>CM057453.1:536440000-541440000 GCA_016271365.2 Neoceratodus forsteri | reverse complement strand
GTTTGGACATTAGTCTCAAGGGGTACATGTGTAACCAAAAATAAGACAGATCCATATATAAAGGAACAAGAATGGATCCAGTATTTTGAAGGGACCTTCAGTGGTTCCATGGAAAATGGGGCCCCTTTATATACGGAAAATAAAGTGCAAGATATAAATATTACACAGCAGAGATATATTTGGCTCTTAAAACTGTAAAGAAAAACAAAGCCCCAGGACCAGATTTGATCACTGCAAAGGTGTATTTGGTAAATCCCTCTGCTTGGTCAATTTATTTGTTATCTTATTTAATCAGATCCCCCCTGGACTCTTTTCTCCCTCCCACTTGGCAGGGAGCAATTACTGTCCCAATTCATAAAAAGGGGAACCGATGCAATCCAGTTATGTATAGACCAATAAGTCTACTAGAAGTGTCCTTGAAAATATTCTCCAAAATTATATTAGATAAATTATTGACCGACTTGGCGAGAGTGGGAGGAGCTAGTAGGCTCCAAGCTAATTTTAGAGAGGACTTTAACACCATTAGTAATTGTTACATATTTTCCCACTTACTTGAAAAATATGTCAATGTATGCAAACAAAATATTTATGTATTATTTGTAGACTTCAAATCGACTTTCAGTACTATAAATAGAAGCATGTTGTGAATATCATGATGCACAAGGGTATTGATATACAGCTTATACATGTAATTAGAAGACTTTATAGAAACACATGGACAAAATCAGATATGGACAAATGGCCAGTTAACCAGACACATAGAAACCACTAGAAGAGTGAGACAGGGATGTTTCCTAGTTCTGATACTTTTTAGATATATATTAATACCCTTATTAGAAATTTAAGACATATGATACAGACTGTCCAAAAATTTTAAATGAAAAATGTTCCATCTTAGCATTTTCAGATGACAAATTATTTTTTCTGACCAGAAAAGGACTTCAAAACCAGATTGACTATTAGCTTAAAATATCTAATGATCTTGAATTACAGATAAAACAAAGACACAAATAGTTATTTTTGGAAAAGGTAAACAAACGAGTTCTTGGAGAATGGAATCTTGCAAAATAGACATAGTAAAATCTTATATTTATCTGGGTATAACAATGACATCAAATGGTACCTGGAACAAACATGTAGAAGGATTGCTCTTACAGGCAAAGAAAACTACTCTGGCCTTGGGAAAATTTAACTCTGCCTATGGAGGGTTTTCAATTAGACCAATGATTTTAGCTATCAAAGCCAAATATATAGCACAAATATGGAACACAAAGAAGAGAGAAAGACTTATGGTACCTGTACATAAGGTACTAAGGAAAACTCTCTTGGTTCCTGGATCTTTTCCAGCTTCATATATTAGAGCTGAGCTAGGTCTTGATAATATAGAAGCTGCATTAGATATAAAAAAATTTTTGGCTCAGATTGAATAGGCAGCCTAGTGGAAAAATTACTAAGATGTGCTTGATGTAAAACAAAATTGGATGAGAACTGCTTTTATAAGTCTCGTTTCTTAGTACTATCGACATATAGTGTTGGAGATATAAAATAAATATCCTGAGAATATGTATCAGAAAATATTACATTGTCTTCAAAATAAAGAAATATATCAACAAAAAGTTAAAGATTATTGGAACAATATGGACAAAGAAAATTTAACTATCCAGATTTTTACCATGGTTTGTAAATAATAATGAGGATAACTTCAGATTACAGCCATATTTGGAAATATTGACATACCTCAAACTAAGAGCTACTTTTACAACCTATAAATTAGAAACTTATGATGGTAATATATTATGTAGGAGATATAAGAAGGATATAGACTACCAAGTTAATTGCAATTGCAATATTGGTGAACTGGAGAATCTTATTCATGTGGTGTGCAATTACCCTTGGTATATAAGACCAAGATGGCTGCTCTTTAGAATGATTTTTAATATCAAAGATCCTAGGAAATTCCTTGTTGATAAACATACACTGGTAAAAATGTTGATATATAATAAGGATGAAGTAGCAATTAAAACCTTGGCTACTTATTTGCATACAATTTCTTGTATCAAGGCAAGAAAGGAAGACATGAGATTATGATAATTTATATCACAAAAAAGATTATGGTAAAGTGAAGCCTAGGTTTACTGCGTTGAATTGGTATAGTTGATATACTTACTCTGAAAAGTGCTTAACAATTAAAGATTCTTCAAGACGAATGTACAACATAAATAGAATCAAGATTATTCTGACTACTTAAGTGTTGGAAACGTACTGGAAAAGAAGTATTGCTTATGTAATTTATATAGTACAATAACTTGTGAGATTATTTCAATATCTGTGCAATATAAATTCATGATGTTTTTAAGATTTTTAAACTGTATTTTATATTGTGTTTACAATTTGTAACTTGTAATGACTTAATTATCAAACAATAAACTTACTAACATGACATGTACTTGCCAGATGTTTACGTTTCCCACATTTGTAGCACGCTTTTAATTGGCCTGCATAAAAGCAGAACCCCCCAATCCTTCCTCAAGAAAAAAACTGTTTGGAATATGTAAAATTTCAGATTCATTTTGGAACAATTTTACTTTAATGCCCTGGCATCCTGACTAAAAGAGTTCTGACTCGATAATTGGCTATGGGGCACTTAAAACATTCAAATTTGTTCTGGAACCAGTGGTGTACATCTCCCACACTCATCCCCCTCATTCCTGAATATCATCATGATTTTTTTATCAAAGGCTTGGTTAAAGGGATCACTAAGAATGGTGTCCACAAGGGGAACATTTCACTTGTTTGTATTTGACCCAGAAACACTCCAGACCTTGGGGAGTGTTGAAACTGACATCAAATTTGTCTTCACTGGAGCTGTGGATAAGAATATGCACATCCCCAAGAGAAAATGCAGAGAGTGTTTGAATAATACTTTTCCCACATCCGTTCTGTCAGGCTGGAAATCCAATCCTCCTTTATATCTAATTCTCACTGCATTCTGTCTAGGTTTAGGGGTACTTCTGTCAAGTAAATCCGAGAATCTAGCGGGTGGTCTTTGAGGATGGAATTATTCTCTGAGCATTGTTCTTCCTCTTCACTGAACCCTTCTGCACTATGAAATTGCTTTTTCTCTCCTGTATTTTTGTGTCAGTATCTGCCTATGGATTTAGGGTAGTAGCCACTAACTGAGGGGTTGTAGCCTCAGTGTCAGTTATAGGTTTCACATGTGCAATAGGTGCTTCAAATGTTTGTCCCAAATCATCTGTATTTAGTCCTACACCTTACGACTCTTGCCTTTTTGCATTATCTTGTTCCCCACCATTTATTTGTACACCACTAGTGGTCCTGTCTTAACTATTATTCCCTAAATCAGAATTCTAGGTTTTTCCTGTAGCACCCATTTTGTCTTTACCAGTAAACACAAAAGGTGAGATCTGTGCTGCACCAATGCCCCCTTGTTTCAATAAACTATGTGCTCCCATATTATCTTCATTCTGTCCTTCTCTCTCCTGTTCTTGTCTTTTTGCTGTACTGCCTGCTGCCTGAGTGGCTTTTTTGGGAGCCTTATTAACCTTTTCTGTTTGTGTACATTCAAACTGCAAGCTGCCACTGGCAAAATCAGTGTTCAGGTCAGGCATCCACTTACCTGATACATCCTACTGCCATCCTACATTTCTAAGTGCTTGCTCAGGGGTTCAGTCTGCTCCTGACTTTCTGGTCATTTTAGTCCTGAATGTTTCTTTTATCTGCTTGCAGGTCAACTGCATGCCCTTTGAAATACCAGGCTCCAACTCCTAAAGTCACCAAATGTTTTCTTTTGTTCCAGTGGCGCTCTCTTTTCCTTCATTTCAACTCCTTTTTAAGTCTGTTCTTCCTTCTTCCTAGGTGGATTTCTCTTCTTTTTTTTCCATTTGTTGTGCCAGTTGCTGTCTTTTGTCCACAATTTCATGTTCCAGTAATACCTCAGCTTGTGTTGTTTCCATGTCAGAGAAATCTATATCAGAGCTGTTTTCCTTCCATACTCTCCATTTCCATTTCCACAGAGACATCCTCAGTATCTCCACATGCCTGATGTTCTGTACCTTGGCCATTCTCCTGCAAGCCACCAGCTGGGGGACAGAACGGCTCCCCATCCTGCTGTACCACCACCTCCTCCTCCACCTCGGCAGTCTCCAGATCCTCCATCTTGGATTTGGGGCCAATAGCACCCCCTCCCAAGAGTAGGGGAATTTTTTATTTAACACAAAATAATGTGACACAGACTACATCCAAAGAATCATAAACATGCTTAAAATCAGATAGAGAACAAAAGATACAGTTACCACAATAAACATACTCAACATTCTAACATTTTAACAGTTCTACCTAATCTTCTTTGTTAATTAATCTTTTTGTACAATGAATATTTGCATGATTTTACTTAAGTATAATACTAAAAAGAAAACATGTTATAAGTCATTTACATGTTGAACTTTTCCTACTATCCTTCCAAGTATAATAACTTCTTTTACCTGGTCAGAACCTACATTCCCCCCCTCCCTTTTTTTAACCGTTATCTAGGAATTTGCAATTTTCCCACAATTGTCTAAGATTCCATATAGGTTTACTTGCAGCTTCCTGTGGAAAGACTTTCACCAGTTTAAGTCTGACCATTCCATCTAATTCATTATTAGTCACGATTTTTTGTTGAAGTATCCATGCACATCTAGCTTGCCAGATGTAATACTTTGATATTGCTCCTATCAGAGTCAGAGTATTTTTGTTATATTTTTTCCATTTATTCCCATATGATCCTAACATCAGTTCCCCATATGACAAAGACTGGTATAGAGGTTCTTCCCATTTCTGGACCAGATAGTGCCAAAAGGCTTATGCTATAGGGGAATCAATGAATAAGTGTTCCTGCATTTCAAGCTACTGACAGCAGCTATTTCTTACACATTATCTGTCAGATAACTGTTTATGTTTGTGGGAATTCCTCATGCCTAACTTCCCATTAATACTTAACCACATGGCATTCCACATATACTTAGGGATTCTTTCACAGTTGATATTCTTAATTACCCCTTCTACTTCCTCATTTGGGCATTGTGGCAATTCTGACTGATCGGTAAATTTGGAAAGCCTTATAGTTTCACACATTCTTTTCCTCAATATTGTAGATATCATTTCTACAGTGATTCCCCATTATTTAATTTTCTTTATTATTGCAGCTATAAAATCTGGTGTATCCTGCTTGTTCTTCATTTTCCTGAAATTCCCTATTTCCCAATATGTCCTATATGGTTCAAACCATTCCCTTATACCTGGTGTCCACAACTTGTCATTTGGTTTAACTATCATACTTATACTATGCGTTAATATTATATTAAAAAAATACAGGATTTATCATCTCTACCCCTTCCTCTCGTTTAGGCTTATATGTTGTGTTCATTTTTATGGGGTTTAGTCTGCTTCCCCATAGACCCTAGAAAAACATACTTAGTATTCTGGTTTGCAGTCCTACTGGCATTGGAAAAACATAAGTTGTATATAAAAAAATAGGTATGAGCAGTGTTTTTATCAACATAATTCTTTTAGATTTCAATATTCTTCTACCTTTCCAAAGGTTTACTGTATTTATGACTTTTGCAAACACACATCCCAATTTTTTGTTCTGACATTTCTTGAGTACTGTATGTGATCCCTAAGATTTTTACACCCTGAGTTGTAATGGATATCTTCCCCTATATTTTCTGGAGTAGAATCTGGTTCCCCTACATAACAGCCCACACTTTTGTTGTAATTTATTTTGGATCCGGAGATCCTAGAAAATCCATCAAATTCCTTTATCACTTCCTTATGTAAAATGATTGTCATATCATCTGCATATGCCAGTATTTTCATTTTTGGACACTAATTGTTTAATGCTATATCTTCTATATTTCTGTTATTCTGTATGTGCCTTAAGATGGGATCTATTCCATATATGTATAGTAAAGGACTAAACGGACATCCTAGTCTCACTGCTCTTTTCACTTTAATGGTTTAACCTAACCATCCATTAATATAGGGTGTTACTGTTGTTTGACAGTACAAGCATTTTACCCATTCTATGAATTTCTCTGGTACCCCATATTTTTTTAATACTTGAAATAAATATTCATGTGAAATTTGATAGAAAGCCTTTTCTTGATCAAAACTTAATAAAACCCCACTTGCTTTCCCCTGATTTCCGTTAGTTACCACTTTTCTTAACCAAAACAGGTTATCTTGCACTGTCCTGTTTTTTATTGAGCATGTTTGAAATGGGAAAATTAGTTTGTCTGATATCGTAACTAGTCTTACTTGAAGTATTTTTACTAAAATTTTGTAGTCTGTATTTAACAAACTCAGAGGCCTCCAATTTTTCAAATCTGCTTTATCTCCTTTCTTATGGACTAGTATTAATAAGGCCTCATATTGTGTTAGAGTAGATTGCTCTCTCTTCTAAATTACTATTAAATGCTTCAGTTAACACTGGTGTTATATAATCTTTAAAAGTCCTATAAAATCCAGAATTTAGGCCATGTTTCCCAGGAGTAATATTGTCCTTTAGCTTGTTTATTGCCTGCAGTACTTCTGTTTCCTCTATTTTTTCTTTCTCGGTTTGATATTTCCTTATCTGTTAACTTCAGCACTCATAAATTTACCCAAACATTCTCATCTTGTTCAGTCTGTGATATCTCTTCAAATTTTTTTTTTGCATAAGAATTTTTTTCTGCCATTATCTCTGTCTTTGTATTTACTATATTTCCCTTATTTTCATATACATTTTTTATATATCTTTTCTCAGTTCTTGTGCTACAGCCTTTGTAAGGGTCAAATGTCTGTTATGACACTGTGTTCCAAACCACATTTCTTGATATAGTGATTGTGCCCTATTGTATTGTATGTCTTTCATTTGTTTCTGTATGTTTAATATTTGTGCACTATAGTCTATTTTATCTGTCTTAGTTATTGATATTAATTTCCAAAATTGGTTTCTTAGATTTAAATAGTGCAGATACTCTACCCTGTTTTTCTCCCTGTATAGTTACTGAACAGTTGTCACATGTCATTTTTGTTTTCTTCCCACCAGTTACTTACTCTATTATATAATATTCTGACTGATAATCTGACCTTCCACAACTCCGGCCACTTATACCCTAGTTTTTCATCTAACAGCCTGCTATTGTTTATACATCATATCGCTTTCCCCTGAGGTAATGTCTTCCCCCACTGTAGTTTACATTTTAGAATCCAGTGATCTGAGAACTCAAATCTTCTTAGAGATGTATCCATAACATACATATGTTCTGACACAAATATATATTCAACTCTTGTTGAGATAGCCCCCCTAAAATAGATATTCCCCCTTGTGGGTTAATGTGTCTCTACACATCAACTAATTTTGTGGTCTTTATTATGCCTTTTAGACTATTAGAATCTGAAAATAATGTTTTAATGTTTTGACCTCTATCCTCAACTGCAGTCCCAGAGTTAAAATCCCCATCCCATACCACTTTCCTTGCTGTAAATAACAAAAGGTTTTATTTCAGAAAACAAGTTAACTCAGGTGGCTTTTGTTTGTGGAGCATAAACAATTATGACTCTCAATCTATGTTCCCCAAAGTTAATATTGAACGCTAAGGTCCTACCTTGCTCTATTTCAATTAATTTTGTCAGTTTTAACTTCTTATCATTAAATAAGATTCCAACTCCATCACATCTTTCGTGTCCTATAGACCAAAAGGAAGGGCCCTTCATCCATAGCCTTGAGGCTTTACTTATTTCATATTTCTTTTAATCTTGTGTCCTGTAGGAGGGTCAATTGACTGTTATTATCTGCTAAACTCTGCATCACAGATAGCATTTTGTATGACTCTTGATGCTATTTACATTTATGGTTGAAACCTGTAGAATAGCCATGAGGAAAAGGAAAATAAATAAAAATTAAAGGGGACCAAGCCCTTAGGTACTGTTCCTGTTCTGAGATCTTGTCCTTCTACTTACTGCCTGCCTTGGACCAGAATCTTCCTGTTCCTCTATTTCAGTTAAAATTTCTCTAGAAGAAGTGTTGGAGGAACTACCTGATTCTTCCTCATCCGAGTCTATATTCCCCAGTTCTCTTTCTTTGATAATAGCTAGTACCGATTTTATACAATCGACTTGCAGGATTTTTGTCTTTTTATTATTTTAATTTCTTCTCTAGGTCTTTCTTTTACCCTTTTCTTTACTACTTGTTTAAAATCTTTATTCTGTAAGGGGGATGGGGGCATCTGTGTTTTATCCTGCACTTCTTCTATTTCTTCACTTATTTCCATGTTTTCATCTTTTGTTTATTCTTGTTTGTTATAGCCCTTCTTTATCTTCCTTTTCCCTTAATCAACTTCAGCTTCCTGTTCCTTTCCTTCTCCTTTCTTTCTATGCCTTTTCCTTTTCATTCTTTAATTTTTCCTCTAGTCTTTTTCTTAAACTAATATGGATCCTTTTGCTGAGCTTAGGGCACCAAATTCTTGGATGAAATACTTTCCCTTTATTATGTGAGGCCCAGGGCATTTAGAATAGGAATGACCTCTGCATTCACAGGTTGCAGTTAAAGGTGTTCAAACAATCTTTAGCATGATGCCCAAATTCAAGGCAATGGTTGCATTTTATGCTATCACTTGCATTCCCCAAATGACCATAAGACCCACATTTAAAACAAGATTTGGGTTGTCCCATATAGAACAATGAATCCCTGTCTCTCCCTAAGTAAAAGCTTCCTGGTAGGTACATTATCCCATTATCCCATAATCTGTTTGCCTTATTTTAACTTTAATTTTCCACCCCCCATCAAGATTTGTTCTGAATCCATAACTGGGGCAGGAGTTTCAAGTATTTCTCATCTTTGTTTTAACCAACACTTAATGTCTGAAATATTTTCCCCCTCATTTTTGAATAACACAGTAATCATTCGTACCATGGGTTTTAAGGGAACTGCTAAAAAAGGAGTCCATAATTGTGTTCTATATATTGCGTTGTATTTTGTCCAAAATCTATCCAAACCTACTATAGTTGTAAAACTAATGTTGAAACTAGCTTCCCTAGCATTGATTAAGGCATATATTTCAGAAGAAATAAATCTCATTGAGTCCTTCAGCAAAGTTCTTGATACATACAGCCTATCTGGTGACAATTTTAGTCCTTCTTTGTATATGAGTCTTACTGCATTTCTTTGAGGGGCTGGTTCCCCTCTTGCTATAAACAAATCTGTGTATTTCTTTGGTGTAGCAGTTTTATTCTTTTAAGTCTCTTTATTAGTTTCTGGATTTTTACTCTCAGGGGCCCCTGCTGAAGTACTGTGTTGCTCATTCTCATTAATAAGCTTGCATTTGTTTTCCATATTAGGATTTTGCCTCTGTTTAGGTGCTGTATCCTTATTATATCTTTGCACCACTGGATCTGTTTCATCTAGCATCCACCCCCCCCCAATCTGGTTTCTCTGGGTAACCATCCAGCAGATAACAAGGCTTTTTATGGTGACCAGGTGTTAGTTTTACCATTCATTTGTGCTGCTGAATATATTACTCCTAAAGTCTTTTTCCCCACTTTTTTCTCTTTGTCACTTTCTATGTCAGTAATAACAGCTTGTCTCATTGGTGGTGTAAGATCTTTTCCTACTGCAGTTTTCACTTACATGCCTCGCTTTTTGTTTCTACAGAGCTCTGTGTGGCTTTTTCAGTGGTTTGCTTGGTTCTCCCTGTTGCTGCTTGTTTTTTACTGCATCAGTGTTCCCAACCATGTCCTCATACTTCAGAAACAGCTGAGCAGCTGTCAGAAAATGCAACGTTTTCTTATGATTTATTTAGGCTCTGTGTTTTCTCCAAGGTGACCAGGGTTTGCATATCAACAGTCTCCCTTTGCTCCTGTATCGATGATAAACTTGCTTGTGGCTCAGACGTATGATTCTCAATAATTTTTATGCATTGTACACCCCCTCAGCTCTTGGCACTCGGTTTTGTCTCCAATTGAACTGCCAGCCATTTAGAGAGGGTTATCTTTTTCATTTGTTGACTGATGGTTTAGACTTTTTTCTTTATATGATTTCTCAGGCTTTTGACACACAGCACGATGCTGTTTAAAGCTATCAGTCAGTAGAAACCATCACCATTAATGTCAGCATTCTGTCCAGTTGCATCCTTTGATTTGGATGCATCATTCTTCAGCTGTGCCTGCCTTCAGGAGTCAGCAGAGCTGGCTGTCATTATATCAGACTGCATTACTGACAATTCTGCTTGCAGAGCCCTTACTGTATCTTACATTTATACTTTGTTCTAGAATTTGTTGCAATAATTTTTCGTTTTGTTGCCTTTCTGTACTTTTATCTACTTGATTTATAGGTTTTATAAGTACCTTTTCTGTTTCATTTGTTGCTTCTTGTTGGGTCCAGTCCATTTCTGAATCAAAGTAGCATGTTGGTGCATTGCCCATATCCTCAGGAAATTTGAAATTCATTTTAGCCTCTAGCAATACAGGGGCAGGGGAGGAGGCTATCTCCCTTGCCACATCAGCACTTACTGCTCCTCCTCCTGTGTCTGGCTCCAAAATGGGTCCCTCCATCCTGTCCACAGGAAGTGACAGCACCCCTGCAGGCAGAGTAGGGGAATTTCCATGGTGTCTTGGCCAAATTTCCCCCATTCACTAAAAATACCACCAACAGCTTAATCTGGTTCAATTTCAGTTGGTTACCATCTATATCCCCCCACCATGTCACCCCTGAAATAGGGGCTTTCAGTTTTAGTGGGTCTACCCAGAAAACAAAATTCAATTAATACCTCAAATCAGATTGACAAAGGAAGGAAAGGAAGATAATTTAATTTTATGTAGCACCTTTGATACACTGTATCTCAAACCACATGAAAGTGATGCGATTTGATCAAGATCAGCACATTAAATACCAATAGCAGGGTATTACAAAATGGACAAGCAACAGTCAAGAGGTTTCCTGGAGTTGAATAAAAAGGGGATATAATTTTTAGAGTGGTACCTGAAAACCTGAAATAGGCTTCCTAGTACAGAATGCTTGGAAAGGGAGGAAATACTGGAGTAAATACCTACTTCAGGACTAGTTAAAGAAGTAGCCTAATATTTTGTCTGTTGCCCTGAATGCTATGTGGGTAGCCAAAAGATGGGGAAATGCCCCCTTATATTTGGAAGCCCAAATGGTTGCTGCAAAGATTGTATGAGGGGCCCTATCGAAAAGATAGAGTGAAAAGCCCTCCACCTGGGAAGGGATGAGACATACTATAGTATGGCAGAAGTGCAGAAAAACACTATAGCTGATAGGGGCATCGATGTTACAAAGAAAATAGGTGCCCTGAAAAAGGGTAAAAATGACGGCCTGGTGGAACAATGTTGTTTATGTTTAAAGAGCACTCTGTGCAAATGTATGATGACAGACATTAATATTTTAGTCAAGATATACTATACTTAATGCAGATACTGTGGGACATCCCACCAACATCCAAGGGGTTCTCACCACATGAGATGTACATATAACAACCCCACATGGTGGCAAGCATCTTGCAGGAAAGGTGGAACGTTCAGGCACAAAATCCACATATTGTGCTCCTTTTTGTGTTTGTTTGTTTGTTTTGTTTAATTGGGAATGACAGGCTGGACACAGTTGGCAGATTTGCCAAAACTAAATTGTGCAAATGTGCTGTACACTCAGGCAGTTTGTACACCCAAGGCGCAGGATACAGTAACTTCAGCCTTGGGAATGGAGTACACTGCCCCATTATGCAGGCAGAGTACAAAGCATGGCCACTTTTTGTTCTCAGGAAGGAAGGGGATGACCACTACTGCCTGAAGCAGGGTTCTGAGTGGGTGGGCATGTGACAGGGTCTGTCTGTCCTTTGCCCTTTACTGTCATTTTTCAGGACACATTTCAGGACCCAAAGAGGGTTGTGTCAGTGGCTCATTGGGAGCTGAACCAGAATGTGACAAGTCAGCCTTTAATTGGGTTAGGCCCTTTAAGGCTGCAGTGCACTTGCTTGGTAGCAGAGTAAGGGATGGCTGAAAGCAGTCAGACATTTAATTATTGGGGCCAGGTGAGCTGAAGCAGCAGATGTAAAGGCATGCCTCAGCCCAATGAAAGAGTCCTGCAACTGGTCTGATCTGAGCTCAGGATCTGAGAGAAAGAGTGGCTGACTGAGTTTGTAGTGTTGAGAAGACACTGCAGAGAAGTCAAACAGGGAGAAATCTGTACACCATCTGGGTAGCAGAGGGAGAACTAATGTGAGTTCTTATAAGAAAGGATCTGGCAAAGCTGGCCCGTGGCACTGAGGGTTGAGACGCTGGACACCACACCTCATGCCATGCCGTGACCTGAGTCTGGGAACGAGCTCATGTGCTGGGGGTCAGCAGGGGAGGGAGAGGATCGAGCATCTGATGGAGTGCCTCCTCTCACTGGGAGGGATTCAGGGTGCCTCCCACAGCAGAGACCTCCAGTGGAGGCCGGAGGTACTACTAGTGTGGAGCAGCTAAGAAGGAGGAGTGTGGAGGATGTCTATGGGTGGCCATGCTGACATCATTGCATGGCTGCTCTCCTGGGGGAAACTTAGAAGAAATCTCTGTCCTCTGGGATAGGCAAAAGCTCTTCTATCCCTGCTAGGCCACACTCCCAATACTGGACACTCTCCTCTCTCCTGCCAATCACCCAGCCCATCACACTTGATTTTATATAGAGCACCCTAGGTGGATAGGGTGGCCCCACCTTGGGGAGTTCAGAGTCAGAGGATCCGCCAGGCTGGTGCAAGGGAAGGTAGGGTGTCTCTGGTGGGAGGTAGAGCTTGGGGTGAGATGAGAGGAAGCTGGAGAGAGTTCCCCATAGGATGGAGCATAAAAATAGTCAACAAAAAAAAAGGGTCTGGCAGAGAGAGAAGGGAAAGAAGGGCTGAAATGAAATCCTGGAACTAAAGAGAGGAGAGTCTAATGCTGAAGGGAGCATGGTTTATTTGGTGGTGTAAATTCAGAAGCAAAACCATTGATGTTGAGAACTGTGAAAGCAGTGGAATAAAAGCCATTGCAGGTTTGAAGCTTGAAAGACTGCTGTAGACTCCAATCCATGAGTGTTCCCATAAAAGTCCACCTGAGCCGACTGGTTACATGCTACCTTGCCACAGTCACAAAATGAATCAGTTGTGGTGGTGGGAATTAAACACAGGTCTCTAGGTTTACAGATCAGTTTGCTAACTAGTAGGTAGCATTGTCTCATCAACCATGGCTGAGCCTGTCTACTGGGATTCACATTCATAGAGAATTAGGATTGATAATCAGATAACGTTTATAAAAAAGGTTTCCATACATACTGTATCACAAAGGCAAGTATAGTAAAGGTAGCATGAAGTTTCCTGTAAGAACTTCCTGTCCTGGAGGGACAACTTTCTACTTGTATAAATTCTTGTTATCATCTAAGTTATTTATTAATATAATTAAATATCCCAACTCCACGCTGCCATGGAGCACCACACAGGAAAAATTCCAAAAGGAAAAAAAAAAATTAGAAAACGTTAAGTCACTGTTAGTATTTGAACCGTGATCTTTTTCCTGAAAATACAAAATGTAAAGTTCCTAGCAGGAATCCAACACCTACTCTTTTTACTTACAGCTAGTGTCATTTCCACTGTGCCATCATGCTGCATTGAGGTGAAATCCCTGTGGTACAGTGGTTATGTTGTAGCCTTAACTAAAGATAAAGTGTCACCTCACCTTTATCAGCATGACATCACACCACACATACCGAGCAATGAGTGGGATGCCTGGAGTGTAGTGAGCAGCAGGGATTGTGTACCAGAAACATCCCACATACCTGTACAATAGAATTCACATCTGCTTTTTATTTACAAAGAGTAGAAACACTGGCCAGAATACCAGAGTTATTCCTCTTTCTTTAGAATAACGCAGTAGGATCTTTACTTCTACCTGAATAACCACCATGAAGCAGGAGAGGAGTCTGAGTCACTTTATATTTCATCTGAAGGAGGACCCCTCCAATAGTATGGACCCACACCAGTACTGCATTGCATTGTCAGCATGGCTCAAGAAAGGATAAGCTACATCTGACTGTTGATACCTTAAATGTTCAGATCCCCATCCTTTGAGTCCTCTGTTTCACAAACTGATTTGTTTTTTAAAATTCAGGTGGTTCATTTCACGGCCCTTTACGTCCCATCTAAGAACTCCAAAGGTAACTGAAAAGCTTCCTGTCATTTACCTCAATCCCGCAGACACTACCCAGATGCTCAGATCCACTCACACTGCTATTCCATCATTCAGGCTGAGTCTGTCCCTCCCCATTGAGAGGCTGAGTGGTTTGAAGTTTGCCCCTGGCAAGCAGAGCTGCGAAGTGTGCATTTTATCATAGGGCACTGTCATTCCCTGCCCCTTCCACCGATACCAGCATTCTATGACCTCCAGGAGGAGAAAGGAGGATGCTGCTTCTATAAGCCTGAGGATGTTTTTAGGTAGAGAGGGAGGCCCATTCCTGGGCAAAGAAGTAACCCAAAATTGGTCTATTTCATGCTAGGAAGATACATTGAGTCTGAGGGCTCTTTAGAGTTTTCACTGAGCTACTCTGGGTTGTTTGCTTTCATGTTTTGTGTTCCAATAAAAGGTTTGGGATAGGAGACTGGTAACTGGGACAGTATGCGTGAATGGAGGAGGATCTTCTGTTTTTGGCTGGAGTAGGAGAAAAAAGACTATCGTTTTGGACACAGACTGTGTGCTAGCTCTTCTTTGGGCCATATAATTCCTCCTTAAATGAAATTTCTAGTTCATTAAAAGAACTGAGTCCAGTTTCTAACTGAATTGAACCTGAACTACAAAAGCTTTGCCCATCCATGATTTACATTGACAGTAATTGCTCTTCTGTGATAATGTCTATGTCAATACTGAAATGTCTAAAAAGACAACTGCACAGTATATAAATAAATGAATGTTCACCTTCTATTTGGCATGAGTGTATTTGAGGTAGCTCTGGTTTACTTCCATAGTTGAAATAATGTTGCTTGAACTACTAGTGGTGCATTGCTTTCACATACAGTGCTGATACTTGTGCTTGTGCTGCACCTCCATAGGACAGGAATGAAGAAAACGAATCAGGCGCACCAACCAAGGGAGGTTTAACATACCATTTTATTGCAAACTAACTAAACTGCTGGGAACAAAACTCCCATGCTCATTCACCCTAGACAGGTGTCATCACCCTGATGAAGCCTGTGTAGAGTGGCACATGGCTAGTTTTGTCACAGCAGTTTTGTTGGCTTGTAATAAATATATGTTGCTTCCCTCAGTGAGTGTGTTCTTAGTTCTTTTTCTGCATTTGCATGATCTCTATTTCAGGGCAGCACCTATGAGTGGTGTGTTTGTGCACCTCCTTTTCTTTGGTTTCCATAGGAGAGGAACCATGCAGTGGTACAGCATGGATTTTTTCAGCTGAATACAGCCCATCTCTGTCATGCATTGCAAGGTTTTGCCTTGCATTAGGTCACAGCAGTGCTGAAGCTGAGAATAGTTTACACTGTAGGAGTGCCATTGCAACTAAACAGCTGTACTACTAGAGCTCTGGCTTGCATGAAGTAAAAAAAAATGTAATGGAAAACCACTGTCTGAGAATCCAGATCATGATTTTCCAATGAACACAGCAGTGAAACCGTAAGGTAGCGGAACTGTGAAATCTTTTCATTATCATCATCATCATCATTGGGACCCTCTGGCTTTCGATAGCTCGCATTAAACTAATTTTACATCAAAACTGGAATGTTCTAATTGTGCAAACTGTAAAATTGCACAGGAAGACCTAGGAAATACAGAAAATGAGAAACAGTAAACATCTGGGGAATGTCAGAAATTGTAGCTATTTTATAAATTACGGTAGCCATGCAAGAAGCATTTTATCTTTTTCTTAGTAAGAGAATTGGTCATTGCTACTGCTTTGACTGTCAAAATCAAGAGCTCAGCACTGAGATAGTGCAGATGAAGGGTAATAATAAGCATCTGGGAGTTACAACAGATGAAGAATGGTAGGTTTTGTTATTTTATTAGGTCACATGTACTTGAAGGGCTATAGTTTGAACCTGGCCTACTGTTTTTCACCTGTAATTACAGTGCTTTTTGGCTGAAGTGTGCCAGCAGCACATTAAATATAAGCACGACACAAATTTCAGATAATGTATGAGTCCTTTAATTCAAAGACAGGAAGAGATAAAAAAATGAATAACATAATGTTCTCTGTTTTCAAGTGAACCAGAAAAGAAGTGCAGGTCAGGTCAAATTGCTCCTCTCAGTCTAATATTTTTGTAGAACTATAACAAAAGCAGCTTTCAGTTTAAGATTTACAACATTTTAATGAGAAAAATGAAATGATCAACAGCAACTGATTTATAAGGCATTTCCTGGCAATTAGCACCTTGCTCAAAAAGTAGCTTGCTGTTAGAAATGCCCTACACGAGATCGTTGTTGATTATTATGAGCCGGCATTTTAAAAAATGATTTGAGAGTTTTAAAAACAACTGATTTACCACTACAAGTATTTGCCTCATCCATGACACTGCATTTGTTCTGGTTGCAGGGTATTAGTTTTATTTACCTGTTATTTAACAAAGACTGTCAATTACTAAATTAACCAATTGTATCATACCACATACAGTCTTATGATACTAGGGCTTATATGCCTTCTAACCTCTTAGAGATTCCCAGGACCAAAATGAAGCTCAGTTCTTCTGAGATCATTTGTCTCCCTATCTTTCAGCCTGGAATGCTTTCTGTTAAAGAACATGCCACATTTTTAACCTTGGCTTCTTAAGACAAAAGTCTCTGAATTATTCAAAGATGTTTCCCAGTTACCTGAAATCTTGTTTCTGAATTGCAATGCTTTCATTAAGGAAGGTTATTCATATGGTATGTGTAAGCACCCTAGGACCTTAGGGTGCTCACCCCAAAATGTGAAGGGACTGTGATACTAGTTAGAGGACAGGGGTAACTGGAGAAGAACCAGGAGCATACACAAACACACACACATATCTAAAGTATACTAACAATTAAACACCAGAGTCCAGGAATAATGCATGAGGTTACTCTACTGATCCCAGTGAATTTCAGGCAACATTTCCTCACAATTCATTTCAATCCTGGACTCTCTGCCCACAAGCAGTTACAAACAGACCCCTACTATGCAGTCTTGTATGGATGCTCTACACAGTTCTTGCAACAGCACAATAACCAAAGTGACCTGGGAACAGCCACGAGGCTGCAGGGCCCCCATCATGTCCCTGAGCATGAGCCTCCTCAGCCCATCCCATCTGGTAATTCCTTCTCTCACTGGTGTCCCAACTGGAACAGTCCATACAGGAGGTAAACTACCCTTGCAAGTACAAAATGTAGTCATGTGGTGAGACCGTCTTTGCCCTCATCCACCATCCACAGAGGGAGCATCTTGAATCATGCCAAACCAATTGTACCCAAAGACAAAATTGTGAAACACTAACCAGGTCCCCCACAGGCCCCATTTCCTCAACACATGGCCTACGGTGGTGACACTGTACCTAACCTTTATGTAACCAGATCTTGTCATACAGAACAAGGTCAAGCCCAAGGCAGAACAGCCTTGGCTTTTCTCCTGTACCACCATTACAAAGTGTGTAGTCCAATTCTTTTTTTTTTAAATTGAATAATCTTTATTAAAACATTTAGTTACAACCCAAAAAGAAAGCACTATCAACATGACAAAACAATAAAAGATCTAACCAACAACCACACAACCACAAACTCTTCAAACCAAAAAATTAACAACAGTACAAACAGACAGAAAAATCACCCCCCTAACGTCCCCCACCCACCTTCCATAGATACAGAGATACTGATGGCAGATAAGGGCATTTGGCCCACCTAGTCTGCCTAATTGTGCATGTAATTTTGCCTCTTCAAGCTTCTCTTGAACTGGGTTATCCCTTTCCCCCAACTGCTAAGATCCCCCAATGCCTATACCATGCATTCTTGAATTCCAGAAACATTTCAGCCCCCACCACCTCCTCTGGCAGGGTGTTCCATTTGTCCACCACCATTTCCATGAAGAAATACTTCCTCATGTTACCTCTGAACCTCCCTCCCTCCAATTTCATCCCATGACCCTTAGTCCTGGAACATCTCTTCCTCTGAAAAATGGTGTTTTCCTGCACCTTGTTCCTCCCAGTGAGACACTTGTATGTCTCTATCATATCCCCCTCTCCCTCCTCTCCTCCAGGGAGTTCATATTCAAGTCATTCAGCCTGTCCTTGTAGGACTTGTGATACAAACCCTGTACCATCTTGGTTGTACTCCTCTGAACTGTCTCCACGCAGTCTATATCTCTGCATAGGTAAAGCCTCCAGAACTGGACACGGTACTCCAGGTGTGGCCTCACTAATGTCTTGTACAGTGGAAGTATGACCTTCCTTTTCCTGCTGGTGATGCCCCTGCCTACACCAGCATCCTATTTGCTTTGCCCGCTGCCTTATCATTAGGCGTTTGACACAGTCCCACACAAAAGATTAATAAACAAATTAGCCAGCCTGTGAGTGAGTCCTAGCATGGTAGCCTGGGTAAAACACTGGCTGGACAACAGGACACAGTGGGTAATAGTAAATGGAGTCCACAGTGAAGAAAGGGGGGTTACTAGTGGGGTACTGCAGGGTTCAGTATGGGGGACGGTCCTTTTTCATGTCTTTATAAGTGACATTGCAGAGGGACTCGAAGGGAAAGTATGTCTCTTTGCAGATGACACAAAGATCTGCAACAGAGTTGATATGCAAGGTGGGGTGGAAAGGATGAAAAGGGACTTGGCATGGTTGGAGGAATGGTCAAATGTATGGCAGCTTAGAGTCAATGTGCAAAGAAGTGCAAGTAATGCACCTGGGAAACAAAACCCAGGGGAAGAGTACCAATGAGTGGTGAGTTACTGACAACAACAAAATGGAAAGGGACCTGGGGATAGTCATATCAGATGACCTAAAGGTGGGCCAGCAATGTGAGAAGGCAGTAAGGAGGGCTGGGGGGATACTGGGTTGCATAGGGAGAGGCATCACCAGTAGAAAACAGGAAGTTGTTGGCACTCTGTACAGACAGTTGGTAAGACCACATCTGGAGTACTGTGTACAGTTCTGGAGACCCTATCTTCCCAAAGACATAGACAGGGTGGAGGCTGTCCGGAGAAAGGCAACCAAAATGATGCAGGGTATGCATCAGAAGACATATGAAGAAAGACTAAAGGAACTAAAGATGTATAGCCTCGAGGAAAGGAGGGAGAGAGGAGACATGATAGAAACTTTCAAATACCTCAAGGGAATCAACAAAGTCCAAGAGGGTAGTATCTTTCAGAAAAGGAGATGTGCAAAAACAAGGGGGCACAATTTGAAGATACAGGCAGGATGGCTCAGAGGTAATTTGAGGAAGCATTTATTCACAGAGAGGGTTGTGGATACGTGGAACAGCCTTCTTGAGGAGGTTGTAGAGTCAAAAACAGTGGGAGAATTTAAGAATGCATAGGACAGGCATAAGGCAATTCTAGTGGGGGGTAGGAGGAAGTAGGCTGTTGGTTAACTAGGATTTGCAGCTTATCCGTTAGGTAGGAAATAGGCAGACTAGGTGGGCCAAGCTGTCCTTATCTGCCATCAAATTCTATGGTTCCATGTTTCTATCTTTCAGAAAAAGAGATGTGCAAGAACAAGGGGGCACAATTTGAAGATAGAGGGGGGATGGCTTAGAGGTAATGTGAAGAAGTATTTCTTCACAGAGAGGGTTATAAATGCATGGAATGGCCTTCCTGAGGAGGTCATAGAGTCAAAAACAGTGGGGGGAATTCAAGAATGCATGGGACAGACATAAGACAATTCTAGTGGTGGGTAGGAGGAAGTAGGTTGTTGGTTAACTAGGATTTGCAGCTTATCTGTTAGGTAGGGAAATGGGCAGACTAGGTGGGACAAGCGGTTCTTATCTGCCATCTATGTTTCTATGTTTATCACACTGACTCCCAACCTTTAGGTCATCAGAGATGATAACCCCTAGGTCCTTTTCCTGCTGGGAACATGCTATATCCTCCCCTCACCAGCTGATATTTTGTTCCAGGGTTTTTGTGCCTCATGTGCATTATTCTGTTCTTTGTGGATTAAATATCAACTGCCACACCCCTGACCATTGCTCAAGCTTCTGCAGATCTCTCCTCATTCTATCCACTCCCTCCAACATGTTCACTCTGTTACAGAGTTTTGTGTCATAGGCAAATGGGGAAATTCTCCCTTTTATGTTATCCGTAATGTCACTGATAAAGATGCTGAAGAGGACCGGACCCAGCACATAGCTTTATCAACTCTTATTCTTTCCAGTTCCTTTAGGACCCTTTCCCATGGAAAGGGACTTGTATCCATTTCTGTGCTCTTCCCCCACTTTGTACTCCCTTCTGGCCCACTACCTGCCCCTTCTACTGTAAAGACTGACCATAAATATCTGTTCAGTATGTCTGCTTTATTGTTGTCATCCTCAACACTACTCTTGCCCTCACCCTTTAGCCTCACTGCCCCTCCCTTTGACTTCCTTTTTTCACTTACATACCTTTAAAAGGTTTTGTCCCCTCTAACCACTGTTTTCACAATGCACTCCTCTGTCTGAGCTTCGGCTTCCCTTACTGGCCTTCCTAATTCCCTTTACTTCTCCTGGTACCTTTCCCTATCCTCTTCTGTCTGTGTTTTTTTTGTGTTGCTTGAACACAATCCTTTTGGCTTTCACTTTTTCTCTGCTACCACCTTGGAATACCATAAGGGTTTCCTCTTCCTTTTCTCCTTGCTAACCTGCTTAACACATAATTATGCTGCCCTTTCTATCCCTGTTTTAAATACTGCCCACTGTTCCTCCATCCCTAATTCCTTCACCATTCCAGATAGTGCTTCTTCCAAGCATTTCCTCATTCTCCCAAAATTTGCCCTCCTAACATCTAGGATACATGTTTTAGTATGGCCGGAATCTGCCCATTCAGTTATTTCAAACCAGTGTCCAGTGGTCACTGTTCCCCAGGTGCTCTCCCACTGTGACCCCCATCACACTGTCCCCATTTGTGAGCACCAGGTCCAGTATTGCCTTCTACTGAGTTGGTTCCATGACCAATTGTTTAAGGAAAGGTCCCTGAAGGGAGTCCAAGATAAATCTGTTCCTGGCTGCTGCTGCTGCTGCTGCTGCTGGGAGGCTCCAGTCCACTTCTGGCATGCTGAAGTCTCCAACCAGCACTACCTCCACCTTGTCCACCATTGTTTGGATGGCATCGATTCCCTATCTGTCTCTTCCAGCTGGGTTGGTGGTCTATAGAATACCACTGTAAGGATGGCCGCTTCCATTTTTTTATGAAGCTTAACCCACAGTATCTCCCCCCTCATTTCCTTTGGATCTCTGGCCTTAATGTTATCTTTCACATACAGTGCCACTCCTCCTCCTTCCTGCCCTTCCTGTCACTCCTGAATAGGTTATAGCTGGGTATGGCCATCTCTCAGTCATGGTTATTATTACATGAGGTCTCCGTGATGGCCAAAATATCCAGGTCTGACTGTGCTATAGCTGCCTCCAGGTTCTCCTTCTTGTTGCTAAGGCACCTGGCATTGGCACACATGGCTCTCCATGATGTAACTTCCTTCCCCTGTTTTGTTGTCCTACACTCTCCCCCTTCCTGGGTGATCTTTTTGCCTGGCCCACCCTGCCTTCTGTCCTTCTGTTGTTTTCTTCCCTCTGATTATCTATGCACTCCTTGGGTACCTGTGTCCTTCTATTCTTCCCTTCTCCGTCTTTGCACTTTGCCTTGATATGCTATCCCCCACCTTGTCCCTGCTCCTTCACTAGCTTCTGGGGTGGGCATTCAATTTCTCTTCTTGCTGGCCTGACACCCCTTGACTAGTTTAAAAGCTTGCCAGTGTAGCATTTAAACTTTTCATTGAGGATCTGGGTTCCTCTCCAGGATGGATGCAGGCTGTCAGGCTTGAATAAGCTCCCATCCTTCCAGGTGGGTCCCCAGTCACCAATGAATCCAAACCTTTCCTTGCTGCACCAGTTCTTCAACCATGTGTCAAAGTTTCTGGTGCGGGCACCCCTATGCTCGCCCATGCCTCTCAGAGGTAGTGCTTTGGAAAAAGCAATGGAAGTAGCTACTTGCTTGAGACCCCTCCCAGTCTTCTAAACAGAGTGCAGTGAAGCAAGAAGTACAAATATAACATGAGGTAAAGGGAAAAAAAGAGAAATAAAAAATATTAGCTTAAGCACTAAGACAATAAACATCTTAGGTAGGAGATCATTTACATCAGTACTTAGAAGCCAAGCTGAAAAGTTACAAAAACAAAACAAAAAAACAATAAAATAATAAAAGTAGGGTGCCCTTCATATCACAAAGGCATCATCAATAAAGTATGTAAGGGTTGCCAAGTCTTGTGGTAGACCTCCAAATGATCTGCCAGACAAACTAGTGCTTTCTCCGCCTGGAGAACAAATAAAATTTCCTTATGCCACTCTGCGAATGGGAACCATGTCATAATGTCTAAAAGAAAAATGTCTCCAATAATGACCACTAAGAAACTATACCTATGGCAAACACAGCTACTTGATAAAATGCCAAGCAGTTAAAACCTCCAAAGCAGGCAATGGAACCATGCCAAAGAAAACAACTGTAATCAGGGCCAAAGTAATTTTTTTACAATTTATTTATTTGAATTTTGATAACCTGGTAGGCCCACTGAGATACACATAACCCTTTTTTCAGGGCGACCCAGGGAAATAAAATTCCATTAAGTAAGAAACATACAGTATGTGAATCAGGATGGGAGTTAGAGAATACAATCTACCAACTAACTTTTGCTGACAGACAGTATATCAGTGCCAGTGTCAATTAAATTGCAGACATAACACGGATAGGGATTACGAAATGAATAATGGATCGATTGTATACACACAACAGATTAGCATGACCCAAGTATTTACAATTGTAGAGATAGTACTTACAGTGAGATATTTAAACTGAGTGGTAGAGAATAATAAAGGTAACATGGGGTAGTGGAATAGAGGGAAGAGGAAATGCAGAATAGGTAGAGGGGGCATGAGAGTGAGAAGGTGGAATTAGTAGCAGGAGCAGATAGATGGGGAAAGAAGAGTTCTTTAAAGCATTTTTTTTTTTTTAGTCGTATTTTATAATCCTGCTCCACGGCCCTTGCATTCTGAGGGAGTCCCAGCCCCATTCACCCGAATATCTACCATCCAGTGCCAGCTGTATTCCCCCAGGGCTTACCCTCCTTGGCGGGGTTGGCAGGGGCCCCTCCCCCACTGAAAGGCGGATCCAGTGTACCAGTGCTGTGGCTAGTCAGGGGTGGAGCCTGCAAACTCCCCCTTCATCTGCCATGAATGATTTCTCCTTTTCTTTGTTCCCTTTCGAGAGTGGAGCATGCAATGATGCCTGTGATGGTGCAGTACACGCCCCATCAAGCATCTCCCGCACTCCTGACCCACATGTCCGCAGCTTCAGTGCACCAGTCCCAGCCACTGCTATGGGCCAGGCATGCACTAATCTCTGGTTACCCCCTTCCCCAGAGAAGGAAAGCTGTCCAAAGTCTCTCAGTCCTTCTATTCCCTGCCAACCCCTGGCAGTCCATGCTCATTCCCGAACACGGGTGGCCAGCATGACACCCAGCGCCTCAACACTCAGGGCCACTGAGCCAGCTTAAAGCATTTTGTGAATTAGGGAAGGGATGTGCAGGACAACAGTCTGTCTGGGAGGCTGTTCCATTTTTGGAGTGCTATGTAGGCAAAGGATCTCTTACCTACAACTAGCTATATCTTCGGAAGACTTAATAAAGGGAGGTGAGAGGAGCGTAGGGACCTAGGGATGGGTTTCAAAGTGAGCAAGTTAGTAAGGATAGGTGAGGAAGGGAGGTGGGTGAGATTGAACTTAGTACAGAGTAGGGGGAAGTCATGTTTTGCCTCAAAGGACAGCAATCCTAGGGCATTGAGGATGCTGCAGTGGTGCGTTTGAGCAGGTACTATTGAAGCAAAGTGTGCAGATATGTGATAAGTTTACTTTAATTTGGTCAGGATAGATGATTTAGCTGAATGAAATAGAGGGGTTCAGTAAAAAAGATCAGGGAGCAGAGTTGCTCAGGCAATTGTTCTCAGGGATTGGTAGGTCAGGTAAGGGGCAATTTGATAAAGTAGGCACAGTTTTTGGTGTGTAGACTTAATAATTTTAAGATAGTGGGTCTCGAGGAATAGATTTTCATCCAGGGTTATCCCTAAGTATTTTAAAAAGTCCATTCCTTTGAGAGCCGTGCCATTGAAGGTGTTGATTGTGAAGGGTTGTTGGATGGACAAGTCAAAGGAAGTGTGATGGAACAGCATTGTTTTAGTTTTCTTGGTATTGAGTACCAGTAGGTTTTGCCTAAACCAGGCTTCAAGTTGCCAAAAGTCTTTTTCAAGGCCTGATTCAATGGAGGAGATACTTCTGTCGGATCTATATAGAATAGCGTCATCTGCATAGCGTTTTCCCAATGCGCCTCCACAATTGCAGGGTAGCTCATTAATGAAAATGGAAAATAGCAGCAGACCCAAGATACACCCCTGGGGGACCCCACCCATGATGTGTGCAAGGGGAGTGGTAACTCCAGCCCATTGATGAGTGTGAATTCTATCCCATGCAGTTTCTGGAAACCATGTTGTGAGATGGTAATGGCATTTGTCAGCTCAAGGAAGGAATATAGCTGATTGTTTAGTATTCTTTCTTGAATTTTAGCTAGGGGACATAGTATAGATATGGGTCTATAGTTTTCCATAAGGTTAGACAGGCCACTGTTCTGTACAGGGCCACTATTGCAATTTCCATTTATCCAGAATGGTGTGTGAACGGAAGGATCTATTGATTAATTGCGTGACTGAGTAAGCAATAGCGAAAGCACCAATCTTAAGGAATTTGGGAGGAAGGGAGCGATCCTGGTGAGCCATCAGGGTTGAGTTTATTTAGGAGCTTGAGAACCTCGATCTGTGAGGTGAGTTTCAGATGGAGAGGATGGGAGTATCATCAGGATTGGCATTGATGGGGTGGAGTGGTGCATTTGGTAGGCCTTGTTTATGTCTGTCTAGGTCTGTGAAAAAGTAATTTATACCAGACAAGATTTAAAAGGGGGTGGACAGAACTGTGCCATTATTGATCATGGTCTAGGGAATGGTACATTCCTTGCCCTTGATGAGGGCATTGACTTATGCCCAGAAGATTTTAGGGTTTGTGAGTTGAATTGCAATGATTGGAAGTAGTCTCACTTGAACTTTGTGATTTTAGCTTTACAAGCATTTTGCAATTGACGGTAGCTCTGCCAGTCAGAGCTGAGGCTAGATTTCTTAAAGATTTTCCAGGCCCTATCATGAGAGTGCATTAAATGCCATAGATCCTGGGAGAGTCAGGGGGAGTGAATGTCCTTGGCCTTTGTTAGTTTGAATGGGGCATGTGAGTCAAGGATGGAGGAGTAGATATTAACAAAGAAATCCAGGGCTAGATTAATATCTGGGAGGGAATTGATAGAATCCCAATCGATGGAGTTCAGACTTCTCAGGAATGCAGCCAAGTTGAAGTTGGTGAGGTCCTGAGACTTTATAATTCTTGGGGGGGGGGTGTTGTTTTTCCAGACGCAGTAGGTGGGGGAGTGGTCACTTATAGCATCTGGGAAGATTTCTGCTGATTTGATGTGCTGTTTGTTGTTTTGTTAGCATCCAATTAAGTAGGCTATGCTTGCCCATCTCCATATTAAGTCGCATAGGTTGGTCGAGGACTTGCTCTAGGTTGGTGTCCGAGAGTGCAGCTAGGTGTTGGGTTTTGCTTGCTCCTAGCCAGTTGAGATTGAAGTCGCCACAGGGAATTATGTCCCTATAAGGTAGGGTATCTAAATTTGAGAAGAGTTCAGGGTAGGAGGAAGAAGCAAAGTAGGAGGGTAGATAGATACACCCTATAATTAACTTCTTGATTTGCTCTAGGGTGACTGTGAGAAATAAGTTCTCTACAGTGGTTTTGAATTTTATTTCTGGTAGTTCACAGGCTGCTAACTCTGCCCTGGTGTAAATCAATATTCCCCCTCCCTTCTTTGAGGGACAATCTTTCCTAAAGGAAGTGAAGCCGGGGAGGGCAACCTCGTAGGACAGGATGGAGGGCTTAAGCCAAGTTTCAGTAATGCAAAGGATGTCTACCTTATAGTGCTGGACCCATGTATCAAGCTCAGACATTTTTCTCCTTATGCTCTGTATGTTCATGTGGGCTACTTTAAGACCTTATGCACATGACATGGACAACATGAGGTTAGAGGGAGAGTCTCTGCTCCTTTTATGGGTCCAGGATTCAGTGTGATGTCACCAGATAAGAGCAATAGATATGTGAACGAATGAGTGGATGGGAGGAAGGAAAGGCCTCTTGGAGAGTTTCTTACTCAGAGGTATGTATAGGATGGCTGTATTACATTGAGTCAGAGTTAGCACACTAAGGGAGAGCTCAACTTGATGGGTGCAGGCTGGGTAGTGTGCAGGGCTTTACAGTGATTGGCCAATGGGCTGAAGAGTTGTGGTTGTTCTACCCTGGGGTGGCACATCCAGCTGTACATTTAGTAGGAGGGTGCAGCTTGTAAGCAAACCTTTTAGAAGATGAAACAAGGACATGATGATATTAAGGTTGAGATGTCAGGTGATATAAGGGTTTTAGTAGAGGTTTAACTTAGTAACTTATTAGGGGAGTAAGTTCCATGCATTTATTGGGGAAAGAAGTTTAATGTAGTGGGAAAGATTTTACCGATTGATAGAGTTTATGCAGAGGGTAACCATAAGGTTTAAATTGGATTATGTTCCATGAGTTTATTGGGGAGTGTATTTCTGCTAGTGGGAGGGGTTTCACTTAGTGGCAAGGGTCTTAGTTGAGGTTGAAACTTAGTAGGTTGGTATGGAGTAAGAATCATGAGTAAGTAGGGGGATACTGTTAGTTCCACCTTGTGAGATTGAATAGAGAAGAATAGGCAGGTTAGAAATGGAGCTGGTGCTGTGCCTTGCTTGCACGTCATTCTGAAGAGGGCAGGGGAGAAGGCAGACAAATTAATCTGGGAGCTACAGCTGAGGGACCACCTCCTATATACAGCAACCAATTGGGAAAGTAGGGGGCAGAGCAGCAGCAGATTTAATAGAGAAAGGGGCGGGCTGAAAAACTGCCTGTAATTAACAGCAGCAGCAGCAGCAGCAGCTCCCAAGGAGCCAGTATGAAATTAGAGCGAAGAGTTTAGCCGGCTGCCCAAAAGGCACCAAATTCAAATAGTGGAGCTTGTCCTCCATGCCTCAGATGGCCCTCTTGACTTGCAGCAGCAGCAGGATCAAACGGAGAGGCTGTGGTGGAGTACAGCCATGAACGAGCCCTCCAGACCCTGGAAAATAGAAAAGAAATAAAGATTAATTCAGAGACACTGTGCCATGCCCTAAGGGCACTAAAGGTCTCAGAGGGTAGGGGAGAGAGGAAGACCTAAGTTTAGAAGGTAGCTAATGGGAGGAAGACAGAGAATGAAAGGACCTAATGAGGGGAGGGACAGAGGCAGGTGTAGCAATGGCCATGGGGGGGGGGGTACAGAACGGAGGGAGAGTAGAGAATAAAAGTTTAACAGAGAGAGAGCAGGATACATTTTAAAAGCAGGAAAATAAATTAAAACAGGGGAAACACTAAGTTAATCAGTATATTTCAGTGAAAAACTGCCTGTAATTAGCAGCAACAACAGTAGCTCCCAAGTGGCCAGTATGAAATTAGAGTAGAGTTCAGCCAGCTGCCCAAAAGGCACCAAATTCAAAGAGTGGAGCTTGTCCTCTGTACCTCAGGTGGCTCTCTTGACTTGAGGCAGCAGCAGGATCAAACGGAGGGGCTGTGGGGGAGTACAGCAACGAATGAGCCCTCCAGACCCTCAGGTGGCTCTCTTGACTTGTGGTGGCAGCAGGATCAAACGGAGGGGCTGTGGGGGAGTACAGCCACGAATGAGCCCTCCAGACCCTGGAAAATAGAAAAGAAAAAAAGATTAGTTTGGATACACTGTGCTGTGCCCTATGGGGCACTAAAAGTCTCCAGTGTTATGTGGGGAACCCTGCCCTTGCACACCCCCACAATATATATATATATATATATATATATATATATATATATATATATATATAAACAACTCCAGTCCGCTATAGTTGACTCACAATAATAACATCAGTGCACTATAAATGCAAACAATATTTTTGATACATTATTATTCCTTACCTGTACTTCATACAGCATATTGACTGGTAACCCCGCGTATGTAGGTATATCTTGGTGTAGTCCAACACTTACTGGTGCCAGCTGCTCCACACTAATCTGCAAAGCAAAACAGTGGTTGAAAGTATGTGCACATATTTTATATTTTTATAGGAACATATTAAAGGATACCTTAAACACAGAAAATGGAAAGTTTGATCAGAGTCTCACAGAATGAAATCCATTATTTATTTTCTTTTCAGCCTTCAATGTTATAGCTGATCCTACTGGCCAACAGACCACAGACTCAACCTTCTTCCCTCTCTGACCTCCTCTTCAGCTGGACTTCCTCCTTCTTAGGCCCCTGAAAGACACCCACAAAATGAAAACTACATTCAATCTGTGCCCCAATGGGGACAACAGCCCCATGAACCATTAGTGACTGCAATCATCCACAAATCTTAGTCATAGTACATTGGGTCAGGTCTGACCCTCCATGTGTGTGAAGACCACTGCTCCCAGAGCTGAGCTGTCACCACTTCACATCATCCTTCTCCGAGGCATGGAGGTGATCCTCAGGGAGACTATGCCTGTCACATTTCCCAGTTTGGCCACTGTCTTCTTGAGCAACCACTCCTCTTGATGGGTCTCCAACAGGTCTTAGGCCCATGTGGAGTGGTACAAGACGTCAAACCTCCACAGTTCATTGACCTATCTTTTTAACTTGCAGTGTCCCTAGCATAGCTTGGGGGTCTTTTGTGTCTCTGCCCAGGCAAGGCAAGACAAATTTTATTTGTTTGACACCATTTCCCAAAGGCCCAGTGTGCCTTACAGCAGTATAACCAAAAAAACTGAACAATACAAAATAATAAATAACAATCAACAAATAACTGATCTGGTTAGGCTTGAGTGAATAAAAATATTTGAATGATTTTTGGAAAGCCTCCACCATTTAGGAAGGCCATTCAGTTACCAGGAAAGAATCTCATGCAATGAGGCAGTAGCCCCAAAGGCTGTCACCTGATTGCTTGACTTGGGGGATCTGGAACAAATCCAGATCTGTGGAGTGGAGAGGATGAGTAGAAGTGTATGATATCAACAGATCTTTCAGGTAGCTGGGGCCCAAACTGTATAGGGCCTTGAATGTTAACAAGCAGTTCCTCAGGTGATATGCCATGAAACTGGCACCAGTGCAGATTGAGCAAGACAAGCATGATGTGGCCCCTAGTTATAAGAAGTTCCTGCCATCAGCCAGGCCACGGTGTTCTGGACCAACTGCAGGTGGTGCATCAAACCTTTAGATAACCTTCAGTATAGAACACTGCAACATTCCAGCCTAAAGGTAACAAAGGCGTGGACTATTGTCACCAAGTTAGCTGGTGCCAGATGTAGCTTAATCCAGGCAATATTATGGAGATGATAAATGCCATTTTAGGCTAATGCTGGCCCAGGGCAGCCACATGACCTCACCATCCACCCCCTTGGGTCTCAAGTGGTGATAATAAGTCTCAAGGGTAACCAGTCATTATGCTGAATACAACATCTCACAGGCAAAAATGTCAAAGTCAATATGTCTCGTACAAAAATGTCCCATGGGCAATATTACCCCGAAGCATATATGAGATTCCTTTTTCTCCACTGTTGAGCAGACAGGAGTTTGTTATATATAGGACTGGGGTGTGGGTGGTGGAGACCCCCATTTAGAGGTGTGGGGGGCAAAGCACCCTGCATTAGGGCCAGGCATGTTGTTTCCATATTTTGCTGTGTGGTACTATTTCTCCAGGGTATTTTTGTATTCAATGAAATTCATCAAAATTTTTGTCTGTGGTATTCGTGTATGCAACGTTATCACATAGTGCCAGTGTCAAGCACATCCCCTTTTTCCTTCCTGGACTCTGGTGTATATAATGTCAAGATCAACCAAACATTCCTCATTCAACCTCCTCTGCTGCTCCTGAATCATCTTTTTGCATGCAATACTTCAGGTGCCACATTTTCAGGAACCTGTTGCAGGGCAGTATCACCTCCTTTTTCCTGCTTTCAAATCCCTCCCTATACATCTCAGCCTCTATTTGCCTTCCATATGTGTTGTTGCACTGTGCAGTGAACTTCGGCAGTTTACTAACAATTTCCCATGGGTCTCTCTCCTCTTTTATTTGCCTCACCTTTACTCCTCCCATTTTATTACCTGTTTTAGGGTTCTTTCTACCAATGTGCATCACTTTGCACTTTTTGTGCTGAACTTTAGTTGCCACAGTCTGGACCACTTTTCCAATTTTTCCAGGTCTCTTGTCATTTCTCTAACTCCCTCCTCAGTGTTCACTCTGCTGCAGATCTTGCTGTCATCAGCAAAGAGATGCACATTATTCTAGATTCAGTCTCCTATATTGCAGATGAAGATATTGAAGAACACCGGTCCTAGAACCCAACTCTGCTGTACTCCATTTGTGAATCCACTGGGTTCTGTGTATACCTTATTGCCCTATTGATGACCACCTCTGCCTCCTGCCTCGCAGCCATTCCTTTCCACCTGGTCAGTTTGTACCTTCCCCTCCCCCCAGATCACTCAGCATTTTTATTAGGCTTCTCTGAGGAACAGAATTGACGGCCTTGCTAAAGCTGAGGTATAATGCATCCACTTCTTGGCCTCTATTCAGTGCCTTGGAGACCCAATCAAAGAAGTTGATCAGGTTAGTTTGGTAAGATTCCCATGCTAGAAACCCATGCTACCTCTTGTTCTGCAACCCATCTGCCTCCAAATCTTCCACTATGTTTGTAATGATATTTTACAGCAACTTAACTACAATTGAAGTTAGACTCACCAGCTGTAATTTCCTGATTCATCCTTTCCCGCTGCTGTGTGAAGTGGCACCTCATTAGCTACCTTCAGTCTGCTGGAACCACCCCGCCTCCAGGAAAACAATTAAGCAGACTTACCAGTGGTGCTGCCAATGTATGCCCAACCTCCTTCAGTGCCTTGGGGTGAAACCCATCAGGACCATATGCTTTGCTGACTTTCAGGGTTTTGAGGTCCCTGAGCACCCTTTCTTCTGAGATGGGTGCTAACTCCAGTCCTCTCTCCCCCCCGCCTCACTTTTGCTGCACTCCACACTCAAGTAGTGACCCCCTCTTCATGGTGAATACTGAACAAAAGTAATCATTCAGTATATCATCCTTTTTTCCCCATCCTCCTCCACACATGTCTCCTGCTTCTTTAAGCTGATAATATCATCCATAGTTTTCATTTATTCACTAGTATACCTAAAGAGGGTTTTTCTCTCCCCATTGACTTTTTATTACTGTTATTCTGGCCCCATTCAGCTTTTTTCATATAATCATCCTGGTTGGCTTTACTCTGTTACCCCTTGTATTTTCTGAATGATGCTCATTTTGCCCTTACTGCCTCTCCCACCTGTCTGGATTTTTGTTCTTCCTAATCTGTCTCATGCATGATGCTGTCGCCTCCATTATATTCCTCTTTCTGACATTACATTTGGCATCTGAAAGTTCACTCCCACTATACATACTGGCTTATCTTTCAGCATTTCCCCCATCTTGCCAGAATCTGCTCTTTTGATATTCAGGACCACAGTTTTTGATCTGGAGTGATGTGTTCCTGAGGTTATGTTGCAGCACAATGTATTGTGGTCACTGTATCCCAGTTGTTCCCTAACCTACTTCTCAGAGTATCACAGCAATTAACAGAACCAGGTCAAGGGTGGCCCCTTACTCTAGCTGGTTACTTGGCCCACTGCAAGAAAAAGCAGTCTTGTATCACATCCACCAGTGCTTGACTTTGTGTACTGTTGGTTGCCTCCATTTTCCAGTCCATATTTGACATATTTAGTTCACTGACTAGAATCACCTCCCCTTTGGCTGTTGCTTTCTTGATCTTCTCACTTAATATCCTGCTCTCTTTCTCCATCTCATTCAACAGCTTTTGCACCACTTGGACCCTGTTCTTTGACCCCTTTGTCTTGTTAGTTGCATCCCAATGTCTTCTGTTCAGTGCTCATTCCCAGAGCAGCATCTTCTGAAGCCGCAATATCTTCCCAAGCATGCAGTGCCACCCCCATCACCGACCTTTTTGTCCTTCCCTCCTGTAGAGAGACTAGCCTGGTACTCTAAGGTCCCAGTTGTTTTTTTTTTCAGTTGCCCATGTTTCCATTATGTTGAACAAGTCCACCTTACCCACTGCCACCACTGCCTAGAGCTCACTCATTTTGTTCCCAAGGCTTTTAGTATTTAAGAAGACACCCTCTAAGGTCTTTCCCAAGTCAAAATGGAAGATCTTCCTAGAATCATCCTAGAGTCATCAGATGATTTCATCCTAAACCCATTTTACTGTAATTTTCAAATCATCCTCCATAAATGGCTGAAGTCATCCTTGAGTATGCCCAGAGGCCAAAATATTTAGATGACTGTAGCAATGACTTCAGAAGTAATCCCAATAACTTTTCTAGGATGACATTAGGATAATTCCAGAATTACATCAGGATGATTCCAGGATGACACCAGGATTGCCCCAAAATTATGCTGCACAAATTATGGGCCATATTTGGCACATTGGATCACAGTTATGTAACCCAGGGGTATAGTAACTGACTTTTGCAGGTGTCCAGGATTGAGGTGAGCATGGCCCAGGGTACTCCTGTAGCAGGGGGTTTATCATTATTCTCACCAGAGGCACTAAAAAGAGGAAGAGGATAATCTTGTAATTTTAAATAAAATAACAAGATTACTGACAGAGTTAAACTTTCTTTTTAGTGTTTTGGACTGTTGCCCTTGGAGTTCCTACATCAAAGCTCCTGAGGGTCATGAGAATGCTGGACCCCACCCTTTGGTTGGTATGCTCAATAGGAGCCCTTTGCTCAATGTTTATGGATTCACTTCTCCTTCTGTAGTAGATGCTGGTTGTGGCCACCCTTTATAGGTGAAATAGAACAGAATACTGTCATAATCATGCTGATGGAATAGCATGTCAGCAAACCATGCTCATGCCAAATTGCGCCAAGAACATATCTGTAAAAACTACTTCACCCCCGCACCCACCCCCTATAAAATAACCAACTCCAAGGGGGAACACATGGGGGAATGGGCTGATTAGGGAGGGCAGAGTTTGTAGAGGAAGTCAGCGTGGATGCAACTTAGGTGGGGGAAGAGGGCATGAGGAGTAAGCTGGGGGCAGAACAGCTTGAGGAAGGAGGCATTTATACAGTATGTGCGGGAGGAAAGGCGAGGTGACAGTGGCTCAGCAAGTGAGTTAAAAAAAAAAACACACTGTGAGACCTGGACCCAGGGACACCCGTAGGCACCATCACCATCCTCACCATATGGATCAATCCTCTGAGCAATGGCATGCTGGCAAGCAGATATTTAGAAGGTGAAAACAGCCACAGGGATAGTACTGTTATGTCCGTGCTATATTTTCCCTGTAGATGTTTTCACAGATGCTATTTTTCCACTCAGTTTTGTCCAGCACTATTATTTCCGTGCTATTGTAACTGGATACCAGATAGAACACATGGACAAACTGGGTTTCAAGCACTTGACTCTCTTTACTAGGATGTTGGTCAAATTTAAGGGTACAGTACACTGTTTACTGACCCAAGGAACAGAATCTTTTACCTTCTGTACAGTGCATTACAATACTTTAAATATTTTATCCTGAGCTACACTGCAATGGCAGTAAATGTCCTGTCTTGCTCTCTGTGGTTTGTACTTCAGCATAGTTCCTGGGCTTTCCCTGCCCTTTTACCAGGCAGGGGGGAGGGGGGCTTCACAGTGCCTGGAGATTCCCTATCCCCACCATTACTAACCATCGTCCTGGTAATTGCATGTAATTCAACAGTGCCCTTTTCCACTAAATTTTCACTAGAGGGTTAACTTCTGGTATGCCGAGTGGCACCCACTTTTTAGGGTGTACTTTTACCTCTGATGGTTCACTCGGCTCACACTTCCTCACCATGCTTTAACACCCTACCACATTGAGAAGTCCCAGCCATTGGGCTGGGCCAGACTTAGACTATACATCACAATGCAACAGGTGCCCCACGACCTGCCCTCCCAGAGTAGCATTTCAGCAGACAGACAAGCCACATTGCTTTTACCTTTAGGGATTCCCCACCCCTTCCTTTCCTTCTACATTTTCCCAGAGAGAGTTATATCTGTTTTTAAAAATCTTAGCTTTAGTCATGCTGCTGGCACCACAGTAGTTACTACCCAAGAAACCAGTGACCTGGTTTAGCTGGAGAGCCTAAATCATTGCAAGACATTCAGAGGGTGGGTGGGGAAGATTTGGCATCCAGTAGGATGCTGTCTTCCTTTCAGGAGGGAGTGCAGTTGACTCTGGTGCTGTACTGCCACCTGGGTGACTACAGGTGGCAGTGCACCTAATGTGTCTCTTAAGGAGGAAGGATGCCAATGACAATGCATTTGGTACACTTGCCATGCTTTGAGCTTGTGCACACCTTCACGTCAGTGTCTCCACATTGGGAGAAAGTCCAGGAGGAAAAACCAGGAGACACATATGAGGGTCTGATGCCTCCCAGGCCCTGCACCAGTGGTATTGCCTACCCCTGAAGAATTACATCTTGCATCACCAATTGGGGGCCTACTAACCCCACCATGAGGGTAAGTTGAGGGGTAAGACATGGGGATATCAGGTATGACCATGGGAAATTGGGTGATAGGGCTGGGGATGGGGTTGAAACAGATGGGGGATACTCATCAGGTGGGTGAATAAACAGATTTACAAAAATAAAATGGCAGCTCCCCCAAGCCCAGTGGTATTGACTGGTGCTGCACTGTAACACCACCATGCTGGAGATCTGGGTTCAAGACTCAAGCCCAACTCCAACGCCTATGGCTGTTATGGTCTGGGATGCAATGTGGAGGCACTGCTAGTTGTCCCTGTGGACAAGAGCTGTGAGTGTTCTGTTCTAATAGCAACTCCTCTGGTGGGAAGCACTACAGGCTTTGATCATTGGGTGACCACGCTGTTATCAGCCAGCACTGACCAGATGGGTGGTGCTGCAGGGCACAGTTGGCTAATGCCAGGCATGGAGGGTGGGCAAGAGAACCAGGGACAAAACCACTAGCTAGACAAGAAATGATTCAGGAGGATCTGCCCTCCGGATGCTACAGAAGGCCATGGAGGCCTCCTACCATGCAGTTACCTTGGCCACTCTTTAGTACTTAACAGCATGCAGGCCAGGTGTTTGAGCCTTGCTGAGAAAAGGTGGGAGTAATCTCTCGGTAATGGATGTGGAGACTATAAGTGCACTGGAGATTAAGTAGGTGTACCTGGAGGTGAGCGGATCTCTAATCATAAAGCAAAGCTAAGTGAAAGAATTAATAAACTTTGAAAAGTGCCAGCTCCTGGCAGTGCAAGTAGCTAACACCATTATTTAAAATTATATTATTTTAATACCAGCCTCCATCCCCCAATCTGTGATTTGGTGGGGCACCAAAAGCAAGAAACCTTGGTGTGCCCCGTCATCCCCCAAAGTCAGTGTGCCATTTTTTCAATCTGCCCATCACTGATACAGCATTAGAATGTGTGGATACTAGGAGGGGAGAGGATGAGTGATGTACATTACTGAGGATGCAAGCAGCTCTTCTGACCTTCCAGGTTGCATGTACACTTACTTTGTATCAATGACTGATACAGACTGAAAGAGATGGCATGCTGCTGGAGGGATGACTGGGTAAAGGCTGGGATTTCTCATTGTTAGACCCCCAAATCATGGATTGGAGGTCAGGAGGGGACCCAAAAATAAAATCATAGCATTTGGGAGATTTTTGAGGATTAGGTAAGGGTGTGGAAAGACTTTCAAATGACAATTTGTTTTTCCATACAGCTTTTAACCCCTCAGGTTGCTGACAAATTTGATCCCACTTCCCCCCTGACTGGCAAGCACATCCCCTGGACTTATCTCTGCACAGGTTTTCCCACAGCTCCCCCCCCCAGAGGGGCCTGGAGGGAAGGGCCATCCCCACCCCTAGTGAACACATCCAGATTGCACCTAAGGGCTCCAGGTGATGATGAAAGTCTGGAGATCTGTGTTTTGTTCCAGCGAACCCTTGGTTCCCATTTTCCATTATTCTGCCCCTACTCAAGTCAACGCATATGGGCAGTGCATGCACATGGAGGTGCAAGTGCAACCTGGAACCTGCAGCCTCCTCCCACCCCATGACTCAAATACGCTTGCCACTACAGTCATCGCTACCACCAGATCTCCACCTGGTGCCAGCCAAGAGCTGAGTCAGTAAGCCTCCCTGATCCAGGGAAGGAGAGGAGAGCTGGCTGGTGGCTGCTGCATCCACTCTCAGCCCACTCCACTCGCCCACCCCAGGTGATCTGAGGTTGTTCTCAAACTCAGGTTGCCAGCGTGGCATGAGCTAAGGTGCTCAACCATGCCTCAGCCCTCAGCAGAACTGGGTCAGCCAATGACAATTGTTTTTTGAAAGTTTCTTATCTCTTTCTCTCAGAGGATGAGTAAGCAGAGTGATGGGCAGGAAATCTGGAGGTGGGAGTGGGTGGCCATGGGACTAGCTTTGAGGTGGGGGACACCTTTTTAAATTCTTTTACATATCCTGAATATTTTTCACTGAATAACCATGAATAGGAAAAATACTTAGTACTTGGATACAAGTAATGCTCTATTATTTTTGATATTCATAAATTCATATTTAGTACTCATATATTCTTATAGTAGAAAGTATTCTTTATTCATTCCTAAATAATGGATACCATTTTATTGCTGGTGTTTGGGAATTAAAATTAATGTATTTGTTGTTAGATCATGTGCATTTATGCCTTGGAACCCTACTCCTTCTGCTTTGCACACCATGTTTACATAGGCTGATATCAACCCACTTTCAAATAATCACCACTGCACTGATGTCCACCCAAACTATTGTCAGAGCATGATTGACTCCCCAGTTATTTAGCACTGACACCAAACCTCAAGGAGCTCCTGCAAGCCACACACTGAACCATCGTTAGATCTGAGCAACCACTGTTGAGCTGCCCACTGATGGCAGCTGCCCCCGGTGGGGTCACACACACCAGAGTGGCTTGGATCACCTGCCTATCTCTCTCTCGCTCCCACTCATATAATCAATCCACCTCACTTGTATGGTACAGGGTCAGGCTATGCCTGATGACTGTCACACATTGGCTCAACTGTAAAATGCTTATAGCCCTACTCCTACTGATATCTGGTAATATCCCTGGTCTCTTCCATAGTAGAGAAGAGCACACCTCAAACAATGCCAGGTTTAGGATAGTATTGCTAAACATAGGAAGTCTACTCCCCAAGTTTGTGCTGCTCAAAGCTTGAGAGCAACAGATCAAGCCTGACATAATAACCATAACAGACTCTTGGCTGACCCCTAAAATACCTGACTATGACATCTTCCTAGTGGGTTATAAGGTATTTGGCAGGATGGGGTGGACAAAAGGGATGGAGGTGTATTACCTATCTCCACACCTCATTCCAGGCCCAAAAAGTGCCACTTGACTCCCCATGTCCGAATGTGAATGCCTCACTGTTGGAATTCGTGGGTGGCAACTCAAAGGTTCTCAACCTGATGACAGTCTACATCACACCAGGGAACCAGAAAGCTGGCCTCAACTCATTTGTCAACTATTACAACCAAGCATGCTCTGTTGAGGAAACCATAGTTGCTGGTGATTTTACAATAACTGGGCATCTAGCTCTAGTACCTCCCACAAGGAAATAATTACTAGGTTTACTTGACACAGGTAGTGAAGAACCACACCTGGGTGAATTACAGAACAGGTACCAAATTGCTAATAGACTGGGTTCTTACCAGCCATCATAGAACAGAAAGAGATTGCACTGGGATGGGGTGTATGGATAAAATAAGCCTGTAGTTCAGACAAATCTGCATTGTCACCAAAGAAAATAAAGTGGACTGCTAAATAATTTCCATGGTGCTTCATTTATTAAAATATAGAGCTTCAGTTTGTTGGGGCTGATAAGAATCCTTATCAATGGATCTATTGATAAGGATTCTTATCCGAAACACATCTAGAGCTGAGCACATGGCACTTTGAAATAAAATGAAGCACCTTGGAAATTATTGAGCAGTCCACTTTATTTTTCTTTGGTGGTGAGTACAGGATTTGTCTGACCTACACGTTCTTACAAGCCACCCTGACAGGTTGGTAAGGGTACAAGTACTGCTGGATGCTATTAGTGACCATTCACTCATACTATGTGAATGGTCGGTGCAAACTCAGAAAACTCCTCCGATAACCATAAATAGCAGGGTACTGCACAAACATCTCATTGATGACTTCAAGGAGTATCTCATCAGAATTGACTGGACCCATTGGACAATTACCTAGATGTAAACCAGGCCATTGATTACTTCATAAAAAACCTTACCACAGCCTGCCACAAATTTGCTCCTCATAGGAAGTGAAAAGTAAGAGGTTCTTCAGCAGACTGGATCACACCACCCCTTCTAGCCCAAATGTGGACTTGGGACAATCTATGTTGTAGAGGCAAAGCCACAGGGGCCTCCACTGTTCTTTCCAAATATAAAGAGGCCTGTAATAAATGCACCAGGGCAACAAGAGTGGTAAAAGTGGACTACTACAAAGAGCAGCTCAGGGATAACTACGGTAATAGCCAGAATTTCTGGGCAATCCTGAAAAATGAATGGGGAAAAGTAATAAAGCACCCCCAACCATGCTATCCACCTCTGGGGGTGACGTCACTGCACCAACAGACATAGCCAATGCTTTCAATGTTGCCTTCAGGTCTAAGTTCAGTACTCCCAGAAACCCAATGCATTCATCAACAGCAGCCAAGGTAACAGACACACTAGTCCAGCCATCCTGAAATTCTACTTCAGATTAGTCACAACCAAGGAAACCATGAAATACTTTAAGCAGGATCTTGCCAAACCAAGTGTGGGAGTGATGGGTTGATATGAAGCTTAGAGCTATTGCCTTGATGGAACTGGCTCCTGCCCTTAATAAAATCTTCAACATCTCACTGAGGCTGTTCCAATTCCATCAGGTTTGGAAGAGTACTATAGTAACACCTGTGTTCAAAAGTGGTGATAGCTCAAGTGTCTCAAACTATAGGCCTATTTCAATTCTGTTCTCCTGTCTAAAGCTCTAGAAAGGATCGTGTCTGATCAGATTGTTGGGTGTCTGAATAAATATAACCTGGTATGTGCACAGCAACATGGGTTCAGAAAACTGCAAAGCACTGTCACAGCACTCACCAAATATAACAGTTTTCTCTATGAGGCCATGGATGTAGGGCAGGCAGTTGGTGCCATTTACATACTGTAGATCTAACAAAAGCATTTGATCTCATGGATCATCCACTGCTAATCACCAACTTATGTTCACTTGGCTTCTCTGATGAAGCTGCTTCGTGGTTTCATTGCTATCTGTCAGACCATTCACAGAGAGTGAAGATACACGGGGTCTTCTCTAGTGTAGGAAGTGTTACTGTAGGAGTCCCACAGCAATCCATCCTGGGCCCCCTCATATTCAGTCTTTTTGTCAATGGCCTACCTGATGCTGGTTCCACCCTCAGAATGCATCAGCAGTAGTCGCCTGTGTCATTAGAGTCTGTCGGCCAATTTCGCTGATCACTTTTTTATGTGGGGTGTGCCTCAACATTCTCCCTTGTGGTGGGCTGTGCCCACCACACCCTGCTAACTAAGGATTCCCACTGGGGAGGGACCCGGGAGGGGCAGGAATTGCAGATTTATACCCCAATGACGTGGGCGTGATCAAAAGCTGGTGCCCCAGGCGTGCAGTGCCTGATGCTTGCCCAAGGTTGAATATGCTGCTTAATACAGATGATGCTGTGATTTACAATAGCAGCACATCACACAAAAGCCTTAGCTGGGAAATACAACACAGCCTTGATGCCCTAGAAGCATGGTTTATGCTCAATGAGCTCGTTCTCAACTATAAAAAAGATAAAAACATTGCTCTTCTCAGGTGTGCATCTAAAAACCAAAGTACCTCCTCTCTCCATACACAACACCACGGGCTCCACCCTAGAGCAGGTAAAATCCTTTAGATACCTAGGAGTTATCCTTGATGACATGCTATCTTTTGCCAAACATGTGGACTCCATCGTAGGATCAGCAAACAGGAAACTAGGAGCTCTCTACAGGCAAAGACCGAACCTAACCCAAAATGCCAAACAAATAGCTTGATGCTCTCACTCATAGACTATGTGCTCCCCAATTTATGGATCAGCCAAAGATTCAGTACTGGACAGAGTCAGGGTGTTATTCAATAAAGCCTGGTGATTTGTCACTGGATTGCACAAATACACACACACATGCAATCTAAATGCTCTCACAAACTGACTCCCCCTATCAGATAGATTCAGATATCAAACACTCTTATTAGCCTAAAAGGGCTCATGGGCATTACACCCCCTCTATTGGTACTTTCTTAGGCCTGTCCAAAATCAGTACACCACACGGAATGTGACTCAACAAGCCCTAGCCATCCCTCTATGTAGAACTAGAAAGTGACATAGCTCATTTACAAATCGGGTGGCCCAATCGTTCAACGAGCTCCCAGCCAGCATAGCCAGCCTCCACATCATCTCACAATTCAAACAGGCCCTCAAGTCTAATATCGTCTGGAGCTCCAGCTGTCACTGCTTTGACCCAACCTTAAAAACAAATACCCTTAGCCACCTTGCTGCTCCCATAATAGTTTCCTCTCCTCCTTTTTGTAGGAACCCTTACACTGCAGCCAACAGTGCCTGGTGCATACCTAGGACTCCTCAATAAAACTAGCTACAGACCACCTCTAACTAACTCCAACCATGCTGGGCCTATATCTAAATCTAACTTGTTCCATAAGGTATTGGAAACTACTATACCATGCTTGACCTAATGCAATGCTCAATCCTAAACTGTTTGTATAATTTGAGACATAACATTCAAAGGCTACTAAAACTGTTTATGTACAATAAGTATGAAGTACTGTATCTATAATATGCTGTAACATGAAATACATGTATGTATGCACCTACTAAAATGTGTAATGCCTAGCAACAAGGTTCTACTTGAGCTGATTTATATTGTTAGGGATCTGCATTTCTTTTTTTGGAGGCGGCCATGCCACATCCACTGTTTGAGGGAATCAGCGGCCGGACACAGATCGGCGGCAGAAGCTGCACTGCTGGGATCTGAGGGCCACATCAGCGGCTAGTGGGAGTCAGCAGCAGTAGCCACACATTGGAGAAGGGCCGCACTGCATCTGTGGCTTGAGAGGATCGGTGGCTGAAGCCACGTGGAGAGGGCTCTCACAGGAGCCATTAAGGTGCAAGGGTGCCACATTCAAATCAGCAGCTGGGCCATAAAAAGGGTGAGCACAGCTGCACCGAGCTGAAGGGATCTGCATTTCTTTTTTTGTAGGAGGCCACACTGCATCTGCAACTTGAGGGGATCAGTGGCTGGGGACAGATCGGTGGCTGTAACCACACTGCTGTGGGCTGCATTGGCAGCTAGCAGCAGTCGGCGGCAGTAGCCATGCAATGGAGGAGGGTCATGCCACATCTGCAGCTTGAGGGGATCAGCAGCTTGAGCCACATGGAGAGGCTCCCACAAGAGCTAATCAGGCTCAAGGGCACCTCATTCAAATAAGCGGCTGGGCCATAAAAAGGTCAACCACATCCTCACTGAGCTGAAGGAATCTGCATTTTTTCTCCAACTCATTTGCCCCACACCACCTCCATATTAAATGGTCCAGAAGCACTCCCTACAGTGGGTCTAACCAATGAGAAGCAAGCAGAAGGCAGAGTAAAAGAGTGGGCAGAAGGAGAGCATTTGGGGCAAGGACAACAATGGCTGGGTGGAATTCAACTAGAAACAAGGTACTGTGACTCTGATAATCTGTAACTAAGTGGAGAATTCAACAACAAACAGCTGGTGTGGAATTCAACAAAAACAAGGTACTGTGACTGATTGAACTACTGTGACTCTGGTTTAAACAAGCAGTTGAGGGTATATCACTGCAAGATTATTAAGGGAAATGACCTGGCAGATTTTACACAAAGTACTGAACATTTTTAACTGTGGCATTAATCTACATTATTTCATTTCTATGAGCTAGCCCTACACCATTATTGGCATTTGGAAGTGTTATAGCAGTATGTGAGCTAGCCTTACAGAGGAAGTGTGAGCAGTCCTTGTTTCATTTTTAGAGCTAACTAATGAATAACTTAGAAATGTATATTTTAGCTTTTGATTGTGCTTTATTTTGTGAAATGGTCAGATAGAAATGTTTAATTAGATTCAATAAACTTTAATTGGGAAAAGGTAGGATAGGAGTGTCAGAAGGAGGCTGCTAAGTAGGTTCTAAAACGCTAAGCATAAAAAGGAGGGAAGAGATTAAAGAAAGCAGCACAAACTGCTTCAGTTAGTACATAGAGGTAAGAGAATTAAAGACCAGGAAGAACATGTGTAGCAATGGTAGAGTAGGGAGGGGGAGCCTTGGTGGAGGGATGGGTATCCTTCATCTGGAAGGATAGGGGCTCGCTGGTGGGCAAATAAGGTATTGGGAAGGGTGTAAGCTGCAACAACTGCAGAGTGTCAATCTTTCTTAAAATTGGTGGAGAGTGGGGGGATGTTTAGTGTGCATCCAAATACAGCAACTTAAAAAAGAGAACATGGGTCTGCAGGAAGAGCTGAAGAATGTAAGATGGACTGAGGAGGGTTATGGCCCAACAATGCAAGGAGGTAGGAGGGGAGCTGAGGAGGGTGGTCATTTTGTACTGACAGGGGAAGGATAGGGAATAGGTTAGAGGAGGGGGCACTGAGCCTGGGGAACCAAGTCCATGAGGCAGACAAGAGCAGGAAGGAGGAGAAAGGGAATAAGGGGAATAGGGGAAGTGGGAACAGACAAGGAAAATGGAGGTGGGATCAGGACAGCATGAGGAAGAAGGTAGTAGGTGAAGGAGAAGGATCTACAGGAAAGCATTTCTCAGTACTGGAGGAAAAGGGGGAAGGGAAAGGGGTGGCATTGGAGGAGAAACTGATGGGTGTCAGGATGAAATAGGTGTGGGGGAGTATATTTGATGGAATTACAACATGGGTGGTTGGAAAAATAATATGCAGGAGGACGTAGGGGCAGCAGAAGAGAGGAGTTGGGAGGAAAGGAATAAAGCAGATGGAAAATGGGGTGTATTCTTAGTGCTGGGGGACTTGATACTAACAGGAGTCAGGTGGGGTTGCAAAGGGGAGAGGCCTAGTCGAGTTTGGGTGGAGGCCATGCCAGGAATGACAGTGGAAAGGGTGGGGCAATCTGCTCTTTTCTGAAGTATGCTAGAAGGGGCAGGGAGAAACCTCACTTAATTCTGCACCTGGGGGTAAATTACCTGTCTGATAGGGTGTTAGATGTAGTGAAGAGGAAGTTTGTGGAACTAGGACCAATTTGTGAGGGGGCAGCAAGATCAGTAACTTTCTCAGTGGTACTTCCTGTTCCCAGAGCGAGCACAGCAAGAAAACTGAAAATACAGATATTTAACAAATGGCTAGGAACCTGCTGCCATGACAAAGGGTATGGGCTGGTAGGGAGTGGGGTGAGACCTGGGAGGACAGCAGTCTATATGCTAAGGATAGACTGCACTTAAGCCAAGAGGGCATGAAAGTGTTAATGCAGAAGATTAATGATTACATAGAAGAAAAGGTGAATTTAAACTAGTAGCAGGGGGTAATAGTGGGTTAGAGGTATGCAGCGGCATCAGGGTGGGAAACCATACAAGCTAACCCCCCCCATAGCAGTGACAGAGGACTAAGGGCGCGTACTAGATGGGTGCTGGAAAGGGAGGGCAGGAAGGGGAGGGATAGAAGATAAGGTGATGGAAGGTGGTCACCTTTTTTTTAACTCTGTTTCTGCCCTGGGGATTGGGGCATCTATCAGGAGTACTCTCACCAGCCTCTGCTTCCTGCCTGAAACTACCTTCTAATTGGGGAGTACAATTGCTGGGCACCCTCTCCCTGAACGCATCGACCTCCCAGCCGCCCGGATCATCCCTTGGGAAGGGCCCACCTCGCCTACCTGGTGGCCTTTCTGTCAGTAGAGAGTTGGTCCATGGGTCAGTTCGAGGGGCCTGGAAGAGCCCGGCTGAAGGATGGCCCAGCATCAGGATATGGGCTGCAGCCACTGGAGCCTCCATTGCCTCCCTATATCCTCTGGGGATTTTCCATGCATTTTCCCTGGAGAGCGGACTTGCAATGATGCTCAAGCACTAGCATGCTCGTGTCCACCACTGCTCCACCCATCTTTGCAGTGCCACTCTCAAACAGTGCTCCTAATCTCCATCGGGGGTCACTGGAGAGTGACTCAGCCTTACAGCCCACCCCAGGGAAGGGAGAGCAGTCCTTCAGATGCTCAATCCTCTCCCTCTCCCTGCCAACCCCCAATAGCCAGAGTCTGTTCCCCGAACCCAGGTCACCAGTGTGGCGGAGGTGGTGTCCAGTACCTCAACCCTCAGTGCCACTGGGCTGGCAGGTGGTCACCTTGAATGCTAGATGCCTGGGGAATAAAGCTGCTTGGCTATAGACTCTCATCCCCCACCAGTTCAATAAAACAATTTCAATATATTATGGGTTAGTAACATTCAACCACTGCCCTGATGGTTCCGTTACATATTGTACATCCTCACTAGGGAGCCTATGTGCCTAACCTCACCCTCTACCTAACCTAAACTAACTAACCTATCCTGAACTACTTAATACTTAACCCGATAACGTGATTAAATAAGATTGGTCTTCATTAAATTTAACACCGGAGTCCAAATCCTCTCAAATTTAAGCAACCACTTTAATGTCATAACAATGAATTTTTTCCAATTGAATACTTTCTAAGAACACATCTCTCCACAAAGAAAATTCTGGGGATTCATATCCTTCCAGAGATGAGATATACATCTCCTGGCGTTTATCAGTCCCATTTTTATGATGACTTGAAAGTTATCTATGGGAAGTTTCTGGGTCTTCGATGTCCCCACTAAATGTAGCTCTGGTTCAAATATGATATCTATCCCAGGAATTTTATTCAAGGTAGAAATCATCTCATCCCAGAAGGACTTCAGTTTAGGACACTGGGCCATCACATGTATTTGAGTACCCCAATAAATCCCACACCTATTACAGATAGGAAATATATTTGTATTAAATTTATTTACTAGATGAGGGATATGGTAAATTCTATGTAAGACATTAAATTGAATCTGATTTAGCCTGTCACTTCTTGTTGATTTCATCATTTTTAATACAGTTTCCCATTTCCCTCCTGTAATATTGTACTGTAATTCCTTTTTCCAGTTTTGCTTGAGTTTTAAGTAGTAGCCTGAACTGCTTAAATGCAAATTCTTATAAATCTTAGAGACAAGTTTATAACTTAACTCCTGGGAACTTATCCAGTATTGTAAAGAACTTACATCAGACAGTTCTAGTTCTCTATTTAAATATTTTTTAAACCATTTCTAACTCACCTATAATTAAGCCACTCCAAGTCTGGGAATCCATATATGATTTTTAGTTCCTCAAAGGACATAAACTTATTATTCTGAAACAAATCCCCCATATCAAAAATGGAGAATTTTTCCCCAAAATGTATTTCTTTCTCATCCAAGCTCCCACCCATATTTATAAAATGTACCAAGTGACTTTGTATATCAATTCTAATATTTTCTTTTCTCTTTTTATGATAATAATCCATGCCAATAAAGTAATCTTATTCAAATCAGTCTTTTTCATTTCCATATATAAGTGATGATAATGTTTTTTATTTAAAAAAAACATTTATCATAATCTGCCCACCATGGAGGGGATTCTACTTCATATGTTTTTATATGACAGAGAGTCATAACATATTGATATAACCTGAAGTTAGTTACATTTAACCCCACATTTTCTTCTCTTTCCATTAGCTTAGCCATAACCAAAGGTTTTTGGTTTTTCCACAAAAATCTTTGAATCGTCCTTTCCAAGATCTTGAGCTGTTTATTAGGCATCAATAACGGTATAGCCTGCAAAATGTACAAAATCCTGGGGAGGACAATCATTTTAACCACTTGTACTCTGCCTATTAATGTAATTGGGAGGTAGTTCCAATCCTCCAAATCACATTTAATTTAATCTAATAGCAATTTCAAATTTAAATCTAAGATGTTTTGTATTTTTGTTGAGTATATACCAAAATATTTGATTTTGTCAAAGCTTTTAATAGTCGATGTAACTGTTTAGACCTTGTATGTAAATTATTTAATTGCAGTATCTCAGACTTTCCCCAATTGATCTTATATCCTGATTCCAGTCCAAATTCCTTAATAATATTCATAAGAATAGGTAAAGCTTTATCTGGGTTTTTTTAGATATGGCAATACATCATCAGCATATAGTGATAATTTAATGGTTCTACTTGCCACTTTTATTCCCTCAGTACTATTGGTAGCCCTTATCCTGTTGGCTAATGGTTCTATTACTAATGTAAACAAGAGGGGGGAAGTGGTCACCCTTGTCTAGTTCCTCTGGTTAACAAAAACATATGAGAAATATTCTGATTCATCACCACCTTGGCTCTCGGATCTTTATAAATAAGTTTAATCCAGTTTAGGGCCCATACCCATACTTTCCAAAACCTTAAACAGGTAGTCCCACTCAACCTTATCAAAGGCTTTTTTGCATCTAATGACAATATTGTGGTCTCAGTATCCTTACAATGTTCTATAACATACAAAGCATTTTTAGTGTTATAAAGCATTTTCGTTTAATAAACCTGGTCTGATCTTCTCCAATTATTTTAGGAAGGACCTTCTCTAACCTAAAGCCAAAATTTCAGTAAATACCTTATAATCTGTGTTTAAAAGTGAGATTGGTCTATAAAAGGCACAATATTTTAAGTCCTCCTTTTCTTAAGTATCATAATAATTGTGGCTTCTTTAAATGTATCTGGAATTCTTCAACTCAATAAATGAGTTAAAAATTCCATAAGACATTTATATATTTTATTTCCTAGAATTTTATAAAATTCAATCAGATATCCATCCGGCCTGGAGCTCTCCATCCCCAACTCTTAATTGCTTTTTCCACCTCTTCTAAAGTGATTGGTTGTTTTAGCAGTGATCTTACAAATACCATCATCTCAGGAATCTCAGTTTTAAAGTTACTGGTCAAGATTGCCTTATTTATTTCCGAGGTGAATAGTACTGAATAGAATTTACAAAATTCATTATTGATAGTCTTGGGGTCCATGATAACATTTTGATCTATGATAATTTCTTTAATCTGCCTTTCGGACCTCTCTTTCTGCAATTGATAAGCCAGGATTTGGCTGATTTATCAGCCTGTGCAAAATATTTAGCCTTAGCTTTGAGAATATATCTCTCCATCCTATCATTCATTAGCATATTATAATTTTGTTTTAAGTTCTGAAGCTGGGTAAGGTCTTGTTCCCTTTGAGTGTATTTATGCCTCATTTCAGCCCTCTTAATCTCTTTCTCTATAGAAGAAATTTATCTTCATCTCTTTTGATTAATCTAGGCTTTGTATATAATTATATTGCCCCCTAGTGTAGATTTCAAGGCATCGGATGCAATAGTCAATGGTATTTCTGTCCCCCAGTTAAACTGTAAGTAGGTATCAAGTTGTTCTTTAATATATACTTGGAATTGCATATCTTTACTTAAGAGTAAATCCAGTTTCCAACCACAGTTCATGACCTTACCCTAAATATCCAGGGAACAAGAAATGGCCAAATGATCAGGTATACTAATACCCACATAAGTTATCTCTTTAACCATAGGCATCAAATTCAGGGACCCCAAAATCCAATCAATTCTGGAGTAAACCAGATGTCTGTGTGAGATGTGAGAGAACTCCAATGCATTATTATTTTTATATTTCCAGATGTTATATAAATTTAATGCTTCCATACTTTAGAGATTATCTTTGTGGCCCTTGACAGGGTCAGTGGGCACCAGTTTTATCCAGTCCTGAATCTAGTATGATATTGAATCCCCCCCAACCAATATGAGATGTGGGAACTGGGCCAGGGTGGTGAAAACATCTGTAAATAATTCTGGATTGTCCTCATTAGGGCCATAAACCCCAGCTATAGTAAGTTCTATTTTATTAATTTTAATTTGAATAATTATGTATCTGTTATTTTTATCTATTACTTTCCTAATTTATTCCACTTTATGTTTCTTTGCAAAGATTATTGCTACTCCCCTTGCTTTACCATTTGACCCCATGTGGTATGCCTGTCCTCTCCAGAATTTACACAACTTTGCAAATTCTCTATCTAATAGGCGTGTTTCTTAAATAATTAAACAATCAATTTTATGTTTTTTAACATATGCTACAACTCTCTTTCTTTTAATGGGACTATTAATCCTATTCACGTTCCATGACATTCATTTAAATATAGCCATTTATCCAAATAAATTCTTTGTTCTATATATTCATCTCTCACACGTAGAGGTTTTCCTTGATACCCTTTTAGGTGGGAGTCTGGATGGCCTAAATTTGTTCTATAAAAGCATCCAAAAATCTTATAACCCTACTCTTCATGTGAACTCGATTGATTATATACTTATAATAAACTAATCTAACCCCCCTCTAAATCCTATCTGAGAGTCTACAGTTGTTAAACCCAAAAATATAGAAACTATCATACAAAATGGAGTTTTATCACTTCTCTACAGACTTGGATGGATTCCTAGTTAAAAGTCAGGGAAAACTTCCCATAATTTGCTGTGCAAAAAAGAAGAGAAATACTACTACCTTCACAAAAGTTCAAAATATCACCTTCAATCCCCTCAAGGAGACCCAGAATTTTCAGATTTTTAGTTCTAGAGCACCATTCAGGATCACTGATTCTCTCCTGAATTTTAACCAGATCTTGTTTGTGCTCTGTAATGTCCTTTCCCATAGTTGGGATTTGGTCTCCTAATTGTGAGATTTGCTGTTTGTATTCAGACATTTGGTTATTTAAGCTTTGTACTTCACCTCTCAAACCTTTCATGTCTTCATGTATCCCAATAAATTTACATTCTAAACTGAAGAATCCCCTTCTCATCTCTCCTAAAAGCTCCTGTGCAAAACTACTATTTCCATGTATTTGGTCATCATTGTATCTTTTATTATTTCCTTTTCCTTCCCTTTAGGCCTGGCCCTTGGTCCTTGTGTTTCTTTAACCTTCTGAGGGTCAGTGGGAGGTTCAACATACTGTGAAGGAGGGAGAATGATAGAGTGGGAGCAGAATCAATATTTGAAGACCCGGTAGATAGGATACATCAGATGTCTGAGCTGTCTCTTCATTTAAATCCCTGAAGTATCATTTTTAGCTCTGCTTTCCTGCGATTTGGTCTATCATCTCTTCCCAACTATTATTTCCACCTGAAGGGATCATAATAGTAGATTCTGAGTTTACATTTTCCTTATTGTCCTTCCCTTCTAAATGTATTTCAGTACTATTGACTCCATTATATGAAACATTTCCCACAGCCCCTTCATTATCTATAGTTTGGGGGATGGGTTCTTCTATTATTTCACCTATCTTTGTTAAATTTCCCCTCCTTTCATTCAACTTTGTTTCCATAGCCAGAATCCTAATCTGAGAGCCACCAGCTATCACTTCATGTCCTGCCAACCAGGTTTCAGCAGTATCCTGATTCCCCCCTGGGAGAGTATGTTTCTCAGTATCTAGGGGCCTTCCCTTCCCTCTTCCTTTTTTTAAGGGGAATCTGGGGGTTTTTAAATAATATTTTACTGCAGCATTATTTCTGGGGATGTAGGTGCACTATGTGTTTTCTGCTGACCACTTCTTTTCTGTGTGTCTTTGTTATTTTTGACAAAATATGTTTTAATTTCCCTTATATTCTGTGGTCTAGTACTCATGCTTAAAATAAGCATATTTGTAAAGGGCACAAAAGGTTCTTGCGGGTACCTCACAAGTATTTATCCTAGTTCAAAAACAACAACCAATAAGAGATATATCAAGTTATTCAATTCAACACATGATTTTAACTTCTTCTCTCTGTTTTAAAATGAAACTCCTTGAATCATCCTCCTTTCATCTCCTCCTTCTCCCAAAATCCAAAGACAGACTAGTACAACCACATTCATTCTAATAATGCTGTAGGCAAACCAGCAGGCCCATGCTTTAGTAAAAAGAAAGTAAATAGTCACATTTTAAAGATCTTTCTCAAGCAAGTAAATGCAAAGAAGATACTTATGTATTGTAGCTCTTCTTCTTAGAGTCAACATCTCTGTATGTATCTTTATTTCATACATCAGTACTTTCTTTTGGGGTAATTGACAGGAGAAACACAGGCAACGCTCAAATAATGCCAGTGCTGGCTAGTATGCATACTTCTCAACTTTTAGCATCTTGGCATTAGATATCCATAAACTTTTACCATTTTGCTTCCCACCGATTGCTAATTAGGGTAAAATTCAACAAGAAAAGAATATACGAACAGTTCAGCCCTTCACAGTAGGCGAATCGAGAGCCCCTAACAAGGAGCACTTTTAACAGTTCCAATTCAAGCTAGAGCATATGCACCTCCTGTGATGCTGCACCAACTTAGGCCAATTTAAACACAAATTCATGCAAGTCGGTGAGTCAGAAGCCCTTAACACGGTGTGTGTTTAACAGCTTCAATCCAAGCTAAAGCACACATACCTCCTGAGGTGCCACACTGCCAAATTCAGCCAGTTTAAATACAGGATCACCAGGGTCAACAAATCAATGGGGGTGCTATCCCAGTGGCTCCTTGTTGACATATACACAGGTGAAAAATACATTATAGGACTTACCGATAGGAAGAGTCCCCTCAAGCGCTTGGTAAATGCCGGCTTACTATTTTTCTTTTTTCTCCCATTGTTCACCTTTATTTACCCCTCTTGCCACCAAAAAACCTATCTAGATGCTTCAATTCATACTTTGATGTCCTCTAATAGCACTGCTTCATGAATGATTCTAGATACACGGAGCTCCATCCTACTGCAGCTTAGCACGTCAACGCCATCTTGGGTCTGCCCCCTCCATCCATCCCCACATACTAGGATTTCTTATTTTCTTATTCTTAGTTTGTCTTCCTTTGGAGCTATAGACTCTTATGGCAGAGGGGGAGGTGGACATCGTGTATCACACAAAAGCGTGGGCTCCCAATACCATGACTGAGACCTAGCGGTACCAGGGTACAAAAATATTCCACAAGGACAGAGTAAATGGGAAAGGGGGTGGCACCATATATGTGAGAGAAGGACTGAAGTGTGTAAGGGGGAGGAGGGCAGAATGGAGTCACTATGGATACAAATCCATGATTCAAGAATAGCACTCTAAGGATGGGAGTGGTGTACAGGCTTCCTCCCAAACAGAAGATGTAGATAGGGAACTAGCAGGGCAGATCTGGAGGACCTGTGGGAAGGGGAGTGTGTTGATAGTGGGGGACTTCAACCTGCCCGGAGTGGATTGGAGTACCCCTACCACCAAGAATAGAAGAAAGCAGGTAATGCTGGATGCCTTCCTGGACAGCCTCCTGATGCAGATGGTCAGCAAACCTACCAGGGAAGGGAACATCCTTGACCTCATGCTGCCTAATGGGGAGTGTGTGAAGGAACTGAGGGTGGAAGATCCACTAGCGGGGGCGACCACCAACCAGTATGATTCAGTTGAATATGGGTAAGGAAGGGTGGTATCTGACACAAAGGTGCTGGACTTTAGGAAGGCCGACTTCGAGAGGATGGGTGAAAGTGGTAAAGGGTACCTGGCCAGAATTTAGCCTAATATGGACACAAACCAGAAGTGGGAGCTCATAAAGCTAGGAATAGCAGAGGCAACCAAATCCTGCAGCAAGGTCCAGATTAAAAGGCTGGAGCAAAGAAATCTAGCTGGGTGAGCAAAGGAGTCATGGATAGGATAAGGAAGAAAACAGCCATCTTTAGGAAGTACAAAAAAAACGGCGAGGAGTACCTGAAGGAAGCAAAGGAGATGACAAGAGCAGTAAGGGCAGCCAAGGTGTCCAAGGAACTCAGACTGGCGTCAGACATTAAGGAAAGGGAGAAGGACTTCTTCAGGTGCATCAGGGAGAAAAGGAGTTGTAAGGACCAGATAGTGAGGATTAAGAGGAAGGGGGGATGGGTGGAAAAGGGGAGTGAAAAAGCAGAAGCACTTAAGGAATACTTCTGCTCGGTATTTACTAAGGAGAGGGGGAGATACTCAAGGGGTGGGAGGGCAGGAACGGATGGGGTGAATGATGGGGAAATCTCAGTGGGCAGAGTGCTGGAAGGCTTGAGGGCACTGAGGGTGGACAAGGCACCAGGTAGAGGTGGTGTTCACCCCAGGGTACTGAGGAGTTAGCAGAGGTCCTCAGTGGACCCTTGGCAGACCTATTTAATGCATTGCTGGAATCAGTATAGGTACCTCAGGATTGGAGGATGGCTCACGTGGTACCCCTCCATAAGACTGGCCCCAAGAATGAACCCAGGAACTATAGACCAGTGAGTCTCACGTCCATCATGGATAAACTAATGGAGACAATCCTGAAAGAAAGGTTGGCATCCTCCTGCAGTCCAATGGGCTACAGGACAGTAGACAGCATGGCTTTGTCAATGGCAGATCCTGCCAGACCAACCTGATAGATTATTATGACTGGGTAACTAGGCAGATGGACAAGGGCCATGCAGTGGATGTCCTGTACCTGGACTTCAGTAAGGCATTTAATTTGGTGCTGCATGGGAGGCTTGGTAGTAAGCTAGAAGGCACAGGGAAGGTGCAAAAATGGTGGGATGGGTGGTGACCTGGCTGCAGGGAATAAGCAGAGGGTGGTGGTGGTGGTGGATGGGGAGCTCTCATCCCCAAGAGCAGTGATGAGTAGAGTTCTGCAGGGTTCGGTATTGGGACCAGTGTTGTTTGGGATATTCATTGCAGACATTTATATGGGCATCAAGAGCAAGATCAGTCTTTTTGCTGACAACACCAAGATGGGAGCAGTGGTGGATGACCTAGGGGGGTGGCAGAGTCTGCAGGAGTTTCTGACAAAGCTGAAGACCTGGTTGGACACCTGGCAGCTGGGGTTCAATGCCAAAAGTGCAAGATGCAGCATTTTGGGGCAAAAAATCCAAGGAGAAGCTACCAACTTGGGGGGAGTGCAGCTAGCTGAGAATGAGGAGGAGAAGGATCTGGAGGAGATCATTACAGGATCAATGAACAACTTAGCACAGTGTAGAAAGACAGCTGCAAGGACCAGCAAAATGCTGGGTTGTATTGCCAAAGTCATAACCTCAAGGAGGGGGGGAGGTGATTCTACCATTGTATGAATCATTAGTTAGACCTCACCTGGAGTACTTCGTGCAGTACTGGTGCCTGTACTTGAAGTGGGACATTAACTTACTGGAGGGGGTGCAACACAGAGCAATGAAGATGATCTAGAGTCAGGGACTTCAAAGTAGGCTGAGGGTGTGAACATGTACTTGCTGGAGGAGAGGAGGGATGGGGTTATGATCGAGACCTTCAGTACTTGAAAGGAATTAACAAGGTTGATACAGAAGGACTATACAAAAGTAAGGCTGGGAAGGGACACTTGAGGCCAATATATGAGACTGGAGGGAGGAAGGTTCAGGAGGGAGATGAGAAGACACTTTTTTACAGAGAGGGTGGAGGCAGAGTGGAACACATTACAAGCAGAAGTGGTAGCCTGTAGACCAGTGGGCTGCTTCAAGAAGGACTGGGACAGGGCAAGGGGGAGCATCAAGGGAGGGAGGGAGAGGCAGCTGTAAAATAGGGCTGCTAGCTGCAAAACCAAGCAGACTCAATAGACCAAAAGGCTGTTATCTGCTGGCAGTTTTCGTATGTTTGTATGTTTCCAGTCTTCTGTTTATGTTTTCCATCTGATGTGGAACCTTTGCAAATGAACAAGTTGTGATCAAAGGTTGTTACCAAGAATTTCAATAAATAAAATTTATTACTGTACAGCCTTGCTACCGAGGTCACCTACAAAAAAAAATAAATCATTACTTTTGTCCCTGGTTCACACCTGAGTCCAGAATGACAGGAACAGAGGCCAATAATGAAGGAAACAAAGCAGCAGAGAGAAGACTCTCCTTACAGGGATGGGTGATGGACTGCACAAGGGTTGAAACAAACTTTTGTAGGCACAAGCCAGCAAGGCTAGTGGCTCAAAATATCCATAGATTCCAGTGAAATTCCACTAGGCCAACTTGTGTACATATTAAGATTACGCTTCTCCAATTCCGGTGGCAGGCCAAGCCACACAAAGTCATGGGTCCTGGATTTCAGGAGGGCAACTTACTAAGATGGGGATATGTCTCAAGAATGCCCTGGCAGGAGGGACAAATGGGGGTGGGGTTGAGGAGCAGTGGGCCCATAGTAGAGGCAACAAACCTTTGCATTATGCAAGTTAACAAGGGCAAGTGAAAGAGAAAACCAATATGGTTCTCAAATGAAGTGGCTGGGAAGGTACAGGTGAAAAAGATAGCTTTCAGGAAATACAAGGAAACAGAAGAAGGAGGAGAACAAAGTAGTGTACCTGGATAAACAGAGGGAGGCAAGGAAAGCGGAGAAAGTATTCAGGAGTTCAGAGATGCAAATGGAGCAAAGCATAGCACAGGAGGTAAAAATTGGGGACAATTCTTTTTATAGGTACATTAGTGAAAGGAGAAAAAACAGGGGTGGGATTGTAAAGCATAAAGGGGAAGAAAGGGAGTGTGTGGAAGGGGACCTGGAAAAAGCATCAATACTGAACAAATATTTTTGTTCTGTATTCCAAGAAGGAGAAGGTGAGGACCACAATTAGGCAACATGAGCAGATATGGGAGGGAGGTGGACACCAGTCCATTTACAGAAAAAGAGTCCTAAAAAGAACTCACAAAACTGAAAGTGGACTAGGCAATGGGACAGATGGGATACATCCTAGAATATTAAGTGAACTATGAGAGGTGCTGGCAGCACCACTGGCAGTCCTGTTCAAGAATCACTTGATGTGGGAGTGGTTTCAGAGGACTGGAGGAGGGCAGATGTAGTCCCTCTTCACAAAAGTGGGAGTAGTGAGGAGGCTGGAAACTATAGACCAGTCAGTCTCACCTCAATAGTGGGGAAAATTATGGAAGCACTAATTAAAGTAAGGATTGTGGAACACCTTGAATCCAGTGGAGCACAGGATCTGAGACAACATGGATTCACAGCGGGAAGGTCATGTCAAACAAATCTAATTGATTTCTTTGACTGGGTGACTAGGGAAGTGGATCATGGGGAGTGGTGGATGTGGCCTGCCTGGATTTCAATAAGGCCTTCTATACGGTTCCACACAGAAGACTTGTGAACAAGCTAGCAGCCTGGGAGTGGGTCACAAGATGGTAAACTGGGTTAGGAACTAGTTGAGTAATAGAAGACAGAGGTTGTGGTGAATGTAGATCAATCTGAAGAAAGGAGGGTGACCAGAAGGGTCCACAGGATCAATTCTGGGCCAGTCTTGTTTAATGTCTTCATAAGTCACATTGCGAAGGGCTGGAAGAGAAGGTGTGCATCTTTGCAGATGACACTAAGATCTGCAGCAGGGTGGACACTCCAGAGGGGTTGAAAAAGTGAGGAGGGACCAAGATAAGCTGGCAGAATGGTCTAGAGTATGGCAGCTGAGATTTAACAAGAAAAAGTACAAAATCATGCATTTGTAGCACTAGAACCCAGGAAGTATTACATGATGGGGGGTGAGATACTGACGGTCACCAAATAGGAAAGGGATTTGGGGGTAATCATATCTGATGATCTAATGGTGGCCAAACAATGTGCCAAGGCTGTGAGGATAGCCAGTGGGATACTGGGGTGCATAAGGAGAGGCAATGCCAGCAGAAGAAAAGAGGTGGTGATGCCACTGTACAGAACATTGGTGAGGCCTCATTTGGAGTACTATGTCCGGTTCTGGAGGCTGCATCTCTGTAAGGACATAGACAGTGTGGAGGCAGTTCAAAGAAGGTCAACATAGCTGGGGCAGGGTCTGCACCAAAAGTCATATGAAGAGAGACTGGGAGACCTCAATATGTATACCCTAGAGTAGAGGAGAGAAGGGAGATATGAAAGAATGAAACCTACAAATATCTAAAGGGCATAAAAAGGGTACTGGAGGGTAGCATCTTTCAGAAAAGGAGATGATCAAGAATGAGGGGGCATGACATGATGTTGGAAGGGGATAAACTAAGGGGTTGTCAGATGAACATGATTAAATTCTTCGACTGGGTCACAAGAATGGTAGACCAGGGAGGAGCGGTGGATGTAGTATATCTGGATTTCAGCAAAGCTTTTGACTCAATCCCCCACAGGAAACTGACTAACAAACTGTAACACATAGGCATAGGCAGAAAATGGTCAGGTGGTTTCAAAACTGGCTTCAAGGAAGGATCCAGACAGTCATAGTCAATGGGACTATGTCTAGGGAAGGAAAGGTAACCAGTGGGGTACCACAGGGATCAGTCCTAGGACTGGTCCTCTTTAATGCGTTCATCAGTGACAAAGCTGAGGGCCTGCAGGGGAAGGTGTGCCTTTTCACAGATGACACAAAGATCTGCAACAGGGTGGACACATTAGATGGGGCAGCAGCAATGGAAGAGGATATAAGACTCTTAGAAGTATGGTCTAGGAACTGGCATTTGAAATTCAATGCTAAAAAGTGCAAAGTCATGCACATAGGGAAGAGAAACCTGAACAGACCATACACACTAAATGGATGATAACTGAGATTAACAAACTTGAACGGGATCTACTGATTTCTGATAACTTAAAAGTAGGAAGGCAATGTGAAAAGGCAGAACAAAAAGCCAGCGGCATCCTCAGGTGTATAGGCAGGGGGCATTTCAAGTAGAATGAAGATGTGGTAATGTCACCCTACAGGACATTGGTAAGGCCACATCTCGAGTACTATGTACAGTCCTGGAGGCCACACCTCAGAAAGGACATTAATTGCTTGGAAGCAGTGCAGCTGAGGGCCACAAAATGGTGCACGGCTTACACCAGGAACAATACGAAGCTAGACTGAGGCACCTGCAGTTGTACTCCTTGAACAGAGAAGAAACAGGGGGGGTATGATAGAAACCTTTAAATACATGAAAGGGATAAATCAGGTAAAATGGGAACAACCATTCCAAGAAAACAAATCACCATGAACAAGAGGACACAACATGTGCCTTATAGGAGGTAGATTCAAATCCAACCATAGAAAGGTCCTTCTTCACAGAGCAGTGGTGGGATCTTGGAGTCGTCTTCCACAGCAGTAGTGGAATCTAAGACTGTCATGGCATTCAAGTTAGTGTGAGACAAGTACTGAGGTAATCTAGGAAAATTATACGGTAAGGGGTAGTCAAAATGGGCAGACTAGATGGATCTCATGGTCCCTTCTGCAGTCACATACTTATGTAATGTGAGGTATTTTTATTACAGAAAGAGTAGTGGATGCATGGAATAACTCCCAGTGGAGGTGGTGGGGACAAACACATTGGGGAATTCAAAAATGCATGGGACAGGAATAGGAAAACCCTAGCAATAGGAATGAGAAGGTAAAGCTGGAGATCAAGTAGGGTTCTACTGGCTTTTGCAGCAAATAGAGTTAAATGGGCAGACTGGATGGGCCTAGCAGTCCTTATCTGCCATCAATTTCTATGTTTCTATGTAATTCAAGTTAGCAGGGCTTGTCCAAAGAAAGTTTTGCAAGCCCAATACAAAATCTACTAGTATTAGGAGGTAGCACCCTATATGAGTGCCTATTATAGAGCAACTCAATAATAGCACTTGGAAGCAGAGCTACTGGTGGAAAAGTCACTATATCCTGTAGAGTGATTGTAGCAGGGAGCTACACATGCTACAGCAGGATATGGGATGATGCTTGGCCTAAGCTCTGCTGAGCTGGTGGAGTGGCATAGCGGTGTATGCTATCACCCCTGGAGCCAGCGACCTGGGTTTGGGTCTAGTGGCAGATAAAATACACATTTTTGTTTTTCTTTCTGTTTTGTTCTAAGTCCACACCCCCTGCAAAGTTGATTATATTTATTTTGGGGGGCATGGGGGGGCTTCCTCCCCCTCATAGGGGGTAAATACATACAGTGTTTTTTCTTTGGATGCAGTGAGTGATCGTTGCTATTTGTGACAGCTGCCCAAATGTCTGTACCCTGTTTATGCTGGGTGTTTTTTTCTTGCTCTTTGTGGTCGGCACTCATTAGAAGTCATCATTGTCACATAATTCTGCATTAGGCTAGTGGGCTGATATTATTTTCCAACCCTATGTTTTCACCTGAGCAGCCCCTGGTGGTGGTATGGTGATGCTACCTTGAATGGTGTTGGAGACCACATGCCACCTTCCAATATTCCCTAGGACACCAGCACACATTATCTTTCATGGTAGTAGGAGATGGAGGGACCAGAAGATGGAAAAATGGCTTGTGTCTGGACATACTGGATGATGGCCACCTGCCTCCACATCACTGATCCCCTTAGTGCAGCACCACAGTCACCAGCACAACCCCATTCTCCTTGGCGCAGCACCACTATCACCAGTCTACTAAGGTGCTTCCTTCCATGACTGTAGCAGGACAGTCCCCCTTCCCCCCAACTGGTTACATGAAAACTTGGAGAGGAACCAGGATCCTGGGTGCCTGGAAATCAAGAGAGGTAAGTGGATCCTGCTGTGGCAGGTCTTATTGTTCCCAAAAGAGTGAGATGCCAGAGGAAGAGAAAAAGGTTCAGCAAATAAAACAAAACTACATAGCAACACTAATAGAATCTGTTGGCAGAGAAGGACCAGTTGGCCTATCTAGTCTGCCTTGAGTTTCCCCTACCTACGCTGACACCACACTGACCCTTCTCGGTCACAGGTGCCCTTCCCACTTCACTTTCCTAAATTTAGTTTTCCTTTTTGTCTGTCCCATTCATGCTTGAAGCTCCCCTCTGTCCTTGCCCTCACTACATCACCTGGCAGGCTGTTCCAGTTGTCCATGATCCATTCTGAGAAGTAGTACTTCCTCACATCCCTCTGAAACTCCCCCCCCAGAGCTTCATAGCATGCCCCCCATGTTCTGTTACCTTCCTTCCTCTGAAATAGTCCCCACACATGCACTGTTTTTACTGCTGTGAGGTACTTTTAGGTCTCAAGTTCAAGTTTATAGATCGACATGTGTCATTTCATTCAATACAATCAAACATCATAATTCAACATAAATAGCTAATAAAACACTTTAAAATCACATTCCATGCATGACACACAAGGAAAACAGCATACATAATGATCACCATTCAAAAACATTATGGATGCAGATGTTTCTGTTGTGCTTGGCAGAATCGTAGTTACAAGTAATAAACAGATGTTTAAAAGTAGAAGTAACCCAGCAGTACACATTAAAGGTTCAGAATAACAATAATACATGGAAAAATAATTATATCTTCGATAAGTTAACAATCATCATATAACATCTAAATCCATTTATTTACAAAGCTATATTTCTGTCAAATATCCATAAAGATAGGCTTTGACTAAGTGAATAAACAGACCTACAGTAGGTTTCCTTGGTAATATACATGAATTTTATAAACAATTAAGTGAATGAAACATATAGTGATAACATATAGTTGGGTTGCATCTGGAAACAAGCCCCAGCTCGCTGTGCCTTTCCTGGTTACCAAATGTTTAAATAAAAAAAAAAATAAAGAATAGAAGTTACAGTAATTAACTAAACTAAGACTGTGTTTGTTATTAGTACTATCAGGTTCTAAAGATGGATATCCAACATACATCAATGGTGTACATTAATTTCTTGAATATCACATACATGTACAAAACAAACATATTCATGAAGAGAGATACTTTCAATAGTGAACCTGATTATAACTACCTGATTAATGATGGTACTGTCTGGTTTCAAAATTGAATATCTATAAACATTTATTATGTCTGGTATAAATTTGAAAAATAGAGCAATCTTACTGCAGATTTTATGATTACAACAAAGACAATGGAAGGACAATAATCATAAATTTCAAATAGATAATTAAATCAGATGAAGTAATCCTTCTAATACTGTGTTTTGTAGATGACATTTATAAACAATAGAGAATCGGAGAGAGTTTGACCTTTAGATATCCTAGAACAGGAATATGTGGAACGTAACCAGGTTCTGGTCCGGTTACCTATACCCAGAGAAAGAATTGTTGTCCATAATCTCATATAAGTCCCAAACTGCAAATTTTATAACAATAAGGCCATAATTGGAAAAACAAGGGGTAAACCTCTCATACTCTCAGATGTAAAAAAAAAAGTATGATGTTTTACAAATTGTAGAATATTGCAGTTCAATTTCAAAGATGCCAAGAAACCAACCAGTCTGTTCAAAGTTGTAGAATCATGTGAGTTGTGTAGTGCACATATTGCTTGGTCCAGGTAAAATTGTAATTGGCCAAGATGGGTCCCAACCAACAGTTCTTTTGCCATTATACAAAGAATAAAGAAGCGTTATATGCTTTATATCATCTGCAACTTGAGCACCATATTTGCAGAACTTTGATGTAATCCCAGTGTCATTTTCTCTATAGAATATATGATTAGCTTCATAAAGTTCCATTCTAAATCTGTTGAATACTTTCGCTCAAGTAGATTAGATAAATGCACTAAATAATATGCAAGTTGATGACATTTTTTAAATTGTTTATAGCATTTATAAAATTTAAAAAGGAGATACAGGAAAAGACTTGATCAACAGCCATATCTAAGTACTTTAGTCTTAATTTGAGTTGTAATTTCCATAAATGGTCTGGAATATATTTTGTATAACGGATACGATGGCTTAGAAGATACAAATGGTCTCTAATAAGTTTAATAGATGGATAAACAAAACCCTTCTGTATATAAGCAATCTTTTCCTCAAGGCATTATCTAGGTAATCTCTCATGTAATAGAGACAGAGGCCCAACTAAAAGGATAAGCATCTCTCTCTGACCAGGGTAGTAATGGGAAACTGACCTGTTTCAACTGTTAATATTTCTACTGTAACTGAGTTTGGTACAAACAATACACAGTGGTGTATTTTGTTCAAGATAGCTTCCAAAATGGATAGGTTAGAAGAATCCCGGATATCAGCTGCATAAAGCATGCATGATTTGATTTTACATTGATAACTGTAAAGCCCTTTAATAGTACATTTCCCAATTTACAGTTAAGTATTTTAAATGCATTAAATGCCATTATCATTCTAGTCTCTAGCATCCATCTAAGTTTATTCCAGAGAAAGTTATCAGAAAATCGTATACCCAAATAATGAATAATTTTCTGATCCAGTTACATGAGTCCCCACATATAACCTTGGCATCTGGGCTGGCAGTATAGCCTAGAGGTTAGAGTAATGAGCTATGAATGAGCTTGGTACATCCAGCAGACCAGACCTTGGTTTGATTCTCACAACCTCCACTTGCATACTGTGTGACTCTGAGCAAGTCACTTAACCACCCAGTGCTTCCAGGTCACCCCTGAAAACAGGTACTTGTGCCTAGTGGGCCTTACCCAGTTACCAAAGACTAAAATAAAATAAAAATCATTTCAGTTCTATTTCCAAAGACCACAAGTTTGGTCTTATCCCTGTTTATGACCAAACTGTTATCCCTGCATAAGGTAACAAACTGATTCATTTTCTTCTGTAAGCCTAACAATGACTTGGATATTAAAACAATGTTGTCAGTGTAAACTAAACCACTCACATTGTAAAAAACAAAGACAAAGGCGCTGCGTCAGCATGTGGTCTAAAAAGCAAAACAAAATGGTTATATTAAATGCCGCTGAAAGTAGAAAATAGAGTTAAAATCTACGTTTTAGGCCTTAGGTCTTCTTCAGGAAATATCTAAAGAGAAAAAAAAACAACTTGTTTTTTTCTCTTTTAGATATTTCTAGAAGCTAAAATATAACAATAGATTTTAACTCTATTTTCTACTTTCAGCGTGCATTTAATATAACCATTTTGTTTTGCTTTTAAACCACTCACACTTCAATTAATCGCTTTGGGTGAGAGAAAACCTGGAACTATATAACTGAACAGTGATAGAGTTAATGTACAAATTAAAAAGATTTAGGGGCTAAAATATATCCTTGGCAGACTTCTAAGTTTATTTGAATTCTAGTAGTTAAGTTACCATATTGATTGTACTGGACTTGTACACAAGTGTTATGATGAAGTCTGATTAGTAAATCCAACAAAAAAGGGTCTATGCCCAATGAACCTAATTTTTTGCCATAACAAATTACAGTACAGCTGATGATGTCAAAAGCTGCTTTGATATCTACGAAACAACAGGAAAGCTTACTTTTTTATCATTAAATACAGATGTATTCAAGCCAGGATGAAGTGCAGAAATGCTGCAGAATATAACAGACTACTGCAGTTTAATGCAAGGGCCATTGAAAGTCAATGGCAATTAAGCCCTTTTGTCATGCAAGATTTTTGTGACATATCATTACTGCAAGTTACTGCACTTCATCGTGGCTAACACATCTGTAGTTATAGATCATGTGAGAAAGCACATAACAATGTTGAATGGTAGAGTGCCCACACCTAAAGCCATTCTGAGCCTCATCCAATAACTGTTTTTCATAAATCCAGGCCTCTAGTTTCTGCAATATAATTTTGCAAACTATCTTATATGATGCATCTAAAAGGCTAATGGGTCTATACATGCTAGGGTTGGTCAGAGGACCATTTTTATAATAGGATATATAATATTACCCTTCTAATTGTCAGAAATCTTCACCTTGAATAAATCTATTAAATATGTTGACAAAATAGAGTCCACCAATCAGGGAATGTTGTGTAAATATCTACAAGAATTTGATCTGGGCCAGGAGCTTTATTTGACTTAGTTGTATGAAATGCTTGCATAATTTCTCCTGGGGAAATACAAACTGGCCTAGGCAATGTAAAATAATTCAGATATGTTTTACGTTCATTGTTGATTGAGTGTTTTTGTTCTTCCAGTGGTGAGAAACACAGCATAATGCCAAAATAATGTGTCTCCCAGGTCTGAGACACAATATAAGCTTTGATTCTGGTAGAGTATTGGGTATAACCTAGACTTACCAAGGACCAAAATGCCTTGGTATCTTGTTCCAGGACTGTCTTTTTTTTAATTTATTCCATATATTAGTACAATGTTTTTCTTTCTCAGTTTCTAGGATTCTTTTGTACTCCTTCCTACTTTTATTTAAGACCCTGAGATTGTCTCTCGTCCTGTATATTTTAGTATATCTCACTAATTTACTTAATTTCTGTTTAGCTTGCCTACATGTCTCATTAAACCAAGTTTGCTTTATGTGTTTTTTGGTGTTATTTGTTTGAGATAATGGTTTGAGAAATGTATTAATTTCAAGTCATTTGTCCATTATAGTAACATTATCTCCAATTATAGTGGTAGCTATTTCAGTTCTTAAAGTCAAGACTGGATCTGAAATAAGTATTAGGAATATAGATCTGCTACATCACTTTGCCATCTTATTCTTTGAGTATTAATTACCTCAAAGTATTCTCTCCAATGGGGACTTGGGTAGTTCCCCATTAGTAAAGAAAAACTAAAGGTAACAAGTATTGGAGAATGTGTAGTGTCTGGGTGATCCAGTACTTTAAAATCTAACAGTTTTCCCATGACTGCCTGATTAGCATGCCAAGTCAATGACCGAGGATCCCATAGAACCCATATATAAATCCCTCTGAATCACCTGGGGTCCATCCATTCATCAGGAATAAATCCAGGTTAGTCATTACCTCATCCAATAATTGTCCCTGCTGATTGAAATAAGTATTTTTGGAATTTCTGTTTAATTTCATTCTTGGATTAATTATATTAGCCCTTATGGTATATTTATCTTCAATTACAGTAGATCTATTATTCTTAGGAACTGTAGCATTAAAATTGGCCATAATTAAGAAAAGGCAGTTATCAAATTTGACCATTATTTCTTCTACAATTTCTGCCAATTGCTTCTATAAAGAAGAAATATACAGTTTACTAGTTCTAAGGGGTATATACCCATTTACGAGAATAATTTTACAGTTACTATTCTGTAATTTGAGAATCAGTAGGAAAAACAAGTTATAATTAAATTCAGTTATCTGAAAATCTAGAGATTTTTAAGAATATAATTAAACTTGCTTGATTTCTGCTGGTTTTGTTGAGCTTTATATTGGGGCATGTGTAAGAGGTATCCTTGAATCATATGGGAGTATAAATATACCACCAGGTTTTCTGAAAACATAAAATATCAAATTCCACCAAAAATCAATAATCTCAGAATCCATAGCTTACTTGTCAACCCTTCAAAATTCCAGGAGATAGTGCTTAAACAAGATGAAGTATTCTTAGAAGTTTGATCTGCTGGTCATGTAGTAGAAGGATTATCCTATTGAGTATTTCTTTATTTTTAAATTTGTTTTGCTATTAATTTTAAAAAGTCTGAGTTATTGTTATTTGCAGATGACGCAGTTTTGTTTTGTTCTGGTTCAAACTTTCAGTCACTACAGAAAACATTACAGTATGATTTTAGTTTGCTTCATTTTTGGTTTGATAAACATAAATTGGTGTTAAATTCAATCAAAACTAAGACAATGATATTTTCCCATCCTAGGAGAATGCAAAGTCAAGAATTAAACATTATTGATAATTTAGGTATAGAAATTGAACAGGTTAGGCAGTTTAAATATTTGGGGGTACTTATTGCTTGTCATTTAGCATTTGATTGTCATGTAATAGAATTAATTAGCAGGGTACATAAAAGGTTAGGATTTCTGTACCGAATTAAGGACAATCTGACCTATGATGGTAGATTACTGTTTACACATAGTCTATTATTAGCTATGTTGGATTATGGGTCTATAGTATATTCATTCACTTCTGAAAAAGTTTTGGCTAGACTCCAAGTAACATATCATTCTATTCTGCGCTTTGCTACTGGACAATCAAGGCTTACTCATCACTGCTTGCTTTATAAACAATTGGGTTGTTTATCATTAAAGGGGAGATTTAATTTTAGGGCTTTGGTGTTTTTGCATAAGTTTTTTTTAAGTATTTCTCCACCTAGTATTCTTAATTTGTTTTCAAAGAATATTCCTGGTTGTACAAGATCTCAGAGTAAGGAAGGGTTTCAGGTTCCTTTTTGTCAAACAGCTTTTGGTCAAAATTCACTGGATTTTACAATTGTTAAGATGTATAATCAACTTCCTAAAAATGTATTAAGACAATCGAAATTGTCTACTTTTAAGTATGAACTTAGGAAAACTTTGTTAGAAAAGTCAAACTGTAAATGTTACGTGTAATGTGTATTTATATTGTGCTAATGTTTTAACTTATTTGTATGTTTGTCTAAACTGGTCATTTGTGAAAATGGGCTTGTCCCACAGACTTACCAGTATAAAAATAAATAAATGAAATGAAATGAAAATGAGTAAACCTGCTGTAAACTGTACTTTCTGAGATTCTACAAATAGATGGGAAAATCACTGTGTCAGCAGGAAAACTGCTTTCAATATGTCTTAAATTAGGTTCTTTTTTTAATCCATTGAGGTCAAATGAAAAGATGCCAAGATGATTGAGAACTTGAGAGGATGAAGCCATTAAGGTTGCAAGATCAAGGTTTTCAAATGTAACATCTATCTGAGGACTATCTGTAACACCACTATGTATTGAAATCCACTCAATCCCAATCTTCCCTAAGTCAATTCCAAGGGTATGGGATAAAATATACCAATATCTCTCTTAATTGTACCTATTGCATCTTTAGAAGAAGCCTTCCAGTCAGAGAGAGAGAGAGAGAGAGAGAGAGAGTGTTGATGTGCCTCTATATATTTATTTATTACTTAAGTCACCCTAATTGCTCTCCTTCTATCTACTTTCTTTTCCCTATTAATGTCCTCCAGCAATTGATCTGCATAATCAATCGGAACCCTTTGTGTAGGAAGAATGCTACTTCCAGTCAGCTTTAGCAAGGACCATTTGACCAAATTCAATTTGCCAAATCCTAAGAATCAAGACATATAAAAACACAATCAGCATTCTGGGGATTAGGGGATGAGCAACAAAATACTCTCTGTCTCAGGAGATATGTAGAAGGTGGCATACCCAATTCTTTAATCTCACTGATGTTTCAAGTTTCCAATTTCTCAACTCTACACATTTCCATCAAAATTTCAGAATTTTCCCAGCTACCATCTGGGGGAAAAAGGCAGAAGACTAATTGTTTGTTATTCTCATAGTTTGTGAATTATTTACATTATTGTTTCCCTGTTTAACTTATTGTGTAGTTTCTTTCATTTGGGGTAAGCAGGAACAGTTATATTCTAATCTTTATGTTCCTGAGTGAATGGTATCAATAGATCATTATGAACAAGGGCCCAGATATTCAAAGGAGATTTGCCCTATGCAGCTGAGCTGAGGCCAGTGCATCTTTGAAATATGCCCCTGGGCCATATTCAAAGGGCAGGGATACACACACAATTCCAGATGCACCACTGTGCAAACATAATGAATGTGGCACATCCAGAGGAAGTTCCTTTGCATATGTGGCACATCTCCATAGTCAGCGAGATGTGGCACCTGACTGCACATCTCCAGAGTGCAAAGTTAGGCATGGAAGAACCATGCTTAAGTCATAGCCACCCACAGGTGGGCTGCTGTACTGCACAGCACAACACAGCAGCCACCAGCCCCTGGGTGGCTACCCCCCCAGTCCACTATTGTAGGGAAATTAAACCCACACCCATTACCCTGGTAGTCTAGTGGCCCCCATCCCCAATCATATGATAAATGTAAATGTTCCCCATATCCCTAGTAGTCTATTGGCCCCCCTCCCATCCCAGATTGCATAATAAATGTAAATATTTCCCATATCACTGGCAATCTAGTGGCCCCCTCCCATCCCCAATCTCATGAGAAATGTAAATGTTCCCATATCATTGGTAGTCCAGTGGCCCCCCTCCCTAAAATCATGATCAAGTTCTGATAAAACAGTTAATCCTTCCCCGGTAGTCTAGTGGTATCCCCCAGCTGTTCCCAAATCCATGATCAAGTCCTGTTAATAAAGTCAATCCTTCCCTGGTAGTCCAGTGGTACCCTCCTCTCATCTCCAAACATGATCATAAGATACTACATAAATCCCAGTATCCCTGATGGTCCAGTGGACCCCCCACCCACTGTGTTAACCACACCCCACCCTGCTCCCCCCAAACAAACATGGCCAGTTGGCCACAGAGCCAGCAGACAGCACATCCCTCCACACACTGCCACAGCTGCCCACTGACTGAGCTGTCAGTGAATGACAGCATACAGTACACCTAGTAGCCCATTGGTTGACACTGTCAACCAATGGGCTTGCAGTGTGTACTGTAAGCTTTCATTCACAACTTTCACAAAGGGATGTGGGGAACATTTACATTTCTTATGTGATTGGGGATGGGAGGGGGGCCATTAGACTGCTAGGGATATGGGGAATATTTACATTTATCATGTGATCAGGGATGGAGGGGCCACTAGACAACCAAGGAAACTGTTTCTTTTCAGGATTGGGTCTCACTTGCAGGGCATCTGCTGCATCCTGCCATGTGCATCACTGCCCCAGACATGCAAATGGCACCATAACAACATGAAATGGTCCCATTTGTGCCTTGCATGCATAATGGCTCCATTTGCATGTCACGGTCTGAATATCTGGAATTTGCACCCGGCACATCCCCATTCCAGGTATTCAGACTGCACCGGGGATGCGCTGGTGCATCTTCTGTGGCCACCTTGTGTGCTGCCTGAATCTATTGCTATATTCAGACAGGATGTACTTTGTGCATCTCGTTTGAATATAGCAATTTTGCATGGAGCACACAGTTGCACCCTTTCTGGGTGCAGTTTGAAAATCCTGGCCATTATTTACATATTTGTCTACCCCTGTCTTCTGCTTTTTTTACTTTAGTAGTTTCCCCCTTTGTAGAGTTCTTCTTTAAATGGTTGATGTTAATCTTTTGCTTTTTTATTCTTTCTGGAGGTCTGAGTATCAAATGGATCAATGATCAATATAGAATCCTTTCTAGAAAATAGAGGAGGAAAATTAACTTGAATAGTCTTATTTGCTGTAGTTTTAGAAAGGCCCTCTACGTTATTATCAAAGATATCACTGGAAGAAAGCTGTCTTTGTCGGTCCATAGAATCTTTTACTTGAATTATTAAAGCCTGATTACATCAGCCCTAAGACTTTCAAGTTGTAGCACACATATTTTCCAAAATAGCTACATTAACATAATAAATATTTTTAATGATTTCTAAATTGTTTAGAAAGGGAAGGGGGAGAATGAAATCCCCTTGTCCCAAAAATAGTCTTGACCAGAATCTATACTGCCTCCAGAATTTAAATCAGTATTAACTGGCAAATTTGCCCTAATCATTTCTTCATTAGGAATAGAGTGACTGTTACTAATTTTTAAGGCCTATAATAATTTAGTAATTACTAAGATTCTGAATTACTGATGCTAAATTATCAGAAGTATTGAGAGGGTTTTGTAATAGAAGGTCTCCTAGTTTTTGACCAAGAAGACTCAACCTGATGTGCTTGAAAACTATCAGAGGGACCATTTTGAGTAACTTCTTGAGGTGAAAAGGGTATTGAATGAGAACCTTGATGATCACATGTCTGTACAGAATTTAAACAGGAAACATGGGAACCTAAAATGGAACTCACATCCAATGGCGAAAGAGCGATCTCTACCATATGTAGTGAAGTAGGTGCAATACATTCCTAGAAAAGAGTGCATTCCCAATTTCCCCAGTTGATAATCTAGCAGATGTTTCATGATTTTCTGCTAGGGGAGTAGAGAGGCTGTGAGGGTAGGAGCCGAGCAGTCCAGGAACTCAATTATTCTGGGCTGTGTTGTATTTAGCTCCCAGATCCTCATACAAAATTGTTTTACTGACAATATTTTATCTTTTTCCCTTTGCCTCTTTTGGTTTTAATGGAGACTGTGCTGAGACAGTATTGGGGATAGTGATCTATTTGTTCTGCTTCTTGTGCTAACCATGTTTGTAAGCGACAGACAAAATAATGAGACAATACAGTTGTATGCTATTCTAATGCAATATGAAAAATAGTAACAAGCTTAAGTCTAGAACTGTGGTATGCAAAACAACATCAAGTAATTAATAAAAGAAAAATAAGCTTATCTGTAACTGCAGAATCTTCTGAACCAATTTCTATGGAGACTTAGGCCTTCTGAAGGATAAAACATGATGGAGAATGGAATAGAAATATTGAGGTGTTAAGAAGTTCTAGTTTTAATCTTCCCGAGGAGTTTCTATTCAAGTGATTTTTATGTTTGCTTGCACACATGTGCAAGAAACATAATGCCATCATCCGAGTTTTCGGAGGTGTGTCAGCCCTCTTCCAATTCAGTCATTGTGTTTGCAGGCATAGCCGCAGTTCTCCACTGCCTGCTGGAGCTGTCTATGACAGCTCCAAAATGCAGTGGAGTAGAGTTGAAAGGCGGAGCTACGCTTCAGTGAGAAGCGATAAGATATCGTCTGCTCATGTGCACTCCCCACACACACACACACACACACACACACACACATATGCTGCATGCTGCTGCCCCCCCACGCACACACTGTATAGACAATGGGTTGCCCAATCCCCCACCGGCTGTGCTTTGCCCCCCCAAAACACAGTTCCATGTGCCACGCTGGGTGCCAACCCCAGCGTGGCTACACTCGTATAGCCGATGGGGTGCCCAATCCTGTGTCTGCCCCACCGCACCCACCCACTGCGCACACTGCCTCCCCACACCCCTCACCCATACATACCTCTGGACTCCAGCCTTGACAGTCTTGATTGGACTGGGAACCGTCCTGCACTCTTCAAAGCCGACCGTGAATTGAGGAAATGCCGGTAAGCTGTATAATGGGATAGATAGGGTTTTTCAACTTTTGCATTCTCAGGCATTTTGGGAATTTTGGGCCCAAATTTTCAACATAGGGTTTTGGGACCCCTTCTCATGAATTATTCACTGTCATGGCATTATTCGGGGCCGAAGGGTGATTTACGTAGTCACTGTGTGAAATCACCTTTCAGAACAAATAATGAATAACACTGCCACTGTTCATAAGGTGGGCTCTCAAAAGCCTATGTTGAAATTTTGGTGGAAAATTCAAAAATGACTTTACTTAGGCATGCTATGCAGTTCCTACGCAGACGCTTGTAAGTTTCATGAATTTTCAATATTTTCACTCCAGATTTTCAACATTGCCATTTTACCACACCTCTTTATGAGCAGTACAGCTGTCATTTTCACATCTTGCCCAAAAGCGTGTTTCCGCCCATATAGCAGCACAATGGCACAGTCAGTGTGCAAAATCAATGTATGGGACACATTAAGAAACTCACAGTGACACTTTTAATGAGCAGAGGTCTTAAATGGCTATGTTGAAAAAGTGGTGAAAAATTCTAAAATTACTGTTTCTGTGTAGCCGCATTGTGCAGTTCCATGCCTTTCGTAAGTTGCAATTTTCAATATTTTCACTCCAGATTTTCAACATTGCCATTTTATTACACTTCCTTATGAGCAGCACAGCTGTCATTTTTCACATCTTGCCCAAAATGTGTTTCCACACATGTAGCGCACAATGGTGCAGTCGGTGTACAAAAGCAATTTTTCGGATAGATTAAGAAAATCACAGTTACACTGTTCATGAGCAGAGGTCTTAAAATGGCTATGTTGAAAATTTGGTGAAAAAATTCCTAAAAATGACTGTTTTACGAGCATGCGTTTCGCAGTTCCTACGCATGATTATAAGTTTGCAAATTTTCTATATTTTCATTCCAGATTTTCCACATTGCCATTTTATTACACTTCCTTATGAACAGTACAGCTGCCATTTTTCACATGTCGCCAAAAATGTGTTTCCGCACATGTAGTGCACAATGGTGCAGTCGGTGTGCGAAAGTAATGTTTGAAACAGGTTAAGAAAATCACAGTTACACTGTTCATGAGCAGAGGTCTTAAAATGGCTATGTTGAAAATTTGGTGACAAAAGTCCATAAAATGACTGTGTTATGAGTCAGCATTGCACAGTTTCCATGCACCCTCGTAAGTTCATGACTTTGTAATATTTTCAATCCAGATTTTCACCAGTTGCATTTTTCCACACTTCCTTATGAACAGTACAGCTGTCATTTTTCACAACATGGCCCGAAATGTGTTTTCAAACTTTCAGCACAGAGATGCATGGTCACTGTGGGAAATCATTGTTCGGGACAGATAAAGAAAATCACAGTGACATTGTTCATGATTGGAGGTCCCAAAATGCCTGAGTTGACAATCTGCTGTAAAAAATCCCCACACTAATTACATTACGGGTGTGCGTTGCACAGTTTCTATGCACGCTCGTGACTTCACCATTTTTTAAAATATTTTTACTGCAGATTTGCAACATACCAAAATTCTTGGTATGTGTCTAGACAACAAGCTTTCCTTTCATGACCACCTTGACGATCTGGCAAAGAGGCTAAAAAATTAGGCTAAGTTTCTTCTTCTATAACAAGTCCCTCTTTCCATTGGATAACAGAACTAGGCTGGTCTAGGCCACTTTCTTGCTGCTACTCTACTCTAGAGATCTAATCTATTCCTCCACAGTGGCCTCAGGACTCAACAAACTAGACATCCTTTACCACTGTGCCAAACGGTTCGTGACAAACCTACCCTCCCAAACCCACCATTGCGATTTGTACCTAGCCGCTGGCTGGACATCACTCTCAACTAGACACACACTTCATGCTGGTATCTAGACTCTTAAGCTACTCCTGAACAAGCTCCCAAACTATCTCACAACCCTTTTCTGTATTTCCCATAGCACCTACTCTCTTAGGAAAAATTACCTCCTCCTCCTCGATGTAGCGAGGCACTGCAAGTCACTCGGCTAGCGGACCATATCGAGCGTACTACCAACTATCTGGAACCAGCTCCAAGGCATACTGATATGGTCCCTGTCAACCTATTTTAAAAGGTTGGCTGCAGCAAAATAAAGATATGTGCAGCTACTTCTAAATCCTAGCTCACTGCTCTAACCCTAGCCCACTGCTTCCTCTTACTTACCTAGAAATTAGCTGCCTTGATACTTCGAAACAAGCACTTTGTACCTTTTTTCTGTACTTGTAGTTTTCTGTCATTGTCATTTTTATGCAATGTGTTAATGCGTTCTGATAATTCTGTACTTGAATTTGTACTGTTTTTTCGATTATGCAATCTATAACTACCTGTCTGTGTCAAAGGACCTCCTTGTGAATGAGCTTGCTCAACAGAGTTTTCCTTAAGTAAACTTGAACTTGAACTTGAAAGTATTTATTGTTCTCCAGTTTGAAACGTTGGAAGTATCTGCATACAACTTCAATCCCCAAAGGAGGATTCTGTCATCAGTTCTGCGCTTTATTTGAATTCTGCTGTCCCACATTTTTGCACTACAGCTTGTCCACATGGAGTCCCTGGCCACACCCTGGGGGGGAGAGGAGGAGTGCAACTCAGACTGCCTCTAATGGGTGAACAAAATAAAAGACTCTCCAAGTGCAGACTGGCTTAAATAAATATAAAAGCACAGACAAAGAATAACATTCTGTCAGGCTGAGTTAAATTTATCAGCGTACCAAATGTTAGGAGAAATAGTACTTTTCATCAGACTAAGCCATACAGAAAAACTCCTTTTCCAGCCATTAGCCTTCTGAGCGTCTTCCACTACCAGGTGCTTTCCTCTCCAGTTCTATAGTCAGTCCATATGGCTGCTCCCAGTGGTAATGCTGCCACTCACTATGCTCAGAAGGCATGAAGACACAAACACCCAGATACTCTGACTCTGGCTTAGTCTATAGGTCTCAGCCATGTCCTTCTTGCTCTCTTCCATGGAGTACATACTAACATACTAAGAAGCCAGCAGAGTAGACTCTCTGGTCTATCAAGTCTGCTCGGTGATCAGTGCCCGTACAGGGCAATGGCATGGCCTCCCACCCCACAGGGTCCCCCACTCCCATCCCCCGGGGGGTACTGAGATGCAACCTCCCCCATACCTATCCCACCCTCTCTTGAAGCCCTCCACAGTTTCAACCACCACCAGTTCCATGAGCAGCACATTCAGGGATCCACCACCCTCTCAGTGAAGTAATGTCTCCTTGTCTCCCCCCTTAGTCTCCCCCGACCAGTCTCATTGAGTGTTCCCTGGTGGTTCCCACTTCCCTAAGCTGAAGCACCCCTTCCTGGCTTACCCTATTTATCCCCTTGAGATATTTATGTGTACATGCTGACATCATGCAGCCTGTTCTTGTACTGCTTCTCATGTATTTCCTGAACCATTTTTGTGGCCCTACTCTGAACCGCTTTCACCTTTTCAATGTCCTTTCAGAGTTGCAGCCTCTGGAACTGGACACAGTACTCCAGGTAGGGACTTACTAGTGAGTGATATAATGGTAACACTACTACCCTCCTCCTGCTGGTAAACAGCCTCCCTGTACAACCCTGCATCCTACTGGCCTGTCCCACTGCCTTGTTACACTAACCAGGTACCTTGAGGTCATCAGATATGATGACCAAGTCCCCTAGATTGGTGACTGTAGTTTCTTCTCTCCCATCTTTTATACTGCACCTGGGTTTCTCCACCCCAGGTGAATGACCTTCACTTTTTGACAGTGAAATCCAGCTGCCATCTCCTAGACCCCTCCTCTAGTCTTCCCATATCCCTTTGCATTCTTTCCACCTCCTCCTGAGTGTACACCCTGTTGCAGATTTTGGTGTTATCTGCAAAGAGACACACCTTCCCCTCCTGCTCCTCTGCTATGTCACTTATGAAGACATTGAGAGGACTGGTCCCAGCATCGATCCCAGTTGCACCCTGCTGGTCAATGTTCTATGTCCTGAGTGAAATCCATTTACCAATACCCTCTGCTTCCTATCACTTGACAGTCCAGAAGGTGTGGTTTCAGTTGATCAAATCAGATCATGAGCAAACTTGCCATGACATCTTTGGGGGTGTGGCTACTTGGCAGCATGTGGTCTCCTATGCTGCTTAGTGCACTACCACCATGCCACTGCCAGATGCGACCATCAGAACAGTTCAGAACAGTTTACCACTCCAACTAAATGCTCTGGTATGCTTCTACCAGCCTCTGCTTCTTCTATAATGAACTCAGGCACTAACCCAGTTTGATAGTGTGCCAAAGCACTCTCATACTGCTTGATGCCATGAAGCTGGCCTCCACTTCTGTTTGTTTTAGATCTTCTTTTTCTGCGTTACCTGGGCAGGCTACCTGCCACTTTCTCAACCACTCTTTCCACAGCATTTTGTCATCAGCCTCCATCCACCATACAGCATTCAAACACAAACCCCCGATAGATGGTGAAGTCCTGGAACATACTCCTTCAGGTATGGCTTAGGCTACAAGTTGGGGATCAGTTGTGGAAGTAATAATGCCCTACAAGTATGGGGAGCAGGTTCAAGGTAGTGCCAGTGATTGGGGGCTAGTAAAGGCAAAGGGCAAGGCTTTCTCCAAGAAGGTCTTCCTCTGCACCATGACAAAGCATGTCTGTGCCACTCTAGTGCTGGCCTGTGGTGGAGGAACTGACTTCATATGATCTCCCAATTCCTCACAATCTAGAGGAGGCATTGTGGAGCAAGCTGCACTAACCCACCCTCACCAGGGCTTGTGCAGGCTGCAGCATGCCAGACAGCTGCCAGCCTGGAGCAGGAAGCTGCGATCAAGCTTCAGTCCTAAGTGTTTTGGGCAGCACACTATCAGGCAGCACGCCCACCATGCCAGCCCTGACTTGCACTTTTACAAACTTTTATTTTATGCATATAATTACAAAATAATTTCTCATAAAAAAGTGAAAAAATAGAATAGTCACAATGGCACTTCACCCGCCACCTAATTGTTACTCTGTCAGGGGTAAACCTGAAGAAAGGAAAGTACTGAAATTATGCCAGTTAGCCATGTAGCACGTAAGATGTAAAAAAGATTTTCAAAAGCAATTTAAAAATGCCTCTTCTTCTGTCATATCAGTATGGGCTACAGTAGATAACTTGAAATAATAGCATTTTAATTGTGTCATATAGTTCAAGCAAAAACAGCTAGCATGAACTGGAAAAGAAAGACAGCTGAACCGGAAAACTGCAGTTTCTTCTTTACAGTTAGGAGAGAGACATATTGTGAACCATATGGCCATACTGTTAACTGAAATAAGGTTATAAAACAGTGCTGTCCAACTGCATTTAAAATGCACTTTTGTATATACTGGTGTGCTGTTCCCACATTTTAATATTCTTTTTTTCTTTGCTCCTTCCACATCCCTCCTGGCCGGCCACTCCTTTGGGCCACCTTGGCTCCATGGCCACCCTCCTCCACTGGCCACCATCCTGCTGCCACCCAACCGCCAATGGATCCCTTAGGTGATCTGATGTAACCCTTCATCGGAAGGTCCCTGGGAAGTGCCCATAGGCACAACCAGTTAGCCCTGGGATAGGTGGTAGGGCAGACAGCAAGGGGCTATCCCAGCTTTGTGGCATGCCTGGGACCGGTGGCTGTCATCCAGTTAACCAGGGGGCATTTGAATGTTTTCTTTGGCCCGCCCACTCAACCCCTGATTGGGCCTTTGCAGAAGTGGTGATCTGTGGTGGGGACGTGGGGGGGGCATGTCAAGCCTGTAAGTCCACCCTAGCCCATCACCAATCCACCAGCAGGTGCCGAAGCCCTACCCACCCCATCTCTGGGAGGGAAGCGTCCAATGGACACTCTAGAACCCCTCCCTGCAGATCTCCACTCCTAGAACCCAGGCTCGGGGTGCGAACCTGGGTCGCCAGCATGCCGTGCGAACCCCTTCACTCAGCATCATGAATCAGGCCACATTTTAATATTCTAGTGTATTACCCACAGTTTTAAGGTACTATGGGAGGTCATTCAATTCAAAATGTCAGCTTTTTGAATATGATACATACCAAAATGAGTAAGATATTTTGAAATGGTTATGATATATGTCATGAGGACTATAATAGGTTATGATGGATGTATAGCACCAGCTGAAATTATTGTAACACATGCCAAAGTGGGTATAAAACATGATGAAACAAGCGTGAGATACAGTAAAATGAGTAATGTGCATAACAAAATATTCAACAGCAAGAAAGATTGGTGGAATCTGATTGGTCAGTGCCCTTCTTCACCAGTGAGCGTTATCTCAGCAAAATCTCACTGTACCAAGGTCAGGCATGAAGATGACCACAGGACTGAAAAATAATCACTGTACCACTTCACTCGACCCATCACTTCCCATACCAAAATGGGGAAAAAAAATTACTGAAGCAGCCCTCTAATTTCTGCTCCGTTCACATTATAAAATAAGTGACCCCACATAAATACAGTGCCTTCCTACATGACAAGTGACAAAACAGTCCAAAATCCCTAACTGCAAAGTTTTTTTCACTTCGCTTTCCTGCCCACAGCCACTCTAAGAGCTTCCTTAATTACAACCCAATTGATGATCCAAACGTGCCAGATTCAGTAACTTGTAAATAAAGCATCCTCTATGGTATCTCCCTCATTCCTTTCTTTACTCATTTTCCTTTTTTTTTATCAGAACACTGGGATCCATCTTAGTAAACAGGACCAAGTGAGTGTGACAGTGAGCAAGCACGTCTTTAAACAGTCAGCACGTGACTCTTTCTGTAATGCTCACTCTTCAAGTAACTGCCTTATCTTCTTTTTTTTTTTTTTTTCATAACTCCCCCATAAAAAATAAGTCAGAAACATTCTCCCCTACCTCCATGCTCACAGCAGTAGCTGTAGGTGGCATGGTCTTCAGAGCAGGGGGGGTGGCATTCTCCGATTCTGATGCAGTAGCAAAATGAAGAGTCAGGCAAACACAAAGAAACAAAACTCAAATGTGGGGAAAAACACAACATAAACACCCACGGAATAGGGCAGATTAGTAACAAAGTCTGCCAGCATTAAAAAGTTGCAGAGCCACACAAAAATGTAGCAGCTCCACCTACTGGCTGAAATAAATCAGCATTATTTTATTATAAAGTATGCCTATATATTTTCCACCTTTTTTGCTTGTTTTACAAATGAGCCATTGTATAATAGCAATAATGCACTCCAGGGTGTAGGTTCTGCTGAGTGTAACCCCTCCCTTCTGGGGTATTGGATACACTCGGCCTAAGGCCTCATGCCCATCCACCCCAGGTGTGAGGTTATCCCAGCACAACCCACATCCTGTCATGCATTATTGCTTAACTATAACACATGCTGACATGAGTAGAACACATACCAAACTGAGAACATGTACCAAAATGGATTCAACACATATTAACACACATATAGCACATACTAAAATCAATGTAATATATATATTAAACTTTGTGAAACACATACCAAAAGACGTATAACATATAATAAAATAAGCACAACATGTTTAAATGTACAGTACACATACCAGCACATCAAAATGTTAAAGTGAACCAGCTCAGTGGTGCAGAGGGTTGAGGCGCTGGACACCTTAACTTTCACCATGCCAGTGACCCGTGTTCAGGAACAAGCATGGGTAGTGGGGGGGAGGCGCTGAGAGTGGATGGAGTAGCCATCATGCAGCTCTAGTCTCCTGGACTGGAGAAGTAGGCCTTCCTGGCTCTTGGCTGCCACCAAGTGGTGGCTCAATGGTAGCATTGGGCACTGGAGGGGGCTGGCGCTAGGCTGGGTGGACTAGGAACTGTGCTCCGTGCTGGCATGCATGCTCACCTCCACACACATGCATGACCGTGTTGGTCGAGGTCCCTGGGGAAGTAAGGAGAGAAAATTGGCAGAAAAAAAACAGAGGCAGGAAGAAGACTCACCCCCCCCCCCCGCAGGCTCCTCACTGGTAACTGGGCACATGCTATTAGTCTTGTGGCAGAGGACACCAGCATTAGGTAAATCCCAGAGAAGCCAGGTGACAGGGCTGGGGGGCAGTCATAAGGGCAACCAGGGAGAAGGAGGACAATATATATATATACTAAATATATTAAAAGAAAAGCTGAAGTGCATACTAAGATGAGGACAGCATATATTGAAATGAGTATAACATGATGTGAAAAGTACATAGTGTCAAGGACTAATCACAATGCAACTGGAAAACTGAAAAGGAAATTGTCCTAATGTTCACAGTACCATTCTGCTCTGTAGCAGAACATAAAGTTTTAATTGTATTTGATTTTCAGCCATAAGTATGCAATTATATTATTTTTATCATAAACATTTATTAGCTTGAACCTGCTTATTGTTGCTTGTTCAGCTTTTATAAGCTTGTTCAGCTTTTATAAAATAGTATAGAAAAATAATGTGCAGTCTATACAGCAACCTAAAGTGCTATATTGAGTAATGGAGCATCAGGAACAACCATCTTCTGGTGGAATGCTATAACTGCAGCAGTTGGGCAAGTATTGTATGCAAATTCATTTTCTAATTCTCCTTTTGGTTATAGATTAAAACAATAACTTATTGTTATAAGCAAAGTTCTTTTTTTTTATCTTTATAATAGTATTTTTACTTATAGACAACACCTCTAACAGAGTCATTTTACAGATATTTGGAAGAAAAAAACTACTGTAATTAGCATCCATGACTAAAGTGATAGAGTCTGCTATGGGTATCAAGCTCAATTCAAACAATTCATTCCCAAAATGAATAGTTAAAAACAGTAGCATTATAGAATCATATGTTGTATAATGCAGGGAAAAAACATTTTTTTATGCTGTTATTGAAAACTAAGTTGTAGTGCATGCTGTCTGAACTGCCTGAGTCTGTAGAAAGGAAATAACAGTGTTGTGACAGTTTCTCACCACAATGATCAGATTCTTTACTGCTGCGTCATTCCTCCAGCTGGGAGGATGAATGGGACAGTTGCAGTGTTCATAGTTGATGGCAACGCTACTTGAGGTCACTAACAGTGGGTAGCCTACACCCACTTTCCAGTCGGTTTCATGTTTAGGAACAATTTTCCTATGTCATTTCCATTTTACAAGATTTGTTTTCGCGAGCCTGGAGTGTCTCAGCTAGAATGAGAAACTCATCCCTTTTCGGGTTTTGTTTGCAGATGTTTTTAGACACTGGCAATTATTTATCTTAGCAATAAGACAAAATGGGGTGTTCATTGAACAGATCCAACCACATGCCTTATTGCCAACATAAATAAGTGTTAGTGTCCAAAACACTTGCAACAATGGGTGAAACCTTGTCATTGGTGGATCCTCCACGACCCAGCCAGAGGGGATGCTGCAGCTGTGAAAATGCAGTGATTCTCTCCGGGGATTAAACTGGGCAGGAGCCTACAGAAACTCAGTTCCACCAACTCTTAAAAAAACTGCATGACAGTTCCTCCACCTCTGTCATCTTTCTCTATTTACTGCTATAGGAGAGTTCCACCATATAGAATGACAGTTCCACCACCTAGAAATCTAGCTAAGAGTTCCCTCACCTAAATATTTCCAATGTAACCACTGGTTCTCTCCCTGATCATGGGTGTGCAGCCTCTGGCAGCACTCCTGGACCACAGCCCCACAAATGCAAATGAGTCAGCCTTGCTCCTGGAGCTAGGCTGCCTTGTTGCAGTACAGGGCACTACTGCGGAACATCACACAGTCCCAAATCATTTATTTATATTTAGGTAGTTTAGTTTATTTCTCTAGGAAGAGGCTCCATTGAGCAAGCTTATTTTCAAGGAGGGCCTGGATAGGACAGCATGCAATCTCAGTGGTGCAGTGGATTAAAATAGATGCAACAGAATACAGAAGAATAGATGTACAATTGCAGTGCAGTAACTGTAGTCAAGAGATACAGCATCATTAGCATAGTCTATAGTAAATACGATAGGAAGGAAAAAGTTTAGTACAGTAGTTGTTAAACAGGTAAACAGGAATCAATAATTCAAAAAAGACTAGGACAACCCTAACATTAGGTAATATTATGCAGTAAATTGATAATTCATAGAGAATAGAAATATTTAAAAGCTGCATCACACAATAGTACAGATAAGTATAATGATCATACTGTATTTCAGTAACAATTTAATGTTATACTTTTTGATGATTGCAGGAGTATGGCTCTACATGTTCTAAGAGTGATTCGAAGATACCTACAGTATACCTGCTATTTGGATAAGCTTAAGTGTATCTTGCAATTTATTCCAAGCCTTAGGGAGGATGCTGCTAATATTTGTCTTTCCATAGAGAGAGGAGAACCTTGGTATTTCAAGTAGAATGCAGTAGCTCCTTCTTAATGTATGATTGCTACTGGAATAGGAGAATAGCTCTGTGATATAATGCAGTAGCTTGTTAGCTAATGTTTTGTAAGCCCACATATACAGGCTTTTGAGTCTCCTTGTGACCAGTGAAGTCTATCCCATGGAGCTGTATAAAGTGCAATGGTGTATTCTGAATGAAGAGTTTGTGGCAAATCAAAGAGCCCTATGATATAGCACATCTGATTTGCTTAGATGCATAAGGGGACAGCGACTATAAATTGGGTCAGTATAATCTAGTATGGGAAGGAAAGTTTTTTGTACCAACTTCTTCCTAACATCTAGTGGGAAACAACTCTTATTTTAATAGAAGATCTCTAACCTAAATCTGAGTTTTTTGCAGATGTTATAAGTGTGGGTAGCAACAGATACGTGCTGGGCAAGCCATAAGCCCAGATATTTAAAATTATCCACTACTTCAAGTGTGTTACTCAGCACCATGGATATGGCGGGGACAGACTTGGAGACTGATGACATATTTGGAGACTGGAAGAACATAACTTTTGTCTTATTTGCATTTAAGAGTTGTTTAGATTGAAATAGGTTCATCTGTAGGATGTTAAATTCATCTTGTTGGTCAGTACAGGTACTGACTAGGTTTGGACTGGATATGTACCGAAGTGTGTCATCCGTGAATAAGTGCAATTTGGCCTTGTCAATATTTCTGTGAGGGTCATTTATGTAAATTATAAACAACAGAGGACCCAGAATTGAGCCTAATAACTCCTCTTGGATGAGTAATTAGAGATGAGAGTTCACCTTCTGCTTTGATTTGTTGGTGTCTGCCATGAGATAACTTTTAAACCAGGAGAGTGAAGACATGCCCAGGCCATTTTCCTTCAATTTGTTTAACAGTATATTATAATACACTGTGACAAAGGCCTTATGTAGATCTAGGAACACAGCTCCTATATGATACTTATGATCTAGGGCTATTAACCAATCATTTGTGACCTTAGCTAATGCTGATGTGGTACTATACTTAGATCTGAATTCAGATTGCAAGGGATTGATACAATTCATGTTCTCCAGATAATCTCTTAATTTATTGTTAACTAATGTTTTTAGAAGTCTGGCTAATATAGGCAATATAGATATCAGTCTATAATTATTTAAGTTGCATGTGTCGCCGGTTTTAAAAGAAGTATAATATATGATTTTTCCAAATTGTAGAATTTGTTGCTGGCAAGTGACGGAGTTAAAAGATGTGTTATAGGTGCTGTAACATACTGACAGTTGATTCTCTGAAATAAGATATCTAATTAGAGATGCAGCGAAATTAAATTTGTCAGCAAATTGGTAATTTAAAGCCTATATTTCTCAAAAATTTGTCCATTTCACTGTAATTTCACTGGCAAAATTAAATTAAATTAATTATATATTTAAATCTCTAGGATCCCTGGTGTCTAGTGGTCTCACCCACCTGGTTGATCACTGCCCAATATGAAGAATCCCCCCACCACCACCACCGAGATTCGCCCCATCCCCCATCCAGAATGTTAATTAGAAATAAATATCCCAGGTGTCTAGTTTCCCCTCCGGCTGATCGCTGGCCCAATCTGAAGAATAATCCCCATCCCTCCCCAAGATTCACACCTGTCCCCCATTGTCCCGAACATAAGTGCCACCATCCAGATTCCACATCATGTCATTATTTATTTAAAAAAAAAAAAACTTTCCCTGGTGTCTAGTCGACATCCCACCCCCCCCACCAGGTTCAGTTGTGAGCAGTGACCCCCCTGCTCCCCCATCCTGGACCTCAGTGGGCCACCGGCAGAGCCCTCCACTCACCTCCATGACCAGCAGCCCCACTGGGCGTTTTCATGATGAATGAGGCCAAAAGCTGACTGCTTTCAATGAAAGCACTCATTTAGGCTCAGGCTCATTCATGAGGGAGTGCTCAGTGGGGCTAACGGCTTCATGGAGAGGTGAGTAGTGAGGCTGTACGGTGGCCCTGGGCCCCTAGTCCTGATGGGGGAGGGCGAGGAGGTCACACTCACTACTGGACAGAGTGAAGGTGGGATCCACTAGACACCAGGGAGTTTTTTTTTTAATTAAATAATGACATGATGAGAAATCTGAACAGTGGCACTCATGGAGGACAGGGATGGGGTGTCAGTCTTGGGGGAGTGGTGTTATTCTTCAGTCTGGGCCAGCAATTGGCTGGGGGGACACTAAACCCCAGGGATATTTATTTTTAATTAACATTCTGGATGGGGGATGGATGGGGGTGAATCTTGGTGGTGGTGGTGGGGTATTCTTCATAATGGGCCAGCAATCGACTGGGGGGGTGGGTCCACTAGACACCAGGGAGCTGGGAATTTAAATATTTACTTTATTGTTGGCCACTATGGCCAGGATGGGGGAAACACTTAAAAAATGTGCATGCAATTTCATTCCCTTCAAATGCATAATTTACCCACAAATGGCAAAATTTCACTCTAATGCGGTGGCAAAATTTTCATTTTGCCGGTGAAATACTGCATTTCTCCTGTGGTATTTCACATTTAGCACCATGAAATATTTTATCGAAATGGATGAATTGCACAAAATATTTAGCAGAATGAAATTTTCACATTTGCCCATCCCTAAATCTAATCCATTGGCACCAGAATTTTTTGATGTCTCAGCTTAGTAATAAGTCATCCACCTGTTTATAAGTTATGGGTTGGAAGGCAAATGGTTTAGCTGCCCTTATATCAGAAAAAAGATTATCTGATCTGAGAACAGGGGTTGGGTAGTTTGCAACGGGTGACTTGTAGAATGCCAACCCTGCTGTATCAAAGTGGGAATTTGTGGTTTCTAAAATAATGTTTCTTCCTGTTAGTATTGAACCTTGACAGTTAATTTTGTCTGGTATGGAGGGAGGAGTTTTTTTTTGCCTTCCATATCCTTTATGACAATCCATACCTTGGCTGTGTTACCTTTTGAGTTGTCTAGAGTGTTTATGTAAAAACTGGCTTTAGTTTCCCTAACTAATTTAATACAAGCATTTCTCATTTTCCTAAATGCTGCCCAATCAGATTCAATTTTAGTACATCTCGCTGTAGCCCAGAGGCCATCCCTGTTTCTCAATGCTTTTTTTAGGTCGCTGTTGAACCATGGGTACAAAATCTTTTAAAACCTTTGTTTAGTCAGTGAAGCATGTCTATTTATGACTGTAAGTACCAGCTTCATGAATTGTCTTTGTAAGATAAAACTGCTGCCACTATACAGCTCCCAAATCAGACAGAAAGTTAGCTGCATTAAATTTGGTAAATCTCCTTTTTTGATGAATTTGGGGATAGATTTTGTTTTATGAAGCCTTTTACACAGGCCACTACATTGTGAACACTTATGTCATTATGAAAAACAAGTTTACACGGCCCATCCATCCCTTCAATACACTGTTGAAGTATCCTCCTCTACACTGCCTTTTCTGGATATCCAGCTGTCAGTACAGTACACTGGTCTGAAGGCATCAGTTTATTACAAACCCACTGACTCTCAAGTTTCCTCCTCCACAGCTTCTTCATCCTAAACATGTCAAGAATGGCCTGCCTTATTCACAGTTTCTTAGAATTCGCAGGTTATGCAGTGAAGATGATGATTTTGCTGAGCAGATCCAAATAATGCATAGTTTTTTTATCAACGGGGATACCCTAAAACACAGTGGACAGAGCACTCTCTCGGGTCAGTAACATGCCCTGTAACCTTCACCCAGGAAGGATACTGTCATACAAGAACAATGATGTATTCCACTAGTAGCTTCTTTCCATCAGAGCACACCTCTCTTCACAGAATCATCACCAGTAACTTTACCATTTTGCAACTGACCCTAACATTTGGTGCTTCCCTTTACAGAACCACCAATTTCCTCCTACTCTTGACCACCTAACCTGTGGAATCTCCAAGTTAAAGCAGCCTACCTACTACTAACAGTTCCTCCCTTCTAAGTACCAAATCTTGCAACAGAACTCACTACACCTCCAAATTTATTTCCAATGTGACTGAAACTTGGGGCCTATGGGTGTTTTTCACATCACCGAGGAGTTCTCATGCACCTCCACTAATGTAGTGTATTGTATTCTTTGCAGAAGTGTGCAGCTATTTACATCAGAGAGACCGTTAGGTGCCTTGCTGACCATTTCAGGGAACATTACAGAGCAGTCAGGAATGGTGATACTGTTAAACCTATTGTATCCCACTTTATCTCCAGGGACCACAGTGTCAATGACCTTTCTGTTTGTGTCCTTCAACAGGGCTTCTGGGATCCTGACCATAGAAAAAACATGGAAGCCAAGCTGATCATCCACCTTGGCTTCCAGCAGCCTTCTGGTTTAAATGATAGACTTATTTTCCACTAACATCTTTCAGCCACCCTCTTTTTTTCCCTAAAGTCTATTTGTTTTTGTACTCATTTAATTTATTTTTCATTTTCAACATAAGTCTCCATTTCTGTCTCCTTTCCACACATTTGTCACCTTTCAGCCTTCTTACTAGACCCTGTTAATTAGTCCCCACCTGGGAACTTCCCTAGCTCTTTCACTCCTATTGTGCTTTATCTTTCCCATCATCACCTTTTTGTTTCACAGATTTTCTCTTAATCTTACCATTTATCACTTCTCCCCGAGCCTCCCCTTTCTTCTTTCCCCGTATATATATATATATATATATATGTAGACGAGTAGTGCTACCATAGATTAAAGTTGAGAGCCATTTCTATGTTAAACCCCAAAACTTTGCACCTTAATAACTTTGCAACCGTTTGATGGATTTGCCTGAAATTTGGAATTTATGATCAAGAACCATAGGCCTTGGGATCTGCTAAGTTTCGTACTGGTCGGATATATGGCTGTGGAGTTATTAAGTGTGATCTGTGCGCACATTTACGCTTTTCTGGAATTCTGTGGTCGCGCCTACAGGTCGTACAGTTTGTGTGACCGGCCTGAAATCTTCAGGGAACGTGCAGCCAGGGTCCCCAATGTGCCTTTCAAAGATTTCGTGAAAAAATATTAAACGGTTCAAAAGTTATTCAAAAAACAGTTTCCGATTATAAGTCAATGGGAAAAGTTAACAAAAAGTTCAACACTTTCGCAAATGCATTTTTACTTTCGCAAATGGGCCTGTTACTTTCGCAAATCGGCCATTTTGCTTTCAGTTGGTGATCAGAAAAATGGTTGGCATTTAAATTTGGGACCCTCTAGCATCCTAATTTTTTGTATTCACATAGTCGGGCCCTGAGGATGCTTGCCATGTCTTTATTTTGTGGTAAAACACCCCAGAAATATGTTTTTCAAATTTCTGGAAAAAGTACTTACAAATTACTTTCGTGCTCAAAAGTGTCTCAAATTTTTGCGAAAGCTTTCGTAAATTGAGACAGTAATTTTCTAGTCTGTGGGAAAATGACAGCAATTCTTTGGCACTGCACTGCAAAATAACTGTTGGGAGTTTTGGGCTGAAATTTGGAGGAGCATAGCCGACATCACAGATGTGCCTTTCAGTGTTGTATTGAAAAAATATTACATGGCGGCAAAGTTATGGCACTCCAAAGTTGACAGTTTTTCCCATAGGATAACATTACGGCGCCCGAAGCATTACAGGAATCCTTTGGCACCCTGCTGCAAAATAACGGTTTGGTCTTTTTTCCTGAAATTTGGAGGGAAGACAGCCAACAGTACACAGATGTGCCTTTCAGTAGTTTGGTGAAAAAATATCACATGGCGGCAAAGTTACGGCACTCCAAAATTGACGGTTTTTCCCATAGGATAACATTACGGAGCCCGACACTTAACAGAAATCATTTGGAGCCCTGCTGCAAAATAACGGTTTGGTCTTTTTTCCTGAAATTTGGAGGGAAGACAGCCAACAGCCCACAGATGTGCCTTTCAGTAGTTTGGTGAAAAAACATTACAGGGAGGCAAAGTTATGGTGCTCCAACTTTTCTTTTTTTCCCATAGGATAACATTACGGCGTTCGCCGCGCCTTTCAGGGCCCATATCTCGGAAACGGTGCATGATATGGACTTTTCGTCGGAAAAATTCTTAGCCCCATTAAGATTCAAATTAGCCAGGACAGTTGTAAATAATATGACTTTTAAATTTTTTTTCTACGTCGTACGGTTCCTGAGATATAATGTATTTAGTATTCCAAGATCTCATTTTCTGCGCCGATACTCATTATTTTGCATACATTATTTGTACTCACTGTCTTTCTCAATGCAGGTTTTGGGAAAACCAGCCTGTGCTTACATTACTGTTACTGTTGCCCTTTCCGCTTGCAGATCCGTACCCTTTCACTTACCATTGGCGTCCTGCGCCACCATGTGCGTTATCCTGCGTTTTCATTTGCGCTTGCGTTTCTGTTATTTTTGCCATTTCTGTCTACAGTACTGTTTATCTTACTGTTTCACTTTACATCACCATGCCCATTGACATTTCTGTTTGCAGGCACCATGTTACTATGTGACAACACATCACGTGGCAGACCATTCCGTCTCGCCACCATGTACGTTACCCTTTCTGTTCTCATTCGTGCTTGTGTTACCATGTGCGCCACTGTTAGCATTTCTGTTTGCGTTGCTGTCCCTGTTAGTATGCCACAACACATCATGTGCTCCCGTCGCTGCATTACATTCACTATTTCTCGTTATCATTCTCAAAAAGAAGGGAAATTAGAGGCAAAAAACTCCGTTTAATGCATTAGTTAGGGTTGTTCCACAGCGACAAAAGTGAGGAAATTCGCTGTTAGGGTTGAAAAACCCCTTGGACCCCGCCAGCCCCCAACCGGCATTGGGGTGCGATTGGGATTATGGGTCCTAACTCTCACCGTTCTCCTATACTTCTGCTGCTTTACATGTCATGGGGTGAGAGTTGGGAGCTGCCGATCAATGCGCACCAGCCTCTGGTGAAATGTGCAAGATCAAGGGATTTTCAACTAACAGTACTCACTGGCAATAAAATAACAAGCATTAAATGAGTTTTGCCTCTATCTATATATATATATATATATATGTATAATTTTACCTCCCTCTACACTAACTTTTTTTTTCACTATTAGATATTTCCTGAAGAAGACCTAAGGTCAAAATGTAGATTTTAACTCTATTTTCTATTTTCAGCGTGCATTTAATATAACCATTTTGTTTTTATGAAAACTGCTGCATAGGTGTACTAGTGGGGCCTATTGGTTAAAATGAGATCTAGTAATGTGTCATTTGCAGGGTTTATAGGATTAGGCCTTGTGGCTCGGTGATTATCTGAGTTAGACCTAACTCATCACATAGGTTTTAAATTGTTAGATTAAGGAAATTCAGTCCAAATTAAGGGCTCCACGTAAAATTGATTCAATAGTGTGAGAGTCAAGGATGATATGGATATGATTTCAAGTTCCAGTCCACCTTTACAAGGTGTAGAACACCCAATGATATTAATAGATTCAACATCCGATAGGAGAGATCGACAGCTCTACATTCAAACTCCTTAGGAGCTGACAGTGAACAATTTCAGTAACCTTGAACTTACTGTTAGTGTAATTGGCCAATCCACCTCCACTGGTAGGTCTATCTAGATGGAAATGGTTATATGAGGGCATAGCAATTGCGTTGTGCAATATCATCCCATTCAAGTATGTTTCCATCAAAATAAGGACAGCTGGGTTCATCTGTACAACCCAGGCTTTAATGCCATCTAATTTTTTCTTCAAACTACAAACATTACAATGCAAATATCATGGTGACATAATGTCTTATTAATAGAACATGTTTTTCATTCAGTTTTGCTCATCCTTTTATAAAGTACTTTGGATGCCCCCTTCAACAGCTTTTCTCAGACGTTTCAAAATATCTTTATTCTGCATTTTAACATTGGATTCACAGACACCAGCAGCAGCAATGACCTTTCATTTACGGTCCAAAATAAAAAAGCAAGCTATATTTTATTTTAAATGGCCATGTTTAATAACAATTGTTCTATGTCTTTTCTTGTCTTTCATGCTTTATCCTGGCTAGAATTGAGAAGGGCAACTCTTTTATTCCGGGTTTTGTGTCTCGACCCCATGTACTAAAACACTACTTCTTCTCCACCATTAGGAAGAGCCTGAGACACATGCAAGCCACCAGTCAATAGTCGTGCTGCTTCATTTTTACTCAGTATAGGGTAGGGTGCAATCTTGGGAATAAAAAAAATGGTGCCCCTCCCTCCCACTACGACCACCACCTCTGCTACTACCATGGACACTGGTGCCAATTGTCAACTAAACTTAAGAAGTTTAGTTTTAAACACCACAGGTGCACCTCATAACACTACCCTCATGTCAACATGTCTCCTTACTCACTGTTACTTCTGTTACTGCCAGAGATCAAAGCAACATGGCCCCATCAAATGAGTATGCTTGCATTATGGTGGCATGGCACACATGCACAGAAGTGCATAAATGCACTCTCAGCTTGGCAGTAGTGGTGGGAAAAAAATGGCAGATTAAACTGATTCACTGTCAAGTCCATGGAAAAAATGGCCAGGTGGCAACCCTAGTATAGCGTTGTAGTCACCTCTTCTTGCAGGAGTCAGTCCTTACAATGCAAGGTCCTCCCTTTTTGAGTTTCTGTAATCCTGCTATTGCATAACTACCCCTTCTTTAAGAAATGCATGAGCTACTTACAAGGTTGTAACCTTTTAGCAGCAGCATTGCAATGAGTGATCCACATTGGTCTAATTGTCTACCAATTAGGATCCTTACTGAAAAGGAAGGTCCTCTTGTGGGACTAAACCCCAGAAAAGAGAGTTCATTTCTATTCTATTTGAGAGACTCCCAGCTGTGTAGATCAAATCTTCTAAAATGGAACTGATGCAGGAAAATTGTTCCTAAATATGTTTACCCACTGACCCAGTAGCATTGCCATGGCAGACTCAGGTTCATGTGTGAATCACACACATGAGGCTGGGTGGCAGACGTGTGCATTATGAAGGTGAGGTGCTTGCATTCCAGGAAAAATGGGTACAGGCTATGTGGCACTTATACAGCCCCAGTTAATAACCTCAAGACTGTGAAGACAGCAACTCATCCACTCACCATCCCAGTGGGAGGAATGGTACACCAGTGGAGACCCTGATCATTGTGGTGGGGGACTAGGGGAACAACCAAAGGGAGGAAATGGGAGCAATCCAATAATCACAGTTTTGGCATTCCAATTGTGACATTTCTTGTTTCCTTTGAGAAAGATCAGGCAAGAGAGACAGTCCAGTATATAATGATATCTGTGAAACTGATTTTCTCCATAGAAATGCACAATACTACTAGAAAAGGAATAAGTGGTTGTTTTTGCAATATATTTTACAATGCTATAACAATGTTTAACCAAAAGGAGAATTGGCGAACTAATTTGCAAAAGAATACTTGTCCAGCGGCTGTAGTTGTAGCATTCCATCAAAAAGTGTCTGTTCTCAATGCTCCATTAATCAATTCAGCACTTTGGGCTGCTGTATAGCTAGATTGTACTTTAGTTATTTATGCTATTCTGTGAAAAGCAGAACAAGTGATGGACCTGTTCAGTCTAATATTTTTTTATTACAAAATAATATAATTGCATACTTACAGCTGAAAATGAAGTACAGTTCAAAAGATTTTGTCCTTTTACAGAGCAGAAAGGTACACTGAACATGTAGGGAATTTCCTGTGCAGTTTTTTAACTGCATTATGACTGGTCCTTGACATCATGTGCTTCTTGGTACGTGTTATACCCATTTCAGTGCATCTTTCACACATTTCAGCACATGCTGTCCTCACTTCAGGATACACTTTAGCTTTTTTTTATGTATTAGTATGTATACTACACATTTCAGCAGGCTATACTCATTTATTACATACTGTACTCCTGGTATGTGTTTCATAAAGTTTAGTAATTATTACATTTATTTTAGTATGTGCTATACATATTCTAATATGTGCTGCATTAAGTTTGGTCTACATTCTACTCATTTCAGTATGTGTTCTACCCATATTAGCATGTGTTATACTATTTTATTATGTGTTCTACTCATTTCAGTATATCTCACACTCAGTTCATCATGTGTTATACCCATTTTGGCATGTGTTGTACTATTTCAGCCAGTGTCATACTCATATCATAATATGTTATAGTCATTGTGATATATATCATACCCATTTCAGTATGTCATATTCATTTTGGTATGTGTCACATTCAAAAGCTTTAATTTTGACTTGAATGGTCTCCCATAAGTTAGAAATACAATTTTAGATATGAGAAAGAAATAAGCAGCCCAGCTGGGATTTAAACCCAGGTCTGCTCAAATACTCTTTTGCTGCAATAACCAGCTGTGCTACTAGGACAGGTATAACCTGAGGATCTCCAAAGGCACTTACCATTTTCTCAAATGCACACCCTGAAGCTGCACAACTTAGAATTACACCTTTAGTATCAAGCAGTGTGGTGTGCATGTGTGAAACACAAATGTAGAATGACAATAAAGACGTAAACCTCTCCGTTACCCTTTCTCTTATACCAGACTTACATTATCTCTAACAAACTTGCCTGTATCTTTCATGTTGATCTCTCCACAGCCACCTCTGCTCAACTAATTTTAAAAGATTTTTTTTTTAGAAAACAGGAAACAGGAAGGAGCCTTATGTAAATGTTTATCACCAGAAATCTTCAGGTGAGATGATTCTAGGATGAGTTTAGAATATTTGCATGGGTATAATTTAACTCATCCTGGGATTCTTGTGCAGTCATTAGGTTATTTATTCCAACACTTTTTGATGACTTCTTGTCCTGATTATGCCTGATAACACTGGATTGACTTCTCAGTTGTCCAGTGATCAACAGATTACTTTGAGATGACTTCTAAATTAATCCGGTTTGTTTAACTTGAGCTGTCTCCTGCCATGAATTGTTGTGGACCCATGTCTCTTAGCCTTACTCTTTCTGCTGACCAAACCTACAATACTCATTCCCTGCATTATTTCTTCTTCACCCCCTTCCCCCCGATGTGGTCCCTGGACTCTGATGCATGCCCCTTTCTCCATCCCTATCTATGTTACTCTATTCCCCGGTTGTCCTCACTAGCTGGTGGAGTACTACCAAAGTATCACTCACCTAAGTTCTCTTCACAGATGTCTCCAGACCCAGCTTCCCTGTTTGCTAGTTTAATTACCTCAAACTGTATGCCACAAATCTCTAAGCCAATGCCTCAGTCACTTTCCTAGTAAGATGAAATTGTCTGATCTAAATAGCCCTTATCACACCAAAAGTGCCTCAGTTTCACAGGAAGTATATCACCTTCTCAGCTAACCACTTCTTCAACCAAATATTAAATTGATGATTTTCAGCTTCCTAGCTCCCCCTGGTCCCCATCTGTGCACTGTGAGGACCACTGAAAAAGTCACAGTACTAGCCAACCCATTCAGCCTGGAGCTCAACATCCTGAATCTAAAGTACCTTTCAGTGATCCCAACAGCCTTCCTGCCAGATCGTTCATCCCCGGAAGGACAGCAACAGCTGGCATCCCTCCAGCTTTCCTAACCAACCCATCTACCCTGGAAAGTACCCTATTTGCTGTTTCACTTTGGAGACAGTGCACCAGCCTCCCCTCCTAGTTTGGGACACAGACTATTGTTGGAGTACCCCTTAATTATAGTATTCTCTACTTTAAGTACTCTCCTAACTATTCCTTCCTTGCTGCTGTGACTTTGGTTGCAACAGGGTGCTCTTTTCTGGGAGGGGCATAACATGCACCACTTCACTCAGTAAGGTGAAATGATTGGTTATTGTGTTACCACTGCCCTTTCCATTCTCAATTGGTGCCACTCGCTGGTCCCCTCCTTGCCCACTACCTTCCAAACCCAATTCCCAACCTCTGGTGTGGTTGATGAGGAAGAGGAGCAGCAGTGGGCACCCTGGCCCCACTCTGACCTGCTTTATAGCTGGTGACCTATGGCCCATACTGCACTCAGCTCATAGTTGAGTACTGCTGAGTGTGGCACTACAGGTCCTACAGCTAACCAAGTCACCTTTCCAAGACCCCCACCACATCTGCCAACTGTGGTCCTGTCTGCAATTATATAAATTTGATACACCCTAGATAGGGATATTACCCACTGGGTATACTTTTTGATGCCTTTAGTTTGAGTTACTCTCAACAAATTCTGAGTACAAACTCCTACACAGCATTACACCATATACGATTTTGCTTAAACTTCCCAAGTTACTCCAACAGTTCTGAGTACAGACCCTTAAACAATACACAAATATACAAAACTGAATACTTATCTCACCTGCATGAAACTTTACTGCCCCGCAACAACTCCTGCCACTCTTGGACTGTAACTAGTATCTCATCTGCTGATGTGGGCAATTTCAGTACTTCATCCCCCAAGGTTGGGCCCCATTAATCTAGTGCTTCCGAGTCTCATATGTCTAAGAATTCCATTTCTCATTCACCAGCCCTCACTGCTTCCTTTGGTTGGGTTTGTATATCGTTCCCGTCAGTAGCTAGGTTGCTGATCTTGCTGTCCTCTGCAGTTATGTCTGGGACCTTAGTCCCCTATGTAATGCCCACCAGAGTTCTCCATCCTTCCTGGCCTCCCTAGGCACTTCTGACACCTACTGTACTATCATGGGCATCCTCGTTGGACTACTGGTATCCAGGTCAGCTTGGTGTCCCCTGGGGTATAGGCTCACCCTCCCAGCAAGGATCACACAGCAGGACCTTATGAACTGCTGACCCAATTACCTGCATGCATCAATCACAGAGCATATACAGCCAACATCTGCTCAATCTCTGTCCTAAAATGCTGCATTTAAAAAATGAAAGTCTGGCTGGATTTTTTTGCATTATTTCTTTGTACCTCCTCCACGTCCACTGTTGTCCACTCCTTTGGGCTGCCAAGTCCTACACTGTCTCCTCAGACCAATCCACTAGCCAGCTGCTCTGATGCCCGGTTGTACCGGATTTATCCCTTCGATGGGGGGCTCTCCCATATCCCGTCTGGTCCATCAGGAGGAGATACCAGAGCTCACGGAGCACTCCCTTGCATCATCACTGGGACACGGAAATGCAGCCTGGAGGTTTTTCTTGGCTGAGAGACGCAGGGAGGTGGGCAGCCATCATCTGGATGGCATGCATGCATTTTTCACACTTTTCTGGTCCCCTCTCGTATGCCGCTACTTGTAGTACCCCCCGGTCTCCACCGGGGGACACTCACAGAGTGGGGATACCAATCTAACCCACCCCAGGAGAGGAAAGCAGTCCTCCAGACTCTCAATCTCTCCTTCCCTGCCAGTCCCCAGTGACCTGAGTCCATTCCCAAACTCGGTCGCCGACATAGGTGTGAGGTAAGGTGCCAGCACCTCAGCCTTCTGCGCCACAGAGCTGGCTGGATTTTGAAAGGAGATACAAAGATGCAATTCCTGATTTTGGGTTGTCATGTATCCTTCAAGATGTGTCAACATGTTTGAATGCTATTACCAAACATTTTGACACTTTTTAACAGTTTTTTTCCAATTGACCACAAAAAAGCATGCTTTTTTTGTGTGGTGTCTAATTTTTATGTTTCCTTGCACTTCTGCAAGAAACATTTTGTTACAATGAATGTAATTTCAGAGGTGTGTCAGTGACTAGCCCAATACAGGGCACGCTACATTGGGCTCATCCTTGCCAGACCAATAACCACCCAAACTGAGTATGATGGTGGTCATAGTTTAATGGGTAGACTGAAGCACTCCAATGAGAGAGCACTTCAGCAGTTTAACTTGCATAAAGCCAGCTGGCAAGCAGCTGAGCAGCTTTATGAGTTGGTGGATAGTACATACCCTGCCAGTCATCTTCACAAAACACAACTGTTAAACCCCCACTGTCACAGTCTCACAAAATCAGTACACCGTAGTTGCTGCAACACATATTAGATCATGAAAGTGGTGGTCTGGCACTGTTCCGTACAGCAAAAAAGAACACGGCTCAGGAGAAACGTGCTGGAGCCACGCTCAAATAGGAAATGCCAGCAAATAAACAAACAGGCTCAACAGCTCAAGAAGCTACAAACAGCAGCGTACTTTATTAAATTAAAAATGCTTGCACCTCCCTAGTACACACACATCAATGTTTCACGCCACCCTGGCACTTTTTCAAGATGTCAGCAGCACATATAGTTGCTCTTATTTATAGTGTCATCCCCACAGACATATTAAAGGTTCCGTACCTGCTGATACGCTGAGGGAGCTGGATGTCATTGTTCACCTAGAGACAAATGACCTGGCTGGAAAAGGGATCAGAACAGTGAAGGAGGAGTTTGTGGAGTTGGAGAGGGGTCTTAGACAAGTAGCACTCATGGTAACCTTCCCAGAGGTGCTGCCTGTCTATGGCATGGGTGAGGCTAGGGTGCTCCACACCATGGGATTCAATCAATGGTTGAAAAATGGGTGTAGAGCTCAGGGTTTTGGCTTTATTGGGGACTGGGGGTCCACCTGGAGGGATGTAGGCCTATACTGACACAATGGTCTGTATCTGTCCCGAAGGGGAACCAGGATCCTAGGTGATAGGTTTAAATACTTCATTGGCAAGCATTTAAACTAGCCAAGTGGGGAGGCACTGAAAAGGAGCAGGGAAATCCTAGCTCCCCCCAAAAAATCAGGGTAGTTAGTGAGGTAAACACCAAGATAGAGACATCGATACGGAGAAAGACAGGAGTAAATGGAGAAAAAGGCAAAGGCAGTAAGGACAGGGATGGGGCAAAAAGGGGTAAGGCCATCAAAAAATGGAGGATAATGAGTATCTATGCCCCTAGTCTAGGTAATAAGCTCCCTGAACTGGTGGCATTGATGGAAGAGGGATGCCTGGATATAGTGGTAGTCACAGAAACATGGTTACACAGAGAACCACGACTGGGATGTCAACATACCAGGGTACACAATATATAGGAGAAACAGGGAGGGTAGAAGAGAAGGAGGAGTAGCTCTCTATATAAGGGAAGGGATCAAAGCAATGGAACAAAAGGATAAACAGGGAGGAGAGGAGGCACTGTGGATCACCCTGGAGACTGGAAATGGCACCACAATCCGCACAGGGGTTGTATACAGACCCACATCTCAGGGGAGGAAATGGACAAGGAAATGATAGAAGGCATCCTTAGGAAAGCAGAGAAGGGGAGATATTGTTGATGGGAACCTGAATATACCAGATGTTAACTGGAGCACCTTTGCTGCAGCCTCATCTAGAGCAGAGCCATTCTCAATGCCCTACAGGGGCATGCCTCAGACAGCTAGTGTTGGGACCCACTCGGGAGGAGCAGTCTTAGACCTTGTACTCTCAGATGGGGACAGAGAGGATCTCAGATCAAGGGGTAGCCATCTGGCAACAAGTCACCACCAAACAGTGTGGCTCACAATAAACTCAGCTGCAGAGTCAAGTCATACAAAAGTGAGGGTACTGGACTTCAGGAGGGCTGACTTTGCCAAAATGGGAGAGTGCCTCAGAAAAGCACTAGCAAACAGGAAAGAAGGAGGGTGGAGCAACAATGGGAAACATCAAAACTGCCATCAAGAGGCAACAAGCCTTTGTGTGAAGCAAATAAACAAATCAAATGAAAGAAAAACACTATGGTTCTCAGAAGAGGTGGTGGGGAAGGTTAGGGAGAAAAGATAGCATATAGGAAGTATAAGGAAACACAGAAGGAGAGGGAAGAGAACTGTACCAGTTAAAGCAGAAGGATGCGGGAAGGCATTCAGAATAGCAAAGGCCCAAACCAAGGAAAAGATAGCCAGCTCTCGGTTAAGAATGGGATAAAACCTTTTATAGGTACATTAGGGAGTGAAGAAAGTCAAGGGAGGGATAGTGAGGCTGAATAAAGGGGACAGTGGATGGGCAGAGGGACAGTGAAAAGCAGGGCTACTAAACAAATACTTCTGCTCAGTATTCAAAAAAGAAGAGGAGGGAGACACCTAATCCAATCAATAGAAGCACTCTGGATAGGGGATCAATCCCAGTCCTTTCACAGAAGAAAGGGTTCTGAAAGAACTCCTAAAACTGAAGCTGGACAAAGCAATGGGGCTTGACGGGATTCACCCCAGAATTCTAAAAGAATTAAGGGGAGAACTAGTGACACCACTGACTACCCTTTTTAACAAATCGTGGGAGGATGGTGAGGTACCTGAGGACTGGAGGAGGGCAGATGTGATTCCCTTCACAAAAGTGGGAGCAAGACAGAGGCAGGAAACTACAGACCTGTCAGTTTGACCTCAGTGGTAGGGAAAATGATGGAATCACTTCTGAAGGAAATAATTGTTGAGTACCTAGAGACCAGTAGGGCACAGGACCCAAGGCAGCATGGACTCACAGCTGGAAGGTCATGTCAGATGAATCTGATAGATTTCTTTGACTGGATGACCAAAGTAGTAGACTAGGGAGAGGCTGTGGACATGGCCTACCTAGACTTTAGCAAGACATTTGACACAGTCCCACACAAAAGGTTAATAAACAAGTTAGCCAGCCTGGGAGTGGGTCCCAGGGTGGTAGTCTGTGTAAAACATTGGCTGGACAACAGAACACAGAAGGTAATAGTAAACGGAGTCCACCCTGAAGAAAGGGGGATTATTAGTGGGGTACTGCAGGGTTCAGTACTGGGTCTGGTCCTTTTTAATGTCTTTATAAGTGACATTGCAGAGGGACTGGAAGGAAAAGTATGCCTCTTTGCAGATGAAACAAAGATCTGCAACAGGGTTGATACATGGGGGGGGGAGTGTAGAAAGGATGAGAAGGAATTGGGCAAGGTTGGAGGAATGGTCAGACGTATGACAGCTTGGATTCAATGCAAAGAAGTGCAAAATAATGCACCTGGGAAACAAAACCCAGGGAAGAGTACACAATGGGGAGGAGAGTTAGGTAACAACAATAAAAATGGTAAGGACCTGGGGCTAATCATATCAGATGACTTAAAGGTTAGCATGCAATGTGAAAAGGCAGTAGGGATGGCTGCAGGGATACTGGGATGTATAGGGAGAGGCATCACCAATAGAAAACAGGAAGTTGTTATCCCTCTGTACAGACAGTTGGTGAGACTCCATATGGAGTACTGTGTCCAGGTCTGGAGACCCCATCTCCGCAAGGAGATAGACAGGATAGAGGCAGTCCAGAAGAGGGCAACTAAAATGGTGCAGGGTCTGCAGCAGAAGCCATATGAAGAGAGACTAAAGGAGCTTAATACCCTTGAGGAAAGGAGGGGGGGCATGATAGAAACTTTTAAGTACCTCAGGGGAATCAACAAAGTCCAAGAGGGAAGCATCTTTCAGAAAAGAGATGTGCAAGAACAAGGGACACAATTTGAAGATGGGGGCAGCTCAGAGGCAATGTCAGGAAGTATTTTTTCACAGAGAGGGTGGTGGACGCATAGAATGGCCTTCCTGAGGAGGTTGTGGGGTCAAAAACAGTGGGGGAGTTCAAGAATGCAGGGACAGACATAAGGCAATTGTTTTCTGGGTTAGGAAGAAATAGGCTGTTGGTTAACTAGGATATGCAGCTTATTCAGTATGAACGGAAATGGGCAGACTAGGTGGGCCAAGTGGTCCTTATCTGCCATCAAAGTCTATGTTTTCTATGTTTCTATGTCACTGATGTCTGTCTGCACCACAGTTGGTCCCTGGAGAGCCCTGTCATCTCCTTGCTTTACCAAGGAACTGGGCCACCATCGCTGCTCTTTCCTGGAACAGTACAGCCTGGCCAGATGAGTTCGCAAACTGCTCCCAATTGATGCGGCATCATCCTGGAGCCACCACAGGCCACAATAGTCATTGCCACTACACCACACAGCACTGCTGTCCTCACAGACATAAGGGGTTGACCAGTGGGGGAAGGGGAGGTCCTTTGACAAAGGTGATGACTGGGTGGGAGAGTAAGGGACAGACTCGATGGGCCAGAGAGGTCCTTTTTTGCCATCAGATTTCTATGATTCTATGTTAGACAGAGCTCCAAGTGAGGATGGAGAAGTAAACTGGTGCTCCAAGAGCAACAGCAGCAGCTGCCACTGTGGTGTGGGATGTAACTGATGATGATGTGGACGTAGCAGTGCCTGTGTTGTTGCCTTGAGGGATTTAATGGGCATGCACAACAGGCACCCCTCTTAAAAAGGTGATGGGGGATGGCTGACTCTCACCCCTACTATCTGCTGTACTTTCAGATCATCAGGTCACTCTTCTTATTGGTTTTGGAATGTTGCCCCACAAAGATGCAGGATCTTATTAACAGGGGGTTCAGGGTGCAGGATAAACTAGATGCAAGTTTCAATATGATAAATCTGCCTAAATACAATCCAGACTCATACTATGCCCTGTCCCTCTCAACTACTATGAATTTCAATACGCTATGATTTTACACTCAAATTTACCCTTGTTTCATGGTAAGGTTTACTGATGTTCCTCATAATGTTAGGGCTATTTCTGAACACACAAACTGTTAAAACAATTATCTAGATTGACAGAAATATTCATTAGCACTAAACATATGTATCCTCTATCATTAAACATAATGGGTCTTATGCACAACACCACTGTGGGGTGCACAGATGTGCATAGCATAAATGCATAGGTGGCTATGCGCATCCAATGCACATGTCCCAAGACAGGGACATGCACGACGGGTGTGTAGTGCCCTGAGTAGGATACCTGCCTACATGTCCTCAGCCACTACGTGATGCACGTCTGCAGGGGTGTGGTCACGCAGTGTGGGTGCAATAAGAACCTGCGCGCATGCACAAAAGCATGTATGACAGGCAGGCATGTGGTGGCCTAGGCATACAGTTACACCAGGGGGAGGGCTGCTGTCACTGTACGCGGATCTGTGCCAGAGCCAGGAAATGTCAGTAGATGCCCACCAACCATATGGGCTGTGGGACTAACCCCACACATGATCGCCACACACACACGGACAGTCTGCCCTGCACTTGTGATGGACCACACAAGTGTGACTATGTGGGATGGGGCATGCATGCTAGGAGTGCCAAGGGGTATGGCCGGAGCAGAGGACAGTGTCCCAACACCACAAACCGCATGGCATGCACCACAGCATGGGTGCACTGGCAGCCATGGGCCTCGCATAACCCAATGTGGCCATTCCGGCAGTGCTTCCCCATGCATGCAATGTGCAACCGCCACACATGTCACACCTGATGGACAGAGTCACATCCTCCACAGCATGCCCCACATGGGGTGCGCCCTTCCTGCTACCATAAGTGTGACAGTGAGCCCATTCCTCCCGCCCCCAACCCATATGGCACCGCGGCCCCTTGACACAGTAAACACTCAGGACATTCGTTCAAAGGTTTATTGAAGAACAACAGTGAACAGTACGCAATAATCATGACAGCTAAAGCCATTCAAAGACTCAGCGTGGTAAGACACACAATTAACACCACTATGAAAGTGACGACACATGACACACACTACGACCAGGACCACTAGCCCCTCCCACCCCCAATGTCCACATATCATAGCAGTGAGGTACATGGTCACATCCATGGCATGGTTTCCTTCTACTCCGTGGAGCTGCCACTGTCCTCTGATTTGTCATCCCAGTCATCATGCAGGACCTCCACATATCGCAGAAGCATCCTCTGGGCTGGTCCCTTGTATTGCAGTAAGGCAAACAGAGACATCATAAGTCTACTGCAGTGATGAGTGCCATGCAACCATGCCCAACCAAGGGCACAGAGGCCCTGCCCAGTGACTGTGCACTTACTGCTGAGGGCACTCGTGATGTGCTGCTCTGGGCCAAGAGTTGCAGGCTGATGTAGTTGGGTAGGAGATTTGCCAGCTTCTCTGGCAGCGTGGGGATGCAGACATAGCACACTGCACCATATGACTGCTCTAGCTGAAGGAACTCTAGGTGCATCGGCTTTCCATGTTGAGCCTCTGGGGATAAGAATGACAACACTTAAGGCCAGGACACCTGCTACTACCCACAGTGTCCTACAGTCCCACCCCAATGGCCACCACATATCTTGTCAAATTCAGACACATGCCACAGTTTCCCAGCACCATAGTTATCTGTGAAGGTGTCTTCAGATACCCACCAAAGCCTCCTTGGAAACCAACTGAATCGGTCTACGTTGCTCACTGCCATAGTATAGCACTGTGCCATGACCCAAAGTACTCAACAGTGACGCCAACACTGGATGCACATGTTACCTGCATAGGTGAGGGTGTGGTGCAGCTGACCAGGAACCCGCCCAATTAAAGATGCATACAGGTGTCAGGGGCTACATAAAAGGGGATGCTGGGGTGGGTGCATGGGCTGACAGGAAGCGATAATGGGTGTGGAGGATGTGTTCTGGAGCGCTAATGCATGCACACCTGATAGCGGACAAGGTGGGCAGGAGGAGGAGGAGAGGGCTCCTGCCCCGGGTGTTCCAACCTCTGATAGACGTCTCCACCTGGAAAGACACACACTGCATAGAGCAGTTCCGCTTCTCATGGGTGACTGTGACACAGCTGTGTGACATTGTTCATGATGCCATTAGACCAGAACACGGTGGTCATGGGTGATGACAGTGGAGACAAAGGTGATGTATGCCGTTGCATATTATGCAAGTGGCTTGTTGCAGCATGTGACAGGTGACACAATGGGCATATGCCAGTCTTCCATGTCCTGAGCTGTGGCATGGGTCACTGATGCCCTGCTTGCACACGTGGACGATCCCATTCAGTTCCCCATGGCGATGGATGATGTACGTGCCACTAAACAGGCATTCTATGACATGCATGGCATGTTGAATGTGGTCGGTGCCATTGATTGCACACACATAGCCATATTGACATGGTTGGTACATGAAGAGGCATACCTTATCAGGAAGGGATTCAACAGCATTAATTGTCAGGTGGTGTGTGCTGTGACTAGTATCTTCACCAACCTGTGTGCAAAGTTTCCCGGCTCCTCATATGATGCCTATATACTGGACTCCTCTGGACTTGGTGCCTTGCTGCATGCAGGACGTCTGGATTGCTGGCTGCTTGGTGAGTATGGTAGCACTACATATGCCGACCAGGTATAATGGCAGTTGCATAACATTGTACTTACCCTGTGTTCTCCCCCCTTGCAGGTGACAGCAGATACCCTCTCAGCACATTCCTGATGATGCTATATATGGCCCTGAACACACCCGTGGAGGATGCGTACAACAATGCCCCCAGGAAGACACGGGGCATCGTGGAGCAGAGCATTGGGCTCCTGAAGATGTGTTTTGTGTGTCTGGACTATGCCGGGGACTATTATGCTGGCCTCTGCCAGGGCATGTATAGTGTTCACTGTGTGTGCCATGCTACATAATTTTGCCAAACATGGCAACATGCACTGCACAGATGCCACCTGCAGACCCTCGGGATGATGAGGTTGAGGAAGTGCCCTGCCATGAACTCTGGGCAGTTGGTGGCCATGTAGCATAGCAGGCACTGGTCAAGGGGATGTTCCAACAGTAGTGTGGGTCACCGGCACACACACCATATGCGGTAATGTATGTGCACCAGTATGTGCCCCCAGTCATTGCGTGCCATGCTACCATGCCCAGCCATGTGCACCCCATGGGACCACGGTACACATTCTAAGGTAGTGTGCCATGTGATGTGGGTTTTCGATGATGCTACAACTCACTGAGTGCACCCATGTCAGGGGGTTGGGGGGCATACATGGCAGCTTGTCCTGGATGTGGGTGCATGTTGCCATGAGTCCAGATGTATGGGTGACTGGGCCGACCAATGTTCACTCTGCAACATGTGCTGTGGGATGGTGTGTTTGTGGGGGCCACCGGTGTGCCTGATGCTTAGTACAGTAATGTGTGTTGGTGTGTACCATGTCACAGTGTGTTGTGTACTGTACAGACATGTGGGAGGGGCCACAGGTGTGCAGGTTGGTTGATACAGGAATGTGTAGTGGAGTGTGCCACATCACAGCATGTTGTGTACTTTACAGATGTGTGTGGGAGGCACGGGTGTATGGGGTACTTAGTACAGAAATGTGTGGTGGAGTGTGCTACATCACAGTATCATGTATACCATACTGATGGGTGGGGAGGGGGCCAGCACTGTGCGTTGATGTTGGGCCTGTGTGTTGTGTCCCGAATAGTGTGGAGTGCTGCCCCTGGCCTCCATAGTGGCTTGCCACAGCTGTGTGCCTGTCCATTCGGCACTGCGGTGCTACTCTGTAGGGGACCTGTTGGGCTTTTTGCCTGTCGCCATAGAAACATAGAAACATAGAATTTGACGGCAGATAAGGACCGCTTGGCCCACCTAGTCTGCCCATTTTCCTACCTAACAGATAAGCTGCAGATCCTAGTTAACCAACAGCTTACTTCCTTCTACCCCCCACTAGGACTGCCTTATGCCCATCCCATGCATTCTTGAAGTCCCCCACTGTTCTTGACTCTATGACCTCCTCAGGGAGGCTGTTCCATGCATCCACAACCCTCTCAGTGAAAAAATACTTCCTCACATTACCTCTGAGCTGCCCCCCATCTTCAAATTGTGCCCCCTTGTTCATGCACATCTCTTTTTCTGGAAGATGCTACCCTCTTGGACTTTGTTAATTCCCTTGAGGTACTTGAAAGTTTCTATCATGTCCCCTCTCTCCCTTCTTTCCTCAAGGGTATACATATTACGCTCCTTTAATCTTTCTTCGTATGTCTTCTGGTGCAGACCCTGCACCATTCTGGTTGCCCTCCTCTGGACAGCCTCCACTCTGTCTATGTCTTTGTGGAGATGGGGTCTCCAGAACTGCACACAATACTCCAGATGGGGTCTCACCAACTGTCTGTACAGAGGGATAACAACTTCCTGTTTTCTACTATTGATGCCTCTTCCTATGCATCCCAGTATCCCGCCAGCCTTCCTTACTGCCTTCTCACATGCAGATATTCTTGTGCCAATTCACCTTGTGTGTGCACAGGGCCATGGTGTACCAAGTGGCAGCCTGGCGGCCTGTGAGAGGTTGGTGGATACCCTGTTTGTATCTGTGATGCTTTTATTTATGTGAGTTGCACCTGTAAAGAGAATTTATCTTCCAGTGTGCTAAAACAGCATTTCAGAGGTGTGTCAGTGACTAGCCCAGTACAGGGCAGGATACATTGGGCTCCTCCCTGACAGACCAGTTACCACAAAAACCAAGTATTACGGTGGTCACAGTTTCATGGGTGGAAACTTTGTGGATTTGAAAGGACTGAAACACTCCAATGAAAGAGCGTTTCAGTACTTCATTTGCATAAATCCAGCCAGCAATGTGAGTTTGTGGATAGTACGTGCCATGCCAGTCGTCTTACCCAGTAATGCTACCCTCATGCAAACCATGCCATCAGTGACAGTAGCGCAAGTGTGATCCTTTTAGAACAGCTGCTCTGCTGTCTTGAGACCATTTTGCAAGTTTCTCCCTTTACTTCAACTAACACAATACACCCCTGCCACATACACCATGCAAGGAAACATTCAGCATTAACAAATGTTTGTTAGTTAATACACCTGCACCCAAAAGTAAGACCACTTTTGTGGTACTCTTTGACTGCATTTCACAGAAATGTGACAGAAACATGTTGAAAAGTCCTCTGAGGTGTTTAAAAATCCTGCCCTCTCTTTAATTTCTAATGAGGCAGTTTGCTTTCACTTGCATAGTTAAGTTTAGCAAAGTCTACATCTTCGTTCAAGTCTTTTGGTTGCAGATCTGTCACACTACCATGCTGGGACCAGCTCATGGTGTCCTTTTACGTTAAACAGCGCATGCAAGGAACGGTTTTGAAGAGGTAGACACTTTGAGGTGTGCCTCCCTCTCAATCCACTGTTCCGTTGAGCAGGCGTGGTGGTCCTGCACCAATGGGTGCGGGAGGCTGTGTATGACAGCGGTGGTCTTTGCTTCAAAAACCACGCTGTCATACCCTGCACTGAGCAGAACCTCACGCCCCAAAGCTTTGGTGCCACGCTGGAGCCCTCCCCAGCATGGCAAATGTCCTCATTGTTTGCCGACGGGGTGCCAATCCCGTTGGCCTCGGCCCCCAGCCATCTCTTCTGCCATGCTGGGAGCCCACCCCAGCATGGCAAACGCCCCATCGAGTCTTTTTCTTTTCTTTTTCACCTGTAAAGCAAAAAATGGTCCCACGGCACTTCTCCCAGTCCCCTTCCCACAACCCGCACTCCACCCACTGCGCACTCCAGCCCTCCCCACACCCTCTCATCCCATACTTACCTCCGAGCTCAGCGCAATGATCTTCGCTTGGACCGGGAACACGTCTGCACTCTTCAAAGCCAACCGTGAACTGAGGAAATGCCGGTAAGCTGTATAATAGGCTAGATAGGGGTTTTCAACTTTATTGCATATCTCAGGCATTTTTGGAATTTTGTACCAAATTTTCAACATGGGGTTTTGGGACCCTTCTCATGAATGATGTCACTGTCATGCGCGTTATTTGGGCCGAAGGGTGATTTTAGAGTCACTGCACAGTCACTAAGGCGAAACCACCTTTGGGCCTGAACATCGCCATGATGTTTATCGTCATGAGATGTAAAAACATGATGTAATTAAATACAAAATAAATGTTTTCTGACGTCGTTGCACGGTTCTCGCGGGCGTGGGTTTAAGGTACAATATTTCCACTCCAGATTTTTAACATTGCCATTTTACCACACCTTCTTATGAGCAGTACAGCTGTCATTTTTCACATCTCACCCAAAACGTGTTTCCGCCCATGTAGCGCACAATGGCACAGTCAGTGTGCGAAATCAATGATGGGACACATTAAGAAAATCACAGTGACACTGTTCATGAGCAGAGGTCTTAAATGGCTGTGTAAAATTTGGTGAAAGATTCCTAAATGACTGTTTTACTGGCGTGCATTGCGCAGCGCTCCTACGCACGCTCGCACGCTTGCTAATTTTCAATATTTGCACTCCAGATTTTCAACATTGCCATTTTACCACACCTCCTCATGAGCAGTACAGCTGTCATTTTTCACATCCTGCCCAAAACGTGTTTCCGCCCATGTAGCGCACAATGGCGCAGTCGGTGCGAACTCAATGTATGGGACACATTAAGAAAATCACAGTGACACTGATCATGAGCAGAGGTCTTAAAATGGCTGTGTTGAAAATTTGGTGAAAAAATTCCTAAAATTGACTGTTTTACGAGTGTTCATTGAGCAGCTCCTATGCACGATCGTAAATTTGCAAATTTTCAATATTTTCTCTCCACATTTTCAACATTGCCATTTTACCACACCTCCTTATGAGCAGTGCAGCTGTCATTTTTTACATCTTGCCCAAAACGTGTTTCCACCCATGTAGTGCACAATGGCGCAGTCGATGTGCGAAATCAATGTATGGGACACAGTAAGAAAATCACAGTGACACTGTTCACTAGCAGAGGTTTTAAAATGGCAATGTTGAAAATTTGGTGAAAAAATTCCTAAAAATGACTGTTTTACGAGCGCGTATTGCACAGTTCCGAAGCACGCTCGTAGGTTTGCGAATTTTCAATATTTCCACCCAGATTTTCAACATTGGCATTTTACCGCACTCTCCTCATGAGCAGTACAACTGTCATTTTCACATCCTGCCCAAAATGTGTTTCCGCCATGTAGCGCACAATGGTGCAGTCGTGTGTCTAGAAATCAATGTATGGGACACATTAAGAAAATCACAGTGACACTGTTCATGAGCAGAGGTCTTAAAATGGCTGTGTTGAAAATTTGGAGACAAAATTCCTAAAAATGACTGTTTTATGAGTGTTCATTGTGTAGTTCCTATGCACGCTCGTAAGTTTGCGAATTTTCAATATTTTCACTACGCATTTTCAACATTGCCATTTTACCACACCTCCTTATGAGCCGTGCAGCTGTCATTTTTCACATCTTGCCCAAAATGTGTTTCCGCCCATGTAGTGCACGATGGCACAGTCGCTGTGCGAACTCAGTGTATGGAACACATTAAGAAAATCAGTGTCACTGTTCATCAGAGGTTTTAAAATGCCAGTGTTGAAAATTTGGTGAAAAAATGCCTAACAATGACTGTTATGCGGCGTGGGTGCACAGTTCCATGCCTATCAGAGGTTTGCAATTTTCAATATTTCCACCCAGATTTTCAACATTGCCATTTTACCACACCTCCTTATGAGCAGTACAGCTGTCATTTTCACATCCTGCCCAAAATGTGTTTCCGCCTATGTAGCGCACAATGGGGTAACAAAAGGTCATGCTGAAAATTTATTGTGCAAATACCAGCAATCGCACAGGGCATTGGGTAAAGCACCATACGTGCCACTACCATTGCAAATGCCTGCAAGCGAGCGTTCGGCATTGACAAGTGCTTGTTTTCTTCTTTCACAGCACTGCTCTCTGCACCCACATGAAGCCTCAGTTCCACTCTCAGCCTGATCTGTTTAACTGCATGGAACCTCCCGACCTTCATGACTACTGCTAGATTTTCAGTGGGATTCAATGCTGTACACCTCTCCTCCATCCCTGTTTCCTTTTAACTAATCTTCCATTTCTTGTGTGCCTATTTCCAAATCAGAAATCCTGGTTGTATACTTATGCCCCCTTTCAACTCGTCTCATAACAGTGCCTACTCCAGCTTTTCATGTCTCTTTAGACATTTTTTGTAATCTAAAATATTTCGTAAAGGAACAAAATGAATTATTTTGGGGGTGAAAATAAGACTGCGCAAGAATCCATTTATTTAGTTGGTTTATGATGACTGGGAAAGGATGGCTGGGAAATACATCTGTTTTCATCCTTACTGTGGTTCATATTTATTAACAATGCATCCCCTTCATGGAAGAGACCATCTCATAACCTTCAGTTTTGCACTGCTGTTACCGCAGTTATGCTTGCTGGTTATTGAGCCATTTCCTCTTATCCTGTTTGCACTGGTTCTTGTCTCTGGTTACCCCTCCCCCATCATACCTCTTACAGTTACCAATTTTCAAATAAATACTGTGGGGGCGGATACAAGCAAAAACCAATTAATACTGAACTAGGTTAAGCTGTTAAGCATTTATTTAATTAAATTCCAAGTTTATTGGTTTTGCCAAATTTGTTACAGTTTCATTAGTACAAATTAAACTATTACTCTCTGACACTGACTCTTATTGCTTTCCCTTCCTCCTAGAAATCTACTGCAGGTCATAAAAACACATAGAAACATAGAATTTTACGTCAGATAAGGACCACTTGGCCCATCCAGTCTGCCCATTTCCCTACGTAATGGATAAGCTGCTGATCCTATTTTACCAGTAGCCTACTTCTTCCTACCCCCACCCCCTAGAATTGCCTTATGACTGTCCCATGCATGCTTGAATTCCACCACTGTTTTTGACTCCACAACCTCCTCCGGAAGGCCGTTCCATGCATCCACAACCCTCTCTGTGAAACAATACTTCCTTACATTACCTCGGAGCCGCCCCTCTATCTTAAAATTGTGCCCCTTTGTTCTTGCACACCTCTTTTTTCGAAAGATGCTACTCTCTTGGACTTTGTTGATTCCCCTGAGGTACTTGAAAGTTTCTATCATGTCCCCCCTCTCCCTCCTTTCCTCGAGGCTATACATATTAAGCTCCTTTCGTCTCTCTTCATATGTCTTCCAGTTGCAGACCCTGCACCATTTTAGTTGCCCTCCTCTGGACAGCTTCCATCCTGTCTATGTCTTTGCAGAAATTGGGTCTCCAGAACTGCACGCAGTACTCCAGATGGGGTCTCACCAGCTGTCTGTACACAGGGATAACAACTTCCTGTTTTTTCCTGGTGATGCCTCTCCCTATGCATCCAGTATCCCCCCAGCCCTCCTTACTGCCCCCTCACGTTGCTTGCCCACCTTTAGTTCATCTGATATGACTACCCCCAGGTCCCTTTCCATTTTTGTTGTTGTTAGTATCTCACTCCCCATTGTGTACTCTTCCCCCGGGTTTTTGTTTCCCAGGTGCACTTCTTAGCATTGAATCTAAGCTGCCATACATCTGACCATTCCTCAAACCTTGCCAAGTCCCTTCTCATCCTTTCCACCCCACCTTGTGTATCAGCTCTGTTGCAGATCTTTGTGTCATCTGCAAAGAGACATACTTTTCCTTCCAGTCCCTCTGCAATGTCATTCATAAAGACATTGAAGAGGATCGGTCTAATACTGAACCTACGGTACCCCACTAGTTACCCCTTCTCTTCAAGTGGACTCCATTTACTATTACCTCTGTGTCCTATTCTTCAGCCAATTCTTTACCCAGGCTATCATCTTGGGACCCACTCCCAGGCTGGCTACTGCATATTAATCTTTGTGTGGGACTGTGTCAAATGCCTTGCTAAAGTCTAGGTAGGCCATGTCCACAGCCCTCCTGATCTACTACTTTGGTCACGCAGTCAAAGAAATCTATTAGATTCGTCTGGCATGACCTTCCCGCTGTGAATTCATACTGCCTTGGGTCCTGTGCCCTACTGGCCTCTAGGTACTCGACAATTCTTTCCTTCAGAAGTGATTCCATCATTTTCCCTATCACTGAGGTTAAACTAACAGGTCTGTAGTTTCCTGCTTCTGCCCTGCTCCCACTTTTGTGAAGGGGAATCACATCTGCCTCCTCCAGTCCTCAGGTACCACCCATCCTCCCATGATTTGTTAAAGAGGGTAGTCAGTGGTGTCACTAGTTCTACCCTTAGTTCTTTTAGAATTCTGGGATGAATCCCATCAGGCCCCATTGCTTTGTCCACCTTCAGTTTTAAGAGTTCTTTCAGAACCCTTTCTTCTGTAAATGGGATGGTGTCACCTTTTGTATCCAGAGTGTTTCTATTGTTTGTTTTAGCTACCTCCCCCTCTTGATTTGTAAATACTGAGCAAAAATATTTGTTTAGTATCTCTGCCTTTTCACAGTCATCCTCTGCCCATCCCTTCCCCTTTATTAAGCCTCACTATCCCTCCCTTGTCTTCCTTTGCTCCCTAGATGTATAAAAGGTTTTATCCCCTTCTTAACTGAGTTGGATATCTTTCCTCGGTTTGGGCCTTTGCTGTTCTGACTGCCTTCCCAGCTTCCTTTTGCTTTAACAGATATAATTCTCTGTCCTGCTCCTTCTGTGATTCCTTGTACTTCCTGAATGCTTTCTTTTTCTCTTGAACCTTCACTGCCACCTCCTTTGAGAACCAAGTGGTTTCTTACATTGTTTTGTTTTGTTTATTTGCTTCACACAAAGGCTTGTTACCTCTGTGATGGCAGTTTTTATTATTCCCATTGTTCTTCCACCCTCCTTCCTGCCATTGGCTAGTGCATTCCTTAGGCAGTCACCCATTTGGCAAAGACAACCCTCCTAAAGTCCAGCACTTTTGCCTTTATATGGTTTGACTATTGCTGTGTTTATTGAACCATACTGTTCAATGGTCACTAGTTCCCAAATGGCTACCCACTTCTACATCTGTCAAGTTGCCTACTATCACTTTCCTAAGCTCTGGTCCTCCCTTCCCCTGACCATCTTCTCCATCTATTCCCCCTACTCACTCAAGTCTCTCCTCTATGACTTTACAACTCACTCCTGCAGCTGCTCCTGTCTCCATTTCAAATGCTGCCATCAACTTCCCTCTAGCCATAAAGTTCACTAGTCCCACTTTGGCACCAGTGTTTCTCCCCCATACCCTGCCCCAATTTGTAATATTGTTCCTCTGTACTGGCATTACTTGTGAATGTTTGCTAATGTACTTAGCATTATTAACCTTGTAGTATGTATAACTCTGCTCTGGGCATTTGCTTTGGCACAATTGTTAATTTACTGTATTATGCACCTTATTGTTTTGTACAACTCTCTGCAGGATATTTGGATTTCCACAATTATTAACTTAATGTGCTTATTGCACCATATTATATTGTCTGCTCCCCCCCTCCCCATGATGGACACACCTTGGAACAAGCTGTTATCAGCTCAGTATGTTTTTCGAGGTAAGACATTTGAAATAAACAAACACCAGTACAAATAAATACACACATAAACATAGAAATTTCAGTTAAAAACAGTGGACACTGCTAGCACGCCTACTTATTGCTGCAGTCATGCACATTTCAGTAAAATATGTTACTTTTAACAGTTTAGATTTTATTCAAACTAACCATACTATTAAAGTGTCAGATTCATTTCCATGAAAATATACAGTATACCTACAGGACCAAAGTGAAAAGGGATCACACAATTCTGAATTTGATTTATTCCACACTTATTTTTTATTTTAATGTATACATTCTGACCAGAAAAGGCACATTGAGGTGTGACAGCTCATTTACTGGTGTGGTAGGGTGAGGGCCCCTGTCCCAGTTCACTTTCTGCACTTTCTTCCCTTACTCTTTTTTTCTAATCTTTTTTGATGTTAGTGTGCATGGGGGGGGGGGGTGCATGGTTATATGGACTCTATTTTATTGACAGGAGGAATGTTGACCAAGACGCCGAGGAAAATTCCCCCACCTCTTTCATTTGCCATGGAAAGTTAGGAGTTAAAAACAACCATAAACAGATGGAGGATGAATACTGTTCCAGAGTTGTTGTACAAACATCTTGGAGAACAGGATCACTTATTTTTGAATGTGATTGTATTGCATCTTTCTGGTCTCTGCTTGCTAAGGAATTGCGGAACTATTATATTTGCCGATTGGTTACAGAGCTTTAGCCAATCATTTACTTTTAGTGGATTTGGGTATATATAATATTGAACCCTCCAGGTAATATTTGCAGAGATCAAATACTAGATATGGCAGGCTATACAGCAAAAGACTATTAGCCATCAGGATATACTAAACAATGTGGTTATTTCAATAAAAAGGTTAAAGTGACATAAAGTTCTTTGCTGAAAGTAAAGTTACGACACACTGGGCAAACTGTAATTTTTTTGTAATAAAGAGTGTATGATAAAAGGATAGCTTGATGTTTTCTTAAAGCAAGAGATGTAAAGATGATTAAGATTAAGCATAGGGTTTTCAAAACAATAGAGCTGAATTAGTCAAAGAAATAAGGAATGATTTATTGTATGTTTAAACTTTTTTTTTCTATTGGAAAGGAAGCCTGCAGCCAGCCTGCCAGTGCAGTGGCAAGGCATCTGTCTGGGTTTGGGAACAGACCTGGGAGTCAGAGGGTTGACCGGGGGGGGAGGATGGATCATCCGAGGAACTGCTCTCTTCCTCTGTGGGGGGATGGTGGGTGAGTGTCCAGTGCATGTTTGACCCCTGGTGGAGGGAGTGATAATGCAGCTGCTGGATCCAAGCTAGCAGGGAGGCATGTCAAATGCTGATGCCTTGGCATTGTTGCATCATTGCACGCCATGCCTTCCATTGGGGTTCCTTCAAAAATAGCAGACGCTATGTATGGTACCCCACTGCTCCAGCCCCAATCGTTTGTCTTGGCTCTCCAATGGAGACCTAGTACTAGTGACTGGCCAGGTGGCCCAGCTCTGTGCCCACCCTGGGGAGTAAGCCAGAGAGGCAATGCTGGTGGGTGACCCCTGCCAGCATGCTTGTACTGGCATTGCAAGGGTCCATATCAGTGCATCGACCCTGTCCTGGGGGTTAGCTAAGAGGATCAGTGGTGGAGGTGAGGACCAGAGCAGAGTAGGGGCTGAGCCTTCTAGCAGTTCACCCTATAAAGCATAATATATATAAAAAAAATGGAAATGAAGTCTGGTTTTCATTGCCATAGGGGTTTATAGAACACTGCATTAATTACTCTTTGGTGATAATTTGTTTAGTGATTTTCATTTTTTTCCTTTTGTTGAACTATATGTATATGTTTTTTCTATTTTATTTTAAATAAAATGCCTTCACTCTTTCAATAAGTGTCATGGGGTCTTCAGCTTCATCCTGGACAGCCACTAAAATGGGCAAAGGGAACAACTGTTTAATATCGCATCTGAAGGGCACAACCTAGAAAGTGTAGTACCCCCTACTGTAGTTTTGAACTGCTGTTCAGTATTACATATTAGCCCAGTTCCCTGATGTGGAACTAGAGCCCATGACCTTCTGATTTTCTGGTCTCAGAGGTGAGCATGCCACCTACAGAACTGAACCACTGACACCACCACTAAATATGTTAGGGTTTTCTAATGCTACTGTATGACAAGTATGGACCCAAATCTTGATCCAGGGCATGCTCAAAGTAGTTGCTGAAAGCTCTTCTTAACACACGCAATATTCTCAGAATAACTTCTTTCTAAACCTTGTAACATGTCTCTGTTGTTTGTAGCATGCTTAGATATACCTAGAGGTTCTTTTTTTAAATAGCCCAATATCTTCATGGATGGCTGTGTCTGTTTCTTTGTCTTTGCTCCCCATTTGAGTTCTCTAGTTGCATGTCTTGATATTTAGCAATATTTTGTCTCTCCATGTGCAGGGCACTGCTAGCTAGCGACAAACACTTCTGTTAGCAATGCTGACATTTCATTTTTCTTTTATTATAAGTTAAAGTATTCTGGCCTCCACATTATCAGCTATTAGTATTGTGATGTCTCATGTAGTTACTGTTTCTTTTTTCCATGTAACCTTATCAGTCTCATGGTTGCATAGTTTCTCTACTACTAGAATGGTATAGTGCATGACATGCCACATCACATGCACAAGTAGAGCTGCTTTCAAGCTGTGCTTGTTACTAAGAAAATCTTAAGGTGTTTTCCCTGGGTCTAAGCCTGAGAATACTTTTAGTCTTTGTTCCCAGACTATAGGTGTCATTAGCAATACTCAGAGTTATGTGGCTTGGATACCTACATTGTCAGAACACATAGACTTAAAGTGATGCTTTGAAATCTACAACTTTATAAACTTCTGAATCATAAACCTTTAAAAAGAAAAAGTAGTGATGCAGTCCCTAATAATTGCATGTTCTGAAATCAGAACCAGTAGATTATTCAGGAATACACCACCACTCACTAATTATTTATTAAGCTATATTGGTGACTTCTGACTTCATCACCACAAGCATCACAATACTATGTATTATAACAAATAATATACACCTAAACTGTACATTTTATGGTTTAGTTTATCTTGGGTTTATTGTGACAATTATATTACATCTCCACTAATTAAGAGCCAGAGTTACATTCTCATTATTTTCCTACAAAATTGATCATTTATGATTTACCTATAAAATGACCACAATGCCATCAACACTTTAGTTTTATTGTCAACACATTGATCATGATGCCGTCATCATACTCATTTTATTTACAAAAACATTATCATCTTATTGTATATGGATGGTCACCTTTCCCATAGAGAGTTATATCGCAGCCTTATTGTACCATCCATGTGATGTCAGAATGTTGATGTACCATTGTTCTGATGTCATATCAATGGTACAGCTGCATCCAGAAGTCGCTTGTCACCCAAACCTTCAAAAGAAACTGGCAAATTCAGTGCTTGAAACTGAAAGGAACTGGTGCTTAGCTTTCTGTGTTGTGACTAGCTATACATTATAAAAAGAATAATAGATAGGAAGCTAACAGTAACAAGGCTATAATAACTGCTGAGCATTTTTTTCTCTAAAGAAACCAGTCTTGTAGTTTGCCACTATAAAGGAGTGTTTACAATGGCAAACACGTGCCAGATTTTCTCCTCACGCACGCCTGCCAACCAGTTGTCTTCTTGTTTTACGCTTGAACACTGAACCACCACTCACTCTCAGCGGTAAGTAAATCTTTACAAAAACAAACTGCACTCTAATAATTAAAATTTTTGAACCTTGTCACCCTGTGCGACTATTTAAAACTGAGCTCAGTTAAAAAAATGGTTTCAACGGCCGTGGTCTGCGCTTAAAACCAGACTGGATTACGAGCTGAACAGGAATGTGTTTTTATTTGAAATAATTGCTGTGGCAAAAAAAAAAAATGCTCCTCAGCAATTATGTAAAATAAAACATGAGGTTGTGTATAAAACTCAAATTATATAAAATAAAACATGGGGTTGTGTATAAAACTCAGATTATATAAAATAAATCATGGGGTTGTGTATAAAACTCAGATTATATAAAATAAAACATGAGGCTGTGTATAAAACTCAAATTATATAAAATAAAACATAAGGTTGTGTATAAAACTCAAATTATATAAAATAAAACATGGGGATGTGTATAAAACTCAAATTATATAAAATAAAACATGGGCTTGTGTATAAAACTCAGATTATATAAAATAAAACATGGTCTTGTGTATAAAACAGATTATATAAAATAAAAACATGGGGTTGTGTATAAAACTCAGATTATATAAAATAAAACATGGGGTTGTGTATAAAACTCAGATTATATAAAATAAAACATGGTCTTGTGTATAAAACTCAGATTATATAAAATAAAACATGGTCTTGTGTATACAACTCAAATTATATATATAAAATAAAACATGGGCTTGTGTTTACAACTCAAATTATATAAAATAAAACATGGGCTTGTGTATAAAACTCACATTTTACACATACACGTCGGTGTTGGATGCTTAAATAAACCCCTCAAGCTTCACTCTTGGGGTTTACGTAGCATCCAGCCCCAGGATGTGTGTAAAATTCTCATTAAACACACATACCCATATATTATTCTATATATAATTACTTTCTGTTGTTATAATGATAGTGCAGTGCCACCTACCAGGATGAAGTACTGTGTAACTAGTTATCATAGTTTCCTGCGTGACAAGCGGGAGTAATTTCCATAAGATTACATTGGTTCCTGCAGTATCCTCAATGATATCACTGGTTGAAACTGTAATAGAGTGCTTCATCCAGGGGAAAGCACAGTATTATGAGTTGTTAATGTCACTGATTCCTTAAAGGAAAATGTGATTATCCATATATTATAAACAAATATCAAGTGGTCAAACAAAGCTCAGCAAGGATGAGTTACTTTTAGAGAAACTTGAGACACTATATACCACACGAGCAAAGCTGTTTTTTACACTGTAATGTGGAACAAGTTTCTTTGCCACTTTAGTTTTGTCTGCTCATGTTTTTTAACATCACTCTCTGCCAGTTTTATCTGCCTGTTTCACTATTTACACATGAAACATAATCTGATTTCCTCACCAAGATGAAGTGTTCCCTCAGCCTTCAGCTTCAGACATTATCCACTTGGAATCACATTATTTCTTGATATAATGTACCCACTGTCATATTATCACTTGCATGTAAATCAACTTTGCTTTGCTGTCATGATTTATAAATGTCCTTGCAAACCCTTCAATAAATTATAGTCCTTATCTACTGTATATAGTTGAGTGTATATTGTTTCTAATATTAACCTTCAGATCACTTTATCTACCAGACTAATTTTACTGTTGAGAGCAACTTGTTAGTTTTTCTAGCAATATTGTTTTAACAGATAGTGGGTTTTTCTGGTAGAATATGTCAATATTCACATATATATATATATATATATATATATATATATATATATATATATATATATATATATTGAAAGGACAACTGTAAAACTATTGGAATTATTAGGCCAGGAGGGATATTCCATTCCTTTAAAATCAATGCTAACCACTTAAAGGGACACTGCCAGATTTGTTTTCAGCATTGTAACCTCCATATTTAAAAGGGTATCTGCAGCCAGCTATTTGGCTATACATTTTACACATAGTCCGGATTTTGCTTAGCCATATCTTGAGATTTCATTAACTTTTACATTTAATCATCCCAACCTAATCTCTTGCAGCCAGATGGTCTTGCACATTCCCACAAGAACATGGCACTGACCAGACAGTAAACTCATGTATGGATGAATTTTGAATTTCCATGCAGTGTTAGTTAGACTTATTTCTACACATGTCCAGAGTCACAACTTCACTTTATAATCAGACATTTAAACAGGAGTTCAGCCAAAAGTGCTACATTGCAGAATCAGGATCAGCTTACCCCAATAAATCTGCTACCAAAAATTAGGTTTCTACATTACTTCATTTTAATGTTATGAGCTACTTTGTAACCCTAATTTCACTATCTGTTCATAAACACCAGTTTCAGTGAAGAGCCACTGAGACGTTATAACCAGAACTTTCAGCCTAGTCCTCCCTGTCAGCAGCCTTTTGGGTCAATTTTTCCAAATTTCAGGAAACTATAGCTGAAGTAATAATTTAAAAGAAAATTGACATAGGGTTGGCTGCAAGGCTTGTGTTTCTAAATGTTCAGGTGCAAGGTACTGTACTTAGAATGTATCAGAAAGTGGCTTTGTAAAATGCTGCTCTGAACCAAGGTATAGAATGTCAAGTTATTACACAATCTTAAAATGCTGGGAGGAGGAGGAACATGTAATCTTGGAATGTGGCATGGATGTGCCATCTCAAAATGTGGTGGGACATTCAATCATGGAACTTGACAGGAACACACGTCAAGGAATTTGTCAGGGACTGATGATTTCAGAATATAGTGGGGATGCACACAGTCAGAATGTGAAAGGACACACCATTTTAATTTGAAATTACTTGTCCTTGCTACATTTCAGAAGTGTATGCACCCACCACATTTCAAAATAGTGCATCACATATACACCACATTACAACACTGTGTGTCCAAGACACATTCTAAAATTATACATCTTAGCCACATTCCAAAATTGTACATGCTTGCCAGATTCTGAAGTTGTGTTTCAAGGCCACATTCTGAAATTGTGTTATCACCACATTCTAAAATGTGCATCACTGACCCATTCCAAAATTCTGCATCATCAGCACATTCTGAAACTGTGTGTTACCAGCACATTATGAAACTGTGCCACTGTCCCATTCTGAAATTGTGTGTCACCATCACATTCAAAATTGTACTGCCACATTCTGAAATTGTGCCAGCAGTGCCACATTCAGAAATTTTACTAACCAACACATTCCAAAACTGTGCATCACTGCCACATTCAAAACTGTGTCACTGCCACATTTTGAAACTGTGCATCATTACCACAGTTTGAAACTGTCACCACAAAATTCTGACTTTATAAGTCACTGCCACATTCAAAATTGTGCATCACCGCCACATTCCAAAATTGTATACCACAGCTAAATTAAGAGATTGTGTATCACTGTCACATTCTGAAATTGTACTTCTTTGCCACAATTGTGCCGTGAAGTTTGGGCAATAATATTACTGGCCAGATCCTCTGAAATTGTGTGTCATGGCCACATTCTGAATTTGTGCTTCACTGACACATTCCAAAATTTTGCATCACCACCGCATTCCAAACTTGTGTCACCATCACATTTCAAAATTGTTCATCACCACCATGTTCTGAAATTGTGCATCACTGCTATATTCTGAAATTGAATGTTTCTATCACATTCTAAATTTTTCCTGCCACATTCTGAAATTGTGTGTCACCATCACATTCCAAAATTGTACTGCCACATTCTGAAATTGTGCAGCACCACCACATTCCAAAATTATATGCCACAGCTACATTCATAAATTGTGTGTCACCGCCACATTCTGAAACTCTGTGTCACTGGTACATTCTGAAATTGTACGTCACTGCCACATTTTGAAACTGTGCATCACCGCCACATTCCAAAATTGCACATCATTGCCATATTCTGAAATTGTTTGTCACCTCCACATTCTGAAATTGTGTGTCATTGTCACATTTTGAATTTGCGTATCAATGCCACATTCCAAAATTGTGCATCATTGCTACATTCTGAAATGGATTCTGCCAGTAATATTATTGCCCGAACATCGCGGCACAATATAAAGTGGGCAAAACATCGTGGCCGACAATGTCGGCATACACGTAATAACGCCACCCTGCATATCACAAGAAGGAAGTATGAGGTACTGCTCCTGGTAGCTGGTGTGCCCCTCAACCCTGCCACCATGACCCACCCACAGCAACATACCACCCAGTAGTAACTGTGACCACAGTGCCCCCATCACTGATTTCTGATCATCTGCCCCCCCGCACTACTCCAGTACAGCAGTTGAAATGAGAGACAACTTCCTGGTGTCTAGTGGATCCCCAACCCCCAGGCAGTCCCCCACCACCCCTCTCCCACCCCTACTCTAACCTCTAGCAGGTGACCAAAATAGCCCACCACTCTCCACCACAGCTGGCCACCCCTCTGAACTGCAATGAATGAGTGCATCCTTGTCCACTAGACACCAGGGAGTTGTCACTCATTTTGACTGCTGTACCAGAGTGGTGCGGGGGTGGGTGAATGATCAGCGATTGGTGATGGAGGGGCACTGCGGTCACGGTTTACTACTGGGTGGTCTGTTGCTGTGGGTGTGACATGGTGGCTGGGTTGAGGGGCACACCAGCTACCAGGGTCAGTACCTTGTACTGCCTTCTTCCAATATTCAAAGCGATGTAATTAAGTGCATGCTGACATTGTTAGCTGCAATGTTTTGCCTGCTTTATATTGTGCCGCGAAGTTCGGGTAATAATATTACTGGCCAGATCCTCTGAAATTGTGTGTCACAGCCACATTCTGAATTTGTGCTTCACCAACACATTCCAAAATTTTGCATCACCACCACATTCCAAACTTGTGTCACCATCACATTTCAAAATTGTTCATCACTGCCACATTCTGAAATTGAGCATCACTGCCATATTCTGAAATTGAATGTTTCTATCACATTCTAAATTTTTTCCTGCCACATTCTGAAATTGTGTGTAGACCATCACATTCCACAATTGTGCTGCCACATTCTGAAATTGTGCAGCAGCACCACATTCAGAATTTTACATCACTGACACATTCCAAAACTGTGTCACTGTCACATTTTGAAACTGTCATCACCACAGTTTGAAACTGTCACCACAAAATTCTGAATGTATAAGTCACTACCACATTCCAAAATTATGCATCACTGCCACATTCCAAAATTGTGCATCACTGCCACATTCAAAATTATACGCTTGCCAGCTACATTAAGAGATTTGTATCACTGCCACATTCTGAAATTGTGCTTCTTGCACAATCTGAAATTGTGCAGCACCACCACATTCCAAAATTATATGCCACAGCTACATTCATAAATTGTGTGTCACCACCACATTCTGAAACTCTGTGTCACTGGTACATTCTGAAATTGTATGTCACTGCCACACTTTGAAACTGTGCATCACCGCCACTTTCCAAAATTGCGCATCATTGCCACATTCTGAAATTGTGTGTCACCTCCACATTCTGAAATTGTGTGTCATATCACAAGAAGGCAGTACAAGGTACTGCTTCTGGTAGCTGGTGTGCCCCTCAGCCCTGCCGCCATGACCCACCCACAGCAACAGACCACCCAGTAGTAACTGTGACCACAGTGCCCCCATCACTGACTGCTGATCATCTGCCCCCCACACTACTCCAGTACAGCAGGTGAAATGAGAGACAACTCCCTGGTGCCTAGCTGACCCTCAACCCCCAGGTAGTCCCCCACCACCCTGCCCCCACCTCTACCCTTACCGCTAGCAGGCGACCAGCACAGCCCACCACTGTCCACCACAGCTAGCCACCCGACTGAACTGCAATGAATGAACGCGCCTTGTCCACTAGACACCAGGGAGTTGTCAGTCATTTTGACTGATGTGCCAGAGTGGTGCGGGGTTGAGTGAATGATCAGCGATTGGTGATGAGAGGTACTGGGGTCATGGTTTACTAATGGGTGGTCTGTTGCTGTTGTGTGATATGGCGGCTGGATTGAGGGGCACACTAGTTACTAGGGCACCTTGTACTGCCTTTCTTCAATATACAAAGCGGTGTTATTATGCATGCTGACATTGTTAGCTGCAATGTTTTGCCTGCTTTATATTGTGCCGTGAAGTTCAGGCAATAATATTACTGGCCAGATCTCTGAATTGTGTGTCATGGCCACATTCTGAATTTGTGCTTCACTGACACATTCCAAAATTTTGCATCACCACTGCATTCCAAACTTGTGTCACCATCACATTTCAAAATTGTTCATCACCGCCACATTCTGAAATTGTGCATCACTGCCATATTCTGAAATTGAATGTTTCTATCACATTCTAAATTTTTTCCTGCCACATTCTGAAACTGTTTAAACTTTCACATTCCAAAACTGCCTGTCATTGTCACATTCTGAAAATGTGTTCCCCACTATTCCAAAATGTTATGTCCCCACCACATTCTGAAAATGAGTGTCACTGCCACATTCCAAAATTGCATGTCCAAGTCACATTCTAAAATGACATATCCCTGCCTCATTCTGAAATGTTATGTGTCTACCACATTCTGAAACTGCGTCACCACCACATCTGAGATTCTGTCTTCATGCCACATTATGAAATTGTCTGTTGCCACCACAATCTGAAATCAAGCATCCCAACTGCACTTTGAAATTGTACATCACCAGCTTGCCGAATTTATGCATCCATGACACATTGTGAAATTACATATCCCTGCCAACTTCCACCACTGTGTATCATGCATTTCAAACTTGTGTATCTCTGCCACATTCTAAAACTATATAACAGTACCACATTATGAGTCTTAGTATCCTAGCACACTTCAAAAATTGTGTGCCCCAGCTACTTTCTGAGACTGAGTCGTTGTTGCATTCCACAGCTGCAACCTGGTGGCATTTCAAAATCTCATTCCTGCAGTATTCTAAAAATTACACACAACTTTGTCATTCTAAAGTCATGCTTGCCATTGCTTTCCAGCTTTTTCTGTCACATTCTGAAGTACTGTACATTGCACCAGCACATTATGGAAATACATGCGTTGACCCACCCACTGTCGGCTTTCCTATTTCAGATGTTTACTACAACTACAGTTTTATGTAGCGTACGAGAGATAAATACTATAAGGTAGCTTTCATGGAGAATTAGCCTGCGAGTTCTAGTTATGACATCATCGGTAGTTCTTTACTGAAACTTTCATTTTTTTGAACTGGCAATGAAGTTAGGGTTACAAAATAACTGGTAACTTTTAAACAAAGTAACTTAGTGATCTCATTTTTGGCATGTGGCTGACTGGGGATATACTGATCCAAATTCTAAATTTATTGATGGAGAAATTTGGCCTGCTACCTCCTTAACCAGGTTCCAATGCCTTTTAAACACTGCACTTAGTTTAAATAGCTTAGCTCAATGCATAATATAAGAATAAGTATCTATTAAACATTGCATGGAAATTCAAAAGCGTGTCCGTGCAAGAGCTTAATGTCTAGTCAGCACCATGTTGCTGCGAGATATGCAAGAACCATCAGGTTGCGGAGATTAGGTCAGGATGATTAAAATGTGAAAAGGCATGAAATCTCAAGATATGGCCATTTAAAAGAAATCTGTGTCCACATGTAAAATTTATAGCCATATAGTTGGCTGCAGACACCTTTTAAATATGGGGGTTAAAATGCAGAAATAATGTGACAGTGTTCCTTTAACTCCGATTATGCTAGAATGAGAACAAAGCCGAAGAAAATGTTTCAAATCCACAAGATTACATTGGCAATAAAAGTTCCGAACATGTTTGGAACTGTATTAAATTTACTCAGTCTCTCCACTGTATTTAAATAATCCAATCTCAGTTTAATAAACGTTCATTAAGCCTTTGGCTCCTTTTCTTTAACAGTCCCCTGAAATCTGCTGAGAAGTCCTTCCTAGCCCAACTCAAGTGTAACACAAAAATGGGTGAAGATGCCTTCTCTGCTAGTGTAGAATTCCCTCCCTCTGGCTCTTAGGAAATCTATTACCCCCCAGTGTTTTAAGCTGTAACTCCATAATGTCCTTGCCAGTTCTGAACTCTGCTCCTGTGGTGGGTGTAACCACTTACTTGCCTGACCCACTTAACTCTTGTCCTGGCACTTGGTCCTCTTCTCCATGACCCTCTCTCCCTGAGCTTTACTAGTACCAATGATTCCCCTCACACTTACCCTCTATTTGTATGATGCTTTTTAATGTCATGTATTCAGGGATACTTTCTGCCATATCTTTGCCTATGCCACTGTTATGTGTCATGTTTGTACAATTTACATGCCTGATCTTCTGCCTCACTTTGGGTTACCTGACTAAAGTTTTGACTAGCTTGTTCTGCTTGTTGTTTAATCAATCTATTCTCTGTTAACTTCACTGTTGTTTTTCCCACCCAATTGTATGTAACTTCCTGGGTCGTGCATGAAAATTGACAGCTTTGCTGTCTAGCGTACCTATGCAGTCAACAAAAGCAAACAAATTAACTAACTAACTAACTAGCTAACCATGTTTCCAGCTTATGATTGTTTCTGATTTTCTGATAGCATGGGGTTGCTTTCAAACTCACAGTCTATTTGCAGCTTCAATGCAATCTAGTACGCAGGTTCATTTTTCAAAATTCATGGTGAGAATGATGAAGGATTAGGAAAATAATGTCCCATTCTTATTATAAAAGGAATGACAACATAGTAGTTACCCATTAATATTCAGACAGAGTTCTGTCACTGGCCAAATGATTCATTTTCTCAATGCATTCTGGTGATCTTATTATTTTCCATTTTTTGCAACTTGAGTCAATAATAAAATTGTCAATCTTTGTTTTTATTCTTTGGTAACAAGGTAAGGCCCACTAGGCGCAAGTCCTGTTTTTGGGAGTGACCTGGGACTGGGAGCACTAGGGAGGTTAAGTGATTTGTTCAGGGTCACACAGTATGCAAGGGAAGTTATGAGAATCAAACCCAGGTCTGCTGGATGTATCAAGCTCATTCAAAGCTTGCCACTCTAACCTCAGGGCTATACTGTCCACTTGTTGTATTGCATGCATTCTGAATTTGGCACTGGTAAGTTGAGGAAGGCACTGAACTTGATATGGCCAAATAATTCTTACAAACATACTGTATGGTATTTCATCATCTTTTGAACAAATCCAGACTTTTGAATTTGCTTTTTGTAAAAACTACTGACACTTAATGAATGACTCTGTATAGGCCTAAAAGCACTTGTATTGAAAATGTCTTGTTGGTCCGATAAAAGGTATCAACTCCTCTTCTTTGTCAGTTTGTACAAGGAACAAAATGGCTATAAGCATTTCTATGTGACAAACCTGTTAATGCTACCCTAATATAGAAGATGCAACTCCCTTTTATCCTGATTTCCACTGATGACATTAAGCAAGTAACTAGGATATTTATTCAGAAGTCGCAAATTAAGCATTACAATATAACCAGGGGTTGAGCTGTCATCAGTTAATCTAACCTCAGGGGGTAATAAGACACAAGGCACAGCCAAGTACCTTACACTCATGTGGTTAAAGTAACAGAAGTATGGCAAACCCATGGAGAACTTTAATGCTATTATTAAACTAAAATGTTTTCTTTTTTTTTAATGAAGGCATTTATTGGTAAAACTTTAATTTTTCTATTGCACATGAGGGGGTCCAGCTATTAACCTAAACATTTCAGAATACTGTCGCCCAATCAGAATGCTCCATTTCTGGCCAGTGTTTTATAACAGGAGGGCTAAAGCCTGAGGTTCAATGTGGGGGAATAGCTCCCCCCACATCCCCTATAAAGGCCAGTTTCCTACGGCAGTTTCCCACTTATCGCGTTGTCAAACACTATTCACCTTTGCTAGCGCTGGGCTCCTGTGTGGCTGAGCCTCCTCCATTCCTACTCTGCTGCCCCTGCTTGTTTTTATTCTCTCTTTGCTCCCTCCCATAAATCTTCTTTCACTTCTCCCTTGTCTTCCTCATGTTTGTCTGTCCCTTCCCCATTCTTCTTGTTTCCTTGTCCTATGTGACTTCCTGTTCCCCCTTCCTCTGTCACCCCTTCCCGCGCCTTTTTGTACTCTTATACTGCTCTCAATGCTGGCTCTCCATACTGCTTGTTGCAAGCCCAATTTCAAACCTGCATTTGGCCTGACCAGAGCACCCTTCATGCTCCATTGTTTTCTTCTGTTCCTGCCCTTCCAAGATAGCCCTCCTGCCCTCCCTCCTGGCTGCTCCATGTTCCCCTGTCCTGGTCTGCCTTCACTTCTGTCTTCCGCACTGTTGCTCAGCTGGCTGTTTTGTTCGCTCCATGCTTTTCCTGTCCCATCCCTTTTGGCTGCTTCCCCTCCCACCTAGTCGTTTGCCCTGCCCTTCTTGCCTGCTATCTCGTTTAACCTTGCTGTGACCTGAGTGGCTCTCCATGTGTCCCATCCGCCATCCCTTGGGGCCTTTCCTCTGCAGTGTTGATGAGTGCATCTCTCATTGTTTTTGGTTTGTTTGTCTTCCTTGGGGGCTCGCTGTGTTGCTGCAGACTCCACCTAGACCATAACCATGTCTTGCCTAGCTTTTGTGTGGCTGGCTATTCTTGGAGCTTGCAGAAGGGTGTTTCTGTGTGTCTGTCCATGTCTGCAATGATTGTGTTTCCTCACCTATTGGCCTCCTTGGCCCTTACACCATTTTGCATCTGGGTGAGACTTGCAACCATGAGCGCTAGGCCTGTAGTGAAGGGCAGCATAACTCCAGTCCAGGGAGCCCATTCCATGATATCTTGTGCTCCAACCTGGTTTGGCTGCTGTGCATGCTGGCACATTGTATTTTGAAGGTCAGATGCCTTTCTCCCCTCCCCACCGTCTGCCCTGCTTCCAACCCTGCTGTTCTTCTTTGGCCCTTATTGTTATCAGCCCCAAGAGAAATCTCACCTCAGTGTCTAAACTGCAAACAAATATAAAAATAAAAAAAAAATCCTATTCTTCCTTCCCTCTGTCCCGTGGCTCTGCTTATCTGCCCCTGCTCTCCCCTTGTTGGAGCTGCTCCTCCCTTCCCTGATGGTTTCTTTCTCACTCCCCATCCCTCTTTCTTGTCCTATGTTCCTCTTGTTTTTCACTTGGGCTTCTGGCACTCTGTCTCTATCTCCATGCCCCTTCTGCTGTATCAGATCTGCTCCACTCCTGCCCCTATCCTAGAGTCTGCCATTCCTCAGTGTTTACCCCAGTTTGCTAACTATTGCTTCAACTTTCCCTAATGATTTCAAGCCTTCATCAATGCATCTCATACTCTGCCATTAGTCCTGGCCTTCATATACACTGACTTGCCCACCATTCCTCTGTTACCTTGTTGTACCCTAGTCTTTGAACCCTTCCAGCATGCTCCATCACCCAAAGCTTCTGTTTGCCCCTCTTCGAGGTCATGTGGTTCACTCAGTTCTGCTTCTCTTTGGTGCCCCTTCTCCTATATTTTAGTTTCTTTGGCATTATACATGTCACTTCATGGTCTGTCTGCTCTCATTCCCCAATATACTTATTGCTCTCCTTTCATAGGACCTTGCCAGTGAAGGAGCCTCTTTTGTGGTTTTCCTTCCCTTTCACCCTTACAATTGCTGTTTAGTCCCATGATGCTCAGCTAGTGGCTTCCCTGCTTTTCCCAAGGTGAGGGACTGCAGTGTCATGGAAGGGCATTGTGACTACACTTGGCAGGAGCATGCTCTATGTAAGCTATACAATTTTGCCCTGCTTCTTTCTACATGGCTCTCAGTCATCCATTCATAACTCATTGCCCTCACAGTCTAGTTTAGTTTAGGTAGAAGACTTGGTTTGCTGGCCAAGGCACCTAGCTTCACCTGAGCTCTTTCCTTCAAGACTGCTTGAAAGGCAGAGAGAAACTTACCAGAGCAAGGGAGAAGGATTAAGACTTAGTTTGGCTAACAAGATTTACTGTGTGGTGGTGTTTTTATTTTTTTTCACAGGGATTGCTACTGTTTGTTGCTAACATTTCATTGCTTTTATTTTTCTCTGATTCAAATTGTTGTTGCTGGTATACCTTCTTCTGCATTATTACAAGGTGTGCCTACAGGTGTGTGTGCTAACAGATTACTGCTGTAATCTTCTATTCAAATTGTCTTTGCAAGGTATATCTTCTGTTACTGCTTTATTTTCTCTGGAGCAAAGTGTTTCTTACAGGGTATATCTTCTCTGAAATTATTACAGGTGGTGCTTTACATGTTTTACAGTTTTATCTAACATTAGGATAAGCTTTCAGGGTTACTGCATTTGTTGTTGACTGATTGTTTCTGCTCTTACCTCCTTGTTCTTTCTAGTCCGTGGTTCTTCTTTTTGGCAGGGGAAGGGCCCAGCCACCCACCCCATCCCCAACCACCCACTACACTCCTTTTATAGGGTACCACAGTTGTAACATTTCCTGTGGCAGAACAGGAAGAGGCGGATCAGTGGGGCCTCCACAAGGTGATCTCATTTACAGGGTACATTAGTAATTTAACTTGTTATAACAAGTTAAACAAAGCACAATTAAACCATTACTTGCATTTTTTTTCTTCTAATTACTCTGACTAGGTTACAAACCCAGCAACTTATTTGGAATGGTTCATTAACTGCAGGTACTATGGAACAATTTTCAGAAGGACAGTCTTACAGGATTTAGGACACTGTCCACATGCTGGGCCTTTGGAGATCTTAGGTCTCAGCTCCGGGCAGCATGGGCAGAGATTACACGCCTCAAATTTCATATTGAAGAGAAATACATTATAAGAACCACCGCCATTTCCCCAGCATCCAACAGAAAAACCTCGACCGCAGAGGGTAGTTGGTCCAGGAGGTTGGCAGGTGGTTAGGAGGAGCAAATCAGGTGCCCATCACTCTCTGCTCTCCAACACATTACCTCCAAAACCATGTAAACACTACAAACAGGTATCTGCCTCTATCTCTGAAATCAAATAAAGAGGCAGAAGACACTGCAGAGCAGGACATCATGGCACAGGAGCTAGCACAACAATACTCACCCAAATCAGGAACCAAAACTAAACAAGCACAAAGGAAATCCAAAACTTCTGATCATAGGAGACTCCATGATTCGGGAGTTGATACCCATCCCAGCCAGGGGTGATGGTCAGATGTCTCCCAGGTACATCAGCATGGAGAGACACTGACCGCATTGCTAAATTGTTCACAAAGCAGGAGAAAACACTGATGTCCTAGTACACATAGGGACTATCGATCTCGCCAGCCGGTCAGTTGAGGAGACCAAGGAACACCTGACTAGGCTGGGTGACAACTATCATCTATTTCGTCCGGCATCTCCTTCTCTGAGATCCTGCCAGTCTGGGAGAAGGGAGCAGATGGACGGAAGGTCAGAGAAGGGAGATAGGGGAGCTAAACACGTGGCTCAAGGACTGTGCCAGGAAAAGGACACAGATTTGTAGGGAACTGGCAACAGTTCTGGGAGCGAAAGTTCTTTAAATTTGATGGACTGCATCTGACTAAAGAGGGAGTCAGTGCATTGGGGCAGAAGTTTGACCTCTTTGCAGAATATTTAAACTAGCAAATGGGGAGAGGGGTGCAGCACCCCATACGTCGAATGGGAAGAACACCCCCCCCCTCAGCTAGTGGTCAAACAGGAATTCAGCGTGTTTGCCATTCATTTGCATCACCAGGTAAGAAAAAAGGTTTGTCTCCCCACACGATGCACAGGGGTAATGCCAAACTTCACCCAACAACTAACACACCAAAATCTGGCCAATGGAAAATCATGTACACAAATGCTCACAGCCTGGGAAATAAGATCCCAGACCTGCAGGCAATAATGTCAGAGGCTAAACTGGACATAGTAGCAATAGTGAGACGTGGTTTACCAGTAACCACACTTGGGAGACTTCAGTACCTGGATATGTATTGTTCAGAAGAGACCGAGGTGCAAAAGGGAGGGTGGCCCTGTATGTTAATGAAAATATCAAAGCTACAGAAATTCAGAATACACATAAGGAGCCAGAAGAACTGTGGGTCACCCTGAAACAGGTAATGGGACAGCCATAAGAACTGGGGTTGTCTACAGGCCCCCAGACCAGAGGGAGGACATAGACACATTACTGTTAGAAGATATACAAAACATGACAGCTAAAGGGAGGTTCTGATAATGGAGACTTCAACATGCCAGATACAGATTGGTCAATACCAGCAGGAACATCTGCCAGAACTAGACTCATAGTGGATTCCTGCAGGGGAGGGCCTCAAACAACTGGTACAGCAACCCACAAGAGACAGGGCTATCCTAGATCTAGTACTGACTAACAAGAAGGGATCACAGATCTCAGGTAAGGTCACCTGGGGTCAGTGACCATCACATGGTATGGTTCAATTTGGCTACTACATCTAAATCATCCCATTCCAAGGCAAAAATATGGGACTTCAGAGGAGCTGACTTTGATAAGATGGCCAACAGAGTTAAGCTAGCCCTGGCAAAGAAACACAGGTGAGGAGGTACAGGCAAGTGGGCAAGCATTGAGATACAATACTTGAAGCAACATCCCATTGTGTTAGACAGAAAAGGAAGTGCAAAGAAGAAGGAAACCACTTTGGTTCTCAAATATAGTAGCAGAAAAGGTCAGAGCCAAAAGGCTGGCCTTCAGAAAATATAAGGGAACACAGCGGGATGAAGATAGGGAGGCATACCAAACTGCCTAAGGGAAGCAGGTAAGGCAGTAAGGCAGGCAAAGTCCCAAACTGAGGAAACACTAGCACGAACAGTAAAGAAGGTGACAAGACTTTCTATAGATACATTAGTGAAAGGAGAAAGTCCAGAGAGTATTGCTAAGCTTAATGGAGAAAGGGAGCATGTGAGGAGGAGACCCTGTAAAGGCATCTATCCTAAATAGATACTTTTGCTCAGTATTTACTGAAGAGAAGGTAGGCAGGGCCCACAGCTCAAGCATCATGGACACAGGGGAGGGAGGTGAGCACTATCCCTTCACAAAAGAAAGGGTCCTACAAGAGCTTGCTAAGCTCAGGGTGGATAAGGCAATGGGACCTGATGGCATACATCCCAGGGTACTAAGGAGCTAAAGGAGGAACTAGCAGAGCCATTAGCAGAATTGTTTAGTGAGTCTCTGAGCACAGGAGAGGTCCCAGAAGACTGGAGAAAGGCTCATGTGATCCCACTCCACAAGAGTGGTAGCAGGGAGGAGGCGGGGAACTACAGACGGTCAGTCTTACCTCAGTAGTGAGCAAGATTATGGGCACTCATAAGGAAAGGATAGTGCAACACCTGGAATCCATAGGGCACAGGATCCAAGACAGCATGGGTTTACAAAGGAAGGTCCTGTCAAACTAATCTCATAGATTTCTTTGACTGGGTAACAGAGTGGTGGACCAAGGGGAGCAGTTGATGTCGCCTACCTTGACTTCAGCAAAGCTTTTGACACTGTTCCACATAGAAGATTGATAAATAAGCTAGGTAGGCCGGGTGCGGTCAAGTTGGTCAACTGGGTGGCAAACTGGTTGACTGGCAGAAAACAGAGTGGTGGTAAATGGTATACAGTCAGAAGAGATGCAAGTCACAAGTGGGTACCTCAGGGATCAGTCCTGGGGCCAGTCTATTCAACATCTTCATTAGTGACCCGCAGATGGACTAGAGGGAAGGCTTGTCTGTTTGCAGATGACACCAAGATCTGCAACAGAGTAGATGATCCAGATGGGGTGGGCAGAATGAGAAGAGATCTGGATAAACTAGCAGAATGGTCAGAAGAGTGGCAACTGAGATTTAATGCAAAGAAGTGCAAAATCATGCACATAGGGAAGAGAAACCCTGAAGCCACTTATAGGCTGGGAGGGGAGTTGCTAGCAGTCACAAAGGAAGAAAGAGACTTGGGCATCATCATCACTGATGACCTAAAATCATCCAAGCAGACCTCTAAAGCAGTAGGTAAGGCTAGGGGGGTGTTAGGGTGTATTAGTAGGGGTATCACAAGTCTAAGAGGAGGTAATAATCCTCTGTACAAGACATTGGTTAGGCCCCATCTGGAGTACTCATGCAGTACTGGAGGCCACACCTTCACAAGGACATTAACCAAATTGAGGCAGTCCAGAGAGGGCAACCAAAATGGTGCAGGGACTGCATCAGAAGACATATAAGGACAGATTAACGGAGCTCAATATGTATACCCTTGAGCAAAGGAGGGAGAGAGGTGATATGATCGAGACATTTAAACACCTTTAAGGGCATAAACAAGGTGAAAGAGTCTAATATGTTTAAATATAAGAAAATAGCAGGACAAGAGCACAGCACGAGATTAGAGGGAGGCCGATTAAGGGGAATGTGAGGAAATTCTTTTTCACAGAAAGGGTGGTAGATGCATGGAATGGCTTACCACAAGAAGTGGTGGCTATGAATACAGTGCAGGGCTTCAAACAGGCATGGGATAGGCATAAGGGAGCAATACAAATGACTATGAATAGATAGGTCACCCGACAGAGCAAGGCCGATGGCACATTTATAAGGTAGAAAAAGAAATGGGCAGACTGGATGGGCCTTGCGGTCCTTATCTGCCGTCAACTTCTATGTTTCTATGTTTCTATGTCTACATGGCTTTCTGATGTTCTTTGCATATCATTTCTGCGCTGCATGCTCCTCACTGGATTGACCTATCTCTGCAAATGGTGTTTAAGGTTATTGTCCACCTCCTGTTCTCTAACTTCTCACTTACTTTCATCCCCTCAGTCCTGCTTCTCTTGTTCCCTACCTCTTATTATGCAGCTGTTAGCTGCCCTTTCCTTGCTTAGCCCATACCAGCAGTCCAACAGCCTCTTCCCTAACTCTGCCTATTGAGGCATAGCAGTGCAGGAGGCTTTCCCTGTCTACTGGAGATGACAGCCCATTTCTCTACCTTCAGTCTCAACCAGTTATATTCCCAGTCAACTTTCCACAGTCTCTGTCTCTAAACTCTGCCTGCGTGGCATTGAGTGAGAGGTTAGTTGCCCTGACTACCAGAGATGGGAGCCTGTGTCTTCAATCTACTGTTCAACTAACTGCATTCTATACCTGATAACTGGTTGCTGCATTCCCTTTGGGAACAGGACCACTATTCCCCATTTGCCTTCAATATCCTGCCTCAACTGACTACACCCTGCACTTCTTTGGACTTGTTGTACTTGTCCCCACCTTAGCCTCCTCACATTCTGGATTTGGACCCCACCAGCTTGTTCAGTCTCCACCTCCACTCAGTCCAACAGACTGCTGGACTTCCTTGCTACTTGTCTTCCACCTTTTCCTGTGCTCCTGGGCATCGTTGTTGAGGCTTGTCTTCTGGCTCTACCTCATCCATTCTTCAGTCTTTCAGCTCCATGCTGCCATCTCCTCTCTCATTGCTAAGTCAGATGTCTGTGTTTTCCTACTTGCCTTCCTCTCGGACTTGTCTGCCCACATTCCCTTGCTTCCTGCTGGATATGTGCCATTTCTGCTCTTCAAGGATGTGTGCCTGAAGCTATCTACAAGTTTTCCTGTGATGCTCCCTTATCCCATCCAGTGGTCTTCCAACAATGATTCCAGTGCTTCCTATCTGCAATTCCAGTTCACCATCTCCTTAGGAGGTGGGAAAGTTCACCATCTCCTTCAGTGGAGGATTCTCGCACCTCAGCTCCAGCACATTATACCGGATTCTCTTCTTGGTTCGACATGGATCTCCTACCAAGGCTTGATTCAGCTTTTCAGCATTCTATTCAGATATACTGTGATGCTTGCCCCAGTCCTGTACCTTCCCTGTACCTGCCAGTGTCTGCCTTGCTTAGCCTCAGCTGTCTTCTTCTCCAGCTCCATCATTCAGTTGGTGGACTTCTGCTTGGACTTTTCTCTCCATCCTGAGACTGCTGTTTTCTTCTTGCCTTCCAGGCAGCTTGAGGATCCTGCATGTTTGCTTTGTCGCTTTTGGGCATTTCTATGACTATTGACATCCAGCATCCCTGCCTGATCAACTACTCCTACCCGTTCACCTGTCTCATACTCCTACCTCGACCATCATAACAGCTCCTTTCCAAATCTCTATGAGTACCTGTTATTCTGACCTGAGGAAACCTTCTTTTAGCAACATCCCTTGAACAGCATGCCCTATGGACACTTACAGCACCAGAGAATCATCAATCAATATTTCCCAGTAACCTCCCTAGGACCCATTTTTAGAATCCCATTCAAATAAACTGTAGAAGATCTCATCTCTCATCCAACTCTGCAGGATGCTTTCTTATATCTTCTGCCAATTCGAGTGGTATAGGCATCCCTACCTCCCATGTATTCATAGAATCCAAGATTTAGTGAAGCCTCCTTCACTCCTAACTTCTTGCTTAGAAACGTGACCCTAATTCCCTCTGAGATGTATCAACTCCATAATAACCATCACTCTTAAGGATAATGGGAACCACAGGATACCTCATAGCAGTACTGGCAAGATCCATAATACCTTCTCCTCATAGACTTGTCCTAAAAGCACTGACTCAGTTTGATAATGTTATTCAACTTGTACTCACTTAATAACCACTGGATGTTCCTAAGACCTTCTCAAGCAACTATCCCAGAACACATATCATTGAGTACCTGGTGCCTAGCTGTCTTGCTAAAACTATCTGAGCCAATGTTCCCTGGTCTCACCATAACTCAGAAAGTTATCTACATTTTTTCATCATGTTACCCTAAATCATGCCAGCTACCCATCCAGCGGTCCTTCTAACTTATCCGTAGGCTTTACCTCCCATACTCCTTACAGCGAATACCATCACTGAGAGCAAGCTTCCATTGCTTCCTCAATCTGCACATCCGCAACCAACCTGGCTGCCTCACTATCTGTCATGCACCATGACAGTCCTATATCTGACTAAGCATGCTAGGCAGCTATTGCATTCTATGCTGCTCTCTACTTCCCTTTGCCACATCAGTCTATAGACTTATTCAAAGACACATTCTTGGGTTCCCTCAGCATCCGACAGTGGATGCTCCAGTACCTAAAGCTCCCATGGGTACTTAAGCTCCTGCCATGGGCAGTTAAGACAGCAATACCCATATCCACCATTTTCTACTAGCAGTCTTTCCTGAATGTGGGCTTATGCAATTTAATATAGCAAACAATAACTCTAGTCAACCCTCAAATTCATTGTACTGAACTTCCAATTATTCCCATTAATATCCAGTTCCCATCTCTACAGATAGATCATCCTTTCTTCATTGGTCTAAAATCTTCCATATTAACCACTTCTACCAGGTACCCAAAGCTTCTGTCTGAATCTCGATCATCTCCATAGATGCCCACATAGCGACATATCACATTGTTGAACCCAAGCCTTGAGACCCTAATTTGGATGTCAAACCATCTACAAAGTCTGATAGACTACTTTAAGAATTTAATAACCCAGTATACTTCCCACAGTTCAGAGTCTGGCAGCTCATTAGTCAACTCATGCTTTCATGCTTGCATTGACTCTGTAACCCCATTGAATATCAACAGGGAAATGGTTTACCGCATATGCGGTGACGCCGGACGGAAATGTGAAATTATGATTGGGCTGTGGAAAACAGCGCAAAATCAGAACTAGCACTTGTTCTCCTGATTATGAGAACAGAGCGCTTATAAATTGCGGCGCATGTTTGCTCTTTTTACTTGCACTCTGTTTTGTTGCTGCCATTTGTTTTGCTGTTTGCTGTGTTCCTGCCACGACAATCTCTGCCCATCGGCCATCGTTCTGTTCTCTTTCCCGGTAAGTTTTCTGCTGCCTGTGTTGTGGGGGGTAGTAAGCCTGGCTCTGAGTTATGTTTATTTTTGGCACTTGGTGGGAATCAGGGGGGAGAGATAGTTGATTCCGAGGAGAGCGAGAGAGAGACAGGAATAGGAGCGATTCCCTACACCACAGGTTATTTTATTTTTCTTCTGCAGGGTCTTACAGTGCTGCTGCATGGAGCCATCTGGCACCCAAAGAACTGCCTTCCAAAGAAATGGAGCAGCCGCTCCATTAAATCTTTGAATCCCACCGGCTGTAAGTTGCACTGCAAGAGCAACATATGAAATGGCAGTCATTCTGATTTGGCACTTGATTTTAATCTGAGTTAACAAATTCAGCCGTACATGTACGAGCCAGAGGCAGATGCGGTGGATATTAATGCAGGGGCTATATGTAGTGAAGTGATTCATCTGATGAGGAAGGTGAAATTTAGAATTTACAGGCATTAGTAGAATCTCCCTGGATTAAAGTGTTAGCAAGCTACCCCCCCGAAGTTGGGACACCGTAACTGTTCATTACCTGACCCCTGGAGGACGCAGCTAAAGATTTTAGGGAAAACACCAGAAAAGCCAACTTGGGGTTCAGGTACTGAATTAATAATTTAATAAAGAACTGTGCTCTGATTGCTGAAATTGGCTTTTTTTTTCCGTTTAAAATCCAACACCTTCTCTCCTAGCTGAGACCATGACTGCCTCTCTGTGTCACTGTCACCCCTCTCCAAGTCATTTAGCAGGGTCGGATAGCTAAGAAATATTAAGTATAAAGAAATATAAAGAAAGTAGTGTGCCCTCCTGGTGAGCCCCTCATACTTTTTTCACAAAGTCCCAGTTCGAACCCGCCCCGGGAGCAACAGGGGCTTCTGTCCAAATATTAAAACTATTTGCTTTCTGGTCCACAGCACTCAGCCACGGAGATCCCTGTCTTGGTTTACACTATTTAATTGGCAATTTCTTGCAAGAACTCAAGGCAGAAAAATGTAATTAATTATGAACTATGCAGTCTATGCTCCAATTGTTGAAATGGGCATGTTCCCCTATTTTAAAATAATCATGTGCCTGGAGAGTGCCAAGGATCTGAAACAAGCAGCAGACAGCGTTGTGGGCAGGGGCTCAGCAGGTACTGAATCAGCCTTGCATACCTGGAGGACTCGCCAGGAGGGTACTTTTACTTTTAACTTTTTTGGACAGTTTATGAAGGAATTCAGCCCACGATGGCACCATTTACCAGAGCATTGCACTAGGGCAAGGAGGGGATGTGATTTTTTTTTTTTACCCGAGCGAGCCAGGAACCGAGACCCAATCGCATTTCCATAAAATGTTCTCCCTGGCTGGTCAGTACTCCTTTGTTATTATTAATTGTAAATACATTATTTATTCGGTCTAAATATATAGTAAAGCAAGTCTTTCCATTTTGTTTGAGGGGCTATTCAGTGTCAATTGCAGTTGTTAATTGAATAGCTGGGGTGCCAACAAAACAGTGCATGCAGAAGTCTTCCATCATCGTAATAACTGTTGTCGGACTGACCAGGCTGAGAAAAAAATATTGCTTCCATTCATGAATTCTGTTTCTGTGTGCAACTTCATTTCATTCTGTATGCATTCATACAACAAAGATTTTGTAAATAGGTGAAGTGCTGAAACATGCTGTACAAGGGATTAAGAGTAGACTAACCTGCTGTTATAAAATGACATGGAATCAATGTGTTTTTTTCAGCCCTGTCAGATCGCGGTTATCTGACAATCCAGCAACTTGCACTAAATACCCCCTGTGAGATCGCGGTTATCAAGTGCTGAATTATTATTATTTATTTGTAAGTAGTGTAAAGCTCACACCGGCAATTGGTAACTCTGTCCTAACCAGCTAATGCATACATTTGTTTTTTCACCTCAATGTTCAGCAGCTTTTTTTTTTAAAGACATAAAATTCATTACAGATAGGCGTCTGAGCCCTAGAGCAAATCAAGTCTGCACCATTGCTGACTTTTTTTATATTGCAGCACAAAACTCCCATCATATTAAATTCATTGCATGCTCTAGACCAGTTTCTTTATATCAGAAATATATGTTTTATGCTGTATATATTTCATGTAAAGTTTCATGTGTTTTGCTTCCCCTCAACTGCCACGAATGGATGTTTGAATGCATATCTATATTTACAAGACACGATTAGCAGATTAAAACAAATTGTTCATTTTTTGTGTTCATTGCTCCAGCAATCAATATGTTTAGTAGAGAACAGTTTTGTCAAGGAATATTACTTTGGCAGTCAGGAGATGGAGTTGCAACAGTTGCAATAAATATATTTAGAAGGATCATTTATTATTTGTCTTTAGAAAAATGCATAATGCACATCCACACTTAATTTGCTTCGACACCAAAGAAACAGCCCTGCTAAACTCAGACATTTGAATAGGTGGGAGTGTGTGTGTGTGGGGGGGGTGCTGGGGCAGAGATACTTTCATTTGCTTTAGTTCAAAAGTGTGACAGACAGACAGACTGATGTATGTATGTATGTGTCATATCACAAGTGTTTATCTATTGCACAGTGTCCGTGTAGGTCAGTGGGGGTGGGGAGAGTGGCTGGGCTGGTGCACTGGAGTGGGGAGAGTGTCCGTGTAGGTCAGTGGGGGTGGGCAGAGTGTCCGTGCAGGTCTATGGGGTGGGCAGAGTGGCTGGGCTGATGCATCAGGGTGGGGAGAGTAGCTAGGCTGGTGCACTTTGGTGGGGACAGTGTCCGTGTAGGTCAGTGGGGGTGGGTAGAGTGTCCGTGCAGGTCTGTGGGGGTGGGCAGAGTGGCTGTGCTGGTGCTTCAGGGTGGGCAGAGTGGCTGGGTAGGTCTGTTGGGGTGGGAAGAGTGGTCGAGCAGGTCTGTTGGGGTGGGCTGAGTGTCCATGCAGGTCCTGGGGGGGTGGGCAGAGTAGCTGTGCTGGTGGGGAGAGTGGCTGGGCTGGCCGGGCAGGTCTGTTGGGTTGGGGAAGAGTGTCCGTGCAGGTCAGTGATCCCTTTGAGAAGAGCCCTTATTGCAGATTGGAGCTCCTACTTGTGGTACTCTAGGAAGGGTGGTGTCTGCCAGAAATTCCCACAGGTTGGGAGGGGGATCTTTAGGATTGGCAGGGGTTCAAATAGAAAAGCCTTGTTGATGCCCTTGAGTTTGTCACCTACCCTGAAGGAAGCTTGATGCTGCTAATGTGGTCATTGATCGTCGGCTGAGGGGCGGACTGGTTCACATGCTGGCACAAATGGTTCTGGCCTCTGAGGGAGAGGTGGGCGGCAGAGTGGCACAGAACCATTTTTCCAGCATGTATGCAAGTCGGCCTGGTCTGTGCCACGCTCTGGTGCTCTTTGTTGATGGTCGGCTGAGGGGCGGGCTGGGCAGACTGGTTCACATGCTGGCAAAATGGTTCTGGCCTCTGAGGGAGGGGTGGTGGGCAGAGTGGCACAGAACCATTTTTTCCAGCATATATGCCAGTCAGCCGGTCCATGCCATGCTCCAGTGATTGCTTCTTGATGGTCGGCTGAGGGACGGTTCTGGGGACTGGTTCACATGCTGGCACAAAATGGTTCTGGCCTATGAGGAGGGGTGGGTGGGCAAAGTGGCACAGAACCATTTTTCCAGCATGTATGCCAGATGGCATGTCTAACTAGGTGTCATTTACTTGTGCATGTGGGGGTGAGGGGTGTGTGTGTGTGTGTTTGTGTGTGTGTTTGTCCTTTATTTAGATAATAATTTTTATTTATTTTTTTTCAAATTTTAGGCTTCAACATTCCTGCTTGGTGTGAATTTCTGCTGGAAATAATCATCATCTCTAAAAGGTATGGTGTGATCTTCATATTCATGTGTTTTTTCAAGTCTTAGTTTATTTGAGCTGGGGAGACCGATAAGGTCTTGGTGCAATGCGGGAAGCAAGCCCGGGATCCTGTATGTCATCAGGATTTCTCATCAGCTGTGACCAGGGCTATATTTGGATGTCAATATTGTACTTTTGTATTATATTATATAGTCAAGCCTGTGACAGCTTCTGAGGACAGCTTGATTTCTGTAGCTGCTCCTACTGACTGCCATCCATGGATTGAGCATGGTCCACATGGATTAGCAGTGAGATTCTGATTCTGGTATTGTTTTTTGTATGGATTGTGAACAGCTGAGATCAGCGTCTTTTCTGTTGCTGTTCTCCAGACTCTCATCCATGGGCAGAAGTTATCTGTGATATTTCAATCCTTAATGTCTTTGTTGTGAAGCTTTAAGTAGTTCTAAATCCTGTTTTAATATCTCTCCAACTTGTGTTCCACTTTTAGTTCTTTGAGTCATCTGTTCTACATCGTGATGGCAACCCCAAGCAAAATGGCAAACTTTCCAGTGTCACTGCTAAGGACCGTGCATTGCAGTTCAAGTTGGAAGGCATGTATGAGGATGGAGGGAAAATGTTTTGTCGCTTTTGTGATCACCCCATTGACTATGTGAGGAAGGATACAGTGGTGGATCACTGCAAAAGTAAAAAACATAGAAAGAATGCAAGCCAGAAGAATAACAACAGACAAGTGATGCTTCACACCAGCTTTAATGCCACAACTTCTGCAGCTGCAGCACGGGAGAATACTGTATTGGGTGTATTAAGGGCTTGGTGTGGCGCAAATATACCCATCGAAAAGTTGGATCAACCATGCATAAGAGACTGGATGGGGGACAACGTTAAAGGAATTGGTGCTCTCCCAAAGGTATCCACTTTAAGGCAGAACTACTTGCCCAAATTGAGAAAGGAAATGGAGGACGGAATTTCACAGCTTGTGAAAGGGAAGGCATTCCCTGTTATGTGCGATGAGATCTATTGTGACGCAGATGCCCGCTGTATACTGAACATAATTTTTGTCATGCAGGGCGGACAATCTATCATTGCAGAAACAACAGAGTTGATAGCAGTAAATCACACCACTGTCGCACAAACTGTTATAAAGACATTGCAGAAATATGATGTGGAGATGGACCAAGTAGTCGCCTTCATCAGTAACAATATGCGGTACATGGTGAAGTGCTTCAAAGAGGTTTTAAATAGCCTTATTGGTGCCCATGTGATCCATGTTGGTTGCTGGGCACATGTGTTATCCTTGGTGGGAGACACATGGATTGATCATTTTGAACTGGTCAATAAACTTGTGGCACTTGTGAAATACTCATTCCAGCAGTCGCCCAAACGTAAGAGAGAGTACTTGGGATTCCTGGAGGGGCGAGATGTAAAAAAGAAAATATTGCCTCCTGTTCCTGTCTTAACCCATTAGAACACTTGGTTTGAAACCGTTAAGTACCATTCACTTTATCTTCAGCACTTAAGAGACTTCTTCCAGGAGGAAGCAAGTGATTGCAACTCCATGAATTTGTTGAGAAAACTTTTTCAAGACTGGTTTACAGAGCTGCAGATTCACACAACCTTCATCGCTGAAAACTGCAATGATCTCATCAGCACAATAGAACTTCTACAAAGGAAAGACAAACCTTGGTTGTTTCTGTATTTGATGCACTACATGGAATAAAACAGAGGTTTCAGATGGGTGTATCAAAAACGGAAGCATTTGGAGAAAGGACAGATGAATACTTAGCTACTCTTAGGCCACGGGTTAAGCAGGAGCAGATTGCAATTTTCCAAAAAGCATTTGGAGTAGCCTTAAACAAAATGACAAAACATATGGAAACAAACTCAGCCATAGGGTTCTTGAAAGCCTGCCATATTTTGAACCCCTACAGCCTTCCTAAATCGAGTAGGGACTTCACACACTACTCCAGTGACATTGGTGTATTTGAACTGCACAACAAAACTGCACTACAAAAGGACTGGGAGATGTATGTTGGGCAGGACATTGGGAGAGCTTCCAGACATAATGGACTTTAATGTTGGCCAGTACTGGATTTCAGTGCAGCCACAATTACCAGTACTAGCCAAAGCTGCTCTGCAAGCCATTTGGATACCTATGTCGAGTGCCGATGTGGAGAGATCTTTCTCGGTCTATGGACAGATCCACACAGACCAAAGACGTAACCTGCTAGTAGACAATATGAGATTGCTATCCCAGCTTATGTACAGTAAGTCAAAGGATTAGATTGAACATTTTCTACAGACGTTTTGCGCATTTTTAAGTTATAGGGTGTAAACACTTTCAATAACTTTGTTAGCTTGTTTTCCATATTCCTTGTCATGTCATGTGTGTGTGTGTGTGTGTGTGTATTTATTTTGTTTTAGTTCATGTGTTTTTCACTGTATATTTTTTTGTCATACTGCATTGCACATTTTCATTTAGGTTTTGTTTATGCACAGTTTTCCACATTTCCTGTACCTTTGCACATTTGACACTTCGAGTATTTGTATTTAGGTTTTAGTTCACTTGTTTCAACATATATATTCACTTTTCAACATTGTGCACATTTTCATTTAGATTTTGCTTTTGTTCACATTTTTCAACTGTTGTATATTGTTTTTGATTTGCAATATTTGCACTCTTTATAAACTATCTTTCTTGAAATGGTATACTTGCTTTTATTGACTTCATTAACATTTCTTGGGATGAGAACTTACGAGAAAGGTCATGTGGGCGGTAACTTAGTCTGCATTGTGTGGTGACTGGTGGCAGTCTCTAATGGCTAGTTCCCTTTAATTTATCCAGGTGTCCTGCAATCTAATATTCTGTATTGTCACACCTGAGGGATATGGGCTGCAGAGCTTTACCACCATGTTACTGACAACACACCGGAAGGATGGAGGCCACAGCGTTGCAGCCATTGCACAGGAGGGAGGAGGGCCACAGTGCTGCTGCTGCCATCACACTGGAGGGATGGGGGCTGCAGGGCTGCTGCCAATCAGACCAGAGGGAGGGGTCCACAGTACTGCTGTCCCCATTGCATCAGAAGGATAGGGGCCATTAGTGGTACTGTCATTATACAGGAGGGATAGGGGATGTAGTGTGCCTGCTGCCTTCACAAATTGTACCTTCTAAAATAACTTGATAGCTACAAGTGCAGATATGCAACAGCAGATGTAGAAATGTGAAAATGCATGCAAGCAGAGTGAAAAAATGGTTAAATACAGGTTACAAAGCCAACACCGGTAAAAAACGATTTTGGACTTGCAGACACCGGTGACAATACCGGTTTTGTCAGTCTGCAAAATTGAATTTGCCTTTTCTCAATCACGGTAAACCACTGTCCCTGAATATCAAACAATATCACATAGGAATCCTGGACTACGTTCACCCCTTTTCCAGCTGGACTTAAATCCATATTTGGGATCCAGGCACTCCTTCAGAATGGACCTGCCTCTTCAGCCCCAGACTCAGCCTTCCAGAATGCATCATCCAACAAACTCTGAAGATGGAACATCATCTCTACAGACACTAACTTGTTTTTTTTTTTCTCTTTTAGATATTTCCTGAAGAAGACCTAAGGTCGAAACGTAGATTTTTAACTCTATTTTCTATTTTCAGCGTGCATTTAATATAACCATCTTGTTTTGCTTTTAGACCACATGCTGACGCAGCGCCTTGTCTTTGTTTTTTTACAATCTCTACAAACAGTTCACCTCACTTAGAAATTAGAACATAGTTGTAAGAACCTAGGATCATCTCCTTTTAGTTTGCCCTCAGGATAGGCAGGTCAGTAGCCATGGGTCATCAGAGGTTTCCTCCACCTGGAGGGGGTCCTCTCCTGTGTGCTACTGGTCATACTCTTTGTGAGTTGTAGGAGGTAATCTTTTTGGGCTTTCTATTCCCTACTCATTACCCGGCTTAGCTACCAAAGGTGGGAATCAAGAAAAGCCAAAAAGTAAACTACAGTTACATAAGCACTACTAACTCCATGCTCTATTCACCAAAACATTGAATGGGAAGGCTAAAGCCCAAGGTTAAATGTGGGGGGAATAGCTCCTCCCACATCTCTTATAAAGGCCAGCCTCCCATGGCAGTTCCCGATTTAGCGCATTGTGAAACACCCACCATCCATTCCTGTCTCCTCCTTCTCCGGCACGCTGCTCACCCTTGGTGCTGGACTTTCTATTCCTTACTCACTACCTGGCTTCACTACCAAGGGTGAGAATAGAGAAAAGCCAAAAAGTAAACTACAGTTACATAAGCACTATTAACCCCATACTCTGTTCACCAAAACATTAAATCACTTTTAAACATTGGCTTGTTTTCTGTTTTATAGATACATACATTAGATGCATAGACAATGAAGACCCATCAGCTCATCCAGTTTGCCCACCTTACTTTAAGGGCACCTAAACACCTTTTTTCATATTAAGTTTGTAAAAATAGGCTTCATAGTGTTGTAGAGCAAAGGTTGCATTTTTCATTCATACTAAAACTGCATTTAGTTAATAAGATTAAATGCAGTTTCACAGCATTTAAAAAAAAAATAAACAAAAGCCCACTAGTTTCATATCTCCCACTTTGGCTGGTCTCTAAAATGGCTACTGACATGCAGCATAATGAGGTCAATGGAGCAAGTCCTCTAGTTGCTAGACACCCAAACTGCAGTGTTCAGTCCTTCTTTCAGAGTCTTTAATACCTAGCATACTTTGATAAAATTGATCAAAATCATGACTTAATTTGTGTATCTTGACTAATACAGATGATCAGTTTTGATTCTGATAGTTTTTAATTTAATCAGTGTCAAGACAGTATTACAGTATTGTTGCTGCCAGTCCAAACTGATCGTGTCGTTTATGAAAAATGTGAGGAGATGCAGGCACTACCAGTCCAGTCCACCCACCCACCTGCCCATTGTAGCTCTAACAAAAAATAAATTGACATTACCCTTATTCCAGGAATAACAGCCTCAAAATGCCTGTTGGTCTAGTGGCTGTAAATGATAAGTCAAGCCATCTGATTGTAGCACTACCAGTCCAACCACTTACCTGGATGTTCACACACTGCAGCACTGAGTGTTACAAAATTCACTGACAGTGAAAATTACTTGTGGCTTAATTACAACACCATTCTTGAATAACTGCCTCAAAAAATCTCTGGTGGTCCAGTGCCTGTAAATAGAAACTCAGATCATCTGATTGCAGTGCTATCGGTCCAATCACCTGTCTGCCTGTTTTCACACCACAGCACTAGTGACTCTCAAAGTTAACCCAGGCTTAACAAAATCCCCATTCATGAGTAAATGCCTCAAAATAGCTGGTGGTCCAGTGACTGTAAAAGGAAAATCTGTCTGGCTATTTCTGAAAAGGAAAGGATTTTCCTCTGGAGTTTGTGTGCTGCTTGAGCTGACCCATGCAACGACTGAAAAACTTTTCACATGCTTCAGTCCTGGACTTACATTGCACTGGCAATGCCTGCAGTTAGTCATGAATGGGGTTTTTGTTAAGACAGGTATAATACTGAGAGTCAGCAGTGCTGTGGTGTGTGAACAGGAGGGGGGTGATTGGACTGATAGCGCTACAATCAAATGGTCCAATTTTCCATTTACAGCCACTGGACCACCAGTATTTTGAGGTAGTGGTTTGTAGAATAAGGGTAATGCCAAGTGTATTTTTGTTAGAGCTGCAGTGGGCAGGTGGGCGGGTGGACTGGACCGGTGGCATCTGCATCTCTTCACTTTGTCATAAAGGAAGCAATCGGCTGGGACTGGCAGCTACAAAGGAGTACTGAACACTGCAATCTGGGACTACAACAACTGCAGGTCTCACTCCATTGACCTCCATTGACCTTATCTTGTTGTATGTCAGCAGCCATTTAAGCCCACATTTTAGGGCTCATCCAATGCAGGAGATTTGAAACAAGAGGGCTTTTGTTTCTGTTTTTTAAATGCTATGAAACAGCATTTAGTCTTATTAGCTAAATGCAGTTTTGGTATGAATGTAAAACACAGCCTTTACTCTACAATACTATGCAGCCCATTTTTACAAACTTAATACACAAAAGAAAAGGGTTTAGGCACCCTTTAGCTACTCTGCACTGGCCCTAGTGGCCACCCCCCCTTTGTTTTTGCCTCCCTCCTTTTCTAATTCCAAATGTCACTCCCATCCCTGCTTGATGTTGCTCACTGAATTGGCCTTTGTCACTTCCTCTGGCAGTGTATTCCATTCTTCCACCACCCTTTCACCACACTTCCACCACTCTTTCTGTGAAAAAGTGCTTATGGACGTCAAACTTCTTCCATGCAAATTCAAGTGAGTTCTCTCACATCCCTATATTTGAGCTCAAGGAGGAAAGTTCCTTGATGTCCACCTTATTTATTCCATGCAAGTACTTATATGTCTCGATCATGTCACCCCTTACTCCCTTTTCTCAGCGGTGTATATGTTCAAGCCCTGCGCCTCTCTTTGTACATTATGTGCCCTAGTCCATGGACCATCTTGGTTGCCCTGCACTTTACTGCTTCAGCCTTGTTGCAGTCTTTCCTCAGTTTTGGATTCTAGTACCTTGAGCAGTATTGCAGCTGTGGTCCCAGCAGTTACAAGTAAAATGGGAGGATCACCTTCTGACTCCTACTGCGTATCCCCCTTCTATGCATCCCAGCCTCCTCTTTCCCTTACCAACAGCTCTATTACAATGTGCTGTTGTTTATAAATTCTCTGATATCATGACTCTTAGGTCCTTTTCCTTCATGTTGATTTCCAGCACCCTTCCCCCCATTTCATATTCCACTCTTGGGTTCCTCTTGTCAATATGCTTAACTTTTCCTTTTTTTTAGCATTAAAGCCCAGCTTTCAGATCTTTGACCAGCTCTCCAGACTGCCCAGATCCTCCCTGAGTTCCCTTGTTCCTTCCTCACAAAGTTTACATAAGTATTCTATTTTATATTAGGGCTGAAAACAATTCCTAAGTCTCCAAGGTTCTTTTAATGGCTCCTAATCTAAATACCTATGTGTTACATCCTCTTATGTTCCCAACAATAGGAGATTATAAGGACATTAGACATGCTTATATTCACACTAAGATTCCATTGTGTGGCCTAACAATGTAGTCTGGGCTATAAACCAAGAAGTATTTGCAACATTACAATAAACTTATTCAACAATACACCTACTAGGCATTGTCATTTGTGGGGGAATGAATTATCTAACCTCAATTCCTTATTTGGCAGAATAACTGCAGTGTGCTGGCTGCAGCACATCTTCACTCATGGAAGTTGGCCATGAGACTATGGCAGAGAGTATTTTATATACAGAATATGAAGAAAAAGAAAGACATGATGTAATTACTAGCTGATTCATACTCAAGAGTCCCGGAAATGGCACCAATGTCAACTATGACAGAAGAAAAACTGTAGAGGGTTTGATAAACTTATTTTACTGTTTATGAATCTACAAAGGAAGTAATTTTTATTAATGGGACACTGTTCACCTTTGAGGAGTTCCAGACATTTTTGCAGTTCAGTTTGGTAAATCATAATAAAATGTCACCATACCATCCTACATCTTTTGGTGCTGTTAAAAGACTGGTGTAAACATTTAAACTGGCTTGAGACAAGACCTGGGGATTGTTGACATTGCACCACAGTACAGCAAATATCTTATTCGGTTATCAAAATATGATACATTCTGTTATATAGAAATGCCTAGCAGAATTGTTCTTAAACAGACTGACGTGCATCCACTTGTCTCTGGTTTATTTATTTAGTTTTTGTTGACCAGATAAGTGCACTAGGCAAACAAATACCTATTTTCAGACACAATCCGGGAGATTACATAAAAAATATAGAATATAATACATACATATGGCTTAGCAAAATTTAGGTAGAAACTTGACAGCACAGTAGACTATTGTAGGATTAAATACATAGCAGACAGTTGAAGTTTATATAAAACATAGCAATAAAACATATTACCTAAAATAATACACAATGAGCATACATGACTGCACAAAAACTCAATACCCTAATAGTTACAATAAATGAACAGTTAGAACCAATTCACTGACAGAAACACTTTGATACCTTATGTAGATGTTCATGGAACCTACTATGGAATGTGGCAGTGGTGGGACATTGTCTAATTTCAGGTGAGATGGAGTTCTATAACATAGGGGCTGTAAAGGCAAATAATGATTCCCTTGACTTGGTTTTAAGTTTAGGAATAATCGCTGAGGTGTTAGAGTCAGACCTTAATGAGTAAGCATTTCAAACTGGATTTAGGAGGTGTGACAGGACTGAATAAGGCCCTGCCCAATTTGTTATGCAGAAAGAGTTTAAACACAAGGGTCTGTTCGAGTCTCTCCTTTTCTGTCTCTTGTCTGTCTAGTTGAGCAACCAAAATTTTCTGGTGAGACTCAGGAACTGATCACTCTGACGGTTTCGCAACTCTCTACCTCTTGCTGTCTCTCTACCTTTCCTTGCTGTTTCTTTCTTTTCTTCCCCTTCCATATCAGCAGGTATAAAAATATATGCAAATCTTTATGTGGAAATATCACTGATACTGGGATCCCTTTGTTTAAAACTGTATATAGTCATACAGCTGAAATGATTGAAAAAAAATATTTGGAACTCAAGGGGTTAACCTGAGAAGCTGGGTTGCAAACTCTCTGAGATGCTGGCAACAAGAGATCAGTTCTGGGTCATTATGTTCATTTTTCTCACCTGCTGAAACTGACAGGAACACTGTGTGAGAAGCAGAATGTTCTCTTAATGAGCTCCTTGCGAAGACTTGTTATAAAAAGAGCTGCAGTGTTTTGCAAGAGGAAGAGACAGAGACTGAGAGACTGAGATTGGAAATTGAGATGAAAAACTCAGAAGAAGGACTCTGCTTTCTATGTTTGTATTGCCATTGTAATTAGTTATACTGAGCAATTTTTATTTTTTATTTTGCTGTTGTTAATAATAAAACACTATTTGTGAATTTTACAACTGCTTCTGGTTTTTCTATGCTTCCTGACCTGTGCCTCAATGACAGGAGGGAGACAAGGGATAGTAGCATTCAGTTATGTTGGATACCATCGATGACCCCCCACCACGAGAGCTTATGAGACTGTAATGGAGGAGGCCAGCCGAGTTTGTCACATAGAGAGCAGTGATGAGTAGGTTTATGGGATGCTAGTTCAAAGCAGCAGATGTTGTTATAAGCCACATCCCATTGATGTAGAGTGGTGTTCAAGGCCACAGTAAAGACATGTGCACCATAAAGAAGTTTAGGAAGGAGCATTCCATGGGCAGTAGTCATACAAGCTTGGGTATCTGGTTGCAGTCAACTTTGTAGGAGACACCCAGCATGAAGTTGACAGCTTTACAGGTTCCCTGCACATGTAGTGCATAATCTAGAGAGGGATCATGGATGACTCCAAGGTAGGAGAAGGAGATGGCAAGGGGTACTGGACAGCTATCATTGCAAGCAATTGATAATGAACCTGGGCAGTGCCTCTATTTTGAGGGTGTCCCTAATAACAAGGATTGCATTTTTGCCATATTAAGGAGAAGTTTATTTCAAGGCAGCCAGTTATGTGCAGCCTGCAGGTCAGAGATGAGCTGCTGGTTGATAGTGTTACTATCTTTAGAGCTGGTGTAAAGGACCAAGTACGCTATGTCCAAAATAGCCTCGCAGTGGGACAAGCATTGGTTAATTAAGTTTATGTGAAGGGCAAAAAGAATGGGCCCCAGTATACAGCCTTGAGGGAACCCCACTCTTGTGGTGCTGACTCAGGTACAGAGTATCCAGATTTAACCCTCTGTGATCTGTTCAAAAGATAATGTCTGAACCAGAGTAGTGAAATGGGAGATATACCTAGACAGGCAAGTTTGTTGCAGAGTAACAAGTAGTCAACAAGGTCAAAAGTCTTGGTAAGGACATTGAATACCACTTCTCTGAGGTTACTACTATACATGCCTGTGGCAATGTGATTGGTGAAAGTAAGCAGGGCAGTAGCAGTGCTATGTCCCTTGCAGAGGCTGCACTGCAGGGGAGAAAGAAGGTCATGTGCACTGAAATGATTGGTGAGCTGGGTGTAAGAGACTTTTCTCCAGGATTTTATTTAGAACTGGAAGTGTGGTGATAGGACTATAGTTTTTGATCAGTTTCTATCTTCTTTTTTAAAGATAGGTACTATGGTTGAGATCTTCCAGCAATGAGGCACCACACAAGAGGACAGGGATAGAATAATAAGTTTGGTGATATGGGGTGCAAACTCATAGGCTGCAGGCTTAAGTAGTTTGGGTTCTATTCCATCTGCATCTGCAGATTTTGCATTGGGTATTTGCTCTAGGACTTTGTGAACCTCAGAGGTGCCAACCCTCTTAAAGTAAAAGTGATGGTGTCCAATGGGCTGAGGTAAGGAGACACTATGAGATGATGATGGGAACGAGTCAAGGAAAGCCTTGCTATAAGGGGAGAGGTCTGAAAAAATGATAAAAACATTGGCTAGTGAAGTGATGTTTGCATGGTTAATATAATTTACAATCATGTCTGGGACAGAGATTCTCATTTGTATCCAATATATTATTTCCAGAAGAGCTTTGGGTTATAAGCAGTGAAATTAAAGAACCATTTACAGTAAGAGCTCTTTTTGTGCCAAATAGCTCTTTCACAATCATTTCAGAATTCCCTATATACGACTCAGTCAGCGAGAGAGGAAAAGGCTTGGTATTAAAGCCATTTTTTGACCCCATCAAGTAGCTTGGTAAGGAGTGGGCAGTTTAACCATTTAGTAACAGAACCTCTCACTCGTCTCTTGGTTATGGGACAAATTGATTTTACAGGCATATGAAGGCAGAAGCAAAGGAAGCTACTACAGAGGTTAAACCTAATCTTAATACAGAACATTAAAGTAAGCAGGTACAGCAAGCAAAATATTCTCAGACTAAGGCACAATCATTGCCTTGACATATTGACCTGGTACCAGACTAAGCATAAGGTTTGTTCCCTCTGGGAATTTCTTCCAGAACTACCAGTGCTAGTTTGGAATTACTGACTCATGGAACATGGATAAGAAATGGACTCTGTGAAATGTAGCCTAGTTTTGGGTCCTTGAACATAACTGGAAGACTTACAAGGGAGATGGTGGATGATGTATATGAATGAAAAGACTGTGAGTCTTTAGGAATCTGACCAATGCATATGATGATGTATACAGTGACTGGGAAATGCCAAAAATATCAAGTAATGAAAACGTGCAGGTACAGGACACACAGGTTCCTCTCTAATTGTCTGAGGAACAAAAAAATGCTGAGCCTGTACCAGCACCAGAGTCAGGTGCTACTAGTTAAATGGGGCACCCTAGTGTGTCCAGATGTGAGGAACACACTTCAATATTAATGGACAATTTAAAGAGAAAACAGTATAACTTTCAGGGAAGGGGATATTCTGTCTTTTAGAGGTTATGTAAAGGTCATTTACGTTACCAGAGTGTTCACTTCAGCTTAACAGGATTTGGGATATTGGTATATTTCACATCCTGTATCCTTTCCAGCTGTCTGTGCTTGTCTAGTGTTGCAGCTAATATATAGCAGTCTCTGTGTTAAGAGTGATTACAAATCAACTATGATGGCTCATAATGCAGTGCTCTTTATATATGTTTGTTGACTTAGGAATAAAATAAAATAAATGCATTTGGTATGAATACACTACAACTATTTTTCATATACAATGGTGGGTGCTTGAGGTATCCAGCCCACCACCAGGGACTGCTGGCACTGGATGGGACTGCAAAGAGCACCGAGAACATGGCCAGTGACATGCCAGTCATGGTCTGCAAACTTTACAAGTGGGATGGTGGCAGCCATGATCGTGGATATCCACAAGCACTATGCCATCCTCTATGGAGCAGAGTCCTTTAAGGCACCGGCTGAGACCAAGTCCCACATATGGCTTGATATACAGGCAACTCTGTCAATGTAGCTGGTCCTGAAGCACAGACATTGTTGGCCATTAAGCATCAGTGTTGTGAATTCCAGTCGGCTGTCAAGCATAAGCTGGCAACCATCAAATGGTCACAGTTAGGCACAGGCAGTGGCGCACCCACATAGGGGCACAGTCTAACCACCCTTCCATCCCCACGGCACACCAAAATGTCCAAGTCCAGACTGCACCTGCCAGCTTGTGGCCCCACAACCACCCCCTGTTCTGAACCCTGCCACAATTACACCACAGACTACTGCCATGTGGTGGACATCAGGGTATGGAGTACACCACCCCACAGCCACATGTGGTTGGGCCACATGCACAGTCTGCCAGCATATGAGCATGGCCACTGGACACATGGGGCTCAATTCACAAAGAGTGATGCAAGGTGAGCCAATGGCAGCTTGTGCTAATCTCTGGTTCACCAGGGACCTTGTGTCTGATTCAGGTATGGAAGGGGTCCCAGGACCACAGTCCCACAGCTTGCATGAAGCACACAGGTATGGCAAAGAGAAGGTGCACAGAAGAGGAATGCTGCAAGTTTCAGGACAGTCATGTGGCACTGACAGCACCAGTAGAAGTGTTGCTCACAGGGTGGGCATGATGTCCACTGCAGTAGTCCGGCCCCACTGCTGGCACTGATGCAGTCTGCCAGCACTGACTGGAATGCCGTGGTATGTCTCTGCCCCCCCCAGCAAGGTGGGCAAGTATGCCTCACATGTGCCCCTGGCATGACAGAGGGCACACACCCCAACTTCACGCCATGCTGCCATCAGTGCAGCAGGCCCACATTCCATGCCTGGCAGCAGTCTACTACCATCAGTGGTGGTGGGCAGCACTGCCGCTACCATGCCCTGGGGGGTCTGCAGGTGGGATCCCTTTTGGTGCACACGCTGTTTGACCAGCTCAAGGCTGGTCTAATTCTCAGTTGGCCCTGTGGACATTACTGCCCTTACTTAATTCCACTGTAGGAGATATGGCAGCTGCCTACTAGTGCAACACCCCTCAGTGCCATGGGGCTTCTTATGGCACGCCACAAGCTGGGTGCACAGGTGTCTGGTGCACCAGACCCCCTCAGTGCTGCAAGCTCCTTTTGTGAATCAGGAATGATGCCAGGTGTAGCACAGTGAGACGCATGCATCATGCTTCTGTGACGCAAGCACCTTGTGCATTTCTGACCCTTTGAGAATTGAGCCCAGGCTGTCCACTCATTGATGGTGGTCAGTGGAACACTGGGATGATGAGGGTACTACACAACAGCCCTGTGGCAGTGGGATGATAGCCTTTAGGCCACCAGTCCAGTTGGACATGGATGCCAAGCACACGTAGTATACTCCACACCTACCAGCCAGAGATGCACCATCTGGAATGAGACTGCCTCCAAGCACAGCACCAGAACACAGAGACCCTGATGGACCAGACCATTGTGGTAAGGAGGATGTGCCGAGGCATAGACTGCATTGGTGACCTCCTGGAGAGGCTGACAGACCACCTGCTATCCAGGACCATCATGGTATCTCCATCCATCCCCATGGCAAACTCAGATGTCCCAGTCCATCCCACACCTGCCAGCCCCTGTAGCCCCAAGGCACACCTGGCACCTGTCATTCCCCCATGGTTCCAAGGCACACCCAGATGTCCCGATTCACCCCACACCTGCCAGTCCCCATGGCCCCAAGGTACATCCATGTGCTTTGATGCACCCTGTACCTGTCAACCCCAGAATTCCAGAGTTTCAAGGGGACAGTCAACTACAGCAGGCATCAGACACATAGCCAGACAGACATCCACATGGAGGAGGCAAAGCAATGGCAAAGGCTCAGCATCTGGGCACATAGTAGTCAACATGGCTAGGAAGACAGCAATCTAGGAAGCAGTGATTCCTGCCAGATGCACCCTCCCACTTACACAGAGTGACATGAAAGCACATACCATACACATACCCCAAACACTATACACTGCCACATATGACCCCTTTTTATACCACCACATACCACCTCAGTTTGCACTGTCACATATAACCCCCCTGACCACCCCATGCTTCCACAGGCACATTCACAGATGCATGTGCAACATCACTCACTATCTGACAATGTATGCTTTGATATCCATTGCAGTTCTTGTATGCCTCTTCATCCATCATCAGTGCCAGGATTGCCACATGCGTACAGTCAATTGCCCCCAGTACATTGGGCATGCAATGCATGGTATGGAATGCCTCCATTGTGGACTGTATGTCAGCCTCTGCAGTGGGGAATTATACATGCTCATGCACATGCAGTAGCAGGGCATCTGTGACCTGGTGCAGTGCCCTGGACAAGGAAGACTGACTAACACCCATGACATCCCCAGCAATCCTCTAGAATGACCCTGTGGCATAGTACACCAGTGCACACAGTACTTTTGTCTCACCAGACATTGCCTGTGACCACCATGTATGTGGTACCACCTGTACATGGACCATGTCACACAGTTTTACAATTAAGGTGTGTTTCAGGTGGAATCTTTTCAGGCAGTGTGTATCCAGACTCCAACCATGGCCAGAATATATATGGCCTTGGGTGAGCCCTCATTGCCCATTGATGCTCCCTCTCACCGTCTGGCAGTAGGATATTTAGTTGTAGCCCAGTGCACATCTTGTGGAACCCTTTGTGGCTACATTGTGGCATGTAGTGGTGCCAACTCTGTATTTTGCTGGACAGAGGCCCCATTTGTTCTGCATCATTGGCGTCCATTGCTGAAAGGATCCCCTTTAATGAGCAGTTACCTGTCATGCCGCCATTCTCTGTATGTGTCTGGAGGCCTAGTTCAAATCAGCTACAACATAATGGCATGATACAAAACCGCAACAGCACGGCAGCATGAAGAAATCAGCTACTGAGAAAAAGAGCTACAGTGAAAAACAGCTTGGAACAAGTGCACTGACAGATTCAGATGCAATCTGGATGCCAATTACAGGACAAAAGTCACAAAGAATTCCACCAACAATATGTGTGAAATTATTTTTTGTGAGGGGCTTCATCCCCCACACCTCCCATACAGTGGGGAAGCCATGAGCAACACTGGTAAATATATATATCCATACTCAGAGATGCGCAAAGCACATCCATGAAAATTCTGCCCATCAGCAAAATTGAACAAGATCCAGAAAGTGCACCCAAGCCCAGAGCTGTCACACCTCTCAGCACGTATTAACAAATACACACATGGCACAGGAAGCAAGAAAAAAACACAAAACACACTACAAGTTCAACAAGCATGTATTAGGAATTCTACACTGTATGGCAAAAGCAAATCACCAAAACAATGGAACACGAATACCTGAACCCAAAACTTACAGTCCCATCAGCTTACATTAAGCATGCACCACACTTTGCACACACAGGAAAACTGTCAATTTCCAGAAGAACATAAACACAATACACTCAATACATACCATAGGATAACATTAAGCCTGTAATTGAAAATTGTAAACAACACCTAGCAAATAATCATAGTGACTTACACACCTGACGTACCACAACAATTCATATGCCCCGTAGTGACTCACAGAAGACATCTGCCACAACATAACAACATGCTAACAAGCTCCCTCGCAACACTTCAGAAGCTATGACACCCATGCACTATTAATGCCATACTGCTAATACCTCTCACAGTCATGCTGAAATAAATATGCACATTTTAACATGTTGTTTTCAACATGCTCTTTTGACTGGATACTGTAGCTGTTTCCAGTATTCTGGAGGAACTAATCTGCATTATTTGGTATTTGGTTTGTTTGCAATGGTCTCCTAGATAATTAATCATTTGTTACTCTGAAATAAAGAACATATTCTCAATAGTCATGTGCAAAGTTGGGTAACTTTGTGGATTAATTTGTGAATTCACAGTAATTTGTGAAGATAATCTGCTCTGCTAAATTTCCATTCTCAGTATAAGAATAACTTCACAAATGGGAAATTTAGTAACTTTTCTGGTGAAGTGGGAACCATGGGCAAAGTTTGCTATGTACTTTATGATTTAAGGTCACCTGATACCTAAATGAGTTGTATTCAATACAGAGACTGTACTCTGTACAGTCTTATGAAGAATGACTTGGAAAGAAATGTGTCCCTGCTTGTCTGAGCAAACAAACAAACAAAAAACTTAAAAATGAATCCAAAAATGGATTATTCTGAACCAAATTGTTCCCCCCAAAAAACAGAGTTCCTATTGCAAGTAGATTTCTGTTGTTTTTTTTTTGCTTTTGTTGGATTTTATTAGTGTAAAGTATTTGTTTTGTCTAGTGAAGCACTGCTGTTTAGGGAAGGGGAAGTGAGTTAACAGCCCATAAAGAAAAGTTTATTTATTTATTGAAAAGTTTCACCAGAAAAGTACACTACACAATTGAAATTGCTTGTCTCATGGTATGTCCTGGGGAAGGGGGGTACACATGGGGAAAGGATACATACACAATTGCCACAACAGGTACAAAATATACGCATGCTGAATACATAATGGCCCCTATGCATGGACTGGGTGGAGTGGCTACACGCCGCACATCTTGGGCATGTAGCCACTCCACACACATTTTGCCCCCCATGCAGGATGCACAAAGGGAAGGCACACAGACAGTATGTGCTGGATACCCCAGGTCCATGGATTACACTGCATGGGGGGCATGCCAGCACTACGCACCATGCACAAAGGTGAGTAGTGCTGGCCACAGGGGTGCATAGGGGTGTACAGAGTACACCAGGGAGAACCCTGCCTTAAACCCCCTATGTGCCTGGTGCACACCCCGGGACATGCCACAGGACAGGGCTAACAGCCCACAGTCCCTCTGGGGCCACAGCAAATGGCTGCCCTGTGCCACCCACCCACCCCAACACACAGCAGTGAGTGCGGCCACCCCCCAAGCCCAAACTCCTCACAGGGGCACTGACACAAGGCTGCTGCTCCCCCAGTGGCTCTGCATGTCAAACTCCCTCCCCACTACCAGTGGTACTGTCCCTTCCCTCTGCCACACAACTGCTTTGGTGCCATCAGAGGGCCAGCAGCATTGCCCTGCTCCTACCTGTCACAGCCACCAGCCCTCAGACATCCATGGAGCATGCTGCCAATGCACGCCCCACAGAGTAAGGGATCTACTGTTGGACCCATGCTGTGCATCTGATTGGATGTCATAATGAGTCCACTACTCTGCTTGTGCCCACCCTGTGCAGACCTGCGCACCAGGGGGTGGGGCCGCAGACAGGTGGCCAGTGGTCGTGAATGCCACCAGTGCATACCTGTCTGCAGGTGCGGAGCTGCGCACGTGGGTTATGCACCTTTGGCACGTAACACACTCCCATTAGTGCATAATCACCAATATTCATAAAATAGGTTCCAGAGCCAATACAACAGTTAATCACACATACATAATACAGTTAAATTTAGGGTACAGTAAGTCGATACAACAGATTTGTCACAGATACAGTCAAAGAGAGCAAGGGACTGTACAATCAGTTCATCATAAGAGCTAATACATAAGGAGCTGTTAAATTCTTTGGAGTCGTTGACTGGGTGGTGGCAGGCTAGAGAGTAGGGATGGAGGGGTTATGTACAGGTGCAGTTAGTGGAGTAGAAGTTAAGTAGGGTGGATGAAATGGATGCAGGAGATGAGGAATGGTGAATTTGGGGAGAAGCACATTCCAGATTTTAGGGAGGTGGTGCGATAACCCTGATTGACCTGTGGTTATTGATTGGCGAGAGATCGAAAGGGTGCGAGCATCAGTGGATCTGAGCGAGTGGTGAGATGTTGGTGGTAGTGCTAAGGAGGAAGATAGGTAAGAAGGTAGAGAGTGGAACCAGAATTTAGAGATGAATTTAACACAGTGAGAGACACATTGGTTGTCAGAGAAGGGAGGGCAAGTGAACGATAGAGGTTGCAGTGATGATTGAGAGGGTGGGCATCCAGAGCAAAGTGACAGAAAGAATTGAAGATAGTATCCTGTTTGGCAAGGGAGGACTAGGGGGCAGAACTGTAGACTGCATCACAGTAGTCAAAAATAGTAGGATCATCTTCTGGATCAGTTCACTCCTAGTCGTAGGTGAAAGACAGTTATGATTCCTGTATAGTGTGCCTAGTTTGGGGCACTATTTTGACAGGATGGCATCAATGTGACCATAAAATTTGAGGTGCTGGTCAAGCCAGTCCCCAAGATACCTAAAGAAGGATGTGTCCTTGAGAAAAGTCCCATAGATGGTGTAATAGGAAGGAGAGGAGGTAAGCCTAAAGAGTCTCTGCCTTGTGCCAAAGGTCATGGAGACAGTCTTCTTGGCATTAAGTAAGAGCTGGTGTGAATGAAGCCAGAGCTGAACTTTGTCAAAGTCCTGCTGGAGTCTGGCTTCTATGTCAGTGGAGCTGTGGCCAGAGGTATACAGGACTGTGTCATCTGTGTACATATGAATGGACACGGATGAGCAGACTGCGGGAAAATCATTGAGAAAAGTAGTTGGCCTAGAACAGAGCCTTGTGGCACACCAGTGTGGATTTAGAGAGGGGGGGACAGAAATTCAGCTATCCTGACCAATTGTATTCTACCTGTGAGGTAGGCTCTGAATCAGTCAGTGGCAGAGGCAGACAGGCCAGCTGAAGTCAAATTCAGGAGAAGAAGTGGATGAGAGACCATGTCAAAAGCCTTGGCAAGGTCAGCAACAATGGCCGAGGTGATTTGTCCACTGTCCATACCTGTGAGGATAGAGTCAGTGAGTCTAAGGAGGGACATAGTAGTGGAGTGGAAAGGAGTGAAGAAGGAGGATTCAGTGAGGAAAGTAGAGAGTTGGGCAAGGACAAGGTGCTCCTGGAGTTTGGCCAGGACTGGTAGTAGCGAGATAGGCCTGTAATTGTTTGGTGAGGAGGAGTCACCGCCCTTAGGTAGGGGGATAACAGTCAACATGTTTCCATTCTAAGGGAACTGCTGCAAGGGTGAAAGAGAGGTTAAGAAGGGCAACTATGGGGGAGGAGATTGCAGGTGCAGAGAGGTGGAGTAATTTTGGGTCCAGGTGGGCAGCCTCCTTTGGCTGGATTGAAGGCAAGGAGGGCTTCCTGAACTTCTGCAGTGGATATTGGGAGGAAGGAAAAACTCCCAACAGTTGGGTGAGCGGTTTGAGTGGGGGAAGTAGGGGCAGAGTTGGGGTGATTGGGAGGGAGGGATGAGAGAACGGAGGAAGCACAAGAGGTGAAGTATTTATTGAATTCAGCAATGACGGAAGGATGGTCAGAAGTTAGGTTTTTTTTTTATCATTAGGAGTGGGATTGGAGTGACTTGATCTTCCTTTACTATGAGCTCTAGTCTGATTTATTTACCACAGTCATTTTTGTTAATTATTTTTTTTCTGTGTTCTGGAATTTCTCATGTTATTTCTGTAGTGCAATTCTGTTTGGGTAAGTGAGTTATTGTGTCAGTCGGTTTCTGTATAAGTTATAGTTGCTTCTAGTTCTAAAAGTCATGGGGTTACTTACTGTAACTTTTGAATTACCCCATCGTGTGTTTCTTGTTACTCCCCACCGTGTTTAAAAAACACTTTTTGTGGTTTTGCTTTAGCTACTGTTAGCTCAGTAAACTGTTCTGTTCAGATTCAGATCACACAGCTAATCTGTCAGATTATGTGTTGTCTGAGGCTGCTATCTAGCTTTACTGCAGGATTTATATAATTTTTTTCCTTGCAATATTAAAAATTTAAATATATAACATGACTGGGAAGAGATGCTCAAGTAAAGGAAGAGGTGCAGTGAGATGGCCAAGAAGTGCATAAGTTTGGTGGGGCAAAATGATGTGGCAGCTAAAAAAAAACAGAAAAGTCTGTAGGCATGCCTTCTGTGGGCTACGGGACCAACAATAGTAGCAAAAGAGTAGTTGGCAAAAGTGGCAGTGGCATTAGTGTTGCCAAATTTGTCCCTACCACATCTGTGGCATCCATGCTGGTGGGTGCTATGGAAGATGGCAACAAGTGGAGCATTCAAGAGGTAGCAAAATGTCTGGCTCAGGCACAGTGGTTAAGGAGGTGGTTGTTGGGTGCCCTCGTGACTGCTGGTGGTGGTGGCACTTAGCCTGATCTTGATGATAGTTCCCCCAGTCCTAAATAAGAGTGTGGACCTTGACCATGAATCAGAGCCTGAGGTGGGACATTTGACTGTTGCGCAGTCAGAAAAGACAACATTTTTAAATGTTCCTCTGACTAAAGATGGTGAGAGGGAGGGAGGGACAGTATGGAGAAAATGAAGATGAGGAGGACAGAGCTCAGGAGGAAGAAGATATCTGTGTCAGTGGAGATGATGACCTGAACCCCCTATGGGAACCAGAAAAAAAAAGAGTAAGTAAAAGACAAAACAAGCACTAAAGACAGGTGGGCTACCATTGAGGCAGGTGGGTTGTGCCAGTCACCAATTGTGGGATGTTTTATTGTTATTCAAAAACATCAAACTGTAGGTACAGGGAGGAAGAGGATGGGACTGGGATTTTAGCAGATGGTGTGGGACACAGCTCTATATTCTAAAGGACTGGGCAGGGGAGAAGGGTGGCAATCTGTTTATTTTTCTAATAGTGTTTCCTAAATAGGGCACAAATAGTGCCACTATTCATTATTCAGATCTGAATAATGAATAGTACATTATTATGTAGTATGGAAAGTATTATATAGAGAATAAAGTATGGTAGGGTGTAATGAGAATTTTACATTATCGCCTGAGGGGTTTGATACAAACTCCTCGGCATGTAAATTCTTGTTACTCACCCATATCCATACTTTATTTTATATAATGACCGATTTCTTTTTTCCCCACAGCAAGTATATAAAATAAGAAAGGCGGTCTGCTTTGGTGTGAGCGCGCTCTCTATCGGTCAGTTGCTCGATCGCTTTTGTGAAGTTTTTTTTTTAATTATACTTAAGTTGGAGCCAACATTTTGAGGGTATTTCCCTCATTTCTATTACTGACTGACTGCCAGCACTTACCGCAGAGTTCATGCGGTGGTCCAGAGAGGAAAAGACGATGCAGACAGTAGTTAGGAGAAACAACTTCTGAGGCTGGAGCACCTGCACAGTGCGAGGGAAACCAGGCGTGTGTTCGCCGTTATAAAAGCTCCTTTATAATGGCAAATTATGCCACAGTTTCCCTGTGGGAAAAAGGTTGTCCCAGTTATTATTCATTAATTGCACACCCCTACATGTGAGCCCAGCTATTCACTGTTTGTAAAGTAGATCCGACTTCTCTGGTAAAGCATCTCCTGTAGTTTTGCAGTGGGGTCACTTCACTTGGTCTTCATGAAGGGCAATGCAAAGGAAAATTTTGAATCACCACTACTAAAAGGACAGGGAAACACTCAGCGGGCAGAATATCTAAACAGTGCACTGCACCACTGTGATTATTCCACTTAAACTGACCTTTCCTTTTAAGTACTTTCAAGTCTTCGCACTATCCTGTCATAAATTATTTTGAATCGATGCATCTCGGTGTATACAACTCCAGTTTCTTTTGCTTATAGTGGTGTCACACCTGAAGAAGGCACTTGTTAAGCCCTGAAGGCTTGAGTACCATATCAACTTTATACAAGACATGCTGGTCCAATAAAAGATATCAAACTATCTAACAGCTCCAGCCACTTCAACAGGGATGAAAGTGCTCAAATGCTAGCTTGTTCACCAGTCCCTGGAATGGAAGCTGCTGTTTATGTGGTAGTGCAGAAGCAGGGCTGGAATACATGCAAATGACAGGCAAAGTCATGCATGCATAGCACAATGGTATATTGAAAGTCCTGGGAAAGCCCTAAGTGACTGTGCAGAACTACTGTAGCTAAGACTTTGCAAAAACACGTTTTAACAGACTGTGAATGAAAGAACTGAAACAGAAGAGAGAAAACAAAATTAGCCTACAGAGAAAATATTTTTTGTTTAATACTTAAAGTGGCAGTGTGGATGGGTAGATTGAGGTAAGTTCTGATCAGTTAGTGTTTTTGAGGCAGTTTTCTAAACTTTAACTTTTAGCATAAGTAGTGCAGTAGAGCACACACTGCACAGAAGTGCACATACAGAGGGAGATGGCAGAAGAGGGGCTGCTTAGTTGCTGGGAATATCGATCAGCTATTTTACAGAGGGTGCTCTGGACAAATGGCTGTTGTCTACTGTGTAATAGATTTTGAGGTCTGGCCTTCAGTTAGCTGATGCAAAGGCTGTGTTACCCCTCTTGAAAAGCAAGTCAGGGGGAAGGATCATGGTGCTTATGGCTTCACTCCCCAAGAGGTCACATAGGGTCCAGACTGGGAAGGCAGATGGTCATACATAGTGGGTAGGTTGGGAGAGGGGGACACCGGGGATAGTGTGGGCACCAGGGTGACTGCCAGAAACCACTTTGAGCTACCTGCTGAAACAGTTCAATCTGTACCCTTCAATGAGAAGTCAGAATCTGGATCCTCTGAGGTTCAGGGTACATATGGAGTGGATGATCTCAGAGGAGGGAGGGGAGTTGGTAGTAGAAACAGGAAGAGAAGAAGAGTGTTAGTACTGGAGATTCAACAGTTAGAGGAATTGCAGGTGTGTCCAGTAAACCCTAGTAAATGACTGGTGGGCTGTCTCTCAGGGGCTACAGTGAACGGTCTAGGGTGGAGGAACTCACCAGAGTTGGGATGGGAAAACTAGGTTTAATTATTTACTTATGGACCAATGATCTGGCTAGGTATAGTATAGAGGGGGTAAAGGATAGATTTCATAGGAAGTTGAATGTAGCATCCAAAACAGTAACCTTCTTTGAGGATCTTCTGGTACTATGTTACAATGAGAGTAAACAGACTGAAATGTGGGAGTTTAACACATGGCTAAGGGAGATAGAGCATGGAGGAGGAGTTTTACTTCAACGGGGTCTTGGAATCTTTCTGGGAGGGTAGTAGTCTATTAAGGGATAATTGATTGCATCCTAATAGAGATGAAACCAATACACTGGGCCAGACAATAGATAAGGCTATCAGTAGGTATTTAAACTAGGAGGGGCAGTGGTAGGTCACAGTGTTGCACTAACACACCTAAGAGAAGCTAAGCTGGCTCTCCAACACCTCTCACAAATTTTGGATAAACAGTCAGAGGGTAGGAGGGGAAAACAGGGGATACCAGAGATGAAAAGGAATGAGTGGGAAGATGGGGAACAACAGAAGGAAGACAAGGGCAAGGAAAGTGGTGAAATAGAAGGGTGGCTGTACAAATGCCATGAACTATTGGAATAAAAGGGAGGGCCATCTGACATTAATGTTACAAATGAGCTAGATATTATAGCTATCACTGAGACATAGACATCACAGAATCATATCTGGGATTGGACAGTCCCTGGCTTTGCCCTGGTCAGAAGGAATAGGAAGAATAAGACACTATGGGCCTGATATTCAGTAGGGCGCAAAGCGTAGTGCAAATGTTTGCGCTGTGCTTGGCAATTACTCAGGGGTCCCAGGATGGTACATTTAGTCAGGCACTGACCAACAGACTGTAAGGCCATGTCGGGGCAGTGCTAAGACAGGTAGCACCACCCTGACATGGCTACCAAAGTTGGCCCCAGGAGTTGATAGGGCCGGAGTGCTATCTGCAGTTTTCAACTGTACCCATGCAAATACACCCATTGGGCAGGTAAAGCATTGAGGGGCCATTTGCATGCCCATTATCGAAACACATTGCATGGGTGGCAGAGACAGGTAGTGCGGTGCAGCCCCCCAGTCCATCATAGCCATAGTTATCCCTGGTGCTGTGTTCCCCCTCGATCTCAGTCCCCATTCAGAAGACAATCCCTGTTGTAAGTAGTCCCCCAATCACCAGCCCCTCACTGAAAAATGGAGTCCCTGGTGCTAGTATACCTCCTCCATCTGATCACTAGCCCTGAAGAAAATAATATTCCCTGGTGCTAGTGATCCCCTTCCATCCGATGGCCAGCCTTTAAGACCACTACCACCTTAGGATATTATTTTTTTTTCAGGGCTGGTGATTTGAGGGGACCACTCACCATCAGGGAACATTATTTTCTTCAGGGCTGGAGATCGGAGGGAAGGTGGGGGCCACTACCACCAAGGAATATTATTTATTCTTCAGGGCTGGCAATAGGGGAGGAGGGGACCACTACCACCAGGGAATATTATTTTTCTTTGGGGCTGGAGGTTGAAGGAAGAAGAGGCTACTACCATCAGGGAATATTATTTTTCTTCAGGGATGGCAATCAGAGGGAAGGGGGGACTACTATCATGAGGGAATATTATTTTGTCTTCAGGGCTGGGGATCAGAGGGAAGGAGGGGGCCACTACCACCAAGAAATATTATTTCTTCAGGGCTGGCGATCGGGGAAGGGGGGACCCCTACCACCATGGAATATTATTTTTTCTTTGAGGCTGGAGATCAGAGGGAAGGATGGGGCTTCTACCATCAGGAAATATTATTTTTTTCTTCAGGGCTGGCAATCAAAGAGAAGGGGATACTACTATCACCAGGGAATATTAGTTTTTCTGTGGGGCTGGTGATTTGAGAGTGAGGACCCTACCACCAGGGAATATTATCTTTTTCTTCGGGGCTGGTGATCAGAGGGAAGGGGGACCACTACCACCAGGGAATATTATCTTGTCTTCAAGGATGGCAGTCAGAGGTGGGGGGACCACCAACACCAGGTTTTTTTTACATTGAGGTTGATGAATGGGGGTGCCACTAACTATAGGAGCGGTATACTCCTCAGCAGCCAACCAGATGGTTAGCTATAATACCTCCGCAGCCACTAGGCTTGCACAGAGTAAAAGGAGGTTTTCTTCAGCAGTATTTGCACAACACAAAAGGACCATGCAAAAGCCTTTTGTACCACGCAAATCCACTGGATATTAGCTTCCGCCAATATTCCTGTCCCCGCCCCATCATTTGCATACCCTCCCCGATTTTTGGTTTACGCAGGTGCTACCCCTGTTTGCCAGTGCAACACAGCCTTTTTAATATTATCCTCCAGCACAAAATGCGATTTGCATGGACAAACACTGGCTGGTGCCCGTGCAGACTTTTGACTGTTGGGCCTTATATGTCAGGGATTCTATGAGCATAACAGGAAAAGACCATAAAAGAAGAAGGAGTAGAGTCCTTATGACTGCAGATGTCAGAGGGTAGGAGTAGGATTCTGAGTATTAGTGTTGTATACAGACCCCCAAACCAATCTATGGATTTAGATTTGAAAGGCTAGCCTGTGGTTCAATGGGAGGTTGCCAGGCTCCTCCAATCAGAACTACATAACCACTAACAGACACGCAATAACTACCTAGTGTTTCTTTTGTGTGGTTTTTCATCTGTGGTGGCTCTAGTTTCTATGCTTGCGCTGCTATTTTGTGCCATTTCTCTTCATATGTCTTCATGTGAGAGATGGACAGGAATCTGCAAACTTGGTTTCAATGCCAAAAGTGCAAAATGATGTACATAGGGGTCAAGAACCCTAGGACACAGCATTACAATGGAGAGGCTCAGGTAACTGCTTCTGAAGAGAAAAAGGACCTAGAGCTAGTGATTATGAGTGACCTGAAACACATCACTCAGTGTAAAAAGGCAGTGGTGAAGGCTAACAGGATGCTGGGGTGTACTGAAAGGGGATTCAGTAGTAGACAGAGCAAGGTTATTTTACCATTGTACAAGTCATTGGTGAGACCACATTTAGAATATGGGGTGAGGTACTGGCATCCTTACCTTAAGAAGGACATCAACATGCTGGAGGGGTTCCAGAGGAGAGCAACCAAGATGATCGAGGGGATACAGGATAGGTCCTATAAGGAGAGGCTGGGAGCCCTGGGGATGTACTCCCTAGAAGAGAGGCAGCAGAGGGCTGATATGATAGAGACCTTCAAGTACATGAAGGAACTAACAGAGTCAAAGGAGGGTCTCTTTAAAATGAGTGACAACAGCACCACTAGGGAGCACAGCCTAAAATTGATGGGAGGGGTTCAAAGGGATGTAAGGAAGCATTTATATGGAGAGGGTGTTGTCCACCTTGAATGAGATGCCAGAGGAGGTAATATTAGTAAGGATGGTGGAAGCATTCAAGAGAGCCTGGGACAAACACATAGGGAACCCTCTGAGACCAAGGAAGAGGAGAAGGGGGAGACGGAGGGAGAGACAGTTGGAGGGACAATATCATTGGCATAAATTGTAAGGGCAGACCTTGCATCACTTACTGAGAAGACACGATAGACTGGGTGGTCTTCTGCTGGCTTTTTTTTGCATGTTTGTATTGCTCCTATCCATTTTTCTAAATCTGCTGTTTGTCTCTTGCTCTGCTGTTTGAGTTCCTCTTGATACTGTTGTCCTTTCTGTTGCCTGTGTGTTTCCCTTGCTTCTCACCCCAGACTCCTGCCACTGACACTTCTTCTGCCTGTCCACACCCCCATTTCCTTTATGCTTTCATTCCTGGCTCTATTTATGGTGCTTTGCTTCCCCTTTCTGTGCTGCTGTCTTGTTCTCTCTCTCTCTCTCTCTCTCATGCCTTGTTTGTGCTGCAGCACCTCTGCCTCTCTCCCACTGTTCCTTGTACATCTGTTTGGTTCACTTGTACAGTATGTGTTAAATAGCATCTCTCCCAAAGTCTGTAGAAATGAATGGTGAGTGATGGCTATCCTAGTAGTAATACCTGATAGACTGATAACAACAATGTATTACTACTAGGATAGATGTCACCCCTCCATTCATTCCTATTCAGACAGTGAAAAGCAAAGATGCTTGCTATGCCATGGAATGATTTTCTTTTTTACAGGATTAGAAACAGTAACACTAAGGTTTGGAGGCTTTGGAGGATGATGGGGTATTTATGCAAAAGAGGATGGGAAAGGGAGGGAGTTTCAGTGATGAACAAAGGGGGTAGGGAGGGGAAGTGGTAGAAACTGGACTTGGTTGGGGAGGGCAATTAACAGCATTTTATGGACTTTACAGGGTACAGGGGAGAGGATTGAAGTGGGGGCATAGCAGAGGGATGGGTGGGGATATATTTAAAAAATATGTGACATGGTGGAAGTAAGATGTGTGTCAGTAACATGCATTTTTATTAATAGTGTTTCATTAAAAACACACACTGGCAAAATTGGTGTGAAGCCAGGGAACTTTGCGAAGCTTTACTAAGTTTGAAATTCCCCACTTCACACCAGCTTCACCAGCAAATAAAAAGTTTGCGGCATCTTTATCTGGGGCACCCTCCTTGTGACTTCTACTGAGTCAGAGGGCTTTCCATTTAGGACAATCCTGAGGGCCCTTCCATTCAGCCAGTTTCTACCCACCTCATTATCGTATTCCCTACCCTGAGGTTACCCAGTTTCTTTACCAAGCTCCCATCTGGGACAGAGTTGAACGTTTTGGTGAAATCAAGGTACAGGACATCAAGTGCCTAACCCCTATCCATGGCTCTTGTCACCCAGTTGAAGAGATGAATGAAGTTTGTCTGGCACAACCTCTGGTAAATCTGTGCTGTTGGAGTCCTGGAGAATATTGGCCTCCAGGAACCCCAGCATCCTTTTTTTTCTGTTTTAAACTTTCTTTCTTGATTTTCCATGAGTCTGTTTATATCAATGACAGCTGAAGTTACACTCAAAGTAACATTAGGCAAAGTATAAAACAAGGAGTAGGGATACTTCTTCCAGTTTGTTACATCAGTGGGAGAAATCTTGATTTAGTAGTTGCCGTAGTGGTTCAGAAGACATACACTAGCTATTGAAATAAATACAATATGCATTGAAAATCTACATACACTATATACTGAAACAAATACACTATATATTAAAAATACTAACCCCCTCTATTGAAAAATTTTGGATACCCTATATATTGAGAGAAATATATTACATACTGAAATACATACACAGTATACTTTAAAAAAACACATACACTATATACTGAAACAAATACACTACATGGTGAAACACATACACTATGTATTGAAATACAAACACTGCAGACTGAAAAATTCACATACACTATATACTGATACAAATTAACTGTATACTGAAATGGACTACATTCTGAAACTACCCATCCCCCCAGCCCCTCCCCCTTGAGTGGCCTGCCACTGCTTTCCTTGCCTGTTGCATTCTGTAAGCTGCTGGCTTGATGAGAGGATGTCTAAAACTGCAGAGCAGAAGGTAAACAAAACGGAGTATCTCTTATTCTACTTCTTTATGGGGTTTTACATCTTATTTTGCTTGTACACCTTTAATCAAATTTCGGAGCACTGTGACATGACAAGAAACTTTTAGAACTAATTTAAAATGCTGTAGTTTATTCTTTTAAATAAGTGATGCCTTCATTTACTGTTAGACACATTTGTATAGGAAGCTAATACTTCCTAACATACCACTCTCATACCATGTAAACATAGGGGACTGCATGCATGTTTCTAAGTTAAAGTTTTGATCAGATTTATGAGTAATTAATTACTGTGTTGGTCCAGCAACTTATCTGAGCTGAATGCTTGGGAAGTCGATTGCAGGAGCTGTGAAAGTGTAAGCCAAATGTTTTCCTAGTTTGTACTCTTCTGAGTTAGTTTTGATTTATTTTTTGTTTTTATTTAAATGTTTTCTTTAGTGAAGGTTCTTGGTTAAGGAAAAAAAATATGTATTTTGCAGCAATCGCTCAGGGCCCAATTCTCGTCAGGAGCTCAGTTGGCATGTGCATAATTTGCACTTTCAGTTCTGAATAACTTCACTGTGATGCCTCACTGGTGGCTCTCACAGCTCCTAACCTCCCCATTACATATCTGTGGAGCACTACAAGGTGAACAGAGCTTTGCCAGGCACTTGGTCTCCGCTAATAAACCTGCCCTGGTCTAGCCTCATAGTGCATAGTTACGCTGTTTATATGGTATGACTGTGTTACTGAGTTTGAGATTCCCAAACTGTGTTTTATTTCTTTTTCCATTGAGATGTTTATCTTCTAGGTAACCCACTGACCCCCTTGCGCACTGGTCTGTCCATCCACATCACCCAAAATAACCAGGACTTACCTGCTCTGAGATCTCCCATGGCCTACACCCTCCCCCCATGGTGGGGCCAGGAGGGAGAGGGCCATTCACAAGGAGACACATATTCAGACAGGAGCAGAGCCTGGTTAGTAGTGCAAAGCCTGTGGCAGGTTGGTGGATTATTTTGCCATTAGAGGTTTTCTACCTTTGGTTTATCCCCTTGGCAGTCAAGCTGCAATGATGCCAATCCAATTAAAGACAAATACTGTTTTGTGCCTGCCTGAGCCCTGTCCATTATGCCACTCTGATGACCTGCCAGCGTTCCTCACCTAGGTAGCTGTTAAAGAGCAGGTGATCAGACTCCCCCTTCTTGAGAAGAGAGCAGTCCCCGAGATGCTCAATCATTTCTCCCGCCAGCTAACCCTGTTTGACCTAGGTCCTCTTCCGAAACTGGGCCACTGGCATTGGAGGCAGTACAGCTACCACCAAGCCACTAAGCCAGCCCACCAGACTGTATTTTTATAAGTAAACAAAAACTGCACTCAGATGAAAGAAGAAATTGTATTTTAGCTACATTGTTATAAATATTTAAGACACATCACACTGTTTTGAAATTGGATAAAAGTTTTCCGAGGAAAATAACATAAAATAATACATAAAGATGCAGAATAAGATAATCCATTTTTGTTTACTTTCTGCATCTTAAGAGGCATTGGCAGGGGATTTTTAGTCAATTAGGGCCCCATTTTCAGGAGGTTAGTGGAGTGCTAAACACCTAAGCACCATGCCACGTGGGAGAACAGCATGGTTGAACAGGTGCCATATATTTAGCAGCCCCCGATGCTAACCTGATCATGTGCATATGTACTACTAAAGCCTTGCAAATGAGGGATTGTCTCCTGCATACAGAGCACAGTGCTATATAAAAGGTTTTGAAAGTGCTTAACAACTGAAATTACAATACTGTTCACTGCTTCCAAAAATCCAACCCCCATTTGAGCACACAGTGGTGCATATTGTTATCTTATCGCTGGTCACCATTCTGATGCCCCCAAGTAGTATACCAAAATGATCCTTGGCATATAAAGGTTTTACACCCGAATCACAGTTTAAATGACTCCAGTTATTATAGTAAAATGATCCTTGGTGTCTGTCTAGTGTCCCCCAAAGCATACTAAGCTGGGAGCTAATTTCCAGATGCATTCTGGGGAAGAGGAACTTGTACAAGTGGGGCTTGGGTAGCACAAAAGTTCAAAATACATAACATACATGGAGCAAAGTGGTACACAACCGCAAATTACATTGAGAATAATACATGCAAGATGTGAGAACTTGAATAACAAGCAAACAATCGACAATGCATATACAGCACAGTCAGGAGCCACATACATATGCTGGCAATTAAAAATAGAGCAGTTTAAATCATCACTAGTTGTAAACATTTGTGCATAATACCTACAGTGGAAGCATAAGTGCCAAATTATAGCTGTACCTAAATTGGAAACAAGTCATAGGAGAGCAAGAGGGAAAATCAGAGCAAGTGCAGGAGGGAGAGGTGAGACCTCTGAAGTGGTTTGAAAGAATCCATGGGAGTGAGATTGGCGAATGGCTGGGGTAAGGGAGTTCCAGATTTTAGGGAAGCGGTGGCTGAACGTGGCTTTGACGATAGTTGTGGAAACTGAAGGGACTGCTGGGGTTAGAATATTTCAGCTTCTGATGGCATGGCTGTGGGGGGGGCAGAGAGATAGGAGGGTAGGAAAACAAACCAGATTTGCCCACAAAGCTGGCACAGTGGGCATGGTGTCTGTCCACAAGAGAAGAAAAGGAGAGAGATTTATATATAGAACAGTGATGCATCCAAGAAGGATAGTCAGAAAGGGTAATGGCAGAAATAGTTGAAGAGTGTGTCCAGTCTGGCAAGGGTAGTGACTGGGGCTACACTGTAGACCACATCACTATAGTTAGACATTGGGAGGATCATTCTCTCAATAATAGTGTGGTGTGCTGGAGGTGGGATACAGTCACAGTTCCTGTAAAGTGCACCAAATTAGGGTGCAGCTTTTTGACTATAGCATCCACTTGTTCAGAAAAGTTTAGGTGCTGGCCTAGCCAGATACCAAGATAACTAAATGTGGTAACATCCTCCACAGTGGAGCCATCCAGGGTATGGATAGTAGGAAGGGGAGGTAGACTAGAGAGTCTGTGCCTTGTGCGAAAGGACATGGAGACAGTCTTCTTGGCATTGAGGAAAAGCTGATTTGTGTGTGGTCAGAGCTGAACTTGATCAAAGTCTAGCTGGAGTCTGTGGGCCTGCTGTGAAGAGGACTGTGTCATCTATGTATATGTGAATGCATGCAGACAAGCATATGGAGGGGAGAGTGTTAAGGAAAATGGAGAAAAGTGGAGGACCCAACACAGATCCTTGTGGGACCCAAGTGGATACAGGCAGGGAGGAGAGAGGGGGTCACCAATTTTGACTGCTTGGGACCTACACATGCAGTAGGAGTGGAACAGCCAATGGCTGAATCAGAAAGGCCTGCAGCCTGGAGTTTGGCTAATATTTGGGGTAGGAGACAGGGTTGAATGCTTTGGCTACATTTACGAAGATAGCAGAGGTGAATAGGTAGTGATCCATATCACTGGATGGATTTGGTGAGCCTGAGCAGGGCGATGGTGGTGGAGTGATTTTTGCGGAAGCCAGACTTGTATTGGGTGAAGAAGGAAGAGGAGTCCAGAAAGGGAGAGAGAGTTATGACAAGATAATTTGTTCCTGTATTTTGGAGGGAGGAGAGAAATGGGTCGGCAGCTGTTAGCACAGTTCTGATATGATAAACTTACTGCAGCGCTGTTATCTCATAGAAGTGCCAAAACACCTCAGCGACAGGACAACGGCACGGGACATATATTTAATGCTCTCTGTGGGGGCTGCACCCCACCCCACCCCACTCCTCTGGCTTCCACCTCCGCATCCCCCTACTAAAGGATTCTCAACTCCAGGGAGGTGCATGTCGGGGGGGAGGTGAAAGCATGGAAAAATAAAGGTTCAGGCCAGGTGCAATAAAATCACACCAGCACCCGGACTCAAACCCGGTACCTCACCCACCCCAACCACAAGCCAACCCCAATACCTTGATGCATCTCGGCAATCCACTGCAGCACCACCCCCTACAGCTCCTCCACCCCCTCCCAGCCCACACTCAACGTGCTCGCTCCCCCCCGTGCGTATGTACATACAGTGACATCCTATCACACAGTTCACCCACCTCATCATCCAGTCGCCCTACCCTCCCATCGCCATGAGGGGTTTCGCCAGGAAGGAGTCGCCATTACAGATGGTGCCCTTCCCAATGCACCCACCTCAAGGGATACCCTGTTAGTACCAGATGGGTCACCACCTTTTGGAGGAGGAGTAACAGTGGCAGTCTTCCAGTCAGCAGCGATGGAAGAACAGCAGAAAGAGAGGTTAGGGAGGTCAGCCAATGGGGAGGAGATTGCAGAAGCAGACAGATGGAGGAGCTTGCTATCCAGGCCATCTGGGCTCCTACCCTTGGAAGGATTAAGGGCGGGAAAGGAGTCAGAGATGGAGGATGGAGTTACTGAAGAGAAAAAAACAATAGGCGGATGGAAGGAGATGACAATCATGCAGGCTGGCAGGGATGAGAGGGAGGTGAGGAAGGGGAGAGGGAGGAGAGGAGAGAGGAGGTGCAGGTGATAAAAAGGAATTATACCTCTGTGTTGATGAAAGAGAGGTTAGAGATAGGGGTGTCACCCACTTTGAGGACAGGCAAAAGAGATTGAGTGGGAGGGGAGAAGAGATTGTGGCAGCCTTCCAAAATTTAGACAGGTATCCAGTGTTGGTACTGAAGGTAGATGTAAAATATTCACCTTTGGCAAGCCTTATTGCCCTGGTACAGGTGTTGCGCGGAGGAGATGATACATCTTGAAGCCATGGAGGATGGGTTATGTTTATTTTCTGACTAGGCCAAATCATGCACTTGCAAGCAAGCTATGAGCTTGGCCATGATCTAGGGGAGGTGGGGTACCTTTTCTCATGTCCTGCTCTGGGGGGAGCATGGCAGACCCATATTTCAAGAAATTTTGTTTTGAAACATGTTAGCATGGAGTCAGTGGAGCAAGCCAATGAGATAGGGGACCAATCAGAGTGGCTTAGGTCACAGCGCATGGGGGTGAGGTCCAGGGATTTGAAGGAAAATATAAGCAATGTTTTGGTGGGGGTGAGCGGGATTTAGTTGAGTGAGAGGCAGCAGAAGGTTGTGATTATGGTGACAAATCAGAAGAGAGGGAAGTCAAGAGTTGAATGCCACAGGGATCCATCCTGACTCTTCCTCTCTTCTTCAATATGCTCATTAACAACGTTTGAGAATGAATCTGGGTCTGTGTCTCTTTGAAGATGACACCAAGCTCATGGGAGGGTAGATAGTGATGTGGGAAGTAGGAAACTGCAGAGTGACATGTAAAGATTAAAGAGGTGGCCTAAGCTTTAGCAGTTGAAATTCAATGCCAAAAAGTGCCAGGTGATTCACTTAGGGGGCAAGAACCCCAGGACAGAGTACTGGATAGAAGGGGTAGAGCTGAGCACTACATCTGAGGAAAGGGACCTAGTACTCATCATTAGTGACTCCCTTAAACAATTAAGCTAGTACAGTACGGCATCTAGTAAGGCAAACAGGATACTAGGATGTGTCAGAAGGGGTTATGATAGTAGAAGAAAAGGGGTTTACTGCCTCTTTATTGATCACTGGTGAGGCTGCACCTTGTATATTGTTCAGAGTTCTGAACTTCTGAAGACCTCACCTCAGGAAAGATAAGGACAAAGGGTGATCAGGATGATTCAGAGCTGACAGGACAGATCGTATGAGGATCTGCTCAAGGCACTGAACATGTCTTCACTGGAGACCAGACAAGAGAGGAATGATATGATAGAGACCTTCAAGTTCCTGTAAGGAATAAACAAGGTGAATGGAGAAGAACTACTTAGCATGAGTAACAGTTCAAGGGTATGGGGGCACAAGTAGAAACTGATGGGAGGGAGGTTCAAGAGGGATATTGGAAAGTTTTATTTTCCAGAAATGGTGGTGGAAATGTGGAATAGTCTGCCAACTGAGATGGCAGGCACCAAAACCATAAATGGTTTCAAGCATGACTGTGACAAAGTGAAGGGTATAATGGTTACTCAGGCTGACAGTAGTAAGGAGGGGAACAGGGGAGTAGATAGTGAAGGCTAGTACCCTGTATGGACAGTAGGTTCCAAAGTTTAATAGGGGAAAAAGGGGCAGACAGGATGTACCATTTTTTCTTCTGCCATCATTGTCTATGTTTCTGTGTTTCTATTTTTCCATGATCCCTGACATCTAGTAGCCCCACCCACCAGTCGTAAATCTGAGCCCCTCCCAAAGCCATCCAGCCAGGTCCCTCCACCCCTTCCCCATTGGCCCCCCATTTACCCAAGAGTGCAGCCACTTCCCTGTGACTATGATCGGTACAGCATCTTAGCTTATTACCTTGGCTGATCACTGTCTGAGTGAAAGGGAGTGAGTGCACACCTACTGTAGAACATCTGTTTCTATAGTAGGTGTGTGCTTACTCCCTGTCACTCAGAAAGTGACCAGCTGAGTTGGAGAGCTGAGGGGCTGGACCTGTCACTCTCACAGTGGGAGGGACTGGCAGCTGGGGTAATTTATGACTCACCATTGGGAGAGGGGGAAAAGGACCTTAATGGGAGGAATTGGGAGGGGGCTCAGACTTGCAATCAGGGTGATCTAGATGCCAGAGATCCTCTTAATATACTAACCAGAAGCATCTGAATGGTGATTGGGGGTGGGGAAATTCTAGATGCCAGGGATAATTTTACTAATTGGGGTTATCTGAATGTGACTGGGGGAACTACTAGATGACAGGGATCCTTTTATTATAATATTGGGGCATCTGAATTGTGATGTGGAGGTGAGGGCTGGCACTGCTCTGTATAATTTCTCCATGAAGTCATGCACAGAGGCATTGTGCAGAGATGTTAGTTAGCCCATATGGGCCAGCAAATGTCCCACTAGTTCCTTTCCTGCCCTATAGACTTAGCATGCTGAGAGTTGAAAATGTCTCATGGGGTAAAGGTGCTACACTATTTGGGACATGCTCTCTCCCTTTGTTCCTCTGAATCCCTGTCCTACTGGAGGCTGTGATAGTGCCTAGTCATGTCACAGTGGGCTCTCCAATGGGAACCAGTGATCACTGTACAATGTGGTTCAATATTAAGATGGGTGCAGAGGCAAGCCACAAAAAGACGATGGTCCTGGACTTTAGTAGGTTGGATTTTAAAGAAATGGGAGACTTCTTCAGAAGCAGCTTAGCAGGGGATGATTGTCAGAGAGGGGTAGAGGAACAATGGAGAAAATTAAGTAAAGGCATAGATGAAGGCAACCAGCATCTGCATGAAGGAAGTGAGCAAAAGCAGGAGGAAACAAGCATTTGTCAATGCTGAATGTTGTCTTGCTGGCATTGCCATTGGCAGTGCAGGAGTTAGAGAGATGCATAATAGGAATGGTAGTGAAGTATGGTAGAGACACCAACCCCACACCACCCTGCAGAGATTAACAGGCATTCAGGTGTGCCTTTGGGTCGTCAGCCATAAAGCTCATGCCATTTTACCTCACCCTACCCTGCAGACTCCGACAAGTGTCACGTTCTGCATTGGGGTCATTGGGCCTTATGCTCGCCCCATTCCATAAGGAAACACATTGAGATGGGTGCAGTATAGGAGAATGGAGTGAACTTTGAGGCTGAAGAGTCCAAGGCACACCTTGATGTGTGTCACAGACTGCAGGGTGGGGTGGGGTGGAATGGTGTGACCACTACAGCTGATAAACCAAAGTCACCCCCCGATACCAGTCAGTCTCTACAGGGTGGGATATTGTGGTTAGAAACCTCAACACCCCGGGCATTTGTTGGCATTCGTAATCCAAATTTTCAACATGGACTTTTTGTGATCCTACTTCATGAAAGCATTTGGGAGCTCCGCTCATGAACAGTGGCACTGTGATTTTGTTAATGTATCCTGAACATTGATTTCCCACAGCAGCTGTGGCATTCTGTGCCAGATGTGCAGAAACACATTTTGGGTAGGATGTGAAAAATGACAGCTCTACTGTTCATAAGGACATGTAAAGAAATGGTAATGTTGGAAATATTGAGTAAAAATATAAAAAATTCTCGAAGTTATGAGCGTGCATGGAAACTGCACAATGTACGCTCATAACACAGTCATTTTGTGGAATTTGTTCACCAAATTTTCAACATAGGCATTTTGGGATCCCATCTTATGAACAGTGACACTGTCGTTTTGTTAATTGGTCCCACAAGGTGATTCTCCGCAGTGACCGCAAAATCATCTTTCCGGACCGAATAATGAAATGACAGTGACTGATCTTGAGGTGGGGTCCCAAGAACCCCACGTTGAAAATTTGGAGCCAAAAGTCAAAAAAATGGCTGAGATATCCACCTACGTTGACCCCCCTCCTCCACTGATGCCATTATACAGCTTACCAGCATTTCTTCAATTTCTGGTCAGCTTTGAAGAGTGCAGACATGTTCCCATTCCACCGAAGATCACAGTGCTGGACTCCAGAGGTCAGCATGGAGTGAGGGGGTGTGTGGGGAGGTGGGGTGTTCAAAGGGTGGCTGCAGGTTGGGGGAGGGGACCCGATGGCAAAGGACCATTTTCTTTGTTTCAGGTTATAATAAAAATAAAAGAAAGAACACCGCAGACCATTTTCTTTTTTTACAGGTGTAAGGAAAATGTTGGACACACTGGGGTGGGTTCCCAGTGTGTCCCATGAGTTTGTGGTGTGACATTAGCCACACTGTGGTGGGCAGGGGCAGGAAAATGCTGACACAATCATCTTTTGAACATGGAGGCACACTGGGGTGGGCTGCCAGTGTGCCACACAATCATGGGGATTAACTATGCCGATAGGAGGATTGGGCACCCCCAAAATCAGCTTGCTGAGGATTGTGAGAGGTGGATGGCAACAGCTGCACCATGTTTATTGAAATGTTATACCAGGCATGGCATGCCCTGCAATGACAGGGAGCACCCTCATCGCAGTAATGAAATTGTTTCAAGTTAGTGGCACACTTTTTTTAGTGTTGTCATAGACAGCGTGCTATTTCATTCATGCCACAGAGCTCAGCCCGAAAAAGCAGTGGTGCCACTGGCCACAAGTTTAGTTTAGTTTAGTTAGTTAGTTTTTGTTGACCGGGTTAGTGCACTAGACAAATCCTGCCCATCTTCAGGCATGACCCGGGGGGAGGAGGATACAGATGAATGCCAACTGACCTTGAACCAGATTAAGCTGTTGGTGGTATTTTTAGTGAATGAGGGAAATTTGTCCAGGACACCGGGGAAATTCCCCTACTCTGGAGGGTGCTGTTGGTGGGAATTTTTGCAGAGTGCTTTCAGACACCAGTTGGGATGGACATGCGGAGAGCTGAGGAGCTGGTCTTCTCCTCAGCTTTCACCTGGATTGAGTGATCTACATGGAACCTACTTCTGAACCAAGTGCTGCGATTGCAGCGGTTTCTTTACCAGATTCAGATACCAGAGATGTTCCGTTGGAAAGCAGTGCAGCAAGAGAGGTGGAGGAGCTCAAGAGGCTGCTTCGGGATACTGAAAATCAATATTTGGCTAAACAGAACACTTTATTAGAGGAAATGCAGCAGCATCGTTCGGTTTCTCCCGACGGACGTGGACCGGAACAGGAAATTACGCGGTTAGAACCTACGATGGTTCCTGAAGTTGTTTTTCAGCCTATGAGAGTTTCTGATGGTGGATTTACTTTTTCGGCACCCTCCTGTTCTGATTCTCTATGCCCTCAGGCTTTGGGTGAGTCTTTTCCTTTTGCTGTAACTGACACTCTACAGTCTGCCATGGATTTTCAGTCCTCTGCAGCAGCTACTGTGGGGGACTTGGAACTACCTTCTGGCCCTCGCGATGGGCATTTTCATACTAACTTGGGCTCTCAGTACTGTGAGGGTCATGCTGGAGGCCCTATGGACATACCCTGTGTTACTTTAACACAGAAACCTCCTATGTCTGACCCTGAACCCCCCTCTCCACAAATGTGAGCCTTATCTCCACTGTCTCTTCAGATGCTCCGGTTGCTGCTGCATGGGTGGCCTCAGCTCTTGAGGTTGCGGGGTGGGTACAATCTCCAGATGGCATATCCTGGGATGCTAATGTGCAGTCCACAGAGGCTTCATCACCTTCACCTACAACTATGGAATTAAGTCTTCCTCCTGTTCAACCCTCTTTGAATCCATCAGCTCCTCTTCCTATTGTTTCCAGCCCAGATATTATGGAAAACATTAGGAATTTGGAGGAAGGTGCTTTGATACAACCTGCTGGCTCCCCCCCCCCCGAGGCCTCTGCTGACAGTATCATATCTCAACAGCCAGCCTCAGCAACTGAGACCTGCACAAGAGAAAGGTCCTTCTGTGTGGCATAATAGAATTGCTGAATGCTTATTTCCTGCTACCTTTGGTTTGGGGAATGAACCTGCTGCTAGACGTAATGCGGTTCGTTTGAAATTTTGGGGGTCGCAGGATGATGTCCCTAATAGACTTTTTATTGGATGTGATTTATTGAAAACCAGTATGAGGTTCTACACGTATGAGATTTATGCCTTGATTCATATGCCTGGAGACTCGATTTATGACATCAGTTTTAAGCATCCAGCAGGTTTGGATAGATTCTGGAAACAATACCAAACTTTGAAACATACACCCTTGTGGAAACCTTTCTTGGCTATCCCTTTGACCAAACCAGTTTTTAAGAAGACTATGATTTTATTTCGTAATGAAGGGGTTAATGTAGCTGACATAACCTACTGGTTGCAGCAACATTGTTCTGTAAAAGGCCCCCCGGAACCCATTCTTGATGATGAGCACCTCTGGACAGGGGGATGGAGATATTAATTGACTTACGTTTAGAAAATGGCTTAACTAAACATCTGCCTAATTGCTTTTTTTTGGGACGAGATAGAGGGGTTCTTTTTTATCCGAGGCAGCCAAGAGTCTGTATAAATGTGAGGCCTTAGGTCATTTGAGCAACATCTGTGATCAACAGAAATGTGGTCTATGTGGGGAATTGGGACACATAGGCGCACATTGTAGAAGTCCCATGAAATGTAATTTGTGTGAGGAAAGGGGACACACTTTCCGCTCATGCTCTTGGGCTTCACACAATTAAGCTGACGATGCCATAAGGGCAGAACAGGATGTCTACATGGCAAATGAGCAAAAAGAATGTCAAAGGATGCAGGATTTACTAGAGCATCCTGAGGCCCCAGTCACTACCCTTCACCCTTCTTCTTATCCCATTGTGGGAGAGGTTTCTCAAATCCCGGTCCTAGATGTTATGGATACAGGTGCTCTGGCCACTACATCCTCCTCTACTTTAAATAAGGTTGAAGCCCTTGTTTTAGGCCCTATGTCCTCTGTAGAGGTTGCTGATCAGACTATCCTGTCAGTAACAGTTCCTGGCCCTATTTTACCTAAAATGCCGTTAGATGTGCAGGATGCCCCATGTATGCCTCCACCAGAGAAAATATCTGATGCCCCCTTTCAACGTGTTACCAGATCAAAGGCCACCAGAACTAGTTCTGGGGCCCCTCCTATATTTCCTGAGTCTGATTTCACCCCGATAACCAATCCTTTTGCCCCTTTGCAGGATCATGAGGGTGATGAAGATGAGGAAGAGTCTGATTTTTCTTCAGTTGCCTCCTCTCTTCCTGATCATGTCCTGGATACGGAGGTTAAAGAAAAGCCCAAAACGAAAAAGCAGAAAAAAAGGAAGTGAATTGCAATTTTTTTCTGATTGGGTTTTTTTTTTCCTATTTTTTCTCCTGGCAACTGTTCTCTCTTTTCTCACTCTTAATGTTAACAGTATTAAATCTCCATTATGGAGGCACCTTACTTTTGCCAGTCTCAGTACACATCCTGGTTCTGTTATTTTTTTACAAGATACCAGACTGAGTTCCCTGGCATGTATCAAAGAAGCAGGACAGGATTGGTGCTGGGGTGCCTCTTTCTGGTCACCTGGGGAGGGTGTGTGTGATGGCTTGGGGATTTTGTTTTTTTCTAGCCTCCCTATCAAGGTGTTACAACTTTTGGATATAATACCTGGGAGGGTTATGCTTGTGGATATTGTTGTCTCCCATTGTACCTATCGTCTTTTAAATATATATGCTCCACGGTCCAAAGCTGATAGAGTGGCTTTATTTTACCGCATTTCCCCATATTTACATACCTCCAAGTTGGTTGTCTGGGGTGGTGACTTTAATTGCGGTTTAGCTGCCAGGGATTGGGGGCGTAAGACTCAAAAGTTGTTCTGTGACATTAATGCTTTGCTGCATGTTTTAAGAACTAATCATTTGGTGGACTCATATGACTCACTGCACCGAAAACCAGAGCATACTTTCCATAAAGGTTCTATCTCTACAAGGATAGATTTTTGGTTTTTATCAAAGAGGCTTTCCTGTTGTTCTGTTTCTACTTTACCTTTAGAAACGTCTGACCATTTAATTGTGAAACTAACTATTAGAAACTACCAAAAACTTATATTAGGCTGTGGTTTTTGGAAATTAAATACGTCCCTTTTACAGGACACGACTATTTCTACGCAGCTAAATTTATTTTTTTCAATACGGTCAGATATAGGTTTTTTATATGATAGTCTTATAGACTGGTAGGAAGACACGAAACAGGACCTTAAGTTTCTTTTTTTACAGATTTCACGGAATAAAGCTCGAAATTTGTATCTCACATACCTGGGATATAGAGCAAGGTATATGGCTTTGTTGTCACAGGCAGTTTCCACAACGGGTGCTCAGAAGCAGGAATTTTTGGCTCTTAAGGAAAAAATGATAGCTTTTCTCCACACGAGAGAAAAAGATATAGGTTTCAACAGAAGTTTTTGGTTTCTGGTACTCGAGAGCAGGTGAACCCTTTCGATATTTCTGGCCAGGATTTGCCACCTTTGTGTATGACCATTTTAAAAGCTTCTGTTGGTTCCTTAGTAAATGATACACGGAGTATCCGAAACATGGTGCAAGAGTATGCTACAAAGACTTTTTCTAAACCTATTTCTGAATATCTTCCTTCCTTTTTTCAAACCCTAGACATTCTATCACTTTCTGAACTTGAAATTAAAACGTTGGTTTCCCCGATTTCTTTGGATGAAGTTAAAAGAGCTATTGGTCGTTTATCGACACATACAAAGCCTGGCATGGATGGCCTGCCTAATGAGTTTTATAAAAAGTATGTAGATATTCTTGCACCATGGCTGTTGGTTGTTTTTCAAGCAATTTGGGCGGAACACAGAGTTACCCCTAGTATGGGAAATGGGGTACTGTTTTTTGTTTATAAAAAAGGGGATCCTACTATCCTGCAGAATTGGAAACCTTTGAGTCTCTTGACCACTGATTACAACATTTTAGCTACCATTCTAAATTACCGGCTCTCAGACATTTCGCATAAACTGTTAATTTCTTTTTTTTTTATAATTTAAACTTTATTAATACATTTCTTTTTATAAAGGGCAGTTACAGCAGAACAAGGAATGATATACCACATGAACAGTAAGAACTGCCCAGCCCACCCTCCCACCCAACCCCCTTACAGCAGCAACAAGACTATGTAACCTAAAGTGCAGTGAATATTTCCATTAGACATATGAGAAGGACTGAGGTGTGGTATAATCATACGTGAGACAATGAGAGTAAGGAATGGAAGGGATCCCATATCTTACTATAAGCTGCTAGTCTATTATGAAGGCTTGCAATCGCCGTTTCTGTTCGGAGATTAGCAATGATTTCATGCAACCACTCTTGGAAAGATGGGGTGGATTTGTCTTTCCAATGATGTAAAATGAGTTTCTTAACAGATAGAGCAATCATGGAGATATGAAATTTCCTGATTCTGACCCTAACAAGGGACATGTCCCCTAGGAGACATATCTCAGGAATAAAGTACTCCTGAAGGCCCAGCAGGGGATCCAGAGACATCTTAATTGAATTCCATAGAGGGAAAACTTTGGGACAGGACCAAAACATATGAAGGAGCGTTCATTCTTCCTGCATGCACTTAGTACATGTACTAGAGTTCGAGAAACCCCATTTCTTTAGTTTAACAGGGGTACAATACATATTGTGTAATATATGATATTGCATGAGACGCAGTCTATCTTGGGAAACATATTTATGACAGGATCTCCATAGGGATTGCCAATCCAACTGGTATTGAGGGAGGAGTGAGTTCCAGAATCTAGTAGGTCCAAAGGAGTCCCCATATTTTTTATAGTACAACACTCTGTATAACTTAGATACAGTGCCTGAAGATCCAGACAATAGGGAGATTTCAGGTACCAAGGCTGACACCTTCTGGGAAGGGGGAGTATTCCCCAGGACTATTGTGAGTAGGTGTCTTAACTGCATGACCTTAAAGTGAGATGAGACCGGAATGAGAAACTTTTCAATAATTCCACCTGGGGACAACCAGTGTCCCTCCCCATCCACCAAGGAAAGCAGTTTTCCATCACCTAACTGGGGCAACCACTTACTGGGAATCTGCTTCCTGTTAATAGTAAAAGAAAGGAGTTCAAATGGACTGAGCTAAGTCAGTCTGAGGGAATAATGAAGAAATAAACATAACTGTATAAACGCTTAAAGAGATGCCTACTGTGGTACAGTCAGCTATCTTTACATGTGACAATTTGAGGTAAAATAGGGTTAAGGGATCCAGGCATTTAGCTTTAATTGCATCTAATTCAATCTTAAGCCATACTGATTGTTCCATTTCAAGGCCTGGGGATATCCATCTCGCACATTTTACTAGATGACTGGTCCAGTAGTATAATGCCATATGGGGAATCCGCAGCCCTCCCTCAAATTTTGGGGCAGCTAGTTTGTAATAAGCCAAATGGGGGGTATTTATCCGCCCAAATAAATCTTGTAAATATACCGTGCAATTTCTTAAACCAGCGTATAGGGATAAAAGAATTGAGAAGGGATAGGGGGTAGAAAATTCTAGGAAATACATTCATCTTAATTATGTTAATCCTGCCCCATAATGATATGGGAAGTTTAGACCATCTGTCAAGGTCATGAATAATGACCTGTGAGAGAGAGTCCAGGTTGTCTTTAAACCATGTTGAGGGGTTATGGGATAACTTAATGCCCAAATACCTAAATGCTCTAGGAGTCCAGCATAAGCCTAGGGGGCTAATATTGTCCTTGCATACCTTGTGGTTTAATGGGAAAAATAAGGATTTACTGGCATTCAGCTTGTAATTGGATAGCTTGCTAAATCTGGCTATTTCATTCAGTAAGGGTGGTATTGATGAAACCGGATGGGAGAGACGTATCAACAAATCATCTGCATACGCAGTGAGTTTAATTTCATAATGCCCAACCTGAATACCTCGTATAGAAGTATTTTTGAGAATGTTTTGAATGAGGAGCTCCAAGTATAAATTAAATAACAGAGGCGATAGGGGGCAACCCTGCCTAGTACCTGAATAAAGTGAGAAGGAGTTAGAGAAAACCCCATTAGCTGAGATTCTTGCTGTAGGGGATTTATATATTGCAGCAACCCAGGATATGAATACCGGAGGGAATTTGAAGGCACTCAATACCTTAAACAAAAAACTCCAGTTTACCCGATCAAATGCCTTCTCAGCATCCAGAGAGACCAGGCCTGCAGAGAACTCAGCATCTCTGGTAGCCGAGAAGACATGAGATAACGTACATAAGCGGTCCGCCGATGAGCGTCCCTTCATAAATCCTACCTGATTCATGTCTATTAACTCAGGAAGTACCACGGATAGCCTATTAGCTAAAATCTTTGAGAGAATTTTAATGTCTTGATTTAGGAAGGATATAGGCCTATAACTTTGGACAAGCTCTGGGTCTTTGTCTGGCTTGGGGAGAAGCACTATCAAGGCTTCAAAGAGATGACAGTCAACCTCCGTCCCAGATAGAATATGTTGAAATAATCTATTAAGTATTGGTAGTAAAACCTCTCGAAACATCTTGTAGAAAAGGGAAGAAAATCCATCAGGACCAGGAGTTTTATCTGAAGGTAAACCATTGATAACCTCAGCAATTTCTTCCTGCGATATAGAAGAGACAACAGAGTCTTTGTGATATGCTGGGAGGGAGGGAGGGCAGGTGGGAGTCCATCAGATACTTCTCCACGCTTACAAGGCTGGGGGGGGTTGCTCCATGCCCCCATACAGCGTTTTGTAGTATACTGCAAATTCTTGAACTATCCCGGTAGGAGATGTTTTCAGAGACCCATCTGCAGAAGCCCTCATAGAAGGGATAAATCTCACAGATTCTTGTTGCTTGATACAGAGTGCCAATAGGCACCCCGCCTTCTCACCCTGATCAGTGTAACTAGCTTTAGTACATATGATAGCTAACTCTGCCTTTTCCCAGAGTAATTCTGAATATCTATCTCTCAACACTAGGAGCTTCGTCTTATCCTCTTCTGGGGTATTGGCTGAAACATTAATTTCAAGTACCCGAATTTGGGATAACAAAGATAATAATTCCCTCTCCCTAGCTCTTTTTCTAGTCGCCATGAAACTAATAAGAACATCTCTCATATAGGCTTTAAAAGCCCCCCATATAATGTCCAGTTTTGCACTATTTTAAGGGTTGGACAAAAAAAAGGCCTCAATGTGTTCCCTTATGATTTTACAATATTTAGGATCTTTAAGCAATTGGTCATTAAGCTTCCATCTAGTTTCTCTCTTTGAAACATCCTGAATTGCAAGTTTGCACAACACCAAGGAGTGGTTGGAGACAGGACCAGGTTGGATCAACAAGGTCCTAACCCCAGGCAAGAAAGTCTGAGAAATGAAGATGTAATCAGTGCAGGACTGCGAGCCATGTGCCAATGACCTATAGGTGAACTCCTTGGAATCTGGATATAGGACATGCCAGACATCACAGAGCCCGCATTGATCCAGTAGGTCTCTAAAAGCCCTCTGACCTGGAGAGCCCCCCCGATCCACCACCTGACCTGTCAAGGTTTGAGTCTATGACTTGATTAAAGTCACCCCCCAGAATAATCCTTATAGGAAGGAAAGGCAGGATTACATTTATAAGTCTCATGAAGTACCCAGGGTCATCTGCATTAGGGCCGTATATGATGCCCAATAACAGTGGTACTGAACAGAGAGTACCTATAACTAAAACAAACCTACCCTCAGGGTCCTTAATAACTTGAGTTGAAACAAAGGGAATACCCCTGTTAATAATAAGCATGACCCCACAACTATTTGAGGAGCCTTGTGCCTCATACACCATCCCCACTTGTTGTCTCCTCACTTGTGAGGCTTCCTTTTCTAATAAGTGCGATTCCTGTAGGAAAGTTATCTGAGAGCGTAATAAACTTAAATGTTTAAGAACCTGATATTGCTTAGATTTTTTCCTGATCCCCTTAACGTTCCACGTTGCAAAAGTCACCTCCTTGGCCACCTACTAAGGATTACTAAATGCAATAGGTTCGGCCCTGTGCTCAGGGTATATAGCACAAGTAATCTAACCCTACCCATTGCTGCTGTAAGGCCCTCCCACCACCCTAACCCCCCCATCAAGAGCCCAACTTTAAGCCCCCCAGTACACCCCCACCCCCCAACAAGAGCACACTGCACCCACCCCTTTCCAACCCCCAATCTGTCACAAGCAACGCCCAGCACAGCACTGGGTCATATCCTCCCCTCCGCCCGAAAATATCCGTTAATGATCACCCTCATATTTCTAGGTATAAAGTAGTTTATGAATTGCATTGACAAGCCCTTAATGCCTAAGGAGCGGTCTCGGGCTTCCAGAGCCTGTGGACATATGATAGTGAATCGAACAGAGATAGAGAAGGAAAGTGAAACCGGGTATCACAGGTGTGCATATGGCAGGCCTCCACGAGACTCCAAAATGAGAGCTGAAAATTGCCTGTCCCCATAGAAAACTGCACCAGGAACCAGAGCCAGGGGAGAAACTAGTACGAAGGGGTAACCCCATTCTTGAACTGAGAACATGAAAAAACGAGAAACCGGATGAGAACCAAAACGAGATCCTGCAATGAGAAAACAAATAGGAGTAATTATCCAGGGGTTACCGACCCCTAGTTCCAAAAAACCCCCTGTGAAGCCAGGATGGCATAGCAACTGAGAGAGATCCCTCTCGGATCAAAATCACCCAGACCTATGTTAATTGGGTGAACCGCGCCCTCTTGTGGTCATATCCCAGTCCAACCGGCCTGCCAAAAGCACCATGAAAGCCCGAAACCACTCAGAAATCTGAAAAATTAACATATAAGAGCTAATCAGGAGCCATTAACCGAAAGTCTTCCCCTGTATGCTACCCTCAGAAATTGAATATGTAACATTCTCTGGAACGCAGTCCCAAATAAGCCATCACCAGGCCCCCCAAAAGGATTCGCCCTGAGACATTAACACCAACAAGCCAGGGCATGAGAATAGTAAAAGTCAGGCCATATACTAGTAGCCCTGTTCCAATTGAGAAAATAAACACAGCAGAACTCCGTCATTAGAAAAAGCTTTCCCAATGAAAGAAACGAGTAACAGCTCACTCAGCAGCTCTCAGTGAGTCCCAATGTTCAGGAGGCACTCTCAGGTCTTCCGGAACAAATCTGGCAACATTGATTTAAGGCTTTGTAGCACAACTTCAGGATCCTCAAAATTGAGCCAAGAGCCGTTTACTGAGACTTGTAACTTTGCTGGGTACCCCATCCTGACTTTTAACCCTGCCGCTATAATCTTAAATACAATCGGGTGGAAGGCTTTACGCTTCAGACGAACCGAACCAGGGATGTCTTGAGCAATTCTCATCTTCGCCTTCTCCCACCTGACTTCTTGTAGGGCCTTGACTTTCTGCAAGACATGCTGCTTTTCCAGATAATTCAGAAAGCGGCAAATAATGGGACGAGGGGGAGCATCAGGTGGGGGTTTTGGTTGCAGGAACCGATGAGCACGCTCTATCATGTACACTGGGCCAAAGGGAGAGGGACCAGCAACCCTGTCTACCAGCTTCTGGACAAAGACTACTGCATTCTGGCCTTCTTCCCCTTCTGGGAGCCTGAGTATTGCAACATTATTTCTTTGGCAACGGCCTTCCAAATCTTCGAGTTTAGCTTCTAAGCGAGATAACTTTTGTCTCGTTGATAGAAATTCAGGATCCAGGCTTTCCAGTTTTCTTTCGATCGAAACTATTCGGGTGGTATTATCCGAGACTGTGATAGAGACTTCATCCAATTTTCTGTAGAGGGATCTCAAGTCGGTCGCCATATCTTTCATCTCTTCCCGAAATGGTTTAAATTCTTCCAAGAACCTGTTAAGAGTTAAAGGTTCTTGATCCCCAGCTTGACACGAAGGATCCAGCTTGTCTGGGCCACTCGAGGCTCGGGATTTCTTTGAGGCCTTCTCAGGAGTGGTAGGAAGGGTATGTTTCTGAGGGTTTTCTTCATATAAGCCTCCATTTACCGCTCTGATACCCAAAACTGGAGCACAGGATATTTAAACACAAGGAAAACTCATAAGCAGAGGAATTAGTTAGGTTTTAATGATGTAAAAAGACAAATTTATATTCGGGAGGCAGGAGCTTAGCGGAGGAGCTTCTACTCAGAACTCTGCATCACGTGATCCCTCATAAACTGTTAATTTCTACTCAAACATGTGCAGTTCCTGGTAGAAATATTTCCCAAAATTTAATTTTTATTAGGGAATTGATAGAGCAAGGTCTACAGCATAAGTTGACTGGTTATCTTTTAGCATTAGATTTGGAAAAAGCTTTTGACGCTTTGCATCATGATTACCTTTGGACTATTTTGGCATTTTATGGCATACCGTTTTCCTTTTTGGATTTAATTCAAACACTTTATAGATCAGAAACAGTAACCCCCCTAGTTAATGGACATTTGGGTATCTCAGTCCCTTATCAGATAGGAGTTAGGCAGGGCTGCCCACTGAGTCCGCTTTTATTTGTTTTTGATTTGGACCCCTTACTACGGTATAGTGACAGGGATACAAAGGTTCATGCTATTATCTCCTCGGAGAATTTTTGTTTTTCTAAAATAGTAGCTTATGCAGATGATTGTATCTGCTCCATAGCGGATATTGATTCCGGGAAACATATTCTGGATTTTTTATGTTCAGTACAACTGGGCACTGGTATTAAAATTAATACATCTAAATGCTCTTTGATGTCTTTAGGTCATGTGTCCAGTGTTCAATTCTTTGATATTCCGGTAATTACTACTAAATTGAAACTTCTTGGTGTTTATTTTGGCTCACAAGACTCTCTACATAGCAATTGGGATGAAATTTATGATACTGCATTTTCCAAAGTAAAAAATGATAATCCTGGAAAATGACAAGGGAAAAATGTGTGTTCATGTTAAAATCCTACATAGCCCCACTTTTTTTTATTTCTTTCCCGTATTCTTCCTTTACCTTTTGATATGCATTCTAAAATTTTGGGTCTTTTTTTTCAGCTACTGTGGGGTAGTCACTTGAATCCAGTGAAGAGAGCACACACCTACAGACCCTGGAAAGAAGGAGGCTTGGGTATGATACATCCTAGTGTTCATTTCTTTGGGGATTTTTTCTATGCCTCTATTCGGCCTTTTTTGATCGAACAAACTGTCACGGGTAGTATGTGCATGTCCCTGTGGGGAGCCCCTTTTTTAACAGCCTGGGGTCGAGGGAAATGGCACCCTGTAGATAAACAGCTGCCTTTGTATGCTCAATATATGCTTAAATATATTAGATTATGGAAAACAGAACTTAGTTGGTTTGTGACACATGAGCGGAAGTCCTTTTATAATCATATTGTTTCAGCCTGTTATGTTGAGGAACCCCTTTTTTTTTGTTTCTACTTGTATAGATACATCTTTCTTGCTAGCCAGTGTGACTGAACCTAGAATACCAGAAAAGATGCGAGATGTAGTTTGGTTATGTGCTCACCAGAAACTGAATGTGAGAGTAAATCACAAGCATAAACAACTGTGTGAAAGTTTTGTCCAGAATCTTCCTGTCAGGGACAGCTTGAGACGATACAGCACTTATATTTTGAATGCTTACACACTAAATCCTTTTGGTCTGTTCTGGCACATTGGTGGGATGAACCACTTTTTGGGTCTCTTACGTATGATATTTTGATACTAGGACAAATTCCAAGGGTATGGTGCAAATGGAATAAAAGTACTGTGTATGTGATATTAGCATGCCTTAAGTGGCATAATTGGCAAGCACTTTGCTTACGAATACTACAGAATAAGTATTTATCTTTGCAAGAAGTTTTTTTTTTCACATACAGGATGAATTGGATGCACTGTATGCTTATGAATTCAATACTTTGGGGAACAAAGTAGGTACTTTGCTTTGGAAACATGTGGACTGGGTAGGTTGAAATAATTCCTGGTCTTTTGCTTTCTTTTCCTTTATTTTAACGTTAATTTTGTTAATATGTCTATGAAATTCATGCTGTATGTGTTATACCTTTTTTTTATTTTGTTTTGTTTCTTTCCTCCTTGTATCTTGGTTTTTGTATGCTTAATAAAAATTTCCCCTACTCTTTTCGATAAGTGCCATGGGATCTTTAACATCCACCTGAACTACCACCAATCCAGGCAGATGGGACCCCGGCTTAATGCCTCATCCGAAAGACAGCACCTCAGAAGTGCAGCACCCCTCTCATGCTGCACTACAGTGTCAGTACTGGGATATTAACCCAAGTGACAAATGTGGGAACTGAACCCACAGCTCTCTGATCTCCCGGCCTCAGAGGCGAGTGTGCTACCTACTGAGCCACTGACACTGCTACTGAGCTACTGACAATAACAACATGACCGCATCTCCAAAACCTGCCACCACAATATGCTGTCTGCGCTGTGCGCATAGGACAACATAAAAAGGACCATTAAGGTACTGTAGGGAAGTTACCATGAATGTGTCTGAAGCACATCCCCCAACCAGTCTGATTAAGCAATTCCTATGCTGTTTTGGAGGAGTGGGATAGCCCCACAATGGCACCCACAGCCAAGACCAAGGTGGATGGGCAAATCCTCAGGGATGCAGCACCAGGAAAGGGGGAAAGAAAACCCTAGAGGAGGAGGAGGAAGCTTCTCCTGGTGGGGGACTCAGTTGTCCGAGGAGTGATGTTAAGGGAACCTAGCAGGAAGGACATGAAGGTAAAGTGCATTTCAGAAGGCAGTGCATGGTGGGATGAGAAGTGGATCAATAGTATCACAAGAGTAATGGAAAGGAGGGAGGAACTGGATGTTATCGCCCACCTGGGGATGAAAGACCTGGCAGGAGACAAAGTGGAAGTAGCTAGAATCCAAACGGATTTCAGGAAGCTGGGGAGAGCCTAAAGCAAGTAGAACACTTCAAGTAGGCAGTATAGTGCAGTGGTTTAAGGCTCTGAGCTGTAAACCTGAAGATCGGGGTTTGAATCCCACGGCCCCCACTGGCATACTGTGTGACCCTGAGCAAATCACTTAACTTCCTTGTGCTCCCAGGTCGCACCTGTAAATGAGCTTCAGCTTAGTGTCTCTCTCCTGATAAAAAAAAAAAAAAAATACTCCCTCTCCTTCTCAGAGGTGCAGAGGAAAGGCTAGGGCACTCCACAACCAGTAATTCAACTCCTGGTTGAAGGAATGGTGTGAAAGGGAAGGTTATGGCTTCATGAGGGACTGGGGCCCCACCTGGATGGATGCAAGCCTGTATAAAGATAATGGCCAGCATCAGTCAGGGAAGGTGACCTGAGTAAGTGGTATGAATGCTTCAGTGACAAGCATTTAAAATGACCGGGGCGGGGGGGAGTCAGGAAGGTCAGGTGACTTAGTATCACCCCCCCGGCACGTGCAGGAAAACGAGTTGAAGTCTGGGACACTAAGAGCAGAAGGAGAGTGGGAAGCAGTGAATTCTAGGCCACATGAGAATGACAACTGAAGAGTGTGGACGAAGCAGAAGAGGGAAGAGGGAAGGAGCAGAAGAGCAACAGCAAGAGAAGGAGGAGGATAGGATACAAAACATGGAAGGCATGGTAACAAATGCCAGCAGCCTGGGAAATAAAATCCCAGAGCTGGAGGCATTGATGATAGAGGCAGACCTGGACATAGTAGCAATAACAGAGATATGGTACACTGTTAATCATGAGACATTGATGCACCAGGTTATGCTCTGTTCAGGAGGGATGGGGGGGTATAAAAAGGAGGGAATGTGTCCATGTATGTCAGAGAGGCTATAAAGGTGACAGAGGTGCAAGGCAGATGGGGGAGGCTGAGGCACTGTGGGTCACCCTTGAACCTGGCAAAGGCTCAGCAATATGAACAGGGGTGATCTTCAGGCCTTCGGCACAGGGGGAAGAAGTGGATAGGGAGCTTGTGGATGGAATACACAATATGGCAACAAAAGGTGAAGTCCTGCTGCTGGGGGATTTCAGTATGCCAGCCATGGATTGGTCCACCTAGACAGCTGCTTCAGCCAGAAGCAGAAGCATCCTGGATTCCCTACAGGGGGCAGGTCTAAGGTAGCTTGTGCCTGATCCAGAGAAAAGGCTATTCTTGACCTGATACTGACCAATGGGAACAGAACTCAGATGTCTGTGTGGAGGAGCAACTGGGATCCAGTGACCATGTGGTTTAGCATGGGACCCAGGACCCAGTCCAGTCACACAAGAGTAAATGTTTTGGATTTCAAGAAGGCAGACTTCACTGACATGGGGAGATACATCTGAATAGCCTTCTTTAGAAGCTTGAAAAAGGGTGGCATTCAGGAGGTATGAAGAAACACAGAATAATGAGGATAGAGACTTATATCAGGTAACATAGAAACATAGAAACATAGAATTTGATGGCAGATAAGGACCACTTGGCCCACCTAGTCTGCTCATTTCTCTACCTAATGGATAAGCTGCAGATCCTAGTTAACCAGCAACCTACTTCCTCCTACCCCCCACTAGAATTGCCTTATGTCTGTCCCATGCATTCTTGAATTCCCCCAGTTTTTGACTTTACAACCTCCTCAGGAAGGCTGTTCCATGCATCTACAACCCTCTCTGTGCAGAAACACTTCCTCACATTACCTCTGAGCCGTCCCCCCCTCAATCTTTAAATTGTGCCCCCTTGTTCTTGCACATATCTTTTTCTGAAAGATGCTACCCTCTTGGACTTTGTTGGTTCCCTAGAGGTATTTGAAAGTTTCTATCATGTCCACCCTCTCCCTCCATTCCTCGAGGCTATACATCTTAAGCTCCTTTAGTCTTTCTTCATATGTCTTCTGGTGCAGACCCTGCATCATTTTGGTTGCCCTCCTCTGGAGAGCCTTCACCCTGTCTATGTTTTTGTGGAGATGGGGTCTCCAGAACTGTACACAGTATTCCAAATGTGGTCTTACCAACTGTCTTTATAGAGGGATAACAACTTCCTGTTTTCTACTGGTGATGCCTCTCCCTATGCATCCCAGTATCCCCCCCCCAGCCCTCCTTACTGCCTTCTCACATTGCTGGCCCACCTTTAGGTCATCTGATATGACTAACCCCAGGTCCCTTTCCATTTTTTTTGTCAGTATCTCACCTCCCCATTGTGTACTTTTCCCCCTGGGTTTTATTTCCCAGGTGCATTACTTTGCACTTCTTTGCATTGAATCTAAGCTGCCATACATTAAAACAGAGGGAAGCAGGTAAGGTAATGAAGGGATCAATGGCTCAGACAGAATAAATCATAGCCAAAGGGTATCAAAAGAAGACCAGACTTTCTTCAGGTACATAAGCAGGGAGAGGAAGGCAAGGGGAGGGATTCTGAGGATAAGGAGGATGACAAAGGGAGACTGCACAGAGGGGATCAGAAAAAAGTGTACATCCCGAACAGGTACTTCTACTGTTTTCACAGTGGAGAGAGGCAGGGAAAGTTCACCATGGAGCAGCACGAACACTGGAGGGGGAAGTAGACATAAGTCCATTTTCAAAGGAAAGAGTATTATTGAAGGGACTTCAAATTTTAGGGTGGACAAGGTCATAGGACCGGATGGATACACCCAAGGGTATTGAGGGAACTAGGCAAGGAGGTGCTTGCTGTACTGCTCGTGGTCTTATTCAACAACTTACTGGAAACAGGAGTGGCTCCTGAGGACTAGAGGACAGCAGACATAGTTCCATTTTGTAAGAACATCAGTAGGGAGCAGGCTAGCAAATATAGTCTAGTGTGTCTTACTTGAGTCATGGGGAAATGAATGGAATCTACACTAAAACAGAGACTGTTAGAGTACCTTGAATCCAGTGGGCTGCAAGACCACAGGCAGCACAGATTCACAGGGGAAAGGTCATGCCAAATGAATCTGGAAGATTTCTTTAACTGGATGACTAGGGAAATAGATAAGGGAAGAGCAGAGGACATGATTGATCTGAAGCTTAGCTAGGCCTTCAGCACTGTGCCACACAGGAGGCTGATAAAGAAACTGAACTGCCTAGGGGTGGGATTCAAAATGGTAAATTGGGTTCAATGTGCCTGTGCAACTGGTTTTGTGCTTGTGTAATGCAGATAATCTTTGGCTGTTCGCCTCTCTATCCATGGGATATACCACCCTGTATGGGTATGAAGGTAAGGAACCCTAGAGGAGGGTTCCACCCCTTGAGGTTCCATGGGAGTGATTCCCTTGGCAAATGATGCCTTTGGTAGTAAGTCCGTGGGAAAGAAAGGCATGCCGCTGGAGGATGAGGGGTAGATGGAGGGGCAAGGAAAAAATGCTTGTGTGTGGAGTGAGGAGAGCAGCTCTGAAATGGGCTGAATGGGAGTTTGTCCTGTTGCACCACCCCCTTGAACTACAGACTGTAGCCTTCCAATTAGTACAATAGCTAGTTAATGGATAAGAGACAGAGGGTGGTGGTTAATGGCACTCACTCTAATGATGGGAGAGTGAACAGTGGGGTACCACAGGGCTCAGAACTGAGACCAATCCTTCTGAACGTAGGGGACACTGCAGAAGAACTGAAGGGAAGGTATGCCCTTTTGCAGATGATATCAACATTTGCAATAGGGTGAACACCCAGGAGTGGTGGAGAGAATGATCAGGGATCTTGTGAATTTTGAGGAATGCTAAAAAGCATGGCAGTTGGATTCAATGCCAAAAAGTGCAAAATCATGCACCTAGGGCATAGGAACCAAGAGCTGAGTATAGGATAGGGGGTTATTGACACACAATAAACAGGAAAGAGACCTTGGGGTTATTATGACTGAGGACCTCAAGGTGGCACTGTGACAAAGCAGTGAGTAGAGCTAGTGGGATGCTGGGGTGTGTAAGGAGGGTATCTCCATCAAGAGGATGGAGGTGGTGTTGCCAGACCCCACCTGGAGTGCGATGTAATTTTGGAGAACAAACCTCTGAAAGAACATAGACAGGGTGGAAGAAGTCCACAGGAGGGCAACTAAAATGGTGCAGGATTTACATTAGAAGCCCTAAGAGGAGAGAGAGAGGGATCTCAGCATGTACACCCTAGAAGAGAGGAAAGAGAAAAGTGACATGATACAGGCCTACAAGTATCATGCAAGAGTGAACAGGGTCCAGAGGAGTCTCTTTCAAATGTGAAAGAGCACCAGGATCAGGGGGAATGCAATGAAGCTGGGGGGTCAAGAGAGATGTGAAAAATTATTGGTAGATGCCTGGAATAGATTGCCAGCTGAAGTAGTGAAGGGTAAAACAGTAGGGGGCTTCAAGCATGTGTGGCTTAGACATAGCGGTATATTAGAGAAGAGGTGGGGAGGTGGGAGGATCGATGGAGATCTGACAGCATGTGAGGAGGAAGATGAGTCAGGAAATATCTAGGCAGACTAGGTAGGCTAAGTGGTCCTTTTCTGATGACAAATTCAGTGTGTCTGTATTTATGATTGCACACCTACTATAGAAACATCTTTTACTACAGTAGGCATCTGATTGTGAACTGTCATTCAGTTGGTGGCTGCTATGAATGTGAGTGGAGGGTCTGTGCTGGTCGCCGTACACCATAGGTTGGAGGCAAGTGGGGGCAGTTGGAGTGGTACTGGGTGGGCTGGTCGGGGGGTAGATATTATACTTATGGGACAGGGGAATCACTCAACACCAAGGATGTGGTATGAAAGAATTACAGCTCTTGCCAGACTACTAATTGGGACATGTGGGGAATTCTAGTCTGGATATCAGGCAAATGGTACCAAGGAATTACTGAGCTTATCAAGTGTCTGACTGGGGCCTAGTTGATCAGTGGTGGGGGTCTGCTGTCTGCTGGACACATGGGACAGATGTTTTATTACACAGGCATGCAATTTGGAGGGTGAGGCACTGGACACCCGGACAGTTATGCCATGTACCAGTGGAGGGACCAGGGCTAGTGGTAGCCTGCCATGACCAGGTGTTGGGAGTGTAGGAACACACAGTCCATAACACCTGGTTTGGGGAACCAGTAACTAGTGTTGCACTACTGGATAGCTACACCTCCCCAAACCTCCCAGCATGCTGTTGAGCCTATGTGCAAGGTGCTGTCAGCTGCTTTACAAAGGTGCACAAGGATGGATTAGAGCCACTTACAAATGGGCTAGTGACTTGGTAACCAAACAATCATATAACCCTGTGCAGTACTATCCTGCTTTAGAGGTGCAAATTGGGATTAGCAAGTTGATAACCCATCTAACACTCGCAAAAAAGCTTGAATATTTTGCCTTAGGGCTTTTTAAAACCATTGTAACTGTTAAATGAACAAGGAAACACCCCAGAGTTGTAGTCGGTGACGGTGCACTTTGGCCCCATGCCCACTGCCGGAACCCGCCCACCTGGGTCCCAATCCTCTGCATGCCTCCTCTGCCTGGATGATACTGGATGTCTTGGATGTCAGAAGGAGTGGTGGCCCCACCCTATGGGTAAGCCAGGGAGGTCTCTCGCCAGGCAGAGGTAGGCATTAGCGGAGCCTGGGGAAGGGACCCAGAGTGGGAGGGGCAGGTTGGGCAGGAGAGAACTGGGGATGACACCTGAGAGAGGACACATCTCCGGTGATCGGAGGAAAAAGTCTTAGTAAAAAAAGGAAAAAATATTTCCCAAACAGCATGCCCCCTTTAGGTTTTATCCCAAATCACCTTTCGATAATGCAGCCACCAAACTACCTGACTGTCTAACTGCTGCAGGTATTACCAAATCCAAACCCACTGGTATCAGTTCAGAAAGACACCCTTAATTTTGTCCCCGAGTACCTAAATGCCAAGCTGAAGGCCTGAGGTGCAGCTGGTCAGCTGGCGCTGGCAAACCCACTTGAACCAAACAACCCCCCACATGTTCCCCTTGATTGCTTTAAATCTTGAACTGGCTTTCAGCGCCAGTGGACTTGAACACAGATAACTATATATACATTTTCCCCAGGTGCAGGGCAATTCCTGCTCTCGCTCACAGTTCTGCTGTATTAGTCCTAGGATGGCACACATGACTGAAGTCCTGCGGAAGACGGATCTGCAGATGTAGAATTAGGCCTGATGCTTAACACTTGAAGGTGTAGAAGCTGCAGCTTGGATCTTTGGTGTGACCCAAGGTCTTGCAGCCCATCCAACCCAACCCACAGAGGCCCACTGCAGGGCATCATACAAGACCCACCAGCCACAAGGGACCCAGACATGGGAGCATTCCCACGGTCCGGCTCCCCCACAGGTCAAAGCACCCCAGCACCCGGGCACAAACCCACAATCCCTTGCCACCAGCAGCCCCACTTAATGGGGGTCAGCGAGTTCCCCACCTGGCACATTTAGGATGGATTCTTCAGATCATTTCCATTCTTTCCATTCCATTGGCTCAGTTGGTAGCACATCCGCCTCTGGACAAGAAGGTCATGGGTTCTCGTCATACACCGGGATTGGACTTGCACCTAACAATCGCTGGCATCCGAGTGCAGTATTGGGGGGTGCTGTACTGCTGGGGTGTGCCGTCCTTCGGATGAGGTGTTAAATTGAGGTCCCTTCTGCCCATCCTGGTGTTGTCCTGGTGGGTGTCCAGGTGGAAGTAAAGAACCCAGGGCACTCTTCGCAAAGAGTAGGGAATATTCCCAGTGTCCTGGCCAACATTCCCCTTCCCATAAACTGGTTCATGCAATTATCCAGGCTGTGTGTGGGTGATGATGTGCAATATGGCCGCCACCACACATTCAGTCACTTCACTACCAGTCTAGCATTGCTTGTAAAGCGCTTTGGATGTATGAAAAGCACTACATAAATGCTAATTCTTATTATTTCCTCAATTACCTACTATGGTGTGTAGTCAAGCAGTCTCAGCTACCATCTTGAATATCAGGCTCTGGGGGGACTGTGCAGAGTCTGAAAATCCAGGGATTTAACACAACAGTCTCCCGTCTTGCTGCATCTCAGGAGCAGACAGCAGGCACCCACCCAGACAGCACCGCTCATCCCCCTGCCCCCAACAGTCTTTCAACTTCAACACAGTGGCCACTCTTGTGCTCTGACTCACACACAAGTTCAGCAACTCTTTTTCAGAAATACATTAAGAAAGTCCCTTTTCTCACCATGCAGATGCTAGTCGACTCCACACAGAAGAGGCTCTCTTGTCAGCTTCTTAAAACCTGGATTCAAATCCAGTTTTCATGTCCATTTTCTACAATCCAGTTTTCTCTGACAAATAAACAGTCCTTTAACCTTGTCTTTCCCTTTTCCTGTTTGGTGTTTTGTCTTTGCCAGGGTCAGACAGAACCTTTTACACTTTTTCCTACGTCTCTCATCAAAAATCTTTGATCAGCCATGTCTCACCGATGTGGCGCAGATAAAACTGAAGAGGCTTTCTCCCCATCCTCTTGACACAAATCCATTTTCTTAATTCTTTTTCTCAATCCATTTAACCTTTACTCTGAACAATTTCACCACTGTGGTGTAATTTCTCTGGCAGCAACAGAATACTGCAGATCTCTCTCCCTGCAGAGCTGCCCACAAAATCCTCTCTTTTCTCTCTAGATGGGAAAAGGCACAACCAGCTGTGGAGGACAGACAGCTGGCAGCCCCCCTCACAGCCCCACAACCCGACCTTCTCCCTAGTGGCTGGAGACCGCCTCCCTGTGGAGGGGCTCCCACCAAACTGAACATAGAAACCAAAGTTCTTTCTCCTTGGTAGCTTTCTGGCAGCTCCCCATTGGCAGGAGCAACTGTCAACCAAAATTAACACGTACGAGGTTCCCACAACTCCTCACTGGTTGCTGAAAAGGCACCCAGATGGTCCCCGGTATCCCCCCCACAAGAGTCTTCACTGAAGTTCTGATCTTTAGCAGCCTCTTCTCTCTGATGGCCCAACACAAGATTTAGCATTTTTAGTTATTTTCTAGCCAGTCGCTAATGCTGAAACTTGTTTTCCCCAGCACCAGACAGGCTGAGAAATATGTGTAGTATAACAGCAGCAGGAATAAGGGATAAATGTTTAGCTCTACCTGGACTAGGTGAGTTGGGAACCACCAGACTACCAAGGAATTATTATATTTTTATTGTGTCCAGGACTGACAGTGTGTGTTGGGGGGGTGGTTGCTGGCAGGCTGCATGTGTGCAGTTAAAACACAATTCCCAGAATCATTAATTAGCACTAACCTTGCAGTGTGCTAGCACTTCCAGAAAGCATTTAATATACCTGTACACCTTATATGCATTAGAGTAACCCCCAGTTGTATGAGCATCTGGTTGCAATTAGTAATCCTGTGCAAAAAAAAAATAGTGCCACATTAACAGGTTAGCACTGTACATAAGAATGCTTTTTAAAATAGTACCAGCCATGCTTATCACAATGCAGTGCTAATTCTGTTACAGTGGTATGTGGGTCCCCATTTTCAGATTAGTGTCATGCACTCCTAAGTGCTGCACCTGAGACAGCGCACAGCCACAGAAGGCGGTGGTAAATGGCACTCACTCTAATGAGGAGAGAGTGACCAGTAGGGTGCCAGATGGCTCAGTAATGGGACAAGTCCTCTTCAATGTCTTTATAAGTGGCTTTACAGAAAAACTGGAAGGGAAGATCTACCTTTTTGCAGATGATACCACAATCTGTAATAGGACAGATGCAGATGGAGAGAATGAGTAGGGACCTTAGAAAATTTGAAGAGTGGTACGGGACATGGCAGCTCGGGTTCAAAGCACAAAAGTGCAAAATCAAGCATCTAGGGAATGGAAACCTAGAGGCTGAGTATAAAATGCAGGAGGAGGTACTGATGGTCACTAAGAAGGAAACCTTTTATACAGCACTGTGCTCTGTATGCAGGAGAGGATTACTCATTTGCATGGCCGTAGTAGTACATATGCACATGTACATGATCAGATTAGTATCAGGGGATGCTGAATATGACACCGATCCAACCATGCTGTTCCCACATAGTGTAATGTTTAGCTCTGCACACTAACCTTCTGAAAATGGGGCCCTAATTGACTAAAAATCCTGTCCGATGCCTCTTTAGATGCAGAAGCTAAACATAAAAGGGTTATCTTATCTAACTCTTTATGTATTGTTTTATCATATTTTGCTTGCAAAACCTTTATCCCAAAAACGTTTCAAAACATTGTGATGTGACTTAAAATGTTTATAACAAACTAGTTCAAATACAGTTTTTTTTTCTTCTTTTATCAAAATGCTGTCTTTATTTACTTATAAAATCACAGTCTGGTGGGCTGGCCTAGCAGCCTGATGGTGATTGCACTGCCTCCCATGCCAGTGGCACAGTTTTGGGGGTGGACCTGGGTTGCACAGGGTTAGCTGGGGGGAGATATGATTGAGCATCTCAAGCAGTGCTCTCCTCTCAGCAAGGGGAAGTCTGACCACCCCGCTCTTCAACATCCACCTAGCTGAGGAGGGCTGGCAGGGCAGTAGAGTTACATAAGGCAGAGGGCTCAGGAAGGCACAAAGCAGGCATGTGGCTTTATATGCAATTGCATCATTGCATGCTTGGCTGCCCAGGGGTGAAACCAAAGGTAGAAACCCCCCAATGGCAGAATGATCCAACAACCTGGCTCAGATTCTACACTACTAACCAGGCTCTGCTCCTGTCTGAATATGTGTCTCCTTGTTAATGGCCATCTCCCTTCCGGCCCCAACACAGGGGATGTTTGTGGGGGGGGAGGAGAATCTCAGAGCAAGTATGTCCTGGGGATGGTAGGTGACTGGGCTGGAAATGTCAGTGGGTAAGGGGGTCACAGGGTGACTAAGGAGATTCAAATCTCTGTGGGAAAAAAAAAGAAATAAAACACAGTTTGAGAAGCTCAAACCCCAAAACAGACTGTGAATGCCTCCAGTGAGGCATCACAGTAAAGTTATTTAGTATAGAAACAATGCAAATTATATGCATATGCTAGTTAAACTCCTGATGAGAACTGGATACTGAGGGGTTGCAGCAAAAATATATATTTTTGTTTCTTGACCAAGAAACATCTATTAAAACATTAAAATAAAAACAAAAACTTAATCAAATCATAGTCCATAGAGTACAAACTAGCAAAGATTTTGGCTTACACTATCACAGTTCCTGAAGTGCTTCCCAAGCATTCAGCACAGATAAGTTGCTGGACTAACACACATAAATCTAATCAAAAACGTAACTTGGAAAAATGTATGCAGCCCCTATGTATATGTTAGGAATATTCAGTATTAGCTTCCTATACAAATGTGTTGTCTAACAGTAAATGAAGGCAGCACTTATTTAAAAGAATAAACTACAGCATTTTAAATTAGTTCTAAAAGTTTCTTGTTACATCACAGTGTTCTGAAGTGTGATTAAAGGTGTGTAAGCAAAACAAGATGTAAAACCCCATAAAGAAGTAGAATAAGAGATAGCCCTGTTTTGCTTACCTCCTGCTCTGCAGTTTTAGACATCCTGTCATCAGGCCAGCAGCTAACTGAATGCAACAGGGAATGAGAGCAGTGGCAAGCCATTCAAGGGGGAGGAGTTGGGGGATGGGTAGTTTCAGAATGTAGTCCATTTCAGTATATAGTTTATTTGTTTCAGTATATAGCGTATGTGAATTTTTCAGTCTACAGTGTATGTATTTCAGTATGTAATATATTTCTCTCAGTATATAGACTATGCAATTTTTTTCAATAGATAGGGTGTTTTTAATATATAGTGTACTAGTTTCAGTAAATAATGTATGTAGATTTTTCAAAGCATAGTGTATTTATTTCAATAGATAGTGTATGTATTTCAATATAAAGTGTAGATATTTCAATATATAGTATATTTGTTTCAGTAGACAGTGTATGTGCTTTTTCAGTGTAGTGTATGCATTTCAATAGATAGTGTATGTATTTCAATATATAGTGTATTTGTTTCAGTATATAGTGTATGCAGATTTTTTCAATATATAGTGTATGTTGCTACAATGTATAGATCATTTGCTTCAGTAGATAGTTTATGTGAATTTTTCAGTCTGTAGTGTATGTATCTCAATAGGTAGTGTATATGTTTCAGTACATAGTACATTTGTTTCAGTATATAGTGTATGTGGATTTTCAGTACTCAGTATGTGGATTTCAGTAGATAGTGTATGTATTTCACTATATAATGTAAGCATTTCACTATATAGTGTATGTGTTTCACTGTATGATATATGCATTTCAGTATACAGTATATGTCTTTCACTATATGATGTATATATTTCAGTAGATAGTATATGTGGTTCACTACATTGTGTATGCATTTCACTATATGATGTATATATTTCACTATATGATATATGTATTTCACTATGAAGTGTATGTGTTTCAATATACAGCTGGAGATTATGAATTTTGTCCCTAACAGCTTGCCATAACATTTAATAGCTATTTTGTGACCTTGTACAGTATGGCATCTGTCCAGATGCCTCCCTTGAAAATCATAAAACTAAAAGTAATGTTCTGAAAGAGGAAACAATCAAGGTGAAATTTTTGTGATGCCATTCAAGTCTGAAGAGGTGAATCTACAAAAGTATGGGAATTTTTGCTAGGCCTAAATGTAAATAAAAGTGGGGGACCAGACATATTGACACCAAAAATTTTAAAATATATGGCTTGTCAGATGTTTAGGTCTTTGGTTAATATTTTTAACTTAACACTTATTCAGGTGAGGATTCCAACAAAATGGAACGAAATTAAAGTGGTACCTATTTTCAGAGGACAGCAACAAGAGAACCCAGGACATTTTAGACCAATATCATTTATTTTGGTTCCATCCAAAATATTACCATTTTGCCACAGCTTGCATCACTTATGGGGGGCTTTGGAATCAGGCCCTTTGTGTTAATTGTGCATAACTTACAATCCAAGATGTTTTTCCAAAAGCACAATATACATAAATTCTCCAATATTTTGAGGTGTGCCTATGCAAGTGACAGAATAAATAGGTCATGCTGCTACATGTATTGCTGCTAAGAATATTTCTTTATGACACCATTAAATGAGATGTGCTTGCTCCCCAGGTTACATGCTGCTGTTGCTAGCTGGTGTTGTGTTGTTTGAGTCTCCAAAGCAACTGTCAAGATGCACTTTTGTACTTGAAAAATAAAAGTGAATTTCCATGGCTGGAAAAATGTTCATGACACCCAAAAATGAGATATGCTCAAGAAATCTTATATGCTGCTGCTGCTAGCTGCTAGCTTTGCTGTACAACTATCTACAGCAACTGTCAAGATACACTTTAGTGTCCAGAAAATAAAAGTGAATTTCCATGGCTCGAAAAATTCTTATGATGCCCAGAAATGAGATGTGCTCCAAGACCTTATATGCTGCTGCTGCTGTCAGCTGGTGCTGTGCTGTGCTGTGCAATTCACCACAGCAACTGTCAAGATGCACTTTAGTGCCTGGAAAGTAAAAAGTGAAATTCCATGGCTGGAAAAATTCTCATGATGCCCAAGATGTGGTCCCAGAAATCTTATATGCTGCTGCTGCTAGCTGGGGCTGTGCTGTGCAATTCACCACAGCAACTGTCAAGATGTACTTTAGTGCCCAGAAAATAACAGTGAATTCTCATTGCTGGAAAAATTCTCATGATGACACCCAGAAATGAGATGTGCAGCAAGAAACGTAGATGATGCTGATGCTGTGCTTTGTGACTGTAGTCTACAACAATGAGATCTGGATGATGATCTTTCACACGAGTATCAGTTTTGCAGTGATCTACCAGCAAAGGTAAGGTTTGATTTTTGCCTTTTTTGGAGGTTGTGGGGGTGGGAGGCTGTTTGAAACCACTGTATTTCTAACCGTCTTTTGTTACTGTTTCTATCTTTGTAGGTATTTATCACTAGGCAAATCTTGTTCCTGCGTGGGTCTTGCTCAGATATGGTTATTTAATTTAGGAGTGTTTCCTACCATGGAAGGTCATTTTATTTTTTTTTTTTTTTTTTCCTAAAGCAGCAGTACAATAAAATTGGGCAAAATATTTAACCCTACCTTTTTTTCCCTGTAAAATATTTCAGACATCCTCCAGTTTAATTTTGTGGTACAATATTCACATTCTGCCAAAATGTATTTTATTAATGTTTTGATTTTTTTCTCAAGACAAAAAGATGGCTGCCACATTGTGCATAGAAATAGCACAGTAGAGCTGGCAAGGGTTAGGATCAAAAATATTAAAAGTCTCATCGTACCCAGCATAAGAAGTAGCTAGACAAGTACATTTGACATGTATACTAATATTTTTCTCAACTGTAGCTGAAACTAGCTTTTCTGGAAAACATTTTTCATTGCACTGCTGCTTTAAATGTTATTCATACCCTTATGCCACTGTATAACTGTTGTCTGCTCCTATTTCACTCATTTCAGGTATTTTTCTGGTGCATGACAAATTGTTCAATGAGGCAGCTGCATCAGTTGGAGCACTGTTATATATGTTTGCTATAAAAGATATGTTGACTTTAATAACACCGCAGTGGTGGAGAAGCTGGAGGAGGAGGTCCAAGCATTAGTCAGCAAGGTTAACCACATTAATGATCTGGTGGAGATTAGAAGATAGCTATTGCTCGCTTGCTGTAAGAGGATGAGGAGTTCATCTTAATGGCAGAATGTAAACAGACCTGATGTGAATACAAGATAGAAATTATTTAGACTGTTGTACACTACTTATTTGGTTACAGTACACCTAAGAAAGAAAACCAAAATTAAAAAATTAAAAGAAAAAAAAACCTTTTGTAAGGATGCCTACCTGTGGTGGCATGGTGTTACAATAGTAAATATATAGGAGAAGTGACTTAGCTATAAGAAAAGAAGATATTTGAAAAAAAGGTGCTACCTTGGAGGCAGCACTGCCCCACAGGGTGACTTTCAGGGCAGAAAAGCTACACGAGCCATGAAATGGGACCCACAGGTATAGTCTGCAATGTCCCATGGGATTAGAGATCACATGGTACTGCAGTGGACTGTTTTGCCAAGTGTAGGCTGAATTCAGTGCAATCTTATGAAGTAAGAGTTTGTGTTAAGTCTGTCCTTGAATCTCTGTGCCTAAAAACCTTTCTTAAGCACTTTAAACATGGAGTATTTTGAGCAAAATCACTCTTATAAGTGTCTAGAGTGTATTGTACCACTAGACTAGCGAATTAGTTTTGGTATGTTTTCTGATTTAGTTTTGGTATTTGTCTGATGTATTTACTTTAAAGGGGCACTGTCAGCTTTTGGACCAACTTTAACATGCCTTGAATTAATTTGTCTGGAGCAATATTTAGCAATGTAAAAGACATACATGGCAGGAGATTTGCACACTAGTGCAAGATATGTATTAATGTTTTTAAAACAATGTTTTGTTCATTCCAACTGAAATGTTGGTGTCATGTGTTCACGAGCTAGAATGGTGTGGAGCCAAGGGGAAACTCATTCATGAATGAGCTGGTTATTTTTGGTCATATATTTGAAAAAGATTGTATTTCTTACCATTCATGCTACAAATTTGTACCAAAAGATTTTTATTCAAAACGAAGCACTGTAATCTGTTTTATTTTTTATATAAAAATTGAAGCCGTGACTCCAGGTATGCGCATTAGAGTCAACACTAATGTGCATGCCTGAAGTCACTATGTAATTAAGGACTAGTAGCACCATTTTGATAACCAGTTCCCAGTAGACATGCAGGGACAGGCAGTCTTTATTACAGTACCAGGCACCAAACTTGGGGCAGGGTTTAGCATGGATGACATCAATGTGAGCAGAAAAATGAAGCCTGCTGTCAAGCTGAGATACTTAAAGGAATGAACCATTTAAAGGGGAGAACCATCCAGAGTGATGAAGAAAGGGAGGGAAGAAAGCCTGGCTAGTTTCTAGCTGGATCTAAAGGTCATAGATACTGTTTTCTTTGTGTTGACCTAGAGCTGGTTGGCCTGAAACCTCAGTAGGACATTGTGGAAATCTTGCTGGAGCAAGACTTCAACAGTGTCAGTTGAAGGTCCTGAGATGTACAGTCAGAAGAGATGCAAGTCACAAGTGGGGTCCCTCAGGGAGCAGTCCTGGGGCCAGTTCTCTTCAATATCTTCATCAGTGACAGTGCAGATGGACTGGAGGGTAAGATCTGTCTGCTTGCAGATGACAACAAGATCTGCAACAGAGTAGATGATCCAGATGGGGTGGGAAGAATGAGAAGAGATCTGGATAAACTAGCAAAATGGTCTGAAGAGTGGCAAATGGGGTTTAGTGCAAAGAAGTGCAAGAACATGTACATAAGGAAGAGAAACCCTGAAGCCACCTATAGATTAGGAGGGGAGTTGCTGGCAATCACAAGGGAAGAAAGAGACTTGAGCATCATCATCATCACAGATGATCTGAAATCATCCAAGCAGACCACTAAAGCAGTAGGTAAGGCTAGAGGGATGTTGGGGTATATTAGTAGGGGTATCACAAGTTGTAAGAGTGAGGTAATAATCCCTCTTTACAAGACACTGGTTAGGCCCCATCTGGAGTATTGCATGCAGTACTGGATGCCACACCTGCACAAGGACATTAACAAAATGGAGGCAGTCCAGAGAAGGGCAAACAAAATGGTGCAGGGACTACATCAGAAAACACATGAGGACAGATTAACGGAGTTCATAATGTATACGCTAGAGCAAAGAAGGGAGAGAAGTGATGTGATCAAAACATTCAAACACCTTAAGGGCATTAACAAGGTGAAAGAGTCTAACATGTTTCGATATAAGAAAAAATAGCAGCACAAGAGGAAACAGCATGAGATCAGAGGGAGGCCAATTAAGGGATAATGTGAGGAAGTTCTTATTCACAGAAAGGATGGCGGATGCATGAAACTGCCTACCTCAGGAAGTGGTGGATATGAAGACAGTGCAGGGCTTCAAACAGGCATGGGATAGAAATAAGGGAGCAATACAGATGACTATGAATAGATAGGCCATTGACAGAGTAAAGGTCTATGGCACTTTCATAAGGTAGAAAAAATGGGCAGACTGGATGGGCCTTGCGGTACTTATCTGCCGTCAACTTCTTTGTTTCTATCTGCATTATGTTGCTATGCAAATTGGCACAGGCAGAGCAGGGCATCTTTCAGAAAAATAAAGAAGAGGAAGGGACTGAGGATAAAGCCCTGAGGGACACCAGCCTGGATTGGGAGTGGAGATGACATGATGCCACCTACCTGTACAGACTGCTGCTGGCCTGAGAGATAGGTTTGGAATCACTCAATGGCAGATTCTGAGAGGTCTGAAGAACTCAGCTTATCCAAGAAAAGTCGATGGGTCACTGAGTTAAAGGCTTTGACCAGGTCAGTGAAGATGGATGCTGTGATGTGCCCCTGATCAGTCCTAGAGAGGATGGAGTCAGTGACACATAGGAGGGAGGAGACAGTAGAATCATGCTTTTAATAACCAGACTGGAAAGGGGGGAATAAGTTGCAGGAATGTAGGAATTTTGCTTGCAACTTTACATGAGATGGAAGGAGGGAGATAGGACAGTAGTTTCCAGAGGAGGATGGATCATCTCCTTTGTGGAGGGGAAAGACTTTGGCTAGCTTCCAGGCCTATGGGACAGCACTTAAGGTGAAGAAGCAGTTAAGAAAGTGCGAGGGGGGGGAGGTGATGGCAGGGGCTGACAGATGGAGGAGTTTGGTGTCCAGGCAATCAGGACTAGACTTGAATTGTTTGAGTGAAAGGAGAACAGGTAAGGTTTCCTGTACAAATACAGGAGGGAAATGAAACCCTGGGGAGAAGGTAGGTGGAGTGGTGTGGAGTGTGGAGACAAAGCGGGGGGAGATGAACAATGAGAAAGTGAAGAGGGAAGAGCACAAGTGGTACAAAAAACTCATTGAGGTGGGTAGCAACAGAGAGGTGGTTTGAGATTGGTGAGCCATTTACCATAAGGGCTGGAGGAACAGATGGTGAGTTGGGGGATGAAATAGAGAGTGTATCACCTTCCAAAACTTGGCAGGGCAGTTGAAATTGTTCCAGAGGTTGTCCTTGAAGTACAAGGATTTAGCCATGTGGATGGCCTTTGTGCACAAGTTTCTTAGAGATCAGTAGGAGTGTAGGTCAGACAGTGAGCAGGAGAATTTAGATTGGGCCCAGGCTTGATCATACATCTTGCACAAATCAGTGAGGTCAGGGCTGATCCAAGGGTAGTGGGAAGACCTGACCCTCAGCTTTGGCATAGGAAAATGTTTGTTCCAGGCAAAAGTTAAGAACAAATGGAAGAGGGAGAGGGTGATATCTAGATCAGGGGCAGAGAGCATGGGGGACCAGCCTGTTGCATACAGGTTGCTCAGTAGAGCATCTGTGTTTAGTGACCATAGAGACCTTGACCAGATATACTGGGGGCGCCAGATTTTCGTGAAGCAATCAGCAATATACCAGAGGCAATGCTATAATGTAGATGCAAGGAGAGAACCCAGTCCAGCAAGGCGTGGTTTAAAGAATGAGGGCTGGGCAAGGTGGGTTCAGTGATGAGCTGTGAGAAATTTAGGGACTCAATCCTGAGGGAAGTAGACCTGAAGAAAGGAGGAAGCCAATTCATACTAAAGTCCAAAGAGCACAATCAGGTAGCACTCAGCCAAAAAATATTAAATAAATAAAGACGCAGACAGTACTAGAGTGAAAGATGGAGCCTGTAGTACTGTACCCCAGCACTTCATGTCCTCCCCGGGACACTTTGTCAGGGGGCCTTCTTCTTTATTTACTTCATATTTTGGGACTAAGTGCTACTGGCTTGTGCTCTTTGTTCTGTTTATTTCTTTGGGCATAGCACCCATTCATTCTATGAGAGCGGGCCCGTTTGTGCTTTTGTTTGATATTAAAGTCCCCAAGGGGGATTAGTTCAACAGGAGAGGAATGAGTGGTGATGACAGGGAGTGAATCAACTAGAGAGAAGAGGGCGATTTTAGGAGATGTATTAAATGGGCAGACTAGATGGACCTAGCGGTCTCCTTCTGCCGTCAACTTCTATGTTTCTATAAAACCCCAATGAATATGGGTAGAGTGGAGGGGAAGGAGAGTTTGACAAGAAGATACTCGTGAGGGGAGGGTGAGGCCTCCCTGAGAGCAATGGTACAGAAGAGACTGTGACGCACGTAGAGGGCTACACCACCACCATGCATGCTCCTGTCCTGCCTGAAAAGGTGATAATTGGGGACAGCCAAGTTAGAATCAGGAAGTGAAGAGGACAGCCAGGATTCAGTAATACAGAGGATGTCAGGAGCATTATGGGAGACTCATACCATAAGAAGGTCCAGTTTAGGGAGAAGGCTCCTAGCATTTTGGTGAAAAACAAAGGCATTTAGGGATAGAGGGAAGGGAGGAAAAGTAGGTCCAGGGTTGACTTCCACATCACCTGCAAGGATGAGACGCAGAATATGGAGATGCAGAATGTGGAAGGACTTACATCCCCTAGACCGGGGAGGAGAGAGAGGGGGAGAGGGATGGGAAGGGGACAGGACAGATCAGAGAAGGAACTCCAGGTTTAGGGAAAATGACAGCAGCAGACCAGAATGTACTGGATGGGAGGGAAGAAGAGGAGAAGGGAGAGGGGTGAGGGGGAAGAAGGGGAAAAAAGGGAGAGTAAGAAGTAAGGTAGAGGGGGTGAAGAAGGAGGAGGGGAAGGTGATAGTTTAACCCCTTCCATCCAGTACTCTGTCCTGTTTTTTTTTCCCAGGTGTATAACCTTGCATTTTTTGGCATTTAATTTCAACTACCAAACCTCAGACCTCCTCTCTAGCCATTGTAGATTCTCCTGCATCTCCTTCATCATTTTGTCATTACCTACGTGACCACAGATCTTCATGCCATCTGCAAATAGATGCAGCTTGCCCTGGATGCCGTCTCCCATACAGTAAATAGAAACATACACAGAGAATGACAGCAAAAATAAGACCAAACGTAGATCTAGTCTGCCCGGAGTTCCTTATCTGACCTGGGACCTATTGTCCATATGGGTTTTATTCCTCTCCGCCTACTCCTACTCCTCTTCCTACTCCTACTGTCATGAACACCCAACAAAAATTTCATTCTGTCCCAGCCATGGTTAAAATCATTTACAGTCTTGGCATCCACCACCTCCACTGGCAGACCGTTCCATGACTCGACCACCCTTTTTGCAAAACAAAACTTCCTCACATCCCTCTTAACCCCCACCCCAGTTTCCACTCATGACCTTGTGTTCTTGACTCTATTCCTGCTAAATAGCTCCTTGCAGTTCACCTTGTTGCATGGTCTCCAGCCTGTCCCTGTCCTTCTGTAGGTGAGGACTCCAGAACTCAACACAGTATTCCAAATGTGGCCTTACCAGTGACCTATACAGAGGTAGTAGTACTTCCTTTTTCCTGCTGTCAATACCCCTTCCGATACATCCTAGCATCCTATTAGCCATACTATAGGCTACACTGACTTTATTGTTTCAGGGAGTCAATAATGATAACTTCCAGTTCCCTTTCCTCTACTGTAGTGCTCAGTTTAACCCCTTCCATCAGGTATTCTGTCCTGTTTTTCCCCCACGAGCATAATCTGGAATTTTTTGCATTGAATTTCAACTACAAAACCTTGGACGCCCTCTCTAGCCTTTGTAGATCCCTCTGCATCTCCCTGATCCCTTTGTCACTGTCTATGCTAACGTAGAGCTTCGTGTCATCTGCAAAGAGACACAACTTGCCCCAAATGCCCTCTCCAATGTCTCTGATGAACATATTGAAGAGGACAGGACCCAAGACAGATTCCAGTGGCACCCCCACTGGTGATCTCCGTTCATTCTGTTTTGACCCTGTTTACCACTACCCTCTGATGTCTCTCCTTCAACCAGTGCCCTACCCATCTAACTATATCCCTTACTGCAGCAAGGTCTTCCATCTTCTTCAGTAATTTTCTGTGTGGCACTGAGTCAAAAGCTTTGCTGAAACTGAAGTACACTAAATCCAGAGTGAGGCATTCATCTACTATGTTTGTTGCCCAGTCAAAAAAAAAACTGTCAGGTTAGTCTGGCAAGCCCTCCCTGCCACAAACCCATGCTGTAGACCACTGCTCTCAAGGTAGTCCACAAGGTCCTTTTTGATCAGTGACTCCATCAGTTTATCCACTACAGGTAAGGCTGACAGGTCTGCAATTCCTGGGTTGCTCATTGTCCCCCTCCCCTTGTGTAGTAAAACATGGTCTGCTACCCTCCAGTCTTTTGGAACTACCCCTGTCTGAATAGAGCTGTTAAACAGCACTACTAGAGGTTCACCCAGTTCCACAGCCAATTTCTTGAGTACCCTTGGCTGTATCCAATCCAGCCCTGGAGCTTTATCAACCTTTATGGCTTCAAGCCCCTTCTGAACCCTTTCTCTGGTAAATCCTGGCTGCCTCATTTTAGGAATGCCCCTGACAGCCACTTTGATGCCATCTTCAGGCAGGGGCCCACTGTCTTCCCTTGTGAAGACAGAGCAGAAGTAATCATTAAGGAAGGCTGCTTTATGTTCATCTTCCTCTATTACACTCCCCTCATAGCCTAACAGAACCTCCTTCCCTGCTGCCTTTTTCTTTACTATATTGAAGAATTGTTTTTCCCCACCCTCAACCACCTGTGCAATGTACACTCCATGTCTGCCTTTGCCTCCCTTACCTTCCTCTTGGCTTCACTAGATTTTATTTGGTACTCACCCCATTCTTCCTCCCCCTGCTTCTCCTTGTGCTTGGTAAAAGCTTTTTTCTTGGCCCTCACTGCTTCTCTGACACTTTCTGAGAACCTTATTGGTCTCTTGTACCTGTTTCATTTTGTATCGATTCTTGTGCATGACTTTGTTGCCTCCAGAATGGTCCACTTGATTGCTCCCCCCCCCATCTTTCCTCTACACCTCCGATGCTGTTCACTCTAGTAAATTTGTCTTGGATTAGGCCCCTCATCTGGTTGAAGTCTGCTCTTCTGATATCAGGGACTTCAGGTTTTCATAGGGGCATTCTGTTCTCGAGGGCCAGCATAAACCAAATGAAGTTATGGTTGCTGGACCCCAGTGACTCCCTTACCTTCACTTCACTCACCATCTCTGAGTTGGTGAGCACCAAATCGAGAACGGTCATCTGTCTAGTGGGTTCTTTAGCCAGCTGCACCAGCAGGTAATCCTGCAATGTCTCTAACAGGGCCTGACTTCTGGTGCACCTGGCTGCTGGAATGTACCAGTCGATATCCGGCAGGTTCAGATCACCCACCATTACCACTCCCCCCCTTTTCACTCCCCTTGCCAGCTCTTCCCTTAGCTCCCTATCTCTCTCTCTTCCATGAGTTCTGGTGATCTATAGATCACCCCACCTGTATTTTCTTGCCTGCGGGTGCCATGAGGTGAACCCACAGTGACTCTGTTTCCACTTTACTTCCCCTAAAGTGTCTGTCCTCAACAGCCTCTATGCCCTCCCTGACATATAGGGCTATGCTCCCCACCCCCCCCCCACATTTCTCTGTATCCTGTCTAAACATCATGTAACCTAGGACTGACAAATTTCAGTCATAGCCCAAGTTTCTGTGATGGCTACATGGTCCACCTCAGTGTCTGCCACCAGTTCCTGCAGCTCACTGATTGTATTACCCAGACTCCTGGAATTAAGGTAGACCCCCTTCCAACTAGGTCCAGATCCTCTTTTCCTGTTTTGTGATCCTACACCTGTATTCCTTACTATTCCCCTTACCTTCTTATTGTTCCTATTGCTTGCAGACACTGACAGCCTTCTCCCTTTGCCTCTTCTACTACCCCTTTTTTGAACCTCCACCCTACCAATCTCCAGTATAGGAGGAGCACTAGCGAGGTTCCCCTCTTTCATTCCTGTTACCATGGTTCCCTAGCCTCAGTGTCCCCCACAGTCAGTTTAACTGGCTAATGTAGATGTTACACTTCTGCCACAGCACGCTGGTCGCCTCTCTTGTGAGGTGAAGGCCATCACCTTTGAAGAACCTACTTGCTCCACAGGCTGGGTCACCAGATACTTGGCACCCAAGTGTACCAGAACACCCAGCCACCCCTCCCTCTCTGCTATCATCCCTATTCTATGTCCCAGATGGGTGGTGCCCGAGGAAGGCACCTGACCAACCCCACCCCTCCTTCCCTCCAGCCACCACCCTCTCTACTCCTCTGATCATAGAAGCCTCAACCTCTAAGACCTTCTAGCTGCCTTCTTCTTACTCTCACCCTTGTGTGCCACCAAGGCATTACTCCCATTTCCCCAATTGAACCAAAGTCCCCCTTGTGGAGGCAGGTACCTGATTTTTCTCCAGGAATTTGCTTCAGGATGGTGTGGGGTTGACTGATCTCCTTGTAGTTGCTGCTTCCATCCTCCACCCCCCAGCACTCTCCACCTGTCTGGATCAGTGGACCTCTGGAGGAGTGGGGATGTGGGCTCCTGCAGAGCCAGTGCCGTAGGAGAGATATCTCTTTCCTCACTGCTACCAGCTGAGCATGAAGCTCTGCAAAGATATTCCAGAAGGGGCAATGACCCCTCCTCCAGACCGTAACCCTGAAGAAGAACATGCTGCAGTCCCTGCAACTGACTATCTCCCTGCATAAACCTCATGTGCTTTAGTTGACTCTACCCTCTTCTTTCCCTAATGCACTGCTTCTGAAAGCAGAAACAAAATCCTTGTGTTGTTACACAACCTACATATAGATATAAGTATCCAAGCTGTTTAAAGTTTAGATGAGAAATCTGGCAATAATCTGATGCTTTTCTAAAATCTGTACACAATAACACATGACCATACAAACTGGGGGGAGGGGGAAAACAGTTGGAGAGAGTGTTTGCAAAACTAAAATTTATGGCTACACTCGTCACTCATACCCATTCTAGTTTCCCAAGCAGCTAGTCCCTTCTGCTTATGAAATCAGCCTTCCTAACATCCAGGACTTTAGTCTGGGACAGATTTCTCTCAGCCTCAAGTCTGACACTGAACCAAACTGTCTGATAGTCAGTGGTTCCAGTGCCACCCCTTCCCCCACACTGTCCCTATTGGTAAGTATTGAGTCTAGGATGGCTGCTTGCCTAGTGGACTCCTTTACTCCCTGTTCTAAGAATGCATCCTGAAAGGCTTCTACCAGCTTCTGGCTTCATGCAAATGCTGCTATTGGGATCCTCCTGTACATGTCCATGATATTGAGGTCCCCCAATGGCAGCACTTCCCAAAGTCCTGCTGCCCTTTAGATTTCCTTCCCTAATCCCTCTTGGCTTCCACATTTTGAGATGGGTGGCATATAAACCACCCCTATTCTGCCCCAGATCCCCATTCTCTGAAGCACTGACAAATATATATATATATATATATATATATATATATATATATATATATAACCCCACCTTTCTCTCTCTTTCCCTTTCTATTCTTATTGTATGCAGTATACTCTGGCATTGTCATGCCCCAGTTGTGGCACTCAGTAGTCCGTTTCCGTGATCACCATCAAGGATAGGCTTCAGTGGCGAATCTAGAGGGTAGCAAAGGATGCAGTCGCACCCGCAACTGTAACTTACTTGCTTGCTGCTGCTGCATTTCACTTTGTTGAAAAAGTCTGATTTATTGATTTACAGCAGTTTATATTCAAAACTATAAATTACATTGTATTTTCTCTCAAAATTGAAAATGATAATAGCAGACAACATAAAGGATTTAAATTTTTTTTTCCAAAGTCGCACATCAAGTATGGACACCACCCCAGCACCCCCATTGTAAAATACAGGATCCGACACTGCCAGGCTTGCTTCAGCCACCACTTCCTCCAGATCAATGATCTTGTTTCCCAGGCACCTGACATTCATGCACATTAGCCCTCCAGACTGCCTGTCCCTGCAATGGGCCCAACACATTCTCCTTTCATCCTGATCTCCTATTTATCCTTATCCCAGTCTCCGTTCTTCTATCTCCTATCTAGTTTCCCAGGAGTTTCTCTTTTGTGACTTTTCCCAGCTTTCCTAAGTTCCCCTCCCACCCTTAATGTGCCTCTTAAACCTGCAGTCTAGCCTCCTGATGCCCTCCTCAGAGGGGTAAAGGCTATCCCACCTGAACAGCCTTCTCCCTTTCCTGCTTGAGCACATGCACCCTGGTGGATGTGCTGTTTCTTATTTTGAACAGCCCTACTGTGTCCACTCTGTTGAACCCTTTCAGAATCTTGAAAGTCTTTATAGTGTATTTTGGAATGCGGTTATCCATAAAAATCTAAGCGCTTCTAAACACTGTTATGCTGCACTGCGATTGTCTTTTCTAGCTGTTATGCTGCACTAGATATGTAGCTAGTGCAGCATAATGGTTTAGAACTATAGTCGCGTGCAGCCTGACTCTTTAAAAAATCCTGATCTGTAAACATGGCAGCACCTGTCCTATCTAAAGAAATGTTGGATAGCTTCTACTTTATTTTCTAAGGAAAACTGTCTGGAAACCACATTCCAGAATACACTATAAAAAATAATCAATGCCGTCCCATCAGTAACAAGCTGGGTTACCGGGTTTCGTGGTTGCTGTGGCAACTTAACCTCTCGAGTTTCGTTTTCGAGGTTAATGAGGCTGCCATGCAACCATTTGACACAGTAACCAGCTTGTTACTGATAGGACAGCATTGCGTATTCTCTATATTATGTCCCCTTCCCCTCTCTGTCCTCCAGTGAGACTTTTTAGTCTCTCATTATACATCTTGACCTTATGACCATAGATAAAAAGAAAATGTGTTTGATGGCACAGAGACCAAAACTGTACATGGAGGTAAAGGTGAAAATGATCACATTTACCTAAATGGAGGGCTAGCTGCAAAGCTTTTTGTGAGTGGTATGGTAACATACTGACTGATGGCAGATAAAGACTGCAAGGACCACCCAGTCTGCCTGTATTCCCTACCTACAAGTTGTGACTGCTAATCCTACTTTGTCACCGGCCTAAGCCTCTCCTTCCCATCTCTAGAGTTTCCTTGTGCCTATCCCATGTTTGAAACCCCTCACTGTGCCAGCCCCCCATCCCACTTCCTGGGGTAGGCTATTCCATGCATCCACCACCCATTCCATGAAGAAAAACTTCCTCACATTCCCCTTTATCCTGCCACCCTCCAATCTCGTATCATGCTCCCTTGTCCTTGTATATCCCCTGTACTGAAAGATGTTGCCTACTTGCACTTTTTTTATGTGTTTAAGATACTTGACGGTTTTTAACATATCTCCCCATTCCCACCTCTCTTCTTGTGCATACATATTGAGGTCTCTTAACCTATCCTCATATGTGTTGTAGTGCAAGCCCTGCACCAACATAGTCACCTTTCTCTGAATTGACTCTACCCTGTCTATGTCCTTGCAATGATGTGGCCTCCAGAACTGTACACCGTACTCCAGATGAGGCCTTACCAGTGTTCTGTACAGTGGCATCACCATCTCCCTTCTCTTGCTAGTGATACCCCTTACTATGCACCCCAACATGCCACTGACCCTCCCCACAGCTTTGTTGCTCTGTTTGGCCACCTTTAGGTCATCCGAGATGATGTTCCCTAAATCTCTTTCCTCCCTGGTAACCATCAGCAACCCCCCACCCCATCCTGTAACTCACCACAGGGTTTCTGTATCCCAGGTGCATAATTCTGCACTTCTTTGTATTAAATTTCAATTGCCACACTTTGGACCATTCTTCCAACCTTCCTAGATCCCCCTCATTTTCTCAACCCCCTCTAGAGTGTCTACTGTGTTGCAGATCTTGGTGTCATCTGCAAATAGGCAAATATTCCCCTCAAGCCCCCTTCAACAATATCACTAATGAAGACATTTAAAAGGACTGGTCCCAGGACTGATCCCTGAGGCACCCCACTTGTCACCCCCTTTCCTTGGATTGGTTCACATTTACCACCACCTTCTGCTTCCTATCCCTCAAACTGTTTCTAATCCAGTTCTCCACTTTGTGGCCCACCCCAGGCTACCCAACTTGTTAGCCAGTCATAATGCAGCAACTGTGTAGAAGGCTTTGCTGAACTCAAAGCAGATGATAAGGTAATTTTTTTCTTACTAATGGTAAGTTTTTTCTTACACTGTGTGCATATACTTTCATTCTGAACGGATTCTGATACACACATCTGAGGATCTGGGAAGCATCTGAGTGAGATGGTGACAGTGACCTGTCACGTGCCAATATACCACCTGCAGTATATTCTCACTTGTAAATGCAGCAATAAAATCTTGACTTAAATTTCCGAAAACAGGTTTAAAAAGCAACTCAAATTAATTTGAACAGTAATCTTTAAATAAACAAACTCACTGCATCCAGAGTAAAATAAATATGAATTGTAGACTAGTTTATGATATAGTGAAAACATTGGTATGACTTAATTTTCTGAATGTGTGATTAAAAACTATAGTCTCTATAGTACATATTAAGAACAACAATTATTTTAACAAAATGAGAAACTTGTTTTACTAAAACCAAATTATCCACCACCCTTAATAATTTCTTCTTAGTTTTTCTTCTAACAAACTCAGTGGAAAACCTAGGGAGCACTGTAAATAGTTGTTGGTCAGGCTTCTTTCTTTTATACAGTATCTAGAAACTGACAAAATATGTTGAGTTTAGATTTATTTAATATTGACTAGCTGCTGATCACTAACTAAAATCTGGTTTGCACAATATTTGGCAGATATGTTTACATTTTGAAAGATATGTTACATATTAATAGATGTGGTATTAATTTTAAAAACACAAACCTTTCTTGATGCTCAAAGAATATGCAGGTGGCAATATTTTTATGTACAGTAACAATTTTTACAGACCAATACATGTTGCAGAAAACAAAAAAAGTTTTATTTTGGAATGCTAGAGGATGTAAAGTAGTATTCTTGTTATTTCCCTACAATTTTTCCCAAAGAAAGATATCCTTATTGTTAGGGAACATTTGCAGAAGTTTCTAATGATCCTGACATAACCATCTGACATACAATAACTGTATATATAATTTAAGCAACAACACTTGAGGCAGTGGTTATTTTCAAGTAACCATCATCTGGTTGGGAAAAGTTAATGGCCTTAGGTAACCTTGTGGCAGTGGGGAGCCTATTCCAATTAAAGGAGCAACCTAGGATGAGGGGACATGAATTCCAAATCTAGGTGGGAAGATTTGGGGAAACATTAGGAACTACTTCTTCACTGAAAAGGTGGTGGACAACTAGAATGGACTACTGAGGGAAGTGGTGGGGGAGAGGACAGTGGGAGGGTTTAAGAGATCATGAAATAAGCATAGGGGGCTGTTGACACATGGGGAAGGAATACAAGAAAGTCCTAGGGGTATCTAAGCAAACTGGGCCTAGATACCCATAGGTCAGAATACCTAGGAAGACTAGGTTTGCTGGCAAAAGCACCTAGCTTCACCTGAGCTCTTTTCTTCTAGGTTTGCCTGTAAGAACACAGCAAGGAACAACATTATCAGGGCAAGGAAAAACATTAAGGCTTCTTTTGGCTAGGCAGATTTACTGTATGTTTTTATTTTCTTTTGTGCTTACAGGTTTTGTTACAGTTTTTTGCTTACATTTTACTGCTTTATAGTGTATAGTGGAACATCGTTCTCCACCGAAATCCATTGCATTCGAAATGTTGTTCTACTGCACTAGTGACATCCGCAGTTTAGCAGAATGACTTTTTGTTCTGCTGCACTGCGTACATCACACACTGTGCCCTCAAGCAGCATCTGACAGTTAGGGCTCCCTGCATAGACAGGACACACGCTTAAAGTAGCAATGTTGGAGGCAGTACTGTCAAAGCCACTATCCGAGGAATAGATTCATCCTGGATCAGGAAAACAAAAAAAAGGCAAAGAAAATGGAGAATGACATACTTCTCTTCCCCTGCAGATCATGAATTGCTGTTCCGGGTGCTGCTGTATGTGAGTTTTTAAATAGTAAAATTGCTAAACGTTAAAACATTAAAAATGTTAAGTTCTTTTTACTTCTAGGACCTCAGTAAAAATGATTTGAAACAGAAACATGCTGTAGTGACTTTTTTTTCCCAGAAAATGACGTCCCACTATACACTATAAAGATAAGTGCATGGGGAACAGTTAACAACAGGGCTAATCTTTCACCTCATTTGCACTATGACGACGGATTACCTCTCGAGCCCTGTTGTTAACTGTTCCCCATGCACTATCCTATATATAGTGTATGGTGGAATGCAGTTATGCATGGAATTTCATTCTTGGAATATGCTTGTTCTGCTGCAGTAGTGACATCATTATGTTGTTCTGCTGCAATAGTGATGTCACTACTGCAGTAGAACAACTTGGAATGCTGCCACATACTTGATTTCCCCTATCAAATTAAGCTGAAAGTTGTTGATTTTTAAACTTGAACTAGGAGAAATCTGCAGCACACTGTGTCAGTAATTTGAGCCTACCACCAACCCTCATGTGCCCCCCCAACCACCAATTCACTGAAACAAAGTACAGTGTCTGAAATAGGCACTGATGCCCATCCACTATATAAAATAGTGGATGGGCAACTCTATTCATAACCAGTGTGTTGTGTCACCTTGAGGAACTGATTCCCACAGACCTCTCAAGCTTCGATCTCGAGGTCACAGGGAATCAATACCCCTCGGTGGCACAACACACTGGTTGTGCATAGTTGCCCATCCACTATCCTACATATAGTTCTCTGAATCAAATTGCTGTTGCAGGGTATACTTTCTGTTGCATTATTACAGGGTGTGCCTACAGGTTTGTTATTGTTTTGTGCTGACAGATTACTGCTGTAATCTTCTCTGATTCAAATTGTTTTTGCAAGGTATATCTCCTGTTAAAGTGTTCTGCAGGTTGTGCTTACAGGTGTTGTTACTTCTGTTACTGTTTTATTTTTCTCTGTAGCAAAGTGTTTTTGCAGGGTATATCTTCTGTGAAATTGTTACTGGTGGTGCTTACAGGTTTTGTGACTGTTTTATCTGTCATTAGACTAAGCAAAATTACTGTTTGCTACTATTTTATATTTTGCTGAAAAGCTTTTGTTTTGGTCTCAAAGGTGTTGCAGTCTCCTTCTCACATTGAAAAAGCTAATTGCTTTCCTTCCCTTCCCTTCCCACAGCTCCTCCAGGGGATTAGGAGTGTAACTGGAGGGTGGAGCTGACAAAGTCTTAGTAACTTCCAACAGAGGGAAGAGTTAAAAGGTCAGGTTAGTTGGTGTTTTTGAGGTGAAAGACTAGGTTTGCTGGCAAAGGCACCTAGCTTCACTTGAGCTCTTTTCTTCTAGGTTTGCTTGTAAGGACGGATCAAGGAGCAACATTATCTGAGCAAGGAAAAAGATGAAGGCTTCTTTTGGCTAGGTAGATTTACTGTGTGTTATTTTCTTTTGTGCTCACATGTTTTGTTACTGTTTTTTGCTTACATTTAACTGCTTTATTGTTCTCTGATTACAATTGCTGTTGCAGGGTGTACTTTCTGCGGCATTATAATAGGGTGTGCCTACAGGTTTGTTACTGTTTTGTGCATACAGATTACTGCTATAATCGTCTCTGATTCAAACTGTTTTTTGCAAGGTATATCTTATGTTACTGCTTTATTTTTCTCTGTAGCACAGTGTTTTTTGCAGGGTATATCTTCTGTGAAATTGTTACAGGTGGTGGTTACAGGTTTTACAGTTTTATCTATTATTAGGCTAAGCTTTCAGGGCTACAGCATTTGTTGTTGGTTGATTGTTTCTGCTCTTACCTCCTTGCTTCTTTCATCTGTGGTTCTTCTTTTTTGGCAGGGGAAGGGCCCAACCACCCATCCCCATCTCCAAACACCCCATGCTAAACTCCTTTTATAGAGTAGCACAGTTGTGACATTTCCTGTAGCAAAGCAGGAAGGGGAGGATCAGAGGGGTATCCAAACAGTGGCCTCACTTACAGGAGCACAATTAATTTAACTTGTTATAAAAAGTTATACAAAAACAATCAAACAAAAAAAAATATAAAAAAAAATATTTTGCTTTCATTTTCCTCCTTCTAATTACTCAGACCAGGTTATAACTCAGAAGCTCCACTGGAATGGATGTTATTAACTACATGAACTGCAGAAAACTTTTTAAAAGGGGCATTTATACAGGATTTAAGACGCTGTCCTACATGCTTGACCATCAGAGATCTAAGGGTTCAGCTCCGGACAGCATGGAGAGAGATTGCGCACCTCAAATCACATATTGAAGAGGAAATATATTTACAAGAACTGCCCGCATTTCTCCAACATCCAACTGAAGCACCTTGACCGCAGAGGGTAGCTGATCTGGGAGGTTGGCAGGTGGTTAGGAGGGGCAAATTGGGTGTCCCATCACTCAGTGCTCACCAATGTATCACCTCCACAAACTATATAAAAACTACAAACAGGTATCTGCCTCTATCTCTGAAATCAAATAAAGGAGCAGAGGACACTGCAGAGCAGGACACTGCAGCACAGGCGCTATCGCTACAAAACTCACCCAAAACAGAGACCAAGACAAAAAAAAAGGAAAAAGGAAATCCAAAAGACTTCTGATCATAGCAGACTCCATGATTCAGGGAGCTGATACTTACCTCCGGCTGGGGGTAATGGTCATATGTCTCCCAGGTACATCAGCGTGGAGAGACACTGACTGCATTGCTAAAATCATGCAGGAAGCAGTACTAACCAGTGACATCCTGGTACACATAGGGACTAATGATCTCACCAGCTGGTCAGTTGTGGAGACCAAGGAACACCTGACCAGGCTGGGAGACAAACTGTTATCCATTTTGTCCAGCATCTCCTTCTCTGAGATCTTGCCATTCTGGGAGAGGGGGGCATATGGGCGGAAGGTAAGAGAAGAGGAGATAGGGGAGCTAAACATGTGGCTGAAGGGCTGGTGCCAGGAAAAAGGACACACACTTGTAGGTAACTGGCAACAGTTTGGGGAGTGAAAGTTCTTTAAATTCAATGTACTGTATCTGACTAAGGAGGGAGTCAGTGCATTCGGGCAGAAGTTTGATGTCTTTGCAGAGTATTTAAATTAGCAAATGGGGAGAGGGGGTGCAGCACCCGATACATCGAACGGGAAGAACACCCCTTCCCCTCAGCTAGTGATCAAACAGGAGTTCAGCATGTTTGTAGTTCATTTGCATCACCAGATAAGGAAAAAGGTCTGGATCCCCATATGACCCACAGGGGAATTGCTGAACCTCACACAACAACTAACGCATCAGAATCTGGCCAATGGAAAATCATGTACACAAATGCCCTCAGTCTGGGAAACAAGATCCCAGACCTGGAGGCAACAATGACAGAGGCTAAACTGGACATACTGTAGTAGCCATTAGCAAGACATGGTTCACCAGTAACCATACTTGGGAGACTTCAGTACCCGGCTATATACTGCTCAGAAGAGACTAAGGTGTAAAAAGGCAGGGGGTGGCCCTTTATGTCAATGAAAATATCAAAGCTACAGAAATTTGGAATACATATAAGGAGCCAGAAGAACTGTGGGTTACCCTAGAAACAGCCATATGAACTGGGGTTGTCTACAGGCCTCCAGACCAGGGGAATGACATAGAAACATTACTGCTAGAAGATATACAAAACATGACAGCGAAAGGGGAGGTTCTGATAATGGGAGACTTCAACATGCCAGATACACATTGGTCAATACCAGCAGGAACATCCGCCAGAGCTAGACACATAGTTGATTCCCTGCAGGGGGAGGAATGCAAACAACCAGTACAACAACCCACAAGAGACAGGGCTATCCTATATCTAGTACTGACTAACAGGGAAAAGATCACAGATCTCCAGGTAGAAGGTCACCTGGGAGTCAGTGACCATCACATAGTATGGTTCAATTTGGCCACTAGAACTAAACCATCCCATTCCAAGGCAAAAATATGGGACTTTAGAGGAGCTGACTTTGATAAGATGGCCAACAGAGTTACGCTAGCCCTGGCAAGAAGAAATACAGGTGAGGGGGTACAGGCAAAGTGGGCAAGCATTAAGGATGCAATACTTGAAGCAACATCCCATTGTGTTAGGGAGAAAAGTAAGAGCAAAAGGAGGAAACCACTTTGGTTCTCAAAAAACAGTAGCAGAAAAGATCAGAGCCAAAAGGTTGGCCATCAGGAAATATAAGGAAACGTAGTGGGATGAAGAGAGGGAGGCATACCAAACTTCCCTAAGGGAAGCAGGGAAGGCAGTAAGGCAGACAAAGGCCCAAACCAAGGAAGCACTAGTATGAACAGTAAAAGAAGGGGACAAGACTTTCTACAGATACATTAGTGAAAGGGTATTGCTAAGATCAAAGGGGATGGGGGAGTGTGTGGGGAGGACCAAGGAAAAGCATCTATCCTAAATAGATACTTCTGCTCAGTATCTACTGTGGAGAAAGTAAGGCAGGGACCACAGCTCAGCACCGTGGACATGGGGGGGAGGTGTGCACAAGTCTCTTCACAAAAGAAAGGTTCCTACAAGAGCTCACTAAGCTCAGGGTGGACAAGGCAATAGAAAATGATGGCATACATCCCAGAGTACTAAAGGAGCTAAGAGTGGAACTAGCAGAGCCATTACCAGAACTGCTTAGTGAGTCTCTGAGCACAGGAGAGGTCCCAGAAGACTGGAGAAGGGCTCATGTGATCCCGCTCTACAAGACTGGCAGCAGGGAAGAGGCAGGGAACTACAGACCAGTCAGTCTTGCCTCAGTAGTGGGCAAGATTATGGAGGCACTCCTTAAGGAAAGGATAGTGCAACAACTGGAATCCATAGGAGCATAGGATCCAAGACAGCATGAGTTTACAACAGAAAGGTCCTGTAAAACTAATCTCATAGATTTCTTTGACTGGGTAACCAGAGTGGTGGACCAAGGGGATGCAGTTGATGTTGCCTACCTTGACTTCAGCAAAGCTTGTGATACTGTTCCACATAGAAGATTGATTAATAAGCTGGGTAGGCTCGAGGTGAGTCAGAAGTTGGTCAGCTGGGTGGCAAACTGGTTGATGGACAGAAAACAGAGAGTGGTGATAAATGGTATACTGTCAGAAGAGATGCAAGTCACAAGTGGGGTACCTCAGGGATCAGGCCTGGGGCCAGTCCTCTTCAATATCTTCATCAGTGACATTGCAGATGGGGTGGAGGGTAAGGTTTGCCTGTTTGCAGATGACACCAAGATCTGCAACAGAGTAGATGATCCAGATGGGTTGGGCAGAATGAGAAGAGATCTGGATAAACTGGCAAAATGGTCGGAAGAGTGGCATTTGGGTTTTAATGCAAAGAAGTGCAAGATCAGGCACATAAGCAAGCGAAACCCTGAAGCTACCTATAGGTTGAGAGGGGAGTTGCTGGCAGTCACAAGGGAAGAAAGAGACTTGGACATCATCATCACAGATGACCTGAAATCATCCAAGCAGACCACTAAAGCAGTACATATGGCTAGAGGGATGTTGGAGTGTATTAGTAGGGGTATCACAAGTTGTAACAGGGAGGTAATAATCCCTCTTTACAAGACACTGGTTAGGGCCCATCTGGAGTACTGCGTGCAGTACCAGAAGCTGTACCTGCACAAGGACATTAACAAAATGGAGGCAGTCCAGAGAAGGGCAACCAAAAGGGTGCAGGGACTACATCAGAAAACATATGAGGACAGATTAATGGAGCTCATTGTGTATACTCTAGAGCAAAGGAGGGAGAGAGGTGATATGATCGAAACATTCAAACATCTTAAGGGCATTAACAAGGTGAAAGAGTCTAACATGTTTCAATATAAGAAAAATAGAAGGACAAGAGGACACCGCATGAGATTAGAGGGAGGCTGATTAAGGGGTAATGTGAGGAAGTTCTTTTTTCACAGAAAGGGTGGTGGATGCATGGAACGACCTGCTTCAGGAAGTGGTGAATATGAATACAGTGCAGGGCTTCAAACAGGCATGGGATAGGCATAAGGGAGCAGTACAGATGAGTATGAAGAGATAGGCCATTAACAGAGTAAAGGCCTAAGGCACATTCATAAGGTAGAAAAAATGGGCAGACTGGATGGGCCTTGCAGTCCTTATCTGCCGTCAACATCTATGTTTCTAGGTGGGCCTGGCAGTCTTTATCTGCTGTCACATTCCTATGTTCCTATGTTCCAATGACTGTGTCCTGCTGGTCCAGGAAACAGGGAGGCCTGCATAGTCAGTTGCCCTCACAATCCTTCCTCAACATTTGATGGGGTGTTGGCCTAGGCCATAAAGGCGGATCATGACTGGTCGCCATGTCAACATCATCAGTCCACTCATCCCCATCCTGTAACTGGCTCACTAGGATACTGATCTTCTTCAAGGGCTGCTGCCTGCCTAGGGGGAAGGGTAGCCCTACCACAAGGCTTAAGGAAATGTGATAATATAGTTGGCAAGATGGTGGGACCTGGCAGCCTATAGCAAAGGATGAAGTAAATAGAAAAGTAGGAAGGAAGTCATGAGGGTGAGAGGGAACATCAGGGGAATACAGAGGAAAAAACAAGAACAATTATAAAAGCATGTTACTACTGAGCTCCTTCTGCTGTAAGTAGGTGTGATGAAAAAAGACTGTTACCATACACTGAATTAAACAAGCATTTGTCAATGCTGAACGTTCGCTTGCAGGTATTTGCAGTGGTATTTGGCAGTTGGACATGGCTTAAAAAAATCAGTGGCAAAGAAGTAAAATGAGGGAGACAGTTTCTCAAGTGGCTCTATTGCCTGAAGCAGGCAGCATAACAATATTGGTGTAAAATACTTTGTCTGCAGAAGAGCAAGTCTGTAACTGTGTTACCCACTGTTCAGTCATAGAAACAAATTGTAGGAGGGACAGAAACATGCTAAGGCAAAGTCTTGGACATCCCTGAATATACATATATATATATCTCCCCCTCTCCCCCTCTCCCCCTCTCTCCCTCCCACCCCCCACAAACCCCCTCTTCTACAGGTGCTTTTCAGGCTTGGCCGTGTTCTGCCACAGGAAAGCTCAGAGTTGACAGGCAGAGGGGTAAGTGCATTAGGCGTTTGGGGGGGGGAGTGGGCAAGACGTGGAGGATATTGGCTGCACCAGAGAGGAGTATTAAAAATATAAGTAAAAAAAGGAACAGTTGATTTAATCAGGGCAATACAGTGTATTTGGGACTGAAGGACAAGAGGGCATATCGGGGTGGTGGGAAGGGGGGAGGGATTAGTTAGCAAGGAAGCATTTGTTTTTATTTATTCATGGAGAGTGGTAAATGTATGGAAGAAGGTGCCAGATGATGTGGTGTAAGTCAAGAGTGCTGAAACTTTTAACTCAAGCTGTATCACTTTCTCCTGTAATATATACTCTTTCAGTTGCCCCCCTTATGAGGGATCACCCTCATTCTACCTCCAAGTATTACTGTGTCCCACATAAAAAAGGTACTGCCCATGCAAAGGAGATGCTGGAAACTCTTAAAGCAGGAATTCATAACTCTCTTGCTAAAGCAAAAGTAAACCGGCTAAGCAATGGTACTAGATTCCAGTGTACTGAGCCAGAATCTCCTTTCTTTTGGTGTTGCACATTGGGAGAGCTAGTGTGAACACCATTCCAGTGCAAAGTAATGCAGTCGCCCCTCTCCAGACACTCAGTGAGCTGATATATGCATTTGCAGCCAGCCTAGAATAAAATAAGCTTATCTGTGGTAGGGAGCTTGCAGCAGACTCAGTCCACGGTCCTGTGTTTGAAGTGTTTGCAGGTGAATCTACTGCAAAATGCTTATTCACCTCAGGTGGCACCTCTTAGCAATTTAAAAATGGTTCTGTTGGTATTGTTTCTGCCATGTTTTTTTTTTGGTATTGGGGAAGCGAGCAGAGAGCAAGTGTAGCCGAACCAGCCGCTGCAGCACGATTTTGTTAGAGAGCAGCAGAGTGATCGGCAGTTACTAATTTTGTTCCCCACGGCTGTCAGGGGAGACAATTAAGAAAAAAGAAATGAAGTTGGGGTATGTTTGCTGTGCCACTTTTCTTGGGAGACAGCAGCTCAGGATAAGAAATACAGCTTTTAAAGAGAACAGGACAAAGAAAATGACAGACCTGTGTAGGTACAGTTAGTGTTGGGGAAAATGTTTAGAAAGGCAGACTAGACTGTGTCTTTACCAACTATGCAGCGCAGGGGGGGACGACAAGGTGACCGAATAAGACTGATTTTGAGAACTGCACTAGTGAGCACCGGACAGTCTGGTAACAGTTGAGGAAATGCACAGTTCCAAATTAGGGACAGTCTACATCAGAAGATATAAAAAAAAAGCTCTGCTGCACACACCTCTTGGATAAAAATGGAGAAGCGGTTCACATCATGACATGAAATACTGGAAAAGGTGCTTTATCCATTGCATTAAAGAATGTTGCCATAATGATGTAAAGTGCTCACAAATGATTTATCGAGTGGGCTTTCTGAAAAACGAGCATAAACAACACTCTGGTGCTGAATCAAGCTCTTCCTTACCCTGACACCCCTGAGCACTTTATATGGTTTGGAGCCTTCTTTACTACAATGGGTATCGCTTTACTTTTTGCGGTATTTTTTGACTCTGAGGATACCTGCCATCCATTCTTCTTGGCCAGAGAATATAACACAGCAGAACTAATGTGCTGAGTGGACAGAGGACTTCAGCCCATATTACAGTATCACTATATTTTGTCTAACATACTTTCAATTTCCCCACCTGTTACACATGTGCAGGCTAAACAATGCTACATACAAACAGTGCATCATGGGAAGTAAGTGACTGAAACAAACGTGTCAGATGGAGATTTACTTCACGCGAATTAATGTACATTTCAGTAAATAATTATTTTATTAAGTGCTTTATTTGGGTAGTATTAAAATTAACAGCAATCGGAAGACTCAATAAATCACACACAAGGATAAAAATAAAATTTTATTTTTGAAGACTGCTCGTTGCACTGCTGCTTTTAAGACTCTGCGTGGTGAACACCTACGTTGCCACCACTGATCGCAGTGGTGGTTTTCTTTGAACTGAAGACCAGTGCTGTCATACACAGCTCCCACATCCATTGGTGCAGGACGGCCACGCCTGCTCAATGGAGCACTGCATTGCACAGGAAAGTCACACCTCCAAAAAGTCCTATTCTCCCAAGACGTTCCTTGCGCATGCGCGCAAGCGAACGTAAAAAGGAACAAATATCCCTTGCTAAATAGATCCTATAACTGCTTTTTGAGAAATGCTCTTATTGGGTTGTATAATTTAATGCAGGAAAGAAATGTTCATAGCCAGGCAAACCCTTCATAAAGTTCCTGAAGAAACCAGTGAGGCATCAAAATGTCATGTTCGATATGATCTAAGTGCAATACATACTGTATACAGTTTCTCGGGGGCCCAACAAAAATGCAGCAGATTATACAAGTCTAGTAATTCTCTAAAATAACACCAGGTGGCACTCTTGCATTTGGTACAGTGACTCAGTGCCTCAAGTTTGGTCACAATATAGCCCCCAAAAAAAAAAATATAACAAACATGTATTCCCTTTGCCTGATATTGAGCTAAAACATTGCTTTCAGCTCATGAAAAACTCTACCTATTTTATAGACCAAATGCAATCATGAAGTCACGCTTCACAAGAGATCGAAGGAATATGACAAAAACAAAAGATAATTGTCACCTGTTGTATTTGTATGACAGAGAGAGAGAGCAAAGAGATAGATAGATAGATATGATAGACAGACAGACAAGCTGTATATCGTGTATATTTTCTGGAAGCTAAGGGTCTGTCTGTTCTCTCAAAAGACCTATAAAAATGAATTCCTTTCACATTTCTATATTAATCTTTTTACAGTATGCCATTCTTTCCACAATTGACTTAATATTTAAAATAAGAACAAAAACATGTTTTTGTTTGTTTTCTTGTTGGGATCATTTTAAGAGGACTACTTTATGCATACTTTGAACAAAAACAACTGTTTGTTCCCTACAGAAAGCATGTGGCTGTAATTAAGATCCAGTGTTGGCAAGAAGACAATTCTGGAAGTATGTTAAAGACCTCCAGCAGGAAGGAAGGAAGGAAGGAAGGAAGGAAGGAAGGAAGGAAAGAATTTGGCTTTATATAGCGTATTTCATAAAAAAAAAATGTATCACAAAGCACTTTATAGTTCAAAGCAGAGAAAGGAGAGATGTTGCTGTTATTTTCAGCATACAACAAGGCAAGGCAAGGCAAGGCAAAATGTATTTAAAAGACGCCCAATCCCGGAGGCTCTGGGCGCCGTACAGATTTTAAACAGAATTTTAAAAGCACAGAATTTAAAACACAAAATTTTATACAGATTGAATAAATAAATCTAATACAATCATAGTCTTTACTGTATATACTAATCTAAATATCAAAAGCTTGGGAAAAAAGAAAAGTCTTCAGGCGGGCCTTAAAAATATCCACACTGTGGGTTTCAAGATTCATACAGGACAGAGATAGAAGACAGAGAGAGATTACAGAGAAGTTAAGCACCAGGAGGTTAACTGACTTGCTCATGGTTACAAATTACATAGTGGTGTGGGATTCAAGCCTATAGTCATGTTTACATGGCAGCTTTTGTGCTGTATTAAGCCGTGCAGTCATATTGCAGTGGTGCAAGACACCCGTATGGACACTTACCCCATTGTGGTAAGCTGATCACTGATGTGCTCCCACAGCCGCTTCCAGGCTGAGATTGCATAGCGTATTAAGCAGTTTCATGCTCCGTGTGGACTGAAACCATCACATGTTGTGACACAAGGCAGATGCTTCTATGATGCTCCCTTGATGCTCCCAGTGTGCCGCCCACAACCAAAGAGCCACCCCTCGAGCTCCAAGAGTCCTACAGGAGCAACTTACAATGGTGCACCACCTGCAGCGTAGACAGAAGAAACACATTTCCTTCAAGGTACAGACCTTCTTGCATTGGCTCACTTTTGTGCTGCATCAGTCGTGCAAACATGCCTCATGACATCAGGTTTACAGCTTTGTGCTCTAACCACTAGACCAGACAGTTCACTAGCACAGGACAGAATTACTGGCATTAGCAAGCAAATAACAACACCATGCAACTTCTCCTGGCTCTAGCTCTATTCACCTACTCCCTACCCTCTGTGTCTATCCCCCCCATCCACCCATCCCAAGGAGAGGCCACCCAAACTGTACCCAAGCCCCATGGTAACCCCCTTCCCGAACATATTATCCCTCCCCTGGGGCTACCAAATGCTTCTTGGTTCACTACCCCACCCTCCTCCCAATACATCACCATGTTTCCCTGCTCCTCCTTCCTCCTGAGCCCTTGACTCACCCCTATGCTAGTGACAGATGCAGGACCACTATCCCGATCTATCCATGGACTCCTCCTTCCCTGGTTAATCTTCTCGCTTCTGGCCCCTATCAACACATAACATCCTGTCTCTTAGCCCAACTCATACATACCCTTCCCACCACAGTCTTGGCTACAAAATACGTCCCCCCATCAAAAAGCTTGCACACAACTCAAAAAGACTCAGGGCTGCCTTGCTCCAGCATGCACTCCTCCTTCTCCTCCTATTGGGTGATGTGCACCCTAATCCTGGACCTGCGTCAGATGCCCACCAAATGAGCAAGCCTTCAACATCCTTCAACATCTGCAGCCTCCAGAAAAAGCTCACCCCCCTCCAGTGCTGGATCACGCAACACTCGCCTGACATCCTAGCCTTATCCGAGACCTGGTTCTCCAAAGACATCCCAGATGCATCTGTCACACTCCCTGGTTACTCCATTTTTAGAGATGACAGACTATGCAAACAGGGCAGTGGTTGTGCCCTCTACAACAGAAACTTCCTGCATGCCCACCCTGTCTTACCCCCCCTCCCGCACAGGAGCCCAAACACTTGCCATTAAGTTACTCCTTGGCAACCCTGATAAAATGCTTTACATCATGGCTCTATACATCCCCCCACATGACCAAAAGTCTGCCCTTGACTCAGTATTAACCAGTGTCGCCAACCTCCCATCCAAGAGTGAAATTATTAATATTGGGAGACTTCAATGTGAACTGGATCTCCCCTATGTCTTCCCCTACAAAGAATCTGTTCTATCCTGTGACCTTACCCAGGTTGTCCAGTCTCCCACCAGACTGGATGCAAAAACTGGGACCTCTACATTAATTGACCTCATCTTCACTAACCGACCTAATAATCTCACCCATGTCAATGTGCTCCCAGATACTCTAAGCAACCAGTCCCTGTTACCTGCTTGTGGTCAAACAAACTTCCCTCAGTCCCCCTCTAAAGTCTCCCTCCAAAGGTACCTCAAAAAAGGATCCCTTTCCCGCCTCAAAACATACCTCACATCCTGCATCTGGCCCCCCTTCACACCGCCCAGTCTGTAGACACTGCCGTCTCCTACTTTATCTCTACTTTTAATGCTACTTGTGACATTTTCTCCCCCTTCTCCAAGCAGATAGTATAACACAGAGACACACCCTGGATCACCCAGTCACAGCTAAACCAAATGCACCTCAGACATAACCTCTGGTATAGAACACAGGACTCGTGGCCCCCCAAGACAGACGTTTCAGAGAGGCAAGAAACAAATGCACCTGGGCCATTAGCCAATCCAAAGCTACTTATTCTAAACAAGCCCTCACCTTCTCCTGGGGATCCAGGAAAAAAGTCTGGAGCAGTATTAAAGAGTTCAGTGGGAAAGTTGTATCCCCTGCTCCAACCCAGCTACTAGTTGTTGGGGACGTCACGCAGGATCCCACTACAATCGCTGACACCCTAAATGCCACCTTCTCTGACCTCAGCCATATCCTTCCCCTAAACTTTTTCAACCCCATCCATAATAGCCCTACGGACAACCTTGCCACCGTTGACCCTCCCCCCTTTTCTGGCTGCACATCATCTTCTGTAGTGAAGCAAAATGCTACCTCAGCAAAGTCCTGATGAATGTTCATTTTAGCAGTGATTCCCTGGACCTTAAATTCCTCCTTCTTACGCTGGATGATACCCTGCCCCATCTCACCAAAATTCTTAACTTGTCCCGATGCCTCAGCCAAATCCCGACACTCTGGAAACATGCAGTAATTACCCCCATTCTGAAAAGTAGCGACCGCACATTCCCCAGTAATTATCAGCCCATCTTTATCCTACCCCCGTCTTCAAGACCCTCGAAACAATAGTCTCTGACCAACTCACAGACCACCTGTTCAAGCATAACCTGCTCCAAGCTTTTAAACTAGCCAAGGGGGGAGGTGCTGATAAGAAGCAGGAAATTTCAAGCCTCCACCCACAAAACATGGCAGGTAGTAAGGTAAACACTAAGGTACAGAGTTTGACAGAGGGCTGGACAGGGGTAAATGAAAAATAGACAAAGTCAGTAAGGGCAGGAATGAGGGAAAAAAGGATAATGCCAACATTAAATGGAGGGCAATGAGTACCAATGCCCATAGTCTGGGAAACAAGCTTCCTGAGCTAGTAGACCTGATGGAAGAGGAACATTTGGATATTGTGGCAGTAACAGAAACATGGTACATGAAGAACCATAACTGGGATGTCAACATACCAGGGTACACAATCTACAGAAGGGACAAGGAGGGTAAAAGAGGAGGTGGAGTAGCTCTCTACATAAGGAAAGGGATCAAAGCTACAGAACTGAAAGGTAAAGGGGGAGGATAAGAGGCACTGTGGGTCACCTTGGAGACAAGTAGTGGCACCACAATCTTCATAGGGGTTGTACACAAACTCCCCATCTCAAGGGGAGGAAATGGACAAGGAAATGATAGAAGACATTCTCAGAATGGCTGAAAAATGGGAGATATTGTTGATGGGGGACCTGAATATGCCAGATGTTAAATGGACGACATGTACTGCAGCCACATTCAAGAGTAGGGTCATTCTCGATACCCTACAGTGGGCATGCCTTAGACAGCTAGTGCTGGAACCCACTCGGGAGGGAGCAATATTAGACCTGGTACTCTGAAATAGAGAGAGGATCACAGATTTAGAAGGGGGTAGCCATCTGGGAACAAGCGACCATCGCACAGCGTGGTTCACAATAAGCACAACCATGGAGACAAGCCATACAAAAACAAGGATATTGGACTTTAGAAGGGCTGACTTTGGCAAAATGGGTGAATACCTAAGGAATGCACTAGCAAATGGCCAGAAAGGAGGAGTGGAAGAACAATGCAGAAAAACCAAAACTGCCATCATGGAAGCAACAAGCCTTTGTGTGAAACAAATAAAGAAAGAAAACAAAACAGAGTAAAAAATCACTATGGTTCTCAAAAGAGGTGGCAGGGAAGACTGGGGAGAAAAGGGTAGCATTCAAGAAGTATAAGGAATCACAGAAGGAGCACAACAGGGAACTGTATCAGTTAAAGCAGAAGGAAGTGGGGAAGGCAGTCAGAACAGCAAAGGCCCAAACCAAGGAAAAGATAGCCAACTCAGTTAAGAAGGGGGATAAAACCTTTTATAGGTGCATTAGGGAGCAAAGAAAGGTTAAGGGAGAGATAGTGAAGTTTAATAAAAGGGATGGGAGGTGGGCAGAGGGAGACAGTAAAAAGGCAGAGATACTGAATTAATACTTTTGCTCAGTATTCACAAAAGAAGAAGAAGAAGAAGAAGAGGAGTTACCTAAACCAAACAATAAAAGTACTCTGGACAGGGGGGTTGACACCAGTCCATTTATAGAAGAAAGGGTCCTGAAAGAACTCCTAAAACTCAAGGTGGACAAAGCAATGGGGCCTGATGGGATTCACCCCAGAACCTTAAAAGAACTATGGGGGGACCTAGTGACACCACTGACCACCCTTTTTAACAAATCATGGGAGGATGGGGTGGTACCTGAGGACTGGAGGAGGGTGGATGTGATTCCCCTTCACAAAAGTGGGAGCAAGGCAGACGCCGGATACCGCAGACCTGTTAGTTTGAACTCAGTGGTAGGGAAAATGATGGAATCACTTCTGAAAGAAAGAATTGTTGAGTACCTAGAGGCCAGCAGGTCACAGGACCCAAGGCAGCATGGATTCACAGCAGGAAGGTCATGTCAGATGAATCTAATCGATTTCTTTGACTGGGTGACCAAAGTAATAGACCAGGGAGGGGCTGTGGATATAGCCTACCTAGACTTTAGCAAGGCATTTAACACAGTCCCACACAAAAGATTAATAATCACATTAGCCAGCCTGGGAGTGGGTCCCAGGGTGGTAGCCTGAGTAGAAAACTGGCTGTACAACAGGACACAAAAGGTATTAGTAAAAGGAACTCACTCCGAAGAAAGGAGGGTTACTAGTGGAGTACCTCAGGATTCAGTACTGGGTCCAGTCATCTTTAATGTCTTTATAGGTGACATTGCAGAGGGTCTGGAAGGAAAAGTATGCCTCTTTGCAGAAGACACAAAGATCTATAACAGAGTTGATACTCAAGGTGGGGTGGAAAGGATGAGAAGGGACTTGGCAAGGTTGGAGGAATGGTCAGACATATGGCAACTTAGATGCAATGCAAAGAAGTGCAAAGTAATGCACCTGGGAAACAAAAACCCAAGAGAAGAGTACACAATGGCAAGGGAGGTACCAACAACAACAAAAATGGAAAGGTACCTGGGGGTAGTCATATCAGATGACCTAAAGGTGGGCAAGCAATGTGAGAAAACAGTAAGGAGAGCTGGGAGGATACTGGAATGCATAGGGAGATGCATCACAAGTAGAAAAAAGGAAGCGGTTATCCCTCTGTACAGACAGTTGGTGAGACCCCATCTGGAGTCCCGCATGCAGTTTTGGAGACCCCGTCTCCGCAAGGACATAGACAGGATGGAGGTAGTCCAGAGGAGGGCAACTAAAATGGTGCAGGGTTTGCATCAGAAACCATAGGAAGAGAGACTGAGAGAGCTTAGTATGTATACCCTTGAGGAAAGGAGGGAGGGGGGGACATGATAGAAACTTTCAAGTACCTCAAGGGAATCAACAAAGTCCAGGAGGGTAGCATCTTTCAGAAAAAGAGATGTGCAAGAACAATGGGGCACAATTCAAAGAGAGAGGGAGGACGGCTCAGGGACAACATGAGGAACTATTTTTTCACAGAGAGAGTGGTGGACACATGGAACTGCCTTCCTGGGGAGGTTATGGGGTCTAAAACAGTGGGGGAATTCAAACATGCATGGGAAAGACATAAGGCAATTATAGTAGGGGGTAGGAGGAAGTAGGCTGTTGGCTAATTAGAATCTGCAGCTTATCCAATATGTAGGGACATGGGCAGACTGGGTGGGCCAAGAGGTCCTTATCTGCCATCAAAGTCTATGTTTCTATGCTTCTATGTATAGAACAGCATGGCTTCAGGAAGGGCCACAGCACCACCACTGCCCTCCTCAAGTTTACATTATTCATACACGAGGCCCTGGAACAAGGCCACTGGGCCGGGGCCATCTACGTTGACTTGACCAAAGCATTTGACACCATCAATCATGCACTGCTCCTACACTCCCTCCCATCCCTGGGCATTTCCCCAGATGCTACCTCTTAGTTCAAGGATTATCTCTCTGGTCGAACACGACAGGTCAAAATAAACACCACAATCTCCTCCAGTAGACCAGTTTTATCAGGGGTCCCACAAGGATCCATACTTGGCCCCTTGCCTTTCACCCTCTTCCTGAACTCCCGCCCTAAATCCTGCAGTGAGAAATTACTGCTCTATGCGTACAATGCTGTCATTTTCTGGAAACACCCCCTCCCAAACTCCCTTCAACATGCCCTTCAGGGTTTCTTTGATGAACTCGAAACCTGGTTTTCTGACCACCGTTTAATACTAAACTACTAGTAAACCAGTTATACCTCTCCACAATTCATATGCCATTCAGGCAAAGTGTGGTTCCTCTATGGAGGCACTCACAGTGGAGACCAAGGAGGATGCTGGGAACCTCCACTAAGGAGACCCACAGGAGGGTGGCATGGGACCCCACAGGGGAAGGAAACAACTTCTGGAGGGGAACTCCATTGTTAGGAAGGTAGAGCTGGGGGAGGAAGGGGACAGGGAGGTAAGGTGCCTGCCTGGTACCATGGCTTAGAGGGACAGGGAGTGAATCCTCAGGATCGCTGGAGCAGCTGCACTGGGGAGGGAGATGGATGTCATTGTCCACCTAGGGACAAATGACCTGGCTAAGAAAGAGATCAGAGCAGTGCAGGAAGAGTTTGTGGAGTTGGGGAGGGGCCTTAGACAATTAGCATGCATGGTAACCTTCTCGGATGTGCTGCCTGTGTATGACACAGGTGAGGCTAGGGTGCTCCACACAATGGGATTCAATCAGTGGTTGAAAAACTGGTGCAGAGCTCAGGGATTTGGCTTCTTTGGGGACTGGGGATCCACCTGGAGTGATGCAGGCCTATACTGGAGTGATGGTCTGCATCTGTCCAGGAGGGGAACCAGAATCCTAGGTGATAGGTTTGAATGCTTCATTGCAAGCATTTAAACTAGCCAAGGGGGGAGGCACTGGAAAGGAGCAGGGAAATCCTAGCCCCCCCCAAAAAAGTCAGGGTAGTATGTGAGGTAAACACCAAGTTAGAGATGTCGATAGGGAGATGTGTAGGGGTACATGGAGAAAGTGACAAAGGCAATAAGGACAGGGATGGGGCAAAAAGGGGTAAGGCTATCAGGAAATGGAGGGTAATGAGTACCAATGTCCATAGTGTGGGCAACAAGCTCCCTGAACTGGTGGCCTTGATGGAGGAGGGATGACTGGATATCATAGCAGTCACAAAAACAAGGTACACAGAGAATCATGACTGGGATGTTAACATACCAGGGTACACAACCTACAGGAGAGACAGGGAGGGAAGAAGAGGGGAAGGAGTAGCTCTCGATGTCAGGGAAGGGATAATAGCAACTGAACAAAAGAGTAAACAGGGCAGAGAGGAGGCACTGTGGGTCACCTTAGTGACTGGAAAGGGCACCACAATCCGCACAGGGGTTGTATACAGACCCCAATGTCAGGGGGAAGGAATGGACAAGGATATGATAGAAGGCATTCTTAGAATGGCAGAGAAAGGGGAGATACTGTTGATGGTAAACCTGAATATGCCAGATGTTAACTGGAGCACATTTGCTGCAGCCACATCCAAGAGCAGGGCCATTCTCGATGCCCTACAGGTAGCATGCCTCAGACAGCTAGTTTTGGAACCCACTTGTGAGGGAGCAATCTTAGACCTCGTACTCTCAAATGGCGACAGTGAGAGGATCTCAGATCTAGAAATGGGTAGCCATCTGGGAACAAGTGACCACTAAACAGTGCGGTTCATGATAAACTCAGCTACAGAGTCAAGCCATACAAAAGTGAGGGCACTGGACTTCAGGAGGACTGACTTTGGCAAGATGGGAGAGTGCCTTAGAAAAGCACTAGCAAATAGGCTAGAAGGAGGGGTGAAGCAACAATGGGAAAACTACAAAACTGCCATCCCAGAGGCAACAAGCCTTTGTGTGAAGCAAATAAACAAATCAAAATGAAAGAAAAAGCCACTATGGTTCTCAAAAGAGGTGGCAGGGAAGGTCAGGGAGAAAAAGATAGCATTCAGGAAGTATAAGGAAACATGGAAGGACCAGGACAGTGAGCTGTACCAGTTGAGGCAGAAGGAAGCAGGGAGGGAAGTCAGAATAGCAAAGGCCCAAACTGAGGAAAAGATAGCCAACTCTGTTAAGAAGGGGGATAAAACCTTTTATAGGTACTGTACATCAGGGAGCGTAGAAAGACAAAGGGAGGGATAATGAGGCTGAATAGAATGGACGGTGGGTGGGTAGAGAGGGACAGTGAAAAAGCAGGGATACTGAACACATATTTCTGCTCAGTATTCACAAAACAGGAGGAGGGGGGAGGTGCTTAATCCAATTAACAGAAGCACTCTGGATAGGGGGGTCAATCCCAGTCCTTTCACAGAAGAAATGGTTCTGAAAGAACTCCTAAAACTGAAGGTGGAAAAGCAATGGGGCCTGATAGAATTCACCCCAGAATTCTAAAAGAATTAAGGGGAGAACTAGTGAAACCACTGACTACCCTTTTTAACAAATCATGGGAGGACGGTGTAGTACCTGAGGACTGGAGGAAGGCGGATGTGATTCCCCTTCACAAAAGTGGGAGCAGGACAGAGGCAGGAAACTACAGACCTGTCAGTTTGACCTCTGTGGTAGGGAAAGTGATGGAATCACTTCTGAAGGAAAGAACTGTTGAGTACCTAGAGGCCAGTGGAGCACAGGACCCAAAGGCAGCATGGGTTCACAGCAGGAAGGTCATGTCAGACAAATCTAACTGATTTCTTTGACTGGGTGACAAAAGTAGTAGACCAGGGAGGGGCTGTGGACATGGCCTACCTAGACTTTAGCAAGGCATTTGACACAGTCCCACACAAAAGATTCATAGTCAAATTAACCAGCCTGGGAGTGGGTCCCAGGGTGGTAGCCTGGGTAAAACATTGGCTGGACGATAGGATACAGAAGGTAATTGTAAATGGAGTCCACTCTGAAGAAATAGGGGTTACAGGTGGGGTACCGCAGGGTTCAGTACTGGGTCCAGTCCTTTTTAATGTCTTTATAAGTGACATTGCAGAGGGACTGGAAGGAAAAGTATGCCTCTTTGCAGATGACACAAAGATCTGCAACAGGGTTGATACACAAGGAGGTGTGGAAAGGATGAGAAGGGACTTGGCAAAGTTGAAGGAATGGTCAGAAGTATGGCAGCTTGGATTCAATGCAAAGAAGTGCAAAATAATGCACCTGGGAAACAAAAACACAGGGGAAGATTACACAATGGGGGGTAGTAACAACAACAAAAATGGAAAGGGACCTGAGGGTAATCATATCAGATGACCTTAAGGTTAGCAAGCAATGTGAGAAGGCAGTAGGGAGGGCTGGGGATACTGGAATGTATAGGGAGAGGCATCACCAGCCAAAAACAGGAAGTTGTTATCCCTCTGTACAGACAGTTGGTGAGACCTCATCTGGAGTACTGCGTGCAGTTCTGGAGACTCCATCTCTGCAAGGACATAGACAGGATAGAGGCAGTCCAGAGGAGGGCAACTAAAATGGTGCAGGGTCTGCAAGAGAAGCCATATGAGGAGAGACTAAAGGAGCTTAATATGCATACCCTTGACGAAAGGAGGGAGAGGGCGGACATGATAGAAACTTTTAAGTACCTCAGTGGAATCAACAAAGTCCAAGAGGGTAGCATCTTTCAGAAAAAGAGATGTTCAAGAACAAGAGGACACAATTTGAAGATGGGGGGGCAGTTCACGGGCAATGTGAGGAAGTATTTTTTCACAGAGAGCATGGTGGGTGCATGGAACAACCTTTCTGAGGAAGCTGTGGGGTCTAAAACTGTGGGAGAATTCAAGAATGCATGGGACAGACATAAGGCAATTTTTGTAAGGGGTAGGAAGAAATAGGCTGTTGGTTAACTAGGATCTGCAGCTTATCCTGTAACTAGGGAAATGGACAGACTAGATGGGGCCAAGTGGTCCTTATCTGCCGTCAAAGTCTGTTTCTATGTTTCTACGTAACATGGTGAAATGCAAGATACTACACTTACTTGTAGGGGAGAGGAATCTGAAGTACACATTTACCCTGTTGCTGTAACACAGGCCAGCACAGCCAAGAAAATGATCTAGGAATAATTGCAGACAGTAAGCAGAAACCAGGCAGTCAACCTGCTGCCACATTCAAGGAAGCAGACACAGTGTTAAGATGCTTTGGGTGGGGGGGAGAGTAGATCAAAAGAGTTGACCTTCACTCTGTTCAAGGCCTTGGTTAGACCACATTTTGAGGACTGCATCCAATTCTGAAAACTGCTGTAAAGAAGGGAAAATGAAGAGATTGAGATGGTCCAGCACAGGACCACCAAGTTGATCGGTAGCCTTGGAGGCAAGAGCTATGAGGACAGATTTAATATACTCAAATTATTTAGTGGAAAAAAAAGAGAAGAAGAGAAGAAAACATACAAAAATAGGTTAGAAGTTTCAAAGTGCTGGATTCAGCACTTGCATTCATATTTTGGATGCAGACTACATCCACGCAAGTGCATCAGGATGTGTGTGTCCTAGTTTCTTACATACTGATGTACATTTCATGCAGTTCACAGCATTTTTGCCCACAACTGTGATACTTGTAACAACTCTCCCTTCTGGACTGGAACAGTCTTTAAAGAGTTATCAACACCTTTTTATGTTTATGTTTGCTTGCGTGCATGCACAAGAAACATTTCATCACAGCTTAGGAGAGAAGTAGGGTTTTGGAGGTGTGGAACTGTGGGGGCCAATAGCCCCAGTGCCTTTTGAGGCTTGGCCCACTTTACCCAATGCGGTGGCATGCTGCTGCTGACACTAGTTCAGCCAGCGTGCCATCACCTTGAAAGGAATCTGCCGCTGTAATGAGGGAGTGACCCGTCATTGCAGGGTGGTCCCTTGCCTGGTATAAAATGTCTTTTATCATGGTGGCAGGCAGTGACTCTTACTGCCCGCCTCAGAGTCCCGATGAAAGTCAACTTGGGGGTTCCCAATCCCCCTGTCAGCATGTCCCCATCCCCAGTTTATTTGCTGACAGGGTATCCCAACCCCTATTGGCATGCTGCACCTCCCTCCCCATTTGTTATGTGCTGAGGCGGGTGTCCAATCCCCCTCAACTCATGTACTCCTGCTACCCCAACACTGTATGGCTGATGGGAGTGCCCAATCCCCATCAGCTCCAGTACCCACCTCCCCAACAAACATCTGGCCAGGTGGCATGCTGGGAGTCCACCCCAGCATGCCAAAAGTGTCCCATGATGTCTTTGTTTAATTTTAAATCCTGTAAAAAAAGAAAACAGTCCCTCATTGAGCCCCATGCCCCCTCCCCCAACCCACGCCCGCTATGTGCTCTACCTCCCCATCCCCTTCACTCCATACCTCCAGATCTCGGCACAATGGTCTTCGGTAGACCGGGAACACGTCTGCACTCTTCAAAGTCGACTGCAGACTCAAGAAAGGCCAGTAACCTGTATAATTGCATCATTTTTTTTTTCAACTTTTGTGCATATCTAGGCCATTTTTTTGAATTTTGGCACCAAATTTTCAACATGGGGTTCCTTGGACCCCACCTCATGAATTCAGGCACTGTCATATTGTTATTCAGTCCCAAAAGGTGATTTTGTGATCCATGTGCAGAATCACCTTTCTGGACCAATTAACAAAATGACAGTGTCACTATTTATGAGGTGGGCTTTTGAAAAGCCTATGTTTCAAATTTGGTGAAAAAATTCCAAAAAATGGCTGCGTTATGAGCGTGCATTGCGCAGTTTCTACACCTGCTCATAACTTTGCGAATCTGTAATATTTTCACTCCAGGTTTTCAACATTGACATTTTTCTGCACCTCCTTATGAACAGTACAGCTGTCATTTTTCCCATCCTAGCAGAAATGTGTTTTCGCACTCCCAGCACAGAATAGCGCAATCGCTTGTGGGAAATCAGTGTACAGGACAGATTAGGAAAATTATAGTGACACTGTTCATGAGCAGAGGTCCTAAAATGCCTATGTTGAAAATCTGGTGACAGAAGTCCATAAAATGACTCTGTTACAAGCGTGTGCTGCACAGTTTCCATGCACCATCGTAACTCCGCAAATTTGTAATATTTTCCGTCCAGATTTTCAACATTGGCAGTTTGCCACACCTCCTTATGAACAGTACAGCTGTCATTTTTTATATCCTGCCTGAAATAAGCATTTGCACATCGGGCGCACAATGGTGCGGTCGCTGTGGGAAACTAATGTTTCAGACAGATTAAAAAAATCATAGCGAAAGTATTCATGAGCAGAGGTCACAAAATGCCTATGTTTAAAATTTGGTGAAATAATTCCACTAAATGACTGTGGTACAAGCATGTGTTGCGCAGTTTCCACGTACGCTCAGAACTTCAAGCATTTTTAATATTTTCACTACAGATTTTCAACATTGCCATCTCTTCACACCTCCCTGTGTATGGTATAGCTGTCATTCTTAACATCCTGCCTGATCTGTGTTTTCGCACATCTGGCGCAGAATGGCATGGTTGCTGTGGGAACTCGAAGTTCAGGACACATTAACAAAACCACAGTGCAACTGTTCATGAGAAGAGGTCCCACATGCTTTCATGAGATGGGGGTCACAAAAAGGCCATGTTGAAAATTTGTACTGCAAATACCAACACATGCCCAGGCATTAGGGTTTCTAACCATAATGTCCCACCCTGTACAGTGACAGGCATCAGAGGTGTAACTTTGGATTGCCGGCTGTAATGCTTATGCCATCCCACCCCCATCCTGAAGTCAGTGACAGACATCGAGCTGTGCTTTGCACTCTTCAGCCCCATTCTCCTGTACTGCACCCATTTCAGCATATGTCCTTATGAAATGGGATGACTGTGAAGCCAAACACCCCAAGACACACTTCAACACTTTTCAGTGTCTACAGGATAGGGTGAGGTGAAACGCCGTGAGCATTATGGGCAACGACCCACAGGCACAACTCAATGCCTGTCCATCTCTGCAGGGTGGAGGTGGGATTGGCGTGAGTTCAATACTTCACTGCCACTCCTATTCTGCATCTGTCTAACACCTGCACTTCCAATGCTAATATCAGCAAGCAAACATTCGGCATTGACAAATGCTAGTTTCTTGTTGCCACCATCTGGAGTTTTTCCAGGACACTTGCCCTCCCTTGCACAGAGCTGGGAGGTCACCAGATCAACTTAGGTAGCATGCTCTTCTGATGACAGATGCCAACAGAGGTTTTCCCTCAGCCAGTAAAAATATCTTAATTACCTTAGTGAAGAGGTCACAGTCTTTCGTAGATGAAAATAAAAATATTTACTATAAAGAAATCACAGGTTGCAGTCACAGGATATATGTACAGTACAAAAGAGAAAATCCACTTTTACAAGGAAAGGAAATAAATGGGTTGAATAACAGACAACAGAAAGAACAAATGCTACAGGCTAGAGTAAACCGTTCTCATCTTACCTTCCAGCTATGCTTCAAGAGGCACTTGAGTTAAACTAGCTACACTTCCTACGCTACACTTAGAGTGATTTATGGAAGGTTGCCATAGCAAATGGACATAGCAACCTGTAGGAGTTGTGAATCAGTCTCCTACCACTCAAACTGCCAAAAAGTACTGTTTTTCCATGAAAAAAATCCTTTTATTTCAGTGCTCCATTTCATTTGCATAGCCCTGCCCCTTTTTTCTCAGTGCTGGAACCCACATCTTTTACATCATGCAAGGGAAACAAAGTTTACAAGCACTGTTTTGAAACCTAGACCTCTGTTGGTCAGTCTTGGTATTGCAGACACTACCAACACAGGAGACTACATCACTCAGTAAAGAACTCTTGTCAGCTAGATACTATATGCACAATGTATTGTTTGGAAAATACACATGTGAGAGCTTTCATTGTTGAATCCACTACAGAGATGTGAGACTGCACCTCACAGTACAGGAATTGGAAAACAACTTCTTATTGTACCCACAATGCCTTGTTAAGTACATCTACAGATTAGGTGCAGTCACCACCACCAAAATAAGGGACTGCACCTCTGAGTAGCTAACATTTAAAATAACCTTTAAAATGTACCCATAATTCTTTGGTGCTGTATGAAAAACATTAACAGCTCCCTTGCATGACATCATTCTGGGGATGTGTCCACAGAGAGAAACCTGGAAAGCAGGCAGAAACAAAGTGCTCATAAAACATCAATAGAACTGACTATGACAGATTTTTGTACAAAACAAATTGCAGCTTCAACATCTGACACAAGGCTGGCAATGACACTATGTGAAAAAGGCATTTGGGGAACTTCCACAAATCACTTTAAGGCAGGCTCTGCTTATCACGAAGGGTCCCAGGCTAGAACAGTCCTGCTTGAAAGGAATTCTCAAAATTTATAGCTCACATCTGAAGCTCTGTGATTGTCATTCATTTGAATTAACCAACCATGTTAAATTCTGTACAAGTTTGAGTTCTCTTGCCCCAATCAAATTAAAAACTATGGATGTCCAGTTTATTTATTTATTTATTTATCTATGTCTCTATCAATCTATCTATTTATTTATTTATTTATTTATTAGAATTTTGGATAAATATCTTTCATCCAATTGCTCTTTTACAAAGGTTCCATGTCAGTATACAAAGAATAGAAGTACAATTTGTGAGATTAGCAGGCAAGCAGTTGGAATACAAATTTCAGTACAGGGTATACATGGTCTAAAAGCTACATGTAATATAATTAACAGTTAGAACAACACAATCAAACATACATTTAAGAATAATGAGTCACAGCAAACAATATTTACATGAATTAATGCTGCCAGAAGGGCATTGTCAAAAGGAAAGGTGGAATGGAAAAACTGAGCTGCTGCCAGTTGTGCCAGGTAACGTAGGAAAGTGAAAAGAAGAGAGAGTGGGTGTAGAGGGGTAACTGGGTTGAAGGTAGAAGGAGAGGTGGGTGGGAAGCAAAGAATGGGGAACTTGTGCAACAGTGGGTGGGGCTAGCAAATTAGAAAAGGGACAGGGGAAGGGAGTTGAAAGAGGGTAAGAGAGGAAGGTGGTGGACCAGGGCTAGGGAGAGAGGCAGGGGTACAGAGGGGTATAGAGTTAGATCAATTTAACAACCAGTTTGTATTTGAATGGTCAAATAATTTCAAAATATATGTGTGTGTGTGTGTGTGTGTGTGTGTGTGTGTGTGTGTGTATGTCCACCCCCTTGGTCATTCCTGAGATTTATTACCTATTACATAGTCCAGAGGGATAGCTTGCTAGTGATGTAGACTCCCAGTGTTTTTCCCCCTTGTTGTTAGCAGCCAAGGAAAACCTCTGGTGAGACTCAGAAGACCAGAAAAATAATTTTAGTCAATCCAACAATTAACTACTCAGTTCCCATTTCTGTCACATCTCCCTCCCCCCCCCCAAGTGATGAAGGTGTATTCCCTTTGGGCCACCCCAAGACACACGGCTGTTCATGCAGCTACTGGAAAGTGTCCAAAGTACCCAGCAATGCTGTTAGACCTGCCTAGATAGCCAGTCTGGATTGGCACTCTGTTTACCTTGGTGCTGGGTGGTCATGTTATAGGACTGCAGTACCAAGTTCCTGTGCAGTAGTTTCCCATTTTGACCACTTGACCTATGAAACCAAATTAGGGGGTTATGATCTGTGATCACAGTAAATTCTCACCCATACAGGTAAGACTGCAGCTTCTGAAGGGCCCACACTATTCCCAAACACTCCTTCTCAATCATGGCATAAGCCTCCTCCCTGGGCAACAGCCTCCAATTTAGATACACTACAGGATGCTCTTCCCCCTGCGGCATAATCTGGTTCAGTACGGCTCCCAGCCCATGTCAACAATAGACCTCAGACTGTAATTGGGGCTAGCTAGCACAGCTGGCCTGCTTATGGCCTTCTTCAGTTCCCAAAAAGCAGACTCACAGTCCTCTGTCCACTCAAATGTCTCCAATTTTCTCTTTTTTGTTAGGTCTATTAGGGGCTTGGCCATATTACTGTAGTGAGGGAAAAACCTCTTGTGGTACCCAGTTGTTCCCAGAAATGCCCTCTACTGTTTCTTAGTGGTAGGAGGGGGCCAGTCCAGGATGGCTTTGACCTTGGCAGGCTCTTGACGGATGTGTCCACTGCCCACCCGGTGCCCGAGATAGGACACTTCAGTCATACCTATCTAATACTTTTCCACCATGACTGTTAGCTCTGCAGCCTTCAGCCTGAGGATCTCACCCCTCGCACATGCTGGATATGCTCCTCCCAGGTCTAGCTGTGTATGGCTATGTCATCCATATATGCCAGTGCAAAATCAGCTGCCCCAGGCAGAATGTGGTCCACAAGCCATTGAAAGGCTGCAGGTGCATTCTTCATCCCAAACAGCATTACCTTGAATTCATATAAGCCAAATGGGGTGACTAAAGCTGATCTCTCCCTGGCTGCAGGGGTCAAAGGTACCTGCCAGTAGCCCTTTGTTAAGTCTATTGTGGTCAGATACTTAGCTCCCCCAGCCACTGCAGTGTCTCATCTGTTCTAGGCATGAGGTAGTCATCTAACTCAGTGCAACTGTTGAGCTTCTGGTAGACCAATTCCTCCCTATCATAGCAGGGCTTCATCATGTTAACATGATACACTTTCTACCTGCACCTCATGGCTGGTAGCTCTTTCAGGTAGCTAGCATCACTCACCTTTTGGACAATGGAGAATGGCCCCTTCCATGCTGCCTACAGCTTATTTTGTCGAACAGGGATGAGTACCATCACTTGCTGTCCCACCTCGTATTCTCAGGCTGAGGCCCCATGGTCATACCAGACCATTTGTTGCTGTTGCACAGTGGCTAAGTGTTTCTGAGCAAGCCCCATGAGCTCCTTAAATTGGGTCCTGAAGTTCAGTCCTCCCATAACTTACTCATTAATCCTGACATAAAGTTAGCACCCTAGTCTCTTAATATCTGGTGGGGAAAGCCCACCCAGCTACTACCTCCAACAGTGAATCAGCCACCTTATGTGCCTCAATGGACAATAAGGACACTGCCTCCAGGTATCTTGTAGTATAATTGACTACCACCAGGTTATACCACTTGCCAGTGTGACTTGGGGTGCTAAGTGGCCCCACTACGTCCACAGCTACCCTCTAAAATGGTTTATCAACAATGGGCAGGGGCACCAAAGTTGCCTTGGCCTTGCCCCCGATTTTTCCCACCAACTGGCATTATGGAAAAGTCCAACAGTAGTTTGCCACATCCCTACCAATGCCAGGCCAGAAGAAATTGTTGGCCATCCACTTTTTTGTGCACCTCGCACCCAAGTGACCTGAAAAAGAAATATCATGGGCCAGGGCCAGGAGCTGCTGGCAGTAAATCCTAGGGACTACCAGCTGCTAGAGTACTTCTCCATTTAGCCTTCCCTCAGGTGCACATTCCCTGTACAACAGCCCATTCTCCCAGTAGATTGATTCTTTACTCCCCTGAGAGCCCTCAGCCCTGTCAGCTACTTCTTTTAGTTTCTGCAGGGTAGGATTAGCCAGCTGTACCGCACCCAGCTCCTCTCATCCGACACTTCCCAGCTCCCCTTCAGAAGGAAGTCATGTGGCCTTCTCTGTTTATGGCTGGGACTCAGGGCTGCTACTCCTAGCCATCCCTTCCCCCATACTAGCCACCTCCTCATCTGCTAAGGGAGGGACTGTCTCTGGCTGATTCACCCCCTCTTTAACCCCAGAAGCTTTTCCTTTTGCCTGGCTGTGGGTAGTAATACACACCAAAGATCCCATGTGGTCAAAGTCATTCCCCATAATCCCACTTGTAGGGAGGTCAGGTACCACTCCCACCCTTTTTTCTCCATGCCACCCTCCCAGCTCAGGAAGATTCAAGCCATTAGTATTTGGACAGCTGGCCCTTTGACTCCACAAATTGTGGAGTACTGCCCTGACAGAATCTACTCTGCCTTAATTAGATCCTGCCTCACCAGGGAGATGGAGATGCCTGTATCCTTCAAGCCCTGTGTCACCTTCAAGCCCTGTGTCACTGCCCCATTAACTATAATAGGATGCATATACTCACAGGAGACATGGGGTGCTGCAGTCTGCACACAACCCACCATCTGATGAGTGCCACTGTGTTCATCTCCCTCCCCAAGCCTTCTGCGCCTTAACCAATTTCTGAAGGCAGTTATACCTCAAATTACCCACTTTGTACAAATATGGTGTCTCTTGGCTCCTGTCTCTTGGTTCCCTTTAGAACCAGTGGGTTCTGCGTTGGGCTTAGGTGCAAGCTGATTTACTTTAGGCTGCCCTCCATGGGACCCCTTAAGACCATGTGCTGTGTGTATGGTCTGCTGGCCATGTACAGGGCAGTGCTTGCTGCTACCTCCTTCGATGAGCCACATGCCCTGTCTAACAGTCATATATGCAGATCCTCAGGTACAATTTTAAGAAACTGTTCCTCACCAACAAATCTTTGATTAGCTCCAGTGTCTGCTTTTGTCCCCACTCACCCACCTGACAAGGTACGTACACAATTGAAACTGCAATTCCACATTACTGTCTTCTGGGTTTTTCTTTAACTCCCTAAACTTCCTTCTGTAAACCTCTTGAGGAGTTAATTCAAAACCTTTTAATAACACCCTTTTAACCTTATCATAATCAACAGAGTCTTCATTACTCATTTTGTCAAATGCCTGAAAAGCACGTCCCGTAAGTAAGGGAGTTAAATGAGTTGACCAGCAAGCCTTATCCCAATTGAAATTGCCAACACACCCTCTCAAATGACCTTAAAAATAGATTAACATCATCTCCCTCTTTATGCTGAGGAAACAAGTTAGAATTGATTTTGGGTTCATGGGGGGAAACTCCCTTCACCATTACTTACATTTTGCTGCCACAGAGTCAGGATATCCACCTCATGCTGCTGTTCTTTCTCTCTCTGTCTCTTCCCCCAGTCTTTTTGCCTTTAGTTCTTTCTCTGTCTGCAGTCTTTTTGTCTCTACCTCCAGTCTTTTTTGTTTCTGCCTCCAGCTTTTTCATCTTGATTTCCAGTTCTTACTGTCGCAGTTGCAGTTTCATGATCTCGAGCTGATTTGGAGAGTCTGCTGTCCCAGCTCCTGGATCATTTACAGGGGTCCTTTCCTTTAGTCATGGTCCTTCAGGGCCCTTATGAAGTCCAGTTTGCTCTGACCATCCCACTGGATCCCCCTTTCTTGGCATCTCTCCTGCAGCTGTGTCACAGAAAGTCTGTCATATTCCTGGGAGCTCATACTATCTACCTACCCTAACCTGGGCTGACTAGAAACAAAAGAAAAGTTGTAAAAGTGTACTTTTTTGTATATCCTGTTTTCTGACTGCTAAGGTGCAATTTTCTACTGGAAAACTCTGTTCTCAGTGTGCTAGAAAGACCTTTGTAATCCCACAATGTTGCCTACCAATTTGTGATGACAGCTCTCCCAGAGAGTTGTCAAAACTTTTTTTTCTCGCTGCCACTACCTGGAGTTTTTCCCAGAACACTTGCCCTCCCTTGCACAGAGCTTGGCAGTCACCAAAGGTCAACTTTGGAATATGCTCATCTGATGACAGATGACAACAGAGTGTTTCCCTCAGCCAGTAAAAATATCTTAATTACCTTAGTGAAAATGTCACATTCTCAGGTAGAGATGTAAATACAAATATTTACTATAAAGAAAACACAGGTTGCAGCTACAGGATATACATACAGTACAAAAAAGAAAATCCACTTTTACAGGGAAATTAAATAAATGGGTTGAATAACAGACCACACAAACAACAAATGCTACAGGCTAGAGTAAACTGTTCTCATCTTACCTTCTAGCTATGCTTCAAGAGACACTTGCACTAAATTAGCTACACTTCCTACACTGCAGATTAAGGCAGGCTTTGCTTATCACAGAGGGTCCCAGGCTAAAACAGCCCTGCTAAAAAGGAATTCTCTAAGTTTATAGCTCACATCTGAAACTCTGTGATTAGGTCATTCCTTTGAATTAATCAACCATTTTAACTTCTATGCAAGTTTAAGTTCTCTTGCTGCAATCACATTAAAAACATATGGATGTCCAATTAGATCAATTTAACAACCAGTTTGTATTTGCATGGTCCAATTCTTTCAAAATGTGTGTGTGTGTGTGTGTGTGTGTGTCCAACCCCTCCCCATTGTCCAGGGGGCTAGCTTGCTAGTGACGTAGACTCCCAGTGTTTTTCCCTTGTTGTTAGCAACCATGGAAAACCTCTGGTGAGACTCAGAAGACCAGAAAAATTATTTTAGTCAATCCAGCAGTTAACTACATACTCAGTTCCCATTTATGTCACACTTGTGTCCATTATCCAAAGGAAACTGTGGTACAAGTGCCATAAAGTTAGATTGCTTTTTTATGGTCTAACTTTTCTAATAAAAGTGTGCAATTGCATACGGAAAAGAGATACAACTCTTTGAAAACCCTTCCCTTAGAATCTGTCAGCAGAAAAGGGCTACTTGGCCCACCCACTCCACCTGGATATTCCCTGCCTAATCTGTCTCTGCAGACCTGTCTGGTCTCCATCAAACCTTCCCCTTTCTACCTATTTAATATTATTCCCTTATGTTTATCCCACGCATGCTTGAAGTCCCCGTTGTCTTTGCCTCCACCACATCTGTTTCCAAGCATCTACCACCCTTTTAATGAAGAAATATTTCCTCACATCTCTCTTGACCCCCCCAGCTTCATCACATGCCCCCTTGTTCTGGAACTCCTGCTTATTGGAACGTGACTCCCCTATTGCACCCTGTTCACTCCTGTGAGGTACTTACAGGTCTCTAGCATGTCACCTCTTGCTGTCCTCTCTCTCAGGGTGTACATGTTGAGATCCCTCAGTCTCTCCTTGTAGGGCTTCTCATGCAACACCAGCACCATTTTGGTTGCCCTGCTTTGGACTGCCTCCACACTATGTCCTTTCTGAGGTGTGGCCTCCAAAACTGGGCACAGTACTCCAAGTGGGGTCTCACCAGGGAGTGATACAGTGGCAAAACAACCTCCCTCCTCCTGCTAGAGCATCCCACTAGCCCTACCCCCTGCTTTGCAACACTGCTCTGCCATTTTGAGGTAATCAGATATGATAACCCCATGGTCCCTTTCCTGTCTACTGACTGTCAGTATCCCCCACCCCCCATTCTATACTGAGCGCCTTGGTTCCTATGACCTAGATGCATGATTTTGCACTTTTTCACATTGAACCCCAACTACCATGCTTTAGACCACTCCTCCAGTTTCCCCAGATCCCTGCACATTCTCCCCACCCCTTCACAAGTGTCCATCCTATTGCAAATGTTGGTATCATGTGCAAAAAGGTATACTTTCCCTTCCAGTTACTTAGCAATGTCACTTATGAAGACATTAAAGAGGACTGGTCTCAGTACTGAGCCCTGTGGCACCCCGCTGGTCATTCCTCCATCATTAGACTGAGTGCCATTAACCACCATCCTCTGTCTCCTACCTGTTAACCAGTTTCTAACCCATATCACCACTTTGGATCCCACCGCCAGGTTGTTCAGTTTCATCAGCCTTCTGTGTAGCACAGTGTCACAGACCTTGCTGAAGTCCAGATAGGCCATGTCTACTGCTCTCCCTTAATTTATTTCCCTGATCACCCAGTCAAATAAATCCATCAGATTTGTTTGCCATGATCTCCCACCCATTAATCCATGCTGCCTGTAGTCTTGCGGCCCACTGGATTCAAGATGTTCCACCAGTCTTTCCTTTAGCAGGGTTTCCTTTAATTCTACCATTACTGAAGTAGAACTAACCATCCTACTGTTGACGGCCTCCTCCTTGTTGCTGCTGTTATGTAGAGGGACTGTGTCAGCTCTGCTCCAGTCCACTGGAACCATGTCTGTTTCCAGTGAACTGTTGAACAAGACAGCTGGTGAGGAAGCTAGCACATCTCTGAGTTCCTTTAATCTGGTCCAATAGTTTTGTCCACCTTCAGAGTTGCAAGTCCCTTATAGATTCTTTCCTCTGAAAATGGACTTGTGTCTACCTACCCCCACTTCTGCTATTCCATAGTTGTCCATCCCCCTTCCCTCCACTGTGAAGACTGAGCAAAAGTAGCAGGTTAGGATGTCTGCTTTTTCTTGGTCCTCTTCTGCAGAGTCTTCCCCTCCCCCCCCATCCTTCGTATCCTCATTATCCCTCCCCTTGCTTTCTTCTTCTCACTTACATATCTGAAGAAGGTCTTATCCCCTTGTGACCCCATTGGTGATTCTTTCCTCTATCTGCACCTTTGCTTCCCTCAATGCCTTGCATGTTTCCCTCTGCTTTATTACATATACCACCCTCTCCTCCTCCATGTCCCCTTATAGAGGTACCTCTGAATGCCACCTTTGCTTCCTTTGCCACCACTGCCACTTTCTTTGAGAACCATAAGGATCTCTTTTTTCCTTATGCTTTTCTGACTTCCTTCATGCAGAGGTTTATTGCTTTAGTTATACCCGCCCTTATTTTTGCCCACTGTGCCTCTACCCCTCCTTAGCAAGCCCCCCAGGCAGTTTCTGAGGCAGTTCACCATTTCTTTAAAATCTACTCTCTTAAAGTCCAGGACCCTTGTCCTTATGTGTTTTGCCTCTGTTCCTGTTTTAATGCTAAACCACACTGTATGGTGATCACTGGTACCCAGGAGACTACCCACTATGACGTCTGCAATGCTGTCCCTGTTTGTAAGCACCAGGCCCAGCACTGCCCCATCCCTAGTGGCTTCTTTGACTAACTGCCTGAGAAAAGCATCTTGTAGGGAGTCAAGTATGGCCCTACTCCCTGTCAAAGCTGCAGTTGGAAAGCTCCACTTCACATCTGGAGGACTGAAGTCACCAGCTAGCAACACCTCCCCCTTACTCATTATGCTGATGATGTCATCCCCAAGTGCCTTATTCAACTCCTCTCCCTGTGCTGTAGGTCTGTACACTACCTATGTGTAACCCCCGGACCCCTGCCTTTTTGCAAATGACAGGTGGAATGCTGTTGAAGCTGACAGCAGTACCTGGTGGGGACTGGGTTCGGGGAGGACTAGGTTACTCGGCACAGGGGGCCTAGGTCTGGCTACTCTGCACAGGGGCATCCAAGTAAAACCGAACACAGGAAGCAATAACTGTAATGTCCAAAACCAGGAATGGGATTCTACAGTGTGACTTTTATTCACATCCAAACTGAACAAACAAAGCATAGACGGACCCACATGGGGCTACATTCCTGGTAATGCAGATTAGAGACAACAGAACACTTCTTCACATTTACAGCCCTCAGGCTCTAAACCCACCAGGCACGCAGCCCGGACTTGTGCCCAACCTGTACACTATTTGGGTTCTCCCCACTGGCCCAGCTTCCCCGGCGGCCACTTGATCCATGATCCATTATGGGAATGAAACAGTTTTCCAATTGGTGGCTCCCCAAACCACCTTAGAGCCTTTGACTCCTAGAGGGAATTTTCCTTCCAATCCCACGTCTGGGTACTTCCCTCATCACTGGCCAAGTGCGTGAGGCAAAGTAGAAATCCACAGAGCAAATCCGTAGAGGTGGACATGGTTACTAAAGATGGGGGAGATCTCCCACCTCCAGCTCCCGTAATCCATACCCGGCCATTTCTCTGGAAACTAAACAACTCTTTTCTGAAAGCTTGACAATGTAGATTACTGGGTAGACCTATGTCACATCTTCTCTACATGTCTTGACTTCCCCTATGTGCTGGACTTGAACATACTTTTACTTTTGGTTAAGCCTATTACTCTAGGCCTCCCACTACTTCAGTAGTCCAATCCCCACTATCACACAAGTCCCAGGGTGAAACATGGGCCCTTTAGAAAGAGCAGCAACTCACCCTCAGGTTGCAGGTGCCCCACAGGCAAATCACAAAATCTTCTTGTTTCCCATACTCTTGGACAAAATAAAGCAGCTTCTCCACTAGCAGAAAACCAGGGGGTTGCCCCTGGAATATGCATGCTAAATTTCCTGCCCCATCCCCTCAGGGATGGGGCACTGAGACCCGATTCAGCAGTCTCCACCACTTTAAAATTGCTCACTGTGTCTCTCTTTAGGTGGAAACACACACCTTTTCCCTGAATGTAGCCCTATGTCAAGGCTGAAGCCCCACAAGCCTAACACAGAGCTGCTGTGCTCCTCTCACTACAAGCTCCAAACTCCAACTGACCACAGTCTACTGTTCAAACCTCCAAACATTCTACTCCAACTCCCTGCTGCAGATTCCATTGTGGCTCATGCAGCTGTGATAGTTCTATGGTGATGTCATCCCTCAGTCTCAGCTGAGACTGAGAACAGAGTGAGACAGTGTGAAATCCATTTAACTGGAGTTTCACAAGCTGCCTTCCCTGCCTACCACTAGGTCTTCTGGGATTCTAGTAACCCCGGGTAACAAGGGGGTTACATATGCAAGGCTGACTAAAGCGTGACCCCATAGCAGTTGCAGCCCTTGCTTTTCCTCATGGTGCCCCGTACCTCCATGGCATTGATTCACTCCCTCACATGTAAAACAACCCCTCCTCCCTGCCCTGTCTCTCCTTAACATAGAGTAGCTTTGTATGGCCATGTTCCAGTTGTGGTGCTTAATGCACAATGACTCAGTTATGGCCACTAAAACCAGGTCAGCCTCTGCCATGATGATTTCTAGATCTGAAATTTTGTTTCCAAGACTCCAGCCTTGGCACACATGGCTCTCCACACCTTCTCTCTTCCCTGTCTGCTGCCCTGCTTACCCCTTCTTTTCCTGACTGTGGTTTCCCTCCATGCACCATGCTTTCAACCAGTCATTAAATGTCATGGTGTGGAGTACACTTCCATCTACTGGACCATACACAGGTAACACCTTGGAAAAAGCCACCATGTGTGCTACCTGCTTAAGGCCCCTCCCCAGCTCCCTGAATTTACCCTGGACTACCCGTATCTTGTCTCTTGTCAGGTTATTCATCTGCAGATGGAAAATGATGTCTAGCTCTGTCTCGGCTCCTGCTGCCCCAGCGATCATCTGGATACACTCTCCATGCTTCCTAGCCAAAGCACTGCTCTGGCACTCCACCGCCATATCCTTTCCACCACTTGCTCCCAAATCTATTACCCTGAAAATGGAGTTCTCCACCAGCAGCTGCTGCCTTTTAGGCTATGAGTGTCTCATTCCCTTCCAGGGGCCTCCGCTTCTGTGGAACCCCACCTCCTCCCTTCCCACTGCACTAGGTGACTCCTCTTGACTGCCCTGTCCCATCAGTATGGCAATGTAATTCTTCAGTGATATAGGTGGAGAAGTGTGCCCCCTCCCTGCCACCCCATCTTCCTGGAGCCCACCAAGGTCCATCCACTCTGCCTAGGCATCCTCTGGGGGAGTGGTGGTAGACTTGGTGACCCCTGGGTGGGGCAGAAGATCCTTTCTACACTTGCCAGTTCAGCCTCCTCTGCCCACAACCCAGAGAGGTGAGTACAAATAGGGCAGCACCTCAGTCTCCAGGACGTATCCTGAAAGACTTAGACCAGGTAACCATTGCATTGCACCACTCCCATGATCTTTCCTTCTGTGGACTAGTATCTATTCAAACTACTCTGTACCCTTCGTTTTTTAAACTTGCAAAGTTTATTAGGTACTTTCAAATTGTACCAGTAGGTCCACAATAAATACATATGTATAACAGTCATGTGGTCATGATACAGTAAATAATATATTGCACATAAGTACCTTAATCTCTAACTGTTACTCTTTCATTACAGGATATAATCCTGTAATAAATTTATTCTGATGTTCTACAGAAGATATATTCATCATTAATGTTACCCTTGGCACCTGTTGTATTGATGTTACCTTCCATGGTACAAGAAAAAGAAAAGTAAACAAGTCTGTGTCGACCCAATTTTAGAAAACTAAAATAAAGACATTTTACCAACCCCTCAACAAGAGGCTATATTGTCATGGTGTGGTCTGTTCTCTGTACCCCTCTGTTTCCTTCCTACACCTGTTGTACTCCTACCTCTCCCTTTTACTTCCCTGAAACATAATTGTCACCCTATCCTAGATAGGGCATCTTGTTGAGGGAAGGGAAGGGAAGGGAAGGGAAGGGAAGGAAAGGAAAGGAAAGGAAAGGAAAGGAAAGGAAAGGAAAGGAATGAAGGAAGGAGAGAATAGAAGAGGAGAGGATAGGATAGGAGAGACATGGACCATAGAAACACAGAATTTAATGGCAGGAAAGTACTACTAAGCCCCCAGTATGCCCAGTTGCTCCCTACCTATTCTGTGTTTGCAAACCCTATCTTGCATCTGTCAACCCTTCCGCCTCCCTGCATCCTGTCTAATATACCCCTCTGTCTATCCTCTGCATGCTTGAAGCCACTATTCTAGCCTCTACCACTTTGGATGGCAATCTGTTTCAGGCATCAAGGGGAGGGCGAGGGAAGGGGGAAGGGAAGAAGGAGAGGAGAGGAGAGGAGAGGAGAGGAGAAACATGGAACCATAGAAACATAGAATTTAGTGGCAGGAAAGAACTACTTAACCCCCAACCCCAGTCTGCCCAATGGCTCCCTGCCTATTATGTCTTTGTAGACCCTATCTTGCCTCTGTTGACCCTCCCACCTCCCAGCATACTATCTAATATACTCCTCTGTCTATCACATGCATGCTTGAAGCCACTGTCCTAGACTCCACCACTCTCGCTGGCAATCTATTCCTGGCCTCAAAGGAAGGAAAGGAAAGGAAAGGAAAGGAAAGGAAAGGAAAGGAAAGGAAAGGAAAGGAAGGGAAGGGAGGGAGGGGAGGGAGAGGGGTTTTCTTTGATCGTAGTAGTCAAAATATGAAAAGGGATAGACATTGTGCACTATAAACAGATGTTTGAACTGGCAAGTGCAAACAGAACTAGAGGAAATACAAATACAGAGCAACAGGATAAAGAAAACATTGAAATCATTTATTTCCCACAAAGGATGGTTCACACAGTTAATAGCTTACTTAGTAAAGTTATAGAAGGTAGCAATGTTCAGGTTTTTAAAGGGTAACTGCATTGAAATTCCTAGTCATTTTTCCTGTACAGACTGTTTTGAAATATTGGTTTTAATTATGTTAGTACTCCATCTTTCCTATTTTTCTGTTTGTTTCTTTCTTTGTTTTTTGTAAATTCAGTTTAGTGCTTCTGATTGACAGACTGTTGGTATGGTCCGTATTGGAACAGTGTGATATAGTTTACGCCCTTGAAGAGCTTTTTCATTGTTGTCGCACTACATCCATGTTCTGTTTTGGAACTCTGAGGTTGGAAGGGACATACATTACATCACACAGTTCAAACATAGTACTTACAGTACTGCCAGATTGTAAGTCAAAAACGCCCACTGAATTTTCTAATAGTCCAGTAAAGATGAAAGAATACAAGAAATGGAATCAGCATTTATAAAGCAGCTTCTACATGGAGAAATTACTTACAGACTAATTGCAGTTCTCCTTTAAAGCACAACTAGAAATATTCCTGAGGGAAAATGGCTTTGAGGGATGCATAGCACATGTAGGGGTAGCATTCTAACTGTCAGATTTGGCTGTGTACATATTAATATGTGCAGAATCACTGCCATGCAGAAGGAAGAGCAGACAAGATGGGCACTAGGTCCCTACTGGTACTACAATACTATGTTCAATGGACCACCAGCCTCTGTATGTAGGAATGCCTAGGAAACTCAGGGAAGACTTGGTATGGTTTATTAGAACTGAAATGATAATGGGAAGCAAATGATTTGAAGGAATACACTGAGGTAGTTTGGTAAGTGGTATACAGAATGCTTGTGCAACATGTTTATAGCTTTTACTTATACTCTCACCTCTTGCTGTCTCTGCTACAAAAACTTTCGCCCTTTCAGGGTTCCATGAAGACACATGAACCCACATGATGAGGGTTCCACCCCAGAGGTACTGCAGGGGCAAAGTTCCCTTAGACAAAAGGTACCTTAGGGTAAAAGATCCAACCTCAGAGAAAGAGAGGCACCATTGAAGCATGAGGAGGGGTGAATGGTGCTAGCAACAAACATGAGCATCCAAAGGATGCACAGGCATGTGCAGATTAAGTACCACCTTGTAAGGGTGAGGTGAATGCCCCCATTGCCCCAAAAGATCCATGGGCAAAAGCCCAACAGTTCAATGGACCATTGGGCTCCTTATGTAGGAATGCTAAGGGAACACAGGGAAGAACTGGTAGGATTTAGTAGGAGGGGAGAAATGATGAGGGGTGGCAAATGATTTGATGGAAGGTACTGAGGTAGTCTGAAAGGTGGTATGCAGAATGTTTGCGTAACATGGTTGTATCTTTGTTTTATACTCTCTTGTTGCCCCTGCTACAGGGACTATCACCCTTTTGAGATGCCATAAGGACCCAAGAACCCTCTTTTTTTCCTCGTATAGGTTTTTATTTCCTCTTGGCAGGAGTAGGAGCAGGAACCCTCTTTAGAAGGGTTCCATACTTAGAGGTGAAAAGGGGCATGGTCCCTTAGACCAAAATTACATTATACAAGGAAAACCTCACCACAGTGAAAAAGAGAGGTGCCAGAGGAGATGGAGGTTGGATAGTGGTAACAACAAAGCTGAACATCTGAAGGATGATTAGGCATGTACAGTTAAAGTACCTCTCAATGGAGGACATGGTGAGTGTCACACACTGCCCCACTGCCTCACTGAGCTACAGGAAAAAGCTCTTCATATCAATGGACCATTGGGTTCCTTATGTATGAATACATAGGGAACACAGGGAAGGACTGGTAGGGTTTAGTAGAAGTGAAATGGAGGTGGGAGTCAAATGATTTAAAGAAGGGTACTGAGTTAGTCAGGAGCATACTACAGTATGTAGAATCGTTGTGCAGCATCATTGTAACTTTGGCATTTTCTCTTTCTGCCCCTACGGTATCACCCTTTTGGGGTACCATAAAGAAACAGGAACACTCTTGAGGAGGGTTCCACCCCAGATGTGTCATAGGGAAGAGGTCCTTTCATAACAAAGGTGTCTTAGGGAAGAAGGCCCAAAAGAGCAAATAAAGGAACAATCTCGTACTTCCCATAGGAGAGAAGAGATGAAGCCTAGAGAAGGTATACCATTACTAAAGAGCGGAATGCCAGGATTAAAATGAAGGCCCACCATGCAACTCCAACTTTTAGCAGAAAATTAATTAATTTTAAAATGATGACCTTCAACACAGAAGAGGGGAAACCTGAAACCCCTTGGGAACCAAGACCTTGGCTGCCATCCCTGACTACTGTTCATGATGCCTCTCATCACTGCTTAGAATCTAATTCAGGAGAAGAGTTTAACTGGAAAGGCTCACACTCATTCTATCTAATGGGATAATGCTATAATGTGCTGCTAATTGTGATCTACACTACCACAGGGGCCCCCTCCACCACAAAACAGAGCCCCTCTCTTCAGGCATGGGTGTGAGGAGAAAAGTGACTGCTGGATGGCTTTAACCTGACCTCACAACTGAGAGGAGGCTGAAACTGTCACTGGAAATAATGATAGCGGGACTAAAGGAAGGGAAACCGGCAAGACCAAGCGTGCAACAGGCAGAGGCTGGGGAAATTGCATTGAGAGAGGCAATCGAGTCAATCTGCATGTGCAAAGGGACCCCCAAGGCAAAGGTCCTATCCTTAAGGTGCATGAGACAGCATAAAAGAAACACCAAGAGGTGACCCTGAGTCAATCTTCATGGCTACAAGGGCAACCAGGGCATATGAAAGCTGCTCTGGAAAAAGCAGTGCTCATAAAAACATGATCAGTGGGAGGAAAAAAAAGGACACCTGCCACTTTGCAACAAAACTGTGAAGTTGCCTGCAGGATAAAAATAGCTTTTATTTAGGTTAAAGCACACACTATGTGTAAAACATTGAGGGTTCATGGGTCTCACTGCACAAGTCTGTTTTGCAATTGTTACAAATGGAAGATTTTTAATCCTGCAGTCAGCTTCAGAATAGCTACAGGGGCCACCATACAGAGAAGGTTCACCGACAAGAGGTAGGAAGTCATAACTACTACAATGTGAGGTGCCACTGAGTCAATCTGCAAGGCTAAATGGGCCCCCATGGCAAGATGCTTACCCTCAAAGTGGGGAAAGGGCAATAGGGTGCTGAGAGATGTTGCCAAGTTGATCGGCAAGGCTAAAAGGATCATTACTCAGCAAGGGCCCCACCCTTGAGATACAGACTTCCTACAAGCAGAGTGATCAAATTGACCTCTCTGGCTAATAGCCCTGCAAGGCCCACAATATAGCCCTTGAGGAAAAGAAGATAAATAAGGGATACTGCTGGTGTAGGGCTGCAAGGAGATGGAGCCCAGGCTTGCTGAACTGTATGGACAGTATAGCTGGGGTAGGTTAAGGAGGGAATACCAGGGTAGGTAGTATGAAGCTAACAATAAGGGTGATGGTCTGGATTGGTAGTATGAAGAATAATAGGGAGACTGAATACCCAGGTAGGTACTATGGTAGGGAGGATGTAGTCTGGTATAAGATGAGTGATTGAGTACAGAGCTCCAAAGAACAAAGGAGAATGGACACAGCACCAAGGCCAGGTGGGCAGGGCCACAGAATCAGAAGGGGAAAATGGGACAGACAGCAGGGGGTGAGGCAGAGGAAGGCAAGCAGGGCAAGCAGAGGACTTGAAGGGTGGGAAGATATAGTTGGGCAGGAGGACAGGAAAAAAGGTAGACAAGGAACCTGGCAGAGGACAGAGCAGGAGGAGAAAGCAGCCCAACAAGCAGAAGGGAAGGAGCCAGACTACAAAATGCAGAAGATGCAGGAGCAGGGACAGCCAGCGGGGGGAGGGGGGGGCAACAAAAGCATGTTGAATGGATAAGAAGCAGCAACAGTATCATAGGCAGGACCCTACAGCAGCCAGTCAAGTCACAGGAACAAAACACATGAGCAGCAGCCAGACAGGCAAATCACAATCAGGGGCCAGATATGGGCCTGGGCAGTCCAACGAGGATGTAATTACAGCAGCCGCAGGCAAAGGGAACCCAGCAGTGGCCCTGAACAGGCAGCACAGTTAGCTAGCCCATGGCCACAAGGCAGAAGTTGCTGAGAAAACTCAAGGTGGCCAAGATGGATGGGATATCTAAGGAAACAGCAGCAGGCAGGTAGAGCCAAGGGGAGGTAAGAACAGTGGGTGGAGTGGGAGACAAACCAGCAGCTATGTGGCAGCAGCAACAAAATTGACCATACAAAGAGTGCTTAGGCATGCAAAGTTTAAGTACTGCTCAATAGGAGTGTGAGTCTGTGGCAAGTGTTGCCCCATGCCCTAAGGAACCACAGGCAAAAGACCTTCAATTACTATGTATAGTTTCCTATTTATTCTGTAGTTATTCTGTAAGTTCTGAATCCAAGCCGTATCATTCATTGTAATGTACCTTTGCTTTCTCCTACTGTACTTTGTTTTGCAATCTATGACGTGGAACTTTTGTAAAAGAGCTTGTGCTCAAAGTTTTTTTCCGAATAACTAAATAAATAAAAAATTAAAAAATTTACGTAACAGTGGTTTTCATTTGGAGCACTGCAAAAGTCAGATTATTTTTTTTTTTTCTGACAGCCCCAGTAGGTGGAGCTCTTGACTAATGGGAATCATCCCTGCCTTCAGAAGTACAAACAACAAATTACAGAAAAGTACGTTTCAGATCTACATCAAAAGGTTTATAAAAAAACAAAAAAAAACTTGTATATCATCTGCAAAACAGGAATTATTCTTTTTATTTTGTTTGCTTGAAATTATGTGTCTTCCCTTCTAAAAGATATCATTGGGCTTCAAGATTTATTGAAGTGCAAACTGGTAAAAATAATCTCATGTGAGAGCAAGCTGTCTAGATCTCAATAACTTTCTCCCCCTGTTACTACTGGAGGTCAGATGCACATCTAGTACTATTTCATGATTATTTGCTTGCCTTAATTGGAAGCTTGCTGGGGTTCAGGAGCAGCAAAAAAAACGTCACCACCACACTGTCCCTGTCACTGTGATAAATGCCAGCCACTCCCTTTTCACTCACCATCTGATCTACTACTTGTACAACTTCCATTCTTCACACTTCCACTGGTGGCATTCTCTCCTAAAGAAGTTGTCAGTCATCCCTTGGCTGGCAGGGCCACAAAGTTGGCACTTCAGCAGTGAGAGTGGAGGGCCCTTGGCTAAGAAGGCTAAGAATCAGGCTAGAGCTTTCACTGATGAAGTTAACTAATTTTCTTGATTCAACATTATAGTATATAAGGAACAAAGTACAACTACCTTCCATACATACTTTGAGTGTACTGCTACCACAATGGTATGGAGACATGTATAAACCACAAGACTGAATGTTAAGTAGTTTATATTTCTCTCCAGAGCACAGAGATAGCATTGCTCCCTTATTTTGTAGAGTTTGGGTGTATTTCATTCATTATAATATATGCTTATTACCTGGGAATGATATGAACACTAACAATTAGAGGAGAATGAAAGATCATTCCTTAAGTCATATCTTTTTTTTTTATTTCTCTTTATGCTCCCCATGCTGACTGACCCCCAGCCACTGGTCTCCCCAGCCCCATCACCATGGCATCATCCGGGACTTACCTTGTCCAGGACATGCCCAAATGGCCAGGTGTGAAGCCTGCGAAAGACCAGTGTCATCCTACCAGTCGGCAGTGTTTTCCCTTTTTCTTCACTGGCATGGAGGAAGGGAAATGCAATGATGCCAATGGCAGTGCCATGCATGCTCTCATGCACAGCACCCCAGCTGTCTGAACCACCTCTGCCCCCATTTTGCAGTGAGGGTGTGCCAACCCAATGCCACTGCTAGGTGCCAGGCTAACACCGGCCACTGATCCTCTCCCTCCCCGGAGGATGACAGCAGTCCTTGGGTTGCTCAATCCTGCCCCCCCAGACTGACCCTACGACTCCCAAGGTCTCTCCCAACCTCGGGTTATCAGTGCCACAAGCAATAGCACAACTGCTGCACCACAGGTGGCTCCCTTAAGTCACATCTTATGATCATTCAGTTTCAGTGCTGATGTAAGCACTGAATGATTATAAACTCATAAACTCACTTTACACATGAATTCTATTTGTTTATGGGTTAATAATAATTTAACGCTGCTGTATGCACCGAATGATTACAAGTAGAATAATAGATGGAGGACTGTGTATTATGAGGCTATAATACCATCGAGAGGGTCTGGTGGCATACGAACCTCAAGAGTGAAGCTAGAGAGATTCCAGCATGTAATCAGTACCTCGAGATTGTATAGGCGAGTGACACACAGTCCCCTACTTTTCACTGTTTGTAATATATGGCTCCAAGGAGTTTATGAGTACTCACCAAAATGTTTATTTATTTATTGAATTTTATTGACCCGGTAGGCCCACATGAGACTAGAAGTCCCCTTTTCAGGGGCAACCAGGGGAAGGGGGGATACAAATGGTAACCAACTGAAACTGAACCAGATTACGCTGTTGGTGGTATTTTTAGTGAATGAGGAAAATTTGGCCAGGACACAGGGGAAAGTATTGCAAATCTCTCATTCATGGTGCTAAAATGTCTGCAAATCTCCTGTGTCAATGATTTAGGGCAACAAATGGTCAATCTGGAAAATGTCAGTAAAAAACAAATAGGAACAGCAATGTTTTTAACTGTTTAACTAAACCAAATGTATTACTTCACTTGGAGTCAAAATCAGAATATGTGACATACTGGCACTTCTTCTGAGGAGGCAGAGAGTTACCAGTGTTGAGATGTCAGGAGCCATAAATCAAATCTGGTTTTCTTTTTTTTTTGTTTGTTTAATATTTTTGTATTTTCTTGTTATTTTTTTTTTTTTTTTTATGAACAGCAGTCTTTCTACTCTGGTAGTGCTTTCTTTTGAGAGACATTATTTCTGAGTTTTTAGTCAGCAGCAAATCAGCTGTTACTGTACATGGAAGTTACAGTAAAAGCCGACTACCACTGAGCAGAAGGATTTCAGCAGTGCATGGACATGGATCTCTCTCATAATACTATCACTGAGAGCTCAGAACGATAGTATTACCAGTCCTGAATGATAGTAGTATGAGATTCAAACTGTAGCATTATGGTAGTTTAACTGTAGTAGTAGTAAAAGTAGTAAAAACTTTATTTTTATACAGGAAAACATGTCATTTAGGTCAGGTGACCCAGATTGCAAGACAGTCCTGTTACTTACAATGTTACTTATACAGAATATTTTACAGGGTAAAACAAACTTGACAATACAAAAACATTAAATAATGTAGATAACAATGACCAAGACATATTATTAGCCTTACACAAAATGTTATACTAAATACAGCACTAGGACATGACTACTAAAAGTCTAAAATCTGATAAAGGCCCAGAGGACAAAAAATAGTGCAATTCTAATGATATTATAATTCTTAGGTGTTATAACATGAACAACTAGATATATTTAAAGCAGCAGTACTACGGAAAAAAAATTGCACTTTTTGGACAGTTTATTCCCTGTGCCCTGCTAATCATATACCTGGTGATCTTTCTCACCGTCATTGTACTATTGTGGAGTAATTTGCTCAGTTATTTTCTGCTTTTGTTTACATTTCTGCCACTAAGCATGTTGCACTGGAACCCCCTCTACTGCCAACTGCACATGTGAATGACTTGCAGGGACATCGGGAATGGTCAGCAGAGGGTCCCTCTGCTGTTGTCAAAAGACCTGATGTGACCTGAAGAAAAAGCACAGCTGAAAATTAGTTAGCTGCCATATTTGTTGTAGTGCTACAACACTTCAAATAAATTGCAAATATCTAAAAAACTAAATACTACTGGGAAAAAGCATTGACAGGTATGGAAACTGGAACTTTGGTCGCATGCTTACAGCAGAAAAACAGAATTTTGATAGGTCACTTCTTGATTTCGTAATACTGCTGCTTTAACCTTTCTGTTTCCTGTGAAAACAACGTAAATTATAGAAATATACAAGCTATATGAGGCAGAATGTTCTAGTGCTTAGAAATTGATAACATAGCGTCTTTTCCCCGTGTTTATTCCTGACCGTTGGAGTAGGGATTTTGTTTACATGAATTAATTTTTTGTATTCATAGTTCTCTTGTTGTCCTATGAAAAAGTCTTACATTAATATAATGTCCAGAATAGTTAACATGGTATCTATATATAATTTCTTGCCATGAAATTGCACATTTAGAATTGAGTGGCAACCACTGCAAGGTAGCTAACATGTCACAATGTTGGGTCCTCGTGTCATACCGCAGGACATGTCTTGCAATTGTGTAATATATCTTATCTAATTTGTTTAATAATGTTTTGTTTGCAGTATGATACAGGAGCTCACCATATGTCAGAACTGGCACTATTGTTCCGCTACCTTCTTTCTACTATTTTTAGTTAAGGGCTTTATTGTTTGTTGTAAGGCCCCCACTCTCTTATTTACTCTGTTAGTGATCTTATATGTTCCCCAAATGACATATTCGCATTGAAAGTGACACCCAGGTAGGCATAATGATTTACCTGTTCCAGGTGTCCATCATTATCTACCTTTATTTTAATTTATACATCTTTTTTGTAGTATTACATGGATTTTTTTATATCACTTTGAGTGATAATATTTGGCTTATTCAAATATTACAAACCTGTAAACTCATTTTATACATGTATTTTGTTTGTTTACAGGTTTAGAATAATTCAGTGCTACTGTAAGCACTGAATGATTGTACACCTATTAACTCATTTTATACACGTATTCTGGTTCACCATATAATACATTCAACTTATCCACCTTATATTGTCTTGCTGTATTTTTGAGGAGCAAGTGTAAAGTAGTTAACCTTAAAGTTACAAAACATGTAACTGAGACACACAGAACCAAAGGAATAAAGAATCAACCTGCATTTCACTTTTAATTCCCAATAATAGCACTCTTTCACAAAACAGAATGTGAAATATTCAGACAGTCCAAAACCAGCTTTCTGTTTTTCTTTTGGCAGGCGTACTGATTTTATTATAAGTCAATGTATTGATTTCCTTCAGCTGACATAGTTACTAATTTGGTTTCCATGCTCAACATGAGTGTCTACATCACAGGTACTGTATATGTAAGAGCCACTATTGGTAAAAAAAAAAAAAAAAACAGAGCCCTCTTAAACTGGGATCCTTGATCATCTTTTCTAAGGATGCTTAATATGATCTATTCTTCAGTTTCCCTGACTTGCGCTTGTGTTTTATTTCACACCACTTTTGAATGTGGCATCCCTGGCTGCTGCTGATGGTACTGTATATTTCATACTGTGGTTATTATGATGTTTCCTATACACTGCTCGGTATTATGATCTTATGCCTGTCTTTCTGCAGTTATTGCTCTGTACCTTTGATCATTATACTCTGTATATGCCTCCCTGTAGATAGTGTGGCATCTTTTGGGTATCCTAATCAGGACCTCCTTGTAAATAAGAATTGGCTAAATGGAGCCTTGTCCTGGTAAAACAAATAAATACAAATATGAACAACTTTACACAATAAGTTGTGGTTGATGACAATGAAAAGGAGTAAAATAAAGAAAGAGCAAGACAGATTTGGTCAGGAAAGAGTTGAGCAAGTCTGAGCTGGTTTATCTCCACTGAGCTTTCTCCAGAACTGCTATTAAGGCTGAGAGAGAGATGTCTGGTGTGAGGAGCAGGTATAGTTGTCCCTTATCTTTATTCAGTGCAATGCAGCTGCAACAAATAAAAACGTCTTAGCCACTAATAAGAATATCTATCTGTCTATCTGTTTGTCTGTCTATCTATCCATCTACCTACCTACCCACAGTGGAGCCCAAAAGAAAGCAACACAGTGTCACAGATTCCTGCATGTCAAAAGGGATTAACTGTCATTGAAATTGCACTGTTTCCTGCAGTAACATTGAAAAATTATGTGGTTTTCTGCCTTGCTCGAGGGGGCTAACCAGATCATTGGGCTAGTGGCTTTATGATCTGGGTTGCCCTCTTGATGGGTTTATTTCAAGTATAGCAGATTTATGCATCTTTTATTTATAATACATGTGAATGGTTACTGTTAGTTTTGATCACAGCTGGAAGTGTAGGTCTAGGCTACACAGGGAAATAACTGCTAAACACTTATATGGTGAAAATGTCCCATCCATGTAATATATATAGGGGATATGCAATCATCTGACTCAACATATGCAAAAGTATCTTCAGGTGTAAGTGGGCAAGACCATAACTCAGGAGTGACAGAGCCAAGCAGAAGTTTGGAAAGTTCTGCCCCCTCACACATCGTGATAAATTGCTTATTTTAAGTCTGACCATTGTATAGTTGATAAGTAGAACAGTAGATAACTAGTTATACCTTTGAAATCTGCTGTTTGTATGAATATTTAACTGTTTATCTTGGATTTCAAAAGCTGGCTTCAGTGCCACACTAGGCAAATGTGATGCCATCAGCATTTTGAAAGCTGTTCTCTGATTGGTACAGTATTCCACTGTGATTACAGAAACCTTCCAAATAGCCATTGTGACAACAGTAGCAACAACATGCTTTAGATATGTTGCTGTTGCTGTTACTGTTACGAGCCAAGATATCACTTTAATACTATCATTTGTTTTACTTTCACACCTGGAGTGTGTGTGTGTGTGTGTGACATATAGGGGTTTGACAATGGCCTTACTCAAAATATGCAATTTATCGCTACATACAAGGGGGCAGGACCTTAACTCATGAGTGGCCAAGCCATGAGTCAGTTTTGAAAGTTTTGTCTTCTCAAAAGTGGAGATAAATTGTGTATTTTGAGTCAGGCCATTATGTATTTGATTCATACAACATCAGTTTAACAGTTATATATTTTTAAAATCATCTGTTGGTGTCAAGATTTTTTTTTGTTTTGTTTTTCTGTGATTTGAAGAGATGGCTTGGTGCAGCAGGCCTTTTATGATGTCATCAACATTGTGATAGCTGCTTTCTGATCAGTTCTGTTCTGTCTAAAGGTCAAGGAAAGTGACTGTGTCATATCTAACTTCTAAATAAATGTTGCTCAGGAGATTAGATATGGTGATAAATTTGTCTGGGAAAATGTATTGTCACTAATGTTGTACAAATATCAGTTTATTTTATAAAGTGAAACTCATGTGAGCGTCTCAAAGCACCTTACAGACTTCTTTTAGTACATATTAAAATAGTAAGGTCAAGTGGTTGCTGCAACTGTGGAGGGGTTCAAGAAAGTCTGAGATAGGTATAGGGGGAGGGTACACCCAGATCCCTGCTGGGGGGTTGGGGACCTTGTAGGGAGGGAGAGGGAAGGGCAAATAACGGTGCCCTGGGAAGGCACTGATTAGCGAGCAGACTTGATAGACCATAGGGCCTAATCTGCTGTTTCTTAGTATTTTAGTATGTTAATTTTAAAATTATTAAAATCTTGTATTTTAAAAAATCCTAACGTCCAGCCCAAAGCATGAGCATCAAAGCTGATAGGCCTGTTTAAACAGTTAAGTGTTAAGATGAGTTTTGAAGATAAAGTAATGATATATAGAAAATGGGTGGAGTTTATTCTTAATCCTGATTGGCTAACCTCACCAATCAGCCGGTCGGGTATGAGACAGTAGAGACCAGGAAATAACTAGTCCCAGTCTCTGTTGCCTCATTTAGTTCTAATACTAATGGGCCAGTAGAACTTTGAAAAGGCAACTGCCACCATGTTGATTTCCTCACTAATGGAGCCCTAAACTGTCTGCCGATCTCTCCCTGACCCCTTGAAAGAGCTTCCAAGTCACAGTCAACAGGAAAAACTGACTAGATACACACAGACACACAAACCTGCCAACAACTCCAGTGGTCTATCCCCCAAATCTTGCTTGATTTGTACCAAAAAAAATTAATTTCATTCATGGGGAATAAAATGACAAGATGAAACCCATATAGAAAAATGACTCTTGTCCAGCGCTACGGAAGTGGGAGGTTCACAACACCTCTGTTGACTGGTCAACCCCCCCACCACCACCACCGCACAACTAGCTGGCACTTTTTCTGTTTATTTAAAAAATGCTGGTATTCATACATTCACCTGGCATTCTTCTTCAAAGATTTGACAGCACAACTCCATCGCGATGAACCATATCCCTGATACCAATCCTTGTCAAAACACACAGAAGTTGTACACAAGCACGAACGGGCTGTCTCATGTTTGATGTTGTCATCCTCACAAATTAAAAAAGAAGCAATCCATTTTCTAAACATATAAAAACTAACAGCTCTTCTCTGGCTGCCACATAGTGTCTCTTACATGGCACTTCCTGGTCTTACATGGCAGGGTCAAGTAGGGTCATGCTCCTACAAGCTGCAAGTGCCGAAAGTTGAAAAAAAAGCCATTTTTTTCTGTAGAAAGCAACAATGATGCCAGAAAACTACTGAGTGGTAAAAACTACATGAAAAACTCCATGTCTTCTTCCAAAGGTGGGGGGGAGAGCAAGTACAATCACGCTATAAAAAAACCAAAAAACAAAGGGACTACTTTACAGCCAATATAGTAAAACTTTATTGTTACTGTGTTTTTGTATTCTTTGATTTAATGTTTTTAAATCCCACATAACACTACCACAGTTACACATTTTATAAGTGCAATAATACCCTTCAAAGTGGGTGGTATGAGAAATACTGGACCTTCCAGGGGCTATAAGACCCTCCACCTGCGGTGTCAGGCCTCATTGCGCCCCTGGGCGGTCCAGCATTGCCCAATACCGCCCACCCTGTTGGGTATTATTGCTTGCATACCCAATATGGTAAGATAGCATCTGCATCATTCCCAACAAGATAGCTTGATATCTTGTGAGTTGAGTAGAAGATATCCCATTTTATTTTGCAACGTGTATCTCCATTTGTGTGTGTGTGTGTGTGTGTGTGTGTGTGTGCGCGTGCGCATATGTTGTTTATATTTTATAGAGAATCCTGGATGGGCAGCTATACACAACCAGTGTGTTCTGCCATAGAGGGTTTCTGATTCCCTCTGACCTTGCCAACAAAGCTCGAGAGGTCCATGGGAAGCATAGAGTTACACATCCAGTAATTTTTATAGTGTATGGTGCCCCTAAAAATAGTATGAAAACAGTTTGAGCACTTTTTTTTAATACAAAAAGAAATGATTTGCTGTTGTGTCTTATTCCGGGATTTAAGGCTGGTGGCTAGGGTCAGCAGTGTGGTTGTTAGGGACCAGATATCCCTACATCTAAAATGCAGACTTCCATTGGTTGTCAATTATGTTTGGGAGGGACTTTTAAAAAATAAACATGGCGGCCATATTTCTCACAAAGCAAGAGGACACTTACTGTGAGTAACCCCATTTTATTTTCTGAGTAAATTTTAAATATCTGGTTGATCCTGCATTGGATTTTTTTTTGTATAAGTGAAAATATCTGGTTGATCCTGCATTTTTTTTTCCGTATCTGGTTGATCCTGCATCTGCTTGATTTATGCAACAGATTGTGATGCCACCATGATGTTTTATCTGGTTAATAATGCAGTTTCTTTTGCCACAGCTGTTTTTTAAACTGCGTGGCTCATGTGCTTTCCAAATCAGCTGAAACGTTGTTATACTACAGAAGGGTATAATCGCATTCCATGAACTCTGAACTATGGTACAACAGTGTTTCAGCTGAGGTGGAAATTGGGTTGGAACAACATTTCACCATACACTGTAGAAATATATCTTACATGGATGGAGATTTTCCCCATGGAAAAATCCATCACATATTTCTCTGTATTTCTGTAGGTAAGTCATTTAAAATCATCACTACACTAATCAAACAAATAAAAGTATATACCTACACTAATTAAAAATATGTTTTGTACCTGTAGAACATAAAATCCTATGCTGCCACACTAAGTACATCTAATTACCAAATTAATTAACCAAATAACCAATTAACACATCTATAAAAAATACCTTCCAGAACAAACCCAAAACTGAACTGCATCCTAGTACTAACCCACAAATCCCCTCTGTTTTTTACCAACCAGCCATGCTCCTCAATGCTCCAAGCTCTCTCCTACCATGCCAAGCCCTCCATGCTGCTGCCACTGACTGCATCCTCTTGCTCCTGTAGCCCTCCGTGCTGCTACCACTGACTGCATCCTCTTGCTCCTGTAGCCCTCCATGCTGCTGCCACTGACTGCATCCTCTTGCTCCTGTAGCCCTCCGTGTTGCTGCCACTGACTTCATCCTCTTGCTCCTGTAGCCCTCCATGCTGCTGCCACTGACTGCATCCTCTTGCTCCTGTAGCCCTCCATGCTGCTGCCACTGACTGCAACCATCATCTGTTGCCCACCATACATGTCACACCACTCATGCCACTCTTGACTGCAGACAGCATGCCACTCTCACCCATCAACCACACTGCTCCAAATCACAACCACGCCCCACTAATGGACAAACCACCCAGCCATGCTTCCTTTTATAGGAGGCCCCTGCACCATGGAAACACCAATGGGATGATACACACAAAAACTCAAAGTGCCACTACAATGTGGAAAACTCACAAGGGCAAACTAAAATGAACAAAACTAGACATGATAGTACTTACAATATTAAACAGTAACTAACCATCTTAATGTACTATGTTTAATATTTGTACACTCAGAAGTGTACCCATCTCAGGGGTTCATGAGACTATAAAGCCTCTGTTAGTCTTATGGCCATTATAGTCTCATTAGCCCCCTCGATGAGTATATGTCCTTATTTAGTATCCTTCCTTATTATTTATTCAACATACACAACAGGAGTGGGTGGAAAATGATAAAAGTGATAGCTATTGACATTAGTAACATCAACATATCAAAAGTATGTTTTTACTGGTGTCTTAGTGGCCATTTTGAAGGTTACTGTAATCACAGAAGATACTGAACCAATGAGAGAGAAGCTTCCACAATGCTGATGACATCACCTTGCCTCGTGCAGCACTGAAGACAGCTGTTGAAATAAAAGAAAAACTGTGACATCTTCAAACAGACTATTACTTGTAGACTACTGTTGTATATCAAATATACAATTGCCTGTCTCAAAATAGGCAGTTTATCATCACTTGTGAGGTGGCATAACTTTCATAATTAACTTGGGGCTCTGCCACTGGTGAGTTATGGTCCTGCCAACTCACACTTGATAAATTGCATATTTTGGGTCAGTCTATTGCATATCTCACATCTATCTAGCTATCTATCTATTACATATGTACTGCGTGTAAGTGATAATACAAAACAGGGTGTGTGTGGGCATATTCTGATAAACCTATACCGTGGTGTGTTGTGAGGTATGGGGCAAAGCTGAGTGCTTTCAGCCACCTAAGAAATTACAATATCAGAGCATGAGTCCACACCCTGAAGTGTGTTTTAACAGTCATAAAATAGGCACAAAATCAACATATAGTGGGGGAGAGGGGACATAAGTGAAGACCTGTGGTCCTCCGGGAATAATACATAGTCACCTAGTATGTTTGCAATGTTAGAGTAGGATTTTTCTTAACTATTTAAGAAACACCAATTAGCTAGAACAAAAAAAAAAAAACAAGCTTAAATCCAACAGTACTAGAACAGGCTTGATCATCTGCTACAATATAAATAAATGTATCTTTTTTGTGCCTGATCATAGTTTTAATGGCTTGCTTGTAAGATCCAGCACCCGGTGTTTTTGATTAGACCAAGCGTGCTGAGGTTTGGATTTCAGATTTTAAAAAAAGCCATGCAACGTTTGATCTCTTTTTATAACAATTAGGCCACATGTGGCAACTATAAAGAGGGTTACAACACTAAAAACAAAATCTGGCTCAGTCAGGTTTGCAGTAAAGAAGGTGAGCTCCATCCTGTCGGCTTAATGGTCTTTACCTACAGACATGGCTTCTGTGTTTACATACACTTTTGTTACAGCCAATAGGAGAAACATACAACTCAAAGTTAAAACATGGGGGATTCCTGCATTAACTAGGAACTACGCCGCTGAATGGTCTGTACTGTACTGTACTGAACAGGTAGAAGTGCAGTTGAAAGTTCTGTATTCATCAAACACAACCAGGGCAAAAAAAAACAGTGCTCATTAAAGGAAAAGTTCAAGCTTTGATTTGATTTGGAGAATGCACTGATTTTGCTTTAGAGAATGAATTATGCGGGCATGACGTGCTTGGGCTTAGTATCAACATGCCGCTGTTCACATGCAGAACACCTAATACAGACCCCCCTCCTCACCCACCCACCACCACCACCACACACTTAAGTAAATGATTAGCTCTATTTCGGGTAACCCTCTATTCTAGTCCAACGGGATCTTCTGAATGCAGTCAATGATTGATGGTGTTTGATAATGCATTTGGAATCGTGTTGGTGCTGTAGCCTGCCTGGTGGACAGTGTTGTATTACGATGGTTTACTTTTGCCTGTGTGAGAGATTGTTGTATCTGTCTCTCTCCATCATCCCTCCTCATCCCTCCTCCACACAGCTGCATTATTTCTCCATAGGAGTCAATAACCTTGCTTTTCATTCATAAAGTGATGTCAGTGGGGGCTGGGGGGTTCCGATAGGCCTGGCCTACCGTCCCCTGGAGCTCTGGTTGGTCGGACTGCTTTACTGGGATGGCTGGGTGGGCGGCTGGGTGGGGTGGGTGTCTGTGTGTCTGGGGCTGGTGGGCTGGGTTTCGGGTTACTAGTGAGTCAGGGGGCAGGGATAGAGATTCAGTGCTTCAGTGCCTCCATTCGCAGCTCAATTCCATGCGAGTCTTAAGCATTACCTCTTTAGAGGAGGACCTGCTCTGCCACACTCGGATCCTTAACAGGCTCGGGAGACAAGCTAAAGCCCAAGCTCTGTGACCGACATCACAAGCTCGAATCCGATTGCCCCTCGGCTGGCAGGCGCTGCTTTAAAGGGATTTAAAGGCACGAAGGCAGGGGAAAGGGACAACTTTATCCTTCTGTGATCCTTCCAATTGATTTCACGTTTGTTTTGTTTGTTTTTTTTTTCTGTCACACCGATCTGCCTGTGATTATCTGCTGGAAGTTGAAAAGCACTTGGGGAAGCGTTGTCAGTAACTGAAACGCTACTCGCCAAAGATAGATTATCGGAGCCCAGGCAGAATTGGCAGCACCAGGAGAGAGACAGAGACAGAGGAGGTGTTAAAGTAAGGTAGGGGACTTTCAGTACGTTTCTCTCTCCTGTCTCACTTTTTGTTATTCCTTGTCATTTGTTTCCCATTTCAGGAAGGAGGACAGCTGAATAAAATGGGGCATATAGTTTGTAATCCCTAAGCTGATATGTGCTGCAGATGTCAGTGTTTTTGTTTTCTTTACATATCTGATGGAGACAAGTGGAGTGGGCGCCCCAGGACATGGTCGTGGTGGGCGGTATGCCCTGGCGGTGCCGGTCCCTGTCAGTCCTGGGAGGGGGGCTCGCCTGACGGGCAGAGCTATGACTTCCCCCATTGTAGGGACTAAGGATCAGGAGCAGACTTCGTTCTGTGGCTGTGTGGGCTAGCAGGAGACTGGAGTTCAACATCGCAAGGGGCGCTAGCCAGGGCAGGGGGTGGGCGACTGAACTGGCGGAGGTGCACAGCTTCCTAACCACATTTCCAGCAGCAAACTTGGAGGCTCCCGAAGTTTTGAATTGAATGTCTGCTGCTCAGTACTTAAATCCACTTATTTTCGCTGCTATAATTATTTTATGATGTGGTATGCACCCTTTGTAGTGTAGAGCTGAACCACATCCGAAAGATGTTCTTTGCGTTCTGTTTGGGGGAACATCGGATCTACAACAACTGCAGATTGCAGATGTTAGTTAAAAAATACTAACGGGCATCCTAGGAATTTGTTTTTTGTAGTTTTGTTGTCAAGGGAACTGTCTTAGCAGTGAAACGCAGCCAGTACTCTTTTTTTTCCGAGGGTCCTGCCTAATTTGCGGCAATTTCTGTTGAATTAAGGACATGGGCTCTATAAATTAAGTGGTTTGACAGTTCCGATGTTAGTGTTGTTCTGCTGAAGGCAAGATTTTATAGAACACGATATAAAGTTTTGTTTATTTTAATGCAAATGTGTTTTACATTTTTGCACTAAATGTTAGAGAGCCTTTTTAATTGTCAGTATAAGATTTTTGCCAAGAACTCCAAAAGAGTGACAAAGTCAGGGGGAGATGTCATTTTCTGAGGGAGGCAGAAGCTTTATCCTGCGACACTGGGTATCAGTTGTCAGGAGGAGCCGTGTGGCTTAAGCATCTGTCAGAACCCCACAGCATGGTCCGAAAGGGTAATCCTTTCCATATAACTTATAGAAGCTTTAGACAGAGACATGCACCACCAGTAATCGTTCATCTTTATTGGAAATTGGTTTCCAGTCTCCGGACCAGCTAGACTGCAGAGCGGTCACCAACATTCTTTTTTGTTTGTGTGGGTGTGTGTGTGGGGGGTAGCTTTGTAACTGCTGTCCGTTGAGCCTTCCACTCCGGTACACTGGATATCCTGCCCCCAACACCACCACCACCACCACCACCACACACACACCGAGGCAATAAATTCGTTTGCATGCACTGTTTTGTTGTAAATTTGCACTTACAGTATTTTCTTACGGTAACAAAAAGATGATTATATATTTCTGTAACAATAGATGCTGTATAATTTCTGCCATTATATCTGTAAGTTATCTTCACTTATTCTAGAGGCATCCCCTTCACACCTATTCGTTTTTAACTAATTTGTAACACACAGTATCAATTCTACACAATTTTCTTCCAACATCGCTCCAGTATTTAATTGCACCTATGTTTGGTGTTAGCAAGGACCTAACTGAAGTCCTTTAAAAATAATTCCATCACATTACAGTGATGGAATGTTATGGAAAATAAAAGCATACATTGACACGGAAATTGGCATACTATTGTGAGTTACTTATGCCTTTTCACTAGTATTTGTGTTTCGATTATGTGTTAATAACTATCAGAATTAATAACATTTATTCGTAGGAATGTAACATCTATGTTCATTTTTTATAGAAAGGTGACATGAGTTTGTAATGCATGTCGGAAGCAAACCTAACGTAGCCCTTTCAATTGTGTATCTGTGCGTGATATATTAACACTTTAAAACTGAATAATAAAGAAATGCTATAGCCTCCGTGAATTATTAACATTTACAAACACCTCTGAGTTTAATCTCTCTGCTGTCGAGGCTTCCCTGTGCTTAGCAGCCCTAACAGCCTAAGAGTTAACGGTTAGATGAAGTAAAGGTGTATATCAGATGAGAGGTGTTGTTAACCCAAGTCAGGGATAGAGATCACAAAAACTTTGCGGCGCAACATAGACACCTGAAGCGATACAGACTTCCTTATCTGCATCGTATTTGGGAATATCTGTCCTGTTGTGGTATCCAGATCTTTTTTTTTTTTATATAGGGAAGCATTTCCAGAAAAAAATGTGTCTTTTTTTCAGAAATCTTTACGATTTGTTTACTAATGCTAGAAGATTAGTGTGACAGATCAGTTGACAAAAATGCATGTCTACATGTGGTCGTAGTTCTAGGAAACTATTTGGGGTGTTGGTGTGTGTGCGTGCGTGTGTGTGTGTGTGTGTGTGTGTGCGTGTGCGTGTGCGTGTGTGTGTGTGTGTGTTGGGGGGAATCCTCTGGAACTGGGCTGGCAGTATAGCTTGGAGGTTAGAACAAGGAGCTGTGAATAAGCTTGGTACATCCAGCAGGCAGACCTGGGTTTGATTCCCACAACCTCCACTTGCATAGTGTGTGACTCTGAGCAAGTCACTTAACCTCCACAGTGCTCCTGGGTCTCCCCTGAAAACAGGCACCTGTGCCTAGTGGGCCTTACCTGGTTACCAAAGAGTGAATTGATAAATAAATACACTACTTACAGTGTAACTATCATAGACACCTGTAATATGATAGTTACATGGTATAAAAGGGCACTAGGTCCACCATGTTCGACCTCCCCCCCCCCATACATACTGTAAGCAGGGATAAAAAAAACAAGTATTATATGCACTCATTCACAAGGATTATCTACATGTTCCAATTGGGTTTTAAATATAATGTTGTGTAGGAGTCAAAAAATATCTTAAAAATGAAAAAAGCATCCTTGACTTCCATTGCATTTTGAAGCTGTGAACAAAGACTTGATACATGTGTTTACAGACACAGATATATACAATTGTTTCCATCTTCTGAACCAACGTACACATAGTCCACAGCAAATACAGCATCACAGAAAAGTCATACCCATAAAGTAACATGGAGAAAACACAATAGGAAATCCAAGTCTCTACAAACCAATGACTGGAAAGCCTCCTGCAGACAGTAGTCAAATTATTTAACATTAAGCAAGACTGTCTTTACAGGCAGCACACATGATTGAAATCCCCCATTTAAGATGCTACTCTTCTGATGCATTATAATTTGTTCCAGGACCCAGCCTCAAAGCACCATGTTGATAAAAACATAGCCGTGTAGTATAGAAAAATTGTAATCATAAATAGGATACTTGTGTTATCACCGTTCTATATCTCATAGCACAACATGGCCTTGTCTCCACTAAATATTCTAGGTAATAATAAACAATAGTACAGTGTCATTTTGCTATTCTGAACAAATGTCTTGAAAACGTTCACACTGAAAGGCTAATTTTATTATAAATGAACAAAACTTGCACTTCAGTAATTAATCATAAACCTTTCTGAAACTGCACCGAAATACAACAGAAATGTCAATTGTTTATTTGTTTAAAAACAAATATATCCAGGCAGTTATTCAATGCTCATTGGTTATGTAGATCGAAAGTCAATCAGTGAAGGAATAAATGTACGTCTTCTGTATTCAGAGTTTGCTTAGATCCTCCACCACTTTATGAAGGAAGGGAGTAAAGCATAATACCTGTTTATAGTTTGTTTGTCCTGATTTAGTCACTTTTATAAAATATATGTTTACATTTTTCTTTAAAAATGTACGACTATATTGGTTGGTTATATCTGTCTTCTATTAGCATAGCTTCCTGAAGCTGCAGTCCCAAACCTCCATATTCAAGAAAGAGTTGTTCCAGAAAACATCAGTCCATTAATCGAGAGGAAATTCTGTCATGCTTCTTTGCTCCATTTAAAAGATTACAGTAAAATACCCAACAATCAAGGGTGCAGGCAGAGAATTAGTGTCATGTTCGACTTTTTGCATTCGGTTTATGCAGTGGTGTGGTGATGGATTTTACCACACCCCAGCTGGGCTATTGTCCTGTGAGTCCCATTGCAAAGCAATCTCATAAAGAGACTAAACCCTTCTGCAGGAGTTTCTGTGCTCCCAAACGTGATGTGAAATATGGAATAATTACGACTGCTTCAGCACTCTTTGGCACTGCAGTGAAAACTCTTCCCAGAGGCAGTTATGTGGTAAGAACACAAGTTCTTAATGGAGTCCCCTATAATCAGTAGTGTTCTACTGCCCCCCCCCCCATCTCAAACTTTCAATCAACTGGTGCAACAAAATAGAGAAGAGCTTTGGGTGGGTCTGGAGCTCCCATTTTCCTTAGTTAGAATGATGTCATCCTCTCCTTTCTGAAGTGGTTTCAGCACGTAGTTTACAGAGCAGCCTACACATGCTTAATGATGCCCTTAATGATTTTTATAAAATGGGTAAGGGAATGTCCAGTAACCCAATTTATTTGCACAGGTCACATGGGGCGTAAACATTTTCATTGGACTGCACACCTCACCTAGACTAACAGCCCCCTGCAACCACAAACTAATTTTTAAACCAGAATTTGGTTTCAAAATTATAAAAACAAACACTAAACCTCCCTTTTTTAATATTTTTATTTTTAAATTACCTGTTTTGTAAGCAGAATACCATACTTCAGGGTGTTGGGTCATAGGGGGCATACAGTATGCACTTCTCGGGTGATTATTAGAAGTGTAAACAGCAACCCCAGGTGTGTGCATGTGTATATATATTCCCCAATGACAGCACATGCTGTTGTTTGTTATCCCTTACAGTACACATGCCTTGCAAGTATAATGTTGTCAGATGTGGCTGTTATTGTACTTTAGCAAGTAAAGGACACCTTCTGCAGTAAATCCCATGTCCAATTATTATTTTTTTTCTGCTTAAATTTTAACCCCTGCAGTTCCCCTCTGCAATAAAGTGCAATCTGTATGTGGTGTAGTAATTCTGGGAAACATTTCCATTCTAGAAATGACAGCTGTTCACCCGGGCATTAGTGGATGAGTTTGGCAGGATGGCATGAATGTGGCAAGCGCTTACAAGGTGAATCCCTCTCTACATATTAGGCAGTGCAAAATACAGCTAGCTGCTTTCCCCTCAAGTTCAAGTAGAGGGGAACGAGAATCACAACTGTTATGCCTTTAGTTATTACAGATGCTATCAGCACTGATGTCACAGAACACACTTTTATTCTCTTCAGTATATTAACAATGTGTGTTGCCTACACTATCCCCTATAGGAAGATTGTAATGTAATTAACATTAATGTCACCCAGCTGGGGTTTTGTGGGCATACATATGCAGCGTGCAGGCCCTCTTGATCACAAGGCTTTTGTTTTTGTCATATCTAAGTTGTATTTACTGATATGAAGAACTTTTGGGAAGTATAACCGTTATCCACTTTCTTCCCTCCAGGCAATATGTGCCACATGTTATAGTTACCAAAGAACTGAACAATACAGAATTCTAAATCTGTCTCTGTAGTATAGTTCCAAGAGAAAACTACAGGAAGCCTCCCAAATAATGATACAATTTTTGGATACAGATAAGATGGAGCACAAGGAGGATGTTGGCTATGGGCTTCCCCAAAAGTAGCTGGCAGAGTGAAAGTTGAATCGTGCTCCCTCTCAAATGCAAACACCACATTTTCTAAATGTTCCCAAGCATTGTTAATATGGATGGATTGCCTCTTCATGGTGTACATTCATCAATAGAGTTACAGAGTTGAGCAGCTGGTGAAGTTCATTAAAATTCATTAGCTTTCCCAAACTGTTTGGACGTTTGGAAACTACAGCCTTATTATTAGACATATAACTCCTAGTCAAGAGCCACTCTTTTCACTTCCAGAAAGACTGCCTTAGTCTGGCTGCCTGGATCCTCAATAGCTTGGCCATAACTGTCTGAGGAGTGCCATTGTGAGGTTAAAAAAAGAGTGACTAATGGATTGTTACAGACCGCCAAACTATTCTTGCACCAATAAAAAATGCATTTGGAGTGTTTTTATTCAGAAATGTAGGACATGCCAAATCTTTTGTGTTTCAACAGTTCAGAGCATCTACATTATCCCATTATTGACTATAAAGCACCGTTATGACCACCTAACTTTGTTCATTTCAACAAATTGTTGGCGTTTGAGTGTATTTACTAATAGTTCACTTGCATTCCAGCTTCCTTTGATTGTGTAACATGTTTTCCATTCCAGCCTTTTTTGGAAAAAGGCATGTCACTTAAGAGAACAATTTTCTGACACTTAGCCATAGGCAGCAAAACTAGCAGATACGCTGCACAATATCCATGCTTTACCAAATGTGAGTGGGGCTGAGTTTAAAAGAACCAGGCTTGTAGGATTGATACTGCCATGTCCCTACAGTAGCTAGCGTCTTTCTTTGTCATCTCCTCTCATCCATGTTTTGAATGTATTGAGGCTTTAAAGTTCCTTCCTGTTTTGTCAGGCTTCACCTCCTTGGTTTTATATAACATTCTTTGAGTTGACACCACACCTGCTACATCCTTCACTTTGTTGAATAAACTCTGCTGTTAACTAGGGGCTCCATGCCTGGATACAAACCAAAATAATGATAGGGCTTTAGAAGAAGCTGTCTTTTATCTATCTTATTATTATTATTATTGCACCCCAAAGCAGCTTTTTTGATTGCTCACTTTTCATGGCTTCCCATCCCACTGTATGTGGTCTCCTGACAAATACTTTGAAATAATCATGACTTGAAAGCCAAGTGAATTTGTAATCCTGGAGGGGCAATATTGGTTACAAAGAAGTTTCTGGATAGGCATCCCTGCAAGTTTATTTTAAATCAAAATCCCATTCCTTTTCCCATTATGGCAGCATAAACATAAACATCCTGAAACCATAATTCATTCTAATTCATGAGCCCACTTTTCTTTGTAGAAATACCAGACAGTGATGGGGCTGAAATATAACTGGCATGGAATGCACCTATCACCTGACCGTGGAGAATTTAAGTAACTGTTACCAACAGCACTTTGTCAGGCAGCAGGTCATAACAGTATCTGACTGCAAGTATGAGCACACACACACACACACACACACACATTGTAGACAAATAATCTTATAATTGAGGGCATTCACTGTTGGAAACTACTTTTTTACATTCTACAGAAAAAAAACCATAATTAAGAGATGGACACTCTCAGTGGGGAACACGATGTTCTCTAGTGGTTGACTTGGAACGATGAACCAGAAGATCATGGGGTCAAGCCCCACCACAGCCTCTTACTTACTCTTACTAAAGCATGTAACCTGGAGCACTGTGTCTATGTTTAGCTACCCCGAGTAAGTAACTTGTGAAATTATCTGTGGCCTACATTTTCAAAGGGTTTACATGCTGGTGAGGCATACAGTATGCTGTATATGTGTAAGGCACCAGACAATGTTCACATTTTTACTGTCCATTTGTTGATTGACGGGAGCTAACAGTACTTTTGTGACCATTTCAGCCACAAAAAAAATATTTTGTTATTGAAAATGATAGTGGTGGTACTCCTGCACCTAACAATTTTGATTTGTGTAATGAAGGGTTATTGAAACTTGCAACTCCTCTTTTACATACTTTCTGAAGTGTAGTTATTTTTATCCCGTGTCCCTGGTGTCATTAATTTATGAATGACACTTGACTACCTGCTGTCCTGACACCATCAATGTCAACCCTCTGTAGATGGTCCTTCCCCCTTTCTGCTAGAGCTGCCCTCCACACCTGTCCTTTGTGTTGGGGAGGGTAGATGTTGATACAGTGTCAGTGACACTTCATGTCTGATCAAAGGAGCCCTTAAGTGGGAGGACTGTCAACACCCTCCCCCTTTAGAGCCACAGTTCACTGCCTCTACATTATACACCAGACTCCACCAGGCTGAGGCTGGGAATCTGATGCAGGACAAGGCAGGTTATTGCTTTTTCACAGTGTATTCATATAAACTGTATAACAGAGTATTTTACATTCTACCAGACAGGTGGGGTAAGTTGTTGTCATTAATTGCACAGGTTTATTCAAATGGCAAAGAGACAGACGAGAGAAATTACAAAGAGGTTTAAGCAAAGAAATTGGTTGTGCAACACACAAATTACTATTCCATTTTGTTGTTGTTAGTACCTCCCTCGCTATTGTGTACTTTTCTCCTGGGTTTTTGTTTCCAAAGTAAAGCACCTGGGAAACAAAAACCCAGGAGAAGAGTACACAATAGCAAGGGAGGTACTGACAACAACAAAAATGGAACGGGACTTGGGGGTAGTCATATCGGATGATCTAAAGGTGGGTAAGCAATGTGAGAAGTCAGTGAGGAGAGCCAGGGGGATACTGGGAGGCACAGGAAGGGGAATCACAAGTAAAAAAAGGGAAGTGGTTATCCCTCTCTATAGACAGTTGGTGAGACCCCATCTGGAGTGCTGTGTGCAGTTTTGGAGACCTCATCTACGCAAGGACATAGACAGGATGGAAGCAGTCCGGAGGAGGGCAACTAAAATGGTGCAGAGTCTGCATCAGACATCATATGAAGACAGACTGAGAGAGCTTAATATGTATACCCTTGATGAAAGGAGGGACGAGGGGGACATGATAGAAACGTTCAAGTACCTCAAGGGAATCAACAAAGTCCAGGAGGGTAGCATCTTTCAGAAAAAGAGATGTGTAAGAACAAGGGGACACAATTTAAAGATAGAGGGGGGACGGCTCAGAGATAATGTGAGGAAATCTTTTTTCACGGAGAGAGTGGTGGATGCGTGGAACTGCCTTCCTGGGGAGGTTGTTGGGGCTAAAACAGTGGGGGTATTCAAACATGCATGGGACAGACACAAGGCAATTGTAGTGGGGGGTGGCAGGAAGTAGGCTGTTGGTTAACTAGAATCTGCAGCTTATCCAGTAGGTAGGGAAATGGGCAGACTGGGTGGGCCAAGTGGTCCTTATCTGCCGTCAAAGTCTATGTTTCTATGTTTCTATGTTAATCAAGATCACATGGTGAATAAGTGGTGGTGGTAGTGGGATTCAAACATTGCTCTTCAGGTTCTCAGCTCTGTACTCAAACCACTAGACTAAGTTACTTCCCCAAGCAAACCTAATACATATCAGTGCAATGCACCAACAGGCTAGGGCCCAATGTATTTTAAATTATGTTTTAATTAATGAGAAAATTTAATGTTCTAAATCTGGTCCACTATCATGCTCAATGTTTTAGTTGAATGGTGATTTAAAGATAAAAATATGGGAATGGGCCGGGGGAGGTTGTGTTGCATTTTGAAGTTTGAGCTAGCTGGAATTCCACAATGCAGAGTTATATTGGAGGTGCTAGTCGCAGAGATGTCTCTTGGGGTATTAGAGTTTTGTGGTTCAGTGTGGGGACAGGACCGCAGAACAAAGCAGTGCGGTCCTGTCTATCCAAACTGTGAGATGGAATTTGTATGCAACAAGAGACAGCTCAGGGGGCACCTATGAACCTATTATAAATCATTTGCATTGGCCAACATGGTTTATAATACATCTTAATTTTTATATTTTTATCTAAAAAAATTAGTATACTGTAGTACTCTGCTTTTTGAAGCAGAATGGTCCACTTCAATGCCTCCATACAGAAAGACAATTGTACATATGAGAAGATATCCTGTGGTTCTGGGTGCTGATTGCCTGAATCACACAAGTCATCTAGAAACTGCAACAAAACATTTTCCCATCTTATGGTTATTGATAGTCTACTGAACAGCACATTCTGAAGGCTTATTCTGGATTAATATTATCAACGTCTGTAATTCCCATACAGTTTGTATGAAGACACTGTGAAAAACCAGTGACCTGCCCTATCCTACATCAGACTCATAGCTTCAGCCTGGTGGAACCTGTTGTATATTGTGGAGGCAGTGTTTGCTGACTCTGAGGGAGGAGGGTGTTGGCTGCCCTCCCAATGAAGGGCCTTCTTTGATCAGCAATGGAGAGTCATTGACACTGTCGGCCTGATTCACAAAGCCAAACATTTGATGCAAAGTGCCTGTATCAATTAGACTTGATGCAAAGGATACTTTGCATCAAAAATTACATTGACTGAGATTCATGAATGAAGGCTGTGGCAACTTCAGACTCCTTGCATCCAACAGGTCCTGCACCAGCCCTGCGCCTGATTTGGGGGGGGGGGTGCCATGGTGCTAGGGGACTTGCAGCAGACACAAGCTGCAGTATCCCTTATGGAGGGATTCAGGAATCCCCCCACAGGACACAGAGACTGTGACAGTCAGACCAGCCGGGAGCTAGTCTGACAGCCCATGTGCCACCCCAGGAGCTGTCAATGGGTGGGAGGGAACTTGTACCACCACCTGTCATATGCTGTGCCTCTAAAGCACCTGGAGAAGTGAGTAGTGCATTTCCTGCCCTCTATGGTGCCAGACATGTGGTGGCTGCCCACCCCCACCCACAGACAGCACAGGTGTGGCAGTGGCCATGCAATGTCCCTATTGGGGACATATTGCCCTGCCGCTCTTCTGTGCCTTACCTGCCCTCCTTGTCCCTCATCCTGTCCTGCATGATGCTGCCAGCTTCCAGTTGAGTCTCTAGCAATGGGCACCAATGTCACCCAATCATCCCCTGGCTTGCAGAAAAACTCTCCTGTGTGCCTTGACTTTGGCACATGGTAACATATGCCACAAGTTGCATGGGTTTGGAGCCAGGACCCTTCCCAATAGTGAAGCAGGCACAGGGTCCCTGACACATCAGGGATCAACGTAATCTGCTGTTTACTGCAGCTTGCATCGACCTTCAAGGGGCTTTCTGAATTGGGCCCTGTGGCAACATCTACTCTCCCCTATAGAGAGGACAGGTGTGGAGGGTAGCTCTAGCAGAAGGGAGAAGGAAACATCTAATGAGAGCCAACACTGATAAAGATACCCCAGTGTCTTAGGGAGGCAGTATAGTGTAGTGGTTAAGAGTGCTGAGCAACAAACCTGGAGAACAGGGCTTGAATTCCATAGTCCTCACTTGCATACTGCTTAACCATTAGCAAATCACTTAACTTCCTTGCGCTCACAACAGGCACCTAAAAACAAGACTCAGATAGTGTGTCTTTCCTGGCCAAAAATTGTAAAATAAAAATAAATGTAAAGACATCACGAGTAGTCTTTTATTCAATACTAAACATAGAAGTGGAAAACATATCTCATGTTCAGCAATCCCACTTGCTGATTATTGACATTAACGGTTAGAAATTAAAACATTTAATAATAACATTATTTGCCTGCACTTCAACATGGCCTTGAAAATATACATTTTTAATTACTGATTTATTTTATTATTGATGTATTGGATTTTTTTTTCACTGCATAAGTATGCTAGGCATATAGATGCCTAGGTTAAGGTACAACCTGGAAGTGTTACACTGTTACAGCAACAGTGCAACAAAACTGAGCAAAAAAAGTGACACTGCCACTTTTTTCACTTAAAATATTACATGCATCTTCCAGTTTTATTTGGTGGTGAACAATTCTAGTTCCATCAAATTTAAAGTATTTAATAGATGTTTGGGCACCACTTTTGGCTTAGAAATAGCACTGTAGATGTGGCAAGGGTTAGGTCTGAGACAATAAAAAACACTCATGGTGTGAAGCCTAGTAGCTTCCCAGAAAAGTTGATTTGAAACTAGCTTTTTGGTGAAAAAAGACTTTTTGTTGCACTGCTGCTTTAAGACAATAGTGAATAGCAATATAATTTACAACCAATGATTACTCTGTACCCATAAAATAGAGAACATTTTGAGGGTTACAGAAAAGCTTCCATATGACCATTACAAAAATAGGTTGATCTCTGGGATTTGTCTCCTTAACCCCCCACATACATACACCCCCTACCCCTCCCTACCCCTACATAGTTTCCTTTTCCTCTATTGTGCATGAATATTTATTGGGCTATCATGCCATAGGAGACTGGCATGGCATTTATGAACTCAATAGTCCCACTGGACAATAGATATCTGTACTTTTTTTAACCCATTAAAATGTAAACCCATGAAAAGGAAACAAATTTTGCAAGCCACTCCAGGAAAATGCTCTGAAAAATCTGACAATCTTTTTTTTTTACTGGACTTAGTCTTTTCTGCCATAAGAATATACTACAAATTTCAGCAACAAAAAAATGCAATGATGTAAAATGTAGACCTTTCTATTATAAATTCCTTGCACCCTAATTTTAATAGGTATTTGTAATAGTTTGAGAAAAGTAGCAGCTGGTTTGTAAGTAGGACCCGATGCATAAAAAAATATTTGTTTACATAACACCAGAAAAGGCACTGTCAAATTTTAGGCCAGTTCTCATCCATTTTAAAGAAAAGGTCTGAGTAGTATTTCTTTTTAGTAAATATCTACAAAATGCTGTTTGTAGGAAGTGGCCATTTTTAGATGGCACCAAAATAAAAGGCTGTCTCATATAAAAAAAAAAAAGTCAATATTTTCTGTAAAAAATATGTTTTTCAGTTATTCTTAATCTTTTTGGCCAGAAAAGACACACAGAGCTGAAGCTCATTTCCAGATGTATCCTGGGAGGTTAAATGAGTTGCTTAGGGTCATACAGTATACAAGTAGCAGTTGTGAGTTTTAGGAGAGTTCTGCTGGGTCTTGCGGTTCACAGCCTGGTACTTTAACCATTAGACTGCACTGCCTCCATGGCATTATCATCTGGGGATCCTTCTTCTGGCCAAATATAATGTTATAATGTGATGGTGTAATCATGACTAAGGACATTAGCAGCTTACTTCCTTGCCGTCCAATTGCCGAATTACCCATGCTGTAGAGGGTAAGTAATAAACTGCTGTTGTTGTTATTCTTAATCACAGCATCACATTATAAGTAGTCAAAAAGGCTCAAAAAGTGACGATGCCTCTTAAATGCATAAAACAAGTCTTACATTCCTGAACTGTGATTTCAGGTCTCTTCTCAGTAGTCCTGACTTCTGGTTACGTGCAATTCAGGCTCCCATGCAATTGTTGCACTTCTTTTCTTGCTGTTTTTCTCCCTTTCTGCATACTGTGACTACATGAATTATCAAAAGGAGAAGCCCCCCCCCCCAAACACACACACATATACACCAAGCACCTGCTGCTGCTTTGAGTTTACTGTCCAGGTCAGTTGCACTGTTTGTAAAGAGGATCATTTTGCAAAATTGTGCAAAAAATAAAAAAACAAAATTAGAGGTGGAAGAACAGGGTATATGCAGGGTAAGCAGTGCTCTGCCCTTCAGAACTATATTTTCTTTAAAGCATAGCTGAACGCTACTGCTGGTGCATTTTTACTTAGATGTGGTATCAGTCTTTGAGACAAAAATGAATGCCCTTGAGTTTAAAACATGGTTATTTTTTTTTTTAAACTAACTTTTCAAAAGAAGAGAAACAAAACAACATTGAAACGTCTGTGGCAGGCTGTGCCTTGAAATTATCATCCTCTAAATTACAATCATGAACTCCCCATTCCCTGTAATTAAACATTAGGCTTTATGTATTCCAGATGACATACTTCAAGTCGAATCCCTGTCGTTTGTATTATTGTAAATCATTTTCAGGTCCTCCAGACCTGCAGACAGTTGAGATCTACAAAGAAATGTGTTCAACAGCTCTGCACTGTTAAGTGGTTTCAGTAAATGTTAATTTGATTGCACTTTATCACTGCAAGAGCTGGACAAGACAAAGCAGATACAAATTGTCCTGCCTAATTGAACATGTATGGGATCCTCTTTTGAAGGCCATTCTGGAAAACTAAGGAAGTTGGGTGTTTAAGTAAGGGGTGCGTGTTACAGTGACATTGAGTATAATATCCATTAACTTATGCAGGGTCCATGGCATACAGTAATGACCCTATAGTTGAGCTTTCCTGATATTTATTTGTGCTGAACTCCAGTGCCATGTTATATTGTAATTCTGTACCATAGGGTTCCCTTTATTCCTCGGTACTATTGCACCTACTGATTGCTTTTTATTTTAGTGCCAAAATCATAAAAAAGAAGGGCAAATGATATGAATAAAGGTATGTCACAAAAGACATACCTTTATCACATGGATCAGAACAGGAGCATGCCATTTGCAATAATGTGAATTATTTTATGGCAAAAAATGGGGACTAACTCAGACACTGAGGCCATCTTTGATTCCACTTCCTGGAATCTGGCCAATAATTTTTCTTAGAGAAATGCCGGCAGAGAAACAGAGTGCAAAACCTGCCAGCATGTGCCACTTCTGTTTCATCCGTGAAGCAAAACTTTGAAAAACATTAGCTGAAAAACCACTGTCAGATAAGGGCTATAAACTGTAGAGTGGAATATTGTTGCTATTTTTGCTCTGCCTCGATTCTCGATAATATAGCATTATCATGACATCATATCCATTTCTGATGGATATTTAGTGTTAGATTGGTACAGTTATTCAAACTTTTGGATAAACTTCATGAAGTCCCATACCAGTTTCTTTTAATGTTAGCTTTAATTAGTGGTAGCTCCATGTTTTGATGTCACAGTTTCATGTGTATAGATCCTAGCTTAGACTGTTACTAAAATGTTAGTGCAAATTACTGCCACAAGTAATGCACAGCCATTTGTCCTGGCAAGAACAGTTACCGATTCATGTCAGGTTATGTGGAGTAATCCAGAATATCTGCCAGCTTGATGTGGCAGTGTGAAACACTGCCAGTGTTCAGTGTACTGTAGTGAAGCTACTAGCAGCATGTCTTCTTAAAGCGGCAGTGCAGGAAGGTCGAGCAAAAACTTTGACCTCACCTTTCTTTTAGCTGTACAATGTTCTAGACATCTTTCAGTTTTGTTTGCTGGTGAAACTGTCCAGTACTGCCAGAATGTAAGTATTTTATAAATATTTTAATGGGGAACAGTCAGCACAAAGGGCCCCCACACTCATGTTTGGACTGGTGCTAATGTGCACTTTGTGTGGAAAAACATTTTGGTTTATTTACTGTTTACTGCAGCATAGTAGATTTATTAGGCTAATTTAACTTAGTGCTGGACTTATATCTTCTGTTACTATAAATCCTAGACTCCCCTGCAGCTGACATCAGAGCAGTAGGCAACAGTTGGAGATACGATAGCCTGCATTGTATGTTTGAGTTTTTATAATATCTGATTAGGGGCCTGATATTCAAAAGTTTGCATGGGCACTAAAGGGTCTTTGCCTCTGCAAACCAGGGTTTGTGCTGGATCCCCATATTCAAAAGGGGAAGTTGTGTGGGCAAAGAGGGTTAGCACCCACACAACCACCCCCTGTTGTCCCTGGCACCCCCCCCACACTGATCGCCAGCCCATAAGGTACAATTAAAATTCCCTGGTGATAGTAGTCCCCCCCACCAATTGCCAGCCCATTCAGTACAGAAAACTGTCTCTGGTGCTACTGTCCCCCGATTGCCAGTCCATTCTGTACAAACAAATATCCCTGGTGCTAGTTGCTACCCCTCACTTCGATGGCCAGCCCATTACGTACAGAAAATATTTCCTGGTGGTAGTGGTTCCCCCCTTCCTCTGATCACCAGCCCATACTGTAAAACAAATACATCCCTGGTGGTACTGGTCTCCCCTCACCCTGATCGCCAGCCTGTTCTGTACAGAAAAATATCCCTGGTGCTAGTGGTCCTCCCCCTCTGATTGCCAGCCCATTCTTTACAAAAAAATATCCCTGATGCTAGTGGTCAACCCTCCCCACCCCCTGACTGCCAGCCTGTACTGTACAGAAAAATATCCCAAGTGCTGGTGGCCCCCCCAACTGATCACCAGCCCATACTGTGATAACATGAAATCCCTGTTATCTAGTGACCCCCCTACTGTGGCACCAAAAACCCACCCCCAAGTCACCTTTACAGTTCCCTCAGTGCCACAGGTGCATATGGTGACTGGAGCAGCCCTCCTCACACCTCCTTGGCTGGCTGCCTTATGGCCAGGCAGGGAGCGCACCTCTTATTTATAGGACAGGGTACATCACCCTGACCTAGAAATAAGAGGCATGCTCCCTGCTGGGACATACAGTGGCCAGCCAATGAGGTGTAAAGAGAGCTGTGCCAGTCACTGTATGCACCACAGCACTGAGGGGACTGGTAAAGTGATGGGGGTGGAGTTTTGGTGCTGTGGAGGGGGGGTGCTAGACACCAGGGATTTTTTGTTATTATAGTACAGACCAGTAATCGGTGGGGGGGACCAATAACACCAGGGATGTTTGTTGTACAGTACGGCCTAGCGATCAAAAGAGGGGGCCACTAGCACCAGGGATATTTGTTGTACAGTATGGACTGGCAATCAGTTAGGGGAACCACTAGTACCAAGGATATATATTTTTTACAGTACAGCTGACGATCGGAGGGAAGGGGGGACCACTACCACCAGGGATATTTTTCTGTACAGAATGGGCCGGTGATGGGGGGGACAACTACCGCCAGGGAAATATTTGTTTTACAGTACAGCCCCACAATGGGGGAGACACTACCATCAGGGATATTTTTCTGCACAGACCAGGCCGACGATCAGAGGGAGGGAGACCACTAGCACAAAGGATACATTTTTGTATAAAATGAGCTGGCAATTGGTGGGGGGGGGGACCACTTGCACAAGGGATATCTACGTGTCTGGGAATGGGCAATTGGGGGGGTGGCACTGCACTAACCTGCCTCACCACCCATGCAAATGAACCCATACTGGGCATGCAAATGGCCCCTTAGCGCCTTGCATGCCCAATGGGCTAATTTGCATGGGTCCCTTTGAATGTCACAGATAGGGCTCTGAGCTATCCATTCTGGTGGTGTACTTTGGGAGCCCTGTTGGGGTAGTGCTAATTGGCTTAGCACTGAATTGATATGGCCCTATATTCAGTCAGATAGTGCTGGTGTGCTGTTTAACTGAATATAGAGTCCTCGGGCCCCCGGGCAATCACAAGGCGCAGCACAAATTTTTGCACTCCACTTTGTGTGATTTTGAATATCAGGCCCCAGATGTTTTCTGGGTCTGCTTTTCTCCAGGGGCTATGTTCAGTCATCTGGGACTGCACTTAGCCCATAAGGAAAGCAGAACCAGCAAACAATAGATCAGAGCTTATATAAACTCTGAGTTGCATTGTTGCCTATTGAATCTACCATGGATGCCTACTGCTTTGATGTCAACTGCAGGGGATTGTGGGATTTGTATTAGCTGAAGATGTCAGCCTAGAACTAAGCAAAAATTAGTCTGATACAATCCACAGTACTACAGTAAACAGTTAAAGAGCTACTGACGCCTCAAAGAAAACTTTGAAAAACATAATAAGGTACATTCAGCTTGCATTCCATATATATTCTATGTATTTTTCATCCCCATTATTTGTTACAGAGTAAACTTGCATAGATAGATGATATTTATCTCTTAGAGTTCATCTGCTTCTATAGCTTACTCCCTACTTCAAGTCATAATCCCCTGTTGTGACATCACAGTCTGTTGCCATGAGAGTAACTGTGATGTCACAAGCAGTGCAATATGACCTCAGGTAGGGAGAAGGTAACAGAGACAGACAAACGCTTCAGGAACAAAGATTCTGTTTTAATGCAAATGACCTCATTAATAAATAATGGAGAGTAGGAATACAGAACTGTGACATACAAGCTGAACTGTGTCTAAATATTATATTTTGTTAAAGTTATCCTGAAGGTATCAGCTGCTCTTTAAGTAAATGAAAATGTTTTTGCACATGAAGTGCACATTGGGACCAGACCCACACTTGAATGTGGGACACCTGATGCTGACTGTTCCCCTTTAAATCACTTTATTTGACTTAGAAATAACATTGTAAAACTGACAAAGGGACAGCATCTAAAACATCAACAAATACATAGTGACCACAGTGAACAGAATAGGAATCATCTAGAAAAGCTGACTGAACATGGATGCTAATATATATGGGATATACAATCGTGAGCTGTCAGATTAATGATTTATCTACACAAGTGCTGTCTGACCTCGGGTAAACTCATGAGTGGCATAAGCCATGAGTGAGGTGTCCAAGACCAAACAGCACAAGTGTAGATAAATCATTTATCTGACATCTCACCATTGCATATTTCATTTATTCAATAAGAAATGTTTTCTTTCAGTGCAGGGACATTTGCTTTCGACTGTTTTTTTTTTAATAAGTCCTGTGACATTTTAACGTTCCTAGTGCAGGTCCACCTAGTGTAGTTGTTGCTATTAAATGAAACACCACTCATTTTGTAGATATTTTTGTGCTGATCAACTTTTGTGCTCAAAGTACTATTCTGTCATTTTTTGTTTTAAAGTTATAAGCATTTGTTTGTTACAAAAAGTGAAAAAAATGGAGTTTTCTGTTGTTTTTTTTTTTTTTGCTAATTATAAAAAACTAAAAGATATCTATAAATGAAATGGCACTCATTTTGTAGATATTTTGTGCTGAACAAATTTCGTGCTCACAGTACCATGCTATCGATTTCTGTTTTGAATTTATTCACATTTGTTTGTAGAAAAAGTGAAAAAAATTTAATTGTCTTCTTTTTTTTGCTAATTACAAAAAAAAAACTGAAAGGTGTCTATAAATAAAACACCACTCACTTTGTAGATATTTTTGTGCTGAACAATGTTCGTGCTCACAGTACCATGCTATCATTTTTTATTTTAAAGTTATTCGCATTTGAATATGGGGGGACATAACATCACTACTATGGAGATAAATGGTGATGACATCAATACTGAGTAGATTAATGGTGATGACATCACTACTGTGTAGATACATTTTATTTATTCAATGGCTGTGGAGATAAATGGATTTATTCGATGGGTTCTGTGTCCATGCCTATTGCATAAATCTTATTACTTGAAACTGGAAATTAGGCTTTTCTGGATAAACATTTTTCACTGCACTATTGCTTTAAAACAATGTACATGTTATGGTGAAAATGCTGTCTGTTTACCTTTTTATTCTATTTTAGATGTCCCCTTTTCTACTGTCTTGGAAGATACCCTTATATCCACCATTTTGAGTCTGCTTTAACATGTTTGTTAGAGTTTAAATAACTGAAGGAGCAATCTTTAAAACATCTATCCCCAGGCTTTCATCACTGCCCTTAACTGCTCTTGAACACCCATGGTCCCATAATGTTAGAGAACAGCGTATGTTGAATGCTAGTTCACCTAGTAACAAGAAAAATTATGTTGCACAATCGACATTCAAAAAACACTTAGAAAATGGGCTTAGGATTTCCTGGTCTCTAACTGGCAGATACCCATGTCTTCGGGGTAAATTAACTACCAACAGAGACCAGAAAAGAAAAAAACTGCCAGCCCAGTGTGCCACGGTGCAACAGAAATCACTGTGCCCAACTCAAAATCAAAATAAATGGCAGCCATGTTTTTTCCTCGCTTACCAAGCAAGCCTTTAGCTGGCGGCTGATCTCCCTCTTTTCTCCTGCAGACAGTTTTGTTTAATGAAATATGAACTAAAACACAAACTGCTTACTATATAAAATGTTGTAATACACATTATGTTCATCCCCACCTACCTAAAAACCACTTGTTCCATCACTCCCTTCCTCTGGCATCCTGCCCACTCCCTCTAGTTTGTCAAGCCACCAGTGCATCTCCATCTGCAGTACACAAAATAAAGTAATGCTTTTCTCATAGCACTACTGCTCCCAATCCTGATCACCTAATTACGCTCAATCTGTGAGCCACAATCCCTGCTAACATCAGAGAATCACTGGACATGGAAGGAATAATAATCCCCTTTTCAGAAGTGAGGGAGGGCAGAAACAAAACTTCATAGGCAGTGCACAGTAAAAAAACAGTGAAACACTGCAATGCCCTCTACTGGCAAGTGTGTCAGAAGAGGGACTACTTTACCAACAGAATGACTTTTAATTGAATTTTCATAAATATATTATTTTATTAATACTATCTACAATCCTCACTAACTAGTCCTTTTCTAAGCACAATAGTACCCTCCAGAATGGGTGGTATGGGAATTACTGCACCTTCCAGGGGCTACAAGGCCCTTTGCCTGTGGCATCGGGCCTCATTACACCGCTGGGAAGTCTGGTATTGCCCAATACTGCACCCAAGTTGGGTATTATTGCTTACTGAGACTATTAGTGAAGAACTGAGATACGTTTGTTCTTATTTATTTACTTTTCATTGACTAGGTATGTGCACCAGACAAATTTTGTTCATTTTCAGGCATGACCCAGGGGAGGGAGATACTGATGAAAGCCAGATGACCTTGACCCAGATTAAGCAGTTGGTGTTATTTTTAGTGAATGGGGGGAAATTTGGCCAGGGCACTGGGGAACTTTCCCTACTCTTTTCGAGAAGTGTCATGGGATCTTTAACATCCACCTGAACTACCACCAGAACAGGCAGATGGAACCTCGGTTTAACATCTCATCCAAAAGACAGCACCTCAGGAGTGCAATACCCCCTTCATGCTTTTATTATTTATTTATTAGAAAAGTTGGATTTACACCCTCTGAGTCATGGACTCATTTACAAAGGCACCTCATCACGGAGGGGGGTAGACAGAGTTACATAGTGTGGTTACAACAGTGAGAACAGTACAGGTGCAGAACATTAAACATAGAGTACACATAGGTCACATAATAATGTTACTTATAATAGGTTTCAGTCAAATACAAGGTACCCAAGGGTTACAGCCCTGGACATACCTGGATAATACCTGGAGAGGGTGGAGGTAGGGATGGGGAGTGGGTGGGAGGGAGGGGAGAGGATAGGCTGGCCAGAGGACGCTGTCAAGTCAGGGAGGCCTGACAGAAGGATCCCACAGTGGGATTAATTAGGTGCATCTACAGCAACAAGTGTTGAAGAGATGGTACACTACAGTTGTCAGTATTGGGATTTTACCCAAGTGCCTGGTGTGGGGATAGAACCTACAGCCTTCTGATGTCCCGACCTCAGAGACAAGTGTGCTTGCTGCTGAGCCACTGACACTTAAAGAAGTACTTTTATTTTTATTATTTTCAATCTAAAGAAAAATGATAAATCAGACATAAAATTTGGGAAAAGGGGATCTTATAAAACCAGAGAAAATGAGCAAACTAAAATAATAGAATATTTTCAGTATAACAGGCACAGCTGCTTTTAATTCATTTTTATACACTTAATGTTATTGAATGGAGGAAGATTCAAGGGGAACTTCAGGAAGAAATACTTCACAAAAGGAGTGGAGAACACCATCAATACACTGCTAGATCACATGTCATCAGCTGATACTGTTAGGGCCTTTAAGCAGAGATTCAACAAATACTCTGAAGAAAATGGGGTTACAGGGTATTTCCACTGAGCTGGTTGGAGGGAGGAACTCAATGGATCAATAGTTCCCCCCACCACCACCATAATATATAAGCATGTATGTCAGAAGAAGTGTACTCATCCAGAAATGAAGGCGAGACCATTATGTAAAATGGACAGCATGAGCATATGGGGCCGGAGTCCACTGAATGCCAGTGATTAAAAAGGCTGGTCATGGATGGTAAATGGCTACAGGAGCCCAACAAATTTCAAATGTTCACTAGTCCAGAAACAGGCCTAAAGGTAGATGTTTATGGAGGTTGGGGGATGGCTACTGTTGTAGCAACATGTCCCTGGCACACTGTGCTTAGCATTGCACCATGCAGCTGGTATTTTGCCATGCAAACTCCTCTGAGGTTGTTGCATTCCAAGTGTTAGTGGTTGGAAAATCTGCTAGCTACATTTGACATCTGGTCACTGTCCTTTACATTATGAGTTAATCACTGGGAGAACTTCAAACCCAATCTCTTATGTTTTTCTTTTGTGTATGGCAGATTTTGATGATGGTGCAACCTGTTTCCCCCTGAAATTGCACCAGCACCAACTGCAACTGTGTGTCGGGAGCCTGGGGATTCTTGCTCCTGGTTCTTTAATGTCTGCCATGAAGAGGCTGTTTACTAGAATGAACAAATAGAAGATGTTGGCAGATACCTTACAGCTTCATCGTGCTCCCTAACAGTTGACTTTTGTTCTATTGAACTCTGTGTTTGGGTCAGCACCAGGATTTGCTGGTGGCACAGCCCCCAACCACCCATGGAAGCCTGTATCAGGAGCCTGATGTCATTAAGAGATTTCAAAAGCTGTGTTGACTTGTTATGTGGCTAATTTTAGCCATTAAAAAGAAAGGGATGTGTCTGTGTTTATAATGCTAAGCAGGTATTGGCTTCTGTTGAGGCTATTAGATGAAAATGAAAGGTAGTATATATGGTCTCTTAGCACTTTATAAAACCTTAAGGTTTACCATCTTATAACTGTAAAGGTCTGACATTAGGATGTGACAGCAAAGATTGAGTTCTGTACAGAGTCAATATCAACATCACAAATAGCAACATTTTGGCCAATGTCATAGATCCTTCCTGCACACACTGCCTCCAGTCAGTAGGTCACAAAATCTAAATGAACAGCTAAACTGGGAACATATTTCATAACGTCTTGTTCTTACCACCCCACCCATAATAAGATGGGCTTAATTCCAACAGAAAAACAATGTATACAACTTTTGCAATGATTTACTGCCAGTCCCTTGTGACTGACTTAAATCTTATCCACTCCGTGTGTGTGTGTGTTTGTGCTTACCTTTATCCATGCGTGCATGTGTGCATATGAATGAATGTTCATAATGAACTTAAAGCAACAGTATTTGTCAGCAAAACATGTTATTGTATATTGTTTTAGTAGTCGTGCATTTCTGACAAAAAATATTAATATATCCATTTTTTTATTTTATTTAATTCCTGAACTGAAATATGTAGTTTTAAAGTAAAAAAAAATGTCCTGCTCTCTTGCCATGCTCACCATTAAAAAAATCAAATCAGCCATCAACTGTATCCTCTCTGTAACCTGCTGTAACTGATTGTCTGATACTGTACTGTATCCCAGGTCACCCCTGAAAAAGGGACCTTCAGGGCTCATTGGACCTATCTGGTCATCAAAATTCAATAAATAAATAAATAAGCAACCTAGTGTGGTGCTGTGTTTTTTACCATCAGAAACATGTGCTAACACCATCATAATATATGCACACTATGAATGTAGTATATGTAGTCAAGATTGACCTCAGTGGAAGAGATTCTGGGGCAATTGCTACAGCAGTGGTTATAGTTATTTCCTTAAGTCATTAAATTCAAAACTAGTAATAAAAGCTGTTTTAAAAAGTTCTCAGAAAATTAAAATATGTGTAAGATTAATCAAAGAATGTCAAAAATAAATTACTGCTAAAATATTATATAATGAAATTGTTTGCCAGCTACCAAATACTGCATGCTTTATAATTCCATTGGCATTCTGATTTATATAATCAAATTCTTTCAGGCATTATTATGGGTATGAAAGGAATTCAGATTAGTTGAGATTACTGTCGCTGATTTTATATATAGTCTTATGTTAGGGCATTTTGTACATGACTTTAGTTCCATTTTCATAGACTGTTTATGACAAAATCAATAAAATAAATATGGTATAATCGTATTGTAGGCATTAAGATATGTGATATGTGTACTCCCAGCAAGTGACTAACTAGGTCAACTTGTGCGCAGTGTTAGCTCCTGTCAAGTAAATGATGGGATGATCAGCTCCTACCTCTCTAAGCTTTTAAGAAGTAAAAGCTTCCATAAGGTGAAAAAGCCCAATAAGCTACATAAAGGGCAATCAGCTACTCAGCACTAGGAGAAGGATTCCAGGCACAGGGCCACCAAACTGATTAAGGGCACAGAGGGCAAAAACTATTAGGAAAGATTGGATATACTTATTTAGCCCACAGAAGAGAAGGGGAGGGAGGAGAGGAGGGGTTAAATTTGGCAGGAAGACAGAAAAAATAAGTTCCACCTCCTCTGACACCTTTATCCATTGAATACCATTGGAGAGTTTCACCTCCTAGGGACTACAGTTCCACCTCCTAGAAATGTAGAGAAGAGAGTTCCACCTCCTAAACATTTCCAATTTAACCACTGGAGGAGAGGAGAGAGGAGGAGGGAAGAGGAGTGGATTGGAGAGGAGAGGAGAGGAGAGGGGAGGGGAGAGAAGAGAGGAGAGGAAAGGAGAGGAGAGGAGAGGAGGCATGATGATCGTATTGTTAGAGTACCAAAAGGGGTGGTCAGGATAAAATGTTTCCACAGATGTTTAAATTAGTAAGTTCTAGCAGAACTAGAGGGTAAGCACTCAAACCTAGGAGTGGGGGAGACAGGATTAGTGAAAACCTTTGAAAGCATTACTTCACAAAAGGTGGGTAACATGTGGAATAGACTATAGTACCTGACAAGGTTGTGGAACCTAGCCATGGTTAGACTTTCAGAGCATGACTAGACAGATTCCCAAGGGAATATGCCATTGAGAGTTATACAACATGAGTAGGGATATCATTCTAGCTAATAGGATTGGCTGTATGTCCACACTCAAATGGGGAATAATCACAGCCAGAGGGGTGGAAAAGAGAGACCCTATTGTAAATTCCTTCCAGCTCCATAATACTATGTTTCAGTGTTTGAATGACATTATTTAATTAGTGGCTGAAACTTAAAATAAAGAGAAGTTATACTGTTGCATTCCTGAATAAAGCCTTGTTTTCATTTCTGCAAAGACTCCTCTATGTCTGTGATTCAATACCAACTGTCAGACAGACTCTATCAGTACAACAGTTGGTATTAGCAGTAGGACTGGTTGTCTGATAACCTTAATATGCACAAAATTATGCAAGAAGCAAGGGCTGACCACAGAGAAAACTCCAAGCTGCACAATATCAATCCATTGAGGAGCCAAGTGGGTCCACAAGCACTAAGGGAAAAAGCAAAGCTAGTGATGAAGACGGAGATGGAAATAAAGATTATATATATCTTGCACAAGGGTCAATAAAAGTTCAGCAAGAAAAGAAAATAGCAAAGTTACGAAATGATGTGAGAGTTTCAGAGAGAAGACTCAACATAAGCAAGACAAGAAAACATTTCACAGGATATATGATAGTCTAGGGTAGATGTTTCAGCATTTCTCTGAACTTCCCAGCCAGTGACATAGTGGGATATCAAAGTCATGCTAAGAGGTTTAACTGGGCCAGCATGAGATGGTTGAAGTTCAGTGTGAGGTGCTGCAGACCAAGTTTGTGTTTTTGGTTGTGTCCTCATTTGGATTCATATTGGTCAAGGATTTCATGGGTGACTGTCCACATTTTTGATGTTGCTTCCACATTGTCTCCTATATTGGTTTTGTTACATATTCATATGATTGATTTCCCATTGTGGGGTTGGCAGTTCAAATTATTATTAATCATGTTGATTTGTGCAAAACTAAATTATTGCAAGGCTTTGGTGTCAGCCTCACCCTCCGCAGGTGACTCAGTAGGAAGCGCCCATCAACATTATCTATAGGCAGGAATGGTGCAATTTTGCTTATTTGAATCTTTTGTCAGAATTTGACAAGATATGAAGGTGATGAGTACTCTTATAGAGTTGGTACTGACCCTGATTTTGTTTAATAGAAAGTGTTATTACCTGGCATTTTTTTTTTTTTTTTGCTACCCCTGGTTCTGCCTCTGGGCTCCTTCTTTTATTTTTATTAAATATTATATAGCATGGTTTTCCTTTTCTATATGTGATGTTGTAGCTTTATCCTGACCTCATTTATATAGTTAATCTCATTTATATTATTTTTTATCACCCTATGGGTATTTCTTCTTTTTTGCTTATTAATGTTTTGCAACTTAGAATTTTGTGTCGTCATTACTTTTTTATCATTTTTGGATTGCCTAATCGCTTTGTGCATATATTGGTTTCTACTCATATACGATTGTATTGTGGTAGTTGGTGTTCTTTCTTGTATACCTCTTTTTCTATTTGTTTGTTGTTTTTTTTTTAATAAAGATGTTCCTATGAAAAAAGAAAGTTCAGTGTGAGGTGCTAGAGGTCCTGCAAGAGTCAGAAAAGAATGTTTCAAGTAAAACCTTTAAAGGAAAATCATATCTTCTTGTCTTGTGAATTTTATTGTTTCTATGTCAACAGACAACTCTTTTCGTGTAGCTTGCTTTAGTTTATTTTCACTGTTCATACTAGTCCCTGTAACTATCCTGGAGGTCTCCATTTTCTGGTGGTTGAAATCTCATTGTTCCTGAGAGCTGCATTAGCAGATGAGAACATGATGTCTTAGCACCCTTTAGACTCCACAGTATGCCTGTCTGCCTAATTAGAATTCAACAAAATAAGTTGCAGCAAGGTGTGAAATACCACATTTTCCTTCAGCTAGCTTTTCAATCAGTCAGAGTTGTAATGCAGGGGTTTTCCCTTTAAATTGTATTCAATTTGTATGTTTCAAGGTAGTTTTTCAGGATATTGGTACTTTTCAGCATAGAGATACATGGTAAATATGGTTGTTGTGACTTAATGTTCTCATATGCTAATACAGCTCTCATGGACAATGAGATTTCAACAGCATTAAAATGGAGACCCCAGACTAGTTATAGGGGACTAGCATTAACAGTGAAAACAAACTAAAGCAAACACCTACATCCGTAACAGCTACAAGGAAAGAGTTGTCTGTTGACATAGTAATAAATAAAATGTACCAGATATGAGGGTGTCGTTTTCCATTAAAAGACTAGTGCAGTTCCAAGAAGTCCTTTGCAAAAGTTCTTCAGGGGACAGTACGGTACTGTGATTTGTCCCTGATAGTAAATGTCCTTATATCAAGGAGTAATTTGAGATGTGCAGTGCAAGGATACCAATGCTGAGCATTGTACTGGTGTAACAAATGGAGGCAAAGAAACTCTAAGCCATCCTTCTCATGAAATGAGCCTCAAGACTTGTACAAGGACCTGTTGTTTTCAGTGGGCCATAGGGCATCAATCAAGCTAGTAAAGTTCACCATACTGTGGTTCAGCAGAGTTGGAGCCATACTGTCCCCGATCTACCGCTTACTTGTGATCAAGCTAGGCAATATTATTGCATGGCAATATGAGGACAGTGTAGGTATGTACTGCATTTTTAGTGGTTATTAAAGAGACAAAAGCCTTTTATATCTGCCCTGCAGGATAATACTGTAGAGCACTCTATTCCCAAATCTCTCTTTCTCTCCCCCCACTCCTCCTCAGTTAGTTTTGACTACCAACCACAGACCTTCAGTGAAATAATTCTGTATGTAAAATTGACATTAATAGGATCTACTGTAAACCATTTAACAAGTGGTATTATCTTCCTAAAGACTGCATGAATGACAAAGTGTGCTGTCAACCTTTTTATGCAACTCGCCAATCTTAACATCTTTCATGAAATTTATTGTCAATGTTTTATGCTCTTTAAACAGATATGTGAGAGTACAATTTCCGTGACTCTGCCTAAAACATACATTTAACAAATCTTCACTTTTCCCAAAATATATAAGCCCATATTTTTACTTGTATCTGTCATGCAGATCCAGGTTTTCACATTGAAATATAGTCAGCTTGGATAGCAGTCAATCACTGGGGCTATGGAATGCTGAAAAATTTCATTTGGGAACAGATCTGTGACAGACATTTAGAACAGAAAAAATATTATGGGCTCCTAAATTCACTTCATATGTATTTGTAAAAGTCTAGAGGAAATGTCTTTTGTTTACACTGGCTATAGCAAAACCTGGCTCCATATACCATGCAGCAATACCCTATTCTTTTCTGTCAGCAAGACTTTAGTCATAAAATAGTACCATAACACTGAAAGGCTTAATAACACCAGTGAAGTGAGAAGAAATAAGAGTAAATGATTGAGAGAAAGAGTGAGTGAGTTAGATCATACTTAGCGGTTACAAGCCTGCACATATCACATCCAGGATATTTAACCACAAGGGCACTTAGGTGCCCTAACAAAAAGCATACAATGTTTATGTATGCTCATGATAAAGCATTGTACAATATTAAAATTGCAAGCAGGTCTAAAATGTAATTCAATGTTATAAACATAATGGGTTAGAATTCTGCATCCAAAAATGTCTTTTAATCTTACTGTAAAGGGCTGCAAATGTCAGACAACTCATTGCACTAAGCTGCCACACATAACACAGAGAATGTGCTACTGTATATCGATCTCTAGCTGGTAGTTTTGCAATTTAAATGGATATTTATACATGTGAGGCAGTATAGTGTAATGGTTAACAGCACTGAGCTGCAAACCTGGAGAACTTGGTCTGAATCTCACAGCCACCACTTGCACACTACATGACCATGAGCAAGTCACTTAACTTCCCAGGACGTACCTGGAAACAAGTCTCAGCTTAGTGTGTCTTTCCTGGCAAATTGTTTTTTTAAATAAATAGAAAAAAAATCACTGTGATTCTACATTTTAGATATTGTAACAGCAAAAAATGAATTTGAGGCTGATCTTTATCTGCAGGGCTCCTTGAATGATGCAGTTCTGAAGCTATAATTGAGGTCATTGAAGATGTATCTGGCTACAGAATTCAGGTATTGCCATAGAGATCAACATGATGTAGCTAATTATTTTAAAGGGATTTTCCGATCTCTGTAACAAAGGAATTCTGGAGTTCTGAAGCTATAATGCAGGCCACTGAAGGCATATCTGGCTGCAGTATTCAGGTATTGCCATAGAAATCAACATGATGTGTGTGGTTATTTTAAAGAGATTTTCCAATCTCTGTAAAAAAAGGTTTTTAAACATAATATTTGGGAATTATTTAGCTTTTATTTAAGATATCTTGTCATTAACTCTTCACATTCTTTATTACTCCACATGTTTCCATGAAACAAGGCTCTTTGACCCCAATATTCAAAAGCATCCATTTGCATGTGCTAAGGGGCCATTTGCATGCCATTATGCGGCCAATAGCAGCTCTGTGCCACACTTCCAGGCACAAATATGTGCAGTCATTGCACAGAGCATTGGCCGTTGTCCCCACCCTCACCCAGTCCCTGTACACTAACTCTGAATCTGTGGCAGTCCAATTGTATTCCCCTTGCCCCCCAATCCCTGACATTACAAAGACAGATATCTTGTTGGCAGTCCACAAGTACCACCCCCATCCTGTGATTTTTTTTAAGTGATTTTTTTTGAAAAGCACTTTATCATGTTAATTTATGAATGTGCTGTATGTATCATATTGTAACATCATTTGGACTTTTATTAGTAATTTGCACTTAAGGTGTGGAATAAAGAATACACTTTCAAGCTACTCAAAGTAAATAATTCTAGCTTATTGGTAATGCATAAGGTAAATGAAAGAACTATACTAGGGGTGAGCTAAAACAGAAATGGATTTTAGTTGAAAGGCCAAATAATGGACATTTTTACTTCAAAAATGGAATGTCAAAGTGTTGGGCACCTCACCACTTCAGCAGAATAATCTGTGCAAAAAACCTCTATCCCCCCAAGTGGCCAGGGTGAGTCCCATGCCCCCACCCCACCCCACCCCAGTAACTCCCACCCTCCACCCTTCACCTATTCTCACAGACATATTTTTTCTGGCCCTGAGTTTTTTAACAGATACCCCCTTCCTAGCCTGACCCACCTAGTCCACAACATACATTTATTGCGGGGACACCCCCGACAACCAGTCTGAGATTTCTGAAATTTCACAGGGGAGGCCAATAGTAAAAAATCCAGTCTAGTTCAGTCATAATCCCCCTTCCTGCAGTGCACTTACTCCTAATATCTGTGCAGTCATCTGACAATGCAGTCCGTGAAAGCAGAAGGGTGGGGCTGGAGCAGTCCGCATCATTGCTGATGCTATGCTGGATACTATACTGGATTTTAGAGATGATTGAAGGTGTTTGCACATATATGCATCATCTCCCACTTCTCAGTGGCTGTATCCCAGAATTCCTGAATCTGTCATGTGCCTCTCCAGGTTTCTCTTGAACAGCTCTAAGGATTCTGCTTGGAACACCCAATCTAGTAAGCTGTTCCATGTTTTAATCACCTGCTGTGTAAAAAAAGTTTTCTCTGACTGTTGTCTTATACTGATGCATTCTAACGGTTGTTTATGGCCCTTGAAGACTAATTCCTGAGTGTTTTATTTCCACGTTTAATGACACTAATAGAGTTGTATCCTTTAAACACCTGTAACATCTCACCTGTTAGTCTTCTTCTTTCCGGCATGTGCATGGCCAGTTTTGTAATCCTTTGTTCATAGGGTAAGTCCTCATATCCCTTGAACAACTGTGTTGCCTTTGTGTTAGATTCCAAAAGGATGAACAGTAGTCTAGGTGTGGTCTAGGTGTTTTGTTAATGAATGTTTCCTTAATTGTGTATAATGCCATATTTACCTTCCTTGTTACCATTTTGCATTGGTCTTGTGATTTATTGTTGACCGTAGTCCCTAGGTCCTTTTTTTGGTTGCTGTGTTTAGGATAGTCCTGTTCAATTTGTATTCTTGTTCTGGGTTGTTTTTGCCAGCATGCATCACCACACATGTCCCTGCATATGGTTTTATGGACCATCTCTCCACTGTTCCGAGGCCATTTAAAAATTGCAGTCTTTCTGATGGTGTCCACATAATTTTGTATTATCGGCAAAAACATTTGCCCACCCTTTAATATCACTGGTCATATTGGCTACAAAGGTGGTGAATAGTATTGAGCCCAGGACTGATCCCTGTAGGACCCCACTAGTAACCTCACCCCTTTCTGATAGCATGTCATTTATTCATATTCAGACACTTTCACGTTTCTGATAAAACCAATTGTTAGTCCATGTTATAAGTGGTTTACTTATATTATTAGTTTTTAATTTATTAAGCAGGTTGCTGTGGGGGACCCTCAGGGCTAGACTTAGAAGGGTTAAGTTAAGTAAAGGCAAGAAAGACTTCCTATGGGGAAAAGGGAGGTAATTGGAAGCCCTTTGTTGAGTGGAATGTGGGAGAGGACAGAAGGGGAGAGTGACCAAGAGATGAAGGAGGAAGGCGTGGACAGGTGGTGAATAATTCATTAAAATGAGCGGCAACCAAGGCAGGGACAGAGACCAGTGAGCCATCCACCAGAAGGACATGGGGAGTGCTCTGGGCTGGAGTATCAAAGAGGGAGTGGATAACCTTCCAGAAATTTGATGGGGAGCTAAAGTTAGGCTGGAGGTTTGATTTGAAGTAGGGAGCCTTAGCAGTGCAGGCAGCCTTCTTGCAGGAGTTCCTGAGTAACCTGTAGGTTAAGAAGTCAGACAGGGACTGGGAGGATTTGAAACATGCCCGAACTTGGTACAAGGATTTGCACAAATCAATGAGGTCAGGTGTAATCCAGGGGTGGTGGGAGCTTTTAACCTTGGACTTTCTAAGGGAGCATGTGATTATCCCAGGTGTGGCTAAATATAGTGTGGAAGAGAGAGAGAGAGATAGGGCTGTGTCAATGTCTTGGGCAGAATAGACGGGGAAGCAATCAGAGGCAGCAAGGTCATTTAGGAGGGAATTAGTGTTAAGCAACCTGAGTGACCTGGACCAAATATGTTTAAGAGTAGATTAAGTGTGCCTCGCTTTCCTGCTACAGTAGGTCATACAGTTGTCTCTGAAGGCATCCTGTAGAACACCTGCTGCAATGCTACAGTGGTGGTGGGAGGAGAGCACTCCGTCCAAGAGGGAGTGGGTAGGGAAGTGAGGATTAAGCCGGGTGAGTTCAGTGATTAGTTGAGAAAAGTTTAGGGACTAAGTCCTGTGGAGGGTGGGCCTGGAGGCAGGGGAGAGCCAGTTTATGTTGAAGCCCCCAAGGGGGATGAGCTCACCAGAGATGGTAGGAGAAACGAGGGATGAGAGGAAGTCGACCAAGAAGGTGACAAAAATTTTAGGAGAGGCACAGAAAGCACCAACAAAGATGGGGAGAGTGGAAGGGAGGGAGGGATAACTTGGCTACAGGGAGCTTGTGAGAGGAAGAGACTGACTCTCTGATGGTGATGGAACAGGATAGGTCCTGACAGACATACTAGGTATCACCACCACAACACTTGCATGGTCCTGCCAGAAGAGGTGGTAGTTGAGGAGAGCCAAGCTGGAATCAGGTACCTGGAGGACAGCTAAGATTCAGAGATACACTAGAAGCCAGGAGAGTGTGAAGAGATCCAGACTTTAAGGGGGTCAAGCATAGTGAGGAGACTCCTAGAATTAAGCTGGAAAATACTGAGGCCATTAGGGACAGTAGGAAGAGCAGGGAAAGACTAAAGGTTGGGTTCAATGTCACCAGCAAGGATTAGGAGAATGAAGAGGAGAAGGAGAATAGAATGGGACTTCTGCCCCCTTGAATGAGAGGGAGAAGGGGGGTGGGGAGAATGAAAGGGAGGAAAAGGCACAGTGGAGAAATTCAAGGTTTAGGAAGGGTGTTTATTTATTTATTTTATTTATTTATTTAGTTGTTTAACCAGGTATAGCACACTAAGCTGAGAGCTTTTTTACAGGAGTGACCTGGGAGCACGAGGAGGTTAAGTGACTTGCTCAGGGTCACACAGTATGCAAGTGGAAGCTGTGGGATTCAAACCCAGGTCTGGTCTGCTGGATGTCACCAGATTTGCAGCTCAGAGCCTTAGACCACTGCGCTATACTGCCTCTGTGTGGAGGAGCCCAAGGTGGATGGCAGGGTTAGAGTATGGGGAAGGGGGAGAGTGGAGGGGAAGCAGTAAAGTGGGGGCAGGGAAGAGGGAGGAGAATTGAGGGAGAAAAGGCAGGGGAAGAGAGGGAAGGTACTGGAGGAAGATGGAGGCAGGAGGGGGAGGGGAGGGGAAGGAGGCGAAAGGGGTAGAAGAGTGAAACAGAAGGGTAGGATAAGGAACATTGTTAGGTATAATTAGAAGCAGGTGACTTTACCGAGGTAGATCAACAGCAGATACAGTGACAGTAAAACACATGCAACAGTTGAGCCACTTGAACCAAATCAGCAGGTCTGTTAAACAGTGTGAATAGAGTGGTTATAAATCTTGAGGTAGCAACTAGAACAGGTGTAATAAGCAGGTTCATAACTATTGTGGTAGCAATAGCAAGAGCAAATAAACCAGTCAAAAATTTATATAAGCTAGGGTACCAGAAGCACAAGCTCAAGGGGACCCAGATAGGGTGAGAACAAATAGTGTTTCAGCCTAAAAACCAATAGCCTCAAGAGCCCAGTAGCAACAGAAACTGTTCAAGGGGACCCAGACAGGGTGTGAGCAATAATTAGCATTACAGCCTACAAACCAATAGTGCCAAGAGTCTGGCACCAAAAGCAAATGTTCAAGGGGACCCAGACAGGGTGTGAGCACACTAGCATTACAGCCTACAAACCAATAGTGCCAAGAGTCTGGCACCAAAAGCAAATGTTCAAGGGGACCCAGACAGGGTGTGAGCAATCATTAGCATTACAGCCTACAAACCAATAGTGCCAAGAGTCTGGCACCAAAAGCAAATGTTCAAGGGGACCCAGACAGGGTGTGAGCAATAATTAGCATTACAGCCTACAAACCAATAGTGCCAAGAGTCTGGTACCAAAAGCAAATGTTCAAGGGGACCCAGACAGGGTGTGAGCAATAATTAGCATTACAGCCTACAAACCAATAGTGCCAAGAGTCTGGCACCAAAAGCAAATGTTCAAGGGGACCCAGACAGGGTGTGAGCAATAATTAGCATTACAGCCTACAAACCAATAGTGCCAAGAGTATGGTACCAAAAGCAAATGTTCAAGTTGACCCAGATGAGGAGAAAGCAGTAAGTAACCCTTCATCATTTGGATGAGTAAGTTACCATACAGAATGTGAAGTTGACCGGCATGTATGATAGGCAGTTAGTGTATACTGTGCTGGAGCAGCATGCCCAGCTGACAGACACAGGAGTAACTGCAGGCACACTCCAGTTGATGTCCTTAGCACTCATCCTTCACGCAGAGGGCTGCTTAAGCTGGAGTTACTGAAGAGAGTGAAAGCCCTACCATGTAAGCTCAGGGCTCCTGACAATTGGTTGGCATTCATGGAGGGGCTTGGCCATCTCTTGAGAGACCTATCGTTCAATTCCCTGACTCCAGTAGCAGTTGTGGAGGAGGAAGGGGTAGCCTGTTGTTGCTGAGGTTACTCTCTCAACATGGCAGGGTTCCAAATACGATGAAGAGCAAGCCACACTATGAGCAGGTGGTGTTTGGCAGGGAGACAAGTTCAAAAGTCTGTGGGTTTCCTCAAGCCCCATCCTGTAAGCTCAGGGCTCCCGATGATTGGCTGGCACTCATGGAAGGGGTTGGCCATCTCTTGAGGATCCTGTCATTTGAGTCCCCGACTTTGATGGTGACCATGCAGGAGGGGGTAGCCTGTTGTTGCTGGGGCTACCCTCTCAACATGGCAGGGTTTGAATCCAATGAAGAACAAGCTGCACTATGAGTGGGTGGTGTTCAGCAGGGAGATATGTTCAAATGTTTGTGGGCTTCCTCAAGCCCCGCCCTGTAAGCTCAGTGTTCCTGATGATTGGCTGTCACTCATGGAGGGAATTGGCTGTCTCTTGAGGGTCCCATCACTTGATTCCCAGGCTCTGGTTGTGATTGTGGAGGAGGGGATAGCCTTTTGTTGCTGGGGCTACCCTCTCAACATGACAGGGATCCGAATCTGATGAAGAATAAGTCAAGCTATGAGCGTGTGTTGTTTGACAGGGAGATAAGTTAAAACGTTCATGGGCTTCTTCAAGCCCACCCTGTAATGTCAGGCTAGTGGCTGGCACTTGTGGAATAGATTGGTCATTTCTTGAGGGTCCTGTCATTCAGTTCCCTAGCAAGGGTAGAGGAAGGGGTATCCTGTTGTTTCTGGGGCTACCCTCTCAATGTGGCAGGGGTCCGAATTCAATGAAGAACAAGCCTTGCTGTTGTTCCTAATGAGCTTTATTAAGCTCTTACAGAGCTTTCTCCGCTCACTACCTTGGTCTGTAGTCACCCCCTTGAAACTCCAACTAGCTGTAGCATTAATCACATTGCTGGGTACATTGCCAGATGTTAACTGGAGCAACTTTGCTGTAGCCACATCCAAGAGCAGGGCCATTCTTGATGCCCTACAGGGGGCATGCCTTAGACAGCTAGTGTTGGAACCCACTTGGGAGGGAGCAATCTTAGACCTCATACTCTCAAATGGAGACAGTGAGAGGATCTCAGATCTAGAAGTGGGTAACCATCTTGGAACAAGTGACCACCAAACAGTGTGGTTCATGATAAACTCAGCTGCAGAGTGAAGCCATTCAAAAGTGAGGGTACTGGACTTCAGGAGGGCTGACTTTGTCAAAATGGGAGAGTGCCTTAGAAATGCACTAGCAAACAGGCAAGAAGGAGGGGTGGAGCAACAATGGGGAAACATCAAAACTGCCATCACAGAGGCAACAAGCCTTTGTGTGAAGCAAATAAACAAATCAAAATGAAAGAGAAAGCCACTATGGTTCTCAAAAGAGGTGGTGGGGAAGGTTAGGGAGAAAAATATAGCATTTAGGAAGTATAAGGAAACACAGAAGAAGCAGCACAGAGAACTGTACCAGTTAAGGCAGAAGGAAGCAGGGAAGGCTGTCAGAATAACAAAGGCCCAAACTGAGGAAAAGATAGCCAACTCGGTTAAGAAGGGGGATAAAACCTTTTATAGGTACATTAGGGAGTATAGAAAGACAAAGGGAGGGATAGTGAGGCTGAATAGAATGGACAGTGGGTGGGCAGAGAGGGACAGTGAAAATGCAGGGATACTGAATGAATACTTCTGCTCAGTATTCACAAACGAGGAGGAGGGGGAGGTACCTAATCCAATTAGCAGAAGCACTCTGGATAGGGGGATCGATCCCAGTCCTTTCACAGAAGAAAGGGTTCTCAAAGAAATCCTAAAACTGAAGGTTGGACAAAGAAATGGGGCCTGATGGGATTCACCCCAGAATTCTTTTTTTTTTTTTTATTTAGTTGTTTAACCAGGTATAGCACACTAAGCTGAAAGCTTTTTTACAGGAGCGACCTGACAGCTGACACCCCTGAATTCTAAAGGAATTAAAGGAAGAACTAGTGACACCACCCACTACCCTTTTTAACAAATCATGGGAGGATGGTGTGGTACTTGAGGACTGGAGGAGGGCAGATGTGATTCCCCTTTCACAAAAATGGGAACAAGACAGAGGAATGAAACTACAGACCTGTCAGTTTGACCTCTGTGGTAGGGAAAATGATGGAATCACTTATGAAGGAAAGAATTGTTGAATACCTAGAGGCCAGTGGGGCACAGGACCCAATGTAGCATGGATACACAGCGGGAAGGTCATGTCAGACAAATCTAATTGATTACTTTGGCTATGTGACCAAAGTAGTAGACGAGGGAGGGGTTGTGGACATGGCCTACCTGGACTTTAGCAAAGCATTTGATACAGTCCCACACAAAAGATTAATAAACAAATTAGCCAGCCTGGGAGTGGGTCCCAGGGTGGTAGCCTGGGTTAAACATTGGCTGGACCACAGGACACAGAAGGTAATAGTAAACGGAGTTCACTGTGAAGAAAGGGGGGTTACTAGTGGGGTGCTGCAGGGTTCAGTACTGGGTCCAGTCCTTTTTAATGTCTTTGTAAGTGACATTTCAGAGGGACTGGAAGGAGAAGTATGCCTCTTTGCAGATGACACAAAGATCTGCAACATGGTTGATACACAAGGGGCTGGAAAAGGATGAGAAGGGACTTGACAAGGTTGGAGGAATGGTCAGAAGTATGGCAGCTTAGATTCAATGCAAAAAGTACAAAATAATGCACCTGGGAAGCAAAAACCCTTGGGAAGAGTACACAATGGGGGGGGGGGTTAGTAATAACAACAAAAATGGAAAGGGACCTGGGGGTAATCATATCAGATGACCTTAAGGTTAGCAAGCAATGTGAGAAGGCAGTAGGAAGGGCTGGGGGATACTGGGATGTATAGGGAGAGGCATCACCAGCAGAAAACAGGAAGTTGTTATCCCTCTGTACAGACAGTTGGTGAGACCCCATCTGGAGTACTGCATCCAGTTCTGGAGACCCCATTTCCGCAAGGACATAGACAGGATGCAGGTAGTCCAGAGGAGGGCAACTAAAATGGTGCAGGGTCTGCAAGAGAAGCCATATGAGAAGAGACTAAAGGAGCTTAATATGTATACCCTTGAGGAAAGGAGGGAGAAGGGGGGCATGATTGAAACTTTTAAGTACCTCAGTGCAATCAACAAAGTCCAAGAGGGTAGCATCTTTCAGAAAAAGAGATGTGCAAGAACAAGGGGACACAATTTAAAGATAGAGGGGGGATGGCTCGGGGCAATATGAGGAAGTATTTTTTCACAGAGAGGGTGGTGGACGCATGGAACCGCCTTCCTGGGAAGGTTGTGGGTCTAAAACTGTGGGAGAATTTAAGAATGCATGGGACAGACATATGGCAATTCTTGTGGGGGGGTAGGAAGAAATAGGCTGTTGGTTAACTAGGATCTGCAGCTTATCCAGTAGGTAAGGAAATGAGCAGACTAGATGGGCCAAGCGGTCCTTATCTGCCATCAAAGTCTATGTTTCTATGTTTATATGTTTCATCCATCCAGCACCATTTCAGTGAAGAAAGCTTTCCTGACATCCTGCATGAATCACCCACCCACACTAGTTTAAATGTAACCCCCTCTCCAGCGCCATTTGGGAGAGGGCCACTGCCCCTGCCTTGCTGGCCAGACCAAGTACCAGGGGCCTGGGTTCCCATAGCTGACCAAAGGGGTCCTTTCCCAAAAGTTAAAGTAAAATGGTAGTGCCTCCACCCAGAGTACATATAGGTGGGTCTGATTACTTGCAGTACACCCCCCTGGAATGTTGTACCAACCCACCTCCCCAACAGTTACCCCAAACATGGACTTACCAGGATTTGAACCTCCCCACATTCAGTTACCACATTTACCTTTTCATCTCATCAGTACACAGGCTCACTAAAATCAGGCTCTGGATTCCTTTTCTGCTGTAAAATGATAACTCCAGGGTTTATTTACAGGGAGAGGGTTTAGGATTGGGATAGCAGAATAGAGGTTAAGACATTTTCATTTTGATTCTGCATTTCCCCAAATCTCATTTTCCTTTGATTCATTCCCATATTCCCTTCAAGGCAGCCATCAGTGTCTATCTATCTAGGTATCTGCTGCAGTTTCCCAAAACCCAGACCTGTAGGTCCCAGTCCAATTTCCCTTAAGTCCTATACTGGGTACCCAGATTCAAGTTGCAGACCTGAGGTGCAGCTGGTAGCCAGCATTGGTGCGCTTAAGAATTAAACTTTAAACCTTTTTTACATTTCCCTTGGCTTTTTCTCCAGCCCTAGTGTTCTTTCTTTTTATTTATTTATTTATTTATGACTTTGGTAGCCGGGTAAGTGCGCTGATCCCAGGGACCGATTTCTGACACGACCTGAGCCACCATACAGTGGCACAGAGTTACAAACAGCAATGCATAAGACTGTTGACAGACAATAGAAACATAATTACAAACAATGTACAGTTTACAACAAACAGGTAACAATGGAACACTAGAATACAGGGTAGCTTGAGTGCAGAGTTCCACAATGATACAAGGTTTGTGATACATAGATCAACTAGACTTATACCTGTACTATAGAAAAGCAAAATACATAAATGTACATGCTGTATACAGCAGTATATGGACTATCCATGGAAGCAATGGCACCTGGAAGTTGCCATGAGCCACTCTTTGAGGCAGGATTTGAAGTGGCCATGGGTGTCGATGGAGCGGAACTCAGCAGATGGTTGATTCCATAACATTGGGGCAGCTACTGACAGGGCTGTACCACCCATATTTGTGGATACCCTGGAAATATACAGAGGGGGGGATACTGTGAGAGCATAGGCAATGATGAACTGTATGAACCATGAGGATGGCTGCAAGGGTGGACTCCTGGCCAGTCCAGATGGTGGAGTCAACTAAGCTGCCAAGGGCATTGGTGAAGCAGCCTTACAGTGGGAGCCATCCTAACGTATTGTAGAGGACACAGTGGTGAGTAGAAAATGGGGCTAGCAGGGTGAAATGACATGCGCTGTTGTAGGCAGAAGAGAGCTTGGGCATCAGGGTTGAAGACGTCCTAGCATACACGGGGAAGCAGTAGTCCAGGCTTGGTAGTAGTTTACCCTACTAGATTGGCTACTCAAGAGGTTGTGTTTCCCCATGTACTCAGTGAGCTGGTGGTGGATGGCCTTCTCTAGTAGTTTAATAAGGTGGGGGAGGGTGAAGATTGGATGAGAGTTGTCCATGGATAAAGGATCACCTGCTTTGAAGATGGGAATAACCTTGACAATCTTCCAGGGGTCGGGCATAGAGGAGGAGGAGAGGGCAAGGTTAAAGATACAAGTGAGAGTGATGGCTGGTGAGATGAGCCTGAGGAATACTGGGGAGAGACCATCAGCCTCAGGTGACCCATGATTTGGGAGACTTTTGAGGAGCTTAGCAGTGTCAGCAGTTTAGAGGCCTTTGAAATAGAAAGGTGGGCTGTGAGGATGGGTGGTAGGCCCAGCAGGAGTCGACAAAGACTTAGAGAGTGGGACCAAGGTATTTGGCAGGGCATTTGGAAGTTTGCTTAGATTCATGGATAGGTCTGTGAACTTGTCATTGAAAGCCCTAGCCACATCCAGTGGGTTGGTAATGGGACCGTCTTGGGAGTTTCGTTGCAGGGGTGCTTTGCTGGATTGGGGGTTAAGGAGGGAGCCGATGGATGACCAGAATTTCCTAGGGTCACCAAGGTTAGTCTGTTGGAGGTGATGGAAATGATTCTGTTTGAGGGACTTGGCTAGGTGTTTACATAGATTTCTCCGGTGCCTATATATATCCCAGAGAGCAAGGGAGGGGGAGGTCTTGTTGGTGGACCAAGCACAATCCCTATCTTTCATCAGGGTAAGGAGGTCCTTTGTGACCCAGCACAAGCAGCTGAACTATTTACAGTCCCCTGGTGCAGGGAAATTCCTGCATTTTACTCACGGTTCTGCAGATCTCAGTTCTTGGATGGTACCGTTCTCAGGAATCCTGGGGAGTCGATGGCAACACAGGCAGAACTGGGCACAAAGCTTGAACAGGGGCATAGAAGCTGTACCTTACTCTTCCTTCACCTCTTGCTCGTGGATCTTGCAGCTTGTCCCCTTCATCCCATTACAGGCCCTGGTGCAGAGCAGGTGCACAAGGCCCACCACTACAGAGGATCCAAACCGGGGAGTGGCCCCACAGCCCAGCTCCCTCAATCAGAGCGCCCTAACACTCGGGTATCAGACCCATGGCCCCCTGCAGCAACAGATCCCACTCAATGGGAGTTAGCAAGTTCCCCACCTGGCCCTGGATGCCAACAAGAACATGCAGCACAATCTCTTCTGCTGCTTCATTTTTCCCTCTCTCTTTACATGCTACAGTGTGTAGCCACAGCCATTTCTCTCTCTTGGCTATACCTCAGGAGCAGACCACAGGCACTTGGACCAGAAAGCATCTGTCCATCCTTCTGCTTTCACAGCCTCTCAACATGGCCACACTATTCACGCTGGCTCACACATCATCCTGCACACACATTCCCTTTTCTCACCATGCAGGTACTGGCATTTCTCTGACTTGAAGAGGTTCACTCTCCCTCTTCTTCTCTCAGCACATTTATATGTCCTTATTCCTCATTTTCTGAATTCCATCTTTTCACCAGGCTTAGATGCAACCTTCATTCTTTTCCAGGCTCAGAACGCAACCTTGATCTTTTTACAGGCCAGACCCAACCTTTGTCCTTTTATCTCAGGATCAGGACACAACCTTTCCTGCTCTGCTTCTTTGGCATCACTGCTGTGGTGCAACTTGAGAACAATGCAGACAATCATCAGGCCGCAGCTTTCCCTTTTACTTCTCCTAGCTGCTTCTTTCTTCCAACCTGCAGCTTTCCCTTTTCTCTTCCAAGCTGCTGCTTTTCTTTCCCGATGGGGCAAGCCCTCCCTGCCCTGAGGACAAATTGCAAGCAGCCCCAGGCTGGCCCATCTCTCAGCCCAAATCTCTTCTGGGGCAAGAGCCCCCCTCCCTTGGGAGAAGCTCCCACCAAACTGACTCAAGTCCAACTGTCTCTCTTTACTTGGGAGGCAGGAGCCCTTTCCTTGCTCCCCATTGGCTGGAACCACTGTCCTTAGGTAAAAATTAATGTGTATGAGGCTCCCTCGATGCCTCATTGGCTGTTCAAAAAGGGGCCTAAACATTCCCCAGTATTTTCCCCAAGAGTCTGTTTCAAGCCCCAGAATCCTCCTGGCTAGTCTGGGCTCAGTGGTTGGCTGGCTGGTGTCACATGACTGGCCAAACACGGTGGTTTTTGTAAATAGTGTCCACATTTAATACAGAGTCCCAGGTTCCAAAGATTCCTGCAGCCAAACCCTTAGTTTTAATCATACCATTTCCCCACACAGCCATAGCCACCCCTGTGTCCTGCTATCTGACTGCACTTTTAAACACATTCATTCAGCCCCTTTGCAGTTGCTGCTGCCATTTCACATAGCTCCCAGGCAGCACACACCTAGCCCTAGTTCCTGGCTGCAGTCCATGACACTTTTATATATATTTATTCCCCCATGGACTGGCAGCCTCTTTATTTCCCTTTTGCACACACATCTTTATTTATTTTATGCTCTTTTTCCCTGCCTGTCCTAGCACTACACTTTCCCCCAGCACTAGACAGGACTTGTGCTACTTCACCAGCATCGCCTCATTAATATTCATGAGGCTGCTTCCCTGTAGCTCTAGTGCAATTGGCGCTCACAGAAATGGCTCCTTTTACTTCTCCTCCACCTTTCCAGTTCTCCCCACATCTTTGGTCCCTCTCTCTTTTTCCAATGGGACCAGGACCACCGGAGAGGCACACCGAATCAGCCACTGAAATGGCCCCTTGAACCTGCGCATGTGCACATGTGCGGAGCTCCCCAGCACCACAGTGCCCTTCCAAAAGCTGTCAGCTCCACGAACCAGCTCCTCCAGCCCCACTCTCTCTAGAAACCAAAGTGGGGGCCAGCAAGAGCAACCCAGGAACACAGGGGCAAGCCAGGAAAATGGGACCCGGGATAAAAAAAGAATGAGGGTGGAACCAAAATCCCTGGGGAAATTAGCCTTTTCAGGGGCTCAACAGGTAAGCCCCCGACAGGGGGTTACATAAAGTTATGCCCTCTGCTGGTTGCATAGTTCCTTAGCTTCCTTAGATGACCAATAAAGGAAGGAATACATTGTGGAAGTGGGAACAACTAAACTAGCCAGGATTTTTAACTGTTGCCCCTCTCCTGAAAATTATGGATAGGGGGTCTGTAGGTGATATTTCTATAATAAATGTATTTTGGGGATGGAGGGCTCAGGCTCGTGAGGGGGTGTCTTTAAAATAGGTGGTCAGTTTTAGGGACTGTGCCAGGAGCAAGAATGTTTTAAATTGCATCCAGGAGAACGGGAGTGGGGAGTTGAGGACCTGACATTACTGGCATGGGGAGGGGTATCATACACCCCTATTTGTAGTCTGCATTAGCTCTATGCCAAAGATTTTTAGCCAAATTCCTGGCACTATGCCAAAGTATTTTAGCCAAATTCCTGATGTTAAAATGAAGAAAAGGGTTCTGAATCAAAGCCAAACCAAATCTGCTACCGGCCAACTTATTTCACCCCTTATTAAACATGAAAATAATATTGAAACATCTTCAGAGCTTTAAATTACACATGTATGTAGTACAGTGTGCATTACTGGAATCATAAATGGTTTTCACAATCTACTGAATGTTATTTAGCCTAGTTAAATAGATGCAAGAACCAAGAACCGCATAAGTCTGTCCCCAGTCAAAGCTGAGGCAGGGTGGGGGAGGGGGACGGATCAGCCAGCAGAGTAATTTTTAAAAGTCGGACAGTATAATACTGTAATGAAAAGCAGTTTGCAATTTATTTTGGTTGCTACACAGCAGGCTGTGAGGATGAAAGGGTGTTATGTACAGGTTCAGTAAAAAGCTTCTGCCTTCTGAAGAGGCTAATGTTCCTAATGGTGTCTATCAGATGATCAGCTGTAACTGTTCTGATTTAATGAGTGGAGATAATCTGTGAATAGTGCCAAAAAATCAATAAACATAATATTTTGTTACCTACTGCCTTCTTCTACATGACAAGTTTCTAACAGTTTCTGCTGACTCTTGTAGCACATTTCCACGGTGGCCTGCTTTTTGATGGGTCACATGTCACCTTTTGTTTTCTAACAGGCCTGAGTGTTTAAACCTAAAAATGTCAACGCTGTGCCTCAGTGCCTACGTTCGAGGTGCCTAACAATATTCTACCTACTTGATGTTCTTTGGCAAGTGTTTTGTGAATAAATATATGAATAGGAGACAATGAAACAATGAAAAAAGGGATTCTGCGCTCATAAAAAATGCAAAGCATAAAATTGACAACAGAAATCCTGTATTGTGATTCATCAGTCTGGGCTTTATCTATGTGTAAATCTCACAATGTACATACAGGCAAAATCCCAACGGACCACATCACATGTCCATACATGTAGAGTTCATTGGACAGAATGTACATACATGACCTCAATGCCATTTTTTCCCTTTGGTTAAACAGTAAAAAAACTGCCAATATAAAAATCTAGTCACAAACTGGCCACATTTCATATTTACTCAGAAACTGCCCTTTAAAAACTGTTCTGATCAGTGACCAGTGACATTCTAAAACTTACCTGACCACAAACTTGGTAGCTGAGCAGTTTTCATTGTGGTCGACACACTGTCAAAAATGCCAGCAGCAGTAACTCCAGATGCACTCTTTGAAGTGTTGCTGCCCAGTCATATTCAGATATCAGTCAAATGACCAGCTGCTGAGGAAACTAGAGTACCTCGAGAGGAAATCTTCCTGTTAACAGTTCTTGTTGTTAACTCCTTGGGTGGTATGCATCCCGAGCTGGTTGCTGAGGAAACCTCTGCTGAGCACTGTAAGCTTTCTACAGCCATCAACTTTGGGAGTTCACAGTTCCTTGTTCCTGTCACAAACTGACAGAAACCAGCCAGTTGAAGCCCAACCTCAGTTATAGGCTTGGCAAACTACTAACACAATGATGACATAGCTAGGTACTTGCCCCTCGTAATGCTAAGACGAACAACACAAAATTGCATGCATACTGATTCAGGTGCTGTTGCAAACCAAAAATGAAGCACATGCACAAACTGGCACATGTGCAGACTGAATACAAGGACAGTGTTTATTTGTCTTGCTGTAGAGAGAGAGCAGCACAGAAACCTTGACACGTTGTGTCTGAATATGAGACTTCATCAGGGAGCATAGGAACACTACCCTGCCTGAGATTCAGTTTACAAATACAACTGTGCTCTATTCTGAGATTCTGCCAGAAGTCAATGAGCAAAATCCTGGCATCAATACAAAGATACCAGCACTTATTCCTGGATGAGAGGAATCTTAACTTGCCAGCACACATAAGTACCATGCTAACTTTTAACATGCTACACATCCCCCAGTCAACTCAGTGTATTGTAATACCTGTTTTTGGTATTGTTGTCTTACAATATCCCTGTGTTCTGGTCACTTTATATTAACTCTTCACTACTATTTGCCTGATGAAATCTGATGCTTGTAAAGTCCCTGTTGTGCTAATTCTATGTAATGTAATCCTCCACTTGTATTTGCCTGATGTTCATGTATGTACCTTGTAATGTATCTTGTAATCTCCCGGGTCACACCTGGAAATAGGCACTTGGCTGTCTAGTGTGCTTACCCGGTTAACAAAAGCAAATAAATAAATAAATATAAATAAGTGTAGTCCACAACTTCCAGTTTGTCTAGGCCACAGCATCACTGTGAAGTAACTGACAGCAATCTAAACAACTTAGAGTTGAATAGGAATGAAAAAAACAAATTGGGCCATCAATCTTTTCTCGACTGGGCCAAAAGACCTCACCACTGACTTTCAAACTGTGCCACTGCTCAACCTAATAATGGCCCGAGTCAGTTCTATGGAACTGTTCAGAATGATCATGGAGCTCCCTATGGACTCCGCACCTTTGTCAGTTTGACAGCAGGACTTAATTTTAAGGGCAAAATTAAAACGGTAAAGAGAGTAGGAAAAGGCAAGTCTACACATCATCCCTCCGTCCCGCACAAGTACTGAACTAGAAATCCTCTGAAACTCAGCTCTTAGTCCACACACTGCAGCAGGCCTAGTCAGTAAGGTTTGGTTTGACCTTCAGTTAAGTATGGCCCATCGTGGCAATGAAGTGTTCGTGCCTAAACTACTGAATCCTTCAAAATATACACTGTAGAAAATGGGCTCACTCACATAAGTAAAGGTTTTAATAAGTGCCCACCAATCATCCAAACACGCATGACTCAAAAACAGAAAATCTCAGAGGACCTGCCAGGAAATCCTCTCTGCCCAGTCAGCAGTACATATAACAGCTGTCAGAGCTTCCTTTGGGGGCCACCCAATGGCCCAGCAGGTAGTGCGTCTAACCCAGGAGCTGTGTTGGGCAGCTGAGGGGGCTGGGGTAGTGCTGCCACTTGGCAGTGCTCCCAGCTGGGGAGGGACAATGTTGGGTTCCACTGCCACAGTGAACCTTATGGGGAGCCAGGAAGCTTGCCTCCTCCACAGTCTGTCCATTATATGATGGCCCCACTCCATGTGTATCTCCATTGGTTCAACAATGGGAGGAGCAGTTGATGGAGGACATCGCCAGCAGAAAAGGCCCAAATGCCAGGTGAAGGTGGTTGCCAAAGAGCAGAGAGCCGTATGGCAAAAATAACTTCCTTCTAACACAAAATCAACTCTTCTGATGCCCAAAGCAACAGCTGCAAGAACTTCTAAACCGACTATAAAGCCAGTGGTGGAAATGGTGAGAACTCAAGGGAACTCAGTTCCGGGAGAAAAATTGGGGAAGCACTGATCCAGTGCAAAAAAGGCATAAGACCAACTAAATAAAGTGAAAAAATGTAACATATGATGAGGAACTATGTCCCCAGACTCCTGGCAGTGGAGTCCTCCAGAATGCAGTGCAGTGTCACAGATTCCTGCATGACAAAAGGGATTAACTGCCATTGAAATTAGTACAGTACTGTTTCCTGCAGTAACGCTGCAAAATGTGGCAGTATGCTGTGTTGCATCCTGAATGGCTCCACTGTACCATATGTTTGATCTTGCAGCAAAGGTAGTTAGTAGGGTCCCCCAGTGAATTTATTTCCATTTTCAACACTGAACAAACCTGATATAGTCAGGAGCTGATGGGGGTGAAATACCTGAGCAGCAAATTCCCACACATGCAATGAGGCTGACCTTACAAGAATTGACTCAAATCATTGTCTTGGGGCCACTACTGTGACCCACTTACTTATGTAGGTCTAGACTTGAAGGAAATGATGGCAGTGACAGGCCATAAAAACAACAATCCTTACATAGAAACACAGACAATCATGGCAGAAAAAGACCGAAGATCCATCTTGTCTGCCTGGAGTTCCCTATCTGCCTCAGGACCTATTGTCAATACGGGGTTTTATCCTTCCCCATCCCTCACCCCACCCCACCCCTGCTTCCCTTCATATTGTCACCGACCTGCACAAGCACTAAGTCTTTCACTCTGTCCTAGCCATGCTTAGCATAACTTATAAAGTTATTGGCAGCCTGACATCACTGAAAGGCAAAAGTGGAGCAGAACTATTTTAGGAACTGAACCTCACCAGTCAGAAACACCGCAGTGAAGCAAGAATGAACCAGCAAGTCACTTCTGAGTCCACTTCAAACCAATCCGAACAAGACATGTAGTAACCAAGCCAGCTGCCATCCATATCCAGAGTAATTTCACCAATTTAAGAATTACAGATGGGAATGAACCCAAAAGAAGAAACCAATAAACTAATAGTTTAAAGGATCCCTTACGACTCTCATGTTCATCAGCAGTTTGCAGAGGAGTTTGTCTCTTCCCTGTTCATTAGCAGTAAGAGATGAATGAGTTTGTGAAATGCTCAAGACTTTGAATTTCTGAATTTCTAGCTTTCCTGTTTGTTACACTTCAGGACTATTTTACTATTCTGAGGCAACTGAGTTCTTTCTACCTTGTTCATTTAGTAATGAACAACTATAATAAGTGAGGCTATTTTATCATTATGTGGAATAATAAAGTCTTTAATTCATTAAAATTAATAAAAATATTTAACTTGTTTGCATTTACCCTCTGCCTTTTTTTCTATTTTTTCCTAAAGGTCCATTTTATAATCAAACTAATACACTCCAGGGTATATGTAATTGTGGGATTTACCCACTTCTTGTGTGGTTTTCAGCACTTAGCCTGTGGCCTCATCCCACGCCACATCAGGCATGGGTAAATCCCACAGCAACATACTGTGTGTCATGTTGTGCAATATTTCTTAAATGATGCATATTTAAAGGAATGCATTTATATAAAATAATATACAGAAGGCACACACATGTGACTTCTTGAAACTGACTGCAATTCAATGACTATTTGATGTTGTCAAATACCTTTTTGTAAATAAAACAGCAAAGAATGAAAAAAAACAGCATTGATAGTTCCAAGTGGACAATAACAAGGTAATAACAGACAGCACAGCAGATCGATTGCTTATGGTAGTGTCAAGCAAGTTGAAAAATACCCCTTCAAGGGAGCATAACATCACACAGAACAAAAGCAAAACATAACCCTCCAATCCCACACACACCCCAACCCCAGCACAGAATGAAGAAATGTCAAAGGCCATCATCATGAGGAACAACTCGATTATTTTCTAATAGATTAGGTAATGAATTTAAGAATAGGGATTCTCGCTATTCAAAAAAAAAATGCATCCTTATAACATCCATGGGTGGTTCTTGTGTACGATGTCATAGATGAGTTGTACAATGTTGGGCCATAAGAAGGAGGAAGGTGCATATGTTTATCTATGGGAGCCTGTTGGGAGGGCCTAGATGGAACTAAAAAGCCCATTGTTGCACTTCTGACTTGAACTCCAAATCAAAAAGCAACAAATCTGCTAATAAGTCTTGTAACAGTGAGCATCCCATATGCAAAAAGTCACCCTCTTCTATTCCACATCAAGTGCAGAATGGGGAGATGGCCTTGTTCATTCTATGGAGTCTTGTTGAGTATAAATATATGCAGTGAAAATATTAAATTGAACCTGATGTAAAGCATTGCTTATACAAATATAGGTGTCATTCTGACTCAGAGTATTCTGCCATTACTCCTCCATGAATGGCATCATATAACGCTATTATCCAGTTTCCATTTAAAATCCCACAAGGAATTCACGTGCAGTTAGGAATTGGCTTATATATCTGAGATCATCAAATGCTTCCTGCAAGTCTTTCAAAGAAGTTTCTTAAGCGGGAACAGCAGAGGAGTTCCTCTTCACAAATATATTGGTTCATAAAGACAAAACCTCATATCTGCAATTAACAAAGAAGGAGACTTAGATATTGTCACTAATGAGTAATGGAAAGCAAGAAGAATTGCACGCATGGGGCAAACAGAGCCAACAACATACTAAACTGCATGAAATGGTCATTCAGATGCATGACTAAAGAGGTGACACTTCTACCATATTAGAGCCACGTGAGGCTGCACTTGGATGTTTTGGTCTTAGTACTGGAACCCATATATTCAGGGTGACAAACAAGGCATAGAAAGAGTACAACAATGGATTAGAAAGATAATTAGAGGGAGGGAGGGAGAATGAACGTTACAAATAAGGCATAAGTAATTTGGGCTTATATAGCATGGAGGTTAGAAGATTAAGATGGAATCTGCTTCTAATGCCTAAAATAATAAATAACTGAGAACTCTTTAGTGAACTATGACTACATGAAGGAACTTCTTTACATAAACAATGGTAAGGGCTTGGAACAGATTACCTGCTAACAGAGTCATCAGCAAAACACTAGTGAGTTTCCAAAATGCCCTGGAAACGTTTCTGTTAGGGGGTGCAGGACAATGGCTAATGCTGTAAAGCAGGTAGGGTCTTGATAGGCTCCAGCCTCCTTCCACCCTAAAGGCCTATTAAATGACTGAGTATAAAGTACTTGTGTGGCAAGCCTAACCTGGGTTGCAGTTGCATAAAGAGCAAAACTCGTGGTCATTAAATATATGTCTTCCCAACAAAACAAAACAGCATAAACTCCATCCAGACACCCGGGACAAAGCATGGAATTGCGAAGTAATTGTGTACAGTATATGGCACTGGTGATAATTTTAAGTCCCAGTTCAACAATGGGTGTACCTTAAGCCACATTATAAAATGGGCACAAAAATCTGTCAATGCTGATTGGCTAAAACCCATTGTTAGCTGTGTCCTTATACAGCCATAACTTTGCAACTGGCTCTAACTGTGTCAGGCAGAACAACTTCACAAAAACATATCAGTGCCACCCATGCCACCCAACAGTCATATAAGTGTGGCATCAGTAACAAAGCAAAGCTTTTTCCATAGCTCCCACTACCGCCCCCGCCCGCACTGCCGTTGACACCACCTCCTATACCTTTACAACATAAAAGTGTTATCAGCTTGGGACAAAACATTGCCAAATCAATCTGTGTAACCTGTGCTGTTGAAGGAAAGAAACCTGACCAAGACAAATGCAACTTATGCACAACTCACGAGCCACCTGGATCCGCCTTTGCTTTAAACAAGAGACCCCCTTGTCCACTGCCTGCTTTACCCATAATTTTTAAAGTCACATACAAGTTTTCCCCAGTGCAACAGAGGGAGGGGTGAGCGAGCAGCCTGATATTACAAGCCACGACTGTAGACGTGGTAACTACAGAAGTGGGCAAGGACACGCTCCATCTTATTGAAACCAGCTACTCACTCTGAAACAAACGGCTGATGTTAATGGTATTTCTTCACTTGCAGACACGTCAGATATGTGCTAGTGGGGTATTAATACAGTGTGTGGGTAGGGGCAGGGCAAGACAGCTGTATTGAGGGGGGCGTGTGCTGCTGAGGGAAAGAAACTTGACAGTATATCAGCATCAAGATCAACAGATTTGTGATTCGCGAGCCACCAGCATCCTTCTTACCAATCAAACAAGAGACCTGTTCGCTCCTCAACTGCCAGTATTATACCCCATTTCATTAAAAAAAATAAAGTTTTCCTCAGTACAACAGAGCCAGTGGCAAGCGAGCAGTCCCATATTAGGAATGACTGTACATGCAGTAACTACAGCAGGAGGCAGTGAACACGCTGATGCTCGCTGTTAATGAGACCTTGTCCTGAAAGAAATGACTGCTTTCCATGGTCTTCATTCACCAGCACAGCATATGGCCAGTGGGATATTAACACAGTGTGTGGGTAGGGGCATGATAACTTCAGCATTATCTGTGTGTGTGGGGGGGGGGCACCCTGTACTAGCCATTACCTTCAGTGGGGAACTATTTTTCCTGCTCAGCTATTACAACCATGTTTTTTTTTAAACTGTTGTCATGTTTTGTATACTTTTTTTTCTTAAATACTTACTTGGGGGGGCCATTTTATAAGTGCAATAAGACGTTCTGAGGTGTGGGTTATAGCCCGATAAGAGCACTTCCCAGATGCTAAAGGCACTCAGCGCAAGCACCTCGTGCCTCATAACACACCTGGGGTGTGCTCTTATCAGGCCATAACCCACACCTTGTCATGTCTTATTGCTGGCGTAATTGTCACAGTTAGGCAAAACTGTTTGGCACCTTATATCTCTGGTCCGCATTTGTTGTATGCAGGCAGAAAGATTCCTGCTAATTCCTATGCCAGTTGTTCCAGATCTACTCATGCTACCCCCATGGCATGCAGCCAGTCTTACAAGTATCTACATGTGTGCTCCAGTAATGTTTTTTAATATTCAGCAATGCCAAAGTCAGCCATTCCATATCCAACAAGCATTTGTCAATGCCGAACGTTCGCTTGCAGGTATTTGCAGTGGTGTTTGGCATGTATGGTGCTTTACCCTAATGCCCTGTGCGATTGCTGGTATTTGCACAATGAATTTTCAGCATGACGTTTTTGTTACCCCCATTGTGCGCTACATAGGCGGAAACACATTTTGGGCAGGATGTGAAAAATGACAGCTGTACTGCTCATAAGGAAGTGTGGTAAAATGGCAATGTTGAAAATCTGGAGTGGAAATATTGAAAATTCGCAAACCTACGAGCGTGCGTGGGAACTGTGCAATGCACGCTCGTAAAACAGTCATTGTCAGGAATTTTTTCACCAAATTGTCAACATTGGCATTTTAAAACCTCTGCTAATGAACAGTGTCACTGTGATTGTCTTACTGTGTGCCATACATTGATTTTGCACACCGACTGCGCCATTGTGCACTACATGGGCGGAAACATGTTTTGGGCAGGATGTGAAAAATGACAGCTGTACTGCTCATAAGGAGGTGTGGTAAAATGGCAATGTTGAAAATCTGGAGTGAAAATATTGAAAATTCGCAAACTTACGAACGTGCATAGGAACTGCGCAATGAACACTCGTAAAACAGTCATTTTTAGGAATTTTGTCACCAAATTTTCAACACAGCCATTTTAAGACCTCTGCTCATGAACAGTGTCACTGTGATTTTCTTAATGTGTCCCATACATTGAGTTCGCACACGGACTGCACCATTGTGCGCTACATGGGCGGAAACATGTTTTGGGCAGGATGTGAAAAATGACAGCTATACTGCTCATGAGGAGGTGTGGTAAAATGGCAATGTTGAAAATCTGGAGTGCAAATATTGAAAATTCGCAAACTTACGAGCGTGCGTAGGAACTGCTCAACGCACGCTTGTCAAACAGTCATTTTTAGGAATTTTTTCACCAAATTTTCAATATAGTCATTTTAAGGCCTCTGCTCATGAACAGTGTCACTGTGATTTTCTTAATGTGTCCCATACATTGATTTCACACACCGACTGCGCCATTGTGCGCTACATGGGCGGAAACACATTTTGGGTGATATGTGAAAAATGACAGCTGTACTACTCATAAGAAGGTGTGGTAAAATGGCAATGTTGAAAATCTGGAGTGGAAATATTGAAAATTCTCAAACTTACGAGCGTGCGTAGGAACTGCAAAGCACGCTCGGAAAACAGTCATTTTTAGGAATTATTTCACCAAATTTTCTACATAGCCATTTTAAGACCTCTGCTAATGAACAGTGTCACTGTGATTTTCTTACTGCATCCCATACATTGATTTCGCACACCAACTCGCCATTGTGCGCTACATAGGCGGAAACACATTTTAGGCAGGATGTGAAAAATGACAGCTATACTGCTCATAAGGAGGTGTGGTAAAATGGCAATGTTGAAAATCTGGAGCGAAAATATTGAAAATTCGCGAACTTACGAGCCTAAGTAGGAACTGCTCAACATCGCTCGTAAAACAGTCATTTTGGAATTTTGCAAATTTTCAACATGGGGTTTTGGCATCCTTCTCATGAATGATGTCATTGTCATGGCATTATTCAGGCCTGAAGGGTGATTTCACACAGTGACTGAGAAATCACCCTTCGGCCCGAGCTAACGCCATGACAGTGACATCATTCATGAGAAGGGGTCCCAAAACCACATGTTGAAAATTGGTGAAAATTCCAAAAAATGCCTGAGTTATGCAATAAAGTTGAACCCCCCTATCTAGCCCATTATACAGCTTACCGGCATTTCCTCAGTTTGCGGTCGGCTTTGAAGAGTGCAGACGTGTTCCCGGTCCACCGAAGATCGTCGCGCCGAGCTCCGGAGGTAAGTATGGGGTGAGGGGGGTGGGGAGGCTGGGTGCGCAGTGGGTGGGTGCAGGTTGTGGGAGGGGGGACTGGGAGACTACTTGGGACCGTTTTTTCTTTACAGGTTTAAAAAAAAAACAACAAAGGACTACGTGGGACGTTTGCCACGCTGGGGTGGGCTCCCGGGGTGACAGAAGATGGCTGGGGGGGCCGAGGATCCCCCATCGGCAAAAAGAAGGGGACGTTTGCCACGCTGGGGTGGGCTCCCAGCATGGCAGAAGGATGGCTTGGGGGGGCCGTGGAGCCGACAGGGGATTGAGCACCCCATCGACAACTCGCGTTGCCACGCTGTGGGCTCAGCGTGGCACCAAAAGCTTTGGGGGCGGCGATGACACGGGAGGAGCACGTGACGCCAGAGGGTAGCGTGATGCTGGTAAGTCAGGCGACAGCGTGGTTTTGAAGCAGAAGACCACCGCTTGTCATATAGAGCTCCCGCACCCATTGGTGCAGGACCGTCACGCCTGCTCAACGGAGCACTGGATTGCAAGGGAGAGGCACACCTCCAAAGTGTGCTACTCTCCCAAAACGTTCCTTGCGCATGCGTGCAAGCGAACGTAAAAATGATTCTGAAATTTAATTCAAGGATGATTATCCCTCCAGACACATTTTGAAATTATCTGGTTTACAGTTAAAAAAAAAGACTGAACTACAGTAACAGTCAGGGCCTGGAAAATATACAATATCCTAAGTAGGATATTGATTTTAATAATTTGGAATAAGCAAATAACTGAAACAGGTGGCTCCACCTCTTGTACCTGTTTAGATATTTCATAATGTCACCAGTACATGACTAAAAGTCAACTGGTCCTGCGCAAGTTATGTTCCAAAAAATGCAAAATGTCAGCCAGCACCCCCCTTTGGCACGGCAGCAGCGCTTCTGCCTGCTACACTGGTGACCCAGCATTGGGAGCGAACTCACATCACAGAGGGTCAGCTGAGGGGAAGAGTACTGCGCATCTAGAGGACTTTCTCTTCTCTTCCAGGGAGGGTTGGTCACATTTTGTGCAGTGTGCCTGACACCCAGCAGAGTCACTGCATGCTGACCAGAAGGGAGAAAATAAAAGGAAAAAAATGCCTTGACGTGCATGATGAAGTCAGCCTGCATGCAGGCCTGACACCACTGACCAGGCACCCAAAAGTGGATCCTGCTTCAGTGGAACAAGGGTAAAAACCTTCCCATCCATACCACAAGGAGTAAATTGTGGGGGCAACAGGGGTTAGTCCTGTGGATGGTGGGTGACCAGGCTGGGGCAGGCCTCCAAGATAGGGGCTGGCAGGACAGGGGATGAATCCAAGTAAAAAAAAAATAATTTCCACTACCTAGTGACTGATTTACAGTGCAACCAGAAATACTGTATGTTACAGTAAATATCTACATATATCAGGATATAATAACTGGTCAGCAATTTCTCTCAATGTACTGACCAGGTTGATATTTTCCATAACAACCGGCTGGTTGTTATGACATTCATGAGCCATGCCAGTCAAACTATGCTGCTGCCTCATTGGCCAACATTCTGTATGTGGGTGGGGCCAAACAGTCTCACAAACTGCTGGAGAAAAATTGCTGGTCTGTCATTATAAAAAAATAAAAGATGGGGAAGGTGTTTCATATGAGAATTTAATGCACACCCTCGCTGTGGGATGGTTTGACAAACCCCTCGGGCTTCGCCCTCGGGGTTTATGTAGCATCCCACAACTCGGGTATGCATTAAATTCTCATATCAAACCCTTCCCCATCCATTATTCTCTATATATCATAGGAAATCCTATTGAAACAATCTGGCATTTCCTGTTCTCTCTTTCTCTCTCTCTCTCTCTCTCTCTAGCTATCTCTATCTATCTATCTATCTATCTACCTATCTATCTATCTACAGTATCCATCTGTCTACCTATCTATCTAGCTATCTATCTATATACTGGGACTTATTTCTGGCTGCCACAGTAAGCAGAAGCACATTTGGTATCTTGATGCACGCCTCCTTAGCAAGAGAAAGCAGCTCTGACGTTACGCAATTTATCTTCCAACCAGAAAGGGAGCCAACATATTTGATGACCTCTAGCACCCTAGGTAATGATGTCTCAGGTTTCGAAAGATATAATACATTATCAGCATTGAATGAAATATTGTAGTATTTTGGCAGTTTTACTCCCAGCCATTATTCATAAATGCCCCTTCAGTGAGAAACATCTTTGTATTTCATAACAATCACACTCTTTTGTTATCTTTTTTCCCTTTTGTTGTGGGAGGACATGACTAGAAAATGTATGTCATTTGGTATTATTGTAGCACTTTTAAAAAGACTTTGAACTTCTTAGAATCTCAAAACTCAGTCTGGAAGATTTGCATTTGAAACTGCATCCTGCACATACCTCCTGCTGTGCCCAGCCCTTTGCACTGTGTGTGGGATATCCACTGACACATGCATGTGCACGTCAATCAGTGAAAGGACTGCATCTGGTGTAAAACAGACACCGGGTGGCCACCTTCTTTCCTAGGGCTGTGCTGAACTGAAGATGCTTCCCTTTCTTAAGCCTTACTCAGTTAATAGCCTTAATTTCTGCAGACTGTTTGTGCTCAGTCTGAAGCAGCAGCTGTGCAGGAGACAAGTGTCAACTTTGAAGTCTCTGGTGGGGGCAGGGTAGCAGAGGACTACCAAGATGGGTTTGCACACTTTAAGAGTTAGACATGGACCAAGTCACAGATATCCTCATATCTCTCAACCATTTAGCATTAAAATGCATAGCACTGGCCTTTAAAATGCGTAGCAATGGCTAAAATGCATAGCGCATTTTTAGTTTAATGAACAATAAGATTAAGAACAGTGGGCACCATGTGATTAGTGTCAAGGACAGTTGCTATCAAGTCAGTTTAAAAGTTTATTACATTGTATGTCCATAAATAGTGTTATCAGTGTCAGTGGCTAGGAAGCACTCATGACTGTGGGTGCTGAAGAGTAGAAGATGGTTGGTTCTAGCCCCACACTAGGTACTTGGGGTAATGGCCATAAATGACACCGTAGTGCAGTATGGGAGGTGGGGGGTGCTGCCTTGTTCAGGTACCATCCTTCAGATGAGACATTAAATCGCAGTCCATTCAGCCCATATCTGGACACTGCCCAAGTGGAAGTGGACGTGGTGCCAAGGGTTCATCACCTGGATCGAGAGCAGGGTATTTCCATGTTCTGGTCCCAACCCCCATGACGTCGGCACACTGGGAGGACCAATGAAAAGGGGGCATGCTGAGACGTGCCTCCACTCAGGTCCTCGGCCAACACCAGCCCCTCCCCTGCCGTCTGCTTTCCTGACCACACTTGCACCACCTGGGTCACCCAGGAGGTGGCAGTATAGTAGTGGGACATGCAGCCCACCCCTTCCCGAAGAGGGAGAGCGGCCTGTCAGGCGCTCAATCCCTCTCCCCCCCCCCCGGCTGACCCTCCAGCAGCCGGGGCTCGCTTTCAAACCCGGGTCATTGGCATTGCAAATGGTAGCACAACTGCTGTGCCGGCAGGCCAGTCTCATGCCAGATTCTAAGTGGAAATAATGTATCCTAAGTGAAAATGAATTTTTTCTCACTTCTTTGAAAAAATAACAGGCTTATTAACCCAATTTTTAAAATGGGATGGGATTTTTCTGCATTCTGATTGGCTGAGAGGTACCTTTGACCATGCCCTTATTAATGCATATTGTGCCAGCTGCTGCCTTTATAGCCACTCAGGGCTTACCACAAGAGAGATCATTGTGCCAACCTCTGGATTTTTGAAAGTGGAACTGGCTGCCATTTTTTTCCCTATGCTCTTGTGGCAAACCTTCAGAACCCCCCCACAGAGGGATCCGTACAATTTCCCGACTCCAAGGTGCCAGACTACTAATATCCCATAAACAGGTTTCCGACTGTACACATAGCCCATCGACCTTTATGCCGACACTCACTTTACCATCAAGCCCTTCATACTGACTACAAAACCCCCAATAATAAAATCTGAAATGCTGAGCATTACAAACACGAACTGCCCTGTGAAATGGTACAACAAATACGTTTCAAACAAAATTCAATACAGTAGCAGCAAGCACAACAAATGCAGAACGAGCTCTGACTTTTTAAAGGGAAAGCACACTGAAAATCTATACAGTAGCAGCCAGTAAAATCAATCTTACCTGTATCTCCGATTTCCATACTCACAGAAGCTCGCATTTAAAAGTTAACTTAAAGCAAATTTTATTTCATATGTTTAAAATGTTTAAAAGTGGAACTCGGTGTAAGGTTAAATCACCATGTTGTGTGCCACTCTTCTAATAAAATCCTTAAAAGACCACTGGTCCTGGTCTGCAACAATGTTGGCTATCTTTTCCTCTCGAAGTGCATATGTTTTTTTAATTGGCGACGTTGGCAACCCGCGGTTTATTTTTTCGATCATGCTGTCAATGACAAGCTGTTCATTATATAGCTCCTCTACAAAGCGATATATCCCTATGTGGGAAGCACCATCAGATGTCCCTAGGCACCGATGCCAGGCCTCCACTTTGTTTTGTGTTCTGAGCACACCTTGAATCATCTGATCGTGAATGGACCAAAACTGGGGAGGATACAGTGGCGGTGTAAAAGAACAAAGGAATGGTGTTATAGAGGGGACAATAATTAATTGGACATATAGGAAAAACACTTGGGAGACTTTACTTAGATATCAGGCTGCTTGAGATGCCACAGATTCTGTATTATTCAAAGTGCAAAGGAGGAAAGGCATGTTTTTTTCCTTTTGCATCCCCATTTGCAAATGATATGGACAAACTTCAATATGTTAACCGTGGCTTAAACATAGTACTACTAATAATAGTACTACTGGTGAACATTGTAAGAAGACACTAGCCTGCAATCCATTCACAACACTTACAGCCAGAATTTTGAATAGTTGTTTGACTGATACTGGCAAAGGGAATGTGCATGTCACAAATAAATTTGTATTAGGTATTAGGTATTGGCCGCTAAACAGAGTGCCAGGCAATAACAGAGTTGGTATTATTAGCTATGCCGGAAGCTGCAAAACGGGATTTCGGAGCCGGGAGCTTTAGTGTCGGGCAGTATAAAGACGGGAAGTCGTACTAGGCTCCACACCCCCACCCACACCCACACACACACACTCACTCACTCTGTCTAACTGTAGTCAAATGCATAGCATTACTATCCAGATAACGTGGCTAAAAACATTTTAAAATAAAAGTCTGACCTCTTACTATGGTTGACAAAGAGTCACCTGTGATGCAGTGAGCACTGCATTTGTTGACAGGATGTGACTTTCAAATCAGAGCAGAGACCAGCCTCTCTGCCAGCTCATGTAAACATTGGGAAGGCTTTAAGCCTGAGGTTCAATGGGCGGAGCAACAACATCACTCCCCCATCAGGTTTTAAAAGGCCACTCCTCCTGAACTGTTCCAGGATTCATTTCTTGTTGCAGCAGGAGGCACCGCTCCTCCTCACTCTCAGCTTCTCCCCCCCATCGGGGCCTTGCTTCCCCACCCCTTGCTTGTTCTGTGGTGTTTCTGCCTCTTGTCCCTTGCTGTCTACCCCACCTCTTTGGCCACTAGCTCTGCAGCTCTTTGTCCCCCCCCATCTCCCCTGGTGGCCCCTTCGGCACTCTCTGCATCAGCAGTCTTCTGCCTCAGGCTCTCGGCCTCTTTTGCTTCCTCACTCACTCCACTCCCCTGTACAGCCTGCAGGCTGGCTGATACCTCCTCTCCTACTCATCGACTTTTCCTGGCTCTCCTGGTCATCCCATTCTTCATTAACTCCTGTTGAGCATCCCGTTTTGCTCCCATCCACCTCAGTTTTCCTCCCCCTTACCTCATTTTGTTGTGCTGTTGTTCCCGGTTCTCATTTTCCACCTGCGCGCCTCCTGGCTGCCCACTCCTCTGCCACGGCCCGGTTCTGGAGGGTTGGTGCTCTCTGTAGTCCAACCGCTGGGTCAGTCTCCTTGTGAATTCCACTGTTTGGAGCCACCTTGCTCCCCGTGTGGTGGCTTCCTGTGAGTAGCCTGTCAGCTTTCATCACGTAACTCACTTGTTGCACTACTTGCCCCACTCCTGGGGGCCATTTTCTCATAGCCACCCTGTCTCTGGTTCTAGTTCTGCCCCTTCTGCCTCTGTTTGCTTCCAGCCATGGGGCACCAGTCCTCGCTCGTCTCTGCCATCTCCTCACTCTCAGTGTCCTCCTGCTCCTCGAGCTTTCTCTCCATTGACCCTATCTCCGACTTGTCCCTGTGCTGCCTGCTGCCCTTCATTGTTTCATTGGCAGTGCTTGTTCTCACAACAGGTTTGTTGCATGGGTGTTCATATTCTCCTAGTCCCATCCTACTACACTCTTGATTTTCATGTAAATTATTCTCCAGCACACTCTAAAACAGTCTTTGCTTATTCTCAGCTACAGATACGGTAATAGTCTCATGTTCATCACGAGCTGTATGCGGCAACTCTGATCTTGATTCACAGTCATCTGGACAATTCAAATCAACTCTGTGCTACCTGCGTAGCTGGCACAGGCTTTGCTATTCTCACCTCTCGTGAGCTCAGACCACATCTCTCCATTAGTTAACTCGCTACCATTACCACTCCTTCGACCCTCGCCTCTTCTCCTTCTTCATCCAGTGCTTTCTTTTGGGGTTTTCCCTATCCTGCCATCACCTTCCCTATTCATATCCTGCTCTTACCCAAGTCTGTCTGGTGTCCCAGTGCCTGAGTCTGGTTCTCCTTCGCTCAGTCCGATCTCAGGGTCTACTCATCCACATTGATTAATCAAGTATACCTCTCATTGGGTCTCATACTACCTCATCGAACTGCTGCACTCCTGTGGTTATTATCACCATCAGTCTTCTCACGAACGCAACTGGGTATCCCTCGCTCATCCATCCTCTATGTGGGTCTCATCCTTCATATCGACTACTCGAGCATAACCCTCTCGGGTCCATGGCACCTCAACTCAACCTACTGTCCGCTCAGAGACATGCTGTCATGTCTATTGAACCTTTGATCGGGGCTCATTGTTCAATTCATACCTCACCTTAACCATACCAGCCTCCATGGCTTCACTTCATCATAATTCATCTTCCTCTTTATAGTTCACCTTAACCGTACCGGCCTTCTAGGCCTCATTTCATAATCGTACATTATCCATTTCATTCCTCACCTTGAACCATTCAGGCCTTCAAGGCTTCTTTCCATCATCGTACATCCTCTCTTGCTCTTACATAGAAACACAGAAACATAGAATTTGATGGCAGATAAGGACCGCTTGGACCACCCAGTCTGCCTATTTCCCTACCTAATGGATAAGCTGCAGATCCTAGTTAACCAACAGCCTACTTCTTCCTACCCCCCACCTCCTAGAATTGCCTTATGACTGTCCCATGCATTCTTGAATTCCACCACTGTTTTTGACTCCACAACCTCCTCCAGAAGGCCGTTCCATGCATCCACAACCCTCTCTGTGAAAAATACTTCCTTACATTACGTCTGAGCCTCCCCCCATCTTCAAATTGTGCCCCCTTGTTCTTGCACACCTCTTTTTCTGAAAGATGCTACCTCTTGGACTTTGTTGATTCCTTGAGGTACTTGAAAGTTTCTATCATGCCCCCCCTTTCCTTGTGGCTATACATATTAAGCTCCTTAAGTCTCTCTTCATATGTATTCCAGTGCAGACCCTGCATCATTTTAGTTGCCCTCCTCTGGACTGCCTCCATCCTGTTTATGTCTTTGCGAAGATTGGGTCTCCAGAACTGCACGCAGTACTCCAGATGGGGTCTCACCAGCTGTCTGTACAGAGGGATAACAACTTCCTGTTTTCTACTGGTGATGCCTCTCCCTATGCATCCCAGTATTCCCCCAGCCCTTCTTACTGCCCTCTCACATTGTTTGCCCACCTTTAGGCCATCTGATATGACTACCCCCAGGTCCCTTTCCATTTTTGTTGGTGTTAGTATCTCACCCCCCATTGTGTACTCTTCTCCTGGGTTTTTGTTTCCCAAGTGCATGACCTTACACTTCTTAGCATTGAATCTAAGCTGCCATACATTGGACCATTCCTCCAACCTTGCCAAGTTCCTTCTCATCCTTTCCACCCCACCTTGTGTATCAACTCTGTTGCAGATCTTCATGTCATCTGCAAAGAGACATACTTTTCCTTCCAGTCCCTCTGCAATGTCACTTATAAAGACATTGAAGAGGACCAGTCCTAGTACTGACCCCTGCGGTACCCCACTAGTAATCCCCCTTTCTTCAGAGTGGACTCCATTTACTATTACCCTCTGTGTCCTGTTCTCCAGCCAATTCTTTACCCAGGCTACCATCTTGGGACCCACTCCCAGGCTGGCTAACTTGTATGTTAATCTTTTGTGTGGGACTGTGTCAAATGCCTTGCTAAAGTCTAGGTAGGCCATGTCCACAGCCCTTCCCTGATCTACTACTTTGGTCACCCAGTCAAAGAAATCTATTAGATTCATCTGACATGACCTTTCTGCTGTGAATCCATGCTGCCTTGGGTCCTGTGCCCCTCTGGCCTCTAGGTACTCGACAATTCTTTCATTCAGAAGTGATTCCATCATTTTCCCTATCACTGAGTTTAAACTAACAGGTCTATAGTTTCCTGCTTCTGCCCTGCTCCCACTTTTGTGAAGTGGAACCACATCTGCCCTACTCCAGTCCTCAGGTACCACCCCATCCTCCCATGATTTGTTAAAGAGGGTAGTCAGTGGTGTCACTAGTTCTACCCTTAGTTCTTTTAGAATTCTGGGATGAGGGGGTCACATGATGGCAGCCTGAGCTGAAGCAGCTTTTCCCCGTAGCTCCGTCTTCCGCCTACTAATTCCTCGTGAATAATTTTGTTTAAGCTTCAAACCTGCTCCCTTTTGATGATGACTGGTGCTACAGTGTGCTCAAGAATCTGGATGCTGATTTTAGTGTGGAGGTTTACATGAAAAAGGCTCCTCCTAGACATTCACCGCCCCTCACGCCGGAGAAGGATAAGGCCACTAAACGGGCCAAGCAGCAGGCCTCTAGCCTTCCGAAGATGTCCACGGCTTCAGCAGCTCTCTCAGAAGAGAGATTCTTGGAAATCATGCAAGCAGCTGTAGCTACGATCTCAGAAGATCTCCAGAAGATTAAGAACTCAGTGGCAACCTTATCAACGCGAGTTGGGGACTCTGAAGCAAGGATTGTTTCCCTCGAAAAAAAAACCAGAGAAATCTGGACAGGAAAGCTTGAGTTTAGCATGGAGGCTTAAGAAGTTAGAAGACAAGCTAGAAGACCTGGAGGGGTGCAGCAGGCACAATAACCTGCTGATTATTGGAATGCCGGAGCGAGAGGAAGGCAATGCCCCAATTCAGTTCTTGCAAAAGCTATGTGCAAAAATAGCAGGTCCGTCCCCTAACGGTGGGGATTATGTCATCGAAAGGGCTCATCGCGCCCTGCTCCCCATGCCACCAAGTCAGCCTCCCAGACTGATTATTTTTAAACTATTACATTTTTTGGATAAACAGCATATCCTTGCAAAAGTTAGAGTGACCCGAGAGGTGACCTGGGAGGGTCGGAAGATCCGCATTACGCAAGACCTCCCGCAATTGGTTCGGAGTTACACCCGTTAGTGTCAAAACTGGTTGCAGCTGGCAAGCCTTTCCTAGTCAAATACCCATCGATTCTCCTCATTAAACATGATAAGTGGCTTTCCTTCGATTCCCCTGCACAGGCACTGCAAGGACTGAAAGAGCTTCTCCCCGACCTGTAGAAGTGAACAGGGGAACAAAGTGACAAGGTTGCTACGCTTAGTTGAGAGATGTGACGGCATTTTGTTTGATCTGTTCTGCTCGTCTGTAACAGCTCCAGATAAGAGGATTGAACTGGTTGGATTTGATCCCTCGTTCTGCAGAACTGGTTTTCATAAAGGAGGATGATGCAATTAAAATGCCTTTATTAATTTCTCGGAAGCTTCATGGTTTATGAAGGAAGCGCTCTGAATTTTCGTTTCAGTGTTCAGGATGTTTTACTTTCTTGGCAGATCAAACAGTTAATTAGGTCCCATGATGGCAATGTAATGTTGTTTGCCATGGTGTTATGCATAGACCGAATGGGTATTGAGTGCTTCATTTTTTTTCTGAATGCCGAAAGGAGTTGCCTTGAAGACAGAGCGTTTTACTCCATCAGGAACACTAGTGACATACTCCTTTGTTCTTTTGTGTTAGAGTACTCGCTACATTTGGAGCTGCAAATGGTCCCCCGATCCCTTCCTTGTGTGACCAGTTTTTGTCCATCTAGCTTGAAGGCTCTGCAAGGCTTGTGTAGCGGGGTTTTTCCCCTTCCTTCTTTTTATGGGGTTATAAACTTTTTGCTTCGGCGAAGGGACACATGCCTTAGAAGGCTATTGATTATGGAGGCCTTTTGCACTCAAGATTATGTATTGAATATGGGAATGCTGGTCTCCTCTGTTGATGCTAGAGAGTAGCTTAATTAGGGATAAGGGGACTGCTTTTATTTGTTGCCACTGTTAGCAAACAGTTATGAGTTCAACATAACTGTTCAGCGTAACCTAACACTGGATTTCGATTAGGTACTAATTTGTTAGTGGTAGAGGCTACTGAATTGAAATGGCAGTGAATTACTGAATGATTTTCTATAGATACCAGTCTCGTTTATTTTTTGAGTTACTATACTACAGGTTTGATAGTAGGATACTGTGTTATAGAGTACATGGATGAATATAGGGTAGGGACTACATTAAGTTATTTTTCTCTTTCAGATGCACAATGATGGGTATTAAGAATGTGGGGGTGCATACAGGGGTGATCATGTTATGTTTGGGCTTGCGTTTTAACATCATGTGGCAGTCAAATTGTGGGAGTGCAGTTAACTTGAACTGGGGGTGGTTTCTAATGTTGGGGACTTGGTGTTTTAAGAGTTTTAGTTTTTGGGGGGGTAGTGTTGTTTTTTAAAGGGGGTAGTATTAGTAAGGGGGAAGACCATACACTGCCATGCTTTGTTGTTAATGATCACTTCAATGACCATCAAGGCCTTTCTACTGGGACTGATGTGTTTCTCCAAAACAACATTTTGTTTTGAACATGAACAGTCAATACTGTTTTGTAAGCTGGAATATTAAAGGGGCCAAAGATAGGGTCAAAAGGCAAATGATACTGAACCACCTACTGCATCTTCGAGCAGGAATAGCTTTCCTTCAAGAAACTCATCTGAGGCGGGAGGATAGCTCCCTTTTCCAAAAGCAGTGGGTGGGATGAGTTTTTGGGTCAGAGAAATCAGCGAATAAAGGTGGGGTAATGATTCTAATAGCAAAAAATGTCCCTTTTAGATCAACCCAAGAGACCTGGGATCCAGAGGGTCATTACATTTTGGTACATGGTATGCTAGAATCTCAGCCGATTTTGCTTGGTTCAATTTACTGTCCGAATACTGACTCCTCTTCAATTTTTGTCCAATTACTAAACCTTGTGGTGACCAATCCCTCGAAGCTAACGATACTAGGTGGGGACTGGAATCTTGTTTCCCAAACAGAGTTGGATAGGTCTAACTGTAAGAAGTGTGGCCTATCCCCAGCTCAACGAGCTCTGAAAGACTTGATCAGAGGCGCCACCCTGATTGATGCGTGGAGAGCTCTAAATCCTACAGAGAGGCAATATACCTTTTTTTCCTCTCCACATGGGTCCTACTCCTGAATTGATTATTTTCTTATAAGTTCTTTTGCCTTGTCTGGTGTACTAGATGTGGGGATTTTTGCTGTCAGATCATGCGCCCGTTAGCATAAATTATTGGTTAGGGGCAGGTTGTAAACGATCCCCCCAGTGGCGGCTGAATACTCAGCTGCTATGTAACAAGGTTTCCCTGACGCACATCATGGAGTTTATTACATCCTTTCTCAACTGTAATCAGGGATCAGTTGACAAGTATGATTTGAACTGGGCAGCCTTAAAATGCTCCCTGCAAGGAGAATTTATTAGAATGGCAACAAGAAGGGCCCGTCAACAGAGGGCTCAGATGGACGCTCTCCTTGCATCGATCAAAAGCCTGGAGCATGCCCTCTGTCGGCATTCCTCGGCCGATGTCTGGGCTAGGCTGTACCAGTTGCAGGCTCAGTATGTAAGTCTGATTTCGCAAAAGGTGGAGTTGTCTCTCCATCGAACTAAATTAAAGTATCTAGAGACAGGAGAAAGAGCTGGGAAACTACTTGCCCTATGTATTCGGCAATTGGAAGCCTCACAATTTATTGCCAGAATTAGTTTTGCACAAGATGGACAAGTATGTACTGATCCTAAGGAAATAGCAGAGGGGTTTGGACGGTACTTCCGGGAACTTTATGCGGTTGACCCATCTTCACATCCCTCCAAAGCTGATATAAGTCATTATCTTAACTCAATAATCTTGCCTAAAATCACTACTGCGGAGGCAGCCTCCCTGAGTGCCCGTATCTCCACCAAGAAATCCTACTGGCTATAGAACAGTTGCCTGCTGATAAATTTCCTGGGCCTGATGGGTTACCAAACAATTTATATAAGGCTTGTCAATCTGTTCTAATCCCAGTATTGAGTGAGGTATTTAATTATTGGTATGATAATGGTATATCGGACCCTAGTTTTCAGGAGACTTTAATAGCCTTAATTTTAAAACCTGGGAAGGACCCATTAAGTCTTGGAAGTTACCGTCCCATTTCTTTGCTCAACTCCGATATTAAAATACTAGCTAAAATCTTGGCTAATAGGCTCTCGAAGGTAATGGGTAACCTTAGAGGTTCACGAGCAGGTTAGGTTAATGGCGGGAGGTAGTCCGGGATCATATCGAAACTCTTATATCTTATTTCTGCTGCCAGGGACTCCAGCATACCAATGGTGCTGGTGTCCTGGAAACAAAAAAAAGCGTTGACAGGGTCTCCTGGGACTTCCTTTTCGCCACCCATATCTGCTTTGGTTTACCTGAAGCTTTTCTTAAGTGGGTACAGCTTTTGTATACCTTCCCATCGGCTAGAGTTAGATGCAACGGTGTACTCTCTGCCCCCTTTCAGCTCTCTCGGGGCACAAGGCAGGGTTGTCCCTTGTCCCCTTTACTTTTCAATTTTTATTTAGAGCCCCTGATTTGAAGGCTGTCAGTCAACCCAAATATTATAGGTATTCAGGTAGATAGAGTGAGATATGCGCTCTCGGCATATGCAGATGATATACTGCTGCATGTTGAGAACCCACACTTAACCATTCCGGCTTTACTCTCTGAAATTGAGGATTTTTCCAAGGTTTCATTTTATAAATTGAATTGCTCTAAAACCTCTAAAACCAAAGTCTTTCCTTTAAACGGCAGAGTGATGAAGGTGGAATTAGCACCCTATGGCCTCTCATGGGACGAAAAGTCCCTAACATATTTGGGCATTAGAGTTTCTAGGGATATAGGATCCATGATTAAAGATAACCTTTTTAATCTGTCTAAAACTTTAGCTGGGGACATGGAGAGGTGGGGACTGCTTCCTCTTTCCTTATGGGGGAGTTTAAGCATTATTAAAATGAATGTGCTGCCAAGGATTTTATATCCAATGGGGATGTTGGGTTGCTTCTTACCTAAAATATGGTTTACCAGGTTTCAAAGATTGTTCAGTGGCTTCCTATGGAGAGGGAAAGGTATCCGAAGAGCTTATTTTAAGTTAACTGCACCAAAGCATAAGGGAGGCCTTGCGGCCCCCTCCTTCTTTTTATATTATGCTGCTCACCATCTTAGTAAACTGGCTTCTTGGAATAAAATTTATGGGCCATCGGAATATTCCCCTTTGTGGTTGAGTATAAAGAAACATTTGTCGGCTAAAGCCCACTGTATGTTATCTGCTCTTCTATATGTCACCCCCTCTTATATACCCAGGTCCCTTAGGAATGTGCCGATAAGTTGGTCACTCAAGGCCTGTCATCAACTCCAGAAGCATCTTGGAGTGAGATGGTATCAGTCATTGGAGCAACCTATTATAGGCAATCCGCATTTCAAGATTGGATACTACCCAATATCCTCCACCTTTTGGCCTCAAATTAATAGTTATAGGGTCTCTGACCTATTGTTGAATGGGAGACCACTCCCTTTTAATCACCTTCAGAGGTGCACTGGAGTACCAGACACCTTTGTATTCAAGTATGCTCAAATCAGTAAGGCCCTTACCTCCTTCTTCTGTGGTATTCCTGTGATGGATTCAGCGGCTGCGGATGTGTCTATAATCTTCCGGGTGGCTTCCCAATCCCATCCAGTTTCTAACATTTACAAGACTCTTCAAGTCTTGGATTCTAAATTACCAACTGGGATTTGTTATTATTGGACGAAGGAATTGGGAACCCCTGAGGATATTGGCTTATGGGGGAAACTTTGGCAGACATCGTATAAACACATAAAGCAAGACAGACTTTGGTTAGTCCATTTTAATATTATGCATAATCTTTATCTCACATCAGGGAAACTTTTTAGAATGGGCAAACTGACTTCACCGGTTTGTGGTAGATGTAAGAGTGACATTGGTTCTCTTTACCATATGTTATGGACTTGTCCCAAAGCGCAGAGCTTTTGGCAATCTATTTGTAAATCCTTGGATCCTTTCCTGGGTTTGGAGGCTTTGTTTACCCCTGAAGTCTATCTGTTAAATTACTACCCTCCCAGTACCCCAAGAGTCAGAAGAGCGCACATGGCACTTATTGCTGCAGTGGCTAAATTGACTATTATGAGGCACTGGGCAGAAGATATATTCCCTCCTGTAGCAGAATGGTATAGGGAGGTTTTAGTAGTGTTACAGTTGGAAAGGCATATTGTCTCCATTCAAGATAGGCTGAATGCCTTTCTGACAACTTGGGGAACCTTGGAGACCCTTCTTGCTATATGGAAGTCTTGATGGTCTTGCATATATCTTGATGTTATGGTCTAAACTTGCTTGGCAGTGTTTGGCATAAGGAATGGGGGTGAGGGAGGGGGGTGGACTTTATTGTGCCTTATGGGGGGGTTTGGGTTTTGGTTGAATGTACCTGATTTTATGTACAGTATGGTTGTAATATGATTTGTTTGGTCTGGCATGTTATAATGTTTTGTTGATTGGACTGTTGGAATTTAATAACGCATACTTAATTAAAAAAAAAAAAAAAGAATTCTGGGATGAATCCCATCAGGCGCCATTGCTTTGTCCACCTTCAGTTTTAAGAGTTCTTTCAGAACCCTTTCTTCTGTGAATGGGCTGGTATCAACTCCTGTATCCAGAGTGCTTCTATTGTTTGGTTTAGGTACCTCCCCCTCTGCATCTGTGAATACTGAGCAAACAAATTTGTTTAGTATCTCTGCCTTTTCACAGTCACCCTCTGCCCACCCCCTCTCCCCTTTATTAAGCCTCACTATCCCTTCCTTGGTCTTCCTTCACTCCCTGATGTACCTATAAAAGGTTTTATCCCCCTTCTTAACTAAGTTGGCTATCTTTTCCTTGGTTTGGGCCTTTGTTGTTCTTGTGTGTCTGGTTGCAGAGACATTGCTCACATCCCTCAACAGCTGTCTATTTAGAAGGACAGAGCGAGACCTTCCTCTAAATTGGACTTTTCCTCCTTCCTTGATCTCAACTTTAAATTGCTGTAGCTGAGCCGTCGCTAATCAAAACATCCTTCAGCCCAGAGGGAAAGTGACCTAGGCCTTGGTTTCCTCCTCAAATGTGTTTTTCCTCTCCTCCATGCCAATGGTCATAATATTAGTCAGGGTTAGTGCTTCCATAGGTTCCATGGTTAGGTTCTGCTGTTGGATGGAGTCGGATGGTAGTCCCGACTGTTCCCTCTATCCCTAAGAGGTCTGCCCTTCTGCATCTTGTCTAATTTCCCTTAGTTCATCGTCCTCGTAATCTCTCATTCTTCTCCTGTCCTTTCCTTCTACGTCTATCGCCTTACTTTCTGGTCTCGACATCTGATTTCTCACCTCTTCGATGCTTGACACCCTTTTGGGTATTCTTTTTAGGCTTTTTACTTTTAGCCATGGGAGTAATTCCCATGGCACCTATAGGGGGAACCCTCCTCTAGAGTTCTTTGTGTTGTATCCCTACAGGGTGGTATATCCCATGGATAGAGAGGTGAACAGCCACAATGTATCAAAGTCACAACAAGCATACATCTCATCCAGTTGTGTAAGCACAATTGAATGGGAAGGCTTTAAGCCTGAGGTTCAATGGTCAGAGCAACAAAGTCACTCCCCTATCAGGCCTTAAAAGGTCACTCCTCCTGGACTGTTCCAGGATTCAGTCCTTGTTGCCCCACCATCCACCCCTCCTCCTCCTCCTCCAGCGGCTCGTCTCTCTTTCCTGTAGGCTTCTTCCTAAGCTACTTTTAGCCAAGAGCATAATTCCTACGGCACCTATTGGTGGGGACCCTCCTCTATGGTTCCTTGCATCGTACCCCTACAGGGTGGTATATCCCATGGATAGAGAGGTGAACAGCCACAGTGTATCAAAGTAACACAAGCATACATCTCATCCACTTGCTTAAGCACAACTGAACCATTCTTAAATAACATTTAAGTAGTGTAAAACATTCCAGCTTTTCCATAATGACACAGATCAGCCAATCTTACAAGGTGCTGTCAGCTACTCACTCATAAGAATGTTGATATTGGAAAAGTGCTAAATCAGGCGACTCCAAAGGGACTCACTTGCTACCATCAAAACAGCCTTAAAAACATTAAAAAGAAAGATGCACTTGAGGGTGTTTGTGTGTATATGGAATGAGGGGGGCAGACAAAACAAATACATTCTCAAAGGTCTGTGTGTGTGTTGGGGAGGGGGTGTGGGAGGCAGCCAGACATTAACACCCTCTAGTGGCTTTTTCATTAAACAACAAAATTTACTATTCTATTAATATATTACTTTTTATACTTTTTACCACTTTTCATTAGGATTTGTGAATTTATGAATAATTTTTTTTTGGTTTACTGTGGCATCCATTTTATAAACAGAATAAGACACTTTGAGGTGTGGTTTATTGCTGATAAGAGCACTTTCCAGGTGCTTAAGGCACTTGGAGCAAGCGCCTCATGCCTCATTATACACCTAGGGTGTTCTCTTATCAGCCCATAAATCACACCTCATTGTGTCTTATTCCTTACTTATTCACCAGTGGAACAGATGCAGTGTTGTGGTAGTGTCACTCTTGTTAGGATTGAGAAAGTATTTCTATTTTTGAACCCTGACTTGTACACCTTACAGCTGTAGCCGTCTTGGACAGAATAATCTGAAATTTGGCAGGCATGTTCTCAGCCTAAGGAATTCTGGATTTCAAAAGTTTGGAAATGGTCAGTTCAGCACTCAAAAGTTCTAGAAGGTGGAAAACATTAAAATGTGTGATTTTAAGACTTTTTTTTTGCTCACAAAGGAACATCGAAATTGTTGACAGATAAGGACCGCTAGGCCTATCCAGTCTGCCCATAAGTCCTGTACTTGATTACAGCTTTTAACCCTCCCCCTGCTTAACCTCTGTGGTTTCCCTGTGCCTGTCCCATGCATGTTTAAATCCAACCACAGTGCTCACTCCCACCGTCTCCTGTGGCAGACTATTCCATGCATCCACCACCCTCTCCATGAAGTAAACTTTCTTCACATTCCCTCTTAACCTGTCACCTTCCAATTTCATCTCATCCCCCCTAGTTCTTGTACTCCTCGTGTATTAGAAGATTTCCCCACACTGTCCCCAGTTTACCCCCCCAACCCGAGGTACTTGAATGTTTCTATCATGTCCTCTCTCTTTCTACTCCCCTCCAGTGAGTTCCTACTGAGGTCCCTTAATCTCTTCTCATAAGTCTTGTGGTGCAAGCCCTGTACCATCTTAGTCGCCCTTCTCTGGACCGCCTCCAGCCTGTTGATGTCCTTTCAAATGTGCAGCCTCCAGAACTGCACACAGTACTCCATGTGAGGTCTGACCAGGGGGTTTTGTGTAACAGCATCACTACCTTTTGCCTTCTGCTGGTGATACCCCTTGCTGTGCACCCCAGCATGCCATTGGCCCTCCCTGCTGCCTTTGTGCCCTGCTTTGACATTTACAGGTCATCTAAAATAGTAACCCCCAGGTCTCTTTCCTCTTTGGTGACTTGCAGCAACTCCCCCCAATCCTGTAGCTCTCCCCAGGGTTACTGTGTCCCAGGGACATCATTTTGCACTTTTCTTAATTAAACCTCAGTTGCCACTCTGCAGACCATTTCTCAAGCTTCCCCAGGTCCCTCCTCACTTTTTTTCATCCCTTCAGGAGTATCCACCCTGTTACAGATCTTTGTGTCATCCGCAAACAGGCAGACCTTTCCTTCCAGCCCTTCTGCAATGTCACTGATGAAGACATTGAACAGACCTGGTCAAAGGACTGACCCCTGAGGTACTCCGCTGGTCACCCTCTTCTCCCTAGACTGTACTCCATTTGCCACCACCCTCTGTCTCCTGTCCATTAGCCAATTCCTAACCCAGTTTACTACCTTGTCTCTCATGCCTAGACTACCCATCTTGATAACCAGCCTCCTATGTGGGATGGTGTTGAAGGCTTTGCTGAAATTGAGATAGGCTACACCACTGTGCCCCCCCCCCCAATTTAATTCATTCGGCACTCAATTGAAACAGTCTATGAGATTTGCGTGACACAACCTACCCACTGTGAACCCATGTTGCCTAGGGTCCTGGGCAACAATGGCTTTAGATGTCCCACTATCCTTTCCTTAAGTAGTGCCTCCATGATCTTCCCCACTACTGAGGTGAGGCTGACCGGCTTATGGTTGCCCCCCCAATCCTCTCTACTGCCTGATATGTGTAGAGGGACGACATGTGCCCTCCTCCAATCCTCTGGCACCACTCCTGTTTTAAGTGACTGAGTGAACAATGCTGCCAGAGGTTCTGCTAACTCTCTTTGCAGCTCCCCTTTCTTTGCTGTCGGTGCTAAACTTTCCTCAGTCTGTACCTTTGCTCTCCTTACTGCCCTCCCTGCTTCCTTCAGACACTCTCGGTACACCCCTCTGTCCTCCTCCCTTTGGGTCTCCTTATATTTCTGTAACCCTGCCCTTGTAGCTGTTACCTTTTCTGCTATCACAGATTGCAAAAAAGCTGAGAGATGGAACCTGAAACTTTTTGGTTTGTTATATATAGGGCAAATTATATTGCTTTTCTGTTTGCTTTTGTTAGAAAATGTGTAGAATTTGAAGCATGAGAAGTTCCATTTTTTTCTGAATTTTTGGTTTGGTGTGTGTTGCGAAAGCAGAGGTCTCATTTTTGTGATGTCTTGCCCATTATTGGGAGATAAGTCTTCTTTTTGTCTTAGCAGTCATGAAAGTGGAGGAAACCCATTCGGACTTGATCATTTTAGCGTACTGTTTGCTAAAAAAAATATGGCTGTGAGCTCAAATGTATAACTTGTGTGGTAGACAAAGTATGGTGCAAGGGTGGTGCTTCTACTTACTTTTATTTAAAAAAAACTTATTTTTTAAATATTAAATAAAACGTGCTGTTTTTCTGACTTTATAACCTGTTTTCATGAGACAACACTGCTTTTGTGGCCCTACATGACCACTAAAGCAGAGAAAAAACAGTTTCATAAAATGCATATACGTTCATTCACTAGTTTTTGTGCAATATTTGTGGTTATGGCCCTTTACAAATTATGCAACAGGCCCGTGGCACTTTGCCATGAGCTGGATGTTTTGCATGTGGTCACAGGGCCATACACAATGCAAACTACAGGTCTGGGACTGTGGTTGGTGGCACACCTGCTTAACATATGGCCCAAATATGTGAAGCAAACTACTACGGCTATCTACTGTATCTCAAAAAGACAGAAAATTAATTGCAAAAGATGATGCAATGCACAAGTTAGGGATTTATTGTTAAAGGGGAAGTAAACTTTGCAGGGGTCACTCAAATTGTGAAGATCCATGAAAATATATTTCAAATAAGGTATTGAGCTTCATTATAGGAGTCAGGAGCCCTGAGATATGCCAGCAATAAGAAACGATGAGGTGTGGGTTATGGCCTGATAAGAGCATGCCCCAGGTTCATTATGAGGCATGAGGCGCATCGAAAGTGCCTTAGCACCTGGAAGTGCTTTAGCAAACCCACACTCGAGTGTCTTATTATGCTTATAAAATGGCCCCCCCATGTAAGTATTTAAGGAAAAAAAGTATACAAAACATGGCAACAATTTTAAAAACCCATGGTTTTAATAGCTGAGCAGGAAGAATAGTTCCCCATTGAAGGTAATGGCCAGTACAGGGTGCCTCCCCCCCAACACACAGATAATGTTGAAGTTCTCATGCTCCTACCCACACACTGTGTTAATACCCCACTGGCCATACTTGGTGCCTGCTGTGCTAGTGAATGAAGACCATGGAGAGTACTCGTTTCTTTCAGGATGAGGTCTCATTAAGAGCGAGCGTCAGCGTGTCCACTGCCTCCTGCTGCAGTTACCACATGTACAGTCGTTCCTAATATGGGACCGCTCGCTCGTCACTGGCTCTGTTGTACTGAGGAAAATGTTATTTTTTTTAATGAAATGGGGTATAATACTGGCAGTTGAGGAGCGAACAGGTCTCTTGTTTGATTGGTAAGAAGGATGCGGGTGGCTCGCGAATCACAAATCTGTTGATCTTGATGCTGATATACTGTCAGGTTTCTTTCCCTCAGCAGCACCCCCCCCAATACAGCTGTCTTGCCCTGCCCCTACCCACACATTGTATTAATACCCCACTAGCACATACCCGACATGTCTGCAAGTGAAGAAATACCATTAACATCAGCCGTTTGTTTCAGAGCGAGTAGCTGGTTTCAGTAAGATGGAGCGTGTCCTTGCCCACTTCTGTAGTTACTGCATCTACAGTCGCGGCTTGTAATATCAGGCTGCTTGTTCACCCCTCCCTCTGTTGCACTGGGGAAAACTTGTATGTGACTTTAAAAAAAAATGGGTAAAACAGGCAGTGGACGAGGGGGTCTCTTGTTTAAAGCAAAGGCGGATCTAGGTGGCTCGTGAGTTGCGCATAAGTTGCATTTGTGGCGGTCAGGTTTCTTTCCTTCAACAGTACAGGTTACACAGATTGATTTGGCAACATTTTGTCCAGAGCTGATAACACTTTTATGCTGTAAAGGTATAGGAGGTGGTGTCAACGGTAGCGCGGGCGGGGGCGGTCGTGGGTGCCATGGAAAAAGCTTCGCTTTGTCACTGATGCCACAGTGCTATGACTGTTGCATGGCATGGGTGGCACTGATATGTTTTTGTGAAGTGGTTCTGCCTGACACAATTAATGACAGTTGCAAAGTTATGGCTGTATAAGGACACAGCTAACAATGGGTTTTAGCCAATCAGCATTGACAGATTTTTGTGCCCATTTTATAAGAATATTTAAATTATCTATAAATCACAACAAGGCTGCAGCCATTTCATGAAATCCTGAGAAAGAAAGTGATGTCACTGAGGGGTTTGTTGCAATTAACAGCATACAATTTGCCCCTCAGTGTCATCACTTTCTATTTTAGATTGCATGAAATGGCTGCAGCTTTGTTTTGATTTACAGAATATTTAGATATTCATATCTCAGGACTCCTGACACCTACAGGTAAGTCCAGTACTCGTTTGAAAGATCTTTTCATGAACTTTTACAATTTGAGTGCCCTGCAATGTTTACTTCCTCTTAAAAGTGAAAAAAGTAAGGAAATGTGATTTTTATGTTGATTGCGCGCATGCGCAAGAAACGTATTGCGGCAGCTTTCTCCAGAAGCAGGCTGTAGAGGTGTGACACTGTTGTAGTCAATGTCCCCACAGTCTTTAAAGGCTTGGCCTGCTTCCCCCAATGCCGTGGCAAGCTGCTGCTGACACTAGTTCAACCAGCATGCCACAAACTTGTAAAATTTTAGCCGCTGCAATCAGGAGCCGCCTCGTCATTGCAGCATTATCCCTGCAATGAAGAAGTGACACCTCATTGCAGGGCTGTTGCTGACTGGGATCCCAGTCCCCAACAGCATGTCTCTCCCCCCAGTTTGTTGTGTGCTGAGGGGGGTGCCCAATCCCCCTCAGCTTATGTCTCCCCCCCATTTCTGTGTTTGCCGACGGGGGTGCCCAATCCCCATCGGCATATCCTCCATTTCCTGTATGCTGAGGGGGGTGCCCAATCCCTCTCGGCTTATGTTCACCACCCCCACTACTATCTTTGCCAACGGGAGTGCCCAATCCTGTCGGCATATCCCCCCCCATTTCTTGTGTGCTGATGGGGGTGCTAGGTCACCGTTGGCATACCCCCCATTTCTTGTGTGCTGACAGGGGTGCCCAATCCCCGTCAGCATGATGTGCTGCCTGTTGTGTGCTGACAGGGTGCCTAATCCCCACCAGCTGCAGCTCCCCCCAAAGAGTCCATTGGCATGCTGGGAGCCACCCCAGCATGCCACATGCCCTGCAAAAAAAAAAAGGGTCCCGCTGATGGTTTTTTTTTCTCCCTGTGGGAAAAAAGGTCCCTCACCATCTCCCTGGCCCCCTCCCACAACCTACAGTCACCCGCTGCACACCCTGCCTCCCCACACCCCCCACACCCCATACTTACCTCTGGACCTTGGCACAATGATCTTCGGTGGACCGGGAACACGTCTGCTCTCTTCAAAGCTGACTGGGAACTGAGGAAACGTTGGTAAGATGTATAATCGAATAAATAGGGTGTTTTCAACTTTGATGCATATCTTAGGCATTTTTTTGAATTTTGGTACCAAATTTTCAACGTGGTGTTTTTGGGACCCCTCCTAATGAATTCTGGCACTGCATTGGTGTTAATCGGTCCCGAAAGCTAATTTCACAGTCACTGCGCGGAATCACCTTTCGGGACTGATTAACAAAACGACAGTGCCAGTGTTCATGAGGTGGCTCTCAAAAAGCCTTTGTTGCAAATTTTGTGGGAAAAATCCAGAAAATGACTGTTTTACAAGCGTGCATTTTGCAGTTGTTATGTACACTCATGCCTTTGCGAATTTGCAATATTTTCACACCAGATTTTCAACATTGACATTTTTCCACCCCTCTTTGTGAACAGTACAGCTGTCATTTTTCACATAGCACGGTCACTGTGGGAAATCCATGTTTGGGACACATTATGAAAATGACAGTGACACTGTTCATTAGCAGAGGCCCTAAAATGGCTATGTTGAAAATTTGGTGATGAAAGTCCATAAAATGAGAGTGCTACGAGCATGCGTTGTGCAGTTTCCATGCATGCTCGTACCTTCACAACTTTGCAATATTTTCACTCCAGATTTTCAACATTGCCATTTTTACACAGCTCCTTATGAACAGTGCAGCTGTCATTTTTCACATCCTGGCCGAAATGTGCTTTCGCTCTTCCAGCGCACAATAGCACGGTCACTGTGGGAAATCAGTGTTCGGGACACATTAAGAAAATCACACGGATACTGTTCATGAGCAGAGGTCCTTAAATGCCTATGTTGAAAATTTTGTGATGAAACTCCATAAAATGACTGTGTTACGAGCATGCGTTGTGCAGTTTCCACGCATCCTTGTAATTTCGCAAATTAGTAATATTTTCATACCACATTTTCAACAGTGGCATTTTTCCACTCCTCCTCCTTGTGAAAAGTACAGCTGTTATTTTTCACATCCAGGCCGAAATGTGTTTTCGCTCTTCCAGCACAGAACACCGCAGTCACTGTCGGAAATCATTGTTTGGGACAATTTAGGATTAAGCGAGGGGGGGGAGTGACCAAGCTTAACTGAGCTCTGTCAGGACTGCTGCAGATTTCTTTGTGGGCAGGAAAATGCACTAACGCAGGCAGGAGCCCAGTACAAAAGGGCAGCCTGCCGCACCAGGAGACACAGAACAAGCGAGTGAGGAAGGGGGAGTTCGTGAGGTCAACGGAGCTCTGTTGGGACTGCTGCAGATTTCTTTGTGGGCAGAAAAAGGCAGCAGTACATGCAGGGGCCCAGTACAAAAGGGCAGCCTGCAGCGGCGGGAGAAACAGAATGAGAGACCGAGAGAGTGGGGGAGCGAGCAAGCTCAACGGATCTCTATCGTGACTGCTGTAGATTTCTTTGTGGGCAGAAAAGGGCAGCAATGCAGGCAGGAGCCATGTACAAAAGGGCAGGCTGCAGCACCAGCAGAAACGGAACAAGCGAGTGAGAGAGGGGGCATGAGTAAGGTCAACAGAGCTCTGTCGGGACTGCTGCAGATTTCTTTGTGGGCAGAAACATGTGCCAATGCAGGCAGGAGCCCAGTACAAAGGGGCAGCCTGGAGCGGCAGCAGAAATGGGATGAGTGAGTGAGAGAGGGGGTGTGAGCGAGCTCAAAGGAGCTCTTTTTGGGACTGTTGCAGATTTCTTTGTGGGCAGAAAAGGTGCCAACAGAGGCAGGAGCCCAGTACAAAAGGTCAGCCTGCAGCACCAGGAGAAACAGAATGAGTGAGATGGGGGGAGTGAGTGACCTCAATGGAGCTCCATCATGACTGCTGTGGATTTCTTTGTGGGCAGAAAAAGGCAGCAACACAAGCAGGAGCCCAGTACAAAAGGCCAGCCTGCAGCGCCGGCAGAAACAGAACGAGCGAGTGAGAGAGGGAGAGTGAGCAATCTCAACAGAGGTCTATCATGACTGCTGTGGATTTCTTTGTGGGCAGGAAAAGCCGCCAATACAAGCAGGAACCCAGTACAAAAGTGTAGCCTGCAGCAGCAGGAGACACAGAATGAGTGAGTGAGGGAGGAGAGTGAGTGAGCTCACTGGAGCTCTGTTGGGACTGCTGCAGATTTCTTTGTGGGAAGAAAAATGCAGCAGTGCACCCAGGGGGCCCAGTACAAAAGGGCAGCCTGCAGCGGCAGAAGAAACAGAACGAATGAATGAGAGTGGAGGGGCAAGCGAGCTCTATGGAGCTCTATCATAACTGCTGCAAATTTCTTTGTGGGCAGAAAAGGGCAGCAACGCAGGCAGGAGCCCAGTACAAAAGGACAGGCTGCAGCACCAGCAGAAATAGAACAAGCAAGTGAGAGAGACGGAGTGAGTAAGTTCAACAGAGCTCTGTCAGGACTGCTGCAGATTTCTTTGCGGCCAGAAAAAGGTGCCAACAGAGGCAGGAGCCCAGTACAAAAGGGCAGCCTGCAGCGCCAGAAGAAACACAATAAGCAAGTAAGAGAGGCAGAGTGAGCGAGCTCAACAGAGCTGTGTCATGACTGCTGCAGATTTCTTTGTGGACAGAAAATGGCAGCAATGCACACAGGGGCCCAGTACAAAAGGCCAGCTTGCAGCAGTGGGAGAAACAGAATAAGCGACTGAGAGAGGGGGAGTGAGTGAGCTCAACGGAGCTCTATCATGACTGCTACAGATTTCTTTGTGCGCAGAAGAAGGCGGCAACACAGGCAGGACCCCAGTACAAAAGGGCAGCCTGGAGTGGTGGCAGAAACAGAATGAGTGAGTGAGAGAGGGTGAGTGAGCGAGCTCAAAGGAGCTCTGTCGGGACTGTTGCAGATTACTTTGTGGGCAGAAAAAGGTGCCAACAGAGGAAGGAGCCCAGTACAAAAGGGCAGCGTGCAGCACCAGGAGAAACAGAATGAGTGCATAAGACAGGGTGAGTGAGCGACCTCAATGGAGCTCTGTCGGGACAGCTGCGGATTTCTTTGTGGGTAGAAAAAGGCAGCAATGCACAGAGGGGCCCAGTACAAAATGGCAGCCTGCAGCGGCAGGAGAAACAGAACGAGCGAGCGAGTGAGAGAAGTGGAGTGAGCGAGCTCAAAGGAGCTCAATCGTGACTGCTGCAGATTTCTTTGTGGGTAGAAGAAGGTGGCAACGCAGGCAGGACTGCAGTACAAAAGGCTAGCCTGCAGTGCTGGCAAAAACGGAACAAGCGAGTGAGAGAGGTGGAGTGAGCAAGCTCAACGGAGCTGTGTCAGGAATACTACAGATTTCTTTGTGTGCAGAAAAGGAAGCAATGCATGCAGGGGCCCACTACAAAAGGATAGCATGCAGCAGTAGGAGAAACAGAATGACTGAGTGAGAGAAGGGGAGTGAGCGAGTTCAACAGAGCTCTATCATGACTGCTGCATATTTCTTTGTGGGCAGAAGAAGACGGCAATGCAGGCAAGAGCCCACTACAAAAGGCCAGGCTGCAGTGACGGCAGAAATGGAATAAGCGAGAGAGGGGGAGTGAGCGAGCTCAACGGAGCTCTGTTGGGGCAGCTGTAGATTTCTTTGTGGCCAGAAAAACATGCCAACAGAGGCAGGAGCCCAATACAAAATGACAGCCTGCAGCGCCAGGACAAACAGAATGAGCGAGTGACACATGGGGAGTGAGCGACCTCAACGGAGCTCTGTCGGGACAGCTGTGGATTTCTTTCTGGGCAGAAAAAGGTGCAAATGCAGGCAGGAGCCCAGTACAAAAGGGCAGCCTGCAACGCCGGCAGAAATGGAACGAGTGAGTGAGAGAGGGGGAGCGAGCGTGCTCAACGGACCTCTGTCAGGACTGCTGCAGATTTCTTTGTGGGCAGAAAAAGGCACCAACAGAGGCAGGAGCCCCATACAAATGGGCAGCCTGCAGCACCAGGAGAAACAGAATGAGCGAGTGAGACAAGGGAAGTGAGCGACCTCAATGGAGCTGTATCATGACTGCTGCAGATTGCTTTGTGGGCAGAAAAAGGTGGCAGTGCAGGCAGGAGCCCAGTACAAAAGGCCAGCCTGCAGCGCAGGGAGAAACACGAGTGAGTGAGAGGGGAGAATAAGCGAGCTCAATGGAGCTGTTGTCAGGACTGCTGCAGATTTCTTTGTGGGCAGAAAAAGCCCCCAACACAGGCAAGAGCCCAGTACAAAAGGGCAGGCTGCAGCAGTGGGAGACACAGAATGAGCGAGTGAGGGAGGGGGAGTGAGTGAGCTCAGCGGAGCTCTGTTGGGACAGCTGCAAATTTCTTTGTGGACAGAAAAGGGTGCCAATGTAGGTAGGAGCCCAGCATAAAAGAGCAGCCTGGAGCACCGGGAGAAACAGAATGAGTGAGTGACAGAGGACCACTGAGCGAACTCAACGGACCAACAAAATCAACATTCGCCACCGACAAATGCTTGTTTAACTCTTACTCTGCCCATCCCTATCCACCACCCCCATTAAACCCACCAAACTGAACACTAGAGCACAAAGCCTATGTAATGCATATGCTTTAGCATCACAAATAAATAACTTAGCATAAGGAATACAGTTCCAGCCCATAACAAACACTGCACTTGTATGTTATGAAACACAAAGCCACTGTATACAGGCCTGGGGTAATGTGTATGATGGGGCATCTGCTTCATGAGTATCCCCCGGGGCCCTTCAGCATGCCTAGTCCAGGCCTGGGCCGATGTGTGTGATTCGGCAGCTGCTTCATACTGTAAGTGGTCCACTGGTCCATTCGCAAAATACTCTGCAGGTCCTGGGCAATGTGTGTAATGCTGCAGCTGTTTCATAAGTGGCCCACTGGGCCATTCATGAAGCCTTCTACAATGTCTCTGATAGTACAGCTGCTTCTTGTGTCTCAAAACATATGAGAGCAGAGTTTGTCATGTTTAAACCCTACTTCATGTATGAGATCTAAGTTGTGCTTTGGCATTAAATTTGGTGGCATATACTAGGATGGAGGATGGAATGGTCAGAGTTACTATAGTACTATTTCGCAATGAAATATAAGGACATGGTAGGTTGATAAGACCCTGTTTTTGCACAAGCATACTATGGCGGTCCCTGGAAAGAATGGCCTGGAATATGGCATGCATGAGAATTTGGGAGCCCATGATCTCTGGATTCATAAAATTTGGTAACAACTGGATCGGCCATTCAACAGGTCTAGAAGGTGGAAAATGTGAGGAAATATATATTTTTAAGATTTGCTTCGCTCAAAAACAATGCACAAATTAGGTCAGACCAGAAATGTAAAGGTTAGTTAGAGTTTTTCCTAGGGATACGAACATACGAAACTTGCCAGCAGATAAAGGCCTAGAGGTCTATCAAGTCTGCTCGAATGTGCAGCTAGCACCCCTTATTCTGTAGCTGCCCCTCCCTTCCACCCTTCCCCTTCATTAGCCTTCCCCCTTGTCCTGTCCCATCCCCTTTTGAAGCAGTCCACTGTTCTACTGGATACCACTTCTGCAGGTAATGCATTCCACCCAGCCACCACCCTTTCTGTAAAAAAGTGTCTCCTCATCTGCCTCCTGAACCTTCCTCCCTCCAGTCTCATATCATGGCCCCTGGTGGCCCTCCCCTCCCTTACTTTGAACAGCCCCTCTGTACCCGTCTTGTTTATTTCTTTCATGTATTTAAAGGTTTCAGTCATGTCACCCCTGTCCCTCCTCTCCTCCAGTGAGTACATGTTCAACTCCTTCAACCTCCTCTGTGTATAGTAAGTCCCCCAGCCCCTTGATCATCTTTGTCGCCCTGCGCTGCACCCCCTCCAGTAACTTAATGTCCCTCTTCAGATATGGGCACCAGTACTGCATGCAGTACTCCAGGTGTGGTCTAACTAATGACCTATACAGTGGCAGAATCACCTCCTCCCTCCTCAAGGATATACCCCTTGCAATACAACCCAGCATTTTGTTGGCCTTTGCAGCTGCCTTCCTACATTGTGCCGAGTTGTTCATTGGCCCTGTAATGAGCACCCCCAGATCCTTCTCCTCCTCTGTCTGGGCTAGCTGCACTCCCCAGCTGGTAACTCCTCCTTGGGTTCTTCATCCCAAAATGCAGCACCTTGCACTCTTTGGCATTAAACCCCAGTTGCCAGGTGTCTGACCAGGTTTCAAGCTTGCCAGATCATCCTGCAACCCTGCCATCCCCTAGGTCATCCACCACCGCTCTACCTTGGTATCATCAGCAAACAGAATGATCTTGCTCTTGATGTCCCATGATATGTCTGCAATGAATATCTCAAACAGCACTGGTCCCAACACCGAGCCTGTGGAACACCGTCAGTCACTGCCCTTGGGTGTGAGAGCCCCACCCACCCACCACACCCTCCGTTGCCTTCCATGAAGCCAGTTTCCTACCCATCTCACCAGCTTTGCACTCACCCCTGTGCCTACTAACTCATCATTCTACACTATGTGGTTTAATTGACGACTTTGTAGATTTTAAATTATTAATAAAATGTTTTCCATTTTCATGAATGGGCAATTAATTTTTTCACAAATTTTTGATAAGGTGTTTTTTTTTTTTTTGCAACAACCATAGTTTCCATTTTTATGAGTTAAAATCAATTTTTGTGAATAAGACCTACAATTTTGTGAGTCTTAGGGTTAATGAAAGTGAGTTATGGAATTTGCACTGCAAAAACCAAAAAGTTTGGAGCTATAGTCTAGCACACGTTGGACAGAATGGAATGTAAGGCTGATTATTCACATTTTTTTTTTTAAAGAAAGCAATAGTTTTTAAATTATTAATGAAATTAGGAGATTGTGAGTCATGAAAACAGGTCCTACTTTCATCACACCAGAACCTGAATTTATAACTTATAAACCCATTCTCATGAGTCTTATCAGTTAGGAAAGTGGTGAAAATAAGAGAATACTATGCAACTTTCATGAATAGCTGATCTTTTCAACAGGAACTAGAGTTTTCATGCAAACTGCATAAACACCAAAGATCTTCTTGCATCTTGCATGAAAAAATGTGCCCTTTGCGGAACAAACTGCAGCCACCAGGTGACAGAGTTGGGTAGCTGGCTTCCCCCATTTTGGGTTCCCACACTGATACTTGACGCCCATTCATAGTGTTGGGCAATCAGTACAACCCCAGCACCCACTGGCACTAACGTAACACTCTTCCCCATGCAAGTAAAATCTACCCCATCCTCCCAGCACTTTTAGCACCCATATATACCCTCTTCCCCTTGGCACCCACCTTTTGAAATCATCCACTGTAGAAAGATCGGTACAGCCCTCTTAATACTTCAGCTGGCCACCAGCAACTAAAGAAAAAAAAACTGAAAAAAGCTAAATCTCAAAATGCAGTAGTCACACACATTTCGGGACTTAGGTTTTTTAGAGTGTGTGTGTGTGTGTGTGCTTTATTTCCAAAATGACTAAGTCACTCCCATAACCATTTAAGTGGTAGCTTGTAAATTCAACCAGAAATATGTTTTGGGGGCTCGGCAATGCAGGGCCATTCATGAAGTTCACCACAGGTCTTGCACAGTGTGTTTGACCATGTAACTGCTTTATGGATGGCCCGCAGGGACACACAGGAGGTCCAGTGCAGATCCAGTGCAGCCTATGCAACCATGTAGCTGCTTTGGGAGGGCCACTCAGGAAGACCCCTACAGATCTGATGTGCAGTTTTTGTGATGATGCTGATGTTTCATCACACACACACACACACACACACACACACACACACACACACACCAGTCAAGATTGGTATCCTGTGGTGCGGGGTCTCACAACATAAGAGTGCAGTGTTTATCATGTTGTATGACTGTATTCTTCATACCATGTTATTTATTTGTGATGCTAAAACATATGTTTAAAATCAGGACTGTGCTTTGGCATTCAGTGTGCTGGGTTTCACAGGTATGGTGCGTAAAGTAGGCAGTTGGTGTTCAAAAACATCCTGCCACATTTCCCTAATTTTGTTGCTTAACAATAAAATCTTTATTTATTGTAATCTAGGATTACAATACCTTTGAGTGAAACAGCTCATTTACAAAGGTTCCACGTCATTGGGAAAGGGTAACCCACATAAAAAGACAATACAAATTACAAGGCTGTAAGTAATAACGGTTTAGACTAAGCCTGTACAATGTAGTAAATGTCTACCAAGATAAGTATTTATATAAACAATCTTGGATTAAAATACCCTATGAGTACAAAAAAGATTGATTGCAAGGTTCCACATCATAGGGAAGGGTGACAGACAAACAAAGGAAGTATAAAACATGTTATCAACAAATAAGTCAGTCAAGCGTAAAAATTTGCAAGAGCAGTGAAGCTATAACTAAGAAGATGGAAAAATAGATAGGAGGGAAGTAAGGAGGCAGGAAAGATGGAGGAGGCAGCCAGGGGCCTTGTCATCCTAGGTGAGTAGTAGGGTGGCAGTAGAGGCATGGGAGGAGGGGAAGGAATATACAGGAGGGGAGAAGCAGCTGGAGGCCTTGTCAGTAGGTGGGGAGGGGCCACAGAATTGAGGTAGGAGGGAAAGCACAAAGGCAGAATATTGCTTGCAGGCAGTGGAGATTAGGCGTAGCAGTCACAAGAGCTGTTAGAAGAGAGATGTTGACAGAGCATGCATTTGAATGGACCCACTTTAGGTTGGGTAGGTATATCCCTGTGAAGTACATTAAACCAAAGAGGTGCTCTGTAGGCAAAGAAGCGTTGGCCGGTTGTTGTTCAATATCTAAGTACATGGAGGAACTGTGATACAGAGCTTTGCGTGTGTTGAGAACTGCAGTGTGGATGTCCCACGTTTTCTGTACCAGGTGGTAGGAAGCCAAGAAGTGCTTTTTTGGCTAACAGACAGGTTTGATAACGAATCCTCCCACTAAGCTGAAGCCAGCCTGTCCGAGCATACAGCTCACAAGTATGGGTGAGGGTGAATCGTGCAGCACCAGTGAGTAATCTGCATGCCTTGTTCAGAGCTACAGATATTCTATGGAGGGATGACAGGCAGGCTGTGCCATAGATAACCAGGCCATTATCTACAATAGAGAGGATAGAACTATGAATAGCAAGTCTGAGGGCATCCAGAGTCAGGCAATGCTTGTGCCTGTGGAGGAGACTGATCTTGATGTTGACAGCCTTGGCAACATTGTCAATATGTCGGGCATAGGTTAAGCAACTGTCAAGGGTTACCCCTAGCTATTTTGAATTGCTGAGTTTGTTCGAGTGGAACGCCAAGGCAGTGTCTAATGGTAAGTGCATGGGATTTGTGCTTATTACGGGAGCTGTTGAACATCATAACTTTTGTTTTCTTGTAGTTCAGGATCAATTTGTGTTTGTTGAACCAGTTCTCCACTTTGTTGAAGCCCCGCTGTAGTTGGCGCTCCAGTTGCTTAGGGTCAGGGTTGCTGGAGAAGATGACCACGTCATCCTCATAGAGGAGGATCCGCTGATGACAGAAACAAGGAAGATTGTTGAGAAAGATGCTGAAGAGGAGCGGTCCTAAAATAGAGCCCTGTGGGACACCAGAGGTAACGGGCTGCCGGTCAGAGATGACATTGGCTACTATCACCCGCTGTGAGCTGTCTTCCAGGCAGCTTTTAAACCAAAGTGTTGAGTCAGTGGAGAGGCCAGTGAAGGTTAGTTGCTGAAGGAGTAGTGAATGGTGAACAGTATCGAAGGACTTTGATAGGTCAATGAAGAGTGCCCCTACCAGAGTGCCATGATCCAGGGACTGATGAATGAAACCAGTGAATTCCAGCAGTGCCGTAGAGGTGCTGTGCCCTTTACAGAACCCATGTTGCTCTGGACATTGGATGGAATATTTTTCACGGTATTCAACCAGTTGATCAGCAACAATGCGCTCGAGCACTTTGGATAGTGGGGGGAAGATAGATATAGGCTGATGGTTTGTCAGCAAGGCTCTATCCCTATTCTTATGTACTGGTGTTACAAGGGCTGATTTCCACACTTGTGGAAATCGAGAATGATGGAGCGACAGGTTGAGGATCTTAGTGAGGGGTAGCAGAACTTCATCTAGAGTGAGGGCCACAAGTTTGAGATCCAGTGAGTCACCACTTTGTCATGATTTTCCAAGCACTTTGCTAAGATATTTCCTGGCTACTGAGACAGGGACCATTTTAAAATAAAAAAGAGGGGGAGATTGGAGATGTAAGTCAGGACAGATTGTACTGGTTGGGTCAGTGTCATTGAAGAAGTCCGGTGACAGGACTCCACTCAGGTCCATGAATGCTTTGTTGAAAGTGTTTGCTATGGTTAGTGGGTCCTGGGTGGGGATTCCTTCAATATTGAGCATCTTGGGTGCAGCCTTCAAATCTTTCCCAGTAACTTCTTTTATATTATTCCAGAAGTTCTTACTGTTTCCCCAGGAAGCAATGAGCATCTCTCTGTGGTGTTTGGATTTGGCAAGACGTATTTCCCGTGTGCATACATGCCTGTCTTTCTTGTATGCTTGTATATCTGCTTGCTTTCCAATGTCTGTAGCATGGTGTCAGAGGTGATCTTTGACTTTCATCTTATTAATGAGATCTTTTGTTAACCAGGGGTTCACAGTTCCACAAACTTTCATCTTTTTTAGTGAAGCATGTATATCACAGATACTAGTGAATTGCTTTATGAAATGCTGCAAGGCAACATTGACAAATCTTAATTTGTGCATTAATGTAATTGTTTTGTCATTTATATATATATGTGTGTGTGTGTGTGTGTGTGTGTGTATGAGCTATGCAATGGGGATGAGCTAAATAAATCATGTATGGGCCCGATTTTTAAAAGGTGGAAAGGGAAGCAATGGACCTGCATCCAAACAGTTTGAAGCAAGAGGTGACTTGAGTGACAACTTGCATCAAACACAATTTTCTAAGGCAGCCTGCATCCGCTCCAGATGCAGCTGTGCCCAAAAAAGCTTACTTGTATCACAGGTTGCGCCAACCAACAGGTGTGCCAGGTCACAAGGGGGCTTGCGCCATGGCAGGGCTGCAATATCCCCTTTTTGGGGATTTTCAAAGCCCTGCCATGTATGCAGCAAGGGGCACCACTTAGACCAACCAGGAGGTGGTCTAAGTGGTTGTGTCTGAGGGCTGAGGTGGTGCAGGGGACAATAGGGGCACACAAGAACATATGGGAGAAGGCAGTGGGTGCGTAGGGGCACAGATGTGCAGGAGATTTAGCTATGAGGCTGGGAGCGGTGTGCAGTTGTAATGTGCCATTGTAAACTGTAATGTACACTGGAGCCAATACTGTATGGAAACTCTCCTGATAGTGTAGTGTCCCCCCATCACACTTTGCACAATAGTCCCCAGTCCCGTAGTGCCCCCCCACCATTCACCGATCTCCTCCATGTCTGTAGTAAATAGTGACCCTGTGCTCTAGCGCCTCCCCGGTTGCTCAATCACACCAGAAAACATTGCAACACTACATCCCGGTGGTCTAGTGGACCCCCCACCCTCCCCACCCCATCAGTCACTGCCAAACTACCCTGCTACCTACACTGATCCTACGATCAGCACTGCCTCTCACACATCACCACAGCCAGCAGCAGATTGCGTTATCACTATGCACATACTGTATATTGTCAAACTGCTCTTGTGCATATAAATCATTTATTTAATGAGTTCCCCATTGCATAATCAATTAATGCAATAGAAAAGGAGCTTTTTGAGGCTTTTTTATTCATTTTAAGTATTGTTTGTGTTTTATTTTTTATTAAATTAGTTGGCTTATTTGGATGTTGTGCTGTGTATTCATGCTTGAGATGGGGGCTGGTTGCTATTGTCCCTAGCACGGTTGCTGTGCAGCCGATGTCCCAACATCAAGAGTGCAGGTTTTTATTGGTTGTTTTAGTATGTGGGAGGGCCAGAGACTTTTGAAAACATGGCGGCTCCATTTGTCACTTAGCAAGAGGTAGAGAGAGCCGCTGTAGTGGTGGTGTTTTTTGGTCACTTTTTTTTTTTTTTACAATAAATCATTTATCTTGTTGCACCTGTCTTCACTGTCCACTTCTGGATTGCATTGTGGTAACAGTTTCCATAACAGAGCAAGTAAAAGGGCTGAGTGAGAGGCAGCGGGCCTGTTTCCGTGCCTCATCGCTTGTGCGTGAGTTGGCAGTGGAGATGACCATCTGTAAAAAATAGGCTGAGTTTCGGTAGCGAGCAGTTGGGGAGTGACTTGTGGGGCAGGTAAGTGGGAACCAGAGCAGGAGAACAAGAAAGGAAAGCGGGAAATTGTTTAACCAGGAAAGGCACACTAAGCCATCGATTGTTTCTAGGTGTGACCTAGGAGTACAAGGAAGTTAAGTGATTTGCTCAGGTTTACACAGTATGTAAGTGATGGGCTGATGGGATTCAAACCCAGGTTTCCAAATTTGCACCTGAGTGCCCTTAACCACTACTCTATGCTGCCTCTTAAGAAGGTCCACTGCATAATCTAAGAGGATCGAGACTTATGAAGAAATAGAAAGAAATAAAGGTACATGGGTTTTAATGTGTCTTCCTGGGGATCTGGCATTTTGTGTTTGTTTTTTTTTATGTTGGCTCACGCTTGCACACGAGTCAACATCTTGCAGTAGTAGCAGATTTGTAGGTGTGGTCACTGTGGGCGAATGCAGGACATGCATCAGTAGGTGTGTCCCTCATTCCCCAATCAGCCAGCAGCAGGCACTGACATCACGCATCCAGAATGTAGCCACAAGATCTAAGAAAAGGTCTGCTGCAAGAAGAGTGAAGCTCTCATGCAGCGGGACCACAACACACCTCCCAACCTGCATGCAACATGGCGGCAGTGACTGCTGGCCCCTGTCACAATGCCAACAGGGGAGCCCACTCCATGTTGGCATAATGATCCCCCTCCCATTTAAAATGAATGCCAAGGAGGTGCCCAATCCCCCTCGGCATCATACGCCCCCCCAACAGTCTTTCTTAGCTGACGGGGGGTCCAATCCCCATTGGCTTTAAACCCCCTTCCCCACTTATTCTGCCAATGGTGGAGCCCATGCCCCATCGGCATAATCCCCCGCTTTGTTGTGGAGAGGGTGCCCAATCCCCTCGGCTCTTGTCCCCCTCCTCTGTATGTGCTGATGGCAGTGCCCAATCCCCATCAGCTACAGCATCCCCCAAAGCACTTAGGTGGCATGCTGGGAGCCACCCACATGCCAAATCCCCTGAAAAAGGAAAACCATCCCGCAATCTTTTTTTTAAACCTGTAAAAAAGAAAACAGCCCCTCGTTGTCTCCCTGCCCCCTCTACAAACCGCACCCTACCCTCTGCTCACCCTGCCTCCCAACACCCCCCTCACTCCATACTTACCTCTGGAGTCTGGCGCGACGATCTTTGATGGACCGGGAACATGTCTGCACTCTTCAAAGCCGACCGCGAACTGAAGAAATGCCGGTAAGCTGTATAATGGCATAAATAGTTTTTTTTTTCAACTTTGGTGCATATCTCAGCCATTTTTGGGAATTTTGGCACCACATTTTCAACATAGGATTATTGGGACCCGTCCTCATGAATTCAGGCACTATCATGGTGTTATTTGTCCCGAAAGGTGATTTTGAGGTCACTGCGCGGAATCACCTTTCGGAATTGATTAATGAAATGACAGTGCCACTATTCATGAGGGGGGCTCTCAAAAAGCCTATGTTGCAAATTTGGTGGAAAAAATCCAAAAAATGGCTGTTTTACTAGCATGCATTGCGCAGTTTCCACGCACGCTTGTAAGTTCGTGAATTTGTAATATTTTCACTCCAGATTTTCAAAATTGGCATTTTTCTGCACCTCCTTATGAATCGTGCAGCTGTCATTTTCCATATCCTGGCCGAAATGTGTTTTCGCACGTCCGGCGCAGAATAGCACGGTTGTTGTGCGAAATCAGTTTTCAGGACAGTTTGAGGAAATGACGGTGACATTGTACATGAGCAGAGGTCCTAAAATACCTATGTTGAAAATTTGGTGACAAAATTCCATAAAATGGCTGTGTTACAAGTGTGCGTTGCACAGTTGCTACGCACCCTTGTAACTTCGCAAATTTGCTATATTTTAATGCCAGATTTTCAACGTTGGCATTTTTTCACACCTCCTTATGAGCAGTACAGCTGTCATTTTTCACATCTTGCCCTAAATGTGTTTTTGCACCTGTGACACACAATGGCGTGGTCAATGTGGGAAATCAACGTTTGTGTCAAATTAAAAAAACAGTGCCACTGTTCATGAGGGGAGGTCCCAAAATGCCTGTTAAAAATGTGGTTAAAAAAATCCCAAAAATAATTGGATTACAGACATGTGTTGCACAGTTTCTCTGCATGCTCATGACTTCACCAATGTTTCATATTTTCACTCCAGATTTTCAACGTTGCCATTTTTTCACATCTCCTCATGAACAATACAGTTGTCATTTTCCACATACTGCCCAAAATGTGTTTTCATCCCTGTGTCGCCAAATGGCATAGCTGCTGTACAAAACCACCTTTCAGCTAACAAACTGATACTGCGCCCTTCATGAGGTGGGCTCACAAAAAGCCCATGTTGAAAATTTGGAGTGAAAATACCAACACACACCTACAGTGTTAGGGTTTCCAACTGTAGCACCCCACCCTGTAGAGACTGACAGGCATCAGGGGTGTGACTTGGAATCATCGGCTGCAATGCTCACGCCATTCCACCCCCACCCTGCAGCCAGTGACAGGCATTGTGGTGTGCCTTGCAGTGTTCGGCCACAAAGTTCAACCCATTCTCCTATACTGCATCCACCTCAGCGTATTTTCTTATGGAATGGGGTAAGTATAAGGCCCAAATACCCCATAGCATACCACGACACTTGTCAGTGTCTACAGGGTAGGGTGAGGTAAAATGGCATGAGCGTTATAGCTGATGACCCAAGGCACCCCAATGCCTGTCGGTCTCTCAGGGTGGGGCGGGTGGGTTACGCCACTTAATACTTCACTACCATTCCTATTATGCGTCTCTAACTCTGGCACTACCAATGCCAATGCCAGCGAGACAACATTCGGCATTGACAAATGCTTGTTTTTTAATGTTTACTACAGTACTGTGGAGGGTTTTATAGTGAGAGAAAGGGAAAGTTACTGCAAATGTAGTAAGTAGTTGCACTGGGATGTAATTTCACTTTTAGGAAAAAAGTGCCTGCTGGTCAGGTGGGGGGAGAGTGATGTATACTAGAAACTGTGTAGATAAATGCCTGTGACATAAGAACGAAATTTATGTACACAGTTGCTCAGATAAATGGATTTATCATACTTTATGTCCGCCCTATAGATATATAGATTAATGTATATGTATATGTGTATGTGTGTGTGTGTGTGTGTATATATATATATATGTATATATGTATATATATATAATATAGATATATATCTATATATCTATATCTTATATATATATATATATATATGGGCTATCGGGAGGCACCTGTAGGATAACCAGGTTATGTTGTACAGTTGCCTATGACCTCAAGTAACCTCATGAGAGGTCACAGGCAACTGCTCAACCTAACCTGGTTATCTAACCCATATTGGATTTATGCAACAGGCCTTAATGTTTGGCGGTGGGTGGTGTGCATTTATTTTGTTTTTTTCTATTTTGGGGTGTTTTCAGTGGTACTTCTTTCCTTCGTGAGTGGTGCAGCTTCCGCGGTTTACTACAGTACTAGGATTGTCTGTTGTGGTGTAATGTCGGCTCACTTTAGTGAGGGAGTAAGGGAGCCCATGTGAGAGTGAGCTGGCGGGCAGGAGCAATTGTTTAAAGAGATGATGTGGTTGGGAGTAATACTTAAAGAAACTGTAGTTGTGGCTGGATTTTTTTTACTTACGTGCAACTGTGTCTGTGAGAAAAGCGCGAGACATGGAAGATGGAGTGAGCATTGCCGGCCATATGGAGTTCGGTGACAAGTTTTTGAAGAACAGTAAGAGGTACTCATGTGTAACATCAGCCCCCGCACCGATATCCTAGCTAATGGAAGGGTGGTGGACTCAATGAGAATGTGAGCAAGTGGGCAGGCTGGCCACCGGGGAGGGAACAGTGTGAATTGAGTATTTTACTGTACTTGAAAGCGATTAAGAAAAAGTGTTTTGGTGTACTTGAAAGCCATTAAAAAAAGATGTTAGTGGCTTTACGATGTGTAATACTGTTTGTCTGCTACAGTTAGGCACAACTGAATAGGTGGAGACATGCTGTGGGAAAGAGCTATGCGGCTATGAGGAAGAAGTGCCGGCTGCGGGGGTGGGGGTGGGGGATGACTTGGTCACTGTGTGGATAAATGGGTTATAATGTAATCACTGTGAGTATAACTTGAAGTTATTCCTATAGTGATTATATCATAGCCATTTATCCACACAGTGACTCAAATAATGGGAGGGCTTGGCTGGAGGTTCAATGTGGGGAATAGCTCCTCCCGCAACCTCTATTTAAGCCCTCCACTAACACCCCTCCCTTGCTTAGGTAATGTTTTTTGCTCCCGCTCCCTGCATGGCTCGTGTGGCACTGCATCTTTCTTATGTGCCTGCTGCTCTGTTTTTGTCTGTTCCTCCTGCTGTTGCCCATCTCCCCCTTCCCTCTCCTGGTTCCCCATTTATTTTTTTGTTTTGCCTGCCATGTTTTCAGCGTCCTGGCTGGTCTGTCCCAACGGCGGCTCTGTTCCGCCTCCCCACCCCCTTCCTCCGCTTGTCTCTGTCCTTCAATGCTTCATTTGCTGCTGTTTTCTTCTTCCCTGGGCTCCCATACCTCTGCCATCCCATGCCTTGGCCTCCTGCTTGCTCTGGACCCTATGGCTCCCAGATCATGCCTTGCACCACCGCTGCCCCTGTGGTGTCTTTTCCCCTTCCTGTTGTTAGGTCTCTCCCTCCATGTTGTTCCTTTTTGGGTTTTCTGCCCACAACCGTTCCCTTCTCATGCTCGGTGCTTATGAGCTTCCCATACTCCTTTGCCCCCTTCTCCCAGAACTCACCTCAAAACACCCCTCCAGCTGAACACCCATTTCCTTTCATCTCCTACTGCTGGCTCCATCTCTCCCTCGACCCCGCTGTTGCTGCAGCTTGCCGTCTGCTCCTGTAGTTAGCGTTCATTTTCCCCAGGATACTCTCCATCAGACTCCTTTACCTCATACACCCGACTACATTCAGCACCTGTTCATTCTCTAATTGCCATCACAACAGCTTAACAAAGGTAACGTTCCTATCTGATTTCACTGCCTTTTTACTAACCAGCTCTCATTAATACTGTGCTATACAGATGCATGTGTAACACCCTGGCAAATGGGGGTTCCTAAAAGCCTCTAGTGCTGTCTGTTTAAGAGCTGCCAGCTCGCAGACCTAATTAGTCTGCAAGGGGGGCTCTGTGTTCTCCTGCTCGAGTCCCACTCGAGCCACTGATAATGTGCCGTGGTTTGCCATCGCTAAACAGGCAAAGCAGGCACTTCCCTGGACTGTACTTATTGATTTAATATATGTTGAATGGGTATTGGAAAATGTACTTTGTCTTACCTGCTTCTTTTGCAGCTGGGACTTTGTGTGCTTTGCCCCTCCATTTTGGATCAGAACTGCCGCTTGGATCCAATCAGGAAGGAGGAGCACTTAAAATGGAGTATTGAGCAGCCAACCAGGATTTGGACTCTCTCAGGAGCTGGCTGCCAATGGGGATTATGGCCAGTGATTCTGGGAAGTGAAGTTCAGGAGTGTGGCGCCTTTTCGCACCAATAGGGGAATGTGGGGAGACTGGCATCTGAAGCCCTCCAATAAGGTCAGGTGGCGCCCGATGTGTGATTCCCTGCCTAACGGCCGAGAGGCAGAGTTGTTGTGGCCGTGAGTGAAGAAGGAGCTCCGGGCTTCTGCGCTGTTGAGTTTCCACGTGGGAAGCGCATGTGGTAAGCCAAAAGTCAGGCGGCTCGTTCGCCGAGGTGATTCAGACTGAATCCACCGCGTGCTGCTATCAGAAGAGGCTCTGCAGTTTGCAGCCAACTACCAGACTCACCCTGTAGAGGACTGGAGAATCTGCTTCATCGAGCTCAGTCTGTCAGGAGAAGTGAAGCTGCACTGTGACTTCCCAGGTTAGCAGTGAGGGCAGTCGGGATATAGAGCAGCTGCCTGGTAAGGTAACCTTCTTTTTACATATAAATGTGTGGGAAGTGTTCTGATCACAGGCCTGTGTCCCTCAGCGGTGCGCAAGGCGGTCTGCCATAAGAGTTGTGAGTAAAATTCAGGGTAATCCCCTGCAAACTGATCCATTGAGTTGCAAGTGTTCAACGGTTCTCCTCTCTGGCTACTCGAACTGAGCCTACCAGCTCTGGATTACAAATTGGGTATTGTACGAATGTTTTCATCCTCAGGGCCCCAACCAGCTGCACCAAACTTGGCTAGCCCCTTATCGCCTGGGTACCCAGTGACAGTGACTCGTAGGAACCTTAGCCAATGCACAGTGCTCTGAAACAGTAGAGTGATTAAGCTAATTAACTTGATTTCCCCTGCCCTTGTTATTTCCCCCTAAATAAATCAGATTTGGTTGTTTTGCGAAGTATACTGTCTGAACTGAGTGTCTGTGTGAAATACTGTACAGTGGCTATTGTATTACTGCATCTTACTTTACAGGGGGTCCCCAGAGTCAAGCTGATCGATCCAATCCTGGGGATAAGTGTATATTGCAACTTGTGTGGGCCACTAGTTGGAAGAAAGGGGGGTTGCAAGTGACTCAGAGGGCTGTGACCAAGTCATTCCAGACTGTCTTAACCCCGACCTCTGGGTGGAGGCACCCGCTATTGGACCTAGGCCCCTTAACCTGTTAGCAGCTACACAGGCATGGGTAGTAGCCCTTGGGATAGCGCCACCTGGGGGTTACACATGAAAGCAATCTAGGTCAAAGGGCCATTCACTCACTGACTGGTTTTTGGGACACAACTACAGTTCACTTGAAACATCCTCTCAAGCCTGCAAGAATTATATTTCTCAGACCTTGTTTGGCCTATCAGGCACCGGGAATTTCCATCCCGGCTTATATGGCTTTCAAACTGTCTCTGTTTCTGGTGGCATTATCAGATGCCCTTTTCCCATGCTGCTCAATGTATTTTGTGAATACTGCACCTCACGGTGCTCCGTTGTATATCTACAGTACTATTTACCGCCTCTTGATCCCAGTTGCACCTTGTGTACTATTGAGGGGATATAATTGTTGGGTAGTCCTATTTCCACCTTGTTCACTGAGGTGTCATTCCTCTTGCTATCTCCTTATGCACAATTCCACTTCTTTTCCTGCATACCATAATTGTAGGTGATACCTTCCTCCATGCTCCTGGATAGGCTGCCCATATTGCTAATTCCAGTAGTTTACCTATCCCCTGCCTAACTGCCTCAATGTGTTGGACCACTCACACTTCTCTAATGACTTGAGCCATTGAAATGGGGGGGGGGCCCACTCTACTACCCTTATGCTTCACCTTGTCCTCCCCTACTGCCTACATCCTCAGTTCCCTATGTCTACATTCTTCTCTTCCCTGTTAAATTCTTCATTTCCAGTAAGGTCTTCCTTTCCCTCCATCTTATGTGCCAAGGCTGGCTTCCTTCTACATTTCATGTCTGATTGTGTGCCTTCCCTTCATATCATTCAATGTATGTTTTATCATCCCTATCATTTGCATTTTCATACCTTTCACATGTCAGCATCCTACTCTACATTCATTCTATGGCAGCATTCTGCGCTTATGCCTGCCCATACCAGTAGTACTCAGGACTCCGTCCCTAACTCGCACCTTCTGAGGTGCTGAGCGAGGGTAGGCTTCCCCTGCCTAGCAGGGATGGGATTCTGTTACATTAACTACCTTCTACTACTTACCAACCTGACATCCTCCATCCCTAACTCTGCTGGATAGCATCAAGTGAAGGTTAGCTCGCCCCGACTACTGGGGATGGGAGTCATGTCTACCATCTACTGAGTCATATCCTGCTTTCTCCATCTCATACCAGTTGCCGCTTCCCTTCAGGCATGGAACTTCTTTACCATGTGCCTCTTCATCCTACCTATGCCTAGATGCCTCAAGGTATGATCATCCCACCTCAGCAATCACCGTTGAGTGTGTGGATCTCCATTCCACTGCTTCAGCTCGATACATGCTCAACCTGATACCCAACCGCTGCTTCCCTTCAGGACCATGACTTTGCCTGACTTACCTTCTGCATCCTACCTGGTCTGTAGCCTCAATTAACACACTGCCCCCCCTTGGCTGGTGCCTGACTCTGCATTCACCCGTTTCTCCTTTTGCAACTTGTGCACGATGTGGCTTACTGCTTCCCTTTGGGAACGGGACCTCCTCAACTTATTTGCCTTCCAACTCTCCCTACCAGATAACATGCAAGTCTTCACCCTCTCAATACTCAGTTTGGTTGCCTGTTTCTGTGACTCCACTAGTTCTGTACTGTCTCTGTCTCCTATTCAGTTACCACTCCCATTTGAAGCTGGATCTCATCCACTCAGTTGCCTCCATCCTCCTACCTAAGCCTGCCGGTATCAGATTCAGGTGATCTCTCCTCCACTACAGGACTGGAAGCTCATTTCTGAACCAATCTGTCTTTACTTTGTATGCTCTCTCTTGGACCACGGCTTGTCATTCCCTCCTGGACCGGAACCATATACCATTATGCCTCCACTGTCATCCTTTCTCTGGCATGTCATATCCTGGTCACCTCACCTCTACTCCCTTGCTTAGGAGCCTGCGTCTTTACCTGAAAGCTCATCCTTCTGCATTTTCTACCTCCTACCCAATTACAGCTTCCTTCCAGAATCAGGACCCCTCTGCTCCCAATGACTTCCTTCATTACTCACCAACCTACATCCTGCACTTCCATGGACCTTTGTACAGGACCCCCTTTGGCCTCCTTTCCCTCAGGATTTGGACCTTGTCTGCTTGTTCAGTCTCTCTCTCACTCCTGTTTGCCTGCCTCATGGATTTCTTTGCAGCAGGTCACCCCTTCCAGCTGCTGTATGAGTCGTTTGACTCTTCTGATGTGGGATCCTCATCCTTCTGCACTCCAGCACCTTTCGTCCATTCCTCTCATTGTTTGAAGCCTTTGTCAAATGTGGGACTCAGGTATCTCACTCACAGGCTTGTGGTGCTTGGCTTTGCTCATGGGTCTTCCGTGGATCTTACCCTGATACCTTACTACAGCCTTTCTGCATTCCGCTGCTGATTGCCAAAGAGATGACCTGGTCCTGTTCCTTCCTGAACTGTATGTCATTCAGCTTTGCCTAGCCCATCACTTTCCCTGGATCACTCCTTCAGTCCATCACAATCCACTCCAGACTTTCCTTACATCTTTGGATAGCTGCCTTTTTGTCTTTGCAGGCTTGGGCATCATACAGTTTGCTGTGGCTCTTTTGGGCCTCATATCCTATCTCTGACCAGTATTTCTACCCGGTCAACTGCTCTCCCATATTATCCATCTTATACTCCTACTCTAGCCATGCTAACAGTACCCTTTCACTACACATTGGATCACTCGTTCATTACTCTAGAGAAATACTACTGCCAGCAAACATCCCTTGGCTAACATGCCTCATAGACTCTTACATTATCATAGAGTTTCATATAATGCCCAATCAGCTCCTCACAATCATTCATGGAATCCCGTTCACCTGGGTAATAGGAAGATCTTCTCCATCTATACTGGATATACCTTTTAACTCCTGTCCATTCAATAACCATGATGTCCCCATCTACCTTGTCTCACTGGCTATCCTCCTACATGGAAAGGACTTTCATCCTTCTGCAATGCTCTGACTTTGCAATTAGTATCACTCCTACAGATACTGGGAATCGCAAAATTACTCATTCAACTACAGACATCATCCATTTTACCTTCTGCAGCCTCTACTTCCAACACCGACTCTGTTGATCACATTACTCAACACCTACTCCTAAACACTCATTGCTTATTTTAAGAATTTCACAGATATCTTCCAGAATTTTAATTGTGAAATCTCCACCACCTAGCTGATTATTAACTCCAAGCCATCCAAACCATCATTTTCATTCCTGGACATCGCCATTCCTTATACAATCATCACTCCCCTTCACCTAGTACCTTCAGCCGGGTTAACCGTTCTTTCAGTGGACCCTTCAGCCTTGCCTCTCAATCGGTATTAATCAGCAGTAGCACTAAGATCCTATGGCATCCTGCACTAATTGATCGCACTACCAATCTAGCCTACAGACTCTTCTTATATCTGCCTCCAAGCTTCTCTCAAGTACTTCGGAATCAGGATTACCTGTAAAACTTAACCAACCTATGCCACCACAGAAATACCGGCACTTACTTCAGGCAGTGTACCAGCAGAGTATTTACATATAAAGTCAAGAACATCATGACCAAAGAAGCCACCCATCCCTTAAACCAAATTTCCAATCGTTCCCCATATACATTAGGCTACCATCTAGATCGATCTGCAAATCTTCTTCTGTTTGCTCACTAATCACTTATGGCATTACTCTCATCAGTCACTCAAACTCTCCCCTACTCATTTTACTCTGGGATGCTTAATTAGTGAATTATCACTCACTAATCAATTCTTTACCTCCAGACTACCTTGAACATCAAACCTTACATGAATTAGATCAGTCACCCATAACTTTACAAATCATTGCAAATCCCACAGTGTACTGTCTGGTTTTATATTGATCAAACTATGCTCTCGTGACTCATTACGCCCCTACAGTCCCTTTGGACATGCATCTTTCATCACCTTGGAAGTATGGACTACATTAGCCCTTCTTTGACTGGATCTGCTCCACACATAGGATTCTACCATCCCTACGGAAAAGAAGTACCCTTCATCCTCAGGATTATCATTCAGCCTGTATTGTCCATGGATCAAGAATGAACCATCATCCCCAGGGCACACAAAGACTCGCTTCTACTCATTTCTTCTTCATGGATGCTCCCTAGCGACTCCTCGTTCATTATTAAATTCCTTGCCTCCAGACCATGCCTTGACATTCAAACCTTTCACAAGTTGGGTCATTCACCAATGACTTCTTGTACTATAGCATTTCCACCATCCCCCGTCTAGTAACCTATCAATCAAGTCATGCTGCCTGTGCTCATTACACCCTTACAGTTCCTCAGGACAAGTACCATTCATCATCTTGGAAACTTGGACTTCCCTCACCCTCATTCACCTGGATGTGATTCACACTTCAGATTCTATCACTCATTCAGAAAACATCTACTCTTCAACCTCAAGATCATTGTTCAATCTACATAATACATGGATGGAGGCTGGATCATCATCTCTCCAAGCAGCTCACTCATCTCACATTAGCTATGATTAGTAGACCATAGGTCCTTCTGCTTTTAGTATGTCCAGAGGATGGGCAGACCTCCAGCCATGGGTCCTCATAGCTTTCCTCCACCTGAGGGTTTTTCCTCTCCTGAGTGCCAGGGGGTCATAGAATTGGAGAAGGTATCTTTTTGGGACTTCTATTCCCTACAAAGTATTACCTACATACCTACTACTCAAGGGTGGGAATAGAGTAAAGCCACAAAAAGTACTGCAAGTTACACAAGCATTATATACCCCATCTCTCCCCATTGCTATTCCACAAACATTGAATGGGAGGGCTTAGCCCGAGGTTCAATGTGGGGAATAGCTCCTCCCACAACCTTTATTTAAGCCCTCCACTAATGCACCTTCCTTGCTTAGGGAGTGTTTTTTGTCCACCACCATCCCCTCCTCCTCCTTCTCCAGCACTCTTCTCATCCTTGTTCATGGGCTTTCCATTCCCTATAAATTACTACCTACATACCTACTACTCAAGGGTGGGAATAGAGTAAAGCCACAAAAAGTACTACAAGTTGCACAAGCATTATATACCCCATCTCTTTCCATTGCTATTCCACAAACATTGAAATGTAGTTATGTACTGGTTTTTATCCTGACGCCTGTTGTATAAACCTATATAGATATATATATACATACATATACACACACTGTATATATATATATATATATATATATATATATATATATATATATATATATAGATAGATATATATATATATATATATATATATATATGGAAAAAAAAACTGCATTAATGCATCAGTTAGGGTTAAAGTGACAAAAGTGAGGAAATTAAACATTAGGGTTGAGCACTTAACCCCACCAGAACCCACACACCCATGCTCCACAGAATGACGCCATTCCATGTGTGAGCAGGTTTATATGCTACAGTAAAGGAGAATGGGGTAATAGTTAGGCCTGATGACCCCATGGCACAGCCTGGCATCTGTCAGTCTGTGGAGGATGGGTGTGTGGATCGTGGAGGGGGGGTTAGATGATCAATCCTAATGTTTCATTTCCTCACTTTTGTCACTTTAACCCTAACCGATGCGTTACAAGCATTTTTTTGCCATGAATTTCCTTACTCTTTGAAAAAGTGCAATATAACTAGTAAAAAACATGTATTGGTGGGAGCGCAGGGCCCAAAGTTGCCCATTACTGCATAACAATATGCATCTATGGGAGTGCGGGCTCCACTTACGCATAGCTATACAGCAGCCCTATACAGCAAGGAACCCTTGTAACACAGATTTGACAATATCTCATTAATCATGCAGCCTATGAAAAAAGTTCCACTGCAGACTTACTCTATGGTTTAAAATCTTGTTCCAATAGCATAGATCACTTAAAAGTGATCTATGCTACCAGCAGTGAAAACTCTGTATCTAATTTCGTTTTCAAGATAATGGTGCCAGAAGGCATGACAGACACCGCAATATAATCCTAGGGGGAAAATGTCAACTTCGTCATGGCATATCTATGCAGTGCCTTAAATCCCCAACACCTAAACAGCATATATCACACCTGTAGGGTATCCCCTCAGCACCCTGTAAATTTCAAATAAAAAGACCAAACCGTTAATGAGGTACGCCGTTCTAAAGTTTTTACACCTTTAAAAATTCTTCAGTCGTGAGATAGCAAAATCCTCAGCCGTGAGATAAATCCTAGTCCGTGACCTAACAAAATCCTAGTCCACAAGCAGACATCTGGTCACACCAATCTGGACCATCTGGTTGTCCTCAGGGCCATCTGGTCATCCCCAGGGACACCTGGTCATGAAATTCTGGCCATCTGGTCATCCCCTCAAGAACAAAGCTCGTGGACCAGGATTTTGCAGGCTCACGAAAGAAGATCGTTAGCGAGTCACGAAAGAAGAATTTTTAATTTTTAAAAACCTATTTTTTGACAGAAATGAAGCAAACCAAAAGCATGGCTTTGTAGAGGGGGTCACTCTGAACAAAACCCATGCCTCATTTGGCCAAAAAGTCACCCATGGAGTAAGCTACGACATTTTGTTTGACTGGAAAACTAAAAACAAAATGGCAGCTCGCAAACAAAGAATTTTTCTGACGGACTAGGATTTTTCTTTCACAAGCTGACAAAATATTTGACCGTGAGACCATTTATCTTTCGTAAAATATACATATACATTTTTGAGTGAACTGAGCATGCGCAGAACTAAAAAATTTAAAATGTAATGCCTTTGGAACGGATTAATATTTTTTTACCAAACCAACCCTGGATTGTTCTTTGACACAATCTCTTTCTATGTTCCAAGTTTCAGACCAAAAGACCACATGGTATGGTCGCAGCGCCACAGGCAAAAAACATGTCAAAACTGGCAAAAAGTGCATTTTTTGGCATTTCGCTGCACAGAAACCATATGTCTGACTGAAACACAACCTGGTAAGGCAAGAGAGCTACCATACCAGACTGTGCATGCCAAATTTTGTGCAAATCAATTGAACAGTTGCAAAGTTATTAACGTGCAAAATTTGAGGTTTAACATTAACGTGCCTACTCAATCCTAACTATAGGGGTGCAACTGTGCCCCTAAAATATAATATTATATATATATATATATAGATAGATGAAAAACACCTTTGGCACCAGCCAGAGTCTAGCTAGACTCTTTCCTTTCCCCTACTTCCATATTCTTAATGGTGCTTTGATTGAGGACATTTCCTTGAAATACCTTGTGGTTTAGTTGGATTGCCATTTCTGTTTCTTTCTGCACATGGAAGCCATCCACCAGAAGCTCCTCTCTAAACTTGGTGCTCTCTACAGGAACAGAAAAGTCATCTCGAAGATGGTCCTCCCTATCTTTGATTATAGTAACTCAATGTACAGTGCCTCTCTTAAGTCCCCATTGGCCAGACAGGATCCCCTTTTTCACTACTTTCATCATTTTGCTCTGGACTGTCCATCATGTACCCATCACTGTTCCCTCTACAACTCCCTCTGCCCCTTTACTCGAGTCCAGGTGCCACACTCACTGTGCCTCCTTTATCTCCAGCTTCTGGTTTGGCTCCCACCCATCTTACCTTTCCTCCCTCCTCTCCTGTCCCCCTACCCCTATGTACTCCCTCCACAACTCTGTCGCTTTTTCTCCCTCCACCTTGTAACATCCTCTGCAAGTCAACCTGCTTTCTCATTCAATTTTCTGAGCTCTGGTCTCCTCTGCCTCCTGTTATTCACTCTGCCTCCTCCCTCTATTCTATCAAAACCCTCCTTCATGACTGCTCTTCTCACACCTGCAAATCCTCTCATCCCCTTAGCCACTCTAGGCAATAAATGCATCTCTACAGCCAGGCCCTTTTACTGCCCCTTGACTGTAACTATGTGCTGTGCATTTCTGTGCATTAGTGCTAATTTCTATGAATCTGCTCTTTTCTCGATGTAACTGGATTTTTATCTTTAACTGTTTATACCGGTACTTTATTTATTCTCATTGTACATTATATTACTTTCTATTTTTTTTTGTATTATCTTTTTATTGATTTTCCATTTTTCATATCGTCACAGTCTATGATACGCCAGCATTCCAGACTTCTTACACTAAATTTGAAATGTATTCTTTTATATTACTTTCTGATGAACTGTCTACTCCCTTCACCCCTGCCCCCAGGACAACAGACACATTTGGAAACAAAATAGTACCAGCTCAGTATGTCTTTCCTAGTAAAACCTTTGAAATATATGTTGGCAATAACCCACAACAGAGTATGGGGTTATAGGCATTTAATCCATGCCTGGTGTGCATTGTGAGGCATGAGGCCACAGACCAAGTGTCCTCATAGCCTCCCAGGTGTGGATTAAATGCCTATAACCCCATACCCTGGAGTTGGTTATTGCGCTTATAAAACGGGTTATATTCAAAACATAGGAAAACCCACAGAAAGGTTTTTTCCTCATGTTTAAAGATCAAAAACCATGTCACCTTGCAAAATAGTCCCTCACAATGCCGGTTGCACTGTTGTTATGCACATAGAAATGTCACACATACACTACTGTCATGATTTGTGACATTTCCTGTGCATAACACTGTCTCCTACCTTGCCTACCATGTGTAGTTTATATCCCCCCCCCCACACACACACACACACACACACATTCACATGCACCTTGGACTGCAAAGGGACCTTTCCCGTTCCCGATCAAATACAGCTCCAGATGACATACAGAGACACAGAGAGAAGGAATTGTGTCTTGCATGTCCCAGTATCTGAACTCCCGATGACAGAGAGAAAGAGAGAGAGAGAGAGAGAGAGAGAGAGAGACAGAGCAGGAATTGTGTTTGCATGTCCCTCCAAATCACAGAGAAAGACAGACAGAAAAGGAATTATGCTGTCACTGTCTATCTCTTTCACTGTCTCTCACGCTCTGAGCACATTCTGTACAGTGCTGCCACTTCATCTCTCTCTCTCTCTCTCTCTCTCTCTCTCTCTCTCTCCTGTTGCTTGTGTTGTGTGAATGGGCTATGAACACCACTGCCAACTATTAGGACTGACTTCAGCTGTCTGCACTGCTCCATCATGCAGCGGGAAACAATGCTTTGGGAGGGTGGCGGTCTGTACAGATAAAGAGAGAAGACACTGCATATGTTACGATCTGCCTGTTAGTGTCTCTCACTCTCCATCTCGCTATGACTGATGATGTATGGGTGCATGGCTGAGGCAGCCAAGATATGTACTGTACACATCACCTCCCACTGCCACCTGTAATAAGAGATGCACAGTGCAGCAGTTCGGGGGGGGGCACAATGACACTATCTGCTGCTTCATACTTGTTCAATGGTTGTGTTTCTGTTTTTGCTTTTGCCAGTACTCTCCAACTCTCTAGGAAAAAAGAATCACAATCACAGAGCGAGAGAGAGAGAAATGGAATTCTGTTTTGCATGACCCACTCGCTGTCACTGTCTCTGCCTGTCTGTCTCTCTCTTCTTGTGTCATGCTGTGCACTGAAACTGTTTGCAAAGCAGTGGTGAGTGGGTAAGTAGTGACAGCTTCAGAAGGGACTGTAGGACTTGTGTATTGTGCCTAAATGTCCTGCTGCCACTTTCTCTGTGTGTCCCACTGCAGAAAGCATGCTGAGCTTCTCGCTGTCTCTCTGGGAGGGTTGGGGGGACACTGGTACACTTGACATTCTGGGTGGTCAAGACATGCTTCAGGATGTCTCATTTTCTCTGCAGTGTCTGACCTGGTTGCTGTCTGTCTTACTCTGTCCTGACACACACTGTGGGCATTTTTTTATTTTACTTCTGTTGGGCACCATTACTTTGCTGTCCCTCGCTGTGTCTCTCTCTTACTAGTGGGTTTCGCTGCTTGCTCCTCAATGGTTGAGGGACAGCCACACTTAACTACCACATCACCATGTCAATTTGTCTGGGTTCCATGTGGGACAGGGGTACAGCTGGCAGTGCTCCTTCACATTTTCCAGGACCTTACATAACAACAGGGGTGTTACCTGTGAATTAACAGGGTTTGGTGATCGCACTGTGCCCTCCTTCTCTAGCTTCACTACTGTGCTCTATGGCTGCCTTTCTTTGCTCAACTCACAAAGGGATAACAAGTGCTGGTCTGCCCATGGATACTGGTTTAGGGACATCTCACACCAACTGTGAATTAAACAGTGAATTTAATCCACGGTCAGGTGATGGTGTTTAGCCAATGACATTTCTGGCTGCCCTGAACCCATGTTATAAAAACAAATATATATGAAATATTGTGAAAACCATCTAGACCAGTTGTGGGAAGTTGTATACATCATAAAGGAGGCTGAAGATCACCAATTCCATTGCATGCCTTATAAATGTTTGTGATTATTTTTTGTGCACAGGAATGAGGGATTGATGGAACTGTAAAGAGGAAGGACTTGAGCAGGACATGCTTCCCTGTACTGTACTACTAATTCACATCAGTACTGTCCTGGTGGGATCACCACTCAGAGACAAGAGGGCAGTTTAATCTCTTGCACTTAGTCCATCTGGCATTCCTTTGGAGAGCAGTGCTGGTTGTGCTGAACAGATTGTGATAAGGTCTATGCTGTGTGCTCATGACCACTGGAAGTAGAGATGAGTCCACCAAAGATTGTACATGTGATCTGAGACAAAGTGAACTAGATGTTTTAAAGTTTTACTTCTCCATCAAAGTTCCAAAATCACCTTTGTGAATTATTTCCCAGAGTTCCCACTTCACTACTCCATCACTTCACAAGGAGTTTTCCTGGCAGTGGCACTTTTTTAGGTGAAGTGGCAACTTCACCAGTGAATTTAGGTCAATTTGCATAGAAAAAGGGTCACTTCTCCTGGTGAAAACTTTTGCACTTCGTGAACTTTGCCAGCTTTGCAAATTCTTCCCACTTCATCCATCACTAGTTTGCACCTGTCCTGTGCTTCCAGCAGTAAATGACTAGGGCAATAAATGGAGTATGCACCTTCAAATTAAAAGTCCAGTATGTAATTCCACCCTGCCCAAACCTTACAGTCACCCTAAGAGGGCAGCAGGACAGATTTTTTATTCATAATAAAGTGAACATACTCTGAATGAGTTGCACATTTTCCACAAGTCTGGGCACTCTCTAAGACACTGGAGCTGGTGAGGATCTAACATAATATGAAACCAAATGGCTGTGCACAGCCCAAGAACGGAGCACTCTGCTATAAGAAAAACATCCAACCCTTAAAGGGTAATAGAGGAGTTAGGTGTGGGTGGAATTACATTCTGGACTATTGACTAAAAGTTACGTGTTCCCATTAATGACTATTCCAAACAGTTCCATCCCTATCCACATCCTGTGGATCAACAGCTTTTAGTTGTGCATCAGTATTATAAGTCACTCTTAATTCCTTGGTGCTAAATTCTAAATCATTGAAAAAAGGATGGAACTATAGTACAGTCCACACTCAGCTTGTTGTGCAGCCAGTTTACAACCTGTTCCCTAGTTAGTACAAATACCTAGGAGTACTCAAAGACAATTCACCAAATTTTAATTCCCACATCACTAGTACTATCAAAAAGGTAAATAGCAGGTTAGGGGTGCTGAGGAGGAGAACTTTCTATATCCCAAAGAGGGTCTGGAAAAAAACAGCAATGCAGCTGCTACTGCCATCCCTAGAATATGGGAACATAGTGTACCAACACACAAGTAGGCCTACACTACACAAACTAGACAGGGTTTACAATAAAATAGCAAAATTTGTACTAAAATGCCCATACGACAGACACCACTGCCTAATGTACAAAGAGTTAAACTGGGACTCGCTAGAAGTAAGGAGGAAAAAGATAAAGGCAATTATGGCATTCAAACTGCACAAAGGTCTCATTAGCTACCTTGAGTTTGATGCTAGAGAAATCCCCATACACACTCACAATCTGAGAGCGATGAGGCACAGGGAATACACCATCTCAAAAATCTCCACATCCCACAGGAAGCTCATACCAAAGTGGTGGTGGGCAGGAAAGGAATGGAACTCTCCCCCCACCCCCACCGGATGTCAGGAAAGCACCCACAATAAACAGTTTTAAACATATGCTGAGCAAAACCCTAACAACTACTTGTACCTGTGCATGATCTGGAACCAAGGTTTCAGCACATCTCAGGAAAGACACAATAACAAACGTCAACCTCCACTTCAAAGAAACAGACATGAGCTACATACAACGTGCATGGTTGAAGTGACTGGTATGAGTAACTACTGTATGTTGCCTGACATGGCTCATGTAAAACAACCATATGATGCTGTAATTACCCAACCAATATTTCTACAAACCTAGTATGTAAGTTGCCACTGCAAAAAAATGAACATGAGCTACGTACTGCATGTGCCTGACATGTTTCACATAAAACAACCATATGATGCTGTAACTACTCAACCAATGTTTGTACTAAGCTACATATACTGCCACTGCAAAGAAACAGACATGAGCTATTGTATATACTGCATGTGCCTGACATGTTTCATGCAAACAACCGAATGAAGCTGTAGTTATTCGACCAATGTTTGCATAAACCTAGGTACATTGCCACACTGCATCTGGAATACACAGACTATTTAGAGGCCAGAACTGTTTCTTGATGACTCAAATGATTGTATGAAACTGTAACTCTATAATCAATGCAACTGGATTATGCATGTAGACCCAACTTTACTAAGCAGGACAGCTTTGTAAACAGGGCTGCCAAAATCCTAACAGTTCCATCCTGTTGAAAAATAAAGTTTCCACCTACCTATCTGTCTATCTGTCTGTCTGTCTGTCCATCTGTCCGTCTGTCTGTCTATCTATCTATCTATCTAGCTATCTGTCTATCTGTCTGTCTGTCTGTGTACCTATTTATTTATCTATCTAGCTATCTAGCTATCTATCTGATTGCAATAAGTTGCCAACTAGTTGGTTTGCCTTTTTTCCACTAGAGCAGCAGAACATGGCTTTTAACTGAAAGTAAATTTATTCAGGCAACTCACCAAATGCTCAGCAGAAACTAGTTAACAACAGATATCGGTGATTATGGCATTAATTATGTAAAGCCTTAACAGCTCAGATGCTACCAGACTGCCAGCTGGTAACATGAAACATTTAATATGAACCGTACTGTAAACAAGACACACATCTTAGTAACATCTTGTACTGTGCCTGCTAACATATGATCGTTTTACTGCTACAGGATGATGGTGTTTTTCCCCTGGGCAGTGACAGTACTGCTAATGTTACCAGTGCATTTGAAGGCTCAGAAGCTGCCCACCCGAGATGAGGAACTTTTCCAGATGCAGATAGAAGACAAATCCCTTTTCCATGATTCATCTGTCATCCCAGATGGGGCTGAGATCAGTGGCTACCTCTTCAGGGACAATCCTAAAAGGTATTACTTTGTGATTGAAGAACCCCTGAAATAAATGCAGTGTTATTGAAAAAAACTGTTGTACAGTACTTTGTTGTCTAACTGTTGCATTGCAGTGTTGTCATATACTGAATCAGACTGAAAACAGATGTTGCCGATTCTATACGTAGATATTATAGGTTCCACAAAATAAATACTACTGCATAAGGGTAATGTTCTTCTGGCCTTGCATAATAGCCTGTACTATTTCTAAATCCATATACAATATGCTTACTTAGCAGCAGCGGGAGCACAAGTGTTCCCAATAAGAGAAATTCATTATAACGAAGATTCACTATAGACAGGGAGACTATAGATGTGCCTGTCTCAGAAAGATCATGGTGTGTACAGAATGGTGTAACAAATTCATTGTAACAAAATAATATAAGGTTGAAATGGGCTCTACACCCATCAGGTCTGCCTCCTCCACTTCTTATGTAGGGATGAGTAAATATGGTGTGCTACATGCAGTGATATATAGGGGTTCTCCACCCATGCTACTACCCCAAGAATACTCTGTGATTCCCATGGTAAGCAGAAATTTCTCCTGGCTTACCTGAAGGCTTATACCTTCATAGCCACTGTCTCCTCTGGTAGGCTGTTCCATAGGTTTTCCACCCTCTGGCAGAAGAAGTGCCTCTGAATGCTACCTCTAACTTTATCACCTCTGAGTTTCAGAGCATGGCCCCATGTCCTGATGAAGGACATCAGATCAAGCATCTTTGTTTGTTCAACCTTGTAAATACCCTCAAGTATGCACAAGACTGTGAGCATGTCTCCTCTCCAAGGGGAGCATGTTAAGGACCACCAGCCTCTATTGATAGCTTTTGTTCCCCAGGCCCCTGATCAGATCAGTCGCCCTGTGTTGCACTCTCTCAACTGCTTCAAAGTCCTGTTAGCATTGTGGTCTCAGATCTGCATATAGAGCTCCATTTGGGGCCTGGCCTGGACCCTGAATCTGGCAGGATTATATCACCTGTTCTGCTTGTCACTCCCAGTTTAATGCATGCCAGAAGTTTGCTGGCTCTTTTGACTAGCAACTGTCACCGCCAATGAGAGTAAAGAGGGGTGCTAAAGTAGAGTTAAACCCCAACTTGGCAAAACAGGAATACAGGTCATTGTCTGTAATGAAGAGAAAAAAACAATTTTTTTAACTTATATTAACTCACGGCAGATGATACCCTTCTGGCTAATCATTTTATTGCTTCCGAACAACCACATTGTTTACCTGCATGTGTGCTCCCTTCAGTTATTCTTGATTACAAAAGCCAGTAATACTGACATGACAAAAGTGTACACTACCAATTTAATGCTGAAGGTACAGTATACTCGAATTGCCTTGCCTCCAAATAAGCAAGTACATTCACACACCCATGCACTTAGAATTCAAGCGCATACATGTACATAGGACTGTTTTAATGGCTCAACTTGTCCATTCATGAAGCCCTGAGTTATGGCTTTTTTTGTGAGTTCATTAGTAGAAGGTCAGAATTAATTATTACAGTCTTACAATTCATGATCCGTAACCTGTGTTTTAAAAATGAACTTTTACCAATACTGTACATTTACTGAGGTAAGGGGAATAACAAAGGCCTTAAATATCTGATTGTGCCAGTATTCTGTCAGGAAGGCAAGGAGTATTGCTAGCTTGGGGAAGAAGTTATGGGAATGGTGCAGACCAAACAGGAGACAGTGCTGGCCATGCCAGAATAAGTACGTAAGTACTGTATCTAGGGGTTTTAAATAAAAGGAAATCCTAGGTTTTGGATGGTTGCCACTCTACGGTAATAGTCCAGTTAAGCAGGATTTTGGCTGGACCCCTCGCTGATATCTTTCAGTATTCCTTTTAGACAGGGATGGTGCCAGCTGACTAGAAAACTGGAAGGGAAGGACCTAAGTAAATACAGACCTCTGAGCCTTACCTTCATGCTTTGCAATGTGTTTGAGTCACCCATAAAACATGTGGTGGTTCTGAACATGGAAGAGCATAGACTGTTCTCTAGCAGATGATGTGGTTTCACAAAAGAAAGATCCAGCCAAAGCAACCTGATTTCCTTCTTTGAGAAGGTAATAAGGGAGGCAGATGAGGGCCTTCAGAGGATGTGGTCTACCTAGACTTCAGCACGATCTTTAATACTGCAGTGCATGGAAATCTCTAGCAGAAAGTAATACAATATGCAGTCCACAATGTGTGCAGATAGTGGATAGCACATTAACTGAGAGGCAGGAAGCAGAGATTGGAGGTGGATGGTAGCCAGTGAAGGGATATTTTGATTGAAGTACACCAGGGGTCAATTCTGGGTCCTTTGCTTGTAACATACAATATTTATTAAATGACTTAGAGGAGCAGGTCAGCAGCAGGCTGCTGAACTTTGCTGATGACACTAGATTGGCAAGAAATGTGGATACAGCGGGGGGGGGGATATATTACAGGGGGACCTGCAGAGACATTATGGGTGGGGGCTGATAAATGGGAGCTTAGAGTCAGTGTGGAGGAGTTCAGAGTACTATACCCATGTGTGAGGTGTCAAGGTTACACATACAGCCTATGTGATGTAAAAGTGTACAACACAACCGAGCAGATGGAGCTAGGGGGTAATTGTGGACAGTGAGCTAGAGTTACACTGGCAATGTACTGCTGCAGTCCTTTGATGCAATACTGTATTAGGGAGGGTCAGGAGCAGGTCAAGGCAAGTGATCCCTGTGCAAGACATTGCTTAGGCCACACCTGGAGTACTGCATCCAGTTCTAGTCTTCACAGTACACAAAGGATGTGGAAGAGATTAAGAGGATGCATCACAGGGCCACCAATTGGGTTAGTGAATTAGGGGCAAGGGCAATCAGGAGAGACTAGACATGTTGGAATTATTTAGCTAAGAAAAGACAAGACTGAGAGGGGACATACTCATGGAGCTCTGAATACTAAAGGAAATAGACAGGGTGGAGTATATACAGATGTTTCAGCTGTTGAATGCTAGCAGAACTAGACATGCAGCAAACTTCATAGGGGCAAGCTAAGGAGATATGTTAGAAAGCATTAATTCACACAGAAGGTGTCAGCCCAGTGGCATGGAGGGCTGAGGCATCATGCCTTACCTCCTGTCATGCCGGCGACCCATGTTCGCAGTGTGAGTGGGTCGCCAGGGGTTGGCTGGGGTGGGAGAGGATTGAGCATCTGGAGGACAGCTCTCCTCTCCCAAGGAGGGGTGGGACTGGAGATCAGTGTATGCCTGACCCCTAGCAGCAGCTGGAGGCTAGCACACCAATTCCACAAGATGGGGGTGGAGACAAAGCAGAAGCCCAGCATGCCATATGCAGAAGCACACACAGCTCGCCCATTGGTGTCATTGCAGGCTAAGTCCCACACTCGGGGGTCGGGAGAAAAACCAGAGGCAGAAAAACACAGTGGACCAGCAGAATGATTCCAGCCCTCCACAGGCACCGCACCTAGCCAGCTGGCACCTCAAGCCAGAGGTGAGTACCAGTGGACGCCAGGGTGACGGGGCTGGGGCGGGGGGGAACGGAGGAAGGGGGCTGGTCCACAGGCAGGAGAGAAAAGAAATAAACTAAAAAAAAAATAATAATTCACACAGAAGATGTCCACCATGTGGAATAGCCTTCGCAGTGAAGTTGTGGAAGCTAGGACTGTTCAGCCTCTCAAAGCAAGACTAAAACAGATTCCTGCGGGAGAATGGCATTGAGGGTTACACATATTGAGTAAGGATAGCAATCCAGCTGATAAGTTTGGATGTGTGTCTGTGAAAAAATGGGGTATAGTAACTGTAGTGTAGTAGAAGGGGTGGGCAAGATAGACCTCAAGACCCTTCTTTCCCATTTTATTTCCTCTTTGGGGATGGTAACCCAGCGTCTTCTCTGGATACAATACTGCACATCCAGAACTTGTAACACATCCCTCCAATACCCCATACCTCCATGACCATCACAGTCTCTATTGGATACATCCCTGACGGCCTTGATCTATCTGTCCAGATTCTGCTGTAAATTGCCTTTCCAAGGATCATCTTTACCAGTTAACCTGTCACCATGTGAGTTACTTTCTGCAAAGACTTCCAAGGCCCACTCACAAAAATAGTAGTGATAGTTCTCTGACTATCCTTAGGGAAGCTTCTAGCTACCAGTCTGTGTTTGGGGTTAGTTCTTTTTAGCATGGACTCCCATCACTAGCCAAGCCCTGACTGACACTACTCCCAGAATTTACCTGAGTCTTCTCCCTGCATTTACCTGAATCCTCTCCCTGCATGTCTCTGAATCCTCTCCATGCATATCTCTGAATCCTCTCCCTGCATTTACCTGAATCCTCTCCCTGCATGTCTCTGAATCCTCTCCCTGCATGTGTCTGAATCCTCTCCTTGCATTTACCTGAATCCTCTCCCTGCATTTACTGGAATCCTGTCCCTGCATTTAGCAGAATCCTTTCCCTGCATTTACCAGAATCCTCTCCCTGTACTTACCTGAATCCTCTCCCTGCATTTACCTGACTCATCTCCCTGCATTTATTGGAATCCTCTCCCTGCATGTATCTGAATCTTCTCCCTACATTGACCTGAATCATCTCCCTGCATTTATCCGAATACTCTCCCTGCATGTCTCTGAATCATCACCCTGCATTTACCTGACTCCTCTCCTTGCATGTATCTGAATCTTCTCCCTGCATTTACCTGAATCCTCTTCCTGCATGTCTCTGAATCCCCTTCCTGCATGTATCTGAATCCTATCCCTGAATGTATCTGAATCTTCTCCCTGTATTTACCTGAATCCTCTTCCTGCATGTCTCTGAATCCTATCCCTGCATTTACCTGACTCCTCTCCTACATATATCTGAATCTTCTCCCTGTATTTACCTGAATCATCTCCCTGCATGTCTTTGAATCCTTTCCCTGCATTTACCTGACTCTTCTCCCTGCATGTATCTGAATCTTCTCCCTGCATGTATCTGAATCCTCTCCCTGCAGTTACCTGAATCTTCTCCCTGCATTTACCTGACTCCTGTCCCTGCATATATCTGAATCCTCTCCCTGAATGCATCTGAATCTTCTCCCTGCATTTACCTGACTCCTCCACCTGCATGTATCTGAATCCTCTCCCTGAATGCATCTGAATCTTCTCCCTGCATTTACCTGAATCCTCTCCCTGCATGTCTCTGAATCCTCTCCCTGAATGCATCTGAATCGTCTCCCTGCATTTACCTGACTCCTCTCCCTGCATGTATCTGAATCCTCTCCCTGCATGCATCTGAATCTTCTCCCTGCATTTACCTGACTCCTCGCCCTGCATGTATCTGAATCCTCTCCCTGCATGCATCTGAATCTTCTCCCTGCATTTACCTGAATCCTGTCCCTGCATTTATCTGACTCCTCTCCCTACATGTATCTGAATCCTCTCCGTGCATTTACTTGAATGCTATTCCTGCGTGTCTCTGAATCCTTTCCCTGATTTACCTAAAACCTTTCCCTTTCCTTGAATTTACCTGAATCGTGGTAATTCCAGTCTTCAGAACAGCAAACTGAGCTGAACCTAAAGGATGGAGGACAGGCTTTTCTCAGGGTTGTTTTTTATGTCCAAATAGAAATACAGCAAAGGTCCTAAAGAAAGGAGTTCTCTTTATCATACTCCTAACACAGTACATGACAGTCCCTCCCCCTTACTCCTCTGGAGTTGCCTCTCCTCATACAGTAGGCCTTGGGGAAGGGGTCTACTGTGCCTGTACTGTTTTCTTCTTACTTTATGGCTACCCCTTAAATAAATCTCCTTCAATCCATACTAAGGTAATTCCCAGTAATGAAACTGGCTCTTCTGGTCCAGTGGTGTGAAGTAATGAGGCGCTGGATGTCTTACCTACTGCCACACCAGTGACCCGGGTTTGGAAGCAAGCTCTGGCCAACAGGGGTCAGCTATGGTGGAAGAGGATGGAACATCCAGAGGACTGCTCTCCTCCCTTTGGGAGGGAGGACACAATGTACTGCTCCTAGACTGCCACCATGTGGAGGTATGGTGGCAGAGCAGCCACCGCATCTCAAACGGGGTGGCTGGTACATGGTGCATGCATACCTCTACATGCACATGTTTGCATTAGTGTATAGCACTGGACATTGGGGGAACTGAAAATGGAAATGCCTCGCTCAGGTGAATGAAGCCAGTCATGCCACATGACCTGTGCTACCATCTGGGACCATCAACTGGACTGTTCTATCAGTAGGAAGGATGGTCCTCCCTCCCCTGGCCTCACTATGGGAGGAAATCCATGGGGGTATAAGGTAGGTTCTGGGAGAAGCAGTTGCCAGGGTGGGGGGGTCAGGGCTGATAGCCCTATTGAAGCCACAGCTGCAGAAAAATCATGATTGAAAAAAAACTGACTCTTCTAACGGACTACGTCCTCCAAAGACCTACTCTGCTGTTACAAGGTCCAAACAGCTTATTCTGTTTACCCTCACTTTCACTCTATAGAACACTGGCTACTTTTGTTTTTTAACTTTCTGTTTGTGCTCTCCCCTGCCCCCTGCACTCCGATTCCTTGAGCGTCGCCTATGGCATCTGTCCCCCTTGCTTCCCCTTCTTACTTGGAGCCCGCAATAGTCCCTCCATGTAGCCTTGGTTTGCCCCCCCCCAGGTGGGGATGAGGTGGGGGCCTGTACACCCCAAACATCTGAATTTTGTCAGGGCACAGGTCTGGGACTGGCAGGGGAGCTGGAGATCTGCACCAAGCACTCCGTCTCCCCAGAGCACAGGGAGTTGTTTTTCTGTTTTCTGGGTGTGACGTGTGCACAGATGTCAAGGCATGACCGCCGACATCTGCCATGCCTCCCCTTTGTGCTTGGCAGGGCACTTGCTGTTTCTCAGACCTCTGCCTGGGGCCAGTCAAGTGCCGAGCCTCATCCTCCCTCCCTCCCCAGAGAAGATGAGCGGTCCACTGGATGCTCAAGCCTCCTCCCACTGGTGAGCCCTCCGACTCCCTGGGCTCATTCCCGAACACACTGGACACTTTTAAAGATCTATACTACTGGAGCCCATTAACTCTGACTGTCTTTCTCTTCCAGTTATTTCTTATACCTATAATACCATGCCCAAATAGTTGGTTACTGTGAGATGTCTTGTGCAGTCCTGTTTTTCCTTGTCCTTGCAGTGCCGCAGTGCTCACTCAGCTTCTTTGAAAGAACAGGACTAAGCATGCATGTGCCCCTGCTCCCAATCCAGTCAAACCTTCAGCTAGCCAGATGGAATAATGCCAATAATGGTTGCATGGGCCAATACCAACTATCACTGTGGTTTCCAACGGGGGGTGGGGCTCAGCAAAACCCCTGGTTACCTGTGTCATTAGAAAGCATTCATCTATACAAAATGAACCTTTTTAAGTTAGTTTTATAAAGTACCTTCCAATCACAGAGTATCTCTGGGTGCACTACAAAGCATTAAATAATGTTCTGGTAGTGTAGGGACTGTGTGTAGGGATAATGGGGTTTTCCCACACCTTTTTTAAATAATGCCGTGGGATATTTAATATGACCTGGCTAACCAGCAGTGAGGCAGTAAGGTCATCAGGCTTAAATCGCCTTTAAAGGATGGCACCTGTACTCGAGCAGCACCTTTTTCCTTAGTACTGTATTGCAGTGTCAGCACAGGTTCCATGTAACTTCAGCAACTGAATTACAGCAAGTGCAATTACAGCAAGTCTTTTATAGTGACATGCAATACAGTGACCAGCAAATACAGTGAGGGCACGTCTCAGCTACTATCTCCAGATCTGCAACTGAACATCACTCCAGTTAGACTTTAAGCAGTTCCAGCTTGTTATCGCAATGTGGGCTATGCCCCCTGCACCCCTAACCCCTCTGTTTCTAAAATAACATCCTCCGTGGCACACCTGGACCTCAGGGGTAGGCTATGGACCCATTATCACTGAATGTGTCTGTTGCTGTAATACCACAATCTCTATAATTGCAGTCGATATTATTGCGTCGCTGTTATTGACTCACTGAAAATGAATCTCTGAAATGATGTGCTACCGTCAGCACAGAGTATGAGCCCATGTCCTAGAATCAGATGCTCCAGTGCTCTGGAGGTTGGCCCCAAAGAGCTGAAAGCTTCCGCATCAATTAGTCCCACAGCAGTCAACTTTTCTTGCCAATTTTCTTAAAGAGGAATTGTGGCCCTAATGTCTATCACACTTGTGGTAGTTACAACTGTTTGCTGCTGTTTTAGTGTCACAAGGGTCAAATGTGCCACAACTAAAGCAACGTTAAGGGTCATCAATATGGCAGCAATAGCATTTACCAGTTGTGAAACAATCTATGCCTTGTGTAAACTCTGCCCCAAGAACTGTCTCAGCCTCAGCACAGTAGTCTTTACAAGGGACTTGGTGGGTCTATCCAATGGGCAGTTGGCCCTGGGCTTTTTGTGGCAACAGTTCTGTTCAGCAATGGCACATCGTGCCTCCACCCAAAGTGACTGCTTAGGGCTGGTCTAGAGGTGCGGACTCTTAGAAATTTGTAGTTTTGGTGCAGTGGCACTGGGTGTTAGCTGTTCCTTGTGGGGATAGGAGTCTCTAGTACAAGTTCTGTGGTTGCAGCTTCTTCTATGGCTGGGCACATCACATGCCAATAATAAATGACTTTAAATTTACTCTTAGACCAACCATTCCCTATTCTAGCTTTAAATCTTCAGGGCTCCCTCTCTCTGAGTCTCTGTTCACTGCATTAGGCAAAAAGAAACAAGGCACGAAGGCATGAAGTTGCAACAAAACCAGAATGGATCTGTTTCACACAAACCGTTGAATGCAATCATTAATCAGATATTAAGCAAGTTGACATAGAAATTGTTTGGGTATCCTCTCTCCATAAGGGAGTAAATAAGGAATGTTAGACCCTGCAGGTTCATCACTACCCATTAGGGACTATGACTCATAGCTTCAGTAGTGAATGACAGAAGTACATGGCGGGCTTCAAACATGAAACACTGTAAAAGTGCCTCACTACCACAGTTCATTCACCAGGAATAAAAAATATTAATAACAGGCATGTTTAATCATTATCTTGGAATTCTATGACCCTCTCCTGCCTAGCACTGATCTCACACCCCAGTACATTACCTTTTCTCCACCAGGCAGGCCTTGGAGTGAACCCTTTGTTTTTATTCAAGAGGACCTTAATGTGGCACCAGTTGCACCTTGCCACTCTGTACCTCACTGATTCTTTCAAACCCTGGGTGGGTCTACCCCCTAAACAAGGTCTTTACCCTGGCAGTTTACCAGACAGGCAAACCTGTAGGTCAGGTTTGGCTCTAAACAACACCGACTCCCCGGTTTACTACTTCAACCTGAGCTGGCTCATTTATATCTGGAATCTGAACTCCTGTACTAGGGGATAGCACTTATGCTTAATTCACCAAGTGGTCCAAAAAAGAAAACTGCAGCTGCTGACCTTCCAATGTCTCTAAATTAGGAGTGGCGCACCCAGTAAAGCCATCCAGACAAACCCCTTGAGGGGAGACCTTCAACAGGCTTTTTAAAAAAAAGTTGCATGTGGGGATGTTGAAGTAATTATCAAAAAGATGGATCACATGCTCCACTCATCAAATTTTCATATTTTGTATTAGCCCCAATGTTTCGCTCAATCCAGTGAGCTTTTTCAAGGGTCTGTACAACTGTCTTAGAGTGCATTGACACCTTCAGCAGGCCTTTCACCCTCTCACTGGTGTCACTTTCCTTAAGTAGGTCAGCTTTCCAGGGCTGGGACCCAGTAGGAGACTTGTACCACACCTCAGACATAGGATCCATTTTACCACCCCTGAGCCTGGCAAGTCCCCTCTGCCAGTCACAGCCAGTCATCATGGGCAGGGTGAATCCTGAAGGGCTTTTTGAGGGTGCTTCTCCTCTCTCTCTCTCTCTCTCTCTCTCTCTCTCTCTCTCTCTCTCTCTCTCTCTCTCTCTTTTGCTTCAGTTACCCCCCATATCTTTTCCCAGATTCCTGTATTTATTTTTTTATCCAATTTTTTATCTCCTTTGCCCTCTCAAACCGTTGCCATCTGTACTGGTTCTCTCCAACCTCATCACCCAGCTTCTCTGGGGATTACCTTCTCCATGATATCCTCTGTAACAGAACTTACCAGAGGAGCCCAGTCCTTGGTACAGGGCCTGTAAAGGATGGGTCCGTCACTGTACTGCATCCTGCAGTTGAAGTCATTTTCCTCCATTTTCACCCTCGGAGCTGACACATGTGCAATGATGTGATGTACATGCTTTGCCTCCACAAAGATGCTCCTGGTGTCTGGGCATGGGGTCCCTCTCTGCTTCTTGCAGTCCCATGGCACTACCTCCAAATTCCTCCAGGTGGCAGCTGACCTTCAGGGATATGTGTTTTCCCTCCCCAAGGGAGGAGAACTATCCCTAAGATGCTTAGTCTCCCCAACCCATGCCATTTCCAAACCTGAATCGTTCGTGTGTTCGGCAGGCAGTGAGGCAACCAATGCCTCAGCCCACCATGCTAAGAACCCCCTATTTATATCTTCCTGGGCCATAGCATACCTGGCTGGATCCTAGCAACTCATTTCCTATAGGGATCCCTTGTTTACAATGTTCCAGAGCGTTACAGTATCACACAGAATATATTGTAATTAACAACCCTTCCTCAAAGGGGCTTGTTTGTGCAAAACTTTAATCTCCATTGGCCTGGAAGGGGCTAATATATATATATATATATATATATATATATATATATATATATATATATATATATATATATGTAATAGGTGTGGAGATAAACACAGTGTGATAAATCCATTTATCCGAGTCACTGTGTGTATAAGCTTATATAATCTATGGGGAGCCCTTATTATGTATGGCATACTGCTGTCTAACAATCTTGTAATCTCACCACTCTCACATCAGTGCTATAAACCTTCGTCACATCGGTGAGATTACAGGATCGAATCTGGTCAGGTGCGCTGAATTCTAGCACCCGAATGTTGGTCGCACTACCGTGATCAGCTTAAACTATTCAACAGAAGCCCACAAGCAACAAGTAACAGCCTTTTCCGTTCCGTCCTGAAAGTATTTACCGTTGCGACCCCATACACTATAAAAGACAATGGCTGGGGTTATGAAGTTTACCACGCTGAAAACCCCTCTTGCGAGTTGCCATGCGATGGTAAACCTCTGAGTCATCGAGGTTTGCCAAGGTCGGCCTGGCAACCGCTCGAGCGGTTTACAATGTAGTGAACTTCATAACCCCAGCCATTATCCTATATATAGTGTATAGTGGAGTGTTGTTCTGCATAGAATTCCATCCGTTTCAAAATGCTGTTGTACCACAGTTTAAAGGTCATGGAATGTGATTCTACCCTACTGTGGTAGAACAGCATTCTAGAACCTCTAGAAACTGCATGAGTCAGTTTCATTTTGAAAGCAAAAGAACTCACAAATACATATTCCACACAGTACTATGCACTATGAAAAATACAGGATGAGCAACTCCATGACAACCAGTGTGTTTGTTGATCTGGGGTTCTGATCTCATGGACCTCCCTCAGCCTGCCTCAAGGTCAGAGGGAATCAGAACCCTCTCTGCAGAACACACTGGTTGTACATAGTTGCCCATCCAGTATTCTCTATTTTTACACACAGTTACTCATTTATACACAGAGTTACTATGTCACACATCTCTTTGGAATTCATTTAGAATGTTCGGACTCAGAAGCAGTACTAACCATATTCAAATGGGAATAACTTAAAAATGAAAAAAGATAGCATGGTACCGTGTGCACAAAAATTGTTCAGCACAAATTTATCTACAAAATGAGTGGTGTTTCATTTATAGATATCTTATAGATTTTTATAATTAGCAAACAAGCAAAAGAAAATTTCATTTTTTGTTCACTTTTTTAACAAACAAATGTGAATAAACTTTAAAACAAAAAATGATAGCATGGTACCGTGAGCATGAAAAGTGCACAGCACAAAAATATCTACAAAATGACTGGTGTTTCATTTATAGATACCTTTTAGTTTTTGTTATAATTAGCTAAAAAAAAGAATAAAATTCAATTTTCTTTTCCCGTTTTTGACAAACAAATGTGAATAACTTTAAAATGAAAAAGGTAGCATGGTACTGTGAGCATGATATTTATTCAGCAAGCAGTTTTCTACAAAATGAGTGGTGTTTCATTTAATAGCAACCCTATGCTAGGGGGACATAATCCAGGAAAGTTAACCAAAACTCCAAGAAATTATCATTTAAAAAAAAGATAAAAGTTAAAACCAAATGTTCCTGCACTGATAGAAAGCATCCCTATTGCATAAATGAAATATACAATGGTGAGCTGTCAGATAAATGATTTATCTACACTTGTGCTGTTTGACCTCAGACGCCTCACTCGTGGCTTACGCTACTCGTGAGGTTACCTGAGGTCAAACAGCACTTGTGTAGATAAATCATTTATCTGACAATGCACCATTGTATATCATATATATATATAAAATACAAAATCATACATGCCCCCACAATGCAAAGCATCATGGGCTGCATATGCAAATCACCACAGAATATTATACTGGTCCAACTTTAAGCAGAAATGCATGGTGCCGAAAGGCCTCTCACACAGTTTGAAAAGGGTGCCAACAGAAGACATAGACATGTGTTTCGTAGTACAAGGACTCATCAGTATGCCTCGTCTGTCTGACACCCCAGTGGAATGAACCAGCTACCCTAAGATGGTCTATCTGGGTTATGTTGTGGTGAACCCAATTAAAACAAAAAACTATTTAAAAGACAAAGAACCTCTGTGTGCAGGCATGGAGGCAATGGTTACCCCAAGGGGCATTTGGCTGGGAAGCCAAGTTTCAAAGAAATACAAAATCACACATGCCCCCACAATGCAAAGCATCATGGGTTGCATATGCAAATCACCACAGAATATTATACTGGTTCAACTTTAAGCAGAAACTGCATGGTGCTGAAAGGCCTCTCACACAGTTTGCAAAGGGTGCCAACAGAAGACAGACACGTGTTTCATCCTACCAGGACTCATCAGTATGCCTCGTCTGTCTGACACCCCAGTGGAATGAACCAGCTACCCTAAGATGGTCTATCTGGGTTATGTTGTGGTGAACCCTGTGTGAGAGGCCTTTCGGCACCATGCATTTCTGCTTAAAGTTGAACCAGTATAATATTCTGTGGTGATTTGCATATGCAGCCCATGATGCTTTGTATTGTGGGGGCATGTGTGATTTTGTATTTCTTTGAAACTTGGCTTACAAGTCAAATGCCCTTTGGGGTAACCATTGCCTCAGTGCCTGCGCACAGAGGTTCTTTGTCTCATATATATATATATATATATATATACACATACATATATATTCTAAGTTAAATAGTGGCAGTGCAATACAAAAAATATTCTTCCAAAAGTTAGTTTCCAGCAACAGCTGATAAAAATATTACCTTATCTGTTAAATCTGATTTTCTAGGGGCTTCCTACAAGTTGGTCTGCACTTTATATTTTTCTTTTCCCAATCAATATCTCCATATCTATTTCTTAGCTAAAGGAAGCAACCATCCTTTTTTTCTTGAGAAAATAATGAAATTAAAATAGTTTAATAAATATAGTAGTTACATTCTGGCAAAAATGGAAAATGTTATAAGCAAACAAAGCTGAAAGATGTCTAGGATCTTTTAGAACTAAGAAAAGGTGTGGTCATTTTTTGCCTAACATTGTTGCTTTGCTGCCTTAAACAATGGAATGTGAAGGTTTCAGCTCGCAGGAACAAAGGAAGTTACAGTAGATTGTAAATGATATGCTTGTTTCAACCATGTCTTCAATGTATCTGTCTCATAGGTGCCGGAACCTATGGGCGCAGGGGTGCTACCCACACACACACATATATATATGTATACACACTTTTGCCCATATGCATTCAAAGTGTCCCTTTGCTTGGAAAAACTACTGTTTTTACCCTGTGCCCTTTTGAACTTCAGCACCCTCCCTTTTCTCCATGTTCCAGCACCCATGATCCATCCAGTCCCATTCTTTGTGGTACTCTAGATTTGGAAAATTGATCAAAAGTGCTGCAATTAGAACTTATTTGAAAACAAAAATCATGCAAAATTTGAGGGACTTGGAAAATGAAAGCAGCACAAGATCTCAGTACAGACAAATTCTGCTTATTAGGTACATCTCTCACTTTTGTTACTCTCTCCCCGTATGAAATGTGAACGCATAAGTTTCTGACCCAAAAGGAGTGCTATCAGCTGCTAGACAAAACTGAAAACTACTACAGTATATGAATCTAGTTGCTACTAAAATGATGTTTATTAACATTTTAGTTGTCTGATGATTTAAAATGTTTCTGCACTCAGATTTCTTGTTCATTTGGTACTCCTTGATTTGTTGTGCCTGTACAGTAGTTTTTTGACAGATTTAAAAAGACATAGTCACATTTTGGGATGTAGTACCTCACAGTGGAAAGTAGACAAGGAGAATTATAAAGTAACAGAATAATGATGTTATGCAGGATTTTGAAGTGGCAAGCTGGCATGAAAAAAAGAAATATTAGGGGTGTGCTAGTACCTATTTTTGAATACTTGGTACAGTAAGTATTCCTACAGTAATCCATGATACTCAGTATTTGGTATTTGGTGTTCGCTAATCAGGCTTACTATTAAGAAAAAATACAAAACTAGAACAAAACATATGCTAGCTGTCCCAGGTAGCTAGGGCTAGTTCCATGACCACCGCTCCCACACACAAAGTCATCTCCTTCCCTCCTCCCTTCTTCCCACAAAGATAATTGTCTGCCTAGCATCATCAGTGATGCAGTCTATTCCCCTTTCCTGGTCACCAAAACCAGAAACGGTGAACTTCAGTGTTTTGGCTACTCCTACACAGAATGTCAGTGGGGTGCTGACCACAGCACATTATACATCGCGTAGGGACCTGTAGTATCACAGTATATGAAATACTATTTCGTTTTTGTCTCAGGAGGAGTCTCACTGCCCTGCTGAACATCAATAAAGTGTCCCCCTCTGTTGAGAGGGATCATGAGATGTCGCCATATGGAGGTAGAAACAAAAAAGTTTCCAACTCTGCAAGGAAGGATAAAGAGGAATTCTCATTGTGTTGGCATCAGTCTGCAAATAATTAAATGCCACCAGCTGGTGTGGTCAAACGCAGCAACATACAAAGCCAGCAAATAAACCAGCTCTGTAAATAAGACCTATCAAGTTATTATCTGCCCTCCCTTCTAAACCCTTGAACTCCAAACTGATGACTAAAGTACATGTAAAGTAGGTCCTTTATTAATATTATGGGCTGGATGTTCAAACTGCACCATTCTGTGGTGCAAGCCCTTGCGCTGCTCAAAAAAGTTGTGCTGGGGTGTGGCCGGGGCGATATTCAATGGAGTTGCGCTATTGAGCAACTCCTTTGAATATCACCCCCCGGCCACAGCCACTGTGCATGGCACACTGGAACTTGCGCCACCGCAAGTGGTCAGAGTGGAGCATTCAAGATGCTGTGGCACAAGTTCCATTGCGCCATGCGCAACTTTCTGATATTCAAAAGGTGACATGCAAATGGGGCCATAATCCATGCAAGGTGCAGGGGGGCCATTTGCATCTACTTACGGCCCCATTTGCATGCCATTAGCATGCAGGTGCGCCGATCCCCGACAACTTGCGCCTGGTGCCCTGCCAGGCAGCAGCCGTCGGGGACTGACACGCCCTGCAGCCCAATCGCGGGCATGAAGTAAATCTCCCCCCCCGACTGGCCCAATCGTGGGCATAATGTGAAAGAACCCCCCCACTGGCCCGATCGCGGGCATAACAGTACTGAACCCCCTCCACTGGCGATGCGGGTATAGCAGTACTGAACCCCACTGGCCCGATCACGGGCAAAGCAGTAATGAACCCCCCACTGGCCTGATCACGGGCATAACAGTAATGAACCCCCCACTGGCCCAATCGCGGGCATAAGATCAACCCACCCAAAGACCAATATCCCTGGTGGTCCAGTGGACCGCGAAGCCCAATCGTAGGCATAAGGTCAACCCCCAAGTCCAATTTCCCTGGTGATCTAGTGGTCCCCACCCCACCCACCCATGGAGCCCTGCCCGCTCCCCGTCAGCCCGGCGGGTGACAGCACCACCCGCTTGCCGCCCGTCACCGCTGACTGACTGCTCGTAGGGCTGCCGCCCATCGTTCAGAGCAAGAGCCAATGGGCATGCAGCCCATACAGTACAAGGTAGTCCAGATTTGTGAATGAATTAATTCTTGCTCTGAACCAATGGGCGTGCAGCCTACAAAGCAGTCAGTCGGTAGGCGGTGGGCGGCAGGTGGGTGAGTGCTACCGCCTGCCGGCTGGCGGGAGGCGGGTGGTGGGAGGCTCCGTGGGTGGGTGGGGGCCACTAGATCACCAGGGAAATTGGACTGGGGGTTGACCTTATGCCTGCGATCAGGCTTCTGGTCCTGGACCACCAGGGATATTGGTCTTTGGGGGAGTTGATCTTATGCCTGTGATCGGGCCAGTGGGGGGTTCATTACTGTTATGCCCGCGATCGGGCCAGTGGGGGGGTTTCATTACTGTTGCGCACGATCGGGCCAGTGGGGAGTGGGATCTGCCCGCGATCGGGCTGCGGGGCACAGGGAACAGTGGAGGGCCACCCACAGGTGGCAGCTGCTGTGTTGCACCCTGCAATGTGGCAGCTCACCTGTGGGTGGCCCTCGACTTACTCCTTTTTTTTTTGGCTCAAAGTTGTGCAGGCGCAGGTAGGGGTTGCGCCTGCACAACTCTGCACAGCCGGGCTGAATATCGGGCTGTGCAGTTTATGCATGGTTCCTCCCCCTCTGGTTGAGCATGCCTTCATTAGCATTGTGCTGTTGCTCAGCATGACTTGGGGGGCACAACTGCCTCCTGCTGAATATCGTAGAATGGCGCAATTTCGGACTTGCACAGGCGCTACTCTATTGTGCATGGCGCAACCCTTTTGAATATCCAGCCCTATGTGTTAAAATAGTCAAGCAAATAAACAATGATCAATTACTATCAGTTGTACCACATAGAATACATACATCTATGGTATATGCATACAAACATATACTGATGTGAGCCTTATCTACTAGTGTGTGTGTGTGTGTGAGTCGTACAGTATATGCATGTCTCTGTACATAGTGTTGTGTGCGCATGTCTGTATGCAGTGGTGTGTGTGTGTGTGTACAGTATATGCATGTCTCTGTACATAGTGCTGTGTGCACACATCTGTATGCAGTGGTGTGTGTGTGTGTGTGTTTGTGTGTGGGGGTAAGTGCACATCTGTATGTAATGCTGTGTGTGTCTGTGTGTAGCATGTGATCTGTTTGTGCATCTATGTTTGTAGCACTGTGTATGTGCATGAGTGTGTGTGTGTGTGCATGAGTGTGAGTGTGTGTGTGTGTGCATGAGTGTGAGTGTGTGTGTGTGTGTGTGTCTCTCTATGTGTAGAGGGTCATGCACATATTTACGTCTGAGTAGTGGGGTGGTGGGCATCTGTAAGAGCACACAAGTGTATGCCCATGAGTGTAGTGCATGTATGTATGTGGGTGTTTGTGTGTAGATTTGTGTGTATGTACAGTGTGTGTGTGTGTGCATACGTGTGTGTGCCTATGTGCGTGTGTGTGTGTGTGTGTGTGTGTGTGTGAAGAGCCAATAACAGCTGCTTCTGCATTAGTTTGCTGAGAAAGTTTTTCACTGTGCTATTTTTGTGATGCTAGTGTGGGAATACTGCATCACAATAATATAACCAGTAAGTTATAATCAAGGCACACATCAGTTCTGCATCCCTTATCATGTTAATGCATTAGCTGCTGTTTTAGCTGTGGCTTGGGCATGTTGGCAATGGCACCATGCAGGCCTTGTGAGCATCTCTCATAAACTGCAACTTCTGTGAAGTTTTTTTCTGTTGTTTTGATTTTTTTAAATGTCTCCCTTCTCAATTGCAAATGTCCCGAGTATAAAGAATAGTGATTTAGCAACCATTCGCAAGAATCCTGTGTTGCCACACAGAGGTTCTGATTACATCAGGCCTTGAGACTGAAGCACAAGAGGTCTAATGTAACTGGGGCCCCAAAGTGGCAGCACAGGCTTGTTGTGCCAGAGGTGGCCCATCCATTAATTTTTATAGTGTATAGTTTGTCTTTTTTTAGTTTTCAGAACTTTAATTTCTGTGTGCATGGCAACAGGGTGTAACACACCAGATGCCATGAGGATTTCAGATCAGCTGGAATGTTATTGTACCACAGAAGGGTACAATGACATTCCATGACCCTTTAACTGTGGTACAACAACATTATAGCTGAGAGGGAAATCCATACAGAACAAGAGCCAGCTATACACTGTATTGGAAATGGTTTGGTATTCAGATCCAAGTTCCAAATACCCAATTATTCAGTGTATTCAGGCATCAATATTCATTGCTTGCACACCCCTAGGGATTACTTCTTTGTTGCTGCTGTTGCTATTTGTTACAAAATACATTTAAATCTAGTAGCAGAGTTTGGCACTTAAAGCAGATGAACAAAGTAGGTGATTTGATACTTTTTTTTATTAGACCAACAATAAAGTTTCAGAACAAATATCAGATACTTGGGTTTTGCAAATTTATTTTGACCCATTAAAAGGTATCAAATCATCTGCTTTGTTCGTGTTTGTACAGGGACCAACATGGATACAAACAGTACTTAAAACAAGTACAAAATATACATCATGGATGGACATATACTTTTTATGTTTGCTTGCATGCATGTGCAAGAAACATAGTGCCATCATCCAAGTTTTCGGAGGTGTGTCACCCCCCTTCCAATTCAGTCAGTGTGTTGGCAGGCGCAGCCCCAGTCCTCCAATGCATGCTGGAGCTGTCTATGACAGCTCCAAAATGCAGTGGCGTACAGTTGAAAGGGGGAGCTACGCTTCAGTGAGCAGCGATCAGATATCGCCTGCTCATGTGCAGCTCCCCCTACACACACACACACAAACACACGCATGCATTACCGCGCGGCTGCCCCCACGCACACACATTGTATAGCCGACGAGGGTGCCCAATCCCCCATCGGCTGTGCTGCACCCCCAAAGCCTTCCACATGCCACGCTGGGTGCCCACCCCAGCGTGGCAACTCATGGTATAGCCAACAGGGGTGTCCAATCCCCCGTCGGCTCCACTGTCCTCCCCACCCCGAGTACAGGGTGCCACGCTGGGAGCCCACCCCAGCATGGCAGTAGATGCTATGGCCAACGGGGGTGCCCAATCCCCCATCGGCTCCACGCCACCCCAACCAGCTGTCCTTGTGCCATGCTGGGAGCCCACCCCAGCGTGGCAAACGTCCCGCATCGTCATTTAAAAAAAAAAACAACCTGTAAAGAAAAAATGGTCCCACGCAGTCTCCCTGCTCCCCCTCCCACAACCCGCACTCCACCCACTGCGCACTCCTGCCTCCCCACACCCCCCTCACCCCATACTTACCTCCGGAGTCCAGCACGACGATCTTCAGCGGACTGGGAACACATCTGCACTCTTCAAAGCCGACCGCGAACTGAGGAAATGCCGGTAAGCTGTATAATGGGCTAGATAGGGTTTTTTCAACTTTGTTGCATATCTCAGGCAATTTTTGGAATTTTTGCACCAAATTTTCAACATGGGGTTTTTGGGACCCCTTCTCATGAATGCTGTCACTGTCATTGCGTTATTCGGGCCTGAAGGGTGATTTCGCAGTCACTGTGCAAAATCATCTTTTGGGACTGATTAACAAAACGACACTGCCAGTGTTCATAAGGTGGCTCTCAAAGCTTACTTTGAAAATTTGGTGGAAAATTCCTAAAATGACTGTTTTACCGAGCGGCATTGCGCAGTTCCTATGCACGCCGAAGTTCACGAATTTTATATATTTACTCCAGATTTTCAACATTGCCATTTTACCACACCTTCTTATGAGTAGTACAGCTGTCATTTTCATCTCACCCAAAACGTGTTTCGCCCATGTAGCGCACAATGGCGCAGTCGGTGTGCTAAATCAATGTATGGGACAAATTAAGAAAATCACAGTGACACTGTTCATGAGCAGAGGTCTTAAAATGGCTATGTTGAAAACTGGGTGAAAAAATTCCTAAAAATGACTGTTTTACGAGCGTGCTTTGTGCAGTTCCTAAGCACGCTCGTAAGATCGCGAATTTTCAATATTTTCACTCCAGATTTTCAACATTGCCATTTTACCACACCTTCTTATGAGCAGTATAGCTGTCATTTTTCACATCTTGCCCAAAATGTGTTTCCGCCCATGTAGTGCACAATGGCGCAGTCGATGTGCGAAATCAATGTATGGGACACATTAAGAAAATCACAGTGACACTGTTCATGAGCAAAGGTCTTAAAATGGCTATGTTGAAAATTTGGTGAAAAAATTCCTAAAAATGACTGTTTTACGAGCGTGCGTTGTGCAGTTCCTATGCATGCTCGTAAGTTTGCGAATTTAATATTTTCACTCCAGATTTTCAACATTGCCATTTTATTACACTTCCTTATGAACAGTACAGCTGCCATTTTTCATATGTCACCCAAAATGTGTTTTCGCACATGTAGCGCAGTGCTGTTGGTGTGCAAAAGCAATGTTTGAGACAGATTACGAAAATCACAGTTACACTATTCATGAGCAGAGGTCTTAAAATGGCTATGTTGAAAATTTGGTGACAAAAGTCCATAAAATGACTGTGTTACGAGTGAGCATTGCGCAGTTTCCATGCACCCTCGTAAGTTCATGACTTTGTAATATTTTCAGTCCAGATTTTCACCAGTGGCATTTTTCCACACTTCCTTATGAACAGTACAGCTGTCATTTTTCACAACATGGCAGAAGTGTGTTTTCACACTTTCAGCGCAGAGATGCGTGGTCGCTGTGGGGAAATCATTGTTGGGACAGATAAAGAAAATCACACTGACACTGTTCATGATTGGAGGCACCAAAATGCCTGAGTTGACAATCTGCTGTAAAAAATCCCCAACCTAATTATATTATGGTTGTGCGTTGCACAGTTTCTATGTATGCTCGTGACTTCACCAGTTTTTTCAATATTTTTACTGCAGATTTGCAACATTGCCATTTTTTACACCTCCCCATGAACAGTACAGCTGTTATTTTTTACATCCTGTTCAGAATGTTTTTGCACCTGTGGTGCTAAATGCCGTAGTCGCTGTGCATAAGCAGCTTGCTCAACAAACTGATATTGCCACTGTTCATGAGGTGGGGTCACAAAAACCATGTTGAAAATGTGGAGTGAAAATACCAATGAATGCCTGAGGTATTAGGGTTTCCAACCATAACGCCCAACCCTGTAGAGAATGACAGGCATCAGGGATGTGACTTGGGATTCTTGCCTGTAATGCTCATACCATTCCACACCCTGCAGCCAGTAAGAGGCATCGAGGTATGCCTTGGACTCTTCAGCCCCAAAGTTCACCCCATTCTCCTATATCGCACCCATCTCACCATATTTCCTAATGGAATGGGGTGCGCATAAGGGCCAAAGACCCCAAGGAACACCGTGACACTTGTCAGTGTTTGCAGGGTGGGGTGTGGTGAAATGGTGTGGCCATTGTGCCTGACGACCCAAAGGCACACCCCAATGCCTGTCACTCTCTGCAGGGTGGTGGTGGGGTTGGCTTCAGTTCAGTACTTCACTGCCATTCCTATTATGCAGCTCTGTAACTTCTAAACTACCACTGCCAATGCCAGCAAGCAAACATTCGGCATTGACAAATGCTTGTTTCACATGTTGCTGTTAAAGACGTCAATGCAACCCACCCCCAGGATGCACCTGAAACAAGTTATAGTAGCTTAGTATACCTTTCCTGGTCAAAAATGACAAACAGATAAATAAAGTTTGCAATCGTGTTTGAAAATAACATAAAGGAAAGTATCCCACACCTTTATTGTACTGGTTTATTGATAAATTGTTAAAGACATGGGACAAAACGTGACAACATTCAATTGTGCAATTTGATCGTTCCTACAAATTTCTGAATACTTTTGTGGGGACAGAACAAAAGCTGTCGGGAGTCTTCAAAGTCATCACCAAAATTAATAACTATTATACATCCTGACAATGTCCCCAGAAACTGTAAGCAGGCACTTCTCTGCCAAATAAGTTTAAAATTTGCTGAAGCACCCAAAACAGGCATGAACATTTAACATGCAGCAATCTTAGTTGAGCAATCTCTAGCTAGATTTCATTTTTATTTACTGTATATTATGCATAGATACATTTGAAGTACAAATTAACTATGTAAAACAAATGATGTTACCAAAGCCTGATACCACACATACATGAGTTAACATAATTTATGTATGTATACACCGTATGTCTGACATACATACAGTACATAAACAACATACAGTATTTAGTTTTATGTATAAATGTCATAATGGTGCTCATAACCAGTGGGAGAAAAGCTTTGAAAATGTTTGATGCAATTGCAAAGACCCTGATGATTTCAAAGCTTTTAGCAGCTGAACATGAACAGAAACATATTATACTCTATTTATAAAGCACTTAAGCAAGTTTCAAGGTACTGTACAAAGTCAAAATAGATAAATAGTCATGCAAATTAAGGAACTGTGAATGGTCAAGGGCAAGAAGTTGTTAAAGGATTACAATCCTTTATCCATTTGTTTTGTTTGTTTGTTTGTTTATAGTACTTGGGTAAGCCCACTGAAACTGGAAGTCCCGTTTTCAAGTGTGACCCAGAATTAGATACAGACAGAAATACATTCAGGCTTAAAACAACAAGGAACAACGTGCAAAACAGAATTGTGTAAGGCATTTGTGAAAACTGATATAATAACAGACAAGACTTCCAGGGTCAACAATTTATAACATTAGTATGCACTAATTACAATTTACTAGGGAACTGCCAAATGGGAGTAGTATTCTATTAGGTATTGACAGTCTAGAACATGGTATTAATAAGTCAAGCAGAGTAGGAACAGATCAAATTAAAAGAACCGGGGATCAAGCAGTGAAGTTTAAACAATTACATTTAGCAAACAAAAGAAGATGCTCTTTGAGCGCAAGATTAAAAGTGCGATGGGTTTGACATTCTTTAACTTAAGGAAGAGGAAGTTCCATTACAAAGGGGCTAGGTATGAAAAAGGTCTCTGCCCTGTGTTAGTTTTCATATGTGGGACTTCAAGAGGAGCATGGAATGTGGACCTGATGTTTCTGGAGAGGTCTGCCTTGTCAAGGTTGGGACAAGACAGGGAGGGTAACATCACTTACTTAGTTTGTATTCAGGCTTTGAAGTGCAAAGTGAATCCATCCCAAGAGTGTGGACCATTTTAGCTCCTGAAGTATACTACAATGGTAGTCCCTGTTGTGGTCGTCAAGTTCAAAGTGACAATTTCTACTGTACAGGACTCTAAACCTAGGCATCTTAACTTTGCTCTAATCAGGTACTGTAAATTATACAACATTTGGAACTTTCAAATGCATAAAACATGAAGAATTACATTGCAATAGCCTCCATCCAGAGCTGCACAGTTTATATGTATTAATGTATTAATTATTTGCTCCTTTGGATGATTCTGTGTATCATGTGGATCATCAGCCAGGTCAGACATATAGTACAACAGTCATTACACAATTTACGTTGTTCACATGTTAATGCAAAAGAGACATTTATTTTGTTTATTTGTTTATTGCATATTTTCGGAATTACAAACCTTTGAGTCGCAGACTCATTTGCAAAGGCTCCACGTCGGTTACAGTGGTGGAGGGGAGACGGAGTACAAGGATACATACATAGTAAGGCAGTATACAGGAGAAACATACACACTCAAAATAATACACATGACAGTTCTGAACAGTGCAGTCCAGGCTTTATCTTAATACAGCAGTGACTGTAGCAGGGACATTAAGGGTATCATTTGTTAGACTAGGGGGGAGGCGTGTTCGTGGGATCCATGAGACCCTGTGTCAGTTTTTTTAATGGAAGGCGTATTCTTGGGGTCCATGAGACCCTGTGTCAGATTTTTTTTTTTTTTTTTTTTTATTTAGTGTGGTAAGGTAGCCTACTTAGGAGAAGAATAGCTAGCCACAGGCATTTATACATAATATGATGTTTTACAGAGCCCCATGCTGCAAAGATTTTTTTTTTTTTTATTTCATTTTTGTTGACCAGGTAAGATGCACTAGGCACATATTTGCCTATTTTCTGGCATGACCTGGTAGATTACAAGGCAGAGTATTACTCATAACATTGGTAACATCAACATGATGCCTCGATTGGTACAATACAGAGCTAGGTAGGATAAATCAGAATACTTAGCATTCAGGGGTGAGTACAGTAAGATGACATATTCAAAAGGCACAGGTTACATAGGGTGCAGGGTAACAAATGCAGCAAGAAAACAAATACAAAAGAGTGAGAGGTGCAAATTACATTCAATGCAGTGACGCATACAATCAGCATATTCCGCGCAATGACAATTGCACATCTGAAACCAATGACCAAGAAGCATCCAAGGGGAAGTGTACTGTTTGCCGATAGTTAGTTTGTTCACTAGAGGGAGGCATGTAGTAGGAGGACAAGGTTATACTGAGCAAGTGCATTACTTGAATTAAAGAGATTTACTGGTTTCCAGCGAAAATGTCACTACTGGCATCATCAGGACTTAATTACATGGTTGTTCCCAAATTTGGAGATATGTTCATTAAAATGGTATATTTCTTTCTTAAACTTCATTTGTTCATAGAAACATAGACTTTGATGGCAGATAAGGACTGCTTGGCCCACCTAGTCTGCCCATTTACCTACCTTCAGGAGAGGCCGCAGATCCTAGTTAACCAACAGCCTATTTCTTCCTACCCCCCACTAGAACTGCCTTATGTCTGTCCCATGCATTCTTGAATTCTCCCACAGTTTTAGACCCCACAACCTCCTCAGGAAGGCTGTTCCATGCATCCACTACCCTCTCTGTGAAAAAATACTTCCTCACATTGCCCAGGAACTGCCCCCCATCTTTAAATTGTGTCCCCTTGTTCTTGCACATCTCTTTTTCTGAAAGATGCTACCCTCTTGGACTTTGTTGATTCCACTGAGGTACTTAAAAGTTTCTATCATGTCTCCCTCTCCCTTCTTTCCTCAAGGGTATACATATTAAGCTCCTTTAGTCTCTTCTCATACAGCTTCTCTTGCAGACCCTGCACCATTTTAGTTGCCCTCCTCTGGACTGCCTTTATCCTGTCTATGTCCTTGCAGAGATGGGGTCTCAGAACTGGATGCAGTACTCAGATGGGGTCTCACCAACTGTCTGTACAGAGGGATAACAACTTCCTGTTTTCTACTGGTGATGCCTCTCCCTATGCATCCCAGTATCCCCCAACCCTCCCTCTGCCTTCTCACATTGCTTGCTAACCTTAAGGTCATCTGATATGATTACCCCAGGTCCCTTTCCTTTTTGTTGTTGTTACTACCCCCCATTGTGTAATTTTCCCTGGGTTCTTGTTTCCCAGGTGCATTATTTTGCACTTCTTTGCATTGAATCCTATCTGCCATACTTCTGACCATTCCTCCAACCTTGCCAAGTCCCTTCTCTTCCTTTCCACACCTCCTTGTGTATCAACCCTGTTGCAGATCTTTGTGTCATCTGCAAAGAGGCATAATTTTCCTTCCAGTCCCTATGCAATGTCACTTATAAAGACATTAAAAAGGACTGGACCCAGTACTGAACCCTGCGGTACCCCACTAGTAACCCCTCTTTCTTCAGAGTGGACTCCATTTATAATTACCTTCTGTGTCCTGTTGTCCAGCCAATGTTTTACCCAGGCTACCACCCTGGAACCCACTCCCAGGATGATTAATTTGACTATTAATCTTTTGTGTGGGACCGTGTCAAATGCCTTGCTAAAGTCTAGGTAGGCCATGTCCACAGCCCCTCTCTGGTCTACTACTTTGGTCACCGAGTCAAAGAAATCTATTAGATTCATCTGACATGACCTTCCCACTGTGAACCCATGCTGCCTTGGGTCCTCTGCCCCACTGGCCTTAAGGTACTCAACAATTCTTTCCTACAAAAGTGACTCCATCACTTTCCCTACCACAGAGGTCAAACTGATAGGTCTGTAGTTTCCTGCCTCTGTCTTGGTCCCACTTTTGTGAAGGGGAATCACATCCGCCTTCCTCCATTCCTCGGGTACCACACCATCCTCCCATGATTTATTAAAAAGAGTAGTCAGTGGTTTCACTAGTTCCCCCCTTAATTCTTTTAGAATTCTGGGGTGAATTCCATCAGGACCTATTGCTTTGTCCACCTTCAGTTTTAGGAGTTCTTGCAGAACCCTTTCTTCTGTGAAAGGGCTGGGATCGACCCCCCCCTATCAAGAGTGCTTCTGTTAATTGGATTAGGCACTTCCCCCTCCTCTTTTGTAAATACTGAGCAGAAATATTCGTTCATGTTGCATATTCCTAACTCTGAAGTCATAATCCTCGGTTTATATCATACCCTATGCAGAAGAGTAAGACTTTCAGAACAGCAAACACAGCATGAACAGATGAACTCTATGAGGCAGTGAATCCATTTTTATGCAAATGTATTTAGTAATAAAGAATGGAATATCCTGAAATTCAGCTTTGTAATGTAACAGGTTCTGTTGATTCCAACTGTAATGTTTGCAGTAAAATGGAAAGCCACTTACAGAAAAAAAGACACAGAGATATCCAAGCAAGGTATTATGCCACAGATAACTGTGTTCATGTAAGAGTTGAGAGATTCGATCATTATCCAGTGAAGGCAAGTAGGGCAGTAACCAGATACTACTGTAAATATATTATACTAAACTGACACTTATCTTTGAAATCTTGATTTGTGTTGAGAAAATGAATTGAATACACAGACTATTGAAGTGAACTGTTCAAACCTATTTGCAATCCTTTAATCTTAGGTATTACTTTGTGGTTGAAGAAGACAATACTCCACTAGCAGTCACTGTAACACCTTGTGATGCTCCGTTAGAATGGAAGTTAAGCCTTCAGGAACTCCCCGAGGATGCCAGTGGAGAAGGCTCAGGTAAGAACAATTCAAAGGGAAACTGCTGTTCTGTATGTCAAGATGGTGTATAGCCCATCAAATAACCATTTTTAACTTCCTTCAAAAAATATTTGCACTGCTTGGGGATGTGTGTACGCATCATTCCCATTTGCTGACAGTTCAGTGAGTTCAATACATGTGGTTGAAAACATTGTCCTGTGTCTAGGGTGAATGGTTAAAATGGAGATTTCACTTGGCATTCCATCATGACCACTAATTTACTTTGTGACTCAAGAAGTCACTTGACATTAGTGTGCTTCCACCTTCCCTGCTGTAAACACAGGGTACAAGCAGGGCCACACAAATACCTCGATGCCCGAGTAAACTCCAGAGACCAGTTGGGGGGGGGGGGTGGAGAGCAAATGGGTTAGTTTAAAAATCATACCTGAAGAAATAGCAAAGAACAGACAACACATTCAAAAGGAAAAAGAATTATCCAGCATGAACGCCAAAGGGATGTCAAAGCCAAAGTAAGGTGAAAGGAGAACATATATATAACGCACTGTAATTTACTTCGGTAAAGCTAACAGGAGAGGCTCAAGGAGGCAGAAAGGGAGTATAAAAAAATGAAAAAAAAAAAGTTAGAAAGGATCCTAAATATGGGATAGCAAAAGATACATGTAAAAAATAAATGCTTTATTTTAGTTTGGCAGGTAAGTGGACTTGACCACCAATTCATTTTCAGACATTCCACGGCTAAAATCATAAAAAAAAAACTTATGCAGCATGCTGACAAACATATTGAAGATGCAAATTACAATAAGCAACTACAAATTAAGATTTTTTTTCATATAGTCATACTCATTCAATTTAAATGCTGCCACTGATACATTTGAACTTAATTCAAAGGGCAAACATTTTAACAAGCTTGGCACTTAAAATGTAGAAGAATGTTCACCCACTTTAATTGTGTTGAATTTCATCAGCAGCCACATGTAGAAATGTACCTGTGTTTGATGTATGTCATGTTCTTGAAGTTTCCAAGTTTGAATACAAGGAGATTGTTGAACCAGTATCTCATAGGGAACGATAGATAGATAGATAGATAGATAGATAGATAGATAGATAGATAGATAGATAGATAGATAGATAGACAGACAGACAGATTGCTGACTTCCTCTGCTTTGTTTGTATGTGCTCCATAAATATGCACACCGCACCCATATGATTGAAAATGTAGTAATTATTTGTTCAGCACCAGGTTGTGAATTGGAGAAAGAATAATGTATGCTCTGGGATGGCCCAGTTTCCAGTTGTCTTGGTGCCGCAGCTGGTTAGCGCAACCAGAACAGTATTCTGGGTGGCTTGGGTTCAAGTCCCAGCTGAGGCACTTACTTCTTTCTCTTCTCTGTTTCTATGCATTTCATAAATATGCACACCGCACCCATGTGATTGAAAATGTAATAATTATCTGTGCAGCCCCAGATTGTGCATTGAAGAAAGAGTAATATGTGCTCTGGGATGTCCCAGGTTCCAGTTGCCTTGGTGGTGTAGCTGGTTAGCATGACCAGAATGGTATTTCAGGTGTCCTGGGTTCAAGTCCCTGCAGACACTGACAGGCATTGGAGGGGGGGGTGCCTTGATGTTGTTGGCCCTAATGTTTACCCCATTCCATAAGTAAATAAGCTGAGATGTATAGGAGAATGGGGTGAGCATTAGGGCTGATAACTCCAAGACACCCCCCCCCGATGCCTGTCAGTGTCTGCAGGGTGGGGGGTGGCGTGTTAAGGTTGGAAACCCTAACACCACATTTTCCTGCTTTTGTTGCTTTAGTAAAAACCCTAACTGATGCATTAATGAAATTTTATTGCAATGAATTTCCATACTTTTTTCAGATAGTATAATCATATCCTTATTTGTCTGTAGGAGCTCAGGGCCCAGAGGGTCCTGTGCTCCTATCCCTCTGTAGATGCACATATGTATGTAGGGTGTTGAAGCACATGGCCCTCTGGTCCCTGCGCTTCCATTTATAGGTCAATAGTGACCAAATTATCAGCATAGCCATCTTATTACCCCACCCCATGTACAGAAAAATTGTCAAATCTACGCTGAAATGTAATTCTGCACAAGTGCAAAGCCATTCCACGTGACAAGTGCAAAAATACATTTTGGGCAGGATTTGGAAAATAACAGCTGTGACATACATGAGGTGGGACAATAAGAAGGCTATGTTGCAAATCTGGGGTAAAAATATTTAATATTTCTGAAGTTACACGCAGGCGTAGCAAAATTGCAATGGAATCTCATAACTTTTGCATTTTTTCATACTTTTACCCAAAATGTTCAATACAGTTTTCTTATGACCCCATCTCATAAACCCCATAGTTGAAAATGTTAAACTCCATGCCAAAATGCCATTCTGTGCCACAGCTGTAAAAACACATTTTAGGCAGGATATGAAAAATGACAGCTGTACTGTTAATAAGGTGGAGTAAAAAAATGGCTTTGTTGAAAATTTGGCATCAAAATATTGAAAATCACCAAAGTTAGAAGCGTGTGTAGAAACATTTCAATGACTGATCATGACTCACCCATTTTTAGGATTTTTTCACCAGATTTTCAACTTAGCCTTTTTGGGACCCCACCTCATGAACACTGGCACTGTCATTTCATTAACTGGCCCTGAAATGTGATTTCACACAGCAACCGTAAAATCACCTTCCAGGCTCAATTAATGTAACAATTGTCACAGTGTTCTTGAAGCAGGGTCCCCAAAAGCCTATACTGAAAATGTGGTGGAAAAATACCCAAAAATGACAAAGTTATGAACTGAAGTTCAAAACGCAATTGAAATACATTATACAGGACTTACCTTGATTCCTCAGTTTGCGGTTTGGCTTTGAAGAGTGCAGATGTGTCCCGGTCCATAGAAAATGACAGTGGATGACCTCTGGAGGTAAGTATATGGCAAGGGGGGCATGAGGTGGTGGGTGCTCAGTGGGAGGGTCAGGATGGGGGACGAAGACAGTGGGGACAATGAGGGACTGTTTTCTTTCTTTCAGGTAAAAACAAGATGTCGGGGTACTGTTTTCTTCTTTACAGGTATATAGATCAGATATTTTGGGAAACTGGGAGTGGGCTCCCCAGTGTCCTACACTGATGGGGAGGGGCTTCTAGTGCTGACCCATGGATTGGGCACCTCGCTGTTGGTAAAGCAATCCTACATTGTGGTACTGTTTTAAACAAGAGACACTGACATAGAGAGAAGATGACAGAAATCCTTCACTACAACACCCCATGTCTCTCTCACTATCTTTTTCTCTTTGTCTGTTTCGCTCTGCTCACTGTTGGTGGTGGGATGAACTGATGCTGCACAAATTATTATGCTGTGTGTTGGGGCTCCATGTGACACATGGATCTCGGTGTCTCTGCACGGGTAGAAGAGTGACCACCAAGGGGAAAACTGAAGTGTCTGTTCAGGAGCAAGTGTATGCTTCTGTGCCCCCCATAACACATACAATGGACCTCAGTTTCAGTGTCCCTCTGTCTCACTTGCCATGCCCCTCTCTTACACCACACACAGACCAACCTGCACTTCTCATTCAGTTTCTCTGTGTCCTGCAAGCTGCTCAGACCCAATGATATAGCGATACACACTGAGAGAGAGGGAGAGAGACACACACACAGACACTGTCTGAATTCTGCACTCCCTCTCCCCATCTCACTGTGTGTGTGTGTGTGTGTGTGTGTGTGTCTGTCTGTCTCTCACTGTCTTGATCTCTGCACCTCACTTGTTCACTCAGACACTGCCTCTTGTGGCTCGCTCTGTGCAGGGGGCGCAGACTTCTACTATGAATGTATGGCAAGGAACATCAGAATACAATGCTACGCTGTCTGTACTTTGGTGCCACCAAGTCAAAGAAGAAGTGCTGGCAGTCACCTAAAGTGCAATTACGCCCAGCACACATGCCGGAGTGACCCTCGCTGATTCGGGTGTTTAAATAATAACGGCAGCAAAACAGGCAACGAAAAAGTCCTGAATAAACCATGCACTACGAGGAGCCAAGCAGTGCCACAAATCCACCGGCAGTGAAATCTGCCAGATTTAGTGTACAATGAACAGCAGCATGTCTCTACTGAGAACAACAAATTCCTGCAGGCAGTCCTCTCAAATGTTCAATGATATAAATAGTTACAAAAATAATGCCCCTAGGTAAACACAAACACTTGTGTTTACCTAATCAGGGCCTGAGGAACTGGAAACTGATTATTTTTTCCAAAAGTGCCCAGAAATATGTTTATTGTAATCAACCCATTTTTGCCAGCAGTGTTGCAAATTGCGGCAATTCCCCAGTTCTTTCACGAACAGTGCTGCAATTTGCAGCATTACCCCAGTAGTTTCGTGAAACAGTGCCGCAATTTGTGAAAGCAAAAATGGGATGATTAAAATAAATGTATTTATGGGCACTTTTGGAAAAAATAATCACAAATTCCAATTCCTTGGGCCCCGATTAGATAAACTCAAGTGTTGGTGTTTACCAAGAGGCATTATTTTTTAAGTTATTAAAATATTTCCACGTCACTAATGGAAAACAAGATGGCAGAATCTCGACACTACATTCTGCATTTGAGAAAACCAGACCCACTTTCATAGCAGTAAAACAGTACTTTCGCATGGCACATCTAATTTTTCCTATAGGAAATAATGGGAAACTTTAAACTTTAATAACTTTTGAATGGATTAATATTTTTTCACCAAACCTTCAAAAGGCACATCTGTGCCCAACCCCCATATATTCCATACATTTCAGACCAAACCCCCAAGCCATTTCAGAGATACAGCGTGAAAAAGGATTAGCACCAAAATGGTAATTTTCACATTTTTTGACTCTCCACATTTCCGCAAATGCACATCTGAACTGAACGAAACTTGCCACATCAAGAGTTCCATGGTCCCTGATGGCACATGCAAATTTCATACAAACCGGTTGAACAGTTGCAGTTATTAAAGTGCAAAATTTGGGGTTTAACACAGAAGTGCCCATTGAACCCTAACTATAATGGCAGTGCAGTGCCACTATTATATATATATATATATATATATATATATATAATTTTTATACAATAGGGGTGAGCATGTAACCTTGACAATAAAAACATGTATTCTCACTGCAGTGGAATAAGTCTGTGATGACATAGTCACTGTGGGTTTATTTTCTGATAAACCCACAGTGTCTACATCACCAGCAAATATACTCACAATGGTGATGTCACCAGAGTGAGACTATCTACACTGCAGCCTGCATGTAATAGCTTCACAGTTTCTCTTTCTCACTGAATCCTGTAACTTACTCAATTAGCATTGTAAAAGACAATCACCTGTGTCCCATAGTTATTCTGACAGTCCTAGCACATTACTGTGCTGCTCTAATCTTCAAACCAGCCTCCATCATAAACCAGTTTCTCTTTCTGAGTGCTGACTGCAACAGTTTCTCTGTCTCAGTGAAGCCAGCAACTTACTGAATAAACAGTCTGTTTCTCACTCCTAGCTGCAGGTAACACAGTTATCATTGCAAATCACATGCACCTGTTTCTCGTACTATCTAACACTCCCAGCCTATTCAGAAACACTTACACACACACTCAGACCACACACAAACAGTGCTGTCAGTATAGCCTAGAGGTTAGAGTAACAAGCAATGAACCTACATCCAGTAGCCCAGACCAGTGTTTAATTCTCACAACTTCCATTTCAATACTGTGTGACTCTGAACAAATCACTTAACTGCCCAGTGCTCCCAGGTAACCCCCCCCCAAAAAAACTTACCCAATTACCAAAATAAAGTAAACAGAGAGAACACAGAAAAAAATGTTCCTAAAATGTACTAGCCCTATTGTATAAATTGCACACATGATGTGCAACTTGTGGAATATGGCAAACATTTGCACTCGTGCAAACTGAACTCATGCAAATCTTTGACATATTCCACAGTCGCCCATCATGTATGCTCTCTTTATATATATATATATTCATTTCAAAAACATATATATATATATTCATTTCAAAAACATATATATATATATTCATTTCAAAAACACTTCATTTAATGCATCAGTTAGGGTTAAAGCGACAAAAGTGGGGAAATGAGACATTAGGGTTGAGCCCCTAACCCCTCCCACCACCCCAACCCCCATCTTCCACAGACCGACAGACACTGGGGTGTGCCATGGGGTCGCGAGGCTCAACTCTCACCCCATTCCATGTGTAAACAGATTGACATGCTACAGTAAAGGAGAAATGGGTGAGAGTTGGGCCTCATGACCTCATGGCTTACCCCGTGTTCGTTGGTCTGTAGAGGATGGGGGTAAGAGAATTCAATGTCTCACTTCCCATTTTTGTCACTTTAACCCTAACTGATGCATTAAATGAAGTATTTTGCAATGAATTTCCTTACTTTTTGGAAAAGTGTAATATAACTAGTAAATAGCATGTGTTGGTGAGAGCGCAGGGCCTCGCACCCCATCAAGCTACCCATTTCTGCATAACAATATGTGTCTGTGGGAGCATGGGTCTTCTGGGTCCCTGCACTCACTTACACATAGCTATAGAGCCATAAAGCAGCCCTATAGGACAAGGAACCCTTGTAACACTAATTTGCCAACATCTTGGGAACCATAGCAGCTATGAAAAAAATTCAAGTGTCATTGTACCTCCATGCTACATATCCATATCTCGCATCATTTATGAGATATGGGAGCCTAAAAGTGCTGAAAAGGCACCCTTGGAACCCTTGTGACACTAATTTGCCAATATATCAGTAACCGCTCAACTTATGCAAAAATTTGACTGCAAGTGTTGTCTATGGTTTCCAGTCTTGTTCCTGTGGCTTAGATCACCTTTAAACAATCTAAGCCGTAAGCAGCGAAAATTCCGTATCTCACGTCATTTTCGAGATACAAGCACTGAAAAGCACAGTGGACACCACAATGTTATCCTATGGGAAAAATCTCAACTTTGTGATGGTATATCTATGGAACCACTTAACTTTCCAACACCTAAACAGCATAATTCACATCTCTAGGGCATCCTCATAATACCCTGAAAATTGAAGTCAAAAGACCAAACCGTTAATTTACAATGCGGCGGGAAAGTTTATAAAAGTTTAAAAATTCCTAGTTCGTGAGGTTGAAAAATCCCCAACCGTCAGATCAATCCCTATTCACGATCTGTCAAAATCACCATCCGTGAGAAATCCTTGACCATCAGATTTTGGTTATCTGGTCCCTAAGTGACGGTCAAGGATTTTGCTACCTCATGAAAGAGGATCGGGTAGCAGATTAGGATTCTGACAGCTCACGGACTGCGATTTTGTCAATTCATGAAAGAAGATTCAAAAAACCAATCTCCTTTTGTGAGCTGACAAAATCCCAGTCCGCAAGCCAATCCTTTTTCGTGAGGCAGCAAAATCCTTGACCTTCAGTCAATCCTTGTCCACGAGAAGGGCCATCTGGTCCCTAACTGATGGTCAAGGATTTTGCTACCTTGCGAAAAAGGATCAGGTGGTGGATTAGGATTTTGGCAAGTCATGGACTGCAATTTTGTCAACTCAAGACAGAGGGTTTATAAAACGAATCCCCTTTCGTGAGCTGACAAAATCCCAGTCCGCACGTCAATCCTCGTTTGCGAGGCTGCAAAATCATTGACCGTCAGTAAATCCTTGTCCACAAAGAGGGCCATCTTGTCCCAAAGTGACAGTCAAGGATTTTGCTACCTCACGAAAGAGGATCAGCTCACGGACTGGGATTTTGTCAACTCGCGAAAGAGGATCGGAAGCGAGTCACGGACAAAGATTTTTGAATTTAAAACAGTCATTTTTTTGGGACATAATGAAGCAACCAAAGGTATGGGTTTGTAGAGGGCGTCACCCTCAACAAAACCCATACCTTATTACAACAAGAAGTCACCCGTGGAGGAAGCTACAACATTTTGTTTGGGGAAAAAATTAAACAAGATGGCGGCTCGCGAACAAGGAATTTTTGCTGATGGACAAGGATTTTTTAAATCCTCATTCATGAACTGACAAAATCCTTGACTGTGAGCCCAATCCTCTTTTGCAGCACGATGGGCAAAAAACATGTCAAAAGTGGCAAAAAATGAATTTTTCAGCACTTCACTGCGCATAAGCCGTAAGTCTGACCAAAGCGTAACTTGGTAAATTAAGATATCTACCATGTGAGACTGTGCATTCCAAATTTTGTGCAAAGCCCTTGAATGGTTGCAAAGTTATTAACACACAACAATTGGGGTTTAACATTAAAGTGCCTACGGGTGTGACCATACCCCTATAATATACATATATATATATATGTATATATATATATACATATATACACACACACACATATATATATATAGATCTATATGGGGCACAGTAGCTCCCCTATATTAGGGTTCAGTCTTCACTTCTAAGTTAAACTGAACATTTTGAACTTTAATAACTTCACAACCATTCAAGCGATATGCATGAAGGTTTGCATGCGCCATCAGAGACCAAAGATCTCTTGATGAGGTAAGTTTCTCTCTAGTCAGATGTATGGGTGCAGTCATATAGATTGTCAAAAAATTGTTAAAATTACTACTTTTGGTGAAATTCTTTGTCATGCCGCTGATCAAAAATGATGTAGAATTTTGGTCTAAAATTTTTAGAATATATACTGTATATCTTGGGTCACTGATGTGCTTTTTGAAGGTTTGGGGGAAAAAATATTAATCCATTCCAAAGTTGTTAAATTTTCAAGTTTCCCATTATTTCCTATGGGACCAGTTAGATGTTCCGCTCAAAAAAGGATTCTTTATCGCAAATGTGGAATCCATTTTTGCAAATGTAGAATCTTTAGCCACAAATGTGGAATTTTTTCTCATGCTGCCACCGTCTTGTTTTCAGTTAGTGAGGGAAACAAAATTAAATTACTAATAAAATAGAGGGCTTTAGTAAACACCAACATTTGTTTTTACCTAATTGTGGTCCTTAGAATCGGATTCTGGGGTCGTTGTTTTGATAAGTTGTTCAGAAGTGTGTTTTTTTAGCCACAGAAATCCATTTTCACAAATTTTGAAAAATGTATGCTGCAGAACAGGATCTTTTTCCTCAATTTGTGATAAGGGATTTTCTTTTGCTGTAAATAGCAACAAAAAGAATTACAAAAAAAGATTATTTTTCATTGTTTATGAAAAAGGATTTTTTTTTACCACAAACTACAAAAAAAGGAGCTGCAGAAAATTATTCTTTTTTGCAACTTGTGAAAACGGATTTTTAAGACAGCTGTTTCTTTGTCACTGTACAGTTAGAAAATGGCTTGTTATTTTGGTCTGAAAATTTCAGGGTACAAAGGACTTGCCCCACAGATGTGCTTTTTTGCTGGTTTAGTGAAAATATGTTACTTTGCTCTGGAGTTCTGCAAGGTAACATTTTGCTTTGTTTCACATAGGATAACATTGTAATGGGAGGTGCACAGAGTCACGTCATTGTCACACTGCTGTGAAGAAACAGTTTGCAATTTTCTTCTGAAATTTCCAGAGTAAAGATGGCATGCTCCACCGATGTGCCTTTTGCTGGTTTTGTGAAAATATGTTGATTTGGTGTTGAGTTACACAAGTTTCACATTTTCCTGTGTTTTCTTTAAGAGAACATTGCAATGCCAGGTGTTTCATTTGGGTCTGCACACTACAGCAGGGCCCTACACTATCTCAAAAATTATGCATGGTTGGGAGCACAGGCCCAAAGAGTCCTGCACTCCAACATGCAAATACAGATACCACTAAGGACTGATGGGTCCTGCACTCCCACATGGAAATAGGGATATGATTACAGTATCGCAAACATTATCGGTGGATGGCACTATTTGCTCCCAGAAGCAAATATGAATACCATTATGGAGTACTGGGAGTGCAGGCCTTATCCATACATGGCAGCACAGAGCCCAGAGGGCCCTTCACTCCCACATACAAATATGCAGTGGATTATGGAGTGATGGGAGTGCAGGTTCTAAAGACCCCTGCACTTCCACAGGGAAATCCAATCCAGAATGACACCATGAACAGAACTCCTACAGCAACCATGCAGCTCACCAAGGGGTAGCCAGCCCCACAAACTTGAAATCCACAAACGGGAGTGCAAAAGAGAAAAGCACCAGATAAAAATGAATTACTTAGTGAAGACACTTTTATACGTTACAAAAATCACACATTTATTTATCTTCACTAACAAAAGTATAACATCTGGTGCAATAAACTGAGTGTTGTAACAAACAAAACACCCCTAGCGCCTCGACTCCCACGAGTCTTCAAAGGGGGTACCCAAACCATTATTCACAGCACTTATAAATGCTCAAATGATTAATCATTAATGAACTAGCTTAGCAACATTTAAAGAGACATGTTAATCTAAGAAGAATGGTTTTATATCCCATTTCTCATTAAGTCCATTAGGTCTAATAGTGTCTATTTTAAATATCCACATGCATTCCTTCTTTAATAGTTTGTTAGACCTAATGGACTTAATGAGAAATGGGATATAAAACCATTCCTCTTAGATTAAAATTAATCTTTCTGGATAAAATGAATGGAGAGAATTAAGTAGTGGTATTACATTTTGCCTTTGGTAGCTTTTTGCTGTAACGTTATTACTAGTGCTAAATTGTTAAATAATTTTCTTTTGCCTTTCATTTTTCGTTGCAGTATTATTTTAAGCAAACCTTGATTTGCTTAGCCTAAAACTACTTTGAAAAACTTTTTATAAATGCCTATGTTGTAAAACATTGTTAAATTATTGGTAACATGTCTCTTTAAATGTTGCTAAGCTAGTTCATTAATGATTAATCATTTGAGCATTTATAAGTGCTGTGAATAATGGTTTGGGTACCCCCTTTGAAGACTCGTGGGAGTCGAGGCGCTAGGGGTGTTTTGTTTGTTACAACACTCAGTTTATTGCACCAGATGTTATACTTTTGTTAGTGAAGATAAATAAATGTGTGATTTTTGTAACGTACAAAAGTGTCTTCACTAAGTAATTCATTTTTATCTGGTGCTTTTCGCTTTTGAGCTTCCACAGGGAAATAAGGATACAATTCCAATCTCTCAAAAATTATGGATGGTTGAGAGTGCAGGGCCTCCAGGCCCTGTGCTCCCATAAGATAAGCCTACAATTATACTTTCTCAAAAAGTAAGGAAATTATCTGCAAAAAAAAAACCATCATTAATGCACCATTAGGGTTCCAGTGACAAAAGTTGGGAAATGCGGCTTTACAGTTTCCAACCCTAACACCCCACCCTGAGATTCCAACCCTAACACCCCACCTCCAATGTGGCTTTCCAACGCTAACACCCCATCCCCACCCTGCATGCAGGAAGAGGCATGGGGGTGTGCCTTGGGGTTTTGACCCCTAATGCTCACCCCATTCTCCTATACTGTACCCATCTTAGCTTACTTACTCATGGAATGGGGTGAGCATTAGGGTTCACAACCCTAAGGCACACCCCCACATTTGTTCATGCATGCATGGTGGGGGTGGGGTGTTAGGGTTGGAAACCTTAAGACCGCATTCCCCAACCTTAGTCACTGGAAACCTAATGGTGCAATAACAACATTTTTTGCAGAGAATATATATATATAGATATATGCAACAGGCATGGATATAAATGGAGCATGATAAATCCATTTATCTAAGTAACCGTATAGAGAAAGTCTTACTTTTCATATATAAACAGTCACTATGTCACCATCCATTTGTGTTCACTGTTACTACATCATTGGCCTCACCTCTGCCTGACAGTACTACTTCCTAGTTTCATTTTTAAAACTGCATTTAACAGTACAGGATGCTTCAACATCACTACCACTGTAATACCTTCCATAACAAGTGTTAGTCATCTTTCTGTGACTCTTACAACTCCCACATTACTAAAATGAGTCCAGCAAGTGCAGAAACTGTACCTTTTTACTAACATCTTCCCTCTGCAGAACTCTGTACTCCAGGACTTGGTACTTTCATTCCATTTTGATCTCCACCCCTACAAGCCTCTACACAAGTTGCACTCCAAGCTTCAGTCACCAATCCTCCCCCCCATTGGCCTATGAAAAAACAAACCAGTTTCTTTTTTTGTGTGTGTGTGTGTGTGTTCTTTCACAAAGAAACATCTGCAGCTGAATGCTAAATCCCTTTTCTGAGCCCATCTAAATACTTTTCCACTGTGGTCCCACACCCTGTAGCTCTGTTGCTCTGATCACATTCTAAAGTCTGCCTCTCCAATTCATTTTACTGTCTGACTCCACTTAACCTTCTTCCCTTCAAGTCCTTACAGTTTACACACACACACTATACCCTACATTCCTTTCTACCAACCCAATCTCATAACGATTAAATTTGCTTTTACATAACCTACACAACTGCATACAAAATCCACACTTTTCCACAAAACTTTTTTTTCTAAAATTACACAATATTTTTAAATCCAGACTGATAAAATGAATACACTAAAAGCTGTACAATTAAACTAGTACAGAAAGCAGCTAGTGAAAATTAACTGAGCAAATGGTAACAGTATTGAGTGTGTTCACTAGCAGTTAACGCTGTACTATATGCTCTGCTGTGTAATTTAACATTCCTTGGTATAACAAGCAAGTTACTATAATGAACAGTAGTTATAGCTCTGAACTCATTCATTATAGCAAGGGACTACTGTAATTCAGTACCATCACATTAGAGCTCAGCTCATCCCATTGGCTCATCTGCTGCAGTGATCCCTTGTCTCCATTTTCTCCACTAAACTCCATCACTCTGCCTTAGGAGGAACCCCAAAATGGCAGTCTTTCTCTCTCTCTCTTTGTTTCCATTTTTCAAGGAACTTCAAAAGTTAAACTGGACACTCTGGCTATGATGGCACTGCGGGCACCTCTCAGTGTGCTGCTCTGCTTAGACCCTCCACCCAGCTGGCACCGCCAAACCCACTGAACACAATAATACATTTTTTTTAAAAGCTTATTTACATCAGCAAATGTCCCAGTAGCACAGTGCTCCAGAGGAAATCAACCTGCAGAGAATTTCCACAAAACCTTCGGGATTCGCTAAACACTGCCACCATTTTTTCCCTAACATTTTCAAAAGCCGTTTGCCACACCAATCAGCAGTAACATCAGCACATCAATGTGGCATCCTCACACTGTGTCCTTGGCAACACCCCTTGGCAACCAGCCCAGCAACAGGTGCAACAACACATTTTCACCAAAGAAACCCACAAACTATCAAATATATAAAAAAAAACACATTTTAAAAGAAAATAACAGATCATGCAAAGTCCCAACCTACTGCATAAATGAAATATGCAGAGCTGACCTTGTGTGATACATGATTTATTTATACTCATGCTGTTTGACCTCTGAATCCTCTTACCCATGGTCAAATGGCACTTATATAGATAAATCATGTATCGCACTAGTCACCTCTGCATATCCTTGATAGATAGATAGATAGATAGATAGATAGATAGATAGATAGATAGATAGATAGATAGATAGATAGCAAAAAAAAACTACATTAATGCACCTCCTGGATTTTAAAGTAATGCCACAAAAGTAGAGAAATGTGGTTTTAGAGTTCCCAACTCTAACTCCCCTCAACAAACAGCAAAATGACAAAACCAAATAGGCAACCACAGGTAACCATTGTCAGGTAAGACAAACAACAATCAATAGGATTACCACGTTTCAGGAAGCCCAAAGTGGGACATTTCTTACTGAAACAGGATTTTTACACAGGATAATGTGTATTCTTGTCCAATTCAACAGACATGTTTTCTCTAAATAATCAGAATTAAGATTCATTGTTGTATTTTTTTTAGTTGTTTCTAGTGTTTCTTATCATTTTAAGATATTTTAGTTAAGGCATTATATTTTTTTGCAACATTTAGAGGAAAGTCAAAAATATTTTTTTCTACTATAATGTCAGGACATGTAGCATTTTTGATGGGTTTTTTTTCAGGACACAGCTGCCTAAATCAGGACTGTCCTACAAAAGACATCCATCATCTGGGTCCAGCACTTCTGTAGCCACAGATACACATGCACACTGTAATACATACCCACCCACTCCTGGCTGCAGGCTGAAATCCATGATGCTCCAATCATAACACTGCTTTTGTGAGCAGAAGCATGGGGCAGTTCTGTCCCCATGCAAATTCCCTACCACAGCATTAAGTACATCGTCAGAGTTTGTGTAGGGTCCTTCAGACCCTATGTAAATCCTGTAGTCTAGCATTATGTGTGTACTAGCACAATCATGCTGCAATACACATCCTATTTTTTCAATATTTATGCACCAGATTCTCAAAACATAAATTTTAAGCCTCCATGACATCCAGAGACTTGCACCCCAACCTTTAAAATGAATTTTATGTTGTTACAACATAAAAAGCACATTTAGAGGTGGAAGTGACATGTCTCTCCTACTATGTTCATCAAATAAGACTGCTGAAAATTTGGTGAAAAAATTTTTAAGAAACAGCTGAGTTATGAATGAAAATTATTTTGGCAGAAATTACCAATTTTATTGTTGCGAGTCAGCATTCTTTGGTCGCACTCAGTGGTGACCAAAGAAGTTTTGTTTGCATGTAAAAAATCACCATCCTGCACCAAAAACAACTATGTGTGAACATTTAACTCTTTGTTCACACTGTGTTGGTGAGCAAAGAATTATTTGTTCAAACATAAAAATTGCTATACTGCAGTAAAATCAATCTTTCATCTGCCAACATAAAATTCTTTATTTGCACATGATATGTGAACAAAGCATTCTCAGCTTGTAACAATAAAATCCGACCTCTCCCCAAGCTGGTGACCAAAGAATTTTGAGGTGGCCAGAAAACATATTTCATGGTAATTTTCCAATAAACATATCCCACAATCTAGCTAAATTGGTCCTGTTTAGGTAGAGGCAGGTGTTTGTTCTCAAGGAAGCATCATTTTTTTAGGTATTTCACAATTTTTGTCCACAAAAAAGCATACATGATGGTGGCGCTCATAACAATAAACTGTTTAATTGCAGACGTGAAACGTATTTTCTCATGAAAGTAAAATGGCTCATAAAAGTAAAATTCTTCTTTCTTTTCAGAGGGCTATCTCAAAAACCCTGCTGAGGATACTCAAAAGTGAAATTTCAAAACCTAATAAGTCAAGAACCAACTTATTTTTTTCCCAAAACCTTTGAAAAGCACATTCTTAGGTCATGCCCCTTCTACCCTAAAAATTTTGGAACAAACTTCCAAGCCATCTTTGCTCTACAAGTAGGCCAAAAAACATCCAAAGTATTCTTTTTGTAAGACTTTCTAAAATTCTGGATCTCAGAATCTGGATGAGTGACTGCCAATAAACTTGTCACATCTTAAGTACTTGCCACCTGGACCGAATATGAGAAATTTCTTGCCATTTTCTCAAATGGTGCCAAAGTTATTATGGTGCAAAAATTTGGAGATAACATTAAACAGGCTACTAAACCCTAACTATACTTACCCTACTGCACAAGTATAATATATATGGGATATACAGTGACCCACTTCAGAATATACAATTTATGTTCCTGAGTAAGGTAGTATGACCATAACTCAAGAGTGACAGAGCAACTAGTCGGTTATGAAAGTCCTGCCCCTCACAAGTGATGATAAATGTCATATTCTGAGGGAGGCTATTGGGTATTCAAATTAATACAATGTATTTTAAATTGCAAAGCTTTCAGTTTAGTTCTTTTAATGGCAATTAAACTGTTTTTGTTTGATTTCACTGCTCTGTTTTGAATACAGCAGGATCTAGTGTGATGTCATAAGGCATTGTTCGAGGTGATCTTCCATAGATTAAGAGCTCCTTTATGACCAACCAAAAGTGGAAATATACATTGATGATCAACCTAACATTGAAATAATGAATTTATTTTTTATTTAGAATGATTCAGTGGTAAAAAGGAAATCATTTTCCTCTAAGGTTCGACTCTCAGCTACATTGTGTGTGTGTGTATATATATATATATATAGAGAGAGAGAGAGAGAGAGAGAGAGAGAGAGGATTTACAGTACAATGGCCTGGGTTCAAATATGCCATTTATTTCTATGAGTGAGGGGGGCAGGACCATAACTCACAAATGATGAAGCCATGAATGACTTATGAAAGTATGATCTGTGTATACAATGTGTCTTGTTCAAAGGATGCCCCTTCCCCGCATTGAAGGTTAGCAAGTTCCTATCTGAAAGTACTGTGCAGTGTGCCCCCCTCCCAAACTGATGTCCACTGCTAAGTGGATCCACAGTCCCTCACTCAGTGAAAAACAAAAATAAGCTGCCAAACCTGTTTTGTTCTGCAGCATCAGTTTGGTGTGTATTCCTGCAACAGCGTGTGTCTGACAATTGGAGCAGTGAGTATGAACTGTAGTGCCTCTAAAGCTGCCATATCTGTTTTGTTTTGCAGCATCTGTTCTGTTGTACCGAGGATGAGCAGCATGCATGAACTGCAGTGATTCTTTGTCTTCTGTTGATTTGACTGGCATGAGTGGTTTGCACAGTCAGCAGGAGATGTTACAGGGGTGATTTGAAATGGAGGCACTGGTGGGTGGGGAGTTAAAAAAAATTACAGTGCCATAATGATGTGGAACTAAAAAGAATAAGTACTGGTTTTTGGAAATGTCTGGGCTTTGGAAAAATGGAGGAAACAAAATGGCAGTGGGAGCAAGGTTTTCAGAGGAATAGAAGGAGAATTATTAGCTGAAGTCATTCGTAGGATTCATTGTGGGATTGTTCAGAATGGGATGTCAGTCAAGGTGATTGACATTTAGGTCTAGGGTGACGTAGGCAAGTGAAAGATAAATGGTGTTATTTATCCATTGGTTCAATGTTAGCATGTATTATTTACTTGAGTCCGATTCTTGGCAAAATACCTCATTTATATGAATGGTGAGGATGCTGCATTGTACACATATATTATAGGGGCATGGTTGTGCCACTATAGTTAGAGCTAGGCAGCATATTTAATGTTAAACCTCAATGTTTGCACTTTAATAACTTTGCAACTGATCAATGGATTTGCACAAAATTTGGCAAGTGCTGTCCCGTGTGGTAGATTTCTTGACTTGGTAAGTTTTATTCCAGTTGGGTAGTGCAAAAACCTTAAAAGTCAACACTTTTTACAGTTTGTTCCTTATCACCTTGTGCCCAGATGGTGTGGAATTTTGTTGTGAGTTTTTTATGGAAGAAACACCTTGGGTAACAGAAATGCCATGTGTTTGGTGAAAAAATATTAATTTGGTGCAAAGTTATTACATTTTTAGGTTCCTATTATTTCCAAAGGGAAGATCACTTTCCATGACAGTGGTATAAAGTTTGACAAAGGATTTGGCCTCACAGAAAAGGATTCTTTTTCATGAGGGGCTAATCCTTTTTCACAAGAAAAAAATCCTTTTTCACAAGCCGCCATCTTGTTCTCTATTTTTTTTAAAATATTGAGAACCCATGAAAATGAGGTCCTGAACACCAAGAAATGGGTCTTGCTCATTTGAACTCCATTAGTTGGATTCTGCAGTTGTCTGGTACCAAAATGATCATGGAATGTTTTTTTTTTTCTATGTTTTAAATCCTTTTTCATCACTCGATAAGATAATTTTTTGTAAATCCTTTTTTTTTCAAACAAAAAAAGAATCATGAGTGATGAAAAAGGATTTAGAACACACAGAACAAAGCCTTTTGGCAGCCTTTCCCCATAATTTGCTATTTCCATAATGTAGTGGTCCCTCCCCCCTCCTGGGTCACAGATCCCTTGTAAAGTATACCATTTCCATAGTGTAGTAGTCCCTCCCCCTCACAGTCATTGATCCCATATGTAACATTATTTTTCCATAGTGTAGTGGTCCTTCCCCCCCCAGTCACCGATCCCATATGAATATTAATTTTCCACAGGGTAGTGGTCCCTCCCCCCACCCCAGTCACCGATTACATATTACATTGTTTTCTGTAGTGTAGCGGTCACTCCCTCCACTCTCCAATTACCATTGCCCATTTCCCTGGTGTCTAGTGGCACCCCCCCACCTGCAGAACGCAGTTGGCCATTTCCTTGGTGTCTTGTGGCACTCTCCTACCCACTGATCTCCATCACCGTTGTGTCATACTGTATTCCCTGGTGTCTAGTGGCACCGCCTACCCACCCATTGAAGGAAAAAACCTGAAATAAAGAAAGTGGTCTCTCAATGTTTGTATTTTTTAACCTGTAAAAAAATTATCCCTCGACGATCAGTCCCCCACCTCACCTCTCACTCGGCACCCACCACCCCACACCCCCCAGTACACCCCCATACACCCTCACTCACCTGAACAGGTCCCAGGTTCAAGTCACACTCTTCAATTGAAGACATGTCTTGCTGCTGTAACCAGCGACTGCAATATAAGAAACTAAGGTAAATGTGGTTCAATGTATTTCAATGGGGGTTTAAACTTTTATGCATAACTTTGCCACTTTTTGAAAATTTGACTCCAAATTTTCAACATGGCCTTTTGGGGACCCCACCTCATGAACAATACAACTGTCATTACACAGCTAACACACAAAAGGTGATTTCATGGTCAGTTGGTGAAATCGCCTTTCAGGTGCTATTTGGCAATTTTTCCTGACCTTGTTCATGAGGTGGGGTCATAAGAAGGCTATGTTGAAAATGTGGGGTCAAAATTATTAAAAATGCTAAAGTTATGACCGTTTGTTGCAATTTCACTACGCACACTTTTAACTTTGGAAATTTTAAATATTTTAACACCAGATTTTCAACTTAGCCTTCTCATTGAACCTCCTCGTGTATGTCACAGCTGTCATTTTTCAAATCCTGGCCAAAATGTGTTTTTGCACCTATAGCACGACGTGGCATTGCAGTTGCACAGAATTATGTTTTGGTGGGGATTTGAAAATGTTTTTTACTGGGTACATGAGGTGGGTAATAAGATGGCTATGCTGACAATTTGATCACTGTTGTCCCCTAAATGGCAGCGCAGGGCCCAGAGGGCCCTGTGCTTCCACAGCTACATACATATATGCATCTATGGAGGGATGGGAGCACAGGGTACTTTGGACCCTCTGCTCCCACACTAAAATAAGGATACTATTATACTGTCTCAAAAAAGTAAGGAAATAAGTTGCAAAAAAACCTTTTAATGATCCAGTTAGGGTCAAAGCAACAGAAGATGGGAAATGAGGCATTAGAGTTTCCCTAACACCCCACTGTCCCAAGCCAGGCAGGAAAGCAGGTGTGGGGTGTGCCTTGGGCTTCTCAAGCCTAATTTCCACCTCATTCTCATAATATTTACACATCTGACCTTATTTACAGATGGAATGGGGTGAGTGTTAGGCTTTAGAAGCCCAAGGCACACCCCACCTGCTCTCCTGCCTGGTTTGGGAGGGTGAGGTGTTAGGAAATCCTAATGCCTCATTTCCCAACTTTTGCCACTTTGCCTCCAACTGGAGCACTAATGACATTTTTTGCAACACGTAGATATATATATATTGTGTATATATATATATATATATATATATATACACATATGGCAAAGAAACTCTGTTTAATGCATCAGTTAGGGTTGTTCCACAGTGACAAAAGTGAGGAAATTCAATGTTAAGGGTTGAACCCCTGGACCCACCCCCACCCACCCCCAGCCAGCATCAGGGTGTGCATTGGGGTCATTGTCCCCAACTCTCACCCCATTACATGTGTAAAGAAGCTGAGGGGGTGAACTATAGGAGAATGGGGTGAGAGTTAGGACCAATGACCCCAACGCACACCCCTATGCCAGGTGGGGGGGTGGTGGTGGGTCCAAGGGGGGGTTTCAACCCTAACATCAAATTTCTTAGCTTTTGCCACTGTGGAACAACCCTAACTGATGCAGTAAACAGAGTTTTTTTGCCATGAGTTTCCTTTCTTTTTGAGAATGAGGACTATAAATAGTGAATGAAATGTGGAGGTGGGAATGGTAACCACAACAGAAACGCAAGCGTAAATGGTAACGCAGATGGTGATGGATACATAAATGGTAACGCAAATGGTAACAGAAATGCAAGCTTAAAGTGATGCCAAAGTGAACAGTAATGCAAACAGATACACAAACACAATTGTGTATGGAAATGCAAACCATAATGCACACGGTCACGGTAGCGGAATTATTAACACAAATGGTAGCAGTAGCAACAATAATGCCAAAGGAGCAGAAGTAAATGCAATCGTCGCAGGAAACGCTAACCATAATGCGCACGGTGATGGTACCGCAATTGTAAACACAAATGGTAACAGCAACAGCAACAATAACGCCAAAGGAAACAGAAATGCAAACGTGAATGCAAACACGTACGGAAATGCAAACCATAACACGCACAGTCACAGTACTGCAATTGTAAACACAAATGGTAACAATAACAGCAACAATAATGCCAAAGGAAACAGAAACGCAAATGCAAGTGAGTACAGAAACGCAAACCGTAATGCTCATGGGCACGGTAACGCAATCCGAAATGCAAATGGTAACGGTAACATCAATGATGACGCAAAAGGAAAGACAAACGCAAACAGAAGGGCAGTCACAAATGCAAATGGTAATGTGCATGGTGACGCAAACCGAAATGCAAACACAAACAGTAGTGGATACGCAAATGGTAACAGTAATGCAAACGCAAGTGCAAACAAAAACGCAAATGGTAACGGACACAGTGGTGTACATGGGAACGCTAATGCAAACAGGTATGGAAATGCAAGTGGAAACATTAAGTGTAACAGTAACTGGAGCACACACCCTGGTTTTTCCCAACAGCTGCATAAAGAAACACAGTGACTGCAAAGAATGTATGCTTAATAATGGGCCTCGGACCACAAAATGAGCTCTTGGACTACTAAATTGCTTATATCTCAGGAACCGTACAACATAGGAAAACAATTTAAATTTTACATAATTCATGACTTTCCTGGCTAGGTTGGGGACTAAACATTTTTCCAATGAAAATTCCGTATCTCGCACCGTTTCCGAGATACGGTCCCCGAAAGGCACGGCGTATGCCGCCATGTTAGTCTATGGGAAATAGTGTCTACTTCAGAGTACCGTAGCTTTGCATCCCTGCAATATGTTGTCACCAAACCACGAAAAGGCACATCTGTGGGATGTTGGCTGTCATCCCTTCAAATTTCAGCCCAAAAGACCAAACCATTCTTTTACAGCAGCGTGGCAAAGAAGTCTTGTCCTTTTGTTCATAGTGTTGCAAAGTAGTGTTGTGATTTGTGACACTTTCGCAAAAAAAATCATGAAAGTGTCGCAGGTGCAACACTACTTTGCGACTCTACTTTTCCCAAAAATTTGAAAAACATATTTCTAGGGTGTTTAACCCCAAAATAAAGACATGCCTAGCATCCTCAGGGCTCGACTAAGTAAACACAAAAAGAATTGTGTCCCTAGATGGTCCCAATTTTAAATATCCAGTATTTCTGTGATCAGTAACTGAAAAAGAAATGGCTGACTCATGACACTACAGGGGTCATTCGCAACACTAAAAACTGCATTTGCGACACTGTCAAACTTTTTGTTAACTTTCCCATTGACTATAATGGGAAACTTGTTTTTTGAATAACTTTTGAACCATTCAATATTCTTTCACAAAATCTTCAAAAGACACATTGGGGACCCTGGCCACACGTTCCCTGAAGATTTCAGACCAGTCGTGCAAACCATGCGACCTGTAGGTGCGAGCAAAGAATGCACAAAAAAGCATAAATGCACTCTGGAATGTTGCTTAATAACTCTGCAGCCATATATCCAACCGGTACAGAAGTTAGTAGATCCCAAGATCTATGGTAGTGCTTTGCTCCTGCCACATTTCAGGCAAATCTGTTGAACAGTGGCAAAGTTATTAAGGTGCAAAATTTCACCATTTAACCTTAAATGGGGTACTCAACCCTAACTATGGTAGCACTACTGTGCTACCATAATATATATATATATATATATAATATATATATGTATGTGTGTGTATACATGTACAGTCCTCCCTCATTATAAAGAACTCATTCAGATCCATGAACGAAATAATTATAACAAAGGTTCACTATAACAAGAACCATGCCTTTTAATGAAAGAAGTCTGACAGGCTGGAGATAAAGAGAATGAGACTCAGAGACATGTGTACTGTATAAATTACAATATTTATTAATTGTACTGAAATTAATGTATTAAATGCATTAAAAACATATTTATTGCTCAAAGTTTTACTTTTTGTTTGGATGTCCGGTTGGGCTTCTTCCTCATTTTCCGAGTCTGGTTTTTCACCGTCCTGTGATTTTCCCTTTATCTCTGCAATAATCTTGATGTCTAAGAAAGGCTCAGCAGTGGGGCACTGCTCATGCAGGATCAGCCACATCTGAAGTTGCTGTCTGGCTCAGACAGAGTTCCATTTACCAGTCCCAGCCCACAGACAATATCCATATCCTCAGTGTCACTTTCTGATGCTGTTCGGGCAACTGTTGCGCTATGATTTGCTCAGATATGAGTCCCAGCTCCTCTTGCCATTAAGTGGTGATTTTGCTGGGTGTTATACTGTCCCAAACAGACAATTATGACACAGATGATGCCTTTCCCTGTGCGTGTTTTTAAAAACACTACCAGTTCAATGCCTGTGTCTCTGGTCATATCTCTCAAGAGCTTCTTCCAATAAAGTGTTTTTTTTAGGTTGGCAATGATTCCCTTGTCCATGGGCTGTATCCTGGATGTCGTGTTAGGTGGCAGGTACAGTACTGTGATTTCACCACACCTGCTCTTTAATACATTGGTACTGGGGTGAGCAGGGCATTTATCTTATAAAAGTAACTCCTTAGTGTTCATTCCTTTGCTCCTAGGAACCTCTGAACAGAGGGAACAAAATGTGCAACCACTCAGAAAATCTCTTGTATCATCCATGCACTAGAACTGCTATCATAAAGGAGTGGTAGAGCATCTCGGTTGATGTGACAAAAACATCTCAGGTTAACGTACTTGCCAATGCATAACAGCTGCAGTATGCATTCTCCGGTTGCATTAGTGCACACAAATAGAGTTAGATGGTCTTTGTAAACTTTTTACTCCTTGGAGGCATCATGCTCATGCCATGGTATCAGAGTGCGCTCAGGAAGACATTCATAAAAAAGTCCAGTCTCACCCTTCATTGTACAATCGTGTGGGCTCATAATCACCTGCTTCAAAAATGTCAATCGATTTGGGCATAAATTCTATTTCCACTGTATCATCTGACAACTTCTGCTCTCCGAGCAATTTTAAGTTGGCAAGTGCCATTGCTTCTCTGAAATCGCTAGAGCTTATCTGGGGAAGATTTAAAAGTACCTTGCTCACCCAGAGGTTGTCTTGCAAAAGAATCAGCTTTCTCTTTCAGGACTGCACCTGGCAGCAGCGCACCAGCAACCTGCTCACTTTCAAACCTCGCTCTCCTAGATTGATGAACCATCAGCGTTAGCAGCAGGACAGAGTTGCTTATGGTGCACATCATCCTTTTCATAGCCCTAGTCAGCGAATTCACTCAGTGGGTTTTCTTGTTTTCTAAAACTACATGTGTTAGACTTGGCTAATGAGTATTCAGCAGCCAACTTTACCTCCCCTTCTCCAGCTTTTAATCTGTCACGGATCTCAAGCAGAGCGTGCACATCCAGTGCCATTATCTTTTAACTACCAGCCATTTCAGCATCAAGCATGCAGGGTGTCAGCAGGAATGAACAGCAGTAAGGTTACAGAGCACCGCGAGAGATTTTACGCTCAAGCAGACCAGGTGTTAAGTATCATTAACTGAAATCAATTAATTATCCCAGGGTCCAAGGTATGCATTTGTTATATGCAGGTTATGTTATAACGAAAGAGAACTGTATACAAATATATATTATAGGGGTGTGATCATGCCCCTATAGTTAGGGTTAAATCTTCACTTCTATGTTAAACTGAAAATTTTGCTCTTTAATAACTTTGCAACCGTTCTAGCAATTTGCATGAATTTGGCAGGCACCATCAGGTACCAAAGATCTCTTGATGTGGCAAGTTTTGTTCCGGTTGGATGCGTGGGTGTGGAGATATGGAGTCTCACAAAATATGTAAATTACCATTTTTTGTCAAATTCTTTGTCACTGCGTTGCACAAATATGGCATGGAATTTTGGTCTGAAATGTTTAGGGTATATAGATCTTGGGTCACAGAGGTGCCTTTTGAAAGTTTGGTGAAAAAATATTAATCCATTCCAAAGTTACTAAATGTTAAACTTTCCCATTATTTCCTATGGGAAAAGATAGATGTCAAGCTCAAAACAGAGCTCTTGATCGCAAAACAGGATTCTTGATCTCAAATGTGGAATCCTAGTTTGTGCTGCCACCATCTTGTTTTCCATTAGCAAAGGAAACAAATTTAATTTCAAAAATAATACAGGGTTTTGGTAAACACCCACAGCTGTATTTACCTAATTGGGGCCCATAAAATCACATTCTGGCATTAGTTTATTTATTACTTTGTGAGAAATGTGTTTTTTAGCCATGGAAATCCTGTTTCATAAATCTCAAAAAGTTTTACCGAAAAACAGGAGGATTTTCTTTTATTGCAAATTGTGAAAAAGGATTTGAGAAACAGGATTCTGTAAGAAGTTTTACATAGCTGTTTCTTTGTCACTTCACAGCAAAGAAACGGTTTGGAATTTTGGACTGAAATTATCAGAGTAGGAAGGGCTTGCCCCACAGATATGCCTTTTGGTAGTTTGGTGAAAATATATTACTTTGGCTTGGAGTTCTACAGATTTGAATTTTGGTCGATTTATTACAGGATAGCATTGTACTGGGAGGTTTACAGAGCCATTTCTTTGTCACTATGGTGTTAAGAAATGGTTTGCGCGAAATTTTCAGGATAGAAAGGGCTTGTGCTACCGATGTGCCTTTTGGTGATTTTGAGAAAATATAGTAATTTTATTTGAAGTTACACAGCTTTCAAATTTTTCTGTTTTCTATAGGATATGATTGCAATATTAGGTGTTTTTGACATTGTACACAACGGGATGGGAGCACAGGGCCCTCTGTATCTGAAAAATTATGCATGGATGGGAGCGCACATTATCATTATAGACTGGGCCCTGTGCTCCCACATGCAAATAAGGATACAATCATGGAGTGATGGGAGCACCGGGCCATAAGGAAAGGATTACACTATATCAAAATTTATGGATGGATGGGAGCACAGAGCCTGGAGGGGCAGGCAAATATGAATATTTTTTTTTATCCTATCTTTATGCTCCTACCTTCCCGCATTGACTCCTCTCTTTAGGAACCCAATGCATCCCTGCATCTCAGCTCTCCCTGAGGTTCTTCAGCCCACATGAGTGCCCCGCTCCTGGACCTGAGCCAGACCAGATAACCTCCTGGCTGGGGTGGAGGAGTCCCCTTTAACTCCCCCAGACCTGTAGCTGAGCATGCACTTTGCGCTTTCTCCACTGGGTTCCTCCAATCGCCGGTGCTGGGACCCATCTACCAGCATCACTGCAGTGTGTTTTCCTGGTTTTGTCCCACCCCCTGTGGATGTCAGCACACTGGAAGAGCCAATGAGACAAAGACACAGTAAGACGTGCCTTTTTTCCAGCCCTCAGCTGATGTCCACCCCTCCCAACATGTCTGACTGCCTCCTACTGCACCTTCTACCTGAGTTCCCTAGATGGTACTATTGCAACGAGATCTGCCATCCTCCCCACCCCAGAGAAGGAGATCAGTAATCAGGCACTCAATCCTTCTCCTCCCCTGCCAACCCCCAGCAGCCAATGCTTGCTCCCGAACACGGGTCACCAGCATAGCGCGAGGTAAGGTGTCCAGCACTTCAACCCTCAGTGCCACCAGGCCAGCTGCAAATATGAATATGATGTTTTCTCAAAAAGTAAGGAAATTCTTTGCAAAAAACTTTGTTAATACACTAGTTAGGGTTAAAGCAACAAAAGTAGGGAAATGTGGCATTAGGGTGTCCAGCCTTAACACCTCACCCCCACCCTGGAGGCAGCAGCAGGCATAGGGTGTGCCTTGCCATTGTCAGCCCTAACACTCATCTCATTCTGATATACTGTACCCATCTCAGCTTACCTACTCGTGGAATGGGGTGAGCATTAGGGCTGACAATGGCAAGGCACAGACCATGCCTACTGCTGCCTGCAGGGTGGGGGTGCTGTGTTAGGGTTGGGTTAGGGTTTTTGGTTTTATTTGAATGTTTTGTTTAATAAAGGTTCTTGGTTAAGAAAAATATATATATTGCAGCAATCATAGGGCCCAATTCTCATCAGGAGCTCAGCAGGCATATGCATAATTTGCACTTTCTGTTCTGAATAACTTCACTGTGATGCCTCACTGGTGGCTCTCACAGCTCCTAACCTCCCCATTACATATCTGCAGAGCACTGCAAGGTGAACAGAGCTTTGCCAGGCACTTGGTCTCCACTAATAAACCTGCCCTGGTCTAGCCTCATAGTGCATAATTACGCTGTTTATATGGTATGACTGTGTTATTGAGTCTGAGATTCCCAAACTGTGTTTTATTTCTTTTTCAAATGAGATGTTTATCTTCTAGGTCACCCACTGACCCCCTTGTGCACTGGTCTGTCCATTCACATCACCCAAAATCACCAGGACTTACCTGCTGTGAGAGCTCCCATTGCCCCCCCCCCCGTGGGGGAGCCATGAGGGAGAAGGCCATTCACAAGGAGCCACATATTCAGGAGCAGAGCCTGGTTAGTAGTGTAAAGTATGTGGCAGGTTGGTGGATTATTTTGCCATTGGAGGTTTTCTACCTTTAGCCTATCCCCTGGGCCATCAAGCATGCAATGATGCCAATCCAATTAAAGGCAAGTACTACTTTGTGCCTGCCTGCCTGAGCCCTGCCAGCGTTCCTCACCTAGATGGCTATTAAAGAGTGGGGTGGTCAGACTCCCTCTCCCTGACAGGAGAGCAGTGCCAGAGATGCTCAGTCATCTCTCCTGTCAGTTAATGTCTGTTTGACCCAGGTCGTCCCTGAAACTGGGCCACTGGCATGGGAGGCAGTACAGTTACCACTAAGCCTAAACTAAACCACTAAACCAGACTGTATTTTTATAAGTAAATAAAAACAGGACTCGGATGAAAGAAGAAATTGTATTTTAGCTACAGTTGTTATAAATATTTAAGACACATTACAGTGTTTTGAAACTGATTAAAGGTTTTCCAAGGAAAATAACATAAAATAATGCATAATGATGTAGAATAAGATAATCCATTTTTGTTTACTTTCTGCATCTTAAGAGGCATTGGCAGGGGAATTTTAGTCAATTAGGGTCCCATTTTCAGAAGGTTAGTGGAATGATAAACATCTAAGCACTGTGCCATGTGGGAGAACAGCATGGTTGAACAGGTACTGTATATTTAGCAGCCCCAGATACTAACCTGATCATGTGCATGTGCATATGTACTGCTAAAGCCTTGCAAATGAGGGATCCCCTCCTGCGTACAGAGCACAGTGCTATATAAAAGGTTTTGAAAGTGCTTAACATCTGCCCCCCATAAGGTGTATACCCGCATAGACTACCTACATGTTTCTAAAGAGCACCTATACAGAATGCAAAACTGCTCGCAGATCCCGACTGTATTATCGGACCATTCGATCCTTACTTTAAATATGTCTTGGGAGAGAGAAAAAATCAATACTTTATGGAAGTTTAACAATTTCTTACTGAACTTTAGGGACTTCAGAGAGTTGATAACCCAAAAAATAAAGCTGATTCTAGATGACAACAAAGGGCAGGGAACCAAGATGGGAGTATTGTGGGATACCCTCAAGGTGGTCCTTAGTGGGGAGATAATCAAATATGTGGCACATTATAAAAAGAAACAACAGCAGCGTCTGGATACCCTGCAGCAGCAGCTCCATAATCTGCAGAATCTACATGCTGCTGGAGATGAAGGAGTATACCCTCTCCTGTTAGCTACCAAACAACAGATTCAGGTAATCCTGGATATCTGTACAGAGCAAGCATTACAGCTTCTTAAACAAAAGTATTACGAAGGGGGCCTAAGAGCCACCCGTCTGTTAGCTCACAGACTCAGACAACATAAATCCAGATCTAACATTACTCAAATTAGAGATCCAGATTCCAGAAAGGTGGTTACTCTCCCTCGGGAAATTGAGCAGGCTTTCCAAAAATATTATAGCGGTTTGTATAAAACAGACTCTAAGGAGGGGTCTCAGGAAATAGAGGCCTTTATGAAGGAGCTTAATTTTAAGAAATTCTCTCCAGAACAGAAACAGTTACTGGAAAGACCAATCTCACCGGTAGAACTACAGCAGGTCTTGACAGCCCTTAAAACAAATAAAAGCCCTGCGCCGGATGGATACACTGGGGAATTCTATAAGGTGTTTAGAAAGGAGTTGTTTCATACCTTGCTTGGTGCTTGTAGAAGTATACAACTAGGTGACCCCATCCCTGACTCATGGCGTTATGCATATATATCCAGTATATTAAAACCAGGCAAAGACACTACATCCTGCTCCTCATATAGACCTATTTCGGTCCTGAATATTGATTATAAATTGTTTGCATCCATAATCTCTAAAAGATTTGAGACTTTCCTTCCTGAAATAATAGATCTGGACCAAACCGGGGTTTGTACCTGGACGCCAAACACAGGACAACATAAAGAGAACCCTGCACCTGTTGCAGAGGGTGAAGAATGTTGGGTCCCCATTCCTTCTTCTCTCATTGGACGCAGAGAAGGCGTTCCACCGGGTCGAGTGGCCTTTTCTGTGGGAGGTACTGAGTAAGGCAGGAATTCCACAGTCGGCTATCGCCCTAATAAAATCAATGTATGCAGACCCTAATGCTTACATTCAAATAAATGGCTCTTTTTCCAACCCCATCGCTCTTTCCCGTGGCACCAGACAGGGGTGCCCCCTCTCCCCCTTGTTATTTGCAATGTATTTAGAGCCTCTGGCTCAGGCCCTGAGACAAGAGGAGAGGGTGGCTGGAATAGAAGTGGACTCATTAACTCACAAATTGGCATTATATGCAGACGATCTCTTAATATATTTATCTGACCCTGAAGCCTCTCTTCCTCCCCCTCTGGGATAAATTGATAAGATCTGGAGCAATATCGGGATACAAAATTAATGAAATCAAGACTGAGGCCCTGACCTTGAATTTCACCCCACATGCCGAATTGAGACAAACTTATAATTTTCGATGGAACCTGAAAAGCATTAGATATCTAGGAGTCTATATTGCCCCTTCTTATGACGACTTGTTCTCATTGAATTATTCTCCTTTTATGTCTAGGACTTCGGCAGATCTTGAAAAATGGGGAGTCCTCCCACTGTCTCTCCACCAATGAATATAAGCTGTCAGGATGGTGATTTTGCCCCGTTTCCTTTATCTGGCTCAAACCCTTCCAACGCAGATCCCAGACGTATTTTTTAGAACCCTGCAGAGGAAAATCTCTTCCTTTAGTTCGGCGAATCAGAAGCCTAGAATTAACCTCGCAGTGCTACAGCTTCCTAGACACCAAGGGGGCACCAAGGGGGTCTATCCCTACCAAATTTTAGATTATATCATCAAGCATCCCAAATAAGAATACCTCTATATTGGCTTGGTAAGAGCTATATATCTAGATGGAAATCAGTGGAGGGGCAGGGGAAGGAGTTTAAAGATATTTACCTTATGCTGCTTTCTGTTCCCCAGGCATTTAAAACCGAGAGCATAGCTAACCCGTATACCCGATCCACACTTAAAAGCTGGCAAAGGGTTATGACAATGCGGGAATTTAAACCTTGGAGACCTGCCATATTTTCACGGCTCCACCTAGACACTTTCCCCCCGGGCAAAATGGATAAAGGATATGGCAAGTGGCTAAGGAAAGGGTTGCATCTAGTTTACCATTTTATGCCCAAAGGCACAATTCTGTCATTAACAGAGTTAACCCAGAAGTATGGTATTTCCTACTTAGACAGATTCAGATACTTCCAGACTAGGAATTACCTTAGCATACTGGGGGGGGATACAATGGGGAGGATCCCCTCCTCCTAATCTCTTGGTAATCTTAACAGCAGCCATAGAAGGAAGGCCGACCCCACCCCATTTGATCTCCACTCTATATAAAAGCTTTCATATGCTACAGAATGGGCCCCTAGAGAGGACTAGATTGGCTTGGGAAAAGGACTTAGAGATAGAGATAACTTTACCCGGTTGGGAAGATCACTTGAAGAAGATGTATACAGGTATCAGCTCAGGTAATTGGAAAGAATTTGCTTGGAAACTTACTGTAAGGTATTTTAAGACACCGGTGGTGATTCAGAAATATACCACCCCCTCCAAGCCAGATTGTTGGAGGCAGTGTGGATTTTTCCCGGCCACTCTGGGTCATACTCTCTGGTCATGTAAGGCCCTCCAACGGTTCCTCTCTGATATTGGGGAGGCTCTCCAACAGCTAATATCCCCAAACTTGGTCCTGGATTCCAGGCTTTTCTTATTTGGTGATAACCCCTTGGAACTGACGGACGCCCTATCCAGGAAATTTCTCAATTTGGCCCTTCTTGCTGCCAAAAAGGCTATCACAAAGATATGGCATTCCCACTCACCACCTACTCTAGACCTATGGCAACAAGTAATGATAGATATTTATAAGATGGAGAGACTCACTGCCACAATTAATAAATCTTAAAATGTTTTTGAAAATATGTGGAGAAAATGGGTTTTATACATCTCTCCCATCTGGCCAGATTTTGTGCCTTAAACTGATCCAAACCTTTCAGGGTGAATTAGTTTCAAACCAAATGAGACATAATTATGTTTGATTCTTATTAATGTTGGCAACAAATGAAATCTAAAAGATTGCTAGACTAAAGTGCACGGTAAAGTCTTTTTTTCTGTCCGTCCTTTTTATTCATGTAGTTGAACTACCTTATGTATTATTTATGTTTCCTTCTTATGTTTATTAAGCATTGTAAAGTGTTGTCTATATATCCTGATAAAATAAAGATCGAAAGTAAAAAAAAAAAAAAAAAGTGCTTCACAACTGAAATTGCAATACTGTTTACTGCTTCCAAAAATCCTGCCCTCATTTGGGCACACAGTGGTGCTTATTGTCACCCTACCTCTGGTCACCATTATGATGCTCCCAAGTAGTATACCAAAATGATCCTTGGCATGTAAAGGTTCTACACCCCTGATCGCAGTTTAAATGGCTCCAGTTATTATAGTAAAATGATCCTTGGTGTCTAGTGCCCCCCACCCAGGCATACTAAGCTGGGAGCTCATTTCTAGATGCATCGTGGAGGAAGGGGAACTTGTACAATTGGGCCTTAGGTAGCACAAAATTTCAAAATGCATAACATACATGGAGCAGAGTGGTACACAACCACAAATTACATTGGGAATAATACATGCAAGACATGAGAACTTGGGTGATAAGCAAACAATCAACAATGCATGTACAGTGCAGTCAGGAGCCACAAACATATGCTGGCGATCAAATACAGAGCAGTTTAAATCAACGCTGGCTATAAACATTTGTGCATAATGCCTAGAGTGGAAGCATAATTATAAAATGTACCTAAACTGGAAACAAGTCATAGGAGAGCAAGAGGGAAAACTAGAGCAAGTGCAGGAGGGAGAGGTGAGATCTCTGAAGTGGTTTGAAAGAACCCATGAGAAGGAGATTGATGAATGGCTGGGCCGAGGGAGTTCCAGATTTTAGGGAAGCAGTGACTGAACATGGCTTTGTCAATGGTTGTGGTAACTGAAGGGACTGCTAGAGTTTGAATATTTCAGCTTCTGATGGTATGGCTGTGGGGGGACATCAGAGAGATAGGAGATTAGGGAAACAAACCAGATTTGCCCACAAAGCTGGCACAGTGGGCATGGTGTCTGTCCACAAGAAAAGAAAAGGAGAGAGATTGATAAATAGAACAGTGGTGAGTCCAAGAAGGATAGCCGAGAGTGTAATGGCAGAATTGTTGAAGAGTGTGTCCAGTCTGGCAAGGGTAGTGACTGGGGCTATGCTGTGACCACATCACCATAGATTTGGAGGATCATTCTCTGGAAAATAGCACAGTATGCTGGAGGTGGGATACAGTCACAGTTCCTGTAAAGTGCACCAAATTGGGGTGCAGCTTTTTGACTATAGCATCCACTTGTCCAGAAAAGTTTAGGTGCTGGTCTAGCCAGATACCAAGATAACTAAAGGTGGTAACATCATCCACAGTGAAGCCATCCAGGGTATGGAAAGTAGGAAGGGGAGGGAGCCTAGAGAGTCTGTGCCTTGTGCCAAAGGACATGGAGACAGTCTTCTTGGCATTGAGGAAAAGCTGATTTGTGTGTGGTCAGGGCCGAACTTGATCAAAGTCCAGCTGGAGTCTGTGGGTCTGCTGTGAAGAAGACTGTGTCATTCATGTACATGTGAATGGATGCAGACAAGCATATGGAGGGGAGATCATTAAGGAAAATGAGAAAAGTAGTGGGCCTAACACAGATCCTTGTGGGACCCAAGTGGATACAGGCAGGGGAGGAGAGAAGGGGTCACCAATTTTGACTGCTTGGGCCCTACCCCATGTGGTAGGAGTGGAACAGTTGATGGCTAAGTCAGAGAGGCCTACAGCCTGGAGTTTGGCTAATAATTGGAGTGGTAGACAGGGTTGAATGCTTTGGCTAGATTGACGAAGATAGCAGAGGCTGTGATCCATACCATTATGGATGGATTTGGTGAGCCTGAGCAGGGAGATGGTGGTGGAGTGATTTTTGTGGAAGCCAAACTTGTATTGGGTGAAGAAGGAAGAAGAGTCCAGAAAGGGAGAGAGGGAGAGAGTTCTGACAAGATAATTTGTTCCTGTATTTTGGAGGGAGGAGAGAAATGAGTCGGTAGCTGTTAGTACCAGATGGGTCACCGCCTTTTGGAGGAGGAGTAACAGTGGCAGTCTTCCAGTCAGCAAGGATGGAGGAACACCAGAATGAGAAGTTAGGGAGGTCAGCCAATGGCGAGGAGATTGCAGAAGCAGAGAGATGGAGGAGCTTGCTATCCATCTGGGCTCCTACCCTTGGGAGGATTAAGGGTGGGAAATGTGTCAGTGATAAAGGACGGAGTTACTGGACAAAAAAAAAACAATAGGGGAAGGAAGGAGATGACAATCATGCAGGCTGGCAGGGGTGAGAGGGAGGTGAGGAAGGGGAAAGGGAGGAGAGGAGAGAGGAGGTGCAGGTGATGAAAAGGAATTACATCTCTATGGTGATGAAGGAGGGGTTAGAGATAGGGGTGTCACTGGCTCTGAGGACAAGCAAAGGAGTGGGAGGGGAGAAGAGATTGTGACAGCCTTCCAAAATTTAGACAGGTAACCAATGTTGGTACTGAAGTTAGATGTAAAATTCTCTCCTTTGGCAAGCTTATTGCCGTGGTACAGGTGCTGAGGAGGTGATCATACCTCTGGAAGCCAAGGGGGATGGGTTACATTTATTTTCTGACCAGGCCAAATCATGCACTTGCAAGTAAGCTATGAACTCAGCCATTATCTAGGGGAGGTGGGGTACCTTTTCTCATGTCCTGCTCTGGGGGGGGGGTATGGTAGTCCCATATTTTGAGGAATTTTGTTTTAAAATATGTTAGCATGGAGTCAGTGGAGCAGACCAATGAGATAGGGGACCAATCAGAGTGGCTTAGGTCACGGTGCAAGGGGGTGAGGTCCAGGGATTTGAAGGAAAATATAAGCAGTGTTTTGGTGGGGGTGAGGGGGCTTTAGTTGAGTAAGAGGCAGCAGAAGGTTGTGATTACGGTGTCAAATCAGAAGAGAGGGAAGTCAAGAGTGGAATGCCACAGGGATCCATCCTGACTCTTGTATGCTCATTAACAATGTTTGAGAATGAATCTGGGTTTGTTTCTCTTTGAAGATGACACCAAGCTCATGGGAGAGTAGTGACGGGGGAAGTAGGAAACTGCAGAGTGACATGAAAAGATTAGAGAGGTGGCCTTAGGTTTGCCAGTTGAAATTCAATGCCAAAAAATGCAAGGTGATTCACTTAGGGGACTAGAACCCTAGGACAGAGTACCGGATAGGAGGGGTAGAGCTGACAACTACAGCTGAGGAAAGGGACCTAGTATTCATCATTACTCCCTTAAACAATAAAGCTAGTACAGTGAGGCATCTAGTAAGGCAAATAGGATACTAGGATGTGCCAGAAAAGGTTCTGATAGTAGAAGAAAAGAGGTTTACTGCCTTTTTATTGATCATTGGTGAGGCTGCACCTGGTATACTGTTCAGAGTTCTGAACTTCTGAAGACCTCACCTCAGAAAAGGTAAGGACAAAGGGTTATCAGGATGATTCAGAGCTGACAGGACAGATCGTATGAGGATCTGCTCAAGGCACTGAACATGTCTTCACTGGAGACCAGACAAGAGAGGAATGATAAGTTAGAGACCTTCAAGTTCCTGTAAGGAATAAACAAGGTGAATGGAGAAGAACTACTTAGCATTCATAACAGTTCAAGGGCATGGGGGCACAAGTAGAAACTGATGGGAGGGAGGTTCAAGAGGGATACTGGAAAGTTTTATTTTCCAGAAATGGTGGTGGAAATGTGGAATAGTCTGCCAACTGAGATGGCAGGCACCAAAACCATAAATGGTTTCAAGCATGGCTGTGAAAAAGTGAAGGGTATAATGGTTACTCAGGCTGATAGTAGTAGGGAGGGGAACAAGGGAGTGGCTAGTGAAAGCTAGTACCCTGTATGGACAGTAGGTTCTGAGGTTTAATAGGGAAATAGGAGCAGACAGGATGTACCATTTTTTTTCTACTATAGTCTATGTTTCTGTGTTTCTATTTTAACATGATCCCTGACATCTAGTAGCCCCATCTGCCAGTCGCAAATCTGTGCCCCCTTCCAAAACCATCCAGCCAGGTCCCTCCACCCCTTCCCCACTGGCCCCCCATTTACCCAAGATTGCAGCCACTTCCCTGTGACTGTGATCGGTACAGCATCTTAGCTCATTACCTTGGCTGATCATTGTCTGAGTGAAAGGGAGTGAGTGCGCACCTACTGTAGAACATATGTTTCTTTAGTAGGTGTGTGTTCACTTCATGTCACTCAGAAAGTGGCCAGCCGAGGTGGTAAGCAGAGGGGCTGGACCTGTCACTGTTGCAGTGGGAGGGACTGACAGCTGGGGTAATTTATGAGCTACCATGGGGAGAGGGGTGGAAGGACCTTAATGGGTTGAATTGGGAGGGGGCTCACACTTGCAATCAGGATGATCTATATGCCAGGGATCCTCTTAATATACTAATCAGGTGCATCTGAATGATGATTGGGGTGGGGAAATTCTAGATGCCAGGGATCATTTTATTATATCAGGGGCATCTGAATTGTGATGAGGAGGTGGGGGCTGGCACTGCTCTGTATAATTCCTCCATGCAGCCATGCACAGAGGCATTGTGCAGAAATGTTAGTTAGCTCACATGGGCTGGCAAATGTCCCACTAGCACCTTTCCTGCCCTATGGACTTAGCATGCTGAGAGTTGAAAATGACTCATGGGGTAAAGGTGCTATCCTATTTGGGACATGCTTTCTCCATTTGTTCCTCTGAATCCCTGACTTACTGGAGGCTGTGATAGTGCCTAGTCATGCCATAGTGGGCTATCCAATGGGAACCAGTGATGACTGTACAGTGTGGTTCAATATTACGATGGGTGCAGAGGCAAGTCACAAAAAAATGATGGTCCTGGACTTTGGTAGGTTGGATTTTAAAGAAATCAGAGACTTCTTCAGAAGCAGCCTAGCAGTGGAAGAATTGTCAGAGAGAGGTAGAGGAACAGTGGAGAAATTAAGTAAAGGCATAGGGAAGGCAACCAGCATCCGCATGAAGGAAGTGAGCAAAAGCAGGAGAAAACAAGCACTTGTCGATGCTGAATGTTGTACTGCTGGCGTTGGCATTGGTAGTGCAGGAGTTAGAAAGATGCATAATCAGAATGGCAGTGAAGTATGGAAGTGACGCCAACCCCACATCACCCCGCAGAGAATAACAGGCATTGAGATGTGCCTTTGTATTGTCGACCATAACGCTCATGCCATTTTACCTCATCCTACCCTGCAGACTCCGACAAGTGTCACATTGTGCCTTGGGGCCATTGAGCCTTATGCTCACCCCATTCCATAACAAAATACATTGAGATGGGTGCAGTATAGGAAAATGGGGTGAACTTTGGGGCCAAAAAGTCCATGGCACACCTTGATGCCTGTCACTGGCTGCAGGGTGGGGTGGGGTGGAATGGTGTGACCACTACAGCCGACAATCCAAAGTCACCCCCTTGATACCAGGCAGTCTACACAGGGTGGGATATTATGGTTAGAAACCTTAATGCCCCCGGCATTTGTTGGTATTTGCACTCTAAATTTTCAACATGGGCTTTTTGTGACCCCACCTCATGAAGGCATTTGGGACCTCTGTTCATGAACAGTGGCACTGTGATTTTGTTAATATGTCCTGAACGTTGATTTCCCATAGCAACTGTGGCATTCTGTGCCAGAATAGGATGTGAAAAATGACAGCTCTACTGTTCATGTGTGAAGAAATGGTAATATTGGAAAAATCTGGAGTGAAAATATTAAAAGTTCTCAAAGTTACAAGTGTGCATGGAAACTGCACAATGCACACTCGTAACACAGTCATTTTGTGGACTTTGTTCTCCAGATTTTCAATATAGGCATTTTGGGACCCCATCTAATGAACAGTGACACTGTCATTTCATTAATCAGTCCCAAAAGGTGATCCTGCGCAGTGACTGTGAAATCACCTTTCGGGATCGAATAATGAAATGACAGTGACTGAGTTCACGAGGTGGGGTCCCAAGAACCCCATGTTGAAAATTTGGAGCCAAAAGTCACAAGAGTGGATGAGATATCCACTTAAGTTGACCACCCCACACCATTGATGCCATTATACAGCTTACCAGCATTTCTTCAGTTCGTGGTCAGTTAACAAGAGTGTAGACGTGTTCCTGTTCCACCGAAGATCACAGTGCTGAACTCTGGAGGTAAGTATGGGGTGGGGGGTTGGGGTGTGGGGTGTGCAGAAGGTGGGTGCAGGTTAGGGGAGGGGACCCAATGACAAAGGACCATTTTCTTTGTTTCAGATTATAATAAAAATAAAAGAAAGAACACAGATGACCATTTTCTTTTTTTTTTTACAGGTGTAGGGAAAATGTTGGGCAACTGGGGTGAGTTTCCAGTGTGTCCCATGAGTGGGTGGTGTGATGTTAGCCACACTGCAGTGGGCAGGGGCAAATGCTGACGCAATCAGCTTTTGAACACAGAGGCACACTGGGGTGGGCTCCCAGTGTGCCACACAATCTTGGGGGGTTAACTTTGCCAACAGGGGGATTGGGCACCCCAAAGTCAGCTTGCTGGGGATTATGAGAGGCAGATGGCAACAGCCTCAACCATGTTCATTGAAATGTTACACCAGGCAAAGGCATGCCCTGCAATGATGGGGAGCACCCTCATTGCAGTGGCGAAATTGTTTCAAGTTGGTGGCACGCTTTTGCAGTGTTGTCATAGACAACATGCTGTTTCATTTGTGCCACAGAGCCCAGCCCGAAAAAGCAGTGGTGCCTTTGGCCACAACACAATCGCACCTCCAAAACCTGCCACCATTATACGTTGTCTGCGCTGTGTGCAAAAGACAACATAAAAAGGACCATTATGGTACTGTAAGGAAGTTGCCATGAAGGTGTCTGAAGGACATCCCCCAACCAGTCTGGTTAAGCAATTCCCTCACTGTTTTAGAGGAGTGGGCTAGCCCCACAATGGCACCTACAGCTGAGACCAAGGTGGAGGGGCAGATCCTCAGCGATGCAGCAGCAGGAAAGGGGGAAAGAAAATCCCAGAGGAGGAGGAAGCTTCTCTTGGTGGGGGACTCAGTTGCCCAAGGAGTGAAGTTAAGGGAACCCAGCAGGAAGTACGGGGAGGTAAAGTGCATTTCAGAAGGCACCGCATGGTGGGAGGAGAAGGTGGAGCAATAGGATCACAAGGGTAATGGCAAGGAGGGAGGAACTGGATGTTATAATCCACCTGGGGATGAATGACTTGGCAGGAGACAAAGTGGAAGTAGTTAGAATCCAAAAGGATTTTAGGAAGTTGGGGGAGTCTGAAGCAAGTAGAACACGAGGCAGTGTAGCACAGTGGTTTAAGACTGAGCTGCAAACCTGGAGCCATGGGTTTGAAATCCCACAGCCCCCATTTGCATGCTGTGTGACCCTGAGCAAGTCACTTAACTTCCTTGTGCTCCCAGGTCACATCTGTAAACAAGCTTCAGCTTAGCATGTCTCTCCTGGTAAAAAAACAAAACACTCCATCTCCTTCTCTGAGGTGCCACCTGTACATGGCAAGGAAAAGGCTAGGGCACTCCACATCCAGTAATTCAGCTCCTGGTTGAAGGAATAGCATGGAATGGGGGTTATGGCTTCATGGGGGACTGGAGCCCCACCTGGATGAATGCAAGCCTGTATAAAGATAATGGCCTGCATCCATCAGGGAACGTGACCTGAGTAAGAAGTGTGAATGCTTCAGTGACAAGCATTTAAAATGGCCGGGGGAGGAGTTAGGAAGGTCAGGTGACTTAGTATCACCCTCCTGGGCACATGCAGGAAAATTAGTTGACATCTGGGACACTGAGAGCAGAAGCAGAGTGGGAAGCAGTGAATTCTAGGCCACATAAGAAAGACAACTGGGGAGGGGGATGAAGCAGACATGGGGAGGGGAAGGAAGCAGGACAGCAGCAGCAAAGAGAAGGAGGGGGATAGGATGCAAAACATGGAAGGCATGGTAACAAATGCCCGCAGCCTGGGAAATAAAATCCCAGACCTGGAGACATTGATAGTAGAGGCAGACCTGGACATAGTAGCAATATCTGAGATATGGTACACTGTTAATTATGGGACATTAATGTACAAGGTTATGCTCTGTTCAGGAGGTATGGAGGGTAAAAAAGGAGTTAGCATGGCCCGTATGACAGAGAAGCTATAAAGGAGACAGAGGTACAGGGTAGACAGGGGGAGGCTGAGGCACTGTGGGACATCCTTGAACCTGGCAAAGGCTCAACAATATGAACAGGGGTTATCTTCAGGCCTTCAGCACAGGGGTAAGAAGTGGACACAGAGCTTGTGGATGGAATACACAATATGGCAACAAAAGGTGAAGTCCTGCTGCTGGGGGATTTCAGTATGCCAGATGTGGATTGGTCCACCCAGGCAGCTGCTTCAGCCAGAGGCGGAAGCATCCTGGATTCCCTACAGGGGGCAGGTCTAAGGCAGCTTGTCCTTGATCCAGTTAAAAGGCCATTCTTGACCTGATACTGACCAATGGGGACAAAATTCAGATATCTGTGTGGAGGGACAACTGGGATCCAGCAACCACCACATAGTGTAGTTTAGCATGGAACCCAGGACCCAATCCAGTCACACGATGGCAAACATTTTGGATTTCAAGAAGGCAGACTTCACTGACATGGGGAGATACATCTGAATAGCCTTCTTTAGAAGCTTGTAAAAGGGTGGCATTCAGGAGGTATGATGAAACAGAAGAATGAGAATAGAGAGGTGTATCAGGTAAAACAGAGGGAAGCAGGTAAGGTAATGAAGGGATCAACGGCTCAGATAGAAGAAAGCATAGCCAAAGGGTATCAAAAGAAGACCAGACTTTCTTCAGGCACATAAGCAAGGAGAAAAAGGCAAGGGGAGGGATTCTGAGGATAAGGAGGATGACAAAGGGAGACTGCACAGAGGGGATCAGAAAAAAGTGTACATCCCGAACAGGTACTTCTACTGTTTTCACAGTGGAGAGAGACAGGGACAGTTCACCAAGCAGCAGCATGAACACTGTAGGGGGAAGTGAACACAAGTCCATTTTCAAAGGAAAGAGTATTATTGAAGGGACTTCAAATTTTAGGGTGGACAAGGCCATAGGACTGGATCTATACACCCAAGGGTATTAAGGGAACTAGGCAGGGAGGTGCTTGCTGTTCTACTCGTGGCCTTATTCAGCAACTCACTGGAAACAGGAGTGGTTCCAGAGGACTAGAGGAGAGCAGACATAGTTCCATTTTGTAAGAACATCAGCAGGGAGCAGGCTAGCAAATATAGCCTGGTCTGGCTAACCTGAGTCATGGGGAAATTAATGTAATCCATACTAAAAGAGAGACTGTTAAGAGTATCTTGAATCCAGTGGGCTGCAAGACCACAGACAGCACAGATTCACAGGGGAAAGGTCATGCCAAATGAATCTGGTAGATTTCTTTGACTGGATGACCAGGGAAATAGATAAGGGGAGAGCAGAGGACATGATTGATCTGGAGTTTAGCTAGGCCTTCAGCACTGTGCCACACAGGAGGCTGATAAAGAAACTGAAGGGCCTAGGGTGGGATCCAAATGGTTAATGGGTTCAGTGTGCCTGTGCAACTGGTTTTGTGCTTGTGTAACATAGATAATCTTTGGCTGTTCACCTCTTATCCATGGGATATGCCACCCTGTATGGGTATGAAGGGTAGGAACCCTAGAGGAGGGTTCCACCCCTTGAGGAGGTGCCACAGGAGTGATTCCCTTGGCAAATGGTACCTTAAGAAGAAACCCATGGGAAAGAAAGGCATGCTGCTGGAGAAGGAGGGGTGGATGGATGGAAGGGCAAGGAAAAAATACTTGTGTGTGGAGTGAGAAGAGCAGCCCTTAAATGGTCTGAATGGGAATTTGTCTGGTTGCACCGACCCCTTAAACTACAGACTGTAGCCTTCCAATTAGTACAGTAGCTAGTAAATGGATAAGAAACAAAGGGTGGTGGTTAACGGCACTCACTCTAATGATGGGAGAGTGATCAGTGGGGTACCACATGGCTCAGTACTGGGACCAATCCTTCTGAACGTAGGGACACTACAGAAGAACTGAAGGGAAGATATGCCTTTTTGCAGATGATATCAACATTTGCAATAGGGTAGACACCGAGGAGTGGTGAAGAGAATGATCAGGGATCTTGTGAATTTTGAGGAGTGGTAAAAAGCATGGCAGTTGGATTCGATGCCAAAAAGTGCAAAATTGTGCACCTAGGGCATAGGAACCAAGAGCAGAGTATAGGATGGGGGGGAGGGGTTATTGACAGTCAATAAACAGGAAAGGGATCTTGGGGTTTTATGTCTGAGGACCTAAGGTGGCTACTGTTGCAAAGCAGTAAGTAGGGCTAGTGGGATGCTGGGGTGTGCAGGGAGGGTATCTCCATCAGGAGGATGGAGGTGGTGTTGCCAGCCCCACCTGGAGTGCAATGTAATTTTGGAGAACAAACCTCAGAAAAAACATAGACACGGTGGAGGAAGTCCACAGGAGTGCAACTAAAATGGTACAGGATTTACATGAGAAACCCTAAGAGGAGAGACAGAGGGATCTCAGCATGTACACCAGTGAAGAGAGGAAAGAGAAAAGTGACATGATACAGGTCTACAAGTATCTTACAGGAGTGAACAGGGTCTGGGGAGTCACTTTCAAATGCGAAAGAGAACCAAAACCAGGGGGAATGCAATGAAGCTGGGGGGGTGTCAAGAGAGAGATGTGAGAAAATATTGGTAGATGCCTGGAACAGATTACCAGCTGACGTGGAGGAGGCTAAAACAGTAGGGGACTTCAAGCATGTGTGGCGTAGGCATAGAGGTATATTAGAGAAGAGGTGGGAGGGTCAATGGAGATCAGACAGCATGTGAGGAGGAAGATGAGACAGGAAACATCTAAGCAGACTAGGTAGGCCAAGTGGTCCTTTTCTGATGACAAGTTCAGTGTTTCTGTTTATGATTGCGCACCTACTATAGAAACAGCTTTTACTACAGTAGGCATCTGATTGTGAACTGTCATTCACTTGGTGGCTGCTTTGGATGTGAGTGTAGGGTCTGTGCTGGTCGCCCGATACCATAGGTTGGGGCAAGGAGTGGGGAGCAGTGTAGTTAGTACTGGGTGGGCTGGTCAAGAGGTAGATATTATACTTATGGGGCAGGGGAATTACTCAACACCAAGGATCTGGTATGGAAGAATTACAGCTCTTGCCAGACTACTAATTGGGACATGTGGGGAACCCTGGTCTGGATATCAGGCAAATGGTACCTAGGAATAACTGATCTTATCAAGTGTCTGATTGGGGCCCAGTTGATCAGTGGTGGGTGGGTCTGCTGTCTGCTGGACACATGAGACAGATGTTTTATTACACAGGCATGTAATTTGGGGGGTGGGGCACTGGACACTGGGACAGGTATACCATGTACCAGTGGAGGGACCAGGGCTAGTGGTAGCCTGACATGGCCAGGCATTGGGAGTGTAGGAATGCACAGTCCACAACACCTGGTTTGGGGAACCAGTAACTAGTGTTGCAGTAATGGATAGCTACACCTCCCCAACCCTCCCAGCATGCCGATGTGCCTATGCGTAAGGTGCTGTCAGCTGCTTTACACAGGTGCACAAGAATGGATTAGGGCCACTTACAAATGGGCTAGTGACTTGGTAACCAAGCAATCATATAACCCTGTGCAGTACTATCCTACTTTAGAGGTGCAAATTTGGATTAGCAAGTTGATAACCTGTCTAACACTCACAAAAAAGCTTGAATATTCTGCCTTAAGGCTTTTTAAAACCATTGTAACTCTGTTAAATGAACAAGAAAACATCCCGGAGTTGTGGTTGGTGATGGTGCACCTTGGCCTCATACCCACTGCCAGACCCCACCCACCTGGGTCCCAATCCTCTGCGTGCCTCCTCTGCCTGGATGATACTGGATGTCTTGGGTGCCAGAAGAAGTGGCAGTCCCACCCTATGGATAAGCCAGGGAGGTCTCTCACCAGGCAGAGGTAGGCATTAGCGGAGTCACGGGAGGGGACCCAGAGTGTGGGCATGGGGGCAGGTTGGGTGGGAGAGAACTTGGGATGATGCCTGAGAGAGAGAACACATCTCCAGTAATCAGAGGAAAAAGAGTTGGTAAAAAAAGAAAAAAAAATTTCCCAAACAGGATTCCCCCTTTTGATTTGAACCCAAATCACCTTTTGATAATGCAGCCACCAAACTACCTGACTATCTAACTGCTGCAGGTATTCATATTACCAAACCCAAACCCACTGGTATCAGTTCAAAAAAGACACCCTGAATTTTTTCCCTGAATACCTAAATGCCAAGAGGCAGGCCTGAGGTGCAGCTGGTTGACTGGCATTGGCACACCCACCTGAACCAAACAACCCCCCAACATGTTTCCCTTGATGTCTTTAAATCTTGAATTGGCTTTCAGCGCCAGTGGACTTGAACACAGATAACTATATATATATATATATAATATTCCCCAGGTGCAGGGAAATTCCTGCCCTTAGTCACAGCTCTGCTGTATTAGTCCTAGGATGGCACACAAGACTGAAGTCCTGGGGAGGATGGATCAGTAGACGCAGAATCAGGACTGATGCTTAACACTTGAAGGTGTGGAAGCTGCAGCTTGGATCTTCAGTGTGACCCAAGGTCTTGCAGCCCTGTTCCCCCCCCGGCCCACAGAGGCCCACTGCAGTGCATCACACAAGACCCACCAGCCACAAGGGACCCAGACATGGGAGCGTGCCCACGGTCTGGCTCTCCCACAGGTCAGAGCACCCCAGCACCTGGGTTCAAACCCACAATCCCTTACTACCAGCAGCCCCACTTGATAGGGGTCAGCGAGCTCCCCACCTAGCACGTTTAGGATTGATTCTTCAGATCATTTCCATTCTTTCCTCAGTTTCCTGCTACTCTGTGTAGTCAAGCAGTCTCAGCTACCTTCTCGAATATCAGGCTCTGGGGGCACTGTGCAGAGTCTGAAATTCCAGGGATTTAACACCAGTCTCCCATCTTGCTGCATCTCAGGAGCAGACAGCAGGCGCCCAACCAGACAGCACCTGCTCATCCCCCTGCCCCCACAGTCTTTCAACTCCAACACAGTGGCCACTCTTGTGCTCTGGCTCACATACAAGTTCAGCAACTCTTTTTCAGAAATACATCAAGAAAGTCCCTTTTATCACCATGCAGATGCTAGTTGACTCCATACAGAAGAGGCTCTCTTGTCAGCTTCTTAAAACCTGGGTTCAAATCCAGTTTTCATGTCCATTTTCTACAATCCATTTTTTCTGCCAAAAAACAGTCCTTTAACCTTGTCTTTCCCTTTTCCTGTTGACGTCTTGTCATTGCCAGGGTCAGACAGAACCTTTTACACTTTTTCTTCTCTCATCAAAAATCTTTGATCATCCGTGTCTCACCGATGTGGCGCAGATAAAACTGAAGAGGCTCGCTCCCCATCCTCCTGACACAAATCCATTTTCTTAATCCTTTTTCTCAATCCATTTAACCTGTACTCTGAACAATTTCATCACTGTGGTGCAACTTCCCTGGCAGCAACAAAATACTGCAGATCTCCCTCTCTGCAGAGCTGCCCTCAAAATCCTCTCTTTTCTCTCTTGATGGGGAAAGGCACAACCAGCTCTGTGGGACAGACGGCTGGCAGTCCCCCATACAACCCCACCTTCTCCCTAGGGGCTGAAGACCCTCTCCCTGTGGAGGGGCTCCCACCAAACTGAACTTTGAAACCAAAGTTCTTCCCCCTTGGGAGCTTTCTGGCAGCTCCCCATTGGCAGGAGCAACTGTCAACCAAAATTAACATGTACAAGGTTCCCGCAACACCTCACTGGTTGCTGAAGAAGGCACACAGACTGTCCCCAGTATTTTTCCCCCAAGAGTCTTCACTGAAGTTCTACTCTTTAGTAGCCTCTTCCCTCTGATTGCCCAACAAACAATTTAGCATTTTTAGTTATTTTCGAGCCAGTCGCTAACGCTGAAACTTGTTTTCCCCAGCACCAGACAGGCTGAGAAATATGTGTAGTATAACAGTAGCAGGAATGAGGAATAAATGTTCTAACTCTACCTGGATTAGGTGAGTGGGGGACTATCAGACTACCAAAGAATTATTTTTTTATTGTGTCCAGAACTGACAGTGTGTATATGTGTGTGGGGGGGTTGCTGGCAGGCTGCGTTTGTGCAGTTAAAACATGATTCCCAGAATCATTAACTAGCACTAACCACGCAGTGTGTTAGCATTTCAAGAAAGCATTTAATATACCTGTACACCTTATATGCATTAGAGTAACCCCCAGTTGTATTAGCACCTGGTTGCAATTAGTAATCCTGTGCAAAAAAAAAAAAATATAGTGCCACATTAACAGGTTAGCACTGCACAGCAGAATGCTTTTTAAAATAGTACCAGCTATGCTTATCATAATGCAGTGCTAATTCTGTTACAGTGGTATGTGGGCCCCCAATTTCAGATTAGTGTTGTGCATTCCTAAGTGCTGCACCTGAGATAGCGCACAGCCACAGAAGGTGGTGGTAAATGGCACTCACTCCAGTGAGGACAGAGTGACTAGTAGGGTGCCAGAAGGCTCGGTAATGGGACACGTCCTCTTCAGTGTCTTTATAAGTGGCATAACAGAAGAACTGGAAGGGAAGATGTGCCTTTTTGCAGATGACACCACAATCTGTAATAGCATCAATAGGTGCAGATGGAGAGAATGAGTGGGGACCTTAGAAAACTTAAAGAGTGCTATGGGACATGGCAGCTCGGGTTCAAAGCCAAAAAGTGCAAAATCAAGCATCTAGGGACTAGAAGCCTAGAGGCAGAGTATAAAGTGTAGAAGGAGGTACTTATGGTCACTAAGGAAACCTTTTATACAGCACTGTGCTCTTTATGCAGGAGAGGATTACTCGTTTGCATGGCCATAGTAGTATATACTGTATGCACATGCACAAGATCAGGGTAGCATCAGGTGATGCTGAATATGACACCGATCCAACCATGCTGTTCCCACAGTGTAATGTTTAGCTCTACACGCTAACCTTCTGAAAATGGGGCCCTAATTGACTAAAGATCTGGGCCGATGCCTCTTAAGATGCAGAAGGTAAACATAAAAGGGTTATCTTATCTATCTGTTTATGTATTGTTTTATCATATTTTGCTTGCAAAACCTTTATCCGATTTCAAAACATTGTGATGTGACTTAAAATGTTTATAACAGACTAGTTAAAATACAGTTTTTTTTCTTCTTTTACCTATATGCTGTTTTTATTTACTTATAAAAACACAGTCTGGTGGGATGGCCTAGCAGCTTGGTGGTGATTGCACTGCTTCCCATGCCAGTGGCCCAGTTTTGGGGGTGGACCTAAGTTGCACAGGGGTTAGCTGGGTGGGGGGGAGATATGATTGAACATCTCAGGGAATGTTCTCCTCTCAACGAGGGGAAGTCTGACCACCCCGCTCTTCAACATCCACCTCGCTGAGGAGGGCTGGCAGGGCAGTGGAGTTGCATAAGTGGGGGTGCTTAGGCAGGCACAAAGCAAGTATGTGTCTTTATTTGCAATTGCATCATTGCATGCTTGGCTCCCCAGGGGATGAAACCAAAGGTAGAAACCCCCCCAATGGCAGAATGATCCAACAACCTGATGCAGATTCTGCACTATTAACTAGGCTCTGCTCCTGTCTTAATATGTGTCTCCTTGTCAGTGGCCCTGGCCCTCCCCTTCCTGGCCCCAACACAGGGGATGTGTATGGGGGGATCTCAGAGCAAGTATGTCCTGCGGGTGGTAAGTGATTGGGCTGGAGATGTCAGTGGACAAAGGGGTAGCAGGGTGACTAAGGAGATAAAAATTTCTATGGGAAAAAAAAGAAATAAAACACAGTTTGAGAAGCTCAAACCCCCAAAACAGACTGTGCGTGCCTCCAGTGAGGCATCACAGTAAAGTTATTTAGTAAAACAATGCAAATTATATGCATATGCCAACTGAACTCCTGATGAGAACTGAATACTGAGGGATTGCAGCAAAAATTGTTTCTTAACCAAGAAACGTTTATTAAACAAAACATTAAAATAAAAACATAATCAAAACATAGTCCATAGAGTACTAACTAGCAATGTTTTTGGCTTACATTTCCACAGCTCCTGAAGTGCTTCCCAAGCATTCAGCTCAGATAAGTTGCTGGACTTATACAGTAATTAATTACACATAAAACCAATCAACAATTTAACTTGGAAAAAATGCATGCAGCCCCCAATGTATACAGGTATGTTAGGAATATCCTGTATTAGCTTCCTATACAAATGTGTTGCCTAACAGTAAATGAAGGCAGCACTTATTTAAAAGAATAAACTAGAGCATTTTAAATTAGTTCTAAAAGTTTCTTGTCACATCACAATGTTCTGAAATTTGATTAAAGGTGTGCAAGCAAAACACGATGCAAAATCCCATAAAGAAGTAGAATAAGAGATGGCCCTGTTTTGTTTACCTGCTCTGCAGTTTCAAAAACATCCTCTCATCAAGCCAGCAGCTAACTGAATGCAGCAGACAAGCAGTTCAGCTGCAGGCCATTCAAGGGGGAAGGGCAGGGGGATGGGTAGTTTCAGAACATAGTCCATTTCAGTATATAGTTTATTTGTTTCAGTATATAGTGTATGCTGATTTTTCAGTGCATAGTGTATTTATTTCACTAGATAGTGTATGTATTTCAATATAAAGTGTAGATGTTTCAATATATAGTGTATCTGTTTCAGTATATAGTGCATGTGCTTTTTTCAGTGTGTAGTGTATGCATTTCAATAGATAGTGTATGTATTTCAATATATAGTGTATTTGTTTCAGTATATAGTGCATGTGCTTTTTTCAGTGTGCAGTGTATGCATTTCAATAGATAGTGTATGTATTTCAATATAAAGTGTATTTGTTTCAGTATATAGTGTATGCAGATTTTTCAAGTGCATAGTGTATTTATTTCAATAGTGTATATATTTCAATATAAAGTGTAGATGTTTCAATATATGGTGTATTTGTTTCAGTATATAGTGTATGTCCTTTTTTTCAGTGTGTAGTGTTTGCATTTCAAAAGATAGTGTATGTATTTCAATATATAGTGTATTTGTTTCAGTATATAATGTATGAAGATTTTTTTCAATATATAGTGTATGTGTTACAATCTATAGAGCATTTGTTTCAGTAGATAGTTTATGTGGATGTTTCAGTCTGTAGTGTACGTATCTCAATAAGTAGTGTATATGTTTCAGTACATAGTACATTTGTTTCAGTATATAGTGTATGTGGATTTTCAGTACTCAGTATGTGGATTTCAGTAGATAGTGTATGTATTTCACTATACAATGTAAGCATTTCACTATATAGCATATGTGTTTCACTATATAATATATGTATTTCAGTATACAGTATACTGTATGTATTTCACTATATGAGGTATATATTTCAGTAGATACTGTATGTGGTTCACTACATTGTGTATGTATTCACTGTATAATGTATATATTTCACTATATCCTGGGGACCTGCTTTAATAAGCTTACGATTAAAGCAAATATATAGTGCAAGGTACATATTTTTCAATTAATTGTTTACATCTTACAAATAAAATATAGCTTTAAAACTGCCAACTGCATTAAAAAGTAAAATGTCCCATAAAATGTTCAAACAAAGAGTACACTCCCCCTTCCCCACAACCCTACCCCATGTATGTCTAACAAAAAAAAAATTAACACACTAACAAAACCTGCATTCTACAGGACCAGAATACGACCTAATTTCTACTTGTCACTTACCTGCACTTTTATTTTTGATTTACTTAGTACTCTAAAAACTTAGATCAGTTCCATAAAAAACAATTCAAGTACATTACAATCTAAACAAGCATTTGTCAATGCCGAATGTTGGCTTGCTGGCATTGGCATTGGTAGTGCAGGAGTTAGACAGATGCATCATAGGAATGGCAGTGAAGTATTGAACTGATGCCAACCCACCCCCACCCTGCAGAGAGTGACAAGCATTAGGGTGTCCCTTTGGGTGTTTGGTAGTGCAGTGTGGGAAAACATGTCGGGCAGAATGTGAGAAATGACAACTGTACAGTTCATAAGGAGGTGGAAAAAAATGCCAGTGTTGAAAATGTGGCATGTAAATATACAAAATTTGCAAAGCTACTAGGGTGCGTGGGAAATATGCAATGCATGCTTGCAACACTGCCATTTTATGGGCGTTCGGCACCAAATTTTCAACATAGGCATTTTTGCACCTCTGCTCATGTACAGTGTCACTGTTATTTCCTCAAAGTGTCCCAAGAAGTGATTTTGCACAGCGACCACGCTATTCTGCGCCGGAAGTGCGAAAACACATTTTGGGAATGATATGTCAAATGACGGCTGTACTGTTCATCAAGAGGTGTGGAAAATGGCAATGGTGAAAATCCAGACTGAAAATATCACAAATGCACGACAGTACGAACGTGCATGCAATCTGCCAACGCACGCTCGTAGCACAGTTATTGAATGGAGTATCATCACCAAATTTTCAACATAGGCATTTTAGGTCCTCTGCTCATGAACTGTGTCACGGTCATTTTCATTATCTGGCCCAAGCACTGATTTCCCACAGCGACTGCGCTATTGTGAGCCGGAAGTGCGGAAACACATTTCAGGCAGGATGTGGAAAATAACAGCTGTACTGTTCACAAGGAGGTGTACAAAAATGACAAGAAATGCTGACAATCCGACAGTAAAATATTGTGAATCGCGAGTTACGAGCCTGCGTAGCAACACTTTCATAGCAGCAACGCTAAAATAAAACAGGCATTTGTTGGATTTTTCCACCAAATTTGGAACTTAGGCTTTTAGAGGGCACCTCATGAACACCACCACTGTCATTTCATTAATGGGCCCCAAAGGTGATTTCGCAGTGACTGCGAAATCACCTTTGAGGCCGATTAATGCTATGACAGTGACAGAATTCATGAGGAGGGCCCAAAACCCCATGTTAAAAATTTGGTGCAAAAATTCCAAGAAATGCCTGAGATATCTAACAAAGTTGAAAAACCCTATTCACTCCATTATACAGCTACCGGCATTTCCTCAGTTCGCGGTCAGCTTTGAAGAGTGCAGACGTGTTCCCGGTCCACTGAAGATTGTCGCCCAGAGTCCGGAGGTAAGTATGGGTGGGGGTGAGGGAGGCAGGGTGCAGTGGGTGGGTGTGGGTGGGGGAGGGCGAACCTAGACTACAAGAGATGGTTTTCGTATTCTAGGAAAAAAAAGAAAACGCTCACGGACAGTTTTGGCACACTGGGGTGGGCTTCCAGCGCCACCTAAGTGGGTTGGGGTTCAGTAGCGAGGATAGCACCTCACCGCAAACAAAGTCTGGGGAGCGCTTGTTGAGGGGATTGGGCACCGACATTCAACAGTTGGGGGTTGTGATGCCGACGGGAGTGGGCTCCCCATCAGCGCATATACGGGGCGGAGCCAGCGGGGATTGGTCATCCTCTGGCATTCCACATTTGCGGGGATCCGACGGGAGTGGCCCTGTCGGCACATAATAAACATGGGTGGGTTGTCTGCCGCCAACCATGGCCATGATGGCAGCGAAGCACGTTAGCAAAGGACCGCTGCATATGACGCATTGCAGCAGTCCTTTGCTTTGATGTGCTCGCACCATTATGTATGCATGGTGTGCCGGTGCCATGCAGGCTGATTGGGGAATGAGGGACGCACCTACTGATGCATGCCCTGCATTCGCCCAACAGCGGCCACAACCCCAAATCTGCACTCTCCCTATATGTTGGCTTTGCCTGTGGCAAGCCAACATAAAAATGGTACATATAATGTATCAAGTATATACAGAATGGTAAACATTTCCCAAAGATAAATCTAAACTACGTATTTGAGAGCCTGCCTACTAACAAATTGTATAAGACTCACAATGTACAAAAAGGTTATAAACATACTGTACAAATAAAATGTAACTGTTAACTATAAGTAATTAAAACAATGTAGCATTTACCTGTCCCACCATTTCGTGATTTTTTAAACAGATACAAAATATCAAAAGCATATATTATTAAATAGCAAGCACACCAAACAGTCAGATATTTCTATTTTGTTTTCTTGTATCCATTAGGAAATAGATATGATTCCTACACCCAGAAGAGACCTTGGGTCATTGAATCTTATAGTGGCAAATTATTAGAGAGACTACAGTGATAAGTTCTAGCTGGGACATGCAAAGCAAAGGGACATGTACTGTATTATTAAAAGTTTTATTTTTCTAAAGATGAAGTTGGGTGAACCACAAAGATTCTGACTTCCATATTTTGCAGCAGGTAAAAATACTTGTTTTACAATAGTAATCCTTGAATGAATAGTTAGCAAGTCCCAGTGCCACTGTAGAAAACCTTATTTTGTGATATACGTTTTAGCAGCTTGATTTAGATAAATCTTAAAGCTCATATTTTGGTCAAGATACATTCCCAATTACTTGACAGATAAAATGTTTTCCAGGAGGGCCCCACTTTTCATAATTATGTTCAGATTTTACTTCAACTTTGCTAGTTTTTGGGAAGTCACAAACAGCACTGTCCCAATTTTTTACTTTGAGTTAGAAAACATCTATGTTTACAAAATTGATTCTGTAATGAAATACTGGATGAATTAAACAATCAATTTTCATCTTTTTGGAAGAGTCTGCAGTGTGTTTTCCTTTGGAGGACAGCAAGGCTGCCACTAGACCTTTGAAAATGCTGCACAAACTTTTGAAAATATATTTTAACCACAGCTTGGATGTGGCCATTCCAGGTGATGCCATGATTTCTTGATTTGAAAGGATAGGACAGGGAGGAAGGGGAGGGTGCTTTATATGTGAGAGAAGGTATAAAGGCCACAAAATTACAAGGACACCACAGGGATAAGGAAGGGCTGGAGGTTCTTTGGTTTGAGTTAGAGACCGGGTCCAGGGAATTTATATGCATGGGGTGGTCTAAAGATCACCAATACGGGGGAACAGTTAGATGAGATTTTGGGTGAGGCCATTTACAGTATGGCAAGCAAAGAGGAGGAACTGATTATGAGGGACTTTAATCTGCAGGATGTCGACTGGAACATTCCAGCAGCAGCTTCAACTATGAGAAGGATCATCCTAGACTCCATGCAAGGGGCATTTCTTAGGCAATTGGTTACTGTGGTGGAGTTAGGCTACACCCTCAGCTGTGACTGATGGACCACTTTTCTATTTCCTTATTTCCAGCTACCAAAACTTCTGTTATGCAACAGTTAACACTTTTCAATTTGCTTTTCTTCTTTTTTCCCCCTACCCTAGGTTGGCCACCTAGCGTAGCTCTTTACTGTCCCTACTAAACTTCCTACTAGTTCTCTCTTTTCATTCTTTTTCCATTTCCATCCATCCAGTCCCTGGAATGATGCCAAACACCCGGAGAGGTGTTGTGTAAAGTGCATAAGTGCATTCTGTATAAAAAAAAAAAATGAAGGCTATTTTAAATAGGAATACATACAGTTAATAAAGCCTTTCTAAATAAAAAGGATTCAGAAGCCATATAAAACAATAATAATTTACTGATTAGTACAGTTATAAGAAATCCTTTAGGTATTTTCATAAATTCACATTAAAAACCTGTTACTGTATGAAGCTAAACAAAAAACTGTGGTATGCTTTATAAAAATGCTTAGTCATTATGAATCAGAGATATAGAGTCAATATCTGTGGAGATATATACTGTACCTTTAATTGAACCAGGAAGTCCCCTGGAACAAATAAACTCCCTTGGTTTTAAAACAGCATGTCCAGACATGTAACAGCATGTTTAGAGATGAAAATAGAAAGGGTTCAGTCAGGTGACCCTACCAAAAGATATAAAACCTCTTCTGACTTCACTTCAGGTCAGTCCAGTGGGGCTTAGCCCTGAGAGAGGAGGAGAGAAGTTCTACTGTTTGTGCAGACAAGCTGTTGAATGCAGATGAGAACGGCCTTAGGAGCTCATAGATCTAAGACTGTATTATGGGAGAAACTACTGATGTTAAGTAGTGATTTTCTTTGTAATGTGTTTGCTTTCATTTATTATATTTTGAACTTCTGAAAAATAAATATCACACCATGGTAAATTTGCCTTGTCTGAAGTTTATTCTCACACACTGTGACAGTTACAGATTGATGGAGTACCTGGACACAAATGGGTTGCAGGACGACCAGCAGCACCGTTTCATGGGGGGGAGGTCATGTCAAATGAATCTCGTAGATTTCTTTTGATGTGGATCAGGGAAGGGCAGTGGATGTGGCCTATCTGGTCGTCAGCAAGGCCTTTGACACTGTACCACACAGGAGGCTGATTAAGAAACATAGCAACTTTGGGGGGGGAGAAGGTGGTAAGCTGGGTATCAACCTGGTTGACAGATAGAAGGCAGAGGGTAGTGGTGAATGGCAGTCATTTGGGGAACAGGAGAGTGACCAATGGGGTATCACAGGGATTGGTACTGGGTCTTGTCCTCTTCAATGTCTTCATAAGTGACATTGCTGAGAAACTAGAGGGGGAGGCATGTCTTTCTGCAGATGACATAAAAATCTGCAACAGTGTGGATACACAAAAGGGTTGGAGAGAAAGCAGAAGGATCTGGGGAAACTAGAGGAGTGCTCTTGGGCGTGGCAGCTGGGTTTTAATGCCAGAAAGTGCAATGTCATGTACCTGGGGTACAGAAATCTGGGGGCTGTGTACAAGATGGGGGGCACTTGCAGTCACCAAGCACAAGAGGGACCTTCACATGATCATATTTGATGATCTCAAGGTGGCAGAGCAGTGTGGCAAGGCTAGCCAGATGTGTGGTTGCAAGGTGGCAGAGTAGTGTGACAAGGCAGTGGCAAGGCTAGTGAGATGCTGGGTTGTAAGGTGGCAAAGCGATGTGACAAGGCAGTGGCAAGGCTAGTGAGATGTGTGGTTGCAAGGTGGCAGAGCAGTGTGACAAGGCAGTGACAAGGCTAGCCAGATGCTGGGTTGTAAGGTGGCAGAGCAGTGTGACAAGGCAGTGTGACAAGGCTAGACAGATGCGTGGTTGCAAGGTGGCAAAGCGATGTGACAAGGCAGTGGCAAGGCTAGCCAGATGCTGGGTTGTAAGGTGGCAGAGCAGTGTGACAAGGCAGTGGCAAGGCTAGCCAGATGCTAGGTTGTAAGGTGGCAGAGCAGTGTGACAAGGCAGTGGCAAGGCTAGCCAGATGCTGGATTGCAAGGTGGCAGAGCAGTGTGACAAGGCTAGACAGATGCGTGGTTGCAAGGTGGCAAAGCGATGTGACAAGGCAGTGGCAAGGCTAGCCAGATGCTGGGTTGTAAGGTGGCAGAGCAGTGTGACAAGGCAGTGGCAAGGCTAGTGAGATGATGGGTTGCAAGGTGGCAGAGCAGTGTGACAAGGCAGTGGCAAGGCTAGTGAGATGCTGGGTTGTAAGGTGGCACAGCGATGTGACAAGGCAGTGGCAAGGCTAGCCAGATGCTGGGTTGTAAGGTGGCAAAGCGATGTGACAAGGCAGTGACAAGGCTAGTGAGATGCTGTGTTGTAAGGTGGCAGAGCAGTGTGACAGGGCAGTGGCAAGGCTAGCCAGATGCTGGGTTGTAAGGTGGCAGAGCAGTGCGACAAGGCAGTGGCAAGGCTAGTGAGATGCTGGGTTGCAAGGTGGCAGAGCAGTGTGACAAGGCAGTGGCAAGGCTAGTGAGATGCTGGGTTGTAAGGTGGCAAAGCGATGTGACAAGGCAGTGGCAAGGCTAGTGAGATGCTGGGTTGCAAGGTGGCAAAGCTATGCGACAAGGCAGTGACAAGGCTAGTGAGATGCTGGGTTGTAAGGTGGCAGAGTGATGTGACAAGGCAGTGGCAAGGCTAGCTAGATGCTGGGTTGTAAGGTGGCAAAGCGATGTGATAAGGCAGTGGCAAGGCTAGTGAGATGCTGGGTTATAAGGTGGCAAAGCGATGTGACAAGGCAGTGGCAAGGCTAGCAAGATGCTGGGTTGCAAGGTGGCAAAGCTATGTGACAAGGCAGTGACAAGACTAGTGAGATGCTGTGTTGTAAGGTGGCAGAACAGTGTGACAAGGCAGTAGTAAGGCTAGTGAGATGCTGGGTTGTAAGGTGGCAGAGCAGTGTGACAAGGCAGTGGCAAGGCTAGCCAGATGCTGGGTTGTAAGGTGACAAAGCGATGTGACAAGGCAGTGGCAAGGCTAGTGAGATGCTGGGTTGTAAGGTGGCAAAACGATGTGACAAGGCAGTGGCAAGGCTAGTGAGATGCTGGGTTGTAAGGTGGCAGAGCAGTGTGACAAGGCAGTGGCAAGGCTAGTAAGATGCTGGGTTGTAAGGTGGCAAAACTATGTGACAAGGCAGTGGCAAGGCTAGCCAGATGCTAGGTTGTAGGGTGGCAAAGCAATGTGACAAGGCAGTGGCAAGGCTAGTGAGATGCTGGGTTGTAAGGTGGGTGAGTTGTGTGACAAGGCAGTGGCAAGGCTAGCCAGATGCTGGGTTGTAAGGTGGCAAAGCAGTGTGACAAAGCAGTGTTGCAAGGCAGTGCGACAAGGCTAGCCAGATGCTGGGTTGCAAGGTGGCAGAGCAGTGTGACAAGGTTGGGTTGTATAGAGAAGGGATTTCTTTTTGCAGCTACTGCTATTTTTGCTCCTGCATCTCTGGTCGGCCCCCTTCAGCCCCAGCCCCATCACCCTTGTGTCCCCTGGACTTATTCTTACCTGATGAGTTTCCCAGACCTTAACCTCCTCTGGCGAGGGCTGTGGAGGGACTCCAAAGCTCCACCTCAAAATGCATCTGGTAAATGGAGGAAGAGGTACCTGGGTAGCCAGGTTCAGGGCCTGTGGGCAGCTGGCATCATCCTGCCAGCCAGTGTATTTTCATGTGTTTTTCCATCTCCAAGATGTCAGCAGCAAGGATGCACAAGCACGAATGCACGCAAGCATGCACAGCGTGAGACTAACTGACATCCTCCCACCCACAAGCCGCTCCTGATTGCACTGCCACCTGTGGTCACACTGGTGGCAGTATTTCAGCAGAGGTGCCTGCCTGCCTTCCCTCCCTCCCTGGAGAATAAGAGCATCCTCTGGGAGGATTAATCCTCCTCTTCCACCTCGGCCAGCCTCCAATGGCATAAACTCATTCCTGCACTCGGGTCACAAATGTTGCAAGCAGTAGAACTACCTCTGTGCCAACAGGCCAGCTCTAAAAGGGGGATTTCTAGCAGGAGAAGGGAGGTGGTGTTGCCACTGCATCACTCACTATTGAGATCACACTAAGAGTACTGTGTCCAGTTCTTGAGGCCACACCTCTATAAAGACATTAACTGGGTGGTAGCGGTCCAGAGGAAAACTACCATAATGTTGTGGCGGTTGCATGAGAAACCATTCAAGGAGAGGCTACATGAGCTCAACATGTACTCTCTGGAAGAAAGAAGAGTGAAAGGGGACAAGATTGAGGCCTGTAAGTATCTCACATGTAACCCCGCCTCCCACCAGCCCCCCCACCCCCTTCTTTAACTAGCTGGGCTTCTCCTCTCACCACAAATGTCTAGGGGCAAATGAGAGGGGTGGGTGTTTACATAAGTGAATACAGATTTGGAAAACAGAGAAATGGCCACCATTAGGCTAGCAGCCCAGGTCCCTGAGAGAAAACATTTGCTCACAATCATGCTAGGTTTGCGGTTCTGGACAGGGGCACCCAAGTAAATCCAGGCACAAGGAAGCAATAGCAATACTGTCCAAACCAGGTTGGGATTCTAGAGTGTGGCTTCTATTCATGTAACAAAGTAGAAATAATTACAAAGCAAAGATGGACTCCCACAGGGCTACACATACTGGTAATGCAGATTCTCCAGAGTACAGAAGTTCCTGAATTCCCATTTAGCATAGGTAGAAGATCACAAAACAGCGAACACCCTGGTAATGAAATGGAGATTAGCACACACGGCCAGAACTGGTACATTTCCCATGACTAGGCACACACGGCCAGTACTAGGACAATTTCCCATATTTCATGAGGAATGAAGGTGGTACACATGGCCACAAAGGAGCACATCCAGGCTCAGGAACTTTCAGAATGCACCATACTGGGGTAAACTGAGAGAAAACAACCCACATTTAGGGGTAACTACTTCCATTAGGCATTGGCCAGATGCACTAAATGAAAAAGTACTAGTGACCAAACTGAACCCAAAGAGGTAAACAGGGTCACTGCAGATGGGGGGTCTCCCACCTTTTGCTTCCAAGTTTATACTCACCCATTCATCTGGTTAAAAACACCATACAACTGTAGAAAACTGTAGATGCTGTCTTGAAATGTATTTCACACTTAACATACTACACACACACACTTCAGAGGTGTCAGAAGTTAAAAGTTCTGTACTTGAACAGTCACATACTGGACTCCTAACGTAGGTAGACACTTTTAAAACACAGAAAGTCTAGGTGACTGAGTCCCTTTGTCAGAGAAATTCACCCCTAGGTATTTCAGGTTCCCCTCCTGGGCTTACACAGAAGAAAAGTTGTACTCACAACAAATGAAGATATCCAAGGCAGCTTCACCAGACAGAATGGATTGAGGGGATTGCCCATGAACCCTGAAGATCGCCCTATCCCTCCTGGGATGGGGCAAAGGAAAACCCACTTAGCAAGGTCTCCACCACTTCAGACACTGTCTTCTATGTTCTTCTTCTAGGGTGAGAACAAACTACCCAAAACTAAAGAGGTAGCTCTCTGTCAGAGCTAAATGAGGAGCTGCACAGAAAGCTGCAGCCTCCTCCTGAAACTCACACTCCAAGACTCACTGAACATTCTACTCTAGCTGACAACAGCTTGCCAGAGTGTGGCTTATGCAGCTGCGAGAATTCTAAGATTACATCATCACTCCAGCTCAGCTGACGCTAAAAACAGAGCATGACAGAGTGAAACCCATTTACCTGGCATTTCTCAAGCTGCCTTCCCTGCCTACCACTGATTCTAACTGGGATTCTAGTATCCTCTGGGAACAAGGGGGTTACACACAGATGTGAACAATGTACAGTAAGGGTGTCTCTTTTAGAGGAGGAGGAGCACCAGAACACGGTTGCATGCTATGAAGCTGGGGGAGGGGGGAGTTTAAGAGGGATCTGAAGAAAAACTTCTTCACAGGGTGGAACGGCATGCCAGGAGAGGTGGAGGGGATACAGACGGTGGGAGCTTCAAGCACGTGTGCGATAGGAACATGGGCATAATAAGTAGAGAAAAGAGAGAAGGGAGAAACACCTGTGACTGAATAGGGTCCAGAATGTAGTAATAGACAGGAAAAATAGAGCAGGTTGGATGGACCTACCAGCCCTTTTCTGTCGACACATTCTATATTTCTGCAGTGGCATTGCCACCAATCATTGCCCGCAGGATAGTCCCAATTTAAACCCAGTGCTCTAACTATGATAATTTAGGGTATGCAGGGTGCATAATTGCATATGCCTGCAGGCAGCCTTGGAGCACAGCAACTAGTTTATAGGTTGATTTGCACAAAATACCTTCACAGCAGAATTGGTGGCTAGTGTTTGGAGAGCTTAAATGCAGAAATGGCCAAGGACCAGGTTTGTTACTCCCAAAGCTCTGACAGAACTTTGGAAAGAAAATGCACATCCTCTACTAAAGATCTATAAGTAATATCTGGCAATAGGTAAAGTACTGTTAGAATGGCAAAATATGTTCCCGAGTTTAAGGAGGGAGCTAGGGAGGACCTGGGAAACTGTAGGCCAGTGAGCCTAACTTGCGTGGTATGTGACATACTGTAGTGGAATCTCTAATTAAAGATTCATCAGTGGTATGCCCAGAAGGAAACAGAGTTTTAGCAAAAGTCAACATGGGTTCAGAAAGGTAAGTCATAGTAACAATGTAACACTAATTTAGGGTACAAAGGGGGCTCTATTCTCAAAGCACCCAGCACAGTGCACGGGGCTTGCACGACAAAGAATAGTGCAAAGTGCCCCTTGTACCAATGGATGCACTGGGGGAGATTCTCAATAGCAGTCTCTGTCAACCACAGACTGCCTGCCCCAAACAGGGCTTGTGTTGCCCATGCAGCCAAATCTGGGCTGCAACATGGCACTAGGGGGCATGTGCAAACGCAAGCTGCCACGTCCCCAAAAATTGGATTTTCTAAACTCATCAAGAGGACAATTTTCCAGGTACCCCTAGACCAGCCAGGGCTGGTCTAAGGGTACTTAGAACAATGTCCTCTGGAGGAGTGTAGCAATCTGTGGCAATGTGCCACGTCTCCCCACCACCACCACCACCACCACCACACACACACTCACACACTCACACACACACCAGTGCTGATATGCCTAGTCATGACATTAGTGAAGTAAAGTGCAGTACAGTACAGAAACAGGAAGATAATAATAATAAAAATCCCCCTGGTAATCTAGCAGTCCCTCCCCCCAACCTGATATGCCCTTTACTGGGAACTGTTCTATGTATTTAACCCAGGTGGTCTAGCAGTACCTCCCCCCACCCTAATATGTCCGTCATTGAGACATACACTGTTTACATTACCCTGGTGGACTAGCAGTTCTACCCAACCCCACCCTGGCAGATAGTGCCCACCACCCAGCTCCCCCCAACCCGAACTCTGATCCAGTGACTGGCACAGCCCTCCTTACACCGGCCACCAACTGAATGGTCACTGGGTGTGTACTGTATAACAAAGTACACACTTATTGATTGTCACAATCAATGAGCATGTACTGTATTGTAGTACTTGCTCAGTGACAGTTCAGGCAGTGGTCGGCCAAGGCAGTGTGAGTAGGGCTGTGCCGGTCGCTGGCTTGGGGTTCGGGTTGAGGGGGGAGCAGAGCGGTGGGCACTATTTGCCAGGGTGGGGTGGTGGGACCACTAGACCACCACTTTAACGTAAATAGTACATGTCTCAATGACAGGTATATCAAGTGGGGGGGCCGGACTACTAGACCACCAGAGTAAATTACATAGTACATTTCTCAATAATGGGCATATACAAAAGTAGAATAACAGGTTGTGCTCAAACCTCTGAAAACTGGAGTGAATGGACAAGGTGCAGGGTAGTAGGCAAGTGACAGGCATAGTACCATCGACTAGCATGGAAACCTGTATCTGCACTCTAATGAATACAATGGCATACCTCCATTTACTTATTCAACCAAGTGAGAAATTTATTTAAGGCAGTACAAAATCAGTAAACCACCTATTTTTATTTATTGTTACTGAAATAAGGCAAAGTCAAGCAATGGCAGTTATCACAATAAAGGAGTGTAGGCACTGTGCAAGGCTTCTTTTTAAATAGTACACTTCTTGGCTAAATTGCCTAACTCAAAGTGCTGATGCAAAGTGCTGGTGGAATTTCTGGCTCAGTTGTCTAAATACTGGAAACCCTGTTAAAAAGAGAGCTTTCACATGAGCTGATGCAAGCTGAAAAACACTAACCGCAAACATGCAGCTGACCGTGACATCCAGGATGCTAATACTCCATGCACAGTTTCCATACACCTCTTAGATCCCCAGGCCAGGGGCATCGGTGGGCAACAATGCTGCTGTAGTACCTGTCCACAGGTACGTGGTCAGTCTTCGGTCTGCATGCAAACTTGCGGTCCTTTATTTTGATAACTGCCATGTTTTGACTTTGCCCTTTTCCAGTAACAATACATAAGAACAATGGTTTACTGATTTTGTACTGCCTAATATAAATTCCTCACTTGGTTTGAATACATAAATGGATGAGTGCCATTATATTCATAAGAGTGCAGATAGACTATTCTACATTAATAGATGGTAATATGCATCAATAACGGGGTTGGGAGAGGTACTGCTTGACCACCAGTGGGATTTGTATTATTATAATTTTCCTTTTGTTGTGTACTTCACTTTACTTCATAACACTGGGCATATCGGTGCTGGGTGGTGTATGTGTATGGGGGGGCCACTAGCCACCAAGAGCACTGCTGGCCTGGTGCACAGCTGCCCCACAGCTTGTGACAAGCCCTCTTGCTGCGCTGTTTGTTTGGCACACAGCCAGGGTTGCCGCATGCCTAGGAACTTTGCCGCCAGGATCCTGTTAATTAGAGAATCAGGTGCAGGGTGCCTGATGCACCAGGCTTTGGTGCAAGCTGCTGTTTGTTGCGGCTTGCACCAATCTATGCCTCCTTTGAGAATCGAGCCCAGGGACTTTAGATCCATCAGATATGCCCCCTCCATTTCGTATGCAGGATTAAGTAAGCAGCTGGATACAATGGGTCATGCATGTTACCCACCCATACCTGAGTGCTTGTTATTTTTGTACCCTTGTAAGGCTACCCTGCGTGGTGGTCCTGTGTTTTGGTGCTAATACCAGACTGACCTCTGTAATTTTGACTTCTGCATTGTTGTACACTCCCGGGTCGTGCTTGAAAATAGGCAGGGTTTTTGCCTAACGCACCTACCTGGTTACCAAAAGCTAATAAATAAATAAATAAATTATGCTGATCTAACCTCATGCCCAGAGCCAATGGGAGGCATGAACACATCATAGGTGGAGTGCCTTAAGGCCCAGGAAATGTGGTGAGATCACCATAACACACACCCTGAAGTGTCTTTCTGCTTTCCTAAAATGGGTAAACAGAGAAAATTAAAATGGCCACTGAAATCCTCAATTTGTGATTGGCTAGAACCAGTCATCTGATCATGCATAAATAAAGTACTACCAGTGATCATCCTGGTATTTAGCCTAATCACAAAATCACTACACTGCATAGAATAAAAAAAAATGCTTAGAATTTTTTTTTTAAATGTTTGGCCACCATTTCTACTGCTTGCTAATACACTACTATCTCCAGACCCAGCCTGCCTCTGTCTCTCTCTCTCTCTCTCTCCCCAAGTCTGTTGTCATGTTCAGTCTCCGGATCAACAAAACTCTGCCCTCATACTTCACCTAAACTGTCAACACAAAATTTATGTGACACAATAATAAATAAAAATCTGTTTTTAATCCGTTGCCTTTCAAAGTGAGCATATGAGTGACAGTGTGCCGGCTTGCATGCAGGCAGGATTTTGAATGGGGAGGCAGCAGTTTGCTGCTCTGTGTTTTTTGGTCATTGAGCTAATTACTCGGGGGAGGGAGATAGAAAAGTGCACAACGTAAATGTAAAAGGTTTAAAAATCTTGAGACTGACATCTCTCCACGTTATGGTTGTGCAGCACAGATTAAAGCACGTGATCATGAACACAAAGCACAGCTCACAACCTATTTCAATGACATAACAGTGAAAACCTAACTTAGCCTCACAATTTTTATTATTATTTTTATATTACTTTTTTAACCATTGGTGGGGGGATGAGTGGGGAATTACAAAACTATATGTAAGGAATCTCCATTAAAGCAAAAGACCTAAATCAAAGCTATAAAAGCAGTGTAGTCCCAGTAGGTAGAGGGACTACTTTAACTTAAAATCACATATAAGTTGCTATTTCTTTCTTGTTAAAATGTGTATTCTAATAATTATAACTATATTAAATATAAAAGCTCATTTTATAAGTGCAAAAAGACACTCCAGGATGTGGGTGGTAGTGTGGATACCACACTTCCGGGGGCAGTCAGGCACTTGGCCTGCAGCCTTCTGCTTCATTCCGCTCCCTGGCATGCAATTATCACACTACCACCTATACACTGTTGTGTCTTATTACTTACATTATGAAATGTAGCAATTCAAACTTCTGCAGAATTCTACTGGCTGAATCTTCACTTCTCCAAACACAAACACTCACACAACAAAATGCCCCACTAAAGCCAGAGACTCAGTTTTATCTGTGGTAGGGTAAGCAGCAAAGACTTCATTGGTAGACAGGTAAGGGGGAAGGTCAGAAAATAAGCCTCAAAAAAGCACAACTGTGAGTATTTTTTTAATTTTTTTATTTGTGTATGTGTGTAAGGATGGGAATACAGTATAAAAGAAAAGCATCTTTAATCATTGTGTTAGTTCTTATTTTTATGGAGCTTTACTTTAAGGGCCTAGATGATTATTTTAGTGAGTAAAGGTGACAGCCATGTTTGCAATGTTCCACTCCCTCTTTGCTGTGTGCTCTGCTTAATGAAGCTGAGTGCAGAGATAGGGGTTGCTAGCCCCAAACTCACTGCAAACAATCCAAAATTCGCAGCGCACTCCCTAGTGCAAATAAAAGCAAAGAGACATTTCTTTTCAATTCCAAAGTATTTATTGGTAACAAAGTAATATATTCACAGGTATGTGTTATGGAGCTGGCGTCTCCACAAACCAAACTCACTCCCCAGCACTTCGACCAGGGGGTGGATCATGTTTGTAATGGCAATCAGGATTTTTTTGAAAAAGGAATTGATATTGTTACTTTTCTGTGTCTTGATTGCCAGCACTTTTTTACCTGTGCATTAGTCAGACTTAAGACATAGGTGCCAGCCAATCAGGATACAGGACTATCTTGCCACATTTTATAATAAGAAGCATGCCAAACTTGCTGTAATCCTTGGATGAAATAACCAGGAGGGTGAAGAGTGGATGCACTGGATATAAATAAAATTGATTTTAGTAAAGCATTTGATAATATACTACACAAAAGAATTAAGCACAAAAACAAATGTAATACAGAAAATAATTACGCACAAAGACCTTATGCAAAACAAAAAGTATACTGTGGCTAGATGATTAACTAAGTGGACAACTAACTGACTGAGTGATAGAAGCCAGACAGTACTAGTGGGATGTATTACAAGAGTAGTGCCCAGTGAAGAGCCACAGGGAGCAGTTCTTGGAACAGTACTTCAAGCTTTATAAAAATAACATGGAGGAAAGGAGTGTACTGATAACATTTGCAGATGACACAAAGCTAACCAAGTTATTCAGCACAGAGGAACATTTTAGAAATCTGGACACGGATTTGTTGTTATTACGAAGCAGGTACAATAAATGAATTTGATATGGGGAAATGTATCATGTGGAAAAAGTACAAGGAATGATCATATCAGATCAAGGGCCTATCATTGGGACAGGAACGGGGAAATTTGTTTAACCAGGAAAGGCACATTAAGCCAGAGCTTGTTTCCAGGTGCAGCCTAGGAGCACAAGGAAGTTAAGTGACTTGCTCAGGATCACACAGTATGCAAGTGGGGACTGGTGGGATTCAAGCCTAGGTCTCCAGATTTGCAGTTCAGTGCCCTTAACCACTACACTATACAACCTGCAAGGAAAAACCTTATGAAAAACTATTTAGGGAAAAGACTTTGCAGATGTCATAAACAATCCTTTAAACACTCCGAACAGAGTTTAGTGGCAATTGCAAGTGTAAATAAAATGCTGGGCTGCATCAAAAGTATAATCAGCTGCAGGGAGATGGGTGATAATGCCACTTTATAACGCACTGGTCGGATCACATCTGGAATATGGCTGTGGTTTTGGAAACCACACTCTACATTGAGGATATAGATATGTAAGGGGGGATCAACATAGGCCAATAAAGGTGACATAAAAAGTAGGCATCACACTTTTCACCTTGCTGAAAGAAATAACCCCATTTCATCAGATGAAGATACTGAACATGTTACAAATAGTAGAGATCATCATTACTTACTATGGGTAAGTATAGCAAGGGAGAAATGCTTAGAAAGAATATTCACAAATGTTATTTCACAGAAAGAGAGGAAAATTTGTGGAATAGTCTTGTAATATTGTATTAACTAAAACTATTATCTTTAAACTGAGGCTAGAGAAGTACGTAGAGGAAACAAGGATAGGAAATAAGCAGTTATGACCACTAAGGAGGGAAAGAACACATGCTCATGTGATCAGAGGACTATAGATTAACTCAAGAGCACTTGAAGGAGTTACACAGATACACAGATACACAGAAATGTGATGGCAGAGAAAGGCCCCATGGCCCATCCAGTCTGCCCAACACCCTGCCTCCCCCCTTCTGTTATGCTTCCACCGAGAAAAATGATGGTTGATTTATTTAACTGAAGTGCTTTAAAATTTGAAGGGTAGCACAAGATGAGGAAAAAGTGGTCTGTTCACTATAGCCCATGATGGTTCCAGAATTAGGGGTCCAGTCTTTCAAGGGGAACGGTAAGCACAAAGGGTCCCACACTCAAAACTCACACTGGCAAAAACATTTTGGTTTACTTACTGTTTACTGTAGTATAGTAGATTGTATCAGACTAATGCTGCTTAGTTATAGACTGACATCTTCCTTTACTACAAATCCCAGAATCCCCTGCAGTTGATATCAGAGCAGCAGGCAGCAGTAGGAGATTCAATAGCCTGCTGTGCATGTTAGAGCTTTTATAATCTTGGATCAGATTTTATTAATTTTTTTATTCTTTTTGGAAACCGGGTAAGGCCCACTAGGCACAAGTGCCTGTTTTCTGGGGTGACCCAGGAACACTTGGGTGGTTAAGTGACTTTTTCAGTGTCACACAATATGCAAGTGGAGGTTGTGAGACTCAAACTCAGGTCTGCTGGATGTACCAAGCTCATTTACAGCTCATTACTCTCTAGTTTGCTTTTCTCCAGGGGCTAAATACAGTCCTGTATGACTGTACATAGACGAGGGAGGACAACAGGAGTGGCAATCAAAAGATCAGAGCTTACATAAATGTAAACATGCACTGCAGACTATTGACTCTCTCATTACTGCTCTGATGTCAGCTGCAGGGATTCTGGGATTTGTGGTAACAGAAAATGTCAGCTTAAAGTTAAACAAAATTATTCCGATACAATCTACTATACTACAGTAAACAGTAAGTAAACCAAATGGTTTTGCACACCATAATGTGTATTGGGACCAGCTCAACCCTTGAGTGTGGGGCCCTTGGTGGTAACTGTTCCCCTTTAATATTGATGGGAGAAATGTTTATAAAAGGATGTGAAGACAAATGTTCTTCACTCAGAGGTAAGTAAGGTTCAGGACAAAGATATGCTCTATGCAGATGGCATATTCTACAAGTGGACAAGTTCTCAAAGGACAACAGTCGTTCAGGTTACTGCTGTTAGGATAAAACAGACCCAACAGACCATTGATTTTATTCCTTCTCACTCAAAATATGTGCCTATGTAACTACCTTCATTTGATTGGTTTATACTATAATTTTTTCCAGAATTGTCAATCCATAAAAAACTGTACATGTACCAGCTTCAGATATTAATTTATAGCCACTATAGATTATCATACGCTATGCCTAAAATCTGTAAGCAGTTGTAAAAATATGTATCTTAGGCTGGCTTTTTATAGCCATATTATTCACCTTAAGATCCAGTGCAATACTTAAAGAGCTGGTGACACGTTCAGGAGAACTTTAACAGAACCTAATATTTAGACACAGTCTAGCTTGTATTTCCCCGTTAGTGCTGTATTCTTCCTCCACATTGTTTATTATTGAGGTCATTTGTATGAAAACAGGATCTTTGCTCCATAACAGTTTATCTATTCCTGCTACTTTCTCCCTACCTGAAGTCACAGAGCACTGCTTGTGGTATCATAGTTGCTCCCATGGCAACAGATTGTGATGTCACAACAGAAGATTATGGCTTGAAGTAGGGGGTAAGCTACAGAGGCAGATGGGCTCTGAAGGAACTCTAAGAAATAAAGATCATATATTCATACACATTTCCTTAGTAATAAATAATGGGGAGGAGGAAAAATATAAAATATAAATGGAATGCAGGCAGAATTGTATCTAATTAGTATGCTTATTAAAGTTTTCTTTGAGGTGTCAGTAGCTCTTTAAAATATGTGTTTGACAGTCTCATATCAGTTGGCAGTGGACAGGGATCTGAGATCATGCAAAATCACCATGCCAAACTGAGCATAACTGGCAGTCTCTGCTCAAATGGTGTCCCAAACTGAATGGGCACTAAGAATGAATTTGTTCGCTTTCTCTTTCCCTCCCTCTTGCTTGGGGTAGGTAGTTCTTCCAGGTTAGTGCCATGGGTATAGAGAGACAGCATCAGCAATGTGCTCTCCTATACTAAATCTGATCTGTAAAACATACAGAAGACTTCAGTTCCCAGTATCTGGTTTGAGTCTGTTTGTTTACAAGACCATTGAATTAAATGTGATGGGGTCGGGGGTGCACCGTATGAAGCACAGAGCAGGCAAATGTTAAGGTAAATTCCAAAGTTCAGAATCAGAGTGTGGACTGGTCTGGTGGTGCTGGAAAAAGCTGCCACCTTAGTAGTAAATATACAAAAGAACTCAGCACTTGTGAAACAGAATTCAAAAGCTTACTGCAAGTTTATTTTGTGGCAAAGGTGCCAAACAACACTCTTAACAGCTTCTCAGAGCAGGCTTCTTCACAGAAGCTTAGCTCTCCTGTAAAGGAAAATGTTCATAATTCTAAATCCCATGTCTCCCAAATCTCTACCCACCTCCTCCCCCCCCCCCCATTAGGCTTTCCACAATAGAAATGCACTTGTTTTTTTTCTGGGTTCTTACTTACTTTATTTTACTTTCAAAAACTCCATGGGGTCAGCAATATGGTGGATGCTGCACGCTTTCATTTCAGGTGAAACTGTGGTGCTGCACTGCCCATTTCAATAAAAGTGTATTGAAGTGGGTGGTGCGGCGCCGTAGTTTCACCTGAAATGAAAGCGTGTCACGTCCACCATGTTGCCAACCCCCGGACTTTTTAAAAATAAAACAAAGTAAGTAAGAAGCCAGAAAAAATGCATTTCTATTGTGGAAAGCCTAATCGGGTGGTAGAGACTTGGGAGACGTGGGATTTAAAATTATGAGCGTTGTTTTCCTTTAACTAAGAGAAGCATCTTGTAGTGTCAGCTCCCACTTACCAATGGGCAGACTAGTGATGATTATGAACAAGAGGGGGCTCATCTGTTTCACTTCTCCCAGTAAGTCTTACCTTGACCAAGAGAAACATACCCAGCTTACTGGTGATGGCTTCCAGCTCTATTCATCAGCTAGTGTACTGTATAAAACTGATACCAGTTTTTAAAAGCAGTCAACCACTACTGTTTATATCTGAGGTACTTTTTCTTTTCCCTTTAGTTTATTATATGATTTTTTTACCTGCTGTTAGAAGGTGTGATGTGTGGAAAAGCACTGGCAACTGACATATCTAGCTCTGTTCCTCCCATTATGTCATCAGTATTGTGACCTCAGCAACTGTGACATCACAGCTAATCAGGAAGAGTCATTCAGTAACTGCTAGATCAGTCACCTGTGATGTCACTGTCAGTCTTCAGGAAAACATGAGAACATTCTGGGAACTGCAGTGCTGCTCCATATGAAGGCACCTCTCTGGGCTGAGGGCGAAGCTGGCCAGGCTCTGGGCCAAGCAGACAGGAGTACTGGAGACCTTCATCCCCATCCAGAGGCCACCATGTCACCAGCAATGATGGCTGCCCAGGCAGAAGGCAGGATGGACTACAATGGGCTCAGGGAGGTTCGGGGGGGCAGAGGCACATTTCCCATCTGGTCCATCTTAAGGACTCATAAACTGTCTTGGAGGAGCAGGAGAGTCCTGCAAGGGAACCCAAGGCTGCAACCAGGGAGGATGTGAGGGTCCTCCAGAAGGGAGACCCAGTGGGGGGAGAAAGAGGACCCCATGGGAAGAAGAAGTTACTCCTGATGGGGGACTTGATTGTCTGGGGAGTGGATCTGGGTAAGGACAGCAGGGAGGAAAGGGAGGTTAAGTGCCTCCCAGTAGGTACAGCTCAGAGGGAAGGGTAGCAGATCCAAGGATCGCTAAGGCAGTGGCAAAGAGAGGGGTGCTGGAGGTCATTGTCCACCTGGGAATGAATGACCTATCCAAGGACAGGGCAAGTGTGGAGCAGGTGCAGGAGGATTTCAGAGAGTTGAGAGGGCAGCTGGGAATGTAGCAAGCTCCGTGACATTTTTTTCAGAGGTGCTATTGGCCCACAGCAGGGGGACAATGAGAATCTTGGTATCAGAAGCTTCAACACATGGTTGAAGGGCTGGTGCAGCAAGAAGGGGTATGGCTTCAACAGGGAGTGGGGACCCACCTGGAACGATGTGGCCCTGCACTCGAGAGATGGATGGCATCTGTCCAGGAAGGGGAGAGCAGTCCTAAATGAACAGTTTAATTGCTTCCTTGCTGAGCATTTAAACTGGCCAGGGGTGGGGGCAACAGAAGAAGGGAGGCTCTAACAGCCCACCTCCACAAGATAGAGAAGCCAGAAATGAGGAACAAGAAGGCAAGTAAATCAGGCATAGAGGGGAAGGCACAAGAGGGAAGGCAGCATAAAGAGAACATTTGGGGGGAGGAAAAGAAGTGGAGCAAAGGCAAGGATAGAGAGCAGATAGGCAACGGAACATGGAAGGCCTTAGTTACAAATTACTGCAGCCTGGGGAATAAAATCTCAGATCTGGAGGTATTATTAGTAGAGGCAGACCTTAACATAGCAGCAATAACAGAGACTTGGTACACAACTAATCTTGACTGGAACATTAATGTACCAGGGTATACTCTGTTCAGGAAGGATAGGGGGAGTAAAAAGGGGGGCCATGTATGTCAGGGAGGATATAAAGGCAACAGAGGCACTGAGTAGATAGGGGGAGTCTGAGGCACTGTGGGTCACCCTTGATCCAGGCAATGGCACAGCAATCCACATGGGGTGATCTACAGGCCTTCAGCAGAGGGTAAGGAGGTGGATAGGGAGCTAGGGGATCAAATTCATGAGATGGCAACAAAAGGTGAGGTATTGCTGCGGGGTGATTTCAATATCCCAGATGTATACTGGACCATCCCAGCAGCTGCTTCAGCCCAGGAGTCAAGACATTCTGGATTCCCTATGGGACAGGCATCAGACAGCTAGTGATTGATCTCGCCAGAGACAGGGTGATATGGGACCTAGTATTGATCAATGGGGAAAGAATCGCAGACATCCATGTGGAAGATCAAATGGGATCCAGCAAACACCGCATAGTGAGGTTTAGCATACGGACAGAGGCACAGTCTAGTCACACCAAGGCAAAGGTCTTAGATTTTAGGAAGGTGAATTTTGCTAAAATGGGAAGATGTATCCAAGAGGCCCTGGAGAGGAGAGAGTAGGAGGGGGAGTTGAGCAGTAGTGGGAATACCTGAAGGGAGCCATAGAAGAGGTGATGAACCAATGCATCAGGATGATAAACAAAGGCAAGAGAAGGAGGAAACCACTATGGTTCTCAAGAGATGTGGAAAAAAAGGTAAAGATCAAAAGGATGGGTTTCAGAAAATATAAGGAGACTCAAAAGAAGGAATACAAGGAGGTGTACCTAAGGAATCTAAGGGAAGTGGGGAAGGCTGTAAGGAGTGCAAAGGTGCAGACTGAGGAAAGATGAATGCAGACAGTGAAAATGGGGGACAAGACATTTTACAGGTACATCAACAAAAGAAGGAAAACTTGGGGGAGGGAGTATAAGGAGGGGGATCTAGAAACGGTGGAAATACTGAACAAATACTTCCATGCAGTATTCATTGAAGAGGGGGTGGGTCAGGGACCACAGCTGGGTAACAAATACAAACGGTGGGGAGAGGTAAATACAAGTCCATTCACAGTGGATTGAAACCTGGAGAAGCTCACAAAACTGAATGTGGACAAAGCAGTAAGGCCAGATGGCATAAACCCAAGGATATTAAGGGAGCTGTGGAAAGAGCTGGCAGCACTTCTGGCAACCATGTTCATTTAGTCACTCAACACAGGAGTGGTTCTGGAGGACTGAAGGGGGGCACATGTGGTGCCTCTACAGAAGAGTTTGAGTAAGGAGGAGGCAGGGAACTATAAGCCAGTCAGCCTCACATCATTAGTGGGTAAGATCATGGAGGCACTGCTTAAGGAAAGAACAGTGGCACATGTGGAATACAACGGTGCCCAGGATGTGAGGCAACATGGATTCATAGCAGTAAGGTTGTGTCAGATAAATATGATGGATTTTTTTGACTGGGTGACAAAGGAAGTAGATTGGGGGGGGGGCATGGGATGTCACTGACCTCGATTTCAGCAAGGCCTTCAACCCTTCAACACCGTCTCACATAAGAGGCTTGTTACCAAGATGGGAAGTCTGGCCATGGGGCATAAGGTGGTAAACTGGGTTAGGAACTAATTAATGTACAGGAAGCAAACAATGGTGGTTAATGGGATCCAATCCATGGAGAGGGGGTGACCAGTGGGGTACCTCAGGAATCAGTCCTTGGGCCAGTCCTGTTTAATGTCTTTATTAGTGACATTGCAACAGTGCTGGAAGGAAAGGTCTGCCTGTTTGCAGGTGACACCAAGATCAGCAACAGGGTGGATATTCCAGACAGGGTGGAGAGAATGAGGAGGGACCTGGGAAAGCTTGAAAAATGGTCTGAAGGGTGGCAATTCAGGTTCAATGCAAAGAAGTGCAAAATAATGCACCTGGGATGAGGGAACCTTGGGGAGAGCTACAGGATGTGGGAGGAGTTGCCATCAGTCATCAAGGGACCTGGGCGTTATCATTTCAGATGATCTAAAGGTGTCCAAGCAGAGCTCAAAGGCTGCAGGGAGGGCCAATGGCATGCTGGGGTGCATAGGCAGAGGAATCACTGGCAGAAGGTGGGAGGTAGTGATGCCTCTGTATAAAATGCTGATGAGGCCTCACCTAGAGTATTGTGTGCAGTTCTGGTGGGCGCACCTTCATAAAGACATTAATAGGGTGGAGGCAGTCCAAAGAAGGGTGACTATGATGGCACAGGGCTTGCAGCAGAAAACATATGAGGAGAGATCAAAAGACCTCAATATGTACTCACTGGAGGAGACAAGGGTTCGAGGGGGGCATGATAGAAGCATTCAAGTACCTTAAGGACATAAACAAGGTGTAGGGGGGACACATCTTCCAATATAGGAGGAGGAGTACAAGAACAAGAGGACATGATATGAAATTGGAAGATGGCAAGTTGAGGGGAAATGTAAGGAAGTTTTTCTTCAAGGAGAGGATGGTGGATGTTTGGAATAGTCTGCCACAAGAGGTGGTGGGAGTGAATACAGTGGAGGGATTTAAACATGCCTGGGACAGACAAAAGGGAACCTTAGAGAAGGGAAGGAGGGGTGAAAAGCCATTGACCAGGTAGGGCTTACGGGCAGGCTTGATGGGCCTAATGGTCCTTATCTGCCAACAGTTTCTATGTTTCTGTTTCTATATTCTGTGTTTCTATGCTCAGTGATGTCACAGTTCTGATGATGTAGTGGGAGGACTAGAATTACGGAAGCACCAAGTTTGGTCAACAGTAAACCTGTTGACTGCCCGTACAGCGATGGCACAATGCTGACACAAGTATTGCCACACAAGCAGTGTTTTCTGTGGGGGCTGTGCCCCACACCCCATGTGGGGGGCTCACCACCCACACCCGGACTTTAAGATTCTCAACTCCAGGTCGGAGTTGGTCCGGGGAGGGGGCAGGACACTGGAGGACTGCAAAACATGAAAATGGGCCATTACTGTGACTGTCGCTGTACTGGTAAATCGGCATGTTTCGCCGTCAGGGTGTCGGGCAAAAGAGGACCACCAAGAATTACATATGTCAGCTGCCAGGCAAAGTGCTATTTCATGCATTCAGCATAACACTATCATATAGGAAACTTTCCTAATGAGCAAGAGGGAAGAAAAAAGTACTTCAGGAATAAAAAGCTTCAACTGATTACGTAATAAAAGCTCTAACATTTTCCTGTCTGCTATTTTTGGTTCTACTAGCTCTTTCAGGTTCTCTTTTTAGTGCTTCCTACAGTTTAACTTCAGCTCCTCACTAAGACTCTAAACGTTCTTTGTTCAACGGATCTAGCCCAGGTAGTACTGCAACTGTCCAGTTCCTCATTTGATCTGGTTGGCAGACTGTGGACTGGACAGTACTTCTTCTGGACCAGAGGGGAAACAAAGCCTTTATGCAACAGAGATCGGGAGTGATAGCTGGACAGTTAGAGAGAACACAGAACATACTGTAGTACTATTGCTTTTAGTCATACATTTACTTTAGATAACATATAACCTAACAGTCCACATTTTCAAGAATTACAACATGATGCAGTGGAAATGCTTTTGCGTCCTGTATTAAATGATATAAGTTCATTAAACAGCAGGTCTATACTTCAGTATATATAGATTTTCATAATCTTAACACTTCAAATGTTACTATTTTCCATTGATTACTTTTCTGATTTTTCAGTTTTTCTTTGGTGAGCGTACAATATCTTTCGACTATCAAGAGGCACTTTTACAAGTGCCCCACTGCACCATAACGGTTTTGCAATGTTTGCTCCACACTCTTGCTCCTGTGAAAGGTGTGCTTTTACACACCACAGCTGAAATCAAGCCTGGAGTCTCACATGACCCTCTGGGATCCCCATTGCCTAGCAAAGCTGCAGTGCCTTATGGTGTGAATATGCATAAGCACATGCCCAGTGTCATGCCCCCACTTTCCGAGTGATTTTAATGCATTTCTAGCCCCCATTTCTGAAAACTGCCTACTTGCCTGAATTCAGCATTCTTTCTACTATCAGAAAACATATGCAGCTGAACTCGGGCACAATACTGCTCATACGAGCACCAGGAGACACCATAAGGCACTACAGCATTGACAAGCAAGGGGGATCCTGGAGGGTCATGAGAGACTCTCTCCGGGATCAACATGAGTGCTGCCAATCAAGTACAAGGAAGCACTGCGGTGCAGAGCATGTCACATAAAAGGGGCTAAGCATGTAGTGTAAAAGGGGCTAAGCATGTAGTGTAAAAGGGGCTAAGCACGTAGTGTAAAAGGGGCTAAGCATGTAGTGTAAAAGGGGCTAAGCATGTAGTGTAAAAGGGGCTAAGGAAATCCATATAAAAAGCATTTGTTTATCCCCAACAAATCACAATGAGCAGTTGCCTGTGGCACCAAAGTGCTTTATATTGCTCTAGATTGTGATGTCACACACACCAGTTGTGAAGCCAGTTGGGGACAGGTAAAGGCTTTCTGAGTGGCACAGTGAAATATATAATTAATTCACTGAATTGCTTGGAAGATCAATACAACAAGAAAGTGAAAAAAAACTGAATACATTAAAGGGGTAATGCAACACCTGAAAGTAATATTTTTAAAAGTAGACAGTTGTTCCTTTTGATATCTGAGGTAGTTGATGTTTCCCTTTTGCTATTTCAAAGATATTCTATCTAGCAGTATTAGATGTGATGTATGGAACAGTTCCCATCAGCATTGTGACCTCACTGACTGTGACATCATATTTGGTCTAGAAGAACCAGTCTTATGCTGCCAGATTGCTCATGTGCGATGTGATAATGAGTAAGGTCATAGTGTTAAGTGTGAAGGATAATAACTCTTGATATATCATCTGCTACAGGAGGTAATGTACTGTGCTACACATCATACCTTGTATTGCTAAGTATAAAATCTTCTAACTAATCAAAAGGAAAAAGAAAAATTCTATAGACATAAAAAGTATAAACTGGTTCGATTTAAAAGTTAGTACCATTTACTGTCAGCTTGTTTTGGTGCACTAGTTCTTTAAAGGTAAACTCAATTGTTGATACTATAACTGTTTCAAAACATTTATATTAGTAGATATTAAAGGAATAATGCCCGACAGGGTGGGTGTTATGCTGGGATAACATCCCACCTTGGGTGGTTGGGCCCGAGGCCAACGGCCGTGTCCCAACACCTGGCAGTGGATGTTATCCCAGCATAACACCCACCCTGGAGGATTATTCCTATTATACAGTGGCTCGCTTTACATTTACATTAGAAAATGGTTAAAAAATAGTGTTTTAATTGTATTTTTTAAGTTTTTTTATTGTGGAAGGATGGTTTGAAAAATAGTGCCTTATACTGTTTGTACAGCAGGTGGAGCTGTTTTATGTGTGTCTGTTGCAGGTCTCTAATAGGTGTGCCCCACAACCCGCTCCTCTAGGTGTTCTCCTACGGTTCCTTTCTTTACTGTTTTCTCCTGCTATTGGTTCATGTATTTAAAGAAAAACAGATGTAGAAGAAACATGAGTTGAGCGGCGTTAGAGCAACGAGGCGAATGAGGCGGGCACCTGAGAAAGAGCAGGAGACTGCTGTGCGCTTTGATTTCAGGTTTTCTTTCTTTTTAGAAATAAATAAAGCTTGTTTGGGGGCGTGTGAGAGCTGTGCCTACTGTTTTGCAAATCTATAATGCTGCTTTCACTTTCAGTGCGAGCAGATGATGGTGTTGTGCGGGGCACCGGAGAAAAGAGGCAGACTATTGTCACGCTAAACGCTCAGTAATCGTGAAGACAGCTTTGATTTTAGTTTTTTTTCCTGTTACGAAATAAGCGAGGCTTGTTTGGGAACATGTGAGAGCTGTGCCTGCTGTGAAGCCGATCGGAAATGCGGCTTTCACTTCTAGTGCGAGCAGGAAGCAACGGACAGCTGTGGATGGATTTTTTTTTAAACTTTCGATGCGGCCGTTACTGTACTGGGACTAGAGCCGGGATGTTATGCTGGGATAACATCCCGGGTCCAGTCCCACTCTGACCAATCAAGGACCAGGATTTTCTCTTGCCATTGTATAATTAATCTTAACAACTAAGAAGGGGGTTGTTTAAGGGGGGGTAATAAAATGGCAAAAAATTGCTTCAGCAGTAAATTATATTAGTCGTAAGTATTATTTCTGAAACAACTACTAAAATTAGTACCATCCAAGCTCTTAAACACTCTTCTTATTTTACAGGTGACCCAGAACCACTTGACCAGCAGAAACAACAAATTATCAACGAGGAGGGCACAGAGCTATTCTCTTACAAAGGCAATGATGTGGAGTCATTTGTGGCCTCAAGTTCACCATCTGGTTTGTATCAATTAGAGCTTGTTTCAACTGAAAAGGATACACATTTCAAGGTTTATGCTACTACAACTCCAGAGTCCGATCAACCTTATCCTGAACTGCCTTATGACCCACGCATTGATGTGACCTCCCTTGGACATACCACAATTACTTTAGCATGGAAACCCAGTCCAACAGCTTCCCTTTTGAAACAGCCCATCCAGTATTGTGTAGTCATCAACAAAGAACACAACTTCAAAAGCCTATGTGCTGTGGAAGCAAAAGTAAATGCAGATGATGCCTTTATGATGGCTCCCAAACCAGGGCTGGACTTCAGCCCTTTCGATTTTGCACATTTTGGGTTTCCATCAGAAGGTGACTCTGGCAAAGAGCGTGCTTTCATGGCAAAATCTTCAACTAAACTTGTACGCCAACTAGCTACCAAGCAGAAGGTGGATCTTCAAAAGATGTGCATTGGGAACAAGAACATCTTTACAGTGTCTGACCTTAAGCCTGACACTCAGTACTATTTTGATGTTTTTGCATTAAATACAATCACCAATATGAGCACGGCATATGTCGGAACTTTTGCAAAGACTAAGGAGGAAGCCAAACAAAAGACTGTAGAGCTAAAGGATGGTAAAGTTACAGATATTTTTGTCAAGAGAAAAGGTACTAAGTTCCTGCGATTTGCTCCAGTTTCTTCACACCAGAAAGTCACATTCTATATCCACTCTTGTTTGGACGCCATACAAATCCAAATCAGGAGAGATGGAAAACTTTTGCTTTCTCAAAATGTTGAAGGTGTCCGCCAATTTCAGTTCAGAGGAAAACCAAAAGCCAAGTACCTTCTTAGGTTGAGAGGAAGTAAGAAAGGAGCATCTATGTTGAAGATCCTAGCTACCACTAAGCTCAACAAGCAGCCATTTCCTTCCCTTCCCCAAGACACTAGAATCAAGGCCTTTGACAAGCTGCGCACTTGTTCATCAGTCACGGTGGCATGGCTAGGCACACAGGAAAGAAATAAGTTCTGTGTCTACAAAAAAGAGGTGGACGATAATTATAATGAAGACCAAAAGAAAAGAGAGCAGAACCAATGTATGGGACCAGACACAAGAAAGAAATCAGAGAAAGTCATCTGCAAATATTTCCACAGTCAGAATCTACACAAAGCAGTCACTACAGAGACAATTAAAGGCTTGCTGCCAGGAAAATCCTACCTCCTTGATGTTTATGTCATAGGACATGGAGGACATTCAGTCAAGTATCAGAGCAAACTTGTTAAGACACGAAAGTTTTGTTAAAGGACCTTGTACATAGAAGAAAATAAAGTTTATTGAACTCTAATCTGAACATTATTCTACTTTGAAGTATACAGACTGACTACTTACACAGCTGAGAAGTTGTGATATGTATTTGTACTGTGCAGAAAGAAATCAGCTTGTATATTTATGTTTACAAAAAGTCAGTGATCGCATGGAGGGTCTGAGCCTGGTGCTCTTCGATAGCATCTGGCAGTTGCATTCATTCATGTCCACGTCAGAACTTCATACTGTATATGAAACAAAAGTAGAATTCTAAGGCAGCAGGAAATGTTTGAAGGAACTGCTATTGTCTTGCTTTCCAAACTGCATGAATTGCTTCTAAGTTATTTTTAACTAAAAATGCTAAGACAAGTCAATAAATAACTGCCTTGTTATTCACAGACACACACACAGACCCACAAAAAATGCAATAGATGCTAGAATATCTGTAAATTATTTTATAGAGTCTTGTCTTAAATGTCTATATGTTTTTATGATTGTAAACTATTGAAATCGTCCCCATTAACGTACAGACTGAATCTTAAATATTAACTGGACTGCACTCTTTATACGTTTCATTAGCTAATTGTAAATTCTTATTTGGTTGATTTAAATGTTTAATTATGTCCTTCATGTACAAAGTTGTCATACATATATACCTGTACATAAAAAATTAAAAATATAAGGTTATACAGTGATTCTGTTTCCTTTGGTTCTTTGTGTCAATAGAAACATACAGCTTTTCTTATATTCCATCTAGTGTTGCTCAGACAGCATCCTAGAAACTAGGATACCCACAGATTTGGCCAGATAGTTGCTGTGGTAGGACAGCAGTGCTATCTGACCATGGATCCTACCCTCCAGGATACATTGCGTGGATCCTACAAATGTTGTGGATCCTAGCAACAAACTTTTTTTTTCAATTGTTTAACCAGAAATGGCACACTAAGCTGAAAGCTTGTTTACAGGTGTGACCTGGGAGCACAGGGAAGTTAAGTGACTTGCTCGGGGTCATACTGTATGTAAGTGGGGTCTGTGGGATTCAAACCCAGGTTTCCAGAGCATTGTGGATCCTGGCAACAGAGCCACAGTTCTGACCAACAGATCCAGCTTGGATCCTAAATATCCAATCTAGGATCCTTGGATCTGACCTAGGATCCCTGAATCCTACCTAGTATCTATCACTATCTGACTCTGTATCCTAACTATCTGACCTAGGATCCCTGGATCTGACCTAGGAGCCTACATCCATCTTTGGTAGGATTTCTGGCAGGATCCTAGGTAGAATACCAGCACTATCTTACGGAGGGTGGTAGGATCCACAAAAGCACTATCTGAGCAACACTAATTCCATCAACCTGTAATGGATTTGCAGTAAAGTAATTCTGGTTGGCAACAAGGTTGGGGGCATTATATCAAGTATTACCAACTGCTAAAGATATTGTACCAGCATTTTGCATTCAAAGTCTCTTCTGACAAGCTGTAAGCCTAACTGCATTTTATTACATTTTGCACTGAACTGAGTGTCCTATCAACTGTTCTTGCCATTGTGTACTCTGAGAACCAGTAGCTATCCATCTTCTACTGAGCCTGCAGTTTTGTGAAGATTTAGAAATTAATAGTGAAAGGAATTGACTAACATGGAATTAGTATAAGAGACCTTGCAGTCACATTAAATGTGGACTCTCTGCTACTGAGACTCTATGTGAATCCCCCTTGGCCTACTACTGTATCTTATGTCTCAGCTGTCATATACCACAGTAGGAGGGATGCATTTTAATTGTAGCCCAGAGAAGCCCTCTGACCCACATGAATGATACACTGCCTCACACCATAGAAACTGATATTTGTAATGCAAACAGTGCTGGTAATCTGTGCTCCCATTCATTAGTAAATATATATGAAAACATTTACTGCCACCGTGTTTTAAGCTGCCAGTTCCATGATGCAAAGACATATTCCACATTATGGCTCATCTTCCCACTTAGTGTCCCATATTTGGGTGATTAAAGGTTGAGATCTGCTCACTAGTTCATAAATTGCTTGGCAAATGCCGTACCCATTGCAGTCTCTACCACTAGAGGGCCCCCTGTGTTGCACGAGTTTTCTCTCGTGTAGTCTGAATGTGTGCATAAACACAATAACACAGTATTTGCTTATAAAGGAGACTGTCTTGTTGCCTTAAAAACTTTAACATCCACAAGAATGTGAATCCCCATTTAGTACAGAATGTCTTTGGCTGAATTTGTTAGTTGTGAATATGTTTTTCTAAAAGAGAGGTTTACAGTAAAGATCAGGTAAGCATTGTTCCATTTTTAACATCGGTACTTGAAGCTACTTGTTTTAAACTGAAAAACAGAACTGTTTATGTCCAAAGCTTAAATGTGATTAAAATGAACATTTTTTTAAGTCTAAAACTAGTGATGGTTTCCCTTTACACATGCGCAATTAAATTAGTTAAGTTAGAAGAATAAGAGTTGAGCTGCAATTTAGGGGAATAGATGGGGTAAGACAGATATAAAGCAAAATGAGGCAATAATGAGATTCTTTTGTAAAAATAAGAGTGACATTGTTGCCCCATTTAGGTACTTTCTTAGAATAAACTACTGAAGTTACCATTCATAAAAGTCTGAAGCAGCCAGGTTAATCAAAGAGGCATTAACGTCAATTGCTTAAACAGAAGGATAATGCAGTTCAAAGGTATTTACAGTACTCTGCCTGATAATATTAGCTCTGCGCAACAATGTTGTAACATAAATGTTTAAAAAGAAACAGGCTAGACTGAATGCCGGGCAAAAAGTAATAAATACATTTAGAATCAATGCTTTGACCATAGGTCATCTTCAGGAATTTTCTACACTGAAATATGCACAGTGAGCAGAGTTACTGTTCCATATCCATGCTTATTTATTCTTTGTACATAATTCCTAAAGAAAACTGTGATCAAAACATTGATTCTTTGTTTTCTTAGCGTGAATTTTATCTAACCCTTTTGCTTTATTTGCAGTCCAGCACATTCTTTTGTACTTTTGTTTAGGAACATACAGCACAGACGAATATAGCAATTTATAGTTTCCTAAGCTACAAACATGAATGAAGTAGACATATGGGAAATTTGTAAGAGATAACACATGACAAGGTGTGTGGTAATAGGGGAATAATGCATACCTTGGGTGACTGTTAGGCAGGAGGAGTAAGCAATGCCACAACCACCCGAGATGTCCATTATTCCCTTATAAACACACACCCTGAAGTGTGTTATTTATTTCAAAAGTTTTACCAGGAAGGACACACTGAGCTTGTATTACTGCAAGTTAAAGGACACTATCAACCCCCTTAGGCTTCAAAGCGTCTCTAGTTTAAAAAAATATGTTATGATTGCTCACTTTCTGCGGTGATTACTGCTGTAGCAAGTCATTTGATTTTGATTCTTTTATCATGTTTAAAAATAAAAAACAGACTGCCCACCAAATTGGTGTTACCACACAAAAATGTGTTTGTTTACATTCTTTGATCAACTTCCACTGCATCTTTCCTGGACTTGAGAATACCACTACTACACTTTCACCACTCACGATGTAGTGGGAGGAGGAGAAGAAACTATTGTATCATGAGTGGCTGCACTGTTTGAGAGTGTTCCTAAGGTTCAGACTGCATGCAATAAGAGTAGATCAAGGATTTGAAGAAAGACAAAGTTGGGTATAATTTAACCATTCACATGTTTTTCAGTCCTACTAAGAAAGGAAGCAGAAAAAACAAACAGCAACTTCTATGAGTTTTAGAAAATGTATGCAATCATAAAATGTGGGGTTTCAACTAGAAGTAATACAATATGGTCCAAAAAAGTTTGACAGTGTCCCTTTATTGATCGACTGACTAGAAGAGTTTAGGTACAGAGGTAAAGATGAATGCCTTTAGACCAATTGGTTAATGTGTGACCAAAAGACTAAAATGGAAACTATTGTTTCTCGGAATACTTAGTGAGATAAAATTCAAAAATGCATTTTTGATGCGATACATTTTTAAAATAAAATATAGCTAATGGCCAATTAGAATGCTGTTTCTGACTTTCCACATTTTTATGGGAAAGAAATATTTGTACACATGCACTTGCATGGACAATTTTTATGAGTTAGAAAGAAGGATGAGTGTATGCAAGTATGAACTTGTTGAATTCTATATAATCAGATAGATCATATTAATTAAAAAAATATTATATAGAGAATAATATATAAGGGTGGTGTGTTATGTGACTATAATAACTGGTCAGCAATTTCTCTCAATGTACTGACCAGGTTGATATTTTCCATAACAACCAGCTGGTTGTTATGACATTCATGAGTCATGCCAGTCAAACTATGCTGCTGCCTCATTGGCCAACATTCTATATGTGGGCGGGGCCAAACAGTCTCACAAACTGCTGGAGAAAAATTGGTGGCCTGTTATTATAAAAAATAAAAGATGGGGAGGGTTCTTCATATGAGAATTTAATGCACACCCTCGTTGTGGGATGCTTTGATAAACCCCTCGGGCTTCGCCCTTGGGGTTTATGTAGCATCCCACGACTCGGGAGTGCATTAAATTCTCATATCAACCTCTTCCTCATCCATTATTCTCTATTTAATACATAGCCAAGGTTTTTGATGAAATCTAAACTCCTAGGGTGAAGCTTGAGGTATTTATTCCAGCATCACACACCAAGGGCATGTATTAAATGAGAGAACCCACACCAGCCCATTCTTTATTTTATATAATTTCTGATCATCAGATTTTTCCTAACCCTTTCTTGGTTGCTGTCATTTTGTGAACTATGTGTGTTTGTGTCAGCACCCCCCCCAAAAAAAGAAAAAAAGAAGCTGGAAGAATCAGTTGAAATAATAAAAAGCAGTAACATTTGTTGAAAAATATTTATTTAAATAGAAAGTGAACTTCCCTAACTTTCAAATGGATTTCAAACGTGTTGTAAATAGACATACTCAATAGAAACAGGCTGAAGAAAGAATGGTTTCTTCTACAGATCTCGAGAACTAGAAGCTACAGCTTGAAGAAGGTACTAAAACTGTTTATTTTGTTAAAATGTTTATTTTTTGTCACCTACTGGAAATGTTTTTGCTGAGTCTCTTGCCCTGTGACTGTTTTTAGCAGTGGTTCTTAGGAAAGGCAAACAACCACACAACAAAGTCTCACATCTGCTCTAAACAATCAGTGTGTGCATGAATGCCTAAATAACCAGCTGGTTATCGTGGCACATAATAACTGGTCATCTCCAAAGAAAATAATTGGTGGCCAGTTATTAAATATCAATAAACTAATCTGATATATAATCAGTTTTTAAAAGAATAAAACAAATAAGCCAGCTGGCCACCTAAAGAAGGAGCATATAGTATATTTTTAAATAACTATAGTGTTCAAAAAGCTATATTTGTCATGGATTCAAAAACACACAATTAAGTAATAATAAATGACTGGGGGTCACATTAATGTCCTGTTAATTACCCCCAGGGGCGTAATGTGGCATGAGGCGAAGCCGAGTGTCACATGCCCTCAGAGGGTGATTAACTGGACATTAACATAACTCCCCAGAGTTCATTATTGCTGTTATTATAATTGGGTTATGAGGTGCTGTAGTTTGAATAACTTGTTTAATATTTTTTGCTTATTTTTGTGTGAAATTAACATAAAATAGCCTGCATTAACACTACAGAGTAAGAAGTGACTGATTGAAACTGGGGCTTGTGATCTCCTTTTTAAAAGTTCACAAGCTGTGTCTAACCTGTGAGGCTACAGCATACCTACAGTCACAATGGCAAGGATATTGCTTTACTAAATGTTGCCAGAAACCTATAGCATCCTCAGTTAATATTCAATTTGTCTTAAAATTCTTAAAGAGACCCAATCCATTATTTTCCTTTCATATGTAAAATGCTGGTATTGAGACCTGTGTATATGAAATGATGGTGAGGGAAAGGAGAAAGGAGAGGAGAGGAGAGGAGAGGAGAGGAGAGAGAGAGAAGAGACTTTCAATGACTGGTAGAAGGGGTGGTGTCAGGAGTTGAGGTTTCGATTTGTGGGCAACTGGGGTGACTTCTGGGATAGGATGCTCTTTAAAGGAAATTACCTTCATCTCACAAAGGATGGAACTAGTGTGCTGGAACAGAAGTTGGATGTCTACATACTGTAGCTAGGCATTTAAACTGAAGGGGGGTGGCTGGAGCTAGGGGAGCTCTTGGAAGAGGGAGGAGAAACAGAGCCTGACTAGGACTCCCTAGAAATAGGGATGAGGAAAAGGGGAGATAGGGATGGAATAAGCAGGAGGTAGACTGGATCAAGATGAGGGTTGGGAGGAAGGGGTCACAGGAAGCCAACGTGGGGTATGGGCAACAGGAGGTTGGAAGTGAGGTGCAGATAAAGGGACAGGACATAGCTAATGTAATGGGAACCAAGAAGGGAGGATGGAAGGTGGTCTGCTGGAATGCCAAGAGCTTAGGCAACAAAATTACTGAGTGCCAGGCGATGGTGGCAAATGCTGAGTTAGACTTTGAGGCCATAACAGAGACATGGGTGACTGAAAATAATGACTGGAATCGGCAATCCCAGGTTTTATCTTGTATAGGAGGAATAAGGGTAAGAGCAAGGTGGTAGGTGTAGCCCACTACAATAAGGAGAGTATAAAGGCTACTGAGGATGATACTATCAAAAGTGAAGGGGGGGCGGAGTTAATTTGGCTGCAGCTGACAGCAAATGTGGGAAAAAGAAAAAAGTGGGAGGGGTCTATAGAATACCAGTGCAGAAGGAGTGGAGGGCTAGAGAACTAGTAGAGGAAATTAGGAAAGGGATGGCAAAAGGAAACTAGTGGTTGTGGGTGACCTGAAACTTTTGGACATTGACTGGGATACCCAGCAGCTAAGAGTAACAGAAGTTATACATTATTAGACACAATGTGGGACATCTTACTGGTATACTGGGTCAGGGTAACCCACAAAACAGAAGGCCATTCTCTGTTTGGAGCTTAGCAATGTGGAGATGGTGGGAGGATAACAGTGAAGGAACCACTGGGATCCAGTGATCACAATACTGTGGGATTTGAATTGGTCCTGGATAACTGCAGAGCCTCTTCGGAGGCTGTGTTCCTGAACCTCAGTAGCGCAGATTTTGGAAAAATGAGGGGAAGGGTCAGGGGGATACAGGACAATTGGGCAATAATTAAGGGGGACATTTTTGAGGAGACTGAATCCTGCATGAGGAAAGTCACGAAGAGAAATAAGTACAAAAAATTAATATGGTTGTCCAAGTAAGTGAGGGAGGCAAAGAGCACTGGTATTCTATAGACCCCTCCCATCTTTATCTTTTTCCCACGTTTGCTGTCAGTGGGATTCCCCATTTTGTGTGAGCAGGACTAGGAGAATCTGTTTGCTGGTAAGATTGTGAGTGTTTGCAATTGTCTAGGGCTGTACTTTCAGTGCAGGTATCGCACTGCAACAGGAGATTAGGGAGGTTTAAAATTCCAGTGTGTTCCTAACCAACATTCAATGGGATCCCCCATTTTATGTGAGCAGGACTAGGAAAATCTGTTTGCTGGTAAGTTAAACTAGAGCTATGTTTTTGCTCTGTAGTTTACAGAAGAAAGTCCTTTTTTCACTTGATTGTTTTTGTAGGGTTCCATGGCAGAATATCGACAACAATGTTGTCGACATCCTGCACAATGTCAGGAAGAATGCCAACATTTGGCATTGTTCCCGTTGGGGCAAAGTGTTTTTCTGCAGGGGGCTTTGCCCCCTGCACCCCTCCATCTCTAAATAACCAACTCTGAGTCAGAGTTGGTTCGGGGCAGGGACGAAACACCAGCAGTTGCAGTGTTGGCATACAGCAGACCACCACAGCAACAAATCTCGACCTGGCAAGATTTGTCACTGTGGTGGTATTCACTGTGGATTTGTCATTGTGGTGGTGTGCTCCTTTTTTATAGACACTGAGTACCAAAGGAACAACACCCCTGCCCACCCCATTCCCCAACCATGCCCTGGTGCTCCACCTTTATAGTAGAAGGCCAGGCCACACTTACTTAAAGACGCAGGAACAGTTAGGCAGTAGCACAAGCAATAGTCTAGCTGAATTATAAGCAGAATTACAAAGGGTGTAGCTAGCAACTGGGTCCACAAGGGTACATACAAGAGGAGGAAAGAGAAGCTGTAAGACCCTACAGAAGTAGAGAGAGAGAGAGAGAGAGAGAGAGAGAGAGACAGACAGAGAAGGAGAAGGACAAAAAAATGAAGAGTAGGAGGGGAGGAATATCAGCAAGCACAGGATGATGCAGGGAGTGGTGCAGTGCTCTGGCTGTGGTGCAGCAGTCTTCAGAAAAACATTCTGGGTACTGCGGTACTGCCCCATTTTCAAGCACCTCTCTGGGCTGAGGGTGGAGGTCACCTGTCTCCAAGCTGAGCTGGCAGAAATACTGGAGACCTTCGCCCCCATCCAGAGACCACCAGGTCCCCAGCCAGTGCCACAATGGCCACCCAGGTAGATGACAGAATGGACTACAGTGGGCTCAGGAAGGGTTGGGGGAGGGGGGGCAGAGACACATTCCCCATCCAGTCCAGCTCATGAACCCCCACATAGTGTTGGAGGAACAGGACAGCCCTGGAAGGGAACCCGAGGCTGAGACCAGGGAGTAGATGAGGGTCCTCCTGTAGGGAGACCCAGTGGTGAGAGGAAGAGAACCCCACGGGAAGAAGAAGATACTCCTGTTGGAGGACTCAATTGTGTGGAATGGATCTGGGCACAGACAGCAGAAAGGAAAGGGAGGTAAAGTGCATTCCAGGAGGCACAGCTTGGAAGGAGGGGGAGTGCATCCAGAGGATCGCTGAAGCTGCGGCAAGGAGGGGAAGGGAGGGCTGGAGGTCATTATCCACCTGGGGACAAATGACCTATCCAAGGATAATGCAAGCTTGTATCAGGCGAAAGAAGACTTTACAGTGTTGGGAGGGTGACTGGGGAAGGTAGCAAGCTCCATGACATTTTTGGAGGTACTGTCGGTCCATGTCAGGGGGGTTGGGGGACAGGAATCTCTGCATTAGTAACTTCAACACATGGTTGAAAGGCTGGTGCAGCGAGAAAGGGTATGGCTTCATTGGGGACTGGGGACCCAGCTGGAGTGATGCAGCCATGTGCAGTGGGGATGGACTGCATCTGTCCAACAAGGGGAAGGTAGCCCTCAATGGACAGTTTAAATGTTTTGCTGACAAGCACTTAAACTAGCAAGGGAGGGGCAACAGGAACAGGGATACTCATGCAGCCCACCCCCACATGGTAGAGAAAGCAGAACAATGGAGCAGGAAGAGGAGTTGTTATCAAGGTCATCGGAGTTGGGCAGAAAGGGAGTAGAAAAGGAATCGGTAACAGGAGAAAAATATCAGGAAAGGGGGGAAGATGCAGGGGACCAAAAACAGGAAGAGAGAGAGAGGTCAGGCAGTAAAACCTGGAAGGTCATGGTGACAAATGCATGCAGCCTGGGAAATAAAGTCTCAGACATGGAGGCCTTAATAACTGAAGCAGACCTGGACATATTAGGAATAACTGAAACCTGGTAATCATGAGTAGGAAACAAATGTACCAGTATATGTTCAATTCAGGAGGGATCGGAAGGACAAAAAGGGAGAGGGAGTAGCCCTGTACTGTATGTCAGAGAGGGTATAATGGCAACACAGGTACAGGGTAGGCAGGGGGAGGCTGAGGCACTGTGGGTCACCCTTCAGCCTGGAAGTGGCACAGCAATATGCACAGGGGTGATATACAGGCCACCAGGACAGGGAGAGGAACTGGACGGGGATCTAATGGAGGAAATACACAAGATGGCAGTGAAAGGTGAAATTATACTGATGGGGGATTTCAATATGCCAGACATGGATTGGAACACCAGTGTAGCTGCTTCAGCCAGAAGCAGAGGCATCCTTAATTCACTCCAGGAGGCTGGACTAAGGCAGCTTGTGCTTGATCCCACCAGAGACAGGGCAATTCTGGATCTAGTAATGACCAATGAGGATCGAATCACAGATGTCCATGTAGAAGGGCAACTGGGATCCAGCGATCACAACATTGGGTGGTTAAGCAGAGGGACAGAGACTCACTCAAGTCATACTAGGACAAAGGTTTTGGATTTACAAAGTGCTGACTACGCTGAAATGGTTAGGGGGTATCAAAACAGCCTTGGCTAGAATGGGTGCAGGAGGGGGAGTGGAAGAACAGTGGGAGCGTCTAAAGGAAGCCATACTGGAAGTAACAAACCAATGTTTCAGACTGGTATCCAAAGACAAGAGAAAGAAAAAGCCACTGTGGTTCTCAAGAGAGGTGGCGGAAAAGGTCAGGGCAAAAAGGAAAGGGTTCAGGAAATATAAGAAGACTCAAAGGGAGGAGCACCGAGAGTGTCTAAGGGAAGCAGGAAAGGCAGTAAGGAGAGCAAAGGCATGGACTGAGGAAGGTTTTACACAGTCAGTTAAGAACGGGGACAAGACATTCATCGGGTACATCAGCGAAAGGAGGAAAAACAAGGAAGGGACTAATAGGCTCAAGGGAGATGGAGGGGAATGCAAGGAGGGTGACATGGAAATGGCAGAAATACTGAATAGATGTTTCTGTTCATATTCACAGAAGAGGGGGAGGGACAGGGGCCACAGCAGTGCAGCAGTTGCCAAGGGGGTGAAGAGGTGGACAATAGTTTATTCACTGGGGAAAGAGTCCTGCAGGAGCTCACTAAATTGAAGGTGGAAAAAGTGATGGGACAAGATGACATACCCCCAAGGGTATTAAGAGAACTGCAAAGGGAGATCGCAGAACCTCTGGCAATCATGTTCACCAAGTCATTCAACACAGAGGTGGTACCAGAGGATTGGAGGAGGGCACATGTAGTACCTCTACACAAATCCAGCAGCAGGGAGGAGGCAGGGAACTATAGGCCAGTCAGCCTCACCTCAGTAGTGGGGAAGATCATGGAGACATTGCTTAAAGAAAGGATTGTGGGGCATCTAGAAGCCATCAGAGCCCAGGCACATAGACAGCATGGATTCATAGCAGGAAGGTCATGTCAGACAAATCTGGTTGATTTCTTCGACTGGGTGACAAAGGAAGTAAATCAGGGTGGGGTAGTGGACATCGCCTACCTTGATTTCAGCAAAGCCTTTGACACTGTCCCACATAGGAGGCTGATAAACAAGCTGGGTAGGTTGGGCATGGGGGAGAGGGTTGTAAACTGGGTTAGAAACTGGCTAACAGACAGGAGGCAGAGGGTGGTAGTAAATTGGGTGTAGTCTGGGGAGGGGGGGTGACCAGTGGGGTGCCTCAGAAATAGGTCCTGGGGCCAGTCCTGTTCAATGTCTTCATTAGTGCATGAGTGGCTGGAGGTAAAGGTCTGCCTGTTTGCAGATAACACTAAGATCTGTAACAGAGTGGATATCCCAGAGGGGGTGGAGAAAATTATGAGGGACCTGGAGAAGCTTGCAAAATGGTCTGAGGACTGGCAACTGAATTTAATTCAAATAAGTGCAAAATTATGCACCTGTAACACAGGAACCCTGGAGAAAGCTATAGGATTGGGGGGGAGTTGCTGACCATCACAAAGGAGGAAAGGGACCTAGGGGTTATTATTTCAGACAACCAGAAAATGTCAAAGCAGAGTACTAAGGTAGCTGGGAGTGCCAGTAGCATGCTGGGGTGCATAGGCAGGGTTATCACCAGCAGAAGGAGGGGGCTAGTGATGCCATCATATAGAACCATGGTCAGGCCTCACATGGAGTACTGTGTGCAGTTCTGGAGGCCACATCTTCATAAGGACATTAACAGGCTGGAGATAGTCCAGAGAAGGGCGACTAAGATGCTACAGGGCTTGCAACACAAGACTTATGAGGAGAGATTAAGGGACCTCAATACTTACTCGCTGGAAGAGAGGAGGGAAAGTGGGGACATGATAGAAACATTCAAGTACCTAAAGGGTATGAACAAGATGCAGGGGGAAGACATTTTCCATTACAGGAGGAGCACAGGAATGAGGGGGCATGACATGAAACTGGAAGGTGGGAGGTTAAGAGGTGATGAGAGGAAGTTCTTCTTCACAGAGAGGGTGGTGGATACCTAGAATGGTCTGCCTCAGGAGGTGGTGAGAGCAAGCACTGTGGATGGATTTAAGCATGCTTGGGACAAGCATAGGGGAACCATAGAGGTGCAGCTGTGGGTGGGTCAGAAGCAGTAATCCAGTACAAGGGCTTAGGGCAGACTAGATGGGCCAGGTGGTCCTTATCTGCTGACAATTTCTATGTTTCTATGTTTTTAAATGAGGGCCCAGAAAGAGAAATGAGGAATTTTCAGGGCAAGCTAAAGGAAGCAAAGTGGGTGGTTTGGAGGGCAAAGGCAGGCACAGAACCGCACGCTGCTGAAGGTTTTTTTTTGGGGGGGGTGAATTCTTTAGGTACAACAGTGAAAACAGAAAGATGAGGGTAGAATTGCCAAACTATCGGGGGGAGAGTAGTGATGGATGCTGAGGAGAAGGCTAATTAAGCAACAAGGCATAACCATGGGTTAGATTAACATTCTGTTAACCATACCCTAGGGGCATAATGTGCCATGAGGCACAGCCAAGTGCCATATTTTCCTAAGGGTTGATTGACTGTTAATCTAACTCCTGGGAGTGCTTTATTTTTAATATCAAAAAAACAATTTCAAATGAAAAGTATTAGAAGCCTACATTTGGAATGTTTTCCACATTGAGAGGGATATTTTTAATATAGAGGATAATGGATGGGCAGCAGTGAACAACAAGGCTGTGTTCACTTTGAAAGGTTGTCATAACAACTTGAGAGTGAAGCTCAAGAAGTTTATCATTGTCATGAAACCTCGAGAAGTGAACCCAGTGTTGTCGTTCACTGTTGCCCATTCATTGTCTTTTATAGTGTATGGGCAACAGTTAAATAGCAGCGAGCACTTCTTAAGAAAATGTTTGGCAGCATTGCCAATTCGAACCCCCCGACATGCTCCATTCTTCAGTCCATCCCTGCACTCACACACACACAATCAAAAGTTCACTCTCGATGTTTAATTTAAGTCAATTCAATTCAATAAATTCTATTTTATTTTTATTACCAGGAATTACACCATTGAGATATTCATTTGCAAGGTGGTCCTGGAGGGACAGTACAAGGCACAATAAGGAACATAACTGTAGTTGTACAGTACATAGTGGGTATAACTGGAAGATGCAGACGTAACATAAACACAGAATACATGGTCATGATTTAAGTGCAACATAACTGACTGATCAATTAGAATGCAGGGGGAAAGGTCAAGGAGGAAGTGAGGGATTAAGTATAGGGGAAAGGGTTACGGAAGAGGGAAGGCCATGGGTGCTATGACAGGGAGAGCGAGGTTGGGGTACTAAGGCTAAGGTGTACAAGGCCTAAGGTAGAGATAGGAAAGATAGGAGGAGCAGAAATGGGTGGGCAGTTAAGGGATAGGCAGCACCAAACACCGGAAGACAAGATAAGGAAGTGTTAAGTGCCATGCAGGATCACCCAGATGTTCTCAAAGAGGGGGGTTAAGAGTAACTTTGGCAGTTCTCCTTCAACAGGGGTTTTAAAAGCAATTTGAAGATGGATAGATTAACAAAGTGGGTCAACTTTAAGGTCCTTTGGAGGGAATTCCACAATGTAGGTAGAGAGTGACTGTGATTTTAAATGTGGTAAACCTAACGAGCCTACTTCATGGTGATCATTTCGTTTTTTGTTCTGCACCGCTCTCTTTTGGGGCCAGATCTTGGAAGCGTCTGTTTCCTAAAATGTGTTAAGTTCACAAGACGCTCATGTGTAAAGACATTCATGTTGCTATGCTATTGTTGTGATGTACTCAAGATAGTATAATAACCTCTTGACGTCACAACAATAGTATAACAACGATAAGAGTTCACTGAATGCCATCATTAATAACCCTCTTCCATACACTATAAAATAATTAATCCACCAACTGTTTGAGAATGCTGTTTTAGAATCAGAATGCATCATTCCAGTCATTCATTAGTGCTAGAGAATGGAATACAAACATAAGAACTTGCCAGCAGATTAGGCCTTATGGTATATCGTGTCTGCTCAAGATGCAGCTCAGTTTAACCACTGATGCTGCCCCACCCTCCCCCATCCATACATCCTTCCCAAATTCCCATTCAGCTCACCCAAACCAGTCCCCTTCCCTCAACCCAAACTTTGCCCATGTACTGTATCTGTTCCACCCATTCTTAAAACCTCCCACTGATTCCATTGATATCACCTCATCAGGTAGTGCATTCCAAGGCTCCACCACCCTTTCCATGAAATAATGTTTTCTCAGATCCCTTTTGTACTTCCCCCCTACCAATTTTAGGCTATGTCCCCTCATGATCCCTTCCCGCTTTAGTCTGAAGAAACACTCAGTGCTTACTCTGTTGATACCTTTCAAGAATGTAAAGGTCTCAATCATGTCCCCTCTGTCCCTTCTGTCCTCCAGGGAGTACATGTTTAGCTCTCTGAGTCTTTCCACACAGGGCTTATCCCCCATTCCAAGGATCATCTTAGATGCCCTCCTCTGGACCCTTTCCAGAAGCATAATGTCTCTCTTCAAGTAAGGCCACCAGAACTGTACAGAGTACTCCAGGTGCAGCCTCGCCAAGGATTTGAACAGTGACAGTATTACCTCCTCCCTTCTAGAAGTGATCCCCCTAGCAAAGCACCCCAGCATTCTGTTTGCCTTAACCTCCACCTTCCTGCAATGCTCAGAGTGCTTCATTTTTGCAGTTATCACTACTCCCAGATCTTTCTCCTCCGAGACTAGTAAGCTAGCTGTTCTCAATGGTAGTTGTACCCTGGATTCCTAGCACCCAAGTACAGTACGCTGCATTTCCGTTGGTTAAATCCCAGCTGCCATGTTTCTGACCATAGTTCAAGTCATTCTAGGTCTTTCTGTAGCTTCTTCTTTCCCTCCTCACTATCCACCAGCGCACCTAGTTTGGAGCCATCAGCAAACTGGCTCATTTTGCTCCTTACCCCCTCTGCTACGCCTGAAATGATGGTGTTAAATAACATTGCTCCCAGCACCAATCCTTATGGGACCCGATTAATGACCCTCCTGGGTGCTGATAACTCCTCCCCTACCACCACCATTGCTGTCTGTCCCTCAGCCAGTTTCCAATATAGTGCACCATCCTTTCCCCTAACCCTAAATTCCTCAGCTTGCCCTGGAGTCTCCCATGCAGTACCGAGTCAAATGTCTTGCTGAAGTCCAGATTTAGGACATCAATCAGCCAACCTTCATCCAGGGATCTTGTCATCCAGTCATAACATTCAACCAGATTTGTTTGACCGGACCTCCAATGGGTAAATCCGTATTGCCGGATGCCTTGAAGGCCTTTAGCCTCCAGGAACTCCACCAGCCTTTCCTTCAGTATGCTTTCCAGTAGTTTCCCCACCACTGATATCAGGCTTACTAGTCTATAGTTAGCCGTCTCATCCCTCGGTCCACTCTTGTTGATTGGCACAATGTGTGCCATTCTCCAGTCAAGGCGTACATGTCCCATTTGGAGGGAGGAATTAAATAAGTCCATCAGAGGTGCCACCAGGACATCTGCAAGTTCGTTTAGGACACTGGGATGAATCTCATCCCTCCTGGGGCTTTGTCAGCTCTCATGTCCTTTAGGCCCTCCCACACTCTCTTCTCTGGTATCACACCTGCAATTTGGTTTCCCCTCTCCTCAACCTTACCCTACCTCCCCCATGTGTGATTGGCCCATCCTTTTCCCTTGTAAAGACAGAACAGAAGTACTCATGCAATACCTCAGCCTGCTCCACTCCCTTTGCTGCCCACCCCCACCCTCCTTTCTAAGCCTGGAGATCTGCCCCCTATCCTTCCTCCTCTCCACGACGTATCAAAAAATCCCTTCTCCCCCTCCCTGATCCCCTGGGCCAACCTAAGCTCTCTGGATGCCTTGGCGGACCTTACCACGCTGCTCCCCACCTTTGATTTCTTATAGTACTCCTCCTTGTCCTCCTCCTGCTGACATGAATGCTGGCAGGTTAGAATTCATGTACTATGGTGATTAGGCTGTACAGGACAGTATATCCTGGAGGTTGGAGTAACAAGCTATAAATGAGCCTGGTACATCCAGCAGACCTGGGTTTGATTTTCACAACCTCCACTTGCGTATTGCGTGACTCTGAGCAAGTCACTTAACCTTCCCAGTGCTTCCAGGTTGCCGCTGAAAACAAGCACTTGTACCCAGTGGGCCTTACCCAGTTACAAAGAATAAAAAAAAAAAGACAGCGTAACAGAGATTAATGTAAGGCTGTCAAAATGCCGACAGCCAGTCAGAATGATGCATTTCAGAGACTCTTTTTATGATGTTTAAAACAATTACTTCAGCTCGGTATTCATAGCGGAGGATAAGGGGCTTCTACCAGAGTGTGGTGTTTGTGTCCCCACTCGAGGGAAGTAGGAAATGGTTTTAATGGTGAGCACAGTGGACAGGATAAGGAAGGGGCTTGAAGCCCTCAAGGTAGATAAAGCACTGGGACTGGATGGTTTACACACAAGGGTGCTCAGAAAGCTAGGTTCAGAGCTGGTTGAACCCCTGGCTGAGCTGCACAGATGCTCATTGAAAATAAATGTGGTGCCTGGGATTGGAGGTCTGCGGGTGGATTCTGCTCCATAAGGGAGAGACTGGGAAAAGCCAGGAAACAGCAGACCAATCAGTCTTACTCCACTGTTGATGAACTGAATGAGACCCTGATCAAAGAAAGCCTGGTGGCTCACCTAGGGGCAAATGGGTTACAGGACAAGCAGCATGGATTTGTGGCAAAGAGGTAATGCCAGACCAGCCTAACATGTTTTTTGACTGGGTCATAAGGTAGGTTGATAGAGGGCAGCCATTAGATTTACTGTACTCTGACTTCAGCAAAATATTTAACTCAGAGCCACACAGGAGGCTGCTGAAGAAGCTGAAAAGCCTGGGCATTGGTCAGATGGCTGGGGACCTGGTTTGAGGGAGGAATCAAATGGTGCAAGTGAACCAGTTCAGGTCATAGGACAGGTACATCATGAGAGAGGTGCTGCAAGGGTTACTCCTGGGACCATGTGCTCATCAATGACATGTTGGAGGGCATTGATACAGGGCAAGATGTGTCTCTTCACAGACGGCATAAAACTATGCAGCAGGGTAGACTACAGTGAGGGGGTTAAGGAGTTAAAGAGGGTTCTGGAGGCTGGAGAGGTGGTCCAAATTTATGGCAGTTGATATCCAATGCCAAAAAGTGCAAAGTGAAAGAGGGACCAAGGTACAGAGTGCTGGATGGTTGGGGTGGGGGAGGGGTGGGTAGATTGGCTACAACATTTGAGGAAAGGGACCTGTGAGTCATCATTAGTGACTCACTCAAACAATCCAGCAGGTGTATTAAAGCATACATGAAGGCAACAAGGATGCTGGGATACACTGGGAAGAGACTGGACAGTAGGAGGAAGGAGGTGATTTTACCCCTGTACACTCAGGTCACAGGTGAGGCGTTACCTGGAGTACTGTGCCCAGTTCTGGAGTCCACACCGGAGAAAGAACAGGGATAGGCTAGGGTCCGTGCAGGAAAGGGTCACCAAGATGATCCGGGGCTAGCAGGGCAGATCCTGTGAGGAACGGACAGAGAGGCAACATGATAGAGATGTACAAGTTCATGCGGGGAATTTGTATTCTGAACTGTGAAGATCTATTCAACAGGAACAGTATTGCAGTCACAAAAAGGCACCGATGGAGGCTAGTCGGTGGTAACTTCAGGTGGGATGTAAGAAAGTTCTACTTCACTGAGAGGGTGATGGAGCCATGAAACAGATTGCTGGCAGAAGTGGTGGGGACACGGCCTATAAATGGGTTCAGACATGACTGGGATGGGGACACGTTTAAAGGACTGATAATTCCAGAAGGAGGAGGAGCTAGGATGGTGGTGGGAGTGTCGGTGGGGGAAGTTGGGGGAGAAAACCTCCTTAAGACATTAGGTCAGGCGGATAGGTAGGAACTTTTTTTAAGGACAGACTGGATGGATCCTTGGTCTTATATCTGCTGCAATGTCTATGTTTCTATGAATTCCCATTAACATTTTAAATATATTATTGTAAATACATCATGACCATCAGCTTTTCTGTGGCTTTAAATCTAGTATTCCAAAATGGAATATGAACAAATATGTGATCTTGAAGCAGGTAGAAAAAGCTGATGACACAAGCACATTTCTCTTAAAATTGCAGCCTTTTGCCTAGAGTAATGATATGTGTTTAAAGATACATAATGGGGCCAGATATTTTTAAGGAACAGCATGCACAGTTTGGCAGTTTGGGTGCTCCCGTAAAAATTAAAGTAATTTTTTTTTTTGCGTATTATTTTTAACCCTCCTTGCTGAAACCAGATGCCCACTCCTTCGGGCATCCAGCCTTTCACCTGCCACCACCTCTCCCATTCTGCTGTCCACCGCTCTCCACCACCTGGTTGACCCAGACATATCCCTTCACTAAGGGGCCCCCCCTGCCCACCTGGGGCCATTGGGAGGGAGACCGGAGTGCTCATAGGCTATCTCTTGCTTCTACACCGGACAGGGGTATGCAGCTTCCGGGCTTCCCAGCTTTGCAGCATAAAGAGGCGGGGCCACTGTCATCCGGCTGGCGTGGGTGGCCGTATTTTCACATTTTCTTCCCATCTATGGGGTCGCTCCTTGTAGTCCCCCCCATCTCCACCGGTGGGGGCGCTACAGAGTGACGCAACCACTACAACCCATCCCAGGAGTGAGGAACAGTCTTCCGGATGCTCAATCCTTTCCTTCCCCTGCCAACTCCCAGAGTCCCGAGTCCATTCCCGAACCCAGGTCGCTGGCGTGGTGCGAAATATGGAGTCCAGCGCCTTAACCCTCAGCGCCACCAGGCCGGTAAAATACATATATATTTTTTTTTTGTATACTTTATTTATAGCTTTTACCTCTGGTGGAATCTTTTTGGTGGGGATACTCGGCTGGAGCTCTGCTGCCCACCTGAAGTTCCCAACACATGCACTCTCTGGTACTCCCCATACTCTCCATCCCCCTCCAGCCACATGACTCCTCTGGTGCTCTGTCTACAATTAAGAGGTACAACTGGAGAGGAGGAGGGCAACCAGGAGCATGGTACGGTAAGGTCCGGCACTGGGCATAGGGCCCCACCACTGATCCACACCATCACCTGCTGCCATGGCAGGGGAATTTTTCTTGTGCCTTCTTCCCCTTGGGACCCAGTGTGCTATGGCATCCTGTGCAGCACTCATGCTGCTGGTACCTATCGACGTCCCATCCCCTTTCTGCAGCCTGACGTCTGCCACCCCTGATATCCACTAGTGGCCACTACTGCTCCAGGCGCACTCAGAAACCCACCCTGACAGAGGAGAGCAGTCCTCCAGATGCCCGATCCTCTCCCTCCCCCACCGACCCCCGATGGCCTAGGTCCGTTCCCGAACCCGGATCACCGGCATGGTACAAGGTGTGGCGTCCAGTGCCTCAACCCTCAGCACCACCGTGCCAGTTTGGCAAAATAATTTTAATAGCAGAAAACACATGCCCAGAATGTTTTGGAACATTTAAATTTATGATTGTGGTAGCTTTGGATACTGTGGACAGTCCTTTTTCTGCTAAAAAGTAATGCTTTAATTTTTGCAGGAGCACATAAATTGTCAGTGCAAAGGTTTTGAATATTCAGTCCTTGTAATCCTACAATCTGGGTTTCCAATCACTGACTGTGGTGTGTGGATCACAGAGGCCAGAAAAGAAAAAAAACACTAGAGAGGCCACGAAGGAATCATGCTGCATTGTATCAGATAGTGAGTGTGGCAATAAAAGGGCTCTGCTTATCAGTATTAATGATACATGCATGCATTATTTCACCCTCTGTGGCAGGTTAAATTCAAGAGACCAAGTGAAATTAATTCTGTTAACAGCTCACCAGCTGGTTAAACAGCAAGCACATTTTCAAACACTCAACTTGCAAACCACAGGTTCCATATATTACAGCCCCTGCTCCATTAGATTATTTATTTATTTATTTATTTATTTAATGTTGGTGACTGGGTAGGCCCACTGGGCCCCGAAGGTCCCTTTTTCAGGGGCGACCCAGGATAACAATACAATTCAAGTACAGGGAAATCATGGTTGCAGTGTTATACAGGCATTGTCTTGCAGTTTGCTTACATGGTTATCATCATGATACAGTCTTGTTTACAATGCCGCTAGTCCTAGTATTAAGCATGGCAAGTTGTTGAGAGTTATTGGCAGAAGAGAGATACCATTCCAGGGATGGGTTATTGGGAACTTGGGCCCCAAGGTGTTGGGAGAGGTTTCTCCATTTACTCACTTTTGACAGAGGGGGGTGCTGTTTGAGCCGAGGGTAGTGGTGGCGGAGCAGTTATGTGCCATGGCAGAGGAACTTGCTCGTAGCAATCATATGTGCTTTTAGTCTGGTGCAGAAGTTCATGAGAGAGGAGGCCTCCTGCACCAGAGGTGGGAGGTTGTTCCATAGGTTAGGGGCTAGGGAGAAGAAAGATCTTCCCCCTGCAATTGTTCTTACTCTGGGGACTGCGAGTAGCCTTCGTTCAGAAGTCCTTAGCCGCCTAGGACTGTGTTTTAGTACTATGGTTCCTGCTATGCTGGGGTGGGGGGGCAGGCAGGTTTAGCAGTTTACATGTGTGGACAAGCAGGGGTTATTGCAGGCTGGTGGTCCAGAAGGGCCAGTGAAGTTGGCCCAATGTGTCGCAGTGATGGCGTCGCAGATGGTCCAGAGTGGCGAAGTGAGACACTTTTTTGTAGAGGATTTGCATCCTCAAGACCTCTTGTTTTGCCATGCCTTGTATTATAGGTGTGGCATAGGTCAGGGTTGGGAGCAGGGCACTTTTGGCAATGGATATCCTTGCCTCAGGGATTAGCTGATTCCTGAGGCGATATAAGGTTCCAAGTCTGCGGTGAAGGGTCTTGGTGATGTGGTCCACGTGGTCCTTGAAAGTAATAGTTTGGTCTAGAATTAGACCTAGGTATTTGAAGGAGGGCACTACACTGATGCTTTTTCCAGCAAGGGTGGTGAGGTGCAAGGATGCTGACCTGTCGGGACCCAGTGATCTGGGCCCAATAAGCATTGCCTTGGTTTTATCAGGGTTCAGCACCATTCTGTTCTCTCTCAGCCATGCCTCAATGGAGGAGAGGTCCTTTTGGAGGAGAGGACCCAGTGCAGCTACATCCCCCAGGGATCGGTAGATGACTGTATCGTCGGCATACTGGATGACCGAGCTGTCTCCACGGTAGATACTTAGCTCATTGGTGAACAAGGAGAATAGGAGGGGGCCAAGGACTGAGCCCTGCGGAACTCCCTGTCTCAGGGGCAGCGGTGTTGACATTGCTCCATTCCAGGAGACTCTTTGCATCCTGCCTGTTAGGTAGCTCTCAAACCATTTTAGTGAGAGGGGGTCGAGGCCCACTTTGTTCAGCTTCTGGAGCAGGAGATTGTGGTCCACTAGGTCAAATGCCTTGAACAGGTCTAGGAAGACTGCTCCTGTTGGTATGCCTTTGTCCATTGCTCTGAGTGCATCATCCGAGAACTTAATGAGGGCTGTGTCCATCCCATGGTTGGCTCTGAAATCGTGCTGAGAGGGAGCTATCAGGTGGTGAGTCTCCAGGTAATCTTGGAGCTGGTTGTAGACAAAATATTAAATTGTATATTAAGGAACATCAAAAGTAGAGACGCTAGAGTTCTGTTGCCATTATATACTGGTCTCGTTAGACCTCATTTAGAATATTGCTCTTCAGTCACTGCTTCATAGTTAATTAAAAATAAGAAATTAATTGAAAATATCCAAAGAAGAACAACAAAGAAAATAATAACAATTCAAAATTTGGATTATGAAACTAGATTAAAAAAAGTAGGTTATTATTCTATGGATTACAGAAGACTTCGAGGAGACCTGTGCCTGGCATATAAAGCTTTTCAGAGTGATATAATGTTAGAGACAATAGGACTACAGATAAAAAAAACTGCTATAAATACCAGATCGCATATACTCAAACTTAAAGGTACTAATAACAACACGGTTAAAAGAAACAACTGGTACACTCAAAGGGTAATAAATACATGGAATAAACTCCCAGTTAATGTGGTACTTAGTAATACAATGACTACATTTAAAACCAATTTAGATAATTACATGGGTCATCTGAAATACGGTTTCCACCCATGATTTGGGTGGCGAGTTCACAAAAGGTAGAAATACCTACTGAACTCTTATAAATCCTATGAACCTATGAACAAGCCTTTCTTGAAGCTTTGCTAGTATGCAGAGCAGTGAGATGGGGTTGTAGTTTTCCCTGGGGCCTGCTTTGTGGATAGGGACCACATAGGCCTGTTTCCACTGGCTGGGAACAATTCCTTCTCTTAGTGATCTGTTTAAGAGCTAGGTCAGGGGTCTAGATAGTGAAGTGGCCCCTGCCTTTAGTAGTCGAGGGTTCAACCCATTAGGTCCCCCTGAGCCTTTGAGTTTTAGTGCCTTTAGGAGGGCTAGTACCCCTTTTTGCTTTACAAGTCTCAGGTGGAAGGAGGGCCTATCAAGTTTAGTTGCATACGGTGCAGAGGACTGCCTGGCCTTGAAGGCCTCAAGGTCAGTGAAGTGGTTGTTGAGGGGAGCTGCTATTATTGATGGGTCACTTTCGAGCAGACCGTTGACCTCAATGGGGCACGGTTCAGTCTTTTTGTTGCCCTTGATTAGGTTGTTAACATGGCCCCAGAAATGCTTAGGGTTACCTAAGTTGGTTTTCTGGAGGTTTGTGAGGTAGTCTTTTTTGGCACGGTTTATAGCACTTTTGGGTTTGTTTCGTAGTGCTTTGCATGCCACCAGGTCAACCATAAGGGACGAGAGCTTATATTTTGTCCAGCCCTTGTCCCTACTGGTCATTAGGGTTTTGAGGGATGGTGTAATCCATTTATAGCAGTGGCCTTTTACTCTTCTTGATTTTAGAGGAGCTAAGAGGTTGGCAGCTGTACTTAGTTGGTCCTGGAAATATTTGAGGGCCTCGGTTAGAGTAGGAAGGAGTGTTATAGGGTTCCAGTCCTGACTGTTTAGAAAATCATTGAACTGCCCTTCTGAGAAATTGGTGTAGTCTCAGATGGTGATGATTCTGGGCTGGGTGCTTGGTGACTTATTCTTCCAGATACAGTAGATCGGGGAATGGTCACTCAAGGAGTCTGCCATGGTTCCAGCAAGCTGGATGTTGGCTGGGTTAGACACCAGAGCCCAGTCGAGGGTGGTGTGGTTCCCAGTTTTGTAGTTACATCTGGTCGGCTCATGGATGACTTGCATCAGCCCAGCCTCTTGGGTCTTAGCCATTAGGGCGTGAGCCAGGTCCTGGGTCCAGTTAAGGTTGAAGTCACCTAGAATGATAGGTTCTGTTGAGACTTCTGCGGTCAAGGTACTTGTGATGGTATCCAGGGACTGAAGGACCTTCTTTGGAGGATTGTAGACACATCCAATTGTAATTTGCTTGGTTTGCCCCAGGGTAATACTGATAAATATAGATTCTCCGTTGGAAAGGAGACTTTGGGTCAGGCTTAGTGGTGATGCCGCAAGGTCTTGTTTGGTGTAGATTAGTACACTGCCCCCTTTTTTGGACTCCCTGTCCTTTTGGAAGGTGGTATAGCCCACTGCCTGAACCTCACGGTCCAGAATGTGGGCTTTTAGCCAGGTTTCTGAGATTGCTAGGACATCAGGCTTGTATAGGTTGAGCCAGGCTTGGACTTCATGTATTTTGGGTCTGATGCTACATATGTTCATATGTGCTATCTTGAGACCCTTCGCTGATGCCCAGCAGGGGTCCTGATGGCAGGACACTGATATGTTGCGGTGTTTGGACCTGGGTTTGGCTGGATATCTCCTGCAAGGAGAAGCAGCACAGTAATCAAGCAGAGAAGCTTAGGGCTAGGTAAAGTGAGTGGTTTTTGTCAACTCATCCTTCCTGCAAAGTAGAATAGGTCATAGCATATGTCCTTTCTTACCATCTTGTACGCTGATGTTAGAGCAGGCCAGCTTGAGCTGTGCTTTCCATTTTGGAAGTTTGGGGGGGGGGGCCAGGACGTCGATGGCCCCATCCTTCAGGAAAGCTTTGGTCTATGATCTTGTCTACCCAAAGTAGAGATAGTGAGTAGGTTATCGATAGAATTACTCCCCTATTTAGGGGGGAGGTGCTTAGGTCTCGTGCACTTCGGGGTGCTGGGGCAGGCATTTGGCGAGGCGCCATTGTGTGGTCTCAAAGGGGGCAGTATTAGAGGGTGCTGCCAGCTAGGTAGGTGTAAGGATTGGCTAGGGTCAGCCCCCCTTATGCTCTGGGTTTGCCCTGGGGGGGAAGGGGAATCACCTTGGCTGGTGTGAGGCTTTGGTAGCAGCTAGTTGCTTAACACTGTAATGTAGTGGGGTTCCAACTCCCCTATTGTAGAGTTTTGGGGCCTCTTGGGTAATTACTCAGACTAGGCTAGGTTTGGTTAAACAGAGACTACAACTTTACCCCTTACTCTGGGTTCAGTAGTTTCTTCTGTCTAGCAGGTCTGCCCTGTCTTGTGTGCAGTTATTTGTGGAGAAACTAGCTAAAACATTTTACAAGACAGTGAGCAAAAAGGGGCTAGATTCAGTTAATCAGACTAGGCTAGATTCGGTTGATCAGAGAATATAGCTTTACCCCTTACCCTATGTTCAGCAGTTTCTTGTGTCTAGCAGGTCTGCCCTGACTTGTAAGCGATTGTTTGTTGAGAAGCTAGCTAAAACATTTTACAAGACACTGAGAGATGGTTAGGTTCAATTAATCAGACTAGGCTAGATTCAGTTAATTAGAGATTACAAACATTACCCCTTTCCCTAGGATTCAATAGTTTCATATGTCTAGCTAGTCTGCCCTAACTTGTATGCAGTTAATTGTGGAGAAGCTAGCTAAAACATTTTACAAGACACTGAAAAAGTATGGAAACAAGTAAAAACACTCTTGGCAAGAGAGACTTCTTTACACAATAGATCAGTGGTTGAATTTCAGTTGTTGGTAGTTTCATTAGATCTCCATTTCTTTGAGTTACCAGCTTACATAGCATATCATTTTATTGGGATCCAAGACAGGAGTCCGACAGAAATTCTCTCGAACACCCTGTCAGCGACACCTGCAGGTCGACCGCATTCTGCAGTCAGCTGCCAGTTCGCTATGGATTTCCTTGTTTTCTTTGGGGGCCTTTGCCCCCCCCGAACCCATGAAGGGCTGCACCCCCGCACCCCCCACTTAAGATTCTCAACTCCAGTCAGAACTGATCGGGGGTGCAGGACCCGACAAAGCAGCGTCAGGGTTCCAGCGGGTCTCCACCATGGCTAGGCACTATAGTCATCATGGGAGACCTCCGCTATGTAAATGTCGCTGCAAGAGGGGTAAACGATTTTATTGTATCGAGCTAGTCTGCAGCATCATTATACTGCTCCTAAGTAGTGCAGCTAATGTTCTCAATATTTTTGAAACAGAATGGTAAACTTTAATATTAGTCTCTTGTGAGGTACTGAGCAGAATATCCAGCTCCTCCAGAGAGCAAACTGGAGATTCAGGGGTGCCATTGGGGGCAATTGCTTGCAGGCCGTTGTTGTTTTTTGTTGTTTTTTAATGAAAAAATGCCTCAGGGCCAAACCTCTCAAGTGTCCCGCATTGTCGCGGGACATCCTGTTACCCCATTATCTGGAACTTGTCTCGCTGTCCCTTCAGCCCCCATCATTGCCCTGGATTTTGATGACTGACTTTGACAATGACAGTGCTGATGTCAGCATGGGCCCTTTAAACATCCTGGCTGGATTCTAATGGTTGGGAGTGAGCAAGCACACGTGCGGCTGGTGGCATGCAGATGAGGACGGAGGCTGGCATTAGACTGCAGCAGCATTGATTGTCAAATGAAGGAGATGGTCCTCTGGTCCGAGTCCATGACTCTGCTCCTCCTCCTCATCCTCTTTCACATCATCAGCAATGAAAGGGCACAGGCGCATGGCTAGAATCTAGCAGCTTGGTGTTTTGAAGCTCACTGGCGCACACTGCCGCATGGCTAGCACAATGACACGGAGTCTGAGAAGTGAGGATGAAGCTGAGCGCAAAGTCAGACTCTCCAGCTGAAATACTTGGGGAGGATTTTTATTTTCTGTGGAGTGGAGTAGCTGGAGACGGGGAGTAGATGGAGTTGAGTAGTAGACTTGTTTTGTTTGTGACCCCTGGCCCTGGCTGACCTGAGCTACTAGTAGTACAGAGCTAAAATAAGCTGTACTCAGCGGGATCATTGAACAGAAGGGAATCAGATTCTTGAGGTCGTGGCACCGCCTGCCCAGAGGAGCTAGCCTGCCTGAGCCACGTCAAGGATGAGCTGAACAAGGTGGACAGACTGGTCAGTGGAGTCACTCCACTCCACAAGTCGGAGAAAGACAGAAAGGAGTTGATTTGCTACTTTGCTTGCCTGGATCGAGTGCCACTGTCTCAGTCTCACTGAATTAAGTCAGGACCTGTACTAGTCGTCTTTACTTTATGTAGCCGATTGGGGGGGGGGCTCTCTCTCCAGTCTCTGCTGCTGCACTTCAAGTCTGCACTGTCTGCTGTGCATCAAAGGGTTTAAGGAGTGAGGGAGACAACTGAGTGAGCCTGCCCCAACTGACTCGTTGGGAGGGATTAGTACAGAGTAACCCCTAGGATTTCTGATGCTGATTTTCAAAGATCCCAGTTGGGTTGGAGCTCTGGCCTGTGTAAATGGGGAGGGGAGGCTTGAGAGCTGCCTGCAGGAGTATATTTAATGTGCCTCTCTTGCTCCAAAGTTAAAATAAATCTGATAACTATAGCCCTCCTTGGTCTGAGGTCTGCAATACAATGGCTTCAGGTCCTGGAGCTTAGCTTGGCTCTGGCTGACAGTGACTGGCTACTACTGCTAGTGATGTGCCCATCATGCCCCTTGCCACAGTTGTGACAGCCCAGCCAGTTCTGCTGCTCACTGCTCCTTCTATATTGGTAGCCCTATCCTTCAGTGAGTGTGAGTCACTGACATGATGGATCAAGGTGGTAAACTAGTAATTGTTGTGAAATTTAAAAACAGAAAGAAGAGGGGGGCTGCTGAGATAGGAAGCCTGAGAGAGGGACTGTCTCAGTCCAGCTCAGCTTGTGGTAGCCTACATGCCCCTGGCCCTGCCCCACTCAACCCGTGGTGCCGCCCCTACTCAGCCCCTGATGCCAACCCTGCTCAGTCCCTGGCTCCACCCCCACTGTCCCTCTGACCGGTTGTTGCCCCCACCGTTGAAATCTGAAATACTGCTCCTGTGGAGATTTTTCTGCCCCATTTGAGTTCTTTCTGATTACATGCAGTCTCGGCATGTCTCACAGCTGTCCCTTATTATCATTGGTAGGGACATCCCTTATTTTCACCTCTCAGAAACACTGTCACACATCAAAAGGGTACTGGGCTGGCCTAGAGTGAAACTTTAAAGCACATGAATTTATGATGCTAAAAGGACAGGTAACTTTATAAACACCAAAAGACTGTCTCTGGAATATTTTAAGCTCATATTTCCAAGATTTCATTATGTGTCAGACACTGTTTTCCCTTATTTAGAAGTCTAGTGTGCAATACCGACCACAGTGTAGATTAAGGGTTAGAGCACTGGCTTGGGAACTGGGAGACAGCAAGTCCAAGCCTCACTGCTATTAACTTTTCCTTGTGTGACCTTGGGCAAATCATTTAACCTCCCAGTGCTCTAGTCACCCCAGCTGCAGAAATGGGTGAAAGCAGGACCCCACTGGAAAAACAAGATGTAATGTCTCAGGTGGGCTACCCTGGGTAAAGACATTATATTAACAAGCATTTGTCAATGCTGAATGTTTGCTTGCTGGCATTGGCATTGGTAGTGCAGAAGTTACAGAGCTGCATAACAGAAATGGCAGTGAAGTATTGAACTGAAGACAACCCCACCACCACCCTGCAGAGAGTGACAGGCATTGGGATGTGCCTTTGGGTCGTCAGGCATAACAGCCATGCCATTTCACCACACCCTACCCTGCAGACACCGACAAGTGTCAGGGTGTGCCTTGGGGTCTTTGGCCCTTATGTGCACCCCATTCCATCAGGAAATACGGTGAGATGGGTGCGGTATAGGAGAATGGAGTGAACTTTGGGGCTGAAGAGTCCAAGGCACACCTCGATGCCTCTCACTGGCTGCAGGGCATGGAATGGTATGAGCATTACAGGCGAGAATCCCAAGTCACACCCCTGATGCCTGTCATTCTCTACAGGGTGGGGTGTTATGGTCGGAAACCCTAACGCCTCAGGCATTCGATGGTATTTTCACTCCAAATTTTCAACATGGTTTTTTGTGACCCCCACATCATGAACATTGGCAATATCAGCTTGTTAGCCAAAAGCTGCTTTTGCACAGCGACTATAGCATTTAGCACCACAGGTGCAAAAACACATTCCGAACAGGATGTGAAAAATGACAGCGGTACTGTTCATGGGGAGGTGTAAAAAATGGCAGTGTTGCAAATCTGCAGTAAAAATATTAAAAAAACTGGTGAAGTCACGAGCGCGCATAGAAACTGCAACGTACACCCGTAATGTAATTAGTTTGGGGATTTTTACAGCAGATTGTCAACACAGGCATTTTGGGACTTTGGGACCTCCGATCACGAACAGTATCACTGTGATTTTCTTTATCTGTCCCGAACAATGATTTCCCACAGCAACCACGCATCTCTGCGCTGAAAGTGTGAAAACACATTTCGGCTATGTTGTGAAAAATGACAGCTGTACTGTTCATAAGGAAGTATGGAAAAATGCCACTGGTGAAATCTGGACTGAAAATATTACAGTCATGAACTTATGAGGGTGCATGGAAACTGCACTATGCTCACTCGTAACAGTCATTTTATGGACTTTTGTCACCAAATTTTCAACATAGCCATTTTAAGACATCTGCTCATGAACAGTGTAACTGTGATTTTCTTAATCTGTCCCAAACATTGCTTTCGCTTTACCGACTGCACCATTATGCGCTACGTAATCAGGAAACACATTTTAGGCGACATGAAAAAATAGCAGCTGTACTGTTCATAAGGAAGTGTAATAAAATGGCAATGTGGAAAATCTGGAGTGAAAATATAGAAAATTCGCAAACTTATAAGAGTGCGTATGAACTGCACAACGCACACTCGTAAAACAGTCATTTCTAGGAATTGTTTCACCAAATTTTCAACATAGCCATTTTAAGACCTCTGCTCATGAATAGTGTCACTGTGATTTTCTTAATGTGTCCCATACATTGATTTCGCACACTGACTGAGCCATTGTGCGCTACCTGGGTGGAAACACGTTTTGGGCAAGATGTGAAAATAACAGCTGTACTGCTCATAAGAAGGTGTGGTAAATGGCAATGTTGAAAATCTGGAAATAAAAATAATTGAAATTCGCGAACTTACGGCGTGCGTGGAACTACTGAATGCGCTTAAAACAGTCATTTTTAGGAATTTTTCCACCAAATTTTCAACATAGGTTTTTTGAGAGCCCACCTTATGAACAGTTGCAGCGTCATTTCATTACTTGGTCCCGAAAGGTGATTTCGCGCAGTGACTGCTAAATCACCCTTCAGGGCCGATTAACACCATGACAGTGAGATCATTCATTATAAGGGATCCCAAAAACCCCATGTTGAAAATGTGGTGCAAAAATTCCAAAAAATGCCTGAGATATGCAGCAAAGTTGAAAAAAACCCTATCTATCCCATTATACAGCTTACCAGCATTTCCTCAGTTCGCGGTTGGCTTTGAAGAGTGCAGACGTGTTCCCGGTCCACCGAAGATCATCGCGCCGGAGTCCAGAGGTAAGTATGGGGTGAGGGGAGGTGTGGGGAGACAGGGTGCGCAGTGGGTGGGCGTGGGTGGGAGGCAGAGACAGCGAGAGACCGTTTTTGAGTTTCAGGTGTTCTTTCTTTTATAATGACGACGACGCGGGACGTTTGCCACACTGGGGTGGGCTCCCAGCGTGGCACAAGGATGGCTGGTAGGGGAGCATGGAGCCGACGGGGATTGGGCACCCGGCCGGCGATATGCACATGTGTTGCCATGCTGGGGTGGGCACCCGGCGTGGCACCCCTACTCTGAGGGGGCAGTGGAGCCTGATGGGGATTGGGCACCTCACGGCTATACGATGTGTAGCCACGCTTGGATGGGTACCCAGCCTGGCATACAGAACTCTGTTTTTGGGGGGCGCAGCACAGTCACCGTGGGATTGGGCACCCCCCATCGGCTACACAGTGTGTATGGGGGGGCAAACATGCAGTATGCGTGCATGTGTGTGTGTGTGTGTGTGTGTGTGTAGGGGGAGTGTGCATGAGCAGGCGATATCTTATCGCTGCTCACTGAAGCGTAGCTCCCCCTTTCAACTGTACGCCACTGCATTTTGGAAGGCTGTCATAGACAGCTCGAGCAGGCATTGGAGAACTGCGGCCACGCCTGCAAACACACTGCCTGAATTGGAAGAGGGCTGCCACACCTCCGAAAACTCAGATGATGGCACTATGTTTCTTGCACATGCATGCAAGCAAACATAAAAAGGCAAAACAAAAACATTTGGGCTATAAACAAAACAGGGTGGGGTCTCCCTATTGCACAGTTTACTCTCCCCTATAAGGTCATCAGAATTTGTTGTTTTCTTTTCCTGTGTTCTTCATTTGGCAAAACACCCTTAACAGCTGTGTCAGTCATTGCTTCTTGCAGGGATGGGCAGTCTCCCCAGGAACCTCAGCATATGAGCTGGTTTGCTTTTGCTCCACAGCTGGTGTTCGGGGACAAGTTGCAAATGCCATTTAGCCCTTCTGACTGTTCCACTCTCTCTTTTTTAACACCATATGGTATAATATGGATATCTGGTACTAGTCTTGCAGATTTGGCAGGGGTGGTCTACTCTCTCTCTGCCACTTTCTCTTTACTTCTGTCTGGGCGCTGAAATGTGCAGACCTCTCAGGACCCAACTTCACAAACATTTCACATTCACTTTGAGTTTTTTGCTTCAGTCAGTTTAACATAAACTGCTTTTACTTCTACTGTAGCTGTTTTTATTAGCTATCAGAGTATCAGACACTATAAAAATCTCAACAAAGTTACCCTACCCCTTAACTCACTGCCCCCTATTCCCCAACCTCTATATTATTAAACTGATTGGGAGGCACATGGCCCCTGAATCCAGCTACTGCCCCCTGTCACTTCCTGCCCTGACAGAGGGGATCCATTCATGTAGTGTCCCAGGCCCTTGGTGCTCTGCTGAAGCATGCCATGGAACTTAATCCTTGTCACTGTTGACAATCCTTTCCTATATCCCAGAGTGTTAGCTTGGCCTGCCACTGCCTACTCTGAAAAGGCCAAATCTCGATGTTATTGCCTGCACTATCACAACCCCTAATACTGACCCCCCAATGCCTCTGCCTGTCCTGGCAGAAGTGGGAGTAGCTTTGGGATGCCTTCTAATGATCTCCCAAGATTACCACAATGTGCAACTGCCTACCCTGGCATGCTGGGTCCCATCACTGCCACCATTTTCTCCTCTAGTGGGTGAACCCTGACCCTTCTAGCTTTCCTTCTTCTTTGAAGGTAGGTAGGAAGGAAAAATGCTTAATTATTTTTTTTGTATTAATCTTTTATTGCCTTCCGTGGACTACACGGGGCTATGACCCCCTCCCTCAGAGGATGTACATCCTCTGACTCGACCCCTAGCTCATCTGCCCCTGAGATTCCCCCCACAGATTCCCCCTCTGTGACAGGGCCAGGTGGAGGGGTGCCAGCAGTTCCCCACCACCCGGTACGGCAAATCTGGTGGCAAGGGGCAGGCTTCGCTGGAGCGGTCTGGCCATCACGGGTTCATGGAGCCCCAGCCTTTTTCCATTTTTCTCCCTCCCTCCCTCCAATGTAAGCACATCGGCTTCTGAACCTCCTGACTCGTACTGTACTCGAGCCACTGCTAGAGGACAATCAGTAGGCGGGATGACTAGTCCCCTTCCCCAGAGACAGCACAGCAGTCCTCTGGATGCTCAATCCTCTCTCCCCCCCCGCCGACCCCCAGTGGCACAGGCTCATTCCCAAACCCCGGGCTGCTGGCATGGCGCGAGGTGTGGCGTCCAGTGCCTCAACCCTCAGCACCACTGGGATGACCATAAAATGTCTATTTTTAAAATATTTGGGATTTTTTTTGAACTCTTTATTTTCTTCCCCACTGCCGAACTCTCCCCGGCAACCTCTGATCTGCCATCTCTACTTCCCTGCTTCGTCCAGTTAGCCCCTCCACTCCTCTCCAGCACCAGGCATCCCCCAGGTCTGCCCTCTGGGGAAGGGTGCCCAGGGTGCTCTATCTTCAAGTATTGAGTCACTGGACTGGAGAGGGAGGGGAGAGCGAGGGGGTCTGGGCCCAACTTAAGGAGTGTGGACCAAGGAAGGAGGTGCCATTGCCTGTCAGCAGAGGGGGGGTTTCTGGTTTACACCCCTGTGGAGCCCAGCTGCCAAGGTAATGTGCTGCCATGGCTCCACTCACCTGGCATGCGTCATGATGCTTCTGTTGGCAATCTCCAGCCTCCGCCAGGGGTCGCTCCTTGATCGGCCATCTCCCCAACCCTCACCAGGGAGGACAGAGCAGTCCTTCAGATGCTCAATTTCCTACCCCCCTGCCAATCTCCAACAGTCTGAGCTCATTTCTGAACCTGGGTCGCCGGTGTGGCGTCCAGAGCCTCAAACCTCGGCACCACCGGGCCTAAAATGTTTATTGTTATATAGGATTTGTCCATTAGTGCCAAAGTGGCCCGATTTTTAATGTTATCCTGTTTATCAATAATTACAGTTTCATTACAGTACAAAAAATACAGTAGTTATCAAAACAGTACTACATTTATAATACAACTATAAAATTATAAGACAATTAATTCAAGTACAATTGCAAGCAGTAGTAATTTCTAATTTCCAAGACTGCTGGAAATGATTTAAGGAATTTGGACAATGAAGTTTTGTAATCATTTTGTTCCAGGATTGATCCATCTTAATTCTGAATGACATGGCATCATATGTGTTGTTAAGGTCACACGTAGGTGCTTTCAATTAGCGGTAACGGATAGTCCTCAGTAAGTGAGCATGGAACTGCGTATCTAAAAGACTACTGAGGGTTTCAGGATTCTTTCAATAATATATTGGATAATGTATAGGAGCCCATACACAACCATGCTATTCTAATACCGAGTGGTTTCCACTGACGATGAGGACCTCGAGAGCGAAGCTCAAGAGGTCCCTATCGTCATGGAAACCACAAGGTATTAGAATTGAGGGTTGTGTATAGGGGCTCCCATACACTTTTCTATATAGTGTATGGCCCCAAAAAAGAAGTATGCTTACTTTAGTCCCCCAAGATCAGTCCTTGCTGCCACGGACCATCTTTTCTCATTTTGCCGTCGCTGAGTCAAGTCAAGCACGCAGCTCATCAACCGCCCCATCCAATGAACAGCAGCTGTATTGTGACCTGCCTACTAACACAGAACAAAAAGTCATTCTGCATTAGTATGCATGTCACTAGTGCAGCAGAACAACTTTTTCATGTGTATGGATTTCCATACACAGTCGCGTTCTGCCATACACTATAACTTAATAATATAAAGCTAACCCCAGCTTCTTTCTGCCTACTTCTAGAGAGCCCCAAATATTGAGACACTATACAATGATGTTCGTTAAAAGGACACATCAGAACAAATCAAGCCAGCTTATTGTAAACCAAATCTAGCTTTTAAAGAATGGTTTTATCTACATTTAGGTGGACTAGACTTCCATATTCAGAGATACTGTAGGAAGCATACTGTATGAGGGAAGTAGTTTGACCAAAAGGTTAGAGGGTAGCTCTGTGAACCTGGAGACCCTGGTTTGACTCTCACACAACTACTATATCCTTACTATGTGACTCTAAGCATATCAATATAAGTATTCCATGTTTTAATTGGTGTATGCTCTTTACTTTTTATACTGTAATTCAGCTATTACCTGTAACTGCCAGATCTTACTTCGAGGGGGCTCTTGCAATAGACGGCACAGTTAGAACTTAGCAGCCAGGTGACAGAACCACACGGAAAATTTCTAGCCAGCAGCCTACAATGGGGGACCACCCCCTGACATCGGCATGTGGATGTCCACACTGGTATAAGAGGGGCAGTCCCCCATGCCCACCTCAGTTCTTTTCCCACCGTCGACCTGCACTTGTCAGACCTTGTATATCACTGCTTCAGTCAACCGCCATTTTCACTACGTTTATTATTTTGTCTCCGTTCATAGTTAGCTCTTTGGCTCCATGTCATCGCCAACTTCTTCTGCAGATTCCCACAAGTCTGTGTGTGCCTGCAGCAAGCAGTTCCCCGATAAAGCCAGTCACACAGCGTGCCTCATTTGTTTAGACCTGGACCATGATACGAGCACTTTTTTAGCCACCAATATGCTGTGTTCCACTTCAGCGTTGTAGCCACATATTCATTATACATGAGAAGCAGCTAGTAAAGCATGGGCACAATTGTTAAAACATGATCGGCATACTCCAGCCACCATGGGTTTGTGGAACTCCTCATGGACTGACTCAGCTAGATGCCACAGTTCTTTTCATTCTTAATACAATATTTTTTTTGTCTGTGGATTTATAACTAGGTAGTCTCATTCAGGTGTGCTGCATACTGCTCCATTACATTTTTAGCTGTTTATTACATCCCTTCCCTCCACTACATCACCTCTATTCTTTTTTTTTTAAAGTGAATTAGCATTTACTACCAGTATCATAGTAATTGCTTAAAGTCGGGAGCCCCAGAAACTATAATATTTTTGCTTATTTTAGGTACTTCCTCCTTAGCTTGCATATACTGTATTTTTTCCGGTCTAGCTTACATTTTGAAAATCCTTTACCCCTGCCCTGCCACAGGTTTTCCTCAGACATGTCTCTAAATTACTGCAATCCACAGTTGTCATTTATGAATTACTTACTGTTCACAGATTTCAGCATTTTCAAATTTAAATTTAGCAGCCCTGACCAGACAACATTTCAAAGAGACAGTTTCATCCTTTTGTCTTGGTCATTACATGGAGAAACCATACTCCCAACCTTTTATTAACTTGTTCAGCAACCACATATGGTTACCGTAGCTACCTGAATATGTCATCATCACCATGAGACTATAAAGGTAGCAGTGGCGCACACCTTGGCCATGCCCCCTGACAAAGAGGTTTTCGTAACCTTGAAGTGCTGGGGCTCATCGGTCCAAGTGCAGGTTCTTTGTACTTGCATATGCTGCTCTAAAATAAATATACCTTTTGCAACAGTTCTATGGGAGTGTTTGTTTCCGTTTGCTCTCTGGTTATCCTCTCCATAACTACTGGCAAGGAGTAATTACACCCCAAATCCAGTACTGAAATTCTCCTTTATACTCACCCATGTGTGACAAGGTGCGTGTTTTGAAGAGCACACACCTTTGACAGTCTCCTTTCAATCACCAGTTAAAGTCATTTTCTGGTCACATGCCACTAAACTCAAAATTTATTTTCTTATGTCGCACAACTGGCCATTAGATATTAAAAAAACTCCATGCCACAGATATTATATCAAATCACAAACTATCTTCCAGTTTCACTGAGCTTTTTCCACCAAATAGTAAGTTTTTTTTGTCACTTTAAAAGTTGCTTGCACTTAGCTGACTGTACACTGCCATTCTTCTTATACCTTCATGGGAAAAAACTTCCACTGCTTTGAAATGCTTTCTTGTCAGTCTCTCACAAACTCAGTAAACATAGTTTCTCTGGTGCAAAATACAGTTTCACAATGTAACTGTAAACCTATACCATTTACAAGAGTGCAAAGTGCAAAACAGCAGTTACTTACAGTAGCATCAAGGTTTGTTGAGTTCTACATGTTGAGCTTAAAAGGCATTGTGGAAAGAAGTATTTTGTACAGAGCCCAGGAGGCTGGTCCATAATCTGGGGGTGTCTGTAAGACAAACTGGCTTCACCACTAGCCTTTGGTTACTGACTGATGACAAAAGAGCATCAGTACAGGCATGTTAAGGTGCAAGTGTTCGGGGCTACAGGAAATGATGGGGAGAAGGTAGTGTAGCAAGGGAGGTTGCCCAGACCAGACTCTGAAAAAGAGAGTTGTCCAATGCATGTGCTAATGTCCCTTCGGTTACATTGCACTTTCAGTAGGTTGTTGTGTGTAGTGTGGTGGTGGGTATGAGGTGAGCACGATGAGTTAAGAAATGAAAATCCTGTTTAGAAAATGTAGATTATGGGGCACTAGAAAATGGGCATTGCAAAACTCGCATCCTGACTGGCTGAAACAGCCTGGCACCCAGGCTGTTATTTTTTAACAATGCCCTCAAAATAACAAGTGTCACTTTGGCATGCCCCTTTACTTGGAATATCCTGGAGGCACCCTGGTTTTCTAACTTCAGTACTGCCATTTTTCGTACCCGCTAAGCCACCGGTAAACTAGCCGACAACCTCCTGTCATTGCAGCCACTCGTTTAACCCATCACCATTCAGTCGTGATTTATACCACAACCCTTCCCAAATGAAAGCTTTTTTTTCTTTCTCCCACAATCAACAGCACTACTGAAAATGTGGCTTCATTTAAAAATGCTGCACACAGCTTATCTATCACCAGTCCTGGTTTACCGTGCCCGCAGCTCCACAGTCCCAATATCAAGCTAAAAAATTTTACACAAAAACTACCCCTGTTCTAAACGGCAAACATCTAGGTCTTTCTGATCACGTATTTTACTTCACCCAGCTCGCTCCACCTCAGCAGCTGCACAGAGCCATGGCCGACTCGCTCTGTATCCAGAAACAATGTGAAATGAAATCACTCTAATTTGAAAGTGAATGGCGGTTGTTGGAATGATGACCACCACAGTAACAAAAGTAAACCAATAAAACACTGGCGCCCTCTAGTGGCAGTTCTTGGCAGTTGTGCCAGTTGAGGGTCTACTTTACAGTAAACCTGCTTTCTTTACTAAATGGTATCTATTTTATTTTATTTATTTTATCTTTAAATTTTGTACTTAAAATTTAATATGCAGCTCATTTTCTAAGTGTAATAATACCCTCTAGTGTGGGTGTTATGGGATATAACGGACCTTCCAGGGGCTACAAGGCCCTCCGCCTGTGGCTTCAGGCCTCACTGTGCCCCATGGCAGTCTGTTATATCCCAATAACACCCACCCTGTCAGGTATTATTACTTATGTAGCATACACTGTAGTACATAACCACAGTCAAAGTTAAAAAAAATCAATTCTGAGATGATCACATGTTTAGCATAGTTTTAGTTCAGCATTTGGCTGGGTATCTGTGAAGGTGCCATACAGCTGGAAGGGCCTGGGCACTCTCAGTTATTGAGGTACCAGTAGTAGCAGCCAGGGAAAGCAGGTCAGAGTAATACTTGGGAACCATTGGCAGGCCACCAGCACTATACACAGCCCTGCCAAGTCAGGCAGTGGCAGGGGAGCAATACTTGGGAGGGGGATAAGGGCAACACAATTAGGACTTGGTCTGCCAAGGAAGGCAGTGGTAGCTCAAGGTAACACTGAGAGGCAGAACAACCCCTTCCCCCCCTCAGTGTTGACAAGGACAGGGATCTCTGGGGTTGGCGGCAGCCTGGTGCCAAGGGAACAGGACACTACCTAGATGGTTCTCCCATCAGGGCAAGCAGTGACAGGGATGCAGAAGACCAGCCAACCATTTAAAAGATACTGGGATTGGTAGTGGGGTGGGAGTCAAAGATGTGGGCTAGGCTCTATTTTTAATGTTTTTAACGTTGTCTTGCTTTGTGTTTTTATTCTTGTTCAATTCTTTTCACAAACAAAACTAGCTTCTTCTTGGTAGCCAAATGCAATTTCAGGTAAGTGTTCTTATAGGGCTTCTTCTGTTAAAAGGGATATACCTGTGTGTGTGTGTGTGTATATATATATATATATATATATATATATATATATATATATATATATATATATATACACACACTGCATGAGTATGTTTCGTTTGTCTTTTCCTTTGCCTGTTGAACAAACTTTAAATTCAGCCTTTGGGAATGCAAATTATCCTCCACTGTAGGAACTGGTGTTTTCAGCTGTCTTCTCATCAGGTTCCATGCTAGGGCTACATTTTGATGTATTAACTAGAACAGCTGCGTAACTCTTCAGTTTGTTGTTTTCACTTCAGCCTCACCATTAGCTTGAGGGTAATGTGGGCTTGTATGTTGCAAATATAGTAAAAAGTTAGAGCCAGCCTCAGGCAAACAAACTTGCAAAATCCAAACAATAAGCCACTCTGGGAGTTTTTTGACAAAGATCATGAAACAATGTGCTACCGCATAACATTCTTTATTGCAGTGGCTCCTCATCCTGCTGTTTTGCCTTAATTTACTTCTTCAGGGAACTTCTACAGCAATTAAAATACATTGCATGAATTTATAAAACAGGTAGGGAAAATACTGCATCCTAATTGTCTAGGACTTGTGTGTTGAAAGAGCATAATGCACTGATGAAAATAGTGCTGGTAATCAGGGCACAGCACACTAACAATTTATTCATTTATTTATTTGCTTTTGTTAACCAGGTTAGCACACTAGACAACATATGCCTATTTTCAGGTGCAACCTGGGAGGTTACAGAGTACATAAGAAACACAATACAGAGTCAGGGTACATACGGGCCCACGAACAAGTGGGTGGAACAGTAACATGGTACAACTGTCTTTTCATAGTAAGGTAGGCAGTAAGTCAACAGGGTACATAACAGTAATTGAGAGGTAGATTAGCAACAGGTAACATCATGACAAAGAATACATCAAAATTACATGAAAGTACATGAGCGCCTAACATGAGAGAGAATGCACTTCAAAAATTGTGCAGCTAGATGTGGGAACTGCTATGACAAGAGCGCCTCTCCACCAGGAGGGCTAAAAATACCTTATGCTGGTTAAGAGCAGAGATTAACAGTGGTCAGTGTATCATCCCACAGTCTCCCATAGTGTATCCGGGGGGAGGGAGAGACTATTCTGGAACTATATAGCACATAGACAGGCAGAGGCAGTTTTGAGGAAGTTCCAGAGGGATGTTTTGAAGCAGGGATGGGAGGAAGATGCATGAACAAGGGCGGGAAGGGAGTACCACAGCCTAGGCGCATAGAAGGAGAAGGTCCGATCACCTGTGAGGGTGTGGGTCTTAGGAACCAGGTGGATCTGAGTAGCACTAGATCTTAGGTGGTAGGCAGGGGTATCATATTTGAGGGGAAGGGCAAGTGCAGAGGGAGTGGCCGTTCTAACTATGTTATCAACAAAGTTGCCAAGGACAAATGTGTGTTGTTTTTCAGGGGGGAGCCACTCCAGCCGGGAGCAGAGCTCACAGCGATGCATAAGGCGAGGTGCAGAGAGTGCAAAGCAGCAGATGTTGTTGTAAGCAGTATCCCACTTTGCTAGGCTAGAATTTGGGACTGGGGCAAAGGCTACAAGCCCATAGCAAAGTGTGGGAAGGAGTATCCTCTTGGCTATGGCGAGGCGAGCAGCCGGAGTGAGGCAATCTTTTGCCCTGTAGGCAAGTCCAAGCTTCCCATTTGTGGCTTTACAGACATTCCAAAGGTGCATGGTAAGATCCAGTTGTGGATCGAGGGCAACTCCTAGGTACTTGACGGCATCAGTGACTGGCAGGAGGGAGCCATTAGCTCCATATATCATTAGAGGAGTAGGGCGAGAAGTTGTTTTGGCCACAGAACCAAAGAGCATGGCCTGAGTCTTATCCAGGTTGATGGTGAGCTTGTGTCCCTCCAGCCAGTTCTGGATAAGATCGAAGTCTGAGTTAAGTTGGGAGTTGATGCTAGTAATGTCCTGAGAACTGTACAGTACGACAAGGTCATCCACGTATAGAGTTGGGTGCCCGTATGTAGCAACAGAGGGCAGCTCATTTATGAAAGGAGAAGATAGAATGGGTCCAAGGATGGATCCCTGGGGGACCCTGCAGTTAACGGGGGAGAGGGCAGAGAGGGCGCGGTTGAAGCAGATGTATTGCTGCCTTCCCCCAAGGTAGTCGGTGAACCAGGCTAGGGCTCGGTGGGATAATCCGAGGGAATGAAGAGCGGTATGGAGTAGGGAATGGTCAACCCGATCGAAGGCCTTAGAGAGGTCGATAAAGATGGCTCTGGTCAGTTTGCCTTGGTCAGTGGCTGACCGGATCTCAGAGGTAACCACGACAAGAGCAGTTGATGTGCTGTGCCCCTTTCTGAAGCCATGCTGAGCTGGACAGAGAAATGCATAACCCTGAAGGTAGTGGGAGAGTTGAGAGGCAACTGCCTTTTCAAGGAGCTTACAGGTGCTGAGAGTATGGTGATGCGGTGATAGTTTTTCATATCCTTGGGGTCACCTTGTTTGTAAACAGGGACAACCTTGGCCACTTTCCATACGTCAGGTATGATCCCCGAGATAAGTGAAGAGTTAAATATATGAGCGACTGGCCTGGTGAGGAGGGGTGCCCCCAAGCTCAGCAGCTTTGGTTCGAGGTTGTCGTGACCTGCTCCCATGTGATGGGAGAGCCCGGCTAGGAGATCCTGGGTCTCCCCAACTGAGATCCATTTGAGGTAGAATGGCGGCCAAGGGGGGGTGTCCATCAGGCAGTATAGGGGCAGAGAGTTGGGAAGAAGGAGGAGCAGGCAGGTCAGTGAACATGCCGTTAAATGCAGTGGCAATAGTATGAGGTTATTGCAGTTGGACACCCCGGTATTCATGTCGTGATCATTTCCTTGGCAGACCCTCCGACCAGGTTTTTGACATTTTGCCAGAAGTGCCGGGGCTTGTAGGCCGAGGCTAGCAGGGCAGGTTTTCAGTACTCGATCTTTGCAGTGCATATGGCTTTCTTGCAGGAGTGCCTGAGCCACCGGTATTCGAGGAGGTCGTTATTGTTGCTGGAGATCTTGTGTTTCACCCAGCATTTGTCTCTCTGCTTCATGAGGGAGAATAGTCCACCATGGAGCCACTTTGTACCATGCTCCTCACCATCCTTTTTATTTTTATTTATTTATTTTTTTTTATTTTAGTTTTTGTTGACCGGGTAAGTGCACTAGACAAATCCTACCTATTTTCAGGCACGACCCGGGGAGGGGGATACAGATGAATGCCAACTGACCTTGAACCAGATTAAGCTGTTGGTGGTATTTTTAGTGAATGAGGGAAATTTGGCCAGGACACCATGAAAATTCCCCTACTCTTTTCGATAAGTGCCATGGGGTCTTTAACATCCACCTGAACTACCACCAATCCAGGCAGATGGGACCTCGGTTTAACGCTCTCATCAAAGATGGCACCTCAAGTGCAGCACCCTCTCATGCTGCACTACAGTGTCAGTACTGGATATTAACCTAAGTGCCAGATGTGGGAACTGAACCCACAGCCCTCTGATCTCCCGGCCTCAGAGGCAAGTGTGCTACCTACTGAGCCACTGACACTGCGTGTCTTTTAGTGAGGGGTGCATGCCGATTTCGCAAGGGGGCAAATATGGCTAGGAACTGATCAAGGGCTGCAACAGGGTCATTTGTAGCAGTGACCCTAGACCAGTCGGCACATCATAGATCATCGAGGTAATCATTGAGGATGAGTTTGGAATAGTCCCTCATCTGGATCACTTGGCTGAGGACTTTGGGCAAGGAATTGCCCCATATGCAGTAGGTTGGAGAGTGATCTGAGATGACGTCAGGGAAAGTTTCCAAGTGGACAATTCTGTCCAATCTGTTGCTTAAAACCCAGTCAATAAGTGACCCTTTGTCCCACCAAGAGGAGATCCTTGTGGACCCCGTGATGATCTGGCTGAGAGCAAGGCCTGAAATAAGAGGCTCAAATAGCTTGGTATTAGGCCCCAGCCAGTTGAGGTTGAGGTCCCCCAGGATTAGCAGCTCATTTGAGCCAACTTTTTCTTTAAGGTGGTCAAGTAGAGAGGAGAGTCCTTGAACACCACCCTTCAGAGGGTTCTAGGCACAGACCAGGTGCACCTTTTTAGTGTTCCCAAGTAGGAGGAGGGAGTGGAGGAACTCACAGGCTGGGGGTTCAAGAGGTGAATGAGACACTGTAGACTTGTTAAGGTGCACCCTAAAATATAGGATTACACCTCCCCCATGCTTACTGCCTGCCCTGTCATTCCAGATGAGGCTGTAGCCCGGGAGGGCACACACAGAGTCAGGGATGCGAGGCTTCAGCCAACTTTCCATGATACCCATAATGTCCGGCTTGTAGTGGGCCGCCCAAGCCGTGAGTTCTGCTAGGTGTTGGAGGATGCTGCGGACATTGAGCTGCGCTAATTTTAGGCCTTTTGCAGATATCCAGGCTGAGGGAGGCTTGAAGGAGTACGGAGTAGGCGGAGAACCTTGCCAGCTGGATAACTTGCCAGCCTGTGCAAGTGGAGCCTTGGCCCCAGCCGCATTGGGCAGCAGGAATGCATGAGGTACCCAGCAGAGGAGATATCCCAAGTGACGTGGCAATGCAGCCAGCATCAGCAGGTGTTGGCACAGTATGGCTGTCTTAGCCAGGCACAGGCTAACAGGAAGACAGGGCAAGTTCCCTTTAGGGAGCAATTTGGGGTCCCACCCTAAGCGCCTGGTCTGGGGTGGACTTTCCAGAGAGAACTCTGGAGATAGGTAGTCAGGAGTTGCAGAGACCAGGAGACAGGGCTAACTTTATTAGAAACTAAGAGACAATGCTATTTGGAGAAATCAGGCTCAATTCAGATGTTTTAGACTGACAGGATTGAGCTAACAGGCAGATTATTACAGAGGAGGCCTCTAGTGGTGAAAATGTATAGCCAGCAAATGGCAAAGTGGGCTGATTGGTTTTTGCACAACACGTGGTATCAGCTATAAAACACAGTGACGACCATGGGTGGTGGTGGGGCAGCCAGCGAAGCCAGCGGGGCCAATACTTCACGCAGCTCCTAGGCAGCGGAGCACCCCGCGTGGCGTGGCAGTTTGCAAGGCCCTGCCAGAAGTCCTGTTAATGGCGCTTTCAGCAGCGCTTAAGTCGAGGTATTTGTGTTTTCATTTTCCATCCAGCTTGCTTTTTTAAAGTGCAGCTTGCAGTGGAGATCAGGTAGTGATTTTCCTTAAAGCGTGGTCTAGGGGGGTGCGGGAAGGCTGGATTCGGTAGCTCTCGCGACCTCTGGGTCGGGACCCTCACAGGATCCAGGTTTCCAATCTGTGGGAAATAAAAGTTCAGGTAAGATCATTTATAGCTTGGCAAGAGGGTGGGTGGTAGGGAAGGAGTGCAAATGGGGGGAGGGGCCTGAGCAGAACAGAGAAAGGACAGCGAGGAGCTGAAATCAAATAACAATACAAAGTAGCTGTAATGATAAGGCTGTAACACTGGAAACTGAGTCCTCAAACTCCCCAAAATCAGCTTATTTCTGAGTAGCAGCATATTAGAAGGCAATTAGCAGGGTTGAAAAATGCTATAATGAAAATAACAAGCCCCCAGTTAAACCAAATTGGGAGAGAGACTGCCTTCCCCTTCAGGTACCAACTCAGCGCCGGGAGAATACCTGTAATTTGCAACGGAGGCACCTGTTCGAAACCAGAGCAAATGGCTGCCACTCTGCTAGCGCTCTCGATTACAATTTAAGCAGGCAGAGTTTCCAGCTACTGGAGTTGTGTAATACAATGCAGTACAACTAACAGGCTATGGTAGTGATTCAGCCAGGGTTATATTGAAGTAGTATATTATAAAAGGGGGAGGTTTGCCCCCAGGATACAATCAACACTTTGAGCTACTACAGTAAATTGCTTTACAGGCATTTCGTTGAGCAGACAGTGAAACTTCTTGGTAAACGAGAGAAAACAATGGAAAATTTGTGCTGTGTATCGGCGCCAATCTGCAAACACTATACACAAAGAGAAATGGCATCGGAGGATTAACAGACAGACAATGCCGTGTTCTCTAAATTTTTAGCTATCAGCCCCCCTACACTTGTTCCCGTCAGTGCCACCCCTGGTCCCACCCCTGCTCCCTCCCTACCTGCAGCCATCTGCTCTCTCTCCCCTGGTAATCCTCGTGGTCTCTTCCTCCCAAACAGGAGGCCCCCCTCACCTCGGGCACCCCCTCCCTTGTCCTCTCTTTTCTGCTAGTGTCTCTGATACTGGGGTCAGTTTCAGTTCCTAGTTGTTCTTCCTCCATCCCCCCTTGCCATCCCCTATCCCCCCCCCAGCCAGGATGCCTACCATATTCATCTGCTCTGCCACTTAGACTCCTCCCTAATCTCCACAGTTCCTCCCTCAAACTAGCCAGTCATCTACAGACCGTACACCCCCCCCATCCTCCAAGCCCAGTCCAGGATCATATCCACACTCTGTACACCCCACTACCCTTCCAAGATGCCTGCCCTATTGACATGTGGCACCTGCCCCATTTTGGCCCCCATATTATGTTATGTTATGGGCTCTTACTTCCAGGTTCTGTACCCTACTACAGCTGTTAGGCCCCTATTTACTCAAATTCCTGTGCCCCCCATAGTAGTACCCCTACTGGTCCCTTGCCAACCGGGGTAATTCAGTCTCAAATCTCATCCATTAGACACTGTATTACTGTTGCAATCCTAAAGCCTCCTTGTCCGTTTTTCACCCCTCAGCTACCATACTTTTTGTTCTCAGCCCTCATATAGTTTCACTTAACCCAGTTAGAAATCATATTGCACTCCAAGTATTTCTCAGCTCAGTCAGAGAAATAAACAGAACAAATAAATATGTATTATTACAGCAATCATAACAGTATAGCTCAGTACTTAGCGCAGTTAGAGAAAGAAACAGAACAACTAAATCTGTATTATTACAGCAATCCTCAAAGTATCCAATCATTGCTTTGTCTCCACTCCAGAGACCCTGCTGGACCACAGAGGACCACCGAGGACCCTGGGCAGGAGAGTGGGCAACTCTAAAGTCCCGGCAGAGCTCCGTTGAGCTTGCTCACTCCCCTGTCTCTCACTCGCTCATTCTGTTTCTCCCAGCGCTGCAGGTTGCTCTTTTATACTGGGCTCCTGCCTGTGTTGGCACCTTTTTTTACCCACAAAGAAATCTGCAGCAGTCCCAACAGAGCTCTGTTGAGCTCGCTCACTCCCCCTCCCTCACTAGCTCATTCTGTTTCTCCCAGCGCTGCAGGCTGCCCCTTTGTACTGGACTCCTGCCTGCATTGGCACTTTTTTCTGCCCACAAAGAAATCTGCAGCAGTCCCGACAGAGCTCTGTTGAGCTCGCTCACTCCCCACCTCTCACTTGCTCATTCTGTTTCTCCCAGTACTGCAGGCTGCCCTTTTGTACTGGGCTTCTGCCTGCATTGGCATCTTTTCCTGCCCACAAAGAAGTTCACAACTGTCCCGACAGAGCTCCGTTGAGCTCACTCACTCCTCCTCTCTCACTCACTCCTTCTGTTTCTCTCAGCGTTGCAGGCTGCCCTTTTGCACTGGGCTCCTGCAATCATTGGCATCTTTTTCTGCCCACAAAGAAATCCACAGCAGTCTTGACAGAGCTCCACTGAGCTTGCTCACTCCCCTTTCCTTTCTCACGCGTTCTGTTTCTCCAGGCGCTGCAGGCTGCCTTTTTGTACTGGGCCCCTGCCTGCATTGATGCCTTTTTCTGCCCACAAAGAAATCCTCAGCAGTCCCGACAGAGCTCTGTTGAGCTTGTTCACTCCCCCTTCCTCACTCATGCATTCTGTTTCTCCCAGTGCTGCAGGCTGCCCTTTTGTACTGGGTTCCTGCCTGCATTGGTGCCATTTTCTGCCCACAAAAAAATCCGCAGCAGTCCCAACAGAGCTCCATTGAGCTCGCTCACACCCTCTCTTTCTCACTCACTCATTCTATTTCTCCCGGCACTGCAAGCTGCCCTTTTGTACTGGGCCCCTGCCTGCGTTGAGTCCTTTTTCTGCCCACAAAGAAATCTGCAGCAGTCATGACAGAGCTCCATTGAGCTTGCTCACTCCCCCTCCCTCACTCACTCGTTCTGTTTCTCCCAGCGCTGCAGGCTGCCTTTTTGTACTGGGCTTCTGCCTGCATTGGTGCCTTTTCTGCACACAAAGAAATCTGCAGCTGTACTGACAGAGCCCGGTTGAGCTCTCTCCCCCCTCTCACTCGCTTGATCTTAATCTGTCCCAAACACTGATTTCCCACAATGACTGCACTATTCTGCACCAGAAGTGCAAAAAACACATTTCAGCCAGGATGTGAAAAATGTCAGCTGTACTATTCATAAAAAGGTGTGAAAAAATGCCAGTGTTGAAAATCTGGCTTGAAAATATTACAAATTTGCGAAGTTACAAGGGTGCGTGGAAACAGTGCAATGCACGCTTGTAACACAGTCATTTTATGGACTTTCATCACCAAATTTTCGACATAGGCATTTTAAGACCTCTACTCATTAACAGTGTCACTGTCATTTTCTTAATCTGTCCCGAACACTGATTTCCCACAGCGACCGCGCTATTCTGTGCTGGAAGTGTGAAAACACATTTCAGACAGAATGTGAAAAATGACAGCTGTACTGTTCATAATGGGGTGTGAAAAAATGCCAGTGTTGAAAATCTGGCATGAAAATAATACAAATTTTGCAAAGTTACAAAGGTGCGTGGAAACTGCGAAACACACACTTGTAACACAGTCATTTTATGGATTGTCGTCACCAAATTTTCAACATATGCATTTTAGGACCTCTGCTCATGAACAGTGTCACTGTCATTTTCTCAATCTATCTCGAAAACTGATTTCCCACAGCGACCGCACTATTCTGTACCGGAAGTGTGAAAACGCATTTTGGCCAGGATGTGTAAAATGACAGCTGTACTGTTCATAATGAGGTGTGGAAAAATGCTAATGTTGAAAATCTGGACTAAAAATATTACAAATTCATGAAGTTACGAGCGTGCATGAAAATTGCACAAGGCACGCTCATAAAACAGTCATTTTGGGGATTTTTTTCACCAAATTTGCAACATAGGCCTTTTGAGAGCCCACCTCATAAACAGTGGCACTGTCATTTCATTAATCAGTCCTGAAAGGTGATTCCACACAGTGACCACGAAATCACCTTTTGGGACTGAATAATGCAATGACAGTGACTGAATTCATGAGGAGGGGTCCCAAGAACTCCATGTTGAAAATTTGGTTCAAAAATTCCCCAAAATGCCCGATATATGCACCAAAGTTGAAAAAACCCTATTTATGCCATTATACGGCTTACCGGCATTTCTTCAGTTCACAGTCAGCTTTGAAGAGTGCAGACGTGTTCCTGGTCCACCGAAGATCATCGCGCTGGGCTCTGGAGGTAAGTATGGGGTGGGTGTGTGTGTGGATTCAGGGTGCGCAGAGGGTGGACATGTGTTGGGGGAAGGGCCAGCGGACTCTACGAGGGATTGTTTTCAGTTTTACAGGTTAGAGAAAAAAAAACATTGCGGAATGGTTTTTTTTTCGGGGACTTTCAGCAGGCTGTGGTGGGCTCCCAGCATGCCACATGAGTTTTTTGGGGGGGCGTCTGTAGCTGACAGGGGATTGGGCACCCCCCTTGGCACATACTGAGTGGGGGGGAGAGTCAAGGGGGATTGGACACCCCCCTCAGCATGTAACAGTTTTTATGAGCAGGACATTATGCTGATGGGGCGTGGGCTCCCCTGATGGCAAATTTACTGGAAAGGGTGGGGACTGAAGCCGATGGGCATTGGGCGCCCCGTCGGCAAAGAAAGACTGTGGGGGGCTCATGATGCCGAGGGGGATTGGGCACCTCCTCAGCACACAACAAATGGGGGAGGAGGGTCACAGTATGCCAATGGGGAGTGGGCTCCCCCTTTGGCAAATGAACTAGTGGGGGCACCACAGCAAGGTACCACCCTGCAATGACAGGTCGCTCCCTCATTGCAGCTGAATGTCTGATGCTGCAGTGACGAGGCGGCCCCTGATTGCAGTGGCAAAAGCATTTCAACTTAGTGGCACTTTTGCAGAACCAGTGTCATCAAGACACTGGGCCTGCATTGGTCCACCAGTGCCAAGCCCCCAAATGCAGTGCCCCCGTTGGCTGCCAGAGTGCCGCACCTCCACAACCCGCTTCTCTCCTTAGCTGCCGCATAATGTTTGCGCATGCGCCCAAGCAAACATAAAAAGTGCACAATTACAAACATCAGGTAATAATGTGACATTCTGGGACCTGAACTCAGGCCCCTAGAATACCATACTAGTGCTCTACCACTGTGCTACAGGCTCCAATGGTTTGACCTGGCATATTTTTGAGGTATGATGAACCACATATGATTCAGTTGCATCAACTGTTGTTTATAATTTAACAGTTATGAAAATATTCATTTAATGTATCTTAGTTGTTGTAGAAGACCCCTGAGGAAACCAGTTAAGGTGAAACATTGTAAGGGGGAGCCACTGCAATAATGAACACTATGTAGTAATGCATTGTTTTGTGAGCTCTGTCAGCTGTGTGAGTGGCCTGTTGTTTGGATTTTTGCAAACATTGTACATATGCATAAACAAGGCTTCTAGTCTGGTAACTGAATACCTATTAGTGGCTTCCTATATGAAGTAGGTTGGTTTACCTGACAGAGCTAACACACTGTGACTGTTACCTGGCATTCCGAATCCCTGCCAACCAAACAAGACATCTTTGCCCATTCAGATTTGTCATTTCCTCAATGGCCCTCATAAAGTCCCATTCAGATATTTTGTTGTGTATTTCCTGGGATAAATATCCGGGGCTAGATTTTTAAAGCCCTCAGGGACTAAATTCCACTCTGTAGCCAATGCTGTGGGATGAAATCTCTGCACCTGCAGAGTTTGGTATTTTCAGCCGGTGCTGCGGGGGATGTTATGTCTGGTCCCACCAAGCAAGAGTTTTCCCTGCAGCTATGCTGAAAAATTGCCTGCAAGCTGTTGTAAATCATGGAGCCAATTGTAATCCGGCTCTACCTTTGAGAATACCACAGCTGCAGAGAAAAACTGCGGCTCTGCAAGTGGAGACCCGCTTGCGCCAGTTTCATCCTGCAGCCGTGGAAATTTCAGGGGCTTTGAAAATCTGGCCCTGTCTCCACTGAGTAACAATCCATCAGACTGCATTTAAATGCTTCTCTCTCCAGCAAACTAGTCCTGATTCTGTTAGGTAAACTTTTGATATGCTTCAGCCATCCGCTTTATACAAAATCAAATACTGTGTGGTTAGGGATCTGAAGAAGTAGTTTATTTAAATTGCTGTAATTTCGACTTGGACATTAATTTTGATGCTTGTAATGATTCTTCCTAAGCTTATCTTTCTTTGATCCTTGCAGACATCTCTAGATCTTTCAGTCAGTGGGTCCTTAGAAAAATTTACAGCATCCTCCAGTGACTGGTCTGTTAGATGCTTTGCCCAGGGATTATATAAAATTTTGTGCATAAAGGATGCTGAAACTTTTCTGATGCCAAATAAAAGTTCTCGCAGTATATCAGGTGCACAAGTGCTTTGAGATCAGTTGAAAGTGTAAACAGAATAGGCCACAGACATATTTGTAAACATCTTAACTCTTAAACAGAATTAAGCAGTAATATTCATTAAAATTATCTTGTTTTCTCCAGATCAGGGCAACTGCCATATATCTTCAGCTTTGTAGTCCTCTTGACCAATGAACGTGAGATGGCATCTCTCACACCATAAGAGACATCTCTTGTAGCACCTACAGTATTAACTTGTTTAAGTGGCTACCACTTCCAGGTGCATAGACATCCTGTTATTTTCCCCCAGAAGATCTCATATGTGATGGTAATGTCAGAAATAAGCCTGCAAAAATATATTCTAGAAATGGTCAACTATGTTAATTAGTTAGTTAATTAGGTATTGTTTTGGTGCAAAGAAATCTGCCAAATTCCATTTGTAGCCTGAGGTAGCGGTCACTAGCGGAGTGCCCTAGGGATTTGTACTGGGCCCCCTCTTGTTCAATGTCTTTATAAGCAACCTCAGAATTAATAACTAACAAGATCAAATTCACAGATGATGCAAAACTAGGTGGTACTGTGGACACAGAGATGCATAGAAGCAGGACGCTGATTGGTCTAGAGGACATTATTAATTGGGTGAACAAAAATAAGATGCAGTTCAGCTTAGATAATTGTGTTGTAATGCATTTCAGCAGGAATAATACCATGAAGGATTATTAAATTCAAGAGAATAAACTGACAGTAGTCAGTAAAGAAAGAAATCTAGGAGTTTATATCAGCAGAGACCTTAAAGACTAGATCCAATGTAGACAGGTAGCAAACAAAATGGGACACCTGATTAATTGTGTACGTAGGTCTTTTTTCTTTAGGTTGAAATCAGTGCTCCTACCCTTGTATAAAACCTACATTTGGCTACATTTAAATTACTGTTCTCAGCATTGGAGTCCCTACCTAAAGAAAGATGTGAATATGGCCAAGAGAAGCCAGAGCAGGTTTAGCAAACTGATCCCCCGTTGTAGGAATAGACCATATGATGATAGGGTTAAGGACCTGGGACTACGGCACTTAACCCTGAGAAGAACAACGGGTGATATGCTACTCATGTACAAAATACTGGAGGACCCATTATTAATGGAGGAATTAGGACTAGTGCACAAGGATGTTAAACACAATCTAAGGGGATGTAAGCACTAATTGGCAGATGTGGAACCAAAAACTGAATTAAGGAAACATGCTATGTTCCAAGAGCTATAAGATTATGGAACCAGTTACCTGAGGATTTGACCCAAGCACCTAACTTGTCCATGTTTAAAACAAAACTGAACAGTTACATCCGGGGTGTTAACATTGGTTACCACCACTGAGTAGTGGGGACAGCACTCATGGGCCTCGTCCTTCTGTTGTCCTAATATCGAAGTATTAACCAAAGTATTAACATTAATAAGAAAAAACACTTAGGTATTTGTAAATTTAGGGGCAACTCACCTAATGTGACAGGGACATACTGTATTTTCCATATGGACTGCTTTATTTAGTTGCTTGTAGTCAACATATGCATATCACTGGTCTTCAGTGGTGCTATAATCAAACTAGAATACTTATTAAGCTGTTTGACTCCTTCCATAATTACACACGGGATCATCCAGTCTACCACAGTCAGTGTCAGTCAGCGGCTCAGTAGGTAGCACATTCACCACTGGGGCTGAAAGATCAGACAGTTGTGGGTTCTAGACCCACACCAGGAACTTGGGGTAATACCCATAACTGACACCGTAGTGCAGCATACGAAGGGTGCTGCACTGGTGAAGTGCTGTATTGGGGTACTGTCCTTCAGATGAGATACTAAACCAAGGACCCTTCTGCCAATCTCTGGTTAAGTCCTCGAGTGGGATAAGGGATCTGGCCTGGTGGATGTTCCAAAGATGGAAAAAAAAACATTCTGGACTATAGCAGACACCTGGGCCTCCATTGTTAGGTCTTCTTCCAGTATGACTCCCAGATTCTTCACCCTAGGGGAACAACCCAGAGTCACCAAGCCGAAGCCCAGTCTCTTATGCCAGCTGCCACCCCCACTCTACCCCCCCCATGGCCTCAACCAGCTTGATGCCATCCAGTTCTGGATCTCCGCCAGTCATTTGTTAAGCACATTGACAGCACCTCGTGTCCCGGGAGCAAAAGACATATATAGCTGGGTGACATCCGCATAGCAGTGAAACCCAAGCCCATAATATCTAATAACCTTTCTCAGGGGAAGCATATAGACTACAAACCACATTGGTGATAGGACTGAACACTGGGGTATGCCAGAGGACAGAACCACCAGGTGCATGGAAACATTTCCTAACACTACCCTCTGGGTTCTCTCCTGGAGGAAGGACTCAAACCAGCAAATAACAGTGCTGGGGAGTCCAGCGTACTCCCTGAATCATTCCAGAAGTACACCGTTGTACACAGTATCAAATGCAGAAGAGAGATCAAGGAGGATATGAATCGACCATTCTCCTGTATCCCTCACCCTGATTGGGTTATTGTGCACCCTGACTAGTGCCGTCTCCATGCTGTACCTGTCTCTAAAACCAGACTGGAGAGGCTTAAAGATGTCAGAAGACACCATGTGCTCCTCAAGCTGCAGCGCAACAACTTTCTTGATGACTTCAATAATCTTTCTTAGAAAGGGAAGGTTAGAGACTGGATGGTAGTTTGCCAAAGCATCCAGGTCCAGAGATGTTTTTTTTTTTTCAGAAGGGGTTTCATCAGTGTATTTAAGCACTACTGGATGCAGCCACTCCGATAAAGAACACCGGACAATCTTGGCGAACATGGGGCACAGATGCCTGGCACATCCCATTAGAAGTTGGCGTCGGGCATGGGTCCAGATTACAAAATGTTGGCCACAGCTCCAAAACTACCCAGCAAACCTCCTTCACTGTCACTAACCAAAACTCCCCCCAAAGTTCACCGAATGTGTTCTTGACCCACCAGCTGTCCACTGCTGGGCTCACGAGGCCCTATTGAAGTAATTCTGGCCCTGATCGAGGACGTCCTATTTGAGAAGAACCAAGCAAATTGCTCACATTTTGTGGACTTAATTGCTATTATGGGCTGCAGGCAGGGTGAAGAAGCCTGTCTACAGTCAAAAAGAGCTGAACCAGTTGGTTCTTCCCAGCAACAATCTCTGTCTCTCGCGCTACAGAAAATCTGCCTTTTTCCAAGTGATTGCTTTCAGATATTCTTCATAATGAGAAATCAGAACGAGTTTGTCCTCCCAAGCCTTGTACCTCCTCTGATGATGCTCCAGCTTCTGACCTCTGGCTTTTAGCACTCTCTGCTCACCGTCAAAGCAGAGTGAGTCGAAGCATGACACCAGGAGGCATACACGGACCGATGTTAGGCAGTTGAAGGCCCCAGTGATAACTCTATTATAGGCAGCCACTGCAGCCTCTGCACCCCCAGCGCATGCTGCCAGCATTTCTGAGGTATCCAGCACCTACATCAGTCCTTCAGGTCCAACCCCTCCCAAAGGTCGGTACTGGATCATCTTCATTGGGGATGGACTACAAGGGAGAGTCTTGAAACAGAACGTGGTCACACAGTGGTCCAACCAACTGACAGGATCAATCTCAAACCTATTAACCTTGAGCCCCAGGGAGAATATCTGGTCTAAGTCATAACCATGTTGGTTGGTTGCACTGGTAATCACCTGTGCTGGGCCCAATGCTTCCATACTCTGGAGGAAATCTTTACCAAATTGAGAGCATTTGTCATCCACTCTTGGTTATGAAGGACGTGATTTCCTGCAGAGATTCCCACTCGCATCCTGGAGGCCGGTACACAAGGAGGATCCTGCAACCCGGACTAACACACATGGCCATGCCCTCAAACGATCCAGCATCCCCCACCGGGTGTGCCACCAGGTTCAGTTTAAATCTAAAGCAGATGGTCACATGCCCCCCTACAGGCCCTCCTCAGGCAGTGCACAATCAAGAAGCTAGCCACGACCAACACTTCCGGAACTGAGCCAGAGTCATCCCCCAGCCAGGTCTCGGTAATGCAAGCCAGACTGACAGAAGAAATAAAATCTGCTACAATTTCAGTCTTATTCCTCATCGATCTGGCATTACATAGCACTGCTGAAGTGGACGGAAAGAGTTAATAGGCCCCTCACCCACCCGCCCACTCAGTCTGGCAGGATCCCTGGGAACTGGGACCAGACAAGACTGACCCCTCTCTAATCCCCGTCTAACCCCAGGGCATCTCCTGGTCTGCACCACCCTGATAGGCACTGCTCTCTCAGTCCTCCCTGATCCACATGCTCTCCTTTTGTCCTTCCCCGCAATTCCCTCTTCCCTACACTGCAGCCAGTGTGGGGGGGGGTGAGGTCGAAAGGATGCTGATCCTTGAGCTGGGATGGGGAGTAACTGAGCCATAGGGGCTGATGCAAACAGCACATGTTCCTATATTCTCCTAAAATAATCAACCCCCACCCAGTGTCCTCCCACCCCACCAACACATCCATTTACTGAGATGCCCATACTGAAAACATGTGCTACACCTCAATTGGTCACTCGCACTACTCAAGTGCATTTGAGATCCTCATTTATAACAAACCTTCGGCAGCCCAGGTAAAACAGGATCCCACTATCTTCTCTTATGTAAAAACTTTCTGGTAATTGATAAGCTCATGTGTCTGTCTGGTGTAACTTTACTTTGAATTCCATCCCCCTGTCCAGATTTGGTAATCGTCAAAAATAGATTCAGGCCTACCCTGAATCTCGAATTTTTGCTGCAGCCAGTATTGAATGTCTGCTAACCTTATCCCCTCATTCCTATACATCATTGCTACTGTTCTATGCAAAGGTTTCATCAGAGGTATTGCCACAAACAGTAACCATAATGGTGTATTTTTTATTTAACCATACTTTTTCCAGAATCGATCTAGAGCCACCATTGTTTTAAAACTTATATCAAAAATACTCTCCTGAAATGTGTATTAATCCATATACTTCATATGCAAAAGACTTCATTAAATCTTTTAGTAAGGTTTGAGCCACATAAGAGTGATCAGAATGTACTTCTAAACCCCCCCTTATACTGCAACCTTACTGCATTTCATCTCTTGGCAGGTTCAGACCTGCTAGCTAACAAGTCTGCCATATGAAACCTTGTATTCAATCCTATAGGACCCTCTCTTTGTTCATTTGAGTCTCATGTTGTGGTTTACCAGACTCCCTATTTGAGGGCCCTTCATCTGCTGCACCATTTATTCTTCCATTAGTCCCCCAAAGCAAGGACTGTCCCTTGTTGTCTGCTCCCCATGTTCTTGAGTATACAGTTTGTGTAGTGTGTTTATCACAGGGAGCAGCCTGCCCTGAGTCCACAGTTACAGTCTATTCTTTCCCATCCTGATTTACAAAAGTCTGGGAGCTGCCTGGTATCCTACCTGCAGAAGCCTTGTCCTAACCATTTAGCTGAGGAGTTTCTTCAGGTGTATTGGTATCCATGTCACCAGTGGCTCCTTCTGACTCCACTGGTGTGAAGTCTTGTGTTGATCCCTCTTCCCCCATTCTCCATGTTTCAGTAGCTGCCTCCTCTTGTGTGGCTTCATGATTCCCTGCAGACTCAGCGGTAGTCCTATGTGCGTCATCAGTCGTCGTTTGGGTTGCGCTGGTAGCATTCAGCTCCATACTGTCATTGAGAGGAAATGAACTGTCATCCCCAGCTGATTGTTCATTCGACTCAGGATTATGGAGCATAGGATTTTATATTCTCCATACTGATGTCACAGGACATGGCTCCTTCTTTTACTTTAACCCTAATGGGATCATCCTGAAGGAATTCTATTTCTTCTTTAAAAGCATTGCTATAACTGGCCCACTGGCACAGCAGTAGTGCTATCACCTACAACAACAATGACCCGTTCATTAGTGAGTGCAGGAGTCTGAGAGTTGGCTGGTGGGAGGAGGAGCAAGCATCTGATGTACTGCTGCCCTCCTCTGGGAGTGGTGGGACATGCATCCCAGCACTCACCTGACACCTGGTGGAGTCCAAGGGTTGGGCACACTGGGCCATCAGGACACAAAAGAGGTGTGGCAGCTGTCAACACACATTGCACGGGAACATGTGTCATAATGGCATTGCATGTCCGTACTTCCTGAAGGTCACAGAACAGGGAAAAGCACATCTCCAACTGGTAGGATGAATCTGGTCTCCCACAGGCCCTGCACCCAGCTATCCAGGCACTGGTGAGCTAACCAGATCCTGTATCTGGTGGGGTTTGGGGAAACCCACTGACCCCACAAGGGAGGGTAAGTCCTGGAGAACAAAACAGCCAAAGGTAAGTCCTGGAGGATGCTGGAGTGACAGGGCTGAGGGGACTAGAAGATGGGGCCTTGTCAATGTACAGGGGAAAAAAAAAAAAAAACATTTGCACAGACCTTCTCTAGTTACACACTAACCCTATGGTAATGGACCCACCGCAGCTTACATTATTGACATGAAAACTACACCATGCAGCTGAGTGGGTGCATGAGAGTAACAAATAATAATTCCCAAATATCATATTTGTCAGTGACTGAGAGAGCAATCGGGCATGCTACTGGGAGGCAGTATGTGTGTAGTACTGTAGTGTGCATGACTGATGATGCTAGGCACACTGATTCTGCTTGGTATCATTAATGATGCACATTGGTCTGTCCCATCCCTCTGAGCAGTGTGCCCGATCACATTCTCTGTCACTGACAGATTGATTGAATTACAGAAGGTAGACTGCAGGAGGAGGGATGAGTTGGCTAGCTTAGATTTTTACATATCCCCCCCAAAAAACTAAAATTGTGGATGGGGACTGGAAGGAGTCAAGGTTCATATAATGGCTCTTTAGGGACTGGTATGGTCAGGCTAGGGAGGGAACTGAATACTAAAGAAGTGTAAGTTCCTGGTACAGTGCCAGGAGCCAGTATTGTTTTGTGGAAAATTATACTAGAAAAGATTCCTCTTACCTCATCAGACTGCAGAGTTTCTGTCCACTCAAATGCCAAAGTTACATGCACTGTATCAGGATTCCAAATAAAGGGCGAGAAAATCACTTGCCAGTTGCATCAAACAAAAATTGTTTTATTCACATGGAAATAAAATAAACACACAGTGTAAATGAAGGAAGATGCTGACTTCATTAAAACTCCTAGCACTTTCGAAGTTCGACAACTCTTCCTCAGGGAACATCTGAGGAAGAGTCGCCTGACCTCAAGCTACTAGGGTTTTGCATGGAATTTTGGTGTTTAGTTTACAGGTAGAGCGGGCAGCCCTGTTTCCTTGTCCACCGACCCTACACTGTGAGTTTTTGTGGATCTATCCATTGCATTTACTATCCAGTCATTCGTCGATAACCGTAAGACTAAATAATGCGATACTGGCTCTGCATTTTGATTGGCTGCTGTGTGTGTACTTATTCAATCAGAGAGCAAGCCAAGTTTGCCCTCCCACTTCAACATGCAGCAGCCAATCAGAAATTCTAGTAATGCTACAGTGCTTCTGTGAGAAACAGTTCCAGCTTTCTCACAGGCACGCTGTAGAGTGACATACAGATTTTGCAGTTTTAATTTTTTTTTTTATTTTCCCAGTATAATAGCGATACTAACAATAGGGATAGTACCTTGGCTTTCCTTGGTGATAACTAGACCAGTGGATTAATAAACACCTTGGTCTTTGGTCTTGGAGTTTATTACCCCGGTCTGGTTATCACCTCATAAAACCAGACTACTATGGTATTATCACTGTAGCCATTCTGGCAAGTCAAGGAAGAAGGTGAAGTGAGGGGGTTGCTGAAGTTGAAGGAGGTGGCCAAGGTACTATCCCTAATAATCTGGGGAAGGATAGAGATTTGTTTAATATTGGCCGTGAATACTAGGTAACAAATCCTGATTATTGAGTATTTGGGGCCCCGAGCACAACTATCCAGTCAAATATTTGGCTAAAGGTATTTGCAGACAACTAGAGCCGTTTTCCTCATAGACCATCTGAAACTAAGACACTTTTTTCTCTTTCACTATTTCTTTCTTTTTTCATTCTTTCTTTCTCTTTTGTTGACCAAAATGGAGTGCTAGGAAATGTTTTCATAGCTGCCCAGATGCAAGCTCACTGATATTGAATGAGATGAAACTGTTGGTGGGTTAGTGAATGGTGGAAATTTGACCCAGACAAAGAAGCAAGGAGTGCCATAGGATCATTCATTTCCACCTAAATAACCACCAGGAAAAGCAGCCTGGACCTCAATTTAAAAGGAAACAGTCAGCTCAAAGTGACCCACACTCAAGTGTGGGTCTGGTCCCAATGTGCACTTTGCGTACAAAAATATTTTGGTTTACTTACTGCTTACTGTAGTATAATAAATCGTATCAGACTCATTTTCTTTACTTCTAGGCTGACATCTTCTGTTACTACAAATTATAGATTCCCCCTGCAGCTGACATCAGAGCAGTAGGCAGCAGTGGGAGAGTCAATCGTCTGCAGGGTATGTTAGAGCTTTAATCATCTCTGATCAGATGTTTCTCCAACTCTGCTTTTCTCCAGGGGCTGAGTACTGTCCTCTGTGACTGTTCCTAGCCATGGAGGAGAGCAGTACTAGAAAACAAAGGATGAGCTTATATAAACTCTAATATGCACTGCAGGCTACTGAGTCTCCTACTGCTCAGATGTGGAAGATGACACAAGCTGGCGGTGCTGACCACAATTGAAGTAAAGGACATTTAGTCCATTTTGTTTATTTTACAGCAAACTGAACCAAGCAGTGCTTAATACATGGTTGAGACTGCATGGGTCAGTGGGGTTCCACCCACAGGGCCACCTATATAGGTGGCGCAGGAGCCAGCTCCATGGGAGCTAGGGCAGGCTAGACAAGACCTCAGTGCCAGAACCACCCACTGGGTGGAACCAGGGCAACAGGCTCCATTACAGCTACATGACAGGCTGGGCCAGAGCACCCTCAGAGCAAGCCACAGGGCAGAATAATTAAGATCCCACTGCAGCCAACTTACAGGGCCCAAAAGGTGAAATTACTCACATGGCACTGTTATCACAACCCCACAGTGGCAGCTAAAAACAGGAGGTTGGGAAAAGTGTGTTCCAGAGGAGCTGATGCTAAGAGGCAGTCACATGAACTAAGCAATTGCTAAGTGCTTCCAAACTGCCTGAAGAAATGCAGGCAAAGTGACTCTACTATATAATCAACTGCCTGAATTAATTTGTGTCCCCCTGCATATACTGAATGGCCTGAATTTGTATCCCCTCTGCATATACTGAACTGCCTGAATTTGTGTCCTCCCTGCATATACTGAATGGCCTGAATTTGTGTCCCCTCTGTATATACTGAACTGCCTGAATTTGCGTCCCCTCTGTATATACTGAACTGCCTGAATTTGTGTCCCCTCTGCATATGCTGAATGGCCTGAATGTGTGCCCCCCCATCCCACCCACACACACACATATACTGAATGTCTGAATTTGTGTGCCCTCTGTGAACTGTATGAATTTGTCTGCTCTCTGCATATACTAAACTGCCTGAATGTATGCACCCCCTGCATATACTGAATTGCCTGAATTTGTGTGTCCTCTGCATAACTGAACTGCCTGAATTTGTGTACCTCTGCATATACTGAACTGCATCAGTTTGCGTGCTCTCTGCATAACAGAGCTGCCTAAATTTGTGTGCCCTCTAGATATATTGAACTGCCTGAATTTCTGTGCCCTCTGCATTAATGAACTGCCTGAATTTGTGTGCCTTCTGCATATATTGGACTGCCTGAATCTGTGTGCCCTCAGCATATACTGAACTGCCTGAAACTGTAAGTTTTCTGAATATACTGAAGTGACTGAATTTGTGTGCCCTCTGCATGTACTGAACTGCCTGAATTTCTGTGCCCTCTGCGTAACTGAACTGCCAGAATTTGTGTGCTCTCTGCATATACTGAACTGCCTGAATATCTGTACCTGCTGCAATAACAAACTGCCTGAATTTGTGTGCCCTGTACATATACTGAACTGCCCAAATTTGTGTGCCCTCTGCATATACAGAACTACCTGAATTTGTGTTCCATCTGCATATACTGAACTGCCCAAATTTGTGTGCCCTCTACATATATTGAACTGCCCAAATTTGTGTGTCCTCTGCATAACTGAACTGCCTGAATTTGTGTGCTCACTGCATTTACTGGACTGCCTGAATTTGTGTGCCCTCTGCATATACTGAACTGCCTGAATTTGTGATCTCTGTATATGCTGGAGTACCTGAATTTGTTTTCCCTGTGCATATACTGAACTGCATGAATTTGTGCACCCTCTGCATATATACTGAACTGTCTGAATTTGTGTGCCTTCTGCATATACTGAACTGCCTGAATCTGTGAGCTCTGTTCATATAATGAACTGCCTGAATTTGTATGCCCTCTGCTTATACTGAACTGCCTGAATTTGTGAGCTCTCTGCATAACTGAACTGCCTGAATTTGTGTGCCTTGTGCATGTATTGAACTGCCTGAATTTGTGTGCCTTGTGCATATAGGGCCTTATGCACTATGCCAATGCGCTGCATAACCCATGCGTGTTGGCATAGCAAAGTCTGAATGCCACGTAGTGGGGTCCCATGGACCCTGTGCAGCATTCACTGGGGAGGGCACAGGATAGGTTTGCACTGATCCCCCACCTGTGTGGACAGCAGCGCACCAGGGGCATGTCAGGGGCGTGTCCACACTCCATGCCATTCACAAAGGTGCAGAGTGCTGGGCGTGGGGGGTGTACATTATGCCTAGGAGCCCCAGCCATAAGGGTTACACACATCCCCCAGGATGCCACCACCAGCAGCAGCCAAGACATCAGGGTGCTGCAGACCCCTGTGACATGCCACCCCCACCCATGGGGGCCACGAGGAGGACCGGGGCAGACAATCAGGCATCCTTTGCCAATTGTGGTTGGCACACTGAGCACCAGCAGCTGGCAGCCATGCCCCATGGGCACAAGGGATCCACTGGTGGACCGGGTCTGAGCAACCCATTGGATGCGTGCCCAGTCCACGTAACACCCCTGTATGCACCTGCGCACCAGGGGAGCAGGGCAGGCCACAGACAGGTGGCCAGCATTAGTGAATTCTGGTACTGGCACACCTGTCCACTGATGTGCAGTGCTGCAGGTGGGGTACACACATTTTGAGCATACCTATGCACCATTTGTGCATATGGGGCCCATATGCATATACTGAACTGCATCACTTTGTGAGCTCTCTGCATAACAGAGCTGCCTGAATTGGTGTACCCTCAGAATATACTGAACTGCCTGCAATTTGTGTGCCCTCTGCATAACTGAACTGCCTGAATTTGTGTGCCCTCTGCATTAATGAACTGCCTGAATTTGTGTGCTCTGCATATACTATACTGCCTGAATTTGTGTGCCTTGTGCATATACTGAACTGCATCAGTTTGTGTGCTCTCTGCATAACACAGCTGCCTGAATCTGTGTGCTTTCTGCATAACTAAACTTCCTGAATTGGTGTACCCTCAGAATGTACTGAACTGCCTGCAATTTGTGTGCTCTCTGCATATAGTGAAGTGCCTGAATTCGTGTGCCCTCTGCATATACTTGTAACCCCTAGGTGGCACTATCCCAAGGGCTACTACCTCTGCCTGCTTGGCTAATAGCAGGTTAAGGGGCCTAGGTTCAGTGACGGGTGCCTCCACCCAAAGATCAGGGTTGTTATTAGTCTGACTAACCAGGCCACAGCCCTCTGGAACACTGTGACCCCCCTTGTCTCCTACTAGTGGCCCACACAGTACACAGTGTTTACCTTCTCAATACCCCTGACAGACTTTATACATACACCTATGCTTGGCACTTACCCCCAGGACTGGTTCCTTCAGCTTAGCTCTGGGGACCCCCTGTAAAATAAGGTGATGCAAGACAAAAAGCAACTATACAATACCTTAGGCATAAACTGATACCATAGTCAATGTAAATTGCAGAAAAAAAGTAGATCTGATTTATTCAGGGGGCTATAACAAGGATGGGGGCAATCAGTTTAATTGGCTTAAACACACTATGAATATCACAGTTGTGCATGTATTCAGTGTCCCTATCAGTCACACTCTCTGGGTACCCAAGATGGAGAAGGGGGCTAGCCAGGACCATTGCCTGAGGTAGGCTGGCATTGCAGCTGGTAGGGGCCCTGTGAGGAAAAGAAATAACATGCACACCCACTGATTGTAATCTGGAGCTGGAGGGCTCAGTTTGTGGAAACAACAGAACAAATTAATCAGATGACACACTTGTGATTCAAAAGATATGTTGCAGGGAGCTACCTTGTTTGTTACTCATGATACCCAAAGCTGGACACAGGATGGACGATGCTCGAGACGACAGATGGATGTTCTGGATTGCCAGAAGAAGCAGGGTAGGGAGACAAGGCCCTCGTGGCAGGGCCCACTGCATTGAGTAGCAGGCGGACTCAGTCCGACTCGAGCTGGACACAGCTTTCAGCCCTTAGCACACAACTCAGCTTGGGGGAAAACCAGATTGCGACCCCCCTCCAGTTCACAGCACATTTATTTGTAAAGAAAGATTACTGTACCAGGCAGGCTACTCCTCGATCCCGAACGCAAATTCACTGCTAAAACCCGGGAGTACAATGGTAGCTAAAGTTCCTGACATGATCGCTTTTAGCAAAATCTTCGGTCTTCTACAGGTTAAGCCTGGTCCCAATTCAGCAGCTTGCTTACAGCACACAGCTCAGATTTAGTCTGAAACAATTCTCTCTCTCTCTCTCTCTCTCTCTCTCTCTTCTCAGTGCAGAAAACAGGCAAGCAGGCCAGAAGTCAGGCCTTCCACAGTTCTCCCGCACGAACTACTGCACAACACGACCGCTTGAACTATGAGAGCTCCTTCTCTCTCTCAGCTTCCAACTCAGATCTGGATTGCCAGCAGACAGCTCAGGGGAAACCCTTAGATCCAAAAAGTTCGATTGGTCAGGTGAACTGTCAGTCACAGCATGCTCCCCCTGTTGGTGCAAAAAGGCGCCAACAGTCTAAAACTACAATTCCCAGAGTCTGGCACCACACAGGCCCACTCTAACACGTTCTACTTTGGAGTCCTAAAGTACTGATTGGTCCATTCTGGCAGTTCAGGACCAATATGGTGGCGTTAAACAGAAACAGTCCTTGCTGCAAAGAAAGGCAGGTTAGAACAAACTCCATTTTCATCACTACTGTAAATGATTACCAGCAATTAGTTACATATGTCAGCAGGGCTCCCTCTGCACAATTAGCGATGGCAGAAACGGAGTGATTATTCAGCAGATCGGATGGGACTCGAGCAGGGAAACTCAGACTCCCCATTTAGAATAATTATATCTGCAATCAGGCAGCACTTAAAGAGACGGTATGTGGAGGCTTTAAAGGCACTCACTGGCAACAACATTTAAATGGCTTTAGCGCCGAACACCAACCAGGCAGTGAGCAATTAGGTGAGCTCATGGAAAACTTTTTGGGAACCCCCATTTATAGGGGGGTTACATACTGAAGGGCCTGAATTTGTGTTCCATCTGCATAGACTGGACTGTCTGAATTTGTGTGCCCTCTGCATATACTGAAGTGCCTGAATTTGTGCACCCTCTGCATATACTGAACTGCCTGGATTTGTGAGCTGTCTGCATATACTGAACTGTCTGAATTTGTGTGACCTCAATATACACTGAACTGCCTGAATTTGTGAGCTCTGTTCATATAATGAACTGCCTGAATCTGTATGCACTCTGCTTGTACTAAACTGCCTGAATTTGTGAGCTCTCTGCATAACTGAACTGCCTGAATTTGTGTGCCCTGTGCATATACTGAACTGTCTGAATTTATGTGCCTTGTGCATAAACTGAACATCAGTTTGTGCTCCCTGCATAACAGAGATGCCTGAATCTGTGTGCTCTCTGCATAACTAAACTGCCTGAATTGGTGTACCCTCAATATACTGAACTGCCTGCAATTTGTGTGCCCTCTGAATAACTGAACTGCCTGAATTTGTGTGCCCTCTGCATTAATGAACTGCCTCAATTTGTGAGCTTTCTGCATATACTGAACTGCCCGAATTTGTGTGCATTCTGCATATACTGGAGTGCCTGAATTTGTGTGCCCTCTGCATATACTGAAGTGCCTGAATTTGTGCACCCTCTGCATATACTGTCCTGCCTGAATTTGTGAGCTGTTTATATAATGAACTGCCTGAATTTGTATGCCCTCTACTTATACTAAACTGCCTGAATTTGTGAGCTCTCTGCATAACTGAACTGCCTGAATGTGTCTGCTCTGCATATACTGAACTGCCTGAATTTGTATGCTCTGCATGTACTGAAGTGCCTGAATTTGTGCACCCTCTGCATATACTGAGCTGCCTGAATTTGTGGGCTCTGAATATACTGAACTGCCTGGATTTGTGAGCTCTCTGCATATACTGAACTGTCTGAATTTGTATGCCCTCAGCATATACTGAACTGCCTGAATTTGTGAGCTCTGTTCATATAATGAACTGCCTGAATTTGTATGCCCTCTGCTTATACTAAACTGCCTGAATTTGTGAGCTCTCTGCATAACTGAACTGCCTGAATTTGTGTGCCCCGTGCATAACTAAACTGCCTAAATTTGTGTGCCTTGTGCATATACTGAACTGCATCAGTTTGTGTGCTCTCTGTATAACAGAGCTGCCTGAATCTGTGTGCTCTCTTCACAACTAAACTGCCTGAATTGGTGTACCTTCAGAATATACTGAACTGCCTGCTATTTGTGCGCCCTCTGCATAACTGAACTGCCTGAATTTGTGTGCCCTCTGCAGTAATGAGCTGCATCAATTTGTGAGCTCTCTGCATATTCTGAACTGCCCGAATTTGTGTGCATTCTGCATATACTGGAGTGCCTGATTTGTGTGCCCTCTGCATATACTGAAGTGCCTGAATGTGTGCATCCTCTGCATATACTGTGCTGCCCGAATTTGTGTGCCATCTGCATACGCTGGACTGCCTGAATTTGTGCACCCTCTGCATATACTGAGCTGCCCAAATTTGTGTGCATTCTGCATATACTGGAGTGCCTGAATTTGTGTGTCCTCTGCATATACTGAGCTGCCCGAATCTGTGTGCCATCTGCATACGCTGGACTGCCTGAATTTGTGTGCCCTTTGCTATACTGAAGTGCCTGAATTTGTGCACCTTCTGCATACACTGAGCTGCCTGAATTTGTGTGCTCCGCCTATACTGAACTGCCTGGATTTGTGAGCTCTCTGCATATACTGAAGTGTCTGAATTTGTGTGCCCTCAGCATATACTAAACTGCCTGAATTTGTATGCCCTGTGCATATACTGAAGTGTCTGAATGTGTGCACCCTCTGCATATACTGAGCTGCCTGAATTTGTGTGCTCTGCATATACTGAACTGCCTGAATCTGTGAGTTCTGTTCATATAATGAACTGCCTGAATTTGTATGCCCTCTGCTTATACTAAACTGCCTGAATTTGTGAGCTCTCTGCATAACTGAGCTGCCTGAATTTGTATGCCCCATGCATATACTGAACTGCCTGAATTTGTGTGCTCTGCATATGCTAAACTGCCTGAATTTGTATGCCCTGTGCATATACTGAACTGCCTGAATTTGTGTGCCTTGTGCATATACTGAACTGCATCAGTTTGTGTGCTCTCTGTCTAACAGAGCTGCCTGAATCTGTGTGCTCTCTGCATAACTAAACTGCCTGAATTGGTGTACCCTCAATATATTGAACTGCCTGCAATTTGTGCGCCCTCTGCATAACTGAACTGCTTGAATTTGTGTGCCCTCTGCATTAATGAACTGCCTCAATTTGTGAGCTCTCTGCATATACTGAACTGCCTGAATTTGTGTACGTCCTGCATATACTGGAGTACCTGAATTTGAGAGCTTTACTGAATTGCCTGAGTTTGTGTGCCCTCTGCATATACCGAACTGCCTGAATTTGTGTGCCATGTACATATACTGAACTTCATCAGTGTGTGTGATCTCTGCATAACAGAGCTGTCTGAATTTGTGTGCCATCTAGATAAACTGAAGTGCCTGAATTTGTGTGCCTTTTGCATACATGAACTGCCTGAATTTGTGTGCCCTCTGCATACCTGAACTGCCTGAATTTATGTGCTCTTTGCATATACTGAAGTGCCTGAATTCGTGTACCTCCTGCATATACTGAACATGCCCATTACATATACTGAACTGCCTGAATTTGTGTGCCCTGCCTGAATGTGTGTCCCATCCGCATATACTGAACTGCCTGAATTTGTGTGCACTCTGCATAATTGAATTACCTAAAATTTGTGTGCTTTTTGGATAACTGAACTGCCTGAATTTGTGTGCCCTGTGCATGTACTGAACTGCATTCATTTAGGGGTTGTAGGGGGTGGCACCACAGTGAGCTGCCAAGCTGCTTCCATGGCATGGTGGTTGGGTTCAGGGCTGGGGTGGGAATGGTGCTGGGTTCGGGTCCGGGCATAGGTACAGGTACATTTTGTTGCACCCAGCCCGAATTAATTTTTTTCCACATTTGCACACCCCTCCAACATGCACCCCCCTGGAGTTGACAATCCTTAAGTAGGGGGAGCGGGGGGCAGAAATTTCAAACTCCCCAATGCCGTTTTGCTGTGCACCGGGAAGTGCATCGCCAAAATATTTTTTTTGGTGATGTGCCATCGCCGTTCTCACATAAATCCAATGGATGCAGGTTTGGGTATTACATGATATGTACTTTACCCCATTAAGCTCTTCTGAATGGAGAAATCTCCAGCTCCTCTATGTCCATGTTGCCCCTACGCCAAAGGGAACCTCCTGCACATGATTTGGTATTGCCCCAAGCTGCAGCCCATGAGGCCAGGTTCCAAGATTCCCTTGACCCATTGCATGGGCTAGAGCAAGCTTTTACACCAGAGATTTGTCTTCTTGGGGACTTCTCCTCCCTCTTCTCGAACTCCCAAAAAGGCCCAGATAGCTCTCATCTCGATGTCTATGAAGATTGTGACTCTGTGGTATTGGCTTGAGGATAGTCCTCCTTCTTATGGAGAATGGTACAGAGAGTTTCTTAAAGCCATAGCATTGGAGAAACAAATTATGAAACAGTGCCAGGGGGTGAACACCTATGTTCAGGGGCTGGATATGTTGCACACTTTATTGATGGTGGGAGATGGGGCTGCTGAATAATACAGGCCTGGATGGTGATTCCCTTTATTCCCCTTCACCTGCCTCCTGAGCGCCCAAAATCTGGCTCCCTCTCCAGCAACACACGCTGGTACCTGAGTTTAGTTGACCCGGTGGCCAACTTCTCTTACCTCCTCTAGATTTCCCCTCTGCCCTCTCCCTGTTGTTTGCCCCTCATGTCTTCCTTCTTAATTTCCTGTATAGTTACTCGCATTTTTGTGCTCTAGGATTAGGGTGGGGGGAAGGGGCTTGTGGGTATGTTGCTTTCTTTTGCTCTCTGGGATTTGTGTTGTTCTATTATTGATTGTTATTATTGTAGTATTGTTGTATTTGTTAACTAAAATTTCAATAAAGTATCTTCATTAAAAAAAGGTTTGTGTGCTCTCTGCATAACAGAGCTGCCTGAATTTGTGTGCCCTCTGCAAATACTGAACTGCCTGCATTTCATTTAATTTTCATTTTATTTTATTAATTATACTGGATAGCAAGATTAGCTAAGATAGTCCATTTTCACAAGTGACCAGCTGAGGAGAACATTAATGGTACAACATTTATGATACAACACAGAAATAGGCTGGGGTAATGTTCATAGGCACATAGTGTATTGTATAAATGAGAAGAAATAACAACTTATGAGCAGTTACATTGCATTTTGTCCAACATAAGCTGATCGAGGCAAGCACTGAAGGAAAGAATGGTCACATCTGGGATGAGATGGGAAGGCAGGAGGTTTTAGGGACAATAGCCCTAAAGGACAGGGCTCTCTGTCCTGCAACAGAGCATCTGAGGGGTAGTTAGAAGGTAAATTTGGATTGAGAGCAGGTCACCAACTTGTTGGCGAGGGGGGGAAGAGTGCTGAAATACAGAAGGAATTTTGCCTGGGGCAACCTTGTGTAGGAACACTGTCAACCTCTGGATGAGATGGTCCTCCAAGGAGAGGCAGGAAACACACTTATACAGTTAGCAGTGATGTGCCCTACTGTACATAGCAGGCTAGTTAGGAAGTGGCAGATTCTATTGTAGACTGTGTGCACCTTGGCAAGATCCTTGAAGTAACAGCAACATATTTTAGTGAGCCATAGTCAACGATGGAGAACAATAGGCTGAGTGCAAGTAATTTCTTTGTCCCCTGGGTCAGGGACCTTTTGACTCAGTGAAGAGCTCCAATTCTCTGGTGTACAGTTTTTGTCAGGTGACTAATGTGGATGTCAAAGGATAGTGTGCTGTCAAGGAAGATGCCTAGATATTTAAACTGTGTGACAAGCTCTACCATAGTGCCCTCCCAATTGAGGATGAGAAAAGGTATCAGAGCAGCTTTCTTATGTTTACCCAAGAAGACCATGGATTTGTTTATTTGTTTGCTTTTTAGTATTGAGGACCATCTTATTGTCTAGGAACCATGAACTGAGGGAATCTAAGTCCTGCTGAATGATTTTGTTTAGAGTACCCAGGTCCCTGCCTGAACTGAAGAAAACAGCATCATTGGCATACAACAGGGTTTTGGTGAAAGGACAGGCATTGGGGAGTGAGTTGAAGAAAAGTGAGAAAAGTAGGACACCAAGGATGGAGCTCTGAGGGACACAGCAGTTGATGGGATGAAAGTCCTAGTGGATGTTATTAATTGTGGTCCTGTGCACCCTTCCCAACAGGTAGTTATTGAACCAAATAGTGGCATTAGGGGAGAAACTGAGGGTAGAAAAGGTGTGGAGCTGCAAATCATGGTCTACAAGGTGGAAGGCCTTGGTGAGGTCCACGAAAACTGTGACAACAAATTTCCCAGAGCCTATGGCACAATGTACGTAATCAGTGAGTTACACCAAGGCAGTCTCAGTAGTGTGCATGGAGCAGAATTCACATTGGGTGCTGGTGTGCAAGTCATACTGCTGGATGTAGGCAGTTGTCTGGTCAAAGACTATCTTCTTGAAAACTTTAAAAAGGGGGTGAGGAGGGAGACTGGGTAATAGTTGGAGGTAAGATGTTTAGGCCTAGATTTGTGAATGTGAAAGATAGTGGCCATCTTCCATGATTTGGAGTAGGCCAAAGCGTGTATTGAGTGGTTAAAAATGTGAGAAATGGGGTATGCCAGTTTAATCAGATAGTAGTCAACTCCATCAGGGCTGGAGGCAGGTTTGGGATTGGAATGTCGAAATTTGGTGACCTGCCCCACAGACAAATGTCTTAAGTAAAATTTAGAAGGGGGAGGATCCATGTAACATTATGAGTGAGTCAGGCAAGGGTGGGGGGACTTGTGATGGTTTTGGTATTTATCCAGGTTACTAGTTAAATTATTAAAGAGGGAGGCAATAGCCTTGGGGTCACAGGTGACACCATCCTTGCCTCTATGGTGCATGACTGTGTACCCTTAGATCTTACAATAATACTGTTTATGTTCTACAATTTTTAGGATTCTCAAGATTGGAGGACAAGCCAAGTTTAATATGTCTTATTTTGGTCTTGCGAACAGCTCATTTACAACAGTTTTGCAATGTTTTGTAATCCTACAGGTGAGCCAGGTCTTTCATTTTGTTATATTGGGCCCAGTTTGTCTCTGGCTTTGAAGAGTCTCAGAAGATCCCTAGAGACCCACCCCTGCTTGTTGCCATGTATTCTGAGTCGCTTTGGAAGACAGTGGCTATTGCAGATCCCAGAGAATAACTTACAGAAGTTGTCATAGGCTTGATCATTGTCCACAATTTTGTTAAGGAAGGACCAGTCAGCAGAGGACAGTGCAGAGGTGATGACCTCAAGGTTGAGATCATGGTGCCATCTAGAACTGATATAGATTGGGGAGGAACGAGGGAGCCTGGTGGGCCAGTCACAGAAAATCTGTCAGGCTGTGGTCACTTAATGAGGCAGAGAGTACCCCAGAGTCATAGACATTGGAGGGGTTGGAAATGGCAATCCAGTCCAGAGTAGATTCATACCTGAACTTGTAGTTTACTCTGGTGGGGCCAGAGATAATCTGATTTAGGCCAAGGTTCAAAAAGAGATGTCTAGCTTCATCAGCCTGCTTCGTGGACCAGTTCATGTTAAAGTCGCCAATAAGTATCTATTCCCTACTCTTTGGTAGAAATGGTGCATAGTCTGTGTTGACAGACAGATCATCATCTGCATGGTTAGGAGGGATATAAATGGTGTAGACTGTGAGGGACTTGTCCTAGGCAAACAGGATATCAAGAGACAGCATCTCAGGAGGGTCTGGGGAGAGTTGGGTGATGAACTCAGTGGCCTAGACATGTTCGGAGATGAAGAAAAGGCAATCTCCACCCCTTTTGTTAATCCTATCTTTCCTAAAGACAGTGAAGCCAGCTAATATAACTTCATCATCAGTTATTTTGCTTGTTAGCCAGGTCTCGAAAAGGGCAATGATGTCAAACTTTAAAGTCAGAACCCAGGCTCCAGTTGATCAAATTTATCAGGGAGGCTCTGAATGTTTAGATGCACCAATCTCAAGGCAGATTTGGGGAGATGGTTGCTGGTAGCGTGTGGGGCCACAGGTGGGGGTGAACTGAGCTAGACATAAGTTGCAGGAGAAACAACAGATGCCTATGTCTGGGGTGGCACCATAGCCTCTTGTTGTTCTGCTTCGGGGACAATTGTCCTGACACACAAAAAATTACTACTGACCAGCAGTACTGGATTAACAATGGCTGCAATGGCTGTGTGGAGCCTGGGCCCACACTTGGAAGAGAGCTCAATAGCCAAGGGCAGCCACCGCCAGCATTCCTTGTGGAAGTTGTGAATTGTTCTTTGGAGTGGCATTATTTATTTACTTTTTTTCTGCACAACAAGTGCCCTGCCTGCCCTTGTGTGTGCTCATGCTGTGGCCGAGTCATCAGCGACATCACATGATGTAGAGAAGCAAAGCACATGAGTTGCATGACACACACTTTCCTGCCACCACAGGCAGGCTGCAGCTCAGTTGCTGATGAGGTGATCTCTTGCTTGGTGGCGTCAAAAATAATTTTCGTCTCCTTGGTCTTGCTCGGACGCTCGGTGGATCTGGCTGAAAGAAAGCTCAGGATGGTTCAGGTCATGTTTGGCAGTCGGGACGGTTTGGTTCCACGAGGAGGAGAGGATTCAAGGAGGAGGTCTTAACCGTTGGGCTCACTGGGCAGGAGGCAAGTGGCAGGCCACAGGTTCCAGCTGGGTAAGTAAGTTATATCAATTGCTCCCCATCCACACTTGTAGGTTGTGTTTAGTTACTTGAATCTTAATATGTCATTGTGCACTGTGCACACATTCGAACAGCAGCCTGCCACCTCAAACATGCGAGCTGATTTAGTACAGCAAAAGTGCTACTATACAGAATCAGCCTGCATGTTCGAGCAGGCAGGCAGCTACTCAAATGTGCACACAACAGTCAGTGCACAATGCCTGTGTGCAAATGTGCAAGGGGCCTAACTGGCACCATGCCCCCCCCCACCGGTTGAAATATGAAGTGGCGCCCACCTCTGGTTATCACAGCTCTGAGCATTTTGGTTCCACCCATGTAATGTTTATCCTAGCTAGGTAAGTCATCTGAACACCACCACCCCCACCCCGAAAATGGGGGCCCACAAAACTTTTTGGCACCGAGCCCACAAAATGTTAATCCAGTCCTGCTGACCAGGTTGTGGCAGACATCTCAGGAGCCTAGGAGCTTACAGAACTGTGAAGGTGGACTGAGTCAAGAGTGAGGGATTGGAGGTCTGTCCTCATGAGCTCCATGGGCTGTGGAGGTGGAGTATGATTAGTGCTCCTACCCGGGATGTAAGAGTGGGAGACGGGCTTACAGTACATGGAGGTGTCTGTATTGTGGAGGGAGTGGACACCAACAAGGGCAATGCAAAGACACAGAAACAGGAGTGCAGCAGCAGGCATTGTGCATACCAGGTATGCTCAAGTCAAACTCAAATTTGCCCAGTTGAAGGGTCGAGCAATGGGCACAGAGGAACAAAATTAAGCAACAGTTAGGCACAAAACGTATTTAAACAACATCTAGGTACAGAAGAATGTTAAGCAGCAGTTAGGCACAAATCAAAAAGTACACACCAGTTAGTCGTAAACTGCAGTGGGCAGATGTTAGGTGTTACACCACCCAGTGGATAAGGCTTGCAATGCTGTGCCTCCCAGTGTGAGAGTAAACACATAGGGTGGGATATTCAGACTGTGCCATGCTGTGGCGCAAGCCTGGGTGCAGTACAACTGGGATGTGCCAGGGCGCTGGCAGGATGATATTCAATGGTGCTGTGCCATGGCTCAGCACCGTTGAATATTGCGCTGTGACCACCCGCAGTGTGCATGGCACAGTGGCACTGCACCAGCACAAGTAGCGAAGAGGGGCAGGGGATACGCTAAGCGCAAGTGCCGTTGCTCTGGGCACATCACCCATGATATTCAAAGTCCACATGCAATGGGGCCATAATGCATACAAAAGCACAAATGGGCCATTTGTATGTCATCATCCTTCCATTTGCATGCAGGTGCACCGATCCTGGCGACTTTGTGACTGGCACCCTGCCAGACTGCAGCCGTAGGGGACCGACGCCCCCTGCACAAGCGGCAAAGTGCCCCACTGCCTGATCATGGGCATACAGTATGTATTAAATCAAAGGTCCAATAGATATTTTAGAGCTCCATCAATATTAATGAAGTATCTCCCTGATGAGTATGGGAAATGCTGGAGGAAATGTGGATGTCGGCGAGCCATGCTAGGTCATGTTTTTTGGTCCTGTCCATTCCTTATGCCCTTTTGGTTGACTTTTCAAAACGAGCTAACAATACTTTTCATTGAACCAATTGAGCTCACTCCTGAGCAGTTCCTTATGGGAGTTTTTCCGGACCATGCTCCCCCCTGGGAGAAATCTTTATTACCGATATGTTTTATAGCAGCCAACAAGGCAATTACTAGGTGTTGGATGATGACCCAGACCTCCACTATTCAGAATTGGAGGCAAATAATGTCTGACATTTATAAAACTGAGACCTTCATGCTGAACAGCGAGGGAGAGCCACCCTATGAATGCTAAAATGGAACCTGTGGTCCCACTATGTAATTTCACAACACCTAGATTTTAATATATAAAGCCATCTGAACAGTGAGGAAAATAACAACAAAGTTGTTTTGTCCCTGAAGAGACATAGACCTGGGGTTTCATCAGTTGTGTACTTTAAAGCTGTCATGTAACATTAAATGCATATGTGTCAGTGAATCTAAATTTTCAAAACACCAGTTTAGAGTACTAAACTGTATACTCCATGAACCCACAGTACATGAAATTGTCATTAGACTTATGTAGACAATTGACTTATGTAGACAATTGTATAACAGAAGAAATTCTATCATCATAAATTTCTGCTCAATGTATATTATTTAATCTATAAAAAAAAAGATCTCTATTTAGATTATGTCACTACCCTAACACACGCAGAACTAAACAGTTTTCAGTCCGGGGATGCAGGAAGAAACTTTCAGTCTAGAAATGCAAGAACAACCTTTTAGTATAGAGATGCAACAAAGACACAGCAGTTCACTATTACAGGAACACTGTTCTCCTTTAACCCATCGGTTGACAGACTCTTTAAACAGAAAATCCATTGGCGTTCATGCTGTTCTAGCAGTTTGCTTCTATCCCTTCCTTGAGGCTTTGCTGAAACAATTTCAATTGCCATAAATTATAGGCTACTGAAATCCCTGTTGTGGCCCTTTTTAAAGTGTTTTGCAACACTGCTGTCACATCTTGTCTGAACAACTTGCATGTGCTCTTGAATTTGAACTTTTAGCACTTCATGTAGTTTTTCCAATATGCAACTTGGCGCATCTGCACCATATAGCGTACACAACATAGGAGCTGTGATAGGTCAGAAATCCCCGAATATCTACTTTCTTATTATGTAATGCTGAATGTTTACAGGTCTTCCCACTGACATCACATTTAATGTACACGTGGAATAAGTACCACAGCAAAAAAAAAAAGTCCAACTGGATTATTTTGTTTTTGATTATTGTTTCTGGGGTCAAATAAAGAATAAAGCATCTCTTTGTTACAATATCAGAGATTTTTTTTTGTTTCGAATATGCTACAAAAGTTCTATCACCCACAAGATTTTTTAGCTTTGGGTCACTTTCTAATATTTTATGATTTGTGTATACTATATTTCAATACTGCCGGCAATACAGCTGAATTCTGTAACAAACAATTTTTTTGGGGGGGGCAATAGTGGAGAACATCAGACACTGCAACTAGTGAACATAAAGCTACAGTAAACATAACTGCATGCTTGCTGTGCTGTACTGTAGATGTGCTAGGTTACTTTTTGTTGTGCATTTGGTGTTGACTTAGGTTTTGTTCAGTAGGGGGGCTCTGCCCCAACACCCCCTTGTCTTTTTAATACGGGGATGTGGAGCGAAGTCCCCCAACTCAAATAAACTGGTTGCGTGTTTGTTTATTTAGGTTTTGTCTCTTTGAGTTGGGGGGCTCCGCCCCATGCCCCCCTTGTCTGTTTATCATGGGGGTGTGGGGGACAAAGCCCACCAAGTCTAATAAACTAATAAAAAAAACTGAAACATGTACCTGCAAAAAGTTACTGCAAGGCAGATCTGTGTGTCAAGGTGTTATGCCACAATGTACATCGAGATGCTACGCTAACAGCGTAGGTCCACGATGGTCTGATGTTCTCCACTATCGCCATATTTTTACCATTAGGTTTACACCCTGAGCCTCTAGGGAAGGGTGCTGCTAAAAAATGAAACCTACTACTACTACTACCACCACTACTACTAAATTTGCTCTGTTTGCGCCTGCTACAGGAAATGCAGCTGCCATTGCAGTATTACTCTGAGCCTCTTTCCTCTTACCTCTGAAGTACAATTTCAGTAGGCTGCCTGCCAGAACCTACAGTAAATGTAGTGAAAATGACAGCAGCTAATGCAAGTAGAACGGTGAATGATTCTGTGATGATTTTAGAAGCTTTCTGATCAAAGGTAACAGTTTTTCATATACAAGGAGCCCCCTTCTTGACACAAGTTCTTTCAGTGTGTGTGTGTGTGTGTGTGTACGTGTGTGTGTGTGCATGTGTGTGTATGTGACAGCGAGAAAGAGAGAGCGAGAGAGAGAAAGAGAGACTGAGAGAAACAGTAATGGCACTTACATATGCAGAGCATGGGGAGATCTTGATCGGCATTGCTGATTGACTGCTGGCGGTCATGTGGCTTGACAACAAGATGGACATGCTCAGCGTATTCTCCTTTTAAAAGTGCTGCAGAATGATCACAAGCTGGCAAAATGCAGAAGGAAAACTGCATTCTTTTGAAGTGGCTTCACCGGTGTCCAAAATGCCAGATTTGGCATGTTTACCATATGCAGATTCTGCATTGGTTTACCTTATCAACTGCACTGCACACCACTACCAGTGGCTGGCCAGATACTCATCCCTCTCCACCTTCCATAGCCTTGATGTTGTTATTGAGGATGTTTCCTCCTATAACACCTCAAGATCTGGTTGGACCATCACCTTGATTTCTTTCCATGTAGATGCCATCTACCAGATGCTCCACCCCAAAAGTGGACCTCTGTACGGAAATAAAATGTGTATCTTGCTTCCTGTATGCAGGTAAATCCTTTTGAAGATAATCATTTCTATCTTCAGCTGTGGTGACATTGTTTACAGCACCACTCTCAAATCTACCCTGGCCAGACTGGACCCCCTATTTCAGTACTTCAGCCACTTTTCCCCGACTGACCCCCTAACCAGAGCCATTATTCCTCCATGCTTCCCTTGCGGTCCCCTCTCTCAAAGCTAGATGCCTCTCTCACTGTGCCTGGACCTTTATCTCCAAAGCCTAACTTGACTTTCTTTCCCCTTGCCTTAGCTTCCTTCTATCCAATCCCTCCTTCCTCATGTATTCCTTTCATTACATTGACCCCCTCTGATTCTCCCTCCCTCCCTCCCATGCAATCTTCTGCAGGACAGTCATCTTTCTCCTTCAGATTCCCTAAGCTCTGGTCTACTCTCCTTCCTTGCTATTCACTCTGCCTCCTTTCACTCCTGTCTCAAAACCCTCCTCTGGGACTTCTCAGCTAATTCCTGCAATTGCTTCTGACCCCTCCTAAGCCTACCCTTCTCTTAATTACCTGCTACTATTATCCACTGCCCCCTTCTGTCCCCTATACATGACTGTATCCACTACCTGTTATTGTAATTGGACAGTGGTACTGACATCATTGATCCTGTTCCTATCACATGGTGTGGTTATACAAATTATATAATTTTTTCAACTAGTTACTGGATACCATTGTACCTCTGCATAGTTGTATACTGTTTTTTATATATGTGACCTCTTCTTAATGTATTGGTGTTTTGTATTATTTCCTTGTCCTCCCCATAATGTAAAGGGATAGTACACATCTATGGATGGATGGGAGCGCAGGGCCCAGTGCACTCCCACAGGCAAATGAGGATTCAATTATATAATCTCAAAAAGTAAGGAAATTCATTGCAAAAAAAAAAAAAAAACTTAATTAAAGCACCAGTTAGGGTTAAAGCCACCAAAGTAGGGAAATGTGGCAATGGGGTTTCCAACCCTAATACCCCACCCCCAACCTGCAGGCAGCAACAGGAGAAACCATTACAGTTTGCCCGCCCATGCTTCTTCACAAATCAGGTCTGTTGTGCGCCTCAAGGTTGTCAGCCCTAACGCTCATCCCATTCCATCCTTAAAGAAGCTGTGATGTGTGGAGTACATAAGAACAGTGTGAGCATTAGGGTTGACAACCTCAAGGCACATTTACACCTGATTTGTGAAGATGCAGGAGATGGCAAACCACAACAGTTTCTACTGTTGCCACCTGCAGGGTGGGGGTAGGGTATTAGGGTTCGAAACCCTAATGCCACATTTCCCTACTTTTGTGGCTTTAACCCTAACTGGTACATTAACAAAGTTTTTTGCAAAGAATATTAGATAATAAATGGTAATAATAAATACAGTAGGCATAAAGCAGTAATATGATGATAGCAATATATTGTAACAATCTGTTTTTTTATTAATTGTTATATAAGTTTGTTTTTTATATGTAACTCCCACCCCCCATTATGGAGTGTACATTACATGCACTGATTAGGCAGTATTCTGGGCTAAAATGGCCGGATGTATAATGGGTTACCCCTCTGCCACATGGCAAGGCCTGCTGCAGGTTGAGAGGTCACTGTGGGTGCATGGGGGGGGTATTTAACCATGGGTTTTGGCAGGACTGAGGGAGGTCATTCCCGTGTATATAGGAGAAGCAGAGAGGAGGAGAAGGCTGGGTGGGCCTGATTGCCCGCCCAGGTCCATGGCTGGTAGCTGCTTTGTAGTGAAAGAGAATAAAGCTCCAGAGGAGTCACACAAGAGAAGATGGGTCCCAGTGTAGTGCCAGTTGTGGGTAGGACATCGGAGCGTGTGGCAGAGCTAGTAGAGGAGATGTGCTGCAGGAAGAAGGCTTAAAAGGCTGTAGTGGAAAGCCCTGTAATATGAGGGAGAAGGGAGCAGTGTGTAGAGCCAGGAAGCTCTAAGGGACATTCGCCCACTATTTTGGGGGACAGCCACCATTGGAGCAAGAAGAGTTTTGCCCAGGAGGCTGAGAGGGAGCCTGCAGCCCCAAACTATGAAGCCTGTCAGTTCCATGGGGAGACCTGAGGGAGCGCAAGGTGAAAGGCAGAGCAGAAGTGCCAGTATCTTCGGGGATGCCTGAATCCCAGCCCTGCATTTAGGCTTGCAGAGTGAGAGATATGTGTAGACTATGAATTGTGCCACCTAAAGACTGTGAGATCATATCGGTCCAGAACGTAGCTGCCTAGAAATATGAGACCATAATGGCCAGGAAAAGCTGCCCAAATTGTGAGACCATAGCGGTCTGGAAATATGCTGCTGAACCCCCACTGATTAACTTCTGCTCACTGGAGTGGTGTTTACAGTTTTAACATTAAATGGGATCCCCAGTTTGGTAAACTTTGTGTTGTATTTCTGTTCTTTCATTGGAATGACAGTGCAAGTTAACCGGTTTCCTTTTTAGCCCAGCACCAGAAGATGCCAGCAATTTGGTGGGCAAAGACAACTACACTAAACGAAAGCCAGTTCAGTAAGGGTTCTGCTGTGAGTGCCCCCCCTTCCCACAGACTGCATTCCATCTCGTACCCCAAGACATGGGGGGGGTGCTACGTATATAACAAAAAAACATTATTTCTGAATGAACATGTAATGTGTTATAAACATGATAATGAATAGCATTATGTATAGTGCTTCATGGTGCACAGGCAATAGTTTATGCCCACACCATGGCACACCGGGGACTGTGGTGGCACCGGTCAGTCTTACTGTGCCATCTGATGTGCAGTGTACAGACAGGGAAAAAGGTGATGCTACTGCCCCCAGATGTCGTGGTAATGAGAGCAACGTGATTCATGTTGAAGGGATTAGGAGAATAATGGCAAAAAAAGATGATTTCTGAATGAACGCATGATGAATCATGAAGATTATCATAAAAAGCACCATCTATAGTGCCTCAAGGCAGACAGGTCAACATGAGGTTCAAGTGCAGAAATACTTAACGGAAAGTAAGTTCCTTCAGAACTGATTCATCTGTGTCAAAAATGATGGATGTCGGCATGTTCACCAAATGCAAATTTGACATCAGCTTACCCTTAGGGGTCAGTTAACAGAAATGAGGCTGAGTGAGACTCAAATCAGTGTTAATTCTACTATACTATGAAGTTATGAATCTGGTTTTCGGTCAGCTTGTAGGCCGAGTACGATCAACAGCTGTTGGGAAATCCTCACACACCATGGGGTTTTTAGTACTGCCCTATCTGCTGCTCCTGGGAAATCTTCGCACAGCGAGGGGCTATTAGTGCTGCCCTATCTACTACTCCTGGAGAGTCCTCGCACAGCGTGGGGTTATTAGCGCTGCCCTATCTGCTGCTCCTGAAGAATCCTCGCACAGCATGGAGTTATTAGTGCTGCACTATCTGCTGCTCCAGGGGAGTCCTCGCACAGCATGGGGTTATTAGTGCTGCACTATCTGCTGCTCCTGGGGAATCCTCACAAAGCATAGGGTTATTAATGCTGCCCTATCTGCTGCTCCTGAGGAATCCTCGCACAACATAGGGTTATTAATGCTGCCCTATCTGCTGCTTCTGGGGAATCCTTGCACAGCGTGGGGTTATTAGTGCTGCCCTATCTACTGCTCCTGGGGAATCCTTGCACAGCACAGGGTTATTAGTGCTGCCCTATCTGCTACTCCTGGGGAGTCCTCGCATAGCGTGGGGTTATTAGTGCTGCACAATCTACTGTTCCAGGGGAATCCTCGCGCAGCATGGGGTTATTAGTGCTGCCCTATCTGCTGCTCCTGGGGAATCCTCACGCAGCGTGGGGTTATTAGTACTGCCCTATCTGCTGCTCCTGGGGAATCCTCGCACAGCATGGGGTTATTAATCTTGCCCTATCTGCTACTCCTGGGGAGTCCTCGCACAGCGTGGGGTTATTACTGCTGTACTACCTGCTGCTCCTGGGGAATCCTCGCACAACATAGGGTTATTAATGCTGCCCTATCTGCTGCTTCTGGGGAATCCTTGCACAGCACAGGGTTATTAGTGCTGCCCTATCTGCTGCTCCTGGGGAGTCCTCACACAGCGTGTGGTTATTAGCGCTGCCCTATCTGCTGCTCCTGGGGAATCCTCGCACAACATAGGGTTATTAATGCTGCCCTATCTGCTGTTTCTGGGGAATTCTTGCACAGCATGAGGTTATTAGTGCTGCCCTATCTGCTGCTCCTGGGGAATCCTTGCACAGCACAGGGTTATTAGTAGTGCCCTATCTGCTGCTCCTGGGGAATCCTCGCACAGCATGGGGTTATTAATGCTGCCCTATCTGCTACTCCTGGGGAGTCCTCGCACAGCGTGGGGTTATTAGTGCTGCACTATCTACTGCTCCTGGGGAATCCTCGCACAGCAAGGGGTTATTAATGCTGCCCCATCTGCAGCTCCTGGAAAATCTTCACACAGCATGGGATTATTAGTGCTGCCCTATCTGCTGCTCCTGAGGAATTCCCGCACAGTGTGGGGTTGTTAGTGCTACACTATCTGCTGCTCCAGGGGAATACTCGCACAGCATGGGGTTATTAGTGCTGCCTTATCTGCTGCTCCAGTGGAATCCTCATACAGAATAGGGTTATTAGTGCTGCCCTATCTGCTGCTTCTGGAAAATCCTCCACAGCATGGGGTTATTTGTGCTGCCATGTCTGCTGCTCCTGGGGAATCCTTGGACAGCACAGGGTTATTAGTACTGCCTCATCTGCTGCTCCTGGGGAATCCTTGCACATCATGGGGTTATTAATGCTGCCCTATCTGCTGTTCCCGGGAAATCATCGCACAGTATGGGGTTATCAGTGCTGCCCTATCTGCTACTCCTGGGGAATCCTCACACAGTGTGGGTTTATTAGGGCGGCCCTATCTGCTGCTCCTAGGGAATCCTCGCACTGTGTGGTGTTATTTGTGCTGCCCTATCTGCTGCTCCCGGGAAATCATAGCACAGTATGGGGTTATTAGTGCTGCCCTATCTGCTGCTCTTGGGGAATCCTCACACAGTGTTGGGTTATTAGTGCGGCCCTATCTGCTGCTCCTAGGGAATCCTAGCACTGCGTGGTGTTATTTGTGCTGACATATCTGCTGCTCCTGGGGAATCCTCTCACAGCTTGGGATTATTAGTGGTGCACTATCTGCTGCTCCTGGGGAATCCTCACACAGCGTGGGGTTATTAGTGATGCACTATCTGCTGCTCCTGGGGAATGCTCTCACAGCATGGGATTATTAGTGCTGCACTATCTGCTACTCCTGGGGAATCCTCGCACAGCTTGGGGTTATTAGTGCTGCACTATCTGCTACTCCTGGGAAATCCTCACACAGCATGGGGTTATTAGTGCAGCCCTATCTGCTGCTCCTGGGGAATCCTCGCACAGCGTGGGGTTATTAGTGCTGCACTATCTGTTGCTCCTGGGGAATCCTCGCACAGCGTGGGGTTATTAGTGCTGCACTATCTGCTGCTCCAGGGGAATCCTCGTACATCGTGGTGTTATTAGTGCTGCACTATCTACTGCTCCTGGGGAATCCTCACACAGCATGGGGTTATTAGTGCTGTCCTATCTGCTGCTCCTGGGGAATCCTCGTACATCGTGGGGTTATTAGTGCTACACTATCTGCTGATCCTGGGGAATCCTCACACAGCATGGGGTTATTAGTGCTGCCCTATCTGCTGCTCCTGGGGAATCCTCACAAAGCATAGGGTTATTAATGCTGCCTTATCTGCTGCTCCAGGGGAATCCTCACACAGCATAGGGTTATCAATGCTGCACTATCTGCTGCTCCTGGGGAATCCTTGCACAACATAGGGTTATTAGTGCTGCCCTATCTGCTGCTCCTGGGGAATCCTTGCACAGCACAGGGTTATTAGTGCTGCCCTATCTGCTGCTCCTGGGGAATCCTCGCACAGCATGGGGTTATTAGTGCTGCGCTATCTGCTGCTCCTGGGGAATCCTCGCACAGCATGGGGTTATTAGTGCTGCCCTATCTGCCGCTCCTGGAGAATCCTCACACAGCATGGGGTTATTAGTGCTGCACTATCTGCTGCTCCTGGAGAATCCTCGTACATCGTGGGGTTATTAGTGCTACACTATCTGCTACTCCTGGGAAATCCTCACACAGCATGGGGTTATTAGTGCAGCTCTATCTGCTGCTCCTTGGGAATCCTCGCACTGCATGGGGTTATTAGTGCTGCACTATCTGTTGCTCCTGGGGAATCCTCGCACAGCATGGGGTTATTAGTGCTGCCCTATCTGCTGCTCCTGGGGAATCCTCACACAGCATGGGGTTATTAGTGCTGACCTATCTGCTGCTCCTGGGGAATCCTCGTACATCGTGGGGTTATTAGTGCTGCACTATCTGCTGCTCCTGGGGAATCCTCACAGAGCATGGGGTTATTAGTGCTGCACTATCTGCTGCTCCTGGGGAATCCTCATACAGCATAGGGTTTATTAGTGCTGCCCTATCTGCTGCTCCTGGGGAATCCTCGTACAACGTGAGATTATTCGTGCGGCCCTATCTGCTGCTCCTAAGGAATCCTCGCACAGCGTGGGTTTATTAGTGCTGACCTATCTGCTGCTCCTGAGGAATCCTCGTACAGTGTGGGGTTATTAGTGTGGCACTATCTGTTTCTCCTGGAGAATCTTTGCACAGCATGGGGTTATTAGTGCAGCCCTATCTGCTGCTTCTGGGGAATCCTCACACAGCGTGGAGTTATTAGTGCTGCCCTATCTGCTGCTCCAGGGGAATCCTCACACAGCGTGGGGTTATTAGTGCTGCCTTATTTGCTGCTCTTGGAGAATCCTCGCACAGCATGGGATTCTTACTGCCACCCAGTCTGTGATTCCCAGGGATCAATGCTTTGCTTCTCAATTCTCATATCAGCGGTATATCCTACTGCCTGCTCTTAGGTGATACCTCCCCACCTTTGCCCTCTCTGGACACAGCAACTAGTCACATGAGCACCTCCTTAACTCAGCAGCTTCAAGCTACAAACACTGCTTTTCACTTTCCACCACCACAGAGCAGCTCCCACCACATCCTGCTCTCTCTCCCCACCAGTGCCTGTTACTCTGGCCATCACAAGGATGAATAAGTTCACACTCTGGTATCTTTAAATACAGTAGTCCTTTCTTTCATTGCCTGATGCTCCTCTGGTGAGAAAGATACTGGAGAGGAGGTGGACATAAGGGATTGTAATCTGGAGAAGTACAGTAGAAGTCCTACCTTGACCCAGCAAACACTAGGGATAACATGTTAATAGTTGGCAATAGTCAGTCAGGCCCAGACTAGCTCACTAGGTCATCAGGGCCATCATTACATATGGACCGACACCACTGAGTACTGGGGTCTCCTGACTAGCCCCCTAAATTAAATTGTACTCTGTTTTCTAGCTCTGTACCTGTTTTCCTATCTTCCACCTCATATGTCCACTCCAAATAAGCCCTTTAGATTTACAAGGGTTAAAACTACACCTAAGCAGTGGGTCTCATTGCAGGTGCCACAACCCATAAAGGCACCTCTGCTAAAGGGGGATGCCTCACATAAATACAAACAAAAAGGGAGGGAGGAACAGAAAAGAAGGAACATAATGTATTGAACTGCACTTATGTCTACTATCTGCTCATGAATGTGTGTAATTAACAAGGTTGTTCGTACGTAAACTCGTCTATGTCAACTGTAGTAATGTCTATCTCTGCAACACGTATACATGATCAATATACCATATACTGTAGTACAATCAAAAGCATTGGTTTTCTTTTCCCCTCTAGGTACATGTAACTAATCCCGGGTCACCCCTGGAAAATGGACTGTCAAAGTCTCAGTGGGCCTACCCGGTTACCAAAATTTAAACAAATAAATAAATGTGGGTTCCTGTTCCATTTTCCCATGATTTCACTTTCACATTCCCTTCTTACATAATACAAGAGTGCAGCCCCATTGGAGGGGGAGGTGAAGTGGTCACGTGACTACAACTGGCCTATAGCCTGGCTGTAGTCCATGGTAATTACTGTGTGCCTATGTTTCTTTCCTGTATGTCTTCCCTAAGCAAGACCGTGAGGCAGCCACCAAGCTATAACTTAGGTTGGAGATTTTGGAGAGTCTGTGTAAATGTTTGAAAAGCCTGTCTCAGTAAGAGGAAACTGGGCTGTTGGGGGGAGAGTGACAGCATTGTGAGAGGAAGGATGGAAGGCAGGTGTGAGTGGCGCCATTGTGAAGGGTTGAGTGGTCAGTTGACTACAGCCAGCCAACAGAGCAGCTGTAGTCTGGTATTTAATTCCAAGAATGTCCAGAAAATCCTCCCATGAGTGACCCCAAAGTGTGCGCGCCACAAACCAAAAATTGAGTATCTTCAGGGGCATACATGGGGTAGTCCAAGTGTCCACAGGGAATGCTGCCCAATTAACCTGGTAAGCCCAAAAAAAACATGGCTAGCAAGGTAAGTGGATAGGCCAGTGCAGCACAGTACTGGGGCATGGTCTAGTAGGGGTAGGCCTTTCAGGGGACAGGTTGCTGGGAGAAGACCACCACAAGTGTTATACCCTATCTGGGGTAGACCTATCTGAGTGGTAGATAGATGGGAAACAAATCACAAAGGGTACTACAACCTATCTGGAGTAGGCCTCTAGGTGGGGTGAAGGTAGATGGTAGCTGGTAGCTGGGGAAAACCATAAAGGATGCTGCACCCTATCTGAGGTAGGCCTATCAGTGTTTTCTGGGAGGAAGCCACAAACCTTGTACCCTATTACGGAAAGGCCTGTGAGTAGGGCCGGGGCTGGAAGAGCACCACTAAGGTCTTCACACTGTATTTAGGGCAAGATGTGGAACACATGGAGAAGCAGAGACAAAGGGTAGCCACTGGGGATAAAGAAGTGGGACCTAACTAGCTGCTCAGACTGTGGGGTGACAATCAAGATGGACTCCCTACAGAGATGGGGAGCTGTCCAGTCTAGTAAAGGTTAGAGACAGTGTAGGCTAAATCATCAATGGCCTGGGCATTGATACAGCATCTGCAATGCAAGCTAGGAGAGGACAAGGGGAAGACTGCCCAACAGGGGCTGGTAGCACTGGCATAATGTTATGCAATTGTTTCTCCCCACTGAGAGACGTGGTCACACTCCCCTATTGGGAAGCAACACATCCATGGTACTGGAGCACCAGCAGCAGATGGGAAGTAGAGAGACAGGGTGAGAAGCACAGGAGGGGGAGAGAGGACAAGCAGGGGAAGGATACAGGGGGGATATGGGAAGAACTGGGGCTCATCAGGGGAGGGGGAAGGCAAATCAGTGGGGAATAGGGATGGGCAGGGAAAGACAGAAGAGAGTAGGGTACTCATTGGGGGACTCTTTTGAGAGGGACTGGACATGTAGTCTGTGTAAGAGACTATATGGGGCAACAGCTGAAATGATATTGAATAGAATTGGGGAAGTAGTTAAAGAGGTAGGTGGGAAGCCAGAGTTCAGAATTTTTGTGGGGATGAATGACCTGGCAGGGAAGAATGAAAGGTCTTAGGAGGTCTGTGACCTTCTTAGAGGTACTCACAGTACATGAGAAAAGGGATGAGAGGAAGCTCAAAATCATCATATTTTAATGAGTGGTTAAAAGGCTGGTGCATAGTAGAGGGGTTTAACTAGCTAGGGGTGGGTAAACTCCCAGAGAGAAAAAAAGGCTGATTTAGGTGGATGGTCTTCACCCCAAAAGGGAAGGGGCAATATCCATAGATTCACAGATATGTGACAGCAGAAAAGTGCCTCACTGGCCCATCGAGTCTGCCCATTCCCTCCCACTACCTGTCACCTCCCCCAAGATTCCCCTCGTCCTCCCCTTGACAACCCTCTGCATTTGTCCCAGGCCCTCTTGAATCCCTCCACTGTACTGGCACTCACCACCTCCTCCAGCAGTCTGTTCCAGGGCTCAACCACTCTCTCTCCGTGAAGTAATACTTCCTAACATTTCCTCTAAACCTTCCCCCCTCCAACTTCAGTCCATGCTCCCTAGTTTGTGTATCTACCTTCCCTGTAAATAAGCTTGTCTCCACTTTATTGATCCTTTTCACATTCTTGAATGTTTCAATCATGTCCCCTCTTTCCCTTCTTATCTCCAGAGGATACAAATCCGGTTCCCTTAGCCTCTCCTCATATGCCTCTTAGCCCATGTACTATTTTAGTGGCCCTTCTCTGCACCCTTTCCATGCCATCTATGTCCTTTCTTAGATGGGGACTCCCAGAGCTGTACTCCATACTCCAGGTGTGGCCTCACCATGGAGCTATAGAGTGGAATCAGCAACTCCCTCCTTCTGCTAGTTATCCTGCTCCCTATGCACACCAGCATCCTGTTAGCCTTGCCCACTGCTTTGCTGCACTGGGTCCCCACCTTAAGGTCATTTGCAATTATAATCCCTAGATCCTTCTCCTGCCTGGTTGCTGCCATTTTCTCTCCCCTAGTGTGTATGTGGTATTTGGATTCCTCCTCCCCAAGTGCATCACTTTGCATTTCCTGGCATTGAATTTCAGCTGCCATGTTTCTCTGACCACTCTTCCAGTAACCTTATATTATTCTTTATTGCCTCCACCCCCTCCCCGGGGTGTCCACCCTGTTACTGAGTTTTATGTCATCTGCGAAAAGGCAGACCTTCCCCTGAAGCCCCTCTGCTATGTTGCCTGTGTAGATGTTAAACAGAATGGGCCCCAGCACCAACCCCTGAGGGACCCCACTCAACACCCCAGTCTCCCCAGAGTGCATTCTATTGACCACCACCCTCTGGCTTCTCCCCATCAGCCAGCTCTCCACCCATCTTACTATTTTCTGCCCCACCCCTAGACTCCCCAACTTATTAACCAGCTTTCGGTGCGGCACTGTGTCAAAGGCCTTCCCAAAGTCCAGGTAGGCCACGGCCATTGCCCCACCCTGATCAACCACCCTCATCACCTCATCAAAGAATTTGATCAGGTTTGTCTGACATGACCATCCCCTAGTGAAGCCATGCTGCCAAATGTCTTGCAGTCCCCCCCTTCCAAATATCTAGCCATCCTTTGTTTCAATATTGCCTCCATTACTTTATCCACCACCGATGTGAGACTGATCGGATGATAATTGCCCGCTTCCTCTCTGCTGCCACTTTGATGTATTGGCACCATGTCTGCCTTTTTCTAGTCCTCTGGGTACCCACCCTGTATCCAGGGACAAGTTAAACAACCTCACCAGTGGTTCCGCCATCCCTGGGACAGAAATTTGATGTATACACTAAGCAACATTTAAACTGGTAGTGGGTGAGGCTTAGGGCATGGAAAACCTAGATACAATCTACAAATAGGTGATCTGGCAAATACTACCCAGGGAAAGGTGGGAAGGGTGGGTAGGGAGAACAACTGGATGGTGGGACACAGTGGGGGTAGGCATGGGAGGTGAAGCAGAGGGACCACCAGGAGTAATCAGAGATGGAGACAGGAAAACCAAGATGGCAAGGGAGGGGAGATGAGGTCCTAGAGGGTAGCAAGCTTGAATGACAGAAGTCTTAAAAACAGGATGGGTGACCTCCAGGCTTCAATAAAAGGGGACAAACCAGATACTGTAATAGCCACGCAAACGTGGGCCACATTAAATAAGGAATTGGATCTTGCGGTCTCAGGGTGTCTTGTTCAGAAACGGTTGGGTCAAAACAAGGAGGGACTGCCTTGGATGTTTAGAAAAAATATCTGGGCTAAAGAGGAAAAGGGGAGGTGTGGGGAACAAAAACACTGTGGGCACAACTGGCCCTAGAAGAAGGTAAAATGATCTGCACTGAAGTGGTCTATAGTCCCCCAACCCATCTGAAATAGTCAAATTGGAAATGGGGGCAGAAATTTGGAGGGCTTCTGGGAGGAATTGGTACTGTTGGGGGATTTCAGCTTGCCTGATGTCGACTGGAGTATCCTGGTGGAATGAAGCACCAGGAACCAGGTGATGGTAGATCTCCTACAGGGCTGCTTGTATGACATAGTTTCACACAACATTGAGGGCAGATATGCAAGTCACTAGGATCATGGTGATGGATTTCTGGAAAGTGGACTACAGGGAGGCAGAGGAAGCACTCGTGTTCAGTCTGGTAGGGTATCAACAGATAGAGGGGGTGGTGAAAAGTGGAAATTCATTTAAAATAAGATAATAGATGTAGCAAAGGATTGCCTCAAGAAGACTGAGAAAAACAAAGCCTGACTTGGTTATAAGGAGAGGTAAGGGAAGCAGTTACAGCTAAGAAGGATGCACTAAATGAATACAAGACTTCCCAACTGGACAGCCTGTCTTCAAGTTCGGAAAGTTTTTTCACAATTGGAGTGTGATGAGCTTGCTTGATTCTTTGTAAATAAGGTGGCCAACATTAGGGCTGAGTTGTTGCCATCACACTCTATGGGGGTTGCCGTGAACTGGGGTGAGATCACGGTGCCTCGGTTTTCCTGGAGTTCCTTCAGTCAGCTGGAGTTCATTGATGTCATAAGGATCATCCAGCATATGTGCCCTATGTGCTGTAGTTTGGACCCTGGACCAATCTCCCTAATTTTGGGTTGTATTAAGATCATTGGTCCAGTCCTTTTTCAGATAGTCAGGTGCTCCCAGGAATCAGGTGAGTTTCCTAGCTTCCTGAAAGAGTCGGTGGTGACACCCCTCTTGAAGAAAGCTACTGCAAACCCTGACGGTCTGGAAAACTACAGACCTATCTCTAACCTTCCCTTTATTGGGAAGGTGATTGAGAAAGTAGTGGCTGCACAACTGGAAGACCATTTGACCATCCATGACGTCTATGAACCCCTTCAGTCTGGTTTTCGTAAAAGACATAGTACCGAGACAGCGCTGGTTCGGGTGCTCAATGATCTCTTGATGGCTAGTGATCAAAAGATTCGTTCCATTTTGGTTCTCCTTGACCTTTTTTCAGCCTTTGACACCGTAGATCACATGGTGTTGATAGAACGCCTGAGGCTGTTCTATGGAATATCTGGAACCGTCTTAAGATGGTTCTCATCATTCCTCACTGGAAGATCACAAAGAGTTGTGTCCAGGGTTTTTTCCTTGGATTCAATGGCTTTGTCTTGTGGGGTGCCCCAGGGTTCAGTATTGTCACCTATGTTATTTGCAGTGTATATGCTACCCATCGGAGACATTATAAGGAGGTATGGGCTGAGGTTTCACTGTTATGCAGATGATACCCAGTTATACCTTTCTTTTGCCCCCAGACCAGATTGGAGCTCTCTCAGCCTTTAATAGCTGTCTAACTGAAATCCAGGAGAGGATGAATTCTAGCTGGCTGAGGTTGAATTCTGATAAGACTGAGGTATTGGTTGTGGACCCGGGTCGTCAGATGGGGGGTCGGGTGTTGATGCGCCTTCTGGAATTTTTCTTGGAGGCGTTTCTCTCCCGACCTCTGAACGGGTGCGGAACCTGGGGGTAGTTCTTGACGACAGGCCTGACACTGCATTTGCAGGTGTCGGAAGTCATAAAGACTTCCTTTTACCATCTTAGGAACATCGCCAGGATCCGGCATCTTGTTCCATCTGCCGACCTACCAACGTTAGTTCATGCCTTTGTGTCCTCGCGCTTGGATTATTGCAACTTCCTTTACCTAGGGCTTTCAGCGGTTGAAATCCGTCGCCTGCAGCTAGTGCAGAACGCTGCAGCCCAGCTTCTGACTGGTTCTAGTAGATCCTGTCACATTACTCCGGTGCTGCGCGAACTGCACTGGCTGCCAATTCGGTGGTGGATCACCTTTAAAGTCAGCTTGATGACTTTCAAAACTCTACACGATCTGGGCCCAGGCTATCTGAAAGAACTTCTGGTTCCTTATCACCCAAATCAATCACTCTGCTCGGCCGACAAGGGGTTGCTAGAGGTTACAAGGGTGAATTTGAAATCTTCGGGCACTTGGGCATTTACATATGCAGCCCCCACCCTTTGGAACGCTCTACCCCGTCGGTTGTGGGAGTGCACTTCTGTGGAGGGCTTTAAGAGAGATTTGAAGACTTTTTTATGGGAAACCGCATTTTTAGAAAACTGATTGTTATGATTGCCTTGATTTAATTGTATTTTTTAATGATTTTTTACTGTTTTGATTTGTTATTTATGTACGGCGCCTTGGTAATTGAAAGGCGCCTTATAAACAAAATTATTATTATTATTATTATTATTATTATTATTACTATTAAAGGTATCTGATCTCCACCACAGTGACAAGTAAGTTAGTAAGAAAGGCAATTACAACTACTGAGCTCAAGATAGCAGAAGGGTTGAAGTCAAATGATAAGGCATATATTCAGCTACTGTACAGTATATACAGTAAGTGAGAGAAGAAAGTGCCAAACTGTCCTAGAAAGACTGAGAAAAAAGGGGGAATCCAAGGTAGAAAATTACAAAAAAATTAAATTGTCAATGAATATTTTGCTTGGTCTTTATGGTGGAAAAAAGTGACCCTCTGCTGGATTGTGGCATACAGGTGAAAGAGGAGCTAACATAGACCAAAGGGACCATTTCAGAGGACAGGGAACAAATGAGCTATTAGCGTTAAAGCTGGACAAGTCACCTTGTCTGGATGGATGGCACTCCAGGATGCACAAGTAGTTGGCTCAAGCTTTAGCAGAGCTACTGGCAGACCTATTCGACTGTTCCTTGGATATGGGAGAGGTCCTGTAGGACAAAGGGACAGCATTTGTCAGCAGAGAAGGACTACTTGGTTCACCCATTCTGCCCAGACAGTCTCAGCCTAGTCTGTCTATGCAGACCCTACCTGGTCTCTGGTGACCCTCCCTCCTCCTTGCCTATTTACTAATAGTCCCCCATATCTAGCCCACTCATGCCTAAAGCTTCTACTCTTTTTACCTCCAACTCTTCCATTGACAGTCTGTTCCAGGCATCTACAACTCTTTCAGTGAAGTAGTTAATCCTCACATCCCTCTTAAACTCCCCCCTCTACCTTAATTGCATGCCCTCTGGTCCTGGTACTGTTTTTCATTTTAAAGAGAATCCCCTCCTGCACCCTGTTTACTCCTGTGAGGTACTTGTAAGTCTCTGCCATGTCTCTCTCTCTCTCCTCTCTTCTCTCTTCTAGGGTGTACATGTTGAGATCCCTCAGCCACCCCTTGAGGGCTTTTGATGCAACCCCTGCACCATTTTAGTTGCTCTCCTCTAGTCTGACTTCACCCTGTCTACGTCCTTTCTGAGGTGCGACCTCCAGAACCGGACACAGTACTCCAGGTGGGGTCTCACCAGTGAGCGATATAGTGGCAATACCACCTCCCTCCCTCCTCCTGCTGGTGATATGTCTCCTTATGCATCCCAGCATCCCGCTGGCCCTACCCTCTGCTTTCTCACACTACCCTGCTACTTTGAGGTCATCAGATATGATAACCCAAGGTCCCTTTCCTGCTAAGTGACTGTCAGTACCTCCCTCATCCTATAATCAGCTCCTTGGTTCCTATGCCCTAGGTATATGATTTTGCACTTTGTGGATTGCACTCCAACTGCTATGCTCTTGACCACACCTCAGGTTTCCTAAGATCCTTACACATTTTCTCCACCCCTCATGATTGTCCACTCTATTACAAATTTTGATATCATCTACAAAAAAGTACACCTCCCCTTCCAGTTCTTCTGTAATATCAGTTATGAAGATATTGAAGAGGACTGATCCCGGTACTGAGCCCTGCCACACCCTGTTGGCCACTTTGTCATCATTAGGGTGGCTGTTGTTAACCACCACCCTCTGTCTCCTAACCATTAACCAATTTCTAGCCCAATTCACAGTAGTGTAGCAGATGTCATCTTTCTGGACAAAATGTAATTTTTCCTCACAAAAGCTATAAAAAGCTGGGAAACTATAGGACCATAAGCCTGACAGCCATACTGGGAAGAGTTACTTGAGTATCTAGTCAGACAGATTTAGTCTTTGCCGTATTGGTCCTTGTAAGAACAGATCCAGAAACAAATGATTTGATACCTTTTTTGCACCAGCATAGATGTAACAAAAAGAACAAAGTGCTTTAGCTTTCAGACCAACCCAGTCCTTCCTCAGAAGCTTAATGACAGCTATTTAGAAAATCCCATATTGTTAACACCCAGATCATGCAGAAAAAAACTGAAAAAATCCCATTGGTTTAAAATACTCATTTAAAAATTAACAGAAGAAACATCAGAGATGTTAAATAGTACAGCTGAAAAGGCCTAAAGGTCAGACGTGTATTACAATCATGTCACATTTTAGCATGTATTTAATCCCGAGTGGGTTTTGCTTTTCATGACCTGCATTCTTAAACACACTGGAGCACTCTTAATTAGGCTACATAAGGGGTGTGGTCTGGCTGTGCTGAAGATGGCTGCTTAATTCTACTTCTCTCTGGGACTACCATCTATCATCGTCCATCCTCCTGATCCCAGATTGTCAGCATTTACCAGCAAGTGAAATATAATTTTACTAACATCATAGCTCAACTCTGGTAAATTATTTTCTTTATATCATAACTCTATAGCTATAATTTTTCTGCATTTATACTGCTTCTCTGCAAAGGCCTACTACAATGGCTGAGCAACTCCTGCAAAACAGCTCCCTCAGCAGAGTGGAAACTATGTTTCAACAGCTCATCGGTGAAACTAACGACCTAAAAATAACATCTCAACAAAACATCACTAACATGCAAGTGTTAGACCAAAGAATCAATGATGCTGGAGTTAAAGTTGCTCAAAATAAAAGTTATATAAACATCCTGCAAGCCACCATCAGAGAGCAAGACAGAGTTATCAGAAGCCTACAAGATAAAATTGATGACATTGAAAACAGAAACAGATGCAATAACCTGAGACTTTTGGGTTTTCCTGAAGGTGCAGAACTCGGAGACACTAGTGCGTTTCTATTACATGCACTGCGAGCCCTGCTCAAACTCCCACCTGGTCAAGACCTTACTATTGAGCGATCACACCATACTTTAAGCTGGAGACCTGGTCCGGATCAGAAAGCTAGGCCTATCATTGCAAGATTCTTAAACTATGCCCACACTGAACTGATTATCAATAGAGCAAAACAAGTGGGAACACTTAGTTGGCAAGATCATAGAATTTCTATTTTTAGAGACTTCTCTAAGGAACTCTCTAATAAACGCAGAGCTTTCAATCCAATTAAAACTACCCTACATCAACGAGGGATTAAATTTGCTCTGCACTATCCTCCTGTCATGTGCCTGTTTCTGGGTGACTCAACCAAAGATTTCAACACTCCTGAAGCCTTGGCTGCATTTCTTGGTGAGCCCCAGCCTCCAACTGTCCCGTTTGGAAATACTAATGCGACCCCTTCTCCCACTGTCTGCAACTTCTCAATCAGACCGGCCCACCCACAGTATGGCTTCAAATCATGAATGCACTGAGAAACTGTATCTCTCCAGGCTGATGCAGCACCTTCTGTCTGAATCTCAGCCCGCTTGCTAGACAAAAAGAACTTGAATCCACCTTCTTCTAAACATGCCTGTTGTGCAGATGCTACTCCTTCTAGGCCTACTTCTCAGCAAGAGTGACATGTTGGCTTCACTACACCCCTAACCCTCTCCAATAAGTTTTCTTTACTACAAGAGGACTTAAACTCCTCTCAGGAAGACCTCCCGGAATCAGCTGTGGATCCTGTTGGCAATGACCTTGGAAATACTTTACAGGGCGGCAGGTCTCCCGATTCCTCTTGGGCTGAATTGGTGACCAGCTCCCCATTCAAATCGGCAGAGCCTCCTAAAAAGAAACAGAAAGGGAAGCGCAAAAACAAATCAAACCTTTAAATGATGCCTAGGCATGTGTATATATTAGTACCTCTCGAGGTTAGTGCCTAATTAACCTCGGCTCTCTGATCACTATCAGAATTTGTCTGCCCTGCAACCGTGCATTGCATTCATTGTGTGTGCATAATATTGCACCCAGCTGGTTTGGAAAGTGATAAGCTGTACATTGCGGTTACAGACTTTTGGTTTAAAAGCATGCCATACTAGTTAGGCATCTCATTGTGACAGTCTTGGAGTTTTCTATCTCAATGTAATGTCTGCTACATTATACATCCCATTATTTCTGCATATATTACTCATAATGTCAGTTTTTGAGTGTCCCTAATGTTGGGAGTGTTCTTCTTTTAAAGGGACAGTTCTTATATAATGTTAGACTAATTCATATGTGCTCAATGATTTTCTATATTCAGTTAGAGGTGTCTACCATCTTTTTTATGAGTATGTCTTTCTCACATAACCATTAAGGGAGGTTGCCTGCTTAACTAATTTGTGATCCAACATCACCCCACCCATTTGTTACCATATGTAAACATTATAAATGTACAGTATCTTGGGGTTATATTAATGAGGTCCTCAACTAGTTATTCCCTCCATCCACTACTACATCCCAGACTAGCATTTAACACTTTAATATTTTTCTCTAGTCTCCTTCCCACTCCAACCGCCTTTATCTAACTTTTAAATCCCCTTTTCTTTAACCATGGTATACCAACTTCTTGTACTGTTTTATTTATCTATCACTTAGTCTTCAGTTTCACCCTACAGTTAGGCGTTGCAGGCTATTTTCAAGGTGTCTCATCTTTATTATTTTACTCAATGTGCTGCAGTCAATAAATAGAACAGTCTGACTCGAAACCTTTATGATATGGCTTTTTAAGCCTGTGTTGTAATCTTATAGCTGAGCTTGCTCGACCCTCTCCAGGTCTTGAAATCTCACTATGTTAAAGCAACTCCTTCCCTGGGGCAATTTTGGGGTCTGTGCTACTATCAAATACCTAGTACTTATCAATAATATATGCAGTACCTTGAAGCCTGAACAAACTCAACTCTTACAAATGTCATATTGCCAGAATGACTATGTATTCCTGTTCAATACAAGACTTTCAACAGATACCCTCCATACAATTTGGATCTTGTAATGCCTCAACACCCCATAAATCCTTATACCATTTGAACCCTACTCGCTCCATTTTACCTGAACACTCCTCCTACATAAACACTTCTTTGTCTAAGCATTATGATTATGTGAGTAAGTACATAGTAGATGGCACAAGTACAGCTGCTCTTATAATTTTAGGACATAGCCAACGATGATGGCATATTGTTTGTATTGCCGTAATAGTGTTTCAGCTCAGTTCTTTTTTCCAGTCTAATTTAGGTTCAAGATGTATTATTATGTCTGGGATTGCATATACTTTCTGCAATCCCCTTTTCATATATGGTAAGATGTTCATGGTTCCCCCCCCCAGGGAATTATTATGCTCACTTTAATTCTAGTCACAGTTATAACTTGATAGAAATAATTGTTTACAGTTTGTATCTTGGGTTTAAGATCATTTTCTCCCAAAATTTACTTACTATTTACATGCTCTGTAGTATAGCGAGAGAGTCTTGGTGATTTCACCAACTCATGCCTTGCTATATTACCTTAAGACTTCATAGTGTGTTAGTATAACATGCATAGGTTTTGTTAGTAACTGTATATATATGTCTTCTATATTCTTTTTACTACCTCTCTTCCTTGTGAGACCCGATGGAAACATTCACCCAGGATTTAAGTATTTCCACAAACTAAATATCCTGCATGCATTTAACTGTGCTAGCCCTCTCCCTTCTGAGTCTGTAACAACCTCTAGCCCTTTCAATATGAGTCCCTTACTTCCTATTTGTGTTTTCATACTCATCTCCCCAGTTAACATGAGTGATCTAATTCTACATTCATGGAATGTAAAGGGACTCAACTCACCTTGTAAACGAACACAAATACTTTCTTACCTCAAAAAGCATCAAACTCATAATGCTTTCTTACAAGAAACAAAACTTTTAATAGAGGATGTCGACAGACTCAGAAGGGATTGGGTCGGTCAAGTATATGTGTCTTCCTCTACTTCTAAAAAATTGGGGGTTGCTATTCTACTACATAAATCCCTTAACTGGACCCTATCAAATCCATCTCCGATTCAGATGGCAGATGGATTATAGCCCACTTAAATGCCCCTTATGTTAGTCAACATTTATGCCCCTAACTCTGATTCACCTGAATTCTTTCATAATATGGCCCAACAAATTATGAACAGCAACTTTAACAATTCTCCTATACTTGTAGGTGGGGATTTCAATTTAGCTTTGGAAGCACATTTAGACAGAAGTAACTCTTCATGTGATTCCCACCCCAGAAGTATTTCTGTACTCTCAATGCTAATGAAAGACTTCGGTCTCACGGACATTTGGAGACTACACCATCCTAGACAGAGCGACTACACTTTTTACTCACCGCTTCATAAATCTTATAGCAGAATTGACTACTGGTTTTCTTCCCCATTCATCACTGAAAAAATAATCGACACAACCATCCTCCCGATTACTATATCAGACCATTCGCCTATAAAATTACATCTTATTTGGGGCCCGCCCCCATTTAAATCCCCCTTCTGGCATCTAGACCCACTCTTATTGAAAGAGCCTGATTTCTTACCTTGGATTAGATCCCAAATCCAATAATTAATTTATTTCCTTTAACAACACTCCTGATGTATCTCAAAGTACCATCTGGGAAGCACTTAAAGCAACAGTTAGAGGGAAAATTATAAGCTATGCAGCACACAAGAAAAAACTAAGGGAACAGCAATTGGCTGATTTAGAGAAATCTCTTAAAGAAAAAGAAATCCATTATTATAAAACAAAAAATCCAGATAATAACTCACAATTTCACCTTGAAATTCTTTAGCTTAGAATTAAAATCAACAAATTAATATCCAGGAAAGCTGAACTCGCCCTCCTTAAACTTAAACACCGTTATTGGAAACAAGGGGATAAATGCAGGACGCTGCTTGCTTATCAACTCAAGAATCAACAGATGGAGAGACATATTGCCAGTTTGAAAGATCCTTCAGGCAAAATTCATACAGATAATCCCTCAATTAACCATATTATGCAATTCTTCTACCAACAATTATACTCTTACCCCACTCCCCACAACCTGAATATATACAACAATTTCTGGACAATTTACAGTTACCACATCTCTCCCAACAAGATATGGCTTTGCTAGATGAACCCTTTTCCCTAAAAGAGATGCAAGCAGTGCTAAATTCCCTTAAATCTGGTAAAGCTCCTGGGAGTGATGGTTTTTCCGTAGACTTGTATAAACCCCTAGCTGACATCTTATGCCCCTTACTGTTTAAGGTCTTCAAAGAGGCATCTTCCCAAGGTAAACTTCCCTATTCTATGACAGAAGCCATTATAACTGTCCTACCAAAGAAAGATAAAGACCCTTCTCTCCCATCCAGTTACAGACCGATATCATTACTTAATACAGACAGGAACATTTTTGCCAAAATATTAAATACTCATTTAGAATCAATAATTTCAAAACTTGTCCACACCTCCCAAGCTGGATTTATCAAAAATTGAACTGGTTATGATTATCTCTGCTCATTATTTAATTTAATCTACAAAGCTAAATCTCTTAAATCACCTGCTGCAGCTATAGCCATCAACTTTGAAAAGCCATTCGATTCTTTCAACTGGACTTATTTGTATCGTGTTCTGTCAAATTTTGGTGTCACTAATAAATTTTATGCAAGGATTCAATTACTATACACCCTCCTCTCCCCTCTGCCCGGGTTCTTACTAACTCTACTCTGTCCTCATCCTTTCATCTGGCAAGAGGTACCAGGCAAGGGTGCCCCTTATCCCTCACTCTTTTTATTCTAGCTATGGAACCACTATCAGCTGCTCTTCATCAATCCTCCATGATCCAAGGTATCCCTATCGGTAATTCCCACTATACTTCACTATCCTATGCTGATGACCTTCTCATTCTACTCAAAAATCTTGAATTTTCAGGACCACCCTTAATTAAGTTACTTAGCAACTTTGCTTCACTTTCTGGGCATGCTCTGAATCTAAACAAATCAGAAACAATGCCATTGAACAATTTTTGTAACCCTTCTATGAATACAATATTAGGTTTTTGTTGGACCCCTCAATGTCTCTCTTACCTTGGAATACAGTCACCTCTAAATTAGACAAGATATGGGATGCCAATCTTTCCCCATTATTAGCAAATATTAAAAACACTCTCAACAGATGGAAACTGCTTAACCTCTCTTTTAATGTGAAAATCTCCACTATCAAGATGTCAATAGTTCCCAAAATACTGTATCTATTTTCTAATATCTCTTTAACCCTCCCTACTTTTTTTTGTCAGAATTGATGATATAATTGGCAATTTTTTATGGGAAGGCAAGATTCCCAAATTTCATCATAACAAACTGCATTCCCACTGGTCCAAAGGGGGCTTCAGGCTCCCCTGGTTCCAAGCATATTTTTGGGCCTTCCGCACTGCCCAAACCATCAAATGATTTAATAAACCCAGCAATAAATCACCGTTGAGGGTCAATATGGAAACATGTCTATGTCCAGGCAATGTCACCACTTCTTTCATTTATAACCCCCCCAATTTAAACTCTCACCCTACTATAGAATCATCCATATACTACTGGAAAATAATTCATAACTGCTTTAAATACAACCCAACCCCTCTCATATATGCCCCGCGTTTTGGGGAACCGCAACATCACTCTTGATAATCACCCAATTTTTTGTTGTAATTGGAAAAACAGGGGCATTTTTTTCTTGGAGGATATACTTATACCTCAGACTCTCAAATTAAAATCCTGCTCTGACCTGTGCAAACAATGGAGTCTTCCCCAGCATGACTTCTGGAAATATTTACAGTTACATACGGCATGGAACCTTTATCTTCCTACTATTCCTCATCAATCTATATATGATACTTTTATTTCTAAATGGATAAAAACAACCTCTAAATTAAATAGTATCATTTAATTGTATGCCAAGGACAGGCTTCATCTTGCCCCATTAGGGAAGGAAGTCCTTAAACAGGGGATGGCTGACTACATTCAAGAAAGGTGGGGTTTAAACTTGTGAGGGGGAAGGGATAAGGGAGGGGCTGACCAGAAGTCCTCTCCTCCAGATGAGGGGAGTAGCCTTCAAACCCAAGGGGAGGGGGAAACAGACTGGGGGTGGAGGTTTCAGGAGGAGCAGAGGGAGGATGAAGTATAAGGAACCTGGGGGGTTCAAACAAAGGGATCAGGGATAAGGGGTGGGGGTTGGTGTTAGTAAATGCCAAGAGTTTGGGAAACAAGTTGCCAGAGTTCCAGGCCATGCTGTTGGGGGGTGGATGTGGCGGCGGTCATGGAGATGTGGACCAACAAAAACCATGACTGAGACCTAAACGTATGGGGTACACTATGCTTAGGAAGGATAGAAAGGAGGGCAGAGGGGGTGGAGTGGCTATGTTCATTAGAGATGACATAGAAATTGCTAGGGTAGAAGAGGCAGAGGGAAACGTGGAGGCCTTATGGGTCACCTTGCGATCCCCAGCAGGAGATAAGGTCAAGCTGGGTGTAATATATAGCCCCCTGGATGGGTGATGTTCTGGAGGATGGTTTGTGGACAACATCATTGCCCAGTGTGGGCGAGGAGGGAGTGAGGTATGTTGATGGGGACCTTATATGCCAGGTACAAGCTGGGGAACTCATGTCCTAAGGTGGCCAAGGAGCAGAGGTGCTGGACTGGTTTCCAGGATGTGTTCTAACACAGCATGTGATGGAGCCCACAAGGGAGGGGCATGTCCTGGACATGGTTCTGGCAGATGGGGTTCTGGTAAGGGACCTGGTTGTAGAGGATCACCTGACTGGGAGTGACCACAATACTGTCTGGTTTCAAATAAGCATGGAGGGAGGGGGTGAGCTCTAGGACACTGGCAGTGGACATCAGGGGGGCAGACTTTGTGGGCATGGGAAATATTCTCAAGGATCACTTGATGGGGATTACATCAATGACACATGTGGAAAGGAGATGGGAGGTAATAAAATGGGGACTTCATGAGGCAGTCATGACCTGCACTAAGGTGAAACATCAGGGAGCAAGGTCACATAAGCCATGCTAGTGGTCCAGTGAGGTTCAGGTAGCAGTCAGAGAAAAGAAGGTGGCCTACAAAAAATATAAAACAACAAGAGGGGATAGGGATAAGGAAATGTACCATCTTGCATCTAGAAAAGTCACCCAGATGGTGAGGGGGGCAAAGTCCAGTAAAGAGCAGCGGCTGGCACAGGGGATACATGGAGGGGAAAAGGGGTTCTTCTGGTACATTGGGGAGAGGAGAAAAACTAAGGGCCAACTCCAGCAGATTGAGATCAGAAAGAGGGTGGGGAAGAGGTGAGGACCAGGGCAGAGGTATTTAATGAGTACTTTGCCTCTGTGTTCACTAGGGAGGGGATGGGATATCTACAAAGCAAGGCATGATGGGGATAGAAGCGGCAGTGAATGGGATCAGGGGAGCAACAGAAATGGAGCAAGAGGGAGGGAGAGGTACCCCAGGGGTGTCACATCAGGATAAGGATAAAAAGGCCAGTAAGGTGGAGGGGACAGATGATGCTATCTCTGCCAAAAGGGTGTGGTTAGCCCTCAAGGCCCTAAAGAAAGACAAATTTCCTGGGCTGGATGGCATTCATCTGAGAGTACTATGGGAATTGGTGGACATACTGGCTGCACCCCTGGTGGAGCTCTTCAACAGGTCACTTGAGACAGGGAGGGTACCTAGGGATTGGCGAGAGGCACATGTGGTGCCAATCCATAAAGGGCTGTTGAGGAAAGTACCAGGTAACTATAGACCCATCAGTTTGACCTCGGTGGTGGGAAAATTAATGAAGAGTATACTAAAGGAACGATTGGGGGTGTACTTGGAGGAGGTGGGAGGTCTGGATAGTCGGCAACATGGGTTTGTGCCAGGTAGATCATGTCAAACCAATCTTGTGGAGTTCTATGAATGGGTAACATCAGAATTGGATAGGGGAAAGCCTGTGGATGTATTATTCTTGGACTTCAGCAAGGCGTTTGACTCTGTCCCCCACAATGGTCTGGTGGAGAAACTGATGGGGTTGGGAGTAGACCCTTTGGTGGTCAGATGGATTGAAAACTGGCTAGCTGGATGCACCCAGAGAGTAGTGGTCTGTGGGGTGCTCTCAAACCCTAGAGAGGTTGGTAGTGGGGTACCGCAGGGCTCGGTCCTGGGTCCGATCCTATTTAATGCATACATACCAGACATCAGGGAGGGTATAGGGTGTGAAATGAGTCTCTTCACTGATGACTCCAAGATGGGAGCAGTAGTTGAGGGAGAAGAGGGGAGGTTGGCCCTGCAAGGGAACCTGGACACCCTGGAAAGCTGGGCTCACACATGGAAATTAAATTTCAATATCACCAAGTGCAAGGTGTTATATCTTGGGCGGGGAAACCCTAAACACAGGTACACCCTAGGAGGGGAGGCGCTGGAGGCCTCAATAGGGGAAAAAGACCTAGGGGTCATGGTGGATGCATGTATGAATAACTCTGAGCAGTGCAGCAGAGTGGCTAGCAAGGCAAACAGGATGTTGGGCTGCATCGTAAGGGGGATCACCTTAGGAGCAAGGAAGTGATTCTGCAGCTGTACAATGGACTGGTTAGACCACACCTTGAGTACTGTGTACAGTACTGGAGACCACACTTGAAGAGGGACATACAGCTCCTGGAGAGGGTACAGAGGAGGGCAACTAAGATGATACAAGGGCTAGGGGATTTGACATATGAGGACAGACTTGAGGAGCTCTGCCTGTTTTCATTGGAGGAGAGGAGAGACAGGGGGGACATGATTGAGGTCTTCAAGTACCTCAAGGGAATAAATAGGGTAAACATGGAGGGGATCTTTAGACTAAAGCAGGGAGGTATCACCAGAGGGCATGGTTTGAAGTTGGAAGGTGGAAGGGTGAGGGGGAAGAGGAGGAGGTTTTTCACTGAGAGGGTGGTGGACCCTTGGAATGCACTGCCTGGCAAGCTGGTTCAGAGATCCACAGTGGAGGGCTTCAAGAGAGGGTGGGACAGACACAGAAAGTGGATGTATCAGATGATGGCCTGTCCCAGGAGGGTGGGGATGGATGATAGGGGTTTCTGGAACACAAGGGGGGGAGGGCCTCGGCACCCAATTAGGGATATGAGGTTCGAGGAGACTCGATAGACCGTAAGGCCTAATCTGCTGGCAAATAGTATGTTAGTATTTACAAACATATCAGAAATACAGTTCCAGGTCAATCTATCATTGCAAAAAATAAATGGAGTACCCTTTTAAATTATAACATAACCAATTCACAGTGGCATAACTGCTGGCTATCCTGCCATACATCTTTCAAGGATAATTGCAGTTCACTCATACAAACTAAAATTCTGCATCTATGGTACAAAACTCCTGAGATTTTGCAAAAAATGGGCTTAATGAACAACAATAAATGTTGGCTCTGTAACTCCCCCAATGGCAATTTGCTACATATTTTATGACATTGTCCTCCCATACACAATCTTTGGCGTCATATTCATTTCTTTGCAATGAAAGTGATTGGTCTGTCCTTTGCATTAGATCCAAAACATTGCATACTTGGTATTTTCAATGCTCATGCATACAAAATATCCCATTATCAGAATAGGTGGTTATCCCTACTATTCCTTCAAGTTAAACGCCTTATACTAATGCATTGGAGATCCAACATCATTCCCACCCTCCCGCATATTCTCAAACAACTATCTCAATATGCTATCCTTGATCGTATGTCACACTTAGCCTCTGACCGACTTAATTCATATAATAAATGCTGACAGGACTATTTTAAATATTTTAACACGTCTACACATATCGTCACTTAATCCATGGGTTGTTATATGTTCATATTGGAATCTCGCTTCTAGCTCTTTCGTTCCTTTTTCATCTCCTCTCTTTCTATCTTTTTATCTCCTTTTCTTCTTCCCTTTCCCTCTTCATTTTTGTTCACTTTCTTAGATATTTTTCTCTTTTTTATGTTCTTCCTTTATACAATTTTACACATACTTGTATTAAATTACAGCATAATAGAAGTACAATCACGACTGCTCATATTTCTTGTTCATATCTACTCCTTTTACCCCTTGAAACATAAATTGCCATATTTTCTCTCTATCATACAGATTGTACTGCTACATATTGTTTTCTCAACATTTGTTTTCCCCTTTAATATTATTGTATAATACTTCAGACATCATGTTTTTTCCTTCTCCTATTAAGAATTTATGTAAGTGTATATTGGAGAATGTAGTGTATTTGTATGTATAATCACAATAATTACAATAAAAAGATTAACTGTAAAATTAGGCTACATAACTCTATGCTCAAAATGTTCTTATCTCTTCTGAAGGTATCTCTAAGTCATTTTAATTTATCTGCAGTGTACGCCCTGTTTAATGCACATCTGATCTTTAGGCCTTTTCAGCTGTAGCTGAACTGGTACTATTTAACATATCTGATGTTCCTTCTGTTATTTTTCAAATGAGTATTTTAAACCAGTGGGAATTTTTTCAGTTTTTTTCTGCATGATCTGGGTGTTATAAGTATGGGATTTTCTAAATAACTGTCATTAAGCTTCTGAAGAAGGACTGGGTTGGTCTGAAAGCTAAAGCACTTTGTTCTTTTTGTTACATCTATGTTGGTCCAATAAAATGTATCAAATCCTTTTCTTCTGGATTTGAGTCTCTAGTAAAAGAGAGGCTGGTGGACATTCTGGAGGTTCCAAGATCCAAGGCAGCATGGCTGTTTTGTGTCAAGTAGATCTTGTCAGACAAATCTCGCTGAATTCCTTAATATGGTTTTCCAAGTTTTTGATGAATGTAGCAACATGGATATCTTGTACTTGGACATCAGTAAGGATTTTTACTCTATGTTCCACAACTGGTTGCTGAAGAAGCATAGTAGCTGGCAAGAAATTGACAAAGAGGGTGGGCAACTGGCATAGACAGTACCTAGATGGTGATCATAAATGGGGTTAGGTCAGGAGTGAGACAGGTGAAGAGCAGCTTGCCTTAGGGGTTGGTCCTGACCCCTATGCTTTTTAGTGTGTCCATACATGATGTAGGGGAAGGTATAAGGAGCAGGATGTCAGTGTTCATTGGTGACACCAAGATACATGGCAGAGTAGATAATGAGGAAGGCATCTGGGTCACATTTTCAAAGGAGATGCACAGCCCAAAATGGAGATGCATGGCGTATCCCAGGAACTGCATGGAACTGTGATATTCAAGAGGAAGAGATGAGTCACACATTTCTGAATGCGTGATCGCACAGATATAATGTATGCAGTCCAAAAAAAGGGAACGTGTACATGAATATGCCATGCATCCATATATTCCGCCAAAATGTGAGGCACATCTGCTGTGCATTTCAAAAATGCTTCATGCAAAGTTAGGCATGTCAGGGGATGGCCTAAATCGTCTGGCCACCCACAAGAAGGCTGCAGAACTGCAGACAGACAACCCTGAGACGGCCCTCAGAGGTGCTCCAGGATGTGGTCCAGGCACCTATACACAGCAGTCATGCCAGGACGGATGTACCCAAAGCCACAGGTGACAGCACACCATGGGCACCACCCAGAGAACCTTCCCCCACACAACTCCCAGGACGTGGACACCCAGCTGCCACATATCAGTGCTGTCAGGTGCCCCCCCCGGCATACCAGTGGAGCAGTTTGCCACACTGCAGCACATGTACCAGGGGCCATGGCCTGCACCCATGTGACCTGCAAGGCACCATCCAGTGGTGACATGCACCCAGGGTAATGTCTGGGGCAATGGTGCCCAGGTAGCCTGGAGGTACTGGTGGCAGCATGGCATGGGCCAGGGACTGACCTGTGGCACACACCCACAGTGGTACACCATAGGTGCACACTGGGGGGACCCACCTACTCGGGTACCGGGCCACCTTCTGCACACTGCCATTCCTTACAGTTATTACCATGTTCCTATCATACGGGTGTATGTGGAGCACTGCTGGTGACTGTATGCTGCATATGGAGCTGGTGTATCACATGCATGTGGTATATTATTCAGACTGTGTCACCCTGTGCCCTTCCCTGTTGCTTGTTCTGATGGGCGCCTGTGGCCACTATCCAGGTGGGCCCCCTGTACACCAGTCCAACCCTGTACATGGCTATGGGTCATAGCACTGTACCCAGGCCAATGCAGTCTACCCAGCACACTCACAAACATTCCTTATAAAATGGGCACCTATATCCCTGCATCTTGATTGGTCCATTCCCAAGCATGGTGGAAGAACTACCACCGGGTTAAAAAGTCCTAGCCATCTGGCTACCTGTTTACTAACAAAAACCTTGTGCCAGTAGAATGCTCGGGGTTTTTTGACAACCATGTTTCCCCTTGCCTGTTACTCATCTGCATATTACCAAGTGATTACAGTTGCTGCTTGTTTCCATGACAAGGCGGTAGTTATTAAATTGATCAAGTGCTTAAATCAGTTTCACAGCATTTTGTTTTTAAACCCAAAGAATGCATTTCTTAGTTCAGTATGGCAACGCGATAATGTAACATATCTCTGGCTCTCACAAGCACTGTCAAGTCACCAAAATAAACGTTTATTTTGTGAGGGCACCAATAAAATCAACTACACATCCCTCGCCCTGCCAGGGCTTCTGGAAATCAAATTCTGCACATCCCCCGGTGCTGCACCTCTCAGGGGCAAAGATCCTTTGCTCACCATGCACCCTCCTGATTTAATGGACTCAACAAAGACATCACCTCTCTGCAAAGGCTTGGCCAGTTTAAAACCTACCTTCACCTCCACCTCTCTGCCTCCAGCTCCTGTGACTGTTACTCCTAATCTGCTATCCCCTCTGGCTCTTCCTCTCCATCTTCTCTGCACCCTTTCCCTACCCCTACCCCCCCCCGACCGCAGCACTTGCTCAAATCCTGACAATGCCCTTGGCTGCTCCTCTGTTTCTGTTGTTCCCTCAATCTCTCAACTCTTCCTGTTAACCCTGCTCTGCCCTGGTACCTTCCTTCCCTCAATTTGTCTGTTTTCAACTGCATGAGGCTGTTTTAGAATCCCATGCTCTGCACTGTTTTCAAATTTCTATCCTGTACCTACCTCCCCACAAATGTATGTATTCAACTGCTTGAATTGCCTATTTCAATTTTTGTTTATGTTTGTACTGTTTCCCCAATTGATGTGGAACCTTTGTAAAAGAGCCTTGGCTCAAAGGTACTTGTAATCCTAGAATAAAATAAATAAAATAAAATAAAATAAATAAAACACACCTGTTAGATACATCCCCTTGTTATTCTTTCCACAATCTGCAGGTAGTACAGGTCTCCATGATCTGCCAGTAGTACAGGTCTCCATGATCTGCCAGTAGTACAGGTCTCCGTGATCTGCCCGTAGTACAGGTCTCCATGATCTGCCCGTAGTACAGGTCTCCGTGATCTGCCCGTAGTACAGGTCTCCATGATCTGCCAGTAGTACAGGTCTCCTCAGCATTCCGTTGTTCCCTGCCAGTCCCCTCACCATGCAGTCATTCTCTAAAACATTCCAGCACTCACTGTTAACTGCACTGTTCTAAGTAGCGCCCATTCCCACCGTAGCTTAGGCAAGCATCGCTGCTTGGGCCTACCATGTATGTGAGGACCCCGACTGTCCTCAGTGTTGCCTGCTAATGATACAAACGGTGCCTGCCATTGTTCCCAACTACCTGACAACCACTCCAAACTGCACAAAAGTAGTTCACATAAGCACACCTGATTACATGACTCATAGCAGTAAAGACAAAATAATAATTTGTTTAATGATGTGTGTTAGTGGCGGGGGCGACGTGGGGGCGAGGTGTAGGGTGAAATGTCAGCAGCCAGCTCGTCTGTCACAGTGCTTCTAAGACATAATGAGAACACAAAGTGGGTCAAGTAAAATGTCATGACTGCATGTCAGATCCTTAAAAAAAGTAAAAAATAAACTCTCTTATTACAAAGTAAACTGTGATACTGTCTTGACTCCAAAGATAAAAAGGTAATCTGTATGTGAGTGTGTGTGTGTGTGTGGGGGGGGGTCCAGAATGTTGGCAGTGTTCTAATAGAATTCCAAGCTTCATTTCAAAACAGCATTGCCAGTTACTCTTCAGTCTGCACCTGTGAATGATAAAGAATAAACAAGTCAGATATTCAGCCTGTCAATTTCGATCTTGTAGGCAACAATTAAATATTTCAACTCTGTTTTACAGACACTAACTCACCTGTCATCCTGCAGCCTCTGCTTCATCCTGTAAAAGAATGTGCAAGCATCACTGACCAGTAATGACAACAATGCTTCATCAGCAAATGTAACACACAAGTGTAATCATGAACAGTGATTCATCAGTACCTACCAGAGATGTCACTGAAGTGACTGAGTACCAAATGGAACCTGCAACAGACAAACAATTTAGAAGACACAAATGTGGTCCAGCAGGCAACAACAATGACTGCAACTAGCAGAAGTGAAGTTGCAGAGTCATCGGTACTTACCACTAATGATCCAGTTAACAACAAGCCTCCACCTGTCAAGAGAATGAAGGCAACATTTGTATCTGTGCAGGAGTCTACAAAACCGGAGCCTCATTCAGTGCAGTCATCCAAGGGAAACAGCACAACAACCACCATGAGTAAAATCACAAGACACCTTTCATTAACAGCAAAAAATCAACAAGCATTTGTCAATGCCGAATGTTTGCATGCTGGTATTAGCATTGGAAATGCAGGAGTTAAACAGATGTAGAATAGGAATGGCAGTGAAGTACTGAAGTTCACGCCAACCCCACCTCCATCCTGTAGAGATGGACAGGCATTGGGGTAAGTGTTTGGGTCGTCACCCATGATGGTCATGCCATGTCACCTCACCCTATTCTGCAGACACCGACACATGTTGAGGTGTGCCTTAGGGTGTTTGGCTTTACAGTCACCCCATTCCATAAGGACATACGCTGAAATGGGTGTAGCATAGGAGAATGGGGTGAAGTCTAAGCCGAAGAGTACAAGGTACACCTCGATGCCTGTCAGTGGCTGGAGGTGGGGGTTGGATGGCATGAGCAGTACAGTCAGCAATCCAAAGGCACACCCCGATGAATGTCAGTCTGTACAGGGTAGGAGTCATGGTTAGAAAACCTAACACCTTGGGCGTTTGTTGGTATTTACAGTACAAATTTTCAACATGGCCTTTTTGTGACTCCACCTCATGAAAGCATGTGGGACCTCTTCTCGCGAAGAGTGGCAGTGTGATTTTGTCAATGTGTCCTGAACATTGACTTCCAACAGCGACAGTGATATTCTGCACCAAATGTACAAAAACACAGATCGGGCAGGATGTGAAGAATGACAGCTGTACCATCCATAGGGAGGTGTGAAGAGATGGCAAGGTTGAAAATCTGTAGTAGAAATATTAAAAATGCTCTCATGTCCAAGCATACATGGAAACTGCGCAATGCATGCGCGTTACACAGTCATTTTATGGACTTTCGTCACCATATTTTTAACATAGGCATTTTAGGACCTCTGCCCATGAACAGTGTCACTGTGATTTTCTTAATGTGTCCCGAACACTGATTTCCGACAGCAACCACGCTATTCTGTGCTCGAAGTGCAAAAACACATTTCGGCCAGGATGTAAAAAATGGCAGCTGTACTGCTCATCAGGAGGTGCGGACAAATGGCAATGTTGAAACCTGGAGTGAACATATCTCAAATGTGAGAAGTTATGAGCCTGAGTGGAAATTGCACAATGCATGCTCGTAACACAGTCATTTTATGGACTTTCATCACCAGATTTTCAACATAGGCATTTTAGGACCTCTGCTAATGAACAGGTTCACTGTGATTTTTGTAATGTGCCCCAAACACTTATTTCCCACAGCAACCGTGCTATTCTGCACTGGAAGTGCAAACACATATTTCGGCCAGCATGTGAAAAATGACAGCTGTACTGTTCAAAAGGAGGTGCTGAAAAGTGGCAATGTTGAAAATCTGGAGTGAAAATATTGCAAATTTGTGAAGCTATGAGCTTGTGCAGACACTGAGCAACGCATGCTCGTAACACACTCATTTTATGGACTTTCATCACCAAATTTTCAACATAGACATTTTAGGACCTCTGCTCATGGACAGTGTCACTGTGATTTTTTTCATGCATCCCAAGCACTGATTTCCCACAGCAACCGCACCATTCTGCACCAGAAGTGCGAAAACACAATTTGGACAGGATGTGAAAAATGGCAGCTGTACTGTTCATAAGGAGGTATGGAAAAATGGCAATGTTGAAAATCTGGTTGAGTGAAAATATTGCAAATTCGCGAAGTTACGATTGTGCGTAGTAACTGCACAACACACACTCGTAAAACAGTCATTTTTTGGATTTTTCCCACCAGATTGACAAGATGCACCTTTTGAGAGCCTACCTCAAGAACACTGGCACTGTCGTTTTGTTAATCAGTCCTGAAAGGTGATTCTGTGCAGTGACTGTGAAATCACTTTTTGAGACCGAATAATGCCATGACAGTGGCTGAGTTCATGAGGAGGGGTCTCAAAAACCCCATGTTGAAAATTTGGTGCCAAAATTCCCAAAAATGCCTGAGATATGCACAAAAGTTGGAAAAAAACTATTTATGCCATTATACAGCTTACCGGCATTTCTTCAGTTTGCAGTCAACTTTGAAAAGTGCAGACGTGATCCCGGTCCACCGAAGATCGTCACATCGGGCTCCAGAGGTAAGTATGGGGTGAGGGATGTGTGAGGAGGTGGGGTACGCAGTGGGCAGGCGTGGGTTATGGGAGGGGGCAGGGAGACCGCGAGGGACTGTTTTCTTTTTTTACAGGTTAACAAAAAAAACCAAAACATTGTGGGACTTTTTTTACAGGCATTTGGCACACTGGGGTGAGCTCCAGTGTGCCAACCGAAGTATTTTTTGGGGACAGCTGTAGCTGATGGGGATTAGGGCACGCCATCGGCACAAAGAGGGGCAAGCGTAGGGGAATTGGGCATCCCCTTGGCACAAATCTACTGTTTTTGTGGGAGATTATGCCAATGGGAAGTGGGCTCCCCATTGGCAAATCAAACTGGGAGGGGGGATATAATGCCAACGGGGAGTGGGCTGCCCCGTCAGCAACATGAAGAAGGACTGGGGACTGAAGCTGAAGGGGGATTGGGACCCCTGTCGGCAAAAACACACTGTTGTTGGGGAGGCACTTGCTGCTGAGGGGGATAGGGCACCCCCTCGGCAGTGGGAACTGATTAATATTGTTTGTGAACATGGTGGCAAGCTGCCGCCATGTTTACAAACAATATTACAGTAGCAACTTTCCACCCAGCAATGACGGGTCGCTCCCTCATTGCAGTGAATGGCTGACACTGCAATGAGGAGGCGGCCCCTGATTGCTGTTGTGAAAACATTAGAAGTTGGTGGCACTTCTGGAAGCCAGTGTCATCAGCACACTGTGCCTCCTTTGGTGCACCACAGCCAAGCCCCCAAATGCAATGCCTCCATTCGCTGCCACACTGCCGCGCCTCCACAACCCGCTTCTCTCCTAAGCTGCCACATAATGTTTCTTGCGCATGTGCACAAGCAAACATAAAAATAGAAATGGACAAAGATGAGGCAAATACACGTAAAAGCACAGCATGGGTGCTTTCCATTTTTAGCAACTGGAAGGCATTCAAAGGTTTAGAAATTGACTTATAAACAGGCAATGTTAGTGAGCTAAATGAGACCATTAAACAATTTTATTTTGAGGTTTGTACATCGAAGGGAGAGTTGTATGGCCTTTCCAGTTTCAACAATCTGCGTGCAATACTAAACCACTATCTGAATGGTCCAGAAGTAGGGCGTAATATCAATATCATAACAGACTCGGGGGGGGGGGGGCATGGCCAACAGCCAAGGTAAATGGTTACCTAGAAGAACAGCTCCTCACTCGCTGACATTTATCCGTCAATAAATCCAATCATTCTGCAGATAAGGAACATCAATTTAAGAATGCATGGGATAGACATAAAGGAATTCTGGAGGTCAGGGGTAAGGGGCAACAGACTTCCTGGAAAACATAAACTGAACTTACAAACTTAAATGGGCAGACTGGGTGGGCCATAGGCTCTTATCTGCCAACACTGTCTATGTATCTATGTATCTATGTATCAAAATATCTACATTTACTCAGCTGAAGCTTACCTACCCAGTGAGTCCCTTCTTGAGCTCCAGATTGCTGGCATTTACAGTTGTGAACGGTTCTTCATTTTTCTATCCAGGGGCCTTCACGCACAAGCAATCCCCAAGATGGAGCCCACAGCACAGCCGGCATAGGTGAATGACCAGCAGGAAATAAGGCAGATGTTTGTGGAAATCCTGCACAAAACGGGCACCATGGACATGGCCACAAAGCAGAACACTACCGACATTATAGACCTCTCACAAATGGCTGGTATTGCGGGACACAGGTTGTCTGAAGTTGAGGACAGCTGACATAGAGCTGATCTATGAATGCAGGAACAAGACCACATGATTCAGCTACTTTGGGCCAGGGTAGAGGACTTGGAGAACCGCAGCCCCCAGAATAACCTCCACATGGTGGGGTGTCTGGAAGGCTGCGAGGGCAACAATGCCATACATTTTTTACAAAAAGAGCTCCCAGCCATCCTTCTTTGGCACAAAGGGGAAATCGGCCTGGCTTATAGGACCTTGGCCCCTCGATCAGCCCCAGGGAGTCATCCTTGCACTATACTAGCCCACTTCCTTTGTTTCCAGGATCAGAAAATGATAACCAGGCTGGCAAGACCAAAGAAAGAGCTACAACGGAGGGGGCAAAAAATCCAAATATATGCCAACTACTCCCAGGAGGTTTCAGCGAACAGGAGGGCCTTCAATGGTGAAGAAGGCATGTGCTGAAGCTGGGCTGGACTACTCTTTGCATTACCCAGCTTCACTACAGATTATAGTGGATGGGGCTCTCAGAATGTTTGACTCTCTGGATGCCGCTGAATCTTTCATCGTGGCTCTCAGCTCCAAGGGACATCTGGGCAATGACAGAGAAGCAGGCAGGCCAACAGGCTCTAATTACTGAGACAACCCTATGGAGCAGCAAGAAGCAGAAGCAACCCACCTGAGGGTGACCCCTCCAAGGGAACTACCTGATCGATGCCAGCCATACCAAGAGGACCCCTCGCCCACCTCACTGAAAGGTAAGAGGCAGAATAGGAAGCTAGCAAGAAAGGAGGGGGCGAACATTGACTAGACCCCCAGGCTCCACTCCAGGAGCCGTAGCTGCAGCCCTGAATTGGAGGCCTCCTCAGGCCCTGCAGGCCCTGTGCTACATAACAACAGATTTGCGGCTTTGCTGAACTTACCCGATAAGGGTCAGCTGCATCATCCTCCATTGCTGCCAAGATGCCCTATCACAGCCCCAACAAGATGCCTGGAGGGAAAAGCCTGTTCCTGACCTAAAGACGCTGATGCCACTGTGACACAGGACCTGTTGCAGGCCCAAAATCACAAGGTCCCACTCCCAAATGGAGCTGCCTCTCACCAGGTACTCGAAATGGCACAGGAGGGCTGATGCTGAAGGGTTGGAGCAACTGATATGTTCTCCTTGTTTTAAACTTTAGTATAGACTCCCCCTTATGTCACCCTCCTCACTAAAACACTATTTGTTGTGGGTGTAAGGGCAGGATGGGAGATGGTCACAGGGCCATTATTTAAAGGGACCGCACACTAGCAGAGGGCAGGTCCCCCCCACCACTTAAAGGGACAAACTGCCCTTTCCTCATGCACCAAGTCAGCCCATGTGTCTGATGATCTGGGCAAAGGGTGGCTGAGGTAGGGCAGCCTTGGAGAAGGGTTATTTATAGCAGTTTAAGATCACAGTTGCAGCTGTTCAATGCTGGTGAAAAAGTTGTTACAGTTTGTTTACAGTTTGTTACATGATGAGCACCTCGCCGAAAGCGTGCTAATGGTCAACACTGGGCCCCGATGAATATCCTCCCACTCCCGCTGTCCCAGATTGAGTTGGCACTTCCCCTGTAATTCCAAGGTGATTTTCCTGTGTTTTCCTGTAGATTTCATTATATCATATGGAAGCAAAATTGCTGTTTTTCTGTATAATCAATGCAAGTCTATAGAAACAACTTTCCTGTACGTGGCTTCAGTTTCCTGTGACATACAGGAATCCCTGTAGATCTGGGAGCCCTGCACAGTATGCCCCTGCTCTTGGAAGGATCCTCCTGCCCACAACTTGCTGGCATCTCAGAGCTCGGAGGGAAGCAGGAGCCCTATTGGCCCCAGTTCCTGGCTGGTCCACTTAAGTGCATCACCAAGTGGTGTTAGCACACTCCAACCGATGAGGTGCAAGCACACCGGTGTGGGTGGGGGGGGTAATCCATCCCATGTACAAGTTCCCACCATGGATGAAAAGTATATGACCTCTGGTGTAGGGACACCAGGGGTGAGTTGCACCCCCCCATTGACCACCATGTAATGGGAGGCATGGGAGGACCACTTCACATGAGGGAATAACGAGAGGGCTTACAGCGGGGTCCTCTTGCCCCAAGGGAATGCCTAGGAGGCAGAATGAAAGTGGATGGGAGGCCATGAGGGATGGCTCAGGGCCACCACGACTGGCCAACACAGAGGCTTTTGAATCTGCAGAATGGACATGGCACATTAGGGGGAGAGCTGCACAAAAGGAGTTGCAGGATGGTACAAGCTTTGGCAGCTCACCCAGGAGGTACACCTCCAGTGACCCCTGCAGATATCTGGGCTTCAGGTCAGCTGATAAAGCAAGCTGGAGCTGGTCAGATGAGAGAACAAAAGGGGGGGGCTGGGATGGCCCTACGTTCCCATGATGTTACAGTTATCTTCTTTATTGTGTGGGGGTTTTATATGGGGTACCATACAGTGAATGTACTGAATTTTGACAAGTTTACAGGCAGTCCACTAAGATGTGGACAGAAGGAGGGGAAATGGAAGAGGGAGAGAACTAGGAACAGGAAGAAGTACTACACCTGCCCGAGGGTGCCAGCCTGGAGAGTGGGGATGACACTAGCTCTAACCATAACCAAATACTTGCCCGATGGAAACTAAACTGTTAATCTGGAATCTTAGAGGGCTCAACTCACCTATCAAAAGAAAGTGCTTTTACACTTAAAGAAGTTGAGCCCTCACATAGCATTCCTTCAAGAGACCAAACTCTCCACTGGGGAAGCCAAAAAATGATGCCAGAGCTGGGAAGGGGAGGAAATCCACAGTACAGACCCATCCCATATGAGAGGCATCTCCATCCTTCTGCATAGGAACCTAAGATGGAAAATGACTAAGTAGGACAAGGACAAGGATGGGAGGTGAGTTATGGCTGAAACGGAAACCCTGGGGAGACCAATAATTAGCCAACCTGTACATCCCTAATCAGGACGCACTGCAATTTTTCCATGGTTTGAATCAAACCCTCATGGATTTTAACACAGACAAGGCTCCAGTGCTGATGGGGTGGGACTTCAATCTCACTCTAGATCATTCAATAGACAGGAGCAATGGAAACCCTGAACCCCACAGGCAAGCAACAAAAGCAGTCCATGGAATGATGCATGAGCAGGCATTGCTAGATGCCTGGAGATCCCTACACCCCAGGTACATGACTATACATGTTTCTCCCAGACTCATGGGACCTTCAGCAGGAATGATATGTGGTTAATGCTGAGTTCTGCTTATGAAGGGACCATCAAGGCCCAGAAACACCCAATAGCCATATCGGATCACGCCCCCTCGAGCTGGTGATAAGACGGGGACTAGACCCCTTCCCAACCTCGACCTGGAGACTAGACACCCTATTATTGGAGGATGCGGAACTCCAGAACTGATTGGGACCTGAGGTGGAAGAATATTGGTGGAATAATGACAACAGGGCGGTCTCTGACTCCACACTATGAAAGGCCTTTAAGGCAACACTGCGAGGAAGGATAATTGCCTTCACCACAGCAAGACAGAGACAGATGGAGGCTGAGCAGAGGGGCCCTTGAGAAACAGCTAGCCACACTAGAAGCCCAATACAAGAGCCTGAAATCCAAAACCCCCTCACATACATTGTTAGCACAACTTTCCAGCACCAGGGTTCTATTAAACACCCACCTCAACTGTCAGGCCGAGTTAAACCCAAGACATAGAAACATAGAAACATAGAAGTTGTCAGCAGATAAGGACCACAAGGCCCATCCAGCCTGCCCATTTTTTCTACCTTATGAATGTGCCTGAGGCCTGTACTCTGTCAATGGCCCATCTATTCATACTCATCTTTATTGCTCCCTAATGCCTATCCAATGCCTGTTTGAAGCCCTGCACTGTATTCATATCCACCACTTCCTGAGGTAGGCTGTTCCATGCATCCACCACCCTTTCTGTGAAAAAGAACTTCCTCACATTACCCCTTAATCAGCCTCCCTCTAATCTCATGCTGTGTCCTCTTGTCCTGCTATTTTTCTTATATTGAAACATGTTAGACTCCTTTACCTTGTTAATGCCCTTAAGATGTTTGAATGTTTCAATCATATCACCACTCTCCCTCCTTTGTTCTAAGGTATACATATTGAGCTCTGTTAATCTGTCCTCTTATGTTTTCTGATGCAGTCCCTGCACCATTTTGGTTGCTCTTCTCTGGACTGCCTCCATTTTGTTAATGTCCTTGTGCAGGTGCAGCCTCCAGTACTGCATGCAGTACTCCAGATGGGGCCTAACCAGTGTCTTGTAAAGAGGGATTATTACCTCTTTCTTACAACTTGTGATACCCTACCAATACACCCCAACATCCCTCTAGCCTTACCTACTGCTTTAGTGGCCTGCTCGGATGATTTCCGGTCATCTGTGATGATGATGTCCAAGTTTTTTTCTTCCCTTTTGATTGCCTGCAACTCCCCCCCACCCTGTAGGTGGCTTCAGGGTTTCTCTTCCCTATATGCATGATCTTGCATTTCTTTGTGTTAAACCCCAGTTGCCACTCTTCCGACCATTTTGCCAGTTTATTCAAATCTCTTCTCATTCTGCCCACCCCATCTGGATCATCTACTCTGTTGCAGATCTTGGTGTCATCTGCAAACAGACAAACGTTACCATCCAGTCTATCTGCAATGTCACTGATGAAGAGGAATGGCCCCAGGACTGATCCCCGGGGTACCCCACTTGTGACTTGCATCTCTTCTGACTGTATACCATTTAACACCACTCTCTGTTTTCTGTCCACCAACCAGTTTGCCACCCAGTTGACCAACGTCTGACCCACCCCGAGTCTATGCAGCTTATTAATCAAACTTCTTTGTGGAACAGTATCAAAAGCTTTGCTGAAGTCTAGGTAGGCGACATCAACTGCACCCTCTTTGTCCACCACTCTGGTTACCCAGTCAAAGAAATCTATGAGATTAGTTTGACAGAACCTTCCTGTAGTAAACCTATGCTGTCTTGGATCCTGTGCTCCTATAGACTCCAGGTGTTGCACTATTCTTTCCTTAAGGAGTGCCTCCATAATCTTGACCACTACTAAGGTAAGACTGACTGGTCTGTAGTTCCCTGCCTCCTCCCTGCTACCACTCTTGTGGAGCGGGATTACATGAGCCCTTCTCCAGTCTTCTAGGACCCCTCCTGTGCTCAGAGATTCACTAAACAGTTCTGATAATGGCTCTGCTAGTTTCACCCTTAGCTCCTTTAGTACCCTGTGATGTATGCCATCAGTTCCTATTGCCTTGTCCACCCTGAGCTTAGTAAGCTCTTGTAGGACCCTTTCTTTTGTGAAGGGACTTGTGCACACCTCCCTCCACCCTGTGTCCATAGTGCTGAGCTGTGGGCCCTGCCTTACCTTCTCCTCAGTAAATACTGAGCAGAAGTATCTATTTAGGATATATGATTTTCCTTGGTCCTCCTCCACACACTCCCCCTTATCCGTTTTGATCTTACCAATACCCCTCTGGACTTTCTCCTTTCACTAATGTATCTGTAGAAAGTTCTGTCGCCTTCTTTAACTCTTCATGCTAGTGTTTCCTCGGTTTTGGCCTTTGCCTGCTTTACCGCCTTCCCTGCTTCCCTTAGGGAACTTTGGTATGCCTCCCTATCTTCGTCCCGTTGTGTTCCCTTATATTTTCTGAAGGCAAGCCTTTTGGCTCTGACCTTTTCTGCTACTGTTTTTGAGAACCAAAGTGGTTTCCTCCTTCTTTTGCTCTTGCTTTTCTCCCTAACACAATGGGATGTTGCTTCAAGTATTGCATCCTTAATGCTTGCCCACTTTGCCTGTTTCCCCTCACCTGTATTTCTTCTTGCCAGGGCTAGCTTAACTCTGTTGGCCATTGTATCAAAGTCAGCTCCTCTGAAGTCCCATATTTTTGCCTTGGAATGGGATGATTTAGTTCTAGTGCCCAAATTGAACCATACCATGTGATGGTCACTGTCCCCCAGGTGACCTTCTACCTGGAAATCTGTGATCCTTTCCCTGTTAGTCAGCACTAGATCTAGGATAACCCTGTCTCTGGGTTGTTGTAACAGTTGTTTGAGGCCCTCCCCCTGCAGGGAATCCACTATGCGTCTAGTTCTGGTGGATGTTCCTGCTGGTATTGACCAATCTGTATCTGGCATGTTGAAGTCTCCCATTATCAGAACCTCCCCTTTAGCTGTCATATTTTGTATATCTTCTAACAGTAATGTGTCTTTGTCCTCCCCTGGTCTGGAGGCCTGTAAACAATCCCAGTTCGTATGGCTGTCCCATTTCTTATTTCCAGGGTGACCCACAATTCTTCTGGCTCCTTATGTGTATTTTGAATTTCTGTAGCTTTGATATTTTCATTGCCATAAAGGGCCACTCCCCCCCTTTGCACCTCTGTCTCTTCTGAACAGTACATAGCTGGGTACTGAAGTCTCCCAAGTGTGGCTACTGGTGAACCATGTCTTGCTAATGGCTACTTTGTCCAGTTTAGCTTCTGTCATTATTGCCTGCAGGTCTGGGATCTTGTTTCCCAGACTGCAGCCATCTGAGTACATGATTTTCCATTGGCCAGATTTCGGTGTGTTATTTGTTGGGCAAGGTCTGGTGTTTCCCCTGCGCGTTATGTGGGGAGCCAGACCTTTTTCCTTACCTGGTGATGCAAATGAACTACAAACATGTTGAACTCCTGTTTGATCACTAGCTGAGGGGGGAGGGATGACAGTTGCAACACTCCTGTTGGAAAGGGGGGAGAGAAGGCCAGTAAATTGCTGGCCTACAGGCTCAAAAGTAAACAGGCGGCAGGGACTATCCATGCTCACCGACAAAGAAAGCAATAAATATTTCACACAAAAGGGGTTAAATACAATTATGGCAAAATTCTATAAACAACTATATGCCTCTCCTACCCCCCAGACCCCTTCAATATCGAACAATATCTGGCTAAACTCCCCATACCACAAATAGCGGACATGGAGGACAAAGCCATTGCTGCTCCATTAAACAAAAGCGAGGTGGAAGGGGTGATACAAGCCATGAACTCACATAAGGCATCAGGTAAAGATGGCCTACCAATCGACCTTTGCCGGGTGAAGGGGATAAATCTAGCCAAATACTTGATCATGGCATATGGGGACTCATGGCAAAAGGGGTGTTACCCCCCTCGATGAGGGAAGCAACTATCACAGGCCTCCCAAAGAAAGATAAGAACCCACTAGCCCCGGGGAGTTACCACCCCGTCTCCCTCATTAATGCTGATGCCAAAATACTGGTGATGGTGCTGGCTGGATGTCTTGAGCAGTTACTACCAGATCTCATCTACCCAGCCCAGGTGGGTTTTGTTAAGGGTAGATTGGGGTCAGATCACCACAGAACCCTGATCACCTTGATGCATGAGGTGAGGACATCCAAAATCCCCACAGCGGCACTAGCTGTAGACTTCGAAAAGGTCTTTGACTCAGTCGAATGGCCTATTCTGATGCAGACCTTAGCAATGATGGGTGTAAGCCCAAGCTTCAGTGCATGGGTCAAGCTATTATATGCCTCCCCTACAGTCTCCGTACTCACAAATCGCACAGTGTCCCCACCCTTTGGACTTCTGAAAGGCACAAGGCAAGGGTGCCCGCTATCACCCTTGCTGTTCATTCTTGCAATAGAACCACTGGCCATAGCCCTCAGGGAATCTAAGGGGATCCCAGGCATAAGGTAGGAGGGGCCACCTTTAAAACCTTTTTGTATGTGTATGGCCTGCTAATCACCACAGAGTACAACCCCCAGGTGGTCCAAATGGTCCTGAACACACTAGGAGGCTTCTCGTGGGTAAATCCGACAAAGACCGAGGTCCTACCATTAAATTGGGTAGGATCAGAACAGCCCTTCGTGGCTCTTGGTCTCAAATGGTCCCTGGGGGGTATTAAATACCTAGGCATCAGACTGCACCCCAATATAATCAAAATGATCTCGTCCACTTTCTCGACCCTACTGGCCTCGCTTAGGATTGAAGTAGATAGATGGAAGGCATTGAAGCTCTCTTTGGCAGGAAAGATAGACTCTATAAAATGGTGACAGCCCCAGGCTGCTTTGCTTTGTCAAGCTACCTACCCTGCATAGATCCCACAGAAATGGTTTCAAAAAATAGATACTATGATAGGAGGTTTTTATGGGAAGGGAAATGGCCACGATTTAGCAGACTAAAGCTTAGGCAACTCTGGAGCAGAGGTGGAGGGGGTCTCTCCTGGTTTCAAGGGTACCACATGGCATTTATTTCATCCCAGTTAGTAAGATGGTTTACACCTATTGGACAGACTTCTCCTACCTGGGTCCCTCTGGAGGCAGCTCTGACAGGGGCCCTCTCCCCAGCAGCAATACTTTACAGTAGAAAGCGTGCTCCCAACGCCCTGCCTTCTCCCATGATATCAGTAAAATGCTGAGGAAAGGTGAACTCCATACTGAAACACAACCCCGCTCCATGGAAGTACATGCCACTATGGCACAACCCAGCTCTCATGGTGGGGAAAGACACAATCCATTGGAGATTTTGGGAGGCTCAGGGCATCAGGCAGGTACTGGACCTGTTAATCCCTGGTACAAACACAACAGAGTCCTATGAAAACCTTAGGGACAAACACCACCTGCCCGCTAATCACTTTTTGAGATATTTACAAATCAGAGACACTGCTGCCCTGCCCCCAACGCTCCCCCTGCTAGGGGAGCACTCCTAGAAAATCACCCACTGGGGGCTTGAATAACACTAACAAGAACTGGGCAAGTAGTATATATTCCCTAATCCAGGACACCTCCCCAGACCCAACACAGTTGGCCAGAGCCCAATGGAAGCAGGAGTTCAACTCCCACACCTCGGAGCAGAAAAGGACTCATAGCTGGTTGAGAATCCATTCTGCATTTAGGGATGGGCATACTCGTCTCATCATGAATAAGACCCTGCTGAGATGGTATTATAACCCAGCTGAACTTAAACGTCTGGGACTCACCATGGACGATAAGTGCTGGTGATGCTGACAAGCAAATGCGCACCTGTACCTCGTCCTTTGGGAATGCCCAAATGCCACACATACTGGGAGGAAATCCAAGTTGTGTGTCAAGAGATTTTCCCAGAAGTACCCCCTGAACCCCCCTTACTGCTCATGGGATGTGAGAGGACAGGCCTCCCCAGGCACTGTCTGAGAGCAGGATGGGCCACAGTAGTGGGAGCGACCGCCAAGAGACTGATTCTGATGAGATAGCATACCATGGAATGTCCATACTTCTCTGAGTTTCTCCAGTCATTTACACAAGTGGCCATGTATGACAGACTGTCAACTTTCGAGGCAGGCACTATGACCACATACTCAACCTGTTGGCAACCCTTCCTAGACTCAGAATACTGCCACAAGGCCCATCCAGATCCGGGCTGAACAAGGCCCCCCAAGTGCCTTGGCCACAGGACTCCCAGAAACCCCGAATTACCCCCAAGTACCCTCCACCTTCTCTATAAAGACGTTCACCAGGTTCTCCCACAATTGTGTTTGCCTGAATGTATATAGATACATAGATACATAGACAGTGTCAGCAGATAAGGGCCTATGGCCCACCCAGTCTGCCCATTTGAGCTTGTAAGTTCAGTTTATGTTTTCCTAGAATTCTGTTGCCCCTTACCTCTGACCTCCAGAATTCCTTTATGTCTATCCCATGCATTCTGAAATCCCATGATTGTTTCAGCCCCCACCACTTCCTCTGACAGGGTGTTCCACTTGTCCACCACCCATTCTGTGAAGAAATTCTTCCTCACGTTTCCTCTGAATCATCCTCCCTCCAACTTCATCCCATGGCCTCTAGTCCTGGAACATCTTTTTCACTTAAAAATAGTGTATTCCTGCACCTTGTTCCTCCCTGTAAGATACTTCTATGTCTCTATTATATCCCCTCTCTCCCTCCTCTCCTCCAGGGAGTACATGTTCAGTTCCTTCAACCTGTCCTCATAGGACTTGTGATGCAATCCATGCACTATCTTTGTTGCCCTCCTCTGAACCTTCCTCTACCCTGTCTATGTCATACATTAGGTAAGGTCACCAGAATGACTTTACTGTACTCCAGGTGGGGCCTCACTAGTGTCTTGTATAGCGAATTATGACCTCCCTTTCCTGCTGGTCATGCCCCTGCCTATGCATCCCAGCATCCTATTTGCTTTACCTGCTGCCTTGTCACACTGTTTCCCTACCTTGAGGTCATCAGAGATGATAACCCCAAGATCCCTTTCCTGCTTGGTGCATGCTATATCCTCACCCCCAACTGATATATTGTGCCAGGGTTTTTGTGCCCCATATGCATTATCTTGCACTTCTTTGCATTGAATTTCAACTGCAAAATCCCTGACTATTCTTCAAGTTTCTGCAGGTCCCTTCTCATTCTGTCAACACCCTCCGGTGTGTCTACTATGTTACAGATCTTTGTGTCATCAGCGAACAGTGAAATTCTGCCTTCTAGGTCCTGCGCAATGTCACTGATGAAGATGTTGAATAGGACCGGTCCCAGTACTGATCCCTGTGGTACCCCACTGGTCACTTCTTCTTCTGTGGAGTGACAGCCATTTACCACCACCTCTGTGTCCTGCCACCCAGCCAGTTACCTACCCACCACACTACTGTCCTGCCCACACCATATTCCCCAGTTTGTGTAATAGTCTTCTGTGTGGCACAGTGTCAAAGGCCTTGCTGAAGTCCAGATAGGCCATGTCCACTGCCCTCCCTGATCCACCTCCCTAGTCACCCAGTCAAAAAATTCAACGAGGTTGGTCTGACATGACCTCCCCCTGGTGAAACCATGCTGCCTTGGGTCCTGTAGTCCATTGACAACCAGATGTTCCACCAATCCCTCTATCAGTAGTGCTTCCATGATTTTTCCCACTACCGAGGTGAGGCTGACTGGTCTGAAGTTCCCCACTTCCTCTTTGTTCCCACTTTTGTATAAGGGGACTACATCTGCTGTCCTCCAGTCTTTGGGTACCTCCCCTGTTTCCAGTGATTGGCTAAACAGGATAGCCAGAGATTCAGCCACCCTCTCTCTTAGTTCTTTAAGGACCCTGGGGATTTTCCATCTGGCCCCATTGCTTTATCAACTCTTATTACTTCCAGTTCCTTCGGACCCTTTCTCATGTAAAAGGGACTTGTGTCCATTTCTGCACCATTCTCACCGCTTGTACTCCTTCAGACCCATTACCCTCCTCTTCCTCAGTAAAGACTGAGCAGAAATATCTGTTCAATATGTCAGCTTTACTGTTGTCATCCTCCACGCGCCCCCATCCTCCCCTTCAGTCTCACTATCCTTCCCTTTGCCTTTCTTTTTCACTTATGTGCCTGTAAAGGTTTTGTCCCTCACCCACTGATTTTGCAATGTGTTCTTCTGTCTGAGCTTTGGCTTCCTTACTGACCTCCTGCCTCCCTTTGCTTCTCCTGGTACTTCTCCCTATCCCTTCTGCCTGTGTCTTTTGTATTGCCTGAATGCAATCTTTTGGCTTTCACTTTCTTTGCTACCTCTTTGGAAAACCATAATGGTCTCCTCTTCCTTTTCCTCTTGCTAATCTGCTTAATGCATAATTCTGTTGCTCTTGTAATCCCCATTTTAAATACTGCCCACTGTTCCTCAACCCGTGATTCCTGCCCAATTCCCCTTAATGCCTCTTTCAAGTATCTCCCCATTTTCCCAAAGTCTGCCCCCCTAAAATCCAGGATACGTGTTATTGTGTGGGTTGGATTAAGAAGGTTAAGTAGAATCATAGCGTTAGTGTACACATAAGCACAGGGATATCTATGGTTCCACAACAGACCTGAACATGGATAAATAGCTTCAGAAAGGAATCCGGGACGTCAGCTCCTGGCCCCCTCCCCCACATAGAGGGCAGGGCCTTGATAGACCGCAGAAGGAAGGGGAGTGCCTTGACTACCTGCTTGCAAAGGTATTATACATTCCAACAACAACATGTCATAACCATAAATTGTACAGGTCTAGCTCAACCACTGTTTCAATTCTCCCCCAGGGACACCAAACACTGTGGTGCACCCGGGGGGCCTGTATGTTATTGTGTGTTTCAATAATAAAAATCTTTTAACAACAAAAAAAATATATCATAACAGACTCTGACTTTAAAAGTTGCAAGAATGTATTTGTGAGCATAGCAAAGACTTTCCGTAAACAGCAAAAAGACAAGTCCGAACACCATCCACCGATAAGCCAGTCAGATTTGAATAATCTGAAACACTCCACAGTGGTGTGTCCTCAAACAGCACATGGTTTAGTGCATAAGGTAAGGATTGATATCCAGCTGCACATGGCCAGCCGTGGAAGAGAGGGCCTACGTGACCTGAAAAAGGACTCATTTGTGATAAAAAAAGACACTGGTGGGTTAGAATATGTAACACTTCAATATAATGAGTTTACAAAAATCCTAAGAATACTAACGAGATAAAAAAGCAGAAAAGCAGAGGTTTCATGTACGCCGACCCAGAAGTCCCAATTTACCTAGTCCTTAGTTTTAAAAAGTACATTTCAAAAATGCCTCCTGATGCACCCACATTCTACCTCCATCCTAAGAGGCAACCTCAGTGTATACTGGACACAGCTGACATGTGGTGCAGCAAAGAGCCGATGAGTGTAAACTTCCTGTCCTCAATGATGCCACGGCTGTCAAAAGAAGCAGGACTCAGCCAAAGGTAAGGTAAATCTTCCATTCGAAGTAATGTCCAACTGTTCTTTTTCGTACTGTATGGGCCCATGTTTCAAATAATGATTTTTTCCATTTTTCTGTCTCACAGCAGGTATACCAACCATTCGGTGAGGGCCACAGCAGTGCAGATTCTTTCTAATGCAGGACCAGAGGAACGTGAAGTAATGTCTGTGACTGGACACAAGTGCGAGGTGAGCCTGCGCAGTTATTGGGCAGCATCTAGCAGCGACCGTCAAAAGAGGAGCCATATCCTGTCAAGAAATGAGTCGTCTACAGAAGGTACTGACAGAAAGAGGATGATTTAACAGGAAGGTAAAGAGAACAATGAGACCCGGCAATGCAGTGCAAAGAACATTACAGGCACAGAGTTTTCTGGTCAGGTACTCCCTTTGGCAGGACCATGGAACCTAATAAATTGCTCATTTCCAGTCAGTGTGCAGTTTGTAAATTTGAAAAAAATTAACTTGACTGTTTCAATAGATATCTTTCAAACTTTTTAGTGCATTTACAGTCCCCTGTGTTACAATTTAATTTGGGACTATTTTCTGGTGTGTAATGTTATTTTAACAAAAATATAATAAATGCATTGTTTTTTCATCTTATTCCATACTGTTTGCATTTTTTTACAATAGAATCCCATTTTATAAGCGCAATAAGACATGGCTGGGTGTTGGTAGTACTGAGATACCCGTACACCCAAGGGCTGAAGGCACTCGGTCTACGGCCTCATGCCTCACTATGCCCTTCGGTGTGCGGGTATCTCAGTACTACCAAAACCCAGTCATGACTTATTGCTTACATCACACCTGACTGCTAGGCTGTAGTACCTCCTGTTCACCTTTGTGGAGTGGTGGGGCAGCCCTGCAAAGCTGGAACTGCCTTGGGTATGCAAATGGTCTGAATACATTCCAGTACTGAGCTGCGTATGTGAGAAATGGGCTCAGAATGTGCAATGAGGTCATTTGCATATCCCAGCTGAATACTGCAGTTTTGCACACTGTGCAAGTGGCTTTGCATTGCTAGTCATTTCCCTGTGCTCCACACAGGTCCCAGGTCACCTGCCGCGCATCTCCCACTGCACGATTGCATATGTTCAGGATATTCAGCTGGACTTGCACAATCACATCTTACAATGTAATTGCAGTTGAATATACCATTACTTTGTGCCGGTGCCTCTCACTTGCGTGGCACAGGCACTTGCACGATGCAGCCTGAGACTTTTGAATATGGGTCCCCAAGGAACTAAAGGAGGATCTTGCCAAGTTGAAGAAATTGCCTGGTGTCTGACAATGGAGATGCAATACGAAAAAGTGTAACAATATGTGTACTTTGGGGGGGACTAAGATTGAGTACTGGATAGTGGGAGTACATCTGGACTGTACAGAGGAAAGAGACTTGAGAGTCATTATCAGCGACAGTGTGAAGAACTCTGCAAACAATCATAATTTATACAGGAAAACAAACAGGATGCTTGAATGTGTAGGGAGGGCCTTAAACAGAGGGAAAGACATGATCCTGCAACTCTGCTGGTCACTGGTCAGGCCCTACCTGGAACACTGTGCCCTGTTCTGGAGTTCACATCTGAAAAGGACAGGGACCACCTGGAGGCTGTTCCGTGGAGAGGAACCAAGATGATCCACAGCCAGCAGGGAAAGTCCTATGAGAAAAGACTAGCAGACCTCCATATGTACTTGCTGGAATCCAGAAGAGAGTGGGAGCAGGATTACAACCTTCAAGTAACTGAAGGGTACCAACAGAGTGGACTGCCAGTAGCTGTTCAGCCTCAAGGATGGCAGCATTATAAGGGAGCACAGTTTGAAGCTGGAGAGGGTAGGTTCAGGAGGGACATGATGAAGTACTTCTTCACAGAGACGGTGGTGGACAAATGGAACCAGATGCCTCAGGGGCTAGTTAGTGTGCAGGTGAACACATTCGAGCAAGGATGGGATAAATGTATGGTCCTGGGGAGGGGGGTGCATGGGGAGGGAGTGGGAGATAACTGCAAGGAAGGGTGAGTAACCAGTTGTGATGGGAGTTATGTAAACAGTATGGTCAAGCCAGTACTAGGCTGGCACCTGGACCAAGGTACTGTGGGAACTCGACAGACTGGATGAACAATTGGTCTTTATTTGCTCATGTTCTATGATTCTGTGTTACTGATGCAACTAATTTCTGCTCTTGTTCTCTATCCTTCCTACCTCTACTTTCCTCTAGCTCTGCTTTTGCTATTGAAATCTTCCCATATACTAACCTATTTTTATGTTGGTGTGCTTGCGCAGCCAACATCTTGCGGCAATGGAGATTTGGAGCCACAGTCGCTGTTGGGCGAATGCAGGGCACGCATCAGTAGGTGCGTCCCTCATTCCCCAATCAGCCTGCATGCTGGCGCCACACCATGCATACTAATGTGGTGAGCACATCTAAGGAAAGGTCCACTGCAATCCGAGCAAAGCTCGTCAGATGCAGCAAACCTCCTGACATATTCAGCCACATTGTTAGCATGGTGGGCAGCCTTCAACTACCGATTTTGGGGTTCCAATCCCCTGCCCGCTTACCATGGCCCCAATTATGTGCCCGGCAGAGATCCACTCCCTGTCAGAATAACCTCCCCCATGTGTATTTATATGCCTAGGGGGTGCCCCAATCCCCCCTCGGCTCTTGCCCCCTGCTTTCCTTGTGTGCCGACGGGGGTTCCCAATCCCTATTGGCATAAACTAACACCCCCCCTTTGTTGTGTGCCGACAAGGGTGCCCAATCCCCTGTCAGCTGCAGCAATCCCCCCAAACAGTTAGGTGGCACGCTGGGAGCCCACCCCAGCGTGCCAAATCCCCTGAGGCAAAAAAAACCTGCCCCGCAATGTTTTTTTGTATTTTTTCACCCTGTAACACAAAAACGGTCCCTCGTAGTCTCTCTACCCACCAACCACGCCCACCCACTGCGCACCCTGCCTCCCCATACCCTTCCTCACCCCATACTTACCTCTGGAGTCTGGCGCGACAATCTTCGGTGGACTGGGAACATGTCTACACTCTTCAAAGCCGACCGCGAACTGAGAAAATGCCAGTATGCTGTATAATGGAATAAATAGGGTTTTTTCATCTTTGATGCATATCTCAGGCATTTCTTGGAATTTTGGCACCAAATTTTCAACATGGGGCTTTTGGGATCCCTCCTCATGAATTCTTGCACTGTCATGGCATTATTCGGTCCCAAAAGGTGATTTCGTAGTCACTGTGAGAATCACCTTTCAGGAGTGAGGAATGAAACGACAGTGCCAATGTTCATGAGTGGGGCTCTCAAAAAAGCCTATGTTGGGGATTAGTGGGGCAATCAAAACAATGACTGTTTTACTTGCGTTATGCTATGCAGGTACTACACACGTCAGAATTTAGTGAATTTGGCAATATTTTCATGCCACATGTTCAGCATTGGCATTTTTCCACACCTTCTTGTGAACTGTACAGCTGTCATTTTTCACATCCTGCTCGAAATGTGTTTTCGCACTTCCGGCACAGAATAGCGTGGTCGATGTGGGAAATCAGTGTTTGGGACAAGTTACGAAAATGACAGTTGCACTGTTCATGAGCAGAGGTTCTAAAATGCCTATGCTGAAAATTTGGTGATGATACTCTATAACATGACTGTGTTCTGACGTGCATTGCACAGTTTTTAACACCTTTCATTACATTCAAATTTATAATATTTTCACTCCGGATTTTCAACATTGCCATTGTTCTGCACCTCCTTATGAACAGTATAACTGTCATTTTTCATATCCTGACCAAAATGTGTTTTCGCAGTTCTGGCGCAGAATAGCGTGGTCGCTGTGGAAAGTCCATGTTCAAGACACATTATCAAAATGACAGTGACTCTGTTCATTAGCAGAGGTCCTAAAATGCCTATGTTGAAAATTTGGGGCCGAAAGTCCATAAAATTAGTGTTTTATGAGCGTGCATTGTGCAGTTTTGCATGCACGCTGGTGACTTCGTGCATTTGTAATATTTTCACTCCACATGTTCAAAACTGGCATTTTTCCATACCTCCTTATGAACAGTACAGCTGTCATTTTACATGTCATGGCTGAAATGTGTTTTTGCACGTCCGACGTAGAATTGCACGGTCACTGTGCGAAATCAGTTTTTGGGGCAGTTTGAGGAAATGACGATGACACTGTTCATGAGCAGAGGTCCTAAAATGCCTATGTTGAAAATTTGGTGCCGAAAGTCCATAAAATGGCTGTGCTGCAAGCGTGCGTTGCACAGTTTCCACACAGCCTTGTCGCTTCGTACATTTGCAATATTTTCATGCCAGATTTTTACCACTGCCATTTGTGCATACCTCCTTATCAACAGTACAGCTGCCATTTTTCTCAGCCTGCCCAAAATGTGTTCCCGCAACTGTGGTGCACAATGGCGTGCTCGCTGTGGGAAATCACCTTTTGGGACACATTAACAAAATCACAGCGCCACTGTTCATGAGAGGAGGTCCCAAAATACCTCTGTTGAAAATGTGCCTAAAAAGCTCCCACAAATAATTGGGTTGCAGACGTCGGCTGTGCAGTTAGTATGCATGTTCATTGCTTCACCAGTATTTCATATTGCCACCCCAGATTTTCAACATTGCCATTTTTTACGCATCCTCATGAACAATACAGTTATCATTCTCCACATCCTGCCCAAAACAGTGTTTTCGTCCCTCTGTCACCAAATGCCACAGCCGCTGTGCAAAACCACCTTTCAGTTAACAAAATGATTGTGCTGCTTTTCATGAGGTGGCCTGACAAGTAGCCCATGTTGAAAATGTAGAGTGAAACTACACGCCTATGGTGTTAGGGTTTCCAACTGTAGCACCCCACCCGGTACGGACTGACAGGCGTGAGGGCTGTGACTTGGGATCATCAGATGTATTGCTCATGCCATTCCACCCCCAACCCCACCCTGCAGCCACTGACAGGCATCGTGGTGTGCCTTGCACTGTTCAGCCACAAACTTCACCCCACGCTCCTATACTGCACCCACGTCAGTGTATTTCCTTATGGAATGGGGTAAGTATAATGCCCAAAGACCCCAAAGCACGCCATGACACTTGTCAGTGTCTACAGGGTAGGATGAGGTACAATGGCATGAGCATTATAGCTGACAACCCAAAGGCACACCCCAATGCCTGTTGCTCTCTACAGAGTGGGGGTGGGATTGGCATCACTTCAATACTTCACTGCCATTCCTATTATGCATCTCTAGCTCCACCACTGTCAATGCCAATGCCAGCGCGACAACATTCGGCATTGACAAATGCTTGTTCCTTTTGTTTTACATCACTGACTGGATGTCCTCCCTACCTATCTCAGGAATATTAGATAAGTGTAGTTTTATTTTGACCTAGCCCACATTTATCTATTATTCCCAACAAGAAAAATAGATCCTTTGTGACTCCTTTCTTAACTTCTATTTTACGGATACCCCGACTGCATCTTCTGTGATCCATACCCTAGGCTCTCCAGCACACATTATGTGTGACAGCTACTTACTATACTACCTACATGGGGGGAGGGGGAGTAGCATATCAATTTTAAAAACAGTATTAAGTTTGATTGCCTTGGGATTTTGTTTCACGTTTGTTGTTTTATTTCTTAACACCAGCTCATTCACTTAACTTACCCCCAGACTGACTGCCTGTAATGCAGCATACTGCATTTTCGTAAAATAATACTGAAGAAAGACTCGATTTCTAGCAATTAACCTTTTCCTATTATTAACTTGAATAGGGCATTATGCAACAAATGCTGTTAAGGGGAGCCAACTTCGATGACATACATCTGCAGTCAATGCGTGTGTTTTGTTTTTTTTTGGCAAGTTTCTCCCAACTGTTAACTGGTCTCCAATTGCTCCCTCTGCTATAGCTCACTTCAGGCACTCTCCATCTTCAACTACTGACAGAGTTTATAAGGAAAATGTGTGTCACTATGGAAGGCCGTACTGTTTTTATTTGCAGTCAATGTGTGTCTGTTTTTTTTATTTTGACAGGTTTCTCTTCAATGTTGATTGGTGTTCAGTTGATTTCTATGGTGTGAGCATGCTTACGACACACCTTCTCAATCCTCAAGAAATGACCAGATTTATGTGAGAAATGTTTTTCTCTGTTTGCTGTTTGTGCTTTTTTATTTGACAGAATGTCCTTCATGTTTAATTTGAATTTTAAGGCTTTTGCCTGGAGGTCAGTGGGGCAGTGGTTCTTTGGATGCTTGGAATTTTTGTTGATGGCCACGAAGCTGCTCCATTTCCTCTGGACTGCCCCCCATACCATCTTCAGACAGGTTCCTTAGCCATCAGGCCACCTCCAGGCATACCCCCTGTCTCTGTGTGCCCATTCTGCCACTTCTATCAACCTTCCCCTGGCTTTTTGGGTTTTCCTCCATTTGACTTCTATGCTGGCCTGTGCTCCCCTTGCTTCTGGCTTGTGCCGAAGAGCTCTCCAGAACTAGCAGGACTTGATGAGACTCAAGCTGGACACTATTTTCCATGAGGTGGGTAAGCTATTACACTTCCAATGGAGGCTGCTGTTCCAAACTATACTGCTCCAAGGTCCTTGCGTCCCTCACTTGAGCTCACTGTCATCAAGTTTCAGCTTCATTCACCACATAGAATCCTGTGCTCAGCTATAGCTTGCTCGCTTTTCCGTGCCATGCTGCCACAGCATACTGAAGTCAGCAACCAAGCTGCCAGGCATAGTTAACCATGATGTTCATGCTTCCATACCTCACTTTTTATCCTTGTGCAGTATTCCCAGTGCTCAGTGGTCAGCCACAGTTCCTCTACCAACACTGCAGTCCACCTTGTTTTACCTCACTAAGCATAAAGAGTTGCCGGCTGTCTGCCCTGTTTATGCACTTCAGGTACTTGAAGGTTTCTGTCATGTCTCCCCTCTCTATTCCAGCCTCCATGCAAGCAATAATACCTGACAGGGTGGGTGGTGTTGAGCTATACCACACCACCCAGGGGCATATGAGGCCCTGCACCACAGGAGGTGGGTCATATAGCCCCTGAAAGGCCCTGTACAGCCCATACCACCCACTCTGGAGCATATTATTGCACTTGAAAAATGTACTACAAGCATAGCTTTTTTATAGGATTAAAAAAAATAAAATAATGGCATACAAAATGAGTAAAAATAAATTTTTAGTGAATTTTTTAGTAAAGTAGTCCCTCTGCTGTTCTACCTGCCAGTAAAGGGCATTGCAGTGTTTAATTACTGTTTCTTGAGATTCGGGTCACGAACCTCCGATTTAGGACATGAACCTTGGCTCCACCCAATGTTCATTGTGTTCGCTGTGAACTTGCGCAGCTAAAATTTTGTTATGAGAGTGGGATTTGAGTGGTGTGACACCGTCAGTCCAATGCAGAGCAGTCTGTAAGAGGCTCGTCAGTGTCACACCAATCATCAGCCCGGCTGATCATGAAACTGTTCTGGCTTGCTGGGCAGAAGCTTTGTGTAGTTCACAGGAGAGAGTCGACCCAGTCATAGGGCGGCTCTTTCCTTTGATTTAAATAACCCAGCCCAGCAAAAACAGCTGGTCTGTCATGATCAGTCTGCTGTGGTCCCTCCCCCACCAACATAACCCCTGGTGCTGGCAATGACCTCCCCATTCCGACCATTTTTATTGTGCGACACTGGAGAGCCCACCTCCTGTGCCACCAAATATAAAGAAAACCCATGCATGTTAATATTTTGGCACGGGGGTGTCCAATCCCCATACCGGCTACTACACTCCATCCTGCCCATTGTGATTGTGTGACATTGGGGACCCCATCCCCAGTGCTGCCAAACACAGCAAAAACCTATGCATGTTATTACTCCTGCATAGGGGTGTCCAGTCTGCTGTGCCAGCTGCTACCCCCTGCCCATTTTAATTCTGCAACACCAGGGAGCCCACTCCCAGTGCCACCAAACATAGCAGCAACAATGATGCAAAGTCTGACAGAAGTTGGCTAGAAGCCAAGAGAAAATGCCATCTTGAAATGCTGCAACAGCTACTGTGAAAAACCTACAGTACACAAATGTTGTAAGTTATAGGCAGAAATCAAACACACAAATTTCTGTATGCAGCTGTTTTCATTTTACTGGTTATATCTATGAAGGGAAAACTGTCAAAACAAATATCACCACTGCCATTGATCTCTGCTAGGTCCCTGTGATAAACATTTAACTGGATCTTCACCGCTATAGTTTTGGTACTCATCCACGGGTGTGTGGTCCTAACCTTTACCCCTTCTGTGATACCTCCAGCTCTCTGAATGCCCCTTCTATAAGGTGGAGTGCTTTGTAGGTCTCTCATGATTGGGTACACCCCATGGATGACCCTAGACCCAGCCTCTCCCCACGCTTTGCACCAGTTTAACTTACCAAAGATGAAGGCCTCAAACATCTTTCCGAATACCCTAGCTCCTTCCCCCATGGGATAAGCGCAGTCCAGTTCATATGGGCCTTTGTCTCACCAAAAGGCATCAAATGACCAGGACCTCCACAGAATCAAGAGGACAGCAGCAAGAAGGTGAGTGAGAGAAGTCACCCAAACATTTGTATTTATTATCCTGAATTTACTGAGCATAGTATCATAGTAATGTGTCAGCAGAAAAGGACCATCCTGGTCCATCCAGTCTGCCCATTTCCCACCCACCCCTACTTGTCTCCACTTCCCAGGGATATTTTCCTCTGCCCACCAGCCAACCCCTTGTGTCTGTTGCATGCCCTCTTGAATTCCTCCACTGTTCTGAACACACCACCTGATTAGGTAATTTGTTCCAGGGTTCCACCACCTTCTCAGTGAAATAACAACTCCTTACATTGCTCTTAAATCTTCCCCCTTCCAATCTTAAATTATGATCCATTGTTTTAACTCTTGCTTTCCTTTTGAATAAGCTACCTTCATTCACTGTATTTATTCCCTTCATATACTTAAAAGTCTCTATCATGTCACCTCTATCTCTTCTAACCTCCAGCGGGTATAGATTTAATTCTCTCCATCTAGTCTCGTATGGCTTCTCTTGTATACCGTGTACCATCTTTGTTGCCCTTCTCTGAACCCACCCCAACCCATCTATATCCTTTCTTAAATGAGGCCTACAGAACTGTACCCCATACTCCAGGTGCGGTCTGACCATGGTCTTATGTAAAGGCATCAACATCTCCCTCTTCCTACTTGTTATACCCCTTCCTAAGCACGCCGTCATTCTATTAGCTTTACCTACTGCCTTACTACATTGGTCTCCTACTTTAAGGTTGTTTGAGATTATAATCCCCAGGTCCCTTTCCTGTTCTGTTTGCTGTATCAGTCCCCCCCAAGTGAGTACTCAGACAGTGGATTTTTACACCCCACATGCATCACTGCACACTTCTTAGCATTGAACTTCAGCTGCCAAATGTTCAACCACTTCTCTAGGGTGCTCAGATCTCTCCTCATAGCCTCAACCCCTAATGCTATGTCAACCCAATTATATAACTTTGCATCATCTACAAAAAGACACACTTTCTCTTCAAGTTTCACTGATATATCATATATATATATATATATATATATATATATATATATATATATATATATGTAACCCCCTGTTAACCAGGGTTACTAGAATCCCAGTAAGACCTAGTGGTAGGTAGGGAAGGCAGCTTGTGAAACTCCAGTTAAATTGATTTCACACTGTCTCACTCTATTCTCAGTCTCAGCTGAGACTGAGGGATGACATCATTTAGAACTGTCGCAGCTGCATACGCCACACTGGAATGTTGCAGTTGGAGGTTAGAGTAGAACACTGGGGAATTTGAAGAGAGTCTGTAGAGTTCAGTAGAGAGTGGCAGTCTGAAAGCGGGGCTCTGCTGTAAGCAGGCCCTCAGAGCTCTAAGCGCTGTCAAAGAGCTACTTTTGTTGTATAGGTGTGTGTTCTCACTTGAAGAGGAACACAAGAAGAGCATATTGAAGTGGTGGAGACCACTTTCAATAGTTCAGTGCCCCATCCCTTGGGGGATGGGGGGAAGGTATCAGCCTGTTTCCAGGGGCAACCCCCTTTGGTCCAGCTAGGGAAAAGAAGTTGCCTAGTTTAAGTTCATACTGAGGCACCAGAAGTTCTGGACGAGATTCCTTGAGGAGGAAATGCCTGTGGGGCACCTGCAACTGAAGGGTGAGTTCGCTCTGCTAAAGGGCCATGTGTTTTCACCTGCATCAAGATGAAACTAAAGGGACTGTTACTGTGGGGTCAAGAAAAGACAGCCAAGTACAGTTTGGAAGATGTGGGGGTTGGACTGCTTGACTCTGTGGGTGGTCTAGAGTAATGGACAAAGCCACTTATTAAGTATGTTCAAGCTCAGCACAAATGGGATGTAAAGACAGTAGACTGAATGTGAAATGCATTCAAAAAGAATCTACACAGCAAAGTGTGTTAAAGGATGAGGTGTTACAGTCCAAAGAAATGGCCGGGTATGAATTATGGGAGCAAGAGGTGGGACACCCCCCATCAGTAGTAACCAAATTCACCTCTACGGATTTGCTCTGGGACACCTGTTGCTTTCTCTCAGGTACTTGGCCAGTGCCTGAGGAAAGTACCTAGACATGGGATTGATGAGGAAGATTCCCTTATGGAGCAGAAGTGCTCATAGGTGGTTTAGGGAGCCACCAGTTAATGTTTCCATGCTATATGGAAAGTGTCCAAGTAGCTGGCAAGGGAGCCGAGCCAGGAAAAACCCAGAGCTGTGTGCCCAGTGTGTTTCAGAGCCTGAGGGCTAAAGTGAATGAGGATGTGTTCTAGTCTCCTTAAATCTGCATTACCAGGAGTGTAGCCCGGGGTCCATCTATGCTTTGTTTATTCTGTTGGATTTGAATAAAAGCCACACTTTAGAATCCCACTTCTGGTATTGGACATTACAGTTATTGCTTCCTTTGTCCGGAGTTACTTGGATGCCCCTGTTGCAAAGTAGCCAAACCTAGCCAATGTGCTGAGTGATATATTCCTCCCTGAACCCAGCCCACTAGGTAGAGCTGTCAGATAGAAACTGCATACCTTGGTGGGGGTTACAAAAATGGAGGCACTGCTGAGGATTTGGGTTTGGAATTTAGGGAGGAATGTAAGAAAGGTCGCTTGGCCAATGGCTAGCATTTTGGTTATCTGGCAGTGGGTAGCCCAAAAAGCTGAAGCAACATTTAGCTAATGTGCCGCTCTGTGCTGTTATCCATGTGCTGCTATTAAAATGCCAACTGTTTACCAAAGAGCAGTACTGCCTGAGAGTGTATGCCCTTGTCCTGCATCAAATTACAGTGTTTGCCAGCTTTTAAAAGTGTTTGTGACAAAGAAAAGTGTGGAAAACTGTGAGTAACAAAAGGAAAATTGTGCCATAGATGTTGGAAATGCTTTCTGTGTGAACTGAGAGACTTGTTGTGCTTAATGGCCATGAAAAATGGTTGAAATGGGCTCTCGCCGTGGAGTCAGTTAAAAAAAAAGTGTGGTTTTGCAGTTTAAATTTGCCTGCTCGACGATCGCCATGAGGAGACGAGCATGAGAGGAAAGAGGCTCATTTGCATGGCATCAAGTGATTGGTGAGACTGCAATCAGTCCCTCCCCCAAGCCAGCTCTAGAGCGACTGCTCAGCATTGGAGAGGGAGAGTGAGTGGAGTGTGCAAACTGGCTTGCCAGGAGGAGCGTTGCGGTGACTGACAGTGCCATAAAAAGTTAACAAATCGACTTTTCTGTTTGAATTCGGGCTCAACCCGCATCTCAATTGACTGGACTGTGAGTATGGTGTTCGGAGGGACAATCGGCTGGACTGTCAACCCGCTTCTTTCCAGAGGCCTTCAAAACTGGCTGAAGGCCGTTTTTCCATCGCAGCAAACAGCTGCTGATAACAGTGAGTACCAACAGAAATAATTGCTCAAACTGTGTGATTTTGCCAAAAGCCAGCTGAATCTGCGTGTAGCAGTGTAATCGCTTTGCAAAGAAGGACTGTGTTAAGTTTTACCAGCAAAAGCAAGCATTCTAAGCAATCAACTGTGAGCATAATTATAGGTTCAGCGTCAGTATAAGTTTCAAAGCCATGAGGGAGACTGTGAGTTGTATCAGATATGCAGCAAGAATTACAGGAAATCCTGTGCTATGAAATATTGAGGCTTTAAGGGACTGTAAGCTAGAGCAATGTCTTCAGCGAGTAAAAAGTCTGTGGTAAATCATATAAATGTGCTAGGAAAAAGAACAGTGCAAGTTTGTGCAGTTTGAGCAAAGTTATCAGTAGAGTGTGTAAATCGGATGTGCAGTGGCTTGACTCAGTTACAGAATGTTGATGCATAGGAGTGCTGCCGCCACCATTACAGGGTGGGGTAGTAATGTAAACACAGCAGCAGAGGAGCCATTTTGAAAGAGAAAGAAAGTTTTCAGTGATGTGGGACTTGCAATAACAGTGAGCGTTGTTTGTTTTTTCTCTGCAGTCGTGGTTTCAGGACCAGCCCGCTACACGGATCATGCCCGGGCTGTGATAGCAGTAGAAGTTAACAAGTTAAGGGACATTGAGAGATGTTACTATGGGGGACGACTGCCTCCTCATGTGGCGATTCCTGGATATCCAGTGCAAGTATGTTTGATGTGCTTAAATGCTGGAATGAACGTCTTCATGGTACCTCACTGTTCTGGGTGCCTAGAGAAATATGGTTTGTTTAAAGCACGCAAAGATTCGTTTGGCTCCCACATGGACAAAAGTTCAAGAATCTGCAGTTGGCAGCACACAGCACCAGGCAGAGCCTTTTGGAGAAGGCCCCTCAGAGTGTAGCACAAAGCAAGAGGGTGCAGATTTACAGACAGAACAATGTGCTGATGTTTCAGAGTCTGAGTTACAGAGAGACATTTCAGGAAGAGCATCAGTAGACCCTTGGAGAGAGGGGCCTAGTCCAAGTCTCATAGGTGAAGATGAGATGAGGGAGGCCTTAGAATGGGAGGTTTCGACCTCCGTGCCCAGCGAAGAGTGGACAGCCTCAGGAGTGAGGATGACTGCTCACTCCTGGGCACAGATTCTCAGTGAAGAAGAAGAAGAGGGGGAACCTATGTGGCCTTGTGAAAAAGGAACTGGTACACAGCCTCAAGCTCTTGCCTCAGAGGAAAGCATGGAAGAGAGTGGTAATTCCACTGCCCTGGCTGTGCAAGAAGAAGCCAGGGATCCATTTTTTGTGTCATTAAGAATGCGTAGCTGGCAGAACCAGGACTGGCCGCCCCCAAGCCGGGCCAGAGGTCTCAGGGTTGACCAAAGCTAGTAAAGAGGAAAGACTGGTTCGTAGGAAAGCGAATGAAATCTACAGGATGTCCTTTCCTACCTTTCCTTGGAGAGTCTGGGAGGAGATTGAAAAAAGCAGAAAACCCTGGATTTGGGAAGAAGCAATGAAATGTGTGCATCCTGGTGCAAACAAGCATGTCAAGAACAGAATGTTTCAAGAAAAATACAGCCAGTGGAAAAGAGGCAGGACACTTTTTATGGACACTGTTCGAATTGTGGATGGAGAGGGACATGAAACCTTTCATAGTGTGAATTATGAGCGCCCAGACGGGGTAATAATTCAAGCGCCTGACCCGTTGTGCTATTGGCCACAATGCAAAGACCTTCCTGCGAATGTGCCCATGCCTACCAAGTGGAAAGCAGAGCAGTGGTAGCCAGTGCTGCCACTCCAGCTGTTGCTGTACCTATCATGTTCCACCAGTCTGGATGTCCAGGACCCAGGTGCCCCACATTCAGCAGTTCTGCAGTGTACTGGCTTTCCAGAATCCATTGACTGGCCCATCAGATGACTTCAGATCCAGAGAGGACACCAGCCCAGATGTATCCTGATTCATTGCCTGAGTATCGGATGACTTCAGACCAGCTGTTTTCCTTTTTGGTTCCTGTTCCAAGGTTCCATCTCCAGAGATGACATCATCCCAGCAGTTTCCAGATGTGCCCTCCTGTAGTTTCCTGGAAGATGTCCGCCCAGCTGTATCAGAAGAATGCTGCCTGGGAGAGTCTTCGGCCGGGGGCCAGAAGTGGTACCATTTTCATTCTACAAGGGACTGGTAAGTCCAGACTTTTCTATTCTTATGACATTTCAGTACACACCCTACACTAGCAGACTCCAGATGTTTGAACTGTCCTCAAAGACTCTCCCCTTCAGGACTGTGGCCTGCTAGAACTGTGCTTCACCGGGCTCCAGCCCAGGAGAGACTCTTTAATGGACTTGCCTTTGGGCACTGTGGTCACTAGATGGGACTATTAGGGCACTCCATCCCCCAAATATGGTGTATTGTAAATAATGTCATTGTTTTCTACTGTTTTCTAATGTTTATACTGTTTTTTCTACTTTTCTAAAAAAAATCTTTTTGGGATTCTTCAGTGTTTTGATGGTAGGGGTTTAGATAGACTGTGTATGCAGATTAGGAGTGTGTGTTGTCTTTCTTTTTCTTGCAGGTGTTCCTGAAGAAGATAGAAGAAGAAGAAGACAAGAAGAGGAAGAAGGACTCAGCGGAGTTCCTCAGTAGTACTTTAGACTGTAGTGTTTAAAGTACTGTTGTTGTTGTTGTTACTGTGTGTAACTTTTTCTTCCACAGGTATGGTTGTGGGGGAATGTGGGAATAATGCATAGTGTATGGTATTAGCTCCTGGTGTGTGGTTGCATGGTGTCCAGGGTCGGGGAGGTCCCCTGTTTGTTTTGTTTTGGGAATTCTAAGTTAGAAACAGACAGATTTTCCCTAGAGGGCTGGGGGGGATAGACAGTCTGTGGCCCTGACCTGCAGTAGGGGTTGCAGTACTGATCTATTAGGGCTATGCTCTGGACAATTCTACCAGAGCCACTGGGTACCCATAGTCAGCGGGTAGAGTAGAGGCTGATACATCAGACGAAGGCCTCTAGGCCCTTAGTGTTGTCTGCCTGTGCCTAGCACATGGTAGGAGGGGGCCTGATCACCCCTCTCCATAGGTAACACATAGGGTAGGATGGACTAGGTTGGGTAACTAATGACTGCAGACAGTCATTTTTCTGGCCCAGGATGAGTGTAACCCCCATGTTACCCGGGGTTACTAGAATCCCAGTAAGACCTAGTGGTAGGCAGGGAAGGCAGCTTGTGAAACTCCAGTTAAATGGATTTCACACTGTCTCACTCTGTTCTCAGTCTCAGCTGAGACTGAGGGATGACATCATTTAGAACTGTCGCAGCTGCATAAGCCACACTGGAATGTTGCAGTTGGAGGTTAAAGTAGAACGTTGGGGAATGTGAAGAAGGTCTGTAGAGTTCAGCAGAGAGTAGCAGTCTGAAAGAGGGGCTCTGCTGTAAGCAGACCCTCAGAGCTCTAAGCGCTGTCAAAGAGCTACTTTTGTTGTATAGGTGTGAGTTCTCACCTAAAGAGGAACACAAGAAGAGTATATTGAAGTGGTGGAGACTGCTTTGAATGGTTCAGGGCCCCATCCCTGCGGGGATGGGGGAAGGTATCAGCCTGTTTCCAGGGGCAACCCCCTTTGGTCCGGCTAGGGAAAAGAAGCTGCCTAGTTTAAGTTCATGCTGAGGCACCAGAAGTTCTGGATGAGATTCCTTGAGGAGGTAACGCCTGTGGGGCACCTGCAACTGAAGGGTGAGTTCACTCTGCTAAACAGCCATGTGTTTTCACCTGACTCAAGATGAAACTAAAGGGACTGTTACTGTAGGGTCAGGAAAAGACAGCCAAGCACAGGTTGGAAGATGTGGGGATTGGACTGCTTGACTCTGTGGGGGGTCTAGAGTAATGGACAAAGCCACTTATTAAGTATGTTCAAGCCCAGCACAAATGGGATGTAAAGACAGTAGACTGAATGTGAAATACATTCAAAAAGAATCTTACACAGCAAAGTGTGTTAAAGGATGATGTGTTACAGTCCAGAGAAATGGCCGGGTATGAATTATGGGACCGAGAGGTGGGAGACCCCACATCAGTAGTAACCACATTCACCTCTACGGATTTGCTCTGGGACACCTGTTGCTTTCTCTCAGGTACTTGGCCAGTGCCTGAGGAAAGTACACAGATGTGGGATTGATGAGGAAGATTCCCTTATGGAGCAGAAGTGCTCATAGGTGGTTTAGGGAGCCACCAGTAAATGTTTCCATGCTATATGGAAAGTGTCCAAGTGGCTGGCAAGGGAGCTGAGCCAGGGAAAACCCAGAGCAGCGTACAAGTACAGGCTGTGTGCCCAGTGTGTTTCAGAGCCTGAGGGCTAAAGTGAATGAGGATGTGTTCTAGTCTCCTTAAATCTGCATTACCAGGAGTGTAGCCCCGTGGGGGTCCATCTATGCTTTGTTTATTCTGTTGGATATGAATAAAAGCCACACTTTAGAATCCCACTTCTGGTATTGGACATTACGGTTATTGCTTCCTTTGTCTGGAGTTACTTGGATGCCCCTGTTGCAGAGTAGCCAAACCTAGCCAATGTGCCGAGTGACATATTCCTCCCCGAACCCAGCCCACCAGCTAGAGCTGTCAGATAAAAACGGCATACCTGGGTGGGGGTTACATATATATATATATATATATATATATATATATAATTTCACAATTAAAAATTGCTGCACCTTGTGCCTCACAACCCACCCAAGGCTTGCATTAAATCCCTATAACCCCTTACCCTGGCATGGATTATTGCTTACTTCATATGTCAATGGGTGTGTTGTATCTGTTACTAGCTGTGTACTAGGCATTATTATTGTATTAGCATATGTATGTAACAGGCACTCCAATGTATATGTATTACAGTAACACTACTGCAAACACACCCCGACGGGTGCACACAACTGCACATCTATGAACACAACTGTCTCCCAAACACACCCATTGCCACCTCCTGTGCCCCTCATGCCCCTGGCACCCTCCTAGCATGCTGTTTTCCCCCCGCCCACCATCCCAGCACCTCTGGTGTTGTGCCGGGTGAGGGGGCCAGATTCCTGAAGCAATGTCCGCAGATGCACCAACTGTTTGGTGCACCTAGAGACTTGCAGCAAACCTGAGGAGTTTGGTGCTAGAATCCTACTATTTATAAAATCAGGCATAGGGTCTTTGGCACACTCAGAGTTTGCCATAACCCTTAGAGTGACGCAACTTGTGTCACTCTAAGGGTTCCTTTAAAATTGGGCCCCACATCTCCGGAAGTACATAGACAGAGTGGAGGCAGTCCAGAGAAGGCTAACTAAAATGGTGCAGAGTCTGCATCAAAAGTCCTATGAAGAGAGACTAAAGAACCTCAATATGTACACCCTGGAACAGAGGAGGGAGAGGGGGATATGATTGAGACCTTAAATCCCTCATGGGGGTAAATAAGGTACAGGAGCAAAGTATTTTTCAGAAGAAAAAGTGCTCAAGAATAAGGGCACATACCATGAGGCTGGAGGGGATAGATTCAGGAGAGATGTGAGGAAGTACTTTACAGAAAGAGTGGTGGATTCCTGGAACAGCCTTCCACCAGAGGTGAGGTTCAAGAATGCTTAGGATAAGCACAAGGGAATCACAGCTAAATGGATGGGGGGAGAAAGAGCTGTAGATCAGGCACTGTCTGCAGCATAGTGTATGTAGGGAGAAACTGGTAGTCCTTATCTGCCATTACATTTTGTTTCCATGTTTCTTCTTGGAGGCTCAGGGCACATAGGAGGAGGCATGCAAAGAGGCCCACAAGAAGACATGGTCAGGGGTCGAGTAGACAATAGGCCAGCTGAAGTTGAGGTTCCAGTGCCTGGATCTGACCAGTGGTACAGTGATACTTTCACCTGGGAAGGCTTGCAGAGTGTTCACAGCACATACCATGCTGCACAACATGGCTGTGCATCGTCAGCTACCAGTGCCACAGGACATATAGCAGTGTGCCCCGCCAGGTGATCGGGAAGGAGAGGCACACAAGGGGAGGGGTGCTGAGTCACTGTCTGACCTAGTAGCATGCCAAGGACTCATGCAGGGGTCATTCAACTATTAGGGGCAGCAGATCAGTGCAGCATGGCGATGATGACATAGTGTACCCTGAGTGTCATTCTGCCTGGCAGTAGGGGGTTAGGCCATTAGGTGCATGACTGGTAATATATGTGGATGTGTGTTATGTGCTGTAGTAACGGGAGGCTTACTGTTGGTGGTACAGGTGATGTGGGGGTTACGTGTGTTCAATATTAGTGTAGGTGCTTGTGTTGTACTGTGCTTCTGGTGCTGTGGGGTGAGTGCATCACTGTCTCCTTGTCTGCTGCTGTCCGAGCCATGTCAAGGACCACGTGCCTAGCTGACATGTCTCGGCAGTCACCTTGCCACCACCGCTGTGCCACCTGTCAGCCTGTGGGCTGGGCTCCAGGTGTGGTTGACTGTCTTCCATATCCTCAGGAATGCAGGGGAAGCCGATGTATGGAGTGTCAGGGACACTTGGGTGGCCTCAGTGACTGTCATGGTGGGTGTGCCTGTACATGCCACAGTGTGGTCTGTCAGACTCTTCAGCAGGTCCAATTTTCTCTATACCCTGTGCATCCACCTCACCTCCATTGTGAACCTTTTTAGTACCTCCGTGTTCTCCCTGTGGCTGGAGGTGATTACGTTCCTGCTGCCATACCTCGGGGTACCATGTGTGCAGTATACTCCTGGAGGCCGCACTCCCTGTCTTACATGGTCTTTGGCCTGACAGGTCCTCATCCCCAATGTCTGGGAGTGCCTCGTGCCTCATTACGCCCCTGACCATGTGGGAACCTAGTACCACCAATGCCCCATCATACCTTATTGCTTAAATAAAGCGTACTAAGGAGCACAAGTTTGAAAGAGACTGGAGAGACTGTTCTGAAGGGAGAACCATTTTTTTTAAATATATTTATTTTTATTTTTTTTATTATTTTTAACAGGAGAGACACACTAAGCTAAAAGCTTGTTTACAGGTGCGACCCAGGAGCGAAAGGAAGTTACCGAATATACTCACGTATAAGCCGACTCGGTTATAAGCTGACCCCCCCCCCAGATTCAATCAGCTGATTTTACAAACAACACTGACTTGCATATAAGCCGGTGCATAACTCTTTATAAACCAAAATGTGTACAAACACTGAATTAATTTCCAGTCACCACAGTGATCACCATACGCGAGTATATATGGCACTTAACTTTCCCCCTTCAAATGTTTGTTCCTGTTACACATTTAAACAGTTGCTGGTATTATTTGTTTTACTTTATTATTACCGGTATTTCTTTTTTCGGCAGTCGCTGAAACAGTTTCCCTGAGGGCAGAAGCATGACGATTATGAGCTCCGATCGTAACCACTTTGCAGATCTCTCTATTTATTTGAAATAACGGACTATCGTGGCCATTGCTAAGGTCACTGGGTCCCTCTTAGCAAGCAGGGACCACTGAACTCTATTTTGTTCAACCGCAAACTGAGCGGTTACAACTTCAAAGGCGTCACATTGCACCTGTGTGATTCCCCACTTCACTGGTGTGCATTTACAGTGCACAAGATCGCTGTTTTACTTTTTGTAGCCCCGAAGAGCTAAAATTACACTGCGGCTTTTCTTTGGGCACCAAGAGCACAGCAAGACTGGGGCACACAGAGGAAAAATAGCTGTCATTTGTAGGCACCATAGGGAGGGGAGCAAACTGGAGCTAAAGGGCCAAACGTAAGCACCCAAACTGGGGGACTAGTTTATTGTCGTGTTACTGTACCAATTACCAGTAACCAAAATTGAAGAACCACTTTTACCATTTCTACTGAATGACTCGCATATAAGCTGAGGACTACGATATAACGCTTCATTTTGGATCAAAAAAATTCGGCTTATACGCGAGTATATACGATAAGTGACTTGCTCAGGATCACACAGTATGCTAGTGGGGGCTGTGGGATTCAAACCCAGGTCTGCAGGTTGGCAGCTCAGTGCCTTAAACCACTGCGCTATACTACCTCCTAATAGAAATTTTGAATAGAAAGGACTTAACAAACCTGTGAGATCTAGACTTAAAACTCCCAAAAATACATCTAACACATCCTGGGACACATACACCAGTGGTTCAGATTCGGAACAACAGTAATCAAATCAGTTTTTTAGACTCGAGTCAGGAGGATATTCCTCCTAACCAACAGGCACTGTTACTCCCTGCTCACACCCTCCAGCCCATTCAACTCTCCCAACATAGTCTGAGAAGAAGTCCAAGAATAGCCAGGAAGGGGCATGGGGGGGGGGAGGAAACAGGCAGACAGACAGTACAATAGGAGAGGCTACAACCAGCAAGGGAGGTGATACCACAATTACCCCAACCGGAGCAACAGGAGGACCAGATATTGAGAGATCAAACAGTAATAAACATCACAGATCAATCATTAACTGACTGAATAGAGTATTACAGGTGGAATTAAGCTTCATGCCAACAAATAAATGAAATTCCTTTGAGGCTATTGTTGATCTTCACAAGTTCACCAGGAAACTACAACTGCAGGTTTTTTCCAGGCTGCCAATCCGGGACATTCAGCTTTAAATGAAATATTGACCAACTCAACATAATAAACAGAAGAAACTGTGATGACAGGAGACATTAACCAACAACACTCACATACCCAATCCAAGGTTTTTAAACCTACGTCAAGGTTTATTCTACCCCATAACACTGCCATGACTATCTTTGAAAAAAATAATAACACATTAATGATTTGGGATGCCTTGTTTAGGTAATATGCAGCAGGCTAAATATTCTACTGTAACTGCACAAGAAAGGAGAAGCTGGCAATAGAAAAACAATAATAAAATTATAAATAAGCCAGCAGATAAGGGGGTCAATTGTGGTATGGGTAAAGAGCAGTATGAAGCAGAAATACTGAGACAAATGTCAGATTTAGACTTCTACAATCCCCTGAATAATACCCCACCTCCCAACAATGTTTGAAGCTGAAATTGATGTGATGTTGTATGATGCCTTAATTCAATAGATCACTGCAAAATAAATGTATGATTTTTTTTACTTGTGGATCATCCTATATGAGCAGCTATATATGGTCTTTCTAAGATCCACAAGAACATGCACAATCCACCTGCCAGGCCAAGAGTAGCCAACATTCGCTCACTAACTCTAATTGAACACATTAAAAGTTTGGCCCAGCAAGCTTGCTTGTATGTAAGAGACATCACACATACTGCATTTTGAACATTCAAGAGGATGTTAGTGTACAATCTGACTGGCTCGATTACCCTTGATGCCCAGGCCTTGTATACTAACATCCCCCTTGAATGTTTTTTTTATTTCATTTATTTATTTATTTTTTATTTATTGACATCTCTGAATTACAGTCCTTTGAGTCGGAGACTCTTTTACAAAGGCTCTTCGTCAAACAGTGCAAGTAAGTACAAACAGTGCATGAAATTAACAGTACAAAACAGTACATTAGGAACAATCAGAAACAATATGTTGAATAAAAAAGAGGAAGGAAAACAATAATACAGGGCACGGTGGGGTTATAACAATTGAGAAATTGAGGAAGGTTTTTTATACATAAGTAAAGACAAGGGCAAAAACAGTTCTGGTGGAGAAGGAGATAGTAGGACACAGCGAGGGGGGTCCTGAGAACACAGGACCAGGGAAAGGCTCAGGTAAAAACAGTGTTATGAGTAGAGTTGGCAGTCCATGGGACATTGTCAGAGAGCCTAGAGTGAGCAGGAAAACGTGCCAGAAAGGAGCAGGGGGGAAATTACTAAAATTTAAGGAAAAAGGTCAAAAAGAGAGGGAAAGGAGGGAGGGTAGAGGAATAAGGGTCAGAGGGACGGGGGAAGAGGGAGATAGGAAGGACAAGAGATAGTCAGACAACGGTGGTCAGGAGAGAGATAACAGGGAAATGCCATGAGGGCACTGAGAGGTCAAATGGTGAATGGGTAGAGCTAAGAACAATCACAGCAGTTTAACGAGAGGAGATGCTGCCGGAGTTTAACTTTAAAAGGGCCAAGCTTATCTGAGGATAGAACATCCAGTGGCAGGTTTCAATGCCCTCAGAGAGGAACTCTATAGGGAAACTGAGTATTCTGGCCTATTTATTGAATTCCTGCTTATGCTAAGAAAATCCTGAAAAGTAACTGTTTTCTGTTTATGGATCGTAGGTATTTGCAGAAGGGGATGGTCATGGTTGCATCTGTGGCTCCAGTTATGCAAATGTTAACTTGTCTGAATGAGAGAGAAACTTTGTCTTTTCAGAAAATAATCTCTCCCTGGAAAAAACAGATCGGTAATAAAGATTTATAGATGATTTTCTTTTTATTTGGAAAGGTTCCACTGACGAACTTGATTCTTTTGTGTATTACTTAGAAGGGACGAATAAAACCTGAAATTTACTGTGACATCAGATATGCATCAGGTTAATTTCCTAGACCTTACCATTAGCAAAACACCACAAGTGGATACAACAACAGATCTGTTGTGTAAAGAAGCAGACAAAAAATTCCCTCCTGCATTATACTAGCTGCCATCCTGCCCATGTTACATGCAACATTCCACTTGGGCATTTCATGCGTCTTAAACATAATTGCAGTGAGGAGGGGAAATACCATTGTAAGCCCCCCTCTTGAGCTGGGCTTACTAGCTCTGGTTTGTTTAAAGGAGACAGAAAATTGGATTTTCATTGTCTTTGTGCTTTTTTGTTTACCATGATGTACATGCATTTAATTTTTCATGATAAAAATGTAATGCTTTTTTTTTTTTCACTTTAGCATCTATTCTGATTGTCAAGCAATGTTTCCAGCATAGACATTCTATGAAAGCACGAGTGAGTCTGAACGGATGTGTGTTTTTTGAAAGCGTTCCCAATTGAATTCCATGCAGTTGATTTCTGGAGCTGAACAGACGCTAGCCTGTAATTGAATAATTTTGAAGTAATAAATAGACAACAATTAGTTTTCCACATTAAATGTGCATGAATTGTCTGTTTTGTTTAAAAGAATTGTATAGAAGACTCGTCGTAATTCGATCAGAAAACTGAAGAGCTAAAGGATACCCATGGGTCGTTTATGTAGTTTTCTGATGATACAATGAAGTACTAATTTAGCTGTAAGTAAAGTACTAGTTACAGCTGTTCACCAGTCTTATTCTGCTCCATTTAATGTATGTGTTCAGATTGCTTTCTACAGGTTTTAAAAATGTTCTCTCTCTCTGGCGTGTTGTTAAATTAAAGCTTCTGCTTCTGAGCTCCTGAAAGTCCGTAAAAAAATGTTTTTGATTTTCTTAAAAATTGTATTCCTTCTCAGCCCCGGACCTGTTCGGTCCATAAAAGTTTTATTTTTAATACCATCACACTTTGACATGCTCACGGAGACTGGGAAAAATAATGGGGAGTCAATCTCTCTTTCTCTGACAGTGCCCGCAGTATAAAAGTACCTCTCTCTCTCTCTCTCTCTCTCTCTCTCTCTCTCTCTCTCTCCATCTATGCTATTGGCAGCATTCTGTTTAGCAGAGTAGTGATTATTTCAAATTGCATAGAAAATATAATGTACTGCTATATATTTTTTTCAAGTTATGAATGAAAGTATCATTTAATAGATGAGTTGAGTAAAACATTTATTTATTTATCTAGAGGACTGTTGAGATGCGATGTGTTTACAGCTGTGCATGCTTACGCTACAGATTTCAAACTTTTCCCTCTTGAAGCTTGCGATGAAATAGAAGTTGCTGCTTTTGAAGATCCAGGAACTCAGCAAATAAAAGTGTTCAATTTAAACTTAAGTTACCCTCCCTAATCAGCACAGGTTCTATTTAGTCCATTTATGTTACATTTTTTATTACCACATCAGTTTGCCATGCTCTTGGAGACCTGGAAAAATAGCAGTGAGAGAACCAGGAAGTCTTGCTTCATGCAGGCAAGCTGACTGTCGCTCTTTGTATTGACAACTGCTGTAATGGGTGTTTACTCACCCGGTAAAGGTGATTGTGTTGGTTGGCATCCATGGCACTCTAGTCATTACCTCATGGGGTTATAGCCCACCTGATAGGCTAGTGATGCACATGACCCAGATCAAATTTCTAGCATATCCAGGTCCCAGGAACCCCTGCTCTCCAGTTCGAATCTTCCATAGCTGAAATCAAGGTTAGTTAGTGTAAAAGAAGAACATACCATGCAGGCACAATCATCTGAAAAATTAAAGAGAGAGAGGATCAAAGAGCCAAGTAGAATGCGAGCTGTGGAGGGGTACCGACGGGCCGGCTGAACTCTTATTCCTCTAGTCTGTACGGACTAGTCTCGGTCCGGAGCCCCGACTGGTAATTAGTTCTAGAGCAAGACAACTTGTGCTTAGTCCCCTGTTGGGTCTACCATGGAGGGTCCCCTTGATCAGTCGGTCACTCGAGGCACTTGGATGGGAGGGCCTTGGGTGCCATGGATGCCAACCAGCACAATCACCTTTACCAGGTGAGTAAAGCACCCATTGTGATTGGTTGGCATCCATGGCACTCCATCACACCTCATGGGAGATAAGAAGTAGTAAGAACCCAAGGGTGGGAACCGAGTGGTCTAAGAGTGAAGGGTGGAGGGTGTCACCGTGGGGGGTCTGGGCAGCAAGTTGGCCCTCTGGCCCATGACTGGGCCAGTAATAGAGTAATAGGTGCCTGGTGGAGTGGAGGAAGGACTCCGCGTAGCTGCCCTACCTAGGTCCCCCGAGGCTGCAATAGCTCGTTCCCACCAAGCGTGGTGATCGCTCTGGAGGGATGAGCCTGAACCCCTGTGGGAGGTGGAGTCAATCGGCTAGCAGGCGCGTCGTTCTGGGTGACTCTCCTTAGCCAGGCGATTCTCCTTAGTCATCCCCAATGGGACTTAGGCAGTTCTGCTCTGCCGCGACCTGCGAAGTAGCAGCAGACTCTCTGTCTTGTGGAAGGCTCGGGTTCGGTCAGAGTCCAGAGGGTGGGACCAACATACAGGTAGCGATGGGGCGCAGTGGGGCCCTGTTGAGAGCCCTTCCATGAAACAGTTAGTTCAATTGGTTGCCCTCTGTGACAACGGGGAATTCCCTGGCTGGTAGACTGGAACCGATGTCGGCGGACCCCTGATGGGATGAGCACCGACTAGGTTCCGCGCCGGGTAGGGCCCCAAGCACCCCAGCACTCCTAGCTGAACCGATTGTCCCCAGATCCAGTCTTGAGGATAACCCCGACTGGTCCGTTCCACGTGGGGTTCCAATTTGGTTACACTGGGGGCCTGAACCCAGGCCTTCGCGTGTGAGGTAAGCGTGATGACCACTACACTAGAGAACTCTCTAGTGAGGAGCCCAGTCAAGAGACTCTAGGACCAGAGGAAAACCCACTGATCCGTTGTCGGTCGCGTCCCCGATCGGAGGGTCTCAACGATGAGGTGTAGTCTCCCCTACAACTGGTGGCTGCACCCTGAGGATGGAGGATGCTAGTCTCTCGTCTACTCCCAGTTGGTGGAGCAGAAGGGTGTTAGCCCTGTCGGCCTGCTCGAGGGCCTTGCCTTGTTCCAGATACCCCCAGTTGTTGGAACAAAATGAAGTTAGCTCTGTTGGCCTGCTCGAGGACTATGCCCTGCTCCGGTTACCACTGCTGGAACCGGGCCAAGACTCCCCTAGGCGGGGGGGCGAGACCGTCTGACTGGGGTGGGTGTTGATGGCGTCATCATAAACCTGCTGCCCCGGACCCCTCCTCCCTGGAGCCGGGCCGTGAGCTTCAGGGTCCGTGGCATTGGTGAAGCCCTGACCCCTGAGAGGTATGTCTGTTCGGGAGGGATCCTGAAGCTGACAGTGACCTTCTGCCTGGCCGCTGCGAGTCATGGCCTGCGTGGCCGGCATGGTGCCACTATTGGCTGGGCACCATGACTCCCATGCCTGGTTGGGGCAGAGGAGTCGGTGGGGGCGTAGGAATAGTGACCACTGACCTGATCCCCCTTGCCAGGTGAGCCGTTCCTAGGCAGCTGGAGTCGTGCCCCCCCTAGTTGTTGAGTGGCCATAGCTCGATTGTCAACCAGGCTAGGACAGGTCGAGCGTGGGCCTGGAGCCGACACGACCACCTAACCAGGTGAATACAACTTTTGTAGGTGTTATGGCGAGCGATACGGTTCTCACCTCCAGTCGGATAGAGAGTCTGACCCTGCTGGTGGTCACCGGCCCTGTGGTGTTGCGTCTTCCGGCAAGCTCTCCCGCCGCGGAGTGTCACGTCCGCTGCAATGGCGGTTGGAGCGGTGTCTCCTGAGGGAGTCCCCATATCAAGTTGGTCTTCACCGTCCGTTTTGCCCCGGTCAAACCTGTGAATTTGCTTGTGTGCCCCTTGAGTTGGAGAGAGCGTATGGGCCGCCTGGCTCAGGGTGGGCCTTCGTTCCATGGGCCATGACAGGTCCCTGTGTGATTGAACTCGCGACCCCTGGTCGACCAGATCAGTGCTCTAACCCCTGAGGCATGGAGCCCTACCGGAATCCTGCTGTTGGCTCTCGGGTTTTAGTTCTTGTGTCCCTCCTGGGTAGAATTGTGGGTGTTCGGCTTGCTTGACCTGTGAGCGAGGGGGCTTTTCTTTCTGTTTTCCATCCAGCCGTGGACTACCAGGCTCGTGAGTGTAAGGCCATTGAAGTTGTAGGAGTTGTCAGAGTAACTGTAAGATGATAGAAAGCTAAGTAATTTTCTTGGGGACACACAGTACACACATGGAGGCTGTGGGAATCAAACCCAGGACACCACGCTTGCAGGTCAGAGCTTTTGACCACTGTACTATACTGCATCCCGATATGGGGGAGAGCGGCCATGTGGTCTATCAGTGGTAGGAAGGCCTACCGAATGCCTCGTATGATGTGCCCGGTGGTCGTCATTGACAGGGTGCGACACCACGTGGTGGCGTAGGTAGCTACGGGCCTGCGATAGGTCAGGGGCCTCCCTCCAACTTCTTGGTATCAGGGTGAGGGTAGAGAGCGCCCCAAGAGTCTGTTCTGTAATAAAAATGGTACGGAGGGGCCATCCTCCTAGTTCAGGAGGGGAGGTAACCCTTGGAAAAGAAACTAGGTGCTGAACGGTTTATGGGGTATCCCTTGGTACCGTGACTTGAACCCCCTTATCCGAGCCGAGAGGAGGAGGCGGGGTTCGCACCCCCGTGGCACTTCCTCCCCTTGGCATCAAGTCATATGCCTGAACTGCGTGGCGTTTGGATTGACCTGAGATGTTGCGAGGGAGTAGCCACTGCTACCCCCTGTAGTTCTACCTCGTCCTCGGGATTGGAAACCCCCGGACTCCGGGGAGGGGAGCTGAGGGCCCTGAGGGAACGGTACGTGGGATCGGATCCTCTGCCTCGGGAGCATTGTCTGCTGATGAGAGGTGCATCCCTGGTTTGGCTATAGTGCTGGGGGGCATCAGTGGCCCTGGCAAGTGGACACGTGGTGACTACCACCAAGTCGGCCAAGAAAACTCGGCTGTATTAGATACGTCCCCACAGCTCCGCCTCCCTGGGTTCAAGGGACTAGTTCCTGAGGGTCCTAGGGTTAGTGGGTTCACTGGAGCCGAAGGGTTGGCTGATGACTGCCTAGCTGCAGCGTTCTTGCTTAAGAGTACCAAAGTGCAAGGATTTCCCAATTTTGTGATATGTCTTTAAGTCAGTCACCAGAATCTACTTTAGAGTGAACTAATGAAAAGGCACTGCTGAGATCTGAACTCAGGATCTCCTGTTTACTCGGCAGGCGCTTTAACCAACTAAGCCACGGCACCATCATGGTGCTAAGAACCGCATGGTAGCCCCATCCTTTCTAAGGGCTGCTGCCTGGGGCCAACCGGTGGGAGTGCCCTGCGCCGGGCGTCGGGTTCTCCCCCGGGCCCGGGCGACCTGTCTGATTTTTTTTGCGGTAGAGTGCCGTAGAGGCCTTAACCTCTTCGTGGGCCCTGGGTTGAGCAAAGTGGCAGACTACTTCTCCATGTCCTCGTACGTGCGACGTAAGAGATGTGTGGGACCGAGTCCTCAGAGTGGGGACTCTTCTGGCTGCCCCCCTGACCTGTCTGAAGGGGGACGGGCCGAACGAGTAAGAGCCCAGGCAATACCTTGTCCCTCAGAATTTTTCTCCCTTTTTTTTTTTTTCATATACTGAAAAAGACTGAATACAGGTTGTGGAGAAGCTGGCGGGGAGCCCGCAACCAGGACAAAAGGGAGAGGGAAGGTTCCACAGGTTCGAAACCTGGGCTCGCTATGGGAGGGAGCCATGGGATGACGGGAGAGAGACTACCTTCTCGGGTCACTGTGGAAGGGACCAGAGAGGTAGGGGACAAGAGAAAGAAGAAGAAGAAGAATCGATAGATCTGTTGTGTGGGGAGAGGGACTGACTGCAGGTTGTGGGGGAGCTATGAGAGGGTCCCCGCAATCCGGGCCAAGGGAAAAATGGTTTTGGTCCACGGTTCGAAACCAGGGCTCGATATGGGAGGGAGCCGTGGGACGACCGGGAGAGAGAGTACCTTCTCGGGTCGCTGTGGGAAGGACCGGAGTGGTAGGGGACAAAAGAGAGAAGAAGAAGAAGAGGGGGAGGCTCCCGGAAAAAAAGTTGATAGATTTGTTGTGTGGGGAGAGAAACTGAATGCAGGTTGTGGGGGAGCTATGAGAGGGCCCCCGCAACCCGGGCCAAGGGTGAGAGATGGTTTTTGGTCCACGGTTCGAAACCAGGGCTCATTATGGGCGGGAGCCGTGGGACGACCGGGAGAGAGAGTACCTTCTCGGGTCGCTGTGGGAGGGACCGGAGAGGTAAGAGGCAAGATAGAGAGAACAAAGGAGGGGGGGAGCGGAGTGGGTAGACCTGTTGCGGGGGGAATCCCGCCAGAAGGACGCTATGGGAGAGACCCTACAGCGGAGGAACCCCCAAGTATCCGCTGATGGCCCAGATAACCACCCCCGCCAGCGTAAGCAGGTTAAGAGACTTGCTCAGAAACACCTGATGTGATGAGCTCGATCGCACCCTGATCCCAGGGTCACACAGTATGCAAGTGGGAGCAGTGGGGTTCAGGATCAGGTCTGGGCTGCTGGAAGTCACCAGCTTAGGCCTATACCACTGCACCATACTGCCTTCTTGCCAGGAGGGGGTGGCGAGCCTCGAGGTCAGGGCTGGAGCACCTGAAGAAATGGGATCGATCACACCCTGATCCTCTAACCTGCAGGCTCCTCTTCTTTTTTTTTTTTTTTTTTTTTTGAGGGTCTGCAGGAGGCCGAGTTCTCCCCTGAAGAAAACGAGTCCCTGACGTCACTGGTGCCCCCCCTTGCCATTGGTGATTCTGCCGGAGGCGGAAACACAGGCTGAATTGGGCCTATACAGAGGATTCTTCTCTTCCTTTCTGTGACATGGGAAGCCCCCCCACTGTAGCCAAGTCGGCGTGGAGGAAACACCCTGGCGGTGCTCCCCCGGCTCAGAGTGGCGGCCTAGCGGAGGAGCGCAGCCACCAGAGCAGTTTGGCTGAGGGGAAGCCTGGGGTGAGGGCCCGGCCGGAGACTTACTAGAAGGCCGGTGAGAGCAAGAAGGCGTCGCGACAGAGAGGATGGGGCCGGGAACCTCTGAGGCCCCCTCTGAAGATGGAGTCGAACCAGGACACCAGTATCCGGCTTGGAGCTCAAACCACTGAGCTATGCCACCTCTGCGTGGCGAAACAACGTGATCGGCGACTGGACGGCCCGGCGCTCCTCCCTAACCTGCCTAGGAGGGATCGAAGGGGGGGAAGAAAACTGCTTCCCGGTTGCAGCGAGGCGTGAAGGACAGTTAGACCGCCGTGAGCTGGCGGTACAGGCGCTCGAGCCGAACTGCCCGACTCTCCCCCTGCTCCTTCAGGGACCCTGGTGCAAGGGAACCACTGCAGTCGGCAGCGTGGTCGGGTGGGCCGCCGACCAGCCGGCGGTCTGGGAGGCTGAGCAGGGCTCAGCGAGAGAGGGAGGCGGCGCGGTGAGAGGAGCTACGATGAGGCCTGTGTTGAAACAAGGTAAGAAAAGAGGGGGTGAAGAAGCCGGAATAGTGAGCGCCAGCGGTGCTAAAGCGGAGCCAGCATGGCGGGCCCCCCTTCCCCAAGCTAAGGAGCCCAATCCTGCGGCGTTACATGAGGGCAGATACCCAACACTCGTTGCCCCCTTAGCGCAATAAATAAACGGTCCCATTTGTATCTTCTGCTGGTAAGGGATAAAATTTTCAACTTTGTATGACTGTAAAGACAGGCATTTTACTTATGTACTACTTGAGCGCTCAGTACCCTGAGACAGGAAAGCAGAAGCCTGCTAGGGGTACTGATTAATATCGTTAAATGGTGCAAACAAGGCTAGCTAACACTGAGGCTGAGCTAGCCCATATTTCTCCCAGTTAATTCCCAGGAGAGTTTTTTTTTACTGTAACTGCATACATGCCTGCGAGGTTGAATATTGGTTTATATAAATATATCCCATACAGGATCTTACCTGGTAGGAGTAGACAGGGATCCCTGGTGTGCTTCCTGCCTGATCAGATGCACAATTCGAAACTGGAGAGCAGGGGTTCCTGGGACCTGGATATGCTAGAAATTTGATCTGGGTCAGTGCATCACTAGCCTATCAGGTGGGCTATAACCCCATGAGGTAATGACTGGAGTGCCATGGATGCCAACCAATCACAATTAAAATTATCTTTCTCAATTTTTTTAGAAGGTACATTTTGCAGGATGATTGGTGATGTGAGTGCGGTCTGGGAGCGATCAGCTGGATTCCCTACTTTTTTTTTTTGCATCATAGAGCAATGGTCACAAATCTAATTGCAGATTTGTTATAAATTAGATGATGTTTATCTGCAGGGCATGAAGGTTCTTAAGTGCAGAGCAAATGTGTGTATTAGTGTTAGTGTGTGTGTGTGTGTGCGTGCGCATGCGTGCGTGCATATGTGTGTGTGTGTGTGTGTGGTGGACGTCACAGTACATTTCCGTACTGAATCTCATTCAATTAAAAAAAAGTATAAGGTAGCTATCTGAGGAAAAAAAATATTACATATTTATAAGTAAAAATTGCCACAAAGATGTAGGAACAAAAAATAATGGAAAACAGTAATTACTGTTTATCTTTCATGTGGCCATACTACTCGCCCAATGAACACGTATTACCATACACTTTGGTAAGAAACGGGGACAGGAGAGTATTGGTTCAAGAATTTAACAATATCTTGTTTAAGATAAAACAGTAGAACATCTACATATTGGAAAAACACCAAAAAGAAATACCTAGTTCACTTCCTGGTCACTGTCAGTTTCTGACAGCTTCTCGTGAGTGTAACACACAGCGCATAAGTGTGGTTGACCTCATGGAATTGATGAATGACAACATCATCATTTAACAGCCATGCTGACTTGCATGACAAGAAAACAGGAAATATTAAACTGGCAGCTGCATTAACAGCCATTTTTACCAATTATGTTTCTTGATTACAATAAACATATTAAAAAAATATTATTCTAATGAAGAGATACCTGACAAACATGCCTAGCATAACAATTCACAGCTCACTACAAGTGAGTTCACTTAATTTAATTAATTTCCTGTCCTCTTTAAGCCCCCTTTTTTCCCCAAGGCCCCTGTTTGGTCAGCTCAGGGAGGTGATTCCTATTTCTGACACCGGGGGGCAGAGTTTGCCAGTATTTAATCCCTGGATTTTGGCTGCGCGGGAGAGATAGGGAGATGGCAGGCATGTTAGGAGCAGTGTGGTCTGGGGGGCTTTAAACTCCTCCAGTCCCAGAGGTGTTGACTGTCAGCATTGGTGCAATGTGGGGAGGTTTCCAAGGGAGGAATGCAGGAACTTGGTGGCCATTGGGGTATGGGGTCCTACTCGTCTACAGCAGTGGGAGGAGGTTGAGAAGGAACATGAAGGCTGGAACACCCGCCAAAAGGCAAGTGGTCCCAGTACTCTAAATTGGGAGCGGAGTCTAGGCAGTGAGGCTGCTGTGGCGGTGGCAGGGCCACAGCAGGACTATTTCAGAGGTGGCAGGTCCAGGTAACTTTCCTGTGTGACATGCTGTCTGGAGGGCCAGGTTAAAGTAGGGCTGCATCCTGGGATTTGTCTTAGGGCCTGCCATGCCCGTATCTCGGGCAAACCCGTTAGACCTGCTAAAATGGGTGCGGCTCTGGGAACTTGTGTGTGCTAAGGAGGGAACCGTCATTTCAGGCTCATTGGGTGCAGACCTTGGTTAGGCTCGGAAGCAATTTGGAGAATGTCAGCACCAGCAAGCTCTGTGGTTAGGAGTACAGGTAACTGGGAGCAGCCACAGGAGGCATTAGGCTGCATCGCCTCAGATTCTGTTTAGGCCCGGTGGCCGGGAGGAGTAAGGCACTCCCCCAAATGGAGGACAAGGTCATTAACTGAGACAGTGGAAATCTTGGTTAGTGGAAATCTCTGCTCAAGGAAAGAGATGTGGAGCAAGCATGGTCTGTGCTTTAGACCTTAGAAAATCTATTATCTGTGGCTGGTACCATAGCCCTGGTTGGCCTGCTGTCTATTCAAGTCTCTCAGTCTCATGGAGCTGCTCCGATAATTTATTTTTTATGGAACAAAATAATTTCTGTCCAAAAATAAATGATTTTACGGTTCCACGATTGTGTCTGTGTCGTCTGGTTAATTAATTAATATGTGCACTGAATGTTATTCTTTTCCATGAAGTAAGGTTCCAGCCCCCAGATCGAAGGAACAGTGGAATCCACTGTGTCTGGAATCTAGACATCTGGTAAGAGGAAGCCTGAAATCTGAGTATCATCAACCAGGTAAGGCCTTTCCTTTACTGTCAATTTTTGCAAAGGTGCCATGAAGGAGTTCAGATCTGTCCCTCTCCCCACCCTCCTCTCACTATAACATCAGGACCCCGAGACAAAAATGATGAGGATGGGGGGGGGGGGGTTACATCAGTAATATGATCAGGATTTATAAGGTAAATTTATAAAGAGGGGTTATCATCACAAGGAACTAGTAGAAAGCGCACAGGAAAAGGTACATAGTCTTGACAGAAAAGATCTTCGGACACCACATGAGGGTTTCAGTACCAGAACTTACTATGGCGCTCCACTTGTATTTGCAGCCACATTTTCACCCCTTGCGTATTTAATAAAATTGATATTGGAACATATTGTAATTGACACATTTTGGTTACAGACAAAAAACCGAAAAGTACTTCAGGTATTTCAGGTAATGTCCAGAGGGTGGTGTACAAGAGAGAACAAAATATTTGAGATCTACAGTTAACTGTTTGCATTGGAATTTAGAACAAGAAAAGAGACAGGGCAAACACTTGCCTAGTGGCAACCACTGCTGTGGCAATTTTAATGTTTACACATACATTATATAGGGTTCTAGTTTCAAACATCTGATTATAGATAGGAGCTATGAAATTTGAGATTTTGTCACCTGCAACTCCATGAATGTGATTTATTTGATGACATATGTACTGCTGTTTATATTGGGAAAATGAAATGAAAGTTCAAAGACAGAATCAGTGAACTTCTGAGGAGCATACAAAAAAGAGATGATGTGAGCACTCTAGCATGGCATGTACATGCTAGGGGCAGTGAACAGATGTTCAGATTTCAGGCAATAGAAAAAGTGCATGAAACAGTTACAGGGGAGATGAGGACAAAAGATTATTAAGATGTGAATCTTTTTGGCAACATCAAATGCAGTCCAGTAACAACTTGTACTAAATGACCACCTTCAATTATCCTGTTTCTTGTAGTTTTTTTGCTGTGTTCTGTGGGTTGGATGGCAATTGGGTAAATTTTTATGTATTAGCTAGATGTGATTTGTATTATAGGGACATGCTTAGTTACGCTTAAAATGTTATAACAACTTAAACATGGTAACATATTAATTGATGGCAGATAAGGACCGCTAGGCCCACCTAGTCTGCCCGTAATCCCTACCTGCATCAGCAGCCGCTGACCCTGCTTGGTCATTGGCTTTTGCCTCTCTTTCCCACCACTAGGGTTCCCTTATGCCTATCCCATGCATTCTTGAATCCCCCCACTATGCTAGCTCCCACCACCTCCTGGGGTAGGTTATTCCATGAATCCACCACCCTTTCTGCAAAGAAAAACATCCTCACATTCCCCTTTATCCTAACCCCCTCTAATCTCATATCATAACCTCTCATCCTTGTACATCTCCTGCACTGAAAGATGTCACCAATCAGAACTTAGTTCAAGCCCTTAAGATGCTTGAAGGTTTTAGTCATATCTCCCTGCTCACACCTCTCCTCCACTGTATACATACTGAGGTCTTTCAGTCTCTCGTCGTATGTCTTCTGGTGCAAGCCACTTACCATCTTAGTTGCCCTTCTCTGGACCGCCTCCACCCTGTCCATGTATTTGCAAAGATGCAGCCTCCAGAACTGTACTCCATACTCCAGATGAGGCCTCACCGGCGGTTTGTACAGTGGCATCACCACCTCCCTTCTTCTGCTAGTAATACCCCTTCCTATACACCCTAACATCCCGCTGGCCCTTCCCACAGCCTTATTATATTGTTTGGCCACCTTTAGGTCATCTGAGAAGATTATCCCTAAATCCCTTTCTTTCCTGGTGACCATTAGCAACTCCCCATTCTTCCTGTAACTCTCTGCAGAGTTTCTGCACCCCAGGTGCATGATTTTGTACTTCTTTGCATTGAATTTTAATTGCCACATTTTGGACCATCTTTCCAGCTTACCTAGGTCCCTCCTCATTGTTTCGAACCCCTCTGGACTGTCAACCTTGTTGCAGATCTTGGTGTCATCTGCAAATAAGCAATCCTTCCTCTCCAGCCCTTCTGAAATATCACTAATGAAGACACTGAAAAGGACTGGCCCCAGGACTGATCCTTGAGGCACCCCATTGGACACCCCCCTTTATTTGGATTTAATCCCATTTACTACCATCCTCTGCTTTCTGTCCCTCAACCAATTTCTAACCCAGTTTTCCACTTTGTGGCCCATCCCCAGGCTACTCAACTTGTTTGCCAGCCTTCTGTGTGGAACGGTGTCGAAGGCCTTACCGAAATCAAGGTAGGTGATATTCATCACTCCCCCGGATCCACCTCCTTCGTCACCCAGTCAAAAAGTCTATCAGGTTTGTCTGACATGACCTTCCTGCTGTGAATTCATGCTGCCTCGGATCCTGTGCTCCACTGGATCCCAAGTGTTCCACAATCCTTCCCTTAAGCAGCGCTTCCATAATCTTGCCCACTATTGAGGTGAGGCTGACCAGCCAGTATTTACCTGCTTCCACTTTTGTGAATAGGGACTACATGTGCCCACTTACAGGCCCCTGGAAGCACCCTTGTATTGAGCGACTCACTAAACAGGGCTGCCAGTGATGCTGCTAGCTCCTTTCAAAGTCGATGTAGTATCCTGGGTGTATACCATCTGGTCCCATTGCTTTGTCCACCCTTAGTTTTGTGAGTTCCTCCAGGACTCTCTCTTATGTAAATGGACTGGTCTTTACCTCCCTCCTCCCCCCACAATGTCTCTGTTGTACAATTGTGGTCCCTGTCCCTCCCCTCCTCAGTGAATACCGAGCAGAAGTATTCATTCAGTATAGATCCTTTATCTAGGTCCCCCTCTACACACGCACACACCCCTTCCTCCCCTCTGAGTCTTACAATTCCTACCCTGGCCTTCCTTCTTTCGCTAATGTATCTATAGAAAGTCTTGTCCCCTTTCTTTATTGTCTGTACTAATCTCTCTTCTGTTTTTGCCTTTGTGCTCCTTACTGCTTTTCCTGCTTCCCTCTGCCTCTCCCGGTACTCTGCCCTATCCTCAACCCTCTGTGACTCCTTGTATTTTCTGAAAGCCACCTTTTTGTCCTTAACTTTCCCTGCCACCTCCCTTGAGAACCATAGAGGTTTGCTCCTTCTTTTTCACTTCTTTCTCAGCCTAATGCACTTATTTATTTCCACTATAGCTCCTTTTAGGTGTGCCCACTGCTCCTTAACCGCCCCCCCCCGCCTCCTTGCTTGCCAGGGCTTCTTTGATACCCAACCCCATCCTTGCAAAATCCACTCTCATGAAATACAGGACCCTTGCCTTTGTGTGGCCCACTTGTGATGCTGTATCTGTCTTAAACCACACCCTATGGTGGTCACTGGACCCTAGGTGACCATCTCCCCGGACTTCCACAATCCTGTCTGCATTGGTCAATACAAGGTCCAGAAGTGCCTTGTCCCTGGTGGGCTCCTGTACCAACTACCTGAGTCCTGTCCCCTGCAAGGCTTCTATGATGTCTCAGCTCTTGGCTGAGGCTGCCGCTGGGATGGTCCAGTCCACATCTGGCATGTTAAAATTTCCATGCAGCAATACTTCCCCCTTTGCTGCCATCCCATGTATTTCCTCCACTATTGCCCTATCTGCTTCCTCCCCCTATAGATCACTCCTGTGTGAATTGCTATGCCATCGTCTGGCTCAAGGGTGACCCACAATGCCTCAGCCTCTCCCTGTCTACCCTGAACCTCTGTTGCTTTAATAGCTTCCCTGATGTGAAGGGCCACCCCCACCCCCCTTTTTTCCCTCCCTATCCCTCCTGAATAGAGCATACCCTGGTACATTTGCTTCCTAGTCATGGATTCCAGTGTACCATGTCTCAATGATTGCCACTACATCCAGGTTTGCCTCTGCCATCAAGGCCGTCAGGTCTCGGATTTTATTTTCAAGACTGCATTGTATACATGGCTGTCCAGGTTATGCTACCTGCCCCCAGTAATTCTGCTATTGCCTTCCGTCCTCTTTTTCCAAATCTGGTTGTTTTCTTTTGCTGCCCTTTCCTCCGCCATACCCTCTTTACTCAGCCCAGGAATATTTGTTACCAGCTCTTCCTCTCAATCCTCCCTGCTAGCTTCTCTAAGTTATTGAATATTAAGTGGATCTTTCACAATGAATCATAGTTATTGCTAAAATGTTACAGCAAATTTTTGCATATAAGGCGAACCATTCACAATGAACTATTATTGGGCTATGGTTTTAATGTTCATGAGATTATGTTACACACATGGGATATTAACACATTGCTTCAATTGTTTTTGGGCTTGTTTTCCCTTCCTCCCACTCCCACTTTCCTTTACTCATGACATTTTGACCACTTGCTCTTTTTATCAGGTACATATATTGTTACGATAAAGATCAGTTTTTACTTGGAAAAAACTATTCTGAAGGCGATCATCAGTATGTAGGTTATTTAACTGTTTGCTATAACGTATTAATAACAATATTTGCTCTAACTTAGTTTTAGTTTTGACTTTTTATTTCTTGTCTTTTGGCAGCTATACCAGCCTTTCTTCTTTGCCCTTTTCCCTCCAGCCACACCCCTCCCTTTGTGATCTTACGGTATTGCTCAAGGTTGCTGTGGTGGTGGTGGTGGTGGAGCCCACCTGGATGAACTGCCATGCAGCAGGTGTCTCATCCTGGCCTACCTCCCAATATGACTCTACGAGCTTGCTTCTGAACCTATGTCATTGGCCTGGCAGCGTTTGGCCATCAGGTTGGTGATTTATAACACTTCTGACCATTTTCAGAATGTTATAAATGAAATAATCCACTCCGGTGTATGGCAAAGCTACAATAGCCACATTTTCTGGGTGAGTGTATGCTGTTGGAGTCTATAGTGAAAGGATGGCTGGTGGAATTTCTTTAGGCTCAAGGGCTCCAGGACCCAATGCAGCATTGGTTTGTGTGAAGTAAATCTTATCAGACAAACATCATTGAATTCTACAATGGGGTTTTGCAGGAAATGGACTTTTATGGACTCCAGAGCTCCATCATATCCATCATTGATTATGGCATTATCATTTACGGCTCTGCTACAACCACCGCACTCAAACATATATCCACCACCCTCAACAAGGCCTGTCGACTTGTCACTGGCTCCCAATGCCTAACTCACACCTGTGACCTCTATTCTCAAACTGGATGGTTGAATCTTGCCAATCGAGTCTGTGCCCTCATACAACCGAGAATCCACACCCGACATACCAGGGGATCGAAACCTCAGCTTCTGCAAGTCCCGCATTGCCGCACAACACAAGGCCAAAGATCCTTTGCTTACCGGGCCACTAGTTGGTACAACGGTCTTCCCAGAGACATCTCATCCTCACTATCGCTCAGCACTTTTAAGACTCGGCTCCGCCTAACACTCACTGCCTCCAACCTCTGTGACTGTTGTGGCTAAACATGTCATTTGGTTCCATAGCTGAAGATGCCCTTTTGGATCCACATCTACTCCTGCACTTTGCCAGCACCACCCCCCCCCCCATCTTCACCTCCCCTGCTGGCCCATGACAAATGCCACCGGCTGCACTACCTCTATTCTTATCCCCTTCTACGTCTCCTCTCTCTGTCCCCCCCAACCTACCTCCCCTTTTCTCCCATCCACTTAGTCTCCCTGATTTCACCCTCCTCCTTTCCCTTTCCCCTCCCCAAAGTTTCACCTTGTTGTTCTTTTTTTATCTACAAGACTATGTGTTTTTTTTTTGTGTTTTTTTTATTTTATAAACTGTTTCCTTTGATTATGATTGTCTCAATTGTACCAATGACGTGGAACCTTTGTAAAAGAGCCTCGGCTCAAAGGTATTTGTAATCCTAGAACAAATAAATAAATAAATACTTTCAGTTGCACTTACCCTTTCAGTTTATTTGATAAAAATATTGTGGTTACCATAGCACTTTAGAGGACTAATTATTTGATTGTCTTGCATTTATATTAGTACTATGTCTACCGAGTACTGTACCTTTAATGTACCACTTTAAATGTTGGTTGGTGGGAGAGCCTAAGTCATGCCCCCTGACAAGGACCATTCAGATCGAAGCACCAGAGCTTTTGTTATGTGTTCTTGACTGGAATTCTGTACTGCTCACAATAAATGCTTGCTAAATTGGCACCACTGTCTGTAAGCTGCCATTTGTCCCTGTGAACTCTTCGAGTGCTGGCATATCCTTTCCTTCGTGTGACAGGGATAACTCCCTCCCCATTTCCCTGTTGTCATGAAAGAAATAAAGAGAAACCTTTCTGTAGTACACTTTCTGCACCTTGAATTCTCTTTCTCTAAGTCTGTTGCTCAACAGTGTTTAATTCTTTTCTGTCTGCAGGATGGCCACCTGTAGGCAGTCATTCTAGTCTTACATACTTCCCTGTTCCTTTTGTATTTTCCTTCTTGCTAGTATGCTCCTAAATACAGCTAGAAATGTTCTATGACAACTGTGAAGTTATTGTAACTGTCCTAGCTAATACATACCATGTATCCCTACCAAAACTATAATTGTTCTGCTTTTCTCTGTTGAAAGACATATCTCTGTAAAACATTGTAATTGTATGTATGTGCCATCTATGTGGTACAGGTCGTGCCTGTAAATGGTCCCTGGGACCAGTGCATTTACCCAGTTATCAAATACATAAATAAAATAAAAAAGAAAAAGAAGCAGGCTGTGAGGCAGTCTGCAGAAAGTTAGAGCAGTTCTCACGGCTACAGGTTTGTTCCTTGCTGCTTGCAAGAAACGCTCTAGATGTTTACTTGTTTGTTTTTTATGGTTCACTTGCCCTGCCTGTTCCTTTCCTTTGTTTGCAATGTGTTCCCCTTCCACCCTGCTTCCTATCTTCTTGATAGAAAAGTCTGGCTTAACTAATTTTACCAATTAAGCCTTTGTTTGACATTTTGTACTGCTGTTTCTAATAGTATTATTTTATGCACTTGAAATCAAGTGTTTTATATTGTATGCCCTTTTTTGCTTAGTTATACCGATACACAGAAGCCTGAATATTTAGTCATTTGAATAAGGAGCAGAAGATATGATCCAAGAGCAGTGTAAGAGACCCCTTCGGGCTGACCTGAGGTAGCCCAGCTCATTCCTCTCAAGCCAGAGAAGAAATAAGGTCTCCTGCCCAGGAAGCAAGGCAAGGCAGGGCAAGTTTTATTTATACAGCGCCCAGTCCCTGAGTTTCTGGGTGCCGTACATCAAAACAGAAACAGAATAAGGCAAGCAAGAAATAAATAAAATAATACAATAAAATAAATATTGATAATCTAGAAAAACTTAGCAGCAATATTAGAATTCACACTGGTCATAACCCCTCACTCGGGAAGGCCAGGGCAAACAGATGGGCTTGAGACCCCTTTTAAATACTTCAACTGAAGGGGCTTCCTGCACGATGGTGGTAGAGTGATTCACAGAATGGGGCCAGCGACACTGAAGACTTGGTAGCCAGCAGTTCTCAGCCTAGTCCTGGGAACCTCTAGGAGGCCTCTGGCCAAAGAGCAGAGGAAGTGGACCGAAGTGCAGGGTGTCAGGAGCTCAGAAGATAGACTCTTTCTCTGTCTAATAGTGAGGAAGATCTTTTAGAGAAGGAATCTGCCTTGAGGATTAACCCTAGTAGAGACACTAGAAATATCTGTTGCCTTAAGACTTTCTAGTGTTGAGTGTTGCAACTACAGTATGTATAGATGATGTCCTGTAGTTAAGGCCTATTTTCTTATTTTTGTATCCTAAATTATCTTCTTTCATAATAGAAGGTGCACAGAATTCAGTTTGTTAAATGTAATTTCTGTGTGTCTGTCTCCTACCTTTCTCACCCCTTTACAAATTAATTAGAAGTGGGATTGATGATGCTAGTCCATGTTTAGGCCAAAGAGGGATGTAGCTTGTATGTATCTGCCTGGGCACCTAGAAGGCATGCATGGATAAATATTAACAACCCCCTGGGGTGTACAGAGTCCTGGCCAGAAGGATGGCAGAAGAAAAAAGTGAACCTCTAATGACTGGCCTGGGATCAGCATTCTGACCAAAAGGTCCTAAGGCAGAGGCCATCCTGGTAGCTGCAGTATTTGTCGAGATGAGTAAGGAGATGTTGAATGAACCTCCAGAGAGCATCTCTGAATTGCTGCAATGGTTGGCAATAAAGCAGATTGAAGCTGACCGGCAATGTGTCAGGCAAGAACCTGGGCCAAAACCCTAATAGACTTGCGTGGGGAGATGCAGCCAATGGTAGAGGGTCACAGGTCACTAGCACAAGCCTGAAAAACATTAAAATAGCAAAGTTAACTCCTGATGATGACATAGAGGTGTATCTTACCGCATTTGAAGCAGCAGTGCAAGCTTGCCAACAACCGAGGGACCAGTGGGTAATCTGAATGGCACCAAACCTTACTGGAAGGGCCCAGACAGCATATAGTCACCTGCAGTCAAATGATTCACTGAGGTACATCTTGGTGAAAACGGTTATCCTGCAGCGATATGACATCACAGGGAGATGTATCACCAAAAGTTCCGCACCCTGCGGTACCAATCCACGGATGCACCAAGACGGTTCCATGTCATAATAGCAATCACAAAACAGCGATCGCTATTATGGTGAGTGTATATCGCTGAAAAGCAAATTGACAATATACACTCCCAGGTGACCCAGCATCCAGAAAACAAAAAAGTGTTTTTGCAGTGGGCTTTGCCGCCCCCCCCCCCCAAATATAGATTCTGAACTCCAGGGGGGTGCATGTTGGGGAGGGGATAAAATCTGGATTCCGCAAAAATTAAAATCCCACAGCCGCTGGCAGCGGAAAAATTTACATGCTCCCAGCATCAGCCCCAAACCCAGTACCTGCTGCACCACAGCTAGCCACCCACACCACCACACCACATCACATGGCTAGTTTGGTGGCAGCAGGCACACCAGTCCTCTAAAACCTATTCCCTATCCCTCCCCTTCCCCTCGTTATCCCCCCCTTCCGGTCGCCCTTCCCTATGCTCACTTTCACATGGGTTCACTACTCTTGCAGGGTAGCCCATGGAAGCACTGAATATGAGTCACTGTTTTGACAGTTGCCTATATTCAGTCACTATCCTCACTGGATACACACTAAAGACATGTCTTTACTCCGTTTTGAGAACTGTTCCTGAAGTGGGTCCAGCCAAAAGGGAACAAACAGCACAGATCATCAACCTGATGATTACAGATCAATTTCTGCATATCCTGCCATCCGATATGCACATTTGAGTTAGAGAGCATCACCTAGAGGCCACTGAGTATGCAGTGCCCCTAGTGGAGAACTACCAGACAGCAAGACAGCACACCACTATGAGACCATCGAAACACCCTGGTACAGTAAGACATTCTCCTTTTTTGGATATAAAATAACCCCAAAAAGTGAGCTCAGAAGCAAGAAAGAGAGATTGCCTTTTGCAGAAGTGGTGTGTTACTACTGCCAAGGGGTAGGACATATTGCCAGAAAATATCCTAAAAAGAAGAGGGAGGCTAGTCACCTTGCCTTAACAAACTGGGGTCAGTACATGACTGAGGTTGGGATAGGGGATAGCAAGGTACAATGACTTAATGATTCGGAAAACAAACTAGTCCTGGTGAAGGCTGCTGTTGTACCTGGACATTGCAAGAAAGGTCCTGGGACTAATGTAACATGCATCCATGGTGACACTAAATGTTACCCTACAAACCCCTTAACCCTAGAGGTAAACAGTAAAACCCAACAGGTGGTGGTTGGTACTGTTCCCTCCCTTCCAGTTTCTGCAGTTTGGGGCCATAATTTCCCTGATTTTGTGGGACTAATTCAAGAGGAACTTCTAGGTAAATTAGCAGTTGTGGTGACCAGAACCCAAGCAGCCAAGGCACAGAAGTATGTTGATTTGGGAGAGATTTTTCTTTTTGAGGGACCAGAGTTCTTAACTTCCCCGGGGACAGGAAGACATCCCCAAAGACAACAGAAGAAAGCTAAAAGACAGTGGCTAGCCAGGGCCATTCTTATGCATAGGCTAAGTAAGCTGCAGCCTAGGGGTGTTGACTGTTTTAGGGACGCCTGCGAATAAGGCACTAAGATATATTTTTCTGACTGCTTGTTCATTGTCTCTGCTGGCGCTGACTGAGTCCACTGAGTACTGGGAGCCTGACCTTGCGGCACACTGCACATACGTACGCACATACACAAACGCACACACAGAGCAGGTTTAACTAGCATGATAAGTCAGAGTCTGCCTCCAGCAAAAAACAACAAAGCCCATCCTGACTCCTGCTGTGACAATCTGCCATCATTTAGCTCCCCTCCCTTCCTCCCTTCTCCCTTCCTCCCCATCTCCACTTAAATAATGTTTATCCTGAGTTGTCCTTTGCCCCCTCCACCCTTGCAGCAAATGTCCCTGCCTCCCGGTCCTGTTCCGTCATTCATTGATGTGGTGCTGAACCTGCCCAATCAGTGGCAAATTTGGATTTCAAAATCACTCTGGTGCCAAATTGCTTAGAGCAGCCATGGGAATGATGGGCTGGGTGTGCTCAATGTATGAGAACACTGTTTTTCAGGCAGCTTTTCTTTTTTCAGATAGCGACTCTGCGTTGATTCAGTTCGGATGGGCTGCGGCACTTCAGCACTGTTGGGACTCGGTAACATAACTTTTGGCACTGAAGACCAACCACAGTGTTTCTGCCTTTTGGGAGCACTGAGCAGAATGAAGAGGTTTGATTTTTTGTTGGGTTTTCCCTCAGGTAAGTGAAAATATCGAAGGATTCAAAGAGTCGACGCACTAAGTTACTAACTCCTTGTGTAAACATCCTGGATCAGGCTCAGCCAATGAACAAAGTTCAAGTGCCTCTTCCCACCTTGGTTTACACCAGCTATCCTTGTGAAAGGCAACCAGCGGTCCTTTGTCACTGCATAGACCTGACTGGGAATCCATTGCTTTTCCATGTATTTCTTCAGTGAGACACAATTTTTATAAGCTAGTTTCACTTATTTTCAGCTTTTTTAGTCTGAAGAAATTGATCTTTCACTGATTCATGCAACTCAGGGCTGAGGCTAACTTAAAAATCCTCAGAGAAAATCCTGCACCCTTCCTCCATCTAATAGATGCCACCCTCCTTTCAAGTCTCTACCAGTGCTCCGGGTTTGTTCTTGTTATGTTCAATCCACAATTTCTGACTTTGAGTCAGAGGCAGTGCTCATGCCTTGGTGGACCAAAAAAAGGCAGAAATAAAGCAGTCCATATGCAAATTATACTGATCGCTTTTCGAACTGTTGCGTACAAGGGAGAGATAGTGATCAGTGAAATACTGAAGAGACTCCCGGCCAATTAACAATTCAGTAAAGAAACCTTCAAAACACCACAGCAGTAAAACCGAACTATGTTCAATGCAAAGAAGGCCAGCTGGGCTCTAGCTAGGCAGCTAGTAGGTAGGCAGACACCACTGTAATGGCATTTGATTTAGCAGCCGAGATGCCAAATATCCAAAGCCTGCAATACAGAAAAACATGCGGTACTGGTCCTCTGAGATGGAGCTGCAGTAACAAACTTGATCCATAAGTAAAATAAAAAAGCATTCCAAGAGCAAAAGTGTGGCCAAAGTGGTGCAGTGAAAAAGGTGGTTTGTTCAGGAGTCATGCAAACAACAAAAAAGACAGTACTGTATGCACTGTTGCCAACCCCTGAATTAAGCCATGGTTGGAGGGGGCAGTGTGCATGAAGTTTCCAGCCTATAGGCACCATCTAAGTTAATGCAGACCTGTGGTTAGCAACTTTCAACCAGTTGCAAGAGAATAACCACCTGTACTAAATTGCAATAACATTGCTAAAATGAAGCAAAATGATGTTACCTTGCTAGATTTATTTAGGGAGGTAGGGGATGAAAACAGAAAAAGGTACCCTTTCTATTGAAATGGATAATGCTGTTGTGTGCAGGGTAGTGTAAAACCCCAAACCAAGTAGCAGGTCAATCAGCTGGTAGTCCCCTCCCAGTTCAGAACCCATTTGATGGTGCTAGCCCATCATTTACCCATTGCTGGATATGCTGGTAGAGAACGGACTTTGTTCCAGCTACTCACTAAGGTCTTTTGGCCTAACATCCACTTGGATGTGTCTGAGTACTGCAAGGCATGTAGTGAGTGTCAGCTGGTGGCACCTCTGGGAAAGCAGGACAGGGTTACCTTAATAACCTTCCCTTTGGTGACCACTCCTTTTAATCGTATTTATATAAGCATTGCAGGTCCTTTAGAGACGAGTTCAAAGGGAACCTGTTTCATTTTAGTGGTTTGCAAATGTCACAAAGTACCCAGAAGAGATGCCTCTGCAAACAGTTACTGCTTCAAAAGTGGCTATTGAACTGGTAAATATTTTCAGCCGGGTGGGCATTCCATAAGACATCTTGTCCAACCAGGGCAGTAATTTCAATACCCATATGCGTAAAGAATTATACAGATTACTGGGTATTGAAACTGTATGTATATCCCCATATCATCCTCAGACAGATAGGTTGACAGAGCATTTCAACCAGACTTTTTAAAGAGGATGTTGAGAAAATGTATGCAGGGGGAAGGGAGCAACTGGGATCAGTTTCTCCCATACCTGTTGTTCGCATACCGAGAAGTGCCCCAGTCATCCACAGGATATTCTAAATTTTGAGTTGTCATATGGTTAAAAACCTTAGAGGGCCACTAGATGTGGTGAAAGAAAATTAGGAAGGGTACACAGATAAAGGCCAAGAGGTAAATGCTTATTTGGTCAGTCTGTTAAAGAAACTGGTGAAGTATGTGGAGAGTGCTCATCAGAATTGTGTACTAGCCCAAAAAGAGAAGGAAGAAAGAATGGTATAATATGGGGTGGTGACTGAAAAAGTTCAAGGAAGGGGATCTAGTTTTGCTTCTGTTACCCTCCAGTGGGACCAGACTTCTCATGAAGTGGCATTACAAAGTCCTTCATAGAACTGGTCCCATGGACTAGGAAATACAGACTCTAGGTAAAAGGCTAAAAAGAAAATCTTTCATGCTAGTTTGTTGAAGCAGTGGGTTACAGGGAAGAAGAAAGGTTGAACCCTCACTAATGGTAGTCCCTGAAAATAAGATTGGAAAGGTGATTTAGATATGGCATACACCTGACTAGAGGAAGACAGCCAGGTTGATAGTGTCAGAGTAAAACCCTGCTTAGAAGAATCCCAGTTGGTAAATGTCACTGATTTCCTTAGTGACTTTAGTGATACCTTTACAACTGTGACTGATGTAGCCAAGGGAGTCATTCAATCCATAACCATAGTACAGAAGAACCATGTTCAGCAGAAACCTTATTGGTGGCCCATTAAGATGATGAAAGAAGTCATCAAGGAGGTATGGAAAATGAAGACACTAGGGATAATTGAGCCCTCCACTGGTGCTTGGTCACCTCCCATGGTGGTACTATTTAAAAAGGAGGGAGGATATATGGGTCTGTCTAGATTTCAGGAGGTTAAAAAATATTTCAAAGTATGATGGTTATCCTATGCCTCTTATTGATGAGCTGACAGATTGTCTGGGTGACGCAGAGTATATCACAACATTGGATGTCACCAAGGGTTATTTGCAGATCCCCTTAGACAAGGCTTTGAATGAAAAAACCACCTTTGCTACCCTAATTGGGTTCTATAAGTTCCATACAATGTCCTTTGGATTCAAGGTTCCCCTGCCATTTTTTAACATTATGGACCAGGTGCTTAATCCCCATACCCAGTAATGTGCCACATACCTAGATGATATGATCATCTATAGCCCTACGTGGGAAACCCATATACAGCATATAACCAACATACTAGAAGCGAGTAAACAAGCAGATCTCACCATAAACCCAGCAAAATGTGCAATAGCAATGAAGGAGACCAGGTATCTGAGTTATTACCTGGGTAATGGATGCATCAAGCCTGGTGTGTTCAAGATTGAGGCAATAGCTAACTGCCCGGTACCCCAGACCAAGGAGCAGGTTTGTTTTTTTTCTGGGTTGGCTGGGTATTACTGGAGGTTTGTGCTCAGTTTTTCAGAAATAGCTGCACCTCTTACTGATCTAATGAGAAAACACAACACCAACAAGGTTACATGGTCACCAGCCTGTGATGATGCTTTTAGGAAACTAAAAGCTATTCTGTATTCATCACCAATGCTGAAAAGGCAGACTTCTCCAAGCCTTTTTGTGGGGTAGACTGGTGCACCAAAAGTAGATATTGGGGCAGTATTAGGTCAGGAGGTGAAATGGGAGGAACAACCTATCCTGTATATAAGTCAGAAGTTGTGACCATAGAAAAAGAATACCTAGTAGCCAAAATGAGCTATTGAGGCACTCAGATACTCTTTGTTGGGTATAGAATTTAAGCTGATCACTGAGTACAACCCACTGTGCTGGATACAACAGATGAAAGATAAAAATCCTAGAATCACACAATGGTACCTTGCACTTCATCCATTCAAGTCAGTGTCATCCATTAAGTCGGTTCTCAACATCAGAATGCAGGTTTCTTATCTTGATATGGTGCAGGTGTTGAGACAGAAAAGTAGCTGTCTAGTTAGAGTGAAAATATTGACTGAAGTTTGTGTTGTACATGGTGACCAATTATTTGTACTTTCCATTTGTCTGCAAGGTGGACACAGCCACCTGACAGGAGACCCCAGGGAATAATGTATATACTGTGGATACTCCTTTTACACCTGAGATATGATGTGTGTTAGGTAGCCAGCCCTTCACAGGTGACTGGTTCCCTTTTAAATGGGGGAGGGAGGTATGTGACAGGGTTAACTTCCTGCCCATTTCCCTGTTGTCCTGAAAGAAATAGAGAAATATTTCTGTAGCATACTTTCTGCACCTTGTATTCTCTTTCTCTAACTCTGTTCCACAAAAGTGTTTAATTCGTTTCCATCTGTAGGATGGCCACCAGTGGGCAATCATTCTATTCTTACCCACTTCCCTGTTTCTTTTCTGCTTTCCTTCTTAGTATGCTCCTAAATACAGTTTGAAGCAGGCTGTGAGGCAGTCTGCAGAAAGTTAGAGCAGTTCTCACGGCTAGAGGTTTGTTCCTTGCTGCTTGCAAGAAACGCTCTAGATGTTTACTTGTTTGTTTTAAGGCTTAATTGCCCTGCCCTACCATGTTCCTTTCCTTTGTTTGCAATGTGTTCCCCTTCCATCCTGCTTCCTGTCTCCTTGGTAGAAACGTCTGGTTTAACTAACGTTACAAATGTAGCCTTTATGGGGCATTCGGTACTGCTGTTTCTAATGTTATTCTTTTATGTGCTTGAAATCACGTGTTTTGTATTGAATGTCTATTTAACTTGGTTATACTGAGATACAGAAGAATGAATATTTACTAATTTGAAGAAGGCAGATCATATGATCCAGGAGGAGTATAAGAGGCCCTTCAGGCTGAACTGAGTTAGCTCAGCTCATTAACTACAAGCCAGAGAAGAAATAAGGTCTCCCGCTCAGGAGACAGACTCTCATTCCATCTAATAGTGAGAGAGACCTTCTAGGGAAGGAATCTGCCTTGCAGATTAATCTTAGTACAGACATTAGAAATGGATGTTGCCTCAAGACATTCTAGTGTTATGACTTGTTGCAACTCTGGTACATACATATGTTGTCCTGCATTTAAGGCCTATATTCTTATTTCTGTATCCTGAATTATCATCTACCTTAATAATCGGCACACAGAATTCAGTGTGTTAAATGTAATTTATGTGTGTCTTTCTCCTACCTTTCTCAGTTTTCACACTTAGGAACTAGGTAAGGAAGAGCTTGTGATGTCTTGTACTTGGACTTCAGTAAGGCTTTTGGCTCAGTCCCTCACAATCCATTGGTTAAGAAACTGAGAGACATAGGTGTGGGTGACACAGTCACTAGGTGGGTGAGTAACTGGCTCAGGGGTGGAAATGGTGGTGAGCAGTGTGCTGCAAGGGACAGTTCTGGGCCTGCTGCTCTTTAATGTGTTCATATATGACATCAAGGAAGACAAATGGGACAGGATGTTGCTGATTGCAACTAACTTCAAAATATGTGGCAGGGCAGACAATGAGGAAAGCATCCAGGAACTGAAGGAAGATCTTGCAAAGTTGTAGACATGGTCCGGGGTCTGGCAGCTAAGATTCAATGCTAAAAAGTGTAAGGTCAAGCATGTTGGAAAAAAAAAACTAGAACCAAATACTGAATGGTGGGAGTATGCTTGAAACAAGTAACAGAGGAGAAAGACATGAGAAGGAGTCATAATCAGCGACAACCTGAAGAACTTAGCACAGTGTAACAAGGCATACAGCAAGGCAGATAGTGTGCTCGGATGCAAAGGAAGGGTATTCTCAAGAAGAAGAAAGTAATCCTACCACTGTTCTGCTCAGTGACCAGGCCCCACTTGGAGTACTCTGCCCAGTTTTGGAGTCCACATCTGAAGAAGACACAGATGGCCTGGAGGTCATTCAAGGAGCAGTGACATGGATGATCCACTGCTAGCATGGACAATCCTACAAGGAAAGGCTAGAAGACTTCAACTGCACTTTCTGAAGGCTAAAAGAGATGGGGAGTCATAAAACCTTCAAGTACCTCAAAGGCGTCAACAGAGTGAACTGTCAGGGGATATTCAGGCTCATGGAGGGAAACATCACAACGTGGCACAGTTGGAATCTGGAAGGAAAAAAATTCAGAAGGAATATGAGGAAGTACTTCTTTACAGAAAGGGTGGTGGACAGGTGGCACAACTGCTGCAGAGGTTGGTTAGTGTGCAGATGGCAAATGCATGCAAACACAGTTGGGACACATATATGGGTCTCGAGAATTTGGAGAGGGGGGAAGAAGAGAGAGGGAACTGTGAGGGTGGTAAGGGACTAGGGGAGAAGGTACTGGGAAATTGGATATGGTCTGGCCAGTAATAGACTGGGTCCCAGACTGAGGAAGGGACGGTACAGACTGGATAGATCAATGATCTTTATTTGTCAATATGTACTAGTTAGTGCCAATAATTTGTTGTTGGCACTACCTCATAAACTCCATTATTCATACAAATGAATAACGGAGTTCCATAAACCACCTTTCTAAAAATAGATTTCACTGCACCTGAGCACCTGTCCCAGAGTCTGTCCTCAGGCTGGCTCTTCGCTCATCCTCACTCAAGAAAACCGCCAGAGCGAAGACAGGCTTCTTGGCAGTTAAATAACATGAAAGCCAGGCACAGTGATGTAGTAAAACTCTCACAGAAAAGCAGCAAAATCCTTATAGAAGCCAAAGAAACCATACGTAACAATGACTTGTGTTTCCTTCTAAAAACTCCTTAGTTCTGCTTCAGAAATTCCTTTCTTTGCTGTTTCAGTCACTAGGACTAGTTACAATTTACGAGAAGAATGGGTGGGGAAGTGGGGCTAACATAAACCACTGAAAATGCTGGAAAAGTAATTAAATGTTACAAAAGTTAAATTAACCAGTAAATATAAAAAGTAAAATATGGTGAAGTGTGTGACCTCAGATTTTATGCACACCGAATAAAACCCTCAGGCTTCGCCCTCTGTGTTTATGGTGTATCACACACCTTGGGTGTGCATAAAATGCTAGTTAGCCACACTTCCCCTTGCATTATTCTATGTTTATTGTCTATGTTTCTGTTCTTCTGTGTTTCTACTGTATGTTCTATGTTTCTTCCTCTTCCTGAGCTGAGATAACAGTTGCCCTAGACAAGGCTGCAGTGGTTGGTATGTGGGGCACAGCAAGGAGCATATTCTTTCCTGCAACAGAGGTGCAGTATAATGTAAATCACTTGCCCTGTCTTATAGGTCTGGGATATCTTCTAGTACTGGATCATGAAATGTCACACTGTCCTACTGTACAATTTAAGTATTTTCCCCCCTCACCCCATACCATGATGGCCTAGCCAATTTGTATATGTACTGTTCTATTATGGTCATTAATTGTGGTCTCGGTATTGTGTGACTTGATTGTCCACTTCCCTATGTCACCAGCATCCAGTCAATCCCCCTCCTTTGCTCTATTCCCTTCCATTGTTGTTCTTAGTGGTATGGTGTATTGTCTTCCCCCTGCTGGAACAAATGTTCAGGTTTGCAAGGTTGCGATCCCTGTAAAAGCTGCTATCAGTAATTCTACTGTGGCAGGGATCACTGTACTTTGATACCAGGGGCTGAGGACACCAGGAAGCCACAATGCATACTACAGTGCCTATGTGCATACTAGCAGCCTAATTAAGTCAGACTCCCCCCACCCTTTCCCTGTGCTGGCTCACTGATCTGTGTGCTAGTGCAGTGAAGAAATTTCAGTTCTTTTTTTTTTTTTAAAGAATATTTTTATTTTAATATATGATAATACATTTATATGTACGTTTATAAAGGACACAGTTGGTTACAGTTGTAAAAAGAAAGAACCATGGAGTGCATTAATATACCATCCATACAATAAATATTCTAATCCAGGATACATTAGTTGAATTCAGAGAAAGGAATGAGATATTGGATTAAATATTAACCTCTTACTACTCTTAATCAATAAGGGAAAGATGAATTCTTAGTCATTAAATGTCTCAATCTCTCCCCAAACAATCTTCTGCTTTCCATCTTTCTATCTCCTTATTATATAGGTTCCATACTAGGATGAAATCATTGAAATAACCATAGTTATAAAGTGCTGACAAAAACAGCTGTCTCCATTCATATTTAGGAAAGATACCCCCCACCATTGCTTGTTTCCAATATTTTAAGATAAGTCTTTTAACAGATATAATATTGGTTTGAAAAATAATGTTCTGGTTCTTATCTAATGTCTTTATATTGTACATTTCATGTACTATGATCTTCGGATCATCACAATATGGAATATCAACACCGATTTGATTCAAAATTTCAAATGATTTGATCCACCATGTCTTAATCTCTAAACAATTCCAAAACACATGTAGCATATCTGCTGAAAAGGTTTTACAATGCCAACAAAGATCGTCCTTTGAAAAGTTCATCTTAAATAATCTATGTGGGGTATAATATGCTCTGTTTAATATACTGCACTGTATTACTTTATCTCTGAAAAGCTTATAATAAGATGATATATTAAGGGCTAAACTCCACTGTATATCAGTATAGGAAAAATGTAATTCCTGTTCCCATTTTTGAATAGTTGATTTATATATTTGAGTACAATGTTTTTGTAAATTTCCATTTAGCCAAGCAAAAATAGAGGCAAAGTTATTGAACTTTATAGCATTTAATTTGGAATCAAAGATTTTATTATTAGGAGCCCTATCCCATCTTGAATAATCTTTCCAATAAAGGCTTACCAATTGATTAAATACCATAGGATTTAATAAATTTGACTGATATTTATCCTTATGCCTATTCCATGTTATAATCTTCCCATTTTCTATGAGGTGGCCCCATTTGTTAATTCCTATCTTTTCCCAGACCTTATTCTGTAAAAGTTTCCCTCCAGTCCTAAAATTAGGATTGTTCCAAATCTGATTTTCTGGAGACAGATGTAAGTCCCAATGAACTTTATTTGTGTACCAGATTACTGCTGCCACCAAATATTTTATTTTAATGGACTTGGAATTTTTAAATTTCCTAGCAGTAAAGACAAGTTGGGATAAGTCAATGCATTCTAAGCAAGAGTTATAGATTACTTCATTAAGACAACTCAGGGTAATTTTATCCTGATCTTCCTGTACAGCCCACATCAAAACTCTTTTCATTTGGTAGGATAAGAAATAATTTTCCGTATCTGGACAAGCCAACCCTCCTTGATCTACTGGAAGACATAGTTTTTCCCCATGAAATTCTGGAACGTTTATTGTTCCAAATAAAATTCTTGAAGCATTTATTTATTTGTTTAAACCAGGAACCCAATACTGGGACCATTAATGTTTGTAGTCTATGAGATAAAAGAGGGACTATCATCATTTTTATAACCTGAATTTTTCCATTGAGACATAGGGGAATCTTGGACCAACATTGTCATTTATTTCTGACCGAGTACCCTAGTTCTTTAAAATTTAAATTAAACATAGGGCCAATCTAATTGTGAATATTTATTCCCAAATATCTCATACCTTGATTTTTTTACACTTGCCGGTATGATTCGTTGAATTGGTTTAGGGTCTTGAATATGGAAAGTTATCATTTCTGACTTTCTCTCATTAATTTTATATCCTGCCACTTTTGAAAATCTCTTTATTACCTGATCTAACTCCCCAAGACTATGAATAGGGTCTTGAAGTGTTAAAAGAATGTCATCTGCAAAGGCATTTATTTTCATCTCCATTGAGCCTATTTTAATGTGCTGAATACTTGTATGTTCCCTAATGTCTTCTAAAATGGGTTCTAATCCCAGGACAAAGAGAGTAGGGGATAACGGGCAGCCCTGTCTGACCGCTCTGTGGAATAATATTTTTTCAGAGAGTTTCCCATTTACTTTAATATAAGCTTCAGGGACAGAATATAAAGTTTGAATAGAGGCAACAAAGACATCCAGGAGACTGACGGCCTTCAATATCTGAAATAAATAACTCCACTCCATCCTATCAAATTCTTTGGTTGTATCAAGTGCCAAAAAACAAATAGCAGGAAAATTAGCTTTTTGTAAATATTCGATCAACAATGTAATCTTTGTCAGACCTGTTTGAATGTTCCTCTTTGGAATAAATCCAATCTGATTACTATGTATTAATTTAGGAAGGAAAGGAAGTATTCTATTATTTAAGATTTTTGCAAGAATTTTATCATCTGTGTTTAATATCGCAATAGGTCTATAATTTTCAACTTTTTTATTTGATTCACCTTGTTTCAATATTACTGATATATAAGCTTGAGAAAATGACTGGGGTAATTTCTTGGTCTTAATAATCTGATTTATTAAAGAAAATATTATAGGTACCATTATGTTTTCTAATGCTAGATAAAATTCCAAAGGAAGGCTATCGACTCCCTGTGTCTTTGCTCTTGCCATCTGATGTATCATAGCTCTTATTTCCACCTCTGAGACTTCATTTATCAAAGTCTTGGCCTCTTCTGAATTTATTTTAGATCTAATAAAGGAGCCATAATGTTCTATCTCCTTAATAGAGGGAGAACATTCTGAAGTATGAAGTCCAGAGTAGAATTCAGAGAATTCACCCAAAATTCCTGCTTGATCTGAAAGCATCTTCCCATCTTCAGTTATTAGCGAGACTATCTCTGATTTTTGTTTCTCCATAGCTTGAATCCTAGCAGAAAGGGTCTTCCCAATTACTTCACTACTTGTCTTCAAATTTTTGTTATGCCATGCCCAGCTACTCCTCACTCAAAAGTAATCAGCAGATTCTACTAACCTCCTAACGTTTTTTAGCTCTTCATTTTTTGATAAATCCCCCAATTTTACTGCCCTTTATAAATTAAATAATTTCTCCTCTATCTCCTTTTGTTGTTTCATTTTCCTTTTGTTCTTCCAGGAGAGTTCCGAAATTAGAATCCCCCATAAGGTAGCTTTTAACGCATCTCAGCAGCCAATTATGTTAATATGAGAGACCTAATTTTCTGCAGTAAAATCCCCTATATTTTGAGAAAGTTTACTCAAAAAGGACTTGTTCTGCAACAAATAATTATTTAATCTCCACAATTTATTGTTTCTATTCCCTACATTCTGGAATGTAAACCCATAGGTTATGGGACTATGGTCAGAGACCAATCTAGTTTCAATTTTTGAGCATAATCTTTGGTCATTAATCATTATTTCCTTTGACATAAAAATGTAATCGAGTCTAGAGTGGGTTTTATATCTGGAAAAAATCAGTATAATCCCTAGTATCTCCATTCAATTCCTTCCAAGTGTCTATTAAATTATTAAGATCAAAAAAATTCTGTAATAGTTTGGCATTATATTTATCTCAACCCAGTACCCTTGAGATTTTGTCTAATTCTGGGTTCAAAGTACAATTCAGATTGCCCCCTGATATAAAAGTCCCTTCATTCCAAGTATACATAAGTTTATTTAATTCTTCCAAGAAATTATTATAACCTTTAAAGGGAGCATATACTGACCCAAAAATAATAATTTTGCCAGCAATTTTTTTTTACTAGGATTAATCTGCCTTGTTTATCACTAATTGAATCCAATTATTCTCCTGTGAAGGCCTATTAAACAAAAGGGCAACCTCAGCACTTCTTTTAGAGGTTGTTACAGAGAAATACAACTTACCAGGATACCTACTTTTCAACCTATTCCAGTCTGTTACAGTCAAATAAGTCTCTTGCACCATGGATACACCAGACTTAATTTTCCATCTTTTAACTGATGAGTTTATACCATTTGCATTCCAGGTATAACCTACTAGTGAACCCAACATAGCAAACTGTGTTTTACTGGCCAAATCTTACCCCATATTACTTTTACAGTCCCATACCTGTGTCCCTTAAATAATTCCAATTTTCTAAATACCCTATACCCCCCCTTGATGCCTAAGACTAAGCTGGCATCCTCCATCACCACTTGGTGCAATTGACTGGATAGAGCTAGTCCCCCCCCCATGACATATAGCCCTTTCTCCTACAATTCTATGCATGTCACTACCATAAGAGTTTTTAACCATTCTCATATCCTGTAAACAAATTTGGTAATCACAATTTTAAATCTGACAACACCTCAGCCACAGAGCTATAAATTATAATTTGATTATTTAATAACACTTTAAACTTTGCTGGAAATATAACTTATGCCTTTATACCTTCAGCCCATAACTTGTGTTGTATTCCCCCATATTTTTTCCTTTGCTCCAACAGAAGTTCAGAGTAATCATTCTTAAAATAGATTAACTGATCCGTATATAAAAAGTTCTTATGCTTATAAAAAGCTTGCATAATCTGATCTCTCCCTTCTGATGTTAAGGTTTTAACAATGACAGGTCTAGATCTCTTTGGGTCTTTAAGGGCCCCTAACCAATGGACCCTATCAATAACAGGTGCCTCTTAATCCACTGTTAGTAACTTAGTAAATATATTTTTCATAATGTCCTACAATGGAAGTTTTTTGCCCCAATCCATCATAATGCCAAAAACCCAAATGTTTTTCCTCCTGGCCCTGTTTTCTTGTTCATCCATCTTCTCTTCTATACTCAGCTGCTGCATTCTTAGGGATCCCACCTCTTTTTTTAATGGGGTCACAGTATCATCTAGATCACTTTACCTTTTTTCCAATTCAGTTAATCGTTTTAGGCTGTTCTCCAGCTTACTGTCCAGATTTGAAATGTTATCCAAAAGTTCTTTAATAGATTGTGGAATGCTTTGTAGTTTTTCCACCGTATTTTGCACTTCTGCTATATTCTGAATCAATTGCAAAGCCCATACTGGAGGTGCATCTGTTGATTCCTCACCCAATTTTTTTAAGGTAAATGGTGCGGGAGAAGTGCGAGAGTCTAGCCCTCCTGTATCTGTATTCAAGCTAGATGCTTGTTCTGCTGGAGTATCTGATAAGACCTCAGGGGCTTTGCTTGAAGCAGCTGTTATAATTACAGATTCTCCAGGGGAATGTAAAGATTTGTTGCTACTAATATTTTTCTCTTTCCTTTTTTCTTTTGTCTCAGTTTTAATTCCATATTTAGATGTAAACCAGTTGAGTCACAGCAATTTTTAAATGGTAGTCATAGTTGCTTGTATTTTCTGATTCTTGTCTCTGTACCAATTTTAGCTTCTTGTGTAGTTTTAACAGCACTTGCAGTTCTGCTTGGGGAAATATTATTCTTTTTAGAAACCTGGAAGATCTTAGATAATCTTTTTCCTCATACTTCAGAGTTTTGCTGTGCTTCTCCCATATGCAGGAGAGAAGGAAAAAATATATAAATTTGCACCCCACAAGATGTTTAGAGTTCAGTAATTAAGGTATCTGTTTATCTTTACCAAAGTAAGAATTAAAATAACTGAACAAAGTTTAAAGGAGACATCTCCTCTATTTCAAGGGCTGTTCATCTGTTTAATCCACCATGTATGTTGAAACCAGTAGTTGTAACGTATAGCTTTAAGTATTGTGGTTATCTTGTTCAGCCGTATCATAAAATTCTCTAATTAATGCTGTTGCTTCAAATGTCAGTATATGGTAATGACAAATTCTAGAAAAAATTAGCAAAGGGTTCAGTCGGGAATAATTTCACTTATCTGGGCACCAGTCCCATGCGATTCGATCTTCTTTCATCCGAAAGAGCCAGTTTTCCCCTTTTATTTTCTCTTTGAGATTCCAGCTCACTGACACAGGCTTCGGGGCTGGCCTACCTACACAACTTCTAGTAGGCAGTAGATTCAGCACAAGGCAAATGCAGCGCTTTTCTAAACAAAAGTCCATCTCATAAAGAACAATGATATTAGGACTGAACTTCGATAACAACTGGAAACTGGACCACTACTACTGCGAATTTCAACCGCCAAAGAACCGAGAGTCATAATTGGATCTTAACATCATCACTGTCAGTATCCTCGAAACGGCATATATCTTTTCTTGTTTCCCCACAGAGTTTAGGAGAATAAAAACCAAATCTGCCCCTGAACTTCAGCCCGACTGAGCCCTTATTTCTTCAACATTACTCTGTTATAGCAATTTTAATTGTTATGGGGCAGAGGGGAGCAGCGGTCTCCTGCTGCCTAGCTCATTTCCCAGTGTTTTGCGTCATCATGCTTCCCACCTCCTCCTCCTTGTGTCTGTGTCTTTCAGTCCCTTTTTCTATGAGTTCCTCATGAACTATATTTGTGTGTACCTCCGCCTAATCCTGCTTGCCAAGGATAGCCCCTATACAGATTGTATATCAGACCATACGTATTATACCAAATTATACATACCCACTAAAGCAAAGCTTTATGTGAAGTATATTAAAAAAAAACATGCATATTAATCTGTATACGAATGGTGCTGGTACCTCAATAAAACGAGTGTGGCACCACTCATATGCAGATGATATAATTTTGTGTACTGAAGGTGTTTCTTCTCATGAAATTCAGAAAACTCTTCAATGTGATTTTGACAATTTACAAAAGTACTATAAATCACAAAACTTGATATTAAACAGTAAAAAATCTCAAGTTATGTTTTTTGAAACAAGCAGGCAACTATAACAATTTTACTTCAAATTAAAACATTGACTAAACACACATTAACTCAGGTGAATTCATACAGGTACTTGGGAATATGGTTAGACACAAAATTAAAATGGGATATACATATAGAAAATCTGATTAAAAGATTACATGGTATATTAGGAGCTCTATATAGATTGAAAAGTTTTATTGCTAACAAAGTTAGGGTACACTTAATCAACTCTACAATAATTCTGTTACTTGATTATGGGGATGTGGTGTATGCTGGTGCATCAAAAACTGTACTGTAGAGGTTAGATACAGCCTTGAATAGATTTGCAAGGTTTGCTCTAGGCGCACCTCGTTTGGCTCACCGGCACATTATGCATAGTGCCTTAAATTGGACTAGTCTCTCTGAGTGTAGAAATTTTCACATACTGCACCTAGTTCATCAACAACTGAACCAAAAGACTCCTTCTTACCTGGATAATTTGTTCCAGATATATATACCTAGAGCAGATTTGAGATCAGCACAAAATTTGGAACTGGTAATTCCGAAAACTAGAACGGTAAAGGCAAACTCTGCACTAATAGTGAGTGGGCCTAGACTCTGGAACAGATTACCAGACTATTTAAAAATAAAGATAGTCGTCCCTTGGTATAAGATTAAGAAATGGTTAAAATTAGAAGCTTGTCTAATTAACTGACAGTGTTCCCAGCAAAAGGTAAGCACTTTTTTGTCTTTCACTCTTCACTATTTATTATTCATTATGCATTATCAAAATATTAATGATTTATCATTTTGACTACATGGTGATTGCTATGTTATTAAACATAGGATGACTAGGTCTAGACTTCATACTTTTATAATTGTTATATACATTGATATTTAAGGATAAACATAGTTATGGGAGCAACAGAGTATTTTTTGTAATATGTATTTCTAATGTATTGTGTGTAATTGTCTATTCTATGCAAATGAAATTTGTTTATGGCTTCTACTGGACCCCATTGAAAATTAGTCTTACCATTCAAAGGGCTATCCTTTTCCTGAACTTGTAAGGAATACATTTTTACAAACAAACAAACAAGCATCCCATGATGCTTTGCATTACTGAGGCATGTGAAATTTGGTATTTCTTTGAAATGTGGCTTTGTTGCTAATGCACTTCCAGGGTAAATCATACTTCAGTGACTTTGCACTGAACTTCATTATTTTTAAATTGCTTTTAAAAAAAGCATCTGCCTGGATTGGTGGTAGTTCAGGTGGATGTTAAAGATCCCATGGCACTTATCAAAAAGAGTAGGGGAATTTCCCCGGTGTCCTTGCCAAATTTCTCCCATTCACTAAAAGTACCACCAACAGCTTAATCTGGTTCAAGGTCAGTTGGCATTCATCTGTATCCCCCTCCCCCAGGTCGTGCCTGAAAATAGGCAGGATTTGTCTAGTGCACTTACCAGGTCAACAAAAACTAAATAAATAAAAAATAAATAAATATTTTGGTCTCACCGTGACCCAAATAAATGAGCTTATGAGGCAGGGTCTCTTCCTCTCTTATATGAAATAACAAGAAACTTATGCACAGAAGCATTGATGGGTAGTGCTATTCAGGAAAACACTGACTTCTTTTTATTGCTTCATCAAAACTGTCCATAAACAAATGGGCATCACTGTTTGAAAGGATTGTAGTCTCCCCTGTGACCATGACTCATCTAAACATAAGCAGATTTTCTGTTCAGATATTAATGGTCTCATAAAGTTTGTGCTACCATTAGCATGCTGCACTGTGACATCACAGAGGTTGGCCCATATCATGGCACCAGGTGCACAGTGCTATTGCTGAAGTTGTCCCACACAGCCTTTGCACCATACATTGATAGCAGTTTGATGACCATGTCAATATGTATACATGCTATACATATCATTCCTCACCAGTCTGGCCCTGGAATACCATGAATTGGTTGCCCACAACCCTAGCAAGTGTGGACCCAGTCCTTATTCCCATTCCCTTCTGTTACTGTTATTGGAATCACTACCTAACCTGTCCTTCATTTGCAAGGCTGTGATACATGCTTTCAGAAGTTCTACCACGGCAGGGATCACTGCATCTTATGTTGGGAGGGGAGGTAAGGATGCTGGGAAACCAGCTGAGCAGCCACTTACATACTGAAATGGTGACAGTTGCAGGGATTGATACATAACATGGCACCTTGTTTATGGTGCCTGCCATGGCCTATGCTCACGCCCATGGTGCTGCTGCCAAAGTTGTCTCCCACCTTCCTTTCCCCATTTCTCGATGTCTGCTTTATGGTCATACCAATATGTATATACACCATTTTGTGCTGGTATTCCCTGGTGGTCCAGATCACTGGAACTCTGTGAACTGGTTGTGCACATGTACAGTATGGCATCCAATGGATCACCACCTTCCTATCTCATTCCTATCAGCTATCATTTCTGGTGGTGCTGTGCACAGCCTACCCCTCATATTTGCCAGAATAAATGTTCCAACTCACAGGCTATGACCTCTGCAAGAACTGCTTTCAACAGTTTTACAGTGGCAGGGTTCACTGCACCTTGTGACCAGTGGCTGAGGGCACCAGATAGCTGCAGTGCATAACAAAGCATCTCTTTGCATACCAGCAGCTTCATTGACTTAGCCTTCTCCACCCCTCATCCTGTGCAAGTGCACTGACCTGTGCACTATGGCAGGAAAAGACGTGTGATCCCTTTCTCTAATGCACAAAAGGGCACAATGCAGACATGTACTGCAATTCCTTCATGAACCCTTATGTGTGCCTCTCTTTAACTCTGCCTTCCCAAGGATATCGCATAGGGATTGCATATTAGGATTTACATGGTCTACAAAATTATATATACACTACGTAAGCAATAAGGCATGAAGGGGTGTGTGTAAAACATATTTTACAGCACAGCCAGGGGTGTAGTAAGGTATGAGGCCAAAGGCCGAGTGACTTCAGCAGCTGGACATGCTGTAAAATATGTTTTACACACATCTCTGAGTGCCTTATTGTGCTTATAAAATTGGCTCCTTTTTGGTTTTGACTTTTTACTGTATGAAAAAGCATGTTTACATGTAGAAACAATAGATTTACTTGTGTGCATTTGTAATAAAATAGTCCTCCCGCCCAGAGCAAGTGATGTCATTGATGATGTCATGGTATCATTGCCTACTTTCTTCTTCCTGTCTTTTTCTCTGTTTTTCTATTTGATATGGAATGTTTATCATGGAATGTCTACCACGGAAAAAATGGATTCAAAATTCTGCTCAGTTCCACTGGCAGAATGTTTCTCTACTAACACACTGCACACACACAGACAACAAAGGCCTTTGTTACAGCCAGAGACTCAATTGTCTCACTGTCAGGGCAACAAGAAGAGAGTTTCCTAATGAGCAGGTAAAGATAGAAGGGGAATTTTTTTACTGTCAGCAAAGAAACAGTTGTAGTGAAAACTATAAACAATATTTGTTTCTAATGTGTTTCTATACGTAAGGAGAGTATGATAATCAGGGAAACAACATTTAATTAATTTGTTTTATTTTTTATTTAAGGTAATTTTATTTTTAGGGCCCAGTTGACGTTTTTTTTTACAGTGTAAAGGTAGCAGCCATGTTTGTGGTGGAAGATCAGTTCTGGCTGTAGGGGGCTAACTGAAATGCCTGTGTTCCAAATACCCATTGACCTGGGTTTCAGACTCTTCACTGCTGAGAAGTCCTTTTTTAACCATGTATAAAGCATATTTTACTCATAAACAAGAGCCAATCAGATTACTGGATTTTACTCTGCCATTTTATAATATTGCAAGGCTCCATGGAAAGTATATGTAACTCTCATTGTATATAGTTCCCATGATACTTTCTATTAGCAAGTTATGCATCATTTGACATTTCTTTGAAACTTGGCTTTGTTGTCAATGCCCTTCTGGTGTATGTCTTGTTTCACTGCTTTTGCACTGAAGTTCAGTATTTTTTAATCGTTTTTCCATTTTGGGCTCACCATGACACAAATAAATGAGTTCATGAGGTGGGTTTCTTCCTGTCCCTTTCTCAATATAACAGTAGACCCATACACAGTTGAAGCACTGGGTGGTGTTATTCTGTAAACACAGAATTCTTTTTTTTTCAGGGACACTGGTTTACCATGATTGATAAAGGGCAAATTCCATTTTGCAGATTGGGAAAAAATGATATTGCCACCATTGTCTGTAATGCAAACATTAGGTTTTACCAGTGTTCTATCTTTGTACCCTTTTGGTATGTGTATAAATATTCAGAATAAAAGAAGGTTAAGTGTACGTCAAATTAAAAAAGGCAAAATGAAAACAGTACAGGAAAGAATTTATAGAAAAATACTATTTCTGAAGATTCACTGATCTGGTAAAAAAAATGGCAAATTCTATTAGATGCTTTGTTTTTAGCAGTGTATAGAAAGACCAAATTCCAGAGATTTTACCGGATTTTTCTGGTAAAAACTGAAAATCAGTGTAATTGTTTTTACTGCCATTCGCTAAAACTGTCATACATAAGTGGGTGTTGGTGTCTGCAGGAAATGTATCCTCTCTTGCAACTGTGGCATAGTTTGACTTATGGAGAATGTTAGTCTAGACAGTAATGGTTATATATAGGTTGTCTAACTATCAACATGCTAGTATGTGACAATGTAGAAGGTCAGCCCATGGCATGCAGCAGATACATAGTGCTGCTGTCATAGTTGCCAACCCCTTGCCTCATACCTTGCTTGATGCTTGTTGCCCATGCCAGTATGTACATATACCATTCCTCACCAGTCTGTGGAAATGTGGGTGGTGCTGTTGGAAGGGGGGTCACTGGGCTAAATGTACTTTCACCACTGCTATACAGAAATGGGTGTCCCTGTTTGCAGGGGGCGGACTCTCCATTGTGACAGAAGCACAGCACACACTAATACAAAGCACCTATCCAGATATTATTGGTTGCATACAAGCTGTGCAACCAGTAGCATAATGGACTGTGACATCTGCAGAGACTGGCCCATGGTATATGCCCTGGGCACATGGTGAGGCTGCCAAAATTATTCCCCTTAGCTCATACCTTGATGTCCATGCCAGTACAAATATTTGTAGAGAACTATTTGCAGTTGTATTAGTCCTTGTACAAAAGGATGAACAAAGTGAACAATTTGATGCCTGTTATTGGTCCAACAAGAAATTTTCAGAACACAAGCTTTCATGCTACACAGAGCCCTTCTTCAGATATGGCGGTTTCTACAGAAAGCAACCTTTTATTCAGTGGGTAGTTTTTTTCTTGTTTTATTTTTGTTTATTTGTTTTGTGTTTGTTCAGTTGCATATGCATTCCCTGTGTATATATTTATATACATTATCGCTTATATTTAATATATTTTTTTCATGTCTTATACATTAACACGGTTGTATTTACTGTATATGTTTGATTATACTTTTTATCTACTGTATTCTTACATTTATGTATTGTGTGTTTATGCAGCATAATTATATACATACATAGTTTTTATTTTCTCTCTCCCCCCACTACCATTTCCTCTGACTCTAGTATCCTGGCTTCATACATTTCAAAATGAGGTACTTTTATCACCTCCATAGAGCCATCCTGATTTTATGTCTACAACTCTTTCATATGTATCTTAATTGATATCAGTACATTGCACTTTCCTCTGAATAAAAGCTTGCTTTCTATAGAAACTCAATACTTCGCACATGTTTAATGTTTTTCCAGCCAAATCTTGGTTTACGTGATTGCAATGTCTCTTTACTGATTTCATCTGGCTGGGAAAGGCAGTGAGAAGAAAGTACTGTAAACTTACCACTCTCATGAAGTTCGGAGGCCCGAATCCCCCCAACTTCTTTCTGTATTATTGTGCACTACATGTTAGTAAATATTTGCACTGGATACAACCAGAGCCAGAGGCAGCGGATACTCAATATACTCCTACTTGGTTACAGACTGTGGTGTGTGAAGTTCCAAAGATTCACTCCACTAATTTTTCCACACAGTAGAAACACCTTGCGAATTATTCTGCTGGCGAAGTCGGAAATTTATACTGTTTTCAGTGTAATTCATGAGTGGAGTCGACTTCATCGGCAGAATGGGAAAATGTGTGGGGGAAACTGATTTTGTGGCTCATTAAGCAACAATTCCAGCTGGGGAGTACTGCAAAGTCAGCTTTGCTGGTGAAGTTTACCGGAGACAACTGAAGTTCACATGGGATTGTGGGATTGGAGGTCACATGTGGCTGAATAGCCAATAGAATGCTCAGGAAGTCATTTCTACCTGCAGTATTGATTGAGACAGTGAGGAGAGAGTACACAGAGAGTGAATCAAGGATATCTGGAAGATAAACCTAAACATTTAGTTTTGAAACCTTTTAAACCAGCTTTATTGATTGCAATCTTACAGTCTTTTTGATTTTGTTGTGTGAGTGTGGATGTTGACTGAGAGTGTGTGTGTGTGTGTGTGTGTGTGTGTGTTTTGATTTGAATACCCCGGGCCCTGCCCCCCACCCCACCCCTTGTGTTTTGCAGTCTCCCCTTCCTTTTTTTAATCCACAAAAGTCCAAATGTTAAAGTTTTTCAAACTGAGATTTGCAGTGTTTCACTGCATTTCCCCCTGTTATTGAGAACACCGGTGCAGTGATATCCCTTCCTCACTGTGGTACTCCTCTGTTGGCAAAGTCCATGTGAGCTTTATAAATTCTTCTAATTACTCAGGTGCCCTACCTGACCTGTTGCTGTACCCCCATGATCTATGAGACATAGTGTCCAAAAGTTACAGTTTTTCAAACTGAGTTTTGCAGTATTTCACTGTATTTTCCCCTGTTATTGAGAACACCAGTGCAGTGCCCAAAGGTTACAGTTTTCCATGTTACCAAACATTGAAAAAGGAAGAATGCCTGCAAAGAGAAACAAGAAAGGGAGAGGAGCGAGTCATGCAGGCATGACTTCAAAATCAATTATGAAAAGTGGTGCAACTGAAATGGTGCAAGAAGTACCGTCTTCTGATGAGGAACTGCCATCAACACATTCTATGTGTGATGGAATGGGCACTGCTAACAGTAGTGCTAGAGTATTTACCACCAGTGGCTTTCCTGCATGTAATTTTTTTCGGCAGGCTCTGTGGCAGTCATGGTAGAGGGTGCGGGTGATGATGTGGGAGGTGGTAATAGCGCAAGTATCCTGACTACTATACCAGAAGCAGTGTCTGAGAAAGATAGGGTGGATTGGGTTCCTATCGCTGTTTCTGCTGGTGGTGGTGTTGGCAGTGAGACAGTGGTTGAGGGAAATGTTGGAATGCCCATTTCTGTGGAGATGACAAACACAGAAACTGTGGAGATTTAGGTTCAGCTTGAGGAGGACATTGACAGTAGATGGCATGCAGATGATGACATGATGATGAGGTGTTCGATCCCATGTGGGAACCAGAAAAGAAGAAGCAGAAAGGTGGTGTCACTGTAGGGGTTCTTAAGTGCACAAGCAGCACCATTGGTTTAATCACCAAATGTCAGACTGAAGGTCTCCCCGCACTATGCTTGATGTGATGAGAGAGAGTCAACTACAAAAAATATATCCCCCCCTTCCCCATACTGCAACTCCACTGTCCCGGTCAAGGCATCACAAGAAATAAAGGGGTATAAAATCCCTAGTGTGGAACTTCTATGTGCTGGACTCTCAAGATGAAATGGTAGCAATATGTCAGTTTTGCCATGCACCAGTCAATAGGAGGAAGAAGAGGAGCCACCCAGGCACTGGTGGTCAGTGTCACAAATGTTCTCAGTAGGTCAGGTCCCACAGTGCGAACCTCCGAGTGCAGTATTGTGAACAGGTAACAGACAGGGTAACCCTCCTGTCTGCTTGTGGGTCCAAATCACCTTTGTTCTCAAATTCTGGGGGGATTCAAACTGTGAACCTTATGCTAGCATACCCAAAATGTACAGGCTCAGATAATATGCTCTTCGGGGAGATGCCAGATATCTTTTGCCTAAGGGCACCTAACCAGGTATCCAAAATGAACCCTTAAAACTCTATAAATGGCCTTAGGTATATTCTTACCTTTTCCCAGTTTAGTAACACTATCAAGCTTTGAACATTTTTTTGTCAGTCTTAACCCTCTATACGTCACATGCAAAAAGAACTTCGAAGACACACCCAGGCAATCTTTCAAAATAATATGTTTACTAAAATGGATAAAAATATATGAAATGTAAACACACAACACTATATCAAAAAGCATATGATCACTTAAAAGAACAAGGTTAAAGTACAAAACATAAACTCCTACCACAATATAATTAGACTTTTTCTATCTAATGTATTATGTCTTTACAGTGCTTAAGTTAGATCAGAGATCTTGTTTCTTAAGAGTCCAAAAAGAACTGTATCCCAAAGATCAGGCACAAGTCTTAGTTTAAACTGTGTCTCTCTCTCTCACACACCCCTTCTAGGATGTCATCTAGCTCCTCCTTTTAGAATATAAAAATTATACAAACAATGATCTTCCTGTCAGGAGATATTTTAAATAATGTAACTTCAGCAAAAACTAATTTCCCAAATTATGACAGTCTTTAATCAAGCCTTTCCTTTGATCTTGTGTGGTTCATTTGTAGATTTACAACCCTGCAATCCCTCACCTACGTGCAATACAGCTTTACAGAAATCAGCTTATCTGAAGTCATAAAATGTATATTTTAGTTTCCCAGCTTCAGAGGCAGGAGGTCATAAAAGGTTACGAGCCCTATATCCTGGCAGCTGGGTCAGTTCTAATTACAACAGAAAAACAGGAGACCCTTAATTACATCTCTCTAGTATTTTAATTACCACCTGGTTTCAGGTCAGTTGTCACTTCACTGACCTTGGGGGGAAGCACCCATAGCACAGGATGTCTCATGTGAGACAGTCACATACCACATTCTATATTACAAATATCATAGAACAATCATAACCAGCTGGCCAAGTGTCACAATCCTCCCCACCTAGACTGAATTTGGGGGCTCTGCCCCCTGCATGGGATGAGCTTCCCAAATCGGTTCACTCCTCATACAGATGCAAAAGGCCATCGGTGTTCTTAATGTTCGCTGTCGTAGGGTGTGGAATTTCAAATCATAAACAGGCAGATAAATTGTAAGGTGCATAAAAAATGCTTAAAAAGTGTTTGCCATTTTATTGTAACTCAGAAATAATATGGTGAAATACAGAAAATAATGGTTAGCAGATGGTTAGCATTTTTCAACTTAGCCTAGTGTGGCTCAAGCCTCCCTGCTGAACACCCTGAAGGTCTTACACCTTCCCTTGCTTGTCAGCAACTGACCGCCCTATCTAAAAAAAAAAGACCCTAGTAGCAGACTTAAATACATTTCTAAGAGTGACATCACCATCAGGTGACCATGTAATTGTCTGTCTCCCTGTAATTTCTTCTTTTTTACATTACTAAAGTCCCTTTACAATCTACTATTTCTTGTGGACTAACAGACTGCATCATGACATTTAACATTCTCTAGACATATATTACTTAGAAGTTTGCTAACTTCTTAATTAGGATCAGTGTCCTCATAATGGAGTTAAGCCCCTCCCTTGCACAGTGACCTCACATTTTCGGATTATTATAAATTCCTACACTAGGGGCCGCTGCTGCCCTATAGTCCTCAGTTCCACAGGAGGCTTCCCCTTGAAACAGCAGAGTCCACACTTGTTTGTGAACTAGGGCCCTTGGAAAACGTTGCTACCTTGGGGCTCCTTCCAGTCACTAGAGACTCACTTATTGAGCAGGGTGAGTTCTTATTTATGCAACATGACAATATGCTGATAAGATATAGTAGCTTGTACTAGTTTGGCTGGGTGTGTTCTGTTGCAGTTTTGTCCCTAGTTACTATTATACATTTACCAGACTGAGAGTACCAGCTCTATAACATCCAATAGAGCACCATAGGTAATGGAACCTTTATATACAGATAAAGCAGCATTGTGTAGCCCTGCTGTGGTTTCTGGGATAACAAGGGGAATGGAAGAATGAGGGTGTGCTCCTCTTCTCCTGCTCAGTCAGTAAATGCAGAATGCTTACTCTACTATTGTTTATTTTCTCCCATTTTGTGTGACTATTATCTTTTTCATATTCTCTCATATGATAACAAACTGTCCGGCCTTCTCCCTGAGCAGACGCTTTCTAAGTTCAGAAGCTCCTAATTTTTAAAGAGCACTTTACCTAGTTTTCTTCCTTTACTGGGGGGGGTAAACTTAAGACAGGGGTTATCCTGTCACAGTCGCTCCAGCCCTATGTAAGATTGTCATGTCATACCCTTGCAAGGCAAGACTCCATCCTAATAGTCTACCATTAGTTTTTCCCATTTGGGTCATCCAAACCAAGGGGCTGTGGTCCATTTGTACCTCAAAATGCTGCCCTTATAAGTATGGCTCTAACTTCTTTAGGGCCCACACTATGGCAAGACACTTGTTTTCCACAGTAGAGTATGTCTGCTGCCTGGGAAGTAACTTTTTACTCAGGTACGCTATAGGCTGATCTTTCTCTTGTTTGGATGTCTGACTCAGAACTGCCCCAATACCCACATCTGAGGTATCAGTCTGGACTATAAAGGGTCTGCTACAGTCAGGACTTGTCATAGAAACATAGAAGGTGATGGCAGATAAGGACCACAAGGCCCGTCCAGTCTGCCCATTTCTTTTTCTATCTTATAAATGTGCCATTGGCCTTTGCTCTGTCAATGGCCTATCTATTCATACTCATCTGCATTGCTCCCTTATGCTTATCCCATGCCTCTTTGAAGCCCTGCACTGTAGTCATATCCACCACTTCCTGAGGTAGGCCGTTCCATGAATCCACCACCCTTTCTGTTAAAAAGAACTTCCTCACATTACCCCTTAATTGGCCTCCCTCTAATCTCATTCTGTGTCCTCTTGTCCTGCTTATTTTTCTTATATTGAAACATGTTAGACTCTTTCAACTTGTTAATGCCTTTAAGGTGTTTGAATGTTTCGATCATATCACCTCTCTCCCTCCTTTGCTCTAGGGTATACATATTGAGCTCCGTTAATCTGTCCTCATATGTTTTCTGATGCAGTCCCTGCACCATTTTGATTACCCTTCTCTGGACTGCATCAATTTGGTTAATGTCCTTGTTAAGGTGTGGCCTCCAGTACTGCATGCAGTACTCCAGATGGGGCCTAACCAGTGTCTTGTAAAGTGGGATTATTATCTCCCTCTTCCATCTTGTGATACCCTTACTAATACACCCTAACATCCCCCTAGCCTTACCAACTGCTTTAGTGGTCTGCTTGGATGATTTCAGGTCATCGGTGATGATGATGCCCAAGTCTCTTTCTTCCCTTGTGACTGCCAGTAACTCCCCTCCCAGCCTATAGGTAGCTTCAGGGTTTCTCTTCCCTATGTGCATGATCTTGCACTTCTTTGCATTAAACCCCAGTTGCCACTCTTCTGACCATTTTGCTAGTTTATCGAGATCTCTCCTCATTCTGCCCACCCCATCTGGATCATCTACTCTGTTGCAGATCTCGGTGTCATCTGCAAACAAACAAACCTTTACCTTCCAGTCCATCTGCAATGTCACTGATGAAGATATTGAAGAGGACTAACTCCAGGACTGATCCCTGAGGTACCCCATTTGTGACTTGCATCTCTTCTGACTGTATACCATTTACCATCACTCTCTGTTTTCTGCCCGTCAACCAGTTTGCCACCCAGTTGACCAACTTCTGACCCACCGTGAGCCTATCTGGCTTATTAATCAATCTTCTATGTGGAACAGTATCAAAAGCTTTGCTGAAGTCAAGGTAGGCGATATCAACTGCTCCCCCTTGGTCCACCACTCTGGTTACCCAGTCAAAGAAATCTATGAGATTAGTTTGACAGAACCTTCCTTTTGTAAACCCATGCTGTCTTGGATCCTGTGCTCCTATGGATTTCAGGTGTTGCACTATCCTTTCCTTAAGGAGTGCCTCCGTAATCTTGGCCCACTACTGAGGTAAGACTGACTGGTCTGTAGAGGTGATCAAGACATGGCTACAGGAGCACTGCACAGTGCCTCCTTCAATCTGGTAAAGGCTTTTTCACAGGCTGGTTCCCAGGTAATTTTCTTAGGCATCCATTTCTTTACCAGGTCAGATGACGAGCAGCCAGGGCACTGTAATTAGGTACAAATTTCCTATAGTACCCTGCTGTCCCTGGAAAACTCCTGACCTGCTTCTGCATTTCTGGTCTGGGCCATGCCTTGATCACCTCTATTTTTACTTGGTTAGGATGAAGCTGTCCCCGGCCTACAATATGCCCAAGCTATGTCACTTCAACCATGTCCACCTGGCACTTCTCAGCTTTGACAGTGAACCCGGCCCTCTGTATTCTGCCCAGCACTTCCCTAAGGTGGGACAAGTGTTCCTCTCAGCTGGTAGTAAAGATGGCAATGTCATCCAGGTACACTCGGCATACTCCTCAGCACCATTTAACACATGGTTCACCAACCTTTGGAAAGTGGCCAGGGCATTCTTTATTCCGAAAGGTATTACTTTAAATTCAAATAAGCCTATTGGAGTGATGAAGGATGACCTCTCCCTAGCTCTGTCAGTTAACTCTACTTGCCAGGACCCTTTTGTCAGGTCAATAGTCATAAGGTAGGTCACCCCTTCCAACTTGTCCAGGAGTTCATCCATCCAGGACATCGGGTGGGAGTCTGACTTCATGACTGCATTCAGTCCATGATAGTCCACACAGAAATGAGTAGAGCCATCTGGCTTGGGCACACGGACTACGAGTGAGGCCCAGTGGCTGTGAGATCTCTAGATTACCCCTAAATCCAGCATTTCCTCTACCTCCCTCCTAATGTCCTTTTGGACAGCCTCTGACACCCGATATGCTGTCCGCCATATGGGCTTCTGTGTCCATGTCTCTACATTATGCGTCGCTAAGGGGGTTAGTCCAGGCTTGGCACTAAACAGGGGGCAAAGTCTACTAAAACCTCCCTTACTTCCTGTATCTTGTCTGGGGCCAGCTGGGGTGACAGTTTAACTGCCTCCACAGAGGACTCCCACTTGCTTTCTTCCAGCAAGTCTAGAAGGGGGTCTCCTTTGTCCATCCCTCCCCAGGACTACATACTGCAAACACCATGTCAGCCCTATTAGCATATGGCTTCATCATGTTGACATGGTACATCCTTTCTGTCTGTCTTCGGTCAGGTAACTCTATGATATAGTTCACATAATTTTCCTTTCTAACTATTTTGTATGGTTCTGCCCACTCAGCCTGCAGCTTGTCTTTCCAGACCGGAATAAGGACCATGACTTCCTGACCCACCGTGTATGAGCGAGTTCTGGCTCTGCGGTTGTACCACACATTTTGTTTCTGTTAGGCAGCTGCCAGGTTGCTCTGGGCTGTCTCCATAAGCTCCTTCAGCCATTCCCTAAACCTAAGGATGTAATCCTCTATAGGAGTTCCCTGTGTGGTGTGCTTGCCTTCCCAGTCCTCCCAGATCAAGTCTAGGGGCCCATGTACTCAGCGTCCATAAAAGTGTTTGAAGGGGGAAAATCCTGTCAACTCTTGGGGCATCTCCCTGTATGCAAACAACAGGTGGGGAAGGTATTTCACCCAGTCACTCCCATGCTGTTCAGCAAACACTTAGAGCAATGACTTCGGGGTACCATTAAATCTTTCCACAAGCCCATTGGCTTGTGGTGATAAGATGTCATGTGCCTCTGCACTGCCCTACATTTCTCTCACAAACATTTCATCAGGTCCAACATGAAGGAACCCCCTCAATCGGTGATTACCTCCTGCAGAAACCCAACACAGGAGAAAATCCCAAGTAGGGCATCTGCCACTTTGTCTGTCCTCAGTGAGGATAGGGTGACTGCCTCTGGATACCGGGTGGCATAATCCACCACAGTCAGGATGAACCTGTTCCTGGAGGAGCTGGTGGTATTTAAAGGTCCCAGAATATTCATTCCCACCCTCTGGAATGGCTCCTTCACTATGAGCAATGGAATTAGGGCGGCTTGGGTTTTCTTACCTGCCTTCCCTATTTCTTGGCACCAGTGACAAGACCTGCAATACTCCTTCATCTGCTGGGTGAAGTTGGGCCAATAGAAATTCTGGGCCAATCACTGCATATTGTGCATGATTCCCAGATGACCAGACAAGGGAATATCATGTGCAATCTTGAGCAACTGCTCATGGTACCCCTGGGGAATGACTAGCTGCCTGCCTATCACCCCTCCCTCTGTCTTCACAGCCTGAATATACATCAGTCCATTTTCCCAATAAACTTTGTGTTTACCGTCACCTCCCTGTGCTCCATCAGAGTCTGCCCAAGCCCTCAGCTTCTCTAGGCTAGGGCTACTTCTCTAAGCAGCTGCAAACTCCTTACACATTCCCAAGGCATGGGACAGGTCCCCTTCAGTCTCTAAACTAGGGTCTCTAGCACTAGCATCAGAGCACTCAGGATCATTGTCATCCCTAACCCTCTGACAATGGGTCACCCCTCCTTCTTCAGAGTAACCCTTTGTAACCGTGTGGTTAACTGCTACTGGGGAAATTTCTACCCCCCTTTTCATTAGTCTCCATATCAGGAGATACAGGCTGGGGAACCAGCCTCCCAGTGGTTTCCACAATGACTTCTGTGGGGTCCAGGGAACTACAATTTTCCCTTGCCACTTGGCTATGGGTAACTGCACACACCCTCTCCTGTTTGAGATTGTTGCCAAGGATGATGTCCACTACTAAAGTTTTGGCTATAGCCACCTGTTGCACAGTTCCCCTTGTTTCACCCCAGTCTAGGAGAACACTAGTGAGTGGCAATATTTTCTCCTTACCAGTGAAGTCCTGTACAGTGACATATTTATTGGGTAGAAGCTGATGAGGCTGTACCAGATGCCATTTTACCAGTGTCAGGGATGCCCCTGTGTCCCTGACTCCAGGTCAGTTGTCAAATAACCGGCACCCTGTGCTATGGCTTAAACACCAGAAGGAAGCAGTTGCAGGTGGTCCTGATCCTGGTCCCTCACCCTCATCATTGTTACGCAGTGCCACTGAGGGGGAAGGTGTAGTGGAGGTGGAGGATGTGGTGGAGGTGGTTTCTACAGGCAGTGGGCATATCAGCAGTGGCAGCTTCAGCAGTCCCCTACAGAATCAGTGCACAGTAACGCTGTTGCCAAGCCATTAGACCTCTAAAATTACTTGTGTCCCTTTAACAGCAACACAACATATGTCTCAGTCAAATAAAACCCCTACTGGGCCACTGTTATGTGGCCATCTGTTTTACAGCCTAACACTCCAAAAATTACAGCCAACTCTTGTGAGCATGTTTGAACAGAACACCAAATAATAATAATAATATTCTTTATTTATAATGTGCCTTTCAAATTTCAAGGCACAGTACAGGTTAAAACAGTTTAAAACAGTAGTACACCATAATAATAAATGTACAATACTATATGCTTAAAAACTATTTGCCGCAAATATCCTATGAATCACTCTACTGCACAGGAGCTTAGTGCGGCTGCTGCACAAATGCTCGCAGTTGATCTGCTCCCATTCTCCTTTGTAGAGAATGACAGATTTTGACATTTTGCTGGTTGTGCATGTCCAAAGTGGAAGGTATCATCAAGGACATACTTCTCCAAAAGTGCTGCTCCAGACCTGCACGCCACGGTAAAGATGGTGGTGGTCCATGTACTTAAGCATTCTTCATCACCATCCATCCATCTTGGCATGGATACGTGTACAAGTGGGAGAACCACTAGCAGCTCCTATATGTGCATTACAGCACACTGGGCTCAGGTTTCTGGGGTGGTCTGTTTAGAATCTGGACTTGGTGGTGGAAAGTGAAGCAAGGTAGTCTGTGGTGGTAGCAACATAAGCAGTATTAGGCAGCATGCAACATTCCCAATGAAAAGCATGCTTGGATCACACACACCAGGGAGAACATGCTTGAAATAGTACTGGATGAGACTGATGAGTGGCTGCACCCACTCTCAATGAATGTTGGCTTCATTGCTAGTGATGACAGCTCCAACATTGTGAAATGCATACGTGATAGTGGGTTTCTCAGGGGTGCCATGCCTGGCACACTGCTTCAACCTCATGGTCCAGCAATTCTTAGCTATCCTGATGTGAAAGATATCTTGTTGGTGGCCTGCTGCATCTATGCCCACTTTGCCCATTCTGGGAAGGCCCGTGACCAGATATGCCAGCTTTAGAGAAAGAACAATCTGCCACAGCATCACATGAAGTTGGATGTGGTGACCAGATGAAATTCCATGCTGTACATGTTGGAACAGTTCTTTGAGCAGTACAAAGCTGTGCACGATTATCTGCTGCTACACACCAGTCATGACAGTGCAGGAGTGTCCATGGCTCTCAGCACAGAACAGTTGCATTTAATGGATGGACTGATAATGATTCTGTGTCACTTTGAACGTGCAATAACAGGCAGTGAGTGAGGACACTGCCTGTATCAGTTAGTCCATCCCCTTGCTACACACACTGAGGTGCACACTAGTTAATGTGCAGCAATCAGTTGAGGCAGAAGGTGACAGTGACACTTTGGCCTTGATGCAGCACATGCATGATTTGTTGGACTCCAACCCTCATATTGTTGGAATTCTGCAGTCTGATGACTTCGGCATTGCCACCATGCTGGACCCACGTTATAAGTGTGGCCTTGAGTCTCTACTACATGGTGGGCTTCAGAGGGTAGAAAACCTTACCAACATTCTGGTCACAAGGATTAGAGGGGAACAGATGATCAAGACATATAGAGCACCAAGAGGTGTTGCTACCACCACCACAGCACTGTCACCTTAACATGCCATGACTATGCCAGGCAGACAGAAACCAAACAAACATCCGTCCTATTTGAGATGTTTTAAGTGAGGTTGGAGTTGCACCCATGGAAGAGCACGATGAGGTGGCCAGACTCAGAGCAGCACGTTGCATGGTTGACTTTCATGGCTGAACAAAAACACCTTGCAATCAGTGATGAGCCATTGTTGTACAGGGTGAGCAAGATAACTGAATGGTCTGCACTGACAACCGTGGTGATAACATACCTTAGCTGCTCCCCCCCCCCAGTGTCAGTGTTGAGCATGTGTTCATTGCTGCAGGTGCCATTGAACATGACCAGTGCACAAACCTGTCACCAAAGAATGTGGAAATTCTCACATTTATAAATATGAATAAAGGACACATTTCACGTAAGACCAAGACATCCGTGTTCCTACCACTTCCTGTTGGCAGTGGATCTTTTGACAAAGATGAAGAGAGATGGTGCTGTTGGTGAAAGATGAAGTCATCATCATCCACTGTTCACACTGATGATGATGACTCAGTTCTGGAATGTGAATACCCATCTGGTGAGAACTCCAGTCTTGAGGACTGTGAGGGCTGCTTCTTTGAGGAAGGTGATGATGCAAGAAGATAATCAAATTGTGTTGTGCACCGCCTTTGTATGCCATGTCTTCTCATAGAAACATAGAAACATAGACTTTGATGGCAGATAAGGACTGCTTGGCCCATCTAGTCTGCCCATTTCCCTACCTACAGGATAGGCCGTAGATCCGAGTTAACCAACAGCCTATTTCTTCCTACCTCCCCACAAGAATTGCCTTATGTCTGTCCCATGCATTCTTGAATTCTCCCACAGTTTTAGACCCCACAAACTCCTCAGGAAGGCTGTTCCAAGCATCCACTACCCTCTCTGTGAAATAATACTTCTCGCATTGCCCTAGACCACCCTCCTTCTATCTTTAAGTTGTGTCCCTCGTTCTTGCAAGTCTCTTTTCTGAAAGATGCACCCTCTTGGACTTTGTTGATTCCACTGAGGTACTTAAAAGTTTCTATCATGTCCCCCTTTCCTTCTCTCCTCAAGGGTATACATATTAAGCTCCTTTAGTCTCTCCTCATACGGCTTCTCTTGCAGACCCTACACCATTTTAGTTGCCCTCCTCTGGACTACCTCTATCCTGTCTATGTCCTTGCGGAGATGGGGTCTCCAGAACTGGACACAGTACTCCAGATAGGGTCTCACCAACTGTCTGTACAGAGGGATAACAACTTTCTGTTTTCTGCTGGTGATGCCTCTACCTATACATCCCAGTATACCCCCAGCCTTTCCTACTGCCTTCTCACATTGCTTGCTAACCTTAAGGTCATCTGATATGATTACCCCAGGACCCTTTCCTTTTTTGTTGTTGTTACTACCTCCCCACCCATTGTGTATTCTTCCCCTGGGTTCTTGTTTCCCAGGTGCATTATTCTGCACTTCTTTGCATTGAATCCTAGCTGCCATACTTCTGACCATTCCTCCAACCTTGCCAAGTCCCTTTTCATCCTTTCCACGCCTCCTTGTGTATCAACCCTGTTGCAGATCATTGTGTCATCTGCAAAAAGGCATACTTTTCCTTCCAGTCCCTCTGCAATGTCACTGATGAAGACATTAAAAAGGACTGGACCCAATACTGAACCCTGCGGTAGCCCACTAGTAACCTCTCTTTCTTCAGAGTGGACTCCATTTACAATTACCTTCTGTGTCCTGTTGTGCAGCCAATGTTTTACCCAGGCTACCACCCTGGGACCCACTCCCAGGCTGGTTAATTTGACTGTTAATCTTTTGTGTGGGACTGTGTCAAATGCCTTGCTAAAGTCTAGGTAGGCCATGTCCACAGCACCTCCCTGGTCTACTACTTTGGTCACCCAGTCAAAGAAATCTATTAGATTCATCTGACATGACCTTCCCGCTGTGAATCCATGCTGCCTTGGGTCCTGTGCTCCACTGGCCTCTAGGTACTCAACTATTCTTTCCTTCAGAAGTGACTCCATCACTTTCCCTGCCACAGAGGTCAGACTGACAGGTCTGTAGTTTCCTGCCTCTGTCTTGGTCCCACTTTGTGAAGGGAATCACATCCTCCTTCCTCCAGTCCTCGGGTACCACACCATCCTCCCATGATTTAGTAAAGAGTAGCCAGTGGTTTCACTAGTTCCTCCTTAATTCTTTTAGAATTCTGGGGTGAATTCCATCAGGACCCATTGCTTTGTCCACCTTCAGTTTTAGGAGTTCTTGCAGAACCCTTTCTTCTGTGAAAGGACTGGGATCGACCCCTATCAAAAGTGCTTCTGTTAATTGGATTAGGCACTTCCCCTCCTCTTTGTGAATACTGAGCAGAAATATTCATTCAGTATCCCTGCTTTTCACTGTCCTCTGCCCACCCACGTTCATTCTATTCAGCCTCACTATCCCTCCCTTTGTCTTTCTCGCTCACTGATGTACCTATAAAGGTTTTATCCCTCTTCTTAACTGAGTTGGCTATCTTTTCCTCAGTTTGGGCCTTTTGCTATTCTGACTTCCTCCTGCTTCCTTCTGCCTTAACTGGTACAGCTATCTGTCCTGCTCCTTCTGTGTTTCCTTATACTTCCAGAATGCTGTCTTTTTCTTCCTGACTTTCACAGCCACCTCTTTTGAGAACCATAGTGGCTTTTTCTTTCATTTTGATTTGTTTATTTGCTTCACACAAAGGCATGTTGCCTCTGTGATGGCGGTTTTGATGGTTCCCCATTGTTGCTCCACACCTCCTTCTAGCCTGTTTGCTACTGCTTTTCTGAGGCACTCTCCCATCTTGCCAAAGTCAGCTCTCCTAGAGTTCAGTACCCTCACTTTTGTATGGCTTGACTCTGTAGCTGAGTTTAACGTGAACCACACTGTTTGATGATCACTTGTCCCCAGATGGCAACCCACTTCTAGATCTGAGATCCTCTCACTGCCCCCGTTTGAGAGTACTAGGTCTAAGATTGCTTCCTCACGAGTGGGTTCTGAAACTAGCTGCCTAATGCCTGCCACCTGTAGGGCATCAAGAATGGCCCTGCTCTTGGATGTGGCTGCAGCAAATATGCTCAGTTAACATCTGGCATATTCAGGTCTCCATCAATAGTATCTCCCTTTCTGCCCATTCTAAGAATGCCTTCTATCATATCCTTGTCCATTCCCTCCCCTGACATGGGGGTCTGTACACAACCCCTGTGCAGATTGTGGTGCCCTTTCCAGTCTCAAGGTGACCAACAGTGCCTCCTCTCCTCCTGTTTACTCTTTTGTTCAGTTGCTTTTATCCTTCCTTTACATGAGAGCTTCTCCTCCCTTTTCTCCCTGCCTGTCTCTCTGTGGGTTATGTACCCTGGTATGTTAACATCCAGTCATGGTTCTCTGTGTACCATGTTTCTGTGACTGCTACAATATCCAGGCATCCCTCCTCCATCAAGGCCACCAGCTCAGGAGCTTGCTGCCCAGACTACGGGCATTGGTACTCATTACCCTCCATTTCCTGATGGCCTTACTCCTTTGCCCCATCCCTGTCCTTCTTGCCTTTGTCACTTTCTCCATTTACCTGCCCTTCTCTATCGACACCTCTATGTTGGTGTTTGCCGCACTTACTACTGTGATTATTTGGGGGCTAGGATTTCCCTCTCCTTCCAGTGCCCCCCCTTGGCTGGTTAAAAGCTTGCCAATGAAGCATTTAAACCTATCACCTAGGATCCTGGTCCCCTCCCGGACAGATGCAGCCCATCATGCCAGTATAGGCTTGCATCACTCCAGGTAGACCCCAGTCCCCAATGAAGCCGATCCCTGAGCTCCACACCAGTTTTCAACCACTGATTGAATCCCATTGTGTGGAACACCCTAGCCTCTCCCTATGCCATAGATGGGCAGCACCTCTGAGAAGGTTACCGTGTGTGCTGTGACTAAGGCCTCCCCAATTCCACAAACTCTTCCTGCACTTCTCTAATCCCTTTCTTAGCCAGGTCATTTGTCCCTAGGTGGACAATGACATCCAGCTCCCTCCCTGTGCAGCTGCTCCAGCAATCCTGAGGATTCGCTCCCTGTCCCTCAAGCCATGGCGCCAGGCAGGCACCTACCTCCCTCCCCTTCCTCCCCCAGTTCTACCTTCCTAACAATGGAGTCCCCCACCAGGAGTTGTTTCCTTCCCCTGCAGGGTCCCCTGCCACCCTCCTGTGGGTCTCCTTTGTGGAGGCTCCCAGCATCCTCCTTGGTCTCCACTGTGGGTGCCTCCATAGAGGAACCACACTTTACCAGAATGGCATAGGAATGTGGAGGAGGTACAGCTGGAGGGATGCCCTCTGTTCCACCACCCTCACCCTCCCTGAGCCCACTGTGGTCCAACCGCTCCTCTTTCTTGGCAACCTCTGAGGCAGCGGCAGTGGCACTGGTGGTCCCTGGATGGAAGAGAGGTCCCACAAATCCTGGTCAACTCAGCCTGGAGATGAGCAACCTCCTCCCTCAGCCCAGGAGGTGCTTGCAGATGGGACAACACACATCCTCCAGAACGTCTCCCGGAAGACTGCTGCTCCACAGCACTGCACTGCACCACTCCAATCATGTCTTATTTCTGGCCCCTTAACTGTTTTCAATCCTTACTCTTTCCTCTGTTTTCTCTCTCTCTCCTTACTTTCTGCCTGTGTGCCCTTTAAGCTCCTGATTGTCCTGTTCTGAGACAAGAATATCCTATATTTCTCAGTAGACCACTTACTTGCTCAGAGGCAGACCTCCAGCAGCTAGAGGGGGCCGGAGAGCTATTCTTGCCCTTCTAGGATGGTGGGTCTTTGGTGGCTCTGTGATCACTCACTTCCTGCTCCCAAACAGGAAGTTCCTGTTGTCAGTCAAACCCTGTGCCTATAAAATAGAACTAACTTTGGGTGGGGTGGAGGGAGGGGAGGAAGGAGGGCAATATAGTCCCAGCAGAGAAGTCCAGTCACACAGCAGTCCTTTCTCCTAGTGTCTTCTGCCAAGCTATTAGCAGAATCTTTCTAAGCAGTCTTAAATGTAGCTTCCTTCTAGCTAAGCCCTCCCCCTACTTACTAGATCTTTCTACCAGTAATTTAAACCTCACAGCAGTTAAGTCCTTTCAATCACCTGATATTTACACCTATAACTGTTCAGATACCCATTCAGTTTAGTTAACTCAGACAGACACACTCACACTTTTTTTTTTTTTTTTTTTTTGTATGTTAGTTTTTTTTTACCCTAAATTAAAGGTCCAAGTACCATTTAATTTTGGGCGATTTCTCTAGAGGCACAACAAATACCTGCAAGGAAGTAAAGCAAACAGAGTGATTTCCAATTTCAGTGTGAATACCAAATAACTAAATAAGTAACACCTCCCCCCAAAAAATACCTTTGTGTTTGCCAAACGTGATGAATTACAACCTCTTGCAGCTTTCAATTTGTTGGATGTCATCATCTCCCTTACCTGAATGGAAAAGCAGTATGAATGCATTACACCTCAGGTAGTAATAATACCACCCCTCCCCCCTTAAAAAGAAAATATTGGGAAACATTCCAGAATACTTACTTGTGCAGTATGTGTGATACTGCATCCAAGATTGAACAATCATCAGGTCCTGAAACAGTACTACAATCAGCAACAGCAGCAGCAGCCCAGCAGTCTCTAAGTGGCTAGTGGTGGCGGTGGGATGCAGGCCAAAGAATCATAATTTCATCATTATGTTTAACTTCTCTTGCAATTCTCACATGGGTTTTTCCCCCACCTTAGCTGACTCATGCAGCAACATTATTTGTGAGAAGGACAGCAGTTTCTCTCTGGGGACACAATTTTACATTTATGTTGAACACCTCAGGATAATATCTCATGTTTCTGTTATGCTTGTGCACTTCTTTGGATGGTTGGCAGCTGCACACAACCATCATTCATGCACCATCCCATAGCATCGGGGAAAACATTTGTGTTACTGTGTACAATACTTGACATTTGTGGATAGCAAGAGGACACATGAATCAGTAAAAACAAAAGGAAGGAAAGTGATTCATCATATGTAGAGATTAACGAAAGAACAGAATGGGACAGGCCAGGGTCATCAGGGAAAGGTGAATGCTTAAGTTTACATGAGGGTAAAATTAAGGGATAAAATCAAGAGAGTGAGCAAGGGAAAGGATGGAATGAAATATGGACCTACAGAAATTATAACAGTAATATTAATGCCAAAAATTTAGAAATAAATATTTCACAGTACTAAAAAAAGAAGATAGAGATAAAAAATACAGAAAAGTATTTTTTTTTACTTACCCAAGGGCACCATCATTAGTGATAGGCAGATAGTCAGGGCAGCCCAGGAGTTTTGTCCAACCCGGGCGACGTTGTGCAATGCCAGATCTGTCCGGAACAAGACTGCTGTGATTTCAGATCTTGTTGGTTCGACAGATCTGGTTTGCATCACTGAGACCTGGCTGGATGACAATGCAGGACCAATATTGGAGGCCACATTTCCAGCCAGGTATACGGTGATATATCGCCCGAGGTTGGATGGGGGGGGGTTGCGGTCTGTTTCAAGACCGAATTGGCACTCGCTAGTGTTCCAGATGAGGAGACCATCTCTTTTGAATGTGCTGTTGTAGCAGGTGTGCACTATAGAATTGCTCTCGTCTACCGTCTACCAGGAGATGAGAAGCAATTCCTTAAGGAAGTAGCAGACTTCGTTGTCGACATGACTTTTGAGTCTCCCAGGCTGATGGTCCTGGATCGACAACAAACTCTCGCAATTTGGACAACACTTCCTCCAGTTAATGGATTCACTGGGCGTAACAGAGGTGGTTACCACTGCTACACACAAAGGTCGCCATTCTCTTGATTTGGTCATCCTCCTGGGGATCGAGGCTTCTGACGTGGGAGTGGAACCAGTCGACTGGTCAGATCACTACACTGTGAGTTTTAATTTTGGCACCCCACCTTGTAGGCTGACCCCTGTGGAGATGGTCAAGTACCGCCCTTTGCGGAATAATTCTTCCAATGGCCTTGCTGCAGTTCTTGCCCTATCACAATTTCCTGTGCATTGCAGTGATCCAGAGGCATTGGTTGTGGTCTATAATACTGCCATCACCTCTGCCCTGGATTCTATTGCTCCAGTTTGTGTGCGTCCTCTCTCCCTTGACCTTGGGCTCCATGGTTTGATGGAGCCTTGAGGGAGTTGCGGTGACTTGGACGCAGGTTAGAATGTTGTTGGCAGAAATCTGGCCTGGATGCCGACCACCTTAGACTGTTAGAACATTATCAATTCTATCAGTCAGAAATCTCTCATAAGAAGGCAGAGTTCCTGTCCAGGGAAATTCTGCTGCTCAGAACCGACCAGCTCAGCTATTCAGAACTGTGGACAGATTGTGCAACCCAACCAGTCTACAGCTCCGTAGAGCGTTTTCACAATTACAGTGTAATGAGCTTGTTTGGTTCTTTGCTGTTACGGTGGCTGACATTAGGTCAGAGATCTGTTTGACACATTCTATGCGGGTTGCTAGTGGCCAGGATTTTGTCACCACCCCTTCATTTTCCTGGAGTACCTTTAACCGCCCGGAAATCATAGATGTTATGCAGATTGTCCAAGGGCTGCATCCTACCTGCTGTAGTTTAGATCCAGGCCCTACTTCCCTAACTCTGGGGTGTGGGGAGTCTATTCTTCTGGTTCTAGCACAGATAGTCAGGTGTTCCCTTGGCTCAGGTGAATATCCCTGTTCCTTGAAAGAGGCAGTGGTGACACCCTTGTTGAAGAAAGCATCCTTGGACCCAGACTGTCTTGCTAACTACAGACCTATCTCAAACCTTCCCTTTGTGGGGAAGGTGATCGAGAAGGTAGTGGCGGCCCAGTTGGAGAACCATTTGACCATCCACAGCATCTATGAACCTCTCCAATCAGGTTTTCAAAAGAGGCACAGTACTGAGACTACGCTGGTTTGGGTGCTCAATGATCTACTGATGGCGAGAGACCAGAGAAAATGGTCCATTTTGGTACTGTTAGATCTGTCATCAGCATTTGACACCATTGACCGTGGGGTCCTACTTGGGTGCCTGAGATGTATTTGTGGGCTCTCTGGGATTGTTCTCAGATGGTTCACTTCATACCTCACCGGAAGAACTCAGAGGGTGGTGTCTGTTTTTTTTTCCTCTGATACCATCTCTCTACTTTGTGGAGTTTCTCAGGGCTCTATATTGTCCCCCATGTTGTTTGCGGTGTACATGCTTCCCCTCAGAGACATTGTGAGACGGTATGGGCTGAGGTTTCATTGTTATGCAGATGATACCCAGCTATACCTGTCCTTTGCACCCAACCAGGAAGGCGCTATCGTGGTGTTTAACAGCTGCCTAAATGAAATCCAGGATTGGATGAGGTCCAGCTGGCTGAAGTTGAACTCTGGAAAGACGGAGGTGTTGGTATTGGATCCGGATCACCGGATAGGGGGACCTGTGGCCAGTACCCCATCTGGATTGTTTTCTGGGGATGTCGAGCTACAGGTCTCTAAACGGGTGTGAGACCTGGTGGTGATCTTAGATGCGGGGCTGACTCTTTGGTCCCAGGTGTCAGTGGTGGTAAAGTCATCTTTTTACCATCTGAGAAACATCACCAGGGTCAAGCACCTTGTTCCGTCCGGTGATTTGCCAACTTTGATCGATGCCTTTGTGACCTTGCACCTGGACTGCTGCAACTCACTTTATCTTGGGCTTCTGGGGGTTGATATCCACCGCTTGCAGCTGGTGCAGAATTCCACAGCAGGTGCTGATGGGCACCCCTAGATCTTCCCATATTACACCGGTGCTGCGGGAACTACACTGGCTGCCAGTTCAGTGGCGGATCACCTTCAAAGTCGGATTACTGACTTTTAAAGCCCTGCACTATCTGGGCCCTGCTTACCTGAAAGAACTCCTAATCCCTTATTGCCCTGTGAGATCGCTAGGCTAAGCCAACAAGAGGTTGCTAGAGATTCCAAGGGTGATGTTAAAATCTGCTGGGGCCCAGGCTTTTATGTTTGCGGCCCCTTCCCTTTGGAACTCTCTACTCCATCAGACTAGGGAGTGTACGACCGTGGGGAGTTTTAAACAGGCTCTTAAAACCTTTCTGTGGGAAAAGGCATATGGTTTTACTGTTCATTGATTTGCCTTTGTGTGTTTTTATAATATTGCTTTTTGTATCTCTGTTTTGTACTCTTGTATTTTTATCTTATTTTATTGGAATGCACCTTGACATTTGAAAGGCGCAATATAAGTAAAAATATTATTATTATTATGATTTTTATAACTTTGTATATGTTTTTATTTTTGGGGGGAAGGGGCATGGAGTGTAGACTAGAAGGTGGAAAAAATAAACAAAGAATAAAATTACTTAACATAAACTGAACAGTTACTTGCAGCATCATACTCACATGACACTACCACCACTGCCAGTATCAGTGCCAGGCCCACCACCACCACCACTGCCATGCAGCTCCGACAGGAGAGTAAGGATCTTTTCGTGACTGGACATCACATTGTCCAGCCAATCCCTAACTTCCTGCCTGAACTGATTAAAGTCATGGCGCAGCTCTTGTACCTCATCCCATAGTACCTCCACACATTCATTTGTAGCAGGTGCTTTGGGATCAGGATCACCACATGCTGCTGCCTGCTGTCTTGCAGGTGATAGCTGACTACTGCTGTGGGTGTGCCTATGGCTAACAAGCTGACTCACAGCAGCACAATGGCCAACCTCCCGCTGCTTCCCTTCTTGCGCACATTGCTCCCATCACCACCACCACCACCATGTGCTGCAGTCACCTCATGCTCCTTCACCTTCCACTCAGCCAAGTGGTGGATCTGGAGGAGTGTCCTATGGCCACCAGTTCCCAGGTGGCTGCCTTTTTTACCTCGTCTCACACTATGTTGACAGACCTTGCAGATGGCCATCATCTCATCTGCAGGATCCATGGTGAAAAACTCCCACACTACAGACCACAGTGGGGGAGGCACCAGATGCTGTGGTGGCAGGGTGCTCTTCATTGCCATTGCCAGTGGTTGAGCTGCTGGGGGTGGCACTGGCAACAGTGCTGGGTCTCACTCGGGTAGAGACCACAGGCTCCTGCTGGGGGGGGCATGTGGATCCTCCTCTGCTGCAGACCTTGTGGACCCTGCTGCTGCTCCTCCTCCTACTGCAATGGTGCAGCAGAACTCCCTTTATGATTGGGGGGGGCATCAGTGACTGCTTTAAAAGCACACCTGTTGAGATGAATCACAGCTGCCCACCCTTCTTCCTAAACTCCTTCTTCTCCATTCTAAAAAAATAAAATCAAGAAAATGAGAGAAAGAGAGTGACAAACAAACACACACACACAAAACTATCTAAAAAAATCAACAGTATAATAACAAAAGTTATCTTTACAGAATATAGATAAAGAAAAAAAAAAGAATTACAGCCCAAAACAATAAAAGCTAAAAATATTTGTGGGGGAAATCTCTCTCTGAGCTCTGTTGCTCTGTCTGTTGTTTTACTCAGAAATGAAACATTCACTTCCTGCCTGACTGGAATCTCCCATGTGACTTGCAGGAAGTGAATCATTTGACAACTCTTTTTCTGTAACTTCGAAGTTAGTAACAAAAATCAAAGTTAACTTCGAAGTTCACTGGTGAACTTTTGTCATTAAAGGCCAATTTCACAAATTTTTTTGCTGGGACAAATTTGGCAACTTCTCGGGAACTTCACAACATCTCTAGTTGCAGATTGAGAGGGACCTTTACAAGGTGGCTGGTCTGCAGTCTATGAGTCTTTTGTATATTAAACCCACCCAACTTCCTGCCAACCTCAAAGCAACCCTTTTTTTTCTGGTCCCTTAGGGTCCTAGGTCAAATTGGTTCTTTTTTGCGTTTAAATTTCCCAGGTGATGTTTCGCAGTCAATCTGTGGTAATCCCAATATGCAAATTAATAAGCATCCTATATCTCCACATTTTTTGGCTGCAGGTTGCTCATCTTTCCATAGATGTCCTGCTTTTAGAGGGGTGTTTTCTTCCCTTCCTCACTTTCAAAGATCAGTGTCAGATGCCTAGATCCTCGATATTCAAGTATTTCCAAATTACCATGCCATTGCAGCATACTTTGGGCCTAGCCCTTGGCACGACAGGGCTGGGGAGTTGTTTAGGAACCTCTATGATGTTGCATCTCGACCCCACCTCCTCTCCAATTTGTGTAAGATGTTCCAATCCCTAGATCCAAGCAGACCAAAGGGTACTTCTTATTAATGACAATCTGCACATGGGGTGACTTGGGATGTCAAAGAGTGGCAGTCTGTTTGGATGTTGATATACAAATATATCAAACAGGATAACTATCACTATAGTCAATTTAAAATTTTACATAATCTTTACTTTACCCCGTTCCCTTCCACATGGATGGGTTGTTTGCCTTTCTTTGCCTGTAACCGATGTGGCTTACATGAGGGGACACTCTGTCACATTTTACAGGGCTGTGTGAAAGTGTGTCCTTTTTGGACCACTATCCAGATGTGCCTGAATACCTTGCTGGGGCTTGATGACTTGTTTACTCCTTCAACTTGTTTGGTGGGCTGATTTCCTGATGCTGTCCTCATCCCCAGGAAGGGCTACATGGCTTTAATAGCTGTTACTGCTAAAGTTATCTTGCAGCACTGGTTAGACGATAGTGTCCCATCCTTTAAAGAATGGCATCAGGAAATTCTTCAAGCAGTGCTCATAGATAAACAGATTGCCACACTCAAGGGCAGATATGACTTGTTTCAGATCAAATGAGAACCCTTATATACCTTTTTTGACTGCTACTCTGCTTCATGGGGATGTTTAATTCAATGTTGTGTCTCTTTTTATTTATTTAAGGGGTATCTGAAGCTCCCTGTTTTGAGTTTCTCCAACTGGGGTACTCCAGGAAAGGGGTCGGGATAGGAGGGGAGTACTTTTGTGGTTTCTGTTTAGTTTTTCTGTATGTTTTGATTGTTGTTGCATGTTTGATTCTGTTTTTGTTTGTGTGTTTGTAGTTGCTTTGTTTGTGTTTTGTTCCTGGTTTGGAATTCAATAAAGTATATTAAATATAAAAAAAAACTGCCATATTTGAGGAAGGGTTTTGTATAGACTGAATGCTTGTTTTCTGAAAATTTCTTTTTGGTCCAATAAACAGTATTAATTTACTCACTGTATTTATCAATATGTATATTTACTATTCCTCGCTGTCCCTGGTGGTCCAATATTCCTCTGAATTGCTTAGCTATATCCCTGGACTCCAACAATGTCACTTCAATAGCCAGGTTCCTTTCTGTTACTGTTGTCACTGATGCCTAACTCTTCCCATTACTGGAATGAATATTCTAGCTTAGTGTACTTTACACAATGATAATTAGATGTTTTGGTGCCATATTAGCCACTGCCTAGCAAATAAATAGCAAATTATAGTGAGAAAGAAATAACGTGACCTAGTGAGAAATGCGGCTCAAAAAAACAAAAGAAAAAAATCTGTCATCTTGATTGTTCCTGGTTGCAGGATTTGCAATACCAGAGAAAGGTAGTCTGTCCAGGAACCCCAGGTACAACCATGTGATCCTGTAGCTTGGTGGATTGAGCACTGGGATTATATTCTGGAGGTCTTGGTTCAATTCCAAGCAGGTCACATTATGTTTTTTTCTCACTACAATTTGTATTTTACAAGAAAATCTAAAACCAGTCATTGTTGGTGGCAGCCAACTCTTGTTAGGTATTGCAGGACAACCAAATGTGAACTGAAGGACAGTACTGATTTAGACAGTATACAGTAAAAATATATTATCCAGTTCACCTTAAAAACCATAGAGAAAAGCTGGTACTTCTGCTCCCCTGGTGAGGAGCAACCGCTGCACAGTGTGGTTCTCAATCAATCTAGGCAAGGACGTAGCCACTACAAGGACTAAGGTCTTATATTTCAAAAGGGAAGACTTTGGCAGGATGGGTGGTATAATGGAAGGGCACATAGCTAGCATCCGCCTGAACATGGATGCTGAGCAAAAATGGGCAATCATCAAGCTGGGTCTGGCTGAGGCCATTAGCACATATGTCAAGAGCCAGAGCAAGAAATCCAAGACCACGAAGCTGAGCTGGATGAATAAGGAGGTAGGGGAGAGGGTGAGGGAAAAAAACAACTACATTTAGAACCGACAAAAGATCCAACAGGGAAGAGGACAGAGAGGAATACATGAGAAAATTCAAGGAAGTGAGTAGAACTGTAAGGGCAGCCAAGGCATCAAGAGAGCTGAGGCTGCTCCAGGGGATCAAAGAAGTTGAAAACGATTTCTTCAGGTACATAAAGGAGAAGAGAAAGTGTAAGGATCAGATTGTTAGGATCAAGCATGACAGTGGGTGGTCGGAAAAGGGGGCAGATCAGCCAGAAGTACTCATTGAGTACTTCTGTTCAGTATTCATAAAAGAGAGGGATGAGCCCATACCAAAGGGGAAGGCCAGGGTGGGGGTAGGGGAAAGGAAACCACTGATGGGGAAAGACAGAGGGAAGGGTGTTGGAGGGCCTCAAGTCCCTGAGGGTTGATAAGGCACCTGGGACAGAGGGAATTCATCCTAGAGTACTGACAGAGTTGGCAGTAGTCCTGGTAGGGCCGTTGGTGGACCTGTTCAACATCTCTCTGGAAATGGAATGTGTACCCAGGGACTGGAAGGTGGCACATGTGGTGCCCCTCCATAACAGTGGGCCCGAGGATGAACCAGGCAACTATAGACCAGTCAGCCTAACCTCAATTGTGGGAAAGCTATTGAAGACTATCCTCTAGGAAAAGCTGGTAAAAGTTCTGTATAGTAATGATCTCAAGGATGGCAGACAGCATGGGTTTGTTTCTGGCAGATCTTGCCAGACAAACCTGGTGAACTTTTTCGATTGGGTGATACAGGCAATGGACATGGGTCATGCAGTGGATGTCCTATACCTGGACTTCAGCAATGCCTTTGATTTTGTGCCGCATGGTAGGCTGACCAGCAAACTAAGTAACCTGGGAGTGGGGAGGAAATTAGTTAGCAGGGTCAGGAGCTGGTTACAGGATAGACAGCAGAAGGTAGTAGTGGGGGGTGAGGTATCTGAGCCCAGGGCAGCAACAAGTAGGGTCTCACAGGGCTCGGTGCTGGGGCCAGTGCTGTTTAATGTTTTTGTTGCCAACATCGCAGAAGGGATAAAGAGTAAGATCAGTCTCTTCGCTGATGACACCAAGATCTGTGTGGAGGTTGATGGAGGGGAAGGCAGTACAATACTCCAAGAGGATCTGGCAAAACTGGAGGAATGGTCTAACACATGGCAACTTGGGTTCAGTCCCAAAAAGTGCAAAGTCATGTACTTGGTGGAAAAAACAAATGGAAACAGCGGGCTCGTGAATGGCCCAAAAAAGCAAGAGCAGTCTTCACTCTAGGACACAATATAAAGCAGTTTCAGTGTTTAAAAACAGTATGAAAAGGGGGCAAATGCCCCGAGTACAATCAGTGGCAGCACACCCCCTCCAAATGTCAACATTTCACGCCACTGTCAGATGTTTTTTTCAAGACGTCAGCAGCTGGGTTAATAGCACTAATATAGTAAAAGGACCCCCCCCCAAGCAAACATCAGTGACAAGAACACTTAAAGACATATACCACACATGATAAAGACTCTAAGTAAACATTAGGAACACTTTTCTACTAGGTGCTGCTCTCATATATTAAAGGTGCAATGTCCTAAAGTGCAACTATACATAATAATATAACTATAAAGTGCAATCTCTTTGAAATAATGCAAAAAGTGCTTAAGTGCATTCCAGATGAGTGTATGTTTGAAATTTGCACATACTAAACAAAGATTAAAAAAAATATTACATACCTATATATATTTTGTTCCTAAGTATTAACAGAAAACACTGGGAAAAACATATCACCCAAAGGCTTGATGCAAATGACTAAATTTGATGATGACTCTGTTGAAGTATATTTTGTTAAAATGGAAAAGGGAAAATACACAGTAAGGGATGTGAGAGCAAAACTGAGGGGAAAATACTTAAGCAAGGAACAGAGTGAAATAACAGATTGCTACATATTGATACTGTCCCAAAAGACAGCATCTCTTATGTTTACTTATTTATATACATTCTTAGTTTTGTGGAGCAACATGTACTTGGGAGCCAGAAACCCCAGAAATAGTTACTGGTTGGGAGAGTGCAGTTATCCAAGTCAAAAGAGGAGAAGGAGCTGGGTGTACTGGTGACAGGGGAAATGAACCACTCAGCCCAGTGCAGGAAGGCAGCAGCAAAGGCCAACAGAATGCTGGGGTGCATCGCAAGGGGAATTACCTCTAGGAGAAGGGAAGTCATCCTGCCCTAGTACAGGTCTCTGGTGAGGCTGCACCTGGAGTACAGCGTGCAGTACTAGCGCCCCTACTTGAAAAAGGACATAAAGCTATTGGAGGGGGTACAGCGCCGGGCAATGAAAATGTTCATGGGATTGGGAGATAAACCTTATGAGGAGAGACTCAGAGAGCTCAATATATATCCCTGAAGAATAGAAGGGAAAGAGGGGATATGACTGAGACCTTCAAGTATCTGAAGGGTATGAACAGAGTAAGCACCAGAAGTATTTTCAAAATAAAAGGTGGAAGGGAAACCAGGGAGCACAGTCTGAAGTTGGAAGGACGCAGATTCAAGAGGGAAATAAGGAGGCACTATTTCACCAAAAGGGTGGTGTCAGGGTGGAATGCGCTACTAAAGGAGGTAATATCAATGCGGACAGTGGGCAGCTTCAAAAGGGGTTGGGACAGGTTCAGAGGAAGGGTTCAAACCGTGGGGGGCCAGGGGGTGGGAGTAAAGGATACATGGGCAAAACTAATGGGGGTGGTAAGGGGAGGCAGCTGCAGTCTGAAAGACTGAAGTGCTTCAATCTCAAGCAGACTAGATAGACCAACAGGCTTGTATCTTCTGGCATTTTCATAGTTCATAGCACACAGGACCCCTAGTACTATTTTTCCACTAGTGCTCAATGCAGAAGCGAATGTGCATCTGAATGAGACTCACTACTCTTTTCCTTTACTCTGTGGTGAGATCAGTAAAAATTACATGTGTTCCAATGGTAATGATCCAATCCTTAGAGGTAGTTTTACAGCCAAACTAAATACTGCAGAAATAAAACTCAATGTTGCTGAAGTACTGAGTGTGAAAAGAACTACAGCACTGCACATCAGAACTACTTATACAGTAGGTTTGGAAGGCAGGACTATGCAGTAGGAATGCAACTACTGTATCAGTGTTAAGTAAAAAGGTAAGTTTCACTATGCAGTTAGTTGTGCTGTAGCTCCAGTAAAGAGACGTGCACCAATAAATGAATGTAAATGAAGGAGTCTGGAAGTAAATGGTGAATTACTGTAGAACTTTGAGGGCAAAAGGACATTAGATGTGATAAATGGCACAGTATGAATGATAATCCACATTGAAACAGGGTGCCTAATCATTCAGATTAGCATCTCACTCAGACAGGTGTCCCGAGTCTAGGATTTTATTTATTTATTTAGCTTTTGTTAACCGGGTGGGGTACACTAGGCAGGCATTTGCCTATTTTCAGGTACAACCCAGGATGACTGCATTAGCTGTATGTAAGCAATAAAACTCAATGGGGAGGTGGTTGTCATAAGTTAACGCACTCCTAGCTGTGCAGTGAGGCACAAGGCACTTGTGCCAAGTACCTTCAGCGCCTGGCAGTGCATTAAACCCATGACAATTCTCAGACTTTCATATTGTGCTTTTAAAATGAGTTAAATGCATAACATTTGACTGGCCCCCCAAGATAAAAAAAAATACATCAAAACAAACATAGAATGTAATAATTACAACACAAGTATTCTACAACATCTGGACACAGTTCTCTATGACATATGTGCTGAATAATTTCACTTCCTAAACTTCTAGCATTCATCTATCATTTCCTACTGCACCTTTCTGGGAAACTTGTTTGCTTTCTCTTCTTAATCTATACAGCTTTCATTATTCCATCACCTGCTGTACCCTACTGGGTAACCTGCAGTTATTCTATACCTAATCTAACCCCACACACACACTATTGCCTTCCTACTCCCTCCACTTTCTCTCTAGTTCCCCTTCACCTACTTCTACCTGGCTGCTATTGCTCTCACAGCACTTTATCCCTCATTGGTTGAACATTGCTGAGTCACTTTATTTGACCTGAATGTATTGTCACATGTCAATTTTAAGGCTGTATTGTTCTTACTGTGACGTAGACAGCCATGTTCTGAGTGCTGTATCACTTTTATTTCTTAAAATAACGGAAATATGGTATTGAAGTGACTGTTAAAAATGCCAGTGCCCTTGGAATAACCTCACTCGCCCCCCCCCAACCCCTCGGTTTCAGCAGAAGGATAGATGCCAGGAGAAAAATGCTGAGATAGCATGTGAGATTATACACAAACAGATTTTAGACACAATGTGTTACATGGAAAAGCCTGAAGCTAGTTATAGGGTTAAGAAGCTTGAGTTCAGCATATCCATTTTATGATGCTTCCAGAGGAAGAAAAGCAGGTTGTGATGTATTGGTGCAAGGTTGTAAATGCTCATATGAAGCCTGTGTGAGGAGGATGCAGCATGGATCAAAAGAGATGTCATTTAACACATGAGTCATGCTGAAGGATTGCAAAATTGATACTTTGAAAAGACTACTTTTTTTATTAGATATATTTTTAAATATAATCTGACAGAGGAGGAGCTAGCTGACCTCACCAAAAAGGGGGTTGGCAAATACAGTTGTTTAAGGAATAATTCTGTTTTACAGAGATACATTTTGACCTAGACTCTGACCAAGCAAGATCGGTGAGCACTTAAGCAAGTATTTAGAGATTAGGTACTGTAGTAGGAATTTGCACTGTTTAAACCTTGTTTTTTTTTTAAAGATTTGTATGTCTTTTGATATAAGAGTTCTGTATTGTGTGTTTCACGTATTTTTTAACTATTTTAGAACTTATTTGGTCTTTCTTTGACTTCTTTTTACTTTGTAAGAAAAGTCCATGGTTATAGCAGACAATAGACATAAGCTTGAATGGTGGTACCAAACTGGAAAGAGATGCGTTAAATCTGAGGTCTTTATTAAAGTTTTAAAGGGTACATCTCTGTGCACCTGGTTAGGTGCCCATAGGCAAAGATATCTGGCCCCCCGAAGAGAGATATATCTGAGCCTGTGCATTGGGTATGCTAACAAAAGGTTAACAGTTTGAATCCCTCCAGAAATGGAGACCAAAGGTTAATCTGAACTCACAAAAACAGACCAGAGGGTTACCTTGTCTGTTGCACTGTTCACAAGACTGCGCTCAGAGGTTGGCACTTTGGGAGTAGAGAGCCTGACCTGATGAGTGGGTTTGTGACAGATTGGTTGGCAGCAGTGGCATTATTTTGGTATCACAAACTTTATTGTTCTGTGTCAGCTGAGACCGTAAGCTCTCTTGCAAGGAAAGAAAAAAGGCAGAGTTTATTTTAAAAAGGAAACAGAACTATACATCACTTGGCGTACAGTCGAGTTCCTACCAATTTTATTTTTTTTTCTGTAAAGTGCAGTCAGAGTAGTCAAAGTCAGGGAAGAAGATGATGGCTTCGGACTACAGCAGGCACACTGTAGAATACTTGAAGCAGTTGAGCGGGGACAGGGGAGTCCCGTTCAAGGTGACAGCCAAAAAGCAGAACCTCATAGACGCTCTGATGGTAGCAGATACCCAGAGCAGCGAGTCACCAACAATGACTGAAAAGGACAGCAGGGCCACTGTCAGTGGAGGGCCACCACAGCAGGGAATGGCCACCAGTATTCTGAATCCAGAGGTACTCAAACTGCAAATTGAGTTGCGCAGGATGGAACTGGAATCAGAGTGAGAACAGAGGGAGGCAGACCATGAGAAGCATGAGTGCCAGCGAGCTGCAGAAGAAAAGGCAGAGTGAGAATGCAGAGAGGCAGAGAGGGAACAGCAAGAGGCACAGCGACAACAGAGGGAGGCAGACCTAGAGGCAGAATGAGGAAGCAGAGCTGCATAGGAGAAGAGAGAGGAGCAACCAGTGGCAACACGAACTGGAGAAGATACGACTCCGACCAGCAGCACCAGAGCAGGTAAGTGGCTTGGGTTTAACTGGGACTGCAGGACTGAGTTACAAATTGAACTCCAAATTAATAGCTGAGTTTAAGGAAGGGGAAAATATGGACGCTTTTTTAAATTCTTTTGAAAAAGTTTGTATTCAGGCTAAAATTCCTAGAAAGTCCTGGAGCTTCCAGCTATCCCCGCTATTTACCGGGAGAGCTTGGGATGCATTGGGTCAAATGGACAATGAAGACAGCAATGATTACAGAAAGCTAAAAGCTGCACTGTTAAAAAAGTTTGAATTAACTGCTGAAACATACAGAGATAAATTCCATAAGCTCAGGAGAGGCCCTGATATGAGTTATGAGGAGCTAGCCATGAAACAACGTCAGTTTTTAAAACGTTGGTGGGAAGGAATTGAAGCAAATACTGTTGATAAAATTGAAAATGTGATTTTATTAGAACAGTTTTATTGGGCATGCCCAGCAGAGCTAAAAACCTGGCTAGAGGACCGAGATCCAAAAACAGTGCAAGAGGCTGCTGAACTCTCGGACCGCTATGCCAAGAGCAGACCTGCTCTGAGAGTGAATGGGGTGGGTGTGGCAGTACAGAAAGGAAAAGCGCACCTTAAGGGCAGCTAAAACCCTCACTGCCTCCACCAAAACCAGTTAGCCCCAGGTTTCAATGAAAAGATTTCTCTGAAGTAAGAAATGCCTGTTGCTTGTGTAAGGAAACTGGGCATATTGCCAGGCGGTGCCCCAAAAAGGCAAAATAAAATACACAACAGGGTACTAGAAAAGAAGTGGGTTGTTTGTGTGTCCCTGAAAGCATGCCAGTGAACATGAGGGAACACGTGCACCCAGTCATAGTAAATGGTGTACAGATGCAGGGGTTAAGGGACACAGGGTCATCCCTGACATTGGTAAAAGGGGATCTAGTACAGCCTGGTCAGCTTATTCCCAATAAATGCGTAACTGTACAAGGGTTTACTGGTAAAGAGAAAACATTGCAACTCACTAGTGTTCTCCTGGACTGGGGTGAAACAGGGGGAACTGTGCAACAGGTGACTGTAGTCAACACATTGGCAGTGGATGTGATCCTGGGTAACAATCTCCAGCAGGGGATGGTATGTGCAGCTACACATAGCCAAGTGGCAAGGGAAAATAGTAGCTCCCTGAACCCCACAGAAACCAGTGTGGAAACCACTGAGAAGCTGGTTCCCCAGCCTGTGTCTCCAAATGGGGAGACTGATAAAAAGGAGGTAGAAATTTCCCCAGTAGCAAGTGACCACACAGTTGCAGAGGGTTACTCTGAAGAGGGAGGGGTGACCCCATGTTAAAGGGTTGGGATTGACAGTGATCCTGAAGGCCCTGACACTAGTGCTATGGACCCTAGTTTTGCGATGGAAGGGGACCTGTCCCATGCCTTGGGAAGGTGTGAGGCGTTTGCAGCTGCTCAGAGGAGTGACCCGAGTTTAGATAAGCTGAGGGCTTGAACAGACTCAGAGGACACCCAGGGAGGTGACGACAAACATAAGGTGTATTGGGAAAATGGTCTTATATATACACAGGCAGTACAGACGGAGGGAGGGAGGGATGCTAGGCAGGCAGCTTGTCGTTCCCAAGGGATATCGTGAGCAGTTACTCAAGGCTGCCCATGATATTCCCTTGTCTAGTCATCTGGGAATCACACACACAATGCAGCAGTTAGCCCAGAATTTCTACTGGCCTAACTTCACCCAGCAGGTGAAGGAGTATTGCAGGTCTTGTCACCGGTGCCAAGGAATAGGGAATGCGGGCAAGAAAACCCAAGCCACCCAGATCCCCTTGCCCATAGTGGAGGAGCCATTCCAGAGGGTTGGAATGGATATTGAGGGGCCTTTAAATACCCCAGCTCCTCAAGGAAAAGATTCATCTTGACTGTGGTGGATTATGCCACCCGGTACCCAGAGGCAGTTGCCCTATTCTCTCTGAGGACAGACAAAGTGACAGATGCCTTACTTGGGATTTTCTCCCATGTTTGGTTTCTACAAGAGGTAATCACAGATTGAAGGGGTTCCTTCACGTCGGAACTGATGAAATGTTTATGGGAGAAGTGTGGGGTGGTGCAGAGATGCACGACACCGTATCACCCACAAGCCAATAGGCTTGTAAAATGATTCAATGATACCCTAAAGTCAATGCTCTGGGCATTTGCTGAACAGCATGGGAGGGACTGGGAAAAATACCTTCCCCACCTGTTGTTTGCATATAGGGAGGTGCCCCAAGAGTTGACGGGATTTTCCCCTTTCGAACTCTTGTATGGACGCCAGGTATGTGGGCCCCCTAGACTTGATCCAGGAGGACTGGGAAGGCAGGCACGCCACCCAGGGAACTCCCATAGTGGATTATGTCCTTAGGTTTAAGGAAAGGCTGAAGGAACTTATGGGAACAGCCCAGAGCAGCATAGCAGCTGCCCAACAGAAACAAAAAGTGTGGTATGACCACAGAGCCAGAGCTCACTTGTACATGGTGGGTCAGGAAGTCCTGGTCCTTATTCCGGTCTGGAAAGACAAGCTGCAAGCTGAGTAGGCAGGACCGTACAAAGTGGTTAGGAAGGTAAATGATATGAACTACATTGTGGAGTTACCTGGCAGTAGACAGACAGAAAGGATGTACCATGTCCATGTCAACATGATGAAGCCATATGCAAATACGGCTGACATGGTGTTTGCAGTGTGTAGTCATGGGGAAGGGACAGATGAAGGAGACCCCCTACTGGATTTTCTGGAAGACGGTAAGTGGGAGTCCTCTGTGGATGCAGTAAAATTGTCTCCCCAGCTGGCCCCTGACCAGGTCCAGAAAGTAAGGGAGGTTTTAGCAGACTTTGCCCCCTTGTTTAGTGCCAAGCCTAGACTAACCCCCTTAGCGACACACAATGTGGAGACAGGGACACAGACGCCCATTCAGCAGACAGCATATCGGGTATCAGAGGCTGTCCAAAAGGAGATTAGGAGGTAAGTGGAGGAGATGCTGGATTTAGGGGTAATCCAGAGAACCCACAGCCCCTAGGCCTCACCCGTAGTCCTTGTACCTAAGCCAGATGGCTCAACTCATTTCTGTGTGGACTATCATGGACTGAATGCAGTCACGAAGTCTGACACCCATCCAATGCCCTGGACGGATGAACTCCTGGACAAGTTGGGAGGGGTGACCTACCTTACAACTGTTGACCTGAACAAGGGGTATTGGCAGGTATAATTGACAGACAGAGCTAGGGAGAGGTCGGCCTTCATCACTCCAATAGGCTTATTTGAGTTCAAAGTAATGCCTTTCAGAATGAAGAATGCCCCGGCCACTTTCCAAAGGTTGGTGAACCAGGTGTTAAATGATGCTGAGAGGTACGCTGTGGTGTACCTGGATGACATTGCCATTTTAATACCAGCTGGAAGGAACACCTATCCCACCTTAGGGAAGTGCTGGGCAGGATACAGAGGGCTAAGCTCACTGTCAAAGCCGAGAAGTGCCAAATGGCCATGGGGGAAGTGGCATACCTCGGGCATGTGGTAAGCCGAGGACAGCTCCGTCCTAATCAAATAAAGATAGAGGTGATCCAGGCATGGCCCAGACCAGAAACCCAGAAGCAGGTCAGGAGCTTTCTAGGGACAGCAGGGTACTACAGGAAAGTTGTACCAATTACAGTACCCTGGCTACTCCCCTATCTGACCTGACAAAGAAAAAAATGCCAAAGAAAATTACCTGTGGCCCAGACTTTGGGGAAGCCTTTACCAAACTGAAGGAGACACTGTGCAGTGCTCCTGTTTTGACAAGTCCGGACTATAGCAAAACCTTTATAGTTCAGATGGATGCCTCAGACATGGGTATTGGGGCAGTACTGAGCCAGACGTCCAGCCAAGGGACAGATCACCCGGTTGTGTACCTGAGCAGGAAGCTGATCCCCAGGGAGCAAGCATACTCTATGGTCGAAAAAGAATGTCTTGTCATAGTATGAGCCTTAAAGAAATTAGAGCCATATTTGTATGGGCAGCATTTTGTGGTACAGACTGACCACAACCGCTGGTTTGGCTGACACAGATGGGTTAGAACAGTGGGAGACTGCTAAGATGGAGTCTTGCTTTACAAGGGTATGATCTAAAAATTGTACATAGGGCTGGAGCGAATAATCAAAACTCAGAGAGACTGTCTAAGGTCTATGAGGAGTGAACTGATTTGGGAAGCTCATCCCATGTAGGGGATAGATCCCCCAAATTCAGTCTAGGTGGGGAGGAGTATGACATAGATAGCCATGTTCTGAGTGCTGTATCATTTTTATTTCTTTAAATAACGGAAGTCTGGTATTGAAGTGCCTGTTAAAAATGCCAGTGCCCTTGGAATAACCTCACTCACCTCCCCCCCCCTCGGTTTCAACTGAAGGATGGATGCCAGGAGAAAAATGCTGAGACAGCATGTGAGATTATACACAAACAGATTTTAGAGATAATGGGCTGGATATTTAAAAGGGTTGCACCATGCGCAATAGCGTTGCACCTGCGCAAGTCTGAAATTGCGCCATTCTGCCATATTCAGCAGGAGGCAGTTGCCCCCCAAGGCAAGCTGAGCAACAGTGCAATGCAAATGAATGCATGCTGAACTGGAGGGGGAGGAACCATGCATAAACTGCACAGCCCGATATTCAGCGGGCTGTGCAGAGTTGTGCAGGCGCAACCCCCAACCTGCGCCTGCACAACTTTGAGCCAAAAAAGGAGTAAGTCGAGGGCCACCCACAGGTGAGCTGCCGCATTGCAGGGTGCAACACAGCAGCTGCCACCTGTGGCTGGCCTCAACCTACTCGTGCGCCCCTGCAGCCCGATGGCGGGCAAAGTGTAAATAATCCCCACCCCCGACTGGCCCGGTCGCGGGCAAAGCGTAAAATCCCCTCCCCGACTGGCCTGATCACGTGCATAAGATTAAATAAACCCCCCCCCACTAGACCGATCGTGGGCATAATTGTAAAATACCCCCTCACCAGCCCGATCGCGGGCAGCCCAGAGTCCAACCCTCCCAAGGACATATCTCTGGTGGTCCAGTGGACAGCTAAGCCCAATCACGAGCTGCAAACTGTTGAAACCCCCCCAAGAACAGATCCCTGGTGGTCCAGTGGACCGCTAAGCCCGATCGTGGGCTGCAAAATGTTGAAACACCCCCGACCATATACGCTAGTGATCCTGGTGTCCCCCACCCACCCACCCACGAAGCCCCACCACCCGCTCCCCCAGCAGCGGCGGCGGCAGCATCCACCACCACCCACCACCCACCAACTGACTGCCGGTGGGGTCGCCACTCATTGGTGCAAAGCAGAGCCAATGGGCGCAGCTCATACGCTGAGCAGTCAGATATGAATGAATTCATTCACATATCTGGACTCCTTCTAAATATGGGCTGCACCCCACTAACTCTTGCTTTGCACCAATGGGCGTGCAGCCCTGCCGGGCAGTCAGTCGGCGGGCGGGGGCGGCAGGTGGGTGGGATGCTGCTGCCCGCCAGCTGGGCGGCGGGTGGTGGGGCTTCGGGGTGGGGTGAGGGGACACTAGATCACCAGGGATATGGTCTTTGGGGTGTGTTTCAACATTTTGCAGTCCACGATCGGGCTTAGCGGTCCACTGGACCACCAGGGATATGTCCTTGGGGGTTGAATTCTGTGCTGCCCGCGATCGGGCTGGTGGTGGGCTATTTTACAAATTATGGCTGTGATCGGCTAGTGAGAGGATTTTACACTTTGCCCGCGATCAGGCCAGTCGGGGGTGGGGGATTTTAGCTTTGCCCACGATCAAGTCGGGGGTGGGGATTATTTCACTTTGCCCGCGATCGACTGCAGGGGGCGCTGGTCCCCAATGGCTGCTGCCTGGCAGGGTGCCAGGTGCAAGTCCTCGGGGATCAGTGCACCTGCATGCTAATGGCATGCAAATGGGGCCATAAATAGATGCAAATGACCCCCCTCACCTTGCATGAATTATGGCCCCATTTGCATGTCACCTTTTGAATATGGAAATTGCACATGGCGCGAATTGTACTTGCACCACGCCAGCATGAATCTCCACTCTGACCACTTGCGGTGGTGCAAGTTCCACTGCACCATGCACAGTGGCTGTGGCTGAGGGAATGATATTCAAAGGAGTTGCTCAATAGCGCAACTCCTTTGAATATCGCCCCAGCCACACCCCTGCACAACTATTTTGTGCAGCGCAAGGGCTTGCGCCACAAAATAGCGCAGTTTGAATATCCAGCCCAATGTGTTACGTGGAAAAGCCTGAAGCTAATTATAGGGTTAAGAAGCTTGAGTTCAGCATATCCATTTTATGATGCTTCCAGAGGAAGAAAAGCAGGTTGTGATGTGTTGGTGCAAGGTTATAAATGCTCATATGAAGCCTGTGTGAGGAGGATGCAGCCTGGATCAAAAAAGATATCATTTGAAACATGAGTCAAGCTGAAGGATTGCAAAATTGATACTTTGAACAGACTACTGTTTTTTTTTTATTAAATATATTTTTAAATATAATCTGACAAGAGGAGGAGCTAGCTAGCCTCACCAAAAAGGGGTTGGCCAATACAGTTGTTTAAGGAATAATTCTGTTTTACAGAGATATATTTTGACCTAGACTCTGACCAAGCAAGATCGGTGAGCACTTAAGCAAGTATTTAGAGACTAAGTACTGTAGTAGGAATGTGCACTGTTTAAACCTTATTTATTTTAAAAGATTTGTATGTCTTTTGATATAAGAGTTCTGTATTTTGTGTTTCACATATTTTTAAACTATTTTAGTAAAATTCTTTTTAGAACTTACTTGGTCTGTCTTTGACCTCTTTTTATTTTGTAAGAAAAGTCCATGGTTATAGCAGACAATAGACATAAGCTTGAATGGTGGTACCAAACTGGAAAGAGAAGCATTAAATCTGAGGTCTTTATTAAAGTTTTAAAGGGTTCATCTCTGTACACCTGGTTAGGTGCCCATAGGCAAAGATATCTGGCCCCCCAAAGACAGCTATATCTGAGCCTGTGCATTGGGTATGTTAACAAGAGTTTAACAGTCTGAATCCCTCCAGAACTGGAGACTAAAGGTTGATCTGAACTCACAAAATCAGACAAGAGGGTTACCTTGACTGTTACACTGTTGACAAGACTGCACTCAGAGGTTGGCACTTTGGGAGAAGAGGGTCTGACCTGCTGAGTGGTTTACTACCTCAGTCTTAGTCATTTTCAGCTGCTAATGCCTCAAACATCTACATGTAACTTGGTTGAACATTGCTTAGTCACTTTATTTGACCTGAATGTATTATCACATGTACATTTTAATGTTGTGTTGTTCTTACTTCCTTAAATTTTTGTCATTTTCTGCTATGAATGCCTCAAGCATCTACATGTAACTTGTATTTTGTACCATAATGTTCTCTTGAAGTTTGTTTCTTTACTCTCCCGGGTCATGCCTGAAAATAGTCATTTTTTGGCTAGTGCACATACCCATTAAACAAAAACTAAATAAATAAAACACTGAAGTACAGCACCACGTGAAGGTTCAAAGGTAGGAGGATTATCTCCCTTAATGAAAATTGTTGACAGCGCACGTGTCATGTTGTGAACGGACATCGACACTGAAAATGGACTGGTGAATAGTGCACTTGGAATTATACAACAAATAACTTTCAGAGTACTTCCTATATACAACACAGTTGATGTTTCACATGTACAGCACATGTTGATTAAATTTGATCATAACAATCAGATTTTTCCAATCCAACCAGTGAAATGCAATTTTATACATCTAGGAAATATGGCATATGGGTGCACTGTGCATTAATCACAATATAAAACACTACCAAGGGCAGGGTTTGACATTGTAGTGATGGATATACACCTCCATGGTTGGTCCATGTAGCACTGAGTAGGTGTAAGATGTTACATAGTCTCTATTTATATAGACAACTTTCTCCATCTCACTTGAAATGCAATAGTAAAGCTACCAGTGAAGTGCTTAGGCTAAGAATGCTTTCATCAGTAGAAAAGATATTGTATACTGATGTTTTTGAAATTGGTGGTGTTAGGTACTATTTTAATCTGTAGAATAATAAAAGTATAAAAGTAACATTGGATCTCCTCATGTGTTTATGTGCACAAGCATCCCAGATTCAGCAGTAATGTCTTGCAGTATAGTTTTGTAAATACAAATGCTTTGTGGTAAGATTATGATTAAAACAATGCTCTTTGTAAGTTATGTAAATATAGTACTTTGTAAATGTTATTTTATTCTTGTGTATATATTCTACTGTTCTATGTTGATTCTACTAATTCTATTGTCCAATGTTGATTCCACTATTTTAATCATTTAAAACATGTTTGTTGTGATTTTGTTGTTTCATTTATGTTTAATAAACATATCTTTTGGCATGAAATGTTTTTGTTTCATGATTGATTTGATGTAAACACAATACCAAGGAGAACTATGATTTTCAAACATACTTAGTAAGAAAATATAACCTAGATTATGGTAACTGCTGTACACATACATGATATGAGAGCTGGAAGATACAAGTGTTTGTTCAGTAAAGAATAAACACAAATATTTCTAGTTATTTCAAATAATTAATTTTTTTTTGTTCGTTTTTTTCTCACCAGTGAAGAGATGGGATATGCCTTCACTGATTCATTTAATGTACGCCTCTGTTTAAGTGTAGCATCCCAGTGCTTTTTACAGAGGGACACTGCCTGCAGTCCATCATGAGAGTCTCCCACTACTACTATACAGTATAGAGTATTATTCTGTTTCCTTGTTTCTTCTTTTGCGAGATAGAATGATGCAGTCAAGCGATATACTGCAAGCAAGACAAAGAGAGATTCAGCCAAGAGAAACACAGACGTCATGGCTGTTCTGACTCAGCTTTTGCTGTATATTGTGACAGTGAGCACTAAAACTATGGTAAAGGGAATGAGGGCAAGGTCAAGTATTTTTTTTTTCCCTCTTTTGTAAGTAAGAGCCAGGCTGGGGCGCTAGAATGTGAAATGAAGTAGGAGATGTGGCCACAATATCCATGAGGTGTAAGCAGTCATCACAGAAGCTAGATAAAAACAGTCTATTTAAGAAATCTAAGGGAAAAAAAACAAGCTACTGAATAGTTTGTGGGCAAGGGTAAGAAAACTAATGAAGTGTAACCAAACTTGGGAAAAAGACACAACATCAGCATGATACTGAAGAGGACACCACAGCTGAAGTTTCATTAAAAACCTTTTATTTTATAAAATAAAAAAACACAGCAAACATCTGTGCGTGCTTGACAAGTTTCAGATTAGGAAATCCTTTATTCGCTTTTGATATCCTTCACACTCACAAATGTTTGCTGTGGTTTTTTATTTTATAAAATACATTTTTTTTAATTGAACGTCGGCCATGGTATCCTCTTCAGTATAACATTGATGTTGTACCTGTTTCCTAAGTTTTGTTACTGAATGTTTAAACAGAGCACCATCATCCAAGAGTGCACTTTCTTGGTGAACAAAACTAATGCACGGACACACAAGGCAGCCGGCAGCAGAAGGAGAGGTGTGGGATTGAGAGAGACATTGGTGCAATGTCCTGTGTGAGTCTACAGGGCAGGACATTTTGACTGAAGCATTTCAGGCCTGTGAAAATCAACAGGTAAAGAAGAAAGCAATGTCAAGACGCTTCACTGTGTATATTACCACTTTTTTATTAGAATAAAGATACTGCTACAAACTTGAGTTTTGTAGCAGTATGTAACTTTGTATTTTCAATAAAGAAGCCTTGTATATACACAGTGGAGTTGTGCTGATATTGCTTTCTCCTGGACTTGAACTGTTATCATGCATTCTCCAAACAGCAGAGCTGCTTTGCCTGTTTGGACTTTAACAGGTAAAACAATGATGAAAAGTCAGTGGATGGGTCAGAAGGTTTATTTCTACATATAAGGTGTTTGTTAGATGGTGTTGAGGTAAAGGGTTGCTTAAATTTGGTAAAAATGTTGTTTCTGAAGATATGGCAAGTTAGTGGTGTTAAGTTTTTTTTGTCTTACAAAAATGGCTGGCAGAAATCTTTTTTTTTTTTTAATCTAGGAGGCATGGACATCTGAGTGTGTTGTGTCATGGTTCCCAGAAGAGTTCCAGACCTGGTGGTTTTCATCCCCTAAGGCACTGGATTCTGAGCCCTCTCAGTCAATCATGATGCACCAGATTCACTACCCATTTTGTAGGTAGGTCTAACAGAATGGTGCAGTACAAAACAATTTAAGTACAGTATTGTGGCTAAGCAGTATCATTGTTACCTCTGCTAACACATGTGCTCCACTGCTTATCACGAGTCTCATTTCACAACTTTTGTGTGACATAAGGCAAGGGTACATCTTAAAGGCTTTAAAAATTCAACATTATACCCAGTGGTTTGTTTAATGTAGGTGCTCTATCTGCACAACTGCAAAGTAGAAAGGCAAGTTAAGTAATTTCAAAATGACTTTTTTTACCCTGTCCAAAAAGTGCCATTAGAGCCACTAACAGCCCTCATGACTGGCAGGCAATAAATGTACTGCCATGACTTTCAAACAATGCTCAAAAAGACTGCAACAGGCAAGATTCAAGGGAACCAGAATTTTGAAAAGATGCATCTGATAAGTTTCATGTTCCATAAATCTTCATTTACTTGAGAAAATTAAGGTTTCTTGTCTAGCGCCAAGAAAGAAATATTGTAAGCCAAAGCATAGTTTGAGAGACCTTCAACATTTCCATTAATCTACAGAGGGGTCTATTGAATTATTATAACTTACTTAAGCAGTGAAACTGGCAGCCGCTTCACATTAACCTTCAAACAGCCCACAAGATAACTTGGGTTTATATGCAAACATCAAATGAGAGCTACAGCTCTGAAGGGTATAATAAATGCATCTCACACAGTGTGTAATTATAGTTAAAGATTTACATTAGATTAGAAGCTTTCTGTCTGAAAGCACTGTTTGTTTTCTTAAGTGCATTTTTTTCAGTTGCATCCTGTGGCATGCTGTGTAAAGAAGCACCCCATTTAGCACACAAAAAATAAATTTATATGTACAAAAGAGTTGGAAAAATAAAACATCTGGTTTAATATCATCCATTTATTGACCCAGATGAAAGCTATCTAAATCAATATATTGTTTTCTCTCTCTCTCTCTCTCTCTCTCTCTCTCTATAATCTATGCCAGCGATGCATATATTTTTCACATGCAGCCTGCTGCTGGCATAAGAACAAGGATATCAGGATTTAAATTTAATTAAAAAATTATAGTAAGAGTGTAATGTCAATATTTGTATTTTATTTCTTTAATAACATTCTGCAAAATGAAGTCTATGATCAAGACAAAATAAAACTTCAGACGAAGCTTTAATTCTTAATTAAACTACTTGTGACACCTCTCATCCACTCAGAAGGCAGAATTACAGTACAAATAGTTCATTCTACAGCAAACTCACAACAGTCCATTTAATGTCAATAAAAGTACAGTAGTGGCATTGCGAATGACATCTTAATGAAAATATAATGACAGCAGGTAACATCATCTTGCCGTAGCAACAAATATCAGCATTACTAAGTCCAGTGCAAAAAAAAGGCTTTATTTTGTAAGTCCAAGTGTGAAGTACAAACAAATATGCTGCAGCTCGGGCAGACCTCTACCAGTTTCGTAGATGGCTACATCATCAGGAGGAGGATGCATAGTAAACTGCATTCCCTTAAAACAGAGCTAATTTAAAGTGACAGTGCTTATCTGTTTTAAAATGTATACATACTTAATAAATATCCAAGAACAAATATTCAATAATAAGTATCCAGCACCAAGTATTATAAAAATCTTTATCAAAATGTCACTTTTATTGGAAGTTAAGTTTATAAATCTGTCAGCAGGAATTAGCTTAATACTGATAGTGCTAATTTATCCATGTATGGGTATTCAACTCCTGGGATCCTACATGCCCTATGAAAGGAAGATAAAAAATAGTCAGTGTCATTTTACAATTTAATGCACATTTACAATGTTATAAGTGTATTAATGAATTAACCACATACTACCTTCATTGTTTTATTTCTTATTTTTCTTTTTTAATCAAGGGTATAATATCTATTTTATCATTTGGCCTGGTGCCATAAGTGCCACCAGGAAATAAATCCCAAATGTCTCTATTTCAAGTAATCTGTCATTAAGGTTGCCACCCTGAATTCCTATTCTAACCACTTTGGTCCCATTAAACTGGAACACATGGTTATTGCTGTCTACCCCGTGTCTCATAGAATGTGTTACCAGGGCACTGTTTTTATCCCCTAATGCAATACTTCTCAAATGTTCCCCTATTTGTAATTTGAATGACCTAGTGGTCTTTCCAACATAGAAAGACACACATTGGGAGGTTGCCAGATAGACCAACCTTTCAGTGGTGCAATTGATAAAATACCATGCATTATATATTTTGGGCGGATTGACAGTTGTAAAACTGCTACCCCTAAGTATAGAGCAGCACAATTTATAGTTACCACAGGGGAAAGTACCATGAGGCTTTGGAGGCAGCCCAGTGTTACTATGGCATGTGGTGTTATTAGTTATTTTGAGACTGTGAACCAGTCAGTCGCTCAAACTCACCACCTCCTGCATACCATGCATGGTGGTGATACTGTAACTTCCTGTATCAATTGATCCGATCTCAGGATATGCCAGTTCCCTTTCAGAATTTCCTCAATCTCTCTAGAGTGTCTGCCAAATGTATGTACAGAACTGAACCTATCAGGTCCCTCATTTGTAGCCTTAGACTCCACAATATCCCCCCCTCTTTGTTTTAAAGGCATTATCGAAGGCCATATCAATAGTAGTACTAGAGTAACCCCTAGCAGCAAATCTCTTACAGAGTTCCAGACCATGTACCATGAAATCAGCATCACTACTGCAATTTCTCCTTGCTCTAGGTAACTTTGCCTTTGGAATGTTATCCACCATATGTCTGGGATGGCAACTCGAGGCAAGTTGTAGGGAGTTGCGGTCAGTCTCTTTTCAGTACAATGATGCAGGCAAACAATTTTATGAGTCCTTTTTGATCTGTATATCTAAACAATTGAAAATATTCATATCACATTGCACTGGAAATTTTAAATTGGATTACTATTTTCCGGAAAAGTACTAAAAAGTAATGAAGTCCTCAAGCTTTTCCCGAGTGCCTCTCCAGATCATCAAAATGTCATCTATAAAGTGATGCCATAGGTCATTCCTCATCATCTTAGCTACCATTCTAATTAGGGGATGGGTGCAGTCTGTTGGTCTATGCAGACCTGTGTCCAGTGGGACCCTCTCTGGGCAGGGACTGCTACACTGTGAACTGATCAAAAACAAGGCAGCTGCTGTCCAGGAGGCAGAAGAACAAGCTATTTCCAAAAAAGTAGCTGAATTACAATTTATTTGCTAGGTTTTGGCACAAAGTGCAGTGCAAACAAATACATTAAACTCACACAGGGATAAAATTCATGGGTCAGTAGAAGGTCAAATCACATAGATGGGGGTAACTGTACCAATGTACTCTTGAGAAGAGAAAGCATTGGAATTTGTAAGCTAAAGACTGTGAATCCACTTGTAGAGGTCTTCATGCACTGTAGCATCATCAGCCAGCAGCATTCTGCAGTTTGTTTTTTTAAACTCTTGGCGTTTCAGAAACAGTGGTTGATGTAAAGGACCCATCTGTAATGGGTATCTGGACAAAACCTACACAAGTCAAGATTTTTTATGGATTAGTCAAAGAGTAAAAATGGACTCAGCATGTGTCTGTGTGTGTTTTTTTTTGTTTGTTTGTTTGTTTGTTTTTTCATGACCATTCACTGCAGACATGTCAGTAAACCAGATTTTGGACTGAAATGAAAAAGTCACTCAGAGTTCAACTTATGCCTCTGACTCTGCTGACTGTCAGGTAAGCAATTTTGAACTAACTGGAACACAGCATAAAAAGAAATTCTTGATAATACAGTGTGTAGACCTCCACTGAAAAAGAAACAAAATGAAATGCTTGATAAAGCTTAAATGGTGTCTGTTAAGATGTCTCTTGTCTAATCAAAGGGTATCATCTCAAGACACCTTTGCATTTCAGAACTGCTCAACTTTGCTTGGCAGTTCTAACGCACAAAGATGGCTCAAGATGACACTCTTGATTAGCCAACAGACACCTCAGAGACACCATTCACCTATAAATTAATTAATTAATTTATTTATTTCAGATGTTTTACCAGGATAACAAATTGTTTCCAGATGCATCTTGGGGGTGAGGGGTATGCAATGTAGTACAGAGAAGAAAATAATAGTAATTACCAGCATTACATAAACAGTAATAATATACATAAATATAGTATATCAAAGGAGCATACTCATAAACACTGAAGGCAAAATAGCAGCAGGTACTTGCTGTAGATAAAACTGAGCTTTGTTAGGTAAGGGGAAATTACTGATACAGGAATATTGGGGGAGAGGGGCAGCAAAATGGCCAGAGCAAAAATGAGTGGGAGGGAAAAAATCAAGAGGTAGAGTGTCAAGGACAGCTGCAGGTGGAAGTAGAAAAGTCATGAAGAAAAGATTTAGGGTTGGAGGGAGAGGAAGTAGAGCAGCTTGACAGGGGAAGTGTGGACCAGGGTTTAGAAAAGTGATATGAGAAGGCAGCTTGACCAACAGTAGATTTCCTAGATGGAATAAAAATGGAATGGGAAACATTGCTGTGGAGAGGGTAAGAGGATGGAGGGGGAGAGGATAGTAGGGAGGTAAGGTAGGAGGGAAGGGAACCACATCAGAATTTGGATATAAGGAAGCACAATGGTGAAGGCGTCTAGCATCAAGAAAGGGGAGGGCACAGCAAAGTGAGCAGTGGTGGGTAAGAGGGGAGCAGTCTCAAGCCAAATGACAAAAAGAGTAAAAAAGAGGTTCCAGTCTGGCAGGGAGAATTTAGGAGTTCTACTGTATATTATGTCATCATAGTCAAAAATAGGGAGAATCGTCTTTTAAACAATCTCTTTGTGAGCAGGAAGTAGGATACAGTACATGCTATGTTCCTGTGCAGTGCAGCAAGCTAAGACTGAGTAGTGCAGCCATGAAGACAGTGCATAGACTATCTAAAAGCTAAAAGACAGACTTCCTGTTCCGGTCGCCTAGACAATAGAAGCTTAGCTTCAGACCCTCTGACTCAATCAACACAAATCCATCAGAATTCATTACTAAAATATTGGCACCCTGTCTAAAAATTTCAGTATCGTTGACTTCATGATGCCTCCTAAACCGTGGCATAAAGATGGAGCAAGCAGATCACATCCCAAATTAAAGTTTTCGAGCCAGGGCTCCCAACAACAGACCACACTTCATGCCAAAATAGCCGATTTAATTTCTCAAACTCCCAGAACCTCAGATGACACAGAGCAGAACTTCACTATCACTTCTAAAACCTTATGCAGTACCTTGCAGCAAATAAATGACACCCTGATCAGACTCAAGCAAAGAGTTAAGAAGGACAGGCAACAACTAACAGAATTGGATTAATGTACAACCCGCCTAGAGGACACGGTATCAGAATACGCCTCCATTTCGGATATTCATAATGCAGCATTGAGGGACTTACACCAGAGAGAGTTGCTCTTACAACAGCAACTAGAGGATCAGGAAAATTGCAACCGATGGAACAATTTGCATATCCATGGCCTCCCGAAGGAACCGAGTCTGGTCCCATGGCACAATTCATAAATAGCTTCCTGAAAGAAAACTTAAATTTAGAAGGGGACAGAGACCTGGGTATCATTCGAGCCCACAGATCCCTCATAGCAAAGCCCAAAGATCCCAAGGCACGACCCTGCTCAGTCATTATGGCTTTTGTTGACTGCAGGGTTAAGGAAGAAATCCTCCATACAGCCTGGTTGAAAAAGCAAGTCCTCTTTGGTGATGTCCGCTTTTTTGGTTTACCAGGATTACACTCCCCAAACTCTTTCCCACAGACAAAAGGCCTACGTTGTTGTAAAGTTAATTAAGCAAGCCTGCCACCAAGCTCAACTCATGTATCCAGCAAGAATAAAAATATATACCTCCGAGGGGTGGCAACAATTCCATGAAGTAGCTCAAGCAGTGGGATAGGCCAAGAAACATGGCATTTCCATTCCAGCAGATGGCGTTATAACAGAGGCACCCTTCTTGAAGCAGAACTGGCAACTAAAGGGACCAAAAAAACACTTGTGCAGCGTGACGAGGGGAAATCAATGAAGAGTGGGACAAGGTCTGCCCAAAAGAGGTCCCCCCGGGGCCCGACCAACAGACTTCTTCTCGAGTGAACTCCCTCTTGGCAGAGGGCCTGAACTGAACTGATGAGTACTCAATTCTTTATTTTCAGCAAGCTTGTCTTATTGTTCACTCTCCCCCAGATCTTTAATATGCTTCGTGCTGGTGACTGCCTTTGCATCGTGGGTGGGGAATGGGGCACAGGTCAGGAGACTGCAGTCAGCGCTGGTTCCCCACATTTACTAACGATAGCGTGCCAATCCAGGATTATAACCCAGCTATAAAATATTAATAGAGACCTTTATGGGGACCTTTGGCAACTTGCATACTTTACTTGCTCCATGTTTAAAAAGTAACATTTTTCTCTTTTCTTTTTTCCTGGCTACAAATCTTATCTTTCCAGGGTGAGAAAAGTAGCTCACAGTTTAACAAAGCTGGGTCTGATGGATAGAGTTAATGAAAAGGGGGGGTGGACTTTTGTCCGACGGTCTTGCGTCCTTCCTCGGGGGTGGGGGGTGGGACCCTGGGGGGATACGGAGGGCACCAGGAGACTCAATCAGGAAGTTCTGATGGTCTGGCCTGTAGTATGTGACCAGCGCACCGTCCTGATGTCGGGGGATTGGCCTTGCACCTGGTGGCTCCAAGCCCCCTCCTTCAGGTGGACATACCAGCTCTTAAAAAAAAAACACAGGGGAGGGGGGCGATTGAGAGTGGATGCTGTCTTTAAGGGTTGCACTATGGTGCATAGCCCACATCAGAACTTTTCATTTCGGGCCGATCTTTCCAGATAATAAACGCAGCAGGTAGGAGGCAAGCTGGGACACTGATAGGTACCTCACAATGTCTCCCCAAGATTTGACCCATGTGGACACAGAGTTTGTGTCTCTATCTGGCTTAACCCGAGAACGTTTATGCAATGCATCCTCCTCTTGATGCTCCTTGAAATAGCTCTTGAATAATATTACACACCCATGAAGAACCTGGTGTCGTCTGGGGGGGCGGTGGGGTGCCCCCCGCTGGACGATGACGTGTGACCGCGGCTGTTGGACAGGACCTATATGCACCCTTAGAACAAGGTGCCCCACTCAGAACATAAAGTTGGTTGGTTCTCTCCCGTGCTTCTCTCCTGTCCCTTGGGGTTCAGGCCCCGTTGACCAAGGGAGGGGGGCAGTTCCCGGGTGGGCTTATTTCCCACTCGATTGTGACAGGAAATTTCCTACCTTTTTTCTTTTAGTGAGTTGGATCTTAGATGTGGGCTGCTACTAAATCTAAAGTGACTAGCAACAACCCAGTTGAAGCACGCCACATTTGCATAGGCCTGTTCTGACAGGGAGGCTAGATATATAGTCTCCTACCTCCCCTCATAGAATAGTTCCAGAGGTGAGGAATAGGGTATATGGACACCTAGAAGTACCACCAATGTATGTCCTGATATTTTTATGGCATTTTGAAAATAGTTATGAAAGGTTAATGGTTCAGTATTTTTGTCTTAGTTTGATGAGGTTATTAACACAGGCTCTTGGATGCCTTCAGATAACCCGATCTGTGAAACAGAAACTAATATGGCAGATTTAAAATGAATATCTTGGAATGTTAGAGAGGTTAACATCCCGATTCAAAGGGCATGAATTATTCAGGAATTGCTATGGCAACAGGCCGAAATTGCATTTTTACAACAGACACACCTAAACGCAGAAGAACACAGAAAGCTGCGTAGGGGCTTGGTGATGGAATTCTATACAGCAGAATATCAGCAACACACAAATAAGAGGGGAGTAGCAATACTGATAAGAAGAGACATCTCCCTTTCAGTCTCACAGGTTGAGTCTGACCATGAGGGTAGATATGTGAGGCTCAGAGGTGCATATAAAGGACAGAAGTGTATTTTATTAAATTTATATGCCCCAAATGAGGAACACGAGAGGGTACCATTTTTAACCAGGGTCATCTCAGAATTTGTCTTGGACTCACAAAGCCTTGTTATTATTGGAGGGGAGTTTAATTCAGTATTAGATTTACAATTGGAAAGAGTTGGTTCTAAATCCATGGGTCCTGCTCATGCCAGTAAAGTGCTTTCTCGGCTGTGTTCAGAGTTGTCTCTGGTTGATGTCTGGCGATTTGTTCGACCAAGAGAATGCGATTACACATACTATTCGCCCAAATACAGAATGTATTCCAGAATTGACTTTTTCTTAATATCAGCCAACACCCTGCAATACCTTCACAGGGCAGCCATAGGCAACATCTTTCTTTCATACCATGTCTTGTTTTCGTTGGACATGGAATTAACCCCTAGATCTCCAGAGTCCATATGGCAACTAAATGTCAGTCTACTGACTCATGACAATTTTAAAGACTTAATCCAGCACTCAACGAAGGAATTTTTAGACACTAACCCACAGGGAGAGACAGAGGACAGTGTGAGATGGGATGCTCTCAAGTGTTACTTGACAGGGGCCATTATCAAATGTGCCTCCCAGTACAAAAATCTAAAATAAAAGAAAGGTGTGAATTAGAACAAATAATCTCTCAACTTGAACTAACCCACCAGAAAACACTGGATCAGGCCACTAAAATAGAATTAGATAACCTAAAACTAAAACTTAATAAAATTTTAGGTACGTATATAGAAGGGCAGCTTCGATACTCCAAACAAAAATGTTATGAGCAGGACAACAGGGCAAGGAGGCTGTTGGCCTGGCAGCTCCATAAAGAAAGATCCTCTAGAGCTGTCCCTAAGGTAAGAACTGTAGAAAACAATTCAATAATCACATCCCCTACCCTTATTACAGCCCAGTTCCAAAAATACTATGAAGCCCTCTACCAAGTGGAAAGAAACCCCAGGCACCTAGAAAGAACTCATTCCTATCTAGATAAACTCCAACTGCCCAAACTGACTGAGGAGTAGAAACTAGGGATAGAATCCCCAATTTCTAACACTGAGATCACAAACAAAATCAAACAACTTAAAAATGGGAAGGCACCGGGTATGGATGGCAACATGGTGGAATTCTATAAAGAATTTATGGAGGTCCTGCTGCCTCCACTTGAGGGCACCTTTAATGACCTGTTGCGGGGACAAGAAGCAGCTCCCAGGTCCAGGAAAAAGGCCCAGATTTCAGTAATCCTTAAACCGGTCAAGGACCCAGAAGACTGTAGGTCATATCGACCCATCTCCCTGCTCCCAGTGGACTTAAAGATTTTTACAGGGATCATGGCAGATCAATTACAGGAGGTGGTCAGAGGCCTAGTGCATAAAGATCAAACTGGTTTTGTTTCAGGCCGTTACCTACAAGACAATATACCCCGATTGTTAAACATAATTTCATCCCAAAAGACCAAAAAATATTTTCAATTAGCCATCAGTAAGGATGCCGAAAAGGCTTTTGACAGGGTAGATTGGAAATTCTTGGTTGAGACCTTTGGGCACTTTGGCCTGGGGATACATTTCTAACTGTCATCAAGGCCCTCTACCATGCCCTGAAGGCTAGGATCAGGCTAAATAGCCATCTTTCTGAAAGATTTCCACTATTAAGGAGCACATGACAGGGCTGCCCTCTCTCTCCGCTGCTTTTCACATAGAAACATGGAAACATAGAATTTGACGGCAGATAAGGACAGCTTGGCCCACCTAGTCTGCCCATTTTCCTACCTAACAGATAAGCTGCAGATCCTAATTAACCAACAGCTTATGTCCTCCTACCCCCCACTAGGACTGCCTTATGTCTGTCCCATGTATTCTTGAATTCCCCCACTGTTCTTGACTCCACGACCTCCTCAGGGAGGCTGTTCCATACATCCACAACCCTCACTGTGAAAAAATACTTCCTCACATTACCTCTGAGCCGTCCCCCCTCTATCTTCAAATTGTGCCCCCTTGTTCTTGCACATCTCTTTTTCTGAAAGATGCCACTCTCTTGGACTTTGTTGATTCCCTTGAGGTACTTGAAAGTTTCTATCATGTCCCTCTCTCCTCCTCCTTTCCTCAAGGGTATACATATTAAGCTCCTTTAGTCTTTCTTCGTATGTCTTCTGGCGCAGACCCTGCACCATTTTGGTTGCCCTCCTCTGGACAGCCTCCACTCTGTCTATGTCTTTGCGGAGATGGGGTGTCCAGAACTGCACACAGTACTCTAGATGGGGTCTCACCAACTGCCTGTACACAGGGATAACAACTTCCTGTTTTCTACTATTGATGCCTCTCCCTGTGCATCCCAGTATCCCCCCAGTCTTCCTTACTGCCTTCTCACATTGCTTGCCCACCTTTAGGTCATCTGATATAATTACCCCCAGGTCCCTTTCCATTTTTGCTGTTGTCAGTATCTCACCCCCCATTGTGTACTCTTGCCCTGGGTTTTGGTTTCCCAGGTGCATTACCTTGCACTTCTTTGCATTGAATGTGAGCTGCCATACATTTGACCATTCCTCCAACCTTGCCAAGTCCCTTCTCATCCTTTCCACTCCATCTTGTGTATCAACCCTGTTGCAGATCTTTGTGTCATCTGCAAAGAGACATACTTTTCTTCAGTTCCTCTACAATGTCCTTATAAAGACATTAAAATGACAGTCCTAGTACTGAACTCTGCGGTAGCCCACTAGTAACCCTCCTTTCTTTACTGTGGACTCCATTTACTTCTACCCTTTGCGTCCTGTTGTCTAGACAATTTTTTATCCAGGCTACCACCTTGGGACCCACTCCAAGGCTGACTAACTTGTGTATTAATCTTTTGTGTGGGACTGTATCAAATGCCTTGTTAAAATCTAGGTAAGCCATGTTCACAGCCCCTCCCTGGACTACTACTTTGGTCACCCAGTCAAAGAAATCTATCAGATTCATCTGACACGACCTTCCCATCATGAATCCATGCTGCCTTGGGTCCTGTGCCCCACTGGCCTCTAGGTACTCAACAATTCTTTCCTTCAGAAGTGATTCCATCATTTTACCTACCACTGAGGTCAAACTAACTGGTCTGTAGTTTCCTGCCTCTGTCCTGCTCCTACTTTTGTGAAGAGGAATCACATCAGCCCTCCTCCAGTCCTCAGGTACCATCCCATCCTCCCATGATTTGTTAAAGAGAGTAGTCAGCAGTGTCATTAGTTCTACCCTTAGTTCTTTTAGAATTCTAGAGTGAATCCCATCAGGCCCCATTGCTTTGTCCACCTTCAATTGTATTAGTTCTTTCAGAACCCTTTCTTCTGTAAATGGACTGGTATCGACCCTCATCTTCAGAGTGTTTCTCTTGTTTGGTTTAGGTACCTCCCCCTCCTCTTCCTTTGTGTATACTGAACAGAAATATTCATTCAGTATCCCTGCTTTTTCATTGACATCCTCTACCCATATTCCCTCCCCTTTATTAAGCCTCAGTATCCCTCCTTTGGTCTTTCTTTGTTCCCTAATGTACCTATAAAAGGTCTTATCCCCCTTCTTAACAGAGTTGGCTATCCTTTCCTTGGTTTGGGCCTTTGCTATTCTGACTGCCTTCCCAGCCTCTTTCTGTTTCAACTGATAAAGTTATCTGTCCTTCTCCTTCTGTGTTTCCTTATATTTCCTGAATGCTATCCTTTTCTCCTTAACCTTCCCTGCCACCTGTTTTGAGAACCATAGTGGTTTTTTCCTATGTTGTTTTGTTGATTTGCTTTACACAAAGGCTTGTTGCCTCTGTGATGGCTGTTTTGATTACTCTCCATTGTTCCTCCACCCCTCCTTCTTGCCTGTTTGCTAGTGCTTTTCTGAGGCAATCTCTCATTTTCTCAAAGTCATCCCTCCTAAAGTCCAGTACTCTTGCTTTTGTATGGCTTGAGTCACATTATCACTAGAACCACTGGCGGCAGCCATTAGAGCGCATCCTCTCATGGAAGGGGTTACAGTAGCAGGTCTTACCCAAAGAATTGCACTCTACACAGGTGACTCCTTATTTTTCATTTCAAATCCTGAGACCTCAATTCCAGCTCTTGTGAGAGCCTTGGAGGAATACGGTGCCTTGGCAGGCTATAAAATCAATCACAGTAAATCTGAGGCTTTAATATTCAGCGGTACCCCCTCCTGCAAATTTAAAACAACCTTCCCTTTTGCTTGGGCCCATAAAAATATCATTCAATATCTTGGCATTGTAATATCTGCGGAGCTTTCTCAGCTTTATAAAAACAATTATTTAAAACTATTTCAAACCCTGCAGGCCGATATAGCCAGATGGCAGTTATTACCACTGACCCTATATGGAAGGGCACAAACCATCAAGATGAATGCCTTGTCTAGGCTACTCTTCCTTTTTCAAACTCTCCCAATACAACCTCCCAGGGACTTCTGGGTCATCCTACACAAGGCGATGCAGAGATTCCTATGGAATAACGTCCCAGATTAGCCAAGTATATCTTACAAGCTCCGAGGGAGAAAGGAGGTATAGCCCTTCCACATTTTTATTTTTACTTTCTAGTCACCAGAGGAACATTACTATGCACTTGGGCCAAGTGCAGAAAGGAATCAGGCTGGTATCACCTAGAAGAGGAATCCCTTAGGGGCTGGGCACTGTAGGGTCTACCAACCAACACCATACCGGAGGGAATATAGGGCTCACTGACAAATCCCTGGGTTTCCCACATCATTAAAATTCTGAAAAAGCTCAGAAAACTTACTCATACCCCAGAAGGTCTTAGACCTCTTTAACTGATCCAGTTTGAACCCTCCTTCACTCCACCTAGATTAGACTCCAGCTTTCGGTTTTGGGCCATGCGATGACTGTCCAACTTTGCATAATGCATTGATAATGGAAAGTGTCTCTCATTCACTCTGCTAGCTAATAGATTTCAGCTCCTTAAGGCAGACCATTTTAGATATTTACAAGTTTTTCATTATATATCATCTTCTAATAGGAAGCAGATGCTAAGCAGAGACAGAACAGAACTTGAAACTTTTTTTACTTTAAATGAAAATCAAAGGCACCACCCACCCTCTTTCACAGTTGTATAGTCTGTTACTTAATAACAACCCCTCCAGGGCAGAAAAGGTAAAAAAGAGATGGGAAGTGGAGCTTACAATTACGATCTCACAGCAGGTTTGGGACAGGAGAATGAGTAGAGGATGGCAGGTGACTAGCTCTCCAACATGGAGAGAGTTCCATTGGGAAATCGCTATGAGATATTTTCTCACCCCTACTACTGTGAAACATTTTGAACGTCATCAATATAAGCTGTGTTGGAGAGGATGTGGAGATTTAGGAACACAAACACATATGTTCTGGGCATGTCCGAAGCTCTTACCATTTTGGAGACAGATACATTCCCTGATGCAAAATATCACAAATCTACAAATTCCCTTTATGGGATCAGATCTGGTGCTAGGTCTTCCGACCTTACTCTCTGGCCCTAGGCAATCCACTTAATCAGCCCATATGATGAGGGTGGCTGCACTGAAGTGCATTACTTCAAAGTGGCTGTCTCCGCTTCCCCCTACGGAGCAGGACTGGATGACCAGAATGACTCAACTGGAAATTATGGAACAGATAACTAGCTCTTTGAGATTGCAAAGGGAAAACTTTGTCCAAACCTGGTCACCTTGGTACCAGCACCTACAAGGGCAGGCTGATACCCCCACATAAGGTACAAGAAGTGAATTTTGATCCCCATAATTTAGAATGTTATTTACAGAGGACTTGAGTTTGTGCCGGATTATATTGAATATATATATATATATATATATATATATATATATATATATATATATATATATATATATATATATATATGTATTAAGTTTGGGTCTGAAAACTATATAGTAAGGTCCTTTTTAGGACAAAGTTAGAGATGAGACTTTTCAAATCAATGTGAGAGACGAGGTAAAAATTCTTTACTTGTAACAGTATACACAGATTTGCATGGATCTACATGTACTTGTACCCTCTTTTTTTTTTTTTAGAGTTGAGAAGATCATTGTCAATCAGATGAAAATATTGTATAATATGTGAACTTGAACTGTGAGACATCTGATATTTAATAAACTTGAAGTTAAAAAAAAATAAAAGCTAAAAGACCTTGAGGAAGTAAAGACAGCTTTATGAAGGTTAGGTGGTTGGAACGAGGACCACCTGCAAGGAGAAGAGTTCAATCAGATGGCTTTGAATTAGGAACAAACACTCACCCTGGGACAAGAGATTATGTAATATATGCCCTGGGGTGCACCTTTCCAAAGTTAGAAGGCCTTGTTTAGCATTATCAGACCATCAGGAGGTGATTATATTGGTGGCAGTCTTAAATCTCTCTTGAATCTGTCTTACATGTGATCAGGTGGGGGAATTGAATAAATGTATTTTATTTGTACTGGTCAATGGTTTGAAATTAATGTTTTTCAACTAAAGACTGTCTGCTTTAAATTTTCTGTGAAATTCATGTCATTTGTTTATTTATTTATATATTTATTTATTTATGTATGCACATATGTATTATTAGTAAATATATCCCTAGATCATTGGCAGTCTTTCAAATTCCATGACTGGGTAATAAAACAAATGTACTTGACTAAAATAAATAGGAAGTTACACCCTTTAGCAATAAATGAAAATTCTTACCACCAGACCCCAAAGTGTGGTAATAACCCCTTTTTCAAAGTGGTTGAGAAACAAATTGATTTACACCTAAAAAAAATCCACCTATGATTTGCCATAATAATTTAATAGCTGTTAGAAAGAAGGCAACACATGGCAATAGTAGAAATAAAGTATAACGGTGGATGTGTTGTCATCATGGAGAGGCTACTACAAATCTGATATTGATATCAATTTTTTTTAAGATGTTTGTTTTCATATCATAATGTACGTAGATTACTCAATGTGGTCTGGAAGGCGGGTCAGGATGTGAGGAAAACATATGTCATATCAATGGATGCTGAAAAGGCTTTTGACAGGGTAGATGGGAGTACCTCTTTGAGGTTTTAGACCAGTTTGGTCTGGGTGACCCATACGTACAGTGGGTCAGAGCAATGTACCGCTCCCCACGGGCCAGTGTTATAGTTAATGGAACCCCTACGGCACCCTTTAAACTGGAAAGGGGAACCAGGCAGGGCTGCCCGCTTTCGCCACTACTATTTGCCTTAGCGTTGGAACCATTGGCGGCAGCAATTAGGCAGTGTAAAGGGGTTCAGGGAGTGAGAGGGACGGACAACACTGAACACAAGGTCATGTTATATGCAGATGATATGTTGGTGTTCCTGAGGGAACCAGAGGTTTCCATGACGTCACTTCTGCAGTTGGTGGAGAGCTTTTCTGAGTTCTCTGGCTATAAAATAAATTGAACAAATCAGAAATGTTGTGCTTCCCCAAACAGGAAATAGATGATGAACGATGCGGTATACAATGTAAATCTGCAAGTATTAAGTACCTTGGTATCAATGTGGGAAGAACAATAGGTTCTTTGTATGACTTGAACTATGCTCCCTTGATCAAAACAATGGAATCGGACCTCAGAAGGTGGATGCAGTTGCCAATATCTTGGTTGGGGTGGATAAACATATTAAAAATGAATGTCCTGCCTAGAATAGTGTACCCTATGCAGATGCTACCTATGTGAATCACACGGAGGGACGTAGGCAAATTGGAAAAGATATTTTCTCAGTTTATATGGAGAAGGAAAAGGCCAAGAATGCGGCTCCAAAGACTTGAGGCGGAGGTGGCTAAGGGAGGTCTCAATTTCCCTGACCTGCTAAATTACTATTTGTCCATCCAGCAGAGGTATATAGTGGATTGGGTATTCAGGCCAGAGGCAGCAAGTTGGGTGATGTTGGAGCAGGAGGGATGCATGGGGCAGTTATTGGCCTACCTGCACAGTAAGGATCATTGGCATATGGAAGCCAGGGAGGCCAGAACCCACTGGTGGGAATGACCTTGGACACTTGGGAAATGTTAAAGAAGGAGAGAGGGATAATTAAAGGGGAAACCATACTTATACTGGTGGCGAGTATTCCATTTTTCTTACCGGGGTTAGAGGATAGAGGATTTAGGGAATGGGAGAAGAGTGGGATAAAATATGTGGGTAGTATGATTGGAAGGGAGATGTTGCTTCTGTTAGAGGACATTAAAAAGAAACTGAGCTTACAGGGGCAGCAGTGTTTCGATACCTCCAGGTGAAAGGGTTCATGGGTAGAATAGAGAGAGAGAAGCTGGGGGGACAGGGGTGGGACTCGGTAGAACTAGTGATATTGGGAGCACAGAGGGACCCCAAGGGGTTTATTGGGAAAGCTGCAAAGATTGGGAAACAGGGATGGCCGAATTATACTCAGAAGGTAAAACAACAGTGGAGTAGAGATCTGGGGAGAGAAATCTCTGTGGAGAATTGGCAAAAGTTATTGTCGGGACATATGGGCCTGTTGATTTGTAACAGGTTTACAGCATATTTTAAGTTTCTGCACAGGTTATATTATCCTCCAGCAGTGGTGCACAAGGCCTATTCTCCACTGTGTGGGAGGTGCAAGAGAGAGGTGGGGACATACAGTATATGCACTGTTTTTGGTGTTTTCTGGTTCTGAAATCTTTTTGGGGAAAGGTATTTAAAGAAGTGGAGCTGATGGCGGGAACTCCCATCCAGTTGGACCCTATCAAAGGGCTATTTGGCCCAAATGCAGATGAGGTGGAGGATTGAGAGGCAATGCCCCATTGGATTAGGATTCTTAATGGTAATGGCTAAGCATTGCATTCAGAATACGTGGGTTAACAATGTCGTACCTACCATCCGACAGTGGCGCCAGTTAATATTGAAAAATTTGGCATTGGAATGGCCATGATTGATACTGGAAAACAGATCAGAGGCATTTTATGGGGAATGGGTTCCATTTCTTTCTACACTTGAAATGCAAGAGATGACCACCCTATGTGAGGGACTGGTCTAGGTAGACGGGGAATGACTGGATGGGTGTCCACCCCCCCCTTGGCGAACCTGAGGGTGGACATATCCAGGAGAGATGTGTGTTGGCATCTGTAGTATATAGATTTGACAATTAATTTAGATATTGGCTTGTTTTTCTCTTTCCTTCAATATTATAAATGAGCTCTTGGGAATCAATTGTATGGAGCAGGATTGTTGGATGTAGGAATAATCATATGAAAGTGCATCTATTTATGTGTCTGTTGTAGTTATGTGCCTGTTGTAAGTATCAATAGCAACATACATGTATGACTGTCTGTCTATGTATTGTATGTCTGTTGACATAAGAGAAAATAATAATAAGATTTATACAAAAAAAAAGATGTTTGTGTCTTATCTTGTTACCCACAAAAAGCCAAAATTTGAATCCTTGCTGAAAACAGCTAAAAACTATGCTGTAGTCGGATCACTGGGAATGACTCTGGTTTTCTGACTATCAAGCATCCCGTCCATCCAGCTCTGCATACTTTATCAAGGATACACAAGAATTTGGTCTCCACTTGGTAGAACAATTGTTTTCGGCAATACATCCTTTATTGAACATCTCAGCCAATTTGTCAATTTCTTTATGCAGAATATGGTCCCCCAAATTCCATCCTAAATAGGATATACCACTGATGTCCTCAATGTTGAATTTAATTTTATTTATTTTATTGCATTGTATTGTGTTTTGGAAGACTTTTGAGCTCAAGAGCCCTTTTATCAAAGGTATCCAAGTCAAGCAAGTTACATTCGTCAGGCCAATACAAGAAATGACAGGTTACAACGAGCATTAACATATTACAAGAGGTTTTAGTAATTGCTTAAAACATCAGACATATATCGAATGAAGTTGCTAAAATCAGAAATTGCAACCTCTTGACTTTAGAAGAGAACTTGTGCGCTAACATTTCCCATGCGGCAAGCTTAGGACCCAAGCAAATACCACATGGTATTCACATGGATTTCATGCTCACCCTGCCATTCTATGAAGCAGATCACACAAACAGTAGATGTGGATGAGTTGTTTTATTTTGTTGAAAAAATATCAACTTTAAACATGTTAACACACTGTTCAGCTTGACAGAGGCTTGCTCAGGAAGTAGTGATGTCCCGCTCTCTCATGCAGTCATAAAATACAAAAGGAAAAGGTTTAGCACTCATCCCCATCCTGTAAGGACTAGAAACAATCAGATATTGTGTAAACTACAGTACCTTTTTTATTTCTGATTAAAGTGCCATATACAATGCATGACATGATGAAGAAAACAAGCAGAAGCATGCCTCAGCATCCACTGACCTAATATTTCACTCCCATAAATAGGAGATTTGTCCATCTCGTAACTGCGAATAAAGAAGACAATTGACCCAATATCTGAGTGCTTCTAGTCCTTATGGGATGGGATGAGTGTTGCTCCCTTTTTTTGGTATCTTGACACATTTTATAATAGTAGCAAGGTGACCCTATTGTGTGGGTTATCCATCAGTAATCCCACCCAGCAAACAACATCATTCAGTTCATGTTGTTTGTAGTGCAGGAGTGGGATTATTTGACAGTGACCTACCCTCCATCATATCTTACTGCTTCTTTTAACCATACTAACAACAAATTCATCTATAACACCAAAATACATAAGTGGTTTATTGGGGAAGTCCTAATGATTTGGAATAAACTTGAAGCCCAGTGGGCAGCTTTTATAAATAGCATCAGTGATACCTGTCCCAACCTAAGATTCTCCCCAAGGAGTACATAAAAATAAAAGCAGAAAAAAGGTTGTGGTTCTCCTTGGCTGTACACTTCTAGTATCTTCCAATGTACAGTATCATACACAAATACATCTCTTTCTTTACATGTCATTGATTTCCTTTTACTAAAAGTAGTTTAAATGTCTTTCTGTTGATATAAGTGTCTTACTAATATAGCACTATATCATAAGTATATTTACACTATATGAATATAATGTATGGTCAGGGTCAATTGTTTATGGAACTCAGTGCCCTCAAAAACCCTGTTGTACCCTTGTAGTGAGGTCAGAACTATGGTACAACAACTTTCAAAAGCTATCGTACCATACTTCTCACATCACTAATAAGGAACAACAGCGAAGAAAAAAGTGGCTTGTTTGGCTCCCTATCCGCATTGCCCTGTCCATGAGGGCAGGAGAGGGTGGTGTACTGTGCAGTTCTCTGGCTGCAGAGGTATGGGCATGTTTGGCATCAGGGTAACCATAAACTATAAAAAAAAACTGTCTATGGGAAAGCATAAACAACAAGGCCATGTTTCCATCTCAGGGTGATCATGTCATCATGGGACTGCTTGAGCTTCACTCTTGAGATCATGCTCATATCATAACAGTTCTTCAATGAGAGCACAGCCTTGTTGTGTGTGGTTGCTCATACACTATTCTTTATATACTGAAACTACTTCTTTCTAGCAGTGTAATATATGTGCACTGTTAGTATATCAATATTGTTGAAGTGTATTTCCAGTATATCGATACATTGATGGTCTATCAATATGATGTAACCATGTCGGCCAAACACCAAGCTTTCATTTAACAAAGAATTAAGGTTCTAGCCCTAACGGTTCCAGAGTTAGCCCTTTCTTAGTATAATTTCTGAAAGAGCTTGAAGGTTAGAAACATATTTTTGTTCTTGTTTTTGTTTTTTTGTTCCAATAAAAGCTTGACATTTAGTCAACGTGGATATGTATAACCATATCAAAACACTTTCAGTGTATCAGTATCCTGGTTTGCATGCAAACTAAATCTGCATACTGGCATTCTTACTAAATCTACATACTCACTCCACAATACTTACTCTCCTTCCCTTTCTCTCCACCTAGGAAATCTACAGTATTGCTGGCCAAGTAGCTATCTCCTTTCATTTCCTGAAGCTTTGGTCCTCTTTTCCCCTATACATCTGCTCTGCCTCTTCCTCCTGCTCCATTAAATCTCTCTTTCATGACTTTCACTACTCACTCTTTCAACTGTTTCTGGCTCCATTTTTTAAGCTGCAATCCACCACCCTCCAACCATGGCTTGTTCAAGCCCTGCATTGTACTATGACTCCCTCCCCTATACCTTCCCTCCCCAATTTACAGGATTGTTCACTGCTCTTGATCATTTGTAAATTTACTTTTTCTCAGGCACATTGTTGTACTATATAACTGTGCTGAATATGTGTTTGTTTGCATAACTGTCAATTTATTGTGCTTAGTGCACGTTACTGTATGGTCTGTTCTCCTGCTCTCTCTCCCCCAAGGACACATGTGGAAATGAGCTGTTACCAGCTCAGTATGTCTTCCCTGGTAAAACTTTTGAAATAAATAAAATTACTAAGAATGCACTTTGACTACACAGACAGAAAGAAGTTGTTATACCTCACATCTCTTTGCATTTAAATGCATAGCACTGGGCTACCAAATGCAGAGCAAATGGTCAGAATCAGTAGCAGTTTCTTATTTTAAATAGTACGTTTAAAAATAGTAAATACAAAACAATCCAGCACTCACCATCACATATAATGAAGGATGCTGCTCTTTGATAATGTGAAAAATGACCACATTTATTAAAGTGCAACAATACCTGTGGCACTTCAATAAATTTGGGCATTTTCACGATATCAAACAACACACTTCGTGCGATGTGATGCTGGAATCTTTTATTACTATTATACTTTTATCATAAGCACCCCAACCTAGTGCATTTATTCTGTTTTGTATTTGCTAAGTTTAAAAATATTTGACACTACATGTTTAGTGCTAAAGGAGAACTGTGCTGAACCTGTAAGTCACTTTTCCTAACAGAAGCTTTTTTTTTTTAAGTACGGGTTCCAGTTCTGCTATTGTTCTGTTTATGCAGGCCTTTTAGTAACCTCAGTGTGTGTTTCTGCTTTACTGTCTGGTGGTAAGTGCCATTTTGCAATTATATGATGTCATTTATGTCCCAAACAACTTCAGAGTTGTATAACAGAGCATAAATGCATTTTGCCAACAATAGAAGACTAGAAGAGGGATATAAACTAGGTCATACAGTTCTAAAATGGTTCTTAGCAGCAGAACCCTAAATCAAAACCACCCACCAAAATAACTAAAATGCTTGGATAGCTACAGCAATAACATCATTTGAACCTTTATTTAAAAAAACAGCTTCTACTGGGTCAAGTGATGTATAGATTCATTGCAGTTCTCCTTTAAGAAATGTTTCTATTAAGTTAGTTTGATTTTTAAATAGTTTATATGTCCATAAATAGCTTTCCCATTATGTGTAGCATCAGTATATCTTTGTGGAGTAAGGGTACATTTGTATGTAAAATACTGTACATAGTGCTATGTAAAATGTATAGCAGTTGATAGGTATGGAAGTCATTTCAGTGTATCAACATAACATATACTATATTGATATACTAGGAATACACTTACACTATATGAAGTCTTTTTTTTCTTAATTTGGGATGCTTTTTAAACATTTTAGGATATTTGGTTTATACTGTATACAACAGAAGGGGAGTGATCTGGGGCTAGGTAAAGACAGGACTTGTTGGATCAAAATCTGCTTGATTGAAAGAACTCACCTGGAGCACAGGGCAGTGATTAAGGGGCACCACAGGGGTCAATCCTGGACTCACGCCTGTTTAATATGTATGTCAGTGACATAAGAGAGAGTGTCCAGGATAAGGTGTGTCTGTTTGCCATTGATAACAAGAGCTTTTGGAAGATTGACAGAGAAGAAGGCATTAGCATTATGAAGCATGATATAAGGTGACTGGAGAAATAGTCCAGTATTTAGCAATTGAAATTTAATGCCAAAAAGTTCAAAGTGATGCACACAAGAGGGATAAAATAGTGTACTATTTTGATAAGACACAGGTAGAAAGCATAGAGAATGAGAAAAACCTGGGATTAGTGAGACGTGATAACCAAAAGCCAGCTTCTAATTGCAACAAGGTACCATATATAGGTGGGCTAACAGAATGCTGGGGTGCAAAGGGAAAGAGATTAGTAGCAGAAGGAGGGAAATTGTATTGCCTTTGTCTAGATCACTGGTGAGACCCTATCTGGAATACAGTATGTAGTTCTGGGGCCCACAGCAAAGGAAGTATAGGGATAGATTAGAAACAATGCAATAAAGGGCCTCAAAAGTTATCTATGATCCGCATGGCAAAAGACATGAGGAGAGCCTGAAACGTCTCAACATGTACTCTCACAGGAGGACAGGAGGGAAAAGGAGAACATGTTACAGGCACTCAAGTTAATGGAAGGCTTCAACAGAGTAGACACAGGGGATTTATTCAAACGAAGAAACAGCGCATCCACCAGGAGGAATGTGCTCAAGCTGGCAGGAGAAATGATCAGAAAGGACATTAGTAGGTATTACTTTGTGGACAGGGTTGTTGGTCAGTGAAAAGAAACTTCTTGATAAGGTTGTGGAGGCAAAGACAATACTGGATTCCAAAGGAAATGGGACACCAATAAAGAGGTTATTAGATCAACAGAATAAGTTGAGAAAGACATGACTGAGATGGAGTATGGAGAGTAAAACGTCTCTAAGCTGGGAATTTAGGGCAAACTGCATGGACTGTTCATGTCTTTTTTTTTTGTCCTTATGTTTATGTTTCTTAAGCAAAACAAATAGGCAAGATAAGGTAAGGCAAGGTAAGGTAACATTTATTTGTAGCAATAGTATAATTTGTGTTATAAGAAATCTGATTGGCAAAATGCTGATCAAACAGCATAAATCCTCATTTCTGTTTAGTAACCCCAAATCACCCAATGTCTTTGCAAAAGGATTGGAAAATAAAATAGTTCCTGAACATTTTAGTAAGCAAGAAGGGTGACTGATTGGTAACCGACCTATACAGTATACCAACTAATGGAAATGAATTGTTAAGAGCCAGTTGCTACCACCCAAAATAGTTTACTAGAAATATTCCCTTTGGACACTATTTAAGAAGAAAATATACTTGTTGTAATGGTGCTGATTTTCAACTCAAAGCCAATGCAATGCCTAACAAATATGTTGTGCTCCATAGATAGAGGTATCTTTTGGGAAAAAGTGTTGGCACTGGATATTCCACATACACTTTTACTTCCAATAGTTCAGTTATACAACAGAACTTACATAAGACTGGCAAGGCAGAATAACCTCACGTAACACTTTGAATCTAACAGTGGTGTTAAACAAGGTGATCTTCTAGCCTCCGTGTTATTTAATACCTAAATAAATGGCATATTACAAAACATAGAACAGTTACATTTTCATTCTCCTAACATTAAAGGTACTGTCTGTCCAGCTCTCACATATGCAGACAATATGATCTTATATTCTTTGTCAAAGACTAGTCTACAGTGAAAACTGAGTCACCTCTATCAAATGTGTCTCAGTCATAAGCTGATTATAAGTCACACTAAATCCAAAATTATGATTTGGGGGGAAGGAAGCACCCAAAGTTTTGCATCAATAATCAAAGGATTGAACTAGTTAAGGAATACTGCTATTTGGGGGTTGCACTTATGCCCAATGGCATGTAGACAAAATTTTATATAATATGGGGGATGACTGTCATTCCAGCTGTAAGGGCAGTCAAGGCAAAGAGTAACCCCATAATTCTATAGGGGCAGATGTTTGGGGATACTATATTCCTCATTGTTTGGAAATACCATTCTCTTTGTTCTGTCATGATATTTTAAAAACTAGTAAGTCTTTTCCTGAGCAGCTGGAAATGGCTGAATTTAGGGAGGTTCCATTAAACTATCTAGTAAAGTGGAGAATGGTGTGCTACTGGCTGCATATTTTAAATAGCTCTAACAATCCCTGGCTGAAATTGTGCTTAGAAGAGAAAAGGAGCTAGGCACAAACCCAGAAAGAATCATTAAGGTTGGTCAGTTTACATGAGACCTTAAAACAGATTAATATGTGGCACTTGTGGCAAGACTCTCTCAAAGGGATAATAATCTCCAATACATACAAAAATGTAATGAAAATCAAACTTAGGAAATTGCTCAGGAAACAGACTGCATCAAGTTGGCTAAATTAAAACCAGTACAGTGGTATCTCAATTTTAATCATTTTTACATATGTGAACTTTATTTAACACTGCATCTTGAGGCAAGAGAATGCAGAATTACAACAATGTGCAGGTTCAATATGATCCCACTGAAAAAGTTGGAAGCAAGGTAAGAAAAAAGCACCAAATCTGATACCAAATGTTTTTGCAGTAATTGTCAGGTTGAAGACTCAGGCCCACACATTCAAAGGAGATGTATCGCACTTCCTGAGATGCTCTCATGCATCCCCAGACCTGTGACTGTCATCGGGGGTGTGGCAATATTCAGAAGCCCTCGATGTGCCACACAAGTCCAAGAGCACTGCAGTGTAGAATATTGCAATCTGGGCATGCAAATGAGGGGTCCCTCATGCATATTCCCCGCATTGCAATATTCAGAAGCACCCTGTGGAAGACACCACCGAATGTGCCAGCACAAAGTTAGACATCCAAAACCCATGCTTAACTTTGTGCTGGGCAGAGTGTTGCCCCACACAATGGCCAGGGCCTATCACCTGATCTCCCCCAGCCCCAATCATAGTGTATATGTATATTACTGCAAATCCCCCATTTCCATAGTGTAGGGTCTTCCCTCCCTGCCCCAGTCACTGTGTATATGGAAATTACTACAAAACCCCTTTTCCATAGAGTAATGGTATCCCCCTCCTTGCCCCATTCCCTGATAGATGTGTACAGTAATATGCCCTGTTTCCATGGTATAGTGGTACCTCCCTCCCTCCCTACCCTAATCCCTGATAGATGTGTACAGTAATATACCCCTTTTCCATACTGTAGCATTACCCCCCAGCCCTGATTATCCACAGAATAAATATCAAGCCCCCCAGTATGCCTGGTAATCTAGTGGCCCCCACCCCATTAGGATGGGACTCCCCACGCCACTCCCCCCCTTCCCAACCAGAGCCTGTGACTGTCTCAGCCCTCCTCACACCACCTTGGCCAGCCACTGACTGAACTGTCAAGGAGCATATACAGTATAAAATATGCACTCATTGGCAGAAGGCCTGGTTGCACCATGCATGCCCAATGAGTTCATTAGCACATTCTGTCTAAATATCACCCTTGGGGGACATGGCACATCCAGGTATGCATCACATTCCCCCATGGCAGCCTTCAGCCCTGTACCCTGGATGTCCTATGCCAAACATGGCTGCTGCCTGCTTAATGCCATGCTTCCAGGGTCCGATATTCGAACAGAATATATGATCTCTTCCGATCATGCATTCTGTTTGAATATCCTGTTAGAGTCGGCAGGCACACTTTTTGGGGCGGTGCATCTATTTTCATCGCACATCCGGCCAGCTCTGAATATGTCACCCTTATTTCACATCATTTTTAGCTTCCTTCTGTTTCTGAAGTGATAATTGAAATATCTAGATGCTTTCATAAAATCATGTAAGTCAGCCTGACAAGATTGCTTAGAAACATTACTAAAGCCTACCATTGTAAAGAATGCAAGAATGTTAAATTTATGGATGCTGAACACAAGTACTACAACACATTGTGGCTGTTTGTTCTGCTGCATTTTAAAACATTTTTGCACAGTTTGCACAACAGGGGAACTTATCCCCAGTAGTAGGCACCAAGGTGTGCCTGTTTTAATTCATTTTTAGAATATTTGTGGGCCGAGTGTGAGCGTGAGATCACATGACCTGCGCACTTCCCAGTTCTAAGTTCACTATAAATATTTACCTCAGAGCAAGTGGTGTGAGAGGTTGAGTGGGGAGAGCGCACATCACCACATGCGGAGACATGTGGTCGGCAGGAATGAAAGGAAACAAAGCCACAGACCTTTGTGAGTTACAAGTTTGATTCTTTTTGTTGAAGTGCTTAGCTAATTCAAACAAATACTGGGAGAACACAGCGGGGACCAAAACAGCTGTGGTTGGAATTAAGCAGTCTAGTGCAAGAGTTAATCATAGTAGCAGCTACTAAGGCCCATAAAGACATCTAGGGAGTACTACAAACAAAACAAAAAAAAAACTTTTAATACTGAGCTTGTGTGCGTGTTTGTAACATAGCCATGGGAGATGCCACAATAACACTAGATGGTGATGTAAGTTTTAAATGTATAGAGTGTAAGTGGTACTTATTGGTACACAACGAAATAATTAAAGGGGAATATATATGTGATAAGTGCCTAAACAATGATCAATTTATTAAGGAAATGCTAGATTTGGGGACAAGACTGGATCTATAGGAGAAATCACTAAAGGATATGAAATCAAAGATTAAAGGAAAAAAAAACAACAGGGACAGAGTAAAATTGGAGACAGTATAAAAAAGACTAGACTAAACAAATGAAAATGTGACATTGATTCTAGCTCAAATGAGGAGGAATGGTCAATAGTCCAGCCAAACCCAAGGAAAAGGAGGGGTAACCACATTTTCATCCAGCAATCCAGCACAGAGATAAGATTAACAAATAAATACTCAGCCCTTGAGACAGAGGAAATTTTGGAAACCCAACCTGTACAAGATAGAGAAAGGGAAACCCCACCAAAAACAAGTATCTCACACCTGGAAAATAGGGATAATCCTCCACCACAACCAAATAGGGAACATGGTAACTCACATAATATCCTAGCTAACACCCATAAAGAATATACCCCCCCCCCCAACCAAGGAATCTGCTCAGGCGCCTATGCAACAAAATGTCCAGAATCAAATTGTTGCTATTGGTGACTTAGTAATGTACTGAGACAGACAGGTGTGCAAAGCAGACAAGCAAAACATAACTTGCAGTAGCTATAGAGGGGCACGGATAGCTGACATAATGGAACAAGTGGATCTTATATTAAAAAATGCAGACCCAAAACCACTTAGAGTTATTCACGTAGGCATGAATGATATCAATAAATCACACATAGAGGACATTAAGAAAAATTTAATCTCACTTAAAAACAAGTTGGATAAATAGGACAGTGAGATATGTTTCTCAGAAATACTGCCGATCCCCAAAGAGAGTTACTACAAGAACGAAAAAGCAAAACAAATCAATGAATGGTTAAGAAAATGGTGCCAACAGAATGATATTAAATGCCTAACTCACTGGGAAATATGTGATGGGAACACAAGCCTGTACAGTCAAGATGGATTATATCTAAGCAAAAAAGAAAGTGCACTGATGGGCAATTAAACTAAAAACCTGGTCACCCAGTCTTTAAACTGATGAGTGAAGGGCAAAGGGTCACTTGGAAAATGGACAAAGAAGTCCATAAAATGACAATCAACCTATCAAAACGTTATTTAACCAGGCAAGTCACCATTGAGCAAGCTCATTTTCAAGGTGGTCCTGGAGAGAGCAAGTATACAATAAAAAAGGAATACGCAATACAGCAGAAAGAGAATAAATGCCTAACAGACTGATAGTTCTAGTGAGCAAGTATACAGTTGAAAAGGTAATACACAACACTGGAGAGATCATTCCTTGTTACATAGCAGAATGACAATGATTGTTCTACAGACTGATAACAGAGTATAAATAAATAAATAAATCAAAAGTAGGCCAAGTGCAATGCAGATAAGGTAATAATTCCACATGACCTCCAGAGTACAACCTATAATGACAAATAAACAAGAGCCCCATGCCACACCGTACCAAAAAGATTAGGCAACCTCTCACATGAGAGGTCAACTGGGTAATAGAAAATGAGAGAATGTTAGGGATTATATAAGACAGTCAAAAGGAGGAGGAAATAGAGGAAAATAAGAGGGGAAAGAGATGGAAATAATGAAAGGCTTTATAGTTAGTTACAGGACATTACTACAATATCATGGTAGGTGTTAGTGGTGGCTAAACCAAGAGCAACAACCTATCAGCATGAAGTCACCTGTAACATTTGCAAGATTCCCTCAGGTAACCTGCAATCAGAGTTTTGAAGGTAGAGGGAAGTTAACTTTAGTGTTTTTTGCATATCATTCCAAAGGGAAGGGGGGTAGTAGATAATTGTAGCCTGACCATGCCGTGTCTTTATCCCAGGTATGATAAAGTTAATTACAGAGAAATGCCTCAGGCCATATAATCCTTTTGCCCGCTCAAATAGACCAAGGATGTAGTCTGGCAGTTTAGTGGTTAAAGCCCTGAACAGCCAGAGCAGAGCATTTTTATGCCTCATTGCGGCAAAGGAGGACCTGCTAGTGTCTCATAGAGAAGGCAGTGATGTGTGCGTGGAGATGAGTTCAGGATAAATCTCAAAGCACGATGATATAGGGTGTCAAGTTTACTTAGGTATGAGTTGGGACACTGTCTGTAAAGTATGTCGGCATGGCCAAGCAGTGGAAGAAAGGTTGTTTGGACCAATCTTTTCTTAGCTTCAAAGGTAAGAAGACGCCTAATGCGAAAGAAAATGTACAGGTGTTGCCTCAGTTTTTTCGCCAGCTCATTAAGATGAGCCATAAAGTTGAGCCTGCTATCCAGCCAAAACCCAAGATATTTGAATTTATCCACAATTTCCAATGGTTCACCAAGTAAAATGCTGATCTGGATGCCACTTGGAGAACTCTGGGCAGGGGAGGTATGTAGTGAGATAGTCATAGCTTTAGTTTTTTTAGCATTACGAAGAAGCTTAAGGTTTAATAGATTATGCTGGAGGCTAACAAAGTCATGCTGAAGCTCCTTATGAGCTAATTCCAAGGAGTAATTAGAGGTGTAAAGGACCGTATCATCTGCAAATAGATGTACTTTAGCAGAATGTATGTGTACGTCGATGTTGTTGATATAAATTGCAAAGAGTATATGGCCCAGCATGGAACCTTGCGGAACACCGTGAGGTAGGGTTTTTAGAGGAGACAGGTCCCCTAGTACTTTAATTTGCTGCATTCGGTTAGTAAGATAGCATTTAAAACAGCTACTGGCATTGCTATCTATGCCAAGTTTTTTCAAGGTTTCCAGCAAGGGGCTATGTTCCACAGTGTCAAAAGCCTTGCTAAGGTCTAAGAAGAGCGCACACACATGTTGTTTTCCATCCAAGGATTTTGCCAATCCATAGGCACTTTGGCAAGGGCAGTTACAGTACTGTGGTTGGGTCTGAAGCCTGATTGAACTTGGTTTAAAAGGTTTTCAGATTCGAGGTACTCTCTAAGCCGGGTGTTCACAATTTTTTCTAGGAGCTTCAAAATAGTAGGGAGTAGAGAGATTGGCCAGTAATTATTCAGGTCACTAGAATCACCAGACTTGAAGAGGGGAATGATATGTGCAATTTTCCAGAGCCGGGGTAACCCCCATGTTCCAAGAAGAAGTTGAATAAATGAGTGATAGGGGCAGTCAGATGAAACCAACCTAATTTCAGGAAGAAAGACTCCAGGAAGTCAGCGCCTGCACTCTTTTTAGTATCCAGTGACAGTAGAAGATCCTCCACTTGTTTAAACATGATCGGGCAAAAGCTGAAGGAAGAAGGACACAGCTTGCACTCAGTGCTGGAGCTTGTATGATCATTCATACCACCAAGTGAACTTAGCTTACTGATGGGAGAGATAACAAATACAAGGCCTGCCATAGCAAAATGGTTGGTAAGTTGCTCCAGAATGTCAGCCTTGTCAGTAAAAGTTGTGTCTCCAGACACTATCTTTGCAGGCAGGGGAGAAGAGGTCTGATGACCCTCAACCTCTCTGAGAATGTTCCAGAACCTGGCCAAATTATTTTTGTTATTTTCATGGGCCATTTGGAAGTAGTAAGCTTTTTCTGTCCTAGCTAGCTTAGTACAGGCATTACTTGCAGCCCTAAAGGCTAGCCAGTCTGGTTCTATCTTAGTCTTCCTGGACCTTTTCCATAAGGTGTCTCTCTTCCTTAGGGCTTTCTTTAAAGTAAGAGAGACCCATTTAGGAGACCTTGTCCTAGTCTGAATCTTCCTCAAGGGGGCATGCCTGTCTATCAAACCTAATAATAGGTCATGGGAAATGATGAAAGCCTCTGAGACAGAAGGAGCCAGACAGAAATCTTGCTACATAAGATTGCCAAGGTCAGCCAAAAAGTCAGTTTGGCAAAAATTATTCATGCCTCTTTTTAGCTTGATGGTAGAAGACGAGGAAGGGTGAGAGGAGCGCCTAATGCAGGCTATGACACAATGATCACTTAAATCATTGTGGAAGACCCCCACGTGGGTATTATTATGAGGCTTGTTAACAAGCATAAGATCAAGAAGAGATCTACGATCCAGGTTTTTCTTGTTAGAAAGGGTGATCTCACGAGTAATTTGTGTTAACCCCTGCATGTCACAGAATTCCTTAAGAGTTTGGGAACACTCAGTATTCCAGTTAAGACTGAAGTCACCCATTATAATGCATTCTGAACTCACCTTTTCTAGTATTTGGAGAAGGTGGGATAAGATGCCATGCTCAGCAGAGGGTGGTTTGTAACAAACAGCAACTAAGAGGGCCAGTTCAGAAGATATAACTACTTTTAAGGCAAGGAATTCAAATTCTTTGGAGATAGAAGTACTATCAGTAACTGTGACTTCGAATTTACTCTTTATATAGATTGCTACCCCTTCCCACCCCTAGTAGGTCTGTCACACCCAAATACATTATATCCAGGGATATTGATGGACTTGTCTGGTGTTGAGGTAGTAAGCCAAGTCTCCAAAATCATGAAGATGTCTAGTGACACATGTAGTGCCCATGTTTGAATTATGTCATGCTTCTTGAGTAGACTGCAGACATTCAGGTGCAAAAAACGGATGCCCTTAATGTAAGAAGGTTCAGGCAGGGCATCTAGAACAATGGGAGGTCCAGGGTTCAGCTTGATGTTCCCTAAGCAAAGTAGGAGAAGGACTACCAGCCTCCTGAGGCAGCTTAGGATCATTTTTACTATGCACACTTTATGCCACTTAGCATACAAGTCTTTTTGGTGGAATATACAGGGGACAGTAAAATAAATGGTGTGAGACAGAAAAAATAGTGACACTTTTACTGGCAGGTAGAGAGGTGTTTTTATGTAACCGGCAGGCACTGGTTGATGTAAGCTCACACTATACTGTATGTACAGGGTGCAGTGCCCTTTGAATAAGGTAGTGTCCTGTTTAGGATAATCACCTGCTCTGGTAGAGGGTGCAAAGGAGTATTTGCTTCTTCATTGGTGGTATTAAATAGTAGTAAGAAATGGCTAAGGAAGATGGCAATGTCCAAAACTGCCATTGTACTAGCTTGCCACTTTCACCAGAAGATAACCTAAAAGTCAGTGTGTTTTGTCTGCAACCAAAAGAGCTATCTATGCATGTGTCTTGTGTACTACTCTCCGCCACCCAATTGAGCTCTGGGGCAAGCAGGAAAAATTATTTGTATTGTGTGAAAAATTACAGTATGAGAAAAACGGCCATGCTGGAGAAGCAGGGTGGGGGAGAAAGCCAGGCTATAAACTGGGAAGGCAGAGAACTAATCCCAACAAAAGCCGTAAAGTCAGCAGCCAATGGCAGACCAGTTCAGCGTTCAGCAGCCAATCGGAGCCCCAAGTGATTCTTCTGAAGGATGGAAATCTTGCCCAAGTGAAGGATCTTTTGGCCGGTCAGAGAAGGGCACGTGGTCAGCTGGCTTTTCCAGCTGCTGCCACTTGGCAAGTAAGGCTCACCACCTGGTCAAGGGCACCCAAGCAAGGGATCTTGTGGTCGGTCAGAGAAAGGTGCACAGCCGGCTGGCTTTTCCAGTTGCTGCCACTCAGCGAGGAAGGTTCGCTACCTGGTCAAGGGCACCTGAGGGCACCAGAAGTAACTGTCTCCAAACATTAAAGCAGGGAAATAAATCAAGGGGGAATTAATAAAGAACAATGGGTTAAATATCCTTATGACCAATGCTAGGAGTTTAAACATTATTAAGAAAACAGAGTTAGAAATCCTACTAGCAAAAGAAAATATAGACCTTGCTGTGGTCACAGAGACCTGGTGGAACAAAAACAGTCTACGGAACAGGGATATAAAGGGCTATGAATTAATTCATAAGAACAGATCTCATGAAAAGGGGGGAAGTGAGGCAATTTATATTAAGTATAACATTATATATAATGAGATAGCGAATAAAGACCCATCAGAAGGTGTACTAGAAATATTATGGATTGAGATTCTAACAGAAAGTAAAAAAATTACATTAGGGATCTGCTATAGACAACCTGACAACAGGGGGCAGGAACATCAATTAATGTTGAACAACATCACTAATACAACAGCAAAAATTAATGTTATTCTAATGGGTGACCTAAATCTGCCTGGCATAAATTGGAATAAATTATCCACATCAAGCCAGATGGAACAAAATTTTATAGACAGACTGGTTGCGAATGGACTAACTCAGGTAGTAAAGGAAATAACAAGAAATAAAAACATACTGCATTTCAATCAATCAGTCAAATCTTTATTTATCCAGGCGATCACTTTTGAGTAAGCTCATTTACAAGGTGGACCTGCTGTGGTCAAGGACAAATGTACATACATACAATAAGGTGCAGAATACAAAATGAGAATCAGGATGCAAAAAAAACAATCTTACAGCAACATGTTAAGTGCAATATATACATTCCAATTGTTCACAGAGATCCTACATGTGTTACATAACATTAATGCAGTAATTACAACCTTTATATACATAGAGTTGAGGTATCATGTGTATTATTGCCTACATGGAAGGGTACAATTATTTTCATTTCAGCCCTCAGTAACTGTTTATGTGCTTGGGTGAGGGTCCCAGTTTGCAGATGGACCCACAGTGAAGACTATATCTCCCGCTTCAGAGGCGGCAGGAGAGTAGAAATAGAGGTGCCAAGGTGCTGAGGGCCAGAATGGCAGCTGGTTTTTGACTAGTTAATGGGGAAAGATAGAACTAGGTTCATGGCTGAGTGTGGTGGAACCAGAGGGGGAACCATCTGCAGGACTGCTAGTGACTGTGGAAACACTTACAGTTTTCAGTGAATGCTTTGTCATAAATAGTCCTAAAAAGGGCAATACTGACAGGAGAATTAAGTCTCAATGATCTTTGTATCTTATTCCAGAGTGTGGGCAGCGCGTGGCTTGTGGCAGCCCTACCAAAATGGTTACTGATCCTGGCGATTTTCAAAGTAATTAGTGAATGACTTCGTAGTTCATAGTTACTCATTGGATTTAAGGGGAGACAGGCAATAATGTAATCTGGGAGCTTGTTGGTGAGAGCTCAAAGTGTCCAGAGGGCTGCATTTCTACACCATCTGTATTACAGGGAAGGCCACCCTACTGCTGAATATAGGGAGCAATGATGTGTGGAGGACGGGAGATCGGTTATGAATCTTAAGGCTTTATGGTACAGGACATCCAGTTTTGCAAGGTGTGAGATGGAGCATTGGCTATAGATAATGTTAGCATAGTCGATTAATGAGAGTAATGTAGATTGAACAAGCTGCCTTTTAGCATCTGTGGTCAGGAGGTGTTTAATTCTGAAAAAGAGGCCAAGCTTCTACCTACGTTTTTTCATCAGGACTTCTTTGTGCTCCAGAAAGGAGAGTTTGTTGTCAAGCCATATGGCCAGATGTTTGAATTTAGGTACAAATTCAAGCTGTTTGTCTAGTAAGGTAGTTATGGGAGGAAATGTACCAGCGGCAGCAGTATAGGCCCCAGTGCAATGCAGTGAAAAGATCAGGGCCTTGGGTTTTTTTGCATTTAGTAGTAGTTTTTTTATGGAGAAGCAGGTTCTGCAGTGTATTAAATTCCTTTTGTAATTCTGAGCATGTGGCTCCAGGCGAATCAAGGCTTAGACAGAGCACTGTATCATCAGCAAATAGGTGTATACTAGCTTCCTTGATTCCCAAATCCAAGTTGTTAATGTAGATGGCGAACAGTAGAGGGCCCAGCATGGATCCCTGTGGGACTCCTCTTTTTATTGGTTTGAGTGGAGAGAGCTCACCTTCGGCCTTGATTTGTTACTGCCTGTTGGAGAGGTAGTCCTGGAACCAATCCAATGAGGTTGAGTCCATGCCTATGGATTTTAGGGTGGAGAGAAGTAGGCAATGGTCGATGATATCGAAGGCCTTGCTGAGATCTAGAAACACCGCACAAACAAATTTTTTATTGTCAAGGTCCCGTTGTCAGTCATTAGTGACTTTGGCCAACACCGTAATAGTGCTATGCTTTGTTCTAAAGCTGGACTGCATAAGATTAAGCAACGAGGAGTCATCTAGGAATGATCTCAACTGTATATCCACAATTTGTTCCATCATTTTCAAAAGTATTGGTAAAAGAGAGATTGGCCTGTAATTGTTTAGGTCACTTGGGTCTCCTGCTTTAAATAGTGGGATGACATGAGCAGTTTTCTATTCTGCGGAGAGAGAGCCTTGGGCTAGGGACAAGTTGAATAGGTGTGATATAGGTGGGGCAAATATATGGTATGCAATTTTCAGAAAGTATGGGTCAAAGGAGTCAGCTCCTGCGCTTTTTCTAATATCTAGCTGTAGCAGAAGGGCTCCGACTTCCTTAATGGTAGTTGGGGAAAAGGAGAAGATCATATTTTTGTTACTTGGTTCAGGCGGCTGAGCTTTGAGCTGTGGACATAGACTGCTTACTGGTGCATTGTCGAATGCCATGCCTGCAGTGGCAAAGTGGTTGTTGAAGGCTTGAAGAATTTCGGATTTATTAGTGATAGTTGCATTGTCAATGGTAATTTTGGAAGGTAGTACAGTACCTGGTGAATGTCCAGACAGTTCCTTTATGGTAGACCAAAATTTGGCAGGGCTATTGGATGCAGATAGCAATTAATTTTGATAAAAGTTGGCCTTGGCCTGTCTGACGAGTTTCGTGCAGGCATTCCTAGCTGTCCTAAAGAGACACCAGTCAGCTTCCGCATGCGATTTCCGGGCTTTTTTCCATAGTAGGTCTCTTTTGAGTAAAGCTTTCTTCAGGTCCAGTGAGAACCACCGGCAGGTTCTGGTTTTTATTTGAGTTTTGGTCAATGGAGCATGCTTATTTAGGGCACTGGCTATGAATTTGTGGAGCAGATCATAGGCATCATTTACCGATTTAGCCAGGTAGAAACTCTGCCAGAGTAGAGAGTTTTTTAGATTGTTGAAGTAGGCCAGAGGGTCAAAGTTCCATCTAGATCTTCTGGTAGAGAACTTTGATGTAGTTAGTGGCTTAGTGATCATTCTTATGCCAGCTATAAGGCAGTGGTCACTAACATCCGCTGGAAGGATACCGGCATGAGAAAAGTAGTGTAGTTTATTGACAAGGAGGACATCCAGGAGGGTGCTTCTCACTGGGTTTTAATTGTTATTGCGAGTTGGTTCAGGTATGAGTTGGGAGAACCCATGGGAGTCACAAAATTGTTTTAGGGGTAGCGATCCGTTAGATAACCAGTGGTAGTTAAGGTCGCCTAGTACAATTGTTTCCAGAGGTGTCTTGTCTATTTCTGATGATAGATGTGTCAGGAGCTGTGGTCCTGCTGCTGGTGGTCTATAGCAGCCTATTATTCATAGTGCCACAGTTTGGGATAGTTCAACCTTAAAAGTCAGGCATTCGAAACCCCCAGCAATGGAAGTAGCATCTAATACAGATACTGTGAATTTATTTTCAACATAAATGGCCACTCCTTCTCCCCGGTCTTTCTGTCTGCTCTGAAGTGGAGGTAGTCAGGGATGTTGACCTCACTGTCTGGTGTGGTTGCCCGAGGCCAGGATTCTGGGATCACAGGAATGTCTGGGGCAGTATGAATAATCCAGGCCTGGACGAAATCCAGCTTCTTCAGAAGACTGCAGACATTAGCATGCATGAAACTGATTCCTTTTAGAGTAGCAATTTCAGATGGTAATGAAATCAACTTTGTGGGGCCAGGATTAAGTTCAATGTCTCCTGAGTATAACAGCAGGAGGAACAGAATTCTTCTCAGGTTGGTAAAGAGATTTTTAAAAGCACGGGTCTTTTTGCATTCATTGAAGGCTCTATTGTTTGGATCCAGGGACTGACACGTCCTCTTGTGTTGCCCTAATAGTGCATAGCTTAAGGTCCAGGCAGAATAACACCAGACTATGCAGTGCTTAAGTGGCTGAAGTTTGGGACCATGCATATCCGAGCAGATTGCTGTCCCACTTCTAGGCGATTCAACATAATTAGAGTGAATCAGAGACAGGCATAGGCAGCAAGATATGTGCCTATTCTTATTGTGTAGGTATACTGCTGGCATGGGGCATATTTCTATACCTGGATCAGATCTATTTGGAGGCTCATTCATGTTAGATAGCAGGGAAAGGTGGGCTAGTAAGCAAAGCCAGCCAAGACCTCTCATGTTTGTTTTTGCACAGCATTGAATTATACTACCAGGGGAATAGTTAGCCAGTGTCTTTGTATCCCCGAGTTTATTCTGAATGCTGGTACTACTGCAAAATTTTTTTGGGTGTTAGGGTACAGTACAGGAGGAGTAGTGTGGCCCTAGCAGTGACACATGTCAAAACAACATTAACTTAATGCAGAATATTTCCTGGGAGGAAGAGACTAAGGAGGATGACAATGAATAAGTACATTTCAAGTGATTTGATGTCTCTTCTCTAGAGACTGTGGAGATTCCTGTGCAGAGTGAAAAGGACCAATAGGAAACTGAAGGCATGGTTAATGGGGCTATAAGATAACACTCAGGGAGGGGGATGGGCAAGTGGGTGAAAATTTGCGGCTTTGCCGTACCTTGCTGGCCATGAGCGCCCGGGGCAGTGGTCTTGGGCGTCGGCTGGAGAAGCGCGCACCACCCAGTGGCTGCTCGTCCTGCGGCTGACTACTGGAGACCCTAAAGGAGACAGAAGGGGGTACTATTAGTAGAAGTCCTAGTCAGCTTTGAGGCAGGTCAGACCAGAAAGGAAGCGAAGCTGAATTAGCAAGACAAAAGAAGTGATTTCCTGGGCGCCGCTATGTCTGGCTGGTTTCTACAATGCTTCAGAGAGGGGGCTGTAATCGCTTTTAGTTTGTACCCTTCCCTACAATTCTGGCAACAGTTAGCTTACACAAAAATGCATCCTACATACATTTCTATCAGTTGCAGTTTCCAAAAATTGAGAAAAAAGCTCCTTTTTTACAAAGTAACAATATAAGAAATGGGGAGAATGGCGAGCCAATCGGAGTATGCCTCAGGAAGGCGCTCGTGCCCCGATAGGCTGTGGCTTTGCTGTACCTTGCTGGCCGAGAGCACCCGGGGCAATGGTCTCGGGCATCAGCTGGAGAAGCGCCAACCGCCCAGTGACCGCTCATCCTGCGGCTGACTACTGGAGACCCTTGCTGGCCAAGAGCACCGGGCAGTGGTCTCGGGCATTGGCTGGAGAAGTGCCGACCGCCCAGTGGCCACTCATCCTGTAGCTGACTACTGGAGACCCTTGCTGGCCTAGATCACCTGTGGCAGTGGTCTCGGGCATCGGCTAGAGAAGCGCCAACCGCCCGGTGGCAGCTTGTCCTGTGGCTGACTACTGGAGACCCTTGCTGACCTAGATCACCTGGGGTAGTGGTCTCAGGCATTGGCTGGAGAAGCTCCGACCTCCCGGTGGCCGTTCATCCTGTGGCTGACTACTGGAGACCCTAAAGGATACAGAAGGGGGGACTATTAGTAGAAGTCCCAGTCAGCTTTGAGGCAGGTCAGACCAGAAAGGAAACAGAGCTGAATTAGCAAGACAAAAGGAGCGATTTCCTAGGCGCCCCATGTCTGGCTGGTTTTTACAATGCTTCAGAGAGGGGGCTGCAATCGCTTTTAGTTTATACCCTTCCCTACAATTCTGGCAACAGTTAGCTTATACAAAAAGGCATCCTACATACATTTCTATCAGTTACAGTTTCCAAAAATTGGGAAAACAGCTCCTTTTTTGCAAAGTTACAATATAAGAAATGGGGAGAATGGCGAGCCAATCGGAGTCTGCCTCAGGAAGGCACTCGTGCTCCGATAGGCTGCGGCTTTGCCATACCTTGCTGGCCAAGAGCGCCCAGGACAGTGGTCTCGGGCATCAGCTGGAGAAGCGCTGACCGCCCGCTGGCCACTTGTCCTGTGGCTGACTACTGGAGACCCTAAATGAGACAGAAGGGGGGACTATTAGTAGAAGTCCCAGTCAGCTTTGAGACAGGTCAGACCAGAAAGGAAGCAGAGCTGAATTAGCAAGACAAAAGGAGCAATTTCCTGGGTGCCCCTATGTCTGGCTGGTTTTTACCATGCTTCAGAGAGGGGGCTGTAATCGCTTTTAGTTTGTACCCTTCCCTACAATTCTGGCAACAGTTAGCTTATACAAAAAGACATCCTACATACATTTCTATCAGTTACAGTTTCCTAAAATTGAGAAAGCAGCTCCTTTTTTGCAAAGTTACAATATAAGAAATGGGGAGAATGGCGAGCCAATTGGAGTCTGCCTCAGGGAGGCGCTCATGCTCCGATAGGCTGTGGCTTTGCCGTACCTTGCTGGCCAAGAGCACCTGGGGCAGTGGTCTCGGGTGTCGGCTGGAGAAGCGCTGACCACCCGGTGACTGCTCGTCCTGCAGCTGACTACTGGAGACCCTTGCTGGCCGAAAGCACCCGGGGCAGTGGGCTCAGGTGTTGGTTGGAGAAGCACCGACCGCCCAGTGGCTGCTCATCCTGTGGCTGACTACTGGAGACCCTTGCTGGCCAAAAGTGCCCCAGGGCAGTGGTCTCAGGTGTTGGCTGGAGAAGTGCCGACCACCCGGTTGCCACTCGTCCTGCAGCTGACTACTGGAGACCCTTGCTGGCTGAAAGCGCCCCAGGGCAGTGGTCTCGGGTGTCGGCTGGAGAAGTGCCGACCGCCCGGTTGCCTCTTGTCCTGCGTCTGACTACTGGAGACCCTTGCTGGCCGAGATCGCCTGGGGCAGTGGGCTCAGGTGTTGGTTGGAGAATCGCCAACCGCCCAGTGGCTGCTCATCCTGTGGCTGACTACTGGAGACCCTTGCTGGCCAAAAGCACCCCAGGACAGTGGTCTCAGGCATCGGCTGGAGAAGTGCCGACCACCCAGTGGCTGCTCATCCTGCAGCTGACTACTGGAGACCCTTGCTGGCCAAAAGCACCCCAGGGCAGTGGTCTCAGGTGTCAGCTGGAGAAGTGCCTACTGCCGGTTGCTGCTTGTCCTGCGGCTGACTACTGGAGACCCTTGCTGGCCGAGAGCACCTGGGGCATTGGTCTTGGGCACTGGCTGGAGAAGCACTGACCACCCGGAGGCCGCTTATCATTCGGCTGACTACTGGAGACCCTTGCTGGCCAAAAGCACCCAGGGCAGTGGTCTCGGGCATCGGCTGGAGAAGCGCCAACCGCCTGGTGGCCACTCGTCCTGCGGCTGACTACTTTAGTCATCACTTATAGAGAAGAGAATATAAAAGATTTGAAAGCATTGGGCCATTGTATAATAGTGACCATGAGATAGTGGTATTCAACATAAATATTCATATACAGACCAGTAAGGGTAAGACGATTGTTAAAAACTATGCAAAAGCTGATTTTAATTCCATTATAAAAAAATTGAAGGACTGGGACTGGGAGAAGGAACGTGATAAAACAAATGTAAATACATTCTGGCACGATATTAAATAGAAATTATTAAACCTTAAAAAGGCTATATGTACTTAAAAAAATGACAACAGAAAGGGTAAAGTGTCACAATGGTACTCTAGTAAAATTAAAAAAGCAACTTAGGGAGAAAAGATCAACATACAATGCAACAAGGCATAATAACATATTTAATATAGCCCAATATAAAAAAGAACTATGTATAAGTAAAAAATTAATCATGAAAGTAAACAAGAACCTGGAATTTAAGAATACACACAGAAAGGACAATGGGAGGTCATTCTTTGCATATGTTAACAATAAGAAAGTAGATAAGACAGTAGGATCTCTAAAAAATGATGATGTTAAAATAATGGAACCTACTAAAATGGCTAATGTCTTTAACGAATATTTCTGTTCGATATACAACTCAAAGGATATCACAAAACCAACTAACATGGAGCCAAACAATTACAAAACTCAGAACCATGAGTTTAGTATAAATAATATAATTCAAAGAGCAGAGGTTGCGCTACATCTTGATAAGATTAAGGTAAACAAATCTGCAAGGCTGGATGAATTACATCCGAGATTGCTCAGAGAGACAAGACAGTGGATAGCAGCACCACTAACCTCACTATTCAGTATGTCCCTTATGACTGGAGAAGTACCGGGTAACTGGAAAAAGGCAACAGTTATACCTAACCATAAAATGAGGAATAAGTCCAACCCATCAAACTACAATCTGATAAGACTAATATCGATTATATGTAAGATCATGGAATCCATCATAAAAAATAGGATTGAGGTAAACCTACAAAACAATATCACTGACCAAAACCAGCACAGGCTAAAAAAAAAATAGGTCTTGTGCAACTAATATGCTTGTTTTTTTATGAAAAAGTTAGTCAGACACTATCCAAAAATTACTCAGTTGATGTTATACACCTTAATTGTCAAAAGGCATTTGACAAAGTGCCACACAATATGTTGATAAAAAAGTTACATGACTTGAATTTGGAGTGGGCTATAGTGCAATGGATCACAAGTTGGCTACATAGTAGGACACAGGTTGTAGGAATCAGAGGTAACATGACGGGGTTAAGGGGAGTGACAAGTGGAGTGCCACAGGGTTCGGTGCTCCGACCTGTCCTGTTCAGTTTGTTTATTTGTGATCTAGAAAATGGGACATCTAACTGGATAGCAAAATTTGAGCAGTGGTCAATAACATAGAACAGATTGAAAGCCTAAAAAACAACCTTAAAGAGACTCACTAAGTTAAAATAATCCAGATCTGCACCACAAAGTTCGGTGCCTTAACTCTGCGAAATACTGCTGAGGTGTATGTGAGCCAAAAATTTCCAAAAGTATTGACGAGAGAACGCTCATAAAATTGCTGCAACTGGGTCACTGGCACTTCCCACTGTGTAACTCCACCCCTGATTCACCCCGTGCTCAGACACATTATGACATGAACCCAGGGAGAGCGGGGATGAGCTCCATTATAGTCTATGGGGGTAACTTTAACAACAATGACCATTTGGTGATTAAACAAGGGTACCGGGTGATTAACAAGAGCCTTATTAGTCACCTTGTGCCCTTGGCTAATCACTACATGGTCACTTTGATATATAAGATTGTTGTTAAAATTACCCCCATAGACTATAATGGAGCTCATCTCCATGCTCTCCCTGGGTTCACGTCATAATGTGGCTGAGTACGGGGGGAGCGGATCGGGGTCAGATTTACACACCGGGAAGTGCCAGTGACCCGGTTGCAGCAATTTTATGAGCATTCTCTTGTCAATACTATTGGACATTTTGGGCTCAACAGCATTTTGCAGAGGTAAGGCACCAAACTGTGTGATACAGAGGTCTAGGCTGGTAGATCTCTTTAAAAGTATAGAACTGTTGGCACAAAATAACTTTATGAGTTTTAACCCTGATAAATGTGTAATGTTGCACCTGGGCAGAAATAGCACACAGTCATCATACAGCCTACTAGGTAACCCCTAATGAGTGTGGAAACAGAAAATGATCTGGGTTTATTAATAAACAAGGATCTTAGCTTTAGTGACCATTGTAATAAAGTTATCAAAAAATCTACCACAATTCTTCACTGCATTAAAAACACATTCATTTCAAGGGATAGGAACTGTATTTACTCACTTTACACAGCATATATGAAACCTCATTTAGACTATTAGTCAATGGTTTGGACCCCCTTCCCCAGAAGACAGACATTAACAACTTGGAACGGGTTCGGTATAGGGCCACTAAGATGGTAATAGGGCTGAGAGATAAGACATATGAGGAAAGACTGGATGAACTGGGAATGTATATGCTGGAGATGAGAAGAAGGCAAGGGGACATGCTACAAATGTACAAAATTATGAAAGATGGTGAACTGGTGAAGAGCATGGGCTTAAGAATACACATAAATAACAATGATCTACATTGTCATACACAGCAAATCCTAACACAACACTGTATTAAAAATACAAAAAAAGGATTCTTCACATACAGAGCAATACAGGGTTGGAACTCACTGCCAGGAGAAGTGGTATAAGCAAGTTCTATAGAATTATTTAAAAAGAGCCTCTACAAATATCTTCTCAATCAAGGGTAAAAGATTGCCGCACATATGGTGGGAGATGGGCCCAATGGGCTAATGCCTACTCCTGTCTTAGTTACTCAGTACAGAACTCAGTATAAGTTGTGCTAAGACATAGAAACAAAATTGCCGCTAATCATTGATTCACAGTATTTTAAGCCATGTACATTTTTCTTGTTTTATCATTTCATGTAATATGTATTTCCTATTTCCCCTCTTTTTTTATTGATTGTAAAGATTTTTATTGGATTTGTAATGGCCATGGTCAAGTGAATAAATCATGAATACTGAATACTGCCTAACAAATTAAGATGGAGAATATATCCTGAAACTTGGACTGAGGTAGCTAGAAACAAGGCTGAAAGCGCAGAAAGAAAAAAAAATGCACAAAAGAGCAGCAATCATGTATAGTCTGCACATTACCATTCAAGTTAAACCAATTGGCTTGACATGTGGTTTAAATTCTTTAAAACAATTGGGACATTTTGAAAACTGAGGATGTTTTGAAAATTCCATTTATTAATCCACCAGGAGAAACTTATAGGAGAGTTAAAATATCTCAAAGACAAATCTGGTATATACCATATTACCAAAACCACCTAAGATTGAAATCAGTACCACTTGAGGCAGAATTTCTAAAAAAAAAAATCCATCCAAGATCCGCCCACCATACTTTTCAAATGGAAAATCCATTTGAATTGTTAGACCATCTATTAAGTGTTATAATGGAATTCAAATTTTGCAGGTGAAAACAATTGTGGAAAAAAACATGCAAACTTTATTTTTATAATGTTTTTACATCAAAGTGTGACTTTTGATGCAAACAAAAGTATCTTTTATAAACAGCAGCAGGGCTGCTCAGATGCATTTGGGTGATGAAGATGCAGGGTGATGTACATTTTCACCCGTATACAGCTCTTTTGAAATTTCTGGAATATGTGGTTCAGCCTGGCTGTGCAAGCAACTACAAACATAGGGATTCACTTAATATATCAATACTTACAACATGACATATTTCCCTCATCTGAGAATGGTCCAACATTTTGACATCAGGAACTTTATTAACTTCAGTACAGCACACACTATCTATATGTTGTTGTGTCCATGTATCTTGATTGGCAGTACATGGGACAAACTGCACATAGTTTGAATCAAATAGCTGATGAGCACAAGGCTGCCATTAAAACCTGTTATCAACAATGTGCAGTGGCAAAGCTCTTACACAGAAGGTGGTCGTGAATTTCCTGCCAGTCTCTGATTTAATGAGTTGGAGTAAATAATCTTCTCCCTGAGGAGTGGTATCATTATTAGAAAGTTCATCCAAAGCGAGACATATTGGATTTTTACTTTGAACTCAATATGTCCATTAGGTTGAATAAAGAAATGAAGAGTTTCACTTATCAGCATTCTTATAATATGTTCACACCGTTCTAAAGTTATTCTGGTCTCTATTCAGTTTACGTCTATTTTGTTCCCTTCCAGAAGGGCAGCAACAGAGTCCCCAATGTTGGGATTCTACAAGAACCTCTGGAGGAGAACCGGCAATGTAAGTTACACCAGCATTTAGCTGGTGTAACTTATGAACGCTCCTCAGGAGGTCCTGTAGACCCACCAACTGCCCAACAGTCATTCCTCAGATACCCTCCCCCCCATGCCCAGCATACCCCAGTGGGTGCCCAGCAGGGCTGCCTCACACCCAGCCCCCTGAAGTGTAGATCCAAGAGCCCACAGGGCTGCCCACCCAGCCCCAGATCCCGTTGTGAATTCCCCACAGGGTGGCGCAGTCACCCCCACCCATGCCCGATCCAGTCGCAACCGCAAATGTGGCATATACCCAGCCCTGGTAGTCTAGTGGTCCCCATTCAGCCATGCTAGTCCACCCAGAACCCTCCACCCATCCCAGCCGGCGACTGACACAGCCCACTTCTCACCTCCACGGCCAGCTGCTGACTGAGTTCAGTTGGAGCGCGTACAGTAAAGACGCACTCAGAAATTAATTTCTGAGCATGTCTTCTCTGTACGCACTCCGACTGAGAGCATCATGGAGGAGAGAAAGGAAAAATACATGGAACTATGTATAATGAATGATACACATCAGCAAGATATAGATAATGAATGGGGGATACACAACCATTTTCTTATAAGCAAATAGATATCTTAAAAGAGTCTCTGGGAGAAGGTGCACAACAAAGAGCTATGCTCATCAGTGGAATTGCTGGGATTGGGAAAACCCATCTTTTAAGGAAAATCATGTATGATTGAATGACAGGAACGGCTTATCAGGAATATGATGCTGTTTTCCATTTTGAGTCCTGGCAGCTCAGTAACCCTTATATAGTAGCTCAGACCAGCCTAGCTCTTGTCATTGAATATTTCTACCCCAATTTTAAACCGGTGAGAAATCTTCTAACAAATATATCTGCCAAAATACTGTTTATGTGTGATGGGCTAGAAGAACTGAAACCTCCACACCATAGAGCCACTGAATTAATTTTGGATTTTGAAAATAAATATTTTTTGGATTTTTGATGGCAAATCTTATTAATGGGAATCTAATCGAATCCTCTACTGTTCTGATTACAACATGATCCACGTCATCACAGAATGACATGTTAAAAAGCATAAACAAGAGGCTCATTATACATGGTGTTCTTGATAGTGAAATGTATGCTTACATCAAGGAGAACTGCAACAATCCTGAACTAAGAGAAAACATCATTTCTTACCTAAAGAAACATAAAAGTATGTGTGATATTCCAGCCTTTCTTTACATACTGACCATAGTCCTTGAGGACTTGTTACAGGAAGAGACTGGGGCTTGTCTACCAAACACCCTGACAGAACTATATACTAGTTATGTTTTGCGAATGCTGTTTTTCAAAGATGAGAAAAATTGAGTCAATCAGAAGATGTTACCAATGAGATCATAATGCTGGGAGAGCATGCATATGATTTATTAAAATGTGACGAAGATAACAAAACATACCATTTACTAAAATCTAAAGAACGTAACAACTAATCATTTACATGGGATAAGACTGACACAACAGTTTTAAAAACATATGTGTAGGAGCCACTAAAAAGCCAAATGATACTTCTACAAACCCATCCTATGAATTTGTACACCACACAGTCCAAGAGTACTTTGCAGCACTGTACAATTTGTACCATAATAATGACAATAAACCTTCTCTCCCTAAAAAGCTTTCTCATAACATAAATTATGTGGAAGTACTCCTTAACTATCCTGATCACAATAGTAACATTGACGTATTTACTATCCTGTTCTATGTCAAGCTCACACTGCAGCTCTATAAATTATCCTGGTTCAAAAAATGATTTGCATTTTAATACTAGTAGTAATAGTAGTAGTAATAGTGTTTTACTTCTGGTGCCCTTCCCTGGAATCCCAGGGTGCCATTACAAAAGATAATATCGATCAACACATACCTACTACATAAATATAATAAATTCACACAACAGTCAGCTAACAACATCAATAAAAATATACAGTAAAATCAGATATGAACATTAGACATTAAGTACACAAATAAATAGTTCATCTGATCTGTGGCCTGTCTGATACATTCTTCAAGTGGTTTAAATCTTCCCTCTTTGGCAGAACTCAGAGGGTGGTGTCAGGGATTTATTCATCCGACCCAGTTTCTCTGTCATGTGGGGTACCTCAGGGTTCGGTATTGTCCCCCATGTTGTTCGCAGTGTACATGCTACCCCTCAGAGATTGTAAGAAGGTATGGGCTGAAGTTTCACTGCTATGCTGATGATACCCAGCTCTACCTGTCTTTTCCACCCAACCAGGATAGAAGCTGTCTTGGTATTTAATAACTGCCTCATTGAAATCCAGGGTTGGATAAATTCGAGCTGGCTGAGTTTGAACTCGGAAAAGAGTGAGGTGATGGTCATGGACCCGGTCGCCGGATAGAGGGGTTGGGAGTGGGTTTGCCTTCGGGACTTTTCCTTGGAGGCTCCCAGCTCCTCACCTCTGAATGGGTGCGAAACCTGGGGTGATTTTTGATGATGGGCAGACACTGCGATCGCAGGTGTCAGCAGTCATCAAATCTTCTTTTTATCATCTGAGGAACAACTCCAGGATTAAGCACCTAGTTCCATCTGGTGATCTTCCAACGCTGATCCACGCTTTTGTGACATTGCACCTTGATTATTGTAACTCCCTTTATCTAGGGCTACCTGGGGTTGATATCCACCACTTGCAGCTGGTGCAGAATGCCACAGCCCGGTTACTGATGGGAACTCCCTGGACCTGTCACATCTCTCCAGTGCTGCGCGAACTGCACTGGCTGCCGGTACAGTGGCAGATCACCTTTAAAGTCAGACTTCTCATTTATAAAGCCCTACACAGACAGGGCCCATTTTACCTGAAAGAACTTCTGGTTCCTTACTGCCCTGCGCGATCGATCCGCTTGGCTGACGAGGGGTTGCTAGAGTTTTCAAGGGTTTCTTTAAAATCTTCGGGGGCCTGTGCATTTATGTAAGCAGCCCCAACCCTGTGGAATTCTCTACCCCATCAGCTCCAGGAGTGCACAACCTTGGAGGGATTTAAACAGGCCCTAAAAACCCATTTGTGGCATCTAGCCTACCCTGCATGATTTTATTTGAAGTTTGAATTTTATGAGAGTCTGTATTTAACTGTCTTTACTGCACTTTGTTTTATCTTATTGTTAAGGCGCCTTGATTTTTTGAAAGGCGTGTTATAAATAAAGTATTATTATAATTAAATACTGATTAACTAAAATCAAGAGTCCATAGTAGAGTCGGTATCCCAACAATTATATGCGGAATGAGGGTGAAGGGAATCCGGGCAAGGCAATTAGTGTGGACACAATCTGGGTGGTCAGGACTTCGGCGCAGTGCTGAATGTGGGTGGATGGGAACATGGGGCCCTATCTGTGGTCCTCCCCCCAAATGTGTGCAGGGTGGAGACTATTTATATTTATTTGAGGGGAGGTGCGTTGGGGGGCCAACATACAGTGCGACCAGCCAGGTGCGTGATGCAATTTCCTGTTGCGCAACTTGCTGTCAGCCGTTTTCCAATTCCCCAATCATCCCTGGCTAAAATGTTTTTTGCCCTATTGTGGTTAACCCAGTAGAGCCAAAGGCTTGAGTGAAGAGGTAGGTTTTAAGGTTCTTTTTAAATATTTCAACTGATGAAGCCTCTCTCAGAGCCCTAGGTAATGAATTCCAAAGTATTGGACCCGCTACCCTAAAGGCTCTGTCCCTAGAAGTTTTTAACTAGGTTTTGTGGATTTGCAGGAGGCCCTCATTGGAAGAACGGAGGGGGCAAGCAGGGCAGTACTGGTGCAGGTGCAGGAGTTCATGCAGGTAACCAGAACCCAGGTAGTGCAGTACCTTATAGGTTAATACCCCGATCTTATAAGAGATGCGCCACTGATGTGTAACTGTAATGCACTACATTTATTTAAATCACACTGTACTGTCCCTTTAAATACAGTAAGTGGCTGTTCAAATCTTGGGAGCACCAATGACATTGACTGCATGAACAAGATGCTTCAATGTTGACACATTGCAATGCACTTGATAGTGGGTCCTGTGACTCCCAGATAGGAAGTAGATTTCCAAACTTATCCTGCACTTCTTTGAAAATAAACTTTTTTCTTATTGTATTAAAACAGAAAGACATCCAGGTCAGCATAAAATATTTACACTATCTATGGGTGGGGTGCCACTGAAAATGTTTTGTCTTGCTATGGATGGTGAGTTTCTCTTTGCACTGTCTATCACCCAAATAGAAGCTCTCTCTCTCTCTCTCTCTCTCTCTCTCTCTCTCTCTCTCCCTCTCCCTCCCTCTCTCTCTCCATCTCTCCCTCCTCTCTCTCCCTCTCTCTCTCTCTCTCTCTCCCTCTTCCTCTCTCTCTCTCTCTCTATCTCCCTCTCTCTCTCCCCCTCCCTCTCTCTCTATCCTTCCTTCCTCCCTCCCTCCCTCCCTCCTCTCTTTCTCCCTCTGTTTGGAGAGCTCCATAGCGGTGAACTACATTATTATTATTTGCTATGCATTATACTTCGCTGTTTATATTTAATGCATAGTGTTAATTTGTGCAGTATTTTAAGAGCTAGATCTGGACAGACATCCTTGCTTCATATTGCTGGAGGACTGATTCTTTTGAGTCTGATAAAAGCTCTATGTTAGTCTATGCCAAATAGGACTAAATTGATTCGGGTAGTACAACCTGATACTGGAAAAGCATTTGGGAGCTTAAATATGAATTCCTCTGCTTGGACTCAGATCTAGGTGTTTTCAGTGTCATGTTTCAGGTTTCAGGTTTATTGCATATTGTTCAGCACCAGGGTACTGCAAAACATTTAAAGGGGACAGGAAATCATTTCTAACTGGCAGCTGTTTATAAAGTACTTATTCTCAGAGGCTATATGCATTCTGCTAAATTATCCATATTTAACTGTACATGAATAAAAAAGTGATAAGAAAAACTGTATTTTACATTGTTTGGTTGATGTGGGCAGCATTCTTTTACAGTTCTCTTCATGGAACCAGTAGTTTGGAGTGTTTACTATGTCATGGTTTGTGTAGAAAATGTTAAACATGAGCTACTTTCCCATCAGAACCATGCTCAGAGTTCTGTACACAAACCATGACATAGTTAAAACTCCAGATCACAGGTTCCATGAAGAGAACTATAAAAGAATGCTGCCCATAAACACAAAACAATGCAAAATACAGTTTTTCATACCACTTTTTATACAGGTACAGTTAAATATGGATAATTTAGGGGAAGGCATATCATTTCTGAGAATGAGAACTTTACAAACAGCTGCCAGTTAGAAATGATTTCCTATCCTCTTTAATATCTCTCACAGTGTTTCACTGCATGTTAAAAATAGAAGATATTTAAAAGACAGCTACTGCACATCTTGAAATTTGAACAAATTGCACATTTATTTTGTTTATTTAGATGCAATAGTTACAATTATCGAAAAGGCCTCTTCCCCAAAAAGCATTATCACACATTCTCCCTAGTTACCATCATCCTTTGCCTAATCTTAAAGGAGAGCAGTCAGAACTAAAAGCCCCATACCCAAGTGTGAGGCTGGTCCCAATTTGTACTTTCTGTCAAATACTTTATTTTTTAACTTACTGTTTACTGCAGTATTGTAGTATACATCCGACTGATTCTGCTGACTTTCAGGCTGGCATTTTCTGTAACCAGTTATCACAGAACCCACTGCAGCTGACATCAGAGCAGGCTGCAACAGTGGTAGATTCAATAGCTTGCAGTGCATCTTGAGTTTTTTGATAAGCTCTGATCCTTTGTTTGCTGGTCTTGCTGTCCTTCTGGAACTAAGTAGTCACAGAGAACTGTAAGATGGCCACTGTGCTGGGCTGACCATCAGGAGTGATCCTGCTGATCCGAGCACTTTTCAATTTATTTTGTTATCTTTTTTTTTATACTTTATATTTTTATTTTCATTTGTTATGATTCATATAACAGTTCCATATTCGAGACAGACCAATTACATTACATAAGACATTACAACATGGAAACAGTAATGGTCTCCTTAATAATAGGATTATGTATCTCAGATACTGCAATACCTCATAGGAGGGGTGATACTAAAATAAGTCACTAAAACTAATAAACAATAGTTCCAGCTGTGATGGAGTCCATGAGCAGTGTGACTAACACGAATACGAAAGTCCATAATATAGTCCAACATTCCACGTCCCCAAGAGGACTAGAGGTGTCACACTATGCCTCCTATAAGCTAAAATGCTATAAATGCAAGCTACAGCGCAAACATGAGAGATTTAACTTTCTCTTAACTGATTTCTGAGTAAAAATAATTGAAGCAGAGATCCTTTTTAAATTGACATGTTACACCGCATGCATTTCCCAGTTTACTGCCTTCCCCAGCTGAAATCCAATAAATGGTCAGGGCTATCGAATTTGTTTCAATTATATTTTACTTAAACCCAGCACTATTTAACTATGTTATTTTATACTATAATTCATGTTAAAGCCAGCAATAGGCTAACATGGCTCTACTCAACTTAGCCCAAAAATACAAATTATTTAACTAGCCCTCAACAGAGCAGAACGCCCTCAAACATCGTGTAAACGAGAGGAAATAAAGTCTGCAAGCTCAGTCCCCTTCGGTCTCTTCCTGATCACTGTCTTCAGGCATCGCTTTAGCGTTGCAGCGCTTACTCTCAAATCGAGCAGCCCATTTTCCTGCCTCTGTTGGGTCGCTGAAGACCAACACCTTACCAGCATGTTCCACATGCAGCCTCGCCGGAAACACCGCTGCATGAGGAATTGAAGCTTCTCGCTGTTTCCTATGGACTCCATTGAATTTCTTGCACCTCATGTGAGTCGCATAGCTCAAATCCGGAAAAAGATAAGTGGAGTGTTCATCCTGGATTAACTGGCCAGATTGTCTCACCAACCTGAGCAGTTGATCCCCGTGTCCCAATGCCATTAGTCACTACCGGTAGGGTACGTGGAGTTTCAGCGTCCTCTCTGTAGCCCCACAGGGTGATTCTGTAAGCTTTTTGTAGCCCAAAATGGATACTTTGACCCTCTGGCACCAGTTTTTCGCTCATCCAGTCCTGCAGAAACGTAAATGGGTGATCTCCCTTGATCCCCTCTGGCATCCCAAGAATCCGCACATTAGACGAGCGGCCTGATTTTCCAATGTCTCCAGTCTGGCCCTAAGATGTGCATTTTCCTTTACTATAAGCGTAGTGGTCACAGAAGTAGAATTGGAAGATTTTTTAACATCCACCATCTCCGTCTGCAAAGTTTCCACCGTTTTCTCTCCACTGCAGTGACTCGATTGCCAAAAGAGTCTATTTTTACATTTAAATTCACTACTGATGTGATAATGCACTGTAGTTTTAATCTGATGATTTCCATAGTTTCTTCTGAGCTGGGCTGAGATACGGCCTGCAAATCTTGGCCTAGCCTCATGGGCTGGGACGAATTGGAAGTTTTCCCACCTGAAGCTCCTGAGTGATCTTTTCGAGGGTTGCCCATTTTATGTTTCAAAACTTGCTCTTTAAATTGGAAAGCAAGGATTTTACAAATTCTTGCTCTAAAAAAGCAAAATTTAGTATTTTATAGCATTAGGAAAGAGACCTCTCAGTTGCTGCTGCTTGCTAGCTCGGGCTCCACAACCCCCCCCCCCCCATTTTAAGTTATCTTATATCTTATTTACTCTTAGTTAGTAAGTTTTAGGTTCTTATACCTATACGAGTAGTAAGGGATTTTAGTGAGATAGTGTAGGGCAGGATTTTTTTGTTTTTATGTAGTTAGTGTAGTCATAGTTGGAGTCCTGCACCCCTTTCCTTTGTTTCTGTCAGGTTCAAACAGCAAGCTGCAGTTTGAACAACATGATTTATCCAGTGATGGGTTTGCTAATATCCCTTCTGGAGGTTTCTTCATGGTGACATTTTAAATTTGAATGTGTTTCACTGTGAGTTGGATATCCTCCTTTGTTTCTGAAGTTGGTGACTGGCTGACATGAGTGAGTGCCCTGGTGTTGTCATACCTATGAGCTGAGCCGTAGACCTGAGATCGATGCTGTTGACCCAAGAGGTGTTCTGACTGCGTGTTTCGAGACAGCTTTGGAGCTATGGAGGAGAGGAGAGTGTGAGCTGTTCAACAGCTGAAGACACCTTTTGTTTTTGTGATTGGAGGCTGGGCTCTGACTGACCTGACAATAGAGGTCGATGGTGAGAGGACCAATTTTATTTTTGTCCAGTTTGGTGGACCTTGTCATTGCTGTGGTGCTCCTCTTTTTCTTGACCCTGGTGAGGTGGAGCCGAGATTAATTTTGCCCTCCATGCTTGTTAGGCTAACTAGGAGGTGGTGGATGTGACCTAATTAGATTCAGTAAGACTTTCAACACTGTTCCACATAGGAGACTAGTAAGCAAGATGTGTAGCTTAGGAGTGAATCCAAAGGAGGTAAATTAGCTAAGAATTGGTTAGGGGAAAGGAGACAGAGGATGGTGGTAAATGAAGTTTATACCAAGGAAGGGAGGGAGGGTGACCAGTGGGCTGCCTCAGGGATCAGTGCTGGGACTGTTCATCTTTAATGTCTTAATAAGTGACATTACAGAGCAGCTAGAAGGGAATGTCCACACCAAAATCTGCATAAAGGTGGACACTCAGGGGTTGGTGAAAAGGATGAAAATAGACCTGAGTAAACACAAGGAGTGGTCAAGGGTATGGCAGCTGTGTTTCAATGCAAAAAAGGGCACAATAATGCACTTAGGGCACAGAAACCCAGGGGAGGAGTACAAAATGATGCACTTAGGGTGAAAGAACCCGGGGGAGTACAAAATGGGTGAAGTGGTATTAACAATTACCAAGCAAGAAAGAGGCCTGGGGGTAATCATACCTGATGATCTAAAGGTGGTCAGGCAATGCAGCTAGGTAGTTGTATGGGCTAGTGAAATTCCAGGGTACACTGAGAGGGGTATCACCAGCAGAAAGAGGGAGGTGGTGTTCCCTCTGTATAGATTACTTGCAAGATCACACCGAGTACTGTGTCCAGTTCTGGAGGCCACATCTCTGAAAGGACATAGACAGAGTGGAGGCAGTCCAGAGGAAGGTAAATAAAATGGTGCAGGTCTGGCCAGCCCGCTGGTGCAGAGGCATGGCTGCCATCTGCGATACCAATGACCCGGGTTCAGGAACGGACCCAGGAGTCAGAGGGCCAGCCGAGGGGAGTAGGATAGAGCATCCACTGGACTGTTCTCCTACTCTAATACTCTGGGGGAAGGTGGGGTTGAGTGTCCAATGCAATGCAGACCCCTAGCAGAGGCCAGGGGTACCACAGTGACCAGTGCCAGCATGAACGGGGGGGCGGGGCAGATGCGGGCCATTACTACATGTCCCCACCCCAAGGGAATCTCCACACCAAAAATGCCAGCTCCCTGCTAATCAGCTGGCTCTGGCACCATCCCCTCTGGTTACCTAATTCTGCCAGTGGCTGCCCCACTCGGGGGGGGGCAGCCCTGAGTATGAGGGAGCCAGTTGCCAGAGCCTGGCAAGCCCATTCGTGGTGCTAGGGGATGCCCAGCAACAAAAAAAAAAAAGCAGGTCTGCATCGAAAGCCCTATGAGGAGAGACTAAAGGACCTCAATATGTGCACCCTGGAAGAGAGGAGGGGGAGAGAGAAGAGATATGATAGAGACCTTTAAGCACCCCATGGGGGTAAATAAGGTACAGGAGGAAAGCATTCTTCAGAAAAAAAGTGCTCAAGAACAAGGGGACATGCCGTGATGCTGGAGGGGGGTAGATTCGGAGAGAGACGTGAGGAAATACTTCTTCACAGAAAGAGTGGTGGATTCCTCAGGCAGCTTTCCAGTGGAGGAGGTAGTGGTGAAAACAGTGGTGTGGTTCAAGAATGCACGGGATAGGTACAGGGGAACCAATGTGGAAAGGAAGGGGCGGGAGAGAGAAAGAGCTATAGAACAAGTACGGTCCACAGCAATAATGAAGGTAGGGAAATTGGGCAGACTGGCTGGGCCAAGCAATCCTTATCTGCCATCAGATTTTATGCTTCTATATTCTATTTGTGCTGGTGGCCTGAGTGAGAGTCAAGCCAAGTGCTGCCATGTTTTCTCTCCCGTTTTATCAGAACTGTTCAGCTGGCAGCTCTGGAGTTTCACTGTGGCACTGTGGCCAACTAAAACAGATCTTAAAGGGTTCACAGAATTAAGATCTTATCCAGTGACTTCGCTAAAATCAGTCTGCATTTTTCCTGGGGTCTGCTTCACCTAGTTGCAGTAAGTGTACTATGACCCATTTTAAGTTCAATTGAATTTTATTTTTGCAGTACTGTGTGCAGAACCCCATCATTTTCCCCTTCCTTTCTTTTTTTTCCTTCTGTGTAAAGTGTTTTTGGTAGAGCTTAAGTGTGAGTCAGGGTGTGAATGGCAGGGTTATACACTGTATTTACTGATTGATGCGATGTGTGCATGACTTAATTGAGTGGGCGGGTCTGTAGTTGTTGTGTGGAATAGTGTATTTAAATTGGGGGTAGGAGTTGTTCTTTTTTGAATTTTGAAATCTGTTGCTGGGGGTGCAACATTTGTAGAGGTGTAGGGTAAGATAGGCTCATTCACTCTGTTGACCACATGTGGCAGCTCCATTTTTTTGGTGGAACCTCATAGTCCTCCCTGCAGAGGTCCTCAGCTACTGTAATGGACTGAGATCCTCTGGAGGTGGGGCAATACCCACAACAGAGATGATGGGTACAATGGTTGGGTGGGGGATTGGGTTGGTAAGAACCAAGAGCACCCAGGGAGGGTTTGGGATCAGGATCAGGTCCTCCCTGTCTGGTTGCCCTTCCCAGGGCTCTGCTAAATGTCAACAGGTGAGTAGTAGTCTGTCTAGCCAGCTCTGCTCCTCCCTTTTCTCTGTACCATGAAATTATTGAAGAATAAAGCCGCTGTGATGGAGGATTCATCACTGATTCCACAGCTCATCTTGTTTGCATCACAAAGACTTGGTTGCGGATGACTCCAGGTGGGTTGTGGGGGCATCCGTTCCACCAGAATACTCAGTGGTGCATTGCCCAAGGAGACATCACACAGGGTGGAGGGCATTTGTTTTAAATGCACTTTGGGATTCATGTGGCAGTTAGATGTGCCCCAGGCGTTAGTGGCAAGATCATGCTCAGGTACCAACCTCTGGGGTGTGGTAGTAATTTTATGTAGGAGTTGGCGGACTTCATGATCGAACAGGTGTTGAATACCCCCAGACTTTTCATGTTGGGAGACTTCGTTTCCTAGGTCAATAATGAATCCTCACATTTTGGTCAGGAGCTCCTCCAGCTGATATCTTCACTGGGTCTAGCACAAGTAGTTGCCTCTGGTGCATATTAACATGGTCATATTCTGTACCTGATCTTTCTATTGGGACTTAACATTTGCTCAGTCAGGGATGAGACAGTTTTTTGGTCAAACCATCATGTAGTGTCATTCCTCTGTGGGGTCCCCTGTCTAAATATCCCCCCTCCCATGGAGATGATCTGGTACTTGCCAAAACATAATTTGGAGCCTTACAAACTCCAGGAGGTACTGGCCAACTTGAGTATGATGCCTACTTGTGCGCAGAGAGCTGAGAACACCACAGGCCACTATAATACTGTTCTTGTGGCTGCCTTAGGCTCCCTGGCACCCTACTGCATTTGGCCCTTGATGTCCCAGCACAGTTCACCATGGTACTGTGCTGAACTGCGTCGGCTGAAGACTAAATGACAGAAGTTGGAGTACTCTTGGAGAAGGTCCCAGTCGGATGGGGACATGTTGGCACTGAAAAATCATCATTGTGAGTATCAACAGCGAATCACCCTGAAAAAGACCGAGTTCCCATCAAGGATGATTGTTGCTGGGGAAACTCGAATAGCTTAGTTCTTTCATGTTGTGGATAGGTTGATTAACCCCTCCTGTCTGTGATTCATTTGAGCTTTTCCAGCAGAGAAGTACAAAGAGTTTGTCAAATGTTTCTCTGACAAAGTGTCCTCCATTCAGTTGGGTATTTCTTCAAGTTGTCTGTCATGGTCAGGGTGGTTGGCCTATGAGAGACGTAGATCTGCCTACTCAGCATGAGTTTCAGACAGTTAATGAGTAGGAGGTGCTCTGGGTGATTTGGGGTTTGTGCCCCACAGGTTATATGCTGGGCCCAGGGTCAATCTTGCTGCTCTCGGACTGCCAAGAATCTCTGGGTCCGTGTATCACTGGGATTGTCAAGTGTTCCTTGAGGGAGGGTGTCTTTTAATCTGCCTTGAAAAAGGAGGTGGTTAGGGCCCTACTGAAAAAGCCATCCTTGAACCCTGACACTAGTGAATTACAGGCCCATCTCAAATCTTCCCTTTTTAGGGACATTTATAGAGAAAGTAGTGTGGGTGGAGTAGCTCATAGATCATCTGGAGCAATATAACATCTATGAACCTCTCCAGCTGGGTTTTCGGCCTCATCATAGTACAGATAGTGTGCTCCTCAGGGTGACTCATGATCTCCTTATGGTGAGAGATTGAGGACTATGTTCTATTTTGGCTCTCTTGGATCTCTTGTCAGAGTTTGACACAGTTAACCATAGGGTGATACTGGATTGCCTGAGGAATTTATTGGGTCTCACCAGCATAGTTTTGTCCTGGTTTGAGTCATGCACAACAGGTAGAACACAGCAGGTTGCCCTAGGACATTTCAACTCTGGAACATTTGCAGTCTCCTGTGCTATTCCTCAAGGCTTTATCCTTGTTCTTCTGTTGTTTTCTGGGTATATGCTGCTACTGAGTGAGATCATCAGATGGTCTAGCATTGAGTTTCATTGCTATGCAGATGATATTCAGCTATACATTTCTTGCACTACTGGTTGGGTTCAAGAAGCATCAGTGCTGGGCTGATGCCTTGCTGAGATTAATGACTGGATGCCCTCAAACTGGCTATGTCTTAATTCAGGGAAGTCAGAGGTCATTGATGATCGAGCAGGTTGGTGGGTTTCAGCGATGATGGGTGGCTTGGTGATACTTCCTTTTTTGGGTGGTCAATCAGTCTGAGCTGTAGATGCTGTAAAGCATCTTGGGGTTATTTTGGACTGCAGGCTGACAGTAGAACAGTAAGTGTCAGCAGTGGTCCAGTCTAGCTTTTGCCATCTTCATAATGTCACCAGGATCAAACCTCATCTGGTATCATCTGACTTGGTGATGATTGTCCATGCTTCTGTCACTTCTAGGCTTCACTATTGCAATGCTGTATGCCTAGGGTTATTTGGAGGTTTAAAGTGACACCTGTAGCTGGTCCAGAGTGCTGCAGCATGGCTGATTGTGGGAACATCTTGGAGGGAACATATCTTGCTGGTTCTGAGTGCACTGCACAGGCTGCCTGTGCAGTGGTGCATCACCTTTAAGAGATGCTTGATGACCTTCAAGACCATACGTGGTTCAGAACCTGACTACTTAAAAGATTTCCTGGTACGTTGCCTCCCAAGACACACCCTCTGCTCCTCTGATGTGGTCTTGCTCATTGTACACTCATCTCATCTAAAACAATCTGGGCAGAGGACATCTGGTGTGGCGGCTCCCATGCTTTGGACCATGCTACCTGGGAATAGTTATTTATTTATTTAAAAGTTTTACCAGAAAGACACATTGAGCGATAGTGCTTGATTCCAGGGGCGTCCTGGGGGAAGGGAGTAGAGGAAAATAGTACATACATAAAGCAGTAAACACCCAATAATTTGCGATCAACAAGGGTAATAAGTACATACTTAACAGGAAGCTAGTATACAAACAGCACATAAGCAGAGCAGTTTAACACCAATTATGAGCAAAAACAGAGCAGTGGGAAAAGTAAATCATGCAAATAATACAAATAATACAAAAATAATAGAAAAAGCAGCAGGTAATGTGACCATGTGCAGGGACCTGCATAGGAGACTGGAAGCCCTATACTGACTGTCAGCTGCTTGAAGATTAAAATTTACTTATATTACCCACAGGCACAAGATGACGTGAAATGGGAATTGACGAGAGAGCTGAAGTGCTTAGTCTGGGGCACATACCTGATGGCAGACGGGAAGGAGTTCCATAGTTTGGGCATCGGGTATTTGAAGGATGCTTGGCCACTAGAGGTGGTCACCCATGGGACTACCAAGGAGCGTGTGACATAGTTCCTAAAGAAGTGGACAGGAGGGGTAGGAATAGCCAACACATCAGAGAGGTAGGTGGGCAAGGTCAGGGACCAGCATTTGGCATTGAGTTTTGCGCAGTGGGACAGGTGGCAGTCATGGGGTGAGGTAAAGAAGAGGGACCTGTAGAGCGCACAGTGGTGTGTGGAAGGTGGACTATCCAGTGTGAAGTGGCAGAAAGAGTGGAAGAGAGGGTCCAGTCTGGCTAATATGGACTTGGGAACGGCACAGTAGACTACGTCGCCATAATCAAAACTAGGGAGTATCATTTTCTGTACCAGTGCATGGCAAGCTGGCAGCAGGATGCAACCATGACTCCGATAGAGGGCGCCCAATTTAGGGTGTAGCTTTTTGTGTATGGCATCGACATGTACAGAAAAGTTGAGATGCTGGTCGAGCCATACCCCGAAGTATCTGAAGGAGGAGCAGGCCTCCAGAGTAATCTCGTCCAGGGTGTGGAAGGAGGGGGTAGCTGGGAGCCTAGAGAGTCGCTGTCTTGTGCTGAAGGTCAAGGAGACTGACTTCTTGGTATTGAGAAAAAGCTGGTTTGCATGGAACCAGAGCTGAACATCGTTGAAATCCTGCTGTAGTCTGGACTCAAAGTCAACTGTTGATGGGCCAGACGTATATAAGACTGTGTCACCTGCGTACATTTGGATGAATGAGTGAGGGCATGTGGAGGGCAGATCATTTAGGAAAATGGAGAATAGTAGTGGTCCAAGGACCGAGCCTTGGGGGACCCCAGAGGTAACTGGGAGGGGAGGTGAGCTGGTGCTTCCGATTTTTACTTCCTGGGAGCAGCCGACCAGGTAGGAGTGGAACCGGCAAGTGACCAGGGTAGAGAGCCCAGCCCGGGAGAGTTTTTCAAGCAGCAGGGCATGGGAGACTGTGTCAAAACCCTTTGCTAGATCGACAAAAATGGCTGCAGTGATAAGGCCCTTGTCCATACCATCAAGGATGTTATCAGTGAGCCTGAGGAGCGAGGTGGCAGTAGAGTGCGATTTCCTGAATCCAGACTGGTAGGGTGAGAAGAAGGAAAAGGAGTTAAGAAAGGTGGAGAGTTGGGAGAGAACTACGTGTTCTTGTAGCTTGGCCACAATAGGTAGGAGGGAGATAGGCCGGTAGTTGCCAGAGACTGAGGTATCACCGCCCTTGTGGGTTGGGATAACTGTTGCATGCTTCCAGTCCTTGGGGATGGATCCTAAGGTGAAAGAGAGGTTTAGAAGGTCGGCCAAGGGGGCGGTGATAGCAGGGGCAGCCAGGTGTAGCATCCTAGAGTCCAGATCAGAGGGGCATTTACCTTTATGAGGGTTTAGGGAGAGCAAGGCATGATAGACTTCGGGAGAGGTGACCTGCTGAAAAAAGAAGGGGGGAGTAGTGGGAGGAGGAGGAGCTTGGGCAGAGAGGTCAGGAGGAGAGGGGTTGGGTTGGGAGTGGTGGAGAGTGGAGAGTGGAAAGCAGTGTAGAGGTGCAGCTTGTAAATGAGGCATTGAATTCAGAGGCAACTGCTTCTGGGTCAATTGTGACAGCCCCGCCTATATTTAGAGCTGGGTTGGGAGGTTGGGAGGGTGGAGAAAAAAGGGATTTTACCACCTTCCAGAATTTCGTTGGGCAATTTATATTAGCCTGGAAGGAGGCTTTGAAGTAATTTGATTTGGCTAACCTGATTTGTGTAGTACAGCTGTTTTGTAGGGTGCGGTATATATTTTGGTGAACAGGGAAGCTGGAGGCCTTGAAATATTTCCATGCCTGGTCTCTAGCTTTGCTAAGGGACAGGATGTCGGGAGTGATCCAGGGCAAGTGAGCACTCCTCGCCCATGTGCATCTGAGCAGAGCATGGTGAACCCATGCAGCTAGGAATCTGAGCTTGAAATAGTTCTAAGCTGCATCGATAGAGGTGGCCTTTGGAATAAAGGACCCGTCAGTGGATATAAGGTCTGTTAGGAGGAAAGCTAGATCCAGGGATTTGTATGAGCATGTAAGAATAGTACGGGGGGCTTTAGGCCTGAAAATTTTACGGACACAGTAGATCATATGGTGATCACCGTGAGAGTCGGGCAGGATGCCCGAGGCTATAACGTGGTGTTGGTGTGAGGTCAGGGACCAGTCAAGGAGGGAGTGATTCAGCGATTTAAGGTTGAGCCTTATGGGTTCAGATAGTAGCTGGGCCAAATTTAGGGCGGCTACTTGATTCCGAAGCTTTGAATTGCCGCTGGTAAGCCAGTTCACATTAAAATCCCCCAGTATATGAATCTTGCCCCCAATGGCAAGGGATTTCAGGGTGCCCAAGAAGTCCAGGATGGTAACCGAGGAGGAGTCAGGGGGCAATATGATCCAGCTATGATGATGGAGGTGGTATAGGGGAAGGAGAGCTTGATCATCATGGCCTTGATTGACTGCAGAGTCATAGGTATATTGACTTGGGTGTACTAGAGGGAGTTCGAGACATACATTGCTATACCCCTGACCTTTTTTCTGCCAGGGTGGTCTTGGCGGATAATGAAGTAACCAGGGATGGAGAATTTGGGGTCTTTGTTGTAGGGGCTTGAGCCAGGTTTCTGAAATAATCATAATGTCAGGCCTCAGGGAAGATAGCGTTTGCCGGAGTGAAGTTATTTTGTGCAAGAGGCTGCAGATATTTAGGTGCATTAGTTTGAGCCCCTTGGGGAGTACTAGTGGGGTATTTGTAGGCCCAGGATTAGGTTCAATATCCCCGGCAACTAGAAGGAGCAAGGTTACGAAGAGATTGGCAAAAGGGATGGCTATCTGGGGCTTGCGTGGTGTGGGTAAAGGCAGGGACGCAACAAGAGTTAGACTACTCCTGCTAGAGTTCAGGGCTCAGAGACCTAAATGAAAGGAGGGGGGTGGTAGTATTGAGTGGCTAGTCAGGCAGTTGCAGGAATGAGATGGGGGTATGTTTCAGTGTGTAGGGTAGTCAGTGCTACAGTAACCACTGCCTCAACAAGGAGTACCAAATTGTCTGACTCCATTGATGGATGGATGGAGGGGGGTAGTGAGACAAGGGGTAGGAGAGAAATGAATAGAGAGATGTGAAGAAGTAGCATGGTGAAAGTTAGGGAAGTGCACAGCTAAAAGGGATTATGTGTTGGCGCCCTCTAGAGGTGGAAAGATATAGCTTGCTAATGGGAGAATCGACTGACAGGTTATTTTTGCCACGTTATCCGCACCTCACTAGCTGTATAAGCAAGGGCTCACCAAAGGTGGTGATGGGGGAGGCAGGGCTTCCACACCATCCCAGTAAGCCAATCCAACATGCCTTTCAGCTTGGAAGTGAAATTTCTGGGTGAGGGCAGCTCCTCGGAGCCCTCGCAACCACTGGGGGACGTCAGCTTAATCTGAGAAATAGAGAACAGAAATGCAGTTTATTAGCAGGTAAGGAGGAGGGGATAAGCAAACATAAGGTGGTGGGGGTATATCCGCATGGTGAGGGGCTAAAATCAGTGGGGGAGAGGTCTGAGGTAAAGGACAAAAAAATAGAGTAACTGAACTAACAAGTAACTGCAGAGAAATCCCAGCCGAACGTAAACCGCAGCAATATGCAGGACTCTGTTAACAATACATGCGTCTATCTAGGATCATGCAGTTTGAACAAAGCTTAGCTGTTATCCCTATTTAGGCACGCTTATAAATGTGAAATTACTTAAGCTATACAGTAGTTTTAAGTGGCCGAATCACTTAGGACAGGCAGCCTCCCTTAACGTAATCTAAACAATTGCCAAAAAAACAGTAGCAGTGAACAAAATATTAGGGTAAAAAAACATCTGTAGACCTATAGCGACAATAATAATAAAGGTAGCAAGCCTGGAGATTTTAGGCAGAGGTAGGAGTCCACAGTTGAAACAAGAAATTTGAATTTTGGTTTGGCACCTAAAAAGCAACCGTTGGCACAGCGACTGTGAGCCTTCCACACCATCCTAGTAAGCCGTTCCGACGTACCTTTCAGCTTGGAGGTGAAATTTCTGGGGGAGGGCAGCTCCTCAGAGCCCTCGCGACCACTGGGGGATGTCAGCTTAATCTAAAAGCTTGGAGGTGAAATTTCTGGGGGAGGGCAGCTCTTCGGAGCCCTCGCGACACCGGGGGACGTCAGCTTAATCTTTCAGCTTGCAGGTGAAATTTCTGGGGGAGGGCATCTCCTCAGAGCCCTCATGACCAGCGGGGGACGTCAGCTTAATCTGAGGAATATCCACTGTGCATGCCCAGTGGAATGCTTCAAAGCCTCTTTAAAAACTTACTTGTTTACTTTTGCATTTCCCACTTAATTTTTAATGTGTAAAACGTATTTCTTGGTTGCTATTTATGATATTTCTTTGATGTATTTATAACTGTATTTGTGTTATTTGCTTGTAAAGCACCCCGAGATTATGTGAAAGGGTGCTTTAAAAATAAAATTTGCCTTTTCTTTCCTTACTTAGCCCTGGGAGGCTTTTCTACTGCTGCAGCCCTGTTTCGATGTTAGCTGCAGCTAATTTTGGGATTTGTAGTTACCGAAAATGTCAGCTTGGACTTCAACAGAATCAGACTGATACAATTGATTACATTGCAGTACACAGTAAAGAAAAAAAGGTTTTTGCACACAAAGTGCAAATTAGGACAAATTGGGACCAGCGCCATGCCTGAGTGTGGGGCTCTTATTGCTGACTGTTACCCTTGAAGTGCATGGGTTAAAAAATTTGCAAGAGACATTAACATCTCCTTATGCTCAGAATTTGAAAGAAAATCCAGAATAAAATGCCATGGGAAGTGCATAATAGATAGTATATGATCAAGCAATTTTTTCTTATTTCATTAACACATGTGCAGTACATAACATGCAAAAGAGTTTGGTTCCACATCTGCAGTGGGGCTCCTCTGATCCTGTTTTAGAAATATTTTGAGTAGGTATCATTGGAAAATTACATTTCCTGTATATGCATCATAAAGAGTTACTTCTGTGACCGATTAAAAGGAATATCAACCTTGTGCTCAGACTTAATCACTTTGCAAATATGCAAGGGGGCACAGGGTCATGTTGTTGCATACAAAAACAGTGCAGCACTATACCGCGCTGTTGAAACAGTGACCAAAAAATGAAAATAGTGACATACTTGATCTCTGTGGGGGGGTCTCAGCTCCCAGCACCCCACATTACAAGAGGCTGCACCCCCTGAGACCCCATTAAGATAACCTCCTCTGGGGGTGCCAACTCAGGGACTCACGCTGTTACTGTTGCGCGGTTTTGCCCTGCAACATTGTCCATGCAACAACACGTCCTGGTACGTATGTGTGTGGGGGGGGGGCAGTATGTACTATCTTGAATTAATTTATTTTGGAATTGTGCATACCAGGACAAAGCCTCTTGAGGCAAGGCATCTCATTTACAAGGGGGGTCCTGGGACAGCAGCAAACAAAAGTAAGTTAAAATAGGCAGGGACACACGCTACAAGTTGACAACACAAATTTATGTAGAACAGGGCTTAAGTTACAATACATAGATTCATAAGACTAGGTTTATATACGGTATGCATATTGAATTCACAAAGCACTTCCTAAAATGAAGAGGCAACTATAGTTTTTTGGAACGTCACACCCAATACAGTTTTTCAACTTTCTGAGGGAGTCTGTAGTGTCACTCTGGTTCCATCTATTGATGCTCCCTCTTGGGACATTGTAATTTAGGCAGGTCAATGTTTCCAGGCCAAGTGATTTGTGGTGGGTTCAAAGAAGGCTGCAAGTCAACTAAGTGTGCTGCCTGCTGTGAAGCATACAGAATTCTGTTCCAGTTCAATAGTTTTTGTGATGCTAGTGTCCAGCAGCTGGTGTGCTTGTCAGGGTCACAGTAGTGCATCCTTGCTGGAGCTCAGTGACAAATCCACACATCTTCTTCATAATCCTAGCCAAATGTATCAACCATGATTGTGTGGTGGTCCTGGAGACCATTTTGCCATAAAATATAATTAGCAGTAGCAGTAGGACTGCCAGTTTTGTCCTAGTCAGAAGTCAGGCAGACCCTAGAACTAAAGAATAACTCAAGCTTTCTGTTCCTGTTTTAATGCTTGAATAAATATAGATGTGGAATATGAGGCAATTAGCCAGATAGCTGAGTATCCGAATCTTTTCACAGGGGTGAAAGGGTAGCCATCCATAGCTAAGATGTGAAACGATAGTCTTCCATTCTTGAGGGTGGCCAAAAAAATATGTTAGATTGTTTTGCATTTGAAAGGAGATGACTAAATCTCATCCAGCTATGAAGCTGTTGAAATGTTATTCTAGCAGCTACTGGGTTTGTTATCCATACAAGAGCAGTATACAGACCTCCAGCACAGGCAGAGGAATTAGATAAGGCACTTGGAGAAGCCATCATCAGGAGAGCAGGAATGGGAGAGGTGCTGCTAGTTGGGGACTTCAGTCTGTCATATGTTAACTAGAGCCTTCTAATTCTAACTCCAACTTTGGCAAGGAGCAGGGTCATCCTTGACTCCCTACAAGGGGCTTTTCTCAGGCAGCTGGTCAAGGAACCCACTAGGGATGGGGCAGCGCTGGACCTGGTGGTTATACAGTCCCCAGCTAGCAGCACATCCCCCTTATTTGCCATCCTGGTGATGGCTTCCCCAAGTGCCTTATCCAACTCCTCTGCCAATGCTTACAAACAGGGACGGCACTGCAGACGTCACAGTGGGCAGTCCCCTAGGTACCAGTGATCAACGTACAGTGTGGTTTAACATTAAGATGGGAGCAGAGGCAACCCACATGAATATGAGGGTCCTGGATTTTAGGAGGGTAGACTTTAAAGAAATAGGAAACTGCCTCAGAAACTGCTTCATGAGGGTGATATCCTGGGAGGGTAGAAGCACAGTAGGGAAAAAAGGAAGGGCATAATTACAGCACCCAGCCTCTGCATGAAGGGAGTGAGTAAAATTAGAATTTAAATGACAGCATTATGGTTCTTCAGGGAAGTGGCCAATGTGGTGAGGGAAAAAAGGGTGGTACTCAGGAGATATAATGAAATGCAGAGAAAGGAAGACAAGAAAGTGACGGGAGCAAAGGCGCAGACAGAGGAAAGGATAGCCTAAGAGGTAGCTAAAGGAGATAAGAATGTCTTCAGGTACTTAAGTGAGAAAAGGAAAGCATGGGGAGGGATAGTGTGGCTAAGGAAGGCAACAGGGGAAGACTGCACAGAACAGGATCAAGAAAAAGCAGCATCCTGAACAGGTACTTCTGCTCAGTCTTCACAGTGGAAGGAGGTGGGGACGGGCACTAGTGAGCAGCAGGAACAAAGGGGTGACAGACTCAAATCCATTTGCAGAGGAAAGAGATCAGAAGGGACTTGCTAAAAGTGGAAAAGGCTATGGGACCAACGAGATATACCCAAGTGTACTAAAGGAACTCAGGTAGGTGCTAGCTGCCCCATTGATGGCCTTATTCAATAGCTCACTGAAAACACACATGGTTCTGAAGAACTGAAGGAGAGCAGACAGTGTCCCCTCTCTTTGGGGCCATGCATAAACACGCATGAACTGTGCCAACAAGTGATGTGGCAGCAACGCACACTTATGCATTATGTAGGCAGTCTGAAGTACATGACATGCACAAACACAGGCACAGGACAAGTGGATGCATGGGTGGGGTGTATAGACACACACACAGGGACACAATGAGTATATCCTGGGCAGATCTGCAGCATGTGGTCATGTCACTTGACCCCACTGTATATAGACATCCATACTGCCCCACATACATCCATGGAAATGAATGTTGCAATGGATACTAAGGGGCATGAAGCATTAGAGGATGCCATGGGAGGGATGCCAGCTGGGGTACCCTGACCACCACCAGTACCCAAAGATCCTGAATGTGGCCGCATGGCACTGAGTCTGAAGAGTGCCGAGAAGTATAGCGTCAGCATGGTGCATGCATTAATTATAGTGCCAATTTTGTTTTTGTGGGGTGCTCTGCCCCGGCACCCCCTTGACTTAAGGAATTCTACTCTGGGGGTGGGGGAGCAGATCACGGGGCAAGTTGCATTTCTGGGGCAATGGAATACTGTTTCCATGGCCCCTTGTAAAAAAAAAAAACTAAGCCCCGATGTGAGTAAAATGGATGAAGACCAGAATTAGAGCTCTGGTCTCCAATGGTGCTGGCTGAGCTGCTGTATGCCCCAGCCCTCCATGCCAGCCTTCTGGATTCTGGTGCCCTTGCAATGTACCAGCACCATGGACAGCGACCAGGGGAGAGCTTACAGCAAGCACTGTAAATCCTCAGTCGCTGTCCGTGTGGGTGCTTACCAGACTAGCACCATATAGTGCAGCACTATTCTGGTAGCGCTCACTTGATGGAGTACTGGCCACACAGAGGTGCAGGGACATGGTGGGACACATGGGCCTAGACAGGCATGATCCTCCAATTTCTCTGGAGGACAGGTGGTAGCCATGGTCTCTTATATTTGGGAGAACTATGGGATCTTGTACGAGGTATAGTCACTGAAGGTGATGGCCGAAACCAAAACTAGGCTGGGCTGGACATGTTGGGCACCTTCAGTGCTGCTGAACTGAAAGCACACACACTGGTGGTGATCAAGTACAAGTGATGTGATCGCTGGTCAGCAGTCAAGCACAAGCTGGCAGCTATCAAGCAGTGCCAAATCAGCACTGGCAGTGGATAGCCCACACAGGAGCTCAGCATCTCCCCCATAGAGAGGAAAAAGGCAGAGACCCTTACCAGGGTGTCCTTGTATGGGAAGGAGGAGGGCATGGATACACTGCCAGGTACATAGTACACCGCATGGACAGCTGGATCGGTCATACAACACAGCCTTGATAGTCACCCTATGTTACACCATACAGACCCTATGGTGGGGATCACCTCCGAAGTGGAGACTGCAACATCTATGGAGGCAGGTACACAACTGGAGGCAGGTGTTGAAAGTCAGAAACAGGAGGGCAGTGCAGGTAGGTTGTACCCCCTGTGGCCCACAACATACCTGCAAGATGCACACCTCTCTGCAACAGTCCATAACATCTGGCCTGTCTTTCACCCCCAGGCATGATACAGGAAACTCTTGCCACGCCAGATGAGGAAGATGTGCCAGAGGACACAGGCACAGAGACCTCCATGGAACACAGGCAGATGAGGAGGAAATGGACACACCCATCCTGAGCAACCCACACACCCTTCCCTATGCAGAACCCCTGACACAGATGCAACCTGGCAGCAGACCCCTAATGGCCAACAAGGTACAGTCAATCCTGCCATGCAGCCATACATGGTGAGCCTGCTATCATAGCCTGTCAGCACCACACAAGATGGTCCATCATCCCACCAGCACCGCAAAACACAGGGGGTCATAGGAGACAACACAACACTCCCCTGACAGTGGGGATGAGGGTCCATCAACCTACTCAACTCTCCGTACTCACAGGCTGGTCACATGGGGTATATTCCACACTTACTAACCAAAGGTGAGGCAGATGGAATGGGACTAGCTCTGCACACAGGAGGAGAACACCCAGACACTGTGGGAGCTGACTGTGGAGGTGAGAGGCATGCAGCAAGGAATCAGCTATATAGGGGTCATGCTGCAGAGGCTGACAGACCACATGGTAGTTGTGTCCAGCAGGGCTGTACCACCTGTACCTGAGGTCCACACTAGGGGCAGCCTTGCACCACACACCCACCTGCACCAGTAAGCCAGAGGTACAGAAAGTCAACAACCCACCATAGTTGTTGGGTACATGCATCAACACACGGGCGAGTGGAGGAGAAAACACAACAGCGAAGACCCCATCACCTGGGCACATGGCAGGTGCAGCAGGAAAAATAAGAAACAATAATGCCTGCCACACATGCCATAAACACTGATTGTCACTCAAGCACACTGTATAGACACCATACACACATAACCCCAACACATACACCCAAGCTCAGACAGCAAGGACCCCCACCTTGTATGGGGGCTTTTCGATACTCAAGGTGGGACATCATCACAGTGCCACCCCAATAACCCACCTAATGGATGAATGACACCTGCACAAGTCCATGCCATGGTGCCTGACCAGATGGTGACCCTGCACCCCACCACTGGAAGCCCCCCATTCCTCGTTACTCAGCGGGACAACCCCCTAGACATCCTGTGGCATCGGTAGCGGAGGCCTCAAAGCTATGTTATGCTGCATGTCACATGCTGTGAACTACTCTCTATGCCTTTCCTGGGGCAAGCATAACTGTGCTGCCTGTCAGATCCAGGCACCGGAACTGCATCTTCAGTAGTTCAATCATTCTCTCAATAATGGACTGTATCTTCTGATGTGCCTCATTGTATGCCTCCTCCATCAGTTTGTGTGCCTTCAGGTAAGGTGTCATCAGGTGTGGCCATAGTGGATATCCCCTGTTGCCTGTGCAGTAGATGAGAAACAGGGTTAGTACCATGGAACTGCCCATCATCCACCAGTGTATTATGTATGTATGTTACAGATACCCACCTATCAACCATCCATTCCTGCCTCCATGAGTAAGCAAGAAGTGTGCTCAGCCTGGACCTATTGAAGATATAGGCATCATGGCATAAACCAGGGTTCTTTGAAAACACACATTAGTGATAATACCTGTGGAATCACAGACAATCTGGCAGTTAATGCTGTGATACCATTTGCAGTTATGGTATGCCTCCTTGCCTGCAGCTGGCACCAGGATTGCCACATGCGTATAGTCAATGACATTCAGCAAATTTGGTATGCCATGCATGGCACAGAATGCCTTCTTTGTGGTCCATATCTCAACCTGTGTGGTGGGGAATTGCATATGCTCAGGCGTACACAGCAGCAGAGTGTCAGTGACCTGGTACAGTGCACTGGACATGGAGGACTAACCGACACCCGTGACATCCTCTGCCAACCTCTGGAAGGACCCTGTGGCATGGTATGACAACACACATAGCACTTTAGTGTCCACCGACATCACCCATGACCAACAGCCCATGCATGGACCATGTCGTACAGTCATTTGACTGTGTCATAGTCCATGCAGAAACTCTCTATACAGTGTGTGTCCCGTAGGGTGCTGGCATCCAGCTATGGACAGAATACACATGGCTGTGGCTATGCCCTTAGTGTCTGCTCATATTCCCTCTCACCATCCAGCAGGAGGACAGTCATCATTAGCCCCAGGCACATCCTGTTTACCCCTGTGGAGATGCCCTTGCACAGATGCGAGACAATTTGTTGCACGCACATCCATGATTCACCTGACACAGATCCAGACCGGACTGCTGCATGAGTGTCCCATGCTGAAGCGAGCCCCTTTAAAATGATGTGTAACTAACATGCCAGCAGCATGACATGACATGCACAGTCATCATCCGGTCATTACTGTCCTGACTCTGAACAATGGATGCAGCAGTTCACAGAGTGTTCACAGCAATGGAGGGGCAGGTGGGCATATGCAAACAGAGATTGTGGAGGATGCTGCTCACAGTGTACCAAGTGTCCCCAGCAGAGGAAGTGATCTTGCAGGTGACAGCCTGTAGAGGTAGGTATCCACCTGTCACAGTTCACTGATACATGCATGCCCTATGTTGTGTATGCTGTGTTAGTGATGGTGTTCCCCTTCTTATGTCTGTGGACATCCGGAATGGACTGTCTGTGAAAAGCAGGAGCAGTCAGACAGCACAGCAGCTGGGTGGTTGCCCATAGGCAGAGGTACACTCCAGACTTCCTCTTCTGGAGGGGGGACACTATGGACACCCACTGCAAAGATGATGTGGGGGAGTTATGGTCCCTTGAGTAGCCTTTGAAGATAGCTTCTGTGGGGCAGGTGGCATTATATGCCAGTTGTGTACAGCTGTGGCCTTGCACGTGCAGCCTGCTCATGACTGTCTTCTGTGTTCCTGTCATTTCAGAGGTACCATGGGCCTCTCAGATGGTTTATCTTAGTGGAGAGGGGATACACTGCCATTGCCCTGAAGGGGTCAAGTGGAGATTCTGCAGAGGAGGAGGACTAGCCACATGATAGTGCTTTGTTGCACCAAGACACCTGTCTGTTGATGGGGAATTGTTTACGTTTTTCTGTGGCTGCAATGCACACAAAATAGTTTTGCGCTACACCTGTCTCATCATTATTCTGGTCAGCGATGTCATACCATCTGCTGGGATTTTCCGGCCCAGGGAGGGAGCACCCAATTGTCCCTTTGGTGTCCAAAGGCACCTCCACACTGTGTGTTTACCTTGCATATTTCATAATGTCACACTGCTGGTTTCAGATCTATGTTTTACTATGGGTCATCTGCAGTGGTGAGCCTTCTGATCACGTGCCCATTGCCCATAGACTATAGGCGTTGTGTTCTGCCCTGTATGCTGGTCCTGCATGCCTGCATTTTACAGCAGCCCTCCGCATGGTGTAGTGCTGCAAGTATGGCACCATGTGCCTGAGCATTGTACTGCACATCCTGAATGCACATATGTGCGGGGCATGCATTCTGTTACCTAGCCATACCCCTCTGCCCATGCATAGTCTTGCCATGGTGGTGTTACACAGTGGACGTGTTGGCAAACCTCTGCATGCCTATATGCATGCTGTATGGCTGTGGCATGCACATTTGAGGGTCCTATGCCCTTACACATGCCTGTTGCACGCAGCACACTGATTGCATTACATTAGTTCATAAGCCCCCATATCAGCAGCAGCAGTAGTGAGGAGTCTAGCAACTATAGGCTGATCAGTCTCACATCAGCGGTGGGGAAATTAATGGAAACCCTGGTAAAGGATAGGCTGGTAGAGTATCTTGAATCCAGTTGGCTACAAGACCAAGGGCAGCATGAAGTTACAGGAGGGAAGTCATGTCAGATGAATCTGATTGATTTCTTTGACAAGGTGACCAGGTAAATAGATCGGGGGGGGCAGTAGGTATGGCCTATCTGGATTTTAACAATGCCTTCATCACTGTGCCACACAGGAGACCGATAAAGAAATTGAGCAGCTTAGGGGTAGGATTCAAAGTGGTGAATTGGGTAAGGAACTGGTTAATAGTTAAGGGAGAGAGGGTGGTGGTTATTGGCACTCACTCTAATAAGGGAATATTGACCAGCAGGGTACTGCAGGGCTCAGTACTGGCACCAATCCTCTTCAATGTCTTCATAACTGACATTGCAGAAGAACTGGAAGGGAATGTATGTCTTTTTGCAGATGACACCAAAATCTTTAATAGGTTGGACACCCAGGAGGCAGTGGAGAAAATGCACAATGACCTTGGGAAACTCAAAGAGTGATCAAGAGCATCACAATGGGGTTCAATGACAAAAAGTGCAAAGTCATGCACCTAGTGCATAGGAACCCAGGAGCTGAGCATAGGATGATGGGAAGGTACTGACAGCCATTAAGTAAGAAAGGGATCTTGGGATTCTAGTATCTGATTACCTTAACGTGGCAGGGTTGTGTAACAAAGCAGTGGGTAGGGCCAATGGGATGCTGGGATGCATAGGGATAGATATCTCCACCAGAAGGAGGGAGGTGGTGTTGCTACTGTATCATTCATTTGTGAGACCCCCACCTGGAATAATGTGTCAAGCTCTGGAGGTCGCACCTAAGAACAGACATAGATAGAGTGGAGGCAGTCCAGAGAAGGGCAACTAAAATGGTGCAGTGGTTACATCAAAAGCCCTATGAGGAGAGGCTGGGGATCTCAACATGTAGGAGAGTGAGAGGGAACATGATAGAGACTTACAAGCAGGGCCCCGTGTTTACTGCTGCAAACTGGACCTACATTCTGCGGCAGGGCCTCATACTTTCTGCGGTAGAACAACTGCTGATTCTGTGGCTATTCTGCGGCAGATAAATTGTGGCTAAACAGCATACCTTCAAAGGGATTAAGTCTTAGTTAACCCTTTGACTACCTTCATGCAACCACTCTGCTACACTGAAAGTGGAACAGCAGCCCATTTAACAGTATGTAGTCCTCTTATCACAAATATTGAACAGCAATAACCCAAACCTGGCACAGCCATGGGCATCAGTGTTCTCTTTTAATTAATTTTCCCTCCCACCCCGAATTTGACAGCTCATCTGTTCTTCTGGAAATTAGTGGCCTTTGCTGTTCTGCTAAGTTATAATCAGAGTAGGACATACACACTTAGCTAAAACTACACAGAAGGCAAAACCTGCTTGGATTTCTTCTGGTTTATATTTACAGGCCCAGATATTCAAACTGCGCTCAAAATGAGTGCAACAGCAGGAGCAAGCACAAACCAGTTGCGCAAATGCACAACAGGTGCGATATTCAAACATGGAGCAGAACAAATTGCGCAAGCAACCAACGTCTGAATATCGCACATACTGCGCCATAGCGCAACCAGGAAGGAGAAGCTGAGCCGAAATGTTGCGCTATGGCGCAACCAGGGCAGCCCAGCTGAGCATTCCAGAGGTGCCATAGCGCAAGCAGAGCCCCCACCAGAGCAATGGAACTGCACATCCAGGGAGGCAGGCTGGGACCCACTGCCAGCCATGCCACGCATGGGCACAGGAACACACTGCAGAACCCACACCACACCTGCGCACCCCAAGCACAGCATCACTGGGGGTGGGACGGATGATCTACTTGCCCATGGAGACAAGACAACAAAGCATAGCAGAGCCATGACACCCCAGCACAACCACTGGCAGGCTGAGAGTGCCACACACAGGGGGTTGACAACCACAGTGCACATCAGCCCCCCATACGCATAGCACACCCTGCACTGTGACCCCAAGACACCACCTATGTGCAGTGACTGGCACTGCAGGAAACCATGCATCCCCCCCAGCACACGTCAACCCCGTGCAGCACAGAAGCCTACAAGCCAGACACACCCTGTGCACCCAGCAGTGGGTGGCAGCAGACGGCAAGACCAACCGAAAGTCACTGCCATGCTGGAGATACCTCCCCATGCACACACACGCACACACACACACACACACATACCCAGGACCATACCACCCCAGATGGCATGTACACCCCTGCAACTGAGCACCCATAGGCAGCTGGAAATCAGAGACCAACACATTATTCGTATAAAAATATAAATGTATATTAACACAACCAACATGAACAAGAACAATTACAACTATTTACAAGGGGGGACGGGTACAAGGTAGGGGTGGTCAAGGGGTAGGGATGACAAACTTGGAGAGGGAAGGCAGGGTGGTAGGGATGGGAGAAGTGGGAAGGGAAGATAGCTCATGGGCCAGCCGGCGGCCGGCATCCTCTGGCTGGTGTCTGCCAGTCCCTGCCCCCTCCTCATGAGCCATGGCGGTGTATTGACTGGAGGATAGTGTTGTTGTCGGCCAAAGCTGTCTGATGGCCCGGACATCCTCGCCAGGCGATGGAGAACCTCGAGGCCTAGGAAAATGGGAACACAGTCAATGGCTGTGACTGACCACAACCCTGAACACCACCCAACCTGCAATCCATATAGCCCAATGTCCCACACCTGTGATGGCATGCACCCACCCACAGTGAACATGCACATGGCCATCACAAACAGGCGGCTTTCCAGCTATCGCACCACTGCACACCCTGCCCATGTCCATCACAGCACAAACAAGGCTGGCAAGTGGCGTGGCAATGTGGTGCAATGCCAGTGCACAGCTATGTGCCCAGTGCATGCATGGACCACCAGTGATGCATACACAGACGTGCTGTGAAACTGGACAGTGATGCATGTCACCTGTGTCGTGCCTACAGACATAGATACATAGCCAGTGTCGGCAGATAGGGCCTATGGCCCACACAGTCTGTCCATTTCAGCCTGTAAGTTCACTTTGTTTACCTAGAAGTCTGTTGCCCCTTACCCCTGACCTCAAGAATTCCGTTATGTCTATCCCGTGCAGTCTGAAATCCCGTGAGTGTGTCAGCCCTCACCACTCCCTCTGGCAGGGTGTTCCACTTGTACACCACCCGTTCTGTGAAGAAAGTCTTGCTCATGTTTCCTCTGAATCGTCCTCCCTCCAACTGCATCCCATGCCCTGTAGTCCTGGAACATCTTTTGCACTTCAAAATAGTGTTTCCCTGCACCCTGTTCCACCCTGTAAGATACTTGTATGTCTCTATCATATCCCCTCTCTCCCTCCTCTCCTCCAGGGAGTACAGGTTCAGTTCCTTCAACCTGTCTCCATAGGAGTTGTGATGCAAGCCATGCACCATCTTTGTTGCCCTCCTCTGAACCTTCTCTACCCCTCTCGTCCTTACGTAGGTATGGTCTCCAGAAATGTACACTGTACTGCAGGTGGGGCCTCACTAGTGTCTTGTATAGTGGAATTATGACCTCCCCTTTCCTGCATGTTTGTATTGTGCAGGGCTACTGGCCCCAGCATGCAATAGCATCCATGAAGTCATGATACTCACCCTGCTCAAGCAGCTCTGACTGCCGCTGTTGCTGGCACTGCTGCTGCTGGTGGGGGTGCAACCCCTGCTGGCACCGGGTCCCTGGCACGGCCCTCAGCAATGTGGCCCCGCATCCTCACATCCCGGCCTGTGGGAGACATATGTTGAGACAAACATCAGTGTGACTCAAAAGCAGACTGCCCCCTGCCCCAGTGACAGAGCCTGCCCACACAGCCATACCCATTCATCTCACAGCTGCACACACTGACACAGCCAACCGTGGCCGAGCCATCACCTATGCACAGCCACCAAAACACACACACACCTCTATAGATAATACAGGTGCATAGATGGCACACCCACCTGGCCTAGGCACCACGCCCCGCCTGGCACGTGAACGCAGCTGCGTTAACAGCTCTGGCTCCCTCCGGCGGAGGTCACTGTACCGGGTGCCGGCACTGCTCAGCAGACCGGCACTGTCCAGTGACCCCCACCAGGTCAGTGGCCACTTGCTGCCACACCTCAGTCCTTGCACTGGTGAGGGGCACCTCACCATAAAGGCCATCATAGTGTGGCTCAACTAGGGCCACCAGGTTGGCCACTTCCAGCTGGCTCCAGGACACCGCCCTCCTCCTAGCCATGGCACCAACTTTACAGCAGGCAATATGGCGCCCGCTGCGCCGTAACCCCACATGGAATGTTCGCCAATAGACCACCACAGGCTCCCAATCGCTGTTTGAACAGCGCCGTCGCCACATAAGCGCTGTCACCAGACAGCGCAATAGGGACGTACACATGGCAGGCGAACAGTGCCAGGGGGCAAAGGTCATACACAAGGTCATGGGCAATGACGCAAGGCTACGCACAGCGCCATCTGACGTATAAGCATCCTGCGTGACTGACCAGCTGCGTACCAGTGCCACAGTGGAGTATTGCGCAGTGGTGCCACAGCGCCATATAGTGCCCATTGCTGTAGCGCCACTGGCACAATGGTGGCCATGGCCTGAATTGCCGATCGCGCTCAGCACATCAACAGCGTGACAGACGCCTGCGTAAGCTATCTGGGCATGCGCAATGCAGTGTACCACACAGGCACAGATCTGCGCCATTGGCTCAGCCAACTCTTCCGTATTGCGCAAAGCGCAGATTCGCGATATTCAGCCGACACATGCAAATCATCTGATCAGCCATTCAAGGGCGCAGTGGCGTGATTTGCATGTCATTATAGTTGCTCCACTCCTAATTTGCATGTATTGTGCTATAAATGTGCGACATTGGGCTGCGCTGGCCAGATTCGGTTACTGCAGGTGAGAGGTGAGTTGCATGCTGTGTGATGTTCAGGACAATGGTCATGGGAAAATGCTGTAGACTGCACAGTGACAGGTGTCCACTTTCCCCATACAGATCACCATGACCGAGCAGAGCCAAGGTGAGGGTGAGGGACGGTGGGCGTGGGAGGAGGCCAACTTACAGCAGCAGAGGCAGAGCCCTCTTCCAGGCCTACCTGGATGAGGAGCCAGTACTGAGTGGACGGAGGGCACCCCTCAGTCCCGTGCAGCTGCATGGGAGGGTAGCTCGGGACGTTAACCTGCACGAAGCCACCAGCCCGTGCAGGAATGCAAGAAAAAGATGGGGACAGACCGCAGGGAGGTTGAAGGAGAAGGTGGCAGCCTTCAGGCGGCACGTGCTGGCACTGGTGGGGCCCGCCAGTGGTGTTGGAGCTGACCCGACTGAGGAGACACTGGTCGCAGCCATGCAGCCGAGCGCCATTGAGGGCGTAGCAGGCGGTGGATTCCAGACAGGTGGAAGCCCATCACTGCACGGTATGACATGGTGGTGGTGTTTTGGGGGGGGCGGTTGTTCACATGCACTCACATGTACTCTCTTTCTGTTACAGATCCTGTTCATCTTCAGGAGACGGTGGTGGTGGGTCCAGACAGTGATGCTGACCTGCTAGACATGGAAGAGGGTCCATCCACCTCCACCACCAGCCAGCAGGCACTGCAGCAGCATGCACGCTGGGCCGCCAACTCTGGTGTCAGTGATACAGGTGCGGGGGGTGCACAGCCTGTGTCTCAGCAGTCTGGCATGCAAGCATGCCAGCACGCTGTGACCATGGCTGTAGCACGTACCTGCACCATTGATGATAGAAGGCCTGCAATGGGCAGTGATGGTTGTGTGTCCCATGACGGACACACGGCAGGCCAACACGTGCCCCTGGGCCTTTCTGGTTCCAACTTGTGTACCAGCATGCTGGCACGGTCCCAGGCTGTGCCTGTCAGCACCGTGGGGCAGCACCGTGGCTGTGCAGGTGTCTGGCACTGTTGCCAGCACAGCGGTGGAACGAGTGATCCGGGGCACAGCGTTGGAGGGGCAGCAGCAGCAGTCGCCCACCAGGTCTGGGGGTACAGTGTCAAGCAGTGGCACATGTCCACCGCCCTTTGATCTGCCCATTCCTGGTCCTGGCGAACAGCGCCCACCCTCAAGGGGTGTTGTGCATCAGGGCCGTCCACACCCTGGGGGTCAGGATGCCATTGGGGCACAGTACCCATTGGACGAGCACATCCGCCTGCTGCAGGAATCAGTACAGCTGCAGAGGCGGGTTGCAAGGTCCGTGGAGGCACTGTCTGTGTCCGTGGAGCGGCACAGCAGGGAGTGTGCTCGGGACCAAGCCGAGCTGGTCCGTATGTGGACGGATGTGACCGCCGCCATTGACAGGCTGACCCAGGCAGTAGTCTCTGTCATGGCCGCATTGGGCACTCAGTCAGGTGCCCCTGTACCGCACACCCCACACAGTGCACTCTCCACTCCCCATTCCTGGCGTCGTGCGACACCAGGCCTGTCGACTCCGGGTTCTGCTGTGGGCATCCCGAGCACCCCTGGTGCAGGTTTGTTCGGCATGCTGCAGACCCCTGTGCGGGCAAGGTCGTGTTCGCGCAGTGGGACCCCTGGTGGTGCAACAGTGCCACCCCATGTGGCCCCTGCTCAGCCTGCCCATGCTGTTGGGTCACGGCGGGGCCGCCCATGCATCCGTGGTGGCCATGGGACAGTGCTACATGACTGAGCTGTCTCCCAGTGCGGGCCCTGTCTGGTGCTGCCATGTGTGCAATGTGTGTCATGGTGGGCAGTGCACTGCTGGGTGCTCTGCTCACCACGCCGACACACGGACCACCTGCACACCCTCCCAACTGCTGTCCACAGGTGCGTGTGTATGATGATGCCTGCATTGCACTGTACACCAAGGTGCAAGGGTGCCCAGCATCTGACACACGTACTTGGACAGTACAGGTGGTGGGGGTGGTCGGTGGTGCTGTGTGTTAGCAATGTCAGTTCTGCAGTGCTGTGCATCTGCCCATGTATGCTCTGTGCCTGGTGTGTGTGTGTCCATATGAGTGCTCACCCCTCCCTGATGGTGTGTCTGTATGCCTGGACCGTTCCACTCCCCTGACCGTCATGCACCCCTGGTGTGTTCCCCTGTGTGCCTGTGGTTTGCGCATGGACAGTGTTGGTTGCACATGTCCCCTTGACTTACCTGTGTTGTGCGTAGTGCTCCTCTGTGATGGTGTCTCAGTGCAGCTGGGCCTGCCGGATCAGTCGGGGGTCCCTCCGTCCTAGGGGGGGCTGCTCATCACCATCAACACCGGCACCACTGGCGTCCCCATCGCTGTCCCCCTGTTCGACCTGTACGGCTATCCCATGGTCTTTGGCCATGTTGTGCAGGATGCAACAGGCCAGGAATATGCCACAGGCCTCTTGGGGGCTGTACTGTAGGGCACCGCCGGAGGTGTCTAGGCATCGGAAGCATGCCTTGAGCATCCCAAACACCTGCTCTATGATGTTGCGTGTTGCAGCATGTGCCTCATTATAGCATAGCTGCGCTGGGGTCATGGGGCTCCGGTACAGTGTGAGCAGCCAGGGACGGAGTGGGTATCCGCAGTCACCTGTGTGGAGATAGTGGAGATCAGTGTCATGTTCAGGTCCATATTGGCCATCTCTCTGTGTGCCACTACCATGGCACCTGTGGCATTCAGACCCTTGCCCCGAGTTTGCATTCCATACATGTGTACTCACCCACTAGATGTCCTGTGGGGATGTCCCCACTCTCGAATCGATGGCACAGTGCAGACTGATACCATATGTAGGCATCATGTGCTCCACCAGGGTGTGTGGCACAGACATTGATTATGCACCCAGTGGCATCACACACCACCTGGCAGTTGACACTAGGGAATCCCTTTCTGTTCCGATATGCGTGGCCATCGGGGCCAGGTGGCATGCGGATGGCCACATGGGTGCAGTCTATGGCCCCTAGCATGCCAGGCATACATGCTACCCTGTGGAACTCCTGCATGTTTGCTGTACACTCTGCCGCGGTGCTGGGGAAATGGATGTACTCCACAGCATGTGGCAGCAGTGCGCTGAGGAATTGGGTGAGGATGCGTGACATGGCCGACTGTGTGATGCCTGTGGTGTCCTCTGTCGGCCTCTGGAAGGTGCCCGTGGTGAGCAGGCACATGCAGGCTGTCACCTTGGTCTCCACCAACAGAGCGTGACTCCGTCGTGAGGGTGCCTGCATCACATCACTGCACAGCTCACAGAGCCATCTCAGTATTGCCCTGTTCAGGCGGTACCGGCCCACGATCTCTACATCTGTGTACAGCTCAAAGCTGATGCGGGCACGGTACTGCCTGTCGGGGGCATACCACCGACGGGCCCTTCCACGGCCATGTCCTCCTGCAGCATGCATGCTCACCCCCCTCATTACAGCTTCCATGTGGAAACTGGCACTGTCCATCTCCCTGGCTTCTGACCCCTCTGGCTGGTGTTGCTGTGTTACCCCCGCTGTCCTGACTGCTACTTCCACTGCACCGGACACCCCCCGCTGGCCTCTACAGACTATGGGCCACACTTTCCTTGCCTGCCCTTTGCTGTCTGTCTGTCTGTCTGTCTCTCTCTCTCTCTCTCTCTCTCTCTCCCCCACTTGGCAGCCTGGTAGCGTTCTTGCGCCGCTTCCTTGAGCCTTTTTATTTTGGCTCATTTCCGCTAGTGTGCAATTTCCAGCTGTGCCGCTCTTGTGCATCGCGCAAGTCTTTGAATATCGCATTGCGGTCTTTATGCATGGATCCACCCCCTTTGGTTGCTCATGCCTTCATTTTCATTGCGCTGTTGCTCAGCATGTTTTCGCGGGCGCAACTGCCTCCTTCTGAATATCGCTAAATGGCACAGTTTTGGACTTGCGCATGCGCAACCCTGTTGAGCATGGCGCAACCCTTTTGAATATCTGGGCCACAGTTAGCAGATATAAAGAGAGACTCCAACTTGAAGGCCATTTTTTTTTCTGATTTTGATCAATGTTCTTTTAAATTATTATTTTAGTAAACTAGGAATACTTCAACTGCCTTGCAACAAACATGTTGAGTGCAGTGTACAAATCTGTGTTTTGGGGGGTGAGGGTGGGAATTGTCTTCCTATAATAGTGAAGGAGGGTGTAACTTGCAGTGTCTGTAGGAATTGTTGACTCCTGATTTTTCTTTTGGGGGACACACTAAAAAATGCAAGCAAGTCAATCTTATTAAGCTGGAGTAACCTTGGTTAGCATGTTCTTTTCTCTTCTCCTCACAACTCAGGGGGTGGTGGCGTTCTTCATTCAGTGATCCTCATTTCATTTATGTATAGCAGCAAACAAACTCTCCATTCTGATTTTTTCCATACCTGCTTGCTCCAGTTCTGTTATACCCTGGTCCCCACCTCTGCTGCAGCTGAGCAACTTGACCCTCCTTAAGAATTGAGCTTGATGCTGCCACTTAGGCTGCAAGTTCAGATTTGCCAAGAAATTACTCTCACACTTGCAGGTACAGAACTGCAGCCCACAAGTCAAAACTGTGATAGATGTCCACCAGTGGGGACCAAGTCCTTTGCTCAGTCTGCTGCCAGCCCTATGTTTCTGCAGTCAGCTCCTCCTCCTCCAATACCTGTCACCACACTGAGATTGATTCTACCGCATGGGCACCACTGAATCTTCTTACTTCTTGACTACAGTTTGCTTTACAGTTCTTCCTTCCAAATTCAATCAATCAATCAATCAATCAATCAAATCTTTATTTATCCAGGCGAACATCGTTGAGCATGGCTCATTTGCAAGATGTACCTGGTAAGGTCAAGGTTCAATTTACATGAAATATAGCATTCAGGACATTTACAAATAGAAGAATACAAAAATGTGAATAGTACAACTGATCACAATAATTAATATAACAATCAAATTATACACCAAATTGTAGAGACAGGAATAAAACAATAAATCAGATATTGGACACATTAATTTGACATGTATAACAAGTATATATTACATATATACATTATTCATAAGGTTCATAAGGTAGCCAGCTCGCTAGGATGGGTACTAGGGGGACAAGTGAGTGTTTTGTGGCTGATGGAGTGGCAGGATTGGTACCCTATAGTAATGGTAAGGGGTAGTGAACTGGGTGGGGGGGGGAGGAATCCTAATAGTTAATGCAATAAGAGGATCCAGAGTAGGTATAGGAGGAAGAGGAGAGGGTTAGGCAAATTCATCTTCTAATGATTCAGCATGCACCATGAGCAACCTCATAATGAAAAATTAACATGGCTGAGCTACCCACACCTACGCAGCAGCAAATCATAACTACAGTGGACCTAATCAAGCTCTGCTACTATTGCATCAGTTGCCCCCCCCCCCCGCAATACTGGCTGGAAGGAGTTATGTAACAAGAGCCAGTATGAGTTAAGATGCCATGCAACCACTAGGTTTTCGGCTTTGTAACCGATGACATCAGTTTGCTACCCCCTCTAATGAGCATTTGTGCCATGGCATACTTAACACATCAATAGCTATGCCCTTGCCTTGTGTGACTGCATAACATAGCTAGCATTTCTGTGGCTGTGTGGCTGGTTTTCCTGATTTCTGCGTCAAGCACTGATTTCTGCGGTCAGCCCTGATTTCTGTGGCCACTGCTGCAACCTCAGAATCGCAGAAAACACTGGGCCCTGCCTACAAGTACCTCATAAGGATGAACATGGTGCAGGAGGAGAGTCTTCTTCAAATGAGAAAGAGCAACAGAACCAGAGGGCATGCCATGAAGCTGGAGAGGGAAAGCTTTAAGACGGATGTGAGGAAGTACTACTTAACTGAAAGAGTGGTAGATGCCTGGAAGAGTCTGGCAAAAGAATTGGTGGAGATGAAAATAGTAGGGGACTTCAAGCATGTGTGGAATTGACATAGAAGAATATTAGCAAATAGGCAGGGAGGAGGGAGGATCACCAGAGACCAGTTAGGGGTCTGCGGAGACAGACTAGGCAGTCATCAGCTGAGAAGACTGGGTAGGCCAAGCATTTTTTTGTTCTGCTGACAAATTCTATGTTTCTGTGTAGCTTGCTTACAATTTTGTATATAATGGGCCCAATTTTCAGAGAGCCCCAAGAGCAGTACAAGCTGTGTCAAGAAGCCACTCATGACAAAGCTGGGTGCACCAGGGACCATGCACCAGATTTTGGTAAAAGAAAGTCCCTGCACTGAAGTGACTAATGCAGCAGCAAGCAGTTCCTTACATCAAACAGATAGTCCAATGTAGGGGATTGATGCAGGCTGCCATCATCCCCTGGCCAGCGAAACCCCAGAAATGTTGCAAGCAGTGTAAACTATGCAACCATATACAAACAGAAAACCCTACAGCAGAAGTGATATCTACCATACTTTTATCAGGCATTCCATGCCATGCCCTCCAAAGATCTACTAGCTCACATGCCCCCACTGCTTATGCACCCAGGCATGCAGGTGTGTTGGGTCTGTCAGACTGTAGATTATCTGGACTGACAAATGTTGGCTGTGGCAGCAAACATATACATGACAGTCACAGTAGCAAACAACCTAGGCAATATCACAGCATACCAAATATGAGTGCTGATCGCAGGTGCAGGTGGTAGTCAGTGACCCCTTGGCCAACTCACCATTCTGACAGCATCCCTCATTCAATCACACCTATGGAAGAATACCACAAAGTGCTGTTCTGTGTCCTGTAGGATCCATTGGCGGCACAAGAATTATCATGACTGGCATCAAGCTAATATGTCTCTCAGGCTGGAGAGTGCATATTGCCCTTGTGTACCACTGCCTTTTGCCAGGGATCCCAACACTGTGTACAGGACATTGTCCTATGGACCAACATGTGAATACTGTCTGCATACAGAGAGAGATCACAGAACATACAGGATACCTGCACTCACAGCGACTGACTGCCCAGTTCGACAACTGCCCCTTATAGATTTCAACTAAGTGACACCGAACAAGTTGGGAGCTGGTTGTATATCGGACAACATTGCCATCTCACAGCCAATGTTACTCTGCAGTGCCCACCACAAGGCTACTTGGGCACCCACCACAATACCAGACTGTCACTTTGCAATGTTTGTATACTGTGCTGTACATTGGGAACATTCCCTAGTCTACGGTAATGTTGCAGGAGTGCATCTGTAGCAATGGGTGGGACAGTGCAGGTCCCGGAATGAGTGTCGGCCACTCGGACAAGCCTGCCATGGGCAGTGCTGTCAGCGCATACACCCTTAATCCAGCTCTGTGTAGTCTACCAATGGGCAATGTTTGTTCCTAGTGGGGGGGGTTTAAAATCCAGCAATCAGAGATATGGCAGTCGCGGAGTGGCATAATACCCTTCAGCACCATGGCACTGCCTCTGGCATGCCACAAGCCAGGCGCAAGGCTGTCTGCTGCAAATGGGTCCTGACAGTGCCACAAGCAGCATTTGAAAATTGTGAATGACACAAAGTGTGGCGCAGTGAGCCCCTTGTGTCATATCTCTTTGATGCAAGCACCTTGTGTCTTTCCTAGTGCTTTGAAAATCGAGCCCACTGTATCAGATTTCTCATAGAGATAGTTGGATACTTCCACTGACATTTCTGAATAGACCTAAACATCACAGTTTGGGTCTGACCAGTAAAAGTGGATATTGTGGTTTCTGCACCTAGGTAACACAAGAACAGAAGAATCTGAGCAAGAAGCAGGCCAAGAGCGCAACATGTCCATCCCCTACTTCTTAATGGTTATATATAGAATAATACATTGGTAAGTATGCATAACATATAGGATAACACCTCAAGGAATGTATAATGAGAATTTAATGCACACCCAAGGTGTAGGATGCTAAATAAAACTGAGGGGAAAGCCCGAGGGGTTTATAAAAGCATCCCACAGTGAGGGTGTGCACTACAGTTGAGTTTTGCCCTCTCCCCATGTATTGTTTTATGTAACTGCTGGCATCAGTTTTTTTGCCGTTAGGATTCATTTTGTGTCACAGGAATTATATTTTTGACTGGCAAGTAAATGGCGCTGCTGCACACACTGTCCTTATTTGTGGGGACTATTTTTATTTTTTAAAATATGTCAAGTCTTCCTGTTCATTTAAATATGTTGTTGTTGTTGTAACTTATTTGCATGGGTGCTAGTTGCTGGAGTGTTTAAAGTAGTACAGTGAAAAGCCGTATGGTGACGGCAGTTATGGTCAGCCATTGTGATCAGGCTGAGTTCCATGAGCCCTAAACTGAAAGGTTAATTTTATTTAAAGAAAAGTAGAAAAAAAATCCAGGAAGAAAGACAGCCTTGTTGTTGAGGCACAGGTCAGGAAGCCTAGGAAAGCCAGGAGCAGTTTCAAGATTCACAAATAGTGTTTTATTTTTCTCAATAACAGCAAAATAAAAATAAAAATTATTCAGTACAACTATTTACAAAGGCAGAACACACAGAAAAAAACTAAGTCCTTCTTCTGCGGGTATCTCTTAATTCCAAGTTTCAGTCTCTCACTCTCCTTGTCTCTCTAGCAAAAGCATTGCTGCTCTTTTTATAAGTCTTGGTCTGGGAACTGGTTAAGAGACCATGCTTCTCACAATATTCTTGTACGTTTACCGAATGTTCTTGTCAGTTTCATTCCTTGCAGGTGCAGTAAAACAGTACATAGTGACCCAGAACTGACCTCTTGTTCACAGCTCTGCAAGGGCGTAAAAACTGCATCTTAAGGTGCTTTTACACACAGGTTTATGTAACAGAATAACTGTTATGGAAACTGTATTCCGTTACATCCCTTGTGTGTAAAGTGCATCTGTTTCGTTCCATAGGCGAACATTCGTCCAAACCGCAATCTCTGCTGTGGGTTTAAATCACAAAGTTCATTTCGGCTGTGTAAAACAGCCATTCCGAAGTAGTGCACACAACAACAATAGAGCAGCAAGCTCTGTGGGGTGCCAAAACACAAATGGAGGTGGGAGCTGCCAGAAAACTCACGGAGTGTAAAAGGGATCCTAAAAACGCAACAGCGTACAATGGCACCACAGATAACGCTCATTTTATTTTAAAAACCTGCATGCAAAAGTGCCTCTAGGCTAACCCCTTGAGTTCCAAATAGCTTTGCAATCATTGCAACAGTATAACTATATACAGTTTTAAACAAAGGGATCCCAGTATCACTTACAGCTTCACAAAAATATTCACAGATATTTTATAACTGCAGATATGCAAGGGGGAAGAAAAGACAGAACAGCAAGTGAAGGCAGAGAGATAGTGAGAGGTGGAGAATTGCAAAACTGTCAGAGTGATCAGATCCTAGGTCTCACAAGAAAATTTGGTTATGCAACCAAACATACAAGAGACAGAAAAGGAGAAAATAGAACATATCCTTGCAATTAAACTCTTTCTGCTAACAACTGGGGCAGGGCCTTATTTAACCCTACTACACACACCCCTCTTTAAGAGGGAACCTGTTTTACAAAAACAGGTTTCCAAAATGTTCTATTAAATTTATGTCTAACATTAGCTTATAACATTTACAGTTCAGTGCATATGCAGCATAACAAACAGAGAAGTTTCAACTCACATTTTGTTTTTTTTAACCGTTCTCAATTCCTTATCCATATTTTGACAGAAAATCAGCATTGACATTCTCTTTCCCAGATTTGTGCATCACTTTAAATTTAAATGGATGTAGTGACAGGTACCACCGTGTGATTCTAGAATTTTTATTCTTCATTTGATTAAGCCAACAGAGAGGACTGTGATCTGTTACAAGTACAAAGTCAGCTCCTAGTAAGTAAAACTTAAGGGACTCTATGGCCCACTTTGCCACAAGTCATTTATTTTCAATGATGGAGTACATTTTCTCTCTGTCATGCAATTTCATACTGATATATAGAATAGGATGTTCTTTCCCATCCATATTTTGACTCAGGACTGCACCTAGGCCTACCTCTGATGCATCTGTCTGTAACAGAAACTGTTTCTCAAAGTCTGGGCTTCTTAAAACAGGGGCTGAACATAATGAAGCCTTAACGGCTCATATAGCCTCGCCACACTCTGGGGTCCATTTCACGTTATTAGGGAACCGTTTCTTTGTGAGTTCGGTGAGGGGAGTAGCTAACTTGGCAAAGCAGGGAACAAATCTCAGATAATAACCAGCCAGCCCTAAAAATGACCTGACATGTTTCTTGGTTTTGGGGACAGCTTCTATCTTGGAAACCTCTAGCTTGGCTTCTCCATTTCCCAAAACATAGCCCAAATGTCTGGTTTGCATGCCCAATGCACACTTGGTAGGATTAATTATCAGACCTGCCTGTTTGATTGATTGGATAACTGCTCATAGGTGTTCCAGGTGGCTTTTCCAGTCTGGACTGTACACCATGACATCAAGCAGGTACACAGCACTATAACCAGTGCAAGAGGATAAAATTACATCCATGTGCTGCCAGAATGTAGCGGGTGTGCCATGTAAACCAAACGGCATGGTAGTGAATGGATAGAATCCTATAGAAGTGGCAAATACAGTTTTGTCTCTGGATTCTTTAGCTTGGAGGATTTGCCAGTAACTCTTGGTGAGATCAAGGGTACTGATATACTTGGCACTCCCCAGTCTGTCCTCCAAATCAACTATTCTGGAAATAGGATAACTATCAAATTCTGACACTTGATTAAGTTTCCTAAAATCAAGGCAGATTTTTACACTCCCTTCTTTTTTGTTTATGATCACCATTGGTGATGACCAAGCACTTCTCAACTCTTCTATGATACCCAATCCTTTCATTTTTTGTATTTCCTTAACTATGTCTGCTCTTAACCGCTCTGGTAATCTGTATATCTTTTGTCAAATAGGGCGAGCATTCCTTACCACTATTACATGCTAGACCCCTTTTGTTCGGTCTGGTACTGTGGTAAAAGTACTGTTAAATGTTTTTAGCAAGTTACAAATTTCTGCAGTTTGTTCAGAGGTTAAGGAAACATTCACCTTTACAGCATCAGCAGTTACAGTTTGTTCCAGTCTATCATAAGCTACATCAATATCTTCTTTATCAGTTTCTGGTAAAACCAGCAAAACAGGTCTGGTATTTTTTCAACCCATTTCTTGAGGAGGTTAGCATAGTATATTTTGTTAGGATCTTTCCTATCAGGGGTCTCAGTCTCATAGTTAGCTGTGCCAGTACATCTGAGCACTTTATAAGGCCCTTGCCACTTCATTGGCAGTTTATTTTCTGTAGTGGGTAACAGTAGCAAGACCTTTTCAACTGGCTCTGAAAACTTTCTTTTACCCCATGGTCATAATACACCTTCTGCTGGTTTTGGGCCACTTCCTGATTACTATGGGCGATTTCAACATATTTTGCCAGCTTTTTTCTCAGTGTATACATATAAGATGTAATAGATTGTTTCTGATGGAGGTTATCTTCCCATGTTTCTTTTATTACATATTGTGGTGCTCTCAGTTGTCTACCATACAGCATAACAAATGGTGAAAAACCTGTTGATGCCTGCAGCACTTCTTTGTAAGCAAAAAGCAGGTAAGGTACAGTAATTATTGGTCCCAGTCTTTCCCTTCCCCTTTTACAAACCTTTTTAACATGCATTTTAATGGTTTGATTAAAACGTTCAACAAGACCGTCTGTCTGAGGGTGATAGGAGGTTCTTATGGCAGTGATACCTAGTAGTCGGTACAGCTCCTTCAGTAATTTAGCACCAGAATTACTACCCTGATCAGTAATAATCTCTTTAGGTATGCCCACCCTGCTGAAAATTCTGGCAAGCTCTGCTGCCACTTTTGGGTCTGTGACAGTATGCATTGCAACTGCCTCTGGGTATCGAGTAGCATAGTCGCATACTACCAAAATGAATCAATTACCCTTTTTGCTTTTGTCTAAGGGGCCAACCACATCCATTGCAATTCTCTCAAAAGGCATATCTATCAAGCATAGGGGCACCATGGGCACCTTGTCTTTTTTAGTTACCGGGGCTACTTTCTGACACTCAGTACAAGAACTGCAATAGGTAGCAACATATTCATGAATTTCAGGCCAGTAAAATCTGTACAGCAATCTGGCAAGGGTGCGATCCCTCCCCAAGTGACCTGCCATAGGACTATCATTTGCTATCTGTAACAACTCAGATCTATACTTTTGTGGTATAACCAATTGTTCTATCTGTTCCTGTGACTGAGGTTTAACTCAAACTCTGTATAGCAGTCCATTACAGTTTTTAAAGGTATACCGCCTTACGGCGACACCAACATGGTGAAATACACACCTGTCGGCAAAATCAACACTTTGCCAACAGGTTACTGTGTTGGAGTGCCCGAGACAGGGACTTGCTGTCTTCTGGTCCTGCGCACCTGCCCCGAATCAACTCTGACTGGAGTTGAGAATCTAAAAGATGGGGGGGGGGGCAGGACCAGGAGACACACAGGAATCACGTAGACCGCAACTTGCGGTCAACGCGATCCCTGTCGGCGAAATTCTGGTCTCACAGAATATTCTTGTAAGTTTACAGAATGTTCTTGCCAGCTTTGTTCCTTGCAGGTACAGTAAAACAGTACATAGTGACCCTGAACTGACCTCTTGTTCACAGTTCTGCAAGGGCTTAAAAACTGCATCTCAGGTTAACCCCCTTGAGTTCCGAATAGCTTTGCAATCATTGCAACAGTATAACTATATACAGTTTTAAACAAAGGGATCCCAGTATCACTTACAGTTTCACAAAAATATTCACATATTTTTTATAACTGCAGATATGCAAGGGGGAAGAAAATACAGAACAGCAAGTGAAGGCAGAGAGATAGCAAGAGGCCGGGAATTGCAAAACCGTCAGAGTGATCAGTTCCTAGGTCTCACAAGAAAATTTGATTGGCAAGAGACAGAAACTCTTTCTGCATAACAAATGGGGCAGGCCCTTATTTAACCCTGTCACAAGTCTGTTTTTGTTTTGGTCATTGTCCCCAGTCATTGCCCATCAACTCAGTGCCGTACTGAGAAAATTAATCGAGTTGTCGGCACAAGAGGGCACTAAGCATGTGTACAGTGTGGGGAGACCTGGTGCATGTTTGCCATCATAACCCACAGGTTATAATGGCAAATTATAACTCGGTTTCTCAATGGAAAAAAAATTATGCCAGTTATTACAAGAATTTTATACTCACCCAAGATGTGGGATGCTACATAAACCCTGACAGTGAAACTTGAAGGGTTTATAAAAGCATCCCACATCAAGGGTGTGTTTAAAATGTGAGTTTGATGCATACGTATGACTTGTTTTATATAATTGCTGCACTCCATTTTCTCGTCTGAGAGAAACAGCACAAGTGGAGTGCTGAAATAGAGCGCTGCAGGAAAACATTTTAAAACCTCAAAAAAATAGAACTGTCTGCAATATTTTACCATTAAAACTGATTCTTTTAAGACAGTCTTTTTGATTTTGTGAAGCAGGTATTAACTTTGTTGCTTAAAGAAAATAAAATCAGATTTCCATGGCCACCTGGTCACTTGCATGAAGATCATGATGCTTTGAGACACAGAGATTGAAAAAACAGAGTGAGAGCACACGTTAGTAAGGGTCATTTTTGTGCTTTTTGTTTTTGTTTTACAAATCTGAGTTCTGAGTGCCCAAAAAAGAAAAGAGACAGGCAGTCTTTGAACAGATCGTTCTGTGAGCAGAGAGTGTAATTATGACAGGTTTTTCACTACCATGAAAGACTGGCTGTATGCACAAGGTTAACTGTAGCTTGCTGGTTCACGTAGAGAAAGCCAATGTGTGTTTACCATTATAACCAGCTGGTTATAAAGGCAAATTATAACTAGGTTTCCTTGTGGGAAAAAACAGAGCCCAGTTATTTATTTTTTTTTTTGCTCCCCCCACGTCCCTCCTGGCCGGCTACTCCTTCAGGCTGTCTGGGCCCCACGGCCACCCTCTTCCATCGGACGTCATCCTGCTGCCACCTGCTACCACCAATTGATCCCCCAGGTGACCCAAAATGACCCTTCATTGGCTGGGCCCCCTCCCCCCGGGGGAGAAGTACCCATAGTCGCAACTAGTTAGCTCTGGAATCGGTGGTGGGGTGGTTAGCACGAGGCTATCCCAGCTCTGTGGCGTGTTGAGGACCAGTGGCCATCATCCAGTGAGCCGGATGTGTGGGGGGCATGTTGAGGCAGCACGTCCCTCAAGCCCATCTCCAATCTGCCTGTAGGGGCCGAGGCCTTGCCCCCTCCCCGGGAGGGAAGCATCCAATGGATTCTCTGGAACCCCTCCCTGCTGGTCTCCACTCCTGGTACCTGGGTTCAGGGCATGAACCAGGGTCACCAATGTGCTGAGTGAGTCCCTTCGCTTGGCACCACAGAGCTGGCAGAGCCCAGTTATTATAGTACTATGGTGTATTTCACTTCATGTATCACTCTAATTCTGTTTTAAATTGTGATGTAGTCTGTCTCAGCCACTGATTCCTGCAATCTATTCCAAACACCAACCACACACTCTAGTAAAAAAGTACCTTTTTGCTTCCCACTTTGTATCTACAGGTTGGGGATATGCACACTGGTCCCTTTAACAACCTCCTGTCTCTTGATGTTAAAACTAACCATCAATTCCTCATTAGCCTATGCATCATATTCATATCCTGGCTAATCATCCAGCTACCCAAGCTGAATGAACCCAGTTTACTCAATCTCTTCTCATATGACAACCCTGCCATATCTTTCACAATACTTGTTGCCTTCCTCTGCACCTTCTCCAGTCCATGCAAACCCCTCCTCAAATATCGTGCCTATAACTGATCACAGTACTCCATGTGTGGTGTCACCAGGGACTAATACAGTGGCATTACCACCTCTCTGGATCTACTCACAAAGTGCCTTCCTATACACCCTAGAATCTGTAATAGTCGTGTAACTATCTGTTCATATTGTCAGATCCCTGGTAATTATGACACCCAAATCTCTTTCCTAGTTGCTTTTCTGCAATCATTTTCAACCAAGAAGACCCTCCCCCGCACGACTGTACATTTATTAGGTTTAAAATTATCTTCCACTTTTCAGCCATTTTGCCACCCTATCAAAGTCTCTCTGGAGAGATTCCACCTGCTTCTGGTTCTGCCTGGTGCTGACAATTCAGTGTCATCTGAAAACTAAATTATATAGCTTTCCTATCCTAAGGTAGTAGCCAGTGACAAGATGCAATGTTCTGCAGATGACACAAAGATCTGCAACAGGGTTGATACACAAGGTGGGGTGGAAAGGATGAAAAGGGACTTGGCAAGGTTGGAGGAATGGTCAAATGTATGGCAGCTTAGACTCAACACAAAGAAGTGCAAAGTAATGCACCTGGGAAACAAAAACCCAGGGGAAGAGTACACAATGGGGGGTGAGATACTGACAACAACAACAATGGAAAGGAACCTGGGACCAGTCATATCAGACGACTTAAAAGGTGGGCCAGCAGTGTGAGAAGGCATTAAGGAAGGCTGGGGAATACTGGGATGCACAGGGAGAGGCATCACCAGTAGAAAACAGGAAGTTGTTGGCCCTCTGTACAGACAGTTGGTAAGACCACATCTGGAGTACTGTGTACAGTTCTGGAGACCCCATCTCCGCAGAGACATAGACAGGGTGGAGGCTGTCCAGAGGAGGGCAACCAAAATGGTGCTGGGTCTGCACAAGAAGACATATGAAGAAAGACTAAAGGAGCTTAAGATGTATAGCCTCGAGGAAAGGAGGGAGAGAGGGGACATGACAGAAACTTTCAAATACCTCAAGGAAATCAACAAAGTCCAAGAGGGTAGCATCTTTCAGAAAAAGATATGTGCAAGAACAAGGGGGCACAATTTGAAGAAAGAGAGGTGACGGCTCAGAGGTAATGTGAGGAAGTATTTCTTCACAGAGAGGTTTGTAGATGCATGTAACAGCCTTCCTGAGGAGGTCATAGAGTCAAAAACAGTGGGGGAATTAAAGAATGCATGGGACAGACATAAGGCAATTCTAGTGGGGGGTAGGAGGAAGTAGGCTGTTGGTTAACTAGGATCTGCAGCTTATCTGTTAGGTAGGGAAATGGGCAGACTAGGTGGGCCAAGCAGTCCTTATCTACCGTCAAAGTCTATGTTTCTATGTTTATCTGTAAATATCAAGAACTATCACAGGAAATCCAAATTGAAATGTACAGGGATTTTCTATGATAAATCATAATACTATAGAGTAGCACATCAAAAGGGCGAACCAAGAACGGTGAACTGTCGAAAGGGCGAAGGATCAATGGTGCCAGCACTTTAGAGCGACCTTGATTTTGCCCCATCCGAGTTGCACCTCCATAGTAGGAATCCAAATAAAGGGGATGCAGGGTGACCCCCCCACAAGAAAACACTTTCGGAAAAAGTGTTCACCCTGTGGGTTCAGAACCATTGTGACGGGTCGCTGTTATTCATTCGCCCTTTTGACATGGAACCATACTGTATAGTATGTCTATGTATTCTGCACTATGTCATTAGTTACCATTATTTATGCTATGATGGTGGAGAAAAATGCATTGTGATAAATCATGTTATCTGAGCAACTATATGTATTAAATGAAATACTAACTACGTCATCAAGATTTATACATCTAGTAGGTTTGTCACCAGTCCCCCTTCCCCCACCAACACTACTTTTTGCTCAGCAGCAGTTTCACTATCCTGCCACAAACAGGACTTACACAAATATTGGCAAGGTTGGAGGAATGGTCAAATGTACAGTATGGCGGCTCAGATTCAATGCAAAGAAGTGCAAGGTAATGCACCTGGGAAACAAAAACCCAGGGGAAGAGTACACAATGGGGGGTGAGATACTAACAACAACAACAATCAAAAGAGACCTGGGAGTAATTATATCAGATGACCTTAAGGTGGACAAGCAATGTGATAAGGTAGTAAGGACGACTGGGGGGATACTGGGATGTATGGGGAGAGGCATCAACAGTAGAAAACAGGAAGTTGTCATCCCTCTGTACAGACAGTTGGTGAGACCCCACCTGGAGTACTGCGTGCAGTTCTGGAGACCCCATCTCTGCAAAGACATAGACAGAGTGGAGGCTGTTCGGAGGAGGGCAACTGAAATGGTGTAGTGTCTACACCAGAAGATATTTGAAGAGAGACTAAAGCAGCTTAACATGTAGACAGTACCGTCGAGGAAAGGAGGGGGGCATGATAGAAACTTTCAAGTACCTCAAGGGAATTAACAAAGTCCAAGAGGGTGGCATCTTTCAGAAAAAGAGATGTGCAAGAACAAGAGGACATAATTTGAAGATAGAGGGGGGACAGCTCAGAGGTAATGTTAGAAAGTATTTTTTCATGGAGAGGGTTGTGGATGCATGGACCAGCCTTCCTGAGGAGGTTGTGGAGTCAAGAACAGTGGGAGAATTCAAGAACGCATGGGACAGACATAAAACAATTCTAGTGGAGGGGTAGGAGGAAGTAAGCTGTTGGTTAACTAGAATCTGCAGCTTATCCAACAGGTAGGGAGATGGACAGACTAGGTGGGCAAAGTGGTCCTTATCTGCCGTCAAATTCTGTTTCTATACTTGTCCTCTTCCTTTGATTTATACCATCTCCTTCTATCAGCCCCAAAACAGCAGCCTCATCAACAAGCAATAATTTTGTGCCAGAATCCTTTTGTTTGCTACCAAAAAAGGAAAAGAAACAAAACTGACACTCTCCAGCTGCCAGAACAACCGTCATCCTCTACCCAGCAGCCAATACTCACAACTTCCCTCACTCTTCTGCCGGCTATGCTCCTCCAAATATTTTTTTTTATGTTACCTTTTTTCCATTCACGCCACAGATTTTTTTTGTAATCCTTTACAATTCCATTCTTTTTCCCGGGCTTGCAGATCCTCCAGACACCGTCTCTCTTTGAAAATCCCGCCCACCTGCCTGTTACCTCCAGCTCCTGTTCGCTCTCATGGGCACCCACTTACAGCTCTGAAAACTCCAACATTGTTTTTATAAAAGTGCAAACACTACACTGAATGGCCACAAAAAACACCTATAGTACCACAACTGCTGCACTGAAAATCAAGCCAGCTCCCTCACTACCTCGTTAAAGTATGCCACCATGTTTCTCCCAAAAATTTCTCAACACCACTCACTTCCTCTAATCAGAGCCAAAGCTGTAGCATCAGTGTGGTATCATGGCACTACATCAGATCTATGTGATAACGGTGATCGCCAATGGGCGATCACCATTAGAGCAATAGCACATCGCCAAAAAAATATATTCGGCAATGTACTACCCAGCACACAGCAAAATGGTGCCAGGGAGTTTGGATTTCTTGTTTTATGTGAGGGGCTGTGCCCCTCACACACCTCTACTTAAAGATTCTCAACTCCAGGGGGGTGCATGTTGGGGGGTGCAAACGTGGCATAAATAAAATTTCAGGCCGGGCACAACAAAAAGTACCCACGCCAGGACCCAAACCCAGCACTATTCCCTCCACAGCCCTGAACCCACCCACCATGCTATGGCAGCAGCTCACTGCGATGCCACCCCCTACAACCCCTCCATCCCCTCCCACCCCATGCTCAGCGTGCTCGCTCCCCCCCCATGCACATAGGCATGTAGTAACAGGATGTCGCTATTTCACGCATCCCCCATCCAGTCACCCACCTTCCCCAGTCACCCCAATGACAGGCATTGTGATTGAGTCTCCCTTTCAGTAGGTGCCCAATCGCAGTCTCCAAAGTCACGGGATACCCACTGTAACCATAGCAACGGCCATGGAAATGGGGCTACTGAAAAAAAGGAAAACTTATTTTTCACACAAAAAAAAAACGGAAACCCACAAACTCCTGTAAAATAAAAGAAGAAACTTTTCTTTTAATTAAACTCTCACACAAGCTCCCACCATACTGCATACATGAAATATGTGACGGGGTAGTGCGTGATAAATTATTTATCTATATGAGTGCTGCTTGCACTCGGGCAACTCACTCATGGCTTATGCCATTCGTGAGTTCCTCGAGGTCAAACAGAAATCATATAGATAAATCACTTATTACACACTCCTCATCACATACAGTATCCCTTATATATGTAGATGCCCTATAAAGGCACCAAAAAGTGTCTTGTGTTGCTATTTCGATAGCAGTACTCTGAGGGGAGGGCTCTGGAGCTCAGGAGTATGCTTGTATCATAGTGAGAGTCAGGATTGGCCTTGTCTGAAGCATTTCCATGTGCAGTTTGATAACAGGTACATTATCTATATCAAAAGTGGGACTCCGAACTTGGACAGACAGAGAGAGAGAGAGAGAGACAGCTCTTGAGGTTCTTGGCAACAATGTAATTTAATTATACAAAACATTTTGGAGACAGAACAATGTTTATGTAAAATTTGTTAACAGGGTAAGAACCCAAGAACATAACATGTCCATTTTCAAGGAGTACCCAGATATCCAAAAAAATTATAACAGTATTAAAACACATAAAAACACAAGGCAATTACAATATTACAAGCGCAGTAAGCCTGTAACCTATTTGCACCCTGAAAAAAGCACAAGGTTAAAACCCTCTGCAACCCTTGGCTAACTGGTGACCTCCTAAAAAAGCTAAAATCCAGGGACCACCTATGGGAACTGACCAGATCCACCGGGAAACAAGGTGACATCCAAAATTATAAATGAGCACGAAACTACTGCATAAAAACCATCCAATCACAGAAATCTGACTACTACAAGAAAGCACTCACTGACTCCTGGGGAAATGGGAGGGATTTCTGGAACAATCTAAAAGAAGTCACTGGGAAGCAATCCAAATCCACGCCAGCCATGCTAAAGGTGAATGGGATTACCACACTTGACCCAAAAACCATCGCTGATACGTTCAACACCACCTTCACTGATCTCAGCAGTGTCCTTCCCCCAAATATCTTTAATGATGATGACGCTCCTGAAACCCCAAACTGCACAACTCCCAGTAGTCACCCTCCCTTCTACTTCAAAGTAGTACTTAAGAACGTTGTTCGTAAGTACATCACCAAAGCCATCAGTAAATCCAGATCTAGCAGTGATACACTCAACCTCAAGCTGCTGTCCTTCACCGTAGAAGAGGTGCTGGGGCTCCTTACCAAGATTTTTAACCTCTCCTTTACACTCGACCAATTCCCAGAAATATGGAAGTCAGCCACTGTCACCTCAATCCACAAAAGTGGTGATGAGACTGACCATGGGAACTACTGTCCAATCTCAATCCTGCCACCCCTCTCAAAAGCCCTGGAAAGCATAGTATCGGACCAGCTCACCGAATACCTGGACAAGCACAACATCCTCTGTAGGCAACAACATGGTTTCAGGAAAGGCCATAGCACTGCTTCCACATTACTTGAAGTCACCGGGGCAATCCACAGCTCACTGGACAAAGGACAACTCACTAATGCTATCTATATTGACCTAACCAAGGCATTTGATACTGTCCACCGCCGCTTTCTTCTTGCCCAGCTTCAAAAGGCTGGGCTCTCCCCCGATTCTATATCTTGGTTCGAAAGCTACCTCACAAACAGGTCACAATGTGTAAAAATTGCAGATGTGCTCTCTGAAGCCAAACCTGTTTGCTCCAGTGTCCCACAGGGATCCATCCTGGGACCACTCCTCTTCAACTTGTTCCTAAATACACTGCCAGTCTCCTGCACTCAACAAATCGTACTCTGTGCCAATGATGCAGTTATCCTAGCCTCATACCAGGATCCAATCCAGCTGCAAGACAACCTCCAGCATTGCTTCTCCACTATTGAGAACTTGTTCACCCAAAACAAACTGATCCTCAATCAGAAAAAAACTAAGATCATGATATTCAGTAGCTCCCACAATAAACATGAACTCCATCACCTCTCCTTATGTACCAGGCATGGCAGCCTACTTGAGCAGGTCCAAACTTTAAATACCTTGGGATCACCCTAGACTCGCACCTCTCCTACACTGACCACATCAACAATGTCGCCAGAGCTGCCAAATCCAGACTAGTCCTGCTATTCCGCCACAGGATACACCTTCCCCCAACAGCCTTGACCGCTGCCGTCCAGACCTCCATCATTGCCACCATTGACTATGGCCTCATCATCTACGGCTCAGCTACTGTTACCGCGCTCAAATGGGTAACCACCTCCCTCAACAAGGATTGTTGGCTCATCACTGGTGCTCAATGTCATACGCACACCTGTGACCTCTACTCCCAAACCAGCTGGCTGCAACTTGACAAGTGCATTAAATACCAAACCTGCATAGTGGCTAAGAAAATTCTGATGGGCCTCACCCCACCCGGTGTTGCTACTCTCCTACAACCTAAAAAAAGCAGCCGGTGCACCCGGGGTCCAAACTGCAGCAGTTCCAAATCTCCTACTGCCATACAACCCAAGGACAAAGAGCTTTTGCCTACCGGGCCACTACCTGGCTAAATGGACTCTCAAGTGATATCACCACTGCCTCCACGCTCATTGCCTTCAAAACCATGCTCTGCCACTCACTCATTGCCTCCAGCACCTGTGACTGTAATGTCAAGCAATGAAATCAGAGATTGGCCTCCCAGACTTTGAACAGATCCCTATTCTGTGGCGCCCCTTGCTCTGTCTACATCTACGAGAGCCACAGCATCTTAGCACTTGCAGACACCATCATGCCCAACTCCTGCACTTCTAGTGTTCTCTGACAATGCCCCCAGGCTGCACCACCCTCCTCCTCCCCCTCCTCCTCCCTACCATTTCTTCCCTCTACCCCACCAAATCTCCCACTGCTGTGCCCCCCACCCCTTCCTCCTCCCCACTCCCCTGTTCCATTTCTTTTCTTTTCATTTCTTCTCTCTTCTTCATTAAAGATGCATCAATTTATGTTTCTCATATGCAATATTGTATGTACATCCATTTTACTGTTTTGCCTGTTACGTTCTGTCTAACTGTACTTCATGTTGTGGAACCTTTGTAAAAGAGCCTTGGCTCAAAGGTATTTGTAATCCTAGAACTCAATAAAATAAAAATAAAAATAAAAATGAAAGTACAAGTGCAGTGCCCATTAATTACTCCCCACCTGGGGACTTCTCTAGCTCATTCACTGCTATTATGCCCTGTCTTTCCCATCATCACCTTTTCGTTTTCCAGATTTTCTTTTTATCTTGCCATTTATCACTTCTTCTACAAAAGCCACCCCCTTTTTTTTACCCGCATATATATCCCTTATTTTACCTCTCCTCTATGCTAACTTTGTTTTTTTTCTCTTTTTGATATTTCCTGAAGACCTAAGGTTGCAACATCGATTTTAAACTCTATTTTCTATTTTCAGAGTGCATTTAGTATAACCATTTTGTTTTGTTTTCAGACCACATGCTGACACAGCACCTTGCTTTTGTTTTTACATTTCAAGAGCAGTACACAATGACTGGAAAATAAAATATCTGTACAAACTTTGGAATTGGCCTAAGGTCTTAGTAACTTGTAAATTTTGATGCAAGGAAGAGTTTTATAGACCGATAGACAGATGAGCACTGATCAAAAACTGTTTGTGAGAAATGGACAAGACGTGAGCAGTTTCATATGTATCATGACCAGATTCAACCTTCTTCAAATAGTGGTTATGACCAGATTCTGCCTTTTTGAAACTGTGGGAAAATGTTTCAGGTCAATGTATAAGCAGAAACTTCCAGAGATTAGTAATTTGAAAATAATGGCATCTTTCTTTAAAAGACAGCCAACTGAGGCTAGAAGAGAGAACACAGTGATGGTTCCTCCTAACACATCATAAAACAAATTTACTAATGACAGTAAATCGGACAGAAATCCTATGTAGGTCTAAATCTATCACACCTATCTAGATATGAATTCCTTAGTCGATCAAAGGAATGATCAAGCTAATTTACAGAGTTCCAAAGTTAAATATCCATGACGACTAAATAAAAGAGCCACACAGGAGTTGGTAGGGGATAACTGGGGCCTATGCATGATGGTGGAATGCGCTAAAGGAATGCATCCAGTTTGCGTCTGCCTGCGCCACCAAATGGATGCACTGCATGAGATTCATAAAAGCCAGCAAACTTGCCATGGCCCTGCCTCACAGGTGCATAGGGGCATGGCAGGGACCAGAGGTGGGACATGGGTGAGGACAAAGATGCTGACGGACATCCAGTCGGATGCCCTTTTGCCAACGGACTAGATCCCATGCTTTGTGGGGAGTGGGGGATGATGGCTACTGGCCTACCTCAGTGCAGACCTGGGCCCAGGCACTAAGGGTGAGTGTCAGCAGGTAGCTTTCAGCCTTCTCCATATGTTAGGAGGGCTGGTGGCTACAGTGTACGAGCAGCTGTTTGCTCTGCAGGGCTCCTTGCCTCCAGAAAGAGGGGGTGCACAGCAGGTACATAGCCTGTGCCCCCCTCCACTGGCACTTCATGCCTATGTGAATAGCATAGAGGCTAGCCCTATCCCTGGTCACTCCCATTGGCTCTGCACACATGTGCTGTGCTACAGTCATACAGGGGATTTGGTACAGAAGGGATCTCCGCCCCTTTGTGAATGTGATGGAGGGTCTGAGAGGATCTCTCATGCATGTCTTGTTGAATTAAGGAAGTCTACATACTGCATCAATGCAGTACATACTGTATGTCTCATGGTCATGCATAGTACCCAGTATGCACATTGTAAGAGAGATGACTATGTGAATGGATCCAGTCACATATCTGGACTGTGTATTATGGTACGGGCTACACACCCATTGGCTCAAGCTGTGGACCAATGGGCATACAGCCCTACTGTACGGTGTCAGTCAGCGGGCGGCAGGGCAGCAAGCGGGTGGGGAGCTGCCGCCCTGACTGGGGGAGCAGGGTGATGGGGCTCAGTGGGTGGGTGGGAGGGGTACTGCTAGACCACCAGGGTTGGATTGGTGTTGCATTATTTTTTACTGTCACTCGTGATTGGGCTGCGAGCGGTTATCTGGATCACCAGGGATATTGGATATATCTATCACTACATATGCCCGTGATCGGCCTGCAAACGGTCCACTGGACCACCAGGGATATAGAACATTTATACATCTCTACATATGCCCACAATCGGGCTGTGAGCGGTCCACTGGACCACCAGGGATTAAGGACTATTATTTGTATATATGCCCACGATCGGGCATGGAAGTGCAACCAGAAGGTGCAGCGAATCAGGTGGCCACCCACACGGTGCCAGCTGCAGGTTGCGCCCTGTAAAATGGCAGCTCACCTGTGGGTGACCAGCTGTTGCTCCTTTTTTTTTGGCTCACCTGTGTGCAGCGCAAGTAGGGGTTGCGCATGCATGGGCTCAGCACATCCCGGGCTGAATATCGGGATGTGAGGAGTATGCATGGGCACGCCCCCCCTACCTGCGCTACATACATTACTGCTGCGCTCTGGCACATCGGGATTTGTGCCAGGCTCAATCCCCATTTGAATTTCACGCCGGTGCGCATCAGTGGGTTGCACATGGCGTAACAGTGTTGCACCATGTGCAACCCTTCTGAATATCCTGGCCCAAGTGTTTATTATACTGTAACATTTTAAGTAGTAAGTAAGTTTATTGTTCGGTCACAGACCATTACATACTAAAAAACAACAACATATCGCACATATATAAATGTTCAAAAAGTACAGATATCTTATAAAAATATAGGTGACGTATAAAAATTCCATTCAGGCATACGGCTCAATGAAAATACAATCACAGAAGAAGCATTACACTTCAATAAATCAGTTTTAAAATTTCTAAAACTTCCTAAACTTATACATTTCTAATGCCCTGCATGCTTTAAATGAGCTTTGCAATAGTTTTTAAATAGGAAGCTACACTAGTAATTATTTGATCATGCTTTAATGTAAATATAATAAATAGAAGTATGGTACTATTTAAAGTTTGGATTGAATTCCATATTGGTTGAAGCCAATATTTTCTAGCAGTATCATACTATGCACAAGAGAACATCACATGATCTAGGTTTTCTATACCTGGTCCAGTGCAGTCACACATTTTTTCAGTCAAACTACTAGATTTAGAATATTGAACTTTTATGATTTTACAATAAAAAAGCTCAAAGCAATATCTAAAGTATAGCTTTCTTTTTTCTTGCTCAGTTAAAATCCTGTAACATACTGTATGTAAATATCTTGGTGTATTTAATACTTGTATATACTTCAGGCTTTCTGTGACTCATTTCTGGTGCAAACAACCAGTGTAATTGACAAAAGCTGTTATCCGTCTTCAGAGAGTAAGGCTATGGTTACATACTTAAAGTGAGGTGTTCTCAATGTGACAAAAGGGTGGGTCATTTGCCCTTTGGTAAGGTTCACTGTACTGTGTGGGCAGAGGTTCTGGTGGGATTAGGACCTAGAGATACCTCAAGTGTGAGTCCCACTTCGTGATGGCAGCATGTCCAGGTATTCTTGTAGGCATCTGAAGGGTAAGAGTCACAGGCTGAGTTCTAGGAAAGAACCAGTTTAAGACAAACTGGAGGCACCAGTTGGGATCTGAAACAGATTGTCAGTAAAAAGGTTATCGGTCCAGTCACAGAACAGGATATGCAAAAGGGGATACTATAAATTCTTAACAGATTTATTTTGTTATAAGTAAGAGTAGATAAATAGGAGACAATATATCTGAGCCATATGGGAGATGCACAGTGGCAGACCTTCAGCAGCTGTGCAAGTGAAAAGGGATTGTCTTTGAGGAAGGCCAGCCATGGGCAGAACTTACAGACATCCTCAAGAAAAGTGACCAGGGAAGCGGAGCAAAAGTGGTCACTGTGGCCAAAGTTGTGAAATGGAGGCTAGGGAGTGTGCAAGTGAGCCAGACCACAGAACTGGGGCAGCTGCAGAGAGAGATGTGATGCATCTGGAGCTTTCCCTGGTTAAGGCAATGGCAGAGGTGGAGTTGCAGAAGAAAAGGAAAGAAAAACTCCACTGCAAACATGCACCCTATTTTGGTAAATGGGATGGTAACCCAGGGATTGAGATACACTGGGGCCTCCATTTCAGTGGTAAAACAGTATTTCATTCATAAGAAACAGACCTTGCTGGGCCAGTTTTCCAGAATTACAGGAGTGAATCATAAAGGAGGTGGGTGTTGTACTGGACCTGCCTGTTGATGTAATTATGGTTAATGGCTTTGATAGTTGGGCCAACATTGTGTGTGTGTCACCACCCATAGTAAGACTAAGGAACCAGCTCTTGAGGAGATAGAGGGGCAGTGCAGCTGGAAGCAATCCCTCCCTCAGCAACAGGAAAAGCTGTAACAGACGAATGAGCTAGGAACAGTAGCTCTAAGCCAAAGCTACAGACAGAAGAGAGCCCAGCTGTGGGTGGCTGTCCCACAGAAGAGTGTGTTTCAGGAAGGTCAGGTATGTGGAGCTGGGGAGGGATCAGAAAGCAGACCCATCCCTACAGAAATTAAGGGAATTAGCCACCAGGGTGGAAGGTGACTCTCAGGGTTTGGAAAAAAAAGGTATACCAGGAGAAGGGGCTCCTATATCATGAGTGGTTTCCAAAGGGAAGACTAGAAGAAGGGGTAATCCTGCAGACAGTGGTTCCTAGGGAATATAGGAGACAGTTTCAGGCCTTAACCCATGCCATACACTTTTCCAGACACTTAGGAGTCAGCCATACAAAAAGGCGACTGACTAACAATTTTTACTGGCACAGTATTTTTAACGATGTGGCAAACTACTGCTGGACTTGTCTGCAGTGCCAGAGAGTGGGTAATGTTGGGGACAAGGCCAAGGCAGCGTTGATTCCCCTGCCTGTAATTGAACAGCCATTTCAGTGAGTTGCTGTGTACATTTTGGGGCCACTCAACACCCCAAGTCACAGGGGTAAGAGATATATTTTGGTGGTCATAGATTACACCAGAATGTACCCAGAGGCAGTGCCCTTGTCCTCCATTAAGACAGAAAAAGTGGCTGATGAACAGCGGGGGATATTTAGCTGGGTGGGTTTTCACTAGAAGATACTGTCAGACCAGGGTACCAATTTCATGTCTTCCCTAATGATTACTCTTTAGAAGACATGTGGGTTGAGGCAGCTCAAGGCCTCCCCACACCATCCCCAGACTAACAGTCTGGTTGAGCAATTTAATGCGTCACTTAAGACAATGTCAAGGGTATTCACCAACTTGCATACAGGAGAGTGGGACAAGTACTTACCCCATCTCCTATTCACATATAGGGAAGTCCCAAATGAGTCCTCAGGATTCTCACTCTTCGAGCTCCTGTTTAGCCAAAGGGTAAGAGGTCCCCTTGATTTGGTAAGGGAAGAATGGGAGAGTGAGCTTGGTGGACCTGTTGTGGGAGTACATCCTGAATTTCAGGTCATGGTTCAAGGAGCTCATGGGGACCCCCAGGAGCACCTAGCCATTGCACAACAGAGATAGAAGATGTAGCATGACCATGAGACCAGAGCTCGGGTGTATGAAGCTGGGCAACAGGTGATGGTACTGAGCCTAATTAGACAGAATAAACTACAGCTGGCTTGGCGGGGTCCTTTCTCATGGTCAGTAGGGTGAATGATGTTAATTATATGATGGAGCTACCAGACAAGTGGCCCAAGTAGCAAATCTACCAAAGAAACATGATGAAGCCCTACCATGACCAGATTAGATGCTCCTGGCTGTGTACAGCTATCCAGAGGAGGCAGAACCAGACCTGCTGGTGGATCTCTTGGGAGAGGTTAGGGGAGAATCCTCAGTGGATGCTGACACCCTCTCAGAATGGCTGACACCAGCTCAAGCTTCCAAAATATGTTGTGTGCTTCATATATTTGGTAAAATGTTCTCAGAGAAGCCATGATTTGCACCATGTAGATACAGCTCCCAGGCCCCACTGAGGTAGCCACTCTAAATAGTCCCTGAGGGGGGTGAAACATGCCATTGAGGGGGAGCTCGAGGAAATGCTGGCTCTTACGGCAATCCAGGAGTCCAGTAGTTCCTGGGTCTCCCCAGTAGTACTGATCCTCAAGAAAGATGGGACCATGAAGTTCCTCATTGACTACCACAAACTTAACAGCTGTACAGAGTCAGACACATACCCCATGCCGAGTAGAGATGAGGTCCTAGAAAGATTAGGAGAAGTCTTGTATCTGTCCACCTCAGACATGACAAAGGGCTATTGGCAGGTACCCCTGACCCCTGAAGCAGAGACAGATCAGCCTTCCTCAATCTGTTGGGCCTATTCAAGTTCTGAGTAATACCTTTTGGGATGAATAATGCACCAACCACCTTTCAACAGCTCATGGACCACATTCTGTCTGGGGCAGGAGATTTTGCTCTGGTGTTCATGGGTGACATTGCCATATATGGCCAGGCATAGGAGGATCATGTCAGGCACTTGACTGAGGTACTCTGCTAACTGAAGGCTGCTGGACTGACAGTCAAGGTGCAGAGATGCCAGATAGGGATGGCAGAGGTGTCATATCTTAAGCACAGATTGTGGAGTGGGTACATCTGGCCTGAGCCAGTAAAAATTGAGGTCATGCAGGGATGGGCCATGCCCTCAACCTAAGGAAAAGTACACGCCTTCCTAGGGACAGTAGGGTACTATCTAAAGTTTGTGCCCAACGTCAGCAGCAAGGGCAAACCCCTGTCCAATATGACAAAGAAGACAATGCTGTAAAATGTTCAGTTGATAGTTTACTGTGAAATACTGTAGCTTTCAGCCAGTTGAACATACATACGAACATCCAAAAAGCCAGCAGAAGAAGGCCATTTGGTCTATCAAGTCTACTTATATTACAGGATTTACAGCTTGAGCTAATGTCCCTGCCCTCCCTCCCTTCCCACTCTTCCCATCTTCCCTAGCCATGATCTTTACCTTCCTCTGATACCTATCCCAGTCTCTCTTAAAGCTGCCCAATGTCTTCAATGAGATGAACTCTTCCGGCAGCACATTCCAAGAGTCCACCACCCTTTCTGTGAAGAAGTGTTTGTATTGAAGGAGGCATTGTGTCAGGCACCTGTGCTCCCAATCTCTCACTGTTCTTGGAAGTTCATTGTGTATGTGGATGCACCCGATCATGGGCTTGGCACAGCTGTGAATCAGGTCATGCACATGGAGGGGAAGCACCCAATCATATACCTAAGCAGGAATTTGCTGCCCAGAGAGGAAGCCTACACCACAATCTAGAAAGACTGCCTGGGTATCGTCCAGGCTCAACAGAAGCTGCAACTATATTTGTACGGGAGGGAGTTCACACCGATCTGGGACTACAACCCCTCACTTGGCTGTATAGGACCAGCAGGCGGAACCCCAAATTGTTAAGATGGATCCTGGTGCTGCAGTTCTATAATATGGACATCAGGCACTACAGTGGGTTACAGCATGTCAATGCTGATGGTTTGTTGAGGCAATAATTTGTGGCCCAGTAAAGAAAAGGAGGTTCTTCAAAGAATTAATGTCTTGTTAGAGACAAAGAGAAAACTGAAACATATCAAATGGAGCAAACCTGCTAACATGAAAAAAAAACATAATTTCTGGTCACTAAAGGGAACGGAGAGGTAGCAACTTTTAATGTTTTTTTTCTTTTTACTACAGTATGTGAATTTTTTGTGTGTTTTTATTTTCATTAAAACAGCTTGGACTCTGTAGTTAAATCAGCAGAGTGGGAAAGAGATGTAACTTTGAAATTACACTCCTAATTTCTCACTGAGGTTAGGTGGGGCAGTTATCACTCCTGGCCTGGAAACAGTTCTTTTGTCTTCTTAAACTTCAAAGGGGATGCGTTCCTTTCATAACCAAAAAGAAATGTGAGTCCAAACAGGGCCAGGTCCAAACTAGATGGCATCCCACAGTGAGAGCAGCCAGGAAAACAAAAGGCCGAAATTGCAATCCACAAAATCAAGGTCTAAATTACAAATCCAGTTTGAACCTGCTATCTAGAGAGGTGGTTCCCCCAGGAAACAAAGAGATGGCTGAACCTGTGATGTCAAACTGACATGCATGAAAACGTGACATGGTGGTCTGGCCAACTGAAGGCATGTGGGGTCTGTGGTTAGTCCTGACAAGGCAGTTAGGACTGGAAGTCTGAATGAACAACAAGGGTTTGAGTCTGCCTTTACACACCATGTTCCCAGTTTTGGTAAGATTCTACTCTGTTTCGTATTTAGATAGAAGAGAGGTTATTCTGTGTGTTACTGTTTCCAAAAAACATTCTTTTTTATCTATATATATATATATATTGTATTCCCCATAGTCTTAATGTGCATTATCGTATTACATATGTATATACTTTGGAGTACTGAAGATTATTTTTATATACTTCAGGCTTTCTGTGACTGAGTCATTTCTGGTACAGATAACCAGGGTAACTGACAAAAGTTGTGATCCATCTTCGGAGAGTAAGGCTATGGACACCATATTTAAAGTGAGGCATTCTCAGCAGTAACAAAAGGGGCAGATCATTTGCCATTTGGTAAGGAGTTCTGTATTGTGTGGATGGGAGCTCTGATAGGATTCTAACCTAGAGATACTTCAGGTGTGAGTCATGTTGAGTGGTGACAGCATATCCAGGCACCCTTATAGGTGTCTAAATGGTTAAGAAAACTGGTAACGGTCACCAGCTGTGTTCTGGGAGAGAACCAGTTTGTGACAGTTATACATGCTTGAAGCCCCCTACTGTTTTGCCCACACCACTTCCATTAGCAGTCTTTTCCAGGCATCCTCCACTATTTCAGTGAAGTAGTACTTCTACGTCCTCACATCCCTCTTAAACTTCCCCCTCCAGCTTTTCTACATGCCCTCTGGTCCTGGATCTCTTTCTCATTTGAAAGAGACTACTCTCCTGCACCCTGTTCACCCCATGAGGTACTTGTAGGTCTCCATCAGGTCCCCTCTCACTCTTCTCTCTTCAAGGGTATACATGTTGAGATCCCTCTGTCTCTCTTTGTAGGACTTTTGATGCAACCCTTGCACAATTTTAGTTGCCCTCCTCTAGACTGTCTTGACCCTGTCTCTGTCCTTTCTGAGGTGCAACCTCCAGAATGGGACACAATACTCCAGGTGGGGTCTCACAAGTGAGTGAAAAAGTGGCAACACCACCTCCCTCCTCCTGCTGCAGATACCTCTCCCTATGCATCCTACCATTCCACTGGCCCTACCCACTGCTTTGTCACACTGCCCTGCCACTTTGAGGCCACCAGATATGATAACCTTAAGGTCGCTTTCCTGCTTAGTGACTGTCAGTACCTCTCATCCTAAACTCAGCTTCTGGGTTCCTATGTCCTAGGTGCACGATTTTGCACTTTTTGATACTGAACCCCAACTAGTAGTAAGTAGTAGTAGTAAAACTTTATTTATTTTAACAAATGAATTGGATATTTCAAATGAGACAAGCTCATTTCCAGTGAGATCCATGTACGGCAAGGTTCCAGTTACTATAATGCATATTAAACACAAAAATACAAATACAAATAAAAATATATACATGTTTCAAAGCACTAAGGTATAAGTAAGCCCCACATTCTGGAATTACATACAGACATTTGAAAGACTCATTTAACAACATAAACAATGCAAGCAAAACATGTTGATATTACAATAAGATAGCCCCCTTCATTTAAAGCATATACTCCTCCTTGCATGTGTTGTGAGCCAAGTTTTTAGTTCCCCTTCCTGTATTTTCTTATTAATAGGTCTGAGCTGAATTGATAATTAATTCCAAACAGAAGGGCCCTTGTAGAAAAAGTGGTCTCTACCATATTCTGTTCTACTTATGGAGAAGGTATTCTAGACCCTCAGCTCATCTAAGTCCTATTTTTGGGGTTCTAAGTTGAATTTTATCTGTAATATATTCCGGAACCTTTCCATTCATACAATTAGCCATAAATGATAAAGTATGAAGGGCTCTTCCATTGTCTAGGGTCAGCCATTTTAGAGCGCTATACGTATCAATCCTGTTGGTTCTCTTAGGCTCATTTAAAATAAATCTAACTTATTATACATAATGTCCAGTTTTTTAATTGCTTTTGAGATGCTCCAGCAAACACGATATCTCTATAACCTAGTAACAGTAGCACCATAACACTAGTTATGTGTTTCCTTACTTCATCTGGCATACGACTCCTAATTCTATATAAGGACCCTAAATATTTTCCTACCTTATTTATAACAGAGTCAATGTGTACAGTATGTTCCATTTGAGATAGCCATCCAAATGGACTCCTAGATATTTATAATATGAGACCTGTTCCAGTTTAGATCCAGAAAATGTTTAAATTTGGATGGTTCTCTCACTTGGACTTACCAACTTTCCTCTGGAAAACATCATTACTTGTGATTTTTTAGAATTTAGAACCAATCTGGACTTGAGAAGAAAATTCTGCAACTCATCAAAGGCCTCTTGTCAAGATGTTTGGATTGAGATGGCTGTTGTCCCCCTAACATAAATTGTAGTATCATTAGCATACAGGTGATATCCTACATTGGGGTTTGTTAAACCAAAATCATTCATGTACATGTTGTACAAGGTAGGGCTCAGTATAGAACCCTGTGGTACACCCGAGACAGATGATTTCAAACAGGAAGATCAGTTATTGATTGTTACCTGTTGCAATCTACCTTCCAAATAATTTTTAAAACATGTCTCAGCTGTCTCTACCCTACCAGATGAGGTAGTATCATGTAGGATGGTGGGCACATTCAAAAGGGTATGGAACAGAGCATGGGGGTGTCTGGGTAAATGGTAATGGGAATTTGCCACAGCGGAGAGAGGGGGAGGGGTGGGGGATCTGTGATCTAGGGGTTCTAGCTGCAGACTTGATAGACCATAAGGCCTGTTTCTGCTGGCAGATTGTACGTATGTATATATGTATGTATGTATGTATATGTCTTGGACATACCTGAGGATTTGAGTATGGACTGTAGGATGCCGTGGTCCAAGGTATCAAAAGCCTTGGATAGATCTATAGAAATTGCTCCCATGGATCTCTCCCCCATCCAGACACTCTGATATGTCACCTATAGCCTTCAATAATGCTGATGTAGTTCCATGCATTGGCCTAAAGCCGGATTGGAATTTTTTTTTTTTTATACTTAGTTTATTTGAGACATTTCGTTATCACATTACATCTTAATTAGTGTGATTATAACAATTATAAATGAAATGCCTTATTTCTTAGTTTACAGTACATTCCATTCTTACTCTTTTCATTTCTGAATGAATTCTTCTTACATACATTTGAAGACATCTTATTTATATACAACTCTAAAACTTCTATAGAACTAATTATGAGGGACACATAACCACTTGTTTTGGCTGATATCTGATTAAGAGGAGACAGGGAAGAGAGAAAAAAAAAGGGGGGGAGGCTCAGCTAATTTATTTATTCACTGAGTCTTTATATAAATCCCAACGTGTCCATCTATTGTTGTATGAGATTGTACTATGGTTAACAGCAAAAGTAATTCTCTCCATTGCTTGAATTTGATCAATTATTTGTAACCATTCAGTAAGCCCCGGTGTAGGTTGCTGCAACCACTTTTTAGTAATTGCTTTCAATGCAGCAACATTCAACACAGCCCATAAATAACGCTCTTCTTTACCCTTAATTTTGGAAGGACATAGTCCCAGTATTATATTTTCTGAGCTTATGTTGGTGTTTAAACTAAAAAGTTTACTTAAGTGGTGCATTACAGCTTGCCAGTATATCTGCAACATTGGGCAGGCCCAAAAGATATGTGCCATGTCAGCCTCTACACTACTACACCCTCTCCAACATTCAGCTTTCAAGCTCATGTCCATTCGAACCTGCCTACTTGGAGTTAGAAAGTATCTTACTTTGATCTTCCAGGCAAATTCTTGCCACATCGGAGAGGACGTAGTGCCCCAGCTACTTCTAAAGACCTGACACCATTGTGTATGGTTGAGTCTTACCCCCAACTCTTGTTCCCATCTCTTCTGTGTCTGGCATGTGCTACAAGTTCTGTCTGCTATTGAATTCCAGTATAGCATAGTTATTGCTCCCTTGCCATGTGCTGAACTCCAGATTGATTCAAATGCTCTAGGAAAGGGTCTCTTGTCCTCATATTGAAGAGTCTTTTGTAGTTTATCATTTATGTCATTTCTTAATTGATAATAATATATGCGATCCCTTTCAGTCCAGTTATATAGGGCCTGAGCTCTTTCAAATGACAAGATTGTCATGCCTTGAAGCAACTGCCACGCAGCACATATACCCCTCTCTTCCTGCTTTTTATACCAGTTTGAGAATTTAGCTGGGGTAAAATTCCTATCTGCAGACCACCAGGTATATCTCCACATATCCCTAATTGTATGACCCCGTCTAACACCCTGGAACCATCCAAAAAGGGTTACTCTAACCGTGGTCAGCGACTCCCTTGACTCATAAGTTCTACCGTGTGGGTCAAATAACCTAGAACATAATTGTTTTCTCCCCATCTGTTGCAACTCTAACTGTTGCCAATGAGCCCTATAATTCTGGTGTGCCCATAACAATTCTATTTTCAGCTGGACTGCAATCCAGTAGTCTACCAGAGCAGGACAAGCTGTACCTCCTTCCTGTTTCGGTAGGAACAAGGTTTTTTTGGTTATTCTAGGGTTGATGTTTCCCCATATATAGGTCAACTCATGACCCACCTTTGCCAGCTAATAATTTCCTTTTGAGGGATTATACATGGTACTGTTTGAAATAAGTATAAGAATCTCGGCAAAATGTTTGTCTTGACTATTTGTAACCTTGAGTAAAATGGAAAGGGTATGCAATTCCATTTCTGGAGGTCTGCACGCAGTTGCTTAATCAAGGCGGGAAAATTGTCAGCATATAATGTTGTTGGGGTTTTACCTAACGTTACTCCCAGGTATTTAATAGTCTCACACTCCCACTTCATAGGATACTTGGATTTAATCCCTTCAGGTATAACAGCAGACATCACTAGTCCCTCCGTCTTTGACCAGTTAAGGGTGTAGCCTGATAGGGCCGAGAAGTGTTCGATTTGTTTAAAAACCTGAGGCAAGGATTCAACGGGGTTAGTTAAATAAAGGAGTACATCGTCTGCAGAAGGAGCTATTTTGTGTGTTGTGTTTCCTATATTTACCCCCATAATCATATTATCCATCCGAATACTCTGTGCTAAAGGTTCTATGTATAGGGCGAAGAGTAAGGGGGAAAGGGGGAATCCTTGCCGGGTCTCCCTCTTCAATTTAAAGGAGCCAGATATATGACCATTTGCCCTGATGTATGCTAAGGGGTGGGCGTGTAACTTAGATATGAAATTTAAAAAAGGTGCCAGAAAACCGAAGCCAGCCAGGGTACCCCACAAGAAAGACCATGATACCTGATCAAAAGCTTTTTCCGCATCTAAACTCATCAGGTAAGCAGGAATCCTTGATTTTTGCAGATGTTCAATTATATTCACTGACCTCCTTATGTTATCTGAAGTTTGCCTTCCTGGTGCGAAACCAGTTTGGTCTAAATTGGTTAGTACCGGTAATAGACTTTCTAGCCTTCTAGCCATTGCCCCTGTTATTATTTTGTAGTCCGTATTTAATATGGAAATTGGTCTATACGAGGGACATAAGGTAGGGTCCCTAGCTGGCTTCGGCAGCACCGAGATAATAACTTGGGCCCAGGAAGGAGCACATCTATCTTCCTCACCCCATAGCGAATTGCAAGCCTCCTTTAGGAGGGGCGTAATGGTCTTTTTAAATGTCTTATAAAACTCATTTGGGAGGCCATCAGTGCCAGGGCATTTTCCTGCATGTGAGCAGGAAATCTCCGCCTGTATCTCCCCCTCTGAGAAATGTGAAATTAAAGTTTTTTGCTGTTGGGTGGTTATTTTAGGTAATTGGAGAGGGGTCAGATATCTCTCAATAGCCTCGGGAGTCGGGTTCGCTCCTTCACTATATAGTGTTTGGTAGAAATGTTTAAAAGACTCAGTTATTCCTTCCACATGAAATTTCCATGTCTTATTTCCTGGGTCTAAAATTTTTGGTATACATGCTTTGGCCTTCCACTGCCTAAGCCTACTGGATAGGAATCTTAATGCCTTCGGGCCCCCTCATAATATCTTTGCCTTAAGTATATCAATTTTTGTTCTGCTTGATAGTCAAGGATTTCTATAAGCTCCTTCTTCAACTTTTTCAGTAACTTTCCCCTTTCCCTACTTAGTTGTTGCTGCTGTTGATATTCCAAGGTAGCTATTTGGTTTTGTAAGTGAGCTTTTTTCGCCTCCCTCAATTTTTTATTTCTAGATGAAATCTCTATGAACTTACCTCGCACTATGGCTTTTAATGTATCTCACAGAATCCCTGGAGCTATTTCTGGATCTTTGTTTTCCCTGACCGCTTGTTCCATTACTTTTTCTATTATCTCCTTGGTGTCATCCTTGTGCAGCAATGAGAGGTTCAATCTCCAGAAGGTGTTGCGTTTAGTAGGGCCCAACTTAAGTTTCATATAAATTGGAGTGTGATCCGATAATACTATGTCACCTAACCAGGTATCAGTACACAGGGACATTGAGTCTCTAGACATTAAAAAATAATCTAGTCGTGAGTCTGTTTGATGTGCTGCAGAGAAAAAGGTATACTGTCTATTGCTTTTATGCATTTGCCTCCACACATCCATGAGACCAAGCTCACCGATTAATTTCACCACCTTATTGGCTGTCCCTCTCTCCTGTCTAACCACTCCCCCTGATGTATCCTTATGTGCATTGAATCGTAGGTTTAAGTCCCCTCGTATAATTAAATGACCTTCCGCCCACTTGGATATTTTGAGAATAAACTCTCTATAAAAAGGAAAGTCTGAACCTGGAGGAGCATACACCGAAACCAGGGAGACAACTGTACCATCGTACCTGCCCTTTAACCCAACAAAACAGCCCTCTTTATCCCTAATGATATCCTGCACCTCAAATGGGCACTTGTTAGGGATCAAGATAACAGAACCCTTTCATCTGCCCTTCTTATATGAAGTAGATACGGCTAATTGGTATCCAAATTTCTTAAGCTTATCATGCTTAACCTGGTTCAGGTGTGTCTCCTGCAACATTATAAATGTTGCTTGTGATTTCCGCAGGAAGGACATAATTCTACTTCTCTTGATCGGGTGGGTTAGGCCATTTACACTGAATGACAGTGTTATTAACTCAGACTTATCCATAATCAATTAGTATTAAGCAATACCTTACATGTTTCCCCATACTAAACATGTTCTCCAGTATTTCACTCTCTCCCACTCCCCTCAAATCAGCCTTAACAAGGTCCCCATAAACACTTGTAACCATAAACTATAGTGAACGAAGCCACATCCAAACCATGGATGTGGAACCCTATTAAATTACTTCAACTTAATTTTAACCTGTACTTCCAAATGTGGAAACCCCCTAATGCACAGGGGTTTCTAATACCAGTAGTTTCCCTCTACTGGAATGAGGAATGTTCCTTACCACACCAAATGCGGTGTTCCTCGCGAGCCTGGGGAATTGTAAGGTAGTGTTACCAGGCTCCTGTAGATATGGAGGTGAGACGTCACTCAGCCGTTGGCCTTTAAGAGAGCCATTTATCCCCCCCCCCCCGAGAAGAAATAATGATTTGCTTCTTTGTCCTTCTATTGAAAACCAACCATACCAGCGTTACAGTTTTAGCTTGAGTACTAAAATATTATATTATAAAGGTGCATGGGCCCGACTTAAATTTCAGTCTGGGAAATTACCCATCTGTTCTTATGCAAGAGGGGTCAGGTCCGAGTCATTAGTCTCTGCAAGTGGACAAAAAACGCGCCCAGGAAAATTAAAAATTTAACATGCACTCTGAACCCCTTCTTAAGTAGTGATTCATTTTAAATTCACTCCAAGTCAGCCTTTTTCTCAGCTCCTGCTCTTTATGAAAGTCATAGGCATAACTATACGCCCTAAATTTGGTTCTTGTTTCATCTTGTTCTCTCCCTTACTGGCACCATACCGACACCTTCCAAAAGATCCTCAACTCCGCTCAGTCCCGAGAGTCATTCTGCAAGCCATCTCAACTATTCGGAAGCTTCTGGAGCAGGGCCTTCATAGCAAGAAGGGGTGCAAGCATTGACATCTCTTTACTGTGACCTCTCTTCCTTTTACCCAAGGAGATTGCCCAATAAAGGGACCCTTCCAGTGCCTTCTGGGAAGCCGAGTTTTTATCTCCAGAAACATGCAAGTCCATCAGGCCTTTTTCCGTAAGTGCTTCTCTGACTTCTTCGGGTGAATTGTATATTTTAACACCTTCAGGCCAAAATACCCTTAATTTTGCAGAAAAGGGGGTGTGAAAGCGTAGCCCCTTAGTCTTTAGGAGCTTAATCATATCTGCATATTGAGAACGTTGCCTTTGAATTTCCTGCAGGTAGTCATGATCAAAGTATAGCCTGTGATTTAAATATGTAACCTCCTTCAGTCTCCAAGCCCTAATTAGAATGTCCTCCTTCGTCTTGTAGCTGTTAAATTTAATGATGATGGAGCGAGATCTAGCACCTTCCTCTGTTGGTTTAGGTTGAAGGGCACTGTGTGCTCTCTCAATGTTCAGCTGATATCCAGTGGGCAACTGTAAAACATCTGCCAAGAGGTCTGAAAGAAATTCATGCATAAGCCCCGTTTCCGATTCCTCAGGCAGGCCGTACAGTCTAACGTTCTCCCTACGCTACTGGCTCTCCAAGTCAATGCATTTCTCCTGTAGTCTCTCTGTTTGTGCAATTAGGGCCTGCAGTATCTTCCCATTTTGATAAACGCCATCTTCAGCCTGTGCAATCCGCTTCTCTGCCCCCTCTACTTGTTGCTCTAGCCCAGACAATTTTTGATCCAGGTTCCTGAATTCCAGTTTTGTTTCCGCTCTCATTTCTCTAATTTCCTTGAATAACTGCTCAAAGCATGAGTGGGATAGGTGCTCAGTCTCTTCTCTACCGTGTCGGCCATACTAGAGGGTGAAGGACTGCGGCTCAGCTTTCTGGAGGGTAGATGCGATCCTCTCTCATCCTGTGGGTTTTGCCTAAATTTCGTCTTGTCTCTGCTAGGTTTGTCCTTAGTATGACTTGTGGGTGTCATTTTTATTATTTTTATCGCAGTAATGCGGGTATATTAAGTCTTCTCGAGCAGATGGGTTGGGGAGCTCATATCACTCGCTCACTGCTGGCTCCATGACATCACCGGAAGTCCAGATTGGAATTTATTATGAATTTTATGTTTTGCCAAAAACACATGGATCTGTTTAGAAACTATTTTTTCCAAAATTTTCAAGATTGTTGGTAATAGTGAAATCGGACGGTAGTTTTCAAGTTGATTTCAGAACCAGATTTAAAAACTGGCACCATCCTTGCTGTTTTCCATATTAAGGGAAACTCAGCATATGTCAAAGACATTTTAAATATTCTAACAAGTGGGTGTGCTATAACAGGAGCTGCTAACTTCAATAGTGTTAGGAATACCATCAAATCCACCAGCTTTATTGGATTTCATTTTCAGTAGCAATTCCACCACTTCATTTACTGTTACTGGAGAAAAATTAAACTCTTCGCCACCTTATGAATAGCTGTATTTTCTGACACATCATCATAGCTATGTTGAAACTGAGTTGGGTTCTTACCATCATTAAGACTTTGTGCCAATGCTTTACTTCCCATGGTAACAAAGAAATCATATAATTCATCAATGACTCTTACATCCAATTACACTTTTTGACCATCAATAACAAAACTATCTGGATAGTCTGATTTCTGGGCCCCCTGTAGTTTACTCATTATTTTCCAAAATGCCCTCAGATTACCTGCCACGTTATTAATCAATGCATTATTACAATATACTTGTTAGGATTTCCTCAACTCCTTAGTACATAAATTTCGCAATTGTTTATAAATGCACCAATCCTGATCTAATCTGGTGTTCTTAGCCCTTTTCCATGCCTTATCCCTGTTTTTCTTTATCTTAAAATGTTTCAAATTGTACCATGGGGCATTTTTTAATTTAACCTGCCTGGATTTTATAGGGGTATGTGTATTACAAATTGTTAAAAAATTATTCTGGAATAAATCCCAGGCATCCCCCACATTTGGGATCAGATCTACTCTGTCCCAATTATTTCTTTCCAGGTCTAACATACATTTTATATAATCAAACTGTTTAAAGGATCTTATTGTTTTCCCAGGTGCCCTTCTCATTTTTTGGTTTCTTATACAACAAATCATTTGATGATCAAATAATGAATCTGGTAAGATCCCACTTGCTACAAACTTTCCTGGATTAGAAGCAAATACCAAGTCCAATGTTGTGGAAGAATTAGAACTCTTAGTGCTAAGTCTAATCATACCCTTTATAAACTGAGTTAAACCCAGGATGGTGACCATATCCTTTATCTTATATTGAGTGCCTACTGTGACCCAATCAACACTGAAATCTCCAATTAGTAATAATTCATGAGTTGCAAGATATTCCTCCAAAATCTCTTGTAGAATTTCAGAGAGACCTGGAAATCACTCCTAGGTGGACGATAAACACCTAGGAGCTACATGGGTTTAGAGAATGGTATTTTTAGTTACAACGACAAAATTTCAGCTCCTGACCAATCTTTCAAATTATCCAATGAATTTAAATCCAATGAGTTAATTGCATAAATAGTAATACCTCCTCCTCTTTTAGTTCTATCCTTTCTCCACAAATTGAAATCCTCCACAGTTATCAAGGTATATGTAATTTTTGCATTTAACCAAGATTCAGTTATAACAATAATATCCTGTTCATATTTTATACTCCACTGTCTCAATTGATCAATCTTTTTTGTTAAACTGTATATAATAATATGAACAATATGAAGACATTTTTGATTTAATAACTCTGCAGTCATGTCCAGCTCTGAATTAAATTGCAGTCCTGGGTTTGGGTGAACATCTCCACTTAGTGTTAAACTCAAGATTAGCAACAATTTACAAAACATATATAACCTTATTCTTAGCAACCTGTCTCTATGTACTTTCCCAGTTGTTTCATCCTTAGTAAACTGCAAAACACTTGGGCCCAGATATTCAAACTGCGCCAGGCTGTGGCGCAAGCCTGGGCACAGCGCAACTTGGCTGCACAGGGGTGTGGACTGGGCGATATTCAATGGAGCTGCGCCATGGCTCAGCAGCGTTGAATATCACACCCTGGCCACCTGCAGTACGTGCTTTGATGGCACTGTACCAGTGCCAAGGGTGAAGTCGAAACGAGGATGCGCTAGCACAGGTTCCATTGTGTGAGTGCAGCAACCGTGATATTCAAAAGTTGACGTGCAAATGGGGCCATAATGTATGCAAGGTGCACATGGGGCCATTTGCATGTCATTATGGCCCCATTTGCATGCAGGTGAGCCGATCCCCGAGGACTTGCACCTGGCGCCCTGCCAGGCAGCAGCCGTCAGGGATGATGCACCCTGCAGCGCAGCAATGTGCCCCACAGCCCTGCCCGCCCCATCGTGGGCTAAGTGAAGAATAGATCATTCCAGTATCCCTGGTGGTCAGTGGACCGCTGCCTGATAAATGAGCTGAAGTAGAATTGAAGAAACCCATCATCCCTGGTGGTCCAGTGGACCCCCTCCCCACCATACTGATCCCCACCGCCCGCTCCCCCAGTCAGCGGCGCGGCAGCACTAACGCCTGCCTCCTGCCGCCCGCCGACTGACACCATCGGTAGGGCTGTACACCCATTGGTCCACATGTGAGCCAATGGGCATACGCTCCGTACCATACTACATTCCAGATATGTGAATGGATCCCATTCACATATCTGGAATGTATAATGCGGTATGGGCTGCACACCCATTGGCTCACGCCAGAACCAATGGGGTACAGCGCTGACATCAGTTGGCGGGCGGTAGGGCAGCAGGTGGGTGGGGTGCTGCCGCCCACCGCTGGACCGGGGGTGGGCAGTGGGGATCAGGTGGTGGGGGGGGTCCACTGGACCACCAGGGATGATGGGTTTCTTTCAATTCTACTTCAGCCCGCGATCAGGCAATGGTCCACTGGACCACCAGGGATATTGGAATGATCTATTCTTCACTTAGCCCGCGATGGGGAGGGAAGCAGTCCACTGGACCACCAGGGACAATGCTTTCTTTACTTTTAATACAGCCCATGATCGGGCAGTCAGATCCACTGGAGCACCAGGGATTAGGGTTTATCTTTTTATACTGATGCCCACAATCAGGCATGGGGGGGTGGGCGCCACCATGGAGGTGCAGCCGGAGCTCAGGTGGCCACCCACAGGTGGCAGCTGCCGTGTTGCGCTCTGCTATACGGCAGCTCACCTGTGGGTGGCCAACCCTTGCTCCTTTTTTTTTTTTGCTTAACTTTGTCCTGGCACAGGTAGGGGTAGTGCATGCATGGCTCCACACATCCCGGGCTGAATATCAGGCTGTGCAGAGTATGCATAGGCACACACCCCCCACCTGCGCCTGCATACATTACTGATGCGCTCCGGCACATCGGGATTTGTGCTGCGCACTTTCCCCTTTTGAATATCGCACCAGGGCTCATCAGTGGGTTGCGCATGGCAACCCTTTAGAATATCTGGGCCTTTGTCCCCAGTTGCCTATAAGGTTCCTGAGGACAAAGATCCACTTCACCAAGGAGGACTCGAAATAATTTCTAAATAGGTCAGGTTTTGTCAGTTCTTGCCAATTACTTAAGTACTCTGAATTCAAAAATGCTGTTCCTTTTTGTATTATCTCATATTGACACTGGAGCATAAAATTGTTCTCACTGCCATCATTTCTATAAGGTGGATTCACTATGTGACAACCAACACAGAGTAACAATCCCCACCAGAACAACAACATTATCACTCTTAAGTTTGGCTAGTTGAGATCATTAAAAACCTTGTGCAGACTAATTTAATCTACTTGTGTTCAGATAATGATTTTTGTTTTACTACTAACTTATATATTGATAATTTATTTAAAATGATTTTACTGTATGGATTAGTCCAAATGAAGTCTAAATTTAAAATCAGCTTTAGTTAATAAACTGGGAAATTCTTATATTTATTATTTATTAATACCCACCATACATATTTAGGTCTAAAAAACGTCCAACTGCCAGCTCTTCATCACAAGTTTCTCAAGGTCTCTATGCCTTCTCTCCACCCCCTCCTGAATGTCCACCCTACTACAGTGAAAAAAGGAGGGCAACTAGCGGGGTACTGCAGGGTTCGGTACTGGGACCGGTCCTCTTTAATGTCTTTATAAGTGACATTGGAGGGCACCTGGAAGGAAAGGTATGTCTCTTTGTAGATGACACAAAGATCTGATAACAGGGTTGATACACAAGGCGGGGTGGTAAGGATGAAAAGGGACTTGGCAAGGTTGGAGGAATGGTCAAATATGTGGCAGCTCAGATTCAATGCAAAGAAGTGCAAGGTAATGCATCTGGGAAACAAAAACCCAGGGGAAGAGTACACAATGGGGGTGAGTTAATAACAACAACAAAAATCAAAAGAGACCTAGGATTAATTATATCAGATGACCTAAAGGTGGGCAAGCAATGTGAGAAGGCAGTAAGGAGGGATGGGGGGATACTGGGATGCATAAGGAGAGGCATCAACAGTAGAAAACAGGAAGCTGTCATCCCTCTCTACAGACAGTTAGTGAGACCCCACCTGGAGTACTGCGTGCAATTCTGGAGACCCCATCTCTGCAAAGACATAGACAGAGTAGAGGCTGTTCAGAGGAGGGCAACCAAAATGGTGCAGGGTCTGCACCAGAAGACATATGAGGAGAGACTAAAGCAGCTTAATATGTATACCCTTGAGGAAAGGGGGGGGGACATGATAGAAACTTTCAAGTATCTCAAGGGAATTAACAAATTACAAGAGGGTAGCATCTTTCAGAAGAAGAAATGTGCAAGAACAAGGGGCATAATTTGAAGATAGAGGGGGAACAGCTCAGAGGTAATGTTAGAAAGTATTTTTTCACAGAGAGAGTTGTGGATGCATGTAACAGCCTTCCTGAGGAGGTTGTGGAGTCAGGAACAGTGGGAGAATTCAAGAATTCATGGGACAGGCATAAGGCAATTCTAGTGGGGGGTAGGAGGAAGTAAGCTGTTTAACTAGAATCTGAAGCTTATCCATCAGGTAGGGAAATGAGCAGATTAGGTGGGCCAAGCGGTCCTTATCTGCTGTCAAATTCTATGTTTCTATGTCATCTGAAAAAAGGCATACCTTCCCTACCAGCTCTTCCACAATGTCACTTTTGAAGACATTGAAGAGGACAAGTCCCAGTGCTGAGCCATTTGGCACCCCACTTTTCACTCTCTCTTCATTAGAGTGAGTGCCATTAACCACCACCCTCTGTCATCTATCATGTAACCAGTTCCTTACTCAATTCACCATTTGGGTTCCACCTTTAGGCTGCTCAATTTCTTTATCAGTTCCCTTCACAGCACAGTGTTGAAGGCCTTGCTAAAGCCAAGATAGGCCATGTCCACTGCCCTGTCCTGATCTATTTCTTTGGTCACCAAATTGAAGAAGTCAATCCAATTCATCTGGCATGACTTCCTACCTTTGAATCCATGCTGCCTTTATTTTTGAAGCCCACTGAATTCAACATACTCTACCTATCTTTCCTTTAAAATGGTTTCCATTAATTTCCCCATCACTGATAAGAGACTGACTGGCCAATAGTTGCTAGCCTCCTCCCTGCTGCTGTTCTTATAGAGAGGGACCACATATGCACTCCTCCAGTCCTCTGGAACTACACCTGTTTCCAGTGAGCTGTTGAATAAGGTCATCAGTTGGACAGCTAGCATCTCCCCTGAGTTCCTTCAGTACCCTTGGAAGTATCCCTTCTAGTCCCATAACCATGTCCACTTTCTTAGCTATAAGCCCCTTCAGGACTCTATCCTCTGAAAGTGAACTTGCGACCACCTCACCCTCTTCATTCCTACTGCTCAATGGTGGTACACCCCCCACCCCATTGTGAAGACGGAGCAGAAGTACCTCTAAAATGTCTGCTTGTTCTTGATCCTCTTCTGTGCAGTCTCCGCCTGCCACCCTCCTTATCTTCACAATCTATCCCCTTGATTTTCTCTTCTCACTTATGTACCTGAAGAAAGTCTTATCGCCTTTAGCTACTCCTTTGGGTAGCCTTTCTTCTGTCTGCACTTTTGCTCCTCTTACCGCCTTCCCTGCTTCCTTCTGTTTTACTTGGTGTACCTCCCTGTTTTTCTCCCTTTGTGTTTCCTTATACCTCCTGAATGCCATCTTTTTTTCCCTTTCCACCTTAGCCACTTCCCTAGAGAATCATAATGCTCTTTTCTTCCTTCAATTTTTACTCACTTCCTTCATGCAGAGGTTGATTGCCTTAATAATTATGACCTCTCTTATTTTCTTCACTGTGCCTCTGCCCCTCTTTGGAAATCCCACCCCCACCCCCATGAGGCAGTTTCTAAGGCATGCTCAATTTCTTTAAAATCTGCCTTTCCAAAGTCCAGGACCCTTGCTGTCCTGTGGTTTGCCCGTGATCCCATCTTAAGAACATACACACATACAAAAACTGCCAGCAGATGAAGGCCTATTGGTCTAGCTAGTCTGTTTGAATTGCAGTGCCCTTTCTCAGTGACTACTGAGAGCTCTGCCCCCATCAAATCTGACCTCCTGCAACCCTTTCTTGCCACCTCATTCAGCCTAACCCACTCTTTCATCCTATTCCACCCCCTCTTAAATCCATCCACCAACTTCAGGGAGACAACCTTCTCTGGGAGCTCATTCCACCTTGTCACCACTCTTTCTATGAAGAAATGTCTTCTGACCTCCCTGTTGAACCTACCCCTTGCCTGTTTAGAGCAGTGTGCCCTAGTGGTCCTGTTCCCACTAAGACTAAGGTACCTGAAGGTTTCAATCATACCCTCCCCAAGCAAGTACATGTTGAGGTCCTTTAGTACCTCCTCATATATCGTACCCTGCTGACCCTGAATCATTCTCATCACCCTCCACTGGACTTCCTCTATCAGGTTTATGTCCTTTCTTAGGTAGGGTCACTGGTATTGTGTGCCATACTCCAGGATTGGTCACATCAAGGATCTGTACAGCAGCAATATGAACTCCTCTTGCACATGATCCCCCTGGCAATACATCCAAGCATTTTGTTGGCTTTGGTTGCTACCTTCCTACAATGTGATGAATATTTCAGGTCACTAGTGATGACTACCCACCAAGTCCTTTTCCTCCTTTGATTTGACTACCAGGACCCCTCTAGGCTTTACTTGGTCCTCCGGTTCCTACTATCTATGTACGTGATTTTGCACTTTTTTGCACTGAATCCTAGTTGCCGTATTCTCGACCACCTTTCTAGCCTGGTCAGATGTTCTCTAAGGTCTTGTATTCCCTTAGCCATGTCAGCCGTTTCCAAGAGCTTGATGTCATCTGCATAAAGGCAAATTTTGCCTATTGTGCTATCTACAGTATCACTTATGAACACATTAAACAACACTGGACCAAGCACAGAGCCCTGAGAAACCTGGCTGGTGACTTCATTTAAGTCTGAGAGCCCCCCCACTACCACCCATTGTTTCCTACCCCCCCCAGCCAGTTTGCCACCCATCTCATATGTTTTACACCTACTTCTAGATCCTCCAACTTCCTGATGAGTCTCCTGTGGGGCACTGAGGCAAAGGCCTTGCTGAAGTCCAAGTACAGAATGTCAGTCACTTGCCCCTTGTCTGCTGCCCTTGTTATCCAATCAAAGGAGTCAATCAGGATAGTTTGCCAAGACCTTCCTGCCATGAACCCACGCTGCCTCTCATCCTTGAGACCATTCAACTCTGGAAACCTTACCTGCCATTCATTAACAATTATCTCATAAGCTTACTGACAATTGAAGTCAAGCTGACCAGTCTATAATTTCCCAGGTCATCTCTGGACCCACTCTTGTGGAGTGGCATCACATGCATGGTTCTCCACTCCCATGGCACCTCCCCTGAATCCAGTGAATGATTGTACAGATCTGCCATAGGACCTGCCAGGTCCCCTGTCAGCTCCCTCAGCACTCTTGGATGAATCCCATCTGGTCCCAGGAACTTTTCAAATTTGAGAGCCATGTGCCCAATCTTCACCTTGTTCTCTGTGATTTTTTTTCCACTCCCCCTTCTCCCCCCCACACTTCCTCTCTTGTGGTACCAGGCCCTCTTAATGGTAAACCACACTGTACCATGGTCACTGGTTCCTGGGGGACTGCCCACCGTGATATCTGCAATGCTATGCCTGTTTGTAAGTACCAGGTCCAACCCTGCCCTGTCCCTAATTGGTTTATTGAATAGCTGCCTGAAAAAAAGCCCCTTGTAGGGAATCAAATATGGCCCTGCTCTTTGCTGAAGCAGTAGTTGGTAGGCTCCAATCCACATCAGGCAGATTGAAGTCACCAGTTAGCAGCACCTTCACCTTACTTGCCATCCTGTTTGTGGATTCCCCAAGTGCCTTGTCCAAATCCCCTCTCTGTGCTGGAGGTCTGTTTACCACCCCTGTATGAATAGTAGCCCCAGTACCTGTCTCCAGGATGACCTACAGCACCTCCAGCACTTTGTTTTTCTCTGGGTACCCCTGTACATCTATGGCCTCGATTCCCTCCCTCACATACAGTATAACCCTTCTTTCCTTTCTCCCTTCCCTGTCTCTCATGAACAGAGAGTAGCCAGGTAAGACCATGACCCTGTCATTGCTGTCAATGCACCACAACTCTGTTATGGGCACCAAATCCAGACTAGCCTCCACCATGATGACCTCTAGGTCTAGAATTTTATTTCCCAGACTCCTTGCACTGGTGCACATTGCTTTCCATACTGTGCTCCCTTCCTACTTCCCCCCTCCTGCTTGTGTTCTTTCCTGAAGCTCTCCCTGACCCCCTTCCCTTGTTACCTTCTCTGTTACCTGTCTCTTTTACTCCTTTATACTTGCTTTCCTGATTTATACCCCTCCACCTTGTCCTCCACCTTGTCTCCACTCCTGCCTTCTTGCAACCCTGCCCTGGGAATATTACTGCCCTGAGGTTCTCCCTCCCTGCTGCTTCATCATCTGGGTAGGCAATTGTTGCCTTCTTTGGTTTTACAGCCTCCCCCAGGCTAGTTTAAATGGTCATCCAAGTAGCATTTAAATCTAAGGACTTGGTCCCCTCCTGGAAAGATACAGGCTGTCTCTCCCATAGGTTGGCCCCCAGTCCTCAGTGTAGCTGAAACCCTTCTCCATGCACAATGCCTTTAACCAATTGTTAAAAGTCCTGGTGCAGGGTGTACTATCATCCTATCCTCTCACCAGCCATATACAGGTAACACGTGGACAAAATCCAACATGTGTGCCACCAACTTGAGGCCCCTCTGCAGCTCCCTGAAATTCCCCTGCAGTACCTGACAGCAACCATTCACACAAAAGGTAGTGGACCCCCTGTGAAAGCATCAGAGTGAGGCACAGTGCTGAGAAGTTAGGTCCACCTGCACCCTGAGTCATTTGGACTTAAAAATGTTTAGATTTATTTGTTCAATGTCATGCCTCATTTTGCTTTATTTTCACCAAACAGCCTTTTGTGTGGCTTGGTACTACCTATAGAACCCTGTACTTCAGATTCCCTTAGAAGTGAAAGCAGAAACTTATCCAGGCAAATCATTAAGGAATGTACTCTATTCATGTCTACTGTCTCCACTGGTAGAGTGTTTCATTCTTTTGCCACCCTCTAGGGAAGAAGTTCCTCCTAATCAAACCCTTAATTTAACACCTTTGGGTGTAAGGGTGTGTCACATACCCTTAAGTATGCAGAAGACTGAGATTCTGTCTCCTCACCCTCTGTTTTTCTCCAGAGTGAACAGGCTAAGGGCCACCAGCATGTCTTCATAGCTGTTGTTCCTCATACCCCTAATCATTTTGCTGGCTCTGCATTACATCACTTCAACTGCCTCAGTGTTCTTTTTCTAATGAGGAGCTCAGAACTTCACACAGTACTCAGGGTTGGGCCTTACAGGGCCATGTAATGTGGCATGATTACTTTTCCTGCCCTGCTAGTCACCCCCTTCTTTTGATGCACCCCAGCATTCTGCTGGCCTTTTGACAGTGACCATACACTGCTTGTCCTCCTCTACCCCTTCCTAGTTGATCCCCAGGTCTTTGTCCTCCTACACTGCTGCAAGAGGAGCCCTATACAATGTGTAGTACCTATCAGTTTTTCTTCCCCATGTATAGTATTCTGCATTTGGCTACATTGAATTTGAGTCTGACCAACAGCCTAGTTTTTTCAGGTCCTCCTCAAGTTTGTACACATTTTCAAGATTAGAGGTTGAAGGAATCCGATTATTTTCAGTGCAGTAACTGTTCATTGCTGTTTTATTGCTTCTTTTACTGCTTATTGTTGATGTATCTTGGTAGCAGGTTGATTTTTTTTACTTCTTATAAGGGGATAACAAGGAACTGTTTTGGGGTTGTTGAAAATGTGTAACCTATTTTGGTGTGATTTAAGTGGAGCTGTTATTTCCTTGCTGTTGAAAATTTGGAAACCTATTTTGGTATCATTTAAGTGGGGCTGTTATTTCACTTGGGTTACTGTTCCGCTTACCTTGTTTTTTTACTCCATTAACATTATAGTGCAGGAACTGATTTTTGTCTAGCCCTGTAGTATGGGAGAGGGATGCTAATTGTTTGGCCTTGGGTCTCCACTACATGATAACTGGAGGTAGGGCTGAGTCAGATTTGTGGTAGCAGGTTACTTTTTAGCTTCTCATAAGAGGCTAGAAGGGGAAAGAATCAGATTATTTTCAGTGCAGTAACTGTTCATTGATGCTTTCATTGCTTCTTTTACTGCTTATTGTTGATTTCTCAACTGCAGAGTGATTTTTTGACTTCTTATAAGGGGCTAACAGGGAAATGTTTTGCGGCTGTTGAAAATTTGAAACCTGTTTTGGTGTGATTTAAGTGGGGCTGTTATTTCTTTGAATTAGAAATCTATTTCTTCTAATTTCAAACCTATTTCAGTGTGCTTTTAGTAGGGCTATTTCTTGGCTGTTTTTACTTGCTGTTGAAAATGTGAAACCTGTTTTGGTGTGATTTAAGTGGGGCTGTTATTTCCTTGCTGGTAAAAATTTGAAACCTATTTTGGTGTGATTTAAGTGGGGCTGTCATTTCCTTGCTGTTTTTACTTGCTGTTGAAAATTTGAAACCTATTTTGGTGTGATTTAAGTGGGGCTGTTATTTCCTTGCTGTTTTTACTGGCTGGAAATTTTTGCCCACCATCCCTCCCTGCCCCCACTGTTAATTAAATGCCCTGTTAAATCTGATTGACAGGAGCCAAGCACAGGGAATAGCATGGGCTATGGAGTAGGAGGGGCATAAGGGGGAGTAAGCCCACCCTTAACACAACAAGTTGCAGTGATGTAGAAGTACAGTCTACTCAAGGGCTACGGTAGCATAAATTACAAAAAGAACTGACATCAAGTAAAAATACTTCCATAAAAAAACAAACACAGGGACCTAGAAGAAGAGCTACACATCTAGGGAGAACTAGAGGAAGGGCTTCAGAAACAGACAAATAGTGCAATAGTGTAATTACACAAATAGTGTAATAGCTGTGTAAGTGCAGAATAATGTGAGGAGTGGTGCAATGCAGTGGATGTGGGGCAGCTGTATTCAGGCAGACCTTCTGGATGCTGAGGTACTGCCCTATCTGCAGGCATCTCTCTGGACTGTGGGACAAGGAAGCCAGACTCAGACTGGAGGTAAACTGGGTCAGGAGTACCTTCCCCCCATCCAGAGACCACCCACTCCAATGCCACTGCCTCAAAGGATGCCAAGAACAAGGAGCACTTGGACAATAGTGGGCTCAGGAAGGGTTAGGATGGTCAGGCAGAGGCACATCCCAAATTCTATTCCACTCCAGATCTCATATGCTGCACTAGCAAACAGAGACAACCAGACAGAGGCACCTGGAGAGGTGGAAGTGAAGGATATGGAGGTCAACCTATATGTGACCTCAGTGAGGGAAGCAGTGGACCCCAGAGGAGAAGGATGCAAATCCTGGTGGGAGACTCTATCGTACAGGGGATCAAGCTAGAAACATGTGAGGGGGAGGACAGGGAGGTGAGGTGTCTACCAGGTGCCACAGCATGGAGGGACGGGAGGAAGATCCTGGGGATTGCTGGGAAGGCAAGACAGGAGAGAGAGTTGGATGTCATTATCTGCCTAGGAACTAATGACCTGGTAAGCAGGGAGCCTAAGGAAGTTCAGGAGGAGTTTAGAAAACTGGGAAGGGGTCTCGAGCAAGTAGTTACATCCATCACCTTCTTGGAAGTACTGCCTATGAGAGGAATGGGAGAGCATAGGGGTGCACACACCAGGAACTTTAACACATGGTTGAAGAACTGGTGCTGTGAGGAAGGGTTTGGATTCATTGGTGACTGGGGACTCACCTGGAGGGATGGGGGCTTGTTCAAGCCTGATGACCTGCATCCATCCTGGAGGGGAATCCAAGCACTCAATGAAAAATGTAAATGCTACTGTACATGGACAAGCATTTAAATTAGCCGGGGGGGGGGGCAGGTCAGCAAGAAGGGTACCCAATTGCTGACCCTATTTCTCCCATTTCACTCCCGCATGTCCCTGACATGATGTGCATGTGTGGAGGCACACACGCGCACATCTTACGGGACACCCTACCTTATCGGTCACGTGGTACCACCTGCGCTCATCACCGAACCTCCATTCGGTGACAACAGGGCTATGGTCGAGTGACCCCCCCACCTGGGAGAGGAGAGGAGAGCAATTGCTCAATCCTGCTCCCACCCTCCCTCCACCATGCTGGCACCCCAGCAACCCATGGTCATTCCCGGACCCAGGTCGCCAGCACAGTGTGAGGTAGACTTGCAGCACCTCAGACCTTAGCACCACCAGGCCAGCCGCACAGATCTTTTAAGGTGTTTGCTTTGGGTAACAACCAATCCAAGTTCAGGTTTGCATGTATCTGGGATGTGTATATTCTTGGATTTTCTGCATGAAATTGAAGTTTTCCTTTTGCATATTTTTTTGATAGTGAATTCATTTTCTGTTAAATGTTCGAAGCAAGAGACCATGTGGATTTTTTTTTTATTATTATGACATCGATGTTTTCCTTTTTTTAGGTAGCAATATTTGTTTTGGCAGAAGGGTAGCAAACTCTAAAATCAGTAATTATTATTTTTTTTTTTTTTACAGTTTGGTCTCTTGCAGTTTGCACGTAACATTTGGGGAAAGGAGAGGAGAAGCACCAAAGGATAATGGCTGTGTGCACTTGTTTTCAGGTAAGTGTTATGAGCAAGAAGCCATGTGGATTTACTTTATTTGTATATCTTGGTTTCTTTGTTTGTTTATTTGTTTGTTTGTTTTTCTAGATAGCATTAGTCGATGTTGGGGAAGAGTCACAAAGTCTAGCTACAGTGTTGTATTTTGTTACACTTTGGTGTCTTGCAGTCTTTACAGTCACAGAGTCTGGTGGGGACAGAGGCGCCAAAGGATAGTGGCAGTGAGAGGCACTACTGAACTGCACTGCTGCAATGTTGAACTGTAAGGAAACAGCAGAGATTTCTCGAAAATGTACATGTGTTTTACTTATAATTGTAGCCTTCATCTGTGTATTCCTAAGAGCAGTTAGTCATTGCGGGTCTCTCAAACATCTGAAAAAGAACAATGAGTGGGGGAGGAGAAATTAATATTTTGTTTTAAGATATTTTATGCACTGGAGTAAATGTGGAAAAGAGAATCAGTCAGTTTGAAAAACAGAATACCTTGTTGAATGGGAGGTCTGTCACAGCTGTACACAGAACTGACAGTTCCTCCTGAAATGTTTAAATTTTGAATTACAAAAGGTGTAGTATGGAGTGGATCCTTTGCTGTAGTTGTGTACTGTTTGATGTTGGCTGGCAATTGAAGTAGACACTGTCTGGCTTGACAAGACAGTACTTTCTGCCTTTATAGTTCTTTTTTTTTCCTTTTTTTGTTACCGGCATTGCTGATTATTGAGCACCATTGCTGTTCATCCAATACTGATGTGGACCAACAGTTCTTTAAAGACTGTTCACATCTCTGACTGGTTATTGACATTATTTCTCAGGAAGCTAAGCCAGCATCACATTACATGTGAACAAAATAGTACTTCGGAACTGATGGTTCATATATTTTGCACTCAGTTCAGCCTCCTTAGGTCAGTGAGGCATCATGTTACCCAAATAATGTATCTCCATGGGTTCCACCAAATACCAGTAATCTTCTTTAACAAGTATGTCTTGAGGCAATCTCTGGGGGTGAAGGTAGAATGCCTTCACATTAGAGGGGCATGTGGATATGTATTTTAAGAAAGAAGATACAGAACACATTTCGTCATTGGACTGCTCAAACATAAAGCTTCTCAGGCTCTCTTTGCTCAACTTGGTGACTTTCTTGTGGTTTTTGGTATTCTCATTAAAACTAAGAGAAATATAGCATCGTCTTGTTTCAATTTGGCCTACAGTAGAAGAGCCAAACGTTAAGTTGTAGAGCCCTTCTCAGACATGATGTGCAAAGTACACCTGCACATCGAGCCAGACCTTCCACACGAGACCCATTGCAGTGTTGCCAGAAATGGCAGGAGATTGCAGAGTAAAGCTAAATCAGCTTCAGTGGCCCTGCTGTAGTGGGTGGCCTTGTCTTGGCCTAATTTTCAAAAGCACTTCAGCACTGCTGTGAAGGCATTATTACTTGTTTTAAATTTTCGCCCAGTTACTATCTTTAAATTTCATTAAATATTTAATATGGCGGTTTATTCCTGTTCACAGTAAAATGACTTGCCACACTGTACTCTGTGACAGCCAAACTTCTTACGGTTGTATAAAATTCTCAGAGTAGAGAATTCAGGGTCTCAGCAGGAACTGTTTAAAGTCAATAGTTTTTCTTTTGTTTGTACATTTAAAACATGTATTGCTCAGTTTGTGGGGTTTTTTTGGAGGGTTATCTCATCTTTATCTGCTTTAGTATCATTAACTTGCTCCTCAGATAGTGTTACATTCCTTGTCTCTTTGCTATTTCTAAATGTTTTTCTTTTCTTACCTTTTTCCTTGTTGGTGAATGGGACACAAAATGCTAGTCTATCCATTCTTCATGGGACCTAGAGCTGTGGAGTTCGAATTGCGTAGCTGGTAGGTTTTCTAATTTTCTTACTTGTTTTTCTGCCTGGCAGAGATGCCGAATTCCAATATAATGGCAGATATTTTTTGAAAAAACTGAGAGGCAGTGATATCACTCAGTGACAGGTAATGAGGATAAGCCAGCATGGAAAATTAGATCTGGTTGAAACCCATGCATTTATGCAGAATTAATGTATGCCCAGGTGACATGTGTTGTCCAATGAAATTTATTCATTTTTACAGCCCATTTTATAAAACTTTTTAAAATATTTCCAATTCAAGTGTAGCCTAGAGGTTAGAGTAACAAGCTGCGAATGAGCTTGGTACATCTAGCAAACCTGGGTTTGATTCCCACAACCACTACTTGCATACTGTGTAACTCTGAACAAGTCACTTAACTATCCAGTGCTCCCAGGTTGCCCCTGAAAACAGGCACTTGTGCCTAGTGGGCCTTACCTGATTACTAAAGAATAAATAGCCTCATTTTAAGATGGGTTCACAACTTCACTTAAGTCCATTACAGAGGTCTAGATAATTTGGAGATGTGTTAAAGGCTTCAACCCCAACAGTGAAGAGCAGATTGAAAGAAACAACTACCTTGGTTTATTTTACTTTCTCTTAAATCCCATTTTTAAGTTCAAGCTACATCTTGTTCCAGGACTTTACACTAAATGATAGCTTATCTTTAGTTTCCAAAGAAGTAAAAACTAGTTTCTCAGACTACATACAAACTGTAGCTGCATTTATGTTTATTCATAAATTTGTTTGGTTTCATTTGATTGTTCTTGGAAAAAGCTGATATAGGATTCTACTAGCATATCCATGAATTATGGCTTTTCTCTATATGCTTTATAAATCATGTGGACACATACTCTAGTCAACCACTGATTACAGTATGCCCTCAAATAGAAGCCACAGCTTCTAGTAAAATTTTGTATTTTGGCCTGCGGTTTGTATATGAGGGCAGCATGTATTAGAGAGTGACTGGTATAAAGAAATATAACTTTTAAACCATCCTGCATTTCACTGAGTAGCTTGATAATGGTTTGCATTATAGCAAAATAAGCTTCAGCATCAACTAAGATCATAAAAAACACAGAGAAACAAATAACAGAAAGATGCTACAATTAAATAGCAGCTAGTGAGACACGTTGTCAGCACTCTGCATGACACCCATCTACAGTGCTTTATCTAACATGATTAGAGGCCATGACTAACACACAAGGTCCCGATTCCTCTGCAGCAATTTCAGTCTAAGTTCTGTGGCCAGTGTCTAGGTTGCCGCAGAATGTCCGTGTCAGTGCTTTCTGATTTCTGAGGAATTTATGCAATGTTTGCTGGTTGGCTTCACAGCATTGCAGATATACTTCTGTGGAACTGTGCTATGCATTTCCTGCCCTGTGACTCCCTTCATCAAGTAAGCAATAATAACCCATGACAGAGTATGGGGTTAGGTAAGCAATAACCCATGACAGGGTATGGGATTATGTAAGCAATAACCAGTGATAGGATATGGGGTTATGCAAGCAATAACCCACAACAGGGTATGGGGTTATTGGGGATTAATCAATACCCCAGGTGCCTTGTGAGGCACGAGGCTGCAGGCCGAGTGTTCTCACACCACATGGGGTGTTGATTAATCCTCAATAATACCATACCCTGGAGTAGGTTATCACGCTTATTACATGGGTTCTTTCATAAGAACAAAATACTGAACAAAAAGGGTTTAATTCCTCTTCAAATGAAATAAATCCTACTGTATCCTGCCAACTTAAAAAGTAGTCCCCAAGAAGTAATGCATATATCACTAATGTTATGAACACACAAATGCTAGAAATATAGTATTACTATGATTTCTGACATTTGCTGTTGATAACATACTGTAAGTGCCATGTTCCAGCAGTTGCCTCTCCGTCTGTCTGTCTTTCTCTCTCTCTCTCTCTCTCTCTCTCTGGCTCTCTCTCTGCTGACTGCATCTCTCTCTCTCCTCCCCCCCCCACGGTTGAGCAAGGCTGCTCACTCTGTATCAAGCACCCATGCTGCTCTCCCTCCTCTCTCTCTCTCTCTCTCGCATGGAGGGAGAACGTCACACAGGCTGTCAGCGAGACTCTATACAGCAATTTAAATGGCTGACAGAGGGTTGGAGCTCTCTGCCACTGTTAATATACTCACCTGCATATCGCTGAAACACTGTCACTACCTTCTTACAGGAGGGGATATTGTTGATCACCCGGGGGAGTGGGAAAGTGAATGTGGGTGCAGAACACCCAGCTGCACTCTTGCTGTCTGTCTCTCCCTCTCTGCACCATGGTGCAGTGCTCAGTATCTGTGTGCCTTTCTCTTTCTGTTGCTCTCTCACTTCACCATACACACAGCTGCTTCAGGGGACAGACAGAAGCAAAACAAACTGGAACCATGGAGAGGACAGTGACTGCATGCCTGAACATTGAAGACAGACAGAGGACACTGCAGGATGTTTTAATTATATGTCCTGGTCTTACTGTCTTGCTGTCACTGTCTCACTCTGGCAGGACGTGATGGGCTCTATGTGGTAAAACCACCATGGGGGCACATGCTGCGGAAGGGGATGGGAAGAGGAACAACATTACACAGCAACAGGAGCAGCCACACGGAACAGAACGTATGGCTTACTCACAGAGGTTGCGGGGATTATGTAAATGACAAACAAAAACATTAAAATACTGCATTCAGTGCCTGTCACTGCTTTTGCTTCTGTAATGGCTGCCTTTAACTTTTCATTTCTGAACAAGATACTGAGTGCCACTCTGCCCACTGATACTGCTTCAGGGCAATTTACAGCAACTGTGCATTTACTAACACTTAATCCATAGTCACCTGATCCTTTTTCACCAATTGTGTTTGTTATTTTTCCTACCCATGTTATAATTAGCACTAATTGATAGAAACACACATCTGTTATTCCACAAAATAAGTTTTTTTTTCATTAAAGAGCAGATGACACCTTCAGGAGAACTTTAACAAAACATAATATTTAGTCCAGCTTGTATTTCACATTAGTTCTGTATTTCTCCTCATTATTATTTATTACTGAGGTAATTTGCATAAAAGCAGGACCTTTGCTCCTAAAGCATTCATCTATTCCTGTTGCTTTCTCCCTACCTGAGGTTATAATGCACTGTTTGTGACATCACAGTTACTCCCACGGCAACAGACTGTGATGTAACAGCAGAGGATTATGACTTGAAGTAGGGAGTAAGCTATAGTGACAGGTGAACTCTAAGGGATAAAGATCATGGGGGAGATTCACAAAACAATCTGAAGGTGCAAAACCTTCCCTAAGTCCCCAAAAGTTCCGTAGCTGTGCAAAAAAAGAGGAAATTGTTCTGAGTGCTATACACAAAACATCTGCAGCTGTGGAAATAATATATTACAGACTGTGGAAAAAAGTGCAGCTGTGGAAATTCCTGAGGAAAAAAGTCACTGATAAGTATGGCACATCCCCTTAAAGGCTATTCTCAGCCAGTGTTTTTCCGCAGTTGTGGAAAATATGTTGCACACGTGAGAGTGAGGTGTAACACTCCCTGAGCAAAATGTAGTGCCCCAACAATTGAAATACAATTATAGTGGAGGTCAGACACAAGTAATAGCAAACCAGTGGGTGTATATATCAGTGGCAGTTGTTACAGCAACACTAGCACACATTGTCATTGAAAGACAACAAATAACGACCACCAGACCTAGTGCAGCCCATGAAAGAAACCCACAAGCAGTAGAGGCTGAACAACCAGCAGTAAGTGCTACTGTAGCAGGCAATAGAAACACTCCAGGGAGAGACATGATCATCAGTTACAGACAGCCACTGTGGTGTATGGTATTGCTGGTACCAGTGGTGCTGCAGTGGTCCCAGTTGAGGGAATGGTTGCTGGTCTCTCTGTGGGTGCTTTCAGCTACATCTATGGCAAGACTGTCTAAGTCTGCTGCTCCAGCTAATATGGATCACCTGCTGTTGTTAGGGTTACCACCTTTCAAAAATCCCAAAGTGGGGCATTTCTTACTGAAACATGATTTTATGCAGGACAGTACCTAACCTCGATCAATGCAACAGACTTGTTTTCTCTATATAATCAGAATTAAGGCTAAGTATTATAGTTTCTCAGTTGTTTCTATTGTTTCTTATTGTTTTAAGGTATTTTAGTTAAGGTATTACAGTTTTCTGCTACATTTAGTGGAAAGTTAGAAAATATTTTTTCTCTTCTCTAAAGTCAGGACATGCAGTATTGTTCATGTTTTTTTGCAGGACACACCTGCCCAAATCAGGACTGTCCTGTGAAAATCAGGACAGGTGGTAACCCTAGTTGTTGTGCCGCCTAAGCCTTTCTGCAGTTGCAGATTTTCAGCACATGCAGAATTTTCTGCAGCTGCTGAATTTCCGCAGCTGCTGTTTTTTTTGGTTTTTTTTTATGGATTTCCGCATGTACGCAATTTTTTCTTTTAGAATATCCCTCACCAGCATTTCCGCAGGGCTGCAGGCCTTTTTCCTGCAGCTGCAGGATTTTTGGCTGTCTTTGTGAATCCAGCCCCATGTATTCATGCAGATTTTCTCAGTAATAAATAATCAAGAGAAGAAATCTATAGGGAATGCAAACTGAATTGTACCTAATTATTATGTCTTTCAAAGGTTTTTTTTTGAGGCATCTGCAGATCTTTATGGTAATGCTGTCAATATGTAATAACATGTAATCAATAACCCTGGCAAAAATGTGTACAGTACAATTATTTGTTTAACAGGCCTGCTGTGAAAGTGATGTGGAGAAACCTAGTAAAATGATCATTTTTTCCATAATCTGAGCAAAAGAGAAAATGAGGCTCTGGTGGGATTAGAAAAACATGAAAAAATAATGATCAAACCAGCAGATAAAGGTGGGGCTGTGGTAGTTATGAATAGTGACGATTATGATAAAGAAGTGAATAGACAGAGTAGAGATACTAACTTCTATTTACATTTGAAAACTGATCCTACATTCTCTTTTAAAAAAGAGATTAATAAATATTTGGATTCCCTGAAACAAAAAGAACTTTTGCCTGAACAAGCTATTGAATATCTATGAGTAGCACATCCTGTTAGGGCAACGATTTATTGTTTGCCTAAAGTTCAATAAGGGCTTAATTAATCCCCATGGGAGGCCTATCATTTCCAGCAATATTTCACTTACTGAACCTTTAGCTAAGTTCGTTGATGTTCATTTAAGCGATCCTGTTAAGGCCACAGCAGCTTATTTGAAAGACACTGGTGAGGTACTTAACTTGATTGCTGATATTGAAATTGTTGATGAGAGTTTATTGGTAACATTAGATGTCACTTCTTTATATACTAATATTCCCCATGAGGATGAATTGAGTGCCTTGGAATATTTTCTAGACAAGAGAGAAATAAAATATCAAGCACTAAGGTTCTGACTGATTTGACATCTTTTATATTGAAATATAATGCTTTTTTTCTATAAGGATGAATATTTTTTTACAGATCAAGGGTACGGCTATGGGGGCACGTTTTGCCCCTAATTTAGGATAATTTGTATATGGCAAGATGGGAAGAAAATGTGGTTAGACCATCTAATAATCCCTTCTTACATCAAATTGATTTATTAAGACGTTATGTTGACCATGCATTGTTAATTTAGAAAAGTTTGGTAACTGAGTTGCATAAATTTGTGGAATATCTTGAATCCAGTAACCCTAATTTGAAATTTAGCATGTCATATAGTGCTGCCAGTATTAACTTTTTGGATCTTGTCATCTTTAAAGATGGAATGGGTGGATTATCTACTGATTTGTTTTGTAAAACTACAGATCAGGACACTCTTCTATTAGCAAGTAGTAGCCACCCACGACACGTGGTATGAGCTATCCCTAAAGGTCAGTTCATTAGAGCTAAAAGAAACTGTAATTTGTTTGATGCATGCAGAATAAGGGCTGACAACTTAGAGGATAGGTTGAGGGAGAGAGGATATTCCATATTATTATTAATAAAGCAAGAAATGAAGTAGATGCTATTGATAGAGGTTCCCTATTGAAAGAGAAGTAAGTTAAAAATGTGCCAGCTAAAAATTAAAATGATGTTCAAACTTTTTTTGTAAGTACTTTTAACACATAGTCTAATGAAATCTCTACCATAGTAAAAAAGCATTGGCAAATTCTGTCTCAAGACCCAGGATTATGTGATCTAGCTGATAATGGACCAAAGGTAGCTTACAGGAAAGGTACCAGTTTGAAAGATCAGTTAGTTCATTCTGTCCAGCCATCATCTGAACGCCATCGAATGTGACTACCTAGTAAATCGTTTGGTAGCCACCGCTGTGGTAACTGAAAATTCTGTACAATGATGCATAATACAAGAACATTTATGAATCCACTTACCAAGACAGAATTTCCAGTTAGGGGATTCATTACTTGTTCCACATGTGGCCTTGTATATGTAGCACTGTGCAGATATGGTGCTTTTTATATTGGAAAAATGAAGCAGGTGTTTCAAACCCACATAGGTGAGCACATTCTTGCCATTGAAGACAAGACATCAAAAATGCATTAGGGTTGCACATTGTAAAAGCAAAACTTGGCTCAGATCATGGCTTTTTGTTTCAAGGTTTAGAAAAACCAGTACTATCTCGTAGGGGAGGTGATTTTGATAACATTCTGCTTAGACGTGAGCAGTACTGGATTTATGCTTTTCATGCTATGGAGGGTAATGGTTTAAATGGTTTAAACCTAGAGAAGTGCATTGTTATGCACTTGGAGAAACATAATAAAGAATTCAACTATACACTGGAAAGCAGGGCACTAAAAGTTGTTCTTGATGAAAAAGATCTAGGCATCAGAGTAAGTAATGACCTAAACTTCAAAATGCAATGTAGCCTGGTAGTTAAAAAAGCTGGCAGCATACTCCATTGCATACATAGACACATTAAGAGCAGGGATAAAGAGGTCCGAATACCCCTCTACAACACTCTAGTGCCCCCTCACATGGAGTATTGAGCCCAGTTTTGGGCCCCTGGCAACAAAGGGGATATTAGGGTTCTCGAGAGGGCTCAGAGGAAGGCAACAAGAAAAATTAGTGAAGTTAGAGGTCTAAACTGTGAGCAGAGGCTACAACATTTGGGTATGTTCTCACTGGAGTACCATAGATTGAGGGGCGATATGTGCCTGATCTATAGGGCCCTATCAGACACACAAATGTGGGAGCAATTGGGCTTGGTACAGAGGGTCCAGCCACCTAATACCAGAGCTCACCCATTTAAATTATTCAAGGATAAATTTACTACTAAAAAAAGAAAATTTTGGTTTAACATCAGGGTGACAGAGATCTGGAATATATTACCATGCATGGTTGTGAATAGCAAAACCATGACAGAGTTTAAAACCAAGCTTGATAACTTTTTTTATTAGTAAAGACATTCAGGGTTATTCTTACTCTTGAGCAAGCTTAATGGACTAACGTCTTTATATGCTCAGTACAACCTATGTTACCTATGTAAATGGTAAACTTGAAATTAAACCGTTCTTAAAAAATAGATGACGAGTGTCACCAACTCACTCAGCCAGTCAGCCCTCTACTCCCAAAGTGCCAACCTCTGAGCATATGATTTCTGTACAGTGTAACAGACAAGGTAACCCTCTTGTCTGTTTTGTGGGTTCAAGTCACCTTAGTCTCAAGCTCTGAAGGGATTCAAACTGATAACCTCTTGATAGCGCACCCAATTATCAGGTTCAGATAATTCTGTCTTTGGGGGGCCAGATATCGTTGCCTATGGGCATCCAACCAGGTCTTTCAAATGAACCCTTAGAACTCCATGCAAGACTTTAGAGAACTCTATCCATTTCCCAGTTTGGTATACAATAAGCCCATACACAGTGTTACTGTAACCTTTAAAAGCTTCACTTAAAATAAAAAGAAATGTCAAGGCACTCCAGCAGTTTCGTTTGTAAAAAAATATCTTTACCTTAAAAATATCAAAACAAAACAATAATTACAGAACAAATATATATCCCAACACATACAGCATTAAAACAAACAGGTAAAAAAAGTACAATTCCTACAATTTATAACTTCAGACTGGTATAATCTAATGCTTACTTTCTTTCAGTGCGTTAAGGATCTCCCTTCTTTCAGTCAGAAATATTTTTTTGTGTGTCTCTGTCAGGTTCTTTCAGCAATTAAACACACTTCTGAGCCAGCCTTCTCATGAGGTCACTAACTCCACCTTGGTGTATCAAACTCTATATTTTACAATACAGGGTCTCCAAATAAAAAAACATATGAGATGACCTCACTGACTTTCCTCTCCACATGTTAACTGGTCAGAACTGGTTTGTGCTCTGCTACACATACATCTCGAAAGTTTCTTTGATCTAAGTCACAGTATTCAAAGCAGAAGTGTATTGGCCTCTTTAATCCCGTCTGGACCTTGGAATCTACACCTCGGGTATTTCTGATTTAATTCAAGGGTTCCCCGGGAAATGTATTTTGGATATTCCATATCTGTCTGGGTCCTCCCTGGCTCAGACATCAAACCTTTTCAATGTCCATTCTGGCCTCTCTCCAACGCCCCTCCCCACAAGTCCTTCCTGGTAACCATGCAAGTCAAAGGATCTCCCTGAGGGCATTATGAACGGCTAATCTTATTTTCTGGGATAAAAGCAAATTGACAAGGTAATTGCACCCCAGATCTCTGTAGTTTAAAATACCTCCTGTCCTTTGAACTTATCCCAGGGGGGTCTTGATGTGTCAGTTCCAGTAAGACAGCCTTTTCCTTGAACTGACCTTCTTTTCACATATTTCATATGTAATAACAAAAATTAATACAGCACTCGAGCACTCAGAGCTGGCTGTCTACATCACAATGAGACCTTAAAAATAATATTTGTGTGACTGACATATATATTATGTTTATTTGTAACAGTTTTTTTCTTTTGTTCTGTTTTTGGGTTGCACTGTCTTTATGGATTTTTTGAGTATAACAATGGACCTATCTAATTAGGTTTTTTATGCCCTGTATAAATGCCTATATAACGTTTTATTATTGGTAGCACTATACATATTGTTTGTATCACTTAGAGTAATAGGTTATGATACCCATCATGTATTTATATATATGTATTTTAATAAGCGGTGAGCTCTGAACCTGCTCTGTAGTTGAAATAGGACTGTGTCACTTTAACAGTGAATGTATTTAATTAATAAATAACTGCTCTTATGTACACCTTTGAAAAGCTCAGTGGAGTGAAACATGTCAGGTGGTCTGTATTCAAGCTAAGTGTGTAGCTGGTTTAATGTTTCTGTGAGTTTGGGGAGCTGTTTTTCTCTTGTACATTTTATACGGCTGAGGATTGAAATCCTGTTTTATCTTTATGGATTAAAGGAATATTTTGGAACAAGCATTTCATGGTGAGTGACTTTTTCCATGTTAACTGGCCATTTGGGACAAACAGTGTGCAATTACACTATATCAGTGTGCTTTGACTGGTGCCAGTTCCTGATCTCATTGTCTACCACTAGTTACAGGGGGTGAGCAGGGTAACTTTTAGTAAGCCCCTCAACTGGGGGAGCTTACATTTCATAAATCAAGCAGGCCAGGCAAACTAGCACTAGGGGTATGCTGAAGCAACATAGCAACAGCATCACCTGCTGGCTACACTGCAATCATAGGGATCATAGTCTGATGCATGCAATACACTGAATCCTCAACAGGACAGGACTATTTTTCTTCTTTGTTTTTTTCTCTTTTTTCCATTTTTTCTAGTAATTTAAAAGGAAAAATGTAAAAAAAATATATTTTACTATTAAAGGTAAAATTGATCCATATCATAATCACAATGGACCCTATTCATGAATGGGCCAGGGTGACTACGTACCATGTAGCTCAGGTGCGTAGCCACCCCACACCCATTCATGCCCACTGCAACCCCTCGGTGGCATGCACAAAAATGGTCCCCCCCCGCGTACCGAATCCATGGCTGAGTGCGGAGCTCTGCACATGGGTGATCTGAGGTCTCCGGGGGACGTGCCAGCACACCGCACCAGTCACGAAAGTGTGGAGTGCCATACACAGGGGCTGGCAGCTACACATCTGGAAGGTAGCCATGACAGATGCGTGTCCCCTTCAGATGCCACCACCGGTCCCGCTGGTGCAGGTGGGGGGGTCATCAGACCCACACAGGAGGTTGCCACAGGTGTCGGGGGACAGTGGTTGGGCCGGGGGCAGGCAGCCAGCAAATGCACCCCCGACACCATGACCAGCGCTCTGCAGGCCCCCTGCAATATGGCCTCATAGCGGCACAAGTGATCCACTGTGGACTCGGGTAGGGCAGCTGATTTGCTGCCGACCCGGTCTGCAACCCCAACCCCACAAACCTCCATGCCTGGGGGCAGGGATGCGGAAGAGAGCTGGGCAGGGACCACTGCTTCATGAATGTGGTCCCCGCACAGATCTCTCGGGGGTGCAGAGCTACGCATGCCTTTACATGCCAGCTCTGCACCTCTTAGTCAATAGGACCCATTAAGAAACTCCAGTAAGTGCATTGTGCTGGGATAATGGCACTTCTGAGGTAGATAGATAGATAGATAGATAGATAGATAGATAGATAGATAGATAGATAGATAGATAGATAGATAGATAGAAACTTTATTTATATAGTGCCCCCTTCCCGGATGCTCGAAGTGCTTATCAATATTTAAAACAGTCCATACCTGGAACATAACACATTTCAAAACATAATACAGAGATCAAAACAAAATTATATCCATCATTAATAAAAATAACTGAATAATAAAACAACTCAGTATTAAAATACTATATTAAAACAACAGTCAGTTCATTTTTTGATCTTCAGCTTAAAACATACGCCTGAGTAAACAGAAGCATTTTTAATCCTTTTTTAAAGGTTTCCACTGAGGGTGCCTCCCTTAGATGTCTTGGCAGACCGTTCCACAGGGTCAGTGCAGCAACTGAGAATGCATGGTCCTCCGAATGCCACAACCTGGCCTTGGAAACCACAAGGAGGCAATCTTCCGAGGAATGGAGAGCCCAAGACGGGTGATAGGAAACCAGGAGATCTTGCAGGTAGGCTCACCCCTACCCCATGCAGGGCTTTATAGGTCAGTAATCCAACCTTGAAGATAATCCTTTACATTACTGGCAGCCAGTGCAATTCATGAAGGACAGGTGTGACATGGTCAAATCATGAAACACCAGTCAACAGCCTAGCCGCCACATTTTGCACCAGCTGCAGATGGCAGAGATTGCCTTCAGACAGCCCCAGGTACAGGGCATTGCAGTAGTCCAGCCTGGATGTGACAAAGGCGTGCACCAAGGTGGTCAGGTCCTCAGTTGGTATCGAGGCTCAAATCTGGGCAATGTTCTTTAGGTGACAGAAGGCACTTTTGATGACAGCCGACACCTGTGCATCAAGTGTCAAGCCATCATCAAGGACCACACCCAGATCCTTAACCTGAATGGAGGGGGCTAGGAGAACACCCCCCAGAATCAGCCTAGGGGAGTCTCCAAATTTCCCCCCTCCAGTCACATTGATGACCTGGATCCACCACTAGTATGTCCATCTTGTCTGGGTTGAGTTATAGCCAGTTGTAAGTCATCCAGTTCTGGATCTCCTCTAGATAGGTGTTAAACACCGAGTCCGCCATCTGGTTTCCATGTGCACAGGCCAGGTATAGCTGGGTATCATCAGCATAACAACGAAAACTCAGCCCATACCACCTGATAATGTCTCCCAATGGCAGCATATACACCGTGAACAACAAGCGTGACAGGACAGGCGACTATGGAACTCCACAGTATAGAGGCATTGGGCTAGATGAGGCTAACCCCATCATCGCTCTTTGCACTCTATCTGGGAGGAAGGACCTAAACCAACTGATTACAGTTCCAGTTAGTCCACACCAGTTCTGCAGTCAGTTCTGCAGCACCTCATGGTCCACAGTGTCAAATGCCACCGAGAGATCGAGGAGGACTAAGATGGTACACTCTCCCCTATCTCTAACCATTAGGAGATCATTTAGCACCTTCACCAGGGTGGTCTCCATGCTGTGCCCAGATCTAAACCCAGACTGAAAACACTCACAAGTGGCAGAGGAGGCAACATGCATCTCTAGTTGGATGGCCAGCACTTTCTCTAAAACCTTCCCTAAAAATGGGTCCATTGAGGGTTTCTTCAAAAGGGGTCTAACCAAGGCCTCTTTCAGTGTCATAGGAAAGACCCCACTCTCAAGGGAACTCCGGATGATCTCAGTAACCACAGATCCTATCAGGTGGTGGAAGCACTTAGCCTTCAGCGTCATGCTTCAACTCACCCGAGGCATGCCATTATCCCAGCACAATGCACGCCCTGTCATGCCTTATTGATTAATTAGCACAGGTTGATTGGACATCACAGTACCTGCTGTGCTCTGCCACTTCCTCAGCGAGTGGGAGCAGTGGTGGTAGATAAATATTATTTAAGGCCCCCAACTGCCTGTGTCTTAAAGTGGCCCAACAAATTTTGGCCAATCAGCACAGCTGTAGAGCTATCACTAATGATGTCATGAGATGAGGAACAAGCTTGGGACATCAGAGGACCAGCCAGAAGAAGGTCTACTTAGTATCCATCAGACAGTTCTCCTCCTTTTGGGTGAGTGGTTCTCATGCCACACAGTGTGACTGCCACTTAACAAGGGTAAGGGCACCACCAAGTGCATGGATGCCTGCGCACAAAGCAGTGCATGTGAATCCTTGTATGGTTGGTGCTGCTGGGGAGAAAATGGGACAATGCCCCCAGAATGCTAAGATTGCTGTCAGCAACCCCAGACCCAATGGACTCCTGATGTGGCTCTCCATCTAACACTAGTTGATCCTGGATAAGCGGTGTGTATGTGTAAGTCCATGAGAAGGTAAGTGATGAGGCTGGAAGGAGGTGTGGCTGATGCAGGCAGGGTTGGTGTTGCAGGCAGGGTTGGAGGGAGAGTAAACACTTCATAAATAAAATAAAATAAAAAGTGACCTGATGCCTGGTAGTGTAAAACAGTAACAAGACTTTGCTGCATTAACAAGGCAGGTCTTGTTTTTTATGTTGTCAATTGTCAACACTAGAACACACTGCATCCACTGACTGTGGGATAGAGGGACCCTAGACTGACTACTGGCAAGGTTTTTTTTTTGTTGTTGTTGTTTACAATTAATATACCAAGGGTAGCCCAACTAAAATACAACATCTGTAAAAATTCCTCAAACTCAGCTCAAGGTTGTCCTTTAGGCTTGGTTTTCAGTATTGCAGGCAAAACTTGCATTCGCCCAGCCAAGGTGGTAAACAGGTGGATTGTACTGAAGTCCTTGATTGCACTACAGAGGTGATTGGGAGAGGAGATAAGCAGGAAGGAGCGAGGAGTAAGGAAGAGGGGCAATCCATCACCCAAAAGGCACCTACTGCAACCTATGGTGAGAGTTATTGACAGTGACAAGTGAATATCCCCTGATCTGCCTACAGTACATTTCCCTTTTGGACAGCATGAATGAAACTACCTTGGCTGTAGTGCTTAGAGCACTTGATTAGTGGGAGATGCTCCCCCCCCACCCTGTGTGGTTGGTGCATACTGCTAGCCCAGGGGGAAAGGAGCAGGCTATGTACCACAGCAAGAAAATTGTATGGGGATATACCCCATAGTTGTGGGGATAGGCATGAAAGGAAAATATACCCTCATACCTGTGGAACCCCAGACAGAACTCCTGGGACACATTAGCTCTGCTCCAGACTCCCACCCCAGCAGTAGAGGAATAAATAACTGACAGGCTACCATGGGATGGGGTCCTCCAGAGGTGCACATGTAAAGAGTAGGGAAGGGAGAGGGTAGTTAAGGAAGAAGAGGTTGGGGTGAGTGCATCAACTAGTCATGCTCTAAGGGGCCACACCACTGCTATCACCGTGCAAGGTTATACTGAGCCCTCTGTCCTGCAAGCGGGAAAGTTCGGAGCACACAGGCTGGTAAGGCACATAGGGAACATCTTGAAGAATAGAATCCTGAGGAGGACATCCCTTCCCCGTGACTTAAGTTGGAGAGTGACCACCAACAGTTCTATCAAAGAGGGCCAGTCAAATGGGGAAAAGTTCATGGTTTCCTGTGATTGTGACAGCACCAGGAACCAAGCTTTAGGGTGTTGGGCTGCAGGAAGCAGGTGATTGCTATCACGAACAAACAGTAACAACAAATTAAGCTGCAACACAAAAGTCACTGCCACCCTTTCTGCCACACCTGAACAACAGTATCCCCCAGGACACTTTTGGTCCCCATTTGCAAAGAGCAGGAAAAAGTGCTCACATCAGTCACGAAATCAACCCTCTTGAAGATGGTATTGTGGTGAAGCTGCTGTGTGTCATGGACCAGTGGTATCATTAGCATCAGAGGATCTACCAGTTGAAAGGGAGGTCACAGCTACAATGGCAGCCCAGGATTTGGTGCACATCCTGACTGCAGAACTAGATGCTAGTGATTGCTTCCTGACCCCAGAGCAGGCAGCTGGGTCAGGAGATGAGGAGTACTGACACCAGGACTGCGCTGCAAGGTTGGTAAGTGTACTGACCCCAGGAGAGGCAGCAGGGTCAACACACATTAGTGCCGTTGCTCTCTGGCCCCAGAGCAGGCAGCTGCAGGGTCAGGACTTTGGATGAAGTGGAGGATCTGCCAACTGAGCAGCAACAGAAGTCCTGGGAGAATTGAGCCTGGATCCTCCTCCCAAACTTCTTGGAGCAGGTAAGTAGTGGGGTCGGGAGTTTAGGGATTGCCAGGTGGGTGGATAGTATAACTGTGTATAAAGGGAGCAGAGGCCAATACCTGGTGCTACAACAGGGGGAAAAGTGTCACCACAGGTGCATGCAGTGAGGACACAATCGCAGTTAAAACATTAAATCAGCATCCACTCCAGGCTTCATATTGTTTCACTATTCTCTCACACTCTGCGACCAGAGAGTGTTTCTCATTCATGAGAGTGTCACCGATTGGTCCCTCAGCTCTCATGCACGGTGCTCCTTACAGCTCTCATAGTGCTTGCTGCATTCAAAATGAAATAGCAAAGTGTTAAAGACAGCAGCAAGAGCAATAGCAGGCACACCACTCACTCACTGACACGCATACAAAGGTGCATCCCAGTCACCCAATGCATTTCAATGGAATAGTTGCAAACACTTCCTGAATTTGATTGCAGTAGGAACTGGTGTGCTATGCAGACCAGCCCTAAAAATGAAATCAAAGCAAAGAGTTTAAATTGCTGGTGTGAGCACTTACAAATCTGGGTCTAACACAGGTGTTATTGCCATCATGTTTGTGGAAGGAATGCCCATGTAGATGTAAGATCCCCTCATGGTGAATATGGCCCCACATTAGATAAAAAACATTTTCAGCAGGCCTTTTAAATATAGCATGAACTATACATTTTTTGGCAGAATACAGCCTTGTCATGAGCTAAAATATGATGTCACAGATAACTTCACATGCTGAACACAGAGGATGAGATATGGATAAAGAAAAGGAGGAGAGGGAACCAGGTGCTATGGAAAAACTGTAAAAGTTAATGATGAATTACCACTAAAAACAATGAATTCTGGTGTATTGCAAATATTCCGTAGTATATGGTTAGGGATTATTGTGTATAGAATTTGGTGGCTTTCTAAAAGCTGTTACAGGACAGTTCAGAGGTCACGGAAAGTTGTTATAGTATCGTTCTGATGTCAGAATGAGACTCCAACTTCTTGCGATCTTTGAACCATCTGTGTTACTAACTAGTGCTTTGAACAGCCAAGATATATGGTCGGTAGGAATGAACCACAAAAGGGATCATTTTCAGGTGCACAAGGCAAGAATAAGAGCACCTCCCTCCTCCCTTCCTGCCTGTAAATGCTCCAAGGGGTAGTTCTTTAGATTTTTTGCATATTTCAGTAGAGCAGGTCAGCAGGCAGCAGTTCGCACTCAAGGCATTTCTTACCTGTCGAGGACAACTGCACCATGACTAATGGAACAGAATCACAAAATTTAAGTAAGTGAAAACAAAAACAAATGATACCTAAAATAATATAACCACATGAAAAAACAGAATTGGGTGACTGGGTGGGCAGGAGAGGGATTAGGGATGGAGAAGTACACGGCTGTGTTTTTATTTCATTTTTTAAACTGTATACTATATAAAAGAATGTATGGGCAACCATATACAGCAAGGCAGTGTTTCCGTCTTGGGGTTGAGATGACATCAGGGGCCTTTCAATCTTCGCTTTCAAAGTCCCTATGATGTCATTACAACTCTTTAATGGAAAAGCAACCTTGTTGTGTACAGTATGAGTGCCCATACGCTATTCAATATGTGGTAGGTTGCAAGTTCTGTTGAAAATTCTGTGGCCACAGAACTTTTGAATTCTAAGGGCCCAGCTTACATTTGAGGGTGGCTTTCTTAAAGTTCAATTCAAAATTTTTTTTTTTCCTTCCTATTTTTTCCTCCTTACAACCCCAGTCTCCAACTCTTCGGGGGCACCTGGGAGTCATCCCTCTGCCAGTCACCCCACCCATGAGCCAGCCTGCAGCCCATGGAGCAGCGGCTATACCCCCCAGGTAGGTAACGAGGTGGGGCCCGTACACCATGTATGCTTACTTTGTCTCGTCGGGCAAGGTGGTCGGAGTGGGTGATGGCATATCGAGGGAACACTCCTGGTGTCCCATCTTCCTGGAGACAGAGGGTTGTTATCCTCCTGGTTTTCTCCCCATGTGTGGTGTGCACCCTTGATGTCTAGGCACAACATGCCAATGTCCACCACACATCATGGCCAGCCTTCCCTGCAATCAGGGCTAGCCGTACTTCGAGCCTCTGCTCGGGGTCATGCAAGTTGCGGGCTTTGGCCCCCTCCCTCCCCCAGAGAAAGCGAGCTGTCATGGGACACTCGAGCCTTCTCCCCCGGCCGGCCCTCCAGCAACCCGAGTCTGCTCCCGAACCCGGGTCAAAATATGCTTATTAAAATAAATAAACATGGATGATGACAGGTCGTATGAGCTCCACAGAGCTCGTTCTTAATAACATCCAAATTTACAAGGTTAGTGATGTTACTTTAATACTTAGCACTTATAATAAGCAAGTAAACATACATAGTGCAGATTCTGACAGAATAAAATGTACTTATAAACACATACAGTTGTCTTGCGAAATGTGGTCCTTTTATTATTTCAAATGTAAAAAGGTGGTAAAGCAGACTCAAAATGGGAAAAGAAGGGTATTGCACAAGAGAGTAGAAAAGGTGCACTGCGAAATGGAACAAAAAAGTAGAGGTCAACATTTTCTCCATTAACATGCACTGCTGGGCCGGTTCAGTGGCACTGAGGGTTGAGGCGCTGGATGCCACACCTTGCACCACACTGGCGGCCCGAGTTCGGGATCAGACTTGGATCGCCAGGGGTCGGCAGGGGAGGAGAAGGATTGAGCATCCGGAGGACTGCTCTCCTCTCCTGGGAGGGAGGGAGGGGGTTGTAGATCCCAGGCTTTGGTGACTCCCAGTGGTGACTGGGGGTACATCAGCCCTTCAGGATCTCTGGATCTCTGGCAGGGGATTGGCTGTGGCGGCACTCCTGTGTGTGTGTGCAGGAAAATGTACGCACATGACAGGATGCATTACACATCTGAGTCGAAGGGGGGGAGGAACAGAAAAAGGAAAATGGCCCTGGCCCATGGTAGGCGAAGATGGGTCCACTGGATGGCCCCCACTCCCATGTTGGGTCCTACCAGCCTCCGTCTGGTGCTCCCTTCATGCCCTGGTCATTCCATCAGATTATAGACAGAGCACTAGGAGGAGTCGGTGGTCCCACCTCGGGGAAATCAGAGCTGGGGGGGTTGAGTGATCAGGAGAGTGGAGAGGAGACAGGTTCCACCAGGCAGGTAAGGATGGGGACTTCAGGCGGGCAGGATACAGCCGATCCATGTGACCACACCAGAGAGAGTCTGGGTGGCCAGTGAAGGGGAGTATAAAAAGAATGTACAAAAAAATCCATAAAAAACATGCACTGCTGAGTGTTGAAAAAACGAAATGAACTGAGATGTATGGGCATTGTTCTATTAAGCAGGAAACTTCTGAAATTAGCAGACATGGATAACTAAAGATGACCATGTTTGACTTGAATAATTCTGAAACTAGATTAACTATGGCCATCCTTGGTCTGTCCATGAGACATTTACCATCAGTGGTTGACTATGGAAAACCATGGTTAAAATCATGGACAGACCATGCGTGACATGTACACTGCCCATGTATTATCCATGATGTAACCATATACAACCGTAGTTTATCCATAGTCACAAAAGCAGGACCTTCAGGTAAACAGCAATGTGATCTCAATAATCACCCTTGGCTCTCATATAGATTCCTTCCCATTTTCAGGGGCCCACTCCATATAATGATTTCAATGTGATATACTGAGTGATTTCAAGGGACCATCCTTTGTCTGTTTCAGTTCATTCATCAGTCATTTCCAGGATGGCCAAACATAACAGTACCTCAATCTCCCTGATTCTAGATTCATCTGTGTGGGACAGCAATTCAGTCTGTAAGGCCCATTCTGTTGCCACCACCACAGAGGAAATGTGTTAAAGAATAAGGAGGTCTGATGAAGATCAGTCCTGAGTTACAGGCTGCTGAGCTGGAAAGAAAATGTTCACAGGTAAAAACTGTACAGGTACCCTATCTAACACCCTGTCCTTACAGGTGAGTACTGTTACATGGCAAGCTGCAACACATCTACAGTATGAAGATCATAGGATATCCAAGACAAATCCAGCTTCTCACCAGAGGGCATAATAGGAGCTAATCAGAATTTTGGTGACTAAGAGCCTAACATTATTACAAGGGATTCGGTTAGTTCCATTGCCAATTCTTTGAGCACCCTCTGTTGCATCCCATCGGTCCCAGGGCCCTGTCTACCTTAAGGGCTACTAGCACTTTACAAAACCTTTCACTGGTAAACATTTGCTGCCTTATCTCAGGGATTTTCTGTACAGCTGCCTTAATGCCACTCTCTGGCAGAGGTCCTCAGTCTTCCCTTGTGAATACAGACAGAGTAGAAGTGGTCATTAAGAATGACTGCTGTCTGCCCTTCTTCCTCAGTTACCTAACCTCCCTCTGTTAGTCTAACAAGTCCTCCTTCCTTCTTTCTTTTTGCCCTAATATATCTAAAGAACTGATTTTTCCATCCCTTGACCTGCTCAGCAATACACAGCTGTGTTCGCCTTTGCTTCTCTGACAGCCTTGGTTCCCTTTGTTCTCGTTTGGTACTCTCCCATTCTTCCTCCACATGTTTTTCCTTGTACCTGGTGAAGGCCTTCTGTTTGGCTCTCACTGCCTTCCTGACCTTTCCAGAGAACTATATTGGTCTCTTGCACCAGTTTATTTTCATTACCGTTCTCATGCAAGACTGTTGCTTTGAGAATGGCCCCCTTGATTACACCCCATCTTTCCTCCATATTCCTAATGCTGTCCACTCTGAATAAGTTGACTGGACCAGCTCCCTCATTCTGTTGACATCTGCTCCTCTGAAATCTAGGACTGCAGACTTTGATGAGGGCTTACTTGTCCCAAGGCCACGTCGAACCATATAGAGTTATGGTCACTGGATCCTAGTAGCTCGCTCACAGGGAAGGGTTGCTCAATAGAAATTACAGTGCATTAAGTAATGTAAAAAAAACAGACCAAGACGCCCCACACTTGCCAGCTACCCTATGAATAAGATAAGGCTCAGACCAGGAAAGTAAGTTAGAAAACTTTTTTATGTGCAAATTCCAAAAAGTGCTAACAGTGCTGGGTGTATTGATAAAACAGAAGCAAATTCCTCACAGTGGCCACAGAAAACTACCCAGTTATCTGGGGCCACTGTGGGGAGTTTGCTTCTGTTTTGGCAATATGCCCAGCACTGCTAGCACGTTTTTTTCAGAATTTGTAAGTAGAGCTTTTTTGAACTTACTTTCATGGTCTAAGCCTTATCTGATTTATGGGGTATTTGGCAAGTGCAGGACATCTTGGTCTAGACTCTAGTGGCTCCCCTACCCTCACTCCTCCTATGACTTCCAAGTTGGTGAGCACCACATTGAGAATGGCAGTCTGCCTAGTGGGTTCCTTAACCAACTGCACCAGCAGGCAGTCCTGCAATGTATCCAGCTGGGCCTGACTTCCAGAGCTCCTGGCCACTGGAATGACTCAATCGATATGTGGCAGGTTTATGTCTCCTACCACCACCACTTTCCCCTTTGCCGTCCCCCATTTCTAGTTCTTCCCCTAGCTCCTTATCACTTTCTTCCCCCTGCCCTTAAGGTCTATAGATCAACCCCATCCATAGTCTGTTGCCTGAGGATGCCATGAGCGGAGCCCACGATGATTCTGTTTCCTCATTAGCTCTCCTGATGTTTTTATCCTCCACTGCCTCTATGCCTTTTTCCTGATATATAGGGCTATGCCTCCTACTTTACCTTTTCCTCTATCCCATCTAAATATGGTATAGCCTGAGACTGTCCAGTCCCAGACATTATTCTATGTGGCCTAAGTTTCTGTGATGGCTATTAGATCCATCTCAGTGCCTGCCACCATTGCTTAGAGCTCACTAATTTTATTTCCTAGACTCCTGGCATTAAGGCAGACCCCTTTCCATCTTTCTCCTGATCCCCTATTGCTTTTTCATTTTCCACCTCTCTTATTCTTCCCCAGTCTCCTTATTTTTTTATTTTTCATGCTGAATGTAGGCTTTGTCAGTCCTCCCTCACTGACCTCTTCCCCTAACCTAATTTGAACTTCAACCATGCTGTCACCCACCTTGCTGCTACTAGTCCCTGTTCAGGGAGAGCCCTAGCTAGGTTCCCCACCTGCCTTTCTTTCTCAGTGTTTCCATTTGTCTCTGTTTTCCTTGCAGTCAGTTTAGCTGTCCAGTGTAGATGTCAAACTTCTGCCCTAGAGCACTTGTCCCTCTCTAGTCAAGTGAAGGCCATCACCCTAGAGGAGCATCCTGTCCCAGAAGTTCACCCAGTCCCCTACAAAGTGGTACCCCTCCTCCTGACACCACCCCTTCAACCACACATTAAACTATTCGATCTCTCTCTTCCTTTCTTACTCTTTCATTCCCATTCCCCCTATTCCACACAGGGAAAAATTCAGGAAAAGGCCAAGGAAGCCGAGTGCACCTTCAATCTGTCATCCAGCCTCCTAAAGTTCCACTTCACTGCCTCCACAAGCTACATCACCAGACTGTTGGTACGCAAGTGTCATAGCATCCCCAGCTCCCCCTTTCTCTTATCCGCCATCTTCCCTATCCTTGCTATATCTTGGAGGGACTGATGCACCATTAAGGCATCTGACCATTTCACTCCCCTCCCCTGTCAACCACCTTTTCTTTTCTTTCTAAACTTGCAAAGTTTATTAACCATGAATAACAAAGAATGTACAATTCCGACTGATTTGATACAAGCATTCTGAACTCAGTTAGGGAACAGTAACTACACAGGTACAATGTTTGATGCTTCTACAGTAGGCGCAATAACCACAATACTACCTCTATTTGTAAGTGATAACAAGCATTCTCCCAGACCACTCTTGGTGTGTCTTTACCCGATCCACCCTCGTCCACACAGGAACTGAAGGAGACCCCTTGCATTCCTGTCCCGATTTCCGCCTGTTGTACTTAAAAGGAATTGCACCATCTAAAAACAAAAACAAGCAACAGTGTATAAACTGAAGAACAAAGATGAAAACAACCCACTTAAATGTGTAACAATTTATTTTCATATATTTGTTAGAAAAAAGGCAGATGATGCCTAAAAGGACACTTAATGTTTCAGCTTCATGGGCATGATAAACTTCAACTAACTGAAGAGCTGTTCCAATACTGAAATGTGCTCCTTCATTTCTCTGTAATGAAAGAAGTGTAGCCACTGGGAGCTGAATTTCTCTTGCCGCAAACACAGCCTAGCCATAATTGATTCCATGTTCTGAATTCTTAAACTGTTACACTTCCAGATGGCCCAGTAGTGCTGAGGGCTAAAGCACTGGATGCTTTACCTCACACCATGCCAACAACCCATGTTCAGGAACCAGCATGGACCGTCGGAGGTCAGCAGGGGGGAGGGCATGGAGCTGCCAAATGGCAGCTCTCCTCTCCTGGGAGGGTTAGTGGTATCTCTTGTCTCTTGACTGCCCTGTGGTGGAGGCAGGGGGGCAGTGCAGGCCAGAGAGAGTGCCAGGTGCTAGGCCAAAGGGTGGGTGGGTGGATGGGGCCATCACCGGGGTTGTAGTACGCATGCGTGCCTCCACTTGCATGCGTCTCTACTCCTCGGGCCCCGGGGTTAAACTGGGAGGACTACAAGAAAAATGGAAAAATAAGCCAGCAGCAGGATGACGCCCAACCCCCCGCAGGCTCTGCTCCCAGGCCGGGCAGGCTTAAGGTAAACCCCAGTAATTCCGGGATGTCGGGGCTGGGGGGGCTGGTCGGGCAGCTGGGGCAGCTGGGTAGGAGATAAATAAATATTCTAAAAAAAAAAGTTTCACTCCCAATGTCTCAATTGTGGTGGAGATCTAGACAGCCAGTGTTGAGCAATGGTTTTCCCACTGCTGTGATCAAAATTAAGAACAGGTATTTTTATTTGCAGATCTGACCCCCCCTTGGGGGGAGACCCAATATCAAGTGCTCAAAGGTGGGGGGAATGAACACTTCAGCATGTTCCCTATGGTTTCTGCCACTTAAGCCCAAAAGAGTTAAATGATGGGGCACTCCCCAAAAATATGAGGGTGTTTATCCCTTACCACACATTCTCTCCAGCAATGGTCAGCAGACCTGGCATCAAAGTGCCGAGCTATCACTGGGGTAATAAAAAATCAAGCACATATTTTCCATTGAAATTCACACCATGACATGCAGGTGGTAGTTTTTTTTGTACTTCTGTCCAAGCTTTAGTCCATTCCTCTGAGGTGAGGTGGATATTCTCTTCTCCTTCCTAGTTGGATTGGAGGTTTGCTATAACTTGTTTGCCCTTATCTCCCTTCAACAGGATATATAACTGGGAGATGAGTCCATATGCTCCAGTGACTGAGCCCCAGACCACAGATGGTCCACTCCCTGAGGAGGGACCCGTTGTATACCCTCCACACCAGGGCCTCATAATATGAAGTCTCTACACTGTCAGTATTGATGGAAGTCTCTTGGTGGTAGTCTGTATTCTGTTTGTAACTGCTGGAAGCTTTTGATAACATTCCTCTCCATTACAAAACTGTAACAGGGTCAACAACCCCTCCCTGACCCATAAATGGAGAGTGCGACCCCATCTAGCCAGTGAAAACAGAGGCAGTCTATATATAAATGGATTTTGGACCAAATGGGATCATTAGCCCACCAAATTTATTTTGCCTTCAACCACTCCTGCATAGGATGTTTTGTTGTGGAGCTCCTGAGCCGTGATTGCCCATGGGAGCCATTTCTGCAGTATGTAAGCATGGGCACTGAGTTCCATAATTATCCAGCCATTGTCTTCAGACCCCCTTAAAACCTCTATAATATGAATCAATTGAGCAGCAGTATAGTAGAGCTAAGTGAGGTACACCCCATCCCACATTGAGTTTATTTTCTGGTAAAACTGAACAGCATACCCTAGGTTGTCTCCCACTCCAGATGAAATTTGAGAGCTTTTTTTGAAAATAGTAAACTTTATTGATTTTTAGAAAAAACATAATAAAACAATTAACACAAAACAGTACATCCAGCTGAAAGATTGCTTGCCCCGACCCGTCAATATTTAGAGAACAGGCAGAGCTGCAAATATGCTGATACACACAAGTTATACATAGAAGATAATATTAACTTTAAGAACACATGCAGTAAGCAGACATTCCAGGGATCTAGTCTGTGTACATTAAAATTAAGCAGCTAAGAGCAGCGCCTCCAAAATCCCCCATCTTTTTTGATATAGTGCCTGAGTGTTTCTCATATGACAGATCACTCTCTTTATTTGTAACACCTCTAGGATCGAGTTGTGCCATTCCTGATATGTAGGCACTACCTCATCCACCCAGTGCTTGAGAATAAGCTTTTTAACAATTGCTGAGATAAAAGAAATATGATATTTCCTCTGGCGAAAAACAGAGTCTAGGTTGAGCCCTAGCATGCATGTTTGAGGTGTGAAAGCATTTTCCAGTCTCAGTAATGGATCCACTCAGGACTTAATCTCATCCCATAGGAGTTTTGCTTTTGAACAGTCCAGTTTTCAAGAGCAGTGGGAGCTTATTGTAGAGAATATTAAGAACAGCCTTTACATGTATGCCCGCTTTATTGCACAGTTTTTTTCCATAGCCTTCCACAAGGGAAGGTAAGTTGGATTATCTGTTTGCTCCATACTTTTGTTTTTTTTTTGGGGGGGGGGGGGTTTGAGCTTTTCTAATTTTTTTGGTTTATTGGAATTGGCAACACAGAGTAAAGGAACAGTTACCTTGGCAGTAAGTTCATTTTGACTGTTTCCAGTTGGTCAGCAAAAGACAAGGGTAGATTACTACACCTGTTTAGATCTGGAAGCACCACAGGATGTCGACAGACATTCCACCGACATCCTTCACAGCAATGGCACAATGCCAACACTCGGCATGGGGCAGTCAATGTTGCAGGTGTTTTTTGTGGGGGATTGTGCCTCCCACACCCACACCCGCATTTAAATATAATCAACTCCAAGTCAGAGTTGTTTTGGGGAGGGGGCAGAACACTGGGAGCAACAGCATCAGTGAAACCCGGACCATTACAGCAACTGTCACTGTAATGGTCCTTTTTCGGGCTTTGCTTTTGGGGTGTCGAGCTACTGTGGGTCAACGTTTAGATCTACCCTCACATGTTGGTGAAGGGCTTCATAATTCACTTTGTATAAATTATATAGGTTAGTGGGTATCTGGATACCTATATAACAAATTGTGTCCTTAATCCAGTTAAAGGGGATAATATGCTGCAGGGTGGGTTGCACTGTTCTGCTAATTACCATAATTTCATTGTTGTCAGTGTTCACTTTAAATCCTGAGGCTAGGCTGAATTGTTGTAAAAGACGCAACAGGATGGGTATTGATGTTTGTGGGTGATCTATGTAAATTAGGGTATCGTCAGCATATAATGGGATCCTATTATCATACCGGTTGACTTTGATGCCCTGAAATTCAGCCTCTTGTCTAATAACAGAGGCAAGAGGTTAAATGCATATGGGAGGAATGACAAGGGGCAACCCTGTCACATTCCTCTCTCAATTTTGAAGCTCTCTGAAATTCTGCCATTGACCCTCCCTCAACCTATGGGATTAGCATACAGCACTTGTATCTAGAACATGAAGTCCCAACCAAAGCTAATCACCCACATCACCTGTGGCAAATAGGTTCAATTCAAGCGAGCAAATGCTTCTTCAGTGTATAAGAATAGGGTTAATTGCAACCCAATGCACCATGTCTTCACCAGTGTAGCCCACACAGTGTGCCTAGTCACCACTCCTTACAACAAGACACATGGTCCTGCATGTGAGTCATGGCATGGTATGCCCAGTCACCAGCCTTACCCTAACACACCCTGTCCTAGGCTATGTGTCCTGTCATAGTGTGCTAAGTCACCCTCCCTAACCCAGCAAACCCTGTTCTGGCCTGTGTGGCCAGCACAGCATGCCCAGACACCCTCCTTACCCCAAGACACCTGGTTCTGGACTATGCGCCCTGGCATGGTGTGCTCAGTGACCATCCCTCACCCAACACACCCAGTCCTGGCAGTTGCAGCATGGCACAATGTGCCCAATCACCCTCCTTACCCAAACACACGTGGTTCTGGCCTTTGCACCATGGTACAATATGCTCAGTCACCCTTCCTAACCCAACACACCCTGTCCTGGCCCTTGTCACCTGATACAGTGTGCCCAATCATCATTCTTACCCTAACACACCATAACCTGACCTATGTGCCCTGGCATAGTTTTCTTAGTCACCTCCCTAACCAAACATACCCTATCCTGGCCTATGTGGCCCAGAATGGTGTGCCCAGTCACCCTCCCTAACCAAACACACTCTGTCCTGCCTGTGTGGCCTGGCACAGTGTGCCCAGTCACCCTCCTTACCTTAACACACCATGTCTTGGCTTATGCACCTTGGCACAGTGTACACAGTGACCCTTCCTCAACCAACACATCCAGTCCTGGCACATGTGGCATGGTACAGTGTGCCAAGTCACCCTCCTTACCCCAACACACATGGTCCTGGCCTCTGCACCATGGACCAGTGTGCTCAGTCACCCTCCCTAACCCAACACACCCTGTCCTGGACTGTGCAGCATGGTATGGTGTGTCTAGTCACCCTCCCTAACCAAGAACACCCAATTCTGGCCTTTGTTACCCAGCACAGTGTGCCCAATCACCCTCCTTACCCTAACACACCATGTCCTGTCTTATGCACCCTGGCACAGTGTTCTCAGTCACCCTCCTTAATCCAGTACACCCTGTCCTGTGCAGCCTGGTGGGGTGTACCCATTCACTCTCCCTAACCAAGCACACCCTGTCCTGGCCTTTGTCACCCAGCATGGTGTACCCAGTCACCCTTATTACCCTAACACACCATGTCCTGACCTGTGCACCCTGGAATAGTGTTGTCAGTCACCCTCCTTAACCCAGCACACATGGTCCAGGCCTCTGCACCATGAGATAGAGTGCTTAGTCAGCCTCCCATACCCAACATACCTTGTCCTGGCCTGTGTCACCCAGCATGGTGTGCCAGTCACCTCGTTACCCTAACACATCATGTCCTGGCCTATGCACCCTGGTCAGTGTACACAGTTCTCCTGCTTCTCCTAGTGGTATCCAGTGATAATAGTGACTACAAATGAGTGACTCTCAAAAGAGCGACTCATTTGCAGCACTGCACATGTGAGCTACCCTGTAAGGATAGTGACAGAATGGGATGGCGAGGGTAGCTATTAGTGAGGGAGGGTTATGATGGTGACCAGAAGGGGAGGAATAGGGAAGAGGGTTTGTGTTGGGTAGTGTGGCATGCTGCCACTGAGCTAGCAGTGTGGTGTGGTGGTAAGGGTGGCTAGCTTCCGGGCAGCAGGTTCTGGGTTCGGGGCTGGGGACTGGAATGGATTTTATTGCTCCGGCCAAAATTTTTTTTTTTTGTGGACTGTCTCCCCGGCCCCTGACATGCACCCCCCCCTGGAGTTAGTAATCTAAACTCAGGAGGGTAAGGGGTGTGTGTGTGTGTGTGGCAGAAATCCTTTTTTCAGTTACCAGATGTGGTGTCGCGGACAAGTGTACATCGACGCTGTGCTTTTCGGCGATGTACACTCGCTGTACTAGTGATTGCTGTTTTGCAATCACTATTATGACATGGAACTTCCCTTAATGCACCTTGTCCTGGCCATTTTGCCCTGGCCTGATGTTCCTAGTCACTCTGCTTATCCCATCACACCATGTCCTAGCCAGTGCAGCACTGCACAGCGTGCCCAGTCACCTTTCTTACCCCTACACATACTCCTGGCATGTGAGCTGTAGCACATTTTCCCCAATCACCCTCCTTACCCTAACACACCTTGTCCTGGGTTGTGCACCCTGGCATAGTGTGCTCAGTCATTCTGACTATCCCAACACACCCTGATCTGGCTGTTGTGCACAGTCACCCTCCCTAACCAACCAGATGTAGTTCCACTTCACAAGAGTGATAGCAGAGCAGAGGCTGACAATTATAGGCCAGTCAGCCTGACTTCAGTGATGAGAAAATTAATGGAATCACTGGTGAAGGAAAGGATTGTGGAATATCTTGAATCCGATAGGTTACAAGACCCGAGGCAGCATGGATTCATGGAGTGAGGGGCCATTTCAAATGAATCTGTTGGATTTCTTTGACTGAGTGACCAAGGAACTAGATGAGGGTGGAGTGGTGAACATAGCCTAGCTAGATTTCAGTAAGGTTTCTGACACCGTTCCACATAGGAGACTAATAGGCAAGCTAGATAGCTTAGGAGTGGGTCCACAGGTGGTAAACTGGGTAAGAAATTGGTTAGGGGAGAGGCAGCAGAGGGTGGTGGTAAATGTAGTTCAATCTGAGGAAGGGAGGGTGACCAATGGAGTGCCTCAGGGATCAGCGCTGATGCCGATCCCCTTTAATGTCTTTATCAGTGACATTGTGGAGGAGCTGGAATGGAAGGCCTGCCTATTTGTGGATGACTCCAAAATCTGAAATAGGGTGCACACTTCAGGAGGGTGGAATGAATGAGAAGTGACCTGAGAAAACTCGAGGAGTGGTGAAGGGTGTGGCAGCCAGGTTTTAATGCAATAAAGTGCAAAGTAAAAAAGTGTGAGGGAACAGGAACCCATGGGTGCAGTACAAAACAGGTGGAGTGGTGCTGACAATTACCAAGCAAGAAAGAGACCAGGGGGTAATCATATTAGATGACCTAAGGATGGCCAGGCAGTGCAACACGGCAGTTGGGAGAGCTGGTGGGATGCTGTGGTGCGTAGGAAGGGGTATCACCAGCAGAAATGGGGGGGGGGTGATACCACTGTATAAATCATTGGTGAGACTTCACCGATAGTACTGTGTCCAGTTCTGGAGACCACATCTCTGGAAGGACATAGCCAGAGTAGAGGCAGTCCAGAGGAGGGCAATTAAAATGGTGCAGAGTCTGCACCAGAGACTCTATGAGGAGAAACTAAAGGACCTCAATATGTACACCCTGGAAGAAAGGAGGGAAAGGGGGGATATGATAGAGACTTTCAAATAACTCATGGGTATAAATAATGTACAACAGGGAAGCATTTTTCAGGAAAAAAGGTGCTCAAGAACAAGGGAACATGTTATGAAGCTGGAGGAGGGTAGATTCAGGAGAGAAATGAGGAAGTACTTCTCCATGAAAGAGTTGTGGATGCCTGGAACAGCCTTCCAGAAGAGGTGGTGGAGGTGAAAATTGGTGGGGTTCAGGAACACATGGGATAGGCATAAGAGAACCTTAGGGGAAAGGAAGGGGGAGGAGAATGGGCCGGAGATCAAGCAGGTTCTGTGGTGATACTGTAGGTAGGGGAAAATGGGCAGACTAGATGGGCCAAGTGGTCCTTATCTGCTGGCAAAGTTTATGTTTCTGTATTTCTAAACACACCCTGTCCTAGCCTGTGTAGTCCAGTATAGTGTGCTCAGTCACCCTGCTTACCCCAAAACAAAAGAATTACAACCATGAGGAAGAAAAACAAGGGCACACAGGAAAATAAGAAAAAAAAGTAACTTTAATACATACTATTAATTTAAATAAAATATATTAGATGTAATGCTTACAGGGTCTAAAAGGCATTCAAAACATGCAGGAGAAATAATAAAACAGTCATAATGAATACTAATATATTCATAAACAGTAATAAAGAATATGTATATATTCATAAAATACACCACTGGTATGCGTGCTGGGAATAAGAATGTGGTATTGGTAACACACAAAAAGTATCATGACACAGACAACAGTATATGCACATGCACATTGTGATCACCTTTATTGAGAATAGGTGGATTGTACCTCTTGAGAACGATACACTGTTAGATAAGGGCAAGGAAAGGGCACTGTTAGATTATGGCTAGGAAAAACAAGCCGGGATAAAGAAGCTGAAATATGTAATTCTATTGCACCCTCAAGGCAGAACTATCACAGTCAGACACACTGAGTTAACTTGGCAGCTCTAACCGCATCAGCTGTCAGCAACTCAGAGCAGAATCAGAACATTTACAATCGCATGGAATGCTCTGTATTTCAGATCAGGAGACGTGAGTGCTTCTCCGTATTATTACATCATAGCACAACCACAAGATGCCAGCAGCACTGAAAGGAAGCAAAGAGAAAGTGAGTGTGGATGAGGATTTAAACATGATTCTTAAGTAAGAACATTTTTACAAGATTGTGATTGCAAAGTTATTACATGGACCTAAGCTACTGATGGAGCAAAAACAAAGGGGTTTTAAATTTGACAAGATTGGTTCTCTTTACATTTTTGTTTCTTAAATTTTTAAAATGCCCATTTTATATAAGAAATAAGACATTCCGGGGCCTGGGTTGTGCAGGGTTTACCACACATCCATGGTGTTGAAGGCACTCCACCTGTGGTATCACGCCTCACAGCCACCCTGGGCATGCGACAAACCCTGCACAACCCAAGCCCTGTTATGTCTTATTGCTTAAATATGTATTTTCCATACATACAACATGCATATGTACATATATACCTATTTAGGGAAGGAAGAAGACATACATGCAACATGCATATATACATACATACATATATGCCTATTTAGGGAAGAAAGAAGACTATTGGTCCATTGAATTGGTGAGAACCAAAGTACGGGTGGTGATGAGAGAGCAGAGAACCCATTGTCACTGAATTTTTCTGCAAAACCGAATGACTATGTGTTAACGGGCAGGAAAGGAGGACAGGAAGAGGAAATGGTTTGTGGGAGGCTATGGGAAGAGTAATCAGGTGACTGAACTTAGCACTCTTATTAAAGGGAGTGAGGTCACATGACCTGTGAGCATAAATGTGGTGCGAGTAGGCTAGCATTTATTTTCCACTGGGTCAAGCGACCCTTCACGTGAGTGACCCCAAGGCATCAGAACCCTGGCGCAGGAGGATGGCATCTGCAGAGGTGTGGGTAGGTCTGCACAGAACATTGCTTATTGGGGACTCCAGAAAGGTAAGACACTGATTGTATCAGGGGGGAACAGAGGGAAAAATGGAGAGCAGTAGGGAGTGCAAAGCTGCAAAGGCACAAATGGAAGAGAGAATAGCCCAAGCAGTAACAAAAGGGGACAAGACATTTTTTTGGTAAGTGAAAAGAGGAAGACCAGAAGTGGGACTGCAAGGTTAAAACGGGAGGGGGGGGACCAGGAAGAGACAGACGTTCTGAAGGGGAGGGGCCACAAAAAAGTAATAGAAGCATGGGAGGGAGTAATGTGGACACTGGTCTGGTCTTAGAGGAAAGCATCCTAAAGGGACTCGCTAATCTGAAAGTGGATGAAGTGATGGGGCCAGATGGGGTGTATCCAAGATTATTGAGAGAAATCAGGGGAGGTACTGCCTGCACCTCTGACAGTTCTATTTAACAGTTCATTTGAAACAGTAGTGGTTTCCAAGGACTGGAGAAGGCGGATGTAGTCCCACTACACAAAAGAGGTAGCAGGGAATGGGCTGGCAATTATAGGCCAGTTAGCCTGATTTGGTGGAGTGAAAGTTAAAGGAATCACTGCTGAAGGAAAGGATTGTGGAATATCTTGAGACTAGAGGGTTACAGGACCCAAGGCAGCATGGATTCATGGGGGGAGGTCACGTCAAACTAATCTGACAGACTTCTTTGGCTGGGTGACCAAGGGACTAAATCAGGGTGGAGCGGTGGACATAGCCTACTTAGGTTTCAGTAAGGATTTTGACACAGTTCCACACTGGAGTCTTGTAAGCAAGCTGGGTAGCATAGGGGTGAGTCCAGAGGTGGTTAACTCTGTAAAGAATTGGTTAGTGGATAGGTGGCAGAGGGTGGTGATTAAGAACAAGTGACCAGTGGGGTGCTTCTAGGATCAGTGCTGGGACCAGTCCTCATTTATATGTTTATAAGTGACAGTGCAGAGAAGCTGTAAGAGAAGGTCTGCCTCTTTGCTGATGTCACCAAGATCTGCAATAGGGTGCACACTCTGGGAGGGGAAGGTGGAAAGGATGAGTAGTGACCTGAGAAAACATGTGGCATGATCAAGGTTATGGCAGCTGGGTTTCAATGTGAAAAAATGCAAAATAATGCACTTAGGACACGGAAACCCAGAAGCAGAGTACAAAATCGGTGGGGTGTACTGACAACCACCAAACAGGAAAGAGACCTGGGGCAATCATATCAAATGACCTAAAGGTGGTCAGGCAGTGCAACAGGGCAATTGGGAGGGCCAGTAGGATGTTGGGGTGCATAGAGAGGGGCATCGCTAGCAGAAAGAGGGAGATGGTGTTGCCTCTGTATAGATCACAGGTAAGACCCTACCTAGAGTACTGTGTCCAGTCTGGAAACCACATCGCTAGAAAGATATAAACAGAGTGGAAGTGGTCCAGAGGACGGCAAATGAAATGGTGCAGGGTCTGAATCAGAAGTCCTGGGAGAGACTTAAGGTCTTGAATATGTACACACTGGAAGAGAGGGGTAGGGATATGATAGTGAATTAATACCTCAAAAGGGTAAATAAGGTACAAGATGGAAGTATTTTTCAGAAAAAAAGGTGCTCAAGAACAAGAGGACATGACATGAAGTGTGAGGGGGTAAATTCAGGATAGATGTGAGGAAGTACTTCTTCACAGAAGGAATGATAAATTCCTGGAACAGCCTTCCAACAGAGGTGGGGGGAGTGAAAACAGTGGTGGGGTTCAAGAATGCATGGGATAGGCACAAGGGAATCTTGGGGGAAAGGAAGGGGGGAAGGATAACGGACTGTAGATCATGTAGGATCTGTGGAGATGCTACAGGCATAGAAAAATGGGCAGACTAGGTAAACCAAGCACACCTTATGTCCCGGCAAATTATATGTTTCTGTGTTGGTTCCTGCCATCGATGGAAACTGTTGGTTACCAGTGGTATAAGTTAAAGTGTGAAGTGGTCAGTACCAACACAATAGCAGAATTCAATGAAGATAGGAAATCATTTGTAATAGGCAGCTGCTAATAATGGGTCCTATGCACGTAAGTTCAGAGTGGCTACATGCCACATATCTGTGGTGCATAGCCACTCTGCACCCATTGCACCCCCCATGTGAGATGCACTAACCAGGGCGTGCAACCCTTATGCACTCAATCCCCCAGTCACATGGACACCAATGTGCATGGGGCCGGAGAGGGGCATGCCAGCACTATGCACCATTCACCAAGGTGAGTAGTGCTGCACACCAGGGAGGGTGTAAGAGGATGCCTGTTACACCAGGGTGAACCATGCCATAACAGCCCAACACACCCAGCCCCAAGCACACAGCCCACCAACACCTATCTGTAACCCCCCAAACACACACAGTCATGCCCCCACCCATGAAGGCAATTGGCACCCATCCCCCAAAACACACAGGTGGCCCACACCCTGAGGCCGTACACAGCATTCCCCCACCCCAACGCTCAGTGTGTCCCAACCCTGGATACCAATCTGGCATCCCCCCTCCACCACACACTTCTGCCCCGTCCTTGTGTTGGTATTGTCACCCCCTCCTGCCGCCTGCAACTCAGTGCCTGGCATCTGGCGAGGCCACCCAACCCCACACCTGATCGCTGCTCCTGCCCAGGGATGGTCAGCACCCCACTCCCACCAGCACCTACAACCCCTCTTGCCTTGTACCTTCCTGTCAGTGCGGACAGGAATGGCCAATCAGCACAACCCTCCACACCCTCCTCAGCCACTGGCCATCCAACTGCTGCTGGGAGCATGGTGCCTAGTTATAGGAGCATGCTCCCAGCATCAGTCGGACAGCCGATGACTGAGGCAGTGTGTGGAGGGCTGTGCCACTGGCCATCCAGGACAGCAGCACTGATAGGCGGGAATTGATATGGGGATGTCAGTGCTGTGGGGGGGCAACCACTGACCACCAGTGATGGGGTGGGAGTTTGGGACCAGGCTGGGGGTAGGATGGGTAGGTGTGCAGTACTGGACACTGGCCCAGATGCAGCCGCTCTGCTGTGGGGGGGTTCCCCACAGACCATGATGGGGATGTAAAATGGGGGGCTGATGTACTGCACCAGGCCGTGGCCTGACATGTGTTGTGGGGGGGGGGCAATGGCAATGCAGTACCAGGGTCGGGGCAGACCAGCATTGTGGCGGGGTGGGGGGTTTGGCGGACTCAGGGACGTGGCGGCACTGTGTTGGGGATGCCCCAGCCATTCGTGGATGGGGTAGCTGTGTGATGGGGGCTGATCTATGGCAGGGACATCAGTGCCTGGGATGCTCAGCTCAGGAGACATGGCGAATGCAGCCACATGGGTCCGGATACCTGCAGGGGATATTCATGCACCCAGACCTGTGCCTGCCCATGTAAGGGATCCACTATGGCTCCCATGCCGGGCATCCCATTGGATGCCTGACAGGGTCTGTGACTTCACCCCCAGCTGCCCTGTGAAGTACTGTGCACTGGGTGGGTGGAGCCATGGACAGGTCACAGACGATGGTGAATGTCAGCCGTGTGCACCTGTCCACAGGTGCGGAGCTCCACGAGTGGGATAACCACCTCCAGCAAGTATTTCCTGCCTGATCCTGAATAGACCCCAATATTACTATTTTCAGAAATTATCCAGAAGCAAATGATTTGATACCTTTTATTGGACCAACATAGATGTTACACAAAAAAGAACAAAGTGCTCTAGCTTTCGGACCAACCAGGGCCTTCTTCCAAAGCTTTAAATCTTAAAGCTTAAAGCTCCTGAAGAAGGACCTGGTTGGTCCGAAAGCTAGAGCACTTTGTTCTTTTTTGTGTAACATCTATGTTGGTCCAATAAAAGGTATCAAATCATTTACTTCTGGATCTGTTCTTACAAGGACCAGTACGTCAACTACAGTACACTATTTGTGTATTGTCAGAAATGATATTCACACCCCTACATGATCCATGTTTAACTGTACCTGAATAAAAAGTGCTGTGAAAAACTGTATTTTGCATTGTTTTATTTTTATGGGCAGCATTTCATTACAATTCTCTGTATGGAACCAGTGATCTGGAATTTAAACTATGCCAGGTTTGTGTACAGAACTCCGTATGGTTCTGATAGGTCAACAGATCATGCTTAGCACTGTACACAAACCGTGATATAGTAAAAACTCCAAATAACTAGTTCCATGAAGAGAACTCTGCAAAATGTCTTCCTTAAAAAGAAGACAACTGTAAACATAGAGGATAATAGATGGGCAACAGTTAACAACATTGTGCTCACTTCGAGAGGCCATCATGACAATGAAGTAAACCTTGAGAATGAAGCTTGAGAGGTTTACCTTTGTCATGCAACCTTGAGAAGTGGAGACGACATTGTTGCTAACCATTGCCCATCCATTGTCTTTTATAGTGTATGGGCAACAGTTAGGCAAACCACAGAGCACTTTTTTTTAGTATTTCTTTGTCACAACTGCATAGCATAGCGTGGTTGCTAACCCCCCCCCCCCGTGATCTAGCAGCACTCCCAACCCCAACCCCACAGTTCACACAGGCTCACTTTTTGTTTAAAAACAAAAAACACATAACAAGCCTACTTGGTGATCAGCCAATGTCCACAGTATGTCTCTAAGTTTTCCTTTAGCAAGGGATACCGAGCACCGTACATACACACAGAAGTAAATGGCCACCAGGAAACCTTGTCTGAACATCAGCCCTGCAAGCGTAACACGTGCCAACATTCCACGTTGTTGTACCATCATCTTGAAATACTCAAGCGGGTATAACAAACTCTTGACATTACCATGATGGTACAACAACACTATGAATCCATCAAATTCAATTAATAATAATGTTCTCCCATACATTATACAGTTTTTCACATTAATGCTTATTCAGGTACAGTTAAATAGGGATCATTTGGAGTCATGGATTTCATTTCATTTACTAGCAACATTACTAACAATTGCCAATAAGCATAGATTTCCAGTCCCCTTTAAGCATGAGTGGGATAGGCACATGAGACTCCACACGAAGTCGCAGCAACAGGAAAATCCTCAACCGTCATTAGGGCACAAGCATAATGCCGATGCGAACATTGCCCCCCAGCCATTGTGCCACCCAACCCCCAGCATGCCCAACATCCTGGGCATGTTTTGCCTGTTTGTAAGGGGCTGTGCCCCCCATGACCCCCATACTTAACTATAATCACCTACAGGTCGAAGGTGTATGGTGCAGGGGGTGTAACACCCGGATGGCGCTATCCCTGCCGAGAGCTGCAAAATCTCGCCTGCATGATGGGCGAATTGGTTGCAGTGCCCTAATTGTGGTGCCCTAATTGCAGCACCCATATAACAGTATACGGGCACATGAAGTTGGTAAAAGAGGACGGCATGAATGAAGGGGGGAGAGAGTGGTCGCTAGGATACTTGCTGTCACAAACCCGCTCAGCAGGTCAGCCCTCTACTCCCAAAGTGCCAACCTCCGAGCGCAGTCTTGTGAACAGTTAACAAAAACAGGGTAACCATCTTGTCTGTTTTGTGGGTTCGAATCAACCTTTGATCTCAGTTCTGGAGGGATTCAAACTGTGAAACTCTTGCTAGCATACCCAATGCACAGGCTCAGATAATTTTGTCTATGGGGGGGGGCCAGATATCTTTGCCTACGGGCACCTAACCAGGTGTACAGAAATGAACACTTAAAAATCTCTAATAAAAACCTCAGCTTAATCTTACCTTTTTCCAGTTTGGTATCATCATTCAACCTTATGCTCAGAGTCTGCTTTAACCATATATACTTCACTTGTTAAAGGAAGAAATTCAAAGACAGACCAAATAGGCTCTAAAAATAAAGTTTTACTACAATAGATAAAAAATATGTAAAACATAAAATACAGAACTATATATCACAAGAACCATACAATCTTTTAAAAGAACAAGGTTTTAACAGTGCAATTCCTACTATAGTACTTAGATTTTGTCTCTCTCTACCTGTATACTTGCTTAAAGGGCTCAAAGATGTTTCTTTGTCAGAGTGAGGATATAAGTCTCTGAAGGAAAACAGAATATTTGTTTAAAAACTGGCTTTGCCCATCTCTTTGCGTGAGGTCACCTAGCTCCTCCTCTGGTTATGAAAAATCATACACCCATATTTTATCATATTAGAAGGTACGATAATTAAGGTTACATCAGCAGAAACTCCTTTCCCCATGTGACTTCCCCAATCAAGTCCGTAAATTTCCTTTCATCTATAAGCGGTATCCTCTCTCACAGACATCAAAGCATTTGTGGCTTTGCACCAGTGTCACATAATCCTGCACTCTTCCCCTAAATGCCATACAAGTTTATGATTTCCCTCTTAGCAACTACAGCTATAATTAACTTAGATAAATAGGAGATCCCTGATCAAGGCCTGTTCTACTCTGTAATTAGCTTTTGGTATTCCAGGTAACACTTTGTATCTAAAACCTGTGTGTGTATGTGTGTGCCATACTCACATGCTGTTTCAGCATTTCTCATGAAAGACAGTCCATAACACCTTTTTATATTGCAAAAAATGATACAGTGATCAGAACCAGCTGTCCAAGTGTCACAATTCCTCCCCACCTAGACTGAATTTGGGGGCTGTATCCTCTGCATGGGATGAGCTTCCCAAATCAGTTCACTCCTCGTACACCCGAGACAGGAGACAGTCCATCGGAGTTCTGATGTTTAGCTCCAGCTCTATGTACAATTGTCAGATCATACCCTTGCAAAGCAAGACTCCATCTTAGCAATCTACCATTGTTTTTCCCCATTTGCATCAGCCAAACAAGGAGGTTGTAGTCAGTCTGTACCATAAAATGCTGCCCATATAAGTATGGCTCTAATTTCTTTAGGACCCACACTATGGCAAGACATTCTTTTTCCATCATGGAGTATGCCTGCTCCCTGGGAAGCAACTTTTTACTCAGGTAGTCTATTGGGTGATCCCTCCCTTGGCTGGATGTCTGACTCAGTACTGCCCCAATACCCACATCTGAGGCATCGGTCTGAACTATAAAGGGTTTGTTATAGTCAGGACTTGTCAAAACAGGAGCACTGCACAATGCCTCCTTTAATTTGGAAAAGGCTTTCTCACAGGTTGGGCCCCAGGTAATTTTCTTTGGCATCCTTTTCTTTGCCAGGTCAGATGGGGAGCAGCCAGGGCACTGTAATTGGGTACAAATTTCCTGTAGTACCCTGCTATCCCTAGAAAACTCCTGACCTGCTTCTGCGTTTCTGGTCTGGGCCACACCTGGATTACCTCTATCTTTATTTGGTTAGGACGGAGCTGTCCCCGGCCTACCACATGCCCAAGGTATGCCACATCTCTCATGGCCACCTGGCATGTCTTGGCTTTGACAGTGAGCCCAGCCCTCTGTATCCCACCCAGCACTTCCCTAAGGCGGGATAGGTGTTCCTCCCAGCTGGTATTAAAGATGGCAATGTCATCCAGGTACGCCACGGCGTACTCCTCAACACCATTTAACACCTGGTTCACCAACCTTTAGAAAGTGGCCAGGGCATTCTTCATTCCAAAAGGAATAACTTTAAACTCTAATAAGCCTATCGAAGTGATGAAGGCTGACCTCTCCCTAGCTCTGTCTGTCAGCTCTACCTCTCAATACTCCTTGGTCAGGTCAATCATCATAAGGTAAGTCACCCCCCCAACTTGTCCAGGAGTTCGTCCTTCCGGGGCATCGGGTGGGCGTCGGACTTCGTGACTGCATTCAGTCTATGCTAGTCCTCACAGAAACGAGTAGAGCCATCTGGCTTAGGGACAAGGACTACGGGTGAGGCCCAGGGACTGTGGGATCTCTGTATTACCCCTAAATTGAAGTAAATAGATCAGCACCCACACTCCAGACAGAAAACTAGGACTCCATGGATTAATTTAATTGTTCCTTTATGTAAAAAAGTGCAAATAAAACACTGGCCAAAGTGGCTAGCAAATAGACTGACATTTCTCCTGGCATGCTGCCAGGTTTCTTCAGAGTGAATTGGTACATAAAACAAGTGCTTTTTTTATAACCAACAGGTTCACATCACATGTTGCTCACACACCTATCACTTCCTATAAAGTGAGTAGTGCTATTAATCAATCTATATAATTAATTAAACAGCTTACATTGAATTCTGTGCTAATCAATTATTTTAAACATCACAATTATCATGGAACTGATGGAGTCATTTTGTTATATTATATTCTTTTTTACAGACCCTTAGGCCACCTTTATTATTTTTCTCTTTGGCTGTATTTTTCTTCAGCTTTTCAAACTTAAGCCTGTAGTTTTTCTCATTTTATTTTATACTCCAGGCTTAAAAGGTTTAATTACGCCCCCATTAATTAAATTACTTTTTTCAGGCTGCTATAGCCTCTTATGCACTTTGTTTAAAATGAGGTCCTTTTCCCTTATGGAAAAAATGCTCCATCTAGTTCCAGGCACTTAAACTTTGTCACAGAGAGCAAGATTCCATCCACTGGAATGTTTTATTTTTATGGTAATTGCTAACATTTATACTTTTTCAAAAATGCTGCAAGATCTATACTGTCATTTAACCCCTTATTCTGCCGTGCCCCCAGTTCAAAAATCCAGTAACTTTCTCTCTGTCCCAGAATCTTCTTAAGATCCCCCCATTTCCTCCCAGATTAACCAGTTCTATACCTGTGAAACTAAACTTATGATTTTCTGCTCCTCTTTCAGAAATATGTTTTACTATAGCATATGACATGTCCCCTCTGTCCACTGCTCTTACATGTTCTCCAATCCTTACTTTAAACTTTCTCACTGTCCTCCCTACATAGAAAGCTCCATAATTACAGCTAAGTAGGTACACCAGCCCACTGCTGTTACAAGTAATGAAATGTTTCAGTGGAATTTCTTTGCCTGTAGTAGGGTGATGGAATACTTTACAGGTATTGCCATATCTACAATACATACCATTTCTGCACCGGTGTGTTCCCACCGGTGCTGGAGACAAAAGAATCTGTTTCAACGGTTCTGGACCCGGGACTTTATTCTTTACCACCATATCTTTTATGCTTTTGCACTTTCGAAAGACCACTTTAGGGCCGTGTTCTACAACATCAGCAAGTTTAGTTTCCATTTCCAAGATGGACCAATTACTGGCTATTTAACCTGTTTAACCTGATGTGCCCTTCTAGAAAAATTTGTAACAAAAGGGCAGGACACTGTGCTGTTTCTGTCTTTCTTTGTACTCCATAAGGTTTGGTTCCTGTCCATATTTTCCACTTTCTAAATCGCTGAAGCAATACATTGTTTGCTGTAACCCCTTTCTAAAAATCTCTTTACTTGTAATGCACTTTTTTGTTTAAACTCAGCTGACTCAGTACAATTTCTAAGGGTCCTTACCAACTGTCCCTTGGGTATGTTAAAACGTACATGACATGGGTGGCAACTGTCATATCTTAGAAGACTATTACGATCTGTACTTTTTTGAAATAGTGTGGTACAAATTCTCCCACTACTGTCCTTGTACAGCTTAAACATCTAAGAATGTTATTTCAGTTTGACTTATATCGTATTTGTACCTCAAACAACTGCTGGCACTTTCCATCCACCCAATAAAACTCCTGAATTCTTCACTTGTACCTTTCCATATAATTAATATACCATCTATAAAGCGCTGCCACAAATCCAGCCTGGACAGGAATGGATTTGTGGTGGCATTGTAAAGATGATCTTGCTCCCACTTCCCTACAAACAAGTTTGCAATGATTGGCGCCATGGCTGTGCCATGCATCTGGTGATACAGATGGTTTTGAAAAAGAAAAACATTTTTGGGTAATACCGTTTCTGCCATTTTCACCAGAAATTGTGTTGGAATTTCAGCACATTCTGTTTCAGTCCTAGTGTTAAGAAAATGGGTCAAAGAATCTAAACTTTCCTGATGTGGAATAACAGTGTACAATGAATTTACAGCTACCACTGCCAGAAACCACTGGGGTTCCACATAAATGTCCTGCATCATTTTAACCACTTCCGTGGAATGCTTTACATAAGACCTCAGATTCTGAACCAAAGGCTGCAAAATTTGATCTACATACATGGAAAGGGATTCTGTTAGCCACCCCCTCCATGATATTATTGGTCGGCCATGTGGTTGTACTGGATTTTTAGGGATTTTAGGCAGTGCATAAATTACTGGGGTTACTGGACAGTTAACAGTGAGAGTTTTATACAGTACATTTGTGATACACCCCTTAATATAACTTTCCTTAAGTAAAGCATCTATTTCACTTTAAAATTGTTCTATGACATTTCTAGACACGTTTCTATAAAAGGATGTATCACTTAGCAATCTCAAAACTTGCTTCACATAATACTCTGTATTTAGAATTACCACTGCCCCACCCTTATCTGCTGCTTTTATACTAATGGCATTGTTCTCACTAAGTGCTTTTAAAGCACATCACTCTTCCTTACTACAATTATCAATATATGGACTCGGTGTTGTACTCTGTAATTTCTCTAAATCTAACTCGCACTTATGAATAAATGCAGAAACTACAGGATTCAAGGGAGGACAAAACTCAGATCTGGGACTTAACCGGGGCTCAGGGGCAACATTAGTAAAACTTTCTTCTTCTTGACCTTCAAATATACATTTCAATGTTAAATTGTGTCCAAACATATGCAAATCCACGCATGTATTAAAAAAATGTTTTGACAGCATCAATAAGGCCAATATCCACTTGTTCACAGACAACGTAGTTTTTATTTTAAGTCGTCCAACAGCAGAAGCAGCCTATGAAGACCTCCAAGCTGAATTTAACCCAGAGGCTCGTTTACAAAGGTACCTCATCACAGAGAGGACATACAGAGTCAACATACGTACAGAATACAATCATACAGAATAACATAGTTTTACATAGTTGCTTGAACACAAAGAGTAATTAAAAAAAATTCAGACTAGACAGGTTGGTACCAGCAGGTAAAAAGTGCAAATAAAACACTGGCCAAAGTGGCTAGCAAATAGACTGATGTTTCTCCTGGCATACTGCCAGGTTTCTTCAAGTGAATTGGTACATAAAACAAGTGCTTTTTTTATAACAAACAGGTTCACATCACATGTTGCTCACACACCTATCACCTCCTATAAAGTGAGTAGTGCTATTAATCAATCTATATAATTAATTAAACAAGTCACATTGAATCCTGTGCAAATCAATTATTTTCAACATCACAATTATCATGGAACTGATGGAGTCATTTTGTTATATTATATTCTTTTTTACAGACCCTTAGGCCACTTTTATTATTTTCCTCTTCAGTTGTATTTTTCTTCAGCTTTTCAAACTTAAGCCTGTAGTTTTTGACATTTTATTTTACACTCCAGGCTTAAAAGGTTTAATTACTCCCCCATTAATTAAATTACTTTTTTCAGGCTGCTATAACCTCTAATGCACTTTGTTTAAAATGCGGTCCTTTTCCCTTATGGAAAAAATGCTCCCTCTAGTTCTAGGCACTTAAACTTTGTCACACAGAGCAAGATTCCACCCACTGGAATTTTTTCTTTTTATAGTAATTGCTAACATTTATACTTTTTCAAAATGGCTGCAAGAGCTATACTGTCATTTAAGAGAAATTACAGAGCACGACACCGAGTCCATATTTTGATAATTATAGTAAGGAAGAACGGTGTGCTTTAAAAGCACTTAGTGAGAACAATGTCATTACTACAAAAGCAGCAGATAAGGGTGGGGCAGTGGTAATTCTAAATTCAGAGGATTATGTGAAGGAAGTTTTGAGATTGTTAAGTGATACATCCTTTTATAGAAAAGTGTCTAGAAATGTCATAGAACAATTTAAAAAGTGAAACAGATGCTTTACTTAAGGAAAGTTATACAAGGGGTGTAACACGAATGTACTGTGTAGAACTCTCACTGCTAACTGCCCAGTAACCCCAGTAATTTATGCACTGCCTAAAATCCCTAAAACTCCAGTACAACCACACGGCAGACCAATAGTATCGGGGAGGGGGTGGCTAACAGAACCCCTTTCCATGTATGTAGATCAATTCTTGCAGCCTTTGGTTCAGAATCTGAGGTCTTATATAAAGCATTCCACGGAAGGGGTTAAAATGATGGAGGATATTTATGTGGAACCCCAGTGGTTTCTGGCAGTGGTAGATGTAAATTCATTGTACACTGTTATTCCACATCAGGAAAGTTTAGATTCTTTGACCCATTTTTCTTAACACTAGGACTGAAACAGAATGTGCCTAAATTCCAATACAATTTCTGGTGAAAATGGCAGAAACGGTATTACCAGAAAATGTTTTTATTTTTCAAAACCAGCTGTATCACCAGATACATGGCACAGTCATTGCGCCAAACATTGCAAACTTGTTTGTAGGGAAGTGGGAGCAAGATCATCTTTACAGTGCCACCACAGATCCATTCCTGTCCAGGCTGGATTTGTGGCAGCGCTTTATGGTTGGTATATTAATTATATGGAAAGGTACAAGTGAAGAATTCAGGAGTTTTATTGGGTGGATGGAAAGTGCCAGCAATTGCTTGAGGTACAAATACGATAGAAGTCAAACTAAAATAACATTCTTAGATTTAAAGCTGTACAAGAACAGTAGTGGGGGAATTGGTACCACACTATTTCAAAAAAGTACAGACCATAATAGTCTTCTAAGATATGACAGTTGCCACCCATATCATGTACATTTTAACATACCCAAGGGACAGTTGGTAAGGACCCTTAGAAATTGTACTGAGTCAGCTGAGTTTAAACAAAAAAGTGCATTACAAGTAAAGAAATTTTTAGAAAGGGGTTACAGCAAGCAATGTATTGCTTCAGCAATTCAGAAAGTGGAAAATATGGACAGGAACCAAACCTTATGGAGTACAAAGAAAGACAGAAACAGCACAGTGTCCTGCCCTTTTGTTACAAATTTTTCTAGAAGGGCACATCAGGTTAAGGGGAAATTGTTTAACCAGGAAAGGGGAAATTGTTTAACCAGGAAAGGCACACTAAGCTGAAGCTTGTTTCCAGGTGTGACCTGGGAGCACAAGGAAGTTAAGTGGCTTGCTCAGGGTCACACAGTATGCAAGTAGGGACTGTGGGATTCAAACCCAGGTCTCCAGGTTTGTAGCTCAGAGCCTTAAACCACAGGTTAAACAGGTGATAGCCAGTAATTGGTCAATCTTGGAATTGGAAACTAAACTTGCTGATGTTGTAGAACAGGGCCCTAAAGTGGTCTTTCAAAAGTGCAAAAGCATAAAAGATATGGTGGTAAAGAATATAGTCCCGGGTCCAAAACTGTTGAAACAGACTCTTTTAGGTCCAGCACCGGTGGGAACACACTGATGCAGAAAATGTATGTATTGTAGATATGGCAAAACCTGTAAAGTATTCCATCACCCTACTACAGGCAAAGAAATTCCACTGAAACATTTCATTACTTGTAACAGCAGTGAGCTGGTGTACCTACTTAACTGTAATTGTGGAGCTTTCTAGGTAGGGAGGACGGTGAGAAAGTTTAAAGTAAGGATTAGAGAACATGTAAGAGCAGTGGATAGAGGGGACATGTCACATGCTATAGTAAAACATATTTCTGAAAGAGGAGCAGAAAATCATAAGTTTAGTTTCACAGGCATTGAACTGGTTAATCTGGGAGGAAAAGGGGGGATCTTAAGATTCTGGGACAGAGAGAAAGTTACTGGATTTTTGAACTGGGGGCACGGCAGAATAAGGAGTTAAATGACAGTATAGATCTTGCAGCATTTTTGAAAAAGTATAAATGTTAGCAATTACTATAAAAAGGAAAAATTCCAGTGGATGGAATCTTGCTCTCTGTGACAAAGTTTAAGTGCCTAGAACTAGAGGGAGCATTTTTTCCATAAGGGAAAAGGACCGCATTTTAAACAAAGTGCATTAGAGGTTATAGCAGCCTGAAAAAAGTAATTTAATTAATGGGGGAGTAATTAAACCTTTTAAGCCTGGAATGTAAAATAAAACGTCAAAAACTACAGGCTTAAGTTTGAAAAGCTGAAGAAAAATACAACTGAAGAGGAAAATAATAAAAGTGGCCTACGGGTCTGTAAAAAAGAATATAATATAACAAAATGACTCCATCAGTTCCAAGATAATTGTGATGTTGAAAATAATTGATTTGCACAGGATTCAATGTGACTTGTTTAATTAATTATATAGATTGATTAATAGCACTACTCACTTTATAGGAGGTGATAGGTGTGTGAGCAACATGTGATGTGAACCTGTTTCTTATAAAAAAAAGCACTTGTTTTATGTACCAATTCACTCTGAAGAAACCTGGCAGCATGCCAGGAGAAACATCAGTCTATTTGCTAGCCACTTTGGCCAGTGTTTTATTTGCACTTTTTTACCTGCTGGTACCAACCTGTCTAGTCTGAATTTTTTTTTTTAATTACTCTTTGTGTTCAAGCAACTATGTAAAACTATGTTATTCTGTATGATTGTATTCTGTACGTATGTTGACTCTGTATGTCCTCTCTGTGATGAGGTACCTTTGTAAACGAGCCTCTGGGTTAAATTCAGCTTGGAGGTCTTCATAGGCTGCTTCTGCTGTTGGACGACTCAAAATAAAAACTACGTTGTCTGTGAACAAGTGGATATTGGCCTTATTGATGCTGTCATCAATGTTGTTAATATAAACAGCAAACAACAGGGGACCAAGGATAGACCCCAGACACACACCTCTCTGTAGGGGTTTAAGAGGTGAAAGATCACCTTCAGCCTTAACCTGCTGTTGCCGTTTCGCAAGGTAGTCGGCAAACCAGCACATAGAGTTCGACACAGTGCTTATAAAAAGTCCTCTATGTTTTGTGTGTGTGAATTGAGGGCAAACATGATGCACCTAGAACCAGTCCATCAGACTCTATTGATTCAGTAGAAATGCACTCTGAAATTATTCTGCATGTGAATTTATTGTTGAGGAATAAAGAATTAATTCTCTTCTGTGGTATTTTTGTGCCATAAAAAGGTTGAGATACCTTTTATTCAGCTAGATGACTATGACATTATTTATTTCTATTTAAATGTGTGGCTTCATGGGTATCCAATGGTTTCAGTAGTTATTGTATATGTACTGTAAATGTAGAAAAACTGAAAAATAAAGAATAAAAAAGGGGTAAAATAGAAATTATACAAACCTCAATGCAGATAACTGTTTGTACTGTATGCAGCACAAATTAAACACACACACAAAAAATAAATCAACCGTTTAAACTGTGAAAACAAATCAACTCCCAAAGCTTTCCCACAGAACACAAGCTCTTCCTTTGACCTCCAGTGGGACCACCCCCAATAGCGCTAGAGTGCCCCTTTACCTGGTCTACTGGTTTCCTTACACTGTGTTTTGATATCTTGCATCTGCCCTTGCTCACAGCACTGTGCTCCAGCCCCACTTTGCCTGCATTGCCACCTTATATTTCATAGACTGTGCTTCATAGGGTTGGGATGCTTTTGTGAGAAGCAAGAAAAAGCAAGCAGTCAGAAGTATCTGTATAAATATATATTTACTTACATTAGATAACATACAGGTGAGACAGAGTCAGTGTAAAAAACAAACTGCAACCACAGACACCAGCAACTCAGTGTGTATGGCAGGGAATGAACATATTTTTCAGTCTTGCCCATCCCTACAGGTGTTCTGGGGGGCAATCATAATAGAAATTAATGATATCTTTGCTATTCCTGAGTGGATCATGCCAGCCTTTTTCCTGACAGTGACTCCACCTACTGATATAAAAACTAACTGCACATGTTATCAGATTATAACACTTCTGATTGTGATAGCCAAAAAAGTAATCACTAGGCTTTGGCTCACAGATACAACCCCAGTTAAAGAATCCTGGAGATATTTGACTTACAAGGTTCATGACATGGAATGAATTTTAGCTAGGCTAAATAATAGAAGTAAAAGCTTTGATAACAGATGGAGACGATGGGTCTCCTATCAGTTGGAGCATTATTCTGAATTTATACCATGATGGTAGTAAATAAAATCATTTATATATTTAGAAGGCTGAAAGCCATGATGCATAAGGCTATGTGGAGAACCTCTGGGGGTGGGGGGTCGCCTCACGACAGGGGTAAAGTGACAAATGAAGGACTCCATAAATTAGCTATCTATGATGAACTGGTACACATGATGTTAAATCTACAGACTGGATTTTACGATTGTCTTTGTATACTCATAAAGTTGGAGACTTGGGTACTGAGAGAAGTTATACTAAGATATAACAGCTTGAACATAATGGAAATGTATTGCATATTGTATGTTTCTACTTATTGCAAAATAAAAAAAAACTCTGTGTATTTGGGCGCTCACACGCCAACCTCGGGGAAGTGATGCTTTTGTGAATGGCTCTGTGAGCTACTGTATTTCCAGTGCAACCTCTGTTCTCTTTCCTGAACTCCCAAAACATGTTAGTGACCACTCAGGAAGGAGTTGCAAGATCGTTGGAGGTCTCATTCATTCAATGATTTACTTATTTCATTTTCATTAACCACGTAAGTGCACCAGACAAATAAATGCCTATTTGTAGGCAGGATCCTGGAGGTTACTACAATCACAGGAAGTAGACAAGTCAAATACTGAAGAGAAGACAACTTGAATATCACAAGTTACAGATTAGGGCAAATAATACATACATGCAACATACATTATATTCAAAGCACATCAAGCAGGGACAGGGTAAAACAGACCCAAGGAAGTACAGGTGGTGTATGAGGTCAAAAAAGAATATGTGTCAGAACCAGAGCTATGCTATGGATAACAAGAGGCCTGCAACTAACATTTGATAAAGTTCATATAATAACCGGGGAGCATTTTCTTCCCTAGGGAAACCCAGTTATAATTTGCTGTTATAACCTGTGGGTTATAATAGCAAACATGCACTGGGTTTCTCTTGTTCTGCACATGTGCAGACTGCCGCTGGACAGACTCTCATCGCCACCTTATGCCACTGCACACATATTCGGAGAACACCTTACCTCCCCAGTTCAGTTTTTCTCCTTGCTGGACTTCATGGTTCATGGACAGTCAGTAGTTAAAACAGACAAACAAGCAAAAAAAAAACATGGACAGCATAAATGGCAGTCCAGCCCGACTACAGCTGAACTATTAGTATTGCTTCAGCTGCCCTAGCAACATGCCAACATGCCGGGCTACAGACAAAGTGAAAGTCCAGTGAGAAACGATGTGTGTATGGCGGGGGGGGTTAGTGATCACAAACATCTGGGGACTTTAAATCAATGCTGCTATAAACAGCAGTACCATGTACTGACCACACATTGTTTTTTTCTTATCAGTTTGAATGAAGCAGATGAGAAAATGCTCCCCCAGCAAGTATATAAAATAACACATGGGAGGAGTGCAAAACTCGAATTTAATGCACACCATCGGTATGGGATGCTTTGATAAACCCCACGGGCTTCACCCTTGGGGTTTATGTAGCATCTCACACCTTGGGTGTGCATTAAATTCTCATTGTGCACTCACCCCCATGTATTATTCTATATGTACCTACTGATGACAGAAGGAGATGGCCCCAGTACCTGCTTCAAAAAGTGGTCACGGATTAGCACTGGCAGATTGCTGCAGGTATGCAGTTCCATAAATGTGAAGCAGCACTGGAGGAGGCAATGTCACCCAGTTTTGTTTTGGTTTTGGGTATGGAAAGCAGGTCATGATTGGAGGACCTTAGTGGGTAGACGCTGCATGCAGACTGGAGGAGCTTGGCAAGAGATAAAGGGGACTGCTTCTTCATAATATTGAAAATGATACCCTCTTTGCTAAGATCAACATAGAGATGGAGGAGGAAGCCAACTAAATCTGGAATATATATATATATATATATATATATATATATATATATATATATAAATATTTTTTTTTTATCCAGGAGAGGCACTCTAAGCTGAAGCTAGTTTACAAGAGCGACCTGGGAGCACAAAGAAGTTAAGTGACTTGCTCAGGGTCACACAGTATGCAAGTGAGGGCTGTGGGATTCAAACCCATGTCTCCAGGTTTGCAGCTCAGTGCCTTAAACCACTGTGCTATACTGCCTCCAGCATATGGAATATAATATGCCGGGGGGGGTATGGTGGTTCGATGACAAGACAAAGTGACAGATATTGTTAAATGCTACATCTCACTTCTGTAATGTGGTTATAGCAGAGCCTGAAAAAACTGATACCCTATGTAAAAGTTTGGGAAGTAGTAATGGCTAGCCAGGCTGAAGGGGTGAGACTATGACTGATTTTGTGCATCAGCTCTAACTTGGAGTTTACTGACATAAAGTTGTCCATGACGTGTGAAGAGAAGCCTAAAGATGGGTTATGCATCACACCTAGATAATTAAATGAGGATACTGCTACAAGAGGAATACAATTACTACACACAATGGAGAGGGGAGTTTGACAATTTTTAAGTTTAGGTGCAGAGCTAAGTAATATTGCCTGGGGTTTAGCAGTATTCTTAAAGGCACCCATGTCATGCAAAGAGAAGTCTAAAGATGGGTCATGCATCATATCTAGATAATTAAATGAGGGTACTGCTGCAAGGTGGAATACCATCACTGCACACAAAGGAGAGGGGAGCATGACAATTTTTAGGCAAGAAAGTGGGGTGGAGCAACAATGGGGAAACATCAAAACCACCATCACAGAGGCAAGAAGCCTTTGTGTGAAGCAAATAAACAAATCAAAACAAAAAAAACACTATGGTTCTCAAAAGAAGTGACGGGGAAGGTTAGGAAGAAAAAGATAGCATTCAAGAAGTATAAGGAAACACAGAAGGAGCAGGACAGAGAACTGTACCAGTTAAAGCAGAAGGAAGTAGTGAAGGCAGTCAGAATAGCAAAGGCCCAAACTGAGGAAAAGATAGTCAACTCGGTTAAGAAGGGGGATAAAACCTTTTATAGGTACATTAGGGAGCAAAGAAAGACTAAGGCAAGGATAGTGAGGCTGAATAAAGAGGAAAGTGGTTGGGCAGAGAGCAACAGTGAAAAAGCAGGAATACTGAATGAATACTTCTGCTCAGTATTCACAAAGGAAGAGCAGGGGGAGATACTTAATCCAGTCAATAGAAGCACTCTGGATAGAGGGGTTCATATTAGTACTTTCACAGAAGAAAGATTCTGAAAGAACTCCTAAAACTGAAGGTGGGTTAAGCAATGGGGTCTCATAGGATTCACCCCAAAATTCTAAAAGAACTAAGGGAAGAACTAATAACAGTACTGACTATCCTTTTTAATCAATCATGGGAGGATGGTGTGGTACCTGAGGACTGGAGGAGGGCAGATGTGATCCCCCTTCACAAAAGTGGGAGCAAGACAGAGGCAGAAAACTACAGACCTGTCAGTTTGACTTCAGTGGTAGGGAAAATGATGGAATCACTTCTGAAGGAAAGAATTGTTGAATACATAGAGGCCAGTGGGGCACAGGACCCAAGGCAACATGGATTCACAGCAGGAAGGTCATGCCAGATGAATCTAATTGATTTATTTGACTGGGTGACCAAAGTAGTAGACCAGGGAGGGGCTGTAGACATGGTCTGCCTAGACTTTAGCAAGGCATTTGACACAGTCCCACACAAAAGATTAATAAACAAATTAGCCAGCCTGGGAGTGGGTCCCAGGGTGGTAGCCTGGGTGAAACACTGGCTGGACAACAGGAAACAGAGGGTAATAGTAAATGGAGTCCACAGTGAAGTAAGGGGGGGTTACTAGTGGGGTACCGCAGGGTTCAGTACTGGGGCTGGTCCTTTTTAATGTCTGTATAAGTGACATTGCAGAGAGGCCTGGAAGGAAAAGTATGTCTCTTTGCAGATGACACAAAGATCTGCAACAGGGTTGATATGCCAGGTGGGGTGGAAAGGATGAGAAGGGACTTGGCAAGGTTGGAGGAATGGTCAAATGTATGGCAGCTCAGATTCAATGCAAAGAAGTGCAAAGTAATGCACCTGGGAAACAAAAACCCAGGGAACGAGTACACAATTGGGGGGTGAGATACTGACAACAACAGAAATGGAAAGGGATCTGGGGGTAGTCATATCAGATAAGCTAAAGGTGGGCCAGCAATGTGAGAAGGCAGTAAGGAGGGCTGGGAGGATACTGGGGTGCATAGGGAGAGGCATCACCAGTAGAAAACAGGAAGTTATTGTCCCTCTGTACAGACAGTTGGTAAGACCACATCTGGAGTACTGTGTACAGTTCTGGAGACCCCATCTCTGCAAAGACATAGACAGGGTGGAGGCTGTCTAGAGGAGGGCAACCAAAATGGTGCAGGGTCTGCAACAGAAGACATATGAAGAAAGACTAAAGGAGCTTAAGATGTATTGCCTCGAGGAAAGGAGAGAGAGGGAGGACATGATAGAAACTTTCAAAAACCTCAAGGGGATCAACAAAATCCAAGAGTGTAGCATCTTTCAGAAAAGACGTGCAAGAACAAGGGGGCACAATTTGAAGATAGAGGGGGGAACGGCTCAGAGGTAATGTGAGGAAGTATTTCTTCACAGAGAGAGTTGTAGATGCATGGAACAGCCTTCCTTAGGAGGTCATAGAGTCAAAAACTGTGGGGGAATTCAAGAATGCATGGGACAGACATAAGGCAATTCTGGTGGGGGTAGGAGGAAGTAGGCTGTTGGTTAACTAAGATCTGCTGCTTATCTGTTAGCTAGGAAAATGGTCAGACTAGGTGGGCCAAGCAGTCCTTATCTGCCATCAGATTCTATGTTTATACGTTGCTAGGTGCAGAGCTAAATAACGGTTCCATGTCATAATAGTGATCACAAAATAGCGATCACTATTGTGGCAAGTGTATGTCACCAGAAAGCAAATCGAGGAAAAGCAAATCTGTGATATACACTTCAAGGCGACCCGAAATCCGGAATGTTAAAAAGTGTTTTTGCACCTCCCTGAATTAAAATTCTCAACTCCAGGGGGTTGCATGTCGGGTAGAGGGCAAAATCTGGATTTCGCAAAACATTAAGTCCCGCAGCCACAGGCAGCAGCAAAATGTACATGCTCCTGGTCCCCGCCCCGAATCCAGTACCTGCTGTGCCAGAGCTAGCCACCCACACCACCACACTGCATGGCTAGCTCGGTGGCAGTAGGTACACCAGTTCCCTAAAACCCCTTCCCTGTTCCTCCCCTTCCCTGCGCTATTTCCCCCTTCCGGTCGCTCTTCCCCATGGTCACTTTCCTGTACGGTCACCAGTTTGCAGGGTAGCCCAGAATGATAGTGTTGAAAATAAGTCGCTATTTTTGTAGTCACTCATTTTCAGTCGCTATCATCACTGGATACCCTAAATAACATTGCCTGTGGTTTAGCAGTATTCAAAAGGAGTTTATTTGCAAGGAGCCATTTTTGAACATCCTGGAGGTCAGTGGACAGCTGATTTTTGACCTCATTGATCATTTATCACCCCCCCCCAAAGACGCTAAGACTGGGCCTCAGTTCCTTGCTTTTGTAGGGCTTCATCATGTTATAATTATGATCCACCACTGCACTAAGTTATGTATCTAATACTTCAGCAAAGCATTGCCTCTAGCAGTACAGGAGGCAAACCAAGGCTGTTTATCAGAATATTGTTAAGGAGACAGAGGACATTAACAATCTTCCGCTATTCAAGTTATTGTCTGTCTGTCTATCATCTGTTTTTAGGCTTTTCTAACAAGATATTTCTGGCAAAACCCAAAGTCTTACCAGATATACTACTCAAACAATTTAATATTGCACGCTAATGTCAATATACTGTTACAATTTCCAGTTGACTGTGCACAGTTTGCAGATCACTGAGAGATCCAGCTCATTTCTTTCAAATATCGTGTATCAGTAACTTTCTTCCAGAATATTTAAGTAAGAGAGATTTTCTACAGCTACAAAAACTCATATCCAAAGCTGACATTTAGGGTTCACTGGCATCCTGTAACAAACCCCACAGAGTTCTTTAATTACCTGGTTTCCTCTACACTGCGAGACAAATTTCACAATCATTAATTGTACATCATTTCAAGCAAAGGAATACTACTTTCATACCACTTCATGCAGCTTTGTAAAAAGGAGTATTTGACTGCTCTTTAATTAAGGCCCACATGTGGAGAGGAGAAGTATAGGTTTCCATACAGTTTTATTACTTTTCTGCAGTAATGTCTGTTCTTGCCTGACATTGAGATGGCATTTTATTTGATTCCTCTAGTCTTGAGATGTTCTTCATAAACTATGAAATACTATTAGAGTGATAACAACATCCAGTTTGGTCAGCGACAGAAGCAATGAGGAAAGATTTCAGATCACATGAATAAAACTCAAAGTTTCTTTAAATATTTTACAAATAAAGGTTACTCTGCCAAGGAAGCTCACAAAATATCACATTTTTGGCTCTAAGTATAAAACCAAATCAAAGCCCCAAAGAGCTACAGCATATTGTTTCTAAACTTCCAGATGTATTTTTCTTGTCATGTTTCTATCAGCACGTAGGTCCTGAGTTGCAAAAGGTCAAAGTAAATTTGTAAGTGCGGTGGGGGGGGTGAGATAAAGAACTATGTCGGAGTCAATGGGACAACCAGATGTGGAGTTGCAGTAGTACAAATAAGGGTTACCAGTTCAGGGCGTACCCATGATTTGGGAATGGGAAAGGGGGAGAGGGAATTCCAGCAAAGAAATTCCATTACTTTTCGCCAGAGTACAAAAACTATTTTTATGAAAACATAATGGAAGTAATATGGGAAAGGGATTTCTGAGCACCCAGGATCCCCCCCCCCCCAATTATAGAAACCTAGAAATACAGAACTTGCCAGAAGAAAAAAAAACAGCTTGGCCCACCCAGTCTGCCCAAGCATTTGCTGCCTATTCTGCCTCTGCAGATCCTAACTGGTCTCTGACGACCTTTCCACCACCCTGCTTCTTTTCTAACATACCCCTGTTTATCCCATCCATGCTTAAAGCCCCCCACTGTTCTAACCTCTACCACCTCTGCTGACAGTTTGTTTCAGACATCTACCATCCTTCAGTGAAGAAATATTTCCTCACATCTCCCTTGAACTCCCCCCACCCACCTTCATCGCATGCTCCCTGGTCCAGGTGCTCATTCTCATTTGTAGGAGACTCCCCAACTGCACCCTGTTCACCCCTGTGAGGTACTTGTAGGTCTCTATCATGTCACCTCTCTCTCTCTCTGTCTCCTGTCTTCCAGGGTGTACATGTTGAGATCCCTCAGTCTCTCCTCATAGGGCTTTCTGTGCAAACCCTGCACCATTTTAGGTGCCCTCTTCAGGACCATCTCTACCCTGTCTGTGTCTTTTCTGAATTGTGGTATCTGAAACTGGATACAGTACTCCAGAAGGGGGTTGCACCAGAGAGTGATACAGTGGCAACATCACCTCTCTCCTCTTGCTGGCGATACCCCTCTCTGTGCACCCCAGCATCCCAAAATCCCTGCCCACCACCCAGTCACACTGTCCTGCCACCTTGAAGTCCTCTGATATGATAACCCCTATGTCCCTTTCCTGCCTAGTGATTGTCAGTACCTCACGCATCCTATACTCTCCACTGGGGTTCCTGTGCACTAGGTGCATGATTTTGCACTTTTTGGCATTGAACACCAACTGCAATGTTTTTTACTACTCCTCAAGATTCCCAATATCCCTGCACATTTTCTCCACACCTTTCAGAGTGCCCCCCCATAGCAGATTTTGATGTAATCTGCAAAAAGATATACCTTCCCCTCTAGTTCTTTTGTGATGTCACTTATGAAGACATTTAAGAGGACCAGTCCCCGTACCAAGCCTTGTGGTATCCCGCTGGTCAGTTCCCCATCCTTAGGGTGCATGCTGTTTTCCACCACCCTCTGTCTCCTAATCGTCAACCAGTCTCTAACCCAGTTACCCACTTTGGAGCCCACTCCTAGGCTTGTCAACTTCCTAACCAGCCTCCTGTGTGGCACAGTGTTGAAGACCTTGCTAAAGTCCTGATAGGCCATGTCCACTACCCTCCCCAATTTATTTTCCTACTTACCCAGTCAAAGAAATCTGTCAGATTTGTTTAACATGACCTTCCTCCCATGAATCCATGCTGCCTGTAGTCCTGCAGCCTATCAGATTGTAGATGCTCTACCAATCTTTCTTTCAGTAGGGTTTCCATGTATTTCCCCATCACTGAAGTAAGACTTATTGGCCTATAGTTGCTAGCCTCTTCCTGCTGCTGCTCTTATGTAGAAGGACCTTGTCAGCCCTTCTCCAGTCCTCTAGAACCATGACTGTTTCCAGTGAGCTGTTGAACAAGAATGACAGTGAGACAGCTAACACTTTCCTAAGTTCTTTTAATACCCTCGGGTGTATCCCATCTGGTCACGTAATCTTGTCCACCTTCAGGGTATATGCAGTTAGCAGAGATATAGTCTAGTGGCAATATTACTCCATATGATTATTCTATAGGGAATGGTATTGACATGAATCTTCACATGCCTTGATCCTAATCTCTTTGAGGTATAAAACAGGTTCTGGTGCAAGCACTATACCAGGGTCTGGAAAAGCAAGAATATCAAAATCATATTTTAATTTCACACTCTGGTATATTTTTAGATTTTATATACAGCATATAAACAGTACACTCATTACGTCTTGTCTTCATGGCATTGTAGAGGTAATGCACTTAAAAGGTCCCTGGTCTTAAAGAGGTACTATGATCACATTTTCAGTCTCTGAGAAAGGAAATAGAGGCATTTGGAATAAGCTGCATCTGTAGATTACCTACCCCCTTAGCTCTGTGGACAGTTCTTTAGTTACAGAAATATAACATTTGTGTTTATATTTTCAGTCTGAAACTGAAAGGCCAGTGTGTTTAGTACTGAAGTCCAGTTGCATGTTGTACAGATGTGGGTTCTGAATTAAGAGACATGTAATGACTGAATAATCCACAAGAGTTTCTGGAAGCCCTGCATACTTGCTAGGCTGTGGATAGGGAGGAGTCCCTCTGCACATATGAGGTGGCTTCTGTGTATCATCAGCTGCTCCCCCACCCCCCATGGAGGCCAGTCCGAACCAGATCCGTACCTCTTTGTGGGAGGTCAGGTCCAGGACAAGCACAGGGGCCATTCTATATATATATATTTCAACTGTTGAATGGTCTTCTGTTAAGTTTTTTATGTTTATTGTTTTTTTAGTTACTTTTGCCCTGAGCTGACCAGTTCTGAAGCTGCCGCTATGAAAGCAGATATATCTCAATACACCATGGAAACCCATATATTTATTTATTTTGCTATATTCACAAATATATTCTACATCTTGCAAAAACATTTTATGTAGATAACATGGGATTTAAATGGCATTCAGCATAAAAACATTTAAAAATGTCTCACATTTTTCTACATGTTAGCACAGCTGGGAAGACCTAGCTGTGACAATCAGCACTTCATCGTTACATTTCTAGGGAAAAATATACATCATGACAAATGCGGTGTCCTTGTTTTATTTTCTCCCAGACATTAATGATGACACCTAAAATTAATGGATGTTGTTACTAATAAAAATAATCTGACACTTTAGAGAAGGTTCCCAGCATGAAGCATTATGTGAGAGCATGTAACTCAAAAAACAGCATGGGAATATGTGAGAGCATTTTATTTATTTCTTGGAATTACTAATACCTTTGAGTCAGAGACTCATTTACAAAGGTTTCACATCTGAGTATACAATAGGTTAGAATACAGACAAAGTGCCAGCCCAGTGACATGGAGGGCTGAGGCATCCGTGCCATACCTCCTGCCATGCCAGCTACCCATGTTCTTGGTGCGAGTGGGCCACCGGGGATCAGCCGGAAAAGGAGAGGATCAAGCATCTGGAGGACAGCTCTCCTCTCCTGGGGAGGGGTGGGGATGGAGTCCGCTGCTTGCCTGTCCCCTAGCAGTGGCTGGGGGATAGTACAATGAACCCAAGACAAAGGGGATGGGTGCAGGGCAGACACCCAGCATGCTGCATGCAGGAGCACACACAGCTCAGCCATTGGCATCATTGCATGCCTCTGCACCACATTCAGGAGGAAAACACTGGAGAAAAACAACCCAACTGGCGAGATGATGCCAACCCCTCACAGGAACCACATCCGGCTAGCTGGCACCTCACTAAGAAACAGATTCAGAGGTGAGTCCAGTGGGTGTCGGTGTGACAGGGATGAGGGGGGCTGGTGTTTGGGGGTCAGCTGGGGGGAGAAGGAGAAGAAACAGATTAATGAAAAAAGAATACAGACAAAGTACAATAAAGAGTACAGACAACGGGATATTAAATCACAAGGCAGAATTATGTAGTAAATGAATGTATGATTTGGGTAACAGTTGGCATTACATACATTTGTGAATACTGTGGGTGTAGATGATAATAGAGGGTACAGACAATGAGAACATTAGGTGACACTTGAGCCATCAGTAAGGAGTCATTGTCAAAAGAGCATGGGGTTCCAATCCCAGTGCAAACTGAAAAATAATGAGGGAAAAGGTAACAGCATAAACATATACTGGGAAACTGGTAAGGGGGGGTTACAGGTAGAAAATACAAGTTTACAATGTGAATTCCAGGTTGGTGCACCAATAGTGTGACTCAGCAATGTTTGAGCAGTCAGACTATTGGTTTTGTCAAGTTACAGAGTGGGGAGAAGGAGAAGGGGCAAAAGCAGAGCAGTCAGCAAGGAGACTTTGTTGGGCCAAGGGTCGAAGGGATAGGAGTGGAGTGGTATAGCGGGGAGAGTGGGAGGAAGGGAGCACAGACGATATGGCGGTGACAGAGAGAAGGATCAGGGGAGAGTGTAGAAAACCTGGGAGCTGCCAGGGGGTGAGGATGGGAGGAGTGGGGAGGGAGTGACTGGCAAAGGGAAAGGGAGCTAATAGAGGGAGGGAGTAGTAGGGTGCTAGTGCAAAATAGGGAATGGGGTGGCAATGTTCTGCTAGTGTAAAACGCTAGTTGGGACAGTCACAGTTGCTAAGTGCAGTAAGGTGCTGTCAGAGTTTGTGTTTGAAGGAACCAAGCTTGGGTTCATCGAGGATATCCTGGGGGGGTTGTTTAAGCCACTAGGAGCTCAGAACATGAAAGAATGTTGAGCCTGTGTGGTCCAACAGGAAGGTACCAGGTACAGTAGGTGTGCTTAGATGCACCCCGGGGGCTACGCGAGTTAGGCGTGCATATGAGAAGATGTTAGGTGGTTGGTGGGGGGAGCCTAGACTGATTTTTTTCACAAGCAGGCAAGTCTGATAGGAAATCCTCCCTTAAAGATGCAACTAGTTCGTCAGGGCATATAGGTCACACATATGGGTACGACTGTGAGCACCAGAGAACAGACAACATGATTTGTTGATTGCCATACTTATCCTTTTAAGTGTAGTGTCAGTGGCAGAGCCATAAACAACTAATCCATAGTCCACTATAGGGAGTATTGAGCTGGTGACAGCTAACCGTAATGCCTCAGGAGACATGCTGTGCTTGTGTCGGGAGAGGATTCCAATTCTGGAGTTGATCACGTTTGAAATAAAGCAGACATGTTAGGCAAAAAACAGGGCGGCACTGTCAAGTGTAATACCTAGGTATTTAAAGGTAGAGACTTGCTTGATGGGGACATTCTGATTATTAAAGATGGTAAGGGGCTGATCTTTGCTTGTTTCTGGGGACTAGCAAAGAGCATAGTGTTAGTTTTTTTGTAGTTCGTAATCAGTTTATGTTGGATGAGCCAGGACTCAACCACTGAGAAGTTGTTCTGGAGACTACTAACAGTGGGGAGTGTTGCTGGTCTCTGCTTACTAAAACAATATTAATCATTAACATAAGCATGGTTGTTTCATATTTTTTTTATTGGGGGGGTGGGTCCCAGGTGTAGGGGAGGGATTTGCGCACCAAGTTCTCCGATCTTTTACCAGCTTTTTTATTATTAATTAATTTTCTTGTTGTGACAACTTTTCAAACCTGGATATAATTACGTATGAATACAAATGTTAACTTTTTAAGGGATTATTCCATACCTCAGGAAAAGGGAGTGAGAAAAACAATGGAGCTATAAATGCCTTTATGGACTTCTGCAGTTATGGACTATTGCTTATAATTTTATGGCTCCCACATATTGATGTAAGTGCACTTAGGTTAGTTTTGTTAATTCTCCAGAGGATTAGAATTTGAAACTGCTCTTGTTGTTTGATCTGCATATGTCAGACTTTGTTATATTTCTTTAAAATAATAAAACTATATTGAAGTTAAAATAAGGGGGAGTGGGTCAGGCTGACTAGCAAATAAATCCGCACCATCCACATAGAGGAGAAGATTATTGGTACAGTCTTGGGGAGGGTATTAAGAACTCAAAAAACAGCATTGGAACCCATGGTTTATTCTGATTATAAATGATCGCGTGATCAGCATGCACTAGGCAAAAAAAAATTAGAAGTGTGACATAGGGTGTAAAAATATTAGGGATTGTTATTAAGATTAAGTAATAAATAATATGGCTGCTTAGGACATAACCATTACCAGTATGTGTACACGTTATGCCTCAGTAACTTCTAAAAATAATTTCCTTTACAGCAGTTTTCATTGCCTGAATGCTTACACACTCCATCTCATCTCCCATGACCTCTAGAACTAACACATTCTGCACCCCTGAATGCACTGTCTTACAGACAATTTGGTTAATAATGCACAGGAGGCTGAGGTAAAGATTTGTGTAATTCTATAACTGGAACAAAAGGTGAGAATAAGTAAGACACCAACTTTTTCCAGTGAGCTTGTGTAACCCCCACACCTCAGCAGAGGGTTTACATGAACTGCAGTGCAGATGCCCTCCTGAAGGCTCCTGAACCGCTGCTGTGGTTGGCGAAGGCCAGCTCTCCCTCTCTCTGCCATGGCCACATGTGTGGCACAGAGAAACATCGCTGCCAGGCTGTAGTCTTCAATGCCTCCTGCACCCCTTTAATTTCGGCAGCTGTGGTCACATTCTTTATTTCTGGTCCCCCTAATCATAGCAGAGGGGACTCGGAATAAAACAATGTCCAACTCTGCATCTTCAGTGTATCAGTGCCATGAGAATGTCACCATTAAGAGTAGGGGTGTATGTTGCAGGGGCTCTTCCCCAGCTCTTTCCACTCATGCCCTGCCAGTATGAACCTGCCACATCAATAACCACCACACAACCTACCAGACAATAGCCCAAGAGGGCTGCAACAAAATCCTTAGGCCAGCACACAAAAGGGGCATAGCATAAATAATGAAATAATAGACTTTGGAGCCAAGGCACCACCAGTGCATGGCTGCAGGCATGATGACAACCCCTGACCCTGCAGCTCAACCAGTAAGGGGGCTAGAAAGCCCTAGCAACAGAGGCAAAGGACTGTGATGCAACAAAGACACAGGGATCGTCTCCTCTATACTGGCAGGCTAAAAGAGCAAATCAAACTTCAGGATGGCACAAAAGGACTAATGGACAGCCCTGCCTGTCCAATGGGACACTGAATTGCGAAAGAAGTTTCTGGGGTCTCGAGGAGTTCAGGGCAGTCTGAGAGAGACAGTGAGGTGTTCAGATCTGCTGCTGGTAATACCAAGTGAGAGGCCTAGCCATGCCCATAATCATGCAAGCCCTCGCCAGGGTTCAGCCTACAAACTCAGTGTCGGCCTTAGCCTGGATTTTCATTGTTCAGAGACTGCCAGGGAAAGGCACCTGTTTAGCGAAAGCTGTGAAACTGTGCCAGGCAAGGCACCTGCTGAACTAACCCTCTGAGAGTTTGTTCCTGAAGGGAATTGCTGCAGACCAAAGTTGCTGAGCTGTAGAAAACAGAGACAGAGACCTACAGTGGGGTGGATCAGGGAATGGAGAGCCATGGGGCACGTGCTTGAGTACATGGGTAGTCTTGATCTAAAGGGGAAATGGACCATTGGGGGTCACCTTTGGGGACTGTGTTTCTTGGAACCAGGAAGCCACTGCATAGTGCTTCAGTGACTGAGAGTTGAGCAGGAAGGGCTGTGTCCTGAGCAATGTGAGTCAGAAGTGCTGTGCTGCTGCAAAACATCTGAGAGAATCTAAAGAGCTGCATCCCCAAGCCACTGGATCCTGTTCCTTGTTGTTGCCCAACCTGCTACTGTGTGCTGCCCTCCACCTCGACTGAGCTGCTGCATCCGTGGGTCACGTGAGCATTGACATTGCTGGCTGAGGTCTTTTGTACTTTTTCTATTTGTATTACAAGTTGGTTTTCCAGCATTTCCAATTTGGATTTCAAGTTCTTTTAACTGTGCCAGCACACTATGGCCTGTTGGGGGAAGTTAAATTGCAAGCTTGCTAAATTTCATTAAGTGCACCACCAAAAGAACCTGGGCAACGTAGCTACCAGGCCTGCACTGAGACATAGAAACACAGAATCTGACAGCACATAAGAACCACTGGGCTCACCTAGTCTTCCCATTTGTCCCTGCCTATACTGTCACAACAGACCCTATTTGATCTCCAACTCCCTTCCCCCTGCTTCCCAGCAAAGATTCCCTTCCTATCCCATGTTTGCTTGAATCCCACCACTGCTTTTGCCCCTTCTGCCTCTGCTGGAAGACTGTTCCAGGCATCCACCACTCTTTCCGTGAAGAAGTACTTCCTTACATCTCTCCACAGTGTTCCCCATTCCAGCTTTAGTGCATGTCCCCTTATTATCACGCATCTTTTCATCTGAAAAACACTCCCCTCCTGTACCTTGTTCAGCCCCGTGAGATACTTATAGGTCTCTGTCATGTAACCCCTCTCCTTCCTCTTTTCTAGGGTGCACATTTCAAAGTCCCTCAGTCTCTCAATGTAGGACTTCTGATGTAGCCCCTGTACCATTTTAGTTGCCCTCCTCTGGACAGCCTCCAGCCTATGTCCTTCCTGAGATGTGATCTCCAGAACTAAACATGGTACTCCAGGTGGGGCCAAACCAATGATCTATACGGTAAGATCACCACCTCCCTCCTTCTGTTAGCAATACATAGAAACATAGACTTGGACAGCAGATAAGGACCGCTTGGCCCACTTAGTCTACCTATTTCACTGCCTACTGGATAAGCTGCAGATCTTAGTTAACCAACAGCCTACTTCTTTCTACCCCCCCCCCACCAGAATTGCCTTATGTCTCTCCCATGAATTCTTGAATTCCCCCACTGTGTTTGACCCCACAACCTCATCAGAAAGGCCATTCCATGCATCCACCACCCTCTCTGTGAACAAATACTTCCTCACATTGCCCCTGAGCCACCCCCCATCTTCAGATTGTGTCCCCTTGTTCTTGCACATCTCTTTTTCTGAAAGATGCTACCCTCTTGGGCTTTGTTGATTCCCTTGAAGTACTTGAAACTTTCTATCATGTCCCCCCCTTCCTCCTTTCCTCAAGGGTATACATATTAAGCTCCTTTAGCCTTTCTTCATATGGATTCTGTTGCAGACCCTGCACCATTTTAGTTGCCTTCCTCTAGACTGCCTCCATTCTGTCTATGTCCTTGTGGAGATGGGGTCTCCAGAACTGCACGCAGTACTTCAGATGGGGTCTCACCAAGTGTCTGTACAGAGGGATAACAACTTCCTGTTTTCTACTGGTGATGCCTCTCCCTATACATCCCAGATCCCCCCGGCCATCCTTACTGACTTCTCACATTGCTTGCTTACCTTTAGATCATCTGATATGACTACCCCCAGGTCCCTTTCCATTTTTGTTGTTGTTAATACCCCCCCCCCATTGTGTACTCTTCCCCTGGGTTTTTGTTTCCCAGGTGCATTACTTTGCACTTATTTGCATTGAATCTAGGTTGCCATACATTTGACCATTCCTCCAACCTTACCAAGTCCCTTTTCATCCTTTCCACCCCCCTTATGTATCAACCCTGTTGCAGATCTTTGTGTCGTCTGCAAAGACGCATACCTTTCCGTCCAGTCCCTCTGCAATACCCCTCCCTATGCACCCAGCATCCCAATGGCCCTACTTACTGCCTTGTCGCATTGCCTCGCCACCTTGAGGTCATCAGATATGATTACTCCAAGGTCCCTATCATGTTTGGTGACCGTCAGTACCGTTTCCCCCATTCTGTGCTCTTCTCTGGGTTTCCGTGCCCTAGGTGTATGATTATTCACTTTTTCGCACTGAAACCAATCTGCCATGTCCTTAATCACTCCTCAGGTTTTCTCAGGTCTCTGCACATTCTCTCCACCTCCTCTGGAGTGTCCACCCTATTGCAGATTTTGGTGTCATCTGCAAAGAGGCATACTTTCCCTTCCAGCTCATCTGCAAGTGTAATTCCTGACTTTAGAGTAATTCCTGGTACCCAGACGTATGCTTCTTGTGCCCTACTTGAAATCATAGTTTCATTACTGGTACTAGCCGAAGAGTTTACCACACCCTGTGTAGGGTAATTCATATTGTTGTGCCCCTTGATTGGGCAGATGCTTCATAGACTGTGTGGGATCTGAGAGGGTGGTAGTGACCCACAATACAGTCGCTCCCAAGGAGCACTGTTAAACAGTCGGAGTGCTCCAGGTGGGTAGCCCATGCAGAAAGTGACTGAAGAAGGGAGAAGCATCAGAATGGTGATGGAATCACAGTGCCAACACAATTGTGCGACCACAGTCCCCCCATGCCCGAGTTGTGCCCCCTTCCAGAGTTGGTATCTAGAATAAGTGGGGTGGGGGAGCAAATCCTCCAGCTTCTAGGCCCATGTTCTTAAATAAAAGTGCTGTTGATTTGTTGAATTTCACTTCTGTGTGTGTGCCCAGTTTGTCTAGTCTGATTGAAGAATTTACTGGTGAAGGTAACAACTGCCTCATTGGTCCCCACGGGGTGGTCCAGTCCAGTGTATGGAAGTTAGGTAGGTACTGCATTCCAGGGGGTGGTACTGCACACAACATCTGGCCCACTTACTCTGGATGGAGGCACTGCACTATTTCTTATTTGTTTTGGGATGAACACCCCTACCGCAGGAGAAAGAATGAAACCAGCCCCCTCAACCAGGTGGGCCCTGTCCAGTCACCTGGCAGAGGTGAGAACTGAAACACAGTGACCCCGGGGTCACACTTGTTTTCTCTGTACTGCACTGTCAAATATAACATATTATTTCACTGGCACATAAAAGGAGGCTTTTGTTTTGTTTTTCATTGGAAGCTCATGGAAGATGAGGGATATGTAACACTCAGAATTACATCTTTGTCTTTTTACAGGCCTGTTGTGGTGCTGACAGAGGCAGAATATGCTACTCTGAATTTCTCCACCTGTACAACTTGGTGTGGCCCTAGAGTGCAGAGACTTGTCCTCCATACCCATTTCATGCAGGAATACTGCATGAAAAAGAAAACTAATCTAGTGCTGATTGTGTCATGCTAGATACCATGTTTTTTTTTGCCTCACCCCAAGGACCTGAATCACCTTATGCCATCATGCACACTTTCTCACGTCTCATAATTTGTAACAATGAGGTTTGGTACAGTATGTAAGACCAGGTCCCTCCTTGTGTCTAAGGGCATATGGTGACATCTCTTACCCAGTGAGGACCTGCTTACAACCAGAACACTGTACCTCTAGCCCACCGTGCCACCAAGGAGCTGGGCAGATGGAGCTCAGCTGCAACAAACAACTCACAGGGGCACCAGTAAATGTGGGACCCTTCCCAAACTAATTTGCCATGACAGGTGCTGGGATCAAGCAGGTTAAATGTTTATTGCTGTCCAGGTGGGACACAACTTTAAAGGGCATCACCTTTATCAAATATGTCACTTGTAACATGACTTCAGCATCATTGCCTCTGTCATTACTAACTCTTTTGCTCTTCACTTAGTAATGGTCACTGCTGCACAGACAAAGTTATTCTAAAAGCCTGTCTCCCATACAGGTTCCCATGGATGCTGTTACCCAGAAGAATAGTGGCACTCTCCCCAGGTAGCATGAAACACTATTCGAGGGGGAGCAATTATGCCTATGCATAGCTATTCAGCTACCACATCATGATACACTTAAGCACTTTATCCCTCCAGGGTGTGGGTACACTGGAGGATTTACCACGGCTGGTGTGGTTCAGTCATGAGGCGCTGCCGAGTGACTGAACCACACCAGTCGTGTTAAGCCCTTCAGTATACCCACACCCTGGAGGGATAAATTGCTATTATACAATGTCAAATGTTGTTTATTTACTGTTTTTTTGTTTATGTTTTTACATCACTGAGGTCATACAGTTTGAAAGAGGATGTCATTTTTTTTTAAATTTACCACGGTGTCTTAGCGAAGTGGCAACAGGAAAAATGACGGCGGTTTTGGTTGAAGTGAAAGCGTCATAGTGATACATTGATTGGCACAAGATAAAAGTTGACTGGTACCTTTTCCAGTGGGTACACTGGAGGATTTACAATGCTGGGAAAGGTACCAGCCAACCAATCAGGTTGCAGGATTTGGCTTATTCAATTTACCACATTGTATAATACTGAATTTAGAATATAGTCCATCCAGCACCCTTCCAGCATCATGCTGATAGAAGTCCTTGTGACCCTAATGCAACAGATCTCCTTGTCAAGCCCAACCACTTAGGGAATTAACTGACCCCAGCTCTTGCCATGCTCCTTATTCTGACCAACCATTCATTTTTACCATTATCATAACAACTCATACCATTACCCAAGGTTTACTGCTATCAAGTACCCATTCTCCTCTAGAGCACTTCATGAAGGTTAACTTACACATTGCTCCCTACCTTGCGTACTTCTGTTGGAATGGGTCCTTATGGAGTAATGTGACCTCCTCTGAGGAGAGGCCCAGCACCACTCCCTACAGTCTGTTGGGTTGGATGGTGATTTTTTTCCCTCAGGGCAAAGCTACTTAGATTCTACCTTCTGTTTCTAGTTCTGGAGAGCCCCTCACCTCCCCAGGAAGGGGCAAGAAGAGACAGGGTCTCCCTCAGGGCCTCTCTTACTCTCTCTGCTATGGGATATAGCTGAAAATCTCTCTAGAATCCTGAATTTCCCACCTTGGCTCTCCTCTTTATATTGTAAAAGACAGAGGGCAGGCAATGAATATTCATACCTAGGCCCCCAGGTGGTTAAGCTAGGAAACACAGAACACAAACTCCAGACACTCAGAAAGCCCTAAGACTACTGCAAGGTGCGGCAATCTAGGGCTGCAGCAAACTTGGAAGAGCCAGGGACCCTGTGCCTGATTCATGATTGGGTAGGGTCCCAGTGGCAAAGTCCCATGGCTTGTGGCAACCTTAACAGTGCACTGAACAGAGGGTGCACCAGGACCAGGTGTCGCAAGCCATGGGCGGCCTTGTGGCAGAGTCCATAGACAATCCCTGACAGACTAGAGGTCGCCCCTCCCCAATATTCCCATGGAAATGGGTGGTCTATACATCCCTGGTTGACTAGTGGACCTCCAAACTCCATATACCCACACATATATTTATATATGTTTACAGTACCTGAGACCCCTACCTGGTGGACTAGCGGGCCCCGCTCCTGGATGTCCCAATGATGAATGTAATAATTGTCTGACCCTGGTGGTCTAGTGAACCCCCTCCCCAATCCCCAATGTCCCCAAGCAGTATTATCCTATACAAAATCAGTGGTGCTTTAGCGCCCCCCCCAAGCCAATCTCTGTTATGCCATGGTAATTATTGGTTGGTGGTATAGTGTCCCCCCACCCCAGTAGGCAGTGTCTCCCACCCCGCTCCACCCATCCCTAGAATGGGCCAGGACTGGCACAGCCCACCCCTCACCACTACGGCCAGCCGCCAATTAAGCTCTGATAGAGCACCTGCTATATACAGTACATGCTCCATCAGAGCTCAGTTGCTGGCTGGCCATGGTGGTGAGCGGTGGGCTGTGCCAGTTACTGGCCCATTCTGAGGATGGCAGGGGAGTGGGGTGGGGGGACACTGCCTACCGGAGTGGGGGGACACTATACCATCAACCAATAATTACTATGGCATAACAAGGATCAAGGCTTGGGGGGCGTTTGATCACCAGGGATTTTGTATAGGGTAATACTGCATAGGGACATCAGGGATCAGGGAGAGGGGGTCCACTAGACCACCAGGGTCAGATGATTATTACATACATCATGGGGACATCAGAGAGGGGGGTCCACTAGTCCACAAGAGAGGGGGCTCAGGTACTATATATGTATATGGGGTTACTCAGGGATCAGGGGTTCACTAGACCACCAGGAAGGTCTACTACATATCTTGGGGACAGAAGGAGGGGGGACCATTGCACATTGCCACTAACTGGGCAAATTTCCTGGTAGTGAGATTTTGAAGTACCCTTAGACCATCCCTGGCTGGTCTAATAGTACTTAGAAATTTCACCACTGGGGGATTCTTGTGAATCCTGATTCTGGGGAATTGGCAGCCTGTGTCTGCAGCAAGCCCCTGGCACCATGCCACAGCCCAGTGTGTGGTGCAAGGGTAGTGCAAGCCCCAATAGGTGCAGGCTGCATGCAGTAGGTGCAGGCTGCCTTTCTGAATCACTCCCGGGGCATCGTTTGGTGCAAGGGGCACTTTGTGCCAATCATTGGGATGCAAGCCTGCTCTGGAGCTTTGAGAATTGGGCCCCAGTCTCCTAGCAAAGGCACATTAGAAAGTCATTCTTAGGGTCAGGCTTAACCCTTCAAGTGCTCCCCAGTAACCTATCTCAAAACTGAAAATATAGAGAGGCTGGTTATAGATAACTACATCAAAAGGCGGCATCTTGCTATGGTTAGCAACTAATGCCCGAGTCTGCAGTACATGTTCTCAGAACTGCAGTGATCAGAATCAAGAAATGTTCCTGGAAGTATCAGTTATTTGACAACTATGATTCCCATGAGGAGCTCTTCATGTCCCTTCCTTTAACATTTCAGTCTGAAGTCTTCGGTCTTTTAATCTACTAACTGCATATCAGTGCTTTGAGAAATGGTGGTGATGTTTGGGGAACACCAGCACTGCTTCAAGCAATCATTCAAACCCTACAGAATACTACACCACACAATCACAAAGATATTTAGGAAACATTTTACCCTTAAAATACATGTTCCTACTTTTGTGGCTGTGTTCCTAATCCCTAACTGATGCAAAACTGTAGTTTATTGTACTTGTTTTCCATCCTTGTTTAACAGGATATTTAATAGCAAATTCCACAAACATCATCATTACATTTTGTGCCGTGACATCCCTGGTGCTCAGTGCCACCATCCTCCTCCATGTTGTTGCATACTATGTAGTCTGTGTTCATTGGAATCCACTATCCTGCACCCCACCCCATGAAGAGTAGTCCCTGGCATCCAGTGGCACCTGCTCCCTTTCCCAGCCCCTGGCAGCCAGTTGCACTCTCTCTCTCTCTCTCTCTCTCTCTCTCACCCATTCCTGTGCCAAGTAGTCCCTGACATCTAGCATTAACCCCCTTTCTTGCCCCATTCCAAACAAATTACTATGTGACATCTGCTGGTCCTCCTCCTTCATCTGCTTCATGTAAAGTAGATCCTGGTATCCAGTGGCACCAGTTTTCTCACTGTGCCAAGCAGTCTCTGGTGTCCAGCAGCAACCCTCACTTACCCATTCCCAAGCAATCTCTGGTATTAAGTGACCCTAATGCACCCCAGACAGCAGCTGGTGCAACACCTACCACTTCCTTCCTCAACCAGATGCAATCTTAGTTTCATTACCTCAAGCCACGTTGTAACGAACAGATGCATTTTGCATCCACTCATTATATTGAGGTTAATGCTAATGAAATTTTGATAGCTGTTGGTCAAGGACATACAATAAATGGAAGGGTTGTGCCAGCCACCAGCTCGGGGATAAACAGTCTTTAGTGGGGTGTCTTCGGTGGCACCAGATAAGGGCTTTTGGTGATATGTTGAGTTGGGAGCTTGGAAGAGGGGTTAGGTGGCTTTTAAAATGGCAATTTGTTTTTAATTTATTGACCAGCTCTGGGGATTGTCTCCTTGTGTCAGAATCAGTTGGGGGGAAGGAGTATCGTGCAACACCAGGGATGGGCTCCAAGGGATGCAAAGCAAAATCAGAGGAGAGTTAAATTAGTGACACTGGCATGGTCTCCTTCTGGTTAAAATTTTCATCAGTTTGGTCTACAATTTACAGGCAGCAGGGATGGGCTTTTTTTTATTTTTTTTTATTTTTGCATAAACATTTTTTCTGCCTTTATTTTCTTCCCACGCTCCTGGCATCATCCCCCATCCCCATCACTGACCTATCTCATGGACTTGCAGGTTAACCACCTATGTGGGCTGTCCCATAGGGTCTTGTGGTACCTACAGGCGATGCCAGGTGAGCTGGCAGTATTTTTCTCTGGTTGTCCCCAGGGCATCATGCTTGCGATATTGGGTGTGCACACTCATGCACAAGAGGTGCAGACATGTCACATCCGTTGATGCCCTCCCCACAAAACTGTCTCCACTGTCACTGCAATCCAGCCTCCACTAGATGGCAATCAAGTGGCAGGACCCCAACCCCCCCCAAACTCCCACTGAGGGAGGCGAGTTGTTATCAGACGCTCAAACCTTCGCTCTCCTGGCCGTCCCCCGAGAGACCCTGGTCTGTTCTCGAACCTGCATTGCTGGCATGGCTGGTGATGTGGCATCCAACACCTCAACCCACCACACCACTGGGTCAGCCTGCCAGTTGAATATTTTTTAAACTTATAACACTTATCTTGTGCCAGGGATGGGCTCCCAGTGCAACATTTAATAGCGGTGGGAGGGACGGGTGTTTGGTGTTCATTGGTCATGTGGCGAGCCCATGCCTCTAATTGCTGAATGTGATTTTACAGGTATGTGAAAACACCTTATAAAAAAAACATAAAAATGTGCAATGCATTCATGCCAGAGAAAATTGACTTTGATGATAACATTTTTTTTTAAACACAGTTGGGTCAGAATGTAATGAACATGAAAGTTTCAGGTTTGATATCTTTACCTTTTTTTGTTTTTAAAGAGAAAAAAAAAACTTAAAATTGGTGAATTGTATTATTTTGACTTCCTTTAACTTTAAAGGGGCACCGTCTCCACAAAGGGCCCTGCACTCAAGTGGGGGGCTGGTCCCAATGGGCACTTTTTGTGCAAAAGCATTTTGATTTACTTACTGTTTACTGTAGTATAGCAGATTGTGTCAGACTCATTTTATTTCTGGCTGACATCTTCTGTTATTGCAGATCCCAGAATCCCCTGCTGTTGACATCAGATCAGTAGGCAGCAATGGGAGATTCAATAGCCTGCAATGCATGTTAGAGCTTTTATAATCTCCAAGCAGAAGTTTTGCGGTTCTGCTTTTCTCCAGGGGCTACATACAGTCCTCTGAGACTATACTTAGCCCAGCAAGGACAGTGGGACCAGAAAACAGAAGATCAGAGATTATATAAACTCTAACATGCATTGTAGGCTATTGCATGTCCCACTGCTACCTGATCTGAGTCTGCAACAGGGATTCTGATTTGGTAAAGAAGATGTCAGCCTAAGCTAAACAAAATTAGTCTGATACCATCTACTGTACAACAGTAAACACTAAGGAAATCTGAATGCTTCTGCACACAAAGTGTGCAGTGGGACTAGTCCCATGCTTGAGTGCCAGGCCCTTGGTGCTGACTGTTCCCCTTAAAAACTTCTAAATATTTTTTTTTTCTGAAGTCAGTAGCTATTCAGATCCTGGGACAAATACAGTAGTAAGCATGCCACATTTTAGATCACCAGCTTAAAAGACAGAAGAGTTATAAGAGGCCATAAATTAAGATGCAACATTAAAGTTCCTACATGAGCCTAACTATGATATAAACAGGCAATAGTTCTGTTTCCATGATTAACTACACATTCATTATTACTATCATAGCTGGTCTTGGTCCAGTTACATGGCTAAGCATTAGACAAGGAAAAACATGATTTTTTTTGTGTGTGTGTGTTTCAGTAGGACTTTTAAAAACAGAATTTGGATATTAGAACTTTGAAGGGCCCAGTCATCAAACGGCAATGCATTGCAAGCTGAGTTGAATAATAGATTTCATGCTAGACTTTATGAAACATGAACACAGCATTTAAGCATCTATTTATAAATCTGAAGATTTCTTTTCCTGAGTTTAAAAAAAGATATGGGTATGTTAGCTTAATTAGAACTGAAATTACATTCGATTTAAATACAAAGCTGCTTCTCATAAACTTTCCATATGGCACTGTAATCACTGCATAGTAATTATGGTGGAGAAGCAGAATAAAATTAAGCTTTTCAAATGCTTTCTTGCACACAACAAATGTATAGTTTTACATGGCGTTTCAAATAAACCAAAGAGATCGAAGCATACATGTTGTCAGCAGAAAAAGGCCCTGCAGTTCAGGAGGTCAGTACGGCCTTACCTATTTAATCTTGATTGTAAAGGCCTTACTGACCCGTCAGTCCTCTGTAACCTCTTCCCTTTTGCCACCATCTTTACCAGCCCCATGTGTCTGTCCCACCCCTGTTAAACCCCTGCCCCCCCCCACTGAGTTTGCACAGACCACCTCCTTTGGTAATCTATTCCACACCTCCACTGCCCTCTCCATGAAGAAATGTTTACTGACAGCCCTCTCAACTCTCCCTTCCACCAGCTTCACTGAGTTTCTCCCAGTATTTGTGTTCCCAGTCAGTGAGAACAACTCTCTGCTGTCTGTAGCATGGCTCCCCTCTTGCATCCAGTGTGTACATGTTGAGATCTTTCAACCTCTCCATGTCTTTTCCTGCTGAACCTGGATCATTTTGGTTAACCTCCTCTGCACCTGCCCCCCCCCACCCTGTCCTTGTCTTTCTTCAAGTGTGGGTGCCAGAATTTAATGCTCATAGTACTCCAGGCAAGGATGAACCAGAGACCTGTACAGTGGCAGAATCATATCACCACTCCTGCTACTGATTCCCCTTCCTATACATCCCAAGATCCTATTCAACCTCCCCTCTGCCTTGTTGCACTGCGCTGAAGTTTTTTGGTTTTGAATAATCCAGTATTACTCCCAAGTCCCTCTCCTCACTCATACATTCCACTATTACCTACCTTGCACCTCTTATCATCGAATTTAAACTGCTAGATACCTGACCACTCTAATCTTTCCTGATCTTCCTTCACATTTTTTACTTTCCCTCACTATCCACTGTTCCACATATCTTAGTATCATCAATGAAGATGCAGACCTTCTCCTTAAGACCTACTGTAGTATCACAGCTGAAAATGTTGAAGAGGACAGGACCCATGACCGATAGCTGCAGCACACCACTGGTGACCTCCCTGACCTCTGAATGTTACCCATTAACAACAACACTTGGGGTTCTATTACTAAGCCAATTTCCTACCCATCTTGTCATTTCCCCAAACTCTTAGGTTACCCAAATTTTTGAACAACTGTTCATGTGGAACAGAGTCAAAGCCTTTGCTGAAACCAAGTTACAGTATGTCCACTGCCTGACTCTTGTCCACCACCTTTGTTGCCCAATCAAAGAACTTCATCAGGTTCGTCTGACATGGCCTCCCTCCCATGAACCCCTGCTGTGTGACACACTGAAGTCTTTTTTGCCTACAGGAAACCTACTAGCCTTTCCTTCATTAAGGTCTCTACTTATTTCCTCATTTTTGACATCAGATTTGTAGGTCTGTAGTCCCTTGGTTCATATCTACTTCTGCTCTTATGCAGGGGAACTACATACATCCACTGTCCTCCAGTTTCAAGGTACTACTCCTGCCTCAGGCAAACTGTTGAAGAGCTCAGTCAGTAGTCCAACTAGGACCTGTCCCATTTCCTTTAGCACAAAGGGATGCAGCCCATATTGGCCCTTTTACTTATCCACTTTCATTGTGTTTAACCCCTTTAATACCTCTGCCTGCAAAATCAGATCCTCACTGTTATCTTCCCCACTTCCCCCTTGCCTTGATGATACAGTCAGGCAATGGCCCTTTATCCTCCACTGTGAATGCTGAACAGAAAAATTGGTTCAGTATGTCTGCCTTGCCTTTGTCTATCTCCTTCAATCAATCAATCAATCAAAACTTTATTTAACCAGGCACAACACCATTGAGCAAGCTCGTTTTCAAAGTGGTCCTGGTCAGGAAGGACAAATACACGATAAGGCAATAAATAATACATAACAACAATGGACAAACAAATAATTATACATTAAATATAGTGGCCCAGATATTCAAAAGGGTTGCGCCATGCGCAATAGGGTTGCGCCTGCGCAAGTCCGAAATTGCGCTATTCTGCGATTTTCAGCAGGAGGCAGTTGCGCCACTGAAAATATGCTGAGCAACAGCGCAATGCAAATGAATGCATGCTGAACTGGAGGGGGAGGAACCATGCATAAACTGCACAGCCCGATATTCAGCCGGGCTGTGCAGAGTTATCAGGCGCAACCCCAACCTGCGCCTGCACAACTTTGAGCAAAAAAGGAGGTAAGTCAGGGCCACCCACGGGTGAGCTGCTGCATTGCAGGGTGCAACACAGCAGCTGCCACCTGTGGCTGGCCCTCAACCTACTCCTATGCCCCCTGCAGCCCGATCGCGGGCAAAGTGTAAAATATCCCCCCACCCGACTGGCCCGATCGCGGGCAAAAGCAGAAAAGTCCCCCCCTCGACTGGCCCGATCGCGGACATGCTTACATCCCCCACTAGCCCAATCGTGGGCAGAAGTGTCCCCAGCATATCCCTGGTGGTCCAGTGGACTGATAAGCCCGATCGCGGGCTGAAGAGTCAAATCCCCCAAGCGTATCCCTGGTGGTCCAGTGGACCAATAAGCCCAATCAGGGCTGCATAATGTGGCAAAACACCCCCGCCCCCCAAGACCATATCCTGGTGATCTAGTGTCCCCCACCCCACCCACCTGCCACGGCCCCACCACCCTCGCTCCCCGCGGCCGGCGTTTGGCAGCATCCACCCCCTGCTGCCCGCCACCCACCGACTGACTGCCGGTAAGATGCATGCCGGTGGTGAAGACAGTGCCAATGGGCATACTGCTCCATCCCGACAAAAGGCAGTCCAGATATGAATGAATGAATGACTTCGTACATATCTGGACTGCCTTAGCTGTGTAAACTACATGCCCGTAACGCTGCACCAATGGGCATCGCTCTGGGCAATCGGTCGGCGGCGAACGCGTGATATTACCGCCGCCAACTGGCGGGGGGCGAGTGGTGAAACCGTGGAAGATGAAAGTTTGCTAGATCACCGAGATGAAAGCGGCTCTGCGTGTCTACGACTATCGATCCACTGGACCAGCAGGGATATTCGAGGGGTGTTCCAACTCTTCGCCCGCGTACAGCTCGGTCAATAGACCACCGAAGATACTGTTCGAGGGTTATTTTAACTCTTCAGCCAGCGATCAGGCTTAGTGGTCCACTGGACCACCAGGGATATGTTCGGGGGGGTTATTTTACAACTCTCCAGCCCGTGATCGGGTTTAGCGGTCCACTGGACCACCAGGGATATGTTTCGGGGGGGAAACACTTTGCTGCCCATGATCGGGCTGTTGGTGGGGTTATGTAAGCTTATGCCCATGATCGGGCTGCAGGGGGCGCCAGTCCCTGATGGCTGCTGCCTGGCAGGGCGCCAGGCGCAAGTCCTCGGTGATTGGCTCACCTGCATGCTAATGGCATGCAAATTGGGCCATAAACAGATGCAAATGGCCCCCCCGCGCCTTGCATGAATTATGGCTCATTTGCATGTCACCTTTGAATATCGGAATTGCGCATGGCACAATGCGTGCATACAGGGATGAGATGCTCCACTCTGACCACTTGCGGTGGCGCTGAGTTCCACTGCTGTGGCCGGGGGTGATATTCAAAGGAGTTGCTCAATAGCGCAACTTCTCTGAATATCGCTCAGGCCACACCCCTGCGCAACTATTTTGTGCAGTGCAAGGGCTTGTGCCACAAAATAGCACAGTTTGAATATCCAGCCCAGTGTCTTTAGGAATCCAAGCTAAATTAAATTTAGAACAAGTCTAGTACCCTTCCTTCTTCTTTAGTCTAACTATCCCCTCTTTTATTTTGTGTTTCTCCCATATGTAATGAAATAATGTTTTGTCCCCATCTTCATTCCTTCGGATATCCTCAGCTCAGCATCAGATTTTGCTCTTTTCACAGCCTTGTTGACCTCCCTTGGTCTGTTTAGAAACACTATCCTATCCCCCTCTGCCTGGCTTGCTTTTGTATTTTTCTGAAGGCCTTTTTTTCTCCCTCACAGCCTCTCCCAACCCCATCCCCACCCTCACTAGTAAACAACAGTGGTTTCCTACCCCATCTGTTTTTCATACTATCTTATACAGATTTATAGCCTCCAATATCCTGTTCTTAATCAATTAAAACTTATTTTCCTCCTCCTCTACCACCTCTGCCCCTTGCAGTTTCTTCTGCAACAGCTCCGCTATGATGCCAGAATTTGCCCTCCTAAAGTCTAGGACTTTTGCCTGTAACTGTTTCCTCTCCACTTCCACTAATTTGATAATAAACCACATGGTCTGTTGATCGAGGGTTCCCAGTGATTCCTATATTGTAATCTCTTCTACACTGTCCCTGTTAATCAGACTAAGTTTGGAATGGCTCCTTCCCTTGTAGGTTCCTCAACCCTCTGTATCAGGAATGTTTCCTGGAATGGCTCTACAATAGGTTGATTTCATACGCTTGCTGCTACCGGGATCTCCCAGTTCACATATGGTATGCTGAAGGCACCCATAGTCAGCACCTTTCCCTGTTATAGTGCCTCCTGATCTTATCTCCCCCATCCCTATTAGCTGCATCCTTCTAAGATGGTGGTCTGCTGTACCACTCCAATCCTGACTACCTGTACCCGCATTGTCTAAAGACTAATTAAAGTAGTGTTACCACTGGAGGTTAATGTTTGTGAATGTAGAGCAATGTCTTTTGCACATTCCTGCTTTACTACTGAAGTTGCAGTTCAGTGTTTGGTGAATATGTTTAGTGCTTGTGCAAACTTTAATTTTGGCCTTTCTCATTCCCACCATCAGTAAAGAAGCCAGGCGGCATTACAGGAATGAAGGCTCAATACTAACGGTGAGAGGAGTGCTGAAGGAGGAGGAGGTGGGGAGGATGGAGGGTTCGAAAAGCACTAAGCATAGATGAAAGGGGGAGGCAGGTTTAAATAGGGCAGGTGGGAGGAGTTATTCCCCCACATTGAATCACGGGCAAAGCCCTCCCATTCATTGTTTGGTGAATATGTGTAGTGCTTGGGTGAACTTTAATTGGGCCATTCTCATTCCTACCCTCAGTAGAGGAGCCAGGGGGCATTACATAAATGAAGGTCTAAAAGAAAACTCATGGACAATGTGAACAGTAGCATGCAGAAGAGGAAAAAAAACCTCTAGAGGAAACTTCTGAGGAACCATGGCTACTGAATTGCCTTTCCTCTGGGCATATTATGAGGAGACAATCCTAAAGGCTTGTATGATTCCCTGTTCTAGATTTGGAATATAGGTTTCAAAACATGAGGAGATTCATGTTCTGAGCCTTTTAATGATATCGGCAGGCACTTTATTTTGAGAGGCTGAAGAAGCTGCTCCAATCCGGAAAGAATGACCTGTAAAAGAACATGGATTGAGTCCTAGTCAGTGTAGTAAGTTTCTTACATGTTCCATAAACATTTTGGTGATCATAGGAGAATGATCATTAGTAGCCTGGAGAGGGTATGAGGGGTTAGATCTGGCAGGATATAGAACAAGTTGATCAAACATCTGAACTGGATACAGGCTGTTATGAGTTGGATAGTATGCGACTTGAACTCCTTTATGTAGTCTGTCGGTTTTTGATTTTGGCAAATGGAGGATATAATGGTCTGCTTGTTTTCTTAGACTGGCAATTGTAACAAATGAAGTAGAAGAGGCTGATGGAACTGTAAACTCTCCTGGATGAAGAAAACCATAAAAGCCTAAGCAAATAGCTGAAGATATCATGATGTTGGTCATAGGCTCAAAGGGGTTAGAACGGAGCAAGTCCAATAGCTTCCAGAATATAGATCCATTAATAGGCTGACATTTAGGAGTTTGGGGGATAGATGTCCTATTGATTCCAATTAAGAGAGCTTAACGGAGTAGTTGAATAAAATAGAGGTCATGGATGGATTTGCTTGAGAAAGTAAATATTGTGTTCCAGATAGATATTGTTTTATTGTCCTGTAAGATAATTTAAGAGCTTGATGGTAGTAAATAATAAATGCTAGTATGTGATCGATTGAAAAGGGCATGATATGAATTAACTGAAATGCACAAAACAACGTATTTTTCTTCCAGGTGATAGAATATGTTGCTTGAGTACTGGCAGATAGTGTTGACCACATGAGGGCTTCGGCTTGCTGACAGTAGAAAGTCACATCATGATGAGGTCTGAAAATCAAGGAAAAGGAATCTTGATTTGGTCTGCTGTTGGATGAATACAATGGAATTCCTGGAATTGGAAACAGGATAAATAATCAGCTGCTGTATTCACAAAACCGGGATTATGGAAGCATTGCATGGTAAAGTTATGGAACAGTAACAGCCAAGTCAGCCTCCGCATGAACAGCATAATGGAATGAGATGAGGATCTGCCTTTATTAATAATGTTGACAGTAGCTTGATTATCTAAAAAGACTGAGACGGTTTGGAGGGACCAGTGATGGCCCTATGTGAAAGCTGCAGCTACAATTGGGTAGATTTCAAATAAGGGAGATGCTTGCGAAAAATCCTGGAGGCAATATATATCTTGGGGCCAAGGATCAGTGAACCAAGAATGTCCAAAGATTGTGGCAAAGTCATAACTGGGAGAAGCATCTGTGTAAATTCTGGGATGAAGATCTAGAGATGGATCCTTGCAAAACATAGAAAACCATTCCAGTATGATAGGAAATGGGACTACATAGATCTTATCTGGCTTTGGCTGTAATGTTGATATGATGATGCAGCTAAGGGACAGAGGAAGCCAGTGTCAGGAGATATGATATAAAGAAGTGACCATGAGGAATAATTTTCATGGCAAAATTGAGATCCCCAATAGCAAGAGAAGTTCATGTTTGGTACAGGAAGAGTGAATGGAAAATTATGCAATGAGAGCTTGGATCCTGTGGAGTTTATCAAGAGGCAGTAGTGCTTCCATGCATATTGAATCCAATTCAATGCCAAGTTCGAGAGGTGTAGGAAGACAGAGAATTTTCTCTTCAGATAAGGGCACTGCTAAGTCCTAAAAAAGATGTGTGAGCACACAGATGCCAGCAGCTGGAGGAGAATCAGTCAGATCAATTAGTAAGAAGTCATTTAGGAGATGGATCACAGCTGGATGATGACATACATTGAGAAACGACCAGCAAATAGTCTAAGAAAACAGATCGATCAGTTTTGGGATGCTTTTGCAATGGAAGGTCAGAAGAAGGCAAAGCAGTAGCGTTCTTCACATTTGATACCATAGAGATGCCATAGGGAGGGGTGGATGGGCAGCAATTTAAAAGCATCTGACATGTCCACCTTTGAAAGCCATGAGCCAGGGCCAAATTATTTAATGATGGTGATGGTGTCATCAATATGAGCATATGAGAATCAGCAGTCATCTGAAGGAATCAAGGAGTTGATGCTTGGAACAGTCTTAGAACAAGTAGCTGATAGATCGATGATCAGTCATTTCTTACCTGAAAATTTCTGGCAGTAATGCCGATGGGGCTAATCCAGTGGGAAGGAAAAGCTGGATGCTTGAAAGGACCAATGAGATATCCTTTCTGAAGTTCTTTTTGCAAGAGTTGCTGGATGACTTCTGGTTTCTTTAGAGAAGACTATAAATTTTTACATACGAATGAATCTGAGGGAAGAACTGAAATGCCAGTATGAAAGCCTTCGGAGATTCTGGAGATGAGAAAGTTCACCATTTGGCAAGAAGGATGTAAAGCTAGTACTTGTGCAAGGGCCTGAACATGCATGTGGGTAGAAGTATGCACTGATTGTCATTGCTTTGGTCGAGGCATTTTTGGACAAATGATTCAGGAATGTGCATCACCACAAAAACTGGAGACATAAAGATAGTGACAGCTAGAACCAGGGCAGCTTTTGGTGTTGAAATTATTACAAATAGGCTTGTTTCCCACAAATGTTTTTTAATGGTCATGTCTATCGAAGTTATGGTGGGGAAGAGTGCCAGGGTTAGGAATTATATGGATCAGATTTGATGAGAAGAAAGACGGATGAACTGATCCAACTCATGAATCCTTCCAAGGTGGATTAGGTGACTCAGATATAGCCAATGGACAAAGGGAGGCAAAATGAGAAAAGGAGCCACATAACAGGCAGGAAGGAGCTTGCTGCCTGACAAAATGATGACAACATAGCTCATTATCGAGGATGGCCCAATTCAGCTTAGTACTGAAATGAGCTAAAGCAGCTGCTGCTTTTGCAGAGAAGGAACAATGATAATTGTAGAAACCTGTGCCCCCGTACCTAAGACAAAGATCTACTAAGAGATAAATATATGAGTCCAAGTCTTCATGCCTGGAAGGGAATGCAGAGCAGATGGTGTCTCAATACAAGCTGAAGGCAAGGACAAATACAGGAATAGTCAATTGCTTCAAGAGCCTGGGATCTTTTGATTTTAACACTACAGAAACATCTCCACAAGATATGATTCAGTTTTCAATGGTGTCATGAGAGGAAATATGGAGAGAGATCAAACTGACGTATTTTCCTTCTATGATGTCCTTACAGTGGTGAGCTGGGATGAGGTGTACTGGAGATAGCAATGGTGGAGGAGTAACTGATGAAGAAGTACCTGATTCTTGATGAGATGGCAGATCTGAAGTCGATGGAGTGCTGAAGGAAGGAGGAGTGCTAGGCAGGAGTATTTCTTCTTGGGAAAGGCTGAAGGACAGGAGGGCAGCTGAAGTGGCAGAAGTTGATGTCAAAGTAGACTGTGCTGGAAGGCGAGCTTTGAGAGAGGTGAGGTGAGATTGTACATCAGACACTGAAGTAGTGAGTTGAGCTATGAGGTCCCATATTTCAGAGAAGGCAGCAGAGGCAAGTTGAAGGACTGGCTGGTGAGGAACAGGAGTTTTGTCATGCTGAGAGTTAGCTGCTACAAATAAATTAAACAGTTCTCACCTTTGAGTTGTTGCTGAGTAGGAAATGCTGAGCTTCTGAAGTTCAGAAATCCGGTGTGGAATGGTCCAATATTTTAAAGAATATTTTGATTTAGAAGATCATCTGTGAGGAGTCTGCATGTCGGGACAAGTGTGGGGCAGCCCTGAAGGACCTTCTTCAGCATCAGGAGAAGAGTTGTCAGAGGCAGCAGAAGCCATACTGCCAAGTTGCTATAGTAGCAGTGATTTAGTAAGCATTGAGGAGAATGAAGACTCCTGTCTCTGGTGGACAAAGTCTGACCCTGCATACACGCATGACCTCCACATAGGTCCGAAGTAGGGAGACAGAGTCTGAAATGAGTAAGTAGGCTTGAAGCAAATGAGCACTCTCATCTCTGGTGGATGAAGTCGGACCCTGCCTATGCACACGACCTCCGCGTAGGTATGAGGTAGGGAGACAGAGTCTAAAACACACTGCTGGTTAGGGCTGGAGAAGGGAGAAAAGTAATAGAGGAAGATATGAGAAGAAGAATTAGAGGTGAAAAGCAGTAGAAAAACCAGGAGGGACTGGGCTAGAGTCAATGAAACTACAGCTTGAAAGGGGAAACAAAGGAGAATGCAGAGAGAGAGAGAGAGAGAGAGAGAGAGAGAGAGAGAACTAAGTAACATAGAAGACAGGGAATAAGACACTGTAGCTTTAAGCCAGGCTGTCGCACCACGCGTCACTACTTGGAAGAGCAAGGAGAATGAGGAGCCACTGAAGCGAAGGAAGAAAGTGTTGCAGAAAACAAAACAGATGAAAGAAACCCCCCAAAATAGTAGGAGAAAGAGGACAAGAGAAAGAGACACGGGGAGGAAGGAGGGGAAACAAGCACAGATAAGCCGTGAGGCAGCAAGATGAGAAAACGGAGTGGGAGGGATAAGCACAGACAAGCCACAAAGTAGCAATACAGGAAGAGGGACAAGGGGGGAACAATACAGACAAGCTGCAAAGCAGCAACACTGGCAGAGGGAATGGGGCAGAGTGAGCACACACAAGCCGTGGAGCAGCAACAGAGAAAGAGGGATCAGAGGGGGAAACAAGCACAGATGGCTGCAGAGCAACAACAGAAGAAGGAGGGATCGGGGGAAACAAGCACAGACATGCCACAAAGTGGCTACACAGAAGAGGAGTAGGGGGGCAGAGACAAGCCATGGAGCAACAACACTCAAAGGGGGAGAGGGAAAAGAATGGAGGCAAAGGCAGTCAAGCTAGGGGAGGAGAGGAAGGAGGCAAGAAGTGCAGAATGGCAGAAAACAGTAGAAAAAGGCAAGGGAAGAGGTAAGGAACACAGCCACAAGGTACACGCCGTGGCTCAGCCATTTGAAACGTGCTAAGCGTAGATGAAAGGGGGAGGCAGATTTAAATAGGGCAGGTGGGAGGAGTTATTCCCCTACACTGAATCACGAGCAAAGCCCTCCCATTGAGTTGGGGCTGACTGGCATTTGGCAAAAGAAGCAATTGAAAAAATCTAGAAATAGTGGCAATTAGGGCTTAATTTTTGTGACATTTATTTTAGATGTCTATATTCCTAGGGTCAATAGCAAACTTTAAAGGAGAGAAAAGAGTCTCCCATGTGGTGTGAGGGGAACAATATTCAGAAAGTGCTTCATTTTTTGTAGGGCTGTGCAAACCTCCCAAAGCTTAACAGTGCATAGTTTGACTGTCAAATCACGTAGTTTGCCAAAGTTTTCTTAGTGGCAAACTAGTTTGCAATGGTTTTCCCATTAAAAAGCATTAGGAAATGGGATAAAATGAAATAACATAATGCACTGGGCTGATGAAGTACCCAAAACAGCAGGATGATGAGGTGGGCCACACCGAGGGGAACTGGTTCCAAAAACTGTGTCCGTTCAATCAGTGCCAAACGTAGACAATGCTAGTAGTAAATAAAAGGATGTGACTAACAATGCTCAAATAAAATGGTTGCAATGGTAAGGCCTGCGTATACCCACAAAATATCAGTACAGAGTCCCACAGCATAAGCTTCTGGTTCCAAAAATAGTGTACCCATTGGGACAGTGCCTCACATGGACAAAGCTTCCCATTATGCCATGGATAAGTATTGTACACACTGGTTTCATGGGCAACATCTCCCCAAAAATTATTTTTTCAGCCTGTGTAAGCTTTCCACAAATTCACAAAACATTGATCTGAAGAAGTCTGGAGTGAAGACAACAGTGCAGCATTCCGCAATGAGGGATTCTGGTTCCAAAAATGGTGTGTCCATTGGGATAGTGCCACACATGGACAAGGCTTCCCATTAATCCATGGATAAGTGTTGTACACACTGGTTTCATGGGCAATGTTGCCCCAAAAATTATTTATTTGGCTTGTGTAGGGCTGCAAAAAATTCACAAAACATTAATCTGAAGAAGACTGAGTGTAGACAACAGTGCAGCATCCCACAGTATGTAGGCTACTAGCTAAAAAAAATAGTATACACAGAAGCCCTCCCCATCCACCTAATCCCCCCCCCCCATCCTTAGCCAAGCTGTAAGTGTAGGAGATTCATCATCTATAAATTGTGGCAAAAAGGGCTTTGAAAAAAGGGTCAGGTCATTTTGTTTTTCTAAAGCGAACATCTCTACATTTTGGGTTAAAAGACATTCTCCTCTTAGTGGCAATGCTGCCTGCAGAACTGAAAAATCCTCCCTGAGTGTATAATTGGAGGTGGGCAACTGAGGTGTTCAACAGCTACCTGTGCCTAATAGGGCCAAATAGTAATTTTTGGTACCAGTACAATAGAGGTTTGTTTCCTTCTACTAGTGACACATTTTCATTCAAATAATCCTGCACCATTTTGTTTGCTTTGATCTTAGAAACCATTGTGTCGGAAAGTGACTTGTCATACTTTTTCATCAAGCCATAGTCAGACAGCAGTTCCCATAGTGGTTTGTCATCAATGGCTATCTTTCTACGGGAGAGGGGTGCTGCAGCAGTAATACCAGATTAACCTGGAGACAAAATTGTGTGACTCCTATGTGGTGGCCCACTGCATTGTGACACCACAACAGCAAAACCCGGAAAAAAAACCTTTACAACGAAATTCATTGTAATGGTCTGGGTTTCATTGAAGCAGTGTCTCCCGGTGTTCAGCCCCTTCCCTGAAACAACTCTGACCTGGAGTTGATAATATATAATTGTGGGGGATGCAAGGGGCACAGTCGACTGCAAAAAACACCATTTCTGGATGGCACAATACCAGGTGCCGTCACTATAGGAGATGTCAGCAGCTTTGCTGTCAACGAACAGTGGTGCTTCCACTCCTATGATGTTCAGTAACAGCAGTGGAAATGCATTGAGATCTTCCCTCTTTCCTGTCCTCCACCTGGCCTGTCAGTGTGACTGCAACAAGGGATGATGACAAATATTTTGTGCTGCTCTATTTGTGTTCCTTTTCTTGTTTTGTGCCACATGCACAGAGACCAGATGAATAAACCAGGCTTTATAAGACCGCTGATCCTGACCGCATTCATGTATATCAAAGAATGTTTCAAATGTGTCTTTTAACCAAGGGTCCAAGAGAGTGGCCACAATGTAGTGGTCATCTGTACTCATTTTTGAAATGCATGTGTCCATTCCAGAAATGTGACCTTACCTTTTCTAGTAGATTGAGAGCAGTGGTATCCTCCTTTTCCTCATATTGAACTTCCATACAAAGAAGTCTCAGGTCAGTGAGGGCAATGAAGGGAGTACCTGGCTTAGACCAGCTGCATCAGCACTTACCACCCTTGTAGCCTCCTCAGTGGGCTTCAACACGATACAGAGGATCTCCATCTGGCACCACTGATTTGGGCTGAAGTTTACGTCTCCCTTGCCAATATGATGTTCAACGGCATACTGCTGGATAGCCTTCTGTTGTTCTAGCAGCCATGCCATCATTTAATAGGAGGAATTCCATCTCGTTGTCACATTCTGTTTCAGCGTGGAAGTGTTGTTGAATTCAGACTCAGACACCGGCGTAGATGAAACGTACTGGATAGGTTTTATTCAAAACAGGAAACAAAAACAAAATGAACTGTACGATTAACAAAATAAAAGAGGAATACTTCTTCCAAAACAATAAACAATCCAGATGTTCCAAAGTCTAAGAAATAAACAAAGCAAATTACATCCCTTAGAATGTACTAAGGATAGGGTCAGCTCCTTGCTGAGCCCTGGACTAGACTGACTAAGAACAGCCCTTTGCTGCTTATATAAAACAAATGTAACATGTGACCAAGGAGGCCCCCCTCCCCTTCCCTTCTTACATTACTAACACTAAAAAGCTTTATAAATCATCTTAATATCATTTTGATACATTCAGACATCAATAGTCTAGATATCTAACGTATTGGAGGGGTTGAAGTATTTAATTAACTGTTTTTAACAAATATTATGGGCTGTACCTATGATCTCCAGGCTTCTCTCACAGATTCTCTGTAGAAATATATGCAGTGTTTGGCTAGCCGGCTCTTAACTGAACAGAGAATAAGCTGAAGGGAGTGGAGCCCTGGGATTGTAAGGCTACAGCACTATGCTCTCCAAGAAACATCCCAATAAGGTAAATGTTCAAGTTCAATCATTATTACAACCCTAATAATCATTATTACAGTTCGGACACACTAAAATGAGATATGCAAAGAAAAGGGGGTGTTGGTTTCATAGAACCCACAGTGTTTGGGCTCACTCAGATCTGCATTACTAAAGCTTTGTGCTTTGAAAGACCCAAGCAACAGACTACTTCTCAGAACTTACGCATGAGCTTTGCTCTAAGTTGAACTCACACTCAGCAGGAAGGCTGAGTCTCGAGCAAGCATTTAAATGTGTAGTTCTAGCCCCTAAACACAGAGGAAACTATGTTGCTAAGTGTCTCCTTACTTTCCTTGGTCCCTATCACCGGTTTCAGGCTTCAACTTGCACAAAACAGATTGTGCCATAACTAAGGGGCTCTGCATGATAACAGCGAATATGTTTTTACTTTTGTTCTGTCAGCAACATCCCCTTGCAACCACAAACCGAATAAAGGGGGGTTTTAACTTCTAGAAAGCCGACTCGCTACCGCGACATGCGCACATTCGAGCAGGTATCGTGCACACATTCAAGCAGGCGAGTGTGCAAGTGTTCACAGAGTAGGGAACGGAATCGGAGCTATAAACAAAAGACTGTTAAAATGAAGATCAGGGGCAGGGAGAACAATAGGTAGGTGGCCTTCCTACCTAATGGGGAACGAGATATGGCTTAGATTTGAGGAGGACAGACATGAAAAAGCACAAATAAAACGCTGTTGCAACAGACTTGGTAAAGGAAAAGGAAAAAAAAAGGGGGGGGGGAGAGTTCTCCTGAAGGTAGCATCCAAGACCCTGTCACATTCAGGTGGTGGAGAGCAAGGTGGTTCAGCTGCTGAATGTTTTGTAACAGCTTCCGTATCTGTACAGAATGGTTTAAAATAACTACAAACATTTTTGCCAGACCTACACATGTCTGCACAGTGGTGCCTTCCTCTTCTAGGAACCCCTGAGCCACCAGATTTATACAGTGAGCAAAACATGGAAAGTGTATAATCCCCATTGTTAACTGCTTTTAGAATGTTCTTTGCATTATCTGATACTATGAAACCTGGTGTTGAGTGTGACGCTAGCCACTCATCAAATTTCTGTTGAAGGAAATGCAACAAGTTTTCTGCATGATGGTCATTGTCAAAGCTAGCAATAAATAAAGCTGCCTTGTTGCAGCAGTTGGGGGCTCTGGTGATGTGTGGCTACTGCTACTGCTGCTGCTGGCACTTAACCCAGAGTAGGAGGAAGAGGAGGGGAACAAAAAGGGGGAACTGACCCAATGGACAGTCACTGCCATATAATCAGTAGTCTGACCACTGGTCCACATCAGTGGTGATGTGAACTGCTGGAACAAATGATGCTTTCAGGGCATGTGACACAGTCATGTAGACACTGATACAAATCAGGAAGAGCCTCTGTGGAAAAGTAGGTATGGCTGGGCACTTGATACCTTGGCACTGCAACTTGCATTGGCAATAGAAAACTAGCATTGCTCACAAAGAATAGTAGCAAGTCTGTGGCTAGCATTTCCACAATTGGTCGTTAGCTTTTTTGCCTCTGATCAGTTGGCTTTCTATTTCTGGCCCATTTCCAGCATGTCAACCAGTGAGAGTTGAGTGCTTTTTTTCCCAGGATGTGACAGTTGGCTCCTATTTTTGCCACCCCTGGGGGGGAAGTAACGGGGGTTTTGCAGCCCCTCAGAGATGTGGGAGTCAATGGACTAAAGAACTGATAAATGAAATATGGATGAGTTGTGCACTGGTTACCACTTGAAAGACTTTCTTCCTCTTCACCTCTGCCTGGTCTCCTAATGTTCTCCTTCCTCTGGCCATCATCATCATCATTATCAGCAGCAGCTTCACTGCCTGGTTGTGCTCCTGCTGATGCAATGCATTGGTATGCCTTTTCATACTGAGATCTGTGGGGCATCAGCAAATGTCTTTTCATGGTAGATGTTCCCAGACATGTTCCTTTCTTACCCAGACTCAGCCTGTCTTTACAGAAAAGATGCACTACATGTGTCCATGATTCTTTGTCCACTCTAAAGAAATCCCACACCACTGACATCACCGGTTTGGTCTTTCCTCCTAGCACTCTCAGCTGTTGCCTAGTGGGTGGACTACTGTGGGCTGCTGCAACGTCACCACCATCCTCCTCCTCTTCCTCCACCAATTCTCCAGGGTCAGGGATTGGGATTGATTCTTCTACCATGTGTCCTGGGCCACCACTTTTGTCTATGTCTCCTTCATCTGTGGTCCTTTCCCATGCTTGTTTTTGACTTTCCCCTTGTTGTTTTGTGACCCTTCTTGTTTTCTGTTTTACCAGCACTTTTGGTCTTTGTAATGTCTTATGTGAACCTGCCCCAAGTCGAATTCCCACCTGTTCCACCTCCTCTTCCTTCTCCTCCCCACCATGACTGCTGTTGCTGCTATCACTTTTATCGAGTATATAATCACAATCTGTATCTCTGTCCCCAAGCTTCACCAAATCACTTTGCTCCTCTTCCTCTGTCTGTGTCAGTACCTGTTACACTCCTTTCTTAGTCCTTTTTTCTACAATGATTGCTCATGTTACAATACTTGGAGTGACACTGCGAGCGGTTCCTACAATTTGTGATACTTTATGACTGTTCAGTCATTACTGTCATCTTCTTCTACACATGTAGATCCCACTGAGACAGAGACTCCGTGACCAAGCCCACTCTGCTTTGGTTTTTATTTGATGTGACTAGATGATCCCATACCACCATCTTCATGGCTTCTCTGTTACTTTGTTTCCTAATGTTAGCTATAGGACTCAACCACTTGGGTGATGAAAGATGAAAAAAGTAAGACTTTATCTTATGTTTTTAGTTTTTTATTTGCATTTATTTTTTATTTTTATCAATGGGATGCCACCAAGGACTACCAGAGGCCAGGCACTAACTCACTACCAGCTGACACACACTTGCTGCCCACTGCCATGATCACATGGCAACAGCACTGTTCTGGACAACACACACACGCACACACACACACACACACACACACACACACACAGGCTGCTTCAGGATTCAGGAAATGCAGGAACTTGGCAGAACGTGAAGACTAAGAGTTTCAATTTGAAAACTTCCACAAAAAAGGAAAAAATAATTTTTTTTAAGAGGCCACCAAGGTGCTAATAGCCAGGGGCCAGGCACCGGCATGCTGCTAGCTGGCACACACTTGATGCCCCACTGCCCAGATCACAATGCAACAGCACAGCTCAGGAGGGTGCACACACACACACACACACACACACACACACACACACACACACACACATATATGTATATATACACAAACATGCTGGGTCAGGACTCAGGAGGAGGAGGAAGGAACTTCAGAAACTTGAGTAACTGTGGCAAATTTCTTCTTTTACCTTTTTTATGGGATGCCATCAAGGTGCCAACTACCAGGGGCTGGGCACCAGCACCCTGCCAGCTGGCACACACTTACTGCCAAGTAAAATTACTAAATAAGAATAACTTTCCCCCAAAAAATCACATCTCAAGGGTCTGGCTGGGGCTTCAGTCAAAATCTGTTTGTATTTGCAATGCACTGCTAAAATGCTAGTCTATAATGAAAAAGGAAGTGTGCTGCACTGCTGAGATTAGGTAACAAGTGGGCAGTGGCAGACTGCGACCTCATGCCCTGTCTGCCCACTGCCCAGCTCCAAGCACTCTCCTCCTCCTCCAGAGTATAATCTCTCCCCCTTCCCTATCCCCTCTCATGCAAGCCACTGGTGCCAGAGGCCTGCTGCCCTGCAGCACAGCTGCTCAGCCTGCAGTGCCTTTTCATTTTTATTTTCCTCCTAAATATCCTACCTTCAGCAGCCCTGTTGTTACGGGACTAGTGTAGGTCGAACTTTTGAAGATTTTCTTTGTTTTGAAGATTTTTCTATCTAATTTAACTAGAAGTGAACCACAGCTCTGCCTGAGCTATCTAACAGCCCGACAACAAGCATGCGAGTGAGCTTTCACACTGGCTCACGTGGTAGAGCTAAGTCTAACTCCAAAACGAGGCTGTGACTCACACTATACCCTAGTTAACTGTTTCAGGTGTGAACTGTAGTTTGTGGTTTTACTGGTTTGCCTGGTCCACAAACCAGTCACACCGAAGGACCACCTATTGTCCCTAAAACTTCACCACAGTCTAAAAGAATTAAACATCTGAAGTTTGAGGTGTTCAATTCTTTTGCAGAACCCAAATTGCAACCCTAATTTTTTCAAAGATGTTTGCTTACAATAACATCCCATCTGCCTATTTTTTAAAATAAGGATGCAATCATGTCAATTCAACAGAAAGGCAAGAAAGCAATCAGTTAATGTATAAATAGGTCCCTACTTTCAAAAGAGTCTCCTCAGTGTGACACTCTGCCCTCTGTTTATGGTTATCTATATGATATTTGTATTGTAAATAAATTTATTTATTTAGTTATTAAATTTTGGTGACCGGGTAGGCCCACTGAGCCCCGAAGGTCCCGTTTTCAGGGGCGACCCAGGATAACAATACAAGTTATAAGAATGAAAAAGGACATAAGGAACTTTTGAGGCATTGTGAATTACATCATGAGGTGGTTACAGTAAAGAAAAATAGTGGATACAGGCATGGTTACAGGCATGGTAAAAGAAAAGCAGTGGATACAGGCATGGCTTACAGGCATGGTAAAAGAAAAGCAGTGGATACAGGCATGGCTTACAGGCACGGTAAAAGAAAAGCAGTGAATGCAGGCATGGGTAGAGGCATGGTTATCATCATGACATGTAAACAATTGGTAGTACTTTGCATATAGTTTATTCAGGGGTTACACGTGGCCTCTGGTGAGCAGTCTGTATAAGGCAGGTAGTAGGAAGGTTAAGCTAGGAGACGGGAGTTGGAGAGGAGGGGAGTATCTTAGGAGCTTTAAGTGCCAAGACAGTGGCATGCGCTTGAGGTCAGCAGATGGGACTTAAGCCTGGTGTGGAAGTTCATGAGTGAGGAGGAGGCCTGGACCTGGGGAGGGAGCTTGTTCCATTGGCAGGCTGCTTGGGAGGAAAAGGATCTTCCACCAGCGTTTGTCCTTACCCTAGGGACTTCTAATAGCATTCTATCTGAGGTCCTTAGGTTCCTTGGGTTGTGTTTGAGGGTTATGGTCCCGGCAATGCTTGGCGGAAGGTGGGGTTTGAGAAGCTTGTAGGCCTGGACAAGCAAGGGGTGTTGGAGGCAGGCGACCAATGTGGGCCAACGAAGATTGGCCAAAGTGTCACAGTGGTGACGTCTCAGGTGGTCTAAGGTTGCGAAATGAGCTATTTTATTATATATGGTTTGTATCCTGGTAATCTCTTGTTTAGCCATGCCCTGTATAATAGCAGCCGCAAAGGTCAGGTTGGGTAGAAGGATGCTGGTAGCTATGGAGAGCCTGGCTTCAGGGATGAGTTGGTTCCTGAGTCGGTACAGGGTGCCAAGTTTCCAATGTAGGGTCCTGGTGACCTGGTCCATGTGTTCCTTGTATGTTATATTCTGATCCAACGTGAGGCCTAAGTATTTAAGGGAGGGGACTACGTTAATGGCTTTACCAGAGAGTGAGATTAAGAAGAGGGATGAGGACCTGTCAAATCCCAGGGATCTTGGCCCGAATAGCATTGCCTTGGTCTTGTCGGCATTTAGTACCATTTTGTTCTTACATAGCCAAGTCTCTAGTGAAGTGAGATCCTTTTGGAGTAGAGGGCCTAGGGCAACCACATCATGCAGGGGTCAGAAGATGACAGTATCATCAGCGTACTGCACAACCGAGCTCTCCCCGCAGTGGGTATGCAGGTCATTGGTAAACGAGGAAAACAGGAGGGGGCCTAGAATTGAGCCCTGAGGTACACCCTGGTTTAGGGTAGTGGGTCAGACATGGTCCCTTTCCATGAGACCCTCTGTGCCCTGCCTGATAAGTAGTTCCCAAACCACTTCAGGGCATGATTGTCTAGGCCTATATTTTGCAGCTTCTGTAGCAGCAAGTTGTGGTCGACGAGGTCAAATGCCTTGGATAAGTCTATAAAGACTGCACCAGTGGGTATCCCTTTGTCCATTGCCCTGAGAACTTCATCAGTAAAGTTAATGAGGGCAGTGTCAGTACCATGGTTTGTTCTAAATCCATGTTGGGAGGGGGCAAGGAGCTAATGAGCTTCCAGGTAGTCCCTGAGTTGATTGTAGATGACTCTTTCTTGCACCTTAGCAAGTGAGCAGAGGAGGGAGATGGGCCTGTCATTGTTGAGTTTTTCCCTGAGCCCCCTTTGTGAATAGGGACAACGTTGGCATGTTTCCATGGGTCAGAGACTGCTCCTTCCCTCAGTGATCAATTGAGGAGCATGGTTATAGGCCAGGCTAAGGAGGTAGCTCCTGCCTTGAGTAGCTATGGGTTGATACCGTCGGGTCCCCCCTGACCCTTTCGGTTTCAGGTTCCTTAGGAGGTTTAGTACTTCAGTGCGTTTAGCCAGTCTCAGGTGAAATGGGGATCTTTCCATGTGAGGTGGTTCATCTGAGGTGGGGGGGAGAGTCTGGGGAGACAGGCAGGTCTTGCAGGCCTCGAGGTCTGAGAAGTGCCTGTTAAGGGCAGCCGATATTTAAGAAGGGTCAGTTGTGACCTGACCTTTAATCTCCATGGGACAGGACTCTGGCTTTTTTGCTGCCCATGATCAGGTCATTGATATGATTCCAGAATTGCTTGGGGTTGCCCAGGCTGGTTTTCTGGAGGTGTGTTAAGTAATCTCTCTTAGCAAGTTTTATGGCTCTCTCGGCTTTGTTCCTCAGGGCTTTGTATTTGGTGAGATCTGCCGGGAGGGAGGAGAGCCTAAACTTTTTCCAGGCTTCTTCCCGAGTAGCCATTAGGGCTTTGAGGGAAGGAGGGAGAGATCCACTTGTAGCAGCTGCCTTTAGCCCTCATTCTCTTCATTGGAGCAAAGAGGTTGGCAGCTGTGGTTAGTTCATCCTGGAAGTATTGCACAGCCTCAGTAAGAGTAGGGAGAAGATTTATGGGGTTCCAGTCCAGACTACCTATGTAGCAATTGTATTGTAGTTCAGAGAACTTGGAGAAGCCACGGTCGGAGAGAATTCTAGGTTGGACCTTGGGTGGTTTGTTTTTCCATATACAGAAGATTGGGGAATGGTCACTCAGGGAGTCTGCCATTGTGCCTGCACTCTGTATATTAGTGGGGTTAGACACCAGAGCCCAGTCAAGGGTGGTGTGGTTCCCAGTTTTGTAATTAAGTCTGGTCGGTTCAGAGATTACCTGCGTCAGATCTACTTCATGGGTAAGTGACTTCGAGGCATGACCAGGGTCCTGGGCCCAGTTAATGTTGAAGTCACCCAGGATTAGTTGCTCCATTGTTACCTTGATAGCCGTATCATTTGTGATGGCTTCAAGGGATTTGAGGGCTGATTTTGGTGGGTGGTAGACGCAGCCAATTGTTAGTTGTTTGGCATGTCCTAGGGTTATCCAGATGTATATGCTCTCTCCCTCAGCAGTAGGATTAGTCTGCAGGGGTAGAGGTGACATGGAGAGGTCATCCTTAGCATAGATTAGGACCCCACCCCCTTTTTGGTTTCTCTGTCATTGTGGTCGGTATTGCAGCCCACGACCTGAATCTCGTGGTCATGGATGTGGGCTTTTAGTCAGGTTTCAGAGATGGCTAGTAAGTCCGGTTTGTAGAGGTCCAACCAGGCCTGGACTTCGTGTATTTTTTGGTCTAAGACTACATATGTTCATATGTGCTATCTTCAGACCCTTGGTGGCCACCCATTGATAGTCAACAACAAAAAAAAAACTTCTATTACACAGTTGAAATGTGCTTAGTTCTATTGAAAATCTATTTGTAAAAAGTGCCAGGTGGCTGAAGCAGGGGAAAAGTCCTGGCCAATCAGAGCGGGTGTTATGTGATTGTCTGCCTGACACTCCAGTCAGCAAGTAAGCTGACCTTTGACCTCAGGTGTCAGTGTGGCTGACAGCTGCAGGATGTGTTAAATGGACCAGTAAAGAGAAACCATAATTAAAGGTTTCCTGTTCTGTCTTAATTAGATCTTTCTGGTCATCTGCCAGGATATAGGCCTCATAAACTTTTACGATTTCCTGCAGAAACAAGCCATTTGATAACAGCACCGTGTTATAAGTCATAAACCTTAGATTTTTTCTGGGAAACAGGAACCAGTAGACAGTTCAAAGAGAAAATGTTTTGATCAGAGACTCATTTTGACTTCCAGTTCCGGTTGCCTAGCGATGGAAGCCTAAGCTGAGAGCTCCCAACAGATTTAAAATCGATCCTTCGGAATCCAGCTCACAAACGTCAATACCCTGTCAAGTAATTGAGTGATTTAAGAATTCAACATGCCCCCCTCCCCAAAACCTAAACATAAGGATGGCATGTTTGCATCCTAAGCTGAAATTTCCACTTTTGGTCTCACAACAGCAGGTCGCATTACGTGCCGAGATAGCTGATCTGATCAACCAAACCCCTGCTGCTTGGCACAGTACCAAAGAAGATTTTACAATCACTTCCAAAACTCTGTGCAGCACTTTGCAACAGATGAATGAGACTCTTTCTAGACTGGAGCAAAAAACTAAGGAAGACAAACAATGTATTACAGATTTAACAGAATGCATCAAACACCTCGAGGAGTCACTGACAGAATATACAAATATCTCAGACATTCACAATGCAGCATTGAAAGATCATCACCATAAAGAACTTGCTCTCCAGCAGTAATTAGAAGATCTTGAGAACGGCAACCAGTGAAATAATCTGCGCCTGCACGGCCTGGTGGAGGACACTGAATTTGGTGTCAGGATTCAATTTATGGACAGCTTTTTAAAGCAGATCTTGAATTTAGAAGGGGGCAGAGACCTCGGTATAATTCGTATACACAGGTCTTTGGTGGCTATGCCTAAAGATCCTAAAGCTAGATTGCGTTCCATAATTATGGCTTTTGTTGACTACAGTCAAAGAAGAGGTATTAAGAGTAGCCTGGTCCAAGAAACAGGTACTTTTTGGAGACGTTCACCTTTTTTCGATCAGGACTATGCCCCTCAAACATTGGCTTGTAGACAAAGAGCATATAGCGTAGTCAAGCTCATTAGACAAGCGGGACACCCTGCACAACTTGAATACCCAGCAAGAATTAAAATTCATACCTCAGAAGGCTGGCAAAGGTTTCAAGAAGTAGTCAAAGCAATCAGTTGGGCCAAAAAGCAAGGAATATCCATTCCGGTACAGGGCGCTGGAGCACCAGACAGATCCTTTTTGAAGAAGTCCTGGCAATTGAAGGGCACAAAGAACATGAGGGCACGGAGAGTGGGGGACCTTAATTCAGTGTGGGACAGTGTGTATAACAAAGCAGTCCCTCAGAACATCAACCCCAGCGACACTTTGCCCACGCACATATCTTCCAAGGAGGCTGCAACCGACACTGGCTGAGTACACCAGGTTGCATTGACTTATCTCTCCTTTCTACAAAAATGTTGTGCTACATTCTCTGATGAGGGAAAGGGGCCTAAGTTAAAGGTTTCCTTTTTTTTAGAGTTGGTCTGTTGGGGGAGGGGGGTAGGAGCAGGAGCACAGACTTGAATCCTAGCAGCTTACGATTTTCTTCTACTTAATGAGTCTTATCACAGTTACAGACTGGTCATTTTGGAATCGGTGAAATCTGCTAGAGTTTTGATCAATTATATTTGTGGATTGCATATTTTATAACTGATTTTTACCATACTCCATTCGTTAATAGTGGTGTCAAACCAGTCATAACATATAATCTTTTTTCACAGGGTACAAATGTTAAACTAGTACTAGTTCGGCCAACAGAGCTGGGTCCGAGAGGTTGATGGGGGAGGGGGTGCTACCTCGAGAGTGAGGGCTCCTGGTGGGGCGGGCAGACCAGAAGGTTATAGCCACAGCCGGGGTGGTCAGTCCTGGCTGCAGAATATGGCACCATCATTAAGTCCCTTGGAGGTGGTGGCTGGCCCTGCCCCCATGGCCCTGAGCCTGACTTCTCATGTAGACACACTCTTAAAGTTGGTTGAAGGCCGAGTCGAATCCTGGAGGATGGTGTCGTCCCCTGAGGCATGTTAGTGCTAAGTTTCAGGATTGGACTTTATATTTTGAGCTAATCTTTCAGATACAAACTGATCCCACAAGAGGGAATGTGAGTGGTGTGCTGAAGGGCACCCATAGACTCCCCTCGGTAATATGGACAATACATACCCAATCTCAGATAAGACCCGAGAAAGTCAGATGGCAGCGTCCCCTTGGCCTCTCAGCCTCTTTCAAGTCAAGGAATGTACTGGCTGACAAATTTGGAGATGCAGTGTGTCCAGAGAATGGGTGACTAGGGGCATAGAGGGGGGAGGTATGGGGCACTTCGGATGGGAGGCGATGATGGGTCGCACCGGGCAGCTGGGATAGGCGCTCGCCTAGTCTAGTGGCAGTTATCATTTTATTTTTAAAGTGCTTACATTTGAGAGTGATGCAATTCACTTCTGGGCATCCAGGGCTCCTTGGCGGCACTCTCCTCGGCTGGGGGGGGGCACTGTGTTGCCTGGCTCCCTCCTCTTACCACAATTATAATCCTTTCAACTAAATCATCAAGTTGGACTTAGGCCGACAGTCACATTTAAATCACAGAGGCAACCGGATACAACCCGGCTGGGACACCACATAATTTGTCTTTGTGTGGTCTAGTTCTGGCGGGGAGACTAGATTCGAAGCCTCCTACCTTACCTCGTAGAAGTGTCCAGAGGTGTGGAATAGGGTATACCCATACCTTGAAGTTATGCAAATGATTAATCTGCTTCTGAGGTGGCAATCTGTATATAGTTATGATCAGTTTAAATTGTTTGGTCTATATGTTCACTTATTTAGGTTATTTCTACAGGCACATAGATATCCTCTGAAGATTTGTTATAGTAATATGGTATTAACATGGCAGACTTAAAAATAGTTTCCTGGAATGTAAGGGGTATAAATAGTCCTGTTAAAAGGTCAAGAATTATTCAAGAACTACAAAGACAACATGCCACCATGGCATTTTTGCAAGAGACCCATTTAAGTGTGGTTGAGCATAGAAAGCTGAGGAGGGGCTGGGTGGGGGAGGTGTATGCAGCCGAATACCAACAACAAACTAACACAAGGGGAACAGCTATACTGATAAGAAGGGACGTCCCCCTTAAGATCTCACAAGTAGACTTAGACCCTGAGGGAAGATACGTGAGACTCATGGGGGAGTACAGAGGTCAGAATTGTGTCTTTCTCAATCTGTATGCCCCTAATGAAGAACAAGAAAGGGTACCGTTTTTAACTAAAATAATTAAGGATTCTATCCTAGATCCTAATAACCTGATTTTCATGGGAGGGACTTCAGTTCAGTACTAGACCTTAACTGGAACAGAGTCGGCTCCAGAACTACAGGCCCTGCCAGAACCAGCAGCGCTCTTTCTAGCCTAAGTTCAGAGTTATCATTGGTTGACGCCTGGAGATTCACACACCCTAAAGAACGAGATTATACATTTTTCCCGCCAAATACAGGATGTATTCCAGAATAGATTATTTCTTGATTTCAGCTAACACTTTCAATATCTCACAAGGGCAGATATAGGTAATATTTTTGTATCTGATCATGCTTCCATATCCCTGGAGATAGCATTGTCTTCTAAACCCCCTGAGTCCATTTGGCGTCTCAACACTAGCCTGCTGAACCACAAGGATTTAAAAAATTTAATACAGCAGTCAATGAAATAATTTTTAGAACTTAATCCAATAGACAAAACAGAAGCAGGGGCTAGATGGGATGCTCTTAAATGTTATATGAGGGATATCATAATTAAATATGCCTCCAGGTATAAAAAATCTAGAATTAAAGAACGTCTGGAATTAGAAAAGAAAATCTCTCGGTTAGAGGCAGCCCAACAAACGACCTTAGATCAACAAACTAAAATAGAGCTAAACAGGCTTAAAACTAGACTAAATAAAATTTTGGACTTGCAGGTCAAAGGACAACTCAGATATGCTAAACAAAAATACTATGAGCAAGGCAACACAACAGGGAAACTTTTGGCATGGCAGCTCCGAAAGGAGAGAGCCTCTCGAGCAGTGCCGAAGCTAAGATCAGAAAGGGATAACACAGCAATTTTGTCCCCTGCCCTTATCACTGCTCAATTTCAAAAATACTACACTCTCTATACCAAGTGGAGAGAGGTCCAGACCACCAGGAGAAAATACTCTCCAATTTGGAAAACCTCCAGCTCCCCACACTAACTAAAGAACAGAGATTGGGGCTGAAAGCACATATCTGTAATACAGAAATAATTCAGAAAATCAAACATTTAAAGAATGGAAAGGCCCCAGGGATAGACGGGTATGTGGTAGAGTTCTACAAGGATTTCTTGAACCCCTTGTTGCCAGTACTATCAGATGCCTATAATAAGCTGCTGAGACGGGAAGGGGCAGCCCCCCAATCTTGGAACCGGGGCCAGATCTCTGTTAATCTCAAGCTGGGTAAGGACCCAGAAGATTGCAAATCTTACCGACCCATTTCTTTACTCCCAGTGGATTTAAAATTTTTTACAGGGATAATGGTTGACCGGCTACAATTGGTAGTCTGGACCCTGGTTCCTAGGGAACAAACTGGCTTTCTATCAGGTCGCCACCTGCAGGACAACATACAACGCCTGTTGAATGTAATCTCAACCCAAAGAAATGCTAAGAATGTTCAACTAGTCATCAGTATAGATGCCGAAAAAGCATTTGACAGGGATGACTGGGTGTTCCTGGGTGAGACCCTGCAGAGGTTTGGCTTAGGGGACAAGTTCTTGGCTATTATCGGGCTGGGGACAAGTTCTTGGCTATTATCAGGGCTCTATACAATGCTCCAGAAGCCAGAATACATGTGAATGGCCACCTCTCTGAGAGGTTTCCCTTATTGTGGGGAACAAGGCAGGGCTGCCCCCTCTCCCCTCTTCTCTTTACCCTATCCCTTGAACCACTAGCGGTGAATATCAGAACAAATCCTCTGCTTCGGGGGGGAGGTAGAGGAACACATCCAAAAAAATTGCTTTATATGCGGACGACTCTCTCCTTTTTATCTCACACCCAAAGACCTCAATTCCTGTACTTCTTAAAACATTAGAAACCTATGGTGCTCTTGCAGGCTATAAAATTAATCACACTAAATCAGAGACATTTGTATTGAGTGACCTTCCTTCCAGCACATTTAAAAAAGGCTTCCCCTTTGCATGGGCTAAGAAAAATTCTGTCCGTTATCTAGGAATTAACACATCTGTACACCTGCCCCAAATGTACATAAATAACTACCTAAAACTATTTCAGAACCTTCAGGCAGACATGGCCGGATGGCAATTATTACCCTTAACATTATGTGGGAGGTCTAAAGTGCTCAAAATGAATGCCTTAGCAAGGCTTCTTTTTTTGTTTCAAACCCTCCCACTGCAACGCCCCCCAGAAAATTCTGGACAGCCTTACAGAGGGTGACCCAGAAATTCCTTTGGAACAACAAGCATCCTAGACTAGCCAGAAACATTTTGCAAGCTCTTCGGGAAAAGGGTGGACTAGCCCTACCACATTTTTATTTTTACTTCCTGGCAACCAGAGGGGCTCAACTGTGTACCTGGGCCAAGCGCAGGGAAGACTCAGGATGGTAACTCCTAGAAGAAGCATCTCTTAAAGATTGGGCACTTTGGACACTGCCAACCAATAATATACCATCAGGTATAATAGGTTCAGTAACGAATCCGTGGGTCAGCCACTCCTTATTGGTTCTCAAAAAACTTAGAAAGCTTACTCACACTCTGGTAGGTCTGGGTCCCCTAACCTTGATTAGATTTGAGCCATTTTTTGTCCCACCCAGGTTGGATTCAGGTTATCGTTATTGGGCAGCACAGCATTTTTCAACATTTGCACAATGCATAAACAATAACAGTTGTTTGTCGTTTGTTCAGCTGATGGACAAATTCCAGCTCCATAGGGAGGGTCATTTCAGGTACCTCCAGGTCCGCCACTACATTACATCTGATAACAGATTCTAAATGATACGTAGGGATAAAACACAATTTGAAAATGTTTTCAGTTTTTTTATCACAATTAAAGACAGCACCTGCCCTCTCTCTCAACTGTATAAAATCTTGATCAGCACCAACATACCGGATTTAGATAAAGTAAGACATAGATGGGAAGTAGAATTGAACACCCCAATATCTCAACTAATTTGGGAAAGAAGAATGTGTAGAGGGTGGCAGGTGTCCAGTTCTCCAGCCTAGCGAGAGTTTCACTGGAAGATAGTACAGTACTGTGATACTTCTGTACCCCTACAACAGTAAAACATTTCGGACACCATCAGTCAGACTTGTGCTGGAGGAGCTGTCAAATCAAAGGGTCCCAAACACATATGTTCTGGGATTGTCCAAAACTAGTACCATTTTGGAGAGAAGTGTATGCCCGTATACAAAACATTACGGGTTTGCAGGTCCCATTTATGGGGGTAGACCTGGTGTTAGGTTTTCTGACCCTGCTTTTTGGTTCAAGACAGTCCAATAAATTGGCCCATATGTTGAGGGTGGCAGCACTGAAGTGCATTACATCGAGGTGGCTGTCCCTACTTCTCCCCCCTCCAGTTGATGACTGGATGTCCAGAGTGAACCAATTAGAATCCATGGAATAAATCACTTACATCTTGAGATTGCAAAGTGAAAAGTTTATTGAAATATGGGCACCTTGGCACCAATATCTTCAAAGATAGGTTGATACCACATAGGGAGACTTAAAGAGTAGTATGTATGGTCCAGATAGTTAGTAATAGAGGATAAATAGTTCTAGGATGCCTATGTTGGTCTTGTTAATTGGAAGTTTACATTTTACTGTAATGTAGTGTTTCTCTTTTTTTTCTCGGAATTGGTTAGTAAAGAGAGTAGTGAATAAGGGAATATACAGCAATTTTTTTTTTAATATTGGAAGATTTATCATCTACCTAAAAATGTTTGAAATATATCTGTATTTTCCAATGTTTAGATTGGTTTGCTAATCAGAAGAAAGCTTGTAGCATTAGCAACTTGATAAATGTCAATCATATCTGATATAAAAATAAACTTGAAGTTAAAAAAAAAGAGACTCCTATTTTAAAAATTGCTGACTGTTGATTTCCCCAGTAGAAAATTAAAATCTTTGGGAGGATCTAACTATGACCGCATGGGTAGCATCAACAGGAGGTGGAGAAACTGACTATTGAATATTGCTTGCAAGAGAAGTTGTGAGCAGAAGGACTCTGAAACTAAAAAGACACACAGTCTGTGGACTGGTAACTATGCACTTTAGAAAGGGATAATTCGGAAAGAACTTAAGTATTTGTGGTAGGAGTTTGTGTTCTGTAACTTCCCAATTTTTATGTGACTGTAAGTTAATGATACAATTGTTCTGTGTTTGATTTTTCCTGTTTTATAATTTTTTTTTAGTAAACAACATTTTCTTTAAAATACTGCCTGTGCTTTTTCTCCATTATTTTACATGTGATTTGATGAACCTGTGTTTAAGGCTGATAGATGTTAAAGGCTTGAACGTGTTACTAAGCTTGCTAAAAGGTAAGAATATATTTAGGTCTCATATAGAGTTCTAAGGGTACATTTTGGAAACCTGGCTTGGTGCCCCTGGGTTAAGATTGTATTGCATTTCCCCAAAGAGAATATGTAACCCCTAGGTGGCGCTATCCCAAGGGCTACTACCCCTGCCTGCTTGGCTAGTAGCAGGTTAAGGGGCCTGAGTTCTGAAACGGGTGCCTCCACCCGGAGGTCAGGGTTGGTAGTGGTCAAGCTAACCTGGGCACAGCCCTCCGGGACACTGTAACCCCTCTCTTTCCCCTCTAGTGGCCTGAACACTGTACAATAATCACTTTCACAATACCCTGGTACACACACAAGTACCCACACTATTTGCACTTACCACCAGGGCTGGTTCCTCTGGCCTCGATCCTGGGGACCCCTGTAAAACAAGCTAAGCACAGCAAATAGCAACAGTACAGTACTTTGAGCACATACTGGAACCACAATCAGATTACATGCAGAAAAAGTTAGATCTGATTTATTCAGGGGACTTGAACAAGGGAGGGGCAAAATCAGGTTAATTAGCTTAAAGGTTATATCAATCAAGCAGTTTTGCATGCGCTTTGAGTACCCCCATGCAGTCTACCTCTGGGTACCCAGGTAGAGGTGAGATGGGCTAGCCAGGACAGTTGCCTGGGGTTGCAGCTGGTTGGGGTCCTGTGATGGAAAACACAACATGCACAGTACACAATATTTGTAATCCGGAGCCAGAGGGCTCAGTTCATAAAGGAAACAAAACAACAAGACAATCAGATTACACACTCAGATTAAGCTGTTGTTGTAGGGAGTTACCCTGGTATTTACTCACGATACCCAAGACTGGACACAGGCTGGTCGAAAATCGAGAATGCAGGTGGTTGATCTGTAATGCCAGGAGAAGCAGGGCCCACACAAGCCACAGAGGCATCATTGCTGTTCAAGCATGGAGCAGGGGGCTGATCCCCAGACAGGTCTCTCATCGATGGATTCTCTGTGCAGTGGGTGTCTGGCTGGGCCAGTCTGGCAAAGCCCAGACTGCATGGAGACAAGTTCGGAAGCAGTCCATTTTGGGCTGAATACATCTTCCAGCAAGCAGAACACAGTTCACACAGTGGGGAACTTACTCACAACCCACTAGCAGCTCATAGCACTTTTACATGTACGGGAATTCTACTGTACCAGGCAAAGCGCTCCCCAGGCACAATTGCAAAGTCTCTGCACACACCGGGAGCTTAGGGGTAGCTGGAACTCCTGAAAGGCCAATCGCATTCAGCAAAAATATTCGGTCTTCTTCAGGTTGAGCCTGGCCCACTTCAGTAGCTTACTTTAGTCACACAAACTTGGATTTAGTCCAAAATAATTCTCTTCTCTCCCTCTCAGGAGCAGCACACCAGAACGCAGGCCCAAAACTTAGCCTTTTTAGAGTTCTCCCATGCGAATCCACTCAGGATTGCTGCTCAGAAAACACTTTAGCTTCTTCTTGCTCAGCTTCCAGCTTAGTTCTAACTGAAAACTGCAAGCAGCCCGGGACTTCCCCAAGATCCAAAAGATTTGGTTGGCTGATTTGGCTGTCAGTCAAAGCAACAGCTCCCCCTTTAGTTGCAAAAAAGGTGCAAAAAAGCTCCAAACTAAAGTTTCTACAGATTTTGAATTCAGACAGCTCCTAAAGTCCGGCTACATTTTAGGTCCCACCAGTACTGTTTGGTCCAGTTTGCAGACCAGGACCAAGATACTGGAGACAAACAAAACAGTCCTTGCTACAAAGAAAGCAGGTTATACAAACTACATTATCATTATCACTCTAAATGATTTTCAGTAAATAGTTACATCTTTCAATAGAGCTCCCTCTCAGATTACTTAAACTGCAATTAGGCAGCTCTTAAAGAGACAGTACACAGAGGCTATACAAGCTCTGGTAATCACATTTAAACTGCTAAAACGCAGGACACCAGCCTGGCAGTGAGCATTTAGGCAAGCTCAAGGAAGACTTTTTGGGGACCCCCCAATTTTAGGAGGGTTACAAATATATATCTGAGCCTGTTAACTGGGTACACTAGCATTAGGTTCACACTGTGACCCCCCCCAAAACTCGAGGCTAGTAGGTGATTCAGACCCAAAACAGACAGGAGGGTTACCCTGTCTGTCCCCTGTTCACACTATTGCGCTTCGAGGTTGGCACTGTGGGAGCAGAGGGCCTGACCTGCGAAGTGCGTTTGTGACATTAAGTACTAGTAACCCTTGATTAACACATGCATCCTTCTGCAAACTGCACAAATTATATTTTTTTTAAACAGTAGGCCACCAGCTGTGGTCAAAGGGCACGCTGGTTGCTATTCTGCATAATAAGGAGGCATATCTTCATACAGTGCATGTGTGTGTGTGTAGGTGTGTGTATGTGCAGGTGCACGTGTGTGTGCTCCAAAGTCTAAGGATTGCTAGTTACCTGGAATTTATCATGTAGAGGGTTGGAACTGTATGGGGGTGATAAACATTTATTTGTACTCTTCTACATCTGCTGTATGGAATTCTTTTTTACAGATGATTGCTGCAGGTTAACTCAGTAACTCTCCACCAAAAAGAGATTGCAGAACTGTTTTTGTCTTTCTTGCCTCATATGTTACAAACTGCTATAGCATTACTGCTTGAATGAATCATGTCTTATTATGCATGATTTAATCCTTGTATGCAGAGCTTCAGATTAGTGAATTTTAGATGTATTTTACGTCCAGAAATGTGTACAAAATGTCCAGAAATAGGCAGCTTGGAGTAACTGACGTCCTTGTATAAGAACCTGTTAAGGGCTGACGTCTGTTTTTTTCTACTGTGGACATATTTTTTATTTTTTTTTCTATTTAACCCCTCACCTAACAAAGACACATTTTTGAAACTCAATTTGCACTGACGTCTACATAATTCAGGTGTGATGTGAAGGGGTTAAATTGAACTAAAATTATTTGCAACCCTGCCAATCAGCTTCAGAATGGAGGAGTATGTTTTATCTATGTTCAGTGGCAGTCTCCAAAACCAAAGAGCTGAAAGATTTACAGCTAGCCTTGACATGGCTCTGTGCTGGTGGACCAGTGTGTGTATCAGTTTATTTCTACAAAAGAAGAGAAATGAGAAGCCTGTTTTTTTAAAACTCATATTTATTGATTATAACTTCAGTTGATACAAATACAAGTCATTTCAGCAGGCAAGTACATAGGCATATTGTACACATCATTATTACAGTTAGTGTTGACTTCTGATCATGTTACAGCATGTGGGGGTTATCAACACCTGGTATTTTAGCTAAGATATATACCAAGACAGTCTTACTGTGAAGAACAGGGGAGATCCAACATCAAACTTAAGACATAGTGCACCATTTGAATAGGTTTAAATCTCCTAATGAACTGCAATAATAGGTTACTGTTAAACTTGATCTGACTTCTGCAGATCCTGTTAACTGAGGCATCACATAAAATTCAGATTCATTACAGAACTTACTAACTTTAATAAATGACCCACTTTATAAACTGTTGTGGGCCATTTCTATTATATTCAAACTTTCATTTATTTATTTAATTTTGGTAACTGGATAGGCCCACTGAGAGCAGGGGTTCCCTTTTTCAGGGGTGACCCAGAGTTAATTACAGGTAACATAAAGCATTGCATGTTTACATTACACACATTAAAGTGAAGCATTACATATGTACATTATACAAATCACACAGCACGTGAGACAGGTCATACAGAGGGGATCACTCAAATTATTAGTCATTGTAACTCATAGCTAACAATCAACAGTAACAGGGAGTCAGAGACAGGCTATACATTATTATTTAAGTAACACATTGCGATTCAAGTACAGACAGGTTCATGTAAGCAGGATTGATACCTTACCATCTGTAACAGGAACACTGGCTCAAACTCAGTAGGTGGGACTTGAGTTCCCTCTTGAAGTCTCTCAGGGAAGTGGAGGACTGGATACAGGAAGGGAGCGCGTTCCACAGGGAAGGGATGGAGGTGGAGAAGGAATGTGCTCCACCGGAGGTCCTGACTCTTGGCACCTGGAGCAGACTGCGTTCTGATATTCAAACTTGTCTGAGTGTTCAAACAGTTCAACACTACAATCTAATCTTGATTAACGAGAAGCCTGTTGACAAGAGCTGCCTATATCTGGCATGGATAAGAGAGGGGAGCAGCAGTTGTATAATTGCGCTGGCCTAGCACTGTGTAGCCTGGCGGTTAGAGTAACAAGCTGGCCTGTGAATGAACTTGGTACATCCAGTAGACCCAGGTTAGATTCCCACAACCTTCGCCTGCATACTGTGTGACTCTGAGCAATTCACATAATCTCCCCAGTGCTCCCAGCTCACCCCTGAAAACAGGCACTTGTGCCTAGTAGGCCTTACCTTGCTACCAAAGAATAAAAAAACCTCACTTGCTTCCTCCCCAATCTAGGGATGGTCTGTGTTGGGGCTGTGGGTACGAGAACTGGGCAGGTTTGCTTGGAAGGGGTAGGGGCTAGCACATTGGTGCTGAGGCTGGCTGTGTTTGCTTGGGGGGGACTGGATGTGCTGGTGCCAAGGGCATCAGCATTCACTTGGGTAATGCAAGGGTGTTGGCAGTGTTGGTACGAGGTGTGCTATTTGTTTGAGTGGGGTGACTGGCCATGCAGGTGCTGGGTCCATCAGTGTTCACTTGGATTTGTTGGGGGTGCTGCACTGGTAGTGTTGGTTCCTGGGTGGGCTGTGTCTACTTGGGTGGGGTGGGGCTGGCAGTGTTGGTACTAGGGCTGTGTTCACTTGGGCGTGGGTTGGCTGGAGGGGGTAGACTGGACATATTGTTGTTCATGGCTGTTTATGTTGCAGCAGTGGCAGAGGGAGCTGGCTGTGATCATTTTGGGGAAGCGGGATACTTTGATGGAGGAGGACTCAATGGGAATGGGGACTCATTAACCATATTCTTTCAAAGAGCAAGAGAGTGTGCGTGTGTGTGTGTGTGTGTGTGTGTGTGTGTGTGTTTGTGTGTTGGTAGGGTGGAGCGGTCTGTATGTGGGTTTGGGGAGCAGGCTGTGTGTATCATGGTGGGCAATGGTGGCTACTGTAGGAGAAGCCAGGTGTTTGTGTGGGAGACTGGCTGTGTTGGCAGTGGAAGGGACCAAGCATATGTGTGGGGAGCTGACCATGTTGGTGGAGTCAGGCATTTTGCAGAAGATGGCCATGGTGTTCGGGGATGAGGGTGCCAGACATGGGGGCCTGACCATATCGGTGCATTAAACTGGTGGTGAAAGCTTATTTTTGGCTTACAAAATATTACCAAAAGCATGCCATACTTGACTGCACTTTGGGAAATATTTATATATTTGTGGGGGGCAACAGGTTGAAAGACTGCAAGGTGGTTGGTGTGTCCAGGGGGACACTTGTGATCTTAGGTGGCTCCACATACTGTGCTGTATTACAGAGGGTATGGGGGGATGTGTGTGTGCGTGTGTGTGTGTGTGTGTGTTGTAGGTGTTGTTTGTATGGTGCAAAGGATCTGACTGTTTGGGTGAGTTGGCTGTGAGGAATGAGGATGAAGTGGGCTGTGTGTGGGTTTAGGAAGCAGGCTATGTGAGTCTTGGTGAGGGATGGTGGCTATTGTAGGAGAAGCCAGGTGTATGTGTGGGGAACTGGCCATGTTGGCAGTGGAAGGGACCAGACATATGTGTGGGGAGCTGACCATATTGGCAGGGGCAGGCATGTCACAAGAGCTGGCCATGGCATTCGGTGGTGAGGGTGCTGGACATGGGTACATGGCCATATTGGTGCCTTAAACTGGTGGTGAAAGGTCCTTTTGTGGTGAATTTCCCATGTAAGTGGGTGGTGATACTCCACAACATGCTGTTAGTTAAGCATGAGCAACAAAAAAAAAAAAACTGAGTGTGTTTGACTTGATGTGTTGGTTGCATAATTGCAGTCATGTATTGTATCTTACTTGCCATCATCAACCTATAATAATACAGCAAATGAGGTCTAATAGCAAAACATCTGTCAGCTTTAATAAGAAGGTGATATCTGTGTGTTAGTGATAGTGTGTGATCACCAGACGTTGAATGTAGCAGGCATCTGACTGCAAGCAACATAACACAAGATTAATGGAGGTTACCTGGAAGTGCAAGAACAATTCATGAAATAAACACATACTGTGGCCGGCCTGGTGGCACTGAGGGTTGAGGCATTCACCTTACCTCACCTGACGTTGGTGACTCGTGTTCAGGAGTGGACATGAGTTGTTGGGGGGTGGTCAGGGCAGGAGAGGATCTAGTGTCCAGAGGACTGCACTCCTCTCCTGGAGAGGGTGGGTTGTGGGCTCCGAGGGTTTAGCATCTCCCAGTGGAGACTGGGGGCTCTGCATCCAAGGAGACATGTAGGTGGGGAGAAATGTGGCAGGATGCTCTGAGTGCTGATGCGGGAGCGAGCCCGCTGTACACTGGACTCCATTGCACGCCTGCATCTCGGGGAGAAAAGGCAGAAAAACCCTGGCACCCAGACAGGCGAAGGCGGACCCACGGCACGGCACCCACGCTCAACACCAGACCCTTCCAACCAGCCACTGGTTCTCACCCTCCCCCATTGTAGATAGAGTGCCAGAGGAGTGGTGGTCCCACCTAGGGGGGACTCAGAGCCAGGGGGTTGGTCAGGTCAGAATGAGGGGTAGAGAGCACTCCCAGGATGGATGTCTGGTTGGAGGACCTTGGTAGAGTGGGGAAAAAGCCAGAGCCTAGCATCTATGCTGGAAAGAGGTCTAGGGCCAAAGAACAAGGGGGCATAAACAGAGTTAAATAAATAAACATGTACTGTAAGTAATTGATTTATTGTGCACATTTTCCTTTCCTAGACTCATTCAGAAATGTATTTCTGTGGCTGTACAGTGGATGAGGTTACAGTGAGATATTCAGAAGGCCTATGACTTCAAAAACTATAAGAGTTGGAGTATTTCAACTACTAAAATTTGTTGACTGGATTTAATTTGACTTCCAAAAGTTGACAGCTGGAAGTATTTTGACTCTAGTAAAACTGAAATGACTTCCAAATTTCAACCCATGGAAGTATTTGACTTCCACCCAAAAGAAAATATCTGAAGCCCTGCTTGTATGTTTGATTTACTCTATAACTTGCTGCTATAATTACACTGGTCTCAATGTATGAAACCTATGCATACCTGTGCATGGCATGTAGGCAACATTAAGTTTACTTGCCAAATGAAAGGGGGGTAAGAGAGTCATCTGTGTCATGAACTAAACCAACACATGGCAGATTTGAATGCACCCACTCACAAGATCCCACCATTACCATGAGGCATCACTCATGGCAGGATTGGGAGTGTGCTGGGGGAGCAGCCACCATATGTGCCTCAATACTCCCCCATCACTTGGATAGCCCACTCAGGAGAGTGCTGGCTCGTGACCAACCATCCCCTTCATCATGGGGGCCAAGGCACAGGCCAGCAAGTAAATGCAGTCTTTTCTTTTTGTCTTGTTAATAATGTCCCCATTCAGTAGGGGATATGGCAGTCCTTTCCATGGCCTTCTCTATCCCAGGATCCCCTGTGTTTGCAGATCAGGTGATCCACTTGGATGCCAGACTGGGCTTCCGATTGGAAGCCCATTTTCTGGACCATGTCTGCTCCCTGGTTGGCCCCTTCCCATTTATGGTATACATGACTGTCTATTGGGCCTGCCAGAGGTAATAAATACCCACTCCACATATTAGTCTGGGGCCAGATGTGCAGCGTGCAGCTGCTCAGTCCAGTACACACCTTTTCTGGTGCGTTACCAAGCCTGTTCATGCATAGGGCCAGTTGTGTGTTCTTGTTCTTTTTGAACTTATGTATGTGACTGAAAATGCAGTGTATATTTAATGCATAAGAAACAATTGTAAATGAGCTCTGCTCAACTTAAGGTAGTGTCGCTATAGTTAGGGTTCTGTAGACACAGTAATGTTAACGTGTGATCTTCAGCCACGTAAATCTTGGCCATTCCTTGATGGTTTTTCACAAAAGTTTTGAAAGACTGTATTTCTGGCACAGGATCTTTTGATCTGCTAATTTTTGTGAAATTTATTTTAGTAGTGATAGACAAAAACATGAAAAAGATAAACTTTCTCAAACATATTGTAAAAATACCATCAACAGCTTAATCTGGTGTAAGGTCAGTTGGCATTCATCTGTATCCCCCTTCCCTGGGTCGTGCCTGAAAATAGGCAGAATTTGCTAGTGCACTTACCCGGTCAACAAAACCTAAATAAACAGATAAGAACTACCACTATCTCTGACATACTGAGAGCAGTCAGAGGCACACACTTTGCCCTTATTAGGGCTCCTGAACTTACAGTGAAGTGGCTGTTGCTTCACTAACATGATCAGCCGTCAGAAGCCCATCCCCTCTGCTAGTACTGTCCCCAATCCTGGTCTCTCTCCCTCCCACCTCCCTTCCTCCCCAAAAGGTGCTCAACTTCATTTTGTAATACATTACTGGTGATCAAGTTGAATCTGTTGCATTCCTTAGGGTTTCAACAATCCTGTAACACAGTGTTGGTGTTGCCCTAACTTCAACAAAACATAAAAAAAACAACAGTAAGTTCAAAAAAAGTGTGGCCCGCCCATGTGCACAGACTTAGTTTTTTGCCTCAGTTTTCTTTTAATCATAACTTTATCATTTTTTTTTTCACTATTTCTTTTTTGTAACTTCATCTTTATTGAAAAGTTCAGGCATAAAAAGTCACAAGTTATAGAATCTGGACAGTTCCACATTGACAATGATGAGAACTTTCCATTTCAAGTGACAGGTACCAGTTCTACAATAAACAGAACAGTGACTCTTAAAGTCATGGAATAGAATTAATTGAACAAGAGAAAAATAAAAACTATATTAAACCAAGACTGCAGAGTCGAATTGTCAATGATTTCATATTTGAACCATTCCTACACACAATTTATGGGTATGTGTTTGAAAATGTTCTAAATCCCATAAGAAATTATGCTATTTCCCCTGATAAATCCCAAACAGTCTCCAGGTAAAGTTTAAAATAGCCTTTGGTCTGGGGAAAGCAAAGTCCTGATAGTTAGTTCACCTTCAAGTGGATGCAGACGAATTTGATGGTCCCATAGGGTCCATGGGGAAGGCATAGAGATGCAATTTAGCCCACTTATTAAATTTGTCCAGTGTCAATCATAGTATATATAGCAGTAATCTGCTCTATACTGACCATAGCTCCCATGTAGGTCTTCCATTCCAGAGTTGTAGGTACTTCTTCCAAAGGCCACTGGAAAATGATTCCCTTTGTGGCCACTAGACACATAGCATGAAAGGCATGTTGGTATTTTCTAGCAGCGTAGTTTTGTTTGCTCCTCAATTTCTGTTTACTCAGAGCTTTAACATGTATAATATTTTTTCATAAATCAACCCCCAAAATACATTCTGAGTGGGATTTAAAAGTTGCCTCTTATGTTGTCATGTGAGAGAGTGTTAACTCACAGATCTTTGAGGATTTTGTGAAAGAAATATTTAAAAAAAAAATCTCTTGAGGAAATTACTAGAGATTTTTAATATTTCTTTCACAAAATCTTCAAAGATCTGGAAGTTAACACCCTCTCACATGACCACATAAGAGGAAACTTTTAAATCCCACTCAAAGTGTGCTTTGGGGGTTGATTTATGAAAAAAACATAAATGTTAAAGCTCTGAGTAAACAAAAATTGAAGACAGAAACAAAACTAAGACCCTACTCATGCAGAGTTTGCTTTTTTGTGTCTTTTTGAAGTTAAGGCAACATCAATGCTGTGTCATGGGATCGTTCAAACCCCAGGGAGTACAACTCCACAGATTCAACTCCGCTCAGTGGACTTTTTACCTAAACATTGCATTTCCCTACTTAATACATTTTGTGCTACAACTGTAACTTGTAAATTAATAGTTTGTTGTTTGGTTTTTTTTTTGCAATAAATCCTTAGTAAAAAGGAAAATTAAATTAAGTCTCATAAATTCTTAAAAGTTACACATTTCTGTTCAAATATCTGATGACACAGCAGTGGGTATACATACAGAAATTCTTATATCTTTGTAGGTCAGTTGTACGGCAGCCCTCTCTGGACTCCTTTTAAATATATTTTGTTTATTCATACTTTGATGACCTGGTAGGTGCACTAGTGCCAGGTGCCTTTTTCAGGTACAACCTGGGTACTACAAGTACATTAAATACAAACGAAGAAAAATGTCACAGTCATACTACATGGCTCAAGATAATGGGAGGTAGAATACAACATACTGTGCAGTCAGTTAGCAGCGTTGCAAGTTTTACATAGCAAATTGCATTTCACTCGTCTATAAATTAACAGAACCCAGTGCAGTCTCCCCCACCCCACCACAAAAAATGGCTGCTCAAAAGACCCTGCAATCCATTAAAAGAATGTTACTTTCTTTCTTTCTTGCTTGCTTTTTCTTCACTCAGTCATTTTTTTAAAGAGGGTTTTATGGTATCTGTGACGAAAATCCCCTTGCCAGCGACTTCAAGTTCACTGCCACCAAAAGGTTTTAACCGACAGGAACCAGGAAACCTGCTTACCTCCTCCTTTGCACAAGGTCAGGAAGGTCAACACAATAACTATGGGTAGAGTGCCCCCTTCAGAGACATACTGCAGACAGAGTCCAGCACAAATAACCAAATTACCTTAACAAATAAACAGGAAGTCACTTGTTCTATCAAAAATAGATTCTTTATTAAAAGACTACAAGTATTTACAACAAGATTTATGTCCAGTCATACAAAAGGATTACAATTTACTAGAAATTAAAATAAATGGAGTTAAACCAGACAGTTAACATGTAACACCTGGGTGGCGCTACCCCAAGGGATACTACCCCTGCCTGTCTGGCTAGCAGCAGGTTGAGGAGCCTAGGTTCGATAACGGGTGCCTCCACCCAAAGGTCAGGGTTGGTTTTGGTCAAGTTAACCAGGCCACAGCCCTCTGGGACACTGTGACCCCCCCTTTTTCCACTAGTGGCCCACACAATACACAATATGCACCTTCCCAACACCCCAGATATGCTTTGTACATACACTTATATTTGTCACTTACCCCCAGGGCTGGTTCCTTCAGCTTGACTCTGGGGACCCCCTGTAAAATAAGGTGATACAGTACAAAAGCAACAGTGCAATACCTTCAGCATAAATTGACACCACAGTCAATGTAAACTGCAGAAAAAACAGATCTGATTTATTCAGGGGACTGTAACAAGGAGGGGGAATAATCAGATTAATTGTCTTAAACACGTTACTAATCATACTACTGTGCATGCATTTAGAGTCCAACTCAGTCACACTCTCTGGGTACCCAGAATTGAGGAAAAGGCTAGCCAGGACCGATGCCCAGAGTAGGCTGGCGGTGCAGCTGGTTGGGGCCCTGTGATGGAAAACGAACATGCACACACACACAATGTGTAATCCGGAGCCAGAGGGCTCAGTTCATGAAAAGAAACACAAAACAATCAGATGACACACTTTTGATTTGAGAAGAGTTACAGGGAGCTACCCTGATAATTACTCACGGTACCCATGCTGAACACAGGAGGGCTGATAGATGAACATTCTGGTTTGCCAGAGGAAACAGGGCCCACATGAGTTGCTTCGGTGCAATTCTTGTTCAGGCAAAGAGCTGGGGCTGATCCCCTGACTGGTCCCTCGTCGATGGATCTTCTCTGTGCAGCAAGGTAGGGAGACAAGGCCCTCATGGCAAGGCCTGTCTGCAGCAGGCAACAATGGATTCAGTCCAATTTTAGCTGGGAAACAGCTTCCAGCCACTAGCACACAGTTCACAGAAGAACGGGGATTAGATTGCGATCCCCATCCAGCACATAGCACATTCATATGTACAAGCCAGCAGCTCACAGCCAACTAAATTGTGATTGACTTTCAGTACACAGTGCATTTATATACCAGAATTCTACTGTACCAGGCCAAATGCTCCCTAGTCACGATCGCAAGTCTTTGCACACACTGGGAGCTCAGAAGTGACTGTAATTCCTGACAAGCTGATTGCATTCAGCAAATTCCTCGGTCTTCTACAGGTTAAGCCTGGTCCCAAATCAGCAGCTTGCTTTGTCCTCACAGAATTTGGAATTAGTCTGACAAGAGTCATATTCTCCCTCTCAGGGCAGAAAGCAGGTTAGCAGGACAGAAATCAGTCCTTCCACGATTCTCCCTCGTGAACTACTGCGTAACACGACCACTCGAACTAGACGAGCTCCTTCTCTCTCAGCTTCCAACTCAAATCTGGCTTTCCAGCAGACAGCTCAGGGGATTTCCCTCAGATCAGAAAGGTTCGGTTGGGCAGTTTAGCTGTCAGTCACAGTAACAGTTCCCCCTTGTGTTGCAAAAAGGAACCAACAGTCTACAACTACAAATCCCAACTAGTAGTCCATACAGTCCCATTTCAGCAGGCTCCATTTTAGAGTCCCCACATACTGATTGGTCCAATTCAGCAGTTCAGGACCAAAATGGTGGAGCTAAACAGAAACAGAAACAGTCCATGCTGCAAGAAGGCAGGTTAGAACAACTACATTAGTATTACTACTCTAGCAAATGTGCAGTAAATAATTACATCTTTCAACGGTGCTCCCTCTGCACAATTAGTGATGGCAGAACGGAGTGATTATTCTGCAAACCGGGAGGAACTCGGGCATAGAAACACACAGACCCCCATTCAGATTAATTATGACTGCAGGCTGGCAGCCCTTAAAGAGACAGTACATGAAGGCTTTAAAAGCGCTTACTGGCAATCACATTTAAACGGCTTAGGTGCCGAACACCAACCAGACTGTGAGCAATTAAGCAAGCTCTTGGAAGACTTTTCGGGAACCCCCATTTGTAGGGGGGTTACAAACAGATAGAAGAATTTGAGCTATTCTCACTCCATAACCTATTTATTTACCTGCTGCTATCTGAAGAAACACAATCCCCAAAGCTGTATTTCTCAGCAGATCTCTAGCTGCAGGGCTCTGGGTTTTCAGATGTTATTGAGTCCAAGAAAGCAAACTGACCCTTAGGTAGCTGATTTATTCTTTTTGGCTGTGGGAGGTACTTTTACTCCCTTTGAGTGACAGTTTACCACTGTCCCCTCCCCAAATGAGTTTGTGTATGGAGGGATGACATCATCCAGGCTAGCTGACTTCTACACACATTCATAAATTCTCAGTCCAATTTTATGATTTATTTTTCAGGAAGTCGAAGGTGTGCAAACGCAAGCCTCTGCCTTCCAGGCTGACTGAGGCGTTCAAAATGGCACTCTCCCATCTGCCTTATGGGATCTGCAGCTACAGATTCCCACAAGAACATTTTTCTGCAGCTGAGTTGACTAATTATTTCCCATGAGACCTGCTTGGACATGACATTGGAAGCCATGTTTTGTGCCCATTTTTGCAAAGAGCACAACTTACAACACAAGCATGACTATATTTACAAAGGAGATTAACAAAAAAGAAAGTAATAGATCACTCTGGTCACATGCCCATCACAGTATCACATGTCAGCTGAAATGTGAATAAACTCAGATACCAATGGCTAGGTAAACTCCTTGGCTGGGTACCGACTCTTAACATTTTAGTCGTTATTTTCCTTATCTGAACTGGACTCTCACTGCTATTCTTTCTTTTTTATGTGAGACTCCTCCCCATTATTCACTTATATGTAGCATGCATCCAACTAAAAACTCACAGTTGGTCAGAAGGGAGCTTGCTAATAGAGAGGTCCGTGTCCCCCCCCCAATTATTAAAGGAAAACTACATGCAGAAATCATAAAAGGAGATGTAGTGCATTGTGATTGTGTTTGTTTTTCTGATGGTCCCTGGTGTTCTGTTCCATGTGTCTGGGACAAGTTTTTTTAATACATTTCCCTGCCAGTTTTATGGCCCCTGGGTATGGTCATTCAGGCTACTTTTATTGCCTTTGGCCTGTTGAAATTTTCCAGAATACCTCTGGGAGTGATGTAAATTAGTCACAAGTCTTTCAAAGGTGAATTGGCTTTATTGTCACCCAGTGACAGCACTTTACAATGCAAATTGCCACACATCCAGAATAACAGCAGCCGGCACTTAGAAAAATCTGGCTTCAGCTGGGGAGGGATGGCAAACACTTTTTCAAAGCAGGTAACTTTCATAAGCAGTTACAGTTAGATGGTTTTGACTAGATTATAGCTAGGATCCTGGACTCTGAGTTCTAATGCATGAACTGTTAAGGGTGTTGAACCACTGAGGAGCCCTGTGCATGAAGGATCTCTGACTCAGCTACCAATAGCTAGGTAAACTCCATGGCTGGGTACCGACTTTGGCTGGGTACCTTTGAAAGACTTGTGACTAATGTTAAGAGTTGGTACCCAGCCGTGGAGTTTACCTAGCCAATGGTAGCCAAGTCAGAGATCCTTCATGCACAGGGCTCCTCAGTGGTTCAACACCCTTAACAAAGAAACTCTAGCAGCTGTAACGCTAAGCCCCTTTAAAAGGAAACTAAGTCTATTCCTCCCCTCTACCTCACAGTGTGACTGCCTTCCCTAACCATTGCTCTACGCTCCTTTCCCTTACAGTGGCTATAACCAGCTTTGCCTGCCTTGCTTTCACTGCACCAGCCTCCCCCTTCTCTCCCTTTGCCACCCGCTCACCCATCCATCCCCTTCCTAAGGACACATTCTACTCTATGGCTTCTGGCCCTTTCCCCCTCACTCTGTCCATCCTTGTCTGACAACGGCACCTGCCTGCTGGCTTCTTCCTGACTTCCTCCTACATAGATACTGTTCTACCATGAATTCTGTTAAAAGCTAGCTTATGTTGTTCTACTTCAACTTATTGACTGTACTATTTAGGCCTTAGTAATCAACATGTTAAGTTTGTAATCTTTGTTCACCTTTGTGTTATGTCACCCCCATCCTCTGACATGGAACCTTTGTAAATGAGCAGTCCCTGCTCAAAGGTGCTTGTAATCCTAGAGTTTAATAAATAAATAAATAAATGCAAGGTCTGATTAACATCATTCCTAGAGGATTTCTGGGAAAATTCCAAGAGATGAAAGACAATAAAAGAAACCTGAATGACACTCCCAGGGACCATGAAACTTGCTGAGAAAAGCAAAAAAAAAAAAAAAACCTCATTACAGGTAACAGAACACCAGGGAACATCAAAAAAATTAAAACCCAATGAACAACATGTGATTTTATAATTTTTACTTCAATGGGCCTAAGCAACCAGAGTAGTGTTATGCTTGTGCAACTGTGATAATTGTTTGGCCATTCTCATTCTCTATTCCACAGGGAATTACCACTCTGTAGGGGTGCCGAAGACAGGGAACCCTCTAAGAGGGTTCCACCCCTAGAGGTGCTACAGGATGGATTCCTTGACTAAAGGTACCATAGGAAGGAGCCCCAAAAAGAACAGTTAGCAGTAAATGTAGACTACGAGGTAGAGAAGCAGATTGACAGCAACAAGATAGCTTGATGAAACACAAATCATATGCACAGGTTGTCAGGACTGCACTGTTTACATCAGGGGACTTCCTAAGGAGAGAGGGAATAGTGAGTAGGGCCATCATCCATCTCCATCCAACAGTGGAAAGCTACCTAAAGAAACTAAGGAATATAATATGATATGAACAACTAACTACATATTATGACCTTTGGCATGGAGCAGAGGAAAAAAATAACTTTTAACAGGAGGAAACCTCTGGGGATCCAAGGCCTAGGTTACCTTCCCTCCAGGCAATGGGTAGTTTATTTAGTGATGGCTCTGCTGCTGCAGTTTGGAAACCTAATCAAAGGGCAGGAAATATTCCAGTTTGGTGGAACGCTCGCACAATCCCCTCTAACAGGAACACTGTGAAGGGCTGTGAGAGGCCTCTGCAACAACAGGTACTCTGAGTGAGAGTGGACCCCCAAGGCAGGAGGAGAAGAGCAACAACCACTAAGGCACTCAGCTGGCCTACTGACTAAAACAAACTGGGTGAACCAGAGGTGGTCGTAGGGAGAATAACTTTCGAAGGTGCCACGGCACACTATAGCCAAAGGAGCACTCTTGGGCTGTGAGGGCTCCACTCCTCAGCAGCTGAAGTATTAACTTCTGCATCAAGAGGTGCACCATGTGACTGAATTCTAAAGCTCTGTCCAGAGCGAGGACATTCCCCACTACTGGCCAGATGAGAAGGACCATACCCCAAGGTTCATATGCTCAAGATGCAGACTTCGTGACTGCAAAAGCAAGACCATCAGCTTACAGGGCGAGCCCTGAGCCAGAAAAAGGTAATGGACATGTTTAGCATGCCTCCGATTTATGAATGGGACTATGAATCAACTTTGAGTGTTTGATAGGAGAAGGCCGGGTGAAGCCAGTGGCCGTAGATTAGGCAGTAGGCCTTGAAAGGTTGCGAGCGAACTCTGAAGCTACAAGATTGAAAGGTTGCAAGTGAACTCTGCAACCACAAGATTGAAAGGTTGTTAGCGAACACTGCAACTATGAGACTACCAAGGCGGGACCTTGTGGACCTTGAGGGTGAGGTAGGAGGCTGCAATGCAAGCCAGTGTTTGGTGGTCTGATACTAGTAGCAACCAGCAGAAAACAAGCCAACCAGTTCCATTACAGAAGCTAAACCGGTGGTGACATAGAAGGTAGGTGTTTATGATAGGCTGTGATGCCAGTGACTGAATCAATGAGGTTTAGCATAAATGAATCAATGAGGTTTAGCAGATAGAAGATATGTAGCAGGATTTGCAACAGCATTTGCAACAGCAATACAGTGGAACTGGGCAGCAGCATAGGTAAGCATGATGTATCGCATAGGAGGTAAGTTGAATTACATATATGCTAGGCAACCATTTCCATAAAGGAGCAATCATAGTTTACATAAAAGCATTTGATGCCATGGTTTCAGCATGAATAGTGAATTGATATGATAGGCATAAATACCTTAAATGCACAGTAAAAAGGGTTTGGCAAGCTCAACCCATCACATTTACAATACATTTTTATAAGATTTATAGAGGTGCACCTGGTGTGTGACCAGACAAAAGCACACACTCAAGATACCCGTGCCCCCCACTCTGCTGCTTAAAAGCCTGCAATTTATTCAAATAACATGCATATTTTTACTTGTTTTAGATTGTTAGAGGGGTTCTTGGTCTCATCTTTCAGCTGAATTATGATCAAGCCTGACTACTGCAGCAAAGTGACGAACTCATCGATCAGGAAAAAGGCATCATATTTTACCTTGCCATTCTGAGCTGTGGTTCTCCTGTTTTCTCTGTATCTTATGTAGAATCCATCTGTGGCTTCATTGTTTATATCATGTGCCCTGTTCAATTAGAGGTTCACAGGGGAGTTCACCAGTTAGGAGAAGGCCACAGTTCTCCTGCATGCAGTTCATTAAAAAGGGTTTGGCAAGCTCAGCCCAACACATTTACAATACATTTTTATAAGATTTATAGGAGTGCACCTGATGTGGGATCAAACAAAAGCAAACGGTTAAGGTACCAGTGCTCCCCCCCCCACACAAACATACACTCTCTGCTGCTTAAAAGCCTGCAAATTATTCAAATAACATGAGTATTTTTACTTGTTTTAGATTGTTAGAGGGGTTCTTGGTCTCATCTTTCAGCTGAATTGTGATCAAGCCTGACAACTGCGACAAAGTGACCACCTCATTGGTCAGGAAAAAGGCATTGCATTTTACCTTGCCATGCTGAGCTGTGGTTCTCCTGCTTTCTCTGTATCTTATGGAGAATCCACTCTCTGACTTCACTGCTTATATCCTATGCCCTAGCCAATTGGAGGTTTACAGGGGAGCTCGCCAATTAGGAGAAGACTACAGTTCTCCTGCATACAGTTCAGTAAAAAGGGTTTGGCAAGCTCAACCCATCACATTTACAATACATTTTTATAAGATTTATAGGTGTGCACCTGGTGTGTGACCAAACAAAAGCATACAATTAAGGTATCAGTGCCCCTCCTCCCACTCTGCTGCTTAAAAGCCTGCAATTTATTCAAATAACATCAGTATTTTTACTTGTTTTAGATTGTTAGAGGAGTTCTTAGTCTTTGTATGAATACCTTAAATGCCATTAAGGTGGCGATGGGTTAATCCAGTAAGGAGCATGCAATGCAGTAATGGAATGCAATGAACATCTGAAGGCCGTGTAGGCTGTGAAGTTAATGATTTATGCATAGATAACTGAAAGCCATGTAGGCAAGAAAGCAGGGCAAAATCATATTACTTACATAAAAGAATGCTCCTGCTAATTGGACCCACGATGCCACACCATGACACCGCAGTCACCCACCATGGGAATAACAGGGAAACCACAAGTTGAGCATCATGAGACCAAACAGCAACTGTAATGTTGGTAGGGTAGGAACCCCCAACAGAGGCTCTGTTACTGGTAAGGTCCTAGTGAAGGACAAGCCACAGGATAGCAAGCTGCCAGAGTAATGTGAACAGGAGAAACAAATGAATGTCTTAAAGGTTCAAAATCGTTAAATTCAGAAACAAACTGCTAAAATGCCTGCAGCTGGAAGCTGAGACCAGGCAGGTAATGTAGTAGCTGAAAGTGGCAGTATAGCAATGCAGCAGTTGGGCCTGGCTAAGCAAACACTAAATAAACTGCGCAGCATTTGTCCTAGTGGAGTTAGCACTGAGTAAATCAAGAGCAGAGCTGTAAAACAGGGAGTACAGCAAGCTGAACAGCAGAGCCAGGACCAGGTGCAATCAATTAAAGTGGAGCACAGGAGGCAGCAAACTGCAGTATGAGCTGAAACATACAATAACAATTGCAGGAAAGCTGAGGTTTGTAGGAGCCTGGAGCACAGGCACAGGATAAACACTGTGCAAACAGAGGGCAACAAGATGTTAGGAAAACTAGAAAAACACAAAAAGAAAACACAAACTAAAAACACAAACACAGGAGAACAGAAAAACAAGCACACAAGGAAGCGCACAGCAGCCGGAGGCAAAACTAATACTAACCAAGGCAAGAAAACAAACAGAATCCAGCAGAAACCTAGCAGAGCCCAGAGCACAAGCAATGTTGGAGGGGGGGGAGGAGGAGACAAGGCCTCAGCAGACCCCAGGAGAGAAGACAGACCAACAAAGCCTCCAGCCAGCAAAGAAAAAATGTTTCAGAAGGAGGCCAGGAGGAACTGCTTATATAGTTCAGAAAGGCTGCTTGCTCATCCCATTGAACTACAGGCATAGCCTTTCAGTTGTAGTTTTCCTACAGGTAGTTAGGGAAAGGACGGGGGGTACCCTGGAGGAATAATAGGTTACAGGGAATGTTCCAGGGATTATACAGAACTTGGGCAGACTGAATGGATGTACCGCTAGTCTTTTTCTGCCTTCATTGTCTATGTTTCTATGTTTCCTTTAAGAAAAATAGGATGTAGCAAGCTCATTCTCTGGCTCATTTGCAAAATTTTGATAACATAAATGAATACCGAGAGGAAAGAGGGAAAAGAGAGAGTTACAGCACAGGGGTTTGGATGAGGCGGGAATGGCAGACCAGTGTCAAACTTCACAGCTGAAGCTGAAACAAACATACAGTCTACATTGCTCCCTTACTTACCACATTTCTGTCTGCAGACTGTATAAACTGTAGAAGTGTTTATACTACCTACCCCATTCTCATTTGTGTTGCGGTGCTGGCTGCTCCATTTAAGCTGCAGTGATTCAGCTGATGTTCACACGTCAGCCCCCTAAAGTGGTGCAATGGAGCTTCAGGCATTTCGGGTGAACTTCCATGGGGGGGAAGACAGCTCAGTTGCTGACAGTAACGGTGTGGATCTATCATATAGTTAAAAAAAAATTATAGCAGCAGCCCCAATGTATTTTTTAGAACATGTACACAGTGGCAGCTGTTTTAGCAGTACATTCATCAGCCTAGAGGCTACTGTAGAGACAAGATGTAATGTCATATGTGAGGTGAGCAAGACAATCATTTCTCATTTTTTTAATTTACATTTTTCAGATGAAGCAGGTGAATAAAAATTTCTGTGGATCTATTATATTTATGAAAACATTATATCAGCAGGGGAGCCAGGCAGAACCTGGGGGAGGGGGGGTCCAACTAATCTGGAGGTTTGTTGTGGGGTGCCACAGGGCTGCACCAGTGCAGGTGGAGCAATATGTTTATACGCTTACAAAAAATGCCTGTACTGGTACACGGTTCCACCAAATCAGGGATCACGGTTCACTGCTGCTTCAACACAACAGAGCAACCTACAATGCTCTGCAAGTCCAGTTCAGCTAATCTGCACTGTTCGCAATGGTGCTGATCAGGTTGTGTAAGGGGACCTTGTGATGGAGATGTCCATATCAATGATCCTGGCTGTGAGCCAGGAATCAGGAATACTGTAACAAGAACATCAGGCTGATGCTGCAGTGTCCACAACTCCTATGTTGACTCAACTTAGGGACACTGTATTACCTGAAAAGGAAATTAAAAAAATCATCGGTGGTCAACACGCTCTGTAAATGTTTTAAGGCACCATGAGAACATACTTAAGTTTTACAAAAATATTACCATGCATGTATCATGTCACTTGTGATTGTTTCATTCTTGTTTTTATATGTCAAGTATGACTGAAAATGGGTACTGTACCCAGTCCAACTCCTGTTGAAACAATTCATATTAAAAAAATACAAAAACATCAAGCATTGATGATCTTAAGACCCTTGTGGATAGGAGGGGGGAAGGAACAGGGTCAGGATTTAGTTCAAAATCTTCTAACAGAAGAAGCAGAAGAACAGTGATGAACATTAGTGAGCAGGACATTTCCCAGTGAGGAGGGAATGGAGAGCAGATGATGGGGAAAGATTGAGAAGAAGGAGAGGAATGGGAGACAGACCACCAAAGGGTTTCTAGGTTGACAAAGGGAGAAGGAAGACAGTTATTGCTGATGAGGCAGGGTAAAAGGAGGGATAAAGGGTAGAAATGGGTTAGAGAGTGGTGGAGGAGGAGGGGAAGAGGGGAAGGGAGGAGAGGAGGGTACATTATGGGGGAGAAAAGAAACAGAATGAGGAGAAGTACAGTAAGAACTAAGCCCTAAGGAAAGCAGAGGGAGGGGGATCTGGCAAACAAAACTGGGGAGGGAGTGTATAGAGATGCCAGGCAGGAGCAGTGAGACAGAGAGAGTGGAGGGAGGGGGACAGCAAGCTACAGGATATAATTAACCACTGGGAGACTAGAAGACGAAGACAGGATCTAAGCTGTGATAGGATGAGAGAGGCTGTATGGTGATGGGAGAAAATCTGCAGGTAGCTATTATGGGAGAGGGACCTGGGAAGAGAAATACAGGGATGGAAATGTGGGGAGATGATGAAGCAGATACACAGGAGGCTAAGCAACAGTAACTAGCAATAAAAGCAGCAGGCTAAGTAGCAACTGATTACTTTAGCCTGAAGATATGTACAAGGGTAATTTATAGACAAACGTAAGCAGTACTAGAGAAATGATTACCTTTTTAGAAAGCTAGAGCAATGATAGGAAATGCAGGTTATGCAACAAATGCAAAGCTAGGGTAGCAACCTACACATGCACATTTAACAAATAACAGCATTACCGGTAAAAACATAAATGTCAGCAAAGCAAAACATTTTCAGGCAGCGAGGCAAATAGCCTGGCACCAGCAGTATCTAGAGGAAACTAGCAGCTGTGCAATGAGAGCAACAGGGAAGGAGAGCCTGAACATGAGGGTTACTCACAGGGCCGAGTCCTCTGACACTGCAGCATGGTAAGGATGAGCTCATATCAAATTTGTAATCCATGAATGTGCTGAAATGTGAGACTTTTACCTCCAGTTCAGCCCAGCTAAACATTTTGGCTGCTACAGAATCACTTTGACTTTCAGTTAGTTAATTAGAAAAAAAACACTTTAGCTCTTTCCTAGGTGACGAGGACTATAGTGCCATGACAGTCCCTTCACCCAGCCCAGTCATTTCCCACCCTCCTCCTCCTTCCCTAGAGATTTCTTTCTTAAAAAAATACTATTTCTGTCTCCTGACACAGCACCAGATGCTGACTGATCTTTTTTTTTTTTTACTGACTGACAAACCAGAAGAGGTGGAAGAGATTGGGATTGACTATGGTGAGGAAGAAGAGGTTAATGGATACCAACTATTTGTAGCCTGCTAAGCACAAGTACCAAGGACCCAAAACATCTTTAGCCAACAACATAAAGTTAAAACATAGACAGGGGGTACAACTTGACGCTCAACCAAAGTTGCCAATTCAGCATTCGCTCACCCTTATGGCATGGCATGTCAATACGCAGACACTCCATGCTGATACACACACACTGGCAGGCACCCTCCTATCATGACCCTCATACAGGAGTCTGCTTAGTGCCAAGGGAGCTAAAATGTGGCAAAAGTCCTGCCTCTGTGACTCAGCCACCACTTGGTTGGCTGGCACAGGTTACATGATTGGGTCTGATCAGACAAAAGGAGTTTATGGAAAAAGGAGAAGCCTGGCCCTAGTGGTGAATAGCGAGCCTGGTCCTGTTCCTATCCCTCAGGTGACTGCCGCACAGTGTCATGGCATTTGATACGGATCTGGAAGTGGACGATCCCCTTCAAAGAGGGCTCTGAAGTTCTGCCTCCATGACCCAGTCGCCATCTGGTTAGCTGATGAGATCAAATGATCAGGTCTTCCAGATAACAGGACAGGGAAAGTCATGGCCTGCTCTAACCCCTCAGGTGATCTCACAGACAGTGGCTGAGTGCCACACGACACCCTACGGACATACGAAATTTGCCAGCAGATAAAGGCCTAGAGGTCTATCAAGTCTGCTCGAATGTGCAGCTAGCACCCCTTATTCTGCAGCTGCCCCTCCCTTCCACCCTTCACCTTCATTAATCCTCCCCCTTGTCCTGTCCCATCCCCTTTTGAAGCAGTCCACTGTTCTACTGGATACCACTTCTGCAGGTAACGCATTCCACCCAGCCACCACCCTCTCTGTAAAAAGTGTCTCCTCATCTCCTCCTGAACCTTCCTCCTCCAGTCTCATATCATGGCCCTGGTGGCCCTCCCTCCCTTACTTTGAACAGCCCCTCTGTACCCTGTCTTGTTTATTCCTTTCATGTATTTAAAGGTTTCAATCATGTCACCCCTGTCCCTCCTCTCCTCCAGTGAGTACATGTTCAACTCCTTCAACCTCCTCTCGCTTGATAAGTCCCCAGCCCCTTGATCATCTTTGTCACCCTGCGCTGCATCCCTCCAGTAACTTAATGTCCCTCTTCAGATACAGGCGCCAGTACTGCACGCAGTACTCAGATGTGGTCTAACTAATGACCTATACAGTGGCAGAATCACCTCCTCCCTCCTCAAGGATGTACCCCTTGCAATAAAACCCAGCATTTTGTTGGCCTTTGCAGCTGCCTTCCTACATTGAGCCGAGTTGTTCATTGACCCTGTAATGAGCACACCCAGATCCTGCTCCTCCTCTGTCTGGGCTAGCTGCACTCCCCCCACCTGGTAACTCCTCCTTGGGTTCTTCATCCCAAAATGCAGCACCTTGCACTTTTTGGCATTAAAGCCAGTTGCCAGGTGTCTGAAGATTCCAGCTTTGCCAGATCATCCTGCAACCCCTGCCATCCCCTAGGTCATCCACCACCACTCCTACCTTGGTATCATCAGCAAACAGACTGATCTTGCTCTTGATGTCCCATGATATGTCTGCAGTGAATATCCCAAACAACACCAGTCCCAGCACCGAGCCCTGTGGAACACCACTCGTCACTGCCCTTGGGTGTGAGAGCTCCCCACCCATCACCACCCTCTGTTGCCTTCCCTGAAGCCAGTTTCCTACCCATCTCACCAGCTTTGCACCCGCCCCTGTGCCTACTAACTTCCTTCCCAGCCTTCCATGAGGCACCGAGTCGAATGCCTTACTGAAGCCCAGATACAGGACATCCACTGCATGGCCCCTGTCCAGTTGCCTAGTTACCCAGTCATAGAACTCCACCAGATTGGTTTGGCAGGATCTGCCACGTATGAAGCCATGCTGTCTGCTGTCCTGTAGTCCTTTGGCCTCTAGGAGGGCCACCAGCCTCTCCTTCAGGATAGTCTCCATTAGCTACCCACGATGGATGTGAGGCTCACTGGTCTGTAGTTTCCCGGTTCATCCTTGGGGCCACACTTGTGGAGGGGCACCACATGAGCCATCCTCCAGTCCTGAGGTACACACCCCGAATGTAGTGAGGCATTAAATAGGTTTGCCAAAGTTCCTGCAAGGACCTCTGCCAGCTCCTTCAGTACCCTGGGGTGGATGCCATCTGGGCCTGGCGCCTTGTCCACCCTCAGTGCCTTCAAACCCTCTCAAACTCTGCCCTCCATGATTTCCCCATCTGTCACCCCTTCCCCCCCTGTTTGTGCCATTTCTCCCACCTTGGGTGTCACCCCCCCTCTCTTCTCTTTAGTAAATACTGAGCAGAAGTACTCATTTAGTGCTTCTGCCTTATCGCACCCTGCTTCCACCCAACCCCCCTCCTTCCTAATCCTTACCATATATCAGTGCTTGACTTGCAGAAATAAGGTAAAAAAGTGTGACCACCAAAAGGGGATAAAAAATGTGGTGACAACCATTGTTGTAGGTATGGAAATCAAACAAAAGGTTTTTTTCTGCAATAAGGTTATTTTAACAGTAATATATGACATTACCAATAATCAGTTTCTCACTTAGTATTTTTACTTCTGAAAGCTGAGACCTGGGAAGTACAGTGATGTTCATCAGAATCAAGCACTCTGTGTGAGATTTCACAGTTTACTGCTTGTCAAACTGGAGTAATTAGCATTGGATTACTGTACATTGAGCTCCTGCAGTATCCTGCAAGATATCCCAGCAAAAACTGCGATACTGTACTCAATCCTGGCAGATGACACTGTACTTTAAATTTAAAAAAAAACTGGAATGACTGCCAAATGTGCGCCTATTTAATTTTTTGACCTCCATAACAAACAGATTAACTAAACCAATCTGTTCTGTACATTCCTACTATACAAGATGAATAACATTTGAAGGAAGGCAGGCTTCCTCATACAGGATGTGTAACCCCCCCCCAGCCCACCATCTAGGGGCATACATTCTTTCACAGATGGTCCAGGGGCATTAAGGGGGGGTACCCTCAAGCGCTCAGCACTGAGACAAATGCACTCCATACAAGGCAGGAAAAGCTGTGGCCTACCTTATTTTATTTATATATTTATTTATTTAAATCTAGGATTACAACATACCTTTGAGCCAAGGTTCTTTTACAAAGGTTCCACGTCCGTAGTACATACAGTTGACATCAAATTGGTTACATGGTTACAGTTTAGTTACACGGTACAAGATAACATACAGTAACTTAGGAAGACATTAGGTATTATGGATGAGGTGTGACAAACAGACACTAGGAAGAAGACAGTTGGGGGAAGGGCTGAGGAAAGGGATGGCATATGTGGGAGAGAGCAGAGTGCGGCAGCCGATGGGCTTTGTCAGGACAAACACGGTGTTAGTGCTTTGGAAGTGGCTGAGGACAGGTAAGTGCAAGTAGAGAACAGAACAGACCCCGGGGTGTTTAGGGGCCACAGCTTGTTAGGTGGTACACCCACAGGTGTTGGTGCCTATAAGGGAGAGTCGGAGCTTAATTTTGAAGACACCTAGTGTTGCTGCGGAGGAGGTGTCCACATAGAGACTGTTAAACCAACTTGGGGCCCTGTAAGCAAACAACCTTTCTCCTTGTGACGTGTGGCAGTGGGGGATTTGCAGGATATGTGGCTTAGTGCCCCTGGTGTTGACGGTGTTAATTTTGGGTTTAAGGAGTTTGTTGACTCCAGGAGGTGCTTTACCCAGTTGGATTTTCTTAGCTATGATGCAGGTTTGGTATTTGATTTGGTTGTTAAATTGCAGACACCCTGTTTTAGAGTAGAAGTCGTAGGTGTGGGTGAGACAGTGGGAACCAGTAATGAGACATTAGGCTTGATTGAGGGAAGTTGAGACTCGTTTGAGAGAGGAAGTTGTGGCAGATCCATAGATAATGAGGCCGTAGTCGATGATGCTGATGATGGAGCTCTGGACAGCAACAGACAAAGCTTTTCCTATGTTGGAACAGAAGGCCCAGCCTGGTGTTTGCTACCTTTGCCACATTATTGATGTGTGGAACATAGGTGAGATTTGAGTCTAAGGTGAGACCAAAGTATTTAAAGGTATGGACTTGCTCAAGGGTGATTCCTTGTTTGGTTTTAATGGAGAGTTGACTTTGTTTGAGTTTGTTGTGGGTACTGCAGAAAATCATGGCTTTTGTTTTCTTCTGGTTAAGGATCAGTTTGTGTTTAGCGAACCAATTTTCGACTGCTGTGAAGGCCCGCTGGAGGTTTCCTTGAACATGTACTGGGTCATGGTGGGAGGTCAAGATGACAGCATCATTCACATAGAGTAGAAGTTGTTCAGGATAGGAATCTGGCAGTGAGTTCAAGAAGAGGCTGAAAAGGAGGGGGGCCCAGGATTGAGCCCTGTGGGACACCGGACCGGACTGGTCTTGGGTCTGAGAGTGTGTCTGCAATTTTCACTCTTTGGTACCAGTTGTTTAAGTAGCTCTTGAACCAATCCACTAAGTTGGGTGACAGCCCTGCTAGCTGAAGCTGGGCAAGAAGTAGATGATGGTTGACGGTATCAAAGGCTTTAGTTAAGTCAATGAAGGTGGACCCAATTATTTGACTGTTATCTAGTGAGTGATGGATTGCACCAGTAGATTCGAGTAAGGCCGTTGAGGTGCTATGGCCTTTCCTAAAGCCATGCTGCTCCTTGCACATGATGCTGTACTTGTCAAGGTAGTCAGTGAGCTGGTCTGACACAATCCTTTCCAGGGCCTTGGAGAGTGGAGGTAGGATGGAAATTGGACGGTAGTTCTCATGTGCTGTTTTGTCCCCACTTTTGTGAATTGGGGTTACCGAGGTGGATTTGCATATGCCTGGGAACTGGCTGAGGTTGAGGGAGAGGTTAAAGATCCTAGTCAGTGGCCAGAGAACTTCATCAAGGGTGAGCGATAGTAGTTTGAGGTCAAGGGAGTCTTTTTTTATTTTATTTTTTTATTTTATTTTTGTTTTTGTTGACCAGGCAAGTGCACTAGACAAATCCTGCCTATTTTCAGGCATGACCCCGGGTGATGGGGATACAGATGAATGCTTGCTCTGGAGTTGCTGATGGGTTTGGCAGTATAACTGTGGACCTGATGCATTTTTTACTGTTTTAAAGTGGAAGGGAGAGTGGCTAGCAGGGGCGGGGGAAGTAGTGGGAACCAACTCATCGAGAAAACCTTTGGGGAGAACAGAGCTGAGGTCCGTGAAAGCGACATTGAAAGTATCAGCAATGAGTTTCTTGTCAACTGTGGTGTAAGAGGTCTGAACCTCACTTTCAGGTTCTTGGGCAATATTGGAGATGCAAATAATCACAAACAAGTTGCATTCAAGTAATAAACAAGTTTATTACTACAAACAGGGATGAATCACAGTTGCCCTAAGCAGTTCTTACCAATACGAACTGGGAGCCAGTGCTAAGTGTTCCCTACACCTCGAGGTTTCTTTGTAGTCTCTTGGGATCTCTCGGGTCTCCGAGGTGTAAAACCTGTGCATAACATTATATACCTATGATAATTACTATGGTTACTGAAAGATAGAAACATTTCTAGTTACAGAGATGAGCCCTATTGGCTAAATTAGAGGTGGCTCCACGGTACAAGATAACATTATATAATTCTGTAAAGTCATCAGTTTTAGAACAAAGACGTTCTTATACAAAGTCTTACATAACAAGGTGAAGTGGTGTCCATCACCGAAAGATGGCAATGTTGCCTTACACATTATAATTACTTCAAGGACAGGTATCTTGGCATCTGACAAGTAAGAAATAGACAGAGAATACATGGTATAATATGTGTGCCTTAGCAAGCAAAGTGAGTTACAATAATATGTATTCATATCCTGACATCTACTCTTATACGGTAGATGCCCTTAGCCCCTACATATTAGTATAGCCTATGCCTAAACATTAGCTGTCTACGGTGTACCCCTGAGGGTATCAATTAGGGTGCAGGGACCTCGTGTGTAACAGTGGTTACACCATTTATGCAGAGTACTGATGGGGGTGATTTAGACTGTTTCCCGGTAACTTCTGTTATGTTATTCCAGAAGTCCCTTCCATTGCCCCATGTGTTAGTGAGGGAGTTATTGTAGTAGGTGGCCTTCGTGTCCCGGATTAGTTTGGTGCAGTCATTTTGCACGTGTTTGAAGTTAGTGATATCAATTTGTCGCCCAGTGCTTCTGGCAACTTTCCAGAGGTGGTCCCAGGCTTTTAATTGCCTTAGTAGGTTATCAGTGAGCCAGGGGTTGCTAAGAGCTTTGGCTTTGTGCTTTCTGAGGGGAGCATATAGGTTGCAGGCTTTATTAAAGACTCTGATGAAGTGATCAAGTGCAGTGTTCACATTAGTTGCTGTGAGGATTGGGGACCAATCCTGATGATGAAGAAGGGTCTTAAGATGGGGTAGCTTTCCTCTATGTAGGACTCTGCTTATAATAGTTTTAGGGGGTGGTTTGATGAATTTGTTGGACCAGAAACAATTGACAGGGGAGTGGTCACTTAGAGTGTCAGGGAGGACAGCGGTGTTAGTGATCCTGGCGGGGTGGCTGGTTAGGATCCAATCCAGCAGGGTACTGGTACCCGTTTTATAATTTATCCTGGTTGAGGAGCTAACCATCTGAGTAAGCTTTGCTGCCGCTATGGAGTCCCTATATGCCCCAGTATCTGCAGCAGTCCAGTTAATATTAAAGTCGCCGAGGAGGATGGTTTCAGAGTCAGGTGAGAGGGATTTGGTGAAGTCCAGAACTGCGTTAAGCCCATTTTCTTGTTCCTTTGGTGGAATGTAGATAGTGTTTTGTTGTGAGCACCAAGGAGGACCTTGCTATGAAGTATCTGCGCTATGGTGTTTTGGGGGATGTGGCTGATGAGGTGCCCCCGGATAGTGTCCTTGAGGTACAGGGTGCAGCCACCTCCTCTTTTAGTTGTTCGATCAAGCCGGAAAACATTGTACCCAGGGAGGGTGATAGCATGGTCGGGGATCAAGGGTGAGAGCCAGGTTTCAACAACTGCTAGTATGTCCAGGCTATGCTGGCAGGCAAAAGTCTGAAGAGTGCGGAGTTTGTGTAGGAGACTACAGATGTTAAGTGAGATGATTGAGAGGATCCTTCTTGATTGCTCCAGGTAGCTCCTAAGGGGGAGGGGGGGCTGGGCCACGATTGGGGTGAATGTTACCAGACAGTAGCAGGAGAAGAAGTATGAGTTTTAGAATACCAATGCGAAGTACCCATGCCAGATGCCTTTTCTTTTGGGTCCAGTGACAGCAAGATTCCCCAGGGTATATAAAAAGGTGGAGGTGGGGGTATAGTGTGGCAGCAGTAACGATGGAAAGGTGGAGTTCCCAATTCCCATTCAGGAGAAAGGGCCAGTTCCTAGTGATTGGTAGTTCCCAAGGCGTACGCATGAGATCGAGAGGAAGGGTGCCTTGGGGGTGTGGGGGTGTGTGAGTTGGTAGAGATTTGGGACTGAGGGGGAAGCAGGTACTGGGGGGGTGGAGGAGAGGAAATAGAGAAGCTATAAGAATGAGGAGGGGAAAGGGGTACAGGGTGCCGGTTGAGTACGTGTTAAAGTTGAAATGTGGGAGTAGGAGGAGAACAGGTACAAGGAGCAGGAGAGGAGAGAGGCAGTGAGTGAGAGAGACAGTTGGTAGCAGTGATATGGCAGCACAAGAAGTGAGGAGGGACTAGGCAAGCCAGAGGCTGCAGAGGAAAAGGGGTGGTGGTGGTAAAAACATTGAGTGACAGAGGGATAGGAGGTAATGTCACTGTGTAATTGAGTACAGGAGAGAAAGGGTGGGAGAGAGCGAAGGAATGTCAAGGGGGAGAGGCCAGACACAGAAACCAATGGGGAGAGTGTAAGGGAGAGGAATAAAAAAGGGGCATGGGAACTGTCTAATTAAGACCGGGTGGGGGGGGCGGGTGTAAAATTTCAGTCGTAGCCACTGGATTTCAATGGGCACAGCAACCCCAAGTATGAAGATGGCAGCAGGCCAATCACAAATGTGCAAGAGAGGGTAGGGTCCAATCAGGGTGCACTGCTGTGAGCAACAGCCAATGGCGGCAGCTCAGAGCAGCCCCGGTGAGACAGGCAGCCTTACCCGGCTTAGGATGTTTCTGGGACAGCTTGCTGGAGGGTGGCAGAGTGGCTGGAGGTGCCGTGCTGCAAGTGGGTCTGATTGCCGGCGTCTGGGCCCGTGAGGCAAGGGCAGTGACCCAGCTTAGGATGTTCCTGGGATGGCTTGCTGGAGGGCAGCGGAGTGGCCAGAGGTGCTGTGGTGCAAGTGGGTCTGATTGTCAGCGCGTAGGCCCGTGAGGCAAGGGCAACGACCCAGCTTAGGATGTTCCTGGGATGGCTTGTTGGAGGGTGGCAGAGTGGCCGGAGGTGCCTTGCCACAAGTGTATCTGACTGCTGGTGCATGGACCCGTGAGGCGAAGGCAGTGACCAGGCTTAGGATGTTCTTGGGATGGCTTGCTGGAGGGCAGAAGAGCGGCCGGAGGTGCCGTGCTGCAAGTGGGTCTGATTGCCGGTGCGTGGGCCCATGAGGCAAGGGCAGCGACCCGGCTTAGGATGCTCCAGGGATGGCTTGCTGGAGGGCAGCAGAGTGGCCGGAGATACCGTGCCGCAAGTGGGTCTGATTGCCGGCACATGGGCCCATGAGGCAAGGGCAGTGACCCAGCTTAGGATGTTCCTAGGACGGCTTGCTGGAGTGCGGCAGAGCGGCCGGAGGTGCCGTGCCCAAGTGCGTCTGATTGCCGGTGCATGGGCCCGTAAGGCAAGGGCATCTTCAATACCCATGTACTCTCACCTTCTCCCACAGAATCGGGATTCTCCCCAAATGCCGGAACGCCAGACCATGAACTCCACATTGTACATCTACCATCTCTGGAGCCCCCTGAGCCCCTGAGCCCTGCCAAGGGCAGGATGAAAATTTCATCTGAAATGCAACTCATGACAAATTAATTTAGCTGAAAAGAAATGGGAAGAAGGATTTGATTTCATTAGCCTCCCCCTTTCAGTTTAAATAAGGCACATCACTGCTTTTCTTCTCCCAAGTAACTTCTTTATTTAGCTCATGCACAGCAAATGATTCCCAGCAATGCAGGGGTCACATACTTCATTTAAATAAATAAAGCAGCTCCATGGTGCTAATCAAACTTTTTACATACATACTGGCTGGACATTTAAGGCAGCAGAAATGATGGATCTTAAGGCAGTGACAAGCAAGGATTTTTTTCTACTCTCTCTCTCTCTCTTGGATACTTTACCCAAGACCTCTTGAACTCAGATCCCTGCAGTCTCCTGGCTTTCTGGATCTGGCAAGCCAAGCCTTTTTTTCTGGTTTACTGCCTCCAGGTTACCCACTCACTTGCACTGGTCATTCCCCAAACTCTGGTGCAGGAAAGTGGGCTGCTTCCCCCAACTGGACCCCTGGGTGCTGGCCCAAGACACAGGGGGTGCCAGGATTTCTCCTTACAACCCAGGACCCATAACCCACTTCAAGCTTGGCTCTGTACTGGTGCTACTTCATCACCTGCCACCTTCATTCCGCTCAGCCTCTCTTCTTACTGGCTCCACTGGTGTAGCGGCCCCAAAATTCAGCCCTCCTCCATTAATCTTGCCCCCTGCTACTGGCTGTCCTGCCACTGGGGAGATCCTGGGCACTGCCACCACCCAGGTCCCTCCGAACCACCTGCCTTCTCACTGTGATGGCCCAAAGCTGCTCCGGTTGCTGCTGTTCCTCTACAGGGAATCCCTGACAGGCCCACATCCCCTTCAGCACCTCCTGGGCTTGCGTTAAGCTCCAGCCAAGGGCTACCATACAAGGCCTGCCATTATGACCTGTGACCCACCTGGCCCTCAATGTACCAGTATCCCAGGACCTGCCCCTCCAATCAGGCCCCATATTCAGGTGAAGGGCCCCCTGACTCCCTCTGCTCCCAGGCCACCCTGCCACACCAGGTATGAGGGAGAGCCACTGCCACCAGTTTCCCTCCTGTGGGGACCCTGCCACTGCCCCCACAGCCCTGGCAGCCCAGGGATCACACTTTACTGGGGTCTAAGGGCTCCTACCTTTCCTGGCCTCACATAGGCACCTACTTTCCCTGCCCCTCAGAGATGCAGGACCTGGCCAACCATACTTCCGATGGAGCTCCATTCCCCCAGCTCCTCATTGACCACGACACTGAGAAGGCCATCCCGTCTCCACTTTGGAGGGGTTCCCCCACTTGCCTCCAGGACCACTGAGCTCCCTTACTTGCCCACCTATCTCTGCTCCTCAAGCGACCCCCCCCCAGCACCGGCCTAATGCCCAGGATGGAAAGGCCCCGAAACTTCCTGTCTACTCCCTTATATACTGCCCAAACCTACTCTCTGCCGCCACCTTGAGGCATCCAGCAGCCAATATCCCCCAGAGCATTAACATATTCACAATTCTGGGGGATGGGGCATGCCTAATTGGGAGCATAAGCCCTTCTTTAAAAGGGGAGCTTACACTTACCCCACCCAGGAAATCATTCCCTCCTGGGAATGATGGCAAGGGCCCAGTGATGGTCCACTCCCATTAGTCTAGGTATGCGCACTCCCCAGCCTTCTGGCATTAGACACACCATGCCTGGCCACAGGCACCACCCAACCTGCCTTCCTAGACCAATGTACTTCTAAAACCCTAAAACCTGCCTGTGCCAGGAGATCATCTAACCGTTAGGAACAACCTTCATTATTTCTTTACCAAAAAACAATTTCAATAATTTTTCATAATGATTAAACTTTCCAGTATTAAGCATCTGCACACAACAGTAATGAGGTAGATTTCTAACAGTTTAGCTATACCCCAAATACCTCCCACCAAATTTTAAAACAAGTCTTACTCTTTACAGTCCCCAGACCACTCACTCACACATTCACACACACACACACACACACACACACACACACACACACACACACACACACACACACACACATCCTTTCACCAGTCTCCCAAACATTTTTTTTTTGGCATTATTATAACAACAACATTATTATTTTAAATTCAAAGGCTCTGATTTTAAACAGATTAACTGTATACAGTCACTGTAACTCAGCTCCATAGAGTAATTGTCCTGGCGCAGTTCATAAGTCCATAACTCCAGAAGGCCTAGGTTGCAAGCCCCCCACCTGGAGGGAAGTAATACTCTGGATCTGGCTTGGTGGACACATCCCCGAAGGAATCCTGGTCCAGCAGGTAATATTTGGTCCAAGTCCCAGCCAAGTCCTGGACCAAGGTGAAATGCTTGAACAATGTTAGGCCAGACTAGGTCCCTGTGCGATACATCGACTGTGCCTGCCGAATCAACTGCTGAAATGGGTCACCTCCTCCACCGGGATGATTCTTTAAGTGCTCCATCTGTTCCTTAAAGATCCATTACTCCCTCATCACCTCGATGATGTCCCAAATCTGTTCCAGCACATAGGGATAGTTCAAATGAGGATACTCTACCCTTAGCCTCCTGCGGACCCACCTTTTGGCCTGGCTCCACTCTGGCAGGTCTCTCACACTGGTCCCTCTGGCTTGTTCCATTGGTAGTCATATCCCCCATTGATACTTCAAGTTCAACGGGTAACTTGGATTTAATCCATCCATCCGGGTCTGGAGAGTCTTAGCACAGACAGGGAACTGTGAGGTGTTGTCTGCTAAGGTGCTCACAGGGCAATGGTAAGGCCTGGGAATTGCCCTAGCCACCTGATAGTCCTGGAACTGAAAAGTGCTGCCAACATATCTCTCCTCATTCAGCTCTTCTAACTCCTTTTTATCACCAATGCTCCCTCTTGCTGGTGCTGGTGCAGGACCAGGCTTGGAGCCACTCCCAGTAGGCTGCATTTTACATCTGGCTCCCGAGGTAGGCTCTGATTTGGTCGACAGGGCCTGTGGGCTACCGCTGGACAAGGGACATGGCGAAGATCCCCTGGACCCTGGTGGATCTCTGACCAGTTGTCTGAGACCCCTCCCCCTCCCTCTGCCACTGGGACAACTGGTAGCCGGCGGTGGGGAGCAGGGCAGATGGCTGTGCTCCCCGTCATCTTTCTCTTTAACTTGTGCTCCTGCACCTTCCTCCTCTATAGCCTCCACAATCACATCTGGGGATTCACTTCTGGTCTCATCCACCTGGGCACGAGTGTTTTCTCTCAGGGACAGTCTCTCAAACCCTTCTGAATCTCCACTGGCTGGTAACCATGGCACAAAGAGCTGGCGGTGGAACTGAGAGGCAACATCCCCAAATTTGGAACTGGCAGCATGCTTGTACAATATGGGCATATAGGCAACCTGGCTACTCCTTCCCCCCTAAACCCACACCTCATACAACATTTGTTTTCTTTGCCTTTTTCCCCAGCTTTCCAGAGCCAGGACAGCTGTGAGGCAGGAACCGTAGCCAGGGGCTCCTCCTGAGGGGTCACTTCAGGCCCTTCTTCATTTCTGCCTGCCACAACATGCTGCCAATTCATGGTGGATGCCTGCATTCAGTCTCTCTAACCCTCCCAGTACCCACAGCTAAAGATCACTTAAACAGATGGCTCAATTGATTGTTTGCTTTGTTTTTGGCAGCCAAGTTCACTTGCCTGACTGTGGATGAGCCCAGGAAAAATAGTTTCTCTTTTCCTTTCCTCTCACTGGCTTTGTTCTCCTGCTGCTGGTCACCTCACTCCCTTAGCTCCACTCTCTTCAATCTCCCTAAGATGACGTTTGCAGCTGCTATAGCTCCTTCTCTGCCATCCTCCAATCAGAACCCTGCCTGAGGGTCACATGACCAGTGGGTCACACATGCACACCGTACCAGCAGGTTGAGGCCTATGCCTGCTTCAGGCCTACTCCCACAGCTATTTTTGCTGCACAACAGGGCCCACCCAGGCTGGGAAGCCTGGCAAAGCACAGGACTGCAAGGCTCGGGGTCCGGAGGCGTTTTGGGGTTCAGGGAACATCCCAGATGAGCACCCACAGTGTATACCCTCCAGCCCCCCATCTAGGGGCATATATTCTTTCGCAGATGGTCCAGGGACATTAAAGGAGTGGTACCCTCAAGTGCTAAACACCGAGACAAATGCACTCCATACAAAGTAGGAAAAGTTGTGACCTACCTTTCTGGCGTTTTCAATATCCATGCACTCTCACCTTCACCCACGGAATCAGGATTCTCCCTGAATGCTCCACACTGCACATCTACCATCCCTGGAGCCCCCTGAGCCCCTCGGCCCAGCCAAGGGCAGGATGAAAATTTCATCTGGAATGCAACTCATGACAAATTAATTTAGCTGAAAAGAAATGGGAAGAAGGATTTGATTTCATTAGCCTTCCCCTTTCAGTTTAAATAAGGCGCATCACTGCTTTTCTTCTCCCAGCTAGCTTCTTTATTGAGCTCCTGCACAGCAAATGATTCCCAGCAATGCAGGAGTCACATACTTCATTTAAATAAATAAAGCAGCTCCATGGGGCTAATCAAACCTTTTACAGACATACTGGCTGGACATTTAAGGCAGCAGAAATGATGGATCTTAAGGCAGTAACAAGCAAGGATTTTTTCTACTCTCTCTCGTGGGTGCTTTACTCAAGACCCATTGAAAAAGTCAGATCCCTGCAATCTCCTGGCTCTCCGGATCTGGTAAGCCAAGCCTTTTTTTTCTGGCCTACTGCCTCCGGGTTACCCACTCACTGGCACTAGCCATCCCCCAAACTCTGACGTGGGAAAGCAGGCTGCTTCCCCCACCTGGACCCCTGGTCACTGGTCCAAGCCACAGGGGGTGCCAGGATTTTTCCTTACGACCCAGGCCCCATAACCCACTTCAAGCTTGGCTCTGTACTGGTGCTACTTCAGCACCTGCCACCTTCATTCCACTCAGACTCTCCTCTTAACGGCTCCACTGGTGCAGCAGCCCCAAAACCCAGCCCTGCTCCAGTACTCCAGCCCCCTGCTACTGGCTGTCCTGCCACTGGGGAGATCCTGGGCACTGCCACTGCCCAGGTCCCTCCGAACCACCTGCCTTCTCACACTGATGGCCCAAAGCTGCTCCGGTTTCTGCTGTTCCTCTATGGGGAATCCCTGCCAGGCCCACATCTCCTTCAGCACATCCTTGGCTTATGTTAAGCTCTATCCAAGGGCTACCCTCCAAGGCCTGCCATTACGGCCTGTGACCTGCCCGGCCCTCAATGTTCCGGTGCCCCAGGACCTGACCCTCCAACAGGCCCCATATTCACATAGCCACCTACATAGCCACCTACTTTCCCTGCCCCCAAAGACGCAGGACCTGGCTAACCATACTTCCCCCACAGAGCTCCATTCCCCCAGCTTCTCATCAACCACAATGCTGAGAAGGCCATTCTGCCTCCATTTTGGGGGGGGTTCCCCCACTGGCCCTCCCAGACTGCCGAGCTCCCTTACTTGCCCATCTAACTCTGCTCCTCCAGACACCCCCCTTCAGCCCCGGCCTAATGCCCAGGCTGGAAAGGCCCCAAAACTTCCTGTCTGCTCCCTTATATACTGCCTAAACCTACTCTCTGCTGCCACCTTGAGGCATCTAGCAGTCAATATCCCCCAGAGCACTAACATGTTCCCTAGTTCTGGTGGGGGGGGTTAGGAGGGGGAAAGGGAAGCCTAATTGGGAGCATAAGCCCCTCTTTAAAGGGGGGGGGCTTACATATGTGTATTCTGAAGGATTAGGTCATATGGATGTTTTAATCCATCCCAGTTAGGTCCAAGAACAGTTAAGTGCACTAATAGCGACCAGTGGTCCTCCAACCCCTTCGGAGCAATTACCCCATGACTTCTGAAATGTTCTACACGCAAACGTGTGCTACATCATTAGTCTAACATTCTGGTAGTTTACAACCAGTACTCCAGAAATGTCAGCTGCAGTTGTGGTCATATTATAAGGAAAATGATATTCACTTCAAGAGAAGTAGATAAAAAGAGCTGCTTACAGTACACAGTAGGCATTCCTCACCTGTATCTGTTTAATGTTATACCTGTAGCTGCTGCAGATTTCTGTTTATAACAGAAGACTGTTTCAGAGTACTGTAGGTAATTGTTTTTGCTTTCTAGACCTTCAGTTATTAAAAACATACCATGACCTTCACCATTTCATTACAAAGGATGCCTTGCCTTTCACACAGTGACATGCATTTTTGTAATGTTCCTAAACAGATGGGCTGAATGACATGGTATGTATTTCTCTTCAATTCAGAGTAACATTCTATAACCCTACAAACGTTTATTAACATATTTAGTGTAAATGGTTTCAACACAGTTAGGATTAATTGTAATTTAAGGTATGTAATCCAAGACCTAACATATCTTATAAATGTACAATAAGTGCAAAACAAGCCACACACTACTGTATTATCGTAGTGCAATATTAATTGCCATCTGTGTTTTAAAATGTGTATTTTTCAGCAGTAAATTTTGATTTGAGCTGTCTTAGGCTTCCAACTTGACAAGCACTGAATCTGAAAGACATTGAAGTTTAAAGGAGTTTATTTTTCCATTGACCAAATTCATTCGCAGCTCAATGTGCTTTTTTGTAGGAAGGACTATACTTCCATGGCATACGGCATCTTTATTGCTACCATATATTGTAAACTGTTGATGGCTGAGCTGAAGTTGGCATTTGCACATAGATTCATTCTTCAAGATAACTAGCAGCTGACATTTCACTCACATTTTCCTTGGATGCAGTCAGTATCTTAAGTGGCTGTTCATATGAAATCCTCACAAGCTGGAATAGGGGCTTTTCCCTTTTTGATGGAGATCAAGGGCAACTTGTTTAACTTAATGTGTGCACATACCTTACTACTGGGTACCATCCAAGGCAAATCTTTCTTTCTGTAGAGCCTGACAGTCAGCACTTCTTGAGGGGGAGCACATCATCAGTATCCCAGGGCCTGAAACATTTTAATCCTTGGCTGGACAACCCTGCCAAGTTCTAGTCTGCCCTTCATCAGCCTCTCTGCCAGTAGCATTAGCAGTTGGATAGTCCTGAGGAGACTATTAGTGGTTAAGAAAATGTGGCAGTGACCAATCCAGTAACCCCATTTGCTGCCTGTCTGTTTTGCACTGAGACATGCTGCTGTCCCCTAGGAACTGCCTCTGGCAACCCCTAGGTGCCCCAATATTAGGCTTCTGATTATTTCATCATTATCCCCCTGCTGTCACCAGAGCAGATGCAGAGTGCATGAACAGAGCATTAGGTCAGAGGAATACATGCTGAGTTTCACAGGCCCATGTGCATTGGGGTGTGGGGCAGTCAGCCATCGTCTGATGCACCTGGTTGACATTTTCTCATGATCTCTCCCCAAAGTGTTACCCCCCGACAGGATATGCATACCAGTGTAGGTGGTAACCCATGCCATCAATATAGGAGATGCTGATGCAGCTGGCCCCTTTAATCCTCCACGTATCATGTAAATGCTCATTTTTAAATTGAGTCTGTTGCATGCCCTTGATTTTACTGGTCCAGTCTGGGGGTCAGGCTCGGGACATAAATCCAGGTTAGAGCTCCTCCATGGTAGCTCAATGTGCCACCGCTGGCATCACTGGGTTCTATTTGCTGTTTTAAATGTTTATATTTTATAAAATAGTTAAGACAAACCAAGTAGGTGCTGACCCAGTGACATGGAGGGCCGAGGTACTGGTGCCTTACCTTCTACCACACCGGTGACCTGGGTTCAGGAATGGACCAGGGTTGCTCAGGGTCCAGGCTGGTGAGGGAGGATTGAGTGTCCCAAAATGGCTCTCCTCCCTCAGGGATGGGTGATTCTGAGTCCTGCCACCTGTCTGCCCCCTAGTGGAGGTCATGTGGCAGCACCAGCAGGACCAGCAGACATGAGGGGGTTGGGGTGCTGACGAGCATGCATGTACATCAATGGGCACATGTGTACATGTGTGTCTCATGCAGATGACCCAGGAAGAATATGGAGGATATCACCCTGGCTTACTCGGCATCCCCACAGGTACAGCAAGACCCTACGTGGCAGGCCGCCCACTGATATGACTGTGTGTGAGTGATAGATAACCTGTTAGTCCATGAGAATGGGTCAGTGACAGAGCTGGGGAGATGCCACTGGGACCTGGGGTGGCAGGCGGAGAAATAAACTGAGTAAAAAAAAAAAGAAAGACAAACCAAGTGGGACTAGTCAAATGTGATCGCATGATGTGTGTTATTCTAACACAATAGCACAGGTTAGAGCCAATTCACTTTCTGAACCTCTTTAATCGTCTTGTATCTCACTTATGGTGGATACATTACTTAACTAACTGAATTCCTGATCTACTAAATTGCTGCTAGTCATGGAGCAGTATGTAGTAGTCATGATCTTAAAACACCCTATCACTCACCAAAAATGGAAAGCCAATACTAGATAGCACACTGCTATTTCACACCTTGTTATCAATGCATGCTTGTTTATTTTGGATCAAACAACAACAGATATAGTGTTGGGAGAAGGGGTGTCCTCCTACCAGTGCATCCTAGGTTTAGCTCAAGGGATTAGGCAAGTCAAAGGCAATGGGACAATTGGGTTCTTACCTCCCTCTTACTTCACCTCCATTGTGCCAGAGACCTACAGTGAAATGCTTCGATAGTTGCCCCAAACCAGCTGACCTTTGGAAACCCGTAGGAGTGGTGTTGATGCTGACTAAATAAGGAGACTGCAGAGACTGTGAAACGAGAACAGCCTTGTTGTGATGACACGTACACCTGACTTCAGGTAAAGATTTGATATTTTACTACTGTCTTGGTAATGTACCAGCACAGCATGAATAAATATCAAACAGCCTTACAATAAATAACTTTAACATATGCTTGCTTACATGAGCCTCTGCTTATACTCTGTGCATTTTATATGTTTCAGATATGTTAGCATTCACTTTCTTATTGCTTGTTTCTCACAGGCTTGAACAAGTACAACATGCTTCTGAAGTAATTGCTACTCCTCCCCAACCTAGCACAACCCTCCCCCATCCCCATGTCTGCCAGCACACCTGAGTCTGTCAGATCTTCCACAGATCTATTCTAAACTTCCTCTAAACAAATACCAAGACACCCATCCTGAGTATCTAAACACTTTTAAAACATGTAGGCTGCCAGGAAATTTTGAACATATTATGATTCAGGACATGCACTGTATAGACGTCCGTGGTGCAGCAACTTGACATATATTGTACTTTTATACTTTCATAGCATAACACACTTTAAACATACTTTCATATTTGGTTTACAACATTGTCCACATCCACCTGTAATTCCCTCCTTCAGTAACACCCTTTGTGGCAATTAGTATAATATATCCTTAGGTCCCCCGGTGGGGTACTGTTCCTTTAAGTTTCTCAGTGCTTACTCAGACATAAAGAGTGTTTGCTACTGCTGATGAAGCCAACTCTGCCACGGCAGTGATTGGATCAGGAGTCATACAGTCCCTCTACTGACTGCATGTTAAGTGGGTGTGCATATGTTCAGGAATGGCTTGGGGTGTAGTTTGGTGCTGTGTGTGTGTGTGTGTGTGTGTGTGTGTGTGTGTGTGTGTTAATCAGCATTTTTGGTGGAAACTGCCTTTGGAACTACAGAATAGGAACCATATTGCCACCCTGCCACACCCTCTCTCTCCCCAGTCCATCCATTCCTCTGACACCCCCACCCCTCCCGCCTTCCACATTAGCCACGGTGCTGCTTACCCTTCGATGTGGGACGCTGGGAAGTCCACTCCCAGTATCCCCTGATGTGTACCCCAAAAAAACACTAGGAAACTGAGGAACCCACTCCCAGTGTCCCCTAATGTGTACCCCCCAAAACAGTGGGACACTGGGGAGTCCACTCCCAGTGTCCTGACATCTTCAGTAAAAAAAAAAAAAACTGAAAGAAAAAAACAGTCCCCCAAAGTCTTTTTTTTTAACCTGTAAAACAGAAAACGGTCCCTCGTCATTCATGTTGTCTCCCTCCCCCATCCTCACCCTCCCACTGAGCACCCACCTCCTCTTACCCCCCCTTTCCCCATACTTACTTCAAGAGGTCGGCAGCTGCAATCTTCTGTGGACCAGGACATGTCTGCACTCTTCAAAGGCGAATCTCGAACTGAAGAATGAAGGTATAGCTGTATAATGGCTGTTAATGGTGGTTTGAACTTACAGTGATATCTCAGCCACTTTTAGGAATTTTTGCATCAAATTTTCAACATGGGCTTTTTGGGACCCCACCTCATGAACACTGGCACTGTCATTTCATTACTCAGTCCCGGAAGGTGATTTCATGGTCGCTGTGTGGAATCACCTTTTGGGACTGATTAACAATTCGACAGTACCCTTGTACATGAGATGGGGTCCCACAAAACCCATGTTGAAAACTTGATGCAAAAATACCAAAAAATGCTCAAGTTACATGCAGTCATTCAAATTTTTCTGCGCACACTTGTAAATTTGGCAGTTTTTAATTCTTTCACTCCAAATTTTCAACATTGCCATTTTTTCATACCACCACATGAACAATATAGCTGTCATTCTTCACATCCTGCTCAAAACATGTTTTCACAGCTGTGGCACAGAATGGCACAGTTGCCGTGTGAAATCACCTTTTAAGACCAATAAATGAAATGACAGTGGCAGTGTTCATGAGGTGGCGTCCCAAAAAGGCCGTTTTGAAAATTTGGTGGAAAAAACTTCTAAAAATGGCAGGGTTATGTGTGGTTGTTGAAAAATTTCTAACATAGGTGTAACTTTGGTCATTTTCAATATTTCCACTCCAATTTTTCAGTATAGCCATTTTATCATGCCATCTCATTAACAATACAGCAGTAATTTTTCATATCCTGCCCTGAACATGTTTTCGCACATGTAGCGCAGAATGGCGTTTTCCCATGGATTTACAAATTTTCACCTATGGGGTTCATGAGGTGGGGTGATAAGAAGACTATTTTCAAACTTTGGGGTCAAAATATTAATAAATGGCAGAGTTATGCCCATTCATTGCAATTTCAGTACTCACCCTCCTAACTGTGGAAATCTTACGTATCTTCACCCCACATTTTTAACTTAGCCTTCTTATTACCTGAGCTTATGTATGTCACAACTGTCATTTTTCAAATCCTTTCCAAAATGTGTGTTTCCACTTGTGGCATGGAATGGCGTTCTGCTTACACAGAATTATGTTTTGGCAAGGATTTGAAAATTTTGTCTACCGCCTACATGTGCTGGGGTAATAAGATGGCTATGCTGATAATTTGGTCACACATCTACAGAGAGATGGGTGTACAGGTTCCAAAGGACACTGTGCTGCCACACAAAAGTAAGGAACATGATGGAACATGGGAGCTCAGGGTCTGAACGAACTAACAGAATTTCAGAGGTGTGTCACTGCTGAGCCAATCACAGCTGAAACTGCTATGGGCTTGGCAATGTTGACCAATGGCCAGGCACTCTGGTCATGACAGTAGTTCTGCTTGCTGATGTGGCATGTTCTGTAGTTGAAAGAAATGAACTGCTCCAATGAGACAGCACTTCATTTCTTTCTGTAGCCTTAGCTCCAGCCATGCGCATTACAGTTGACACTGATGCTCATGGCCGGAGTTATGGTTAATGTCAGCTCCTGCCACCCACCGGACTCTCTCACTTTCCGGTCCTCGCTCCTCTGCCCCCTGGCTTTTACATTAGCCATGGTGTGGCTTCACTTATTGGCAGCTCATGCCACTCGGCGCACTCTCTCTCACCGGTCCTCGCTCCTCTGAAACCACCCCCCAGGCTTATACATTAGCTGTGGTGTGGCTTTACTTATTGGCGGCTCCTGCCACCCACCACAGTCTCTCTCCTTCCGGTCCTCCCTCCTCTTCCCCCTGACTTCTACATTAGCTGTAATGTGGCTTTATTTATTGGAAGCTCATGCCACCCAGTGCATTCTCTCTCTCTCTCTCTCTCTCTCCCCAGTCCTCACTCCTCTGACCCCCCGCCAGGCTTATACATGAGCTGTAGTGTGGCTTTACTTATTGGTGGCTCATTGCTACGTTCTGATCTTGGGCTGCGGCGAGCGCTGTTTCATTCAGAAGTTGAGTAAGTGGGTGGGTAATGCCTACATTCTGCTGAACTGCCTATGCAATATTTTATTTGTGTCTGTGTAATTTTAATTGCATGGCTATGTGTTTGGAGCCCTGCTGACACAATCCAGGAAGCAGGAGGAGGAGCTGTAGTTCTTGAAACTGCAATGGGAACTACAAATCGCTTGTTTTAGCAGGGTTATTTCTCTGGGTCTCCCTGGGGTGTTCGTTTGCACAAACATTCGGAGTTGTGCCTTCATTTGTGTTTTTTAGCACTATTTTATTGTTTTTCCCTAGCCTACTGAAACTCCTGACCCGATAACCACTTCCGGGTCCCCACAGCATGTATTATCTTGGGCTGCGGCGAGCGTTGTTTCATTCAGAGGTTGAGTGAGTAGGTGGTGTAATGCCTACATTCTACTGAACTGCCTATGCAATATTTTATTTGTGTCTGTGTAATTTTAATTGTATGGCTATGTGTTTGGAGCCCTGCTGACACAATCCAGGAAGCAGGAGGAGGAAGAGCTGTAGTTCCTGAAATTGCAATGGGAACTACAAATCACTCGTTTTAGCAGGGTTATTTCTCCGGGTCTCCCTGGGGCATTCTTTTGCACAAACATTCAGGCCCTGTCCACACTGCACTGAAAATCTGCAAGGTTTTGAACCATTACAGACTGAAAGGCCCTGTCTAAACTACCCTTGAAAATCCCCTCTGTAATGTTACAGAGGGCCCAAACAGTTACCATAACGGTTTGAGTTTACACTGGTAACGTCACAGAAAGTGTTTTCGTAACCGTTACAGAAACCTGTTGTAAGGTGGTTTCAACAACAGTTTCTGTAATGGTTTCAAAGCTCTGTTTAACCCTGTCCACACTACACAAGTAAAATCTTGTAACATTTTCAAAATATTTTCAGTGTTAGTGTGGATGCACTGTAACATTTTCAATCTGTACCAGTTTCAAAACATTACAGATTTTCACTACAGTGTAGACAGGGCCAAAACGTTATAGTGCATCCACCCTACCACTGATAACATTACAGGATTTTACTTATGTAGTGTAGACAGGCCTAAAATATCAGTTTTCAACAATGGCTTTGAAAATGCTTTCTGTGACATTACCAGTGTAAACGTAAACCATTATGGTAACGGTTTGGACCCTCTGTAATGTTACAGAGGGATTTTTCTGGTGTAGTGTGGACAGGGCCTCAGAGTTATGCCTTCATTTGTGCTTTTTAGCACTGTTTTATTGTTTTTCCTAGCCTACTCAAACTCCTGACCTGATAACCACTTTCGTGTCCCCGCAGCACATATTATCTCAGGCTGCGGTGAGCAGGGTGAGCCTGCATTGGCACGCACTTCTGCGCATGTTTTGCGTGTTTGTCGGACTTGGCGGGAGGCTGTATAGCTACATTACTTCAGGTATTTAACTACTGTTAGTGACTGTCTTATTGTTACTGTTCACTGGTATTACCTATAGGTGACAATGAATGAGACACTTACTCTTAAGGATGGCAGGGAACTGTATAAATGTTGTAGTTGTGTCATGTACTGCATAGACCCTGGTATCATCATAAATAATACTTTTAAATGCTTTAAATGTAAACAGAATGAGGATATGGCACTCAAAATCAGTTTATTTAATAACAGACTCACTGCTCTGGAAAGAAGCTATGCTGGTACACTTGAGAGATTAAATAGGTCACCACTCTAGTGGCACATCTACACTTGTAACCTGTGAAAGTTCAACTCAAACATCTAATTATAGAGCCCAACAGCAAAATACAAATAATGACTGCCCAATTATACATGTAAGTACCCAATAGAAAGAGTGCCAGAGCTGAAGATCACACAGGAAGTGAGAACCTCTGGTATCAGGTTCAGAGCAACAAAGTTTGCAAAAAAGGAAGGAAAGCTAATTTATTTCAAATACCGACTTGAAATAGCTTGATCCATTAAGAGATTTTTTTGAATGATGTTATCCCATCATCCCCTGCTTGGATTCTTCCCACATTACAACCTATGATTCTTGAACACACTGTTACCAATGTCCCTAGTCCACCCTGCACTAATACCGAGGCCATTTCTGAAAATCTTATGGATCTAATGGAAACTTATGAAGACAAGCCTAGACAAATATATGTCTTGGGGGGGACTCGATTATCAGAAACCTGGACAGATTAATCTGTGACCAGGACAAAAGAAATAGGACAGTTTCTTGTTTCAGAGGTGCTAAAATGGTAGATAATACTAAAATGACAAAAGACATTTTTGAAAAATAGTGGAGAGAAGCCATTGGTAATCATTCATGCTGCAGTTAATAATGCTTTTAAACAAAACATACAAACCATCAAAGAGGAATTTGTGGGGATGCATAATTCATTGACTGAAATTGATTGCCAAATCGCATTCCTGGAGATGCTTCCTATCCCAAGGGCCAACCAGTATATTGATATAAAAATCAAATCCTTAAATAACTGGTTACGTTCCTGATGCCTCAAGCAAGAAGTAGCTTGTATTACCCATTGGGAGGAGTTTGCTTATAAAAGGGAATTAGTAAGCAGTGATGGCCTGTATCTCAGCAAACAAGGTTATTCTCTAGTAGGGCAACATATAAATAACTACATAAACACCAGTTTAAACTAATTGGGGGGTAGGATATTAAATGCATTTATACTCCTTCCAAATAATGACCCTGTAGCCCACTTTATTAGTGCAACTGATACACCTAATCACTCTAATTCTAAAGTACATAACACAGATTTAAAAATCCTTTTGTTCAATGCTAGAAGTCTAAATAATAAAATAGATGAATTAAAATACATCTTGGACCGAGATAACATTGATGTACAGTATGTGGAGTAACGAAAACTTGGTTTACCAGCTCTGGCTGGGGTATTAAAATCCTGAGCTATTCAGTTATTACTAAAGATCACCAAAAAACTAAAGGGGGAGGAGTGGCATTATATATAAGTCAACGACTGGCTAGTTTTGAAATCCCTAGCAGTATAAACTCAGATTTTGATTCAGAAATAGTTTGGGCTAAAGTATAAAGTGACACACCCTTAACAATAGGTTTGTATTATCGAGCTCCCAACCTCGACACCACTAGTAATGACACGTTAATGGAAGTTATTGAAAATCTGGAAGATTATGATGATTTAATATTAATGGGGGATTTTAATCTACCAAACATTTGCTGGGAAACTTTAACTGGGACAAATCTCCTAAGATTTATTGAAGTCATATCGCAACATGATCTAGAGCAGATTGTACTTGAACCAACCAGAAAAGATAATATGTTGGATCTTATCCTCACTAATATTAAGGATCTAGGGAATCCACCCCAAGTAATTGAACCCCGAGGGGATAGTGATCATAATATGATCTTATGGAATATCAAATATTATAAGTCCAAAAACAGGGGTGTGACTAGGACTAGAAACTTCTATAAAGCAGAATACAAGGCAATTAAATATTTATCCAGCTGGAAATGGATGCAGGAACTATATAACCTAGATTCTAAGCAGATATGGAAAGCTTTACAGGAAAAAATTGATTTCTATATCAACACCTGGATATCTGAACATATAAAATATAATAGTGATAACAAAAGAGTTCCACCATGGTTCAATAGTAAAATTAAGAGACTGGTAAAACAAAAAAATAGTTTTTAAGAAATATAAAAAAAAGAGTCAGTGGATAAATGGCAAAACTTCAAGGTTAAATCCAATCAATGTAAGAAAGTAATAAGATCAGGAAAAAAAATCTTGAAGTAAAACTAGCTACAATAACCAAGGATAATAGAATACAATTTTATAATCATGTGGGTTACTAAAGGGGAAGGAAGCAAATATAGGGCCATTACTTAAGGATACCAATAGCCTATGAATTACATATGGCTAACAAATTTAATCAGTACTTCATCGGCGTGTATAAACCAATGGATGTTGTTTCCTTGGATAATCTACCTGTTGATGTTACAGATCTATTGATTACACAAGAAGAAGATATGACAGCCATTAGGGCCACTAAATCGAACTCCTCTCCCGGTCCTGATGGAATACCTGCTAAATTTATTAAAGAACTGGCAACTGAACTATCAGGGGTAGTTACTTTACTATTCAATGCATCTCTCAGGGAAGGGAAAGCTATTTCCAAGTGGAAGCTGGCAACAATCGTACCAATTCACAAGGGTGATAATAAACATCTTGTAACTAACTATAGGCCTATCAGCCCCACCGGCTGTCTTGGTAAACTAATGGAATTAATTTTACAACATGAAATAGTTAAACACCTTAAAAATATGAATATTACAGATATTTCCCAATATGGTTTCACTGAGGGAAGATCTTGTCAGTATAATTTAATTAACTTTTTCGAGCCAGTGAGTATGGCACTGGATCTGGGGTTCCCATTTGATATTGTTTCCTTGATTTTGAGAAGGTTTTTGAGACCGTCGCTCATAGTGTATTAGTTGGGGAACTGATAAGATATCATTTCCATCCAAAAATTATTAGATGGATCAATTCCTGGCTTGGTGACAGGAAGTAGCATGTCAGCATCAAGGGGCAAATGTCAGATTGGGGTTTCATTAGCAGCGGAGTCCCTCAAGGTTCTGTTCTGGGACTGTTATTGTTTAATATCTTAATAACTAGTATGCAGACTAATGATGGGGTCTGGATACACAAATATGCTGATGATAGCAAACTTAGCTGTATCGTTAATGCTTTAGAATATGTGAGGTCTTTACAAGCTAATCTGGATAATTTGGCTAATTGGTCAGTAGTAAATAAAATTACTTTTAATGCTACTAAATGCAAGGTCATGCACCTGGGCAAAGGCAATAAATTAGCAACCTACAAAATTAACAACACCATATTGCAAACTGTTACATCTGAAAGGGATCTGGGTATTACTATCACTAATGACTTAAAGTTCACCTCCCATACCAATAATATAATTAAAAGATGTCATGATATACTGTCATGTATCCTGAAACATATTAAGAGTAGGGAAGCAGAGGTTTTAATACCTCTATATACAGGCTTGGTTAGGTCACATATAGACTATTGCACCCCCTTCTATACACCCACTTCCTTGTGTGGTATGGCATCCATTGAAAAAGTTCAAAGAAGAATTACCAAGAAGGTTGCAGGACAAAAAAACTTAGAGTACACCAACAGATTTCGTGCTCTGGGGTTATTTTCACTGGAATATAGAGCACTGAGGGGTGATCTGTGTTTGGCTTACAGGGCAGTACATGACCCTGCACTACGTGAAGCCACTTGTCTTGAAATAACTGCATCTGGCTGTAATACCAGATCACACAAATTTCAGTTAAAATCTAGAGTAAATAAAACTACTAAAAGGGATAACTTTTTTACCCAGCGACTACCTCATGTTTGGAATACATTGCCAACTGATATAGTTACAAGTGACAGTCTGACAGACTTTAAGTATAGACTAGATCACTATATGGGAGAAAAGAAATTTCACTTTCGCCTTTAGGTGACAAGTTCAGTATGGGCATGTCCCTCGAACTTGCACAAAACCTATGAACCTAGGAAGAAAGGAACACAAGCTGTTATATACAGTAAATAAGTTTGAGTATATAGTTCTAGAAGACCAAGTGATGTTAGTCAAGACACAGTGGTTTGTCCAACATACAGGTGGTGATTTATAAAATAAAAAATGTTTACAAATTTTTACATATGTTTAGAGAGTTAATACTTTCTCATCTTTCCATTCTGACTGATTTGTAACAGAGAGAGAACCCTCTGACTTAAAAATGTTTTCTCTCCCGGGAAGTGTGCCTCCAGTACCATACCTTTCTTTCTCATACAGAACCAGGAAAGTTAATGTGTAATTATGAAATGAATAGAAAAAAAATTAAGAACCTGATTGGCTGAAGATCTTGGAACCCCATGACAATATCCCAGCACAGCAGCATAGGAAGAAGGTCCGGTCACCTATCTTGGCCTCATTACTAACTATACCAATCTGCTAACACAAAATGACCACAGCATGCATGGCTGCCTGGCACCACTTCAGAACATACGCTCACAGTACATTAATGTCAGCTCCACAGTTCCACTTCTTCTACCTGGGAGGTCTCCACTCTCACCCTAACTTAATATATTCAGACTGCAAGTGTGACTCCACCCATTGTATGTCTCTACTCCCAATGTTGCCGACCATGGCTTTCACCTTATTGGCATTTGGCAAGTTATAGCACTGCTGCCCATACTTTCTCCTCCATAAAGAGTGTTGGCACCACCTACTGCACTATAAGCAGAAATGGGACTTTTTTCCACCTTGCTAATTTTGTACCCCCTTTTTCTTTTTAACAGATTTACATAAAATCTATTCTAATTTAAAAAAAATGTTTTTTTTTCCTTTTCTCAATGGTCCCATTTCAGAAGAGCAATGAGGCACTCCAGGTGTGCATTGTGCTGGGATAACAGCACTTCTTGGGTGTTGGAAGCACTCAGCTTCCCCTTGTGCTTCAATCCTTGCAAGGTGTGCCGTTATCCCAGCATAATGCACACCTAGCCATGTCTTATTGCTTAAATATGAGGCTGACAGAGGCCATACATGCTGCACATTTAAGAAATATGGTAGTCACCTGGGAGATCATAGGGCCCAGGACTAAAACTTGTCAATATTTTGAGGGGGAATTATAGTACCATGTATAGCACAAGATTAAGTAATGCAACAGTTACCTCCTCTGACTAAAGGGTGGCAGGTAACCCTTCAGGGTCCTTATGCATCAAATATAACTACCCCAGTGAAATGTAAATGTTATCAACTGAACAAAACAAGATAAGGGAAACCTGGTGCACTGACTTTCATCTCCTGAGACTTTGTATCCTGTGGTGGGTGCCTGTGTGGTGTGTATGGGTCCAGTATGCCTATGGTTAAAATGAAACACAAAAATATTATCTCCCTATGCCCAAGGAGTTTTTAGACAAGGAGACTATGTGTGTTGCAACCCTAACCATGAGTTGAGGAACTATTGTCTTTGTGTGAGACTGACTGAGGCACTGAAGAGCATTCAACACAGAGCAACCAATATGATCTGAGGCATGGGAAATAAAAGCTATAAGTAGAGACTGGGAGCCCTTAACATTATTCATTTTGGAGAAAAGGAGGCTTACAGATGACATGATCTCTGTTTTCTACAGTCTTTAGGGTATAGACAAGATCACACAAACAGAGATGTTTAATCTGGTGTCCTCCCACGGGATGCGTGAGCATGCCTGAAGCTCAGAGGTGATGTTGAAGGGTTACATTAGTAAGCACATCTTCTCCCACAGGGTGAGAAACCTATGGAATAGACTACTAGTAGAGACAGTGAACATGAAGGCAGTACAGGTCCTTAAGTTATGGTAAGCTTGGACATATGTGTACTGACCAAGAGAATTACTGGGTACAGTAGTCTGGGTAGCAGAGAGGGTAGAGATTCCCCATAAATTAGTACATGTTTGTACAATGTGCTTTTTCATCTCTGATTATGAAGCAAGAGGGGGCAGACATGATGGAACTGAAGCCACTTCCAACCTTAAATTACTTTGTTACTGTGTAATTCAACTGGTTGGCTCTTAATCCCATTAAAGTAGAGCTACTGCAGTAGGATCCGATTGACATGTGTCTGCTTTGAAAAACAGCTTTAAGCTCCCCATTCTTGTCAAGGTTTTGCTAGAGGAGGATGGTGATCAACAACCTGGAAGTAGCTCTTGATGACCGTCTGTCCATGTAATCCTGGGGGTCAGCGGTGGTCAAGTGGTGCTTTTACCATCTAGGAAACGACACCAGGTTGTGCCCATTTCTAAAACCTGGACATCTGAGAACACTGGTGCAGGCATTCATTTTCTTCAACATCAATTACTGCATTGTGCTGTAGAAGGGCCTACCATGTAGTCCAATTTGATGCATGCAGCTAGAGTAGAATGCTGCAGCTCATTTCAGGAAATCAGAACATATCACACAGGTGCTGCACGATCTGCACTGGATGCCAGTAAGACTCAACCTCAAGATGATTATAAAAACATTTTGAGCATGTAGTGGACTTAGAAACATAGAAACATAGACTTTGATGGCAGATAAAGACCACTTGGCCCACCTAGTCTGCCCTTTTCCCTACCAATTGGATAAGCTGCAGATCCTAGTTAACCAACAGCCTACTACCTCCTACCCACCACTATAATTGCCTTATGTCTATCCCATGCATTCTTGAATTCCACCACTGTTTTTGACCCCACAATCTCCTCAGGAAGGCCGTTTCATGCATTCACCACCCTCTCTGTGAAAAAAATACTTCCTCACATTGCCCCTGAGCTGTCCTCCCGCTATCTTCAAACTGTACCACCTTGTTCTTGCACATCTCTTTTTCTGAAAGCTGCTACCCTTTTGGACTTTGTTGATTCCCTTGAGGTACTTGAAAGTTTCTATCATGTCCCCCCTCTCCCTTCTTTCCTCAAGGGTATACATATTAAGCTTCTTTAGTCTCTCTTTGTATGGTTTCTGGTGTAGACCCTGCACCATTTTAGTTGCCTTTCTTTGAACTGCCTCCATCCTGTCTATGTCCTTGCAGAGACGGGGTCTCCAGAACTGCACGCAGTACTCCAGATGGGGTCTCACCAACCGTCTCTATAGAGGGATAATAACTTCCAGTTTTCTACTAGTGATGCCTCTCCCTATACATCCTAGTATCCATCAGCCCTCCTTACTGCCTTCTCACATTGCCTGCCTACCTTTAGGTCATCTGATATGACTACCCCCAGATCCTTTTCCATTTTTGTTGTTGTTAGTACCTCCCCCCATTGTGTACTCTTCCCCTGGGTTTCTGTGTCCCAGGTGCATTATTTGCATTTGTTTGCACTGAATCTACTCTGCCATACTTTTGACCATTCCTCCAACCTTGCCAAGTCCTTCTCATCCTTTCCACCCTCCCTTGTGTATCAACCCTGTTGCAGATCTTTGTGTCATCTGCAAAGAGGAATACTTTTCCATTCCCTCTACAGTGTCAGTTATAAAGACATTAAAGAGGACCAGCCCCAGTACTGAACCCTATACTACCCCGCTAGTAACCCTCTTTCTTCGGAGTAGACTCTGTTTGCTATCACCCTCCGCTTCCTGTTGTCTAGCCAATTTTTTACCTAGGCTACCACCCTGGGACCCACTCCCAGGCTGGCTAACCTGTTTATTATTCTTTTGTGTGAGACTGTGTCAAATGCCTTGCTAAATTCTAGGTAGGTAATGTCCACAGTCCCTCCCTGGTCTACTACTTTGGTCACCCAGTCAAAGACCTTCCCGCTGTGAATCCATGCTGCCTTAGGTCCTGTGCCCCGCTGGCCTCTAGGTACTCAACAATTCTTTCTTTCAGAAGTGATTCCATCATTTTCCCTATCACAGAAGTCAAGCTAACAGGTCTGTAGTTTCCTGTCTCTGCCTTGCTCCCACTTTTGTGAAGGGGAATTACATCCGCCTTCCTCCAGCCCTTAGGAACCACACCATCCTCCTGTGATCTGTTAAAAAAGGTAGTCAGTGGTGTCACTAGTTCTCCCCTTAGTTCTTTTAGAATTCTGGGGTGGATCCCGTCAGGCTCATTGCCTTGTCCACCTTGAGTTTTAGTTCTTTCAGGGACCTTTCTTCTGTGAATCAACCCCACTATCAAGAGTGCTTCTATTGTTTGGTTTAGGTAGGTCCCCCTCCTATTCTTTTGTGAATACTGAACAAAAGTATTCATTCAGTATCTCTGCCTTTTCACTGCCATCCTCTATCCACCTCCCTCCCCTTTATTAAGCCTCATTATCCCTAACTTGGTCTTTTTTCGCTCACTTATGTACCTATAAAAGGTTTTATCCCCCTTCTTAACTGAGTTGGCTATCTTTTCCTTGATTTGGGCCTTTGCTATTTTGACTGCCTTCCCCACTTTCTTTTGCTTTAACTGATAGAGTTCTCTGTCCTGCTCCTTCTGTGATTCCTTATACTTTCTGAATGTTGTCTTTTTCTCTCTAACCTTCCCCACCACCTCTATTGAGAACCATAGTTTATTTTTCCTTCATTTTGTTTTCTTTATTTGCTTCACACAAAGTCTTGTTGCCTGTGTGTTGGCAATTTAGATTTTTCCCCATTGTTCCTCCACCCCTCCTTCCTTCACTTTTGCTAGTGCATTCCTTAGGCACTCTCCCCTTCTGCCAAAGTCAACCCTCCGAAAGTCCAGTACCCTTTCTTTTGTATGGGATGACTCTATGGCTGTGTTTATTGTGAACCACACTGTCTGGTGGTCACTTGTTCCCAAATGGCTACTCACTTCTATGTCCGAGTTTCTCTCACCTTCCCCATTTGAGAGTACCAGGACTAAGACTGCTCCCTCCCAAGTGGGTTCCAACACTAGCTGCCTGAGATGTGCCCCCTGTAGGGTATCGAGAATGACTCTGCTCTTGGACATGACTGCAGAAAATGTGCTCCAGTTAACATCTGGCATGTTCAGGTCCCCCATCAACAATATCTCCCCTTTTTCTGCCATTCTAAGGATGCCTTCTATCATTTTCTTGTCCATTTCTGCCCCTGAGATGGGGTCTGTAAACAACCCTGTGTGGATTGTGGTGCCATTTCCTGTCTCCAAGGTGATGCACAGTGCCTCCTCTCCTCCCTATGTACCCATTAGTTCCCTTGCTTTGATCCCTTCCCTTATGTAGAGAGCTACTCCTCCTCCTCCTCTTTTACCCTCCCTGCCCCTCTTGTGGATTATGTACCCTGGTATGCTGACATCCCACTCATGGTTTTCTGTGTACCTCTGTGTACCAGGTTTCTGTGACTGCCACAATATCCAGGCTTTCTTCTTCCATCAAGCCCACTTAGATAATGCCAGTCCACTGGTGCAATGGTAGTGCTACCACTTGCAACACCAGCAACCTGGGTTCAGTAACAAGCCCAGGTTGTTGGAAGGCCAGCCGGGGGAGAGGGATTTAGCACCCGATGGGTTGCTCTCCTTCTCCAGGAGGGATGGGTTGCACTCCTCACCGCAATACTACCACCACCTGGGTGACCACGGGTGGTGTTGGTGCAGCAGAGAAGGCAGGAGGGGAGGGGTGAACATCAGCCGAGGACTGGAGTGGAGGTGCGTCTCTGTGTGCCTCCACCTCCTTGGTCCTCCTTGAGTGCTGATGTCAGCAGGGGCAGAGACCAGGACAAGGAAAAACCCCATGGCTGATCTAGGCAAAGAGCTCCCACACCAACAACAACCACAGAGGGACCATGGAGGACTCCAGCTGCATGCTCCCCTGAAGCCTCAGAAGTATGGGCTGCCTCCGCCCCACCCAGGGGGTTATCTGGGTCTCTAGAAGAAACGGGAGCGGGGCACTATAGGAGTGATCCCCGGTCCCCTCGGTGGCGTAGCCTGGCAGGTGCATTGGGGGACCAGAGAGAGGGACCAGCCTTGGTGACAAGGGGGCACAGAAAAAACAGAGTAAAAAAATAAAAGGCCACTTAGATGCCTCACTTAATGCTGTGAGCTCTTGGCCTTGATTGTCATGGGAGAATTCTCCATTCCAGGAATCAAGGGGTTTCTTGGCATCATCTGCATCTGTCTAAAATTGATGGGCAAAAGGACATTCTCTGTGGCGACTCCAGTCCTCTGAAGCACCAACCCTGTCTTCGTCAGGATTATAGACAGCAACAGCCACTTTCAGGCTGAAGTTAAAAATCAGCTCTTTACTGTAGTATTCCCCAGCCCTATTACCTAAATTTTATCAGGTGTTATGGGGACGATCTGATCCCACTGATTATTTTATGTTTATGTTATGTTTGTATTGTGTTTATTGTATGTAAGTATTTTATTGAGTTTCTAATTATAAGGTGTTGTGAAAGTGTAGACGGGAGCTCCATAAGAGCACTTTTTAACCTATCCTATACCCATATCAGAATCCTGACCCTACCCCTGGAGTGAGCAAGATTAGAAATGCTGAGGTGCTTTGTCACCAGTGCAGATACTTGGTAAACAGACCCAGTCACAAGAAAGACTAAGGGCATTAAAATACAGCCACAGCAACATATTTTTCTTGTCAGCACTTAGCTTTCTGTGCCATGTATGAGTATGAAGCTACTGAATATGAAAGGCAAGTCAGTGTTTCTGAATAAGTACCAATAAGTTCTCAGACCAGCTCTTGCTAAGCAGAATGAAGCAAGGAGAAAGCAGTTGCCCAAACATAATCAGGCTAATGCATGGATACTCTCCAGACCTATTCTCAAGAGATGCAAGAAACACTACAGCACCATACTGTATTTGTATAATGTCTTTCATGCAGTGTGTGATAATCGTGTTTGATTGTGGAGGTCCAGTGCTGCACACAGTATAAAGCCCGGAGGGCAAGGCACATCCTCATTCTGTCTGGGTCCACCTGAGCACCTAACGCACAGCTCACCTGCTGGTCCTTCAAAACATAATTTCTTGCACAAAGTGAGACTGTTCTAAAATGCTGGTGCAGCTTTGTTTTGCAACCGGTTTGAAACTGGTAAATCATTTCTTGCATGTTTAAATGGTCGGAGTTTTGGTTTATCTGTTCTGTTGCTGCCCAGTTCCCTTATACTATTTGTCGGCTGCAAATTGACATAAAGTGATCAGAACCTTCCCAAACACAGCAGTTAGTTTTCCAAATGGGCCACATGTGGCAGAAAGTGTGCCAGACAAGTGCTGGAAAAATGCTACAGTGTGACAACTTCTATCATTGACTCCTTAAGTGACCATTCACCTGTCAGATTTCTATGATCAAACAACATCTCCAAACCTCCACCTAGAATCATTACATGCAGAGTCCTGAAAAGAGAGCACATAGACCTTTTGAAAGCTGATCTCCAGCAACAGGACTGGTCTTCTGTCTGCTCTTCCAGTGATGTGAACACAGCTCTGGAGCAATTCATACATCTTTTCAACTTAGTGGGTGATAGGCACGCACAGTTTAAAATCCAGAAAATAAAAGGTCACTGCAGCCCCTGGTTCTCCTCTGATCTACGTGAACAACTGAATACTCATGACCATCTCTGGCATGTTGCACGGGCTATGGGTAGGTTAGCCAATATTCATTCTTATAAAAAAGCTCATAATGACTGCACCAGGGCAATTCGTGCAGCAAAAAGTCAACACTTTAAGGAGACACTCTCTCGTACCTGGGGAGATGGAAGAAAATTCTGGTCTAACCTCAAAGAACACACAGAGAAAGATCTTAAAACTAACCCCACCTTGTTAAACCTGGATGGTGTTCCACTCATGATCACAGCTCCATTGCAAACGCTTTTAACAAGGCATTCTCAGACCTTAGTAGTGTCCTCTCCCCTGACTTCTTCCACCAGTCTAGCTCAAGCCTTAATGAATGTGCAGGGAAACAGCCACCCTCTCATCCTCCCTTCCATTTCACAGCTGTGTTAGCAAGTGAAGCCAAAAAAAATCTACTAAAAGTCTTGGGGAAATCCAGGACCAGTGGTGACGCCTTGGACTTTACCCTTGTTGCACAGACCTTGGACTATATACTTGCTTCTCAAACTCATATTATCAATAACTCCCTCCAGTTCTCACAGTTCCCAGAAAAATGGAAAGTTGCCCTAGTGACTCCTGTTATCAAGAGCGGAGATTGAACTTTGACAGGAAACTACAGACCAATATCAATCCTCCCACCACTCTCTAAGGCTCTTGAAAGAATAGTGGCTGATCTGTTAGGTGAGTACCTTGAAGAATACTAACTCCTTTGCCCACATCAACATGGCTTCCATAAGGGTCATAGCATCTCAACAGCACTCCTCAAGTTCACAGGTTTCATTCACAATGCATTGGACCAAGGTTCCCTAGTTGAAGCAGCTTTCATTGACTTAACAAAAGCGTTCAATACAGTAAACCACAACCTCCTAACTGAACAGCTAGCATCCATTGGCCTCTCAGCTGACACTGTGGCATGGTTCCAAAGCTACCTGCATGCCTGCTTTCAGCAAGCAAAGATTAACAAAGTCCTCTCAGACAGCAGATCCATCCAATCTGGAGTTCCACAAGGATCCATACTCGGCCCACTGCTATTCAGCATATTCTTGAACCGCCAACCTTGTACTTTCCAAGAAAACATCCTGCTCTATGCAGATGACACAGTCCTATATACCAGCCACCCTGACCCTAAAGAGCGGGAGCTCACCCTCCAAAGGAATTTCATGGAGGTTGAGAAATGGTTCAGCGATCATAAACTCGCCATGAACGATAAGAAAACTAAAGCAATGATGTTCTACAGCTCAAAAATCAAATACAAGACCTACCCACTCTTTATCCTTAACTCAGGGGGTGCACCTCTTGAATTAGTCCAGCACTTTAAATATTCGGGTGTCATGGCTGACAGCACCTTGTCCTATTCCAAGCACATTGACTCTGTAACAAAGCAGTCAACACACATATTGGACTTCTTTATAGGCATAAGAACTGCCTAACTGCAGAGGCCCTTGACATAGCCATAACAAGCTCCAAGGTCTTTCTGGTAGACTATGACCTCGTGATCTATGACTCCACCACCGACTCAGCCACACACTGTCTCAAAGTGACCTTAAACAGAGCATGTCGGCTTGTAACTGGAGCAGCTAGGCTCACACACACCTGTGACCTTTTTGCCAAGGCCAACTGGCTGCAGTTTTCAGGTAGACTCAGGTATCAATCCTGTATTATGGCTAAAAAAGTAAGTCTTGGCCTACAGCCCTTGGGGTATAGAACCTGCTCTCTCCTTATAAGCCTAATCGCCTGACTGGAAACTCTGAAAACCAGATATTCAGTGTTCCCCATGCCCGTACAACACTTGGGCAAAGGTCTTTTGTGCTCTGAGCACCTAAATGGTTCAACTCTCTACCTTCTGACATCTCTAATGAAGGTAAAATAGGCCAATGTAAGAGAAAACTTAGACATTATCTTATTGAGTAATCCAGCTGCGACTGCTTTCCTTAATCACTTCTCCTATTTTCTTATTTGTTCCTTAAATACTCCCTACCATTAGGTCTCTCTCTCTTCTGATCTCTAGCTCCCTTCCTCTGCCCACCCACCCTCATTCCCCCGTTCCACACTCCCATCCCTGTGCTGGTTGGGCACTCTTGTCTCCTGGCTGAACCACTACCCTGACTCTGCCTCTCCTCTCTCTCCTCGTTATCCTCAGACAAAGCCTACTGGGCAGAATTACCCTCCTTGAAGCTCTATTCCTAAAGTTATCCCTGTTCTGCAGGCTTTCAATTTAGTATTCACTGTTCACTGTGGGAACACCCACAATTTGTCTTGCTGAAATGGAAATACTATAATTGTATACTGCTGCCTACTGTCATCCTGTAATGTGTTTGTTTAGTCCTGACTCTGACGTGGAACCTATGAAATGATCTTGTTCTCAAAGGTGTTATCCGAGAATATAATAAATAAATAAATAAATAAGTTTTGCTGCATTAGGAAAGTCTAAGCTCTTCCCACTTTTCTTTCATCTCTTAAGGAGCTCTTCTTTTCAGTTCATTGGAAATGTCTTTAAAGAGCTGGTGACACGTTCAGGAGAACTTTAACAAAGCATAATATTTAAGCACTGTTCAGCTTGTATGTTCCATTAGTTTCTGTATTACTCCTCCCCATTATTTAGTAGTGAGGTCGTTTGCATGAAAAACAGGATCTTTGTTCCTGAAGAGTTGTGTAGTCCTGCTGCTTTCTCCCTACCTGAAGTCACAGAGCACTGCTTATGACCTCCAATGGCAACAGATTGTAATGTCACAACAGAGGATTATGACTTGAGGTAGGGAGTAAGCTATAGAGGCAGATGAACTCAAAATGAACTGTAAGGTACAACAATCATATATTCATACACATTTCTTTAGTAATAAATTATGGGAAGGAGAAATATATAAAATATAAATCCAGAAGCAAATGGTTTGATACCTTTTATTTTCTTTTTTTAGTTGTTTAACCAGGAGTAGCACACTAAGCTGAAAACTTTTTTTACAGGAGCAACCTGGGACCACAGGGAAGTTAAGTGACTTGCTCAGGGTCACACAGTATGCAAGTGGAAGCTGTGGGATTTAAACCCAGATTTCATCTGCTGGATGTTACCAGATTTGCAGCTCAGAGCCTTAAACCACTGTGCTACACTGCCTCTATTGCCTTTATTGGACCAACATAGATGTTACAAAAAGAAAACAATGTCTAAGCTTTTGGACCAACCAAGTCCTTCCTTGGAGACTTAAAATATACATAAATACTAAAATACTAATATAAATAACATAAAATACAACTAAATAAATATAAATGATATTCAAGCAGAATTGTACCTAATTATTACATTTTTAAAAGTTTTTTGAGGTGTCAGTAGCTCTTTAAGAAGACAGTTAGCTATTAGTCCCACACCCCAGAAATATCAGGCTAGTTCCAATTGCACTTTGTATGCAAAAATTTTTATTTTTTTATTTTACGTTTACTGCAGTAGTGGAGGTGCATCAGGCGGTTCTGTTGACTTGTAGCTGATATTTGTGATAACTACATCGATCCCTGCACGCTGACATCAGTGGGAGATTCAATAGCCTGTAGGGCACGTTAGCATTTTTATAAGCACTGATCTTTCATTTGTTAGTCTAGCTGTCCTACTGGAGCTAAGTACAGTCGCAGAGGACTGTACTTAGCCCAAAGAGAACAGCTGGACCAGCAAATATTGGATCTGAGCTTATTAAATCTCTAACATGCACTACAGGCTATTAAATCTCCCACTGGTACAGCCCTCCTCTGATGTCAGCTGCAGGGGATTCTGGGATCTGTAGTTATCAAAAATATCAGCTTGCAAGTCAACAAAATCAGCCTGATGTAATCTGCTTTACTGCAGTAAACAGTAAGTAAAAAAAAAAAAAAAGGTTTCTGCGATCAAAGTGCAAATTGGAACCAGACCCACACTTGGGTATGGCACACATAGTGTATAGTGTTCCCTTTTAAGACCCAGCTACACATAATACATATATTTTTGTACAAATATATGAACATACAAAATCAGCAAATAAAGGCCTTATGGTCTATCAAGTCTGCTTGATTGTGCAACTAACATCCCTTATACTACAGCTGCCCCTCCCTCCTCCCCCCCCAGTGACCTTACCCTGTCACATCCCCTTTTGAAGCAGCCCACTGTTCTACAGCATACTACTTCCTCTGGCAATGCATTCCACCCAGACACCACCCTCTTGTAAAAAAGTGCCTCCTCATGTCCCACCTGAACCTTCCCCTTCCAATCTCAGATCATGTCCCTAGAGTGTCCCTCCCCCACCTTAATTTGAAAAGCCCCTCTGTGCCAATCTTATTTATTCCCTTCATGTACTTGAAGGTTTTAAACATGTCCCCCCCCAACCCTCCTCTACTCCAGGGAGTATATGTTCAGCTCCCTCAGCCTGCTCTCTTAGGGTAAGTCCTCTAGCCCCTGGATCATTTTTGTTGCCCTGCACTGCAGCTCCTCCAATAACCTAATGTCTTTCTTCAGGTATGTAATGTTTTGTATGATACCAATATAATCATTATGAACCATGTACTGCAGGTAATAACGCAGTCACTCTTGAACATAAAGTTAGCATACTGATTGCCTGTAGTAGTGTACCCAACTTAAAATGCTATAGCTACAAACAATATAAAAGGAATAATGTATGGGCACCCATACACAACAAACCTTTGTTTCCATTGAGGGGTTGAGATACCAGCACACAGACCTCAAGAGTGATGCTCGAGAGGTCCATGCTGGTATCTCCACCCCTAGTTGGAAACACAAGGCCAGTTGTGTATGGCCACTCATATTTTATTTGTTATAGCATATGGTTAACAAAAAAAGCAACTGACATGTTTTTTTAAACCATGGTTACCATAACACTGAGGTACAGTGAGCAGAGAACATGAAACCAAACAGAGGGAGTCCGCACGAGAGAATTGCAGCTGCAGTTAATGATAGAATGAGCACAATACGGTTTTTAGAACGTGCACAGCAACTTTAGTATGTGCCCAATACTTTTAGAATGTGCACTGCAAGGTTTTTGAGCTGTTTGAATTCTGTGCATAATAAGCCCTAACAATACATTATTGCAAAATATTGGCTACAACATAGCACTATGACAAGGGAAGACATATGTTTTAAAGAATAAACTTACAATTGTCATATTGATGTCAGAGAATGGGGTCCTGGGAATTGAGAAGAAATCAGGAGTCATAAAGCCAGGAGGGGAAAAAAAAGAAACTTTTTAGTCAAAATTAAAAATGGAATTGAAATGAAAAGGTGAAGAATTTCTGGAATGAGCCTGGGTTTTTGAGGCCAGATGGGGAAGGAGGATTGAGCATCAAAGCGGACACTCTCATCCTCTGGGTGGGGGGGGGAGGAGCAGGTGCATGCTCTGTTGGAATACTGCCATGTATGTAACTACAGATGGCAGTGAAGCTGGGAGTACCCATGGGAGGAAGGACATCTCCTACCACTGGTGCAACAGCATGCCTCGCATGTACATGTGTACCTCGGCACTCCTGTTCAACTGAGTCCTGAGATCTGGGAAAAGCAAGGAAACAGCAGGATGATGTACCCAGGTATCTCAGGCTCTACCCACCCTCTTGATGCTTTTCCCAATGCAAGAGGAATACTCAGAGGGGCACACCTCCATTTCTTCTCCACCTGGTGGTAAACTGCAGCTCTATGGGGAATTAGCCACGGGCATTGGTGATGGGGCTCAGTGGTTACCTGAGAGACTTTATGGAGGCATGTGCCACAGTCAAAGGGCATAAACAGAAAGTTACAAAAAATATGGTGGCGAGTGAGCAATTTGAGAATCCCCCTCCCCCCACGGGCAAAATTCCTAAAAAAATCTAGAACTGATAACATCTAAAGAGAATCTTTATCTATTAGTGAAACGTTTAAGACATTATTTACAAAACATAATTAAGAAGAATTCTGCAGCACAGGCAACTGATAAAACATTTTGAAAAATGATATGCTGTACCTAAGGAGGGGCTAGAATTTTTATATGCACACCCTTCTCCTAAAAGGTTTGTTCTTAGAGGTGCTTATGAAAAATCTAGAACAATCATAACCTCATTCCCACCTGATACAGATTCAAGGAAAGTTATTTTTTATGCCTAAAAAGAGTTTTTCTCTGGAACCCTTGCATTAAGGCAGGCTTCCTATATTGGGTATTCACCTACTTACCAGTTTTCTTGGTGGTTATTCATTCTGCTTCTGTGTGAGAACATGTCACAAGAAGACAGAGCTCTAATGCAGTAGGTCACACAGAGAAGCTGATTTAGAAGCATCTAAACTTCAGCTTCAAATGTCTGTTGATCTGAATGACATTGCAACCAGGATTGTGAGTAATGCAGTAGTCCTAAGATTTGCTTGGCTCAGGTCAGCTAACTTTTCTGCTGACCTACAGCTAACAAGCATGTAATTTCCACTTAATGGTGATTCTCAGAGTACAGAACAGAGGCCTATAAGGAAAAGGTTATTTATTTAATATTCTTTAGGAATTACAACCTTTGAGTCAGACTTATTTACAAAGGCTCTGTGTCAGAGGACAGACAGACAGACATTCAATATATACAGTCACAGCATGTAAAGAGTTACAAGGCAGCAACAGTTTACAGTTTTACAGGTTTACAATATTACAGCTATAGGCTGTATAGTACATTCAGCAAAGAATCTACAGTTTACAGTTTTACAGTAACACACAGGTTCACTAAAGGAGGTTACAGCTTTGATTAAACATAGGAGTGGAGAAACTAGCATAGGTAACAAGTGAGTGAAGCCAAGAGGCATTGTCAAGAGGTTAAATTTAGTAGCCAAGGAATACTAGACATGCAGAGTAGGTAAATATCTGCAGCAGGTAGCATCACTAGTTGGTCTAGAGTAGCATAAAAAGCACTGAGGATATAATGTGGCCTGAGAGCAATCCGGCAATGGCGTTGACACGGCGAGAGCTGCCACAGGGGCAGGAGCAATGCCAGCTGGTGGAAGCTTGGCAGCGGGGTGAAACATGGTAGGATCCTAGACTAGGTGGTACATTGGCAGCGCTGTGAGGCAAGTATATGTTCTTTGAGAGTTAGCTTAAAGGGGCCTAGATTGTAGATGGAGGAGACATCAGAGGGGAGTTCATTGTACCAGACTGGAGCTCTGTAAAGGAAAGAACTTTGGGCTAATGAGGTTTTGACGCTCGGTATAGACCACACCTGTTTGTTGGTGGTGCGGGTGTTCACTGAGGTGTGAGGGTATTGGAGAGGCAGACACCCCCCGGGTGGGGGAGGGGTTAGCCCCAGGTGAATTGTTTTAGTGAGGAGACATATTTGATAACGTAGTTTTTCGTCCAGGGTGACAAGGTTTGTCAGGGTATAAAGGGTACAAGTATGGGTACACTTATCCACCCCGGAGAGGAGTCTACACGCTTTGTTGATGGCCAGATGAATTTTGTTCAGAGCCATAGGATCAGCAGCTGAGTAAACAGTGAACCCATAATCAACTAGAGTGAGGACCGAGGAGGTGATGGCCAGGTTGAGGGCTTCAGGTGGTAGGCGATTCATGTGCTTATACAGTGGTCCTATACGGGTGTTTATGACTGTGGATAGAGTGTTAATGTATGAATGGAAAGAGAGGTAGGAGTCAAAGGTTAGGCCCAGGTATTTATACGTAGGGATCTGCTCTAGTGGAAGGAGAGAGTGGGAGAGGATTGTTAGCTGCACATCCTTGGACTTGTTCTGACGATGGACAAAGAGCATGGTCTTTGTCTTTTTTACATTGACCACAGGTCTATGGTCCATGAACCAGTTCTCAATCTGGCTAAATGCGTGTTGGAGGGAGGACTGTAGAAAACTGGAATCCGGGTGTGAGGCAAAGCTAACTGCATCATCTGCATGCATGAGTAGATTGCCGAAGCAGAACTTGGGCAGGGCTTTAAGGTAGATGCTGAATAACAGAGAGCTGAGAATGGAGCCCTGAGGGACCCCGAGAAGACTGGCAGGGTGGTTGAGAAGGTGTTTATTTTGACACATTGAGATCTATCTGTAAAGTAGCTAGTAAACCAAGAAATGGGTCCTTTGGACAGAACTATGTGGTGGAGTGTGCTTAAGAGTAGGGGGTTGGAGACTGTGTCAAAAGCTGTTGACAGGTCATTGAAGACAGCTCCAGCAAGGTGTTTTCTATCTAGGGCCAAGTGAAGGAAATTAGAGAACTCAGTAAGGGCCATGGTTGTACTGTGTCCGGATCTGAAGCCATGTTGATCTCTGCATAGTAGGTTGTTAGTAAGCAGGTATTCAGTGAGCTGGGTGGCTATAATCTTTTTGAGTGCTTTCAAGACTGGGGTGAGGATGGAGATGGGCCAGTAATTGTTGGGGGATGTGCTATCACCACATTTCAGTATAGGGTTGATTGTGACCATCTTCCAAGCTGTTGGGAACGGTCCCAGGCATAGGGAGTGGTTAATGAGGTCAGTCAATGGGGAGAGAACTGAGTCTAGCACTAGATGAAGGATCCTCATATCAAAAGAATCCTTGTAGTAGCAAGAGCCACTGAGGGCATTAGCGAGCAAAGGCCTAGCCTCATTCCTAGTGACTACCCTGAAGTGGAAGGGAGGATACTGAAGGTTAGGGGGTTGGATTTCCGGAATGGGGTGGAAGAAGTTGTTCAGGAGTACTGCACTGAGGTCAGAGAAGGACAAGTTGAGGCAGTCGGCGATGGCCAGTGGATCGGTGGTGGGGATATTGTTTATGGTGAGTAGAGAGGGTGAGAGAAGCCTGTATTTGCCACTGAGTTCCTTGATATTGTCCCAGAACAGCCGAGCATTCCCCCAGGAGGAGGCAAGGGTCGTTTTGTAGTAGTCAGATTTTGCCTGCTTTACTGCCTAAGTGCATTTGTTATGAGCCACTTTATAGGTCTGCCTGTCAGTCTATGAGCCAGAGGCAACTGCTTTATGCCAGAGTTCATCTCTATGCTTCAGTTGATGTAGCAATTCAGGTGTGACCGAGGTGGCATTACGCTTCCTGGATTTCACTTTTGAGAAAGGGGCTTAGATATCGCATACCTTATTAAAAGAGCAGGTAAAATACTCAAGGGCTTCATCTACAGAGGAGGCCCGAGAGATAGGGAACCAATCCCAGAGGGTTAGGTATTTCCTAAGTTTAGTGAGGCCTCCAGGCTAGAGACAGTGCCAGGCTAATTTGAGTGGTTTGGGTTTCCGCTGAAAACATGACCAGGAAAATAGTATGGGAGAGTGATCATTTAGGGAATCTGGAAGGACCACCAGGTTTGAGATTTTGTGGGGACGGTTCGTGAGGAGAAGGTCAATCAAAGGCTTGAGCCCTTAGTGGCACTCACCATGGTTGGTTGGTTGGTTGACGAGCTGGGTCAGGTCCAAAGCAGCAAATGTGTCCTTGATCTGGGATGCTGAGCTGGCAAGCCAGTTCACATTAAAGTCACCAACTATGATGTGTTCCATTTTGGATGGGAAGCTGGAGATGTAGTTAGCGAGGGATTGTATAGCAGGAGCTTGGTTTCTCAGAGGTATATAAGCTACAGTAAAAGTTAGAGGGGCTCTGGATGGATCTGGGGCAAGTTTTAAGGATATGGCTTGGGCTCCTTGGTCTAGAATGGGTGTTGGAAGTGCATGGCAAATCAAGGAGTCACGGATATACACAGCATACCCCCCACCATGTTTGGCCACTCTGTCGGTCCTGTGGAGGGTGAGGCCTGGAAAGGTGACCATTGAGTCGGGTGTCTTTTTGGAGAGCCTGGTTTCAGAGAGGGCTAGGACACCTGGCTGATATTGCAGCATCCAGCACTGAAGATCCACGGTCTATTTCGAGCCTGTGGTGCGAGAAGCTATGGCTGGGTGAGACAGGGCCTGGGTTGGGATGAACATTACCTGAAATAAGCAGGAGAATGGCAAGGATTCTGAATAGAGCAAGCAATCTTTGCCTAAGTGTCAGGGAGAGCTGCCACCTGGATGTACAGTGGATAGTACATGGGATGGTCAGAGTGACAAGAGTTGGATAGGATAGAAAAGTGATCCGGCAAGGTGGTGTGTGCTGGTGTACTACTGCTGGGAGATATTTGGGGGGGGCAGGGAATGGATGACAGGCCATGGTAGGGTGGGTGGCGATCGAAGGTGGCTTGTGAAGGTGGGAGGTGTGGGGAGGTGACCCTTTTGAGGGGGGCAAGGGGGTCCAAGAAGCAGGATAGAGAAAGCGATCAGGAGGAGCCTGTACAAACCACATGAGAAGGGGCAGTCACTTAGCAGTATCAATAGGGAAGTGGCCCAGTGGTGATATAAGTGGGGCACACCAACACACATCATTGTGGAGGTCTCTGTGGCTCAGTGGTAGGGTGACGGACTCCCCTGCAAAAGGTACCAGGTTCAGATGTTGGTTGGGAGCAATGTTCAGAGACCCAGAGGTGCCTTAAGGGCGGAGGTGCAGGGCAACCCTTCGGTGGGCTGAAGTGGCAAAAACCAGGAGTGCAGTAGCAACTCCTAGTGGTGGTTAGAGGAAGGACTCTGTGGGGGGGGCAGAGAGAGGCTGGGACTGGGGAGGGAGGTGAAGTGAGGAGGCCTGAGGGGTAGAGCTTAAGTTGGGTGAAGGTTAGGGTTAACAAGCAAAACATTATATACACAACCCACACCTAGCAGTATAGCAGATGTGGTGATTACTATAGACCTTACTGAAGGGAAGGTTATGGGGAGAATACCCAAAGCAGACCCTGTTTCAGTTCTGAATATTCTGTGACAAGGGGTAGTACTAGAGGTAAAGGAAGAAGAGGACACAAATAAACTGTATTTGCTCCTCCATCATCAACAAAAACTAATCCCTGGTATTTATGTCCATGCTGTTGCTCTTTTGGTGCTCCCTGTTTGAGACTGAGTCACCAGACTGGACAGCAGCTGTAACCCCTTCTGCTTTGCAATAAACTTCCCCCACTCCCTCTATTTCTCCCTATCCATCCTCTCTCTGCCCTCATGTCATAAGGCTCACTGTACCTCCTTCATATACAAATACTGGTTTGGTTCCCTTCCATCTTCCCTCTTACCTCTCCTCTTCCATCTCCTCCCTGCTTCCTGTTTCCTCCATTCCAAGGACCATGCACTTTTGCCACTCCTCACTCTTGCTTTTCTGCTGGGCAATCTGCCTTCACCTGTCAACGTCCCTCACTCTGGTGCCAACTCCTCTGCTCCCTCCACCTCTCCTTATCCCCTGGCTCCCTAAGGCACCAGCTGCAACTCCTACCCTACCCTACCTGTTCTTGTCACCCCTCCTCTTGGCACCTCACCAGCCCAAGCCTCAACCATCCTTGGTAAGCCAGCTGGCTGGGTCCCCACCACCTGCCTTCTGATTTAATTTCCACACTACCTATTTCTCCCTCCATTACAAGGCCAGGTAATAGCTCACCCCACAGCTCACTCGTTTATTGTCAATGTTGTCTTGCTAACTGTGTATTGCTGCCACTTTTATCTTGCACCTGTATAGGTGTTTATTATTGAGCTGTGACTGTATTTTATTCTCTGTACCTACTATTTTTGTATTTAACCAATTTTTTACCAACTTACTTTATCAAATGCTGTTTGACTGCCTATTTATTATGCACTGCACTGTTGTTTTCCACTGTTCCCCTTCCCTGACTTGCACCTAGAAATGAGCCTTAACTCAGTGGGCGTCCACCAGTTACCAATTTTCAAATAAATTAAATATATAAATTATAGCTCGGCCACTGGAGGAGGGTTACCTCTCTCTTTTCGTCTTCAGGAATGGGAAAAAGCAAGAACAGATCAGTGGGTTTAAAGATAACAGAAGATAGACAGGCTGTCCCTGTCTTTCCCAAAGTTCCCAAAACACAAGCCCTTACAAAACAAAGCACTCTATCTTCACAACCACTGATGTTGCTTCCATTGGAAGTTCAATAATGGTTAAATCTAAAAGCAATAGAGGCTGTACTAAAGAACCAATTGGGGAAATGTTACTTTGCAAGAAGCTTCCTGGAGAAAAAGAGAAATGGGGAGTGGCGGTTAATTTTGCACCTCAGAGTCCTAAACAAATGCATGAAAAAAGAGCATTTCAAAATGGTTTTCCAAACACTATCATTCCTTCACTACTGACAGGGGACTGATTATGTTCAGTAAAACTAAAAGATGCATATGTTCATACCTTACACCAGGTAGCTCTACTATTTCTGAAATTTCAGACTACATGTTGTATCTCAAGGGTGTGAGCCTCTTGCCCCCATGCTTTAAAGTACGCCATTTTGCACTTTCAGCCTACAGGACTAAACTGCAAAAATAAAAAATCTGTAGCTTCTGACATGGTGTTCAAAAGATTTTTTAAATGGTAAACCACCTTTAACTTCAAGTATAGCAGCCATGCACTTGGTTCTTTTTAAGATCATGAAGGAGCCTTATGAACCTTATGAACCAGCAAAATCTAGCCCTGATGGACTCCATCCTAAACTCCTCTGCATCTCAGCCCCAGACATAGCCTATCCCCTTACCCATCTCCTAAACCTCTCCCTCTCATCAGGCATGGTCCCCCAGGCATGGAAATTTGCAAAAGTGATACCTCTCCACAAAGGCAGGGATCTGACCTCACCAAGCATTTATAGCCCATCTCACTCCTGCCCTCTCTTGCCAAGTTACAAGAATCACTGATATACTCCAGGCTCCAGGACCATCTAACAACCCCTGGCACTTTCTTCCCCTACCAGTCAGGCTTCAGGAAACACTACTCCACAATTACTTCTCTGCTTCATGTCAGACATAAATGCTCTGCAATGGACCAGGGCCTTTTCACCTCTGCCATCTTTGTGGACATAGCCAAGGCCTTTGATTCCATTTCCCACCACCTTCTGATCCACAAACTACACTCATTCACGTTATCCCAACCCACAGTCAAGTGGTTCAGCTCCCATTTACTCAACAGACAGCAGTCAGTCCAATTTGGAAAAGCCCCCTCCTCACCCCTCCCCATCTTAGCCGGCATACCCCAAGGCTCTGTACTCAGACCCATCCTATTCTCAGTCTTCATAAATGGTCTTCCCTCCATTCACCCGTTTTTTTATTTATTGCCTAAAATACACAAGACTTTAATAAACCCCACTGTGTGACCTATTATATCAGGACACAGATCACTGACAGAGACTATGTCACAGTTTATTGATTTTCACATACAGCCTTTGGTAATGGATCTTAGGTCATACATAAAAGATACAAGAGACATTATTAACTTGACAATAGAAATATATGTAGGGAAGGGTAGACTTTTGGTAACACTGGATGTTTCCAGTTTATATACCAACATTCCACATGATTTTGGATTTGAAGCCCTACAGTAATTTTTAGAGAACAGAGAAAAAAAGGTACAAGCTAGTCAGCTTCTGCTAAACATGGCAGAAATGGTGTTAAAAATAACACATTAATTTTTGGGGGTCAATATTACCTACACAAAAAGAGTACCGCAATGGGGGCAACATTTGCCCCCAATTATGTCAATTTGGCTATGGGACTGTGGGAGTGTGATCGTGACTTTCATCTGATTAAGGGAATTGTGTGTAAAATGGCTACAACCTGAGGAAAGAACTTCATCTGAAATTGTAGCGACGTTGGTGGTAGAGTGGTTTCTGAAGATACTTCCCAATGAGGTCCAATTGTGGGTAAAAGAGCATAACCCCAAATCAGCAGAAGCAGCCATCACATTTGCTGAAGATCATTTGCCAGCTAGACCAACTCAGAGGAAAACTACTCCTGCAGGAAGGTCTACACCTACCTCTTCCCCTCCCACCACAGGGTCAGGATTAACTCAGACTGATGTAAGAACTGGGAGAGAAGGGAAGGTGTACTCTTCAGAAGTGATTTGCCATAACTGCAATGAGAAAGAGCATATTGCTAGATTCTGCCCCAAATGGAAAGCTCCAGCACATCTGGCTTTACTCATGAATGGGTATGCAGTGACTGAGTGACAATTAATAAGAACCCCGTGGTAGGACTTCTGGACACTGGCAGCAAGTACACTCTGGTACGTCCAGAACTGCTGGAAAATAACTATGTCCCCAAAACACCTGTGGACGTTGTGTGTATCCACGGCAACACCCATCAGTACCCTACTGCAGAGGTTAACATTACAGTGAATGAAACAACAAGTCAGGTGTGTGCAGGTATTGTCCCTAACCTGCCCGTTTCTGTAGTCCTAGGATATGACTTTCCAGGGTTTGAAGATCTACTTAAAAAACAATCCACAAATTGCAGCTGTTACAACAAGGGCCCAAGTAAGACAAGAGAAGTTATTGGGGGAAGTTTTTCCATTTTCTGATGACCTCATGAGTACCCCTGGACGGGACAGGAAGTCCAAACAGATGAAAACAACTTTAAAGGCCTTGTGGAAGGATAAAGGACTTAAAGACTTACCTGAACCCTTAAATGTAGATAAGAATGCTATTGTTGTTGAAAAAAGTACTGATTCCTCATTAACTCCTTTTTTTCAGCAGGTTGGTAAGATACCCAAAGAAGGTACCCCTGAGATTGTACAAAAGAACACAATCCTGTATAGGAGGTGTGTGCATCCTAAAACTAGAGAAGTGGTGAATCAATTAATGGTCCCTACAAAATATAGGGAACAACTACTACATTTGGCACATGATTTGCCTTGCGCAGGTCACGCAGGCAGAGATCGTATTCTGGCCTGTTTATTACAACTTTTTTTCTGACCACCCATTAATGAACAGGTGACTGCGTACCATAAATTATGCCTAGAATGCCAAAAAGTTGTGCAAGTAGGAAAGCGGGATCTAGTTCCCTTGGAACCCTTACCCCTTGTGACAACACTTTTTGAGCGTATGGCAATGGACATTATTTGTGGGTCCACTGGAGAAAAGTTAAAAAGGGAACCGCTTCATACTGGTGATCTGCAACTACATAACCCGGTACCCCGAAGCCATACCCCTACGATCTGTTACCACTGAAAGAATTGCCCAAGAGTTGGTAAAGGTTTTCAGTAGGCTGGGTATCCTGAAGGAGATACTCACAGACAGGGGTAGTAGTTTTAATGCAGCATTATTGAAAGAGTTGTACCAACTGCTGGGAGTGGTTGCAGTTCGATCATCATCCTATCACCCCCAAACAGACAGGTTGGTAGAGAGATTCAACCAGATGCTGAAAAGAATGCTTGGGAAATTTGTGGTAGATGAAGGGAAGAAATGGGATCAGTACATTCCATTACTACTCTTTGCATATCGAGAGGTGCCCCAAGCGTCCACTGGGTATTCCCTGTTTGAATTGTTATACAGGCGTAACCCGTGAGGACCCCTTAATGTGGTCAAAGAATATTGGGAAGATGAGCAAGATGTGGGTTCCACCAGTATTTCTGATTATCTGTTACAGTTGAGGAAAAGACTAGTTAAATATACAGAGTTAGCACATGCTAATGCTAGTCATGCCCAACAGAAACAGAAATACTATTATGACAAAAAGGTGTCTGAGAAAGAGTTTCAAGAAGGGGATAAGGTGTTGCTTCTACTACCCTGTACGGAGAACAAGCTCCTAATGAAATGGCAAGGTCCATATAAGATTCTTAGAAGGGTAGGTAGCATCACCTACGAGGTGGAAACCCCTGATAAATGTCCTGGTGTAAAGATCTATCATGCCAACCTTTTAAAGAAGTAGTATGAACACTCTGGCCCACTGTTAGTCTGTTGATTATACCAGAAAAAGAGGAGTCCGAGATAGATATGGCATATAGCTGTCTGGAAGTTAGAGAGCAAAAAGGAGAAGAAGAGGTAGCCATTAACCCAGCCCTTGAGGAACAGCAGAAGGAAGAACTACTCAATGTTATTAAACAGCATGCTGTGGTGTTTACTAAGGTACCTGGGAAAGATAAAAGGGTGGAACATCAGATCTATACTTCTTCTCACCCTGTCAGACAAAAGCCTTACAGGCTTCCTGAAAGAATTAGGTCAGAAGTACAACACAAGATCCAGAAATTACAGGAACTAGGTATAATCATACCTTCCAAGAGTCCCTGGGCATATCCTATTGTAGTTGTACCGAAGAAGGAAGGAAGCATCCGGCTATGTCTGGATTTTAGGAAGTTAAACCATGTGTTACGGTTCGATGGGTACCCCATGCCAAGGATCGATGATCTGATCGATCATATTGGGCATGCCACATACATAACAACATTGGATCTGACTAAAGGCTACTGGCAGATTCCTCTAGAGCCAGCCTCCCAAGAGAAGACTGCATTCAGTACCCCTGTAGGATTATTCCAATTTGTGACCATGTTCTTTGGTTTGCATGGGGCACCTGCCACCTTTCAGAGATTTATGGACCATATTTTAGCCCCTCATGTTGCCTATGCTGCTCCCTATCTTGACAATGTTGTCGTCTTTAGTACAGATTGGCAGACACATTTGAAACATCTGGCAGCTGTGCTTGAAACCATCAGTGGAGCAGGGCTTACTATCAATCCCAGTAAGTGCGCTTTGGCCATGCATGAGACCAGATATCTAAGATTTATTCTAGGTAATGGCCAAGTGAAGCCTGAGATCACTAAGATTGAAGCAGTGGCCAAATGCTCCATACCTCAAACTAAAAAGCAGGTACGATCATTCCTAGAACTTGCCAGTTACTACAGGCATTTAATGCCCAATTTTTTCCACTACTGATGCCCCTCTCACCGATTTGACAAAAAAAAAAAGTGGCAACACAGTCAAATGGACTCCAGAATGTGAGGAAGCATTCCAGGCCATTAAAAGTGCTTTATGCTCCTCCCCGGTCTTAAGAAGTCCTGACTTTGACAAGCCATTTGAGGTCCATACAGATGCCTCCAACGCTGGGATGGGAGCAGTACTAAGCCAGAACATAGATGGAAAGGAACATCCTATACTTTACATCTCCAGAAAACTTCATGACCGTGAACAAAAATATGCCACTATAGAAAAGGAATGCTTAGCCATTAAGTGGGCTATAGAGACATTACATTTTTACCTTTGGGGCATACGTTTTTACCTTTGGGGCACTAATTTTGTCTTGGTCACTGATCATAATACACTATGTTGAATGAATCAGTGAAGGACAAAAATGTTAGAGTGCTCTGCTGGTATTTATCCCTTCTGCCTTACAAGTTTGGGGTAAAGCACTGACCTGGATTGCAACATAAAAATGCGGACTTTATGTCCTGCAATGCAGCTGGCATAGAAAAGGATCAGACTTAAATGTAAATATGTAAATAGTAGTAAAGTAAATAACAGCTAGAATTGTTGAGTATTGGTATAGCGTAAGGCATGGATAGGTGAATAAGGAAACAGTATAACCTTTCATTTTCATGTAAATAAAGTTTTTCTAACCCCCAGGGCAAGTGTTTAGTCAGTAGTTAGTGCTATTCATGGATGAGTATCCTTGAGTAGGGATGGTGTTAACACACCGTTTGTATAAGGGTGCCATGGGGTGGGACTTCTAGTGAGGGTGGGCAGAAGTCCCAACAACCCACCTGGCTTGATTCAGGGGAGATACCCTAATTCAGGGTGTAGTTCTGAATATAGGAAACTAGTTATGGCTATCCCTAGTTTCCATTTGGGCATGATGGTGTGTGGTAACATTGGGTTCCCCCCCCATTTGAGATTGAGCAGAGTGTCTCTCTTACTTTAGTATATTGCGTAACAGCACCTCTCCTATTCTATTCTTTAATTTGCCCTGTAGGATGGCCACCTACAGTCTTAAATCTTTTTTCCGATGTATTTCTTTTCCTTTCTCCTTAGCTCTCAATCTCCCGGAGTTCCCTGTGGGTATCCTTGCTGCCATACTACTAAAGTGCCAGGTCTCTACTGTATTTGTGGGACATAATGTTATTAAGTACATCTTTATTTTTGCTAGCACTTGTTTAAATCCCCTTTGTGCAATGGCAGCTCCCGCTAGCGAACCTGCATGATCCTGCACACGATCTTAGCGCACGATCGCAGCATTGCACAGCTGCCGTGTAAAAGTTTCTGTTTGAGTGAAGCTTCCCCTTTAAACAGTACAGTCCATGTTTGCCCTAATTCGTATGTCCTGTCTTTTTTTTTAGTTTGCCTCATTTTTACTTTTTTTAAAGAGCAGAAAGAAAAAATAATCTAGTTTTACAAACAGCAGAAAAAAGCCAAGTGAGTTGGCAATTTCAGCCCCTAGCAACACTGCTGTTCTCCTCCAACTGTTAGACTTGCCTCCACCTGTGAAGTGGAAGCTTCTGTGGACCAGCAGATTCAAGGGCACAGGTAACACTGAATCTGTCCTGAAAGTTTGTTTTTTGTTCCCTAGTAAAGCTGCACTGCTAAGCTCTTGTCTGCCTGGGTGTAGCCGTGGGGAAGTACTATCCCAATAAGTAACAAGCATTTGTCAATGCCGAATGTTTGCTTGCTGGCATTAGCAGTGGTAGTGTAGCAGTTACAGAGCTGCGTAATAGGAATGGCAGTGAAGTATTGAACTGAAGCCAACCCCACCACCACCCTGCAGAGAGTGCCAGGCATTGGGGTGTGCCTTTGGGTCGTCAGGCATAACGGCCACACCATTTCACCACACCCCACCCTGCAGACACTGACAAGTGTCACAGTGTTCCTTGGAGTCTTTGGCCCTTATGCACACCCCATTCCATTAGGAAATACGGTGAGATGGGTGCGATATAGGAGAATGGGGTGAACATTGGGACCAAAGAGTCCAAGGCATACCTCGATGCCTCTCACAGGCTGCAGGGTGTGGAAAGGTATGAACATTATAGGCAAGAATCCCAAGTCACACCCCTGATGCCTGTCATTCTCTACAGGGTTAGGCATTATGGTTGGAAACCCTAATACCTCAGGCATTCGTTGGTATTTTCACTCCAAATGTTCAACATGTTTTTTTTGTGACCCCACCTCATGAACAGGGGGAATATCAGTTTGCTAGCCAAAAGCTGCTTATGCACAGCGACTACGACATTTAGCACCACAGGTGCAAAAACATTCCGAACAGGATGTAAATAATGACAGCTGTACTGTTCATGGGAAGGTGTAAAAAATGGCAATGTTGCAAATCTGCAGTAAAAATATTTAAAAAAATGGTGAAGTCACGAGCGTACATAGAAACTGTGCAACGCACACCCATAATATAATTAGGTTGGGGATTTTTTTTACAGCAGATTGTCAACTCAGGCATTTTAGTGCCTCCGATCATGAACAGTGTCACTGTGGTTTTCTTTATCTGTCCCGAACAATGATTTCCCACAGCGACCACGCATCTCTGCGCTGAAAGTGTGAAAACACACTTCAACCATGTTGTGAAAAATGACAGCTGTACTGTAAATAAGGAAGTGTTGAAAAATGCCACTGGTGAAAATCTGGACTTAAAATATTACAAAGTCATGAACTTATGAGGGTGCGTGGAAACTGCGTAATGCTCACTCATAACACAGTCATTTTATGGACTTTTGTCACCAAATTTTCAACATAGCCATTTTAAGACCTCTGCTCATGAACAGTGTAATGATTTTCTTAATCTGTCCCAAACATTGCTTTCACACACCAACAGCACCATTATGCTACATGTCTGAAAACACATTTTAGGCGGCATATGAAAAATGGCAGCTGTGCTGTTCATAAGGAAGTGTAATAAAATGGCAATGTTGAAAATCTGGAGTGAAAATATTAAATTCGCAAACTTATGAGCATGCATAGGAACTGTGCAATGCACGCCCGTAAAACAGTCATTTTTAGGAATTTTTTCACCACATTTTCAACATAGCCATTTTAAGACCTCTGCTCATGAACAGTGTCACTGTGATTTTCTTAATTGTCCCATACATTGATTTTGCACATTGACTGCGCCATTGCGCGCTACATGGGCGGAAACACATTTTGGGCAAGATGTGAAAAATGACACCTGTAGTACTCATAAGAAGGTGTGATAAAATGGCAATGTTGAAACTCTGGAGTGAAAATATTGAAAATTCGCAAACTTACGAGCGTGCGTAGGACCTATACAACGCACGCTCGTAAAACAGTAATTTTTAGGAATTTTTCACCAAATTTTAAACATAGCCATTCTAAGACCTCTGCTCATGAACAGTGTCACTGTGATTTTCTTAATTTGTCCCGTACATTGATTTCGCACACCGACTGCACCATTGTGCGCTACAAGGGTGGAAACATGTTTTGGGTGAGATGTGAAAAATGACAGCTATACTACTCATAAGAAGGTGTGGTAAAATGGCAATGTTGAAAATCTGGAGTGAAAATATTGAAAATTCGCAAACTTACGGCGTGCGTGAGAACTGCATAGCATGCGCTCGCTAAAACAGTCATTTTAGGAATTTTTCACCAAATTTTCAACATAGCCATTTTAAGACCTCTGCTCATGAACAGTGTCACTGTGGTTTTCTTAATTTGTCCGATACATTGGTTTCACACCCGACTGCGCCATTGTGCGCTACATGGGCGGAAACACATTTTGGGTGAGATGTGAAAATGCCAGCTGTACTACTCATAAGAAGGTGTGGTAAAATGGCAATGTTGAAAATCTGGAGGAAAATATTGAAAATTGCGGAACTTACGAAGCGCATGTGAACTGCACAACGCACGTCAGAAACAGTCATTTTAGAATTTTTCACCAAATTTTCAACATAGCCATTTTAAGACCTCTGTTCATGAACAGTGTCACTGTGGTTTTCTTAATTTGTCCCGCACATTGATTTCAAGACACCAACTGCGCGCATTGTGCGCTACATGGGTGGAAACACATTTTGGGTGAGATGTGAAAATGCCAGCTGTACTACTCATAAGAAGGTGTGGTAAAATGGCAATGTTGTAAATCTAGATGAATATATTGAAAATTCGCGAACTTCACGGCGTGCATAGGAACTTCTGCGCCAGCATGCGGCTAAATACAAAACAATCGTTTTGGAATTTTTCCACCAAATTTTCAAAATAGACTTCTTGAGAGCCCACCTTATGAACACTGGCAGTGTCGTTTCGTTAATCAGTGCTGAAAGGTGATTTCGCGCAGTGACTGCGAAACCACCCTTCGGGCCCGAATAACGCCATGACAGTGACAGCATTCATGAGAAGGGGTCCCAAAAATCCCATGTTGAAAATTTGGTGCAAAAATTCCAAAAAATGCCTGAGATATGCAACAAAGTTGAAAAACCCTATCTAGCCCATTATACAGCTTACCGGCATTTCCTCAGTTCGCGGTCGGCTTTGAAGAGTGCAGACGTGTTCCAGGTCCACCGAAGATCATCGCGACAAGGTCCGGAGGTAAGTATGGGGTGAGGGGGTGGGGAGGCAGGGTGCACAGTGGGTGGGTGCAGGTTGTGGGGGGCAGGAAGACTCGTGGGACTGTTTTTGCTTTACAGGTAAAAATTAAAAGATGGCCAGGGCCGTTTGCCATGCTGGTGGGCCCCAGCATGGCAGAAGGACGGCACTGGGGGCATGGAGCCGGCAGAGTTGGGCACCCCCGTCGGCCATGGCATTGTTGCCTCACCTGGGTGGGATCCCAGCATGGCACCTTGTACTGGGGAGAGAGTGAAGCCGGCGAGGATTGGGCACCCACGTCGGCTATCTGATCGAAGTTGCCATGCTGGGGTGGGCACCCAGCGTGGCATTGGAAGGCTTTGGGAGGCAAAGCACAGCCGATGGGGGATTGGGCACCCCACGGGCTATAGAGTGTGCATAGGGGAGCACGAGTATGCGTGCGTGCGTGTGTGCGTGTGTGTGTGTGTCTGTGTGTGTGTAGAAGGAGCTGCGCATGAGCAGGCGATATCGTATCGCTGCTCACTGAAGCGTAGCTCCCCATTTCAACTGTATGCCACTGCATTTTGGAGCTTGTCATAGACAGCTCCAGCATGCATTGGCTTACAGGGGCTGCGCCTGCCAACTCACTGACTGAATTGGAAGAGGGGGTGACACACCTCCGAAATCTCGGATGATGGCACTATGTTTCTTGCACATGCGTGCAAGCAAACATAAAAAACACTTTAAAATTAGCTAAACAGGGAAAGCCTCTGTAATTGCTTCTAGACAGTGTGTTTTGTTTTCTAAAACTGTTTAAAGTTTTGCTTTGTCCTTTGTGAAGGGACTGCCCTGTGAGTGTTTTAGTTGGCACCAAAAAACACTCCCAGAATTTGCAAAGGCACCTCACAAACAGCATAAAAGCATAAATAATGGAGATTTAGACTCAGCATGAAGTCTGAAACCGCTGCCTGATGTTTTGCATTAATGTCATACGCCTCAGAATTTCTTTTTTTAACCAACTTATACTTTTCTGCATGCCATGGATCCATATTACTGTAGGCTAATTGGCCCTTTCCTGTTAAGTAAGGGGCAAGTCTCACAACCCATTGTGTCTGGGGCCACCCACAAGCTCTTGCCACTCATTCAAAGGTTGTGAGATATGCCTCTGTCTCACCCGTGGGAATCATTTTAGTCAATTTAATATCTTTTGGGCTGGTATCTTGGTTTCTATTACCTGAACTGATGTTCTGGATGGCCCTTAAGGTCTCAGCCCATCTCTGGTCCTGACGCTGCATCCTGATTTCCCTCTGCCTCTCCATCTCATGTTGGCGGATAGCCAACCACCACAACAAGTCCGCAATGTCAGTTGGAGGTTCTTCTGCAGCAGGGTCCTCCATAGGATCTTTCTCACTCTGATCCGAGAGACTTGCCATCGCCACTGGTTCTGCCTTCTGCTTAGGTCGGGCACCTGGTCCCAAGCCAGGCAGAAGCTGCTCACCAGTCTGGCTCACCATATGCCTGGTCTGCACACCTCTGGAGTCCACAGGTCTCTCCTCCGCCTCCAACTTCGCATTCTTCTCTGGCATGGCACCACTCCTTGTGTTTACTCATAGCAGGACTGATACTAAAATTGGTGTCCCCCTGGTTACTTGGACCACCAATTATCCCACTTCTCACACCAAGTGTAATCATGGGTGCTCAGAGTAAAATACAGACAACAGGTGAATGGTGCATGGTGCAAAAAATTCACTCAGAAGTGCAGATTTATTAAATTAGGCAGAAGTAAATAGCATAACTTGTAAAATAAACTTAAAAAAATAAGCACAGGCTTGCAGGTTAACAGGTGTTACTAGAATGTAGAGAAACTTTTTATAATCCAAATATCCCCTAAAAACTTTTAAATCTCCATTATTGATGCATCTATGCTGTTTGTGAGGTGCCTCTGCAAGTTCTGGGAGTGTTTATTGGCACCAGCTAAAACACTCACAGGGCAGTCACCTCACAAAGGACAAAGCAAGACTTTAAACAGTTTTAGAAAACAAAACACACTGGCCCAGATATTCAAAAGAGTTGAGCCATGCACAATAGGGTTACGCCTGCGCAAGTCCGAAATTGTGCCATTCTGCGATATTCAGCAGGAGGCAGTAGCGCCCCCGAAATCATGCTGAGCAACAGCGCAATGATAATGAAGGCATGCGCAACTGAAGGGGGAGGAACCATGCTTAAATGGTGCAGTGCAATATTCAACGACTTGCGCCATGCACAATAGGGGAGCAAGCGGTAGTTGCGCCATAGCGGAAATGAGCCAAAATAAAAAGGAGCAAGGGAGAGGTGCAAGAACGCTACAGGGAAGCCACATGAGGCAGAACTCTAGCCAGACAGACAGGGCAGGAGGCACAAACAGGGCAGGCCAGGGAAAGGGCAGTCTGAACAGCCAGGCACAGGGAAGGTGTGGGGAGCCACACAACACAGAGGCCAGCACAGGCAGGTGTACCCGGTGCAGGGGAAGTAGCAGCAGGACAGTGGGAGGAATACAGCAACAGTTGCCAGGGGGTGAACACAAGCCAGGGACATGGCCAGTGCCACCTTCCAAATGGAGGCCGTTATGAGGGGGGTGAGAAGGCGGGTGGCAGGGGGCGTGGCCATGGAAGGGCCCATCGGCGGTATGCCCCCAACAGGCAGTACCAAGCCCGCACCAGCTTTGAGCTGTACACTGATACTGAGATTGCAGGCAGGTACCGCCTGAATAGGGCAATTCTGAGGTGGCTCTGTGAGCTGTGCAGTGATGTGATGCAGGCACCCACATGACGGAGCCATGCCCTGTCAGTGGAGACTAAGGTAACAGCCTGCATGTGCTTGTTCACCACGGGTACCTTCCAGAGACCAACTGGGGACACCACAGGCATAACCCAGTCAGCCACGTCACACCACCTCACCCAATTCCTCAGAGCACTGCTGCCACATGCTGCGGAGTACATCCATTTCCCCAGCACAGTGGCGGAGTGCACAGCAAACATACAGGAGTTCCACAGGGTAGCACGTATGCCTGGCATGCTAGGGGCAATAGACTGCACCCATGTGGCCATACGCACACCACCTGGCCCCGAGGGGGCCGCATACATAAATCGCAAGGGCTATGCCAGCATCAACTGCCAGGTGGTGTGCGATGCCAGGGAGCACATAATCAATGTCTGTGCCACACACCCTGGGGGAGCACATGATTCGTTCATCTGGCACCAGTCAGCACTGTGCCACAGATTTGAGAGTGGGGACATTCCCACTGGACACCTACTGGGTGAGTATGCAGACCACATGGACAATCATAGGGCCTGGGGGGACATGGTCAGAGGTGGCATGGGTAGTGGCCTACATGGCCTGGGGTAGGGCGATGCTGATCGCAAAACTAACCTCCACCCTCTACACACAGGTGACAGTGGATACCCACTCTGTCCCTGGCTGCTCACACCCTACCGGCGGCCCGCGACCACATCGCAGCAACGCTACAATGAGGCACACGCCACCGACGTAATGTCATTAGTGGTGTTCGGGCTGATGGCATGTTCCATTGCCTGGACACCTCTGGCGCAGTCCTACAGTACAGCCCGTCAAAGGCCTGTGGGCTATTCCTGGCCTGTTGTATCCTGCACAACATGGCCAACGAATGTGGATAGCCATACAGGTCAAGAGGGGACACCGATGGGGACACGGTGACGATGGTGATGGGCGGCCCCAGCCAGCGGCCGGAACCCTGACTGCTCGGCTGGCACAGCTGCACGGACACCATCATGGAGGAGCACTTCAGCCAACCCAGGTAAGTCATGGGGCCATGTGCAACCACCAGTGGCTAAGGCACAACCCGCAAACACGCATGGACACACACCAAGGGTGCATGCCATCAAGGGAAGTGGCAGGGCACAGAAGCACACACACAACCAGGGATGGGTGAGGATTAACATGCCACATGGACAGACACACACACATGCTCAAACACAATGCAACAAACGTGCACAGAGGGCAGGAGGCACACCGACCCAGAATGCACACCCTAGCAACACACATGTCCACAGGCCACCATGCCCACTGCCTGTCCATGTGCGTGTGTCAGATGCTGAGCACCATTGCACATTGGTGTACAGCACAATACAGGCATCATCATGCACATGCAACTGTGGACAGCAGCCAGGAGGGTGTGCAGGAGGACTGTGTGTCTGCGTGCAGGTCTGGGTACCCACCCGTGCACTGCCCACTGAAACACACAATGCACACACGGCAGCACCAGACAGTAGCCATGCTGGGAGACAGGTCAGTCACGCAACACAGTGCCGCGGCCACCACGGATGCATGGGCGGCCCCGTCGAGACCCGCCAGCATTGACAGGCTGACAGGGTGGGAGTCGCACGACGCCGGGAATGGGGCATGGATAGTGCACTGCGTGGTGTCCATGATGCATGGGCACCTTACTGTGTGCCCATTGTGGCCATGACAGCAATGAATGCCTGTGCATGCCTGTCAATGGCAGTGGTCACATCCTCCCACAAATGGTCCATCCCTTCCAGGATCAGTGCAGTGTCCCTGCTGCGACGCTCCTCTGCCCGCTACAGAGCCACACGCACTGCATCCACGGACGTCACAAGCCGCATCTGCTGCTGGACCGATGCTTGCAGTAGGCAGGTGTGCTCGTCCAAGAGGTCATCAGCCTCCTCGGCATCCTGTCCCTCAGGGTGTGCATGGCCCCGATGTTCAGCACCCCTTGAGGGTGGGTGCTGCACACCAGGACCAGGTCTGGGCATGTCCACAGGTGGTGCACAGATGCCGCCGCTGAACCCTGTACCCCCAAGCCCATTGGGCAACTGCTGATGCTGCCCCTCCATCTGCCGCTCCCCAGGGCTCAATGGTGCCACCGCAGTGGCCGCAACAGTCCCACTGTCCTGAACAGACACCAGTGCTGCCCCACTGGTGCTGACAGGCACAGCCTGGGACTGTGCTGACACGCAGGCCTCCACAGCAGCACCACCCACAGCCATGGGTGCAAATTGCCCTGCTGTGTGGCCATCCCGTGGCACACATGTGTCACTGCCCATGACGGTCATATCATCACCACTGGTGACAGACTCTGCACCGGCTACAGTCACAGCATGCTGGCATCTGTGGATGCCAGCATGCTGGGACACAGGCAGGGTTTCCTCCACACCTGTTACAATGACATCAGTGTGGACAGCCAGGCAGCCCCACTGTTGCAGTGATCCACATATACCTGTGTAGGTGGATGGTCCATCCTCCAACTCCAGCTGACTGTCCGCAGTGGACAGGCCCACTACTGCTGACCCATGCAGATGCTCAGGATCTGTAAGGGAAAGCAAAGTCGCGATAGTGCATGTGACCTACACTGCCCCCCCCATAGACAGACCATGACTTACCATGCAGTGATGGGCCACCATCCATCTGGAAGCCACCACCCAGAACACCCTCAATGGCACTGTGCTGCATGCTTCCAGCAAGCCTCTCCTCCTGCGGGGTCAGCTGTACCACCTCCGGCTGTCCCCCACCTGTTGCAGCACATGCTGCCCTGATGGCAGCCACCTTCTCCTTTATCCTCCTCCTGTCCGTGCCCATCTTTTTCTTACACTTCTGCATGGAGCACTGGTGATTGCCATGCAGGCTCACAGCACATGCCACCTCCTCCCATGCAGCAGCATGGGCTTGAGGTGTTCCCCGCCGTCTACTGAGAAGTGGCTCCTGATCCAGGTAGGCCTCGAACAGGGCCTTGGTTTCGGCCTTTGTAAAGTTAGGCCTCCTCCTCCTCCCACCACTGTGTTCCTCCTCTCCAACAACCTGCTCGGTCATTAAGTAGCCTGTAAGAATGGCAGTTGTTACCTGTGACTGTGCAGTCCCATGCATGTCCCTGAATCCACAGTCCACACTCCCAAACAGCATGCAACTCACCAATAGACTGCAGTAACCGACTATGGCAGCTGCGGCACATTGTCGCACTTTTATAGTGCAATCCATGCAAATAAGGTGAGGAGCAACTTTCAATAGATGCAAATTGCAGTGCTGCACCATTGAATGGCTGATAAGATGATTTGCATATGACGGCTGAATATTGCGCTGTTGCGCTTTGCGCAATTGTGTTGAACGTACTGAGCCAATGGCGCAGTTCTGTGACATGCGTAGTACACACCTCACTGCGCATGCCCGGGTTGCTGATGCAGGCATCTGCTGCACTGATGACGTGCTGTGCACGGTTGGCAATGCAGGGCACGGCCACCATTGTGCCAGTGGTGCCATAGCAATGGTCACTACATGGCGCTGTGACACTGGGCCATCATAGGCACAATGGCCCAACTGCTCGGTGGTCTGCTACGGCGCTGGCACACAGGCAGCCAATCGCACTACATGCATTGTCTTCCAATGGTGCTGTGCTTGGCCATGCACCAGGGCATGGGTGCACCTCTATTATGCTGTTCGGTAACAGTGCGATAGGGAATGGCAGCACTGTACCGCGCTGTACCGCGCAGCATCTGCACGTAGGGAGCCGTGCTACAGAGCACCATATTGCCTACTATAACTGGAATAATGGCACGCAGATGGGCAGCGCAGTGGTCTGCGATTGAGCTGGCAAATCTGGTGGCAATTGTGGAGCCACACCATGGGCCTCTCTTCGGGGAGGCACCCCTGGACAGGGCCAGGACCCAGGTGTGGCAGGAGGTGGCCACTGCCCTGGAGGAGGCCACTGGATGGGGAGGAGCACAGAGGAGTGCAGGCACTGCTATGGGGACCTGCGGAGGGAGCCAGAGCTACTGGCACAACTGCGGCCACGTCCAGGTAGGGGTTCCGTCAACACACTTTTATTGTCCATATGGGTAACAGTGTTGTATGTGTCCAGCACATAGGGAGCGACCATCTGGGGTTGGCTGTGGCGGTGTTCACAGGGTGTGGGTGGGTGGGTCTGGCTGGGAGGAGCACATCTTGGGGCAGGGGGACTTTGCTTCAGGATTGTACTGATGTTCTTCTCTCCTTGTTTTCCCCACAGGCCCAGAAGGATGCTGCCGCTGGAGGGAGGAGCGGCGGAGGGAGGAGGACGGTGCAGCCAGGCCAGGAGAGGGTCATCACCGCCCACCTGACTGGCCCGATGAGGGTAAGTGCCATACATCCATGATTACTATTGCATGCTGTGTGACAGGGTGGGCAGTGGGGCATGGCCACCATTCATCGACACCACTGCCATGCACGCAACTTGTTACGGTCAACACTGTCCAATGGCAATGCATGTCTGGGAGTGCGTCAATGGTGGTCTATGCGTGCACCAGGTGCATGGTTGTGCCACTGCCTTTGCACCACATAGCCATGTGATTAAACGGCCATGGTGGTGCTGTGCATGACTTGGCCGGTGGGTGTGTGTGCAGCGTTCCGCATGGCTGTATGCGCCTGGATGGGCAGGTCCTGTGGACGTGATCACTGTGGCTGGTCACACACCATCACAGTGGTATGTCCCATGGCTGTATGCCATGCACAGTGGTCGGGCTGTATGGGGTTGTGCATTCACACCTATTGACTGTGCTCCCTTGTCCTAAGTACCCACCATCTATGGGACATCAGGGAGGCTGTAAGAGAACTGCTACTGCTGGCCTGGGAATCACTGGACATCCTCAGGTGGTTAGATAGCACCAGGGTACTGAGGAGGCACAGAGGCCAGAGGAGTCACAGTGCAGAATGGCACTTCTGCTAGGGATCTCTCAGTTCCTGTATTCCCCTACCCCCCTGGACCCACCCTCACACCCCTCCTTTCCCATTCCATTTGTCCACCCCTGCCCCTACCCACCCCCATCTTGTTTTGGCCCCCAACCTTGTATATAGTTTATGTAATATTGTAAATAGTTGAATTTTATATTTGTGCAATACATTTAATTTTGAAATGAATACTGTGGTGGTCTCTGATTTGCAGTGGGCTATAGGTGCTCAGCTGCAGTGGTGTGCATGGCGTCAGGGGTGGTGCAGTCATGGATATGTGTGTGTCCATGTGGAGGTGACTATGGTGTGGGGGTAGCTGTCGGCCAGTGTCTGTGGTGTGTGTGTGTTGTTCCCTGTGCACTGGATGACTGGGTGCAGTGGTCTATGGTGCGTGCTCTGTGCCATGATGCACCCATCGGCCCGTCCGTGGCCTGTGCAGCTGACACACATGCATGTCTGTGACCTGCACGGTCTGCTGGCATGTCAGTGGTGGCAGTCCCTGCAGGGCAGCCACTGTACCCATCACTTTGCTGGGTTGCCCCTGTCACTGGTGTGGTGCATGCCTGGCTCAGGTGGCACTGTGGGCACCACAGTTGTTGTCCCACCTCCATGCTGTGCCTTGTGTGTGTGTGTTGCAGGGGATGTGCCCCACTGTCTGTGACTTGTGCTCCGGGTGACTGCTGGTGGTGTACAGGTCCACAGTGCCTGCTCAGGGTGGCTGGCACTCCAGTGCCATGGAGGACTGCGGGTTGTGTGTACATAGCTTACATGGGCCCACAATGGGGGCTTGGTTGCCCCACCACTGCGTCCCTGTGTTGGTGTGCCCTTGGGTATGGGTGGGTGTCTTTCCATACACTGTGTGGCATCCGGTGTGGTGTATGCTTCTACACACCACTGTGGGTGTCTGTGCTGGCTGTTGTGGCCAGTGGTGGGTTGGGGTGTGTCACTGGACTACTGTGCAGGGTGCTGTACCACTGGTGGTGGTGTCAAGGGCACGCCTGTCCCATGTGGGGTACCTCTTGTGCCGACGCATGGTTGGTCTCTCAGCAGTACCTCGGGGGGACTGTGCATGGTGGCACTGTGTCTGCCATTGCTGCATTGCCGTGTGCTGCCACCCACTGATGGGTGCTCGTGGTGGGGCTGGCTTGTATGGTTCTGTGGTGCACAGGGCTGCAGTGTCACAGTGGGGGTGGTGGCATGCATGGGGTTTCCTGCAGTGGTGGTCACTGCTCATGGGGGTGTCTGGGAGTCACGGTGCAGGGTGTGCTCTGCACTGGGGGATGGTGTGGCACAGGGTGGTCTGCCCTCCTTGTGTGCCAGTCACAGCTTGCTGGTAGGTGTGATGGGGCACCATGGCCTGGCTGTGGGTTGTTTGCTTGTCTCCATGGGCCAGTGGTTATTCCAGCCCTCCCCAGTTGTGCAGTGCTTGGGGTGTGGGGGGATGATGTCTGTTCTGCTGTGTGTTCCTGTGCCCATCTCTGGCATGGGTGGTGGGCCCCTACCTCCCTGGTTGTGCAGTTACATTGCTCTACTGCTGGGGGGCTCCCTGGTTGTGTTATGGTGCCTCTGGACTGCTCAGCTGAACATCCCTTTTTGCGCTATGGCGCATCGGATCTGCTCAGCTTCCCCTCCCTAGTTGCGCTATGGTGCAGGTGGTGTGATATTCAGTCGTCGGCTGTAGGCGCAGTTTGGCCTGCTCCATTTTTGAATATCGCATCTCTTGCACATGGGCGCAATAGACTTACGCTTGCTCCTGCTATTGCACACTTTTTGGGTGCAGTTTGAATATCTGGGCCACTGTCTAGAAACAATTATAGAGACTTTCTCTGTTTAGCTAATTTTAAAGTTCCACACCCTGCAGCCAGTGAGAGGCATCGAGGTATGCCTTGGACTCTTCGGCCCCAATGTTCACCCCATTCTCCTACATCGCACCCATTTCACCGTATTTTCTAATGGAATGGGGTGCGCATAAGGGCCAAAGACCCCAAGAAACACCATGACACTTGTCAGTGTCTGCAGGGTGAGGTGTGGTGAAATGGTGTGGCCGTTATGCCTGACGACCCAAAGGCACACCCCAATGCCTGTCACTCTCTGCAGGGTGGTGGTGGGGTTGGCTTCGGTTCAATACTTCACTGCCATTCCTATTACGCAGCTCTGTAACTTCTACACTACCACTGCCAATGCCAGCAAGCAAGCAAACATTCAGCATTGACAAATGCTTGTTATTTATTGGGATAGTACTTCCCCACGGCTACACCCAGGCAGACAAGAGCCTAGCAGTGCAGCTTTACTAGGGAACAAAAAACAAACTTTCAGGACAGATTCAGTGTTACCTGTGCCCTTGAATCTGCTGGTCCACACAAGCTTCCACTTCACAGGTGGAGCAAGTCTAATAACAATTGGAGAGAACAACAGCAGTGTTGCTGAGGCTGAAATTACCAACTCCCTTGGCTTTTTCTGCTTTTGTAAACTAGATTATTTTTTCTTTCTGCTCTTTAAAAAATGAGGCAAACTAAAAAAAAAAGACAGGACATACGAATTAGGGCAAACATGGACTGTACTGTTTAAAGGGGAAGCTTCACTCAAACAGAAACTTTTACACAGCAGCTGTGCAATGCTGCGATCGTGCGCTAAGATAATGTGCAGGATCATGCAGGTTCGCTAGCAGGAGCTGCCATTGCACAAAGGGGATTTAAACAAGTGCTAGCAAAAATAAAGATGTGCTTAATAACATTATGTCCCACAAATACAGTGGAGACCTGGCACTTTAGTAGTATGGCAGCAAGGACACCCACAGGGAACTCGAGGAGATTGAGAGCTAAGGAGAAAGGAAAAGAAATACATAGAAAAGAAGATTAAAGACTGTAGGTGGCCATCCTACAGGGCAAATTAAAGAACAGAATAGGAGAGGTGCTGTTGCGCAACAAACTGAAGTAAGAGGGACACTCTGCTCAATCCCAAATGAGGTGGGGGGGGACCCAATGCTACCACAGGGAGGATAATGTAATTTACAGTACAAAGAATCCTTTTCATGCAAAGGTGGAGTTTTGGTGTCTTTACATAGATGATTGTATAATGGTGTGGGATGGTACATTATTTTTTTATTTTATTTATTCAGTTTTTGTTGACCAGGTAAGTGCACTAGACAAATCCTGCCTATTTTCAGGCACGACCCGGGGGAGGGGAATACAGATGAAAACCAACTGACTTTGAACCAGATTAAGCTGTTGGTGGTATTTTTAGTGAATGAGGGAAATTTGGCCAGGACACCAGGAAAATTCCCCTAGTCTTTTCAATAAGTGCCATGGGATCTTTAACATCCACCTGAACTACCACCAATCCAGGCAGATGGGACCTCGGTTTAACATCTCATCCGAAAGACGGCACCTCAGAAGTGCAGCACCCCTCTCATGCTGCACTACAGTGTCAGTCATTATCGGAACTAGAATTTTTTGTTACATATTTGGAAATTCATAGACCAGGCTTTACCTTTGATGTAAAGCATAGTGGTGACAAAATTAACTTTCTGGAGATTACCATTAGAAAAACAGAAATGGGTGACCTTTTGACCTCCCTGTAGCACAGGGAGATGGACAAAAATACATTGATTCAGGCAGACAGCAGCCATCCTTTGCATACGGTTACAAATATACCTAAGGGTCAATTTATGACGTTAAAATGTAACTGTAGCCTCACAGAGGATTTTGATGAGTGTGCAGATGCACTTTCAGCACGTGTGTTGGAGAGAGATTACTGTTTTAGAAATGTACAGAATGCTAGAAGGGAGGTTGAACAAATAGAAAAGACTGTATTATTACAGTCGAGGAAACAATTAGTTAAGGAAAGTAGCTCCTTGAATTTTGTGACCACATATTCTTGTGATGCAGCTGTAGTAAAAAACATTATTTTGAAAATTTGGGATATTATTAAAGCTGAAACTAAACTTGAAGTATTTGAGAACCCCCCTAGAACTACATACAGGAGGGCTCGTAGCATTAGAGATCAATTGGAAAGGCTTTGCCTGGAGTTCAGTGGCCAAGCAGCCAGCCACTCTCACTTCCTGAGCTATATAAGAGCAGTTTCTCTCAGCCTCATTGTGAAGCATTTTTTCTTTTCAGCCAAAGGCTCTATCGGTTTATCCTCTGAGCTGGTTGGGCCTCCCTGGTTGGCTGGGGCCTGTGCCTCCCCACCTTGCTGCTCCTGCTTGTTTCTGCTGGGCTTCAGTGTTTATTTTCCTGCTTCTGGTTTATATTTTGCCTTCAACTGTGTGTGCTTCCTTCCTTTTGGGTGGGGCGGGCCTTTGTTTCTAAGCTCCTAGCATACTGCTACTCCAGAGCTCATACTGTTTGCTTTCAGGTACTCACAACTCTCAAATTACTTGCACTGCACCTGCAAACCTGATCTGTTTGTTTCAGCTCAACTATAGCTGCTCCATGTTGCATACTCGATTACTTTCACCTGACTCAGATTTACTTGAACCTAGCTATATAGCTCACTCATGCTTGTTCTAATTACCTCATTGCAGCAGTCTCATTGCACTGCCTGGTGACAGTGCTTTCAGAGCATTGTGCATCCTTTTATTTTGTTTATTGCAGTGCACTCAGTTGTTTTCACTACTGCTGCACAGACCTAATTGCTTCCTGCTACTGCTTTACTCCCATTGCTATTGTACCTTGTTCTACTCTGAGGTTAGCTAAAGCTCCTGCTGAGGCTATTAAATTAACTTTTATATCTGCATGTGGTTCTTGGCCCTTCCAGTGCTTCCTTGTTTGTCCTACGGCGGGGACTGGGAGGTATGTGGGGGATTGTGGCCAATGTGGCTAATTATTTCAGTTCTAAATCCTGTCTTTACTGCTGAAAATCCTCAGAGTTTGTCACCTTGATTTGGCTTTGAAATGCCTGGCTGGCTTGCCCCACTATTCAGTGCTGTTTGCCCTATGTTATGCAGACCTATGTGCAGGTCCACTTATTACTACTACTCTGTTTACTGACCTACGTACAGGTCCACACTTGCTTACGCAACCGTTGCTCCTTGCTTATGCAAACTATTGCTTCATGCCTACTGCCATACCCTCGGCTTCAGCCTCTTAGAAACATAGAAACATAGAAACATAGAATTTGACGGCAGATAAGGACCGCTTGGCCCACCCAGTCTGCCCATTTCCCTACCTGATGGATAAGCTGCAGATCCTAGTTAACCAACAGCCTACTTCTTTCTACTCCCACCCCCTAGAATTGCCTTATGACTGTCCCATGCATGCTTGAATTCCACCACTGTTTGTGACTCCACAACCTCCTCTGGAAGCTGCTCCATACATCCACCACCTCTCTGTGAAAAATACTTCCTTAAATTACCTCTGAGCCGCCTCTCTATCTTCAAATTGTGCCTCCTTGTTCTTGCACACCTCTTTTTTGAAAGATGCTACCCTCTTGGACTTTGTTGATTCCCTTGAGGTACTTGAAAGTTTCTATCATGTCCCCCTCTCCCTCCTTTCCTCGAGGCTATACATATTAAGCTCCTTAAGTCTCTCTTCATATGTCTTCGGTGCAGACCCTGCACCATTTTAGTTGCCCTCCTCTGGACAGCTTCCATCCTGTCTATGTCTTTATGGAGATTGGTCTCCAGAACTGCCGCAGTACTCCAGATGGGGTCTCACTAGCTGTCTGTACAGAGGGATAATAACTTCCTGTTTTCTACTGGTGATGCCTCTCCCTATGCATCCCAGTATCCCCCCAGCCCTCCTTGCTGCCCTTTCACATTGCTTGCCCACCTTTAGGTCATCTGATATGACTACCCCCAGGTCCCTTTCCATTTTTGTTGTTGTTAGTATCTCATCCCCCATTGTGTACTCTTCCCCTGGGTTTTTGTTTCCCAGGTGCATTATCTTGCACTTCTTAGCCTCTGGGATTCTGCTGCACTCAATCTGCATTCGACCTTGCAAGGTCTCAGCACTCAATGTTCATTATGATCTTAGCACGTTGTGCTCATTCAGCTCACCAACTTTTCAGCTCTCAATCAATTCTGGGGCATGCCAGCCGTTCTATCTGGTACATGGTTCCTGCAGCCGATGGTCTTGCTCTGCATTTAGTCCGCATCTCGAACGTGTCCCACTTGGGGCAGGATCCTTCTCACCTGGCCCATAGCTGGGAATGTCCTCACCCCAGGCTTGGCTTTAGCTGCCTGCTATGTGACAGTAGCTCCTTGTGTAGAATTTAAGACTAGAGGTGAAGGGTGGTTATGACGATCTCCTTTGGCTCTAGTGTTCCACTATAACAGTTAGCTATTGATTTTAGTGGTTTCCCTAGCAAGGCACCTTCACTGCATTCTCCCTACGACTGCCTCTGGCTCACCTGGTTTGAGTTTAGGGTGAGTAGGCCAGATGAGTGCCTCAGCAGTCGTTGCTCTTCTCCTGTGCCTTGGTTGCACATATTGTCGCAGAGTTTTCTCGCAGCCTTCCATGGTGTTCCCACTAGAGGGTTTGAGTGAGAGCCTTCCTCCAAACTGGAATATTTTCCACCTCCCTTTAATTGGGTTTTCCAAATTTCAGCTGCAGAGCCATCACTAAATAAACTATCCCAAGCCTGCAGGGAAGGTGACCTAAGCCTTGGATCCCTAGAGATTTCCTCCTCATAAGGTTTTTTTCTCTCCTCCGTTGCCTCAGGTCATAACACTTAGTTAGCATAGTTGTTTTCCCTAGTTTCTTTAGGTAAGTTCCGCTGTTGGATGGAGGTGGAGTATGTCCTGCCATTCCCTCTCTACTTAGGGGATCCCCTAATCTCAATGCAAGCCATCAGTATCATGCTATGCAAACCTGGGCAGTCATTACGTTATCCAACTGAGCATCTCATTGCATTATCAAACTGCCTATGCTTCTCTACTATTACGTTACAGTTGCTGCTCTTATGTCACAGTTACTGCTTGTTCATATGCTTCATGTTGCCCCCTTCTTTGGAAATGATTATACATTTCTTTTGGGGATTCCTAAGGTACCTTTAGTCACGGGACTCATCCGATGGCACCTCTAGGGGTGGAACCCTCTCTGAGGGTTCCTTGCCTTTTGTAACCCTACAGGGTGGTAATTTCTCAGGAATAGAGAGTGCGAATGGTCAAAACCAAACTAACACAGTTGCACAAGCATGACACTATACTGGCTGCATAGGTCAGTGAATTGGAAAGGCTTTGCCTGGAGTTCGGTGGCCAAGCAGCCAGCCACTCCTACTTCCTGAGCTATATAAGCAGTTCCTGTCAGCCTCATTGTGAAGCATTTTTCCTTGTCCCACCATCCTTCCCTCCTCATCCAGTGGCAGCACTCTCTCCTTAGCGGTATTCCTAAGGTACCTTTAGTCAAGGGAATCGTCCCATGACACCTCTAGGGGTGGAACCCTCTCCAAGGGTTCCTTGCCTTTCATAACCCTACAGGGTGGTAATTCCTCTGGAATAGAGAGTGTGAATGGCCAAAACCAAACTAACACAGTTGCACAAGCATAACACTATACTCGCTGCATAGGTCAGTGAAATTGTGCATAGTACATAGCCAGTTGAGAAAAAAATCAGGATTTTTGGCCCCACCCAATCCTGGATGTGTCAGATGTGGATCCTGCAAATACTGCAACGTTCTAGAAAGGACCTCTTTCTTTCTTGGCCCTTAGGATGGCAAGAAATATAAGATATGCAGCCTGATTACGTGTGACACAAAATGTAATTTATTTGGCCTCATGCAGTTGTGGGGTATTTTATATAGGGAGAACAAAATGTAAGCTAAAAGAATGGATTGGGGAACACATGCATGCAGTTTTAAATAAAAATGAGAAGTATGTACTCGCAGTGCACATTAATATTGCTAAAGAAGCATCATTACATGCATCTAACTTTATAGGTATTGACAAAGTAATAACAGGCAATTGGGGTGGTGACATAGAGTCCAAATTGGCCAGAAGACAGGCCTTCTGGATCTATAAACTTGGTGCAATGGAATGGCCAGGCATTAATGATCAAATAGAATTAGCAAGGCTATTGTATTAATGATAGAAATGTTCTTTACTGTATTTGACTTTAGAATGTATACAGAGCTCATTGAATATTAGTTATTTATTGCTCTGATGAATCAGGATACATTATTTAGAGAGAGTCTTTCCACTAATGATTTGCTTTATATGAATTTTCCCTATACCTTTTGTTACTTTCCTCCTCCCCCATTTCTCATCTAGCTGTCGTTATATTGTGTTTTTAGCTTCATGTAGTGTTCAGAATGCAGTTAGTACTAACTAATATATTGTATATAGTTTCTAGGAATGCGTTGGAAAAATATTTATATTGCTGTAAACATGTCGAATCCTGTTGGCACATATAAAGATTATAGTGGACACAAATGTCATGCCACAACAAGCCAATATATATATATATTTGGAATTAGGACTGCAGAATGAAGCACAGATGTAGTGGATTAAACTAAATTGCTTTGTGTGCATTCCTCATGCTTTTTGGTGCTGAAAGCAAATTAAATGTAATGTATAAATATGGTCAGAAGGGGGTGCTCAACACCTTGACAAAGCACTCAGTCTGAGTGTGAAACATTGGTCTCTGGTAGTCTCCACAGGCTACACCGGATATATATTGCTTGTTTTATTTATTTATTAGCTTTTTATGACCGGGTAAGTGCGCTAGGCTAGAAACCTGCCTATTTTCAGCCACGACCCGGGAGAGTACAGTAACAGTAAATGCAGAAGAGAACAACAATAACAACAATGAGATACAAAAGCTGAGATAACTGTCAGAGCTAACTAATCAAACAGCATAAAAACAGCATAAGATTATCAGCAAGTAATACTACAGGTTAGAGCAGTCAAAACAATTGTAGGACTTATTCAGTACACAAGTCAGTAGTCGCACAGTGCATTAACAGGAAACAAGCAGGCACACGTACATAGTAGAAAAAGAAATGGGCAGGAGAGCAGATGGAGGGCAAGCAGAAGGCCCCACAGAACCTTAAGTGCAGTCACAGTAGCCAGGGTCATTAAGGTGGGAAAAAAGAGCATGTTTAAAAGCTAGGTGAGATGAGGAGTTCTTCACATGAGGGGGAAGTGAGTTCCAGAACCATGGGGCAAAATATAAGAAGGCCTGCGCACCCATTTTAGTAGAGCAGGACTTAACAACAAGCAAGGAGAATGCAGAGGACCTGAGGGCACGAGAGTGAGAGACAGGGGTAAGCATGGCACCGAGAGCAGCAGAGTATGGTGCTCTAGTTAAAGAGTCAATAAAACAACCAAGTGCATATGATCTAAGGGTATTGGGAGGCAGACAGTTTAAGGCAGAATAGAGTCAGCAGTGGTGGGTCACATGTAGGGCAGATAAGGGGAATCGACAGATGTTGTTGTACGTAGTGTCCCATTTACGAAGAATCATGGCATTGGCATGAGAGAGGACTGGGAGAGCATAAGGCAGTTGGGGAAGTAACACACCTCTAGCCACAGCAGTTCTAGTGGCAGGAGTAGTGAGTGGCGCACTCTGTATGCAGCACCTATCTTAGAGTTAACAGAGTGACAGACCTCATTGACATGTGCGGCAAAATCCAGAGCCGGGTCAAGCGTTATCTCAAGGTATTTGAAAGATAATGTGCTAGAGACAGGAGACCCATCACAGCCACAGACCAGAAACTGAGGGGTCACAATTGGTAACTGTCTAGAGGACCCAAATAGCATGACCTGGGTCTTCGATAGGTTTACGATTTGGTAGTTGGAGGAGAACCAAGATTGGAGGCACTGAAAGGCAGGTGATAATTGTTGGTTTAGGTCGGTTGTAGACTTAGAGGCAGAGTAGAGTACTAGGTCATCCATGTACAAGATGGTATTGCAGAGAGGGTTAAGGGATACCATTGATAAAAAGAGAAAAGGGTAGAGGCCCGAGAATTGAACACTGAGGGATGCCAGTGATGATAGGGGCAGGGGCCGAGAGTGCCTTACTGAAGAAAACAGTTTGAGATTGATTTTCAAGATAGCTCACAAACCACAATAGGGTGGATACAGAGGCCCCGAGAGAATGCAGTTTGTTCAGGAGTAGAGGGTGATTTACTATGTCAAAAGCTTTGGAAAGATCAATGAAGACTGCTCCAGTGAGTAGGCCTTTATCCATATTGCATTTTACATCACTGGTGAAGTGGGTTAGAGCAGTACTTGTACTGTGCCCAGCCCTAAAGCCATGTTGTAAAGGGGATTGAAGGTCTGAGTGGAGTAGGTACTGAGAGACCTGTCGGTGCACAACTTTTTCTAGTAGCTTACTGAGCATAGGCAGGAGTGAAATAGGATGATAGTTTGTCAGGATTTTAGGATCACCTTTCTTAAACACTGGTATAGTTCTGGTGGCTTTCCAGGCAGAAGGGACAGAGGCTGAGTTGACTGAGAGATTGATAAGCATAGTAACTGGTTCAGCGAGATGAAAGGCGAACTGCCTAAAGATCTTTGGATTAATATCAGGACCCACACTACCATGAGCAGGAATAGACTTAAGTAACTTGAGAACTTCCTGGCGCATAATGGGGGCAAGTTCTAGAGTGGAAGGAGCAGACGCAGGAGAAGAGGGGGTGCCATCAGAATAGCAGGGGGAGAGGAGGTAGGTGTGGGGGTGGCAGGAGTTGAGAAGAGGGCATTGAAGGCACTGGCTATAGTGAGCGGATTATTACAGTGGGTATCATTTACTAGCATGTCGTTCAGAGTCAGAGTCTTATTGTTCCCGAGAATTTCCTTTATTTGGGACCAATAGTGCTTAGGGTTTGAGGCAGAGGCACTGAGCAGGTTCCGGTAGTACATACTCTTTGCATAGCGAATCTCCTTTTTACAAGTATTGTGCAATGACCTGTAGGGAAGAAAATCAGCATGAAGGGAAGAGGACTTCCAGATGGACCAAAGTTTATCCCTGCATTTCAACAGCTGGAGTAGAGGGTGCTTTAGCCATTTAGTAGCCTTTCCTTTTACCCTACACATGGTCACAGGGATGTGAAGGTTCTGAAGAGAGAGAAAAGTAGCACTGAAATACTCAGTCATGCAATTTATGTCATTGGTAATGTAGAGTGGGGACCAGTCAACCTGGTTAAGAGCACTCAGGAAAGCAGCAGGGTTAAGGTTCGAGAAGTAGGAAAAAGATAATAATTTGGGGGAAGGAGAGAAGTGAGGAGTCCTAAACACAGAAAACCGGGCAGTGATTACTGATGGAGTCAGGAAGAACATCCACATTAGGAAAGTTCTCCTTCCTGTTAGTCAGTATCCAGTCTAAGAGAGTATTGGAGGAGTCCCAGTGAGAGATTCTTGTGGGAGCCTGGATTAATTGAGCCAGGTTGGCATTACTGGTAATGGATGAAAGGAGTGAGGAACAAGGCCCAACCCAGTCCTGATTAAAATCTGCCAAGCAGATAACCTCATTTTTCCCAGATACAGACAACACCATCTCAATAAATTCCTCAAGTCCAAGTCTGGAGTGTAAAGGAGGAATATAGACACAGGAGACGTGTAGAATTTTGACACCCCCAAGCAGTGGATGGGTATGAAGAACCTCACAGTGTGTCAGAGAGGGACACTTTACGATAGAGATGTTCAGATGAGATTGAAAGTACAGAGCCAAGCCCCCACCTCTTTTAGAGCCAGGGTGATCAGCCCAAAGCATAATATAGCCTGGAATGGAGCACAGGGAGTCTGCCATTGAGGGATTCTACCAAGTTTCTGAAAGGGCTAGGATATCAGGGTTGTTAGCACATACCCAAGCCTCAAGTTCAGGGTGGTTGGCAGTGAGGCTCCTAATGTGAAGGTGAGCAAAGGTGAGACCAGATGATTGCGGTATGAAGTAAACAGGGTGAGACTGAGATGTATTAGTATTAGTAGGGCCAGGGTTGGTTTCAATATCACCAGCCAGGGTAAGGGATAGGGTTATTATCCATAAAGTATCAGTCAGCATCTAATGAGTGGCACAAACTGGGGAGATAGAGAACCTTCGCAAAGTATATCTAAATAGTACCCCTAAGTATCTGTAGCTAAGCTCTGACGGAGGTGAAGGATAAGGGTCAGTCCTCTGCAGTAAGCTTGAGTAGTAGAAGTTCCCAATGGAGTAAGTATAGTGATTGGAAGGAGACACAGAAGAAACAGCAGAGAATTCCAGAAGAAATAGCAAGGATAGTACAAGCAAGAGGGGCTATAAAGCCCTAGGATACATAGTGGCAAGGTGCATAGGAAAGGAGAGGTTAGGGAGGAGAGAATAGAGAGATAAGGGAGAGGCAAAAAGTAAAGAGCAACAGATAAGTATATAAATTGTAAATAAGAATTACCCAAAGGAAACAGAAGTGACAATAAACTAAGAGACTAGGGGTAAGTTAGCTTATCCTGTATTTTTCTTGCTGCGGCACTTAGACACTATGCAATACTAAGTCATTCCATGTATTATAAATGCACAATGTCTTTACCTAGTGAGTTCACTGTAATGCAATTCGTCTGTATATCCCATGATATAGTATTTTGCTGTTTCCCCTCCCCCCTTCCCCAGGACGCATCTGGAATCGAGCATTGCACTGCTCAGTATGCCTTCCTGGTAAAACGTTTAAATAAATAAAAAATAAAAAAAATAAAAAGACATGGTGAAAAGGTAAGCAGTTAACAGGTATAAGCATAGAAAGGAGAAACAGTAGCAGAGCAGGGAAACGAGTCTGCACAGCAAAGAGGTAGGAGGAGAAACTACCAAAATACCCAACAAGGTGAGAACAACTTAGGGAGATTTACTAGGAGCACAGACGCAAAGAAAGCAAGGGAAATTCAGAAAAGGTCAGACAACCTCTAGTGGGGAAGAAATATAAGGAGCAAACAAGAAACTTGGGAGATAGAAAAAAATAACAGTAGTCTCATGAGAAGTTAAGTTATCTGCCTATATATTTAACACTAGTTAAGGGTGGGAGGGTATTGGGGGTGGGCGGGGAGCAGTCGTACAGCCACTGTGGGAAATCAGCCTGGCAGCTCACCAGAAGTAGAGAGCCAGAGTGCTAAGAGCAGCCTGCTGTAGAAATTCAGGCAGAAATTACCAGCCTGCACCAAAGATTGCTGTGACGCTGCCACCTAAAAAACAGTACAATTCAGTAGCAGTACAGCTATGCAGAAATTAATGTTATAGCCTAGTCAGGTTAGCAATTAAATTTCAAGACTGAGGCAGATTTAGCAGGGCTACAGACAAAGGAATTCTGGCAGCACACAGCGGTAGCGTAGATTTAGATAGCACACTTTATTCGGGTTCATTCAGTGGAAATTAAATTAATTTAAAGTGATGCAGAACTTGATAAAAGAGTCAGAGAAATGCATTCGTCAGATTAGAGCCGGATTGCTAACCAGGAATGCCCCCAAGAGCAAGTTGGTGGTTGTGATAAAAGGCACCAAATTTGAAGTCTGGTGGTATATGTATACTTTGTGTTTGACATGAAGTCCTTTCTGCTTTGATTAAACCCTTTTGGGACTTTACAAGCAACAACTTCCTCCCTCTCAAAACTTGCTACGTTCCTAAACTCATTCTGTTGCTTTGCTACCTCCTCCACTACCCTCACTCACCACTGTCTCCTCTACACCTCCCTCTCCATCACCCCTCTTTCTCACAGATGGGAGTTACACTGTCTCTTCCTCGTTGTCAAGTACTGGTTCAGGACTCTCCCCTCATCTCCTCTCCCGCTTATCTCCTGCTCACCCTTCTACCTACTCCCTCTGCTTCAGGGATTCTCGTTCTTTTACCCTTCCCCACCCTCACTCTAGGGTGGGACAGCATGCATTCTCCTCTCGCGTCCCTCTTCTCTGGAACCAACTTCCCCTGGCTACTCACTACTCCACCTCGCTCACCTCTTTAAAGTCCAACCTTCATCTCCTTCCCAACTCCAATTGCTGCTGCCACTCCTCCTCTCTGTCTACTCCCACCTGGCATACATATTTCCTCTCTTTACCCTGTGTGTCCCGCCTGCTGCTACTCCACCTCCTTTTGCTCATATCCCCTCTATTATGGCACTCAACTAATGTACTTAGTTGTGGTACTCGTAAAACTGAAATATCCTGATGTTTTAACTCTGTTTGTACAAAAATCATAATTGTCAATGTAATCACAACACCTACCCAGGTGCTGCATTCATACTCTGATGAAATATAATGTCATTATTCTGATGTTTGTAAGAATGTATATTTTACCTTGTATCCCCCACCTGATTGTTCCCCTTGGTCACACCTGGACATGAGCTTCAGCTCAGTGTTCCTTTCCTAGTCACAAACTTTTAAATAAATAAATAAACCTTTGTTTTCCTGTGACCTAAAATTCCTCACTTAGAAAGTGTTGTAATTTGTTGCTATTACATCAACAAGGTGTGTTAGCAAGTTTCAGGCTGTATGCATTCTCCCTGACTACCTTAAAGGGGGCAGGAATCTGTTTTCCAGTTGACAGTAGTTAATAATGTTCCTTTTTGCAAAAATGAAATGTATATCTCCAAACAGTCCATATTTAATTATTCCTAAATAAACACTGATGTGAAAAATTGTGTTTCAATTGTTTTCTTTTGACAGACAACATCCACCACTGTTCTGTTCATGGAACTAGTTATTTGGAGTTTTTACCATGTCACAGTTTGTGTACACATTGCTAAGAATAATCTGCTGACCTATCAGAACCATGATTAGAGTTCTCTACACAAATTGTGACTTAGTCAAAACTCCAAATTACTGGTTCATTGAAGAGAACTGTAACAGAATGCTACCCATAAATAAAAAACAACGAAAAATGTAGTTTTTCACATTACGTTTTATTCAGGTACAGTTAAATATGGATCATTTAGGGGTATGAATATCATATCTGGTTTTATGTACAATGCCTTGGTTTAGAAAGGCACTATAAAAATAAAGTTGATTTGATTTGAAAATGGGATCAGTATAAACAGCTGCATATGAGAAATACTGTCCTTACTTCTTAATTTCCATACAGAAAAGCTTGTTCTCAGAACACATTTCAAATTCCTTCCTAAAGTGGTGTCAGAATTTCATAAGATCCAGTCTATTTCTTCACCAGTTTTCTTAGACAGACCTCACATGAATCCAGGGAAGCACAAAGTGAATGTTGAGAGGGCTTTCAGATACTGTTTCAATAGAAGAGAACCCATAAAAGGTGAAAATACTCAATTATTTGTCACCTATGGTGAAACTGCGTAGGGTCACTGCACAGCAAAGAAACATATATCTCGCTGGCTGTTGTCTTATATTTTACACTGTTACAATTTGGCTGGTAGATTATATTTTACACTGTTACAGATTGGCTGGTAGATTATATTTTACACTGTTACAGATTGGCGGTTGTCTTATATTTTACACTGTTACAGATTGGCTGTTGCTTGATATTTACACTGTTACAGATTGGCTGGTAGATGTCTCTCTTCAGGACTTCAGGCTCATTCTACATACAGCCACCTCAATAGCAGATTATAGGGATAGTCCACTACTGGAAGTTTGAAAAGCTGCAAAGTGGACTTTGACCCATACCTTCACATCCCACTACTGTGTTGATATCCATTCCAGGAGTGATGCTAGGGTTGGGGCTTCTGTCCTTCAGAACTTTTTCCTTAAGTAATCCCAGTTCCCATCTCCTTGTGGTACTGTTGTAAGTCTGCTTAAAGCAGTGCATAAATGAAAATATTGTTAGAAGAAAACATTAACAACCTTGTAACTATAGTTCTTCTAATCAACATTTTCATCTGATTAGCCCTAGCCTCCCTGCCTCACCTTGTTGCTTAGCTATAGGTATGTCAGCATTTATTATTTATATGGTTGCTATTCAGTGAATAAGATCAAATAGCATAGTATTATGTTAAACTTTTTCTCTCGTCTTATGTTGCATTTTTGAAACATGTGGAAAACTTTCTTTGAAAACAATATTTCAATTTGATAGGTAAGTGTGTAAGCAATAAGACATGAGGGGGTGTTGGTTGTGTTGATTTATGATATGCCCAGGGGCGTAGTAAGGCTCAAGGCTGCAGGCTGAGTGTCTTCAGCCCCTGGAAGTATGGTAAAACTAGCAAAACCAATGCCCAAAGCATTTTATTGTGTTTATAAAATGGGTCCATAGGCATTTTTTTAAAAAACAAATACTCTAAAAGTTTTAAAAGTAATAAAAAAAATATCATTATGTGATTGTATAACACTGAATACAAGAATTCAAAACTCTGCAGTATTCCAGTATTAGAATGCTCCTCCCTCACAAACTCATATGAAATGGTAACATGGCATACATGAATTGAAAATTATGAAGAATTCTACTGGCATACACACAGACACATACACATATACAGACATACATACAGGCCTCATATGGAGCCAGATCCTCAATTTCATCTGTTGCAGAGTAAGGAGCTGGAAGTTCTCTGGCAATCTGGCAAGGAAAGGAGAGTGATTTTTCTTGGTTATCAAAGAAAGATCAGAAATAGAAACTCTGAATAGTGTTTGATTTTTTAAATGTGTTTATGTGTGCAAGGAGGGGCTCATGAGTGCAAAGAACATTCAAGTATTTAATTATTTAATTTAGTTTAATTTAATTTAAGGAACTTTCATTTTTGGGACCTAGTTAAATATTTTTATATAAGTAAAGGTGTCAGCCATGTTTGTGATAGAAATCAGGAGGGAGTGAAATTGCTCATGAATTCTGTATGTGAGTTGACCAAATTCCAAATCCCACTGCCTGAACTTGTTTAAACCTGTGTAGTTGTGGAGAATTAAAAAAATGGGTTTCAGGACTTGTTTAGCCTATCAGGAAGCAGAAAACGTTCAACCCATTTTATAAATTTGTTTAATGGTGGCCTTCTTGGACTTTACTGCTAAATTATCTGGCAGTTGAGGCTCAGGGATCATGTGAGCAGTGCTTGGATTGCTTCAGACTACCTGAATGTTCCAGGGCAGAAAGCAGGGTCAGGCTATTTGCTTAAATTGGTAATCAGAAGAACATCACTTAGAAGAGGAGTTATAGTTACAAGCCAGATACAGTAACTTTTTTCTGTTTGCTGCTACTTTCTTGTCAAATCACCGCAACACAGAGAAGCATTAGTGATCAAATGAGTGTGTTACACTTGTTAGCTGTATCAGTCTCAATAGAGAAGGGATATGCATGTAGAACAAGTGTGTGTGTGTGTGTGTGTGCGCATGCATATGTGTGTGTGTGTCTGTCTGTCTTTCTGTCTGTTAGTACAGTCATTCATCATGGTGCATTAGCGTCATTCTTTTTTCTCCTTGCCTGAAACACAATATGGCAATTATGATATATGGGATAAGATGCTATACTGAGTTTTATCCCCCATTTTACCTGCACCCTCACCCCTTTTACTGGTCAGTGATATTCCATCTATTACAGGGGATAAGCAGCAGATGCCACTATTGTCCAGTATTATCCATCAGAAGATGCTCATATGATAGGCAGGTAACCCCACCATCCCCACCAGAGACTGAGCACAGTATCTCCACAATACAGTCTAAGGACCCGCATCAGCTCTCTGAACAGTCGGTATATCTTTGCACTAGAAGAGACTGGTCTCACAGCCATCCAACATATGCAGAGAAGGACCACACTTCTGAAATAGTAAACAAAGACCAAACCCATCAGAAATAAATGAAGTATAGAGTCTCTTAATCCTCGGTGTTCACTTTCCATTTACATGGCATTTGTTCGAGCAAGGGCACCATATGACACAAGCTGAGAGAAAGAGGTACAACAATCTGATATACTGCAACACAGTTTGCCCCAGTATATGGCCTTGACCAAGTATGATTGTGCTGTACATTTCCTGCTTGCAAGTAAATGAAAGAGTACTTCATGACAGAGCCATATAACGTGGGTGAGCAGAGGAACTCTATTAGCCCATTGTTTTATAACTGGCTCAGACAGTACATTTTATGTTTTGTCAGTAGCTGACACTTCATCAGAAGAGACTCATAATAACATATGGTAGTAATGCATTCCTTGATGTATTTTTGTTCTTTGAACAAATCCCACAGACAGGCAGTGACACAGGCAGCACACAACACTACAACTGAACGAGGCAGTACAGCACTGTTTCACATTTTAAAGGTCAGTTTTTAACATACGCCTGTATATGTAATAAGGTTCTGATAATAAATTCTGGAATGGAAGATGACAGGCAATTTTCTAGGTGAATAGAAGGACTTGGAAAACACATTCTGATTAAAGTTTCAGTGACCTGGGTCAAAGGTCACATTGCAAGCTTTGGTGCTGTCAGTGTCCTGCCATATTGGAGAAGAACCAAGCACCTGCACACCTGTGCCTCCTGACACAGCCATACAAGGAAGAAAAATGGCAATGAATAACAGCATCTTAAAGAAGATTTATTGTGAGTGACCCCAGGCCAAAGTTCATGGTCCACACTGCAAATTTTATTCACCTCCAATAACTTTGCCTTGGAGCTCATCCCTGAAGTATGCAGATGCCTGAAGGATGAAAGGTATGTCATGCTCAGATCTCTACCCCTAGCTGACATTGAAACTGCACATTAAAGCAGGCAGAGTTGTCCACTGTATTATATAGAATGTGAAGGTTCTTATTGCATGTTCTGAAGTTCTATAACTAGTCTTTGTCTCTAACTTCTGTAACAGTTAATTAGATGTCCCAAAACACATATCAAGTTGTGAGCATTGTCAGTTTTTTTTAATAAATTACTGGAAAGTAGGAAGAACCTGAATCAGATCTTGAGTCTGTGAATCTATAGCATTTTGTAATTTTCTCTTACTATGCTTTGCTCGCTGTACTGTATGGCATTTTGTGATCCTGAATATAAGACATCTTATACAGTATAAAATATACAGTGTTAAACAGTGATAAGTCCCTCCCAGTACATCTAGATATATCGGGGATATGACATGGGTTTACATAAGATATCATTTTTATCTCCACTGGAGATTATAAAATGGAGAAAGGAAATCCTGCTTCCTGACTGGTTCTTACCTATGCATCAAATCCGTTCGATGCAAAGGTAAAGACAAGTACTTAAGAGCAGGGCCACACTGTAAATAAAAAGATATCAGCGTGCCTTTGGAATACTGATTTTTTTAAATTCTGCCATTTTTTTTACAATTACAAACAACGCTCATCCCGGACTTTCGCCCAATCAGGGACTGTGTAATGCTGCTCGCTGACTAGTATTAAACAGCTAGTGTACTGCCTAAAACTAATATTAGATTTTAAAAGCCACCAACCATTCCCTTTTATATCTGAGGTACTTTTCCTTTTCCCTTTGTTTAATTAGAAGATTGTTTACCTGATGTTAGTAGGTGTGATGTGTGAAACAGCTCTTAGCCTGGCAGCTGACATGTCTTACTCTACTGCCCCACACTACATCATCAGCATTGTGACCTCACTGACTGTGACATCACTGCTACTTAGGAATAGCAAGTGAGTGCCTGCCAGGTCATTCACCTGTGATGTCAAAGTCAGTGAGATCATAATGCTGATGATGTAGTGAATAGTAGAGTTAGATATGTCAGCTGACAGGCCAAGAGGAATATCCACACATCCAGCACAATATTATCACACAGACTATTTTCTGGTTAGCAAAAGGAAAAAGAAAAATACTTCAGAAATAAAAAGTTACAACTGACCACTACTTAACATTTGTATTATTGGGGTGTGCCAGAGAGCCAGCTTCCAGACAGGATGTTTTTTCCCTGTAGCTCCATAGAACAGCTCCTAAAAAATTAAAAATTACCCTTTTGAATGCTTACAAGCCGAAGATTTTCGACTACTTTCACATTCTACAAGTCTCCAGCTTTCGAACAATATCAGTACTGCAAAGGTTCATACAAAAAATCCCTAGTCACAAACAGCTGGCGTTTCAAGGCCTGTAACTACGAGGACAGCATCGGCACCAGCAGTGGAAGTACCTGGGCCTTCCTCGATGAGCGCGTCAACTGAACCTCCATGGCAAACAATTCTAAACTCAGTTAAAGCAATGGAAGCTAAAACTGAGCTTACTTTAGAGAAATTAGAGGTCCATGATGCTGCCCTTATCTTTCTTAAAAGTATTGTAGCATACAAGAGAACCATCACAGTACAAGCCACTACTGCACTTTTGACTAAAGAAAACCAACAAATCTGAGAAAGACTGGAAGTGGTTGAGAATGGTCTTCGGGCTGTGAATGTTTGTTTGGTGGGATTGATAGTTGACTACAATATTTAAAAATGTGGATGGCAGAAACTTTTCCTATCCCTCAAGACTTCGACTGGAACACACTCCACCAAGCTTACAGGGTAACCCCAAGGATTCGACCCACAGATATTACTCTGCTTAGGACTGTTTTGCTCTGCACCATTGGGGCAGAGGTGAGAGACACTTTGATCAATGCAGCCCAATAGGTTTATCCTGTGGAAGTTCTAGGGCAAGATGTGAAGCTTTTTTCTGACCTCTCGTATCAAACGAGAGCCTTTAGGAAGCAATTTTATGCCACTAGGCAGAAGTTACATGCACTGGGCATAGTGCATTTGTTTCTTCTCCCTGCCCATCTCTGAGTTACTTATGCAGGGAAGAGCTGGCAATTTTCAGATCCACAGGATGCCATTCGATGGATAGCGAAAGCTGAAGAGGAGTTCCAAAGGAAAGAACCATCTGGGAATGCATCTGAGGAATCAGACTCAGACGAAGGATGAGTACACTGGACCTTGCTACTACTAATAATATAAAATATATTAACAGAGACTGTGGGACCAGATGGGGTGCACCCCAGGGTCCTTAAAGAACTAAGAGAGGTGGTGGCTGAACCTCTGGCTATCCTGTTTAACCGATCACTGGAAACAGGGGAGGTGCCCAAAGACTGGAGTATAGCAGATGTAGTCCCCTTATACAAAAGTGGGAACAAAGAGGAAGAGGGGAATGACAGACCAGTCAGCCTCACCTCGGTAGTGGGGAAGATCATGGAAGCACTACTGAAGGAGAGATTGGTGGAACATCTGGTTGTCAGTGGACTACAGGACCCAAGGCAGCATGGTTTCACCAGGGGGAGGTCATGTCAGACCAGCCTCGTTGAATTTTTTGACTGGGTGACTAGGGAGGTGGATCAGGGGAGGGCAGTGGACATGGCCTATCTGGACTTCAGCAAGGCCTTTGTCACTGTGCCACATAGAAGACTATTACACAAACTGGGGAATATGGGTGTGGGCAGGACAGTAGTGTGGTGGGTAGGTAACTGGCTGGACGTCAGGACACAGAGGGTGGTGGTAAATGGCTGTCACTCCACAGAGGAAAGAGTGACCAGTGGGCTACCACAGGGATCAGTGCTGGGACCGGTCCTATTCAACATCTTCATCAGTGACATTGCACAGGACCTAGAAGGCAGAATTTCACTGTTTGCTGATGACACAAAAGCTCTGTAACAGAGTAGACACACCAGAGGGTGTAGACAGAATGAGAAGGGACCTGCAGAAACTTGGAGAATGGTCAGGGATTTGGCAGTTGAAATTCAATGCAAAGAAGTGCAAGATAATGCATATGGGGCACAAAAACCCTGGCACAATATATCAGTTGGGGGTGAGGATATAGCATGCACCAAGCAGGAAAGGGATCTTGGAGTTATCATCTCTGATGACCTCAAGGTATGGAAACAGTGTGACAAGGCAGTAGGTAAAGCAAATAGGATGCTGGGATGCATAGGCAGGGGCATCACCAGCAGGAAAAGGGAGGTCATAATTCCACTATACAAGACACTAGTGAGGCCCCACCTGGAGTACAGTGTACAGTTTTGGAGACCTTACCTACGTAAGGACATAGACAGGGCAACAAAGATGGTGCATGGATTGCATCACAAATCCTATAAGGACAGGTTGAAGGAACTGAACATGTACTCCCTGGAGGAGAGGAGGGAGAGAGGGGTTATGATAGAGACATACAAGTATCTTACAGGGAGGAACAGTGTGCAGGAATACACTATTTTTAAGCAAAAAAGATGTTCCAGGACTAGAGGGCAAGGGATGAAGCTGGAGGGAGGACGATTTGGAGGAAACGTGAGGAAGATTTTCTTCACAGAACGGGTGGTGGACAAGTGGAACTCCCTGCCAGAGGAGGTGGTGGGGGCTGAAACAATCACGGGATTTAAGAATGCATGGGATAGACATAAAGGAATTCTGGAGGTCGGGGTAAGGGGCAACAGACTTCTAGGAAAACATAAACTGAACTTACAAGCTCAAATGGGCAGACTGGGTGGGCCATAGGCCCTTATCTGCCGACACTGTCTATGTATCTATGTATCTATGTGTTGGAATATATCTTTACTTAGGCCTATATGTGGTTTATATGGGATAGGATTGGGATGCTAACTGCTGTGTTAAAATATTTAGTTTTTTCCCATATTTCTGGGTAAATTTCCTAACACATATTTCCTCTGATTGGAAAAGTAGCTACTCTTTATTAAACAGATTTTTATTATACTGTTTTTTCCTCCTATTAGGGCCTGCTAAGTTGTTGGAAATATAATTATTTTGAGAGCTGTTGATGCATTGATATAAGGGAAAAATATATATCTATTACAGATTATTGTATATGTGATGGGTTATTAGCACTACTGATTTAGTGCATGTTTTAATCTATGTTTTCTCCCTATGGACTACAACCTATGCCTCTAAAGTGGCTGGCAAGAATGGACATTTTATGCTGGGACTCAAGGTTATTTAACTACCTCTATTTATACAGTATTTCCCCCGAATCCTACTGTACAAGATAGTGGAAGTCTAGATCTGTAACCCCAAATTTATTGAATATATGCCGGCATGTTGCAGGATGGTGAAGCTATATCTCCTGCATGAGAATTCTTGCTGCATTGTTTTTGTAAACAATAAACAGACAGTTAAAAAAAATGTATTATTTTCCTGTCTGCCTGTTTCTGCTCCACTAGTTCTTTAAATAGTAGATCAACACATAAAACCATTATATTAAAAAAAACACAAAAACAATACTGACTGGTCCCAAAGCCATAATCGTGGTGCCGCCCCTCAACATGCTTGCTCCCACTGTCGCCGCTGCAAATCATGCTCGTAACCCACTGCATTTCCTAATTTAAAATCACATCACAGTGCTTCTCTATTCTTTACCTTTTTCCATTTTGATAAGGACAGGCTCACTTCACAGTGCTGCTGTAACACCAGCTTTCGCCCACTTACAGCCACGTTCCAGGACCCAAGAACTGCATTTGGTTCCCCTCACTTCTTACACTCTCACCTGTCAGCGGTAGAGGACTCGCTCCCTGCCAGTACTGCTCTTAGGGACCATCCAGTCCCTACCTCAGTCTGTGACTCTGCTTTCTATCTCAAGCTCCCGCTTCTCTCAAATTGTGGACATTTATTTATTTATTGAATTTTGTTGACCCAGTAAGCCCACTGGGCCTAGAAGTCCCTTTTTCGCGGGCGACCTGGGGGGAAGGGGATACAGATGGTAGGCAACTGAAATTGAACCAGATTAAGCTGTTGATGGTACTTTTAGTGAATGGGAGAAATTTGGCCAGGACACCGGGGAAATTCCCCTACTCTTTTTCGATAAGTGCCACGTGATCTTTAGCATCCACCTGAACTACCACCAATCCAGGCAGATGGGACCTCAGTTTAACGTCTCATCCAAAAGATGGCACCTCAGAAGTGCAGCACCCCCCCATGCTGCACTACAGTGTCAATATTGGGATATTAACCCACGTGCCAGATGTGGGAACTGAACCCACAGCCCTCTGATCTCCTGGCCTTAGAAGCGAGTGTGCTACCTACTGAGCCACTGACACTGCTTGCTGCCAGAAATCCCACAGATGGACTACAGGTCCCAGCTACCATTGCAGTAACAAAGTTCAGTCCATGGTAGCCCCTGCCCACTGAGCTTCATGGGGGTTGTAGTCATTAAAAACACTTTTTTTTTTTTCAGTCCAGTGAGTTACCACACAGTCAGCCTTACAGGCTGCACTACGTTCTGTCTGACTAGTCTATTTCTACATAACAATCACATATCTACCACTACTTAACAATTGCTGGGGCATATATGCTAATGAGTCCATGAATATTAATACAAAATACATGACGTCATCTTATACCTGGCGGAAGAACTATTTTATCAGTAACTATGATAATAGTACCCTTTTTTATATAAATAAAAACAAATTTATATCAAGAAACACTAAAAAAAATAAGTAGCCCATTTTAAAAAGCGCAATAAGACACTCTGGGGTGTGCGTTGAACAGATATTACTGCACTTTCAGAGGCTGAAGGCACTCAGCCTCTGGCCTCATGCCTTGCTACACCTCTGGGCATGCAGTAATATTTGTTCAATGCACACCCCATAGTGTCTTATTGCTTATGTATTGGTCTGTTGATATCTCATGAGTGGCAAAGCCACGAGTGAGATAGGAACAGACCAATACCCTCAAAGGGAGATTAGAATGATAGCTTAAGTAAGACCATGTGATATTCAATTTATACAAAAGGCGTTTAGGTGGTTTTGCGATAGAAATCGTAAAAAGTTTCAAAAAGAACAAAAGTACAGAATGGAAACTGGGCTACAAACCTAGGCTACCAACATGGTATCAACATATAAATTGCATCTCATGTATGTGAATACATATCTAAGCATGCTCAGGCCAAAATGAGTGAAATACATTTCTGAGCATGCTCAGTGGCCAACTTCATTTATTTTGCTCTTGTTGCTAAACATAGCGTTTATCTTGGCAAATTTATTTTTACACCTGTCATATAAATCTAGATATTTCACAGGAAATCTCCATTTGTTTCAATATGCCTTTTATCTTCCTGAAATAGGGGGCAGGACAACTTACTCATGGGTGGCAGAGCTACGAATGCATTATGCAAGTCTTGCCCCCTCACAAGTGATAAGTGATATGTTCTCATAGGCAGCAGTAGAAACCAGTGTGCTCTAATTCTTAGAGCATTAACTTGGGACTCAAAAGAACACCGGTTCAAATCCCACTAGAGCCAGATACTTGATATGTGACCTTGGGCAAGTCCCTTAACCTCCCAGTGCCCCAGTCCATCCAGCTGTACTAAAGGGTAGTAGCAGGACCACACTAAAAAATTAGATGTTGCATCTCAGATGATCTATCCTAGGTAAGTAGATTGTAAAAATAAAAAAAAAATTCTGAGCCAGGCCATTGTGTATACAATGTATTTTCAATTTAAAAGCTTTAATTTTAGTTCTGATAATAAACAATTGTTTCTGTTTGATTTCAGAGATCTGTTTTACCTGCAGCAGAGGCCTTTGTGATGTTATCAGGCATTGTTCAAGTTGCTCATCCACCGATTAAAGACTACTGTGTGACCTGTCAAAAGTGGAGATAAATGGCAAAAAGGAAGATAAATGCCGGCCCAACGGTGCAGCAGTTGGATTTCCACTTGTGACCCCAGCAACCCGAGTTCAGGAATGGACCCAGGATGCTGGAGGGCCAGCCAGGGAGAGAGGGATCAAGAGTTGGATGACTGCTCGCCTTCTCTCAGGGGCAGGACAGAGAGGCGACCCGGCTTCTGCTGACTCCTGACGGAGGCTGGAGGTATAGCAATGCGCTGGGTCCCACTGACTAATGGGGCGTGGTGAACATCGGCGTACTCCTTGATGTTAGTGGCACACCACACCCCAGGGAGCAAACAAGGAAAGAGCTCCACAGCAGACCGGATGACAGTCACCAGCTCCTGCTGCCATGAGACCCTGAGCAGTCCACAGACCACCTCAACAGATCCCAGGCCAAGACTGAGTATGCTGGCCTGCCCCACCAGCACCTTCCCCCTCAGAGGAGAGGGACCCATCCAGCTAATGGTTACACCGGGTTACCCGGGGGGCGGGGCTGCAATGTGGGGTGGCAGCTGGCTGCATCAGGGCAGTGTGGCAGCAAGGGGCATAGGAAGGCATGAAAGACAGACCAGCCCAGAGCTGGGGGAGCAAAAAAAAAAAGAAAGATAAATGATTTGTCTTAACAAAAAACATAGAAACATAGATTGTGATGTCAGAAAAAGGCCCAGTGGCCCATCAAGTCTGCCCACCCTACCAGCTACACTGCAAAGTCCCTAGTGGCTAACCCTCTCACTTACTTCTGCCCCATCCTTCTTATTAAAGTCATGTACATGACCCACCCTTGCTTGAAACTCCACACTGATTTGACTTTCACCACCTCAATGAGTAGTCTGTTCCACTTATCCACCACGCTTTCAGTGAAAGTGCTCGTGGACAACGTTCTTCAATTTCCCTCCTGCCGGCTTCATTGAATGTCCCCTCATACCTGTGTTCATGGTTAAGGCAAAATGCCCTTAAAATCCACCCTATTTATCCTGTGCAGGTACCTGTATATTTCTATCATGTCCTCCCTCTCCCTCCAGTCTCCAGTGTGTACATGTCAAGGTGTTGCAACCTCTCCTCGTACATTTCCTCTATTCCCCGAACAATTTTAGTCACCCTTCTCTATATTGCCTCAACTCTCTTGCAGTATTTATGTAGCTACCAATTCCAGAATCTTGTGCAGAAGTCCAGGAGCGGTCAAACCAGTGATCTGTATAGCAGGAGGATCATCTCCTGGTTTCTGCTTCTAATTCTCCTCCCAGTGCACCCCAGCATCCTATTTGCTTTGCCCACAGCCCTGTTGCAGTGTAGTGTGAATTTCAAGTTATCCAGTATTATAACCACTAGGTCATTTTCCTCTGCTGTGCTTTCCAGTACCTCTCCACCCCACCCCCACCTCTGAGGGAGTGTTGAGATCTTTTTCCCAACGTGCATTACTTTACATTTTGTTTGCACTGAAAGTCAGTTGCCAGACCTTAGTCATTTTAGTAGTCTAACTACTGTATGTCCTCCTTTTATGCCCTAATTCCTTCCTCAGCATCCACCCATGCACAGATCTTAGTGTCATCTGTAAAGAGACAGATCTTGCCCTGTGTGCCCACTCCTATGTGATACATGAATATAATTGAAGAGGAGAGGGTCCAGAACTGAGCCCTTTGTCACCCCACTCATAACATCTTTAGCATCTGAGAATTTGCCATTCACCACTATCCTCTGAGTCCTCCTCTTCATCCAGCTCTTCATTCAAGCTAATGTTTGTTCATCCACCCCCTGGTCCCTCTGTTTTTGACCAGTCTCCTGTGGGGACCTGAGTCAAAGGCCTTACTGACATCCGGGTACAGTATGTCAGCTGCCTGTTCTTTGCCAGCCAATCTAGTCACGTAGTCAAAAAAGTCTATTACATTGATCCAGCATGATCTCCACTTGGTTAGCCCATGCTGTCTATTGTCCCGCAACCCATTTACTTCCAAAAAGTCCACCAGTCTTTCCCTTAGTATAGCCTCAAGTATTTTACCCACAATAGATGTCAGGCTGACTGGTCTGTAGTTGCTGTGTTCATCCTTCCTTCTGCTTTTATGCAGAAGGACCATGTCAACAGTCCTTCAGTCACTTTGTACCACTCCTGTATCCAGGGAACAGTTAAAAATATCTGCATGTGGAACTGCTATTACCTCTGCTGCTTCTTTGAATATTGTAGGATGTAGCACATTTTACCCCATTGATTGGTTTACCCATAGCCCTTTTACTCCTCAGCACTCTTTCTACCATGATGCATCCCTGACTGTTAGAGCTCTCTCCCTCTGCCCTGCTAACCCCAACCCCATGTTCTTGAAATGGTCCCTCCTCCTGCCTGGTAAATACAGAACAAAAAATATTGGTTCAACTTTTCTGATTTGCCCGGTCCCGTTTCTCCTAACCTTCGACTTTTTTAACCTCACAATACCCTCCAGGAGTTTGCTTTTCTCACAGATATACCTGTAGAATTCCATATCCCCAGCTTTACTCCCTCTTGTGATTCTGAGCTCTGCCTCATCCTTAGCAATCCTTATCTTCCTACTGGCCTTTCTGGTTGCCTCCAGATATTCCTCCCTAACTGCATCTCTTTAGCTATCCCTGTACTTCTTGATTGTCCTCTTCTTTGCTCCCACTGCTTCATTCACATCTGGTGTGAACTACAGTGAGTCTCTTGCTTTCTTCCCCTTACTAACCCTCTCAACATAATATTCTGCAGCCTCTAGAACACCTAATTTAAATGCCTTCCATTTTCGATCCACCCCCCCACTCCCGCTGTTCCTCTCATGTTTTCTTCTACAAGCCTTTGCATCCTTTTGAAGTCCACTTTTCTGAAGTCCAACACCTTCACTGCACTGCTCCCCTTGTTGGGTTCCAACTGGACTTCCAACCACACTGTCTTTTGGTTGTTAAACCCCAATGACTCTGGGACTTCTGTGTTTTGGACATGATCACTTTTTGTGAGTACCACGTCCAGCAGTGCTCTCTCCCTCCCTTGTAGGATGCTGGACCAGTTGCACAAGGAATGCTTCCTTGCATGCTTCCACCAGGAGTTGGCTCCTTGCTTTTGATGCAACCTGGACCTTCCAGTCCATGTCCAGCATGTTGAAGTCCCCCACTGTTACTACTTCCCCCAATCTTGATGCCCTCCATAGAATTTCTCCTAGTTTCCTGTCTGCCTCCTGATCCAGTCTGGGTGGACTGTAAACCACCCCAGCTCTAATCTGCTTCCCCTTCCCTGTGGCTACTAGTAACCACAGAGCCTTTGAACTTTGAAGCAAGACGCTAGGAAAACTAGAAAGCTCCCCCCCCCAAAACAAAAGTAAAAGCAAAGAAACACAAGCACACAAGAACAGGAGAGCAGACACAGACAATGGAGAGAGGCACAAGCAACAGCCAGAGGCAAAAGCAAAATACATACCTAGAAAGGCAGGAGAAACACAAACCAGCAGAAAGGCAGCACAAACCAAACATGAAATCCAAAAATGCTAGAGGATAGAGGAGTCCAACAGAGCCTCTGGCTGCAAAGAAAAAATGCTTCTGAGTGAAGCAGGAAGGACAGAGTTTAAAACAGTTCAGGTAGCGGGCATGGCTGGTTGTTTCAGCCCACTGAACCACAGGCAAAGCCTTTCAAATATGAGACATGGTATTATCAATACTCCCACTACATTTACTGACAATTCCAAATTTGGCTGTCAAGTGGATACTTTGAGTGATCATACCATACTTCAAAATGACCTAGACACCTAATCAGTATGAGACAATACTTGGGGAATGGTATTCAACTCTGATAAATTTTCAGTCATGCATTTTGGGAAGGAGAATCAGGTTTTCAAATATACTCAATTAACATTCTTGGTTGTGCAGTTTCCAGAATTTTCGTCTTCTTTCTAACTGATTCCTGATGGACCAGTGCCCCCACCCAACTCCCTGGACTTTAATATATTTTTGGTGTCCAGTGGAACTGCCCTCCCTAGTGCCATTCTATGCCATTGCACTCCTGTCCTCTGGTCCCACAATGATCACAGCCCCCACTGGTTCCTGCTTCTCTAGAAGTCATAGATTTGTATCACTCTTCATTGCCTGCCTGCCTGTTGTAGTTATGCATGCAGCAGGTGTTGCAAAAGTTAGTGACTGCCTACACAAGGGTTTCAGAAACAAAGGTCAGTGAACACACACTCAGGACTGGAGCTGGTACAGCCAGAAGACAAATGTCAGACAAAACAAATGGACCACATAGCCTTGCCTAAAGCATGGTGACCATTGCGAAGTTGGTTGCAGCATATTGGAATGGCCCCTGCCTTTAGATCTATAATAGGCAAGGCCCCTGGAATTCTGTGATTCTGCGGTTGCAGAATTTTCAGCAGAATTTGCATCATGCCGCAGAATATATATACAGTGCCACAGAATTCATTGTTTTTTGGTGAGTTTCCATTTAAATATACTGTTTTTTCATAGTGTCAGGCTTTCTATCCCATCTCTTTTACCTGAAGCCCCTCCTCTATGCTAATCATATGATGTCATTGATGGCATCACATAATATTTAGCCAATGATATGACTGCGTTCTGCCAGAGAAATGAATAAATCATGCTGCAAAAATCAGAAAATGCTGCCGCAGAAGTCAAAGAGCTCTGCCGCAGAAATTAGAAAATTCTGCCACAGAGCACTAGGGGCCCTGATAATAGGCAGTTAACAGGGATGAAGATACACTGCATCTGACTGTGAGTGAACTGTGGGGGCAGAGATCACTGTGGCACCACTCATTAACAGCACAGCATGGAGAAATAGGGCTATGGAGGGTAGGGTCCTCAGGACACCAGGATGAGAACTGGGCTTGGGGAGTGTGAGGTACTGGAAACCCATAGTCATTCGCTGGAGTGATGGATAATTAAAAACACAGCAGACCCAGAAGCAGATGGTAAGTTACAGAGAGTGTGTGAGGGAGGTCATCCAGTGGTGCTGCTGGTTGAAACAGTATTGCAGCATGGCATTGCACCATGGGGTTTGTGTTATTCCATGCTCTGAATCCATTGGAGTCGCTAACCTGCATTTAAGCATATTAAAACCTTGCATTTGCTTTGCAACATTGTCGATGAGGGGGACTCCTCCCTCACCCCATGACTACGCAATTTGTCTGTGTATAGTCCTAAATGGTTTCAGCATAACTGGGCAATTCTTTACCCCCATTTTGCTCCCCACTTCTCATTGCAAGTGACAGTGGAAATCAAGTACTTTCTTAGAAAACTGATGTATCTATCTGGAGGCTGACATAGTATGCAGTCCTGATCCCTTTCTTACCTTATTAGCATTATGATTTCACTGACTGTAACTTTACAGCTGGCTATGAAGAACCACTCAACATCTACCAGCTTTCTCACTTATGACATCACAGTGCTGATGAAGTACGAAGATTACGGGCACAAAAAATGTCCACGTCTAGGCAAAGTACTGATCTACACATCATGTGTAGTTCTGTCTGTCAGAAATCCTCTCACTGGCAACAAGGAAAAATAAAATGCTTCTGTCTGAGTACAAAGTAAGAACTGGCTACTCTTAAAATGAATAGCATTTCTCTGCTTTATTTAATAGTGCCACCTCTTTAAAGGTTGTGAATATGGCAAAAGATATTGCAGGTAAAGTTTGTTGTTCTGATGAGTGTACAAACAACATATATATATAAAATAATATGTGACAATTAAACAGAAATATAAACAAAGCAAATAATTATTGCAGAAATGCCTTTATTTATTTATTTGCAATGTGTTTATAGAGAAAGTCACACTGGACCAATGCTCATTCCCAGGTGTGTCTAGAGGCAGCAAAAAAAAGGAAGGATAGAGGAATGCGGTGAACAAAAAGGACAGTGCAAAAGGAAGTCACAATACAAATGGGAGCCAATATAAACCTCAAAAGAAATGCAGATACACAAAACTGTCTGGTAGAGAATCTGTGATGTTCCAATGAGACTCCTGTTGTATTGCTCCTGATGCCTGGCTTTGAATGTCTTACAGCACCTTGTATGTACCCAGCACCTTAAGGAGCATGTCAAAAAGGGTTAGGACACTCTGTCAAAGGGAAGAAATGGAACCTTGATGAAGGCCCGGGAAGGGAAGGAAAATAAGTAGTGTGGTGGGAGGTGGCTAAAGGCATATGTCATAAGAACAAGAGGAGAGGTTAGTTTCAGGAGCAGGTGTAGGTGGAGAAATCAGGGCTTTGAAGGAGAGGGAAGAGGATGAGAAGCAGAGCACAGGACTTTAATTCCAGAGAACGGGAAGGCAGGAGGAGAAGGCAGATTGCCCAGCAGTGGATTTACAATAAGGGATCGAAATGGAATGAAAGTCGGTTGAGCGGGGGGAGTGAGACAACGGAAGCATGGGTGAGAAAGGAGAAGAGGAAACATGGAAGGGAACAGAATTAGAAACTAGACAAAGGAGGCACAGTTGGAGAGGCTCTGTGGCTCGAATCAGGGGAAGGGGAGCTTGGAGTAAAGAAAGCATTAGTGGGTGCAAGGGGAACAGTCGTGGCAGAAGGAATGGAAGAGGGGGATACAGTCTGGCTAAGTACATTTTTGATATGATATATTATGCCACATCTGCATAGTCAAACACTAAGAGGATCATCTTAAGGATGATTTCATGGTGGACTAGCAGTGGGAGTCAATACTGGTTGTGGTATAGGGCACCGAACTTTGGAAGGAGCGTTTTGTGGATAACATCAATGTGGGAGGACACATCACAGCTATGATACAACTACAAATTGAAACACTTGAAGTGGGGGACTTCTTCAACAATCACACAATCTAGAGACATGAAGACCAGGGTAGTAGTGAGCATGTCAAGTCACTGTTTATTATCAAACATCATGAAGACCTTGGCATTGAGAATGGGTTTGAGCACTTTACGGTGTCAAAGTTGCACTGCATGATTGTTTCCTGCTTGAGGACTGAGGCTCTGGTAGTAAAAAGTACAATGTAATCCACATACACAGGGATGTACATGGAGACACAGAGTAGGGGGAGGTCATTTGGAAAGATGGAGAAAATGATGTGACCCAGATGGAGCTGTACAGTCAGGAACTCCTGAGGTAATGGGAAGGGGGAGAGGGCATCACCTACAATACTTGGACCAGCTGGTAACTGTCAACCAGGTAGGAGTGGAACCATCTGCCCTGCAAGTCTGGCAACTAGGAGGGGATGTAGGATATTGTACAATTAGCAAGGACAACAAAGTTTGCAGTGTTGGCCAGTATTTGGTCCATTCCTCTTTGGAATGGAGTCAGTGAGGGACAAGACAGTGGAGTAGGTTTTCTAGATGCCAGATAGGAAGGGGCAGAAAAAGTAGGAGGAGTTAAAAAGGAGGAGATTGTGAAAAGGACTAGGGTTTCCTATACTTTCCCAAGAGCAGGGAGTGGGAAAATAAGGCAATAATTGCCTGGGGAGGAAAGGTCACCTCTTTGTGGAGGGCCAGGATTTTGACTCATTCTAATCTCCAAGGGACTTTGCTGAGATTGAGGAAAAGTTTGGTATAGAAAGATAGGGCATGCAACAGATGCAGAGTGGATTTAAACTTATTCTGGAGTTTGGAGTAAAGTAAATTTGGTTTCAAGATTTTGTATTGACCTTTCAGAGTTGCTTATATTGCTATGATTCTTCAGGGAGAGAGACAGAGAGACTAGAAACCTTATGGGAGGCAATTAGAACTAATGGCTAACATGCAGAGCTGTGAATTTGGAAACCCAGGCTTGAATGTTACAACTGCCTTTTACTCAGTGTGGCCCTGTGTTAGTCATTACACATCCTTGTGTTTACTACTATATAAACTCTCTCAAGTCTTACTCTGGGTTCTTTGAATCTCCTTGTGTGTTGAGAATGGTAGCAACATTCCCCTTCCCTCACTCCTTTTCCTGGGTTGTAAAGTGTTGTAGGATACAGTTTGTATGAAAGATGCTGTATAAAAGCACATTCCTTTTTTTGCCTTATGCTGATACTGTGCAGAGGTACAAACCTTTAAAGAAGCTATGAAGTCTGTGGAGATCTAGGGAAGGTGGGAGCATCAAACACATAACCTCCACTGGGGTATGTTTGTCTCACATGGAAATATATTTGGAGCAGAAGAAAAGCAGGGATTCATCTATGTCAGTGAACACAGAGATAGGAGACCAGTGTATAAACTGAAGACCATCAAGCAGGGTAGCCAGGTTGAGATGTGAACTTTCTGTTCCAGATGTGCTTTGGTGGGGCGGAGTTAGAGTGGCAGAGCGTACAGACACAGTAGACCATCCAGTGGTCACTGAGGGTTTCGAGGAGGATGCAAGAATCTAGTATATGGTGAAGATATAAAGGCCCCATCCACCTGACAAAGCAGAAGTACACGACAATGTGCTGAGGTGTTTAGTTTGTGCCTCCTCCACTGCCTGCTGTGATACTGGTGCAGCTGAGGGTGTAGAAATCTATCCAAGCAATGAAGAAGGGGATTTGAGAGTAATCATTCACGATAAATTCAAATCATCAGCACAGTGCACTAAGGCAATAGGAAAGACCAATAGGATGCTGGGTTGCATAGGGAGGGTCTTTGCCAAAAGAAGGAATGAGGTGTACTGCCCCTCAACAGGTCATTAGTAAGACCTCACCTGGAGGTCTGCATCCAGTTCTGGAACCCGTACTTCAAAAAGGATCTAAGTAACCTTGAGTTTGTCCAGGGAAGGGCCACAAACATGATCACTGATCTGCAGGGAAGGTCATGAGAGAACAGGTTAGCCAGCTTAAATATGTACTCGCTGGAGAAGAGAAGGGAAGAAGGAGTTATGATATAAACCTTTAAATGCAAGAATGGATGTGAACAAGATGGGACCCTGTTGAAGAGCTGCAGTCACTGGAGAAGAGAAGGAAAAGAGGAGTTATGACATAAACCTTTAAATGCATGAATGGGTGTAAACAAGATGGGAGCCTGTTGAAGAGCTGCAGTCATACCACTACGGGGGGGGGGGGGACAAAAATATAAACTGCCGGGTGGGGGCAGTGTCAGTAGTGATATTAGGAAATATTTCTTCACTGGAAGAGACTGCTGGAACGGCATCCCAGGAGAGGTGGTAAAGGCTAAAACACTGACAGGCTTAAAGAGAGCATGGGACATGCATGAAGAACTAGTGAAATCACAACACACAGGAGTTCTAGCAAGTGTTTTGCAGATACAGTAGCAATAGGTAACAAATGGACAAACTAAAAGGACCTTGCTTTTGAATATTATCTTTCTATGTTTCTTTGCTTCTGTGTCTTGTAACTGAAAATAAACACTTTGTTCTTGTGAACTGGAGTGACTTCGGCTTCTCCTCACTAGTACGCTGTATTGTATGGATATTTGTTACATTACACCCACCCTGAAAAATAAGAAAACAGAGTTAGAATCAACATTTGAGCCATTAGCTCTTCTTCAAAATAAAGAAAAAAATACAAACAGTTCATTATATAACTATACATACTTTCTCCTTTAAAAATAATTCTTGATGAAGACCTAAAGGTCAATTTGATTTTCATTTTGTATTTTAAGCATACATTTAGCAATTTAGCTCCATTTTAAATATTTAGGTCTCCCTTCCATTCATGGGGGAAATGAGGAGCCTACTTTTTCAAAATTAAAAAAAAAAATTTAATTTTTTTTATCCAGGATAGCTCAGCTGAGAGGCAACAACTCATTTTCAGTGAGTTCCTATTTCTATCTATTTCCACAGCTGGGTGGACTACAGCAGTGGATGGCTAAGTGGTTTGCTCAAGGTCATAAAATAAGTATTTGGCTTTAGTGGGATTTGAACCTGTGAGCTCTTAGCTCCCAAGTCAGTGCTCTAACTACTACACCACAATGTTAAATAAAACAAACTAAAAATGGTGTTTTTTGGCTTGCAGTGAATATTTATTGTGCACAAAGAATACCATCAGCAAAGGTTGAACTTTGCTATCTCCTAGAGCGACAAATATGAACGCTGAAAATATAGGGGGTATTTGTGACCATAAAAATGCTCTGGATATGTTAGTCTGCAACCACTGAATACAAGCTTTTGAAAATCCTGACCCTAGTTTTATTTCATTAGATTAACTGGTCCCTAAAGGCTAGAACGGCAGGAAGTCTGCAGCATTTACATAAAAATGTACTGAATCAAAACAGAGTTTGTGCAGAACAAGCAGGGAGGAAGCCTTTGTGCCCCTTTCCATCCACATTTACAGAATTATAAATGACTGAGTAGTAGTAGTAGCAAAGCCTTTATTGTTATACAGGATATGCAGTAACTAATAGGACTAAAAAATCCAATTTACAAAGTTGTTCTGTGCAGAGGATTGTTAAACACAGAGTATAAGGATATAGTGTGTGGTGGAATAATGTTCCAACCCAATTTCTATCTCAGCTCAACCGCTGTTGTACCACAGTTCAAAGATCATGGAATGTGATTGTACTCTTCTGTGGTACAACAGCATTACAGCTGGTTTGAAAAGCTCACGAGCCACAGTTTAAACCAGCTGAGGTAACAGAAACTGCCGGATCAACCAGATAAAATGTTGCAGCAGTACATAAGTACCGCAGATACAGGATCAACCAGGCTTGCAGTGGTTCAAATTCCGATTGCAACGTCAATGACCCAGGTTGGGGAATGGACCCGGGAGTCAGATGGCCAGCCAGGGGGAAAAGAATCGAGCATCTATGGAACTGCTGTCCTTCTCTGGGGGAGGGGGGAGAGTGTCCAGTACTTTGTTGCCCCCTGATGGAGGCTGGGAGTGTCATGCAGCTGGTGCCAGAATGTAGGGGGGAAGGCAGATGCTGGTCATCAATGCATGTCCATGCCCCTGGAGTATCAGCATGCAAAAAAAAAAAATTGCCAGCACCTGGCATGACACCCCTGCCCAACCGCCATCCTCAACTACCTTACATGTCTGCTGAGGGGGTCCCTCTCCTGTGGCCCTGACCTGGGTAGGTAAGGCAGGGCTAGCCTATAATTGCTATTGGGGAAGGAAGCCCCCCAGTGGCCCTGCCTAGGGGGGTAAGCCTGGACAAGGGTGTATGCAGATGGGGCACGGGCAGACCTCCAAAGGGAGGAATAAGGGGCCAGGCCCCCCCAAAAAAAATCCAGGCTCAACCAGATATTTTAATAACAGTATACAAAAAAACTCAAATGCAGAGTCAACCAGATATTTAAATTTACTCACAAAATGAAATGCCATTCCTCACAGCAAGCATCTTCTCACAAAAATTCCACTCAAATGTTATTGACAACCAATGGAAGTCTGCGCTATAGACATAGGGATGCCTGGTCCTAACAACCACATCACCTGACCCTAGCAACCAGCCCTGAAAGCCAGAAAAAAGACGCAGCAATGCACAACTTATTTTTGTACACATAACAACAACAAAAAAAAGTAATCAAACTGTATTTACAATATTTTGGGGGGGACCACATACTATAAAAAATGTTGGATAGTAGTAGCAGCAGACCAAGGCGGGGCAGTAGATGTTCTATATCTAGACTTTAGTAAGGCCTTTTATTTCATCCCCCACAGGAGGCTTATTAACAAATTGGGAAATGCAGGTATAGGAGAGAAAAGCTTTACTTGGGTGAGAAACTGGCTTCAGGGGAGGACTCAGAATGTTGTAGTGAATGGCACCCTGTCGAGAGAGGGGAAGGTGACCTGCGGGGTTCCACAGGGTTCGGTGCTTGGACCAATCCTCTTTGACATATTCATCAGCAACATCACAGATGGATTAGAGGGGAAAGTATGCCTGTTTGCAGGTAACACCAAGTTCTGCAACAGGGTGGACACACAGAAAAGGGCCATAGCGATGGACTAGGACCTAACAAAACTGGAAGAATGGTCCAGAACTTGGCATTTGAAGTTCAATGCCAAGAAGTGTAAGGTGATGCACCTAGGGAAAAGAAACTCAGGAAAGAATTACTAGCTAGGGGGGCAAACAATTAGCCATCTTGAACCTAGAACAGGACCTGGGAGTTCCATGTCATAACAGCGATCGCAAAACAGCGATTACTATTATGGAGTGTATATTACAAAGAACAAATTGGTGATATACACTTTCAAGCGACAACATCTAGATAAGAAAAAGGTGTTTTTGTGGGTGGGGGGGCCGTGCTCCTCCTGAGAGGACTTTGCCTCCTGCACCCTCCTGAATTAAGATTCTCAACTCTGGGGGTACATGTCATGGAAGGGGCAAAATCCAGATGTCAGGAAAAAATCAAGTGCTGCAACTCGCAGCTGCAGCAAAATGTAACCTGCTCCCAGTCCCAAACCCAGTACCTGCTCTACCAGCGTTAGCCTCCCTCACCACCAAGCCACATGGCTAGCTGGGCAGCAGCAGGTACTCCAGTCCCTGACAACCCCTTCCCTGTCCCTCTCCTCTCCTTCCCCTCGCTATTCCCCCTCTTCCGTTTGCCCTTCCCCATAGTCACTGTCCCATACCCTCGCTATCCTGCAGGATAGCCCAGAATAATAGCGCCAAAATGAGTCACTATTTTTGTAGTCGCTCATTTTGGGTTGCTATTATTACATGATAGCTCCTAGGGGTCATAGTGTCCAGCATCCTAAAGGTAGGGAGACAATGTGAGAAGGCAGCAAAGAAAGCCAGTAACATCCTTGGTTGCATCAGAAGAGGGATCACAAGCAGAAAGCGCAAAGTGATAATTCCACTTTACAAATCCTTGGTGAGGCCACACCTGGAATACTGTGTCCAGTTCTGAAGACCCCACCTTAAAAAGGATGTAGACCATCTGGAAACTGTGCAAAGAAGAGCTATAAAGATGATGCAGGACCTCCACCATGAACCTTATGTGAGAAGACTTAAAGAATTAAACATGTACTCCCTGGAACAGAGGAGAAACAGAGGAGACATGATAGAAACCTTTAAATACCTAAAGGGTATCAACTCAGTGCAGAATCAGAACCTCTTCCAAAAAAAATAAGGACGCACACACTAGGGGCCACAACAGATGTCTAACGGGAGGGAGATTTTGGAGCAATATTAGGAAGTCTTTCTTCACTGAAAGGGTGGTGGAGCAGTGGAACAGGTTACTGCAGGAGACTGTGGATGCCTAGACAGTGAAGGAGTTCAAGATATCTTGGAACAGACATGGTGGAATATTGAAATAAGGGAATATACTTGGGGGAGTAGGTCAAATAATGAGCAGACTAGATGGATCATGCAATCCCCATCTGCCGTTATGTTCTTACGTTCCTATATGTTCTGGATGTGCAACTCTATACACAACCAGTGTGTTCTGCCACTTCAGGGCTCTGATTCCCATAGATCTCTCAAGCTTCGCTCTCGAGGTCAAAGGGAATCAGAACCCCTCTGTGGCAGAACACACTGGTTATGCATAGTTGCCCATCCAGTATTTTCTATTTACAATAAATCAAAAACTAGTAAAAAGATAACATAAGTGAGAAAAATAAATATAAAAGACGAACAGTACAAATGTAAAATACATATAAAGCACACATGGTTAATGTATAGTTTATATTTGTGCTGCACTCTGATTTTACTTATTTATTCTGACTGATTTATTGAGTAAAGAGTGGTGAGTCTGGCACTGTGATAGCAGAGTGCCCTTGCCAAGTGGGTGACCCCAGTTAGAGTTTCAACATGGGACTTTTGCTCCACAGGTCATGCACCCTAATGTGCAGCATTCTGCCTCTGGAAGGATGCAGGGCATGACCAGAATGCAATGGTCTCAGGCTTCCTGTCAACCAGTGAGCTCCCGATATCAACTCTAAATGAGGACACGTTCTTGGAAATAAGTTCTGCAGTTACAGTACCTACTGAGGTGGTGGCAGGTCTCAAGAGCAACAAGAATATGGTATTACTATAATGACAAGGAACGAGGGTTTTGCAGCAAAAGCCAAGTGGGCAGAAATATGCAGCCTAAAGAACATCCTGCCGCCGATGTCATCCAAGACACCTGATATCATGCATTCAGTCTCAGGTCATTGCCAAGTGGGTTGGGGAATGTTGGTTGGATGTGCCCAGTCATGTCAATCCGCCAGACGTCTGAGTCATAGGCTGCACCCCTATTGGTGAAATGGAATTGGGGTTGACAGTAAGATGGGATGGACAGATGAAATCCTGCCCTCCCCATGCTCACCATGGATTAACTGAAAAGCCAGCCCCTGTCCCAGCAGGCGTTTCTGGCCCAGCCTCACTAAAGTAATCAGACTCTCGTGTTCTGGGACTGGTCACCTTGGGCCCCACCACGGCAGAACATGCCATGGATGGAAGCGAGAGCAGGTGAGAGATGGGGGATCTGACTGGGTGACAAGGATGCAGGCAGTGGTGACTGATTTCTAAGTTGGAAAACTATATTACCTAGCAGAGATGGAATAAGGCCCATGCCAAGGTAGCATAAAAAGAAAAGCAGATAGAAAAAGCACATATTCAAAACAGGAAGACAGATGAGCAATTGCACTAGTAAAAGGAATTTAACAAATAAATTAAATAAAATGGGAGAATCAGACTGTGCTGGCATGCTGCTGCTATTGCTGCTGCTTTCTTGAAATAATAGTTTAATAAGCAGCCCAATAATATGTTAGCACTTAAAGAAAAATCCTTGCTGTGGTCAATTTCTAATGATCCTATGAAATGGTGATTAAAGCCAAAAGACTATTTAAGCACCTCTTCAAAGGCAGACCGTTACTATTGCTTATAGTCATCAAAAAGTAACTACCAGCATATCAAAATATATTAGGGTCAGAATAACATAAGCTTTTTAAATTATAAAAATTGTAGACAAAGCAAACAACATCAGAAATATGAAAACACTTCCCCTTGGGCAGATATTCTAGTACTGACAAAAGGCAAGTTTAATTGTTTAGGAAAGTAGAAATGCCTTTGATTTCTTGAAGGGGCTGTAAAGTTCACAATCAGTAGTGTAACATGTGTTTTGTGTTGAGTTCACGTCAGTGTGATTTGTTCTGGGTCCTGTGTCAGTAACCGGCCTGCCTCCATCAGCACTGCATGAAGAAAAAGAGGAGGAAACTAGAGACGCAGTGTACAGCACCAGTGCCCCTATGTGTGACCCCCACCATCTTTGACCTGCAGTGATTAATAAACATCCTAGTCACTCTTAACAGTACTGTCATGAAGTCTGCAGCCCTGACAATCACAATGGACTAAACCATTGAAATGTTTGTAGTCCAGTTGGGAGATAATTGTTTTTAACCCACTATTCTGTGAAGCCCACTTTAAAAACAATGAAACACTTCAATCAAGTATTCAGGAAAAAGCCAGAAGAAAAGGATTGGTTGCTGGTATAACCATGAAAAGTCATTCTATAGGACAGTGTTATGCAAGCATTTTTAGGATCTGTATTTAGACAATTCCTCTTGATGCCAGGAAAGCTACAACGACGCATATAGCCTCATGTTCAAGGGTCTCATTTTGCACCACGCAGTGACCCTATAACAAGCACAAATTAGTGCCTTGCTTTAAAGTTGCTATACTCAAACAAGTTTGGAGCACACTGTGAGTTCCAAACTTGTTTGAATATAGCACCCTAGATCAAAGAACTAACGAAGGAATTAAAAAGTGCCCTTAGCATGAAGTACATACTCTGCTATTGGCTACACAGAGGTACATACCTTTATTTTCAATAGGCTTTAAATTTCACCTGAAACTGACAATTCAGTTGTCCTCAGAAAACACATTTCAAAGAGGATTTAAAGTAACCCCTTACAGTATGTGGTCGCAAAGCCATCATCAAAGTATGGTGAACAAAAACTTCACAAGTGAAAAAGTTATGAATTGAAGGAAAATTTGGTTGAAAAAACACTAACGCTATGTGCACGCACAGTTCACTTTTTAACAGACATCAGTTTTTTGCATCTTTTAGCCATCCTGAAAGTACCGTATTGCTATGTAGAGTGCTGTAGTGAAACAATACTTTTGTGTGGCAGATAGCAGCTTGCTGCAGAGGTCAGAGGTGGGTCTGTGCCAATCGCCAGAGGAATAAGGAGGTGGGCACTGCATACAAGGACTTGGAGGTTGGTCCACTAGACTACTCGGGAGGTTAAAGCTGTATGTGACCATTGCAATAGGAATGAGAGTGGAAAAGGGAGCCTAACACTTTTGTCTTTTTATTACTTACAATGCACCACAGATGTTAAGGGGTGGAGGTGGGGCCATCCACCACTGTGTGTGCTTGTAAAAATGTGAAAGTATTAAACAGTGCTAGGCAGGCAGCCTGTGAGCACTTCCAAAAATCAGTGAATATACTACCTTTCACCTATTCATTTTTTTTGGCACACAGTATCTGGGCACTACCCTGCTAACAGATTAGCAGTGTGCTAAGCGTGTGTCTGACTGTAACAGAGGCTGTGCTAACAGATTGTCAGACACACTATTGTGTTAGTTAGCCCCATTTTACCCATCCCTATGGGTTGGCCCTGGGCTGGTGGTGGGAAAGTTGCCTCGCATTGTCTCATGAAGTACCTCCTGTACAATCACAAGCTCATGCAGCGGGTACAGAAAGCCACCAGGTTATTTTTATGCTGGTAGTTGAGATCAATTCAAAAAGTGGTCAAGTATTAATAAACTATATTGTACAGTTGCAGCTGAATTAGTAAAATAAAATATTATTCTATGTATTGGGAAAAGAGGGGCAGGACTAAGTGGGACAGCCAGGCGGTCCTTATCTACCAACAAATTCTCTGTTTCTGTGTTTCTATGGTAAAGGTTAAAAAAACATTCTTGTGGAAGTGAACATTTTATGTGTGGCATTTTTATTACATTTTAAAGTGTCTTTTTTGCAGTTTTCACCATGTTATGCTCCTAGTCCTTTTCTCTACTTTGAGGATCAGTGATTTAGATGGTTTAGTAATATGAAGAGACTCTAGGTCCATCCTGTGCTGCACCCCCCCCCAATATTACAAGTTAAGGAGAAAATAAATAAGCGTTGAAAGTCGCTGCTTTGCCCCATATCGTTCTTGACCCTACACATACTATTTTAGAATTTGATGCATACATTGATGTACAAACATTTGCCAGAAAGCTAAATCTAAAATTGTTTTCTTCAAATTCTGATGTTGAAAATCTTGATGGGAACAGTGCAGGGTCTGAATCACAGAGTACTGATTTACACTGTTTACACAATCAATCAGCATTTAGGCCCCCATCCCCCTTCTGCCCTCCCCTACATAATAGAATTTCAAGTTTTGTGGAATGTTGCACCCATAATTTGGAAGAACTATACACTAATATGCCCAAGCCCCCTTTTTGTAACACTAGTAACAGTGAAAGAGCAGCTAGCACATCTCTATCCCCCAAAAAAAAAAAATCAACACATACCGTATATACTCGCGTATTAGCCGATCCGCATGTAAGCCGACCCCAACTCGAGATGCGTTTTTTTAAATCAACAGTGACCCGCGTATAAGCCGACCATGAAAAATTATTTATTCAGTCAGCTGTTTGCAGGCTCTTTTAGCCCATATGCTGTCTCTTTAATGTCTCTTTACTGTTATTCTGTCCCTCCAATAGTAAAACATTACAGCCTCTTGAGGCATGCACATGCTGTGGTGCCTGAAGCAAACCCTCCCAGACCCTCATCCACTGCGATCGGCCAGAACCTCAATACTCTCCTCGCAAAGGGCGCAAATCATCCTGGTGGCTTGCTGCCAGGTAATCCAGGGACTGTTAAAAAAACTATAAAGCTTTCTACAACATTTTATCATTTTCCAGGTTTTCCCAAAGACTCCACAAGTTTTTGAAGAGGGATAAATACCGTTAATGTTTACAACACTGGAATCTTGATATTCAAAGGGATTATGCAATCATTAACAGGATCAGTGCCTCGCTAACAGTGGTTAGAACCCTTATGCAATGGACTTGCTAAATCTGCCATATTAAAAGTCTTTCTAGCTTTCTAGTGTCAACCTCATTACTCGCCTTGTAAAGGGCACAAATTGTCCATATTCCCTCACGGCTGCCTTCACTGCCATCTCCTGCTGCCTTCCCTCTCCTCCCTCGCTCTCAACAACCCTCAACATCCCTCCAGCTCTGCTAATACCTCTAAGCCCAATAGGTCACAGACAATTTTGTTGCCGGAGGTGTTTGGAAAGAGGATCCATTTTCATTTCTGATTTGACTCACGTATCAGCCGAGGTACTGAAAATTAGATTGCAAAAGTGGGTAAAAAAAAAAAATGCGGCTTATATGTGAGTATATATGGTAGTCATAAAAGCAGCAGACAAAGGAGGCAGTATAACTGTTAAAAATACCAGTCAATATGTAGAAGAAATTTGGAGACAACAGTACACAATAAAGGCAGAATTTTCAAAAACTTCTGTCCAAGTTGCATCTGCTGCTACTTCCAAAGCAGAACTGCACCTAAACCTATTAGAACATTGATTAGATGGCCTAACAGCATTCAAAGTTAATTTTCAAAAACAGCAACAGTTGTCACCAAACAGGATCCAGATGCATCTGAACTGGATGCAACACACAATTGCATTTGTTTTCTGATACAAATTGTGACTTTACATCGTAAACAGGCACAACTCTGAAAATAGCAGCAGAACTGCCAGGGCACAAGTGGATAGGTGTAGAAGCAAATTGCATTTGTGTCTGCATCCATCCCTTTCAAAAATCACCCCTAAATGTTCATATAAAGCAATCCCCGAGAATTATTGATAAAAGTCTTGTAATATGTTCCATCCAATTTTTTATTTTATTCTTTTGGTAATTGGGTAAGACCCAATAGGCACAAGGCCTGTTTTCTGGGGTGTCCCAGAAGCACTGTGGAGCTTAACTGACTTGTTCATTGTCACACAGTATGCAAGTGGAGGTCATGGGAAGAAATTCACCAACTATCCAACACTACGTATTACCAATGTCTCACCTTTGACCCCACAACACAAATGAAAAAAGACATTGAAATGTCATTATTAGAATATTTCCAAAATAGGCTCTTTACCACAAATGAACTATACTATTTGACAATTCAGCACCCAAAAAAACAGTGTTCTATACATTACCTAAAATTCACAAAAATCCAATAAAACCTCCAGGATATTCCATCGTATCCGGTATAAGCTGGCTCACTGAGCCACTTTCAAAATATGTAGACAATTTCCTCTGCCCCATTGTTCCCCTTGCTCGCAGCTACTGTACATCAGAGACACTACACACATTCTCTCCAATTTACAGGAGAGTGAAACAGAAAGAGTGGTGGTTAGTAACATTAGATGTAGATTCGTTGTATACCAACATTCCCCACGGTGGAGGGGGGGGGCTACAAGCAGTGGAGCAGAGTCTGCTGGCACATTCTGATCTTTCACAAATCAACATAAATATGCTGTTTGACATAACAGAAATGGTTCAAATAACATCTTCCTGCTTCAAGATAAGATAGACAAACAAATCAGAGGACTTGCCACGGGTGCCACTTTAGCACCAAGTTTAGTCAACTTATACCTGGCAAGGTGGGAGGATGAATTTGCATACAATGCTCAGGTGAACCCATTCTATGAGAAAATCGATGTCTTTATGCTTTTTATTGATGATGTGTTCCTTATTTGGAGGGGTAATAGGAATGAACTAGATGCATTTGTCAGGTATCTTGAAAGCATGAATGAGAACTTGAAGTTTAAAGTAAATGCCAGTCAGTCTGAGATAAATTTCCTAGATCTAACCGTACTTTAACAAAGCAATGATTCATTACTTTGATTTGTACCAAAACACAACAGAGCGTAACACTTTGCTGCTGGTAACTAGCTGTCATCCTGATCATGTTGTCAGGAACTTGTCTAAAGGACAGTTCATGAGATTGCGCAGAAACGGTGGTACTGATGAACTGTATAACAAAAGGGTGGAGGAATTTGTAGCAAAGTTTAAGGAAAGGCATTACAGAGAGATATTTTATTTATTTAATTTTATTTATTTATTTAAGGATTCAGATCATACCTTTGAGCTCAGAGCTCTTTTACAAAGGTTCCATGTCAAACAGTGACAATGACAGCAATAACAAACAGTTTACATACAATACTCGAATAGTAGGTAGCTAGTATACAGTAAGGATACAATGTCATTCATAGTACCAATGGTGATAGTACAGCGTCAAGAGCATTCAACTAGGGTAAAGAACAGTGTTTATATGTAGCGAAGGAGATAAACAGGTGTGACACCTAGTGTGAGAGTCCAAGGAGGAGTCAAGGTGAGGGGGAGGGGAGACAGGGGTGGAGTGGGCAGCCAGAAGAAGTGGTTTTGTCTAGGAGGTTGGGGAGTAGTGGTAGTATGTTGGTTTTAAGGTTGATCCAGTGGGAGAAAAGGCACAGGGGAGAGGAAGACAGAGGATAGGGCAATAGGGAAGAGTGGGTGTAAAAGGAAGGGAAGGAGAGTGTGGGTGAGTGGGCATTATGGGTGTTAGAGTCCTAGCAGCAGTCACAAACTGTCCTAATGAAAGAGTGCTGCCTGGGCCATTTTGAATTCTGCGAGATGCATTGGGAGTTTAGAATCGCACTGGGATTTCATTGAGCCAATTGGGGGGTCTTAAAGCTGAAAGCACGCTGTCCCTGCACAGTTCAACGGAAGGTGTTGATAGGGCCCCCCTCATCCTGCCTCTGGTGGTATAGCTGGTAGCACTTGGTGTTAGGATGCTAGAAATGCATGGGGCGGTTTTACCCATTAGTGCCTTTTTTCCAAGGAGACACGTTTGGAATATAATCCTGTTCTTTAGTGGCAGCCAATTGGTCTCCTTATATAAGGAGCAGGTGTGGGTATTTCGATCTGCAGCCATTGTGAGCCTACATGCCTTGTTGAGGGCAATGTGAATCATTAAAGCTAGAGAAACTGAGATACCCTTTTGTACTTAAATGGCCACAATTAGACCCAGAAGGAGCTTTGACCTTTGTTATCACTTTTGGAGTGGTAGCAGAGCACTTCTCAATATTGTAAAGAACAATCTACAGATACTGTGAGGTCTCGGCCCGCTAGCACAGGTTTTTGAGAAAACCCTTAGGATTTCGTACAGAAGGGGCCCCAATTTAAGAGATCAACTGGTATAAAGCTACCAAAGGAAAAACATTACTCAAAGATCTAACATTAAACCGGGGTCAAAACCATGTGGGTTCTGTTCTACCTGCCATTTCATGCAGAAAACAGAAACCTTTATTAACCCTAAAACAGGAGGCACTGAGACCATAAGGAGCAATATAAACTGTAACACCGAGGCAGTTGTTTACAAATTTTTTTTTTAGTCTTTTCCCTCCGATCGCAGCCTGCAGAGCCTCTCTCAGGCATCCTGCCTGTTCCTGCCTCGCCTGAAGTCCTCCCAACCTGAGCCTCCTCTCTCCCCCCCCTACAGCCGGCACCCTCAGCTTAACCCCTCTGGGGTGGGGCTGCCCCTCCTCTTTGGGTGCACTTGCAGACATAGACTCTGGCTGTAGGTGAGGGCCCAGTTGGAGGAACTGGAAGACCAGGCAGGATGGACCCGGCAGTGGGCATGGGGGTCAGGTGCCATTGCTTACCCTGCAGAGCCGGGCTTTTCCGTGTTCTGGTGTCCACCCCCTGGTGGAGCACCCCGATGCAATGGCGCATGGCAACCCTGCCTTACGTTAGCCACGCTGTTTTGATGTGCTGCCCTATATGCTGCAGCGCTCCCGATCTCCACCAGGAGACGCTGGCATGCTAGGCCATCCCCAGCCCTCCCCCCAGGGAAGGAGAGCAGCCCTGTGGGTGCTCAATCCTCTCCCACCCCCTGCCGACCCCTGGCACCCGAGCTCGCTACCGAACTCGGGTCGCCGGCGTAGCGTGAGGTGTGGCATCCAGAGCCTCAACCCTCAGCTCCACCAAGCCGGCTCAGTTGTTTACGAATTAACATGCACTTGTGGTAAAGTCTATTTGGGAAGGACAAAAAGAAAACTAAGTTGAAGTTAAATGAAGTTAAATAAACACATTCTGGTGATTAAAAATGGTAACAGCGACTATGCAATGGCCTTACATATCAAAAATCATACTGACAGAATGAATCACAGAGTCACAGCTGTTGGTCTAATGAAGCCAGTGGTGACTGGTGAAATGTAAGAAGCGGTGTTTGTCTGCATTACGGACCTGTATTGCACAGTCTTTCCATATGCTTGGTGGAATGGATCAAGAAACATAATATAACTTCAGTTGTTAGGTATCTGATTGCTGGTGTCTTGAGCAGGGGTGAGTGCACTCTACAAACTTTGGACTTGAACATTTATTTAGCTGTTGCACCACCACCCCAGTGATCACCACTACCTCTGCAATAGACTATACATATTACTCAACTGTTCATGGGTCTCACAGCTGATTGGATATGTGGTTAGCATCCCCTCCCATAACCCAGGCAGTTCTAGGCTCCTTAATTCTCCCTATGGTCTTAACAGGCCATGCTCCAGTCCAATTCCAACTTTCCTGGGGGTCTCCCTTAACTACCTCCCCCTCCTGGAGACTAGATCCTCTTTTACTTCAAGACCCAGAATGTATCCCATGGGTACATAAAGAAGATGCCTTCTTCTTTCAGGAAAATCCCATGGGAGATACCTCTGGGAGGCCTTTAAAGCAACCATCCGAGGAAAATTATAGGTTATGCAGCCAATAGATGCAAGGTGAGGGAGGAATAACACCACAAATTAGAGGCAGACCTCAAAGTAGCCTAAAAACATTTCAAGGGCCAGTCGAATCCCAACACACAGGTTCCACAACAAGATAGCGAATACGTAAACAGTGAGGTGCAAAGCGGCGCTACATTACAGCAAGTGCAACATCAGCAACCTTTCTGTTTCCAGGGGGCTTTCCCCCCCACACACACACACACCCCTTACTCAATATAACAACTCCGGGGGGAGCAGACCTCAGGGAGGGGAAAATCGTCAGTCACTGATACGGCACTCGTAATTTGTATGCCGTTTTGACTCCTCACCGTTCCGTACTCACTATCTTGACAGGCTACCCAATGTACACTCTCTCCTTGGACATAATATTATAGGGCTTAAAATGGAGATCAGTACATTGCTATCCAAAAAGCAGAGATTTCAATTCTACATCTCCAGCATAACTATTGGGAAGGGGGTGAGAAGGGAAGGAAATTCTGGCCTATCAGCTGCAAAAGCAGCAATCTGAAAGATTTATAGCTAGCTTTAGAGGACCATCTGGTCAGGTTCAAAACAAACCACAGGAAATCAATAGTATTATGAAATCCTTTTATGCTAATTTATACTCAGTCTCTCATACTCCAATGCCAGCAGGGATACAAACCTTCTTAGACAAGGTCACTCTACCCAAGCTGGCAATACAAGTGGAACTGCTTGATGCACCAATAACCACAGAGGAAGTCACACAAGCCCTCCTTTCTCTAAAAAAGGGAACATCTCATGGAGGTGATGGACTCCCAGTAAAGTTTCAGCAATCATCAGCCCCAATAATCTCTCCTATACTCTGCATGGTGTACTTCAAAGCAGAGGAGCGTGGAACCTTCCCCACTACCCTTAGAGAAGGGGTTATCACTGTATTACCTAAAAAAGGAAGAACCCTACACTGTCCACAAGCTACAGGTCTATTTCTTTAATAAACGTGGACAGCAAAATATATACCAAAGCCCTGCTACAAGGCTTAACCCACTGCTTCAACACCTAATCCATCCATCTCAAGTGGGGTTTGTTCAAGGCAGACATAGTGCTGACCATATCTGTTCCCTGAATAACCTCATGTACTCAACAAGGGCCCTCTCTTCTCCTGCAGCAGCCTTGCCCATAGATTTTGATAAGGCCTTTGATTCTATTGAGTGGGATTACCCATACCTTGTTTTAAACCACTCAGGGTTCAGAGAGAGTTTCCAGTCTTGGATACATGCCATATACACCCTCCCTAAGGACCCATGTCCTAACTAACTCCTTTCTTTCCAATCCCTTCTCATTAGAATGAGGTATGAGACAGGGATGTCCTCTGTGCCCACTTCTCTTTGAGCTGGCAGTAGAACCACCCTGTCTATGTTAGGGAGGATATAAAAGCTATGGAGGTTCAGGGCATAAGGGATGGAGTGGAAGCACTGTGGGTCATACTAAAAACAGGAAATGGTACTGCCATTTCAGCAGGTATGATCTACAGACCACCAACACAGGGGGAGGATTTGGATAGTGAGCTAGTGGAGATCATCCATGAAATGGCAGCAAAAGGGGAAATACTGCTGATGGGGAACTTCAGTTTGCCTGATGTCAAGTGGAGCACTCATACTGTAGCCACAGCAAGGAGCAGAAACATCCTAGAAACCCTTCAGGGGGCAGGGATCAAATAGTGGGAGAACACACCCATGAGGGGGCAATATTGGACCTGGTCCTTACAAATGGGGATAGAGTAGGGGACATAAAAGTAGGGAGTCACATCGGATCCAGCAATCACTGTACGGTACGGTTTAGTGTGAGAACAGTACAGGAATCCAGCTACACGAGAGCAAGGGTCTTGGATTTCAGCAGGGCAGATTTTGCAAAACTAGAGGCATATCTGAAGAAAGCTCTAGGGGGTAACATGGGAGAAGGGGATGTAGAAGATCAATGGGAGAATCTTAAGGGTGCCATAATGGAAGCCACGAACCTATGTGTTAGGCAAGTGGGTAAGGCAAAGAGGAAAAGAAAACCACTCTGATTCTCCAAAGAGGTGGCAGAAAAGGTGAGGGAAAAAGTACTAACATTCAGAAATTACAAAGAAATGCAACGGGAAGAGGACAGAGGGGAGTAACAAGAAAAGCTAGAGGTAGGGAAGGCAGTCAGAAAAGCCAAGGCAAAGACAGAGGAAAGAATAGCTAAGGCAATAAGGAAAGAAAATACCTTTTTTAGATACAAGAGAGAAAAGAGAAAAAACAAGGGTGGGATTGTAAGACTCAAAAGAGAATAAGGGGGTCACCAGAAAGGGACCAAGAAAAAGCAGAAATCCAGAACAGATATTTTTGTTTGGTAGTCATAGTAGAAAAAGAAGGGGATGGTCCACAGCTAGGTGGAAGATGCCCTTTTCAGCCATCTGTGCGCCGGCGGCAGTGTGCCTATCATTAGGGTACCACACTGTGGAATTCTCTGCCTCTCCTGAGGTCTTCCCCTGGAGTTATTAGAATATTTGTGGTGTTGGGTGTGTGGGTGTTCCCCTGCAAAAGAGGGAGATGATGACATCAGGACGTGGCACCCTAATGACCGGGTGCACTGCCGCCAGCACCCTGTATAGGTGGAACTGGAAGATGCACCAAGGGGGGAGGTATAGACACAAATCCATTCACAGTGGAGGGAGTCCTAAAGAATTTAGAAAACCTGAAGATAGACAAGGCAATTGGGCCAGATGGAATTCATCCCAGAATTCTAAAAGAACTTAGAAAGGAACTAGCAGCACCACTGAGAGCCCTGTTCAACAAATCATTAGAAACAGGGGTGGTGACAGCAGACTGGAAGAGGGCGAATCTTGTCCCTCTCCATAACAGCAGGAATAGGGAGTAGACAGGTAACTATAGAATAGTCAGCTTAACCTCAGTGGTGGGGAAATTGACGGAATCATTACTCAAGAAAAATACTGCGACAAACCTTGAATCCAGTGGGCTGCAGGATCCAGGACAGCATGGTTTCACAGCGGGCAGTTCTTGCCAAACAAACCTAATTTAATTCTTTAATTGGGTTACATGGGAGTAAGATCAGGGAGGGGCAGTAGATGTGGCTTACCTCGATTTTAGTAAAGCCTTCAATACTGTCCTGCATAAAAGAATAATAAGCAAGTTGAACAACCTGGGACTCAGATCAGGAGTGGTAAACTGGGTTACAGACTGGTTAAGCAGTAGGACACAGAGAGTGGTAGTGAACAGAGTTCAGTCTGCTGAGAGGGAGGTAACCAGCGGTGTGCTTCAAGGTTCAGTGTTGGGCCCGGACCTCTTTAATGTCTTCATAAGCGACACTGCAGAGGGGCTGGAGGGGATGGTGTGCCTCTTTGCAGATGACACAAAGATCTACAATAGGGTAGACATGCCGGGGGGGGTGTGGAAAAAATGGGAAGGGACCTGGGCAAGCCGAAAGAATGGCCAAATACCTGGCAGTTGAGATTCAATGTAAAAAAGTGCAAAATCATGCACTTGGGGCACAGGAACCCAAGAGAATAGTATTCAGTGTGTGGGGGCTACTGTCAGCCACCAAGCAGGAGTGAGATGATCAAGGAGTAATTATATCTGAGGACCTAAAGATGGCTGGACAATGTAAGAAGACAGAAGGGCAAACAGAATTTTTGTATGCATTGGGAGGGGCATCACCAACAGAAACAGGGAGGTGGTGATGCCACTGTACAGATCATTGATGAGACCTGATCTGGAGTACAGTGTCCAGTTTTGGAGGCCTCATCTCAGGAAAGACATAGACAAGGTGGAGATGGTGCAGAGAAGGGCTACAAAAATGGTGCAGGCGTTGCACCGGAAGTCGTATGAGGAAAGACTGAATGACCTCAATATGTATACTCTGGAAATGAGGAGACAGAGAGGGGACATGATAGAGACTTTCAAATACCTCAAAGGGATAAATAAGGTGCACGAGGAGAGCGTCTTTCAGAAAAGGGGATGCACTAGAACTAGGGGACATGATTTGAGGTTGGAAGAAGGGAGAGTCAGGGGCAATGTGAGGAAGTACTTCTTTACAGAGAGAATTGTGGATAAATGGAACAGCTTCCCCATAGTGGTGGAGGGGGCAAAAACTGTGAAGGAATTCAAAAATGCATGGGACATGCACTTGGGAATACTTGAAACAGGGAGCGGGGAAAAGCAAATCAACTAAATCAATAGCGTAAGTAAAGGTAGGCCTAATGGGCAGACTGGATGGGCCAGGCAGTCCTTATCTACCTAAAGATTCTATGTATCTATGTAGCAGTGGCTATCAGACAGCATAGAGACATCTAGGGAATTAAGATCGGACAACAACAGTACTCAACACTCATGTATGCTGATGATCAGCTAGTCCCTCTGGCAGACATATGCAAATCCCTACAACTTCTTCTACTTCTCCTCCACCATTGCACCTACTGCTCTGTGTTGAAGGTAAACCAGAAAAAAAGGGAGGTTTTACCTTTAAAACAGCAAGGTAACTCCAATGCAGTTCCTCTGTTCGATCTGAAATTGGTCCTGGAAAGAATCACCTACCTGGGTATAAAAATAGTACCGAATATCTCCCACCTGTGGGATATCAACCTGCAGCTCCTTCTGACAATTTGTAAAACAGAATTTGATAGATGGAGAGTATTTAAACTTACCATGGCTGGAAAAATTGCAGTCATATAAATGGTGTCTGCCCCCAAATTGTTCTGCCTGATGTCACATCTTCACCTGGAACTCCCAGAAAGCCAGTTTGCTAAAATAGATAAACTTCTTGGTGATTTCTTGTGGGAAGGGAAAAAAACAAGATATAGTCAAAATAAATTACAGGCCCATTGAAAGGAAGGGGGATGGTGCCTTCCATGGACAGAGGGATATAAGTTAGCTTTCCAGACAGTGCAAACGCTGCACTGGTTCAAACTCCAGTCTAGTGACTCCACTCAATGAATACATATGGAACAGGAGCAGAGCAAGTTATATACCTGCTTTATTACTATACTCCAGCCATCACAAAGGCCTTGAGTCAGACCCCACCATAAGGCTTACAATCCAGTACTGGTTTCAGCTGCACCACAAGCTGGGTGCAAACCCAGCACCCTCACCCCTTGTACCTCTCTGGCACAACTTGAATATCTTAATAGACCAAAAGCCTGTCTTTTGGTCTCAATGGGCCACTAGGGGCATTCAGTTTGTAAGGGATATTTTGGAACCAGACAGACCACAGGTAGCCAGTTTTTAAACACTGCAAACCCAATGGGGTCACATGTCCACGGACTTCTGGCAATACTTTCAGGTCAGGGAGGCAGTTAAATGTCTCCTTCACTCAGACACCTGTGACTCCAATTCCCCAACCCAACTGGTTATCCTTACCCAAAGGACAGGCCAGCAAGGTATACTCTGCCCTCTGAAACAGGATACCATGCCAGGCAACTGCCTCCAAGGCCAAATGGGAAAAAGCTTTGTAGATCATAATAACAGATCAGCAATGGAACCAGTGTTGGAAATCTGGGTGCATGGCTTTCATAGATACCAAGAGCAGACTGACTCAAAACAAGATGCTCCACTCCTGATGCAGAATCCCTGCATTTCTACATGTGTCTAAGTTCCTTAATATGGACAGATATTGGCGGTGTCACCAGCACATGGAAGACCTATACCATATTTTATGGGCCTGTCCTATGCTGCAGTCATTTTGGAGACAACTATGTCATCTAGGTACTCCACAAACAGATACTCCAATCAGCAGCCCTTTGGGTCCTGGGCATCACATCAGAGGTCCCACATCTGACACCACAGGAACATAGATGGCTGGCCTTACTAGCCATGCAAGTCAAATGACTACTCTTATGCATGTGGTGAACTACCAATGTTCCTAATATCCTAGGGGCATGCAGTGGCAAGCCAGGGATTGCAGGCACTCTGCCTGTTTGGTCTGACTTTGACCAGTTGACGGACAAAGATGTCGTGAAGGTCATCTGGGAGTTGAGTCCCACCTACTATAGTTTGTACCTGGGCCCAACATGTCTTCTTGTAGGGTGTGTTGATTCCATTGGCCCGGTCCTGGCTGGCATAGTCTGGTGTTCTTTGGAGGGGGGGGGCTTTCTGGAGCCTCTGAAGGAGATGGTGGTGCGACCTCTCTTAAAGGAACCATCTTTAGACCCGGATTGCCTAGACCTATCTCTAATCTTCCCTTTGTGGGAAAGGTTATTGAGAAGGTGGTGGCTCTTCAACTTGAGGGCTATTTGTCAACTCACGACATCTACAACCCTCTCCAGTTGGGTTTCAGGAAAAGGCACAGTACTGAGACTGCCCTGGTTTGAGTGCTAAATGATCTACTGGTGGCGTGACATTGAGGAAAGCATTCCATCTTAATATTCTTTGATCTCTCATCTGCATTTGACACTGTGGACCATGAGGTGCTGCTGGAATGCCTGTGGGTCTGTTGTGGACTGACTGGGGAAGTCCTCAACTGGTTCCATAATTTCCTCATGGGTAGGATGCATTATGTGGCATTAGGAACTTTTTCCTCTGCACCACTGCTCTGCCATGTGGGGTCTCACAGGATTCCATGTTAGTGCCCATGTTGTTTGCAGTGTATCTGCTACCACTAGGAGACATTATAAGGCAGTATGGGCTGAGTTTTCACTGCTATGCTGATGATACTCAGTTCTACTTGTCTTTTGTGCCCGAACAGCAGGATGCTATCTCAAGGTTCAACCAGTGCCTAACTAAGATCCAAGACTGGATGAGAGTCAACTGGTTGAGGTTAAATCCGGACAAGATTGAGGTACTAATGGTGGAACCTAGTTGCCCAAGGGTTGGTGCACAATCTGGTCAAGTTTCCAGGTTTAGGTTTGGAGACTCTCAATTGCCCACTTCATTCAAGGTGAGGAATTTTGGCATGGTGCTGGATTGCAGCTTGACACTTAACTTTCAGGTATTGGCCATAGTACGGAGTGCATTCTACCATCTTCACAACATTGCCAGGATTAAACACCTGATCCCCCAGTGATCTGCCATTACTGGTGCATGCCTTTGTTACATCCCAGCTTGACTACTGCAGTGCCCTTTACCTGGGGCTATTGGAGGCTGAACTCCACCACCTGCAGCTGGTGCAAAATGGGGCAGCCAGGTTGTTAACTGGCCTTTTGAGGTCTTGTCACATTACGCCTGTTCTCCACTCTCTGTTCTGGCTGGTGGTTAGGTGGCTGATCACCTTCAAGGTTGGCTTGCTGATCTATAAGGCCCTGCATGGAGTGGGCCCCAGATACCTGCAAGATCTTCTACAGCCTTACTGCCCACTCCACCCCCTCCGGTCAGCTGATGAGGGCCTCCTGGTAATTCCAAGGGTATGCTTAAAATCTTCTGGTGCCTGAGCATTTTCGTTTGCAGCACCAACCCTATGTAATTTGCTTCCTCCATCTGTCAGGGAGGTCCCATCAGTAAACGTCTTCAAGAGGGAGCTGAAGATATTTCTCTTTAGGGAAGCTTTTCCCTTAAATTTATTAACCTGAATTGCTGCTATTTTTATGTGTATTGTTGTGTTTTTAAACTCGTTATAATGAACTTGCTCATCTGTACAGTACCTTGAATTGCAACTGAAAAAGTGCTCTTCATAAGTAAATAAACTAAACTAAACCAAACTAGTATATGCAAAGTCCTCACTTCATCAACATAACTTGCTGAATTGGATAGACTATCTTATGTGTTGTCTACTAATCTCTGAAGGTACCACAGTTGCTGGCAGCCATTTATGGTGTATACAAAACCATGGACTGGAATAGGGTGAATATCCATAATTATACCATGGACATTCAAAAGCAGCTAAAATCCTCTGCTGTCATTGGCTGGCTGGCACCTTTCCACCGTGGTAAATCCTACGATATACCCACATGAAAGATGCCAGACAGCCGCATCTGCACACAATTCTGTACCGCTACACCCACCTCACTTCACACAACTCCCGCTTCCTCTCCGGCTCCACTCAGTCCCAATCTGACTCATGGCTCCTAGCCTAATCACTGTGTCTCTCTCTTCCTCAGTAATCATTAAATTATGAATAAAAAAACAGCACTTGTAAACAAATCCCCCCGAATTCCACCGTAATTGCATTTGTCCCTCCAAAATTATACCCAGAAGATGACAAACTTGAACTGGGAAACAAACTGACACGTGGTCTTCTGTTCGTGCTTAGTACACATATTCTGTTGGCTAACAGTTATTACCAGCTCTCAGAAAAACAATTTCTGAGTAAGAAAAAAAAAACAGCATCTACCTCTGTGTCTCAGATTTCGCTCACTGTCCCTCATAACTTATTCAAAGCTGTCACTGAGCACACCCTGCTCACTGAAACCCACAGGCTGCGATCATCCAGCTTCTCTCATAACGGAACACCACGGCTTTGTCTTCTCTCCCTTCCTGCGATGCTACCGGCAACCGCATCAGTCATAAATAGTTCTAGAATCCCTATATAATTTTTTTTTAATACCCTCAGCCTGCTTATAACATTTTTCACAATAAACTATTGTATCAGTGGGGGGGGGGGGCAAGCATCTACTCAATATTCAACCTACCAACAGGGAACTATTTTTTGGAGGCGCAACAATAAATTCCATAAAATATCATTTCAACTAGCATAAGACACTATTTTTCTTTACATTTTTTACTCAGTTACTAAAACTACACATTGTATAATCGCAATAAGCCACTCAGGGAATGTGGGTTATCAGGGGATTTACCACAGCTGGTGAGGATTTACCCACTCCAGCTGTGGTAAATCCCCCAATAACCCACACCCCCTCATGGCTTATTGCTTAAATGCCTCTCTACTCCACATTACATAAGATGGATGAATTGATACTGTTGACAAATGTCTTAGAATGTGTTTCTCCTACATATCTCTGCATTGTACATAGTTCTGTTAGTTAGTACCGTGTTATTTGTGGTTCTGTCTCTTTCCTTTTTCAGGGCAGGAGGTAATTCCACTTTTTGGATTTTAAACACCCTTAAGGTACCATACATCTGAGCATGGCAAGAATTTAAGAAATCACAATGAACACAGGTGAGAACTTATAAATATCATCCAATGATTGCACCACTATTGTCACTGGTTGGCTATCAATTGTATGATGTCATTGCTTGCTGTACCTCCTGTAAACTTAAGCAATAAGGCACAACAGGGTGTGAGTTATTGGGGGTTTACCCACACCTTGTTTGGTATGTCATGAGGCGCAGCCGAGTGACTTAACCACACAAGAAGTGGGTAAATCCCCAATAACTCACACCCTGGAGTGCTTTATTGGGATTATACAATGGACCTATGTGTAAAATAAATGTAAGATGTGTTTAATTGTGTTTTTTTATAAATGCAATTCCTCAGCCATGCATAATGCAGGATTTATCCATGGTCATGTGACATGTTTTGACCAATGAGGCTACCGGATTTTCACACACCATTGTATAACACTGTGTATAACCTGTAACCTGAAAATATAAAAATGACTAAAAAGTTTAACTGCAAATAAAATCAATACCCACATCCTGGGTGTCAGTGGTCCCCCTCCCTCACCTGATCCCAGTAATATAGTAAATAGACTCAGTATCATACATGATGTCAGTGCCCCTCCACCTGATCCCAGTAATACAGTAAATAAACTCGGTATCCACGTCCCTGGTGTCAGTAGCCTCCTCTCCATAACCTGATCTCCTGTCTTTCCTGGTGAAACATTTTTCCAAATAAATAAAAATAAATACAGTAAATAAAATCATTATCCACATCCCTGGTGCTAGTGGTCTCCTCTCCATCACAAGGTCCCAGTAATGCAGAAACTAAAATCAATATCCACATTCCTGGTGCTAGTGGCACCCCTTCCCTCATCTGATCCCAGTAATACAGAAGATAAAATCAATTTCTATGTCCCTGGTGTCAGTGGTCCCCTCTACATCACCAGGTACCAGTAATACAGTAAATAAAATCAGTATTCATGTTCTTGGTGTCGTTCGTCCCCTCTCCCTCACTGATCCCAGTAATACAGTAAATAAAATCCTTACCCACATCCCAGGTGTCGGTGGTCCCCTTTCCCTCAGTGATCCCAGTAATACAGTACATTAAATTGAATATCCACATCCCTGGTGTCAGTGGTCCCCTCTCCATCACCAGGTCCCAGTAATACAGTAAATAAAATCAATATTCATGTTCTTGGAATCAGTGGTCCCCTCTCTCTCACTGATCCCAGTAATACAGTAAATAATACAGTAAATAAAATCAGTTTCCATGTCCCTGGTGTCATTGGTCCCCTGTCCATCACCAGGTCCCAGTACACAGTAAATGAAATCAGTATCCATGTCCCTGTATAGATGAGTCCTAATAAGGAGATAAAGCAATTGGAGGAGAAGAGGAGAACAGTGGAGAAACAAGCATTTGTCAATGCCAAATGTTTGCTTGCTGGTATTGGCATTGGTAGTGCAGGAGTGACAGATGCATAATAGGAATGGTAGTGAGGTATTGCAGTAATGCCAACTGCCACCCCCACCTTGCAGAGAGTGAGAGGTGTTGGGGTGTATGCCTTTGTGTCATGGGCTGTAACAGTCATGGCAGACAGTTTCAGGTGTTCATAGGTGCTGGGAGATAGTAACAACTGAGGGGGCGGATGGTGGGAAGGGTACTTATGAGGGGAAAAAGGGAAGGGCGTGCAGAGTAGGACTTGCCATAGAAAGCATAGGGATGTAGAGGTATGACAAAGATAGTAATGTTAAGAATGTAGTTATACCATATAGACATATTTATTGCAGTATATGGTGAACATACAAACCTATGAAAGTGTCAGTAGAAACAGATCACCTGGTCTATCTAAGTCTGCTTCAGTGTGCAGGTATAGTAAGAGATCAGCTGTCAACCCATTCCCTCCAATACCTGCATGTGAAGTGTGAATAATAGAGTCAGATTGCAGTCATTATTGGCATTATTTACTTGGTAAAACCATGTTAAACATTTATATTGTAAATTGAGTTAAACATTGTTCCAAGTTCTAAAAGAATAGACTGTTTACATTAAATGGTTTCACAGCATATGCAGTTCAAGAACCTATGCTATGCTATATGTATGATTACATTGTTATACACTTTAGGTTCACAATGTGTATATAAAATATATATCTATTAGAAGACGTCCCATGTAATATAGCACTCTTAGAAGAAATGCAGTATCATGCCATATCAATCAATTTAAATAAGCAGTTATATTAATTGTATTGTTTCTATTTCTAAAAGAAATACTAAACTCCAAGTGCAAAGTGTAGTAGTATAAGTGCCACTCAATTCTGTTTACTAATGTGCGTCAATGAATGGGCTCACCCATGACACAGTCAGACTGCACTGGTTATTGACAGTATTTACTAGCTGGAATGAATCACATGCAAATTTTATCCAAGTAATTTTCAGCCCAAAATTAAGGCTTCAAATTTATATTTATCAATCTGTCATCAAAGCTCAAAGTTGCTAGGGTGTAGTGTGGCTCTGTTACTATTCAATGCATAGTGTTCAATTATGCTAAAATTGCTGAACAATTAACTAAATTGCCAAATATACAAATAAATAGTTTATATTGGAGGCAGTATAGCACTCACTTATTCACTTAACATCCCAGTGCTGCCAGGTCACATCTGTAAACAAGCTTTCAGCTTAGTGTGTCTCTCCTGGGTAAACAATTGGGGGGAAAAATCAGTTTTGTTTTTTCTTTTCAATCATTTACATAGAATTTCAGGGTTTTAAATAATTGATTAGCAGTTTTTTTCTTGGGACAATGCTAACTGCACAGAAAGTATTTATACAGGTTTTCTAGAAGTGTTATGCTTTTTAAACACAGTGTGGCAAGTACTATGCATTTTCACAATGTTTTAGCACTTTTATGAGCAAAACGCTAATCAATTTTTGGAGTTAAATAAAACCCTGAATTTAATGTAGAACTGAAGCATAGCATTTAAAATGCAAGAAATACTGAACATTGGATCAAATCGCTTTATTCTCATCCTGTATTACTTCTGGCTGTCCTTGTTCTGAGTTTTTTTTTCTTTTGCTATCAAGATCAATAAATATTAATTTGAAGCCTTAATTATGGGCTGCAAATGAATTGGATAAGATTTGCATGTGACTCGTTTTAGTGAGTAAATAGCATCAATAATGAACGTAGTCTGACTCTGTTATGGGCAAGCCCATTCAGTGGTGAACATTAGTAAATTAAATTGAATTGAGTGGCAGTTATACTATGTACTGTGAATTTGGAGTTTAGTATTTGTTTTAGAATTGGGAACAACAGAATTAACATAGCTTCTTATTTAAATGGATTGATATGGCATGGTACTGCATTTTTGTAAGAGGCTATATTGAATGGGACGTCTTGTTACACATATATATATTTATATACACATTCTGAACCTAAAGTGTGTAACAATGCAATCATACATATAGCAGAGCATAGGTTCTTGAATTGCATATGCTGTGAATACATTTAATGTGAACAGTCTATTGTTTTAGAACCTTGAGCAATGTTTAAATTTATTTGCAATAGAAATGTTTTACATATAAATGGAACATAAGCTTTAATGGCCACTTTGTTGATAAATTTAGTTGCATTTAAGTGATTAAGGTAGTTGTTAAATTTTAGGATTTTCTAATTATGTTGCACATGCCCTTTGAGTATTGAAGAATGAAGGGGATATGGAATGCAGCCCTCAAGAAGCTGCAGCGGCGACGCAGGGGCGAGTAGTGCGGCTAGTGCCTAGATGTCCTGGACTCAGGTGGGGCATATGTATGGTAGGAGACCGTACTTTGTATTACATTGAATTGGTGTAAGCACTTTATTGCAATTTGTAGTTAAGTTGTGGAAAATAAGTCATTTTTGCATTATTTAAAGTGCTATGGAAAGTTTTTTCTGGGTTTTCCCCCCTACCATTTGACCACCCATGAATTTGTTCACCATTAACACAGTTGGCAGTAGTATTTATTAACAACGAGCACTGAAGCTGCAGCTCTTTTTTGTGGCTGAGCAGCCCTGCAATTTAGGGTAGCGGATTTCCTTTTCTCTTTTTGGATTTCTAAGTTTGTAAACGTGGTTTGAGACCAGTGCTGTACTTTGATGTGTCTAATCTGTAGAATTGTTATTGGTATAGAGCACTTTGTAGCATTGAAAAGCAGCAGAAAGTGATACTTTGTGTGTTTTATGACGTGCTATCGGACAGGCAGTCTATGGCTACAGTGTTTCTATCTCCTGTTGGATTTCTTGAGGTCTGCATTTGACACACAGCGGGGGGGGGGTCTCTCTACCTTGGCCTAGTGCAAAACATGAATAGCATTAGTAAGTCAGGAAGACATAACAATCACAGAAGAGCTGCCATGTACTATAATGGTTTTGATGTATTTTATATCTATTGAACAATGTATTGAAGGAGGTGTACAACGACAGTGTCAAGTGGTGCAACGTTAGTATGACAGACATGTCTTCGCACAGGACATAGTGCCAGTAGAGGTAAGTAAAACAATTAGCAACATGTCATATTATCTGACTAAATTGTGGCTTATATGTTTCTCAGACTCATTATTGTGAATACACAATGTGTGTATGCATGAACATACAAAGAGCTGCTAAAGCTATTGGACTGTTTCTGCCACTGGTAAACTGCAGGTATCCTACTGCACTTTAGAGTAATGCAAAAAATGATATCATTGCTGTTTTCATGTCTTGACTCTTTTTTGTCTATTAAAATTAGAAAACCATGGCATGGTAGTAGAAAGAAAATCAAACAATATAAAGCATGTCTAATATGGGTTGCTTGCAGAGTTCTCACAATGGACATTTGAAGGTCCAAATGAAATAGGAGGCAGTATAGCATAGTGGTTAAGGGCAGTGAGCTGCAAACCTGGAGAGGTCAGTTTGAATCCCATTAGCTCCTTCTTGCATACTGTGTGACCCTGGAAGCAAGTTCTGGTTTGGTGTGCCTTTTCTGGTTAAACAATTTCCCCAAATATAAACTTTAAGAATGGCAGGGCCCTGGTTGTTAAATACCAAATCTATTTTTTCTCTTTCAGTCTTTTTGGCTGCCACCCCCCTATCCTCTCACCCTTCCTCCCTGATTTCTTCTAGGTTTTTGAAATGATTCTTTGTATGGGTTATTCATGTATCCTATTTACTGTGATGCCATATCTGAACTGATGAATATGGTTGTATGTTCTCTTTAATGTTGTATGCCCTTGTTTAACATGTATGTACTCTCCTGATGTGGAACCTTTGTAAAATAGCCTTGGCTCAAAGGTAATTGTAATCCTAGATTTAAATAAATAAATACATTTATCAACTAAAACCCAGTTTGGTTCTAGGTCATTATTTAGCATGTACCCTAATGTGCAGCATTGAGCGTAGAAGTTTGCAAGTAGTGGAATAGCTAGACTGCTATGGTGATCTGGTCATTTACTGTAATTAAGTCAGGTAACTGTGATGTAACAAAGCTGTTATTTGCAGCCGTCTGTCATGTCATTGTAAAAAAACACACAGGGGAAAAAAAAACATTTGATACCAGAAAGTGTGAAATCCTCAACTGCTATTCATTTGTTAAGTGTACATCACTGACCTAATAGGGAAGGAAACATTAAGATAATCTCTATTGTAAACTTCAGGTCCATTCAGAAAGAAATGCATTGAACTTCTCTGTGTTTCTCTTTCTCAGCCCCCTTGCAACATGATGGGGGGTGGAGAAAAGAGATGAGAGAGAGAGACAGAGAGAGCAAGGGTGCCGGAAGATGGTAAAAGCTGAGGGGGCTGAGAATCAAAAGGGCACTTATGAGGGCACAAAGGGCACGTCTTCTATACTAGTTTTTGCCATTCAGAAATAAAAAGTGGAGGGGCTACCGCCCCTTCCGCCCGGTTCCGCACCTATGAGAGAGAGATTTCCATAGTAGTAAAAAAAAGCATTTGTCCATGCTGAATGTTTATTTGCTTGTATTGGCATTGGTAGTGCAGGAGGTAGAAACAGGCATCATAAGAATGGCAGAAAAGTATTGATGTTGCCTATGTGAATTAGTACAGTACTGTAACATAGTAGGGATGTACTGCATATCTTCCTATGGCACAGCTTATTAGCTTTCTGGTATTGCACTAATAGTAGCAATCTTTGAGGTCACTAGAAACCATGCCTGTGTGATCCAAACGTCACAATCCATCACTGCCACACATGTACTCTCACCATTACATCTCCTATTTCAAATGATCCCCAAAGTGAACATTTACAGTATTACAGGAAGATGGATCTACAAACATATTTAAACTGGCATACATCAAAAGATTCAGAAAGAATTCTTAACATTTGGGCTGAAAAATTACATTACTTTTTTGCAGAGCTATACATTTTTGTGACTGTGCCCTTATGTTACAATGGGGTAGAGAGGGAACAATATTTCATTTTGCATAAAAAACACAGCGAGATGCAGTTATGTCCTCTAAAGATTGGATTAGGTCACAATATTCCACTCTGAAAAGTGGAAGAACAGAAGATGTTGTTGTGGTCCACAAGGGATGACAGACCTTAAAACATTTCCTGTTGCTTTTCTCTGTGTTGAATAAGATCAGAAACAAATAATTGACTCCCTTGATGTGCACTATGTAGTCCATTCTATATAAATAGTGTACCACTTGCTCACTTTTAAAGTAATTTTCCAGTTTTCAGCAAAACACTGACAGTTGGCATCAGCAGGAATCCAATTTCATAACATTATCAAAAAAAAAACTTGAATTTTAATATATAAGAGAATCCATTACTTATGACTAAAGACTGAAGAAAATCTTTTTTTTTTTTTTTTGGCCCTTAGACTGCATCTATCCCTGCTGCTTTTCCTGCCTTATAATCTTCTGCTGTGAGTGACATCATAATCCATTACCATGGCACCATGGCTATGACTGATTGTGGTGTTAGAAGCAGAAGATTGGGATTTAAGGCAGGAAAAACAGTCAGGATAGATGAAGTGTAAAGGACAAAGATAATGTTTTCATGCAAAATGTCTTCTGTAATAAAAATGGAACATTCAGAAATACAAATGTTTTGGTGTGTAAGGGGGGTGGATGGTGTAACTAAGCTCTGCTGCTCTCAGCAATGATTGTTTTGCTGTTTATTAATATGTCCCACTGAGCCACTCATTGCAGTATGAGAGGTGTCATGCACTTTTGTTGGGTAAGAAATGGTGAATCGAGGCTGAACTGTTCCCTCAATCACCAGATGCAAACAAAACCACACCTATGCTGCAATACATGGCTCTGTGGGACATACTGATACCTTATAAGTCCAGGAAATGTTTCCATCTTAAACGCAAAAAGTAAAAATAAATTGATTCTTCAAATGTGCCATTTTCTAGCACAGGTATACAGGAGACACTCTTTGCTGAATAAGAAAGCCTCGTGCAGTGTTGGGTAGGTTACTTTAAAAAAGTAATCAGTTACAGTTACTAGTCACTCTCAAATAAATGTAATTAGTTATAGTTACTGATTACTTTTGTATAAAAAGTAATTAGTAGCTGTAACTGTAATGCATATTATTTTTTCTATTACTTTCTATTATGGTTGGTGCTGGCCAGTGTTGTATGTCTCAACTATTGTTAAGCCTAGTAAAGGTATCTCCTCTGGTATCAAACATGATATTTGCTGTACAGTGGTGTTTCACACTTCTCTGAGGCAAGAAGTGCCACAGCGTGGTAGAACCACTGTCACTGCAGTCAGCTTGGATTTGGATTTCTTGAATACACATTTTGCGACCAACCTCCACAATAAGAACTTTTGGATTTATTCAGAAGAGATTTCTCTTGGACTTTACTAAACAACTTGTCCAACATAACAGAAGTCCATCTTTTTTTGAGAACCTGAAGCCATTCTAAAAGCTCACATTGCAGCAAATCAGTTCTGTGTAGGACAAGATTACAATCCCACAGACTGGGGGCTGCACACCTGCACAGCTTGTTTATGGGGTTTTTTTTCACTTCTTCAAGCTGGGGATCTGGGTAGACCAGCTTAAAATGAGTTAACTCTGACATCATGAGAAAAAATAATCTCATATGTCACTGAGCTGCCAGTCACCTCCCTTGTATTAACTAATCAGTAACAAATAATTTCATTATGCAAATCAGAAGGCTGTGGAGGGGAGGCAAAGTTTCAACAGAGCTGCTGAGATATGTTGCTGCAATCTGTGCTGCTAATGTAACATACTGTACTGTTCTGTACCCCCAAAATACAGTACACTGCATGAAGCAGTATTGTTGACAGAGTGGCTGATAACAGTTTACCTGCAGTGAATAAGTTATTAAGGATACGACAAAGGTTATTACACATACACACACACACACACACACACACTCAATGGAGGGGCTCCCAATGGCAGTAGAGGGGGTTGTTAATGTGCTGACCCCCCATTAAAATGAATATGACATGAAGACTGACAGCCAATTGTTATAGCCTCAGAGCCATGTTGAGAAAAACATCACTGAAAATTGGGGCTAAAATAAACTTTTTGGGGGGGTGCAGTATTAGCCATCCACTGCTAAACAATTTAAATCACAAATTTTTGTGAGAAAGAAGTAATGTGATCACCTGGGAATGGAACCCAGGTCCACAGAACACCATCCCATGCTCTAACCACTGAGTTACATGCTCACTTGATTGGTTTGGGGTTCCAAGACGTACTTCTTTTTCCTGGTATTGCATATCCACCAACTGGGAATATAAGGCTGCCAGGCTGGGATTCGACTCCCAATAGGTCACATAATTTCTTTCTCACTACTGTTTGTGATTTAAATTGCTTAGCAGTAGCTAATATTACACCAAAGATATGTAGATCCCGTTAACTCTATCCTGCTCAGAAATATGCTGGTGCATTGTATGTGTGAAATGTTGAAACTGAATTTGTTTAGAACAGTCTAACCCACCTTGACCATCCCAAATGCATGGCTGCCATCCCTATGTAAGTATATGCAACTAGAGTTCAGGGTCAGAAGAGTGGTGGTGGGGGAAGGGTCTAATTTGCCTGCAAGACCAGTGACTGCAAGGCCAGAGTCAAACCTTTTGCTGTAGGCTATTCCATTTGTTTTAACTGGCTTGACTGACACTTTAGTTTGATATGGGATTTGCAGGACTAATGCTGTCACAGAATACCAATGCAAGTGCATGGACAGGTGCTTGCTGTAGCTGAAAAGAAAGGACACTGGATTCCCACCAACTTGACCCCCCAAAATTATCTATGAGCCAAACTGTTTAAGGCTAGCATGTCTTAAAATGCATTGCCAATCTCCAGTCAATCTGTTCTAACTCACATCTTACAACACAGCATGCAATGATTTGTTTAGTTACATGTTGTTCCTGTTTGATTTCCCTCAACACAAGTTGGATCCCAGTATTAAATTGTGCATTCATCAGTAAAACAATAAGGTTGGGTAGCCCAGAGTATAGGGTTGTGAATCTGGAGACTGGTGTTTGAATACTAAATTGTAAATTTATTTACACAGTATAGCCCAGCTGAGATGCAACACATTGTTCACAGTGGGATCCTGCTTTTACCCATTTCCACACCGGAGTGGACAGGCAGTTAAATGACTTGCCTGAGATTATAAAATAGGGTGCAGCTGCTGTGCACCACCAGAACCTTACTGTTGTGGTGCAGTGCTCGTTGCAATCTCTGCACAATGTTTTGAAAGTCTGGCCTCTGGATAAATAAAGAGATCATTAAAATCTGTCAGCTAGTTGAGAACTTATCCTACTATCTTTTTCTCAACTTTAGAATAGATTTAACCTGGAAAGCTCACAAATATTTCAATATTTTCAAATAAGATTTGTAATAGCAAAACTAATAGATAGGTTTTTAACACTGGGAAAAGAATAAAAAATATACAGTACACAATTCAGTACACAACAAGCAAGTAAAGCACAAGATCCTGAGTAGGAAGTTAAGTATAAGAAGTAACTTAGACTTCAAATAGGATGGCAGAAGAAACTTTGTTGGCACCAACTTGTACACATCAATGTATTCTTTATAGTATATTCAATATACCTTCATTTAAGTTCCAATGTCATTATAACTGGTACATCTTACTGCACAAGAGTATGTTTTAGGAAGCCAAAAAAATATTATCATTTGTTGTTTAATCAGTTACTCACTTTCTTTGTATTTTAATGCCAGCATGTTGTTCACTGTTCCTAGAGATCAAACATCCTATGACGTAAATACACTGTATTAAACTACAGGTATTTTATTGTTTCCTCCTACCATGGGACACCACTCAAAATAGGAATGAGTCCTAGACTAGTCAACTTTTCCAATTAACAAAGTAATACAAATTACAAAGTATTTCAGATGGTATAGTTTACATTGGAGGGATGTTGTACTGTTATTTTATGTTTCATTGTTAATTTCAGGGTATTTTCTAAAGAAAATTGAGTGATAAAGCTATCAACATATTACAATAAAATGTGCTGCATTTTAAATGCCTGAGACAAAAAATAAAGGACTTAGTTGCACTCCTTTTATAGCCTAAAATACAAACATTAAAAGATAGGAAAGTGTTTATGATGAGCAATGATGATCACAGCTCACCATGACATGACTGATTCAATGAAGAAAACCACACTCATGAGCAAGAGGCAGGCTCAGCTGTTTATTCTCCTTGTTTGGGCTCACAAGGAAAACAAAACAGATCAGCTGGAAGGTTGGTATATGGAACAATACTTGAGGTGTCCAGCCCCATTATTCTCAAATGGAAATTACAGTCCTTGTCTCTTGAGTATGTCGTTCTACACTCATGAGTACTGGTGTGCATTACAGCAGTTTGAACAAGAGCCACAATTACACCAACTACCAAACTGTTCAGTCTAGACTAGGACTAGTACAAGACAGCAAGAACATTATGTGTATGGCACCTGTGGCAGCACACAACCAAGAGGTAACTTTTGAGCATATTCACAAGTTCATGGAGTTAAGGTTTACATCAGGTTTTAATCATTCAGGCTCTGGAAATGTGAGATACAGACTCAGTCTACCAGATTCTGAACATGTTGGATCCAGACTCAGGCTGCCAAATTCCGAACATGTTGGATCCAGACTCAGCCTGCCAAATTCTGAACATGTTGGAACCAGAGTCAGTCTCCCAAATTCTAACTATGTTGTCCTGTTCTGCACACCTTGTATAGACAGATGTATTGAGAGTCCAAAACAGAATCCCTTGGATCCCATTGCAGTTTATAGAACCAACAAACCTTCAATTCCGTATTAATAAACTGATTTGAAAAACACTTTCTTTACAAATCAGTAAAGTGATTTTATTAGGCTGATAACTGTATTCATATCAGTAATATAAACTAATTTGAGAGCTTAAAAAATATAAATCATCCTAACAAGATCTTAATAAATATGATTTTATACAGGTCCCACTGCACATGAAAACAGTTTCAGTCACTGTACCTGTCACATCTCCTTTCTTTCATCTTACTATCCATAATTTTCTATGTGAAACAGGCTGTTAATTTATCATACTAACTGTGTAAGGATTAGCAGTCACCCAACCACCAAACTAAATCACTTGCCCACTGGACAACAAGTGATTAGGTGTCAGAATAACAGTAAACAAAAAAAGAGAATTACAGAAAGACAAATATAAATAAGCAGACAATATTATTTATTTATTTATTTATTTATTTACAAGTTTTACCAGGAGAACATACTGAGCAACATGCTCGATTCCAGATGTGACCTGGGGGCCGGGGCCCACAAACAAATTGACATACTAGGACTGTATAGACATGAGCTTAGGTTTGCACAATAAGCAATTTAAGGGAAAATCTTGGAGTACAGTGCAGACAAGGGTAGAAAAATAAATACAGTGTGATGACATTTAGTTGAGTATTTACGTTAATAGGAGCATAACGTTTGAGAGAACAGTACTTAGATTAAAGTAATCCTAGTTAAAACAGGAACAGCTGGAGGTAAAGTGTGCACTGAATAGTTGGTTGCACAGGGTAGGGTTTGGGGCATGTCTAATGGGGGCCGGTAGGGCATTCCAGATCTGAGGTTTCTGATACTTAAAAGCAACCTGGCCTTTGGAAGTGCGCATGAACGGGGCAAGGAATAGTCTTTGCTCAATACTCCTAAGGGAGTACGCAGGTGAAGGTTGTTGGGAGAGAGCAGAGGTCAAGTAGGGGGGAAGGGAGTGGGACCAGTATTTGGCAGTGAACCTAGTACAGTTAATTAGTCTGCGGTCATGAAGGGACAGCAGGGTTGATGAGCTGTAGAGGTTGCAATGGTGTGTGGTTTGGGGGCAGCTGAGGATGAAATGGCAGAAGGAGTGGAACAGGGTGTCTAGACTGGCTAGCGCAGACCCGGGGGCGATGGAGTATACTATATCACCATAGTCGAGTACCGGAAGGATCATTTTTTGAACGATGACCCGCCTAGTCTGTGCTGGGAGGCAGCTTTTATTTTGGTGTAGTGCACCAAGTTTGGGGAGCAGCTGCTGGTGTAGGGAGGTGATGTGAGTCGAGAAATCTAGGTGTTTATCTAGCCAGACTTCAGATATTTGAAACTCGTGCAGTTATCCAGGGTTATTCCATCCAAGGTTTTGTGGGGGGGGGGCTTGGTGGGAGAGTTTTTGAGGGGAGCCAAAAGTAAGTAATACCTTTTTTGGGGGGTTAAGATATAGCTGATTAGACCTGAACCAATTCTGGATGGCGTTGAAATCGTCCTGGAGGAGAGTTGCTACATTATGTATTGTGGGACCGGAGGTGTAAAGGACAGTGTGATCTGCGTACATCTGGATGGATGAGTGGGAGCAAGCAGTAGGGAGGTCATTTAGAAAGATGGAGAAGAGTAGGGGACCCAGGACAGAGCCTTGGAGGATGCCTGCAGGGACTTGCAGTGGGTGGGAGGTGTAAGAGGCAATTTTGACTACTTGTTTTCTGCCCACTAGGTAGTCCCGGAACCAGTTTGTGGCCTGAGTAGACAGACCTGCATCGGTGAGTTTGTTGATGAGTAGGGGGTGAGAGACGGTGTCAAAGGCCTTGGCTAGGTCTATGAAGATGGCAGAGGTGATGTGTCCTTTATCCATGCTCGTGAGGATGTCATCCATGACGCGAAGCAGGGAGGTAATGGTAGAGTGGGATTTACGGAAGCCCGATTGGAATGGTGTGAAAAAGGAGGAGGCATCAAGGTACAGAGTGAGTTGAGACAGGACCAATCATTCCTGTAATTTAGCCAAAGTTGGAAGTAGGGAGATGGGTCGGTAGTTTTCAGGGGAGGAGTGGTCACCTTCTTTTGGCAGGGGTATAATGGTAGCGAGCTTCCAGGCTGATGGAAGCTTGCCCGAGGAGAAGGATAGGTTGAGAAGGTCAGCTAGGGGGGCGGCTATGGCAGGGGTGGAGAGATAAAGCATCTTTGCATCCATGGATGCAGGGCACTTACTTTTGTCGGGGTTTAATGCTTGAAGGGAGTGGAAGACATCAGCATGGGAAACTGGGCAGAAGGAGAACGGAAAGGTTATGGGGGGTAGACTGGGGGGCACGGGTACGGTGAGGGAGGATCGGGGCAGAGAGTGAGGGAGGGGAGAGGAGCTTATCAAGCGCAGCTGCAGAAGTGGAGTGTTAAAAGCTTCAGCCACGAATTGGGTCGGAGATTGGGTACCCTGCACAAGTAGTGTCAGGGGTGCAGGTTGGGTGGGGGGGAGAGACAGGATTTGAGAGATTTCCAGAAGTCGCTTGGGTGGTTTAAGTTTTTGCTGAAAGATGAATGAAAGTAGTTTTTTTTTGCTTGGCAGATGCTATGTGTACACGCGTTCCGTAGGGATCTGTAAGTAGAGAGGGAGGCCAGTGTGCCTAGCTTCTTATAGTCTTTCCAGGCGTGGTCTCTAGCTTGGCATTTTCTAATTATGTCAGCTGAGATCCAAGGGAGATGCGCTCCTCTGACTCTTTTCGTCCGTAATGGGGCATGCTTATCCCATATTTTAAGGAAGTTTGATTTGAAAGCCTCAAAGGCAATGTCAGTGGAGGGTGCTGTTGAGATGAAATTCCAGTTAATCTGCCTTAGATCTGACAGAAGGGAAGCTAGGTTGAGGGAGTTATAGGACCTAGTGTTTATTGTCTTTAGGGATGGGGCAGGGGGGCTGTGAATCTTCCGAACCATAAAAATCATATGATGATCACTTATGGAATCAGGTAAGAGACCTGCGCTTAGAATCCTGTGGGGATGGGAGGTAAGAGCCCAGTCTAGTAAAGTGTGGTTAAGGGTTTTGTGGTTTAGTCTGGTCGGATCAGTGATGAGTTGCGATAGATTCTGGGCCTTAATTTTAGTCTTAAGGTGGGCTTTGTCAGGGCCGAGCCAATTTATATTGAAATTGCCAGTGACATGGAGTTCACCCCCAACATGCAAAGAGAACACAAAGGGAAATGAGAAAGAAAGCAAAAACAATATATTGCAAAATAATTCATAACTAAGCCCAGCAAAAGGGGCAGAAATCAAACCTCCAAATCATCAAAGGCCACACTACAATTCCATTGTGGAACAATAAAAAGGTGTGCATTCCACCCACTAAAATTAACAGGCCCCCCGATGAATCTCCTCCTAAGATTAACACACTGGGCTGTTGACTGCCAGATAGGGCTTCAGCTGTTTGAACATATCTGCCATTTGGACTCATAGAGACAGATCCATGAGTTGCATTATTTTGGATATGCTTAACTGCACTGTCACTCTGGTAATGCATGTATGCATTTGATTTATTAGACTTTGGAATCAGCAGTGGTAAATGTCTGGCCTTTATATTGGCACACACTGTATGGTGTGGGATTTTGTAAATAAAATCTTTGCTCTGCATGTGCATGCACATTTTTGTAAGTGCACCTTTCTTATCAATCAGTGTGTTCCTTTCTCTTTTTCTCAGCTTCTCCCCTTATTCCAGTGTGCCTCTTTCTGTGGGGTTCTTTTCTTTTCAGGCTACACTCTGTGACAGCACTACTCATTCTTGAATAGGTAGCCATTTAAAAGTTTAAGGAATCAGATTTGTGATCAGTTGTTAATTTGTCACTTTGTCCAAACACGCGGGCTAAGTACTTAGAAAAAGAAAAAATATATATATATTTCTTCAGTTAAGGTCTGCTGGCTATAAAACCTGAAAGAACTCTAGTTTGCCATCTGTTTCAGATTACCCCTTTCTCAAATGGACTGCTTCTAAATCATGAGGACGAGGGGACATGGCCTAGCCCTGATCCAGTATGGTCACATAGAGAGCTAGCTCTTGCAACACGGGGATAAATCCGACATTAGCCGTCACTAAGACTCTCTATTTCTGCCAGAATTTTTATCGTAGCAGAGAGGAATCTTCTGGGCATAATTTTTGGGACTTTTCTTGCAAGTTCTCTTTTGGAAATCACTCGTCTTTTCTCTCGGAAAGCGGATTTGCAGTGTGGCCTACAATATGCAGCCTTCTGCAGAATCATCGAGAACTGAAGCAATGTTCAGCCAGCTTATGACCCAAATGGCACAACTCACAATTGCAGTCAATGCCACTATGCAGACTTTGCAAGGGATCAAAGTTAGGCTTTTCCACAATGGAAGACAAATATCCTCCCATGATGCAGCACTTCATGAAATGACTGCTACTCTGAGAGAACAGGCCAAGCTTATCCACACACTACAAAATAAAGTAGATGACCTGGAAAATCACAGCCGTCGAAACAATATATGGCTTATTGGTTTTCCGGAAGGTGCAGAACGGAAATCAGCCATCGACTTCTTACAGTCAATCCTCCCGAAGCTGCTCAAACTACCAGCTGATTTTCACCCTCAGATAGAATGGGCGCATCGCTCGCTTGCCCCAGTACTACGGCCTGGAGCAAGGCCTAGACCCCTGCTTGCCAGATTTTTGGATTTTAGACCAAAAGAATCTATTATGACTGCTGCTCAAACTGCGGGGGAAATTACTTGGCAAGGGCATCATATCCAGCTCTATCAGGACTTTTCTAAAGAACTCTCCAAATGCCGTAAGGAATATGCCCAGACATGGAGACGGTTACAAAAACTAAACTACTCTTACTCACCGCGGTATCAAGCGATCATGCAGATTATGCACAATGGGGCTCCCCTTCTGAGACCCCAGAGAGCTTGATGGACTTCCTGCGGGCTAGACACCCTGTGGAGTTTCGGTACCCTAACAAGCAGAGTAAGCAAATATAACACTCTTCTTCTCCGTCTGCAGCAAGTATTTCCTCAGCTCCTAAACAAGACATACCTGAGTCTGGCATGTGGATTTTTGACGCATCGCTACCATCAAGGCCAAGGAAACAGCAACCATCTCATCGTCATGATTGACGATAACATCCTACTGAAAGAGCTGGCTCCCCGAGCCCACAAGCAATGGCTCAGTCAGACCAACTTTCAGATCAGCAAGATCCCATAGATCTGCAGACTTTCTTCTCACCCAACCCATTTGCCATTCTACAACCAGACCTGCAGGACTCAGATACTGCACAAGGGATTTCAGAAGGGGCAGAGATGGACATATGTGGGTCGACATCCTCAAGGCCTATGCTCTCCACGTCTCAAAGCAAATCCTGGGCTGACATTGCTGCCGCATCCCCAGATCTTGCAGCCATCCTTCCCACTGCAAACTCATGAGATGGAACTCTTGATGCTACAATTGGTCTTCTCAGACCTGGCTCAGAACCCCTGGACTGAGGACCTGTTTCAAACTGTATGGTACCAGTTTAATATGGGGGGTTGAGTATGTAATAAGGAAAAGGGAACCTCCTTTTTTTTTTTGTTTGGTTCTCCCTCTATGTGTTACATTTTCATCCCTTGGCTTGCCATGGGATCTAAATTGCCGGGAGTATTAAGCTCGGCTCTCCCTATCCTAAATCTATAAATGGAATAGGAATATTCTAACTCCTTCGGGACATGCTTTTGAGGTATCCTGCTATATGCTTAGGGCCCTATGGTCCTAGGGGGATTCCTCTCATACGTCCTCAGGATGGTCTTAGCTCTAACTGTATTTTTATACCCCATAGTATGGACAAGCTGTTCTGGAGGGTATTTCATCCTGTCCTGATCCCAGGCCAAACCCCATGGATACCAAAGGAGGTCTTGTGACTTCTATCGGTGACATATTACCTTTGGGATTCCTAATGGCTGTGGACAGGCCGATATGTGTATATAGTTGGTTAAATGTTATCAGTCAATATTATGTTTTACAAGTTGAAATCATTTATAGGTTTTTCCAGATCATGATTAGTACATGCTTGGGGGGGGTGGATTGTGTGTGTATTTGGGGTCCCTTGCTGGTGATGTTTAAATTGATTAATAACAGATTTTCTGGTTCAGATGATATGGGGCAGACCTTCACTCTCAGTCTCTGTTAGGTTCTATAGTTCATTTCCCTCTAAATCAGACCTCCCACTTCTAGACTATGGCTGACATTCGCTATATCACCTGGAATGTACGGGGCCTTAATACCCCTATGAAGCGTTCTCAGGTGCTGAATCATTTCAAGAGACTGGGTGTGCAGGTAGCCCTACTACAAGAGACTAAGTTGAAAAAGTTGGACCATGACAGGTTGAAAGGCTCTTGGGTGGAACAGGTTGTTTCTTCTTCAGCCTCCACCTGCAAACAGGGGGTAGCTATTTTATTTCACAAATCCTTTCAGTGGGCACAACTAAAAGTGCAGCGAGATAGAGATGGCTGAGGGGTGGTGGCTTTGATGGATACTCCGACAGGCACCCCAGTGATAGCTAATGTGTATGGCCCTAATGACGACCAGCCTGAAGTGTTTCACTCGCTGGCCCAAGCTATTAGCTCCTTAGCCTCTCCACAGGTCCCTATAATCTTAGGGGACGATTTCAATCTCCCCCTGGACTCTTTTCTAGATCGCACGTCCGCCTGCCAAGATCTTCATCAGAAATGTAGCCTCTCACTGCAGCAGCTGATCACAGACCCCTGGCGCATTCTGCACCCGTGGGACAAAGATTATACATTCTTTTCTCCGGTGCATAGCTCACATTCTTGGCTGGACTACTGGCTTGTATCCCCTTCTATTATAAACAGTACCAATGATGCTGTAATTCATCCAATTATCATATCGGATCATGCTCCAGTACAACTTCACACGCTAAGTAGTCCCTCAGCCCCAGATCCCCAAGCTGGTGTTTGGACCCGCTTCTCTTGAGGGACCCTAACTTCCCTCAATGGTTTTGGATACAGGTCAGTAATTTTCTATAAGATCATACTACAACATAGGTCCCCCCAACAATGGTTTGGGAGGCACAGAAAGCCACCATACAAAGCGCTATCATGGGATATTTGGCATATTGCAGGTAGCAGAGATAACACCAGCTTAAAACATTGAAATCCCGTCTTCTAGAACTCGAGAACAAATTTAAAAGTATGCCGCACACTTCCTTACATTTTCCGATAGGCAAGGAAATCACTAAAATCCATCATCAAGTACAGGACTACTTGCCAGGAAAGCTGAATTGGCCTTCCTCAGACTACAGCCTAAATACTGGGAGGGGGGAGAGAAGGCTGGGAAAGGACTAGCCTACAGACTCCGGAAACAGAGGGCTGAGAGCCATATTCCCGGACTCAAAGCACCAGATGGCCCTGTGCAAGTTCAACCAGAATGCATAAATGAAATTATAACAGATTTCTATAAACAGCTATATTCTTCCTCCAGCACTTTTAATGTTGCACAGGTATGAGCTTTTCTGACATCTATACCTTTCTGTTATCCAACTCCTCAGCATGCTGCCACCTTGGAGTCTCCCATTACTCCTCAAGAGATCACAGATGCACTTCGGAATTTAAATCACGGGCAGGCCCCTGGTGGGGATGGATTTGCCCCTGAAATGTGAATCCTAGTTGCACCACTGATCTCACCCCCCCCCCCCACTCAGTGATGTTTTTAATTTGGCCCTTAGTTCAGGATCCCTCCCCCATCCCTTCGGGAGGCGATCATTACTGTATTCCCCAAAAATGGAAAGATGCCACTTTACCATCCAGCTATCACCTATTTCACTTATCAAATTTGGATAGCTAAAGATTTTTGCAAAATTCTGGCTTCCAGGTTAAGCCTTACTTCCCCACCTTATCGTCCTTCACAAGTCGGTTTTGTCCCAGGTCGGCTCATCAGAGATCATCATCGTTCCCTTATAGCTATTTATATCAGGCCAGTAACTTCCGGCACCAGCTGCTGCAGTAATAGATTTTGAGAAGGCATTTGATTCTCTCGAATGGCAGTACCTTCAACAGGTGCTAGAAGCCTTGGGCTTTGGTCACAATTTTGGAAGCTGGGTGACAGCTCTGTACCACAACCCTTTGGCTCGGGTTCTCACCAACTCTACTCTGTCCACACCCTTCCCCCTAGGGCAGGGCACGAGACAGGGTTGCCCCCTTTCTCCCTTACTTTCCATAATAGCAGTGGAGCCACCTGCGATTGTCATACGCCACTCTTCAGCCATAACAGGTTTTCCCATTGGCGATATCACGTTCCCCACATTTATGTATGCAGATGATTTGTTAGTCCCATTAGTGGACATCTTACTTCCCTCCCTGCTCTGCTTTCCCTCCTTGCAGATTTTAAGAGCTACTCTGGCCTAAAAATCAACAGGTCTAAAATGGAAGTACCCCCCCCCCCAATAGCTTGTGCACTTTAGATCAGGTAGCCCCTTTCGGCCTTCACTGGACCCAAATTCCCTTGTGTATCTAGGGATACAGTTCACAGTAGATCTTACTAAAATATGGGATCTGAACCTTAAACCCCTTCTTGAAGATATCAAGAGTGAATCTGTGTGCTAGCGTGGTCTTCAACTTACTCTAGCAGGTAAAATATCCACGATCAAAATGGTCGTAGCCCCTAAGCTTTTATATGTCATCTCACATATACCATTTACGCTACCAGCCTCATGGGTTAAAGCCATAGACCAGGCCTTTTCCAGTTTTATTTGGGAAGGCACCAAACTCCGTTATAGTAGAAATAAACTTAGAGCCCATTAGTCACAGGGAGGCTGGGGCCTTCCTTGGCTGGAAGTGTACAAATGGGCCTTCACTGCAGCTCAGACCGTAAACTGGCTCCTCCCACAGACATCTGAGTGACCACAATGGAAACTCATGGAGGCATATATGGCCCAGACCCAATCCATAGGAGTTTACTTTACAATCCCCTTCCCAGACATTTGTCTTCCTGCCAAACAATAGCAGGCTCAGTACTGATATGGCATTTAGTGGAAAAGAAATTGGAGGCAGATTTATGCCGCCTTCTGGCCTCCCCTATATGGAGGAACATGCTCATAAAAGTGGATGGCAAACCTTTGCACTGGCCCCTGTGGCAGAGTAAAGGAATGTTTACACTAAAGGACTTGATGACAGATGACAGTCTTACTATCAAAACATTTCAAACATTAGATCAGGAGTTCCGCTTAGGTAAGCAGGCCTTTTGGCAGTACTTACAGCTCAGAAGCTCGGTTTTAGCTTATATTAAACAACACCACACGACAGATATAGCAAGGTCCGATTTGTTAATTAAATAGCTGACCTATAAAAGGGGTAAAGCCAGTCTTATATATATCGATCTTAGGAATCATCTCCTGAACAATCAGCTCCAGCTAAAAGGTAAATGGAGCAAGCTCTTCAACAATCCATTTCAGATGCCAATGGAAGCTATAGAAAGTATGCTCATTCTATGTATCCAGATATAAAATAGAAAACTTATACAAAGCGAGATACTATTGCATTAGTATCGCACTCCTGTTGTCTTGTACAGAATGCATCTCATGGAGAACAGTCATTGCTGGTGATGTCTTTCAGGAGAGGGACACCTTTTGCACACACTTTGGCTTTGCCCACTTCTCATTCCATTCTGGACGGCTGTCTTGGATCTGGCTCAACAGGCCTCAGACTCTGCTCTGACTAGATCCCCTAGTTTGGATTTTGGGCCTTCCTCCTGTGCTGACGGTGTTCACTTGTCAACAGTACAAATGGCTGACACTTCTTGGCCTCCAAGCTAAGAGGCTTATACTCTGTAGGTGGAGAACCACTGAGGTATCCACCATCTCTTAATTATATAACGCCCTCTCTAATGTAACAGTACTGGATCGTCTGTCCCACTTAGTTACCAACACTCTCTCACAACATTATCTTACCTGGGCCCCTTACTTAGCTTATCTCTCCCCACGTGCAGGGATTGGCTGACTTTCCCTGTGGAATGATCTGGGACCAACATAGTAGATACACCAGTAGGAAATGGTTTGGAATCCCAAAACCTACCCCCTCCCTGCAATGACTTATCTTTTCTCCTTATAGGATAAGAATTCAGATCTGGACCTTAAGGTTGCTAGTATTTTGTTATTACGTCTGTGCTTTTCAGGATTTTTCAGGTGTCAGGAGACACTTACAGTATGTATTATGCCCATATTAGATGTCTTAACTATCTAGAATCACGGTGGTAATCATGCAATTTCTCACACTTTTTTTGGGGGTGGGGGGCATAATACCACAATACAACTCACTGTATAATTTCTTACTGTATCATTATTTAGCAGTGCCCTTTTCTATGGGCTAGACTTTGTCAACTATATAATGACACTGCAGTCAATGTGTATGCATGTGTGTCATGTTTTATTTCCTTTATGTACCTGGTTATGTCTGATATTATCTTTCAAACTTAATAAAAATTATTAACTACAAAAAAAAAAAATCATGGGGACCCTTTTGGCAGAGGCATAGCCCAACTTCCTAAGGACTGCTCATATCTGCAATCTGAAAGTGCAGCAATACAGTTAAAATGTCAGTGAGGGAAAAAAAGTTAACAGTTCTCTAGTATTTAGGAAACCAGTCCTACCTGTCCACAGCTAAATCTCTAAAATTTGGAGTGACAGAGGATCTTGTACAGCTGTTTCTGTCACTGACAGCATGAAACAGCAGAGCTGCTTCATCGAGAATGATGATCTCAGCTCGGTGAAGCAGTTGACCTGGATAGTGTCACTGCTAATCAACTTCATTTACACAAAGCTCCCTAAAGCAAATCTTACTAGTGAAATTAAATGCTTTGGTAGAGCCAGATAGTTCAACTGCAGCGTATTGATAAGATAGTATTCATCATGACCTGATACCAGTTCTTTTTTTTTAAGTAGAAGAGCATTTTTTGCGAGAAAAAAACAGTCAGGGATTACCATTTCAAGCAATCTATGTCTTTGCTGAACAGACACTCTAATTTTTTTGTTGTGCAGGTCTCCCACAAGAAGTCAGCCTAAAGGCGCCACCTTGACAATGACAGCTATTTGGCCGTCTGCTTTATGTTCCGAACAGTGACTGCAGCAACTCGTGATACAGTTGTAAAATGTAGTTTTCATGCTTGACTTCAATGAACACTACATTTTACAACATTTATCCAATAAAAGGAAAATGAAAAACACTATTGCTATTAGCTATGTGCCTGCCCCAACTTTCAGTATTCACAAGGACCTTGAAGTTGGCTATGCTCCGGCTGCAGGCTCACTGCCGACTTGTGGCTGCTGCACATTGCTGCTGAATAACATTCAATTATAAAGTAGCTGCACAGATTAATTTATCTGTACTTTAATAAAAACTATTAATTTGAGTGGACTTACCACTCAAAAATGTGTTTATTTTCCTCTGCTTCATCTGCAGTGCTCCACTTGGTGTTCCATTGGTGTTCCCACTCTCTCAGTAACCATTCTGAAGTAGATCTAACTGAAATTTCAAATGACTACCTGGAACCTGAGAGCAGTCTGACTGTATTTTGGAACAGGTCAGAATACTGTGTTAATCTGTCTTTTAGTAAACATGGATTGCTCTTTACAAAGATTTTTTTTCCACACCAGGAAAACACTGCAAGTGCTCTGTATTCGGAAAAATCAGATTTTATTAATTTTATTCATTTAAATCACATTATTATTATTATATATGCTTATGCATAAAGGAAGCTGTACCTACCCGACTGCTGCCATAAGAAACAGACAGCTTGTGTTCTCCTTAGAAGTGACTAGTTTCCCATGCACGCACATCTGTTAGTTCAGAAGCATGGTCCCTCGGGACAGTGTGTGCCCTGTGTTTCCATTCAGCTTGCCTCGACAGTCTCCTGGTGATGTGGAGAAATAATTTGATGGAATAATTCCTTTTAGAGGACTTTTCTACTGTACAGTACCTCCTGAATTGGTGATATTTTATTTCTGTCGGAGAGTTGCAGTTATTAATTTGAAACCCTTGCTGGGGCAGCTCACGTTATTGGACCCAGGCACCATCAGAGTTAAAGTAACAAATTTTTTAAATATCTATGACTGCATGAAAACTAAGCTGATTTGGATAAAAGAATTCAATTTCATTAGCTTAGGACAAGGGAAAATGAAAAATAATAAATTTAAATAGTTTTGTTTTACTTTGAGCAGAATACTTAAGAGTGAGACAGAGAAAATCCCAGCTCAGGTTGCCATATTCTTCAGTGCTGGTGCACGCTCCATGCCTGTAAGTAATTTTACAAAGACACTCTACTTGCAAAATAGCATTTTGTTTCATAAATGTTTGGGGGGTGGCGGGGGAGCAGGTTGGGTATTTGCAGGACCACCATGGCATCTTGTTATAGAGTAGGAACAGGTGAATCATCAGATAACCAGGGACTACAAACTTCAAGGAGGCATATTTGGCAGAGATGCCTGTCTGCGTCTGGCTGTAATCGATACACTGACAATTTGTGATGCACTGCTGAGCTGATCAATAGCCACCTCCTCCATAAAAGTTACCTGGCTCTCATGGCTACCCAGGAAAGTGATGGAATCAGCTTACAGAGTACTTATAATTTACCAGCAATGGTTTTCTTTCCACATGGTTTAGAAAAAAAATCAGAAGGACTTTTTTTTCTTGTTGATCACGACAGTGGGGGATTGGACACCCCCCTATCACTGTTATTTTTTTGGGGGGGGGTGTTGCTGAGAGGGAGGGTCAAGTGGAACAATAAATAAAAAATAAAATAAAAAAAAAGATGTGACCGGGCATTGGGAGCAGCACACTTGGGGGGGGAGGGGGCACTTACAGGGTGGTGACACTGGTGGATTGGACAACCTCTCCCCTCTCTCTCTCTCCTCTGGGTTCCCCAGTAGTGGAAATAGTCACAGGGACTGAGGGACACACTGATGACCATGACTGCTGATAGTTTAAGGTGCCCGGCTGCAGTGTGACTGAAGTGTTTGCTCTGCCACTGTATTAGAACCACTGTAGGGACCGAATCTGGGGAGGGTGTGCTCCTTAATAAATGGCACAGCCACAGAACAAATCATGTCTGCTCCGTTCAGTCTCATTGCTGATGTCACGGCAAGGCATGCTGAAAAGAGTAGAAGGTAGCACAGCATGCATGTAAACCAAAGACATGTTTCATGCGCTGATTACGAGAATGCTGTGCACTCCACTGGCTGTCTCTACACAAATAGAGTTTTCTCTTTCTCATCTTGGCAATGCTGCTCAGCGGTCTGTTGGTAATGGCAGTGGGGGGTGGTGGGTGACATGAAAAGGCAGGCATAGCATGCATGTACCATGGAGACACATTTCATGCAGTGATTGAAGTGGACCTTTTCTTTGAAGCCAATGCCACTGTTCTCAGTCTGCTGACGTGCACATCTCGCAGCTCCATTGGTGCATATGGGATGCACCCTGCAGATTGAGCACTTCATTGGCAGGGACAGGCACACACCTCCAAAAAGTTGTATTCTCCCAAGATGCTTCTTGCGCATGCGCGCAAGCAAACATAAAAATACCAGTGACTGGAGGACACTTGTGAGTGCGCCATTGAAATAGTATTTGGTATAGGGCAGGGAATGCGTAGCACACTGACCTACCAAACTATGGGCATATAGCCCTTAAAATCAAAGACATGACACAGAAAATAATCAATTAATAAGCATCATACATAACATGCAGAGGTTCTGGCAATTGTGCCTTAATCAGTATTTCTGTGTCATTCCACATTGTCACAGGGTTATTCATAACTGCTGGATAATCATGTTTTCTTACTAGGGACACTGACAACCACAAAGCTGTGACATCATCACCCTGCAGCATACCTCGCATCAATATTCTACTGGGTAGTTACCAGCTAGTTTAAATTGTCAGTTAAGGGAGAAGAAACATGCATTTGAGGATCTTCATCTTGGTCTTTTTCTGTTTTCCTTCCATTTAGTAACTCACAGCAAAGAAGTTCTGTTTGCTTAAAGCAAACAGTATTTTAAATTCAAAGCATGCCTTTTTTTGGTCAGTTAATTGGCTTCTGTTGTTTTAACCCTGTCTCCTGTTGAGGTCTGGGCCTTCTGTCAGTCTGCAAACAAATAAAATAAAGGGTGTCAGCTAAGGATCTGGGGATCGCGCCTTTGCTGTGACTGCTCCAGTTTTCTGAAACCAGCTGCCACAAGAGCTTTGGGAGACCCCCTCAGTTGATAGTTTCAAGCGAGGGTTAAATCATTATCTGTTTATAAGTGCTTACACTACTGTTTCCCAACTTGTTCTAAGGTAGATGGTATTTTTTATTGTATTTCTTCTGCCACCGTTATTATATGTATCTTTTTCAATATTTAAGGTGCCCAGAGCCTGTGGGATTGGGTGCCCAAGGAATAAACATACTACTACTGTTAAGTACAGTATCAAATGTGTTGCTATAACTGGTTTAGCTTCTGTGTCTGAGGTAAGTTTAGAGTATTCCCTCCCTCAGGGCAGTTTTCTTCTCCATCAATGTTGTGTGCTCATTTATTTATTCATTCATTTATTTATTCATTTATTTGAAAATTGGTAACTGGGAGAGGTGCAGTGAGCCAGGAGTAGTTTCCAGGTGTGACCTGGAGGAAGGTAACAGGAGAAGCATAAGTATGATTTACTGTAACAAGTCAACCAAGCAAACATTTGGTAAATTAATTGGTACAGAAAAAAGTCAACACAAAAAAGATTAGTTGGTGCAAAAATAAAGTGCGGTCAGAGCACAAAACGGAACACTTGTTTAAGTGCAAAATAAAACAGTAGCATTACACAGCATGCAAATAACAAAACTTGAAACAGGTGAGAGACCTGTAAGATGAGTGTATGCCTAGCCTCATGGTGGAGGGAAATGTGGAAGAGGTGTGGATATGAAGCCATTAGAGCTGAAGCTCAGGCCGGGGAGATGATTGGAGGAGGGGTAACCTCATGCTAGATTTTTTTAACACACACACTAGTTTGTGGCCATTTGTGGGGTTTATCTAAAAGTTTAGCTAGTTTTCTTGACACCAGGGCAATTTTCGGTTCTATATGGTTTTCCCCCTCACCATCTGTTCTTATGACTTTTTTTGGGCGTTGACAAAATTTCATACAGTTGCATCATTTTTTCGCTTTGAAAATCCCATAAGTGCTGAAAAACATTTGCTACAAGCGCTGAAAAGAACTAAAGCATATGGTGAAACTATTGATGCAAGTACTGGGTGAAAAGTAAATACACGTGTGAGGAAAAATTGAGAACATGCGGACAAAATTGACAAAAGTACACAGAATGTTTACACAAGATGCTGAGTGCTTTGGCATTTAGACACATGGACCCTGAGACACAAGGAAACTATATGGAGAAAAATGATTTCATTTGGGATAAATGTTAACCTTCATAACTTTATCACATAGCTAGTGCACTGACCAGATGCAAGCTATCTATAGTAGTTTCAAATAATCCCCTTATCTGACAGTTTTCAAGACCATGGGTCAGATTCTCAAAGCTCTTAAAAATCCCGCAGCTGCAGGAAAAAATCAGGGCAAGTGGGTTGCCACTTGCAGAACCGTAGTTTCTCCCACAGCTACAGTATTCTCAAAAGTGAAGCCAGTTTACTACCAGCTCAATGATATAAGGCAGCTTACAGGTGGTGCTGCCATAGAAATCCCCTCAGCTGTGGAAAAATGTTACGGCCAGTGGGATCAGCTGTAACATCTTCCGCAGCCGCTGCAGATGAGAATACCAATCTCTGCAGCTGCGGAGATTTTGGTCCGCAACTAGAGTTGCGGTGTGGGACTTAGTCCAAAACACTTTTGAGAATCTGGCCCCTTGTCTCTGCAAAAAATTTTTTCCTTTCATAAGAAATACTGTATGTTACATTAACAGAGTAATGCTATTTTCGCGGCTCCCAGTACTCAGCAAGCTGATGTCCAGGAGAAAAGTGCACGTGGTTTTATTTCAGCAACAATATGAGCCATGCAATATACCCAGATATCAAGGCTTGGAGCAGTAGTCTTAGCTAGATAGTCTGGAAAGCTCCCAATGCAAAGCTAACCCAACTGAGCTTCATAATCTTGCAGATCTTCAGGGTTCTGAGTACAAAAAAGGCAAAGCAATGGTCAGGGGAACCACACGTTTCCTCTGTACTATTGTTACTGGCAGTCAATGTAAGACTTGTGGGATTTTGTGGCTATTGGAGACTCAGGTCTACCACTAGCCAGAAGGTATACCGATATGAACTAAATCAATAAACACTCTGAAATGTTATTCTGAACTTGAACACTGTGCAGAAGTCATCTAATAACAGTAGGATGGCTGAAATAAGAAAATGCTATTTCTCTACCAAACAGAAACATAGACACTAACAGCAGAAAAGGACCTCTTGGCCCACCTAGTCTGCCCCAAAGTCCCTACCTACTGTTTTACCACAGACCCTACTTGATCTCCGGCCTTACCCCCACCCCAGCCCTGTTACTAAGGTCCCCCCCTGTGTCTATCCCATGCATGTTTGAAACCTGTTACTGTTTTAGTACCCACCACCTCTGCTAGGGAGGCTGTTCCATGCATCCACCACCCTTTCTGTAAAGAAATTTTTCCTCACATCCCCTCTAAGTCTCCCCCCAGCTTCATATCATGCCCCCTCATCCTTGAACATCTCTTTCTGTGCAATATGCCACCCTCCTGTACCTTATTGATACCCTTGAGGTATTTGAATGTTTCTATCATGTCTCCCCTTTCTCTCCTTTCCTCCAGTGAGTACATATTTAATTCCCAGTCTTTCCTTGTAGGGCTTCTGATGCAGTCCATGCACCATTTTGGTTGCCCTTCTCTGTACCGCCTCCACCTGGTCTAGTCCTTCCTGAGGTGGGGCCTCCAGAACTGGACACAGTACTCCAGGAGTGGCCTCAGCATTGATCTATATAGGGGTAACACTGCCTCCCTTTTTCTGCTAGTGATACCCCTCCCTATGCACCCCATCATCCTACTACCCTTTCCTACTGCTTTGCTACCTTCAGGTCATCAGATATGATGACACCCAGATCCCTTTCCTGTTTTGTTGTTGTTGCTATTAACACCTCCCCCAAAATGATACGTTGCCTTTGGGTTTCTGTGCCTCATGTGCATAATTTTACATTTTTGATGTTGAAGCCCAGTTGCCATACCTCTGACCAGTCTTCCAGTTTTTTAGATCTTCCCTTCACTTTCTTCACACACACACACACACACACACACAGACACACAGTGTGTCCACTCTGTTGCAGATTTTTGTGTTATCCATGAACTGACATACCTTCCCTTTTCGGTTGCTAATAAAGTACTGACCCCTGTGGCACCCCACTGGTTACCTTACCTTCCTCCGCGTGAACTCCATTTACCACCACCCTTTGAGTTCTGTTACTTAGCCAACTTTGTATCCATTTTACTATCTTTTGGCCCACTCCCATGCTGGCTAGCTTGTTTACCAGATGTCTAGCTTGTTTACCAAATGTAGCAACAGATATCCTTTCAGGACTCAGACTTACAGAAATGAAACCTGAAACTGCACTATAAGCAGCGGTTAAATACAAGTGACCACTGTGCAACAGGCATTTTTCTGTGGTAAATGTTGCTGGCAAGAGACCTAATGAAATGGCAGGTGCACCTCCACCTCAAGTTTTATGTTGATATCATCAGCCTTGGCTTGATAGCACAGACTTTGTATGAATGGACCAATGTGGTAGCAGACAACTTACTTGCTCAATTAGTGCAAGTGACTGCTTTCTGCTTGGGGGTTCCCCTAGTACTCTTATGCAACTTTCTGTAACAAAATGCAGCACACTGTGTTGCTGTCATTCAGCCATATGGCTGTGAAACTGGTCAGCAGTCCACACCTCAAAGGCTGATGTTCTCTGTGTTTCTTTACAGGGCGTATGTTGTTTGGTCATATACTGAAACTATGTAGGGCATAAAAAGCAAGATTTTGTTGCCAAGAACTACAGTCAGCAACCTTTATACAGAATACCAAGCAACAGGATTCTGCAAAATCTCTGCGATATCATACTTATCTTTGAAACTTTCTAGATTCAGAGGTCAACTGTGATCACTGTGTTAATACCTGAGTGCCAGAACTACCAAAATATAATCATAATGGGAGAATCCCAGCATGGTGCGGTAAAAATCAGTAAAGGCAACAATTAGAAAAAAAGAGAAATTATATAGAGAAAAGCTCAAGAGGTTTATGTGGTCATCACACACCAAGGGTGTGTCAAAAAAATCCATAACATCACACTTACCTATCCTTTATTTTTATAATTGCTGGTGTGGAGGTTTAGACTGTATGACTAGCAGCTTGAAGGAAAACAACTTTTTTTAGCTAGAGTGCAGTTCTTTTTTTGAAGAAATTGAAATGTACATGAATAAAACACAGCTGAACATATTGCAGTTGAAATACCTTTTGTGAAACAATGGAATACAACAGTTTCTTTGGGGAATGTCATATCAACCAGATTTTGGGTTATTATGAAGTGTCATATCAACCAGATTTCAGGTTATTATTGCTTTTGGAGCATAATAACCCAAAATCCGGTTGATATGCATTTTTAATAAAACAGTAATCCGGTTGATATTTATGGTCACCAGTAATTATATAGTAAATACAAACATGCTCCCACAGATACTAACTGGGATAAATATAAAAAAGCTGCAAATAAAAGTAAGAGTATAATTAGAAAATCCAAAGTATGGGCAGAAATAAAAAATGGCAACAACTGTTAAGGATAACAAAAAAAGCTTTTTTAGTTATTTGGGGTCTCCAAGAAACAATCAAAAAGAAATTGGGCCTTTACAAGTGGATGACTCTTTAAAGAGCACCTTTCATGATGGTCCAAAAAGTTTCAGCTTGTAGTCATTATGTGCAGTACTAGATCTGAAAGAGTGTGTGCATGTGTTATTTTTGGCCAAGGTTTACTCTGCCTTCCATAATTTGGATTTGTTCCGGAGCCCCTGCAGCACTTGACTTTGCTGTTCAGCTGCTGGAATGCTGGCTCCTGATGACATCATTATAGGGCAGAAGAGTGACTCACACTGTGCAGTACCGTGCAGTTGCAACAGTGTTGCAAGGGAAAATTACCAGTACTCAGTGTACATACTGTGTTCCCCCTTCCCCAAGCAATGCATTATGCTAAAATCGAAATGCCTTGTCAGTATGTTTCTTTTGTGTTAAATTGACTCTGCCCTATAGTGATGTCAGCAGTACAACCCTAGGTCCAGAGCAACATCAGGCTTGCTATAGAAGCTCTGGTACACCCTGCAGTTTTTAGCACCTCAGAATGCAAAAACTAACTGCAGCACACAGTAATGAAATACAATTCCAGAATCAGTGCAAGAAGGGGTACTTTATGCATGAAAGTCAAAAGGACCATGAAAGGTGCTCTTTAGTTTGCAATGAACAGGACATAGCAAATTAACTAAATAAGTACTTTATAATGATATACCAACCTAAAGAATTGCCTAATACCTCACATCTGGATGGAAGCAGAACAGATACAATATCAGTTACAAAAAATTAAATTTTAAATAAACTTAAAAAAATTATTTCCGAAAAATCAATGAGACCTGATGGTTTGAGTCTGAGACTTCTAAAGGAATTAGCGGATGAACTAGCAGGCTGATTACACAACTCTATAATGCATCAGTCAAAGAAGGTAGTACATTAGATGAATGGAGGGAAGTGAATGTGACATCGATTTATAAGGAAGGAGATAGGAGACATGCATGTAACTACAGACCCATGAGTTTGACCTCGGTGTTGGGTAAGGTGTTAGAAGGACTAATGAACAAATTATGAAACAAAGCAGAAGGACAAACTGATGCAACACAGCATGGTTTTGTATGGAGAAGGTCGTGTCTCACCAATTTATTACATTTTGTCAAACCTGTTAGTGCCACCTTGGATGCCAGACTACCTGTGGACATAATATTTCTTGATTATACAAAGGCTTTCAATTCTGTCTCTCACAAAATTTTGATAGAGCAGCTGATAAAAATAGGATTACACCCAAACATAGTAAAATGGGTTAGTAACTGGCTACAGAACAGAAAGCAGAGAGTGGTGATTAGGGGTTATCAGTCTGAATGGGAAGAAGTGACCAGTGGGGTCTCCCAGGGGTCAGTGCTGGTCCCAGCACTCTTTAATATTCTTGTCTCTAAAATGCACACATCAGGTAGAGCATGGATATGAAAATATGCTGATGACAGCAAAATCGGGGCTCTAGTTAACAATGAGGGTGCAGCTGAAATGCTACAGATAGAACTAAATAGACTAGCACACTGGGCAGAACAGAATAAGCTATCTTTTAATGGAGAGAAGTGTAAGGTGATGCACCTCGGAAAGAGGAATAGATACTTTACATATAAACTTAATAATGCTATCTTACAGGTAATGGATGCAGAGAGGGACCTGGGAGTAATGGTGACAAACACTTTATCCTTTGATCTGCACGTTAGTGAGACAGTTAAAACATGTAAAGAACTCATGGCATATATATTTAGAAGTATCAAGAGCAGGGACTCCACTGTAATTATCCCACTGTATTCAACATTGGTTAGGCCAAAATTGGAATACTGTTCACCTTTTAGTGCCCCACAGACTGTAGGTTCTGCTACATTAGTGGAGAACATGCAGAGGAGGATAACCAAAAGGATGAAAAACATCAAGGAAAAAAACTACGGTGAGAGACTGAGGCTGTCAGAATTATATTCACTACAGTACAGGAGAATATGTGGAGATCTTTGTTTGATGTTTAGTGCAATGAAAAATGAGGATCTAGGTGAGATCCTAGCACTGGTTAAACATCAAAATAATAATACTACTAGATCACATAGATTTGCATTAACTGGTGTAGTTAATGAAGCAAATAAAAGACAAAAAGGATTTAGTCAGAGAGTTATTAGTCTTTGGAATTCATTACCTGAAACGGTTGTCTAATAGTGAAAGTATGCATATGTTTAAGACACCGGTAGATGCGCATGTGGGCCCTGAGAGGTGTAGACTGTTCCACTGAAAAGTGACGTGCTATACATAGGTCTTTGGCCTCCAATGCTTGTACAATACCTATGAACCTATGAATGTGATAGAAAAGCCTCTCCACCTTACTTTTTAAAGGCAGAAGGTCATTTTCTTACAAATGTTGTGGAACTTCAAACTGAAGAAGTGACAGAGTCAGCTAAATATTGGCAGTTCATCATTATCCTAAAATGAATCCTTCCACACTAGATGTCTGGGTAGGAGGGATCATTTGCCAGGTTTTGTGATATACTTCTCCATGTTGTACTCATGGGACCAGGGGGTTCTTCCCTCTTCAGTATCAAGAGATCCCCAAGGAGCATCAGCTGTGTACCAGACACTGGCTCATCTGCTCAGCACAAACTTGAGAGTGCCAATACTACCACAAGAAGGGAATGGATTTCTACATGGTTTATTGTGTGGACCCCAAGCATTCAGGTGGATCATCCTATTCTCAGTCTTAGATCCTATGTTTATTTTCCCAGACCAGTCAGATTCTAGGTAAGAACAAAAAAGCAAGGTGCTGCATCAGATTGTAATCTGAAAACAAAACAAAATGGTAATATTAAATGCACGCTGAAAATAGGAACTAGAGCTAGAATCAATGTTTCAACCATAGGTCTTCTTCAGGAATTATCTAAAAGAGAAAAAACAAAGTTAGTGGAGATGCAAGGGGAAATAAGGGATATATATGTGAGGAAAGAAAATAGAGGAGGCTTCAGGAGAAAAAGTGATAATAGGCAAGGTAAGAAAAGAATATGGAAAACAAGGGTTATGGTCTACCACAGGAGTCTGCCTTTTTTAACCCTGCCCTTGTCATAGCTTTGCTTGCATGTGTGCATGGTACATTTGCATGTGTGGGTATGCCTGCATACTCTTCCATCCAATGCGTGTGTGTGTGAGTAGGGGAGGCCATACTCGCATGGGCATTCCAGCTATGTGTGCACATCTATTTTTCATTTTCCAAAGATGTCTCCATCTCCTTCCCCCACGTTTATCACCTTTCAGCCTTCTTACTAGGCCCTGTTAATTCATCTCCACTTGAGTACCCCTCAGCTTAGTCACTCCTACTATGCCTTTTCATACCCATCATTACCTTTTCATTTTCCAGATTCTTTTCTTACCTTGCCTATTATCACATTTTCTCTTTCAGCCTCTCCCTTTTTTCTTTCTATATATATATAGTGGTAGTTGTCGAAAAGTTTCCTGCTTCGAGGTACCACTGAGGTAATTTACATTGACTGTAATGTGATCCTGCCTCATTCTGCCTCAGTATACCTAGATATACCTCAGTACTGTGAAACTTTTCTAGCGTATATTATAGAGACGAGGTCGCGCCCCTATAGTTAGGGTTGAGTAGGCAGTTTAATGTTAAACCCCAAAAGTTGCACCTTAATAACTTTGCAACTGTTCAATGGATTTGCACGAAGCTTGGAATGTGCTGTCCTGAGGGGTAGTTCTCCTGATCTGCTAAGTTTAATTTAGATTGGAAGTGCAGATTTTGTACAGCATATAGTGCAATAAGTATGTTCTTCGCTTTTTTTTCACCCATTTTTCCAGATTGTTCTGAACACGCTGCAAGAACACCATTTGGGTTTTTGGCTTGAAATGTTCTGGGTAGAAAGAACTTGCCCCTAGGAATAAGCTAATATTGGTTTGGTGAAAAATATTAATCTGATCCAAAGTTATTCAATTTTGAAAATTTGGGTTCTGAGCATGCTCAATTCGGTCTTTTGGATAGATACACAGCTCTGAACAAGGATTTTGGCTCATGAATGGGGATTTTGGCAGCTCATGGGTGGTAAATCCCCATTCATGAGAAAAAAAAATCCCCATTCGTGAGCCGCCATCTTGTTTTCACTTTTTGCCCAAAACAAAATGTTGGTACTTACCCCACAGATGTATTCTGTGGAAACCAATGCATGAGTTTTGTTCAGGCCAATGCCCTCTAAAACCCATGTATTTGGCTTCCATCAGTGTATTAAAAAGGCAATTTTTGGCTACGGGGACTCCCCATGTATCATTCTCTTCCAATCCCCGTTCATGAAGTGTCAAAATCCCCGTTCGTCAGCCAATCCTCTTTCGTGAGCTGTCAAAATCCCTGTTTGTGAGATAAGGATCAGATGGCCCTATCTCACGAATGGGGATCAGCTCACAAATGGGGATTTGACACCTCATGAGCGGGGATTCGGCTAACGAACTGAGATTTTGACACTTCATGAACAGGGATCAACTAAACAAAATCCTCATTTGTGAGGTGTCAAAATCCCCATTCATGAGATGAAGACCAGATGGTCAGATATGGACATCTGGTCATGAGATGAAGACCAGAATGTCAGATAGGGCAATCTGGTCCTCATCCCACCTCACAAACAGGGATCGAGTGACAAATGGGGATCCACAATGGTGGATTTTCCATAGCAAAAACAGCCAGAGTATTCTTTAAATGCTGACATCGGGGGACCCAATCCCCATGTTGGCATGTATCTCTCGCCCCCCCCAAATAATATGGCATGCTGGGAGCCCACCCCAGAGTGCCAAATATATATATCTGTTTTAAAAATGTTAGTGCTCCAACAACGGGATGCCCACTCCTGGTGTCAGATGATGCCCCCTCGCAAGCCCATAGTTTTCAATTGCTGACACAGGGTGCCGAATCCCCGTGTTGGCATGTATGCACCACACACACACACATTAATATGGTCACTGGAAGCCCACCCCAGTGTGCCCAAATATATAATATTTTTAAAATACCTGTGAGTAAAGAAAACTGTCCCCGATGTCTTTAATTTTGTTTTTAACCTGCAAAAAGAAAACGTCCCTAGTCGCCCCTGTCCCCCTCCCCATCCCACCCTCCCACTGAACACCCATCTCCCGCACCCCGCCTACCCACACTTACCTCTGGAGGTCAGGAGCAGCAATCTTCTCTAGACTGGGACACGTCTGCACTCTTCAAAGCTGAATTGCAAACTGAAGAATCAAATGTAAGCGCCATACAGTATAATGGCAGTAAATGGGGGGGGGGGTCAACTTAGGTTGATATCTCAGTCATTTTTAGGAATTTTGACCCACATTTTCAACATGGGATTCGTGACACCCCACCTCATGAACCCTGTCACTTTCATTTCCTTACTCGGCACCAAAAAGTGATTTTGCAGTTACTGTGTGGAATCACCTTTTGGGACTGATTAATGAAATGACAGTGCCACTGTTCATGAGGTTAGTCCCAAAAATCCCATGTTGCAAATCTGGTGCAAAAATTCCAAAAAATGACTGCGTTATGAGCGTGTGTTGCGCACTTTCTATGCAAGCACATAACTTAGCCAAATTTTTATATTTTCACTCCAGATTTTCAACATTGCCATTTTTCAACACCTGCTTATAAACAGTACAGCTGTCATTTCTCAAATCCTGTCTGAAACTTGTTTTCACACCTGTGATGCAGAATGGCACAATTGCTGCATGAAATCAAGTTTCAGGATGGGTTAACAAAATCACAGTGCCACTGTTCATGAGGGGAGGTCCCAAAAAGTCCATGATTTAAATTTGGTGAAATAAATCCAAAAAATGACCACGTTACGAATGTGCATTGCGCAGTTTCTACACATGCTTGTAACTTTGACTTTTTTTTATGTTTTCACTCCTGATTTTCAGCATTACCATTTTTTCAAACCACCTCATGAACAGTACAGCTGTAATTTTTTTAATCCTGCCAAAAATTTTTTTCCGCACCTGCGGCACAAAACAGCATTACAATTGTGCAGAATTACATTTCAACAGGGATTTGAAAGTTTTCTGTACTGGGTACATGTGGTGAGGTGATAAAAAGGTTATGTTAAACATTTGGGGTGAAAATTATTTACGACTGCACAGTTATGACTATTTGTTGCAATTTTGCTATGCCTGCTTGTAACTTAATGTGTGGAAGCGCAGGGGCCTGAGACCTCTGTGTTTCCACAGCTACATTCATATGTACATCTGTGGAGGAATAGGAAAGCCTCATTTCCATACTTTTGTTGCCTTAACCCTAACTGATGCATTAACAAAGTTTTTTGCAAGATATACATGCATATATAATATATATATATATATATATGTGTGTGTGTTATATATATGTAACCCTCTTGTTCCCCAGGATTACTAGAATCCCAGTTAGAATCAGTGGCAGGCAGGAAAGGCAGCTTATGAAATGCCATGTAAATGGATCTCACACTGTCACACTCTGTTTTCAGTCTCAGCCAAGCTGGAGTGATGATGTAGTCATAGAACTCTCACAGCAGCATAAGCCACAGTCTCAGCTGACTTTGGAGTGAATTGGAATGTTCAATTAGTGAGTAGCAGAGTGGAGTTCAAGGAGGAGGCTGCAGCTGCTGGGCAGCTCCTCATATTAGCTCTGACAAAGAGCTACCCCATTTGTTTTGTGATACTTTGTTCTCACCCTAGAAGAAGAACAAAGAAGACAGTTTTCTGAACTGGTGGGGACCTATGCCAGAAGGTTTTCCCTTCCCCATCCCAGGAGGGATGGGAGTGAACTCCAGGATTCAGGGGAAATCCCCATAATCCATTTGTTTGGTGAAGCTGCCTTGTACATCTTCATTTGTTGTGAGTACAACCCTTTTTCTGTGTAAGCTCAGGTGCATCTGCAATACCTTTGGGTGAATTTCTCTGTCAATGGGACTAGTCACCTGGTACTAGGCAAAGTTTATGCCTACATTGGAGTCCAAGAATGTGACTATCAAAGTACAGAACTTTTAACCTTGACACCCAGAGGTGTGTCAGTAGTTTGTTAAGTGTGGTAGACATTTTTAGATAACAACTAGAAGTTTTTCTGTGAGGGTTCTATTAACCAGATGAATGGCCAAGTATAAACTTGGAAGCAAAAAGGTCTGGAGTAACCAGTTTACCTCTCTGGGTTCAGTATGGGCACCAGTACATTTTCATTTAGTGCATCTGGCCAATGCCTAATGGAAGTAATTACCCCAAGATATGGGTCTGAAATTTCTGTTTCTTCAGTTTATTCCAGTATAGTGGGTTCTGGAAGATTTGAGCCTGGATGTGCTCAGTGTAGTCATGAGACAGTACTAGTCTGGCCATATGTGCCAACCTTCAGTTTCAGAACCAGAGTGTTCGCTGTTTTGTGTTTCTTCACCCTATGCTAAATGGGAATTCAGGAACTTCTGTACCCTGAAAAATTTGCAATACCAGTATGTGTAACCCCATGGGGGTCCATCTTCACTTTGTATTATTCCTACTTTGTTATGTGAATAAAAGCCACACTCTAGAATCCCAACCTGGTTTGGACAGTATTGTTATTGCTTCTCTGCACCTGGATTTACTTGGGCACCCCTGTTCAGAAGTGCAAACTTAGCATAATTATTAGCAAACATTTTCTTCTAGGGATCTGGGTTGCTGGCCATAGTAACTGGTCCCTACCAGGTGTGTGCCAAGTAGTTGCCACAGTTGGTCAACTGTTTTTGTATAACAGTCTGGTCTACCTAGCCTAATGGTGGCACCGTCTCTGTTTTTTCTCAATGTCTTTTTTTTTTAGTATGTAAACCCTCACCCCTTTCTGTTGCCCCTAGATGTTTTGTGGTGAGAGGAGAAGCCCTGCTGGTTAAACAAGGGGCGGTGGGGGGGTTACAAAAATGGGGGCTTGTCTGGGATGTGTTTTTGAATTTGGGAGACAACATAGAGGTGTTTGCTCAAGTTGTGGCTAGTGTTTTGCCTTTCTGGCAGTTTGGTACCCAAAATTGGAAGCTTTGTGCAGAAGGATTTTGCCCGGAGTAGTGCCATCCATATGTGCCACTGTGTGTATGCTATTCATGTGCTGCATGTGTTGTGCTATTGTTTACCAAGCAGCTGTAAAGCCAAATTATGTGTGCCCCTTGTTCTGCATCAAAAGAGAGCATTTACAGTGATTATTTTCTCAAGTTTGTGACAAAAAAGTACTGTGAACTTTAGGAAACAACAAAACAATTGTGCCCTGCAAATTTCAAATGCTTGCTGTGTGAACTGGGGGCGTCGCTAAAGAAACAGCCAAGTTCTGACAAGAAATGGTCAAAAACGGTGCTCCCACTGTGAAAAAGTTCAGCCGAGAAAAAGAGTTGTTTTGCCGTTTAAATTTTGCTTGCTCGGCGATCGCCATGGAGGAAAAGCACAAGAACAGAGAGAGCAGCTCATTTGAATGGCGTTGAGTGATTGGTGAGACTGCAGTCAGTCCCGCCCGCAGCCAACTTCAGAGTGCAACCCAGTGTTCAAGAGAGGGAGCGAGCGAGTGGTGTGTGAGCTGGTAGCCAGTAGAATCGTCGCGGTGACAGTAAATATTCTAAATACTCTGAAATAAAGACTTTTTGTGCTAGTTCGGGCTCAACCCATTATCCGACCAATGGGGAAGTAAACGTGGTGTTCATAGTGACAATCAGCGGGATCACCAGCCCGTTTCAACCCAGAGGCCTTCCAGGATCAGCTTTAGGCTGAGATTTTCCAACAGAGTAAGCAGCTACTGATTCAGTGAGTACCATTCAGCAAAACTGAGCTCAAATTGTGTTGTGATTTTTACAAAGCCAGTTGGATCTGTGTGTAAACAGTGAGATTGTTTTTGCAAAGAAGGACTGTAAAGGGTAATCAAAGCAAACAAGAATTCTGAGCAGTGGACTGTGAACATGTATTATGGATTCAGCAACAGTATAATTTTCTTAGCAATCAAGAGGCTGAGTTGTATGAGAGACTACAACAAGCAGGCCATCATGTTCCTAGAAGTACTGTGGCTTTTAGTGACTTTAGCAAGTAAAATTGATTGAAAACTAATTGTAAAGTCAAAAAAATCATACAAGTGTGCTGAGGAGAGAAAAAGCAGTGCAATTGTAACAGTTTGAGTAAATTATCAGTAGCAGAAGGTTGGATGTACAGTGGCTTGAGTCAGAGACAGATTTGTTGATGCAACAGGAGTGCTACCACTGCCATTACAGGGTAGTAATGTAAACACAGCAGCAGGGAGCCATTTTAAGAGATTGTTCCAAGTATAGTGAACTCAGTAGAAACAATGACATTTTATGTGCTTATTTACAGACATGGCTTCGGGACCATCCCGCTACCCAGATCATGCCCAAGCTATGATAACTGAGGAGGTTGCCAAGCTTAAAGAAATTGAACAATGTTTCTGTGGTGGAACTTTGCCTCCTCATGTTGTGATTCCCAACAACCCTGTGAGAGTATGCATAATGTGCCTCAAGGCTGGAAGGGATGTATTCTTGATTCCTCGTTGTTCAGGGTGTTTAGAGAAGCAAGGTCTGTCTAGAATATCACAAATTCGTTTGGCTCCCACCTGGACAAAAGTAGAAAATCCTGCATGTAGCAGCGCACAACACCAGGTTGAACCTGTGGAGGAGGGCCCAGCAGAGTGTGGCACAAAGGAAGAAGGTGTAGATATACTGCCAGGGCAGATTCCTTGTTATGTCTCCACACCTGTGTCACAGATGGACAGTGCAGAGGGAGCATCAGTGCATCCATGTAGAGAGGGTCCTAGCCCGAGCCTGACTGAAGAGGATGAGGTTTGAGAGACTCTAGAATGGGAAGTGTCTACCTCTGCACCCAGTGAAGAGCGGACTGTCTCAGGAGTGAGGACAACTGCTCACTCCGGGGCCCAAATTCTAAGTGAGGAAGAGGAGGAGGAAGATATGTATCCTTCTGTTGAGGGTCCCAGTCTGCGGCCTCAAGCTCTTGCCTCAGAGGAGCCAGAAGAAGAAGTTGGTGACTCCACAACCCTGTCCTCAGAAGTGGTCAGGGACAAGTTCTATGTGCTTTGAGTATGCAACACTAGCTGAACCAGGACTGGCCACACCCAAGCCAGGCCGAGGGTCATACACTGATGAAGTGCAGTAAGGGAAAGACTGGTTCGTAGGAAGGCCAGCAACATCTATGGGTGGTCCTTTGCTACCTTTCCTTGGAGAGTCTGTGAGGAGACTGAGCAAAACAGGAGAGCCTGGCTAGTGGAGGAAGCAAGCAAGAATATGCATCCAGGTGCAACCTGTTATGTCAGAAACAAAGTCATATGAAACAGACTGCAGTTTTGGAAATTGGGCAGGACATTGTTCATAGAGACTGTGCGGATTGTGGACAACACAGGGAACAAGACTTTCCATTTCATCGATTATGTGCACCCAGATGGGGTCATAATTCATGCACCTGACCCAGAGTGGTACTACCCTCAAGTGTACCATCCTCCTGAGAATATGCCTATGCCTACCCAGAGGGAAGCAGAGCAGTGGTAGCAAGTCTCTGCCATCCAGCTGTTGCCATGCCCATGTTTTTCTGCCAGACTGGTGTTCCAGGATCCAGGTGCATCCAGATTTGTCAGCCTTGCAGTGTGCCTTTCCAATTTCATCACCTGGTCTTCCAGATAGCCGAGATGACATCAGCCCAGCTGTTTTTCTGATTAATCGCCTGGGATTTCGGATTATATCAGCCCAGCTGTTCCTTCCTGTTCCAAAGTTTTAACTCCTAGATGACTTCAGCCCAGTAGTTTCCAGTTCACCATCTGTTTTCTGGAAGATTTCCACCCAGTTGTATCCGAAAAATGCTGCCAAGGAGAGTCTTCAGCTGGAGAAGAGGTGATGTCCATTTTTCGTTCTTCAAGGGACTGGTAAGTCCAGATTTTTCTTACTTTATTGACATTGAAATACACATCCTGCACCTGGCAGACTTCAGACCTTGAACTGTCCACAAAGTCTCTCCCTTTGAACTATAGACTCCAAAAACTGTGCGTCAGTGGGCTCCAGCCCAGGAGAGACTGTTTTGTGGACCCTGCCTTCAGGCACCATTGCTGTCACTAGTTTGGACATTTAGGACATGCCACCCCCCAACCCCCACCACCACCCCGAAAGGTGTATTGTACATAAAGTTAGAGATTTTCTGCTGTTTTCTACTTTTTATACTTTTCTAAAAAATATTTTTTGGATTGTCCATTGTTTTGATGGAGGGGTTATGGTGGTAATACTGTGTGTTTTGTTGATTTTAAGTGTGTTTTTGTCTCTTTTTCTCTTTCAAGTGGTTCCTGGTAAAGGAGAAAGAAGAAAAAACCAGAAGAGGATGTGGGAACTCAGCCGAGTTCTTCTGCTTTTGTAGAGTGTTTAGTAGAACTGTATGGTTAACAGGTGTTAACAGCTTTTCTTCCACAGGTGTTAGTGCATGGGGGATAGTAGGAGTGTAATGCTTAGGTAAAGTGTTAGCTCTGTGGTTTGGTTTGCAGGTGTCCTGAGTTGGGGGGGAGGTTTCCTCTTTTAGGTAGATTTTTTGGGTTAGATAGGCTTTCCCTAGAGAGCTAGGGGGAAAGACAGGCTGTGGTCCTGACCTGCTGTAAGGGCCGCAGTGCTGGTCTGTTAGGGCCATGATCTGGACAGTTCTTCCAGAGCCACTGATTATACATAGTAAGATCATAGTGTAGAGGCTGATGCATCAGCCAATGGCCTCTGGGCCCTTAATGCTGCCTGCCTGTGCTGACACATGGTAGGAGAGGGTCAGATCACCCCTCTCCATAGGTAGCACATAGGGTGGGATGATCCGGTGCTGGTAGGTAACGACTGGGGATAGTCATTTTCCTGGCTAAGGGTGGGAGTTACTAGAATCCCAGTTAGAATCAGTGGCAGGCAGGGAAGGCAGCTTGTGAAATGCCAGGTAAATGGGGTTCACACTGTCACACTCTGTTTTCAGTCTCGGCTGAGCTGGAGTGATGATGTAATTATAGAACTCTCGCAGCAGCATAAGCCACAGTCTTAGCTGGCTTTGGAGTGAATTGGAATGTTCAGTTAGTGAGTAGTACAGTGAAGTACTAGGCAGTGAATTATGTGACTGTTCACATCGCTGTGCTAGAAAAACACAGCCTTGTGCCCAAGTACAATATTTTGAGCATCTTGCTCATTTTTGTTCTACCTGCTAGTGAGCAGCCTTGGCCCAGGAAGCAGTTATGTGGAGCTGTAGTTTTTATGTTTTTGGGAGAGACTACAGCACTCCACATATCAGTTAATTTCAAAGCTGTATATTATCTGTGGGAAGGGCATATTTAGCACTAATTTAAGGTGCCTTTCAGATACTTTTTAAAGGGAGCATTATACACTTTATTGGCAGATGAGTGAGACCCGAGTCTCTTACTTCCGAGTTACAGGGTATATCTGTCTCGCACTCTGCAAGCGGGCATGCGTGAGTCATGCGTGGAGATACGTGCAGAAACACGGGCCTCTGAGTGCATGTTAAGCATGTCCAGCGTGACAGGCAGGGCAGATGAGAACAGGAACCATCTATAGATGTAGGTAGGAATTTGGGGATATATACATGTTTGGCTGTTAGTGGAAGTGCTTGTGTATTTTCGGTGAAAAGACTTAGTAACAGCAGCTGGTGGAAACATTGGTCCATCAAGTTTGAAATTGTAGTCTAGCAGGCAGGAGTAGCTGTAAACCAACCATGTGACATATACTATGGCAGACTCAATTATGACTATGGAGGGGGATGTCAGTATTAAGTGTACTACATGCGCCATGTACATTATTGTGTATCCTCTGTTTGCATCAGCACCCTTCACACATAATAAATGTATAGAGGTGACAGAGCTAAAATCTGAAATTACTTTGTTTAACTCTAGAATGTCTCAACTGGAATAAAGTCAAATTACTATGATGGAATGTTTTCATCGTTGTAATGTTACTCGCCAAATGTAAGCAAATAGTACACTGCCCCCCCCCACATCATCTTTCCCAGTTGTTGATACATCACTAAATCCATTAGAAACTGTGGCTGCTACCATACATCAAGAAACTATTAACCTCCCTATCTTGGGTTCTCCTATTATTAATGGTGGTATAAATAATAAAAAAATTTAGAAGTGAATCGGAAGAAGAAGGCTCACATGAAAACTGGTATACAGTGCATAATCCAAGAGCTCAAAAAAAGGTAGAAAGGCTGATGTGTTTTCACTGCCACTAAGTAATAGTTTTTGAGCTCTTAGGTGGCACCTTAGTAGATACAGTACATGACTCAGGGACTATGACAGAGCCTGTTCTAGACCATCCTAGCACCTCCAAGATTATTACTACTAGTGATCCTATCAATAACTGCTCATTTGATTGGATTCCCCCAGTACCTACATCAATAGCTCATGGCCCTCCGGTTACATCTATGGAAAACCCCCCAATGGAAAATTCAGATATTGATATTAATCCTCCTTTAGATAATCAACAGCTGTTTATTTTAGGTGATTCAATGATCAAACATTTAGACAGGGCTGTATGTGATGGTGATAAACAAAATTGAACCTGCTCTTCATTTAGGGGAGCCTTGATATCTGATATTACCAAAATGGTTGGTGATATTGTTCAAATTTTGGTGAAAATCCAATGATAATAGTACATGCTGGTACAAATAATCTCTTTGGTAATTCAGTTTGTTTCATAAAGGAAGATTATGTTGCTTTAACAAATAAATTGGTTTCCCTTGGATGTGATATCTACATATCTGAAATTTTACCACGTCCTGCAGCCCCAGACTTCATAAATGATAATATAAGGTGTTTAGATGAATGGCTTCGGAAATGGTGTTTGCACCAAGATATTAGATGTATCCCTTACTGTGAAGGATTTATAGGTAGGCTTCAGCTATTTTGTGCTGATGGGCTACATTTGAGTAAAAGAGGAAATTCCATTATGGGGAAAACATATCTGATATTATAGATCAAAATTTAAACTAAGTTATGGGGGGGTGGGGTCTACAGCAGTTAAACTTTCTGCCTGCAAACCCATAAAAGACTGTCAAAAAACTCTAACCCACTTAAACACGTTGCGTTTAAATGCTAGAAGTTTAAATAATAGAATGAACACGTAACTAGAATGGCATTAGTAGATGCAAATAAAGTTTCAATTATGGAAACATGGTGGGACACAAAGACTGAATGGGACCCTGTCATTCAGGGCTTTGACGTATATTCCCTCAATCGGGATGGAAAAAAGGCAGGTGGTGTAGCTGTTTTTCTCAATAAACATCTAGATAGTTTGGACATAGCAGACCAAATTAAAAACCCTATATATCATAACTGAAACTGTCTGGGTTAAATTATCATTCAAAAATATGCCACCAATAGTTTTGGGGACTTGTTATAGGCCCACAAACTCTTCTGTAGCCTATATGGAGGCCATACTATATGAAATGGAAATAGCATGCAAAATTGGAAATATCCTGTTAATGGGGGATCTTAATTTGGTAGATATAAACTGGCATGAAAATATAGCAAATACTTCAAACAGTGAAAATCTTCTAGCAACGTGTGCCCAGCTTCACTTAAAGCAGTGTGTTTCTCATCCTGCTATAGGTAGTAGTCTGTTGGAAATAGTTTTGCGTGGTGATAGTCTTGATGTTTATGATGTTTCAGTTGAAGCACCTCTTGATAATAGTGACCATAATGTTACCTCCTTTAAGTTAAAATGTTCCTGGGAAATTGATTCGGAGTCAGTCTCAATTTATTTGTATGAAAAAGCTAATGCCCTTGGGATGGAACAAGTCTTTGGATACATAGATGGAGAAAAAGAACATGCTGGCCTTGCATTACAAGAATACTGGGAGCTTCTGTATGATACATAAATATATGTTAAGGAAGAGTTTATACCATGTAAAACTAAATATATAAAAGGCAAATTACAGCTTAAATGGCTGACTAAATCTATAAAGAAACTTATTAAGCAAAAAAACCAAAAATACGTCAGATATCTTAAATCAAAAACTGTTCATAATATATAGAGGCACAGAAACTCTGCAAAACTGTTATTAAGAAGACTAAGAAAAAATGGGAACTGGATTTGGCAAAAAAAATGCAAAAAAATCAAATAGTAAACAATTTTTTTCTTACATAAACTCTTTAAAAAAACCTAAATGTAAGGTGGGTCCCATTCAAATGGAAAATCAAATAATTCAAAATTCAAAGGAAATGGCTGACATATTGAACAGTGTATTTTGTAAGAACTATACAACTTCAGACATCCCTGTGTCTTATCAAGTAGATACTAGTTTAGATCCCATTGGTTTTATGACTACAGACATTGCAAATAAATTAAAGTTACAAAAAGGGAATACCTGTATGGGGCCTGACCATATTTCAGGACAGTTGTTGTTTTTACTCATTGATTGCTTATTGATTCCCTAAAAACTACTTTTCGAGTCATGTTTGCCTAAGTGCTTTGTCCCAGTGTAGTGGAAGACTGCAAATGTTGTCCCTATATATAAAAAGGGTCTAAAATCGGACTTTTCAAATTATCGACAATTAGCCTCATGTCACCGATTTATAAGATCTTTGAAAGTTTAATTAGAAATGTACTAACTCCTATATTGAATAAGTCAGACATGGAACAGCTCGGTTTTAAAAAAGGTAGAGGCTGCCTGTCAAATCTGATGTGTTTTTATGAAAACATCAGTTCATTGGTAGATAGCAGAATACCTTGTGATGTCATATTTGTGGATTTTAGCAAGCCATTTGATGCTATGCCACATTGGGCCTTAGAAATAAAGTTACAAAATTTAAAAATAAACAAATATATTATTATATGGATTAAAAATTGGTTATCAAATCGTACACAATGAGTTAGTATAAATTAATGTTTATCTTACATTGGTTATGTCACTAGTGGAGTCCCCCAGGGCTCGGTTATTGGTCCATGTTTGTTTCAGGCCTTTATATCTGATTTAACATCAAATTGCCAGTCAATGTCTATTAAGTATGCAGATGATATAAAGATTGGTGGACCATGTACAAGTGAAAACGATTTTGACATAATTCAGCAGAATTTAGATAAAATCTGTGAATGGGTTACTTTATGGGGTATGAAATTAAACAACTCCAAATGCAAGGTTATGCATTTTGGTCATATAAATTCCTCTAGGACATATATGTTAGGACATTACCCACTCAATGAAACTACTGGTGAAAGAAACCTGGGCATAACAATTTCAAATAATATGGACTTTTCTCATCACATAAATGAATCAGTAAATAAAGCAAATAAGGTTATCTGGTCTATTAAATGTAATGTCTCCATAAAAGACCCAGAGGTCTTAATGCCATTATTTAGAGCATATGTTAGGCCTCACCTAGAATATGTATCTCAGCCTTGGTGTCCTATAAGAAAACTAATATAAACCAATTAGAAGGAGTCCAGCGCAGATTCACTAAACATTTGAGAGGCATGTACCATCTTCCTTATGAAGCTAGATTATTTAATCTTAATCTGTTATCACTAGAAACTCACAGGTTATGTGAAGATTTATTATTCCTTTATGATATAGTCCAGGACCAGGAATTAATGGTTGATTTAGGATTCAGTTTTAAGGATTCATCCGATAACACTAGAGGTCACCCTCTCCAATTTATAGGTAAATCCTTCAATTACACTAAGAGGAAATATTTTTTTACCTTAAGGGTAATTAAGCCTTGGAACAATGTGCCATTACATATTATTATTAGTAAGGATAAAGAGCAATTCAAAGCAAGATTGGATAAATATTTATTATCCGTTAAATCATTGGCATATTATTGATTTGGACTAGTACGTGAGCATTTATGGGCCAATAGGCTCTCTTGCTTTCCAAACACCTTAGTATGAGTTTGAGGAGGAGGCTGCAGCTGCTGGACAGCTCCTCATATTAGTTCTGACAAAGAGCTACTCCTTTTTGTTTTGTGGTAGTTTGTTCTCACCCTAGAAGAAAAACAAAGAAGACAGTTTTCTAAAGTACTGGACACCTCTGCCAGAAGGTTTTCCCCGCCCCATCCAAGGAGGGATGAGGGCAAACTCCAGGATTCAGGGGAAATCCCCTTGATCCATTTGTTTGGTGAAGCTGCCTTGTACAACTTCATCTGTTGTGAGTACAACCCTTTTTCTGTGTAAGCCCAGGGGCATCTGCAATACCTTGGGGTAATTTCTCTTTCAATGGGACCAGTCACCCGGCACTAGGTAAAGTTTCTGTCTATGTTGGAGTCTAAGAATGTGACTGTCCAAGTACAAAACTTTTAACTTTGACACCCAGAGGTGTGCCAGTAGTTTGTTAAGTGTGGTAAACATTTTTAGATAACAACTACAAGTTCATCTGTGAGGGTGTTATTAACAGAATGAATGGCCAAGTATAAGCTTGGAAGCAAAAGATGGGAGAGCCCCCCATCTAGAGTAACCAGTTTACCTCTCTGGGTTCAGTTTTGGGCACTAGTACATTTTCATTTAGTGCACCTGGCCAATGCCTAATGGAAGCAATTACCCCGAGATGTGGGATTGGGAATTTCTGTTTCTTCAGTTTACCCCAGTATAGTGGGTTCTATAGGAGTTGAGCCTGGATGTGCTCAGTGTGGTCATGGGTGCCATTTTCATTCCCGTGGGAAATGGGGACAGTGCTAGTCTGGCCGTATGTGCCAACCTTCAGTTTCAGAACCAGAGTGTTCACTGTTTTGTGTTTCTTCACCCTATGCTAAATGGGAATTCAGGAACTTCTGTACCCTGGAAAATCTGCAATACCAGTATGTGTAACCCCATGGGGGTCCATCTTTGCTTTGTATTATTCCTACTTTGTTACATGAATAAAAGACACACTCTATAATCCCATCCTGGTTCGGACAGTATTGTTATTGTTTCCCTGTGACTGGATTTACTTGGGCGTCCCTGTTCAGAAGTGCAAACTTAGCATAATTGTGAGCAAAAGTTTTCTCCCAGGGACCTGGGTTGCTGGCCATGGTAACTGGTCCCTACCAGGTGTGTGCCAAGTTGTTGCCATGCTTGGTCGACTGTATTTGTATAAGCCTGGTCCACCTCACCTAATGGTGGCCACCTTCTCTGTTCTTTCTCTATGCCTTTTTTTTTTTTAGTATGTAAACCCCCATCCCTCTCTGTTGCCCCTAGACTTTTTGTGGTGAGGAGAAGCCCTGCTGGTTAAACAAGGGGGCTGGTGGAGGTTACATATATATATTCATATATATATATATATATACTTCCCTTACTCTCAACTACTGTAACTTTTCTTTTTTTTCTTTTTTTAGATAATTCCCGAGGAAGACCTATGGCCGAAACTTTGATTCTAGAGTCTAAGTAAAATCCTCAGAGTAGTTCATCCTTGGGATTTCTAGGTTTACATGGACCTATTTGAGGGTACAGTTCAGGGTCAGCACATCACTACCAGACTCTTCCCTGTGAACAGACATGAGTTTCTGCAAAGTTTTAGTGATGATCATGGCCTTCCTCTGAGAGAGCTGTGTGTAACATATAGGTACAATCTTCTTTCAGTGCATTGTTGAGATTTTCAGCTCACATGCATTGAGTAAGCCATTGTGCTAGTGGAATAGTGTATGATCCACTGGTGCAGTCCCAGCTCGATGTATTACCTATCATTTTGCATGAACTCCTCCGTTCTCCTATCTATCTGTTGTGTGGGTACCGTCTATTTTCCCAGCTGTACTTTGCTATTAGAACAAAGGGGCTGCTGGAAGTCTGGAGTACTGTTTTGGATCAGATTCCAACATGAGCATTTACTGTGAGAGAGAGTCCTAAGGCGTTCATTTTAAACTGCATTTTAGAGTATGAATAGGTGTTAGGAAAGTGCTAACACCAGTGTTAATGTTTTTAAATGCTTTTATTTACATATCTTTGAAGCAGAAGTAACAAGAGTGCACTTCCGGTCCCACAGCATAAAGGGCCCTCCAGAATGAGAGTTGGCAGATTGGTACAGTGAGTGAACCACTGTGCCAATGGTACAGTGTGTGGTCCCCTAGTGCAGTCCCTGCTTGGTGTATTACCTCTCATGTTGTGTGGAAACTTCTGTTCCTCCTCTCTCTGCTGTGTTGGTACCTTTTTTTTCCCCAACATTGCCTTATTGAATTTTATGCACGAGACAGTATGATAAACCATGTGCATGTGTAACGTTAAAAAACAGTTAATACAGTGCAACCTAAAAAAGCTTAAACTTATTGGATTTCAAAAGCAAAACCCTTAGAAAATAACAATAATAAAAACTGAATTACGACAGACTTTGATTCTATGCATAGTATATTAATAAAACAGACTCATTTTCTGATATTAAATACAAATTTATGAAGAACCATCTGGGGCTGCAGGTCACGGAGGGTGGATCAGTAGGTAGCACACTCACCTCTGAGGCCGGGAGATCAGAGGGCTGTGGGTTCAGTTCCTACACCTGGCACTTGGGTTAATATCCCAGTACTGACACTGTAGTGCAGCATGAGAGGGGTGCTGCACTTCTGAGGTGCCGTCTTTCGGATGAGACGTTAAACCGAGGTCCCATCTGCCTGGATTGGTGGTAGTTCAGGTGGATGTTAAAGATCCCATGGCACTTATCGAAAAGAGTAGGGGAATTTCCCTGGTGTCCTGGCCAAATTTTCCTCATTCACTAAAAATACCACCAACAGCTTAATCTGGTTCAAGGTCAGTTGGCATTCATCTGTATCCCCCTCTCCCGGGTCGTGCCTGAAAATAGGCAGGATTTGTCTAGTGCACTTACCCGGTCAACAAAAACTAAATAAAATAAAAAATGCTTGCATTACTCTTTGAAGGGTCCCCATATGAGGTCATACATGCATTTACTCCCCTGGGTTTTACATATCAGTCTTTCCACGTTCTTGTTGTCAATTATGGCATAGAGCAAAGTTGCTAGTGTGGGAACATCTATATTCTTTCAGTTCACTAGTATTCCCAAATTAGCCATATTAAAGGCTACATGGACCAGCTTCTTTTGCCTTGATTGCCATTTGTCCATATCAGACCAATCCCCTAGAAAGAACGTTTTGGGTGGGATGTCAACATGGGTAGCTGTAATTTCTGACAAAATTTCCTCTATGCTGGACCAAAACGCTGACAAACGGGGGCAGCAATACATCGTGTGCATTATATTTCCAATTGTAATGACTGGAAAATTTGCTGCGCCTAGCAGTGGTGTTCATAAAATGTATTATCTTAAATGTACTTTGAATGAGTGCTCTCCAAGTCAGAAAAGCAGAGCGCTATCGAGAATCCACTTATGTGCAGCATGAAAAAGGCAGTTCAACAGTCCAAAACGGAAATTCAGTGCACACATATGCTGCCAATAAATATTAGATTTATTATAGTACAAACTAATACATAAAATGATAATCAACTTTGCCCCTGTGCTTTCAAACTCGCTGCCTCTTCATCTGGGGCATGGCTAAATGAATGTCATGCTGATGGTATTTGAATGCCTAGTGGCTCATTTTAATGGGTGCCTAGTAACCTGATTGGCAAGATTCAGAATCAGCAAGATGGTGATCTTATACATATTTATTAATATTCAAAAGCAGTGAAAAAGCAGGGATACTGAACAAATACTTCTGCTCAGTATTCACAAAAGTAGAGGAGGAGGAGGAGGAGGAGGTACCTAAACCAATCAATAGAAGCACTCTGGATAAGGGGGTCAATACCAGTCCATTCACAGAAGAAAGGATCCTGAAAGATCTCCTGAAACTGAAGGTGGACAAAGCAATGGGGCCAGATGGGATTCACCCCAGAATTCTAAAAGAACTAAGGGGAGAACTAGTGAGACCACTGACTACCCTTTTTTTGCAATTAATCTTTTTATTGAAGGGTAGGGTTTTACAAATTATAAGCACAGTTACACACAGAAAAAGTACAGCAAACAGTTTACAGATTTGTACATACAAGTTGTCTATGCAGGTTTTGAAAGCTGTGGATTATAACTTGAAATACATTAGACACACAAACACTCAATTTGTCAAATGCAATACGTAAATCCATCCTAAGCTCAAATATTGTTCAAGGGGGTTTCAGCAGATCTTTAGAACCCTTAGCTTTTGGTGGTGAGGCATGGGGAGCAAAGGCGTTCATGTATGGGGCCAAAATTTCTTGGAATGCTTGACAGGTGTTTTTTTGTAAAATGAGCCAACCTTGTTTGAGATGCCTGAGATTCCATGGCCTGGTACCACTCCCCATATAAAGGAACATCTGGGGTCCTCCAGTGTCTTAGAATTAGTCTAACAAGTTCTGCAGAGGCCTGGGTAAGCCATAATCTATGCGTATCTCTCAGTTGAATCCCCTCTGAGAGACGGCCAAGTAGCCAAAATCCCAGGTTGGTAGGAAATGTCACACCAAGAATTCTGGAGCAGAAGTGGATTACCCTAGCCCAAACTGGTTGCAGTAATCCACAGTGACGTAGGCTATGGAGCAGGTCTGCATTGAGAGTATGGCATCTCCATCATGCATCTTGTGTTAACACACTAATTTTTTTAAGTTGAGATGGAGTGTAGTACCACAAATGCAAAACCTTATTTCTAATTAGAATGATATGCTGGTCCACACAAGCTGCATGTGCAGTTTTCCAGCACCTGCTCCATTGCTGGTCTGAGATCTTTGAGTTCAACGTTGCTGCCCACCTGGCTTTCACAGATGCAGAGGGATCAAGGGAACAATCTCTCATCCAGCCTTGTATAATCCCTGTCAACCCTTTATTTTTCTGGGACCAGGCCAAGAGAAGTAGTTTAGCTGTAGTGGAATTGGGGGATTTGACACAGGTAGGACAAAGACACTCTCTCCTCCCCTAGCTATAGAACAGGCTTCTGAGTTGAAAATATTGCCAAAAGCTCTCCTTGGGTAAGGAATTGTTTTCTTTCAGGTGTTGAAAGGAGAAAAAAAGTGTTATTATCCTCCTGTTCCAAATTGTGAAAGATGTGAATCTGGGCCTTAATCCAGGTGTCCCACCTGATGGGTTGATGTTCTATGCAGAGGTGCGGATTGTTCCACAGGGGAGTCAGGAGGCCAAGGCCTAGGCATTTGTGGGCCCCTTTCCCCATTTTAGTCCATGCCTGGTGACTCAACTTGACAGTCAATCACCTTTGAGCTTTTTTTGGTAGTAAGGAGCCCAAGTAATTAAGTGGGAAGATGCCACCCAGAACCTCAGTTTCTATTTCCAACCACATCGGTAGCTGGCGAGCCCTTATGTCCAGGGCACTACATATCTTGGCAGCAAGGAAGGCATAGTAGTATTTGGAGAAATCAGGGAGATTCCATTCCCCTCTTTCCCAGGAGGCTCTAAGTTTAACTCTACTAAATCTAGATTTGTTACATCCCCACAGGAATCTGCTCATTAGAGAGTGGAATTTCTGTGCCCACATCTCAGGGAATGTTAGTGGTAAATGAGAGGTCAAATAGTATATCCTGGGGGCCATCAGCATTTTTACTGCAACTATCTTCCCTGCCAGGGACAATGTAAATGTTCCCATCTTAGTAGTACTTCTTTGGACAGACGGGCCCACACCGGAGCATAATTCCTGTCAGCTAGGCTTGATAGGTCAGGGGAGAGCTTAACCTCTAGATATCTGATTTCTGAGGGGGACCAGTTAAGACCCATAGATTCTGCCACACTGGGTGTGGCGAGGGGGTTTAGGGGCATTACCTCTGATTTGAAAATGTTGATTCTCAGGCCAGATATAGCCCCAAATACCTTTAAAGTATTCAGATTAGGTTGTATACTGCTTTCAATATCCTGTGTCACTATCAAGCAGTTATCCACATACAGCTTGGCATGGTAGTGCTTTTCTCCCACCTGTATTCCTTGGATCCCTGGGTTATTGCGGATAGCTGCAGACAGGGGTTCCATGGCTAACACAAAAAGCAATAGGGATAGGGGGCAGCCCTGCCTTGTACCCCTGTGTAGTACAAAAGCTGGGGATAGGGTAGCATTGGTAATAACCCTGCCACTTGGTTTCCTATATAGGGTTCAGATCCATGAGGAAAAATAGGGCCCTGTGTTGCCGAGATCCAAGACCGTGTGCAGGTACTCCCACTCTATTGAATCAAAGGCTTTTTCAGAGTCTATGGTTACCATTGCTGCAGGAGAGGGAAACCTGACACCTTTTGCATTAAGGTAATGAGGGCATGTAGGTGATCTGAGCTGTGTCTCCCCTTTACAAAGCCCACTTGGGAGGGATGAATAATATTGGACAAAAGTTTCTCCAGTCTGGTCGCCATAACCTTTACCAAGATTTTGGCATCAGCATTTATTAATGAAATGGGCCTATAGTTTCCAGGGTTTGTGTGGTCTTTCCCTTCTTTGGGCAGGATGGTAATCATGGCTTCTCTTAGTGTGGGAGGTAGCTCTCCCTCCAAGTGGGCTTCTTGCAACATCTGTTGCATGGGGGTGGTCACCCCAAGGGTGTACCAGTCTGTAGAAGTCTGCTTTGCCAACTTCTGAGACAGTGACTGGCATATCTAGTGTGTGTTTTTGGGCTTCTGTCAGGGCCGGGCGAGATAGCTGGTCTGTGAAGGCCATGAACTTGGCTTTATTCCAGTTTTCATGGGAGACATAGAGGGTTTGGTAGAAACCTGTCATGGTCTCATTAATTTCCCATTGGTCATACACCATTTTGTCCTTTGGGCTTCTTAGCCTCTGGATATGCCTGTCTGCCTGTCTCTTTTTGAGCCTGAAGGCTAGTAACTTCCCAGCTTTTCCCCCCTCAGCCCAGTGTTTATGTTGGGTCCTTATTTGTAGCTCAGCCAGTCTAGCTGCTAGAGTGTTGAGTTGGATTCTTAGTCTGGTCAGGTCCGAGATTAGTTTGGGGTCCTTAAGCCTATGGGCAATGCTTTATATTCTGCCTCTTTAGATTTTAGTTGGACTTCTAACTGGGCCTTTTCCCTCTCCCTCTGCTTCCTCCCATGTGAAGTGAAGCTAACAATGAGACTTCTAAGCGTGACCTTATAAGCCTCCCAAATTGTGGCAGTGGAGGCAGAGTCTGGGGGATTATTCTGGAAGAATTTGGCAGATTCTGTCTTAACCATGTCTTGAAAATCAGTGTCATGTAAGAGCAGTGGGTCTAGCCACCAAGCTGTTGATTTTTGTTTACTAGATGGGTCGGCGGACAACATGAGCACCAGAGGGATGTGGTCCAATAGGTATAAGGGGGCAATATAAGTATTAACCACCTTTGGTGTGACCCTCCCCCCACCTGAAGTCAGTCAGTAGTCTAGCCTGTTGACCATTGCTCAGGTTGCTGAGAAATATGTGAAGTCTTTAACAGATGGGTGATGTAGTCTCCAGACATCAGCCAGCTGGTGTAGAGTGATCAGATCCATGAGGGCTCTGTGCGAGTTGGTGTGGGGTTCTGGTCTGGCACTGGATCTGTCCAGCAAGAAGTCCAGTGCCATATTTAGGTATCCCCCCACCAGAATCCCAGGGTTATCCAGAGATCAGTCCAGTATTTTTTGGGAAAGGGCATTGAGGAAGGTGGGGGCATCCTCGTTGACGCATACGCATTTACTAATAATATTGGGCCCACTGGAGTGGTTAACTTGACTAAAATCCAGCATCCCTCAGCATCAGCTTCATAGTAAATCTCTTTCCACTGCAGTTTCTCATGGAGCAGGATGGAGACCCCTTTGTTGGATTTACCCGAAGTGCTGTGGTGTTCCCTGCCCACCCATTCCCATGCCTTCTTACGGGGCTTTCTTTTTTTACTTTTATTTCTCTTCTCCTCCCTACAGGCATCCTTTGGGTGTACCCTCTCGACATCCACCCTACTGCCAGCCTGAACCCTCGCTTCTCCTCTGATCTCCTCCCCCGAGCGACCCCCAGGCAGGCTCGACCCCCGGTACCATCTCCAGGGCTGATTCCGCCCCCTTGGCGGTGTGCTTCTTAAGTATGAAGTGCCTATCTGGCTGGCCATCGGGTCAGGGATGAAGGACGATCCTGGGATGTGGGCTGAGTTACTGGAGTCACCGTCATCTCACCAAAGGGATGAGAGGCCTTTTTCAGTTTTTCTTTACTTGTCCCCTCGGGTTGCGGCAAGCCAGGCAACGTAGAGATGCAAACTCCACCCCTAATGCACTCACTTGCGTTGCCACGCTAGGCACCCCTGATTCGCCACCAGAGGCCGCTCCAGGAGTGAGCGCTACCCTCTATCCCTCCCCGGGAAGAGACAGCAGTCCCTCAGATGCTCAACCTCTTCCCTCCCTGCCGACTCCCAGTGACCCTGGCTCATTTCCAAACCCGGGTCGCCGGCGTGGCGTGAGGTGTGGCATCCAGCGTCCAGCGCCTCAACCCTCAGCACCACCGGGCTGGCTTTACGGGCCTCTTGGTTGCTTAGTTTATTTTCCTGGAGGAAGACTATGAGGCAGTTAAGGTTCTTTAAATGGCCAGTATTTTTTTTCTGTTTGATTGGGGAATTCAACTCCCTAATGTTCCAGGAGATTAAAGTAATGTGATAAACTAGCCATAGTCCCTGGTCAAGAGAACACTTCCTTTGCAGAAGATCACTAACTGCCTGTCCCCAGTCAAGGATTTAGGCCCCCTTTAACCTAAGTATTCTAGTTGAGTCAGGTGGAGGGGCATAACCCCATTCAGGGTGAGTGTCTGCAGCATCGACTGTAGCTGTAACATAACTGAGTGTTGTGCATTTTGCCTGAACTGTCTGTTCGATTTCCCCCATCCTTTTTTTAAGAAGCCTATTACTTGCTCCTGTGAGCATACCTGTTTGTTGCCCAATCATGCAATACCTGAACCATGTGTTAAATATCCAGAAAACATCCATCAACATGTTACACAAAGATAAAACAAAGCAACATGTCATCTGAAGTAGAGGAAAGGCTCCAGCTATGGAATTGGATTCTCAACCAACATTGTGTAACCCTATGTTCCCATAGCCACCCTCTGGGGGGAAGGTCATTATATTGCAGGTGTGTCATCCTAGCAGTTGGTTGTGGAGGAGTATCCTCCATGGAGAGAGGGCTGAGCCCAACTTTCTCAGGTCATATTCTATGACCAATAGCACCATAAATGTCCAAATAGTGGGAATTGACTCCAAGGTTCTTGGGGAGGGGCAGTAGTATTCGCCCTAAGAATGCTGACTCCTCAAATAGCTATCGGGCCCCGGGATGCTCATCATAAATTAGAACAGTGGGTCTTGGGAGGGAGGGATCACAGTGATTCAGTGCATTCTTTTCCTGGGTGGACTAAGGGTCATACAGTATCTATTCCCTCCATTCTTCCTGTGTCACTAGAACAAGCACAGGAAGCTGCCCAGAGTACCCTCCATGCATTTTCAGCTGCAAGATAACATTTCATCAAAATAAGTAGGCGCTATCCATAACCACCGCTGTCCTTTACTAAACCAAGGCAGCAGCCAAGTGCGGTCATGGGGAGATAAAGCGTTATTTATTAAAGTTACCCCCACCTTTTAAACAGAATCAACTGGTGAGCGAGCATCAACAAATGCATCCCCCCCCTCCAAACATCACAGCAGTGAGAGAAAGAAAGTGTTACCTGTACCCCCGCTGCTCTCAGAGATAAGGTGTTAAACAACACCTCAGCTAGTCTAACAGTCAGCCCGTCGGGTCAGTATTCCCTGAGGCATTAAGCAGTGCCTCCAGCTTGTCTAATGAGTTTTCATCCTCAGACTCTTCATGTTGCACACAGTCTGCCCAATCATCTGGTAATGAGGACCATTCCCCTGAGGCATCAATTACAGTTCATGCATGTGTGGGTGTGCTTGGATGTCTGGCTCTCAAGTCCAAAGGAGCCGGGGTTAGCTCTCTCAGGGGTTCACAGCAGCTGCTGGTTTTATTGGGTGTCACCTCTGGAGAGCAGCTACTGCCATCAGAAGGAAGAAATCTTAATTGATGGTTTTGCAAGCACTCTTTTCTGGGTTGGGGCTTCCTGGGGTGTCCCCTCTAGGCTTCTTCTTGGGGTGGCCTCTCGTGGCAGGCTGCCATGGTGCTTCGCCCTCTACCCCTTGAGCTTTCTGGTGTGGCTCTGGCTCCTGCACCTCATGGCTCACCTCCATTTTTGATGATGAGCAGCCTGATAGAAAACAGCCATGCAATGGGGATGCTGCAGGTCTGCGGCAGTGGTACTGGAGAACTTTTTCAGCTTCGGCTGGGCAATTGAAGGCAATGTACTCCCCATTAAAGTTGACTTGTAGGGTAGCCGAGTATCTCAGTGATGTCTGGATATTCAGTTTGCAAAATTTTTGCTTGACTCCAGCGTAAGCCCTTCTCTTATTAGATAAAGCCTGTGAAAAGTCCTGGTACATTTGTATCCAAAGGCCATGCCTTTGAAAGGAGCCTTATTCCCGTGCCTCCAAAGAAAGTATTCTTTCTCAGGGTATCTGAGGAATTTACAGAGGATGGGCCTAGGTTTATCTCCTGGTTATGGGCGAGTAGCTAAGGATCAATGAGCCCTCTCAATCTCGGGGACAGTATAGTTATTGTCATTAAGAAGCTCTGGCAGGAGGATGTATAAGAAAATTGTACATGTCCCTGCCCTCTGCTCCCTCTGGGACCCCCACAATCCTAATATTTTGTCTCCTGGCATGGTTTTCCATGTCATCTACCTTATTCAGGGTTCTATGTGATAATGGCGAAAGCCCAAAGGCGATCACCATTATCGCACAGACAGAGTGCCAAAAACATTTTCGGAACTCTGACACCTCCAACGCACAGGACAATGGAGCCAGAACATGTGTTTTAATGCTTTCTGTAGTGGGGCTGTTCCCCCTACCCCCCCCCACTAAAGAATTCTCAACTCCGGGGGAAGTGCATGTCGGGGGGGTGACAGCATTACAAAATAAAGGTTCAGTCCAGGTGCAATAAAATTGTACCAGCGCCCAGACCCGAACCCGGTACCTCACCCACGCCAAACACTAGCCAACCCCCTACGCTATGACACAGCTTGGCAATCCACTACAGGCGCCACCCTACAGCTCCTCCACCCCCCAGCCCATGCTCGCCATGCTAGCTCCCCCCGCCATGGTATACATATAGCTTACATCTCTGTCGCCCAGTTCACCCACCCCCTTATCCAGTTGCCCTACCGTCCCATCGCCATGAGGGATTGCTCTAGGAAGGAATCGCCGTTATGGACAGCACCCTTCCCCATGTCCCACCTCATGGGATACCCTTATGGAGCAGGTATTGAAGTTTATTGTGGTCTAGAAGAGTGCCCTGGTGACTTTGAATTGTGGCCTCAAGGTGCTGGGTGGACTGTTTAGTGTGGGCTACCCTGGTGGCTAATGTGGCTAGATCCATGTTGGTTTTATTAGCTACTTTTTTAGGTCATTAGTGTCTAATAGGATTTTATCCAGTTTGTTCATGATAGCCCCCAAATCAGAAGATGGATGACTTGTCTGGTGTAGCTGATGGGCCCCACATCTTGGAGCTGATGCCATCATGCATGACTGTCACTGCTGAGTCCCTTGAAGCTCCTCGTGGGGTAGCTGTAATTTAGCCCACCCATCTGGCAGGGCCAATACCTCATGCTGGCTTCTTAATGCAGAATATAGCCACTAGGAACATCTGATGCCACCATTCTTGGTGTCAAACTGCTGCGGGAGACTTCGGCTTTATTGTACCCAATTCTGAATGGCTAGATGGTCAACAGGATGCTCTCTGTGGATGGGTGCTATAAAAATTACACTGCCATTATTGTGCTGGCAGGCTCCCCCGCCACTGACTACCCTTTTTAACAAATGATGGGAGGATGGTGTGGTACCTGAGTACTGGAAGTGGGTGAATGTGATTCCCATTAACAAAAGTGGGAGCAAGGCAGAGGCAGGAAACTACAGACCTGTTAGTTTGACCTTAGTGGAAGGGAAAATTATGGAATTCTTCTGAAAGAAAGAACTGTTGAATACCTAAAGGCCAGTGGGACACAGGACCGAAGGCAGTATGGATTCACAGCAGGAAGGTCATGTTAGACCAACCTAATAGATTTCTTTGACTGAGTGACCAAAGTAGTAGACAATGGAGGGGTTGTGGACATGGCCTACCTAGACTTTAGCAAGGCATTTGACACAGTCCCACACAAAAGATTAATAAACAAGTTAGCCAGCCTGGGAGTGGGTCCCAAGGTGGTAACCTGGGTAAAACGTTGGCTGGACAACAGGACGAAGAGGATAATAGTAAATGTAGTACACTCTGAAGAAAGAGAGGTTACCAGAGGGGTACCGCAGGGTTCTGTACTGGGACCAGTCCTCTTTATTGTCTTTATAGCTGACATTGTGGAGGGACTGGAAGGAAAGGTATGCCTCTTTGCAGATGACACAAAGATCTGCAACAGGGTTGATACACAAGGAGGTGGAAAGGATGAGAAGGGACTTGGCAAGGTTGGTGGAATGGCCAAAAGTATGGCAGCTTAGATTCAATGCAAAGAAGTGCAAAGTAATGCACCTGGGAAACAAAAACCCAAGAGAAGAGTACACAATGGGGGGGCAGTATTAACAACAACAAAAATGGAAAGGGACCTGGGGGTAGTTATATCAGATGACCTAAAGGTGGGCCAGCAATGTGAGAAGGCAACAAGGAGGGCTGGGGGGATACTGGGATGCATAGGGAGATGCATCACCAGTAAAAAACAGGAAGTTGTTATCCCTTGTACAGACAGTTGGTGAGACCCCATCTGGAGTACTGCATGCAGTTCTGGAGACCCCATCGCCGCAAGGACAGAGACAGGATGGTGGCAGTCCAGAGGAGGGCAACTAAAATGGTGAAGGGTCTGCACCAGAAGCCATACAAAGAGAGACTAAAAGAGCTTCACATGTATACACTAGTGGAAAGAAGGGAGAGGGTGACATGATAGAAATTTTCAAGTACCTCAAGGGAATCAACAAAGTCCAAGAGAGTAACATCTTTCAGAAAAAGGGATGTGCAAGAACAAGAGGGCACAATCTGAAGACAGAGGGAGGATGGCTCAGGGGCAAAGTGAGGAACTATTTTTTCACAGAGAGGGTGGTGGACACTTGGAATGGCCTTTCTGAGGAGGTTGTGGGGTCAAAAACACTGAGGAAAATTTAAGAATGCATGGGACAAGCCAACCCAGTGGGACTGAGGGTTGAGGCACTGGACGCCACACCTCACACCACGCTGGTGACCTGGTTCATGAACGAGCCTGGGTTGTCAGGGATCGGTGAGGGGGAGGTTGAGGAGTGGGACTGGGCTGCTGTAGGGTGGCTCTCCTCTCCCGGGGAGGGATCTGGAGTTTCCCCTGGCCCTTGAGTGCTGCCAGGTGGAGGACAGATGGCAGTTTTGGCCATCGGGGAGGCTCAGCGAATGCCAGGAGAGGGGCAGAAGGTGCTGAGCTGGTGCCACGGGGTGTATGTCTGTGCCTCCACATGCATGCACAACTGTGTGCTGGGGCCCTGGGTATCTGGGGAAAAAAACAGCAAAAACTACTAGTAGGTGGGAGGTGGTGGTGGGGATCAAAAAGCTATATAAAAAAAAGAATGCATGGGACAGACATAAGGCAATTTTAGTGGGGGGTAGGAGGAAGTAGGCTGTTGGTTAACTAGGATCTGCAGCCTATACAATATGTAGGGACATGGGAAGACTAGGTGGGCCAAGTGGTCCGTGTCTGCCATCAAAGTCTATGTTTCTAAGCACCAATGTACAGCAGTTCACAAATGAGTTAACCATCATATTTCAGATGGATTTGTGGTGAACATTTAAAAAAATGTATTGCAAAACTGCATTTTATTATATTTTGTTCATATTCTACTTTTTTGCACCTATCATGTAAACAGAAAGGACATATCCAAGTGGCAAACCAGGTTGGAGGGGAGAAACCAGAAAGGAAGGAGATGAAAAGGGCGGAAAAGTGATGGGGGGAAGGGAGGAGAACAAGGGTTGTGAACAGTAAGTTGATAGAACAGGAGGGGCGAAGAGGGGAAGGTGGAAAGGAGAATAGAGAAAAAGGACAAACGACACACTGACAAATACATCTCTAGAGTGTGCTGGACATGTGCAGTAGGTGCACAGATACGTGACAGATGACATTTCCCATCATAGTGATTCGCAATTTTGCTGAGCCTAGCAGGGGTGTAATAGGCCCATTAGGTAATCATGAAATATATAATCTTAAATTTACTTTGAAGGAGTGCTTGTTTCTAACAAATCAGACCAGTCCTCCCTGTTAGTTCTATCCCAAGGGTCTCTTTAACTGGTTATTATCCACAGTCGGTAAAACTGGGATCATTAGATTTTGATATATCTTGGTTACCAAAACCTTTGTGTCCCCTGCGATGCCCAGGATGCATGCAATCCTTGATGGTTTGTGTAACTCTCAGTCTTTGCCCAACCTTCCATGCAGAAAGTGCTTTAACTGTGCATATTTGAAAAGCTGCATTTGCAGAAGCCTATAGGTGAGCTGTAAGGTTTCAAATGACATCAATTTACCTTCTGCATAAAAGTGTCCTACTACTGACTTTCCATGCTAGGCCCATATTTTGAAACCCTGGCCTAATAGAAACTAAGGGAAAAGAGGATTGTACCACATGGATATCAAGGTGGCATTGGCCACTATCCCTTTATTTATTTATTTATTTATTAGAATTTCAGATGAATACCTTTGAGCCAATGGCTCTTTTATGCTTATGAATCTTGTGCCTGACCATTAACAAATGGGTAATCACTAGATTGTATTTTGCATACTTGAAATCCCGCAACAAGGAACTATGTAGTAAATCCATTAGACTGACCTTGGCTGTCCAGGCCCTGTCAAACAATACACCCTTATTACTACATCCCAGATTATGCCTCTCCCTATGTCCTGCCAACTGGGCTGCTCAACGGTACAGCAGTTCTTGAAATGTGGGGTCTCAATACCGCCCCTACCAGGGGATTGCATGAGCTTTTCCCTCTTAGTCCTTGGGAGTTTATTATTCCACAGCCAGACTGTGGCAATTTTCTTGATTGTTTTAAAGAAAACCTCCATGACTGGGACTGGGAGCAACTGAAGCAAGTATAAAATCTTTGGAAGAATGGCTGTTTTCAAGGCATTAGATTAGCAGTAAAGATGAGGGAGAGTATGCCATTTATTCCATAGAATTGATGTAGTGTGGGGGATTTGCTGCATAGAACTCCTTTATCTCTTTCCTCACCGTAGGAAAGAGATTGACAAGAGAGGAGAGGTGACAGCGATGGGCCACCAAAATGATTTATAGTATAAGGCAGGTAGGTTATGAAAATTGTCTTCAGCACCTTAATTTAATGTCACTAAAGACAAGAAGAAAAAGGGGTGACCTATTAATGTGCCATGATATCATGAGTGACCCTTAATTACTAAATGAGCTGAACTTGTAATTAAAAAAAGACAGCATGGGTACCCATGGCCATCCCTTACAACTACAACCACAACAATTCAATACAATTTAAAGAAAAGGATATTACACACAGCATATAATTATCCTGTGGAATAAACTACCAACTGAAATAATAATTAGTATGGATAAAAAAAGAATTCAAATCTAAGCTAGACAAATATATCCTGAATGGTGATAATGTGCAGTATTACACATGAATGACAGGAGCTAACCTGCCAAACCACCTTTCTTCTCCTTTACAGTTTAGTATGACTTTAGTAAGTAATTGTAATGGGTAACTGCATGTTTAGAAACACAGACAAGAAGATGTGCAAATTGGGTAAAGAACGCATGGTGGTTAGTTGTTTCCTGGGTTCTTAAATAAACAATTGTGCCTGAACCTAACTAAAAATGTCAAAAATCTTATACTGGTTGTACAAATTGGCACAAATGTGGGCAAAAAAACAGATGATTTAATTAAATAGGACTTCACTTCACTTGCAAGGGAATTTAAGCAGAGAAGCAGCACTGTTATAACCTCAGAAATATTACCAGTCTCCAGATGTTCTATGGGAAGACAAAGAGCAATTGTGCAACTAAATGACTTGTCACATATGAAAACGGGCAGGTACGCTCATCATGCTAACAAGTATAAAATAGAAAAAAAATAAAAAATGGATGGTTGAGAAATATGGCAAGGAGAGAAAATGTAACTTTCATGAGGCACTGGGAAAACATTTGGGGGTAGGCATGATATGCATGCAGGTGACGGATTACATCTTAGCAAGAAGGGCATAGCAATATTTGGGGAAAATGTAAAACATCAGTTTAAATTGTTTAAACTGAATGGCATGGGGACAGAGGGTGAAAATGAGAAACGGAGTCATAGAGAAGATGAAAATGGGGATATTGCACTTATTAAGAAGGACAGCCAATAACCAACTCACCAGAATAAAATTAATAAATGGAAAGGTGCCTTGCAAAATGCAACAAAATAAGGTAATAAGACGGAAGAGTTAAAGTTGTTGGCCTATAAGGAAAAAACAGATCTGGTAGCAGTAACAGAAATGTGGTGGGAGGAATATGATACCTGAAACAAGGAACTCCCTGGATACAAGCTGTACAGAGGAGAAAGGATTAATAGGAACGGTAGTAGGGGGGCCCTTTAAGTACAGTATCCAATGCACTGATCAGCTGGGATGTCACAAATAACTCTAAGGAAAGGGAGAGCGGATAGTAGTTTGTTTGGCTTAATATTAAAGGAGAACAAAACTGGGAAGTTTTAGTAGGTAAGTGCTACAGACCATCAGACGGTGGTGAGTCTCAATATAAAAACTTGGAAAAAGAAATTGGACTTGTTTCTGGAAAAAAAGGCTGATATTTCGGGGGATGTAATTTCCCACGAATAAGCTGAGAGGAAATGAAGGGTAACAGTATCATGGAAAGGAGATTCCTGGGGGAAGTAGAGAGAAAAGGATTGACATAGTTTTTCTGTGACCAGAAACAATAACATCTTGGACCTAGTACTGTGCACTGAGAAAACCCTTATTAAAAAATTGCAGGGTAGATATAGAGTTCACAAATAGTAACCATGAAACAATTAGTTTCCTAAATGACATGAAAAGCCAGAGGACCACTGTGAAAATGATTTATTACAACTACAATCAGCCAATAAGGAGAAAGCAAGGGAAATATTTAGGAATTATTACTGGGAAAGTGAAACACTGTACGTAGTAAGGATGTTGAAGGGGCATCAGAACTGCTTAGAAAGGAAATCCTTGCTGTCCAGGAAAACTGTGTTCCAAAACATCAAATGTATGATAACGAGAGAAAATCTTTATGGATGAGCAGGAACATAAATACGTTTATAAACAGAAGAAAAAAGTGTATATAGCTCTCACTAAAAATAATTCCGAAAATGCACAACACAAATATAAAACTGCCCTTAAGAATTGCAAATGTGCAGTTAGGAAGGCAAAGAGGGGTTTAGAGCAGAAACTGACATGGAACAAAAAGGATCCTAAGGAATTTTATAGATATATAAAAGGTATGAAAAATTCAGACACCAAAATTGGACCATTGGTGCCTGAAAACAGGCATCAATTGACTGAGACAGATATGTCAGATGTATTTAATAAGCATTCCTATGTGCTTACTCAGATTTAACAGTATTTGAGGTGAAGTATATAAGGGGAATGATGAGGAAATTCACATTACCAGGGAGATGGTATTAAATAAAATCACAAATATTAACCCTAGAAAGGCTCCTGGCCCGAACAGCACCCCCCTTAATGCATAGTTTGACTCTTAAATCTTGATATTATTCCACTGATAACACATACATTTACTTTTTACCCTAAAACTGGGGAGGTACTGACTGACTGGAAGATGGACACACTAATGGCACTCTACAAAAAAGGGGATAAAACTGCAGAGAAAAATGATTGCCCCATAAGTCTGACAAGCTACCTGCATAAAGTCATGGAATCCATCATTTTTTTTTTCTGGAGATGGCAGGCACTTCGGCCACTCCCTTCCCTCAGAGGAGGTTCATTCCGGGCTGGCATCTCACAGTCGATTCCCTGGGGAGTCCCCCATGGGTTACCCCCCCCCGTGACAGGGCCAGGGAGAGAAGCATCGACTTTCTCCCCACCCTGGAAGCCTACATCTGGTTCCCAGGGATCAGCGCAGGTTCGCTAGCCATCATGGAGCCTATCGGCTCCTATTTTTTTCTGTTTTCTCCCTGGCCCCCGATCCATGCAATGAGTGGGCTGGCCGACCCCCACCCCCATGGAAGTAGCCAAATGCTCCAGTCATGGGACCACCCCTTTTCTGGTCGGCGTGCCTGAGCTGGTGTCCAGCCACTGCTGGGTGTCAGACTACAGCACACTGAATGGACCCCCTTCCCCAAGGAAGGTAAGCAGTCTATAAATGCTCAATCCTTCCTCACACCGGCTGACCCCCAAATGATCCCAGTCAGTTCCCAAACCCATGGCATGAGATGTGGCATCCAGCACCTCAACCTTCAGCGCCACCAGGCTGGCTCATCATAGATCTTTTAAACATCAGTGAGAAAGAAGGATTGTTGGATGAAAGACATCATGTATTTACAGTCAAGAGACCACGTGTTACTGATCTGCTGACCTTCTATGAACCTGTGAGTAAAAATCTAGATGGGGGAACAATTCATGAAATATTCTTAGACTTTAGCAGGGCATTCAATAAAGTTCTACATAATGTTATTTTAATTAAGCTAGGGAAATATGGAGTACATGAGAAATTATTGAGCTGAATAGGCAGCTGGCTGGAATCGAGAAGACAGCGAGTAAGGTTGAAAAGTGAGGGTGATGCGGTGCATGGTGTACCACAGAGGGCTGTACTCAAACCTCAAAGCACTCACAAATCCCTGGCTCACGGCGAAGCTATTGGCACAACTCAAAAGTAGGGATCACCTCTGGGCCACTGCAAGAGCTACTGGCACTCTGTCGGACATCCAAAAATATAAACAGGCTCGCAACCACTGTACTAAACAAATCCGCTTGATGAAGAGCTCCTACTTCAAGAATGCCCTCTCCAACTCCTGGGGTGAAGGGAAATCCTTCTGGAACAACATAAGAAATATCATGGGTCAGCAGTCCAAATCCTCTCCTACAATAATGAATGTGGATGGAACCACTACATTAGACCCAGAGATCATTGCAAACACCCTAAATGATACCTTCACGGACCTTAGTGGTGTCCTCTCATCTGATTTCTTCACTGATGCTGACCTCAATTTCTACTTCTACTACTGCCCCTCAACCAAACCACCCTTCCATTTCAAACTAGTAAAGGCACATGAAGTCTATAAATATGTAAAGAAGGCCATTTCTAAGTCCCGAGCAAGCAGCAACACTATTGACCTTAAACTTCTGTCCCTCACTCTGGAGGAAGTACTGCTCCCCCTCACAAAAATTTTCAATCTTTCCCTCTGCTACAGCCAATTCCCTAGGAAATGGAAGGCTGCAGTTGTCACTCCGGTGCACAAAAGTGGTGATGAGTCACTGCCTGGTAACTATCGCCCGATATCAATACTACCACCTCTCTCTAAGGCCCTTGAACGCTTGGTGGCGGACCAACTTTCAGACTACCTGGAAAAGCACAACATCCTCTACACTCAGCAGCATGGATTTAGGAAAGGGCACAGCACACCGACTGCCCTACTTGAATTCTCAGGAGCAATCCACAATGCCACGGACAAAGGAAACCTAACTGGAGCAGTCTACATTGACTTAACCAAGGCATTTGATACAGTACACCATGGCCTACTTATCAAACAACTACTATCCCTAGGGCTCTCGTAGGATCCTGGTGACTGGGTAAAAAATTACCTTGCTCAGCGCTCTCAATCTGTAAAAGTAGCTGGAGTTCTCTCAGACTCAAAACCAGTTCGCTCAGGAGTTCCCCAGGGATCCATCCTGGGCCCCCTCCTTTTCAGCCTTTTCCTAAACTCCTTCCCCAAATCCTGCCCTGAACAATTAATCCTCTATGCCGACGATGCCGTGATTCTTGCCATTCATAAAGATCCGAACCTCTACGCCTCAACCTTCAGCATGCTTTTCCAAAGTTGAGATGTGGTTCTTGAACATAAACTGGTTCTAAACCACAAAAAAACTAAATCCATGCTCTTCTCTAACCCGCAAAACAAGAAACGGCAAGTCCCACTCACCATTAATACATACCTGGGAAATACCCTTGAACAAGTGCCAATTTTCAAATATCTTGGAATCAACTTTGATCAAGGCCAACCTTTGCAACTCACATTGATAGTACAGCAAAACTATTAATCAGTGAATTGGGATTCTTATCGGAACCGACAGCTCCTTACCCATTCTGCACTGAGGATTGCCATCCAATCCTCTATCATCTCAGTCATTGACTATGGCTTGGTTATATACGAGTTCTGCCACTACTACAGCACTTAGTCGCATTACAACATCCTCAAATAAGGCCTGTCAGCTGCTCACTGGTGCACATCACGCACTCCACACATGTGAACTCTATGCTGACTCAGGTTGGTTGCAACTCTCAAACCGGATAAAGTACCTTACCTGTCTGATGGCGAAAAATCCACTCTGGGCCTCACTCCACCTTGTATCCAAGACCTGTTATGCCCGAGCGCTAGCACCCATTTTACCAGAAGATCAGAACACCAGCCTCTCCAGTCCCCGATGCTGGACTTCTCAGGGACAAAGATCATTTGCCTATCGTGCCCCAGCTGGCTAAATGCCCTCAGCACTCATATTACTGCCTCCACCTCTCTAGGTATTTTCAAATCAAGGCTGTTCTCTCACCTTGCCACCTCCAGCTCCTGTGACTGCCCTGATTAAACCTCCTATTTTCTCACTACCCACCCTGTTCTGTTACTTGACAAAGACATGTTTGGAAACCTTTCTCCTGCTATTGTCTGCTCCCACACCTTTCACTTACCCTCTCTGTTCTGGACTTTTTCCTATTTGTTTCTCCTAATCTGGCATGACCTCTTTCTTGTAATAATAATGTGATTATTGATATCTCATGTCCTTTTGCACACATGATTTGATATGTATTTGTATATGTTTTCTCGCTCTTGACACAGCACAAATTGTTGTGTTATCTATGTAACCTTTTTTGTACTGTACCTAACTGACATGGAACCTTTGTAAAAGAGCCTCTGGCTCAAAGGTAGTAATTCCTAGAACAATAAACTAAACTATATTGTTTAAGATGTTTATGAAGGACTAAAATAAAGGTGTAGAGAGCTGGGACCAGAAGTTTGCAGACGATATGAAACGCAAGAACAGTAAATAGTGAAGAACAGGTAAACAAACTACAATATGACTTGAATAAAATCATTACATGGACCAAGGACTGGGGAGTGACATTAAATAAGGCGAAAAGTAAAGTTCTTCATCATTAACAATTACTATCTGAATGGGCAAATATTATGTAAACCAGCCTGTGAAAAAAGGACTTAGTAGTAGTTTGATGTGCCTACGCAACTGGATGGGATAATATGAGATGATGCTTGTGTAACCTGATTTGCTATGTGGCTTTCCGCCTCTCTATCCATGGGATATACCACCCTGTAGGGGTATGACGCAAGGAACCCTAGAGGAGGGTTCCCCCCCTACAGGTGCTGGGAATGCATGCATCAGCTAAAGGTAGGTTAGGAAGAAGCCCATGGGTAAGAGAGATGAGCCGCTGGAGGAGGAGGGGTGGATGGCGGGCAACGAAAAAGAATCCTGGTGAGGCCCAGGATATTGTGACCTTTTAAGCTCGATGGGGGAGTTGACGTTGTTGTTCTGCCCATTGAACCTCGGGCTTAAAGCCCTCCGATTCGATGTGCTTATGTAACTGGATGAGATAATATGAGATGATGCTTGTGTAACTTGATTTGCTTTGTGGCTTTCCACCTCTCTATCCATGGGATATACCACCCTGTAGGGGTACGACGCAAGGAACCTTACAGGAAAGTTCCCCCCCCAACAGGTGCCGGGAATGAATGCATCAGCCAAAGGTAGGTTAGGAAGAAGCCCAAAAAGAATACCCAAAGATGTTGAGCTTTGAAGAGGCGAGGATGATGAATGAATTCTGAGAAGAGAAGGGCTGACTTCCCAAGGAGAGAGGGGAAAGCTGGGGCTACCATCCACCTCCATCCAACAGCGGAACCTAACTAAGTATCCGAAGAAAGCACCAACTAACCTAACTAATTAACTGAAGATAGCACTAACTCTAACTAATATTATGATCACTGGCATGGAGGAGAGGAAAAACCCCCTTTGAGGAGGAAACCTCTGGGGATCCAAGGCCTAGGTCACCTTCCCTCCAGGCTGACGAAGTTTGATTTGAGGATGTATGTCGTTAAAAAGAAGGGTTCAGTAATGAGAGGAATATGAGTAGGGAGAGGGATACGAGTAGGGAGGATGATGATGGAATAGGGAAAATCCCCAAAAAGAAAGCACAGATCGAAGAGGGAACATGAGGCTGCATGCAGATCAAAGAAGGAACATGAGGCAACAATGAATACTGATGGTGATGATCACCGCAGGAGGGTGGCAGGTCGATGAGGTATCAGAAGATCCAGTGAGAGGTATGATTGATTGAGCGAGGCGAGTAAGTAGACACTGAGGTCAATAAGGCATGATTATGCAATGTGAACAATTAGATCCTGATGTGGTCAATGAGTAGCATCAGATTCAGTGATGTCATGCCTGAGTAAACAATGTAAATAGATAAACCTTGAGGCAAGGATGAGGGAATGATGACTGGAGTTATGAACTTGATATATGCGGCAGGATGGCCACGGGTTAATAAAGTGGCATAGGAGCCATGATAGGTACGCCGCAAAAGAATATTGATAGCAGGCCTTGAGTGGAGCGAATCCTGGATGGCGGGTACGTAATTGGAAGAGGAGGAGACAGGAATGATGCAATGAAAATGATGATTGCCACAGGAGTGCAGCGGTTCAACATGAGCAGATTGTAAGAAAAGGAGACTAGAAATTAACTTGAAATTGAACGAAGGAATGAACTTGAAAATGAACTTGTGCGAAGATAGGATGCTCAATACAGTGATGCGAGTAAGGAGGCTTCTCAAAAGGAGGGGAACTTGAGTCCAAGAAGGCATGACTAGAACCAGAGGATACGCTCAGGATGAGTGAACAAGAGGTGCAAAATCAGACGATGCACGATGAGGAGTGAAGCCATGAGTGGAGAGAATCCATGATGGCTGGGACGAGAATAGGCACTAGGCTGAGGAAGGTAAAATAGGAATGGATGAGGTACGATGATTTAATGATGCCACGGAGGCAGGTACAGGAATGCAAGGTAGGAAAGGCTTGAACGAAGGTATCTTGCTCCATAGATGATGGATTGATGCCATGAAGGCAGGTACTGGAAAGTGAGGTATGAAAGGATGAAGGACAGTAGGGAGGTCAATAGGGTAGCATAGGACCCAGCTGGTACGGGATGAGAACTGCAATAGGGTGAGTGGGATTAGGTGGCATATGATCCATGATAGGTATGCCCAAAAGAAATATCGATAGCAGGCCAATTGCAGGCCAGATGGAGACAGTCTGTGATGGTGATGAGCGCCGCAGGAGTGCAGCGGTTCAGTGAGGTAGCAGAAGACCCAATGATAGGCATGCTCGATGGACTGATGTGAGTAAGGAGACACAGAGGCAAATAAGATGATGGAGCGAAACCATGGAGGCTGGCACAGGGAAAGCGAGCACATGGACATCCAAGGAGTTGGAGGCAGCTGCAACGCTGGGTCACAAGAGAGAAGAGCAGGCACAATAGAGTAGCAGCATGGTAAAACAGGAAGATGAGGAGGAAAGCTGAGAAACCCGACAGTAAAACCTCATGACACCATCGACAACATACCACCAACCACCAGAAAGAGCAGCTACTGCAGCAGATGCCGAAATGGCAGCCATGATGCTCACACAATAAAGAATATTTTTTTTTTTTACACACTCTGTGAACCATTGAGCAAATGATGAGACAGATTCCCAGACTGAGTTTCACCAGTTATGCTGGGTGGCATGGATAAGGAGAAATGCATGGTGGCAGGACCAGAAAGCCAGTAAAGAGTCACAGGCAAGAGTAGAAATGTGGAAATAGTGAACTGGAGCACCCAGAAGGAAATTAACTCACCAGGCAGAACATCAGAGGAGCAGACTACGAGGGCGATGAGAAAAGCGCTGCAAACAATGAAAAACGACACTGTGGAAAGTGCAGAAAAAGTCAAATCCAAAGGAAAAAGAGGGTAGCAGACAAGCTGGGAGAAGCCCGAAATGGGCAATGGAGCAGGCAGAGGAACAGAGATGCCCAAGGCGGTCGATGCCTAAATGATGCAGCCGCTGCAGCCAGGAGACCCAAAACAGAGGTGCTCCCACTCACCAACTCACTGTCACACAGCGGGTGATTGCAATCGAAGTGTAGCACAGTTGGGAATCGGGGGTAGGGAAAGTCAGAGAGACACAGCTGGTATGAGTAACTAGAGTCGGAGGAGCTGAACGCTCAGTGCACAGAAGCGAAAGCAGCAGAACAGTGGAGCGAGGCAAGAAGCAGGCAGCAATGCATTCAAAACTCCACCCCAAAATGCAAAACAACTCGATGAAAGCACATGGTACAGAACTAGGCAGGAAGCAGGCTAACAATGGATAGAAATGTGTCTGAAAACACAAAGCATAGGGAATTGGCACAGTTCGAATAACGGGAGACAGAAACTAACCTGCAGTCAGAGGCAGCCGCCAAAGCAAAGGACGAAGGAAGCCAGAATAGAGAAGAGGACAGCAGCACCTCTGACTGCAATGAAAAAGAATCCTGGTGAAGCCCAGGATGTTGTGACCTTTTAAGCCTGATGATGGAGTGATGTTGTTGCTCCTCCCATTGAACCTCGGGCTTAAAGCTCTCCCATTATTAATAGTAATCTTAATGACTCTGAGCACTGCAGGGAAGTCACCAAAAATGCTAACTGAATACTGGGATGTATTTGCAGGAACACCACCACAAGAAATAGGGAGGTGATCATGCCACTATACAGGAGTCTGGTGTGTCCATATCTGGACTACTGTTGTCCACCAGTATAAAGCCTTCTGTGTGAGATTTCACAGTTTATTGCATGACAAATTGGAGTAATTGCCATTGGATTGCACAGAGTTCCTGAAATATCCTGGAAGTCATTGCAGCAAAAACTGTAATACTCCACTTCATCATGGCCTACAGCACTATACTGTACCTCAGCGGAAATTCCTGAGCAAGAGGCTCGTGTTCCACCCATGTCCAGCTCAGCAATAGTTAGTTGCATAGATCCTAAGCAAAGAGTCTCCTTATATTTTATTGTCCAGAAAAGATGGCTGACAATCTCACGTCTTCCAGGATCCATACTACGTACTGTACATAACATATGACAGGACTTGGATAACCTTTGACTGGTGGGCCTGACCATCAGGGATTAGTCCCACAAAGGCTTGAGAGGCACACAATCTTACATGTTCTACATGTGTGGGTGGATAAAGTATTTACACCCAGCAGCTTATGAGTTCAGGTCCCTGTACTGGGTCCTAGGACTCCACAAGAGTTCCTTCACAGATCTAAACAGAACTAGTTGATCAGTCAAAAAACTCAAGACTGACCTGTAGATCCCTGGTACCACCTTGGAATCTCCTTGGGGTCCTTTATGCATTTGTGAACCCCCTTAGAAACGTTATCCCAGGTTTCAGAAGATATCCTTTATATCAAGTCCCAGTAGCTATTATACAATGAAAAGGATTAGAAAATTTCAGACTCCGTCATGTAAGATACCACTGTTGCTTTGTTTTTATCAGGATAAATTCATGCAGTGAACCGTATCTTCCTTTCTAGTAAAAGTCCATCCAGTTTCCTTTTGTTAACCAAGAGATTATTCTGTTCTTTTGTGCTCCTGAACTGACCAAAGTTATGGAGAAACAGTTTCATGGCTTAGATGTTTGCAGGGAGGTCAAAAGTTACCTAGTAAGAATATTGTTGATTCATCAGTCAGGTAACCTACTCATCCTGTATTTCACAGAAAAAAAGGACAGAGGGCTTCCAAATCAATCTTGTCTCGGTGGTTCTTTTAATGCATAGCAAAGTCTCAAGTGACAGCAAAAAAAAAAAAACTGAAAACACTGGCATTGATTAGAATGCAACCTACCAGGATTCTGACAGCATACTGACCAGAAAGAGCAGAAAAGTTAGTGTCCGTACTATGTAAAGCAGGCATTTGTATGCCTTGAAATCATTCAAAAAACTTCAGTTTGGGCATTCCATATTCTGCTGCTGCAGCTTTTAGAATGCAAAGTGCCGCAAGCAGTAAAGAAGACATATAGATAAAAATGAGGGTCGGGGTGTAAACTTCGAAGTTTACACACTTTTAACTCCATATTTTATTTTTTATATAATTATTGGGTTTTCATTTTGCCACAGCAATTATATAAAATAAAAGAAGATGTCCTCTGCAGCAGCTGCGGTCCGCTTAGGTTTGAATATGCCGTGTGCTGTCACTTTTATTTATTTAAACTTTGTGAATACATTTATTTGTACCCAGAATAGAACTGTGTCTTTTTTATGTTAAAATTTCTACTTTTTATTTTTATGGCAGACTTACCGCCAAGTCCAACTGGTGGTTCTGTGTATGAGGGAACAACGAGGTTGACAGTGTCCAGAAAGAAAAAGCTGTGGTGGGCACATGCGCAGAAGGAGGAAAACTGTGTACAAGTTTGCCATAATAAACACTCCTTTGTTATGGCAAATATCACCACAGATTTTCAATGGGAAAAATGAAGACCCGTTAATTATGTAAAATTATCAATCAGAAGAACATTCTCCCTCTTCCAGTGAAAATGGGGTGCAATGCTTATTACATCCCAGCATTTTTTAATAACACTAAGTGATACTGTGCACCAACTCAGAAAGAAGATATGTTATCATAGTTATTATTGATGTATTTATTTATTTCAAAAGTTTCACCAGGAAAGACATACTGAGCTTGTAACAGCTCATCTGCAGATGTGTCCTAGGGGATGGGGGAAGGGGGCAAATAGTACAAGATGAACAGTTTAAATTGTATCAGGTGCAGTAGTAATAAAATAAATACAGTAAAAATGCATACAATAAATTAAAATTAAATATGTATCAGTGCGCAGTCACACTTATGAGATATCACACATTATGAAACAAGTGCTAAACAGTGCAGGGAGCAATGCAGATGGTAGCAGGATAATACCACCCAGACTAAAGGGTGTGGCTAAGTTGGCTGGTATGGAGGTATACTCAGGAACACAGATACCAAAATAGATAGTAAGGCCCAGTTAGCCTGGGGGTGAGTTGGAGGAAGTTGCTGTCAGGTACAGGGAAGCAAGGGGGAAGTCAATAACACAGAAGTAGGGAATACAAGAGGGACATCAACAACACGGGATGAGAGACTACATGGGGTCAAAGGTCACACAGTCGCAGAAGGAGGTGGCAAAGTCCTGAAGAAAGGCTATGAGGGAGGAAAAGGATGAGGCTGAGCAGATGGACAGGGAGAAGGAGGACAAGAGTTTAGGAAAACAATACAATAAAACAGCCTGGCATTGTGGAAGTTGTGGGGAAGGGAATGGGAGAGGGAAGTAGTGTTCTGGAGGTGATAGAAGAAAGGGGACGTGAATGGAGAGTAGAGAGGTAGGGGAGAAGTGAGTTAAACCATAATTTGGAAGTGAAGGTGACACAGTGAATAAGGCATCTGGCACTGAGGAAAGGGAGGAAGAGGGAGGAGGAAACAGAACAGTGGTGTGTATGAGGGCAGCAGTACAAGGCAAAGCAGCAGAAAAAGTGAATGAGAGGGCCCAGTCTGGCAAGGAAGGACTTGGGAGCGGCACTGTAGACAGTATTGCCATAGTCGAAAAAGGGAAGGATTATTTTCATGATTAGCACCTGTGGTCAAAGAGAGGGATGTTTGCTTTGTTTCTATCCAGCGCACCCAGTTTTGGGTGAAGCTTATGATGGAGGTACAGTATTAATGTGCTCCAGGAAGTCATGGTGCCTGTACAGCCATATCCCAAAGTACTGAAAAGAAGGGACATCAGCAAGTGTAGTACCATCGAGGGTTTTGAAGGAGTGGCACTGAGGGACAGAAGGTGTGTATGGAACCAGTGCTGCACACTGTTAAAGTCCTTTTGGAGATGGGCAACCAGGTCAGCAGCAGAGGAGCCAGAAGTAAACAACACAGTGTCATCTGCATACATATGGGTAGATGTAGAGGAACAGGCAAAGAGGAGGTTATTTAGGAAAATGGAGGAATGAGAGGCCCGAGACAGACCCTTTGGGGATGCCAGAGCAGAAAGGGAGTGAAGGTGAGAGGGAGACTCCAATACAGACTGCTTATATCCTGCCTTCAAGGTAGGAGTGGAACCAGCTGATTGAGGATCAGAGAGCCCCGCTGTCTTAAGCTGGTCCAGGAGAAGGGGGTGTGACACAGTGCTGAAGGTTTTGTCAGGTCAAAAAAGATGGCAGAGGCAATTTGGACCTGGTCCACACTGGACAGGAAGGAGTCAGTGAGCTGGAGGAGGGAGGTGGATATGAAGTGAGACTTCCTGAAACCAGACTGGAAAGGAGTAAAAAAGGAGGAGTCATTGAGAAGAGGGTGAGTTGTGAGAGGACAAGATGTTCCTGGATCTTGGCCAGTGTGGGTAGGAGAGAAATGGAATGGAAGTTTCCAGAAGTGGAAGGATCACCCCTGTTTGGGAGGGGAATGATAGTAGCCTGCTTCCAGGCATCAGGGACCAAGGTGGAGAAGAAGGACAGGTTAAGGAGGAATGAGATAGGGTAGGCTATGGCTGGTGTTGAGAGGTACAGAAGTTTAGGATCAAGGCCATCGGGGCCCATACTCTTGTCGAGATTAACAGTAAGGAGGTCATTAAGAGTGGTGGAGAGAGAGTGGTAGGAGAGAAGGAGAAAGAGTGTAAGGGGTGTGGGGAAGGGTGGATGGGAGATGGGGAAGAGAGGGCATGGAAGAGGAGAGAGATAGGAAGCATGTGATGAAAAATGAGTTGAAGGCAGCTGCAATGGCAGCTGGGTCAGTCAGGTAGGAGTTGTCAACCCTGAGGATGGGTGGAGAGGACTGAGTAGCAGGGTAGAAAAGGGACTGGATGACTTTCAAGAACTTGTAGGGGTGATTAAGGGTGTTCTGGAGTGTGGATGTAATTGGATTTCACTAGCCTGGTGGCTTTGGTGCATGCATTGCAAAGAGTCCAATAATATGACAGGGCAGTGGGGGAATTAGTGGTCTTATAGGACTGCCAAGCTTGATCATGAGCTAGAAGGCAGGAGAGCAGCTTGACTGTGATCCAGGGAAGGTTAGAGTCTTGCACTCTGGTTTTCCTTGGGAGTACATGGTATTCACAGACAGCCATGAATTTGTTGTCGAAGGAGGGGAGGACCAAGCTGACATCAGTGGGTGAAGAGATGTGGGACCAGGCAGTGACTGACAGGTCTGTGTGGAGGGAGGCTAAGTCCAGAGACCTGAAGGACAGAAGGATAATTTTAGGAGGGACTTTGGAGCGACAGAGTTTACTGACACAGGAGATCATATGATGGTCTCTGAGTTCATCAGGGAGGATGACTGCATTCACAATACAGCGGGGATGAAAGGAGAGTACCCAGTCCAGTACAGTGTGGTTCAAGTACTTATGATTAAGATTGCTGGGAGGTCCGAAATTAGTTGGGATACCCGAGAGGATTTAACATTCTAAGTTTTTTCACTGAAGGGGAAAGCCAACTAGTGTTAAAATCTCCAAGTATCAGCAACTCACCAGAATAGAAGTGGGAGCAGATGAAGAAGAGGAGTTCAGTGACTGAAGCAGGTTGTAGCCAAGGCAGCAGTACACTCCTACAATGAAGAGAGGGGCTGTGTAGGGGAGGGAGAGTTTGAGCAGTTCATAGGCAGCAGGGGCAAAGACTGATAGCACAGGTGCAAACTGGATACCAGAAGGAAGGTAGATCGCAACACCTCTGCCTCTGTTAGGGCAATCCTGCCTGGCTATAGCTACTTAACATATTTTCATTTCTGTTTGTTCCAACATTGCCACTGGGACCCACCCGAGAGTTTTCTCTTGAGGAGAATATTCTTACAGTATATTACATTAAATTTGATTGGTTGTACTTTTGCTCTAACACACTTACTATTTTTCAGGCATAAACTGAGTTGTGTAATTGTGTTCAGAAAGATATTTCTCATACTCGGTTAAGCTGAGTTACCATACTGTTTGCAGAACTGAAGGCCTGAGTATTCACTTAGAGAGGAGAACACACATCTGAAGTGAGCCTGTAGGAGTTCGCTAAAGCAAACAGCATGCAAAGCATTACAGTCAAATGCTGTAAAGGAAGCGTGAACCTTTTTGATGGTAGTACCATTTTTTTTAATGATTTTTTATTTTACTTTTTTCCCCATCTTTTGCTGATCCACCCCTCACTCAGGCAGCCTCTGTCCAGCATCTACCCCCAGCCCCATCACCCACTCAACCCAGGACTTACCTCCTACCTCTTGAACCTCTATGGGTGGTCGGTTGCCTTGTCAGGTGGCACAGAGTCTGCAGGGTATGCTGCCATCATCCTGCTGCCCAAGCTGTGTTCCCCACAGCTTTTTTTGCCTGGATCAGCATACATGCTGTGTCATGCCAACCGGTTAGGCAAATGCTGCTACACCACCTAACCTCCACTAGGTGGCAGTTGAGCAGTGGTATGCTCTGTCTCCCCTCCCCAAAGGAGGAGAACCATCATGGGCCGCTCAATCCTCCTTCCCCCGGCAGGATTCCAATTAACTCCACTTTGTTCACGAACCTGGGTTGCCAGCACGGGCACCTGCCTCAGCTCACCATAGCACTAGGCCAACTGTTTTATGATTTTAAGAAAAACTGAATATTAAACAGTCTGATGTATTTGTTCACAACTGCAGAGCAACTGTCTGGTAACTGCCCTGTGGAATGTTGATGTCAGTTAAGTTCAATGATGATGTCACATTTTTGTAACTGGGTTAGTGTTCCTAGTAGAATTACATAATTAACCAGCAGTTATGAATAACCCAGTGACAATGTTGGAACTAACAGAAAAATAAATTATGGCTAGTAGCACATTTCTTCTGCCAGATTTTCCCATGGATATGAGAGGGTTGAAGATGCACAACTCTGGGACCACCATCTCGGCTGGATAGGCTGGCCCTTTGTTTCTCCTTCCGGGACATCTCAGGTCTGCTTTTTACTGCAAGCACAAGGTCTTCAGCACAAGCTGATGACTTGTTCACAAAGGCTGTACAGTTTCTTAAGAGGTAAATAATTCAGGGTCTCATGTTTAATCCAGTGATCTGATTCAAAGCAGCTAGCTTAAATAGGACTTCAACCTGTGGTTCTTCTCACAGCGGATTACTCAGCAGGGCTACTAGGATTGTAGTTCAGTGTTTGATCTGAGAAATCAGTTAGGAGTGGGCCTGTAACACACACTACATCTCTCTTCTTTTAGCTGCAGTCTAGCTGTCAGACAAGTGTTACAATCTGAAGGTTGTCTTGTAGAACCTGCATATTCAGTAAGGTAGGAGTACTGGCTTTCTCCACAGCTAAATGTCCATGTACATTCTCTGTGGCCAGGCTGTCCCAAAAGACATGTTCACCCAATACTGGGCAGCTGCACCCCCCCCCAAGGTTAGTCTTACATACTCAAAATAACTTACTCAATACCTCAATAAAACATTAAAACAGGATCTTACACGCTTCCTTAATACGGTAGGTAGCGAGACAGGTGCCTTTTTCTTATCATTGCATTAATCTAGTACTGAACTTCCTTTTTGGTTTTATTCAAACCAAATATGTAAGGGAAGGGATCAGATATAATAGGGAGGAAGGGGAAGGGGGCAGGTCAGAAATAATCTGGATGCAACTACACAGCCAGAAAGGGACCAAGATCTGTCCGGGGGTTGTTTATAGACCTCCAGCCCAGAAGGAGGACACTGACAGGGAACTGGGGGAGCAGATAAGGAGGCACAGTGGCAAAGGGAGCACAGTGGTGGTGGGGGACTTTACTCTACCAGGGGTGGATTGGAGCATCCCAGCAACCACTTGCACCAGGGAGCAGATCCTCCTGGAAGCATTCCACGATGGCTTCCTTACCCAGAAGGTAATGGAGCCAACAAGGGAGGGGAATATACTAGACCTGGTACTGGAAGATGGCTAACAGGTCAGGGATGTAAGGGTGGAGGAACCTCTGGCAAGCAGTGACCACCACACAGTGTGGTTCTCAATCAATCTGGGTAGGGAAGTAGCCAGTACAAAAACTAGGGTCCTGGACTTCAAAAGGGCAGACTTTGGCAGGATGGGACACATACTGGAAAGTCATGTGGCAAGCATCCACCCAGAAATGGACATGGAACAAAAATGGGCAGTCATCAAGGCAGGACTGGCTGAAGTCACTAAAACTTGTGTCAAGAGGCAGAGCAAAAAAGCCAGGACCAAGAAACCAAGTTGGATGATTAGAGAGGTTGTGCAGAAGGTGAGGGAAAAGAGGAATGCATTTTGGACCTACAAGAGATCCAACAGAGCAGAAGACAGAGAAGAATATGTGAAGAAATCCAGAGAAGTGAGCAGAGTGGTAAGGGCAGCAAAGGTGGCTAGGGAATGGAGGTTAGCACAGGGGATCAAAGAAGGAGAAAGAGATTTCTTCAGATATATCACAGAGAAGAGGAAGAGCAAGGATCAAATTGTAAGGATCAGGAGGGGAAGTGAGTGGGTAGAAAAGGGGGCTGAGCAGTTAGAAGTACTTAATGAATACTTCTGTTCAGTCTTCATAAAGAAGAGGGATGGGCCTGTACCTGAGAAGAAGGACAAGGTGGGAGAGGGTGAGGGAGAAGCAACCACAGATGGGGAAATCACAGTGGAAAGGGTGAGGGAAGGCCTTAAGTCCCTGAAGGTGGACAAGGCACCTGGCCCAGACAGAGTCCACCCCAGGGTGCTGAGTGAGTTGGCAGAGGTCCTGGCAGGGTCATTGGAGAATCTGTTCCATACCTCTCTGAACTCAGGGTGTATGCCCAGGAACTGGAGGGAAGCACATGTGGTACCTCTCCATAACAGTGGGCCAAGGACAAACCGAGGAATTACAGATCGGTGAGCCTTACTGCAATTGTGGGAAAAATGATGGAGACAATCCTCAAGGAAAGACTAGTGCAATTTCAGAGGATAGCAATCACCAGAACAGCAGGCAGCATGGGTTTGTCTCAGACAGATTCTACCAGACGAACCTGGTTGATTTTTACAACTGGGTTACAAGGGCACTGGACAGAGGACATGTGGTGGATGTCTTCTACCTGGATTTCAGCAAGGCCTTTGACTGGGTGCCACATGGTAGGCTGACCTGCAAATTGAAGAGTCTGGGAGCAGGGAGGAAAGTAGTCAGATGGGTCGAGAAGTGGCTGCAGGGTAGACAGCAGAAGATAGTAGTTGGGGGGGGGACATCTGAACCTAGGGCAGTAACGAGTGGTGTACCACAGGGTTCAGTGCTGGGACCAGTTCCGCTTAACATTTTCACAGCCGACATTGCAGTAGGGATTAAGAGCAAGATCAGTCACTTTGCAGATGGCACAAAGATTTGTGCTGAGGTAGATGTGGGGGGGGGGCAAAAGTACTTCAGGAGGACTTGCCAAAACTGGAGGAATGATCTTACACTTGGCACGGCAGCTTGGTTTCAATGCCAAGAAGTGCAAAGTGATGCATTTAGGAGGCAAGAACCCAGGACACAATTACTGGCTGGAGGGTGTCCCGTTAATAAAATCCAAGGAGGAGAAGGATCTGGGAGTGCTGGTAACTGGGGAGATGAACCACTGTGCTCAGTGCAGGAAGGCAGCAGTGAAGACAAACAGGATGCTAGGGTGCACAGCAAGGGGGACTACTTCGAGGAGTAGGGAGGTCATCTTGCCCCTGTACAGGTCCCTGGTGAGACTGTACCTAGAGTACCATGTGCAATTCTGGCTCCCCTACTTAAAAAGGGACATCAAACTACTGGAGGGGGTACAGCGCAGGGCAACAAAAACAATCCTGGGGTTGGGGGGACAGATCATATGAGGAGAGACTGAGAGAGCTCAATATGTCTACCCTGGAGGAAAGAAGGGAGAGAGGAGATATGATTGAGACCTTCAAGTATCTGAAGGGTTTGAACAAAGTAGACATCAGGTGTATGTTCAATCTGAAGGGCGGAAGGGAAACCAGGGGACACTCTATAAAGTAGGAAGGGGGCAGGTTCAAGACGGAACTGAGGAGGCACTATTTCACAGAAAGGGTGGTGGCAGGGTGGAATGCTTTGCCAGATGAAGTAGTATTGCTGCAGAATGTTGGGGGCTTCAAGGAGGGGGCAGATTCAAGGGGTTTACAAACCAGGAGGGCAGGAGATGGGGAGGGCATATAAGGGAGGGGCAGCTGCAGTCTAATGGACTGAAGTGCTGCACACTCAAGCAGACTAGGTAGATTGAATGGCCTGTATCTGCTGGCAGTTTCATATGTTTGTATGTTCGTAAATATATGAGTTTCAACTCTGTAAATTCAGTTTTCGCATATTTTCAACAGAAATACAGTAGCTCCTCCTTAAAGACACATACATGCTTTGCATGACATCTTGCACTAGCCCAAAAGTTATTGTCAAAATAAGTTTACCTAATCAATAGGAATATACATATAATCAATACTAAAATATCTGCTCTGTAGCCACACAATAAATATAGCAGGTATTTCTGGGTAAACTTTCCATGCTTAACATATGATAAGTGATACATTCAATTTGGGGGTTACTGTGATTTTAGATACATTGTGCATACAGTATGTGTGCTTCTTTCTAACATGGCTCAAACTAAAAAGCATGAGTCAGAGTCTCACATTTCAAAATGGATACAGTTACTGCTCTGGGGAGAGGGAGTGATTTTGGCAACTGCGTGGTCAGATGGGGGCAGAGTTATATGGCACCCACTGGTAACTTCCTGGGCAAGGAAGGGAGAACCTTGTATGGGGGGTTGAGACCGAAACACTCCTTCTATGTTTACTTGGCGTAGGCACACCATCAGTATAGAAGAGGGGATAGAAAGGCAAAGAACATTTAGAAAACATACAGTGCATAAGACATTATAAGGGTAACTGATTTATGGTTTTCATTAGAAAAAACAGTAACATCATGGAGTTTGATTGGACATTAGACTAGTAACCACTAGTGCAATCCAGAAATTTCTGATCTTAAAAATTGAATTTAACTACTTCATGGGTCATAAATTAGCAGCCCCTGACATTATACAGTTCTCCGTATACTGTATTTCAAATAAGCCTGTTTCAGTATGTGCAATTTGATGTCAATAAATGCATTTCCAACACGGTCATGTCTCCTAGTATTTTTCTGGTATACTACTATATGATTGATCTTGCTCATGAGACACTAGTGACATCAGCTAATGTGAGGGCGCATTGATTTTTCCTGTGCTGAGAGCATCCTCGGTCAGAGAGCTACTAAATTCAACCCTGCCTTCATGATGTTCACCAGCCAATGAGAGAGCTTACTGTTGGTTAAGCAACTAATCAGAGACTTTGCTAACGATGCTGGTCCCAGTGCACCCAGGTGTTTCATTACAAGCAGCTGTGTATAATGGCATGGGGCCAAAAAATGCACACTCAAATAAACAAAATATATATTTTTACTGCACACTACTGGTGGGGGTGGTGGGTGCTTATTTTAATTTTGACCTCATTGGGCACTGCCGCCCCATAGTTTTCATGGGTGGGAGTGCATCTCCCGGCTGCAGAAAGAATGGCGCTAGCAGTGAGTGGAGCAGTTCATCCTGGCTGCCAATGTAACAGTGCTAGTGGTGGCAAAAAACATCTATGCTACACCTGTTCTGATGATGGCAACGAAATTTGTTTTACCTCTTCGGACTGGACTACAATTTCCACCTCAGAAACATGCAGCCCAGCGCACATGACTTCTTCTGCCCTATAAACAAACCCCAGGTGTGTTGCTGCTGAGCACAAGTGCCTCCCTCTACCCATCACCCGTGAACAACACAACACAAACTCCCTGTACAGAGCCAGATCATTACACCAGCTGCCCACCTCCAACTATAAATGATGTTCATTCACAAAATGCTGGCAAACTCTGGTGGGCCCAATTAACAAAGCAATCAGCAGTCTGTTTGGGCACAGCCCTGTCATTGCAGTACATGTGGGTTCTCTGTCCATACACGCTCATTGGACTTGCAGACACACAATGGCAGCCTCCAAGTCCTTCTTCATGTTTACATGGGCTGGCCCTTCTTCAGGGAATCACCGTTGCCCTGCCTAATGTCACTGCATCACATGGATAGGACCAGTCTTCATAGTGCCCCAAGCAGGAATATTTGTAGTGCCTCTTCCACTGCTCTCACTGCTCCCTCTCCCCTCCCTTCTACCCCACCCCACTTCCAAAAAGTAGTAAACATTCTAGGTGGGATTTTCAAACAGCCACATCCATTTTATGGACGCAGTACCCGCCATCTGCCCAGATATTTAGACTAACTTCTGGGGATGATCGGCTCAACTTGTATCCCAAAAATTATGCATGTATCTAAACAAGACACATGCATCATTTCTTTTGCCTGGAAGAGTGGCAAGAGATGCACGTGCACTGAGATGTTTGTAAATATGCTGCAAGCATCCCGATGTATTTGCCTGCACACAATATGCATCTGAAATATGGAAGCAAGTGCTGCGTCAATCTCTTTGAAAGTCCCCCTCTATGAATACAAAGGTGACAACAACAATTGTGTTCGTTATAGTAACACTTTTTGCATTTCAAGCTGATCTCTATTTACACTTTCTACTTGAGTACAACCCTTCCACGCTGGTGTCTCAAGCAGCCGCTTGTGGCATTTGTGCCTAACATCGCCAATGCACATTTGCACTGACCCTGCTGGCAGTGGACTGTCTTCAACTGGGGGTGATTCCAGGTGCCCCAGTGTTTCTCAGAGCATAGGCACATAAAGCTTTTATTCCATTTTCTGTTCAGTTCTTAATGACAGCAACTGTCTATTTAATATTCGCAGCAACCAGACTATAGTACTTTTTTGGGCCATGCCAGCCACCTGCATACATGTTTATATATAAACGCTGAAACTACAGACAATGTTTTCTCAAGTGGGCAAAAAATGAACAGTTTAAACTTCTTTAAAAATTACTGATTGCCTGCATGAAGTGGCTATGACATGTTTAATATCTCCAGAATGACTATACTGGTTCTCCAGGCATAAAAGGCAAATGCAATATTTTCCCTTGTTAATTAACAATGCAATATTTACGTATGCCTGTGTGGGTTTGTGTCTGCCTACATGAAGAGACTAGGCACAGTGGGACATCTGCATAATCAATACATTAGTGATTCAGATGTAATGGGCAAATGCAATAACTGTTCATTTAAGATTAATAGCACAATATTTTTGTAGGACTACAACAGAGCTGTTATGAATTAATGTTTTTTGGAATATAAATATGATGAATATGTATAAACCATCCAAATATTAAACTATGTCCTGTGCAGTGAGATCTTCTCTAATTATTGGTTTGTAACTGCCATCTCCAGCTGGATTATTTTTTCTATTATACTTTTTTTTTGGGGGGGTAAGATTTGTTTTTCTCTGTGAATCTAGTGCTTTGGAAAGGCGCTGTGCTGACAGCACTGGAAACTGAAGTGCTCTGCTTATCCACATGACAGGAACAGCATGGGGAATCACAATGCACGCTCCCCCACACTGTCCACCAATGTGTCTCAACCCTGCCATGGAGGGACTACCACTTAGGCAGGGTACTTCAAACTCCCTGCTCATTCAGTCATTTGCCCTCTCGTGAAAGACTGCCAACAAGGGTGCCAATTAGTGCCAGTTTTATAGGTGGTTTTGTGATGTGGGCACCTGCCTTCTGGGAATTGGACTGAGATCATCACAACTCATTTCACATAGGCAACTGAACAGCCCGCAGGTGCTAATGGTATCCAACCTAAGCTGAATTTGAACCAGTGACCTGGAGGTGAAAGACTCCTTGACCCAATATGAATCCAGTGAGCCATTCAAGTCCTCATCCATTATACATTTAAAAAAATCTGTACATCTATCTTTTCATCTGTTTGTGCTAGTGTGAGTCTGTGCCTGCATGAGCACGCGTGTGTGTGTGTGTGTGTGTGTCTGTGTGTGTGTGTGTGTGGATGTGTCTGTATGAATGTGAGTATATGTGCAAGCATCAGTACTGTATGTGTCTGCAGGCATTAATCTGTGTGTGGAATATGAGTCTATGTCCAGGAATATTAGTGCTTGGTGACATTTGTATTACGCTGGAGAAACAGCAAAATTGCTATGTTCGCATTTGCACAATTTTCACAACTCAATGCCAAAATCTTGCATTTTATAATTCATCAATGCTTTTTGTTTAGCTAGCACTATTTGTTTTACCCAAATTGCATGTTTTTAAAAATGTGATTGTTAGAAATGCAGTTTCAACAAATAAGCACCATTATTTCCCAAATTACACATTTTCAGAAATGTGACATTTTAAAAATGTGGTTAATACACAATGTTAACAAGAACCGCACATTTTTACACACTATTCTGATTTACAAAACTGCACAATTATAACAAATGGGCACACTTTTGTGAAAGGTAGGTGTAATAGAATCTTCCAGTTTCGCACACCACTAATGAGCATGTATGTGCAACTCTGAGTGCATGTATGCAACCAAGAATGTTTGTGTACAACCATGAGTCTGTAAGTGTGCGACCAGGAATCTGTCTGTGTGCAGTGAAACACCTGAGTGTGTGAACATGTTACATGAGTCTGTATAGACATGAAAATAAGTCTCTGTGGGCAGCAGTGTGTGTGTGTATGCAAGTGTGTCATTATGTGCATGTGTGCAACCTTGTGTGCGACCATGCATCTGTTTGTGTGAGTATGAGTCTTTTTTGAACTTTCTCTACATAACCTACTGAAGAAATACAAAAAGTGATAACACATAACCAAGTGTTACAAATATATGTTTTATTGTTTTTTTGGAAAACAATACAATAACAAATAACTCTATAAACTATTACTGCATTGTAATATATGTAGGTTTACAATAAAGTATATCCTAAAGGGAATAAAATAATCAACATATCATACATAAGTATGGTAGAACATACTTCTATAATATTAGGACTATGTTGGCTTTAGTTTTGTATATAAGGCAGTTCCATAGATAACATCTGATATAATTTTTTACAGGTAATGAAGACTGACTTGTAATCCAAAAAGAAATCAGAGAAAAGACCTGTGAAAAGACAAAGAGAAGAAGCCACGATAGAATAGAAAGAGAGTATGAGGAAGGTTAGAGTGAGGATACTAAAGGACCCTAGACTTGAGTGACCAGAAGACAAATTAGAGAAAAGAAATACAATATGAGGCAATATTTGCAGTTGGAAAGCGTAATTGTTTCTAAAAGTATCGGAAAGAATGGAAAGCTACTATAAAAGTTTACAAACAAGAAGAACAAAAATATAATTAAGTTTTGTCATTAGAACTAAATAAACAAGTGCCTGCTCTTATCTATTGTAAAGTGGGAAATTGTATGGATTTCCTAGTTTGTTATTAAAACCAGGCATATTGCTTCTTAAGCCATAACATAACCTTTCAAGTCTGATGGCCTCTTAAGATTTCGTTCTCCCATTCTCCTAGTGATGGCTTTCTTTTCTCAGTCCATAACCTTAAAATACAATTTTTGGTCACCATTGATACAAGAGCAATTGCATATTTAGTGCCTCAATCAACTGTTCAGGTATTATTAAAATGGCCTATTAAGCAAGTTTGTTTCTTTTCAACAACAAAGCAGAAGCTGGGTTTTCTTGTGGTAGTATAAAATGTCATCCCATGTGGCACAATGTTAGGGTAGAGAGGGAGGACTGAGTGAGGGATGGGGGAGCTAAGACATCTCACTCCTATAAAAAAAAAAAAGGTCAGAAACTGTTTTTTAAGAGGCAGTTTTTGTTTTTGTTTTTTTGGAGGGGGGAGACTTTTTCAATTAAACAAAAATGGAAAAAAATAAAAGAATACTGGTCCACAGGGACAGTGACAACATTGCCATGCACGGCACCAACAATCTAAGTTTGGCAACAAGCCCAGGACATCAAGGACTGGCCGGCAGGGGGAGGCCAAGCATCCCAGAGGGTAATATCCCCCTCCAGAGAGGCAGGACAGTAATATGTACTGCTATATCATCACTTTAGTGACTACAGCTGCAGCTGTGGTTGCTAGTGGGAGGGGCAGCCCTGCATGACTCTGGAATGCCAACAAGTATTTGCATGTGCACCATGGAGCCCACTTCATCGATGTCCCATAGGGTTAGGGTGAAATCACTGTGGAAAGGCACCACAAGTGTATAGAATAATGCCCGCACTCTTTAGCCTGGCCAAGCTGACTGCCCATTGCCTCTCCAAAGATTAGATGGTCCTGCGGTGAGGGGAAGGGAATCAAAGTCACAAAGGTCCCAGCACGGGAAGAGGGGCGCTCATTGGGATTGGAGGTTGATAACAGTTGGAGAATATAATGACAGGTGGGAGGTGGCCTAGGGTAAGTAAGAGCAGTATTGTTAATAGCAGGGAAGTTAAGTGAAAAAAACCTTTAAAAACATTTAAGTATGATAGTACCAATTTGATAAATGCAATACCATATTCCAGGATTTGCAGTCCTAGGGATTCTATGCACTTCTCTAGTGATTTAAGCCACTTGGTTACCCCTTGTGCCTAACAACCACTAAAGGTATGTGTGTATTCTTATGACTGAGCAGCCTGTTATACTATGTGCATTATAATTAACATATTAGCCATTTGTGTGTTACGAAGTACTGTTTCTAGTTAGGAAAGGAGGGAATTTACTTTTTTATAGTGCCTTTCATATACCGTACACTGCATTCCAAAGCACTACATAGCTATTCTACCTAGCCATGTTTTAACACGGTGATGTCGGTTACTTGTCTGTTATCTCAGGCAGACCTTGGTTGACTACCCAGTGTTCATATTTAGACAGTCTATATCTCAGGCAGAACTTAATTGACTATGCAGTATTCATATCTAGACAGTCTGTATCTTAGGGAGATCATAGCTGACTACCAAGTGTTCATATCTACACAGTCTGTATCTCAGGGAGATCTTAGCTGACTACCCAGTGTTCATATCTAGACAGTCTTTATCTTAGGGAGATCATAGCTGACTACATATTGTTCAGAATCTAGGCTGGTTCTGATTTGTTGTCTACTACTTTCTAACATGGCATGATAAAATTAGTTGGAAAATAGCCGCAGATAAAGTAAACTTGGTAAGATGTTGGTGTAGCTTTCATTTTGTACTTTTAAAAAAACACATCCATTCCTTCTGCCTGTCATGAAATGTGCTACACTGCCATGATGGGGGTTGGCATGGCCCAAGGTAACTCCTGTGTCCAGGGATAATAGATTACATGGCTCACCAGGAGTCCCCCTACAAAACTGTCATTTGTAAAACTGCAGACTCCGACCTTTTCTGATAATTTCAGTTAGAAAAGTAGTTCACAATGACACAGAAAGATTACTCTGGACACCAGCATGGTACTTAATGTGTGGCTCTTTTTCTAAGGGATAAGGGTACTGTGGCAGTTTCATTTCACATGTCTTGTAATTCATTTCGCAATACATCACTGAGGGTCAGCACCCCTAAACTACAGTTCAACAACACGAGGCCTTCTTTACTCTTAGGCATTTCAATGCATAGTTGTGTACTAGCAGAACATTTAAAACACATTCTTGCATGCTGGGCACATTATCTCGTACCCCAAATTACCCATTAGTAGGTATTACATTAAATGTGAGACTCTCCCACCCCTTGCAATACTTGAAACTCTGATGCTCATACTACTACTACTACCACGACTCAGCCTAGACTAATTACACCAGCATGCCCACATATCCCCCCCAGCTAATTAACCACTGATAGGCATACTCTTAAAAGGATCCTCAACTTGGTGAGTCTTGGCTTACTCTAGGAACATGACAGTTACACTTCTCTTTACCTGGTTCTGGCACTCTAAATTAAGAGGAGATAAGTAAGTACCTAGGGGGAAGTTATGCCAAGTGAGGTATTGGGCAAAAGAAGTTGATGGACCACAGATGATCTTTCTTTTCTATTTTGACATGATAGCCCACTTGAGATGCAATATCCCATTTTCAGTGGTAAATTGTTTCTGATCTTCAGTCCAACCTATCCCTCCAATCTAGCGACTCTCGCACCTTGGTTATCCCATGCCGCACCACTTCTATAGGTCAATCGGCCTTTTCTTGTAGATTTTCAAAACTATGGAACTCTCTGCCCTGCCAAATCAGGCATTCCTCCTTCCCTTGGTCCATCTCAACCTCCCTCAACAACTTCCTCTATCCGGCCTGCAACTGCTCCTAGTCCTCTACATTCATTCCTCTTCTAGTGCCCTTTAGCTCCTAGTTCTTTATGAAATGTAAGCTCTAAGCTGCTTTACTGTACTCTGCACTTTTGCCTACAAGTATATAAGTTATGTTGTCAGTATATATACTTTTCTTGTTAAGTGCTATCTAGTCATTGCTCCATGTCAGTCTAGCCAATGGTTGAACTCAAGTTTATGCCATGCACTTGTTTATTTTTATAAAAAGCTTACCTGTATGTTTTAAATGTTGATGTATTTACTGAGACCTATTGAGCACATCTCCAATACCACATGTAATGTATTGATGCATGTATTGTTTAAGGCTATATACTCCTATTCCCCTTCCCCCAGGATGCTCCGTGAGATGAGTAGATTTATATTGTTCAGTGTGCCTTTCCTGGTGAAACTTTTCAATAAGTAAATAAATAAATTCTGCAGCTGGGAAATCTGAAGCACTTCAATCAATCAATCATGTTTATTGTTCTTCCAAGAAAGTTTAAAATTTTGGACATCACAATATTAATAAATACAAAAGACAATAAATACAATTAGTAACATCTGATTAAACTTAAATATCAACTATAAATATGTTTACATATATCCTTTTTTATTTCTTTTGAAGTCTTCTTCTATGTGCCCATTTCTTAAAACTAATTACTGTTGAAAAAAAATTAGCACACGTTAGTGCAACTGTCACTGCCCCAGGATGGAGCAAAATAAATACTGGATTGTAATCCAAATTCAAATATTTCATTAAAAAATATTTTAAAGTTAAGATTCTGCTTTTTTTATACAAGGAGCATTGTACTATAATATGATATAGAGTTTCTCTAAACCCCTTGTTACAACAACATTCATTAGTGTTATTATTGAGTGTACTAGCAGAATGATTAAAATATATGAATTTGGAAATGATTAATTCAAATCTCGCCCATGTTATTATTTTTTGAATATCAGGGGCTAAAGGCAATAATAAGTAATTTTCTATCCTTGCGTCAATCTTATTTTTTCCCAACCATATAGCTTGTTTCTGTGATCTGACCAATCTTAATTGTTTTTCAAAAGCTTTGTCAAATATTTTCCTTTTAATTAGTCTTCCATATTTAATATTAAAACGAAGAAGGGCTTTTGATGCACAATTGGCTTTAATAATTTGGTTTTTACAATGTAGGATCCAAGAGCCATTGGAAGTAAATGTTATCCCTAGGTTGCAATATGAAGTCACTTCCACTAGAACTAAATTATGTAACTTAATTCTTGGTTTAGAAGATTTAGTACCAAAAACCATTAACTTAGTTTTATCAGGATTAATATTAAGTTTTAAATAATCACATTTTTGCTTCAATTGGTCAATTTTTATCTGAAGACCCTTTTGGGATAAAGAAAAAATAACTATGTCATCAGCATAAGCTAAACTATGAATATATTGTTTATTTATTTTAGGGGAATCCAAAGATAATGATGTGTCAAAATAAAACAAAGAATCAACATAGAGGTTAAACAGGAGTGGGGCTAATAAACACCCCTGTCTAACCCACCTATTTGTACTAAAGTATTCAGAAATATTCCCCATTTTATCATATCTAATAGCCGTACACGGTTTAGAGTAGAGCAAGAAAATTGGGATCAACAGATTAATGGGTATACCTCATTCTAAAAGAACATTCCAAAGGATGTTCCTTACTACAGAATCAAATGCCACTGTTAAATCAACAAAAATAACATACAGTTTCATTTTTTCTATATAATTTGTATTTTTCAATTAAATGAGCTGAAACATAAATATTATCGAGTGATGAGAAACCTGAATGAAATCCTATTTGAAAATTTGAAAGGGTGCTAAATTTATTAACCCAATTTTGGAGCCTATTTAATAATATTCTAGTAAAAATTTTACTACTAATACTAATAGACTAATAGGGCGATAATTGTTGGGGTTTTGAAATGGTCCTTTTTTATGAATAGGAATGATAATATTTTTACGACAAGATGGAGGAATATACCTTTCTCTAAGACAGATGTTAAAAAAACCCTCAAAGAAAGGACCCCAGTAGGTCATATTTTCTTTGAATATTTCTCCCGGAATACAATCAGGACCAGGGGACTTATTGTTAGCCAGTTTAATAATTGCCTGTTCAACTTCTAACCAAGAAAATTGCAGAGGTAAAGATGTATCATCTAACAACCATTCCGGTCATTTAATGTGATCATTTAAATCAGACTTGTTAGAAAAAAAGTTTAGAATAATAGGCTATCCAGATTTCTTTAGGAACATAAACAGATAATGAAGATTCAAATGATTTAACTCCCTTGCAACCAATAACCAAAAAACCTTTGAATCTTTCTTATGTAGTTTCTAACATACGAGTCCATTGTTTTAAAGTGAATTCATATTTTTTATATTTTAAAAATTGTTTATATTGTTTTCTTGCTTTGTTAAGACTAATTATGCTTCTTCTAATTCAATGTTTAGTAGTTTTTTTAATCAAAAGACCCAATTTATGCTTTTCATCCTTGCATTGTTGATCGAACCATGTTAAAGGGGAATGAATTAAATTAGTATAGGAATAAATCACAGTTCTAATCTCCTGATATCTCTCTTCCAGATGCTTATTTATACATTGTGGAGCTGGAATCCTGAAACAATGTAAATAATGAACTCATTCGTGGGGAAAATATGACTTCTGCTGCTTTTTCTTTATTTTTATTACTCAATTTGAGTTTAAATTTACCTGTAATAGAGAGCGAAGGCAGAGGTAAAGTATCAATATTACTCCCAAAATTATCTTTTATCATATCAATCCTCACCAGCAATGCCACATGGTCACTTTCAGGTCTCATTACTACTTTAAATCCTGAAAGTGAGCATAGACCTCTGGAGAAATTATCAAATAGTCTATAATACTCTTCCTATTTGAAGAAAAAAAAGTAAATGATCCATCCTGGTCCCATATTCCTCTGCCATTAAGAATACAATAGTTACCTTTACTAATAAACTCCACCATTTTTAAACCAGCTCCATTAAAAATAGTGCCTTCCAAATTCCCAGGTTCAAGATCCCCCATATAAATCTGGGACTGAAGTATTTTTAGGTTATCAAATTTAGCAATATGAGCATTCAAATCACCCCCAATATGGTAATATCAATATAATGTTTTAAGTATAAAGAATCTATTTCTGATGCAAACTGTACCCAAGGATCATAATCAACAGTAGAATGAAAATTAGGTGGAAAATACACATTAACTATCAGAAAAGTGAAGGAATCCCAGCACAGCACACAGAGCAGAATTTCATTGCCAAATATAGTGTGCTCTATTATACGAATACCCTTTCTTATTTTAACATAAATAGACAGACCCCCTTTCGGTCTTCCAAATTTTTTGTCTTTTATCGTAAAAATATGATGTGGAATATAACCATTGGTATTAATTTCTGAAAGGATCCATGTGTCTTGAAATAGTATAATGTCAGCTTTGGAGACATAATCCTTCCAACAAGAGTCCACCATTTTTGATTGTAAACCAGCAATGTTCCATGAAATAAAATTATAAGTATCCATATTAACAGTGTTGTCTAATTTAGTTAGCTCCCTCTTAACCTCGGCAGTCTCGGAGTCAAATGAAGTTATTTGTACAATTGGATGTCATTTTTTGACCAGATTCCCCTGAGATAAACAGTCTAAACAATCTAGATTCAATAAATCAACCAGATGAATACCATGTCTATCCAATTTACCACTATTTGAGAGAAGATAATCATATATTTTTTTTAGATTTAATTTCTATATTGACTTGAGAATCCAATTTAGATTGATGTATTCTTTTAACAGACCCAAAATCTAAAGAATGAATTTCACAACCAAGGCAATGAGCAAAAAGTGAGTGAATATCACCAGATAGCCTATCAGTATTTTCACCATCAAATTTATGTATACCAAATATGGACACTGTTTGTATATTGATATCTCTTTCAAAATTCCAGTTTAATTTAATCAGAGTGGAGATCAGAATGCACATTTTAGGGGCAGTAGTTCCATATGCAAATTTCTAAATTGTAGTCCAGTTAACTAGAGATGAGATCATTATGTCCAATTTATTAATTAAACACTGTTTAGCCCATATAGCTTTGGCGGTGTCCATATTAGAAAGTAATACATAAATGGGTGTAGTATCAGTTGATAAATCTCTATAGACTAATTTAATATCTTTGGCTGCTGCTTCCAAATCAAGTTCAGCTTAAAATAAATGATAAATCATATTAAATAATGAAGTATCTGATTCATAAGTTTTTAGAAAAATATTATTAAATTTGAAAACCACCTCAGTCCAAGACATAATTAAATGATCTATCTGAGGAGGCGAGATTAAATCCGACTCCAAAGAGGTTTCCAAAATATGACTGTTACCTTCTTTGTTTGTGCATATAAATGACTTGTCCGTTTTTAACTGATCAACCATAATATGGGCCTGAGTTATTTTTTTACTTGAGCTATCTAATGGAGTGTCTAAAAGTATGATCTCTTCCTTCATGATTGAAAGCAAAGAATCTTCTTTAATAGGGGTTATTAAAGCTATATTTGAATCTTCCCCTTTTCACATATCTTCTAGGGGGTTTCTGAATTGCATTGGTCCTAAAAGAATTATTAATTCTTTCTTCAGTACTTACTTTAATTGCCCCCTCCTTATTCATTTTTTTATTTACTCATGTCTTAGCCTTTTTTTTAGGTTCTTCTTTGTATTTTTCTTCTTCTCAACCTTATTAGAAAGCAGCTGTATTATAATTTCTGGAAAGGAAGGCCTTCGTTTTGTTTTTCCCCCTCTTTCTCAAATTTCTCTAATTTTCCATTAATTTCAGAAAATTTATCACAAAAAAGGCAAGTAAGTTTTTCTACATGTAATTTAAGATCTTTCAAAGCTTCAAGGAGAACAATGTTAGCCCTTACAGGATGAGCGAATGCCTCAATCGTATATTTTGAAATAGTGTCAAGACAGGCTGATAAAATTTCTGGTTCGATATCTATTTCCCCAACCTCTTTATCCATTCTACTAAAGACTTCACTAGGTGAACCCTCTAAAATCCTAGAAATATCCTGATAATCAAGAGGGGAGTCTAAGGAGACCTAGGATTCGGAGGGCTGAACAAATCTAACCCTGTAGGATGAAGGGATATCTCAGAATGAGCACAAGATGTAGACTTTCTGATTTCTGAAGAACCCTGGACAGTCACATTTACCCCGCCTTTTTTATTTTTATTTGGGTTCAATGATAAAAAGTCCCCAGTGCTAACCATTGAAGAACTAGGATTCAAATGAAAAAAGTCAGTTATTTTTTGCTGAAGTTTGAATTTTTGTTTAGATTTAAGATAACTAGCACTGTTACCATTTTCCTTTATACTATGTTTCTCTGATTCTACATAAGATAAGGTTGATTTAATACTGTTACCAGTGTCCTCGCTATTACTGATAATATTAACAATGGGTTGAATCAAGTTTAAATTAGGTGTACTAGATAAGCCAGATAAACTCGACTGACCTTGAATCCCTAAAAGTATTCCTTTGTCTAAGGAAAGGTCATAACCCAACTCCACCAATGAATCATTCTTTAAACTAGGTGTCGCTGTAGGAGAGGATATTTTTGATGGTACACAATTAAGTCTAAAATCAGTAAAAAGTTCTTCCTTAATTCTAGGAGATGTTATTAGGATTTGAGGGGGGTCAAGAGAAGTAAGAACTCTCGGAGGTCCCTTTTGAACCTTCGTCGTAGATGCTGCAATGGAAACAAGGGACAAGTCCTGTGTGTAAACACAGCCATTTTTTCCCCCATACCCCCGTGGTGAAGATTCAGATCTACAGCTTTTATACCTTCAATCTTCTTATCCCTACTTTTTATCAATTCTCTGCCACTCCTAGCGAACATAACGTATACTGTTAAAAAAAAAAGAAAAAGAAAATATACAAAACAACAAAAATAATAAAGTTCAGCAAAACCAGTAAATCTGGCAATGATTCTGGACTTCCAAAGTCCTAATAGCACTGTGATGTTCCACTATGATGTTCCACTTGCGTGTAACTCGAACTTCATGAACTCTCACCCGAGCATTCACAGAGTCTTTGTTTTCACTGGCGTCTTAAGTTTCCAAACATTCACAAAAAAATCTTCTTTACAGATCTTTATGGTTCTTAGTTCACAGTTCCTTGAAACACCTCCTTGATCACAATACCCCTTTCTTCTAAAGTTTTCATAGTACCATTCAATAACTACGTTCGATGACTACCATCCATCCATCCATAACTTAGTGAGTATTATCCTCTGTTACTCCCAATAATCCTGCTTTACTGAAAACGATGTAGCTTTTCCATAAATAACTCTTTGATTATGCTAAAAATCTCATTTCACATACATGCAGAGTACTGAAGCTATGATAAGAACTTGATGTTCACCTTTCTACCACATAGAAACTTTGTGACAATGAGAGCAACTTGAGCAACTCCAAGTAGCTTTGCTTCAACAGCAGCTATATTCAAGTGAGGTATATCCTTTGTGCCTGCAATGCCATGTGCTACTCTCTGCTCACTACTCAGCACTACTCAGCACCCGCTCTAAGTCCGAACAGTTCAGGCAAATAATGAATCTGAAGCACTTGCAGGACAGGGGCAGTGTCCACTCAATAGTGCAGGGTCCTGGTGTGGTCTCAGGGGTAGGCCAACCACAAACAACAACAAAGCAGGACAGGGAGAGACCACATTCGAGACAAAGCATACAATATTCATATCATGAAAAAAAGTTCTGAAGGCATCAAGCCCAGCATAAATCTTTTTATTGCCAGAAAGTTTCAAGTACTGCAGAGCCCACAGTCAATACAGCAAAAGTGGTCCCAACATATATTAGTTGCACAGGTATGAAAAAAGACAGACATTAATGGAAGTGCATCATAGAACAGGAGCCCCAGTGCTTCACTCAGCTGGATCTTCAGGGGGTGGGCTCCTTTAATGAACACTCCCCTCAAGTACTATAGCCTCATATCATGTGATTGATGAAGTCATTCACCATTAAAGAGACAGTGAAACAGTGGATCAAACAATGTGTTGGTATTAGTGGTGGTGGGGTAGGGGGAACAATATTGAATCCAATCAAGTAACAACACTGTGATACAATGTATCTATTCCCAAACTATGTAACATTTTTAATAGTATCGAATTTTAACAAACTAGTTAATATAATAAAGAGTGTAAGCAAAAAGAGTGAAACAACTGTAATAAGATACAAAACATATATACAAATGCCCCCTCCCCAAAAATAGAAGTAAATTAAAGAAGAACATTCATAATTGGTTGTGAGCAAATGTAAATAAAGGAAGAGAGGCTAAAGCTAAGAATAACCGGTGGTTGGGGCACCAACCCATTGCTGCAATCACCCCACTGAAGATCTTAGTAAGTAATTCCTGGTCCATGGGGAATCTGTGCCAGCTGCATCCATAGCACCTGAAAAAAAGAAGATTAAAAAGATGATGAAAATATTAAAAAGAAAAACTATAAAGAATAGAGTGAGAAGAACGAATAAGCACATAGCAGAGGGACAACAAGCAGGAAAGGAGGAAAAGGGGAAAACAGAAATGAGAAGAAAAGAGAGGGTAAGCTAAAAAGGATTTAGAAATGCAGAAAACGAAAGAGCCCTACAACAGAATGTGAAACATGTCACATATTACGGATGGCAGCAAAAAAAATAAGAAAACAGTTAATAGAAACAGTTTCAGGTCCCAGTTTATATTAACCCCTTTTGGTCCCAGACTATCCAAGCTATATATCCAGTAGTGTTCCCTCTGTAACAACGTTTTAAGTCTGTAGCCTCATCTTTTGCCATTTCTGACCAATTCCAGCCCCGTGAATTTTATATACAAGCTGTTATTATGACATTCAGAAAAATGAATTCCCAAAGATGTTACATCTTTAGAGTCAAATACTTCTGGCATGCTCTTCTATTCACTGTTGAACTGGCCAGATAGTCCTGCCTGCATACATCTCTGGATAGTTGCACCATAGGGCTTAGACCACAGAGTTACTTTCACAACTTATGACATCTCTCGCTTCAACTGTGCAGGTACTGGAGGATATATTAAATGAGGTGGACTACACACATATTGCAGCATCCATGTCTCTGAATTTCCTTGGGTTTCATGGGGAGCCAATACAGTTACTCAGGGTGATTGACAGAGGTTCCACCACACCTGTTCGACAGGAAATGTGTCGAAGTACATTACAGTGATGGCACAATGCTGACAGATGGCATTGTGCCATCAGAACAAACAATGGCCCCCTGCACCCTTCTGATTTTTAAATAATCAACTCCAGGTTGAAGTTATTTCTGGGAGGCACAACACTGGGAGAAGCAGTGTAGAGGTACGGCAAGATTATTACAGTGAACTGCTGATTTTGTCGCTGTAATGGTCTTTGCAGTATTCTTTCCGCTGTTTCAACAGTATACGGTTGACAGAGTTTCTGAACTAGCTATGGATCAACTTGTCCTTCAAATTGGGCAGTCTTTTGAAGGTGATCCATGGGCTGTTGTCCACATACTCTGCCAAGTTTTGATTAGTGAGAAATATAGACTAGTACTCTTTATTTATTATTTATTTTTATTGTTGACCAAGTAAGTGCACTACACTAATTCTGCATATTTTCAGGCACGACCCGGGAGAGAGGGATACAGATGAATGCCAACTAACCATGAACCAGATTAAGCTGTTGGTGGTATTTTTAGTGAATGGGGGGAAATTTGGCAAGGGCACCGTGGAAATTCCCCTACTCGCAGTCTGAGTGTGGATTACTTTGGAGGAGGACGTGCAGACAGTGGCTCTGCAGAGGGAGCTTCCTGAGCCTATGGTGCAGGCGCGGCCTGCTACGGAGGCTACCAAGAGTCGCTCTCTGAGAGATGCAGACTCTCAGCGTGCAGTCGGGAGTTGTGAGGAGGGAGGATGTTTGGTTATGGGAGCGTGCGGCAGGATGCCGTTACCATTTTGGCTTCTTCGGGGAAGGTGCTTGGTGAGGATTGTGGTCCCACTGTGTTGCCGGAAGCACTACGGACTGCAGAGCAGTCGGAGCCCTCTGCTATCACGAGGATAGCATCAGTGGCGGAGGAAGTGGTGGAGTCGGTTGTGGAGGAGAGATGCACTGGTGGGGCGAGAATGGAGACAGTTCCCTCTGCAGACTGGTCCGAGGATGTTGCGTTATCACAGGTGTTATCACAGGATTCAACAACCGAATGGGAGATGGATTCCGGATCCTACCTGGCTGTCCTTTTCACCGAAGGAATCGGGTCCTCCTCGAAAGACTGTGAAGGAGGGTGAGTTGCCTTTTTTGGGTACTCAGTCTGAGTTGGGACAGTCTTCAGAAAAACATGGGAGCTCTCACTCTGCTGGTATTCTGGGGGATGGGGCGGATATTCCATTGCGGCGTCCCTCTGTGCAGTTGCAAGAAGAGCATGAGACTAGGAAGGGTCCTCATTTTGCAGACCTTTTCAAACGCAATAAATTGGAACAGGCCCCGAGAAGGAATGTGGTCCATCTCCGTTATAGGGGTGGTTTACCTGAACACCCGGATCGGCTTTATGTGCAAGGAAACTGTTACTGGACTCCATGCAATTTCTGCCTGTAGATATTTATGCTTTGATTAATATTCGGGGGAGGATACGTTTGATGTTAGCTTCAAACAGGTGGCTGGTTTGGATAAGTTCTGGCAGAAATATGAAAGTTGTAAGTCCTTGCCCCTATGACTACCTTTCTGGGCTATTCCCATCACTAAACCTTTATTCAAAACTATTAACGTGATGTTTAGGAATGAGGGAGTTAATGTGGGGGATATTTTATATTGGTTGGAACACAAATGCATGGTTCTGGGCCCTCCTGAGCCAATTCTAGATACTGAAGGGATTTGGACTGGGGCATGGCGTTTTAAGGTTAAATTACATGTGATAAATAATGAAGTCCTACATGTTCCAAATAGCTTTTTCTTAGGTAAAGACCGAGGAGTGTGTTTTTATCTGGGACAACCTAAAGCATGCTATCGGTGTGGTAGCTGATGGCATTTAAGCAGTGCATGTGACAAAGTTAAATGTGCACTATGTGGGGAATTTGATCATGATAGCGAGGTTTGTAGAAATGTGTTTCGATGTAATCTATGTGAGGAGTCTGGCCATGCATATCATCAATGTCCTTGGGCAGGCCAGAATAGACGGGGGGGTTGAATAAAGAAGACTTCATATCCCAGGCTCAGGGTAGAGGTCAGTCTCATCCAGCCCCTCCTCAGGGTAGGGAGTGTACTCCTTCTGCTGGTAGAGGTCAGGCGATGGTCCCTGAAGTCCCAGTTGAAACCACTGTGAAGTGGAAAATATTAGGGATCAATCTGCAATTTGGCTCCACAACAGACTTCAGATCTTCCCCCCCCTTCACATAGCTCAGAGCCCCCTGTTTTATAGCCTCCTGTAGAGGATCCTGTGGTGGTGCCTGCTTCAGACTTTCCTTTCCAAACTCCTCGGAGGGTTACACGAGCTAGCAGTCATACGGTGGGGATGGGAGAGGCCTGCTTTATTCAGAATTCCTTTTCAGCATTATTGGACCTCGAGGGTGAGGTAGGCACTGAGCTGCTAAAATCTGATGAGACTTCTGGCATGGAAATTGAGGATGATGGGGGAACAGAGTTGTTGGAGGGGAAAAAGAAAAAGGGTAGAAAGCGAAAACAAGATAAACCCTGAATTAATGACCTTTGTGTTTTATGGCCTGTTTGAATATTGTATCTCTTAACTGCTGTAGCATAAAAAGCTACAGGAGACGCTTGATTTGCCTGCAGCAGTGTAGGGATTTCAATGTCGATGTCATCTTTCTACAAGAGATGCATTTGTCTTCTCTGCTTGAGGTGACTCAAGTTAAAAAACTCTGGTGGGATGGCCCTTCCTTTTGGTCTTTTGGGGAAGATGCTGTGGATGGGGTGGGCATTCTGTTTTCACACCCTTCTGTTCGCGTCACACGGTTGGTAGACGTTCAGCCTGGCCAAGTGTTACTTTTGGACTGCTTGTTGCACGGATTTAGTTTCAGACTGATTAATACCTATGCTCCTCAAACAAAGACATCTCATATTGCTTTATTTAACCAACTAAAACCTTATTTATTCACCTCTAAACATGTGGTTTGGGGGGGATATGAATTGTAGTTTGGATATTCGAATTAAAAATGATATTCAGCAAAAAACGTACTGTGATGCTCATGCTCTTTCACAGATGGTAGAGGTGGCTAAGCTGAAAGATGCTTTTAGAGGATTACATACCTCTACTCTACTGGCTTTACTTATAGAAGGGCTTCTTTTCAAACTAGAATTGATTACCTTTTTCTTTCTCAATATTTAGTCCCTTTGGTTTGTTCAGTTCTGCCTTGCAATTTTTCGGACCATAGGGTATTATATGGTAAACTTAGTTTACATCAAATTCCTACTTTTTTTCCTGCTTTTGCCAGTAGATGGATGTTGAATTCCCTTTTATTGTCTGAGGCGTTTTTTTTGGCACAGCTGAAGGATTTTATGATCCTTAGGAAATCGGTGGCTGTGTTTTTTTCTGATTGGATTACATGGTGGACAGACACCAAGTTTGCACTAAAGGATTTTTTTATTGCTTATGGTAAACAGAAATGTTCTTTGGAATACTTGCAATATTTAGATTTCAGGAATTAATATTACAAATTACAGTCACATCCCCGGTCTCAGGATTTGGAGGTTCAGTCTCAGATGAAGTTTGCTAAGCAAAATATGCTTCAGTATCAATACCAGAGGGCTACTTCGCTTCATGCTGGACTGAAGTTTGGTACCCATCAACAGCCCTTTCTTTCAGGACCCGTACATGGCGTAAACATAAGATTGAGAAGAGGCTTATGACAGGGCTTCGATTCCTTTGACGTTTTAAAACTTCTTAGCAGAAATGCTGGCGGTTGCTGAAAGTCAGGTGTCCTCACAGTTTGGTGTGGAATTTATTCTGACTGCATCTTGGGATGATGTTTTGCATTTTCCAGTCCCTGCTATTTCCCAAGCAGATGCTGATCTATTACAGGGCCCATTACCCCACTGGAGATTACAGGCGTCATTGGCTCACTCCGTACTGGGGTTTCACCAGGTGTAGATGGACTAACGAATGAATTTTATAGAGTTTTTTTGGAGGATATATGTGTCATATTGACCGCAGTCTATAATGATATTCTTCATTTTGGTTTTGGTGATTTGAAGTTTAATTTGGCCATTTTAACGTTTATTTTTAAAACCGGGGATGCTTCGGATTTTGGTAATTGGAGGCCCATTAGCTTCCTCAATACTGATTACAAGATTCTTTCCACCATATTGTGTAAACGGCTTCAGGTGGTAGCACAAGGGGTGCTTCATCCGGCACAGACGTGTTCTATCCCTCACCGTTCGATTCAACAGAATTTAAAACTCCTGAGAGATGTGTGCGAATTTGGATCTCAAAAAAAGCTATCAGGTTTTATTTTGGCTCTGGATCAAGCAAAAGCTTTTGATTCCGTGTCACATGCTTTTCTTTTCAAGTATTATGTAAATATGGGTTCCCGAGGCCTTTATCCAGTTTGTTAACACTTTATACTCCCAGGCCGGCTCTTGTCCACTTATTAATAATTATTTAGGTTCAGAACTTCTGTTGCTGCGCGGGGTTCGGCAGGGCTGTCCTGTCAACCCTTTGTTGTATGCTTTTGTATTGGACCCCCTTTTACGGGAGCTTAAAAATAACAGGTCAATTCAGGGTTTATCCCCTTCACTTACTTTACCTGCTCAAAAAATTTCTGCATATGCGGATGATATATGTTTATTGGTGGTAGATGCCGCTTCTGGGTTAGAGGCACTACAAGTGGTTGCCCGTTTCTCTGCCCTAAATGGCACCAAGCTAAATTATGGGAAATGTAAATGTTTGGCAATTGGAGATGCTCCAGGTCTTCATGATGTTGGGGGTATCTTAGTTTCTGATTCCCTCACTATTTTAGGTCTTATTTTTGGAAAAGGGGATTTAGCCTTTTTTAATTGGGAGAAGTGTCTTGTTGCAGGAGAACGGAAAGTACAACAATGGAAATCCTGGGGATTCTCAAAAAAGAAGCGGGTGTTGATTATGAAAAAAATTTTATTACCCATTTTTTTACGTCTGCTCAGTTTTTCCAGTGCCAATTTCTTTAGAAACCAGATTATATAGTTGTTTTTTTCAAATGGTGTGGGGCAGTCGATTGAACCCGATTAAATATGCTTTTACTTACTTGAAGCTGAATCAAGGGGGATTAGGGATGATAAACCCTGTCGTCTTTTATCACTCCTTTTTCATGATTGCTTCTTTTCAAACAGAGGTCACGCCTCAGGATCATCCCTGGTCGGCATGGACTCAGTTGTTATTTTCTTCTTTTTTGTCCCATTGGAAAGGTGGGGGCATTCCTAAAAAGAATATGGCGTCTGCTGCACCTTCCTATGCGGACTCAGCAGTTAGGAAACTGCGGGAATGGAAATTGGGTAAGGCACAATTACATGAGGTTCCTAGAAAAGACTTTTATTTGGAAATTATGAGGAATTATTTCTATGTTCAAGTGGATTTCCTTTTGTACCCCTACTAAACTCTTGCAGGCTCCTCGCTCTTAATGGACCATAGGATACCTCCTAGTATGTGGGATGTACAATGGCTTTGTTGTCATGGGAAGCTGGGTGTCCGGGGTAACCTAAAACATAAACTGATTACGGACAGAGTGTGTCTTAGACTGGGTTGTGTTGAACAGATTGAAACATTAGAACATTTCCTTTTACTCTGTCCCTATGTTATTTCCTTTTGGTCGGACTTGGCCATTCAGTGGGGCTGGAGTGTGTTGAGACACATTACATATCAGAGCTTGATTTTGGGAGATTATTCAGGTTTTCTAAGGAGGTATCATCCAAGTACATTGAATATGATTTTTACATGTATTAAATATCATTTATGGCAAGCCAGATGTCAGTTCTCCTTGCAACACACCCTTCTTCCTAATAGTGTTATTCTTAACCGTATAGAACTAGTGTTGGGAAAGCAAAAGAGTTTTGAACATCGTACCTTGGATAACCAAGTTTTTCTTAGTTATTGGAAGAATATTATTTGGCTTTTATGAATGCTGTAAAGTACTTTCTGCCTGACTATATTACAGTTCTTTAGGAATTATGATTTCTGTTCATGAATTATGTTGTTTCACTTTTTTCCTACTGTTTTTTTTCTGTTGTCTTCTTTATTGATGTATGGTTTATTTTCAAATAAAAAATTCCCCTACTCTTTTCGAGAAGTGCCATGGGATCTTTAACATCCACCTGAACTACCACCAGGACAGGCAGATGGGACCTTGGTTTAACATCTCATCTGAAAGATGGCACCTCAGGAGTGCAGCACCCCCTCATGCTGCGCTATAGGGTCAATATTGGGATATTAACCCAAGTGCCTGGTGTGGGGATAAAACCCACAGCCTTCTGATCTCCTAGCTTCAGAGGCGAGTGTGCTACCTGCTGAGCCACTGATACGGCATCTTTAATAAGGGCACCAATGCAAACTAACATATTGTTATGCTCAGTGAGAAAACAAATTTGGTACGAGTCCATAGTACATTTGTTTTTAGGTACTGAGAGAGACTCTACCTATATAGCTGTCTTGCCTTAGTAGTGAGTCATTAATCACTTTCTGCTAAAGCCCCTCTCCAAAAATCTGCTTGTAAGATTCAAGACCTGGGTCTCAAAATCATTGACACTGAACAGTTTTATCTATGACATACAAATGGACTGTAGTTTAAAGGTCTCCAGATTTGCAGCTCAGTGCCCTAAACCACAGCACTGTACTGCCTCCTATAAGATCATTGAGTTGCTTTTTAACTTTGGTAAGAAGGAAGAGGTCTGCAAGTGTTCCCTGCTGATATTACTGTTCTAGAAAGGTGAGGATGCATAGTAAATCTTCTCTGTGAACTTTACATTTTTTTCCCTTTTGGGCAGCATAGCTAATAAGGTAGCCCCAGTGGACCACTTTCACTATGTCCCACAATGTAGCCAGGCTGATTGTGAGGCAATAGTTATTAGTGATTATTTCTTGGATTTGTTTGTGAACCAAGCTGAAAAGTTTTTCAACTTTCAAACAGAATGTATCTAGACCCCATGTTGTGGACCTGCAGATGAACCCCCAGTCCACTTCTGTGATGAGAGGTGCATGGTTAGAGTAAGAAATGGGGTCCCTATGACAGGATGTAATCTGAGGCAGATCCTCATGGTGCATAAAAACTTAGTCAATACGACTGTATGATAGGTGCAGATGAGAGAACGAGAGAAGCCATGCTGATGAGTATGCAGTTCCCTCCTGAGGTCCACCTATGCCAGCGAGGAGACCATTCAGTGAAAATCGGTATGAGCAGCAGGAGATCTGGAGATGGGGCACCGTGGAGTCATGAGTCAGGTCCAGTAGGAGACTGCAGTTTCCCTATACCACAAGAACCTCCTGCTGATTATCTGAAATCAGGTACATCAGCCACTTGATGAAGTGAGTGTCTGAACCAGGAGGGAGGTGCCAGGTAGCTAATGTCAGTGGGGAACCCTCTGCCTCTTCCTGGACCATCACACAACAGCGCTTCCTATCCTTAACTACCTTAAGTTCTTGGAACGCCAGGTGCTTAGCTATGAGGACTGTGACCCCTATCTGTTTTCCCTTTCTCTACGTGGAGAAGTACCCTGCAGAGTAACCAGACTTAACTAGTTTCGTATTCTCCAATTGGGTAAGGTGTGTCTCTTGCATACATTCTATAGCTGGTTGATCGTCACAGAAAATGAAGAACACCTTTGCCCATTTCACTAGGTTTTTGAGACAAAGAACATTCATAGAATATACTGTAAGCTTTAGCCTAGCGATAATGAATTCTGAAGGTACCCTCTCTGATGTGAATATTTCCGCAATACAGACACATACTTAACAAGGACTGATAGTCTATCTAGAATAACAACCTAAGTCATCTGGGTATAACATTTAAACACAATAACAAAAACCTTTTAGTGCAAACTATGTACATAGGACTAGGGAAGTCCTGTGCTTCTAAGGCAGGAGAGCGTCTGATGGGGAGAACCTGTGGCTCAGGGGCATGCACAGCTGCAGACACTCCTCAGAGCCTGGAGGAAATGAAGCTTTGAAGCTTCAGCCTCCTAGAAGTACGAACTCCAAAGTTACCTATGATAGGAGTGTATTGGGAAAGGGTATAATAACATGGGGGAAGGGGAATACAGTGTAGGGGTAATTCAGCTCTCAGGTGTGACAAAGGAAAAATGGTGAGTGAGGGTAGGGTGTCCCTAGTGCTAGTAGTAAGGAACACCAGGTGTCCAGAAAGTAGAGACGTCTACGGCCTAGTGGCAGGAGGTGGTGGGTCAAGTCCTGCTAACTAAGAGTGGCCAGTCATGGCCAGCCATTATATGCCTTTTGCTGTTGACAAGCAGTGAATATATTCTGCAAGGCATACACCTTGCATACTAGTCCAGCATATCATCAGGGGATCGATGGTTGGAGTACCATGTGACTGGCCCCCGCAGGAGTAGGAAATGAAGGAGGTGCAGGGATATTAATCACAGTAAAAGTAAGAGATTCCAGTAAGTCTCTATTCTCCTGTTAAAGTCACAAGCAGAACCAAGTGCTCCAGTCTGTTATGTGAGGCTGACGTGAAAAACAAAGGCATTTCTAACAGTGAGGGTCTCAGATCCTAAATGCATTCCAGTCAGCAGCTCAAAGGGTCCATGTCGTGAAAAGGCCTGTGTGGAAGAAGTGTAACCTTCCCATTGTTCAAAAAGCTGCAATCTGCCCATTTATAGTCAATGAGGAACCAGTCCAGTGGCACGTGCTGCACTCCAGAAGGTGGGGAGCACTGTGCACCAGGGACCGGGAGGGCCCCAGCCCCATAGTGCAGCCTGATAGATAAACACAGGACCGTGTGTCTCTGCTGCAATGCCACCTCACCGGGTGTGGGTGGTGGGGCAGTGAGGGGATAACCCCAAAGGGCAAGAAGTGAATGAACAACATACATTAGTGAAACCAATGGCCTCTGGAACTGGAACTCAGCTTGGGTTCCTTTTCCCAAATTAAGCCTCACTGGGCCAGACTACTACCTTCAATTTCAGTTAGGCCTTAAGTTAACAGAAGGCCATCTGGCGAGGATAAATAGTAAAAGCAACGCGACAGGGGTCCAGCTGCTATAGTCGCAGGCCAAGTACTCACTCCTGGCCAGCAGGAGCCACTGTGGCCATCTCATATCAATCCCACCACTCTGATACATCAACTATCCTTTAGTCAATGTAGTAAGGAAGCAGGTTACCTGCTAAACTCAGTGGGCCCACCCAGAGCCCCAAGTCAGTCTGCTTTCTTGTGCCCGACTCAAATGAACTTCAGATCAGTCACTAAATCATGCAGCAGAAACCCGGCCAACCTCTTAGCTGTGTGGTGCCTGCTTCTCCCTTGCTCCCTCCCCTGGACACCCCAAGGGCAGCAAAGCATCGGGGCATATAAGTCATGAAACATGTACCAGTTCCCTCAATTAACATGCTGCAGTGGGCAAGCCCCCACCCCGTGTGTGAGCGCGCGCACACACACACACACAACACCCCCAGAGCTACCACAGGTGCCTCATGTCCCAAATGTAACTGTGAAATGTGTTACTTGGCATTCAGTCTTCACTGCCCACATCTCCAGAGTTGTCATTCTGGGTCTGCTGGAGAGCTTTCAGCTGGGTGATAATGCCCTACTTACCTGCAGCAGCATGGCTGTGCTTGGAAGATACCAGTATGTTCCATACTTTGGAGGTTATCTGGGTGGAGGGTGTGGTGGATTTGTCCCTCTTAACACAAAATCCTTGGTCTCTTAGTGCTTCCTCTGCTTCTCTGGCAGTCTCATATGTTCTTTGGTAACCCGGGAAAAGCACAACCAATCTGACCAGGTATGGGGTCTGAAATTTAAGCTGATTCTGTTGTAGGGCTTGGAGAATTCAAGTAGATGGTCTTCTCTGTTTCATTGTGGCTGGTGGGTAATTGTTATAAAAAAAATGCTGTTATTTTCAAATATGACAGTCTTCATCTGCCATGTTCTCATTAATACGTCCTGTTTAACTTTGTATTTTAAAAACCTTACAATTACTGAGTGTGGGTGGGCTCCTGAGGCTAATGCTTTGGGTCTCAGCACTTGGTGGGTGGGTTCAAATTCAGTGAGCATCTCGGGATCCAGCTGGAGGGCTTCCCTAGATAACCAATCAAACAAGTTGTCAAAGTCCTGACCCTCTATACTCTAAGGTAAACCATAAAGGTGTATGTTTGTGTGCCTTGCCCTGCTCTCAGCATCTTTCTATCTGTCCTGCAGTTTCTGGTGTGCTTCTGTGATCTGCAAGACTGCAGCTTCTAGGTGATCCACTCAGTGGCTGGTCGTGAGGAGCTGGGCCTCTGTTTCACTGTCCCATTCTTTTAGGGATGTGTGTTGTGCCCCTCCTCCACTGAACTTAGCAGTCATCGCCACTCGAAAGTTCCGGAGCTCCTGAACTATCATGTTAATTTTTTTTCACTGTTTCATGGATTTTGAAGGGGATGATCACTCCAGTTCGAGTGAGGCAAAAGATCCTGTGACTGGGTGACTAAAGTAATAGACCAGGGAGGGGCTGTGGATATGGCCTACCTAGACTTTAGCAAGGCATTTGACAAGTCCCGCACAAAAAGACTAATAATCAAGTTAGCCAGCCTGGGAGTGGGTCCCAGGGTGGTAGCCTGGGTAGTAAACTGGCTGCACAACAGGACACAGAAGGTAATAGTGAATGGAACACATTCCGAAGAAAGGGGGGGGTTACTAGTGGAGTACCTCAGGGCTCAGTACTGGGTCCAGTCCTCTTTAACATCCTTATAGGTGACATTGCAGAGGGTCTGGAGGGAAAGGAATGCCTCTTTGCAGATGACACAATGATCTGTAACAGAGTTGATTTACAAGGGGGGGGGTAGAAAGGATGAGAAGGGACTTGGCAAGGTTGGAGGAATGGTCAGACATATGGCAACTTAGATTCAATGCAAAGAAGTGCAAAGTAATGCACCTGGGAAACAAAAAACCCAGGAGAAGAGTACACTATAGCAGGGGAGGTACTAACAACAACAGAAATGGAAAGGGACTTGAGGGTAGTCATATCAGATGATCTAAAGGTGGGTAAGCAATGTGAGAAGTCAGTAAGGAGAGCCAGGGGGATACTGGGATGCATAGGAAGGGGCATCTCAAGTAGAAAAAGGGAAGTGGTTATCCCTCTGTACAGACAGTTGATGAGACCCCATCTGGAATACATAGATACATAGATACATAGACAGTGTCGGCAGATAAGGGCCTATGGCCCACCCAGTCTGCCCATTTAAGTTTGTAAGTTCAGTTTATGTTTTCCAGGAAGTCTGTTGCCCCTTACCCTGACCTCCAGAATTCCTTTATGTCTATCCCATGCATTCTTAAATCCTTGATTGTTTGCCCCTCACCACTTCCTCTGGCAGGTGTCCACTTGTCCACCACCGCTCTGTGAAGAAATTCTTCCTCACATTTCCTCTGAATCGTCCTCCTCCAACTTCATCCCATGCCTCTAGTCCTGGAACATCTTTTCACTTAAAAATAGTGCATTCCTGCACCCTGTTTCTCCCTGTAAGATACTTGTATGTCTCTATCATATCCCTCTCCCTCCTTCCTCCAGGGAGTACATGTTCAGTGCCTTCAACCTGTCCTCATAGGACTTGTGATGCAATCCATGCACCATCTTTGTTGACCTCCTCTGAACCTTCTCTACCCTGTCTATGTCCTTACGTAGGTAAGGTCTCCAGAACTGCACAGTGTACTCCAGGTGCGGCCTCACTAGTGTCTTGTATAGTGGAATTATGACCTCCCTTTTCCTGCTGGTGATGCCCCTGCCTATGCATCCCAGCATCCTATTTGCTTTACCTGCTGCCTTGTCACACTGTTTCCCTGCCTTGAGGTCATCAGAGATGATAACTCCAAGATCCCTTTCCTACTGTGTGCAGTGAATACTGTGTGCAGTTTTGGAGACCCCATCTACACAAGGACATAGACAGGATGGAAGCAGTCCAGAGGAAGGCAACTAAAATGGTGCAGGGTCTACATCAGAAACCATATGAAAAGAGACTTAGACAGCTTAATATGCATACTCTTGAAAAAAGGAGGGACGGGGAGACATGATAGAAACTTTTAAGTACCTCAAGGGAATCAACAAAGCCCAGGAGGTTAGCATCTTTCAGAAAAAAGAGATGTGTAAGAACAAGGGGGCACAATTTAAAGATAGAGGGGGGATGGCTCAGGGGTAATGTGAGGAAATTTTTTTTCATGGAGAGAGTGGTGGATGCATGGAACCGCCTTCCTGGGGAGGTTGTTGGGTCTAAAACAGTGGGGGAATTCAAACATGCATGGGACAGACATAAGGCAATTGTAGTTGTGGGTTGCAGGAAGTAGGCTGTTGGTTAACTAGAATCTGCAGCTTATCCAATAGGAAGGGAAATGGGCAGACTGGGTGGGTCAAGTGGTCCTTATCTGCTGTCAAAGTCTATGTTTCTATGTTTCATATTTGTCCAACTTCAACTTCCTGATAGCTGCCCCATTTTTTGTAAAAAAGCCTGTACATCAGATTTAGTAGTAAACCACCAGTCTAAAGGGGAATCGTTCAATAAAAAAACTGATTTCCTGACAACCAAAATTGCCTGTAAACCCTGAAAAATGGCTGCATTCTGTATCAGGGTCATATTCATCCTCCAATACCCTGGTCCTCTACCCATATGAACAAAATTAGAGACCTGTAAACTAAGCAAGGCATGGTCTGAAGATATCACCTGGGTAGTGAGGGGCCGTTGAACAGCCAAGGCAGCGAAAATAAAAACATAATCTATCCTGGTGCTTAAGGACCCTCGGAAATACGTTTGCTGTGGCATTCTCCCCCCAGTAGCAAAAGCATCAACCAGGGAGGCCTGATTAACCATAGAGTCCAAATAAGAGGCATCACCAACAATTTTTGAGAAGCGTCTGTAAGATGGCAACTACAATTAAAATCCCACGCAAATATAATATGCCTGGTGGAAGAAAGGTAGGGCCAGAGCTTCCGGAGCAAAGAAACCCTAGAATCTTTCATTTGGGGCACATATATATTAATCAAATGGAGGGACAAAACCCCGGGATCAAGGTCCAACAAGACAGCCTTCCCAGGGTTCACATCAATCTGATGGATTAATTTAGCTGCTGGGTTAGAAACTGCAATACCTACTCCAGAACAAACATCCTGCCCTGCAGACCAGTACATCTTCCCCCACAACCATGCCACACTGGCCGGCTCCATCTCTGCCAGAGTGTGCAATCTTGTGCCCTAAAAAAAATAATGTCAAACAAATGAGCAGAAAAATAAGCAAATGTCATGGTCTGCTTCCAGTTAGACTTTATGCTATTAACATTGAGAGAAGCAAAAGAAAAACAATACAGTGACTGAGCCAGGGAAAAGGGAATCAGTCAGGGGGCATCGCATCTGGGTGAGACTTGAGCCAGGCCCTCATCCCCAAGCATTTTTTCTTCACTGTATCAGCCGGAGTATCCTGTACCATCTCACCCTCTGAAGTCCTTTCAGTCACCGATGAAGAAGGTAATGAGACAGAGTCAGACTCTGACCCTGGATCAGCCTCATCAGTAGGTAGTGCAGAAAATTTGTTACTTAAAGGAACAACATCCTCCAGCACAGGGGTGGGAGGCTTAACTGACTGTCTATGACGTAAACTCCCCCTCCATTTTTTTAGAAGTAAAAAGCCATCTCCAGGAGGCAAAAGGGGAGGCACTGCTCCAGGCACACCAGGAGGTAAAGCCTGTACTGGGTCCTGCCCCTGAACAACTTCAGCAGTGGTAGAACCAGGAGGAACTAAAACAGTGGTTTCAGAAACACCCACAGGGGACATCAAGTCAGGCAAAACCTGAACAGAAACTACAGGTGGTCCCCCCTGCAGCTGTACCGGGGCTGAGACCGAAATGGTCTACTGGCAGTATTAAGATAACAATCCTAAACTGCAAAATCAGAATGAGAAGTATTATGAGTAGCCCATGGACAAACCAAAAAGGAATGGTCCCCCTCACACAAGGAGCAGGTGGGGGGACTATAACAATGCATGGCTGAATGACCCGTCTCTCCACATTGAGAGCACTTTACCACATCACAAGCACGACTAATGTGTCTAGCCGAGCCACATTTGTAACAATGGCGTAGGCTGGACTGGGTAAAGATAAAACCCCTTATCCCCACTTCCAAGAAAAAGTTTGGTAATGTGTGAGTCCCACATCCGTCTGGGGTAGGTTAATCTTGAAACGTCATCCCCCATTCCAAAAACCCTCGTCATCCATAATAGGTTCTGGGTCACCCTGTATTTTGCATCTCTTCTCCAACCAGTAGATAATGTCTGTAACATTAACCCCCTCATTCTGAAACAGTACAGTAATAACTTTGAACGTCTGTTTAGTCAGAGGAATTGCCTGAAAATCCTGCCAGAGGGGGTTAGTTTTCAGCTGGGCATAGCGTATCCAAAAAGTGTCCAGAAAATCCTGGGATCTGAAGCTTATATCAAAAGAGTTATCCCCAGAGGTGTGGATCAAAGCATACACCTGGACTGGAAAGAAACCCATAGATTGTTTCAGTAATACCTTCCCAATATAAAAACGATCAGGGATTTCCTCAGATCGACCCAAAAACCGCAGATGAACTGCATTCCGTCTTTTTGCCAGTTCAAGTGGTTTTTGAAAAAAAATAGCAAAGGTTGGGGCTCCAGAAGTTACTACCTTAGGAACAGAACTAGGTTCAATAGCCCCAGAGTCAAGTGAATCAGCAGTTGTAAGCAGGACCTCCGTGGGAGATTGTGGAGGAATACCATCCATAGCAGAACTAGGTACCTCAGGAAGCCCTCTTCCAACCTTCTCAGGCTCACCAGCTGAACTTGGAGCACCTTGCAGTGGGGGAGCAGGATCTGCCACCAGAGCAGAGCTCTGTATAAGGCCCGAGATTGGGACAGTCTGGTCAGAGGCCCAAGACCCATCTTGCAGCTGTCGCCAGCCGGCCCTTTCTAAGGCCTTCTCTGGACACCAGTTCACCCCATGTACTAAAACAGCCATAGGATCTGGAAGAATCAAACCCTGTGTGGGTGTCTGAGCTGTAGAATCCTCAGAACAAATCACAGACATAATTTTAGTTGGACAAAGGCCCAAACCTTCAGGAGATGTACTCACCCCCCCATTTTCATTTCTTTTCATCTTCCACTGCAAGTGTAGACAATCGCAAGCCAGGAGACCGCAATCCACCATAAGTAGGTACACTATCACCAGAAATATGCAGCGCATCTGCCGAAGAAGCAGAAAGGCTCTGGGGGAACTCACCAGAAAGGCCCTCATCCATCAGTTGCTCTAGGATCACTTCAGAGGTCTGTCCAGGGGGGAGTACCGAGCCAAGATCCATCTGATCCAATAATGTAACCTGAGAAACAGGAGCAATTTCACTTGTTGGTGCAAAGCCTTTAGACAATAAAAGAGACTCCTGTGCTGCAATAATATCCATCAGTTGCCTTTTGTTCAATTCTAATTTCAGAAATAAATCATCTGCAGCATCCACTGCCGTTTTAGGGAGATCTGGAAAGGATACACTATCAATTTCTAAATCAACTATGCCCTGAGGCTCCGTTGCAATAGTTCCTGAGGATATAGAGACAGGGAGAGGAGCTAACACTCCCTACTACTTCCATAACTGGCTCCAACTCAGGATTGCTGACTTCCACCTCCATCCAGACATCCAACAGCGCCCCCTACCTCAGAGTAGGGGAATTTTTTTATTATAAACTTCAAAAATCAAACAAATACAAACAGTGTTAACTCACACTAAAAGAAGATACAAATCACAAAAAAAAAGCAGATAAGGATTATAGTCATACAATGTCGAAATTAGTAAGGCCCAGAGCATCTCCCAACACATGAAAAAGTCCCCACCCCCACCAAAAGAGTAGGGGAATTCATATTTTTCAAAACAGTGTTAATTCACACAAAAGAATATACGAATTATGAGAAAAAACAAATAAGTAGTACAAACATACGGTTCCCAAAGCACAGTCAAACACATCTTGAAAAGCCAAAAAATATCCCAGGATTAAACAGCTCCCCCCTAAAAAGTAGGGGAAGTAATATTAAAACAAAAGAATACAAAACAGTGTTCAAGTCACACCAAAAAAATATACAGAGCAAAAGTAAAATCAAATAGGTAGTATAGACATACTGGTTTCTCAAATACATGCAAACAAACTGAAAAAAAACAAAAATATAACCAAACACTGAACAGATCCTCCCCACCCCCACCCCCACCAAAAAAGAGCATGGGGAGTTTTACTTATAACATCAAAAAGACAAACAAAAATATATCCTACAAAATCAGAAAAGAAAAGTATAACAAAACAGAAGAGAAGTATTACAGCATACAGAAAAGACAAATCAAATCAACTGACAAACCTGTAATCAGGAAAAATGAACCACCCATGCACAGGAATTCCAATAAAAAGAGAATTTCCGAGAGGTCAATGACCCTCTCTCAGTTTTATACAGTGACTGCAAAATTAAGGGGAGGAAACGGACAAGAAAATGATGGAGGACATTCTCAAAATGGCTGAAAAGGGGGAGATACTGTTGATGGGGCACCTGAATATGCTAGATGTTGACTGGATGACATGTACTGCAGCCACATCCAAGAGCAGGGTCATTCTCGATGCCCTGCAGGGGGCAGGCCTTAGACAGCTAGTGTTGGAACCCAGTCAGGAGGGAGCAATACTAGACCTGGTACTCTTAAATGGAGAAAGGATCACAAATTTAGAAGTCAGTAGACAACTGGGAATAAGTGACCACTGTACAGTGTGCTTCACAATAAGCACAATCATGGAGACAAGCCATACAAAAACAAGGATACTGGACTTTAGAAGGGCCGACTTTGGCAAAATGGGTGAATACCTGAGGAATGCACTAGCAAATGGCCAAAAAAGAGGGGTGGAAGAACAATGGAGAAAAATCAAAACTGCTATCATAAAGGCAACAAGCCTTTGTGTGAAACAAATAAACAAAACAAAGTGGAGTAAAAAAACACTATGGTTCTCAAAAGAGGTGGCAGGGAAGGTTAAGGAGAAAAAGGCTGCATTCAAAAAGTATAAGGAATCACAGAAGGAGCACGACAGGGAACTGTATCAATTAAAGCAGAAATAAGTGGGGAAAGCAGTCAGAATAGCAAAGGCCCAAACCGAGGAAAAAACAGCCAACTCAGTTAAGAAGGGGGATAAAACCTTCTATAGGTACATTAGGGAGTATAGCAAGGTTAAGGGAGGAATAGTGAAGATTAATAAAGGAGGGGGGTGGGCAGAGGGAGACAGTGAAAAGGCAGAGATACTGAATGAATACTTTTGCTCAGTATTCACAAAAGAAAATGGGAAGGAGTGACCTAAACCAGACGATAGAAGCACTCTGGGTAGGGGGGTTGACACCAGTCCATTTACAGAAGAAAGAGTCCTGAAAGAACTCCTAAAATTCAAGGTGGACAAAGCAATGAGGCCTGATGGGATTTACCCCAGAATCTTAAAAGAACTAAGGGAGGACCTAGTGACACCACTGACCACACTTTTTAACGAATCATGGGAGGATGGGGTGGTACCTGAGGACTGGAGGAGGGCAGATGTGATTCCCCTTCACAAAAGTGGGAGCAAGGCAGAAGCAGGAAACTACAGACCTGTAAGTTTGAAATCAGTGGTAGGGAAAATGATGGAATCACTTCTGAAAGAAAGAATTGTTGAGTACCTAGAGGCCAGCAGGGCACAGGACCCAAAGCAGCATGTATTTACAGCAGGAAGGTAATGTCAGATGAATCTAATTGACTTCTTTGACTGGGTGACCAAAGTAATAGACCAGGGAGGGGCTGTGGATATGGCCTACCTAGACTTTAGCAAGGCATTTGACACAGTCCCGTACAAAAGACTAATAATCAAGTTAGCCAGCCTGGGAGTGGGTTCCAGGGTGGTAGCCTGGGTAGCAAACTGGCTGCACAACAGGACACAGAAGGTAATAGTGAATGGAACACATTCCGAAGAAAGGGGGGTTACTAGTGAAGTACCTCAGGGATCAGTAAAAGGGAAGTGGTTATCCCTCCATACAGACAGTTGGTGAGACCCCATCTGGAATATTGTGTGCAGTTTTGGAGACCCCATCTACACAAGGACATAGACAGGATGGAAGCAGTCCAGAGGAGGGCAGCTAAAATGGTGCAGGGTCTGCATCAGAAACCATATGAAGAGAGACTGAGAGAGCGTAGTATGTATACCCTTGATGAAAGGAGGGACAGGGCGGACATGATAGAAACTTTTAAGTACCTCAAGGGAATCAATATAGTCCAGGAGGGTAGCATCTTTCAAAACAAGAGATGTGTAAGAACAAGAGGGCACAATTTAAAGATAAAGGGGGGACGGCTCAGGGTTAATGTGAGGAAATTTATTTTTCATGGAGATAGTGGGGAGGTTGTTGGGTCTAAAACAGTGGGGGAATTCAAACATGCATGGGACAAACATAAGGCAATTGTAGTGGGGGGTTGCAGGAAGTAGGCTGTTGGTTAACTAGAATCTGCAGCTTATCCAAAAGGAAGGGAAATGGGCAGACTGGGTGGGTCAAGCGGTCCTTATCTGCCATCAAAGTCTATGTTTCTATGTAATATGAAGAACTTGTTGAACTACTCCCACAGGTGTAATATCCTTTTGCTGAAGCAACAGAATGCATCTTGCCTGCCACAGATAATACTTACAAGCAACAAAAATGACCCTTAAAGTACTCTGATTATAATGACGGAAACACTGGGGATACAAACCCAGAATCGCCACATCATAAGACATGGGGAGCAGGTGTGGTTCTCTCCAAATATCCTGCAATGCTCACCAAAAGGCAAGTGCAAAGGGACAGGAAATTAAGAAATGTTCAAGACTTTCTAGAGTGTCCATACAAGTCAACCTTGAACACATCCTGTCCTCAACAGCTTTATGTTTAAGTGTGCCTCTGACTCCAAGACGGCCATGACAGGACAGCCAAACCACATCCCACATTTGCTTTGGAAGTCTTTTATCAATTAATTGGAGACAAACCTCTGGGACTTTATCATCAGGGCAGGCAGGAAGAGTCAGTGGGACATACAATACATCTCTTAAAATAATATTATAAAATGCCTTCCTACTATGTGAAATAACAAAACTTTGTGTTATACCCCATTGACGTAATTTAGTCAAGCTGGGTTTCATATAAACGGGGATAGTCTTCGCGGCAGTTATCATAGAAACAGTAAGTAGACCAGAATTCCATTTGTTCTGAAAGGTAAAAAAACAGTCAAAGAAAACATTAAACCAGGACAATGATCTATTAGTGAAAAGTCCCAAAAGAGTCCTATATAGAAAAATGCTATGAAAGAAAACAATGGGATTCAACATTCGTACCCCACCATGGTCATAATCATAATATGTAAAAATACGTCTAATAGGGTTTAATCTGCTGCCCAGAGCCTTGGAAATAAACATTTAATAACTGAGGTTCCAGGGAGAAAGGAATCAGAAAGATATTAGCCAAATATAAAAATTGCGGAGTAACAAGAGTTTTAAGCAAATAAACCCTCTTTTTCTTAGAAATCATTTTAAACTTCCAGCCCTGCACAATACGTTGACCCCTAGCTATTGCCAGTTTCCAATTATGAATAGCACCATCCTCTGTACCGAATGTTATACCTAAAATACGAACAGGTGAGGTCGACATAGGTATAGCACAACATGCCAGGGGGTGTGAAAGCTGAAATTCCAGCTTAATAGAGAAGCAAACACTCTTATCATAATTCAGTTTGGCACCAGAAACCGTTTCATAAACAGAAAGAGTACGTTCAATAACAGGAAAAACAGCAAGATACTGTACACTAAGAAATAAGTCATCAGCATACGCACTGATATTAGTAACACCCAAATAATTCAGCACCTGAATACTGGGAATATTAGGGTGGCACTGGATAGTCCTAATAAGGGGGTCAATGGAAAAGAAATAGAGAACGGGCTTAGAGGGCAACCTTGTCAGACACCCCTTTGAATAGAAAAGGATGTGCCAAAACGTTTATTAACAAAAGGTTGTACTGTGGCTGAGGCATAAAGTAGATGAATCCAACAGATAAATTCAAGAGGAACCCCATAATGGCGTAAAACCTCAAGAAAATAATAATGGATAACCCTATCAAAAGCATTTTGCTGGTCCAAAGATAAAAGCCATCTGGAACATTTGCTCTTCGAGCCCATATTCATTAAATCTTGTAAAAACTGCAGATTATGAAATATAGCTTGGACAGGGATCCCACAGGTCTGGACCTGAGTGATTACAACCTTAGCAATGGCACCCAAACGTCTAGTCAATATGGTAGTAAAAATGTTATAATCAACGTTCAGAAGACTAATAGGTCTCCAGTTACAAAGATTCCTCTGGTCACCAGAGTTATACAACAATATAACCAAAGCTTGAGAAAAATCTGCAGGGATTGAAGTCATATGCAATAACGTCTTGAAAACCACAAGTAAGATAGAACTCAAGAGATCCAAAAAAGTTTTATAATACTCGGCCATGAGACCATCAATTCCGGGGGCCGTATTAGTCTTAACTTTAGAAATAGCCTGCTGTATTTCATCCAAAGATATGTCTTGAATGACAGAAGAGCGCAGGTCATTAGAAAGCAAAGGGACCTGTAGGTCCTGCAAGAAAGCCACAGGATCAGGAGCATCTACAGGAATCCCAAACTGAGCAAATTAATAATCTTGTACTTTGGATTGTATAATGTCCAAATCAGTAGTAATAAAGCAGAATCCATCTCCCTCTGCAGAGAATCTATAATAGTGTGTTTGACACGATCTGCACAACTGCGAAAGGTATCTAAAGTGGGCTGTCGCCCCTGAGTGCCAAACTGTGCCTCCATTTTCAAGCTAAGAAATCTATTAAACTGAAATCTAGCCATATCTGATTTAGTCTGTGCTATTTGTGCTGATAAACCTAGTTTACATGTAAAAGCCATGGATATGACATCCTGTAGCTGATGTCGCAGTGTCAAATATTTGTCATAGAGCTGACGACTTTTCCCAGAAGCATGAGTAATAAACAAGGATTGAAAATCAGTTTTAGAAGCCAACCACCAGTCAAGAAGCTTATCGTATGCCTCAAGAATAGATACCCAAGCCCATAACAATTCCTCCCATTTGGCAACTAGATCCTTATCTGTCAATAATGTACTGTTGAGTCGCCATCTAGGCGGTAGTCTGGTAGCAGAAGCACCACCAGTGCTAACAAGACACAGTACAGCTAAATGATCCAAGGTTTCTATAGGTAAAGTAGATGCTTTACGTATATGTAAAGATTTAGAGGTAAATATGTAATCAATCCGAGTCATCAGGCGTCCTTTAATAAAAGTTTTCTGCCCTATGGTATTAGTCGCAGAGAAAACCTCTTGCAAATTAGCAGTAGAAACCATATCCTGTAAACAAGCCATATCACTAAACAGTTTCTGAGTTTTGCAGCCCCTGTCATTAGGAGAAAGACCACAACTTGAAATCTCCCCCTAGAATCACAAGTTTGTGAGTGTGTAAAAAAGGGCGTATCAAAGTAAATAACACCACTTTAGCTGCTATACTTTGTGGAGTATAAACACATACCAAACGTAAATCCAGGTTATGAAAAGAGACATCAACTAGAAGGGCCCAGCCTGGTTCAATGTCCGTAAGTTTCTGAACATGGAAGTCTGGTCTCTTAAGTAAAATAGCAAACCCATCACAGAGGTCTGGCCCCTGGGACCAAAAGGATAAGCCCTCTGCCCAAAATTGTTTAGCCTGGGAAAGCTCATACTCAGTCTTAATATGAGTATCCTGCAAGAAAAAAATGTTATTCGCCAGGCCACATAAGATTTGAAATGTAGCACTTCTTTTTTTAAAAGATTTAATACTGCTAACATTTAAGGTCAGAGGACTTAGCAGCTGGTCCATTTAAACATTAGAAAAAGGGAAAAACCAAAGATCATCCATTAGGATTCTGTTTAAGTTTCCTCTTTCCCCTAACTTTCTTAATTGAAGATTACTCCAAAGGCAATTCGGAAGCAATATCTTGTATCCCAGAGGTAACAGAAGAAGCATCAGAGTCCTCGTCATCCTCTCCACAATCTCCCCATTGTTTCCTCTTATACAATAAAGTGTACCTATTCCTGGTCGCTATAGGGGAGCTACAAACCTAAGTATCAGATTTCTCTCTAGACTTCTTTGACTTAGTGGACTGCACAACTTCCATCGGGTATCGCATGGTGGGGGCATCACTTCTGGAAATGGGGGACTAGGGGCAACACCAGAAGTAGTGGAAAGTACAACCACCTCACTGGATACAGGCAAGGAAGGATCCAATACAAGAGCAGGTGCAGTAGAACAAGCCAGAAGTAAGTCCCCCGTTGACAACTCCTCGGGGGGGGAAGGGGTACTTCCAAGGAAGCCAAAAGGGACTGGTCCCTGGCCTGTGACAACTTAGTTTGATGGGCTGTTATAAGGGACTCAGGGTCCTGCAAAACCTTGTCCAGCCTATTCCATGCAGCCCACAGACATTTAGAGTAGGTATGTCCAGACTCTTCACAAAGGTTACATCTGAGTGGTTTAGGACAACCCAGACTAACATGTCCATACTCCAAACATAGATTGCACCAGGGGAGGGAACAGGAACAACTAAGATGAGTCCTAGCACCACATTTATGGCAGGTTTTTGGCTGACCGGGATAAAAACAAATACCCCGATCACAGCCGATATGAAAGCTGCTGGGAAGATGTTGCACCCCTAAATCAGTGTGAAAAAGCTTAACCTTAATTTTCCAACCCTCTTTCCATACAAAGTCATCATCTAATATAGGAACCAGATTCTGCAAAGTCTCACGTTTGTCGAAGCCAGTATTGCACATCTTCAATATTAACCCCTTCATTATGGAACAGTAATGTAATAGTCTTAACAGAGGGTTTAGTCAATGGAATGGGAAAAAAATCCTGCCAAATAGTCTGATGTTTAACCAGTTCCAGCTTCTTCCAAAAACATTCCAGAGTATTAGCATTTTGAAAACTAATGTCATATATATTCTCCTCTTTAATATGGATAAATGCAAACAAGTCTTGAATTGGTATCCCCATGGATTGTCTGAGCAACTGATGTAACGAAAATTTCCTATCAGGAAAAGTCTCCTGTGAACCCATGTACTTCAGGCGCACAGCATTGCGTCTCTGAGCAGGTTCTCTGATTTTTTTAAACAGGTCAGCCATGCAAAATGAAGTAGCACATGAAGAATTAGAGGAATCATGACATACTGTATCCGAGATAGAGGCCGTAGTGTCAGAGTCCAAAGGTGCAGGACGCAACCCAGAAGAAGCCGCCTTTTCAGAACGAGGCAAGTCACCGGCAGAAGCCTGGTCCATAGCAACCGGGGAACCCACAGCACAGTTGCCAACAACAGGCAGGTCAGGTCCTGTATCATGCTGAATAACAGGCAGAGAAACCTCCGGCAACACCGGGACTGAATCTGCTACCATAGGAGAGACTGTATTGGACTGCTGGGGTCTAGTGAGAGAGACGGTAGTTATAGCAGTACAGCGAGAAGTCACCAGAGAAAGCGGAGCAATTTCAGCAGCAGTGACAGGCCACGGTGAAGTCCACCCTTCATGCCTAGCAGATGGAATCCAACCAGCAGCTTGCAAGGCAGAAGCTGGATCCCAAACTTGATCTGTAAGTAAATTTCCAGCACTAAGAGCAGGTTGAGCAGTAGGTGTAGTAGAAGCTGGAGTATTCTGGACTTGTGAATGTAAGTCAGCATTAGTCGGAGCAAGCAGAGAAGGAACATCCTGAGACATAGAAAACTAGAACCGAGTATCAGGCACACCAGGTAGCACAGCAGAGTCCATAGAAACCACAGGGTTGACTCTGGGAGTAGCACGTCGGGACTGTTCAGCTGTTTCTACTAGGAATTGCAAAAGAAAGGTTTTGTTATGCGGTATGGCAGATTGTAACATCTGCTCTTCTTGTTCAGGCATCAGCAGGTTCATTCCAGAGACAGTAGAGTTCTCCAACCTTATAGCCGGCATAGCGTCCACAGGTAAATCACAACCAGAGGTCTGGGCAGCAGTGGTAGAACCATCCTCCATATCTGCATCCATAAAAAATCCACGATATCTTCCACCGCAACTCGAGTAGGATCAGGGTCAGTAGCCAAAACAGATGAATTAGGCAAGGAAGAGCCCGGAATGGGCCCAATGGCTTCCCCAGCTCCAGGACAATCCACTCCTCCACACTCCATGCCAGCCATCTTGGAAAATGGCCGACAAAGGGTCCCCATACTGCCAGAGATGGGGAATTTCCCCAGTGTCCTGGCCAAATTTCCCCCATTTACTAAAAATACCACCAACAGCTTAAAATGTTTCTGTTGGCATTCATCTGTATCCCCCTTCCCCCAGGACGAGGCTGAAAATAGGCAAAAAATTGTCTAGTCCTCCTTCCGTCAACAAAACGAACTAAATAAACTAAATTGTCCCCTCCCCCAGAGTGAAACTACATTTTCCATCCTCAAATCTTTCACAACTACCCCATCCTTACTGAACTGTTAAATAGACCTACCAGGGGTTCAGCCAGTACCGCTGCCAGAGCACTCTCCCTAAGTAACCTTGGATGCAACCCACCTGGTCCCAGGCCTTACCTATCTTTAGGGCTGCCAGCCCTTTCTGGACCCTTTTCCTTGTAAATACTGGCTGCCTCATCTCCAGGACCCCTTTAATGACCATTTTTATGCCACTCTCTGGCAAGGGCCCATCATCCTCCCTAGTGAAAACTGAGCAAAAGTAATCATTAAAGAGTTACTGACTTTGAAAAACATAATAATTAGGTACAAGTCAGCTTGCATTCCATGTGTATTCTATAGAGTTATCTTCCTCATTTATTACTGAGTAAATTTGCATGAGTATGTGACTTTTATCCCTTAGATTTCCCTTAGAGTTTATCTGCCTCTGTAGCTTACTCCTCACTTCAAGTCATAATCGTCTGTTGTGACATCACAATCTATTGCCATGGGAGCAGTTGTGATGTCACAAGCAGGGCATTATGACCTCAGGTAGGGAGAAAGCAACAGCAACAGATGAACTCTTTAAGAGCAAAGATCCTGTTTTCATGCCCTTAGTAATAAGTAATGTGGAGGGGGAACACAAAACTGAACTGATAAAATACAAGCTGAACTGTGTCTGTTATGTTTTGTTAAAGTTCTCCTGAAGGTGTCAGCTGCTCTTTAAGGATAGTGGTCTTTTGCCTGTACTCCTCTATCACCCTAACCCCCTCAGTTAGCCTTACAATTCCACCACCTTTCTTCCTTTTTTCCCAGTATATTGTAATAATGGAAAGGATTTAAGCCTGAGGTTCAATGGGCGGAGCAACTACATCACTCCCCCATCAGGCTTAAAAGTTCATTCATCCTGGGCCATCCCAAGATGCGTTTCTCGTGGTGGCCAGCGGCACTGCTGTTCATGCCTCTGTCATCTTTGTTCTCATGATTTCACAACACCTCCGGTCGCTCGCTCCACTACCTTTCCCCGTAGTTTGTTTTTCTGCTCGCTCCCTCATGCTGCAGCTTGTGCTGCGACTTTCTCTCTCTCAATCCCCTTCTGCTTTCTTCCCCACCTACCTCCCCTTCTGAAGCCATTTTGCGCTATTCATGCCTCTCCCATTCGGAGCTGATGTGCTTGTTATCTCCCCTCCTCCTTTCCTGTGCCCCCCCCCCGTTTTCGGCCATGTGGCCTTTCCTCCTGCCTTCGTCCACGCCCTCCCCGCACTTCTCTTCGGCTCTCTCTCTGTCTGTGTGTGAGTTTTCCCCCTTGGGCTTCCCTGCTCTTCTCAAGCTCCTTGTTCTCAGTCGCTTTCCTTCCTGCCACCGGAGCTTCCAGGTTGCGCACTCTGTGGCTTGTGGTGCACTTAGCTCTGCCCCATAGCCGATCTCTAATTTCCCCATTCGTTGCCCTCGTTCCCCATCGGCTTTTGCCTGCTCATTCCTCACCTGTCTGCCAATTCTACCTGATGCTCATATTCTGCTTACTGTCCGATGCTGGCCTCCATGCTGCACGCCTGTCCCGTGGGCATCTGGCTTCCAGTAGCTCGCACTTGCGGTGCATTGGCATTTCACTTTCCCTCTCCTGTGGGCCTGTGTTGAGGATCCCTTGGGTTTCTTCCACCCCTGCCTCAGCATTTTGCCAGTACTCCTACTACTTCAGTTGCTTGCCTGCTTCCCACCTGCCCCAAACTTTCTTCTGACTCTGCCCGCTAGCCTATTTTCTTTCCATTTGGTTCTCCCTCTGCTGGCATCATCGGCTTTCCTTCGGTCCTTGATCGCTCATTCGCCCATTTCCTCCCGTCGCTACCATTGCTGGCTCAGTGCCGTTCCTGTGATGAGTTTTTGGGTCCTTCTGTCCTGAGTCCAGGTCTTCCATGGGCCACTTTCTCCTTGCCTAATCGTATTGCTTTGATCCTAGCCTCCCTTGCCTATTCATGGTCTCCATTTCCAGGGCCAGTCTTGCTGCTCATGCCACATCTGCTGTTCTTCCTGGGTGTTTTGGATCCTGCCCTCCCATCTTGGTGCATGGCTCCCATTTACAGTGGCAGTAGCTATCTCTCAGGGCTGCTCGTCCCAGTGTTGGTCCTTGTCTGGTCTCCTCATCGCTTGGCCCTTCTACTCATTGTCCCAGTGCTCATGTGTGCTAGTGCATGTAGCTCCTGTGCTCTGGAGGCATTTTTGCTTGAATTGGTCTATTCATTGGACGCTGTGCTGACCATGCTTTTGCATGCTGCCCTGACCCTCTGTTCTCATCATCTGTTCTCTACACAGTGGGTCCCCCTTGCTCCAGTGCTGGCCTTGCCTCGCTTCATTTCCTCCTGGTTCTACTCCTTACCCTCGCTTTGTCTGTCTTGGTGTTTGCTTGGCTGTCTAGCATCCTGCTACCTTCTTCGAGCTTCTCTGTTTCATTTGCCTCTCCGGTCAATTGCCTCATTGATTCTCCCTGCCTTTCTCCACTGTTTGAGGGGCATCTACCTTGGTTGTCTCCTCTCATTGCCCTCCTCCCATTCCCTTCCACTCCATTCCTCTCCTTCTGTGACCCCGTGCTTTCTTATTTTTTTCTTCCCTATCCTGCCATCACCTTCCCTACTTATATCCTCCTCTTACTTTAGCCCGTACAAGTCCAGGTGCATGTGTCCAGTTATCGTTCACTCATTTTGATCTCATGGTTCATCTATTTACATCGCTTAATCGAGCATTTCTATCATTGAATCATATGCTACCTCATCTAACCACTGCTCTCCTGCAGTCATTATCACCATCCATCTTCTCCTGCCCATCTGAGTATCCCTCACTCATCCAGTCTTCATGTAGGTTTATTCCGACACATCGCCTACTCGAGCTTAACCCTCTCAGGTTCATGCTACCTCAACTTGACCTACTCCCTCAACTTCTCATGCCTGCCTCCGAGTAGCCCTCGTACATCTAACCCCTCGCTCATCCAGCCTCTAGGTAGGTTTTTTCATTCACATCGATGCTCCTCCCTTCATTATGCTCCTTTTCTGATTTGTGCTTTCTTTTGGGGTTTTTCCCTATCCTGCCATCACCTTCCCTACTCGTATCCTTCTCTTTAGCGACATACGTCCTTCAATCAAACGTCTTTCAGCCTGGAGGGAAGGTGACCTAGGCCTTGGATCCCAAGAGGTTTTCTCCTCAAAAGGGTTTTTTTCCTCTCCTCCATGCCAATGGTCATAATATTAGTTAGGGTTAGTGCTTTCTCAGGTTCCTTAGTTAGGTTCCACTGTTGGATGGAGTTGGATGGTGGTCCCAGCTGTTCCCTCTCTCCTTAGGTAGTCTGCCCTTATTCATCTTCTCAGATTTCCTTTCATCCATCATCCTCACCTTTCCTCGTCTTCTCCTGCCATCCCTACCTATGTCTGTCACATTTATTTCCAGTCTAGATATCTTCTAATTCTCCCTTCTAGAAAGCTCGACACCAGAATGGGTATTTCTTTTGAGCTTCTTTGTAAGCTACCTTTAGCCAACGGAATCATTCCCGTGGCACCTATGGGGAGAACCCTCTTCTAGGGTTCCTTGTGTCGGACCCCTACAGGGTGGTATATCCCACGGACAGAGAGGCGAATAGCCACAATATAATCAAAGTCACACAAGCATCATCTCATCCAGTTGCATAAGCACAATTGAATAGGAAGGCTTTAAGCCTGAGGTTCAATGGGTGGAGCAACTACATCACTCCCCCATCAGGCTTAAAAGGTCACTCATCCTGGGCCATCCCAGGATTCATTTCTTGTTGCCCCACCATCCAGCCCTCTTCCTCTTCCATCGGCTCATCTCTCTTACTCGTGGGCCTCTTCCTAAACTACCTTTAGCCAACAGAATCATTCCCACGGCACCTATTGGGGGAACCCTCCTCTAGGGTTCCTTGTGTCGTACCCCTACATGGTGGTATATCCCATGGATAGAGAGGTGAATAGCAACAATGTAATCAAGTCACACAAGCATCATCTCATCCAGTTGCATAAGCACAACTGAACTGTTTTTCTCTGCTTTTGACCCCTCTGCAATACACAGCTCTGTGTCTGCTTTTACCACCCTAACTGCCCTCTTTACCTATTTCTCAGTAAGTATTCTCCCCGTTCTTCCTCCCCCTGCCTTTCTTTATACTTGCAGAAGGCCTTTTCATAGCCCTCACCACTTCACTGACTCTTGCCGAGAACCATAATGGTCTTTTGAACCAGTTCTTCTTAGTTACCATTCTCATGCATAACCTTAGATGTCTCAAGAATGCTCACTTTATCGCCCCATCTCTCTTCCACACTCTCATGTTGTCCAGCCCAACTAATGTTGCACTGAACAACTCCCCCAGCCTAATTCAGCCCTTCTAAAATCAAGGACTTCAGCTCTTGATTGGTGTTTTCCAGATGCAATGGCCAGTTTGAACCAAACTGAATTATGGTTGCTGTTTCCCAGAGGCTCCCCTCTTCTCACAGATGCTACCACCTCTGAGTTGGTGAGCACTACATCAACAATTGCAGTCTGTCTGTTGGGTTCCTTAACCAGCTGTACCAATAGACAGTCCTGGAAGCTATCCAACGAGGCCAACTTCCAGTGCTCCTGGTCATAGGAACATCCATATCGATGTCTGGCAGGTCCAGATTACCTACCACCACTACTTCCCCCTTTGCCACTCCTCATTCAAGTTCTTCCCTGAGTTCTCTGTGCCTCTCTTCTTCTTGCCCTGGATGTCATCACCCCAAGCACAGTTTCTTGCCTGAGGCTGCCACAGGTTGCACCCACAGTGACTTTGTCTCCACCCATTGCTACCCCTGATGCACCCATCTTCTGCCACCTTGATGCCAACTTTCACAAAAAGAACCACTCTTCCCCCTCCTCCTCCTCCTCCCCTATCCCTCCTGCACACTGAATACCCAGAGACCGTCAGGTCCCAGTCATTATTTTCCAAAGCCCACATTTCTGTGATGGCCACAAGGTCTACCTCAGTGTCCACTGTCAGCACCTGAAACTTGCTTGATTTTGTAATCCAGACTCCTGGCATTAAAGCATACCCCTTCCATCTGGTCCCTGATCCTACTTTGCTATTACCCTTGTGCTTTCCTTGTCCTCTCATACTCTTGTTTTTCTTGGTGTTTGCACGCTTTGCTTTCCCCTTCTCTAATGTCCCCTCACCTAGTGCAGTTAGGGCTAAAACTCTCTTTGTACCTACTGTGCTGCTACAGCCCCCAGATGTGGTGCAGTACTAACTAGAATCCCCTTCCTCTCACCTGCCATTGAGGTTCTCCTAGTCCCAGTCTCCCCCGCTGTTAAACATCTGATACAGACATCAAACTTCTGCCTCAGCATGCAGTCCCTTACTCTTGTCATGTGAAGTCCATCACTGTTTAAGAATCTCCTTTACCAGAAGTCCCCCCAACCCCCAACAAAGTGAAATCAAATCAAATCAAATCAACTTTATTTATATAGCACCTTTCAGAGCCAAGGCACTGTACATAAAAACATATACATAATATAAATTAAAACAGCATTAAAATATGTCAGCCATAATCAAATAAAAGCTAGACTACTGTAAATAAATATGTTTTTAAACCAATTTTAAAACTATCGACGGTTGGGCATTCTCTCAACTAATGAGGTAGAGAATTCCACAGGGTTGGTGCTGAAAAGGCAAAAGCACGTGAACCTGATGTCTTCAATCGAACCCTGGGAATCTCTAGCAATCCCTCATTGGTGGAATGGAGAGGATGGAGGGGGCAATAGGGAATCAGGAGATCTTTCAGGTAACTGGGTCCCTGGTCATGTAGGGCTTTAAAGGTTAGTAAACCAACCTTAAAGGTGATCCACCACCTAACAGGCAGCCAGTGCATTTCGCGAAGCACCGGTGTAACATGACTGGTTCTAGACATCCCAGTCAAAAGCCTGGCCACCGCGTTCTGCACCAGCTGCAGGTGGCGGATATCAGCCCCAGGTAGCCCTAGGTAAAGGGAATTGCAGTAATAAAGACGGGTAGTGACAAAGGCATGGACCAATGTTGGAAGGTCACCCGATGGAACCAGGTGTTTTACCCGGGCGATATTCCTCAGATGGTAGAAAGAGGATTTGACGACAGCTGATACCTGAGATTTTAAGGTCAGTCCATCATCAAAAATAACACCCAGATTACGCACCTGATCAGAGGTAGGGAGCGGCATACCACCAAGTAACAAACCTGAGGGTTGTCCAGCTCCCAAACCCGGCCTCGGATGACCTGGGTCCACTACCAGTACCTCAGTCTTATCCAGATTCAGTCTCAGCCAGCTGGAACTCATCCAAAGTCTGATCTCAGCAAGGCAGTTGTTTAGCACAGAGAATGCATCATCCTGGCCGGGGAGAAAGGACAGATACAGCTGGGTATCATCTGCATAGCAGTGAAAACCCAGACTATGTTGCCTGATGATTTCTCCCAATGGTAGCATATACACTGCAAACAACATGGGAGCTAAAATGGAGCCCTGCGGTACCCCACAAGGCAGGAAATGAGCGCCAGAGGAATAAATTCTGGTGGCAACTCTCTGAGACCTGTCTGTGAGGTAAGAATGAAACCATTTCAGGACTGTACCAGACAGCCCACAATAATCTCTCAGGCATCCCTTCTCCTAACACCATCCCTAAAGCCACCTGTTAAACTCTTCTAGTATATCACACCTTATCCTATCCTGCTTCCCCTTCCTGCCCCACACAGGGAGGACTTCAGAAAAGGCCAGGGAGGGGGACGCTGCGGAGCAGCAACATGGCAGCAGCCTTCTAATTCAGCTCGCCCGATATAACCAGTAACTTTGATTAAAACTACTTATAGAGCTCTCTGTACCCAAATTTAAATGTACCGGTGCCTGGCTGAATCATCTGGGAGCAGAATGGGACCAAAAAAGGACAGTAAGCATTCATCCCATAATTTGGAAGTCCACCTTTCTCCCGTCGGCTCCTCTAAAGCATCAGGACTGACTCCACAATGTGGCCCAGTGGCCCTGAACTCCCGACTATGCAGATCTTGGCAATGTTTACCAAGATCCAAGCAACAGGGAAGGAACCTAATAAATGGCATGTGGCAGTCAAAGCCAAATTTACTGAAAATGAAGCTAAAATTAAGGATAATGCCTCAGTCATAATGGAGTTCCGGGATGTAACCTCCAAGCAGGCTGACTGCAATGCTGCCTTCTTTTGGGACTTCTATTTCTTGAAAAGCAAAACTGAGTCCCTGGAGAATACCCAGAGACAGGCCAACATTCGTGTGGTGGGGTTTCCACCCAGATTTGCTGGAGCATCAGATCTGCACCAAACAGTGACCAAAATGATATTGCAAAACTTAAAACTCCTATCAAATGACTCAGAGATCACAATATTAAAAGTTTTTACTATACCACAAAGGCCAAGACCACAAAGCGACGTGTCTCAGAGACCTCTTACTGCCATTCTCACCCTCCGTCACTGGAGGCCCAAATACCTTTACTGCAAGCTCTAAATGGGGATATTGTCTGGGAGGTCAGCCACCTGGCATTTTTCTCGACCTATCAGCTCAGACTCAAGGTTAGAAGAAGGAGCTTCAGCTGATAAAAAAATAACTCTTACAAAATGGGGTACAGGTGCAGCTAAACTACCCAGCAGGGCTACAGATCAGACAAGACTCCAGGACAGACTGTACAACAACCACATTGGCAGTTTGGGAGGAGTGGCACCCATCCGGCAAAGGGATATGCTGGGTTACCCGTGGGAGCCGCAATACGAGACAAGTGGCTGGCATGGGGATGGGCAGGCAGTCGGGAAGGGCCTAGGAGGCCTGAAGGAGTGGGCAGTCAGCGAGGAGCGAAGGCGGGGAAAAAAAAAATTGTTTATCAATACCTAACAGTACCGATTACACATCTCTTTAATCTCTCACTAGCACGCAGCGAAGTTCCGGCTATCTGGAAAACTGCCCACATCATTCCCCTAATTAAATCAGGAGACCCATGCTCATTAAAGGGATTCACCAGCCTCAGCCATTGCACCTGATGTATGGGTGCCTTACCTCAGGGGAAATCTTTCTAACACCACATGTCCATAAATGTTGTTATATTTATTTGTAAAAATACTCGTAATTTAGTTAAACTGGGTCCTGGAGGACTTCCTGGTCTGAAGAGCCGCCCACGCTCCGCACCCGTGCTCAGAAAAGTTATGATGTGATACCAGGGAAAACGCAGGAGTGCACTCCATTACAATGAATGGGCGGCAGCTTTCTGAGCATTTTTTTATATTATAATGGTCAGTTTGTGATGAAACGTGGGCACTGGTCGTCTAACAAATCCCTTGTAGCTGGCCGGTGGCGCTGAGAGTTGAGGCACTGGACGCCACACCTTGTGGCATGCCAGCGACCCAAGTTCGGGAACGAGCCTGGGTCGCCGGTGGTCAGCAGGGGAAGGAGAGGACTTAGCATCCGATGGACAGCTTCTCTCCTCTCTCCCAGGGGAGGGCTGGGGATTGTCCGCATACCAGCGGCCCTGGTGGAAATCGGGGCGCTGCAGTATGCAGGCACAAACGCATGGCTGACGCCGGCAGGGTTGCCGCACATGACGCCGGGTGCCCGGCGCGGGGAGCGGGAGAAGCGACAGGAGAACATGGAAACCGCTTCCGCGGGGTAGGCGACGGCGCCTGACCCCCATGCCCTCTGCCGGATCCAGCTCATCCAGCCTCTCAGTTCCTCCACCCGGGTTCCGCCACTGCAGTTGGGGTCTGACTTGAAATGCACCCAAGAGAAGGGGCGACCCCACCACGGTAAGGTTTAGCTGGGGGTACCGGCTGCAGATGGGGGGGAGAGAAGGCCTCAGAGATAGAGGATCTCAGGTGGGCAGGAATAGGCAGGATGCCTTAGAGAGGCTCCACAGGCCATGACCGGAGGGAAAAAGAATTGAAAAAAACCCCCAAAAAAACAAGGCCCTTGTTAGTCATCCAGTGCTGTTTCATGGGATATTAGTGCTACCAGGAGTGGGATTGGAGAGAGGGGGGCACCACTAGACACCAGGGCCCAGTGTGTTGGGGGGGGCTGATGCACTTCCTCTGACAGCTGCTAGGGTTGCGCCGGTTTAAGATGAGAATTAGGTCAGCAGTATTTGCTCCATTCAAGGGGATCATGCAAAGCATCCCCGCGTCGAAGCAAATACTCTGGAATATTGAACTGCACATCGATATTTCGGTCCCCCAGTTTACATCATTTGCCTTTTGCTAATCATAGACTTCCGCAAACTGGGATTTGCGTCCAGGCAGACTTTGAATACAGGACCTCTGCTCTTTAAGGACCATTTACAAAACCTGATCTTCACTGTTGCAAGCAGTGCAAATAAGCTGCATCATTGCACATCATGCCATGTAAACAACATGCAGAGTGCTGTAGGTCACTCCGCTGCAGCAAACTGCACTTGCTGTTTTGACTGGAGCTGTACCAGTGCTGGCGATTTTTTTTTACTAGCGTGTAAACACGCAGCTCTGCTTCCACTGGTGCACCCTACACCACTCCCATTTCCTCTTTTGGATGAAGTTAAGTAGGTACCGTGTCTAGCACAGGACTCAAGGATCTGCTTAACCCGATTGTCACATAATTGTCAGATAATTCACAGAACATGAGCTTGCTGGCATGGAGTGGGGTAGAGGTGCTGGGGTCCTTACCTCCTGTGACACAGGAGACCCTAGTTCAGGAACAAGCTCAGGTTGTCATGGATCGGCAGGGGTGGGAGATGATCAAGCGTCCATAGGACTACTCTCCTCTCCTGTGGAGGCATACCATCTCGACCCTTGGCTGCCACTGGGTGGAGGCCTGATAGTAGTGCAGGGATGAGAGACATAGTTAAGAGAGGGGGCTGCGGTTCCACATTACATGTGCGCCTCCACATGCACACACTTATGTGCTACCACAGCCTGGACATGGGACAGAAAACCAGAAGAAAGGGACCCATGAGCTACATGAAGCCCTGCGCATCCCTCAACTCATGCCACCACCCAGACCTCTGCAGCCATCTTGATATGTGACTCTGGTGGGAGAGAATGCCCCCCCAAGCCCCGCCATGGGGTGGTCAGCTGTGGGAGAAACAGCTCCAGACGGGTCTGATGGAGGTGGGTACTGGCCAGGGGGAAAGCAGGGACAGTACTGGTGAGCTGCTCATGAGGGTAAAAAACAGTTTGAAAAAAAAAATAAAAAAAATTGGATTCACAAAGGCTTTTCAGGGGTATACTATGACGATGGTGACTGAATGACGGTGACTGGTCATAACGGCGACTGAATTACAGCGTTGACACTGTACAGCGACTGGCGGTTCTCCCCATCCCCGAGGTGTGCCCCCCCCGGAAGTTAGAATCCTTAAGTGAGTGGGTGTGAGGGGCACAGCCCCCCAGAAGGAGGGTGTGGGGGGCTAAGAAACTTAGAATTCCACAATCTGCACCCACGTGGGGTTTGCGCTGTTTGAGCAGTCACCGTCCTTCAATCGCCATTCTGACACCCTTTTCAGGTCTCCTCCCACCCCCAGTGCAACTGCTTGTGTGAAGCTGGAAGGGGAAAATCACTCATACTGTAAGTGAAGTGGAATAAATCACATTTGGGGAAATAGGAGAGCTGAAAAGTGACCTGGGCTTTTTTATTTGGTGGTCTCTTATAACATGTATCTAAACCACTGGGGCTCCACCTGGAGGGATCTGAGCTTGTACCAGGGGACGGACTGCAACTATCCAGGAGGGGAACAGCAGTCCTCAGTGTACGGTTTAAGTGTTACTTCGATGGACATTTAAACTAACCAATGGGTAGTGATGGAAGGCAAAGGGGTGGCTGAAAGTGCCCCCCCCCCAAACACAGGCTGTTATGAAAGGTAGAGAATTCTTGAGGGAAAAATTTCCCACCAGAATGAAAGACAACCAAGGAAGCAAGGTTTCAGCATGGGAGGAAGGGGGGAGGTAGGTAATATGAAAGGAAGCTGAAGGGGGAACAACTAGAAAACATGGAAAAGGACAAGAGTAAGACTAACAAAATCTGGATAACTGTGTGCCAATCCTAGAAGTCTGTGAAATAAGACCTAGAGGCCACCACGGTTGAGGCAGGCCTGGATATTGTGGCCATCACTGAAACATGGTGCACTGACAACCATGACTGGTAAATGGTCATACCTGACTACGCAATGATTAGAAGAGACAGGGTAGGAAGGAAAGGTGGGGGAGTGGTGCTTTATGTCAAGGAAAACATCAAAGCGACAGAGGTAGAGGGAATTCGGGGGGGGTTGGGATTAAGGTGTTGTGGGTCAAGCTTGAGTCAGGAAATGGAGCCACCATTCAGATAGGAGTGGCATATAGGCCTCCAACACAGGGAGAGGACTTAGACAAAGACATGTTGGAAGACACAGGCAAAATGGTTACTAAAGGGGAGGTGGTGCTGCTGGGGAACTTTATCCGCCAGATGTAGAGTGGAGCCTACCTGCTGCAGCATCAACTAGAAGCAGAGACATCCTGGACTACCTGCAGGGGGCATTCCTCAGGCAGTTGGTCAATGAACCCACTTGGGTTGGTGCAACACTGGACCTGGTACTTATGAACGGGGACAATGTTGCAGACATCAGAGTGGGAAGTCATCTGGGAACCAGTGACCATCACACAGTGTAGTTTAATATAAGAACAGTGGAAGCCAGCTGCACAAGGACAAGGGTCCTGGATTTCAGAAGGGCTGACTTTACAAAAATGGAGGAATGCCTCTCACAAGACCTAGCGGGGGAAGATGTAGTGCAGGGGGTGGAGGGCAAATGGGCCAGATTAAAAGAGAGCATAATAAAGGCAACAAAACTGCATGTCAGGCAAATAAGCAAAAGCAGAAGCAGGAAGAAACCTTTATGGTTCTCAAGGGAAGTGGCAGAGAAGGTAAGGGCAAAAACAGTGGTATAAACAGTGGCATTCAAAATGTATAAGGAGCCTCAGAGAGAGAAGGACAGAGAATTGTATCTGGGGAAATGGAGTGAGGCAGGCAAAGCAGTAAGGGCAGCAAAGGTGCAAGCTGAGGAATGACTAGCCCAGACAGTATCGAAGGGGGACAAGACATTTTTTCAGGTATATCAGCGAGAAAAGGAAAACCAAGAGATGGATTGCACGGTTAAAAAAGGAAGGAGGAGGCTGTACAGAGAAGGACAAAAAAAGACAAACATCTGAAACAAATATTTCTGCTCAGTGTTCACAGTTGAGGGGGAAGGAGTGGGACCACAAATAAGCACCAAGAGCTTGGAGGGGAGGGAAGTGGACATCAGTCCCTTTTCTGAGGAGAAGGTCAGGAAAGCCCTTAATAGTCTGAGGGTGGACAAAGTCATGGGGCCAGATAAGGTGAATCCAAGAGTGTTAAATGAACTCAGGAAGGTGCTAGCTGCACCCCTGACAGACTTGTTTAACAGATCAATGGAGACCGACATGGTCCCGGAAGACTGGAGAAGAGCGAACGTAATCCCACTTCACAAAATGGTAGCAAGGAGGATGCATGAAATTACAGGCCTGTCAGCCTGACATCTGTAGTAGGGAAAATTGATAGAAACACTATTAAAAGAAAGAATTGTGGAACACCTGGAATTCAACAGACTGCAGGACCTGAGGCAGCAGGGCTTTACAGAGGGCAGGTTGTGCCGAACAAATCTGATAGATTTTTTTGACTGGGTAACCAAGGTGTTGGATCAGGGAGAGACTGTGGACATGGCCTACATGGACTGCAGCAAGGTCTTTGATACTGTTCCATATAAGAGGCTGGTGAGCAAGTTGAGTAGCATGGGGGTGGGTGATAAAGTGGTAACCTGGGTAAGAAACTGGTTAGGGGATAGGAGGCAGAGGGTGGTGGTAAATGGAGTTCGATCTGTGGAGGGGAGAGTGACCAGCAGGGTACTGCAGGGGTCACAAGTCAACTGGGGCCAGTCCTGGACTTCTGGTGACGCAGCAATGGCAGCCTAGGGACTAAGCTACATTGGGACCACTGCTGTTTTACCCCCTGCACCTGTAAAATCTGCATTAAACTGTTGGCAATTAATTTTCATGCAGTCCTGAGTTTATGGAGAAGCATCGATGTTTAAGTAAAATCTTACCTAACACAGAGATTGTCTCCAAAGTTACTGCTGTGCAACTGTCTGCTGAAATCCCTGGAGCTACAGCGGTGGGCTGCTCTGAAGAAGCACAGCAACAGCTCATGAACACGGTGTTGATGGCAGAAATACCGGACTTCAGGCAAGAATCACGGTCCCCGTATCAGGAATTGAAGGAGTCAGTGGCTAGCATCGAGGGAAAAATTCAGGAGCTTGGGCAACATGTGACTGATACAGACAGTCGTGTGGATCAGCTGGAGTGGCTCTTCACTAAACTGTTACAGGAGACAAACACTCTTACTGAGAAATGCGATGACCTGGAGAATAGGTCACGTTCCAATAACATTCGTATATTTGGAGTGCCTGAAGGTGAAGAAAAGAGGAAGGATATGTTGGAATTTGTCTCACATTTTTGGGAGTCTGTGATGGACATATCAGACTTGTTACCGCTACCCTTAGAGATAGTCCACAGATCTTTGACACAACCTCCAAAGGACCCTAAAATGTATCCCAGGTCCATCATAGTTCGGCTGTACAACTATGTGACCAAGCAGCAATTGCTCACCCATGCTTCGCGAGCTGGTAAACTGGAATACCGAGGAGAGCGCATCACTCTGGCAAATGATTGTTCTCTTATGGTGCAGCACTCTTGCAAAGTTTTTGGACCAGTACCCTGCTCGCCTTAAGATCTTTTTTCGGATGGCCCCCAACTATATGAGGACATTGATTCAGCGCTCCAAGCTCTGCAGTATAGAAAGTTAATCTGTGAAGAACAGATGGAGTGACAGGAGAGTCTGGAAAAGTGGTCACTGCAAAAGGAGGCCTGGACTAAGGTCTCACCTGAGGGAAAGAAGAGCAGGAAAGAACAAACCTTCAAGAAGATTCGTACTCTCCTTCAAGCTTTTCGACATGAGGATCCTGCGTAGCAGGCTGGGCTAGATTGTAGCATCGACTCTATGTGAATTAGTGTAGCCCGGCTATGCTGCTCACTTGGTATTGCTTGTTTTTGGGAGAGTTCCTGAGCTTTTGGAGATATGTCCTGCTTATTGTTTCTGTGATCTGAGAGAGTATTCTTGGGACTGCTTCTGCTAGTGGGGAGTGGGGGCTACTTGCTTGAATTTGGACCTGGGACTGAGTGAATCACTCCTAACATCACAGCAGGCATCCTAGTGTCTGTTTTGCTTCCCACTTCCTGGCTTCTACGGCTCTTCAGCTGAAAGGTACCATTTGATTTTTTAATTTTGTGGTTTCTAGTGACTGTCTATGCTTTGGGGGTCTGGCTGGATCAATTGGAGAGCAATGCGACTTAAGCTGTGAACTACCTGATGGATCAAACAGATTTTTTTCTATTTTGACTGAATATAACATAGAGAGGGAAAGCTGATATTTGATAAAGTCCTCTCTTATCTGCGTGGACTTTTCTGAACTAACCAGAACTGCCCTTAGTGTTACAGTGCTCTGCGAAGAGAGTCATTAGCTTTGTGGACTTGAAGTAATAGCAACCAGCTCGACTGAACTTTCAGCATCATTACTGGACTTGTTTAATCTTACTCAGCCTGATGTAGTTTTAATGTATGTTGGCCCATATCATGGACTCAGATACCTGCTTCTTTTTGTTATGATATGGGCAACCTTTGTTTAGGACTCTTCATTTGTTTTTTAGATCTTTAGTGCTTTACTGTGTTAACTGTATATGTTGTTCCGACTTGTTAGCTTAGTTTATGGTAATAGTGCATGGAGGCTGTATATATACAATTTGAAGGAATTTCTTGGGATGGGGAAAGGGTGTTTAATCTCTTTACTCAAGGGTAGGGGGCTCTTTTAGAGTTGTGGCAAGCATACATCGCTGTTCGTGCGTGAAAGGTGCCTACCGTGCTGTAAGGCGCAATGCACTTGTAATGTGTGGTAGGCCTCGCTGCCCATGTCTTCTTTTAGTGTTAATAGGCCCACATCACTCTTTTTTTAATTTTTATTGTTCTGTAAGTTATGTGCCCAGCACTATGTTCAAAGTTGGTGAGAATTATTGGATCTCAGGGTCTTTTTTCTTTTCTTTTGCCTTTACTGTTCTTAATGCCTTTTTGCTAGTAATTTCAGCATTAGTGTGGTGTGGGCTTTTTGTCCCCCCCCTTCCCATTTCTTTCCTGGCTGGGTAACCTATGCAATCCCCCTATGACTGTTTAAATTGTTATATGTTTTTTTATGGTGGTGGCCCCCTTGAGGCACTTACTTGGACTACGTCTTTCTGATAGGTTGGTTTGTATTTTTTATTTTATGGGTCAAGAGTGACCCAGGGGTTCCCTTGTATTTCCAGCTTAAACCCCCTGCAGGGCTGAATATAGTTTTATCTCTGCCCAGGAGTCAGCCGATTGTTTGACTCCCCATTATGGAAGTGCCAACTTTGGTGTAAGTTCTGTGTTTCTCAGTTTCCATTTTTCTAAAGGCTTTGGCCCTGTTGGTAGAAGCTGAAGGGATATGGTATTGGGATTTTTTTTCTGGGAGTTTTTTCTTTTTGCTATAGTATAGGTACTGTATTACTATTATAGTGTATAGTAGAACGCTGTTGAGCATGGAAATCCATGCTCCCAGCAGCGTTGTTATGCTGCACTAGCTATGTAATCGTAGCTGTTGTGCTGCACTAGCTACGTAGCTAGTGAAGCATAACTCCTAGAAAGTGGATGCACATGCATGTAAGTTGGATGTACATGCGCGATCAGAAGACCGGCGAAGCACAAAGAACAGCCGCAACAGTGAAACAGGCTGCAAGGAACCAAAATTTATACATGAATCTCAAAGAAAGTAAGGGCAGTGTTTTTATGAATGACCATACACTATAAAAGACTGTGTATGATCGCTCATACACAACAGGGGTATTTTTCTACTCTTGAGGTTTCCATGGTAATGAGACCTCCTCTAGTAACCATGGAAATCTCTCAAGTGAAAAATACCCTTGTTGTGTATGAGCGATCATACACAATCCTCTATATTATTAGACTTTTGTAGAACTATTTTTGCCCTGTTTCGCTTTAGTAGATGTAGATACTCTTATGGTGGGTTTAGGAGTATAGGACTTTATATACTATTTAGAATATATTGGGGTGTTAATGTACAGATTCTTTTGGATTATTGTTGTTGCTGTTGCCCAACGTGGTGTCTTTAGTGACTTGTTTTGTTAGTTATTTCATTTTTGTTTTTGTTATATGCATTGTTGTAGCCAGAATGTTCAGCCATTTTTATATTTTATACTAAAAGATGTGTTGAAATGTTTACAGTGGGTCCCGTTTCTTACTTTTTGTGTACGGTGGGTTTCAGAAGTTCCAGGCTTAGCCCTGCCTATGTATCTCAGTGGCCCTCACTGGGCGGTCTTTTTGGATTCAGAGCTATTTATCTTTTCGTTTAATTTTCTATGTGACGTGAGGGGATATGAAAGTTATTTTGTATAATGTTAACGGCATCCATAGCCCGATTAAGTGGTACTGTCTATTACAGTATTTTAAACAGCAACAGGTGGATCTGTTATATCTTCAGGAAATGAAACTCTGCGGATGAACACCTGAAGTTTGGTAAATTTGGTTTTGATAAAGTATATTATTCTTCTCATAAATCAGGACGTCGTAGGGGAGTCTTGATACTTTGTAGGAAGAGACTTTCCTTTATGCACAGGCCTACAGTTAGTGACTCTGCTGGGCGTTACGTGATAGTTACGTTTTTTTTGGAGGGGTGCCCTGTAACCTTGGTGAAATCCTATTTCCCCCCAGGCGCTACTTGTCAAGATTTTTTTAAGTTTTTTGCTTTATTGTTGGACCACTTGCATGGTCAAGTTCTTTTGGGGGGGTCTCAATTTGACATTGTCCCCAGAACTGGATATGTCTCAGCCTAAGGCCTATCATCGATCACCAGCTGTGAAGTATTTTTTGAAGTCACTGCAAATGCTAGGTCTGGCTGACACGTGACAGCATTTTTATCATAGGGGCAAGGAATTTACCCATTATCCCACTTGTCATGGCTCATTTGCCTGTCTCGATTATTTGTTTTGTACGATTGAGCATATCGACTCGATCAGTCAGATTACTTATGGCCCAATCGGCTCTATGATGCCAGTTCAACAACACTTTCATCGACCAGCATCGCTGCGACGGGATTTATGTCGACCGCAAGTTGCGGTCAACATAAATCCCGCTTGTCTCACAGTCTGTTTTTCTATTGGTGGGCTTTGCCCCCCAAACCCTCCATGCGGGACTCTGTTCCCCATACCCCCATACTAAATATAATCAACTCCGAGTTGGAGTTGATTTGGGGAGGGGGTGCAGGACTTTGAGACAGTGTGCCCGTCTCAGGCACACCAACACAGCTACCTGTCAGTGAACTGTCAGTTTTGTCGACAGCAATGTAGGTCGCTGTGTTGGTGTCTCTGTCAGGGGGTATACCCGCTCAATCCATTTATCAGACCATGCTCCAGTATTTGTTATGGTCGATCTTGCCCCTACTGCCAGAAGAGCTTTCTGGTGGTTACACCCAGGTCTGCTTCATGACTATAGTTTGTTGGACAAACTGGCACCCCAGATTCCTCAGTTTTTGTTGGATAATGCGGGTGATGATGCATCCCCAGCCATTCTCTGGGACACTTTGAAATCAGTTTTAAGGGGTACTATTATAGCACATTCATCCGCTTTACATAGGGAATGGGAAAGACAACTTACGCGCTTATATATTGAGCTTCAGGAATATCAGACTAGGTGGCAGCATCATTCTGTTAATTCAAATGTTCTTGAACTTCGTGCTCAAATTCAAAAGCACTCAGATCAAAAGGTTGAATTTGGGACCGCCCCACTAACTGTGATTGGAATTCTGCTTGCGCGGTTGCGCTGGAGTTCAGGGCGGCGGGGAGAAGGATAGAGCCTCCCATGGACAGCTCTCCTTCTCTGGGTGGAGGGTGGGGAAGTGTCCGACTCATGATGGACCCCTAGAGGAGGCCGGGGGTCCCACAGCTACCGGCATTCGCAGCTAATGGAGGCAGGGCGGATGCAGGACATCATTGCACGCCCCTGCCTCCCGGTGGAAAACTAAGAAAATGGAAGGGAGAGCCTCCGTCTACATGAAGCCCTCCCCAGGCTTCAATCAGCCACTGCCACTGCACTCCCAACCAGTCACTAATCCCGAGGCACCAGAATTAGGGGAACTGGAGCCATGGCCCCACCCTCCGGGGGGTAAGCCGTGGGTAACCGGGAGTTGTGGCTATGGGTAGTTGGTGGGAGCTCCGGGGGCAGTGACCAGGGTGGATTCAAGATGGAGGCACCTCCCAGTAGAAAGATAAAATGAAAAAAAAAAAGTTGTGTAACCCCCTTGCAGATGGGGGTTCCTGGTGACCCTCCGGAGCTTGGGTAAATGCTCCGTGCCTGATTGGAGTTGGTGTGAAGCAGTTTAATTGGGAAGCCAGTGGCGGCACAAAAGCCTCTGTGAGCTGTTCCTTTAAGGCTGCCTTTTGCAGTGGAACTGTTAAAATGAGGGGGTTTGAGTGGTTGTCATGCTCGACCCCGCCTGGGCTGCTAAGTGAGCACTCCATTCTGCCACTGCTAATAGTGCAGGGGGAGCCCTGATAAAGGATGTAGGTGGTTGCTTAAAATAAGCTGTAAAAATAATGATAATGTAGTTGTTCTAACCTGCTTTGCTTTGCAGCACAGAGAGTTTTGATTGCCTCCTCCATTTTGGTCCCGAACTGCAGAATTGGACCAATCAGTACTTGGGACCCTACAGAGTCGACTGACCAAGGGGGGAGCTTTTCGTCCTTGGAGAAAGGTATTATGGGCTATGGCGGTTTTTCGCACCACTGAGAACCCGAGAAAGTGACAGGCAGGTGTCGGCAGCCAATTGGATCGGGTCGTGCCCTAATGGAGAGGAGTGCCTCAAGCTGTGGAGAGCTAGATGCGTTGTGGCTGATGAGGAGAGAGGAGCTGTGTGCTTCTGCGCTGAAGAGTGTTCGCGTAGGAAGCGCATGAAGGCCTGAAGCGGCCGTTTTGTGTTGTCAGCTCCAGCGGACGAAACCCGTCGGCGGGCGGTCAGAGGAGGCTGTGCTCTGTACAGCTACCCACCAGGCTCGACCTGAAGGAGGACTGGAGAAAATTGCTGAATCGCGCTCGGTCTGAAGACAAGTGGAAGCTGCCATTTGCAGTATCTCAATGACGGTGAGTTTATGTGAGCATTGGAAGCAGTTGCCTGGTGTGGTACCCCTCTGTTGCTGTTTACCATATAAATGTGTGAGGAGGCTTGTGTAGTTCAAGTAAATCCTGCTGCAATTAAAGGACTTTTGCCTGCTGCTGTTTACCATATAAATGTGTGAGGAGGCTTGTGTAGCTCAAGTAAATCCTGCTGCAATTAAAGGACTTTTGCCTGTTGCTGGTTACCATATAAATGTGTGAGGAGCTCAAGTTAAATCCTGCTGCCATTAAAGGACTTTGCCTGTTGCAGTTTGCCATATAAATGTGTGAAGAGTCTCGTGGAGCTCAGGAGTAGCCCTGTTGATGGTTAAGGACCCTATCTTGTCTGGAGGTTGTGAGTACTAATTCAGGGTAGTTCCCTGTTGAATTGCCACATTGGAACCAAATGGAATTACTGTACTGCTGACTGTTTAACTAACTTTTTCTTTCCTCTGTGTGAAAGGGCCCTACCAGCTGCCACGGTTTGACTAGCCACTAGGCTTGGGGTACCCAGGACAGTAATTGATAGGGATAGGCCTGCACAGAGCCCTAGGTAGATGAGTATAGTGATAAGCTAATCAACTTGATCCCCCCTGTCCTTGTTGTTTCCCCCTGAATAAATCAGATTGTTTTGTACAGCTACATCCTGGCTACCGTGTACATTAATGGTGAACTGCTGCTTGGTGATTGTAACATAACTGCGCCTTACTTTACAGGGGGTCCCCGAAGGGAGCTGGATTATATTTTCAGTGGGGTAAGTGTGCTGGTGAACAGAATTGTTGTTACCCAGTGGGAGTCACTAGTGGGACAAAAGGGGGGGTTGCAGTAGCCCAGAGGCTGTAACCGAGTAGTCTTATTAGGCTAACCCGACCTCTGGGGGAGGCACCGTCCGCGGATCTGGGCCTTACCCTGCCTCCAGAGGGGGCAGACAGGGTAGTAGCCCTAAGGGTGTAGCGCCCCTAGGGGATTCAGTTAGTTGCTCTGTTCTATTGAGGCAGCGGACTTTTGAGGGAGGACTGCAGGGCACTAGGTGACTGGCGCAGCATCTGCAGGCTACGAGGGTGGTGACTACGGTCACTCGCATATGATCTCCTTCTACTGGCCAGTTTGCCGGTCACTCTTCAGATATAGCTCATGTTTTCCAGCTATGACTCATTGTATAAGGCAGATGGCCTGGCTCCTCTGGAATCCCACTTTCAAATTTTCTTCATCAAGCAGGCCTCCCTACGCTTACTGATGTGCAGATACATACATTATTGTCCCCTATCACAGCAGAGGAGATTAAACGGGTGGTGCTGGATTTTAAATTGGGTAAGGCCCCAGGAGTGGATGGGTATCCATCAGAATTTTATAAGTCGAAAACTTTATTTCCTCTCCTGTACCCCCTCTTATTGCAAACTTTTTCCTAAATACAGGATGGGCCCCCCCTGGAATTATGCTTTAATCATTCCTCTCCCTAAGCCAGGCAAGGATTCTTCCCTTCCTTCTACTTACCACCCTATTTCTATACTTAATAGTGATTATAAGTTTTTCACGTCTATTTGGGCACGGCATTTAGAGGGTCTTCCCTTGTCCTTGCTTGACCGGGACCAATTGGGATTTGTACATATGCGGCAGGCTCATGATAATGTCCGCCATACTTTGCTACTTTTGAAACACATTTCATCCCATGCAATTCCGATGGTCCTGGTCAACTTGGATGCGGAGAACGCCTCTGATTGGGTCAATTGTTATTTTCTTTGGTCTGTGCTTAATCGGTTTACTTTTTCTGAACCCTTTGTTAATATGCTGCAACAGCTTTACTCTTCTCCTATGGCTATGGTAAAAGTTAATGGCACAACCTCTCAGTACTTTTTGTTGGAGCGTGGTACTAGGCAGGGGTGCCCTTTATCCCCATTGCTGTTTGCACTCTATATTAAACCTCCTGCCTCGCACATTCGTCAGTCGCCCCTTATATCTGGGATTCCTTTGGGTGGACAAGCATTTCAGATCTTTTTATTTGCAAATGGCATTTTGTTAACCCTTCTTAATCCTGATGTATCGCTGCCTGCGTCTCTGGAGATTTTGTCTACTTTTGAGAGTTTTGTCGGGTTTTGTCTTAATAAGGACAAAATGGATGTTTTGTCCTTTAATCATTCTCCATTTCTTGATATCTGCTGCATTTTGCCAGTTAGATGGAACAGAAACTCTTTGAAGTATTTAGGGGTGACTATTCCCCGGAACCTAGATATTTTGGATTTATTGAGCTTTGAGCCCCTAACTAATGTTATAGAAGCAGATTTACGTCAGTGGTTTGAATATAATTTTTCCTTATCGCAAAGGATAGAGGTTGTTAGGTCTAATGTGTTGCCCCGCACTTTATTTTTACTTCAAACTTTACCACTTCTTCCTGCTCCCTTTTCTTTTTGGAGTTGGCAGCGATTGATTTCCCGATTTATTTGATCTGGTTGTAAACCTAGGGTTCACTTCTCCATTCTAAGTTTACCTGTATCTAAGGGGGGTTTAAACCTCCTGAACCTACGGTGCTATGGACAGTCATGTCAGTTGAGGACTATTTGTTTACGGCTTTCGGGTGCTTATCATAGTTACTGGAAGGACATAAAGTTTACAATCAATGATCTGTATGACTTTCCTCAAATTTTATTTTTGACCCCACCTGCTTATAAACCTTTTTTGAAGTTTACTAGGTTTACATGGGCCCCATTGCAGGCCTGGCATATATTTTGGAGTTCTTTCTCCCAGGAGGAACAATTTTGGTTGGTGGCTATTTTGTGGGATACACGTAATCCATTATCATCGTTCAATATATTTTTACAGCATTGGGCTGAGCGTGGCCTAATTTATTATCAAGTGTTGGTATGGTCTTAGCTTATTTTCTGAGTTACAAGCTGCGTATTCCATACCCACTAGTGACCATTATTGTTACCTGCAGGATCTAAATCAAAAGTCCTACGAGGAGAGACTAAAGGAACTTGCAGGGAGAACTCTCCATTGTACGTTTTGGTTCGCCGTCATCAGGATGGGGAGGTTTGTTCTCATTTGATTAATCATATATATATATATTCTGTTCTGTGAGACTATTTATCCGACAACACCTGCTCGGTATTGTTTAAATGGAACAGCAATTTGCAGCATTCTATAGATTTTTTACTGTGGGAAAAATACTGTTTAGCGTTGTATAAACTTACAATTTCCCTTTATCTTAAAGAATTGTCGTGGAAGTGTACAATGCGTTTTTTTTTTATACTCCAGTTATACAGTCTAAATAGCCTGATAATATCTCAGCCTGTTGTTAGCAGGGCTGTGGGGAAATAACAGCAGATCATGCTCATATTTTTTGGTACTGCCCTTTGATTTGGTCACATTGGAAGGAGATAATGTCGATCCTTATTACCTTATTTTAAATCTCGTGTCAAATGCCCCCAGTTTAGTTTTGTTACACATTCCACCACCAGAATTGCAACTTGATGGTTGACAACTGCAGTTAATATTAATATTAGTAGTCTGTGCTAAAAAGATGATTACCAAACACTGGCTTTCGGCACAACCCCCTTGTTTTCGGGGCTGGCTGAGTTTAGTCGACTCGATTTATCAGTATGAGAGGGTATCTTTTTGTTTTATGGACCGTTTGGATGCTTTTCATTTGATATGGCAAAAATGGGTGCTTTATCAGGTTGCTTCGGATGCGTCTTTTGTACCGTAGTGAGTTATTTTTCAGTACGGGTAGAGTTGGGATTACTGGAACTTCTTGTTGTGGCCCACATTACTTACATTTTTTTTTTATTATTTTTTTGGTCTTGCTTTGTTATGGTCTCTAATTAATAACTGAAAAACAATATGTTTATTAATTATTATATTTACATACTACAGTGGAAGATTTTTATTTTTAGTCATTATGATCATTCCAGAGTGGGAAAGTGCATTACTTTGTCAAGTTTATCAATATTAATCTGTTGTTTAATGATTGGTCTTTTTTGTATTAATGATTGTATTCTTGCTTATGTAATCTGAATGTATAGTGTTTGTCCGTTTGTTTAATAAAGAGATTATTACAAAAAAAATGGGGCCAATCCTCTTTAATGTCTTCATTAGTGAAATACCAGAGGAACTGTAAGGGAAGGTCTGACTCTTTGCAGATATTACCAAGATATGCAACAGAGTGGACACTCGGGTGTAAAGGATGGAAAGAGATTTACAATGACTGGAGGAGTGTTCAAAAGTTTGGCAGCTAAGATTTAATGCATAAAAGTGCAAAATAATGCACTTATGTCACAGAAACCCAGAGGTGCATTACAAAATGGGGGGGAGAGATACTAGCTACGACCAAGCCAGAAAGGGACCTGGGGGGGGGGTAATCATAGCAGATGACCTGAAGGTGGCCAGATCATGACACAAAGCAATCAGGAAAGCTAGTGGGATGCGGGGATGTATAGGTTAGGGGTATTACCAGCAAGAAGAGGGAAGCGGTTTTGCCACTATATAGGTCTTTGGTAAGACCCTACCTAGAGTACTGTGTTCAGTTTTGGAGACAACATGTCAGGAAAGACATAGACAGGGTAGAGGCTATCCAAAGGAGGGCTACCAATATGGTACAGGATCTACATCAAATGTCCTATGAGGAGAAGCTAAAAGAACTTAACAAGTACACCCTGGAGGAGAAGTGGGAGAGGGGAGATATGATCAAGACCTTTAAATATCTCACGGGGTGAATAAGGTACAGGTGGGAGGAATCTGTTGGAGGAAAGTGTGCTCTAGAACAAGGGGTCACAATATGAAGCTGGAGGGGGGTAGGTTCAGGATGGATGTGAGGAAGAATGAGTAGCGGATGCCTGGAACAGTTTTCCAGTGGAGGTAGTGGGGGCAAAAACAGTGGTGGGATTCAAAAAAACTTGGGTAAACATAAGGGAATCACAAGGGATAGGAAAGGGGTGGAAGGGAAAGTGCCGTAGACTAGGAAGGGTCTGCAGCGTAATCAACTCAACAAAAAGGGTAGACTGGATGGGCCAAGTGGCCCTTATCTGCCATCAGTTTCTATGTTTCACACTAGTGTCAATTCTGTACCTGTCACAGGGCCCCAGTGGAAATGTGATACAAAACTCTGGAGGTACTGTCTGCCACCCTGCAACGGTGCGCAGCTCTTTGTATAAATAGTGTTCACTAGTGGTGTGCAGGAGCAGTCCAGATGGAAATGTGATACAAAACTCTGGAGGTATTGTCTGCCACCCTGCAATGGTGCGCAGCTCTTTGTATAAATGGTGTTCACTAGTGGTGTGCAGGAGCAGTCCAGATGGAAATGTGATACAAAATTCTGGAGGTATTGTCTGCCACCCTGCAATGGTGTGCAGCTCTTTGTATAAATGGTGTTCACTAGTGGTGTGCAGGAGCAGTCCAGATGGAAATGCAACAGCCAGGTGCATGTAATCACACCTTTAATCTCTGCTTTTTGAATAGCACACTATGTTTTTCTCCACTCCTGTATGCAAACAATTTCAAGTTCTAAAGATTGGAGCCCTAGAACTATTTGAAAAGTTCTAGACCAGAATGGGAACTCAGAATATCAGTGGGTTCTGACAACCCTAACAGTCACCCTCAGTTATACACAGTCCAGGAAAATATCTGATGTACTGCAGTACAGATTGACAACAAAGGCATGCAAGTACCTCACTATTAAAGTTCTACTCAGGGCACACAACAAGGAGCTCACCATTGCCTCTGTGTACCTACCCCCTAAAGATCAGCACAATGGATTTATGAGCATATTGGAAAGCCTACAGGGATTACACTATAACTCTGAACTCATAGTACTAGGTGACTTCAACATAAATTGGCTATCGCTGGAGGCCAGAAACTACAAGGATGCTGTCACGTCACAGAACCTCACCCAGCTTGTTACCACCCCCACCAGATGCAACTATAGGACAGGGTCACGAACACTTCTGGACTGGATCCTAACTAATCACCCTGAACGAATCTCAAAAGTCTCAGTGCTCCCTGATGGGATCAGTGACCACTCACCGGTCACATGTACCTGAACAAACAAATTCATTAAGCCCCCTCCTAAAATAATCCACACCAGAGTGTTAAAGCAGGGGTATCTGGAGCTACTAAAGACACACCTAAGCCACCTGGACTGGACACCAATCGACTCTGCCACTGATGTAAACCAAGCCTTAGACCTTTTCATCAGCCACTTAACTGCGGCCTGCAATATCTTTGCACCTCTCAAAAAGCTAAAGGTCAGGGGCAGAGCTAACCCTTGGGTAACCCCCGATCTAATCACTTTACTCAAACATAGGGATCATCTCTGGCACTGTTCCCATGCAAAGCTGCCAGAAATGAGTGCATGCAGGCAGTTAGGAGCGCCAAAAGCAAATACTTCAAGGAAGCTCTCTCCAACTCCTGGGGTGATGGAAAAAAATTTTGAAGTAACTTGAAAGACCTTACAGGCAAGGACCCTAAGTCACCACCCACCATGCTCAACATAAATGGAACACCGACAACTGACCTGTACACCATCACCAACACCTTTAACAATGTGTTCTCCAACTTGGATAGTGTCCTCCCTTCTAATTTCTTTGATGCCCCCTCTAGTAGTAACCCTCCTGCAACTACTCCTCTCCTACACCCTGTCCCACAATTCTACTTCAAGGAGATCCCAGTGCATGAAGCCAGAACCTATATTCGGAAGGCCATTCACAATGCAGGCTACAGCAGTGACTCCCTTGACCTGAAGTTGTTAGCACTTGTACTTGAAGAAGTTCTTGAACCCTTGACAAAGTCCTCAACCTATCACTAAGGATGTCCCAGTTCCCATCTCACTGGAAACAGGCGACCATCACACCGGTACACAAAAGTGGAGACAAATCACTGCACTCCAACTACAGACCTATCTCCATCCTCCCTCCACTGTCTAAGGCCCTGGAGCGCATTGCCTCAGACCAATTAGTCAAGTACCTGGAAAAAATACGACATCCAGTGTCCTGAGCAACATGGTTTCAGAAAAGGCACAGTACCACCACTGCACTATTAGGAATTCACAGGCTTCATCCATACCACACTTGATCAAGGGAAACTGTGTAGGGGCAGTATTCATCGACCTTACGAAAGCTTTTGATACTGTGAATCACCCAATCCTACTCATGCAATTATCAAACATTGGGCTCTCCAATGAAGCACTGCTCTGGTTTTCAAGCTACCTTGGGGAGAGGATCAGCGGGTTAGGATTGCCGGTGTCACCTCAGAAAAAAAGGCAGTCCTTTCAGGGGTCCCACAGGGGTCCACCTGGGGCCAGTACTCTTCAGCCTCTTCCTCAACGACCTTCCCAGTGTCTGCCACCAGAAATTACTGCTCTATGCCGATGATGCAGTCATGTTCACCAACCACCAAAATGCAGAGCTCCTCGAGAAACAATTACAGCTTGAATTCATGCGCATTGAAGAATAGTTCAAGTCACACAAACTGGTCATGAACTACAGCAAAACAAAGGTTATGATCTTCTACAATGCCAGGAGCAAGTACAAATCCTGTGACCTCACCATCCTAAACCAAACAGGGACCTTACTTGAACACGTTCCTGATTTTAAATACCTAGGTGTCACATTGGACAGCTCACTGTCCTACCATCAGTACATAGATTCTGTCGCCAAAGCCACCAACATCCGTATAGGCCTGCTCTACAGGCACAAACACTGCATGACTCCTGACGCTCTCCGGTTGGCTATCAACAGCTCTGTCACCTCCATCATCGATTACGGGCTCGCAATTTATGGCTCTGTCTCTGCCTCTGCCCTCCGCAGAATTACAGTTGCACTTAACAAAGCATGCAGGCTGCTAACTGGGGCTGATCGACTTACACACACTTGTGACCTGTACACTGGCAGCAGGATGGCTACTCTCATCAGCTGGATACAGTATCAAACCTGCCTCTAGCCAAAAAGTCTTCTCGGGTCATGTCCCGGGCATTGAAAAGCTACTCATTGATCACCACAGCACCCAGAGAACTAGAAGTTCACAACAACTAACCTTCCTTGTCCCCAGATGCCAGACTACCATGGGCCAGGACCTTTGCCCACAGAGCACCACAGTGGTACAATACTCTCAACAAAGAAACTCTTACTGCTGCTGCTCTTGGCCCTTTTAAGAGACAACTCCGACTTCATCTCATTTCAACTAGTCATTGTGACTGCCTCGGCTAATCAGGGGCCCACAGATCATTGCCCTCCACTTCAGTGATGACAGCTATCTCTCCCCGCCTTGCCCCCTTCTACCTGCCTACCCCCTTGCCCCCTCTCCTCCCCGGGGCATTTCATGACTTCTATCCCTCCTCTCCCTTCCCTTTAGAGCTCTTATCCTCACCCTCTCCCCTCCGACAATGACCTTCCTGCTTGCATACCCCCTTCCCTCTCACCTGCAGTGCTTATTTCCAAGATTGCCCTTGGCTGGTATGTCATGCTACCTAACATTTGGCATAGTTTGAATTACTGGAATTTCCTAAGCCTCAGTCTCTTATTTCTTGTTATTGTGTAACTATGTATTATTATGCTGACCTTTGTATGTATGTATACCCCCCATTCCTTCGACGTGGAACCTTTGTAAATGAGCAGTTCCTGCTCAAAGGTATTTGTAATCCTAGATTTCAATAAAATAAAAAAAAATAAAATACATGGTACACAAGGTGAATGGTGCAAAAGTATAGTTTTAATTTAGCTGAGTACAGAAACGTAAACCCTTATGTATGTATGTATGTATGTATCTTAGCCTCCTCTGTACCACTCCCCCGGGTTGCACCTGAAAACGAGCCTCGGCTCAATGTGTCTCTCCTAGTTACCAAACTTTTAAATAAATGAAAAATAAACAAATATATGTCACCCTCAAATACTGTAGAACTAGCACATCCATAATTGCAAGACTGTATATTGGGTCTCTGGACCTAGCTGTGAATATGTGATAAACTTCAATAGTTTGGATGTCGGAGTTCAGTAAAGTTGGATGTTAAAGGTGACAGGAAACAGTTTTTATACCTCTAGATGCCTTCCAGTTGTCCTTTTAGTGTCTATCCAATATTCTGATATGTTTTTAAATTTTTTGTTAAATTAATAATCAAATTTTGTTGCTTTTGTACCTATCCTGAATCCCTCTCTCAACAGTTGCTGCTCTCTCTCTTTTCAAACTGCCAGAACATTCTATGACATCAGTAACACCATTCTAGGCATTCAGATGAATAGAATGGAATGGTGTTACTGATGTCATAGAATGTCTTAGAAATATGAAAAGAAAGATCAGTGGCTGGTAAGGAGAGTGGAACTCTGTGTAGATGTGAGAGCACCCCAAAAGCTAGATTATTTATTTATTAAAAATTGGTCAAAGCATATCAGAATACACAACTAGCGTGGAGCAGTTAAGTGTGTAAAAATAATTTCCTTTCTCCTTTAGCTTCACTACTGTCTTCAGTGTTATTGATTTGGGTCTCAAATGTCAACATTCATCCCCATAATTTCAAGTCAAGATCCAAGAATTACATGTAATCCCCCTACCAATTTGGGGATTACCTTAATTTCTTCCTGGTCTCCTTCCATGCCCACTGCCAGGCTGATGTCCTGCAGAGATAACAGATTCATGGCTATCTGTTTGCTAGTGTTGAGTTATGTGAGAGTGCCATGCTGTACCTCTGCGCCTATCTCTTTAAGAATCTAGTCAGTATGTGTATAGTGAAAGGTATGGGCTGGGTCTGAGTGCTTTAAGGCTTATGTCCAGCCAGACACCTCTTTGATTTGCTGCATTCTGCAGTCGATAATAGAGCAAAGGGAGCCTGAACTGGAACTGCATTTATTTACCTCTAACATACTGTTATATTTAAATTAGAGAGTTTGTTTAACCTTCTTTCCTTGCAGTTTTGCCTTTATGACTGTGGGCCACCATGTTAGGTCCGGTCCGGGACTTCCAGTAAGTGGGCGAATAGGACTCGGGAGACCTCTCAGGGTCCTTGGCCCAAGTGCCTCGTGGGAAGGAAAGACTACAGTTTTTGTAGTTTTTAGGTTGACGCTTGAACTGAACTGAAGGGGGCATCCAAACTGTAACTGACAGCTCCCCCAGCCAACCAGCACTCTGGAAACCAAGGGAAATCCCCAGAACAGTTACAGACAGTAGGTTCAGCTGGAGTTAGAGCTTGAAGAGTGAGCAACTTGGGCTCTTGAGGAACTGCTCCCATACAGAGCTTAGGGGAATCAGTGGGAAGAGGCCTGACTTGCCTCCATGCCACTGATCTCCTGCATTGGACTGCCAGATTGCAGTGATTGGACTAACCTGAACTGTGACTGAAACTGTGGCAGAAACCCAGAGACGTTTAAAAGCACTGCTTGAGATCTGGACCGAAGTTAGGCTCTTGTGAAGCGATTGGCCCAGAGGTGGTGAAGAGCCTGATATTGGATTGAGAGGTTTGCTCAGTAAATCAACTGCAGCAGCAACTAGACTGTAGCTGACCTGTTAGAAGAAGTTAATGCTGTTCTTCTTAAATGTGCGGAATATTCGTGGGTTGAGGCCTGCCCGCCCGCGACCAGATCGTTATGCCAGCTGGAGACTTCACCAGCAAAACAAACTGAACTTTGCCAAAGTGTACATCATGCCTGGGCCTTTGCCAACCTGGCCCAGACAGACTGTTCTGCACCAGAGACTGTATTTGGTGAGAGACCGGTTTCAGGGATCCAGCCCCTGCACAGATACAACTCACAGGTTGCAGCCACCTGGAGGGAAAGGCCATGAAGAGAAGGTGTGTCATGCCGGCCCTGCTTCCCCATGCTCATCGGTGAGCTACACGAAATCTTCATATCTCCAGCAAATCACAGCCAACTGGTAGAGTGAGTAAACCCAGGGTATATCCTTGCAACAAGTCACTTAATTATCTGTGGTGTCATCTAATTTTTACAGTAATATTCTTGGTTACAAGAGACCGGACCAACCAGCCAGGATTACAAATCATCAAATCTTTGTTGTGCATGCTAACTGCCTTTCCTTTCCATCAAGGGCCCCAACAGCTGCAACGCTGGCCACCCCGGGCAATGCCTCTGGCTAGCCAGTATTCCATCCTGAGTACCCAGTGTTGCAGGACTAATTATTTGGGACTAAAGAGTGCATGCCAAGAACCTGAATTCAATCAGTCTAGTAATCATTTAACTAAATTCACTCCCCTTCCTCGTTCACGACCCCTGAATAAATCTGATTATTTCACATTTAACCTGGCTTATGCGCATATTAGGCCTGATGCACGAAAGGGTGGGTAATACGCGCCTGAGATGTGTACCCCACCTGTGTACCTATACGGCCTTGGACAGGTGCAGGGTAAGTGGTATGCACTACCACTAGCACCCGCAGGGTGCCAGTCTGTGGCCATGCCCTAATGGTGTGCATGGTCATGCAGGCGGCCGAGGCAGAGCCACGGAACTGGATGGGCATCGAATCAGATGCTCGTACCAGGTCCCTGAGTGGATCCCTTGCACCCTTGCAGAGAGCGCAGGGAGTAGGGGAAAAGCCTGCTATCCCAGCCCTCCACTGCAGCCTAGTGGGCTGAGGCAGCACAGCGGTCAGGTTCCTGTTACCGCCATGCCTGGTGTCTGTCATTCACGGGGGCACGCACCAGGATATGCCAAGTCTGGGCAGGTGTACCTGGCACCCCCTCTGCCTAGCACTACGCGGCTTAGTAAATGCTGCGTAGTGCAGGCACGCCCCCAACATGCCCCCAGCGCAGACATCCCCGAGGGGCTTAGGAGGTGGGTGCGTGAGTGCCTTGTGCTGCACTTATGTGACCTTGGTGAATGCCGCCGGGGGTCCGTGGGACCCCTGCTGCGTGGCATTCACCCACGAGATTGCCTATGCGCCTTTTATATGCGGCGCGTAGGCAACATTTATGTTATTGCATAGAGCTCACTATTAGTTGGGTTACAGTACTGAAAGTGTGTATTTGCTTTACTAACCTTGCTTTTACAGGGGGGTTCCAGGGATGTTGCTGAAGGCCAGACCTTAGAGGTTAAGTGTGAAGGATGTGTGCATATTATTAATGCAGGAGTTGAAATTGGTATTAGCCCACTAGCCAAATGCTGGTAGATTTTGTATTGGGCTACTAAGATTTTCCTTTAACTAGCCCTACGGACTGGTACTTCAGAAGACAACATTTTAGTAAGAACACCAACTGGGCCAGTGGAAAAGTCTGTGGGCCCAGTTGATTTTCCCAGTCACTAGCCCTGCTGGCTAGTGGCCGTAAAACTTAATTTCGACCTGTTAATGTCAGTGGCTGACTGTGTGTTAAGCAAGCATTAATCACCGACAGAGGAGGGCTCTACAGGTGGATTAATGCCCGCTGGGGGGGATTGGTGCACGAGGGCGAAGCCAGAGGGTTCCAACCCCCCAGCGGGCATTAATCACCAGTAGAGCCCGACTCTGGAGGTGATTAATGCACTTGTAACATAGGCTCATTGCGGCAGCGACGAGCCTATGTTACCAGTGTGTGCACCTTGCTGCCGGCAACCCTAGGGGCACAGGGACAATTTGCTTCCCGAGAATGGTGTATCCACAGTGGTCACCCACAGTGACAGCAGTCACCAGAACTGGCCACAGGGCTCAGTCCAGCATGCATCGGCGATCGCAGTGCGGGGGGAAGGGGGCCGGGAGAATCGGAGCTATCACACAGGTGCAGGACGGCGGACGGCTGTGTAGCGCACAGATTCGCCGCACTTCCAGCTGTCGGGTGCCTGCCAGGCAGATTTGTTCGTGGTGGTGGGGGTCTAGAGGCGTGTGGCCGTGCGTCGCTCGGGTGAGCACATCATCTACCGTTCCTTACGGAGGCCGGGTGTCCTGCAGCAGGTAGGAGAACGGTACCAGCTTGTGCCCTACCAGGCTGCGGCTCGCGAGTGGCGTGAGGGGGTGGTGACGGAGCAGGCGGGTTCCCTCTACTGCTGCGGTAGCCACGGGTGGTACTAACCGAGCGGGCATTAACTGTGGGTTAATACCCGTTCGGTTTGTGTCACCTGTGCCACTTCGGCCAATGCAGCTGCTCCATTTCACTACTCTCTGGTGAGCATGTTACAACTGCTGTTAAAGGTACAAAGCCACTAGGAGGGTTGGTGGGTGGTTATAGCTTCCCAGATGGCTATAACAGATTAGACAGATATCCCCACTATGGTTACTCTGGGTGGAGGCACCTTAATACCAAATCCAGGCCCCTCAACCTGTGGTCAGAAATACAGGCAGGGGTAGTAACCTTAGGGACAGTGCTGCCTAGGGGTTACATACATACAAATGTTCATTGTAAGGGATGTGTCCTGTAGAGTGCAACTCTTAGGGAATCTTGGAACATCACCCAAAGCCTAACCAGGGAGCCCACCACCTGTGGATGCTCTCACCATGGCAGCGAGGGACCGGTAGGTCACACTTGAAGGGGTTACACTTTGAGATATAGGATGACTGACCAAAATGCCTTGTAAACAGTAACTCAGCGTTCTTTTAAAAAGTGACTTAATTTTCTTGTCTGATTATATCTCTGTAGCGCAATTCCAGAACCGTTTTGTGAATAATGGAATTAAATTTTGTTTTTATCATTAAAGAAATCAGGTAAGCAAAAAAGTTAAAGAAATAAAGCAATTGCTGCAATCTTACCTCAGGGGCACTCAGTATGAGGGACAATTAGGGACACTGACTATCATAATAAGGGACACATCCTCAAACCTGGAGATACAAGTTCTGAACTCTGTGGGAAACGTGTTTTACTTATACAAAGTTTTTTTTTAATTTAATCATCTTAAAATATTATGATTTCCTGCTGTAAAGTCTGACTTCACAGAATAATTTTTGTGTGGGCAGCACATTTTCCATGAGGGACTGAGCAATTTGAGGGATAAAGTAAATTAGGGAAGCATTTTCTAATCAGGGACAGTTGAAAGCTATGCGCCTGCAAGCAGCCTTTGGTCAGACGAGGAGCGTGGACCACAGAAGCTGCAGCAAGTCTTTGACGCAGTGCGATTGGTTTGTGCAGAGAGTACAGTACAGATTCCGACAGCCCTGCCTCGGTCACTCACGGGTTTGTTTTGGGTTAAACTTTGCACCAATCCAAAGACAGCGATTTGCACAGCCAGCATTGAGCAACATGGCAGCCAAGCGATGTCTCAAAAGTTAGCCTAACTTCAAAAGAATCAAAAATGGCTAATTTCTTTCAGTTTACGTAAGAGACGACCTCGAGCTACTCTTTTATCAAAGCCTTTAGCACAGTTGGTGACCCGTCGTCAGCTCCTTCGCCGGCGGGGCGGACAGGCTATGAAAATGCTCGGTATGTACGTGCCAGACAGATTTTCCCTGAAGTCGTCTAACGTCCAAGAGGGAATGGGGTTGTACACCGCCAGGCGAATCAAAAAGGTTGGTTTAAAACCTCGGTGCTGCTGCCTTGTCAAATAAAAGCGCAGTTCTTTTTGTGCAGGAAACTTGTTTGGGATACGCATTCCTTGTACCCATTACAGATGTACACACACCAGAGCTGCTAGGTTTCGCAATAGAAGACGGCGCCCCCTTAGCTTGCACAGCTCGGCTGATGCTGCCTGTGCCACGTATTGATTTGTCCACGCGTTTTGAATGTCCTTAACCCCCCGACACAATGGGTTCCTTTGTAAAAACAGTACAGGTAATTTCGAACTAAAGTTGCCACGGGGGTATCTTCAGCGTATTTAAAAATCTACATTAGGTTTGAGTTGGCAGCCTTCAGTCTAGCTTTCCTGTTCACGCATGTTCAGCGGATCGCTATAGTGAATGAAGCCTGATAACTCATTTAATAGATCAGCTTGATTAAAATATTACTAAAAACGACATTTTCCTCTGGACCCGTAGATTGTTTTCAGTCATGCAAGTACAGGATCGTCTTGCTTGAGCTGAAATTGTCTTTGCCGAACGGGGGATGTTGAAAACACACTGACTGTGTTGTGTACTTCTTTCAAAAATTATGCCCTAGAGGCAGATTCGCTTTTATACCACAGAGGTTTCTTATGGCATGCATAGAGGTATTTCCGAGACGTGGCTGTTAACTGCTTCAGATAACTTTCAAACATACTAATGCCTAGAGGGATATTTTCCAATATAATAGCTGATTCGGGTTTACCTCGCGGTAGTATGCGTCTGGCAAGCTGTCCAGGACGGCAGCCAGTGTAGTGGTAATATACTAGTTTTGGCTTAAATATGATGTTTTTTTTATTTGAGTGAATTATAAAGTCATATAATTAGAAATGACAAGAAAATGAAGGCTTTAGGTGTTTATACCTTAACCTTTTACAGCAGACCTTAGAATATTCAGGTCACAAGAGAAATGGGTTCAAGTAAAGTTTCAGGCCACTTCTTCCTTATAAAATAGGTAGAAACATAGTAGCATAGAATTTGTCCGGCGATAAGGACTACTTGGCCCACCTAGTCTGCCCATTTTTCCCACTTGCTGTAATACCACAGACTGTATTTGATCTCCAGCTTAGTCCTCCCTTCCCTAACCACTAAGGTTCCCTTATCCCATGCATTCTTGAATCCCGTTATAGTTTTTGCCCCTACCACCTCCGCTGGGAGGCTGTTCCAGGCATGCACTATTCTTTCTGAGAAGAAATACTTTGTCATGTTTCCCCCAAGTCTACCCACCTCCAACTTCATAGCATACCCCCTTGTTCTCAAGCATCTTTTTCTTCTGAAAAAAGCTCTCTTGTACCTTATTTGTACCCATGAGGTATTTGAAAATCTCTATCATATCTTTCCTCTCCCTCCTTTCCTGCAGCACTTACATCTCGAGGTCCGTTAGTCTCTTCTCATAGGGTTTCTGGTGCAGACCCTGCACCATTTTAGTTGCACTCCTCTGGACTGTCTCTATTCTGTCTGTGTCCTTTCAGAGATGTGGTCTCCAGAACTGAACATATTACTCCAAATGTGGTCTCACCAATAATATATACAGTGGCATCATCACCACCTCCCTCCTTCTGCTGGTGAAACACCTCCCTATGCACCCTAGCATCCCACTGGCTCTCCTCATGGCCTTGTCACACTGTTTGGTCATCTTTTGGTCATCAGATATGATTACCAACAGGTCTCTTTCTTTTTTGGTGGTTGTCAGTACTACTCCTCCATCTAGTATTCCACCCCTGGGTTTCTGTGCCCCAAGTGCATGATTTTGCACTTCTTTGCATTGAAACCTAGTTGCCACACTCTTGACTACTCCTTAAGCTTGCTTAGATCCCTATATTCATCCTTCTCCCCCACCAGAGTGCCTACCCTGTTGCAGATCTTCGTGTTATATGCAAAAAGGCATACAGGATTGGTCCCAGTACTGATCCTTGTGGCATCCTGCTGGGCACCCTCCCATCCTTGGAGTGAACTCTGTTTACCACCATCCTCTGTCTCCTGTATCCCAACCAATTCCTTGCTCAATTTGCCACTTTTGGACCCACTCCCAGACTGCCCAGCTTGTTTATTAGTCTCCTATGTGGAACAGCATCAAAGGCCTTACTGAAATCTAGGTAGGCCACATCTACCGCACCACCCTGATCTACTTACCTGGTCACCCAGTTAAAGAAATCTATCATATTTGTTTGACATGACCGCCCCCCCCCCCCACAGTGAATCCATGCTGCCTGAGATCCTATAAACTGCTGGTTTCAAGATATTCCATTGTTCTTTACTGCAGTACTGATTCCATTAATTTCCCCATCACTGAAGTCAAGCTGACTGACCTGTAATTGCCAGCTTCTTCCCTGCTACCACTTCTGTGAAGTGGGACTACATCTGCCCTCTACCAGTCCTCCAGAACCACTCTTGTCTCCAGTGAGTGTTTGAACAAGACTGTCAGAGGTGCAGCCAGCACCTCTCTGTGCTCCTTCAGTATCCTTGGATGTATCCTGTCTGGCCCCATTGCCTTGTCCACTTTCAGATTTATGAGTTCCTTCAGGAATGTCTTCTCTGTAAATGGGCTAGTGTCCACCTCCTTTCCTTCGATGCACCTGTCACTTACCTATGGTCCCTCACCTCCTCCTTCTTCTGTGAACACCGAACAAAAATATTTGGTCAGGATGTCTGCTTTTTCCTTGTCCCCCTCTACACACCCCTTCCCTTTCTTCCTTAGCCTTACAATCCCTTCCCTGGGCTTTCTCCTTTTGCTTACATACCTGAAAAATGTATTGTCCTCTTTCTTCACTGCCTGAGCTATTTTCTCCTCCATTTGCACCTTTACGCTCCTGACTGCTTTTCCTGCCTCCCTCTCCTTCTTCTGATACACCGCCCTCTGTGTCTCCTTATACCTCCTGAATGCTAACTTTTTTGCCCTTACCTTCTCAGCCACCTCTTTTGAGAACCATAGCTGTCTTTTTTTCCTCTTGCTTTTGCTTACTTGCCTGATGCAGAGGTTTTTTTTCTTTTACTATGCTCCTTTTAGTTTTGCCCACTGTTCCTCCACTCCACCCAAGTCCTCACCCCCCCCCCCCAACCAGGGCATCCCTAAGGCATTCACCCATTTTTGTTAAGTCGGCCCTCCTAAAGTCCAGGACCCTTGGTTTTGTGTGGTTCGATTCTGCCACAGTATTTATATTGAACCACACCATACAGTGATCACTGGTACCCACGTGACCACCCACTGTGACGTCTGCAACACTGTCGCCGTTGGTGAGTACAAGGCCGAATATTGCTCCCTTATGATTGTGCTCTCTTAACAGCTTCCTGAAGAATGCCCACTGCTGGGAATCCAGGATATCCCTGATCCTAGCTGAAACTGCAGCTGGGATGTTCCAGTCCACATCCGGCAGATAGAAGTCTCAAACCAGCAGCTCCTCCCCCCTTAGTCACCATCTTTTGAATGGCTTCCACCAGAACCTTATCCATCCCCGGTGCCCAAAGTCTGTAGGTGTGCCAGTGCAAATGGCGGTCCATTCCCCTGCCTCTAGGGTGACCTACAGTTCCTCCACCTCCCTGTATTCCCTGTATCTCTGTTGCTTTTATGCTATCCCTTACATAAAGAGCCACTCCTCACCTCCCCTCCCTGTCCTTCCTGAACAGAGTATAGCCTGAGTCGGTTCGACATCAATGATGATGACTGACTCCACAGTGACAACCAATTGCTGACAGCGACCATGTCGCCTGACAATCATGCCGATGGACCGCTATCACAGCAATGCACCGGGGCACATTCCTGCTGTTTGTGGTGGGCTTTGCCCCCCGCACCCCCTAAAAATGAATATAATTTCCTCTGGGTCGGAGATGTATGGGGGGAAGTGCAAAACCCCCGAGGCGGCAAGACGACTGGCACTGCAAAATCCCGATCGACAGAATGACTGTTGATAGGGTTGCAGCGTTGACATTGCCATCGCCTTAGGGATTTTGCTGCGGTGATGGCACACCGACTCGATAATGGTGACAATGTCCTGGTCAGCCTCTGCCATAATGACCACTGGGTCCAGGATTTTATTTCCCAGATTTCGAACAGTTGCACACATGGCTTTTCAAATTCTGCTTCCACCTTTCTTGTCAGTCCCCCTTTTTCCCCATTTGCCTACTCTCCTTACTCCCTCTGCCTTCCTTTTCATCCTTCTTCTTTTCTACCATTCTGTTTTTCCTGCTGTTGGGAACCCGTTGGGATTTCCCTCCCCTAGGATTGTCTCTGCTGACTACTGCAGCATGCCAGGGTGGACAGCTTATGTTTTCCTGCTTCCTTCTGCCACCCCTCTCGGCTAGTTAATGCTCGCCAATGTAGCATTTAAACCATTCACCAAATACTGTGGTTCCCCTCCTGGATGGATGCAGGCCATCTTCCTTGTATAGGCCTTTATCCCTCCAGGTGGGACCCCAGTCCCCAATGTGGCCAAAACTCTCCTCTCTGCACCACTGGTTGAAGCTCCTGGTACCGAGTGCCCTAGCCTCCCCCCTGTTGTAGACAGGCAACACCTCAGAAAAGGTCACTGAGTGTGCTACTTACCTAAGATCCCTCCCCAACTCCTTGAACTCATACTGCACTGTCCTAGCCACGTCCCTAGCCAGGAAATGTGTCCCTAAGTGGATAATGGCATCCAGCTCTTCCTCCCCCTGTCCTGCTGCCCCAGTGATCCTCAGGATCTGCTTCCCATCCCTCTGAGCAGTGGTGATGGGTAGGCACCTAACCGTCTTCTCCCCCTCTCTCCCTGTCCCAAAATCTATCCCCCTTACAATGGAGTCCCCCAGACAGAGTTGCTTCCTCCTTCTCTGGGGTCCTCTGCTACCCTTCTTGGGGCTGCCCTATGGAGGACCCCCACATCTTCTCTGGTCACTACTGTGGGTGCCTCCTTGGGACAGACCCGCCCTGACCGCACAGCATATGAATTGTGTAGTGATACCATCTGGGAAATGTGCCTCTGATCCACCCCCTCCCCCTCCCCCAGCCCACCATAGTCCATCCACTTCTCCTTGGAGGCAGTGGTGGCAGACTTGGTGGTCCCTGGGTGGGGGAGGAGGCCCCCCTGAATCCTAGCCAGCTCAGCCTGGAGTCAAGCAACCTCCCCTCTCAGCCCAGAGAGGTGCACGCAGATGGGACAGCAAAACAGTCTCCAGAAAGTCTCCCTGAAAACTGCCACCCAACAGCCACTGTATTGCAACACTTCCAGCATGTCTGTTTTCTACCCTGCTTGTTTTGTTTTGTTTTTCTTATGTCCTTTTTTTACCCCTAACCTGGATAAGGTGTTTCACCACTTCTCAAACTTTTCCTTGAACCTACCCTCACTCCCTTGCAGTGTGTGATCAACTAAATGAGTTTAACAGGAAACTTGCCACAGTTGTCCTGTCTCCCTGCTGTGGTGCAGAGTGTCCAGCTGACTCTGGTGGGCAGACTCCGATGTCCTTACCACATTTGTCCTACACGTGGAAGGCTGCAGCGTAGAGGGCCACTTGATGGTACCTTCCTTAAATAGTAGCCAAGAGCTGATTGGATGTTAGTGGAGTCCGCAGAGTAGTGCTCCAGTGGGTGAGGGGCATGTCAGCCACTCGGATTGGCTCCCACCCTATCCCATGAAGCTCTGGTGTCCCTGTCTGGAGATCAGACAAAAGCAGAGCCTCAGCGGTTTCTCTTTTTGTGTGGAGTGCCCCTGGAACAGGCACTCCTTCTCCTTGAAGCTCCGCTTCCACGGAGTGCTGTCTGACAGAGACGGTTCTGTCATCTGATTGGCAACAGCCCTTGATAGTTATGTTTTTTTTATTTTTTGTTAAGGTTATAGCATGGAAAATAACAAGTGCCAGTACCTGTACCTGTGCCATTACCTGTACCTGCATTACATGAAATATCCCTGTGCACTGAGAAAACACTTTAAACAAAAAGTGATTTGGCTGCCATGTTCTTTTCGGGACTGTTGGCTTCCAACTCCTAACCACAGCCCTTCTGTTTGTCTCTCTACCTCCCTCTCTCCCTCCCAGTCCACAAAACAGTAAACGGCATAATTTTACCTCCGTCCTGACCAGTACACAATCATTTGTTATACCTGAGCTACCCGCAGTCTCACGCTGTCCCAGAGAACCCGCAGAGATTGAGACTGCAGGTAGATTTATGAAATTCACAACCACAGATGACAGTGAGCTGCTGGCAAGACCATTAGGAAACCTTAGTCTTGCTGGCAGTCCAGTGACCCGCTTCAGTTGCTGTTTACTGTGATGGCATTTCCCCCCCCCCAAATAGCACTACATTTTTTGTACAAAAAAGTAAATTTCATTTTAAAAAACTGCAGTGAGTTTAACACAGAGGAGCGAGTGGAGTGAAAGCAAGAGGGTGAAATCGGTCGAGTGCATAAAACCAAGTGGGAGAAGTCGGGCGAATGGCGGGTGGGGCAGCCAGCATGCAAACAATAACAATCGGCACTTTCTCTAACAGTGAACATCCTTCTTGTAACTGTGCAAGTAGTTTCAAACTCACTTACTCTCACCCCAGCACTCGTGCTCTCCAGCAACCCTACTGATACAGTAAAGTGGGGGGATGATTGTCAAAACAATGGTGCCAAAAAACAAAAACCTTTCATATTTTAAATATTTTTTGAATAGTTACAATATTTCTTAACATATAGCCATTTTAAAAGTGCAGTAACACACTCTGGGGTGTGGGTTATAGAAACATAGAATCTGTCCGCAGATAAGGACCATACAGCCCACCTAATCTGTCCATTTCCCTACTTGGTTTGGCAATCCCTGCTCTTATCTGGACTGCCTTTTCCCCACTCTGCTGTACAGCAGGGTGCCTTTATGCTTATCCCATGCACTTTTTAATCCCTGTACTGTTTTCGCTTCTACCATCTCTGCTGATAGGCTGTTCCATGGATCTACCACTCTCTCTGTGAAAAAATACTTCCTAGCATTCCCCTTAAGCCTCCAGCCTCATGTTATGTTCCCTTGTCCTTGTGCACTTCTGTCTCTGAAATATGTTCCCCTTCTGTACCCTGTTTATTCCTCTAAGGTATTTGAAAGTCTCTATCATATCCCCTCTCTCCTTTCTCTCTGCCAGTGAATAGCTGTTTAGTTCCTTGAGTCTTTCCTCATTATTCCTCGTTATGCTATGATAAATGCACTTCTGGGGGCAGTAAGGCATTGGGTCTGTGACCTCGTACCTCACTACATTCCTAGTCATGCATTTATCAGAGCATAACCCGCACTATGTCATGTGTTATTGCTTACTTATCCTACCACGCTACAGTTTCAGACAATTTCTTACGCAGAGGCCCACAAGGGAATGTGCATGGAACTTTAGTTGTCATTTCACCCCATGAAGGAGGCCCTCTACTGTACATATTAATCAGTGTGCAATAGCAGACCAAGATACTGAGAAACCTGCCTTGTATCTGGCTTTTAGCTACACTTTATGAGCCTCTTTTTGACAAACACTGTATCCGATACTACAGTTAAGAAAAAAGCAGACAGGAAGAATGTGCTGAATATGGAGGCGGTGTAGTGGTTAAAGGCACTGACCTGCAAACCTGGAGACCTGAGTTTGAATCCTATCAGTCTCTACTTGCCTACTGTGTGACCCTGAGCAAGTCACTTAACTTCCTTGTGCTCCCAGGTTGCACCTGGAAACAAGATCCGGCTTAGTGTGCCTTTTTGGTTAAACAATTTCCTCCCCACCCCACCCCTCTAGAAACATGGACATGTCGTCTCACAGTTTCAGCTGTGCTTCCTCTTTGTGCTGGCCGTTGTGCATATGGCAATGTTTGGTGTCCAGTGCCTTTGTGTTGCATATGTGACTGGCTGTTTCAGCGGCTTGTGGCTCTAGTGTGACCATGGGAAAATTGATGCTTCAGCAGCTGTATCCTAGTGAAGTTGAGTTTGGATCTAATGCAGTAATAAAAAGAGATTGTAGCAATACTGGTCCTTGGAAAACAGGAGTTGCTAGATGTAGTACTGCATAAGGTTGTCTTTGTGGGAGGCTTATAGTCTTGCTCATGCCAGCCACTTAGGTGATAATAGGGATACTACCTCAGTGGCACCATGCCATGGGAAAACTACATGGCATCCTCAGGTGTGAAGTCGGGGGGGGGGGGGCAGAGGCACTAGGACACATTCCAGTGTCTTTCTTTTCTTCAAGTCTGTTTTTGCCAGTATTGCACAGGAAATGTCATTTTAGTTTAAGCAAAACTCTTCAAGTGAGCTCCTTCTGTAATCATTACCTTTCATAAGAGTTTTGCACGTGTACAGTATACTGCACGTGTACAGTATACTGCAGATTCCATTCAGCTTAAGCCTGTCAGCCTATAGGTCAGCTTTTGTAAGTTACAACACTTACCTAGGCATTTAGGTTCCTTCTAGGCAGCAAGTGTGTGAACATTTTTCTTGGTATCTCAAAATACCCTACCAGATGAAACAGCCTCATCGTAGTGTGAGATGTGTAGCTGCACAGGGATCCAAGAGCAGATGGGCACTTAAGTAAGCAGTAACCCACAACAAGGTATGGGGTTGCTGGGGATTAATCAGCACACTGGGTGCATTGTGAGGCATAAGGCTGCAGGCCGAGTGTTCTCACTGCACCCGGGGTGTTGATTAATCCCCAATAATCCCCATACTCTGGAGTGGGTTATTGCATTTACAACATGGGTTATGTTTAAAAAAACCAAAATCATTCATGACAGTGTTTTCCCCCCGTTTAAAGAGGGAAACTTTTAGTGTCTGTTGCCGACTTGAAAAGTAGTCCCCAGCACTGATGCATATGTGATGTACTGTATGAACATACAAATGTGTCAAATACATTCCTGACATGATTTTTGATATTTGTATGGTCATACAGTTAATTACAAATGCATGTCTCACTTACTGTCTCTGACTCTCACCCCCCACGACTCGCTGTCTGTGTGTGTATGTCTCTCTCTCTCTCTCTCTGCCTGGAGGACACTGTGCTGTTGCAAGGCTCACAGGGAAACTGACACTTTTTGAAGTGTGACTGCTGCCTGGAGGACACTGCGCTGCTGCAAGGCTCACAGGGAAACTGACAGTTTCTTGAATTTGGAATGTCTTCTTGTCACTGTCTTTGCCTCTCGGTGCAGACAGGTGCACTGCTGCCTACGTGCTGCTGTGCCGGACGCCGCTCTCCGTGTGTGTCTGATTCTGGAAGAGTGCAGGACCCAGTCAGCAAGCTCTTAATTAACCTGAACAGTGAGACATGAGATGGCAAATGTAAAGATGCAGATGTTTCTGAGGCTCTCCTCTACTTTTGTGAGCCCCAGTAAGAAATCCTGCACAGGGTTCAGTACTCATTTGTTTTGTCACGAGAAGGGGTTGGAGTCCTGTCTGGCATTGGCATGTGTTTCTGGCAGTATAACGCAGTGGTTTAAGGCTCTGAGCTGCAAACCAGTAGACCTGGGTTTGAATCCCACAGCCCCCACTTGTATGCTGTGTGACCATAAGCAAGTCACTTAACTTCCTTGTGCTCCCAGGTCACACCTGTAAACAAGCTTTCAGCTTAGTGTGTGTCTCTCCTGGTTAAAAAAAAAAAAAAAAAAGATGTCCTGTTCCTGTGTGTTTCCATTTTTCAGAAGTATGACACCTACAGTGGCAGTCATGCAGTTAGAGTGGCATACCTGTCTAGGTACCAGAAATACAGCACCTCCAGTGGTTTGTTGTGCACTTACAGCAGCATGCCTAAGTCCAGGTGCTGGAGACCCGGCACCTACAGCAGCATGTCATACACTTACAGTGGCATGTTGGTCCAGGTGCCAAAAATCTGGCGCCAAGAATGGCATGCTGACTTTCAGTGGCATACCAGTCCAGGTGCTGAAACTCTGGCACCTAGAGCAGCATGCGGGCACTTAGTGGCATGAGAAACCTGCTTTGTATCTGGCTTTTTTATATATACTTCATTTATTCAGGTGGACAATTATTATATCCACTTCAGCATTAATAAATGATTTACTCATTGGTTAACTTTATTAGTGAATCTCTTTTTTCATTTTAGGAAACATAATATAAATACTGAACAAAGAAACTGAAAAATAAACACGTCCATAAATAAACTTTAGTAAGTAAGTAAGCTTTAATTTCTTAAGCTCCCAATCCTGGAGGCTCTGGGCACTTTACAAGAGAAGAAGGTATACAGCATACAATCATATATTTACAAGGGTCAGGCAGAATAAATATAATACAATAAAACAAGTTAATAAATACAAACAATAAAACTAAACTGGGCTATCACTGAATTTCAAATGCTTGTTTGAACAGATGTGCTTTTATCCCCCTCTTAAAAGCCTTCACCGACGGAGCCTCCATCAAAGACTTTGAGAGCGAGTTCCAAAGGGCTGGGCCGGCCACTTCAAATGCACGGCCTCCTGAGGTTTTTAGCCTAGGCCTCGGAACCGCTGCCAGGAGGCCATCGGTGGAGGACCGGAGCAAACGCCCAGTGCAGACAGGTGTCAGGAGGTCACTCAGGTAGCCACGGCCCGATCCGTATAGGACCTTATAGGTTAGCAAGTTCACCTTGAAAGTAATTCTCCATCTGACCGGCAGCCAGTGCAGATCACACATGGCAGGACCTAGGAAGGCCCATCAGCAACATGGCTGCTGCATTCTGCATGAACTGTAGCCGATGGAGGTTTCCTCCATTGATCCCGAAGTAAAGAGCGTTACAGTACCTTATGTGAACTTATTATTCCGTTCAAATTTTATTCCTTCTTAAAGTCTCAAAGTTTCTTTCTGCTGACTGCTGTGTTAAATTAAACACATTATTTATATTCTATCCTAAAACTTGAATCATTTATATTTAATAAAGTCTGCTAAGTTTATACTGTTATCTTGTTTCAGCATTACATTTTCTTAATCTTTAATTTCTCCTGATATAACACTAGAGACCTTCTTGTTCACTCCCTTTAATCTGCAAGAATGTTAAATATGGATAGTTTCAGTAACTCTCCCAATATTCATCTCTTTTTCAATCTGTAATGCTTAAATCAAACTGACCTTTGCTTTCACAAGGCTAAGCCTCTTTCTAGTTATCCTTTTAATCTTACTTTTATCTGTAATACAAAACAGGGTAACGAAGTCAAGCTCATTGCTTCACAATACTACTTCTGTTATATGCCCTGTATTGCAACGGTTCCCAAAAAAGCTCACCTCTGTGCATACTCTTTTCAGGCAGTGGTGGCTAGCATTCAACAAATGCTAAACTTTGTTTTTTTAAAGCCTCTGGTCATTCGTGCCAAATTAGGCAGCCTGGGGAATGTCACATGCTGAAAAACATGATGACATCATAATACAACAGCGTTCAGTTGTTCATAACAGCAGATAAATCCCCCTACCTCCTGCAAAATGCAGCAGTTGAGAACTGGGCCTGTCAGTGCTGAACCCCATTCATTAAACTTTAAAGTATACCTTTTGAAACTCTGCGGTTTTCCCCCATCCTGACCTGATACCTGCATATTCTGTTGATTTAAACATTTGCCATTTTCTATTTCTTTTTAGTGTATGTTGAAAAGACACAGTAGACAAAAAGTCAGGGTCTCCGGTGGGATTCAACACTAACACTACAAAAATTATAACTTAATTCCAAACCAATATCGGTCTCATATAAAAACACAAAATCTAACCGCAGTCTCTTTAAAAAAGACTGACCCAGTCTATTTCTTCGTTTAACCCATATTTTGGGTCTGTAGTTTCTAATCTGTCCATTTAGCCTCTTGAAATAATATTTTTCTTTCCAAATCCCATTCTTTGAGTTTTTGTTACTGCCTCTATACCCCAAAATCTAGGTTGGGGTATAGTGTGACCGTTATTTTTAAAACACCTTGCTAATGGTGAGGATAGTCCCTCTTTTTTGTGTTCAAATAGCTTTTCTGTTAAGGGTCTCATCATTCCAAAATATGTCAGATCACAGGGGTACCTGAGTGTATAAACTAAATTATTAGTTTGATATGTTATAAAATTATTTATTTGAACTTTCTGTTGTTTAGCCACATTTTGAAATTCTTTCAGTTTACATGTGTACGAACACTGCATACACCTTTCACATGGAAAACTACCAGTAATTTTCTTAGTCAATGAGTTCCTCTATTCCTCTGTTTTTCATGTTGCGAATGGCACAATTTATCTTTCACATTTCTAGCCTTTTTTCACAGTTACAAGAAGTGGTTCCTCAAAAGCTCTTGCCCCCACTAAATGAATGAAAAAATATCCTAATTCTTATAAATTACATATTTAATCTTGTAAATAAAACATGTAAATACTGTGGTAAGTACCACTGTGTTCCTTGTTTTTTCTTGTCTCACTCTCCCCTTTGTCAGGAGTTGTTCCCTATTCATTTTATTTACTTCATTCTGAGCTCTTACCAGTACGTCTTTCTTATACCCCTATTAAGGAACCACTGTTCCAGATCTTTCCTGGATTTGTCATTATCTTCTGTCTCAGTACTACTGCATTTCATCTGCATAAACTGACTCTTCAGAATATTATTTATAGTAGGTCTAAGATGGAAGCTGTAGCTTCCAAAAGTGTGTTTTTGTCTGTCTCTTTCCCAAACAATTTTACACCCAACTCCTTTTCGAAAATGTTTCAGTCCAAAAATGACACCTCATTTCTGTCCCATGTAACTATAAATTTCAAAAAATGTATACTTTGTTGCTGATAATCAATAAACTGCAATTGTCCGTCCATACAAAAAATACATAATCAGTAAATCTCTTCCACACCGAAATACTGGTGTGGAAGCGATTTAGAGCCGCATCAAAAGTAAATTTATCTTCAAAGATGGACATAATCAAAAATACCTCATAAATACATGTAAAACCTGTCTTCAGAGCTGAAATGGCTATAGTTCAATACCAATTTAGCTAATTTCACCAAGAAGCTATTCGGTGGACGTAGGTCCAGTCTCTTCTGCAGGGAAATTTCAAGGGTGCCTAGAGCAACATCATGAAGTATTACAGTATACAGATGTTTTACACTTGCTGTGCAAAGGAATAACTCCATACCGCCTCTCTCTGACTCTAATGTTAATATCCCTACAATGTTAATAATGTCTGTAAAGTCATTTATAAGAATTTGGTGTCCTTTACTAATTCTTTTATGTGGTAATCCACCTAGACTGATAGTGGTTCAGACACAGAGCCGATCCCAACCACAATGGGACGACCAGGCAGGGATTCCAAATTTGTATGGATTTTTTGCAGAGTATAATGTACAGGCATTTATTGGAAACTTTTTTGTCAATGCTTTTTCTTCTCATTCGGTTATCCAGTCCACATTCCTTGCCTTTCCAAGTACTTCTTAATCTTCTGTTCTACCTCTCAAATTGAGTTATCTGACTCTATTTATAGATGTCTCATGTTTTCTAAGACATTCCTGTTGATAATCCTGATAGTTTAATATTACCACTGTCCCCTTGTCCACCTTTTCTATTATTATTATTATAGTTTTAGCATTCTCCAAATTCTGTAATGCACTAAATTCCCGAGATGCTATATTGAATTTCTCTTTTCTATCTACTTTCCTATTCTATTTTCCCAAATTGTCTAGTTCTGATTTTTTCTGTAAAGTGAGCATATCATGTGGAATAAGACGTTGGGGTAGACAACCAGAGTTTATCCTAATCTCTTATTCAGTCTCTTTTCTCCTCCTTTTTCTAAATCTGCTTCTTTATATTCACTTTAAGTCTTCTACTAATAGAAATTGTTGTTTTGATCTCAACTTTCTTATAAATGTTTGAACATCCAGCCTCAGAGAAAACCGGTTGATCTTATTGTGAAGACTAAAAGTTAGCCATTTCTGTAAGAAACTAGTCACCTCTGTTGTTAAAGGCCTTTTCATTAAGTTATATAGTCTCATTTTGGCTGATTTTTTGGCCTGGTCATCATACCTCCCTCTTGTTGTTTGTCCTTTGTGTTTTTGTTGTTGTAGTAGAGTCTTGGCCTTTTCACGCGTTTCCTCTCTCTTCTTGTTCCCCTGTTTCTGTACCTGCTTGTCCTTGTCCTGACGATCCTGGCATACCCTCCCTTTCTGTTCCCCCTCTTCCAACTGTACCTCCTCCTCCTCTCTCTCTGGATATCCTCCATGCCTGCCTGCCTGTCTGTCCCTAAAAAAGGCTTACCACCTCTTCCCTGTTGTTCCTTTTCTGAACTGCTGTCAGAATGCACTGAATCTTCTGAGTCAACACTGACAGACCTTCTCTGGTGCTAGTGTCTACCGTTTGGCCTCATAAAATTATATGTCTTTTTATTTTTATAAACAATGAGGTTTTGTTTCTAAATTTAATAGCTTTGATAGTCTCTTCAAACTCAATTTTTTTTTTATTTCAGTTAGGAATTCATTGATCTCTGTTGTACTCATTTTTAAGTTCATGCATGCGTGGTGAACTTCTTGGGCTAGTGACTTTTGAGGGGTGTGACAGTGTCTGTCCAATGCAGAGTGCTCTGCAAGGGGCTCGACAGTATCACACCAATCATCAGTCAGGCTGATCGTGATGCTGTTTTGCCTGAAGTGGTCTGCACTTGAAAAGAAAAAGCTGCACCAATCATGTGGTGGCTTTTTCCTTTCATCTGCAGGTCACCACGCAGCAAACAGCTGTTTGCATCCCAATCAGCCTGGCTGATGTCCCCCCCCACCCCACGGTCCCTTCCTGGAAGGTGGGAGGGCGCTTTCTTCCCTGCCTCCTCCACTTCCAGCAACTCTGTTTGCTCTTCTCCACCCATGCAGAGTAGGCCACCGCCTAAGGCTCCATACAGGCTGGGGAGTATACAGCCTGAAGGCACTTTAATTTTAAGCGCGATTGTGCTCTTGCCCCCCCTGCCAACATCGGGTGCTCAATCCCCATGTCAGCATGTATCCCCCTCCTTAATGTGGCACACTGGAGCCCACCCCAGTGTGCCAAAAACTACCTCTAATGTTTCCGACACCGGTCGTCCACGCCTGGTGTCAGATGCGCCATCCCCCCGCCTCTATATTCTCAGCTGACCTCGGGGTGCCATAGAAACATAGAATTTGACGGCAGATAAGGACCGCTTGGCCCACCCAGTCTGCCCATGTCCCTACCTGACGGATAAGCTGCAGATTCTAGTTAATCAACAACTTACTTCCTCCTGCCCCCCACTAGAATTGCCTTATGCCTGTCTCATGCATTCTTGAATTCTCCCACTGTTCCTGACTCCACAACCTCCTCAGGAAGGCTGTTCCATGCATCCACAACTCTCTCTGTGAAAAAATACTTTCTAACATTACCTCTGAGCTGTCCCCCATCTTCAAATTGTGCCGCCTTGTTCTTGCACATCTCTTCTTCTGAAAGATACTATCCTCTTGTACCTTGTTAATTCCCTTGAGATACTTGAAAGTTTCTATCATGTCCCCCCTCTCCCTCTTTTCCTCAAGGGTATACATATTAAGCTGCTTTATTCTCTCCTCGTATGTCTTCTGGTGCAGACCTTGCACAATTTTGGTTGCCCTCCTCTGAACAGCCTCCACTCTGTCTATGTCTTTGCGGAGGTGGGGTCTCCAGAATTGCACACAGTACTCCACATGGGGTCTCACTAACTGTCTGTAGAGAGGGATAACAACTTCCTGTTTTCTAGTGTTGATGCCTCTCCCTATGCATCCCAGTATCCCCAGCCCTCCTTACTGCCTTCTCACATTGCTTGCCCACCTTTAGGTCATCTGATATAATTACTCCTAGGTCTCTTTCGATTTTTGTTATTGTTATTAACTCACCCCCCATTGTGTACTCTTCCCCTGGGTTTTTGTTTCCCAGATGCATTACCTTGCACTTCTTTGCATTGAATTTGAGCTGCCATGTATTTGACCATTCCTCCAGCCTTGCCAAGTCCCTTTTCATTCTTTCCACCCCACCTTATGTATCAACCCTGTTGCAGATCTTTGTGTCATCTGCAAAGAGGCATACCTTTCCTTCAGGTGCTCTCAATGTCACTTATAAAGATATTAAAGAGGACCGGTCCCAGTACTCGAACCCTGCAGTACCCCATAGTTACCCTCCTTTCTTCACTGTGGACTCCGTTTACTATTACCTTTTCGTCCTGTTGTCCAGCCAGTTTTTTATCCAGGCTACCACCTTGGGACCCACGCCAAGGCTGGCTAACTTGTATATTATTCTTTTGTGTGAGACTGTGTCGAATGCCTTGCAAAAATCTAGGTAGGCCATATCCACAGCCCCTCCCTGGTCTACTACTTTGGTCGCCCAGTCAAAGAAATCTATTAGGTTCGTCTGACATGACCTTTCTGCTGTGAAATGCCATGTCCCTGGGTCGGCATTGATCCCTCCCACAGTACTCTGGCACACTGGGAGCCCACCCCATTGTGCCGAAATCTGTGTTACTAAATATTTTACCTGTAAAAAAGAAAACAGTCCCAGTAGAACTTAAAAAAAAAAAAAGAAACTGGTCCCTCGTCATTCCTGCCGGCCCCCCTCCCCCAACCCACACCCTCCCTCTGCGCACCTCACCTCCCCACACACCCTCCTCACTCATACTTACCTCTGGAGGTCAGGCGCAGCGATCGTCTGTTTAACGGGAACATGCCTGCACTCTTCAAAAGCCAACCACAAACTGAAGAAAATCACGGTAAGCCCTATAATGGCAATCAGTGGGGGGTTTCAACTTAGGTTGATATCTCAGCCACTTTTTGGAGTTTTGGTCCCAAATTTTCTACATGGGTTCGTGGGACCCCACCTTATGAACACTGCCGCTGTCATTTTGTTTCTCGGTCCCAAAAGGTGATATCGCTGTCGCTGCATGGAATCACCTTTCGGGATCAATTAATGAAACAACAGTGTAACTGTTGATGGTGATCCCAAAAACCTTTGTTGCAATTTGGTGAAAAACTCCCAAAATGATTTGCGTCATGAGCTCCGCTAGCAGTGTCTGTGCCTTCTTATAACTTCATCAATTTTTAATATTTTCACTCCAAATTTCCAACATTGTCATTTTTTCACACCCCCTTATGAACAGTACAGCTGTCATTTTTTGCATCCTTCTTGAAATGTGTTTTTGCACCTATGGCGCAGAATGGCGCAGTCACTATGCGTAATCAACTTTTGGGACAGATTAACAAAATTCCAGTGCCACTGTTTTTGAGGAGAGGTCCCAGAAAGGCCATGTTGAAAATTTGGTGAAAACATTCCAAAAAATGACTGTGTTATGAGCATGCGTTGCACAGTTCCTATGCGCACGTGTAACTTCGCCACTTTTTCATATTTTCACTCCAGATTTTCAACATTTCCATTTCTTCACACCTCCTCATGAACAGTACAGCTGTCATTTTTCACATGCTGTCCAAAATGTGTTTTTGCACCTGTGGTGCCAAATGGCACACTCGCTGTGTGAAATCACCATTTGGGTTTGAGTAATGAAATGATAGTGCCACTGTTCATGAGGTGGGCTCCCAAAAAGCCCATGTTGAAAATTTGGAGCAAAAATACCAACAAATGTCCAGGGCGTTAGGGTTTCCAACCGTAGCGCCCACCCTGTACAAACTGACAGGTGGGGGTGTGACTTAGGGTCATCGACTGTAATGCTCACCCCATTCCACCCCCACCCTGCAGCCACTGACAGGCATCGAGGTGTGCCATGGGGTCTTTGGCTCTAGCGTTCACCCCATTCTCCTATACTGCACCCATCTCAGCTTATTTCCTTATGGAATGGGGTGAGCATAAGGGCCGAAGACTTCAAGGCACACTGCAGCACTGGTCAGTGTCTGCAGGGTGGGGTGAGGTGGAATGGTGTGAATGTTATAGCCAAAGACCTAAAGGCACACCCCGAATGCCTTTTAGTCTCTGCAGGGTGGGGATGAGGGTTAGTGTTACTTCAATACTTCACTGCCATTCCTATTATGCATCTCTCTAACTTCTGCACTACCAATGCCAATACCAGCAAGCAAACATTCGGCACTGACAAATGCTTGTTTTTCTAATGAAGTGAATCAGTGCTGGAAGAACATAAGACATTTGTGTTGAGAGTGATGTCTTAAAATGCAAGGCAGAGGAAAATACACAGAAGAATATGGGAGGCATGTACAACAGCAATACCAACAGCGAACTTTCGGCATTGATAACAGATGCTTATTAATTTAAGTTTTGTCTCCAGTTTATTTATCTCTGTTAAAACATTTTCTTGTTCTGCTATCAAAGCTTCAATCAGAAGCAAGATGAAATCCAAGGAATAGTGGTTCCTTACACCATCCCACTTCTTTTCTAAAGTTAGATATGTGATACCTTGATTGGGTTCCATTAAAATTCCTGTCTGTCACTCAGTCTCTGCGCACCCCCCCCCCAGACCTGTCCCTTCACATCTCCAGATCGTGATGTCACTCTGTCCGGGGAACTAACATGCTCATCTCTCTCTCTCTCTCTCTCTCTCTACTGGTGCCACTCACCACATCTCCCAATCTCACTGTCACTCGGGGGCCTGCAGGAAAGTTCAGCACAACTGTGCCACTGACGGAATGAGTACACTGCATTTTCCTTTAAGGAGTCTTGGAGGTGCCGTATGAGTGCTCTCACTGTTCCTCCAGGGCTCCTCAGCAATCTCCCCATGTGCCATGAATGATGTAATGATGTAGAGCAAAACAGTGGGGACCTCACTGTGCGTTCGGTCCCCAGAGATCCGCAGGGCAGGTAAGTGGGGATCCATACAGTGGTGGGGGAGACTGCTTAGAACATGCTGCTCCATGTAATAAGCTGTCGCACTGCAGCTGTCTCTGATTGTAACACAGCACCAGCAGCTGAGAGGCCAAATAATGCTTGTACAGTTCTGTGGAGTGCGTGGTTCCATACCTAATACCTGCCACTGTGAATCGCTCACTAAGCTGCCTGTTACAAATGGCTGCCTTTCACGTTTATACCATGAAAGACAAAACAAGAGGTGTTCTTCCCACTGATTCTCTGTGGTTGGGACCGCATCACTCTAACTGTGCCAATAAGTAGGCATTACTGCAATGTCACCTGATGGCACTCGACCAATCACCTAGCTTCCTCTCCCTACCCCATATTATAAAAATTCTTAAACCTCTTGGTATTTTTTTTGAGTTTAGTAATACTTTGCTATCGTCACAGTATGTCAAGCCATTTTTATTTCTTTTTCTTTTAGGTATTTTAACCTATTTGTTAACTGATTTACACTTGAAATTCCTGCAAATTGTCTTTTACATGCAATGCCCATTATAATAGCTTCTTCATCTTTTTGACTAATCACCAAAAGTGTACACTTCTGTGTTGTTAAGACGAGTTCCTCAAACATACCCTTCTTATTTTAAAAGGTTGTAAACCAATTATAAGTGAAGAGTCAGTCCTTATAAATCAAAATATTCTGTATTAAATTCAAAGTAGGAAGGTTCTCAAAGACATATTGTTACAATTTGGCTAAACACTAAAACAACATAGATTCCTGAAAATACATATTAACAATGTTCTTGTGCAGCAGAAACAGGGCTCGATCCTCAGAAGGCCCTAGCTCCCCCACATATGTGGACAGCTGGGAACAGCCGCAGAATGCCTCATGGGTGCATGAAGTGCACCATTGTGGCACACCGTGGCATCCACAATTGGGGGATGCATGTCCCCTCTGCACCCATTCCCACCAGTGTGCCTCGCTACATGGGTGGGCAAGGGGACGGAGCAGGCATATGCCCCATCCACAGAAGGATGTATGTTCTGTGGATGGCCGGTGGAGTGTTGTAGGCTAGGACACCCAGGGGGTTGCAGTAGCACTTACATGCCCCTTCAACCAGCCTGCAGACCTCCCACGGAGCAGATCAATGGGCAGGGGTTGTGGATATTTCCAAGTGCACCATCTTCTACAGGTGCAGGACAGCACACTGTAGATACCTGGAAATTGCACATCTCTGAGGATTGGGCCCAGAGTATGAGGGCATGCATGTACTAATGGAGTGAGCACGGGTCTGGAACACAGGTACCCAATTCGATGGCCAAGTTGATCTGCTAAGGGATCCCTGCCTGTGCCGAGTGAAGGAAGTGATGGCATGTGGCAGTCCTCCAGGACTTCCATATCCAGTTAGCCAAATCCTTTCTGGCAAACTGAACTATGAGTATGGAAAAACTATAGTTTTTTTTGGTTTTTGTAAGCACATTTTTTTTAAACAGCTAGAATCGGAACTCCTTACTGTTTAAGAGCAGGATATGGATTCCCCACCCCCACCCCACCCACACAGCCTCGCATCAGAATGACCAATATTTTTGTTTTGTTTTATTAAATTTGTTATAAGTCCTCCCTTCAGCTACACTGAATAATGACAAATGACATTTGTTTTTACTTTTTTAATGTCTGACATCAGAATCACTGAGTGGAACACAGCAGCCACCGCTGCTAAATCATTGTTGAAACCCTTTTCTTTTGCTGCATCTGATTTTAAAAGGTGATGAAAACATTATTTCATATGGGAAATAATGTGTTGTGCGAATTCCTTGATCTGTGTGAAGTCTCCATTTTTAGCATGCCAACAATTCGGACATGCTGAGTTCGTCAGCTGACACAGCTACTGTTTTCTGGCACACCGGCATCTTTGAAGAGTGGCATGCTGACATGCCAGAGCAGAACTAGATATTCCCCACAGCCTGCAGACATGCCGGCACCTGAGAAGAGCAGCAGGCCAGCGAGCTGGAATAGGCCGTAACCTCTACATGTTGCTAACCAACAGATCTGAGAGCCCTTATCAAACTCTTCCACTTTGAGCTAGAGGACAATGTGCAGAGGACCTGGGTTTTGGCCTGAGGGAGTTTGCATGTGAGGAGACAGATGAACTTGTGAATTATCCAGAAGCAAGTGAATGGCATGTGAAGTGGGGACGAGTGACTGTTTTAATTGGGCCAATGAAGGGTGAAAAAGAGATAATATACTATAGGGGAAGGGTTCAAACAAAATAATTTCACTTTCAGGGCAGGAAATGGTGTAATCTGATCTTGAGGTCAATAATTTATATTAAATATAATGGCCCAATCTATAGTATTTAGGTCAGCTCTGGGGGAAAATGCCAAGTGTCTGCAAACTAGACCAGGATTAACAAATAAGATGAAACTTATTGCTTGAATCAAGGACTGTTCTGAATGAACTAGTTTCAAGAATGTGTCAAAAGGGAGGTGTGGCTAGGAGTTTTTTTTTTTTTTATTGTAAAGATCAGTTTTACAACCTTTGAGTCAAAGACTCGTTTACAAAGGTACCTCGTCAAGAAAGGTGGGGGAGACGACAAATAGAGTGGGGTTAGGACAGGGATGACAGACAGGTTAGATACATAAAATATACATTTGGAGAGTGCAGACAGCGAAGCTGTACTGGAACAAACTAAGTATAGGTGCTAACATTGGTAAAACAACAGAGATACATTATTCAATTAACAGCATGTCACAACTAATATGTAGAGTTAAAAGGACCAGACAGTGAGGGCTTGAAAGGTTAGAAAAGGACCGGCACAGGCAGCTACAAACATTTACAGCATCGGTTGTCAATAATATGCTGGTGGAGAGGCGTTTTAGGCCAATGCCTGGGATCTTGGAGATGGTTTCAGGAAGGAGTTAAACCAGGACGGGCTAGCTGATGGAAAGATCTTTGTGAGGAGGTCCTTGCTCTGGGAGCGTTGAAGGTGGCTGTGGCGTACTGGGTTGGCAGGGGATCTGGCAGCCCGCTGGAAGTCCAGAGACCCCAGGAGGGCAGAGTCCTGACATGGATTTTTGGCCAGTAGGCGGGGTTTGATATTTCAGTCTTTCCTCAAGAGTGAGTATTTTTGTGGCGGAGTATAGCAGACAGGTGTGGGTTCTGCTGTGGGCACGGTAAGGAGCCTACAGGCTTTGTTGATGGAGGTCTGGACTTTGGATAAGGCAGGCGTCAGCAGCAGCATAACAGGGAGTCCGTAGTCAGCCAGTGATAATACCCGATGAGGTGATGGCAAGTTTTAAGGCGGGTTCGGGAGACAGTCTTTGTGGCGGTAGAGAGCCGATCCTGGAGTTCATTGCAGATGCAAAGCTTTAAGGTGGGCGTGGAAAAAGGCGAGTCAAAGGTGATGCCCAGGTACTTGTAGGACGAGACCTGCTCCAGAGGGAGGGCATGCTGGTGGTGATGTGGAGGAAAGTCCCTGGCATTGTTTGCCGATGAGAGAATAGCATGGACTTAATTTTCTTTAGGTTCAGGACTAAGCGGTGATTATTGAACCACTTTTCGGTTTGGAGGAAGGTGCTTTGCAGCATGACTTGGAGTGGGAGTGGGTAGGGCGTGATGCAAGGATAACAAGTCATCAGCATAGGTAATATTTTACTGGAACAGGAGCTGGGAGGTGTTCAGGAATAGGCTGAAAGGGTGGGGCCAGGATGGAGCCTTGGGGGACCCCGAGGTGCAGGAAGGTAGGGGAGGTCCCATTTAGCTTGACTCTTTGGGACCTGTTGTGTAGGTAGCTCGAACCACTTCAGGAGGCAGCTGCAGAGACCAGTACGCTAAGGGGTTTAGTAGCAGGGGTGGCACACGTGTCGGCCTTGGACAGGTCTATAAAGACTGCCGCCTGGAGATGACCTTTGTCAAGTGCTGAGTGAATGTGGTGGGAGAATTCCAGAAGGGCAGTGGGCGTGCTATGGCCAGGGTGGAAACCATGTTGCTCTGGACAAAGAAGGTTGTAGTTAGTAAGATATTCGAGAGCTGTGTGTTCACTATTTTTCTAAGGCTTTGGATGGGGGAAGGATGGAGATGGGCCTGTGGTTATTAGGCAGATGGCGGTCCCCAGACTTGTGGATGGGGGTTACTTCAGCTTGCTTCCAGGCCTTAGGGAATTGGCGAGGCATGAGGGATTTGTTAATGATAAGCGTCAGCGGGGTAAGCATGACATCCAGCACGGTCGGTATCCTGAGTCAAGAGGGTCATTGATAGGGTTCTGAGAGAGAGGTTTATTAAGAAAGGTTTGGCATCATGGGGTGAGATCATCACGGAGTGGAATTGTGGCCTGGAAATGGGAGCTGGGTGGGTTTGCAACGGGTCTGAAAAGTGGCTGGGAGGACGGCACTTAAGTCAGTGAAGGTTTGTTAAGGCAGTCAGCGATACAGGTGGGGTCAGTCGAGACAGTCCCATTTATGACAATCTGGGATGGAGGGGAGCGGGTCTTACCATTTAAATCTTTAATGTTGTCCCAGAAGGCTCTGGGCGAGGCCCAGGAGGATGTCCACGCAGCCTGGTAGAATTTAGCTTTAGCCTGCTTGATTGACCAGGTGCATTGATTGCGGGCTGTCACAGGAACTGTCTGTCCAGCAAGCCTACTGGAGTCGTTAGCTTAGTGCCAGAGGTTATCTCTCTTTTTAGTTGTTGGATCAGTGCAGAGTTATCCATGCAGTAGTCCGTTTTTATCCTAGGAGAGTTGAGGGGTGCATACAGGTCACAGGCGTGGTTGAAGGCCGTGGAGAGGTAGGTTAGGGCAGAGTTAACGTCAGGAGCGCTGGCCAGTTGGGACCAGTCGATATGGGCGAGGTGACGTTTGAGAAAACAGCGGCGAGGGGTCCTGCTGTACCCAGGGCAGAGGGTGGGGGAGGACCAGAAGCAGATGACAGGGGAGTGGTCACTGAGTGAGTCCGCAAGGACTTCAACGGAGACTATTTTATGAGGCCGGTTAGAGAGGATGACATCCAGGAGGGAGCTAGTTCCTGTGACTTTGTTAAGTCTAGTGGGCTGAGTGACCATTTGGGACAGGTCAAGGGCTGCAAGCTCATTCTTCAAATTATCAGCCGACGGGCTGAGCCAATTGGAATTTAAGTCACCCATAATTAACTGTTTGGCTTTCGGGGTAAGGTAGCCAGGTAGTCAAGGAGAGGTGGCCGCAGAGTCTTGTTGAGCCAGAGTGGGTCGCCGCAGTTAGATAGGCGGACTCGGCCCAGGGTAGGGTGTGACTTTTAAGGTGATGGCTTGCGCCCCATGGTTTAGCTCCAGGATTGGGGAGTGCGAGCCCGAGACCGAGTTAAGTAGATAGCACACCCCCCACCTGCTATACACCACCATCGAAATGGTAAAGCCAGGAAGGGAGATGGCAGGTCAGGCGTGGGGAGAAGAGCCAGGTTTCAGCAAGCAGGAGAATATCTGGGAGTGTTGGGTGACCCAACATAGAAGGGCTGCAGTTTTCTTGAGGAGACTGCATATATTAATGAGGGCGATTGAGCGCCTTTGCCATCTGTGGGCAGAGCGTGGCTGGGCAACCGGCCCGGGTTGGGTTCCGTTGCCAGAGCAGGAGCAGCAGGAGAATTAGGCGCCTCGCATGATGTTTGTAGCTGGTGGTGGGGTGCATATGTGGCTGACGGGACCTCGCCTGGAGGAGCAGGGATAGGAAGGAGAGAGAACAACTGAGGCGCTAGCGGAGGAGATCCCACTTGTGAAAGGAAACACAATACTAGAGTAGCACATAAGTGGTTGGTGGGTGGGGTGGCATGGTAGTCCAGGGTAGGAGGGATTTGGGGGATGGACAGAGGGTAGATGTGGGGTAATCCAATAGTGAAGCAGGGGATTGCGAGTGGGGGCAGTGTGCTTTGGGTGGGGCTGGTTAATGGGGAATATAGAGGGGCAGAGAGAGGCATAGGTGCTGTAGCAGGAGGAGGGCCAGCATGGCAAGGACTATGCTTGGGTGAGACATTTCCAATATAGAGCAAGAAGTGAGGGCAGCTTCCTCTAGTGCTGGAACGATATAACCAGCAAATGGGAAAGTGAGCTTTGGTTTTCGCCTCATGTGACAGAGAAAAAATACACTATATAAGAGGAGAGCTGAGCAAGGGTGGTGGTGGGGGCGGGTTTTCCAGTGCACGATTGCAGAAGAACAGAGGGTGACGAGCCTAGTGGAAAAAAGGCGCCAAAGCCGCGTTTCAAATGCAGAGCAGAAGTCCACAGGTAGGCTGGCTGCTGGCTCACTGATTGTCTCGATTTATTTTATTTTTTTAGTTTGTTCCCCAGGCAAGAGTTCCCCAGGCAAGAGTTTGCAACTGCGGACCCCTTGTAGCGACCAAGCAGCGGCTCCTCGGGGGTGGGGGTGTCCTGGGGCAGGTAGAGTCTGCAGGAGGGCAGTTCCAGCTTTGCCTCGCGACCATCGGCTCCGCTCCTCGGGGTGGGGGTATCCTGGTGGTGGTTGCAGGATCCAGGAGGGCACTTCTAGTGCAGCCTCACGACCTTACAGCTCCTCAGGGAGGGGGATAGATCTGTGGAGAAAAGAGGCAGAGGTTAAGTAGGCAGGCGGGGAGTAGCGATTGGGGGCGGGCAGTGCAGGCGGGGGGTTTGCAGCTGAGATGCGTGCAGGATAAGGTAGGGATATGCTGCAGTGAGTAAAATAAATTAATTTATGTGGAATACAGAGGTTCAGGAAGGAGAGAAAAGAGCGGGCTGGCAATAATACGGGCAGATGAAAAAAACTGTTCTCACAAAGCAGTACTTGAGGCTCAGAAACTAGGTACTTACAAAGCAAGCAAAAACAGTGCAAAAAAAAAAACAGGAACATCCTCAAATAAATTCATACAGTCCCAGAAATGCATATGGTGACACAATTCATCGGGGTTTTTTCCAGTGCACCGACTGCAGAAGAACAGAGGGTGACGCGAGCCTAGTGGAAAAAAGGTGCCAAAGCCACGTTTCAAATGCAGAGCAGAAGTCCACAGGTAGGCTGGCGGCTGGCTCATTGACTGTCGCGATTTATTTTATTTTTTTTTAGTTTGTTTCCCCAGGCAAGAGTTCCCCAGGCAAGAGTTTACTTTGGCGGAACCCTTGCGCGACCAACGGCTCCTCGGGGGGTGGGGGTGTCCTGGCGGCAGGTAGAGTCTGCAGGGAGGGCAGTTCCAGCTTTGCCCTCGCGACCAACGGCTCTGCTCCTCGGGGGGTGGGGGTATCCTGGTGGTGGTTGCAGGATCCAGGGAGGGCACTTCTAATTGCAGCCCTCATGCACCTTCCAGCTCCTCGGGAGGGGGATAGGATCTTCGGACCTCTTGCTAACCAACTGCCTCGGGGGTGTGGGGTGTCCTGGCGGCAGGTAGAGTCTGCAGGGAGGGCAGTTCCAGCTTTGCCCTCGCGACCAACGGCTCTGCTCCTCGGGGGGTGGGGGTATCCTGGTGGTGGTTGCAGGATCCAGGGAGGGCACTTCTAGTGCAGCCCTCGCGACCTTCCAGCTCCTCCGGGGAGGGGTTTAGTGAGATCCTGGCCCAGAACCGAATACAGAAATGCTGTACAAGCAGGGATCCAGAGCTAAGAGGACCTGGAAGTAAGAATGCTTCATGAACATGCAGCAATCCAGCATTTTGGCTATTAGCAGAGCAGGCCTGAAGGAACTCATTTTCTCTTCACCAGTTTGGTATCATGACGCAGCACTTTTTGCAGGTAGCCCATACTGAGCATGGCCAAGTTGTTGGCAAGCCACATGACCAGAGAGGTGCACTTGCTCTATCGGATTTTCAGTCTTATTTTTTAGTTACCCAGATGGACCCAGTAATTCAGTGGGTTCCACAAGAACTAGGTATGGGATAGGTTAAAACAGAAGAGCCAGAGTTCCTGGTTGGCCCCCTATGTCTTCTACCACTGTTGCCATTAGTGAATGTAAGGTGGAAGCATTTTTCTAATCCACAAATGGCACAAACAGTGAATGTTTGGAGGGAATTTTGGAGAAAAGTCAGATTGTGGATAATCTAGGGAGAATTATGCCAATTTTATACAATATATAGTTCGATGTGCTTACGCTACTGATTGAGATAATGTAAGATGATGCTTGTGTAACTTGATTTGCTGTGTGGCTTTCCGCCTCTCTATCTGTGGGATATACCACCCTGTAGGGGTACGATGCATGGAACCCTAGAGGAGGGTCCCCCACAGGTGCCGGGAATGAATACATTGGCTAAAGGTAGGTTAGGAAGAAGCCCACAGAGAACAGAGACAAACCACTGGAGGAGGAGGGGTGGATGGTGGGCTACAAATAGAATCCTGGCACAGCCCAGGATGTTGTGACCTTTTGAGCTCGATGGGGGAGTGACGTTGCTGCTCCACCCATCGAACCTCAGGCTTAAAGCCCTCCCGTTCAATGTGCTTATGCAACTGGATGAGATAATATGAGATGATGCTTGTCTTGTGTAACTTGATTTGCTTTGTGGCTTTCTGCCTCTCTATCCATGGGATATACCACCCTGTAGTGGTATGAGACAAGGAACCCTAGAGGAGGGTCCTCCCCCCCTACAGGTGCCAGGAATGAATGCATCGGCTAAAGGTAGGTTAGGAAGAAGCTCAAGAAGAATACCCAAAGATGTCAAGCTTCCAAGAGGCAAGGATGATGAATGAATTCTGTGAAGAGAAAGGCCTAACTTCCTAAGGAGAGAGGGGAAAGCCAGGCCACCGTCCATCTCCATCCAACAGCGGAACCTAACTAACTAATGAGAAGAAAGCACTAACTCTAACTAATTTTATGACCATTGGCACGGAGGAGAGGAAAAAGGCCCTTTGAGGAGGAGACCTCTGGGGATCCAAGGCCTAGATCGCCTTCCCTCCAGGCTGACGATGTTTGATTTGAGGACATATGTTGGTAAAGAGAATGGTTCATAGATGAGGGATATAAGTAGGGAGGATGACGATGGGATAGGGAAGAACTCCAAAGAAGCACAGATTAAATAAGGAACATGAGGTAGCAGGGACCCAAGGAGGGTATGCTGGAGTAGTCGATGAGAGATAGTAGATCAGAGGAGCAAGGATGGGAGGGAGTAAATCCATGTATGAGTCAGAGGAGCAAGGGGTGTCCAGATGTGCTCACGAGGAGATTCCAGATGTGCTGATGAGGAGTCAGGTAATAATGCAGACTGGCTTAATTGAGCAATGCGCTTGATTGAGCGATGTGAGTGAGCAGACACTGAGGTTGAAGAGGTATGCTTGATTATGCGATGTAAATGATTATACTCTGAACGATTAGACCCTGAAGTTGTAGTCGATGAGGTAGTATGGAACTCAGTGATAGGAATGTTCTAGTAACAGATGTATAAACCTTGAGGTAATGCTGAGTGAATGATGACTGGATTTATGAAATTGATATGACAGGAGTTATGAACTCGATGCATGCGGTAGGATGGCCGCGGTTGATAGGTGGCATAGGAGTTATGGTAGGTACGCCCAAAAGGCCATGAGCGGAGTGAATCCTGCATGTCTGGTACAGAACTGGAAGAGGAGGAGACAGAAATGAACTTGAAATGAACTTGTACGATGGAAGTAAAAGGAAGTAGGCTCCTTGCAAGGCCAAGCTGAACTGACAGAGGTGGAAACACAGAACAACGCATTGCGACAGGAAAGCTTGAAAGAAAACACAAGTGATAGCTAACAAAGGATGTCCACTGAGCTAGAAATATGAGCGTAGGAAACAGTCATAGTAGGGGAATACACTCCACCAGAAATTATTTCAAAGGCACCCAATCTGTATACAGAACACGCAGCAACCAAACTAGAGAGCTGAAATTTTTTTGTTTTTGTTTTTTATGAGTTTTGTTTTTTGTGTAAGTTACGGTTGTGAGCTGGGCAGAAGTGCTGAGAGGAAACAGCGCCAAGGAAACCAGGAAAAAGAAACAAGGACAAACCAGCAACTGGAGCCAGATGGAGAGTGAGGAAAAAACAGAAGCAGCGGGGAGGAACCCAGAAGGGAGGTCCCGGTAGTGAGGCAGGCAATGATGGGAGCGAAGGAACAAGTGAACCAGGGGATGTAAAACAAAGACATTTGCAAGGCAAGACAAGCAGAGTACCTCCGGTGATGTACAACTGGGGTGCAGTGATCACAGTGACAGCAAACAATAGGAGACGATGCATGCCAGAGGCGAGGAATGGTCAGGACGAGGTGCAGCAAAGAAGTTCACGGGAGAGAGACCTAAATGTTGGAAACCACCCAAGGTGCTGAAGGGGGCCAGAAAGGCGAGAGTCGAAGCCACAGGAGAGAACAGAAAAGTCAAGCACCCCGAAGGGGGGGGGGGAGATTGACAACGACAGAAAGAGGGGAACGAGCTCTGGAAAGAGAGTTGGTGGCTCAAGACAGCCGAGGATACACGGGCGAAAGCCCAAAAGAGAAGGGGGGAGCGAAGAAGAGTGGCGCCACTGGCCGAAATGAATGCCAAGGAGACTGTTATCTGCAGGCAGAACGTGTGGGGCCAGGCTGAGCCAGATGGGTCACAGCAAACCTGGAAGTGTGGGCGAAGAGCTGGAATACAGACAGAAACAAGATGCGGTAGGGAGATGAACGAGCCTGCGAGCAGGAGCAGGAGCAGCCGAAGGCCACATGATCAGAGAATGGAGCAGGAGAAGGCGCAGCCGACCTGGTGGCTAATGTGGCCTCCGGCTGCAACTAACAAGAATCCTGGCACAGTCCAGGATGTTGTGACCTTTTAAGCTTGATGGGGGGAGTGACTTTGTTGCTCCGCCCATTGAACCTCAGGCTTAAAGCCCTCCCATAGTAGTAGAATTTGTAAAATTCTTTGTTTCTTGACAGGATGGAAAACTTTTAGGATCAGTTGGCCCTATTTTCAAAGTTGTCCTGTACTTTGTACAATAATGCGTTGCAACTTTTATCAAATAATATTACAATTGTAGGTTACAGATGAGGTGACTGACATTTGACAGTTTTTAGATATAGGTAAGATACCATTTGACAGCCATGAGATATGGCAGTATAGCCTAGACGTTAGAGGAACGAGGTGTGAACAAGTTTGATACATCCAGCAGACCAGACCTGAGTTTGATTCTCACAACCTCCACTTGCATACTGTGTGGCCCTGAGCAAGTCACTTAACCGCCCAGTGCTCCCAGGTCGCCCCTGAAAACAGGCACGTGTGCCTAGTGGGCATTACCCGGTTACCAAAGACTAAAATAAATAAAAAATAAATAAAAATAAAATGTGTTGCAGTTTACATACAAGCATTTGGCTCACTAGGCATGCATGTCCCTCAGATTTTGATAGCATGATCGAACCTTTAACAATATTGGCCCATTTTTAACATTAGTTAATGACATTTATGTGTATCTATGAGTACATTATTCAGTGCTGTTTTAAAACCGTTTAGAGTCTTGACACTCCTTCAGATCTGGCTGTAGTGAGTTCCAGATTTTTGGAGCAGTCTATGCTAGAGTCAAATTACCATAGCAGAGGTCAGTCTAGGTGTGTAGAGCACCCTGTTTTTTTATCTCTTTAGCAGTATACAGATGGTTAGGGGTTTGGGCAAATAGATCCTGCTGTCCTGCTACAGTCCCTTTGGCCATGTTTTAATCAAAGACCCTAGTTTCTCGCGTTTTGTTAGTAGTGAGTCCCATTTCAGTTTGCTCAGCATTTTGCAGTGGTGGGTGTCATATGGGCATCTTTTTTTTTATTTAGTATGCTTTGTCTTGCTGCTGGCTGTCTGGTTCCTCAGCCCAGTCATAATTCCCCTGCTTCTGCTCCCAAATCAGTTGTGCCTTGCCGATACTCCCTGGCTTATCCCCCAGGGCAGGGTCGTGGCACCAGCCCCTAAGGTGCTGCAGCATCAGGATAGGTCGACAGGCTGACCTGGGAGCGATGGAAGCCAAGGGTGGTGGCATTTTTTTCCCTGGTGTATGGGGGCAGGGATGTGCAGTGATGACCAGCATCTGCCCTGCTCCCCTGAACATTTTTGCTTCGGTGTGCATGGTACACCCAAACTCCACTAGGTGTCCGTATTGAGCCGAACACACTACCCCCCCGAGAAGGCGAGCAGTCCTCGACACTCAATCCTTCTCTCCGGCCAGCCCTCCGATGTCCCGGATCCATTCCCAAACCTGGGTCGCCGGCGTTGCAAATAGGCAGCCTGCCCCTCTACCAGCAGGCTGGCTTACATGGGCATCTTAACAGGAACCTTGTCACTTTGTTGTAGGTGGTGTGTACCTTGTTCAGGAGCTGATTGCTGGCATACTGGTATATTATGCTCCTGTATTCCAGTACAAGAAGCATTAACTGGGTAACTAGAGTTTCTCTTGCCTTGTTTATGATGGCAAGAGCATTTTGACGCAAAGGTCCTAGTTTACTGTTTGCTTTGTTTACTCTGGGTCTTAGGTGCCTGTTAAAGCACAGAGTCTCATCACCCTCCATGCCGAAGTACTTATTGTTCATAGTGGTTTTTATGGTGGATCCACCTAGGAGTTTAATACTTCATTGCTCTTGTGCTCCTTCTGCAGAAGGACAGTGACTGGGTCTTTTTGCCATGTAGCACAATTTGGCATCTGCGAACCATTTTTACAGGATGTCATACTTGGTGTGTAGTTTTTCTTTTAGTTGGGACAGAACAGTAGCTTTTGCTATCAGGACTGTGTCATGGGCATAACGTTTTATTTCTGAGTGCTGCATCTGACTGGCGAGGTCATTCAAATAGAAAAGAAATAGTAGGGGCCCTATTATTGAACCCTAAGAGACTACCCTGATCAGTTGCCCTACTTCTGACATTGCATTATTTACTGAGATCAATTGCCTTCGGTTCAGCAAGTAAGAGGCAAACCATCATCATCATCAACTCCCACTTTTTAGTTAGACTTTTGTGATCTGTCATACCAGTTGCCTTGAGAGGTCCACGTACACAGCACCCATGGGCTCCCTGGCATCCAGTGCCCCTATTATCTGGCTGGTGAAGTCTGCAGAGGGCAGTGGACGTGGACCTACCTGACCTGAACCCTGACTGATGGTCTGTAAGTAAACTTTGTTCTTCCAGGTGTTTGTATAGTTCACTGCAGGTAGTTCTTTTAAACACTTTTGACACAATTGACAGTAGCTCTGCTGGTCTGTAGTGCAAGGGGTCATTTGTGCTACCACTCATGTAAATTGGGATGATTTTCACGTGTTTCCACACATCTGGGAAGACTCCCTCTGCCAGGCTTCTGTTAAAGAGCTGTGTTAATGGTAGGCAGATGTGCTCCACTGCCATTCTGAGGAATTGATGTTTGACTCTGTCAAGTCCTGGTGACTTGTTTGCATTCAGCTTACTCAGTTCTCTAAATATTTGGTGTACAGGCAGACTAGATGGGCCTGGCGGTCCTTATCTGTTGTCAGTTTCTATGTTTCTGTGTTTGATAACAGATTTACCAAAGTCAGTGTCTGGGAAGGTGCTTGAATCTGTGGCTTCCCTCCTCAGTTCCATAGACAAGAAAAAACTGCATTTGGAGAAAGAAGTAAAAGTACAGTAACACTAGGAATTATTTTGGGTAAGATAAAGTGGTGATATGTTATGTTAAAGATTTTAGCAGTTATTAAAGATATATAGAAGAATGCAATTTTATGTATTCTGTCATGAAGTAACATGTATTATTGCGTAACATGCTGATCTTTTCATTTTTTTCTCCCTCTCTCTCGCTCTCTGATCCATGAAGTGGAAGAAATGTGAATTATGTGCAGTATAATTGGTAATGACATGATTTGTCAACCAATAAAATTTTGACTTGACTTGAACTTGACTACTCAGCTCTCCTCTGACCTTTTTACATGTTATTAATATAAAGTGAAATCTGGGTCTGCCATTTGGGAATATTTCCCCTTCCTTTTCTGGGTCCCTCTGTACAGTCACACCCCCACTCACCCCTGTCAGACTTTCTTTCATCTTTACATCTGGCAGGGTACAAAGTATTGGTTCAGGATATTTGCTGTTGTGTTTGTGTCTTGTAATGTGCCATCAGAGTTAAAAATTGCTCCTGCATCTGGCAGTCTTATGGTCTTCGAAGCTTTTAATCATTTTCTAGTAGTTTGCTGAGTTTGTGGTTTGTTCAGTTTTGTTTTTGAAATATTTTGCTTTTGCCCTTTTATTAATTTTTTTGTTGTCATTTCTGCATTTGTTAAACATTTCCCAGTCTTCCCCATTTGTAGTTTTGTTGGCCTTTTTGTAGGCTCTTTTATTCTTATCTGTTTTTTAATCTTTTCTGACACCCATGGCCTGTGTTTTTTTTCTTATTCTTGTGTTCTTCATTGGGGCATGCTTGTAACAAATTTTAACAAATGTTTGAGTAAAATCCTTGAAGGCCATGTGACAATCCAGGATCAGAACCAGTCTATCCCACCTCTCCATCCTTTACATTGGAGATGAAACTGTAAACACATTTTTGAAACACCTCGCTATTGTAGAATGACGGGTTGGTTTTATGGTCGCTACCCTTTCTGTTCTACACTCTGCTGGGCTGTGATCTCCTAAGTTTGGGTTTAGTACTTGATGCTGTGCTACTTTAATACCCATCATTAAAAATATCAGATTTAGAATGTTTCCCCCACTGACCTGTGAGCTCTTTCTTAAAGGGGAGTCAACCAGCTGGTTTAGGTCCAGTGGGGTGAAGCTGTTAGCTAGTTTGTTCCCCACTCTTGCCCCTCCCATGCTGCACTGAAGTCCCCTGCAAGGACCAGCTCCTTCTTTAATGTGATCCCCGATATAGGCTGAGCCAGCAGATCAAAGTGTTGTGGTTTAGCTTTGAGTGGAAAGTAAATTAACCTTATATACAGTTTCAGTGAATGGACCATTAAACATACTAATCCTTCAAGTGTACCAGAACAGATCAGCTCCACATTTCTTAGTTCCTTCCTGATGTAGAGCAGGATACCCCTTTCTCATCCTGGCTAGTCTGATATGGATATAGTTTTCTAGTTGAATTTCCCTGTCTTTGATATTCTGAGTCAGTCACATTTCCATCAAGCCAGTTTTGTCCTAGTTTTTATGTGAAACCCACATTTTAAACAGGTCCAGTATTTTTCGTCAAGCTCCTGGCATTTTCATGAGCTGTGCTTCTTTTTTGGCCTGCTGGTCCGGAGCTGGGTTTAGGTTCGGTGTCACCACATAGGATCAATGTGGTCATACATGTGGCCATGCTAGAATTTTAATTTGTTTGTTTTTTGTAGCATTCAAATTCACTAAACTTGTGCAAGTTAGCTTTTGTTTGCAAGAGGACCAAATACTTGAGAAAGCATTTCTCCTCTTCTGTGTATGCTTTAGATTTGAGGGATTCAGTAAGGAGCTTCAAACATTTAGTAGGTTGCCCTGCATTATTCCTCTCTTGCATATTTTTTTTCTTATTTTGGCATGTACCCCCAAGCCAATAGGGAGACTCAGATAAGCAAACAGCATGCTCGGCTATGGTCTGCCTCTCTGTGCTAAGTATTCTCCCAGTGAGGGTATCGCTGGGGAGTGTAGTGGGTCAAGTGAATTTTGAAATGATTATTGGAATATCAGGACCGAGGGACCACCGAGACAGTGTGTCACCGGGGAATGCAGTGGGCCTAGTAAAATACTGGGTGGGTAAACAGAGTACCAGGGCTTCACAGGTAGGGTGAAAAATTTAAGCTTTCAGACAGGAGAGGTGAGAGTATATGGAGTAGATGGTGTGGTATGGCACATTAGTAGTGCTCCCAGTCTAGCAGCAGTGCAGCAGTATTATCAGCAGTTAACAGCAGTACAACAGTATGACTAGCATCTTAACTCAGCAGGGCAATGTTTTTTCTGTGTAGCCTAGCTTCATTATAGCAGCACTTTACATGGTGCGGCATACGCTTCTTTACAGCAGAACTTCACATAGCACAGCATACAGTAGTTGTGATGCTCTTGTGGGGTGAAAATAGATACAGCTACCTGGGCAGTTCCGTGTGCTCCTAGGCAAAGGGTCGCTAGGGCTCCAGAGGTTTAGGGGGAGTGACTGCTGCACCCGCTAGCTCCTGTCTGCTGCCCGATTGCAGATTGTTGCCATTTGGAAGGGGGAGTGTGGTGGCCAGAGAAAGTTTGAGGTGGTGTCCGTCGAAGGTTCTGAGGTGAAGTGGGTCTTCCGTGACAGTGGTGATCAGTGTTTCCACCTGGAAGGTCAGATAAGGGTTTTGGAATATGGGAGCAGAAAGGGCTATATCTGTTAGTTCATTGCCTGGAGGGTAGCATCTTTTTAATATTGAAGAGTTGCCACATAAATTTAATTTGGGCAAAGCTGATATTTACAGATATCTTCAGGTACATAATTTTTTTGGGAAAATTGAATCACAAATAGATGTGAGACTCAGAGAAGATATGCCAGGGACTAATGTTGATGTTGATATTGAGGGGCACTATTCAAAGTACAGTTATGTGTATCCTGTATCAGGTTGTGCAGAGACAACAGGAGATGCTGGAATGGTATTAATGTAGAGATAGTGCATCACAGTGGAGGGAGTTCCACTGGAGGGTGTTAGTGTGCTGTTTTCAGATCCCTGTAGTGACCAAACTCATTAAAGGGACACTGTCAACCTGTTTTTCATCATATTATTTCTAGTTGAAAACCCACATTTTATGATTGCTTACCCTCTCTAAAATTTGCTGATGTTGCTAGTTGTTTTGTCTGTCTCCTTGCTTAGTAGAATTGAAATGCATGGTAATGTATATTTATAAACAACCTTCTTTTTGTTTACAATCCAGGCTCTGTTCTCGCTGCATACTTCCTGAGCATTAGAAACACACTCAAACAGTGTAATCGCTCATAAGGCAGTAGGCACCTAAACTCTCACTGCATTATGAGGGGCTAGACTGTTTTGTGGGCGTTCCCAAGTCCAGGAAAGATGCTTTTGCAGTTGATCAAGGAATATAAACAAACTTGTATTGGTGTGATAACACCAGTAGTTTGGACAGTCTGTTTTTTACCTTTTTAAAGAAAATAAGAGTCAGAATTAGACTACCAGCTACATCAACAGTCTTTACAGAATTTTGGTAATCATAAAATATGTTTTTTAAACTAGGGACACTTTGAGACCTAAGGTGGTTGACAGTGTCCCTTTAACACATGTAACAATGATAGATTTTGGGGGTGATGTGTTGCTAGAGGATATTTCCTACACATTTTCTGGAAGTGCCCTATCCTAGCAGTTTATTGGAATGAAGTACTGTACATACTTTAAAGCCTGAAACAACAATGTTGAGGGAACTGCTTCCTTTCACATTTCAACATATGGTGCTGCAACTACCCCCACAGCACTGAAAAAAACAAGGACAACAAATACTTTCAAAGAGCGCTGGGAGTGGCAGCCCTAAACGCCATTACATTGCTGGGGCTGCAAGCCATCCCTCCCATGGAGTCTAATTGGTGGATATAATCAGGATAAGTAGCGTCATGGAGGATATGTCTAATAGGTTTGGCCGCCAAAACACTTCTGATTCATTTAGATCTATTTAAATTTATGGTTGGCTCCCAAAACACTGCTCATACATTAGATATATTTAGTTTTAGGCTTGGCTCCCAAAACACTGCTCATACATTTAGATATATTTAGTTTTAGGCTTGGCTCCCAAAACACTGCTCATACATTTAGATCTATTTACAATAAGGTTTGGCCCCCAAAACACTTCTCATACATTTAGATCTATTTAGATTTACTAGATTTATATTTAGATGTACTAGTTGCTACTGATACGTGGTTAAAGGGAACCACTACACACCAACAGATAATGCTCTTCTCCTTTAACATCTTTAGACTGGATAGACCAACTAAAGGAGGGGGGGTAGTTATCTATGTTTACTCTAGATACCCCACTACTGAATTCCCTTCAATAGCTAAACCTAGGGAATTCTAATATTTAGCCCTAAGACTTTCTCTGCCTTCATCTGAAGCACTCAATGTAAACGGCTATTATAGACCATTAACAGGGGATGTAGAACTTTTCTCGACCCTTAGAAACCGTGTAGAAACCAACCCTAATGATTCCATCATCCGTGGCGATTTAAACTTGGATTGGCTCACACCTAGAGCAAATACCCTAAGAGACCTGTGTGATGATGAGCTGGGCATCTTGTAGCTTGTCACTGAACTGACCAGAATCAATGTAAAAAAAAAATGATAAAAGCACTATTCTGGACGTGATATTCATGAACAGACCTCACAAAATCTCACACACAGCTGTCTTCCATAATGATTTAAGTGACCACAACATAGTTTTTTTGCACAGGAATCCAGGGAAACGGTTTATCTTGTTCCAAATTTATAACAAAGAATAGCTTCCACAAATTCAATATTGAAAATTATCTAGCTGACCTCAGGTGTATAAACTGACAAAACTATTACTTAGCCACTTCAGTTGACGAGATCATTGACATCTTTAATGTGAACCTTACTACCTAGCTAGCAATCATCGTGCCCCATTTATAAAATGTAGAGTGAAAAAGACCTTGTACCAATGGTTTACCACTGCACTGAAAGCAGCACTTGCTCAACGGGACAAACTTTGGGCATTAGCAAGATGGACCACAGCCCCCCGCAGACTGGACAGTTTTTAGAACTGCAAGAAATGCTTGCACAAGACCTGTCAGAGCAGCCAAAATTAATTACTGTGAGGAAGCCCTAGACGGCGCCAAAGGTAATTTAGCTAAAATTTGGCAGAAAGTCAAAACTGTTGAAGATTCTAGAATCCCCCCTTCAATCCCCACCAAAATCGCTACCCAAGATACAGTGTTCACTGATCAAGGCATCATACTAGAGAAATTAAACGCACACTTCACGATGGCAGGTCTAGCATTCAACTCCTTTCCAGCTGCCGGGCATGTTGACTGTGCTATACCTCATGTTATTCCCATGGATCCAATGATCCATGACTCCTTCTGTCTCTCCCCTGTAACATTTAAACAAGTTGAGGATCTCTTAAAAAAAATCTGGACACAAAAAAGAGTGCTGGCGTGGAAGGAATTGAGGCCATATTCCTAAAATTAGGGTACCATCTGCTAACCACCCCAATAATGCATATTTTTAATCTATCAATCTCTTCTGGAACAGTTCCCTCTTGCAGGAAAATAGCCTTTACACTGTCTTTGTTTAAATCAGTTGACCCATGTGATCTCAAGAACTATAGACCTATTTCCATTCTCCCCGGTCCTGTCAAAACTTTTAGAAAAATTAGTTAACAACCAACTAAAAGAACATCTTGAAAACTCCAACTTATTCAGCCCATTACAATCAGGCTTCTGGAAAAATCACAGCACAGTCTCAGCATTGACCAAAATAACTAATGACTGGGTCACTGCCCTGGATAATAAACTACCCACAGGAGTCGTCTTCCTAGACCTAAGCAAGGCCTTCGACATGGTTGACCACAGCCTTCTGCTTGACAAACTCAAAAAACATGGCCTGAACAGCTGCGCTGTCAACTGGTTCTCCAGTTATCTTTCGAGTAGACTCCCAACAGGTTAAAGTGGACGGACTCCTTTCCTGTCCCTTACCACTCACAAGAGGAGTACCCCAAGGCTCCATATTAGGACTGTTGTTGTTCTCAGTATACATCAACTCTTTGGGTAATTGTATTTAGAATTCTAAATGACTCTTTTTCATGGATGACACATTAATATACACATCTAAACTCTCCCTGTCAGATGTGTGCATTGAGCTGCAGTTGGATTTCAACCAGTTACAGCACAATCTTCTAAGTTCCAAATTATTATTGAATGCCAAGAAAACGAAGGCAATGTACCTTCTCCTCCCATGTCTATCGACAGTGTGATAAGTTTACAATAGATTTACAGTGGATTTACAATGTGTTGCTGCTGAGACATGGAGACAGAGAGAGAGAGAGAGAGAGAGAGAGAGAGAGAGAACAGCCAAAGCTTCCTTAAATCAAGGAGGTTATTTTCTAGACTGCACTGAATTGAATTATCACTTTTTGGACTGGGGTAAGTAATTAGTATTGATTCTGTTTTTGGGATTAACTTTTCTTAGTTTAACTTTAATTTGCCAGGGAGGAACTGTAGCTGGGAGATAATTGCAGTCATTTGTGACTAGTCCTGTTACTGAACCTCTATGAAATAGGTGTTTGAAAGGAAGGAAGGAAGGCACTCCCCGGGGTGGAGGGTCAGAGCTGTAGTTGATTGTTTCTGGAGGTTGCCAAGAAAGAGGAGTGGTTGGACCACAGTGGGTTCAGGGAGGGTGAGGGTGGTGGAACAGAAGCGCATCCCTCCAGTTGTGCCTCTCCACAATTCATTCACCACTCTGGCGGAGCATGGTTCCTCTATGGAGGCACCCGTAGTGGAAACCAAGAAGGATGCTGGGAACCTCCACAGTGGGAGACCACAGGAGGGTGGCTCAGGACCCCACAGGAAGGAAACAACTCCTGGTGGGGACTCACTTGTTGGGGGTAGAACTGGGGAGGGAGGGGAAAGGGAGGTAAGGTGCCTGCCTGGCACCATGGCTTGGAGGGACCAGAAATGAATCCTCAGGATCGTAGGAGCAGCTGCAAGGGGGAGTGAGCTGGATGTCGTTATCCACCTAGGGACAAATGACCTGGGTGAGAATGGGATCAGAGCAGTGCAACAGGAGTTTGTGGAGTTGGGGAGGGGCCTTAGACAAGTAGCACACACGGTAACTTTCTCGGAAGTGCTACCTGTCTATGGCATGGATGAGGCTAGGGTACTCTGCACCATGGGATTCAATAACTGGTTGAAAAACTGGGGCAGAGCTCAGGGATTTGGCTTCATTGGGGACTGGGACTCCACCTGGAATGATGCAGGCCTATACAACTGCGATGGTCTTCATCTATCCAGGAGGGGAACCAAGATCCTAGGTGATAGGTTTAAATGCTTCATTGGCAAGCATTTAAACTAGCCAAGGGGGGAGGCACTGAAAAGGAGAAGGGAAATCCTAGCCCCCCCCAAAATCAGGGTAGTTAGTGAGGTAAACACCAAGATAGAGCAGTCGATAGGGAGAAGGGCAGGGGTAAATGGAGAAAAAGACAAAGGCAGTAAGGACAGGGGTGGGGCAAAAAGAAATAAAGTCATAAAAAAATGGAGGGTAATGGGAAATGGTGGCCTTGATGGAAGAGAGATCTCTGGATATCAAGGCAATCACAGAAACATGGTACACAGAGAACCATGACTGGGATGTCAGCATACCAGGGTATACAATCTGCAGGAGGGACAGGGAGGGAAGAAGAAGAGGAGGAGTAGCTCTCTATGTAAGGGAAGGGATCAAAGCAACAGAACTAAAGAGTAAACAGGGAGGAGAGGAGTCACTGTGGGTCACCCTTTAGACAGGAAATGGCACCACAATCCACACGGGGGTTGTATACCAACCTCCATCTCAGGGGGAGGCAGTGGACAAGAAAATGATAGAAGGCATCCTTAGAATGGCAGAAAAAGGAGAGATATTATTGATGGGGGGGACCTGAATATGCCAGATGTTAACTGGAGCTCCTTTTCTGCAGCCACATCCAAGAGCAGGGTCATTCTCAATGCCCTACAGGGGGCATGCCTCAGACAGCTGGTGTTGGAACCCACTCGGGAGGGAGCCATCTGAGACTTAGTACTATCAAATGGGGACAGAGAGAGGATCTCGGATTTAGAAGTGGGTAGCCATCTGGGAACAAGCGACCACCAAACAGTGTGGTTCACGATAAACTTAGCTGTAGAGTCAAGCCATACAAAAGTGAAGGTACTGTACTTCAGGAGGGCTGATTTTGTCAAAATGGGAGAGTGGCTCAGAAAAACACTAGCAAACAGGCATGAAGGTGGGGTGGAGCAACAGTGGGGAAACATCAAAACTGCCATCACAGAGGCAACAAGCCTTTGTGGGAAGCAAATAAATCAAAACGAAAGAAAAAAAACACTGTGGTTCTCAAAAGAAGTGGCTGGGAAGGTAAGGGAGAAAAAGATATCATTCAGGAAGTACAAGGAAACACAGAAGGAGCTGGACAGAGAACTGTACCAGTTAAAGCAGAAGGAAGCGGGGAAGGCAGTCAGAATTGCAAAGGCCCAAACCAATGAAAAGTTAGCCATCTCGGTTAAGAAGGGGGATAAAACATTTTATAGGTACACTAGGGAGCAAAGAAAGACTAAGGCAGGGATAATGAGGCTGAATAAAGAGGAAGGTGGTTGGGCAGAGAGCGACAGTGAAAAATGTCTTTATAAGTGACATTGCAGAGGAACTGGAAGGGAAGGTATGTCTCTTTGCAGATGACACAAAGATCTGCAACAGGGTTGATATGCAAGGTGGGGTGGAAAGGATGAAAAGGGACTTGGCAAGGTTGGAGGAATGGTCAAATGTATGGCAGCTTAGAGTTAACGTAAAGAAGTGCAAAGTAATGCACCTGGGAAACAAAAACCCAGGGGAAGAGTACACAATGGGGGGGTGAGATACTGACAACAACAAAATTGGAAAAAATACCTGCAGGTAGTCATATAAGACAACCTAAAGGTGGCCAGCAGTGTGAGAAGGCAGTGAGGAGGGCTGGGGGGATACTGGGATGCATAGGGAGAGGCATCACCAGTAGAAAACAGGAAGTTGTTGTCCCTCTGTACTGACAGTTGGTAAGACCACATCTGGAGTACTGTGTACATTTCTGGAGACCCCCATCTCCACAAAGACATAGACAGGGTGGAGGCTGTCCAGCGGAGGGCAACCAAAATGGTGCAGGGTCTGCACCAGAAGACATATGAAGAAAGACTAAAGGAGCTTAAGATGTATAGCCTTGAGGAAAGGAGTGAGAGGGAGGACATGATAGAAATTTTCAGATACCTCAAGGGAATCAACAAAGTCCAAGAGGGTAGCATATTTCAGAAAAAGAGATGTGCAAGAACAAGGGGGCACAGTTTGAAGATAGAGGAGGGACGGCTCAGAGGTAACGTGAGGAAGTATTTCTTCACAGAGAGGGTTGTAGATGCATGGAATGGCCTTCCTGAGGACGTTATAGAGTCAAAAACAGTGGGAGAATTCAAGAATGCATGGGACAGACATAAGGCAATTCTAGTGGGGGCGGGGGTAGGAGGTAGGGACATGGGCAGACTAGGTTGGCCAAGCCGTCCTTATCTGCCATCAAATTATAAGTTTCTATGTTTCCTGCCCATGTTCATCCAGGTGGTTTAGTTTGACTTCTCAACACTTGGAAGAGACCTCCTACACACACACACACACACACACACACAAATAGATATTGATAAATATTGTAAGTCATGAACTCATGGCTTTGAAAAACAATTGTTTACTCCCTTTCTAGTCTGTAGTTAACAGGAGTTCTCAGTTCTTAGAACCAAAATGCAGTATAACAGGTTTGTTCTGCCTTGCAACCTTTGTTCATGTATACCCTGGGATTGGTGAGTATGGAGTCTGAATCACCCTTTTTCTCTGGAAAGGTCATCCTTCCAGTTAAGGATGACATGGCATAAACAGGACATTCGCACACATACAGTGCCATTGACCAGGATCAAGTGCTTTGTGTGAGATTTCAGTTTACTGCGTGACATACTGTATTGGAGTAATTGTCATTAGATTACTTGTAGTTTCTGCAGTATTCTGCAGGCTATCACAGCCCTGTATCGCTCATTGCATCCAGTCAGTGGTGCAGTCGCAGTGTAGGGTACCGAAACAGACCCGTTTCAGATGAGTTTTATCGGCAAAATGGTTGGCTTCAAAAACAGAGCTCTTTGCCTAGATTGGGATTAGGACTCTTAGCTCTATATTTAACTATCGTAGTTTCTCTACTAATAGTTAACTTTACGTTTGAGGTTGTTAATTTTTATACAGTAGTCACATTCCTCTTTTGTTTAGAAATGTGCGTGTGTGGGGGAGTGATTGTTTAGAAGAAATATTTTGTCTTAGAATACATCTGTCATGAATCAAATTAAGTTTAAAAGAGATAATTTACAACTGTGTTGACAAATAGCTGTATTTTTCAACATTAACAGTTTTAAATATGTTTATTAAAATATATTTCAACTTGATGGCTAAATCATGCCTGGTTGCTTGTTTGTTTATTAATTTATTTATTTGAACAGTTAGGTGTATAGGAACCCACTGGTCTGTTTTCAGCCACACCTTTGATCAATGCAAACAAAGTAACACTGGTACTGAGAGGTATCAAGCTGCAATGAGCAGAAGCAGAACCCTCTGGAAATGAGATGTGGAATATTGTCAAGGTTATCCTGTGTAAATAAAGCAATATGAAGGATGCATGAATGTTACAAGAAGGTAGACACCTTCCAGTGTGTGCAGTTTCTGTAAACACATACAATCGAAGGCCTCAAACCAAACACAAAGCATCATGGGAACATTGGCTGGGGGTATGAAGATGGTGAGCTGAATGGCATGGGGGGGCATGGAAGCCATCATCTAGTGTGCTTCGGATGTGTGTGTGTTTGCTGCCGTTCCCCCTGCCAACCCGGTGAAGAAGTTTGCATGCTATGGTATTTGGATCCGGGGTGCATAGCAGCACGAGATCACCAGTGTCACCTACTGCACCTTCTCCATGCTACAACCATAAGCCACTCCAGAGCGGCATGTTGCTCAGTTCTTAACCTGGGAGAAGAGTGTCCAAGTGGATGGTGTTTGATATCGTTCTCACTTCCAGCTGGCAATCTTGACATCACGGACATCGGGCATGAACCTGGGATACCAGTGTACCACACCGTCATCCACTGCTCTGCACCGTGCAGCTGCCATGGTTAATCTTTTTAGAAACTGCTGTTCCAAAACCCTTACTCCCAAACCAAATTAAAATAGCATTTTGGGAAATCTAAGAAATGACTAACTCCTTGGCAGAGATAGCGTTTTTCACAGTGTGTGTGTCTCCAAATGCCTATTTTATATGGATGTTCAACATAGCAAAGGAAAAATACCTTGTGTAACCCCCCTGCAAATGGGGGTTCCCAAAAGACTTCCAGGAGCTTGCTTGAATGCTCCAAGCCTGAATGGTGTTTGGCATTTAAGCCATTTATCAGTGAGTGTTTTTAGAACCTCTGGTACTGTCTCTTTAAGAGCTGTCTGCTTGCAGACGTAATTAGTTTGTATGGGGGACTGTGTGTTTCTTTGATTGAGTACCACTCAAGCTGCTGCCAATTCACTTCATTTTTGCAGTCACTAGGAGTGCAAAGGAACCTATCTGAAAGATGTAACTGTTTGCCAGAAATTATTTAGAGTAATAATGAAATTACAGTTTGTCTAACCTGCTTTCTTTGCAGTCAGAACTGTGTCTGCTAGTTCCCCATTCTAGTTTTGAACTGCTGAACTGGACCAATCAGTGTGGGTAAGCTAGCTCTAAAATGATGCCTTGACCGAATCAGAACTTGGACTCATAATCTGAGCCAGCCACAAGAGGATTGTATGGGCAGTGACTCTGGGAGATGTAGTTTAGACTTCAGTGCCTTTTGGACCAACAGCAGCAGTCTATTGTGAGTGACAGCCAATCCAGTCAAGAACTGGGAGGAACTCAAAGGAAGTGCCGTTTCGTCAGTTGGAGTTCAGTTGAGCTTTGGCAGTGAAGAAGGAAGGAGCCCTGTGCTTTTTCAGTGTGCAGTTTTAGTCAAAAACGTGTGTAAGGCCCAGAGTTCCGGTCTGCAGCTTGTGTAACAGCTTGTTAGGACTGAATCCGTCCTGTGAAAAGAATCAAAGGATCTCTGAAGAGTAGAAACCAGGCTCACCCTGTAGAAGACTGGAAGAATTGCTAAAATTGCACTCGGTCTGTCAGGAACTGAATCTGCTGTGTGTTCTCCGGTATTGTGCAGTAATTGCGATCGGATACAGATGCAGCCTGCCTGGTATAGTACTTTCTTTTATATGGATGTGTGAAGAGGTTTGTGTACCTCAAGTGAGCCCTGCTGACATTGAAGGACCCTATCTTATTTGGAGGTCGTGAGTACTAATTCAGGGTTGCTCCCTGTTGAACTGCCACATTAAATCCAAATGGAATTACTGTACTGCTGACTGTTTAATTCTCCTTTCTCTGTGTGAAAGGGCCCTACCAGCTGCCACGGTTTGGACTAGCCACTAGGGCTTGGGTACCCAGGGACAGTAACTGATAGGGATAGGCCTGTGCACAGAGCCATAGGTAGATTATTAGAGTGATAAGCTAATTAACCTGATTTCCCCTGTCCTTGTTATATCCCCTAAATAAATCAGAGCTGCTTGTTTCAGCAAAGTTATACTGCCTGAGGTATTTGTCTATGTTAAAGTACTGTACTGTGATTGTTGCACTGTATCTCATTTCACAGGAGGTCCCAGTGCGGAACCAGACCTGGGGGTAAGTGTATACTGTGAAGGTAATTCTGATATATTGTGTGGGCCACTAGTGGGAAGAAAGGGGTTGCAGTGTCCCAGAGGGCTGTGACCAAGTTAGTTTAACTATTGCAAACCCTGACCTCTGGGTGGAGGCACCCGCCATTGGATCCAGGCCCCTCAACCTGTTAGTGGCAAATCAGGCAGGGGTAGTAGCCCTGGGATAGCGCCATCTAGGGGTTACATCTTGGAGGCTCACCGCTGGATTGTGTGTCCTCTAGTGGCCATATTTACGAACCACTGTTAAGAAAAAATGGGTACCCCGACAGAAGTGGCTGTGCACGCTGGTGGAGTGGTGTACTGGGGAGGAGATCGACCCCAAAATGCTATGCTTATCCTGGACATCCCCTGGGTATCAATCACGGACACTGTGCAGGGAGTACTTTCCAAGGTGGAAGGTTTACAAAACCCTGTGGTGGTGGTCGGCATGCTAATCTGCTCACCCACACTTTCCTGGCCCTAGTAGAGTTTAAGGATCCCATAGATAGCTCCAAAGTGCCACAGACCATTACCCCAGAGGGAGCCCTCACTGCTTGGAGAGTGATAACTAAGGACAGTAAAGACCCGGGGGGGAATCAGCCCCCACCACTATCTGAAACTTTTGAGGAGAAATTTGCTGAATGGTTGCTGGGAGAGGGGAAAACTGTGGAGGACTTGAAGAAACTATTCTTTCCACCTGGGGGTGTTCCTCCCCAACACCCTCTCCTGCTCCAGTGCCCCGTAATGGTGGCTGAACCAATGCAGACTCCTATTTCTGCACCTGCCATTAGTCACGACTCTTACCAAGGTTGAGGATCTCTCTGGCACCCTCCCACCCCCAAGGGAGGATGACTGGGAGACCTGGATAGACTATGTTGCCCCCCAAGTGCTAGAATGGCAATGCTCGGAAGGTGAAAAGCGAAAGAGGGTTAGTGAGAGCCTCCGAGGTCCTGCCCTGGCTACCATCCGTGCTAAACGGGCCAGTAACCCTGAAGCGACTGCACAGGCCTATCTTGAGGCCTTGGAGAATGTGTATGGGAGCCCAGATTCTGATGAGGACCTATGGTGGAGAGTAAGAGATGCACAACAGTACCAAGGGGAGTTGTTGTCTGTGTATGTATCTCGGCTGGAAAAATTGTTGCAAGAATGCCTCAGAAAAGGTAGTTTGCCAGCGATTGAACTGGACCGAACCAGGCTGGACAGGATCCTTAAGTCTGCCCCCTTCTCAGAACTGCTGTTGCTTCAGTTACACCTGGCAGATCGACTGGAATCCCCACCTCCTATGATGAGTTAATGAGAGAAATTCGAGGAGTTGAGAAAAGACGACCTCGGAGGGACCTGCACCAATAGCTCGGCTTCGACCCGAGTGACTGAGGGTGACCCATCAAGTGAAGTTCAGGGGCAGAGGTTGGCAGTCAATGAGTGCTCTGACAAGGAAAAGATATGTCACAATGGGGCGAACTGTTGAGAGAGATCCGGGAATTCAAAACAGTCCCTTTATGAAGGCCACGCCTGCAAGTCGAGGCCTGACCTATATCCGACTGCATCTGCTATGGGGGTGGGGTACCCACCCATGTATCTCCTGCTGATAACAGCTCGAACTCGATTCCTTGACCATGGAAGTGGAGAAACTGACGAGATGTCTCCAAATGCTTATCACGCGCAGACAGAGATGGCACCAAGGTTTCCAGTTAGTAATACCCCGCCCTGGCTCCCAGTGTGGCGCCTCGGCCAGCTCAAACTCCAGAAAGTATGTTTTGCTATAATTGTGGGAAAGATGGGCACATGAAAAGGGAATGCCAGTCCCCAAAAGACACTGACAAAGTTGCATATAGGCTACAAGGAGAGCTTCGGAGAAGAAATCAGTGGTTAAGAGGTGCACGACATGATCCCAGTGAGGGCACCAAAAATGCTAATTCACGTCCTTTTGTGGCAAGGTCAGTTGCCCAGGCCCCCACTACCGCTCTCCAGACTGGTCCAGAATAGTGGGTCCCTCCATGGAGACCACTGTAAAGGTGAACGGAGTGTCTACAAGAGCTATATTAGACAGTGGCTCCCAAGTGACAATTATGTTCCAAGATTGGTATCAGAAGCATTTGTCAGACATACCCTTACAACCATTAGAAGGACTGCATGTATGGGGGTTAAGTGAGAAGGCCTACCCCTATTCCGGTATATCCGAATTTGGCTGTCTTTCCCCACCTCCGTGGCTGGAGTGGCCGAACAAGTAGAGACCCTAGCCTTAGTGTGTCCCCCACTGGACTGTATGATGGTGTCCCTTTGTTGATTGGAACAAATGCTCATATGTTCGGAAGGCTGGCACAGTTGTGTTATGAAAACAGGGTCAAAGACTAGTAGAGCTTTAAGAGTTCGGCTTTAATTAAGAAGGCCTATGAGGCACAGAGAGATGCTGAAAAACAGAACCAGAGGAACCGTCGGAATTGTATGGAAGAAGGATCCTGAGTCTCTGATCCTGGCGCCAAATGCCCAGTGTACCTTACAGGAGAGGTCCGTATCAGAAAGGATGTTAAGAATAAAATATTAATGTTGGATGCACCAGGCGATGGAAAATTGCCAGAGGGACTGCTGGTCAAGCCTAGTATTTTGCCCGCTAGAGCCCATGCTTATGCCAGAAGGGTAATGGTCCAAGTTCATAATGTGTCTGAAAGAGACATTCGAGTAAACAGAGGTTGCATCCTGGCTAATGTCATTGTGCAGACACTGCAGTGCTACCCAGCAGCAAGAGTTCAAGGAAGAATGACAGAGTAACGCCTGACTTGTTTGATTTCGGCGACTCCCGCTGCCAGCTGAATGGAAAGTGAAGATCAGTGAGAAGCTTGCCCAGAGAGACCAGGTGTTTTCTTTAAAGGAATGGGATGTAGGATGCGTGCAGGAGCTGAGCACAATATCCGGCTGCATGACGAAAGACCATTTCGTGAGAGGTCTCGACGCCTGGCACCTGCTGACATAGATGATGTGAGGCGGCATCTGCAAGAGATGTTAGCTGCTGGTGTAATACAAGAATCCAGAAGCCCTTATGCTTCCCCATTGTGGTAGTGAGGAAAAGAATGGAACAGTAAGGATGTGTGTGGATTATCGCACCTTAAACCGGGCGGACTATCCCTGATCAGTACACAATGCCCCGCATTCAGGATGCTTTGGACTGCCTAAACGGGAGCAAGTGGTTCTCTGTGCTGGATCTCCTGAGTGGGTACTATCAGATCCCGATGGCCCCAGAGGACCGTGAAAAGACAGCCTTTATCTGTCCGCTGGCTTTATGAATTCATGAGGATGCTCACAGGGATTTCAGGTGCCCCAGCCACTTTTCAACGATTGATGGAGCGTGCAGTGGGGGACATGAACTTATTAGAGTGCCTGGTATACCTAGATGATGTTATTGTGTTTGGCAGCTCACTGGAGGAACATGAGAGCAGATTATTTAAGGTATTGGACCGACTGGAGGACTTCGGCCTTAAACTGTCCATTGATAAGTGTCAATTTTTTCAAACATCAGTAAAGTATGTGGACACATAGTATCCACCGAGGAATAGAGACCGACCCAAGTAAAGTTGAGGCCTTGACCACCTGGCCACAGCCCAAAAATCTAAAAGAACTGCAAAGATTCCTGGGATTCTGTGGTTATTATCGGGCGCTTCATCAAGGACTATTCAAGAGTGATCCGCCTTTACTTAACCTTACTCAAGGGTATCCCCAACCCACAAAAAATACCAAAAGTCAGCATCCTCAAGACTGAAAGAGTGTATTTTCATCCGAGTGAAGTATTTGGGGCCCGCTGGACTCCTGATTGTGAGACTGCTTTTCATGAGATCATATATCAACTTACCCATGCTCCAGTGCTGGCCTATGCCGATCCAAGAAAACCTTACGTCCTGCACACTGATGCTAGCTTGCAAGGGTTGGGGCTGTGTTGTACCAAGAGTACGAGAATGGCCTGAGACCAGTGGCCTTTGCCAGTAGAAGCCTGACCCCATCCGAAAAGAACTATCCTGTACATAAGTTAGAGTTCCTAGCTTTGAAGTGGGCTATTGTTGACCAATTCCATGAGTACTTGTATGGGGCTAAAATACTAGTAAAACTGACAATAATCCTTTGACCTATGTGCAGACCTCAGCTAAGTTGGATGCCACTGGCCATAGGTGGCTTCTCTACATATGACTATGCTCTCGAATACCGAGCAGGTCTGAACCACATAGATGCTGATGCTCTCTCCCGGAGGCCTGTTCCCCAGAATGATTAGGTCCGACTGGCAGAACCTGACATTCGGGCACTCTGCGGAGGTTTGACAGGAGGAACAAATGTCCACGGATCGCAGTGGACTGCATGGTGGATTGCTTGGGAGCCTCTGAGAATTGCATACCTGCTGCTTATTGCCACTTTTCTGCAATAGACATTGGTGCACTGCCCTCAGCTGGACAATGACAGTATTCGCGGCTCAATCCAGCGATCCCATGATCAAAGCAGCTTTGAAGCCCTCTATGCAGGAAAAGATGTGTCCAAATTACGCTCCACTGATTTGAGAACTGCACTGTTATACAAAGAAGGTCCTAAGTTGAAACTGATCAATAAACTGTTATACAGAGAAACAGTAGACAGAGGGGGACAAGTAGACAAACAACAACTAGTGCTGCCCACTGCCTTTCGAGACTCAGTATTGAGGTCCTTGCACAACCACATGGGGCACCTTGGTATAGACAGAACACTTGACTTGGTGAGATCCAGATTCTATTGGCCTAAGATGGGGGCTGATGTGGAGCAACACATTCGAACTTGTAGTCGCTGCTTACAGAGGAAAGCTTTGCCCCAGAGGGCTGCCCCCCTTGTTAACATAACCACCAGTGCACCCATGGAGCTGGTCTGTATTGATTTTCTAAGTTTGGAGTCAGATCAAAGAAATATCAGTAATGTGCTGGTGGTCACTGACCATTTCACGAGATATGCCCAAGCTTTCCCCACCAAAGACCAGAAAGCATCCACTGTAGCCAAAGTACTTGTGAAAACTTTTTGTTCACTATGGGGCTCCACAAAGAATCCATTCTGATCAAGGAGAGACTTTGAGAGTCGTCTGATCAAAGAGATGCTTCTCTGTGGGGAGTGCGAAGTCCAGAACCACTCCTTACCACCCCAGGGGACCCACAGCCTGAACGTTTCAACCGCACTTTGCTAGATATGCTAGGCACCCTGCACCCAAAGGACAAGCCTAGATGGAGCCAACAAATTAGCACCCTGGTACATGCTTATAACTGCACCAAAAGTGATGCCACTGGATTCTCCCCTACCGCCTGATGTTTGGAAGAGAAGCTCGACTACCAGTAGATGTGTGTTTTGGGGTCTCTCCTGATGGGGTTCAAGCTGACAACTATTTACAGTATGTGCAATTAAAGGCCCAGCTAACTCATGCGTATCAACTGGCTCAAACCATGGCTGCCAAAAGAAATCTGGCCAACAAAGAAAGGTATGATAAAAGGTGAAAGCACAGGAACTCCAGGAGGAGATGGGTATTGCTAAGAAATCTGGGACTGCATGGCAAGCACAAGATTGCTGACAGATGGCACCATCTCCCTCACATTGTAGTGGGCAAACTAGATGATCCTGCCAGTGTACAAAGTAAGGCCTGAGAATAATTCAAAAGATGTAAAAACAATGCATAGAAATCATTTACTGCCCATTGGACAAATCTTAATTGAGTCTGAGCCCCTAGAAGATGCCCCCTCTGGACCAGTGACTAGAGCTGCTGCTAAGAAAAGATCAAGAAAGTCTGCACCTACAGAAGCAAAGTTAAAGTGTTCCCCTCCACAAGTCCCAGTTGAGCATGACTGTCAGTCCATATCGGAAGAAAGTGAGAGTGAGTTTGAATACTATCCTTCTTACGAACTGAGTCAATTGTTTCGGGGCAATCCCCTAGTCAATAGTGGAGACAAAGCTGGGCCTTCCGGACTGTCTAAGCCCCCAGCTTCATCCCTGGAGCCAATGCTCCCAGAAAGTGAAGTGCAAAGCATCAGATCAGATGAAATGGAATCATTGTGCATGGCTGAACTGTTTGAGCTTTCAGGGGAGGAAAATGATAGATTGGGGCAGACTGGTGATACACCCGAACAAGAAGAGTATTTTGAGTGCCCTGACAGTCCACTGCCAGTGTCCGAAAGCTCTCCATGCGAGCCAAATGTTGTGGACTCAGAAACTGTAACTCCTGGAGCTGAAAGTGCCCCAAGTTCTAGCCTCTCTACCCCCATGGAGACTCCTGACAAGTGAGGACAATGCTGAAAATGAGGCTCAGAGTGCAGAGACTATAACAGTTCCCCTAGAAAGACTGGTCGAGCTGTAAAGCCTGTGGTGCACCTCAGTTATGATTCACTTGGGAGGCCTGTGGACTTGCCTCTCAATGTTGTCCATAAAGGAGTGTATGTGTCCCGAGCTCATTGCCCAAACTGAGCATCAGTGCTAACTCCAAGTTACTTGTGTTGCCCTCTAAGTATGGTGCCCTTGCCCCATCCAGCCCCAAGGTAACTGATAGGGAAGGGCCCCCTCTCTTCAGGTTTCATGTACAAGAGGTAATAACTTGAGTTATGGTACAATGTATATGTAATACTGTGTAAAGAGTGACGTACTGCAATGTTTCAGAAATGTGTTCTTGGTAAAATGATATATTGACTGATGATTACATGTGCGAGCCTAATGGAAATGTATATGGTTGCAGTTGAAACTTATGGGGGTACTTGCTTGACGCGGACGTCAAGCTTTCCCAGGCCAGGAAGGGTGTAACCCCCCTGCAAATGGGGGTTCCCAAAAGACTTCCAGGAGCTTGCTTGAATGCTCCAAGCCTGAATGGTGTTTATTTAAGCCATTTATCAGTGAGTGTTTTAGAACCTCTGGTACTGTCTCTTTAAGAGCTGTCTGCTTGCAGACATAATTAGTTTGTGATGGGGACTGTGTGTTTCTTTGATTGAGTACCACTCAAGCTGCTGCCAATTCACTTCATTTTTGCAGTCACTAGGAGTGCAAAGGGAACCTATCTGAAAGATGTAACTGTTTGCCAGAAATTATTTAGAGTAAAATGAAATTACAGTTTGTCTAACCTGCTTTCTTTGCAGTCAGAACTGTGTCTGCTAGTTCCCCATTCTAGTTTTGAACTGCTGAACTGGACCAATCAGTGTGGGGTAAGCTAGCTCTAAAATGATGCCTTGGACGAATCAGAACTTGACTCATAATCTGAGCCAGCCACAAGAGGATTGTATGGGCAGTGACTCTGGGAGATGTAGTTTAGACTTCAGTGCCTTTTGGACCAACAGCAGCAGTCTATTGTGAGTGACAGCCAATCCAGTCAAGAACTGGGAGGAACTCAAAGGAAGTGCCCGGTTTCTCAGTTGGAGTTCAGTTGAGCTTTGGCAGTGAAGAAGGAAGGAGCCTGTGCTTTTTCAGTGTGCAGTTTTAGTCAAAAACGTGTGTAAGGCCCAGAGTTCCGTCTGCAGCTTGTGTAACAGCTTGTTAGGACTGAATCCGCCTGTGAAAAGAATCAAAGGATCTCTGAAGAGTAGAAACCAGGCTCACCCTGTAGAAGACTGGAAGAATTGCTAAAATTGCACTCGGTCTGTCAGGAACTGAATCTGCTGTGTGTTCTCCGGGTATTGTGCAGTAATTGCGATCGGGATACAGATGCAGCCTGCCTGGTATAGTACTTTCTTTTATATGGATGTGTGAAGAGGTTTGTGTACCTCAAGTGAGCCCCTGACATTGAAGGACCCTATCTTATTTGGAGGTCGAGTACTAATTCAGGGTTGCTCCCTGTTGAACTGCCACATTAAATCCAAATGGAATTACTGTACTGCTGACTGTTTAATTCTCCTTTTCTCTGTGTGAAAGGGCCCCTACCAGCTGCCACGGTTTGACTAGCCACTAGGGCTTGGGTACCCAGGGACAGTAACTGATAGGGATAGGCCTGTGCACAGAGCCATAGGTAGATTATTAGAGTGATAAGCTAATTAACCTGATTTCCCTGTCCTTGTTATATCCCCTAAATAAATCAGAGCTGCTTGTTTCAGCAAAGTTATACTGCCTGAGGTATTTGTCTATGTTAAAGTACTGTACTGTGATTGTTGCACTGTATCTCATTTCACAGGAGGTCCCAGTGCCGGAACCAGACCTGGGGGTAAGTGTATACTGTGAAGGTAATTCTGATATATTGTGTGGGCCACTAGTGGAAGAAAGGGGTTGCAGTGTCCCAGAGGGCTGTGACCAAGTTAGTTTAACTATTGCAAACCCTGACCTCTGGGTGGAGGCACCCGCCATTGGATCCAGGCCCCTCAACCTGTTAGTGGCAAATCAGGCAGGGGTAGTAGCCCCTGGGATAGCGCCATCTAGGGGTTACACTTGTATTCATCTTTTATATTCCCTTATCTACTTGGTGGGCATAACCACGTATCTGTAGTCTTAATTTGGAGACCTGAATTGTTTCAGCTAATGCTGCTTTAGATAGTGTACTCCACAAATCATCCATTCTTTTTATGAAATAAAAGTTCCAAATTAAGTATTTCTGTTTTAAATACTTGCAGTATGTACAGTCTGCCCCCCTAACTCCCTTACGTTTATATATAAAATGGGATGAAAAAATCCTGTGCTGTGATTGATAAAATCAGAGCACATGGCCATGCATTATTCCAGCACAACAGCACAGGCCAGAAGGGCTCAAGTTTCTGAACCTCATTACACTCATCTAAAATAAAAAATCGGGGAAGCCATTTTATAATGACAGTAAGGTACTCCACGGTGTGTGTAATTGTAGGATAATGGCAGTTTTCAGGTGTGTAAGTACCTCAATCCCCAAGGTGTGTGATTATCCCACAATAATACACAACCTGTCAGATATACCGAGTATTTTTTTGTGGATCAGATGGAGTTATTCCTTTCACCAATTTGAAAACTGTTATTATGTCTCCTGTAATCATCTTCTTTCTGTTGAAAAGAACCCTGGGTCATATAGTCTGTCCTTAGTTGTATTTAGCCAACCCTGCCCCACCCCCAAATAAGAAACCATTTTATCATATGAAGACTTTCTAAAGTGCATGCTTTGAGGTGTTGATGGGGAAGTCCTATTTACTGTATTTTTTAGGAATTGTGACTATTAAATGTAAATGTTCACTATCCTGCTGAAATAACAATGTGATGAAGCTAAGAATCAGTTTACTGAATAACATCAATTATTTGAATGGAAATGTAGGATCACATCACTTATTCTTTTAGGAATTTTATAGCAGTACAAACTGAAAAAAAATACTGCGAGTGTCCTGTTACCTAACACCATATTTCAAACAACCGTAAAACACAAGAGGAGGCTGGTTGACTGAACTATTTCATTTTACACAGCCATTCACAAAAAGCAATGAAAACTTCATTAGTTGTTGTAATTTGAGAATACGAATTAGACTGGGGTGTCGTTCCATTGAAAAGTCATTGTTCCTGTCTTCAAACATGTGGGTTAATGCTTTAAGGCATATATTCAAATGATGAAAAATATTTTGTTATGGTGCATTGCAGGGTGAGAAGTTTGGCCCGTTTGCAGGAGAAAAGCGAATGCCTCAAGAACTAGACGACAGCATGGATTCCAGACTGATGTGGGAGGTTGGTGCTCAGGTTACACTCCTAAATCACGTTATTGTTGATGGGGAAATAAGATCCAAATATTGAGCATGCACTGACAAAGGAACATGTTTAATGGGAGATTGTTGTTAGACAGTTGTAGGTGTTATAGCAGGGATTTAATCAGATTAAGGTTTGAGACTCACAGTCATCATCTCTTTATGGAAGCTCAAAGCATAATATTTAACGCACGTCAGTGTTAAAGGCAGAGTAAGAGTTAATTCTGGTTTGCAGTCTCATATGCCACATGGCTCACATTTTATTATTGGCCCGAACAGCTCATTAACTACTGTAGCCTTTTGGGTGTAAATGAGTGACTCTAGTATTTAGTCATACAACCGTGACTACTTCATAATTTGAGAAGAAATGTCTTATGACCAAAAATAGATTGAACTATTGCCCTCTCAGGGAGTAGCTCATGCAGTGGGTATACAGTCCAACCAAGCAGGATAATTATATATTTACATAAACCTCCAGTGGAGTGAAACTGTGGTCGCTCTGAGTGGGAAAATTCATTTTACAAATGGTCTCTGACGTGGTGTGGAGCTGAGGTCCTGCTGGGCAGGAGAATTCAATTTCAGTAAAGCTTCCTGATAAGCGCTCCCACTGAGCTGGAGAATTCAGTTTTTAAAATGCTTGCTGTGGAGCAGAGACAAAATCAGTTATTTATTTATTAGAATTTCTGCATGCCAGGACAGCTCCATTTAGGTGAAACGCCTAGTTTTGCAAGGGGGTCCTGGAGGAACCAAGTAAAAGCTGCATAGTAAACACACAGTAGAGTTAGATAGTTAATCAGTGATAAATATGCACAAAGCAGGAGACAGTACTGTGAATGTAAAGCATAATACGAAGTTACATGCTATCCACAGAATAAGCAATATACACATTCCCACATACACTGTACTTGCACTCCTGTTACCCCAGACCATAGTGGTGTATTCAGGTCAGAATAGAAGCTGCTGTGAATGAGTTATAGGTGGAACCATGTTAGAGGGGAAGGGGGAGGACAGCAACTGCTTAAACTGTGTGCTCATGTTTCCCCTCCCTGGGTTGCACCTGGAAATGAACTTTGGCTCAGTGCACCTTTCCCAGTTGCCAATTTTCAAATAAATACAGTATAGAAGGGGAGAGAGAGAGAGAGATGAGAAGCACTTGGGGAGGGGGTTGGAAGTGAGAGGGAGAGAGATGAGAAGCAGTGTGGGGGTTGAAGTGGAATGAGCTGGGTCAGTAGCAGTGTTTCTGGAGGTAGGAAGACATGGCCCATTTAAATTATTTATTTATTTATTGAAATTTCGGAGAGCAAGCTCATTTCATAGGTTCCACGTCAGATGAGCAATACATATCGGAAAAGTATGAGACGGAGAACAAACAAAACAAGGAATTATACAAGAATGTACAAGAGTGTGTGTAACTAGGGAAGTTCCAGTACATGTGGCATTGTACAGTGTATGCCATGGTGCATATTTGATTAAAGCCTGGAATTCAGACGGTCATATTAGAGGGAGTGGGGTCTTATGATATGACCCTTTACAGGAAAATGAGAACAGACTCAGCCTAATATCTAATAATCAACACGGTAAGGGATGGCATCAGCCCAGGGGCCTCGTCAGAGGTGAGAAGGTATGGGACAAAGCATTTTACAGTGAGCAAGGGATCTCGGGAGATATAATGGGGGGAGGGGGGATGGGGGACAGCCATTGGGGGGCAAGGGGAAAGAGTGGAAGGGATCAAGAGGAAATGAGAAAGGAGAATGATTTGCAACTTAGAACAGTTATTTACATGCCCGAGAACAGTTATGCATAAGGTCAGGATAGCATAAGGTTCCTGAGCTTACTTGTTGACTTGACATGGTCTACTAAAGAGTTTTAGCTGACTGAAGCAGCAGCAGCAAAACCTTTCTTGCTTATGGATTTGAAGGTTATGGGAATGTCCAGTATTTGCCTGACCTGTGACCTTTACTAGTAAATTACTGTATTTTTGTTGAGAGGTAATCAGGGTAAGGGCCATTGGCACATTTGTATAATAACAAGTCCCACTTGATGTCATGGTCTACTTCCGGGAACAGTAGTCTAGGACTGGAATATACTGTATGTGACAGTGATGTGTGCATCTGTCACACCTATGGACAAATTTGCACATGCTGTTAAATGTCACAGTGATTTCATTTAGTGACATACAGTTGGCAGCCCTATATACTGCACTTTGTTCCCATTCTCAAGGGCTCATAAAAGGGATTGCTTGAGCAGAAGTTTCCTGGTGTTGAGATGGAGGCAGTCATGCTGCTGGTAAATAAAGCTAAGCTGTTGATGTCTCTTTAAGCTGAGTGGCAACCATAACACGAGGGGGCACAGTTTTAAGCTGGAGGGTTGGAGGTTTAGGAGGGAGGTCAGGAAGCACTTCTTCACAGAGAGGGTGGTGGACACTTGGAAAGTGCTGCCGGAAGAGGTCATCTCGTTAAAGACAGTGGGCAGCTTTAAGAGAGGCTGGGATAGGCATAGGGGGAAAGTAAAGATCATGGGTAGGGAGGATGGGAGGAGTGGGGAGGGAGGGCAGGGGCAGTAGCTCAAGCTGTGGACCCTGTAATACGAGCAGACTTGATAGATCAAATGGCATTCTTCTGCTGTCTTCTTCATATGTTTGTGTGTCTGAGTGTTTAGTGAATGACAATGTAGGATCCAACCTTATTTGAAAGTCTGTATGCTATCCAGGGGTGGTCCTTTTGGGGACAGAGGGTACCATTTCCCTCTGAACAGCATAGCAGTTGTCATGGTGCTGTTCTGAAAGAGGCCATTAGCCACAATCCAGTCCTGTGATTTACTGAAGGAAGCTTGCAGTGCTACGTTGAGTTCCTCAGGGGTTTGGGCCTTTGCATTTATGGTTGCATCTATCATCAGCATAGAAATGAATGCCAGTAGAAGTGTCAGGACAGGGTGAGGGAAGGTTGTTGACAAAAAAGCTACTTAAGAGGGAGCCCAAGCTGGCCCATGGTGCTGAGGGTTGAGGTGCTGGACACCACATCTCGCGCCACGCCCGCGACCCGGGTTGGGGAATGGACTTGGGATGCTGGGGATCGGCAGGGAGAGGAGAGGATTGAGCATCTGGAGGACTGCTCTCCTCTCCTGGGGTAGGCTGGGGGGGGTTTGCCTTGCTTTGTAGCGACCACTGGTGGAGACGGGGAGCCCTACAAGACCGGCACAACAGATGGGAGGCAAGAAAGCCAGAGAAAATGGCATCCAGATCGACCGGAGCCCCTGGACAGCCAGGACCGATCTCAGCAGCACCCAGGGCCAAGAAAGGTAAGCCATGAGGCACTTTCTTCCCGGAAGGAGAGAACTCGTCTGACGAAGGGATATGTCGGGTTACCCTGGGCCCACTGCAGTATGAGGCAGGAGTTGGTGATGGGATTCCCGGGGGAGGTGAGTCAGTCCCTGGTCCGAAGGAGAGGCCAGTCGGATGCAGGGAGTGGATAAACAGATACTGCAAAAAAAAAAAAACGAACCCAACATGGATCCTTGGGATACAGTGAGGGCAATCAGCGCCATGTGAAAACAGTTAAGTAAAAATGGCGACCACCAAAAACAGCTAATATAAAACAGCTCAGTCAAATACAGCAAGTTTGTTTTTTGCGGGGGACTTTGCCCCCCACACACCCCTTCTTATATATACTAACCTGGGTGTACCTCAGAGATGGGGCAAATTTTGGTTGCTGTATTTGACTTAGCTGTTTTCATTTAGCTGTTTTCACTGGCCACCAGGCAATCAGTGTTGGAGATGAGATTTAACCATTGGCTTTGACAACTTGTGATCTAGCAGTGAGGTAGTTGCTGAACTATGTCATTGCTGACAGGGATAGGCAAATGTGCTGTAGCTTTTGGCTGAGGGTGACATGGTGCCAGTTACCCTCAGGAGGGCTGGAGGTATACTGGGATGCATAGGGAGAGATATCACCAGTAGAAAACAGTTGTTATCCCTCTGTGCAGACAGTTGGTGAGACCCTATCTGGAGTACTGTGTGCAGTTCTGTTGACCCCTTCTTCACAAGGATATAGACAGGATGTAGGCAGTCCAGAGGAGGGCAACTAAAATGGTGCAGGGTCTGCACCAGAAGACATGAAGAGAGACTAAAGGAGCTTAATATGTATAGCCTAGAGGAAAGGAGGGGGAGGGGGGACATGATAGAAACATTCAAGTACCTCAAGGGAATCAACAGAGTCCAAGAGGGTAGCATCTTTCAGAAAAAGAGATGTGCAAGAACAAGGGGGCACAATTTGAAGATAGAGGGGGGATGACTCAGGGGCAATGTGAGGATGTATTTTTTCACAGAGAGGTTGTTGGATGCATGAAACAGCCTCCCAGAGGAGGTAGTGGGGTCAAAAACAGTGAGGGGATTCAAGAATGCATGTGATAGACATAAGGCAATTCTAGTGGGGGTAGGAGGAAGTAGGTTGTTGGTTAACAAGGATCTGCAGCTTATCCAAAAGGTACGGAGATGGGCAGACTGGGTGGGCCAAGTGGTCCTCATCTGCCATCAAAGTCTATGTTTCTGTGTTAACAGTGTAAAAAGCCTTTGTCAAGTCAACACAGATGCTACCATTAGACTGCCTGTGACTAGGGCAGTAGCTGTGTCATTAGGGCTGTGCTTGTGGAGCAGTTGGGTCTGAGGCCTGATTGAGCATCTATAACTACCTTGTTGTTGAGAATATTTATCAAAAACTGGAAGTGAATGAGTTTCTGATAGCTTGCTGAGGGTAGAGAATGAAGACTGGCCAGTAGCTACTGTGGCCAGAGCTTAGGAAGTTGATGAACAGGGTTGTTACCAAATCTACCAAGCAAGCGACTGCTGATTTCAGGATAACAAGTTTTGTGCTGTATGACTCTGAACATTTGGTTGTATGGAGACCTTGGACCAGTTTCACGACCTATTCCTTGCAGATGCCGTCAAAATGAAAGAAGAGAGTAGGCAGTGCCCTTTTATTTGTGAGAGGGGATGGACAGGTGTCGGTAATGGAGTCGGGTGAAACAGAAGGTTGCTGAGGTATTGGCAGTTTAAGGTTTGTAACGTGATTGTTCTAAATATCAGCAATATCCAAGTTGCCTTCATGGACTTTTATTGATAGAGACCATCGCTATCGACAAAGTCCTTGGCCAGAACTTTCATTCCCTTCAACAGTGGTTCACAAATTAGAATTGGATCCTGAACATCCCTAAGACAAAAGCCATGTTGCTCGACTTGTCCCCAAAGGTTAGAAGATTTTCCCAAAGATTCGCCATCTCAAACTTAGATAGACTGAAACTGCAACTAGTTAATGAATGTGGAACCCGGTCCCAGAGTAAATTAACCTTTTCAGTTCCATTATATAGGAAATCTGTTTGGCAGAGGTCTTTCTTATTTACTGCCCCTTATTTTAATTCACTTTCCTTCCATATCACCAACTGCAGTTGTTTATTTGCCTTTAAAAAATCTTTGTGGAAGTGGCTTTCTGATAAGGATGAATGCAATTGTGCTGTGATATAATATAATGGTGTTATTTATTGTATGTGTTTTCTATGTATTTTTGTATTGTATGTATAGGTTGTATTTAAAGATGTTTCCTTAAGTGTTTGTGTACATTTGTCATGTATGAAAATGGGCAGACATGCTCATTTTGCATACAAGTATAAAAAATAAAATGAAATGAAATAAATTCAAATACTTTGGTGTTCCACCAGTCCCCACCTCACATTTGATGCTCATGTAACCAACACTGTAAGAACTGAATTGCAAAAACTGGGTCTACTCTATTGTATTGCAAAGTACCTGGCACCCGACACCGAAGTCAGAATCGTCGAAAGCTGCATACTGCCCCTGACTATGACTTCATCGCTACAGATGTAGTTCCCCTCAAGATTCAGGCAAAGAAAAGAGTCTTAACCCACAGGGTTGCTGAATTTGCATCCTTGCAGATCCCATGGTCCCATCACTGCACCAGCTTTGAATGACTTGGTTGGTTGCAACCCGAAACCAGAGCTCAGTTACCCTTAGAAAATTTCATGCACAAAATTCTACATGGAATTGCTCCCCAATGCCTGTCCAAGCTATTCACATATGTGAACAACCCCATCTGTCACTCCTCTGCGAACAGTCTGTTGAAAGTTCTATTCATGCGTATGGGCATAAGAACTCTTCTCAGATACAGAGCAATGATGTTCTGGAACATCATCCCTTTTGCTGTTAGAGCTGTTTTCTCCCATACAGTGTTTGCTGCCAAGCTGAAAGCACATCTCCAAGAGTCTAACGTCTGTACCTGCTTTGCATGATTTACACTGTCGACTTAATGCATGATGTCACTTCATAGATATATAGATGCATAGAATGTGATGGCAGAAGGGGACCTCAAGGTCCATCTAGTCTGCCTAGGACTTGTAGTTTGCTACCCCTGTCCCTGGTTACCTGGTCTGGGTAATGATGCCCTATTTCTGTCCCACGCTCGCTTGACTCCCCCTATAGTTTAGCCCTGACCGCTTACGGGGGCAGGCTGTTCCAGGTGTCTACCACCCTCTCTGTGAAGAAAATATTTCCTGATGTTTGTCCTGAACTTGCCCCCTTGTAGTCTGAGGTCATGCCCTCGCATTCTGCTGCCTTCCTTGACATGGAAAAGTTCATTTACCTGAACTTTGTTTATACCCTTGATTTATTTAAAAGTCTCTATCATGTCTCCCTTCTCCTCTGTTCCAGAGAGTACATGTTCAGCTCCCTCAGTCTCTCCTCCTTTGTATTATGATACGTAAATGGGTTAGTACCTGATCCAGTATCTTGTTGTGTACTCTTCTGTACCTGGGTCGTGCCTGAAAAAGACAGTTTGGCACCAGTGCACTTTTTGGTTATCAAAATAAATAAAAGGTGATAAATTCTGGATGGTTGTCTTTTTAAAGGAGGGTGTTGATACCTGACCGGGGGTCCTTTGTGCTTTGTTGTGGGAGTTCCAAAGCTGTGCATAGTGCTTAACTTTCACTTTCCTAGTTTGGGATACTGCCCTGTTCTTGAGACATCTATTGATCTCCTTATATTGGTTATCGTAAGTTGATTTGAATTTTACTCAAGCCTGGTCCCATAGTCTACAGCATTCAGGTAAATCTGGGGACATCCAGTTCTGCTGCCACTTTCTATCCCTAATGATTTTGGTGGAGATAAGGGTATCACAGACTGTTTTGAGTTCACCTGAAAAGTAGGCCTGTGCAGGTTCCAATGTCTGGAATGAGCTCCAGACATTCCCAACTGATTTTATTAAACTCTTGTTATAGCTTAGTTGGATTAAGTTGACCGTATATTTTGACATGGATGTAACAGGGTGGACGTTTTTAAGTTTTGGATTGCCAGGTGCAGTGGATAGGGCTGTGATTACTTAGGGAATCAGAGTAAGTGCCTGATTAGGGGATTCAGTCAGGTCTGTTTGTCAGAAGCAAATTGAGGCTAGTCCCTTTCTTTGTTCTGTTGTTGAGTCTGGTAGAAGTGCTTATTAGTTGCATTTGATTATTCTCATGGCCCAAATTTATTGGAATGTTTGAAATACTGCTTTTTGCATTGGAGTACCAAAATTAGACCTTTAATGTGGGGCTGGATTAACATTAGTTTCCCCATATAAGAATTAATTGCACGCATCCCTGCTAAGTCTCCCAAATACTGCCCAGTTCAAAAGATCCCAGTGCTTAGCCTTCACCTGCAGCTCCAGTTGTACCTGCTTTAACTAATCTGTATACCTACTTGACTGCTGTCCAGACTGCTCCGTAACTTGGAATTGTAAGTACAGATGTAATTGCACAATTTTATCTGTGTAACTGCATTCTTGTTGATTTGTCCTAACTATAGTTCACTGGAATTGATGAAGAAACTATATCTGTGTTTAATCTGCATTGTCTTACTTTGATGTGAAACCTTTGTAAACGAGTACCTTTACTCAAAGGTATGTTCTGAATGTATAAATAAATTAAATAAATAAATACAGTGCTCCCTTGCTATTATAAACCTCTCCATACTGAAAACTGGTTTATTACAGATGGCGTCATGGGTCCCGACGCTAATCTGTAATCACAGCCTGTATCAATGAACTGCTGACAAGCACAAACCCAAACAGCTCAAAACGTGACCCTTTACATTACAGAAACCTGAACACTGCACTCCCTAAATACATAAACAATACATGTTGCAGTGCTAAGGTCCCTGCCTACTGTCTTTCAGCAATTCTGCATTGTCCGCCCTTACTCACCGAGACACCAAGGTGCCGACTGACCCAGAGTAAAGAGAAACATTGCAAAACCAAACTAAATCAAACTTTATATTTTTGTACAAGCGCCTTGGTTTTTGAAAGGCGCCTTTTTATAAATAAAGATTCATTCATTATTTGTGGAACGTTATTCCAAAATAGATCATAGCGTTTTACATAATAATGATAAAACAAGTTAAAACAATATAAAACAGAACCACATTTCTAAAAATCATCATAGCGGGAGCTTAAATGTCAGTGTGAGTCAATTTAAATAAGTAAGTTTTCAAGGCAAATTTGAAGGCCTCAATGGACGGGCATTCCCTTACTCAACGAGGTAGAGAATTCCACAGGGTCGGAGCAACAAAAGCAAATGATCTAGCTCCTGAAGTTGTCAAGCAGACCCTAGGAATCTTTACCAATCCCTCGTCGGTGGAACAGAGAGGGCGAAGGGGTTGGTAGGAACAGAGGAGCTCTTTCAGGTATCGCGCTCCCTGTCTGTGTAGGGCCTTATAGATCAATAATCTGACCTTGAAGGTGATCCTCCACCATACCGGCAGCCAGTGCAGAGCACAGGTGTGACATGTCTGCTCTACATAAACCTGTCACCAATCTGGCAGCTGCATTCTGCACCAACTGCAGGCGGTGGAGTTCCACCCCCGGTAGCCCTGGGTATAGGGCATTGCAGTAATCAATGTGCGAGGTCACTAAGGCGTGGACCAACATTGGAGTATGTCAGGTGGTACCAGGTGCTTTATCCAGGTGACGTTCCTCAGATTGTAGAATGGGGACCTGACAGTGGTCAACACCTGAGTCTTAAGTGTCAGCATGCTATCAAGCATGACGCCCAGATTTTGCACCCGGTCAGAGATCCTCAGTGGGTGAACTCTTGTTCACAGTCAGGTGAACTGTTATTCAGGCTGCCTGGGTGAATGTAATGCAAATCAACAAAAGGGCAGACAGTACACTACTACTTTGGTATAATGCTGCTACAGTACTACTCGTACAACTCATGCTCACCAAAACGCCGACTGACTTACGGTGTGGCAGCAGTGAAAACAGGCACTGAAACTAGAATAAATAAACTAATGTATTGTTCTTTGTAACAAAAAAAAGTACAGTGGTGCTAAAAAACGTACAAAGGGACACAGGATGTGGTACACTATTAGAGACTTACAACTTTCAGCAGACTTACTTCCAGCATGGTCCAGTTCCTGCCTTTTTTATTATTCCCTTGCTAAAACGAATAGCATGTTGGACCCCAATGTGTTTGTTATAGCGAGGGAGTACTGTAAATAAAAAAAGAAATAAAAAGTGCAAGTCCAGATGGTGACTACTAGGTGGCACTGTGGTAGCCAATTAAAATTCACAGCAAAGCCTGAGAATGCCATGGAGACCTAGATTGATACCTGTGTTCTGCGACATGTCTTCCAGCTGAACGAGCTTCAGAAGCTGAAGATGTCTGTTTAAGACAAATGGCCTCCAGATGTTGCCAACGCATCTTTCGTTGGACCCGATCATGCTGCATGTGACTTGAGGACAGACTTGAGAACATACAGCACATTTTGTCTTCCTGTTCATGCAGTCAGAAGGGGAATCAGCGCTGAGCCATTTTCAGCAGTCAGTGCTGTGAAGACGTGTTTAGTAAGCATCACTGTTGTTACCCTTGCAGGGCAGCAGACTGATATATCAGTCCAAAATTCCTGCACGTTCTAATTCTGTCAGCAGCCTAAGGGTTAAAAAAAGTAATAAAAAGTTTGTGTAGCCTTTAGATTTTGTCAGTCTGAAGTGTTGCACGTCAGTGTGTTGGCCAGTACTTTGACTGCCCTCTTTGTAAAGTACAGTATGCTGTTCTCTGTATGTACTGGAAACCTCTCTGCCACCAATCAGATTTTAACACTGCCTGATTATCAATGCTGATGCAGCAGAATGCGATTTATTTGAATATAATTACTGGTGATGCTATTTATTGATTGGAATGACACCAGTTTCTGATGCCGTGATATCCAGGTTCCATCCATAATAATTAGGTTCCATCAGTAATAACTGGCCAGTTACTACAGCACTTGTCAGGCAGACAATAAGCAGTAGCACTGTGAAATTGAGAGCAGCCGTAACGTCCCCCCCGCCCCCCAACACTCACAATCCACCATCACTCAGAAACTGTTTTTTTTTTTTGTTTCAAATTTATTTCGCTCCGGTCACAGCTCGTGGGGCCATCTCGGACATCCTGTCCTTTATCCTGCCTGCCTGTGAATCCTTAGACTGAGCCCCGAATCAACCGCCCGGTTTCACCGCCCAGGAGAGTAGCCCTTCATCTCTTGGGCTCTCTTACTAGACAGACTCCGGTGCAAGTGGGCCGGAGGAGGAACTGGAAGGTCAGCGAGGAGAACCCATCAGGAGGCGTGAGGGCACAGGTGCCATCGTCTGCTCCACGAGCCCGTTTTTCCTTTGTTCTACGCTGCTCCCTCCCCCACATGGGCATGCCTCGACAATGTGGCTCATGGCAACCCTGCCAGCGTCGGCCACGCTGATTTCATGCTGCCCGGTTTGCTGCAACGTCTCCTGGTCTCTACCAGGGGTCACCGGCACACCGAGCCAACCCAACCTGCATTCCTGGGGAGGATAGCACCACTAGGGCGCTCCATCCTCAACCCACCCCAGCTGATCCTCCAGTGCCCGAGTCCGTTCCTGAACCCGGGTCACCGGCGTAGCGCAAGGTGTGGCGTCCAGCACCTCAACCCTCAGCGCCACCGGGCCGGGCACTCAGTAACTGTTTAAAAGTGATTTTAGCTTAATATCACTTCCCCAAAGTGATATTTAAAACAAGAGTTTTTTTTAACAGAGGAGCAGAGCTGACAGCATCAAGCAGTGAGGGTGACAGCTGTGAGCCGATAACCAAAAACCAGCAGTTATATAAAATACATGGTGGGGTGTTGTACATTAATTATTTTTATTTTTTTACACACCCTCAGTGTGTAATACCATCACAAACCACTTGAGCTTTGCACTTGAGGTTTATGTGGTATTATACGAGAGGTATCATCTATCAGTCAATCAGAACGCAGAACCACTGTCAGTTATACCAGGACAAAGTTTAAAAAATATCTTGACAGTCGTTTATTCAGACAAACACCGACCACAGTCGTTTAATGGCACCAAAACCATGCCCACAGTCATTTATTCATACCTTGACCATCCCAAGAGAAAAAAAAAATTGCATCGGAAGAGCCATCCACTTCAACAGCTCCCAAACTGACCAAAACTTTATTTATTTATTAAAACATCAGTTTACAACCTTTGAGCCAGAGGCTCATTTGCAAAGGTACCTCGTCACAGAGAGAGCAAAACAATAATAACAAGCATATAAAAATAACAGTGCACAGCGAATTGGAGGAAAACAGTGGTGACATCTCGGTGGTTATGATACAATAGCCAGATACAAGTAGGATTAACAAACTTATAGAGTAGGCATTCAGGCTATGACAGGACGGTAGTGGTTAAGACAGTATATGGGGGGGGGTAGTGGGAGGGGGGGTAGTGGGATGGGAGCAGCCACTCAGGGAGCTTTGTCCTTGGTTCCAAACTCTGACAGAAGAAGAGAAAGCAACAATGCTACACTCAGTTCTCGTAACAGTACCCTGGCTGGCCAGCCAGCTCACACTCACTGGATTCTTACTACCTGGTACAACGCGTTAGTTGACTACTGGCGGTCTCTCTGAAATCCCTATCTCTCTCAGTCTCAGTTGCTGGCAGGCAGGCTCCAACAGCTGCACGCACTGACTCGCATTAACTCTTAAGAGGAAGGTATGTGCTTCCGCTGACACTGACCTGGCAGCTTAAATTTACGCTGCTCCCACTGACACTGACCCGGGTTCTTAAAAAAAAACAACTATAAAATTCAATCCAACTCGTGTAATAGTAATAACATCCAGCGAGTTGGAGTATGCTGTCAATAACTGGCTTTCTGTGGGATTAACGCTCGCTTTTGCCTTCAGCATTTAATCATCCACAGAAGCTGGTTATTGCATCGTATATTCCAACTTGCTGGATGTTATCACTTAATTACACACCTCAGGTGTGTAAAAAAGGAAAAAGTCATTAATGTACAACACCCCATAAATTATTCTCCCTGTCTATGTAATTTAACTAATTAGGCCTACTCATGGCCAGCTAATTTGCGGTTTCTTTTTGTGTCACCTTTGACACATGCTAAATTTAAAAAAGAGATTTACACAAGTAATTCCTTTTGTCAAATCAGTTTGTGTTGATAGACTCAGAAAGAGAGAATAATGCATAGGCGACTGTGTGTTATGGATTTTTTTACACACATGAGGTATGTAATGACACATCAACCTCGAGAGCGAAGCTCCGGAGGTTTATGAAGTCATTACACACTGAGGATGTGTCAAAGAAATCCATAGACACACAGTCATCTATGTTTTATTTTTTATAATTACTAGTGCAAGGAGTCGGTACAGGAGAGGTAGAGCAAAGAGCCCCACCTGCAGTGATCAGTCCCAGGAGCCGAGTTGAAAATGAAAGTGAAATACTCTCGCTTGCTACTGCTGACACTTTTGAATAGGCAGGGGAGAGTGTTTTACTTACAGTGAAGATTGCGAGTCTGACAATACTATTGAAAAGGTGACAGTGTGAGTGAAAGGTAGCACTGAGCGTCTAGCATGAGAGAATTCTTTCATGCTCTAAAACGTGACTGTTAGGAAATACCATAATAACTGGGTATGACGTCATACCCAGTCATTACAGCATTTGATCGGAGCTTATTATACAATAATTAAAATGGGTCATTAGAAATTATAACACTGTATTTAACTACTTACAACTCACAACTATTAAAAAATCAGTAGAAACTAGGTGGTATACTTCTTTAAATATCTTGGCATCTGACTTGACAGGCACCTTGGCCTCTGTCAGCACATAGATGCTATTCATAAAAAACACCCCATGCTTGGTGTCCTTTATAGGAACAAAAGCGGTATCCTTTTACCTGCTTGCCGGGAAATCATTTCAAAGATGAAACTTCCCAGCTTTGATTATTTTGACATAACTCATGGTGCTGCACCCAAATCCACTTTGGCCAGACTGGATCCCCTCCTCCACTCTTTCTAGCAGTCACCTTGTCCTGTCCTTCCCGTACTCACCACTGTTCTCTGTACTCTGATCTCTCCCTCCCCTCCTTGGTAGATCGTTGCCTAACCCACCTGCGATTGCCGTTAGTCTAACGTCTTGCCCGCTTCTCTTTCCCCATCAGCTGCCAGTCCTCAAACTACTATACTACTAAATGTTTCAACCTTCACACTCTTCCTCTTCCCTTTCCCCCTCCTTTTCCCTTCCCCTCCTTCCCTTCCCTTCCTCCCTGCAACCCTTTTCCTCCCCATCTCCCCCCTCCCCTGCACTACTACCTCCAATCTACTCACACTCTCTTTCATCCTCTCCTTCCCCCTGGCTCCCTACCCCTCCTTTTTTCTCCTCCTTTCCTATTTATCTTTCTTGTTAACAATTTGCCATTTACGTTACTGTATATACTGTACATAGCTATGCCTTTTGCTTATCAGACTACTGCACTTTGCTTATACAATGCATTTATTCCTACCCCTGTTCCCCCAGGACACATCTGGAAATGAGCTTTATGGCTCAGTATGTATTTCCTGGTAAACTCTTTTGATAAATAAATAAATACTAAATTTCTGAGTAGAATACCAACATCTGGATTTGGGTAATCCATGAGGAATACTGTACCACTTTTCTTTTTTAAATTCTGCTCCTGAATTCTTTATGGTAAAATGGGCCATGAAAATCCAGTCACCTCGATGGTCAAAACATGTCGCATGACTGGTGATTATTTTCTGACAACTGCACATCTCACCTGAACTACATTACATACTCCAGGGTGTGTGGTTATAAGAGAATAATGTACCTCTTCTGTGGCTGCTACAGCCAGCCATGCCTCTTGCCTAACAACCTCCCGAGGCATGCATTATTGCCTTAAAATGGTACTCCCTGTCATGTGCTATCACTTACATGGCCAATTCTTGGTAGCTGGGTCATTGGAGTTAAGTCAGTCGATGCTGTGATCTCCGAGAATTATTTTTCCAGAGTTAGTTGGCAGTGTTTGGTGAGGAGTTCTGGGGATTGTCCTCCTGACACATGTTTGGTTGTGTTATAGATAGTGGGGGGAAGATATAGATAGTAGGGAGATCCTGAGGGGAGAAAGTCCTACCAGGAAGCAGGTTAATCAAAGGAGCAGGGGGAGAACAAGGGAGGAAAGAGGGAAAAACGGCAGTCAGAGGAGAAGGGGGAACAAGGGGGAACAAAAGGAAAAAGGGAGAGGTACCAAGCAAAGAGATGATAAAATCTGGAAGGCCATTTTCTGTTAATGCTAGAAGTCTGGGAAATAAGATGCCAGACCTAGAGGCCATCATGGCGGAGGCTGACCTGGATATTGTGGCCATTACCTAGTCATGGTATGCTGAGAGCCTTGACTGGGACATGGCCATACCAGGCTACATACTGTTCAGAAGGGACAGGGTGGGAAAGAAAGGAGGGTGTGTAGTGCTTTATGTAAAGGAAAGCATAAAAGCAACAGAAATACAGGGAATTCGGGGGGGGGGGGGAGGTGTTGTGGGTCACCCTGGTTTCAGGAAACAGAGCCACTATTCAGACAGGTGTGATCTACAGGCCTCCAGCACAGGGGGAGAAGTTAGATAAGTAAATGTTGGAAGCAGTTGGCAAAATGGCTGAAAAGAGGGAGGTGTTGCTGGTGGGGTACTTCGGTCTGCTGGATGTAGATTGGAGCCTCCCAGTTGTGGCTTCAGCTAGAAGCAGTGTCATCCTGGACTCCCTGCAGGAGGTGTTCCTCAGGCAGCTAGTCAGTGAACCCACTCATGATGGGGCAGTACCGGACCTAATGCTTAGTAACAGGGACAGTGTTGCAGACATCAAGGTGGGAAGCCATCTGGGGATCAGTGATCATCGTACAGTGTGGTTCAACATAAGAACAGCTGCAAAATCCAACCACACATTGATGAGGGTCTTGGTCTTCAGAGGGGCTGATTTTATAAAGATGGGTGAATGCCTCAGGAAAGACCTGACCAGGGTGGGGGGGGGGATGACTGGGGAGAGGTGGAGGAACAGTGTGCCAAACTAAGAGAGGGCATAATGAAAGCAGCAAACCTCTGCATCAAGCAAGTAAGCAAATGCAAAAGAAAGAAGAGGTTCTTGAAAGAGGTGTCAGGAAAGGTAAAGGCTAAAAGAGTAACATTCAGAAGGTATAAGGAGACACAGAGAGAGGAGGATAAGAACGTGTATCAGGAAAAACAGAGGGAGGCAGGGACAGCAGTAAGAAGCGCAAAGGTGCAATCTGAAGAAAGAATAGCTCAGGCAGTATCAAAAGGAGACGAGACATTTTTTAGGTATGTTAGCAAAAAAAAGGAACAATAAGGGAGGCATTGTAAGGTCAAAGATGGAGGGAGAAGGAAAAGGGGATGGACCACGAAAAAACATCAGGAGCCTTGATGAGAGGGAAGTGGACACTAGTCTTAATCAAGTAGCACAGTCTGTTACTTTCTTGGAGATGCTACCTGTCCATGACAAGGGGGATGACAGGAGGCTCTGCACCAGGGACTTCAACTTATGTTTCAGGAAGTGGTGCAGACAAGAGGGATTCAAATTCATTGGGGACTGGGGCTCCACCTGGAGGGAGAGAGACCTGTATCGGGGTGATGGCCTGCATCCCACCAGGAAAGGAGCCGAGATTCTTAATGAAAAGTTTAAATGCTACATTAGTAAGCATTTAAACTAGCCATGGGGGGAGGCCGAATGAAGCAGGAAGACATATTATGCCCTCCCACCACATGCTTACAGGGTCAGCAGTGGGAATCCTGAGGGTGGGAAGTCCCACAGAGAACAAACATAAATAGGAAACCAGGAAGATGAGGAAAGGAGAAAGAGGAAAGATAATAGTGGAGGAAAGGGGGAGGAGCAAAGACAAGGGGAGATGGCAGTATAAAATGGAGAGCCATCTGCGCAAATACTTGAAGTCTTGGCAACAAGATGGTGGACATAGAGGTCACCATGGCAGCAGGAGACCTGGACACAGTAGCAATTTACAGAGACCTGGTGCAATGAAAACCAGGACTGGGGGGTAGCCATACCAGGGTATATGCTATTCAGGAGGGACAGAGTAGGAAAAAAGGGAGATGGGGTGGCTCTTTATGTGAGAGAAAACATAGAAGCCACAAAAATACAAGGGGGAAGAGTAAAGTGGAGGTACTGTGGGTCACCGTGGAGACAGGGAGGGGTCCCTGTTAGGATAGGGGTGATATACAGATCTCCAACAGAGGGAGAGGAAGGAGATAAGGATTTGATAGATGAAATACAAGGGATGGCTCGCAAGGGCGAGGTACTGCTAGTGGGGGGCTCCGTTCTGTCAGATGTGGACTGGAGCCTACCTGCTGCAACATCAGTTAGAAATATGGAAATCCTCTAGTCTCTGCAAGAGGCAATCCTCAGGCAACTAGTTAAAGAACCCACTCATGAAGGGGCGTTACTGGACCTGGTACTGTCAAACAGGGACAGTGTCGCTGACATCACAGTGGGAAGCCGCCTGGGGACCAGTGATCATCGTACGGTGTGGTTCAGCATAAGCACAGGGCCAGAACCGAGCCATACTAAAACAAGGGTCCTAGATTTCAGGAGGGCCAATTTCAAGAAAATGGGAAAGTGCCTCAGGGAAGCCCTAGCAGGAATAGGGAATAAGGGTGGGGTAGAGGAAAAGTTGGCAAGAATAAAGCAGGCCATTTAGAAGGCAACACACCTCTGTTTCAAGTCGGTTACTAAGAGCAACAGAAGAAAGAGACTGTTCTAGGGACATGGATATGTTGTTCAATCCACACTTACTGGCAAGTTCCTTGCCACTTTAAATCTTGCCGAAAGGTCTTCAAGCTGGCTCCTCCTACCCACACGGGTGGTAAAACTCTCGGCTCTGCTCCATGACGCCAGACCTTCCTTACCGCTTGGAAGCTCAAGTTCCCTCCTTTGCGCTCTTCGTTTTTAGGCCTGGATCCAAACTCTTCAGTTAACCCGAAACTAATTTTAAAATTTACAAGACTTGGTCTTTATCCTCCCTCTGATTGCGATGGACAAATCGACTCCCAGTTTTGGCGGTGCCTGTGGTGCAGAAGATGTCCTGGACGATCCACATTCCCGCGTCGTTTATTGCCTTGGACTTGGCCATGACTCACAGGCTTGTGAGTTGTGCAAATCCTTTTTGGCTTCGGTCTTGGAGGACCGCGCTGCCTGAGAAATGTTATCCTCTGGTCAAGTCGAAGGAGGCCCGTTGGGTACTGTCCGTGGCTGTGGGCTTGGCTGAGCAACTGAAGCAGATGATCGCCCTCGAGGAGGAGGCGGCCCAGGCTGCATCATCATCATCCTCGGTTGCGGCATTTATCCTGTCCTACACAGCTTCTTTCAAGGAGCTTTGCCAATCCCTTTCCACCAAGGGAGAAGGGCCTTCGGGACATTCCTCTCAGTCCAAAAAGAAGGACCCCAAAGGTAAGTCCCACCGTCGACGTTCATGGGAGTGGGAGAGGTCCCCTTCCCTGGATAGTCGACACTCGACTTCGGTCGAGGTTGCGGCTAAGGCCGCTGGCTTCACGGTGTCCCCATCAGGTCAGCAGGCCGAGACACCCGTTGGCATGATCGAGATTTTCTCGACCCATCAGGACGGGCTGTCGACTGGAGAAGCCGACAGCCCTTCTTCACTGGTTCCCCTGGTGGAAACTGAGGACTTGCCTGTGCCTCCTGTGCTGGAGTCCCCGGTTAAGGTCCCTGAACCAAGGGAGGAGCGGGTTTCCCCCGGCCCCTCTCAGACCCACCCTCAGAAACACCGAAGGTCTCGGTCTCGGACCTCTTCCCGGTCCAGCCGATCCTGCCGACATCAGCAGTCTCGGTCTTGGCACCGTGGAAAGCGGCTGTGCTGCTCATCCTCGTATTCGTCCTCTTCGGAGGATAGGCTCCAGCACAAATTGTGTCAGCGCTACGAGGATCTAATGTGGCAGCAGCTCCTTTTGTCTGGGAATAAGCCGACTCTGTCGCCTTCCCAAGTCATTAAGTGGCTGTCACCGGAGCAACCAAAACAACCCCTTGTAGTGGTCGAGGAGCCGAAGTCGGCACCGGTTGTTTGGCCGAAACCAGCTGCGTCACCCATTGTGGTGGAACCTCCACCTCCACAACCGAAGACTGGGGCCCCGACCAAGGATTCTGGGTCGGGTCAGGGTTTGCCCCATAGGTGGTTGGTCACCGTCACTCCTGATCGACCTCGGCAGGTGGAGGGTGGCTCAGGCGCTCGGCAGCTGTTCACAGACTCCTCGGAGTATGATGATGACTCTTCCTTGTTCTCCAGGCTGCTTGACTTGGAGTCCACTGGGGGTCAGTGGGTGGACGAGAGCCCATCCTCGTTTCTTGGAATGCTTTGGCTCATCTCAGAGTCCACTGGGACGAAGCTCGAACTCGTTTCAAAATGGGCCAAGTATCCTGTCATGGAGATACTGGACCGAGGGGATTTCCCCATGGAGGCCTTCCCGGTGACCGAAGCCATTGTTGGCCTGGCCCTGGAGCTATGGCAGTGGCCAGCTTCTTGTCCAGCACCTTCGGCCAGGATGGCACGAAAGTATGCTGTTCCCACTGGTTCACGCTCCAGTTTCTTGGAGCACCCCTCTGCGGAGGGGCTAGTGACCGACAGCGTTTTCCGGCATCCGGGAACGCTCGGGATGTGGACAAGCCACCCGATAAGGAGTTCAAGAAACTGGACTACTCCGGGTGGAAAGTCTATGCGGCTTCCTCGCTAGGCCTTCGTCAGGCCAGCTCGGCCGTTCTGATGGCACACTTTTCACACGCCCTTTTGGGCTCCCTGGATGAGGTGATTCCTCATCTCCCGGCTGACCTTCAGACAACGGTCAAGCAGGTGCGGGATCAGGGAAGGGCGGTGGCCAAACAGCAGCTTCAGACTTCCCTGGACATCACTGACTCGTGTGCCTGGTCAGTAGCGGTCGCAGTGGCCATGCGCCGCAGAGCTTGACTGCGGATCTCTACCTTTACGGCAGATACCCAGCACATGCTGGCAGACGTTCCCTTCTTGGGTACCGACTTGTTCGGTCCCAGGGTGGAGGGTCATCTGCAAGGGACTGAGAAGTCCAGCGCCACCTTGGACTTGGTCATGTCTGCCCAGAAGGACAGAGGCCACCAGCAGCAGCGTAAGCCCTTTCAGCCTTGAGCCCCTGCAGCACATCCGGCCCAGCAACACCAGCATCAGGGCCAGCAGGCTTGCACTTGGCACTCCAAAGCCAAGCCTGCTGCTTCCTCCAACAGGAAGCCGAGAGGGAAACGTCCAGGAGGCTCCTCGGCCAGTCCTTCCTCCAAGCCTGCCCAGTGGCGGGTTGAGGTGTCACCCAACCTTGTCCACTCCTCCCAGTTCCCCGTGGAGGCAGCTCTGCCACTTCCTTTCCGCCTGGTCCAATATCACCATGGACCACTGGGTGCTGGAAGTGGTGGAAAGGTCTGCCTCTGGAATTTGAGCAGTCCCCACCCTATCAAGCCGTAGCCCCTCGGGGGCTACGGAGTCTGCAGCTCTCTGTCGGCTTGTCGGCGACATTACCCTGCTCCTCCAGAAGGAGGTGATCAGGAGGTGGCGGATCCTCCATCAGACCCAGGGTTTGTGTCCAGGTACTTCCTGGTCCCAAAACGGACAGGGGGCTGGCGCCCCATTCTAGACCTACATGACCTGAACAAGTTCCTAAGGTCTCAAACCTTCAGGATGGTCACTGTGGCTCAGATCATCCCATCCTTGGAACAAGGCATGTGGTTCTGTTCTCTGGACCTTCAGGATGCATTCTTTCACGTCCCAATCCGTCCGTCCCACCAGCGATTCCTCTGCTTCAGAGCAGAGGGATCCCTTTACGAGTTCCGGGCCATGCCCATCGGCCTCTCTCCAGCTCCCAGGGTCTTCACCAAATGCATGGCAGTGGTGACAGCATTCCTGCGGCGCCGAAGGGTCCGGGTGTACCCTTACCTGGATGACTGGCTAATTGCAGCCTCCTCTGAGCTGGAGGTGGAGCGGTCCAGGGATCTGGCCCTCCAGGTCTGCTCTCAGATTGGCCTCCTCATCAACGAGGCCAAATCGTAACTCATGCCAATACAGGTGATTCAGTTCATCGGGGCAGAGCTCGACTCTCTTCGAGCCAGAGCATGGCTCCTGGTGGACAGGGCCGAGGTTCTTTCCTCCTTTGCCCAGTCATTTCTGGTTGGGCAGTTGTGCCCTGCCTGGGACTTCCTGCGCCTCCTGGGCCTCCTGGCAGCCTGCACCAGCGTGGTCTGTTGGGACCGCTGGCACATGCGTCCCCTGTAATGGGGACTGGCCCGCCAATGGTCACAGCGGTCCAGTCCTCTGGACCAGCCAGTGATAGTAACCCAGGAGATGGGGAACGCTCTCCAGTGGTGGACTGTTCCAGCTCATCTGCAGGAGGGTATCCCATTTGTCCACCCAGAGCCGACGGTCACTCTAACAACCGATGCCTCTCTGATGGGTTGGGGTGCCCATCTGGGGGAGCTCAGAGCACTCGCATTCTGGTCCCCTCAGGAGTCTCGATCCCACATCAACCTGCTGGAGCTTCGAGCGGTCTGACTAGCCCTCACCGCCTTTGCTCCATTTGTACGGGGTCAACTGGTCCAGGTCCAGACGGACAACACCACGACCATGTACTACCTAAACTGCCAGGGCGGGACACACTCCTTGCCTCTGTGCAAGGAAGCTCTCCGCACCTGGTCTCTTGTGAGCAGACTGGAGGCGGATCTCCTAGCCACTCATGTGGCGGGAGCCTCCAACCTCTGGCCGATGCCCTAAGCCGGATAGGTGCTGCATCTCATGAGTGGTCTCGCCTGCCAGAGGTAGTACACAATCTGTTCTCCCACTGGGGCACTCCTCAGGTGGACCTGTTTGCCTCCAGGGAGAATGCGAAGCTGAGGCTGTTTCATGCCCCCCCCCAGCAGGGCTCACTGCAGGGAAATGCCTTTTCGAGGCCGTGGACCTTGGGCCTCTTCTATGCCTTTTCCCCATTTCCCTTGATCCACAAGGTGCTTCTGAAGGCAAGGAGGGACAAGGCGCAGGTGATTCTGGTAGCCCCAGACTGGCCCCGTCAGTTCTGGTATCCAGATCTCCTCAGCCTCAGCTCCAGGCTCCCGAGGCAGCTTCCAGCCCGCCCAGACCTGATCTCAGTCAACCAGAGGAAGGTACTCCACCCAGACCTTCAATCCCTGCACCTGATGGCCTGGTTCCTGAGCGGCTAGAGTTCCAGACCTTGGGTCTTTCCGATGAGGTCCTCAATGTTGTTGAGGTATCCCGTAAGGAGTCGACCAGAAAATGCTATGCCTCCAGATGGAAGAGATTCTCCATTTGGTGTCAGGTTAAGGGGTTGGACCCTTCCTGCTGTTCTTTGGCCAGCATTCTGGACTACCTATGGTCCCTTTCTCAGCTAGGGCTTCGGTCGACGATCCTTAAGGTGCACCTGGCAGCCATCTCTGCTCATCAGGCGTGGGCCGGAAAGCAGTTGGTGGCACAGGAAAAGGTGGTCGGGCGCTTTTTCCAAGGCCTTGATCACATATCTCCTCCAGTGCGAGAACCTCCACCTCCATGGGATCTACTGCTGGTATTGGCTAAGCTCATGGGCAAGTCATTCGAACCGATGCACAGGTGTGATACATCTCACCTGTCATGGAAAACCGCCTTCTTGGTGGCTATCACATCAGCCAGAAGGATGGGAGAGCTCCAGGTGCTTTCCATCGAGTCTCCTTTTCTGGTCTTCCACAGGGACAAGGTTGTCTTGCGCCCCCACCTGAAATTCCTTCCGAAGGTGGTGTCGGAGTTTCACCTTCACCAGGTGTTGACTCTGCGGTGTTCTACCCCAGTCACACCTCGGAGGCGAATATGGGCTCCATACTTTGGACCCTAGAGAGAGCACTCTCTTATTATAAGGGCGGACGGCTGAAGTTGGGGAGAGGTTCGCCAGCTGTTTGTCACCTACGCTGAAGCCGCACCTGGCAGACCTGCAGCCAAGCGGGCGATAGGCAGGTGGGTCACCTCCTGCATAGATCTCTGCTAGAGTTTGGTGGGCATGAAGCCTCCCAGAGGATAAGAGCTCATTCTACCCGCCATATCGCTGCTTCAGTGGCTGATTCCAGGGACGTCCCTATCCAGGAAATCTGCAGGGCTGCTACCTGGAAGTCAGCACACACCTTCATTATCCACAACCACATCGACCTTGAGTCACGCCGGGATGCTGGTTTTGGGACCTCGGTTCTCCAGTCCTTATTTCTCAAGTAAGGGATGCACGTCTTGCCTCCCTCCTCCCGGAGAACTGCTAGGAGTCTGCCAGTAAGTGTGGATTGAACAACATATCCATGTCCCTAGAAATACAGGTTACTCACCTGTAACAGGAGTTCTAGGAATGATATATGTTGTTCATCCACACAACCCACCCGACCTCCCCGGCTTCGACGCACAACCTGACTTTCAGCGGGTTAGATCTGGCGTCATGGGGCGGAGCTGAGAGTTTTACCACCCGGGTGGGTGGGAGGAGCCAGCTTGAAGACCTTCCGGCAAGATTTAAAGTGGCAAGGAACCTGCCAGTAAGTGTGGATGAACAACATATACCTAGAACTCCTGTTACAGGTGAGTAACCTGTATCTGGTTCTCCAAGGAAGTAGGAGAGAGGGTAAAGGAAAAGAAGCAGGCATTCAAAAGGTACAAGACGACACTGGAGGAAGAGGATAGGGAGAGTTATCAGGAGAAACAAAGGGAGGCAGGGACGGCAGTTACAGTAGCTGAGCTAAAGCACAAATAGAGGAAAACATTGCCAAATCATAAAAAAATTGGGGATAAAACTTTGTTCAGGTACATAAGCGAAAAGAAGAAAAGCAAGGCAGGGATAGTAAGACTAAAAGGGGAGGGGTGTGTGGAAGAGGACCAGAAGAAAGCTGATGTACTGAATAAGCACTTTTGTTCAGTATTCACAAAGGAAGGGGTAGGTGACAGGCCACAGATGGTGGAGAAGAGCATTAAGGGAAGGGAGGTGGACACTGGCCCTTTTACAAAGGAGAGAGTCCTCAGGGAACTAGCAAAACTAAAAGTAGACAAGGCTATGGGGCTAGATGGGGTTCGCCCTAGGACAGAATCATAGAATCTTGACAGCAGAAAAGGACCACATTGGCCCATCTATTATGCTCCTTGCCCCTCTTACTCATCCCTCCTGCCACTGGCCCCCCTCCTCCTGCTACTGAGCCCCATATGTCTGTCCCATGCCCTCTTGAATCCCTCCACCGTTTCAGCCCCCCACCACTTCCTCTGGTAGTCTGTTCCAAGCCTCCAACAGCCTCTCCATGAAGAATTGCCCCCTCACATTGCCTCTGTATCTTCCTCCCTGCAGTCTTAGGCTATGCCCTCTAGGTATAGCCCCCTCCTTCCTTTTAAGTAAACAACCCTCCTTCACTTTGTTGATCCTCTTCACATACTTAAAATTTCAATCATGTCCCCTCTCTCCCTTCTAGTCTCCAGTGTGTACAGATCCAATTCCTTACACCTCTGCTCGTATGTCTTCCCTTGCATACCCTGCAGCATCCCAGTTGCCCTTCTCTGAACTCTCTCTATCCCGTCTATGTCCTTTTGCAGGTTTGGTGTCCAGAACTGGACTCTGTACTCCAGGTGCGGCCTCACCATGGCTTTGTAGAAAGGCATCAATATCTCCCTCCTTCTGCTAGTAATGCGCCTCCTGATGCATGCCAACATTCCATTGGCCTTCCCCACCACCCTGCTACATTGGTTACCTACCTTATGGTTGCTTGATACTATAATCCGCAGATCCATCTCCTGATCCATTATTTTAATGACCTCCCCTCCTAGGGTGTATCCTGCTCACGGGTTTCTACACCCAAAGTGCATCACAGCACACTTTTTGGCATTGAATTTCAGTTGCCAAGTCTCTGACCAACCCTCAAGAATCTTCAGGTCCTGCCTTATGTCCTCCACCCCGGGGTGTCCACCCTATTGCAGATTTTCATATCATCAGCAAATAGGCACACCCTCCCCCTTAGCCCCTCGGCTATATCAGTGATGTAAATATTAAAAGGAGGCATCCTAGTACTGACTTCTGGGGCACCCCACTTGTCACCCCCCATCCTGAATACACCCCATTTACCACCACTCTCTGGCTTCTGCCCGCCAACCAGTTCTCCACCCACCTGGTTATTTTCCCACCCACCCCCATACTTTCCAGCTTACTTACCAGCCTTCTGTGAGGGACAATGTCAAAGGCCTTGTTGAAGTCCAGATAGGCTACGTCCATCGCCCCACCCTGGTCAGCCACCTGCATCACCCAATCGAAGAACTCAATCAAGTTCATCTGGCATGACTTCCCTATCATGAAGCCATGCTGTCTGTCATCCTGCAGTCCACTGTCCCCCAGGTAGTTCACCACCTTCTCCTTTGTTAGTGCCTCCATGACCTTTCCCACCACTGAGGTGACACTGACTGGGTGATAGTTCTCCGTCACCTCCCTGCTACCCCCCTTGTGCAATGGCACAACGTCTGCCCTCTTCCAGTCCCCCTGCCCCCTCCCCGGGTCCAGAGACAAGTTGCATAGCCTCGTCAGTGGGGCAGCCAGCTCTTCCCTCAGTTCCCGGATCACCCTCGGGTGCAAACCTTTTGGCCCCATTGCCTTGTCCACCTTCAACCTGCCTAGTTCCTCCCTAACTCTTTCTGCACTGAATGGGCTCAGGTCAGGATACTGAAGGAATTAAAGGAGAAACTGTCTGCACCTCTGATGGCCCTGCTCAGTCTGTCACTGGATACAGGGGAAGTTCCGAGGGACTGGAGGAGGGCACATGTGGTCCCACTACACAAAAGTGGGAATAGGGAGTGCCACAGCGTGTGGGAATAAACTTCAAACGAGGCAAATTTATGGGTTTAAAACACACCGTGGAGTGATATTTATTTTACAAAAGTTCGAAAATTAATAAAAAAAAAAAAATTGCAGTTGATTAGGCTGTAACATTGTACATTCTAATTCGCTTACAGTTTAAATGTTGGGTCATGAAACTTAAGCCCTGCACTAATGAAAATACAAATCCATCCTACTAGCTCTAGGCTGATCCTTAAGGGAGAGAAATGTTATCTCATCTCCCACATTACCTTGTTCTCTACGTACAACAAGAAGGCCTTAGTATGGGCCAGCTATGTGCTTTTGGTCCCTGCATTTAAAAGCACCCAACAAAACGGGCACTTGTTTCTGTGAGTTTTTTGTTCTGGATACCTCAGATAGTTGGGGCAGAGGAAGGGATTAAATAAATAGCTGCTGTTCACCTATTCGGTGATTTCCCTTACCTGAGATTTATGTTTTGTTTTTGTTTTCCTTAGTTTTGAGGGAACACTTTTCTGGTTCCCTGGAGGCCCCGAGCTTTCGGACGTTGGGATTACCTCCACCACTGGGGAGAACACCATGCTGTAAAGTTCTCCTTATGGGCACAGGGAGGAGAAATATCACCTCCCCACATTTGGAAGTCCGAATAATACACTGGCTGCTTAACAAAGCTGCAATAACTGTACATAGTTTTGCATTCTTAATGCACATAGACAGGTTAAGGTTAATGATCAATGTTGTGGTTGAAGGTTATTTTGCTTGGATATACAGTGAGACAGATTTTCATATAGGTAGAGACGTAAAACAGCGAATTGAAGTTCTACAGAAAGGCCATGGAAACCTTTATATACAAAAAATGTCAATAATTGTATTACTGTGGTGCGCATTTGAGGGAGGAAACTGGGGGAATAATTCTTGGAGAGGAGGGGGGACAGAGGGCATTGCCTGGGATTGGTTGGTGAGGCCTGGGAGACGGACCACATCTGGCTGGGAGAGGCAGCATATTTCAATAAGGCTTGGTTTTATACTAAATTTAAAATGGCTGATAAAATAATCCACCTCATGTCCCTGAACTTAAACGGGATCAATAACCCAATTAAAAGATCCAGGCTCCAGCAGTATTTACATAAACAGGGAGCCCATATAATTTATTTACAGGAGACACATCTATCTCCTTTAGAGCATGCCAAACTTGTTGCGGGCAGCTGCTACGTGGTCTTCTCCTCCTCGAGCGGAACTTTAAAACGTAGGGGTGTGGCCATATTTGATCGCTTGAACCACCTCTTTTATAAAGGAGCAGGAATATGCGGATTCAGATGGGTATTTCATTGTTGTTCAGGGCCGTTTAGCCGATCAGGAGATTACTCTTGCTAATACATATTTACCCCCGGGGGCTCCCCCACAGGTACTTTGCAGATTCCTAAACAAATTAATAGATATACACAAAGGAATAATGCTAGCTTGAGATGATTTTAATATTACCCTCTCACCTCAGAAAGATTCTTCCCGTCCCCAGGCGTATAGAAACTCCCCCACTCAAAAACTTCTTCGGGAGCAGTTTCCCCAGCCGGGCTTAACTGATGTCTGGAGGCATTTTTTTCCTATCATGGAGGGATACACCTTCTACTCAGCACGGCATCATACATTCTCCAGATTGGATTACATTTTTGCCTCTACCGAATATCTGGACAAGATACAGGATATTGAGATAGGGGCTCGGGTTCTCTTGGACCATGCACCTTTAATGCTAAAAGTTATTTTGGGAACATCTATGAAAACTACCCATTGGAGCCTTAATGTTCCCATCTTCAAGACCCTGAGTTTATTTCAAAGATACAAACACGCATTCCCCAAATCCTCTCTGATAATCTTACCCTGGATATATCTCTTGCAGTAATTTTGGACACACTAAAAGCGGTCATTAGGGGAGAAATAATAGCCTATTCGGCTGGTAAGACCAAACAATGAGAAACCAGATATAAGACCCTATTGGCGAACCTTTTAGAGTTACAGGGTAGATCAGCAAAGGGTGAGAGGGTCCCCCTTGCTGAGTTTAGACAGGTACAAGCTGAGATACGGAAGATTTTAGACTATAAGGTACAGGCCACACTTCTATATACTAAGAGATTTTACTATGAGGTGGGCTCTCGGGGGCAAGAAATTTAGCAAAATAGGTCCAGGCCTTTAAACACAAGGATACGATCACCAAAATCCAGAACTCTAATACAGGGGAGGTGAAGTATAGGAGGGCAGAAATCATGGATGTTTTTCAAACTTTTTACAAAGCGTTGTATGCAGACCGGTCCCCACCTACCCCTGAAGCCATTAGGAAATTTTTATTCACATTGATATTCCCGAAGCTTACGGACTACCACAGAGCCAGTCTCTTAAGGCCTATCACAAATGCTGAAATTCAGTTAGCAATCGGCTGAGCTAAGACCTTAAAATCCCCAGGCCCAGATGGATTCGCTATTGAGTGGTACAAGGTACTGGCCCCTGCTCTGCTACCCCCCCCAATCAGGCTTTCCTGGACATACAGCAAGGTGCCCCCCCAGCCTCATGGCACGCAACTATAACTGCCATATTGAAACAGGATAAAGATCCCATATCAACAGACCATTATAGATCCATTTCAGTCCTTAATTGTGACTACAAACTTTACATGTCCATATGGGCCCATAGATTAGAGGATATCCTGCGGGGTCTGATTCATTCAGATCAAGCCAGTTTCTTGAGGGCTCAACAAACCACTGACAATGTTCAGTGAACAATTCACCTAATGGAGCACATGTCCCGAACCCCTTCTCCCTCCATGTTGCTTAGCCTAGATGCCTATAAGGCCTTTGACAGAGTCTCCTGGGGATACCTCTGGGAGGTCCTGATGGCTTTCAGTTTTCCAGACGAGGTGCTTAAATGTTTGAAGGGGATATATACCTCCCCAAAAGCATATATTAAACTTAATGGGGGAGTCTCTACTCCGATACCACTTGAGAAAGGCACCCGGCAGGGATGCCCTCTATCCCCAGTGTTATTTGCCCTTTACATTGAGCCTTTGGCTATGGCTATCCGCGACTCCCAGGCCATCTCTGGAATAGCAGTTGCTCAGAGGGAATGGAGACTGGCTTTCTATGCAGATGACATTCTTCTTTCCATACTTTACCCAGATCAGTCTCTCCCACCCCTCTGGGATATACTGGAACATGTTGCCTAGGTCTCTGGATATAGTATAAACTTCTCAAAAACTGAAGTCATTTCCTTCCATTATAACCCCCCCCCCCCAATATCATATTAAAACTCGGTTCCCTTTTAAGTGGCGGAGTACCAAAATTAAATATTTAGAAGTGATTCTCCCACAGAATGTCCAAATTACACTTATATTGAATTATGAACCACTTTCCCAAAGAATAGAAGTGGACATTCATGCATGGTCTCATCTTCATCTCCCATTTTACCTGAAGATTGATCTTATATGTATGAATATTTTGCCCAGGCTGCTGTATTTATTCCAAACTATCACAATGTTTCCCACCCCCTCCTATTTCACTTTCTGGAATCGTACCCTGGTCAGATTTGTCTGGGGAGGTCAGAGACCCTGTATTAGGTGGTCTATTCTACAGCTTCCTAAGGCAAGAGGGGGCCTTGCTCTCCCCAATCTGCTTAAATATGCCCAGGCCAATGTATTGGTGAGGATCATGCACTGGGCAACCCAGGATATACTCTCCCATGGAAAACATTAGATCAAACCCTCAACTGAATTCAAGATTTCATATAGGTCCTCTTTTCCGCAAATTCTTCCCTGGCAGGTATCTGTGCATACTTTCAAGGTATGTGTGCTAACCTAGAAATTTGGTATAAGCTGAGACTTCGGGAGACTGGGAGTAAGTTTCTTATTTCTTTTTTTTTATTTTTTCGCTTTATCTCTCCTGTCTGCTCTCGGAGCCCACTCCTTCCGTCCACTCATTTTTCCCCCATTCCACCTCCATGGGATCTGCCCCAGAGTGCCTCCCCTCTCCTCCTGCACAGTGGGGTCTGTCCCTTCTTGGTGGTCTGAATGGGACCGGAGTGGCTTTCATCCAGGGCTGCCGAGAGGTGTTTTCCGTTTTCTCCCCTTGGTCCCCTACCCTCTGAGACATCAAGCGCTAGGACGTACGTCCCGAGTGGTGGCGTGCTGACGCACGCCGAGCCTCTCATGCACCGTCGACGTCCCCCCTTCCCGGCTCCAGCGGAGCGGGCCGCATCCATCCCTTCCTGATGTCGGTGCTTCCACCGGCTATGGAAGGGATGCAGAACGCTGGTGCGTTCTTGGTCTCCCACCCCTGAGGGAGGAGAGCATCCATTGTGACGCTCAATCCTCCCTCTCCCTTGCTGACCCCCGGCCACCCGAGTCCGTTCCCGAACCCGGGTCGCCGGCGTAGTGCGAGGTGTGGCGTCCAGCGCCTCAACCCTCAGCGCCACCGGGCCGGCTGTTCTTATTTCTTAAGGCTTATCAAGTCAGAACTGTCCCCCCTTCTCCCGTACTCATTGCAGACTCTGGAACAATGGGATGAGAAGGGCTTAAGGTTCTTGTTTCAAGTGATGGACTCAGCAGGGATCCTTCCTTTCTAGAAGATTCATGAGATATATGGGATCCCCTAGGCAGACTCTCAGATATACACTTCATTAAGGGATTCTCTCACATAGAGGGGCCCTCGAAGAGATGCACTGCCCAACCCACTTCCTACACTCCTGCAGCTCTTTATTGCCGCTTTTAGAGGGCAACAGTGGCCACACCTTATTGGAGTGACCTATGGGGGATTTCAGGAACTCTCACTGGAATCCACGGCTTCCACATTGAAGGCCTGGAATCAGGAATTAGAGATTCCTGTCTCTGAAGAGAACTGGTATAAATATATGAAACTTTCTATAAGGGTTCCCTTTGCACCCTACTAGAGAGAATTCTCTTGGAAAACAAGAAACAGATTTTTTAATATCCCTGACAAGGTAGCCAGAATATTAGGCGACCCCCATGGGGAATGCCGGAGGAAATGCAGAGAGGGGAAAGTGGGGTCACTGCCATATCTTTTGGTCATGCCCTGCTCTCAGGAGTTTTTGGAGGGATATAGCATCTGCACTGGCTGAATTAGTAGAAGAAGAGGCGGTACTCACCCCTGAAGTGGTTCTCTTGACGATCCCAACTGAGGGTCTCCATATTCAAAGGGGATATCTCTTAGTAACATATCTTTTGGCAGCCAAAAAGGCGATCACTTGCCTCTGGGGTAGCCAAACCCCACCTCGATTCAGTGATGGGTATAAAATAATGAAGAACTTGTATGTATTAGAAAAGCTTTGCTCGAGGGGACCCAAACCAGATACTGCATTTGAAATAGATGGAGAAAATGGGTTCTCTTTGCATGTAGGCAAGATCCCCTCTTCCCAATAAGATGTATAGTCCATTGAATAAATTTACATATAGAGAAGACTTAGAGGATGTATTAAACAGGCTAACGTTTCGACATAACATTTGCTCAGTTAGCTACAGATTAGACCCTCTTAGTTTCTTAATGTACGCTTTATCACAGTGCCTAAGTATCATGATTTGCTCTTGTTTATGATCTCCTGTACCTCAGAATGTATCAGTAGTATATCGGCTTTATCCTGTGTATACTCATGTGAACAACCCTGAACTGTATCAAATATGTCTCACCTGTCCTCATGTAAGGATATATATGAGAAATGAAAAAAAATAAAAATGAAAGTTTAAAAAAAAAAGTTGCAAAGAAAATCACTACTTAACATCAGTAGTTTCTCACATAATACATTCCTGGATCTTAGAGCTCATAAGACCCTTTTCATCTGCATTCAACAGTTTGTCTACAGTAGCACCTCTCTCCTTCACTCTCAAGACCGAACTCTACTGGATTGCACTCTACTGGACTGAACTGAAGTGAACTCAGTGAAGAGGTTTTATATCTTTTGGTGGGGTCACCTGACTGAGCCCTTTCTATTTACATGTCTGAACATGGTGTTTCAAAACCAAGGGGGGTTTGTTTCAGGGGACTTCCTGGTTCAGTTAAAGGTACAGTGTTTATCTTCACAGATATTGACTCTCTATATCTCTGATCCACAGTGACTTAACACTTTTATAAAGCATGCCACCTTATACAGTAACAGGTTTATAGTGTGAATTTATAAAAATACCTTAAAGATTTCTTATAACTGTACTAATCTTGAACTTATTATTGTTTTGTATAGCTTCTGAATATTTTTTATTTAAAAAGGCATTATTAACTGTATTTATTCCTATTTAAAATAGCCGTCATGCTTTTTGTACACAAAATGCATTTTGCACAAAACCTCTCTGGGTGTTTGGCATCATTCCAGGGACTAGGTGGATGGAAATGAAAAAAGAATGAAAAGAGAGAACTAGTAGAAAGTTTAGTAGGGACAGTAAAGAGCTACGCTAGGTGGCCAACCTAGGGTAAAGGGGAAAAGAAGAAAAATAAAGAGAAAAGCATTAACTGTTGCTCAACAAAAGTTTTGGTAGCTAGGAAATAAGGAGATGGAAAAGTGGTCCATCAGTCACAGCCAAGTGTGTAGCCTAACTCTACCACAGGTAGGAGTCAGGACACTACTGATCTGTAAGCCTGACTTCAGTGGTGGGCAAGATTATGGAAACTCTACTTAGAGGATTGGGGAATACCTTAACACCAGTGGATTGCAGGATCTGGGGCAGCATGGGCTCACAGGGGGTAGATCTTGCCAAACAAACCTGATAGCGTTTTATGACTGAATTACCAGTGATGTGGATAAGGGAGGAGTGGTGGATGTAGCCTACCTGGATTTCAGTAAGGCCTTCAACACCATTCCACACAAAAGACTGGTAAACAAGCTAGGCAGCATGGGAATGGGTCCAGGATAGTAAAATGGGTACAAAGTTGGCTAAGTAACAGAACTCAGTGGGTGGTGGTAAATGGAGTTCACTTAGGAAAGGTAAGGTAACCAGTGGAGTCCCAAAGGGGTCAGTACTGGGACTGGTACTCTTCTTTTTTTTTAATTCAAGTTTATTGCATATTTAAGCACAGATTCCAATCATATAGTACATCACAATGTTTATAAATATTGACAGAGGGTCAATGACACAAAGGATATCTTATCTATCAGTCAAGTTGTACATTCATTACACTGAGTCCTCTTCAGTATCTTTACAGTATTAGCAACATTGCAGAAGGGCTGGAAGGAAAGGTATGCCTGTTCATGGATAACACAAAAATCTGGAACAGACTGGGCGTACCGAGGGGGACTAAGGAAGATCTAAAAAAACTGGAAGACTGATCAAGATTGGCAACTGGACTTCAATGCTAAAAAATGTTAAATTATACACATGGGGCACAGAAACCCAAGGGTAACGTATAATTTTTTTGGGGGGAGGTGTTAACAACAAAACAGAAAAGGGATCTGGGGGTCACCATATCTGATGACCTGAAGGTAGCAAAGTAGTGTGATAAGGCAGTAGGAAAGGCTAGTAGTATGCTGGGGTGCATATGAAGGGGTATCATCAGCAGAAAAAGGGAGGTAGTGTTACCCCTATATAGATCAATGGTGAGGCCCCACCTGAAGTACTGTGTCCAGTTCTGGAGGTCCTGTCTCAGGAAGGACATAGACTGGGTGGAGGCGGTACAGAGGAGGGCAACCAAAATGGTGCATGGCCTGCATCAGAAGCCCTACAAGGAAAGACTCTGGGAATTAAATATGCATTCACTGGAGGAAAGGAGAGACATGATAGAAACACATGAGAGAATTAACCAATCACCCTACTTTCCCCTTTGCAGCTTATCTGATCTCACCTCTAGTGGCAACTACAGCCAATTTGTACTAAATCTCCCATCCAGCATCACCATGCTGCACATAGCCTATAAAACTATCTTAGGGATAGCCTTACTTGCCACAATAGCATCCCTCCCACTCTCGCATCTCCCAGAATTGCAGCCTAGTCCTCCAGAAATAACTTCCCAAAACACACACCCAAGTCCATGCTCCACCTCCATAATTAGACAGTACCCCCTAGTGCCACACCATTGCTGGCTTCCCGGTCCTTCCATTCTCCCCCCATCTTTTCATGCTGGGATGTCAGTGATGAAATTCCCTGCAGCGGGACATTTCTCACAGTCACAGCCCTCCCAGACTCCCTCTACCCACCGCCGAAATGTTTTCTACCTAATTCAAAACTGGTGCTAACTTTACTACTCCTCCTTGCAGGAGACATGGAGCTAAACCTTGGACCAGCCACCCACACTAGTCACAACCCCTCTCCCACTGGCCAACTACCCAGAGGCCTAAAAGTAGCCCACTCAAATATATGCAGCCTCTTACAAAAATTGCCCTTGCTCCAACCAGTCGTCCTATCACTAAGTCCTGACATCCTGATTATCTCTGAGGCCTGGCTGAAACCACACAACCTGGATGCAGAAGTAGCTATTCCTGGTTACTCCATCACTCGTCATGACCGCCTGGGCAACAAGAAAGGTGGCAGCATAGCCATTTACATATCATCCCTGATAAAATTCTCTCCCATCTCACTATCTGCACTCCCACCATCCATTGATGCCTTGTTAATAAAAATCTCCTTACCCCACTCAATCCCCATATTTATAGCAGGCTCCTGTTATTCCCCAGACTCCCAATTAACCTCGGTCATAGCGCACCTGGACACCCTAAAAAACATTGCTTGGGTGGGGGGGAACTCCATATCCTTGTTGACTTTAACCTGAACTGGCTCTCTGGTGCCAGCACCAAGCTCAACAGATCACTGAGCCCACGCGTCTAAACCACAAAACTCAGAACCACTCCCTACTGGATTGGGCCCTCACTTCTCACCCACACAGGATAATTGCCTCTGGTCTCCTACCAGACTCTCTGAGTGATCACCACATGATGTACATAGTAAGAAAAATACTTAAAGTCAAGTCACCTCCACCAAGAACTCTCCTCATCAGGTCATATAAATCCCTTAACCTTGAAGGACTCCTAAACGACTTAGCAAACTTGGACTGGTCTTTCATCCCCAAGGTCACCTCTATTGACTCCGCCCTAGACTTCTTCAAGTCCAGATTTCTTGCCGTCTGGGACTACTATGCCCCACTCAAAAAGGTCAGAGTAAGGGGAGCTCATCTGCCCTGGATCTCCGCAGACCTCATGGACCACCTCTGAGCCAGGGACCAGGCGTGGAAAGCCTACAAAGCATCAGGTACACACGCTGACAGCCTACACTATCGAATGCTTAGAAATGCCTGCACCAGGCTTGTCTGGCATGCTAAAGCCTACTATTTCACATCATCCTTCCAAAACAATCTAAATCACCCAGCTAAGTTTTGGAAGTCGATTAAATCACTCTTCTCCCCTCTCACCCAGCCCCCCACCCTGCCCTAGTTGTGGCGGCTCCACTATATCAGAATCACACGCAGTGGCCACTGTTTTCAACACCTTGTTTACTAGTAGTGTGAACTCTCTACTCAAACCCACCGCCTGCCACACACCCTCCTGCATCCGCATCCCAACCCACCCAAACCCCCTACCCATCTTTCTCCTTCTCCCTGGTTACTCCGTTCAAGGTATTCAAAGCCCTGCTTGCCCTCAGTCCCTCTAAGGGTAAATGCCCCTCGGGTTTGGATGCCAAAATGCTCTACCTTTCGGCCCCAGCCATCGCCATCCCCCTAGCATCCCTCTACAACCTCTCCTTCACTATTGCTGCTATCCCCCTCAGATTGGAAGCATGCCACAGTCTTCCCCCTCCCTAAAGGCGGCGACTCATCCTCCCCTGGTAACTTCTATTCCATCTCACTCCTCCCCATTTTAGCCAGAATCCAGGAACGTCTAGTCCTCTCGCAACTTACCTCCTTCCTTAACTCCTTCTCTTTCTTTACTCCATACCAATCGGGCTTTAGGAAATCCCACTCCACTGTCACTTCCCTCCTCAGACTCACTGACTCTATCCTGACAGGCAAGGACAAAGGTCACATCACATCTGCCATTTTTGTTGACCTAGCTAAGGCATTCAACACTGTCTGTCATGCCCTTCACCTGTCGAAGCTCTCCAGTGTAGGACTCTCCAGTGTGGCCATTAGCTGGTTCAAATCTTACCTGACAGACAGGTCCCAATCAGTCAGAATTGGTGCATCCACTTACGACTCCCTCCCTGTCACCATCAGCGTCCCCCAAGGCTCTGTCTTTGGCCCAGTCTTGTTCTCCATTTTCCTAAATGACATGCCATCAGCCTGCCCACACACATCCATTCACATGTATGCAGACAATACAGTACTGTATACTTCAGGCCTCTCCCCCCTGGAAGTGGCACCCAGACTCCAGCAAGATTTCAACGATGTTCAGCTCTGGTTTCACTCAAATCAGCTTATTCTCAATGCCAAGAAAACGGTCTCATTAACCTTCGGCACGAGGCAGAGACTCTCCTGACTCCCCGCCTTTCCCACGTTCAAAACCCTAGATGGGACCCCATTAGAAGTTTGCACCTCCTTCAGATATTTAGGGGTCTGGCTGGACCATCACCTCAACTTTTCTACACATATCAATGCTACCCACAATAAAATGCACCCCAGACTGGGCGCTTTATACCATAACCATAGCTGTATTCCTCTGCCAACCCGCAAGGAAATTGTGCAGAAAATGATCCTCCCTATTTTTGACTATGGGACATAGTCTACAGTGCCACCCCTAAGTCCACCCTGGCTAGACTGGATCCTCTTTTCAACTCCTTCTGTCATTTCACTCTGGACTGTACACTCTCCACCCACCACTGCAACCTCTACCGGTCCCTTAACCTCCCCTCGCTCTTTGATAGGCACCAGTCTCACTGTAATAGACTCATAGCCAGATTCTGGGCCCAGTTATTGCCCTCCTACCTCACCTCTACCCTAACTGCTCAAACACCACCTACATACTCACTCAGTAACTCCGACTTCTGGCTCCTTCATGTCCCTTACATGGTGACCTCTGCCGGCCAGTTGGCCTTTAGAGCTCGCCTGCCAAAACAATGGAACTCCCTGCCTGAGGACATTCGGCACGCTCCCTCCTCTCAGCAACTCAACTCCCTCCTCAAAGGGCACTTCTCCACCAACTGCTCATGCTGCCTAAACTCACACTAGGCAAGGGCCAGCTCTCCAACTTGCTCCAACTGTGGTTACTCTAAATTTTTAGCTCTGACCCTGTTGTCATTTGCACCTTCTACCAATTTGCTGCCTTATCAACTCAGATTTTCAGTTTTGGTTGCTGTGTACACATTGTATATATTGTTGTACATATCTTTTGTATATATTCCTTGTAATTTCTGTATTTTGTATTTTTGTATATGATATGCATCCTCCTGTCCCCAGCACCCCCCAGGACGCATCTGGAATCGAGCGGTAGTCTGCTCAGTATGCCCTTCCTGGTAAAACTTTTAAATAACTAAAGATATCTCGAGGGTATCAATAAGGTACAGGAGGGTGGCATATTGCACAGAAAGAGATGCTCAAGGATGAGGGGGCATGATATGAAGCTGGAAGGGGGAGACTTAGAGGGTATGTGAGGAAATATTTCTTCATGGAAAGGGTGGTAAATGCCTGGAACAGACTCCCAGCAGAGGTAGTGGGTTCCAAAATGGTAACATGGTAACAGTAATTGGTGGCAGATAAGGACTGCTAGGTCCTTCTAGTCTGCCCATTTTCCCTGCCTGCATCAGTGTCCTCAGACCCTTTTTGGTCATTGGCTTTCACCTCTCTTTCCCATCTCTAGGGTTCAGTTGTACATATCCCATGCATGTTTGAATCCCCCACTTTGCTGGCTTCCACCACCTCCCGGGGTAGTTTATTCCATACATCCACCACCCTTTCTGTGAAGGAAAACTTCCTCATATTCCCCTTTATTCTGCACCCCTGTAATCTCATATCATGCCCCCTCATCCCTGTACATCTCCTATAGTGAAAGATGTCCCCCACCTGGAACTTGTTCAAGCCCTTAAGGCACTTGAAGGTTTCAATCCTATCACCCCGCTTCGGGCTCTCCTCCAGTGTATACATATTAAGGTCCCTCAGTCTCTCCTAATACATCTTCTGGTGCAAACCCCTTACCAACTTTGTTGCCCTTCTCTGGACCACCTCCACCCTATCCACATCTTTACCAAGATGCGACCTCCAGAACTGTACTCCATACTCCAGATGAGGCCTCACCAGCATTTTGTACAGTGGCATCACCACCTCCCTTTTTCTGCTAGTGATACCCCTTCAGCACAAAATTATCTACAAAATAAGTTGTGTTTCATGTACTATCATTAGCAAAAAAGAGCAGAAAATGCAATTGTTTGTTCAATTTTTTTGACAAACATATGCCAAAAAAAAGATAAGCAATCAAAAGAAAATGTCTCTGCACTGACAGAAAGCATCCTTATTGCATAAATGAAATATACAATAGTGAGCTGTCAGATAATTGATCTATCTACACTTGTGCTTATTGACCTCGTACACCTCACTCAGCTCTAATAGCTTGGCAGAAGACACCAGGAGAAAGGACTGCTGTGTGACTGGACTTCTCTGCTGGGACTATATCTGCCTCTGAGCAAGTAAGGGGTCTACTAAGAAATATAGGATATACTTGTCTCAGAACAGGACAATCAGGAGCTTAAAGGGCACACAGGCAGAAAGTAAGGAGAGAGAGAAAAAAAACAGAGGAAAGAGTAAGGATTGCAAACAGTTAAGGGGCCAGAAATAAGACATGATTGGAGTGGTGCAGTGCAGTGGCTGTGGGGCAGCAGTCTTCTGGGAGACGTTCTGGAGGATGCGGTGTTGTCCCATCTGCAGGCACCTCTCTGGGCTGAGGGAGGAGGTTGCTCATCTCCAGGCTGAGTTGGCCAGGATTTGTGGGACCTCCTCTTCCATCCAGGGACCACCAGTGCCACTGCCGTTGCCGCAGAGGTTGCCAAGAAAGAGGAGCGGTTGGACCACAGTGGGCTCAGGGAAGGTGAGGGTGGTGGAACAGAGGCGCATCCCTCCAGTTGTACCTCTCTACAATTCCTATGCCATTCTGGCAAAGTGTGGTTCCTCTATGGAGGCACCTGCAGTGGAGACCAAGGAGGATGCTGGGAATGAAGGAAACAACTCCTGGTGGGGGACTCCATTGTTAGGAAGGTAGAACTGGGGGAGGAAGGGAAGAGGGAGGTAAAGTGCCTGCCTGGCACCATGGCTTGGAGGGACAGGGAGCGAATCCTCAGGATTGCCGGAGCAGCTGCACAGGGGAGGGAGCTGGATGTCATTGTCCACCTAGGGACAAATGACCTGGCTAAGAAAGGGATTAGAGAAGTGCAGGAAGAGTTTGTGGAATTGGGGAGGGTCCTTAGACAAGTAGCACGCACGGTAACCTTCTCGGAGGTGCTGCCCACCTATGGCGTAGGAGAGGCTAGGGTATTCTGCACCATGGGATTCAATCAGTGATTGAAAAACTGGTGTGGAGCTCAGGGATTTGGCTTCATTGCGGACTGGGGGCCCACCTGGAGTGATGCAAGCCTATACTGGCATGATGGGCTGCATCTGTCCAGGAGGGGAACCAGGATCCCAGGTGATAGGTTTAAATGCTTCATTGCAAGCATTTAAACCAGCCAAGGGGGAGACACTGAAAGGAGCAGGAAATCCCAGCCCCCAAACAATCACAGTAGTAAGTGCGTAAACACCAACATAGAGGTGTCGATAGGAGAAGGGCAGGGGTAAATGGAGAAAGTGACAAAGGCAAGAAGGACAGGGATGGGGCAAAAGGAGTAAGACCATCAGGAAATGGAGGGTAATGAGTACCAATGCCCGTAGTCTGGGCAACAAGCTCCCTGAGCTGGTGGCCTTGATGGAAGAGGATGCTTGGATATTGTAGCAGTCACAGAAACATGGTACAGAAGAACCATGACTGGGATGTTAACATACCAGGGTACATAACCTACAGGAGAGACAGGCAGGGAGAAGAGGGGGAGGAGTAGCTCTCTATGTAAAGGAAGGGATAAAAGCAACTGAACAAAAGAGTAAACAGGGAGGAGAGGAGGCACTGTGGGTCACCTTGGAGACTGGAAAGGGTACCACAATCCGCACAGGGATTTTGTACAGACCCCCATGTGAAGGGGAGGGAATGGACAAGGATATGATAGAAGGCATTCTTAGAATGGCAGAGAAAGGGGAGATACTGCTGATGGGAGACCTGAATATGCCAGATGTTAACTGGAGCACATTTGCTGCAGCCACATCCAAGAGCAGGGCCGTTCTTGATGCCCTACAGGTGGCAGGCCTCAGACAGCTAGTTTCGGAACCCACTTGTGAGGGAGCAATCTTAGACCTCGTACTTTCAAACGGGGGCAGTGAGAGGATCTCAGATCTAGAAGTGGGTTGCCATCTGGGAACAGTGACCATCAAACAGTGTGGTTCACGTTAAACTCAGCTACAGAGTCAAGCCATACAAAGTGAGGATACTGGACTTTAGGAGGGCTGACTTTGGCAAGATGAGAGAGTGCCTCAGGAAAAGCACTAGCAAACAGGCTAGAAGGAGGTGTGGAGCAACAATGGGGAATCATCAAAACTGCCATCACAGAGGCAACAAGCTTTGTGTGAAGCAAATAAACAAATCAAAGCGAAGAAAAAGCCACTATGGTTCTCCAAAAGAGGTGGCTGGAAAGTCAGAAGAAAAGATAGCATTCCAGAAGTATAAGGAAACACAGAAGGAGCAGGACAGAGAGCTGTACCAGTTAAGGCAGAAGGAAGCAGGGAGGGAAGTCAGAATAGCAAAAGGCCCAAACTGAGGAAAAGATAGCCAACTCAGTTAGGAAGGGGATAAAACCTTTATAGGTACATCAGTGAGCATAGAAAGACAAAGGGAGGGATAGTGAGGCTGAATAGAATGAACGGTGGGTGGGCAGAGGGGGACAGTGAAAAAGCAGGATACTGAACGAATATTTCTGCTCAGTATTCACAAAAGAGGAGGGGGAAGTGCCTAATCCAATTAACAGAAACACTCTTGATAGGGGGGTTGATCTCAGTCCTTTCACAGAAGAAAGGGTTCTGCAAGAACTCCTAAAACTGAAGGTGGACAAAGCAATGGGTCCTGATGGAATTCACCCCAGAATTCTAAAAGAATTAAGGGAGGAACTAGTGAAACCACTGGCTACTCTTTTTAATAAATCATGGGAGGATGGTGTGGTACCCGAGGACTGGAGGAAGGCGGATGTGATTCCCCTTCACAAAAGTGGGACCAAGACAGAGGCAGGAAACTACAGACCTGTCAGTCTGACCTCTGTGGTAGGGAAAGTGATGGAGTCACTTCTGAAGGAAAGAATAGTTGAGTACCTAGAGGCCAGTGGGGCACAGGACCCAAGGCAGCATGGGTTCACAGTGGGAAGGTCATGTCAGACAAATCTAATAGATTTCTTTGACTGGGTGACCAAAGTAGTAGACCAGGGAGGGGCTGTGGACATGGCCTACCTAGACTTTAGCAAGGCATTTGACACAGTCCCACACAAAAGATTAATAGTCAAATTACCAAGCCTGGGAGTGGGTCCCAGGGTGGTAGCCTGGGTAAAACATTGGCTGGACAACAGGACACAGAAGGTAAGTGTAAATGGAGTCCACTCTGAAGAAAGAGGGGTTACTAGTGGGTAAAATGAGGGTTCAATATTGGGTCCAGTCCTTTTAATGTCTTCATCAGTGACATTGCAGAGGGACTGGAAGGAAAAGTATGCCTTTTGCAGATGACACAAAGATCTGCAGCAGGGTTGATACACAAGAGGTGTGGAAAGGATGAGAAGGGACTGGCAAGGTTGGAGGAATGGTCAGAAGTATGGCAGCTGGATTCAATGCAAAGAAGTGCAAAATAATGCACTGGAAACAAGAACCCAGGAAGAATACACAATGGGGGAGGTAGTAACAGCAACAAAAAGGAAAGGGACCTGGGGTAAACATATCAGATGACCTTAAGGTTAAGCAACAATGTGAGAAGGCAGTAGGGAGGGCAGGGGTATACTGTGATGCATAGGAGAGGCATCAGCAGCAGAAAACAGGAATTGTTATCCCTCTGTACAAACAGTTGGTGAGACCCCATCTGAGTACTGCCCAGTTCTGGAGACCCCATCTCCGCAAGGACTTAGACAGGATAGAGGCAGTCCAGAGGAAGGCAACTAAAATGGTGCAGGGTCTGCAAGAGAAGCCGTATGAGGAGAGACTAAAGGAGCTAAATATGTATACCCTTGAGGAAAGAAGGAGAGGGGGACATGATAGAAACCTTTAAGTACCTCAGTGGAATCAACAAAGTCCAAGGGGTAGCATCTTTCAGAAAAGAGAGTGCAAAACAAGGGACACAATTTAAAGATAGAAGGGGGGGTGGTTCAGTGGCAATGTGAGGAAGTATTATTTCACATAGAGGGTAGTGGATGCATGGAACAGCCTTCCTGAGGAGGTTGTGGGGTCTAAAACTGAGGGAGAATGCAAGAATGCATGGGACAGACATAAGGCAATTCTTGTGGGGGGTAGGAAGAAATAGGCTGTTGGTTAACTAGGATCTGCGGCCTATCCTGTAGGTAGGGAAATGGGCAGACTAGATGGGCCAAGCGGTCTTTATCTGCCGTCAAAGTCTATGTTTCTGTGTTTCATATGCCACTTGTGAGGTTACCCGAGGTTAAACAGCACTTGTGTAGATAAATCATTTATCTGACAGCTCTCCATTGTATATCCTATATATATATATATATATATATATGTATATATGTATTTATATAAAATTTCCTACTTTTTTGGGGGGTTTTACAAATGAGCCATTGTATAATAGTAATAATGCACTCCAGGGTTTGTGTGACATGCTTGAATAATGTGACTTCTCGGGTGTTGGATGCACTTGGCTTTGTGCCCAACCACCTGACCCATGAAGTTATCCAAGCATGGCACACACCCTATTGAACATTATTGCTGAAATAAAATTTTTCAGTGCTGATCAATGAGTGCATCTGTTTTTGTATTTACACAACTGTATTAAAGATTGGGTGTGGAAAAGTTGCTCAGAACTACTGTTAACTACAACAGTGAAAGCCATAAAAGGACAAATGTCCTTACTCAAAACAAAACAAAAAATCAAGTTCCAGTACACAGAAGAACTACTTCATCAAAAATTAACCTAAATATTTCTATTTTTATATGTTAAGTACATTTAAAAATGTTTTATGAGTGCAATAACACACTATAAGGCATACGTTATGGTAGATCACCACACTTCCCAGGTGGCTGAAGGCATGCGGCCACATGGCCAAAATGCACTCAGAGCATGCGGTGATCTTGCATAATGCTTAACCTGTTGCGTGTTGTTGTTGACAAATTTATATTAGTATTGTGAAGTACTTTACACTGTGCTATAGAAGTGTATTTGGTTACTGCTTTAACATCTGTTTCTACAAATTATTTGTATTTAAGTATTTGCCCTTGGCTTTGGTAGATCCTGAAAATGGGCTTTTAGTCCAATGTTCTTAACTGGATAACAAACAAATGAAATGAAATATTGGGCCAGTTCATTTAGCCTTTGAGAGTTGATGTAATGTGGCTTAGTATTTCTTAAGAGCTGCATGAATCATAATGCCTATAAACCTTTTGTATCAATTGTATGATCTGTAAACTCAGGATTTGTCACAAAAGCTTTTTAGTGAAATGTACCTGATGCTTTTAAACTGAGACCAGAAGTACAGCACACTGGAATACCAGACGTTTCCCTCAGCTAGGGGGACTGTGTAAGCAGGCTCCAATTAGTATCTATTTCATGACTGACAGACTTTCATGAACCCTGTTTAATATGTCCAGTATGGCTTTAAAGAGTTATGACAAAAGGGAACAAAATTGGAGCTAACAGCCTCACGACCTCTTCCAAACCCAAACACTGGGGATAACTATTAACAGATTTGCACTTGCTTCACTTTGGCTTCGAGGACATTATTAGTTTTTACTGTCAGAAAAAAAAAAAGAGTTTGACCTTTTCTGGACTTACTGCAGCAGCCATCATATACTGAAAAATATACCACTTGAGGATTGTTGTGCTCTGTTTCCTCTTTTTTTATGTTGCCAGCTCACTGGGGAAACATTATTCACATCTGGCTTTTTACTTCTGGGTGATGACATACAGGACATGTAATCTTTTGGTCCATACTAGAAACTTTCACTGAACTCAGTGTATTACATACAGAGCACACCTGGAATTGCGTGCTTTTTCTAATTACCATTTGGGTTTACCAGTTCCTCGTCTGCTTTCATACTAACAACAGTGGTGGTCAGCGGGAATGACGAAAAGCGCTGAGATGAGAAAAAATGAAACACAATTATCCCTTTACGGATCTGTTGTGAAAGGAATTCACTTCCTGAGCATAGAGGCATGGACATCAGTACTGCAGTGCCTAAACAGATTACATTAAGATATTCCTAACACCGATAGACATCTGAGATACTGCCCAATTATCTTCTTAGCACTGATTAAACTCCCATCTGCTGGAGTCACTGAGCTTAAGCTTGGTCCAGGTACCTTTACCTCCTCACATCCTTAGTGCCCTCCGTGGCAGAATGTAAAAGGTCTCAAAATTGTCCATCTAAATGTTATTAGTCAGGTCCCTGACGTTGATGAACTCTCTGTTTGGGTGAATCATTATTAACTAGATATCCTTGGTATCTCTGAGACTTGACTGAGGTCAGACATTGCAGAGACCCTATGTATGATACCTTGCTACAGCTGTATAAGAAGTGACAGGACTATGCCAAAGAGAGGGGGTGGTACCACGTTCTGTTTCATAACGCACCTCTGTGTTACTGTCTTAAATTATTTAAACACCCTTGAGCTGTTTGTGGAATTATGCCATATGGTACTCCTGTTTGGGAATGCAAAGAAGCTCCATCTGTTTTGCGTTTACAGCCCTCCGTCTGGTGACCCGCAGGCACTCTCCTGCGTAATTGACTCACTTGGCCTTTTAGATTAAGATAATGAATTCCTAATACTTGGGCACTTTAATATTAACTGGTTTGGAAGCAAACATAATGGTACTGAACAATGATTCAGTAAACTGAACCTCACCCAGATTATTACTGAACCCACATGGCTCTCTAAGAATGGGAATTGTGCCACAATCAATGAGTGGATCCTTACACCTAGGACGGATCGAGTCATCTCCTTTGGAAGGCTTCTAGATTCCATAAGTGACCATTCCCAGTTTTCTGTTGTGTGGAGTGCTAAATGAATCACAACCCCCCATTCCCCACCAGTTTTCTGTGTGTGGAGTGCTTTACAATCCACAGTCCCCGCCATCCAGTTTTCTGATTTCCTCAAGTTTTAGCTCACTGTGTTCAGGTATGAAATTGCGTCTGTTGATTGGAGCACAAATAATACCAGTCTCACTGTTTCTTTCCACAATTCTGTATTTAATGACCTCCAAAATACATGTATGGCCATTACTGTGAGGAGAGTATGAGGTCCCATGACAAAGTGGTTAAACAGTTCCCTCTTGTCCCTGTTTAAGGAAAGGGATAAATGCTGGGCACTGTTTAAGTATAAAAAGGCAGTGTTCCTGTCCAGGGAGATTGCTGCAGGAAAGATCAGACCAACTCTGCTTTTGCAAACTGTGGACAGGCTTCTCCATCCTGCCTGTCTACAGCCAAAAAAAGCATCTTCAGTTGTTCAGTGCAAGGAGTTTGCTCAGTTATTTTCTGACAGGGTGACCTCCATCAGGGCTGGGATCTCCCTAATGGGGCATTTGCGGCTCCACGGTGGCGAATCATGTGTGTCTGGAGGGATTCCTGTTGCTTGGAGCGAGTTTAGGTCAGTTGGAGTGGCTGAGGTTTGCGAGGTGATCTCGAAGCTGTGGCCCACATACCATGAACTGGACCTGGGCCCAACTCGTCTCTTAATGGGATGTGCTGAGTCCGTTGGACCAGTGTTTGCTGAGTTTGTCTGCTGTTTTCTTTTGGTGGGTTGTTTTCCCGATGCCCTGGAAAGAGATTCTGGTGAGATCCCTCCTTAAGAAACCATCTTTTGACCCTGACATCTTGGCAAATTATAGACCTGTCTCTAACCTCCCATTCTTAGGGAAGGTTATTAAGAAAGTGGTGGCTCTGCAGATCGAGGCACACCTTGCAGCCTGTGACATCTATGAGCCCTTCCAGTCGGGGTTCAGGTCAAGACATAGCACTGAAATGGCATTAGTCAAAGTGCAGAATGATCTCCTCAGGGCAAGAGATAGAGGGGGGTGGTCAATTCTTGTTCAGCTTGCTCTCTCTTAAGCATTTGACACTGTAGACCACGTAGATTGCCAAAGGGAGCTCTGTGTACTCACTGGTACTGTTATTAACTGGTTTGAATCCTTTCTTACAGGCAGAATGCAGAGAGCACTGATGGGGAATTTCTACTACTACTGCCTGAACCCCTGCCTTGTGGTGTTCCCCAGGGCTCGATCCTGTCACCTGCGTTGCTCACAGTGTACATGCTTCCCCTGGGTGAGATCATTAGATGGTACAGCTTAGGTTTCCACTGTTATGCGGATGACACCCAACTGTATATGTAATTTGTACCTGTGGAGGTGCTAAATAAACATCTGGCTAAGATCCAGGACTGGATGCCCTCTAGCTGGCTGAGACTCAATCCCAAAAAGACAGAGATGCTAGTGGTTGAGCCTGGGTCGGCAGGATGTGGACGCTGCTGGGATGGGAACAGGATTATTCCTTGGTCCCATTCCCTTGGTGACGTCCACCAAGGTGAAAAATCTGAGCATCATCCTCAATGGTGGATTGACTTTTGAAGCTCAGGTGTCATCTGTCATCAAGAGTGGTTTTTACCACTTGAAGAATGTTGCCCAGATTAAAGTCTTGATTACGCTTGACCACCTGCCCTCACTGGTACATGCTTTTGTGACATCGCGGCTCGACTATTGCAATGCTGTGTACCTCAGGGTCACTAGAGGGGTTTCCTGACACCTGCAGCTGGTGCAGAACACAGCAGCCAGGTTACTGATGGGCCATCTGAGGTCCTGTCATGTGACCCCAGTTCTGCGTGAACTGCACTGGCTGCCAGTTAGGAGGACAATCATCTTCAAGGTGGGCTTGCTCACCTATAAGGCCCTACATGGATCGGGCCATGACTACCTGAACATCCTGCTGACTCCTACGTGTCCCGTGCGTTCGCTTCGCTCCGCTCCTCTACTGAGGGCCTCTTAGTGGTTCCCAGGGCCTGCCTTAAATCCTTTGGAGATCGTTTGTTTAAAGTGGTGGGCTCGGTATTATGAAACTCGCTACCAAGACCCTAGATGGAGGCCCCATTTGGTGGAGGTTTTTAAGCAGGGCCTAAAGATGCATCTTTTTAGAAAAGCGTTTCTAGGGACGTGGATATTTTGTTCAACCCACACTTACTGGCAGGTTCTTTGCCGCTTTAAATCTTGCTGGAAGATCTTCAAGCTGGCTCCTCCCACCCACCTGGGTGGTAAAACTCTTGGCTCCGCCCCATGATGCCAGATCTTCCTTACCTCTTGGAAGCTCAGATTCCCTCCTTAGCGCTCTGCGTTTTAGGCCTGGATCCACACTCTTCGGTTAAACCGAAATTCATTCTAAAGTTTAAAAGACTTCAGTCTTCCTTTTCCTTCGCTACTGCGATGGACAAATCAACTCCCGGATTTCGTCGGTGCCCCTGTGGGCTGAAGATGTCCTGGACCGATCCGCACTCTACGTGCGTTTATTGCCTTGGACTCGGTCACGGCTCACAGGCCTGTGAGTTGTGCAAATCCTTTTCAGCTTGGGTCTTGGAGGACCACGCTGCCCGATTGCTGTTGGGGCTGACCTGAAAACGCTATCCTCCAGTCAAGCTGCTGAAGGAGGCCGCTTGGCTGGTATCCGCGGCTGCGGGCTCGGCAGAACAGCTGGAGCAGATGATAGCACTCGAGGAGGAGGCGGCCCAGGCCGCATCATCATCATCCTCGGTCGCAGCATTTATCCCACTCTCCTTGGGCTCCTCCTGTGCAGCTTCTTTTAAGGAGCTTTGCCAATCCCTTTCCACCAAGGGAGAAGGGTCATAGGGACAATCCTCTCGGTCCAAAAAGAAGGACTCCAACGGTAAGTCCCACCGTCGACGTTCGTGGGAGTGAGAAAGGTCCCATTCCCCGGATAGTCGACACTTGATTTTGGTCGTGGTTGCGGCTAAGGCCTACTTCACGGTGTCCCCGTCAGGTCAGTTGTCCGAGACACCCGTCGACGCAGTCAAGATTTTTCTCGACCCATCGGATGGTTTGTCAACTGGAGAAGCCGACAACCCTGCTTCACCGGTTCCCCCGGTGGAAATCGAGGACTTGCCTGTGCTGCCTGTTCCGGAGTCCCTGGTTAAGGTCCCTGAGCTGAGGGAGGAGCGGGTTTCCCCTGCCCCCTCTCTGACTCACCCTTGGAATCCCCTAAGGTCTCGGTCTCGCACCTCTTCCAGGTCCATCCGGTCCCACCGATATCGGTGGTCTCAGTCTCAGCACCATGGAAAGCGGTGACGCTGCTCATCCTCTTTGTCATCTTCAGAGGATAGGCTCCAGTGCAAGTTGCGTCAGCGCTACAAGGATTTAATGTGGCAGCAGCTCTTATTGTCTGTGAATAAGCCAACTCTTGTCGCCTTCTCCTGCCTTTAAGTGGTTGTCACCGGAGCGGCCGAAACAACCCCTCATAGTAGTCGAGGAGCCGAAGCTGGCACCGGTTGTTTGGCCGAAACTGGCTGCGCCACCCACTGTGGTGGAACCTCCGCCTCCACAGCCGAAGACTGGGGCCCGACCAAGGATTCTCGGTTGGGTCAGGGTTTGCCCCACAGGTTGTCGGTCACCCTCACTCCTGATCGACCTCGGCAGGTGGAGGGTGGCTCAGGCACTCGGCAGCTGTTCGCAGACTCCTTGGAGTCTAATGACAACCCCTCCTTGTTCTCCAGGCTGCTTGACCTGGAGTCCACTGGGGGTCAGTTGGTGGATGAGAGCCCATCCTCGTTTCTTGAAATGCTTCGACTCATCTGAGAGTCCACTGGGATGAAGCTCAAGCCCATTTCAAAACAGGCCAAGTATCCCCTCACGGAGATACTGGACCAAGGGGATTCCCCTATGGAGGCCTTCCCGGTGGCTGAAGCCATTGTTGGCCCGGCCCTGGAGCTATGGCAGCGGCCAGCTTCTTGTTCAGCACCTTCGGCCAGGATGGCTCGGAAGTATGCTGTCCTTACCGGTTCACTCTCCAGTTTCTCGGATCACCCCTCTGCGGAGGGGTTAGTGACGGACAGCGTTTTCCAGCATTCCAGGAACGCTCGGGATGTGGACAGCCACCCGATAAGGAGTCCAAGAAACTGGACTACTCCAGGCGGAAAGTCTATGATGCTTCCTCACTAGGCCTTTGTCAGGCTAGCTCGGCCATCCTGATGGCACACTTTTCACACACCCTTTTGGGCTCCCTGGATGAGGTGATTCCTCATCTCCAGGCTGACCTTCAAACGACGGTCAAGCAGGTGCGGGATCAGGGAAGGGTGGTGGCCAAACAGCAGCTCCAAACTTCCTTGGACGTTGCTGACTCGTGTGCCCAGTCAGTAGCGGCCGCAGTGGCCATGCGCCACAGAGCTTGGCTGCGGATCTCCACCTTTACGATGGATACCTTGCACAAGCTGGCAGAAGTTTCCTTCCTGGGTACCGACTTGTTCGGTCCCAGGGTGGAAGGTCATCTCCAATGGATCGAGAAGTCCAGCACCACCTTGGACTCGGTCATGTCTGCCCAGAAGGACAAAGGCTGCCAGCAGCAGCGTAAGCCCTTTCATCCTTCAGCCCCTGTGGCACGTCTGGCCCAGCAACACCAGCATGAGGGCCAGAAGGCTCGCGCTTGGCACCCCATAGCCAAGCCTGCTGCTTCCTCCAGCAGGAAACTGGGAGGGAAAGGTCCGGGTGGCTCCTCGACCAGCCCTTCCTCCAAGCCTGCCCAGTGATGGGTTGAGGGGTGTTGCCCCCCAACTTCGTCACTCCTCCCCGGGTTCCCCCCATGGGATGGCTCCCACCACTTCCTTTCCACCTGGTCCGTTATCACCACACGGACGCTGGGTGTGGAAGTGGTGCGGCAGGAGTGCTCCTCTGGAGTCGAGCAGTCCCCACCTCAGGCAGGGTGCCCCACGGGGGGCTACGGGTTCCGCAGCCTCTCTGTCAGCTCATTGAGCCAACATTGCCCTGTTCCTCCAGAAGGAGTTATCGGGAGGTGGCGGACCCTCCTCCAGACCCAGGGTTTGTGTCCAGGTTCTTCCTGATCCCAAAACAGACGGGGGGCTGGTGCCCCATTCTCAACCTATATGACCTGAACAAGTTCCTAAGGTCTTGCACCTTCAGGATGGTCACTCTGACTCAGATCATTCCATTCTTGGAATGAGGTGTGTGGTTCTGTTCTCTGGACCTTCAGGACATGTTCTTTCATGTCCCAATCTGTCTGTCTCACCAGCAATTCCTCCACTTCAGGGTAGAGGAATCCCTTTACGAGTTCCAGGCCATGCTGTTCGGCCTCTCTCCAGCTCCCAGGGTCTTCACCAAATGCATGGCAGTGGTGACAGCATTCCTGCGGCGTCGAAGGGTCCGGGTGTACCCTTACCTGGACGACTGGCTGATTGCAGCCCCCTCCAAGTTGGAAGTGGAGTGGTCCAGGGATCTGGCCCTCCAGGTCTGCTCTCAGATTGGCCTCCTCATCAGCAAGGCCAAATCAGAACTCGCAGGTGATTCAGTTCATCGGGGGCAGAGCTCGACTCTCTTCGAGCCAGAGCACGGCTCCTGGCGGACAGGGCCGAGGTCCTTTCCTCCTTTGCCCAGTCATTTCTGGTTGGGCAGCTGCGCCCTGCCTGGGACTTCCTGCGCCTTCTGGGCCTCATGGCGGCCTGCACCAGCGTGGTCTGTTGGGCCCGCTGGCACATGCGTCCCCTGCAGTGGAGGCTGGCCCTTCAATGGTCACAGCGCTCCAGTCCTCTGGACCAGCCAGTGACAATGACCCAGAAGATATGGAATGGCCTCCGGTGGAGGCTCATTCCAGCTCATCTGCAGGAGAGTATCCCGTTTGTCCACCCCAAGCCAGTGGTCACTCTGATGATCGACGCCTCTCTGATGTGTTGGGGTGCCCATCTGGGGGGAGCTCAGAGCTCACGGCCTCTGGTCCCCTCAGGAGTCTCAATGCCACATCAACCTGTTGGAGCTTCGGGCGGTCCGACTAGCCCTCACCGCCTTCGCTCCATTTGTACGGGGTCAAGTGGTCCAGGTCCAGACGGACAACACCACGACCATGTACTATCTAAACCTTCAGGGCGGGACGCACGCCTTGCCTCTATGCAAGGAGGCTCTCTGCACTTGGTCTCTCGAGATCCGCCTGGAGGCGGATCTCCTAGCCAACCATGTGGCAGGAGCCTCCAGTACTCTGGCCGATGCCCTCAGCCGGATAGGTGCTGCATCTCATGAGTGGTCTCTCCTGCCAGAGGTAGTACAAGATCTGTTCTCCCACTGAGGCACTCCTCAGGTGGACCTGTTTGCCTCCAAGGAGAATGCGAAGCTGAGGCTGTTTCATGCCCGCCCTCCTCAGCAGGGCTCGCTGCAGGGGGATGCCTTCTCGAGGCTGTGAACCCCGGGCCTCTTCTGCGCCTTCCCTCTATTTCCCTTGGTCCACAAGGTGCTTCTCAAGGTGAAGAGGGACAAGGTGCAGGTGATTCTGGTAGCCCCAGACTGGCCCCGCCAGTTCAGGTATCCAGATCTCCTCAGCCTCAACACCAGACTCCTGAGGCGGCTTCCAGTCTGCCCGGGCCTGATCTCAGTCAACAATGGGAAGGTATTCCACCCGGACCTTCAATCCCTGCACTTGACAGCCTGGTTCCTGAGTGGCTAGAGTACCAGGCCTTGGGTCTTTCCGACGAGGTCCTCAACGTTGTTGAGGCATCCCGTAAGGAGTTGACCAGAAAATGCTATGCCTTCAAATGGAAGAGATTCTCCATTTGGTGTCAGGATAAGGGGTTGGACCCTTCCACCTGTTCTTTGGCTAGCATTCTGGACTACCTGTGGTCCCTTTCTCAGCTAGGGCTTGATCGGCTGACCCTTAAGGTGCACTGGCAGCCATCACTGCTTACCGCCGTGGGGCGGAAGCAGTTGGTCGTGTGGGAGAAGGTGGTCGGGTGCTTTTTCAAAGGCTTTGATCACATATCCCCTCGGTCGTGAGAACCTCCAGCTCATGGGATCTACTGCGTGTGGCTAAGCTCATGGGAAAGCCATTCGTACCAATGCACAGGTGCGATATCTCCCACTTGTCATGGAAGACCGCCTTCTTGGTGGCTATTATGTCAGCCAGAAGGATGGGAGAGCTCCAGGCACTTTCCATCGAGTCTCCTTATCTGGCCTTCCACAGGGACAAGGTTGTCCTGTGCCCCCACCTGAAATTCCTTTGGAAGGTGGTGTCGGAGTTTCACCTTAACCAGGTGTTGACTCTGCCGGTGTTCTACCCCAATCACACCTCGGAGGCCGAATATAGGCTCCATACTCTGGACCCTAGAAGCGCGATCTCTTATTATAAGGAGCAGATGGCTGAAGTTCGGGGAGTGGTTTGCCAGCTGTTTGTCATCTACACTGAAGCCGCACCTGGCAGACCTGCAGCCAAGTGGACGATAGGCAGGTGGGTCACCTCCTGCATAGATCTGTGCTATAGGTTGGCGGGCATGGAGCCTCCCAAAGGGATAAGAGCTCATTCTACCCACCATACCGCTGCTTCAGTGGCTGCTTCCAGGGACGTCCCTATCCAGGAAATCTGCAGGGCTGTTACCTGGAAGTCAGCACACACCTTCATTACCCACTACCACATTGACCTTGAGTCATGCCGGGATGCTGGTTTTGGGACCTCCATTCTGTAGTCCTTATTGCCTAGTAGGGGGTGCGTGCCTTGCCTCCCTCTGCCCAGAGAACTGCTAGGAGTCTGCCAATAAGTGTGGATTGAACAACATATTCACGTCCCTAGAAATACAGGTTACTCACCTGTAACGGGTTCTTGGGTGGTATATGTTCTTCATCCACAACCCTCGACCTCCCCGGCTTGAGAAGAGCAACCTGGCTTCTAGTGAGCTAGATCTGGCCATCGGGTGGAACTGAGATTTGACCACCCGGGTGAGTTGGAGGAGCCAGCTTGAAGACCTTCCGGCAAGATTTAAAGCGGCAAAGAACCTGCCAGAAAGTGTGGATGAACAACATATACCACTCCTAGAACTCCTGTTACAGGTGAGTAACCTGTATTTTTAGACTGTCTATACTGTAGTTAAATTAGTAAATTGCAGCAATATTTTAATTTTATTTAAACTTGGATCTTTTAAATTGTTTAATTTATTATCTGTTTTACTGTTTTCATGTTTATTTATTGATGTATGTTTGTTTGTCTACCTGTATAGTGCCCAGAGCATCTGGGATATGGTGATCAAAAATAAACTTTACTTACTAAGTCCTTCCAAGCTGCCTCAGATTGGGCTAAGTACAGAAGACTCAGGGCTGATTGCCAAAACAGCCACCTGGGCTAATAAAAGTGCTTTCTGCAAGAATCTTTTTTGACTTCTTAGCCGGTAACCCTAGACTGTTCTGGAAACATACCAAACAATCCCTGGGCTATGATGGCAGACCCTCTGTAGCAGACAAGATAATAAATGGTGTCAGTTGTAACAATCCAAACACCATTGCCAATGCGTTCATCACTTTGGTGATCTTTCCTCATACATTAACTCCTTCGCCACCTCCCCCCCCCACCTCTCATTCATTATAACAGCCAGGGCATGTACCCCTCCTTAATGACCCACCATTGTAGCCCACCTTCTATCTCAAAGTAGCAAAGCTGTTGGAAGTTTACAAGCTACTTAAGCAAACTCTTCAGTCCGACTCTGCAGGCTCTGATGGGGTTAAGCCCAAGCTCTTCCGCTTAGCTACCAAGGAAATTGCACTGGCATTCACCGAAATCTTTAATTTGTCCTTGACAATGGGAATTATCACTGATATTTGGAAATTGTCCCTGTATATAAGACAGGTGACTCTAAGCACCTAGGCAACTATAGGCCTATCACAGTACTACCTGTGCTTAATAAGATGCTTGAGAAATTTTTATTCACCTAAATGACAACTTGCCTTGAACAACACAGTGTTTTATACCCTTACCAACATGGTTTTCCGAGTGGCCATAGCACCTCCACCACCCTGCTTACCTTCACAAATAGTATAGCTACAGCTACGGATATGGGTGACCATACTAGTGCTGTCTCCATTGATCTCACGAAAGTCTCCGATCTTGTGAATCACACCTTGCTCTGCTCAGAGCTCTGTAATATTGGTTTCCCCCATTCCACCCTCCCGTAGTTTACCAATTGTTTGTGTCAGACATCAGAAAGTTACATTTGGGCCCTGCTTCTCCAATCCTACTGAAACCTCCGTCATTGTCCCACAAGGGTCTTTTCTTGGTTATCTTCTCTTTTTGCTCCACATTATTGACATACACCATTGTCTGACACACAGTTCTCCAATTCTGTATGTGGGTGACGGGTCCAGATTAATACTGCGCCACTAGAAATTCATGGTCAAAGACCACGCCACGTGGATCACAGAAAACTGACACGGTCCAAAACCGCTCTAATAAAAATAAACTAACTCCAAAACCGCACCCACTGTGATGACAGCGTGGTTTTCGATCACGTGCTTATTTTGCTGCGGTCTTGACCAGGTACCGCAGAGGATTAAGTACTCTTCCTTCATTCTAATTAAATCAATATCATAAGCAGCCATCTCACTGCTGACCTCCCAGGGGTGCAGAATTGGTTGGTAACCAACAGATTACTTCTCGACACTTAAGAAAGCCAGGCAATGCTTTTTGATACAGCACCTAAATTACTCAACTGCCCATCCCCTCTAGAGGTCTCCTATGGCAGTGGAATAAAACTGATATTCCATTCAAATATCTTGGGGTACCCCTGGACCCTTCTCTTGATGACTGTCCTCATGTAGCAAGCATATGTAAAGCAGTCAACACAAGAACTGGTTACCTTATAAGGTCTTTCATAATCTTACTCCCAAAGTATGATTAGCCATTGCCGAGGTATTCTGCTACCTAAACTCACGTATGGGTTAGCAGTGTATTCCTCTACTATTCAATCTGTGCTAATGAACTGGGATGCTGCTTATAATAATGTATGTCATTTTGCTCTTGCCTTAAACCACCTAGTGCATTATTGCACCCTCTATACCAAGCTAAATTGACTGCCCACTAAATCATTTATTAATTTCACTCTGGGTAGTGTTGTCTACAGTGTCATTCATAATCAAGTGCCCAGGTCCTTTGCCTCTCAACTCACTCCTTCCTGTAGTGAACACCCCTTACGGTCCTCTGATCTGGCTCTTCTCCAAGCTCTGGAAACAAGATGACTGCTAGGAACTCTGCTTTCGCTAATATTGCCCCAAGATTATGGAATTCCATTCCTCTTGAGGTACAAAAATTGTCAGACTTCAGTGTTTCCATACTTCTTATCTCAGATACTTACCAAATGTCTTTTCGTGTGATTAATTAGTCTGGGTTGCTGAATCATTGTGTGAACTGTTTGTTATTTCTGTATTTTATCTGTGTTTAAACTAACATGAATGCATTTAGTTTTAAACTATACTTAATGTATATTCTAACATTCTTGTATGCTCTATGTACTGTATATACTGTATGCTGCTGTTACTTTGTTCATACTCTGCTCCTTGCATTATTTAACTGAGTTGTGCCTGAAAATAGTAAAGTTTGTTAAGTGCACCTACCTGGTAACCAAAACCGAAGTGAATCAATCAGTCAATTAATCAATAAATAGTCAGTGCTGTTGCATCGTATAGCAGTAAATGTTTTTTTATGTAATTTTCATGTCTATCAAGTGCAGAATGTTTTCTTTACTAATGAGGTTTTTTTTTTAACATGATGGTTTGGATGAAAAACAGTTAAATGCTGTTTCTAAGCCGTGATGGAAAGCAAAAACCAAGTGCACTGAAGAAATATAGTGATGGAATGTTAGGGAAAGCAGTGCGTTGTTTTATTATAAGAATAAAATCTTAGCAACTTTGTCTGGCCCCAGGCAGAATTGCACCTGTGTTTTTTAACAATATTGGTCGCAAGACAGTTTGAAAATTTAAACAGGCCGAATATGACTCATCTTGGGAACTGCAAAACCTTGGCATCTCGTAGCCTAAAGGATTCTTAGTGTATCTGTTGTTTTGTAAATATGCAGTTGAGCAGCCCTATCTGTGAACAGTCTAACCTCAAAGCAGCAGTTCAGTTTACATTTTTTTATGTACTTCAATATACACTCCTTTTTGATGCCAGGATATTGTGACTTCTAACGTGCAAACAATGCTTGTCTCATCTAAAATATTGATAGCGGCAAGATTTGCTGTTGGAGAAAAAAACATGCTGTGGTAAAACTCAGACTAATTGGTTGGCCTGATTGCTCAGCTGGTCGAGCACCAGGAAGGTATGTCAGGAGCCTGGTTTCAATTCCTTTTTACTGTAGGTCACATAATTTCTTTCTTGCTACAATTTGTGTGCCCCCCCCCCTTGTGTGGGCTAACCTATGGGCCAATGATGTTCTGCCAAATTTGTAACAACTGGATCACTACCCTTCCAGTCCCATTCATTTTAATGGGGGACAGAATGTAACAAGCTCCTCTGCAGAGCCTGTGACAGCAACCTCCGGGACATCACTGCTATGGGCTCTCCAACCCCCCTCGCCCCTCACCTTGGCAGGACTTCAGGAGCCGTGGCTGTCACACATCTCTTCCCCAGGTCGTCCGATCTTGAGTGACTGCAGGGGGACCTGGCAGCGCATGAGGAGGGCACTGACTGGGCCTTTCATTTTCATGCTGCTGGGTGCGCAGCTAATCACAGTTCTGCTGTTCCACATGGGACTGAGACGCAGGCCTGCTGCCCATGATGAGGGGCTAAGGAGTTTTAGACAGCACCAGCACGTTGTTACTTGTGGGCGGGAAAAAAGTACGACCTGCTGTGCTCACGAAGATGTTGGGTGGTGCTGCATTATAGAGACAGCAACAAACAAGCTCTGGCAGAGCCACTACGACTGTGAATGCATTAACTAGATAAGGGTGTTTCATGGGCTTAAACATAAACATTTATTTATTTATTTAAAAAATATCAGATTTACAAACCTTTGAGTCAGAGACTCATTTACAAAGGCACCTTGTTGAAACTAATACAAAGACAGCACAGTTAACAAGTCAAAAAACAATGACTCAGAGAGCAGACAGTTATAACATTCATTCACTGGAGATACATGGGTAGAAGTAGATAAAGAGATTACATAGTTTAGGCACACAGGCACCACATCAGTAAGACCAAAGCAATTCAAACAATATGCAATAGCTAAAGCAAATAGACATCAGGAGTCAAAGAGAAGACCAGAGTGTTCACATGAAGGCTGTTGCATATACACTAACTGAATCAAATTACAGTACATTGAGAAAGGGCATATTTAAGCAATAAGGCACAATGGAGTATGTGTTATCATGTAATAATATCACTCCTGGGGTGGGTTGAAGCATGGGGTGAAGCCGAGTGCTTCCACCACCCCAGGAGTGACATTATTACAAGATAACACACACCATGGAGTGCCTTATTGCAATTATGCAATGGCTTGTTGTCATATACAGAATAAAAAATACATTTTAAAGGATGTTTTTGTTAGTGTGGAAAAATATTTCTTAAGAGAAAATGCAAGGAATGATCCAAATCCAAAGCTACGGTGATGTTGTTGTGTAATAACATCACTGTTTCAATGGGTCAGCAGCCAGTCAGCTTCTTACATTTTTCCTTTTCATTGTATAATTATAATAATGCCACCTTCTGTATTACAATTACCTATGTGTTTTGCATTTTATTCTATGCACTGTTATAGCAATCAACTCAACAGAACCAGGCCATCATATACATGAAGATACTGTACCCTAACTGAAAACACTGCTGAGACAGCTGTATGTTGTGACACGGTGGAAGATAAACACAATGTTGAGACAAGTTTTTGAAGACATTTGATGTGTTTTTTTTTTTAGAGACTGATATACAGTTCACACACAAAATTCATATAATATAAAAGTCCACATGCCCAAATGTCAACGTAAATTTGACACATTTAGTTACAAGCTGGTCTCTTGAAGGAAGATATAACTACTGTATACAAGGCCTAAAAATGGGCATCAGGTAAAGGGTTTTATTTAACTCTAAAAATTGATTAGCGTTTTGCTCATAAAAGTGCTAAAACTTTGTGAAAATTAATAGCTCTTGCCTCACTGTGTTTATTTATTTATTAAACTCTAGGATTACAAGTACCTTTGAGCAGGAACTGCTCATTTACAAAGGTTCCATGTCGGAGGATGGGGGGGTAACATACAACAATGGTAAACAATGGTAACAGTCATAACATACAGATTACTTGTACATAAATAGTTCAGTCAATATGTTGAAGTAGAACAACACTAGCTAGCTTCTATCTGAATTCATGGTGGAATGGTATACTTGGTAGGAAGGAGTCAGGAGGAAGCTGGCTGGAAGGTGCCATTGTCAGGGATGAAAAGAGCGAGGGGGACAGGGGCCAAATGGCCAGTGTTATGAGTGAGTCGATAGAGAGGGAATGAGTGGGTGAGGGAGGGCAAAGTGAGAGGGGGAGGGAGCTGGTGCCACAAATGCAGGGCTGCGATGGCTGATAACAGTTCCAACTAGGGTAGAGGGTGATGACCATGGCTTAGGGGAGGCAGTCATAGTGTGAGGTAGAGGGGAAGAATAGATGCAGTTGCCTTTTAAAGGCGCTTAGCATTGCAACAGCGAGAGTTTCTTTGTTAAGGGTATTGAACCATTGAGGACCCTGTGCATGAAGGATCTCTGACCCAGCGAGGTCCAGCACCGGGGGACCTGGAAGGTCTGGAATTGAGAACTGCGTGTTGGCAAGGTGCAGCTGCTTGTAGTAAGGAGTCTCGCCTCACCTGGAGGCATAAGTCTGAGAAGAAATTTTTTAGCAATAAGTCAGGTCTGGTATTGTATTCTACTTAACAGAGGTAGCCATCCAGCCTTGGCATAAAGGTCACAGGTGTGTGTTAGGCGTTCAGCCCAGGTGAGAAGTCTACAGGCCTTGCTAAGTGTCACAGATATCCTCCTAAGGGCTGTAGCGGAGGCAGAGCCATAGATTACTAGACCGTAGTCAACAATGGATGTAACAGAGCTGTGGATAGCCAGTCTAGGGGCTTCAGAAGTCATGCAGTGTTTGTACTTGTGGAGCAGGCCAAGGCGTATGTTGGCAGACTTTGCAACCTTCCCAATGTGCTGGGAGTAAGAGAGTGAGCTGTCCAGGGTGATGTCGAGGTATTTGAACTTGTGAACCTGATCCAGTGAGACCCCATCTTGATTCTCGATGGTGAGGAGTAGAGGTTTATACTTGCTACGTGCATTGCAGAAAGACATAACCTTAGTTTTACTATAGTTCATGACAAGTTTGTAAGAGCCAAACCAATTTTCCACCAGGCTGAAATCATACTGTAGTAGACTCTCAAGTAGGTTAAAGTCCCGATTGCTAGAAAAGAGGACCGCATCATCTGCGTAGAGTAACAAACACAGCACTTCTAGAAAATCTATATAAATACTTTCTGTACAGTTAGTATCGTCCCAAGAAAAAAACTGCTAATCAATTATTTAAAACCCTGCAACATGCTTCTTTTTTCTGCTGCTGTGAGTTCCCTTATCTATGAAATCCCATTCTGCTTGTGGCAGCCCCCAACCAGATAATTTATTTAAAAACATTTTGTTGAGGAATTTTTGTTTTAGTGTATTCATGGTCAGGAATAATGAAGTTGTAAAAGAAACCAAACTTCCCATTTATCAGTTCATCGATTCACAATACAGCATGTTATGAATTTTTCAGATTCTATGTGTAATCTACAGTAAGTCAAACAAAAATTAGACACACAAATCCCTGGCTATTTGCAAGAGAAGCAAATGTGATAATTATCATTCAATTATAAACACCTATAATCACAAACTGCAAGTTAAGAAAATTCAGTAGAATATTAACACTAGCCCAGAACTGCCTGCCTGAGAATGAAGCTGGTATATTATTTGGAGAAAGGTAGAAACATTGGGTCTCTTGCTACAGTATGCAGTGTCCTGCTAAGATAGTAGTGTCACATGGCTTAATGAGGTGCTGTGAGGTGCCTAAGGGAACTTGTCATGCAGAAAGTTCCAGGAACACAGTCATATAAACTGGAATAACAGGCTCCAAGTAGTAATTAACTCAAAAGGAATGTTAAAAAAACTACCCCATTCATTCAGAGGTGTCAATGAATGTGTTTGTTAAGCATGCTGGTTTATCTTGCTTCCCTCATGGTAAAAATGTGAAACCACATTTATGTTATTTTAAATGAAAAATGAGTGATAAATAGCTTGTCCAGTTGGATGGCAGCTCTTCACTGCTATAAACTGAGCCAGGAAAAAAAGTAAATAGGAAAAAAAACAGCATTTTGTTTCTAGAACTACAGTAGTTGCTAATTGCAGCTGGTATTTTTAACATATGCAAGTCAACACCACTTCTCAAACTTAAAAAGAAAAATACACGTCATCACAGACTGTGTTTACCAAGTACTGTGCCCATTTTAGTATGTAAATGTTTAAGAAATACCTGAAAGTTGTCTATTTTCCTTGAAGTTGAATCCTTAAGCTGTAGTTTCAGACATTTCTTAGTGTTTCCTTTTGAGACACCAGGTGACTCTGATAATCATTTATTCCAAGGGTTTCCTTGAAGTTCAATCCTTAAGTTATAGTTTCAGACATTTCTTAGTGTTTCCTTTTGAGACACCAGGTGACTCTGATAATCATTTGTTCCAAGGGTTTTTAAGTCACTTTGAAGGCAATTTAAGTATATTCTGTTCTCTTAGTCCTTAAAAAAATGCAGGGACTCCACAGATGTGTTGTTCTTGGTCCACACCCCAAACTCTAGTGAGTCTTCTTTCAGTATGATAGATCCACCTCCTCTCCCTCCAAAAAGGTGGGATGGACCTTTTGGAGCTTCTTGGGTGGAGGTGGGGTGGACCTTACATCCCCCAAAAAAACAATGCTGCCTCCCACTACTCAGGTTCCAGTTCTTGTACCATCCATTTAAGAAAGAAAGTAGTACCCTACAACCATTGACTAACACGAAAGCGTATTTATTTGAGGGCGGAAAACATTTCTTGGAGGAGGGTAAGGCGGAGGAGACTATTTACACCTTCAGTCAGTTCCACAGACAGAAAACATGACACCACTCCTTTTGTACATGCAGTACTCCTGTAGGCTCCACCCACAGTCATAAAAAGGAATGGCAGAGTGGGAGAATGGAGACGAGTGGGCGGATAGGGATAGTTGGGACAAGGAGACGCCCTGGGGCGAAATGGAGTCAGGAGAGGGGTCCTCCTTGCCTGATTTCCATAGCCAAGGGCTCCACAGATCGTGGGCAGGTACTGCGATCCTCTCCAAAACTCATCCAACTCGAGCGGTGTTATGTAATGCCAGGTCGATTAGGAACAAGACTGCTATATTGCAGATCTTGTTGCAACATCTGACCTGGCATGTATTACGAGACTTGGCTGGATGAAAATGCAGGTCCTATCTTAGACTCTGCTGCTCCAGCTGGGTTCTCGGTAATGCACCGTCCGAGATTGGATTATAGGGCGGGAGTGGCCATCTTTTTAGATCAGAGCTGAGTCTTGTGGAGGTGCCAGTGGGTAACACCAGATCCTTTGGTGTATCCTGGCAGCAGGTGCAGAGCTCAGGATTCTCCTCATTTACCGTCCACCCGGTGATGGTGGTGAATTCCTGAAGGAGTTCGCGGACTTCATCGTTGACATGGCACTGGAGTCGCCTAGATGGTTAATTCTGGGTGACTTCAATGCCTGGGTTGACGATGAACTCTCGCACTTTGGAAAGAACCTCCTCCAACTTATGTCTATGTTGGGCCTGTCGCAGGTAGTTACCTCTGCTACCCATATAAGATTCAGTTTTGGGGCACCCCCTAATAGGCTTATCCCTACGGAGATGGTCCAGTATCGCCCTTTAAGGGGAGTAAATCCAGAGGAGCCTAATGGCGGTACTGGACCTCTCCAGGTATTCGGATGAAGCATGGATCCAGGGACATGGTTGTCCTATAACAAAAGCGGTGACGGGGCCCTGAATCAGAATGCTCCTATTACGTATTCGCCCACTCACTCCAGGCCCAAAGACTCCCTGGTTTGATGAGTCTTTGAAGGAGCTGAGGAGAGTGAGAGGCGAAAACTAGAAGAGCATGGGAAATCCTGCCTGGATGCCGACAAACTTAGATTGATGGATCATTATGTTATCTATCAATCGGCAATATCTCGTAAGAAGTCAGAATTCCTGTCCAGGAGGATTGCTGCTGCAAGAAATCGACCGGCTCAACTCTTCGGACTGTTGACAGATTGTGCAATCCACTCTGTCTACAGTCTGGAAGAGATTTTCTAAATAAAGTGTGATGAGCTTGCTTCGATTTTTGCTGATAAGATTGCCGACATTAGGGCGGATCTCAGCCATGTTCATTCTATAGGGGCTTGCAGTGATCGGCGAGGGGAAGCAAACACCTGTGTCACCTGGTCTGACTTTGGTAGGCCGGAATTCATGGACATTATGAGGATTGTCCAGACTGTACGTCCAACTAATTGTAGTTTGGATCCGGGCTGTACGCCACTTTTATTAGGTTGCGTAGATATTATCTGCCTGACCATTGCTGAAATCGTCTGGAAGTCCTTGAAGCAGGGGATCTTTCCTGAACCCCTAAAGGAGGCGGTCGTTCGACCACTCCTAAAAAAACCTTCACTGAATCCGGACTGTCCAGCTAACTACAGACCTATCTCTAACCTCCCCTATTTGGGTAAGGTTATTGAAAAGGTAGTTGCACTGCAACTGGACGACCATCTTACAAATCATAATGTCTATGATACTCTTCAATCAGGATTCAGGAAAAGACATAGTACTGAGACTGCTCTTGTCCAGGTTCTAAATGATCTCCTGATAGCGAGGGATCAAAAGGCTTGCTATTCTAGTCCTTCTTGATCTCTCTGCGACTTCGACACTGTGGACCATGGTGTGCTTTTGGGCATCTCTCGTGGCTCCATTGTGGACTGTCTAGTGCGGTCCTAAAATGGTTTCAATCTTTCTCACAGGGCGGAGACATAGGGTTATCACTGAATTTATTCCTCTGATGCCGTCTCCTTGCCTTGTGGGGTTCCTCAGGGTTCCATTTTGGCACCCATGTTGTTCGCTGTCTACATGCTGCCATTAGGAGACATTATTAGGCAATATGGTCTGGGTTTTCACTGCTATGCAGATGACACCCAGCTATATTTGTCCTTTAGCCCCGGGCAAGTAGATGCAGTCTCTAAACTTAACAACTGTCTATCTGAGATCAGTGATTGGATGAGTGCCAGCTGGCTAAGGTTAAATCCGGATAAGACTGAGGTGTTGGTGGTGGACCCAGGTACGTGTAAGGCGGGTTGTAGGGCTGGTCTTCCTTCGGGCTTATGGATCGATGGAGCCCAGCTCTCAACCTCAGACGGTGTGCGTAACCTGAGGCGTTATTTTGGCGACAGTTTGACGCTGAAATTCCAGGTGTCATCTGTCGTCAAATCCTCTTTACCATCTGAGGAATATCTCGGGTGAAACACCTTGTTCCTCCGGCTGACCTCCGACATTAGTCCATGCCTTTGTTACTTCGCTCTTGACTACTGCAATGCCCTGTACCTAGGGATGCGGGGTTGATATCCGCCGCTTGCAGCTGGTGCAGAACGCTGCAGCCAGGCTTTGACGGGACATCAATAAGGAACCATATTACGCCCTGTGCTGCGCGGCGAACTGCACTGGCTGCGGTTCAGTGGCGGATCACCTTTAAGGTCGGTTTACTGACCTATAAAGACCCTACGAACAGGGACCGCCAATATCTGCAAGATCTACTTGTTCCCTACCGTCCCTCCAGCTCACTCCAGATCCACCAGCGAGGAGTTGCTAGGGTTCCCGGGTTCGTTTAAAAACATCACAGGGCCGCGGCGTTTTCTTATGCTGCCCCTACCTGTGGAATTCTCTACCTGACCGGATACGAAGCTGCCTGACATTAGAAAGCTTTAAATCAGAGTTCAAAACATACTTATTTCAAAAGGCTTATGGGGAGTAGTTATTGCACTGATTTGAAATTGGAATTATATTTTATTGTTGTTTGTTACGTTATATGTATGTTTTATATGTATTTAATTATTGTACAGCGCTTTGATTTCGAAAAGCGCTTAAAAATAAATTTTTACTTACTTACTTACTTTTTTACTTACAGCACACTCCAAAAGGATCCACTTACTGTAGGCGTCAAATCTTGGTCTAAAATGTACTGGTCAGCAGGTACTGTGAATTCTCAGAAGTGCAGTACCAATGTGCTAAAGACTGCCACATCACTTTGTCCTCCACAAGGAAGTTCTCCTGGAGGACCAAGTGCTGGGGCAGCTCTCAGTGCTGTGGTGCTGCATTTCTGTGTATCTACCTGTTAATAAATTTGTAAACATGACTTGAAGCCTACAGTAGGTGGATCATTTAGGAGTGCGCTGCTCTTCTTTTTTTGTACTTCTGGCTAGTGCAACGATCATGGGACCAAATATGTATATAAATGAGCATGACCATGTTGATAATGTTGACCCCGACCCTCTGGATAGCTGAGAAGAGGTTAGAAGTCATTGAACTTTATTTGCTAGGGAACTGGACAGCCAGTCAGGTGTGAGGCTTCAAAAAGGGAGGGCAGAGTCCAAAGGTACACTCAGGAGAGAGGGCACTGGATTTGCCTGGGAATTGGTCAGCCCACTAGAAGTAAAGATCTGTTGATCAGCCCACCCCCATCCAAGTGTGTTGCCAATCCATGTTTTTGCTGCAGGGGCAGCATTTGTCAGATTTATCATGAGTTTTGCAGACAGCTGTTAGGGGTCTGCCAGAGACCTGTGAGGGCTTGGTAGCATATGTGTGTTCATACTAACTGTAAAGAAGTAGCAGTTCCCATCCAGAACTGAGACAGAGAATAAGTGTTGGGAGCTGGACATATACCCTGAAGACTTTCTTCATGTGGGGTCAGTTCCCAAACAGAATGCCTGCTGAGAGTGTGTTCCAAATCCCAAAGGAAGCCAAAGCAGTCTATATGAGAGTCAGCTACTTCAGTCAGCTAGCATTCACTGGAGATGCCCTCAGTCTTGATAGCTCCCTTATAAGCTTGACCCATACCCAGAAGTGTGTTATTGTGCTTATAAAATGGGCATTTTATAGAATGCATGTAATAAAATTAAAACAAACAGGTTTACATATTTTAAAATGCCAATCATTATATGAATTTTGCAACATTATTTCCCCTTTGTCCCCACCCGTTAGGCTGGATCTTGATGCTATTTGCATTTCTTGAACTAAAGCGTCACACTTTAGTTTCCATATTTGTAGTTCCTTTGTGATTCTCTGTGTAGGGCAACAGTGGAGGAGCGGCACTGAAGGAGAGAAGACGATCTCCCCTGGAGTACAGTCTCCAGTGGGACAGTACAGTAATAGTGAGCAATATTAGAAATATGACTCTGAGAGTGACCTAAATCAGCAACGAGAGGTCCACTGTGTGGCCGGTAATTGGAGCTGTGATTGGTTAATTTGAAAAAAAAAATGTTATGTGCAAAGCTGGACTGGTAGAAGGTAGTAGATGTATCTGTAGACCACAAGGGGAATGTTATTCTGTGCTTTATTTCACTGATGTTGGAGAAATACTGTGGGGTAAAAAAATAAAATATCAAACTTAATTTTGAAACTGTTGTACTGGTGTAGTGATATGTAATAAATTTCAAGACTGGGATGATGGTGTGTTGAGCTATATCAACTTTGATATAATTTCTCAGGCCCTGTCCTGTCTTCCCACGAGATTGCCCTGTATAGAGTGTCCTTCCCTGACTTCCTGCATATTGTCATTGGTGGCATCTACTCCTCTCCTAAAGCAAAATCTGACTTCCTCATTGATATTCTTTCTTCCCTCTTCTCCCTCGCTGGTTCACGTGAGTTTTATCCTCAGAGATCTAAATGGCTGTCCCCCTCAGCTAAAAACATAACCCATACAGTTGAATCTCTTAATCTTTACAGCTCATCTCTGAGACCACTTACCTTAAATCCCAATCTCTGTCTTATTGACTGGGTCTCATCTTCACTGTCTCACCTGAAAATATCTGCTGGCAGCTCCAGGAAGCTTTCAGTGACCATCGTGTGGTATATTTTGTACAAAAGTTCCACCACACCAAAGCCTTCCACTTCTGAAGTTTATCCAAACACCATTATAAAGGTCTTTTGACCTCTCTGCTATCTTAGATGATCTTTGTAAAACCAACTAGTCACCCACACCCATATCCTCTGACAAGTTCTGAAAGGTCATCCACTCCTTTTTGACACTCCTACTCAGTCATCCCCCCCCCCCATCTTCAATCTTGGAAGCACTGCTAACTCTGATCCATGAGGTTGTCAATGCTTTCAAGCAGTTCTTCACCTCTTGAGCTCTCTCCCACCTCCCTCCTCTTGCCCTCCCTTTCCTCCCAGTCTCCCCTTTTCCCCACCTCCTGCATCTTTCATCTTCCCCCCCATCTCCATGTGGGCCACCTTTGCTTTCCTAAATGCTGTCGACCCTCCCAAGGGGCACAGTCCTGGCTTGGATTCTAAACTCTTTCATACATCTGGCCTCACTATCGCTGCACCTCTAACCACCCTCCTCAACCTCTCCATCCAGCTAGGGACCCATCCTGGACCTGGAAGCAGGTTAAACTTTTGTTCCCCCAGGAACTACCGACCCATCTTCCTGCTCCTCCCTGCTCTGGCCAAGGGGCAGGAAATGCTTGCCACCTCTCAGTTCTCCTCCTTCCTTGATTCCTTTTTCTTCCTTTCTGCTTTCCAGTCCGCTTTCCACAAGCATCACTCAACTGCCCTCCTCCCTTGTCCAGGTCTTTGACTGTGAAATTAAAGGTATGGCTCAGGGCCATACCACCACAAGCATTTTCATCAGTCTGGCAAAGGTCTTTGAAACAGTGGCTCACCACCTCTTTATGGATAAGTTAGGGTGTGGAACTATCCAACTTACGATCAGCTGGTTCAATTCCTGCCTTTCTGAGAGTACGAACCTGTCCAGATTGACAGCACTTTATGGTCGCCCCCAATCCATCACTTCTGAAGTCCCTCAGGGCTCCATGCTCAGCCCTGTAGTCTTCCCATCTTTAAAACAAGTGATAAGTCTAACACTCATATTCCAGTTCTTCCACAGTGTCATGTGCTTTCAGGTCCTACCCAGAGAACAAGGCAGGGTGTGAGAGGGCAGAGGCAAAGGAAGGGGTTACAGAGGCAGATGTTATCCCACACAGAACAAACGACCGAACCAGAATTGTAACTGATTAATGTGGTCCACCTGTCAAGGCATGTAGTGACTGCTTTTAAATTTGGGGTAAATAAGACATCAACATAGTGTGGCTGGTGTCTCTTGATAAAGCATAATTTTACATGAAACATTGAGTATTACCAGGATTGCTGCTTTTGTATTACTTTGGCGCTTTACTGCATAAATTAAACAAATTAAATTCAGAATTGGCATGTGAGTGCTGGCTCTCTCACTAGAGTTATAGACTTTTTTTGTCCAAGCACACAGGTTGGGCCACTGTCCCACTTTGCTCCAAATCTTTTACACCTTTCTAAATGACTTCCCCTTAGTCTGTCTCTCTTTGCACATTCACATGTATGTGCATGACACTGTACTATTTGCCCTTGGGGCCTCTATCTCTGAACTAGAACTGTCACTGCAGTGTGACTTTGACAATGTCCGCTGCTGGTTCCATTCAAACCAAACCTTGCTTAATGCTTAAAAGACTGCCTCTGTAACATTTGGCACTAAACAGAGGCTAGTGAATCTCCAACTTACCCCAGGCTTCAGGACTTTTGATGGTAACCACCTTGAAGCTGTTCTGTACTTCAAGTATATTGGCATGTGGGTGGATTAGACACAGTGCTTTTCCTCCCATGTCAGTTCCATACACACAAGCATTGGTCAATGCCAGTAATGTTTCATTGCATGTTTTTATAATGGAAAAGTGGTGTGGACAAGGGCATGGAGGAGGTAAATGAAATGGGGGTGCTGAACAGTCCTTTATACTGTCGGAACGGCTGTACCAGCGAATCCTTTCCTTCCCTTCCATTCCCTTCTTCCAGATTTCTTTTTCTTCCCTGGAAGAGGCTCTCAGCCCTGTCTGTGCTCCCCCTGCAACCAATGCCCACCTTTCCTAACTTATGGAGTCAAGTTCTCCATTAATTTTTTCCCCCGTGGCACGGCCAGGAGGGAGGAAGTCTATTTTCCCCCTGGTACTCAGTCCAGAATGTCTCCTGCAGTCAGGCAGTGGCATGTGCTGCGGGGAGAGCGTCTTCACCAGTTTTCTTTGCTCTCCCTTTCCCTGCTGCAGTGACACATCAGGATGTTTGTGCGGAGGTGCGCATGTCCTGTAGAACTATGGCCCCACTCTTTGAGCCACTCAAGACCTGCACTACCCCCAGGCTGCCAGCTGATGGCAATCATAGGCCAAGTTGACTGATCACCACCAGCCCCCCCCAAGAGAGGAGAGCAGTGCCTGGGATGTTCGATCCTCTCCCACCCTGGCTGACTACCAGCAACCCAAGTCTGTTCCCGAACCCGGGTCGCTGGCATCGCAGCAAGTAGGGCACATGGTGCCTCAGCCCTCTGCACCACTGGGCTGGCCTTCAGACCCATTTCTTTATTAAGTTATTCAGGGTTATGGGAGGGGAGAGAGCTGCCAGATCGCTATTGAGTACAGGTCCAATAGAATGCTCCACTCCCTCTCTCTCTTCCTCTCTCTCGGGGGGGGGGCTGGATTGCTTCCAAGTATGGCTCTTATACTGATGCCCCTCTCTCTTCAGTGAGGTGGGCTGGATTGGTGCTGAGCATGGCTCCTATATGGATACCCTTGTCTCTCCTGGGGGGAGCGGGTTGGATCGCCACCATTCATGGCTCCTCTGAGTATGTTCCTCCTCTCCTGAAGGGGGCAGGCTGAATAGTTGCTCAGCATGGCTCTTATGGATTCTCCTGTGGGGGGACGGGGATGCCCTGCCTTGGGGCAGGCAGCTGGTTGGATCCCTGCCACTCCTGCAGGGGGACCGGTATGGCCTGACGCAGCAGCTGGCAGCTGGTTGAGCAGTGGCACCCATCTTTGTACCTCATACCGGCTCCTCTGTCCCTCAATAGCATCTTTTCAATATCCCTCAATGCACTGCTCCTCCAATTACTGACTGCATTGAAATGAATAGGGCCGATTCATTTCAGTGGGCGATTCATTTTAACATTTTTTTTTCTTTAATTTATAACTTTTTTTGTTTTTTTAATATTTTTTACCTACCTTTTTTCTTGTGAGGTGTTTTTAGCCCCACCCTCACAAACCCTATGAGTCAAACTCTCAACTCCTTGCAAAATGGGCACTTGTGGTGGATGCTGGCATATGCCGCAAGCATCCATTTTGAGGGGATTCAAAAGTTGCCTTTGTCACTTTCATGGACATGGTGTTTTTGTACTGTATTCAGTATTCATTCATGTACAATATGTTGTGTGCACTGTTTGCACTTTGTATTGTCTGTTATGACACTTTGCCTGTATAACCCCTTCCCCTGGGGTCATGCCTGGAAACAAGCTCCGGCTCAGTCTGCTCTTCTCAATCAACACATTTAAATCAGTAGCACATTACAGTAAAAACATTTCACCTATATAACTTTTTATTCTTTTTTAGAAAATGGGGAAGAAAAATCAGTCTCTGATTGGCTGAATACTCAATCTAGAGGTGCATTTATGTGCCAACAGAGAACAGATAAAACGAGTCCCATGCCAACCTGCCTCTGTGCCAGCTGAAGTCACTGCCCCAAACACAGTTTTAAAAAGCTGAAATAGCAGCCATCTTGTTTCCTCACTTAACAAGCGACTGATCCCACCCACACACACACACTCTATGTGAAGTGTCACAAACTGTGCCATGCTGACATTTTTTGCCACGTTTCACCTATTTCATCCTCCTTGCCACAGCAAGACAATTTTTCCCCCCATTACTTGAAGCACTAGCACAGACCATGCTTACCTGTTAGCGCTACACCCTCTGGACTGCGCTGACTCTGCTGTTCCTCCACAGTCGCTCACTGAATTACCTTACTCACAGCTGGTAAAAAAACATTTAGTCATAATTCCTCTTGTGTTTCAGTGGCAGGTGAAAGGGGTGTGGAAATATTTAAATCGAAACTTCTGGCATGCTGCAGCCTTGCTCACCCTTACCAACTGCACACCACGCTGCAGTCCCCCTAAACTACTGAATGCTTTCTGTGTTTTGCCAGCGCTAGGGGTGGGTGGGTCACTGTCTGGAGAGTAAAATAAAATGGTTAAAATGAGCCAAACAAGACTACTGTTTCCTGGTGGAATATGCAACAAAAACAAATGCTATCATAGCACAGTATCCCCTACTTCCAGATGCAGCAATGGAGGGAAAATTTTACAGAAATGCTCTTTTTATTGTTTTTTATTTACATGTTATACTTTTTTTCATATTTTTAAATATTTTATTTAAACTGTAACAAAACCCACATTTTCGAAATGCAGTAATACCTAACAGGGTGGGCGTTATGGGCTTTACCGGACTTTCCAGGGGCTATAAGGCCCTCTGCCTGTGACGTTGGCCATTATTACATCACTGGCCAGTCCAGTATAGTCCAATACTGCCCATCCTGTTGGGTATTATTGTTAGCATAATGTTCTTGTTCTCCCATTTTGTGTGACATTACTTTTTACATTTTGAGTCTGTTTTAGTATTTTGACATGTGATATAATAAAAGGAGTGTTCCTTTTATTATGGTTGTCTTTAGGTTTTCATCAGTATTCCCCGCTGTTTTTGAGCATCCATTGTTCTGTAAGGTCACAGAACAGTTTATATTGCCTGTTAGTTCACCTTAGTCACAAGAAAAGTGGTGTTAAACAAACTGTTGTCAAGAACAGCTGCAAATACTGATGAAAACTTGGGGGATAGTCATACTAAAAGGAGCGCACCTTTAAAAATTTTAAATGTAGAAAAACGTAAAACTCAAACTAGGGAAAAGGCACCTTGCAAAACAAGAGCAGTCTAAAAACAGAATGAAAGATTTAGGTCAAAATGATCACCATAATGTGCACTGCTTCTTTAAATTAAAAAAATCAGCTAGTTTTCCCACACTAGCAACTACTGCATAATTTAAAATTAAATTCCCCAAAACACCCCAAAGAGCTTCTACCCCCACACACAATCAGCTTAAGTATGAAATACCTTTTCTCTGTAGTCTAGATGCTTCTTTCCAGCACTCTCTGTCAGCACTCACATACATTGTGGGATTGATTTGTTGGGACTGGTAATACTCTACTGTATATTTCCTGTTGGGTAACTTCTTTACTACAACTGTGCTGCAAAGGGCTTCCCCAGATAGAGGCACAGCATCACATAATGTTGCTCCATCCAAGTAACTCCTGAATCCAGCCAGGCCCCTCTGCCTAAAGGTTAAAAGGCCTGTGCCTCACATTCTCCACAAAGGTGGCGCCACCTGCCTTGTGAGAGTGGAGAGAGGATGGCTTACATTTGTTTTGTCTCATGCTGTCTAATACCATGTAAACCATTTTCCTCCTGCACAGGCACAGATAACCCCTTAAGACAGAGCAGAAGTGTGACGTAGACACATTTGCTAGAACAAGAGAATTCTAGCCTCCTCATGTAAAAACTGACAAAAGACAATATTTTAAAGTGAAACAAGTGAAAGCATACCAAATTTATTTTTTTTCTATTATGTGATTTTTCGCAGTGGGTGCCTGGCAGGAGGCTCCGGTCCTCCCTCGGAGGAACTCGGTCTCCGGCTCTCCATTCCCTGACGACTTCCCCTGTGATTCCCCCACTGGTTTCTCCCCCCTCCCCATGACAGGGCCGAGGCAAAGGGGCACCGGCATTCCCCCCCCCCAGAGTGAAATCCAGAAGCTCGGGAAGCTGGGACAGGCACAAGAGAGCCATCATGGAGCCAGCCAGCTCCATTTTTCCCTGCCCCTCCCCCACTGATGGCGTACGTTGGTTACGTGCCTCCCGACTCGCATCTCCTCTGTCCACCACCAGAGGTAGATCGACGAGCAGGATGGCAGTCCCTCTCTCCCCGAGAGAGGAGAGCAGTCCTCTGGATGCTCAATCCTCTCTCACCCCTGCTGGCCCCCAGCCCGTTCACGAACCCAAGTCACTGGTGTGGTGCGAGGTTTGGCGTCCAGCGCCTCAACCCTCAGAGCCATCAAGCTGGGCTAAGCTTACCAAATTTATTGAAGAAACTTTAGTGCTGACCCACATGAAGACAAACCCTAGGGTAAGACAAATATACTGCACTGGTAGTGGACTGATGATGACTTGGATCAGAAATGTCTAACGTTTTGCCTACTGACTACTAGGCTTCACTAGAGTCAGACACATTTCCTTGCAGTTCTGGGACCCCTCCTCCTCCAAAAAGAAAGGGATTTTAGAGGCTGCATTACAAATGTTCAGGAGTTTCAGTCCATGAAAAATCACGGTGTAGGATATTTTTTTCTCAGAACAGGACAATCAGGAGCTTAAAGGGCACACAGGCAGAAAGTAAGGAGAGAGAGAGAAAAAAAAAACAGAGGAAAGGGTAAGGATTGCAAACAGTTAAGGGGCCAGAAATAAGACATGATGGGAGTGGTGCAGTGCAGTGGCTGTGGAGCAGCAGTCTTCCGGGAGACGTTCTGGAGGATGCGGTGTTGTCCCATCTGTAGGCACCTCTCTGGGCTGAGGGAGGAGGTTGCTCATCTCCAGGCTGAGTTGGCCAGGATTTGTGGGACCTCCTCTTCCATCCAGGGACCACCAGTGCCACTCGCCGTCTGCCTCAGAGGTTGCCAAGAAAGAGGAGCAGTTGGACCACAGTGGGCTCAGGGAGGGTGAGGGTGGTGAACAGGAGGCACATCCTCCAGTTGTACCTCCACATCCCTATGCCATTCTGGCAAATGTGGTTCCTCTATGGAGGCACCTGCAGTGGAGACCAAGGAGGATGCTGGGAACCTCCACAAAGGAGACCCACAGGAGGGTGGCAGGGGACCCGCAGGGGAAGGAAACAACTCCTGGTGGGGGACTCCATTGTTAGGAAGATAGAACTGGGGGAGAAAGGGGAGAGGGAGGTAAGGTGCCTGCCTGGCGCCATGGCTTGGAGGGACGGGGAGCGAATCCTCAGGATTGCCAGAGCAGCTGCACAGGGGAGGGAGCTGGATGTCATTGTCCATCTAGGGACAAATGACTTGGGTAAGAAAGGGATTAGAGAAGTGCAGGAAGAGTTTGTGGAATTGGGGAGGGGCCTTAGACAAGTAGCACGCACGGTAACCTTCTCGGAGGTGCTGCCCATCTATGGCTTAGGAGAGGCTAGGGTGTTCCGCACCATGGGATTCAATCAGTGGTTGAAAAACTGGTGTGGAGCTCAGGGATTTGGCTTCATTGGGGACTGGGGGTCCACTTGGAGTGATGCAAGCCTATACTGGCATGATGGGCTGCATCTGTCCAGGAGGGGAACCAGGATCCTAGGTGATAGGTTTAAATGCTTCATTGGAAAGCATTTAAACTAGCCAAGGGGGGAGGCACTGGAAAGGAGCAGGGAAATCCTAGCCCCCCACAAAAATATCACGGTAAACACCAACCTAGAGGTGTCGATAGGGTGAAGGGCAGGGGTAAATGGAGAAAGTGACAAAGGCAAGAAGGACAGGGATGGGGCAAAAAGGAGTAAGACCATCAGGAAATGGAGGGTAATGAGTACCAATGCCCGTAGTCTGGGCAACAAGCTCCCTGAGCTGGTGGCCTTGATGGAAGAGGGATGCCTGGATATCATAGCAGTCACAGAAACATGGTACACAGAGAACCATGACTGAGATGTTAACATACCAGGGCATGAACCTACAGGAGAGACAGGCAGGGAGAAGAGGGAGGAGTAGCTCTCTATGTAAAGGAAGGGATAAAAGCAACTGAACAAAAGAGTAAACAAGGAGGAGAGGAGGCACTCTGGGTCACCTTGAGACTGGAAAGGGCACCACAATCTGCACAGGGGTTGTGTACAGACCCCCATGTGAGGGGGAGGGAATGGACAAGGATATGATAGAAGGCATTCATAGAATGGCAGAGAAAGGGGACATACTGTTGATGGGAGACCTGATATGCCAGATGTTAACTGGAGCACATTTGCTGCAGCCACATCCAAGAGCAGGGCCATTCTTGATGCCCTACAGGTGGCAGGCCTCAGACAGCTAGTTTCAGAACCCACTCGTGATGGAGCAATCTTAGACCTCGTATTCTCAAACGGGGGCAGTGAGAGGATCTCAGATCTAGAAGTGGGTTGCCATCTGGGAACAAGTGACCATCAAACAGTGTGGTTCATGTTAAACTCAGCTACAGAGTCAAGCCATACAAAAGTGAGGGTTCTGGACTTCAGGAGGGCTGACTTTGGCAAGATGGGAGAGTGCCTCAGAAAAGCACTAGCAAACAGGGTAGAAGGAGGTGTGGAGCAACAATGGGGAATCATCAGAAATGCCATCACAGAGACAACAAGCCTTTGTGTGAAGCAAATAAACAAATCAAAATGAAAGAAAAAGCCACTATGATTCTCAAAAGAGGTGGCTGTGAAAGTCAGGAAGAAAAAGATAGCATTCCAGAAGTATAAGGAAACATAGAAGGAGCAGGACTGAGAGCTGTACCAGTTAAGGCAGAAGGAAGCAGGGAGGGAAGTCAGAATAGCAAAGGCCCAAACTGAGGAAAAAGATAGCCAACCTCGGTTAAGAAGGGGATAAAACCTTTATAGGTAAATCAGCGGTGAAAAAGACAAAGGGAGGATAGTGGGGCTGAATAGAATGAACAGTGGGTGGGCAGAGGGGACAGTGAAAAGCAGGGATACTGAACGAATATTTCTGCTCAGTATTCACAAAAGAGGAGGGGGAAGTGCCTAATCCAATTAACAGAAGCACTCTTGATAGGGGGGTCGATCCCAGTCCTTTCACAGAGGAAAGGGTTCTGCAAGAACTCCTAAAACTGAAGGTGGACAAAGCAATGAGGCCTGATGGAATTCACCCCAGAATTCTAAAAGAATTAAGGGGGGAACTAGTGAAACCACTGGCTACTCTTTTTAATAAATCATGGGAGGATGTTATGGTACCCGAGGACTGGAGGAAGGCAGATGTGATTCCCCTTCACAAAAGTGGGACCAAGACAGAGGCAGGAAACTACAGACCTGTCAGTCTGACTTCTGTGGTAGGGAAAGTGATGGAGTCACTTCTGAAGGAAAGAATAGTTGAGTACCTAGAGACCAGTGGGGCACAGGACCCAAGGCAGCATGGGTTCACAGCGGGAAAGTCATGTCAGACAAATCTAATAGATTTCTTTGACTGGGTGACCAAAGTAGTAGACCAGGGAGGGGCTGTGGACATGGCCTACCTAGACTTTAGCAAGGCATTTGACAGAGTCCCACACAAAAGATTAATAGTCAAATTAACCAGTCTGGGAATGGGTCCCAGGGTGGTAGCCTGGGTAAAACATTGGCTGGACAACAGGACACAGAAGGTAATTGTAAATGGAGTCCACTTTGAAGAAAGAGGGGTTACTAGTGGGGTACCGCATGGTTCAGTATTGGGTCCAGTCCTTCTTAATGTCTTCATAAGTGACATTGCAGAGGGACTGGAAGGAAAAGTATGTCTCTTTGCAGATGACACAAAGATCTGCAACAGGGTTGATACACAAGGAGGCGTGGAAAGGATGAGAAGGGACTTGGCAAGGTTGGAGGAATGGTCAGAAGTATGGCAGCTAGGATTCAATGCAAAGAAATGCAAAATAATGCACCTGGGAAACAAGAACCCAGGGGAAGAATACACAATGGGGGGGTAGTAACAACAACACAAAAGCAAAGGGACCTGGGGGTAATCATATCAGATGACCTTAAGGTTAGCAAGCAATGTGAGAAGGTAGTAGGGAGGGCTGGGGGTATACTGGGATGCATCAGCAGCAGAAAACAGGAAGTTGTTATCCCTCTGTACAGACAGTTGGTGAGACCCCATCTGGAGTACTGTGTCCAGTTCTGGAGACCCCATCTCCGCAAGGACATAGACAGGATAGAGGCAGTCCAGAGGAGGGAAACTAAAATGGTGCAGGGTCTGCATGAGAAGCCGTATGAGGAGAGACTAAAGGAGCTTAATATGTATACCCTTGAAGAAAGAAGGGGGGACATGATAGAAACTTTAAGTACCTCAGTGGAATCAGTGAAGTCCAAGAGGGTAGTATCTTTCAGAAAAAGATATGCAAGAACAAGGATACAATTTAAAAGATAGAGGGGGTGGTTCAGGGGCAATGTGAGAAGCATTATTTCACAGAGAGGGTAGTGGATGCATGGAACAGCCTTCCTGAGGAGGTTGTGGGGTCTAAAACTGTGGGAGAATTCAAGAATGCATGGGGCAGACATAAGGCAATTCTTGTGGGGGGTAGGAAGAAATAGGCTTTTGGTTAACTAGGATCTGTGGCCTGTCCTGTAGGTAGGGAAATGGGCAGACTAGATGGGCCAAGCGGTCCTTATCTGCCATAAAAGTCTATGTTTCTATGTAGTGACAAGCAGCGCTATTTATAAGATGGAGGTAAAGACATTATGCAGCAGCTGATCATCGACTGACTTGATCAAAGAGGATCAAACAGTTACGATGGGGTTAAAGATGAAGCTGTCAGAGTACAAATTCTGCTATAACTGGGTTTCCCCTATTTTTGGTGATTCACACTGTCTTACTATCTGTTCTGCATTGCCCACTTGCTCCTGCCTTAACTCTGTCCATTAGCTCCTAGTTGTCTTCCAACCTTTATACGATCCCTCCCACTGTGCCCCTCTACAGCTTCCTCCCACAGTGATGTCACTTGCACTTACTGCATCAGGATCGAGCACATGTATGTGGAGACTTCCCAGGCTGCCAGAGGGACATTGGGACATGGGAGTCATTTGGTGGTGGTCATCATACTGTAAGTATGTCTGTGCACATCGTGACTGAGCAGCAAAGCCCTCCTGTGTAGGAATGGAAATCTGGACTATTAAAGAGCCTAAAAACTGGAAAACTAGCATTGTGCACAAAAGAACAGGGAGGCACAATTTTTAAAAGTTGGGGTAACCTTTACAGTCAAATGTGTAAACAGAATCCACTTGATACTTAAGTCCAATTTTTCTGCTGCACAGCATAGTCCTCTAACATCTCTACACTGATAAAGTCTCAAAGCCATAATTTGTAAACTACAGATAGTGAATGAGATCCAAGTACTTCTCTCTTCTCGAGATGGTTTTGGTTCTTGCCTCCACAAAATCTGCCATATCTGGTTGCTGGCACTTTAGTGCCTGTATAATTCTCTTTCTTCTTCATTTTCACCTTCTACAGTGCAGTGACCTCTTACTCTTCCCTAATTTCTGTGACCTAGTAAAATGAAGGGGAGAAATATTCCATCAGATTCTTGGAATAATTATCTCATTAGGTTATTTGTCAGATTTCTTGTTTATTTCCCTTATCCATCCTTTCCTTTTCCTGTTCTGGTCTTTTATTTTTCTTCTACAGTCTTTGATCTTTTTCATTTTCTTTTCCTTTCACTCTCTGTAAAATGTTTGTTTGACATCAGTTGATAGTACGTGTATATTCTATACCTATTAGACACTTTCTTTGCTTAGCAAATTGGTTTACTTGACATGATTTAATGAATGTTACAGTTGTATCTGTTGTTTTAGTAATTCATTATATGTTGTTAATGTTTGTATTGTATTGATTTAAACAGAATTTCTTTGACAAAAAAAAATATTTTCATGCACATTTCATCCCTCTTGGCCTTACCACTTGACTGTTTGTAGACTGCTCCCAATCCGAACAGAACCATGCCGGACATTCCTGTGCTCATCAATGATATCCGTGCCTGCTCCCAAATCTGCTGTGGGAGACACATATATGGCAGTGCTGATACCATCCTTCTTACAGTACTCCCCAGGCTTCGCCAGCCCAGGTATGAAAGTTAGACTTGTAGAACAAACCCAGATCTGCTCAATGATAGCACAGCAGGCTAACCACAGTACTGCGGGGCTGGGCCAATGTCCCCTGTCTGATATGGGAATATGCTGCTATGCAGCAGTGTGTTACCATACCACCTTGAATATTTATAACATTCTAGGTATGGAGGTCCCACCTTCCATCTTGTTTCCTGAGGGCCTAAATCTAGACAAGTTACAAATGTCAATTTTTTTTCTGAACACAAGCTGTCATTGTAATGTAATCCAAATCATTGTGGCTCTGCTTAAGCTACAGAATCACTGCCAAGTGCGAATAAGGCAGACGGGGACTTCCCTGCAAATCGAGGACTAGGACAGAACATGACTGTGCATGGCTATCATGAAACCTAACCAGCATCAAGATTATAGGCCTTAGAGAATGTGGAGACGTGACGTGTATCCACTCTGCCACCTGGGAGCCTTGGGTCCATGTATGGACATGGGTGTCCCGCCCTGGGACCAGTTTGATACTGGGTATACAATGAAGGTGAGGTGCTCTGCTCCTGGTAAGAGAGTGTTTGGCATTCCCCGCCCTCTGTTGATTGATCTGGGAAGGGCAGTGGCATTTACGCGGATGGAAACAGTTTGCCTTGTAACCTTTCCTCCTGGTGAAGAAAAGATGCATCCAAGACAACTTAAGTGATCATGAAGGGGACAAGGACGCCATGATAAGGGTAGCTGGTGTCTTAGAGGAAAAAAAAGTAATGTGCTGAGTGGTCCCTTCACACGGAGTCATTGTTATTAGCAGCACACATTATTACTGTGGTGCTTTGAGTCTTCTTTAGCTTTTCTTTAATTTAAGGGGAGTGCCTTTAAATGTCTGCAGCAGGTTTTTCATCAACATTCTTGGTGGTTTTTGAACAGCCATTTTTCTAAAATGTATTTGCCAAGGATAGTACTAGTCCCAGTTTACATCTCCAGCGCTAAAATCCTTTCTACTGTAGGCATACTGTATGTAACCAAGAACACATAAGAACAGATAGCTGAATCACATGCTGTTCTGCACACAAATATATTGCAAAGCCTTGTTTAAACTTTACTGGGAAAATCCTTGCAAAACAAGAAGGCTGTGATGATTTGCGTGAAATTTTATATTTTTAAGGACTTGCTTTGCAGAAACAGGCATGATGTGTTTGGGCATTATTTCCTTTAAAAGTCTGTGAAGGGGACAGATGCCAACACATAATGTTGTGCTTCACTTCTGACAAATATGCATGCAACTTGCACTGGAGGCAGTTCAGTCTAAGCTGTAAGGATTCAGAGCTGTGAACCAGGAGATCCAGGTTCAAATCCCACATCACACGTCTGCTCAATGTGTGACTCTGAGTAAGGCAATTACCCTTTCTGCATTTCTGTCCTGTGCAGTAAAATGTGTAGAACCAGGACCCCACTGAAACTGAAAGGTTGCATCTCAGCTGTGCTACCCTGGTTAACTGCTCCTGTTTTCAAACCGTGCTGGCATTTTGTGACTGAGAAACCAGTTTGATAGTAGTGGCACTCAAGACAAAACAATATGCACATTAGCGTAGTCCGGCAAAAATAGTATTTATTGCTGAATGCAGAAAATAAAAAAGTCAAACCGTGTCTTACAGCAAATACCTGCTGCTCCAACTCAGGTTTTTTGTGGCACAAGTCATGATTTGAGGCAACTTGCATTAGAAAATAAATTACTCATGTCATTACACAAGTGCTAACATTTTGGATGCAACTGTGTCCGAGCTGCAGATGCTGGTAGATCATCTCATAGCAGGTCTGCCAGTGTGCATGTAAGTCTGCTTTGAAAATAGGCAGATGGGTCCATGACAGATACTTTCTGAAAATCATGCTTCAAAATGTTGTTTGCTGTTGCTCAGAATTCTCTCATTTCTACCTGTGTTACACTGGTATCACTGTGCTTTGACAGTTTTCCATTCTTCTTTCTTGCTTTATGTCTTGGTCACAAATATTTATTTTATTTTATTTAGTTTTTGTTGACTGGGTAAGTGCACTAGACAGATCCTGCCTATTTTCAGGCACGACCTGGGGGAGGGGGATACAGATGAATGCCAACTGACCTTGAACCAGATTAAGCTGTTGATGGTATTTTTAGTGAATGAGGGAAATTGGGCCAGGACACCGGGGAAATTCCCCTACTCTTTTTTGATAAGTGCCATGGGATCTTTAACATCCACCTCAACTATCACCAATCCAGGCAGATGGGACCTCGGTTTAACGTCTCATCCGAAAGACAGCACCTCAGAAGTGCAGCACCCCTCTCATGCTGCACTACAGTGTCAGTACTGGGATATTAACCCAAGTGCCAGATGTGGGAACTGAACCCACAGCCCTTTGATCTCCCGGCCTCAGAGGCAAGTGTGCTACCTACTGAGCCACTAACATTGTCAATAGCACAGTGCTATAACAGCAGGATTGTCTCAAGGTTTAAACATTTGTCTGCGGAAACTCTGCCATTACTACTCTCGTGGCAGTTATCATGCTGCTGCGGCTGCATAGACTAAGATTTAATACACTGCAATCTAGTGACATCACCAGAAAGGGAAGCCTATACTGGTATTGTATCTGCCAGTGTTTATTTTGAAGAGTGGACTTAAGTATGTAGATATGCTGTAGTTCTCTGTATTGTAAGACTGACTGGAGTTTCCAGTTCAAAGTCATCAATTTTAGAAGCCTAATATAGTATATTTTAATTAATAAATGGCAGATTTCTCAACGTATAAATATAGAATAAAGTATGGGGAAGTGTGTGATACAAGAATTTAATGCACACCCGAGGTGTGACATGCTACATAAACCCTGAGAGTGAAGCTCGAGGGGTTTATTAAACCATCCTACACCAAGGGTGCGCAATAAATTCAAGTGTCACACTCTTCCCCATCTTTTATTTTATATAATAACTGACAAGCATTTTTTTTCCAGCCCGAGTCCTCTGATCCTAGACACACACACACACACACACACACACACACACAAACATACAGACATATAGACAGACAGAGACAGACACACACTGTACACACACACACACACACACTGTACACACACACGGTACACACATGTGCACACACACTGTACACACACATTGTACACACACACTGTACACACACACACTTTGTACACACGCTGCACGCACACTGCACATACACACACACACACACACACACACACACACACTCACACACTGTACACACCCACACACACTGTACACACACACACACACACACGCATATACACTCACACACTGTACTCACACACTCACATGCACTGCGCACACACACACACACACAAACTGTATACACACACACACTCTCTCTCTCACACACACACACACACACACTCACACAGCTTCTTCAACTTTTTTACTTCATTTATTTATTTTTTTGGGGGGGGCGAACAGTGTCAGTTCACATCGCGATCACGCTTAGCTCTGTATGCTGTTAGCTACAGAGCTGGACCTGCTCGCAATGTTTATCACCTGAAGATGGCGAATTGCAGGATCAATCAGATAAGGTTTTTTTATTTAAAATACAAGGCAGGATTAACCAGACAGAGAAATATAAGTGGTTACCTGTAGGTGAAGAGTATTGTGGCCACTCCTCACTAACGGAGATATGGAGCTGTCATGTTTGAGGAACTGTTCTGCCCTCCCTCAGACAGGGGGAGAGCCAATGACAGAGTGACAATGTTGACTGACAGGAGCCCGTGCTCACTGTAATAACCTGTGGGTTATTATGGCAAATATCAACTGGCTGAGTCGTAAGAAAAAATTGCTCACCAGTTATTATAAAGGTTTATCAGTCCATCAAGATCACCACTGACAATTTATATAGATTAGGTGAGCTATTTAATAATATAATAATAATAAAATTTATTTGATTAAGCGCCTTTCAAATATTTCAAGGAGCTGTACAGTCTTCATACATTTATCATAATCAAAGACAACAATAACAATAACAATACAACAGATAAATAAATAAAACGATTTAAAATACAACAGAGAAGGCCTGAATCCATAAAAATGATTTTAAGGCCTTCTTAAACCCATCCACAGTTGTACTTTCTCGGAGCTGGCGGGGCAGAGAATTCCAAAGGGTGGGAGCCACAAAGCCAAACGCACGGGCTCCAGAGGACTTCAGATTCACCCTCGGAATCTCCAGCAACCCCTCGTCAGCCGAGCGGAGCTGTCTCAGAGGGGCGTAAGGCACCAGAAGCTCTTTCAGGTAGTCGGGACCTAAGCCGTGTAGGGCTTTGTAGGTCAAAAGACCCACTTTAAAGGTGATCCGCCACTGTATAGGCAGCCAGTGCAGAGTGCGCAGCACAGGGGTGATGTGAGATCTTCTAGACACCCCAGTCAACAAACGTGCTGCAGCATTCTGCACTAGCTGCAAGCAGCGGATTTCAACCCCAGCAAGCCCTAGGTACAGGGAGTTGCAATCAATCAAGACGTGATGTCACAGAGGCGTGACCAAAACTGCAAATCGCCTGGTGGAACCAGGTGCCTAATCCTGAGATGTTTCTAAGATGGAAAATGAAGTCTTGACTACTGCAGACACCTGATAACGGAGGGTCAAACCAGTGTCAAGCTCCACACCCAGGTTACGCACCCGTTCAGAGGTGGGGATCTGGTCTACCCCAAGAACTAATCCAGAGGGGGACACTATCCCCTGACCCTCAGCCCTGCGACCAGGGTCCACCACCATAACCTCGGTCTTTCCCGGGTTCAACTTTAATCCACTGATATTCATCCAGTCTTGGATATCAGCGAGGCAGTTATTCAGCACCGAGATAGCACTAACCTGGTCGGGTGCAAAAGACAGGTAGAGCTGGGTATCATCGGCATAACAATGAAACCTCAGCTCATACCGTCTTACAATGTCCCCGAGGGATAGCATATATACTGCGAACAACATGGGAGAGAGCACTGAACCCTGAGGTACCCCACAGGAAAGAGAGACAGTCCCGGATGAATGTAAACTGGAAACCACTCTCTGAGTTCTCCCCAGGAGGTAAGATGAAAACCATCTGAGGACAACACCTGAGAGCCCACAGATGGACCTCAGACGTTCGAGCAAAACCCCATGGTCCACAGTATCAAAAGCTGATGACAGATCAAGGAGAACCAAGATAGAACGGTGTCTCCGATCTCTCGCCATCAGGAGATCATTGAGCACCCGAACCAGAGCAGTCTCGGTGCTATGCCTCTTACGTAAACCCGACTGGAGAGGCTCATATAAACTATGGATGGTCAAATGGTTGTCAAGTTGAGCCGCCACAACCTTTTCAATAACCTTCCCCAAAAAAGGGAGGTTAGATTGACGGTAGTTGGCGAAATCATTCGGGTCTAAGGAAGCTTTCTTCAGGAGGGGAGTCACCACCCCTTCTTTCAGAGAGCTAGGGAAAACTCCCATTTCCAAAGAACACCGAATTATCCGAACAAGGACTGGGCCAATAAATTCACTACATCCTAAAATCAAGGAAGTAGGGCCTGGATCCAAACTACAACAAGTTGGGCGCATCTCAGAGAAACTGTATTTGTGCAATACAGTTATATTAAATATACATTTGTATTAAGCTGGCCCAGTGGCATGGAGGGCTGAGACACCTGTGCCTCACCTGCCGCCATGCTGGCGACCTGGTTTCCGGAACAGACCTGAGTTGCCGAGGGGGACTACAGGATGCTTTTCTCCTTCGGGGAGGGTGGTTTGCTAGCTCAGCTGCGATACTGCCAACTGCCACTTAGGTGACCACAGGGGGCAATGCAGGCAGAGTAGCAAGGGGGAAGGTGAGTACTTTCTGACTGGCATGCACAAATATGTGTGCGTCCACTCAGTCCTCACCCACAAGGCACCCAAAGGAAGGTGAAAAAATGGCAGGAAAAAGCCACAGCCACTCTGGGATGACACCACCTTCCTCCACAGGCTGTGCACCACCTACTGGGCTGCCTGCTGCCACGTTCATTACTTAGTCTTCCAGGCTTCAGGGGAACCTAGGAGGCTGTGCCACTGGGGTCTGTGGGTCATTGCAGGGTAAGCCCCAGAGATATTGAGTGACAGGACTGGGGGGAGTGGCAAGGTGGAAGGGGCCTGCCAGGGAGGAGGGGGACAAATAAAAAAAACCAAAAACACTTGTATTGACATGTTGCTTGTTATGTTGACTGAAACATGATTTGATAGGATACATAATGTAGGTTGTTATACTGTAACATTCTTTGTCAAAGATGGAGAAAGGGGTTTAAAAAATATGATACTTATTCCTGGAAATTATTTATTTAATCAAATGCATTTAAAGGAGAATGTCGTTTTACAGGGTCTCTCATAGTCTGAAAGTCCATGACAAACTCTTTCAGGTGAGGTATTGGACTTACTTGTCAGTTTCAGAAGTCTGGAGATACAGTGCCAGCCAGAGATTCGCAACACATACCAAGACATATTACACTGAAATCCCTTTGACATGAATGGAATTTTGCTGTGATATATCTACTAACCAGACTGGGGGATGTACACCGTGAACAAGAGTAAACTCAGTCTAAGCCTGATAGGCAGAGCAAAAACCAACAGTAGTTCTACTAAAAAAACAATAGCAACCAACCCATAAACAGGCACTGCTGTCCTAGAATTAAACACTCCCCAATAATCAGAGGGACCAAAGCAAGCAAGCCAAACTAGGGGAACTCCAGAAACAAAAATGACAGGGCGAACAAACAAAGTAGCCTGACCCCGCCCAGTCAGTATCTGCAAGGTGAAAAACTGCCTAAAATTTCTGTCCCCTACATCAGAATTATTTAGCAAATGCAGAATTCTGAGACAACATACATAGAGTTCTCATATGAAGGGAAAAGATTCATTGTTTGTGAGGTGTGTACAGTGTTTGTAAACATTAACTTTAGCCTTTCTCTAGTCCCACCGTCAGTAGAAGAGCCAGGCAGCATTAGGGAACTACAGAAACAAAGAACTACTGTGCACACTGGTGCAGGGCAGGGTGCTGGTCAGGGGTTTGGTGCCCCAAATTCAATACACACAAAGAAAACAAAGGATCATAGCCCTCCCATTCAGTGTTTCGTGAACTGTGCGTAGTGCTTGTAAACGTTACCTTTGGCCTTTCTCTATTCCCACCCTCAGTAGAGGATCCGGTCAGCGTTAGGGAAACAGAAGGTCCAAAAAGTGAGATTACCTCCTCCAACTCATGAAGAATGTGAACAGAATCACACAGGTGAGGAAAAACCCATGAGGAGGAAACCGCTGAGGAACCATGGCTACTGAACTGCCTGTCCTCTGGATATACTAAGAGGAGAAATCCTAAAATGCTTGTCTGATTTCCCCTGCCAGGTTGGAGATGTATGCTTCTAGGCATGAAGAGGTCCATCTTCCAAGACTCTTGATAAAATGAGCAGGAATGTTGGTTTGGATGCTGATTATGCTGCTTCGATCTGAAGGAATATCCTGAGAATCCATAAGAATTAAGTCGGAGCCATTATAGGACAGTTCTCACAAGCTCCATGCATCGTTTGCTAGTTGTTGTTACATGATTGTCAGAAGTCAGAAGCGGTTGAGAAGACTTAGAGCAAATGAAGTATTGCATGAGTTGTTCGAAAAGAGCAAATGGGCACCAGTAATTATGAATCGGGTAATATGAAATCTGAGCTCCTTTGTGAAGTCTGTTTGTCTTTGAAGTTGGAAGCAACAGGATGTAACAATCTGTTTTCTTATATTGGTGACTGTAAGGATTTTAGCAGAAGAGGCTGATGATCTAGGCAACTCCTTGGGATGCAGAAAGCTGGACAAATAGCTGATGAGACCAGAATGTTCGAAGTAGGGTCAAATGGAACAGTAGACGGCATGACCAACAAGTTTCAGAACATAAGTCTATTGACAGGAAATTGTTCAGGAGCTTTGAGGGATGACACTTTATGAATCCAAGCAGGAGAAGTTTAACTGACGCATGACATAAAACTAAAGACAGGGACAGATTTGACTAAGATAAGAAGAATTGGATTCTGGGTAAATATTGCATTATGGTCCCATGTGATAATTTCAAGGTTTGATGGTAGGTTATGAATGCAAGTACAAGATCGATAGATGAGAAACTCTTATGGATTGATTGGAAGGCATAAAATGAGGAATACTTATTCCACAATGGTGATAAGAGTTGCTTGGGTAGCAGATTCTAAGGTGGACCACATAAAATCTTCCACTTGCTGGTAGTCATATACTAAGTCATGATGAGACCGGCAAATCGAGGAGGAGATGTAATGATCGAGTCTGGTGAGGGATATATGTGATAGAAGTCCTGGAATTGACATCAAGATAAAAAATAAACTGCTTCTTTCCTGTGTAGCCAGAAATATGAAAGTATTTCAGAGTGAAATTATAGTATAGAGATAACCAAGTCAGCCTCTGCATGAACAGAGTGATGGAATCAGATGAAGACCTGCCCTTATTGATAATGTTCACTGTTTATTGACATCTGAAAAGACTGAGGTGGTCTGCTGACCAGAGATGCCCCCATACAAGTGCAGCGACTTCTGTAGGGAGGATTTTGCAGAGAGGAGATGTTGTTGAAAAGTATCGAAAGGTGGATATGTGAAGAGGCCAGGGAGCGGTGATTCAGGAATGCTCAAAAATAGCATCAGATCCATGAGTTAGTGATGTGTCAGTTCATATCCTGGGCTGTAAGTCAGGAGACTGGGTCTTGTAAAACATAAAACATGCGTTCCAGTAGGCAGGACAATGAGATGAAGTGATAGTCATTGTGTAGAACAGGACACTTTAGGACAAATGAATCGAGCATGAGCGGCACCGCAAAAAATTCAGATAGGAAAAATGAACAGTCCGAGCCCCAGCAGCCTTCGTCAAAAAAGTTATTGCAGATCAGTTTGCTTTCTGCATATTTAATGAGTCTGCCTCATCTGCCCAAGTTGGGGTGGAAAGGGGCATCAGGAATAGCAATCAGAGGGTTCAGTCTCAAAGAAGAAAAGGAAGCAGGAGCTGCTCCAGCTGATCTGTCACTCATAGCTGAAATGGTAGATGGTGAGACATCTAACATACAGTGCTCCCTCACTTATCCACCCCTCGATTATCCACCACCCTCTGTTACTGCCAGTCTCACCTCATGTCCCAACAGATACCCATGTTAATTCCCTCTTTCGTCCGCCTCCCTCTGTGTCCGCCATCCGCCAGCATTTTATTCTGCCCAACCGCTATATCTCCCATTGTAATTTCCCTCCTTCTTCTGCTATCCAAGCCGTCTAGCGTCTCGCGTCACACGCACTGCATAATGGGCTAAAAAATTGCAGATGTTTTTGAATCAAATTCATTTGTGTTCTTATCGAAAAAATTACTTTGTAGGGTCATCTTGGCCATACAAGGTGAGTGCTGTACTGTACAGTACAGTATGCAGACCTCCCTCCCGTAACTCCCCTCGCAATCCCATCGGTCGTCCGTACATCTTCTGATATGCATTGGCCTTATTAGGGGACACAATATATTTTGTAGTGTGCAGGGGTGTTGGTGGTGTGGCTTATGCAGAAGTGGGAACCAGGAAGTCAGTGGCAGATGCGATGGCTGAGTCGACGTGTATAAAGTGAACATGGCATGTAATGGTATGCCCATCTAACCTGCATGAGACATTTTTTTTCCTCTATTTTGTTCCTCCTCTGAGGCACCTGAATCCCTTTGGTGCGCTCAACAACGCTGTCAACCTGATCTTTTTAGAGGGTTTTAGAGGGTTCATAATCAGACACAAAGCACTCTCAGTACTCAGCTCCTCCCTGCCTTAAATTACAGAACGTACATCCTCCTTCCCCTACTGGAATAACTAACAAATACAGGGACATCCTTCTCTGGATCACCCACTCCCTTTCCCACTCCACTGTACTGTACATGCGAGCATGTTTTTAACAAATAATTGTTTCACTGAATAAAGTAAAACATATCACAAAATAAAACATTTTTGCAAATACAGTATATCTAAGGGTTTAAAAGTGTATGCACACTATATACACCAGCAAATCACCCTGATATGATGTTTAACATTTTTTAATATTACAGGTGCCATCATTTAACATACACCCTCTGTTAAACACCACCCTCTCGTATACGCCAGAAAACAGTGGCACAAAGTTGGGCGGGTAATAGAGGGAGCACTGTAGTTAAAAAAAAAAAACTAAGGGAAGCAAAATGGGCAAGGGAGCCATTCAGCAGACAGGAGTATGCTAACTGCCCAGCACATTGAGCACAAAACGGCTCATTGCTGAGGAATGCCCAGTTCAACTTGTAGTAACGGAAGCTAATGCAGCTGCAACTTTGCGAAGAAGGACTGACTATAATCATAGAATTCCATCCCTCCATATCAATACCTAGACCGACCAAGAGATACAAGTACAAGTCCAGTTCCTCACGTCTAGACGGCAATGCAGAATAAAGCCATCATGATATAAGCTGAAAGGAAGAACACAGTCTGGTATAGACAATTTCTTCTTTAGTCTGGGATCTTTCGACTTCAGAATGACAGACATCTCAAGATACTATTCTGTTTTTGATGGTATCAAAGGATGAGCTGAAAAGTGATATCAGGCTTACTTCCTTTCCAGCTATGATATCCCGGCCGAGTTGTACGGGATAAATGGAATAGGGCAGGTAAACTGAGCAGGAATGGCTGAAGAAGAAATACTTTAGTGCATTCCACTTAAATGCATACCCTCGGGACAGAAGAAAAGTATGTGTTTAAGCGTGCTACGCACTTATGCATTCCTGTATGCTTTGTATTGTGCGGCTTTTTTTTGACTGCGTATATATGGAGTCACATGTTTTAAATAACTGGTATGCTGTTACAGATGTGCTTATGTATGAAACCCACATTCTTATAGTTTTATAGCCTGTGGCTAATTATTTATTTATTTTTATTTTTTTTTTTAGACTTTTTATCCCCGCCTTATTGCCCTCTCAGCCTATTCCTTCAGACTTGATCATCCCCTGTGAATCCCACCCACAGAGTCTGCCTCTAGAGTGCCCGGCTGACTCCTGTATCTCTCCTACCTTGTTCCTTCCTTCAGAGTGCCTGCACATTGTGGTCTTGCCCGTGGGTAGGTGGTCCTAGGGTCGGATCAGTTGTCATCCAGGGTTGAGAGGGTATTTTTCCATTTTTCTCCCCCTGTTGTCCCCTTTTCCCCTGAGGACATCGGCAAGTAGGACTGACATCCAGACAGACTGCGAACTGACGCATGCCGTTGTCATGTGCCCTCTATGTCCTCCCCTCCCAGACTCTGTAGAGCCGCCTGTGCCCCGGTGCCCATGCTTTCACAGGCACTGGAACGTCAGGTGCATGAAGCACCCCGGGATCCTGCCCCTGGAGGAGGAGGAGAGCATCCAATGGGACACTTGATCTTCCTCCTCCTCCCCTCCGACCCCTGGCAACCCGAGGCCATTCCTGAACCCGGGTTGCCGGTGTGGTGCGAGGTGTGGCGTCCAACGCCTCAACCCTCAGCACCACCAGGCTGGGTATTTACTATTTTTAATTAGATATCAAATGTTTTTTTTTGTTTGTTGGAGGGAGGATGGCTTCTAAAAATGTGTCTGCTTGTGCTTATGACTTTGTGCTTCTTGGTTGTGCTGTCTGGGGACTTATGTGCTTTTTGGTGACATTGCAGCAGGGAGGGTGGATGGGCTGTGAAACTGTGCTTTCTTTTGTGACTTGTGGGACTTAGTACTTCTGTTAAAACAACTTTATTTAAAAAAAATCAGCTTTGTTTAGCAAAAGATTTCTGTAATCTTACTTTGCCGACTTTTCCTAGTTGCTGTTGACATGCAGAAATCTTCAACGTGGTAGAAAGTGGCAAAGTTTTCATCGCAGACTGCATTCAGCTCAATGTACTGCTGCAGTTTACTGAGGTATTGCTGCACTTCTGAATTCGTCGACATCAAGACTTCTGTTTCTTCCTCCTCCTCATCTTTCTCCTCCTCTAGGTGAAGAACTTGTTTGGTGATTTCAGAGTAAGTAATTTCGCTGAAGCAGGGCACTGAGTCATCAATGTCCACAAACGCATTGAATTCCTCAGCAGTCAGTTTTCGGGCAAAGTTAGCTGGATCTCTGTTTCGGGCTCAGCATATGGTGTTTCTTTATGGAACCCAGCCTTCCTGTAGCAGTTTTGAATAGTTTCACACATAATTTCTCCCCATGACTGACATAACATATGAATGGTGTCAAGTATGGTTAACCTTTTGGCTAGCTCATTCACTGAAATGGTAGCCCCACTGTCAAAGGAGGTAAGAATCATATCTAACATGCAACGCCTGTAAAGGCTTTTTAAATTCTTAGTTATGCCCATGTCCATGGGCTGAATCAAGGACATCATGCTAAGTGGCGGAAAAATTACTACAGTGATTGTATGGAGTTATGAGGGGGTAAGCGTTAAAGTTGTCCATGATTGTATGGAGTTGTGAGGGGGTGAGCATTAAAGTTGTCTAGTAGGAGGACGATTTTCCTGTATTTGCACCCCATCTCCCTATCAAAGTCTTTTGTCCACTCATTAAACAGGAATGCTGTCATCCATGCATTTTGGTTAACCCTGTAAGTTACAGGTAAATGTTGGACTTCAATGTCTTTAAAACATCTGGGCTTCTGACTCTTCCCTAGGACTATTTACTTGCACTTATCGCTGCTGTCCATGTTTTCACATGTAAGGACAGTGATGTGCTCTTTGGCTTTTTTACTCCCAGAAATGGAATTGTTTTCAAAAGTAAGTGTCCCATCAGGTGTAGCCATGTAATAAATTCAAGTTCTATCGGCATTGTACATATCTTTGGGTTGGAATTCGGCCAAAATGGTAGGGAGCACTGTCTGCGCCCAGTTATCTGCCCCTGCTGTGTTGGCATCTTTTTTTTCCTTCATGTGCCTTTTTAAACAAAGTGTTGTGCTGCTGTTTGAAGCGGCACAGCCACCCATTGCTTGGTTCAGACTTGGATTTCCAAAAGAACTCTGCAAGCTTTTTAGCTTTGGTGTGCATTAGGGGTCTGGGGACAGACATGTCAGAGCTCCCTAGCATTCTCAAACCAACAGAGTAAAGCATCCGCCACTGTTGAGTCCTTGCCCTCCTTTTTTCTTTTCCTGCTCATGTATGAATTGCTTTGGAATTTGGCTCTGATGGTGTCTTTGTTCTTCTGCAGATGACTCACTTGAGAATGAGAAGTCCCCCATTGTCTCGCAGCTTGACTCTGTGTAGCCCCAGGCAGGTCTAAATCGTCCAGCACAGCAGTCTTGTCTGTGTAGGTTAACTCTTTCTTCTTTGGGCAGGGGGAAACAGGACAGGAGTTTGATGTAGCCATTGTAAGCATCTAAAGATGTGATCAGCACACAGTGCTTAAATAGCACAAGCAATTGAGGGTGCTATCTAACGAGGTGCAGAGGTACCTCAGAGCTGTAATCACACCTGCAGTGCTTTGACATGCTAATGAGGTCATTCAGTGTCTCAAACACATTCAGTCACAGACTGGCCGTTAAGGCATACAGAACACTGCCTTAGATCAGAAAAAATGTACTATGTGTTTATCAGAGTTTTTTAACATTGATGGTATAGTAAACAAATCAGGACTTTGAAATATTATGCGTTTAAGTGGTCTATATGTTTAAGCGGTATACATTTAAGTGGGCTCGACTGTACTAGAATTCTGTTGAGTTGGCAGCTCTGAAGTGGATGAAGTGCTTATGGTTGGCATATCACTTGTAGAAGCAGCATTCTCTTGAGTATAGTGGGTGGATGAAGGACAGCAGGTTCTGCAAAGCTGGAGCAGGGGTAGGTTGCAAGGAAAGGCAAGCTTCGAGAGAAACAATACACGATGCTGTGATATGAATGTGACGAGCTGAACCACAAATTCTTGAATTTCAGATAAAGCAGCAGGAATAGGCTAGGAATGAGCAGGCTAGGTGAAGGATCTCTGGCAGGCTGAGATTTAGCAGCTGTGTATGAATTGTACAGATCTTACTTTGAATAAGAGCTCCTGCAGCAGGCTACACCTTAAGCAATATGCCATCAGGCACTAGGACTCCACAGAAAACTTCTGTCCAGCAGTACACAGCTGGGGCCCACCCCTTACGTCAGTCCGCCCACTGATGTCACCCTCTGTATAAAGGGGCGGTCCCCAGCCTCACCTCAGTTCTTTTCCTGCTCTTGACCCATGTACTTCGGCTCCTAGGATGCCTCGTTGCATCTGTTGACCGCCATCTTTAGTCTTCTAGTTCAGGAAGTACCCATTTTATTTCCTCAATATTTTGTTTTTATTTCATAGAAACATAGAAACACAGACTTGGATGGCAGATAAGGACCACTTGGCCCACCCAGTCTGCCCATTTCCCTACCTACTGGATAAGCTGCAGATTCTAGTTAACCAACAGCCTACTTCCTGCAACCCCCCACTATAATTGCCTTGTGTCTGTCCCATGCATGTTTGAATTCTCCCACTGTTTTAGACCCAACAACCTCCTCAGGAAGGCTGTTCCATGTATCCACCACTCTCTCCATGGAAAAAAATTTCCTCACATTACCCCTGAGCCGTCCCCCCTCTATCTTTAAATTGTGCCCCCTTGTTCTTACACATCTCTTTTTCTGAAAGATGCTACCCTCCTGGACTTTGTTGATTCCCTTGAGGTACTTGAACATTTCTATCATGTCCCTCCCCCCGTCCCTCCTTTCATCAAGAGTATACATATTAAGCTCTCTCAGTCTCTCTTCATATGGTTTCTGCTGCAGACCCTGCACCATTTTAGTTGCCCTCCTCTGGACTGCTTCCATCCCCTTGCGTAGATGAGAGCTCCAAAACTGCACACAGTACTCCAGATGGGGTCCCACCAACTGTCTGTCGATACAGTTAATGTCTTCTCCATCTTCTCCAACAAAGCGACGGAAATCTAAGTGTCCATGTGGGCGGCAGATTCTGGCAGAACACTTTCACTCCCAGTGCCTCTTCTGCCTGGGGCTGACCACAACATGGACTCCTGCTCAGACTGCAGAAAATGTAACCAGCGGACGTGCATCCATCACTGCAAGACACTCCAGGCCTACATCACGGAGCAGCAGCTTGCCACTCTTCAATGTCCAGCAAAGGCCGGCTCTTCAGCCTCCAGATCGCTGACTTCCCACAAGGAGAAACACTCAGGAGGGAAGCACCACAACAAGGAGTATAGTAGGTCGGAGTCCCACTCAAAATCTCCTCATAGTAAGAACAAACCTACTGGTTCATACTCTGGCAAGAGAGCGGACTCTGCCCCCTCATCAGGCCTTACATCCTCCGGTCTACCATTGATGAAGGCTCCCACCCTTACCCTCTCAGCAGGTGGCAGCTCTTCGGGGCAAGGGCCTTTAGGTCTCTCCCTAAGTTTTAGGTCTTTCCAGCAACCATCGGGGCCTAAGGCCAGGACTTCAGCCAATAAGGGGGTGGTGTCTTCCTCCTGCTCCTGCTCATCGTCGATGGCAGATGATGGGCACAGATGCCTTGAGCATTCCCGCTCAAGGGAGCACTCTTCCCGAGACTCGTCAGCTGCAAAAGCAAAAACCCTGATGCAGGTCTCGGACAACCGGGGTTCCAGCAGGTGGAAGGACCAGAGACAGACACCACAGGGTAAGGTGCCAAGCGACCAGATGTCCAGGGCAGCTACTCAAGCCCAGACGCTCCCGGGTCTACCACCTCAGAACCTGATGACAGGACCGCTGTCTTCATCGGACCTTCAGCCTGATGATTGGGTACCTGCTGACACAGCGACAGGCCATACGCTCTCTGTTCCGGTGCCGGATGACCAGGCGTCAGGGGACCAGTTGACAGGCCCTAATGCACCATCAAGTCCTGACAAACGCCCGCAGGAGACACTAGGGCCCAGCAGCCCACCAAAGGCCCCCGCGGAGAATAAGGGTACACCACCCCCGCATGTACTCATGGTTTCCCTAGTGGACGTTGTACAGCTGTTCATGTCCTGGTGGAACACAGTTAAGGGGATTTGCTCAAGAAAGATGCCCCCTCACCTCTTGCACCACCTCAGCCTCCCACCCCAGTCCTGGACAAGACACCAGTTCCTCTGCCATCATCTCCACTCTTTCCCAGGAGTCCAACTCCACCTGGTTCAGATGTGGAGCATCGCAGGCGCAAGGACAGATGTCGCCGCTCCTCATTCAGGTCTTCTTCCTTGGATGACAGGAGCTGTCGCTGGCACAAGTGCAAGCGTTCAAGGTCAGCGTCCCCTTCTGCATCCACTGGCCATACTTGATCCTTGAATTCCTCTTCCAGGGGTTACTCCCAGAGGTCAGAAAGTCCAACAGGTCTCCCCCAGATGACCCAACCTTCATGGATGTTATGCGCCACCTCCAGTTCCTGAACCAATGGGATATGGAGGAATTGGATCCAGAGAGGAAGAGGTTCCACCCCTTTTTGGGCATGAGTGACCCAGAACATCTGGTCATTCCCCCTTTGGTTCCCCCCTTCCAGGATGTAACCAAATTGGCTTGGGAGCACCCTGTCTCTTTCTCAGCTGTTCCCAAGAAGGCGGACAGACTCTATAAGCCCCCTAAGGCTGAGCCTTTCCTGGGAGAAAATCCAAGGGCAGATTCCATGGTCCTAACTGCAGCTCATGGTAGGACCAAGCAACCGAAACATATGAGCTCACAGCCCACCCGACAAGGAGTCTAAGAAATTGAACCAGTTCGGGCGGAGAGTCTACGCTTCTTCCACATGTTCCATGCGGTCTCTAAATTTTCTAGCACACATTGTGCTTTACCAAAAATCTCTTTGGGAGACAGCCCTGGAGCTAGCCCAAAAGCAGCCTGAAGGCTCGTCCTGTATGGAACTTTTGGACATCCTTCAATCCAGGCTGGATGTAGGGAAGCACGTGCTGAAGGCATCCTGCGATTCAGCAGACACAGCCGCTCGAGCTGCTGCTACCAGGATCTGCCTCCATTGTCACTCCTGGCTGAAGGTATCCTGGTTTAGACAGGACCTCCAGGCTTCGATCCTGGATGCTCCTTTTCATGGGTCCATCCTCTTTGGAGAGGAGGTACAAAAAATCATTATGGATCTGCAAAACTCAGGGAAGATGGTGCAGTCCACCCACCACCTGTGTCAGTCGGACCCTCAGCAGCCCAAGCGTAAGTCATTTCGGTGCCCAGGTGCCAGCAGACAGAGAGGCCAGCAGCCCCGAGGTCCCTTCAAGTGGACACTTGGGCTGCTGAGGGTCCAACCGACACATGTAGTGGATGGACTGCACCGCCTTCCCTGAGTCTTGCAGATCCATAATGATTTTTTGTACCTCCTCTCCAAAGAGGACGGACCCATGGAAAAGGGCATGGATGCAGTATAGCGTGGTGGTTCAGGGGAACCACTACTAATTCCGGGCTCTGCCTTTTGGTCTCTCTTTAGCGCCGAGGGTGTTCACCAAGTGTCTTGCGGTGGTGGCAGCCGCTTTAAGGAGACAGGGTCATTTAGTCTATCCTTACCTGGATGATTGGCTTCTAGCTGCCCCCTCCAGGTCACAGTTATTTTGCACCTTCTTGGATACATTCCTGATGTTCCAGCAGCTGGGGATAACCATCAACCTCCCAAAGTCCTGTCCTTGGCCCTGCCATCGTCTGCAGTACATAGGGGCCATTCTGGACACACAGCAGGGAAGAGTTTTTCACCCACCCGACAGAGCCAGTCGGCTGAGAGATCGGGCCTGCAAAGTAGTTGCATCCAACTGTGTCATGGCAAGGACTGTGTTGCAGCTACTAGGGCACAAGGCGGCGGCCATACCCATGATACTACTGGCATGCTTGCATATGAGAGTTCTGCAACAAAACCTATGATTTCAATGGGACCAGAGGTCTGATTACTTCAAACATCCTATAAGTGTGTCGAGGGTTGTTCAATAGATGCTATTATGGTGGCTGACTTCTCCCAGTTTGGAATCGGAAGTCTCAATCCTAACATCTCTCTGTCTGCTCCTGCCATCTCCTATCCTATATCCATCTTACTAAACCTCTCCTTTGCCTCCTCCACTTTCCCTGCAGCATAGAAACATGCCACGGTTCTTCCACTACCCAAAGGGGGTGATCCCTCCTCCCCAAACAACTACCATCGTATCTCTCTCCTTCCTACTCTGGCAAAGCTCCAGGAACACCTAGTCCTTGAACAACTCACCTCCTACATTACTGACTCCTCCTTTCTCACTCCTTTCCAAGCTGGCTTCAGGAAACACCACTCTACTGCCATCTCACTTTTACGCGTGACAGACACAGTCGCCTCGGGTATGGACAAAGGCCACATAACCTCAGCTATTTTTATTGACTTGGCCAAGGCCTTCGACACTGTCTCCCACCCTATTCTCATAGACTGCCTCAAGACCACATGTCTCTCACCAAATGCCACTGACTGGTTCAAATCTTATTTATCAGGTAGAACTCAATCTGTTCGGGTAGCAGAGGCCATCTCCTCTCCTCTCCCCTCCCCATTACCATGGGAGTTCCCCAAGGATCGGTACTAGGTCCACTCCTTTTTTTCTATTTTCCTAAACGACCTCCCTCAGGTCTGCTCAACTACTGATATACACATGTATGCAGATGATACTGTGCTGCTCACAACGGGTAACTCAGTCCCTGATGTCACTGCCAGACTACAGTTAGATTTTGAAAAGGTGCAATGCTGACTAAGGGAATGCCATCTTTTCCTAAACTCAAAGAAAACAGTCTCTATGACGTTTGGTACTAGGCAGAGGTTGACAAGGCTTCCCTCCCTACCCACCTTCGTCACTACAGATGGAACTGTACTTGAAGACACCACTTCCTTCCACGATCTAGGAGTCTGGCTTGATAGAAACCTAAACTTCTCCATCCACATTGATGCTATGCTAAAGAAACTCCGGCCTAAACTAGGGGCCCTCTGTCATAGCAGGAGGAGTATCCCTCACTTTGCCAGAAGGGAACTAGTACACAAAATGATACTGCCTACCTTCGACTATTGTGATGTCATATATGGTGCTGCCCCTCAGTCCTCCTTATCCAGGCTTGAACCTCTCTTCAACTCCTTCTGTCGTTATGCCTTGGATGCTCGTGCTCTGACACATCACTGCTCCTTCTACCACTCTCTGAATTTTAATTCACTTGCTGACAGGAGAACACTGCACGCGGCTAAGTTTATCTCAAAATTCTGGTTAGGCTCACTGCCATCTTATCTAGTCGCCTCCTTATCCGCCCCTCACTAGTCCAAATACACCCTCCGGTCTGAGGACACCCGCTCCCTAAGTATACCTTTCAGAAACACTAAGTCAGGCCAGTTGGCTTTCTCATATCGCCTACCTAAACTTTGGAACCTACTTCCAGCCCACATCCACCACTCCTCTTCAGCCTACTCCCTCTCCTCTTCCCTAGCAAACTACCTAGTGACAAACTGCAACTGCACTAACCCCTGAGGGTCGGCCAAATTTCTGCTGGTTTTTATTCCGCCTTAGTATTAGCCCATGCAAGTCTGCAGTTACTCCGACTTAGTGCTCTCTCACTCCTCTACTTCCCACCCCCTCCTCACCTATTCCTTCTATCCTCCCCCAAACTCTAAAACTATGTTGTAGTTTGTAAACTGTACAATCTGCTAAATGTATTTATATGTATATCAGTATATGTGTATGTATTAGGTGTAATGTATCTATTATAGACCTAGTTATATATGGTTGTTAACCTATCTGCTACTGTATGTATCATATTGCAATATTGTCTGTTGTCCCAATTCCCTTCCCCCAGGACATACCATGAGATGAGCTTCTGTTCAGTGTAACTTTCCTGGTGAAACACTTCAATAAATAAATAAATAAATAGGGTCTAGGATGGGGAGCTCATTTTCAGAATCACCGTACTCAAGGCACATGGTCAGACATAGAGGTGTCCCTGCACATCAACATTTTGGAGATGAGGGTGATTCTGCATGCCATGCAGGCCTTCCAGATTTGCCTTTCCCAGGGTCCCCTGCTTCTACAGACCAACAACATGTCGGTGGTCTTTTATATCAACAAGTGGGGGGGACGCATTCCTACCCTCTGTGCAGAGAAGCCATGAGATTGTGGTACTAGGCCCTGGAACACGGACTCATGCTGACAGCGGTTCATGTCCCAGGCATCCAAAACATCCTGCAGATGAGCTCAGCTGCTCTCGGTCCAGGAACCATGAGTGGGAGCTGCTTCAAGAAGTGCTGGATGAGCCAGGCTGGTGGCACTGACGGCTGAGGCGCTGGCACCTTACCTCATGCTACGGCAGTGACCTGGGTTCGGGAACGACCTTGGGCCGCTGGGGAGCCAGCTCGGGGGGGGGGTTGGAGCGGGATTGAGCCACAGCTTGCGGCTGTCCCCTCCAAGGGGTGGATGCCTACTCCTCCATAGTCCCGCTTCCACTGGTGGAGGTCTGGTGGGACGCGTAGGCAGTAGGAGTGATGACATAAGTCTGAGGAAGTGCAGAAGGGGCCACCGGATCCTGGCGCGTGTGTGTGCACCTCCACGCGCTCACACGCATGTGCATGCCGTAGCCTCGGGGGGGGGGAAGAAAAACAGAAAACCCCGTACAGTGTATATGAAAAAAAAAAAGAAGTGGTGGATGACCTTTTTGAAAGATGGAGATGTCCAGAGCTGGACCTTTTTGTGTCCCCGTGCAATGCAAAACTGCCCAATTTCTGTTCGCTAGATCCAGAGCCTGGTGTTTTCTGGTGAGGCGCATTGTCCATCTGTTGGACAGGGAGGTTTCACTACGCATTCCCTCCCTTTCTCCTTCTACAGAGGGTGTTGCTCAAGCTACAGGCAGACGGAGCAACAATGATCCTAGTGGTTCCACTTTGGCCATGACAGATATGGTTCCCTCACTTGCATTGGTTGGCTATGGAACCGCCTTTTCAACTACCTCTGTCATCCAGCTTGCTATCCCAAGACCTGGGCACATTGGTCCACCCGGATCTTCGGGTCTCTACACCTTCATGCATGGCTCCTGCAGACTTAACTGTCTCCAGGCATGGAGTTTCGCAGTGGGTGGCTGAAGTCCTAGTAGAGGTAAGAAAGCCATCTAAAAAGAACTACGTATGCCATGAAGTGGAAATGCTTCTGCATATGGGCAGCTGCATGTTCCCTGGACCCTTTAACGTGCTTGGTAAAATCAATGTTGGAATATCTCGCATCGCTTTTGGATGCAGGGCTGCGATACTCTTCCATTAAGATACATCTCTGTGCTATTTCAGCTTATCATGCACCGGTGGAGGGTAGGAATATCACTCAGTTGGACTTTACCCGCACATTCCTATGGGGCATGCATCATATAAAGCCCACAATCAGGGATCCTGTCCCCCCATGGAATCTTTTATTTGTTATACAGAAATTGACCTTACCTCCCTTCGAACCGGTTGTGGACTGCGACCTTCTCTTTCTCTGTTGGAAAGCATTACTTTTGTTTGCCATCACTTCAGCTTGAAGGATTTCAGAGCTGCAGGCACTGATGTATAAAGAACCTTACTTAATTTTTTACAGAGACCGGGTGTCTCTTTGAACTAATCCTAAGTTCCTCCCAAATGTAGTGTCTGAGCTGACACTGAATCAAGACATCTGCCTTCCAGTTTACTATCTGGAGTATTCAGATCGGGGGAAGCCCTCTTTCACATGCTAGATGTTCATAGGATCCTTTGTTACTACCTGAGCTGTACTAAATCCGTCTGAAAATCTGATCAGTTGATCTTACTTCAAGAGGGTTCCTTCAGTAGATCATCACATATAGGACTGGCGCCACCTGGCATTAGGCCACACGGCAGACTTTTCTAGCAGTACCAGATGGGGGACCGCCCACCCGACGTCACGTGACTGATACATAGATACATAGACAGTGTCAGCAGATAAGGGCCTGTGGCCCACCCAGTCTGCCCATTTGAGCTTGTAAGTTCAGTTTATGTTTTCCTAGAAGTCTGTTGCCCCTTACCCCTGACCTCCAGAATTCCTTTATGTCTATATCATGCATTCTTAAATCCTGTGATTGTTTCAGCCCCACCACTTCCTCTGGCAGGGTGTTCCACTTGTCCACCACCCGCTCTGTGAAGAAATTCTTCCTCACGCTTCCTCTGAATCGTCCCTCCTCCAACTTCATCCCATGCCCTCTAGTCCTGGAACATCTTTTTCGCTTAAAATAGTGTATTCCTGCACCCTGTTCCTCCCTGTAAGATACTTGTATGTCTCTATCATATCCCTCTCTCCCTCCTCTCCTCCAGGGAGTACATGTTCAGTTCCTTCAACCTGTCTTCATAGGACTTGTGATGCAATCCATGCACCATCTTTGTTGCCCTCCTCTGAACCTTCTCTACCCTGTCTATGTCTTTACGTAGGTATGGTCTCCAGAACTGTACACTGTACTCCAGATGGGGCCTCACTAGTGTCTTGTATAGTGGAATTATGACCTCCCTTTTCCTGCTGGTGATGCCCCTGCCTATACGTCCCAGCATTCTATTTGCTTTACCTGCTGCCTTGTCACACTGTTTCCCTACCTTGAGGTCATCAGAGATGATAACCCCAAGATCCCTTTCCTGCTTGGTGCATGCTATATCCTCACCCCAACTGATACATTGTGCCAGGGTTTTTGTACCCATATGCATTATCTTGCACTTCTTGCATTGAATTTCAACTGCCAAACCCCTGACCATTCTTCAAGTTTCTGCAGGTCCTTCTCATTCTGTCTACACCCTCTGGTGTGTCTACTCTGTTACAGAGCTTTGTGTCATCAGCTAACAGTGAAATTCTGCCTTCTAGGTCTCCAGCAATGTCACTGATGAAGATGTTGAATAGGACCGGTTCCAGCACTGATCCCTGTGGTACCCCACTGGTCACTCTTCCCTCTGTGTAGTGACAGCCATTTACCACCACCCTCTGTGTCCTGCCAACCAGCCAGTTACCTACTCACCACACTACTTTTCTGCCCACACCCATATTCCCCAGTTTGTGTAATAGTCTTCTATGTGGCACAGTGTCAAAGGTCTTGCTGAAGTCCAGATAGGCCATGTCCACTGCCCTCCCCTGATCCACCTCCCTAGTCACCCAGTCAAAAAATTCAACGAGGTTGGTCTGACATGACCTCCCCCTGGTGAAACCATGCTGCCTTGGGTCCTGTAGTCCATTGACAACCAGATGTTCCAGTAATCTCTCCTTCAGTAGTGCTTCCATGATCTTCCCCACTACCGAGGTGAGGCTGACTGGTCTGTAGTTCCCTGCTTCCTCTTTGTTCCCACTTTTGTATAAGAGGACTACATCTGCTGTCCTCCAGTCTTTGGGTACCTCCCCTGTTTCCAGTGATCGGCTAAACAGGATAGCCAGAGGTTCAGCCACCACCTCTTAGTTCTTTAAGGACCCTGGGTGCACCCATCTGGCCCCATTGCTTTATCAACTCTTATTACTTCCAGTTCCTTCAGGACCCTTTCGTGTAAAGGGACTTGTGTCCATTTCTGCACCATCTCACCCTTGTACTCCCTTCAGACCCATTACCCTCCTCTTCCTCAGTAAAGACTGAGCAGAAATACCTGTTCAATATGTCAGCTTTACTGTTGTCATCCTCCACGCAGCCCCCATCCTCCCCCTTCAATCTCACTATCCCTCCCTTTGTCTTTCTTTTTTCACTTATGTACCTGTAAAAGGTTTTGTCCCCTTTACCCACTGATTTTGCAATGTGTTCTTCTGTCTGAGCTTTGGCTTCCCTTACTGACCTCCCTGTCTCTCTTTGCTTCTCCTGGTACTTCTCCCTATCCCCTTCTGCCTGTGTCTTTTTGTATTGCCTGAATGCAATCTTTTTGGCTTTCACTTTCTTTGCTACCTCTTTGGAAAACCATAATGGTCTCCTCTTCCTTTTCCTCTTGCTAACCTGCTTAATGCATAATTCTGTTGTTCTTGTAATCCCCATTTTAAATACTGCCCACTGTTCCTCAACCCTGATTCCTGTCCCATTCCCCTTAATGCCTCTTTCAGTATCTCCCCATTTTCCCAAAGTCTGCCCCCCTAAAATCCAGGATACGTGTTTTTGTGTGGTTTGGTTCTGCTCTTTCTGTGATTTCAAACCACAATGACTGGTGGTCACTGTTCCCCAGGTGCTCCCCCACTGTTACCCCATCACACTGTCCCTGTTTGTGAGCACAAGGTCCAGTATTGCCTTCTGCCAAGTTGGTTCCATGACCAGTTGCTTGAGGAAGGCACCCTGAAGGGAGTCCAGGATAAATCTGCTCCTAGTTGATGCTGCTGCTGGTATGCTCCAGTCCACGTCTGGAATATTGAAGTCTCCAACCAGTACTACCTCACCCTTGTCTGCCATCCTTTGGATGGCTAGCATCAGCTCCCTATCTGTTTCTTCCTCCTGGGCTGGTGGTCTATAGACCACACCTGTCGTGATGGCTGTCCGAATTTTCCTTTCCAGCTTAACCCACAGTATCTCTCCCCATTTTGTTCCTCCTGGATCTCTGTGGCCCTTATGTCATTTTTCACATACAGTGCCACCTCCTCCTCCTCCCTTCCTGCCTGCTCTGTCTCTTCTGAATATGTTGTAGCCAGGTATGGCATCTCCCATGTGGTTATCATTACACCAGGTTTCAGTGATGGCCACAATGTCCAGGTCTGACTGCACCATGACAGCCTCCAGATCTTCCATCTTGTTGCTAAGGCTCCTGGCATTTGCACACATGGCTTTCCATGATTTGACCTCCCTATACTGTTTCACTGTTCTACTCCAGCCCCTTCCTTGGTTTTCCTTTATCCCTGGTTCTCCTTTCTGTCTGCCCTTCTGCTGAATTTTGCCCCTTTTCTGCCTATCCACCTCTTGGGCACTAGTCTCCATCTTTTCCACACTGCTTTGCAGAGATAGCTACTCCTCTGGTTCACTGGTTCCACTGCTAGCTGTGGGGGGTGAGCAAGTAGGCACCCTCCTTGCTGGCCTGCCACCCCTTTGCTAGTTTAAATGCTTGTCAATGTAGCATTTAAACTTATCATTAGTGTTTGATTCCTCCAGGATGGATGCAGGCTGTCAGGCTTGAACAAATCTCCATCCTCCAGGTGGGTCCCCAGTCACCAATGAATCCAAGCCCTTCTCACAGCACCAGTTCTTCAACCATGAGTTAAAGTTCCTGGTGCATGCACTCTATGTTTCCCTTGCCTCTCGAGGCAGTACTTCTGAGAAAGTGACAGAAGTAGCTACTTGCTTGAGACCCTCCCAATTTCCTAAACTCTTCCTGAACTTCCTTTGGCTCCCAATTTGCCAGATCATTAGTACCTAGGTGGATAATGACATCAAGCTCACCCTCCTCAGACATTCCCAGTGATCCCCAGGATCTTCCTTCCATCCCTCCATGCAGTGGCACTTGGTAGGCACCTCACCTCCTGTCCTCCCCTCCTGTGTTCCTAGCTGGATCCCTCTTATGATGGAGTCCCCCACCAGGATTCACTTCCTCCTCCTCTGGGGTCCACTGCTTTCCCCGCTGAGGTCACCTCCTTGGCTAACCTCCACATCCTTTCCTTCCACTTCTCTGGGTACCCCTATTTGGTTGTCCCCGTTTGCCAGTGTGGCATATGAGTTCTTGAGTGGAATAGGATCTGGGATGTGCCTCTGCCTGACCACTCTAACCCTCCCTGAGCCCACTGTCATCCAAGTGCTCCTCGTTTCGGCATCCTTTGAGGCAGTTGCATTGGACTGGGTGGTCTCTGGATAGGAGTGATGGTACTCCTGACCCAGTTTGCTTCGCTCTGGGTCTGGCTACCTCATCCCGCAGTCCAGAGAGATGCATGCAGATAGGGCAGCACCTCAGTGTCCAGAAGGTCTGCCTGAATATGGCTGCCCCACAGCCACTGCATTGCACCACTCCCCACATTATACTGCAGTTATACTGCTATTCCACTACTTGTCTGCTACTGAAGCTCACCTAGTTCTCTTTTTATTAATTTACTGTCCTAAAAATCCTGCCACTGATCCTCAGATAATTTTCTTTTAAAAAAAGAAAAGAAAAGAAACCAATAAATAAATAAATGAGTCAAAACACTTGTCGTGCTGAGGGTGGGCTTCTTCCCCCTTATGCCCCTCCTACTTCACACCCCTTACTATACCCTGTGTTTGGCTCCTGTCAATCAGATTTAACAGGGCATATAATTAAGAGTTGGGGGAAGGGGAGGGAGGGGGTTTGAAAATTTGCAGCAATTAAAGATAGCACAGAAATACACCACCACTACGTTTTCAATTTTCAACAGCCCAAAAAGAATTCTAAGTAAAGACAACAAAGAAAGTACAGTGTTACTAAAAGCCCACAATCTAAGTTTAAAAGAAAATAGCAATTGCCAGTTACTCTAAAGCACTGATTTGAATATTTTCTTCCTTCCCCTTCTGGCTTCTTCTGAGAAAATAAAACTCACTTGCTACCTCAACTCTGACTAAGCCCCACCTCCAGTCATCACGTAGCTGAGGTCAGAGGCCAGACAATTAGTGTGACTGCATATAGCCTGCCCTCCAGTTCTTTCCCACCATCACCTTGTGTCAGTCGCATTGCCGACTTCCATATAGCGATCATCGTGAAAGTGTCTTGCGTCTGAGTTTCCTTCGCTAATTTCTCAATTTTTTTTCACTTCATTGATGTCTTCACCCAAGAAGAAGTGCTTGTCTTGTGGCACACAGATCCCACACAAAGACGGTCACCTCAAGTGTGTCCTCTGTTTAGGCCCGGACCATCCTGTTTCCTCCTGCCCTGAGTGCCAAGAGCCTTACTTCCTCCAGACAGGGTGGAGACCCTTCTCTGTAAGGCCTCCAAAGTGGCCTCCCTCAGGACCATCTCAGCTCGGGAGGTCCTGGGCCTGATGGCAGCCTCCATCACCACCGTTCCCCTGGCAAGGCTTCACATGAAGGTCACTCAGTGGTCCTTGCGGCTGCAGTGGGATCAGCTCCTGGATGACCTGGACCATTCGGTACTGGTCTCCTCAGCAGTCCAGAAAGAGTTGCATTGGTGGATGGATTCCCACAATCTTTCCTTGGGGCTTCCCTTCAGGAGCCCTGCACCCTTAGCTTCCTCACCACGGATGCCTCGAATATGGGGTGGGGAGCACCAAGCCCAGGGACTATGGTCAAGCTTGGAGACTTCTGTACACATCAATGTTCTGGAGATGAGGGCGGTCCTGTACGCCCTACAGGCCTTTCAGTCCCTCCTTCCCAAGGGATCACTGCTAATCCAAACAGACAACATGTCAATAGTTTGGTAAATCAACAAACAAGGGGGAACCTGATCGTTCCCCCTGTGCCGAGAGGCAACGCAGTTGTGGAATTGGGCAGTCCAGCACCATCTGGTCCTTGTGGCCGTGCACATTCCGGGTGTTCTAAACGTCCTGGCGGACAGTCTCAGCAGGTCTCGGACCCTAGCTCACGAGTGGGAACTGCATCAGGAAGTGGCAGAATCCATCTTCTGACATTGTGGGCATCCAGAAATCGACCTCTTTGCCTCTGAATTCAGTGCAAAACTTCCCAAGTTTTGCTCACTCGTTCCAGGGCACAGTGCTTTTTAGAAAGATGCATTGTCTCTCTCTTTGACAGGGAAATTTTTGTACGCCTTCCCTCCATTTTCCATTCTACAGAGGGTCCTTCTCAAGCTTCAGGTGGAGAGGGCAAAGATGATCCTTATCGCTCCTCTCTGGCCGAGACAAATGTGGTTCCCATTGCTACAGCAGCTTTCCAGGGGACCACCAGTTCCACTTCCAGTGACTCATGACCTCCTGACCCAGGATCAAGGTCGACTGTTACATCTGGGGCTCAGGGCCCTGCATCTTCATGCGTGGCTCCTGCAGACAGAGCATCTCTCGCTTAGGGGTCTCCTCCCGGGTTGCTCAAGTCCTCATCGAGGCTAGAAAGCCCTCCACCCGCTCCACTTATGCTATGAAGTGGAAGCGGTTTTCCATCTGGGTGACCGCTAAGGGTTGGAACCCCTTCTCTTGTTCTGCCCCGCAAGTCATGGAATACCTCCTTCACTTATCAGACTCCAGTCTGTCCTACTCTTCTTTGAAGGTCCATATTTCAGCTATCTTGGCGTACCACGAGCTAGTGGATGGTAAACCCGTGGCTCAGTTGAAGGTCTCAAAAATTTTTCTGAAAGTGATTCTCCATCTGAAACCCCCCATCCGCAGCCCAACTCTGCCTTGGGACTTGAACTTCGTCTTGGAGAAGCTCACCTTTCCTCCTTTTGAGCCGGCTATGAGCTGTGATTTGTGCTTCCTTTCCTGGAAGGCGCTTTTTCTCGTGGCTATCACATCAGCCCGAAGGATTTCATAGCATCACGCTCTAGTCTGCAATGAGCCCTATCTGATTTTCCATAGAGACCGGGCGGTCCTTAGAATGCACCTGAAGTTTCTTCCCAAGGTGGTGTCAGAAGCCACACTGAATCAATCAGTAGAGCTTCCAGTGTATTATCCATCCCCCTCTAAGAGAGGTGAGGCACTCCTTCATACGCTGGATGTTCATTGGATTCTCCGGTGTTACACTCACTGGACCAAAGAATTCCGTACCTGCGACCAACTGTTCGTTTCCTTTGCCCCAAGATCGAAGGTCAAACTGGTTTCTAAGCAGGGACTGTCCAAATGGTTAGGCAACTGCATTAGGTATTGTTACCAAAAGTACGAAAAGCCTCTGCCGGGTACCATCAGTAGTCATTTTACCAAGGGCATGGCTGCCTCCGCGGCCTTGTTATGGAATATTTTTGCGGACGACATTTGTGCTGCCGCTACTTGGAGTTCTGTCCATACCTTTACCAAACACTACAGTCTGGACATTGCTTGTAGACGGAGGGCTGGCTTTGGCCTAGCCATCTTGCAGGGCCTTCTGTCCTAGGCTGGGTCCATTCTGGATTCCAGTTTTTTCAGTTGGAGTTAGTTTTCCTCCTCCCTGGTTTCCCTTGGTCTCTCCTTGGAGGGACTGCTTGGGACTCTGTCCTATGTGTGATGACCTACTGAAGGAACCCTCTTGAAGTAAGATAGTACAGTATTCAAAGTCATATTAGTAGAGATCTTCAAGAGAGGTTCCTTCAGTAGGTCATATTTTTCCCTCCCTCTTTCCCCTCATTTTCTGTTTTACAGGGACTCCAAATCCTGTTCGCTTCTGCTGTCAGGCCTCTTCCTGGCTCCAGCGGGAGAAATGGAGGGCGGGCATGGGGACTGCGCACTATATGCAGTCACACTGACGTCAGTCACATGACGTCAGGTGGGCGGTCCCCTGTCAGGTATTGCTAGAAAAGTCTGTCGTGCAGCCTGACGTCAAGTGGCGCCAGTCCTATATGTGATGACCTACTGAAGGAACCTCTCTCGAAGATCTACTGTTATGGTAAGTTCCTATGTAACTGTACTTTTGTGTCCTTTGCTCACAGGACTCTGGGGAAACCTGTGGCAAAACAAACCATGTCAAAATGGTTAAAGAATTGTATTGTCTTCATTTACGACAAGTACAAAAAACCCTTGCCGGGACCAGTCAAGGCACATTCCACAAGGGGGATGGCTGCATCTTTTGCAGCTCTGAAAAACATTTCGATGGCAGACATCTGCGCTGCTGCAGCATGGAATTCTGTACACACTTTTGCTAAACACTACTCTCTGGACATTGCTTCCAGAAAAAGAGCAGGGTTCGGCCTAGCTGTGCTCCAAGGCCTCATTTCCCAATCATTTAATAAAAGTTTTCCTTCCACCCTGTATTCTTTCTGGGATACTGCTTGGGACTCCGTCCTTAAGGTGTAGCCTGCTGCAAAAGCTCTTACTTGAAGTAAGATAGGACAGTTACATAATAACTTACCATAACAGTAGATATTCGAGAAGAGATCCTGCAGCAGGCCTCTATTTTCCCTCCCTCCATCCCCCTATTACATTTCTCCTTCTGGGAATTTTCAGCACCTGCCTCAGATTTCTCCTGCTGAACAACCTCCATGTTTCTGGCGGGTGAACTGAGGTGGGGCTGGGGACTGCACCCTTTATACAGAGGGTGACATCAGCGGGCGGACCGAGGTATGGGGTGGGCCCCAGTTGGGTACTGCTGGCTAAATGTTTTCTGTGGTGTCCTAGTGCCTGACAGAATAGTCCTTAAGGTGTAGCCTGCTGCAGAAGCTCTTCTCGAAGATCTACTGTTACTGTAAGTTCTTACATAACTGTACTTTCCTGATTCCAGGCTGAAGCTGAAGTTTTTTTTTTTAATTCAGACATAAGACTTGGGACAATCCAGTCCTTTATGGATCATTGATTTGAAGATCTTTTGTGAGACAGATGCATGTCTGAAGAAGTCCAATGATACCCTGAAGACATTCTTCGGGATCCAGAGATAGAGAGTTGGAAGAACTGGTAGAGATCATAGTGTCGATACGCCACTTCATATTGTAGTTCAGAGGAATAAACCCCAGGCGAGGAACTTGAGCCTTTTATGAACCTTAGAAGAACAGGGGGCAGTGTCCTCTCTCACAAGTTTGTGGGGAAGCGTTACCACTGGCGGCATCGAGAAAGAGAACAAACGTCAGGCAGCTAGGGCTGGTTACTGGACACTGTCATGGACAAAACAGCTCCACTGGGGCTGCATTCACTTTGTAGCTTTGCAGGTTGCAGAATTACACGTCTGGCAGACAAAGTTGAGCCCTTAATACACGTATTAGTTGAAGAACTGCTGGAATGAGAAAGTGAGTTGTGAGTCCAATACATTACTGATGGATTGAAAGTTGCAGACTCCTGCCTCTGGTGGCCGAAGTCGAACCCTACCTACACTCATAAACCTCCTAAAGGAACGAGTTAAGAAGACTGAGTCTGATAGGGCTGCCAGTGAGGGCTGTGTAAGAACAGGAGGGGCAGCAGACTGGCTGCTTTAGGAATTGAAACGGAGGCAGATGAGTAGGAATATGGAGGTCTGAGTTGTTAGGCTAGGAAACAGGAACAGTAGACTGAGGAACAAAATGTGTGAGGAGCAGAACAGTAGGAGAGAGTGAATGCTAGGAAGCAGGAACAGTAGACTGAGCAACAAAATGTGTGAGGAGCAGAACAGTAGGAGAGAGTGAATGCTAGGAAACAGGAACAGTAGACTGAGCAACAAAATGTGTGAAGAGCAGAACAGTAGGAGAGAGTGAATGCTAGGAAACAGGAACAGTAGACTGAGGAACAAAATGTGTGAGGAGCAGAACAGTAGGAGAGAGTGAATGCTAGGAAGCAGGAACAGTAGACTGAGCAACAAAATGTGTGAGGAGCAGAACAGTAGGAGAGAGTGAATGCTAGGAAACAGGAACAGTAGACTGAGCAACAAAATGTGTGAGGAGCAGAACAGTAGGAGAGAGTGAATGCTAGGAAGTAGGAGCAGTAACCGAGATGGCATGGACTAGCCCCTTCCCCTTTTCCAAGGTGCATGGTATTGCAGGATTAAATGCCCCTAGTTGTTTTAACAGATCCAGAAGCAAATGGTTTGTTACCTTTTATTGGACCAACATAGATGTTACAAAATGAACAAATTGTTTCATGAATAGAGTGGCGAGTGTAGGTGAGAGGATATGGGACCATTACTTAAGGATGTTTCCCAGCTTTGTCATTTTGCTGGAGTGATTGTTAAATAGCTAGGTGATTAACTGCAAATACAGTGAACAGCAGCCAGAACATACTCTTGAATGCCTGTGCTGTTTGTACGAAATAAATTGGACTCGGGACGAAGCTCCTGTGTAACTGAAATAGCAGCATTAATTCAGCATCCAGAAAACTAAGCACTCAGTTCAATCTAAGTACAGTGGAACACGCTTATACGGACATATTGTTGTGAGCTGTTTTTGTCTGGTAAGGGGTGTCCATTATAACATTTTATAAAGTGAACTGCAGTACTGTACTGAACTAGTACCCCTTCATGCCCCAATATACCTATTTGTATTAGTTTTTGTAGTGTGCTCACTGATGATGCCGGTCAGCGACCGTAATAACCGCTGCTGTAGTGATAGTAGTGCCTGGTGATGGTGTTTATTCACCAGTGCTTGAAAAAGTTACTGCTGAAATCTGATGGCTGGTTGGGGGCTGCGGCAGAAGTGCAATCAGAATCAGATCATAATAGGAATCAGTGTAGGTTGCTTGTTTGCTTAAAAACAGAAGCAGTCCTGACTACCAATTATACAGCTTTAAAAGCTGACCGGGCACAGAGCGGGAAGTGGGCTCTCACAGAGTTCTGCTCCTCACTGACCCTGACCCTGCTTGAGAAGAAACTGGCTGAGTTCTATTTCTGTCTCTTGACTACACTGACTCATGTACCTGCAAGCAAAAGGAAAGTCAATATTTGGAGCTTTAAACTGGGTGGTGACGTCAGCCACATCACAGACCCGGAAGATGAGATGGCTCCCAGGATGGTGCAAAACAGGGAAACCTCCCCCAAAAGAAAACAGGACAGCCAGCACCAACAGGAGTGCAGACCAAAAGAGTGAACCTGCAGAGCCTGGAGGAGGAAGGAGGTATGGGGGGGGGGGGGCAGCAGGAAAACAGCTAATGGAAAATGCCGCTGAGGTGGCAAAGTAGCAGAGATGGCAGTGGGAGAGGAAGGGAGAAAGGGCAGACAAAGGAAAAAGGAAAAGTACAGAGAAGAAGGAAGGCAGGCAGAGGAATGTGGCAGGCAGAGGGGGGTGGCAACGAAGGCCGCTGAGGAAGGGCTGCAGGAGTGGTGAACAGCAGCAGAAGAGAGAGAGAACAGGGAGGGAGAAGGAGGCAATGCAGAAGAAATAAAAAGAGGAAAGAAGGAAGGAGCATGTGGACCACACAGCAGTTCAAGTGCTTGAAACATGCTGAGTGTGGGCTGCTGGGAAAGGCTAGAATTTCTTTGGTATGTGGTAGGTGTTATTCCCCCACATTGAACCTCGGGCATATAGCCCTCCCAAAAAATATTGAATCTTACCTAAAGGAGCAAACTATTAGCACAGAGCCATATGGGATGTGCCCGGCCTAGAGAGACGCACAAACTAAACTGAAGATTGTTCTACAGAAAGGTGTGGAGACAGGATCGAATTCAGAGTTTCAGTTTGTGTAACAGCCTATCAGAGGAGGAGGAGGAGGCCTCTATTACCTGCTGGTGATGACTTTGGAGAACTGTAAATGTGTAATTGATCATGGGATTTTGCTGTAATATATCTAGATATAGCTGGCCGTCACAGTGTCCCTGTTTGTCTTTCCTGATATTAAATCAAGGCAGAAACAATTTCATGGAGCCTTGAGACAGAAGGTGATGTCACCCAGCTGGGGATGCTGTGTATTATTAAGCACAGTTTTTCAGCTTCCCTAACTATGCAGCAATTTCTTTCTCAAGGTTCCATGAAATTGCTGTTGCCTTGAACCAGTATATGACCAACTTAGACACTGATCCCTTTAGACAGATGAAACTTACAGTTAGTCTCAATACTTTGATTAAAATAGCTTGTGATAGTGACCCTGTAAACCAGTGTTCCCCTTAAATAAGTTTCAGATTTGAACTCCTGTTCCTTCGATTGGCTAGTGACTATGCTACCGGTAGGATTTACAGGACAAAGGAGTATGAATGCCTTACTACTCTAGCCACTGCCGTCACTTTTGTAGTGTAAAATGTACTGTATTTGTTTGCAGTGAAGATCATAATAATGTGACAGCTTTTAGAGTGTTACTTCTGTGTTGAGTGAAGTGTGATAAAGGGTATACGAATGATGAAAATATTGGTTTTGTTTTGGACAAATAGTTCTTCTCTAATAGCTCAATATGCGTAATGTTTTGTTTACTTCCTCCTGTTGCTGTTTGAAAGAGTACAATGTTTTATTGTAGGTTGTTTTTTATAGATATGAACGTAAAAACAAAGTTGATGTGTATTTGGACATCTGAGTGTAGAAAATGTATTTTCTGAGTTTGGTGTATTATTTGTTGGAGATAAAAGCAACTATAGTTTTTTTTTTTTCCTGTGCCATACTTTTCCACCTGAAATCCTCATATCTAACTTCCATAACAACATCTTGGGTACAGTAATGCTTGGAGTTAACTCTGTGTACTGCTGCCAGTTCAGGTTCAGCATTATCAGCCCGGTTGCAACACAGTACCTTGCAGTATTACTGCAGGGAACAGTGTAATGAAATGACTGTTGAGCCCTTTTGTCATGCAATATTTTGTGACATGTCATTTTAGTGCAAGTTACAACACTGCATCCTGGCTGACTGTGCTGTATGTCCAGTATTCAGTTCAAACTAGATTACAGTTCCTACTTAGCTCTGGGAACAGTAGATTTTTTTCATATGAACTCCTATCGTGTAAATTCTAAGCAAGCCAGTAGTATCTCGGAATTGCAACTCCCAGAATGCATCATTTTGGGGGTGTAGTCTGTACTGCTAATGAAAAGTTAGTAAGGCCTGCAACAGAAATCAAAAGGGAAAATATCAACATCTGCCATGGATTTGAACTTTGACACATTTGCAGTGATTTATTTATTTTCTGGTGATTACAACCCTTCATTTTAAAATTGTCAGCATTTTCCACGAGGAAGATACTCATCCACAATGTAAACCACTGCACTTGTCATTCACAAGTGTAACTTAAAGTGACCACATTTTTTTCCTTTAAGCTAACCTGTGCTCACCCGAAGTTAACTTAAAAAAGTGTTTATATCTTTTGCTTGTCTTAAAGAGCAAATATTTTGCTTGTCTTATAGAGCAACTTTTGACCCGGTAGCCCAAAGAACCCTTACCTGCCCCGAAATCAAATCCCTGTAATGGTTTCTTCAAAGAGTGCCCCAGTTTAGGACGGGATTGTATTTTTGCTTTGTGGATCCTCGCCGTGCCAATCCCTTCCACTTCCTGGTACCTCTGCCGAGTGTGATCCGCGCCGATCTGCACCCACGTTACCACATTCTGTGACATCACTATATGAAGAGCGTGGGGGCAAGCGTGTATTGACATGAATGGGACTGTTTTTAAAAGTTAAATTTTACCAGTTTAGATGGCCAGTCTGAATAAATCATGGCCACCGCTTGACTAACATGTTCCCTTGATAAAGCCTTAACAGGTGAAACCAGGTCGGGTCAGACACCAGACGGAACTTTGTTTGCCTAGCACTTTATTTTCCTGCACAGCCAGGTATTGTGATGCATTGAATTATTCCATTAAATGGGCAGACTGGATGGGCCTTGCAGTCCTTATCTGCTGTCAACTTCTATGTTTCCATGTTTCTATGCTTGCATTCATACTGCTTCCTGGAGCCATGTTTTTCTGTCTTGAGCTGCTTTCTATTTAACAGGCCCAGATGGCATCCACCCCAGGGTACTGAAGGAGCTGGCAGAGGTCCTTGCAGGACATTTGGCAGACCTATTTAATGCCTCACTACATTCGGGGTGTGTACCTCAGGACTGGAGGATGGCTCATGTGGTGCCCCTCCACAAGAGTGGCCCCAAGGATGAACCGGGAATCTACAGACCAGTGAGCCTCACATCCATCGTGGGTAAGCTAATGGAGACTATCCTGAAGGAGAGGCTGGTGGCCTCCCAGAGGCCAAAGGACTACAGGACAGCTGACAGCATGGCTTTCATCGTGGCAGATCCTGCCAAACCAACCTGGTCGAGTTCTATGACTGGGTAACCTAGGCAGCTGGACAGGGCCATGCAGTGGATGTCCTGTATCTGGACTTCAGTAAGGCATTCGACTCAGTGCCATGGAAGGTTGGGAAGGAAGTTAGTAGGCACGGGGCGGGCGCAAAGCTGGTGAGATGGGTAGGAAATTGGCTGCAGGGAAGGCAACAGAGGGTGGTGGGAGGGGAGCTCTCACACCCAAGGGCAGTGACGAGCGGTGTTCCACAGGGCTCAGTGTTGGGACCAGTGTTGTTTGGGATATTCATTGCAGACATATCATGGGACATCAAGAGCAAGATCAGTCTGTTTGCTGATGATACCAAGGTAGGCGCGGTGGTAGATGACCTAGGGGGTGGCAGGGGTTGCAGGATGATCTGGCAAAGCTTGAACCCTGGTCAGACACCTGGCAACTGGGCTTTAATGCTAAAAGTGCAAGGCGCTGCATTTTGGGATGAAGAACCCAGGAGGAGTTACCAGCCAGGGGAGTGCAGCTAGCCCAGACAGAGGAGGAGAAGGATCTGGGTGTGCTCATTACAGGGTCAATGAACAACTCGGCACAATGTAGGAAGGCAGCTGCAAAGGCCAACAAAATGCTGGGTTGTATTGCAAGGTGTATATCCTCGAGGAGGGAGGAGGTGATTCTGCCACTGTATAGGTCATTAGTTAGACCACACCTGGAGTACTGCATGCAGTACTGGCGTCCGTATCTGAAGAGGGACATTAAGTTACTGGAGGGGGTGCAGCGCAGAGCGACAAGGATGATCAAGGGGCTGGGGGACTTATCATACGAGAGGAGGTTGAAGGAGTTGAACATGTACTCACTGGAGGAGAGGAGAGACAGGGGTGACATGATTGAAACCTTTAAATACATGAAAGGAATAAACAAGATGGGTACAGAGGGGCTGTTCAAAGTAAGGGAGGGGAGGGCCACCAGGGCCATGATATGAGACTGGAGCGAGGAAGGTTCAGGAGGGAGATGAGGAGACACTTTTTTACAGAGAGGGTGGTGGCTGGGTGGAATGCGTTACCTGCTGAAGTGGTATGCAGTAGAACAGTGGACTGCTTCAAACGAGGATGGAACAGGACAAGGGGGAGGGTTAATGAAGGGGAAGGGTGGAAGGGAGGGGCAGCTGCAGAATAAGGGGTGCTAGCTGCACATTCGAGCAGACTTGATAGACCTCTAGGCCTTTATCTGCTGGCAAATTTCGTATGTTCGTAACATGGCACAGGTTTGGTAGCGGAGCGGCTTCTCACTGCTGCTATAACTACAGCCTTGCAGCCATGCTGAGATTGTTGTCCTAGAATAATGTCCTTGGGAAATGTTGCAGGCTCAATAGCCATTATGTCAGAGTCCCAAATAAAACTTCACCCAGCACAGCATTCCCAATAGTAGTTGGAAACTAGAGCCGTGTGAATAAGTTTTCCCCAGTATCCGAGTATTCGGTATTAGGTATTTGTTATTCTGTATGTGTGCTGTTCTCTGCAACACCCTTGCCCCCACCCTTTATTTTTAAAATTCACTCCCATTCTCCAGTCCTCACTAGACATAGTTATTCTTATCTGTGTTCCCTCATCTGCTGTCTGCACTCCATGCAACCCTCCTCCCCCCAGCACAAATAGTATTGTAATGATTAAATTGTTTCATTCCCACAGTGGACAATTGGCACAGCCTGCCCTCCTCCATGGCTGGCTGCTATATCAAAGGCACTTGTTCAGGTAACACCAAGTATCCTGTAAGTATCCCCCATCCCCCCATCCTGGCAATACCCTCATCCTGCCCTCCCTCCCCCTAGCACCCAGTTTATTAGCTTAAAAGCCAAGTGGCACAACCTGCCCTCCTCAATGGTTGACTGCCTTCTAATGAATGAATGGTCACGCTCTCTATAATAGTAAAATCAGCGGATCACATGTTCAGTTTATGTCAGCTGAATATGGCGTTGTCTTCTGATCCCAGTGCTTTTCAACAAGAGCTGCCCAGATCTCTGTCCACTAAGCACAAAAGCACCAAACTCTCTAAACTCCAACATGAGCCCAGAGGAAAAAGGTCACACCCACCAGCTTCGAGAGTAGCTTAGGAAATTGCTGCATAGCCTCATGTCCCCTCTGGCTTCAGGTTTGAGCTTCCTGGATAGAGAATACCATAGGAGGCACACACTACAGAAGCTGTCAGTGGCTTAGTAGGTAGCATTCTCAGCCCTAAAGTCAGAAGATGAGAAGGTCTTAAGTTCTAGCACCACATCAGGTACTTCGAGTAATACCCATAACTGACACTGTAGTGCAGGGGTGATGCTGCACTGAAGAGGTAACATTCTTCAGATAAAATGTTAAACCAATGTCCTTTTTTATGTTCACACTTGCGCAAAACAGACATGTTGGTGTGATAATGGATTTGTGAGGTGTGTCACTGTCGGTCCAGTGCAGGGCTGTCTGTAGTGGGCTCGACAGTGTCAGACCAGTGATCATCTAGGTTGATAATGACACTCTTCAGTGCCTCCTGAGCAGAAACTTCAGGAAGTTGAAAGAAAAGAGCTGCCCAAATCACAGGACAGCTCTTTCTTTTGATCTGCATGACACTGCCCAGTAAACAGCTGATAGCGTCATGAACAACCTGCACCTCGTCCTCCCCACCCAATACAGCCTCCCACTGACAAGTATCCCTCCCACCTCCCCATCACTTCCCATGCCACGGTCCTTGAAAACAACTCCCTCTCACTGCTACATATTCTCCCACCTCCCAATTCTTCCTGTGCCTCAGTCTGTGAAAACTACTCCCTCCCACTGTGTTTCCCTCCCTTCTCCATGTCACTTCCCATGCCCTGTCCATGAAATCAGCTCCCTCCCACTGCCAACTATCCATCCCACCTTCCCATTGCATCCTGTGCCCCAGCCTGTGAAAGCAACTCCTTCCCACTTTTAAGTATCCCTCCCACCTCTCCATCACTTCCCTTGCCCTGTAAATGTTAACCTGACACTGGGGTGCCCAATCCCCTGTGTCAGTACCTGAAATGAAGAAAATTGTCCCACATCGATTTAAAAAAAATCTTTTTTACACCCTGTAAAAACGAAAATGGTCCATCAATGTCTGTAGCCACCAGAGCCACCCATCGCCATTAATCACCCACACCCGACCCCCTCACTCAGCACCCACCACCCCACACCCACCGTCCCATACTTAACTTCCAGGGGTCCAATACTATAATCCTCTGTGGTCCGGAGACATGTCTTCACTCTTCAAAACCGGGCTGGGAACTGAGGAAATCAGGTAAGCATATCAATGTATTTTAGTGCATTTTGAACTTGTACCCACAACTTGGTCAGTTTTTAATATTTGCCCCCCACAATTTCAACATTGCCTTTTTTGGGACCACACCTCATAAACAAGGTAGGTGAATTTTTTTTAAATCTGGCCCAATAGGTGATATCGCAGTTGCTTAGTGAACTCACTTTCTGGGCAGGATTTGAAAAATGTAACCTACCGGGTTTATGAGGTGGGATCATAAAAAGACTGTGTTGAGAATGTGGGGTCAAAATATTAAAAAAAAAACAAAGTTATGAAGGTAGGTTGACATTTTTCAACACTCTCTCCCTTATAACTTTGCTAATTTTAAATATTTTGACCCCAAATTTTCAACATAGCCATTTTTTTCACTCTACCTCATGAACATGACAGGTGTCGTTTTTCAAATCCTGGCCAAAATGTGTTTCCACATTTGTGATGCAAAATGACATTTCAGCCAGTATTTTTTTTTTAAATGACACCTGTCATTTATTTATTTATTTATTTAGCTTTTGTTGACTGGGTAAGTACACTGGACAAGTATTATGCCTATTTTCAGGAACGACCCGGGAGAATACAACATGGGAAATACAGATAAAGATACAAAGAGGATGATAGTACATTATTTCAAATAAACATACATATGGGAAAAAAATACATCATTGACAATAAGAGGAAACATATAGGAGTGGAGCACTATCCAAGGAATGGTTGGTCATAATATAACTTATAACTTTATAGTTAGGCACTCCCTGGACTAGAAGGTTCACTGACAGATTATTTACAGGTCATCACATTATCTAAGACATACAAGTTAGGCAGTACCAGGATACTTGGGAGTAGGCAGTCCTACCTATGACCATGGTGCAATGTTGTGGACAAAAAAAAAATGCCCTCAATTAAGAATTTGGGTAGTTGAGAATAGAGTAGATAGAAATCATTGGAACAGCAGGAAGTATCAAGCAGCTTCAGTGGAGGCAGCTTGGGGTAAGTGTAACCAACAGTTTGATACATTACTCTAGGGAGGCTTGGGGCAGTCACGCACTGAGGCTAGTTTCAGGAAACCCCACAGGGAATTGCGAAAACTCTGATGGGGGGGGGGCTGAACGGATATCACCAGGGAGGGAGTTCCAGAGTCTGGGTCCGCTTACGGCAAAGTCCCAATCCCCCATGAGGGTACAGGTGAGGGGACTTTGAGCATCCCAGAGGTCAGAGACCTAAGATGGTAGGGAGTAGGATCCATTTGTGATAGAAGCAGGGCCAGCCCCTGGGGGATGCCGGTTCTGACCACTTTCCCTGAGAGGCATGCCACCCCGAAATCGAGGTATCTGGCTGGGGAGAGCCAGCAGAGTTTATCATATAGCTCACATCGGTGGGTGAGGTGGGGGGCAGCCAAAGCAAAACGACAAATGTTGTTATATGCCGTGTACCACCGAGTGAGATGAATCTTTGGGGATCGAGCAAATAGGTGCAGACCATAGCTGAGGGAGGGAAGAAGCACACCTCTCTCAAGGGCAAGTCTGGCCGCCGGTGTAAGGTTGTACTTGGCCCTATAGGCCAGACCCAGTTTACAGTTCGCTGCCATGCAGATGTTAAGGATATGACTCCCCATATCAAGTTGGGGGTCAAGTGTAACCCCTAGGTATTTGATGGAGTTCACTACAGGTAGTGAGTGTCCATCAGTGCTGGTGATGTTTAGCAAGGCCGTCGAGGCTTTGATTTTGGCCATGGAGCCAAAGAGCAAAGCCTGCGTCTTTTTCAGGTTCAGGACCAGTTTGTGGTTAGTAACCCAGGACAAGACATTGTTAAAGTCGTCAGACAAGCACTGGTTTAGGGTAGTGGTGTTCTAGGAGTGAGCCAGTATCACCAGGTCGTCTGCATGCATGGTGACTCTACAGTTGGTAGTCACCATGGGTAGTTGATTGATAAAGAGGGAGAAGAGGAGGGGGCCCAGTACCGAGCCCTGAGGGACTCCGGAGGTCACCGGTAGGGGCTCAGAGAAGACTTTATTGAAGCAGGTACGCTGCTTTCTACCATGCAGGTAGCTCGTTAGCCATTTCATGGCATGGGGGGAGAGGCCAAGTGACCACAGCTGTGCACCAAGCAGTTCGTGGTCAACAAGGTCAAAGGCTTTGGACAGGTCGATAAATATGGCACCAGAGAGTCTGCCCTGGTCCATGGCTGTCCTGATACTTGATGTAACCGAGATCAAGGCTGTGGTGGTGCTGTGTCCCTTTTGAAAACCATGCTGGGCCGGGGACAGCAGCTCATGAGAGTGGATATACTCTGAGAGCTGCTCCGCCACTACCTTTTCGAGGAGCTTGCTAAGGGATGGGAGAATAGCAATCGGATGATAATTATCCAGCAATTTAGGATTGCCCTGCTTCAGTACAGGGACTATCCTCGCCTCTTTCCAGATATCAGGGATGGTCCCCGATCCGAGGGATAGATTAAAGATGTGGGCTACTGGGGAGGCAGTGTGTGCAGCACCAGGCTTTAGAAGCTTAGGCTCCAGGTTGTCTAGCCCAGGGCTAGAGTACTGGGAGAGGCCGGCTAGGCGTCTCTGCGTGTCCTGGACTGATACAGCCCTGAGGTAGAACATTTGCTGAGGAGGGTGATCCTCCTGCCGAGTGGAGGGAGGGGGGTGGAGTGAGCTCTCACCAGACAGGAAGAGAGCAGTGAAGGCCAAGAGGTCTGAGAAGTGAGTATTTAGGGAGTTGGCTATGATATGGGGATTATTGCAGGAGACACCATTTATGACAATGTCCGTGACCCCCGGATGGCAGGACCCACTGACAAGGGATTTAATATCTCTCAAAAATCTCCTGGGAGCGCTGGCGGAGCTAAGTAGGGCAGACTTGCAGAAGTCACTTTTCGCAACCCTGATGGCCTTTTTGCACTTGTTCCAGAGGTGTCTGTATCTTTGAAAAATAGTGGGATCACTGGAACCTTTGATACGGGCCCAACACTTATCTCTCTCCCGCATCTGGGCTAAGAGATTCCCATTTAACCAGAGGGTAGCAGACCCCCTCACCCTGTGGGTGACCTTGGGAGCATGCTTGTCTTGGAGGGCCCCTCAAGGTGGAAAGGAAGTAAGAGGTTGTTACAGAGGGTCTGTGGCTCCAAACACCCCAGACCAGTCAGTAAGTCTTAAGTCCTCCAGGAACTCCCCAGGGTCAAACCTGGAGTAGTTTCTGACATGCATAATTTTGTGAGGAATTTTTGGGGAGGGAATTTTCCATACACAGAAGACCGGGGAGTGGTCGGAGATGGAGTCGGATAGCATGCCTGCTGATGAGATCCTGTCCGGGCAGTTGGACATGATCCAGTCCAGTAGGGTGCAGGAGGATCCATTTGCTGTCTGCCTGGTTGGCTCCTGGATGAGTTGGGTCAGGGTAAGGTTAGCAAGTAGGGGCTCGATCTGCTTAACATTACCACTATCCCAGTTAAGGTTGACGTCACCCAGGATTATGAGTTCATTTTCTCCAACACTGGGACCAACTGAGTCCATAAAGTGGGTTAATCCAGGGGAGTCCACCCCTTGGAGGGTTGTAGGTGCACACCAGGTGCAGTTTCTTTGTGTCCCCAAGTAGCAGAAGCACATGTAGTAACTCACAGGGGGACATGTTTGTTTGCTGGTGGGCAACTAGGGAGATTTTTAGGTGGCTCCTGTAGTAGATTAGTACGCCACCCCCCCTCTTGCTCCCGGCTCTGTCCAGTCGAGTGAACTCATACCCAGTGAGTGCACAGGCTGAGTCAGGGACAGAGGGTTTAAGCCAGGTCTCCGTCACTCCAAGGATATCTGGTTTATAGAGTGCCACCCACACTAATAGCTCATCTCGGTTAGGTAGCAGGCTCCTGATATTGAGATGAGCTATTTTTAGACCCTTACCCATGCCCCATGCGGGAGGGATTTTGTGGGTCAGATTTATTGGACCAGGGTTGGATTCAATATCTCCAGCCAGAAGTAGTGTAAGGAGGAGGAGCCAGGGGAGATACCACCACATATGTGGTCAGCCATCTGGGAGTTTTTTAGCATGGATACGCTTGACCTGGTTGTATACATTAGGCACCCAAGATCTAGACAGCAAGTAATACAGCGGTGTGCCTTGTTGATCACAAGAACATTAGAGAAGGTGTAGTCAGTTACCTCGTAGGAGGGTGACCACTTCCAGGTGTCACCCAATGATATTGGGGGGGAGGTGACCATTTGAAGCAGGGTGAGTCCCAATGCAAGACTTACAAGGACTAGAGTCCTGTGGGTGGTAGTCAGCACACCCTTTTCCTCTGCTTTGTGAGTATCCCTACCCTCCCTAGATGGAGGGAGGGGGTACCACGCGTGCATCCTGGCTGGAGGCATAGGACCAGCCTGTGAGATTGTGCCCAGTCAACCAGCAAGGAGCCGCTGGGTAGGAAGGGGCGATGGAGGTACTAAGGCGGGAAAGTAGTTATTGAGACTTGTTTCGGTTTGTACCAAGCTATTATAAAGGACTGTGCAGTGCAAGGAGTGATGCCAGCTGTGGACGGAAGGGGCAAGACTAGACTCCTGGGAGGCAGCTCCTGCCCTAGCCCTTTGTGAGCACACTTACAACCTGTCGTCAGTTTTACATGGACAATTTAGGCAGGCATCATCTGAGCAGTATAGGTGGGAAGTTAGGAATTAGGAACAATTTATGTACTAGTTACTTTAGGCAGGCGGTTAAACTGTTCTAGTGAAGTGAGAGCCCTACTCCCTTTTGGCTAGATCCATCATTGGCAGGGGCTGAAACTATAGGGACCAGCAGAGATGATAACACCTGGATAAAAATCTTGGTTCTGGCACAGACAAAAGAGCTAAGCAATTAGGCAAAATAGCTAAGAAATTAGGACAATAAAGGTAACACAGTCAGGGATCATTACACAGGCAGTTAACAGTAGAGCGGTCAGATAGATTATACAGACAAGTAATTTGTATAACACATTCTGGGAGATGAGAGTGGGGAGGGCTTCTCTGAGGGAGATTACTGACTATACCACTGGAGATGAAGCAATACCTCCCCTTTTAGCTGATAGGGTGAGACAGCTCACAGGGGGCAGAGCCAGTGAGCATTTAATGGGAGGCGGAAACGGGGTGGGCAGGTGGGCCGAAAAAGAAAAATTCACACTGTCTTCTGCACCGGGGTAGGGGCTGGGAGCTTAGCGACTGTATTTGTCCGACGAGGAGGCCCGCCGGAGCTCTAGTAGCCCACGGCACCTCAACTCGGTAATCGAGAGGATTTCTTGTTTGTGCGGGGGACCTTTAGAGTAGGTCACCTCGCCTCCCTCCGCGGTGTCTGGCAGCTGAGTGAGGTCGGTGATGCCTCCCTTTAGAGCAGTGCGAGAGCGTCACCAGCTGACCAAGTCCAATAGGGAAGGGCGCTTTCCGCGCCAATTTCAAACAAAGCACAGTGTCCTGGATTAAGTTTTTCAGCGATGGGTCCCGGTCGCAGTTCAAACAAATTCAGGTGCACCCTCAGCCACCCTCCTTTCTGTAGTCCCTGATGCAGCAGCCCGTTGCTTCAAGTTCTGGTGCAGGTAGGACAGAGAAATAAACGAAATGGCAATATTTGTCGAGAAATTCAAGCTCTCTCCTGCACCGGGGCAGGGGCCAGGAGTTTAGCGACTGTAGTTGTCCGCCGAGGAGGCCCGCCGGAGCTCCAATAGCCACGGCACCTCAACTCAGCAATCGGGGAGGATTTATTGTTTGCGCAAGGGGCCTTTAGAATCAGGTCACCCTCCTCTCTCCGGCGGCGCCTGGCAAGTTGAGTGAGGTCGGTGGGACAGCTCTCCCTCTTAGGAGCAGTGCGAGAGCGTCACCAGCCAACCAAGTCCAATAGGGAAGGGCGCTTTCGGCGCCAATTTCAAACAAAGCACAGTGTCCTGGATTAAGTTTTTTGGTGATGGGTCCCGGTTGCAGTTCAAACAAATTCAAGTGCACCCTCAGCCACCCTCCTTTCTGTAGTTCCTGATGCGGCAGCCCGTTGCGTCGAGTTCTGGTGCAGGTAGGACAGAGAAATAAATGAAATGGCAATGTTTGTCGAGAAATTCTAGCTCTCTCCTGCACCAGGGCAGGGGCCGGGAGCTTAGCGACTATATTTGTCCGCCGAGGAGGCCCCCCGGAGCTCCAGTAGCCCACGGCACCTCAACTCGGCAATTGGGGAGGATTTCTTGTTTGCGCAAGGTGGGGGGACCTTTAGGAGTAAGTCACCCTCGCCTCCCCTCCGCGCAGCGTCGGGCAGCTGAGTTGTAAGAAAGAGAAGCACAAAAGACTGTGTTAAAAATTTGGGTTCAAAATCCTGGTTTTCCTCTAGAGTACCTGACTCCAGCTTAGTTCTCCCATACTATCACGTCTTCTAACAGGACTGAGGCAAGCAAGGAGTTGGGGTTGCTTTATATGTCCGTCAGAACCTCTCCTGCTTCATCTCCTTCTGCGAATTCATCCCTTCTTCTAATGAGGTGTTAGCCAAACTCTCCCTCTGTACCACTCTCCCCATCTTTGTTGGTGTTTTCTGCACCTCTCACAAAATCTCTCCCTTGTCACGCTTCTTCCGGTGAGGTCATCCTACTTGGGGACTTCAGCTTGTGGCTTTCCCCTGCCTCCAGGCCCACTATCCACAGGACTGAGTTCCTCAGTCTCTCACGGTTAATCACCGAATCCACTCGGGTATAATCCTCACTCCCCCAATCATTCCTTCAGGACTGGGTGCTCTCCTCCCACCGTTACCGTATCACTACAGCAGGCATTCTTCTGGACACCTTCAGTAACCACTGCCTAACCTACTGTGTCAGGAAAGTGCATCCAACCCAATCTGCCCCAAAATACTTTTGTTACAAGCCTCTGAGGTCACTTGACACTGATGCCCTCCTAAATTACCTGACTACCTCTTAAGAAAATCGTAATGTATGTGAACAAGGTGATATCCTTTAGGAGACCGGAAACAAAATAGTTCAGTTAATGCCATGCATTCTGTCTTTCGGGTGTCAATCAGCCCTCTGGTGGAGACTACGAGAAATAACTACTTATGTCCGTATAGTTTGTCAGTCGAAGAGGCGAAGCCCCTGTTCCCAGTTCCTCTTATTCGGTCCTCATGTCCGACTTTGCTATCTGTCTGGCTTTGTTTAAACTTGTTTGCTGCTATTTTAAGGTTTTTGAAACAAACAAGAAAGAAAAAATAAAGAAGTAAAGCTGTACAATCAAGTTAACTATTTACAGTAATAAATTAAAAAATCAATAAAGGTGCTGTTACTGCTTGGTGTAGTCGCCTGATCACCTTCTGAACCTGTCCAGAGCTGAAATGGTTAATAGAACCTATGCTAATGACAGAATGCTTGGCTCATGCTCGGTTTTCAAACCACTATCCCTGGTAAACATTCTACAACTGTCAGATTCTTTACTCCACTTGAACAGTACAGAAGCCTTGGAGAGCTCTCCTTCATCTTTTCTTGAAGATTTTATTTTTCTCAGTTTTTTGAAGTAAAATTTAATTTTGTTCATTTTTAAAGCACTGTCCTTGTGTTTACAGGTAAACTAGTTTAGGTTTAGTGTTATTCCAATAAGTTTTTTGGTGTCTTTCCAGTTCTTTTAACCAGGAGGGAACCAGACTTTTATTTACAATTTTAAAAGAAAAGTTCTCTATTTTATTCCTTCTCTGGTCCAGTTGCTTAATTTGTTTATTTGAGGGAAACCGGGGTAACTCTTGGTTCTCTTAGTGGTTGCTAAACCGACCGCAAAGTAAAAAAGATGAAGTAAATAAGGTTTAAGCTTTATTCATTAGTGTGGATTTCTGATTCTCAGAGAACCATTTCTTGGGGATTTTACTGATTTTGTCACTAACCCAAGAAAAGAACCAGCCCAATGGGTTTTCAGCTTTGTACAGAGTGTGGGGGAACTGTTTGAAAGCAGATCCTCATTTATTTGTGTTTTTGCCTAGGGTTTAACCACCTGAAGGCAGATTGTAAAATCAAGAAGTAGTCCTCAGTCAGCGCTTAATAGGCATTTTAACCTACTGCAGGAAAAATGTTCAGTATGGGAAGGAACCGGTTTTATAACCCTCTAACCAGGGTGATGGTTCCCTGATTAAAGAAAAGAACTGCAGACACTGCCACTGAACCGGTAAGTTCTGCTGAGAAAAAGAGGAAGGAAAAAACACTCGGTTCAGCAAAAAGTATTTCCTCAGTCAGCGCTTAATAGGCATTTTAACCGACTGTAGAAGAAAAAAAAAGGTTCAATAGGGCTGCTAACCCAGCTGTGGACAAAACTTCCTCCTCTCATATGTAGAAACCGAAGGAACTGGTTTTACAACCCTCTAACCAGGGTGATGGTTCCCCGATTAAAGAAAAGAACCGCAGACACTGCCACTGAACCGGTAAGTTCTGCTAAGAAAAAGAGGAAGGAAAAACACTCAGTTCAGGAACCGCAACCTATAAAACCATCGGTTCCAACCGCAAATGAATAGCAAACGCTATTCAAATTTTACAGGCGCTGCAACTGGTACCACGGTTCCGGTTCAGCTGCCCGGTTCATAGACCTCGGTTCAGCACCTGGGTTCCTTCTCGGTTCCCGGTTCATTTGAACGGTTTGCTGAGGTGTACATGGTGAGTTTGTACCTTGGTATGTATGCCCTGATCCTCAACATCCTGGTTCCCCTGAAAAGGGAGCTGAGATATTTTCCTCTCACTTTGCCTTCATACAGCGCACAGACACTGGACCTCGCCACCCAAGAATTCACAGAGGAGGCAGAGGAGCCAGACTGTATGGATAGGATGGATGTGCCAGTGACAGAAAGACTGGTGCTGCCCATCCACAAGTCTCTGAAGAGACAGGCTTCTAGAATGTTATAAAATTCCACTTCCATTCCCCCAGTGAACAAGAGGCTGGATAGGAAGTATTGGGTGGCTAAGACTGGAGCAGGGTACCCCAGCCATGAAGAGGTGGTGCAAGCTGTGGTTTGTGATAAGGCAGGGATTCCCCTGGCATCACACCCACCAGATAAAGACTCCAAGAGATGGATTCTTTGGCACAAGAAATCCCACTTAGGTGTCTCTTTGTCCAATAGACAGGCCACTCACATGGCCTGTGTCTCCAGATATTAAATCAATCAATCAATAAATAAAACATCTCTGGAATGCAATTTCAGAGATTGCTAGGGGCATAGAGGCCTCTATAATGGATGCAATGTTATTGTAGCCAGGCAAATGACAATTTCAGTGTCGCTGAGGAGATGGGCCTGGCTAGGGATAACTAATTAATCCCAGGCCAGCCAAAAGGCATTGGATTTTTCTGGTGAGCCCCCATTCCTTTTTGGTGAACAAACAGAGGCTTACATGGAAAACATGGATGGGTACAAGGTAGCTTTTAGGAATGTTGCTGCAAAGGAGAAGGCAGCAACATCCCAGAAGTACCAAGACAGATATTGGGCCAGGGGCTTGCCGTCAGGTTCAAGATCCTGCCCAAACCGAGGGCAGGGTTTTTCAGACCTGCCAGTCTATTAGACGTAACCCTGTTGGAGAGGGTGGTGACCCATATGGCATCCAAGGCATTTAAACAGGCATTTAACAAAGCCAAAGTAAGAATGGTCACTCTGGCTACCATCCTCCCTACACTCAGAAAGGGGGATTGGGCCTACATCTCTGGCCTTAAAGGGCACTTCCTCCCACATAGTTCAGACCCATTCCTTTCGGCTTTATCTCTGCTCCTGGGGTACTTACCAAGTGCATAGCATTAGTAGAAGCACACCTAAGGAGGCAGGAGGTCATAGTCTCCCCGTACCTGGATGACTGGCTGATGGCAGGCCAGTTTCCTCTGCAGTTAGAGGTGCACCGATCACCATCTACGATACCCTGTGTACGCTGGGTCTCCTGGTAAATCAAAAAAAAAGTCAGTGCTAACACCAGTTCAGCGCCTAGAGTCTATGGGGCAAAGACTGGACGCACTGAGAGGAAGGGCCTTCCTCCCGCAGGGAATGGTAGACAGCTTGGTGCAGCTGGCAGGCTCATTCCACCTGCATACCCCAGACCAGTGAGGCATTTTTCTACAGTTGCTAGGGCACATGGCTGCAGCAACAGCAACAGTGTCAGGATAAAGATTCCAGAGGAGAGGCATTTAGTTCCACCTCAGGTCTCACTGGCCCCAAAAAGAGATTCCCTGTCAAAGATGGTCCCAGTCACAAGAATCCTGCTGCAAGGTCTGCAGTGGTGGCAGGAAGACGACAACCTCAGGGAGGGTGTGCCTTTCCTCCAGCTGCCACCAGCAGCAGTCTTAACAACCTATGCGTCCCTCCTAGGGGAGCACACACTGCTTCACGTAAAGCCTGCTGGAGCTCAGGGCAGCTTAGTTGGGAGTTCAGTCCTTCACTCCAATACTTCAAGGCAAGGTGGTTTAGGTCAGGACAAGACAATACAACCACAATGTATTACATAAATAAGCAAGGGGGCACAAAGTTGTCCCTACTGTGCACAGAAACCATGAAAGTGTGGAGTCTTAACTCACTCCCTGGACATCTCCCTCTCAGCTGTCTACCTCCCAGGGGAGACAATGTCCTGGCGGATGCATTCAGCAGGATCAACTAAAACCACCAGGAGTACAAGTAGTGAGCAGAAGGTGGGGTACCCCAGAGATGGACTTCCTCGCAACCCCAGACAGTTACCAGCTACCACAGTTCTGTTGCAGACCTCTTGCAGGGGACACAGTCCCTCTGGTTGTGCTGCTGTTGCATTAAACAGGGAAGTTCCTGTGTGCCTTTCCAGTGCAGTTTAAGTCCAGGAGGGTAGCATCTTTCAGAAAAAGAGATGTGTAAGAACAAGGGGGCACAGTTTAAAGATAGAGGGCGGACGGCTCAGGGGTAATGTGAGGAAATTTTTTTTCACAGAGAGAGTGGTGGATACATGGAACCGCCTTCCTGGGGAGGTTGTTGGGTCTAAAATGGTGGGGGGAATTCAAACATGCATGGGACAGACATAAGGCAGTTGTAGTGGGGGATGGCAGGAAGTAGGCTATTGGTTAACTAGAATCTGCAGCTTATCCAGTAGGTAGGGAAATGGGCAGACTGGGTGGGCCAAGTGGTCCTTATCTGCCTTCAAAGTCTATGTTTCTATATCTCTTGCATTTGCATTCCCTCACGGGAACACACGTCGGCATGGGACCTCAATATTTGCATTGGCTGGCTAATGAAACCACCATTTGAGCCCATGTCTTCAGCAAAGTTTAGGTATGCAGCAAGAAAAACAGTGTTCCTGGTAGCCATCACCTCAGCTGGGAGCATCAGTGAGCTCCAGGCCTTGTCCACTGAGTTAATTGCATATCATTTCATAGGGACAAGCTAGTCCTCAAGACTATCAGAAACTTTCTGCCCAAGGTGGTTTTGGACTTCTACCTAAATCAGTCCATCATTTTGCCAGTCTTTATTTCACTGACCACTCTAGTTCAGGGGAATGTAGATTGCACAGCATTGATGTCAAGTGAGCTATAAGCTACTACTTGGGTCACACAAACGGTCACAGGCAGGTGAGCACTCAGCTTTTCCTGACCTATGGAGACGTAAGAAAGGGCAAGCCTGCCTCAAAGAGGTCTATTGTCTGCTGGATGGTGGCTTGTATTCAGTTCTGCTACAGGAAAGTAGGTAAGGAATCCTTGTAGGCCTTAGGGCTCTCTCTACATGGGGTACAGCTGCTTCAATAGCAGCTGCAGGAGATATTCCTTTGTTGGAAATCAGTAAAGCAGCTACCTTGAAAACAGTTCACACCTTTACCAAGCACTACAGCCTGGATACCCAGGCCAGAGGTGATGCCAGGTTTGGCACAGAAGTACTGCAGAGCCTGTTTCCTAAAGAGGTTCTCTACCCTCCTCCAAAGGTACTGCTTGGGTAGTCTGCATATGTCAGAATATAGTAAGATTTCCTGGGGTTTGAAGAAAACATTACTTACCATAGTTATTTTGTTTCTTCTAAGGGAATTTTACTGTATTCTGAGCTCCTACCCTACCTCCCCTGCTAGAACCTACAGGGCTCTGCAACACAGCTGTCCATGCTGTTGTAAACCCATGAGTGGTTCTGTTGTTGGGTTTAGTGACTTGAGTCTTAGTGTAGCCCACATTTTCAACTGAAGGGGATTGTTGGTTGTCACTTATTTAATTGTTAAAGTTAGTATAGATAGTTTGTTAGTATTCACGCTCTGTAAGAATCTGACAGTTGTAGAATGTTTACCAGGGATAGTGGTTTGAAAACTGAGCATGAACCCAGCATTCCATCATTAGCATAGGTTCTATGAACCATTTCAGCTCCAGGGCAGTACTATGGGAGTACAATACTGCATATGTCAGAATACAGTAAGATTCCTGTAGAAGAAAGAAGATTACAGTGGTAAGTAATGTTTTCTTCTTCGTCAGTGCTGTCCCTCCTGCCTGGAAGGTTGCTGAGATCCTGCCTCTGCACAAAGGGGGCAACCCGTCCTTCCCTAACAACTTCTGGCTGATCTCACTCCTCCCTTCCCTTGCTAAGCTCCAGGAGAATATTGCATATTCCAGGCTGGCTGACTTCCTCTACTCCTATAATTTCATCTCCCGTTCCAGTTTGGGTTTAGGAAGAACCACTCTACCATCTCCTCCCTACTGTGTGCAACTGGTGTCATCCTGACTGGGATGGACCAGGGATATATTACCGCAGCCATATTCATCGATCTGGCCAAAGCTTTTGACTCAGTGTCCCACTCACTCATATTGGTCATGCTGACCTCTGCTGGCTCTTCAGCATCCATTGTGAACTGGTTCTGTTCCTACCTCACAGACCGTCAACAGTCTGTTCAGGTTGGTGGCATCCATAGCCCCCCCCCCATCCTAGCAGCAGTTCCCACAGGGCTCCAACCTGGGTCCATTCCTGTTCTCTGTTTTCCTAACCGGCTTCCCCTCAGCCTCAGTCTCCATGTATATCCACATATATGCCAATGACATGGTCATCTACACCTCTGGCACTTTGGGTTCAGTAGTGGAAAATCTTCTCCAACAAGACTTCCACAATGTGCTGCACTGGTTCCATGCCAACCAGATCAGGGTCACCATGAAGAAGTCTGTGCCTTTTACCTTTGGCACTAGTTAGAATATAGCTAGGCTGTTGCCCCCCTTCCCGTTTTCTCCACATTGGATGGCACTCCCTTGGAGGTTGTCCCTGTCTTCAAGTACCTTGGTGTATGACTGGATAGTAAGCTTGACTTCTCTACCCACATCGGTGTCATCCATACCAAACTTTGCCCCAGACTTGGTGTTTTGTACTGCAGTAAGCACTGCCTCTCCTCCTAGGTTGGACGGGAGCTGGTAACCAAAATGGTTCTCCATGGTCTTCGATTATGCAGATGTGGGGCTCGATTCTCAAAGGTTGATGCAGGCTTGTGACAAGCCCTGTGTCTAACCCAGCGCTGCGCTGAATACATTGACTCACCTTGAGCCTGATTCTCAAAGGTTGCATGCATTTGTGACACTTTATCCCTTTTACGGTGGCTTGCACCAAATATTTGGCACAAACTCTGTAAAAAGGTACCATGATTGAGCAAAGTTAGACTGGCAAAAAGCTGGTCTAACCTGCGGCATGTGGCTCACGGGATCAAGAATCTCGGTTGCCAGTCAGGGAATGCTGCAAGCCCCATGCGCCATCTGTTCGGTGCACCTGGGGCTTGCAGTTGCAGTATTCTGACACCTTTGAGAATCAGGCCTGTGGTCTATGGCTCCTTCCCTCCTTCTCCCTTGCCAGATTGGACACCTTCTGGAATGCCTTCTGCTGTTTCGCTACCAACTCTCATCACTGCACTCATCATTGCTCCCTGTGCACCTCCCTTTCCATCTTTCCACTGCCTCATGTTGTCAGTCCCAGTCTGTCTCCTTCTTCACTAAATACTGGTTTGGGTCCTTTCCCTCCTACATTTCCCCACTCCTCTTCCCAGTCCTCTCGTCTTCCAACTTTCTGTATTCCAGGGACTCCCGTAGCTTCTCCATTCCCCACCCTCACTCTTGTGCTGGGCAGGCAGCCTTCTACTACTATCTACCATCCCTGTGGAACCTGCTGCCTTCCTCCCTCTGATTTTCCGCCTCACTCCCTGCCTTCAGATGCCTGCTTCAGCTTACTCCTGCTCCCCCTGCATCTGTTATTCTCCCTCCTGACCATTCACAACTTCTTTCTCTTATTTCTCCAGAACCACTTCTGTGTATGCCTCCCTAATCCGGGGCTAACAGTGCTCTCCCCATTGGCCCATCCTCCATATCCTAGTAGCACTGTGACCCATCATGCACTTTACACTTTAAGCATTTTTGCACATTCTGACCGAATTTAGTTGTAATTTAACTACCTCATTGAATTTGTTTGTTGGTGTTGATGGATCATTTTTTTTGTATTTTTGAATGTCTTGTAATATTCGATTCTGTTTCTGCCCCCACGAGATCGCACCTGGAACAGCCGCCCCGAGATCGCATCTGGAAACGAGCCTCGGCTCAGTGCTCCTTTCCCAGTTATCAAGTTTTAAATAAATAAAGATGTGAAAAACCAACTAAGTTATGAAGAAACACTGAATTGTTCCAACATTTACTCGTAACTTAATTTTTGCAGATTTTGGCCCCTGATGTTTAACATATCCCTTGTGTTAACACACCTGTTGAATGACAGGTGTAATTCTTCAAATCCCTCTCCAAAACGTTTTCACAGTCGCACTACAAAATCACCTTTTAGATGGGATTTAGAAAATTCCACCCGTCTTGATCATAACATCAGGTCATAAAAAGACTATGCTGGAAATTTGGGGTCAAAATGTGGGAGCATACTGAAAATTAGAATATTGTCTCTCAGCTGGCTTATTCTGGGTAAAAACAGTCTAAAAATGTGTAAAAGCTGGACACCACTGAAAATGAGTTATTGTCTCATCTGGTCTATCCTGGGTAAATTTATAGTAAAAATATGTACGAGCAGGACCCGGTGCAAGAACAGTGCAAGCGACGACTGGCGAATATTTGGCATTGACAAATGCTTGTTCCTGTCTCTGGTCACTGTCCAAGTGGATGTAAAAGATCCCATGGCACTTACTGAAGAAGAGAGGAGAGTTTCTCAGTATCATGGCCAACATTACCCTGTCAGTAAAACATGTCTATATAACTCACTTCCCGGACACACAGCGAAACATGCTGTCACGGCTCAATGTGCATTTCCTAGTCAAAAATTATACACATACAAATAAATAAATACAAAGGGGAGGGGAAGATCACCATCCAGATTGTCGAGATCCAATGGCAAAGGTCCTCCACTTCTCATTCATCATCTGAGTCTAAGATGGAGGATATGGGCAGTAGATTATTCCGTCCAGATGATATGAGCTTTCTGGTGAGGAAAAATACTTTTGTATTAACCCGTCAGAAAAGACAGACAAGGGGCCAAAGACCCCATGTTTGTCATGTCAGCAGAAAGATTTCCAACTTTTCCTCTGTACAAGGCAATACACATGGTGACTGACAAAGAGTGGGCTTCCTCAAAAATAAAAAATAACACAACGCAGGGCTGTTTGCTGAGAGCTGTACTCAGTTGGCAGTAAGAGGGACGAGGCATTTCCTTTCTAGTCTACCCAGAGGTAGAGGAAACCAGAACATGGAAGGCCAAGGAAATCAACAGTAGTGATAGTCCGGTTCTTTGTGAATGGCAACAGCCCATTTTCCGTGTGCCATCTGAAGAAGACTCTTTTCCGTAGGGAAAATGGGTCCCAATTCACCGAGACAGGTGGGTGTGAGAAATTGGGCCAAGTGGATATCTTGTACTATAAAAAGGGTCTTAGAAATGCTGTAATCTGATTGGCTGACAACATTCTGAGAGCCTTATGTTAGTCACTGTTACACACTGGCATGTACAACCTGATCACCATGGCACATTAATTCATCCTATCAGCGTTACATACTCTAGCACTGCTGAATGACTGGAATGATGCATTCTGATTCTGAACCAGTATTCTCAAATAGTTGGTGGATGAAACATGTTAATCAGAATCTCCCTCTCAATGAGGAAACATTCAAAAGGTACAATTCTACCACTTTTCTTTTTTAATAATGTTTTATAATAGCAATAAGGCACTCAAAGGGCTAGATTAACAGTCAGTCACCCCCTAGGGGCAGTGTGGCACTCAGCTGCACGTTGTGCCACATTACATCCCTAGGGGGTGATAGACTGTTAATCTAACCTCTGGTCATGTCTTATTGCTCAAGAATTCACCAGCACATCTCATAAATTTCTATGCTCCAGCTATCCGGAAACTAACAGAAGAGAGAGACTGTCAGTGCCACCTTGTATTATCTCCTTACAATACAGACGATCCGACTAGTACCTACAGTATGTTGGAGTTTAGATCTGGTGTATACTCCACCTACTTAATGGTACTGGCGATGTCAGGGCAGGGAAGGGCCACACACTGCTGGTGCATTTTTTGATTTAACAAAACAAGAGATATTGGAAAGAGAGATAATAGATTAAATCCTCACTCATTTACTGGCAGTGCATGGTATTAATTTTAAGGATTTGTTAAATCATTGTTATAAAGTGGGTAGGAAATTTCTTGCTTCTTGATTGGCTAAATAAATTCAGAGACCTATATGTTAATTCCTCAGAAATGTACTGCTGAAGCAAGTTCAGGCAGTGGAATTGAAAATTTGAGCAAATCACATAGAGACTCCATGACCCACTTCACTCATCCCTGATTGCCATCACAAACATGGCTGTCACCTTCACTCACTGAAAACCATCAACAGGGCCCTAGAAAATCAAACATCCTTACATTTTTTGAAATAAATAAATTAAACATTCTTTCCCCTCATGGTACCCTCCTTACACACACAAACACATTTTAACAATGAAGTGCTATTCATAGTTTTAATTCTTGGTGTTATTTTGGTGGCCATGAAAACACCCTCCTGCCCTTACCAGCTTGCCAGGACACTCTCTGCAGCTTCCCCCGCAACAGATATAATTGAGACTGTGGCTTTATTACCCCATTTACATGCAGGATTAGAATTCATTGCAAAGTAATCAGTTACTTTGTCATCGATTCTAACCTTGCATGTAAACTGTGCTTTTGATGCAGTTGGGGGCGGTCTTGGTATCGATCTAAGTACACCAAACAAGCACATTGATTGCAGGGACATCGATTCTCAAACTCCATGTAGATATGAGTGGAGCCAGAACTGATCCAGCAGGTACCTTTATAGCATCCCATGGCTCATTATCCCGACACTGTCAATCCTGGTGGATTCATGCCTGACGGTGTTACGGGAGGGGGTAAGGTAGTGGGTGTGACGGGTTGCTACCTTTCCCCTGGTGATGCTGCAAAAATCAGCTTTGGATCCGGAAGCTGGCCGAGCTCACTGGTGGTGTGGAGGGCTAAACCACTGGCAGCTTGGCCAGCATAAACAAAAGATCATTGTTGCGCACAGCCTGCGGATGGAGGTGCTAGATAAGGAAGCCACTCCAAATTCAAGAATTAATAATGCCAGCACTCCAGAAGTCAAGTTCCACTGTATTCAGTGTTGGATTTATTTCATTGTGAGGAGATAAACAGAATACACAAAAGCCCCTAGCGCCTCGACCGTTGGCTCTTCAAGGCCAGCATACCCTGGGAGGCTCAGGTTCTGGTCCAGGCTACGGACCTTTAGGAATTTGCCCCATAACTAATATATTTTTATTCCAGTCCGCTCCCCTCAGTGTTTGTTCTATTAGTTATGAGGGTGGAGGCGGTAAGCCCCTGTATTGAGATGTGTTTATGGTAGCAGGATGCCCGACATTGTATTGTCGGGCATCCGATTCGTGCAGGATTTCTGCTTTTGGAACCTTAAACTCGGTATCTTAAGCGTCGGGATACCGAGTTTCAATCTATCATAGTATATCAATCCAGCGCGTATGCTCTGTAAACTTGTACCCAGTTTAGATGCAGGGTCAAATCAATTACATAGTAATCAATTACCTTCTAATTGAATATTACCCTGCATGTAAACCCATTCTTTTCTGGGTGCATCGATTGCTGCCCTTCTTGTAAACACAAACAGAACTGGTGATCGATTACCTAGAATCAAAGACAAGGTAATCGATCACCAACTCATGTAACCCTAGTATATATAAGGCTTTCTATTAAGTGTGACATGGTGAACATTGTGCCAGAGGAATTCTGCAGGAGTTTGAATGCCCGTATTCCTTGATAAACATTTTATCTATTGAATGTGTGGAAAGAGGAATGATTGACTGGTGGGGAAGCACTGCTTTTTACTAGTTACTTTTAACAAAAGGAAATACCTATTTTTAAGAAAAAAATGTTGGCTTTTTTAAATTGCTTCTCAGTTTACCAATGTTATATGATTAATATGACACTTCAGGTCATTGTTTGCCTGGGTTAATGCACTTCCAGGTGCTGAAGACACTCAGTGCAAGCACCTTGTGCCTCACTATGCACCTGGGTATGCATTAATCCCAGACAGCCAACATTCTGTTGTGTCTTCTTGCTGAAAAAATGTAACTCCTACTTTTAAGAAAATGAAAAAAATTAAACACAGTAAGAAGAAAAAAATCTTAAGAAGACATAATATGATAAAGAGTATGAAACTCAAAAAGTTTTGTTGCAGGAGGTCACGTGAGCGCCTACCTAAGATGGCTGCCTATTCCTTCAGCTCCCAGCTGGCTCTGTTTTATCTGCCTCCATCCACTGATTATTCATCACTTTGAGAGCCATCTGTTACCCCAATTGTAAATACTGAATTGCGTGGGGTGAAAAAGTCGATTTTTCACCACTGTCACTGCTAAAATGCAAAAAAAGATGTGACAGTTTCTCCGCCAACTTCTTGCCCTCCTGCAGTGAAAATGATGATCACAGCCCACTGCACCTCATCAGCACCACCCAAGGAACAGCTGTCCTGGCTGGAAAAGCTTGCTGCTGCCGTGGAGACAGTATAAGCAATGGAGGTCGATACCCAAGCCAGCCGCACCAGCTTAACGGCTGGGTCATAGAAATGGAGAAAACGATCATGATGCTTATGGAGCATGAATCAGTCCAGGACCAGAGACTTGCAGCTGTGTAGAATCAAACTGAATGGCTCACACAAAAACTGGAAGATTTAGAGGACTGGGACAGACATAAGAACATTAGAATTATGGGTCTGCCCAAAGGAAGTGAAGGCGAGAAAGTGCAGTGAAGTAGCTTTGCAGCAGTCTGCCCTTCAGGCTGAACTTAAGCCCAGCGGAATATGACTTTGAGATTGAGTTGGTGCATAGAATTAGAAGAGCCCGCTCAACACTGGCTAATACCAGACCCCACCCATTGATTTTTCGAGCTCCTGTGATTTATTGACGAAGAGCTGATTCTGAAAGCCGTCAGAGAGCTGAAACAGACTTATGTAGCCAGCAATAAACTCTCCTTTTATCCAGACGTCCCTTGATCTGTCCTGGAAAAAAGGCAAGCTTTCAGCAAAGTAAAATGAGGGCTCAGAAACTGGAATATTCCCTACTCGCACCTTTACCCTGCTATCTTGCAAGTTACTTTCAAAAGCAAACTGATATGGTTAACAGTGTAGAAGGAACTGCATCTAAGACCGTTGTGCCACGGTTTGTAGAAAAGTTACAGCAGACGGAGATAAATCCAGCACCAACTAAAACTCTGGAGATGTAATAGAACTTTGAAGTATGAAGTGCAGCTTCAAATAAAAAATGATGCACAGTACCTGTAGTCAAACATCAAATCCTCTTTCATGCAAGTGGGCTTTCTCAAGGCACCTTGCTTGAGACGCTAAGGCATCACGGTGGAAGGGGATCTCCTGCACCATAGATCTGACTGCCATTTTGTTTCCAGCAGATGAACCTGTTTGTCACCTGCACTCAGCACTTTTGAATAAAGAGGATTTGATGTTCGAGTACAGGTACTGTGTATCGTTTTACCTCTGTCTCCTGAAACAGATACAGTGCCATACTCCAGGAGAAACAGATGGATTCTTTCAAGAGTAGCTAGGATTACCGACCCCAGTGGATACCCAGCCAGCAGCCTCACCATTGAGTACAGGAGATCAGGGATCAAGAGGGAGCATTCAGTCTTCTCCAGGAAAGACCAGCTGAGACTGGAGTTGCGGTGAGTAACACTGCCCTGCCAAAACTCTAATGCATTAAAACAGGCACTTGATCCCCCCTCCAGATCTCTATTGTTTCCCCCTTTTGAAGGGGCCTGCCAAGGGGACACTTTTATTAAAGGACTGGGGTACAACACGGCAAATGGCACCTAGCTGATTACCCACGTTGCCAGTAGCTTCACTGCGCATCTTTCATGTGGTGATGTGTAACCTTGCTGCTTATATGACTGTTTTTCCCTAACTTGACTCCACACATGGACTGGCCATTTTTCATCAAACATATTTGAAACAGTGTCAAGTGGGAGATATTACTCTTCCTCCCCCAAGTTGAACTGTTTTCAAGATTGCCCACTTAGTGATGTTTGAACTGATGTGGGACACAGAAGCGGGGCCCTGTTTGTTGGGGGAAGCCTCACATTCAGTCCTCTGGCAGTGCAGAACTGTTCTTTCGGAACCTACTTTGCATGCTCCATGATATCCTTGAACTGTTTGATTTAATGTTCAAGGGGAACTTGGGGTGGTATTGTACCAGGTTCAGGTTTGCGTTCACAGTTTAGCATCAGATTTACCTAATTTATATCACTCAGCAGAGATGGATCTCAGACAGCAGTAAAACTGAGCTAATGGGGGCCAAACGGGGTAATAAAAAAATAGAGTCAAGAACTGTAAGCCACCAGATCTGAAATTTCAGGGGAACCACTGGAAGAATGCACAAATAGTGAGGGTGGTGAACATCTGGTAAAAGTATTGCTCTGATGGGTTTGTCTCTCTTGATATGTGTGTGCTCCGCCAGTATGGTTACAGAATAAGCTGCTCTCCTTCTTACCCCTTTACAACTTCTACCCCCCGGCCCCACCTAGTGGTGGCTTAGACCATATTTAATGCCTCTCCTTTGTAGAGGCTCCATCTAGGTGTTGCCTTCCAGTCAGCCAGAAAAATGACTGTGCCCCATTATCCTACCTTCCTGCCCTTGCTTCCCCATGCTTCCCCCCAGTAGTGGTCACAGTATACAGTTGGGGAGGGGATGCATTGAGACTAGGTGCTCTGATACAGGCCTTCTTCACCATGGCTGTGCAGCTACCTACCAGGGAGGTATAATAGGATCTGGCTGGCCAGTGCTTACTGGTCATTGATTCAGACTCCATGTGGATGAGGGTGTTATTGCCACCACAGTAACTATGTTGTAGTGACTGCTAGCCTGCCTTGGCTAGTTGGGCTTACCTCTCTGTGGAGTTCACTATTTTGGATTTGCACATTTTTCAGTTGCTGTCAGTGTGGTGTGAGACAGAGTGAATACAACACCCACGGGTGTACAGTGTGCTGTTCTGTGCTCTGTTATCCTTATTAATGTATTACTGGTGATCGATTCTGTTAATAGGATTTTGGTAGGTGGGGACTGGGGAGGGGGACACGAGGGATACACTCAGACAGAATAGCTCTCTGCCTCATAGGCAGAACCCTACAATTAAGGTAGGAATGTCTTATGACAGTCTAAAGATTATTACCTGGAACACATAAGGGCTGAATTGCCCCAAAAAACAGAGATAAGTCCTCAACAAACTAAGGGAAATGCAGTGTGACATTGCACTAGTACAAAAGACGCACCTCTCGGAACAAGAGGCACATAAGCTTCAATGTAGCTGGGTTAGAAAAGACTGTCACAATGCCTACTCCTCTAAATGAAGAGGAGCGGCATTCTTTGTCGTAAAGGCCTCCAACTTGGCATCCACAAAGAGAGTAGATACACAGAGGGCAGTTGACTTTCATTGGAAGGGACCTGTCAAGGGTAGCCTATAGTTTTAGTGAGTGTTTGTATGCCTGATGTTCCTGACTAGAGCTTCCATGACCGTATCCTCCAGGATATGCCAGGGGACCCTGCAGGAATTATCATCGGGGGAGGCACTTTAATCTTGCCCTGCACCCGGCATTAGTCCACACTAGCTCAGGGAATTGATGAGAATCATAACTAGCTCTCCATGTTCAGAACGCATTCTAAGCAGCAGGTCTTAGAGATGTATGGTGCACACTCCACCCTCAGGAAAAATGTCACTTACTGCTCCCAGGTACATGAGACATAAAGTAATAGTGACATCATTCAGTCCTCCTCAGAGCTGGTACAGTGGACTTGAGGAGTGACAGAGGGTAATATTCTGATTTCAGAGCATGCCCCGGTGTCACTTTCCCTGGCATGGGGGAAAATGTCAGGTGCAAGAAATACATGGCGACTCATTACTACCCGACTCCAGCAAACAAACTCAGTAAGCTGGCTGACAGTGAAATACAGAAATATTTTTTTTTAGATGAGAGCCCCGACACTACTGCCTTTACTCATTGAGAATACATAAAAGTTGGGTGACTAGGGAGGTGGATCAGGGGAGGGCAGTGGACATGGCCTATCTGGACTTCAGCAAGGCATTTGACACTTTGCCACATAGGAGACTATTACACAAACTGGGGAATATAGGTGTGGGCAGGACAGTAGTGTGGTGGGTAGGTAACTGGCTGGGCAGCAGGACACAGAGGGTGGTGGTAAATGGCTGTCACTCCACAGAGGGAAGAGTGACCAGTGGGGTACCACAGGGATCAGTGCTGGGACTGGTCCTAGTCAACATCTTCATCAGTGACATTGCGCAGGACCTAGAAGGCAGAATTTCACTGTTCGTTGATGACACAAAGCTCTGTAACAGAGTAGACACACCAGAGGGTGTAGACAGAATGAGAAGGGACCTGCAGAAACTTGAAGAATGGTCAGGGGTTTGGCAATTGAAATTCGATGCAAAGAAGTGCAAGATAATGCATATGGGGCACAAAAACCCTGGCACAATATATCAGTTGGGGGTGAGGATATAGTATGCACCAAGCAGGAAAGGGATCTTGGGGTTATCATCTCTGATGACCTCAAGGTAGGGAAACAGTGTGACAAGGCAACAGGTAAAGCAAATAGGATGCTGGGATGCATAGGCAGGGGCATCACCAGCAGGAAAAGGGAGGTCATAATTCCACTATACAAGACACTAGTGAGGCCCCACCTGGAGTACAGTGTACAGTTCTGGAGACCTTACCTACGTGAAGGACATAGACAGGGCAGAGAAGGTTCAGAGGAGGGCAACAAAGATGGTGCATGGATTGCATCACAAGTCCTATGAGGACAGGTTGAAGAACTGAACATGTACTCCCTGGAGGAGAGGAGGGAGAGGGATATGATAGAGACATACAAGTATCTTACAGGGAGGAACAGGGTGCAGGAATACACTATTTTTAAGTGAAAAGATGGACTAGAGGCATGGGATGAAGTTGGAGGGAGGACGATTCAGAGGAAACATGAGGAAGAATTTCTTCACAGAACAGGTGGTGGACAAGTGGAACACCCTGCCAGAGGAAGTGGTGGGGGCTGAAACAATCACAGGATTTAAGAATGCATGGGATAGACATAAAGGAATTCTGGAGGTCAGGGGTAAGGGGCAAAAGACTTCTAGGAAAACATAAACTGAACTTGCAAGCTCAAATGGGCAGACTGGGTGGGCCATAGGCCCTTATCTGCTGACACTGTCTATGTATTTATGTAAAAGCTGTCATTAGAGGCAGTCTTATTGACTCTTCTTCCAAGAAATGCAAAAAAAGACACCAGGAGCGAGGAAGCTAAAAGGGGAATTAAAAAAAGATTAGAACACCTTATACAGGAACACCTAGATTGCAAAGAGTCCCTCAGGCCCCAAATCACATATATCTGTAATGCCCTTGAAGCATCCATACAGCATAAAACTGAGTATGCCCTCCTCCGGCTAAACTAGGCATACTATGAGGTGGGAGGACATCCTAGCAAACTTCTAGCATATTGACGTAGGTCTTGGGATTCGGAGAGGTACATTCCTTCTGATGCATACCAGCAGGGTCACACAGTGATGTCCCCTGACCTAATTAACAAAGACTTTCAGACTGTTTATGCTAAGCTTTATTTGTCCAAGGTCTCTACTACCCCTGTACCGCTGGCAGACTTCTACTTGGACATATCTCTCCCACAGATACCCCAGGAGGAAGTCTTAGGACTGCTACACCATCCACGCTATGTTCAAGGGCAAGTTACCTGGGTTGAAAGACTATCCAAGCCATTTTTAGTCAGCATCCTCCACCATCCTGGCCCCTAGGCTTGCAGAAATGTTCAGCGAAACCTGGGAAGTTGGTTCATTATCCCCCCTCCCTCCACCAAGCACTGATCTCGTTACTTCCCAAAAAGTGCAAGGACAGTGTCTTGTGTTCTCAGTTTAGGTCCATATGTCTTGTTAACGTCAGTGCAAAGAATTTTGCTAAGATCATTGTCAGATGCCTCGAGACCCTTATAGGGACACTCATCCACCCTGATTAGGTGGGATTTGCCTCCGGAAGGCTGGGATCTGACAACACCCGTAGGACCCTGACTTGATCTGGGAAGCCAGAAATCAGACCCCCCACCCACTGCTACTCTGTCTTTGGTTGAAGAAAAGGCCTTTGACAGGGTGCAGTGGGCCTACCTCTATGATGTCCTGGGCAGGTTCGAGTCCCACAAAAATTTATTGATCTCATTAAACTTCTGTACAGGACCCCTACAGCTTCTGTTCTAACAAATCTGGTGATCTCCCCTGCACTTCCCTGTGACAAGGCACTCGCCAGGGCTGTTCATTGTCCCCTTTCCTGTTCCTCTTGGTGGTTGAACCCTTAGCTGCAAAGATTAGAGCCGGTCCAGATTTCCCAGGTATACACGTGGGCCAGTTCACCATTTAATTAGTACATTTTGATGATGACATCACCCTTCTTTGACCAAGGTCCCACTGTCCCTTCAGACTCTGAGTGCCATCATAGATGATTACTCAGCCCTTTCAGGGTATATATTTAATGGGGCTAAATCCCAGATTATGCCCCTAAATATCTCTTGCACTCAAGATCTGTTCAATTTCTATCCCTGTCGATGGGCACTGGAAGACGTCACCTGCTTAGGAATGCAGAGCTGCCACTCCTTAAAAGACACAATGGTGGCAAATGTGAGCACAGTGCTATCAAAATTGGACTCAGACTTAAAAAACTGGGGACATATCCACTTATTTGTTTGGGGGAAAGTTAATATTCTCAAGATGGTAGCATTACCTAGAATTCAGTGTATATTAGCCAATCTCCCCATAGCACTATGGAGAACAATGTTCTGGAAAATAATTCCAGAATGTCCAGACTTGTATGGGAAGAATAAGATGAACAAGATTGAGCTGCAGGTACTCCAGACTCACTGCAGATAAAGTGGCTTTGGACTTCCCAACCTCAAACTGCTACATGAAGGGGTGGTGTTCAGGTAAGCCATGATCTGTTGCTAACTTGACCTCGTTTACCCTCCACCAAAATGGACAGAAATGGAGCTTACTCAAGCTGAGGTTCTTCATGCCCGTGCACTGATTTTGTCCAACTGGAAACCCTGTCAACAGACTCCCCATGTACTTGCCATACTAGGGAGATCTGGGAAAACCATCTGGAAAAACTGATGTGGGCTCCCAAAACCTCTTGAATGAGACCAGTGTGGCATAATCCCAAACTACTGATTGTAGACTAACCTCTAGCTTGGTCTTTGTATGAAAAACAGGGAGCACACTAGATGATTTGTACCATCCTCAAACAAGGGTGCTAAAATCCTTTGAGGCCCTCCAGCAGGAATATAACATCCCCAAAGGGTATGTTTGGAGATACTTGTAGCTGCAAGACCTCCTTAAGACTAGGATAACTCCTCAATACCTACTCCCCCAGCTGAACCCGACTGAGACCTGGCTGTTAAATCTGACAATTGTACAACATTTGGCCAGAAACCACCTTCAATTAAGATCAAAAGGAACTACCTACCCCTAGAAGTCCTAGCCCCTAGAGACAAATGGGAGATAGAGATGGCCACCTTGATTCCACCTCGAATATGGTCCTAGGCATGGCCTACAGCCTATGTAGATAAAAAGGAATTACAGGAGAAAACTCTGCAATATAAGGTCCTACATAGGGCCTATAGAACTCTACAGTGGCTGTACTGAGCTGACTGTGACTGCTGGAGATACAGCTCCCCACAGGCCACTCTGATACAAGTCCTGTGATTCTACACAAACATAGATGCTTATTAGAATAGCATATGGGTCAGATGCACCCGGCTGACCCCACTGAACCCTGGCAAGGACCCCAGACTGGGTGTGCTGGGTCTCTCTCTCTGCCCAACCATCAGCTCTCCCCAGCCCAAATCCTTTAGCTCAATAATGTCTCGGTGGTTACCAGGTGAGTCTTGCTCAGACACTGGAGGGACCCAGAGCCACCCAGTCCGCAAGAATGGAGAACCTTATCTCTCTCTTATAGCCAGATATGAAAACATAGCCCACACTGTAATAGGGTAACCCACCCATTAAACATAAAATTGGTAACCTTACCTAACTCGTAAAAAAACTTGCTCCATGACAGGTGAAATGGTTTTACTGTCCAAGCTCACTCTTGTGGGCCAGTCAGCTTACCAGTCCCAGAGGGGACACCTGGGGCTAGATTTTGAAAGCCCCTGAAACTCACATGGGTGCGGGAAAAAACTGGCACAAGTGGGTCTCCACTTGCAGAGCTGCAGTTTTTCCCACAGCTGCCGTATTTTCAAAGGTTGAGCCAGTGTATGACCAGCTCCATGATTTATGGCAGCATTCGTCAGTTTTGTTGGTGCAACTGCACTGAAATGTTACACTTGGTGGGACCAGGCATAACATCTCCTGCAGCTTCGCCAGCTGCCATGCAGAGCACGGGCAGAAGATAGGAATCCCCGCAGGTGCAGATTTCCTAACGCAACTGTGGCTGCACAGTAGAACTTAGTCCCTGAACCACTGAAAATCCAAACCCTGCTCTTGCTCTCGTTAATAACCAAATGGTAGCCAATAGGGAAAACTTTGAATTCTTTTTCTCTATTCAATTCTTGGAATCACACATAGACTACATGACTAACATGTCCTTAAACATCCCCCCAACCCCAACGTTAGTGGGAAGATGACAGTTTGCTTCTGAAATGGGGGTACAGGTGAAACAATTAGTTAGATCACACTATAACATGGATGGATAAGCCTCCCCTCAACTGCTAGCATGTATCACTGAACCTATAGACCCAGCTTCTGGACAGGAGACCATTAGGTAGCGTAGTACACCTGGGGCTGGATTCTCAAAGCCACCAGGAATTGGTGCAGGTGTTGGAAAAACTGTTGCAGGTGGGTCTTTTCTTGTGGAGCCGCATTTTTTCCTGCATGTGCCAGATTTTCATAGAAGAAGCTGGTTTGCGACTGTCTCCATGATTTATGGCAGCTTGCAGCCATCTTTTGGCACAGATGTGCCAAAATGTTGCACCTGGTTGGACCAGGAGTAACATCTCCTGCAGCGGAGCACGGGCTGAAACGATGACAGTCTGCCAGTGTGGAGATTTGTTCCGGACCAGTGGACAGTGGCACAGGACTGAGTCCCTCAGCCCTTTGAAAATTGGGCCCCTGATATCTACATTAATTATCTCACAAGGACAAATCCAGAAACAAATGGTTTGATACCTTTTATTGGACCAACGTAGATGTAACAAAGGAAAACAGTACTCAAACTTTCGGACTAACCAAGTCCGTCCTCAGAAGCTTGGTCTGAAAGCTTAAGCACCGTTTTCTTTTGTTACATCTATGTTGGTCCAATAAAAGGTATCAAACCATTTGTTTCTGGATCTGTTCTTACAAGGACCAACATGGCAACTAACTAATTCTGTTTGTCCTCATGAGGACAAGCAATTTTTCTTTTCTGGAGGGTTAGTTCATACAGCAAACAATCAGGGGACTAGCCATGAGCTGGCATATAACCAGGTACAAACTGGAATGGGAATCCAGAACTGTATGTTTCCCCATGGTAAGTCATCAGATTGGGTAGAACCCTTTTTATGTTTGCTTGCATGCATGTGCAAGAAACATAGTGCCATCACTGGAGTTTTCGGAGGTGTGTCAGCCCTCTTCCTATTCAGTCAGTGTGTTTGCAGGCGCGGCAGCAGTTCTCCAGTGCCTACTGGAGCTGTCTATGACAACTCCAAAATGCAGTGGCGTACAGTTGAAAGGGGGAGCTACGCTTCAGTGAGCAGCGATCAGATATTGCCTGCTCATGCGCGCTCCCACACACACACACACACATATGCTGCGTGCTGCCCCTCCCCCCAACGCACAGACTGTCTAGCCGACGGGGGTGCCCAATCCGCTGTTGGCTGTGCTGCGCCCCCCCCCGAAACACAGTTTCATATGCAACTGGATGCCCACCCAAGCTGGCTACATGCATGTGACGGGGTGCCCAATCCCCCATCGGCTCCACTGTGTCCCCCCAGTACAGGGTGCCATGCTAGGGCCCACCCCAGCATGGCAACAGATGCCATGGCCGACGGGGTGCCCAATCCCCCGTCAGCTCCACGCCCCAAAGCCGTCCTTCTGCCACGCTGGGAGCCCACCCCAGCGTGGCAAACGTCCTACGTCGTCATAATAAAAAAAAAAAAAAAACTGAAAATCGAAAACGGTCCCTCGCTGTGTCTGCTCCCACGCGCACCCACCCACTGTGCACCCTGCCTCCGCACACACCCCCTCACCGCGTACCTACCTCTGGAGCGCGACGATCTTCAGTGGACCGGGAACATGTCTGCACTCTTCAAAGCCGACCGTGAACTGAGGAAATGCCGGTAAGCTGTATAATGGGATAGATAGGGTTTTTTCAACTTTATTGCATATCTCAGGCATTTTTTTGGAATTTTTGCACCAAATTTTCGACATGGGTTTTTGGGACCCCTTCTCATGAATGCTGTCACTGTATTGGTGTTACTCAGGCCCGAAAGGTGATTTCGCAGCCACTGCACGAAATCACCTTTCCAGAATGATTAACGAAACGACACTGCCAGTTTTCATAAGGTGGGCTCTCAAAAAGCCTATTTTGATAATTTGGTGGAAAATTCCTAAAACTGACTGTTTTACGAGCATGCGTTGCGCAGTTCCTACGCACGCTCATAAGTTCACGAATTTTCAATATTTTCACTCTAGATTTTCAACATTGCCATTTTACCACACCTTCTTATGAGCAGTACAGCTGTCATTTTTCACATCTCACCCAAAATGTGTTTCCGCCCATGTAGCGCACAATGGCGCAGTCGGTGTGCGAAATCAATGTACGGGACACATTAAGAAAATCACAGTGACACTGTTCATGAGCAGAGGTCTTAAAATGGCTATGTTGAAAATTTGGTGAAAAAATTCCTCAAAATGACTGTTTTAATGAAATGCGGCGCTGTAGAGTTCCCACGCACGCTTGTAAGTTCGCAATTTTCAATATTTTCACCCAGATTTTCAAAATTGCCATTTTATCACACCTTCTTATGGGCAGTACAGTTGTCATTTTTCACATCTAGCCCTGGCGTGTTTCTGCATGTGGCGCATTGGCAGTAGGTGTGCGATATCAATGTATGGGACACGTTAAGAAGAAAATCACAGTGACACTAGTCATGAGCAGAGGTGTTAAAATGGCTATGTTGAAAATTTGGTGGAAAATTCCAAAAATGACTGTTTTAGAGCGACGTCTACGCAGTTCTTACAAACGCTTGGCAAGTTTATTTAATTTGTATTATTTAAACAGATTTTCAACAGTGCCATTTACCGCACTTCCTTATGAGCAGTACAGCTACCATTTTTCACATCTCGCCCAAAATGTGTTTCCGCACATGTAATGCACAATGGTACAGTCGGTGTGCTAAAACAATGTTTGGGACAGATTAAGAAAATCACAGTGACACTGGTCATGAGCAGAGGTCTTAAAATGGCTATGTTGAAAATTTGGTGACAAAACTCCATAAAATGACTGTGTTATGAGTGATCATTGCGCAGTTTCCACGCACCCTCCTAAGTTCATGAATTTGTAATATTTTCATTCCAGATTTTCACCAGTGGCATTTTTCCACACCTCCTTATGAACAGTACAGCTGTCATTTTCCACAACATGGCCGAAATGTGTTTTCGCACTTTCAGCACAGAAATGCGTGGTCACTGTGGGAAATCATTGTTCGGGACAGATAAAGAAAAATCACACTGACACTGTTCATGATCGGAGGTCCCAAAATGCCTGTGTTAACAATCTGCTGTAAAAAAATCCCCAAACTAGTTACATTACGGGTGTACGTTGCACAGTTTCTACGCATGCTCGTGACTTCACCAGTTTTTTTAAGATTTTCACAGCAGATTTTCAACATTGCCATTTTTTACACCTCCCATGAACAGTACCGCTGTCATTTTTCACATCCTGTTCGGAATGTGTTTTTGCACCTGTGGTGCCAAATGCCATAGTCACTGTGCAAAAGCAGTTTTCGGCTAACAAACTGATATTGCCACTGTTCATGAGGTGGGGCCACCAAAAAAACATGTTGAAAATTTGGAGTGAAAATACCAACGAATGCCTGAGGCGTTAGGGTTTCCGACTAGAATGACAGGCATCAGGGGTGTGACTTGGGACTCTTGCCTGTCATGCTCATACCATTCCACCCCCACCCACACCCTGCAGCCAGTGAGAGGCATCAAGGTGTGCCTTGGACTCTTTGGGCCCAAACTTCACCCCATTCTCCTATACCGCACCCATCTGCAGTATTTACTGATGGAATGGGGTGCGTCAGAAGACCAAAGACCCCAGGCACATCGTGACACTTGTCAGTGTCTGCAGGTAGGGTGTGGTGAGTCGATGGTCGCAGTGCCTGACGACCCAAAGGCACAATTCCCAATGCCTGTCACTCTCTGCAGGGTGGTGGTGGGGTTGGCTTCAGTTCAATACTTCACTGCCATTCCTATTATGCAGCTCTGTAACTTCTACACTACCAATGCCAATGCCAGCAAGCAAACATTCGGCATTGACAAATGCTTGTTTACATACTTAGTATAAATATATATGCTGTTGAAGTACAGTACTGACATAGTTACCCTGCAATATCTGTCTAACTATCCCAGATATTGCTTGTTAGGTATAATTCTTGCAATCAGTTCCAGTGCAAGTTTTAGGTATTTTAGTTTATGCTGTCGTATGAACTATGCTGTATGGTTTTAAAATGTTAAAAATCAATAAACATCTTTATGGAGAAAAAAGTTGAATTGCAATTATCATACTGAACTAAGACTCTCTAAATGGTTAAATCCTATAATATAACATGGCACATAACAGACACAATAAAAATAAGAACTAGCCTCATCTGTAGAGGCAAACTTTGTCTAGACATTCACGTGGGGTGGGGTCAGACTGGATCTGTCACAGATCCGTCAGCCACATTTTCAAAGCAGACTTACAGTATGCAGTCTTACAGCAAACATACAGTATGTAAATACTGTTAGACAATGTATTAGATGGTCTACCAGCATTAACAGTGTCAGTGGCTCAGTAGGTAGCACACTCGCCTCTGAGGCCGGGAGATCAGAGGGCTGTGGGTTCAGTTCCCACATCTGGCACTTGGGTAAATATCCCAGTACTGACACTGTAGTGCAGCATGAGAGGGGTGCTGCACTTCTGAGGTGCTGTCTTTCAGATGAGACGTTAAACCGAGGTCCCATCTGCCTGGTGGTAGTTCAGGTGAATGTTAAAGATCCCATGGCACTTATCGAAAAGAGTAGGGGAATTTCCCCGGTGTCCTGGCCAAATTTCCCTCATTCACTAAAAATACCACCAACAGCTTAATCTGGTTCAAGGTCAGTTGGCATTCATCTGTATCCCCCTCCCCCGGGTCGTGCCTGAAAATAGGCAGGATTTGTCTAGTGCACTTACCCGGTCAACAAAAACTAAATAAATAAATCTGTCAGTTAGACACAATTGCATCTGTAGTTTCGACCCTAGCATAAGAAAAATGATACACATATCTTATCATTTTTCTGAAACAAGCAGACACAAACCATGACAAACATCACAAAACACTCACAGCTTTAGAAAATACCTATGGACAGCTGGCCCCATGGCGCAGAGGGCTGAGGAGGAAAATGGAAGGTAGCTTGCATTGAAACTCGGCCTGAGGTGCCACAGCCCACCCGCTGCTGTGATGGTAAGTGTGTGTGTGTGAGGGGGGGGTGATTCTGGATGAGAGTCCTCAAGGGGAAGGATGGCACAACCCCCGGACTCTGCTATGGGGGGAATTCTGCAGGGGAACACCCCCATCCCCAGGAAAAAGAGAGGCAGCAGGCCAGCCAGTGGCACCCAGGCACAGGGCTAAACGGCCACCTGATCAGCCCAGGCGGAGAAAAACCCTTTTTTTAACAAAACAAAAATTCGGACAGCATGAGTGCAAGCATCTTGGTGCAGACATGGGTGGACCATGCTCCTGTGTTTTCGTCAGAGTGCTTGCAAATCCCTGTTCCATATTTTGCATTGGCACATTTGGCAGCCTCCAACCAGTAAAGAAGATTTTAAGTAAACAGAGTATCTATGTTCTCTAGAGAGAGCAAATAAGACAGGACTGCAAGAAGTGACATGCATTTAGGAAATGAATAATCCAGTAGGACTGTTACATGTAAGTAATAAGATTAGATGGGCAGTGCATTGTGGTGATCTGACCTCATGCCCAGAGGTCTAGTAAAGCACAACACAATGGGCAGAGTGCCTTCATCCCCTGAAAGTGCAGTCAGATCAGCATTTTGAAGAGTCTTCTTGCATTTATAAAATGGGTAATTAGGCTAATTCTATTAAAAATCTTACAGCAAACTAGCCTCACCTGAGTGGGGGGAAAGATCATGGAGACACTGCTGAAAGAAAAGACAGTGGCACATATGGAATCCAGCGGTGCTTAGGATCTAAGGCAACATGGATTCACAACAGGAAGGTCATGTTAAACGAATCTAATAGATTTTTTTGATTGGGTGGCTAGTTAAATAAATCAGGGAGGGGCGGTAGACGTTGCCTACCTAGATTTCAGTAAAGCCTTCGACATCGTCCCGCATAGAAGGCTGATTAACAAGATGGGTAGTCTGGGCATGGGAGACAAGGTGGTGACTGGGTTAGGAACTGGTTAACAGACAGGAGACAGAGAGTGGTGGTAAATGGGGTACAATCTGGGGAGAGGGTGGTGACCAGTGGGGTACCACAGGGATCAGTACCAGGACCAGTCCTGTTCAATGTCTTCATTAGTGACATTGCAGAGGGGCTGGAAGGAAAAGTCTGCCTGTTTGCAGATGACATGAAAATCTGCAACAGGGTGGATACTCCAGAAGGGGTGCAGAAAATGAAGAGGGACCTGGAGAAGCTTGAAAGATGGTTGGAGATGTGGCAACCAATGTTCAATGCAAAAAAGTGCAAAATAATGCACCTGGATAGAGGGAACCCTGGGGAGAGCTACAGGTTGGGGGGGGGGAGTTGACTGTCACCATAGAGGAAAGGGACCTAGGGGTTATCATCTCTGATGATCTTAAGGTATCAAAGCAGTGCACAAAGGTGGCAGGGAGGGCCAGTGGCATGCTTGGGTGCATAGGCAGGGGTATCACTAGCAGGAGGTGGGAGGTGGTGATGCCATTGTATAAAACATTGGTAAGGCCTCACCTGGAGTACTGTATGCAGTTCTGGAGGCCACACCTGCGCAAATACATAGATAAGGTGGATACTATCTAGATAAGGGCAGCAAAGATGGTGCAGTGCTTGTACCACAAAACGTAGGAGGAGAGACTAAGAAACCTCAATATGTACTCACTGGAGGAGAGAAGACAGCAAGGGGGGGGGATATGATTGAAACTTTCACATACCTCAAGGGCATAACAAGATGCAGGTGGGGGACCTTTTCCAATGTAGAAAAAGTACTAGAATAAGGGGGCACAATATGAAATTGGAAGGGGGTAGATTAAGAGGTAATGTAAGGAAGTTTTTCTACACAGAAAGGGTAGTCGATGCTTGGGATAGTCTGCCACAGGAGGTAGTGGGGGCAAGCACAGTGGAGGGGTTTAAGCATGCCTGGGACAGGCACAAGGGAAGCTTGAGAGGGGTGGGAGTGATGACAAGCCATTGATCTCATTGGGTCAGTGGCCACATACAGTGTATAGGGCCTACGGGCAGACTGGATGGGCCTGGCAGTCCTTATCTGCTGACAATTTCTGTGTTTCTATGTTAAAAGAAAAAAAAAGCTTTAAAAAAAATCATGCAGTTTGTTTAAAATGATAATAAAATAGTCCTTCTGCATACAGAATTTGCTCTAGTAAGCTTTATTGTCGAGTGCTGACAGTTATTTGATGCGCCCCTCACCTACTCCATCATTATCTGCATTCATATACTGCAAAGGATTAATTAGGTTATTTGTTTTTAATATTGGTGAGATTTGAAAGAACATTTTCGTTTAATGCAGTGGGTCTTTGCTACAATGTGGTAGAAGGTAGGGAGCGAGCAGGGAGGCAAGCAGTCAGGTTGCTGGAAGTTTATAGCCGAGAGTGAGAACAGTTGGGCAGTTTGGTGGGAACTTAATTTTGGTACAACACTCAGAATATAAAATCAAAAAAATAAATAAAATGGAAAAACAAGCACTGTTTGGAAAGGCGGGAAAGTGTGAAATGGAGAGCATGTTGTTTAGTACTGAATGTAGTGAGCGAGCATGGTCAGAGACAGAAGCAGATGGCGCAGCCACCAGTTAGGAGTCTCGAGTCAACAAAATGGAGTTAGTAAAATGAAAGTTTTACAAAGCCTGATACCTTTCATTCAAGAATGCTCTGGCATTTTGCATTTCCTCTTGAACTGGTTGACAGTATGAGTGATTGATGGATATGAATTGTGAGCTAGGCACATGATTTGTAAGTGGGAGACAGGTACAGCTTTTATTCAAATGGTGGGTGAGATTTGGGTGTTCTTAACTGGAAGAAGGGCATTTAATAAAATAAATCAAGTTCATCAAAACAAAGAATTATAAGCCATTTTAAAAGTAATATGTTTACTTGGATGGCTGATGTTAAGTTTTAAACTGTTTATTACCAAAAGCAAAAATGAAAATTTCAAGTTTTTGCCCATAGATTTTCTTAGGTATTGCATCGTGGCTGTTTTTTTTTTTTTTTTTGCCATGCATTGTGCTCATTTAATGCACAGGTGCTAGCCAATCAGGGTGCAGGTCATTCCCTACCCATTTTATAACTCACACTACTAAAGTACATCTCTCCAAGAGCCATAAGCCACAGCATACAGTAGGAGTCATGGTACAATGTATGCAACCCATGTAATTCCATTTGCATCTGCTTTTTTGTATGAAATAAAGGTTGCTGCTCCGATATATAAATATTGAATTTGTACTAGTTTTTTAGTTATCCTGAATGACCTTTATATGTTGCATATAGTAACACTTGAAATCATCTTGAAACCTGGGTAAATGCCACACAGTTGTGGCTTCACACAAAAAGACCATTCGCTACTAAGGAGAGCAGCGTCAACATGAAGACGGTTACATCTTTCTTGCAGAATGTATTGCAGTGAAAACAAATGTCAGGTGAATAAAGGGAGTCCTTTGTTCTAAGACATTTCATTTTGTTCTGGTATACCATGGAAAGCATGGTACGGCATTTTGTTGCAGTTGGGAAGGGCAGACATTTTTCACGTCACTTAGGGAAGGCTTGCTATGATACAGTTGATAACTAATGAGGATGCTCTTGATGCCTCATGATGCAGTGGGACATTTTAGTCAACAGTTTGGTTTCCTCTTGCTTCTCTGTTGGTTAAACAAAATTTAGCTATATACTGTAGTGTGTGGATCAAGAAGTATTATTAAAATGGAATCAGTTGAAGTCAAGCCATGCATCTGCCAGTACTGTACACCAGTACACTCAGCAGTAGAATGGGGAGCAAGACACCACTAAAAACAAAATGTTGCATCTTATTAGGGGTATCGTGGGTAAACAAATTCTGAAAAGAGCCAAAAACCAGGTCAGTGGTGCAGCTACAATATAGTGACTGGCATCACCGCCATACTAGGTCTCGCTTCTAGTTGCAAGGTAGTTAGCAACTCCTTAGGTACAGCATTTTCTTGCTTTTCATGATTTGGATACCTTTTTCTTAAATTCTCTGATGTCTTTATAACTGCCTCCCCCCAATAAGTGGATTTTGCAGCCGGATAATTTGCAAGTCCCAAATAATCTAAATCCCATTAAAGGATACTGTAGTGTTTCTTGCATACATTATTGTAATTGCAGTAGCCTATGATTATGTGTAATGCATGGAATGTTAACTTAGTAACTTTGTACTGCTGTTCGGCCTCTGGGACCATTGTGAAAAAACTAGAAATTGCACTGAACAGAGGTCATCCGGGTGTGGAAAAGTTAACTAAATAAGCATGTTTTCAAAATGCATTAAATGTCAAGTAGCTAAATGTGTTAGAAAGTCCACATATATGTGGTGTTCTTCCAGTCAGACACAACTGCAGGAAATCTATGAGAAATAAAAGGTTTTAAAGATATGATGTCATTCAATACATGGGTTTAAACTGGCAAAGATCACATTTATATTTCCTGTAGTGTCTTGCTCAGATATTGTCCCCCTCCACACATCATGTTTACAGACTGAACTGCCGCATTCAGCCTTGGTAGACTCAAGAATAAAAGTTAAAGGCAAAGATTAAGAAACACTGGCTTATTTTCCTTAGGAAAAAATGTTGGGTTAACCCAATGGAAAACGGTTTAGGATTCCAAAGGTGACTGATAAAAATTGATCTGTGGAAATTAGGTACTCTGAAGAAAGGATATTAAAACTAGGAGGCATCATCTCAAAACTTTGAAAAGTAGGGAACTCAGGCACAACTTTACTTTTTTCTCATCCCTCATCACCAAGTTCTCCATGATCTTACTTTGAGAGGGTTCCTGCAGTAGGTCTTCGCAGATAGGACTGCGCCCCCTGGCGCCAGGACCGCATGGCAAACTTCTAGCTAGCAATCCATGGCAGGGGACCACCCCCTGGCAACACATGACAGGACGTCAGCATGACCATATATAGGGGTGGTACCCCACGCCCGCCCTCCAGTTCTTTCCCTCTGTCAGCCTGAATTCGTTGGACCTCGCGGTGAACTCAGCTTCAGTTGACCACCATTTACGTAAGTATTTTTCTGATTTTTTTCCTTCTTTATCTTAAATAATTTTGTTGCATGTCTTCGTGCAAAATTAAAAAAAAGTGCTCACAGTGCGGCGCTCAAATGCCACATGGGGACGATCACTCCTGCTACATCCTTTGCCTGGGTCCCAAACACTGGGTGGCTGATTGTGAAATCTGCCAGTCTTTCAACCAGGCCATGCGCTCCCATTGCCAGAAAGCCCTCGATGCCCATCTCCTAAAACAGTGCCTTGCATCGATGGAAAATGAGCTTCAGGAGCTAAGGAAACATTCCTCTTCACCTGCCCCAGAGAAAAAGAAAAGAAGGAGAAGTGCCGGGAGCAGGACCGGTCTCCCTTTACACAGCGTCACCAGACATCTGATGCCATTTCTGCTGGGGCCTCCACATCAGCAAGTACTCCTCCACCTAGGTCTCTATCCGCTCCAGCGGATTGGGTGCCTTCCCTCCATCTGCCTTGGTCAGTGGGCATCAAGGGGATTGCTCTCTGGAGGACTTAATTTCGGAACCTGTGGACAGCTTAGACGATAAGCCTCCCTCTGGCTCTGCTAATGGGTACATGGCCTCAGTCGACAAGCCAGACTCCAGCTCCTTGGCTGTTGCCCCTTTGGTCACGACCGATAAGTTGGATGTCAGCTCCTCTGATGCCTGACTGGTCCTAGACGATTAGTCAGTTGCCAGCTTGCCCGATGATGGCCTGGCTGAAGCTCTCCCATCAGACGCTCCTTGGCCCCTGACATTGCGCAGGGCCAGCCTCCAGGTTCCCCTATGTCCTGTGGGAGTTCTCCCTCCCAGGCCTCACTGACCCAGCCTGAACTCTCGTTGTCCTCAGACCTCCAGGACTCAAGTTCTGCTGTCAAGGAGACCTCGCTTACATCAGGCCTCACTACTGTATTCTCTGCTTCTCTAGCAGACCTGAAGATGCAGGTATCGATCAGGGGTCAACCTTAACTTTTTTTGCAGTAGCCAGCTGGACAAGTAAATTAAAAATTGCACTAGTCCGCAGATGGTTGCACTAGCCCACAATAATAATGGTCAGTTTTGATTGATTATACAGGAAAAATGCAAGCCAAGAAATACTCTGATTATTGCATATTTAACCTGCTCCCACATTGCTTCCTGCCCCAGCAAAAAAGGACTGCAATACAATCACATGCAATGTGTACTCCCACTGTTTTTTACCATGTGACCCTTTTTTCCTCTTTCTTCACCCCCTCCCCGCCAAACTAAAGAATAGTTGAGTACCTAGAGGCCAGTGGGGCACAGGACCCAAGGCAGCATGGGTTCACAGCGGGATGGTTATGTCAGATGAATCTAATAGATTTCTTTGACTGGGTAACCAAAGTAGTAGACCAGGGAGGGGCTGTGGACATGTCCTACCTAGACTTTAGCAAGGCATTTGACACAGTCCCACACAAAAGATTAATAGTGAAATTAGCTTGGCAGAAGACACCAGGAGAAAGGACTGCTGTGTGACTGGACTTCTCTGTGTGCTGTGTGACTGGACTTCTCTGCTGGGACTAAAGAAGAAGAGCTCTTGTGCTTGGACCTTTAATTTAGTGTAAAAAAAAACAACTAACAAACAAAACAAAAAAAAAGTGTGTGTTTGTCTGAGTTAACTGAACTGAATGGTTATCTGAACAGTTATCTAGGTGTAAATCTCAGGTGACTGAAAGGACTTAATAGCTGTAAGGTTTACATTACTTGTAGAAAGATCTAGTAAGTAGGGGGAGTGGCTTAACTAGAAGGAAGCTACATTTAAAGACTGCCTTAGAAAGATTCTGCTAATAGCTTGGCAGAAGACACCAGGAGAAAGGACTGCTGTGTGACTGGACTTCTCTACTGGGACTATATTGAGGCTAGGGTGTTCCGTACCATGGGATTCAATCAGTGGTTGAAAAACTGGTGTGGAGCTCAGGGATTTGGCTTCATTGGGGACTGGGGGTCCACCTGGAGTGATGCAAGTCTATACTGGCATGATGGGCTGCACCTGTCCAGGAGGGGAACCAGGATCCTAGATGATAGGTTTAAATGCTTCATTGGCAAGCATTTAAACTAGCCAAGGGGGCAGGTACTGGAAAGGAGCAGGGAACTCCTTGCCCCCCCCCAAAAAATCACAGTAGTAAGTGCGGCAAACACCAACATAGAGGTGTCGATAGGGAGAAGGGCAGGGGTAAATGGAGAAAGTGACAAAGGCAAGAAGGACAGGGATGGGGCAAAAAGGAGTAAAGCCATCAGGAAATGGAGGGTAATGAGCACCAATGCCCGTAGTCTGGGCAACAAGCTCCCTGAGCTGGTGGCCTTGATGGAAGAGGGATGCCTGGATATCGTAGCAGTGACAGAAACATGGTACACAGAGAACCATGACTAGGATGTTAACATACCAGGGTACATAACCTACAGGAGAGACAGGCAGGGGAGAAGAGGGGGAGTAGCTCTCTATGTAAAGGAAGGGATAAAAGCAACTGAACAAAAGAGTAAACAGGGAGGAGAGGAGGCACTGTGGGTCACCTTGGAGACTGGAAAGGGCACCACAATCCGCACAGGGGTTGTGTATAGAACCCCATGTCAGGGGGAAGGAATGGACAAGGATATGATAGAAGGCATTCTTAGAATGGCAGAGAAAGGGGAGATACTGTTGATGGGAGACCTGAATATGCCAGATGTTAACTGGAGCACATTTGCTGCAGCCACATCCAAGACCAGGGCCATTCTTGATGCCCTACAGGTGGCAGGCCTCAAACAGCTAGTTTTGGAATCCACTCGTGAGGGAGCAATCTTAGACCTCATACTCTCAAATGGGGGCAGTGAGAGGATCTCAGATCTAGAAGTGGGTTGCCATCTGGGAACAAGTGACCATCAAACAGTGTGGTTCATGTTAAACTCAGCTACAGAGTCATGCCATACAAAGTGAGGTACTGGACTTTAGGAGGGCTGACTTTGGCAAGATGAGGAGAGTGCCTCAGAAAAGCACTAGCAAACAGGCTAGAAGGAGGTGTGGAGCAACAATGGGGAATCATCAAAACTGCCATCACAGAGGCAACAAGCCTTTGTGTGAAGCAAATAAACAAATCAAAATGAAAGAAAAAGCCACTATGGTTCTCAAAAGAGGTGGCTGTGAAAGTCAGGAAGAAAAAGATAGCATTCCAGAAGTATAAGGAAACACAGAAGGAGCAGGACAGAGAGCTGTACCAGTTAAGGCAGAAGGAAGCAGGGAGGGAAGTCAGAAGAGCAAAGGCCCAAACAGAGGAAAAGATAGCCAACTCAGTTAAGAAGGGGGATGAAACCTTTTATAGGTACACCAGCGAGCGTAGAAAGACAAAGGGAGGGATAGTGAGGCTGAATAGAATGAAAGTGGGTGGGCAGAGGGGACAGTGAAAAGCAGGGATACTGAACGAATATTTCTGCTCAGTATTCACAAAAGAGGAGGGAAGTGCCTAATCCAATTAACAGAAGCACTCTTGATAGGGGGTCGATCCCAGTCCTTTCACAGAAGAAAGGTTCTGCAAGAACTCCTAAAACTGAAGGTGGACAAAGCAATGGGTCCTGATGGAATTCACCCAGAATTCTAAAAGTATTAAGGAAGGAACTAGTGAAACTACTGGCTACTCTTTTAATAAATCATGGGAGGATGGTGTGGTACCGAGGATTGGAGGAAGGCGGATGTGATTCCCTTCACAAAGTGGGACCAAGACAGAGGCAGGAAACTACAGACCTGTCAGTCTGACCTCTGTGGTGGGGAAAGTGATGGAGTCACTTCTGAAGGAAAGAATAGTTGAGTACCTAGAGGCCAGTGGGGCACAGGACCCAAGGCAGCATGGGTTCTGGCGGGAAGGTCCTGTCAGACAGATCTAATAGATTTCTTTGACTGGGTGACCAAAGTAGTAGACCAGGGAGGGGCTGTGGACATGGCCTACCTAGACTTTAGCAAGGCATTTAACACAGTCCCACACAAAAGATTAACAGTCAAATTAACCAGCCTGGGAGTGGGTCCCAGGGTGGTAGCCTGGGTAAAACACTAGCTGCACAACAGGACACAGAAGGTAATTGTAAATGGAGTCCACTGTGAAGAAAGAGGGGTTACTAGTGGGGTACTGCAGGGTTCAGTATTGGGTCCAGTCCTTTTTAATGTCTTCATCAGTGACATTGCAGAGGGACTGGAAGGAAAAGTATGCCTTTTTGCAGATGACACAAAGATCTGCAACAGGGTTGATACACAAGGAGGCGTGGAAAGGATGAGAAGGGACTTGGCAAGGTTGGAGGAATGGTCAGAAGTATGGCAGCTAGGATTCAATGCAAAAGTGCAAAATAATGCACCTGGGAAACAAGAACCCAGGGAAGAATACACAATGGGGGAGGTAGTAACAACAACAAAAAGGAAGGGACCTGGGGTAATCATATCAGATGACCTTAAGGTTAGCAAGCAATGTGAGAAGGCAGTAGGGAGGGCTGGGGGTATACTGGGATGCATAGGGAGAGCATCAGCAGCAGAAAACAGGAAGTTGTTATCCCTCTGTACAGACAGTTGGTGAGACCCCATCTGGAGTACTGGGTCCAGTTCTGGAGACCCCATCTCCGCAAGGACATAGACAGGATAGAGGCAGTCAGAGGAGGCAACTAAAATGGTGCAGGGTCTGCAAGAGAAGCCGTATGAGGAGAGACTAAAGGAGCTTATATGTATACCCTTGAGGAAAGAAGGAGGGGGACATGATAGAAACTTTAAGTACCTCAGTGGAATCAACAAAGTCCAAGAGGGTAGCATCTTTCAGAAAAAGAGACGTGCAAGAACAAGGGTACACAATTTAAAGATGGGGGTGGTTCAGGGCAATGTGAGAGTATTATTTCACGGAGAGGGTAGTGGATGCATGGAATAGCCTTCCTGAGAAGGTTGTGGGATCTAAAACTGTGGGAGAATTCAAGAATTCATGGGACAGAAATAAGGCAATTCTTGTGGAGGGTAGGAAGAAATAGGCTGTTGGTTAACTAGGATCTGCGGCCTATCCTGTAGGTAGGGAAATGGGCAGACTAGATGGGCCAAGCGGTCCTTATCTGCCGTCAAAGTCTATGTTTCTATGTTACCATAATAGCAAATGTTCAGTCCAACAGTTCTAACTCTGCACACAAAATAGCTAACATTAACATATACCTCACCACCGTCCCACCCTGACCTGCAGGGCAATGTACAGAATCAGGCAGAGAATGGCACTCCCATCCCCCACCCCAACCAGACCTGCACTTATGGAAGTTTTCTTACACTGTGAAATGAGCCAGGAGAAGTTTCAGGATTTCTTTTGAGGGAGTTAAACAAACACATGGGGCTTGGGATGTAAACTTTGACATATCTGTTTTATATATATATATATATATATATATATATATACATGCTCTGCCCTAACAAAAACAGATTTTTCGTAACGGTATCCTTTCATCAGTCAAAGTGGAGCCGTATACAGGCATGATGCTGTACTACCTCTCTGTCTATATAGGATGATCTATGCATACCAGGAATACCTATTTTAACCTTTCAAATTGTATATTTTACTAAGGTTTTGCTTTGTACCATACTTGCACCAAAGCATTGTTTTTAGGATGGAATGACATGCTGGGTGGTACTGCATGGATGACATTGACTGGTGTGATCCATTAAGAGGAGCTGTTAACCCTACACCAGTCAGTAATGGCAGCTATCGGTCTATGGATGGCCACTTCAGAGTCAAGTCTGCAGTGGTGTCCAGAGAAAGTATAGAGTGGACAGACCACCTAGCTGGGCAGACTGTGTATATATCATGGCATTCTGCCACTGTTGTGTTGGATACAGACACTCAAAAGGTTGGGAAATGAGGCACATTAGTCTTAATATTGAGGGACAAATCAAAGACAAGTTCAGAAAGCTGGAAGCTAGTGACTTAATCACTCTACCCTTGATCACAGCATGCACACTAACAGACTGTCCTAACAATTGAATGATAATGACTCACATTGAGTCTTTTGTTGGATCCCCCTCTTGAACTGCCAGATAACTGCAGCTCTTAATGAGCTGTTAATCACACCAGGTTACCTGGAACACTGAGGGAGATTAGCATGAGGACTAAAGTCTGCTAACTAGGGACTTTTTAACTTCATTAACAGCCATGAAAAACCTGCACTAGTCAAGACGGACAAGTAGAGGGTTAGCTGCACTAGCCCTGGCCAATTTGCACTGGGTTCAGGGCTAGTAAAACAATGTTACGGTCGAACCCTGGTATCGATTCCCTTACCCCCCTCGCCTTTTTCAGACCAGACGTCAGGCATGTTTTGACCCCCAGTGCCGGCCAGTCTCCAGTAAAGATCGCCACTGATCCCCACTGATTTAGGGATGGACCTGGGTTTTCATGTTCCGATGCTGGAACCCTCTCCTGGTCCATCGGGGATCCCTACAGAGACCCCAGGTCAGCCGATGGACCCACAGACTCCCAGCCATCCCGCGGCTCCGCCACCCTTGGGGCCTTCCGCACCTCTTGGGCCTTCAGCCCCTCTGTCATCAGACCCCTCTGGTAACTACCCTGGCTATCCGCTGCCACAGTTCCCATATTACTCAATGCCTGGAGGGCCATCGCCAGGTTACCCGTTGCTCGGGTACACAATGGAGGGTCACATATACCAGTATTCCTACTGATACCAGGCTCCTGGCTACCCCCGTTATCATTACGGAGCTACAACAGAGCGGAAGGTTGCTCAAGGACATCCACTCCTTTTACCGCTTGGGCCAAAAGCCCAAGCAGTCCTTTTGTCGCCCCCAGAAGAGGTGGAATAGGCAAAACCAGGGCAAAACCCTTTCTGTTTCCTCCCCCACCCCTTCTCTGTTCTATCTTCTTCCCCCGGTCTTCCTCTCCCCACTATACTTACCTCTACCTGCTCCCACCTTATGCATGCCCCCCTCAAGTTCCCCTTCTTTCTGCCACACTGTGTCACCTTTCTCCTTACACCACCACTTTACTTCCACCTTCTACAGACCCCTCCTTGCCCTGCCAGTCAGTCTCTCGGTTCCACGGCTCAGCTTCACTTTTACACTTCTGCCGCTTTGACATAACTCTTCTTTTTCCCCTCTTACCGACCTTCTCACCCCATGGCCAGCCATTTCGGGTCCACGGCCCGGCTGTACTTTCCACCTCTTGCTGCTGTTGCCAGTCTACCGACCCTCCTTCCCTGCCTTGCCCGTTTCTCGGTTCCACTGGCTCGGCCTGACAGCACTTTTGCTCCATGCCCGTTTCTCATAGCTTCTATCCTCCTCTCACCGACTTACTCACCCTCGCCTGCCATCTCCCGGTTCCATCGCCTGGCTTCACACTCTCCCTCCTTCCACTAATGCTGTTCTGCTGTTCCCCCACCGCCACCCTCTCTTGGCCGTCTTGTGGCTCCACAAGCCCGGCTGCAGGTTGGTACCTCTCCCCGCTGTTGCCGTATCTGACGGCGCCCCCTCTTTTCTTTCTCCCTCATCCCTATTACCTATCTGGTGTTTTTTCATGTTGCCTCTACTCCCCTGCCTTACCATCCTCCACCTTTCACATTTAAGTATGTTGCTTTGATACAGGGTTAATATGTGTTGTTGATTCTCTGCATTATTATTGTTTCCTGTATACTGTAACGCATTTGTATTCTCTCTCTGTTTTGATGGTTCTGATGTCTCAAATAATTCCTGGCTGTACTATGTCTGTATTGTAATTGTACCTCCCGGGTCGTGCCTGAAAACAGTCACTTGCTGGCTAGTGCACTTACCCGGTTAACAAAAACTAACTAACTAACTAAATAAATAAATAAAATAAATAAAGATGACAGGGCAAGTGCCGTGCCACTGGTTCCAATGCCCAGACTCCACAGACAAAGCCCAAAAGGCCACCGGCGGTGGTAAGGCGCACTTCCCTCCACATCCTGACTCGATGGGACCCCCTCCACCTCCTCCTGCTCTTTTAGAGGAACCTGTTGGGAGGGGGGTTGCCTTCCACCTGGAAGGGTGGAAAGCAATAACTGCAGATGCTTGGGTACTCCAACTCGTCGCAAGAGGGCACTCACAACAGAGTTACTGGAAAGACCTCAGACAATCCGCTGGGCAGGTCTCACTTTCCGTCAGGCCACCAAGGCCTCATCCAACAGGAAATCCAAGCGCTATTAGAAAAGTCAGTTATAGAGCAGGTTTCACCAGAACAAATAGGAAGGGGATACTACTCTCATTTCTTCCTAGTGCCAAAAAAGATGGGAGATCTGAGACCCATTCTAGATCTCAGTCTGCTAAACCTCTTTGTAGAATACAAGAGTTTTCACATGCTAACCCTCCAGGGACTCCTACCCCTGCTCCAACAAAACCAATGGCTCTGCTCACTGGACATGCAGGATGCTTACCTGCATATCCCTATCCTCCAGGCCCACCGCCATTTCCTGAGATTCTCCTTTCAGAAGAACCATTATCAGTTCAAGGCCCTACCCTTTGGCCTCTCCTCGGCACCTCAGGTTTTTACCAAGTGCCTGGCGGTGGTAGCTACAGCATTACGCCGTTGGGAATTTATGTGTTCCCTTACCTGGATGACTGGCTGTTGTCAGCTCTGTCTCAGGACAGTCTGATGGACTGCTTTCCACCACCCTGGACCTCTTCTGCAGACTTGGCATCACTGTGAATTATCCTAGGTCCCAACTTTTACCCTCTGAGCGCCTCCAGTTCATTGGAGTGGTGCTGGATACGGTCCAGGGCAGGGCCTTTCTACCTACGGACAGGGCAGAATCTCTGATTCAGCAGGCTGCATTGGTGTCCAACTCTTGCTGGACCACAGTGCGATCTGTCCTCTGACTGTTGGGTCTCATGGCGGCTGCCATCCCCAGTTCTTCTGGCCAGACTGCACATGAGGGTGACCCAGTGGACCCTCTGGGTCCAATGGGATCAACGTCTGGATGACATGGACCACAGGGTCCTAGTCTCCAGCAGTTTGAAGAGGGACCTCCTTTGGTGGTAAGATCTATCCAGCCTCTCCCTGGGGATCCCTTTTCATCCCCTGTCCCCTTCCATGACCCTCACGATGGATGCCTCGGGTCACAGTTGGGGAGACCAATTGAACTCAGGGGAGATGGTCTGCACAAGAGGAGCATCTGCATATCAATATTCTGGAGATGAGAGCCACACTCTACACTCTCCAAGACTTCCAGTCCCTCTTAATTCCGGGAACACTCCTAGTCCAGACAGACAGCATTGCCACTGTCTGGTACATCAACAAACAGGGAGGCATCTGATACCCCCTCTGCAGGGAGGCGATACAGGTGTGGTACTGGGCAGTCCAGCACGGTCTTTCTCTAATAGCAGTCCATCTTCCAGGAGTTCAGAACGTCCTGGCGGACAGTCTCAGCTGCACTGTTTCATGGGCTCACAAGTGGGAGCTAAAGCAGGATGTAGTGGAAGATCTGTTCAATCAGTGGGGTTGGCCGGAGATAGACCTCTTCGCCTCCCCCATCCAATGCAGAGCTACCCAGTTTTTACTGGCTTGTTCCTGGGCGTGGTGTTTTTTGGCAAGACGCGCTGTCTCTATCCTGGACAGGGAGGTTTCTGTATGCTCTCCCTCTCTTTCCGATTCTTCAGAAGGTTCTGCTGAAGCTTCAGGCAGAGGGGAGCCCCATATGATTCTCATAGCCCATCTTTGGCTTCAGCAGATTTGGTTCCCTCTGCTTCAGCAGCTGACATTGGAACCCCCTGTAGCACTTCCTCTCTCTCACGACCTTCTGTCTCAGGGGCAGGGCAGCCTGGTGCATCCGAACCTCAAGTCTCTTTACCTGCATGCGTGGCACCTTTGGACATAGCTGTCTCTCACTTTGGTATCTCTTCCAGAGTTGCCCAGGTTCTAGTGGAGGCAAGAAAACCCTTTACTAAGTCCATGTATGCTATGAAGTGGAAGAGATTCTCTGTATGGGCTACAGCCAATGGCCTGGACCCATCCTCTTGCTCTACCCTCCCAGGTACTTGAGTACCTCTTGCACCTGTCTGATTCAGGCCTCAGTTGTTTCTCTCTGAAGGTCCACCTTTCTGTGGTTTCTGCCCCCCCACCTTCCAGTGGCGGGGGTGGGGGGGGGGCAAAACCTTTGCTCAGTTGGAGGTCTCTAGAATCTCCGGTCCGTAATCTGTTTCCCCCCAGGGATTTAAATTTTATTTTAGAGAAACTTTCTTTGCCCCCTTTTGAGCTGGCAGCAAGTAGCAACATGCGCTATTTGTCTTGGAAAGTGCTATTTTTAGTCACTATCACCTCAGCTCGAAGGATTTCAGAGCTTCAGGCCCTCGTTTGTAAGGAGCTGTATTTGATTTTCCACAGAGACTGAGTGGCTCTGTGGACTAACCCTTTCTTCCAAAAGTAGTCTTGGAATTTACTTTGAACCAGGATGTTGAATTGGCGGTATATTACCCAGAGTATTCCAAAAGGGGGGAATACCTCTTGCACACATTAGATGTGCTCACGATTTTGAGATATTATATCTCAAGGACCAAGGAGGCACGTAAATCAGACCAGTTGTTTCTGGCTTTCGCACCCAGACGTCAGGGCACAGCCATTTCGAAACAGGATTTGTCTAGATGGTCGACTAATTGCATCTCATACATCTACCAGAAGTATGAGAAGCCCCTTCCGGGAAAAGTGAAGGGCTACTCGACCCATGGTATGGCTGCTTTGACGGCCTTCTTGCAGAATGTATCTGTGGCCGATATTTGTGCCGCGGCCATGTAGTGTTCTGTCCATAGTTTTACCAAGCATTACAGTCTGGACATTGCCTCTAGGTGTAGGGCTGGTTTTGGCCTTTCTGTCCTGCATGGCCTCCTGTCATAGGCAGCTTTCTAGCTGGCAGACTGTTCCTCCTCCTCCCAGAACCTACTCTCCGACTTCTTTTTCTTGACTGCTTGGTATTCAGCCCTATCTGTGAAGACCTACTGCAGGAACTCGCTCAAAGTAGGATATAACAGTTACGTAAGAACTTACTATAACAATAGTAGATCTTCGAGAGAGGTTCTTGCAGTAGGCCTCATTTTCCCACCCACTTTCCCCCAGCTCCTGGGATTTTCTCTTCTTTCTTTTTCCAGGACTTTGTTTTTCAGTAGCTCCAAGCTCCAGGAGTTTTACTCCTTTCTCCCATTTTTTCATCTTTCTGGGGTCTTCCGGTGGGAGAACTGGAGGATGGCTGTGGGGACTGCCCCTTATATACGGTCATGCCGACATCCTGTCATGTGATGCTGGGGGGGAGGGCGGTTCCCCACCATAGATTGTTAGATAGAAGTTTGCCATGCAGTCCTGATGCCAGGGAGCGCAGTCCTATCTGTGAAGACCCACTGCAGGAACCTCCCTCAAAGATCTACTGTTACGGTAATTTTTTTGTAACTTATTTCTCCAACCTGGGTCATTCCCCACAGCTGCACCCATCCTCTGGCTGTGACGGTGTGCATTTCACAGCTGAAACTAGTGTCGCTCACTGGTTGCTCATTGGTGGGGTAAGGGGGCAGTGCACAGATGCCATTCATCCTTTGTCCTCCCTCCCTGGGAGTCGAAACTTTACTTTCATGACTCACTCTGACCTGCTACCTGCTCCAGTGTGGGATAGGCATAATCCTTTTACTCATTGTGAGCTTCAGTGCTGAGAAATGCACGTTGATGCATTTAGCAAAAAACAGGTGGAATTTTACCTAAATGGCATAGAGCAGGAAAAAGACCTGGGAGTATTGCTCAGTAGCATCATTAAATGGGAGGGATGGGGAGCCTGTGGGACCGTATCCAGGCAAATGCAGATGATGGCATACAGCAAGAGAAACCACACAAGTAGGTTGAGAGACAGCAAAATGCTCATTTACATATCCTTGTGCAGGCATCTTCTTCAGTATGGTGTGCAGTTCTTTAGGCTTACTGAGTGCACCACAGATTGAAAAGGACCTGAGTTTGCTTGTATGTGAACTGAAACAGATAAGCAGTATACAAATAGTATTTACATAAAAAAGAACGTACCGTAACAGTAGCTCTTTGAGAGAAGCTCTTGCAGCAGGCCACACTGGTAGGACTAAGTTGCCAGGTGCTAGGACCGCACGGAAAACGTCTAGCTAGCAGTCTACCACAGTGGACCGCCACCCCGCCGACGTCAGTCAGCTGACAGTTAGTATAGCCTATATAGGAAGGTGGTCCCCCACACCACCTCAGTTCTTCCGCCGGAGACCCTGTACTGGCAGCTGAAGGAGAACCAGGGAGGTTTCCTGAGAGCCAAAAGACAGGCAGAAGAAGGTACTCAGAAAAGAAACAACAGGGGGAAGGAGGGAGGGAAAGCAGGGCCTGCTGCAAGAGCTTCTCTCGAAGATCTGTTATGGTAAGTTCTTACGTAACTGTACTATCTTACTTCAAGGAAGGCTGTTGCAGCAGGCCACACTGGTTGGACTGAGTCCCAAGCAGTACTGGTTATCACCATGACAATATCTGCGGGAGGAGGACCAGACAGCAGTCAAGGGTTTATGACAGAAGGCCCTGAAGAACTGCCAGGCCGAAGTTGGCTCTACGCCTAGAGGCGATGTCCAGACTACAGTATAATGCTTGGTGACAGTGTGGACAGAACTCCAGGTGGCAGCTGCACAGGTGTCCGCAGCAGACACATTTCTGAAGCAAGCTGTAGAGGCAGCCATACCCCTGGTGGAATGGTCCTTGACCACCCCAGGAAGGGGCTTGTTGTACTCGCGGTAGCACTAAGTAATGCAATTAGCTAACTACGTAGACAAACACTGTTTGGAAACCAGAGCACCGTCTTTCTTGGGGGCAAACAAAACAAACAACTGGTCAGTTTTCCTCAACGACTTGGTGCGGTTCGTGTAATACGGCAACATTCTGTGAACATCCAAAGAATGGAGCAATGCCTCCCCCGATTGGAATACACAGAAAACTAAACTGGCAAGTGGATGGATTGATTTAAAGTAAACTCGGACACTGCCTTAAGTAAAAACTTAGGATCAGAATGCAAAGACACCTTGTCTTTGTGAAAAACCAAATAAGACTCTTTATACATCAGAGCATGTAGCTCAGAAATCCTTCGAGCAGAAGTAACAGCAACCAAAAAGAACACTTTCCATGACAGAAAGTACAACTTGCAACTCGAGGCTGGTTCAAAGGGAGTTAAAGTGAGTTTCTCCAACATAAAGTTGAGGTTCCATGGAGGGTTGGGGTCCCGAATGGGAGGTTTCAGATGTAAGATGCCCTGCAGGAATGTGCAGGACACCTCCATCTGGGTGACAGCTTTGCCCTCGATAGGTGCATGGCACTGTATGCAGATATAGCACAAAAGTGCATTTTAAGGGAGGAGTACCTCAGACCTGAATCTGAAAGGGAAAGGAGGTACTCTTAACACCTGATTCGCCAGGCAGTTGAAAGGATCCAGATGCCGAGCAGTGGCCCAAATGGAGAAGCGCTTCCATTTCATAGCATAAGTGGTTCTGGCTGAGGGCTTCCTGGCTGCCACCAGGATTTCGATGACCCTAGAGGACACCCCGAAGTGGGCAATAGCTAGGTCCACAGGAGCCATGCATGGAGATGCAGGGATTTGTGGTCCGGATGGACCACGGTGCCCTAGTCCTAGTAGAGCAAGCCTGTGCACAGGGGCAAAGGCACTGGAGATTCCACAGCTAGCTTTTGCAGCAGGGGAAACGAAATCTGATGTGGCCAGAAGGGAGCTATGAGAATCATCTCTGCTCTTTCCAACTGTAGCTTGAGCAGAACCCTCTGCAGGAGCAGAAAGGAAGGGAATGCATACAGAAACCTCCCCTTTGAAGAGAGGGACAACTCAGCTCACCAGAAAACTCTAGGCCCAGGATCGAGCGTGCAAAAAAGCAGCAGTTTTGTGTTGAGTGGTGATGCAAAGAGGTCCAGCTTGGGACAGCTCCACCTGTCAAAGAGGTCTTCGACCACTGGGGTTAGAAGTTCCCACTCGTGAGCCCGTGACCTGGAGTGGCTAAGACGGTGGCCAATGCATTATGGACACCTGGAACATTAACGGGCAAGAGCTCCAGATGGTGCTCGATGGCACAGAACCAGACTCTCATTGCCTTCCAACACAGGGGGTAAGAATAGGTGGCCCCCTTGCTTGTTGATGTAGTAGACCACATACATTTCGTCCATCTGCACCAGCAGCGGACTGGGGAGGAGATGAATCTGGAAGGCTTGCAGGGCATAAAGGACTGCTTGCATCTCCAGGACGTTGATGTGGAGATCCTGTTCCTCTGGTGACCAACTACTCTGGGTCTGATGTTTGGCCAGATGAGCGCCCCAGCCAAAGCTGGATGCATCTGTTGTGAGAACCTGTTGGAGGTCGGGAGCTGAAAGGAGACTCCCTGAAGAAGTTTGGCCGGATTCAGCCACCACAGCAGACTCCTCCGGACTGGGTTGGAGACCATGACCAATTGATCGAGGTTGTCGGTTCGCTGATCTGATTGGACCATCAGGGTCCACTGAGGGACCCTGAAGTGCAACAGGGCCAAAGGAATCATGGTGATTTCTGCCGCCATGTGGCCCAGAAGACAGAGGAAGACTCTGGCTGGGACCTGCCAACTGGAAGAAACCAGTTGGGCTTGCACCATCAGTCACTTCACTCTGTCCTCAGGCAGAGAGGCCTTGCCCTGACTGGTGTCCAGGATCACCCCAGTGTACTGGAGGCACTGGCAAGGAGAGAGGCAGGACTTTGGTAGTTTTGTGGTGACCCCAAGGCCTGGAAAAGACTGAAGGTTGATTCTAGGGTCTGAACCAAATAATTCCTGGAGGAAGCTGCAAGCAGCTGGTCATCCAGATAGGAGAATACATAGAAGCCCTGTCTCCTCAGTACGGCAGCCACCACTGCCAGGCATTCAGTAAATACCTGGGGGGGGGGGGCTGAGGAAAGGCAAAAAAGGAGGGCCCGAAACTTATAGTGGGCTCCCTGAATGTGAAAGCGGAGGAAGTGACGATGAGCAGGAAAGACCCAGATATGCAGGTAAGCATCCTGCATGTCCAGAGAACAGAGCCAGTCCCCCCTGGTGCAACAGGGGTAGCAGTCCCTGAAGGGAGACCATACTGAAGTGCTTGTACTTGATGTACAGATTCAGCTGGTTCAGGTCGAGGATGGGATGAAGATCTATGGTCTTTTTGGGGACGAGGAAAATGTGGGAGTAAAACCCCCTTCCCCAATGAGCCCGAGGGACAGGCTCTATGGCTGTTTTTTGAAGAAGAGCCTGAATTTCCTCCCAAACCAGAGACAGGTGTGCTGTAGGGTCAAAAGAGTGTACAGGAGGATTTTTGAGTGGCCACTCTATGAATTCCAGAGTGCGACCATGAGATATGATCTGGAGCACTCAATTGTCTGTGGTCTCTTGCCTCCACCCATCCAGGTGAAGAACCGACCCCCCGACCGCCTCCCTTGGATCCTTGGTTGGAGGGGAGGGTCGGGTAAGGAGTCAGGAGGTAGGGGCGGGTGCGAGCTCTGGGAGCTTTGGCAGCTCTGACAGTGGCAGGGGCTGCTGTGGCTTTGCGCTTTCTGCTGACCCTTAGCAGGCTGGCCCTGAGTTTGCTTATGAGAGGGCTAATGAAAGGACTGATATTGGCTCACTCTAGGCTGGGTGTGATAGAGCAAATGGACTGACTTGAGGCCCACCCAGACTTCTGTAGGGTAGAAATGATGTTGTCGACATCACCCCCAAAAAGGACCTAGGTGCTGCCAAGCTGCCTAAGCCTTACCTCCATAAAGTGTACAAAACCTGCTAAACAGTGCAACAACTTATATATTTTTTCCCCAAAACATTTGCTTGAAATGGTGCTTTAAACCTTATCCCCCTGTGACCATACTGTAAATATAGAATACTAGAAATGAAAACAGTAACCCACACATAATTAAGATTAACATCAAGTTCCTTCTCCTGCGGGAGATCGGACTCTCCCCCCCGGCTGCCTTCTCTCCTTCTGGATTGCCGCTGGTTAGGCCCCCTGCCCTGTGATAATGTCCAGCTGGGGTCCTCCAGGCAAGAGTCTTTCTTGGCCCTTACCCCCAGCTCATGTTCGCCTCTACTGGCCTTAGCCAGGGCTCAACTGGTGCTGGCCTTCAGGCAGAGGGTCCTTGCCCACTGCTCATCTGGCTGGGGTCAATTTAATGCCGGTCACCCCGATGCTGGCTAACCCGTTGACAGGCCCTTCCAGGCCATGTGGCCCGGTGCCGCCCTCTAACCTGACACTGAACTTGTTTGGGAAATGTTCCTCAGGCTCCAGGGACCCCCTCTGATCCCTTTGTCAGAAGTGGGGGCCCTCTTTGACTCATGGTAGAACACCATAAAGAAAGACTTGCTGTCTTCTGGGCCCAGGATACCCTCTGCGGGGCCACAGCCAGTATCTCCTACTCCACCTCAGGAACTGACCCCTCCAAGGAAGCCCTTGCCTCAGTCGGAACCCAGGGTTCCTCGGTCCCCCATGGGTAGAAAGAGACATTCCCCCTCTAGATCCACCACTGGACACCGACACAGCTCACATGACCATCAGCAGCACAGATCCTCTTCCTGGTCCTCGGATTCTAGGAGCTACAGTGGTCACTCCTATTATGACTCTGAGTCTTCAGAGGATGGCTTTTCACCCACACCGGTCTATCCTCAAGACACGTCTTGGTCGCCTCCCGATGACCTGACCATTATGGACATAATGAGGCACATCCAGACACTCAATGGCTGGAACACTGAGGATCTGGACCCCAAAAGGCACAGGTTGGCCGAACACTTCGAGTTGCAGGATCCCACACTAGTTGTCCTCCCCCCCTTGGTTCCTTCCTACCAGAACGTTACCATGTTGGCATGGAAGCATCCCTCTTCGGCCTCTGCCATCTCTAAAAAAATCTAACAAGCTCTATAAAGCTCCTAAGGATGGGCCCTTCCTGGCAGAACATCTTAGGGCCGATTCCATGGTCTTGACTGCAGCCCATGGGTGGTCTATGCAGCCCAGACACCTTAGTGCCCAACCCCTGAACAAGGAGTCCAAGCGTCTGGATCAGATGGGTTGCAAGGTATATTCCTCAGACTTTATAAGTGACATTGTAGAGGTACTGGAAGGGAAAGTATGTCTCTTTGCAGTTGACACAAAGATCTGCAACAGGTTTGATACACAAGGTGGGGTGGAAAGGATGAAAAGGGACTTGGCAAGGTTGGAGGAATGGTCAAATGTACGGCAGCTTAGATTCAATGCAAAGAAGTACAAAGTTAGGCACCTGGGAAACAAAAACCCAGGGGAAGAGTACACAATGGGGGGGTGAGATACTGACAACAAAAGGGACCTGGGGGTAGTCATATCAGATGACCTTAAGGTGGACCAGCAATGTGAGAAGGCAGTAAGGAGGGCTGGGAGGATACTGGGATGCATAGGGAGAGGCATCACCAGTAGAAAACAGGAAGTTGTTGGCCCTCTGTACAGACAGTTGGTAAGACCACATGTGGAGTACTGTGTACAGTTCTGGAGACCCCATCTCCGCAAGGACATAGACAGCGTGGAGGCTGTCCAGAGGAGGGCATGCAAAATGATGCAGGGTCTGCATCAGAAGACATATGAAGAAAGACTAAAGGAACTAAAGATGTATAGCCTTGAGGAAGGGGGGGGGCATGATAGAAACTTTCAAATACCTCAAGGGAATCAACAAAGTCCATGAGGGTGGCATCTTTCAGAAAAAGAGATGTGCAAAAACAAGGGGGCACAATTTGAAGATAGAGGGGGGATGACTCAGAGGTAATGTGAGGAAGTATTTATTCGCAGAGAGGGTTGTAGATACATGGAACAGCCTTCCTGAGGAGGTCGTAGAGTCAAAAACAGTGGGGGAATTCAAGAATGCATGGGACAGACATAAGGCAATTCTAGTGGGGGGTAGAAGGAAGTAGGCTGTTGGTTAACTAGGATCTGCAGCTTGTCCGTTAGGTAGGGAAATGGGCAGACTATGTGGGCCAAGCGGTCCTTGTCTGCCGTCAAATTCTGTGTTTCTATGTGCAGCATATGTTCACTTGACTTCTTGGCCCACATAGTGAAGTACCAGAATACCTTGTGGAGGAAGGCCAAAGAGCTGGCCAAAGCTCAACCTGAGTCTCCTCAGACTTCAGAGTTATTGGATATCCTACAGTCTGGTGCTGATGTGGGCAAACGCATTTTGCGATGCGCTTGGGACACCACTGACACTTCGGCGCAGGCTGCTGCCACGGATATCTGTTTGCACCATTACTCGTGGCTTCGAGTATCTGGCTTCCATCAGGATCTTCAGGAGGAAATTTTAGATGCCCCCTTCCAAGGTCTGGTGTTCTTTGGGGAGCCAGCTGAGAAGATCATCCTGGGACTCCAGTATTCTGGCAAAGCGGTCCAGTCTGTGTACCGAATGTACAGATCAGAACTGGCTCCCAATAAGCGTCAACTCGTTTGTTGCTCAAGGGGCCAGCAAGCCCAGGGTCAGCAGTTCAGGGGTACCTTCAGGCGGAAGACTACCTCTCAGCCTGAGAGGAGACTCTGGGCCTAGAACCTCTAGGATCCCCCAGCCTCCCCTTCCCACCCCCAGTGCCTCTGCCTGAGTCCTTGCCTAACTCGTGTCCTCCAGCAGAGCATCTGGGGGAGTTGGCAGGTGGTTGCTTCTCCCTCTACCTCAACGAGTGGAGAAGCATCACTTCAGATCAGTGGCTACTACAACTAATCGAGCAGGTCATGATCTGGAATTCACTGAGGTCCCACTGGACAGTCCCCCAGAGTCCTCTCATTACTCTCCCTCTTATCTCAGTCTAATTCAAGAAGAGATCCAGTCTCTGCTGTCCAAACGGGCCATAGAACCCATTTCTCTGGAACAGAAGAGAAAGGGCTACTACTCGCACTTTTTCTTAGTCCCCAAGAAAACGGGACCCAGGACCAATTCTGGACTTAAGTCAGCTGAACAAGTTTGTGGAGTACAAACAGTTCAGAATGATCACCCTTCCAGGCTTGCTCCCCCTCCTCCATCGCGGGGATTGGCTTTGTTCGCTGGACATGCAAGATGCATACAGTATCTACCTATCCAAGTCTTCCAGCCCCACAGGTGGTTTTGCGGTTCCACTTCCAGGAGGCCCATTATCAGTTCCAAGCCCTCCCCTTCGGTCTGTCTTTGGCTCCTCATGTTTTTACCAAGTGCCTAGCAGTGGTGATGGTGGTGGTGGCCCTGAAACAGAAGGAACTCTGCGTCTTTCCTTACCGAGACAACAGGCTGCTGGCAGCTCCCTCAAGGGACCAGCTGCTAAGGACTCTAGCGGATACCTTTACCCTCTTCAGGACTCTGGGCATCACCTTAAATCTCCCAAAGTCCTCTATGTGGCCCGACTACAGACTGCAGTACATAGGAGCCATTCTGGACACCGAACAGGAAAAGGCCTTTCTACCGGAGGACAGGGCGGAAAAACTTCTGTCCTTAGCCCGCTTAGTCTCCTCGTCTCGCTGGACTCCTGCCAGGACTCACCTCAGACTACTGGGCCACATGGCAGCTGCCATACCCACGGTCCCTCTGGCACGACTTCATATGAGAGTACCCCAATGGACCCTTTGGGTTCAGTGGGACCAATGCTCCGATGACCTGGATTAGCAGGTGCAGACGCTCAGATGGTGGCTCAAACTGCCCAACCTTGTCAAGGGGGTCCCTTTTTGCAAGGATTCACCCTCTTGGATTTTGACCACAAATGCATTTGGCAAGAGCTGGGGAGCCCACTTGGCCGACAAGCAGACTCAGGAGATGTGGACTTCGCTTAAGCTGGCTCTTCCCATCAGTGTGTTGGAGATGAGGGCGATCCTTTATGCCATGCAGGCCTTTCAGCCAGATCTTCTCCCCAGCCCCCTGTTGATACAAACGGACAACAATTCTGCAGTCTTCTACATCAACAAATGGGGGCACCCACTCATATCCTTTGCAGGGAGGCCATGAGAGTCTGGTACTGGGCCATAGTTCATGGTCTGGAACTGATAGTTGTCCATGTTCCAGGCAACCAGAACACCTTGGCCAGCAGCCTAAGCTGGTGTCGGGCCAAGGCTTACGAGTAGGAGCTCTGCAGGCAGTTACAGACAACCTCTTCGACAGGTGGGGACATCCAGAGTTGGACCTTTATGCATCCCCACTCAGTGCCAAACTGCCCAGTTTCTGCTCACTCAATCCAGGGCCTGGTGTTTTCTGGTGAGACGCCTTGTTGCTCTGCTGGACAGGAAGATTTCTCTATGCTTTCCCTCCCTTCCCGCTGCTGCAGAGGGTTCTTCTCAAGCTCCAGGCAGAGGGAGTGACCATGATCCTCATTGCTCCTTATTAGCAATGGCAGATTTGGTTTTCCTTGCTCCAGCAAATGGCAGCGAAGCCTCCAGTCCCCCTGCCCCTGAGCTCGCACTTGCTCTCCCAGGACAGGGTCACCCTAGTTCATCCAGATCTCATGTCACTACATCTGCACACATGGCTCCTGCAGACATAGCGATCTCCCATTTTGGGGTTCCCCCGAGAGTAGCTGAGGTCCTGTGGCTGCTAGAAAGTCTTCCTCCAGAGCTACCTATGCTATGCAGTAGAAATGTTTCTGTTTGTGGTTCTCCTCCCATTCACTTGATCCCTTCACCTGTCTGGTGACCTCGGTTTTGGAGAACCTCCTTTCTCTGTTGGATTTGGGCCTGGGTTACTCCTCCAGCAAGGTGCATGTGTCTAGCATCTTTGTATATCATGCACCTATTGAGGGCAAGACCCTTGCCTAGCTGGACCTGTCTTGTACCTTATTACGGGGCATTCTGCACCTGAAACCTCCCATTCAGGACCCCATTCCTCTATGGGACCTTTTGTTTATGTTAAAGAAACTTCCTTTGCCTCCCTTTGAGCAAGTCGCAGGTTGTGAGCTACGCTTTCTGTCGTAGAGAGCGTTGGTTTTAGTTGCTGTTACATCTGCTCGAAGGATTTCCGAGCTTTAGACTCTCACGTGTAAGGAGCTTTATTTAGTTCTCCACAAGGACTGGGTGTTCTTGTGGACCAATCCTAAGTTTCTGCCTAAGGCGGTGTCCAAATTTACACTGAACCAGGACATCCACTTGCCTGTTTATTACGCAGAGTACTCGAATCGAGGGGAGGCCTTACTTCTTACTCTGGATGTCCATAGGGTGCTCCGATATTATCAAAACCACACCCAGTCTATCAGAAAATCTGATCAGTTGTTTGTCTCCTTTGCCCCGAAGATCTCAGGGGCTTCAGTTTCTAAGCAGACGTTATCTAAATGGTTGGTTAACTGCATTGTTTTTTGCTACCAGAAATATGATAAGCCTTTACCAGGCCCTGTTAAGGGACATTCCACAAGGGGAGTGTCTGCCTCCTTCGCTTCGCTGTGGAGGGATTCAGTGGCAGATATTTGTGCAGCTGCCACCTGGAGTTCCATCCACACTTTCATCAAGCACTACAGTTTGGATGTTGCTTCCAGGTGCAGGACAGGTTTTGGCCTTGCGGTCCTGCAGAGTCTCCTTTCTTGAAGGATTGACTTCACTGTTTTCCTCCTCCCTTTTAAAGGGGGTTCTTCCTGGCACTGCTTGGGACTCAGTCCTATTGGTGTTGCCTGCTGCTGGAGCTATCCTCGAAGTAAGATAGTACAGTTACATAAGAACTTCCTTTAACAGTAGATCTTCAAGAGAAGCTCCTGCAGCAGGCGCTGCTTTCCCTCCCTCCCTCCTTCCCCCTGTGTTTGTTCTTTTCTCTAGACCCTCATTGGTCTCCTTCTTGTGTTTGCCGGGTCTCCGGTGGGAGAACTGAGGTAGAACTGGGGGACTGCCCCTTTCATATCATAGCCTGATGTCAGGGGTGGGCTGACATCAGGGGGCGGTCCCCCACTGTATATTGCTAGCTAGAAGTTTTCCATGGGGTCCTAGTGCCTGGCAGCTTAGTCCTACTGGTGTTGCCAGCTGCTGGAGCTTCTCTCGAAGATCTGCTGTTACGGTAAGTTCTTATGAAACTGTACTTTCCTCACTCAAGGGCAAGAAATTCCTAACAACTGCACTACATTTTACCAGTCCAAACCAGGCCTGTGACCAGGTCCATATTGTCCGCTTCGCACAGCACCTCTTTGCCAGTCCATATAAATGTCCCTGTGCCCCAAAAACACATCCCGGATTAGCGCCCACATTGCAAGCCCCCCGGCCCGGTGTCTAGGGGTATGCAGGTGGAAAACATCTGTGGGGAGGGGGTGCTCCCAGCAGAAACCTCAAAAGTAACTTACCGGGATGGCTGGCATTGATGGAGTTCATTTGTGCAGGGGTACAGGCTTCTTCTGGTGCTGGGCTGCAGCAAACTTGAGGTTAGTAGCATCAGACAGTTCATAAAATAACTTAAGTCCACACAGGAATAAAATTAACCAGGGGGATCTCATTTAACAGATAAAGGTAACACTGTATGGAGCTGACACAGTCCAAACAAATTGATATGCAATCCTGGCCGCTGGGGTCACAAGAGTCGCTAGTGTCTCTTTGGCCGATAACGCCCACTAACTGTGAGGGGCTTTTTCTTGGGCTGAGATAGCCACTTAACATGCAGGCAGCTTTTCTCCAGGCTACTATTGCCTCACAAAATACAGGCAGGAGGCATAACCCATTCCTGTCTCTATCCCTTCCTTGACTCCATTCTTTATTATGATGCCAAAGAACTACAGGATCAAGTGGCAGGCCATTTCAAAACAGGGCTACTGCTTTCTTTCCCACATTTTCTGCACTTTTGTTCTTAAAAAAGTGACTTTACCCAGTGCTTATGGGCGAACGGCCCCACCAGGACTGCCACATCCAGGTTGGCACGCTGGACAGAAACTCATTACCCTGTCCCTCTACTGGGTTCTGTTTTCTCTTCTGACTCTACAGGCTCAAAGCGGTGAGAGGTTTAGTCAAGGCTACCCCTCATCACCTCTGCTCTTCCACAAACAGGGCCTTGGCGGGTGACTCCACGCAGGGCGTACGGGCGAATATTCCCCACATAAGACTGCCACCTCTGGGTTGGGATTTTGGAGTCCAGGGCTATAGTTGAACCCTGGGTTCCACTGGACCCCTTTTCCAAAATCACTTCAGGGCACTTCCCCACTGACATTGGACATGGCTGTTGTCCACCAATCCCATCTGGTGACTCCCCTCCAGTCTCTCTCACTCCCTTGAAGCTGGCACTCCCGCTGAGCCATTAAATCTCTATTCTCAGATTTCTTCTCCCTGCCCATGGATTTATCTTTACTCTTCTGGGGGGCATTTTGGAGGACCTACTCTGCAGACCAAGCCTATGGCCGCCACCACGTCCACCCAACAAACTCACCGGATGTCCAGCCACCAAAGAGATGTTATTTCCCTGAGAGCAGACAGTTAGTCCCACTGTCTCACAGCTCTCCTGCCCGACTCCCTTCTCACTTTGTGGGTTCTCTACGATTGCTGCAAAACCCAAATTTATACTTCAGCACACCAACAGTGACCTCCGACCTACAGAAGCACCCGCCAGTGTGATGGAGGGAGATTTAACCATTTGATTACTGGCGAAACCCTAAAAATGCACAAAACATGTACACACACCCTGTCGGGGGTTATTGAAGGAAATAGTAAACGGATTAAAGAAGCATCCAGTATCTGTTATACAGTATCATGGTGTTAAATAGCTGGTATAATGTAGCAAAATGCTATGCAAAACTGGGGGTAATGATAAACATTTAGAGAAATGCGTAGCAGTAGACTGCTAACCATTTTTTGAGTGAGTCCATATAGCACAGAAGGCAACATGAATAAAACTATGTATTTTTTTTAATTGTGCTAATCAGTCTGTGCCAGGTGCTATGCATTTTCATAGCTGATTATCAGTTTTATGTGTAAAATTGCTAATCAATGTTCTTGGCTTATTTAATACCGAGTATGTGTGTTTTTCTCTGCTCTTTTGTCTCTTCGTGTTGCCCTTCCTTCCTTCCTTCTCTCTTTTTTTCCCTTTCTCTGAGAATTCTAAGTATTTTGAATACAATTTTATTGTTTCTGCTAAAGATTCTCAATGAGCTGATAATTGCAGCTCACAGTAGTGTCTTCTTTGTGGGCCATCAATTCTTCCCTTACTTTTTGACGGAGAAACGTGGCTAGTAGTGGCAACCTCCTGGGTGAGATACTGTGCATTCCTACAGATCTGATAAACAATTGTAAAGAGCTTCCTATACTTGTGATAGCATTAGTATTAGTTGCTATAGGCATTTTGCATTTTAATTTGGTGTCTTTGGCTGCCATTAGTACACAGTGGGTGGGTGGACAGCAAAGAACCATCATAACACTATGCAATCTGCTCCTCTTTCAGAGAACTTGTCTTCATAGTCATACGTAATATTACAGAGGAAGGATGTGAGAGGTAAGGCAAAGCAGGGCTAACAGTTTTATCAAAAGTCCCTGTTTCTGAAGCACATGTCATATTCCCTACCCTGTTCTCCTGTTGGGGCATAGTTATTCTTTCTAGTTGGAATTTTAATATTATAAAATAATATAACATATTGTAGATAGTGGGATGCCCATAGCACCATGTTTTGTCATAGGTTAGAGGCAGGGCCAATAATACAGACGGGGTAGTTCCAGGAAGGAAAGGATTTCTTGGTTTCTTGGGTGTTATGAGGCATAAGAAGGCATTAGCTCATTGAGAATGCCCTCCACAAGTTTGTGGTACATTCAGGACTTAATAAGTGGTTAACCACAAGTCCAAACCCTTTTTAAACATGTAAAAATTTTCACTGTCAACTAGTTTTTGTAGGTTTGTTCCACATGCTGGGTGCGCTTATTGTAAAAAAGTTCAGTCTTTTGTTAGTTTTGGCTTTTCTAACCTCTAACTGTTTGGAATGCAACCTTGGTACTAACTTTGTGGTACAGAAGCGAATACCACATTGTTGCATTAAAATTGGTGATTGAAGAATTTTAAACAAGAATAAAAGGTCTCCTCTCTGTCACCTTAATTCGAGGGAATGAAAGTTCAATTTGTGAAGTCTGTCAAGATAGTTTAATTGTGCTAGGTGGGGTACCATTTTAGTTGCCCTTTTTTGTATATGTTCAACCCTTTCTATGTCTTTTTTTAGGTAGGGACTCCAGAATGGTGACCCATAATCAGAGTGTGGTGAGATGTATGTTCGGTAGAGGGGGATTATGCATTCTTCAGTCTTTGTAATGAAGGCATGGTCTTTTCTTCTAAGTAGTGCATTGGAATTCTTTGTTAATTTATTGCAGAGGTCTACTGAGGACAATTTGTTGTTGATTATGACACCGAGGTCTTTTTCACTATTTGTTTCCTTTAATGTGGTGTTGTTTAGTTGGTAGATTTGTTTCGGGTTATTTTTTCCTTGGTGAATTACGGTACACTTTTCAGTGTTAAAGTTCATCCCATTTATCCTTGCCCAGGTTTCAGTTTTGAATAGATCTTTGGTTAATTGATTTCTGTAACTTAACGAGTCTAGACTTCTCCCTAACTCCGTGTTGTCTGCAAATTTGGACAGTATATTGTTTGAACTGACTTGCATGTCTGATATAAATATATTAAACAGTGTGGGTCCGAGGACCGAGCCCTGCAGTACCCCACTAGTAACCACCCCTGTGTCTTACAGTGTGCCATTGATTTTTACCTGTTGTGTTCTGTCTGTCAGCCAGTAGTTCACCCAGATGACTAGGTTGGTGGGGAGTCCAAGGTGCAAAAGTTTATCAGTTAATTTCCCATGTTCCACCCAGTCAAAGGCCTTACTGTAATCTGGAAGTATGACATCCACTGGGATATTGGAATCAATGCCCTGGTTTATGTGATTGTAAAAGGAAATGAGGTTGGAAGAACAAGAATGGCCCTGTTTAAAACCGTGTTGTGTGGGGTCGCAGATATTTAGTGCCTGAAGTTCAGTCTCTGTTATGGTTTTAATGATTTTCTCTAATACTTTACAGGGAACCGAAGTCAGACTGATGGGACAATAGTTTTCAGGATTTTATCAACTCCCTTTTTTGAAATTGGGCATTACTATGGCTGTTAACCAGTCGAGAGGGACAGCAGACTCTGCAAGGGATTTATTAAATATGCTTGTTAGTGGGAGATTAATGGTATTGGCTGTTTCTACCAGAAATCTTGGGCTTATTCCATCTGGTCCTGGACTCCTTTTTTTATTAAGTGATATTAGTACCTCCTTAATGTGACTGTTGGTTATTGAGCAATCCTTTGGTTTGTTAATTCCTGTTCTTGAGAGGGAATATGAGCTTTTCGTTGAAAAGACTGAACAAAAATGATTGTTTATCAGCTGGTTCTTTGTCAGAAGTAATTAATGTTTTGTTTATTAATAAAGGTCCAACATGCTTGGTATTCCCATTTTTTGTTTGTTTTGGTATGTGAATAGTGATTTATGTCCATCCTTTGTGTGCGCAATTCTGAATTCCAGGTTGTGTTTAGAAAGATGGATGGCTTTTTTTAGCTTTTTGACTGAGGCCCGGTAGAGTAATAAGATTTTTTTGTTATTTGGGCATTTTTTTAGTTTAAGAAAGAGATGTTTTTTTGTGCTTACTTAATTTTTTGATGTTATTATTTAACCATATGGGGATTTACCCTTTGTTGTTCTGTTTCTTTTTTGTGGGAACATATCTCGTCTTAAGGTTTAAGATGGTGTTTTTCAAGCAGTTCCATGCTTTCTCTAGAGTAAGGGGTAGCAGCATATTTTCCCAGTTTGTGTGACTTAAATAACTGTTTACTGATTTAAAGTCAACTTTGTCATAGTTTCTTAAAAGTGTGTTATAGATAGGGGGTTTTAATAATGTAATAGGGTGAAATAGATTGATTTGTGGTCACTGTTACCCAGGGGGTCAGACAAAGAAAGATTAGTGATATTGGTATCAGTCGTGGTTATCGGGAGGTCTAGTATATTATTTCCTCTGGTGGGTTCAGTAATTAATTGATCTAATCCTAAGTCAATAGTAGTGGAAATAAGTTTTTTTTCGAATATAGAAGTTCCTGTTAGGGTCTCCCAGTTTATGCTTGGCACATTAAAGTCTCCTAAAATTAAAATATTTCCTTTGTTAGCTAGCTGTTTAATTTATGCAAGTAAAGTGTCAGTGTATTCAGAACATGCACTAGGTGGTCTGTAGCATGTACCCGCTAAATATATGAGGCTGTCCCTTTACCTGAACTGTAACCCATAGGCTCTCAGTAGAGGTTTGAATGGTGTTTTCAAAACAGGGGATGTCGTTCCTCACGTATATACAGACTCTACCCCCTCTTCTATCTATTCGGTCTTTATGTTAAAGTTTGAATCCGGGTATGTTTTTGGACCATTCAGAGTTATAATCTCACCAGGTTTCTGTTACTGTAATGATACTTAGGTTAAGCATGTGGATTTTTACTTCTAATTCTGCCAATTTAAGGGTGTTTAATAATCTGGCATTTAGTGACAGCACATTACATTCTTCTTGTGTATTGAGTCTGTTTGTTAGAGACGTGGATATTAATCCATTCCTCCCCTTTATTGTAAGTTTAAAAAATCAGTAATGAAGGTGCCATTTTTTTTGCCGAGGATGGTACTCCCTCTTCTGCTTAGATGTAAGACATTCCAGCAGAAGAGTGAGGGCTTGTCATCGAAGTCCTCCCAATGAGTTAAACAGGGGGTGTTTTGCCTGAGACACCATTTTCAAAGGCACTCATTCAAAGCCTTAATTTTGTTTGTTATATGAGGAGTGGCTCTGGGTACCGGAAGAATTTCGGAAAAACGTACATCACAACCCCTTTCTACCAGGACACTATTTAGAGCTACAACATCCTGTTTGAGCTCTGTTAGAGAGATCCTGTTGCTGTCATTATTCCCAGCATGATCACCGTTACTCTGTCTGGATCCCGTGGCTCCTTGTTTTCTTCTTTTATCTGTATAGGCAGTGCTAATTTTCAGTTAGAGTCTTACAACTTTTTGTGTAGCACTAAGAAAAATCATTAACTATTAACCGCTATGGGTGATGGCATTGTCAGACGTGCATGTGAGAGGAGCACACAAACTGCTCGTTACATTATGCCCAGCATATTACAGATGCCCAACCAGTGGCAAATTTCTGTCTACTGCTTAGGGAATAGCTAAAGTGGTGCCCACAGGATCAGATGGCTGATCTTGAAGAATTCTGCAGGAAACAGTGTAATTCAAAGGCAGCTGTTAAGCAGGAAACTGACACACACTGAGACACTGATTGTGACAGAAACCACTGTAAATGTGGGCAATAAATAACATATTATCTAGGCATTCTGGTGTGTGCGTACACCTGAGGAGTGCCTATATTTCTCAGTGAACACAGCACCCTGGAATGCGTTATTGCACAGGGGCCTCTAATTAAACATTTTGGCTTACAGAATGTAGCTCAGCGGGTATGTATAACCATGGCAGGGGACTCGGTTTGTCTAGTCAGAGAGCGGTTATTTGTGGTAGCCATATTTCTTTCATCAGCACTTTGTGCTCCTCCCTCCCGACATCCTGGCGGCTCCACCTCAGACCCATCACTGACCTGACCAGTGGCCTTACTTGCTATCCACCACTTAAGGTGACCTGCCAGTTAAGAGTCATGTGGGGCCTATTGGGGAAGTCAAGGTGTCCGGGGCATTTTGCCTCCTGTTTGTTTGCTTCCCAGGATGCCGGCATGCAGTGACATGACCGCATGCCTGTATGCCTCATCTGCTGACATCCCCCCCCCACCATCACTGCCACCTGGCCTCTGCCAGGTAGCTTTCAGTTGATGGGATACAGGATTCCCCTTTCCTGAGGGAGGAGAGTTGTCTGTGGGATGCTCAATCCTCCCTCACCTGGCTGGCACCCGAGCAACCCTGGTTCATTTCTGAACCTGGGTCGCCAATGTTGCAGGTGGTAAGGAGATCTGTGCCTTCACTTGACATGCCACTGGGCTGGCTGTATAGCAGTCATCTTGACATCTAGGGTTGATGTGTTGTTGGAAATGTGGGGAAGAGACTTGCATGACCTCAGTTCAGAGAGTGACATTCTGGGTGAGCACTGGGAATGGATTTAGACACATATTGCAAAAATCAGTATTTATGATCAAAGAATACAGTAAATTGCATTATCTTTAAGTAGCCACATTGCATTTGTTATTAGTAACATGTGATTGTAATTAGTAATTGGCTGCTGTGACTATCCTTAGTGTACATCCAGGAATTAAAAAAATCCAATTTGGTTCTAGGAGCAAAGCGAAGCTGGTCTATTGCTGTGTACAGTGCCACAATGCATAAATGTGTGCTAAATACATTTTCATGCAAATGTTGTAAACTCACCCATAGTGCTTTTAGAAGTCTGAAGATTCCATTGCATAACCTTAATGCAGAATGGCTGTCTCAGAGCAGATGAGCAAAACAAGAAAGGATAAAGAACATAATAACCCCATATTATATAACTGAAATTACAGAAAGCTGCTCAGTATTTCCTTACATGAATTTCGGTTACGGTATCTATTTGCTTACTGAGTGGTAACAACAATTTTTTCTCCTCTGTGATATCCTTTAATACTTCAGGTCCGTGGGAGTAAGGGAGAGGTACTTTACATTCTTGATGCCAGTAATCCTCGGCATTCCAACTGGTTACGCTTCATCCATGAGGCGCCTTCACAAGAGCAGAAGAACTTGGCTGCGATTCAGGTAAACCTATCAGTTTTTAAATGACAGTATCTCATCAATCTAAGAAGTGTTTTGTCCCGTTGCTTTGTTTTGTCTTTTGTCAATCGCTGTGACGTTGTAGCTCCTGATTAGGTTTCAGTGAGATGCAGAAAGAAGATACTTGAGGCAGTTGATCATGCTGGGTGAGATCAGCTGAGTCTTACTGGACAATAACTGATGCCAGTTACAGTTTACAGTATCAAATGCCTGATTATTATCATGATCTCTCTGACTCTGAGGCTGTTAGTGAAGACATATGCAGTTTGTTCATTTCTCCTTCCAGCTATTAGGAGATAGGCTTATCTTAATCCTTTTGCACTTGTGCATGTTATTAGACTTCAGTTTGGTTACTTCAGTTAGAAACTCACATAAATTACAGATGTCATTTAACAGTTCAGTACAAATAAATTAGTATCTTATTGAGGGGGGGAATGCCAAGGGTAAAGTGGTTGCTGCCTGCAAGGAAAACACTGCAGTGTGCTGCAGTTAAATGAAGCAGTGTTTTCTTTTATCACAGTGCTAATATTAATAATGGTGCATTTTTTTTTAAATCATATTTTATCCTCCTCCAAGCTACTCCAAACCCCGCTCCTTCGGGAGACGCATACGGTGTCTGCCCCAGCTTCTACACCTTACCTGGAGCCCTCCAGTACCCCCATGGAGCCTTGGTTCTTCCCCCCAGGTAGGGACGAGGTGGGGCGCCTTCACCCCGATCTATTCACGTTATCGTCGTCGGGACTGGCAGGGTTAGGCAGGTGTGAGCTTATGTGGTCTGCCCAAGCACTCTGTCATTTCGGGGCTCGGAGAGCCATTTTCTCCTGTTCCAGGGACATGCCTTGCATCTTGACATCAAGGTGTAACCGCTGACGTCTGTTACGTCCCTCCCCCTTGAAACTGGCTAGGCGCTTGCTGTATCTCAGGCCTCCGCCTGGGGCCAGTTGCCCACCATGCCTCTACCTCCCTCTCTCCCTCCCTAGAGAAGGCATCCGGTCCCTGGAATGCTCAGCCTTCTGCCCCCCAGCCAGCCCTCCGACAATAATGGTGCGTTTTGCTTGATGGACAGAAACTATGGAACCATCCAAGGCCTGCAACACACAATAAGATATTGCAAGAAAGACATGAAACTGTGATTGCCCATGCTTAACACCACATTTGGATTTTGATCCTAGTGTGAAATGACCTGTAGGATTGTTCTGGCTATAGAGTCAATATATGAACTGTTCTGTGTGTTGAAATGTATGCAGGAAAAGTGAAAGATTAAAAGAAATGTTAGTCTGATGTGGCAAAATATAGCACTTACTTTAACTTTAAAAATGGAAATAATTACCAGTTTGCACTATTTTAATTTTGGCTAAAGAACTCTGCACAGACAAACTCACCCACCCATTGCTCTTCTGTGGTTTCCATGGAATTAATTACAGAAACAGAGTTTGGATAGATATCAGAATATTTGAACAGATTTTTGTGTGGTTTCTGCAGAAGTTAGAGGGAAATGCACAAAGATTACCTTGATGTCATTGAGTATGTTCCATGCCTACCATGATTCACTTTCTTGGTATCCACAGCAAATTTGACATTTTGCTCCAGTATGGCAATTCCATGATACAGGAGTGAGCCAGAAAGTTAAAGCCACAGCATTTGCATAGAAAGTACATTTTTTTCTTTTATACAAAACATAGGCAGCTGGTGTCTGTGAATTAGGATGAAGTCATTCAGATATAACCAGTGCTGGTAAGTAACGTGGTACTTGTTACTGCAATGGTAATATGATATAATGCAACTATTGTAGTAATAGCAACTGATTAGCTGTAAACATGTAATAGTTGTGATATTAAGCTGTTATAGTATTACATTTCTAGGAAGTAATGAGTTACTGTAGGATTTTGTTGAGGTCCCTCCAACCCTGCCTCCACCCATCAGACCCACTGATTGACCACAAGTAATCTGCAGTACAGACAGCAAAACCCACCCCTGCCCACCTGAGCCCACCAACCTCCTCACCGTGTCAAGAAAAAAACAACTTTTTGCCACCCAGTACTTAAATTATTAAAAAAGTGCAACACAGCATGAAGATCTTCATCCTCCTTGCCCCACTGCCAAGCCTGTGTAGTGTGTCAGTAATCCTGCCCCAGTAGTTCTGTATGTGATTGTGTGAGATTACTGCCATTTTGGCCTTGCCTTGGGGCCAAGAGGATGAAGTGGCAGCCACTTTCTACTTACATTGGGATTTCATGTGAACAAGTCATACAGTAGATTAAGCAGGGCAATGAGGGGCAATATCTGGCTGAGGCTTGCTGCATTAGCACTTACAACCGGTGTGACCTTCACAGAGGGCTCCAGCACACAGCAGAGGGTCTCCACCAGTCATTACTGATTATGCTAACCTTCAATCCTCCCTTGTCATTACCGTACTGAACTACCTACTGGTGGATGACCTCCTGTTGTTCTAGCAGCTGCTGCATCATGTAATTGATGGAATTCCATCTTGTTGCTACATTTTTTTTTTTCAGGCAGTGAAGAGGGAAGTGTTTCTACTGAGGAATCTCATGTAACAGCTTCTTTGCTTTAACAGAATGGCTAAAACATTTTGGCCACCACTACACAATTGTGCACACTGCTGCCCTCTTCATTCATAAATCCCTGAATTACAGAATTATACAGTGAGAAAAGCATGGAACATGTGTCTAGTCTCCCAGCCTGACAGCCTTTACAATGTTCTTTGCATTATCAGACACGATGGCTGGTGGTTAGTGAGTATGGTATCAGACACTTATTAAACTTCTGCTCAAGGTATTCTAGGAAGTTTTCTGCATATTAGTTATTGTCAGTTTCATAGATGCATAAGGCAGCCTGCTTGCGGAGATTAGAAGTTCCTCATGATTAGCTACTGCCACTGCTGCCTCTTAAACCAGAGGAGTCTAGAGAAGGAAAGTGAGAAGTAGACCAGTTGGGTGGTCACAGTCACGTAATCGGTGGTCTGACCACTCATGCTGATGTCACTGGTGATGTGAACTTCCAACAAAGTGGATGTTCTTAGGCATTTGACAGTCTTGCAGGCACACTGATACAACATTGGCATTACTTGTGTGGCGAAGTAAATATGGCATGGCATTACAACTTTCATTTTGATTGAAAACCTATAGTACATTGCTCACAGAGGAGAATGGTAGCACGTTTGAGGCTACCATTTCCACAAATGCTTTTACTAACTCTTTGGCCTTAGGCTTGTTGGGTTTACATTTGTGGCTCATTTGCAGAGACTCAACCAAAGGCAGTCACCTCATTTTACATATGGGATTTAACTCATGGTTAGCTCACACTTTTGCTTCCCCTGGAGGTTGAGGTAGATGGGGATTTGGGGTTTCTTGGAGATGTTGGATTCAATGGACTAAAGCACCTTTGAATAGGGGATGATGGGATTATGTTGTCAGTTGAACTGTGATGAAGTCCTTCCACCTCCTCTTTACCCTCAACGTTCTCCACTCCCTACCTGTGACTCCCCTTCTCATACTGAAACATAAGCAGCTTAAGCAAATGGCTTGTCATGATTGATTTTTTAAGTAGAGAGCGCATCTTACCCTGACTAAACTTGTCCTTAAATATAAAACACACTACATGTGCCCTTGATTCTTTGTCCACTCTAAAGAAATCTCAGTGTCAGCAGTTTGCTTTTTGGGAGTTGTGGCTGGCTAGTAATTAAGAGTATAGCAGGCTCATTCACTGGGACGTAATTGCATTTATGCAGTAGGCGTGGACATAAATCCTATGTGATAAATCTGAGCTATTATGAGATCAATTCAAAATTTTACATTTGTACACATAGTAGACACATCATCACAGATTTATATACATAGTAGGTATGTCACAATCACTCCGGAACTCATTTAGAATGTTCAGCCTCAGTACCAGTACTAACTATATTCAAATACAAATAACTTTAAAACGAAAAAAGATAGCATAGTGCTATGAGCATGGAAGTTGTGCAGCACAAAATTATCTACAAAATGAGTGGTATTTCATTTATAGATACCTTATAGTTTTTTTTTTTATAATTAGTAAAAAAGAGCAGAAAATGCAATTTTTAGTTCACTTTTTTAACAAACATATGCAAGAAAAGATAAACAATCAAAAGTAAATGTCCCTGCACTGAGAGAAAGCATCCCTATTGCATAAATGAAATATACAATGGTCAGCAGTCAGATAAATTATTTATTTACACTCGTGCTGTTTGACCTCTGACATCTCACTCGTGGCTTACGCCACTCATGAGGTTACCCGAGGTCAAACAGCACTTGTGTAGATAAATCATTTATCTGACAGCTCACCATTGTATATCCCTTATTTCTTTTACATTATTCTTAAATTGTATAGGGATGCTGCTGATGTATGGCCAGTATCAGCAGCAGCAAACAGGATCCATTGCACCCCCTCTACAACAGCTACTCAAAGAAGACTGCAGATCATTTGTTTTATTTTCTTACTTGCCTTCTTGTTTCATTCCATGATTTTAACAGAGGTTCTTAGTCTCCTAATTTGGCCAACACCTACCCTTCAATTTTAACATGTCAATATGAGCAGTGATACAACTGCTTTCTCCTTCATGTGGTGCCTGGCTACCATGACCTTTTACTTCCACATCCACCTCATTCACAAGATCTTACTTCAAGAGGGCTCTTGCAGTAGGTATTCACTTATAGGAACTGACCCACCAGGTGTCAGGACCCCATGGAAAAATGTCTTGCTAGCAATTTCTGGCGGGGCATCACCCCCACGTCAGGTGACCGGCAGTAGCGTAGCAAATTCCCAAAGGGCCTGGGTGCAAGGGTATGTTTTTGGGCCCCCCTGGTTTTGAATAAACATCAAAATTATGATTTGGGCCCCTCAAACCATGTGGGCCTGGCTGCGACTGCACCCCCTGCACCCTTGTAGCTACACCCCTGGTGACCGGCGTCATGCGACATCAGTATAAAGGGGCGGTCCCCCATGCTCGCCTTCCAGTTGTTTTCTGCCATCGGCTTGTGAAAGTTCCTTGCGGTAGAATAGCGCTTGTCAGTCATTCGTTGGTCTCTAAGTTTTCAAACTTTTCAACCTGTTTTCTCTGTTTTTCGATTTTATTTCATGATTCGCTGTGTATGTCGCCCCTGACGCCCTGCGAATTGCATAAGAACAAGTGCGACTCATGTGGTTCCCAACTTCCACACAAAGATGGCCACTCCGTGTGCCGCTTCTGTCTGGGCCCAGACCACCCTGTGGAGAAGTGCCAGCAGTGCCAAAAGTTTAACTCCGCTACCTGCAAGAAAAGGCAGCAGTCCCTGGAAACCCATATCCTAAAGAAGAAAATGGCCTCCATGGAAAAAGAGCTAAAGAAACTTAGGCAGGTGTCCACTCCCCCTGAAGGTCACAAGAAAAAACACGACAAGGAGTAGCACCAGGAGCGGGAACCAGCTTCCACAGCAGTGGAGTCGCGGCACTTAAAGTAACGTCCCCTCCAGGGGATCGGCTTCGCGATGGCGACTGGTGGTTACCAAGGCATCGCCCTTCCGTCTGGCTGCGCTTTGGCCCTTGGAGCCTCGGGCAAAGGAGGCCTCTGCGCCTGTGGAAGGCCACTCTCTTGCATGCGGTCTATGGGTCAGAGTGGGTATGGTAAATTGTACATCAGTCCCACCGACGCTGGCCCGGACAAGGCTGCTAAGCTGCTTACCCCTTCGGGGCAGCGCCCAGCCAAAACTCTGCCTGACAAGGCCGCATCTCCTGCGTGGCCTTCCTCAGGCAGGGAGTCCGATAATTCAGATGCTGGCTCCTCTGACACCCACCCAGATTCGGCCGATAAGTCAGATGCCGGTACCACCGATGCCCACTCGACCAAGCAGCCTGTGCCTGACCACACGGAACAGTCCAATGCCCCAGGCTCTCTGCAACGTTCCAGGTTGTCTCTGTAGTCCCCGCGTCTCCTCAGCTGACCCCCGGGGATTATAATCCTCCTTTCCCGGTTGTTACCGAGGATACTGGGATGCTGCCATCAGAGAACCCTCCTTCTGGGCCGGATCCCCTGATGCTGGACCCTCAGACGCCAGTCCTGACGCCGGCCTACCGACACTATCTGGCATCCCTTTACCTGGCGATAGGCCCATTCTTCCATCAGGTCCTTCGGACCGTATTGAAGGTATACCTATGCCGGGCCCAACACCCATGGGGCCAGCGTTACCACCGCCTGGCCTGCCAGCAGGGCCTCTGCCAGGTCCCTCTGCTCCGTCAGAGCCCCTGGCACCTGGGTACTTGACACCGCAATAACTGTGCCGCAATACCTGGCTCTGCAGTACCTGGCGCCCCAGTACCCGGCGCCGCAGTACCCGACACCTCAGTACCCAATGCCGGGCTACCCGCTGTCAGGTTATGGATACTCCTTCTACAGATACCCTCAATATCCATATCCCCCTCCTCCTCCACCTCCGCCGCCCACTCTCCAGCCGCTGGTGGACCTGAAAGAGACCTTGGCCTCCTGATGGGCTGAGGCCAAGGGTCAGGTCACTCGAGAGGATGAGAGTCGTCTACAGACGCCGGACCCTGTACAGGATCCCCTATGTCGGAGATGGGAGACTCCCTCCCTCCTTCCCGACACCAGAGGAGAGCCCTCTGGCGCCCAAGGAGGGGAGGCTGTGCGCCCCAAGGAACTTCCCAGAGGGGCCGTCCCTCTCCCTCACAGGGAGGAGTCTTCCTCCTCTTCATCAATTTCTGACTCTGACTCAGAGATGGGCCGCTCTGACCCCAAAGACGAGCCATGTATTCCGGAATGCCCTAGGCCGAGGATTCCTCTGAAGTCTCCTCCGGAGGACCCCTCCTTTCTGGAGTTATTGAGGAAAATCGAGGAGGTACATCAGTGGCAATCTGTGGAGCTAGACCTACAGCGTAAAGTAGGTAGGTAGGTAAAAGTTTATTTTTATACAGGAAATACATGTCATTTGGACCAATAGTCCAGTTTATAAGACAGACCTGTGTTAAGAAACTCGCTGCTCATCTGGATCTGCCCGAGACTGCTCCTACGCTGACTCCACCCTGGATAGAGCCTCACGCAGATCTTGTTTCCACCATTTGGAAACAACCTTTGGCGTTAGCCCCCCCTTCCGAGGAAGGTGGACAGGCTATATCAGGCTCCTGAGGGTGTAGACTTCCTTTGCCTCCACCCCAAGGCAGACTCAGTCATCATCAGTGCCGCTCATGACCGCTCCGCAAATCCCAAACACCTCAGCTTGTCTCTGCTTGATAAGGAATCCCGGCTTCTGGATCAATATGGGAAGAAGATCTATTCCTCTTCTACCCTTGTTATTAGGGCCCTTAATTATGTGATACATATGGGGGATTTTCAGAAGACCGTCCTTAGTCAGGTGGAATCTAAATTGGACTCCCTTCTTGAGTCACAAACTAAGTAGGAAGTGGCGGATCTCATCCATTCTGCTCGTTCGGCCAGTCGGCACATGCTTCATGCCACTTACAATGCAGTGGACACAGCTGGAAGGAGCTCAGCCTTTTCCGTAGGCCTACAGCATTATGCTTGGCTCCACATGTCAGGTTTGATTCCTGAAGTGCAATCCGCTATTCAGGATGCTTCTTTCAGGGGTTCAGTGCTGTTCGGGGGTGATGTCAAGGACATCATTACCAAACTGCAGGAGAAGGGCACTGCACTAAAGTCTGTCAACTCTATGTACAGGCCCCTCAAGGGCAGCGATGTCCTTTTCATAGACAAAACCTAAAACCACAGGGCAAAAGGGTCAGGAAAAACGTCGTGCCTCTCCAGCAACCAAGACTCCCCCCAGCAAAAAAGCAGTGGGAGCCTCGGCTGCTGCTCTGCCCCACACCTCCTGACTCCCTGCCTCTCCCGCTGCCTCTGGAGGTTCCAGAGGAACCAGTAGGGGGGAGATTCTCCTCCCATCTGCCGGGTTGGGAGAGGATAATGTCAGACGCTTGGGTGCTACAGTTGATATCAGCAGAACACTCAATAGAGTTTCTGCAGAAACCACCCTGAAGACCACCACCCCAAGTCGTCTTACTCCCCACAAAATCTTCCTCTTGTCCTAGAAGAAATCATCTCCCTTCTCTCAAAGTTGGCGATAGAGCCAGTTCCCACTCTGGGGACCAGGCTACTATTCCCATTTCTTCCTAGTTCCAAAGAAGATGGGAGATCTGAGACCTATCCTAGACCTCAGCTCCCTGAACATATTCGTGGAGTACAAATGCTTCAGAATGCTCTCTTTGCAGAACCTTCTTCGTCTTCTTCGGCAGGGACAGTGGCTATGCGCTCTGGACATGCAGGATGCCTACTTGCTTATCCCCATATTCCTTTCCCACCGCAAATTCCTTCATTTTTGCTTTCAGGGGGACAACTACCAATTCAGGGCCCTCCCATTTGGTCTTTTCTCGGCCCTCGAGTGCTTGCCAAATGCCTGTCTGTGGTAGTGGCCCACCTGTGTACTCAGGGAGTTCAGGTATTCCTGGACCTGGACGACTGGCTCCTGGCGGCCCAGTCCAGGGAGGAACTCCTTCACTCTCTTTCCCTTACCTTGCAGGTTTTCACCAGCATGGGTATCACCATCAGCCAGGCCAAGTCCCATTTGGTCCCTTGCCAATGCCTCCAATTTATAAGGGCAATTCTGGACACGACCACCGGCAAAGCCTTTTGCCTCTGGACAGGGTAGACATCCTTCAGACTCAGGCCCGTCTTCTGTCCAGTCACAGGAGGGTCAGAGCCAGGTCAGTCCTCCGCCTCCTTGGGCTAATGGCAGCTGCCATTCCAACAGTCCCACTCACTTGGCTCCATATGAGGATCTCTCAGTGGACGCGTTGGTTGCAGTGGGACCTCACCATGGACAATCTACACCAAGAGGTACCACTGTAGTTTGTCATCCCATGATCAGGGACTTGCAGTGGTGGATGGTTCAGAAGAACCTATGCCTGGGAGTTTGCTTCTGCATCAACCCCCCCCCCCAGACGTTGATGACAGATGCATCAGGAGAAGGCTGGGGTGCCCATCTCGGGTCTCACAGGACTCAGGGCAGCTGGTCCAAGTTCGAACAAAATCTGCACATAAATATGCTCGAACTGAGGGCAGTCCTTTATGCCCTTCAGGCTCTACACTCCTTCATCCTCCCCGGTCATCTCCTCATACAATCAAACAACATATGCGTAGTCTGGTATCTCAGCAAACAGGGAGGAACACATTCCTACCCTCTGTGCCAGGAAGCGATGAGAGTCTGGTATTGGGCAACCCAGCATCACCTTCACTTGATTATAGTTCACGTTCCAGGAGTGGAAAACACACTGGCAGACCAACTCAGTTGGTCCTCAGCCAAGTCCCATGAATGGGAGTTAGATCAACAAGTCATAAACGACATCTTTCAGCGATGGGGGACACCTCAGATAGACCTCTTCGCCTCTCCCCAAAATGCAAAACTTCCCACCTTCTACTCGCTCCCTCCAGAGTGAAAACATTTTTTGGCAGGACACTCTGTCTCTTGCTTGGAGGGACAGATTCGTTTATGCCTTCCCTCACATTCTTTTAATTCTGAGGGTCCTGAACAAACTCAGATCGGAGGGAGCTCGAATGATTGTCATCGCTCCCTTCTGGCCCAGGCAAGTTTGGTTCTCTCTTCTGCAACAGTTTTCAGAGGAACCTCCTCTTCTTCTTAATCTGTCGTAACAATTATAGACCCAGGATCAGGGGATCCTTGTTCATCCAGGTCTCAGATCCCTTCATTTAAGTACATGCGTGGCTCCTGCAGATGTAGCAAAAGCCCACTTCGGGGTCCCTCCTCTCATAGCGGACATCTTGGTAGAGGCCAGAAAGCCTTCCACCAGGTCCACCTACACCATGAAGTGGAAACGATTTTCTATTTGGGCTAATTTGAAAGACTTTGAACCTTTCTCATGCCTAGCCAATAAAGTCCTGGACTACATGCATCACCTCTTCGATCTGGGTCTCAGCCATTCCTCATTAAAGGTCCATATGGCCGCTATTTCAGCCTACCATTTTCCCTTTGGAGACAGGACTTTTGCTCAGTTGGAAGTCTCCAAGACCTTCCTCAGAGGGTTCTCCATTTGAGACCCTCCATCCGCATTCCTGCCCCTCCTTGGGACTTGAATTTCATTCTGGAGAAGCTTACCCTGCCTCCCTTCGAGCTGGCAGCTACGGCCAATTTAAAGTTCCTTTCTTGGAAGACTCTCTTCCTAGTGGCCATTACTTCTGCTCGGCACATTTCCGAGCTTCAGGCCTTGATGTGCAAAATCCCGTACTTGATTCTTCACAAGGAATGTGTGGCTCTATGCACCAACCCTAAGTTTCTCCCTAAGGTGGTGGCTGAATCTGTGCTGAATCAATCCATTGAGCTACCTGCTTTCTTTACGCAACACTCCAATCAAGGGGAATACCTCTTGAATACTTTGGATGGTCACAGAATACTGAGATACTATACCACTCGGACTAAGGATCTCAGGAAAACTGATCAGCTTTTTGTCTCTTTTGCTTACAAAAGGAAAGGCAATGCTGTCTCTAAGCAATGCCTATCAAAATGGTTGGCTCATTGTATCACTTTCTGTTATGACAAGTACAACAAGACCCTGCCGGGTCAGGTCAGTGGTCACTCCACCAGAGGAGTAGCTGCCTCTGCTGCTTGTTTCAAGAATGTGTCAGTGGCACACATCTGTGCAGCCTCAACTTGGACTTCTGTACATACCTTCACGAAACACTACAGTTTGGACATTGCTTCTTCGGGTTGGCTGTTTTACAAGGTCTCCTTTCATGAGACCTGTTCAGCCTGAGGTTCCATGCTATGGCTGACAATCTTCCTCCCGAGTACTTTTCCTTGTTCCAGACTGCTTGGGACTCAGTCCTATATGTGAATACCTACTACAAGAGCCCTCTCGAAGTAAGATAGTACAGTTATGTAAGAACTTACCGTAACAGTAGATCTTCAAGAGAGGCTCTTGCAGTAGGTATTGCTTTCCCGCCATTAGTCCCCCTAAGCTTTTTTGGCTCTATTTCCATTGGGGGAAATATCCTCTTCTCTCTGTCTTACCTCTTTTGGTCTTTGGTGGGAAAGAATGGGAAGGCGGGTGTGGGGGATCGCCCCTTTATACTGACTTCGCATGACACCGGTCACCTGACGCGGGGGCGGTCCCCCGCCAGAGACTGCTAGCTAGAAATTTTTCCGTGGGGTCCTGACGCCTGGCGGGTCAGTTCCTATATGTGAATACCTACTGCAAGAGCCTCTCTCGGAAGATCTACTGTTACAGTAAGTTCTTATGTAACTGTACTTTCATCCTGCCCAGGATCATGTAAATGTAACCGCCCCTACAAATGGAGGTTCCCGAAAAGTCTTCCTCAAGCTTGCATAAATGCTTACTGCCAGGCTGGTGTCCTGCGTTTTAGCAGTTTAAATGTGATTGCCAGAGAGTGCTTTTATAGCCTCTGTGTACTATCTCTTTAAGAGCTGCCTGGATTGCAGTCATAAGTAATCTGAGAGGGAGCGCTGTTGAAAGATGTAACTATTTGCTGAAAATCATTTAGAGTGATAATGATAATGTAGTTTGTCTAATCTGCCTTCTTTGCAGCAAGGACTGTTTTGTTTATCTCCACCATCTCGGTCCTGGACTGTAAATTGGACCAATCAGTCTGGTGGGACCTAAAATGGAACTGGACTACAGGAGCTGTCTGGAGTCAAAATCTGTAGGAATTGTAGTTTTGGGCTTTTGGCGCCTTTTTGCACCTGAAGGGGGAGCTCCTGTTGTGACTGACAGACGAACCCAACCTTTTGGATCTGAGGGAAATCCCCAAGCTGCCTACCGTTTCAGTCAGATCTCAGTTGGGAGCTGAATGAGCAAGAGCTTGAGACAATCAAGCAGCTGTCTGAGTAGTTTCGAGTGGGAGAACTGTGGAAAGGCCTTAGTTGTGGCCTGCATGTCTGCCTGCTGCCCCTGAGAGGGAGAGAAGAGAATTATTTCGGACTAAATCCAAGTTTGTGAGAATGAAGTAAGCCACTGATTTTTTTACCAGCCTCTTACTTGAAGAAGACCGAAGATTTGCTGAATGCGATCGGCCTGTCAGGATTTCCAACTGCTTTTGAATCCCCGGTTTGTGCAGAGACTTTGCGATCGTGACCAGAGAGTGGTTTGCCTGGTACAGTAGAATTTCCTTACATGTAAATGTGCTGTGTATTGAAAGTGGGTTGTGATTTGGTTCCCCACTGTGTGAACTGTGTTCTGCTTGCTGGAAGTTTTATCCAGTCTAATCAGACTGAATCTGCGTTCATCTCCATTTGGCCTTGGCCATGCCACGCTGGCCTTGCTAGACTACCCCACTGCACAGAGAAAGCCACCGACGAGAGGGGATCAGCCCCCTGCTCCATGCTTGAACAGGAATGATGCCTCAGTGAATCGTGTGAGCCCTGCTTCTCCTGGCACTCCAGATTAACCACCTGCTGTCTCGATTTTCATCCAGCCTGTGTCCAGTCTTGGGTATCGTGAGTAATCATCAGGGTAGCTCCCTGCAACAACAGCCTAATCTTAAAGTGTGTCATCTGATTGTCTTGTTGTTTTCTTTACACGAACTGAGCCCTCCGGCTCCGGATTACAAGTAGTGTGTGTTATGCATGTTGTTTTCTTCCATCACAGGTCCCCAACCAGCTGCAGCGTTCTTTGCTAGCCTACCATTCTCCATCTGGGTACCCAGAGTGTGTGACTGTTTATGGACCCTGAAGTGCATGCATAATTGTTTGATTGCTAGAGCCTTTAAGCAAATTAACCTGATTACGCCCCTCCCTTGTTCAAGCCCCTTAAATAAATCAGATCTAACTCTTTTGCGTTTACCCTGACTGTGGTTCCAGTTTGTGCAAAGTACTGTACTGCTGTTATTTGTGTATAACCTTGTTTTGAGGGGTCCCCAGGGCCAGGCCAGAGGAAAGCCCTGGTGGTAAGTGCAAACAGTGTGGGTACTTGTGTGGTGTATCGGGATATTGTGAAAGTGATTGTGTGTATTTATCCGGCCACTAGTAAGGAAAGAGGGGGGTTACAGTGTCCCGGAGGGCTGTGCCCAGGTTAGCTGGACCACTACCAACCCTGACCTCTGGGTGGAGGCACCCGTTTCGGAACTCAGGCCCCTTAACCTGCTACTAGCCAAGCAGGCAGGGGTAGTAGCCCTTGGGATAGCGCCACCTAGGGGTTACATATTGGAGGCTCACTGCTGGGATTTTGTGCCTTCTAGTGGACAAAAATTACGAATTATTGGCTACCCCAGTAGAAATGACTGTACACCAGTTGGTGGGGTGGTGTACTGGGCAGGAGATCGACCCCCAAAATCCTCTACTTATACTGGATATTCCCCTGGGTACCAATAAATACACTGTAGAGGGAGCACTCTCCAAAGTTGAATGTTTGAAAAACCCTGTGGTTGTGGGTCGACAGGCTGATTTAATCGCCCAAACTTTCATAGCCTTGGTAGAGTGTAGTGACCTTGTGGACAGCTCTAAAGTGCCACAGACTATTGCCCCAGAAGGGGTTCCAGCTGCCTGGAGAGTGATAACAAAAGACAGTAAAGACCCCAGGGAGGATGAGCTCTCACCATTATCTGAGACTTTTGAGGAGAAATAAGTTGTTGCTGGAGGAAGGGAAAACCACAGAGGACTTTAAGAAACTATTCCTGCCACCTGGGGGTGTTCCTTCCCCAACACCCCCTCCCACTCCAGCACCTGTTACTGCCCCGCCTTCTGTGCCCATGCCAATGCTGGCCCCTGTATCTGTTCCTGCCATTAGTCATGACTCCTACCGAAGGCTGAGAATCTTCTCTGGCGGCCTCCCCACCCCCCGGGGGAGGATGACCGGGAGACCTGGATAGACTATGTTGCCCCTCTAGTACTTAAATGGCAATGCTCAGAAGCAGAGAAATGAAAGAGGTTGAATGAGAGCCTCCGAGGTCCTGCCCTGGTTAGCATCTGTGCCAAGCAGGCCAATAACCCCGAAGCAACTGCACAGGACTATCTTGATGCATTGGAAAATGTGTATGGGAGCCCGGATTCAGATGAGCATCTGGGGTGGAGATAAGAAATGCTCAGCAGTACCGGGGAGCCATTGTCTGTGTATGTACCTCAGCTTGCAATGCTAAAGAGTGCCTCAGAAAGGGTAGTTTGCCGTCAAATAAATTAGATCGAACTAGGCTGGACTGGATCCTTAAGTCTGCTCCGTTTTCAGAATTGTTGACTGCTTGATTTAGCCTTGCCACCCGACTGGAGTGCCCCTCTCTGACGAGCTAATGAAAGAAATTCGGGGGGGGGGGTTCAGCAAAAGTGACCCCATGGGGGAATTGCACCCATATCTGCTGCTGCTGTGCTAGTGACTGAGACTGATCAGCCAAGTGAGGCTCAGGGGCAAAAGTCGGCACTTAAAGAGCACTCTGAGAATGCAAAGGACTTCCCGCCATGGGCCCAGCATCGGAAAGACGAGCTACTAAAGGAAGTCCGAGAGTTGAAGATGGGTGCCTCTGCAAGGGTTTCCCCCCATGGAACAAGATTCTGGTCCCTTTCAGGATGTGACTGCTATGGGGGTGTTGGTGCACCCTCAGGCATCCGCTACTGAGGGTGGCTCCAAGGCTAAGATGATCGGATTGACTGCCACTTTAAAGGAATTGTTAAGACACGTTGCACCACTCTCACCACTGCAAGCAGATGCTAGACCCCAATCTCTTACTACTGCTTCAGTTTCTCATACAATGTTCTCTCCCAGGCTGACCCAGGAGTCTATCATTTGTCACAACTGTGGAAAGGATGGCCATATGAAAAGAGAATGCCGGTCTCAGAAGGACTTAGAAAGAGTAGTAAACAGACTCCAAGGGGAGCTCTGAAAAGCAAATCAGTGGCCAAGGGGTGCCCAAAATGACTGTAGTGATGGTTCGAGAAACCCTTACTCAAATTTCTTTGTGGCTAAGTCATCTGTCTAGGCCTCTGCTACTGCTTCTCCAGACTGGTACAAAACAGTGGGCCCTTCAATGGAGACTACAGTGACTGTGAATGGTATTCAAACTTGGGCTGTGCTTGACAGTGGGTTACAAGTGACCATTGTATTCCAGGACTGGTATGACAAACACTTACCTGATGTGCCTTTGCAGTCCCTGGAAGGCCTACATGTGTGAGGCCTGAGTGACAAGTCTTATCCTTACTGAGTATGTCTGCCTCTGGTTGTCTTTTCCTGCAACTCTAACGGGTGTAGAGGAGCGAGCAGAGACATTGGCCCTAGTGTGTCCCCCCACCGGACTGTATGATGGGGTCCCCCTGTTAATTGGGACAAACGCCCATATGTTTGGGAGACTGGCGCAACTCTGTCATGAGAAACAAGGGCGACAGACTGGGTGGGCCCTGAGAATTCCGGCTCTGATCAAGAGGGCCTATGATTTGCAGCAGAAACCCAAGGAAGTAGACCAGGATGAACCGGTGGGGATCGTGTGGAAGAAGGATCCTAATTCAATGGTACTGGCCCCTAATGCCCAGTGTACCATACAAGGAGAGATCCACCTCTGGAATGATGTCAAGAACAAAATACTGATGTTGGATGCGCCTAGTGATGGAAAATTGCCAGAAGGATTATTGGTCAAGCTCAGCATCTTGCCCATGCCTATGCATGACGATTGATGGTCCAGATTCACAATGTGTCAGATCAGGAGATCTGGGTGAATAGAGGGTGCACTCTAGGTAAAGTACACTGTGCAAACACTGCAGTGTTGCCCAGCAACAAGCATCCTGGTGAGAAGGAGAGAGTGACCCCACACTTGTTTGACTTTGGTGACTCCCCATTGCCAGCTGAATGGAAGGCTAGAATTAGGAAGAGACTTGCCCAGAGAGACCAGGTGTTTTCACTGAAGGAATGGGATGTGGGATGTGTCCAGGGTGCGGAGCATCACATACGCCTGCACGATGAACGGCCATTTTGAGAGAGGTCCCGATGCCTAGCCCCAGCAGACATAGATGATGTGAGAAGACACCTGCAGGAAATGCTCGCTACTGGCGTGATACAGAAATCCAGGGGCCCATACACCTCTCCCATTGTGGTTGTGCATAAGAAGAATGGGTCTGTGAGGATGTGTGTTGATTATCGAACCCTGAACCGGCAGACCGTCTTAGACAAATACACTATGCCTCGTATACAAGTTGCCCTGGACTGCTTGAATGGGAGCAAATGGTTCTCGGTGTTGGATCTTCGCGGCGGATACTACCAGATCCTGATGGCCCCGTAAGACCGTGAAAAAACAGCCTTCATCTGTCCATTGGGGTTCTGCGAGTTTCTGAGGATGCCACAGGGGATATCGGTCACCACCTTTCAGCGACTGATGGAACGTGCGGTGGGAGATATGAATTTGCTGGAATGCCTTGTGTACTTGGACGTTGTCATTATATTTGGGAGCACCTTAGAGGAGCATGAGAACTGCCTGTTTAAAGTCATAGACCGACTGGAAGACTTCGGCCTCAAACTGTCCATTGACAAGTGCCAGTTTTTCCAAACCTCTGTGAAGTATGTGGGGCACATAGTATCTACAAAAGGGATAGAGGCTGATCCCAGTAAGGTTGAAGCACTGTCTTCTTGGCCCCAGCCCCATAATCTGAAAGAACTACAATGTTTCGTGGGGGTTCTGTGGCTACTACCGCAAGTTTGTACAAGACTATTCCAATGTGATTCGCCCACTCTTGAACCTTACCCAGGGGTAGCCTCCTACCAATCGTAAATAAATAAAAAAAGGGACTGTTAAAGAACCAGAAAAAGCATTCTTCTGCCCAGGTGAACTCTTCAGGCCCTGCTGGACTCCGACTGTGAAGCAGCCTTCTATGAGATCATATACCAGCTCACCCACACCCCCATCCTCACCTATGCTGACCCCACTAAACCCCGTGTGCTGCATATGGATGCTAGTCTGCAGGGTCTAGGAGCGGTGCTGTATCAAGACCATGAGGATAGCGTGAGTCCAGTAGCTTTCACCAGTAGGAGCTTGACCCCGTTCGAACGAAACTACCCGCTAAAATGGGCCATTGTTGACCAGTTTCATGAATACCTCTGTGGGGCAAAGATATTGGTAATGACTGACAATAACCCATTGACCGATGTACAGACTTAAGCTAAGTTAGATGCCACTTGGCATCGGTGGCTTTCTGCATTATCAACCTATGATTATGCTGTCGAATACAGACTGGGCCTGAACCATATTAATGCTGACGCCCTATCATGAAGGCCCACTTCCAAGAGTGATTGGGTCAGGCTGTCTGAACCTGACATTCGAGCATTGTGCCAAAAGTTTGATAGAGATTAACAGATGTCTGCAGATACAGTGGACTGTTTAGTAGATTGCTTGGGCCCTTCTGACACCTGCATACCAGCTGCTTATTGCCACTTCTCTGCTCTAGATATTAGTGCACTACCTCAATTTGACAATGACAACATTCAGTGGGCTCAATCCCAATATCCTATGATTCAGCCAGCACTTGATGCCCTGAGTGCGGGGAAAGATGTGTCTAAGTTACGTTCCACTGACTTGTGAACTGCTTTATTGTTTAAAGAAGGCCCCAGATTGAAGTTGCTCTATCAGTTGTTGTATAGAGAGATAGTAGATCATAGTGGCAAAGCAGACAAGCAACAATTGGTCCTGCCTATGGGCTTTAAAAATTTGGTACCGAGGTCCCTCCACAATCAGATGGGGCACCTCGGTATTGACGGAACCCTTGACCTGGTATGATCTTGTTTCTACTGGCCCAAAATGGGGGCCGATGTTGAGCACCATGTAAAGACTTGTAGTCGCTGCCTGCAAAGAAAAGCCCTTCCTCAGAGTGCTGCCCCCTTGTTAATATTACTACCAGCACCCCCATGGAACTAGTCTGCATAGACTTCTTGTGTTTAGAACCTGATCAGTGGAACATTGGCAATGTGTTAGTGGCTACAGTTCATTTCACACAGTATGTACAAGCTTTTCCCACCAAAGATCAAAAGGCATCTACCGTGGCCAAGGTGCTAGTGGAAAATTTCTTCGTCCACTATGGTGCCCTCCAGCGGATTTATTCTGATCAAGGCAGAGACTTTGAGACTCGGCTAATCAAAGAAATGCTCTCTCTATGGGGGGTGCAAAAGTCAAGAACTACCCCCTATCACCCACAGGGAGACCCTCAACCAGAACGTTTTAACCGCACCCTTCTAGACATGCTGGGCACCCTCCACCCAAAAGACAAGCATAAATGGAGCCAGCAGATTAGCACTTTGGTACATGCATATAATTGCACGAAAAATGATGCTACTGGGTTCTCCCCCTACTGTCTCATGTTTGGGAGAGAGGTCCCGCTGCCACTTGATGTCTGTTTTGTGGTCTCTCCAGTTGGGGTCCGAGATAAAAACTACTTGCAATATGTACAAAAACTGAAAGCTCAATTGAACTATGCCTCTCAACTGGCCAAGACAATGGCCTCCAAGAGAAATCTAGCTAACAAAGAGAGGCATGATAAAAAAGTAAAGGCTCAAGAGCTTCAACCTGGAGACCGTGTGTTGTTACGCAATTTGAGTCTGCATGGTAAACACAGAATTGCTGATCGGTGGCACCATCTTCCCCATGTAGTAGTTGGAAAATTGGATGATTTACCTGTGTACAAGGTGCGCCCAGAAAACAACTCCAAAGCTGTGAAGACCATGCACCGTAACCACTTGCTACCTATCGGCCAAGTCATGATTGAGGCTGAACCCCCAGAAATTGGGCCCCCTGGGCCGGTGACTCATGCTGCTGCAAGAAAGAGGCAGAGTCAACCTACTCCAGTGGTCACAGATTTAAGGTTTCCTCTGTAGCAAGCCCAGAATGATAGTGACTGTCAGTCCACTTCTGACGAAATTGAGTGCGACTATGCCTATTACCCCTCTTGTGAACTGAGTCAGCTGTTTCGTGGTAACCTCATGATTAATTGTGGGGATGAAACTGGGTCTTCTGGACTGCCTAACCCTCCAGCTTTGTCCTTGGAGCCAATGCTGCCTGAAAGTGAAGTGCAAAGTATCACGTCTGAAGATGCTGAGTCTCTGTGTATTGTGGAACTGTATGATGTGCCTGAGAGAGGGGCTGATGGAATGAGTCTTTCTGGTGACATACCAGAACTTGAAGAACACTATGAGAGTGCTGACCACCCCCCTTCAGTGCCTCAAAGCTTTATTGTGCCTGAGCTTTCGCAAAATTAGTCAAGTGTTGTAGAAACAGAGCCTGCAGAGCAAGGAGTCGACAGTGCCCCAAGTTTGGACGTTCCCACCCAGGCAGAGGCACCCCTCACAAGTGACGAGAGTCCCTAGACCAGTGCTGAGAGTACAGAGACTGTAGTTGTCCCCCTCAGAAAGACTGGCCGAGCTGTCAAACCAGTAATATGCCTCAGTTATGATTCTCCAGGGAGGCCAATGGATTTACCTCTCAGTGTGGTGCAGAAAGGTGTTTATGTCTCACCAAGCTTACTACCCAAATTGATTTTGACAGCCAATTGCAGGTTACTTGTCTTTCCCTTTCACCATGGTGCCCCCTCTAGCCCCAAGTTAGCTGATATGGAAGGGCCCCCCTTGCATTGTTTAAGGTACAAGAAGTCATTACCTGATTCAGTATAGTAATGTTCAGTTTACCTGTGTGAAATATGCACAATGTGTTATCAGAATGGATATAGTATCATGAAGTGTAGTGAATATGTATAGTATAGTAAAGTAATAAGTTTATGTTAACTGATGCGTGATGGTACAGACTTGATGTGGACGCCAAGTTTTCTCCAGGCAGGGAAGGGTGTAACCCCCCCCTACAAATGGGGGTTCCCGAAAAGTCTTCCTCGAGCTTGCCTAAATGCTCACTGCCAGGCTGGTGTCCTGCGTTTTAGCAGTTTAAATGTGATTGCCAGAGAGTGCCTGTATAGCCCCTGTGTACTGTCTCTTTAAGAGCTGCCTGGATTGCAGTCATAAGTAATCTGAGAGGGAGCTTTGTTGAAAGATGTAACTATTTGCTGAAAATCATTTAGAGTGATAATGATAATGTAGTTTGTCTAACCTGCCTTCTTTGCAACAAGGACTGTTTTGTTTATCTCCACTATCTAGGTCCTCGACTGCGAATTGGACCAACCAGTCTGGTGGGACCTAAAATGGAGCCGAACTACAGGAGCTGTCTGGAGTCAAAATCTGTAGGAATTGTAGTTTGGGGCTTTTGGCGCCTTTTTGAACCTGAAGGGGGAGCTCCTGTTGTGACTGACAGACCAACCCAACCTTTTGGATCTGAGGGAAATCCCCAAGCTACCTACTGTTTCAGTCAGATCTCAGTTGGGAGCTGAATGAGCAAGAGCTTGAGACAATCAAACAGCTGTCTGAGTAGTTTCGAGTGGGAGAACTGTGGAAAGGCCTTAGTTTGGCCTGCATGTCTGCTGCTGCCTGAGAGGAGAGAGAAGAAGTATTTGGATTAAATCCAAGTTTATGAGAGCAGTAAGCACTGATTTTTACCAGGCTCATACCTGAAGAAGACCGAAGGTTTGCTGAATCACGATTGGCCTGTCAGGATTTCCAGCTGGTGTTGAATCCCCGGTTTGTGCAGAGACTTTGCGATCGTGGCCAGAGAGCGGTTTGCCTGGTACAGTAGAATTTCCTTACATGTAAATGTGCTGTGTATTGAAAGTGGGTCGTGATTTGGTTCCCCACTGTGTGAACTGTGTTCTGCATGCTGGAAGCTTTATCCAGCCTAATCGGACTGAATCCGTGTTCATCTCCATTCGGCCTGGGCCTTGCCACGCTGGCCATGCCAGAATACCCCACTGTTCAGAGAAAGCCACCGACGAGAGACCTGCCTGGGGATCAGCCCCCTGCTCCACACTTGAACAGGAATGACGCTTTGGCGAATCATGTGGGCCCTGCTTCTCCTGGCGCTCCAGATTAACCACCTGCTGTCTCGATTTTCGTCCAGCCTGTGTCCAGTCTTGGGTATCGTGAGTAATCATCAGGGTAGCTCCCTGCAACAACAGCCTAATCTAAAAGTGTGTCATCTAATTGTCTTGTTGTTTTCTTTTCACGAACTGAGCCCTCCGGCTCCGGATTACAAATAGTGTGCGTTGTGCATGTTGTTTTCTTCCATCACATGGCCCCAACCAGCTGCAACATTCCTGGATAGCCCACCATTCTCCATCTGGGTACCCAGAGTGTGTGACTGTTTATGGACCCTGAAGTGCATGTATAACTGTTTGATTGATAGAGCCTTTAAGCAAATTAACCTGATTTCGCCCCTCCCTTGTTCAAGCCCCTTAAATAAATCTGATCTAACTCTTTTTTTGCATTTACCCCGACTGTGGTTCCAGTTTGTGCAAGAGTACTGTACTGCTGTTATTTGCTGTGTATAACCTTGTTTTACAGGGGGTCCCCAGGGCTGGGCCAGAGGAAAGCCCTGGTGGTAAGTGCAAACAGTGTGGGTACTTGTGTGGTGTATCAGGGGTATTGTGAAAGTGATTACTGTGTATTGTTCCGGCCACTAGTAAGGAAGGAGGGGGGTTACAGTGTCCCGGAGAGCTGTGCCCAGGTTAGCTTGACCACTACCAACCCTGACCTCCGGGTGGAGGCACCCGTTTCAGAACTCAGGCCCCTTAACCTGCTACTAGCCAAGCAGGCAGGGGTGGTAGCCCTTGGGATAGTGCCAGCTAGGGGTTACAGAAAGGTTCATTATGCGCCAGTCTGTCTTACTCCAGGGTTCCTTCTGGGGTGCTTCTCCTTTCCTTCTCTTTCATTACTGTTTTTAAGGGGTTGTTTACCTTGCTTTTTTGGAAGTCTTTTTTTTTGGGAGAGACACTGTTTGTCTTTGTCATTTTCTTATGCACCCTATGTACTCCTTCTTCCTTCTCTGTCCCTGAACTGCGACTGTTTGCACTGGCTGTGTACTCAGGATCAATATCTCTGTCTCGAGGCTCCTCTAAACCAGTGTTTTCCTCCTCTTCCTCTTCCTCCTCCTCCTCGTCCTCTTCTTCAGCTGCCTGTTGCCAATTTTTATTTGCTTTTTGCAATTATTATTGACCAAGTCCCAACCCTTGAAGTGCCACTCACTTCGAGTCGTACTTGCAATATGTAATACTTTACGGAATGTTTATTTGGTTTCAGCACTTTTCACTGAGGGGCTGTATTATCCTGACTCCACTTTGGTCATTCTTTGCTCCTACTGTATTATACCACGTCCCGTCTCCTTCTGCTCTCTGATGCTCAGTTGCTGCTTGGCTACAGCAGGTTTCCAGCCCAGACCCACTTGCTGTCCTCTGAAACTGCTACCCAGGCTCCTTCAGTATACTCCACCCCCATGCCTCAGGGTATCACACAGCTCAGATGCACACACATAAAAACACACACACCAGAAATTTAAAAAGGGTTGCTTTTATGGTAGGATTTAGCAAAATAAATAAAAAGTTAGAATTTCTGCTATTTTTATTTTAGAAGAGTTTTCATTGTTCAAAGCTTGCTTTTTTTTAGTCAAAACAACCTATCTTAGCAAGCTATTAATGCAGAGCCCTGTCTAGCTTCAGTACCTATCAGCCAAATGCCCAGCATGTGGGGGAGCTATCTTGCTGCATCTGAGCGTTGAGCTAACACCCACCTGAGTACCAAGCTTACACCAAAACAAGGATGTGTAGAATGTGACTGCTTCTCTAGCAATCATATGATCTTGGAAGTGTGCAAACCACAGTGTGTCTGTTATCCCGTTTGGCTGGCTTTCACCATTCTAACCAATTGAATTAAGTGTTCACATTTTGGCTCAGATGTTCAAGGTGGTCCTCAAGAGTCAAGCACTTACTGGGCACTGTTCTTTTATTGGGGTGATGGACTATTAATTGGATGCTTTTTCTGAAACTTGTTCATGGTTGGACTAAGCACTGGAACTGGGTCTTTTCTTTCCTTTTTGTGGTTTATGTTCACGTGGGGGGGGGGGGAGAAGAGGGGAAGTAATGGGGATTTTGTGAAGAGCCATGACCATGGTCAGAACTTGGTGCTTCTCTCTCTCTCGTCTCCCTTCTGTTAACCTCCTATTTAGGGCTGGGTTATTGCTTAATTTTTACCTGCAGACTGGCTGGTTTGTGCATTGCACAGGTGACTGGTTGCGCAATTCTCTCAGGGTAGTTAGGAAGGCAGGCAAGTGAGGTTAAGTAGCAGCTCTGCTCTGTCTCTCCCCTTACTGAGACCTTTCCCCTAATAACACTGCATTATCCACCAGGTGAATAACCATGTGTTGCCCTACTTAAATGGCTGGTATTCTCACTAGCCCCTCTTTTTCTTTTGCTTGCTTCGTATTATACTTAATTGCAGGGGCAGCGCCCCCCCCCCTTATGTTGCACTTTTCTAAACTTCTGATGCAGAGCCCTTCAGTGTCTGCTGATGCAGTTGTCCACCACTATGGAGCCCTGCAGTACGCTTTGGGCAAGGTTAGTGTACTTTTTTACCCACTGCCCCCTTTTTCCTCTTCTTTGTATGGGGAAAGGATGGGCTTATCTCCTATGGAGCAGTATTAGCTTTCACTCATCTTCTGTCCTTGACAGTTTTTGCCATATCTAAGCTGGATCTGCAGAGTGAGGGTGAGCGAATCAGGCTTGAGCTCCTTCACGAACCAGCTGGTTTTAGGAGGGCTTATTGGTGATCGTGCCCTCATTTTTGTGACCTTACTTAGAGTGTTGTGGTTCTGTTTTTATTGGTTTACTATTCCTGTTTTGTTGTCCCATGTTATATTGTACCTGTATGTTGAATGGTTGTAGCTTGTTGTGGGGGATAATTTAATGTTCCACAGTGGAACTGTCAGACAGGGTGGGGATATTGGGACAGGCACAGATTTTGTGATACTAATTTAGTTGAGGCAGTTCTCCTGTATATATAACTCTGTCTGTTTTCTAACTTGGAACATTAGTGGTGCCCGGGCTAAGGTTAAAAGGCACAAAGTATTACAACACTTAAATGGTCTTGATACCCACATTGGTTTTCTGCAGGAGACACACCCTAAAACTGACCAGATGATGTCATTTCATAGATCTTGGATTGGGCACGTTTTTGGGGCTGGTACCTCGACCAGTAAGCAGGGAGTAACCATTTTGATAGCCAGGGCGGTCCAATTCCAAATGCTGGAGGGGGAAAACAGACCCATTAGGTTGTATCTTTATATTCTGGGTATCTTGGGGCAGATGGAGCTAGTCTTGGGGTCTGCTTATGGCCCAAATGTTGACACACTCAGTTTTTTCATGGATATAGCAGAACATTTGGCCCCTTGGCTCTTGATATTAGCAGGAGACTAGAATATAGTTCCAGATCTGGTTATCAATAGGTATACCATAAGACGTGGGGGCCTCTCCCTGTCACAGAATTCCCTTCAAGATATGATGGATACCCTAGGTCTCATGGACCACTGGCAAACTCTATTCCCTGATACAAGAAACCATTTTTCACTCTTAGTTCCCTAGATCACAATCTAGATTGAACTGTTTCCTTATCAGTAAAGAGAGACTCCAAGACCTTCATTCTTGTGAAATTTATGCCTGGGTACTTTCAGATTATTCTCCTGTTGGCTTGGTATTGCAGCTCTCTAAAACTCCCTCAAGGCTAGACTTTGGAGACTGAATAATCAGATTTTGAACGATGCCCAGTTTCTGCAGCAATTTTAAACTTTTATAGAAGATTTAAATAAAATATTAAAATAATAAAAATTCAGATATTCATGTGGGGATTCTCAGTCATCAGGTTACACATATGGAACCTTACTGTCGGTGAAGCAGGATCCACATGGAAGATTTTCAGCACTACAGCTGCGGCCGCCCATGCTGACATCTTCTGCCAACGTCACCAACCCTATAAAGGCGTGAGTAGTCCCCGCTTCCTCCTCAGTTCTTTCCTGCCATTGACTCTGTTTGCATGGGTCTCCGTGAAAGTTCCAATGCAGTTCTGGCCATTTTTGCCTACGACTTTTTCATACTTAGCCTTTTAGACTCTCTTTTTCTAAAGAGATTCTAAAAGGCTGTTTTGTTTATGTTGAGAGTTAATCCTTCGACTTCTCTCTTCTGTTGCTGCAGAAAAAAGATTGCCTGTAGAGATGAACATTCACTCTGTGTCTGCTGTCTTAGGCCTGACCACGACGTCACAGACTGTGAGCTTTGCCAGAAGTTTAATCAAACCACGCTTGTAAATGTAAATGTAAAAATGTAAAAAGACCCTCAAAATTTCCTAATGGAACAACAGGTAGCTAGTTCTGGGTGGGGTCCTTTGGGGTTCCTCCTTCCCAGTCACCGGTGGGTTCGTTGAGGTCCCAGGCCACTAAGGCCTGAGACGAGTCCTCGGGGAGGAAAAGTGATAAAAAGGACCATGATCAGGATCACGCCCCTCCGGCGATGTTCCCTCTCCCGGACAGCCTCCTCTTCTTCATCTGGGGGCACTCTGTTGGCTACGCCTGTGCCGATGCCTGCTACTGTCCAGGTCTCTGTTCCTACCAGAGCCCTACTGACAGCACCACTGCCCGCTGCACAGGGTGGCCGATTGTCAACCTCCAGGTCACCGACCCCCACTCTGCTGACGATGGGCTCATCATCAATGGGCCTCCCGTCGAGGCCTGATGTTTCTCCAGGTCCTCGGGCTTTGGGCTCCTTGGGCTCTCAGTGCCCGCTAAATGGATCGTTGCACCCTGTGCCATCAACCCCCCCTTCCCCGTTGACGCAGCTTTCCACTGTCATTGACCTTAATAACATTTTGACCTAGTTCACTACAGTCTTGGTCCATCAGTTGGGTGCATGTAGGCCTACATTACCTGTGCTGTTGACAGCTCTGTCATCATCGACACCACTTTGGCCCCTGTGGGCTGCTCCCCACCGGCCATTGATGGTCCCTCATTTGTCTGACCCTGAGCTGGAGCAGGTCGACGTTGAGAAGGAGTACCATTCTGACCTCATCTTACCTGAGGAAGAGGAGGAAGAAGAAGAGTCTCCTTCCTCTGACTGGTCCACTGCCTGCTCAGCGAGTGAAGACTGTGTCAAACATAACTCCCAGGTCTCTTCTAGAGGACCCTACCTTCTTCAGTGTCATGAAGTTGAAGCAGCTGTCTCAGCCATGGGCTTCCATACTGAGGAGGAGGATGCCACCAGAAGAGATCTGGTGGACTTCTTGGAGATCCAAGAGTCTCCCCCAAGGTCATTCCTCCTCTCCTTACTGCTCTGAGGAATGCCTGTACTGCAGCCTGGCACAGCCCTGACATGGTGTCCGCTATGCCCCACTGGGCTGATAAGTTGTATCATGCCCCCCAGGGCCTGCCTCATTATGCTGCCCAGCCTGAAACTGATTCTGTGGTCGTTAAGGCAGCTCATGATGAGTCAAAGATGCCCAAGTACTTGAGTTCCCTCCCCCCTTTCAGAGAATTCTGTAGGATTGCTCTCTGAGGTAAGAGGGTTTATGCCTCATCCAGCCTAGGACTGAGGATTGCCAGTTACCTCTTCCATATGATCAAGTACTAGAATACTGTCTAGAAGAAGGGCAAGGCCTTGGTCCAGGCCCTTCCTGACTGTTACCAGAAACAGAAGGTTCTTAAATGCTTGCAGAGTGCTGAGGATATTAGCAAGCACCTCCTGAGGGCCCTCTATGACATTTCGGATACTGGTGCCAGGGCCGATGCCACAGGCATTTGCCTTTGTAGGCTCTCCTGGCAGACTGTCTTGGGTTTCCCAGCTGATGTCCAGCAAAAGGTGCTTAATGCTCCTTTTAATGGCACCAAGCTGTTTAGTCCAGTTGTGCAGGACATCATAAATGAGCTTCTGGCATCTGGTAGGGCTATTAAGTTTGTCCACTCACTCTACCATACACAGCCTAAGAGCAGACAGTGCCCTTCTTTTCACCAGGTGTCCCACAAATCCAGAGCTGCCTCCCGCCCCAGGGCAAGAGAAAATCATCCTCCACCTTGACAACCCCCTCTTCTTGCGGCACCACAGCAAAGTGCCCTAGGGTTGAAGGATCTGCCTCAGCGGCTGGATCTGCCTCCGCTTGACTCCTTGCCAGACTCCCCTCTTCTGGTTCCCTACCAAGAAGTGGTGGTCGGAGGTTGGTTCTCCCTCCATCTCAATCAGTGGAGAACCATTACTTCAGGTGTCTGGATTCTTCAGATCATAGAGAGGGGTCTCACTCTGGAACTCATTGAGATGCCTCCAAAGACTCCTCCAGTACCCTCTACCTACCTCCCCACCCCCCAGCACATCTGTCTGTTCTCCAAGAGGAGGTACTGTCCCTTCTGTGCAAAAAGATCATTGAGCCAGTACCCAGGCACTAAAGAAAAATAATTTTATTCCAGGTTCTTCCTGGGTCCCAAGAAAACTGGAGATATGAGGCCCATACTAGATCTCAAGGACCTCAATCTGTATGTCCAGTACAAAATATTCTGCATGTTAACCCTGCCAGGCCTGATGCCCCTTCTCAAGTAGGGTGACTGGTTATGCTCTCTGGACATGCAGGATAATTATCTGCATATCTCAGTGTTTTCTCCACACAGGAGATTTCTCCAGTTTCTTTATCAGGGTGAGCACTACCAGTTCAAAGTATTGCCCTTTGGCTTGTCCTCTGCACCGCAGATCTTTACCAAGTGCTTAGCAGCAGTAGCTGCAGCTCTTAGGAGGGAGGGACTGTATGTTTTCCCCTATCTGGATGATTGGTTCCTAAAGGCTCCATCCAAAGAACAGCTTCTCCGGATTCTGGAAAGAACCATTCAGCTGTTTCTTTCCCTGGGCATCACAGTCACATTTCCCAAGTTGGTCCTAACCCCATCCCAAACGCTGCAATATAGGGGGGCAGTTCTAGACTTGGTATAGGGAAAGGCCTTCATGCCTCAGTAGAAAGCAGTGTGTCTTATCGCCTAGGCTCAGGAGGTTGCCTAGAGCTGTTATGTTTCAGCCAGGGTATACTTGAGACTGCTGGGGTTGATGGTCGCAGCCATTCCTACGGTTTCACTGGCTCAGCTGCACGTGCGACTCCTCCAGTGGACACTCAGGGTGCAATGGGACCAACGCACAGATGAGTTAGAACAGTTGGTGCTGGTCTCCTCCCCAGTCCACAGGGTGCTCAATTAGTGGAAGGACCCTCTGAACCTGTTGCAAGGGGTTCCATTTCAGATCTCCTTCCCCAACAGATCCTCACCATGGATGCCTCCAGTTCGGGCTGGGAGGTTATCTGGGTCCCTTTCAAACGCAGGGTACTTGGTCCCAGATCAAAACCTCCCTGCATAGCAGTGTCCTGGAGATGCGGGCTGTCATGTATGCCATGCAGGCTTTTCAGAACCGTCTCCTCCTGGGTAAGCTGCTGATTCAGTCCAAGAACCTTAGTGTTGTCTACTGTATCAACAAACGGGGGTTGGGGGCATATTCGTATCCTCTGTGCAGAGGCCATGAGAGTTTGTTACTGGACGCTAGACCACAGTCTGCTTCTATCTGCCATCTATGTTCCAGGTGTGCTAAACACCCTGGCTGACAGCCTCAGTTGGACTCAGTCCAGCATGCATGAATGGGAACTCCTCTCAGTTGTCGCGGAAGATCTGTTCACCAGATGGGGTCATTCGGAGTTGGACCTTTTTGCGTCCCCACTCAATGCAAATCTATCCAGTTTCTGCTCGCTAGATCCAGGACCTGGAGTCTTCTGGCGAGATATGTTGTCCCTCTCCTGGAGCAGGAGGTTGCTCTATGCTTTCCCTCCATTTCCTCTGATTCAGAGGGTGCTTATTAAGCTACAGATGGAGTGGGCCAGCATGATTCTGCTAGCTCCATTCTGGCCACGGCAGATACGGTTTCCATTGCTGCAACACTTAGCAGAGGAGCCGCCGGTCCCTCTGCTCCTCTGCAGGGATCTGTTGATGCAGGCTCAGGGGACCCTGGTCCATCCCAACCTCAGGTCACTTCATCTGCATTCCTGGCTCCTGAGGACATAGCCATCGCCTGGGTGGGAGTATCCCAGAGGGTGGCAGGTGTCCTCATGGCCACTTGGAAGCCCTCTACTCAAGCCACATATGCCATGAAGTGGAAGAGGTTTGCCATACGGGCTGCCAAGCATCAGCTGGACTCTTTCACTTGTCCAGTGAGCCAGATCCTGGATTACCTGATATCCCTGTCAGACTCTGACCTCCATTACTTCTCCCTCAAGGTGCACCTTTCAGCTATCTTGGCTTTCATGAATCTGTGGATGGCCACACCATGGCTCAATTGGATGTTTCTCGTACTTTTCTTGGGGCGTCCTGCATCTGAAACTTCCCATCCGTTCCCCTGTCCCAGCTTGAGATTTGAATTTTGTTTTGGAGAAGTTAACCATGTCTCCTTTTGAGCCAGCCGCAACTTGCGAGCTACGTTTTCTTTCCTGGAAAGTGTTTTTTTCTCTATATAAATTTATGTATTTTTCCCTGTTTTGCACCCCCAGACCTGGGACCCTGGCAGACATGTACATGCGTGTGCGTGGAGGTGCATGCCAGGTACCGGCTCAGCCCCTTCCGTCCCACTCTTGGCATTTGCTGCCACCATCCCTTGCCTACGCTTCCCACCTGACCTCCACCTGGTGGGACTGGAACTACAGGGGAGGAGACAACCATCCTAGGAGGGAGAGCTGCCTATGGCAGTTCAGTCCCACTCCAACCCTCCCGTGCCAGCTCCCCGGCAACCCAGAGTTGTTCCTGAACCCAGGTCATCGGCGTATCATGAGGTAAGGCATCCAGCTCCTCAGCCCTCAGTGCCGGCCAGGAAAGCGTTATGTTTGGTTGCTGTTACTTCTGCTTGAAGGATTTCTGCGCTTCAGGCCCTCTGGTGCGAGGAGCTGTATTTTGATTTTTCACAAAGACAGGGTGTCTTTGTGCAGGAATCCTAAGTTTCTTCCTAAGGTGGCATCTGAGTTTACCCTGAACCAATCTATCCACCTACATGTTTATTTTCCTGAGCGTACCAGTCCAGGAGTCGAAGCAGCTGTTTCTTTCACCCCAGGCAGAGAGGGCATTCAGGTTTCTAAACAGTGTTTGTCTAAATGGTTGGCACATTGTATTGTGTTCTGTTACAACAAACATGGCAAAGAGTTGCGGGGTGGTGAAAGCCCGTTCCACAAGGGGCATGGCTACCTCTGTGGCCCGTTTAAAAGGTGTCTCAGCTGCTGACATTTGCGCTGCTGCCACCTGGAGTACTGTCCATACTTTCACCAAGCACTACAATCTGAACATTGCCTCTACAGCCTATGCAGGTTTCAGCAGAGCTGTTCTGTAGGGCCTCTTGTCTTAAGTTTAGGGATGGCCTTCCTCCCAGGCTGTTTATGTGCATCTGTAACTGCTTGGGACTCATTCCATGTATGTGACCTGATGACCAAGATACCCATGAAGAAGACAGAATAGTTACATAAGAACTTACCGTAACAGTAGATCTTCAGTCATCAGGTCTGCCTTCCCTCCCACCATCCCCCTTTATGGGGCTCTTTCTCAGAATTGGCTATCCAGTGTATCCAGGCTTTTATTTAGGTCAGGGCACCTCTCTTTCTTCCCCCGGTACCCCATGGCACAAGCTTTGCTCCCTTGGTCTCCAAGGGATAGAACTAAGGAGGGAGCGGTACCACTCGTGCCTTTATAGGGTTGATGATGCTGGCAAATGACGTCGACATGGGCGGCCCCAGTTGTGGATCCTGCTTCACCAACAGTGAATTCCGTATGTGTGACCTGATGACTGAAATTCCTTCGAAGATTTACTGTTACTGTAAGTTCTTACGTAACTGTTCTTTTGGTGAGTAGATACTTTTTGGCCAGCTCTGCAGTACAGTCTTCTGGGGGAGCTTATTTGTTGGATGACTATGCAAGAGAACGCATACTCAGCAAGCAGATGAACTGCTCACTGCTATTAGAGAATCAGAATGAAATCTATCCCGTCATAACCCCCAAAACGTCTGGTTGGAGCAAACTAATTACTGAGCAAGATATGCTGAACTCAATAGAGAAGCAGTTGAATTAGCTGTTTATTGCGCTCAAGTTAAATGCTTCGACCAGGATAAAAAAGCTGGAAAGCTTATGGCCTTCCATACCTGCCAACAGGAAGCCTTCCGCAACATTCAGGGACTCCAAATCCCTTGGCAGCCCAGTTTGATTATGAAGGATCCACGACGGGTGCTCGACAACATTTTTGTTGAACGGCCCGTCAGCGACACCGGCAGGTCGACCGCATTCTGCAGTTGGGTGCCAGATCCCACAGGCTGACTGTGTTTTCTTTGAGGCTTTGCCCCCAAACCCCATATGAGGGGATGCATCCCCATACACCCCACTTTAGGATGATCAACTCTGAATTGGAGCTGATTGGTGGGGTGCAGGACCCCCGACAAACAGGGCCTGGTGCCAGCAGGTTTTCCACAGCGGCATGGCGCTGTAGTTGCTGTGGGGGACCTCGCTGGCGAAATGTTGCTGTCGGGGGGGGGGGGTAACCAGACTATGAACTGCCACACTATGGCTTCCGAATTTCACCAGTTCTGTCGGGACCTCTACAGCCCGATGGAATCGCCCCATTCGAAACCTCAAATCTGAGCTTACTTGCAAGACTTACACCTCCCAAAGTTGATTCAGGCACAGTGGGAATATTTGACCCATGGCCTCACTTTATCGGAGGTCCTTCAGGCTATACAGGAGTTACCACCTGACAAAGCACCTAGGCCTGATGGATTTTCTACTAATTTTTACAAATGTTTTCAGGATGAGCTCAGCCCCTTACTTCTGGAACTTTACAACTGTATATACCGAGAAGGGATTAGGGAAAAAGTCTTGATGATGGCCCTAATTATCCTTATACCTAAACCGGGCAGAGACGCCACATGCATGGCTAATTATAGACCCATATCTTTATTGAATGATGATATTAAAACTTTAGCCAAAGTCTTGGCCAGTACACTTGCCACAGTCTGGGAGTCACTTATTATTAGTGAGTAGGTGGGCTTTATGTCTGGTAGGGTCCCTTCAGACCATTTGCGTAAGCAAACACATCTGATCTTTGCATCTGGGGAGCCCAGTCCCCTGGTGGCTCTGGTCTCCTTAGATGCAGAAAAAGGGTTTGATGGGGTTCATTGGGAGTATTTATTTACCACCTTGGCAGTTTATGGTATTCCTGCAGAGTTCATTTAATAGATTAGATTATTGTACATCTGTCTCTCTGCTCAAACTTGCTGTAATGGTGTATATTCCAAACCCTTTTATTTGTATCAGGGCACGAGGCAGGGATGTCTCATTTCTCCTTTCCTGTTTAGTCTGTTCTTGGAACCTCTCTTTTTCAGGATCAAGTAAACAATGGATATTTGTGGTATTGCTAATGCAGGCACCCAATATAGAATTTCAGTATACGGTATGCCGATGATATCTTGCTTCACCTTATCCATCCCTCTATATACCTGCCTCGTACACTTCAAGAAATTTCTAAATTTGGGGAAAGCTCTAATTATAACCTAAATGTGTACAAATTGGAAGTCATGCCCCTGAATGATGGCGTCTTCTAGCATCAGGTAAGAGATTTGAGCCTTAGATGGACTAATGACTGACTTAAATATTTGGGCATAATAGTAACGAGGCATCTACTTGTCATGGTACCTTGTAATTTGGACCCTCTCCTTAAACAGATTTCACAAGATCTGGCTAGGTGGACCCATCTTCCACTCACATTATGGGGGAGGGTTAGTCTGGTTAAGATGAATGTCCTCCCCATGTACTCTACCTGCTTAGCATGATAAACCAGATGATACCTAAAGTTTGGTTTATTCACTTACATTAGCAAATATCCCAGATTATTTGGGCCAGGAAAAGCAGTACAAAGAGCTTATAATAAACTGGACGTCCCCAATATTTTTTTGATCTACTGTCTGGCCTCACATTGTAGTACACACTGCATTTAAAATGGCTGTGTGATCCTCCAGTGGAGTAAGATCAGCCCTGTATACCCCTGTGGCTACAGATGGAGAAAGCCTTGTGTTCCTAAAACCTTACAGACCTGAAATCTCTCCTACGCTATGCTCAGAAATCTCCCTCAGACTTTACGCCGATTGCTGCCTCTGTACAGGTGCATCATCATTTGTGTCTCTTTCTTCAGCTGCAACCAGAATATGATTCATCTCAGCCTTGACTCCAAAACCTTAATTTTGATATTGCTGGCAAAACTATCACCTTGCGTACTTTGGAGGAATTGTGTCGCAACAGCGTCACCCATTGTATTTCAGAAAATAAACCTATAGGTTTTGCTCCCTTTCACGAGCAACATCAGCTCCCTGCTACCACGGCTTTCCCATTTTTACAAGTCCACCCACATGCTGACTGACTACATTTGAGGCCATGCCTGGTCATCTGATTTTAGAAATGCTTTCTTGCCTCTGCCAAATCATGCCTGGCAGTCACACCCTACCTGTTAGCTTTATGAACATATAGATGATCTTTTAAAGGACAAGGTGGATGAGTTTGCACTCTGTTGGGCACAGGCTATACCTAAGTCTAATGGGTATTATTACTGGCCCAAGATATGGAAAGGTCTATATAAGTATCTCAGATTTGACCCATGGAGGTTGATGCAGGTTAATATGCTGTGCAGTCTGTATTATACTCCTGTCAGGTTGCATAGGATATGATGACTACAATCGGATCAATGCACAAGGTTTGGCACAGATACAGGTACTCTACTGCACACCCTATAGCAGTGTTCTCTGGTTTACACATTCTGGACAACCTTTAAGGTCAAACTGGACCTTCTTATTGGTTTAGATGATACCTGTTGGACCTTCTAACACCTGCTGCCCTGGTCCGCTCCCTCCGCTCCTCCTCTAGGGGCCTCCTCACGATTCCCAGGATGAGGTTAAAAACTGCCGGCAGCAGAGCCTTCAGTGTCACTGGCCCCATCTTGTGGAATTCGCTTCCTCCATCAGTAAGGGAGGTCCCTTCAGTTGAGGCATTCAAAGCCCACTAAGACCTTTTTATTCAGCTGGGCATTCCCAGATACTGTCCTTTAGACAATGTCTTGAGATATTTGTATTATGGTATCTTAAAAAGTTTGCTGACAGTTTAGACCCTCATTCTGATGTTTGGATTTTAAGTATTTATTGGAATGGTTATATTTTATTTATTGTGTTTTAATTTTTTGATGTCTGATTGTAGGGCGCCCAGAGCCTCTGGGATTGGGCGCCCGAAAAATAAAATTTGCCTTGCCTTGCTTTTCAACCAGAAATTTGTATAATAAGTGACAATACTTGCCACTTAATTGGTTCACAAAAATATCATATCACCTTAATTTCAGCCTGTGCCAAAAATGTTATAATGCATCATTGAATGGATCAGACACAATCTACTTACCAAGAACAGTATGTGGAACCTGTGTTTGCCCTGCATGCGGAGAAATCAATGGCTAGCCTTAATAATAGAGCTAGCAGGTCATTACAGACGTTGGGATCATCTTTGTACCCTGATGCAGCTTGGCCCATCGCTATCCTGATCCTCCTACTTTCTGGAGGTACAAACCTAAATTGGTTACTGCTCATTCTCTCCCGGTGGCCATTTTGGGTCGGGTAAAGCAATGGATGGTACCAACACCATATGGAGGCTACAGAACCAAAGGAGTTAATGACATTGTCCTTAGAGACCGGGACTACGATGACTGATGCAGCCTTAGCATAGACGCTATTATTGACTGTCCTTTACCGATTGTTATTAGTTATTTGTTACTATTGTTTCCTCACATTCATTTACATTGCACTTACCACTGTGATATTTTATTTTCTTTTTCTTCCTTTTTTTATATTATGTTGATGGTGTTGTTTCGGTTTTGTCTGCATTTTTTCACAAAATGTTCAATAAAATGCATTTAATTAAAAAAAAAGAATTGAGCACTTACAGTCTGAGGTGTTCAGATATCTATAGAACCAAACATGTAGCTATATAGGCCATAAAATTAAGAAGAAAAAAAAAGTTTTCATTAGACTTGGTGGATAGTTCAGTATCTGTTTTTCCTAACTCCCATACTCAAAAGCCTAATATTGTTTTAATGTTTTGAAACTCTTGAAACTTGCTTTCCTATAATGCAGGGTACCATGTTTCCTGGATGATGGGTACAAAAATATTTGCACATATTCTTTTACCAGATTGCACTGTCATCTGAAAACAATGTCCATTATCTACCCAAACCTAGTGTTCATTACTATTACAGAAGGTACATGAACTGTACTGCCGATGAAGGAAGAACTACAGTATTTATCAGTTTGAAATGTAGTACCTGTAGCTTTTACTATTGAAACAAGAACAGCATTTTGGCAAAGTTAATTTTTACACATTTTAGAATTAATACTTTCAAGCAGATTATATATCTGGTGGCTGTGGACAGAGTGGAAAATCTGGGAGTCAGTGTCAATTCTATTCAGTTTTATTGGAGAGCAAAATTTAGAGTTAACTCTGTTTTACAATTGCGTCCAACATTTAACAGTAACAAATAACATTAGACATATAAGTAATACCAAATAGTATCAAAATTAGCCATACCATTTAACACAGTAATTCATCCATGGCAGTCACATTCGTGCTTTAGTAATTTATTAACACATGCATTAAAACTGGAGCAGGATAAAAGAATTACCATGTTAAGTTTCTTTTGAACAGCCACCCATATTCGAGGCACAATAAATGACAGAGTGTTATTTCCATGATTAGTTTTATACAGTTGTGGCCAAAAATATTGGCGCCCTTGCAGTTTTTTCTAATAATGCACCATTCCTTCCAGAAAATTGTTGAAATTAAAAAATATTTTGGTATCCACATATGTATTTCTTTGGTTTGCAGTGGAATAAAACACAAAAAGCAGAAAAATTGACTAAGTCTTAGCTTATTCCACACAGAAATCCTTAAATGGCCCGGACAAAATTATTGGCACCTTTTAGAAGTAGTTAGAAATAATTAGATTTCAAGCAGGTGATTCTCCTTCACTTTGGAAATGAACTCACTTGTACTGAGTTGCAGGTGCCTGCAATATAAAAATCACTCATTCAACCAGTTTGAATAGAGAAAAGGACTCATTCTCCTGTTTTGTGTCTCTGTGTGTACCGCAATGAGCATGGAGAAAAGAAAGACAGCCAGAGAATTGTCTGAGGAGATCAGACAGAAGATTGTAGCCAAGCATGGACAATATCAAGGCTACAAATCAATCTCCAGAGACCTTGATGTTCCTGTTTCCACCGTACGTAATGTTATCAGGATGTTTAGGCCCATGGCACTGTAGCCAACCCCCCTGGACGTGGCCGCAAGAGAAAACTTGATCAAAGATTGCAGCACAGGATTGTTCGAATGGTGGAGAAAGCACCTCGATCAACTGCCAAACAGATTCAAGCTGACCTTCAGACACAAGGTACGACAGTTTCAACTCACACCATCCGTCGCCAACTCAATGAAAGGGGGTTATATGGTAGGAGGCCCAGGAGGACCCCACTGCTGAGAGAGAGAGAGACATAAGAAAGCCCGACTGGGGTTTGCCAAAACACACCTGAACAAGCCAAAATCCTTCTGGGAGAATGTCCTGTGGACAGATGAGACCAAATTAGAGCTTTTTGGTAAAGCACATCATCTCTGTGTTTACAGAAAACAAAATGAAGCCTTCAAAGAAAAGAACACCTTCCCTACAGTCAAACACGGAGGAGGTTCAGTGATGTTTTGGGGTTGCTGTGCTGCCTCTGGCACTGGGTGCCTTGAACGTGTGCATGGCATCATGAAATCTGGAGATTACCAGGCCATTTTGGAGCGCAATGTTGAACCCAGTGTCAGAAAGCTGGGTCTCCGTCGACACTCATGGGTCTTCCAGCAGGACAGTGACCCCAAACACACTTCAGAAAGCACCCAGGAATGGTTCAAGACAAGACGCTGGACTGTTCTGAAGTGGCCAGCAATGAGTCCAGATCTAAATCCCATTGAAAACCTGTGGAGAGATGAAAACAGCAGTTGGGAGAAGGCACCCTTCAAATCTGGGAGAACTGGAGCAGTTTGCACAAGAAGAGTGGGCCATACTGCTAATAGAGAGGTGCAGGAAGCTCATCCATGGCTATAGGAAGCGGCTGATTGCAGTTATTTTGACCAAAGGCTGTGCTACCAAATATTAAGTCTAGGGTGTCAATAATTTTGTCAATGCCATTTCTTTTCATTTTCTGATTTAAAAGGATATATTAAATTCTGAATAAAAAACAAAGGTTCTGTAATATTAACAGAGAAATAAAGAATTGTGGAGACCAAATACTGTACTGTTCTTAATTTCAACTTATGTTTAGAGGAATTGTGAGTTATTTGAAAAAGTGCAAGGTCACCAATATTGTTGGCCACGACTGTATACCAACCTAAAAACTAATCCATTATGGGTGGATTTTGTGGTTATCCCCATGACTAAACAACCTTTCCCTGTTATTATGCTCCTGTTCTGTAACAAAGGGGTCAGTGTCACGGATATCGTATACTGGCTGGAAAAGAGATGTTCCATCCAAGGTAATCCAAAACCCAATCCTAGACAAGGAGGGTTTTTGGAAAGGGGGTTGAAAGGTCAAGATAAAGCTGCACAGTCTAAGCAGGATATTATTCACCTCCCTAACTGCTTTTTCATAGGCTGGGACAAGGGTTTCTTATTCTTTTCTGGCCAGCCCAGGATATGTTTCAAGTGCAGCTCTACCAAGCATATCAGTACCCACTGTGATGTAATGAAGTGCACACATTGTGAAGAAACAGGCCACCCTGTGCCCACTGTTTTCAGGATCCTAAGTGTAATCTCTGTGACGATCTGGGTCGCACCTTTATAGATTGTCCCTGGGGTGCAAAAAATACAGAAGACTCTGATTTTTGGGTCCAAGACTACTATATAAGGGAGGCCACTACACAGCCTTTCACCCCTGGTCCTGGGAAGACGAGTGGCAGTACTGAGCCTGCCATTGTTACACCCCCTACTGGTGATAAGGCCCCTCATGGACCCATCGTATTTTTGAACAGATCCCACAGGCCTTGGAGAAACAGCTCATGGATATGGCCTCTCGATACCGGGTACCTCAGAAGTCAGTGCTCACGGTGGTATGGCCTAAATGGGGTAAGGGATCAAAACCCAGGCAATCGTAAAAGTTTATGTCTGAACCTTTGGAGGCCACTAACTTGTATATTGTCCTACAGGATGTACCCTGAGAGAAAGATGGGGATTCGGAGGGCTTTTCTGCTCCATCCTCGCAGAAAGGTCCTCAGTCGGACTCTGAAATGACTGATGATATCAGCATGATTGTTGTAAAAAGTGGGTGACCAGGGCTTCCAGTAAAGTGAAATGACACTTTTTTTTTTATGAATGCCTACTTTGCTTTATAATTTAAAAATTGCTTCCCTGAACACAAAAAGTATGCAGTCTGAGGGTAAACATATGGGTACTTATGCCCATTTCATCCATCCTGATTTAGATTGCCTTTTTTTACAGGATGTCCGTTTACATTCCCATTCAGACCTGGAGGCGGCCTCCACTTGTTGGAGCTGGGGGGATACCTTCTGGTCCCAAGCTACGGATGTTTGTTCAGGGGTTGGAATTTGTTTTTTTCCTCCCAGGTTCAGGTGCTTCAGCAGTTAGAGTTGCTTGAGGGGCGTGCTTTGCTGCTTGATATTAAATAGGAGGGAATGATTCTCTGACTTATAAATGTTTATGCCGCTCAATTGAAGCACAACAGGGTTCTGCTTTTTTGGGCCCTGAAACCTTTTTAATTTTCAAATAAACATATTATTCTAGGGGGAGATTTTAATTGTGCCCTTTCTGATTCGACCTCTAGTCAGTCCTCCAAGAAGATCTATTGTGGCGCCATTGCCTTAGTAATTTAATTTTGGACATGGGTCTCATTGATGCTTTCTCTGCTCACATACAACAGCCCCGAACACATATTTTTATGGACCTAGATCATCCAGGATAGACTATTTTTGTATCAGCTTCCTTCGCTCAATTCATGGGGCAACGGACCTGGCCACATCTGATCACAGGCTTCTGGAGCTTGTGGTAGGGAGTCACCCAGAACAGAGGTGGGGTCTGAGTGTTTTGAAATTGAATCTATCTTTGTTAGATATTGCCCCAATCTTGGAAGGTTTTGGCTGTTTTACAGGCCAGAAAATCTGTGGGGTTTTTTTGTATGAAGACAGGAATGTTTGGTGGGAAGACATGAAAGGGGAGATACGATTTTACTTCCAAAAAATGAGTCGGCTTAATGGGAAGCTGACACAGAATAGAAAAAGGTTTTTACGAACCCGACTGAAGGTTCTGATTGACCTGCAGGACAGACAGGGACAGGATTATAGTCAACAGATTACTAAAATCAGAATTGGCTGCTATGCAATTGGAGGTCATGAAACAGCTAGAAAAGTGATAGCGGTAAAGGGGTGACTGGAAAACGGAAGGATACGCTACCTTTTGACTCCTGTTCCGATTACAGGGCTCAAAGAAGTATGACCCACCTGACAACTGAGGCTGGAAACACAATTACGGGGACTACAGCCATGTTATCAATAATGCACAAATTATTTAGTGCCACTTTCACAAGCCAATCTTTGCCAGCAGTGGCCATGTATCAGTGGCTTCATATCTGTGATCTTACCCAGATTCCAGTGGAAGAACAGGACCTACTTACTCGCCCCATAACTGCTTTAGGACTGAAATCTATCATTTGGTCCCTTTCACCCAATGTGACCCCTTGCTCGGATGGGCTCCAGCATGAATTATACAAGCCCATATGGGACGTTTTGGGGGGAGGAGATGGCTCTCTGCTACAGTATGGCATTATTAAAGGGCCAATTACCTGCCACGATGCTGGAAGGGCTTTTGGTTATCCTGTTTAAATCAGGAGAGCATGGGAATTTAAAAAATTGGAGGCCCATTGCCCTTCTTAATACAGCTAGTAAAATTTTAATGATTCTGGGAACCCGTATTGTGCAGATTTTGGACCCCATTGTTCACTCATCGCTGTATTATGGCGTACCTACAAGAAAGTTACAAGACACACTGATACTGTTAAGGGAAATCTTGAATAAAGGCCGGAATATGGAGATTTTGGACATTTGGTTAGTCTGGACCAATCTAAGGCCTTCAGTCATGTAGAGTATAATTTTCTTTGGGAAACCCTCCGTTCTTTTCATTTCCCCTCACTCTTGATTTCTTGGCTGCAGACCTGTTATAGGGGTATAAGTATTGTTCCCAGTGTTAACGGTTAGGTGGGATCACATGTGCAGGTGGGCCGGGTGGTACGCCAAGGCTGCCCACTCAGCCCTTTCTTGTACTTACTTACATTGGATCCACTTCTTCATAGATTGAACCATGGGGATGATAATATTGGTCTTTCTGTGGGAAGTACTAACCACCCTGTAGTCACAATTGCTTATGCAGATGACCTAGGACTACTTTTGGCTGATTGTGCATTGGCTATGGCAGTCTGGAGAGAATTACATATTTTCTCACCTGTTTCCGGGTCTGAAATCAATCATTATAAAAATTGTATTCTCCCTATAGGGTATGATGCTACAGATGTGGCGGCTGTTTGGGGGATCCCAGTAAAACTGGGTTATAGGCGAATTTTGGGGGTTTATTTTGGTGGTCCACACCCGCATATCTCTAATTGGGAACAAAAATTATCTGAGGCTCAGGCACAAGTGGTTAAATGGAATATATCTAAATCCAGAAGGATTTATTTGCTAAAAACTCATCTATAGTCATTTTTTTTTTTGGTTTTTGGCAGCAACCCCAAAGTCTTTGAAATGTCCATTTACAATGTTTTTTTCAGTACCTTTGGGGCAGTAGATTGAACCCAGTGAAACGGGGGATGACGTACCTCCCTAAGGATCAGGGGGGTTTCGGTATGATTAACCCAGTGGATTTCTTTTTTGTTTCCTTTTTTTATTACACCTTCATACCCATCCTGCTTAATGTGGGCTGATCTTGGACGCCATGGATTTTAGATGATTTAGGGCCAATTTTGGCGACCTGGGAACCCTCTAGTGCCCTTCGGAAAGAGATACGGGTTTCTATGCTTCCTCCTTATATGCTGGATGCGGTAGGTGAACTAAAAATTTGGAACGTCTCTCGGTGTCACCTGACTGGTAGGTCTCAGAAAGAATTGTACGCCTGGGTAATGGAGTCCTGTTATAGTGACTATCCTTGGTTTTTGGAACTGCCTACCCTGGTACAGCTCTCCCTCACCCAAGTTTTGACAAGTAAATGGGTCCTTACTTACTTGTGGGATTTTTTATGATTATGTACTCATCAAAAGTTGGGAGTAAAAGGGAACATGAAGCATAAGGACCTTACTGAACGTGTTTGCCCTAGGGGCCCCCCGTGTGAGGAACTGACTGAATCCATGCAGCATTTGTTCTATGATTGCCCTTTTGCTAAATCATTTTGGGAAATTTTTCATAAAATCCGTTCAGGAATCTACCAGCAGAAGTTTGGACTACTGGACTTTTTCCAGGATCCTGGGTTAAGTATGATAACTGTACCATGAGAATCCTTATGGGTTTTATTAAATTCCAACTTTGGCAGGCAAGGTGTGGCCTAACTCTTCGACAACAACTTAAATCAAGTATTCAAGTGGTGTACCACGTAAAACAAGATTTTGTTAATTGGCAGGCTTTGGAAATAAGGTCTGTTTCCCCGGATCTTTATAAACTATAGTGGTGGCATATGGCATGGCTGGATACCGGCTGATTTGGTTGATCTTGGTTGTACAGTCCCTCGGGCTTGGAATTACAGAAGCCCTATTACCCTGGGGGACAGGGATGGGGCAAAACTGCTGGGATTTGATCTGTTCCTCTCGGAAGCCCTCTCTGTTTTTTTTGTGCTGTCTAATTTCTTTTTTGATTTTGTTGGGGGCTGACTGCGCTTCCTGCTTAGTGCATTTTATTATCTCCTCTAAATCCGATGTCTTGATTGGGATGACAATCAGTGTGTGAAGTATCACTTAGCCTGATTTCAATATGTCCACATGTTTTAAATTTGTATGCTGTAATACACTCCTTTGTTTAATTTTGAGTTTGGATTAGAACATTCCCGTGTGCTTCTGTCGGGGAAGGTTTTTTTTTTGGGGGGGGGGGTATTTTCATAAATCTTCTTGCATATTAAATGTCCCATTGGTAGTAGGTGAACAAAAGTATGCTTAAACTACTTTTTTTTTTTTTTCCTTTCAGAATTATTCCAGGGGACGAGTATGTAGTAATAGCCTTTTTGTCTTTTTGTTTCCTTTTCAATTTTACATGTGTGTATCTTGTTTCAGTTTGACCAGTCTGATTGTAATACCCTTTGACGTCCTTTTTTCTTTATTTCTGTAATTTTGATGTGAATTAACATTGCTTGTTTTCATTTGTTTTGAAGTAGTAAATAAAAAATTCCGCTACTGTTTTCGAGAAGTACCATGGAATCTTTAACAGCCACCTGAACTGCCAACAGAACAGGCAGATGGGACCTCAGTTTAACATCTCATCCAAAAGACGGCACCTCAGGAATGCAGCATCCCCTCTCATGCTGCACTACAGTGTCAGTATTAGGATAGAACCCAAGTGCCTGGAGTGGGAATAGAACCCACAGCCTTCTGATCTTCCAGATTCAGAGGCAAGTGTGCAACCTGCTGAGCCACTGACACAATATATATCCATGCTTCACCTGGAACAATTGATTGGGTTTGAGAATATGGTGCTGGGGGGCCCGCTGGTGCAGGGGCAGGATGCCTACCTGCAACACCAGTGACCCGGGTTGAGGAAAGGACCCAGGATTTTGGAGGGCTGGCTGGGGGGGAGGGATCAAGTGTCCAATGACTGCTCACCTTCTCCTGGGGGAGGGTGGTAGAGTGTTTGGTGTTGTACGAACACCTAGCGGAGGCAGGGTGTACTGAATACGCAGACGCCAATTCACTCAGGGGCAGGGCGGACGCTGGTCATCATTGCACGTCCCCACCCCAGTACATTGGGGAGAAAATCACTGCTGGCTGCCCTGAATGAAGCCCACCCTCAGCTTCAGTTAGCTCTCAGGCTGGCTCCGTGACCTATTACGTTGATTGCGGCACTATAGGCCGGTGCCACAACCCCGCCCTAAGGGGTAAGCCAGAGGGTATCAGGGAGCTGCGACCAATATGAGAGTGCGAGCAGAGGGTCCATGTCCGGCCAAGGTGTCAGACGGCAAGGTGGCAGAAAAAGCTCAATTAAAAAAAAAAAAGAATATGATGCTGGGGGCTAGTCTCCTCTGCAGGAGAATACTTTTTCTTTGTCCTGATAGGGGCAGCTCTTAAAGCAATCACGCAGCATTGGCTGTCCCCAGATGTCCCACCCATCCAAAACTGGTATAACAGTATTAATCAGATTAAAACATAGAGGCCACCACAGCCAAACTGAGGCTGTCCATCGACAAATTTAACTCAAGATGGTTACCTTATTTTGATCATATTGAGGAGAAAGAAGGAATACCAACTCTGGAACAACTGTTACAAGTATAAAGGGTACAACCTTACATCATATCGTGCTCCAGAGTATGAACAAAGACAAGTCAATAAACCAGTTTACTGCCAGGGGACTCGTAACTGTTAGAAGGGAATACGACCCTGTGATAGTTTTAAAGGAAAACAATGGAAAAGACACAGCTTTCCTCAGACACTACAGAAACTCTCAATTAGTGCTTTCAGACAGTAACAACTTTTTAAAAATTATTTAGAACAGCTACCATCAAGTTCCACTTTCTGTTGCTGGGAGCAGCCATTTCATGAGCAGCAGTGAGCCTCCTGAGCTCGCTGTATGCTAATATGCCTGTTTGACCTCTGCTATTGGTTGGCAGGTCATATTAGCATAAAGTGAGCTCAGGAAGCTCTCTGCTACTCATGAAACGGTGGCTGTCAGCAATAGAAAGTGAAAGTTATAGGCCACTGTTTAAATCACTAAAAAAGCAATTCAAGGAATTAAAAAAAAAAAGAGTACTGTCTGAAAGCACTAATTAGGAATGTTTGAAGTGCCTGGGTAAAGCTGCACTTTTTCCATTGTTTCCCTTTAAGGGGAAATTAAACAACTACTTTATTAACATGTCGACACAGAGCTGTAGCTAATTTAACATATTAATTCAAGTGTTTCCTGTTTAATGCATTTATTTATTCTTACTTTTCTTTTTTAATTCCAGAGATAAATAGGGAAAGAAGGACACACACACACACTGAATAAGAGGAAACCACTTTTTTTGTAGTTGTTTATTTGCAGATGGACTTAAGGAACTGCACAGAAAATGTGAGACTCCGGGGAAATTCCTCTTCAAGGGGATTTATTGATTACTGAACTTCATCTGAAAGCCTAATGGCTGGAGTAGAAAGACCCTGTGAAGATAAAACATATGTGTAAGCATAGGACGTAGCAATACTATCTTATCAAGATGTTATATATGGTTGTGCTCTATACTGTCAGAAATGTCATGTAATGCAAGTGTCCTTCAATCTAACTGCAAGTTTAGAAGTTCAAAAAAAGAAAAAAGAAAACTCTGTATTTTAAAACACTGCCGAAACCTTTTGGCGAACGCAGAAGTGCCGTGCGGGTCCTGATCTAGCGGGCGCAAGTTTTCATGGGTATTCCACCCATTTAATGGTGTGGCAAACACCACTGCTCTCAATGTAGTGGCAGCGGCAGGAGCTTAATATTATTACTTTATTGCTTCCATGGGGGGCCTTGATGCCTGAAATAATACTTAAAGCAACACCTGGACTGGTCGTTGCTGTAAATATTATTTTAGGTATCAAGACTCCCGTGGAAGCAATAAAATAAGAATATTAAGCTCTTGCCAGTGCTACTGCATTGGGAGCAGTGGTGTTTGCCACGTCATTAAATGGGTGGCATACCCATGAAAACTTGTGCCCACTCGACTGAGACCCGTGTGTAGCTTTCGCATTCACTGAAAAGCTTTGGCAGTGTTTTAAAATATGTGCAGATTATTCTAATAATGTTTATCATAGCAGCCTCGGACTCCTGTCACAGCAGAGAAAGATATGTGGGAGAGGAACGGGCTGCAGTATTTACTTTGCACATTTCCTTTAAGTTCAAAACAAACTGGATGGCTCAGTTGGTTGGTAGCGGGTTAATTAGCCTTTCATCTGTAGGTCGTGGGTTCAAATCCAGCAAAGGTTGGTAGTGGCTGAAAGCCATTATTACCCGAGGGCAGTTTATTGGACTGTGTGAAACCAGTTGTGGTGGTCTCTGTCCAGTTCCCAGTGGACAGGTGTTTGCATCATGAAATCACCAACACAGCTGGCAGTAAATTGGCACCCTTGTTGTCAGTCTCACATGAGAGGTAAAGGATTGAATGGACATGGAATCTGAACTACCCTCTCACCTATGTGGTATCCCCTCCATTTCAGGGTTGAGGCACATTGGTGGGAGAATGTGGGGATGCTTGCAGTGTGAGCGCCTGTGCTGTACTTGTTGTGTAGATAATCAGGTGACTTCAGGTTCCAGTTCTGTTACTCCAGCACCTTTCATGAGCACTAAACAGCAATAAAAATCACGCACTGAAAAACTTAAAAAACTAACTTTAAGGTAAGATAACTTATTAAATACTTTAATGTTAAGGGTGATATTTTAGTGTTTGTGAGGGCGAGGTAGCACAAGATACAGTGACCCCCATATTATGAAGGTTAGCACAGCATTAACAAACATACCGGCAAGTTAATCAGACTCAGTGCATTTGGTCGGAATGGGGACCATATCCAAAGGGTTAACTAGCACTGCTCACTGTGGATAGCACTGATACACAGACTACATCACTGCAACCTTGCAAATGAGGGTGCCCTCTTGCATACAGGATGCAGTGGAATAATGAAAGGCAACTGCTGCAGTGCAGGCACAGCCTTTGTATACGGTGCTGAAACTCCTGGGATGAGCTTTTCCGTTCTGACAGTGCTTTGCAGAGTTAGTGGATCCATCTGAGCTGACACCAGTAACTGTCCCAGAACTTCAGGCTTTATGCTCTCTCTCTCCAACCAAGAAGGCACAGACTTGACAGGAGATGCCACCGGTACAGGACTTGTATTAGGACTCAAGCCGGGTGTGGCAACCAGTCAGCTTGTAGCTTCATTTGCTCGCTTCAGGAATATCCAAAGTAGAACTCACTGGTTGCAGCATATGTCCTTTTCTAGCAAGAGCCATAATACCCACTGTGCTTGGAGGGTGGCCGGCATCCCAGCCTCATTCATTGGCAGAGTGGCACCAGCCGGCCACTAGAAGATCCTTTCTTCCCTGGAGACAATTTACCTCCGCCCAGTACTGGCAGCATCAGGGCATGGGTTGCCCTCTCCTCAGTTGACATATTACTCCTGCCATGGAGCCACTCGATTCCTTGGATTGTTCCAGCTTTGACACTGTTAGTAAAGGGACTGATGGCGCTTCCTTCCCAGCAGAACCACTCCCCACCTGACTCACTGATGTCTTTGATCTTTTTGTTGATGCATGTAAAGCCTCATCTTCCTCAGCCAGCAGTTGTAGGAGCAGGGCTGTTCTTTCCTGAATACCAGCCATCAAGGCATCATCTGCCAGTTCATGGGCTTCCACCTGCTGGGCTGGAACTGGACTACCAGACAGATGTACTGACATATTTACCATACTGGCCACTTCAGGCAAAAGCTCACGTGTTTGTTCAGGTTGGACCACAGGTTGAAATACTTCCACCCAAACCTTCATCTCCACTCGGACAGGAATTTCACTATTTTGTCAAGAAAGATATTTTGTACAGTAATGTTATAAGACTGAAATTCCCAGTTAGGATTCCTTTGTACAAATAAAAGGATGCGCTAGTGTCTCTTAAGTGAAATCTGCTATAAATAGCTCCTTACTAGGATGGACTCTTAATCAGTACTTGTAAAGTGTTGTATAAACAAACTCCCTATCAGAAGGCCTAAATTAAGAAATATTTCAGTAGCAAGAGGACACACTGATGTTCTGCACAAACTCAGTCAAACAATCCATTAGATTATCGAAATGTTTAAGGTTAATAGGAGAAGGGGTATTTATTCTAAAGTGGAAGTATGGTTTAAACTCATACTTTAACAAATGCAACAGTGGAAGATTAGGATTTACAAGTCAATCAGCGCTGTAATAAATACAGGGCAACTGGGCTATCTCAGCCTAACAGGCAAGAGTAAAAAAACAATCTTGCAGAATGGAAGGACAAGCTGCGATAAGCTGCTTAATAAATTTGCATATTATAGAACAGTTTCATCTATGAAGTACTGCAAGCCTAGTCATGGTCTTGATAGCTATTATTTTTTACAAAGGAAGAAGATTAACTTGTTGTGCAATAAAACTACTAGAAAGAGCACTGTATTAATATTCAGGATGTGCTAAGGACAGCATGAGACTGGCTTGATGTATTAATTTTCAGAGATGATGGAGTCAGTCGGTTTCAAGGTCGTAGCTTGTGTACACTCACTGTTTATGCTTGTCAGTGATCAGGCTTCCTGTCCAGCCTCTGTTCACAGTATTATAAGGTAAAGTTTTTCCTTTAATATTAATTTGCCTCTTTCACTGAAAAGTTGTTTTAAGTGGAATAGGTTGCTGTATTCTTATATGAACCCATGAATGAAGCATTTGCTCTTAAATGATATAAATTTCCAGACCTCAGTTCTCAGTAGAATATCTGGATGCTCAAATCTCTGTGGAGTACGTGTTATCATCCTCTGGGGCTATCCAAAAAAACTCTGTCAAATTTGGCATGGTGGACAGTCCTTACCATGCGTCTGTTAGCATATCGGTCATGTTGTCAGTCCCAGTGTGAACTACTTGACCCTGCAAAAATAAGATTACTCAGGAGGGACTTGATCCAGAATAAGCTAACCATTCTATCACAGAACTGTTCTGGAAAACTGACTCCACTTACCAAATGAAAGAAAACTATTTTTAACTGTAGAGTAGCAGCTGTTCTAAACAACCTAGCTCTATGTCCAACAGGGTTCCATGTCATTAATAGCGAAACTTCTTGGGTGACTCGCAAAACAGTGAGTACACCCTGCCAAAAACCAATTCAGCACATAACAATAAACACTGAAGACCAACTCAGCGCACATTTAAAATAATGTTTAATGCAGGGGGCAAGACCCCCGCTCCACCCATACTTATATAATCATCTCCGGGGGGCAGACACTGGAGGAAAGAAAAGGGACTGACGACAGCAATAACTTAAAAAAATTAAAAAAACCTGCTAAAGCAAACACAGACCGCACCTGTATGCAATCCCGAACCCAGTACCACCAGTGTTGCAGATGGTGTCCCTACCCGCTACGCTAGGCGGGTAGCTGGGCAGCATCATTCTCCACAACCCCATTTAGCCCATCCCACTTCCTCCCTCCTCCACTGCTATTCCCTCCCCTCAACATTCTTCCTGTCCTCCCTCGCTGTTCCCTCCCCTCGCTATCCATTCTTCATCGCTGATCTTGAAAGCGACCAAATTGAAGCGCTCATTTCTGAGTCGCTCAATTTGGTTTGCTGATATAACGTGATACCATCCAACAGTCCGCAGTTGAGGACATTGCCTTTTCGGGAGCTGCTCGGACTGTTGTACTTGCCACAGTCACTGTCTTGCTGTCTGGTTATCACTAGCCCGTCTCACTTCTCTTCAAATGTATGTGTGAATGGATTTCTTATTCACACAGTATTCTGCTCATTTTGATTTTTGTGTGTACATATTTTCTTGGCTACCTTTTTTTTTTACTTTAATTGGCTACACATCTTCAGTATCAGCAAGGTCTCCCTTCAGCTGGGTCTACAATGCTGGTTTGACAAGCATTTTGTTGACCGACGTTACAGCGACGGATTTATGTTGACTGCAAATTGTGGTTGGCATAAATCCATTAGGTAAACTGCCTGTTTTTTCAAATCGCTGCTGTAATGTCGTTCACCATACAGTTGTTGCTGTTCAGTCGCCATACCCCTTTGGCTTGTGGCTGCAATCTCACAAAACTGCATGCTTTCTTGTTTCCTTTTCTGATTTCCATCGGAGTACACTCCTTTTATTTTCACAATCGTCTGCAGCTGTGGGGACTTATTAAAAAGCATGTGTGCCTCTTTAATAAGGGTGAGCTGATGTTGAATTTGTATCCTGTAAAGGTAACAAAATAATGCACTTCTACCATTGATTTGGGCAGTTGAATTTTTGGGCCACTTTAGGATTGCGTTGACCTTTGGCCAGCTAATATAAATAAAAAGCACATCAGCCCTTTCCAGTTGCCCAGGGCTAGTCTCATGGATGCACCTTTTGCCACCCTGGCCATTCCCCCCTGTCCTCCTCCATACGCAGACATAATTTAAAAACAAATTCTGGCTCCTGGCACTGGGCAAGGTGCTGATTGATTTTTTTCCTTTTGTTTTAATTAGACTGGAGCGTCGAAGCCTGCAGCCTAGCTTTAGCTCGCTGCTGACTGGTTTAACTAAAGCAATCTAAGCTTTTATTCATTTTTTTTTTATTTTAAAAGTACAAAGGTTACTTGAGTGAACTTGGTAGGTCGGGATTGATGAAACAGTGTTCTGCAAGCCACACCAGATGAGTTCTGTGAAGATACGAAAGTATTCTATACAGGGAACAGTCTGCCCAAACGGTGGTTGAAAAAATTTCCAAAACAACAAAAATCGGGCTAACTCGCTCACCCTCTTGACAAAATGGTTTTATTTTTTACCTTTGAGCAGGAATGAAGCCACTCTGCTACCAAACCTGTGCTGTGTGTGAGAGAAGTCCACAAGTTACAACAAAAAACCGTGGCACCAGGTTACAGTGTACGCTTGAGAGATTCAATATTAGTATCAAAATGACATCACAATACCTGGCTGTGCTTGACAGAGATAACTGCAAAAATCTGAACCGGCTGGTATCTGACACGACCTGGTTTTGTCTGTTAGGGCTTTCTCGAGAGGAGAGGGTCCTAAATGGACTCACTAATCTGAACATTGACAAAGCAATGGGAGCAGAAGGGGTACATCCTAGGGTATTGAGGGAGCTAAGGGAGATACCGACTACACCTCTGACAGTCCTGTTTAATAGCTTATTGGAAATAAGAGTGGATACAGGGGACTGGAAGATGGCAGATGTAGTCCCACTTCACAAAAGTGGTAGCAGGGAAGAGGCTGGTAATTATATATGTCAGTCAGCCTAACATTGGTGGTAGGCAAATTAATGGAATCACTGCTGATGGAGAGGATAGTGGAATATCTTGAATCTAATGGGTTGCAAGACTCAAGACAGCACGGATTCATGGGTGGGAGATCATGTCAAATGAACCTGATAGATTTCTTTAATTGGGTGACCAAGGCATTGGATCAGGGTGGAGTAATGGATGTGGCCTACCTGGATTTCATAAGGCATTCAATATCGTTCCACATAGGAAAGTAAGCTGGGTAGCTTAGGAGTGGGTCCAAAGCAGTGACAGTGTTAGGGGTTGTAAAACATGGGTCAAATTAGACTCACTGGTGTAAAAAATGTGGGTCAAAATGAGAAATAACTGGATCAAAACCTAATCACAAGTACAGATTTCACCAGTACAGAAGCTTAAATTTATCAAGTGAAAATACTTTTCTATTATTTACTTTTCCATCTTTCGGCTATTTTTATAGACAGGTGCACCACTTTGGACCCACTGTCATGTGGAAAGTGGGTCATTTCTGGGCAAGCTGCAACTTTTTCCCTTTTTGCCCTATCTAGTACTGTCCCTGGTCCAAAGGTGGTAAAGTGGGTAAGAAATTGGTTAGGGACTAGGCTACAGAGGGTGATGATAAATGAAGTTCACTCTGAGGAGGGAGAGTGATCAGCGGGGTGCCTCAGGGATCAGTGCTGGCACTGGTCCTCTTTTTGGTTTAGCTCCCTGCTGCAATTTGTTGTTGGCACTTTGCCAGAGTCTGTAACAGAGCCTCCCCCTTTCATCCCAAGCCTTTTCAACTGTTAATTTTTCTCACTCCTCCCTGCTCTGAAACCTCACCCTGACCACCACTGAGGCTTATAACTGTCCTCTCTTCTGTTCCTCTCTCTCAGACTGATCAGAGCCCACCGGGCTGGTACCGCTGACGTGGTCCCCTCCACAAGCAACCTGCCTTCCTAGAACAGGTCGAGAAGGCACCTGCTGCCCTCTCTCCTCCTTGGCTTACAAGGTAACATCTGTTCCTAACCCAGGACAAGGGAAAGGGGATTTTGGCGCTTTCCTTCCTTTTCTAATTGAATACCTGGCACCCATCGCTGTGGGACCTGAATGGTTCCAGATGGCCCCGGAACGCTGACATTGGTTTCCTGCCCAACATTAAACACTGCAGCCAGTGCTGAAATCACTCGACTAGGGCTTAAGACTGCAGAGAAACACTGACCTTTTACTTTTCTTCCCTTAGCAGCTGCGTAGTGAAGTCCTGATCTTTTTGCTTCCCAGTTCACTCAGTTGCACACTTCTGTGAGCTGTACAGTGCAGAGCGGGATTTGCCTAACCTGAACTGGTTTCTTAGTGATTTTTTTGTATTATTTATGGTGATCCTGCTGCTAGGGTTTACTTAAATGGACTGTAGAGCTGATTTTCTGAATTAATTTTAAGTTGAACAGTGTTTACATCGCATATTAGATTATTTGTGGCAATTTCTGCACTTGTATTTTAAAGTTTAAGACTGATTCTGCATTTGTAATCTGTCTGGCAACTAGACCTCCCCCTGACTTTGGCACCAAATGATCAGGTCAAATACACACTCCCATTTAACACCCTTTCTTTTAGCTCCGTGTTGCAATTTGCTGCTGGCACCTTGCCAGAGTATGTAACAGAGACCCTCCTTTTCATCCCAAGCCTTTTCAGCTGTTAATTTTTCTCACCCCTCCCTGCTCTGAAACCTCCCCCTGACCACCACTGAGGCATATAACTGTCCTCTCTTCTGTTCCTCTCTCTCAGGCTGATCGGAGCCCACCGGGCTGGTACTGCTGATGTGATCCCCTTCACAAGCAACCTGCTCACCTAGGACAGAGCGAGAAGGCGCCTGCTGCCCACTCTCCTCCTTGGCTCGCAAGGTAACGTCTGGTGCCTGACCCAGGACAAGGGAAAGGGGATTTTGGAGCTTTCCTCCCTTTTCTAATTGAATACCTGGCACCCATTGCTGTGGGACCTGAATGGTTCCAGACGGCACCGGAGTGCTGACATTGGTTTCCTGCCCAACGCTGCAACCAGTGCTGGAATCATTGGACTAGGGCATAAGACTGCAGAGAAACACTGACTTTTACTTTTCTTCCTTTAGCAGCTGCGTAGTGAAGTCCTGATCTTTTTGCTTCTCAGTTCACTCAGTTGCACACTTCTGTGAGCTGTACAGTGCAGAGCAGCATTTGCCTAACCTGAACTGCTTTCTTAGTGATTTTTCACCCCCCCCCCTTTATTAAATACACTACAAGAGCTGAGAGACCTGCCCACCTCCTACTTGGTTAAACTTCACTTTCCCTCTTAAAGGAGAAGCACCTAAGAGCTACAGCAAAGCACTTAAAGGGGTAATACCTAGATCCACAATACCAGGATTTTTTTACCTCTTCATTAGTATCTGCTTCCCCATTAGCAGGTTATACAGCTCTTCCACTAGAGGGTGTATACTTAAGCAAGCATCCTTCACTCTCTACTTCCCTACCATAGGCTATTCAGCTGGATACTCGAGGCAGCTTTATTTTAAGCATTGCGCCCCTTCCCCTCGGTAGCAAAGCAACTCTGTTCAGCTACACCCCCTTGTTGTAGTTTACTACCTACCAAAGTCCACCCCCCTGCTGCTCCTTGACTCTAAGGATGTTTCCTCTCCACTCAAATCCTTCTCCCTTCTACTTCCTCCCCTAACCTTTTCTTACCTCTCCCTACCCACCCCCTGCTTTTACCAGCCCAGGGCACTATAACTCAAATCCATCCAAACCCTCTGTCTCCAGGCCCCAACTTATATTCATGCTATTACTCCTGCCTCCCCTAACATATTCTGGTCTCATTCCTCATCATTCCACATGCATCCCTACTAACTTTACCAAATTTCTTTGCTGTTCTTCACCTCCTACTTCCTCACTATAACACTCCCTTCTACCTCTCTCATTCGGCCTCCAAGCTCCATCACTGCAAATCCACAAAGTTGCACTTCCTCATTCTAGCTCTACTATTTCTCACCTCGGGGGACATCCACCCCAACCCCAATCCTGCTACTTCCTTCACCCCTGCCATCTCCCCCACTGCTGCTGCCCATACACCTACCCTAACAGCCCTCATAAAGGGTTTCAACGTATTACACTTAAACATTCGTAGCCTACTTCAAAAATCAGACCTCCTGCAAGCCATGGTTGCTGCCCTGAAACCAAACATTCTAATTATAACAGAAACATGGCTAAAGAGCATGATTTCTGACCACTTGGTCGCCATTCCCAGCTACTCCATCCTAAAGCTAGACAGAGCAGGCAGGGGTAGTGGAGTGGCCATGTATATCCGCGCCTCCCTCCAGTACTTCCTAGTCTTCTCCTTCTCCAACCCAGCAACCTATGATGCCTTAGCCATCAATGTATCCCTTCCTTTCTCACTCCCTATCTTTGTAGCCGGTATCTGTTGCCGTCCAAATGTCCAGCCCATTGTCTCCCTTGACCTCCTAACTTCCATTACTTCCCTCTCTCAATCTGGCGAGTTTTACATCCTTGGCGACCTCAATTTAAATTGGTTGTCCCCAACAACATCTACCACCAGAAATTCTATCAGTGCCTTCAACCTCACACAACTAATTACAGAACCCACCCACCCTAATCACAAGACCCCAAACCACTCCCTACTTGATTAGGCCCTAACTTCCCACCCCAGTAGAATCATCACCTCCAGCATCGTTCTGGATACTCTCAGTGATCACAACCCGGTTTTCCTGGTCAGAAAAGTTCACAGCCCTAAATCCCCACATAAAACCCTACAAATATGGACCTATAAATCCCTAGAATTGGAACCTCTCCTGCATAGCCTTGCCTTCTCAGACTGATCCCCTCTAGCAAGCACCTCCTTGGTTGATAAAGCTCTAATCTATTTTAAAGACATCTTTCTAGCAAATTGGAATGCCTTCGCACCCCTAAAACAAACAAGGGTTAGAGGTCATCACCTCCCTGGGATTACCCCTGAATTACTAGCCTGCCACAGAACCAGAGATCGGGCCTGGAAATGGCACAAAGTCTCCCAGCTTCAAGAAGACCTTCTTATTTACCGAAAACTCTGTAATGTCTGCACCTGTGCTACCAGGCTAGCCAAAACAGAGTACTTCAAGTCTACCTTCGTAACAAACATCAACTCCCCCTCCAAGTTCTGGAGAGTGGTCCACGCCCTCTTTACCCCCCCATTCTGTCCACCCACTCCTATACTTAAGATAAACACCACCCTTGTTCCCGATCAAGTTGCAGTAGCTACTGAATTCAATTCCTGGTACACCACTTGTGCTGATGAGCTACTCTAATCCATCCCAAACTATTCCCCTCCCTCTCCCCCTTCCTGCCTATGAATGACCCCCCTTTGATCCCCCTTTCCTTTGCTACTGTCTCCCTAAATGGCACCCTAAATGCATTGCTAGCGATCAACCTTTCAAAAGGCTCCTCCCCAGATGGCCTTGATCCTAAACTACTATCCTTTTCAGCCCCAGTCATCGCCTACCCACTCTCTTATTATCCTAAACCTCTCTCTCAGTCGCCTCAGTACCTTCCCCATGGAAACACGCAGTAGTCCCTCCCCTCCCCAAAGGCAGAGACCCCACCTCCCTGGCAACTACCGCCCCATCTCTCTTCTCCCTACTCTTGCCAAACTTCAGGAACACCTAGCCCTCTCCCAGCTCACCGCTTACCTCAGTGACTCCTCCTTTTTCACCCCTTATCAATCTGGCTTCAGGAAAAATCACTCCACTACCACCTCCCTTCTTCGGCTCACTAATTCTATCCTCACGGGAATGGACAATGGCCAAATCACCTCAGCCATTTTTGTTGATCTGGCCAAAGCCTTCAACACAGTCTCCCACTCCCTTCTCCTTGACACCCTATCAACAGCTGGGCTGTCCCCCTTAGCCACAGACTGGTTCAAGGCATACCTCACTGGCAGAACCCAGTCAGTCAAGATCTCTGACGCAATTTCGCCACACCTCCTGATAAGAACTGGTGTCCCCCAGGGATCAGCGTAAGGCCCCATACTATTCTCTGTTTTTCTAAACGATCTCCCTTCCACCTGCTCTCCATTCTCCTCCATTCACATGTACGCGGATGATATAGTCTTGTATGCATCTGGCTCTTGCCCAGCTGAGGTTGCATCCAACTTGCAGTACGACCTCAACAAAGTTCAGCATTGGCTTGCAAACCACCCACTATCTCTCAGCGCCAAAAAAAACAGTCTCCATGACCTTCGGCAAAAGGCAGAGACTTACCAGGTTTCCCTGTCTACCCTCCTTCCACACCCTTGATGGGACTTTACTTGAGGACACATCCTACTTCAGGTATTTAGGTGTCTGGCCCAACACCTGAACTTCTCTGGTCATATCAACGCCATTCAGAAAAAATTGTGTCCCAAGCTTGGTGCCTTATTCAGGAACCGTGCCTGCATCACCTACGGCTAGGTGTGAGATTATCCAGAAGATGATCCTACCTATCTTCAACTACTGTGACGTAGTCTACAGTGCTGCCTCTAAGTCCTCCCTGGCCAGACTAGATACCCTCTTTAGCCGTTTTGCCCTTGACGCCCCCTTCCGCACTCATCATTGTGGTCTCTACCGTGCCCTATCCTTCCCTTCCCTGACAAGCCGATGTCTCTCTAATTGCACGAAATTCACCTCCAAGCACTGGCTGGGTGAACTTCCCTCCTGTCTCTCCCCCCTGCCTTTACAACAGGCCCCCCCTCCTTCCCACCCCTTAAGATCTACCGACTCATGAACCTTGGTGGTCCCATGCCACTCCACCCTTATTGGCCAATCAGGTTATTCTTATCGCCTCCCAAAAATCTAGAATTCACTTCCTCCTCAAATTTGCCACTCATCCTCTTGCTACTCCATTAACTCTGCCCTCAATAACTTCCTTGCCCCTTCCTGTGCCTGCCATGATCCTCCCTAATCCACCTGCCATCTCCCCTAAGCCCATACTACCATATGCCTACTCCCCACCACTCCTATTTCCCTCTGATCGTGCTCCTCCTTGTCCCCTACTCTCCCTCTTCCTAAAGTGTTCCACCTCCTTCTTTCTCTACCCTTAATCTATCTCACTCCTGTGAGCTCGATTACTGCCTTGTGCAGGCAGGATCCATAGCGCACAGTGGGCAATAACTTTACCCCCTTTCCCTGTTTCTCCTTTTACTGCACCGCCTCAGTCACTGCTAGATCACTGCCTTGTGTAGGCAGGGTCACACAGCACACTGGGGGGTACTACCTCACCCACTATAGTTGACCTCTGCTACCCCCTCCCACAACATCCCTCCACCAACACCACCCTCTCTCACATTACTATATATAAATAACTCTCATCGCCTGTAACCAGTGTCCTACCAGTAGGGACGTCCACCGCCCTGAGGGATAACAGGACACTGTTGAATTTCAACTCCCCCCTCCCCCTCCTTGGATACCCCCAACTAAAATACCTCTCTCTCATCACTCTGCCACACTGTACCTCTCCTCTCCTCTCCTCCTAGCCCCCTTCCGGTTAACATAGCCTAACACTGGCCTACCCTCTACACTCAATTAAGCACTTATAACCTACCCCTGTACATCTCTTATATGCACTTTAGTCCACCCTGTCATCTCTGTTTGCCTCGAAAATCAGGCTTTGTCTGCATCTCTCCATAAATTTCCTTCCCCTTCTTCCATTCTACCCTCTTCAATTTTTCATTCCCTCCTTCCATTCTTCCTGTCTTTACTCCAATCACTGTAAATCTTGTATATCTATGTTACACTAATGGCTACCAATTACTATTGGGTCACCTTACCATCTAGTGCTACATATTGTTGCCAAGTTATTATACATGTTCCAGTGTTACCAACTGTTGCCAGTTTGCTATATGTGTCTTCATATCTACTATACTTATCTGCTGCATTGTTAGCCAATGTTATCCACCTGTAATCCCTCCTGCTCTCTTTGTATGCAAGTAAGCAAATTGCATTCCAATATTATGTAGTCTATCCCATTGTTCCCTACTCCTCAGGTTGCACTGGGAGATTTTGCTCAATGTGCCTTCCTGGTGAAACATTTCAATAAATAAATTAATTAATGTCTTTATACTGTAGGTGACATTGCAGACAAGCTGGAGGGAAGGTCTGCTTCTTTGCAGATGACATCAAAACCTACAGCTAGGTAGACACTCCAGAGGAGGTGCAAAGAATGAGCAGAGACCTGAGAAAACCTGAGGCGTGGTCAAGGATATGGGAGCTGGTACTCAGTGCAAAAAAGTGCAAAATAGTTCACTTGGGGCACAGAAACCCAGGGGAAAAGTACAGAATGAAGGGAGTGTAATTGGTGACCACCAAGCAGGAGAGAGACCTGGGGTAATAATCTCTGATGACCTAAAACTGGCCAGGTAGTGGGACAAAGTAAGAAGGGCTAGTGTGATGCTGGGGTGCATAGGGAGAGGTATGACCAGTAGACAGAGGGAGGAGGTGCTTCCTCTATATAAATATAGATCGCTGGTAAGAACTCACCTAGAATACTGTGTACACTTCTAGAGGCCACATCTCCAGAAGGATATAGACAGAGTGAAGGCGGTCCAGAGAAGGGCAACTAAAATGGTGTGGGGTCTGCATCAAAAGCCCTACGAGGAGAGACTAAAAGAACTCAACATGTACACCCTGGAAGAGAATAGGTAGAGGGGGGATGTGCTAGAGAACTTTAGATACCTAAGGTACGGGAGGAAAGTATTTTTCAGAGAAAAGGTGCACAAGAACAAGGGGACATGCTATGAAATTGGAGTGGAGTAGAGTCAGGAGAGATGTGAGGAAGTACTTCTTCCCAGAAAGAGTGGTGGATTCCTGGAACAGCCTATCAGTGGAGGTGGTGGGGGAAAAACTGTGGTGTGGTTCAAGAATGCATGGGATAGGCATAAGGGAAATTTATTGGAATGGAATGGGAGGGGGGACCAGAGATCAGGTAAGGTCTATGGAGATACTGTAGGGAGGGAAAGATGGAGAGAGTAGGTGGGCCAATTGCTCCTTATGTGCCGTCAAATTCTATGTTTCTATTCTTCTATCATGCTGAAAGTAGTGTATTTGCAGAGTAAAAGTCATTGGCTGCTTGTAGAGCGTGCTTGTACTTATACTGGGCAGTTTACGGGCACATTTTCCTTAGCTCCCCCCCACCCACCAGTGTATTTCAGATCGAGGTACTGCCTCCTTTCTATTTAGGGTTTTAAAAAGTTTTACAAGGAAATTACAAAGCAGGTACAAGGATTCAGAAAACATCAGAGTGAGCTTCGTGAACTGGGGGCTTTCGGTGATTCGCGAGAATGACTTCCGGCTTTGCTGATCTCAACGCTTGCTAGATCAGGGCATAGAACATAGAAACATAGAAGTTGACGGCAGATAAGGACCGCAAGGCCCATCCAGTCTGCCCATTTCTTTTTCTACCTTATAAATGTGCCATCGGCCTTTGCTTTGTCAGTGACCTATCTATTCATAGTCATTTGTATTGCTCCCTTATGCCTATCCCATGCCTGTTTGAAGCCCTGCACTGTATTCATAGCCACCACTTCTTGTGGTAAGCCATTCCATGCATCCACCACCTTTCTGTGAAAAAATTTCCTCACATTCCCCTTAATCGGCCTCCCTCTAATCTCATGCTGTGTCCTCTTGTCCTGCTATTTTCTTATATTTAAACATGTTAGACTCTTTCACCTTGTTTATGCCCTTAAGGTGTTTGAATGCCTCGATCATATCACCTCTCTCCCTCCTTTGCTCAAGGGTATACATATTGAGCTCCATTAATCTGTCCTCATATGTCTTCTGATGCAGTCCCTGCACCATTTTGAGTCGCCCTTCTCTGGACTGCCTCAATTTGGTTAATGTCCTTGTGAAGGTATGGCCTCCAATACTGCAAGTACTCCAGATGGGGCCTAACCAATGTCTTGTACAGAGGATTGTTACCTCCCTCTTACGACTTGTGATACCCCTACTAATACACCCTAACCCCCCTAGCCTTACCTACTGCTTTAGAGGTCTGCTTGGATGATTTTAGGTCATCAGTGATGATGATGCCCAAGTCTCTTTCTTCCTTTGTGACTGCTAGCAACTCCCCTCCCAGCCTATAGGTGGCTTCAGGGTTTCTCTTCCTATGTGCATGATTTTGCACTTCTTTGCATTAAATCCCAGTTGCCACTCTTCTGACCATTCTGCTAGTTTATCCAGATCTCTTCTCATTCTGCCCACCCCATCTGGCTCATCTACTCTGTTGCAGATCTTGGTGTCATCTGCAAACAGACAAGCCTTACCCTCTAGTCCATCTGCAAGGTCACTAATGAAGATGTTGAATAGGACTGGCCCCAGGACTGATCCCTGAAAGTTCCCACTTGTGACTTGCATCTCTTCTGACTGTATACCATTTACCACCACTCTCTGTTTTCTGCCCAGTCAACCAGTTTGCCACCCAGTTGACCAACTTCTGACCCACCCGAGCCTACCCAGCTTATTTATCAATCTTCTATGTGGAACAGTGTCAAAAGCTTTGCTGTGAAGTCAAGGTAGGCGACATCAACTGCTCCCCTTGGTCCACCACTCTGGTTACCCAGTCAAAGAAATCTATGAGATTAGTTTGACAGGACCTTCCTTTGTAAACCCATGCTGTCTTGGATCCTGTGCCCTATGGATTCCAGGTGTTGCACTATCCTTTCCTTAAGGGTGCCTCCATAATCTTGCCCACTACTGAAGTAAGACTGACCGGTCTGTAGTTCCCCGCCTCCTCCCTGCTACCACTCTTGTGGAGTGGGATCACATGCGCCCTTCTCCAGTCTTCTGGGACCTCTCCTGTGCTCAGAGACTCACTAAACAATTCTGCTAATGGCTCTGCTAGTTCCTCCTTTAGCTCCTTAAGTACCCTGGGATGTATGCCATTGGGTCCCATTGCCTTATCCACTCTGAGCTTAGCAAGCTCTTGTAGGACCCTTTCTTTTGTGAAGGAGTAGTGCTCCACCTCCCCCCTGTGTCCATGATGCTGAGCTGTGGGCCCTGCCCTACCTTCTCTTCAGTAAATACTGAGCAAAAGTATCTATTTAGGATAGATGCCTTTACAGGGTCCTCCTCCTCACATGCTCCCTTTCTCCATTAAGCTTAGCAATACCCCCTCTGGACTTTCTCCTTTCACTAATGTATCTATAGAAAGTCTTGTCACCTTCTTTTACTGTTCGTGCTAGTGTTTCCTCAGTTTGGGACTTTGCCTGCCTTACTGCCTTACCTGCTTCCCTTAGGGCAGTTTGGTATGCCTCTATCTTCATCCGCTGTGTTCCCTTATATTTCCTGAAGGCCAGCCTTTGGCTCTGACCTTTTCTGCTACTGTATTTGAGAACCAAAGTGGTTTCCTTCTTCTTTTTGCACTTCCTTTTCTGTCTAACACAATGGGATGTTGCTTTCAAGTATTGCATCCTTAATGCTTGCCCACTTTGCCTGTACCCTCACCTGTGTTTCTTTTGCCAGGGCTAGCTTAACTCTGTTGGCCATCTTATCAAAGTCAGCTCCTCTGAAGTCCCATATTTTGCCTTGGAATGGGATGATTTAGATGTAGTAGCCAAATTGAACCATACCATGTGATGATCACTGGCCCCCAGGTGACCTTCTACCTGAGATCTGTGATCTCTTCTTTGTTAGTCAGTACTAGATCTAGGATAGCCCTGTCTCTTGTGGGTTGCTGTACCAGTTGTTTGAGGCCCTCCCCTGCAGGAATTCAACTATGAGTCTAGTTCTGGCAGATGTTCCTGCTGGTATTGACCAATCTGTATCTGGCATGTTGAAGTCTCCATTATCAGAACCCCCTTTAGCTGTCATGTTTTGTATATCTTCTAACAGTAATGTGTCTATGTCCTCCCTCTGGTCTGGGGCCTGTAGACAACCCCAGTTCTTATGGCTGTCCCATTTCCTGTTTCAGGGTGACCCACAGTTCTTCTGGCTCCTTATGTGTATTCTGAATTTCTGTAGCTTGATATTTTCATTAACATACAGGGCCTACCTCACCCCTTTTGCACCTCGGTCTCTTCTGAACAATACATAGCCAGGTACTGAAGTCTCCCAAGTGTGGTTACTGGTAAAGCACGTCTCACTAATTACTACTATGTCCAGTTTAGCCTCTGACATTATTGCCTGCAGGTCTGGGATCTTATTTCCCAGGCTGTGAGCATTTGTGTACATGATTTTCCATTGGCCAGATTTTGGTGTGTTAGTTGTTGGGTGAAGTTTGGCATTACCCCTGTGCATCGTATGGGGAGACAAACCTTTTTTCTTACCTGGTGATGCAAATGAACGGCAAACACGCTGAATTCCTGTTTGACCACTAGCTGAGGGGGGAGGGGTGTTCTTCCCATTCGACGTATGGGGTGCTGCACCCCTCTCCCCATTTGTTAGTTTAAATATTCTGCAAAGACGTCAAACTTCTGCCCCAATGCACTGACTACCTCTTTAGTCAGATGCAGTCCATCAAATTTAAAGAACTTTCGCTTCCAGAACTGTTGCCAGTTCCCTACAAATCTGTGTCCTTTTTCCTGGCACCAGTCCTTGAGCCACGTGTTTAGCTCCCCTATCTCCCTTCTCTGACCTTCTGTCCATCTGCTCCTCTCCCAGACTGGCAGGATCTCAGAGAAGGAGGCGCGATCGAAATAGATGATAGTTTGTCACCCAGCCTAGTCAGGTGTTCCTTGGTCTCCACAACTGACCGGCTGGCGGATCATTAGTCCCTATGTGTACTAGGACATCAATGTTTTCTCCTGCTTTGTGAACAATTTTAGTAATGCGGTCCAGTGTCTCTCCATGCTGATGTACCTGGGAGACATCTGACCATCACCCCTGGCTGGAGATGGGTATCAACTCCCGAATCATGGAGTCTCCTATGATCAAAGTTTTTGATTTCCTTTGTGCTTGTTTAGTTTTGGTTCCTGATTTGGGTGAGTTTTGTTGTGCTAGCTCCTGTGCCGCAGTGTCCTGCTCTGCAGTGTCTTCTGCCTCTTTATTTGATTTCAGAGACAGAGGCAGATACCTATTTGTAGTGTTTATATGGTTTTTGGAGGCAATGTGATGGAGAGCAGAGAGTGATGGGGCACCTGATTTGCTCCTCCTAACCACCTGCCAACCTCCTGGACCAACTACCCTCTGCGGTTGAGGTTTTCTGTTGGATGCTGGGGAAATGGCGGGTGGTTCTTATAATGTATTTCCTCTTCAATATGAAATTTGAGGCGTGCAATCTCTGCCCATGCTGCCCGGAGCTGAGCCCTAAGATCTCAAAGGCCCAGCATGTAGGACAGTGTCCTAAATCCTGTAAGACTGTCCTTCTGAAAATTGTTCCACAGTACCTGCAGTTAATGAAATCCATTCCAAATAAGTTGCTGGGTTTGTAACCTAGTCAGAGTAATTAGAAGGAAAAAAATGCAAGTAATGGTTTAATTGTGCTTTGTTTAACTTGTTATAACAAGTTAAATTACTAGTGCCCCTGTAAATGAGATCACCTTGTGGAGGCCCCACTGATCCGCCCCTTCCTGCTCTGCCACAGGAAATGTCACAACTGTGGTACCCTATAAAAGGAGTGTAGCGTGGGGTGGTTGGCTGGGCCCTTCACCTGCCTAAAAAGAAGAACCACGGACGAAAGAACAAGGAGGTAAGAGCAGAAACAATCAGTCAACAACAAATGCAGTAACCCTGAAAGCTTATCCTAATGTTAGATAAAACTGTAAAGCCTGAAAAGCACCACCTGTAATAATTTCAAGAAGAAGATATACCCTGTAAGAAACACTTTGCTCCAGAGAAAAATAAAGCAGTAACAGAAGATATACCTTGCAAAAGACAATTTGAATCAGGAGATTACAGCAGTAATCTGTTAGCACACACCTGTAGGCACACCTTGTAATAATGCAGAAGAAGGTATACCAGCAACAACAATTTGAATCAGAGAAAAAATAAAGCAATGAAATGTTAGCAACAAACAGTAGCAATCCCTGTGAGTAGAAAATAAAAACACCACCACACAGTAAATCTGCTTAGCCAAACTAAGTCTTAATCCTTCTCCCTTGCTCTGGTAAGTTTCTCTACTCTGCCTTTCAAGCAGTCTTAGAAGGAAAGAGCTCAAGTGAAGCTAGATGCCTTGGCCAGCAAACCAAGTCTTCTACCTCCAAGATATCAACTAACCTGACTTTTTAACCCTTCTTTCTGTTGGAAATTACTGACAGTTTGCAAGCTCCACCCCCACATACACACCTAATCCTTTGGAAGAGCTGTGGGAGGAAAAGCAGTTAGCTCCTTCAATGTGAGAAGGAGACTGAAACACCTCTGAGACAACAAACCTTTTCAACAAACAAGAATAAAATAAAACACAGTGTCAAACAGTAATTTTGCTTAGCCCAATGATAAAAAAGTCACAAAAATGTAAGCTCCACCTGTAATACAGTAATTTCAGAGAAGATATACCCTGTAAGAAACACTTTGCTCCAGAGAAAAATAAAGCAGTAACAGAAGATATACCTTGCAAAAGACAATTTGAATCAGAAGATTACAGCAGTAATCTGTTAGCACACACCTGCAGGCACACCTTGTAATAATGCAGAAGAAGGTAACCAGCAACAACAATTTGAATCAGAGAAAAAAATAAAGCAATGAAATGTTAGCAGCAAACAGTAGCAATCCCTGTGAGTAGAAAATAAAACCACCACCACACAGTAAATCTGCTTAGCCAAACTAAGTCTTAATCCTTCTCCCTTGCTCTGGTAAGTTTCTCTACTCTGCCTTTCAAGCAGTCTTAGAAGGAAAGAGCTCAGGTGAAGCTAGGTGCCTTGGCCAGCAAACCAAGTCTTCTACCAGTGTTTACTGGGGTATAATATTAACCCCCCCAAAAAAACCAAGGCAAACACTGGAGCATGTCTTTGTTTTAATTGCCACTTCTTTTGGCTCCTCTGTAGCCCCAAAAGACTGTGGCTTCATTAGTTGACTTGTACGTTACACTTGTGGGAGGAGATTGGAGCAACAGAAGAACTGGGAGTGCTGCAGGGGGAGGGAAAATGCCACGGAGCTGCAGTGACGTGGACTGAGCATGGATCAGCAGTGGAGCCAAGGATTACAGGCCTATCAGGAACTTTGTTAAAAAGAAGTAGAGGTCAGATCATGCTGTTTAATGTTTATATTATTTATTTGTGTTGATACTTGTAATGTAGGCATGGTGAGTGTTTTATAAAGTGTTTTAAATGGTCTTTTTGTATGTTAGGGCAAATACTGTATTTTACAGTACTAACATGGCTGCCAGAAATCCAAAAGTTTCTGGCAGGCGTGGATATGTGGGCTGTGCTATGTTCTGCTTGGCATTAAAACTGCCAGCAGCAGGGTTGTTGCCCTATAAGGACATGGCTATTAGCCAGTCAGGATGCAGAAAATTCCCTGTCCTTTTTAGAATATGTAATAACTTTGTTGATTCCATCCACTTAGTCATACTAGAGCTTTGGCCACTCTCAGTTTCACAAGAATGAAAAGCAGAGGCACAAGAAGTACAAGTGGTTTAACTTGGTTACTGCTAGAGCTCTTTGGCTTTGCATCACTAGAGATGCAGCTTGAAAGGGAATGGCATAAAACCTTGGAGATGGTCTTGAAGCTTCTCTAACTCCCCCTTTGAACCAGGCACCCACAGACCCAGGCCCTCAGCCCTTTGACAAACTTGGTGCTCCTTGTCAGAATCTGTTTATGCCCACATCCCCTCAAAGACCTGTTGCATCACTGTTGAAACTAGTTCCACCTTCACATTTGACTTTTCCAGAAATACTGGTTATCCCAATTGACTCAGCAAGCCTGATAGTACCTCCACTGCTCCAGCAAATAGGTGTCACCCAGCCTAACTGCCTGCCAGTGCTGCAGGGGACTCTCTGCCTGATAAAGGGGAAGAATGTGGTTTTCAGCCCACGAACCCCCTTGACTGAAGAGTAGGTTATCTGCTGGATTGACTAAGCTAGATACCTTCGCCTTAGTGACTAACAGCGAACTGTCATCCAGCAAGAGGAGGTTGACGCCCATATTAGGCACTTTTTCTGAAACATAGAAACATAGACTTTGACGGCAGATAAGGACCGCTTGGCCCATCTAGTCTGCCCATTTCCCTACCTAAAGGATAGGCCGCAGATCCTAGTTATCCAACAGCCTATTTCTTCCTACCCCCCACAAGAATTGCCTTATGTCTGTCCCATGCATTCTTGAATTCTCCCACAGTTTTAGACCCCACAACCTCCTCAGGAAGGCTGTTCCATGCATCCACTACCCTGTCTGTGAAATAATACTTCCTCACATTGCCCCTGAACCGCCCTCCTTCTATCTTTAAATTGTGTCCCCTTGTTCTTGCAAGTCTCTTTTTCTGAAAGATGCTACCCTCTTGGACTTTGTTGATTCCACTGAGGTACTTAAAAGTTTCTATCATGTTCCCCCTCTCCTTTCTTTCCTGGTGCGTCTTGTAGATGCCCAGGAGTCATTTTTGTATTTTCTCAGGCATATATCCAACACGATCAGTGTCTCTCTCGATGAGGTCTAGCTTGAAGGGGCTTAGGAGTTCAAGGATATTTTATTAAAGGGAAAATCCCCTCAACCGATTTTCTGTATACCTGTGTAGTATGTAGGCATGAACGATAATTCCCCCTCTTCCATCCCCCTAATTTCATCCTAATTTAAATATAAATTAAGCTGTGTCACTCTATTTTGCCCTGGTGCAAAAACCTGTTTTTCTCCATTGCAAAGGTCCTGACCCCACTCATGCAAAGCATCATGGGAGTTGATATGTGCACAAGTCAGCAGAAGTTATACTGTCAGTCAATTCTGTTACATGGAAACATAGAAACAGAATGTGACGGCAGAAAAGGACCGCCAGGCCCACCCAGTCTGCCCAGTATGCCTAGCTAGCTGCTAGGACTTTGCTATTTCCTACAACCCCCCCCCCCCGGATCTAAAAGACCTTTGTGTCTATCCCACGCTGTCTTGATTCCCCACAGTTCTTGCCCCACCACCTCCTCTGGGAGTCTGTTCCATTTATCCACCACTCTCTCCATGAAATATAATTTTCTAATGTTTCCTCTGAGCCTCCCCCCCATCTGCTTCTCATGCCCCTTGTTTTCGATTGCTCCTTTAGCTGGAGGATGTCTCCTACCAGCACCCTGTTAATACCCTTGATATATTTGAAGGTCTCAATCATTTTCCCCCTTTCCCTCCTTTATTCCAGGGAGTACATGTTCAGGTCATTCAGCTGTTCCTGATATGACAGTTGACTGAGTCCTTTCACCATTTTTGTCACCCACCTCTGGACACACTCCACTCTATCCACATCCTTCTTGAGGTATGGCCTCCAGAACTGGACCCTATACTCAAGATGTGGCCTGACAAGCTGCCTGTACAAAGGCGTTATGATCTCCCTCTTCCTGCTAGTTATTCCCCTGCTGATACAACCCGGCATCCTACTGGCCCTTGCCACCGCCTTCTGACATTGCCTTGTCACCTTCAGGTCCCGTGAAATGATTATACCAATGTCCCTTTCCAGCTCGGTAACTGCTATGGCATGCCCCCCATCCGGTATTCCACAGCCTTGTTTTTCTTCCCTAAGTGCATGATCTCGCACTTTTTTGTACTGAAGGACAATTGTCACTCCATTGGTCATTCCTCTAGTTTCTCCAGATCCCTGCCCATACTCTCAACCCCCTCAGGTGTATCCACTCTATTACAGACCTTCGTGTTGTCCATGAATAGACATACTCTTCCCTCTAGCCCCTCTACTATGTGCCCTATAAATATATTAAAAGGGAGTGGCCCCAGCACCGACCCCTGAGGTACCCCACTGGTGACCATACCCTCCTTTGACGGTACCCCATTAACTATTACCCTCTGATTTCTCCCCCCCCAAGCCAGTTCTGCACCCACCTATCCACTACTGGCCTCAGCCCCAGACATCTCATTTTGTGCAGCAGTTTCCTGTGTGGCACAGAATCAGATGCCTTCTTGTAGTTGAGGTACGCAACATCTACAGACCCCCCTGATCCAGTACCCTGGTGACCCATTCAAATAACTCAATTAAGTTCGTTTGACACGACCTTCCCTCAGTGAACCCATGTTGCCACCGGTCCTGTAGGCCATTGGCTTCTAGGTAGCTAGTGATTCTCTTCTTTAGCAGTTTCTCCATGAGCTTGCCCACCACCGATGTTAAGCTCACCGGTCTATAATTGCCTGCCTCCTCCTTGTCTCTCCCCTCCCCATGAAGGGGGACTACATCCGTCCTTCTCCAGTCATCAGGGACCTCCCCTGATTCCAAGGATTTGTTGAAGAGGCTGGTCAGAGGTACTACTAGTACTTTACTAAGCTCCCTCAGTACCCTGGGGTGCACCCTGTCTGGCCCCATCGCCTTATCCACCTTCAGCCTGTCTAGCTCCCTCAGGACCTCCTCCACCTGGAACAGACTGAAGTCAGCCACCCCCTCCCCCACCACCTTATTTTCCCTGATTTTCCTAACCTCCCCATTCTTCTCTCCCATGAACACTGAGCAGAAATAGCTGTTGAGTATTTCCGTCTTCCCATGTTCATCTTCCACCAACCCCCCTTCTTTATTTTTCATCTGGACGACCTCTCCTTTGACTTTCTCCTCTCGCTCACATACCGGAAGAAGGTTTTGTCCCCTTCCTTGATTGTGTTGGCTATTCTCTCTTCTGTTCTTGCCTTCACTCTCCTGACTTCCAAACCTGCTTCCTTCTGCTTCTCCTGGTATATAACCCTATCCTCCTAAATGCTTTTTTCTTAGCCCTGACCTTTTCCGCCACGTCTCTAGTAAACCAAAGTGGCCTCCTCTTCTTCCTATTTTTATTTACCCTCCTAATGCAGAGGCTAGTGGCCTCCACTATTGCCCCTTTTATTGTACTCCACATTTCCTCCACCCCCAAGTCACCCCCACCCCTGCCAATGCTTGTTGAATGCATTCCCCCATTTTCTTAAAGTCTGCATGCCTGAAATCTCGCACCTTCACTCTGGGCCACAGAACATCAGCAGTCATTTTTACCATGAACCAAACGGTGCTGTGGTCACTCATGCTAAGGTTCTCCCCTGTGGACACCTCACCCACCCGTTCCCCATTTGTAAGAATCAGGTCTAGGATCACCTCCTCTCTGGACTGTTCCCTTACCAGCTGCTTCATGAAAGCTCCTGTAGGGAGTCCATGATATCCCTGCTGCTGGCGGCTGCTGCTGATAGGGTGCCCCACTCCACATCCGGCAAGTTGAGTCCCCCATCAGCAGCACCTGCTCTCTGTTAGCCACTCTCTGGATCTCCTCCATCATTGCCTTATCCACCTCATCCTGCTGCGCTGGCAGTCTATATACCACCCCGGTACGTACGACTTCTCCCTTCCCTTTGTCCAAAAATACCCATAAAGCCTCAATCTGCTCCACCTACCCTGCAATTCCATGGCCTTAATGTGTTCCTTCACATATAGTGCAACCCCCTCCCCCCTCTCCTTCCCACTCTGTCTTTCCTATAAAGTACATACCCGGGTATTGCCATGTCCCAGTCCTGGCTATCATGACCCCACGTCTCTGTGATTCCTACAATGTTCAGGTCCACCTCAGCCATGACCACTGTTAAATCTGGGATCTTGTTTCCTAGGCTTCTGACGTTGCTGCACATGGCTCTCCATTCACTGGACCCATTTTTTTGTCCCCTGGTGTGTGTTTCCTTCCCCTCTCCTCTACTCCTGTTTTTCCATCCTGGGAGTCTGTAGCCCCATTTCTCGACACGTGGTGTGGATTTGTTCCCAACCCCACCCCGATTTACTTTAAATTATAGTTTTGTTCCACAAACTCTCCTAACTTGCTCCTTAGCAATGCCATTCCCTCCTTATTCAGGTGCAGTCTATCAGATAGACTCTTATCCCCCCCCCTCGTTGTACCCCAGTCCCCTACTAACCCATACCCCATCTGTTCACACCATCCCGTAAGCCATTTATTAAATTCCTCAATCCTTAGTCTCCTCTCTGTGCTTGCCCTTAGTACTGGCAGCACCTCTGAAAAAGTCACAGATTTGAACCACAGGCTGCTGCAGTATCTAGCAAGTGCTCTAAATCTTGCCTGCACCTCCAGCAAGCTGTTCCCCACCATGGTCATTCATTTCCAGATGGAACACCAAGTGTATTTTCTCATCCTGTTGTTTCCCCCTGGAAGGGATATAGTGAATGACCTACGCCGCCATCATACCTGGCAGGCACTTGGCCCATATTGTACCGCTTTTTTCCCTCCTACCCCCACATCAAATTCCTTTTATTATTGAGTCCTTGACAAGTAAGACCCTTCCCTCCATTACCTTCTGCTTGTATTTCTCCTCTGTCATTTTCCCAGTCCCTTACATTCCATTAATTGCCCTATTCCCGCTTCCCTCTTTACATGTATATCTGCCCTGTTTTAGCCCCCAAAGCCTGCGTTCACTGTCTCCCCTCTCTTGAGGGTTTGTTCTTTCTGGGGTGAGTCCTCCCCTATGCCCTTTTCTTTACTTTTTCTGTCTTCTTTGTTCTCTCGCGAAGGGGCATTCCCCCCGCCCCCTGTCTACTTAGTGTTTGTCTCTCCTGTTCCCCCTGAGTCCGTTTCACTCCAATTTCCTTATTCTCACCCCCATTTTGTGGTACTAGTGGTGCAAATCTGTTTTTTGCGCTCTCTGCCCACTGCCTGTATCCCTCTGACTGAGGCTCCTCTGCCATCCCCTCCCTTTCGTGCATGCTTTGGTCCTTTGGACCTTATCTCCTGCCATTCTCCTTAGTCCTTCTTTCGTCCTGTACTGCCTCTGCCTGAGCTTCCAGAAGCCCCCCCACTCACGTACTGACTCTACCTGAGCCCCCACAAGCCCCCCGTTATGCTCACCCCACTCCTCCTTCCCTGCTTGCGTACTTCTTTGTCCTTTTCCTATCTGCCGCCTGACTACGCCTGCCTATTTCTGTTTTTGCTCCTAGACCACCTATCTCTCCACCATTACTCACTCTTCTGCCCTTATCCCATCTTACTCCCTCAGCATATCCCTTCCTGTCCTCACCACTGCCCGTCCCAGCATCCATCTCAGCCACCTAACCTCCTCTCTTAATTGTGTCAGCTGCCTACATGTCATGCAACCACCCATCCTATATATCATAGCCAGTACTATGGCCGACCCTCAACCAGTACATCCTACCACCCATCCAAAGATGCTCCCTGCCCTTGCAGTCTGGGGACCATGCCCCAGTCCTGTCCCCGTTCCGTGCCATTTGCCCCTCCAAATTGGCTGCCCCTCCAATTTTCTTTACTCTGATATAGCCCCAGATGTTTCTGCACATCAACAGCTATATGTGGTTTTACCCTCCAGTGCCTGTTGCTTAATTCCCTTAAAGAACACCTTGGAAGCCTTTTACCTAATGCATAAAATTACTAGCTCCTTGACTAGAAATTCCCCTGCTGCATGAAAGAATTTGTGAGCAAGTCAAGTTTAAGCAGTGCAGTATGGACAACTAAAAACAGCAAAGGAATACAAGGGTAATGACTATTGACTAGAGATTCCCTTGTTGCATGAAATGATTTGTCAAATCAAGTTAGGGCAGTGCAGTATAGGACTATTTCCTAAAAATTTAAAAACTAGTTTACAACCAGTTTGCCCTTATTTTACTCTGATCCACCCCCTAATCCCCTGCCCTGCCCGGGACTCTTTTATGCCCCTTATTATCTGGTTTCACCAGTGTGCTCACTCTAATTCCTTGGCTCAAGTAAGCAGCCGTTTTTTGTCCAGTACATTATCCTAATGTTCAATCAATACTGTCCTTCCTGGAGTTTGCTCCAGTCAGAGCAGGGTGGTTGGGTGGGAAAAAAAATCAGACCCTTTCTAGAGTTCTCTCTCCCGATGTGGCGAGGCCCACATCTCCTACGCCGATGCGCCAAAATCAGGTCCTTCTCCCTCTGCGCCCTGCCACCGGGAGTGGCCACCTGGACCTTAGTCCTCATATGGCTTTCCTCTAGCCGATGCAGCCCTGGTGATGCAGCTCTATGCAGAATTTAGTTTTCCTTGCGGCTGGGCTCCTTTATGTCCAGCTGCTCCTTTGAACTCTGTGCCTTTGGCCTGGATTGGCCAGACCCCACCTGTCTCAGCCGCCTGTCATGGCCAATCAGTTCAGTACCTGCTGATGTGGACCCCGGTGAGGCCAATCAAGTCAGTCCCTGCTGATGCAGCCAATTCAAAAAATCAGTCCCTCCTCTGATTCCTCTTGCCGTTGACGCAGCTGAACTCCGCGCCTCCTGCCGCCAATGTGGCTGAAACCAGGTACTTCTCCCTTCTGCGCTTCTGCTGCCAATGCAGCCACCTGGACCTTCAGCCCTCCTGCGGCTTTCCTCTAGCCACCGAAGCGCCGCAGATGTGGCCCCCTGGTGATGCAGCTTTCTTGTGAGTTTAGTTTTCCTCAAGGCTGGGCTCTCCTTTGCCCAGCCACTCCTTTGAATGCCGCGCCTTTGGCCCTGATTGGTTGGTAAACCTCCTCTGTCTTGCCGCTGATGTGGCCAAACAAGTCAAGTTCCTGCCGATGCGTGCCAATTCAAAAATCAGTTCCTCCTCTGATTTTTCTTGCCGCCAATGCGGCCGAGCTCCATGCCTCCTGCTGCCGATGTGGCCATAACCAGGTCCTTCTCCCCTCTGTGCTTCTGTCACCAATGCGGCCACCTGGATCTTCAGCCCTCATGTGGCTTTCTTCTTGCCGCCAAAGCGGCCCCCCAGTGATGCAGCTCTTTTGCAGAGTTTTCTACATGTCTTGTGAAGTTCTTGTATTCTATAAAAACACTTTTTCTGTAACTCAGATACACTTTAAACTACAGAACAGCAGGGCACTTACTATGCCTTGAAAAATTTCAGGCCAGCATAAGACAAGAACATAGGGACTGAAGAGGACAGCAACAGCACTGACAAATACAGTGTAACTACTGAAGGCTTTAGCACCAAGACATCATAAAAATCCAGGATGCTGTACATGAGTCAGGTCATGAACTTTGCAATGGTGTCAAGCAGGTTTTCACACCAGATTTAAGTACCTGCGTTTGCATTTAAATCCTGATGAAATTAGGAGGGTGCAGTAGGGGCAATCGATGTTCATGCCTACAAAGTATACAGGCAAACAGAAAAAAAGGCTGAAGGGACCTTCCCTTTAAAGAAAGGCTCTTCATTCTTGGACCTCCTAAACAGGGAAATAATTGTAGACCTGGTTAAGGCTGCATGGAACCATCTAACATCAGTTGGCCCATCTCCTCTTCATTGGGACTACTGGCAGGCAGGTCCCCCAGGAGTGTCAGGGTCTTCGCCAGGCACAGTTCACGTGAGGGCTCCATGGCAGACACCATTTTGCAGAAGGCTGAATCCTCTTTGGAACCGCCTGCCCATCCTCCAAACAAGGAGTCAGTGTATCTCTTAATCTTCTTCGGGGGTATCTCAGTCATCAGGTCACACCGTAGGAACTTCACCGTTGGTGAAGCAGGATCCACACAGAAGATTTTCCAGCAGTACCACTGAGGCCGTCCACACCAACGTCATCTGCCGACATCACCAACCCTATAAAGGTGTGAGCAGCCCTGCTCCCTCCTCAGTTCTTTCCCACCGTCGACTCAGTTAGCATGTGTCTCTGTGAAAGCACCAATGCAGTTTTGCACCATTTTGCCTACGACTTTTATTTTTCTTAGTTTTTTAGAATATATTTTTTTACAGGAGATTCCTTTACCTTGTTTATGTTGAGAGCTAATCCTTCCACATCTCTGTTCCGACACTGCGGAAAGAAGATTGCCTCCTTAGATGACCATATTGTCTGTGTCTGCTGTCTTGGGCCTGACCACAATGCCTCAGACTGTGAGCTCTGCCAGAAATTTAATGAAACCACCCTCAGGTGATGCAAAAGGCTCTCATAAAATTCTTGATGGAACAACGGGAAGCTAGTTCTGGGCAGGGGTAATTGGGGGTCTCTCCTTCCCAATCACTGGTGGGTTCATCAAGCTCCCGGGCCGCTAAGGCCCGAGACAAGTCCTCAAGGAAAAGTCACAAGAAAGATCAAGAAAGGGTCCCGACTGCTTTTTCTCTTTCTTTTTCCGGTGATACTCTATCGTTTGCAGCTGCACCAATGCCTGTAGCTGTCCAGGTCTCTGTTCCTACCAAGCCCATAGAAACAGTGCCGCCACCCATCTCTCAGGGATGGCTGGTCATTGACTCTTGGGTCTTTGGCCCCCAGTTTGTCGACACTTGGTTCGTCGATGACTGACCCTCCATCTTGGCCTGACAGTTCTCCAGGCCCACGGACATGGGGTTCTTCAGGCTCCCAGGACCCAACAGACACATCACTGCACCCTGTGCCGATGTCCCCTTTGCTGTCGATGCACAAGTATGCGGTTGTTGACCTCAATGATATTTTGATAAAGGTCATGATAGTCTTGGTTCACCAATTAGGTGCTTACAGGCCTGGGTCCCTGGTGCTGTTGATGGCCCCATTGTCATCAATGCCCCTTCGGCCCCCCTAGGCAATAATCTTATGGGTCTTCATCAGTTCCTCATTCATCGGAACTTGAGTTGGAGCAGGTTGACATCAAGGAAGAGTACTATACTGACCTCATCCTGCTTGAGGAAGAGGAGGCACCTTTTTCCTTTGACAGGTCCATTGCCTCTTCGATGAGTGAGGACTCTGTCAAGCATACTCCCAGGTCTCCTTCAGAGGACCCTACTTTCTTTAATGTTATGAAGCAGTTGTCCACAGCCATGGGCTTCCATACTGAGGTAGAGGATGCCACCAATTGGGAGCTGGTGGACTTTGTGGGAATTCCAGGCTCTCCTCCTAAGGTCATTCCTCCTATCACCCAGCCCTGAGGAATGCCACTATTGCCACTTGGCACAGGCCTGACATGGTCCCTGCCATGCCCCGCATAGCAGCTGAGCTGTATCATGCCCCCTGTGGCCTATCTTACTATACTGCCCAACCCAAAACCAATTCAGTGGTCATTAAGGCAGTTCATGACAGGTCTAAGGTGCCTAAGCATCTCAGTTCCCTCCCTCCTCACAGGGAATCTTGGCAGATTGACCTTTGGGGTAAGAGGGTATATGCCTCCTCCACTTTGTGGATTGCTAACTGCCTCTCGTATATAGTTAAATACCAAAACACTATCTGGACGAGGGTCAAGTCAGCTGCCCAGGCCCTCCCAGACTACTCCCAGAAGCAGGGGGTTCTCAAGTGCTTGCAGAGCACTGAGGATGTTAGCAAGCATCTCCTCAGGGCCTTGTACAATATATCTGACACTGGTACCAGGGCTGCTGCCACAGGCATTTGCCTTCCTAGGCACTCCCACCTGAGGGTCTCAGGTTTTGCTGCAGATGTCCAGCAGAAGGTGCTTAACCCCTCTTTCAATGGCTCCAAACTATCTGGGCCAGATGTTCAGGTCATCATTAATGATCTACAGGCATCTGGCAGGACTATTAAGTCTGCCCATGTGCTCTGTCACAAACAGCCTAGGAGAAGACAGCACCCTTCCTTTTGCAAGGTGTCCCACAAGTCTGGAGCAGCCTCCTTTTCTCAGGGCAAAAGAAAGGCCTCTTCCACCTTGCCTACCCTCTCCTCCTCCTCCGGCCCTGCAGCAAAGCATCCTAAGGGTGACGGATCAGCCCCAGCAGCTGGATCTGCCTCAGCTCAACTCATCTCCAGACACCTCCCACTTTCCAGTCCCCGAACAAGAGGTGGTGGTTGGAGGTCGGTTCTCCCTTCATCTCAGTTCATGGAGAACCATTACTTTAGATTTCTGGATCCTTCAGATTATAGAGAGGGGTCACACTCTGGAACTCATAGAGAGGCCTCTAAAGACTCCAGTACCCTCCAGGTATCCCAAGGCTCATCTGTACGTCCTCTGGGAAGAGGTACAGTCCCTTCTGTGGAAAAAGGCTATCGAGCCAGTGCCCAGGTGCCAAAGGAACAGGGGATTTTATTCCAGGTTCTTCTTGGTCCCTAAAAGAACTGGAGATCTGAGACCAATTCAAGATCTCAAGGACCTCAATCTTTATGTCCAGTACAAAAAGTTCCATATGGTAACTCTTCCTGGCCTGCTGCCCCTACTCAAGCAGGGTGACTGGCTGTACTCCCTGGACACGCAGGATGCTTACCTGCATATCTCGGTGTTTCCACTGCACAGAAGGTTTCTCCAGTTTCTTTTTCAGGGTGAACACTACCAATTCAAAGTATTGCCATTTGGCTTATCCTCTGTGCCGCAGGTCTTTACAAAATGCTTAGCAGTGGTGGCTGCAGCTCTCCGAAGGGAGGGACTGTATGTTTTCCCCTATCTGGATGACTGGCTTCTAAAGGCCCTGCCCAGGGAACAGCTTCTCTGGAAATCACTGTCAGCCTTTCCAAGTCCATTCTATTCCCATCCCAGAGGCTGCAATATATAGGGGCGGTCCTGGACTCGGCGCAGGGCAAAGCCTTCCAGCCTCTGAACAGGGCGGAGTGCCTTATTGCCCAGGTTCAGGAGGTCGCCTAGAGCTGCTATATTCCTGCAATGATGTACCTGAGACTATTGGGTCTCATGGCTGCTGCCATTCCCATGGTTCCCTTGGCCAGGTTGCACATGTGGATCCTCCAGTGGACACTCCGAGTGCAATGGGACCAGTGCACGGATGAGTTAGATCAGTTAGTACTGGTCTCCTCCCCAGTCCGCAAGGTGCTCCAGTGGTGGATGGACCCAGAGAATCTCTCACAGGGGGTCCCATTCCAGGTTCCCTCGCCCCAGCAAATCCTCACCACGGAGGCCTCTGGATCAGGCTGGGGGGCGCACCTGTGCCCCTTTCAGATTCAGGGAACATGGTCCCAGATTGAAACCTCCCTGCATACCAGTGTACTAGAGATGCGGGCAGTCCTATATGCCATGCAGGCTTTTCAGAGTCATCTCCTCCCGTGTCAGCTGTTGATCCAGTCCAACAATCTCAGTGTCATCTACTATATCAAAAAGCAGGGGGAAAGGCATTTGTACCCACTGTGGAGGAAGGCCATGAAAGTATGGTACTGGGCACTAGACCACAGTCTGGTACTCTTAGCCATCTGTGTCCCAGGCATGTTAAACATCCTGGCCAACATCCTCAGCAGGACACAGTCCAGCATGTATGAATGGGAACTTCTCTTATCTGTTGCACAAGATCTGTTCACCAGATGGGATCATCCAGTGTTGGACTGTTTTGCGACCCCACTCAAGTGCAAAACTGCCCAACTTTTGCTCACTAGATCCAGGGCCTGGAGTTTTCTGGAGAGACGCATTGTCCCTCTCTTGGAGCGGGAGGTTCCTTTATGCCTTCTCTCTGTTTCCTCTGATTCAGAGGGTGCTAATCAAGCTGCAGATGGAGGGGTCCAGCATTATCCTGATTTACACCATTCTGGCCAGTGCAGATTTGGTTTCTGTTACTGCAACAGTTAGTGGAGGAACCTCCAGTCCCTCTGCCCCTCTGCAGGAATCTGTTGATGCAGTCTCAGGGGACCCTGGCCCATCCCAATCTCAAGTCCCTTCATCTGCATACCTGGCTCCTGGGGACATAGCCATTGCCCGCTTTTGGGTGTCTCAGAGAGTGGCGGATGTCCTCATGGCAGCTTGGAAGCCCTCTAGTAGAGCCACATACGCTATGAAGTGGAAGAGATTTGCCATCTGGGCTGCCAAATATCATTTGTCCCTATTCACCTGTCCAATGAACCAAGTTCTGGACTACCCGATATCTTTATCAGACTCAGGTCTTCAGTATTCCTCCATCAAGGTGCTCATTTTGGCTATCTCTGCCTTTCATGAGCCGATGGGCAGTCGCAACATGACTCAATTGAATGTGTCCCATACCTTTCTCAGGGGCATCCTGCATCCAAAACCTCCAATCCATTTACCTGTCCCTACTTGGGATTTTAATTTTGTTTTGGATAAGTTGACCCTCTCTCCTATGAGCCAGCCGCAAATTGATTTATTCACAAAGACAGGGTGTCTTTCGGCACAGATCCTAAGTTTCTCCCTAAGGTGGTGTCTTGAGTTTACCCTGAACCAGTCTATCCACCTACCAGTATATTTTCCTGAGTGTGCCAATCCAGGAGAAGCACTGCCCCATACGTTAGACGTGCAGAATTTTGAAGTATTATCTACTCCTAATTAAAGAATGCAGAAAGTCGAAGCAACTTTTTGTTTCTTTCACCCCAGGTAGAGAGGGTGTTCAGATTTCTAAACAATGTTTATCCAAATGGTTGGCACATTATATTGTGTTCTGCTACAACAAGCATGGCAAAGAGTTGCCAGGGGAGGTCAAAGCTCACCCCACAAGGGGTATGGCGGAAGGGAAGGCTGACCTGATGACTGAGATCCCCTCGAAGATCTACTGTTACAGTAAGTTCTTACGTAACTGTTCTAGCTTCTTTGGGGGTATCTCAGTCATCAGGTCACACCACAGGAACCAATCCCAAGCAGTGACAAGTAACTGCAGAACAGTCTGAGTGGTAGGCAAGTGGGGGCCTTAGACAGAAGAAAGCACCCATTGAATTCTTCTACCAAATCAAATTAGTCTTATAACATAGAAACATAGAAAATGACAGCAGAATGGAGACCCTTGATCCATCCAGTCTGCCTTTAATACCCTACCCCGAGACCTAGTTATCTACTTGGGGCTATTTGCCCCCCCATCCTCTTCCATGTTTTCTGCCGTACTGCTAACTCCCTGGGTCACTGTTAGGCCCTTAGCTTTATCCAAACTGTGTTTGAAGCCATTGTTTGTTTTAGCACCCCACAACCTCAGTCGGCAGGCTGTTCATGGCTCAGCCACTCCCTCTACAAAACTGAATTTCCTCACGCCCCTCCTTACCCCCCCACCCCCAAGCTTTTGCTCATGCCCCAATATTACAGATTTGCCATTCCTGGTGAAAAGTTCCTCTCACTTTACCTTTGTTCATTCCTTTCAGGAACTTAAAGGTCTCTGTCATATCGCCCCTCACCCTTCTGGCCTCCAGTGAGTACACTTTCAGTGCTTAAGCTGTTCCTTATATGAACACTCATGCAGGCAAAGTATCATTTTGGTTGGTCTGTGCTCTGCACCAGTTCCAGCCTGTCCCTGTCTAGCCTTAGTTGAGGACTCTAGAATTTGGCACAGTACTCCAATTGAGGCCTTATTAGTAATCTAAAGAGAGGTAGTAATACTACACCTCTTTCCTCCTGCTATCAAAACTCCCCCCAGTAAACCCCAGCTGAAGGCCTTGTTACATCAGGTAGATTATTTAAGGGAGTCAGTTATGATGACTCCCTGGTACCTTTCCTCAGCAGTAGTACCCAGCTTAACCCCTCTCATCCAGTATTCCGTCATGGGGTTATTTTTCCCTATATGCATCACTTTGCACTTTTTGGCACTGAATTTCAACTGCCACACCTTGGACCACCTCACCAACCTTTGCAGGTCCATCTCCAACTCCCTTGCCCACTCCTAGCTGTCTGCAATACCACAGAGCTTAGTGTCATCTGTGGAGAGACATATCTTGCCCAGAATTCCTTCTCGACCTCTTCAGTTTCCTGTTTTTCCTGATCTTACTTCAAGGGGGCTCTTGCAGCAGGCAACACCAGTAAGCCTAAGCCGCCAGGCGCCAGGACCACATGGAAAACTTCTAGCCGGCAATCGTTAGCAGGGGACCGCCACTGACATCAGCCTATGGTATAAAAGAGGCGGTCCCCCAGCCCAACCTCAGTTCTTTTCCCCCCATTGACCTGCACAAGTTGGACCTCCACGGACATCTGCTTCAGTCAACTGCCATTTTCTTCACGATTTACCCATTTCTTTATTTTATTTCCAGTAAACTGCTTTTCGATTTTTATTTGTTTTTTTGCATGTCTTCTTCTCCATCCACCTCTTCAGACTGGTGGATGAAGGGTGCTTGCGGCAAGCAGCTTCCCTCCAAGGACGCACACTTCTTGCCTGCTGTACTTAGGCCCTGGCTACGACATCGAGGCTGCCAGCATTGCCAGGACATCAACCAGGCCACACAGAGACACCAACTGAAGACTCTCCAAACTTTCCTGCTGCAGCAAATATTAGCCACAATGGAGAAGGACTTCCAGGGAAAAAGTTCCTCTTCTTCCCTGGTTTCTGGGGCTTCGACTTCTTCCCCTCCCAGAAAGAGAAGAAGTCTAGTGGTAAGCACCAGCACCAGGACAAGCAAAAGGGATTGGCCCCGGTCAGCTTCCCGCTCTCAGTCACCACATTTGGTCCTATTCACCTGTCCGGTGAACCAAGTTCTGGACTACCTGATATCTCTGTTGGACTCCGGTCTTCAGTATTCCTCCATCAAGGTGCACCTTTCGGCTATCTCTACCTTTCATGAGCCAGTGGGCGGTCGTACCGTGACTCAACTGAATGTGTCCTGTACCTTTCTCAGGGGCATCCTGCATCTGAAGCCTCCAATCCATTCCCCTGTCCCTATTTGGGATTTTAATTTTGTTTTGGACAAGTTGACCCTGTCTCCTTTGAGCCAGATGCAAATTGATTTTTCACAAAGAGGGTGTCTTTCGGCATAGATCCTAAGTTTCTCCCTAAGGTGGTGTCTTGAGTTTACCCTGAGTCTATCCACCTACCAGTATATTTTCCTGAGTGTGCCAGTTCAGGAGAAGCACTGCTCCATATGTTAGACATGTGCAGAATTTTGAAGTATTATCTCCGAACGAACTAAGGAATGCAGAAAGCTGAAGCAGCTTTTTGTTTCTTTCGACCCAGGTAGAGAGGGCATTCAGATTTCTAAACAATGTTTGTCCAAATGGTTGGCACATTGTATTGTGTTCTGTTACAATACGCATGGCAAAGAGTTGCCAGGTGAAGTCAAAGCTCACTCCACAAGGGGTATGACTACCTCTGTGACTTGCTTCAAAGGGGTATCAGCCATTGGCATTTGTGCTGCTGCCATCTGGATTACCGTCCATAACTTTACCAAGCACTACAGTCTGGACATCGCTTATTGAGCCAGAGCAGGCTTTGGCTATGCTGTTCTTCAGGGCCTTCTGTCTTAGGCCCCACTTGCCTACCACACAGACTGTTCTGCAGTTACTTGTCACTGCTTGGGACTGGTTCCTGCTGTGTGATCTGATGACTGAGATACCCCCGAAGAAGCTAGAACAGTTACATAAGAACGTACTGTAACAGTAGATCTTCGAGGGGATCTCAGTCATCAGGACAGCCTTCCCTTCTGCCATCCCCCTGTTTGGGGTTCCTGTCTCAGACTGGCTACCTGCTGTATCTAGCCTTTTATTAGGCCTGGGCACCTCTCTCTCTCTCTCTTTGGTCCCCCATGGCATGGGTATGCTCCTTTAGTCTCCCGGGGAAAGAACTGAGGAGGGAGCAGGGCCACTCGCGCCTTTATAGGGTTGGTGACGTCAGCAGATGACGTCAGCGTGGGTGGCGCGACTGGTACTGCTGGAAAATGTTCTGTGTGAATCCTTCTTCAGCAATGGTGAAGTTCCTAGGGTGTGTCTTGATGACTGAGATCCCCTCAATGATCTACTGTTATGGTAAGTTCTTATGTAAATGTTCTTTTCTGTTTGTTTACTGTTCGTCCCCCAGATCTCATGATGCTACCCTCATCCCTGGTCAGACCCATTCTTGTTCTCCTGTTTCTTACCACCTGTGGTCCTCCATGGCTTACTCCCATGATGGGGCCTGGAAACAGCTAGGCATTATCACCTGACCCCTCCTGAGTGAGTGGCAGGAGAAGCCTCTGGTTGAAGAGTGGTCAGTAGCGGGATGCAGGGCCTGAGCACACTCAGATTATCCTGCACCCAACAGTGTGTTCTCTTGTTTTGCTTTCCCACCCACTGTGACGTCTGCATGCACAGAGCTCCATGCACACTCACACAGTCATGCCCTGTGCTGAGCCCAGCTGAGCACCCCCCCCCCGCCTTCACATAGTACCGGCACTGCCACTCGTGGTCACTCAGGTGGCAGTAGAGTGATGGAGCCAGTGACCCTCCTACCACAGAGCAGAAGAACATCATCTGGAATACTTAATTCTCCTCCCCTGTGCCTGGTTGCATTTCCCCCATTTTCTCTTGAGGCCCAGCATCCAGTGGCAGATATATTGTTGGAACTGTTTGGGGCCAAGGTTGAGAAGCCCCTGAAGGGTATCCTGGCTGCAAACACCACCTCTGGAGTCGTTCGGTCACCCTTACTGCCAGTGCCAAGTGTCCTGCATTGCAGAGAGCTATAGCAGTGGCCACCATGCTTCCTCTCTTGTGTCTCTTGTGCTCCTTCATTTTATTCCAGTAAGGCTGGTGATGGTTGCTATAGTCTTAGTGTTGTTGTGAAAGGAATACAATAGTAAAACTACGGTTACAAGCAAGTTAGTCTTACTATGAGTTATGTAGGCATTGGCAAGACTTGGCTCTTTATACTGTATGTAACCACAGTGAAAGTCTGGAATAATATTCTAGCAAGTTCGGGTTTTAGAAAGCTGATACATACATAGGACATCTACAAATACAACTTATTCTGTTCTCGAACACAAGTGCAACTAAGTCTCTTTCCTTTTTTAAGAGCTTGGCTATACTGAACTATTACAAGATGGAGACATTTGTCAGTAACACTTGCATCATTCCATCGTGGAAAATTAGCTACATAGCCTTTACTTTATAATCACAGGGAAAATGATTTATTTTTAATTTCAGTTTTGGTAAATTAATGTTTGCTGAAACACTTGGCAGAACCATATGAGAAATGGCAATTGCTTGATGTGGGCGGGCAAAAAAATGATATGTTGATAGATAACTATTCTGTTTTGTGAAATATAGAGCTTGGAGAAAGTGTGTAATTACATTTTTTCATATTTCGTCACTAGTGTGTGGATAGTCATGCAACTGGGCGGCTGAAACCACTGAACCTATACATTTTCATAAATTAAGTAGATATGAAAGATTTATTTCTTTCTTCCTTATTATTCATACCTACTAAACTGTTTCTAACATTGGATTACAGTTGACAAGGCAAATGAATCTTACTGTATTACAAAATTAAAAATCATTATCCTGTCCTGCCATTATGAAACATGCCACAAAATATATGATTAGATGTACTGCAGGGGGAAGTTCAATTAACTTTGTTGGTTGTTAATCAGATAAGCAGTGTGATTTATGACAGCATCTGTAAGTCTTCATTAGATAACCAATGTTTTGCTTTTGGGTGCATTTGGGGAGCACCTAAGGCATTTGGCATCCAAACTTCATACTTTTACTCATGCTCATGAAGGAATAACTCCTTTCATTTGCATGGGTTTGTACAGATTTCCTTTTGAACAAACTGTGGCATTCATATGGAATTGATGTGCTTGCCTGATAGGTACTATTATTATATGTGTCTGCTTTCTTTTTATTCTTCACGAGGACTCTGTCTAAATGAAATGATAGTTGCTTTAAGAAAAATAGGGTCTTTCATGCTCACATAGCGTGACATCAAACCAGTTGGCAAAACACCAAACTGATACCAGCCCCTTCCCCATCAGATTATCAGTTGGGTGGTGTTTTGCCAACCAGTGGACATGACTAACCACTATGTGAGACATGATGCACCAGTGAAAGTGCCTATTGAATTCTTCTACCCAATCAAATTAGTCTTATAACATAGAAACATAGAAAATGACGGCAGAATGGAGACCCTTGATCCATCCAGTCTGCCCTTAATACCCTACCCTAAAACCTAGTTATCTACCTGGGGCTATTTGCCCCCCCCACCCCCATGTTTTCTGCTATACTGCTAACTCCCTGGGTCACTGTTAGGCCCTTAACTTTGTCCCAACTGAGTTTGAAGCCGTTATTTGTTTTAGCACCTACCACCTCAGACGGCAAGCTGTTTATGGCTCAACCACTACCCCTACAAAACTGAATTTGCTCAGATCCCTGCTTACTCTGCCCCCCCCCCAAGCTTTCGCTCATGCCCCTGTATTACAGATTTGTCATTCCTGGTGAAAAGGTCCTCTCACTTTACCTTGTTCATTCCTTTCAGGAACTTGAAGGTCTCTGTCATATCGCCCCTCACCCTTCTGGCCTCCAGCGAGTACACTTTCAGTGCTTAAGCTGTTCCTTATATGAACACTCCTGCAGGCAAAGTATCATTTTTGTTGGTCTGTGCTGCACCAGTTCCAGCCTGTCCCTGTCCCTGTCCCTGTCTAGCCTTAGGTGAGGACTCCAGAATTTGGCCCAGTACTCCAGTTGAGGCCTTATTAGTAATCTAAAGAGAGGTAGTAATACTACACCTCTTTCCTCCTGCTATCAAAACTCCTCCCAGTAAACCCCAACATCCTGGTTGTCTTGTTGAAGGCCTAGTTACATTGGGTAGATCATTTACGGGAGTCACTTAGGATGACTCCCTGGTACCTTTCCTCAGAAGTAGTACCCAACTTAACCCCTCCCATCCGGTAATACAGGCCTGAGTTGCACATACCCTACCTGACTTCCTGGTTATCTCTGAAACTTGGCTCAGATCTACAACAAAAGATAGTGATATAAACCTTCCCAATTACCAGCTCTTCAGATCAGATCGCCCCTCCAGGGGCCGTGGGGTGGCCATCTACGTCAAGGAAACCATCTCTGCATCCTGCCTTATTAATACATCCAACCAAAGGAATTTGAATGCTTGTCAATCAAAATATCCCTTCCTAACATGTCTTCCTTTAAATTGATTGGCTGCTATAGGCCCCCTCTGCAGGCCTCAAACTCCTATCCCACCTAGGAACAATACTCAATCTAGGCCCTGAAGACACCATCATCCTTGGTGATTTGAATTTAAATTGGTTATCTAATGCATCTGCACCCTAGTAACCTTCTGTGACAGCTATGGATTCACTCAATTAATCAAAGATCCAACAAGGATTAACCTAAAAATACTACCAACAGTTCACTCCTGGATATCATGATGGTAAACAAGCCTCACTTATATTCTCATGCTGGAGTGCTACCCAGTGACGTAAGTGATCATTGTCCTATAGCTGGCATAAGATCTACGCTCAAGCCATCCAATCCTGCAAAATTTCTCCATAAAAGGTCAAAAAAGAATTTCAACATCTCCGGATATCTCCATGATTTGTGCAATACAACGTATTGGCAAGATTTCTACCTTACAACCTCAGTTGAGACAGCTCTTCAGATCTTAAAGGATATTATCACTAATGCCCTCAATACACATGCACCAATCACCAGTGTCAGAACCAAAGTAAAATCTTGTCGTTGGTTCACTGCTGACCTTAGATCAGCTTTGTTAGCCAGAGACAAACTCTGGAAAAAGGCAAGAAAAACAAAGGATCCTAGAGACTGACTTCAATTCAGAAAAGCAAGAAACTCATGCACAAAACAAATAAGAAATGCCAATAGCTCTATAGAGCTGAATTGGATGCATCCTATACTAACTCATCCAGATTCTGGGGTACTATAAAGGAATTCTAGGCCAAAATTCTACCCCTGTCTTACCCTCCAAACTGCTCCTAAGTGACATAGAAATCACTGACAAGCAAGAAATCTTAAATGCCTTCAATGACCATTTCACTACAGCTGGCCTAGCATTTGACTCTTCACCCACTAATCTTTTGAGATCATCATTAAACCTTCAATCCACTGTGGGCCAAGAGGCTGCCTCAACATTCTCCTTCGAACCAATATCCTTAAAAGAAGTAGAAGACCTCCTATCCAATTTAGATACATCTAAGAGTGCAGGTGCAGACTCCCTTGATCCCTGCTTTCTTAAAGTAGCACTGCACGCCTTAGCTGCCCCCCTCACTCACCTCTTCAATCTTTCCCTAGCTACTGGTTCCATCCTCATATGGAAAACAGCTCAAGTAGTTCCACTACTTAAATCAGGTGATCCCATGGACCTTAACAATTACAGGCTCATTTCCATCTTACCGGTACTATCCAAGATGCTTGAAAATTAGTAAACTCCAGTTAAGGGCCTATCTGAACACCAACAACCTCCTAAATCCAGCACAGTCTGGGTTTAGATCAATGCATAGCACCATCTCTGCCCTAGCCAAAGTCACTAACGATTGGCAGACTGCCTTGGATAAAAGAATAGTACCTGTGCTGTATTCCTGGATTTGAGTAAAGCATTTGATACAGTGGATCATGAATCATTAATCTCCTCTCTTAGCTCTGTAGGCCTTGATTCACTCTCTCTCAATTGGTTTAGGTGCTATTCTCTGGAAGGTTACAACTGGTAAAAATGAAAATTACGTATCTACCTCTCTAAACCACTGCTAAGAGGTGTACCCGGGCTCTATCCTGGGCCCCATCCTCTTTGCCATTTATATTAATAACATTGACTCCAACCTCTCTCAATCTAACATTCACCTGTTTGCTGATGATACTGTATTATATGTCAGCAATCCCTCTCCATCAAAAGCATGTGAACTGTTACAGTCAGAATTCTCCATCCTACAACACAACCTATTGGAAACAAAATTACTTCTAAATGCCAAAAAAACAAAAGCTATGTTCTTTGCCACAAAGAATTGCTCTTTCACTACCCCATCATTCATCACCCCACAACTATCCACCTTATTTGGAGAAAAGCTGGAATTTGTGGATAAATTCAAATATCTTGGAGTCTGGATTGACAATAAGCTTGACCACTCTGTCCACATTGAAGAGCTACTAAAAAAGTTGAGACAAAGACTTGGCCTATTTTACAGAATAAAACACTACCTTAACAGAGACTCCAAACAAAGATTAATCCAGGCATCATTCCTATCCCTTATTGACTATGCTGACTTTCTCTACAGACATTGCTCACTCTCCCTCTTAAATAAGCTGGACACCCTGTATCATAGAGCCATCAGATTTATTACAGACCTTCCCTCCAGCACCCATCATTGCTCTCTTTACATGGCAGTCAATTGGACATCTCTACAGCACAGAAGAAAAAAGAATGCTGCAATCTGGATCTTTAAAGCTTTGTACACCTTAAGGATCAATAAGCTCATTATGCTAAAGATTCCCAATACCTGCACCCGGTTTGGGAGGGCTGCTATCAGCTATTCCCTAGCATTTGTCTGGAACTCACTCCAAAAATCTATGAATCTGAATACCCTCTTACCCATATCATCCTTCAAAAAATTGTATACCACCCTATTTCCAGAACTGTGCAACTGCTTCCATAAGGCCTAGTCTCCACCCAACCCACACCCTCCCTTCTGTAATCCACTATGTTTGGTTTCACTCTTCTACCCAGTCAGTTATCACATTTCAATAAAAGCCTATAGAAGCCCTACTATTTGATTATTTCCTCTATATCGATTATCCTCTTCATTTTACAGGTTAAGTTATTGTTACTGTGCCTTGTATATCTGTAAATTTTGTATATATCTCTTATTTATTTGATTGTACTAATGTTATGTTATTCTCATGTCTTTGTAAAAACTTGTATCCTTCTTTGTATGACCACTCAGGTCCATCTTGTAAATGAGCTACGCTCAATGATGTTCACCTGAATAAATAAAGATTTTGATTGATTGATTGATTCCGTCATTTGGTTCTTTTCCCTGTGTGCATAATTTTGCACTTTTTGGCACTGAATTTCAACTGCCATACTTTGGACCACCTCGCCAACCTTTGCAGGTCCATCTCCAACTCCCTTGCCCCCTCCTAGCTGTCTGCACTACCACAGAGCTTAGTGTTATCTGTGGAGAGACATATCTTGCCCAGAATTCCTTCTCGACCTCTTTAGTTTCCTGTTTTTCCTGATCTTACTTTGAGGGGGCTCTTGCAGCAGGCAACACAGTTAGGACTAAGCCACCAGGCACCAGGACCACACAGAAAACTTCTAGCTAGCAGTCATTAGCAGGGGACTACCCCCGATGTCAGCCTGTGGTATAAAAGGGGCAGTCCCCCAGCCCAACCTCAGTTCTTGACCCACACAAGTTGGACCTCCACGGACACCTGCTTCAGTCAACTGCCGTTTTCTTCATGATTTACCCACAATTTCTTTATTTTATTTCCAGTGGACTTCGTTTCGATTTTTCTTCGTTGTTTTGCATATCTTCTTCTCCATCCACCTCTTCAGACCGGTAGATGAAGTGTGCTTGTGGTAAGCAGCTTCCCTCCAAGGACGGCCACACTTCTTGCCTGCTGTGCTTAGGCCCTGGCCACGACACTGAGGCCTACCAGCATTGCCAGGACATCAACCAGGCCAAACGGAGACACCAACTGAAGACTCCCCAAACTTTCCTGCTGCAGCAGATGTTAGCTGCAATGGAGAAGGACTTCCAGGGAAAATGTTCCTCTTCTTCCCCGGTTTCTGGGGCTTCGACTTCTTCCCCCTCCCAGAAAGAGAAGAAGTCTGGTGTAAGCACAAGCACCAGGGCAAGGATAGGGATTGGCTCCGGTCAGCTTCCCGCTCTCGGTCACCGCATAAGTCAAGCCGACTCTGGTCTTCTTTTTGCAGGAGGTCAGCCCCTCCTCCACCAGCAGCCCTCTCTCCTTCTGGGCTACCCATGTCTCAGCCTCCCACCCTCTTCACCATTTTGGGCGGTAGTTCTTCAGGGTTGCAGACTTCATCCCCAGCTTCACAAACCCTGAAGCTCAGGCCCTTACACCCAGTGGGTCCTCAGCTAGGCAGCTCAACTGGTTCCTCTTAGGGTGGTGGATCTTTGCCCGTCACCCCCCGGTCTTGGCATTGTCTACATTGGTCCTGAGGTCTGGGACCGATGCCTCCAGGTGACACCCAGAACATCTGTCCCTCCTCGTGAGGAAGCGCCTCTGCCTCCAGCCAGAGCTAGCTCCCCTACTTAGGCTTCCCCTTCGAGGCCTGCACTGGCTGCTTCACCAGACTGGCATCAGCCTTCACCTATTTGGCAGATTCTGGCTACCCAGGCATCGGCCTTGATGACACCCCAGCCATTGTCACCTGCACCTCAGCCAATGACGTCTGGCCCTGCGGTCATTCCTCCGTCGACGCCTGAGGTACTGATGCTCGGTCTTTCAATGCCTACAAGACTGACGCCGGACAATCCTTCTCCTCAAGGACCGATGCCTGGTTACCCGGCTCCCTAAGGGCCAACACCCGGGTACCCAGCGCCTCAGTGACCAACACTGGGGCATCCTACTCCTAGTGTCCTGACACCGCCTCCCCCTTTCCTACTCCAGAATCTGCCCAACGGATTATAATGCACTGTTTTCAACTTGGTGGGAGTTTGTGAAGACTAAGGAGCCACTGAGTGGGCCCCCCACTCCACATCCTAGGGATCCTCCCCCGAACCTATACAAGACTAAGGATTCCCCAAGGTGGATCCCCACTCCACCTCCTAGGGATCCTCATCCAAACATAGAGCTGGTGGGTACCAGTCAACCCTTGTCTCAGGGAGTCAGGATACAGTCCTCATAGGGAGGACCGTCATCCACCGATGCTGGTCCCAGATTCTGACCAGTCAGGAAGGGATTCTCTCTCTTCTAGATGCTTTCAGAGCCTGAGGAACCCAGGGACACCCCTCGGTCTCCTCCTGATGATCTCACCTGCATGGACATCATGAGGTACATTCAGTCCCTGATGGGTTGGGAGATGGAAGAACTAGACCCTGAGTGTCGTCACCTGGTGGTCTTTCTCCATAGGAAAGAGACCCTTCCTGTAGTGGTCCTCCTCTCATTGATTCTTTTGAGGATGTCAACAAGACAGCCTGGAACCATCCTTCCTCCACTCTGCCTTAGCTAAAAAGGCAGACCCACCTTTATCATACACTCAGGAACAAGCCCTTCTGTGGGGAGCATCCAGAAGCTGACTCTGTGGTCATAAATGCTGCTTATGACTGCACCCAAAAACCTAGACACCTTAGAACCCATCCTTTGGATAAAGGATCACCAGGTGGACCAATTTGGTAAGAAGGTCTATGCCTCGGCTACCCTGGCTGTTCAGACCCTGAATTTCCTAGCCCACAGAATGCCCTGTGGGATATGGCTCTGGAGTTGGTGCAGGCTGTCCCTGAGGACCCTACTAAGACCCTGCTAGTCCAGCTCCTAACATCACACTCACACATGGGCAGTCATGTCCTCAGAGCTTCCTGTAACGCAGCAGACGCTGCCAGATGGGCAACGGCCATGGGCATTTGTATTCACTACCATTCCTGGCTTAGCGTTTCAGGCTTTGCCCCAGGTGTGCAAGCTAAAATCCTTGATGCCTCTTTCAGGGGTCCTGTCCTCTTTGGCAAAGAAGCCCAAAGCATTATCGCTTGCCTACAGGAATCAGGCTAGGCTTTGAGATCAGTACAGTCCATGTACTGGTCCCAGCTTAAATCCCACCAATGTCAGTCCTTTCGAAGGCCCGCCAGACAGCAGTCCAAGGACCAGCAGCCCAGAAGTGCTTTCAAATACAAGGCCCCTTTTCAGGCAACCAGAGCCTCAGCCCCCCGGGCCCCCAGAGCTTCCCCTGCTGCTTTGCCTATCCCCGGTTTCTCAGCCTGACTCCTTATCTGATCCTCCTCCCCCGGTGGAAACCTTGGGGGAGGCAGTGTGGGGGGGGCACTTTTCTCTATACCTAGAAGGATGGCGCAACGTTACCTCAGAACAATGGGTGTCTTCCTGGTCCCAAAGAAGAACAGTGACCTGCGACCAATTGTCGATCTCAGCCACCTGAACCTGCTTATAGAATACAAGCACTTCAGGATGGTCACTCTTTACAGTCTTCTTCCTCTCCTTCACCAAGAGGATTGGCTTTGCTCACTGGACATGCAGGACACTTATCTCCGTATCCTGGTCTTTCAGCCCCATAGATGGTTCCTTCACTTTTGCTTTCAAGGGAACCATTTCCAATTTCAGGCCCTTCCCTTTGTCCTTTCCTTTACTCCCCAAGTTTTTACTGAGTGCCTGGCAGTAGTGGCTGTGGCCCTCAGGAGACAGGCTCATTATGTCTTCCCTTTTCTGGATGACTGTCTTCTTACAGCACCCTCTAGAGATCAGTTGATCTGGACTATGGAAGCCACCTTCAGCTTGTTTCGAATTTTGGGAGTTACTCTCAACCTACCCAAGTCCCCTTTCTGGCTGAGTCAATGTCTGCAATACACTGGAGTGATTCTAGACTCAGCTAAGGGCAAAGCCTTTCTGCCACCAGACAGGGCGGAATGCTTGCAAGTGCAGGCCCAACTGGTATTGTCATCTTGCCAAGACCCAGCCAGATCAGTCCTGTGCCTCTTAGGGCACATGGCAGTGGCCATAGCTACATTTCCTCTAGCGTGCGCCTGCACATGAAGGTATCTCAGTGGAACCTTCAGGTCCAATGGGACCAGCACACGGATGATTTGGAGCAGTTAATCTTTATCTCCAACCCTGTGCGGCAGACCCTGGAGTGGAGGCAGAACCCCTCCAACCTCTTCAAGAGGGTTCACTTCCAGGCAGAATCTCCATGGCAGATTCTTATGACAGATGCGTTGAGGCAGGGATGAGGTGCCCATCTGGCAGACTTTCGGAATCGAGGGACTTAGAGGCAGTGCGAACAGTGTCTCCACATCAATGTATCGGAGATGTGGGCAATTCTTTATGCCTTGCAGGCCTTTCGGACACACATACTCCTGGGACATCTTCTGATTCAGATGGGCAACATGTCGGTAGTCTACTACATAAACAAGCAAGGGGGAACTCACTCTTACCCCCATGCAGAGGGGCCATGAGAGTATGGTACTGGGTCACAGAGCACAACCTGTAACTTACGGCCATACATGTTACAGGTGCCCAAAACGTCCTGGCCAACAGCTGAAGCAGAACCAGGTCCAAGGCACATGAATGGCAACTCCTGCCCTCCATGGTCGAGGATCTCTTCAACAGGTGGGGTTGTCCAGAGCTGGATCTTTTTGCCTCCCCCCTCAATGCAGAAGTGCCCTATTTCTACTTGCTCAATCCAGTGCCTGGTGTTTTCTGGCAAGACGCGTTGTCCCTCTCTTGGACAGGGAGGTTTCTGTATGCTTTCCCTCCCACCCCCTTCTGCAGAGGGTTCTTCTCAAGCTACAGACAGAGGGAGAGGAGATAATCCCAATAGCTCACTACTGGCCGCATCAGATATGGTTTCCGCTTCTGCAGTAACTGGCATAGGAGCCTCCAGTCCCCCTGCCCCTGTGCTCCGACTTACTCTCCCAGGAGCAGGGCACTCTGGTCCACCTGGACCTCAAGTTGCTACATCTTCATGTGTGGCTCCTGCAGACTTAGCCGTTGCCCACTTTGGAGTTTCTTGCTAGGTGGCATATGTCTTAGTGGCAGCCAGGAAGTCTTCCACTAGAGCCAGCCACTTACGCCATAAAGTGGAAGCGGTTCTCCATTTGGGCCACTGCTCGGCACTTGGACTCTTTCACCTACCTGGCAAATCTCATTCTGGAGTACCTCCTTTCCCTTTTGGACTCAGGTCTGGGCTTCTCCTCGCTTAAGGTGCACCTTTCTGCCATCTCTGCATAATATGCACCTGTTAAGGCAAAATAATTGCCCAAGTGGATCTTTCCCACACTTTCCTGCTGGGTATACTTCACTTGAAGCCTCCCATTAGGGACCCTGTCCCACCATGGGATTTGCTATTTTTTTTTGGAGAAGCTTACTCTACCTCCCTTTGAGCCAGCTGCAAGCTGTGAGCTGCACTTTCTGTCGTTTTTAGTTGCCATTACTTCAGCACGGAGGATATGTGAGTTGCAGGTTCTGATGTGTAAAGAGCCTTATTTAGCCTTCCACAAGGACAGGGTGTCCTTGTGAACTAATCTCAAGTTTCTGCCTAAGGTGGTGTCTGAGTTTACTTTTAATCAATCATCCACCTTCCTGTTTACTTTCCAGAGTATTCTAATCAGGGGGAGGACTTACTTCATACTCTAGACGATCACAGGGGCTCTCGTTTCCAAACAGTGTTTGTCTAAGTGGTTGGCTAATTGTATTGTTTATTGCTAACACAAGTACGACAGGCTTTTGCCAGGACTGGTGAAAGATCATTCTACCAAAGGCATGGCCGCCTCAGTTGCATCCTTCAGGAACGTGCCTGCTGCAGACATTTGTGCAGCTGCCACTTGCAGTTCTGTCCATACCTTTGTCAGGCACTACAGTTTGGATGTTACCTCTAGGCATAGGGCAGGCTTCATACTTGCAGTCCTTCAGGGCCTTCTTTCCTAAACACCTTCTGCTGACTTCTTCCTCCTCTCAGCTGACCGGGTAAATTCCTGTACTGCTTGGGACTTCATCCAAACAGTGTTGCCTGCTGCAAGAGTCCCCTTGAAATAAGCTATTACAGTTATGTAAGAGCTTACCATAACAGTAGATCTTCGAGAGGAGCTCTTGCAGCAGATGCTGCTTTCCCTCCCTCCTTTCCCTGATGACTGTTTCTTCATCACAGCTGTTCTGCTTTCCATGGTTTTGAGGAACCACCTTGGTTCTCCAATTTCTGAGCATACTGGGGTCTCTGGCGGGAGAACTGAGGATGGGCTGAAGGACCGCCCCTTTCTTACCATAGGCGGACGTCGGCGTACCAACGTTTGGGGGCAGTCCCCTGCTAATGACTGCTAGCTAGAAGTTTTCTGTGTGGTATTGGCGCCTGGCCGCTTAGTCCTAACATTGTTGCCTGTTGCAAGAGCTCCTCTCAAAGATCCACTGTTACAGTAAGTTCTTACGTAACTGTACATCTTACTTTGAGGGGGCTCTTGCAGCAGGTAACCTGCTGAAACTAAAGCTGGCCCGATGGAAGCTTCCTGTTAGCAGCATCCAGTGGGACCACCTCGACACTGGCCCGCCTCATGTCACGATATATAAAAAGGGCTTCCCAGCCCATCCCCAGTTCTATTCCCCCTGGCCGAACACTAAGTCAGACCTCCGTGATGCCTTCAGCTAGTCAACCGCCATCTTTACTGCATTCCCCGCGTTTCATTTTTCTTAAAAACAGTGATTACTTCAACGATTTCTTGTATGTTGTCTTCTTCTCCATCCTCTATCAATAGGTGGCATTCCAAGTGTGTGTTCAGCAAGCAGATTCCTCATAAGGATGGCCATTCGGGTTGCCTTTTCTGCTTAGGCCCAGACCACAACAGAGGCCTGCCACCATTGCCAAGACTTTAACCAATGCACACGGCTCCGTCACTAGAAGACCCTTGAAGCCTTCCTGCCATCCAAGAAGATATTGGAAATGGAGAAGGAACCTCATTGCAAGAGTTCTTCATCCTCTCTGTCCTCTGGGTCCTCTTCCTCTTCTTCTCACAGGGAAAAGAAATCAAGCAGTAAACACAAGCACCGGGAGAAAAATAAGGAGGGACCCTGGGCAGAAGACCGCTCATGTCCCTGACGAAGTCAGCAACCACCTCAAGCTCATCCCCCCGCGGGGGGTCAACCTCCACCAAGGTGACTGTCTCCAAGTTCCCAGTGACCAAACCTCCCTCCCTTATTTCTACAGTAGGAAAAGGATCTTCGGGGTGCGGGAAGTTCTCCCCACCCTTCAGCCTCTTAAGCTTAGGCCCATTGTTCCTGAGGGGATGCTCTAAGTCTAGTGGCTCAGCCGGTGGTTCTTCAGGCATCAGGCCATTGTCTATTGCTCTCCTGGCCAGGGTGTCTGCTGAGTCCTCCCTGACATCAGGGGCTGATGCTACCAGGCGATGCCTGGGACCATTGCCCTCCTCCTCCACAAAAGATGGGCATCCATCCCGCTCAGGAGCTAGTTCTCCCATTCAAGTGACTCCACCTAGGTGGACACCAGCTGAGTCACCGGCCCGGCCTCAGCCTATGGCAGTTCCCGCAACACTAGCCTCCCCAATGCCTCCTCAGGTGACCCCGTCGCCACCAAACTCTCCAGAGTCGCCGGCTGGACCTGATGCCCCTCCTAAGCCAAGCCAACGCCCCAGGGTCTGATGCCCGATGACTGTATGGCGCATACAATTCGTCCAACGCCAGATAATACTTCTCTGGGTCCGACGTCAGGTACCCCAGATCAGCCTACCCCAATGCTTGGGTTACCCCAACCGGATGATCAGATGCCGGGGCCTTCAAAGCCTAACCCTCTGATGCTGGACAAACCGTCTCTGCCGCAAGACCCTCTGCACGCTCTAAATGAGCTTTTCACAACATGGTGAGCCTGTTTTAAAGATAAGGAGGTTCCCTGGGCACCTGTCAAGCCAGTTCCCCAGTGACCACCTCCGGATAAATCTCCAGTCCACCCGCCTCCTCAGAGACCTACATTGACGCCAGATAAGGACGTCACCCCTCTGCCTCAAGGTTGACCATATAAGCACCCACAATCACCTTCCCCCTCACCAGATTCAGGGGAATTTGGATGGGTATTCTTCCTCTTCCTCCAACCAGGGAGACTCTGACCTGCCGTCGGAGCCTGAGAGTGGCAAAGATGCCCCTCGTTCCCCACCCGATGACCCTGCATTTATGGATGTGATGTGTCACATCCAGCAACTAAATGGCTGGGATACAGAAGAGCTGGATCCAGAGCGAAAGCCGCTGGCCACCTTTCTTAGGTAAAAGGACACCTTGCCCATGGTCATCCCTCCTATGGTTGAATCCTACAAGGATGTCAGTAAGATTGCTTGGAAGTGCCCCTTTTCGACGCCAGCAGTGTCAAAGAAATTGGACTGGCTGTATACCATTCCCAAAGAATACCTTTTTAGGGGGAATAACCTGAGGTGGACTCTATCATTATTAATGCTGCCCATGACCAGTCCAGGCACCCTTGGCACCTCAGTACATAACCACCAGATAAAGACTCCATGCAGTTTGATAATCTGGCGAGGAAGGTGTACTCCTCGGCCACTTGTGCTATTCGCTTTCAAAACTTCCTTACCCACATGGTTCAGTACCAGAACGCCTTGTGGGACAAGGCACTGGAGGTTGCCCAAGCCATGCCGGATTGCCCAGGGCGGACAGAGCGGATACCTATATTGCAGTCAGGCTGGGACTTCAGTAATCACATCCTGCGGGCATCTTATGATACTGTGAACTCGATGGGGAGGGCTGCTGTTTATGCAGTTTGTTTCCACTGGTATTCTTGACTGAGAGTGTCCGGTTTCACCCCAGACATCCAATCCAAGATTATGGATGCTCTCTTCAGAGGGCCGGTCCTGTTCGGTGAAGATTTTCAGAATATCATCACTCATTTACAGGAATCTGGGAAAACCAATTGATCGGTACATACAATGTACATGTCTCAACCCAAGCAGCATTCCAAGCAGTCCTTTCGAAGGAATGCTAGATGGCCACCGAGAGGACAACAGTAGCAGAGAGCAGGAGAAAGGCCTCCACTCCTGTCTCTGGAGGTTCAGCCCCTAGGACACCCAGAACCTCCCAGCCAGCGCTCCCTCTCCCCGTCTCCTCAGCCTCACTTATTACCCGACCCCCCCCTTCCCCGGCTGAGGCCTTAGGGGAGGTGGTGGGTGGTCATTTTTCCTTGCACACAGAAGGGTGGCATCAGATAACAAAATATCAGTGGGTTCTGCAGCTTATCAAGAGACGGAACGCTCTCGAATTCACTGAGGTTCCCCTAGACAACCCTCTGGTTCAGTCCCAATAATCTCAGGCCCACAGCACTCTAATCGTGGAGGAAATCCAGGCTGTCCTACAAAAAAGGGCTATAGAGCCTATTTCCCTGACACAACAGGGGAAACATAGAAACATAGATTTTGACGGCAGATAAGGACCGCTTGGCCCACCCAGTCTGCCCATTTCCCTACCTAATGGATAAGCTGCAGATCCTAGTTAACCAGCAGCCTACTTCTTCCTACCCCCAACCCCTAGAATTGCCTTATGACTGTTCCATGCATGCTTGAATTCCACCACTGTTTTTGACTCCACAACATCCTCCGGAAGGCCGTTCCATGCATCCACAACCCTCTCTGTGAAAATACTTTCTTAAATTACCTCTGAGCGCCTTCTATTCTCAAATTTGCCCCTTGTTCTTGCACAACTCTTTTTGAAAGATGCTACCCTCTTGGACTTTGTTGATTCCTTGAGGTACTTGGAAGTTTCTATCATGTCCCCCTCCTCCTTTCCTCGAGGCTATACCTTTAAGCTCCTTAAGTCTCTCTTCATATGTCTTCCGTGCAGACCCTGCACCATTTTAGTTGCCCTCTTCTGGACAGCTTCCATCCTGTCTATGTCTCTTTATGATTGGGTCTCCAGAACTGCACATAGTACTCCAGATGGGGTCTCACCATCTGTCTGTACAGCGGGATAATAACTCTTGCTTTCTACTGGTGATGCCTGTCCCTATGCATCCCAGTATCCCTCCAGCCCTCCTTGCTGCCCTCTCACATTGCTTGCCCACCTTTAGGTCATCTGATATGACTACTCCCAGGTCCTTTCCATTTTTGTTGTTGTTAGTATCTCACCCCCATTGTGTACTCTTCCCTGGGTTTTGTTTCCAGGTGCATTACCTGCACTTCTTAGCATTGAATCTAAGCTGCCATACATTTGACCATTCCTCTAACCTTGCCAAGTCCTTCTCATCCTTTCCACCCACCTTGTGCATCAACTCTGTTGCAGATCTTTGTGTCATCTGCAAAGAGACATTTTCCTTCCAGTCCCTCTGCAATGTCGCTTATAAAGACATTGAAGAGGACCGTCCTAATACTGAACCCTGTGGTACCCACTAATAACCCCCTTTCTTCAGAGTGGACTCCATTTACTATTACTCTCTGTGTCCTATTCTCCAGCCAATTTTTACCCAGGCTGTCATCTTGGGACCCACTCCCAGGCTGGCTAACTTGTATATTAATCTTTTGTGTGGGACTGTGTCAAATGCCTTGCTAAAGTCTAGGTAGGCCATGTCCACAGCCCCTCCCTGATCTACTACTTTGGTCACCCAGTCAAAGAAATCTATCAGATTTGTCTGGCATGACCTTCCTGCTGTGAATCCATGCTGCCTTGGGTCCTGTGCCCCTCTGGCCTCTAGATACTCAACAATTCTTTCCTTCAGAAGTGATTCCATCATTTTCCCTACCACTGAGGTTAAACTAACAGGTCTGTAGTTTCCTGCTTCTGCCTTGCTCCCACTTTTTTGAAGGAGAATCACATCTGCCCTCCTCCAGTCCTCGGGTACCACCCCATCCTCCCATGATTTGTTAAAGAGGGTAGTCAGTGGTGTCACTAGTTCTGCCCTTAGTTCTTTTAGAATTCTGGGATGAATCCCATGAGGCCCCATTGCTTTGTCCACCTTCAGTTTTAAGAGTTCTTTCAGAACCCTTTCTTCTGTAAATGGACTGGTATCAACTTCTGTATCCAGAGTGTTTCTACTGTTTGTTTTAGGTACCTCCCCCACTTCCTTTGTAAATACTGAGCAAAATATTTGTTTAGTATCTCTGCCTTTTCACAGTCACCCTCTGCCCACCCTCCCTCCCCTTTATTAAACCTCACTAACCCACCTTTGGTCTTCCTCGCCCCTGATGTACCTATAAAAGGTTTTATCCCTCTTAACTGAGTTGGTTATCCTTTCCTCAGTTTGGGCCTTGCTGTTCTGACTGCCTTCCCAGCCTTTGCTTTAACTGATACAATTCTCTGTCCTGCTCCTTCTGTGATTCCTTGTACCTCCTGAATGCTTTCTTTTCTCTTGAACCTTCACTGCCACTTCCTTTGAGAACCATACTGGTTTCTTACATCGTTCGCTTTGTTTATTTGCTTCACACAAAGGCTTGTTACTCTGTGATGGCAGTTTTATTATTTCCATTGTTCTTCCACCCTCCTTCCTGCCCATTTGCTAGTGCATTCCTTAGGCACTCACCATTTTGGCAAAGTCAGCCTCCTAAAGTCCAGTACTTTTGCCTTTGTATGGCTTGACTCTATTGCTGTGTTTATTGTGAACCATACTGTTCGATGGTCGCTAGTTCCCAGATGGCTACCCACTTCTACATCTGTGATCCTCTTCATCTCCATTTGAGAGAACCAGGTCTAAGATTGCTCCTCCTCAGTGGGCTCCAATACTAGTTGTCTAAGGCATTCCCTGTAGGGCATCTAGAATAACCCCACTCTTCAAGTGCTGCTGCAGCTGCTCTCCAGTTAACATCTGGCATATTCAGATCACCCATCAGCAATATATCCCTTTTCTGCCATTCTAAGTATTCTTTCTATCATTTCCTTGTCCATTTCCCTCCTGAGAAGGGGTCTGTATACAACCCTGTGCGGATTGTGGTGCCATTGCCGGTCTCCAAATTTACCTACAGTGCTTCTTCTCTCCCAGTTTTCCTTTTGTTCTGTTGCTTTGATTCCTTCCCTTATGTAAAGAGCTACCTCCTCCTCTTTACCCTCCCTGACCCTCCTGTAGATAGTGTATCCTGGTATGTTTACGCCCAGTCATGGTTTTCTGTGTACCATGTTTCTGTGACTGCCACGATATCCAGATGTTCCTCCTCCATCAAGGCCACTAATTCAGGAAGCTTGTTACTCAGACTATGGGCATTGGTACTCATTGCTCTCCATTTTTGATGGCTTTACCTTCTTTTGCAGCATCCCCCACAGACCTTTCTACCTCGGTCTTTTTCTCATTTAGTACGCTGTTTTGTAGGGAGAGGCTGGGATTTTCCTGCTGCTTATCAGTGCTTCCCCCCTTAACTAGTTTAAAAGTTTGCCAATGAAGCATTTAAACCGATTGCTCAAAAGACTTGTTCCATTCTTGGACAGATGCAGACCATCCTGCCAGTATAGGCTGGTGTTCCTCCAGGTGGAACCCCAGTCCCCAGCGAAGCCAACCCCCTGTGCTCCACACCATTTTTTCAACCATTCATTAAACTGCATGGTGCAAAGTACCCTCGCCTCACTCATGCCATTGACAGGCAGCACCTCAGAGAAGGATATTGTGTGTGCTACTTGTCTTAGGCCCCTCCCAATTCTACAAAGTCCTTCTGCACTGCTCTAATCTCATGATGAGCCAAGTCATTTGTCCCTAGGTGGACAATGACGTCCAGCTCGAACTCCCGTGCAACTGTTCTCGTGATCCTGAGGGCGCCGCCTTCCTGTCTCTCCAAGCCATGGCACCAGGCAGGCAACTTACTTCAGTTTTCCCTGCTCCCCAGTTCTATCCCCTAATAATTGAGTCCCCCACCAGGAGCTGCTTTCCTTCCTGTGGTGTCCTCTGCTCCTTCCTGTGGGCCTCCCTTGTGACAGTTGTCCTCAGCCTCCTTAGTCTCCTCTGCGGGTGCATCCATAGTGGAGCTATGCTCCCCCAGAATGGTGTATGGATTGTGGTGTGGAACAACTGACTGGGTGTGCCTCTGTTCCGCCATCCTCACCCTCCCTGAGCCCACTGTGGTCCAACTGCTGTGCTTTCTTCGCAGCCTCTGAGGTAGTGGTGGTGGCTCTGGTGCTCCCTGGATGGGGGAGGTTCTGTTCCTACCATCCAGTGTGGCTTGGAGGAAGGTTCCCTTACTACTGTCCAGTGTGGCCTGAAGACGGGCAACTTCCTCCCTCAGGGAAGAGAGTTGTCTGCAAATAGGGCAGCATCTCAGCCTCCAGAAAGACTCCCGGAAGACTGCTGCCCCACAGCCATTACATTGCACTACTCCCCACATTTTTTTTTTTTTTTGTGTGTGTGTGATTGGTTTGTTATATAGAAATATATATATTATACAATGTGTATGCTTATATTGTCAGTGCAGTGTGCTAGAGAGGATATGACAGTGATATGCACCTTGCACTCTTGAGGAAATGATGTCAGAACCCCAGGTATAAAGGAACTATTTCCAGGGGTGGGTGGGGTGAGGAGTGGGAAGGGGTTGGGAAAAGGTTTTATTCACATTTATTCCTCATGCCAAAGAAAAAAAGGGGACCAGAGTCCGATCCTAGACCTCAGCCACCTGAATCAATACATTGAATGCAAAAGATTCAGGATAGTAACCTTGATAGGTCTACTTCCTCTGCTCCATCACGTGATTTGGTTATGCTCCTTGGACATGCAGGACACATACCTCCACATTCTGATATTCCAACCACACAGGAGGTTCCTTTACTTCTGCTTCCAGGAACACCACTGTCAGTTCTCGGCTTTGCCTTTTGATCTGTCCTCAGCACCCAGAGTGTTCACCAAATGCCTTGCAGTAGTGGCTGCAAATCTCAGAAGGCAGGGACATTACGTCTCCCCCTACCTCAATGACTGGCTCCTAACTGCTCCCACCAGGAACCAGCTCCTGGACACCATAAAGGCCACCTTCTTCCTATTTCATGACCTAGGGGTCACCTTGAATCTCCCCAAGTCCTCCCTCTGGCCAAGGGAGCAGCTACAGTAATAGAGGCAATTCTGGACATGGCCCAAGGCAAAGCCTTTCTTCCTCAGGACAGAGCAGAGTGCCTTCAGATGCATGCTTGACAACTCTCCTTGGCTCATCAAGCCCCAGCCAGTGCAGTCCTCCGGCTCTTGGGACACATGGTGGCAGCCATTGCCATAGTCCATCTGGCCAGGCTTTACATGAGAGTGATCCAGTGGAACCTGAGAGTTCAATGGGATCAACAATTGGACGACCTGGACCAACCTGTCTAGATGTCCAGTTCAGTCAAGCAAGCCCTGACATGGTGGCTGAATTCCTTCAACCTCTCCAGAGGAGTTTGTCTATGGAAGGAACCCCCCAGACAGATCATGACCACAGATGCATAAGGGCAAGGCTGGAGAGCTCACCTGAGAGATTGCCAGACTCAAGAATCCTGGGCCCAACTTGAGCTTCATCTACATATCAATATTCTGGAGATGAGGGAGGTTCTGTACACCCTCCAGGCTTTTCAGACAGTTCTTCTGTTGGGACCCATGCTGATACAAACTGACAATGTCAGTGGTATTTTACATCAACAAGCAAGGGGAGATTCAATCCTATCCCCTCTGTAGGGAAGCCATGTTGGTGTGGGCATGGGCTGTGGACCATCATCTGGACTTATTGGCAGTCCATGTCCCGGGTATCCAAAACACCCTGGCTGACAGCCTAAGTCTGTGTCGTTCCAGGGCCCATGAATGGGAACTTCATCCCTCAGTGGCAGAAGATCTTTCAACAGATGGGATCTTCCAGAACTGGCTATATTTGCCTACCCATCCAATGCAAAACTGCCCATTTTTTGCTCATTAGATCCAGGGCCTGGTGTTTTCTGGTGAGCTGCATTGTCCCTCTCCTGGACAGAGTGGTTCCTCTATGCCTTCCTTCCCTTACCTTTACTGCAGTGGGTCCTCCTCAAGTTACAGTTGAAGAGTGCAGAAATGATCCTAGTGGCATCGTTCTGACCTTGCCAGATCTGGTTCCCGCTGTCCTTCAGGGCTTCCTGTCCTAACTTCTTCTGGAGGATTCTGCCTCCACCCTTCTGACCGTGGTCTCTCCTTTACTGCTTGGGATTTAGTTCTAAAGGTGTCACCTGCTGCAAGAGCCCCTTCAAAGTAAGATAGTACAGTTACGTAAAAACTTACCGTAACAGTACATCTTCGAGAGGAGCTCTTGCAGCAGTTATGGTATTTCCCTCCCACCTTTCACCCTTTTAGCTACTTCTCCATCTCAGATACCTTCGTTCATTGGTTCTCCTTTTTTCACATACTTGCTGGGTCTCTGACGGGAAAACTGGGGATGAGCTGGGGGACCACCCCTTTGGTACCATATATGATGTCGGCTGCAGTCCCCCACTGGATACTGCTAGCTATAAGTTTTCTGAGGGGTCCAGGCGCCTGCTAGCTTCAGTCCTAAAGGTGTTACCTGCTGCAAGAGCTCCTCTCGAAGATCTACTGTTATGGTAAGTTCTTACATAACTGAACTTTTTTTTGCCAGCCTTGTAATCCCTCCCTTCCTGGCCTCCTTTCTTAGTCCATCATGAACTCCTACCCTACTGCTTCCCTCTCCAGTGTTCTAGCGTAGACATCAAGCATCTGTCCCACTGCACTGGGTCTCCTCTCTTGTTAAGTGAAGGCCATCAACCTTGAGGGACCTCCTCTCCCAGAAGATCCCCAGTCCCCTATAAAGTGGTAGCACTCTTCCTGACACCATTCCTTCAACACCCATTAAAGGGACACCATCAACCTGTTTTGCATTATATCATTTCTAGTTAAAAAAATACATTTTATGATTGCTTACCTTCTCTAAAATGTACTGCTATTACTGGTTGTTTTAGCTGCCTCCTTGCTTAGCAGAACTGAAATGCATGCTAATGTATAGTTATACCCCACCTTGTTTTGTTTCAAATTCTTGTGCTACTCTTAGAAACATAGAAACATAGAATTTGATGGCAGATAAGGACCGCTTGGCCCACCTAGTCTGCCCATTTTCCTACCTAACAGATAAGCTGCAGATCCTAGTTAACCAACAGCTTACTTCCTCCTACCCCCCACTAGGACTGCCTTATGCCTGTCCCATGCATTCTTGAAGTCCCCCACTGTTCTTGACTCCACGACCTCCTCAGGGAGGCTGTTCCATGCATCCACAACCCTCTCAGTGAAAAAATACTTCCTCACATTACCTCTGAGCCGCCCCCCATCAATCTTCAAATTGTGCCCCTTGTTCTTGCACATCTCTTTTTCTGGAAGATTCTACCCTCTTGGACTTTGTTAATTCCCTTGAGGTACTTGATAGAAACATAGAATGTATTCTTAATTATTATTAATTACTTCCTGAATATTAGATGTACGCTCAAACAGTGCAGCCACTCATGGTGCAATAATTTACTCTACTCCCACTGAAATATGAGTGGCTAGATTCTGAAGCCCAGGAGAGATGCAGTGGGAGTTGACCAAGGAAACATAGAAACATAGATGTTATTGGCAGAAGGGGACCGTATAATCCATCAAGTCTGCCCATGGTTTCCTAACCCCCCCAACTTAGCTGCCTGCTTGAGTATCCCACAATGCCTGTCCCATGCTCTCTTGAATTCTCCCACTATCTTTGCTCCTACCATCCCCCTCTGGCAGGCTATTCCATGGTACGACAACACATTCCATGAAGGAGCACTTCTTCATATTGCTCCTGAATGTACCTCCCTTAAGACGAAGGTCATGCCCTCTTGTCCTGTTATAGTTTTTCACCTGAAAAGGTTCTGCACCTGTACCTTGTTGTTGCGTTTAAGGTATTTAAATGTCTCTGTCATGTCCCCCTGATTCCTGCGCTGCTTCAGGGAGTATAGTTTGAGATCGTTGAGTCTTGCGCCATATGGTTTCTGATGCAAGCCCTGCACCATCTTTGTTGCTCTTCTCTGTACTGTCTCCGGCCTATCAATGTCTCTCCTGAGGTGTAGCCTCCAGAACTGAACGCAGTACTCCAGGTGGGGCCTTACCAGAGACTGATACAGAGGCATGATCACGTAATGCCTTCTGCTTGTGATGCCCCTTCCTATGTATCCTAGGATGCCACTGGCTTTTAGTGCTGCCTTCTCACATAGCTTGCTGACTCATCTGAGATGATCACCCCCAGGTCTCACTCTTGGCTTGTAGCCACCAGCTGCTCCCCTCCCATCGAGTACAGTTTATCTGGGTTATGTTTTCCTACGTGCATGACTTTACATTTTTTGGCACTGAATTTCAGTTGCCTGGTCCTTGACCACTCCTCTAGCTTTTTGAGATCTAATTCCATGCTTTGTTGTCCCTCTGGTGTGTCAACCCTGTTGACGATTTTGGTGTCATCTGCAAACAGGCACACTTTTCCCTTCAGTCCATCAGCAATGTTGCTGATGAATAGGTTGAAGAGGATTGGACCTAGAACTGAGCCCTGTGGAACCCTACTAGTCACCATACTCTCCTGTGACAAGGTGCCATTTACTAATACCCTCTGTGTTCTCTCATTTATCCAGTTCCTGACCCAGGCTGTTACCATATGCCCGACTCCCATGCTCTCCAGTTTATTGACTAGTCTCCTTTGTGTAACTGAATCAAAGGCCTTACTGAAGTAAGCATTAAGCCATGAGAAAGGAGGCGTTTACTAGGAATTAATGCATGTGGGGGGGGGGTTGGTGTACGAGGCTGAAGGATGAGTGCCCCAACCACCCAACCATGCATTAAAGGGAAATGTCCATGTCCCATTGTGTCCCACCTCTGTGTGAAGCAGGGCTCGATTAGCAAATGTAAAAAAGCTATTAAATTTGCCACTTGCTGATTATTATTTTATTTAGATTCATATCTGGTTCATCCTGTGCCCTCCCCACTGGCATTTTGCATTCTAACACCCTCCCCGTCGCGCCCACAAGCACGCACGGCTGTCCCCATGATGACATGGCAGGCAGGGAGCAGCCGACGTGTCTCCATAGACTTGTCATAGTCCAGGATTTTTAAACAGCTCCGGTTTGGAGGCCGGGTACCGCCGAGACATATGGAGACCAGTTACAGACAGCTAGTGTGCCTGTTAGTCTGTACCTGCTCTCGGTATTACAGGGACACCTAAAGACTCCAAACCAGAGCTATTTGAAACTACCACAATACATATTCAGCGCCAAAAAGATCTACTTTGGTGGTAGGACCCAGCCAACCTTTCAGTGGGAGTCCCTTTCCACCTTCCGTCTCCCTCCATGATTCTCACCACAGATGCCTCGAATGTGGGATGGGGAATGCATCTGGGAGACCATTGGACCCAAGGCTCTTGGTCTTCCGTGGAGGAGAACCTTCACATCAACATTCTAGAGATGACAGCGGTGCTCTATGCTCTCCAGGCCTTCCAGTTGCTTCTGATACCAGGAACACTTCTCATCCAGACAGACAACATGACAACTGTCTGGTACTTAAACAAACAGGAAGGCACCCGGTCGTACCCTCTATGTAGGGAGGCGATGTGGGTGTGGTACTGGGCGGTACAGCACGGCCTATCGCTGACAACAGTCCACATGCCAGGGGTTCACAACATTCTGGCGGGCAGTCTCTGCTGATCAGTCACCAGGGCTCACGAGTGGGAACTAAAGCAGGCAGTAGTAGATCTGTTTCTTCAATGGGTCGGCCAGATCTAGATCTCTTTGCCTCCCCATCCAACACAAAACTACCCAGCTTTTGCTTGCTTGTTCCCGGGCATGGTGCTTTTTGGTGAGACGCACTGTCTCTTTCCTGGACAGGGAGATTTCTATATGCTTTTCCTCTCTTTCCTATTCTTCAGAGGGTCCTGCTGAAGCTCCAAGCAGAGGTGGTACATATGATTCTAATTGCCCCTCTCTGGCCTCGGCAGATTTGGTTCCCATTGCTACAGCAGTTGGCACTGGAACCCCGAGTACCTCTTCCTCTTTCTCACGACCTTCTGTCCCAGGAGCACGGCACCCTGATACATCCGAGCCTCAAGTCTCATCATCTTCATGAGTGGCACCTGTGGACTTAGCGATCTCTTGCAATGACATCTCTTCTGGAGTTGCTCAGGTCTTCAGGTCTTAGTGGAGGCCAGAAAACCCTCTACCAGATCCACCTGCACTATAAAGTGGAAGAGATTTTCCATGTGGGCATCAGCAAAAGGCCTAGACCCCTTTTTCTGCTCGGCCTCCCAGGTTTTAGAGTACCTCTTGCATCTTTCAGAGTTGGGTCTCGGTTATTCCTTCCTGAAGGTCCATCTCTCTGTGGATTCGGCCTGCCACCTTCCAGTGAAGGGCAAAACTCTAGCACAGCTAGAAGTTTCCAGAACTTTCCTGAAGGGGATCCTTCACGTCAAACCTCCAGTCCAGAATCCCATTCCTCCTGGGATCTTAATTTTATGTTACAAAAGCTTACTTTGCCCCCTTTTGAACTGACAGCAAGCTGTGATATGCGTTTTTTAGCATGGAAAACGCTCTTTTTAGTTGCTATCACTTCAGCTAGAAGAGTTTCAGAGCTTCAGGTTCTAGTTTGCAGAGAGCCTTATTTAATTTTCCACAGAGACCAGTTGGCTCTGTTAACTAATCCATCCTTTCTTCCGAAAGTGGTTTCGGAACTGATCCTTAATCAGAATATTGAACTGCTGGTGTTCTTCCCAGAACATTCCAACAGGGGGGAGTATCTTCTGCACACCCTTGATGTGCACAGGATTTTGAGATACTATGTCTCAAGGACTAAGGAGGTTCGTAAATTAAACCAGCTCTTTGTAGCCTTTGCTCCCAAGTGCCAGGGCAAGGCTATCACGAAATAGACTTTGTCAAGATGACTGGCAAATTGTATTCACTACATTTACCAGAGGTATGAGAAGCCCCTTCTGGGAACGATTAAAGGCCACTCTACTAGGAGTGTATCCACTTCCACTGCTTTTTTAAGGAATGTGTCCACTGCGGACATCTGTGCAGTGGCCACTTGGTCCTCCATCCACACCTTCACTAAGCATTACAGTTTGGACATTGCCTCTAGGCATAGGGCTGGCATCGGCCTTGCAGTCCTGCAAGGCCTCCTGTCTTGACTAGACCTTTAGTTGGCAAACAATTTCACCTTCCCAGAACCTCATCTCCGACTCCTCCTTTTTGTTAAACTGCTTGGTATTCCATCCTATATGTGAAGACCTGCTGCAGGAATCCTCTCGAAGTAAGATATAGCAGTTACATAGGAGCTTACTGTAACAGTAGATCTTCAAGAGAGGTTCCTGCAGGTCTAGATTTCCCACCCACCTTTCCCCCAGCTCCTGTATTTATCTCTTTATTCCCTTCCCAGAACTTTGTCTCACCCAGGGCACAGGGTCTCAGGAGTTTTTCACTCCCTTTTTCTGCTTCCTCTCTAGAGGTCTCCAGCGGAAGAACTGGAGGGCGGGTGGGAGACTGCCCCTTTTATAGTGACACTGATGTCCGTCACCTGATGCTGGGGCTATCCCCGCTGATGATTGCTAGCTTCAAGTTTGCCATTTGGTCCTGACGCCAGTGGGCATAGTCCTATATGTGAAGACCTACTGTAGGAACCTCTCTCGAAGATCTATTGTTATGGTAAGTTCTTACGTAACTGCTATTTCTGGTGACCCAATCGAAGAAATCGACAAGGTTTGTCTGGCAGGACCTCCCTGCCATGAAACCGTGTTGTTTTGTATTGAACTGACCACTTTTTTCTAAAAAAGCAATGATTCTTTCCTGCTGCAGGGACTTCCATCAGTTTTCCCACTACTGAAGTGAGACTAACTGGGTGGTAGTTTCCTGGCTCTTCCTTACTTCCACTCTTGTCCTCCAGTCCTCAAGAACCTCCCCGCTCTTCAGTGATTGCTTGAAGAGCATCGCTAAGGGGGCTGCCAATTCCCTCCCAAGTTCCTTAAGTATTATTGTGTGTATTCTGTCAGATCCCATAGCTTTTTCCACCTTTAACTTGTCGATTTCCTCTAGGACCCTTTCCTCCATAAAGGGACTTGTGTCTATTCCTCCAACTGGTCAATCCTTTTTACCTGTTGTTGGTCCGCCACCATCTGCTTCATATGTGAAGACTGAGCAAAAGCACTCACTGAGTGCCTCTGCCTTTTCCATGTCTTGCTCATTGGACTGACCATCCTTTTTTGTGATTCTAACAGTCCCTTCCTGTATCTTCCTTTTTTCACATAAGTACCTGTAAAATGTGTTGTCACCCTTTTTTGTTCCTTGAGCTATCCTTACTTCTGTCTGGGCCTTTGTATTTCTTACCACTTTCCCTGTCTCTTTTAGTTTTTCCTTGTATTCTGTTTTGTCTGCCTCATTCCCTGACTCTTTATATTCCCTGAAGGCTTTGCACTTTTCCCTCACTGTGGTTGCCACCTCTTTGAAAAACCATAGTGGGTTTTTCCTCTTTTTATTATTACTAACCTGACAGGCACACTGAGATATGGCCAAGTTTATTGCATCTTTCAGCTTAGTCCAACACTCTTCAATGCTCCCTTCTGTTGTGTTACTACGTTTATCCTTCAGGCAGGCCTTCATTTTTGTGAAGTCCACCCTCCTGAAGTCAAAGACTTTCAGCTTAGTGTGTGTGGAGTCCTCAGTCCTGTTCACCTTGAACCATACTGTGCGGTGGTCACTGTTTCCCAGGTGGTCTCCCACTTTGACACCCAGAACCCTTTTACTGTTTGTGAATACTAGGTCTAAGATTGCGTTTCCTCCTGTGGGTGTCTTCACTAGTTGTCTCAGGCCTCCCTCTGTAGAGTAACCAGGAATTCCCTGCTTCTTTCCGATGCTGCTGTGCGGGAACTCTAATCAATGTCTGGTAGATTAAAGTCCCCCACCAGTACCATGTCTCCTTTGCCTGACCTGTGAAGGATGGTTTCCAGGATTTCCTTGTCCCTGGCTTCCTTCTGATTTAATGATCTGTAGATTACTCCCACCCTGATAGGTGTCTGGCTTCCTGCCCCGACTGTAATCCACAGGTCCTCGGTTTCCCCTTGTGCCTGCTGAATTTCTGTAGCATTGATGGTATTCTTAACAAAATAGCTACCCCCCCTCCCCTTTTTCCTGTTCGATCTCTCCTGAACAAGTTGTATCCCAGGATGGCCATCTCCCAGTCATGATTGTCTGCGAACCATGTTTTGGTCATGGCAACCCAGTCCAGTCCTACCTCCACTATTGTGTCATTGAGGTCTGGCATCTTGTTAGCCAGACTGTGTGCATTGAGACATAAAGCTGCCCATTCCCGATGTGCTTCCCTGTTTGTGATATCTCCCTTTGTGTTATTTTTTTCTTCCTTTACCTTCTTTTTGGTCCTTGGCAGCCTCTGCCAGGGTTCCGTGTCTTTTGCCTACTGCGACTGCCATTCTGGAGTGTCCTGCAGTACTGGTGCTAGTTTGAGGGGGAGAGATGGCAGGCTGCACATGTGCTTCTCCCAGAACTGCCATCATCTCCCTATCTGCTAGTTTAAATGTCCTGCATGGACATCAAATTTTTGACCCAGCACCCTAACCCCCACCTTAGGTGGAGGCCGTCAAACTTGTAGAACTCCTTTTCCCAGCAGTTATCCCAGTTTCCAAAGAAGTGATGCCATTTAGTGTGGGACCAGTCCTTGAGCCAAGAGTTGAGCTCACCTATCTCCTTCTCCCTGATTTTCTGCCTGGTCTTCACCTTTTCCCAAATAGGCAGAACCTCCGAGAAAGCAATGCTGGACGGAAGGGAAACCAATTTCTCCCGAGCTGGGCTAAGTGCTCCTTAAATTCTTCTACCAGCTGGCTAGCAAGGTTGTTAGTCCCTAGGTGGACCAGGAAGTTTGAGCCCATTTCTCCTATTTGTATTATGCTGACTATTCGGTCAGTGTCTCTCCAAGTGACAAACATGTATTTGTATGCAGTCTGTTATTCACTTTTTAAAAGAAAAAAAAATCCAAATCAAACTAAACAGCTACATCAGGAGTCTCTTCAAAATGTGAACAATCATAAAATGTGTTTTTTAAACTAGGGATATTTTGAGGCCTGAGGGGGTTGGCAGTGTGCCTTTAAACTCAACAGTTTCCTCTTTCCTCACGCTTTCTACCCATACACCCTGCCCCAACCAGGGAGGACCTCAAAAAAGGCCAGAAAATGATAGAAACATAGAAAAATTGATTATTTAGAAACCCTCACTCTGTATGAGCAGTGCAGTCACTTCTGTATTTTGCCTACTGAAATAATTCACTTCTTTTCCTTTTTGTAGTAAGCAAAATAGTTTAGTTTCATTCATAGTCTTTTTTAATAAACACTCTCTAGTATATTATGGCACACAGATTTGTTAACTTTCAGATTCTTAGTTCTTCTGTTCCCTTTAAGTCCAGTACGTAACAATCCTCTGAAATAGGTTTCTTTGAAAGAAAAAAGTGTACCATATATGAGTCACTTCAAAAGTCGAACTCTTCCCCTGCATTTTGTTCCAGGCTCAGTCGCCTAATCCAGTCGTTTGAGTGTTCATGCCTTTTTGTTTCTTTTAACTGGTTCAAATGCTTCTCACCATGGTGACCGAAGTTTAAATGGAGCTGCTCAGTCTATGCCAGGCACTTCCGTGCTCATTCCTTGCTGCGGGTGTGCTGCCCGTTGTTTTGTTCCTTTGCAGCAATCTCCATTCAGTCTCTTTCACATTCTGGTTGCTGTGAACCACATTTGAATGTGCTGACGTTTTGGAGCATGACGCTCCATCATCAGAGAGAGAGATGAAGGCAACTGAATAGAGATTGCTGCAAAGGAAAAAACGATAGGCAGCACATCCGCAGTGAGGAAAGAGCGCGGAAGTGCCTGGGCATAGACTGAGCAGCTCCAGTTTAAAGAAACAAAAAGGCATGAACATTCAAGTGACTGGATTAGGCGATTGAGCCAGGAACAAAATGGAGGGGAAGAGTTCGACTTTTGAACTGCCTCATGTATGATAAACTTTTTTCTTTCAAAGAAACTTATTTCAAAGGATTGTTACATATTGGACTTAAAGGGAACAGATATATGAACTAAGAATTTGAAAGTTAACATATCTGTAAGCCATAATAAACTAGAGAGTATTTATCAAAAAGACTATAAGTAAAAAGAAACTATTTTGCACTACAAAAAAGGAAAAGAAGTGAATTATTTCAGTAGGCAAAATACAGAAATGCGGCTGCACTGCTTCTACAGAGTGAGTGTTTCTAAATAACACTGTACCCTGGCAGTGTGCAGCTGAATGACCACCCAGTCCCATGACCAGGGTTCAAGCATAGCCAAAAAATTATGTTTTTCCTCATGATAGAAAAATTGATGGCAGAAGGAGACCAAGGTTCCATCAAGTTTGCCCAATAGTTCCTGAGACCATTTCAGATCTCAGGAAATAGCCCCTCCCACTGAACGCAACCCCGTCCAATCTCCTTAGATTTGATTTGAGCGTTTACTTTTTCCCAGCCCAGTTTGGAAGCTGTCACTGTCTTGGCTCCCACCACCTCTGCATACAGCCTATTCCAAGGCTGTACCACCCTTTCCAAGAAATAATGTTTCCTGAGTTCCCTTTTGAAGTGTGTCTCAGTTTCCATTTGTGCCCTCTAGTATTTGAGCTGGACACTTTGTTGAACAGCTCCAGGTAGGGCACCCTATTTATTCCTCTCAGGAACTTAAAGGTTTCTATCATATCCCCCTTCTCCCTCCTAGTCTCCAGTGAGTACATGTTCAGTGCCTCTAAGCTCCCCTTGTATGAAAGCTCCTGCAGACCCTGAATCATTTTTGTCACCCTTCTCTACACAGTCTCCAATCTGTTATGTCCTTCTTTAGGTGAGGACTCCAAAACTGGACACAGTACTCCAGGTGGGGCCTTGCAAGGATCCTATAGAATGATAGCATCACCTCCCTGCTTCTGCTGTCAAAATCTCTCCCAGTACATCCCAACATGTTACTGGCCTTGCTGTAAGCTGTGGTAAATTGCCTGGTCTGCTTAAGGGTGTCACAGATGATAACGCTTAGGTCCCTTTCCTCCTGTGAAGCACTTAGTCTGACCTCATTAAGCCAATATGCTGTCTTTGGGTTCGGCTTACCTAGATGCATCAATTTACACTTCTTGGGGTTAAATTTGAGCTGCCAGACACTACACCATTTTTCCAACCTCTGCAGATCTTTTTGAAGGTTCTTAACTGCTTCCTCGCTGTTCACCCTACCTCCTAGCTTGGTGTCATCTGTGAAGAGGCAATCTTGCCCTGAATACCTACCCCAGTGTCATTGATGAACACATTAAACAGTACCAGACCCAAGACTGAGCCCTGCGGTACAACACTAGTGACCTCTCCCTCTTCTGATTTCTTCCCATTGATGACTACTCACTGCTTTTAGTCCTCAAGCCAGTTACCTTTTCATTTAACAATACTCTTTGCGGTGCCCAGATCCTCCAACTTTTTAAGCAGGCGATTATGTGGTACCAAGTCAAAGGTCTTGCTAAAGTCGAAGTAGAGGAAATCTACTGGATGTCCACTGTCCAATTCCCAAGTCAACCAGTAGAAAAGTATAATCAGCTTCGTCTGACATGATCTACCTGCTACAAACCCATGTTGCCTGTCATCCTGAATGCCATTCTTGTCTAGATATTCTACCAGATCCTGTTTAATCAAGGCTTCCCATTTGTTTTTCCACCAACTATGTGAGGCTAACTGGTCTATAGTTACCAGCCTCCTCCCTGCTTCCACTCTTGTGTAGAGGTACCACATCAGCACTTCTCCAGTCCTATGGTACAACTCCCGTCCGAAGCGAACGGTTGAACAAATGTGCCAAGGGGTCTGCCAATTCCCCTGCTAATTCTTTCAGTACTCTTGGATGGATACCATCTGACCCTGGTGATTTGTCCTGTTTTATTTGCTCAAGTGCCTCCTTAACCCTGCTGGTGATGAATGTTTTCATTTCCATCTGTGGGACCCCCTTTGACAACTGCTTTAATACCACTTCAGTCATTAAGCCTATGTGTTCCTTGGTGAACACTGAACATAATTTATTAAGTTTAACCACCCTTTCTTCCTTTTTTTCCGTATATAACAGAAGAATTGTTTGTTCCCTGTTTTGACTCTGTCCGCTGTCTGAAGTTCATCCACCGCTTTTGCCCGTTTCACCTTCCTCTTAGCTTCCCTATTCTTTTGGACGTAATCTTCCCATTCGTTTTCACTCAAATTCCTTTTAAAGTTGGGGAAAGCCTCTCTTTTGGCCAAGTGTGTCATTAATCTGATGGACAATGATGAGGATTAGGGCTATAAAGAATTATGAATTGGGTAGGATAAATTCTGAACGCTGATTGGCTGAGGTATGCTGTAACCCATACCTTAATTTTAGCAGTGATCCTCCTGAAAAAATCTACTGGTGCCAACCTGCCAAAGGCCCAAACAGATCCCTGAGCCTTCAGAATTCCCACAACTCTCCACCCTTACAGAGCACAGTCAAAGAAAACAAATGCAGTCTTACATTTTCTGTAGCTGGTTAACATCCTGTGTTCTACCTTCTCTCTGTATAGCATGTACTGTATCTAAAGCAAAGTAAAACTGCAAAGAAACTAAAACAAAAAACTAAAACCAACAAAGACACACTAAAGACGGCACAACACAACCCAGAAGACAGAATATTTTTCTACTGTGCCCTCTAGTGACAGTCATCCAATGAAGAACTATTTAACCTAAAAAATGTATAAATATATTTTTAAATGTTTCCATGATCTGTATAAATCTCTATTGTATACCTCTCCACTGCCCCCTTCCCCCAGGATGCATCTGGAATTGAGCGGTAGTCCACTCAGTATGCCTTCCTGGTAAAACTTTTAAATAAATAAATTAAGAGTGTGACACAAAACCCATAAGTGGAATGAGACACTCCATGGTTGGATTTATGCTGAGATAGTTACATTTCCAGGGGTCTGGCAATCTCAGTGTAAATCCGATCCTGTCATGTGTTATTTCTTACATAGGTGGTACTATTTACATTTTCATGATGTTCTTTTAAAAATCTCTTCACGATATATTTTTTACCTGTTTTTTTTAAATATGTTATTTGTTACTTCTACCTCACAGTTTTTGGGTAATATGTTGAAAACATCTGATCCAATTATGATCAAAGTTGACAAGGACCATCCTTGCTATGAATTCTCAAGGCTATTAGCATCTCAGTAATGGTGACCTAATTATACATAAATAATGCCATCTGATAGAGTTTTACACTTTGGGTTGTATTTTGAGACTCACTTACATAATTGTGATCAGTCTTGGTATACTGTAGGCATTCCTTTGTACTGTCAGTTGAAAATTCTACTCCATGATTTTACTAAAAATCTAGACATTAATGAAAAACTACACATACCCTAATAAGCAGTGTCAGTGGCTCAGTAGGTAGCACACTCGCCTCTGAGGCCGGGAGATCAGAGGGCTGTGGGTTCAGTTCCCACATCTGGCACTTGGGTTAATATCCCAGTACTGACACTGTAGTGCAGCATGAGAGGGGTGCTGCACTTCTGAGGTGCCATCTTTTGGATGAGACGTTAAACCGAGGTCCCATCTGCCTGTTCTGGTGGTAGTTCAGGTGGATGTTAAAGATCCCATGGCACTTATCGAAAAGAGTAGGGGAATTTTATTGAGAAGAAGTGGGCTTCATTACAACAAATATACAAAGGATTGACAATATAAATGACAAAGGTAAAAAAACAAAGGAAAACAGCAAAAACAAAAAAAGATTACAAAAAATCAAGTCAAATTCCAAGAATCACAGTTAATCCAAAAATGACGAAATTGCGGTCTGGAATATCTAGAAAAATCAAACTTTTTCAAGGTAAATACAGCATTCCCAACATTCTGTACAATTTCCAAAATATGGATACATTTCTGGTGCAAAACTAGCAAACATCTAGCTTGCCATAAAAAATAACGCATAAAACATAGTACAATATATATATAGTTTCTGCATGATATTTAGTATGTAAAGCAGAATGAGTCCTAAACATAATATCAGCATAAGACAATTTAGTAAAAAGAGGTTCATCCCACATAACAGAAATAGTAGACCAAAAATCAGAAGCAAATGGACAGTCAAGGAATAAATGAGCCTGAGATTCTATAATAGAAAGGCAGGAATCCCTAGGGCAGTATCTATCAAGCATCATTTTATGTTTGAGATTCCCCTTAACACTAAGTCTACCATAATTACTGAGCCAGACCATGTCCCACACATAAGGAGGGAGTCTAGGATTCAGAAGTTGCTTCAATATCCAAGACAGACGATCAGGCGGACAGGATGGAAACGCAACAGGATCCTGAGCCTCTTGTCTCCAAATGTGATCATATACTCACTTCCTACTCTGTGTACAAAAATCACTGGGCTGTAAACCCCAAGTCATGGCCAGTTTCACGAACTCCAAACCAAAAGGCGGGAGGCCTGAAAGTTTAGCCAAAGACCCCTCTGCCTTGTTCCCTAGGAATGAGACAAGGCCGAGCCATGAACAAAGAAAAGGTTTCAGCCCTTATTACCAGGTTTCAAGGCCCAACCAAAATTATAACAAAAAAATACTATAAAAAAAAGGCCACAGGATGTACCATCCCCACCCCACCCTCACTGAGAGCCCGATAAATGAAACATCGCTTAATAGGATTCAACCGAGAACCCCAAAGGCCCTGAAAGAAAACACTATATAGTCTTGTAAATAATGACATGGGGCGGAAACATAACAAAGGTACAAAAAATAGGGAGCATCAAGGTTTTGAGTAAATAAACCTGTTTTTTTTTCCCAATCTGCTTCTGCCGCCACCCAGCTAAAAGCCTATCAGCCCTCCCTAATGCCCCAGTCCAGTTCAACAACGGTAAATCTCCAGGCCCAAACCAAAGACCGAGAATCCTAATGAGTTCTGAAGAGAGCCGGACGCCAGCAGAGGAACCAGACTCAGGAGGAGTGGGGGATCCTAGCGGGAGCCCAACACTTTTCAAAAAAATTAATCCGGGATCCTGCCACTAAGGAATACTATTGGAACACATCAAGTACAGCCTGCTCATCCGAACGGGATGCCACAGTCAGAACCAAGTCATCTGCATAAGCCAGTACTTTGATAGGAGGGAGGCCGGGCGACCCTTGTAACCCAAGGATCCCAAGGCAATGAAGAATTGCCCTAATCAAAATATCAATTCCAAAGGCATATAACAGGGGACTCAAAGGGCACCCCTGACGCACCCCCCATTTAACTAAAACAGGATGTCCCAACCAACCATTAACATTGGGCAGAAAAACTGCCTGAAAATAAAGAGCTCGAATCCAATCTATAAATTTGGAGGGAAATCCAAATGCAGCTAAAACCGAGAACAAATATGTATGGGAAACTCTATCAAAGGCTTTTTCTTGATCGATTGCCAGCACCCAACCCTGAATGTAATTCAGGTCCCCTAAGGCAAATAGTTCATGTAATAAAATCAGATTGTCCGATTGGCACCTACCAGGGATGCCACACGTCTGGGCAGGGCTAAGTAGCCGAGCTACCCGAACATGTCTAGCGAGCAAAATTTTTGCCACAAGTTTGCTATCCACATTAAGTAGACTCAAAGGCCTCCAGTTATTGATGTCAGAAGCCACCCCCTTCTTATGAATGAGGACCAAGATTGCCTCTTTCATAGACTTTGAAAAGGAGGCTTTAGACAACATTTCATTAAACAAAAGAGTTAAAGCAGGAACCAAATCAGTGCGAAAAGTAGAATAGAATCCTGCCGTGAGTCCATCAGAGCCAGGAGCAGAACTCTGCTTCAAACCAACAATGGCCTGTAATACCTCCTCCTCAGTAATAGCAGCAGAAAGCATCTCACATTCTGCTAAAGTGAGGGAAGGCAAAGATAATGAGGCAAAAAAAACATCATCATCAGCGACGGGAGATTCAGTCCCAAACATGCCTAAAACAAAATGTTCGACAACCTGAATCAGGGACTCCGGGGAACTAACCAGATCGCCTGAAGGGGATACCAAGTTATAAATAACCCAAGAGTCCACCCTATCCTGACAGTCTTTAAAGGGTCGAAGCCATCCTTGGCAATTTTAGTCCCAAAGCGAGCTTCATAGCCCAAGGATTTAGCCCTGTCATACTGCAGAGACTTCATCTGACCATGTAAAACAGAAATCTGTGAGCTATAATCATAATGATTATCATCAGACAGAGAAATCAAATTCTGCAATTGTTGATGTAAGGCCAGGTACTTTTTATATTGGCCGGTATGAGCTGCAGCGGCTTTCTGTTGGAAAACCTTCCTCCAACCAGCCTTAGTGTCCTCCCACCAGTCTAAAATATCCTCATAAATGTCAGCAACAGACAACCGTGCTGCCCAGTCTCGTCTCCACAACTTTTGGACTTTGGGATCATCAAGAATGGAATCATTGAGTCTCCATCTGTTCTTTTTACACCGGGGAATGTCAGACCAGGATAATACAACCCTCAGAGCCCGCATGATCCGAGAACTCACTACCAATAGTCTGACAATCAAGAACAGTAAGCGTATGGGAAAGAAATAAAAAATCAATCTTAGTGCGACAAGCACCCCGAAAATAAGTATATCCACCCCTGGGGTGCAGAACCCTATAGGCATCCTGAAGTTTAGCCGTAGACAGAACATTCTTCAGTGTCATAGAGTCACTAAACAATTTTGATGTCTGAAGTCCTCTAACAGACTGATGAAGACCACAATTAAAATCCCCGGCCCAAATGATCAGTCTAGAAGTATGCAAAAATGGTTGAATAGTTCGAAAAAGAGCAGACCGCAGTGCTTTGGTCTGAGGGTCATATACAGCAATTAACCAAAATTGTTCAGTATGGAAGGAGAGGTCAAGCAGCAGTGCACGACCAGGGAAAATATCCACCAATCTAGATACCCGAAGGGCAGGATTAGAAAACCAAATACCCACCCCATCACACTTATCCACCCCGGAGAACCAAAAAGAAGGGCCCTGTGACCAAACCCAAGAAGCCTGCTGAAGTTCTTTATTAGTTTTTAACCGAGTATCCACTAAACAAGTGATATCACAATGCATCTCTTATACAGAGAGCAGAACTCCACCAAGCTTTTTATCTCCCTTAATACTGTTAACATTAAAAGAAAGAATAGACAAGGAATCCATAGCAAAGATTAGGGTGATTTACCACGGTGACACTGTCTCGTCCGTTTAGCAATGGGGTCAACATCCCCGCCCCTGTCTGTATCAGTATTAGACACAAGGGAGGAGGTATCCGTATCATCATCCCCAGAATCCCTATCAGTAACGTCGGGAGCTAAAATCGAAAATTTATTACCAGAATCCCAGGACTGGGATCCAGGAGCCTTACCTTTACCAGAAACAGTCAGCCCTTTTCTGGTCCTTTTTTTAGGAACAGTAAAAGGGGTAGCCTGCTCCGAAACAGGCAAAGTCTGAGGCAAAGGAGGCGGAGGGGGAGGCATAACCATAAGTGTAGCAGAGTCAGGGACAACCAAAGGAAGCCCTCCGAAGACACAACAGAAGCAGGCTCTAGCAGCAGAACATCATTCTGAGGGGCCGAAGCAGGAGCTACCCCATCTTCGGGCTCCATAACAGGTGCAAACAGGAAAGAAGGGGGAAGGGGAGAAGCCACAGGACCAACACGAGAAAGACTCTCAGCAGATTTTTGTGCCTGCTGCTGTTGAGCAAGGTTAATGAGGCCCACATGGGAGGGACAATCGTCCCAGTTATGAGAGGCCCAAGGACAACGACCATAAGCATGACCAGTGTTTTCACAGAGATTACACTTAAAAAGGTTTAAACAAGCACTAGAAGAATGGCCAAAATCTAAACAATGGCCACATTTAAGTGTGTCACAAGCAGAGCTGAAGTGGGCACGAGATCCACATTTAAAGCAAGACCTAGGTTGCCCTGCATAAAAAATCAACCCCTTATCTTTCCCAAGAAAAAAAAAATTAGGCAAGTGAGCTGGACCAGAGTCAGAGGAAAACAGCTTAACCCTAACCCTCCATCCACCATCCCAAATCTGTTCACTATCTAAAGTTGGGGTAGGTTTATTCAAAACCTCACAACGCTGTCGGAGCCAAAATAAAATGTCCTCAACATTGACCCCTTCGTTTTTAAACATAGTAGTGATAGTCTTAACAGTAGGTTTCATCAATGGGAGAACATGAAAGGGAGCCCAAAGGGGGGAAGTTTTAAATTTAGCATACTGAACCCAAAAACGATCCAAATGAGAAACATGTTTAAAGCTCACATCAAAGTTGGAATTCCCTAAACTAATCAGGGCAAAAATTTCAGACGAAAAGAAATGCATAGACCCTTTAAGCAAAGATTTAGCAACATACAGCCTGTCAGGGGGAGTATCTAGCCCCCCTTTATATAAAAACTTGACAGCATTGTGTCTAGGAGCAGGCTCACCTTTATTGGATTGGAACAAATCCGTGAGCTTAAAACCCACTGAAATACCAGGTTTGGGAGCGGCACCCTGCCGTGACGCAGGGTCCTGACCCAGACAGGCTGGTATTGGGAGTCGAGCCTCCCGGTGCCTCGGAAGCTGGAGAAACCAAGCTCGAAGTGGGACACCGAGAATCAGAGGCATATACTTCAACACCAGAAACAGGAACCCCAGGAACAACAATATCCCCCTGTACAGCAATATCCCCCACAACAGTATCACTAACAATCTCAGAGTCCAAAACACAAGGAGAAGATGAATTACCCTCAGGCAAGTTGGAGCTCAGAGGGTCAGAAGACACAGCGTCCACCTGTGCAACAGCGTTTTTCAACATCATAATATAGGAAGGATCTTGTGAGTCTGGTGACCAGGACCCACCTTCCGATTGTTCCCAGCCAGCAGCCCGTAACACCCGATCAGGAGACCAAGAAGATTCTGTTGGCAGGACCGCAGGTTTCAAAGTACTAGTCCCCTCCGAACCAGGAGCAGAAGGAACTCCGGGCTGTTTGCTCCAGCTAGGTCTCTGGACTCGGGAGGCGAAGGAAAACATCGGTCCAGCAGAAGTCACCCCTGGAGTCGGTAAAGGAGGAGGAACAGGGGCACCATCAAAAAGCACAGAGGAAACAGGCAGAAGGGGCTTTAGGCACACGGATACTGAACCCGACGAACTGCCAGCCCGAGAATCAAGGGAATGTTCCCTAGGAAGCAGCGGAACCACCGCATTCAGGGTAACACCACTTTCCTCCGGTCCAGCTGCAGAAGTCATCCGACTGGAAACAGAAGACACCGGAGCAGAGGGTCCAGCAACGTCGGAAAAAACAGCAAGTTCTCGATCAAGTAAGTCCATCCGCAGCATCAGTTGAGAACGCGTGGCTAGTAGACCAGTTTTATCCTTAAGCAAAGGAGGCACAAAATCACAAACAGAACGAGGCACAGCGGAAGTATCAGGAGAGGTAAGAATACTGAGGTCAGCAACCTCAGCCACAGCACAAGCAGCAACAACAGCCTCTGGATCAGACAGTACAGGAGAGGAGGCCAGCTCCCCTACGCTAGATGCATCCATCTCCTCCAACATCCTAGGCAGACTGGTCACAGCAACGCTGGTGGCCAAGGGTTCCCCTGCTGGCAGCAATGCAGCAGAGTAGGGGAACTTTTTATTACAACCAGAAAACAAAACATGTACAAAATAGTGTTTACAGCACACAAAATCATAATATAAAGCAAGGATTAACAGAAATAAGTATTACATCATACATTCAAAAATCAGCAGCAGTTTAGCGACCCAAAAAACTAACCAGTGCAACCCCCCAACTAAAATAGTAGGGAATTGTTTATTATCACAACAGTAGACCAAAAGTGAAATATAAACTGTGGTATGTCACATAAAATAATAAACAAATCATATGGAAAACAAAACAAATGAGTATTGTCAACATACCATGTCAGAGCAATGTAAAAGAAATAATATGAAAACATCCCCCCACTAAAAAGGATTAGGGGAGTATTTGCAACTAAAAAGCAACAATCAAACAATAATATATACAGTAGAAATCATAATGCACAACAAATGGAAACCAAACAAGTATACTAGCATACAAATGGGATGTACAGGAAGCATAGAAACCAAGTATGCACAACAAAACAGCATCATAAAATGATTGGAAAATTAAAAAAACAAATAGTACCAGAAGATACAAATGCCCCCTTAGAGCGAGGAAGTGGGTCTAAAACAAAACTAACACGTATGCAGAAAATAGCAGTCCCCACCAAAATTACCCCAAAAGGAGGTTCTAGCCTTGCAAGCAGGGATACCCAGCACTTTTCAAGAAAGCCTGGACATAGCACCATAACCTTTACCCTGTGTCAAGCCAGTTCATTTTCCTCCACCACAATCGAAACAGTTCAGGATGCACTTTTTCACTTTCCTGAAGTCTCCAGCTAAGTACTACCTTCTTAATGTTATAAATAATCTGGGATACAGAGAGTAATTTCTGCCGAAGTGTCAAATTACACCGTGCTTGCCACAGCTGAAAGCCTATATGACCCATTAACAGGCGCATAGTGATTACATCATAAGTCACCCAGGAGCCCGGCAGAACCCCTTCCACCCAGATCTGTGATGTAGGATCCTGAAAAGGATTTAAAGGCCACACATCCTGAAATTGGGACCAAAAGGAAACTACAAAGGGACAATCCACAAAAAAATGTTCCATAGTTTCAACCACTTCTAAGCAGGTTTCCTCCTGGGACAAACCTTCCAAGAGTTCTTTATGCCTCATATTGCCTTTTACCCCAATCTCCTGTGGAGACATAGCTAAAAATCCCACATATAGCGGGGTACCCTCTTGCTTACTAATAATTGTAATTTGGAATGTTGCTCAGAAACTGGTAAATCATGAAACCAAGGATCCACAAAAAAGTAATCCTGCAATATAGTACTATAGAATTGCTGACGTGTTTGAAGAAGAAAGGATTTTCTGACAACATGCCAGGATTTCAACTTTTGAAACATCGTATGAAAGTGACTAGTCAATGCACATAGCCGTACCTGCCAGGCCAAAAAGGAATCCTGAACCCAATGCCTAAGAAGGGGATCTATACTATTAGCCACCACGGGGACCAGATCTTAACAACCCCCTTGAGCAAAGGAACTAAATTATAAAAGATAAATATACTATGCAAGAATACAACCGGATTCACCATACCCAAACCTCCTTCGCCAATAGGTAAATAAGTGATACCCCTCTTCACTGGATTTAATCTATTACCCCATAAACAAAGAAAAAATACATCATAAAGAGAGGTTTCTAAAGAAGGGGGAGGGGGAAAAACTGCAGCTATAAACAAAAAATATGGCAACAAAAAAGTTTTAATCAAATAAATTCGCTTTGCTTTAGACATTCGGCCCTTATTCCAGAGTAACACCCTATTACGTGCCTCCAATAATTGGCTCTCCCAATTGTACCGATGATCATCCACACCTCCAAAATAAACACCAAGAATCTTCCTATAGCCTGTTTTAATAGGCATGTCCCAAATCAATGCCACATCAGTGGCCCCATACCCCAAAGGCAATATCCCACTTTTAAACCTATTAATAGAGGAACCAGACATAGCTCAAAAGGTGTACAATAATGTCCATGCAGCAACAGCAGAATTTTTATCTGACAGAACTAAAACCAAATCATCTGCATATGCTATTGTCACTATCTGTGGGTCCATATAACCAACTGATAATCCAACAATATCATCTGTATTATTTAAAGCATGCAAAAGGGGGTCCAAGGATAAGACATAGAGTAGGGGACTTAGTGGACACCCCTGCTGTACTCCCCTATGTACCTCAATATCTCTTCCCACCCATCCATTTATGCTAGGTATCAGAGTGATGTCTGTATAGCAGGTACGTAGCCAGTTTATAAATTGTGAGGGAAACCCATACTGCCTCAAACTCTCCCACAGATAACTATATTCTACTTGATCAAAAGCTTTAGCCTGGTCAAGACAAACCAGATGCCCAAACATGTCTCCAGATGCTCCTTTAGCTATAAGCTCCTGAGTAGGATCAGTGCATCCTGAACCCTTCGATGTGGCACCCCACTAAATTGTGATGGATGTAATAAGGAACCCAATACACCCTGTAATCTAATACAAAAGATTTTCATCAAGATCTTATAGTCAGTGTTCAAAAGAGACAAAGGCCTCCAATTATCTAAATCCCCACGCTCCCCTTTATTTTTATACAGTAAAAGCAACACACCCTGTAACATGCTTTTAGGTAGAGACCCTGCCTGTAACCCAGCATTCAATATCCGATATAGTTCAGTACCCAAAACTTCCCACAAACTTTTATAGATTTCATGGGACAATCCATCAGCACCTGGAGTAATTCCCGACTTCAGAGACCAAATTGCAGTCTTTAGTTCATCTACCGTAATGGGTTGGACCAAAGTAGACTGCTCATCTATAGACAAAACAGGACTGGTCTTCTAAGAAACCAATCATTAATGGGGTCTCAGGGAGCAATCTACTGTTAAAGGATGCAGTAACATAGTCATGTTCATCTAAATTACCAGTGTTTGCTGTAACACGCCCCAGTTGAGGTGTTTAAATACATCATAGCTCGGGAGTGTTTAAGAAGTTTCAGATTTTCAAAAGGTAAAGTATCCTTCTTTGTACCACTAATCCCATATGTATGCTTTCTCTCCACATCCTGTAAAACCTGAGATTGTAAATTAGCCAACTCTTCCTTTACCTTTTAATTTGATCCAAACCTGCAGATCCCAAAGACTGAGGAAAGTAGACAAAAATGAAGTCGCTTCTCTAAGATATTGAAGTCCATCATGCCGAATCTCCCATTTAAACGACCTATGGTTTGAAAATAGAGTCTGACTTCACATTTCGTGTCCTCCCACCAAGTATTTAAATCTTCATATAGAAAGAAAACAGACTGATGTGCTAAAAAAAGGGAATGTAGACCATCAGCCACACCAGGGATATCTAATAAGATAACATTTAATTTCCAAAAACCTGGCCCCCTCCGAACTTCAGGCATGTCACATAACACTAATCTATGCATTTTATGATCTGATGTGGCCACCTCCTGCAAGGACTGTGATTGCACTACAACCCTGGTGAAAGAAAAATAGTCAATTCTGGAAGCTCTAGTTCCACAAAATAAGTATTTCCAAACCCATTAGAGGTAGGCCCAAAAGCATCATTCAAACCAGTATCTGCAAGAAGTTTTGACAAGCTTGCCATATCACTATACACTTTCTTCCTCGCTCCAGAAGAAACACTGGAAGGCAAGGAGCAGTTAAAGTCCCCCAATGATAGTAACATAAGAGGTGCATAAAAAAGGATATAATGAATTAAAAAGGGTTACTCTATCAAATTTAGATTGAGGTGCATAAACATTAAGTAACCGTAAGGGTAAGGAACCCCACTTAACATCCAAAACCAAGGCCCTACCGGCTAAAATCTCTATCTGATTAATTACTTTTATATGTGAATGAAAAAAACAAATCCCCACCCCACTACACCAAAGACCAAAAACAATCTCCCCACACCCAACCAGTAGTGGCAGCCTCTATCTCCGTAGGAGAATGCAAACGAACATCCTGCAGGAAAACACAGTCCAGATTTTCATATAAAAAATGAGAATAAGTGCTCTGACGTTTAACAGGAGATTTAATGCTATTTGCATTTAAAGTTGCCACTCTAAAGTAAAAGGGAACCATGAGTTAATGAAAGGGTAAAGTCACTTTACTTTGCTAGATGCTCTTGTTACCCTTCCACTTTTCCCATCTAATGGCTTAGGGCCAATCTGTCCTTCAGCAGGTTCCAAGGACTCAGGCCTTAGGGGGGGGATGCAGAAGGCAGAGACATGTCGGAAACCGCCTCTGGAGCCTCTACCAATACTGCAAAGGTATTAGGGTCAGCAATAGAACCATGTATGGAAGGTAAAGCTGTTTTCCTACCCACCTTCCCCTTTCCTTTAACAGATTTCCCTTTCTTGCCACTAACCATAGTAAAACCGTCTACCAAGGGGTCCAAACTAGACAATACCGAATCCTGGCAAATAACCCCCCCTGTCCTATCTCTAGTACCTCATGAGTCACCACTTCAGGTATATCAATAGAGTCTGTGCTTGAGGTAGAGTTCGCAGTCAAACCTGACACGGGCAAAGGGAGACTAGCCCCAGAGGTACTGGGATCCAACCTTCCTCCAGTAGGAATGCCAAGTCGAACTGCCTCCCTAATATAATGGTCCTGTACCCCAAAATCAGCTTCCGGTGTGTTTTTAGCTGCCAAAGGGCAAAGTTCAAATGTGTGACCCACCACATCACAAAGATTGCATTTAGAGGTTTGGAAACAGTGAGCACTGGGATGACCAGACTCCCCACAATAAGAACATTTTAGCACATCACAAGAGGTGCTTATGTGAGTCCGAGACCCACACTTGAAGCAAACCCTTGGCTGACCTCGATAAAAAGGAACCCTTATCCCTCCCCAAAAAAAAACAGTTGGGGAGATACACCAAATCAGAATCAGTAGAGTGGAGTTTAATGCTAAATTTCCAACCCCCATTCCAAAATCCCTCTGCATCCAGGATAGGAACAGGATTCCCCTGTATTTCACATCTTTTAGATAACCAGTTAACAATATCTACAACATTAACCCCTTCATTTCTGAACATGATCACAATGACCCTAAAGGCCTGTTTTGAAAGAGGCAGTACAATAAAGTCCGACCACAGGGGATTAGTTTTTAGATTTAAATAGCGACTCCAGAATAGTTCCAAAAGAGCTGGGGTGCGAAAACTGACATCAAATGTGAACTCTCCAGGAACATGGATCAAGCGAGACTTCAGAGAGGAAAACCCATACTTTTCTTCAATAAAGTTTTTCCAACATAAAACCTATCAGGGGATTATCCTGGGGCCAACATATCGTAAACGAATGGCATTTCGCCGCTATTAATTTCTAGAGGTTGCCTAAAATGACTGGCAGAGAAGGTTTTTCCACAGGTTCCAAAGCTGGCCCCTGTATGACAGAGGAAGTAGCCACATCTGCAGCCATTTCCACTGACAGGCTGTCCAAGGGTAGTCCAGAATCAGTAGTAGATTTAGGAAAAGGGGAGGCTGGAAGTGCAGAGACTAAAACAACAGGAGAAGGGACTGTTAAAGCCACAGTACTTATCTCTGCAGACTCCGGTAGTGCTGAAGATCCATCAGCCGGCTTCCATGAATCACCCGAAATCGGAATCCAGCCAGCTCCACGCAGCGCATGCTCCGGAGACCAGGATTCATCTACCAGATCTCCCCAATCTTTAGAAGTCGAAACTTCACTGACTTTCGGCCTTTCAGTAGCCGGATGCAACTTGCTGGGCCCCGATGCTGCTGCAGTGCTCGGGGAACCCTCCGATCTCTTCCGCTTCCTGTCGTCCTCCACAGCAAGGTTCCTACGTTCCTGTACCAATAATGCACTCACATGAAGAAGTTCCTCTTCCAAACAGCGTCGTTTCTCCGACAAACTAAGCCCCAACGTAGCAACAGAAACTGAAGGACCACTTGAGTTGGCATTTTGCTGGCCACCTCGCAGGTGCATCCCAGCCACCATTTCAGCATTTCCAGACTCGGTGAAATCAACAGGTAAGGAATTACTCTGGGCTATCGCAGCCCCATGTGCAGCTCCTCCACTGTCCTCCTCCTCCGCCATCTTGGTCCCACCAGAAAATGGGTCCCCCCTGCTCACAGGAAGCAGGAAGTAGGGGAATTTCCCTGGTGTCCTGGCCAAATTTCCCTCATTCACTAAAAAATACCACCAACAGCTTAATCTGGTTCAAGGTCAGTTGGCATTCATCTGTATCCCCCTCCCCCGGGTCATGCCTGAAAATAGGCAGGATTTGTCTAGTGCACTTACCCGGTCAACAAAAACGAAAAAAAAAAAAAAAAAAAGAATCAAGGGAAGTACATGCAGATCACTATGAAACAATTTAGGCTGGTGGTGCTTTAAGCAGGAGTGTCTGGTGCCAAATGGCCTCTTGTGCAATCTTTAAAGGCAGAAAACAGAAGACACAGAAACATGTGTCATCCTTCTCAGGAGTCATCAGTGTGTCTCATCTACATCAGCCCAAGGGAGGGAGAATCCAGCCCTCCCAGTTTGGATTATGGTGAGCCCAAAATAAGAATGCAATCTAAGTGTCAAAGAGCTTCAAGGGTGACCTGGGAAAGGCACTGGCAATAAAGCCAGTTTTGAAAGAAAAGTGGACTTAACATGGCCTTATTGCGAATGCCCTTCTCTGGTAGCCCTTGCCCCAGTGCTTTTGTGCCGAGGTTCTTTGTCTTCCAGGCATTAATGAGAGTCACTGGATAGTTGATACCTTTTATTAGACCAATGTATGTCTTGTGTCTTGTACAAAGATAGTATAGTACACAAGCCTTCAGGTGCCCAGCAAGTCCTTTCATTAGGTGCAGTAGCAAACTGAATTGAAGAAGCTAATGTTATACTGCAGTGAGATGCCTTTTTTCAAAATAATTTATGACTTAATAGTGAGAAGAGTTGAAAGGAGGGGTTGGTGGACAATGGCTAGGAACAGGTCCATAGCTGCGAGGAGGTGCTTTGCTGTAAGTGCTAAGATATTAATTAGTAAGAGAGGCTGAATGGGTGCATTATTGACATCAGTGAGATAATTTTGTGCACAGTAAGTTCTGTCCGGTGGTTGGCTGTTACAGTTTTGGCTGTATCTTGAAAAATACTTATCCTGTTTTGATCAGACATGATATATACACATGCTTTAGAACCACACCTCGAGGCTAGCCTCATATTGACTAGAATGTCTAAGTGTGAATTCTGGCTTCTTATCATTGTTAAATGTTTAACAAATCTCAATCAGAATGAGTTTCCAATTAATCAAACGTGCTATGGATGTTTCTTTCTGCTAATTGTTGATCCTAGCAGCACTTAAGTCGTGGAGCTCTAATTATGTATGCATTCTGGCTTGTGACTGGTCATTCACTTCGCAGCTCCATTTTGGGCCATATCATGGGAACAGCTCATCCAGTTGTCATCTAACTAAAGTTCCATACTACTCATTATTGCAGCTGTTAGCATGTCATCCAGGGTCCTCTAATTGGTTTACCCATAGCGCTTCGACAGCGCTAGTGCCGTCATCCCCTACAGTGATGGCTGCAATGCTGACTGTCGGCATTGCAGCCATGGGGATGTCGGCACACACTATAGGGGGGTTCTGCCCCCCCACCCCCTAGTCTCTAGGATTCTAACTCTGAATTGGAGTCGGACTGGGGGGGGGCACACACACAGCAAGGCAGTCCCGATCGGCACACAGACCACCACAGCGACAGGTGGGTTTTGCTCGATTTGTGTCACTGTGGTGGTATTCGCTGTGCCAGAGTCGCTCCAGCAATGGTATACGTCTCTAATTATATATTCATTCAAGCATGTGATTGTTTGTTATGGATGCAACTCCATTTTTGTGAAATTTCATGACAACAGCTTATTAAATTATGATTACTGGGTTTCCCTTTTTCCCATAGGGAAACCGTGACTTAATTTACCGTAATAAAGGAGTGTTTATTATGGCAAACACGTGCACAGTTTCCCTCACTTTGCATGAGCCTGCCGCAGTTCCTCACTTCCCAAACGATCTCCGCTTGCCTTCTCAATGAAAGATAACCGCCGGTAGAACTCAGAGATAAGTTTTTTCTTTGAAAACTTTGCTCATTTTCCAGATTTACATGGATTAAAAAAGCATGTTAAAACATTTTAAAAAGTCAAACATCACACATTTGGGAACCGGCCGAAAAGGAAACTGGAGTGCGGCTACACCAGAACCACTACTATTTGATATAATTGCTGTGGCAAAAAAGGGAAATTCAGCAATTATATAAAATAAAATATGGGGTGGTGTGTGTAATGAGAAGTTTACACTTGCCCAAGGGGTTAGATGCTTTCAGAAATGTAGCATCTAACCCCTTTGGGTGTGTGTAAACTTCTCATTACACACACACCACCCCATACTCTATCCTATATATAATTAAACATGATAAGATGTTTCTTGCTGTGGTTTTTAATGCCATTAGCATTGCAGCCATGACAACCAAATTATGCACTGTACATATAAGGGTTTGTGATTGATAGTTAAATTTTTAACTCTGTTTTAGGTAAATGCTTAGGTGAATGTTTATATTGTCATCAAATTTGTATGGAAGTTTCTTTCTGCTGATTCTTGAAGTTGTTAGCATGTTGCCTTTGGTTACCACTGAAACTTAGAAACATAGAAACATGGAATTTGTCAGCAGCTAAGGATCGCTTGGCCCACCCGGTCTGCCCATTTTTCCCTACCTAAAGTACATAGATACATAGATACATAGACAGTGTCGGCAGATAAGGGCCTATGGCCCACCCAGTCTGCCCATTTGAGCTTGTAAGTTCAGTTTGTTTTCCTAGAAGTCTGTTTCCCCTTACCCCTGACCTCTAGAATTCCTTTATGTCTATCCCATGCATTCTTAAATCCCGTGATTGTTTCAGCTCCCACCACTTCCTCTGGCAGGGTGTTCCACTTGTCCACCACCCGTTCTGTGAAGAAATTCTTTCTCATGTTTCCTCTGAATCGTCCTCCTCCAACTTCATCCCATGCCCTCTAGTCCTGGAACATCTTTTCGCTTAAAATAGTGTTTTCCTGCACTCTGTTTCTCCCTGTAAGATACTTGTATGTCTCTATCATATCCCTCTCCTCCTCTCCTCCAGGGAGTACATGTTCAGTTCCTTCAACTTGTCTTCATAGGACTTGTGATGCAATCCATGCACCATCTTTGTTGCCCTCCTCTGAACCTTCTACCCTGTCTATGTCCTTACGTAGGTATGGTCTCCAGAACTGTACACTGTACTCCAGGTGTGGCCTCACTAGTGTCCTGTATAGCGGAATTATGACCTCCCTTTTCCTGCTGGTGATGCCCTGCCCATACATCCCAGCATCCTATTTGCTTTACCTGATGCCTTGTCACACTGTTTCTCACTTGAGGTCATCAGAGATGACAACCCCAAGATCCCTTTCCTGCTTGTGTATGCTATATCCTCACCCCAACTGATATATTGTGCCAGGGTTTTGTGCCCCATATGCATTATCTTGCACTTCTTTGCATTGAATTTCAACTGCCAAACCCTTTGACCATTCTTCAAGTTTCTGCAGGTCCCTTCTCATTCTGTCTACACCTCTGGTGTGTCTACTCTGTTACAGAGCTTTGTGTCATCAGCGAACAGTGAAATTCTGCCTTCTAGATCCTGCGTAATGTCACTGATGAAGATGTTGAATAGGACCGGTCCCAGCACTGATCCCTGTGGTACCCACTGGTCACTCTTCCCTCTGTGGGTGACAGCCATTTACCACCACCCTCTGTGTCCTGCCACCCAGCCAGTTACCTACCTACCACACTACTGTCCTGCCCACACCCATATTCCCCAGTTTGTGTAATAGTCTTCTATGTGGCACAGTGTCAAAGGCCTTGCTGAAGTCCAGATAGGCCATGTCCACTGCCTCTCCTGATCCACCTCCCTAGTCACCCAGTCAAAAATTCAATGAGATTGGTCTGACATGACCTCCCCTGGTGAAACCATGCTGCCTTGGGTCCTGTAGTCCATTGACAACCAGATGTTCCACCAATCTCTCCTTCAGAAGTGCTTCCATGATCTTTCCCACTACCGAGGTGAGGCTGACTGGTCTGTAGTTCCCTGCTTCCTCTTTGTTCCCGCTTGTATAAGGGGACTACATCTGCTGTCCTCCAGTCTTTGGGTACTCTCCCTGTTTCCAGTGATTGGCTAAACAGGATAGCCAGAGGTTCAGCCACCACCTCTCTTAGTTCTTTAAGGACCCTGATTTTCTCCCATCTGGCCCCATTGCTTTGTCAACTCTTATTACTTCCAGTTCCTTCAGGACCCTTTCTCGTGTAAAGGGACTTGTGTCCATTTCTGCACCATTCTCACCCCTTGTACTCCCTTCAGACCCATTGCCCCCCTCTTCCTCATTAAAGACTGAGCAGAAATACATGTTCAATATGTCAGCTTTACTGTTGTCATCCTCCATGCGACTCCCATCCTCCCCCTTCAGTCTCACTATCCCTCCCTTTGTCTTTGTAAAGTATCACTGTAGACCCTGCTTGATCTGTGGCTCTTTTTCCCTTCCCTCATTTCTTTTCACTGAGATCCCCTTATGCATATCCCTTGCATTCTTCAACCCCATCGCTGTTTTTGCCCCCACCCATTGGCTGGTAGACTGTTCCACGAATCCACTACCCTTTCTGTGAAGAAATACTTCCTCACATTTTTCCTGAAACTACCCCTCCCCAGCTTCACCGCATGTCCCTCTGTTCTTGTGCATCTTTTTTTCTGAAAAATACTTCCTTCCTATACTTAATTTACCCCTGTGAGATATTCAAAGGTTTCTAGCATGTCTCCCCTCTCGCTTCTTTCTTAAAAGGTGTACATATTGAGTTCCTTCACTCTTTCCTTATAGAGCTTGTGATGTAGGCCCCACATCATTTTAGTTGCTCTCCTCTGGACCGCCTCCACTCTGTCTATATCCTTCCGGAGATGTGGCCTCCAGAATTGTACACAGTATTCTAAGTGAGGTCTTATCACTGATCTATACAAAGGCAGCATTATCTCCCTCCTTCTGCTGGTGATACCTCTCCCTATGCCCCCTAGCATCCACTAGCCCTCCCAACTGCTTTGTTGCATTGCCTGGCCACCTTTAAGGTCATCAGAGATTATTACCCCCAGGTCTCTCTCCTGCTTAATGGTCATCAATAACACTCCACTAATTTTGCACTCTGCCCCTGGGTTTCTGTGCCCCAAATGCATTTTTTTGCACCTTTTGCATTAAAACCCAGCTGCCATACTCATGACCACTCCTCAGGTTTTCTCAGGTCTCCGATCATCCTGTTCAGCCCCTTCCCTAGAGACTCAACCCTATTGCAGATGTTGGTGTCATCTGCAAATAGGCTGATCTTCCTCTCTAGATCTCCTGCAGTGTCACTTATACAGACATGAAAGAGTACCGGTTCCAGCGCTGAACCATGAGGTACCCTGCTGGCCACTCTCCCCTCTTCTGCGTGAACTCCATTTACAGCCACCCTCTGCCACCTATCCCCTAACCAATTTCTTAACCAGTTTACCACCTTTTGACCCACTCCTAGGCTGTTGCCCCCCTGCAGTGTTTGTGATAGGCCCCAGGAATGGTCCAGGCTTTTTGCAGCAGCCTTTTCCCTACAACATAGTTACCCTATGAAGTGTTGTGGAGATGACTTGCTCCTTATGATGTTCCTTTTCCCCACCATACTAGCCCCACCCATAGGAAGTCAGTACAGTACTTACCAAGCTTCTGTTAGCACTCCTGCTTATCCTTGTGGGTGACGTAAGAGCTAATCCTGGCCCCTCTCTTGACTTCACCAGCCCACTCTCTCCCCAAAGGGCTTGAAATTGTCCATCTAAATGCCAGATGCACCTCCCTACAATGGACACAGCTGAGGCTCTTGGTCCTTCAGGCAAAAGAAACTGTATGTGCTTACTGTAACAGAATCCTGTCTTTCACTTAAATTGACTAATAATTATATTGCCGTATCTGGCACTGTTTTTTGTGCACAACCGTCTAAACTCGGAAGTAACACTAAACAATTTTTCACCACAATTCCATGAGCTGATAATAGGCAAGCTTTTCCTCATTCCTTTTCAGTTTTTATTCCTGAAATCTACCACTCCCCAGGTATTCAGTATGACAGACGGACATTTTGTCCACCTCAGACTCCCTTGCAGCCTCTGTGGAACTTCTGTTCATTGGATATTTTAAATTATCTTGACTCTGCCTCCAAGAAATCAGTCCAAATGGTCCAGGCTCTTCATCTCACTCAGTGAATCCTGGAACCCTCATACCATAACAATAGTTCTTAAAACATTCTATTATTGAAAGGATCCCCTTTTCACCCACTCACTCTATATAATTGAGGCAGGCAGCCTCCCAGATGTGATCAGAGATCACAGGATAATATATTGTGTTTGCAAGGTCTTCAGCCCAAGCCTCCCCTAGCAGGTTATGACCAAAAGGTCTCAGCATGGCCTTGATATAGAAACAGTTCTTTTGTAAGTAGCTACAGTTCATTACAGGTCTCCATTGTTTTATACAAAGGGTATCAACCCGTGCACTTAGTTATTTGCAAACACAGTTTCTGGAGGTATGTGATCATCCCCTGTTCCTCATCAAAGCTCATTTGAAAGATCACCAACTCCAGTGGGTCTCCACAGAGCACATTGCTTAGCTCTACCCTCATGATTCCAGCTGGCTCAAACATAAGTCATCTGCTACTCCGGCTGATTTTGTCAACTACAGCAAGCTCCAGAATTATTGCACCCATATGCTGAGGGCAGCCAAACCTAGTTACTTGTCACCTAATTTTGAGATCTCAGTGACCCTTAACAGTTTTGGAAGGCAGTGCATAAACTTTTCAACCTGCACCCTAAGAACCACTCCCCCTTCCTTAAAAAAAGTGATTGTTTTATCTTTGATCCTGTGGATGTTGCTTGCTTCCCTCTTAAAGGGAAGGTCCCCTCGGCCTTTTTTTTGTTTACCTGTGTAGTTTGTAGGTGTGAATAATTATTGCTTCTATTGCACCGTGCTAATTTAATCGGGATTTAAATGTAAATGAAGGTACTTAAGTTTGGTGTGAAAACCTGCTTGACCCCATTGCAAAGGTCATGACCTGATTCATATAAGGCATCCTGGAATTTTAAGATGTTTTCATGCTAAAGCCTGCAGTACTTCTACAGTATTAGTTAGCGCTGTTGCTGTTCTCTACAGTGCCTATGTTCTTGTCTTATTCTGGACATGAAACTTTTCAAGGCATAGTAAGCGCCCTGCTATTTTCTATAGTTTAAAATGTATCCAAGTTAGAAAAAAATGCTTTCAGAGATTATAGGGACTTCACTAGACATGTAACAGAACTGCATGAGAGTATAACTTCCACGGGCTTGTGCATGTACACATTGTCAACTCCCATGATGCCTTACATGAGCGAGGTCATGACCTTTGCAATGGAGAAAAACAGGTTTTCACACCAGGGCAAAACAGAGTGAAACAACCTCATTTATATTGAAATTAGGATGAAATTAGGGGGATGCAAGAGAGGGATTCATTGCTCATGCCTGCAAACTACACAAGTATACAGAAAATAGGTTATGGGGACTTTCCCTTCAAATGATTTCTTTATAAACTGTGCTTAAAAACTTCTGAACTGTCCTCTCCTGTTCCCCCATGCACACCCCTAGTGCCCACTCCTTCTCTCCTCCCTTTGTCTTCTCTGTATGGTATCTCAGTCCCTGTTTCATAAATACTTCCTCTCCTTTGTCTCAGTAAAAAGCCACAGACCTGATGGACTTGTCCCTCTCTTTCTCAACTTGACAGCCCAGAAATAACCACATCAGTTACTGATCTGATCGAACTTTTCCTCCGATCCAGTGCAGTACCAGATGTACCTGAACAGTGGCAAGAGTCATTCTCCACCATTAGCGGGAGATACTCTACTAGTAACTACCAGCCTAGCTCCCTGCTTCCCCACACTTCAGCTTAGTTAGTTGAACACATGATTCAGGCCCAACTCTCAGTCCTTCCTTAAAGCCTCACCTTTCCTCAGCCCCTTCTAGTGGGGCTTTAGAAAGCACCATTCTGCTGTCACATCCCTTGAGACTCACAGACCATATCAAGCAGGCCATGGATCAGGGAGATCTCACTGCTGCCATATATATTGTCGTGGCCTTTGGTACAGTGGCACAACTACTTTTACTGGCTAAATTTGGCTAAAGCCTATGCCAGATTTGCACTGCAGTTTCCCTTCAGCACTTCGACATCGTGACGCAGCACTTTTTACAGGGAACACACACTGAGCATGTCCAAGTTGTTGGTAAGACACATGACCAACTGCAGTCAATCAGTAATGCTGTAGGTTGAGAATGCCTCGCACTGCACTCTTCTTGGTGCCGTTTCCAGCTTTCTTGGACAGGAGAATGACCTGGTTACTGAAAGGAGCTAATTTTATGTTAAAAAAGAGTGTTTTTTATTTTAATCAGAAAAAGTTAGAAATCCTCAAAGATTCATGCCTAATAATCCCGGTTAGCTAATTTAGTATATTTAACTGCAGTTTCAGGCAGGTAGGCCAGTGAAATTGTTCTGCAGAGGGTACACACAGTGTGTGACGCTGAACTGGCAGCAGGAGCAGAGCTGAAGGAATTTAGCAGGCTAGCAAAGTTGCAGGAGTGTATTTTGAAGGATTCATCTGACAAATAATTTTTGACTGAGTACTTGTGTAGAGAGCACAGAAATCCATCTTTATTTTATTATTTCTTTGCTCCCTGCAGCAGGAGCAGGAGAAAATGGAATTTATCAGACTAGGAAAAGTGTGTGTGTGTGTGTGTGTTGGGGGGGTAGTTTTGAAGGATTTAGTTGACTTTTTTTAAAGGTGAGTAGGATATGTCAGTGGGCAACAAGTGTATATTGGTGTCTGCTATTGTGTAGAAACCATAAGGAACAGAACTGGAAAGGGATGCGGGGGAGAAGGAGCGCATCTCACAGCACCACCAAACACTAGACAACACGGAAATGGGGGGGGGGGCATCCCATTAATTATGATCATCATTAGCCAACAGGCCTTTTTCTGATGACAGATTATATGATCTTACTTCAAGGAAGGTTCTTGCAGCAGGCCAGCTAAGCTGGAGAAGGACTAAGCTGCCAGGTATCAGGACCACATGGAAAACTTTCTAGCTAGAAGTCTGCCACGGGGGACCGCCCACTGCTGACGTTGGCCTCTGATGCCAGCCTATCCTATAAAGGCAGGTGGTCCACCATGCCCTCCCCAGTTCTTTTCCTGCCATTGACCCACGCACATCGGACTTTAGTGCACAGTGCAGCTACAGTTGACCGCCATTTTTTATCTTCCTTTTCTTTAAGTAGTCGACATCAATTTTTGGTGTTTTCAGCCATTAAGTGTATGTCTTCTCCACCAGCTTCATCTTCTGATCACTCCACAAGGTGTGCCTGTGGCAAACAAATACCTGAGAAAGACGGCCACTCTCTGCTTGCATCGTTTGCCTAGGCCCCAACCGCAACACTGAAGCCTGCCAGATTTGCCAGAAATTCAACCAGGCCACTTGGAGACAGTGTTTTAAGATTCTGGAGAACCACCTTATTAAGCAGAAGTTTATAGTGATGGTAAAGGAGCTGCAGGCCAGGAGCTCTTCAACCTCGCTGGCACAGCCTTCCAGGGCTTCCTTGTCTTCTCAATCCACGGAAAAATCTTGTGGGAAGCATAAGCACAAGGACAAACACTGGGACTGGGACCGGTCTCCTTCCCACTCGCGGTCACCTCACAAACCCTCACCCGCATCAGGGTCATTCTCCCTTGGAGGATTGGGTCCCTCAGCCCTGCCAGCTCTTTAATTTGCTTAGCTACCAGTGAAATAGCTGCCCACCCTTATTGCCATTACGGGTGGCAGGTCCTCAAGACAGGGGACTTCATCTCCTGTCTCCCAGCCCCTGACGCTCAGGCCCATTTCTTCTATGGGCTCTCAGCCAGGAGTTTTGGCTGGTGTTGGTGTCTCGGGCATCAGTTCCTCGACTGTTGCCCCCCCCCCCGGCCAAGGCACTGCCTACATTGGTCTTCTCTGCAGGACTAGATGTCATCTCTTCTAGACAGCACCTGCAGCAGGCTACCGCCGCCTTCCCTAACCTGGCATCATCTCTGCCTTCGCCTAGGTGATCTCCTTCCCCCTAGGCGCCTGCTTCTCTGGCTCTCCCGGTGCCGGCAGATCCTTCTCCCAGGCTCACCCTGCTGACGCCCGCTGAGCCACTGCCAGTTCTGCCACTGCCCCAGGCCGTCTTTACCATGCCCCTGCTGGTAAACCCTTTCTAGGGAGCCATGCTAAGGCTGATTTGGTGGTCATCAGTGCGGCACATGACAGTACCAAAGAGCCAAAGCACCTTAGTGCTCTTTCCCCAGACAGGGAGTCCAGGTGGTTCACTTGGGTAAACGCGTCTTTGCATCCACTACCCTGGCTATCTGGGTCATTAATTACCTTGACCATATAGTCCAATATCAGAATGTTTTCTGGGACCAAGCCAGGGACCTTGTACAGGCTTTGCCTAAGGCCCACACTAAAATGCAACTCGCCCAGCTGCTTAAGTCAGGCTTTGACATTGGCATCCACATTCTCTGGGCTGATTACAATGCCGTGGACACCTCAGGCAGGGGAACAGCTGCTGGTGTCTGCCTAAGGTGCCATTTGTGGCTCTGAGTATCCGGCTTTGCCGCAGATGTGCAGTCCAGTATCTTACATACCTCCTTTCGGGGCGTTGTCCTCTTTGGTCGGGACGTTCAGGACATAACCTCCACCCTCCAGGAGTCACATCATGCCCTTCAAACTTTACATTAGCTCTACCATACCCAGCCAAGAGTAGATCAGCGTCCTTCCTTTCACCACTCGTCCCGAAAACAATCCCACCAGCCTGCCAAAGATCAGGGCAAGCGCGAGGCAGCATTGGTCCCTGCAGCCTCTGCTGCCAGAGTCCCTCTGGCACCCATGGCTGCCCTCCCGGTGCCCGCCCCCACCTCCTGACTCCTTAGCCAATCCCCCCCCCCAGATAGGGTTTTGGGTGAGGTTGTTGGGGGTCGATTCTCCCTCCACCTCGACGGGTGGTGGGACATAACCACAGACAACTGAGTGCTTCAAATCATAGAGCATGGTCACACTTTAGAATTTTTAGAGTAACTTCCAGAAAACCCTCCACTATATTTCATATACCCTCATCCAACCTGCCCCTCATCTGCGAGGGAATTCATGCTCTTCTTCAAAAAAGAGCCATAGAGCCCGTCCCTCCAGGTCATTGGGGAAAGGGATTCTACTCCCACTTCTTCCTTGTCTCGAAAAAGACCAGGGATCTTCGGCCCATACTGGATCTGAGTTCTCTGAACCTGTACTTAGAGTACAGGTGTTTCTAGATGGTCACCCTTTAAGGGTTGTTACCCATTTTGCATCGGGGGGGATTGACTCTGCTCTCTGGACATGCTTGATGCCTACTTGCATATCCAGATTTTTCCTGCCCATCTTTGCTTCCACTTCCAGGGAGCCCATTTTAAATTTCGGGTCCTTCCTTTTGGCCTTTCTTTGGCCCCCAGGATCGTTATTAAATGCCTGGCAGTGGTGGCGGCTGCTCTGAGGAGGCAGGGCTTCTTTGTGTTCCCCTGCCTTTATGATTGACTGCTAGCAGCCCCCTCCAGGGACCATCTGGTCCAGACCCTGGAATACACCTTCCATCTATTTCAGGCCTCAGGGATCACCGTCAGCCTGATGAAGTCCTGCCTCTGTCCTTGCCAGCACCTTCAATACATAGAGGTGATCCTGGATACCAACCAGGGCATGGCCTTTTTGCCCAGGGACAGGGCGGAGTGACTAATGTAGCAGGCCTGTCTGGTTTCTTTTCGCTTCCAGATTCCCACTAGGGTGTTCCTGGGCCTCCTGGGCCATATGTTAGCAGCCATTGTCATTGTTTTCCTTGCCTGCCTGCACGCATGGGTTCCTCAGTGGACCTTAAGGGTCCAGTGGGATCAGCTCATGGATGATCTGGACCAGTTGGTCATGGTCTTCAACCTGGTCAGGAGGGTCCTGTTGTGGTGTCTGGAGCTGGCCAGCCTCCTTCGGGGGTCTCTTTTCAACTCTTGACCCCCTGTCAGATTCTTACGATGGATGCATCCGGCCTGGGATGGGGTACTCATCTGGCTGATCATCAGACTCGGGGCACGTAGACGGTGTTGGAGCAGAGTCTCCATATCAGTGTCCTGGAGATAAGGGTGGTCATTTATGCTCTGCAGGCCTTTCAGTCTCATCTCCTCCCCAGTCTGCTGCTGGTGCAGACTGACAATATGTGTGTGGTGTATTACATCAACAAGCAGGGAGAACTCACTCTTACCCCTGTGTTGGGAGGTGATGAGAGTCTCGTATGGGGCCATCGAGCATGGTCTGGAGCTCTCGGCCGTACACGTTCCAGGTGTCTAAAACAGCCTGGCAGACAGTCTCAGCCACTCCTGGTCATGGGCTCATGAGTGGGAACTTCTGACTTCATTGGTCAAAAACCTCTTCGACAGATGGGGCCATCCAGAGTGGGACCTTTTTGCATCCCCACTCAATGCAAAACTGCCATTTTTCTGCTCACTCGGTCCCTGGCCTGGAGTTTTCTGATGAGATGCATTGTCCCTCTCCTGGAAGAGGAGGTTTCTGTACTCTTCCCTCTCTTTCTGCTCCTACAGAAGGTCCTGCACAAGCTCCAGTTGGAAGGGATGGAGATGATACTCATAACCCCCTTCCGGCCATGCCAGATCTGATTCCCCTTGCTGCAGCAGCTGGCGGTGGAGTCACCAGTGCCTTTGCCCCTGTGCACCAGCTTGCTCTTCCAGGAGTGGGGCACCCTGGTCCATCTGGATTTCAAATCTTTGCATCTCCATGTGTGGCCTCTGTGGACCTAGCTATCGCCCATTTCAGAATGTCTTCTAGAGTCATGGGTGTCTTGTTGGCTGTTGGAAAACCCTCTATCAGGGCCACTTGCACCTTGAAATGGAAACATTTCATCCTTTGGGCTGCTTCATGCGACCTTCTCTCCCTCTCAGACTTGGGTGTGGGGTACTCCTCACTCAAGGTGCATCTTTCTGCCATCTCTGCGTACCATGTGCCTATTGAGGGCAAGTCTGTGGCCCAGCTGGAGGTGTACCGCACCTTTCTGTGGGGCATTTTGGACCTGAAACCCCCCCATTTGGGACCCGGTTCCTCCATGGGACCTCAATTTTATGTTGGAGAAACTCACATTACCTCCCTTTGAACCGACTGTGAGTTGTGAGCTGCACTTTCTGTCATTGAAAACGCTCTTTTCTGTTGCTGTTACAGTACCTCTACTTGAAGGATTTCTGAGCTGTGGCCTCTCATATGTAAAGAGCTTATTTGGTTTTCCACAAAAACAGGGTGTCTTTGCATATCAATCCTAAGTTTCTCCCCAAGGTGGTGTCGGAGTTTATTTTGAACCAGTCCATCCACCTTCCAGTTTATTATCCTGAGTACTCTAATCAGGGTGGAGGGTTGCTCCATACTTTGGATGTGGATAGGATCTTGCAGTACTAAACACACTGCACCAAGGCTTCAAGGAAGTCTGACAGTTGTTTGTTTCATTCGCCTCTAAGGGAGCGGGCACTTCTGTTTCTAATCAGTGCTTGTCTATGTGGTTAGCCAATTGCATTGTTTATTGTTGCTGTGAGTACAAGGACCTTCCAGGAGTGGTTAAGGGCCATTCCACCAGGAGCACGGCCAACTCCAAGGCTTGTTTCAGAAATGTGTCTGCTGCGGATATTTGTGCAGCTGCTATTTGGAGTTATGTCCAAACCTTCACCAAGCATTACAGTCTGGACATTGCTTCTCGGCGAAGGGACAGTTTCGGCCTTGCAGTACTTCAGAGCCTTCTCTCCTGAGCTCTTAGTTGCTGAACCATCCTCCTCCTGGTGCCATTGTCCTGGTCTTCCCAGAATTACGTGGGACTCAGTCGTACTGGTGTTGGCCTGCTACAAGAGCCTTCCTCAAAGTAAGATAGTACAGTTACGTAAGAACTTACCATAACAGTTGATCTTTCAGAGAGGCTCTTGCAGCAGACCCTGCTTTCCCTCCCTCCTTCCCCCCGCTATTTCCTTGTTTGACTCACATGACTTCTGTTTTTCTTTCTTTGGCTCTTGAGAACCTCCTTGGCTCTCCATTCACTGCCTGCTTGGGGTCTCTGGTGGGAAAACTGGAGGGTGTGGAAAACTGGAGGGTGTGGAGGACTGCCACCTTTATACGATGTCGGCAGTGGGTGGTCCTCCATGGTAGACTGCTAGCTAGAAAGTTTTCCATGTAGTCCTGGTGCCAGGTGGCTTATTCCTACTGATGTTGGCGTGTTGCAGGAGCTTCTCTCGAAGATCTACTGTTACGTTAAATTCTTACGTAACTGTACTTTTCTCTGTGGGATGCTAGAAACTTCTGTTACCATTGAGTAAGAATGCAGGGCGTCTTGGCCTCCAGAAAAGACTAGAGAGGTGGAGTAAGGAGGGTGGTGGAATGATATTGGTGGCTGCAGTATGTGCCAAGGGCATGGGCCAAGATATAGCACCATGCTCTGGTTGCCATCTACGGGATGACCTTGTGGCTGCTACACTTCCAGCATGTTAATGGTTGCACAATCCATGTGTGACAACAATGTATAGAATGCCATTCTGCAAAAGTGCATGCAGCATTGCTGTCACAGGGATAATCCGCTTCCTGCAAGGCAGAGGCACCTGTTTGTCAATGGCACTATTGGTCAGCGGTAGTACGGAGAACCATGTGCACTTCTGAATACCGCCACTGAGGGTAGACACCGATCTATTTAGGAAGCCCACAGACTGCAACACTCTTCTATTAGTCAGTTCCTGTCACACCATCAGCAATATCCCTGTTTGCCTGTACCTGCAGGTATGCAGACATTGTAGCTGTATGGAAGCCTTTGAGGCCAGTATACATGACCTCAGTAATAGATTTCTTGAAAGCGGCTGCTCCAAAGGTGATGTAGACTGAGCTTATCAGAGGGCTGAAAGCATAGATAGACAGACTCGGTTACACCCAAATATGAACATCCAAGCTGAAAATAGTAGGCATAATTTTGTTACAGCATTCAACACACAGGCCAGCGCTCTAGAACAGATACTCCCAAAAAATCGGAGAAGCTTACAAACCAAACCAAAGTTGAAATCCTGTGATTCTGATTTTCCAAGGATGATTTACAGACACCCTCAAAACTTGGAAGGATAGAATGAGCAGTAGCGCATCCCATGCACTTCTACTTGGCCATCGACATTGCCAGCAGTTTGCCACAAGTGCAGGAGGTGAACATTTTGTGACGTAATTGCCCCAGCAAAACAGTTCATGAACCCTAGCACAGAGGTGAGGCATACTACACAGAAATTCATTGATTGTGATACCACAGGAATGGTGTATATGGCAATCTGCTCGTGTTCCTTCTTGAATGTGGGATACATGAAAAGGAAGCTAAAGAAATGGGTAGGGGATCATGTGCAGGTGAAAGCCCAAGGAAACTTGGAATATGCTACTACAGCCCGCAGCAGACAAGGCATCTGACCCCGGTGCGCTTGTCTGGTCCTTCCAGGGTATTTAGAAGGTGGTTACAGGTCTGAGAGTGGGAGACCTCGTGAACCTGTTATCCAGAAGGAAAGGTTACTGGATATTCAAATTAAGAGCAACAGTAGGAAAAGGGCTTAATAGCAGAATTGAACTCTCCCTGTTTCTGTAAATGGCATGCTTTCCATGTCAGTAGTCAGTCCTGTGGCCTATGACTAGCAGTCTTTTCAATGTAATCCGTAGTACTGGGTGCTTTTGAATATAAACAGAATTACGAATAGAATTACGAATGCCACGCCTGCAGCACTGTATTAATTTTTAATCTTAAGTGTTTTAATTTCACTTGTTCTCACTGTACTGTACCTTTAAGATTCCTCTCTGATGTCTGTCGCAGATGAGTATAAGTAAGCAATAAGACATGACAGGGTGTGCATGGAACCTATTTTACTGCACGGTTTGGGGCATAATAAGACATGAGGCTGCATGCCGAGTGACTTTAGCCACTGGCCATGTGGTAAAATGTGTTCCATGCACACCCTGGAGTGTCTTATTGTGCTTATAAAATGAGATCCTATTTTTTTTTTCCTTTTACTTTTCACAGTTAGAAAATAATGCTTATTTGTAGAAAAAAATATTTAATTCTGCAAAACTATGATAAAATAGTCCTTCCACCTACTGGATAATGAGGTCATTGTTTTTGTGGTAATATTTATGAGCTCATTTGCATATAGCGCTTTACATCAGATTCATGCTAGCACAGTGCGAGTGGGAACTGTAACAGGAGCAAGCGGGGACTTTGTGAAACTGCTGAGAGTTGTGGAAAAAGATAAAGAAGAAGCGCAAGGGCATTTATTTTAGAAACTGTGACGTGGCGGTTCAGGAGCAGGATTAGCCGGTAGCAGAGACAGTCGAAAGAAGGTGTGATGTGAATGCAGCCCCATAATTGCATCAGGAACAATCAGTAACTTTTTCCCCTTTTAACATTAATTGTTGAATCTGTGATGCTACTGTTTATTGACAAAAACTAAGTGATCAGTCAGATGGACTGCAGTTGTGGGTGAGCCACGTTAACAAAGGTGAGCTGCGTTAGCGAGGCAAAAGAAATGGTAGATTTTAAAACCTCAACATTCTAACGGCTCACTGACTTTTTTTTTCCAATGCAGTCCTGCTTTAGAGTACTTTTTATTACACATGCATGGAACAGATTTCATGCATGGCCAATAACCAGTCAGAAAACCGGATTTGATGTCCCCATTTTATAAATTGTGTGATACCAGGGGGAGCCCTGTCTCTTGACAAAGCATGGCTGTGGGAAATGTTTAGGCTCCTGTTTATGTCAAGCTGACTGCATCCTTTGGTGCTGCACTATTAAATAAAGCAAGTTCACAGCATCTTTTGGTGTTTTTTGTTTCCTGGCGTGTCAGTGCAAACTCCTTCTGTTTCACAGCCTATGTATCAATCAGTCAATCAAAATCTTTATTTTGCCAGGTGGAACATCATTGAGACAAGCTTATTTACAAGATGGACCAGGGGCAAAACAATTGCCAACAGGGTTAAGACATCACAGATTGAGTGAATGTACATAACAATTACATACTAATAATAACAACATAATAACCATACAGTATAATCATCGCATGTGACAAGATACTTGCACCAGAACATAGCAATAGGTTCAACAGGAGGTAGTACCATTTAAATACAACTGCATGGATACAGATATATGGATGTAAGGTAATGAGCTAAAGTTTATACAGTAAACATCATTGGAGGAGTCATAGTGAGCAGGAGTGGCAGTTCTTCTAGCGTCAAAGTGCGAAAAAGATTGAGATGTAAGAGTCCTTTGATAAGTACTCTAGGCATGGCCTGGCAAGTGGGGTGGGAAGGGGAGGGGTATAGGGAGTGGGGAGGGAGGTCAGCCGAGATAGGAGAGGGCTGGACATGATGGCCTAGGGAGGAAGGGCTGTTTGAAGGGGGAAAACGACAGATGCCACAGACAGTGGTTAGGGTTTAAGTCCAATATTTGAGGCAAAGACAGATCGTGACGTTGGGACCTTGATTTGGGCATTATAGGGCCCTTTATTTTTTTTAATGATGTTCTCATTAATTATGCAAATCACTAGAAGCTTACACGTTGTATTGTTATTGATCATTTTAACTGTCTTGTGAAAACAACTGTTTCATTTTTCTGATAAAAACAAACAGCTTGATCATTTTAGAAACAATGATACATGATTGAAGATTTATATGTTAAACAGATCACAGATGTATCTGCTATCAATGATATAGAAAATAAAAATTTGCTTGTTGGAAAATATAGCAGTGCCAGCCAAGATGCAGTGCAGTAATACTGCAGTACTTTATATCACAAAATGATGCTGTAATCTGCAAGGGACAATGTAATTCAATGGCAGTAAAGCCCCTTTCTCATGTACAGTAGTATTTATGTGACATGTCACTTACTGCAAGTTACTGTGTTGCATTGTGGATGGCTCCACTGTAGATATACATAATACAAATAATGTGTTTTGGTTAATTTTTATAGGGGGCCCAGAGCATCTTAAAAAATGAACATTCCATGCATAGAACTGTGACAGGGTGATCCCTGTCTGGGGTGGATGCCCTTGTGTAGGGTGTCCAGGCCAGGCCCCCCCCACCCCCATTCCTTTTGTGCTTTATTTCTGTGGGACAGCTGCTCACACCGGGAATAGGGCTGCCATCTGTCAGGTTTTTTACCTGGTGATCAGGTATTCAGGGTCCTTATCAGGTAATCCGGTTTTGCTCTGTGCTGGTCAGGTTTTTGAGCCATTTTGAGTGCTCACATACTTTTGAAACAAATGTTGTCATATCATTCATTGTTTCACCTACATGTCCAGGTTTCAGACAACTTCTGTTGTCAGCATATCCCTTTGTTTGTGAAAGCAGTCAGCCTGGGAGGTGTAAAGTATGGCCATTAACACCATTAGCACTTATTTAACCTAATCTTTTCCACTGCATCTTAAAGTAGCACAGCAGCAAAGCTACCCCCACCTTTTGTAATGGTAACATAGCCAGTTGTCTTCTACTTTCATTTGCTGGTGAACATGTTCATCTCAAACAGAATTTAAGCATTTTTAAATGTTTTAAATATTTTTTTTCCCCTCAAGAAAAAAAGTATGGTCACTTCTTTGGCTTTGAAATAGTACTGTGGACATGAACAGGAAATGGAGCCAGAAAAAGATATAATGTACACATTACAGGAAACAATGTATTATGTATTATTATATACCATGTATACTGTTGTATGCTATTTATAGTGTTTCCCTTGTCTCCCCCAGATCATATCTGTAAATGAGATTGCTTTTATCTCTGTGTGTTTATCTGGTAAACCAATGTCAATAAATAAATACATAAATAAATAACTAGGAAGAATCTAGGAAAGTAACTTTTAACAGGTACAGTACAGTATCTTAACATTTTTGTTGAACTGCTGCTTTAAGCATTGTCTTTTATTGATATAACAAATTACTTTCTAGGAGGAGCAATGCATGATGAGTCATGAAAAGGAGTGGAGCTTAGGGTCCGGTTTTTGCCTCATTCAAAGGTGGCAACCCTTACCGGGAATGAAAATGAAATAAGTCTGCTTTATGCTTCTCTATTTTAGGGTGTCACATTTAATGATTTAATGGAAATAAAAAGAAAAAGATATGATGAGTTCCAAGGTTGGCAGGAGAAGGGAGAAGAGGAGTGCGCCCTCGTTCTCCCATTCCCCTTGCAAACCCAGTGGAGCCCTCATGGACTTACTGTCTTATTAAAACTATCTTTTGAGATTAAACAAAATGGAAATATAAAACAAACAAAGATTAAACCGTACCTGCTGAATAGTATTTCATGACCTGTTGTAGGGCTGGCAGCCCACGGAATGAGTCTATTTATGATATTTTCAAGTGCTGATGTCACAGACTGAGGGAGGGGCTTAGCCTCATTAAGACTAATGTTATATTTAGACTGTGATAAAGCCCCCTTAACAGAAAACCCTCTTAACCAAGAAAAGAGGGGTTGAATCTAGGCTAGAAAAATAAGATGTATGAACATGCATGTCTTTACTGTTTGATGGGGAACTTCTGAGAATAAGATATTTTCACTGGTTTTAGCAAAAAGGAATGGATCACCTGATGGTGATGTCATCCAGAAAGGTATAAAAACCCACCACTTGGAGTAACAAAGAGAGATAGGGGAATCAGTTGAATATTGACTACCAAGTGAGGAGGACCTCAGAAGTGTTTGCTTGTTTCCACACTGTTCTATTTGTAAAGGCTGAAGCTAAGCCTCAGGATTTTTCAAAATTAGAAAGTTTGCTGGATACTGGACATTGAATAACCTTTTGCTTTCTGTATGTTTATTATTTGTATTTTTTATTTTCTGATTTGAATAATATAACAACACACGTTTGTGTTTTAATGCACCTGACTTCTGGTTTGTTGTGTCTGTTTCATCCCACACCTTCACAGTGGTTTAGAAATGGGATTTCTTGTATGTCTAGACTGCTTGGAAGATGTTATTAGTGGGTATTGAGCCAGTACCCAGACAGATGCAAAAAGATCAGGGTGCTGATGCAAAAACATATCCATTGACTCGTGCCATGGTGGAGAAGTCTGGAGAAAAATCTGGACCTGGGTTGGATCTTGGAGCCAGAATAAAGGTGAAGGATGAGCTGGAGAGCAAGACAGAGGAACAGATGGAGGAGAGAGCCCCAGAGGATCCCAGCAACCTCCTATGATGGCTTTGTATGAAGCAGCTAGAGATGGAGTGCGAACGAGCGGAGAATCGATGACAACAGGAAGAGGATCCACAATGGCAGGATGAGAAGTGGATGGATACCCTGTGAGCAATCCAAGCTCTTAACCCAGGTCAGCCAGATCGAAATATACCCAGAGACATTAAATTGACTGATGGAAGATCCAACTGGGGTGATTGCCAACAGTAAGGACTGTTGCCTTCTTGTGCAGGGTGTGTGCGTGACAGGGTGAGCCCTGTCTGGGGTGGATGCCCATGTGTGGGGTGTCCGCCCCCCCATTCCTTTTGCTCTTTGTTTCTGTGGAATGGCCACATGCACAGGGAGTGAAAATGAAATACGTTTTCTGTATGCTTGTCTATTTTAGGGTGTCACATTTAACGATTTAATGGAATTAAAAAGAAAAAGATATGAGTTCCAGGGGTTGGCAGGAGAAGGGAGAAGAGGAGCGTGCCCTCATTCTCCTGTTCCCCTTGCAAACCCAGTGGAACCCTCATGGACTTACAATCTTGTTAAAACTATCTTTTGAGATGAAACAAAATGGGAAGTTCCAAAGGTGGGCAGTAGAAGGGAGAAGAGGAGCCCACCCTTGTTCTCCTGTTCCCCTTGCAAACCAAGTGGAACCCTCATGGACTTACAATCTTGTTAAAATTATATTTTGAGATTAAACAAAATGGAAATATAAGACAAAGATTAAACTGTGCCTGATAAATAGTATTCCATGACCTGTTGTAGGGCTGGCAGCCCACAGAATGAGTCTGCTTATGGTATTTTCAAGTGGTGATGTCACAGACTGAGGGAGGGACTTAGCCTCATTAAGACTAAGTTTATATTCTCACTGTGATAAAACCACTTAACAAAAAACAAACAAACACCTTAACCATAAAAAAGAGAATTGAGTCTAGGCTAGAAAAATAACATGTATGAACATGTATGTCTTTACTGTTTGATGGGGAGCTACTGAGAATAAGAGGTTTATACTGGTTTTAGTAAAAAGGGGTGGATCACCTGACGGTGATGTTATCCATGAAAGGTAAAAAAAAAAAAAACACCACTTGAAGTAACAAAGATAGACAGGGGAATCAGTTGAATACTGACTACCAAGCGAGGAGGACCTCAGAAGTGCGTGCTTGTTTCTACACTGTTCTATTTGCAAAGGCTGAAGCTAAGTCTCAGGAATTTTCGAAATTAGAAAGTTTACTGGATACTGGACATTGAATAACTATTTGCTTTTTGTATGTTGATTATTTTTATTTTTTATTTTCTAATTTGAATAAAATAACACACTTTTGCATTTCTGTGCACATGATCTCTAATTTGTTGTGCCTGTTTTATCCCACACCTTCACAGTGGTTTTAGAAGTGGGATTTCTGGTACGTCTGTACTGCCTGGGAGACGTTATCAATGGGTATTGAGTCAATACACAGACAGATGCAAAAAGATCAGGGTGCTGATGCGAAAACATATCCATTGACTCGTGCCATGGTGGAGAAGACTGGAGAGAAACCTGGACCCTGGTTGGATCTTGGAGCCAGAAGAAAGGTGAAGGACGAGCTGGAGAGCAAGACAGAGGGATAGATGGAGGAGAGAGCCCCAGAGGATCCCAGCAACCTCCTATGATGGCTTGCATGAAGCAGCTGGAGATGGAGCAGGAATGAGTGTAGGATTGAGGACAACAGGAAGAGGATTGACAACGGCAAGATGAGAAGTGGATGGATACCCTGTGAGCAGTCCAAGCCCTTAACCCAGGTCAGCCAGATTGAAATATACCCAGAGACATTAAATTGACTAAATTGACGGAAGCTCCAACCATTTCAGGGTTCTGGTGGGGTGATTGCCAACAGTAAGGACTGTTGGGCCTCTTGGGGGTGTGGGTGACAGGGTGAGCCCTGTTTGGGGTGGATGCTCATGTGTGGGGTGTCTGCCCCTCCCATTCCTTCCGCTCTTTGTTTCTGTGGGAATGCTGCTCATGCTGGGGATGAAAATGAAATACGTTTGCTGTATGCTTATCTTTTTTAGGGTGTCACATTTAACAATTTAATGGAAATAAAAAAAAAAAAAGATATGATGAGTTCCAAAGGTTGGCAGGAGAAGGGAGTAGAGGAGCATGCCCTAGTTCTCCTGTTCCCTTTGTAAACCTAGTGGAACCCTCATGTTCTTAGAATCTTATTAAAACTATCTTTTGAGATTAAACAAAATGGAAATATAAAACAAAGAAAGATTAAATTGTACCTGCTGAATAGTATCCCATGACCTGCTATAGGGCTGGCAGCCCACGGAATGAGTCTATTTATGGTATTTTCAAGAGATGATGTCACAGACTGAGGGAGGGGCTTAGCCTCATTAAGACAAGTTTTATATTCAGACTGTGATAAAACCCCCTTAAAGGACACCTAAACAACATTTAGTCAACAAACTATTCACAAATTCAACTTTGTAAGAGGCTAAAGGAAAGGCTGCTATTTACATTGATGCCAACATTGTATTTATGTGAATAACATAAATAGTTTTGTAGCATCTGAAAAAATAAGCATCAGCCCTCCAATTAAAAAAAAACTGCTCTGCTTGTTACCTAAAATGACTGCCAAATGTGTGAAGTAAAGACATCATTGGAGCTAGAGGCAGAAAGCTACATGGCTCTCTACAGTGCTAACTAGTTCTGTTTTCCCCCTTTGTTTAGAACTGTGTCACCAAAATGATGAAAACCATAGCTTAACACGTGGATTACTTTGATCAATACACATGGTAGACTGATTTTGTTCATTTTGTGTACTTCAGTGTGCCGAAATTGTGTTGTAATCCAACTGACTTTCTCTTTGGCAAACTGCAGTATAATACAACTATTCAAATACCTGAAGGTCTAATGGGCATGCGATGTCCCAATGGATATAGCGAAGTGCTGGTCTGATCTGATGCTGATGATCATGCGTTGCTGGCAATCCAGAGATATGCTTCTTTATAGTCTTCTTTTTACTTCTGACCCTCCCCCCATCAAACAGTCCGCCTTTCACAGTCTGTCCTCAGTACTGCCTGGGCCACATATGAGCTTCACAGTCCCACAAAGAGAATTACACTTCAGATCATAATCGTGTGCCTGACACAGTAGTGCACACCTATACCGATATGCTTCATTGACTGGCACTGTTAAGTGATGCCTCTCAAATCACTCTCCCATCCTCTTTCACTCATGTTTCACGTCTGCTCCCACAATGAACATTAGACAGATCCCTACCCTTTTGCACAATGAAGGCAGTACGTACAGTCCCCCATCTTTCTTTCTGCCTCATTGACCGACAACTATGTCCTCCTGGAGAGCCAAGCAGTAAGTACTGGAACACACCAGAGAAAGTGCTGTTCATATCCTCATAAGGGCTGGACTTACTATGGATAACATTATTATGCAGGGTACATGTAATGTTGCCTTGATCAATTCCTCCTGACCTCCAGCACTGGTCTAACCTCTTACCTGTGGTCAGCAGAATCTGGCAGGAGAGTCCTTATCCATCCTCTTGCAGTCCTTGTCCATGCCCTCCTCTGCAATGCTAGTTGTCTGACTCACCATTCTTCTGACTCTTGAATGCAGTATACACAGTCTCCTCAATACTGTCTCAACAAACCTTGACCCCCCCAAAGGTAATCTCCCTACACTGAATCCAGGTACACATGTAGGTGCCACAGTGCCACTCCGAGTATTTGTCATTACTGCCTGCTCTCATCCATGGTCAGGTAGTGATCATGGTGCTGGTAGCCCCACATCTCAGATCTCCCAGTGATCTGCTACCCTTCCCCCATCCCTGAATATAGTTGTACTCTACATGAATGGCCTCCTCAGTCCCAATCTGGTATTCATTCTTTACTCCTGCTTCCCACTTCAAACACTGGTGAGCTCACCACCCTTCCACATCATGAATGCAGTTAGTACAGTCCCCCATTTTTTTTTGTTTTTTTTTTATGTATCAGAAATAAACGTAATCTTTCCAGTAAGCTAGGCTGATAGCAAAGGGGCACAAGGGAGAAAATGGGCTTTCTTATCCTTATAAGATCTAGGCTACCTTTGATTAGGCAACATAAAATGACAGGTGCATGCATCATTATGTACGTCATTTAACAGTCCCAACTCATAGGTAGCCTAGACCTTATAAGGGTAGGAAAGCCCATTTTCCCTTTGTCACCTGCTACTATCTGTCTGACTTACTGGAAAGATCATGTTTATTACTGAGATGAGAAAAAAACCTGGGAGACTGTACTAACTGTATTAATTGTGTGGAAGGGTGGTGCACTCACCAGTTTTTAATGAGGGGAGAAGGAGTGATGAATAATTGCCAGAGAGGACTGAGGAGACCATTCCTATAGGGAACAGCTATATTCAGGGTAGGGGGAAGAAAGGAGGAGGGAAATCTGAACAGATCATTGTGAAATCTGAGATGTGGGGTTGCCAGCACTGTGATCACTACCTGACTATGGAAGAGAGTAAGCAGCAGTGGCAAATACTTGGAGTGGGAGGGCAGCATCTAAATTGTTAGCTTCAGTGTAGGGAGATTACCCTTGAAGGGTTTGTCAAGGTTTGTTGTGACAGTATCGAGGGGACTGTGTATACAGCACTCAAGATTTGGAAGAGTGGTGAGCCAGCCAACTCACACTGTGAAGAAGGGCACAAAAAGGACTAGAGAAGGATTGCTTAGGACTGTCCTGTGGGGTTCTGCAAATAATGGGTAAGGGAGTAGACCGATGCTGGAGGTTGGGTGGATTTGTGCAAGGCATTAGTATACCTCCCCTGCCTAATAATGTTGTTATCCATAGTAAGTCCAGCCCTTATGAGGGTATGCCAAGCAGTTTCCCAGTGTGTCCCAGTGCTTCTTTCCTGGCTCCCCAGGAAGACCTGGTTGTTGGTTAATGAGGTGGTGAAAAATCAAAACGGGGGACTGTACATACTGCCTTCATTGTGCAAAAGGGTGGTGATATGTCTGATGTTTATTGTGGAAGCAGAAGTGAAACACTGATGAAAGAAGACTGGAGAGTGATTTGGGAGGCATTATTTAACAGTGTCAGTCAATGAAGTGTATTGGTATAGATGTGCACTACTCTCTGAGGTACAGGATTACAATCTGAAGTATGATAATTCTCTTTCTGGCACTGAGAAGCTCATATGCAGCCCCAGGCAGTAATAAGGACAGAGGGTAAGCAGTGGACTGTTTGATGGCTGGTGGGCTAGCTGTGTGTGTGTGTTGGGGGGGGGGCATAAGGAAAAAGAAGACTATTAAAGAAGCATATTTTGAAGCATATTTTTTGGATTACCAAGAACGCATGAACTGTGGCATTGGACCAGACCAGAGCTTTGCTACAACCATTAGGACAGCACATAACCACTAGACCACTAGGTATTTACAGAGGTGTTCTGTACTGTAGTTTGCCAAAGAGAAAATCAGTTGGATTACAACACAATTTCAGCACGTTAAAGTAAACAAAATGAACAAAATCATAGCCTAACGTGTATTGATCAAAATAATCTGCATGTTAAGTCAGGGTTTTAATCATTTTGGTGAAATAATTCTAAACAAAGGGGGAACAGAACTAGTTAGTACTATATAGAGCACTGTAGCTCTCTGCCTCTAGTTCCAATGATGTCATCACTTCACAAATTTGGCTGCCATCTTAGGGAACAAGCAGAGCAGGGTTTTTTTTAACTGGAAGACTGAAGCCTTCTTTTCAGAGGCTACAAAACTGCATTTATTTACTGGATAAAATTAGGACAAAAGAAAGCACAAGGCCCATCTGGATTGTCCTCCCACAACAGTGGGATATTAAACAGATTATTGAACAAGTAACCATGAATCAAGCCTAGTTTTAAAGGAATCAAAATTATCTGCCTCTACAATAGTAGGAGGCAGAGAGTTCCAAGATTTTGCTGCCCTTATATTGAAAAAATTGTCATATTTTTTGTTGTTAGCCCACTCAATTTTTAATTGCTTAGCATGTAATCTTCCCACAATTCTCTTGTTAGCAAATGATAGTCCACATATGTTAAACAGCATAGGATTATGGACTAGCTTATACATAAGAAGCAAATCTCCCCATTGCCTTCTCAGTGACAATGGATACATAGATACATAGACAGTGTTAAAGCTTTGTCTCCCGTAGCCTAGTCTCATAGCATTTGTCTCTTAATCTGGGGATAGATTTAGTTATCTCCTTTGTACTCGTTCAAGACGGTGTATGTCATTTTTAAAATAAGGGCTCCAAAAGGGAGAACCGTAATCCAAGTGTGGTCTAATATAAACTCTATACAAGGGTACTAAATTATGTTCAGATTTGCTAATAAAAGTTTTTTTGATTTGTCTCATAATTATGTTAGCTGTTCAGACTATTTTACTACAGTGATCACCAGATGACAATTTGTTATTGACCAGAATGCCAAGATCTCTTTCGCAGTTAGATGCTTCCAAGTCTTGCCTATTTAAGTAGTATTTGTAGGATGGGTTATTCCTACCAAAGTGTAAGATTTTACATTTATCAATGTTAAAAAACATTGAGTTTTCATTGGCTCATTGCTCTATGAAATACAAGTCCTGCTCGAGAAGTTTGAAGTTAGCTGGAGTGTCAACTCTACCACCACGTTTTGTATCATCTGCAAACTTTGCTAAATAATTATTAGAGTTGATAACCATATCATGAATAAAGAGATTAAATAGAACAGGTCCCAACATGGATCCCTGGGGAACTCCACTCGTAACAACACGAGAAACAGATAAAGCTCCATTAATTCTAACTGACTGGGTGCGATTAAATAACCATTCTGATATCCAGTTAACTAATCGAGAAGAAATTCTCAAGTTATGGAGTTTGTTAATTAGTAAGGAGTGTGACACATGATCAAATGCCTTGCTAAAATCTAACAATAATACATCAACAGGAATATTATCCAATAATTTAGTAATCTGTTTATAAAATGATATAAGATTGGTTGTACACGAGAAACCAGATTTAAAACCGTGTTGTGATAAATCATGAATATCAAGTTGTTCCAATGCGTTCTCTAGTCTGCATTTGATTAAACATTCCATGGCTTTTCCCAGGATGGAAGTCAAACTAATCGGACGATAATTCTGAACATTGGACTTTAACCCCTTTTCATAAATAGGTGTGACCAAGGCAGTACGCCAAGCATCAGGTATTTTATAGTCTAGTAGTGATTTATTAAATAAAAGTTGAAGTGGGATAATAATTGAATCTAGTGTTTCTAAAAGAAATATGGCGTTAATGTAAATTCGTTAAAGCCGTTCAAATGTAAATCTGTATTCCTACTACTACATTTTATATATATTCTATGTATGTATATCCATCCTTGACAAACTGCAGGTCCACCTTGTAAATGAGCTTGCTCAACGGTGATCGCCTGGATAAATAAAGATTTGATTGATAAATAAAGATTTGATTGATTGATTGATTGGTTAATATTATCTGGACCCGAGCTAGTCGATCTTTTGATATTATTATTATTATTATTATTATCTGCATATGTTATTCAGATGAATGCAATGTTAGCATCAATGTAAACAGCAGCCTTTCCTTCACCTCTCTATGAAGCCAGATTTGTAAATTGTTTCTTTCTACAATTAGGTTGTTTAGGTGTCCTTTAACCAAGAAAAGAGGAGTTGAGTCCAGGCTATAAAAATAACATGCATGAACATGTATGTCTTTACTGTTTGATGGGGAACAGCTGAGAATAAGAGCTTATCCTAGTTTTAGTAAAAATGGTTGGATCAACTGACATTGATGTTATCCATGAAAGATATAAAAACCTGCAACTTAGAGTAACAGAGACAGGGGACTCAGTTAAATACTGACTACCAAGTGAGGAGGACCTCAGAAGTGTTTGCTTGTTTCCACACTGTTCTGTTTTCAAAGGCTGAAGCTAAGCCTCAGGAATTTTCAAAATTAGAAAGTTTACTGGATACTGGACAATGAATAACCTTTTGCTTTCTGTATGTTTATTATTTTTAATTTTTTATTTTCTGATTTGAATAAAATAATGCATGTTTGCGTTTTTATGCACCTGATTTCTGGTTTGTTGTGTCTGCTTTATCCCACACCTTCACAAGAACAATAAATAATAAAAGTCAAGTCAGAGTGAAAACAAACAAACACAGTCTCCATAATTAAATACATTAAATCATACGGCAGCAAACACTGTGAAATTCCAGATATGGATTTGGAATGGTAACACAGGCACAGATTGGTAGCATGAATATGGAACTTAGATGGGGAATATGGACATGTATCAGGTTGTCAGAAAGGGTTACTTGGTCGTAAGGAACAAAAAATAAAAGGAAAAAATGTGTCTGGATTCATAGGAAGGTCATGGAAAAGTGTCTACATTCAAGGAGTGACCACTTGAGGATGTGAAAAGCTTATCATATAATTGAAGCGACTGGGTTGGTTGTAGGTAAAATGCCCAGTAAACAACATCTCAGGAGCATGTGTGATTTGTAAACTGGTTTGGGCCAGTCCTATGATCAAAGGGACAAAGGGAGGATGACCCTTGTGATGGACAGGGTGTTGCAGTGAGGGGGGACTCCTTGAGAGGATTAAACTAGCATTGCAAGCCAGGCACCGGCAGATTCAGCAGGGTACAGAGTATTTCATATGTCCACTGCAACAAAAGAGAAATCTTTGTATCCTGAATCTCATGTCTTAGTGACAGCGTTATTCATAATCAAGAAAGCAACCATAGAGGGCGGCAAGATCTGTCAGATTGTAGGCTCGATACTAGAGATGTTCTTCTTTCTGTAATCTTTACTGTTTTAATTGGCATTTCCCTGGTGTCTTTTATCCCTGTTGTATTTTACTGTATATTCTGTAATTTACTAATGTAAATATTAAAAACTTTTATATTTAATATGCTCTGTGACTGTGCAGTGTTTTATGAGACAGGTAGAAATCTATTTCATTTGAGCAAACTGGTTTTCTGCTACCGAAGAGCATGACTACCAGGTATAAAGTAAACTGTGTCTGATACAGAGTTGGGGAGAGGTCCTGGGAGTGACTGAAGGAGTGGCTCTGTGTCAAAGTAAGGCCTTGCACAGGGTCAGTAGTGACCAGTGCCGAGACTACAACTAGACTGAGATACCTAGCAGTTAGGCAGGTGGTAGAAGCACTGAAATAAAAGGACTTGCTGGGGTGTCTGGTTGCGACTTGTGTGTGCATGCGTGACAGGTCAATGCAGACAAAGCAGATGTTTGTCATAGCTGGCAAAAAAGAATCATTGGAAATAGCACCACTTGGGTGTGAATATATTCCATTACCAAGCATGATAGGTTTAAGCTGAGGAAGCAGCCAAGTGCATAACCACTCAGGGCATGTTCTGTTGCAGAATAAAGAACTGACCATGCAGTATGCACCAATGGTAGTAAAAGTGAAAGAAAATAATTGTTTATAATGTAAATCGCCAAGCAAAAATTACCAGATGGGGTTTACCCTTAACTTAGCTGCATGTCTCATGATGTGGTGCTTTGCAGTGGTGGCAGTAGGCAGAAGTAGGAAGAAATGAACACTATTTCAGTTAGGTACATTGTTTACTGTGAGGCACAAACCTGGTCATGCTAAAAGTGAGTAATGGTAAGACTTATTTGAAAAAGAAAACACCACCAAAAGCAAAGGGAAGATTGTGACACTTCATCAACTTCTTAAGAGAAAAAATCTAACTCTTCAAAAGCGTACATTTTGTTCTGGAAGTAGGATTGTACGGTAAAGTCATATGAACATAGAAATAAGATTTTTTTTTCAGTTTTCTGTTCATTTCACTGAGCAACACTTTACAGTTGAATGCGGGTGGTGGACAAGTGGAACACCCTGCCAGAGGAAGTGGTGGGGGCTGAAACAATCATGGGATTTAAGAATTCATGGGATAGACATAAAGGAATTCTGGAGGTCAGGGGTAAGGGGCAACAGACTTCTAGGAAAACATAAACTGAACTTACAAGCTCAAATGGGCAGATTGGGTGGGCCATAGGACCTTATCTGCCGACACTGTCTATGTATCTGTGTATCTGTGACCAGCATGTCCTACACACACTTACACTTTCAATGCATTCCCGGGATCGTACTTCCATTGTTCCAGGGATTGCGTTCCCCCCTCCCCGGCAGGGCCCCTACACTTATCCAGTGCACTGCCGAGCAGTGAGGAGCAGCCAGTGTCTTTGCAAGTAGGAGCATTGTGGATATTCCGTGATGGCTGAGTGGGCAGGCCTCTGTGCTGTCAAATGTGTAACCAGTGGGTTTTCGCTCTAATTTCCAGCCTGCCCTCCTCTCCCTGGCTTCAGTCAGCGGTGTCTTGCAGGACCACCCATCTGGTGGATGTCGGGTGATGCAACGTAGTGACTAACTGTATCAGTGCTGGCTCCATGTCCATCCAGAGAAGGCACTAAGGGAGTGGAGCACTCAATACTTCTCCTCCAAGGTGGGCACGTGATGCCTCAGCATTGCGACTCTGAGCAAGTCACTTAACCACCCAGTGCTCCCAGGTCGCCCCTGAAAACAGGCACTTTTACCTAGTGGGCCTTACCCGGTTACCAAAGACTAAAATAAAAAAAAAAATTGCGTTCCAGACTCCACCAGCCCAAGGTGGGGGAGTCGGTCTCAAGTTCAAACATGGGTCTCCCACGTGGCGGTGCATTGCACAACCAACTGGCACCACTGGGCCAGAGATAAAATAAGATTTTTAATTAGATGAAAACCATTCAAACAAAAAAAAAGAATCAGTTTACCTGTTATAAACTCACCCACTCCAGTACTGCTTTTTGAAGTCCAACAATTTTTATGACTTAACCTTAATTACAGAAAGCCACCTCAAGGTGGAATAACTAATAAGAAATAACTGTTATAGGAAATCTTTGGGATTCAAATACAGCTCCTGTTTCTATGACACAAAGACCGAAGTTTCCACCTTCTCCTATATTATGCCACTATATACAGCTGTGTATGCTGAGGCAGCAAGAGGATGATGTGCCTGAAACAGAATTATGATATGATACTGTATTAAGGAGTCAGTCAGTTCCCAAACGCTATGGATTACAAGTCCTCTTTACCATTACCAGTCACCTACATGATTCCAGCAAATCAGCATTGAGAACCACAGGCCCTTTTATCCTATGAAAGTTGACGTCCTGTGCGGCAGCTTTAAATGGAACATTCAACAGCATCACAGAAGAGCAGAGTTCATTTATTTATTTTTTAATAAAAGAATACTTAAAACATACTGCAAGACACACGATTTATAATATGTTTCAAGGGCCCGATAGAGATGCCTCTTACTGACTGAGAGCATCTGTGCTGCTGCTTCATAATCCTCCCACAAAAACAACACAAGATGACACTTTTATTCAAAAAGAAACTTCTCTTTTAGGCCCTATAAACATTCTGATTGATTGGTTGATTGATTAAAAATGTTTTGATTGATTACAGATGTTTTGACCAAGAAAAGGAACACAGCAGAGGATTGTTTTCAGGTGTGATCTGGGGATGGGGCAACAAGGGGGAAGTGCAAACTCAAAGTTCCAAAAGTGTAAAGAACATTATAAAAACTTTTGGTTTCTGAAGTTTGTAACATTGATTGGCTTTGTTTGTTGTTGTTGCAGTAGAGACATAATATAATCAGACTGGGTTACCTGTCGCTTACAGGAAGGTGAGAACATTTTCTATTTGGCTGTTGATGATATTGAAACTGACACCGAGCTGCTGATTGGCTACTTGGACAGTGACATGGAAGAAGCAGAGGAGGAGGAAGAAGAGGTTACCATCAAGGAAGAGGAGGATATTGTGAAGGAAGTACCACAACTGAGTGAAAGAGGTACAGCTGCAGCACTTTGCAAGTTACTTTTACCAAGTTACATTAATAACATTGAAAAAGGAGTGTATCAATAAATTGTTGTTTCAAGGTTTTGAACATATAAAGAAGATTTCTGCTAGGGTTGCTTGGATTATCTGCTAAGACCAACAAATGCTGCCCATTACTGACCTGTCAGTGCAGAACACTTAACGGAGGCAGAATGCTAACCACACTGTGTAAATCCCGATAAATTTCCCTGATTAGATAACTAGTATCCAATTAAGTGTAGCTTGATCGTCTAGCTTATAGGAATACTGATGACATCCTACGTAGTACTAACAACCCCATCCAAAGCTATCGGATGATACCTTCCCACAATAAATGATCTGTACCCCCTCAATTGTTCATACTCCCTGATGGCCAGTGCACTAAAAAAATAATTTGTTCCATCTGTTGCTACTGTGGTAAGTGCTACCATGTCCCAAAGAAGGCCTCAGTCTTTCAAAAGCAACAACATTTGTTAAACAAAAAATCTTATCATGTAGCTTTTTAGCAAAAATGTATTTCAGATGTCCTTAGGTTCATAATCTGTGCATTTTTAATTCCCTTGGATATTTTTAATTGGATAATTTGTAATTAATTGCTTAAATCATTAAAGATGGCCACCACTTGCCACATTTTTAAAAATCTGTTCTGTTGAGGCCACCTTTGGAATGTACACACAAGATTCATACTGTGGATGTATTATATATAGAATAATACTTGGGTAGGTGTGCATAACGTGAATTTCATACACACCCAAGGTGTGTAATGTTTCATAAACCCCGAGATTGAAGCTCGAGGGGTTTATAATAGCATCACACACCAAGAGTGTGTATAAAATTAGAGTTTTTTTCCACACCTACCCATGTGTTATTTTATATAATTGCTGTGGAGTGTTTTGTCACCTGCATCCTTCTAGTAGAAAAAAAAAGGCAGCAGTTTGACCAGTAGATGGAGCTGCCCTTTTAAAGCATGAAAGCAGCAGCTGCATTGGTGTTTAACTCCCCCCCCCAACCACCACCACACAAACATGTTTCAGACGTTCTTTGTGTTGTCTGCCTCCCTATGCCGATGTTTTCCTGCATCCTCTCCACTCCACCCGCCAACCACATCTTAGACTGACCAGTAGACATAGTGGTAGCACTTGCTCAGATGCGGTCGACTTCATGCTGTTTTTCCTTTCACTTTTTGGAAGCACTTTTTTCTGTCAGAGATTGCAATCCCGATCTTGCTATGTGTGAAGGAAGTGGAGTCTGTGGTGCTGTGAGGTAAGTAAACTGCCCCATAAATCCATCGCTAAAATTTTGAAGGCAAGTGTAATGGAGATGCTGAAGAGTTAGCGGGTGAGAAGCAGTGTGCGCATGCGTGGAAGGAGAGAAACCCAGTGGGTGTTCTAATCCGCAGGTTATAATGGCGAATTATAACTGGGTTTCTCTATGGGAGAAAACACTCCCCAATTATTATAATGGTGCTGCCACATGTTTCCGATGGTAAATGGTATAGCACCACACCAAGATATTTAATTTTGTCATGGTGGGCATGGCATTGGAGTGGGAACATTTCCTATATCTCAAGTTAAGAATAGAAGAAATGAAATGGAAAATTGATGTAGTGATGTTTTTTTGCCAGAAATATATTATCGTTGAAACAAATTACTTAGTGGCTAACAAATACTACTGCTTTAAAATATCTGGATTTGGCTGCCTGAAGGCCCAGCTGTGGCACATCATATTACAAAGTTGAGATCTGGGTCCAGGAGCACACTTGGGCCACTTTTGGCCAGGTCTGCTGTTGGCAGCACATCCCAACTCCAGTGCATTGACCCTCTGTGGTGGACCAGGGAGCTGGCTCCCTAACAGGGGCATGCACTGCATATGCCTGTGGCCCACACGAGGTTGTGTGGGGCACCAGTGAGGTGGTGGATGAAGGAATGACTGCATGTAAAAAAAATACATGGAGATAAAGACTAGGTTTGCTGGCAAAAGCATCTAGCTTCACCTGAGCTCTTTTCTTCTAGATTTGCTTGTAAGGACAGAGCAAGGAACATCATTATCAGAGCAATGAAAAAGATTAAGGCTTCTTTTTGCTAGGCAGATTTACTGTGTGTTGTTATTTTCTTTAGTGCTCACAAGATTTGATACTGTTTTTTGCTTACATTTTACTGCTGTAATCTTCTCTGATTCAAATTGCTGTTACAGGGTATACCTTCTGCTGCATTATTACAGGGTGTGCCTACAGGGTTGTTACTGTTCTGTGCTTACAGATTACTGCAGTAATCTTCTCTGATTCAGATTGTTTTTTTGCAAGGTATATCTTCTGTTACTGCTTTATTTTTCTCTGTAGCAAAGTGTTTTTTGCAGGGTCTGTCTTATGTGAAATTGTTACAGGTGGTGCTTACAGGGTTTACGGTTTTATCTATTATTAGGCTAAGCTTTCGGGGCTACTGCATTTGTTGTTGGTTGATTGTTTCTGCTCTTACCTCCTTATTTTTTTTCATCTGTGATTCTTCTTTTTCGGCAGGGGAAGGGCCCGTCACCCACCTCCATCCCCAACCACCCCATGCTACACTCCTTTTAAAGGGTAGCACAGTTCTGACATTTCCTGTAGCAAAGCAGGAAGGAGAGGATCAGAGGGGTATCCACACAGTGACCTCAATTACAGGGGCACAAGTAATTTAACTTGTTATAACAAGTTATACAAAAAAATACAAATAAAACAAAACAAAAAAAAATCTAACTTTTGCTTTCGTTTTCCTCCTCCTAATTATTCAGACCAGGTTATAAACTCGGCAGCTCAAGTGGAATGGATATTATTAACTGCAGGCACTGCAGGACACTTTTCAAAAGGGCAGTTATACAGCATTTAGGATGCTGTCCTACATGCTAGACCATTGGAGATCTAAGGGCTCAGCTCCAGACTGCATGGGTAGAGACTGCGCGCCTCAAATCGCATATTCAGGAGAAAATATATTATAAGAACTGTCTGCCATTTCCCAACATCGAACTGAAACACCTTGACTGTAGAGGGTAGTTAGTCCAGGAGGTTGGCAGGTGGTTAGGAGGGGCAAATCGGGTGCCCCATCACTCAGTGCTCTCCAGTGTATCACCTCCACAAATCATGTAAAAACTACAAACAGGTATCTGCCTCTATCTCCAAAATCAAAGAAAGGGGCAGAGGACACTATAGCACAGGAGCTAGCACAACAAAACTCACCCAAAACAGGGACCAAAACAAAAAAAAAAGCAAACACTTCTGAATATAGGAAACTCCATGATTCGGGGAGTTGATACCCACCTCCAGCCGGGGGTAATGGTCAGATGTCTCCCAGGTACCTCAGCGTGGAGAGGCACTGACCGCATTGCTAAAATCATGCAGGGAGCAGGAGAAAACATTGATGTCCTGGTACACATAAGGACTAATGATCTCGCCAGACGGTCAGTTGTGGAGACCAAGGAACACCTGACCAGGCTGGGAGACAAACTGTCATCCATTTCATCTGGCATCTCCTTCTCTGAGATACTGCCAGTCTGGGAGAGAGGGGCAGATGGACAGAAGGTCAGAGAAGGGGAGATAGGGGAGCTAAACATCTGGCTCAAGGACTGGTGCCAAGAAAAAGGACACAAATTTGTAGGTAACTGGCAACTGTTTTGGGAGCGAAAGTTCTTTAAATTTGATGGACTGCATCTGACTAAGGAGGGAGTCAGTGCTTTGGGGCAGAAGTATTGACATCTTTGCAGAATATTTAAACTAGCCAATGGAGAGAGGGGTGCAGCACCTGATATATCAAATGGGAAGAACACCCCTCCCCCTTCAGCTAGTGATCAAACAGGAGTTCAGCATGTTTGTAGTTCATTTGCATCACCAGGCAAGGAAAAAGGTTTGGCTCCCCATATGACATGCAGGGGAAATGCCGGACCTCGCCCAACAACTAATGCACCGAAATCTGGCCAATTGAAAATCATATACACAAATGCTCTCAGTCTGGGAAACAAGATCCCAGACCTGCAGGCAACAGTGTCAGAGGCTAAACTGAACATAGTAGCCATTAGCGAGACATGGTTCACCAGTAAACCACAATTGGGAGATTTCAGTACTGTTCAGAAGAGACTGAGGTGCAGAAAGGGGGTGGGAGTAGCCCTTTATGTCAATGAAAATATCAAAGCTCCAGAAATTCAGAATACACATAAGGAGCCAGAAGAACTGTGGGTCACCCTGGAAACAGGAAATGGGATAGCCATACAAACTGGGGTTGTCTACAGGCCTCCAGACCAGGGAGAGGACATGGACACATTACTGTTAGAAGATATACAAAACATGACAACTAAAGAGGAGGTGCTGATAATGGGAGACTTCGACATGCCAGATACAGATTGGTCAATACCAGTAGGAACATCTGCCAGATCTAGACACATAGTGGAGTCCCTGCTGGGGGAAGGCCTCAAACAACTGGTACAACAACCCACAAGAGACAGAGCTGTCCTAGATCTAGTATTGACTAACGGGGAAAGGATCACAGAATCCAGGTAGAAGGTCACCTGGGGGTCAGAGACCATCACATGGTATGGGTCAGTTTGTGCCGGGTCATAATGTTACATGCTTAATAGAGTATGGCATTATGGCGAACCCGGACTTGAGCACTCCCCGAGTTGTAACCCCCCGGAGTTGAGAATCTTGAGTGGGGAGGGTCCGGGGGGGCACAGATATAATGACCCCGAGCCGGCTCTGTTTGGCCACTAGAACTAAATCATCCCATTCCAATGCAAAAATATGGGACTTCAGAGGAGCTGACTTTGATAAGATGTCCAACAGAGTTAAGTTTGCCCTGGCAAGAAGTACAGGTGAGGAGGTACAGGCAAAGTGGGCAAGCATTAAGGATGCAGTACTTCAAGCATCATCCCGTTGTGTTAGGGAGAAAAGCAAAAGAAGGAGGAAACCACTGTGGTTCTCAAAACCAGTAGCAGAAAAGGTCAGAGCCAAAAGACTGGCCTTTGGGAAATATAAGGGAATGCAGTGGGATGAAGATAGGGAGGCATACCAAACTTCGCTAAGGGAAGTAGGGAAGGCAGTAAGACAGGCAAAGGCCCAAATATAGGAAACACTAGTACAAACAGTAAAAGAAGGGGACAAGACTTTCTATAGATACATTAGTGAAAGGAGAAAGTCCAGAGGGGGTATTGGTAAGATCAAAGGGGATAAGGGGTGTGTGTGGAGGAGGACCAAGGAAAAGCATTTATCCTAAATAGATGCTTCTGCTCAGTATTTACTGAGGAGAAGGTAGGACAGGGCCCACAGCTCAGCAGCATGGACACGGGGGAGGGAGGTGTGCACAAGTCCCTTCACAAAAGAAAGGATCCTACAAGAGCTTGCTAAGCTCAGGGTGGACAAGGCAATGGGACCTGATGGCATACATCCCAGGGTACTAAAGGAGCTAAGGGTGGAACTAGCAGAGCAATTATCATCAGAACTGTTTAGTGAGTCTCTGAGCACAGTAGAGGTTCCAGAAGACTGGAGAAGGGCTCATGTGATCCCGCTCCACGAGAGTGGTAGCAGGGAGGAGGCAGGGAACTACAGACCAGTCAGTCTTACCTCAGTAGTGGGCAAGATTATGGAGGCACTCCTTAAGGAAAGAATAGTGCAACACCTGGAATCCATAGGAGCACAGGATCCAAGACAGCATGGGTTTGCAACAGGAAGATCCTGTGAAACTAATCTCATAGATTTCTTTGACTGGGTATCCAGAGTGGTGGACCAAGTGGGTGCAGTTGATGTCACCTGTCTTGACTTCAGCAAAGCTTTTGATACTGTAGGCTCGGGGTTGGTCAGAAGGTGGTCAATTGGGTGGCAAACTGGTTGACGGACAGAAAACAGAGAGTTGTGGTAAACGGTATACAGTCAGAAGAGATGCAAGTCAAAAGTGGTGTACCTCAGGGATCAGTCCTGGGGCCAGCCCTCTTCCATATCTTCATCAGTGACATTGCAGATGGACTGGAAGGTAAGGTTTGTCTGTTTGCAGATGACACCAAGATCTGCAACAGAATAGATGATCCAGAAGGGGTGGGCAGAATGAGAAGAGATCTGGATAAACTGGGAAAATGGTCGGAAGAGTGGCAACTGGGGTTTAACGCAAAGAAGTACAAGATCATGCACATAGGGAAGAGAAACCCTGAAGCCACTTATAGGTTGGGAGGTGAGTTGCTGGCAATCACAATGGATGAAAGAGACTTGGGTATCATCATCACAGATGGTCTGAAATCATCCAAGCAGACCACTAAAGCAGTAGGTAAGGCTAGGGGGATGTTGGGGTGTATTAGTAGGCTGGATAGGGGTATCACAAGTCGTAAGAGGGAGGTAATAATCCCTCTTTACAAGACACTGGTTAGGCCCCATCTGAAGTACTGCATGCAGTAGTGGAGCCGCACCTTCACAAAGACATTAACAAAATGGAGGCAGTCAGAGAAGGGCAACCAAAATGGTGCAGGGACTGCATCAGAAAACATATGAGGACAGATTAACAGAGCTCAATATGTATACCTAGAGCAAAGGAGGAGAGAGAGGTGATATGATCGAAACATTCAAACACCTTAAGGGCATTAACAAGCTGAAAGAGTCTGACATGTTTCAATATAAGAAAAATAGCAGGACAAGAGGACACAGCATGAGATTAGAGGGAGGCCGATTAAGGGGTAATGTGAGAAAGTTCTTTTTCACAGAAAGGGTGGTGGATGCATGGACCGGCCTACCTCAGGAAGTGGTGGATATGAATATGGTGCAGGGCTTCAAACAGGTCATGGGATAGGCATAAGGGAGCAATACAGATGAGTACGAATAGATAGGCCGTTAACAGAGTAAAGGCCTATGGCACATTCATAAGGTAGAAAAAAAATGGGCAGACTGGATGGGCCTTGCAGTCCTTATCTGCCATCAACTTTTATGTTTCTGTGTTTCTATGTTTCACTTCTGTCAGTTTGTTAGCCATAGGAATTCTCGGGCAACACACCACAAAGAATGAGCTGCATCGTGGTGAACAGGGCTAGGCAGGCCACAAGGTAGAAAGAAAAGCTCCGCATTCACGAAATAACAGGCAGACTGAACATGCAAGTTTAAAGTGTTTATTCTGACACCCAAGAGTCCTGATTAGCACTCAGTACCCCAGTGCTTCAGCCCAGCAGGATCCTCCGGGGGTGGGGGAGTTTAAAGGGAGAACAGTTACCCTTTATAAATAGCCAATTTAAAGTGACATGCACAGAACAAAAAACCTGTAAAAAAGTGATTCAAGTACAAAAGAGTTTCACAAACAGGAGCAGAGACTTAACTAAAATGATATTAATGACACTGTCAAAAATCAAATTGCCACCTGACTCACCAGAGGTGGTGGTGTCATTGAAGATGTAAGTCTCACAGATGGGGGGAGTGCAGTACGTCAGTTTGTCTAGCATGCTGGCACCTTGGGGCATCACATTTCACCCTCTTGTGGGAGAGTTTAGAAACCAGAAGATGTTGTCTGACCTTTAGATGAAACCCTGCCCACCCACCATGACTACTGCAGAGTCCAGTTCCCTCACGCACCCCTCATCTCCCATATGCATAGATGTTCCTCTTCCAGCAGCTGCAGGCCAGATATAAGGGGTCTTAATGAAGAGGAAGGCATTGTGATGGCCCTCCTTGGAGGGCTGGATCCAAGAAGGTACCAGGCTGTTGGGAGGTGGTCCTGGTAGGGGGACAAACTTTGTAGGGGATCAGAGCCTATGGCAGAGGTGAAAGAGGATTTCACGAGGATGGGCTCAAGGAGGTTAAAGTATGTTACATAAAATGAAGCTAAATTAAAAAAATCATTGCACTATTCCCTATTGCCATGCTTATCTTTAATATTTTTTAATTATTTCAGCTATCATGAACAGCTTTAACATACTCTCAGGTTTTCCTGTAATATCAGTTTTCTAAACTTCGATATGTTGCTCAAAGTTTAAGAGCCCGCTGCTTGTCATAGTTATGGTACAGTACTTAAGTTGTTCTGGAGTGTTTCATGTATATTTTTAGTAATATGATGCTATCTGCCAGTGTGCATTTAAAACTGTATAGTTAGGGAATCCAGTACAACCATGCCTGAAATCACACCCATGTCCTGAAATTCCTAAGTCTAAGTGTTTTAGATAAAATTAACATTGCTCAAAAAGTACACTTGTCTCTAAATAGTATAGTACTTCCCTTAACTGTCAGAACTGCACTTCCATAGGCGTATGGAATGCTTCCTTGGCGCAGGGCTCAGAGGGCCCTGTATGTGATTCCACTATCTTCAAAAAGAAAGGAAATTATTTGCAAAAAACTGTGTAAATGCACCAGTTAGGGTTCATCTTAAAGGAAACCTACACCCTCATATAATTTAAATTGTATCTATTTCCATACCAAAAGACAATTCCTTTCCTGTAACTGTTAGGGCCGTATGTGTTACCTTTAGTTTGTTTTCACTGCCCATGGTAGCTCCTGTGACTGCCCTGAGGGGTCTCCATTTCATGGTTGTTGAAATCTCATTGTCTGTGAGAACTGCATTAGCATATGAGAACATAATGTCAGATCAACCATTTGTATCATGTATCTCTATACTGAAAGAACAAATACCCTCCAAAAACTCTCTGGAGACTCATAAACTGAATAGAGTTCAAAGGGAAAAACCCTGCATTATTTATAAGTCAGATAGTCTGCAAAGCGCAATGAACGTAAAAGTGGTATTTCATACCTCCTTGTAGCTTTTTTCTTTGAAGACTAATTAAGCAGACAGGCATACTGGGGACTTTAAAGGTTGATTACGCATTCATGTTCTCATATGCTAGTGCAGCTCTCAGGGACAATGAGATTTCAACAACCACCAAATGGAGCCTCCAAGAACAGTTACAGGACCTAGTATGAAGAGTGAAAACAGACTAAGGCATTTGCATGCATCTCTAACAGCTACATGAAAAGAGTTGTCTAGGCTGGCCTGTCGGCACAGCAGTTGGATTTCCACTTGCGACACCGGTGACTCGGGTTCGGAAACAGACCCGGGTCGTCGGAGGGCTGGCTGGGGGGGAGAAGGATCGAGTGTCCCTAGGACTGCTGTCCTTCGCCAGGAGGAGGGGTTGTGTGTTCGGCGCACAAGTGGCACCAACCAGAGGCTGGGTTTGCCGTACGCAAGCGACGCTTGTAGGATTCAGGCAGGCGATACTGGCCGTTATTGTACGCCCCTGCCCTGCTTACAGGGGAAAAAGTGCTGCTGAATCACCTCTGTGGTGCCCTTCCCTCTGGGGCCCTGATTATCCTCCGGTACCGAGTTCTCCCGACCAGATACTTGTAGTGTGGGGCAGGTAGGGAGCAGCTCTGCAACCCTGCCCTCTGGAGGGCAAGCCAGGGGTGACTGTGGAGAAGCCCGGTGATTGCTGGTGGTGGGGTGCAGTGACCAAGGGCTGAGTTACCGGCAATCCAGCAGAATAAAGCATACTAAATAAAAAAAATAAGAGTTGTCTGTTGACATGGAAACAAAATTTCTAGGGGCGTGGATATATGTCGTTCTATCCACACTGTCTGGCAGGTACCTTGCCACTTTAAGATGGGCTAGAAAGTCTTCAAGCTGGCTTCTCCCACCCACCCGTGTGATGAAACTCTCGGCTCTGCCCCATGACACCAGATCTTCCTTACCACTTGGAAGCATCAGGTTCCCTCCTTAGCACTCTCGCGTTTTGCAGGCCCTGGCTCTAAAAATGTCATTTTTTTTCCCCCTGAACTTTCTTTGAAACTCATTCGACTTCAGTCTTCACCCTCTTCCCTCGCTGCTGCCATGGAGGACAAGTCCGTCCCTGGCTTCTGCCGGTGTCCTGGCGGGCAGAAGATGTTGTGCACCGACCCTCACACCTTGTGCGTTTATTGCCTCAGGCACGACCACGATCCACAGGCTTGCGAGATGTGTCTGTTCTTTTCTCCGTCGGTGCTTGAAGACCTCGCTGCCCGACTTCAGCTGGGGCGACCGGAGTAATGGTACCCACCGGTCAAATCGAAGGAGGCCTGTCGGGTGGTGTCTATGGCAGCGGGCTCTGCAGAACAACTGGAACAGCTTGAACAGCTCACGGCCCTCGAGGAGGAGGTGGCCCAGGCCATGATGAGCTCCTCTTCGGCTTCGGCCTTTATTCCACTCCAACTGGACTCTTCTTACATGGCTTCCTTTCAAGAGATGTGCCAGTCCCTCTCGACTAAAGGGGAGGGTCCTTCTGGGTCTCACACCCCTCGTTCCCGGAAGATGGATCTGAAAAAAGGTAAGACTCACCGTCAATGCTCTTGGGAGTGGGAGAGATCTCGTTTTCCAGACCGTCGGCTCTCAACTTCAGTCGATGTTGCAGCCCGGGCCGCTGGTTTCATGGTGACCAGCTGGCTGAGGTGCCTGTTGATGTGGCCAAGATTTTTCTCGAGCCCACCGACAGGTTGTTGACTGAGGAGGCTGACAACTCTCTCTCTCTCTCAGACAGCAGTGCCTTCCGAGGACTTGCCTCAGACCATTGAGCCGAAGTCCCCGGCCCAGGACCCTGAACCGGAGGGGCAGCAGGTTTCCCCCGCTCCTCCCTTGGCCCACTGCCACTGACGGTCTTGGCCTTGGTCCTCCTCCGCTTCGGAGAAATCCCGCTGATGTCAGCAGTCTCATTCCTGATGCAGTCCTGCCGCTCTTCTTCCTCATCCTCCTTGGCTGAGGAGAGGCTCCGGCACAAGTTGCATCGGCGCTATGAGGATCTAATGTGGCAACAGCTCCTTTTGGCCAGCAGCAAGCCGATGCTGGCTTCCACACCGGCAATTAAGTGGCTGTCGCCTGAATGGCCGAAGCTGACTCCCACCGCCGGTTCCCTGGTCGAGGACAGCTCGGCCAAACCCATCTGCCCTGCCCATTGTGGTGGAACCACCGCCTCCCCAGCCGAGGAATGGGGCGCCAACCAAGGATTCTCAGTCGGCTCAAGGTTTGCCCCATCGGTTGTCAGTCACTGTCATTCCCTATTGCCCTCGGCGAGTGGAGAGTGGCTCAGGCAGTCACCAGCTGTACGTGGACTCTTCAGAGTCCAAAGACTTCCCGTTGCATTCCCGTCCAGTCGACCTGGAATCCTAGGGGGTCTTTCTGTGGATGAAAGCCCCATCTCGTTCCTCAGTATCCTTCGGCTCTGCTCGGAGTCCACCAGGATGCCGCTTGAACCCATGCAGAAACAGGCCAGATATCCCTTTACAGAGATTCTGGACAAGGGGAACTCTCCCACGGAGGCCTTCCCTGTAACTGAAGCCATTGTGGGCCCGGCATTAGAACTCTGGCAACGGCCAGCCTCCTGCCTAGCGCCATCAGCCAGGATGGCCTGCAAGTACGCGGTCCCTACTGGCTGTCTCTCCGGCTTCTCGGAGCACCCCTCGACCGAAGGGTTGGTGGAAGATTCTGTCTTCAGGTGCTCGGGCAACACAAGGGACATTGACAAGCCCCCCAGATAAGGAGTCCGAGAAATTGGTGTACTCAGGGAGAAAGGTGTATGCTGCTGCCTCTTTGGGCCTTCGCCAGGCCAACTTGGCTGTTATGATGTCACACATCTCTCATGTCCTGTTGGGCTCCCTGGACGAGGTGCTCCCTCATCTCCTGGCTGACCTCCAGACCACAGTCAAGCAGGTCCGGGATCAGGGAAGGGCGGTGGCAAAGCAGCGGCTCCAGATGGCTCTGGACATTGGAGACTCTTGTGCCCGTTCGGTACCGGCCGCAGTGGTCATGTGCCCCAGGGCTTGGTTGCGGAGTTCGACCTTCATGGCAGACACCCAACACAAGCTTGCAGATATTCCCTTTCTGGGAACTGACCTGTTCGGACCCAGTGTGGAGGGCCACCTCCCAGTGCATTGAAAAATCCAATGCCACCCTGCACAGGACAAAGGCTGCCATCAGCAGCATAAGCCCTTTCGTCCCTCCACTCCTGCAGCAAGACCTGCCGAGCAGCACCAGCAGCAGGGCCAGCAGTCTCAAACTTGGTGCCCTAGAGCCAAGTCCATCGCTTCCTTGGTCAGGAAGCTCTGGGGGAAGGGCTCTGGCAGCTCCTCGGCCGGTCCCTCCTCCTCCAAGTCTGCCCAGTGACGGGTTGCGGGGTGCTGCCCCCAACCTTGTCTCATCTCCCCTGGGTCCCCCCGTGGGGGGCTGGCTCAGCCACTTCCTTTCCGCCTGGTCTGCTATCACCATGGACCGTTGGGTGCCGGAAGTGGTTGGCAGGGGCCCGCCTCTGGAGTGCGAGCAGGTCTCTCCCTTTCAAGCCCGTGCCCCCCCGGGGGGCTACCGAGTCTGCAGCCTCCCAGTCAGCTCTCTGAGACGACATTGACCAGCTCCTCCACAAGGGGGGTAGTCGGCAAGGTTGTGGATCCTCATCTGTACCCAGGGTTTGTTTCCAGGTACTTCCTGGTTCCAAAACGGACAAGGGGCTGGCACCCCATTCTCTATCTGCACGATCTGAACAAGTTTCTATGGCCTTGCACCTTTTGGATGGTAACCTTGGCTCATATAATACCATCCCTGGAGCAGGGCATGTGGTTCTGCTGCCTGGACCTCCAGGACACATTCTTTCACATCCCAACGGCTCCTTCGCTTTCAGGCAGAGGGAACCCTCTCTGAGCCATGCCCTTCGGCCTCTCATCAGCTCCCAGGGTCTTCACCAAATGCATCGCAGTGGTGGCAGCATTCCTGCGGCGCTGAGGGGTCTGGGTCTACCCTTACCTGGATGACTGGCTGATAGCAGATCCCTCCAGGTTGGAGGTGGAGCAGTCCAGAGATCTGGCCTTCCAGGCTTGCTCTCAACTCGGCCTCCTCATCAATGGGGCCAAGTTGGAACTCATGCCTTCACAGGTGATTCAGTTCATCGGGACAGAGATAGACTGTCTCCGAGCCAGAGGCCAGCTCCCAGCGGACAGGGCCGAGGTCCTTTCCTCCTTTGCCCAATCATTTCTAGTTAGGCAACTGCACCCTGCACGGGACTTCCTGTGCCTTCTGGGTCTCATGGCGGCTTTCACCAGTGTGGTCCATTGGGCCTGCTGGGGTATGCGCCCCCTGCAGTGGGGGCTGCCCCCCACCAGTGGTCTCAGCACTCAGGTCATCTAGACCAGCCAGTCTCTGTGACCCAGGAGATGTGAAATGGCCCGCAGTGGTGGCTAGTCCAATCTCATCTGCGGGAGGGAATCCCGTTCGTCTGCCCTGAGCCGATGGTCATCTTGACGACCGACGCCTCTCTGATGTGTTGGGGTGCCCATCTGTGGGAGCACAGAGCCCACGGACTCTGGTCTCCTCAGGAGTCCTGATGCAACATCAACCTGCTGGAGCTCCGAGCAGTCTGGCTAGCCCTGACTGCCTTCGCTCCATTTGTTTGCGGTCAAGTGGTCCAGGTCCAGACGGACAACACGCAACCATGTACTGTCCCAACAGACAGGGTGGGATGCATTCCTTGCCTCTGTGCAAGGAAGCTCTTCGCATTTGGTCTCTTGTGCTTAGCCTGGAGGTGGATCTCCTGCCATTCATGTGGCAGGAGCCTCGAACAATCTGGCCGATACCCACAGCCAGATAGGTGATGCATCTCACAAGAGGTCTCTCCTGCCAGAGATAGTACAAAACCTGTTCTCCCACTGGGGCACGCCTCAGGTGAACCTGTTCACCTCCAGGGAGAATGCCAAGCTGAGACTATACCATGCCCACCCCCTCAGCAGGGTTTGCTGCAGGGGATGCCTTCTCCATGCCGTGGACCCCAGGCCTCTACTACACCTTCCCTCCTCTGCCCTTGATCCACAAGGTGCTCCTCAAGATTAGGAGGGACAAGGCACAGGTGATCCTGGTAGCCCCAGACTGGCCTCACCAGTTCTGGTATCCAGATCTCCTCAGCCTCAGCTCCAGGCTCTCAAGGTGGCTTCAAGCCTGCCAGGACCTGCTCTCCATCAACAAGGGGAAGGTACTCCATCCAGACTTTCAGTCCCTGCACCTGAAGGGCCTGGTTCCTGAGCGGCTAGAGTTCCAGGCTTTGGGTCTTTCCGACGAGGTCCTCAACGTCGTTGAGGCATCCCTCAAGGAGTCGACCAGAAAATGCTATGCCTTCAAATGGAAGAGATTCTCCTTTTGGTGTCAGGGCAAGGGTTTGGACACCTCATGCTGTCCGCTGGCTAGCATTGTGGACTACATGTGGTCCCTTTCCCAACAGGGGCTTCGGTTGACAACCCTCAAGGTGCACCTGGCAGCCATCTCTGCTTACCGGGCGCGAGCCGGCAAGCAGTCGGTAGCACAGGAGAAGGTGGTCTGGCACTTTTTCAAGGGCTAGATCACATATCCCCTCTGGTGCGTGAACCGCCACCTCCATGGGATTTACTGCTGGTATTGGCCAAATTCATGGGCAAGCCATTCAAACTGATGCACAGGTGTGCCATCTCTCACCTGTCGTGGAAGACTGCCTTCTTGGTGGCTATCATGTCAGCCAGAAGGATTGGGGAGCTCCAGGTGCTTTCCGTCGGTGCTCCCTATCTGGTCTTCCACAGGGACAAGGTTGTCCTGTGCCCCCACCCGAAATTTCTCCCAAATGTGATGTTGGAGTTTCACCTGAACCAGGTGTTGACTCTGCCGGTGTTCTACCAAAATCACACCTCGGAGGCCCCAGTACAGGCTCCATACTTTGGACCTGAGAAGAGTGCTCACTTACTATAAAGAGCATACGGCGGAAGTTCGGGGAGAGGTTCACCAGCTGTTTGTCACCTACGCTGAAGCCACACCTGGCAGACCTGCAGCAAAGCAGAAGATTGGCAGGTGGATCACTTCCTGCATTGATCTCTGCTATAGGTTGGTAGGTAGGGAGCCTCCCGTAGAACTTAGGGTTCATTCCACCTGTCATACCGCTGCATCGGTAGCTGCTTCTAGGGACGTTCCTATCCAGGAAATCTGCAGGGCTGCTACCTGGAAGTCCGCGTGCACCTTCATTTCCCATTACCTCATCGACCTTGAGTAATGCCGGGATACTGGTTTTGGAACCTGAGTTCTCCAGCCCTGTTCCCTAAGTAGGGTGTGTGTGTGCCTTGCCTCCCTCCTCCCAGAGAACTGCTAGGAGTCTGCCAGACAGTGTGGATAGAACAGCATATTGTCCACGTCCCTAGAAATATAGGTTACTCACCTGTAATAGGAGTTCTCGGAATGGTATATGTTGTTCATCCACACAGACCCACCCGACCTCCCTGGCTTCAGCGCACAATCTGGTTTCCAGCAGGCTAGATCTGGTGTCATGGAGCGGAGCCGGGAGTTTCATCACCCAGGTGGGTGGGTGGAGCCAGCTTGAAGACTTTCCGGCCCATCTTAAAGCGGCAAGGTACCTGCCAGGCAGTGTGGATGAACAACATATACTACTCCTAGAATTCCTGTTACAGGTGAGTAACCTGTATTTAAAAGATATGAGGGAGTAGTTTTCCTTTAATGCCACAAAAATAAGGAAGTGTAGTGTAAGGATTTCAGCCCTAACTTCCTACCCCACCCTCCAAGTAGCAAAAGAACAAGACCACACAAGCAACCACAGACAGCCATCATCAGGTAAGACAAACAACATACAACCGTTTCCAGGTGACACAAATGCAGTAAAACTGATGCTGTTCAAGGTAGGATAGGATTGTGTTTAGGTTAAAAAAAGCCTCAGAGGTTAATGGGGGTGGTGATGGTGGGGGGTGGAGGTGCATCTGACTATGAGTCCTGCAGGTCTTCATCCCCATCCTCATCAGAAGTCTCCTTCAGATACAGTAGATAGTGGAGTTGAAACCTCTATGTGGCAAGATTTGTATGTGCCTCCAGCAGTTTTTAATGGTGCTCTCTGTCACTGAGCGCCAAGGTGAATGAATGAAAAGGAGAGCTTGCCTTACTGTAACTTTCAGATCTTCACCAGCCTCTGTACACGATATGAAGTTAGGCACAGCTCTTTCTTGTAAATGTACTTGAAGTTCTTAACGATGCCAGCATCCATAGGCTAGATATGTCACTAATGTTAAGGAGCAAAAGAAGGCTATAGCCGATAAGAGCTCCTGCTAGTCACCATAGGATTTTTTTTTTAATCTCTTTTTTTGTCCCTACTACTCCTGTCGGTATTTTCTGCTCTGGTCACGGACCCCCATCGCCTCCACTTCCAGATTATGCCTGCATCCCCCAGTTATCCGTGGCTTCCCCTCCAGAGAGTGGGGCCGCGGCACCGACCCCCTATATCGGGGCCACGGTACTTATATCTGGTCAGGGGATCGACTCCGGTGGCTGATCAAGGCACAGGGGGACAGAGCATCATGTAGATGGCGAGGTTCGGGTTTTTGTCCCCCTTTAAGCAGGATGGGGATGTGGAATGATGACCTGCATCCACCCCGTCCTGATGTTCTATTGAGCGTCGGTGTGGTGCGACTACTCAGCCTCCGCTAGGTGCCGCTCGTACGCTGAGTGCTGCCCTCCCCCCGGAGAAGGAGAGCTGTCCAAGAAATGCTCAATCCTTCTCCCCGCCGTCTGGCCCTCCGGTGACCTGGGTCCATTTCTGAACCCTGGTCGCTGGTGTCGCAAGCGGAAATCCAACCACTGCGCCGACATGCCGGCTCGCCACAGGATTTTAACCTTCCACCGCTGGTTAGGTATTGATCCAATCGTCTTATAAATGTTTCCTTATTTTCACTAACAACCACCATCTCTGGCAGCCCATTCCACATATGGGAGGTGGTGTTCTGCAATAAATGGAGTCCTGAAAAAGACAAAACAGTGTATGGGACTTCATTTTGTTGGATGTGCCTGGTGAGTGCTGTCACTTGTGTCCTGGATTGTGATTTATGTCACTGAGCACCCGATACTGCCTTGGTGCTGCTCTGTTGTTATAGCAGTGCTAGTATCATTTACAGACATGCTACAGCGCCTCCTGCCCCCTCCTCCAGTGGAGGGATAGTCCATCGTCAGGGTTTACACCTCAAACCCTTGCTATGGTGCATAATTGAGCTGGTCCAATGCTACCTCCTCAAGCGCCGCTGACATCGCTGGTGCACTCTCTTGTGCCCATTGACCAGGGTGACAACGACATTGAATATAATTCTGAGCTAATAATACAGGATGATTATTTGTGTAGCTTTTGTTTACTGGGTGAGGTACACTATGCAAACATATGCCAATTTTCAAGTACAACCCAGGAGAAATACAACACATCATTTATTTATTTATTTAGCTTTTGTTAACCGGGTAAGCACACGAGACAAGAAATGCCTATTTTCAGGAGCGACCCAGGAGATTACAAGATAAATTTACACATAGGATAACAGCATGACAAAGATGTGTAGTACAGGCAATGAAACAGTGGAAACAATAAACAATAGACATATGCAATAGTGGTAAAGGCAAGCAAGCAGTAAAGGATTATATATGTCATGAAAGGGTACAAGAGCATTAGGGTAACAATAATCATGTACAGTGAACACATTACAATGGTAATAGAACAAATAAAAGAAAAATACACAACCATATAGAACAAATAAAAGAAAAATACACAACCATACAATGGTGATATAAGGCAGTATGATACAAGCAATGAGACATTGATTAGAAAAAATGATTATACATATGACTGGCCAAAGAAATTGTTTATACAATGTTCAAGAAATGGTTGTAGACCAATAGGTATAACAGTAAGGTAGGACAATAAGTTCAAAATTGGAGGTTGAAGAGAGGTATAAATAACTATGGTAGCAAAAGAAGGAGGGGGGATGTTAGAACAAGGGTAACTGGCTAGGGACAGGCACATGTGGAACGGTCCATCAAGAGGGAAGTAGCTGTCTTTTGAAAGCACTAAGTTATTGGCAGGAGCCCAAGGTCACTGAAAATTATTCCACTGGGTAGGGGCGGCTGTGGAGAAGGCCATGGAGCCATATTTGGTGTGAGATCTAGCGACTACTAATTGCTCAGTATCCAAGGATCTTAGGGAATAGTGGTGTGACCATGGTAGTAAGAGGGAGGCCAAAGAGCCCGGTTCCTGTGTGGAGGTAATGTTATGTACCAACTTGCCTAGGGAGGAGTCAAGTAGGGCTGTGGGGGAGGGCCATCATAATTTGCTTTATAGGGAGCAGTGATGGTAAGATGAGTGCAGGATAGAACAAATCTGCAAATGTTATTGTAGCGCACTGTCCATTTGCGACGAAAGGTAATGGATGAGTGGGTGAACACGGGTAGCCCATAGGATAGCTTAGGGAGAAGGAGGCAGCGAGCTACCATGATGCGAGCCAAGGGAGAGAGATTGTTTCTGACTCGGTAAGCAATGCCTAGGCTGGAGTTGATGCCCTTAGACACAGAAAGAATGTGGGATGAGAAATCAAGGTGGGATCGAGTGTGACTCCAAGATACTTGAACAAGGAGACAGGATCAAGGGTGGTTCCATTCTCAGCTGTAACGGTTAGAGGGGTGAGTAAGATTTTTAGTTTGTGTGGGGTTCCAAAAAGCATGGCTTGGAACTTGGAGTAGTTTATGAAGAGTTTGTTATCTTTAAGCCAGGATTTAACAGAGTTTAGGTCAGACGTGAGGTCATGGTTAATGTTAGTTACAGTCGGGGAGTGGCAGAAGAACACCAAGTCATCTGCATAAAGGATGGGAGTTGTATATTTAAGACAGTGGGTGATGAAGTCAGTGTGCAGTGAGAACAACCGGGGACAAAAGATAGATCACTGGGGGACTCCCAGGGAGGTGGGACGGTAGTCTACAGTGGGTGGAACCAAACTTGATCCGCTGATGCCTATTGGAGAGAACTGGAGAACCATAATATAGCATGGTCTGTGATTCCTATGGACCTGAGTTTATTTAGTAGTATAGGGTGATTTACTGTGTCAAAAGCCTTTGTTAAATCTACAAAGACAGCACCTGTCAGGTTGCCTTGATCAGTCGCCGAGTAGATTGCATTCATTAGGGTAAGTAGCGCTGTGGTGGTGCTGTGGTTTTTACAAAATCCATGTTGTGCCAGGCATAGGAGATTGTACTTTTCTAGGTAAGCTGTTAGTTGGGTAGCTACAATTTTTCTAATAGTTTACTGAGTACAGGAAATATGTGGCTCGGCCGATAGTTGGATAATAGTTTGGGGTTACCTTTTTTAAGAATGGGTATAACATTAGCATTTTTCCAGCTAGACTGTACCACACCTGAGGTGAGAGAAAGGTTGAAGATTCCAGTTAGGAAAGGTGTGAGCTCCCATGCTGCCAGTTTCAGGAATTTGTAATGTAGGCCATCTGGGCCTGCGGACTTGGATTCAGATATTGAGAGGAGGAGTTTGTGGACCTCCGTGTTGGTGATCATTCTAAAGTGGAAGGGGGTTGGGGGAATGGGTCAGATGTGTGGGCATCATGGCTAGGGAGAGTTTTTAAGGCATCTGTGACCGCTGAGAGGTCAGAGAATTGCTGATTAAAAGCATTGGATATTGTGGTAGGGTTATTCCAGTTAATTCCATTTGTTTCAAAATCAGGAGAGGTGCTGGGATTAGAATACCGCAATGATTCTTTAAGGTTTTTCCAGTATCTACTGGGTGTTTTGCATGCGGCTGTGAGCCTCTCGCTGTAATATTTACTCTTACTTTGTCTAACGACTGTCTTGCACTTGCTTCGTAGGTGTCTGTATTGAGTCCAGCTAGTGTGACAGTTGGATGCTTTGAAAATGGCCCAACTTTTATCCCTCTCTTTTAGGAGAGCCAGTAAGGGGGTGAGTTAGCCACTTTGTTTTTTGGCCCCTGACCCTCCTGGATGTGAGTGGGGCATGTTTGTCATGAAGTTTGAGCAGGGTTGCACTGAAACAGTGAAGTGCTTGGTCCATGTCAGCAGTAGCCCACAAGGGGGCCCAGTCAGGGTGTGCCAGGTTGGATTTATAGTTAACTCGGTTGAGGGCTGCGTAGTTCGGGAAGTGCATGATATGGGGAGGGACATATTCTACGCTAATGCACCAATTGCAATAGACACGGGAGTGATCGGTGATGGAGTCAGGGAGGACGCCAGCTAATGATTTATTGTCAATGTTGTGTACAAGGATCCAATCTATTAAGGTGGTTGTTCAGGCTCTATTGGATATTCTAGTGGGCTCTGTGATAATTTGAGCAAGTGTGATTTTATTGAGCAGTGTATCAACAAAGTCATTGGGGCGATTGAGCCAGCTGATATTGAAATCATCTAAGATGGCAAAATCATTGTTTTTTGTTTTTTTTTGTTAGTCATATGTGTCGCCTGTAAACAGATGGTATCAGTCCCCAGGGACTTCATCTTAAATATGGATTTTTTTTTCTCTTTATGTGCGATTTCATGCCATTTATGTTCCAAGAACATATTTTAATCTTATTACCCATAAAACCAGACCAAGTACCATATTTCTTTGATTTATAACCGTGGTTTTAATTATTAAATTTTGTTTCAGCTTGCGGTCTGAATTCGAGGGCGGTGACTAATCGAGGGCGGCTTTAATGCAGTCAACTGCTTTTACTTGTACAGCTGATTGCCTTGTTGTTCATATCAGTGCTGACCTGTTAGTGTAATTGCACCACAACATGCTGAAACGGAAGCGTATGGCTTGGAGTTCAAGCTCCAGGCAGCAAAACATTCTGAGGTAGAGGGCAACCGACCAATGGCTGTATCTCTCCGGGTCGATGAGAAGCAGATCAGGGACTGGCATAAAAGCATTACTTGCTTCGAGGAGAAGCTACGGGAGGAAGGCTGTACTGGAAACAACCATAAGCGCAGGAGACTCGACAGTGCTGGACAGCAAGCTGCATTCCCCAATAAAGTAGTCCAACTTGCCACGTGGCTCACCCAGCAGCGAGAATGCCATCGTCGGGTAACCCGCAAGACAATCTTCCTGAGAGCTTCCTCTATCATTACTAACCCGGAGTTCAAGGCAAGCCGTGGCTGGGTCGACAAATTCCTAGCTCACAGGGGATTCACTATGCCTCAGCGCACTACAGTAGGTCAGAAGCTCCCTAAGGATTATGTTCCTAAAGTTACTGAATTTATTGCTTTCTGCTCCAAAACAGACCCAGAAATTCCACTTACCCCCATCAGCAGTAGGCAGTATGGATGAAACCGCCGTCTGGGCGGATATGCTGGGGGAACGTACAGTTGAACAGATCAATGCAAAATCAGTCCCTTTGCTAACAATGGGACATGAGAAGCAGAGACTCACAGTTTGTCTGGCTGCCCTAGCAGATGGCTGAAAGCTACCCCCTCTTATGGTTTTAAAGGGTAAACGAATACCTAAGGACATTGCTAATGTGAGTGGGGTTGTAATTTCTATATCCACAAGTAGCTGGATGAACACTGACATCACTAGCCAATGGCTTCAGACAGTGTGGCTATACAAGACTTTTGCAGCCAGCGGACATGTCATGGAATGCACCGTTTAAACAAAAATAGAGAGAGTGCTATGACGAGTGGCTTGCTGTTGGTCCCAGAGAGCTGACTGCAGCCGGCAATCCTCGAGCCCCTTCACTGGCACAGATTGTAGAGTGGGTGAAGCAGGCTTGGTCAGCAGTATCATGCGAGGTAATTACAAAGTCTTTCGAGGTCTGTGGGATCACTACTGTCGACCCAAACAAAATCCACTACTTTAAAGAAGATGGCATGGCCAGCGAATACCGGAACAAACTTCAACGGCGACTCCAGGAGCGAAGCTGTGAAGGTGCTGATAACCTTGAAAAACAAGATCAGTTTGTTATGAGCAGTGAGAATGAATCGGATGAGGGGGAGCCAGATAGTGACACTGAACTTGACTAAAGGAGTAACGTGCTCTGCCTGTGCCTGTAGTACTGACTTTTCCTTATTCATTTCAACCTTGAGCTTTTTTTCCTGTGTGTTAACCTGTGTCATTTTAAGCTTCCAAAGTAAAAGCTAAATTTTAAATGCTACAAGTGCTTGTTTCTTCAGTGGTTGTGGTCAGTGGTTATGGTCAAAAGGTGAGTGAGCTGTTAACATGGGGGGAGGGTGCAGTTGATGATTACTAACAGGTTACCAAACAGAGTGCTACACTCGCTAACAGTCTTTCAGTGTAGCAATAATGTTTCGGCCTATAAGCGAGGGCGGCCTTTACTAGAGTATTTTTTTTAGCTTGCAACTACAATACGAAGGTGACTAGAATTAGAGAGTGACTTCAAATCGAAGAAATACAGTATATCTTGACATATAAATATGTTGACATAGTGACTAAGTCAGGCCTTGTTCTTGTATACAGAAGCCTCATTTTGAACTTTTTAACATACTGTAACAATAAAATTAAAATTCATGGTATTTCCTACATTCATGCATGAACCCGTTGAACAGAAAAACAGTAATATTAACTCATACCCCCCCCCAACGTTGAGTCCCCTCCCACCCACAGTATGTAGTTCCTTCTCCTTTCTTCCCCTCCCCACCAATTCTCTGCTTTGTTTTCCAGCATTGCATCCCACAAGTCTTAGGTAAGCTTTGCCTGTGTGGCATCCTAGAGAGTACGAACAAACATTCCCACTCTTTTAGTAAGAGGGAGGGAAATATTTCTATCATTATTCGTTTGGCAGTTAAATCAATATAGCTACAATTCTCTTAGCAGCCTCATATTTCTCTGGCTCTGCGGATAGGGCTGGTAATGAACCTGTAATCCATCCACTGAGGGGCTTCCCCAGGGGCCCGAACCTGGGTCACCCCCAAGTCCCCCCAGCTGGATTCACATTCTCTCAGCATAAATTAGGAAACAAACTGTGCACATGTCCAAACATATGTGATATTTTATCCAGGCACCATCCATTTCCCAGTAATCCCATCTGTCTGTGTTCCCTTCAAGTTCCCCAAGATGTCTTAGATTGTTCCATGGCTATTTTGTCAACCATTGCACCCCTGGTCAACATCCCCTAACCCGCGGTCAGCTCACCCTCAAACTTACCCTCCCACATGCCTCCCTGATACAAAAGCTCCCCCTGTGCAGCTGCCAGCCAAACACTCACGCACCCCTAATCAACTTTCTATTCATGGCAGCATATCTGAGGCTGCAAGCCCCCTATACAAAGTATGACATCCTACCCCCCCCCCCTTTATGCAGCTCTCTATTTAATAAACTTCCAGACTGTAGTAAAATCCACAAGAGGGACAGAAGTGTTTTCTTCAGCTCCTCCACACATGTTCTCTCATCGCTGCCAATACCCACAGCCCTAGCTGTGGTCGGGGAGTCATTCCATGGAGGAGTCTGATGGGAAGCCGGGAAGTTTGAATATTTAATACAGTCTTGGTCCCCCACTTTCCGACTGACTTTCTGTTTGTGAGGTGTCATGGCCAGAGCAAAAGCAGAGAAAAGATTTGAAAATTTATTGCCATATTATTAACATTAGTTCGGAGTAGGTTGCTAGGCAACTTAGCAGGATGATTGACATGCACAGTTCAGAAGAGGCAGTGCTATCAGACACTTTGCTGATTGGATAGCTGCCCTCCTGTCATGCCCAACAGTCTCAAGTCTACATGGAGGATCTGTGTCCAAACTGCAAACTGCCAGCAGAACCTCCAGGATTCCTCGCTTATTAGGTAAAGGAATCTAACACACTCCAAAAATATTTCTTTCTGATGCTCCTGCTTCAAAATCTGGCCTTCTTGACATTGCCAATATTTATCTGCCCATGGCAGTCTCATTCATTTCGGGCTGTCACGGTCCCCTTGGCAATCACCTTCGAAACTAACAGCTGTCAGGGGCGTGTATCTTGAATTTGCTCATGACAGCTCTCACCCTCTCCCAACCTCTGGAAACACCAGCCCCCTTTGGCAGCAGGAAAAGAGAGGTACCCACCCATGAAGGGACTCTGCCATGTGGTCCCCACACCAAGCAACCAGTGCCTGCCAGCAGCCATTTTAAAATTTAAAGAAAGGGCATGAGAAAAAAAAACAAAAACCAGAAAGCGGATACGGGGCATATTTAAGCACAGAACTCAGGCCTACTGTTTACCATTGTACGCGATGGTCCAGGCAGCCACACACACTTAGAGCTATCACTTCCAGGGTTGTTGTCCAAGGATGAGGACCATCTGCAATGTTTTATTCCTCACCACATTTGGCCTCTGAGACATCTGGGATCACACAAAAAAAAAAAAAAACCTCAGACCCACTGTTTACCGTTGTATGCGATCATCTGGGCAGCCACGCACTTAGAGCTGTCACTTCCAGAGTTGTTGTCCAGTGATAGGGCCCACCTGCAATGTTTTTTATTCCTCACCACACTCGACCTCCGAGACATCTGTGATCACAAAAAAGAACAGTTTCAGGGTATTGTTTCTTTATGTTCAAGTTTTGACTGCATTACGATCCCTTGTCCCAGGAGCCCCATCCTGTGCCGCATCAATATTGTTCACAAATCGCTCCACATCTTGCGGTTTATTAAAGAACTTTGGTGGGGCCTCCGGGTCTGGTCATTTTAATTTAGCAGGGTATAGCAAGGCAAAATCCCAGCCTCGGAGGTGCAGGTTCGACTTCACTCCAGCCATTGTTTGTCTTCTCTGCTGTATATCATGGGAGAAGTCTTGGAAAACAGACACTTTAACTCCATTGATTACAATCAGACCCTGTGTCTTGGACATTCCCCAGGCTTGGGGGGGAAGGGACCTGTGTGGTGTGCCCATTGTATCTCATAGTCTGTAGCAGTGGCGTCCATGTCCAACTTTTTAACTAGCCACTTTTGCGTTGCCCAGCCCCCCTCCCTACCTTCCAGACCCTTTGGTAAGCCCACAGTCCTGATGTTCGAGCGTAGGGCACTATTTTCTTGATCCTCAGACATTGCAATTAAGGATCCTATTTTTATTTAATCTTCTTTTTTGTCTCTGCCCAGGTCCGAGATTAAATCCTCCCGATCACTTATTCTTTTTTTGTGGTCATCCAGCCGGGTGCCATGGGTAGATGAAGTTTCAGCCAGAGATGTGACCACAGATTGGATGTGGGTTATCTGAGCTGTAACATTTATGAAACCATTCCGGACTTCGTTTTTCAGGTTTGCGATTATTGCCGGTAGGGCTGTTAGCAGTATTGCCCAAAGCGGACCCCCAATTCAATCAAGACACCACACTGTTTTTGGTATAAAAAAGGGCCGGAGCTCTTTTTACTTAAACAAAATTGCATACATTACATGGGACACTTGGCTTTTACGAGCCTAATAGGTACATCACAATTTTACAGATATGCACTTTACATATATTATATACATACACCAAGCTATACAGAAAATTGTAACATATGTACATTACATGTCCCATCCTGTAAGACCCCTTGGGCAGCCCTAATTCATGTACTGCTGAAACCCCCAGTTCCTTCATCCGCTTGTTTTGAGGGGAACTCTGGCCCTTTAGTCCAACAGACCCGTTGAGGGCCGTGCCTTTCCGCAACACAGTCCCCCCCTTCCAAATTTAGGGCCTCCTAGCCCCTTGACGAGGAGCATGCCCGTCGGGGGCCGCACTTCTCCTCTTGGAGTCTTGGATCCCAGCGTTTTGGTGCACACCCCAGCCTGGGTGTCTTCCTCTCCGATCCTCCAGGCATACCCGTCCTAGAATTACCCTCTCCAAATGTTACCAATCGCAGCTCTTCTTATGTCCGGAGCCTCAACCCAGGGTCAGCCATGAATTTACTGCCATTGGTAGGTTTTTTTTTTTTAAGAGCCGAACAGATCTCTTGCTAGGCCCCGAAGTTTGCGGTGGAGGTGGGAAAACTTTGTGTTATGGAGCTGTTCCAGGAGGGCGAGATCCCCTGGGACAGCTCCTTTGAAGCTCTTCTCCTGACCCTCCCATGGGAGGGTCCTGGCCAGCCTATCCGGGGCTCCTCGGATTGGGCCACCTGCTCGGGCCCTCCTCCAGGCGGTGGGCGGCCTTCTAGCCCACACTCTTGTGTGCCGGCCAGTAATTTGCCCCCGGTGAGAGGCGTGGAGGCTAGTGCCCAAAGTGGACCCCCAATTCAATCAAGTCACCACACTGTTTTTGGTATAAAAAAGGGCCGCAGCTCTTTTTACTTAAACAAAATTGCATACATTACATGGGACACTTGGCTTTTACGAGCCTAATAGGTACATCACAATTTTACAGATATGCACTTTACATATATTATATACATACACCAAGCTATACAGAAAATTGTAACATATGTACATTACATGTCCCATCCTGTAAGACCCCTTGGACAGCCCTAATTCATGTACTGCTGAAACCCCCAGCTCCTTCATCCACTTGTTTTGAGGGGAACTCTGGCTCTTTAGTCCAACAGACCTGTTGAGGGCCATGCCTTTCCGCAAGACAGTTCCCCCCCCTTCCGAATTTAGGGCCTCCTAGCCCCTTGACGAGGAGCATGCCCGTTGGGGGCCGCACTCCTCCTCTTGGAGTCCTAGGGTCATGCCTCTCCCAGGTGACACCCAATCGCAGCTCTTCTTATGTCCGGAGCCTCTTACCCAGGGTCAGCCATGAATTTACTGCCACTTCATACTGTGACAACCAGTATCTCCCACTAATGCCCAAGGGATCTTACTTTTCCCAAACAGCACTGTCTCGCAGAAATCGTTAAGTGTATTGTTAAGGACATCGTTTCCCATCCCTGATAAATGAACCCCATCCCGGCTATAAAATCCCATATCTGTTTTTGCAATCAAGAAGTGCCTGATTACCTCCACGCCCAGTGAGGCCGCAAAATGGGACACCTCCCTATTCACGGACCTCCGCACTTTATCCATAGCTCCTGCCTTTCGCTCACCACGCCAATGCCGGCGTGATAACATTCGAGACCATGCCAGAATGGTGCGAGGCAATAACTGTTTTAAGTGGGACAAGTCCCTCTTCATATCCCCAATTAATCTCTTTGCCCCTAGGGTGACCAAGTCATTCCCTCCCAGGTGAATCACCAGTCGCGAGCGGTGGTCGGCGAAGTAGACCTAATGCCATGATTGTTTTACACAATGCCCCCCACCTCATCCCCCCTTTTCCTGCCCATTTTATCACAGCTCTACTTCTTGAATGTGCAGCTGGGTTGTATAGGCGTGTTTTTGCCCTCCTGTCGCCTCCCTCACGTGCGAATGACCCACGATCCATATCTGAGGGGATGTCCCGACATGCCTGTAAAACAAAGTAGAAACATGTGCGTGTTCTCGGATTTGAACTATCAGTTCTAACTTGTGCTGGGTTCCCCAGCATCACTTGCTGCTGTTCTTTGCTGAGGCCTTATGTAACCCATGTACGCCTTTGAAACCCATCTGCCAACCCCTTTTATCTGATCCTTGTTTAAACCCCACCTGGCAGCCTCAGTGGCTGCTCCGATTCGGAATGAATGGGTGTTATACCAGGTCGGGTTTTTTCCCGCCATCCATAAACCCTTTCAGGGGACCGCAGTGAATTGCCATCTTGTGACCGCTTTTCCATCCCCGTGCACAAACAAATGCCCTGTTCCCGTAGGACAACCCGCCAAATACTCCTTCATTGCCATCCATGGGCAGATATTCCCGGGTGGGGCCTTAAACATTGTAATCATAGCCGGGGGGCCGCACTGGTTAGTTTTTGATTTTCGCAGCTGAAGACACAGTCTGTCTTGCCAGATGACGAAATCACTCAACTGGAGATTGGTGTTCTGGCTCAGTGAGTTGGACTGTGGTACCAACTCAGACACCCGGAAGGCCCCAAAAAATGCACATGTGTATAGGGCCCTGAACAGCTTGGTTTCATAGCCAGAGCTGCAAGTGACCGCCAGTGCTGTCAGGAGGTTGGACAATTCCGGTAATCCTATGGGCTTCCTTGTGTCCACCTTTTTCCCCGCAAGTCTAGACATGCCCTGCACCATTTTCTTTGTAATGAAATTGTTGGTTGGGTTGGGAAACCTTCGTATTTCCGAAGAAAGGCAATGCCTGCTAGTTGGAGGCGTATATAGCCGCCGGGGATTTTCCCAGGCATTCTAAGTGTGGGATAGCAGCTTTGAACCTGTCTCTGGGTATTGTGTAATTCCACGCTTACCTCGTGACCACAAAATTGCTGGAAAGATTCATAGCTACCTACATACTTCCTCCATGTCGGGGGGGCTACAGCGAGCTGTACCAGTTGCTGCAATCTTGGTTCCCTAGTCTCCAGACTGCTTCCGGTATTTCTGTTGGGAACTGGTCTGCCCACGGGGCTAACTGCCTGAAGTGCTCGAGCTGAAATCGAGACAGGGCATCAGCTATAACATTTTCTTTTCCTGGCAAATGACGTGCCTTAAAAGAGATGTTGTACCGTAAGCAGCATAACACAAAGACCCGCAAGACCTTCATCACATCTTCAGAACGAGATGTCTGCGAGTTCAATATATCCACTACTGCCCTGTTGTCTGTGTAAAACAGCACTTTCTTATTCTGAAGTTTGTGTCCCCACACCCTTATGGCTACCATGATGGGGAACAGTTCCAAAACGGTAATATTCTTTGAGTCCCGTCAACACCCACTCCTGTGGCCAGTGTCCCGCAAACCATGCTCCCTGCCAGAATGCCGCAAAACCAATGCCCCCTGAAGCATCGGTTACCATGTGCAGGTCCAAAAATTGGTCTGCTGGTGTCTGCCAGATGGTGATACCATTGAAATCTTTCAGGAAGAGTTCCCAAACCTGTAGGTCTGCTTTTATGCCCTGTGTCAATCTGATGTGGTGATATGGTTTTAAAGCCCCCCCTGTGGCTGATGCCATCCGCCTAAGGAATGGTCTGCCTGGGCGAATTGCACGGCATGCAAAATTCAAGTGGCCTATAACAGATTGCAGCTGTTGTAGGGTCACCTTCTTTGCTTTTCCCATCTCACCCAATATTTTGCACAAAAGTGCCACCTTGTCTTGCGGTAGCCGGGAAACCATAGCCTCGGAGTCTATTTCTATGCCCAGGTATGAGAGACAAGTCGCCGGGCCCTCCGTTTTTTCCCCGGCGAGAGGGACACCATAATAACCCATCAGTGAGGTGAAGCCTTGCAGCGTCTCCCCACATGTGGTTCCCCCCTTTGGCCCCATAAATAGGAAATCATCGAGATAATGGACTACATGTATGTTTTTTGTGTGTTCTCTGGTGGCCCACTCCAAAAAGGTTGAGAATGCTTCGAAGGCTGAGCAGCTGACGGAGCATCCCATAGGCATAGCCTTGTCCATATACCATCGACCTCCCACTTTGAAACCCAGTAAATCCTGGTCACTTGGATGTACTGGTAGCAGACGGAAAGCGGATTTGATGTCGCTCTTTGCCATCATTGCCCCTTGGCCTAGCTGTTGTATGTGGCGCAGAGCCTCATCAAACGTTGTATATTGCACTGTGCAATCCTCCGGGTTGATGAAGTCGTTTACTGAATTACCTTTTGGGTAGGACAGGTGATGAATGAGCCTATATTCCCCCGCTTCCTTCTTGGGAACCAGCCCCAATGGGGATACTCTAAGGTTGTGCACTGGGGGGTAGTCAAATGGTCCAGCCACCCTGCCTGCCTCCACTTCCTTAGCAATTTTTTCCTCCAGGATGTTGGGAAGCAAAATTGCAGACTTGAGATTGCGTGCTGTGGTTTCTACCCTTGGGCCCTTGTATGGTATCCTAAAACCATACCTGAAACCATCGTGTATATATTTTGCAGCTGATTTTTTGGGGTAGCAGTCGAGCCAGGGGGGCCATCCTGTCTAATCGTACTGGTGAGTTAGCCAAATTTCCCAGACCCCTTTCCCTTTTCGCTGCTTGCTCCCTCGATGCTTGATGTCCTGGGGGATTGCCGTGTACATTCAGAGAACCTGTGCTCTCCTCCGCATGACTTGCAGATGTGCCCGTACTTACAAAAGGAACGAAAACATTTCCCTTTATTGTAGTCATAACAGGCCTTCCTCCCTGCCCCTTTTCTCTGCTCTTTCCTGTGTTCTCCACTCGTTTGCCTTGCAATAACATGGCCACTATCTGTGTATGTCACAACATTAGGCCGGACACGCGTCATATAATGAACCCACAGGTCTATGTGTGTGTTTTCCCATTTGAGATTGGGTTGCCTAGATAGTTTTAGACGAAATTGCTCATCGTATTTTAACCATGCATATCCATCAAATGAGAGGTGTGCAAATTTTATGGTATTCCTGTATTTTAAAAGTGCAATTAGTTTATCAGGGTGCTTCATCCCATAAACTGACATAAATATGTTAAAGGCAGCTGCCTAATTCTCAAATGTGAATTGTACCTTTGGTTGCCGTGGCCTCTCTTGTTTATACCCTTTTTCGTCGCTCACCTCCGGGATTTCCCTATGCAGTAAAGAGAACATGTCTATGAATTCCCCTTTCCAGATTTTCTCCCGGACTGTGTCAGATAAGTGATTCCCCAATGGGTCTTCTACCCCAGCATACGCCCAACGCTCTGGGGATCCAGATACTGCGCTGGTTCACTTATCTCCCATTGCAGTATTTGGAGTGCTATCCATTCTAGTGGCTACAATCTCTTGATCTTGTGAGCTTGGTGTCCTGTTCTCCGTGTTAGTTGGGAGGGGTTGTAATGTGGGAGGCCCAGCACCTGTCCATACGTGAACCGCTGCCCTTTGTGCATTACCCCCTTCCCCCCTATCACTTTGGGAGAAAATGGAGTGAGGCTGACTCGAACGAGGCTCAAACACTGTGGTGTTCTGTTGTACACTTCCTTTGTGACTTACCTGAGCTGCATCGGTTCCTGCCATTGCACGTTTGGTCAAGTGGTGTGTCCCTAAGCTATAATCCTGTCTTGACCCAGCAGCCCCGGCCGTGCCCAGGGAGGTACCCTCACCAGGTTCATTAGTTGGATATGCCCGGGGCCCCCCAATGGTGGGGGGCATTCCACCCTGCGGGGTTGTTGTGAAACCAGGAGGTAAGGAGCCCCAAGGGGTCACTGCTGGCCAAGTGAAGGGCATATTTCCTGGTGACCCATACAAAAAGGGCCACATAAAGGGGTTATGTTGCCATGTTTGATGCCCTGTTATCACCGGCCCGGGATTGAACCCTGGAGCCCCCTGGTGTCTTGACTGGTTGCTTACCTTTTTCCCCCTTTTTCTTCCTAGGGGTTCATTACCGACTGTTTTTTGGCCACGTCCTCCCATCCTGTCCCCCTTGCATCCTGCCCTCTTCCGTTTACGTTCCCTTATCTTTTTGGCCTTGACCATGTCCTCAAGGTTCTTTATCCCTTTCTTATGCCTTGCTTCCTCTGTTGTCGATTCCAATGGCAGCCTTTCTAAGCTGTCACTGTATTGTGCTCCCTCACTATCAGATTCAGACCACACTAAATCTATTGATACATCGCTGGCCTGATCTCCCTCATACTCACCCCTCTGTGGCTGGGCCACCGTTACTTGTTCCACTTCATCGTTCTCCTCTCCTGGTTGCGCCTTAGGTGCATTCCCCTCCGCTCTGTTCCGTTTTTTCTCCATCCGCTTTTTCTCCGCCTCTGCCACTGGTGAAGACTTGCGCTTAGTCTGCCTGCCCTGCCTCTTTTTAGCAACAGATTTTTTCTGAGCCATGGATTCTAACCATCGGGCCGATGGCTGGCTATGCCTAGGCTGCCGCCCCACATCATCCACTGGTTCTTGTGGCCTGTGTTCTGGCATGTTAAGGGGGTCTGCCACTGTTTTCTGTTGCCCGTTTTGATGGGCTACTAGTATTTCTGGTTCTAACCTGGACATGGTTGACAGCCAATCAGATCCCCCAATGTCCTTAAGGCGTTGCAGGGCCTCGAGGAAGGCTTGGTCTTGCCCTTGCACTGGGATAGCATGTGCTACATATTGTGACTGGCTTCCCAGCACCGTAAGGTCTTGACCGGTGCCCTGCGCCTGCGTGGGGGTTTGGGTGGACTGGTTGTCCAGAAAGTGGTTATTCTGCATTTCGGACATTTTAGCTATTGATATTAAGGGGCAAGGCAGTGTTCAACGATGCAATACCTATGAGACAAAACATTAGTTAATACACCTTCGTCCTGCCCTTTATAAGTTAACGTTCTACCCCTATATCCTCTCTCTAACTGAATGCACTATCCTAGCCCGTCTGAATTTGCTCCAGGCTCCTCTATGTCGTCGTACTCCATCCTGTTAGAACTAAACCAAGTTGACTTCCCCACCATAGAGGACACTTTTTAGAACAAAACAAAACAAAACAAAAACAAAAACAAAAACAAAAACAAAACAAACAAAAAAAAACAAAAAAAAAATCACTCTAGTGCCACTCCCTCCCTAAACAGCTACTCCTAATGATTAGTCTGTGTGATTCTACCGCAGCAACAGACCCCACCCTCAGCCAGCAAGGGGGGAAGGAGAGAAAAAACTTTTTTTTTTTTTCTCTCCTTCCTCCCTTTTTCCTTTCTTCTTCCTTCCTCCCCTTCCCCTCTCTCTCTCCCCACAATACCAGGCTGTGATATCTATATAGGACACAAAAGAACATGTTCGTTTCACACCAAAACAGGGATAGAGTACTACATGACCGAACCTAGTTCACAAGGAAAAGCCACTGCACAAAAGGAAGCGTATGAAATTTCCACATTACCAAGGAGAAAAAGCCCAGCCCTGAACCAAACAATGTTTTTTTTTTTTGTTTGTTTTGTTTTTTTAAAAACATCTGGTGTCCAGGAACACCTCCACTCGCTCTAATTCAGGAAAAACCCCACAACATCACCCTTTCCACAGGAATAGAAATGAGCCAGGAAACCACCCCCAACTTGGGAAGAAAACATAAAGCTGAAAATTAACTCCCAATGAGCCCAAAAACGGCACCAGCAAATAGCTTGCCAAGCGAAAAGGATCTTTTTTTTTTGTGCCCAAACTTGAGTAAATTAACAGAAGGGGAAACTGCTGAAAAAAGCCCCCGGGGGAAAAACGGGGGGGCACGAAGAAAGGCGGGGCGGCAAGGTTACCAAAAGCCCAAACAAAACTTCCAATAAAATAACCTGGACACCGAGGTGTCCCTGCAGGGAAAGGAAACACGCCTGAGTACTGGAAGGCTTCTATTTTGATGATCTTTACCCTGCACTTCCACTCTGCACGTCCCATGAACCCAAACTGGAGCTACCGTCAGCTGGAAATGCACTCGGTCAGCACAACAGCAGAACCCCATCCCTTCCCGCTTCATAATACTAGAAAACAAAGGATAACTCCGTCGATTACCAAAACAGTTTTATTCCTTTTTTTTTTTTTTTTTTTTGAGGAGACATTGCCCGGCAGAACAGCCGCCCAGCTAAGGCCGAGGCAAAAACGCGCGCACCAGGAACCGGGGGCGAAGCAGGGCCACCGGAGACGAAGAGCCCCGCGAAGGAGGGAAGCCAGAGGGAGAGTCTGGAACAACCCCGAGCGGAAAGCCAAACAGTGGAAAGGGGTTGGCGAAGGGCCATGTGTCCTGCCAACCCCAGACCCCTCCCGCGACCCACCCAGGAACAGAAACGGCCAAAACGCCCAGGCCCACGCTCTCCATCGGAGGGAATCACCGAGGAGAAACACGTGGTCCAACTTGACTGGGACAATAACTAGCAAGCATGAAGAGAAAGAAAAAACGCTATAACCACGAGGGCGGGAGCCCAGCAAAATCCCCCGGAGACCAGCCAGGACCCTGGCGACCAGAAAGAACAAAACAAAAAAGACACACTTACCTGGGGATCAGGAAGGCAACTCGGGACGGGAGCACCAGCGAAAAAGACTGACCGAAAAGCAAAGAAACGGGGCAAATGGCACTGAAAAAACCGACACGGCAACAAAACGGAGAAACAAAGGACGGGAGCAAAAGCCAAACAAGGAAGACTACGTCGAGATGAAGGAAAGCTCTTCATGTTGCAGAGCTGTTCCAGGAGGGCGAGATCCCCTGGGACAGCTTCTTTTGAAGCCCTTTCCTGACCCTCCCTATGGGGAGGGTCCTGTGCTCTATCCGAGGGCTCCTCGGTTGGGCCACCTGCTCTGGGGGCCTCCAGGGCGGCCTCCCAGCCCACACCCTCTGGGTGCTTGCTGGCAATTTGCCCCCCTGGTGAGAGGCCGTGGGGCTATTTCCACATTGTCTTTAGCTCCGCCTTGCTCAGCGTTAGCTGCATGCGATCTGGTACAGTCCTCCGTTCCTCCATTTTCCAGTCTTTCCTGGGCCTCAAACATATGTGTAGATTGTCTTTTGAAGATTTTGCAGCAGCCATAGTCATCTGCTTTAAATCCAACTATTTTTCCACAGAAATCGGTTCCTGAATTATCATTTAGATTGCCATATATGGTGCCCTTGGGAGCTCTGTTATTTCGTGTCTTCCAGTGTTGGATGCCAGGCCATGCCCTAGAAAATCACTGTTGTTAACTAATTATCTCAAAGAGTCGATAAGGGAGGAAAGCTTACTAAGGTTATTTGGAGGAGGTAGATATACAGAGAAGATGTATAGCTTTTTAGCATTGCTTAACAACAGCGTCCCGGCTCAGAGTTCAAAGGAGGCTGCATGGTGAGGGGAGGGGGGGGCGAGAAGGCAGAGAGGTTGAGATGTGATTTAAAGTAAATCATGGTGCCACAACCACATTTGTGGGGGTCCTCATTCCTAATGAAGCTGTACCGTGGTAACTCACATAGAGTGCCAGACACTGCTGGTTCAGTCAGGTTTTGGATAGGCATAATGCTGTATATCAGGCTGGTAATGAGAGGGCCACACAGTTAGTTCAGTAATATTTCGTACTAGGCTTCGGACATTAAGGTGAACTATTTTTTGTCCTTTAGTGTCACCCCGGGAGGGGGGGTAAGAGGGAGGAGAAGCTATTATTGCATGGGCCTGGGTTAGCTTTGATATCACCTGCAGTGATAAGCAGAAACCACAGCAAGGTGAGTAGCACCACTAGATTAAAGTGTTTGCCCTTTTTATGGCAAGTAAGGGGATGCCGGTGGGTGTGCTTGAAGTAGTGCACCACGTGTAGCCAGAGTCTGCTGGGGTCAGTTGTGGGAAGGGGGGCTGGTGGTTGGGAACGTACCAATGTGTTTGACATGGTGTAGTCAGTTCAGTTAGGAGGGGCAGTGGGGGTAGCGAAGGAAGGAAGGAAGGAAGGAAGGAAGGAAGGAAGGAAGGAAGGAAGGAAGGAAGGAATGTTGTCAGAGAAATGCAGGGAAGTCCGAAGGGCTGCTAGGATGATAGCATCGGGTAGTAGTGAGTGAGTTCTAGTGAATTTAGTCATGTTGATGTCGGTGACCAGAGGGATTCAAGCAAAAAAAGCAGGGTGGATAGGTAGTTTGGCGGGCCAGGGGATGTGGATTTCAGGGACAGAAAGCACCACCTGAGAGGGGGAGGATACTATGGCTAACAAGGGGTACTACTGAGGGTTAGCGGAAGAGAGAGGCAAGGCAATGGGATGTACCAAGAGTGGGGGGCGGGCTGGGACTCAGGGATAGCACACCAGATGACAACCCCAACAGGCTTCTTGGCTCTAATGGATAGAGTTGCAAGCTTTGGAGGGCCGGGTGCCACAGGCCAAGGTTGAATCCCAAGCAGATGGGGGGGGGGGGATGCTTGATAGTTTGGCTGAAATACAAGGGTGGGTGGGAAGAACAGGAGAGACTAAGGGATAATAGTGCTGCAGAAATTCTGTTTAAAATCGAATGAGAGGTAAGCGGGAGAGCAGCCGGGGCCCCTAGTGGTTCAGCAGCATAGGATGCTAAGTGGGGATTGGGGAGTTAGAAAAAAGTCAGAGAAGCACATGACCCAGTCATGTGATCAGACCTGCCTATAAATGAAAAGTCCATCCAGGGCAACAGGGTGGGGGTAAGCGGGGCTAGCTGTGTGCCTCTGACGGGAAGCATGCTCCTGTAATGCTGACCTGAAGTTGCAGCTCCTATGTTCAGCACGCCGGCTGCTGTTGTGTGGGGAGTTAGAGGAGAGAGCTGCTAAGTTCTCACGACTGCCTGTGGGGAATCAAACACAGAGGGATTATTGAAAGCAGCAGGGGATTAAAGAAAGGGTCAAGCGGTCAAGACAGGAAACAGAGACTAAGGGGAGAAACACAGGCAGGGACTAAGAAAAAAAACTGAACTGGCAGGCTAAGAAAAACCTTAAAATGGCATATAATACCAACAAACTACACAAACGGCATCACACTGAATCACAGCAATGTCCTTTAAGGCGACGAAACACTACACAGCAAATAAAGGTAATTACAGACACGTCTCCTAAAGCAGCTACACACTCTAGCTGAAACAGATGCAAAACTTGGGTAACTGTCAACAGTTGTAACAATCAGCTATGTGCCTCCAATAGGAAGCGTGCTCCTGTAATGCTGACCTGAAGTTGTGGCTCCTCTGTTCAGTACGCCAGCTGCTGTTGTATGGGGAGGGGGGGGAGAGAGAGCTGCTAGCTCTCACAACTGCCTGAAGTTGCAGCTGTTATGTTCAGCACGCCGGCTGCTGTTGTGTGTGTGTGGGGTGATGAGGAGTTTATGTTGAGGATTATATACATACAGTAGGTAGTTTCAAACTATAGTAGACTTTTGTCCATAGTGCTTGCCAAGTTTATCCTTAAATCACTGAAGTTTTGTTTATACAATAATTGTCTAACCTTATTTTAAAAGTTTCCATTTTGTCACTTGTCACCACTTCCACCGGCAGCCTATTCCATAAATTTATGTTTGTGTAAAATTATGTAGAAAGTCCCTATGATAGGGGCACTGATTCTATCACATCCACTGCCTGTGAGGATTCGGTGGTCTACAATCCCAGGTCCCCTCCAGCTGATCCCTCTTTCATTACCGTGATGCAGAAGTTGCAGGCTGTCATTTGTTTTGAGCTGGAGGAACAGGATATCACCAAGAAAAACCTCATAAGTTTCTGGGAGTTATCGAATGTTGCTCCTATTGTGATACCAAAACTTGTTGCATGTGGAAACTGGCAGCAATGTTCATCTTGCTTTCAAGTATAAAAAATTAAATGAAAAATAAAATACCACCCCCTCCCTGCCCCAGAGGGTGCCACCTTTGCTGCCTGGCATAGGCCGAATGTGATTCCTGCCATACCAAGAAAGGCGGGCAAAATGTAGTTGGCTCCCTCAGGACACCCATTCTTTGCTGGCCAGCCTGAAGCAGACTCTGTAGTCATCAGTGCTGCCCATGATAGGTCAAGGACACCCAACACCTCAGCTTCCTCCCTCCTGATAATGAATCTAGGAGGTTGGATGTGATGGGCAAAAGGATGTTTGCCTCAGCCTTCCTGGGCCTCAGAGTTGCCAGCTATCAGGTCCATATGATTAAGTGCCAAAATACACTCTGGATAAGGGCCAGGGCAGTTGCACAGGCCTTGCCAGATGGTACTCCCAAACAGGAGCTTTAAAAGCTGTCTCAACTGGGGCTGATGTAGGAAAACATCTGCTCCATACCGCTTATGTCTCTGATGCCTCAGCCAGGGCTGCTGCTTCAGGCATCTGTTTAAGGAGCCATGCTTAGCTCAGGGTGGCAAGGTTTGTGAATGTTGTACAACAGTCCATTCTCAGTGCTCCTTTTAGAGGATTCAAACTTTTTGGCTCAGATATCCAAGATAGTCTCTCCACTCTTCAGGCCTCAGGCAGAACGCTGAAGTCGGTACACTCCCTCTGCCATACTCAACCCAGGAGTAAGCCGAGGATACCCATTCATCCGGCTGGTGCTACATACTGTCCTGCCACCAGACAACAGGGTAAAGGCAAGGGAGCAGGAACCTTTCCCACTCTCTGAGGTACTCCAGGTGCGCACTCAAGAGCTCCTAGAAGTGGTGGCACAGCAGGAGCCACCATAACCAGCTCTGCCTGATTCCTTGTACACCGCCCAACCACTGTTACCTCCAGGGGTGGTTGTAGGGGGTCGCCTCTCCCTCCACCTCAGTCAGTGGAAGGAGGTGACATCAGATACCTGTGTCCTGGAAATCATAGCACAGGGGCATGCTCTGGAACTTCTGGACATACCTCCAGATCATCTCCCAGTGCTATCCATTTATCCTCCTGGTCATATTCCTCTGCTGAGGGAAGAAATTCAGACTAAAGCCATAGAACCTGTGCCATTAGAACAACAAAACATAGGTTTCTACTTCCAGTACTTCCTAGTCCCAAAATGGACAGAAGACCTGCAGCCTATTCTGGACCTCAGGGAACTGAACTTCTTCAAAGAGTACAAAAAGTTCAGAACTGTCACCCTGAAAGGCCTGCTTCCGCTACTGCAAGCTGAGGACTAGATCTGTTCCCTCGGCATGAAGAATGCTTACCTTCATATCAGTATTCACAAACCCCACAGAAAGTACTGTATTGGAGATTATAAAATGGGAAGGAAAAATCCAGCATGCTGATTGGCTAGTACCTGTGCATTAGATCTGTCTAATGCACATCTAAAAACAAGTGCAGACAATCTGAAAGCAGCCCAAAAATCACATATAAATGAGCATTTAGAATGTTAAGAAATGTTAAGAATCTTAACGACCGCCATTTTGTTTTTTTAAACTGAGTAAATTCCACTAAATTGTCAAAAATACATCCACAGTGCCCTGTTTTCCAGCAGAACACAGTTATGAGCAACAATTTTCTTGTATTTTAACCCACATTAGTGATCAGATTTAATTTGGCACCCGCCCGCTACTCGCTCAAATGCTCACAGCTGCTGCCCGCTCACACACTAGCTCACTGCTGGCCTCCCATTCAATGAGTTTCTCTTGCGGTCCTAATATAGACAGAACCTCAGTTGCTCTCTGGCACACTTCTTTTAGTGTGAAAGTTGTGAAACCTCCATTATTTTTACTTTTCTTCCTCTCAGATTTCATACAACTGAGCAAAATTACGATCGCTTGCCAGCCCCCGCCCCCTCCCACAGGTGGCGGGACTCCGGACATCCGTTGACTCGTCTGTGCCCCTTCATGTCTTTCAGATTTCTGCGAACCTCCCTCCCACCGCCGCACACTCCTTCAATTTCAAGAGTGACCTCACATTTCTGACACTGAACAGAAAAGAGTAAGTAGGGCTCAGAATCCTACACAATAATTTCTTAGCCGCTGAAGATAATAACTAGGTTCGGCTGTCCTTAACATTTTAAAATCACTGTGCTCGTGGATGTCTCCCGCCAGCCTGCCCGTCCGCTTACTCGATCTGCTGCTCATTCTTTGCCAGCATGCTTTCCCTTCGACTCGCTTACACCTTTTCTTTCCTCCGATCCCAATTAAAAAAATCATGTCTGGCAGAAGACTGCACCTAATAACCAGAGATTGTTTCTCTGTTAAAGACACGGCAGTAGAACATTAATCCTCCTGTTTTATGTGCAGTACCAGGAATTGATGTTTTCTCCTGTCTGCAGAGCTGCAGTTTCCGAGAGCCTGTCAGCTGCTCACTTGGTTATTCACTAAGGGCTTACGACTTTCAAATGTGCTTCTGCAGTAACCCCATAATTGCCAATACATTTTTGAACATTTTTAGTGTTTTTTTAATGGTTGTTGTAAAAGTATATTATAAAATGTGTGTGTGTGTGTGTGTGTTGGTGTGTGAGGGGGCAATGAACTACAGTACAGGATAGAAACTATAGCTATGAAAATGCAGGATTACAGGCAGAGGGACTATTTTATCTAAAAATGCACACAACATGTAACTTTATTTTATATTAAACCTCTGAATTTTTATTGTCACAGTTATGACAAATACAGGTTCCCATTTTATAAGCGTACTAAGACATCTGGGGGTGTGCATTAGACATTTCTAACACACAGTCAGGGGCTAAAGGCACTCGGCCTGTGGCCTCGTGCCTTATTACGCCCCGACCGTGTGTTAGAAATGTCTAATGCACATACCCTCATGTCTTATTGCTTACTTATATTTACTGGAACTTTATTTTTACTAATTTAGCTGGTCATGCATATCACGCCAATATATAGGGATAGTGAAATATTGTGATATATATGACTGTACCTGACCATTATTTTTAGTGATTGTACAGGAGCTGTTTGTTCATACATCATACACCATTCTCTTGTGCAGTAAACCATACTCTCACTACTTTAAAAAAAGCAATCCAAGTGGTTAATCAGTGATCTATGTCCTTGTTTAGTCGTCACACCAAAAAAAAAAGCACTTATAAAAAAGGAAGAAAGTTAAATAACACGCCAAGACTCTGGCCTGTATCTGGTGTTTCGGCCATGATCACGTGCTCAGTCATCATCCTCTGCATCATCTCCTGCTGTCATAGCAACATCAACAGTTTGGGAAGGCACCCGAAATAAAGAAAAGTACAAGGAGGAGCTGAGCGGTTAAATAAGGAATCTGAAAAGTAGATAGAGTAAGTGACTTACACGGTTCAGGCAGTTGTCATGTGCTTCCGCTATGCAAGCCTGAACAAACCATGGATGCAGTCTTCCCTCGTTGAGCAGAACTCAGTGATACTCATTCCAGCCACTGCTCATGTTTTTCCTTTATGTGTTGGAGTTTGAAATCCACTTTTATTTCTGTTTCACCCGTCGATATCTGCTCCGCCACCAGCCTTGCATGGCAATTATTGAAGTGTTGTTTCAAGCAATCTTTGTAAAGTTTAATTGAAATATCGAGAGGTTGCAGCAGATCTGTACATGAGGCAGTGACAAAAATGAGGACAATGTTATGGTCCTGTAGTTTTTCCAGTACTTCGGTACTGTGTGCGCCCTAAACAAATCCATCAATTGTAAAGCCTTCTGCTCATCGAGAAGGGCAAGACACTATCTCGTGAGGGCAAAATAGGGCACCAGCACACAATCTACAGATTCAAGCTTAGTAAATTGATTTGCCCAATGATTGACAAAATGGGTGATGTGCCAGTCGATGGGAAATTTGTGCTGGGGTGACATGTTGATGTTTTGCCCTTGCATATCACTTGTGGTGGTAGGTAATCTCCAGGCAGTGTACATAGTAAAACTATGGATATCTGACGCTTTTCATCTTGCCTGGTCACTGACATCTGTTTAGATCCTGTTGCTGCCATTGTCTGTTCTGAAATGGTCACCATATTAACACCAGTTTCATCCATGTTTATGATCAGCTTGCTTGGTATCAACTCCTGTGTGCTTGCCTTGGCAACTCTTTTAAGGAAGCCAGCTTTCAGTTCACCAAAGTTTGCAGGTGTTTTTCTGGCTGCTTTGGTACCCTTTTTGTGGCTGAAGCCAGTCCTGCTGAGAAAATTCCAGGACCACTTTACTGAAAGATTTAAATGCCCACCATTCTGTGTAAGCATTAGTGGTGCAGTAGCTTTTACTATACCAACTGCAATCGTTTGAACCACTCGTGCATGTATCACTGCTCCTTCAGACTGCAAACTGGGCACCACTTTTTTAAATTGGTCCACATTATCAGTCAGTAGCAATGTATGTCACCCTCTCTGTTTCCTGGGTAGCACAGGGGGAGCTTGCTCTGGCCAGGTGTGGATTGTAGCTTTGCCAGGTCGTCACATTTAAATTAGTGTATGGTGCTTTCATTTATGGCACTCCTGTATTTTGAACTCTAAAATCTAGCTGCAGACATTATGTCATGCTCAGCAGCGTACTGACCGAGCACAAATTGGGTCTCATCACTGTAGTTTTGATATGTGGAAGCTTGTTTTTTTGTTTGCGGGTTGTGAAGTACTAGCAGGCTCCTGACTGACAGATGCTGCTACATGATTTTCTACACGGCAGCTGGCAGTAAGATCTTCGGCGTTAACATTGGAGATGTCCAGAGGGTATTCTCTTTTCTGCCCTCTTACTATTGAGCCAGGTCAAAATAGACATAATGTAAATCGCAAAATATGCCGCAACAGATGGTTTAGATGGGTTGGCGGGTTGGACGGAGTGCGAGCAGAGGGTGGCATTTATACCTTGCCTTTGATGATCTGCTGATTGTCAAAATATGGAGTGCTAATTCAAAATGGCGTGAAGATACCCATCAGCTGACAATGCAAAATAAACAAGTCGCAAATTCAAAGTGTACTACAGTTTTTGAGGTTCCTGTTTCAAGAGAAACACTACCAGTTCAGAGTATTGGCCTTTGACTTGTCCTCTGTGCCACAGGTCTTTACTAAATGCTTGGCAGTGGTGGCAGCAGCCCTTTGCAGGGAAGGCCTCTATATGTTCCCCTACAAGGATGTCTGGCTACTAAAAGCCCACTCCAGGGATCAGCTTCTGCACACCCTAGCTCAAAAAAGGCATATGTTCAATGCTTTGGGAGTTATGGTCAAAATACCCAAGTCTGTTTTGACACCTTGTCAGTGCCTGCAGTAGATGGGGCAGTCTTGGACACAGCTCAAGGCTCAGCCTTCCTGCCTCTGGACAGGGCTGAATGACTGATTGCCCAGGCCCATCCAGTACACGACAGTTGGTATGTCTTAGCCAGGACATTCCTACGGCTCTTGGGCTTCGTGGCAGTGGCCATTGTCACAGTACCTCTGGCCTGACTGCATATGAGGATCCCTCAATGGACCCTAAGAGTCCAATTAGACAAGCGTACCAACGGTCTAGAACAAAAAGTTCTAGTCACCACCCCTGTCCACAAAGTGCTCCAGCAGTGGATGGAACCTGGCAACCTACTAAAGAGGGTTCCTTTCCTGATCCTCTCTTTTCTTCAGATTCTTTTTTTTTTTAACTTTATGTTTATTAAAGAGTTTTTGTTTAAAACATGTCACAACAATAGCAGACAAGCAAAACTGTGTACAGAGTGCTGCAGTTCAGTTAGCTATAAATTAATACTGTGCAGACAGAAAAGAGAATCAGATAGTAAGATAAGAATAGAGGTGCCATTTAATAATCCCATTTATTAGCTAAATAGCTATTCTGCTGGGCACACCCCCTCTCCAACACAGCAAGGTCATTGGTATGCCAAATCAGGGTACAAAATCCTTGTCAAGCTGCATAATATGAAACACCTGTCTCCAAAAGATTTCAAATTTATCCAAAAACTGATTAAGCAGTGCGGTAAGATTTTCCATTTTATAAATGTCTATCATAACATTCTGCCACTGGGCTGTCGGCGGGGTTTTGGGGGTGAGACAATTTTTTGTAATCGATTTTTAGGTGGCAGTAAGACAGATAGCAAGTAATTTCTGAGTAGACGTACACGTGGGGGTGGCGTGTTGGAAAGTTAGAAAATAAAAAGAGGTCAGCCTTTACGAACATACGAATGTGCCAGCAGAAAACAAGTTTAAGTGAACCTGAGTGGCAAAAAGTTCTGCAAGTGCTGCTTGAAAATCTATATAAAAAAAAAAAAAAGGTCAGAGGAGTGGGCAGTCTGAAAAGATGTGGCCGTGAGTAGCTAGGGAATAGCCACAGCCCCACCAGCATCACCAGCATGCCGCTCCTGATCTGGGCATGTATTTGTATTGTATGGCAGGCACTCTGAAATACTGAATCATTATTTTCCAAGCAAATTCTTTCCAGCTATGAGCAGTCATGATTGTGTGCAACCTTTGATGTATATCTCCCAGTCTCATTGTTCTATAACTTTCCCAGGCCCGCCTAACTTTGTCAGTGGAATCTGCTGCAACCTGGTGTGTAGCCTTATAAATGTAAGATATCATATGAGAGAGTGGGGGTGTTCTGTCCAGGGCTGCCCGCAGCAAAACTAAATATGGGGGAGGAGATCCCAGGTCCAGGGGGGGAAGTCATTTTTTCAACAGGTCTGTCACTTGAAAATAGTGGAGTCTATCCTGGGGTTGCAGTCCATACATCCGCTGCAGTTTCTCAAAGGTGATAATCTGTTCTTACTTAAGGAAATGGGTCAGCACATGCAGGCCTAATTGTTCCCAGTGTCTAAAGCCATGATCTAGGCGGGCTGGGAGAAAGATGGTTAAATAGGGAAAGGAATACCATAAATATCTAAATGTCCCCAACAAGGGGGATTCTAATAACAGTCTCCAGCAGTTAAGGGTAACTTCAATGTAGGGATCTGATGTTATTTCAGATATCGGCATAGCAGGGTATGTTAATAACATGATGGAGAGCCTCCTCCTCCTGTATCTCCAGCGTCTTCCAATGGGCTTGATAATTAGTACTTAGCCAGTAGAAAACTGTATGAAGTTGACCAGCCCAATGATAATGCTGTCAATTTGGCAAAGCTAGCTCTCCCAGTTTTTTAGGGAGTTGTACTATAGAGTAACAAACTCGAGGCTTTTGTTCATCCTAAATGAATTTAGAACATTTTTGTAGTAAGATTCTTAAAAAATGAGTCAGGAGGTGTAACTAGGAGGGTGTGTGCAACGTACAGCACCCTGGTAAGTATGAACATACAAATCACATCTATACATTGGGTCAGAGATAATGGCATGTTTCTCCAGTTTTCCAGATGTGTGAACAAGTGTTGTAGTAGGGGATCATAATTAATAGATGTAAGGTGGGAAGAATTTTCAGCCAGGTGAACTCCCAAGTTATTTTAATGAAGTAAGGTTCCTTCAAAATGGATATGTGCTCTGGACCTGACTGGAGGGTTTATCATGTACCTGAATGACCTCCGTCTTGTCTTTATTCAGATTGTAGCCCACCAGATGCCCAAAAGTTGTAAGAGTATCCCACAGGTATGGCAAGGTCTGATGTGTAGAGGTAACATAAATTAATAAATCGTCAGCATAGAAGGCTAACTTATGTTGATGCCCCACCCCCCAGAGTAATGCTATTAATTGTTTTGTTTTGTCTGATAGCCTGCGCCAGTGGCTCCAAATAAATAGCAAATAGCAATGGTGAAAGTGGGCAGTCCTGGTGAGTGCCAGTAAAGAATGGAAAGGACTCTGAAACTTGACCATTTAGTTTCACGTATGTCATCGGGTTGTTATACAAGGAATTAATGAGCCTTTGAAACTATTGTGAAAAACCCAATTTCCCTAGGACCGCCGCCAGAGAAAGGACCATGACAGCCAGTTGGAAGCTTTTTTCTGCATCTAAGCTAAGTAAGAGAAATGGGGTAATCGACCGGTTGGCATGTTGTATGATATGAAGTGTATGCTTTATATTATACTTCGTTTGCCGGCTGGGGATAAGTCCAGTTTGGCCTGCACCTGTGTGAGAAGTATTTTATCTAAGCGATTGGCAAGGATCAATGGCTGCTTTGCATGATTGGGGCGGAGTTACGCAGAAAATGCCCATACCCCTCAGCCCCGCACCCGTGGACAGGTGTGCACATGCCGGAATTCACAACTGGCATGCACCTGTCCACAGCCCCCCCCCCCCAGCGTGCAGGACTCCACAGGGTGACGGGGGAGGAGGCACAGTACCGGGTGGGCATCCAATGGGATGCCCCTCCCGGGTCACAGAGTGGATCCCTCACATAGCGAGGCGCGGGTCCAGGGTAGTGCATGCCTGCCACAGGCACCTGGACCACATGGCATGGGCCCTATGGCTTGTTTTCCCACTGGCCCAGTCTGTGGCACCCAGTACCCTCCTGGCACACTGATGGACCCCTGGCAGTAGGACCCTGTCCCCGCAATGCAGCTGTGCCCTGACCCTCTTCACACCATGCCCTCGTGCCCTGACCCCATGCTCCCAGTGGTGGGCAGTGTGTCCCCCTGGCACTGCTACCCCTCCGCTGCCCATACCTGCTGGTCGGTGCCAGGCACTCACCTGATCAGCAGTCCCAGCCCCCCCAGTATTACCCAGTGGGCAGTGACAGCACAGGAGGTCGTTTCCATGTCCCGCCGCACCTAGAGGGTGGTGTCCATGGGGGCATGCAGTGGGTTATGGCATGGTCTACCCTGGCATAACCTGCGCCTTTCCGCACCCATGCAGCCAGCACTACCTGCCTTAGTGAATAGTGCAAAGTGCTGGCACACCCCCAGTGCGTTGCTCTCTGTGTAGCCAGGGCACTGGGCACGTACCTGTCTTCCACACTGGTCATGAATACTGCAGGAGTCCGATGGACTCCGTCACATGGCATTACCACGTATATATGCCTACATACCCGGCTTCTGCGGCGTGTAGTCATAGTGCATAGGTCCCATAGTGAATAACTTATAATCCGTGTTTAGTACTGAGATTGTGTGATATGAGGAACAGAGTGTGGTATCTTTGCCAGGCTTCAGGATTGCAGAAATGGTAGCAAACTGCCAGGTTGAAGGAATGGGCTGCCCCTGCAGAACAGCCTAACAGGCATCCGCCAAAGGTGGCACCAACAAATGACCAAAAGATTTATAAAATTCATTGATGTAGCCATCTGAGCCAGGTCTTTTATTGGGTTTCAATTGTCTAATGACTCCCTCAAGTTGGCAGTATAGCGCAGTGGTCTAAGGCTCTGAGCTGCAAATCTGGTGACGTCCAGCAGACCAGACCTGGGTTTGAATCCCACAGCTTCCACTTGCATACTGTGTGACCCTGAGCAAGTCACTTAACCTCCTTGTGTTCCCAGGTCGCTCCTGTAAAAAAGCTTTCAGCTTAGTGTGCTATACCTGGTTAAACAACTAAATAAAAAAAAAAAAGTTTGGCAGTGGTGATAGGGACATCCAAGGTGGCTACTTGGGCCGCTGTTAGTTGTGCAAGAAGGAGGTTCCTGAGGTATTCTTGGAGGGATTGCAGGGCGGGTGCTCTATCAGAGTAGTAAAGAGATTGATAATGTTTAAAAGCCTCTAGAATATCTTTAGGGTGTCAGAGTACAGTATCAGTAGTGGGGCAGCAAATATGTGGTATAGTAGACTGAGTGATGCATTGCCTTTAGCGATATGCCAGAGTACAGGCCATTCTTGAGCCACCCTCATAATAACGTTGCTTTAAAAACTATAGTGCCTGTTGAGTCTTAGCATCCAAGATGGTTTGAATTCTTTGTTGCGTAGCTTCCAAAAGAGGAGCTACTAAATGATCTTCTTTAGCATGTTAGTCTTGAAGGCCTCACAGTTGTGTTTGTCAAGTATCTAACTGTGTTGGCTGCGTCTTTTTATAATGAGAAACAAAGTTAATTATCCCCCCCCCCCCGCAATACAGTTTTGATTGTGTCCCATAAAAAGTCCAGTTTAAGGCCCTGAGTATTATTATTTGTTATAATCTCTGGGAGCTGGCCTTTTACTAAGGTTTGGAAGGCGGGTAAACTGAAGAGGAAATTATTAAAATGCCAGAGAGTATCCTCCCTCATAGGGCCCCAGGTTAGTGTCAAATGTATCGGGGCATGATCCAAAAGAAGGATTGGAAGAATTTGACAGTCTTTAGCTAAATGTTGGCACTCAAGAGAGATGTAGCAGAAGTCTTTATGTATGTAAATATTGTGTGGGGCTGAATAATGAGTATAGCCACACTGGTGGGGGTGGAACAGACGCCAGGCATCCACCTACCCCATGTCCTTAAACAAGGCGTGTACTACCTTTTGCGTGTCCTGTCTTTCGAGGGAGGGGGGGTTTGGTGTTGGTGTTGGTGGTATCTTGATGGTCAAATATCATGCTATAATTGTGCGAGCTAGCTAACTGCTAGTCATTATTTGCAGATATAATTCTGTATATATATAATTATTTTATGTGATTTTGTGTATGTGTACATGCCACAAGAATGCTAGTGTTGATGCAAAGGGCACATGGAGAGAGAGAGAGTGGATATTTTTTTTAAATGTTCGACCTTCCCCTGACCTGAGGGGCAGCTGCTTGCCAGGAAGATAAGGTTGCATTTCCAGGTCCCTTAACAGACATATGCCAAAATCCATTTACCTGTCATAAACCATGCACTTCAGAGGCAGTATGTACTGATTCCAGGAATCTGTTATGGTATGTTGCATCTTATGAGGTGAGAGGACCAGGAACATCCTTTCTAGGGACATGGATATGTTGTTGTAGCCATACTTTCTGGGAGTGTCCTTTCCCTTTAAGTCTTGCTGGAACGTCTTCAAGCTGGCTCCTCCCATCCACCCAGGTGGTATAATTCTCGGCTCTGCCCCATGACACCAGATCTTCCTTTCCACTGGAAGAAGCAGGATCCCTCCTTACTGCTCCTGCATTGAGTAGGCCCTGGTGCTCAAATCTTCGGATTTACTTCCAAAACTTAAACTCTAGTTAGAGTTCTGTCTTCAGCATGATCTTTGATCGCAACCGTGATGGAGGGAAAGTCCTTGCCCGGATTTCGCCGGTGCTCATGTGGGCAAAGATGTCGCGCACCAACCCGCCCAATCCAAGGATGCCAGTTGGGTGGTCTCCGCAGCTGTGGGGTCCGCTAAGCACATGAAGCAGCTTTTCAAGGAGGAGGTGGCTTGGGCCATCGTACAGTCCTCTTCAGCTTCTGCGTTTGTTCTGCTCAGATTGGGCTCCACTTTTTCGGGCTTGTTCAAGGAGCTGTGCCAGTCTCTCCCAACCTAAAGAGAGGGCCCTTTCGTTTCACACAGCTCACGCTCCCGCAAGAAGGAGTCTAGACGTGAAAAGGAGAAGACTCACCATCGACGTTCTTGGGATCGGGAGCAATCTCAGTCTCAGGATTCCTCGGTTTTGACCACGGTCGAAACCGTGGCCTTGGCGGTGCCCCTGTCAGGCCAGCCGGCTGAGACGTGGGCCAATAAAATATCCAAGATTTTTCTCAACACTATTGACCCATTGTTGTTAGATGAGGCTGACAATTCTCTATTCAGGACTCCGGTCCTACCGGTGACCACCGAAGGGGCGGATCAGCCCACTGAGTTGGACCCTCTGCTCACTGAACCAGACCAGGAGGAGCAGCGGCACTCCCCAGCTCCCTCCGAGATCCCCCTGTTAGCACCGCCGAGGTCGAGGTCTAGGTCTTCCTCATCCCGTGGGTTGAACAGATCCTGCCAACATCGGCGGTCCCGCTCTCGACGCCACGGGAAGTGGAGCTGCCACTATTCATCAGCTTCGTCCTCAGCTGAGGAGAGGCTTTGGCGCAGGTTGCATCGATGCTTCGAAGACCTCATGTGGCAACAGTTAGTGTTGCCTGGTCCGAAGCCAGCCCCGGCTCCCACACTGGCTATCACATGAGGGGCCAGTTGACACCATTCCTCCGCATGCGGAGCTGGTTCCGGCCAGCTTGGTTCAGTTGAAGTTGGCCTCTCCACCGATTGTGGTGGAGCCGCCACCCCAGCAGCCACTGACCAGGGCTCTGACCGAGGAGTCTCGGCCGGCTAAGGGTCTTCCCCATTGGCTGTCGGTCACTCTCACACCCAACCGTCCATGGTCAGTTGAGAGCAACTCGGGTGGTTGGTTGCTTTATGTGGACTCTTCCGAGTCTGAGGATTCCTCACTACACTCCCATCCGGTCAACATGGAGTCAGTGGGTGGTCTCACGATGGAGGAAGGACTCACATCCTACATGGGTATCCTCCATCTCATCTCTGAGTCTGCAGGGATGCCTCTGGAGCCCATTCAGAAGTGGGCTCGCTATCCCCTCAAAGAGATTATGGGTAAAGGTGACTCTGTGACGGAGGCCTTCTTGGTGGCCGAGGCGATTGTTGGCCCGGCCTTGGAGTTTTGGCAGCACCCTGCCTCCTGCCAGGTGCCCTTGGCCTGGATGGCCCGCAAATATGCGGTACTCACCGGTTCCCTCTAGGGGTTTACGGTATACCCCTTGGCTGAGGGATTGGTGGCCGATTCCATGTTTCAGCGCTCTGGCAACACAGGTGATGTCGACAGAAAAGGAGTCCAAGAAACTGGACCAATCAGCCAGAAACATCTGTGCTTTCTCCTTGTTTGGCCTCTGCCAGGTGAGCTCAGGTGTTCTGATGGCACACTTCTCCCATGCCGTCTTGGGCTCCCTGGATGTGGTGATTCCTCATCTCCCTGCGGACCTCCAGACCATGGTCAAGCAGGTTTGAGACCAGGGCCGGGCTGTGGCCAAACAGCAGCTGCAGACGGTTCTGGACATTGGTGATTCCTGTGCCCGCTCAGTGGTGGCCACAGTTGCCATGCGCCATAGGACTTGGCTGAGGATCTCGACCTTCACAGCAGACACTCAGCACAAGCTGGCGGATGTTCCCTTCTTAGGCACTGCCTGTTTAGGCCTGGTATGGAGGGTCACCTCCAGCGTATCGAGAAGTCCAGTGCCACCTTGGACTCTGTTACATCCACCCAGAAGGATCCCAAGGGCTGCAAACAGCAGAAGCACAAGCCCTTTTGGTCCCCCACTCCTGCAGTAAAACCAGCCCTGCTTTAGCTGGGCCAGCAGGCTCAGCCTTGGCACCATAGGCCTGAGTCGGTGGCTTTGGTGGTCCGAAAGCCAAGCGAGAAGGGACCCGGTGGCTCCTCAGCTGGGTCCTCCTCCTCCTCCAAGCCTGCCCAGTGACAGGATGAGGGCTGCCACCCTCGTGTCTGTCACACCTGCCCTGGGTCCTCCTGTGGGGGGGGGGCTGGCTCCGCCACATCTTTCCACCTGGTCCGCTGTTACCTTGGACAGGTGGGTTCTGGAAGTGGTCTGCCAGGGTCTGCCTCTGGAGTTTGAGCAGTACCCTCCCAGCTGAGCCTGTACCCCACAGGAAGACTTGGTATCCGCAGACACTCGGTCGGCTCTTTGAGATGACATAGCCCAGCTCCTCTGCAAGGAGGTCATGGTCAGGGTAGCAGATCCTCCAGAACATCCAGGGTTTTTCTCTAGGTACTTCCTGGTGCCAAAACGGATGTGGGGCTGGCGCCCTATTCTAGATCTGCACGACCTGAACAAATTCCTCAGGTCTTGCACCTTCTGGATGGTAACTCTATCCCAGATAATACCATCTCTCGAGCAGGACATGTGGTTTTGCTCTCTGGATCTACAGGATGCGTTCTTTCACATCCCGATCCGTACATCCCACCAAAGTTTCCTCCACTTCCGAGCTGAGGGAACCCTCTACAAGTTCCAGTCCATGCCATTCGGCCTCTTCTTGGCCCTCAGGGTCTTCACCAGATGCATAGCAGTGGTGGCAGCCTACCTGTGGCAGTGAGGGGTCCTGGTGTACCCCTACCTGGATGACTGGCTGATAGCAGGTCCCTGCAGGCAGGATGTGGAGCAGTCAAGGGATCTGGACCTCTAGACCTGCATTCAGCTTGGTCTCCTAGTTAATGAGGCCAAGTCAGAACTCGGGCCCTTGCAGGTGATCAGCTTCATTGGGGCAGAGCTTGATTCCTGCTGAGCCAGAGCCATGCTCCCGGTGGACAGGACAGAGGTTCTCTCCTCCGTTGCCTGATCATTTTGGGTTGGGCACTTGCGCCCTGCCTGGAACTTCCTGCACCTTCTGGGATACATGGCGGCCTGCACCACCGTGGTCCAATGGGCCCATTGGCATATGCGATCCCTGCAATGGGAGCTGGCCAGCCAGTGATTTCAGCGCAATGGTCACTTCGACCAGCTGGTCACTGTGACCCAGAGGATGTGGGACATCCTCCAGTGGTGGCTTGTCCCAGAGCATCTGCAGGGAGGGATCCTGTTTGTCCGTCCAAGCCGACGGTCATGCTGATGACCAATGTCTCTCTCATGGGCTGGGGTGCCCATATGGGGGAACACAGGATTCACGGACTCTGGACCCCAAAGAGTCCTGATGCCACATCAACCTGCTGGAGCTGTGAGCAGTTCGGCTGGTGCTGACTGCATTTGCTCCGTTTGTTCGGGGTCAAGCGGTTCAAGTCCAGATGGACAACACCACGACCATGTATTATCTCAACAAGCAGGGTGGGATGCACTCTCTGCCTTTGTGCAAGGAAGCTCTCCATGTATGGACCCTCGTGTACAGCCTGGAGGCGGATCTCCTAGCCATCCATGTGGCAGGAGCCTCCAATCAGGTGGTGGACACCCTCAGCCAGGTGGGCGAGGTGTCTCACGAATGGTCTCTCCACCCGGAGGTAGTACACAGTCTGTTCTCCCAGTGGGCATGCCTCAGGTGGTTCTGTTCGCCTCCACAGAGAACGCAAAACTGAGGCTGTTTTGTGCCCTCCCCCCTCAGCAAGGCTTTCTGTAGGGGATGCCTTTTCAAGGCTGTGGACCTCAGGCCTCTTCTGTGCCTTTTCTTCATGTCCCTTGATCCACAAGGTGCTACTCAAGGTCAGGAGGGAAAGTGCAAAGGTGATCCTGGTGGCCCCGGACTGGCCCCGCCAGCACTGGTACTCAGATCCCTTCAACCTCAGCAACAGGCTCCCGAGACATCTTCCATTACACCTGGACCTGCTCTCCATTAGTCAGGGGAAGGTACTCCACCCAGACCTTCAGTCCCTGCACCTGACAGCCTGGTTCCTGAACGGCTAGAATTCCAGGCTTTGGGTGTCTCCAAAGATATCCTCACTGTAGTGGAGGCCTCTAGAAGGGAATCAACCAGGAAGTGCTATGCCTTTAAATGGAAGAGATTCTCCATTTAGTGTCAGGGAAGGGGCTGCACCCCTTGTTCTGTCCAGTGGCCAGCATTTTGGATTACCTGTGGTCTCTCTCCAAAGGGGGACTTCGCTCGATGACCCTTAAGGTGCACCTGGCAGCCATCTCTGCTTACTGGGCACAGGCCGGTCAGCGGTCAGTGGCACAGGAGACAGTGGTCTGGTGCTTCTTCAAAGGTTTAGATCACATTTCGCCTCCAGTGTGTGAACCACCACCACCGTGGGATCTGTTGCTGATTTTGGCAAAGCTCATGGGCAAGCCATTCAAACCGATGCACAGATGTGAGATGTCACACCTGTCATGAAAGACTGCCTTCCTGGTGGCTATCACGTCAGCCAGAAGGATCAGTGAGCTCCAGGTGCTCTCGGTGGAGTCTCCTTACCTGGTCTTCCACAGGGACAAGGTTGTCCTGTGCCCCAGCTCAAAGTTCCTCCTGAAGGTTGTGTCAGAGTTTCACCTGAATCAGGTGATGACTCTTCTGATGTTCTTCCTGAAACACACCTCGGAAGCCAAACATTGGCTCCATACTCTGGACCTGAGGCGAGTACTCGCCTACTACAAAGAGTGCATGGCTGGAGTTCAGGGAGAAGTTCGCCAGCTACTTGTCATGTACACTGAAGCCGCACCTGGCAGACCTTCAGCCAAGTGGAGAGTTGACAGGTGGGTCACTTCCTGCATTGATCTCTGCTATAGGTTGGCAGGTAGGGAGCCTCCTGGAGGGCTTAGAGCTCATTCCGCCCACCATACCACTGCATTGGTGACTGCTTCTAGGGACATCCCTATCCAGGAAATCTGCAGGACTGCTAACTGGAAATCAGCGCATGCCTTTATTTCCCATTACCACATTGCCTTAAAGTCACGCCGGGATGCTGGTTTTGGGGCCTCAGTTCTCCAATCCTGATTTCCTAAGTAGAGGGTGTGCGCCTTGCCTCCCTTCTCCTGGAGAACTGCTAGGAGTCTGCCAGAAAGTGTGGCTAGAACAACATATCCACGTCCCTAGAAACACAGGTTATTCACATGTAACAGTAGTTCTAGGAGTGGTATATGTTGTTCATTCACACTGACCCACCCGACCTCCCCTGGCTTCGGCACACAGTATTGCTTCCAGTGGGCAAGATCTGGTGTCATGGGACAGAGCTGAGGGTTATACCACCTGGGTGAGTGGGAGGAGCCAGCTTGAAGACTTTCCGGGCTAACATAAATGGAAAGGACACTGCCAGAAAGTGTGGATGAACAACATATACCACTCCTAGAACTACTGTTACAGGTGAGTAACTTGTGTTTCTGTCAGACCTGTGTGAATTCTCTTACAGGTGTCAGTTGTATTCCCAGTATGACAGTAGAGACATCAAAGGCCACTAGGAAAATGAGATTGTGGGGAAAGCGCAAGAGTGACATCTACTGGCCAAAAAGAGAAGGCCCCTTTGGGATTAGAAAGTTATTTTTCTACAGGCTTCCTTCTGCTATTTAAGGAGCTGACACAGAGCAAACTCCCTCATTTTTGCTGAGCATCTACAAGGGACACTCTTCTCTTGAGAATACAAGAAGCATGACTGCCAGAACAAAGGAAACCGAATCTTTCATTTACTTTCTTTGGACTTCAATTTACTATGGACTTTGGGTAGACTTTAGATAACCGTTATAGTGCATTTTTTCATGTGTATTTTCCACTTTTATATCTGTTATTCTGTGACCAAATTAGTGCATATTTTAGTTGTAACTGTGTGATTATTTAAGTATTTTAGTAAAAACATTTGTTTTTAAGAAACCTGTCTGAGCGAGATGTTTTTTAAATTGTGTTTGAATTGTGGGACAGTTATTAATAATCTGTGACAAACTGTTATTGCTAAGGGGTGCCTCCATAAGCAACCAGTCAAGCAAGGCTCTGTAAGGGATATCTGGGTAGAGACAGGGAGAATAACAAAGTCTCAAGGAAGAGTCTGTAGGGATTTTGAACCTGGTTGTATCATGTCCTGTTGGAGAAGATGAAATCAGGAGCACACTGCTACCCCGAAGAGAGTGTGATGCCTGGATTTTCCTCATTTGTGTAACAACCAAGAAGGGTTCATATTTGGCTACAAGACTCGAGACTGCTATTCTGCCTTTATCCAGAGTTTAGAGGGACACCCTGGGTCCTTGTGGTGGGTGTTCAGTCGTGACCTTGGTGAGCATTCCAAAAGGACACGAGGAGGGTATCCCTGTCCCCCCCATCACAGATTGTACTTAGGGGCGGACACTGTGAGCTCAGTGGACCTGACCATCAGGATTGGGTTTGTGACAGTAATCTCCTCCCATAAGCAGCACTCCATGCTGGTGTTCAGTAATTTTACGAAGCAGAGAACGCACAGTAACTGCATCCAAGCCTGGTGGGATGTAGAGGCTCACTGGCATCAGCCCCACCCCCAAATATGATCCCGTTAATAGGGCCAACCTGCCCTCTGGGTCCACATAGGTAGTGGTGACATGTAATGGAGAGGTACGGGGCACTAACAAAACTGTGACCTGGCGTTTCCATTTGTGAAAGGTAGAAGCTACTACATGGGAGGAGCCAAATTTACCTAATTCAGAGTGTTCCTCTTTACTATGGTAGGTCTCCTTCAACAAGACAAAAGTAGGCTGGAACTTTCTAATGGCTGCCAACACCCTGGATCTCTTGTTTGGGCTGTTCAGTCAGTTAACATTTTGAGAGAAGATTTTCATACCCATAGTCAGTATAGCGCAGTGGTTTAAGGCTCTGTGCTGCAAATCTGGAGACCTGGGTTTGAATCCCACAGCCCCGACTTGCATACTGTGTGATCCTGAGCAAGTCACTTAACTTCCCTGTGCTCCCAGGTCGCACCTGTAAACAAGCTTTCAGCTTAGTGTGCTGCTCCTGGTTAAACAATTGAAAAAAAAAATAGTAGGCTAAACCATACCACAGTACTGGTGTTGTCTGGGAGACACCCCTCCTTATATGGTACATAAAATAGGAGTTTCAACAAGTCACATTTGGACTGAGCAGCTGAACAGTCAAACCAGATCAGCGCCATAAGCCAAAAGGTGAAGGCAACATAGAGACCACCCTTTGACTGATGCTGTGAGGGGTGTGCCCCGCAGGTACCCCCAAATATAATTTTATAGATAATTAGTCTGCTTTTTATACATTGCACGGCTAAACACCGTAAAAACAATGAAACATAAAATTCCAGAACATACAACATATAAATAGCAAGTGAACTTAAAAACATCACCTAACATTGTACAGGTAACAGTAAAAACTAATATTGAGGCTTCCAGGGTAGGAGGGCCAAAACATTCACTCTCTGAGGCTGGAGGAAACCACCAAAGGGTGGGTGGGCACTTCCAGCTGGGAGAGAAAAGACTAACGTGGAGGGCCTCCCTGGTCAGGGTATACACTGACCAGTAGGGGCTAGGGAAATTGGGAAGGACATTCACCTAGGGTATTCCAGCAGGTAGCCAGACTTTCCCACATGCCTATGTTATATAAGTAAATGGAGAAGCCTCCAGTGTAAATCCAGTGGGCCCAGAGCACTCCAACAAGAAGCTTAGTCCTAGCCCCAGTAACAAATTATAACCAAGGTATCTATTTGCAACCAATAAACAGGGTTAATAGCAAATGTGCTGCCATATGGGATACCGCAGGGAGAGGTGAAGTAACCGCAGTACTGCAGTGCTGCTAACAGCTTCAATGTGTCTTGAATGCAGCATTCTGATTTGCAGTATGGTTAAAGAAGACAGTGCTCAGAAGCTTCTCCCTCTCTCCTCCTCATTTTATTCCACTCAATGAACAATGAAGAATTAATATTTAGTGTTGAAATAGTAAAAGAATTCAGCGTAACTGGAAAACCAAAACTGTCCGACATGTTAGAGAGGAATTTCCAAGTGAACGTGAGATATCTTAATCGTCCGAAAAAGGTTCAGTGCTCATTTTTGTGGGAGGTTAAATGAAAGGCCTTTGATCTTGTTGATCACCCCCTGCTCCTATGTACTCTTCATAATCTGGATTTCTTTCCCCCTGTTGTTGACTGGTACAGAAGCTACCTATTAAACAGGACTCAAATTGCAAAATTTAAGTCCTCCTTATCAAATAGTGCTATTATCAACACTGGAATACCCCAGGGCTCCATCCTGGGACCCCTTCTTTTCTCACTTTTTTATTAATAACATAGCAGAAGTTATATATTCATGCTGATCTATTCTCTATGCGGATGACCTCGTACTCTATACATGCTCAAGCAATGTGGCCAGCTTAATCGCATCCCTTTCCCCTGATGTCGCTAACGTGCAGAACTGGCTGTCAGCCCATAAGCTTGTACTCAGTGCTAAGAAAATGCAAGCCATGCTATCCAGATCTGCCCACAGGCTCAGGGCATGTCAAACATCACTGGTTGTACAGGACTCAGGTGGTGCACAAATAGAGTGTGTTACATCTTTCAAGTACCTGGGTGTTCTTCTGGACTAATCCCTGGACTACAATCTACCTATACAGTCTACTTGTAAAGTGGTGAATTCTAAACTTGGGGTCGCTTGTAAGACCAGCTTTATGCTAACTCCAGCTGCTAAGCTAGCCATTGCCAGAGGTATCCTTCTCCCTGCCCTCACATATGGTGCTCCTACCTATGCTGCTGCACTTAAAACCACACTACATAAATGGAATGTAACATATAATAATATTTGTCGATATGCCTCGTCACCTCAGCTTAAGCACCATTGCCTACTTTATAGAGACCTCGGTTGGCTTTCCCTCTCTGCCTGCCACAGATACTATCTTGGCTCCCTGATTGACTCGATAATCAGAAATCTGTCTCCCTCATTGCTCATCGTGATGCTTGTACCTCAAGCATCCTCCTATGGCCTAAGATCGGTTGATAAGTCCCTACTTACTATACCTAGATGCAACTCAACTAAAGGCTGTGGAGTCTTTCATCACTCTGCTCCAAAGCTATGGAACTCCCTGTCACAAACGCACTCAGCAGGTCAGGCCCTCTGCTCCCACAGTGCCAACCTCAGAGTGCAATAGTGTGAACAAGTAACAGACAGGGTAACCCTCCTGTCTGCTTTTGGGTCTGAATCACCTTTAGTCTCAAGTTCTTGGGGGATTCAAACTGTGAACCTTACAGTAGCATACCTAAATGTACAGGCTCAGATACATACCCTCTTCGGGGATTGCAGTACAATCTTACTCCAGGGGCACCAAGCCTGGCTTCCAAAATGAACCCTTAAAACTCTATGAGAGACCTTCAATATATTCTTACCTTTTCTCAGTTTAGTAACACCATCAAGCTGTTTGAACAGTTGTCAGACTTAACCATCTATACGTCACATGCAAAAAAGAAGAACTGGCAGACACCCAGGCAGTCTTTCAAATAAAAGATTCTTTACTAAAAGATGATAAAAATATGAAAAATGTAAACACAGAACAATATATCAAAGAGCATCACAATCACATAAAAGAAAAACAAGGAAAACTACAGAACAAACTCCTACCAAAATACAATTAAATCTTTTCTATCTAATGTATTACCTCTGTAAGTGCAGTTTCTCTCGGAGTCCCACAATAATATGACATATTCCCCATTTACAAGGATACATTTGAACCCCATCTCCCCACCCCCTTGGTGAGTCATCTAGTTCCTCGTTTTAGAATATAAAAAAATACAAACATGATGTCCTATCAGGAGGTATATTAAATAATGTGACATCAGCAAAAACTCATTTCCCAAATTATGACAGTCTTTAATCAAGCCTTTCCTTTGAACTGGTGGCTGGTTCCTGTTTTCCCAAGGAACACCAAAGGCTTTTACAACTCTGCAGTTTGTCACCTAGATGCGAGCTGGCTGACAGGAATCAGCTAAGTGATGTCCTGTCCTGTAATAAAATATTTAGCTTCCCAACTTCAAAGCAGCAACAGGTCATAAAAAGGCCATAAAATGCAGTTTCTCAAGGAAGTTAATTACATTACAGAGATCTCCCGGTCAGTGTAATATATCCTGTAGCTTCACTGAAACCTGGAGGGGGGGGGTGGCACCCATGGAAGCACAGGATGTCTTATGTGAGACAATCACATACTATATTTTATATTACAAATTTCACACAACAATCATAATCAGCTGGCCAAGCGTCACGATCCTCCCCACCTAGACTGAATTTAGGGGCTCTGTCCCCTGCAAGGGATGAGCGTTCCAAGTCAGTTCACTCCTCATACAGACGCGACAAGCCATCTGTGTTCTGATTGGTCACTCCAGCCCTATGTAAGATCGTCATGTCATACCCTTGCAAGGCAAGACTCCATCTTAATAGTCTACCATTAGTTTTTCCCATTTGTATCAGCCAAACCAGGGGGTTGTGATCAGTTTGTACCTCAAAATGCTGCCCATATAAGTATGGCTCTAACTTCTTTAGGGCCCACACTATGGCAAGACATTCTTTTTCCACAGTAGAGTAAGCCTGCTCCCTGGGAAGTAACTTTTTACTCAGGTACACTACGGGGTGATCTTTCCCTTGGTTGGATGTCTGACTCAGTACTGCCCCAATACCCACGTCTGACGCATCAGTCTGGACTGTAAATGGTTGGCTATAGTCAGGACTTGTCAATAAAGAAGCACTGCACAGTGCCTCCTTCAGTCTGGTAAAGGCTTTTTCACAGGGTGGTTCCTAAGTAATTTTCTTAGGCATCTTTTTCTTTACCAGCTCAGATAGGGGAGCAGCCAGAGCACTGTAATTGGGTACAAATTTCCTATAGTACCCTGCTGTCCCTAGAAAACACCTGACCTGCTTCTGCATTTCTCATTGGGGCCATGCCTTGATCACCTCTATTTTTACTTGGTTGGGACAGAGCTGTCCCCGGCCTACAACATGCCCGAGGTATGCCACTTCAGCTATGGCCACCTGGCACTTCTCAGCTTCGACAGTGAGCCTGGCCCTCTGTATCCTGCCCAGCACTTCCCTAAGGTGGGACAGGCATTCCTTTCAGCTGGCACTAAAGATGGCAGTGTCATCCAGGTACGCCACAGCATACTCCTCAGCACCATTTAACACCTGGTTCACCAACTTTTGGAAAGTGGCCGGGGTGTTCTTCATTCCGAAAGGCATTACTTTAAATTCAAATGAGCCTATTGAAGTGATGAAGGCCGACCTCTCCCTAGCTCTGTCAGTTAACTCTACCTGCCAGTACCCCCTTTGTCAGTTTAATAATTGTAAGGTAGGTCGCCCCTCTCAACTTGACGAGGAGTTCGTCCGTCTGGGGTATCGGATAGGCGTCTGACTTCATGACTGCATTCAGTCCATGACAGTCTACACAGAAACGAGTAGAGCCATCTGGCTTGGGCACAAGGACTACGGGTGAGGCCCAGGGGCTGTGGGATCTCTGGATTACCCCTAAATCCAGCATTTCCTCCACCTCCCTCCTAATGTCCTTTTAGATAGCCTCTGACACCCAATATGCTGTCCGCCGTATGGGCGTCTGTGTCCCTGTCTCCACATCATGCATTGCTAAGGGGGTTAGTCCAGGTTTGGTGCTAAACAGTGAGGCAAAGTCTGCTAAAACCTCCCTTACTTCCTGGATCTTGTCCGGGGTCAGCTGGGGAGACAATTTAACTGCCTTCACAGAGGACTCCCACTTGCTTTCTTCCAGCAAGTTCAGTGGGGGTCTCCTTCGTCCGTTACCTCCCCAGGATTACATACTGCAAACACCATGTCAGCCCTATTAGCATATGGCTTTCTTCATGTTCACATGGTACATTCTTTCTGTATGTCTTCTGTCAGGTAACTCAAGGATATAGTTCATGTCATTTACCTTTCTAACTACTTTGTATGGTCCTGCCCACTCAACCTGCAGCTTGTCTTTCTGGACCGGAATAATGGCCATGACTTCCTGACCCACCATGTACAAGCGAGCTCTGGCTCTGTGGTTGTGCCACACATTTTGTTTCTGTTGGGAAGCTGCCAGGTTGCTCTGGGCTGTCCCCATAAGCTCCTTCAGCCTTTCCCTAAACCTAAGGACATAATTCACTGTGGGAGTTCCCTGGGTGGCATGCTTGCCTTTCCAGTCCTCCCGGATCAAGTCTAGGGGCCCATGTACCCGGCGTCCATATAAGAGCTCGAAGGGGGAAAACCCTGTCGACTCTTGGGGCACCTCCCTGTAGGCAAACAACAGGTGGGGAAGATATTTCTCCCAGTCCCTCCCATGTTGTTCAGCAAATGCTTGGAGCATTGACTTCAGGGTACTGTTAAATCTTTCCACAAGCCCATTGGCTTGTGGGTGATAAGGTGTCATGTGCCTCTGCACCACCCCACACTTCTCCCACAAACATTTCATCAGGTCCGACAGGAAGGAACCCCCTCAATCGGTGATAGCCTCCTGCGGAAACCCAGCACGGGAGAAAATCCCAAGTAAGGCATCTGCCACTTTTTCTGTCCTCAGTGAGGATAGGGCGACTGCCTCTGGATACTGGGTGACATAATCCACCACAGTCAGGATGAACCTCTTCCCGGAGGAGCTGGGGGTATTTAAAGGCCCCACAATATCCATTCCCACCCTCTGGAATGGCTCCTCCACTATGGGCAGTGGAATTAGGGCGGCTTGGGTTTTCTTACCCACCTTCCCTATTTCTTGGCACCGGTGACAAGACCTGCAATACTCCTTCACCTGCTGGGTGAAGTTGGGCCAATAGAAATTCTGGGCCAACCACTGTGTAGTGTGCGCAATTCCCAGATGGCCAGACGAGGGAATACCATGTGCAATCTTGAGCAACTGCTCACGGTACCCCTGGGGAATGACAGGCTGCCTGCCTATCACCCCTCCCTCTGTCTTTACAGCCTGAGTATACAACAGTACATTTTCCCAATAAACCTTACGTTTACTGTCACCTCCCTGTGCTCCGTCAGAGTCTGCCCAAACCCTCAGCTTCTGTAGACTAGGGTCACTTTTCTGAGCAGCTGCAAACTCCTTACACATTCCCAAGGCATGGGACAGGTCCCTAGCACTAGCGTCAGGGCGCTCAGGATCACTGTCATCCCTAACCCTCTGACAATGGGTCACACCTCCTTCTTCGGAGTAACCCACCATAGCTGTGTGATTAACTGCTACTGGTGAAATTTCTACCTCCTTTTCATTAGTCTCCATATCAGGAGACAGGCTGGGGAACCAGCCTCACAGTGGTTTCCACAATGGCTTCTATGGGGTCCAGGGAACTACAATTTTCCCTTATCACTTCGCTACGGGTAACTGCACACACCATCCCATTTGAGATTGTTGCCAAGGATGACATCAGCTGCTAAAGTTTTGGCTATAGCCACCTGTTGCACATTTCCCCCTGTTTCACCCCAGTCTAGGAAAACTCTAGTGAGTGGCAATGTTTTCTCCTCACCAGTGAACCCTTATATAGTTACAAATTTATTGGGTATAAACTGACCAGGCTCAACCAGATCCCCTTTTACCAGCATCAGGGATGCTCCTGTGTCCCTTAACCTTTGTGTCTGTACACCATTCACCATGACTGGGTGCATGTGTTCCCTCATGTTCGCAGGCATGCTTCCAGGGACACACAAACAACCCACTTCTTTCCTAGCCCCATTTTGCATATTGTTTGTCCTTTTGGGACACTGTCTGGCAGTATGCCCAGTTTCTTTACAAGCTGAACATTCATTTCGTTTCTCAGAGAAATCTTTTGTTTGAAACCTGGGGCTAACTGGTTTCAGTGGAGGCAGTGAGGGTTTTTGCTGCCCTGAAGGTGTGCTTTTCCCTTTCTGCGCTGCCACGCCCACCCCATTCGCTCTCAGAGCAGGTCTGCTCTTGGCATAGCGGTCCGAGAGTTCAGCAGCCTCTTGCACTGTTTTGAGATCTCGGTCCTCCAGCCAGGTTTTCAGCCCTGCTGGGCATGCCCAGAAAAACTGTTCTAACAATATAGCATTTTCAATTTTATCTGCAGAGTTTGCTTCAATTCCTTCCCACCAACGTTTTAAACACTAAGGTTGTTTTGTGGCTAGCTCCTCATAGCTCATGTCAGGGCTTCTCCTGAGCTTACGGCATTTAGCTCTGTATGCTTCTGCAGTTAAATCAAACTTTTTTAAAAGCGTAGCTTTACATTTGTTGTAATCATTACTGTCCTCATTGTCCATTTGACCCAATGCATCCCAAGCTTTCCCGGTAAGTAGCGGGGATAGCTGGAAGCTCTAGGACCCTCTAGGAATTTTTGCCTGCAGACAGACTTTTTCAAAGGAATTTAAAAAGTCGTCCATATCCTCCCCCTCTTCAAATTTAGCTATTAATTTGGAATTTAATCTGTAACCCAGTCCTGTAGTTCCAGTTAAACCCAAGCCACTTACCTGCTCTGGTGCTGGTGGTTGGAGTCGTAGCTTCTCCAGTTCATGTTGCCTCTGGCACTTATGATCTTCACGGTCCGCCTCTCGCTATTCTAGCTCCCTCTTCTCCTCTTCTGTGGCTCGCTGGCACTCACACTCTTCCTGGTCAGCTTCTCGCTATTCCCGCTCCCTCTTCACCTCTGCAGCTTGTTTCTCTCGCTCCGCTTCTTGCCGTTCTCACTCAGTGTCTGTCTGAAACTCCAGCTACATTCTGCACAACTCAATCTGCAGCCGAATTGCTTCTGGCTCCAGAAGGCTGGTGACCTTCCCCTGCTGCTGTGGCCCTTCACTTGCACTGGCCCTGCTGCCCTTCTCACTGGATCTGGACACTTTACTGGCTGCTGGCCACTCACTGCCCAAGGTTTGGTCCTTTACAGTCACAGTCTGTGACTTGACACTCTGGGCATCTGCTGCCATCAGGGCATCCACGAGGTTCTGCTTGGTGGCTCTCACCTCATGCAGGACTCCTCTGTTCTGGCACAACTGCCTCAAGTAGTCTGCAGTGTGCATGCTGTAGTTGGAAGCCATCTTCTTCCCTAACTACGATTACTCTAACTTGCACTTTTTTTTTATACTTCAAATTTTATTTCCACAAGTTTTGAGTAGAACAAAATACATATTCAGAAATACAGCTTGAATAATATTAGTACCTGCCACTGTTTAGAACACTTAATTTTCCTGAGTTCTATTTCACAATGGTTCTCTGATAAAACTATATTAACCATAACAATAACTTTGGACAGTAAATATATCATTAGTCTAAAAATTGGTTCATCTGTAAATCTCATCATAACCAAGTACATGGAAGTGAATTTATCTGTGTTATCTTTCTAATGCACATTTACTGCAGTAAGAAAGGGGAAGAAACCTAGGATTACAAATTTTTCAGTTCATCTGGGAGGGGAGACCTCCACTGCTAATATTAAATCTGGTCCATGTACATTTCCCACCTGGTCCACCGGGTGACAAATGCCTCCATTCTATTATGTAGGGAGAAAGACAACTGTTCGCTCTGCTGGATGCTGAATAATAAAGTTTTCCAGTCTGTCTGTTCAGGAGAATCCAGTTGAAGCCATCTTTTAGTTATTGCCTTATAGGCAGCACATAAAAGAATCGACTACAAGTATAGGCTGTCTTTTCCCTTTACTTCTCTCGGGGGTATACCCAGGAGGCAATTTGCCCCTGTTAATGGGGTCTCAATTCCTAATATGGATGAGATATGGTGGATCACCTTGGTCCAGAAAGTATGTAGCTTAGGGCATAAGAAAAAGACATGACTATGAGTAGCCGCCTGTTCTCCGCACCCTCTCCAGCAGCTGGAGGTAGATCCAAGGGTTCTATGGGCCATTACTACTGGTACTAGAAAAAATCTAGTACGAACTCTCCACACAAAGTCCCTCCACAATGGGGAGGAGGAAGTAGCCCACACCCCCTCCATACTGTAGGCCAATCTTTATTGCTAATGACTGTATTTAGTTCCTTTTCTCAACTTGCCTTCACCGGTTCAGCATGGTGAGCAAGCAGGAGATTTAAGAATTGATAAAGTTTAGAAATGGCTTGTTCGCCTTGTAAGGATTCCCATATTTGGATGTGCAGAGTTGGGTCTTCTCTCATTATAGTATTAGATTCTTGTATTTTAAGATTCTCATTAATATAACTTCTCATCTGATAATAATACAACTTTTCCCCAGCTGTCCAACCATATATTCTCTGCTGTTTCTCAAAGCTTATGGTTGTATTCCCCCTCATCAATTGCCATGGGGCACACAAGACCAAAGCTGTTTGTCTAGTGTACTAGGTGTTATGCTGGGAGGATGATAGCAGTGATGAGCATAGGAACCATTGATATTTCCATAAATGGATTTTAATAGCATTATTATTTATGCTCCTCTGCCAACCCTCCAATACAGATGCAGTGGCCTGAGGGAATGATTGTTTAACTTGTTGCAACAGGGTTGGGGTAAACAAAGATGCTTGAAGGGGAAAGAATAAAGGCCTGGCCAAATCTGTTCTCTTCCAGTCCGCTTAGTAGTTGTCATTTCCCCATAGCAGCGCTATTCTAGCTTGTGTTGCTAACCAATAATTCATCAATGATGGGACTCCCAACCCTCCCAACTCCTTAGGGAGACCCAGCCTCTGTTGCTTAACCCTAGGTTTTTTATTATTCCATAGAAACTTGAGAAAGTGTCTTTGCCATGCTAAGATCTCCTTAGGGGGAATTGTATTGGGGACATACTGGAAAAGATACAACATTCTGGGTAGGGCATTCATTTTCAGTGAAAGGACCCTGGAATAGAAAGACATTGGGAGTAGGCTCTACCTCCCCATGTCCTGTTTAAGGTTTGTAACTAATGGAATATAATTTAAGGGATATAGGCTAGACAAGTCTTCTGGTATAGTAATCCCCAAGTATTTTAATTTCTGCTGGTCCTATTTAATCTTGATTTGGCTTTTTAGAGAGGGTGAGGGTTGAAAGCCAAACGTTAGTGTTTCAAATTTGTTAATATTTAGAGTGTAACCTGATAACGAAGAAAACTCCTTAACTTTGTTAAGTAGATGTGGCATTGAGGTGTTTGGGTTAGATAAGTAGACCAAAACATCATCTGCAAATAATGATAGCTTATGTTCTACATCAGCTAATCTTACTCCTTCTACTTCAGGGGAGGTTCTAATATACTGCACCAGTGGCTCTATATAGAACGCAAAGAGTAGTGGGGACAGAGGGCATCCTTGTCTTGTGCCTCTGAATTATGGGAAGCTACTAGATATGTGTCCATTGGATCTGATATAACCTCTAGGTGTATCATAAAACTTAAAAATGAGGTCTATGAACTCAGGAGGGAGCCGAAGGAGGCAAGGACCCCATGCAAAAAATTCCAGGATCCCATGTCAAATGCTTTTTCAGCATCCACACGTAATAAAAGGGAAGGGATAGACTGATTTTTAATATGTTGTATAAGGTAAATAGTTTGTCTAATATTGTCCTGGGCCTGTCTTCCTGGAATAAAGCCACTCTGATCCATACGTATTATGTTTGGGATAAATTATATTAATCTATTGGACAAAATAGATGTAAGTATTTTATAATCTGTGTTCAAAACAGAAATGGGCCTATAAGAAGGGCATTGGGTGGGGTCCTTGCCTGGCTTCGACAAAACCGAAATGATGGCCTCATTACAAGATGGGGGGATCTTTGCTCCCCTAGCAGGGACATGGGAAAACACCCTTTCCAGTAGGGGAACCAAGACTGTAGAAAATGTTTTATAAATTTCTCCAGGGAGACCATCAGATCCTGGGCACTTCCCGATTTTTAGGGACCTGATCACATTTTGGATCTCTTGCTTAGAAACCTGTTTAGTGAGAGTAGTCTGTTGCTGCTGTGAAAGGGTAGGAAGGTGGAGCCCAGACAGAAACTCCGCGATCGTCTGCTCTGGGACTCTTGGGCCTGTAGAGTACAATTGGGTGTAGTAGGATTGAAAGGCTTGTGAGATGGCCAAAGTAGTGCCCTTTAGTTCATTGGACTGGGGGCCCCTGATTCTAGGTATTGTAGCTTTGGCTCGCTGGCTCCTTAATCTGGCTGCTAGCAGCCTTAAGAATCTGGGGCCTCCATCGTAGTATTTGTGTCTTAAAAAGACCAATTTCTGCTCGACAGAGTAATCTAGCATCGAGTTAAGTTCTTTTTTAAGTTTTGAGAGTTGTTTATTTCTCTCTTTGCAAACTTTTTGGCACTGCTGATGCTTTAGATCTTTTATTTGTTGCTCAAGAGCAACACGTCTGATATCTCTCTGCCGTTTCTTACAGGCAGAAGCCCTTATTAATCTCCCTCGTATCATGGCCTTAATAGTATCCCATAAAATAAAGGGTGTGATATCTTTTGTATCATTGTCCTGTATGGCTTGATTTCTTACCTCCTCGACCTCCTTTTTAAATTCCTCATCCCAGAGAAGGGATAAATTCAGTCTCCAGAAAGTTGTTTTTTTATTCTGGCTTGTTTGAATTTTTAAAAAGACGGGAATGGTCAGAAAGAACAAAGTTCCCAGACCAGATTTGTCGCATTGTCCCTAAATGCTCCTGAGAGATTAACAAAAAATCCAGGCATGAGTATGTGCCGTAGGCCTGAGAAAAAAAGGTGTGTCTTGTAGAGGATCCGTTAAGATGATGCCAAGCATCCGCATATCCCAACTCATTGAGTAATTTACCTACGTCCCTACTAGTCTTAGTACTTTTACTATTCTGGTTTTGGGATCCCATCCCTGTTGCAATGTTCAAGTTAAGATCTCCCTCTAAAATCATTTGACCCTCCGCCTATTGAGCAAGACCGGTAAAAAAGGATTTGTAAAATGAAATATTTGTGGCAGGGGGAAAGTAAGTAGATGCTAAGGAGACCTGTTGGCCATCTAGAGTTCCTTTAAGCATCACATACCATCCCTCTCTATCAGTTTTGCTATCTTGTAATTCAAAGGGGATTTCTTGCTTAATCAGTATTGCTGTACCCCTTCAATGCCCCCCCCCCGGTAGGAGGAGGCCACCACACAAGAGAACCCCAATTTCTCAAACTTTTTATGCCCCGATTGAGAGAGGTGAGTTTCTTGGAGCAATATGATATCTGCTCCCTCTCTTTTTAAGTACTGCAGTAACTTGCTACGTTTTATTGGATTAGTAATTCCATGCACATTGTAAGTGCATATCATATAAGTTTGTGGAGTCATTTAAACACTTGCTGTTCTCCTGCTGTGGTCGAACCTCCTGCCCCAGAGAGTATCATCCTTCAAATCCCCCACAGATGTTCTGGTATGATATTTTGTTCCCCTGGGATGAGAGTGTTCCTGCCCAATTAACCTTTTAAAACAGTGTATTGCCAGCTGGGCAACATCATACAACAAGATTAAACTTTGAACTGAAAAAACTATTCGCTTCCAATGTTGGAGGCTAATATATTTAATTAGCCTCTGTGTCTTCTCACAAGCGAGAAGATCGAGGAGGTATGTTTGCCCTTCCATTTCTGGAAGACCTCCTCCAGAGCTAAGATATTGCAATGCTCTGACTAAAAGGTACCCACAGGTACTGTTAGACGCTATTTTGGCAATCTAGGGTAATCCACAGTTATTACCCAGCTATAATTACCTATAGGTTTATTCTTTTGAGGCATATTTTGCCCGCAGCCAGGATAGATTAGGCTAGAATAACAATTTTTCTCCTTCTCCTTTTAAAACATATGCCCTTTGGTTTACTTTTGCCTTACCTCTGAAGACTCTATTGTTTGAGCCAGTATTAGACTTTACAGCTGCTAGGGCTACCTAAAAATAAACATTCTAAGTTATATAATAATGGCCTCTTTATTTAGAGGATGCATGGGGGGAGGAAGGGGGCCATGTAAATGCAATGGAGGGCTTTAATATCTGCCCTATAGACCATAAGATCCCCATTTTCCCTATGCCCTGCTCCCCGTGTCTGAGGTTGCTCATTAAGACTCCCAAGTGAAGAAAAGAAAAAACAAACATAGGGTGAATATGAGTTACTGTCACTTAGCTGTCGAACAAAGCGCCCCACATCGGAGGAACTAGTAAAGTTCCTACATTTGCAGTCAAGTCCTGTGCTGCTAGTGACCTTTCAGGTTGGTTGCTCCTCTGCTGCATTCGTTTTTCCGATAATGTGCTGGATTCTAGTCAGGGCCTCATGGTGCTGCATTATTTTGGAGCCGAGGCACTTTCTCCCTGCTGCTCGCTTCCATTGGTGTCCCCTGCGACCCTCATTTTGGTTCCGTGTGTTTGGTATTCATATCTGCTTCTCCAACAACGCTGCTGTAGCTCCCTCCACTGTAGGATACACTCTGGGGCCCATCTCCCAAAAGATCCGTAGCCTGGCTGGGTAAGGTGTGTGAAATCAGATAGCCTTTTCTTTCAGGGCTTTAATAATAGGAAGATATTTCATATGTTGCTGCTGTACCTCTTGGGGGAAATCATGGTCGAAATAGAGACAATGGGTTAAATATGTAACATCCTTTTTGGCTAATGCACATCGCAAAATATCTTGTTTTGTAATGTAAGAACTTAATTTGAAGTCGATTGATCGGGGGTGTGCGTTGGGGTCTGTTGGCCTAGCTTGTAAGGAGCGGTGTGCTCTTTCTATGCGCAGATTGTAAGTGGCAGGCAATTCTAGGATGTCTTTTAATAAGTTCTCTAAGAATGAAGCTATTGGTGCCTCTTCCATTCCCTCAGGCAATCCATTTAGATGCAGATTATCTCTGTGCAATCTCCCTTCTAAATCTAGACACTTGGCCTGCAACGCTCCAGTATGGACAACCAGGGAGTGCACAATCTGGGATAGTTGCGCTGTTTTCTTTGGTCTCCGTTACTGTATTCTCTATCTGGCCCATCTGTGTCTCTAACGTTGAGAGCTGTTTTTGGACTGTTTTAAATTCGACCTTGTTCTCTGGGATTCACGAATTTCCTTTAATAAGGTTTCAAATCTGGATCTCGACAACCGTTCGCTTTCCCCATCTGTGTCATTGTCGGCTGTGTGAGAGCTCACCGGAGAGGCCGACCTACTGGGGCTTTCTTCTAGTAATCCCGTTCCATCCTGCTTTTTGGTTTTGTCTCTTTCTTTGTTTCTGCCTCTGTGTCTGCTAGTATGTCCTCTTCCAGGGTTTGTAGTCATTTTTAGTGAAGTTTTTTAGTTTTTTTTTGAGGAGTTTTAATATAGCTGGGTTCAGTGCGTCTGAGTCTAGACTCCTAGTTGCTCTGTGACATCACTGGAAGTCCCTAACTTGCACTTTGAAAAAAAATAAAACAGGTAGGAACTTGACTGTAAGCACAATGTTATAGTTCTGTTTCCTCTTTTAAAAAAATAAATCACTGCTTTATTTTGCAAGTGAGCTGTACAGTATTAAGCTGACACACTGAACAGTTAAAACTTGTGTTACCAAATTTATCCTACCACTACTAACCAAATCTGTCACAAATGCACTCAGCAGGTCAGGTCCTCTGCTCCCACAGTGCCAACCTCAGAGCACAAATAGTGTGAACAGGTAACAGACAGGGTAACCCTCCTGTCTGCTTTTGGGTCCGAATCACCTTTAGTCTCAAGTTCTGGGGGGATTCAAACTGTGAACCTTATGCTAGTGTATCCAAATGTACAGACTCAGATACGTACCCTCTTCGGGGATTGCGGTACAATCTTATGCCAGGGGCACCAAGCCAGGCTTCCAAAATGAACCCTTAAAACTCTATGAGACCTTCAATATATTCTTACCTTTTCCCAGTTTAGTAACACTATCAAGCTGTTTGAACAATTGTCAGACTTAACCATCTATACGTCACATGCAAAAAAGAAAAACTGGCAGACATCCAGACAGTCTTTCAAAAAAAAGATTCTTTACTAAAAGATGATAAAAATATGAGAGATGTTAACACAGAACAATATATCAAAGAGCATCACAATCACGTAAAAGAAAAACAAGGAAAACTACAGAACAAACTCCTACCAAAATACAATTAGATCTTTTCTATCTAATGTATTACCTCTGTAAGTGCAGTTAGTTTCTCTTGGAGTCCCAAAATAACGTGACATATTCCCCATTTACAAGGATACATTTCAACCCCATCTCCCCACCCCCTTGGAGAGTCATCTAGCTCCTCTTTTTAGAATCAAAAAAATACAAACATGATGTCCTATCAGGAGGTATATTAAATAATGTAACATCAGCAAAAACTCATTTCCCAAATTATGACAGTCTTTAATCAAGCCTTTCCTTTGAACTGGTGGCTGGTTCCTGTTTTTCCAAGGAACACCAAAGGTTTTTACAACTCTGCAGTTTGTCACCTAGATGCGAGCTAGCTGACAGAAATCAGCTAAGTGATGTCCTGTCCTGTAATAAAATGTTTATTTAGCTTCCCAACTTCAACGCAGCAACAGGTCATAAAAAGGCCATAAAATGCAGTTTCTCAAGGAAGTTAATTACATAACAGAGATCTCTTGGTCAGTGTAATATATCCTGTAGCTTCACTGAAACCTGGTGGGGGGGGGGCACCCATGGAAGCACAGGATTTCTTATGTGAGACAATCATATACTATATTTTATATTACAAATATCATACAACAATCATAACCAGCTGGCCAAGTGTCACACTCCCTTCCCCTTGCACTTCGATGGGCAGTTTCCCGTAACAGCTTTAAAAGGGAGCTGTGCCATCATCTATCCCAAGCTAACCCTTGCACCTGTTTTGATCCAACTTAAACCTCCACCAACCTTATTGTTACCTCCTGCACACTCCCCAAGCATATCTCAGCCTGGCCTAATCCTGTCTCCCCTTATAGTATTTAGAGCCCTGCGTCTCATTGATGTGACAAACCCTAACATATATTTCTGTCCACCCTGTGATGCTATTTGTTTTCCATATTGCAGTGTTAATTACCTTCTCTGACCATATGTAATTTCTAATATTTCATGTTATGGTATGTTATTTGACTGTGTATATGATTGTTGATATCATGTTATGCTTCATTGGCTGCATGTATCCTTTTAACTGACTCTGACCTATGCTATATGTAATATTCCTGTACTCATGCCATGTACTTTGTCTATGATTGTTTGTACTGTCCCAGGTCATGCCTAAAAATAGTCATTTCATGGCTAGCGCACCTACCCGATAGACAAAAACTAAATAAATAACTAGGTAAACAGTCTTTTTCTTACAAACAGAGTACAGCTTGCCTTAAGCCGTCAGCTGGGGACAGATGGAGTCTCTGCTAAAAGAGAAATTAGGTGCAGTTCTGATCTGTGGAGTAACGGTGCAGGTCTCCAGTGCTAAGAGGCAGCAGGCAAGGAAGAGTTCAATAAGTCAATATTTAAACCCTGAGTAAAAAAAGTAAATGTTCTACCTTCAGATTGCAGAGTCCAAACAGGAGATAGCAATAGAATTAGCCTCTCAGAACGATTTTAAAATGTTTTGAATGTCTTGCTGGGTGGTGGGAGCTGCCTCCTTCCCATTGTTCTTGCACTGATGCATACAACCAGGTTGCCAGGTGGAATGCTGAGGGTGAGGGGCTTGCTGTGGAGTCATCAAAGAGCCTTCTGTCCAGCCACGTTCTGCCAGTGCTTGCCAGGCCTCCTACGGGATGGTATGTAAAGTTGTGCCAGAGCCCCAAAATACACGAAGATTGACAGAATATGGGGTTTGGAACCTAACCAGTAGACCAGGGAGGGGCTGTGGACATGGCCTACCTAGACTTTAGCAAGGCATTTGACACAGTCCCACACAAAAAGATTAACAAACAAATTAGCCGGCCTGGGAGTGGGTTCTAGGGTGGTAGCCTGGGTAAAACACTGGTTGGACAACAGGACACAGCGGGTAATAGTAAATGGCGTCCACAGTGAAGAAAGGAGGGTTACTAGTGGGGTACCGCAGGGTTCAGTACTGGGGCGGTCCTTTTTAATGTCTTTATAAGTGACATTGCAGAGGGACTGGAAGGGAAAGTATGTCTCTTTGCAGGTGACACGAAGAACTGCAACAGGGTTGATACACAAGGTGGGGTGGAAAGGATGAAAAGGGACTTGTCAAGGTTGGAGGAATGGTCAAATGTATGGCAGCTTAGATTCAATGCAAAGACGTGCAAAGTAATGCACCTGGGAAACAAAAACCCAGGGGAAGAGTACACAATGGGGGGTGATATACTGACAACAACAACAAAAATGGAAAGGGACCTGGGGGTAGTCATATCAGACAACCTAAAGGTGGGCCAGCAATGTGAGAAGGCAGTAAGGAGGGCTGGGGGGATACTGGGATGCATAGGGAGAGGCATCACCAGTAGAAAACAGGAAGTTGTTATCCCTTTGTACAGACAGTTGGTAAGACCACATCTGGAGTACTGTGTACAGTTCTGGAGACCCCATCTCCATAAAGACATAGACAGGGTGGAGGCTGTCCAGAGGCAAGCAACAAAATGATGCAGGGTCTGCAACAGAAGACATATGAAGAAAGACTAAAAGAACTAAAGATGTATAGCCTCGAGGAAAGGAGGAGAGGGAAGACATGATAGGAACGCTCAAATACCTCAAAGGAATCAACAAAGTCCAAGAGGGTAGCATCTTTCAGAAAAGAGATGTGCAAAACAAGGGCACAATTTGAAGATAGAGGGGACGTCTCAGAGGTAATGTGAGAATATTTCTTCACAGAGAGGGTTGTGGATACATGGAACAGCCTTCCTGAGGAGGTCAGAGTCAAAACAGTGGGGAATTCAAGAATTTATGGGACAGATATAAGGCAATTCTAGAGGGGGGTAGGAGGAAGTGGGCTGTTGGTTAACTTGGATCTGCAGCTTATCCGTTAGGTAGGGAAATGGGCAGACTAGGTGGGCCAAGCGGTCCTTATCTGCTGTCAAATTCTATGTTTCTATGTTTCTAACGTGGTGTGCCTTCAGTGTTCTGAGTATTCTGGTACTCCTGATCAAAACAGAGACAGGTCCCATTGTAGGTGACTTGTTTTCTGCCTCAGGCTATGCATAGGAGCTCCTCCTTGTCTTAGCCTTTGAGTCAGCTGGTTTTGGGGTGAGAGCCCTGTGAGCCCACAGCAGATGGAACTGGAATGTGGCTGGTAGTTCCAGGACATCCCGGAGCAAATCTGCCATCAAGTCCATCATTTTTTCTGGTTTCAGTGCCCTCCAGGAGCCCATATACATGAAGATTGTCCTTGCAGGAGTGGTCGTCTAAATCCATTAGCTTTACTTGTAGTTTCATGTTCTGGTCAAGTAAGTATTCTATGACTGTATGCAGTTGTAAAGTCCCATCTTCCATTGCAGCCACGCGGTCCTCCACTGCTGGAATTCGGGTCTCGACCGCCTGTAATTTATTGTTAAGCTGGTGGAATTCTTGCTGATTTTCATGTCGGAAGGTTTTGATTCCTTAAAGTAAGGTTTCAAAGTGGGTTCTTGATAGTAGCTCTTGCCTCTGTGTCCGTGTCAGTGTCAGTGTCTGGGCCTGCCACACTAGTAGGAGAGGAGCTCTGGCTCGGTATGCTGACTGAAGGGCTGGATCTGGTGGCATCCATTGATTTTGCGGCACTCTAGGCCTGTGACCTTGTCAGCCTGTCTCCTCCAATATTGCCAGTAGCCATGCAAGACAAAATGAAGTTAATACAATGCTAAACGAAGGAGTTTGTTTGTTGAGCAGTGGGGGAGCTTGAGTTCTAGCCAGTCATTAGATTGGTGACATCACCGGAAGTCCTTCTCTTCAGAGTCTTAACAACAGATGCTTCAGGGATGGGCTAGAGGGCACACTTAGGGTCCCATCAGAGGCAGGGTACATGGACTGGAGCACCCTGCACATAAATGTTGTAGCGATAAGAACTGTACTGTACAGGCTTCAAGACTTCCAAGCTCACCTCTCCCTGTGTCCTCTGTTAGTACAGATAGACAACATCAGTGTGATGTATTACATCAACAAGGAAGGGGACACTCACTCTCACCCCTGTGGCGGGAAGTGATGAGAGTCTGGTATTGGGCTCTAGACCGCGGTCTAGAACTGTCAGTGTTACATGTTCCAGGTGCCCAAAACATGTTGGCAGACAGGCTAAGCAGGTCCTAGTCCAGAATGCATGAGTAGTACCTGCTGACCTTGTTAGTAGAAGCCCTGCATCCAAAGTTGGTCCTTTTTGCGACCCTAGACAATGCAAAACCGCCACTTTTCTGCTCGCTTGCTTTGGGGCCTAGAGTTTTCTGGTGAGACACGTTGTATCTGTCTTGGAAGGGGAGGTTCCTGTACCCCTTCCCTCCCTTCCCTGTAATTCAGAGGGTGCTAATTAAGGTCCAAATAGAGTGAGCAACTCTGATCCTCATTGTTCCCCTGCAGCCTCGTCAGATCTGTTTCCCCATACTACAGCAGCTGACAGTGGAACCACCTGTGCCTCTGCCACAGTGCAGAGAAATAAAAAGTTAGAACTATGAGATCCTGTGGGCATATGGCTGAGCTTGCATCTGTCTGCTAGCGTGACTGCACTTTGCACCCAAACCTGAGAGTGTTTACCCTGAGAGACAAAAAAAATAGACTTTTTTTTGTTCAGATGAACGTGTATTAGACTCATCCTGGGTGGTAAAAGAAAAATACATTTTGTAAGTGATTCAAACAATAAAATCACCCAATTTTACATGACAAGTGATATAAATAAAACAAGTAGTACATGAAGCACAGAACAGAACAAACAACATGGTGAAATGCCCACTATTAGCTCTGCTCCACATTCACGCACTGTGTCCACTGCTGCATCTCTGAAAGTGCATGCTGCCCCATCTGTGACAAAAACCCATAACATCAATAGAAATGACATCAAAAACTTGGGGGCACCTGCCCAGACACATTCCAAGTCTCCTTCCCCTTTAAGTGGGCACCCCACAACATGGTATGTTACTTAGGGGTCTACTTTACACCAACTACCTCTGAAATATTGGATTGAACTCTGAAAAGTTGTGGGGTGAAGCTTCGGCAGATATGGCCAAGTGGAACTTGTTCCCATTCAGCCTGGTTGGGAGGGTGGCCAGGATGGAAATTAATATTCTGTCAAGGCTTCTGTTCCTGTTCCAGGCCTTACCTTTACAAATACCAGAGTGCTTCTGGAAGCATCTCTAGATGGGTATCCTGTGGTTTATCTGGGCAGGTGGCTGACACGGGATCAATAGGTGACTCTTGGCTCTCCCCGTAGCCCTTCCCAATTTCTGCAGGTACTACTTAGCTGAACAGCCCGCTCCAGTCATTAGCTGGACCAAGCAAAAAGGGGAAACAGGCTGGTTACAGATGGAAGCACAGCAACCCCTCCTAGTGCCACTCTTAGCCCTTCCCAACATCCTTCTCACAGACAAACTCTGGCTGGAAATCTTGAATCCCTGGTCAAAACATACACTGCATATGCTGCACAAAGCCAGGGCCCTCATACACTCCCCTAATGAAGTGGGCCCACTGACCAGCATTACAGAGGATCCAGACTTTACACCCCACCCCCCGAACTGATTTGTGCTTCCGTATGTGGAACAGACTAGGCCTTTTGAGGTATAGGAATATGGTTTGGGATGGCACCTGCGTGCCATTTGGTTAGCTACAGCAAAGATTTGGTCTCCCACCCCAAAACCACTGTAGGTACTTGCAGGTGTGACATTACTTAACATTGCAGAACCTGGTGCGCCAGGTGGGCAGAAAAATGTCCTCCCTAGAAAGCTTTCTGTACTGGGGGGGGCCATGCTGGCTGGTAGCAGAGGTACAGTCTCCAAAGCGTACCAAACCCTCCTGTGTGATACACACCCAGAGTTTCACCAGCTCTGCATGCAGTAGGAGGTGGACACCCAAGTGGGTATACCAGAGGAGACCTGGACATCACTGTGGGCTAAAGGATGGAAAGTGTCCTCCCCCGGTGGTAGGAGTTTTGGTGGAAGTGCCTCACCCAGATCTTCCACACCCTCACAACTTTCAGGGTTGGGGTTCCAGTCTTTTGGAGACAATGCAGGGGAGTTGGTTCCCACTTCCATATCTTTTGGGACTGCCCCATCCTTTGGCCATACTTGCACCAACTTAATGCAGGGCTGGCAGCCTTGTGAAGGAGAGATATCCCCAACATGTTTGAACACTTGGTCCTGAGGCATCCCATTGCTGGAGTGGGGGTCAGTGCCCAGCAGAGGCTCTTTCGAGCTCTCTATATTGTGGCTCTGAAGGGAGTCATGATGTACTGGCTTCAAGTGACACTGCCCACCCTATAGGTCTGGGAAACTAGGGTGTCTGAAATAAGCAAAATGGAGTGCATCACTGCCAGCTTAAGGTTGACTCTGGAGCAATACAACTCACTTTGGCATAGATGGGAGGCCTGGGATGACTTCCTGGAGGAGATTGGTGAGGATGAGGGATAGACAGCACAGAGAGACAGCCAGAGGCTGGGGGGGCATGATCCTGATGACTTCCATCCTTGGGAATCCACTTGAACCCCCTTTCCCCTGTCAGTTCATGTCCCAGATCATCTGCTGTAGACCACAGATCCACCATGAGCCTGCCCAGCATGCACTGTTCATTATAAACTGTTACCTGTTTATTCTTCCAGGTAGGAGAGTTTTGTTATCCTGCCATTTTGAACTGTTATGACATGAGGTCAGATTATTACCACAAATATGGACATTGGTAACTCAAGATATTGGACATCATGTCTCCAAAGTGCAGTGAACTGAAGATGTACTCCAACTGTACCTTACAGCTGCCTGATCAATTTTTGTGGTACCACATTTTGTATCGACTGTTTTGTCTATGTGAATATATGCATTTTGGGCTGTTACATCAATAAAGCTGAGTTAAAAAAAAATGACATCAGATCAGCCTTGTACCTCAACCACTGTTTCAAAAACTGTAGCATCTCGGCCGGCTAGGTGGCGCAGAGGGTTGAGGCGCTGGACGCCACACTCACGTCATGCTGGCGACCCGGGTTCAGACGTGAGCTCAGGTTGTCAGGGGAGGATAGGATTGAGCGTCTGGAGGACAACTCTTCTATCCTGGGGAGGGATGCGGTCTTCACCGCTCTGCAGCGGCCCCTGGGGACGCCCGGAGGCACTGCATCATTGCACGTCTGCACTGCTGGGGCTAAAATCACAGGTGGAAAAATGGCAGCACCGTCTGCAGCAGCTTAATGGCTGCACTTTCTGAGCCCGGCGGGTTTCGTGGGTGCAGACACTGGGCTGGTATTGGATCCTGGCCCGATGCAGGGGACGAAGGGGTCCCTTTTAGGTAGGTACAGCTGCATATGCCAGCTGGCCCGGGTGGGTGTGCCTCTTTGGTCGTCGGGGGAAGTGGAGCAGTGGATGGATTAAGGCAGGTCAGTGGCTGCACGGAGAGAAAATAAGAGGATGATAAAAAAACAAACTGTAGCATCTGTAGAAGTACCAGTCTGTCTGTTCCATCTGAAAGTATTGCATTCCTTGAAATAACTTATGACCAGACTCATTCCAAAAGTGCTGCCTCCCTCAAAGTTACTTCTGGCTGGTTTCATTGTACTGCATGTTCAGAGATTGTTACAGAGAACACTGACTCTGAATAAACTAAAAAAAAAGCAGTGGATCAAAAGACAGGCAATTAGGAGATATAACAGTCCTTGATTCTGCTGAATTAGATTAAGATTTGGTGGTTGTCGTGTCGGAGTTTGCAGACCAGTCTGGAAACGTAACAGACCACAGTTGATGTACAAAGCAGAAGAACAAATGATGTACTGTCAAACTTGTTTAGATGCAAAATTAACAAATTCATTCACAACAGGCTGCTCTGTCATGAAAGCAGAAAGCATCACTGAACATGAAACATCAAAAGACCATACTTCAGCCAAAGAATGCCAAGTATTGGCAAAAGTAGTACAGCGAGGACAGATTAATGCTGTGAGAAAACCAGAAGCAGCAAGAATAGCTGCTCTAAAAATGGGTACTCTGCTGCAAAATGGAGTCTCCCAAATACAGCTGTCCCAGAGATAAATCAACTGTGCATCGCACACAGTGTTGAAAATTTCAGAACTCTGAAAGTAGATTCGCACACTGACTACAGTCACCACTCTTCGATTAGAGATTTCTAATCAGCAGTTGCTTCTGTGTTGAGGTTATCATCATTACAAATTTTGAACATAGTCCCTGTTTTTGCATACTGCTCAGTGAATGAACTGACACTGCAGTGGAGCAAAATCTTATAGTGTACAGTATGTGAGATTTATAAATGAGGATTCTGGGTTGTCTGAAACACATTTTTTGCCTCTGACTCAAATAACTGGTGCTACTGCAGAGGTTATCATGAACAAACTTTAAGATTTTTTTTTACTTTATTTATTGAATTTTTCTTTATAAAATACAAACATTGAACAAGGAACAGTAAGCTAACAACAACAACAATGGCTGCTGTCTGAGAAGTACAACTATAACAGTTGATTAGGTTCATACTGAAAAGTACTAGTAGAATGATGGTTACAGTGTCTGCCAGATGTAGGTAAGTTCATGGCTTGAGGGGAGATAAAATAAATAGAAATGTACAAGAACACAGCTTGAAAATGATTTAGTTTTACTAATAGGAGATTTGTCTAGGGTGAGCAGGAGAGCATCTTCTAAAGCTGAAGGTTAAGAGTCCCTGCTAAGGGTATAGAGCAAGTGGTCTAGGGCAATATAGGAGTTATAGGTTACTGTTCATATAGAGCTGATCCCCTACTACTCTGTGTCAGGCATATGTGCAGGCACCTGCAGGGCCCACCCCTCCACTCTGCCAGAGCTGGGTTCATATCCTCTTAGGGGACAAAGTCCTCCCTATGTTTCATAATGTATAATACCCAGTGCCTCCATGGGATTTCAGCATTTTCAAGCTGATGATTCGTCTGTGCTGTTAATTTTTCCATTTTATATATTCCATTAACTATATTTTGACATAGAGAAATTGTAAGAGTCACAGTGGGGAGCCAATTTTTCGTAATGGCTTTCTTCGCAGCCAAAAGGGAGATATTAAGTAGTTTCTTAGTGGGTGGGGCGTGCCATGTGCCTCTATAGCGAGAAAATAAAAAGATGTCCATTGATAAGGGCATCTGATCACCAAACAACTCTGATATCTCCAAGGTGAGCAAGGTTAAGAAAGGCTTTAGTAATGGACAGTCCCAAAAAATATGACCATGGATGGCGGGGGCGTGTCCACAACTCCTCCAACAGGCTGCACACTTCCTTGGGGCATACTTATATTGTATGGCTGGTATCCAGAAATATTGACTGGTGACTTTCCATGAAAATTCTCTCCGCCAGTGAGAATTGGTGATGGAATGTAGAAATTTACAATGTTTTTGCCATTCTAACCCCAGTAATGCTCAAGATATTCCTAACTTTGTGCAGTAATCCTGGAGGATTGGACTGCCCGGAGAGATGGAACACATGCAAATGAATGGAATTCTTTGCACATGAGCATCTTTCAAATACTACCTCTACCAACTGTAGTGTTCTAACCTACTCAGATTTTTCTCTCCGCCTGAAAGTCTGGGCGCTCGGAGTTTTCTGTTGTCCTCTTTTGCGTGAAGAAAGTTCAATATCATCAAAACCGTAAGTATTTTCAATTTCTTTTACTGCCTCTGCTTATTGATAGTTTAGAATCTTGTTTATTGCCTAAGTTAGTTATTTTTCTCGGTTCCTTGCGGTTCGGGATAACCGTGAGGGATCCGAGTTAGTTTAGGTTTATTTTCTGTTCTCTGATTAAAAAACCTGTTATTTTTGCTATAAATTTGGTCCTTTTTAAAAGTTTTCATAACCGCTTTTCTTTAGTTACAGAACCGCTGAACCGGTTCATTTGGGCTTCTCCCGGTTCGGTTCCTCCCGTTCCTTTCGGTTCCGGAACCGACCGCAAAAGCGTTTATTTCTAAACAAAAAAAAAACGCATTTTGCCTTGTTAGCGGTTGGTGTTTATTTTGTATTACCATGTCAGAGAAACCCAAAAAGAAAACCGGAGAACCCGGTTTCAAAAATCGTTTAAAATGGGAGATTTTTTTTGCCAAGGCAGACAAGCACACGTTATGTGTACCTTGTCTGGGATTTGAACATTTGGACCAGGAGTGTGAAGTTTGCAAAACTTTTCCTGAGAAAACTTTGGAAAAACGCCTTGAAAGGCTAAATAAGAAATTTCCTAGGGGTCCCTCCGGCTCTGACCAGCTGACACCCCAGTCTACTGTGGCTGAACCCACAACTTTGCCTACCCCTGCCCCTGATATGGGCGATATAGGAGCAAAAAGAGGGAAAGAACTGGCTGACTCCCCAGTTCCCTCAAAAAAGCTGAAAAAGACTAAGCATGCAGAATCTTCTCCTGCTAAACCAGGGATTTCTGCGCAGATGCCGGCTATGCCTTCGGCTCAAGAGATAGCCCAGGCTTTTAAAATTATACAGGCACTGCTGAACATTGTCCCACAGCAGCCTACCCCTATTCAGGGTTCCCAGGACAGCAGTGGTAATTTTCCTCCTTTTCAGGAAGAGCAATATTTTGAGGAGGGGGATGAACTCTCTCAGGATGATGACCCAATTCCTCCAAAGGTATCTCCTGAACAAGGTTTTGGTTCTCCCCCTAGGATGTCTGAGGATTATTCCTCCCATTTCTCATTTGTACGGAAAATGGCACATGCTCTGGACATTGCTACTACAGAGCAGATAGAGGATGAGGAGGAGATTGAATATTTAAATATGATGGGGTTAACACCCTCAAAAGCTCTCCTTTTGCCAGTGTACACATTTTTTAAGAAAGACGCCCTGAAACTTTTACAGACCCCTAACTCTGTTCCTCCTATTGATAGGAGAATAGATAAGAAGTACCAGTTGGACAGGACGGGAGCTGATTTTCTTTTTTCCCATCCTGACCATCAAGGGGTCATACAGCAGGCAGCCAGTGATAAGGCCAGAGTCCCCCTGTCCTCCCACCCTCTGGACAAGGACTCCAGAAAAATAGACAGCATGGCCAAAAAAGCCATTTATCAGCTTTCTTGGCCATGAGACAGGCTACTTTCCAAGCTTATGCTGCCCAATATCAAAAATCCCTGAGGCAGTCGGTACTGGACATGTCCATCAAAGCCCCCTCACCCCTGTCCAAAGACCTGGCTGAAACTGCCAGGTTTGGGTTGGAGGCAGCTAAGTACCAATTCCAGATGGCTGCTGATTCTAATGACACTGCAGCCAGATGGATGGCTAACACTGCGGCACAGAGAAGGTTTGTTTGGCTCAGGGCTACTAACCTTACTCAGGACACTCAATCCAAGGCTCTGGATTTTCCCCTAGAGGGAAACTCTCTCTTTAGGGAATCCACGGTTGCATACATGAAAAAAGTGGATGAATACAAGGCAACCTATAGATGTAACTCTGCTAAAGAGCGTGCTTCATCATTCACTAGACCCTGTGGAAGGGGGAAGGGTAGGGGAAGGTCTTTTACGACCAGACCTTTCTTCCAGCCTGTAGCCGTGCCCCAGTACCAGCAGTATCCACAACAGGGATACTCTAGGGGAAGAGGTAGAAGGGGCTCCAGGAGGGGTTCTCAAACCCAACCTCAACCCCAATCAAAGCAAAACCCCTGAGGATCAGGCCGCCTCCTCCCTCCCTGTCGGAGGCAGACTATCCCACTTCCTCCAGGCTTGGCTAAGCATTACCACAGACAAGTGGGTGCTGGAGGTAGTGGGTCAGGGTCTGTCTTTGGACTTCAGATATTTTCCTCCTCAGAAAACCAGGGTTTACTGCTCACCTCCTCTAGCAGAGAGGGCATTGCTAGAAGCATAGGTCCAAAAGTTGCTGCATCTCAGAGCAGTGGAATTAGTCCCTACCACCCTGAGAGGAAGAGGTTTTTACTCCAGATACTTCCTAACAACAAAGTGGGGAGTGGCGGCCAATACTGGATCTCAGAGCTTTGAACAAGCATCTGAAAAAAACAAAGTTCAAAATGGTCACTTTGGCTCGAATATTGCCAACAATCCAAAAGGAAGACTGGCTGGCGTCACTGGACTTGAAAGATGCCTATTTCCACATTCCCATAAAGGAATCTTTCAGAAAATACCTCAGATTCAGGCTCCCTTCAGACCACTATCAGTTTTCAGCTCTTCCTTTCCGTCTCTCCTCAGCATCAAGGGTGTTCATAACGTTCTTAGTTGCTGTAGTGGCATATCTAAGAAGACAAGGAGTGACTGTTTTCCCTTATCTAGATGACTGGCTGGTGGTGGGAAACTCACCAAACCAGGTAAGGAGCTCCCTTAAAATCACCCAAGTCCTCTTAGAGTCCCTGGGTTTCATCATAAACCAAAAGAAATCAGTCCTAAACCGTGCTCAAATTCTGCAGTTTATAGGGGCAGAAATCAACACACTTCAGGGCAGAGCCTTTTTACCCTTAAACAGGGTGCAAAGTCTGCAGTCAATAGCAAATTCCTTTGTCCTGAACAGCTCAAAAACTGCACGACAGTTTCTACAACTACTGGGTCATATGGCTGCATCCACAGGCACAGTCCAGTGATCCAGATTCCACATGCGAGCCATCCAGTTTCACCTCAGGGCTCACTGGAGTCGGAAAAAAGACCATTTTTCAAAGCTTATACCCATGACAGGCCCACTATTAAGGGCCCTCTTGTGGTGGAAGCAAGAATCCAATTTAAGGCAAAGAGTGCCTTTCCAGAAAGAAAGCCCCTCTTCGGTACTCACAACAGATGCATCCCTATTATGCTGGGGTGCCCACCTAGGAAAGCACACAACCCAAGGAATCTGGTCAGCAGCAGAGTCCCTTCAGCACATAAACTTACTGGAACTAAGAGCAGTGTTACTAGCCCTAAAGGCTTTTTCTTCACTGATCATGGGCAGAGTGGTTTAGATCAGAACAGACAATACCACCACAATGTACAGTATTACATAAACAAACAGGGAGGCACCAGGTCAGGCCTCCTCTGCACAGAGTCCATGAAGATTTGGACACTGTCTTACTCTCTGAGGATCTCTTTACAGGCAGTTCACTTGCCAGGAAAGGACAATACTTTGGCAGATGCACTAAGTCGCATCAACCAGGCCCATCACGAATGGACTCTGAACAAGCAGGTGGTACAAGTCATTTTCAGAAGGTGAGGCACTCCAGAGATAGACTTGTTCGCATCTCACCAGAACCACCAACTCCCGCAGTATTGCTACAGACCACAAGCACAGGGCACAGTTCCTCTGGACGCCCTGGTTCTGGACTGGACAGGCAGGCTCCTGTATGCTTTTCCCCCTTTCCCCCTGGTCTTCAGGGTGTTACTGAAGCTAAAGTCCCTCTCAGCATCATTGATCTTGATAGCTCCGGATTGGCTCAGGCAGCCATGGTACTCTCTTCTGCTCTCCATGTCTGTCAGCAAACCGATGCAGTTGCCCCTCAGACACAATCTCCTGACTTCCAATCAGGGAACATTGTTGTACCCCAATCTCAAGTCTCTTCATCTCAAGGCATGGCTCTTGAAGAATTAGAGTAAGCAGATTTAAATCTTTCAGAAGCTGTCCTAAATATGTTAAAGGGTTATAGACAAGCCCCCGACTTTTCCGCGATTCCGCGGCCGCAGCTGACCGCAGAATTAGCCGCAGAATTTGTAGCCACCCGCGGAAATTCCTGTCACCCGTGGAAGTTGAGGCAGATCGCGGAATTAGTGCCTGATCACCGCAGAAGTTACAGCTGACCACTGAACTCCCCATCAAATTGTCTGTCCCTGCCAGGCATTCAAGTGATCTCCCTTAGGGTTTTATTGACCGAGACTTAGACAAAATGACGAGCATCTGGAAATAAATAATAATAAAAAACTCCCTCTGTACATATTGGGAGCATGATATTTCGCTCCCGTCATTACACTCCGCCTAATTACACTCCGGACAGTTCACTCCGATTAATTTCACTCCCATGTAATCTCACTCCCCCGTCATTTCGCTCCTTCATAAGGCTACAAAAGGCAATACTATACTGAGGATAGAAGCCACCCCAGTATAACCACAGTACAAGTTTATTAGGACAGCTTCCATGTGGAGTAGGAATTTAAAGCACACTCACAATGATGCCCTGCTTCTTTAGTGTCTAAGCTGGCTCATTGGGCTAATTGTGCTTTTTTACACTACTATGTCCACGATTTGCAACTTAGAGGTTGCAAGGTAAACCACCGCCGTGTCATTTACTATCGATGTTGAAGAGAACCCTCCTTCAGGGTTGCCTTACTGTGGCTTTTCCTGCAAATTGCATTCTTTTCCAAAATTTTAAAATAAATAAATGCCTTACTGTGGATTGCATTGCCCACCTCACTGCCACGATGAACACCCAGACCCCCGATCACATTTCAAGACACTCCGGATCTGCAGGTAAGCCAGCGAGCACCAGGATTTATATCCAGCAGCAGTTATTGGTAAGGCTGGTGCTGATGTCCTAAGCTTTCAAATACTCTCCCTTGGGGCTCGCATCACTGCTGAGTGTTCAAGTTTCGTGGTAGGGTCATCTGAACTGAGATGTAAAGGCTGTCACTGGTACCAGAACTCTTTGCAGGGGGCCATTAGCACTTTGATATTTTTGCATAAATCAAGAGGTGATCTATGATTTCTATCCTGTTTTCCTGAAAATTGCATTCTGTTCCAAAATTTTAAATAAATAAATCTGATCAGCCATAGTTCTCAGGGTGAAGTGCAGTATCGGGTGAAGTTAGTGGAAGCAATGTGATGGAGGCGAAGACGTCGGGAGGCGAAATGTCAGGGGAGGCGAGAAAGCGGAAGAAATGACATGAGACCCGTACTATTTACCCTGCATTGCTGTTTGGTTTCCTACGATCTGCACACACCGGCTGCAGAAGAGTATAAAAAGCACAGGCTGCACTTTGCTGCTGCACAAAAAAAGCATGCAGCTGTTTGTCCAACTTTTCCTCTAACTAGTTGCTTAAGCTTTTATTTGAATCTCCAACCCCACTGGTCAGCGGTTCTTGCTGGCTTGTCACTCGCTCACTGAGTGCGCCCATCTGCTGCTGTCCTGCTTTTCCCACCAGCCCTCCCCACTGCCTGTCTCTTCCTATTCAGTGCCCAGAGACTCAGATAATTGTTTTGTTTTGAAGGGCACATTCAAAACAGATTTGAACACCCCATTTATAATGATTTTGATATGTGATTGGATCTGTCTGATAAAATTACGGGGTTTAGGCATAGTCACTGGGCATCCACAAACAGTGGTATAGCGGGAAATCGTTTTTCCAGTCAAGGTGCTAATCTGTAATAAGTAAAGCATCATGTCTTGAACAACTGCAAAGAGTTTTAAATACTCATTTAGGTTTGCATTGAGGCAAGCAAAGAACAGCATTTTATTACTATAAAAATGTTCATGCTGTGGTAAATGGGAGGTGGGGGTTGTTTAGGTGTCCTACAGCATGTAGATTGATCATTACTACATATCATTATTTGCTCTGCATAACTATGTATTTAATGATGACTTTCTCACCTATTTCTGCCCTATAGAGCCAATGTACCCACCACAACACACAATGTCTCTGTTTGTTTGCCTCTCTGCCTGGCTCCCCCTCTATTACTTTATCTATTTACATCTGTCAACCAATAATCATTTTAGTACAATTGGATCTGTGGATTTGGAAATCAAATATATGTGATCCTGAGTGATGAGCACAGATATCTATCTATCTATCTATCTATCTGTCTATATCTGTCAACTGTAAATGAAGTAATGTGACAACACTTATAATTGAAATTAAAATTTATATATTTATGTAGAGATGTATGACAGAATAAAAATGCTTATGATTTTTTGTGCGTGTGTGTTCTAGGCAAAGCAGTATTACTAATAAATATGATATTGTGTGGCATGCATTACCCATTCTGACTCTCCTGAAGATACTGTATGTGAAGGTGGTGTTCAGCGAATGTGGCATCTTTAATTTCACTGTACAAATAACACAAAGAAGACACACACACAGTTTGTGAAAAGGATTTATTAGCGGCTGAACAGATTTCTATACAAGTTAATTAAGGATGAAAGCCAAGGGTGAATGTTACAATATGAGCACTTGACTGGACTGAAAAATGTCTGTTATGGAGAAAAACAAAAACAAAGTATGAAAATAAGGGGAATAGTGTGAAAATCATGTGCCGCAGAATTGCCGCAGAAATAACCATTCGACGCCGCAGAAGTTCTGCGGCAAATGGGAACCCTGCCGCAGAACTTTGCTCCAAAGTGCCGCAGAAAAATCGGGGCTCTGGTTATAGAAACCCTCCACACAGAAATCTTATTCTTCCAAATGGAAGAGATACTCTTTCTGGTGTTCCAGTATGAACCTTATACCACGAAACGCTGGAGTTTCAGTAGTCCTGGACTGTCTCACTCATTTGCATTCACTAGGCTTGCAACCCAGTTCACTTAAGGTTCATTTAGCAGCGGTATCTGCCTACCTTTCTGCGGGCACCAAGGTATCAGTGGCATCTGATAAACTTTTCAAAAGATTTTTTAAAGGAATAATGCATTTACACCCACCTCACAGGGCACCAGTGCCTGCTTGGGATTTGAATGTGTGTATAGCCAAGCTCATGGGCCCTCCCTTTGAACCCATGTCTACTGCCCACTTGAAATATCTTACCTAGAAAACAGTCTTCCTTGTGGCTGTTACTTCTGCAAGGAGAATTAGCGAGCTCCAGGCTCTCTGCATTGACCAGGATTATCTCTCATTTCACAGAGATAAGGTAGTCCTCAGAACTAACAGACAGTTTCTTCCTAAGGTGGTTTCAGATTTTCATCTGAACCAGTCAGTCACTCTACCTGTCTTTTTCACAGACCACACCAGTTCTGGTGAAAGAAGATTACACAGTCTGGATATGAAAAGGGCTCTCAGCTACTACATGACAGCCACCAAAGATCTTAGGAAAAATGGAAAACAATTTTTCCTTACATAAGGGGATGTAGGAAAGGGTAAACCCGCCTCAAAAAGATCCATTTCTCGGTGGATAGTCCAGTGTATTCAGTTCATCTACACTAAGGTAGGTAATAAGCCCCCAACAGGATAGAGGGCGCATTCAACAAGAGGAACAGCTGCTACCCTTGCAGCTGCCAGGGAGGTTCCCTTGGTGGATATTTGCAATGCAGCTACCTGGAAAACAGTACACACCTTTACAAAACACTATAACCTGGATATTTTATCCAGGGGTAATGCTAGGTTTGGCACAGCAGTCCTGCAAAGCCTGTTTCCAAAATAAAGTTATGTGCCCACCTCCAGTGGTATTGCTTGGTAGTCTGCACAAAGTTATGAATATCCTGAGCATTACTGGAGTTAGAAGAAAAAAATACTTACCATAGTAATCTTATTTCTTCCTAGTGATGCTCAGGAATTCATAACTCCCTCCCTTCCTCCCCTTCCAGAACTTCAGCCTCTGCACTCCGCATGCTGGCGGCATTAAGCCATATTATATGTTGCTTTTTCCTGTTTTAATCATTTTAAACTGGAGTTTTCAATGTTTTATTTTACAGTTTTATTGATGTGGTTTTTATTAGAGTCAACCTCCCTTTGGGGGTTTATGTTAAATTTATGCTTTGATTAGGGGAAACCCCTCTCTTATAGATTTTAATTACATTAGTTTCCTAATGCCTGACTTCCAGGCTTCTCACAAATCTGAGTAGGTTAGAACACTACAGTTGGTAGAGGCAGTATTTGAAAGATGCTCACGTGCAAAGAATTCCATTCACTTGCATGTGTTCCATCTCTCGGGGCAGTCCAACCCTCCAGGCTTACTGCACAAAGTTATGAATTCCTGAGCATCACTGGGAAGAAATAAGATTACTATGGTAAGTAATTTTTTTGTCTTGACCATCTATGGGTTGATGTAAATCTACCTCCCAGGCTGTTCTAACACTATCTACCAAATCTACCGTTCCTGAAGGAGGGCATTATAAACGTAAGAAATCATGTGGAAAACAGGAGCTGTACCCTCCAAGGCTGAATGTAATACAGTTACCACCGAAGGGACAGCTGTGTTGGATGAACATGGGCTTAGTAATGTTTTAATAAAGGTCATTGGTTGCAAGTAACAGAACTGATCCTGAGGGCTCAGGGAATACTATTGATACAGTTCTAGAAATGACAATATCTGACTGTCTTTGAGAAAGTGCACCACCAGGTGCAGGCCTAGTCATTCCCAACTTCTTAACCCATGGTCCAGGTAGGCTGGAAGGAAGTTTGCCATGTTGGAGAGAGAGAGTATAAGAAATATCTAACCTTTTTTGAGATCGGTGCTTTAGCAATACCCTCCAGGGTCAAAGAGTGTCACTAGTGTAAGGATTTTGTGTTATATCAGCAAGGGAAGGGGGCAGATAGGCAAATAGAATTTCATGTAAGTGATGCAGATCCTCCTCCTGGATTTTCAGGGTTTTCCAATGAGCATGGTAGGTGGCATTTAGCCAGCAGAAGATAGTACCTAGTTGTGCTGCCCAGTGATATAGGGCTAGATTTGGTAGGGCCAGTCCCTCCAAATGGTTGGGGAGCTGCAAAATGGAACATCGAATGCGAGGTTTTTGGTCTTTCCAGATATATCTGGAAATCTGTCTGTTCAGATCCCTAAAGAAAGTGATGGGGGAGTAACCTGCAGAGTTTGGGTGAGATATAGAAACCATGAAAGCAGATTCATGCACACTGCATCAATTCTTTGTGTCAGGGAGAGGGAGAGAGAGAGAGAGAGAGAGAGAGAGAGAGAGACACAGAGCCATAGGAAGGCATTTTGGTGCCCTGGGCAAGAGACTAATTTTGTGCCCCCCCAAGAAAACAGCTGGTGGTCTGGGGGACGTAAGGCCCCCAGAAGCTCTAGGTTGTTTACATGCTCTGTGGTGAGTTTTGGGGCTTTTCTTGAAGGAAAAACATACTTTTGTTATAGGTTCCCTATCCCTAATTTCAGGGAAATCTTTTCTCCCATAGAATCCGAGGTGTGGGAGTCGAAGATGCTGGAGGGATATCATCAGAGTGTGTAGTGCAGCTGCAATTGTTGTGGACAACTGTCAGACCAACAGTTGCATCAAGAGTGGCTGATGGGGACATATACAGGCACCTCAGTGGCATAGATGCAGTCCTCGAGTGCTGGACACAGAAACCTCTGAGATGCCCCACCTGCAACCACCCATCCTCACATAGGGGGATGTATCCCCCTGAGCCCACTCACTCAGCTCTAATGGCAGGCTCCACTACCTCTGTAGTGGAATTGCCACCACGAAACAGAAGGAAAAGCCTCCACCCCTGACCATCCTTCCTTCAGCTATACTATCTCCAGCACTCAGTACTGCTTGACCACCCTTCTAGACCATAACCAGACTCCGCCCCAACCATCCTACATATGGCTTGAACACCTCCACAACACCACACTCACCTTAGCCACCTACCTTCCCTATAGCTGAACCACCACCACCCTACACCAAGACCAGCGCCCATGCAACCGAACAATCCCTGCAACTAGACCAACCCTACATACCTCTAAACTGTCCCTGATTTTGCATCAAAATTTGCATTTGTCCATCATAAAGGTTGTGTTTTTATGGTAGAGAGCAGTGGGGTGGGGGGTGGTTAAAAATCACGAAATAATGTAAAACATTAAAGTTACAGACTTATTCTTCTTCAGAAAATGCAGATGAACACAAATCCCCTTTTTCTATCAGCTTTCTGAGTGAATAGTGCCAATTTATAGCGTGTCCAAGATTTTGGGTGCTTGTCCCTGATTATTTTAAGTCTTGTCCCTGAATCATGAAGCAAGAAGTTGAGAGGTATGCAGCCCCAAGTCTAGCATCCCTCCAGAGAACCACTCCTTCTGTAGTGGCATCCTCTCACCAAACAATATTCTGACTGTATCCAATCCCTCCCCACCGCAGGCACCCCCCATAGAAAAGCACCCCCTGCATCTTTCTCTACACTCCCCCAGTTGGGAGAGGGCCAAGGAGCGTGAGGTTCACATCACAGAACTGCTGCTATGGTGCTGTCCAGGGTCCCACAGTATAACTCCTGGCATAAAAAAAAAGCGCTGCTTCTCTGGTCCACTCCCTCCCTCCCTCTCTCTTTCCCCAGCTCAGACTCATATACTCTGTTGGCAACCATGAACATGACAGGTATTTTTATATGTAATGTATTATCGCTGCAGAAACTGTCAGATGTCAAGATCCAGAAGCGGCCAACTGACATCCATAATTTAGGTGACACGCTCAGTCTACACAGTGTTATAAATTATTAATAAAACTGTCATGTTCATGGATGCAAGCCAAGCAGACCTAGTGAGTCGGGGACACAGATAAAAGGGAGGGGAGGGGAGCTTTGCTTTTCTGCCAGAAGTTTTGCTGTGGGACCCTGGACAGCACTGTAGCAGCAGTTATCTGCTGTGGATTTTCTGCTTCCTGGCTCTTCCCTGACTTGGGGGGACAGCTGCAGGGGTAGCTTGTCTGGTGGGGGGGGTCCTGCTGTGGGATGGGGATGGGATACATTATGTAGTAGTGTCCCCAAGAAGCAGTGTCTAGGCGGGGCACTATAAAAAAAAAAAAAAAAGGCCCAACAGGGCATGATAGGGCACTTGAGCTTGAGGACCCCCCCCCCAAGGGCCCATTTAGTTAGCCCTGGTGAGAGACAGTATAGGGGCCCCATGGTGCAATGAGAAGTGTTATTAGGGAAAAAACATTCTGCCTAGCCTATACAGGTTTTCAGTATGCCTTGGCAGTGCAGCCCCTCTGCCCAGTACATAACCCCTGCACAGCACCCCCCCAGTACAGCCGAGCCAGCCCAACTGCTCCAGTCAGCATCCCTGCAGCCAGAAGGAGCCCCACTCCAATTCCCCTGATTCCCGTCAGTTCCCCTCCATAGCCCAAGCCAATCCAGAGACATGTAACTTTTAATATGTTATAATCTAAACTGTACAGATCCCCTCACATGGCATCCAAGACAACTAGGCAAGGCACTGGCAGGCAAGGCCTCATTTTCTAAGCAAGACAGGTGTGGGTGGCAGGGTGAGAATGGAACAAGGACTTGGCTAGGGAGAATCAGAAGGAGAGGACACGAAAAAAACCCAAAAGGGAATGGAATGGGAGTGCAGGAGGAACACGAATCAAGAGGAAAGAAAATAAAATGTAACAACGTGGTGGACAGAAGGGATGGTGTACCGTGGCCCGTGCCATGGCAGTCAGGCCAAGGCTGAGGCAACTGCTTCAAAATCTTCACTCCCATCCCAGTCCCAAGTCCAGTGCATGAAGTTCAAGTGAACTACACAGTCGCCGCCCACCCACCAGCAGAGTCGACTCTGAGACAGGCCCGCCCAGGCCCAATAATTCAACGGCAAGAAAAACAGATCTTTGTCTTCTGACTCGGAGTGAGACTATCAATCCCCGCGCCCCCACTGCATTCTTACCACATAGATCCCATCCCATCATCTCACAATTTGGATTCGGAAATTAATTTGAAATTATTCATCGCTTCGCCGGGTCTGCTCTTCTGCTTGTCTGCAGTGCCATCACTTTTTACTAGACACTGTCACTGATGAGTGACAACTACTAGTCTTGTCTACATAGACAACAAGAAACAGAGTACTTAGTGTGGTGTGCATTCTGCTTATGCTTACATTACACAAGGGATGAAAAAAAATATATGACAAGGATCTCTTCTGTCTTCTCTGTCTCTCATGACTAATCTCTCCTCTCTGACTCTCTTGCTTTTTTCAGTTTCTGTAACTCTCTACTACTCTACGCTAGTACGCTCAACAACTTGCTCCACACTCTCCCTGTCTCCAACACAAACCACCTCTCACTCAGTGCCAAATGCTCCACCCGTACTTTTTATGCTAATGGGCAGCGCACTGGCCCACTCACAGTTTCTCTTTCTCAGCACAACATGATTATTATTTTCTGCAGTAGACTGTGCAGCCATGTGACCCCTCCCCCCACTTGCTGGTCCTTGGTCCGCAGATGCACCCCTGCTGACAGTCATTTGTAATTATAGACCCAAAATAAAAAAATTAAAAAAAGATTTAAAGCAGCAGCATAAGTCAATTAGAACATGAGCTTCAGTGGAAAAATGCGCCCCTCGGAGGCTTGCGCCCGGGGTGGGAGCACCACCTGCCCCACCCTTCCTACGGTACTGGAGAGAGATTCTTCCAGGTCTCTAAATCTGTAACAAATTGTTTCAGAAGAGGCTCATAATTATGGGACATTGGGCGGGAGTGGTCTCTCACAAGATAAACCCCTAAATATTTAAAAGCCGAAAGATCCCACTTAAAGGGAAATGTTTTTCATATGTGAGAGGAGAGTATATAATGCACTTGAAGGACCTCCATTTTTCATAGGTATCATAGGCATCATAGGTATTACAGAGCTCTTCAAAAACTTTTGTCCATTATGGCTCGCCATCAGTTTATGAATAAAGAAATAATGCCCGACAGGGTGGACGTTATGCTGGGATAACTTCCCGCCTAGGGTGGTTGGTCCTGAGGCCAATGGTTGAGGGCATCCAACACCCAAGAAGGGATGTTATCCCAGCATAACACCCACCCTGGAGGGCACTATTCCTAATATACAATGGTTTGTTGTTATATACAGAATAAAAAAAAAGAAAGAATGTTTTTGATAGTCTAGAAAAATGTTTTTGTTTCTTAAGAGAAGATGGATAATGATAATGCTGCAGCAACAAGAAACAATTAGCAGGGATGTTATGCCAGGATAACATCCCTGCTGTGTTGGCCAACAGACCAGTCAGAAGCCAGGATTCCTTCTTGCCATTGTGTAATAACCCATAATGTTGTTTGTGCTAAGGTGGATATCAAGACGTGTCTTGAATAAGTCCATTCTACTGCTGGCCACTACTTCAATTGGAAGTTCATTCCATAACTTGGTCACTCTTACTGAGAACCACTTCTTCCTTTTTTTTGTTCTACATCGTCCCCTCTCCAGCTGTAGAGGGTGAGCTCTGGTATTATATACCTGGTCCCTAAATGTAAGACCCAGTTGTTCCCACAGTAACGTCAGTGAGTGCCCTGTAGATCATGCACATGTCGCCCCTTAGCCTGCGATATTCCAGGGAATATAATCCTAGCATCTTAAATCTGTTAGCATAGTCCATCCCCCTAACCTCCTTAATCTGTCTGGTAGCTCTCCTTTATATCCTCTCAATGGCCTTAATGACACCTTTGTCTCTAGGTACCCAAAACTGCGCACAGTACTCAACCTCATGCCTCACCAAGGAGGTATATAAGGGCAGCAACACCTCCTGGCTCCTACACTTGATGTGCTTATTGAAACAGTGTAGTGCACTACTAGCCTTTTTGATGGGTTGATTACAATGCAGATTAGGGCCAAGATCATTTTTTACTCTGATGCGAAGATCCCTCTCATCCTCAACTACTGTTAATGCCAACCCCCCAAAGAGTATTGGGCCTGTGTATTGTTTTTCCCAAAATGCATAACTGCATTTATCGATGTTAAAAGTAAGTTTCTTTCTTTTTGCCCAACATTCAAGTCCTCCCAAGGCTGTTTGCAAGATATTTCTGTCTACTGGATTATTGACAATATGCCCTATGTGGGTGTCATCCGCAAATTTGGACAGCCATACTCCAGATGTTGTGTTCAAGGTGGAAATATAGACATTAAAGAAACAGGGGCCAAGCACTGACCCCTGGGGCACCTCGCTAGTCACCCCCTCCCAACTAGAGTATGCTTCCTTAATGCATACATGCTGTTTTCTGTCTGAGAGCCATGCCATAATCCACCTAGTTATCTTGCCATGTACCCCCTACTCCATTAAGGCATCGACAAGTTCCACATGAAGGACTTTGTCAAAAGACTTAGAAAAATCCAAGAAGATGACATCAGCTGAATCTCGGTTATCAAAGGCCTTGCTAATTTTACCATACAATTCTAGCAGATTAATTTGGCATGCTCTACCCTTGGTAAACCCATGTTGTGCAGTATCTGTGTTACCAGCTAGTAGTTCAGTAATGTGGTCCTTTATGATCCTCTCCAGGACCTTTCCCAAGACTGCAGTTAAGCTGATCGGCCTATAATTTGCAACCTCCTGCATGGATCCCTTTTTAAAGATGGGCACCACTGTGGCCTGTCTCCAGACCTCAGGGACTTGTCCTTCATTTACAGATTTGGAAAAGATAGCTGTAACTGGGCCTGCCAGTGGCTCTGCCAGTTCTCTAAGGATTCGTGGGTGCAGGCCATCTGGGCCATGTGCCTTATTTGGATCAAGCTTCTGAAGCCTTTACCGTACCATTGTAACGTCTAATATCAGGTGATTTGCATGGTTTTGATCCAGGTGGATTTCTGTGGCAAATGTTTTTGCATTAAAAACAGAAGAGAAATAGTGATTGTAATGCTCTGCCATCTGATGGTTATTAGTAATCATAGTTACATCTTGATTTTTTAGTGGACCAATAGTATTACCCCCCCCCCCTTTTTTTTATTAACATATGCATAAAATTATTTATAATTATCTTTGACCCTGCTTGCTAATTTAAGCTCATATTTACTCTTTGCGCACCTGATGCCTTTTTTAGATTTTTTTCAGACAACTCTTATATTTAACCCAGCATGCTTGGCTACCACTTTGTCGGGCTTTACTAAAAGCCTTGTTCTTTTTGTTAATAAGTTTCCTGACAGCTGCATGCATCCACGGAGGTATGGATTTCCTAGCCCTGTCATATTTCTCTATAGACGGTATGTAAGTCTGGGTCAAGGTGGAGAGTTTATTATTTAATAACTGCCATATACTGGAAAGAGATTGATTGAGGAAATCAGTTTCCCAGTCCCGCTTGGCCATTTCATTCCTCATGCTTAGCAAATCAGCTTTATTGAAACTGTAAATGACTGTGCTGCCTACGTCTTGACCCAATGCTCCCATATAGCTAAATCTCACCATTGAATGGTCACCGGAGCCCAGTGGGGTCAGGACCCTACAATCTTGAATGTTATTTCCCATATTGCTGAGGACCAGATCGAGTATGTGGTTACCCCTGGTATTGTTGGTGACAAGCTGGTCCATACCTGCCAGTATAGAAGTCTCAAGGTACTGCATTTTCATTTGTGTTATTGCACACAGTGTACCCCAGTTAATCACAGGGAGGTTAAAATCTCCCAGTAGTATAATATTATTGGTCGATGAAATCGTGTTAATAAAATTCAATAATAAAGAGTTCTCCTGTTAGGGGATAGATGGTGGCCTATAGACTAACCCAAGATTAATACTTGCTGGATGTGGTGGAGAAATTTTAACCCATAAAGCATCTGTGGTTGGCCATTTGGTAATATCAGTATTTTCTGTAGTAATATGTCACTTATGTATAAAGCAACTCCCCGATAGTGCTCTGTCTTTATGAGATAGAGTATAGCCCGGAATATTCTTATCCCAAGGATCTTCCTCCCTCCACCATGTTTCTGTAATAGCACAAATATGTATATTAGACATATGTAAAGTGAGAGTAAGTTCATCACATTTATTATTGAGACTTCTGGCATTTATGAGGAGAAAATTCCATTCTATTGACAGTGACTGTTTAATAGTACCTTCCTCTGATTTGGGGTTCCCCTCATCCCCCCATCATGTAGTTTAAATGGGTATCAATTTCTTGCCGTAATTTGTGTGCAAAGATACACTTACCAAATTTGTTTAAGTGTAAGCTGTCCCTAGCAAAGATTCTTAAATCATGAAAACTGTCCCAGTTGTCCACAAACGTGAACCCCTCTCTATAGCACCAGCATTTTAACCATCCATTTAGACTAAGTATTTTGATAGTCCTTGAAGGGGTGGCTTGTGGGACAGGAAGGAGCTCTGATATTATCAAGTCATGCCCTAGCTTTGTTAGTGCCGCCTCTACTTGCTCAAAATCCCTCTGGATGTCAGCAGTGCTTCTTTTACCCAGGTCATTTGCCCCCGCATGAATTAGGGTTACAGGAGTTGTGTGCTCCGGTAAGCCTGGCAAGAGATGCCTGATGTTAGTGTAACCCCCTTGTTATCCGGGGTTACTAGAATCCCAGTAAGACCTAGTGGTGGGCAGGGAAGGCAGCTTGTGAAACTCCAGTTAAATGGGTTTCACACTGTCTCACTCTGTTCTCAGTCACAGCTGAGACTTGAGAGATGACATCACCATAGAACTGTCGCAGCTGCATAAGCCACATTGGGATCTGCAGCTCAGGGAGTGAGTTTAGAACTTTGAGAGTTTTCAAAGCAGTCTTCTGTTTACCTCCAAACAGAAAGGCAGTCTTCTGTTTACCTTCAAAGAGGAAGGAAGTCTCCTGTTTTACCTTTTGAAAGTGGTGGAGACCGCTGTCCAGGTCTCGGTACCCCCTCCCTCTGGGGGGGGGGAGTGGAAGTAAAGTCCCTCTGTGGGTTGCAGGGGCAATCCCCTATTTCCACTAGAGAAGAAAGCTGCCTGTTTTCAGTTCCTGTTTTTGTTATAACAATGGAAGAAGTGGTACTTCGCCTGTGGGGCACCTGCAACGAAAGGGTGAGTGTTGTGCTCTATTGGAGAGGGCACACAAATTGTTTTCTTCAGTTGGGAAATGGATGTGAACTACTATTTGGGAGGCCTATTTTACTACGACAAACAAATGGAGTAGTTAAAGTTTAAAGTCTAAATGGATTTCAAGTACTGTCGTAGAGGGGGTGCTTCAGGTCATCCACCATTAATCTACAGTTCAAAGTTTTAAGTTTATGTTTGTCCAGAGAAATGGCCGGGTATGGGCTGTGGGAGCTGGAGGTGGGAACACCCCCCATCTTTAGTAACCAGGTCCACCTCTCACAGATTTCTTCTGTGATTTGCTACTTGCCTCATGTGCCTGGCCAGTGATGAGGTGGGTACCCAGACGTGGGTCGCAACTTGAAAATCTCTCTAGGAGTCGCAGACTCTAAGTGGTGTGGGGAGCCACAGGATGGGAAATTATTCTCCTTGTTTGATGGGAGTTCGATGAAAGTAAGAAAACAAATCTCTCTAGGAGTCGCAGACTCTAAGTGGTGTGGGGAGCCACAGTTTGGGAGTCTCCTTGTTTGATGGGAGTCTCTCCAAGTAAAGTTTGGGTTCATTCTTTAAATGGACCGTCAGTCAAGTGGCCGGCAGGGGAGCCGGGCCAGTCGGGCTGTGTATCCAAAGCACATGCAAAGTCCGGGATGAGTGCCTGGTGGGTCCAGAGCCAGACAATAGTAAAAATGTGTTCATTCTTCAAGTGGACCGCTTTGAAATCTCTAATCTGCATATACAGTGAACGTAGCCCCTTGGGGGACCATCAATGCTTTGTTTATGTTCAGCTAGTTTGAATAAAGCCACACTGAAAAATCACAATCCTGGTTCTGGACATCACAGTTATTGCTTCCTGTAGTTGGATTTACTTGGGTGCCCCTGTGCAGAGTAGCCAAACCTAGGTCCCTTGTGCCAGGTAACCTCATCCTCCCCGAACCCAGGTCCCCACCAGGTGTTGCTGCCAATGCCGACAGCATGCCACCTGTCGTTTTAGTAAAAAGGCAGGGGTGAGGGGTTACATTATCTACACCAGCCCCTGGTAGAACACTAACCGTAGTGTGTGAATTGCGGTGTTTGCATAGTGTATGATAGGTATCGCGAAGCATGGAATCCCCAGTGACCAAGACATCTCTAGGTGATTCATTGGCATTAGTTGGCATTGCATCCCTTTCCATACTAGCCATGTTGTTAATATCTTGCACTTCCGGTGGGATGTCATGTAATAGTTGTGAGGACTCCTGGGCCTCATCTCCCTCCTCCCTGCTTGAATCAGTAACCAGGGCATTAAACCTATTAGTGGATAAAATGTTTGAAGAACCTCCTATATTCCTCCTACCTTTTTTATTTCTATTTTTGGGGACCAAGCAGCATTCATTCTCATCCCCATTTTCAACCAATTTAGTTTCTCAAGGTTGTTGTGCTTTATGTACATCTGGTTTAATAGTATTAGCCACAGTGTCTATATACTGTTCCAATATACTGAGTTCTGTTTGAACCTGAATTCTTTGTTGTAGTTAAATAATTTCAGTTTGCAAGGTCTCAATTAAAATGCATTTGTCACATTCAAACTCGTGATCTCATCCTCATCTGCATACATACAGCATTTAATGCAGCATTTCATCTTGGTACTTACTGGCACGTAAGGTTAGTGAGTAGAGGGGCCCAGCGTTTTTCTCATATTTGATTTGTAATCAGTCAGTTATCCAAAAGAGGTAAGGGTGTGTCATAAATAAACAAGCAAATTATCTGCGTTTAATGCACTTTTCTAGGGACATGGATATGTTGTTGATCCACACTGTCTGGCAGGTTCCTTGCCGCTTTAAATCTTACCGGAAGGTCTTCAAGCTGGCTCTTCCCACCCACCCGGGTGGTAAAACTCTCGGCTCCACCCCATGACACCAGATCTTCCTTACCGCTTGGAAGCTCAGGTTCCCTCCTTAACACTCTGCGTATAGACTGGATCCTAATTCTTCGGTTTGCCCAAAACTTATTCTTAAATTTTCGAGACTTCGGTCAAATTACTCCCTCGCAGCTGCGATGGACAAATCGACTCCCGGATGTCGGCGGTGCCCATGTGGGCAGAAAATATCCAGGATGGATCCGCACTCCACGTGCGTTTACTGCTTTGGCCTAGACCATGACCTGCAGGCCTGTGAGTTATGCCATTCGTTTTCCGCCAACGTCCTGGAAGACTGCGCTGCCCGGTTACAGCTTGGGCACCCTGAGAAGCGCTAACCGCCGGTGAAGTCAAAGGAGGCCTGTTGGGCAATGACCGTGGCGGTTGGCTCGGCTGAGCAACTCGAGCAGATGATCGCCCTCGAGGAGGAGGCGGCACAGGCCGCATCATCTTCTTCCTCGGTCGCGGCATTTATCCCGCTCTCCTTGGGCTCGTCCTACTCAGCTTCTTTCAAGGAGCTTTGCCAATCCCTTTCCACGAAGGGAGAGGGGCCATCGGGACATTCTTCTTGATCCAAAAAGAAGGACTCGAAAGGTAAGTCCCATCGTCGGCGTTCGTGGGAGAGGGAAAGGTCCCCTTCCCCTGACAGTCGACACTGGACTTCGGTCGAGGTTGCGGCTAAGGCCGCTGGCTTCACGGTGTCCCCGTCAGGTCAGCCGGCCGAGGCACCGGTCGACGCGGTCGAGATTTTTCTCGACCCGTCGGACGGGATGTCGACTGATGAAGCCGACAACCCTTCTTCACCGGTTCCCCCGGTGGAGACCGAGGACTTGCCTGCGCCTCCTGTGCCGGAGTTCCCTGCCTCTTCCCAGACCTGTCCTCAGAAACACCGAGGATCTTGGTCTTGGTCTCGGACATCGTCTCGGTCCAGCCGATCCCACTGACATCGGCAGTCTCGGCACCGAAGTAAGCAGCGCCACTGCTCTTCCTCGTCTTCCTCCTCGGAAGAGGAGAGGTTTGGTGCAAATTGCATCGATGCTACGAGGACCTGATGTGGCAGCAGTTACTTGTGTCCGGGAACAAGCCGATGCCATCGCCTTCCCCGGCCATCAAGTGGCCATCACCCGAAGGGCCGAAACAACCCCTCGCTGTAGTTGAGATGCCTAAGCCTGGGCCAGTTGTTCGGCCGAAACCAGCTGCCCCACTGATTGTGGTGGAACCTCCGCCTCCACAACCGAAATCGGGGGCGCTGACCAAGGACTCTCGGTTGGCACAGGGTCTGCCCCACAGGTTGTCGGTCACCCTCACTCCCGACCATCCTCGGCAGGTGGAGGGTGGCTCAGGCCCCAGGCAGCTCTTCGCGGACTCCTCAGAGTCCGACGACGACTCCTCCCTGTTCTCCAGGAACACTGACCTGGAGTCCTCCGGGGGCCAGTCGATGGACGAAAGTCCATCGTCCTTTATGGGTCTGCTTCGGCTCATCTCGGAGTCCACCAGGATGCAATTCGAGCCCGTATCCAAGCGGGTCAGGTATCCCCTAACAGAGATACTGGACCGAGGGGATTCACCCACGGAGGCCTTTCTGGTGGCTGAAGCCATTGTTGGCCCAGCCTTGGAGCTCTGGCAGCGGCCTGCTTCCTGTCCTGCTCCTTCAGCTAGGTTGGCCAGGAAGTATGCGGTCCCTACCAGCTCTTTGCCCAGTTTTTCGGAACACCCCTCTGCCGAGGGGTTGGTCACCGATAGCGTTTTCCGGTGTTCCGGGAACGCTAGGGATATGGATAAGCCCCCTGACAAGGAGTCCAAAAAGCTGGACTATGCCGGGCGCAAGGTGTACACTGCGTCGTCCCTTGGCCTCCTCCAGGCCAGCTTGGCCGTGCTGATGGCACGCTTCTCCCACGCCCTCATGGGCTCCCTGGATGAGGTGATTCCTCATCTCCTGGCCGACCTGCAGACCATGGTCAGGCAGGTATGGGACCAGGGAAGGGCAGTGGCAAAACAGCAGCTCCAAACGGCTCTGGACATTGGAGACTCCTGTGCCAGATCAGTTGCGGCTGCAGTGGCCATGTGCCGAAGAGCATGGCTGAGGATATCCACCTTCACGGCGGATACCCAGCATAAACTGGCGGATATCCCCTTCCTGGGGACTGACCTCTTTGGCCCTGGAGTGGAAGAGCACCTTCAGCGGATCAAAAAGTCCAATGCCACTCTGGACTCGGTCACCTCCGCCCAGAAGGACAAGAGCCGTCGACAACAGCAACATACGTCCTTTCGCCCTTCTGCGCCTGTGGCATGTCCGGCCCAACAGCACCAACACCAGGGCCAGCAGGCTCGCGCTTGGCACCCCAAAGCCAAGCCTGCGGCTTCCTCTAACAGGAAGCAGGGAGGAAAATGCCCAGGAGGTCCCTCGGCCGGTCCCTCCTCCAAGCCTGCCCAGTGACAGGTTGAGGGGTGTCACCCCCAGCCTCGTCACTTCCCCCTGGGATCCCCCCGTGGGGGGACGGCTCCACCACTTCCTTTCCGCCTGGTCCGCTATCACCACGGACCGCTGGGTGTTGGAGGTGGTAGGAAAGGGCCTGCCCCTGGAGTACGAGCAGGCCCTGCCCTTCCGGGCCATCACCCCTCGGGGGGGCTACGGGTCCGCAGCCTCTCTGTCGGCTCGCTGAGCCGATATCGCTCTGCTCCTCAAAAAAGAGGTTATCAGGAAGGTGGATCCTCCTCCAGACCCGGGGTTTGTGTCCAGGTACTTTCTGGTCCCAAAACGGATGGGGGGGCTGGCGCCCCATTCTCGACCTGCATGATCTGAACCAGTTCCTAAGGTCTCAGACCTTCAGGATGGTCACTGTGGCTCAGATAGTCCCATCCTTGGAACGAGGCGTGTGGTTCTGTTCTCTAGACCTCCAGGATGCGTTCTTTCACGTCCCAATCCGTCCGTCCCACCAGAGATTCCTCCACTTCAGGGCAGAGGGATCCCTCTACGAGTTCCAGGCCATGCCCTTCAGCCTTTCCCTAGCTCCCAGGGTCTTCACCAAATGCATGGCAGTGGTGACAGCATTCCTGTGGTGCCGAAGGGTCCAGGTGTACCCCTACCTGGATGACTGGCTGATTGCAGGCCCCCCCAGAATGGAGGTGGAGTGGTCCAGAGATCTGGCCCTCCAGGTTTGCTCTCAGGTTGGCCTCCTCATCAACGAGGCCAAGTCGGAACTCGTGCCAAAGCAGGTGATCCAATTCATCAGGGCAGAGCTCGACTCTCTACGAGCCAGAGCACGGCTCCCGGCAGACAGGGCCGAGGTTCTTTTCTCCTTTGCCCAGTTATTTCAGGTTGGGCAATTGCACCCTGCCCAGGACTTCCTGCGCCTCCTGGGCGTCATGGCGGCCTGCACTGGCGTGGTCCATTGGGCCCGTTTGTACACGCGTCCCCTTCAATGGAGACTGTCCAGCCAATGGTTACAGCACTTCGATCCGCTGGATCAGGTAGTGACAGTAACCCAGGAGATGTGGAACGCTGTCCAGTGGTGGACCATTCCAGCACATCTGCAGGAGGGTATCCCGTTTGTCTGCCCCGAGCCGACGGTCTCTCTATTGACCAATGCCTCTCTGATGGGTTGGGGTGCCCATCTGGGGGAGTACAGAGCGCACGGCCTCTGGTCCCCTCGGGAGTCCTGATGCCACATCAACCTGCTGGAGCTTCGAGAAGTTCGTCTAGCCCTCACCGCCTTTGCTCCGTTTCTACGGGGTCAAGTGGTTCAGGTCCAGACGGACAATACCACGACCATGTACTACCTAAACCGCCAGGGCGGGATGCGCTCCATGCCTCTATGCAGGGAAGCTCTCCGCATTTGGTCACTCGTGTGCAGTCTGGAGGCGGATCTCCTTGCCATCCATGTGGCAGGAGCCTCCAACACTCCGGCCGATGCCCTAAGCTGGATAGGGGCTGCATCCCACGAGTGGTCTCTTCTGCCGGAGGTAGTGCAAGATCTGTTCTCCCACTGGGGCATGCCTCAGGTGGATCTGTTTGCCTCCAGGGAGAATGTGAAGCTGAGACTGGTTCATGCCCGCCCCCCCTCAGCAGGGCTCATTGCAGGGGGATGCCTTCTCGAGGCCGTAAACCCCAGGCCTCTTCTATGCCTTTCCTCCATTTCCCTTGATCCACAAGGTGCTTTTCAAGGTGAGGAGGGACAAGGTGCAGGTGATTCTGGTAGCCCCAGACTGGCCCGCCAGTTCTGGTATCCAGATCGCCTCAGTCTCAGGTCCAGGCTCCCGAGGTGGCTCCCAGCCCTCCCGGACCTGATCTCAGTCAATCGGGGAAGGTATTCCATCCGGACCTTCAATCCCTACACCTGATGGCCTGGTTCCTGAGCGGCTAGAGTTCCAGGCCTTGGGTCTTTCCGACGAGGTCCTTAACGTCATTGAGGCGTCTCGTAAGGAGTCAATCAGAAAATGCTATGCCGTCAAATGAAAGAGATTCTCCATACGGTGTCAGGGCAAGTGCCTGGACCCTTCTTCCTGTTCCTTGGGAAGCATTCTGGACTACCTATGGTCCATGTCTCAGCAAGGGCTTTGGTCAACGACCCTTAAGATGCACCTGGCAGCCATCTCTGCTTACCGGGCGTGGGTCGGGAAGCAGTCAGTGGCGCAGGAGAAGGTGGTCAGGTGCTTTTTCAAAGGCCTTGATCACATATCCCCTCCGATGCGAGAACCTCCACCTCCGTGGGATCTACTGCTGGTATTGGCTAAGCTCATGGGCAAGCCATTCGAACCGATGCACAGGTGTGACATCTCCACCTGTCGTGGAAGACCGACTTCTTGGTGGCTATCACATCAGCCAGAAGGATGGGAGAGCTCCAGGCGCTTTCCATCGAGTCTCCTTATCTGGTCTTCCACAGGGACAAGGTTGCCCTGCACCCCCAACCGAAATTCCTTCCGAAGGTGGTGTCGGAGTTTCACCTTAATCAGGTGTTGACTCTGCTGGGGTTCTACCCCAATCACACCACGGAGGCCGAATAAAGGCTCCATACTTTGGACCCTAGAAGAGCGCTCGCTTATTACAAGGAGCGGACGGCTGAAGTTCGGGGAGAGGTTCACCAGCTGTTTGTCACCTACGCTGAAGCCGCACCTGGCAGACCTACAGCCAAGCGGATGATAGGCAGGTGGGTCACCTCCTGCATAGATCTTTGCTATAGGTTGGCGGGCATGGAGCCTCCCAGAGGAATAAGAGCACATTCTACCCCCTATTCTGCTGCATCGGTGGCTGCTTCCAGGGATGTCCCTATCCAGGAAATCTGCAGAGCTGCTACTTGGAGGTCAGCACACACCTTCATCGCCCACTACCACATCGACCTTGAGTCACGCTGGGATGCTGGTATTGGGGCCTCGGTTCTCCAGTCTTTATTTCCTAAGTAGGGGGTGTGCACCTTGCCTCCCTCCTCTCGGAGAACTGCTAGGAGTCTGCCAGACAGTGTGGATGAACAACATATCCATGTCCCTAGAAATACAGGTTACTCACCTGTAACAGGAGTTCTAGGAATGGTATATGTTGTTCATCCACCGACCCCACCCGCCTTCCCGGCTTCGACGCACAACCTGGCTTCCAGCGGGCTAGATCTGGCGTCATGGGGCGGAGCCGAGAGTTTTACCACCCGGGTGGGTGGGAGGAGCCAGCTTGAAGACCTTCCGGCAAGATTTAAAGCGGCAAGGAACGTGCCAGACAGTGTGGATGAACAACATATACCATTCCTAGAACTCCTGTTACAGGTGAGTAACCTGTATTTTTGGTGTGCCCCCCCAAAGTGGATTCCGGTAATCTCTTCATTTCTTTGGATGGCCTGAGCCAAGGGTTTCATGTAGATGGCAGACAACAAGGGTGAAGGAGGACACCTCTGTCGAGTGCCTCAGAAAGGCACAGGGTCATAATGTCACAAGATACAATGCCGCAGCAATATACTGCGCTGTCAATATGACCCCCAACCCCCCAACTAAAATAATCAACTTGGGGGGGGGTTGGACACTTAATCGCACAAAGTGCAAAACAAAGAAAAATTCCATGCTTCGGGACCGGGAATTCAATACCCGGTCCGCAGACGTACCACCTCCATTGCTGCCTATGGCTCATCCTGTCGAACCATGGCAGCTGCTCGGCAGACCCTCCTCCCAGCAGAGGACTTATCCTCTGTCAGAGAACAGTGACAGGGTGCACAACCATACATAGACCATTTAGCGGTTTTGCACCCTGTCGCTAATCCCACCTGCACTGTCTGGGTTGCGCGGTTTTGACCTGCACCATCTTACATCAGGCGTAGGCCTCGGAAAAGAGGAACTGGTCAGATATAGAGCCATTTACCTTGACATATGTCACTGGGGGCCTTTGTAGCCTTTGTAGGAGTTTACCAAACGAGTGGGAAAAAAACAGTTTATCCTGGGTCACAGCAAGGAAGGACCACGCCACCCAGTCAAAAGCTTTCTCCACATTCAGACAAAGTAAAAGGAAGGGTAGTTTCAGCTGGGTGGTGTGGTAGAGAATGTGGAGGCTTTGTTTTATATTATCTTGTGTCTGTCGAGCCGTAATAAAACCTGTTTGGTCCCCGTTAATAACAGAAGGGAGTATGCCGTTGAGTCTCTTAGCTACTACTGCTGTGAACGTCTTATAATCTATATTTAAAACTGATATGGGATGATATGATGAACAATAAGTATGGTATTTTCCTGGCTTAGGGATAGTAGAAATGGGGTGGCATATTTCCAAGTAGTGGGAGCAGGTGTGCCTTCCATTACCTCCCTGCAAACATTCATTAGGGATGGGATCAGCAGCTCTGGGAAGGATTTATAAAATTCCCGGTATAACCGTCTGGACCCTGTCTCTTACCAGATTTCAAGTTTTGGTTAGCCCCCTCTAGTTCCATTTTGGGTAACTGGGGTATCAAGTACAGCCACTTGCTCAGGGTTTAATGTTGGGAGGCGGAGGTTATCTAAGTATGTGTTAGGTTTTGTCAGGCAGTGAGTAGGACCAGCAGTGTGCAGAGCTTGGTAGTAATGTTTGAATGACTGTAAAATGTCCCTTGCTTTAGAAGAGAGCCATAGACAGGGCATCGAATTTAGGTGATTGTTGTCTGACTTGTTTTTTGTCTAAGATGATAGGCCAAAATGAGGGCAATACAGGAGCCCCCCTCATAATACTTCTGTTTTAAAAACTGAAGAGCTAATTAATTTTTGGCATCTAAAATAGTATGTACCTTCTGTCGGGTGACTTCTAATAAAGGGGCCATGGCTTGATCTCCTTTTGCATGGTGATCTTGGATAATCCGTAACTGCACTTGCAGAAAATCTAATTGTTCCGCCTGGGTTTTTTATAATGTATTATTTCTCGTCGCAAAACTCTTTTAACTGTGTCCCAGAAAATACAGGATGCTACTCTTGCATGATTATTATCTGCAATGATCTGTGGGATCTTTTATTTGATTATGTCTTGAAAAGCCGGCAGATTAAGTAAATAAAATTATTGAGGAGCCAAAGAGTGTTCCCTTGCTTGGGTCCCCAGTTTAATGTTAGTAACAATGGGGCGTGATCAGAGAGGAGGAGGATGGGGAGTATCTGGCAGTTCTGTAAAAGGTGCTGATGTTCCCCAGAGATGTGGCATTGGTCAATACAGGTGTAAAGGTTATGTGGGGCTGAAAAATGTGAGTATCCCCCGAGTGTGTGGGTGGAGTGAATGCCCAGCATTGACACAGTCCACTTCTTTGATGTAAGATTGTGCAGGCTTCTGCACTCCTATCTTTCGGGGTGCAGGTTAGTGGTGTCACTTTAAGATGTTTTAAAAGAGAAGTCCCACATAGATCTCAACTACATGTGTGGTGTTGCCACAGATGGCACTGCAACCATTACTGAGGTTAAGTCTGGAGTGGTCACCAGGCTAAAGAGTATGTATGTATGCAGGCATTCTGTCATGTCTCTACATTTCACACAGAATGGTACTACTGGTTACTACAGATGCAGACAATAGCATCCCTTATCTAGTAAAATACCAGGAGCTGCTTAACAGCATTTACAAGTTTTTTGAAAGTTCACCCAAAACTGAAATGCATTAAAAGAGATTCAGAATGTTCTGAATGAGAAACCACGGTAATTCAGTGAGGTTTTCCACATAGGGTGGTTATTATATGAAGGAGCAGTTGATGCATTACTGGTGAATTATTCTAGTCTGCTCAAAGCCGATGGCTTGCTGAAATCATTTTCCACGTATAAATTCCTGTATGCGTCTCATTTTCTTTCTTTTTTTTTAAATATAATTACACCAGTACACATTACATTCCATCAAGTCACTTATACCATGGAGCTTATATTCAAGTAGGTTCAGATACAGTATAATGAAAATCTCGTGGTCAGTCTCTCAAAGCATTCGTAAGACATTCTCACAATTATAGTTGTGAAGTAGAGAAGTCAATTACTAAAGGCTCAGCCTTTTTAACCATACAGCCCCCCCTCCCCTGAGAGTCTCGATTGGGGCAGCGCCTCCCCAACCCATCCTCCCCTCCGGTATGTGTTATTTTCGTTCTGATGCGCTCCACCACCTTGGTTTCATGAATAAGGTTTTCCAGTGAAAAGACTTCCATTTTTGTAAAATGCATGACACAATGCCAACTATCGCCCAATCTCCCTCCTCCCCGCCCTTGTTAAGCTCTAAGAACACCTGGTCCTGTCTCAACTGACCTCTTTTCTTGCTGACTTCTCCTTTCTTCATCCTGTTCCAGTCTGGTTTTTGGAAGAACCACTCCACTACCACCTCCCTCCTTAGGCTCACTGACTCCATCTTTACCAGGATGGACAACGGCCTCATCACCTCTGCCATCTTTGTTGACTTCACCAAGGCTTCTGACACAGTCTCCCATACCCTCCTTCTCGACTTCCTTACGGCTGCTGGTTTGTCTACTGCTGCTCTTTCCTGGTTTAGAGTGTACCTCACAGACAGAATACAGTCAGTCAGGATTCAGAATGCAATCTCTCCACCCCTCCCAATCTCCACAGGAGTTGCACAGGGCTCTGTGCTCAGCCCCATCCTTTTCTCCATCTTCCTAAATGACCTTCCCTCAGTCTTCTTCTCCTCCTCCGCCTCCTCCTCTTCTAGCCATATGTATGCCGATGACACTGTCTTGCTCACCTCTGGCAAAATCACCATTGATGTAGCAACCACTCTTCAGCATGACTTCCACCAGGTTCAACTCTGGTTTGCCTCACATTAGCTATTCCTAAATGCCAAAAAGACAGTCTCCATGATCTTCGGCACTAGGCAGAGACTCTCTGGGCTGCACTCCTTACCCTCTTTCCACACCCTTGATGGGACAATCCTTGAGGACACCCCCTCTTTCAGATACCGTGGGGTTTGGCTGGACCCACACCTCATCTTCTCTGGCCACATTGCCACCATTCTGAAATAACTGTGCCCCAAGCTTGGAGCCCTTTATAGGAACCGTAGTTGCATCCCTCTTACGGCCCAGCAAGAACTTGTCCAGAAGATGATCCTCCCCATTTCTGACTACTGTAATGTAGTGTATGGTGCCGCTCCCATATCTTCACTTACCAGATTGGACTCTTTTCAACTCCTTCTGTTGATTCGTTCTTGACCCCCCATCTCGAACCCATCGTTGTGACCTTTACTGTGTCCTGTCCTTCCCCTCGCTTGCTATCAGACACGTGGCTCACTGTGCCAAGCTAACTTCCAAACTTTGGTTTGGTGTACTTCCTTCCTACCTCATGCTCCCCCCTGCCTTCCTCCCACTCCCTCAGATCCTCTGACACTCGCACTCTGCTAGTCCTCCATCATACCACCCTCATTGGCCAATCAAACTTCTCCCATCACTTCCCCAAAATCTGGAACTCCCTCCCACCTCAAATTCGACACTCCTCCTCCTCCTCCCACTCCCTTGCCTCTGCCTTATTCTGCTAGCTGCTCCTGCTACAATCCTCCTTAACTTGTTCCCCTATAAGCCTGCTTCAGCTTCACGCCCACCTCTTTCCTGCAAAACAATCCCCCTACGTCCTCCCCAGCACCCCTACCTTTCCACCTTACTCCCACCCACCCTTCCCTCCTCTGCTACACCACCTTACCCTCACTAACCACTCGCCGTTACTTAGCCTATGCCCCTGGCAGGGTTCTTTGCATCCTGGAGGGGTCCAGAACCTAGGCAAACACCTTTCTTGTCTCCTACTCCAACCCCATTCTTTCCTCTGAAAGGGCTGGGTCTCGGCCCCTCTTCTCTCCCACCTCCCTCTCTCTTCGTCCTTCTGAAGCCTATTCCCCATTGCTGCCTACTTCCCTCCTGTTGTGCTCTACCTCTGCTGTCTACAACCTGCTTCCCTCCTGTCGTGCTTTACCTGTACCTTGTGCTGGCAGTGTCTGCAGCATACTGGAGGGATCCCCCTTTCCACCCCACTGCCCTCTGCCTGTATGCCCCCCACCCACCTTCCTAGCCATAGTTATGGGCTAACCCCAATCTCAGATTTTGCCAGATATACTATGTTTATGCCACTCTCTTGTTGAAATATTGATGCACTATTGAACCAGCTGATAAAATATTATTGTGTACTGTGTTAAATTAACATTTCCACGTTACTCACTATCGTGAGGTTTTGGAGCCCTAGCAATGCTAGGTAGAGGAGCGTAGTTCGTTTACCAGTGTTTACGAACTACAACTCACATATGAGGGGGTCTCTTGTAGTTCTAACTGCACCAGTAGCCAACGATTTTAGTTTAGCTACATTCAGTAGCTTTAAAAACAATTTTAAGTTCATTTTTAAGTTTATTTCTGACCCTCTGACTCGGCGACCTCTGCCAGTTCTTCCGGGATCAACTGGGGCTATTTCAGGAAGTTCTGCTGCAAGCAGGGCATCGGATTTTGCCAGATATACTATGTTTATGCCACCCTCTTGTTGAAATATTGATGTACAATTGAACCAGCTGATAAAATGTTATTGTGTACTGTGTTAAATTAACATTTACACATTACTCGCTATTGCGAGGTTTTGGAGCCCTATCTATGCTAGGTAGAGGAGCGTAATTCAGTTACCAGTGTTTACAAACTACAACTCACATATTAAGGGGTCTCTTGTAGTTCTAACTGCACCAGTAGCCCTCAATTTTAGTTCAGCTACATTCAGTAGCTTTAAAAACAATTTTAAGTTCATTTTTAAGTTTATTTCTGACCCTCTGACTCGGCAACCTCTGCCAGTTCTTCTGGGGTCAACTGGGGCTATTTCAGGAAGTCCTGCTGTGAGCACGGCGTCAGATTTTGCCAGATATACTATGTTTATGCCACTCTCTTGTTGAAATATTGATGTACTATTGAACCAACTGATAAAATATTATTGTGTTCTGTGTTAAATTAACATTTCCACATTACTCGCTATCTTTGAGAATATTATATATCAGTCTTTAAACTAAATAAAAAGGGGGAAGAGGGTGTCCAAATAGAACACAGCCAAAATAATTTAAAATTTAAGAATCTTAAAATATGGAATATTAACGCTAGAAGCCTTAACGATGTCAAATTAACGGAATTGAAATTACTTATAGATAAATACAGTATAGACATTGTTTGTGTAACTGAAACATGGTGGGATGAGAGTAATAATTGGTCAAATTGTATTTCTGGATATCAACTTTTTCTTAAGAATTGTATAGATAGAAAGGGTGGTGACATTTGTTGTTATGTTTCCGACTATATCCAGTGTCAAGAAATAGAATTACCCAACAACTCTGAAAGAATAACTGAAACTTTATGGCTAAATTTAATGTTTCCTCATTCACCTAAAATAGTACTTGGGGTCTGTTATAGACCCCCTAATAGGAACAGTAATTATAATAGTATTGTAATTGACGAAATTGACAAAGCATGTAATTTAGGCAACATTTTAATTCTGGGAGATTTTAATGCAAGGGCATTATTTGGGACCAAATGAAAGGAGTTACTGTATTTGACAAATCCTTGATTGATACATTAGTATCTCATGGTTGTCATCAAATGGTGGATATTCCTACCAGAGAGAAAAATATTCTGGGCTTAGTGATAACCAATTCTAAGGAAAGAATTAGTAATATAGAAATGATCCCTCATCTGGGGTGCAGCGATCATAAGATTGTAGAATGTTACATCAATATTGGAAAACCAAAATTAAAAGGAGTTTATGTAGCATTTGATTATAAAAAAGCCAGCTGGATAAAAATTATTGAAGCCTTTAATAAAATTGATTGGGGAACATAATTTTGTAAATTAGATGTTAATTTGATGTGGTGTAAATTAAAATCAAAAATTCAAGAAATAATAAATCATCATATCCCCAAGCATAAAAATAAAAACAAAAAAGGTGTTATCCCATTATGGTTTAACAATAATATTAGGGCTCAAGTAAGAAAGAAAAATAAAGCTTTTAGAAAATATAAATCCCTTCCATCGCAAAATAATTTAAGTAAATATAGGATTCAACAGAGACTCTTGAAATCCATTATTTAAAAAAGTAAGTTAAAACTTGAAAATAAATTGGCCTGTAATAAAAACCATAAAGCTTTTTATGCTTATATTAATAAGCAAATGGGAAAAAAAATAAATTCAGTAATAGTCAATGGAGAAATAATTGACAAGAATAAAGAAATTGCAAACAGCTTTAATAATTATTTCATATCAGTCTATCAAGTGAACAAATATAATGCGACCATCCCCAGTGTACTTAACTCCGAAGTTTTTAGCATCAGCCAAGATATGGTACTAAAAGAATTATCCATACAACGAATTACCTCCTCCTCAGGTCCGGATAATATAGATCCTATAGTTTGGAAACATATCTCTGATGTGGTAGCAATCCCTTTGACCAACATATTTAATAAATCTCTTTCAACCGGTGTGATTCCTCTTGACTGGAGAAGTTCAATAATAGTGCCAATTCATAAAAAAGGAAATAAATCAAATGGGGCAAATTATAGGCCAATTAGCCTGACAGCAACTTGCTGTAAGATTTTAGAATGGTTGATCAAAAATAAACTCGAGGATGACGTAGTTAAATTGGGCTTACAAGATATATCTCAACATGGCTTCAAAAGATGACTCATATAATACTAACTTGTTACCATTTTATAATCATGTTAGTAGTAATTTGGATAAAGGGAAACCAGTAGATGTAGTTTTTTTGGATTTGGGAAAGGCATTTGACATGGTCCCTCATAATAAACTTATTTTAAAATTGTCAAATCTAGGTCTAAACAAATATATAGTAAGGTGGATTGGGAATTGGTTATCAAACAGAAAACAAAGAGTTAGAATAAATTTAGTTCTTTCGGATGAAGGCTGTATTTTAAGTGGAGTTCCCCCGGGTTCGGTGTTGGGCCCGATTTTGTTTGGTTTATATATTAGTGACATGGGCTATGGTCTAGATTCGGTTATCACCAAATTTGCAGATGACACAAAAGTTGGTGGAGAAGTCTCATCATTATTTAAGTATAATAATTATGTGACAGTCTTAAGAAAATTGAAAAATGGGGTGAGATAAATAATATGAAATTCAATGAAAGTAAGTGTGTAGTGTTACACTTTGGTAAAAGGAATCCCAAATATCCATATTTCCTCAATGGAGAACCTATAAAAAATAGTACATATGAAAAAGATCTTGGAGTATGGATAAACTTGCAATTATCTTCAAGTTCACATATAACTAAGACAGTAGGGAAATGTAATAGTATTATTCATTCCATTAAAAAAGCCTTTATTTCTAGGAATAAAGACTGTGACCTGAAATTGTATAGGACATATGTCTTACCTCACTATGATTATGGAACCCCAATTTGGAATCCTTATCTCAAAAAAGACATCACAAAGATTGAAAGAGTCCAAAGGAGAATGACCAAATCCATAAAGGGATTAAAACATTTGGATTATAGCGAAAGACTGACGAGTCTAAATCTATTTTCTTTAGAGACCAGACGAATTAGAGGTGACTTACTTTTACTCTATCAAATTTTGAAGGATAAGGCATTAATGGAACAATGTAATATAAAAAGGATTCAGAAGAAAGTTAATTTAAGATCACATGACAAACAAATATTTATACATAGAGCACGATCCACTAGACATAAAAATTTCTATAATATACGTACTCCATTGATTTGTAAATGGATGGCGGGTGTGCATTCATTGGGTATGGAGATCGGGGCTGGGGTGGAGGTTCCCTACACTACGGAAAATGGGGAGGTGACAGGTTTTAGTGCAATCAAGGGTTGGGGCTAGGGTGGGGGGAACCACTACTCCAGTCTATATCTGGCAGATTGAAATCCCCCACCAGCACCACGTCCCCTTTGCCTGACATCTGGAGGATGGTTTCCAGGATGTCTTTATCCCTGGCTTCCTCCTGATTTCGGGGTCTGTAGATTATTCCTACTTGAATGGGTTTCTAGCTTCCAGCTTGTGATCTGTTTCTCCTTGTGCCTGCTGCATCTCTGTAGCATTGATGGTATCCTTAACATTAATAGCTACCCCCCCTTTTCCCCAGTCCTATCTCTCCTGAACGAGTTATACCCCAGGATAGTCCCCTCCCAACCATGATATTTGTGAACTACATTTCAGTCACAGCCACCCAGTCTAGTCCTGCCTCAGCTATTGTGGCAGTGAGGTCAGTCATCTTGTTAGCCAGACTGCGTGCATTGAGGCATAGTGCTGACCTTTCTTGATGTGTCACTTTGTTTGTCATGCCCCCCCTTGATCTTATTGTTTGTCCCTTTGCCTTTTTTTATGTTTTTGTTTCCTCCCTTTCCTTTGCTTTGGTCATCCGCAGAGTCGGAAAGGGTTTCATGTTTCCTGCTATCTGCTTTCATATCCTGGAGTATGTAGATATGGTGCTAACTGGAGGGGGAGAGACGGCATGCTCTGTGTGTGCTTCTCCTAGAGCTACCTTCATCTCCCCTCCCACTAGTTTAAATGTCCCACGTGGATGTCAAATTTCTAGCCCAGCGCCTTGACTCCCTCCTTAGTCAGTGCATAATTTAATGATGATATCCACTGACTGACTCCCAGACTCAGAATTCTAATTTCACGAAACATTTGAAAAATGGGCTGTGAAACCCATCGTATATTGTCACGCAACAGTACTGCCAACAGTTAATTTAAAGTGGCACAAAAAAATTTGGGGACAGGTTGTAGGGAAAAAAATCCCAGAACCAGCCTTGCACTCAGGAAATAAAAAATTGTAGTATATTAACAAATATACTGTACATAAACAACAGTCAATGCAAGCAACACTGTACATCAAAAGAAGCAAGGTAATAGGGTTGCTCAGATTTCAGATTGCAAATTTGTAACATTAGGATTCTGAACTTTTTTTTGGAATTTAGGTATCCGAGATCAAAAATCCAAATTCCCCCCAAAAAATTTCGGATGCAGAATTAGAATCACATTAATTTTGGACTCTGATCCCGATTCCACATCCGAGGATAGTGAAGCCAATCTCCATCTCCTTACCTATGGCTGCTTGTGTCTGATTCATTCTTGGAGGAGCCCTGGCTCATTCAGTTGTAGTGGCAGCAGCAGTCCTGGGTCTTTCTCTGTACCATGTGGCTTAGTGGAAATTCTTCCTTCCTGATGTAAAACGCCACATCCCCTTGTCCTCTGCAGCAAGCTTTCACCCCCCCCCCAACCTGGCCCTAACCTGATCTGATGGCACCTTTAGCCCCTGGTCCCCTAGTCCAATTCGAGAGTCTGAAGTTAAGCCGCCAATTTAGCAGCAGATGTATGGCAGTGTGCCATCCACCATCTGAGTCGAGGTGGACCATCAGAGAGCCAGACAAGTTCACCACTACCAACCCACACCATTCGTTTTCTATGCAGGATGCCCTCCCCACTTTCTTTTAACTTTTTAATTAACTACTTCCTTCCAGCTTGGCGGTGCACACCCTCCCCCAATGCCACACAGTCCTGCAGTCTCTCTTACGCAGCTGTTTTCTCAGACTTACCTGGGAGGTGGGGTGTTCAGTTTAAGCAAAACCCTAAGAGCAGTCCTTGCCAGATGCCTTTTAATATGCTTCTGCTTAGGTTGGCTACCCCATCTCCCAGGTAACTGTCAGAAAATAACTAAGCGAGGAGGACTGGAGGTCAGTAAGGCATCAAGGAGAGTGCGCACCACTGAATTGGGAGGGAGTAGTTAATTAAAAAGTTAAACAAAATGGGGTTGGGGTGTTCAGGAAACAAAACAAACAGTGTGGGTCGGTCATGGTGATGCTTGTTATTTGACTCTCTCTCTCTCTCTCTGATGGACAGGATATCTGCTGTCTTGAGTTGACTTGGATGGTGGATGGCATGCAGCTGTTGCTAAATAGGGGAAGGGGACTTAAGTTCAGATTCCAGAGTTGGACTACGGGGCCTGGGGCTAAGTGTGCCAAGGAGGGACCAGGTGGGGACTTGGGGGTGATTTCTTGCAGCCAGACCTGCCGGGGGGGGCACACTGAGTTGGGGGTCATCAATCATATGCTTGGGCCAACAGTGGGGATTTTGTGGCTTGCTGCTGGATTTCCATCATCTGAGTGAAGCTGTCATCAGTCACCGGGTGACCCAAACTGCTGCCTCACCAGCGGTACTACTGGTCCACACACAGGAAAAGGGAGGAGGGAGGGAGACATACTTTTTTATGGCAGCCTGGCCCTTTCTAGGGTCGGTGTCCCATATCCAGTTCCATTTCTGTGCCTCAGTTAGAGGCACAATGGAATCAGTTTCTGGAATTGAAATTGCCAAAATCCAAGATTCTCACAGAATGGATTCCAGAGAATCCGAGAAACCCTACAAGGTAACACATTACAGATGTGCAGACCAATAATCAGTGTGCAGTAAAACAACACAACAAAGTGCTTATGGTAGATAAAACTGAACTTGAAAAGGCACAGTGAAACAACCCAAGTGGGTGTGTATCGATAGGAAGGGACTGGAGAGCATAACTGGGCTGGGCAGTCAGTGGAATAGGGTTGGGGGCCTCAAAGGTCCAAGGTCATGAACAGTTGCAGTTGCAGGGGTAAGCTGTAAAGTCACAAATAAAAGACTTTTTGAATTGTTTGGGTTGTGCACATACATCTTACACAGCCAAAGGGGGAAATGATAGGAGTTTGTTCAGTTAAGTCAAGCAGTTTACAACCCATGCAATATTTAGCCATTTTGTCACCTGATGTCTTGTTTGCCTCAAGTAGATCCATTGTAATTGAATGCATTTGAGGTGAACTTCACCTTCTTGAGAGCCTAATGCGGCCATTCGAAAATTCCCTAGGTTAGGAATGGATGCTGGCACAAAAAAAAAAAAAAAGAAAGTTGCCCCTGCTTTTCTCAGGAACATGGATCTGTCGCCAGTAGTCTTACTTTTGAATAACCCTCCCCCCCCAACACACACAGTGAAAACATCCATTTCTTATATGACCAAAATATATGGAAATTCATCAGAAAGCAACAGACTGTCAGCTCAGACAATTTGGTCGCAGCATATCAGTGTCTCTGAAATGTGGTGCTTCAGATTAGTTGTGTTACATGAAGTTTTGACAAGCTTTATGTAAAGGAGGCATTAATCAGATTTTGTCAGTTCCACACTCTGTCAGCTAATGCTGTCATAAGTGACCTTAGCCTTTTTGGATTTGTCTCAGAGAATCAGTCAGTGGGGACTGGGATTCTATTCAAGGGATCATTGAGCAGTTCTGTGCTTCATCAGCATCAACCTACCAGACATGACAACATTTCAATGTAAATAAGAGAGAGAGATTGAGAAAGTGTGAAGAATGAAACTTTGCCTGGAAGAAACCAGACTTTACTGGGTAGGGTGGTACCTAGAAACTGGAGAGGTTTGAGGATTCAGAGGTGTTAAGTGATCTGCTGTAAGGGTATAGAGGGTTTCTACAAACCATTGTGCTTTGGTCAGTTCTGTAGATCATTTTTCATGTCTTGTTAAAGTCTAAGCATTTATTTATGCCATCAGAACAGGATGGCAACCATGCTGCCTTCAGGAAAAAAGGTAACAGTAATTCAGTGTTTTTATGTGATTGTGTGTACATATACAGTCCCAGAAACATATTTGGGTTCCTGAAATGTCAGGTCAGGCATCCAAAGTGGGTTGATATTGCGTATTTAACATGTTTTTCATCCAGAAATGCGTACTGTCATATATAGTAAGTTTTATGTACTGCAGAATATCTTATGGTTGTAAGACTGCCTTCTCAAGTCCTTTGGATGAAAGAACTGTGAAACAAAGCAGAGCAATTCTGGAACAAACTACTTGAGATGATACTTATAAATGGAAGACTTACCTGAAGTTCAGTAGGCATGGGACAGCCTTGCCACAGCTCCACACCACGCGATACATACATAGCGTGCGTGCTCTAAGCAACACCCAGACACTCGTTTCTTTGCTTGCAGTGGTATGGCTTCCGATGATCCCGCCTGCCCTCACCTGTTATTACTTTGCAGCTGCACTGGGTGATGTTGCTCCTCTTGGTCTGCCCTGATTCTGTCTGCTCGACTCTTTGCTGCTTTTGGCTCCTGCATTCCACACACCTCTCTCCTGTTCTGTTGCTCTACCGGTGGCTTGGGTGCTGCTTTCTCATGACCCCCGCTTGTTACTTTACCTGCTTCTGTCATTGGGTCTGCTGCTGTTCTGCTGCTCCTTGCTGGTGTGGTACACTGTTTATCCATGCCGTGCTGCTGGGTGCATAGTTCCCTCTCTCCTGCTGTCCTGCAGTTTGGCTCAGCTCTCTGCCTCATTGTTCCTCATTATCTGCTGGACTTTATCCCTGCCTGCTGCTTTCCCTGCCGACTCTCCAGGTGCCCTTCCCACTTGCTGCATAGCCTCCCCCCATTGCTAGGGGGCCGTTTTGTTTTTCTGTGCCCACTCTGTATGCTGGGGGAGCCTGCTCTGCCCCCCAACGCACACTGCTGTTGCACATAGCTGGGATCTTTCTGTTGCTCTTGTTGTACCCCCACTTGTTATCGCCCTGTGGGGGTTTGTTGGGATCGTTGTTCCTCTGCTGAGCTCTGCCTGTGTGGCTGTTGCTGTGGCCATGCTCCACCTTTGTCATCTTGCGCCTTGCTCCCTACCTACCTGACTGCCCTGCATTGAGCCTTGATGCACTGCTTCATCCACAGTTTCCTCTGATTGCCCTTTATTCCTCTGCGCCCAGTCACTCGGCAGTTGAATATACATCCAGGCACACCCCCTATGGCCACTGATCTCATGCCTTAAGAATTACTGGGTTCATACACCAGCAACAGCCGGGTTCACACCACATTACTACCGGGCTTACTGCCCACAACTATGGGGCTTAGGCATGACAACCCTCTGGCTCATGCCCCACTGACAGTCAGGCTTCACCCCTACGATAATCTCTAGAGTCCTGTGATAATCTCTATAGTCGGTATGCACTGCCCTTTGTGGCATTGTACTGCAACTAACTGAGCTCCTCTGGGTTTAACTACGCTTGCCCACTAAACTCTGTACTGTAATCACTGACTTAATCCACTCACCTACATGGCTCTGTATTATAATGACCCACTCACATCTGACTTGTCTGTGCTCTTTCCTCCTAGTGCTACCTCTGCTCTTCCTAAGTTAGGTCCTAGTTTGATAGGGTAGCTTGAGGACCTAAATGGATAAGGGCAAGTGCATACATGTGATATCTCCAACTTGCTTAAAAGGGAGATTTGGGTCAAATTAGGAGGGAGATTGGCCTGCTAGGAGGGAGATGCCATAATGTCCTGAGTTTGTCCTTAAATGGCATCAAAAAAATAAGAAAAAAGTCATTACAAAAATTTTATATATTTCATTCTGTCAAGAATAAGCACTAAAAATAATAAACTATTTATATAAAGTTATCAGATACATTGTTCATCACTGATTTAATTTTTATGTGTCTTTATCTGCCCAAAAAACATGGATATTTTGGACAGAATTTTACTTAAGCAGGAGATTTTGTTTCCCAGGAGGGAGGGAGGGAGTTCAGTTAAAAAAAACAGGAGTCTCCTGCGTAAAGAGGGAGATATCACATGTATGCACGTGGTAGCCAGATTTCTCCTTCTGTGCTGTAGTTCATAGGTCTAGCCTGGGATTCTTTGTAGCAAGAGACACGTTCCATAAACAAATATTGTCTCTGAGGCAGCACTGCCTAGGAGGCAGATGACTTAATCTCACCCTCCACTATCTCATTAGTTAATACCTTCTGAAGGACAGTAACTGAGGTTGCCCACCTCTTGCTGCTGATTGGTTACACATGCTGCTGCCTCAGAGGCAGACTACTTAATCCCATCCTCTGTTGTGTCTCATTGGTTAATATCTTATGAAGGACAGTAACTCAGGTTGCTGCCTGTTGCTACTGATTAGTTATACATGCCGCTGCCTCGGAGGCTGACCACTTAATCCTGCCCTCCGCTGTGTCTCATTGGTTAATACCTTCTGAAGGCAGTAACTGAGGTTGCTGCCTGTTGCTGCCAATTGGTTATTTATGTGGTCTCTAAATGGCCCTCCCATATTGCCTCTGACCTTAGAATAGTAAGTACATAAGAAAAGGGACTTAGGTGTGCCTCAGAGGCGATATTCATTTAAGGAAAGCATTGCAGATCTTCCTCCAATGCAAAACTTTATTGTTGCAATTATTCTTTCTCACAGCTACATTAAGTCCCTTTTCTTATATACTTGCTAGTCTAAGACCATGCTGCCATGGATCACCACTAAAGTGAAATTCTGACAAAAGAGAACTGATGGGACTGTGTGTGGATTCAGACTCTCAACCTCTTGTTTATCAGGCTGTAAACCTTTCCACTACACCACCAAGCTGGCACAGCAGTGAAGCTAAGTTCTTTAGCTACCGAGATTAAAGCCCTGCCTGAGAGGCAGTCCTAGCCATACCTGCCTCAAAGGCAGGGCTGCCTCGGAGAAAACTTTTATTTAAAAAAAGGGGCTTTAAAAAAGGTGCTTTTGGTATGTCAACCAGTCAGCGTCAGGCTAGAACCACCCAATCAGAGCAAGAAAAAAATGTGTGGGATGGCCATTTAGAGACCAGATAAATAACCAATTAGCAGCAACAGGCAGCAACCTCAGTTACTGCCTTCAGAAGGGATTAACCGATGAGACACAGTGGAGGGTGGGATTAAGTGGTCTGCCTTCGAAGCAGCGGTTTATATAACCAATCAGTAGCAAAAGGCAGCAAATTGAGTTACTCTCCTTCATAAGGTATTAACCAATAAGACACAGCAGAGGGCAGAATTAAGTAGTCTGCCTTTGAAGCAGCGTCATGTGTAACCAATCAGCAGCAACAGGCAGGCAACATCAGTTACTGTCCTTCAGAAGGTATTAACCAATGAGACACATCGGAGGGCGTGATTAAGCCATCTGCCTCTGAGGCAATGCTGCCTCAGAGGCAATATTCATTTAAGAAAAGTATCTCTTGCATACAGCGCAGGTGCAGCAGAAAAATCAGTGCCAAGCAAACGAGCTACCTAAACTCCTCCTGGGTTTGAAAGGTTGAGGCTTTCACAGAGTTGCAGCTGTGCGACCAAAGGAACCCATGCAAAAAGTTCCACCCTTACCCTACACTCAGACCACAGAGTAACTAACCTACCTCTTGGACTACAAAGCATGCAAGAGACACTTTTTGGTTCCTTTGGTTGCACAGCTGCAACTCTGTGACAGCCTCAGCCTTTCAAACCCAGGAGGAGTTTGGGCAGCTTGTCTGCTTGGCACTGATTTTTCTGCTGCACCTGCTATGTACATGCCCAGTCTCTTCCCATTCTTCTGCTGAGACCTTGCTTCCTCAGGACCTTGCTCCCTAACCAGCAGGATGGGGCCTCTCATGTCAGGAGCCCCGTTGGTCATATGACTGCAACTCTGTGACACCCACGTAGGTTTAGGCTTTCTGCGGGTTGCAGGTCGGGCATTCCTCCATGGCAGACTTCAGCTCCTTGCAGGAGGCTAATCATCCTTGTTAAGGGAGTCAGGCCTCCTTCCTCCAAGGGAGTGGCCTTTCTTTGGGTATTTTTAGTCATGTGCTCTGTGACACTATTGAAGTCCCATTAGAAGGAGGGAGTAGGTTCCTAAATCCTCCGTAGTACGCCACTGTCCAGTCCCTTTTTGATTCTACAAAAGGTCAAGTTAGTTAAGTTGCCTAGTTTCTCTTTTTCACATCGGCCACAGCAGTGTTTACAGTCCATTTGCCATGATGTAAAATACTAGCATGTGCAGCCTAGAGGGATGGTGACCTAAGCCTTGGATCCCCAAAATTTTGCTATCGGGGGGTGGGCTCTCTTCTGTGCTGAGGGTCATAAAATTAGACAGTTTATGTTTGTTAGCATCTCCACTGGTTGAGCTAGAATTCAGATGGTGGGTCCTTCACACAGTACAGCTGTGGCCTTCCCTCACTCCTTAGTGGAACAATCAACCAATAGGTTTCTACGGTTTTGGTTATGAGCTTTTTGGCATCTTCCGTAAGGTACCTTCAGCCAAGGGAACTTGCTTCTGCTGCTCCTCTATAGCTGGAACCCTCCTCATGAGGGTTCTGTGCCATCGTACCCCAAGAGGGTGTTAGTCTTTCAGAACACATAGAGCAAAAGGTCACACGTACAGTATATTCCACCATGTAACCTTTTCTACAGGAGAACAAGCACTGCCAGGTTTCTTGCACAAACATCCTGCAGTGTTTTTAAGAAATGGAACTTGAATTTAAAAGAAAAGAGTTTTTACTTTCTCAAAAGGAAAAATAGAAAAACCTCTGTGTTAATAGACTATGCCAACTGAGCTTCAGAATTTTGGAACTGTAGCATGAGACACCTACATCCACCCAGCCAGGTCAGAAGATCAATATTTTCCTGGCAACATGGGTTGCTGGTGTGGTTCGAGGTGTGGCATCCAGTGCCTCAACCCTCAGTGTCACTCAGTCGGTTGGGGGAAGTAACGTAATGTAAGATCAGAAAGGTAGGATTGGGTCAGACATCCTGGACCCTCCGTGATGGTTTCTGCATGCAGGGTTGCACCAGGAAGGGGTATCGGGCTGTGGATCATGTCTCTGGCATGCCACCCTATGAATGTGTAGTTTTGCAGCCTGGGTGTGTACATTTGGAGCCCATCTGGGCCAACTTTGTGGATTGCATCCTAAGAATGTTGTTTACGTTTACTTTAAAGTACAGTTTCAAGTTTTATTCTTGAAGCAGTAAAAATGCTTGCTTGTTTAGGATCCATTCGGTCCTACAGAAATGCAGTTTAATAAATATGTGTACAGTATATCCAGTCATATTCTGCAATATTTTGTTTATCTGTAACACAATTCTGTTCTGAAATACAGAAGACTAATACAGATGATAAACATTTACTATGTCCTTGTGACATACTTCAGAATTTATGTAAACATACAGGGGGATTCTCTTTTTGCCACCTTCCATGCCCCCAGGAGCCTTGCTCTTTTAGGCACTCATGCTGCCACTCACAATGCCCCCAGTGCCACACCAGATTCACTATAGTCAGCCTTGTCCACCACCAGATCCCAAAGTGTTTGTCTGATGCTTGGGACAGTTCTATCCCTCCCTGCGGACCCTCACCCTCTGCCTCAAAGTATGCATGGAAGAAGAGGGAGAGGTGCAACACCAAAGGCATTATTGGGCACCAGGAGATGGGTAACAGAAATACTACTGATGAGCATCAGATGGTGAGGCAGAGTGCACAGTGAGGCCATCACCCAGGGCTACCTTTGCTGGAATTTTCCCTTGTTCTTCTGGCCCATCCTCACCTCCCCTCTTGGAGCATGTGCTGTGTCGGCCCTCAGCGGCAAGGACCAGCAGCACATGTTCATTCATGCCAGCAGTGACCCCACTCTACCTCCAGGTGCCACTTTCCAAGTGGTGCACGTCTCCTCCTCTCTGCCAGGAGGAGAGAATACCTTGGACGCTTTGGCACCCTCCCTCCTGGCCTCTGCTGCTGATGTCCTGGGCTCAGGGCATTAACCCAGATAGCCAGCATTCTAGAGCAGTCCCCTACCACTCAACACCACAGGGTCAGCACAGTGGGGAGGATTTTTAAAGGAGCAGATGCATTTCTGTCTGCATCTGTGTTAGCTCTGGTGTGCCAACACATGGGAGTTCTGTTTTCAGAGTCAAAATGTTCAAAACTTATAGTAGCATGCACCAAAAAAATGGTGCATGTATCAAATAACTGGTGCATGCAGCATCTTACAGATGCAAACTCAACGTTTTTTATCCAGATAGTCTCATAGATGGTTTAATAGTGCAGCTGGAAATACGTTTTGAAAAGACAGGCCAGATCTGGTTATAAAATCCTGCCAAGGTATTATCTTTAGAATGTGACCTCCAGTTATTTATTTATTTAGTAGTGACATGTTTTTCCTAGAAACATGGATTCAAGAGAGATACGAGTCTGAAATTTACACTACAGCCCACATACAGTACATCAAACTAAGGGTTAATAGCATAATCTAAGAAAGGTGGTGGGACCTTGAATAAGCCAATGAGAACCTGAAACTGCTGTGATCTGAAGATTCAGGTTTACTGATTCTGACTGACAAGGGCAGATGCTGGTTGTTTTACAATATCACTATCTTGGATTTCTTTTATTTATTATTTCAAACGTTTTACCAAGAAAAGCATACTTAGCTGGCAACGGCTCATTTCCTGATGCATCTTAAGGAAGGGGCAACATTACAGTGCAGAGATAAAATAAATACGGTAAATGTATATAATAACTGCGGAGTGTTTTCTCTTATAGGGAAACCTGATTATAATTTGCCATTATAACCAGCTGGTTATGATGATGTTCACACGCGGGGTTTCCCTAAGAGCCCACATGCACATTCCAGTTGATGCAGTGTAGCCAGTTGGAAAGTGAAAGAGCCAGACAGCACTTTCCCAGCCTGCACAGAGCTCAGGCTGCTGCCCGCTCCCTGAAACAGAGCCCAAGAAATATATAAAACAAAGCCTGGGGAACTGGAAAACTTGAGTTTTATGCACACACTTGGTGTGGGATACTATTATAAATCTTTTGAGCTTTACTTTTAGGGTTTATGTAGCATCTCACACCCTGTGTGTATAAAATTCTCATTATAGATAGTCTCCCAGGCATTATTCAATAAAGGAATAATGCCTGACAGGGTGGGAGTTATGCTGGGATAACATCCCACCTCGGGTGGTTGGGCCCGAGGCCACCGGCCGAGGCGCCCAACACCGATAGAAGGATGTTATCCCAGCATAACTCCCACCCTGAGGGCATTATTCCTATTATACAATGGCTTGTTGTTTTATAATAAAAAATAATTTTAAAGAATGTTTTTGTTAGTGTGTAAACATTTTTGTTTTTTAAGAGAAAGAGAAGATCATCATGGAGAAGGTCATCCAAATCAAACAAACAATCAGCAGGGATGTTATGCCAGGATAACATCCCTGCTGTGACAGTCAACTGACCAATCAGAAGACAGGATTCTTTCTTGCCATTGTATAATATATAGTAAATCATACTGAGACAGCAGCAGTGATAAAAAATACAGCAGTTAATGCCAATCAATGGAGAACATTGCAAACAGAATAAAAAAAACAGCGAATCACACTTAGAACAGTAGCAGAGAAATAACTATCAACTGCAAGACACTGTTATCCTTAGTGAACTCTGATGATAAGGAGAATAACATACTGGCAGTCATTTTGCACAGTAATTTATTTTAGCTTCTCAGATACTATAAAATGAAAAATTGTTTTTCACATCTACTTCTCATACCCCTGAATCTTTAAATAACATCTCAAGGTATGTGAACAGATAGTTTAGAATTTGGAAAGCGGATTGGAATTAATTAAGCAATGAGACAGTGTTTGATAACTTATTTTGTCTGTATGCTTCCTGATTTTCCCTTGCCCCTCCCCCCCACTGTGCCGCATCTATAAACAACGTTTTCTTAATCTCTGTATAATTACCTGATAAAACAGTATAAATAAATATCAGCAACCCTTACGTGTGATGTGAGGCATGTGGCATGGCCAAGTGGCATCAGCCACCTGATTAGTATTGTTATCCCATTTTATAACATGGGTAAGAAAAAATAAGTGATTTTATTGGTCACTGACTGTCCAGGCCATTGTGGTAATCAGACGAAAACCCCATGGGCTGAAAAATGATAGAACTTGTTTTCCAAGCTGGGCAAATTACATGGAGATTCATGGGTCATTTCACTTATCAGTAGTCAAAGTAGGGAGGTGGCTACTTAAAACTCCACTGGAGCCATGACATGAAGTACTTCAAACTGTATCAAAATGGAAAGTCGGACTTCACAGTGCATTGACCGATAGAACATCTCTTGTGATAGGTTTCATTTAAAAAAAGGCATTTATTAATTTAACATACATAAAACATCACAGCAGCGCTAACTATGGAGAGTTAGTGTTGCTGGGATGTTTTATGTATTTTAGCTTAATAAATGCCTTTTTTTAAACAAAACCCATCACAAGAGATGGTCTGTCGGTCAGAACACTGTGATGCCTGACTTTCCATTTGATACTGTCGTTTCACTTATATCCGATTGCCATCACAAACATGACTGCCATCTTTACTCACTAAAAACCTTCAACTAGGCCATAAAAGTAAAACTCGCTTGAATTAAAAATAAATAAATAGCTAAAGAAAGGTTCTAGGGGTGTGGACATGGTTCATGTATCCACACTCTGGTAGTTCCATGGGAACAATGTTATTGGCCAGACCGTCTTTAAGCTAAGCTCCTCCCACCACCCAGGCAGTTTATCCGCCTACTCCACTCCATGATGTCAGATCTTTCTTTCCACTGGAAGAACAGTTCACCTCCTTTCCGGTTCCGGCTTAGGATATCTGCCCCATAGGTGAACCTCTTCTACACAAAAAACAGTCTGTTGATTTGAAGCTCCATTTCACAGTTCCTTTGACTCTGTCTTCGAATCTACGATGGACCACAAGAAACCAGGGTTTAAATTCTGTGTTGGGTGCCAGCAGAAGATGTTGGTCATTGATCTACATGACATGTGCATGTTACTGCCTGGGTGGGCAATATGATGTGGCCGGGAACGGCCTTTGCAAAACCATGCTTCCTAAGTCCCTCAAGGATAGGAAGCTCCTTCTGTCACTGGATCAGCCTTTGGAGAGACACCTGAACGGCCACCCTATGAGACACAAGAAAACCTCGGCTATGGCTGGGTTGGCTGAGCAACTTGCAGTCCTGGAGGCAGAAGCAGTGACTTCTGTGGAGAGTACCTACTCAGTCTCAGTGCTGTTCCCTGGGGCCAGAGTCGGGGGGGGGGTCTTTCATGGGACAGTTCTGTGATATTTTTCTGGCCCTCCAGACCTCAGGGGAAGAGCCCTGCCCTACTTAGTTCAAAATCTAAGCGCCGCCAGCACTGGTCATTGGACCAGGAGAGATCAAGGTCCTTCTGGCCCCTCCACTCACCTGATCACTTGATGGCTGTCAAGCACCCCTCGGCTGAGCGGCAGGTCAGGCAGGTCAAGGTTTCTTAAGATATTTCTTCGAGGGTGCTCTTGCAGCAGGTAATATCTTTAGGAATGAAGCCAGCAGGCACCAGGACCCCAGAGAACACTTCTATCTAGCAGTCTATAGTGGGGGACCGCCCCCTGACATCGGCCCACCCCCAATGTAATGTATGGTATAAAAGGGGTGGTCCGCCAGCCCAACCTCAGTTCTTTTCCCACCGTTGACCCACGCACATTGGCTCCATGGACAACTTATTGCCATTTTCACGATCACCCGTGCTTTATTATTTTTGCTAGAAATCTTTTTTCTTACAGGTTCTTGTGCATGTCTTCTCCATCCTTCTCCATTGAGCGGCAGCGATCAGAAGTGTGCCTGTGGCAAGCAGATCCCTCATATGGATGTCGTTTGGCTTGCCTGTTCTGCCTTGGGCCAGACCACAACACAGAGGCCTGCCAGCATTGCCTAGATTTCAACCAGTGCACTGGGCTTCGCTGCCAGAAGACTCTCAAAGCCTTCCTGCTTTCTACAAAGCTAACCGAGATGGAAAAGGAGCTTCACTGGAAAAGTTCATTGTCTTCCCTGGCCTGTGGCGCTTTTAACAACTTCTTCTTCTCATAAGGAGAAGTCATCGAGTGGCAAGCATAAGCAACGGAGAAGTATAGGGAGAAAACCCGGTCAGCTTCCCGCTCCAGGTACCCGACTAAGTCGATGACCATTTCTGGGTCTTCCCCCCCAAGGGGGGTCGACTCCTTCCACTGTGACAGCCCTCTCCTTCTCTGGGCTACCAGTGACCAAACCTCCATCCGTTCTTAGTGTTTCAGGAGGAGGTTCTTTGGGGCTTGGGACTTCATCCCCTGCCTCCCAGCCCCTGAAGCTTAGACCCTTAGATCTTACTTTGAGAGGGCTCTTGCAGTAGGTATTCACAAGTAGGACTAATCTGCCAGGCATCAGGACCCCACAGAAAAATCTCTAGCTAGCAGTCTCTGGTAGGGCTCTCCAGTTCTTTCCCGCCATTGGCTTGCAAAAGTACCTCGCAGAAGAACAGCGCTCACTTATCTCGCCATTTTGGATAAGTATTAATCTTTTTTGACAATTTTCTACATTATTCTGTTAATTGTGTATTACTACCTCACTATGCATGTCATCACCGACACCATCGGAATCGCATAAAAACAAGTGCGACTCATGTGGATCCCAGCTCCCTCATAAGGATGGCCATTCCCTCTGCCTCTTCTCTCTGGGCCCAGACCACCACAGTGGAGGAGTGTGAACACTGCCGAAAATTCAACCCTGCTACCTGGAAATGAAGGCAGCAGTCCCTGGAGGCCCATTTACTCAAAAAAAAAAAAATGCCATCCATGGAAGAGGAACTGAAGAAATTAAGGCAGGCGTCAACTTCTCCCGAAGACCATCATAAGAAAAAGAGGGACAAGGAGAAACACCAGGATCGGGACACACCTTCCACAGTGGCCGCGACTTTGGCTAGAGGCGTGGCTTTCCAGATAACTTCCCCTCTGGGGGATCATCCTTCGATGGCCGCCTTAGTGGTATCTAAGCTGGCATTGACCCCCCCCCATTGGGCTCATGTTCGGGCGTGCCGGGAGCCTCCGGGGAAAAGGAGGCCTGCACTCCCACTATGGCCTCTAAACCCAGGCCTACCAGTAAGAGTGTGTCTGATAAGCCGGGCGTCGGCCCTACCGACGTCCACCCGGACACGGCTGATAAGTCGGACATCAGCACACCTGACATTCGCCCAGCCAATGACCCGTCAGCAGGCTCTTCCTCCACGCCTGACGCTGGAGAGTCGCTGCGATGCACACCTGTCATGTTGCCCACTGAGGTTCCCGCATCTTCTCCGGCTCCACCCGAGGAGCTTACTCCTCCCTCCCTGGCTGGGGTCAAGGAGTCTGGAACACTGCCTTTGGGGGTGCCCCCCCCCCGCCCGACGCTGGATCCTCAGATGCTGGAGCCGACATCAGACAACCCGACGTCATCCTACGGCATGCCGCTTCCTAACGCTAGACCCCCTACACCGTCAGAGCCATCCAGGCTCCCGGACCCTCCTGTGGATCACCCCTTGGGCCCTACACCCACCGGGCCGATGCCTGACCCATCCGGCCCTCCCTCAAGGTCGACGCCAAGACCTTTGACTCCGTTGGAGCCCCCAGTGCCAGCTTACCCGACACTGCAGTATCCAGCTCCTCAGTACCTGGCGCCACAGTATCCGATGCCACACTACCAGACGCTGGAGTACCAGGTGCCTCAATACCCGATGCCGGGCCTCCCGCTGTTGGGTTATGGGTACTCTTTCTACGGGTTTCCAAGTTATCTGTATCCGAGCCCCCCTATACCTCCTCCTCCCCCTCCTTCACCTACCCCACAAGCTCAGATGGGCTTGAGGGACGTCTTGGCATCCTGGTGGGCTGAAGCTAAGATGCAGATCACCCAAGAGGTCAAGAAATGTCTACCAACTCTGGTCCTGACGCTGGACCCCTCACGTCGGTGAGAAGAGACTCCCCTACCTCTGCCTGACACCAGAGTTAAACCATCTGGTTCTCAGGCCAGGGAGGACATGCTCCACCGAGGAATCCCCAGAGAGGGCAATCCTCCTCCACCTAGGGAGGTCTCTTCTTCTCCTTTATCGAAGTCTTCAGAATCAGATTTGGACTCTGGACGCTCTGACCTAGAGGATGAGCCCCATACTCCAGATAAACCTAGGCCACGAGGTTCTCCGAAATCTCCTCCAGAAGACCCCTCCTTTCTGGAACTGCTAAAGAAAATCCAGGCTGCCTGCAAGTGGCAATCAGTGGAGCCAGATCCCCTGCGTAAGAAGCTTGCGACCCATCTGGACCTCCCGGAGACTTCTCCCACCCTGATTCCACCCTGGATAGAGCCTCACGCGGATCTTGTTTCCACTATTTGAAAGCAACCTTCCTTGTTAGCCCCACTTCCTCGGAAGGCAGACAGGCTATATCAGGCTCCTGAAGGGAAGGACTTTCTCAGCCTTCACCCCAAGGCTGACTCGGTGGTGATTAGCATTGCACATGACTGTTCAGCCAACCCGAAGCACCTTGGCTCATCCCCTCCTGACAAGGAGTCCTGTCTTCTGGACCAGTACGGGAAGAAGATTGATGCTTCTTCCAGCCTGGGCATGAGGGCCCTCAGCTACGTCGGCCACATGGGGGATTTCCAGAAGACCACCCTTAGTCAGTTGGAATAAAAACTGGACTCCCTCCCAGATTCCCAGACCAAGCAGGAACTGGAAGATCTAGTCCGCTCTGCACGCTTGGCCTTTAGACACATGCTCCATGCTACATACGACGTGGTGGACACAGCAGGCAGGAGCTCAGCCTTTGTGTATCTTTATGGCGTCATGCCAGGCTCCAAGTGTCAGGTCTAGCCCTTGAAGTGCAGTCGGCCATTCATGATGCTCCCTTCAGAGGGTCTGTACTATTTGGCGGTGATGTCAAGGACATCATCACTGAGTTGCAGGAGGAGGGTTTGGCATTGAAGTCTGTCCAGACAATGTACAAACCCTCTCTAGGGCAGAAACGTTCCTTTCGATGCCCCAACCGCCAAAAGAACAAACAGACACAAGCCAGACGTTCCAACAGATGTATAGCCACGTCAGCTGCCAAGGCTTCCCCCAGCAAGAAAGCTCCTGGAGCCTCAGCCAGTACCCTGCCCTCCACCTCCTGACTCCCTGCCTCTCTCTCTGGTTCAGAGGAACTGGTACAGGGGAGATTCTCCTCCTATTTACTGGGTTGAGAGAGGATAATGTCCGATGCGTAGGTGCTCCAGCTGATTTCAGCAGGACACTTGATAGAGTTCATTCAAAAAAAAACCTGCGGACCCCCGTCCTCCCTCATCGCACTCCCACACTCACCTGCAGTTGGTACTGGAAGAAATTCACTGTCTTCTACTGAAAGAGGCAATAGAACCTGTCCCTTCCCATCTCCAGGGGACAGATTACTACTCTCACTTCTTCCTAGTACCCCAGAAAACCAGGGACCTGAGGCCCATCCTTGACCTCAGCTCCCTCCATCAGTTTGTGGAGTACAAACAGTTCCAAATGCTCTCCCTCCAGAGCCTTCTTCCCATGCTTCAGCTGGGCCTGTGGCTATGCCCCCTGGATATGCAGGATGCCTACCTCCATATCCCCATTTGCCACTCCCACCGCAGATATCTTCGATGTTGTATGCAGGGGTCCCACTACCAGTTAAGGGCCCTCCCATTTGGTCTATCCTCGGCCCCCCGAGTATTTACCAAATGCCTGGTGGTGGTGGCAGTTTTCCTGCGTACCAAGGGGGTTGAAGTCTTCTCCTATTTGGATGATTGGCTTCTGGCAGCCCCATCCAGGGAGGAACTCTTGGGCTTCCTTTCTCTCACCCTTCAAGTTTTCTCCGACCTGGGGATTACTGTCAACCTTGTCAAATCCCATCTGCCCCCTTGCCAACAGCTACAGTTCATAGGGGCACTGCTGGACATGACCCTGGGCAAAGCCTTTTTGCCCCCGGACAGAGCCAGGACGCTGTCAAACCAAGCTTGGTTCTTATCAGGTCTCAGAAGGGTCAGAGCTGGGAAGGTCCTCCGCCTTCTCAGCCTAATGGCCGCCATCCCTACTGTCCCACTAGCTCATCTCCACATGAAGATTACTCAGTGGACCATACGGACTCAATGGGATCAGTCTCAGGATGACCTGGATCACGAGATCCTGGTGTCAGACCCAATGGTCAAGGACTTGCAGTGGTGAATGGTTCCAGAACACCTCAAGTCAGGGGACCCCATACTGTACCGCCCCATTCACCCAGACCCTGACGACAGATGCGTCAGGGGTAGGCTGGGGTGCCCATCTAGGGTCTCACCAGACTCAAGACAGCTAGTCTCAGTTCGAACAAAGACTCCACATAAACGTCCTCGAGCTGAGAGCAGTCCTCTGTGTCCTCCAGGCTGTCCTCTTAGTTGTTCTTCCCGGTCACCTCCTCATACAATCAGACAACGTGTGTTGTGTGGTACCTCAGCAAACAGGGGGGAACTCATTCCTATCCCCTCTGCAGGGAAGCAACGAGAGTCTGGTACTGGGCATCCCAGCACAGCCTCCATCTGATGGCTGTCCATGTGACAGGGATAGAGAACACTCTTGCAGATGCCGTAAGTCACTCATCAGCCAAGTCTTACGAGTGGGAACTCAACCAGGTTGTGGCAAACATTTCCCAGCACTGGGGGACTCCTCAAATGGACCTCTTCACCTCCCCAGACAGTGCCAAACTTCCCGTCTTCTGCTCGCTCGCTCCAGGGCGAGAGGTTTTTTGTCGGGACTCACTGTCTCTGTGCTGGAAGTTCAAATTTGTTTACGCATTCCTTCCGATCCCTCTGATCCCGAGAGTGCTCAACAAGCTAAGGTCAGAAGGAGGTCAAATGATCCGCATTGCTCCTTTCTGGCCGAGGCAAGCCTGATTCTCTCTTCTGCAGCAGTTTTCTGAGGAACCTCCTCTTCCTCTACTACTGTTGCATCACTTGCTGACCCAGGAGCAGGGGACCATGGTCCTTCCAGGCCTCAAGTCTCTACACCTTCACACGTGGCTCCTTCAGACATAGCTAAAGCTCATTTTGGAGTTTTCCCTGCAGTAGCAGACATCCTGGTGGAGGCCAGAAAGCCTTCCACCAGGTCCACCTACGCCATGAAGTGGAAACGCTTTACCATCTGGGCATGTTCTAAAAACCTAGAACCATTTTTTTGCCCAGCCAGCAAGATTCTGGACTGTCTTAGGCACCTATACAACTTGGGCCTTAGTTACTCATCAGTGAAAGTACATATGGCAGCCATTTTGGCCTACCACATCCCTTTCTGGAGCACGACATTTGCCCAACTAGAAGTTAAGACTTTTCTGCAAGGGGTCCTGCACCTAAGGTCCCCGATCCGCAACCCTGCTCCCCCTTTGGACTTAAACTTCATCCTAGAGAAGCTTACTGTGCCTCCCTTCGAACTTGCAGCTGAGGCAGAGCTAAAGTTTCTTTCTTGGAAGGCAGTATTTCTGGTGCCATTACCTCAGCTCGGATGATTTCTGAGCTGCAAGCCCTAATGTGCAAAATACCCTATTTTTTGTCCACAAGAACAGGTTAGCCATGCTTACTAACCCAAAATTGCTTCTGAAAGTGGTGGCTGAATCTACTCTGAATCAGTCCATCTTGCTTCCGGCATTCTTCACGGAGCACTCCAGTCAAGGAGAATATCTCCTTCATACCCTGGATGTACATAGACTTCTGAGATACTACACTCACAGCACTAAGGATCTCAGAAAAACAAATCAACTCTTTGTGTCTTTTGCTCACAAGAGAGAAGGCAGTCCTGTTTCCAAGCAGTGCCATTCTAGATGGTAGCCAAATGTATCACTTTCTGTTACGACATGTATCACAAGACCCTTCCGGGTCAGGTCAAAGACCACTCCACAAGAGGGGTTGCGGCCTCAGCTGCTTGTTTTAAGAATGTGTCAGTGGCTGAAATCTGCGCAGCCGCAACCTGGACTTCCGTCCATACCTTCCCGCAACCTGGACTTCCGTCCATACCTTCATTAAACATTACAGTTTAGACACTGCCTCTCGGTGCAGAGCAGGCTTCAGGCTAGCTGTTCTGCAAGGGCTTCTTTCGTGATCCCTGTTCATAATCTAGGCCTTTGTGGATGGTGTTTCCTCCTCCCACTTTTCTTATTGTTCTAGACTGCTTGGGACTCAGTCCTACTTGTGAATGCCTACTGCAAGAGCCCTCTCGAAGTAAGATAGTACAGTTATGTAAGAACTTACTGTAACAGTAGATCTTCGAGAGAGGCTCTTGCAGTAGGTATTACCTTCCCTCCCCTTCCCTCCCTCCAACCCCTCAATTTCTTCTGTTTCGGATACAGGGGAGCATATCCTCTTCTCTCTTGTCAGACCTTTGGCTCTTGGTAGGAAAGAACTGGAGGGTGGGTGTCAGGACCGCCCCTTTATACCAACGTCAGCTGATGTCAGTCACCTGATGTGAGGGTGGTTCCTGCCAGAGACTGCTAGCTAGAGATTTTTCCTTGGGGTCCTGACACCTAGTGGCTCAGTCCTGCTTGTGAATACCTACTGCAAGAGCCTCTCTTGAAGATCTACTGTTACGTTAAGTTCTTACATAACTACTTTCCTGTGGGTCCTAAGCCAGGTGGCTCGGCCGATGGTTCTTTGGGTGGCAGGTCTTTGCCTGTCGCTCTCCCGGCCAGGGTGTCTGCCGAGTCCTCCTCGATGTCAGGGACTGACTCCACTAGGCAATGCCCAGGATAGACGCTCTACTCCCCTGTGAGAGTGGCGCCTTTGTCCCACTCAGGAGTCAGCTCCCCAGTTTAGGTGACTTGTCCTAGGCGGACACCAACTGAGTCACCAGCCTGGCACCGGACTACGCCTATGCCTTCAATGCCAACTTCTCCGACATCTCTTCCAGCGACCCTGCCACCACCTCACCTTCCTAAGTCACCAGCAGGGCCTGAAGCCCACCCCAGCTGACACCCGAGGACCCAACGCCCAATGGCCTGATGCCTGATCCAGCCTGTCTGACACTAGATGGCTCTGTCCCCCAGAGACTGATGCTGGGTAACCTGGATCAACCAGCACTGACACCCAGGGTTACCACAGCCTGATGACCAGATGCCAGGGCCCTCTTAGCCAAACCCCTCAATGCTGGGCACACCAGCCCCGCTGCTCAATCCTCCACAGACTTTAAATTAGCTTTCTGCAGCCTGGTGACCTTATTTTAAGGACACCCCTAAGGAGTCCTCCAAACCTACTCCTCAGTGTCCACCTCCTGACAAGCCTCTATTTCACCCACCTATCCCTCCACCTAGGGAAACTACTCCAACACCAGATGATGCTGGTACCGCCCTCCAACCAAAGGGAGGCCGTGAGCAACCCCACTCCCCTTCGCCCTCCCAGATTCTGGTAATTTGGATGAATACTCTTCTTCCTCCACAGGCTGTGATGACTCTGACCTTCCATCGGAGCCGGAGTGGACTAAAGACACTCCTTGTCCCCCCCACCCCTGACTATCCAACTTTCATGGATGTCATGTGGCACATCCAGCAGCTGAATGGCTGGGAGACAGAGGAGCTGGATCCAGAGCGATGTAGGGTAGCTTCCTTTCTTGGAAAGAAGGACACCCTGCCCATGGTTGTTCCTCCACTTATTGACTCCCATAAGGATGTCAGCAGGGCAGCTTAGAAGCACCTCTTTTCAATGCCTTTGGTCTCCACAAAATCAGGCTGGCTGTATTGTGCTCCCAGGGACTATCCTTTTTATGGGAAGTACCCGGAGGCAGACTCCATCGTTATTAATGCTACTCACGATCTCTCCAAGAACCCTAGGCACCTGAGCTCTTAGCCTCCAGATAAAGACTCCAAACAAATTGATCAGTTAGCTAGAAAGGTATATTCCATGACCACATGTGCTGTACAGTCTCAGAATTTCCTTGCCCACATGGTCTAGTACCAGAATGCCCTGTGGGAAAAGGCCGTAGAGGTGGTTCAGGCCATGCCTGATTGCCCCAGTAGAGCAGAGCTGATGGCCATGCTGAAGTCAGGCTCGGATGTTGGCAGCTATGTCCTCCGAGCCTCTTATGACATGGTAGACTGTGTGGGAAGGGCTGCAGCCTCTGCAATCTGTATTCGTCAGTACTCATAGATGAGGGTGTCCGGTTTTGCACCAGATGTACAATCCAAAATAATGGATGCCCTTTTCAGGGGTCCTTTCCTGTTTGGTGAGGACTCACAGAATATTATTACTTGTCTGCAGTTATCAGGAAAGGTTATCAGATCCATACATACCATGTGCAAATCTCAGCCTAAACAATATCCCAAGCAGTCCTTTCGTAGGAATGCCAGACAGCAACCTAGAGGTAAGCAGCACAGAGCAGGATTCAAGTGTAAAGCTTCCACCCCTGCTTCCAGAGGTTCTGCCCCTTGGGCTCCTAGGACCTCCCAGGCCATGCTGCCCCTCCCCAGTTCCTCAGCATGACTCCTTGCCTGACCGCCCCCCGGCCGAAGCCTTGGGGGAGGCGGTGGGGGGTTGATTCTCCTTGTACGTAGAAGGCTGGCATTGGATAACCTCAGACCAATGGGTCCTTCAGCTGGTGGAAAAGGGGAACACTCTGGAATTCACAGAATTGCCCCCAGATAACCCACCTGTCCCCTCCCATTACCCTGAGGCTCACATTGCCCTCATAGAAGGGGAAATTCAGGCCCGGCTGCAGAAGCAGGCCATAGAACCGGTTCCTTTGGCACAAAGGGGGAAAGAGTTTTATTCCCACTTCTTCCTGGTGCCAAAGAAAACAGAAGACCTGCATCCTATCCTCGATCCCAGCCACCTGAATCAGTATATAGAGTACAAACGGTTCAGGATGGTCACTCTGCTCAGTTTTCTTCCTCTCCTCCGTCAAGTGGATTGGTTATGCTCTCTGGACATTTATTTTATTTATTTTTATTTATTTATTAGAATATCAGAAGTACAATCCTTTGAGTTATAGACTCATTTCCAAAGGCTCCTCGTTGGATGACAAATACAGATGTGACAGTAGTACATACAGTAAAGACAACGTTACATTGGTTACCCACCTGACAGCGACTTTTCGACAGCGAGGTGCCCTACAGTGACTTCTAGCGCCATGCCACTGGGAACCTGCTGGAACCTGGCGCTGTCTGTCGGGGTCCTGCCCCCCAAGCTCCAACTTGGAGTTGATGATCACAAGTGGGGGTGCGGGGGGTGGTTAAGGGTATTTGAAAGTACTTACTGGCACGAAACCAGCAGCCAATGGCAAAATGCAGTCAACCTGCTGGTTTCGCTGTTGGGGCGTTCGACAAAAATGTTGTCGAACACCTGTCATGGATCCACATTACATAACTGGTTGGATGGTAGATGTACAAACATTATTAAACAATACATAGATACATAGACAGTGTCGGCAGATAAGGGCCTATGGCCCACCCAGTCTGCCCATTTAAGTTTGTAAGTTCAGTTTATGTTTTCCAGGAAGTCTGTTGCCCCTTACCCCTGACCTCCAGAATTCCTTTATGTCTATCCCATGCATTCTTAAATCCCGTGATTGTTTCAGCCCCCACCACTTCCTCTGGCAGGGTGTTCCACTTGTCCACCACCCGTTCTGTGAAGAAATTCTTCCTCACGTTTCCCTGAAGTCCTCCCTCCAACTTCATCCCATGCCCTCTAGTCCTGGAACATCTTTTTGTCTAAAATAGTGCATTCCTGCACCCTGTTCCTCCCTGTAAGATACTTGTATGTCTCTATCATATCCCTCTCCCTCCTCTCCTCCAGGGAGTACATGTTCAGTGCCTTCAACCTGTCCTCATAGGACTTGTGATGCAATCCATGCACCATCTTTGTTGCCCTCCTCTGAACCTTCTCTACCCTGTCTATGTCTCCATGTAGGTAAGGTCTCCAGAACTGCACAGTGTACTCCAGGTGCGCCTCACTAGTGTCTTGTATAGTGGAATTATGACCTCCCTTTTCCTGCTGGTGATGCCCTGCCTATGCATCCCAGCATCCTATTTGCTTTACCTGCTGCCTTGTCACACTGTTTCCTGCCTTGAGGTCATCAGATGATAACTCCAAGATCCCTTTCCTGCTTGGTGCATGCTATATCCTCACCCCCAACTGATATGTTGTGCCAGGGTTTTGTGCCCCATATGCATTATCTTGCACTTCCTTGCATTGAATTTCAACTGCCAAACACCTGACCATTCTTCAAGTTTCTGCAGGTCCCTTCTCATTCTGTCTACACCCTCTGGTGTGTCTACTCTGTTACAGAGCTTTGTGTCATCAGCGAACAGTGAAATTCTGCCTTCTAGGTCCCTGCAATGTCACTGATGAAGATATTGAATAGTACCGGTCCCAGCACTGATCCCTGTGGTACCCCACTGGTCACTCTTCCCTCTGTGGAGTGACAGCCATTTACCACCACCCTCTGTGTCCTGCTGCCCAGCCAGTTACCTACCCACCGCACTACAGTCCTGCCCACACCCATATTCCCCAGTTTGTGCAATAGTCTTCTATGTGGCACAGTGTCAAAGGCCTTGCTGAAGTCCAGATAGGCCATGTCCACTGCCCTCCCCTGATCCACCTCCCTAGTCACCCAGTCAAAAAATTCAATGAGGTTGGTCTGACATGACCTCTCCCTGGTGAAACCATGCTGCCTTGGGTCCTGTAGTCCATTGACAACCAGATGTTCCACCAATCTCTCCTTCAGTAGTGTGCTTCCATGATCTTCCCCACTACCAGGTGAGGCTGACGTGTAGTTCCCTCCCTCTTGTTCCCACTTTTGTATAAGGGGACTACATCTGCTATCCTCCAGTCTTTGGGTACCTCCCTGTTTCTAGTGATCGGCTAAACAGGATAGCAAGAGGTTCAGCCACCTCCTCTTAGTTCTTTAAGGACCCTGGGTGCACCCCATCTGGCCCCATTGCTTTATCAACTCTTATTACTTCCAGTTCCTTCAGGACCCTTTCTCATGTAAAGGGACTTGTGTCCATTTCTGCACCATTCTCACCCCTTGTACTCCATTCAGACCCATTACCCTCCTCTTCCTCAGTAAAGACTGAGCAGAAATACCTGTTCAATATGTCAGCTTTACTGTTGTCATCCTCCACACAGCCCTCATCCTCCCCCTTCAGTCTCACTATCCCTCCCTTTGCCTTTCTTTTTTCACTTATGTACCTGTAAAAGGTTTTGTCCCCTCTACCCACTGATTTTGCAATGTGTTCTTCTGTCTGAGCTTTGGCTTCCCTTACTGACCTCCCTGCCTCCCTTTGCTTCTCCTGGTACTTCTCCCTATCCCCTTCTGCCTGTGTCTTTTTGTATTGCCTGAATGCAATCTTTTTGGCTTTCACTTTCTTTGCTACCTCTTTGGAAAACCATAATGGTCTCTTCCTTTTCCTTTTGCTAACCTGCTTAATACATAATTCTGTTGCTCTTGTAATCCCCATTTTAAATACTTCCCACTGTTCCTCAACTCCTGATTCCTGCCCATTCCCTTAATGCCTCTTTCAAGTATCTCCCCATTTTCTCAAAGTTTTCCCCTAAAATCAGGATAAGTGTTTTGTGTGGTTTGGTTCTGCTCTTTCTGTGATTTCAAACCACAGTGACTGGTGGTCACTGTTCCCCAGGTGCTCCCCACTCTTACCCCATCACACTGTCCCTGTTTGTGAGCACAAGGTCCAGTGTTGCCTTCTGCCGAGTTGGTCCCATGACCAGTTGCTTGAGGAAGGCACCCTGAAGGGTCCAGGATAAATCTGCTCCTAGTTGATGCTGCTGCTGGGATGCTCCAGTCCACGTCTGGAATTGAAGTCTTCAACCAGTACTACCTCACCCTTGTCTGCCATCCTCTGGATGGCTAGCATCAGCTCCCTATCTGTTTCTTCCTCCTGGGCTGGTGGTCTATAGACCACATCTGTGCGGATGGCTGGCCCCATTTTCCTTTCCAGCTTAACCCACAGTATCTCTCCCCCATTTTGTTCCTCCTGGATCTCTGTGGCCCTTATGTCATTTTTCACATACAGTGCCACTCCTCCTCCCTTCCTGCCTGCCCTGTCTCTTCTGAATATGTTGTAGCCAGGTATGGCCAACTCCCAGTCGTGGTTATCATTACACCAGGTTTCAGTGATGGCCACAATGTCCAGGTCTGACTGCACCATGACAGCCTCCAGATCTTCCATCTTGTTGCTAAGGCTCCTGGCATTTACACACATGGCTTTCCATGATTTGACCTCCCTAGACTGTTTCGCTGTTCTACTCAGCCCCTTCCTTGGTTGTCCTTTATCCCTGGTTCACCTTGCTGTCTGCCCTTCTGCTGAATTTTGCCCTATTCTGCCTATCCACCTCCTGGGTGCTAATCTCCATCTTTGCACTTGGCTAACCTCCACATCCTTTCCTTCCATTTCTCTGGGTACCTCTATTTGGTTGTCCCTGTTTGGCAGTGTGGCATATGAGTTCTTGAGTGGAATAGGATCTGGGATGCCTCTGCCTGACTGGTCTAACCTCCTGAGCCCACCGTCATCCAGTACTCCCTCGTTCTCTGCATCCTTTGAGGCAGCTGCATTGGACTGAGTGGTCTCTGGATAGGGATGATGGTACTCCTGACCCAGTTTACTTCCGCTCTGAGTCTGGCTACCTCATCCCGCAGTTCAGAAAGATGCATGCAGATAGGGCAGCACCTCAGTGTCCAGAAGATCTGCCTGAATATGGCTGCCCCACAGCCACTGCATTGCACCACCTCGTGATTATACTGCAATTATACTGCTATTCCACTCATTTGTCTGCTACTGAAGCTCTCCTAGTTCCTTTTTATTAATTTACTGTCCTAAAAATCCTGCCACTGTTCCTCTATAATATTTGAAAATACATACACTTCTATCTCACCTCTTTATCCTTACCATCAAAAGGTAACTACAATCACAATAATCTACCTTCTACTAATACAGATTCTATCACAGAATCAGAGCACAATGCAAAAACATCTGCTACTTAGCAACAACAAACAGGTGACAACAAACCAAGTTGATGTAGCTTTTTTTAAAATAGAAAAAAAAATGTAGTCGTTTAAACCAATAGAAATCAGCAGTTCCAAAAGCACCTTGAACTACAAGAAAGAACACAGTACCACACCACAATATAATACTTTGATGCATACCTATACAGAGTGTTAGCTAAGCAGTTAGATAAGTCATTTGCAGTGCTAAGCAGTTGCAGGCATCCTTTGCAGTGGAGCAGTGCAAGCATTATAATACATTTGTGCATACCTATACAGAATATTAATTTTATTGGTTACATACATTCTTTGCAAAGCAGTGGTGTAGGCTTTGACACAGTGATAGCTAAGCAGAATAACAAGAGAGCAGAGACATGATAGTGGGCCCTGGTGGGGTTAAGTGGAGCAGTCTTAGGTTAGACCTTGTCTTGGTGTGGGCCCACTTTAGTAGCGACTGGGCTGAGGTTTGAAAATGGCAGTAGGACTATTGTGGACAGGTGCAGGTACGTTTGGTATAGAAGTGATTTTTGAGGGCCACTTTGAAAGTTCCAAGCTTGGTGTGGGTAGTGACCGAGAATGGTAGGGCGTTATACCAGGCAGGGGCCGTGACTTGGAACGATCTCTGGGCAAGCATAGTCCTGACACTGGGGATGGCCAGTGTTATTGTGTTTGTTCTGCATGTATGGACTTTTGGGGTGGCTAGGGGCAAGGAGGCTGACACTCCTTGGGGTGTCTGCCCAAGGAGGGATTTTTGGCCATGAAGCATGCTTGGAACTGAAGCCTTTCATTAAGGTTGAGGATCTGGGCACGGTCATAGAGGGTGCATGTGTGAATCATGCGATCAGCCCCTGATAGGAGCCTGCAGGCTTTTTTGATAGCTACTTTAATCTTGTTGAGAGCAGTGGTGTCAGTGGCGGTGTAGACCAGTAGGTCGTAGTCGACCAGTGGCATAACAAACGACGTGATGGCTAGACACAGGGCTTCAGGGGGTAGACAGTCCCTGTGTCGGTAGAGGAGGCCAATTCAGGCATTCATCACAGTTGCAAGTGTGCTGATGTGGCCGTGAAAAGTGAGAGCAGGGTCGAACATGATCCCAGGGTATTTATATGATGAGACCTGTTCTAGGGGGTGGTGTGAGCTGGACAGGATTCTCAGTTGGGCATTTTTTAGTTTGGTTTGGTGGTGTGCAAACAGCATGGTTTTAGTTTTTTTCTGATTTAGTACTAGCTTGTACTCGGCAAACCATTGCTCGGCTTGGCTGAATGAGTGCTGCAGCAAGGCCTGTAGGTTGGCAGGGTTTGCGAGGGAGGCACAGAGGATGGTGTCATCTACATATAGAAGTATCTTGCCAGAGCTGGAGGTGGGAAACGTATTCAGAAATAGGCTAAAAAGTAATGGCCCTAGGATGGAGCCCTGTGGGACTCCAGAGCGAGTGGGGCAGGTGCTGAATACAGTATTATCTTAACACATTGCGTCCTGGAGGTCAAATAGCTGGCAAACCAGTTTAGGGGACCTTGAGAGAGGCCTGTGTGCATCAGGGTGTTCAGCAGGAGGGGGTGGCTAACCATGTCAAAGGCCCTGGACAGGTCAATGAACACGGCCCCTGCCAGCTGTCCCTTGTCTAGGACAAAGTGAATATAGTTCGAGAATTCAATGAGAGCCATTGTAGTGCTGTGTCCGGCTCGGAACCCATGCTGCTCCACACACAGCAGGTTATGGGTTTCAAGGTAATTGGTCAGTTGGTCTGCCACTACCTTTTCCGGGGCCTTGGACAGTGGGGGGAGAATGGAGATTAGGCAGTAATTCCCTGGGAGTAGTGGATCCCCACCTTTGTGGATGGGCATTACAACCACATTTTTCCATTTACTGGGGAACTGTCCAAGGTGGAGAGAGCAGTTTAGTAGGGCAGTTAGTGGGACAAGCAGTGTGTCCAGGACCAGACTGAGGAGGTTGATGTCTAGAGGGTCGTTAAGGAGGCTGGTGTCATTCAGGGCCTTGATCAGGTAGGATTTGGCTTCCTGGGGGGAGATGGTCTGGAGATAGAAAGGGGGGCATGGGGGGGTTCTTGGCTGGGTGTGGGGTCGAAGAAATTGGGAGGGAGCACAGAGCCTAGGTCCGTAAAGTTGGAATTGAGCGTAGCGGCAATTTGTTTCAGGTCACTGGTGACCGAGCTATTTGTGGAGATCTGGAAGGAGGGGAAGGGGCCACGACTTCCCATATAGTGTTTTTATATTATTCCAAAATTTGCGTGATGAGCCCCAGGTGGCAGTCAGGGTGGCTCTGTAATGCTTGGCTTTTGCTTTGCAGATGGCCCAGGTGCATTTGTTCTGTTCTGCACAGTAGGCTTTCATGTCTGTGGGTTTGCCTGATTCATTTGCCTTATACCAAAGGTTGTCATGGTTCTTGAGCTACTGTAGGAGGATGGGGTAATCCAGGGGGCATTTTGCCTCTTGAGGTGGGTCTTTTTTAGGGGAGCGAAGGTGTCGCAGGCTAGGGTGAAGGTTTTGTTGAAGTATTCTAGCACTGCATCCACCGAGGTGGCAAAGTATGTAGGTGACCAGTTGCAGTGAGCTAGGTGATGCTTGAGGTTCATAAGACTGCCGAGGTGGAGGCGGCGACGGAGCATGGTGGGGGTGGGGGGGGCGGCAGGTTGCTTGGCCGACAATGTAAAGATTACTGGGGAGTGGTCACTGAGGGAGTTAGGGAGGACCATAACATCCTCGATTTTATGCAGGCAGTTAGTTAGTACAATGTCCAGCAAGGTTTGCGTCCTGGTGGCTGAGTTGTATCTTATGGGTTGGGTCACCATGCAGGACGCATACCTCGACATTCTTCTTTTCCAACCCCACAGGAGGTTCCTTCACTTCCGCTTCCAGGGAAATCACTACCACTTTTGGGCTCTGCCTTATGGCCTGTCCTCGGCCCCCAGAGTTTTCACCAAATGCCTCGCAGTGGTGGCTGCAGCCTTAAAGAGACAGGGCCACTATGTATTCCCTTACCTGGATGACTGGTTGTTGACTGCCCCCACCAGGGACCGGCTTCTACACACCATGAAGGCTACCTTCACCCTGTTTCAGGACCTAGGGATTACCTTAAACCTCCCCTAGTCCTCTCCTTGGCCAAGTCAGCAGCTGCACTATATAGGAGCGATCTTGGACACGGCTCAAGGCAAAGCTATCCTACCTCCAGACAGAGCAGAGTGCCTTCAGATGCATGATCAGCAGATGTCCTCGTCGCGACAGGTTCCTGTCCTCAGACTCCTTGGACACATGGCAGCGGCCACTGCCACAGTCCCCCTGGCTCAGCTTTACATGAGGGTGGTCCAGTGGAACCTGAGAGTCCAGTGGGACCAGTGGTCAGACATCCTAGAGCAGCCTGTCTTGGTGTCAAACCCTGTATGGCAGGCCCTAGCATGGTGGCTAAATCCCTCCAATCTTTCCAGGGGGGTTTACCTGCGGAAGGAATCTCCCAGCCAGATTTTGACCACAGACATATCGGACCAAGACTGGGAAGCCCACTTGGGAGACTGTCAGACACAAGAGACCTGGTTCCAGCACAAACTCCATCTACACATCAATATCCTGGAGATGCAGGCAATTCTATATGCTCTTCAGGCCTTTCAGACAGTTTTTTTGCTCAGCCCTCTGTTGATCCAGATGGACATCATGTTGGTGGTCTTCTACATAAACAAGCAAGGGGACTCCTTCTTATCCCCTCTGCAGGGAGGCCATTAGAATCTGGTCATGGGCAGTGAATCATCACCTAAACTTGACAGAAGTCCATGTTCCAGGTGTACAAAACACCCTGTCCGACAGCCTAAGCCAGTCCTGATCCAAGGCTAATGAATGTGAACTTCTTCACTTAGTGGTTGAAGACCTCTGTCAGATGGGGATGTCCAGAACTGGATCTCTCTGCCTCCCCATCCAATGCAAAACTGCCCAGTTTCTGCTTGCTAGATCCAGGGCCTGGTGTTTTCTGGTGAGATGCGTTGTTCCTCTCCTGGATGGGAAGGTTTTTTTATGCATTCCCTCCCTTCCCTTTACTGCAGAGAGTACTTCTCAAGCTGCAGTTGGAGGAAGCAAAGATGATTCTAGTGGCACCCTTCTGGCTGTGCCAGATTTGGTTTCCCCTCCTTCAGCAACTTGCAGTGGAATCTCCAATCTCCCTACCCCTGCGCCCAGACTTGCTCTCCCAGGAACAGGGAACCCTGGTCAGCCAGGAAATTACTGCCCTGTCAGTTTGACCTCAGTCATAGGGAAAATTATGGAGTCATTACTAAAGGGGAGGATAGTGGGTGGTATACCTGAAAGATACTGGAAAAATGGACCCAAGACAACATGGCTTTACAGCGGGATGATCTTGTCAAACCAACATAATCGACTTCTTCAACTGGGTCACCAGAATAGTGGATCATTGAGGGGCAGTGGACATTTTGTATACCTGGATTTCAGCAAGGCCTTTGACACCGTTCCTCACAGAAGGCTAACAGACCAGCTGGAACATACAGGAGTAGGACAAAAGGTAGTTAACTGCATCAGCAACTGGCTAAATAATAGGACGCAGTGAGTGCTAGTAAATGGATCTCTGTCGATGGAAGAGAGTGTAACCAGTGGTGTCTTGTAGGGGTCAGTATTGGGACCTCTCCTCTTCAGCATCTTTATAGGAGACATCGCAAATAATTTGAAAGGGAAAGTTTGCCTGTTCGCTGATGATACTAATCTCTGCAACAGAGTGGACTCGCAGGAAGGGGTAGACAACATGAAAGCTGACCTTAGAAAGTTGGATGAATGGTCCAGGGCTTGGCAGTTAAAATTTAATGCCAAAAAATGAAAGGTAATGCACCTGCGTAGGAGGAACACAAGAAATAAGTATACACTGGGAGGACATCAACTCGAAGAGACACAGATAGAGCGAGATCTCAGCATAATGTTCACTGATGACTTAAAGGTAGGAAAACAGTGTGAGAAGGCAGCACAGAAAGCAAATGGAATCCTCCGCTGTATTAGTAGGGGCATTACTAGTAGGAAGCAGGAGGTTATCATGCCTTTTTACAGGCCCTTGGTAATGCCACACTTGGAATACTGCGGTCAGTTCTGGAGACATCACCTCAAAAAGGACATTGACCATTTGGAGACAGTGCAAAGAAGAGGTACAAAAATGGTGCAGGGTCTACGCGACAAAAAGTACAAGGTGTGACTCGGAGTTAAATTTATACTTCCTTGAGCAAAGAAGAAACAGGTGACATGATCAAAACATTTAAGTATGTGAAGGGGCTATACACAACTCAGGCAGGTAATCTATTTCAGCACAACACAACAGCATGTACAAGGGGCCATAATTTGAGGATGGTGGGAGGTAGGTTCAAAAGCAACCTCAGGAAGTACTTCATCATGGAGAGAGTGGTGGAACCATGGAACAGCCTCCCCCAGGAGCTGGTAGCATTAAAGACATTTAGAGATTTCAAACTAGCATGGGATAGGCATTGCAGACAGGTTAGGTTGCAGGCAACATTGGGGGGTAGATGGATCATGCAGTCCTCATTTGATGACATTTTTCTTATGTTCTCATAGTCCATCTGGATTTCAGATCTCTGCATCTCCATGCATTGCTCCTGCGGACCTAGCTATATCCCGATTCGAGGTTCCCCCCAGGGTGGCAGATGTCATAGTGGCCACTAGGAAACTTTCCACAAGGGCCACCTATGCAATGAAACAGAAGCGGTTCTGCTTCTGAGCCACTGCCAGGCATTTAAACCCTTTCACCTACCTGGTGAATTCTGTACTGGAGTATTTTCTAACCCTGTCAGACTCAGGTGTGAGCTACTCCTGTCTTAAGGTGCATCTGTCTGCCATCTCTGCCTATCATGCACCTATTGGGGCAAAACTCTTGCCCAGCAGGATCTTCCCCATACGTTCTTATGGGGCATTTTGCATTTGAAGCTTCCCATTAGGGATCCAGTCCCACCATGGGACCTTTTGTTGTTTTGGAAAAGCTTACCTTGCCTCCCTTCGAACCTACTGCAAGTTGCGAGCTGCGCTTTCTGTCATGGAAAGTGTTATTTTTAGTTGCCATCACTTCTGCTTGAAGGATTTCCGAGCTTCAGGCTCTGATGTGTAAAGAGCCTTATTTGGTTTTCCACAAGGACAGGGTGTCCTCAAAAACTCATTGCCTCATTGCCTTACTCCTTTTGCCAGGGTCTCCTGCTGGAGAACTGAGGTTGGGCTGGGGGACCACCTCTTTTATACCATACGTGATGTTGGGGGTGGGCTGACATCAGGGGGCAGTCCCCTGCTATAGACTGCTAGCTAGAAGTTTTCCGTGGGGTCCTAGTGCCTGCCAGCTTCAGTCCTAAAGGTGTTATCTGCTGCAAGAGCTCCTCTCGAAGATCTACTGTTACAGTAAGGTCTTACATAACTGTGCTTTTCCCTGTCAAGCCTGTCGACATGTGACTCTGGTTGTGTAGGCTGCTGAGTTTCTTGAGCCTGATGACCCATTGTTGGACGAGGGTGAGGCCGAGGGAGTCAGTCTCACAGACTTTGGTGCTCCTGGTCCTCATTTAGGAGGACATAGCATGGTTGGTGCCCCCGACCGATCCACCACGGGACCAGCCACCACCCAGGGTCAGGTGTTGCATGCCTATGCTACTCAGTGTCAGTAGGTATGTGATTTATGGCCATTGGCATGAAGACCCCTCTTGCCATTGGCTGCCTGGTCAATGGGTGAAGTTGCAGTTGAGGTTGTAGTCGACCAGGTACTCACTCTCTTGATCCAGTTGTCTGGAAGGCATCGCCATCTGCGTTCCTCGATCTCCTCATCATCTGACTTCTCTGCTGATTAGAGCGGATCTGCCACCTTGACAGCCACCGGTCGGCACTCCAACCAAGGAGGCTAGCCGTTCGGGCTGCCAGCTTGCAGGTCTGGCTGTCAGTACGGATCACCAGGGTGAGGATTTCTGGGTGATCTATGGAGAGATGCAGCTGAGGGTAATTTTTGAGGAGTCACTGGACATCTCTGATCAGGAGTCCATGGCCTTCTTGGAGATTTCTCTCTTCAACTGCAGCTTGTTTGAAGAGCTTTCCACCGAGCATGACCTGACGACTTTTGGGGTGCTTCTTAGACTTATTTCAGAATCCATGTCAGTCCTGCTTGAACCAGTCCAGAAGAGGGCTAAGTACCTTCTCACAGACATTCTGGACCAGGACAAATCCCTGGGGGTCACCTTCCCTGTGGCTGAGGCCATTCAAGGACTTCTCTCTTTGACTGCAGCTTGGTCGAGGAGCTTTCCATCGAGCATGGCTTGGCAACTTTTGGGGTGCTTCTCAGACTTATTTCAGAATCCATGTCAGCCCTGCTTGAGCCAGTCCAGAAGAGGGCTAAGTACCCTCTCATGGACATTCTGGACCAGGACAAATCCCTGTGGGTCACCTTCTCTGTGGCTGAGGCCATTCTGGGCCTGTCCCTGGAGCTTTGGCAGCATCCAGCATCCTGCCCTACACCCTCTGCCTGTATGGTCCATAAGTATGTTGTTACCACGGGCTCCCTTTCAGGTTTTTCAGATCACCCTTCAGTGTTCCCTAAATCCAGGCATCAGGGGCAAGTGGACAAGCCTCTGGACAAAGAGTCTCACAAGACTGACCATGCTGCTAAAAAGGTGTATGCAGTAGTATCTCTAGGTCTCCAGCAGGTTAGCAGTGCTGTGTTGATGGCTAACTTCAGTCACTTATGGATAGGAGTCCTTGATGTTGTCCTCCCTCACCTCTCTGTGGAGCAACAGGTGTCGGTGAAGCTCATCAGAGACCAGGGTCAGTAGCTGGCTGAACACCAGCTCCAGACAGCCTTGGACATGGGCGACTCTTGCACCCGTGCAGTAGCAGTGACTCTCTCCATGTGTTGTAGGTCTTGGCTGCATGTGTCCAACTTCATGGCGGACACCCGGAATAGTCTGGCCAATGTACCTTTTCTGGGCAGTGACCTCCTTGACCCTGGGGTGGAAAAAAATCTGACCTGGATTGAGAAGTCCACTGTCACCCTTGATTCTGTGACTTTGTCCCAGAAGGACCAGAAATAAAAGCCTGAGAAATAGGCTTTGTATTACTGGTCCTTTCAGTTGTAGCCTGTCAAGCAGCAGCTCCAATAGGTACAGTTCCAGGCCTGACGCCTCAAGCCTAAGTCCAGGGCCCAAGGTCTGGAAAAAGGGGGCAGGGGTGGTGATGTCCCTCTGGCAGCAGCTGCTGGTGCCCCTGCAAAAGCTGCCTAGTAACAGATTGGGGGTGCCATCCCTCCACCTGTCCAGTCCCCGACTGCTCTCCTGGTCAGAGGCTAGCTGCGTCACTTCTTGCCACATTGATCCACTATCAAAATGGACAAGTGGGCGTTGGATGTAGTAGGCAGAGAATTGTCTCTGAACTTCAGGGCTCTCCCACTCTGCCACCTCCATGTGCCTCAGGAGTCCAGGGTGTCTTAGGACATGCTGTCTGTTGTCAGGCTGGACATTGCTCAGCTCCTTGCAAAGGGGGCGATAGCCCCTATCCCAGATGCCCTTGCCAGTCAGGGTTACATGTGCGGGTACTTGCTGGTCTAGAAACTTGTGGGGGGCTGATACCCCATACTGGATTTGCACAGTTTCAACCAGTTTATGCAAAATGCAAGTTCTAGATGGTCACTCTGAACCACATTAAACCATCCCTGGAGCAGAACATGTGGTTCTTCTCCCTGGACCTTGAGGATATGTTTTTCCACATTCTAGTCTGTGGTCCCACCACCAGTGCCTTGGGTCCTGCATAGAAGGGGGTACTGTACCATTTCCAGGTCTTTCCCATTGGCCTCTCCTCCATGTCAGGGGTCTTTACCAAATGCATGGCAGTGGTGGTGGCCCACCTGAGCCACCTCAAGGTTAGAGTGTACTCCGGATGACTGACTGAGAGCTGATCCATCCAAAGAGGATGTGGAGAGATCCACAGATCTGGCTCTCCAGACTTGCATTACATGGGCCTGTTGATAAACCCTGATAAGTCTGAACTGGTAGCAAAGCAAGTGATCAAGTTCATCAGTGCAGAACTAGACTGCCTGCGAGCTAAGGTCTGCTTCCCTGCAGACTGGGCACTGGATCTTACCTCCTTTGCTGGATAATTTCAGGGTATGCTGTGGTGCCCTCCACAAGATTTCCTGCAGCTGCTGGGGTACATGGTGTCGTACACCAGCATGGTCTGCTGGGCCTGCGTGAGGAAGCACAACCTCCGATGGGAGCTAGGCCATCAACGGTCCCAGCTCCTAGTCCTCTGGGACCAGGCCATAACAGTGACCAGCCAGTGTCAGATGCCATACAGTGGTGGCTAGTCCCAGAGCACCTGGAGGAAGGAATCCTATTTGGCCGCCCAGAACCAGCTGTCATGCTAATGACAGATGTGTCTCTGGTGGGTTGGGGAGTGCACCTGGGAGACCACACGGCCCAAGGGTTTGGTTACCCAGGGAGTCCCATCACCACATAATTTGTTTATTTATCTAAAGTTGATAACCAGGAAAGGCACACTGAGCCAACGCTCATTTCCAGGTGTGGCCCGGAGGTTGGGTACCAGGAGAATACAAAAGAAATGCCTTGCACGATATACAAAACAAATGGAAAGTAATAAGAAAATGTACAGGTTATTACAATATATATACAGATTATTACAATATATACAAGTTATTGCAATATATACAGAAAAGAAATAGTAAGGGGCTGTACATGAATAGCTTAGAGAATTACAGTGTATAAAGGGTGAAAGGTTGCAGAAGAGACATTTGAGAGACGTTTGAGGGTGAGTGTGGATACAAAGTAGGAGTGGGAAGGGGGGTCTTCACCCAGATGTCCTGAGAGGTAACATTGATTAGTAAGAGGAGGAAGGGGTTGGGAGGCAGGGGTGAGAGAGGAGTCAGGTGCAGGGAGAGGAAGGGATGAGCTTTATTAGATGCTTGAGGGCATGTTAGGAAGGAGAGTCATGAAGGGTTGGAGATAGCTGGTTCCAGAGGCAGGGAGACGGGCTGAGAAAGCGGCGATGCCTGAGGAGAACCAGTTGTACTGTATGGGATGGAGAAGGTGCGAAGGTGGTAAAAGCGCAGGGAATAGGGGGGAGCTGGGGCAGGGGAGAGGGTGGAGGATAGGTAAGGGGGGAGGAGGACAAACCAGTACTTGGCAATGAAAGTCAGGAAATGGAGGTACCTTCTGTGTGAGAGGGGGACAGGTTGAAGGAGGAGAGAAGGGAGCAGTGGTGAGTCCTAAGAGGGCAGTTTGTTGCAAAGAGGCAGAAGGAGTGGTGGAGGGTATCTAGATGGGAGAGCGTGGTGGAGGGAGCTGATGCATAGATAATATCACCGTAGTCAAACGGGGAAAATGGACTTGGATAGCAGGATGTGATGGAGGTGAAGAGGGATGGAATCTTTGTTTTGAAAGAGTACTCCAAATTTGGGGTGAAGTTTTGCACACATAGAGTCGGTGTAGACGGAGTAGTCAAGGTGCCGATCAAGCCAAATGCCCAGATATTTATAAGAGGATACAGAGTCGAGGGCATAAGGACCAAAAGCAAACTTGAGCACACTATTCACCATCAAGGTGCCTCTGCCATGTACTGCTGTACATCGAAAGGAGCAAAATAAAACATAGAGCACAAACACGTAGTGAAGTCGTTAGTTATTGAGCCAGAGCCGACAGGTACAGTGCCAAAAAAACCTACGTATCATCCTGCAGACGGGGCTTCCTCAGGGGGTGTGAGCCTTTGTAGCTGACAGTAGTTATACTCCAACATAATAAATGTTCATGCATGCAAATCTGTAAAATTAGCAATCAAGCACCATAGCCAAATAGTGATATCATATAAAGTGACAGTGCTTGAATAAATCAGTATGCATGCAAAATAAAAAAATTAAAACACAAACTATTTGGCAGCAACTGAAATAAGTGTTATAGTTACATATTATATTTAAGATAATAATTTTAATTAAGCAACTACTGTTGCCAGAAGATAGGGGGACGCAACAAAGCTGCCTTATTAGAAGGGGCTTAAAGCATAACTACCATGTACTTACTGAAAAGCCCCAAACAATGGCCATTATCTTAAACTGGAACAATTTCTTATTTTTTTCAAAAATAATTTAAAAAGGCAACTTGTTTGCGGAACATAACCTATGCCATAAATAACAAAATCTGGTCAGATCAACCACGGCTGCATAATAAAGTTAATGAAGTTGTGCGGAATTGTTAAGGAGGTATGGAGAAACAACACAATGATTTGTAAGTAGTAAGATTTGTTTTAGTTTATATTCTAAGGAGGGCATACACATTATTAGGAAAATATATGGAGGTGTACATTTTTATGGAAGGAATAGGAAGCAATATAGGTTTACAAAAGAACCCCTGAGCAAATGCCACTGAGGTATGTGTTATCCCAGATGATATTGGCCGGATAGCCAAATTTTAAAGAAAACACAATTGCACATACCCCAATAATGCAAAGCATCACAGGAAACGTACGCAAATCCCCATGATGGTACAGAAGGTGGCAGTACATGAAAAAGTAATGGCTGGCATATGTTCAGCCTTGGGATTATTTACACAGGTTTTTTTATTTTTTTTGAGAAACAGGGTTTTTTTTGTCCATGAGGTGATGTCAGTTATATTTAAGCAGTGTGTTGATGTCAGGAAGTCAGGTGTAATGATGGACTGTTAGCAGAGAAAAAGTGATAGTAACTTTCAGAGGGGGTCGCTTTTGATAAGGGTAAGTTAGTTATGCTTGTGATAATGGGAATATTAGGAATGTATGAGGTCTATGCAGACGTGGAGATCAAATATGCACAGTTTCATAAGTATGTGCTCAGAGTGCAGGCAAATGTGATATGCAGGTTTCTTTTAGAAATAGGTAAAAATAGCAATACATGCAATTGATGGAAAGATCAATAATTACATAGACATGTATATATAGAGAGAGAGAGAGAGAGACACACACACACACAGGCAGAATAGGAATGGCAGTGAAGTATTGCAGTGATGCCAACCCCACCCCCACCATTCAGAGATGGTCAGGCATTGGAGAGTGTCTTTGGGTTGTTGCCCACAACGCTGATGCCATTTCATCTCATCCTACCCTGCAGACACAGACAAGTGTCGAGGTGTGCCATGGGGTGTTCAAGCTTTACACTCACCCTATTCCATAAGGAAATACGCAGAAATGGGTACAGTACTGTATAAGAAAATGCAGTGAACTTTGGGGCTGAAGAGTCAAAGGCACACCTTGATACCTGTCACTGGCTGCAGGGTGGGGATGGGGTGGAATAGCTTGAGCATTACTGTTGACAATCCCAAGTCACACCCCTGATGCCTGTCAGTCCCTATAGTGCAGGGTGTTGTGGTCAAAAACCCTAATGCCCTGAGTGTTGTTATGTGTCTTCTTAACCTAGCAACAACATTTAATGCATTGCATTATAAGGACAAGTCAATGTTTTTAATACATTTACAGACAATTGCATAAACTTAATTTTCTTCATAGAATAATTTAAATTTAGTAACAGTGGTAGTACAAAGCAATTACCCAGACAACTTGAAAATTATACTACTTTATATCGTACATTGACTCCTCATAAGGACCTCCTTGAAATTGAGATGCAAATGTCACACATTTATCAAGTTTTCTAACAGGAATATTTTACTATCCTAAGTACATTTCTTGCTTCAGTAACTGCTCAGCACATCTATTGCGTGACCTGCTTATTGACATTTTACACCTGCTATGCAATGTACTGCTGCTTACTACACCAACATCATGAACCATAAAACAGATGACTGCCATAACTAGGGAGGCAGTATAGCACAGTGGTTTAAGGCTCTGAGCTGCAAATCTGGAGATCTGGGTTTGAATCCCACATCCCCCACTTGCATACTGGGCAGCCCTGAGCAAGTCACTTAACTTCCATGTGCTCCCATGTTGCCCCTGTAAACCAGCTTTCAGCTTAGTGTGCCACTCCTGGTTAAACAATTGAAAGAAAAAAAAACATTATATATTATTTTTCTTGCTTTATTTTGCTACTACAAGCTTTGACTAATACATCCATCCTTAAATGTACTTTTTATAGCTTATGTGTCTGTGACCTAGGCAGAACTACACTTAAAATCTCACACATAAATAAATAAATCATCAGAATAGCATTTATTTCAGTAGTATCTGCTTCCTTTTCAGGTGCCCACAACACTATGTATATAGCTATATCTTTTAACTTCAAAGCACTAAACCTATTCAAATGCACAGAAAACAAGACTTTATTCTCTTCACACATTACTGCTAAACTTCAGGTCCCAGAGAGATAAAATGTAGAGCTTCCCTAGCTATTTGGGTGGTGCTCAGCTGTGTGTGTGTGGGGGTATAAAAGCTTTTAAGAAACAGATACTCTAGTATCCAATATGGGATAGTCTTCTTTGGGTGACATGTTTTACCCTTTGTGGGCTTATACCTTAATTGTCATTCTTGTGTTGCAAGTGCTTGCTTTCCTCAAGTGCTGTAATTTCAGGATGCTGTTTCACAAGTGCTGTGTAAGAATGCAGTTTCAGGCACTCCTTAATTACTTTTTCTTTTCTTTTGAACCATAAGCTCTGATGCCCCAAGGAGCTCTGATAGTTGTTCCAACATGAAAGATCCACCTCATGCCCCTCCCACATGAACCAAAAAAAGGTGGGGGTGGATCTTTAAAAGCTTCTCAGTTGGAGGTGGGGAAGGATTTTACACAAAAAAAAAAAACAACTAATGCTTCCTCCCACTACTCAGATTCCAGTTCTTGTACCTCCCATTTAAGAAAGAAAACAGTGTCCTGCAACCATTGACTAACATGAAAGCATATTTATTTGAGGGTGGAAAGCATTTCATGAAGGAGGGTAAGGTGGAGGAGATTATTTGCACCTTCAGCCAGTTTCACAGACAGAAAACATGACATCAGCCCTTTTGTACATGCAAAATGTCTGCATGCTCTGCCCACTGCAGCCGTTAAAAAGAAGAAGAATACAGAGGCTCAACGGAACCTGTCAAAGACAGACAAATAATAAGTTAAGTATTTGAAGCAAAATTACCGAAAAGCTTAATATATAGAGTAAGACTAAAATGGTACAAATATATCCAAATGCTCAATGCTACAATAAATCCACAATATTACAAAAAAGATACCAGTATGTAACCCCCCCCTACAAATGGGGGTTCCCGAAAAGTCTTCCTTGAGCTTGTCTAAATGCTCACTGCCAGGCTGGTGTCCTGCGTTTTTGCAGTTTAAATGTGATTGCCAGAGAGTGCCTATAGAGTCTGTATACTGTCTCTTTAAGAGCTACCTGGATTGCAGTCATAATTAATCTAAAAGGGAGCTCTGTTAGAAGATGTGCTTGTTTGCTGATCATTTGTTAGAGTAGTAATAATATTGCAGTTAGTTCTAACCTGCCTTCTTTGCAGCATGGACAGTTCTGTTTGTTTCCATCATCTTGGTCCTGGTCTTAGACTGCTGAAATGGACCAATCAGTACATTTCGGATTCTAAAATGGAGCCTGCCTACAGGGGCTTGTTGGGGTCAAAACTTGTAGAAATTGTAGTTTTTGCATTTTGGCGTCTAAAATAACCTGGAGGGGAGCCTTTGTTGAGAATGACAGACAGATCAGCCAACCAAACCTTTTGGATCTTGAGGAAGTTCCCAAGCTGCTTGCAGCCAGTTTCAGTTCTGAGTTGGGAAGTGAAGAGATAACAGCTTGAATGATTCAAGCAGCAGCCCTGGCCTAGATTCACATGGGAGAACCGTGGAAAGGCCTGAGTTTTGGCCTGCTTGCCTGCCTGCTGTCCCTGAGAGGAAATCTGTGCCTTTTTCGGACTGAATCCAAACATGGAGAGCGAAGTAAGCCACTGAATTGTGACCAGGCTCCTACCTGAAGAAGACCAAAGATTTGCTGAATGCGATCGGCCTGTCTGGACCTCCAGCCACTTCTGAACTCCCGGATTGTGTAGAGACTCTGTAATTGCGACCGGAGAGCCTTTTGCCTGGTACAGTGGAATTTTCTTACATGTAAATGTGCTGTGTGCTGCTAGTGGGTTGCGATTTCGTTCCTCACTGTGGTTTGAACTGTATTCTGCTTGCTGAAAGCTGCATCCAGCCGCATGGACTGAATCCAAAATCATCTCCATTGGGCCTGGGCCTTGCCACACTGGCCCAGCCCGACTACCTGCTGCACAGGGAAAGCCATCGATGAGAGACCTGCTTGGGGATCAGCTCCCTGCTCATCACTTGAACCGGGCACTCCAGCTCAACAACCTGCAGTCTCAATTTCAAACTGCCTGTGTCCAATATTGGGTAGCGTGAGTACACATCAAGGTAGCTCCCTGCAACAACATCTAAACCTAAAGTGTTGTCATCTGATTGTCTGGTTGCTCTTTTTTTTTTTTTCATGAACTGAGCCCTCCGGCTCTGGATTACAAATAGTGTGTGTTGTGCATGTTGCTTTCTTCCATCACAGGGCCCCAACCAGCTGCAACGTCCTGGCTAGCCCATTGTCTCCCTACCTGGGTATCCAGAGGTGTGACTGTGTGGGGACTTAAAGCGCATGCATAACTGTTTGATTAATATAGCCTTTAAACCAATCAACCTGATTACGCCCCTTCCTTGTTCAAGTCCCCCGAATAAATCAGATCTGACTTTTTCTGCATTTAACCTAACTGTGTTTCCAGTTTGTGCCAAGGGTACTGTAATGTTGCCATTTGCTATGCATAACCTGGTTTTACAGGGGATCCCCAGGGTCGAGCCAGAGGAACCAGTCCTGGTGGTAAGTGCAAACAGTGTGAGTATTTGTATGGTTTACAAGAGGTACTGTGAAAGTGATTATAGTATATTGCTCAGGCCACTAGAAGGTAAAGAGGTGAGTTACAGTGTCCCAGAGGGCTGTGCCCAGGTTAGTTTGACCACTACCAACCCTGACGTCCGGATGGAGGCACCCGTTGCAGAATCTAGGCCCCTTAACCTGCTACTAGCCAAGCAGGCAGGGGTAGTAGCCTGTGTGATAGCGCCACCTAGGGGTTACAAGTATATTTCCTGTTACAAGACATTTTTGGATCATGGAATTGAACTCCCTGACACCCACAGGTTTGAATGAAGAAACTGATTTTAAACTGTTTTAGAGTGAAAACTAAGTTTGGACTTCTTGTAATGTGACATACAATATACTGGTATCTTTTTTGTAATAATTTGCTGCTGGTTTTGGCTATGCTCCTGGGCATGCCTTTTCGAGCCGACACACAGGTGTGAGATGTCACAGCTTTGTGGAAAATGGCCTTCCTGGTGGCCATTACATCAGCCAGAAGGATTGTGGCGCTCCAGGCGCTCCCTGTATACTCTGTCTCGTCTTCCACAGGGACAAAGTCGTTTCTCACCCCAACCCAAAGTTCCTCCCAAAGATAGTATCGGAGTTTCAACTTAACTAAATTAGTAACTTACCAGTATACTTTACCAGCCCATCTTCAGAGGCCAAATGCAGTCATCGCATGCTGGACCTGTGTAGGGCACTGTCTTGTTATGTAGGGCGCACGGCTGGAGTTCAGAGACAGGCTCGTCAGCTGTTTGTCTTCTACTCTAAAGCCGCATCTGGGAGACTGGCAGCAAAGCAGATGATTGCAAGGTGTATCACATCTTGCATTGATCTCTGCTATAAGTTTGCTGGTAGGGAGTTTCCCATAGGGATTAGGGCTCATTCCACCAACATACCGCTGTTTCGACGGCTACTTCCAGGGATGTCCCCATACAGGAGATCTGTAGGGCTGCTACCTGGAAGTCAGCAAACACCTTTATTTCCCACTACCACATCAACCTCAAGTCACGACAGGATGCTAATTTTGGGACCTCGGTTCTCCAATCTCTGTTCGCCAAGTAAGGGTGCGCATCTTGCCCCCTCCTTCTGGGGAACTGCTAGGAGTCTGCCAGCATATGGGTACATGAACCATATCCATGTCCCTAGAAGAATAGGTTATTCACTGTAACTGTAAGTCTAGGAGTAGTGTATATGGTACACATCTGCACAACCCACCCAGTCTCCCCTGGCAAGTGGCACACAGATCCTGCTTCCAGTAGGTAAGATCTGATGTCACGGGGCAGAGTCAGGAGATGTATTGCCTGGATGGTGGGAGTAGCTTAGCTTGAAAATGTTCTGGCCAATACCTTCATTCCAGTGGAACTGCCAGAGTGTGGATGTGAACCATATACCACTCCTAGAACTATGGTTACAGTTGAGTAACCCATTCTTTTTTCCCTCAAGTTCCTTTCCCTAAAGGTGGTAGGGCAGTGTGGCAGAACTGTGGGTAGGGCAGATGGGATGCTAGGGGTATAGGGAGAGTTATATCCAGCAAGAAGAGGGAGATGGTGTCGCCAGTGTATCGCTCGTTGGTGAAGCCCACCTCAGAAAGGACATAGATAGGGTGGAGGAATTCTAGAGTATGGCAGCTAAAAGGGTGCTTTGGTTGCATGAGAAGCCCTAGGAGGAGAGACCTTGGGATCACAGCATGTACACCCTGGAAGAGATGAGAGTGAGTGCTGACATGATAGAGACCTACAGGTACCCCATGGTAGAGACCTACAAGTAACTGACGGGTGAACAGGGTGCAGGAGGAAAATACTTTTCAATCAAACAATCAATAAATTTTTTATTTGTATACTAGAGGGTGTGTGAGCAAAAATGCCCGGTTTCACAAATGTCCTGTGGAAGGTACAACAGATAAAGTAGATAAGCACAAAAGAGAATTACTGTTTCAAAATATATACGGGGTGCCAGTGTACAAAGCAGAAGCGAAAAAGGCCATAAAAAATGGAGGGTAATGATTACCAATGCCCGTAGTCTAGGTAAAAAGCTCCCTGAAATGGTGGCCTTGATGGAAGAAGGATGCCTGGATATCATGGCAGTCACAGAATTGTGATACACAGAGAACCATGACTGGGATGTCAACATACCAGGGTACACAATCTACAGGAGGGACAGGGAGGGTAGAAGAGGAGGAGGAGGAGGAGTAGCTGTCTATGTAAGGGAAGGGATCAAATCAACAGAACTAAAGGGTAAACAGGGAGGAGAGGAGGCATTGTGGGTCACCCTGGAGACTGGAAATGGCACCACAGTCCACATAGGGGTTGTATACAGACCCCCATCTCGGGGAGGAAATGGACAAAAAAAATGATAGGAGGCATCCTTAGGATGGCAGAGAAAGGGGTGATATTGCTGAATGGGGACCTGAATATGCCAGATGTTAACTAGAGCACCTTTGCTGCAGCCACATCCAAGAGCAGGGCCATTCTCGATGCCCTACAGGGGGCATACCTCAGACAGCTAGTTTTGGAACCCACTTGGGAGGGAGCAGTCTTAGACCTGGTACTCTCAAATGGGGACAGAGAGAGGATCTCAGCTCTAGAAGTGGGTAGCCATCTGGAACAAGTGACCACCAAACAGTGTGGTTCACGATAAACTTAGCTGTAGAGTCAAGTCATACAAAAGTGAAAGTACTGGACTTCAGCAGGGCTGATTTTGTCAAAACAGGAGAGTGCCTCAGAAAAGCACTAGCAAACAGGCAAGAAGGTGGGGTGGAGGAACAATGGGGGAAACATCAAAACCGCCACCACAGAGCCAACAAGCCTTTGTGTGAAGCAAATAAACAAATGAAAATGAAAGAAAAAAACACTATGGTTCTCAAAAGAAGTGGTAGGGAAGGTGCACGGGGTCAAAATGCTGTATACTTAGACTGCTGCGCAGTTTCTTTTATTTCCTTTGTTCTGTAGGGGGTCTTGCCCCCCACACCCCTTGCTACGGGGGTTGCATCTCCGACCCCCCACTTAGGATTCTAACTCGGGGAGGCCCAAGGAGAGTGCACAGGTCCGGTTCCAGATAATGCCACACGCTATTAAGCGATGACATTATGACCCTGTGGGAGGAAGGTTAGGGAGAAAAGATAGCATTCAGGAAGTATAAGGAAACATAGAAGGAGCAGGACAGAGAACTGTACCAGTTAAAGCAGAAGGAAGTGGGAAGGCAGTCAGAATAGCAAAGCCCAAACTGAGGAAAAGATAGCCAACTCAGTTAAGAAGGGGAATAAAACCTTTTATAGGTACATTAGGGAGCAAAGAAAGACTAAGGCAGGGATACTGATGCTGAATAAAGAGGAGGGTGGTTGGGCAGAGAGCGACAGTGAAAAAGCAGGGATACTGACGAATGCTTCTGCTCAGTATTCACAATGGAAGAGCAGGGAGAGATACCCAATCCAGTCAATAAAAGCACTCTGGATGGTGGGGGGGTATATTAGTCCTTTCACAGAAGAAAGGGTTCTGAAAGAACTCCTAAAACTGAAGGTGGATAAAGCAATGGGGCCTGATGGGATTCACCCCAGAATTCTAAAAGAACTAAGTGAAGAAGTAGTAACACCACTGACTACCCTTTTTAATAAATCATGGGAGGATGGTGTGGTACCTGAGGACTGGAGGAGAGCAGATGTGATTCCTCTTCACAAAAGTGGGAGCAAGACAGAGGCAGAAAACTGCAAGCCTGTCAGTTTGACCTCAGTGGTAGGGAAAATGATGGAATCACTTCTGAAGGAAAGAATTGTTGAGTACCTAGAAGCCAGTGGGGCACAGGACCCAAGGCAGCATGGATTCACAGCGGGAAGGTCATGTCAGACAAATCTAATTGATTTCTTTGACTGGGTGACCAAAGTAGTAGACCAGGGAGGGGCTGTGGACATGGCCTACCTAGACTGGCAAGGCGTTTGACACAGTCCCGCACAAAATATTAATATACAAATTAGCCAGCCTGGGAGTGGGTCCCAGGGTGGTAGCCTGGGTAAAGCACTGGCTGGACAACAGAACACAGAGGGTAATAGTAAATGGAGTCCATAGTGAAGAAAGGGGGGTTACTAGTGGGGTACCTCAGGGTTCAGTACTGGGACTGTTCCTTTTTAATGTCTTTATAAGTGACATTGCAGAGGGACTGGAAGGAAAAGTATGTCTCTTTGCAGATGACACAATGATCTGCAACAGGGTTCATACGCAAGGTGAGGTGAAAAAAGATGAAAAGGGACTTGGCAAGGTTGGAGGTATGGTCAAATGTATGGCAGCTTAGATTCAACTCAAAGAAGTGCAGAGTAATGCACCTGGGAAACCAAAACTCAGGGGAAGAGTACACAGTGGGGGAGTGAGATACTGACAACAACAAAAATGGGAAGGGACCTGGGGTAGTCATATCAGATTACCTAAAGGTGGGCAAGCAATGTGAGAAGGCAGTAAGGGGGACTGGGAGAATACTGGGATGCACAGGAAGAGGCATCACCAGAAGAAAACAGGAAGTTTTTGGCCCTCTGTACAGACAGTTGGTAAGACCACATCTGGAGTATTGTGTGCAGTTCTGGAGACCCCATCTCCGCAAAGACATTGACAGGGTGGAGGCTGTCCAGAGGAGGGCAACCAAAATGGTGCAGGGTCTGCACCGGAAGACATATGAAGAAAGGCTAAAGGAGCTAAAGATGTATAGCCTCGAGGAAAGAAGGGAGAGGGGGGACATGATAGAAACTTTCAAATACCTTAAGGGAATCAACAAAGTCCAAGAGGGAAGCATCTTTCACAAAAAAAAGATGTGCAAAAACAAGGGGGCACAATTTGAAGATAGAGGGGGAGATGGCTCAGAGGTAATGTGAGGAAGTATTTCTTCACAGAGAGGGTTGTAGATGCATGAGGAGGTCGTAAAGTCAAAAACAGTGGGGGAATTCAAGAATGCATGGAACAGACATAAGGCAATTGTAGTGGGTGTTAGGAGGAAGTAGGCTGTTGGTTAACTAGGATCTGCAGCTTATCTGTTAGGTAGGGAAATGGGCAGACTAGGTGAGCCTAGCGGTCCTTATCTGCCATCAGATTCTATGTTTCTATGTAAATTGAGAAGCAAATAAGCAAAAACACTTGTGGTTACAATAATATTTACAAAGGGAGACATTGTCCATAATAGGTAAGGAAGATTCCAAGACTGATGGGGAAATATAAAGGCAAGAAACAAATAAAGCAAAACCCGAAAGTGCATAAGGTGAGGATAGTGCAACACTAAAAATTGGTAGCATTCAGGAGTCACCAGGAAAAGGCAGAAAACAGGCTCAAGGCTAGGGGATAGGTGAGGAGAGTACAGGGCAGGGGTGTCAGATAGATGAGTATGGGAACTGGATGTAGCGGGAGCAGGAGCAGTTAGCAGAGACATGGTTGTAGCCCAAGGGGCTGGCAGGGGAAAGGAGAAAGGGGTGGACAAGGGTGGAGTGGGGGGGGTACAGAAAGTAGGAGGTGGAAAGAGGGGTACAGAATGAATGGACAAGGATGAAGCATTAGGGGCTAGCATGAGTGGGGTGAGGAGAGAGAGGTAAGCATCCAAATAAAGGGTGGATATGAGGTAAAAGGCAGGACCAGTGGCCTTGGTGAGGACAAAAAGAGAAGGGGAGGTAGAGGGGTCGGGGGAGAGGGTTAGGAGGGAGTAGAGGGAGGGGAGAAGGAAGGGAGGGGCGAGTAAGAAGTGGCTCGATGGGTGGAAGAGTTCAGGGGGGTGTCTACAGGGTTCAGCGGGGTGGCTGCCGAGGCAGGTGCAGTTGGACAATTTGAGGAGGTGATGCTTGAGGGAAGAATTGAAGGAGCAAATGGATCGACAAGACTGGATTTCAGGGGACAGTTTGTTGCGCAGCTTTGTGCCCTTGTAGGTGATTGAGTTCTGCGCATGCTTGGTCCAGTAAAAAGGGGTGTCAAGAACCTGACAGGAAGCCCCTCTGGTCAGGCACCCTGGGGCTGAGATTGGGAATAGGGAGTTTACGCTGGACAGCAGCAGATTGAGGTAAATCTTGTGAAGGAGGAAAGTATTTTAAGATGGCACCTACTTTCAAGGGTGGCCCAGTTGAGGGAGGAGTAGGGGGTACAGTGGTGAGTTTTCCAAGGGAGGCTGTTAACGAACCTGCTAATTGTTATATGAAGATCTGAGTTTGGAGAAGAGGAGGGATGAGCTAGGAGGCGAGTAGACAGTCGATCCATATTCAAATACTGGGAGGAGTAGACAGCTTGTAGGCATAGTCTGGATGTAGGAATAAGGAACTTTCTAATCCGATAGAGAAGACCAAGCCTCACATGGATCTTCTTTATGAGGTTGCTAATATGGATATTGTAGGAGAGGTGAGGGTCAAGGTGGAGACCCAGGTATTTGAATTCAGACACTTGTTCAGTAGGGTTTCCAAAGTTGCTTAACAATGTTAGGCCAGTGAAAGGGGCTTTCCTAGGGCCAGAGAAGATCATGAACTTGGTCTTCTTGGAGTTAAGGACCATCCTGTTGCCAGAGAACCACATCTGCAACTTCCAGAAATCAGACTGCAGATTGCTGAACATAGCAACAGGGTTCGGGTCACTGCAGTACAAGGCCGTGTCATCCACGTAAAGGACAAGTTGAGTGATTTGGCAGATAGTGGGGAGGCTATTGATGAAAAGTGAGAAGAGAAAAGGGCCCAAGATGGAGCCCTGGGGGACCCTGTATTTGATCGGACATTCAGTGGAGAAATGACCTTTGATGGTGGTTTTCTAGGATCTGACTGATTGGTAGCTTCCGGCCCAATTGATGACATTATCCAAAAGATGTAGGCCCTTGAGGGTGTCAAGCAGCAGGACACAGGACATGGCCTACAAGCTTGAATGGACTCAGTGTACTGGCACTTATTGCTGGCCTTGAGGATGTCGCTAGTGAACCTGACCAAGGCCTTTCAAAGGAAAAAGAGCACTAGGACCAGAGAGCATGAGATTTGCGACATTTTTAAAAAAAGGAGAATAGGTGCTATTTAAAGTAAAAATGAGGTTGTGTATCATTTGTTTTAAGGAAAGACAGCAAGTAAAACTGAGTTTCTTTAGTATGTTTTATAATGACTGTTTGTTTGGGATCCTATAGATACTGGCAGCTGTAAGGAGGACCATGCATGTCCGCATTGTGAAAGTAGCTTTCCCAGTCAAGAGATATTGGCAGAACACCATCAGACACTACACCAGAAGCCTTGCGAGGAAAAAGAGTTCAAATGTCGAAACTGCGGGAAGAGGTTTCCAGTCAAACAGGCTTTACAGAGACAGTGAGTACTCTGATGCAGTAGAACTGTATGAATTGCACCATAAATTTGCAACTCCTATTTGACTTGTCAATGAAAATTTTTAGTTTTTAACCAAGTTGGACAAGACAACAGAAAAAGATCCTGACATGTATTTACTACTACCCTTCATCTTATTCTGAGGCTTGTCTTCAAGGTTCTCTTAGGATATACCTTGACCATACAAGGATTACATGGTTTTAAAAAACTATTTAATTGGGGCTCGCCAGGGTCCCAGCAGCACTCTGTGATACTGCTCAGCTCACCACAAGGGTCTGGAGCCAACCCATGTCCCTTGTGCTAGAGTGGCCAGGGCTGGGAAAGCACGGCCTACCGGAGAGCATCGTGATTTGGGAAGGAAAGTTGCCATGTTGCTCCACTGCAGCTACCCTCTGCACTGGGCCAGAGAGGTTGCTCTCACAAAGGGGGAGGAGATTGTCTGCATCTGTGTTACTCCATGGTGTGGTGTGCTCATGGCACCATGGGAGGTGGACGGGTAATGCTCGGGAGGATTAAATCGGTACAAAAAAAGTGGCCACCTGGGTGATAGTGCTGATCCACCTGGGCTCTGTCCTTCGTTCCTGTCCCTGTGCTAGATTGTGTCCCAGCAAGGGGCACTTCTCTACTGGCTTGGCCATAGGGGGAAAGCTTTGTAGGGACCAGGAGTAAGATAAGGGAGCATTGGGGGTGGGTAGTAGCCATAAAGAAAAAACACAAATTGGGATAGCTGGCCAGAGGTGCATGGTAGGGCTGGGCAAATGCCTTATTTTGAATATTCGCACTCCAAATATTCAGGTATTCATTATTTGTAGTCATAAGCCTGTTACAAAAATAAGAAGAAAAGAAACAGCCCCACCCTCCTTCCCCAGCCCAGTCCTTTAAAACACACAACCCCCTCATCCCCCAGCCTCTGCAACAATCCCCCAGCATCCACAATTTCATAATTTGTATTGAGTATTTAAAAAATCTCCCACAGTGGCCAACTAGCATAACCTGTCTCTCTCTCCACAGCCAGCTGCTGTCTTTCACACTTTTTTTGGGAGGGGGGGTCACATCAATTCCCCTACCCCTCCAACCTGGCAGCACCTTATTCCAACCCTCCTCCAACACCTTAGCATCCAGTTTTTATTTAACCAAGTGTGGGCCATGCATGAAGGTGACTGACACAGAACCCACCCTCCTCCACGGATGACTGCCTTCTACTAAATAAAAGCACTCACGCACTTGGGCATAGTAAAATCAACTGTTTCTTTTTCTTTCTCTTCAGTAGTATTTCCCAAATAGAAATAGGCACAAATAGTGACACTTTTGTTATTCGTACCCGAATACTGAATAGTGCATTATTCATGTTTTTCAGGAAATACTATTCATTACTTGCACATCCTAGCACATTGACACCTTGATTATAAAATTCATCAACTGACTTGGAAGTGGCTTACGTGTGCAAAGATATGATTATTCGTACCTTGATGGTAGATGCAACATAGATCACATATGGGGGCTTAAAAAGTATTATTGTACCTCTTATGTTCTTTTTCTCTCCCAACAGTGTTCTTCATTGCACAGAGAACGTCGGTCCTGGAGAAACTTCCAGAAGCTATCAGTGTTCCGTGTGCAGCAACTCCTTCAGCTCCGAGTCAAGGTTTTGTTCTGAGATGCTGTACTGCTGTAATAACACATCTGGCCTGCCTGCAGTTTTCTTTTGCATGTCTGCTTTCAGACCTACAGTAGTTACTTTACCTAACACCAACTAGAGACAAGAAACACTTCTTTTTCTTCCTGAACTTGGTAAAGCATGCGGTGACGCTGGAGCTCTTCTGCGTGGCAACTCTTTATTAACTCAGACTGCATGCTATTCATCGAGTTTGCTCCCTTTCCAATTATTGTTCTTACTGGTTGTCTAACGCAGTTTTGAACAGCACAAGGAGGCATGTAAAGGGGATGCCAGATTCATTTGCAAGGCTGATGGCTGTGGAAGAAGGTTCAAGAGTAAAGATGCAGTGAAGAAACACAAGGCTAACATTCATACTGGTAAGAAACTCTGATACAAGATTCCCTTAATTAACGTACAGTGTCTGCTTTTACTGTAGTTGACTTCACAGCTATCTAATGGTTTGAATTTAGCAGTGAACAGTATCTGTGTAAATCTCTGAGCCATGTGGCTGGATATTTAAAAAGTGCCCCACTACAGTTTCACTGGAATTGCTTCAGCTTCAGAGTGGGCAGATGTTGTGATAGATACTATACCTAAAGAAACATGCCCATCAGATGGAGGTGTGGTTTCCATCTGAAGAAGTTTTATTCAGTAGATTCAGAAACTAAAAAACCAAAACAATTTGAATGTGTTCCATTGATTTTGAACAGCTGTTTTTCAACATGCCATTGTCTTTTCACTGATGTTGTTTACAATACACTGAATTTGGGTCATATCTTTGTTTAGTAATGTTTGGCATGTCTCATCAGATATCCTTTTTACAATCACACATTGCGTTTCCAACTCAGTTTCCATTTCCAGTCAAAACCTCTTTTGTCTGGCCGGCCTGTCGGTGCAGTGGTAGCTCTACCACTCATGATGCCGATGACTCGAGTTCAGGAATGAGCTTGGGCTGCTAGGGGCCGGCCATGGGGGGAAGGATTGAGTGTCCCAGAGGACATTATCCTCCTCTGGGGACGGAGGGTCACCGTCCCAGCTGCAGTACTGCCACCTGGGTGACCACAGGTGGCAGTGCAGCTCTGGGGTGCTGTGGAAGGAGAGGACGTTGTCCAAGATCTGGAGCAGCAGCATGCCTTGCCTGCACATGCTCCTTGGACCTCCATGTATGCCGACATCCTCGGGGATGGAAAGAAACTATGGAAGAGACCCCACAGCAGGCCCAGTGACGGCCTCTGGTACCACGACAAAAGACTGAATCCAGAAACTCATGTACACTGCCTGTAGAAAGGTCATGCAGGTGGGGGGGGAGTAGAAAGGGGGTGCTTTCCCATTTTCCACTGGGGTGGCAAACCAAGGCAGCGTGGCAGCAGAGTACCACGGGGTAGTACGGTAATATGCCTAGCCACAGGTACCTTGGAGGATCCTGAAGGAGTGGCTCAGCTGTGGCGTAGAAGGGGGCCTGAAAAACAGAGAATTAAAAATAAACTATTTTGCTCATCCCTGGATCACAATTATTATCTTCTGAAGCTTTTGCATACATGGCCTACAAAAGCAGGGGAGATAATGGGGTTACTAGAATGGGTACTAAAATGTGTGTTACGCAATTTGACTTATTAGGCAGCATTGGATGGTCTTCAAAATTTGCCAGATATTACAGAGAAACTGTAAAGGGATACTAAAAATGTTTATTTGATAGAGAAAATATATTTTTGAAGACTTTAAAATAAAAACTCTTGAGTTAATAATAAAAGTAAAACAAAACATGAAAAAAATCACTAATTTTAAAATACATTACTTTGCTTAAAAATATACTTCAGGTGTATTATAGAGAAAAAATATTTGTTATGGTGAAAATATTTGAGTTTATGCAAAAATGCACACATTGAATGTAGATAAAAAGTGAAATTCTTGATAAAAATCACCAAAAGAGTATAAAAAATGTTGATAAAAAATATAGCAACATTCGATAACATGTTTATGTATGGTAGGGGTTATAAATGCTTTGGAAGATATAAGTGTATGCTCCGTCAAGCGGTAACACAACTTTTCTAGTTTTAAATATCTTTCTATACCAGTGTCTCCTCCAGCTCTGCATTAACTGTTTCAGTTCTGTTGCAAGGTAAAAAGAATTATCCTTGGGATGATGAATATACTACCCACATCATCAATTTATTGCCAAAGGCATCCTTTTGTATCACTGTGTACTACATTCTCCATCAGCGGTGTTTCTTTTACCACTGCCCACCATTCTTTCTGTGTTGGAGGGAATTCTTATTTTTTCAGTCAAGGTGCTTCCTCCTAGCCAGGTGAACTTTCTTTGGTGTCGCAGTCTGCCTCACAACTCTGACAACCCCCTTACTGTACTCCTATGTTTTCCCATTGCTTACGTCCATGGTTTATGTAAGCAATAAGACAGGATGGGGGAGTTGGTTGTGCTGTCATCACAACCACGTGCCCTGAGGTGTAGTAAGGCACAAGGCCACAGGTCAAGGGCTCTGAGCCTCTGGAAGTGTGGGAGTGCCTTATTGCACTTATAAAATGAGTTTTATGTTAAGAATATGAAAGAATAGCTGGCCCGGTGGCGCTAAGGCACTGGACGCCACACCTCGCACCACACCGGCGACCCGGGTTTGGAAGCGAGCACGGGTCGCCAGGGGCTGGCAGGGGAGGAGAGGGATCGAGCATCTGATGGACAGCTCTTCCTCTCCGGGGAGGGGGGCCCACAATGGTCGGCGTCCAACTGCCCCCTGGTGGAGGTTGGGGGTTGGGGATGCATGGCGTACACTGGGACACAGTCAGGGGCAGATGCCTGGACAGGGACACGTGCAGATGCGTGCAAGCTCATGCCCACTGGCGTCATTGCACACCCGCTGACTCGGGAAACAGAACAGGGAAAAATAGTGGCACCCACCGCAGCTCGATGGCTGTCCGCGAGTGTTCGCCAGGCGCTGACACCCGAACTGGATCCGTTGGGGTGGGGAGTTAGGGGGCTCCCTGCCGCCCCTCCTGTGTGTGGGGGGGGGGTAAGCCACAGGGGTTACTGGGTGCCAACGGTCCTGGTCGAGACGGACGGCAGCCAGATCCCCCAGTAGGAGGATGCGAGTCTGGGGGGGGGGAGCAGTTAGGGTGGCCACAGGAGGATAAATACTGTACCATAATAATAAAAAAAAAAAAAAAAAAAGAATGTGAAAAAATTTCAATTTAAAGAGCACCTTTCTCAGTGCACTGCAAAACAAACAGGAGGTTCCCTTACCTGAATGGTATATCCTCCATAGCAGTTTTAAAATGTTATGATTAGCCCCCAAGGAAAAGAAGGGAAGGCTCTTGTTACTTGAATACTGGCTTCAGTTTGTACCAGAAGTCTGATTAAAATTGGAAAAATAGCTTTTAAATGATGCTGCATAGACTTGCATGGAGCACGCCCCTGTGCTGGTCCGATAATGACACCACAAAAGAGATGTGCAAGAACAAGGGAGCACAATTTGAAGATAGAGGAGGGACGGCTCAGAGGTAATGTGATGAAGTATTTCTTCACAGAGAGGGTTGTAGATGCATGTAACAGCCTTCCTGAGGAGGTCGTAGAGTCAAAAACAGTAGGGGAATTCAAGAATGCATGGGACAGAATTCTAGTGGGGAGAGTAGGAGAAAGTAGGCTGTTGGTTAACTAGGATCTGCATCTTATCCGTTAGGTAGGGAAATGGGCAGATTAGGTGGGCCAAGCAGTCCTTATCTGCCGTCAAATTCTATGTTTCTATGTTGGAGCGTTAGGGCAGATTGAAGAGTTAGGAAGTAGAAGGGATCGAGTGGCTAGCCCCCTTGGGGGCAAAGTATGATCCTTTCTCTTCTTTAGGGGGCTAATCATAATGTTTTAAAACTGCTATGGAGGAACTCCCATTCAGGTAAAGGAGCCTCCTGAGGTTTGTTCAAATTGCAGACTGAAAATAGTGAGAAAGGTGCTTTTTGAAACTGAAATGTTTAAATATCAGGGACCAGATATTCAAAAGTTAGCACGGGGGTAGTAAGGGGTGTTTGCCTGTGCTAACAAGGTTTTTCATCCAGTTTTTGAGTGAGGTCTATATTCTAGAGACCTCTGTAGCAGGGCTACACCTGTTTGTGTACGAGCGATAACATACCACTTTGCCCTTGCAAATGAGGGTGTCATACGGGTACAGTGGCAATTTCAAAAGTTTGCTTTGGTGGTAAATGGCACCCAAAACAGCACTATTTACTGCCTCTGAAGAGCTAGCCTTAGCTGAGCACAAAGCCTTGGTGACAGGTTGGCTGTACTGTATCTGCCCACCTCTGTTCACCCGTCTCATGAGGGGCAGACAGCTCCCTGGGAGTAGTGGCGCCCCCATCCTCTGAGCACCCATCCTGGTGCATAGAATGTCTGCCCTGGTGTCTAGTGGCACATCCTGGTCACCCATCCCATAACTGTGCAGGTTGTTTCTGGTATCGAGTGGCATCCCCCACCTGCTGATCACCCCTTTCAATATATCTAAGGTATGTCTTGGTGTCTAGTGGAATCCCACCCACCAGTCACCTGTCCTGGTACAGTGTAGGTATGCCTTGGTGTCTGTGGTGTCTAGTGGCCCCCCTACCCACCAATCACCAGTCTGTGTACAATGTAGGTATGCCCTGATGTCTAGTGGACCCCCCACTCACCGATCACCAGTCCTGGTACATTGTAGGTATGCCCTGATGTCTAGTGGACCCTCACCCACCGATAACCAGTCCATGTATGTTGTAGATATGCCCTATTATCTAATGGACCCTCACCAGCTGATTACCTATCCCGGTGCATTGTAGGTATGCTCTGGTGTCTAATGGACCCCTCACCTGCTAAACACCAGTCCCAGTACATTGTAGGTATGCCCTGGTGTCTAGTGGACCCACTACATGCCAATCGCCAATCCCAGTATGTTGTAGGTACACCCTGATGTCTAGTGGACCCCCACCCACTGATCCCCAGTCCCGGTGCATTATAGGTGCCCTGTTGTTTAGAGGAACCCCATCCCCCTACTGATCACCACCTCGGTACGTTGTAGGTATGCCCTGGTGTCTAGTGGACTCCCCATCCACCAGTCACCAGTCCTGGTAAATCTTAAGTATGCCTTGAAACTAGTGCCCCTCCGATCACCAGTCCCAGTATGTCTTAGGGTGTGCCCTGGTAGCCAGTGGACCCCCCACCAACTGCCGAGCACCCATCTCGTGATTCTGAAGCTTCCCTGATGGCTAGTGGAACCCGGCCCCTGGCCTCCTGTCCATATAGTGCTTTGGTTCCCTCGTGTCCAGTGGCACCTCCCCATCTCCAGGTCCATGTAATCCAGCCTATCCTCGGCATCCAGTGGTACCCTCAACCCCCATCTGCAAGTCACCACCCGGACCAGCGAACATAGGCAGTTCAGTGGCCCCTCTCCTGCCCTGCCCGCACCCAGCGCAGAATTCAGCTACCCCCCCCCCGCACTTGCGCGGTGCACCTGATGCAATGACCAGCACAGCCCTCCTTTTAGCTCCTTGGCTGGCCGCTGTATGTAGTGACAGTGAGTGTGCATACAGTACTGTACGCATGCTCACTATCACTACATGTGGTGGCTGGACTGTGTGCCACTCACTGTCACTACATATGGCAGCTGGCCGAGGATGTGAGAGGAGGGTCTGTGCCAGTCATCATTTTGGGTACACCGTGTGGCACTGGCAGCACTGGTAAGGGAGGAGGGTTGTCTGGGTGGTGTGCTGGGTGTGGGCAGGGTGGGGGCTACGAACTCACTTGTTTGATGTGTGTCGACTGCAATCGGGTGGGTGGGGTGCCTCTGGATGCCAGGGATAGGCTAGGTTACGTGGGCTGGAAAATGGGGGGAGCCATTGGACAGCAGGGATCTAGAGCACTACAGTGGATGGGAGGATGCGAGTGGTTCCAATAGCCACCAAGGCAGCTTTGGCATCATTGGGATGGGTGCTCTGTGGGTGGAGGGTCTACTAGCCAGCAGGGCATACCTAAGACATACCGGGACTGGAGATCAGCGGATGGGGGTTCCACTAGACACCAGGGCATAACTAAGATGTACCAGGACTGGTGATCAGTGGGTGGGGATGCTGCTAGACATGAGGAACAACCTATACAGTTTCTGGACAGGTGATTGGTGGGTGTGGGTGCCATTAGAAACCTAGGACAACCTACATAGTTACAGGATAGGTGGTTGGCATGTGGAGGGTGCCACTAGACACCATGGCATGCAGTATATGATTGCAACAGGTGATCTGAGGGTAGGAGGTGCCACTGGACACCAGGGCATCCTGGCACATAACAGGGATGGGTGTTCAGTTGGGTGGGAGTGCCACTAGACACTGTAAACTCCAGGAAACATAATAGGATGGGGGCTTGGGGTGTGTGTGGGGTGCCATTAATCATCAGAGTTGACGTCAGGATGGGCGTAACTTAGCCGCCGCTTTCAGTGCAAATGAGCCCATAATGGGCATGCATATGGCCCCTTAGTGCCTTGTATGCCCAGTAGTCTCATTTGCATTCTGCCACTGACAATCACGCCATGACTTCTAGCACTGTCTGGTCAGGGGGATGCAATTCCCTGTGGGCTGAATACAGCCAAGGTCCATGTTGGGGCAGCGCAGCATGCCTTATTGTTGTGCTGACGTGATCCGATATACTTAGCTAGATAGCACCTGTGCGCTATGGACTGAATATAGCAACCTCTGGGGTGGGTGCAAGCAGAGTACCAACCTTTGCACCCCACATTTCTGCTTTTTTTATTATCCGGCTCCAGAAGTTTTGAGTGAAATAGTCCCTCCGCAGATGGGATGTCAGTGTGTTAACCAATATTTTGTGTGTGTTTTATTTTGTATGAAGTGTCTCTTTGAAGGCCTTCCCCTTTTCACTTTTTTCATTAAATAAAAAAAAAAAAAAGTGTCATTGTTTCTTTTTGTGGATTTGAATTAGAAATAATTGGCTTCAGATTATTTAGTTCAGTGCCTGCGTGGATCAGAAAGGTAACAGTGTGCGTGAAAGAGAAACTAGGATTAGGGATCGCAACATCTAGGAGATGCACATTAATATTTGTCGTAACTGAGCAGTATTGGTACTGGGACTTTTTATACCCATTGGCTATGCTGTCTCAATCCAGTGGTTAGAAACAAGTTTCAGACAATCAGGATGCAAGAGTCCTAGTACCCATTTTATAAAAAAAACATTATTACTGTGGTACAGTATTAGGACATTTACAAATAAATTGGTTTGTTGGTCCTTGTACAGGAACATATTGCTTAGTCCATCACTACAATGAGTGCTGTGTGATGGAAAGCAGCAGCATCCTCTCTGGACTAGGACACACTGCAGTTGGTAGCACTTCCCTGCTGTGGCCACCCAAGTACTAGCAACCCGTGTCCACTCCCAAACTCAGTTCCCTGTGTCATAGTGCATCTTGCTACCATTGAGCCATCAGGCTAGCCTTGGAGGTAATTTTTTTACCACTCTTCAGTGATGCTTTACCTTGTTGCAATGACTAGAATAGACTGTAAGTGACTGTTTAAATTACTGGGGCAGTAACCTCCAGGCTACAGATTTTCTACACATATTTTTAAAGTTTTTATTATTAATTTTTGTTTTTACATTTTACCATCCCACAAAAATCATATTTCAGTAAAAGAGACATATGCCCCTGATGCTGGGTTTTCAAAGGCCTGAAATCACCCTGTGCCCAGTTGTATTTTCAAAAGAATAGCCTCCACTTGCCCAGAGTGCAGGTATGGCAGGGATGGTGCACTGGACCCTAGGACAAGTTTGTGCATTCATCTGTGATTGCAGTGAGCCAGAGACTAAGTCCAGCTAGGTCATTTTGTAATGATCTAACCAGACTTGGCCCTAGTGGCGAGGTGTGTCCAAAGTTAGATGCATGCTGCCTTAAAATGTATCTTATTTTTGCAGTCAAACAAGTTTTATAAGTAGCACCCAAAGTGTCGAGATGGATGGTGGATGCAGTAAGTGCCATCTGGTAGATGGGCCTGCATCTGGGCTTTTGAAAATCTAGACCTGGTAGTCTAGTGATTGGGAAGGCCAGTAAACCTTCTTTAGGGTCTTAACTAGCCAAATGATATGCTGACTCATTCTGTTGCTATGGTCACTTTAACCATACATGCCCAGCACACTCACAAAGTAAAGCCACACCACTTTCCTCGTTTTCATGTTGCATCCATGTTGACATGGGGCATGTGTTCACACCCTATTTACAATGGATGCAGCCCTGTCGAGTACCTCTTCCCAATTTAAAGTCAGCTGAGAGATGACTGTTTGCACAGACATATGATGTGGGAGCTGTGTATTAAGGAAGGATGCACTGCACAAAAGAGGGTGAGCAGCTAAACCCAGCAAGGACCTCATAAAGATAATTCCAATCGACCTGATCAAATGCCTTCTCAGCATCCATGCTCATGATCACTGCTGGTTGTTGCCTTACTTTAAGATGACCCATAATACGGAGCATCCTATGAACATTATCAGGTGCTTTTTCTGTCTGCTACAGCTACAAACGTCTGATCAAAATGTACCAACCCCAGGACCACAGTTCCCAATCTCTGTGCCATTATAGAGCAGGCATTTTTAATCTTCGGTTTAAATGGAGACAGGTCTATAGTAGGGGTAGACGGGGGAAGGGGGTCCTTGCTGGGCTAGGGAATAACAGATATCACAGCTTGGTTCCAAGAAGGGTCCAAATGAACTCCCTTAGAAAAGGCAGTAGTGTAATCCTGACGTAAGAGTGGGATAGGATACTTCTCTAAATTGTTTATAAAATTCAGACCCAAACCCATCCAACCCCTGACATTGGCCATCTTACTCTGCACAGTTGCTTGCTCAACTTCCCAGCAGAGAATGGGGCACACAGAGTCTTATTCTTCCTTTTTTTTTTATTCTTTATTTATAATAGGGAAGAATGACATTTAGGCAGACAATCCAGCTTTCCTCAAGCATTACAGAGAGCATAAAGGTAGCAGTAATCATTACAGAGCCTTATTCTCTTCCTGTGTAACCTGCAGCAAGTGAAGCAGAGCAAGATCATCTTGTGTCTCCTCTTGTGGTTTCCCAGGTTTTGCTCATACAAGGAAATGTAATAAGACTTAAAACCATCCGAGATCTCCTGGATCCCTTTAACCCTATGCCCCAGGTCTGGGTGGGCAATTTTAGTAATCTGCGCTCTCGACCGTCCAGCCCAGAGGTGACAGGTCAGCAGTGTAGAGCTGTGGTGCCCACCTCATAATATCTCTGTCTAGAAAATGCTAGATTTTGTTCTACATTGAAATCTAACATTTAATTTAATTCCCTCTATTTTTTAATAAGCTGTTGTCTCCACTTTCGGTGGCTGCAGCAGGAGAAAAAAGTATATCCCATTGTCTGCCTATAGAGAGTACACCAGACATCCAGAAAGCCCATTCTCTGCACACAGGGACTTCACCCTCTTAGCCATCCTGTGTTATCTCCTAGGGATTTGCGAGATGCTGTGCAAATAAGGGCTGAAGGTCAGATTTGGATCCCCACCACAAATTATCGTCCTCAATACAGAAACAGAATTTGTTGGCTTGGGCCATCCAGGCTGCCCCAGATGGTCCCTGCCTAGTCTGTCGCCATAGACCCTAACTGGTCTCCTGTAACCCTCAGTCCTCCCTGTCTGTTTACTAATATTCCTCTAAGTCTGTCCCACGCTCATTTGAAGCTCTCTACAGATTTTGCCTCCAGCACTTCCACTGGTGGTCCATTCCTGACATGCGCCACTCTTTAAGTAAAGCAGTACTTTGTCACATCTCTGTTAAACTACCCTCACCCCAAGTTTCATCATGTGCCTTCTAGTCCTGGTGCACTTTCTTATCTGAAGGAAACTCCCCTCCTGCACCCTGTTCACCCCATAAAGTACTTATACATCTCTATCCTGTCTCTTCTCATTCTCTTCTCATTCTCCTCTCTATGTTGTGATCCCTCAGTCTCTCTTCCTAGGTATTTTGATGCAACCCTTCACCATTATAGGTGCCCTCCTCTGGACTGCCTGTACTGTTGCTATGTCCTTTCTGAGTTGCGGCCTCTAGAACTGGACACAATGCTCCATGTCAGGTCTTACAAGCAAGCGATACAGTGGCAACACCACCTTCCTTATCCTGCTGGAGATACTGCTACCTATGCATTCCAGCATCGCACTGGCCCTACCCAATGCTTTGTCACACTGCCCTGCTATTTTGAGGCAATCAGATATGAAAACCCAATGGTCCCTTTCCTGCTTAGCTACTGACAGAACCTCCTCCATTCCTTTACTCAGTTCCTGGGTTCCTGTGCCCTAGGTGCTTGATTTTGCACTTTGTGGTATTGAACCCCAACTGCTATGCTCTTGACCAGTCCTCAGGTTTCCCAAGGTCCCTACGCATTCTCTCTACCCCCTCCTGAGTGTTCACCCAATTACAGGTTTTGGTGTCATCTGCGAAAAGGTATACCTCCCCCTCCAGTTCTTCTGTGATGTCACTTATGAAGTCATTGAAGAGGACTGGTGCCAGTACTGAACCTTGCAGCACCCAGCTGGTCACTCTTCCCACATTAGAGTGAGTGCCATTAACTGCCACCCTCTGTCGCCTATCCATTAACCAGTTACTTACCAATTCACCATTTTGGATCCTACCCCTAGACTGCTCAATTTCTGTATCAGTCTCCTGTGCAGCAAGTGTTGAAGGCCTTGCTGAAGTCCAGATAGGCCATGTCTACTGCCTTCCTCTGATCTATTTCCCTGGTCACCCAGTCAAAGAATTCAATCAGATTTGTCTGGCATGACCTCCCACCCCATGAATTCATGCTGCCTTTGGTCTTGTAGGCCACTGGATTCAAGATACTCTACCATCTTTTCTTCTAACAGAGTTTCCATTAATTTCCCCACAACTGATGTGAGAAGCACTGATCTGTAATTTTTTGCCTCTTCCCTGCTGCTGCTGCTGCTATGGAGAGGGGTAGCATCTGCTCTCCTCCAATCTGCCAGAAACATTCCTGTTTCCAGTGAGCTGTTCAATAAGGCCATTAGTGTGGCAGCTACCACCTTCCTGTGTTCCTTTAGAAAAAAACTGCCTCCCCTCCACAGTCTGAAGTAGTGAGCAGGGAGAACCTGAGAAGACTGGAATCCCCTGGGATGCAAATTAATACAGCAAGCCGGTGGAAAAAATGAAGGGGGATGGGGCCAGATGCATTGAAAAGAGAGAGGGGAAGGAGGGAAAACAAAAAAGGAAAAAATTGGAGTAACAAACGGAGTGGTAACAAAACCAGGAAAGCCATATGTTAATGAAAGTTAAATGTCTAGGAAATAAGATTCCAGACCTAGAGGACACAATGGCGGAGGCCAGTCTGGATATTGTATTGTGGCCATTATTGAGTCATGGTACACTGAAAACCATGGCTGTGACATGGCATACCAGGCTATCCTCTGTTCAGGAAGGACAGGGTAGGTAGGAAGGGAAGGAAAGGAAGAGGTGTGGGTGGAGGGGATGTGATACTTTATGTGAGGGAGGGCAGTAAAATGATAGAGATACAGGGGCAGAGCTACTCTGGGTCACCCTAGAGATGGGGAATTGAGCCTCTATTCACACTGATGTGAGCTAAAGACCTCCATCGCAGGGGGAGAAGTTAGATAAAGTACTGATGGAAGCCATTAGCAAAATGACAGAAAAGGGGGAGGTGCTGTTGGTGGGAGAATTCCATCTGCCGGATGTAGATTAGAGCCTCCCAGCTGTGGTTTCAGCTAGAAGCAGGGAAATCTTGGACTCCGTGCAGGGGGCATTCCTTAGGCAACTAGTCACTGAACCCACTCATGATGGGGCAATACTGGACCTGGTACCAGTGGTCCAGATAACGTTTAGGACTCAGAAGTGTTTACTACTACTGTTTTACACCTGGAAGTATTTTCGTCCAGATGGTAGTACTGTCATCCATTGACCCATCTCGTACTCCCCACATCTAAACCAAGTCTCAATCCCACTGGATGCCTGCAGTCACTGACTGTCTAATACTGCTGTGGAGTCATACTGTGACCTTATTTTTAACATTGTTATGTTGCAGTAGTCATTCTAACCAGCCATGAGCAACTCCTGTTCCCACCCCATGGGTTCCTGTGTAGTGCCATAGCTGCTAGCATTTCATAGTATTGCAAACTTTGTACATTTGTACCACATATTGTAAATTTGCAGGGTGGGAAAAATCTTCCTAAAATGAGAAAGTGGGAGTATTTCAGTCACAAATGGTAGTAAAATACTGCTTTACTCCCCTTATCTGTTCCCCTGCCTGGTATGCACCAACTGGGACAATGTTGCACATGTCAAGGTGGGGGGCCACCTGGGGACCAGCGATCATCATACAGTGTGGTTCAATATATGGACAGCTGCGGAATTGAACCACTCAAATGCAATGGTCCTGGACTTCAGCAGGGCAAATTTTAAAACGATGGGTGAATGCTACAGGAATGACCTGGTGGGGGGTGAACTGGGTGGGGAGGGTGGGGAGAACAGTGAATGAAACTAAAAAAGGGCCATAGCGAAGGCAACAAACCTCTGCATCAAGCAAGGGAGCAAAAGGAAGAGGGAAAAAGAGACTGCTGTGGTTCTCAAAAGAGACGGCAGAAAAGGTTAAAGCTAAGAGGGTAGCATTTAGAAGGTATAAGGAGATGCAGAGGGAGGAGGATACAGAGGTGTATCAGGAGAAATGCAGGGAGAGCAATAAGGAGCACAAAGATGCAAACTGAAGAGAGAATAGCCAAGGCAGTAACAAAACGGGACAAGGCATTCTTTAGGCATGTAAGTGAAAAAAAGAGACCAGGGGAGGGATTGTAAGGTTAAGAAGGGAAGGTGGGGGGGCTGTGCAGAGGGGGAACAGGAAAAGGCAGTCATCCTGAACAAATACTTTTGTTCAGTATTCAAACAGGAAACAGATGGGGAAGGGCAACAAAAATATAACAGGAGCATTGGAGAGAGAGAGGTGGACATTAGTCCATTTTTGGAGGAGAAGATCCTGAAGGGACTCACAAATCTGAAAGTGGGCAAAGCAATGGGGCCAGATGTGGTCCACCCAGAGGTATTGAGGGAGCTCAGGGAGGTACTGGCTGCACATCTGATGGCCTTTTTTAACAGCTGAGTAGAAACAGGAGTGATCCTGGAGTACTGGAGGAAGGCAGATGTAGTCCCACTTCACAAAAGTAGTACCAGGAAAGAGACAGGCTATTATAGGCCAGTCAGCCTGGCTTCGGTGGTGGGCAAGTTAATGGAATCACTGCTGAAAGAAAAGATTGTGGAATATCTTGACTCCAGTGGGTTACTAGACCCGAGGTAGCATGGATACATGAGGGTGAGGGGGGAGCCATGTCAAACGAATCTGATAGAGTTCTTTGTGTGACCAAGGAACTAGATCAGGGTGGAGCAGTGGACATGGCTTTCCTAGAGTTCAGTAAGGCATTTGACACTGTTCTACACTGGAGACTAGTAAGCAAGCTAGATAGCTTAGAAGTGGGTCCAAATGTGGTAAACTGGGTAAGAAATTGGTTAGGGGATAGGCAGCAGAGGGTGGCGATAAACAGAGTTCACTCTGAGGAAAGGAGAATGACCAGCGGGGTTCCTCAGGGATCAGTGCTGGGACCACAGCATTTGGGCACACTGGAGCGTTTTACGCTGGACTTCAGGTGGGTAATCTTGGTCCAGATAAAGTCTGGTGCCATTATACTGAATGTCCTTTTTTTGCCATGTAAGACACAGAATACCTTCTTTTATTTCCATAAAGGTTTTTATCCTCCATTGACAGGCCAGCAGCTAGTCAGCCTTGTCTCCGTGTACTGCGACCATCCCATGCCTGTCTCCGGTTGGGAATTTGGTTTTCCTCCAGATTTCATCCGGGGGGGTGCTCCCCCCTCCCCCCAAGCACATATCCAGAATTTGCTGGTCACGGAGACATGGGCAAGACCTCACAACACCCGGTCTCCATTTTTCCACGTTTCTGCTCCCATCCCCATGCTGCGGCACATGCACATGGAGGTGCACACATCCTATGTGGCCACAGCCCCTCCCTTCAATTTGCTGGAGCCTGCACTGTCACAGGGCCTCCACCCAGTTGCAGTCATGGACCAAGACAGCTGAACACCCCTCTCTGGGAGAGGAGAGCAGTCCCTGAACGCTCCATCCTCTCCCTCACCATTGACCCTGGGCAACCCATGCTCGTTCCCAAACACGGGTCATCAGCATGGCAGGAGGTAAGTTGTTCAGTGCCTTAGCCCTCCATGCCACCTGGCCAGTTGCAGAGTATCCACTTTAATCCTAAAATGTCATCAGGATATGGGCTTCAGAAGTAAGGCCCTACTTGCTTGCTCAAGTTTGAAAGAGAGAGTGGGTGCGAGGAAGGCCCAAAATGTCTCGTAACAAGTCCTACATATGTACATTCTCTGTGCCCACTGATAAGCCACTCAAATGGAGTTTGTCCCTGCAGAACCTACCCTCCAGGTCCAAGCATTTTTCTTGTAGGGCTTCTGTATAGCATAGCGAGTCCACTGCCGATTGAAGTTGATGTGCAATCTTCTACAACAGCCATGCTTCCCTCTGCTTTCTTTATTCTGGTGAGTCTCTCACTGAGAAGTTCAAATTCCTTTTTATTTTATTTTCTCAAGGCCCTAATTTCTGTCAGTAGCGTTTTAAACCTAGTACAAGTCAGTTGCCCCCCCCCCTTAGCATCAGTATCACAGTCATAGCCTTTTTTGCTGGCAGGTGAGGCACTGTGGCTGCAGATTGAGCTCCAGGGTCAGAATCTGGCTTCATCCTGGTCTGGTTTCAGTTTCTTAGCTCTGGATCCAGTCCTCCTATCTTCCCCTCTATTTCTGTAGGCATTTTGACAAAAATTGAAAGAAATTTCGCTGTAGGGGGCAGGTAAAAATGGCCAGTGGGAAGGGAGCTCCGAAGCTTAGCTTGCTTCGAGCCTTGTGATGTCACCGGAAGTCTCACAGCTTTGTATTTCAAACACAGCATTAAACATGTTACAGTGCTTGTTGTAACTGGGCAGTCACTTTGTGTAACTCAGGAAACCATCCACTTTTGAAAATCACTTTGCTTGGCAACTTGAAGAATCCTCCCTCCCTGCAGTAATGCTGCAGGACCTTTAGAATCCCAATTAAAAGCATTATGAGATAATTTTTCTTACTTACTGGCTTTGTAATTAAATTTTCTTTCTGGTTGATCCCATGACGCCTGGCTGCCATGTTAATGCCGAACTACTCTTCCGGAGTCCTCACGGCCAACCCTCAGATGACACGACTGACGGACTGAGCCTTGGCGGGCGGACATCTCTGTGCTAGCAAGTCACCCCCAATGGTTCAGTCCATTAATCACATCATCATAGCGCTGCCACAGGGGACAGTGGGAAGGATGGTTTATTAACATGGTGGGCGGAGGGTTGCAGAATCAACCTAGTAATAAATCACAAGCCAGTGAGTAAATAAAAAAATGATCTCCTAATGCATTTTTCTTAATCAGGACCTAAAGGCCCCGCAGCATTTCTACAGAGGACGTGAGGATTCCCCTTAAAAACAAATCTGAACTCGTCACATGAGTTTACATGTGCTTCGGCACCATTTTAAAAGTGCATGCACAGGAGTGCCTGCCTGGGATTGTCAGGACGGATAAAAGTCAAAATATTACAGAAACATAGATAACTAAGCACTTTATGGTAAAATGGGCATTTTATGGTAAGCAGACACAATACTTACGAGATACAATACTAGAGCTGTGTGCAGGTATCATTATTAAATTGGGCTAAAGAAACTCAGCTAAAAGCTGACAGTGCTTCTTTAAGTCAACTTGTCATTTTTTTTTTTAAAGATAAAGGAAGCTTGTCTTTTAGTTCCAAACAATGGGTGGTGATTTCTTGCAAATAAAATTAGTTCTTGCTATTTTGGTATTTCTCTTAAATCTCAAGGTAAATCAGCATTCGCTAGACAGGTAGATGGTGTGGGCTTTGATGTTGCAGTCTGTAGCCCCCACATCCTTGCCAAGTCTTCTTGCAGAATAATAATGGGAAACAAAGAAATGGTGTGGATGTGAGAAGACCGCACAGTCCATCATGTCTCACACCTTCTGTTACTCAATCAGATTTACTGTACTTCACTTCTAAACTTTTAATAAACCAAGCACTATCTGGTTACATCGAAGAGCCTTTCTGTCTGACAGAGAGAGGCCTGCAGTACAGATCAGATATCTAGTTTTTTTTAAAATATGAATGCTGGCAATTTGGCCAGTGTAGTATTGCTTGCATTGCTGCTGTCAAATGGGTTAGAAAAAGACCACCCACACAGACCCCCCCCCCTCCCTGGGAGGTACAGTACTTTGGAAACCTTTGGGATGAATCTTCTACCTGACAGAACTTTACTTTTGTAAGTGAGACAGATCAGCAGATATTTTGTTAAACGTACAGTATGAGTGGGCAAACCTATGGTTAAGTACAGTACGTGTACAGTGTTGACCCCCAACATTTACCTCTTTGCCGCATGGCAGCAACTGGGGAAAATCTGCTGGATTGGGGCACATCTCAATTACTAAAACAGTATCTGGTAGGAACTCTAGTTCCTGAATTCTTTTGTGTAAAGGGCTGGTGCCGCAGCATTAATGGACATTACCACACCTCCAAACAGCGGAATGGTTAGTACCACATGCCAGCACTGTATATTAATACATAAATACATTTACAGAAAATCCAAGACTGGAATGCAAAAATGTAGAAGAGGGTTTATCTGCTGGTAGGAGTTCATTTCTAGAAATATACTTAGCTTGCATAGTCTTCAGTTAGGCTAAGAATATATTGCTTTTTGTAAAACTCTCAGCCATGTATTTTCCTTTGAATTCAGTGTGGAATGCCTGTCAGTCAAAACCTATAGCATGCAACTTATGAAGTTGAAGGTTCTGCTTTTAGGGCCATTTTCTCACCTTTAACTATTGCTGTTTGGGAACTGAACATCAGAAACCAATATGGCTACAGGAGGCAGGGCATGCCTACCAACAAGTGGCTGTGGATCGGTCCATTAGATCACATCAAAGCATGTAAAGTTAGCCCCACACCAAAAGTCCCTGTATTTATGCTGTGGGGGGGGGTAGGGTCACACCATAAAGAAAGAACTAAACCAAATCCCACAGTTACCAAAATCCTGGAATATTGGCTCCCCAAAGTTACATTACATTGTTGTTGTTTGTTTCCAGTTAATTGAATTAAAGGTTGCATTTTGACAACATTCAGCTTTGTCACTGTTGTAGTATGGGGAATAGTGTTGATTGGAATCTGATTCTCAGAAGAGGATTTAATTGGATTCAGTTTTTGTTTTAATTTAGGATTTTCCAACGTTGAGTCTTCAAAATATTGATTTTGAAAAAAAAAAAAACCTTATTGCATTTAAAACCTTCCCCCACCTAGTACCACATACATTACAGCTGTAACTATACTTGTATGTCCTTCTCCTTTCCTCCAGCCTTGTTTTCCCTGGCTTCCCTTACCTTGTGTTACTGCTCCTGTTGGGGGTCATCTCTGCTACTGCTGTGCTAAGTGTTATGGTCTGTCTGCTGCTGCTGGGGTTTCCTCCCTCCTTCAGTTGTGCTGCTGTACTGTACTGTGTTCTGTGTATAAGTTGAACATATCCTCCCGATTCATGATCCAGTGCCACGTGCATGCCACATTGTTGTTATTCCAGTATTGGATCCCCCTCTCCAAGTACAGCCCATAGCCTGCTACTGCCACCAAATCCCCCCAGCCCCTACAGGACTTGCTTCTGACCCCAAGTCCAGCCACAACCAGATCAGTTAATCCAGATCCACAGGTTCCCCTTTCCTTTAGCCAGCCACTGCACTGGGCCCAGACCAGCAGCCTTCATGACAAGATGATCTTGCCTGTCCCTGGGTGACCTGGGTAACACAGTGGGTGGTCAATTGGACAACACCCTGGGTTGCCCACCACACACCTTGCCAGTACAGCGGCTGGCATAGTGGCTTAAACCCAGGGTATTGTCAGGTTGGCCATTCCCTGTGTTACCCAGGTTACCCTGGGACAAGCTAGACTGTCTTGTCATGATGATTGTCGGCCTGAGCTAGTGCAAGGGAAGTCAAAGGATTTGGATCGATTCATCGTGGTGCGGCTAGGCTAGGGGTTAGGAACAGGTCCTGTGGGTGACTGGTGGAACTTGGTAGAAGCAGCAGGTTGTGGGCTGTTCTTGGGGGAGAGGAGCACAATAAAGGAAAAACAATTCAGTGTGTGCGTGGCATTGGTTCATCAATTAGGAGGATGAGTTTATCACAGTAACAGAACACAGTTAGCAGCACAGCTGAGAAGGGGGCGGACAACCTCCAGCAATAGCAGCGGACAGAAGACACATGACACCCAACACAGAAGCAGCAAGAGACAACTCTCAACAGCAGCAACAGCAGCAGAAACATAAAGTAACGGGAGACTGGAGAAAACAAATGTTGGGGATGGGGGCGGTCTTTGCTCTTTCAATGACCCCATTCTTCTTTTTGACCAGGTGAGGGGAGGTTTAAGTTGCAGCTGGATGTTGAATTGATGATTCCCATTCTGACTGCAGTCAATCAATCAAAATCTTTATTTATCCAGGCGGGCACCATTGAGCAAGGCCATTTGCAAGGTGGACCTGGTCTTGAATACATCAAAGTACAGTACAGAAGCAGGTATACAAAAAGCAATAATATACAAGGAAGAAAAAGTATATACAGTGCATGCAGTACAGTACAAGGTTGAAATAAATTTAAAAAAAAAACAGCATTATTTTACAACTGAAGAAGACAGCAGATGTACAATCATCCATAGGCATACAAGGGTTATAAGCAGAGATATTTTGAGTGAGGCAGCCGGCAACTACACATATAGGGGATATAGGCCGTGTATGGGGTGGCAGGTTAGAGAGGTAAAGAAGAGGAGGGATATATTACCAATGACTGGGGGAAAAATTGAGCTAAAACCACAGAAAGTGACGATGGCTGTTGTGTACTTGTTTATTATAATAACGGAGGAGGTGTAGATAATTGGGACACTACTATGGATGGGGTGGGACTTTAGCCAGGCCAGAGCAGGCAGGGAAGGATGGGTGCAGCAGGAAGAGTTAATAGGGAAAGAGTGAGAGCCAGAGACAGAAACATGGTGAGCGTCAGGATGGAAAGGGGGAGTTGCGGAATTAGTGGGCTAGCGGTGAGGAAAACATTTGCAAGGTGCTTTCATGTAGCGATTGTAGAGCGCCTTGAAGATATTCAGGCTAACAGAGCAGCTCAGCTTCAAGTTCCTTTGTAAACCATTCCACAATGTGGGTAAAGAGAAGCTTAGAGTAGCTTTACTGAAACGAGTTTTGACCCTTGGAACTTGGAGGGCAATTAGGGAATAGCTCCTTAGAGCGTAGGTGCCTAACACATTCCGGGGATTACAATCTGAGACATATGAGGGAAGCTTGTTGGTCACCGCGCTGAAGGCCCATAGGGTGGCATTTCTATTCCTTCTGTGGTGAAGGGAAGTCCAGCTTAACGATGAGTACAGGGAGCAGTGGTGTGTGGAAAGTGAAAGGCCAGTAATGAACCTGATAGCTCTGTGGTAGAGGGTGTCCAACTTAGCCTGTGCAGAGGCAGTGTAGTGGCTGTAGAGCAGGTCCGCGTAATCTATTAAAGATAGGAAGGTAGCTTGAACCAGTTGAATCTTGGCCTCCTTTGTGAGCAGGTTGTTAATTCTGTAGAATAGTCCTAATCTTTGCCTTAGTGTCTTCTGTAGTTCTTCAAGATGGTCGGTGAAGGAAAATTTATGATCGAGACAAACTCCTAGATATTTGAATTTAGCTACATACTCCAGTGTTTCTCCAAGAACAGTGGTAATTTGTGGGATAGCTCCCCTCCCCCAAGCAGGAAGTGCCGCATGCAAGGAGGGGGAGAAGAGCATGGCTTTTGTCTTTTTTGCAGTGCAAACGGAATCAGAATCAGTATCAGTATCAGAATTTCTGATAATCCGATGCATGCAGATAGAACAGATTCTGAAGAATTCAATCAATCCTAATGCAGACTGGTAAAATAATGGTATCTAATAAAATTACTGATTATAAGATTTATAATTTATAATATTCACAATCGTAATTAGCATTATATATCTAATAAAAAATAAATTAAGGAAAATCTAATCCACCTGACGTAAGTATTTTAATTAAGTGGAGACAAATGTTTTATATGTACAGTACATCTATAAAAGGTAGTAATCTTTGCCAGTATGTACTTTGTCAAATAAGTGCCAGAACCAGAAAATGATTGCTGCAGATGGGCACTTTGCTATCTTTTGTGTAATAGTGTTTTTCTGGGGTCGGTAATTATGATTAGCGGTTGGCTTTTACTGTGATCTCTCTTCTGGGGCACATCATCAGCACACATTATTGGCACAGTAGCATTAGTATGCTGCTGATCACTTGGTACCTCTTGCCGCTGACAAGAGGACCAACTGCTGACTACATGGGTTCTTGCTTTTAATTCATTTCTGTTTTGTGTGTAATGTATTTCTTACTGAGTTTCATAATATACTTTATAGTACAATTCAGTAAAACTATTGGCATTCATAGCACTACATGACTAGGTACAGAGTAGCGAAAAGAAATGTGGGTGGTCATCTGTAGAATAACATTGTGAAGGTCGGTTGTTGAAGATAAGGTAAGGAACTTCCTGCAGTGGTATACTTTTAGGAAAGGAGGGAGGAGAGGGAGAGGGAAAGTGAGGTCTTTTTTGAGGTCATCTCCCTCCATAGAGACACAAATTACTACAGACTGTCAGCATTTGGAATACTCAGAAATGTTTTCCTAGTTGGGAACTGCCCACATTGACAAACGTCTGCACCACGCATATAATGTGGGTAGCTCTATATCAGCTTAGTATTTTCTCCTGCCATCAACTGCTCATTAGATTGTGGAAAACATCTTCATCCATTTTAAAAGAGTATTGCATGCTGTCGTCTGTTCATTTGAAGATGCCTCCACATTTCCCCTTCTTTCAGTCCAGCATGAAGATGTTTAAAGTTGACAGTCACACTTTTTTGTGTTTACTACTTTAGCCTTTTGCATGACGTGAAAAATGGTACTATTTGTCAAGGCTTCAACCAGGCCTTGAGGAGATGCCACCTGAAGGTTTTTGAGAACTTCCTGCAGAAAATGGAGAAGCCCAATGGCTAGCATTGGTGTCTACCCTGGAGTCTCTGGCTCATATTACTGGATCTGTCACCTGGGAACCTGTGCCACCAAACCTCAGTCCTCAGGTGCCCATTTTAGGACCACTAAATCTCTGAGTGCTGGTGGTGCCCCTTCTGGCCCTCTACTTTCTGACTCCTTGCTTCTGTCTGCCCCTCTCTGGGGATTCAGACATGCAGGTGGGTCTTCCTGTATCTGACAAAGTAGCATGAGATCATGACAGATGAGTGGATCTTTATTATTTGGGAGGGTCATGTGCTGGAGCTAATAGCTTTCCTCCTGTGCATCCTTCCAGCCCTTGTCACTACACTGCGGAGCATTTATCAGTCCTGTTGGCCGAAGAACATACTCTGCTGGACATAAGGGCTATTCATTCTGTGCCTCTGAAAGAATTAACTGGGGTTTATATCCAAGGTATTTGCTAGTACCCAAGAAGATGCGCAGCCTATGCACCATCTTGGACCTCAGAGGCCTTAACAAATTTATTGCATAAAAAAGTTTTGCATGGTCTCCCGTCAGTCCCTCCTCCTTCTAATCTTGCAAGAGGATGAAATTTGCACTATGGACATTTAGTGTCTATATCTGCACATCATGATTTGGTGCAGCCATCAACAGCCATGGGTTTTCTACAAATGTTTATCTGTGGTGGTTATGGCCTTTTGCCAGTAAAATCCTATATCTATCCTTTTACCTGGATGAATGGCTCCTCAAGGCAGTGTTCAGGGCAAGGGCTCTACAGACTTTGTACCATACTCACCAGTTGTTTATCCAGCTGGGTATCTTGGTCAGAAAACAAACATCCTTTCTGATTCCTTGCCTTCAGCTTATTGGTGCTGTCTTGGACATGGCTACGGTATTGGCATTCCTCTGGACTCCCGTGTCAGTACTTTGATAGTCCAGACAATGCTGATCACCTCCAGTACCCAGGTCTCAGCAAGATCCCTGCTTCATATCCTGGGCCAGAGGCAGTTGTCACTGTGACAGTACCCATGGCCCACATTCAGATGTCCATTTCCCAATGGATGCTTCATGCCTAGTGGGCCCAGATTTCCCAATCTTTGGATCACCCCATTCTGGTCTGACTCATTACGTGGGTCTCATTGCTAATGACAAGAGCACTCCCATCTACTTCAGGGGTCCCCATATCTCCATCCATCCCCACAAGGAGGTTCTCACCATGGATATCTCTGGGATGGGCTAGGGGGACCAGTTTAAAAGCACGTAAGACCCAGGGTGTGTGGGCCCCCTCTGAGCACTCTCTACACATCAGTATTGTGTAGATGAGGGTTGTGTTTCTTGGCCTGTGAGCCTTTGCCCCTCACATTCAAGGCCATCCTGTGTTGACACAGACTGATAACCTTTGAAGCATGCAACCTCAACAAACAAGAACGTACACACTCCTACACCCTCTGCAGAGAAACCATGCGAGTATGGGAGTGGGAACTGGCACATGACATATACCTTGTTGCTGTGTATCTAGCCAACTCCAGCAGGACAGTTGCTCAGTCACCCAAGTGTCAATGCCTGTACGATGTGGACAAAGACCTCTTCACCTGCTGGGGTCATCCAGGGTTGGACCTTGTTGTGCCCCACATAGTACAGAACTGCTGCATTTTTGTGTGCTCATTCCATAGCCTGGGATTGCATAATTTTCCCTTGCCTGGAAGGGGGGTTTCTGTACACCTTTTCTCAAATTCTTCTTCAGTGGATATTGGTCAAGCTTCAGGCAGGTGAGGTCACAATGATACCAGTGCACTCCCCGTTCTAGCCCAGACAAATTTGATTCACTATGCTCTGGCAGACTGCTGCAGTGGAATCTCCTATTCTGCTCCCCCTATGACAGTGACAGCTTTCACTGCAGTGGCAGTCTGTTGCATCCAGACCTTCCGTCCCTGCAGCTTCATGCCTGACTTCTGAGGACATAGTCCTGCCGCATTTCTGGGTCTCCTGGGTAGTTTTGAATGTTTTGCTGGCATCTTCTAAGCTGTTTGCCTGGTACAGTTTCTCCCTGAAATGGAAGCATTTCAATATTTGATGTGCCTCTCACTCCCTGGACCTTTTTTGTGCCCAGTACAGTATGTCTTGGACTACCTCTTGTCCCTATTGGACTTGGGCCTCCAGTACTCTTCCATGAAGATGCATCTTTTATCCATTTTGACCTTTTATCAGGGGTCAATTTTAACATTGCTTTACTAGGCTAGAGCCTAGTGCACATTGATCAGGGCTAGTGAAGCTAGCCCTCTACTTGTGCGTCTTGACTAGTACAGGTTTCCATGGCTTTCAACGAAATTAAAAAAAGTCCCTACTTTAGCAGGCTGTATTCCTCATGTTTACAGATCCATGAAATTTTCTTTATTTTTTATAATTTTTTTTATTTTTCTGGAATTTCTTGTTAGTTCTTTTTGTTCATTGAAGATTTAGTTTAACTTCTTGTTAGGACATTTACATTCATAAACTACCTCAAAATGACCTTATACACACTAGAAATCACAATCATAGTACACTACATTATATTAAGCAGCATTATGCTATGGTCTTGAAAGGTTTTGTGAATTAAACAGTTCTGCTGTCGCTTCTTCCTTGTGGACCATATCTGTGGTAACAATGGAGCACAAACAACACTGTTGCAAGCCTTTATTTAGTTATTGCCCCCCAAAAAGCAGTTTTTTCACTTTATTCATGTGTTTGTGTTCGTTTTATTCTTTTTATATGTTGAATTTTTTATTTCTTTTTATACCTTGAATTTCTTATTTCATGAATTTCTTATTTAAGAAAAACATGGGGTCTCTACTCATGCTAGTGTCCCTCATTGTCCCAGGTGACCTGGTGTGATTAACAGTTCTTTAAGAGTACAAAATGAAATCGATGCCCATAACTTATCCCAGCTCATCCTTGAACCATAAAACGAGTAACCACTCCTTAATCAACTGGGCCCTCACCTCACACCCACATAGAGTCATGAAATCTGGTTTATTATCAGATGCCCTAAGTGACCATCTCATGACCATTCTGGTACGTGAAATTCACAGACTCGAGACCCCTCATAAAACCTTAATGACTCGCTCATATAAATCTCTGAACCTTGCTCCCCTCCTCCATGATCTAGCTCATACAAACTGGGCCCCTGCAGCCTCAGTGAACTCGACTGATGAAGCCGCAGAATACTTTAGAGGTAAATCTCTCAACATTTGGAATCAGCACGCCCCACTTTGACGAGTCAGAGTCCGTGGGAGCTATCTCCCATGGATCTCACTTGAACTCATAGCTTGTCAAAGAGCAGGGGACCAAGCTTGGAAGCTACTTAAAGCCTCAAAGCTCCCTAAAGACTATGACACATATCATTCTATTCAAAACAAGTGCACAAAAGCCACTGATCTGGATAAGGCAGGCTACTTTAGTTCAACCTTTCAATTCAACATAAACAGTCCCTCTAACTTCTGGAAAGTCATCCACTCACTCTTCTCCCCCCTCCCACTCCTCCTTCCCCCTCCTCAATATAAACAACACCCTTATTGCTGATCACCCTAGTGTTGCTACTGAATTTAATTCATACTTCACCTCTTGTGCCTCTGCTTTCTTATCCTCCTTACCATCAACTAGGCCAGGTACCCCCTCCACCTCACCACGCACACTGTCCCAGTCGACTTGTTTCTTTTTCACTAAAATTGCCATTTCTGACACTTTGGATGCCTTGCACACCTTAAACTCATCCAAAGGTAGTTTGCATGATGGCTTGGACCCCATGCTGCTATATCTTTCAGCTATGGCTATCTCTGCCCCACTGTCTGACCTCTTCAACCTCTCGTTCAAAATGGCAGCCATCCCACCTGTTTGGAAGCATGCCATTGTTATTCCCCTACCTAAGGGCAGTGATCCCTCCTCACCTGGGAACTACCATCCCATATCTCTGCTTCTCACCCTTGACAAACTGCAAGAACACTTGGTTCTTGCCCAACTCTCTTCTTACCTCTCTGACTCCAACTTTTTCACTCCCTTCCAATCTGGTTTTTGGAAAAACCACTCCACCACCACCTCACTGATTAGGCTTACCAACTCCATCCTCTCAGGGACGGACTGTGATCAAATCATGTCTGCCATTTTTGTCAACCTAGCTAAGGCTTTTGACATGGTTTCCCACACCCTACTACTAAACTCCCTTTCCTCAGTGGGTCTGACTGACTCAGCCATTAACTGGTTCAGAGTCTACCTTGTAGGTAGGACCCAGTCAGTCAGAATCGCTGACTCCACATCCCCCCCCCCCATCAACACTGGTGTCCCTCAAGGGTCTGTGTTGGGTCCTATACTTTTCTCCATATTTCTTAACAGCCTACCATCTTTCTGTACATCAACCTCAATACATATGTACGCAGATCACATGGTCCTCTACAGCTCTGGACAGTCCCACACTGATGTTGCAAACAGACTTCAGCAGGACTTCAGTATTGTTCAGTACTGGCTTTGCTCTCATCAACTTTTTCTAAACACCAAGAAGACAGTCTCCATGAACTTCGGCACTAGGCAGAGACTCTCTAGGCTTCCCTTCCTGCCCTCTTTCCATACCCTTGACAGTACAATCCTTGAGGTCACCTCCTCATTTAGATATATGTGTGTTTGGCTTGACCAACATCTCACCTTCTCTGGTCATGTGGACGCCATCCTGAAAAAGCTACACCCCAAGCTCGGAGCTCTATACAGGAACCAGAACTGCCTCCCTCTCCTGGCTAGGTGCGAACTTGTCCAGAAGATGATCCTACCTATTTTTGACTACTGTGATGTAGTCTACAGTGCCGCTCCCAAGACCTCCTTAGCCAGAATGGATACCCTCTTCAACTCCTTCTGTCGCTTCACTCTGGACTCTCCTTCTCTCAACCACCACTGTCAACTCTACCACTCCCTGGCATTTCCCTCACTAGAAAATAGACGCTTCCATCATTGTGCTAAATTTGTCTCTGAATTCTGGTTTGGATCGCTCCCATCCTGTCTCACTTCCTCTCTCAGTCCTCCCTCCCTCTGCCCACTCATTTTATTTTTATTTTATTTAGTTTTTGTTGACCAGGTAAGTGCACTAGACAAATCCTGCCTATTTTCAGGCACGACCCAGGGGAGTGGGATACAGATGAATGCCAACTGATCTTGAACCAGAATAAGCTGTTGGTGGTATTTTTAGTGAATGAGGGAAATTTGGCCAGGACACCGGGGAAATTCCCCTACTCTTTTTGATAAGTGCCATGGGATCTTTAACATCCACCTGAACTACCACCAATCCAGGCAGATGGGACCTCGGTTTAACATCTCATCCAAAAGACGGCAGCTCAGAAGTGCAGCACCCCTCTCATGCTGCACTACAGTGTCTGTACTGGGATATTAACCCAAGTGCCAGATGTGGGAACTGAACCCACAGCCCTCTGATCTCCTGGCCTCAGAGGCGACTGTGCTACCTACTGAGCCACTGACACTTAGATCTTACAACTCCTTAGTCGTCCCTCACTGGTATACCACTGTAGGCCAGGCTGCTTTCTTGTATCACTTCCCAAAACTATGGAATTCACTTCCTCACCAGTATCACCACTGCTCCTCCCCCTCCTCTACAACTTCAGGCTACATAATTTCCTCTCTGTGAATTGTACCTGCAATTAACCTACCTGGTTTTCCTGACCTGCTCCCCAACCTCTATCAATATATTCAATAACTATTCTGAATTACAGCTCCTTTCCAGCCCCACTACTTTCTTTCCCTGAAGAGATTCCTACCTGGCCATTCCTTCAGGTTATCTATACCTACCAATATAACTATGAATTTAGATTCCTATCAATCTACAACTATCAATATATCTATAACCTTGATTCCTAATCATCTGCTCCCCTCCCAGCCCCACTACTTTTCCACCTCTGCTGTTACCCTCTTCGTGCCCCTTCCTTTCGGGCTAAATGGTACCATCAGCATCAATTTAAGGTGTTATCCTAATGTGATGCACTTGACCTATCCATTGTGACTTCTGTAAACAACTGTATTCATATGCTGCACTTCATATGTTATTTCTTTATTTGCTATTCAATGCTGCCAGTATTGCTGTAATAATGTTTGCTGTTGTATACATGTACGTATTTCCACAACTCTTTCCCCTAGGACACACCGTGAGACAACCAACTTGTTATTCAGTGTGCCTTTCGTGGTGAAACGTTTCAATAAATAAATAAATAAAGTAAAGCTGTAATTATCTTGCAGGACAAGAGGGGAATCCCAAAACCACACATAATGGGAGTCATTATCACTCCATTGTTAGGGCTTTCAGCTAGTGTCCAAGCTGTGATAAAGAATAGAGTACTGTTAGGTCACTAACTTCTAGTATTTCAAACTTGTCTTTATGTGTCTGATTTGTTGCACATTATTAAGACAAGTGCCCCCTCATTTCCCTACATTTTGAGTTTTTGTATCCATTATTCCAATGACAGAATGCTAAAAAGTATACAGGGTCTGCCCTGCAGGTGGTGGTTTTTTCCCCAACCTTACTATAGCTGCTCCCTCTCCTCTCCCAACTCTGTACTTTTCCTGGACAGGACGCCACTGCAGATGAAACTCTGAAATGACCATCTACAGACCCGTAGCTGCCATTACTAGCAGATATAGGGGTCCCCAGCTCTTCCCAATGGACCACGTCAGTCAGTGCCATCAGTGGTGTGCCACTCTGATCCCACCCAGCACGTTCATTTCATTGTAAAAACAACGCTTTGGAACATGTACGGTACAAAAATAAACCTTAATAAAATATATAATATAAAAGGTAAAAATAGGCATTCCTAGAGTGCATGAATCTCCTTAATAGAAACAGAGGTGATAGAGCTTCATGCTTGGGTGCTGGTATAATATACAGTATCAAGTAAAAATATTGCAACATTTTCTATTTCGCAAGCCCCCTAGGTTTTTCTGGCCTCCTCCCCAAAGAAATATTAGCTCTGTCCCTAGCTCATTAGACACTGTACAGAAACTTTCAGAACAGTAGGTCTCTGGTTGATCACAGGGTGGGGGCTGACAGTGTCTTTCTCTTTCTCTGTCTGACTGTGTTCACTGCCCTGTGGGAAGGGGCGAAAGTGTGGTGAGGTGCATGATTATGTCGGTTATTGAGTGTGCAGAGCTAGGGCAGCTTGATTAAAATTTGCTGCTACGGAATCCTCTGATTCGGTGGGTAGGGCAGGGGGAGTAGAAGGTAGCCACACACCCCCATTGTAACTTACTTGTCTGCTGCTGATGCGTTTCACTTTGTTGAAGAACTCTAATATGTGTAAGAAAATCATTCAAAACTATAGATTACGTTTGTATTTTCTGTCAAAAATGCAATAAAAAGACAATATCAGACAATATAAAGAATTAAACGATATAGAAATGTGCATATAAAGTATGCACACCACCCCAGAACCCCCCCCCATTGTGAAGTCCTGGATCTGACATGGGGGGGCAGAAAAAGTAAGAGAGGGGGGCCATGGTACAAAACAATGAGGGGGGGGCACAATTTGTGTGATGGCATAGCAGTCTTTTTTTTTTTTTGCTAGAGCAGGAAGCCATATGGGACAGGATAAATATGCAGTAATCAGAGTATTTCTTGACTTGCATATTTTCTTGTATGAGTGATCAAAATTCACCATTATAATTGTGGACTAGTGCAACTATCGACGGGTTAGTGCAATTTTGAATCAACTTGTCCAGCTGGCTAGTGCAAAAAAAGTTTAAAGTTGACCCCTGCTTTTATGCCCTTTAAGAGGGCAAGTCTGTGGCCCATTTGGAGGTGTCCTGCAGGTTCGTCAAAGGACTCCTGCATCTGTGTTCCCCTGGTCCACAGGTTGGTTCCAATGCGGAACCTTAACTTGGTTCTGGAATCTCTTTCATAGACTCATTTCAGACCTGCTGCTACTTGTGACATGCATTTTCCTTTCACATGAGATAATTTTTCTGGTGGAAATTGCCCCCGCCTGAAGACTTTACGTACTGCTGGCATTAGTTTAGGATCCTGCTTAACTTATTTTTCACCAGGATTGGATTTCTTTAAATACTGATCTGAGGTTCCTTCTTAAGGTGGTTTCCGAGTTCACTTTAAACCTGACTATCCACCTTCCTGGGTTTTTTTCCTTCATTGCAGAATGCTACAGAAGTTATCCTGCATTCTCTCAATGTCCATAGGGCTTTATGCACCTGCCTGAACTGCTACATAAAAGACTACAGAATGCCCTCACAGCTTTTTGTTTTGTTTGACCCCAGGATGATGTGCAACCCTGTCTGTAAGCAGTGCCTTTCCAATGGACAGCATCCCGCATTTCTTTTTTGCAAGAAGCTTCCCCGGATTATCAGTGGGTGTGCCACCCATAACATGGCCATTTCTCTGTATTGATTTTGTTTAGTCACAGCAGCTGACATATGCTCTGCAGCCACATGCAGTTCTGTCCATACTTTCAGTGAACGCTGCAGTTTGGATCTGGTGTCCCTTAGATGGACTGGCTTTGGCCTTCCTGTGCTTCATGGCCTGCTATCTGAAGGGTCTTCTGTGTCCTTGCTGTTGGGCCTTCTTTCTGCTCTGCTATTTTGCACTGCTTGGGAATCATTTCAAAGGTGTGGCTTTATGGAGGGAGATGTGTTCAAAGAAGATAGTTTCATTTTTTACCATTAGCAGTAGATCTTTTGAGAGAATGTCCTACATAGAGTCAAAGCTCACCTTCTAACGTACTGTACGCTCTTCGGCATTTCATGAGGCATCATCTGGAAAAAAATGTACCCATTACTGCATGCTTGGTCTTCTTTTTTTCTGTGCCTTTGTAATTGGCTATTTCTTTACGGAACTGCTACCTTTCCTTTCTGCCTTGTTGAGGTTCTGGTCTCCCGGTGCTGTCGGTATGGTACATCTCTGAACTTGTCTTTCGTGGAAAACTGAAGGGGTATGGGACTCACCGCATTATATAGGTGGTGCCATCATATGAAAATGTGGGCAGCCCGAAGTAAGCAGATGTTTCTACACAACAACTTAAAGTTCCAAAGGTGTTGCTCAGTGGAGGTGAGTCTCTCAAAGATCTGTTGTTACTGGTTAAGTAACTAAACTTTTCAGAGAGAGAGAGTGAGCGAGCAGATAAATGAAAAGTTGGGCTACTTTAGGAAAAGATGTTGATGTGAAAGACAGAGAGAGAACACTGTGGGAAGGATACAGGGAGAGAGGAAAGTAATGAGTGAGTACATTCGAGAAATAGGCATACAGATTTATGAATATGGATTTAGTTTCTAAGGGAAATTTTGCACTGAGTAGTATGCTGAATTGGAAATTAGTGAAGGTCCTTCTGTACTCATTCAAGGCAGTAACGTTTGAAGGGGAGGTAAAGTTTGAAGGACTTACTGGTGTCTGAATGCTCATGAAAAAGCTTTTTTCAGTGAGAAATGCACTTGTACATCATAGCAGTCCAGCGAGTATATATGTAACTCAGCCACAAATTAAAACAAGGCAGCTGCCATGTAATGTCACACTGAAAAATGAAGTGATGTCATTAGAGGACTACAGAAGCTATGTTTGAAGAGCAGGTGTTCACACCTGTTAAGCAGGCAATAGACTGTTTCATAAATTATGGTTTAAATGTGTACTAAAATGTTATACTTTTATAATACTTACTATTTCAGTGGGCCTATGCAACCAGAGTAGCGTTGTGCTTGTGCAACTGTGATAACTGTTTGGCTGTTCGCAGTCTCTATTCCATGGGGAATTACCATCCTGGAGGGGTACTGAAGGCAACAAACCCTCAAGGAGGGTTCCACCCCTTGAGGTGCGGTGGGAAAGAGACCCTTGGCTAAAGGTACCTTAAGAAGGAGCCCCCCGAAGACAGAGGTGTGCCACTGGAGGAGGAGGGGAGGATGGTGGGGCAGAGAAAAAGTGCTACAGAAGAAGATTGTGAGGAACTGCTTATGTAGCTCAGGAAGGGGGCATGGCTGGTTGCTCATCCCATTGAACTACATGCATAGCCTTTCAATTCAGTGGGCCTATGCAACCAGAGCAGTATTATGCTTGTGCAACTGTGATAACTGTTTGGTCGTTTGCACTGTCTATTCCATGGGGAATTACCACCCTGTAGGGGTACCAAAGGCAAGGAGCCCTTAAAGAGGGTTCCACACCTAGAAGTGCTGTGGGAAAGAGTCCCTTGGTTAAAGGTACCATAGGAAGGAGCCCCAAAAAAAAGAACACTGAGCAGTAAACATTGACTATGAGGTAGAGAAGCACATTGACAGCAACAAACAGCTTGATGAAACAGAAATAAGATGCACAGGTTGTCAGGATTGCACTGATAAAATGGAAACACAGATGACATCAGGGGGCTTCCTAAGGAGAGCGGGAACGGCCACCAGCCATCTCCATCCAACAGCGGAAACCTACCTACAGAAATTAGGGAATATACTATATACAACTAACTACATATTATGACCAAGGCCACTGATTTACGGTGATTAAAACACTGAAATTCCATTTTCAATACTTCAGATTCCAGAATTGCACTGGTGATTGTTATTCTAATTTCCGGATTTTACCGGGATTCTGCTGTCATTCTTTTAGTGTGTGTATAAATAATCAGAATAAAAGAAGGCTTAATATACAGAGCATTAAATAAAGCAAGTTGAACATTTCTGAGGAAGCAATTATAAGAAAAATGCAAGTTTTGTGGAATTACTGATCTAGTATAAAATGGCAGATTCCATGAAATCTTTGTTTTTACCAGTGTTCAGGCAGCCCCAATTCCGGAATTTTACTGGGTTTTCTGGTAAAAACTGAAAAACAGTGGCCTTGATTATGACCTTTGGCACGGAGGAGAGGAACAGTCCCCTTCTAACAGGAAGAAACCTCTAGGGATCCAAGGGCTAGGTCGCCTTCCCTCCAGGCTAGGGGTAGTTTATTTGGTGATAGCTTTGCCCCTGCTGCAGTTTAGAAACCCAGTCAAAGGAAGGAAATATTCCAATTTGGTGGACAACTCTCCTGATCCCTCTAACAGGAACACCGTGAGGGGTTGCAAGAGGCCTCTGCAACAACGGGTATTCTGTAGTAAGAGCGGACTCCCAAGGTGGGAGAAAGAGAGCGACAGCGCTGAGGCACTCAGCCAGCCTACCGACTAAAACAAACTGGGTGGACCAGGGACAGTTGTAGGGAGAATAGCTTTCAAAGTTGCCATGGCGATGCCATAGCCAAAGGAGCTCCCTTGGGCCGTAAGTGCTCCACCCCTCAGCAGCTGAAGTCTTAAATTCTGCATCAAGAGGTGCGCCGTATAATTGCATGCTAAAGCTCTGCCCAGAGCACGGACATTCCCATCATGGGCCAGATGAGAAGGACCCCGCCCCAAGGTTTACATGCTCAAGATGCAGACTTCATGAGTGCAGAGCCAGACTGTCGGCTTACAGGTTGAGCCCTGAGCCAGAAAAGGTAATGGACATGGTTGGCATGCCTCCAATTTATTAATGAGAGCAGGAATCAGCATTAAGTGCTAGATAGGAGAAGGCAAGGTGAAGCCAGTGGGCCGTAGATTAGGTAGCAGAAGTTTGATGAGGAGGGCAGGCGAAGCCAGCAGCTGTGTATGATAAGGAGACAGACCGTGAAAGGTTGTGAGCAAACTCTGAAACCATGAGACTGAAAGGTTGCAAGCAACCTCTGCAACCATGAGAACTACGAGGCAGAGCCTGGGTGAGGTAGGAGGCTGAAGTGCAAGCCAGTGTTTGGTGGTTTGATAGTAGTAGCTGTGACGTGGACAGCCAGTTCTGAGTGCTATAGTATCATTTTTTGTAATATCAAAATGGGTTCTAGGGACATGGATATGTTGTTCATGCACACTGTGGCAGGTTCCTTGCCACTTTAAATCTTGCCAGAAGGTCTTCAAGCTGGCTCCTCCCACCCACCCGGGTGGTAAAATTCTCGGCTCCGCCCTATGACGCCAGATCTTCCTTACCGCTTGGAAGCTCAGGTTCCCTCCTTAACGCTCTGCATGTAGACTGGATCCTAATTCTTTGGTTTGCCCGAAACTTATTTTAAAATTTTCAAGACTTGGTCAAGTTTCTCCCTCGCAGCTGCAATGGACAAATCGACTCCTGGATTTCGGCGGTGCTCTTGTGGGCAGAAAATGTCCAGGACGGACCCGCACTCCATGTGCATCTACTGCCTCAGCCTAGAACTTGACCCGCAGGCCTGCGAGTTATGCCATTCTTTTTCGGCCAACGTCCGGGAAGACTGCGCTGCCCGGTTACAGCTTGGACGCCCCAAGAAGCGCTACCCGCCGGTGAAGTCAAAGGAGGCCTGTTGGCGGTTACTGTATGGCTGGTTTGGCTGAGCAACTCGAGCAGATGATCGCCCTCAAAGAGGAGGAGGAGGCGGCACAGGCCACATCATCCTCTTCCTCGGTCGCGGCATTTATCCCGCTCTCTCTGGGTACCTCATATTCAGCTTCATTCAAGGAGCTTTGCCAGTCCCTTTCCACGAAGGGAGAGGGGCCATCGGGACATTCCTCTCGGTTCAGAAAGAAGGACTCAAAAGGTAAGTCCCATCGTCGGCATTCATGGGAGCGGTAGAGGTCCTCTTCGACACTTGACTTTGGTCGAGGTTGCGGCTAAGGCTGCTAGCTTCACAGTGTCCCTGTCAGCTCAGCCAGCCGAGACACCCATCGACATGGTCGAGATATTTCTTGACCCATCGGACGGGCTGTCGACTGGTGAAGCCAACAACCCTTCTTCACCAGTTCCCCCGGTGGAGACCGAGGACCTGCCTGCGCCTCTGGTGCTGCAGTCCCTGGTTAAGGCTTCCAAGCCGAGGGAAGAGCGGGTGTACCCTGCCCCTTCCCAGACCTGTCCTCGGAAACACCGAGGATCTTGGTCTCGGTCTCGGACATCGTCTCAGTCCAGCCGATCCCGCCAACATAGGCGGTCTTGATCTGGGCACCGATGTAAGCGGCACCGCCGCTCGTCCTCATCTTCCTCCTCGGAAGAGGAGAGGCTTCGACGCAAGTTGCATCGACGCTACGAGGACCTGATGTGGCAGCAGTTACTTCTGTCTGGGAACAAGCCGACGCCATCGCCTTCCCCATCCATCAAGTGGCTGTCAACCGAGCGGCCGAAACAACCCCTCGCTGTAGCCAAGGTGCCCAAGCCTTGGCCGGTTGTTCGGCCGAAACCAGCTGCCCCACCGATTGTGGTGGAACTCCGCCTCCACAACCGAAATCGGGGGCGCCGACCAAGGACTCTCGGTCGGGTCAGGGCCTGTCCCACAGGTAGTCAGTCACCCTCACTCCCGACCGTCCTTGGCAGGTGGAGGGTGGCTCAGACCCCAGGCAGCTCTTCGCGGACTCCTCGGAGTCCGACGATGACTCCTCCCTGTTCTCCAGGCCCATTGACCTGGAGTCCTCCTGGGGCTAGTCGATGGACGAAAGCCCATCGTCCTTCATGGGTTTGCTTCGGCTCATCTCGGAGTCCACCGGGATGCAGCTCGAGCCTGTATCCAAGGGGGCCAAGTATCCCCTCACGGAGATACTGTACTGAGGGGATTCACCCATGGAGGTCTTTCCGGTGGCTGAAGCCATTGTTGGCCCAGCCTTGGAGCTCTGGCAGCGGCCTGCTTCCTGTCCTGCGCCTTCGGCCAGGATGGCCAGGAAGTATGTGGTCCCTACCGGCTCTTTGCCTGGTTTTTCGGAACATCCCTCCGCTGAGGGGTTGGTCACCGACAGCGTTTTCCAGCGTTCCGGGAACACTAGGGATGTGGACAAGCCCCCTGACAAGGAGTCCAAAAAGCTGGACTATGCCGGGCACAAGGTGTATGCTGCGTCCTCCCTTGGCCTCCACCAGGCCAGCTCAGCCGTGCTGATGGCATACTTCTCCCACGCCCTCATGGGCTCCCTGGATGAGGTGATCCCTTATCTCCTGGCCAACCTGCAGACCACGGTCCGGCAGGTACGGGACCAGGGTAGGGCTGTGGCTAAACAGCAGCTCCAAATGGCTCTGGACATTGGAGACTCCTGTGCCAGATCAGTTGTGGCCGCGGTGGCCATGCGCCACAGAGCATGGCTGAGGATATCCACCTTCACAGCGGATACCTGGCACAAACTGGTGGATGTCCCCTTCCTGGGGACCGACCTCTTCGGCCCTGGAGTGGAAGGTCACCTCCAGCGGATCAAAAGTCCAATGCCACTCTGGACTCGGTCACCTCTGCCCAGAAGGACAAAGGCCGCCGACAGCAGCAGCACAAGTCCTTTTGTCCTTCTGCACCTGCGGCATGTCTGGCCCAACAGCACCAGCACCAGGGCCAGCAGGCTTGTGCTTAGCATCCCAAACCCAAGCCCGTGGCTTCCTCCAATAGGAAGCAGGGAGGTGAAGGCCCAGGAGGTCCCTCGGCTGGTCCCTCCTGTAAGCCTGCCCAATGACGGGTTGAGGGGTGTCACCCCCAGCCTCGTCACTGCCCCCTGGGTTCCCCCCGTGAGGGGATGGCTCCGCCACTTCCTTTCCACTTGGTCCGTTATCACCACGGACCGTTGGGTGTTGGAGGTGGTAGGAAAGGGCCTGCCCCTGGAGTTCGAGCAGGCCCCACCCTTCCAAGCCGTCGCCCCTCGGGGGGCTATGGGATCCGCAGCCTCTTTGTCGGCTCACCGAGCAGATATCTCCCTGCTCCTTGAAAAAGAGGTGATCAGGAAGGTGGCAGATCCTCCTCCAGACCCGGGGTTTGTGTCCAGGTACTTCCTGGTCCCAAAACGGACAGGGTGCTGATGCCCCATTGTCGACCTGCACGATCTGAACAGGTTCCTAAGGTCTCGGAACTTCAGGATGGTCACTCTGGCTCAGATAATCCCATCCTTGGAATGAGGCATGTGGTTCTCTTCTCTGGACCTCCAGGATGCGTTCTTTCATGTCCCAGTCCGTCCCTCCCACCAGAGATTCCTCCACTTCAGAGCAGAGGGATCCCTCTACGAGTTCCGGGCCATGCCCTTCGGCCTTTCCATAGCTCCCAGGGTCTTCACCAAATGCATGGCAGTGGTGACAGCATTCCTGCGGCGCCGAAGGGTCGGGGTGTACCCCTTCCTGGATGACTGGCTGATTGCAGCCCCCTCCAGAGTGGAGGTGGAGTGGTCCAGAGATCTGGCCCTCCAGGTTTGCTCTCAGGTTGGCCTCCTCATCAACGAGGCCAAGTCGGAACTTCGTGCCAAAGCAGGTGATACAATTCATCAGGGCAGAGGCTCGACTCTCTCGAGCCAGAGCACGGCTCCCGCGGACAGGGCGAGGTTCTTCCTCCTTGCCAATCATTTCAGGTTGGGCAATTGTGCCTGCCCAGGACTTCCGTGCCTCCTGGGCCTCATGGCGGCCTGCACTAGCGTGGTCCGTTGGGCCCGCTGGTACATGCGTCCCCTTCAGTGGGGGCTGGCCAGCCAATGGTCACAGCACTTCGATCCTCTGGATCAGCTAGTGACAGTGACCCAGGGAATGTGGAACGCTGTCCAGTGGTGGATCGTTCCAGCACATCTGCAAGGGGGCATCCCGTTTGTCCGCCCCGTGCCAGCGGTCTCTCTATCGATCGATGCCTCTCTGATGGGTTGGGTTGCCCATCTGGGGGAGCACAGAGCGCATGGCCTCTGGTCCCCTCAGGAGTCCTGATGCCACATCAACCTGCTGGAGCTTCGAGCGGTTCATCTAGCCCTCACCGCCTTCGCTCCGTTTCTATGGGATCAAGTGGTTCAGGTCCAGACGGACAATACCACGACCATGTACTACCTAAACCGCCAGGGCGGGATGCGCTCCATGCCTCTGTGCTGGGAAGCTGTCTACATTTGGTCACTCTTATGCAGCCTGGAGGCGGATCTCCTCGACATTCATGTGGCAGGAGCCTCCAACACCCTGGCCGATGCCCTAAGCCAGATAGGGGCTGCGTCCCATGAGTGGTCTCTCCTGCTGGAGGTAGTACAAAATCTGTTCTCCCACTGGGGCACACCTCAGGTGGACCTGTTTGCCTCCAGGGAGAATGCGAAGCTGAGACTGTTTCATGCCCACCCCCCTCAGCAGGGCTCGCTGCAGGGGGATGCCTTCTCGAGGCCATGGACCCCGGGCCTCGTCTACGCCTTTCCCCCATTTCTGTTGATCCACAAGGTGCTTCTCAAGGTGAGGAGGGACAAGGTGCAGGTGATTCTGGTAGCCCCAGACTGGCCCTGCCAGTTCTGGTATCCAGATCTCCTCAGTCTCAGCTCCAGGCTCCCGAGGCAGCTTCCAGCCTGCCCGGACCTGATCTCAGTCAATCAGGGGAAGGTATTCCATCCAGACCTTCAGTCCCTGCACCTGACGGCCTGGTTCCTGAGCGGCTAGAGTTCCAGGCCTTGGGTCTTTCCGACGAGGTCCTCAATGTCGTTGAGGCATCCCGTAAGGAGTTGACCAGGAAATGCTATGCCTTCAAATGGAAGAGATTCTCCATTTGGTGTCAGGGCAAGGGCCTGGACCCTTCTTCCTGTTCCTTGGCAAGTATTCTGGACTACCTGTGGTCCCTTTCTCAGCAAGGGCTTCGGTCGATGACCCTTAAGGTGCACCTGGCAGCCATCTCTGCTTACCAGGCGCGGGCCGGGAAGCAGTCGGTGGCACAGGAGAAGGTGGTTGGGCGCTTTTTCCAAGGCCTTGATCACATATCCCCTCTGTTGTGAGAACCTCCACCTCTGTGGGATCTACTGCTGGTATTGGCTAAGCTCATGGGCAAGCCATTCGAACTGATGCACAGGTGTGACATCTCTCACCTGTCATGGAAGACCGCCTTCTTGGTGGCTATCACGTCAGCCAGAAGGATGGGAGAGTTCCAGGCGCTTTCCATCGAGTCTCCTTATCTGGTCTTCCACAGGGACAAGGTTGTCCTGCGCCCCACCAGAGTTCCTTCCGGTGGTGTCGGAGTTTCACCTTAACCAGGTGTTGACTCTGCTGGTGTTCTACCCAATCACAACTCGGGCCAAATATAGACTCCATACTTTGGACCCTAGAAGGCTCGCTTATTACAAGGAGCCGAGACGGCTGAAGTTCGGGGAGAGGTTTGCCAGCTGTTTGTCACCTATGCTGAAGCTGCACCTGGCAGACCTGCAGCCAGCAGACGATAGGTAGGTGGGTCACCTCCTGCATAGATCTCTGCTATAGGTTGGTGGGCATGGAGCCTCCCAGAGGAATAAGAGCTCATTCTACCTGCCATACCGCTGCATCGGTGGCTGCTTCCAGGGACGTCCCTATCCAGGAAATCTGCAGGGCTGCTACCTGGAAGTCAGCACACACCTTCATCACCCATTACCACATTGACCTTGAGTCATGCCGGGATGCTGGTTTTGGGGCCTCGGTTCTCCAGTCTTTGTTCCCTAAGTAGGGGGTGTGCGCCTTGCCTCCCTCCTCCCGGAGAACTGCTAGGAGTCTGCCAGACAGTGTGGATGAACAACTTATACCATTCCTAGAACTCCTGTTACAGGTGAGTAACCTGTATTTTTGGTCAAACCTGCTCAGATAAATGCTGGAGAGGCTGCGGGCAGGTTGGGTCACACGAACATATTTTTTGGAGTTGCCCCAAAATCAGGAGCTACTGGAACCTTATAAATCAGGGACTGAGTCAGATTTTACAGATAAAAGTTCCTGAACAGCCTCGTTACCTTCTGCTGGGGGAGCCTCCTCAAGGTCTGAAAGGTTCTAAAGCTAACTATTTATTTCCAATTTTGTTAGCCGCAGCTCAAAAGGCAATTACTAGGCTGTGGATGACTGAGACACCCCCAGGAGAGGAACACTGGTTGTCATGTTGTAACCAAATTAAAACAATGGAAAGGCTTGCGGCCAACCTGAATCTAAGACTTGAACTATGCAAGTCTCACTGGTTTCTCTTTTTTGAGTTCCTTGGCACCAAAGAGGGAGTCTTAACTTTGGAGATTTTGGCCAGAGAAGTCTTAGACAAATATCAAGATACTGCAGGAACTTCAGCATCCATGAGGAGTTCAGTTAATCGGGCTCCACCCACACATCATATGTTGTAATAGGGATTGTTATACATTCACCACGAGCTGGGGGGAGGGGCGGGGAGTGTAATGTTTAGTTAAAGTTACTGTGTAAGTAATGTATTATTTCTTTCTTTCTCCTTCTCACAATCTCCTATCCCTTTGTTGTTTTTAATAGTAATTAACTAAGGGGTTACAGATTTAGATAAAGAAGTAACTGAGGTGCGAAGTGCACAATCCAGCCTAGGACTTCTTTGTTAGTTTTGAAGTTTACTCTATCAATTGTATGTGGCTGGTCATTTAATTGCATTTATAACCAATACTGCACAAACTAAAGCTTGTATATGATCTGTCCTTTGTTAAGGCTAATGTATTTCTTTTCCCCTATTTTTCTTTCTCTGTAACCTGTCATTGTCTGAAAAATGAAATAATAAAAAACTACAATTTCAAAAAAAAAAGACTGTTTTGTTTAAGAGATTTGTATGTCTTCTGATATAGTAGTTCTGTGTTGTATGTTTTACATATTATTATCTATTCTAGTAAAACTCTTTTTAGAACATACTTTGTCTGTCTTTGAATTTCTTTCATTTGTAAGAAAAGTATATATGGTTATAGCTGACACTAGGCGTAAGCTTGAATGGTGATACCAAACTGGAAAGAGAAGCATTTTAAATCTGAGGTCTTTATTAAAGTTTTTAAGGGTTCATCTCTATACACCAGGTTAGGTGCCCGTAGGCAAAGATATCTGGCCCTCCGAAGACAGAATTATCTGAGCTTGTGCATTGGGTACGCTAACAAGAGGTTCACAGTTTGAATCCCTCCAGAACTGAGACCAAAGGTTGATCTGAACTCACAAAACAGACAAGAGGGTTACCTTGTTCTGTTAAACTGTTCACAAGACTGCGCTTGGAGGCTGGCACTTTGGGAGTAGAGGGCTGATCTGCTGAGTGGATTTGTGACAGTAGCAACCAGTAGTAAACAAGCCAACCAAGTCCATTACGGAAGCTGAATTGATGGTGACATAGAAGATGGGCGTTTAGGCAGTGAGACGCTGCGATGCCAGTGATTGAACCAATGAGGTTTAGCATAAATGAATCAGTGAGGTTTAGCAGACAGGAGATACATAGCAGGATTTGCAACAGCTATAATATGGGCAGCAGCATAGGTAAGCATGATGCAGCGCATGTTATGTAAGCTGAATTATGTTTATACTTGGACAACCAGTTCCATAAAGGAGGAATCATAGTTTACATAAAAGCATTTGATGCTATAGTTTCAGCATGAGTAGTGAATTGATATGATTGGCATGAATACCTTAAATGCCATTAAGGTGGAAATAGGTTATTCCAGTAAGGAACATGCAGCACAGAAATGGAATGCAATGAACATGTGAAGGCCACGTAGGCTGCGAGGTTACTGAATTGTACATGAATAACTGAAAGACATGAAGGCAAAAAAACAGGGCAAAATCATATACTGCAGGTTACGTAAAGCATGCTCCCACTACTCGGTGCCACAACGTCCCACCATGACATCAGTCCCCTGCCATGGGACTAACAGGAAGCCACAGCTGAACATACGAACATGCCAGCAGAAGCAGGCCTTGCGGTCTATGGAGTCTGCTTGATTGTACAGCTAGCTTCTCATCTCACAGCTGCCCCACCCTCACCCCCCTCATCATAACCCCCACCCCACCCTGTCCCAACCCCTCTTAAAGCCGTCCACTGTACTATAGGAAGCCATCTCCTCGGGCAGCGCTTCCACCTGTCCACCACCAGTTTCTATGAAATGATGTCCCCTGATTTTCCTCCTGATCGTCCCCTCCAGTCTTAGCTGATGCTCTCTGGTATCCCTTCCCCCTTCTAATGCGGAAAATCCCTTCTGTATTAACCTTGTTTATCCCCCTAAGGTATTTAAAGATTTCATTCATTCATAACATTTTATTCATATGAATATTATAAACAGGAAAGTTGTAATAATGCTCCATTGAGCAAAAGCTCATTTTCAAGGAGATCCCAATTTGCAATTTTATAAACAGTTTCAAGATACAAACATTTATGAAAAATGTAACTTCATCTCAGGTACAAAAGACAAATGACATATAATATCAACAGGTACAAAAAATACACATTCATAAATAATACAAACCTAGCTATGGCAACATGTCTAACGTTAAAGTGCATTACAGCAATGATGTGGTTGCATTGATTTTTTGAGAAACCGTTTTTTGATAAAATATGGTTTAATAACCAGGTTTGCCAATCTAAGATGAATTGGGATGTTATTCCATAGCATCGTCCCCCTACAATAAAACGATGATGCACCTATTTTTAAGTTAAAGCATGGAATTTCATACTCCAGACCTAGGGCGGATCTCAGACTTTCTCTGGGCTTCTTAATTTCAAAGTTTTCCAGAATATATCCTGGCAATTTTCCTTGTTGTACCTTACACATATAGGTTAAAGTATGCTAATCTCTCCTCTATTAGTAAGCCTCATCCAGTTAAATGATTTGTACATGTGACAGTGATGGGTTAGTCTTGGAGCATTAAGTATAAGACAAACCATTTTATTATAAATTATATCTAATTTAATTTCAATCATATCCCCTCTGTCCCTCCTGTCCTCTAGGGAGTACATGTTCAGCTCGGCCAGTCTATCCTTGTAGGACTTTCCCTCCAAGCCCTGGATCAACTTTGTCGCCCTCCATTGCACCCCCTCCAACAATTTGATATCCTTTATCAGGAATGGGCACTAGTACTGCATGCAGCATTCCAGGTGTGGCCTGACCAGAGACCTGTATAGAGGAAGGATCACCTCCCTATTTCTGCAGGAGATTCCCCTCGCTATACACCCTAGCATCCTGTTGGCTTTCGCTGCCGCCTTCCTGCACTGGGTTGAGTTGTTCATGCTGCCCATTTTAAGCATCCCCAGATCCTTTTCCTCCTTGATGCTTTCAAGCTGCACCCCTCCCAGCTGATAGCTCCTACCCTGGTTCCTAGCTCCAAAGTGCAGTACCTTGCACTTCTTGGCATTGAACCCCAGCTGCCATGTTTTCGACCACTCCTATAGTTTTGCCAGGTCCTCCTGCAGCCCCTTCCACCCTTCAATATCATCCACCACAGCTCCCATCTTTGTATCATCAGCGAACATACTGATCCTACTCCGTGTCTCGTATGAGTTATCCACTATGAATACCCCAAACAGCACTGGTCCCAGTACTGATCCCTGTGGCACCCCGCTCATCACCTCCCTCGGTGTTGAGAGTCACCCCACCACCACCACCCTCTGCTGCCTTCCAAACAGCCAGTTGACGATCCATTTGACCATCTTTGTTCCCACCTCTATGTACTCCAGCTCCCCCCACCCCAGCCTCCCATGCGGCATGGAATCAAAGGCCTTGCTGAAGTCCAAATACAGGACATCCACTGCATAGTCCTTGTTCAACTCCTTGGTCACCCAGTCGTAGTACTCAATTAGATTTGTCTGGCAGGATCTGCCTGAGACAAACCTGTGTTGATGACCATTCAGGAGACCATTGTCCTCCAAACAGGCCACTAGCATCTCTTAGGATTGTCTCCATGAGCTTCCCCACAATTGATGTGAGGCTCACTGGTCTATAGTTGCCTGGTTCATCCCTGGGGCCACTTTTGTGAATGGGCAGCACATGGGCCATTCTCCAGTCTTGTGGTATGCATCCTGTGTCTAAGGAGGTATGGAACAGGTCAGCCCAGGTCAGCCAGTGGCCCTGCCAGGATCTCTGCTGGCTCCCTGAGTACCCTAGGGTGAATGCCATCCGGTCCCTGTGCCTTGTCCACCCTTAGTGCCTTTAGTCCTTCCAGAACCCTGTCCTTTGTAGTCCTTACATCAATCACTCCATCGCCCCTTCCCACTCCACCCTCTCCCTTGAGGTATTTCCCCCCCCTTTCTCCTTCATGAACACGGAGCAAAAGTATTCATTTAATGCCTCTGCCTGATCCACCTCCTTCTCCATCCACCCTTCTTCCTTCTTAATCTTCACAATCTGATCTTTGTTCTTCCTGCTTTCTCCAATGTATCGGAAGAAGTCCTTTTCTCTTTCCTTAATACCCTGTGCCAGTCTCAGCTCTCGTGAAGCCTTGGCTGCTCTGACTAGCCTGGTGACCTCGCAGGACTTCTTCGTATACTCATCCTTGTCAACCCCTCCTCCCAATTTCTTGAGTTTCCGAAATGCCCTTTTTTTGCCCTCAACCTCTCCATAACCTCATGAGTCAACCAGCTGGGCTTATTTGCCCTCCCTTTCTTACTCTGTGTCTTTGTACAACTCCCAGTGGCCTCTGTCAGATATTTTTTTAATAATCTCCCATTTTTGACTAGCATCCATGTCTGGTTGAATTCCTGCCAGATACCTACCCAAAATTTCCCCCATCCTTTTAACATCCGCCCCTTTCAATTCGGTCACCCTGGTTCCCATACCCACTGTTTCCCTACCCATATTGAGCATAAACCACACCGAGTGGTGGTCACTCCCAGCCAGGGGGTCCCCTACTCCAGATCTCTTGTAGTCTCCCCATTTGAAAGTACCAGGTCCAGAGTCCTCTCCAACCTAGTCAGCTCATGTACCAACTACACCAGGGAGCTGTCCTGAAATGCTTCTAGTATGATCTGCTCCCTTGCACTCATGGTGGTTGGAGTGCTCCAGTCCACCCCAGGTAGGCTGAAGTCCCTTCACCACCACTGTGTTTCCCTTCCTACAGACCCTTCTGATTTGCTCGACTAGCTCTCTATCCAGCTCATCCCCTTGCGCTTGTGGTCCGTATACTACCCCCATCCTTAGCGTCCTACCCCTTAAGTCCTGGAACTGCATCTATAGGGTCTTTGTCCTGCCTTCCTCCCTCTCATTCCTTATACACCTTATCCCTTCCAGTACATAAATTGCCACCCCCCCTTCCCCTTAGCCCCATCTTTCCTGAATATTCTATACCCTGGGATCATCATATCCCAGTCCTGGTACTGGATGGCCTACATTTCCATGATGGCTGCAATGTCCATCCCCACCCCCCACTGCCAGGAGAGCCTGTAGTTCAGCTGACTTATTACCTGGAGTCTCAAATTTAACGTGACTACCCTCCTCCTTTTCCTCCCTTCCCTTTGCCTGGCCCCCAATATCCTGCCGACTTTCTCCCTGTTATCTTGGGGTAAGCTCATCTGGCTCCTCTCTGGAATTCCTGCCCACCAGCTGTCATAGAAACATGAAGTTGGCGGCAGATAAGGACCCAAGGCCCATCCAGTCTGCCCATTTCTTTTTCTACCTTATAATGTGCCATCGGCCTTTGCTCTGTCAGTAGGCTATCTATTCATACTCCTCTGTATTGCTCCCTTATGCCGATCCCATGCCTGTTTGAAGCCCTGCACTGTATTCATAGCCACCACTTCCTGAGGTAGGCCGTTCCATGCATCCACCACCCTTTCTGTGACAAAGAATTTCCTCACATTCCACCTTAATCGGCCTCCCTCTAATCTCATGCTGTGTCCTCTTGTCCTGCTATTTTTCTTATATTTAAACATGTTAGACTCTTTCACCTTGTTAATGCCCTTTAGGTGTTTGAATGTCTCGATCATATCACCTCTCTCTCTCCTTTGCTCAAGGGTATACATATTGAGCTCCGTTAATCTGTCCTCGTATGACTTCTGATGCAGTCCCTGCACCATTTTGGTTGCCCTCTCTGGACTGCCTCAATTTGTTTAATGTCCTTGTGGAAGTGTGGCTCCAGTACTGCACGTAGTACTCCAGATGGGGCCTAACCAGTGTCTTGTAAAGAGGGATTATTACCTCCCTCTTTCGACTTGTGATACCCCTGCTAATACACCCTAACATCCCCCTAGCCTTACCTACTGCTTTAGAGGTCTGCTTGTATGATTTCAGGTCATCGGTGATGATGATGCCGCCCAAGTCTCTTTCTTCCTTTGTGACTGCCAGCAACTCCCCTCCCAGCCTATAGTTGGCTTCAGGGTTTCTCTTCCCTATGTGCATGATCTTGCACTTCTTTGCATTAAATCCAGTTGCCACTCTTCTGACCATTTTGCTAGTTTATCCAGATCTCTTCTCATTCTGCCCACCCCATCTGGTCATCTACTCTGTTGCAGATCTTGTTGTCATCTGCAAACAGACAAGCCTTACCCTCTAGTCCATCTGCAAGGTCACTAATGAAGATATTGAAGAGGACTGGCCTCCAGGACTGATCCCTGAGGTACCCTACTTGTGACTTGCATCTTCTGACTGTATACCATTTACCACCACTCTCTGTTTTCTGCCCGTCAACCAGTTTGCCACCCAGTTGACCAACTTCTGACCCACCCCGAGCCTCACCCAGCTTATTTATCAATCTTCTGTGTGGAACAGTGTTGAAAGCTTTGCTGAAGTCAAGGTAGGCGATATCAACTGCTCCCCCTTGGTCCACCACTCTGGTTACCCAGACAAAGAAATCTATGAGATTAATTTGACAGGACCTTCCTTTTGTAAACCCATGCTGTCTTGGATCCTGTGCCCGTATGGATTTCAGATGTCGCACTACCCTTTCCTTAAGGAGTGCCTCCATAATCTTGCCCACTACTGGGGTAAGACTGACTGGTCTGTAGTTCCCTGCCTCCTCCCTGCTACCACTCTTGTGGAGCGGGATCACATGAGCCCTTCTCCAGTCTTCTGGGACCTCTCCTGTGCTCAGAGACTCAATAAACAGTTTTGCTAATGGCACTGCTAGTTCCACGCTTAGCTCCTTCAGTACCCTGGCATGTATGCCATCAGTACCCTGGGATGTATGCTATCCAGCTCATCCACTTGCTCGTACACTCACTACGCCCCCCCCCCGCAGTTTAAACCCACCTTTGTTGCTATGTACCCCTCTATCCCCTGCTTCAATACTCACTTCCCCTCCCCGAACAAGTGTAATCTGTCCCCTGCATATAGGTCATTATTGTCCCAGCTCTCCCCCCAACCACCCACTCCCCTTCCTTGCCGTACTCACTCAGGGCACTGGGAGTACATCTGAGAAGGTTTCCAATTCCCGTAGCTCCTCACACAGCCTTCCTAGTTCCTCGAACCTCTCCCTCACAACTTCCACTGGTTCCCCTGCCAGGTCATTTGTAATCATGTGCAGCACGAGATGCAGTTTCTTCCTACCCTTCCTTGCCCACTTCAGAACTGACTGCCCCGCTCTGCCCGCTGTTAACCCAGGTATGGACTCTACCCATATACAACTTTGCCTATCCCCCTTACTGCCCCACCTTATCCCTTTCAGTATGGAATCCCCAGCACTAGTATTCCCCATCATCATTCCTTTGCCCCCCATTATCAGGGTACCTATCTCTAGTCTGCCATATTTGTAGCTCTGTCCTTCCCATGCTATGGCCCCAGTCTATCCCCCTCACCTTCACTGTTCTTTTGCTATCCTCCACAGTCCTCCCAATCTCCCTGGGCCCCCCCTTTGCCCATCTTGTCCTCTGTACCAACATTGTTCCTCTCCCCTCTCCCCTGCTCCCTTCAACCAATCCTCCTGCTGTGCCCCTCCCCCATTACCCCTGCCCCCTCTTCCGACTGCCTAATGCCCCTTGTGCATTCCTCTCCTTTTCCCCCTTCTGGAGATCCTCCCTCTTCTCCTCCACCACCGTTGCCAGCACCACAAACCTATTACCTACCTCCACTGAAGTGACATGTGTTGGCTCTCTCTCCTGACTTTGGCCTTCCCTACAGTGCTGGGTCTATGTTGAACTTGCTCCCGCCCCCATCCTTTTCCCATCCGAAGTTCCTCCCATGTGGTGCCTTCTTATAACCCCGTGGAGCCCACCTGCTGTAGCATCCTCCCATCTGTTCAGCCTCTGCCAAGCCTCAGCACATCTTCCTTGAGTCTTCTTAGTCTGTGACAGATTGGACACCCTCCAAGCTTCCACAGAATGTTCATCTAAACCGCTGCGCCACATCCATTACAGCCCACTATTCTGCCCATGTTTAAACAGATTAACAGAAAGGGACCCAAAAAGAAGAGTACAGTACTATCTATAGTTTTATCAGCTCATACTTTTTATGAGTTATCGGCTAGTCTTGTCCCTAAAATCAAAGATAAACATACAGTATTAACTAATTTTTTATTCTCTTTGTGCAGTCTGGTCCCTACCTAAAATACCCTACCCACTACACAGTATCCTCTACCAAATGCAATTTGGGACGCTACTCCTTTGTACACACACCCCTACAGACAATAATGCCAGCCAGTGTAACCTTCCTGACTGTAGTTGCCAAGCTGTGTACAATATTACTTCCTAGATAAGCAAAATAGTGATAACACAAAATACAGTGCCATATACCAGAATACTACTTAAAATGCTATATTCCAGCCCTTGCAGACAATAATTCCAAAGAGATTCACCATCCACACCCAGCCCAGGTCCAAGAAGTCAGAGTAGTGATCAGCTCCTTCCTGGCTTTCTCTTGTGTAACATGTCACCTCCTAGAGGGTGGCGCCTTCCTCTACTAAGCCCTTGGCTCCATGCTGCTCACTGAAGTTGGCTCCTCCCACCACGACCATTTAATAGAGGTCAGGGCCAGGATGGGTGGGTGGAACAAAACCCCTGCTCTCTCCGGGTGGCTTCCCGGCCCGGACTTCAGTGGCTTCTGCCTCTGTCTTCTAGCTGCGGATGTGGCAATAAGTCCCTCTCTCTCCAAGCGGCTCCTTATTCCCAGACTTCAGTGGCCCCTGCTGCTCCCTGCTAGCCACGGATGTGACTCACACAGGGCCCCCCCGATGATATTTATAGTTTGTACTTGTTAATTTCTTGTACTTTTATACACGTGTAAATATAATGCATTTACTTTGTGGTATGTCCTATGTATTTTGTTGTATGTCCTATGTATTCCAATGGCCTCTATATTTGTTCATCTATTGTATTTCTATACTGGACGTTTGTGAAAATGGGGAATTTTGCTCACATACCTTCCAGTATACAAATAAAATTGATTGATCGATTGATTGACTTTGTCTCTTGCTCCCCAGTCCCTGACGCTCAGGTCCCTGACTTCTATGGGCTGTCAGCCAGGAGGCTCACCCGGTGGTAGTGCAACGGGCGCCAGCTCTTTGCCAGAGTTCCCCCCGGCTAGGCACTGCCTGTGTTATTCCTTCTATGGAGACCACCACCAGTCCTTCTAGGCAGTGCCTACTGCAGGCTACCGGAATCTCCTGCAGTCTGGTCTCACTTCAGCCTTCGCCAGGGAGGTCTTTGTTCCCCCTGGCATCAGTCTCTCCTCTCCCGGTGCCACTGGACAGTCCTCCCAGGCTTTCTTGGCTGACACCTGCTGGGCCGGTACCTGTCCTGCCTCAGCTGCAACCAGTGAGTCTGACACCAGACCCACAGTTTGCGCCTGCCGGACCTCCACCGGGGTACCTGATGCTGGCCCCTCCCGGACTGATGCTGCAAGCGCCAGCCTACCCTTATCCTCTGGTATATAACTACTGTCCACCAGTGGATTTCAATGCTCTTTTTATCTCTTGGTGGGCTTTTATGCAGAAGCAGAATCCCACCCCTATGCCCCCAGACCCAGCGTCCCCTTAGAGACCCCCAAGATCACCCTCCCCGGAACCCGGTCTGGCCTGGTGCCAGTGACCCTCGAATCCCTGGAACAAGCCAGATGCCAGTTCCTACGGTCACCAAGACTGGCGCCCACCAGCCGAAAGTGAGCTGGATGAGGAGGATAAAGGTGACTGATTACACAGAGTCTTCCTTCCTTCATGTGGAGTCTTCTGAGGGCAAGGAGCCTGCTAAGGTGGTCCCCAAGTTTCCTCCTGATGACCCCTCTTTCATGGACATCCATGAGACACATTCAGGCCACCATGGGCTGGGATACTGAGGAACAGGTCCCAGAGTGACGTCAGCTGGCCATCTACTTGCAGCAGCCTGATGCTGTCCTCTTGGTGGTTCCTCCTTTCATTGACTCCTATAAGTATGCCACCAGGGCAGCTTGGAATTGGTCTTCTTCGACCCCGGTGGTGCCTAAGAAGGCTGACAGGCTTTACCATGTCCCGGCTGGCAAACCGTTTTTAGGAGGGTGACCTAAAGCCGACTCAGTGGTCATCCATGTGGTGCAAGACCACACCAAAAAGCCTAAGCACCTTGGCTCTCTTTCCCCACACCAGGAGTCCAGACATCTGGACATCTGGGCAAGCGAGTCTTTGCCTCTTCCACCATGGCCATAAAGGCTATTAACTATTTTACCCATATGGTACAGTACCAGAACATTCTTTGGGACCAGACCAGGGAGTTGGTTCAGGCCGTGCCAGATGACTCAGCTAAGAAGCAGTTACTTCAGGTTCTCAAGGCACGCTCAGATATAGGGGACTCATGTCTTTTGGACTGCCTATGCTGCTGTCGATGCCTCAGGCAGAGGAGCAGCCACTGGTGTCTGTCTCCAGTGCCACGCTTGGCTCTGGTAGTCTGGATTTGCTTTAAATGTGCAGTCCAGCTTCGGGGGTTCTGTCCTTTTTGGGGGAGATGCCCAGGATTAGATTTCTTCCCTTCAAGTATCGGGACTGGCTGTCCAATCCATCCACTCTTTGTACCATATTCAGCCTAAGTTGGCTCAGCAGCCGCCCTTTCATCACTCCTCTCGCAGACAGGCCTGCCCTCCCTCCAAAGGTCAGGGCAAGTATAAGGTGGCGTCAGCCCCTGCCACAGACAATGCCAGGGCTCCATGAGTGGCCACCGCCCTCCTGGCCCCCGCTCTTACCTCCTGACTCTTTGCTGCCCCCCCCAAAGAGTCTCTGGGAGAGGCAGTTGGTCGGTTCTCCCTCCACCTCGACAGGTGGTGGGGGATTACATCGAACAGCTGGGTACTAAAGCTCATAGAACACGGCCACATTCTAGAACTCCTAGAGTGGCACCCTCCCCCCACCTGAAAATCCACCAGGCAAGTCTTCTTACCTCCCCAGCTCATGTGCATCTTGTCTGGGAAGAAATTCAGGCCCTTCTCCAAAAAAGAGCCATAGAGCCTGTCCCTCCGAATCAGTGTAGCAGAGGGTTCTACTCCCACTTCTTCCTGGTCCCCAAGAAGGTGGGGGGATCTCCAGCCCATCTTGGACCTGAGCGACCTCAGTCTGTTCATAGAGTACAGGTGCTTCAGGATGGTCACTCTACAAGGTCTGTTGCCCCTCCGACACCAGGGGGGACTGGTTGAGATCTTTGGTTATGCAGGATGCATATCCGCATATGAAAACTTTCCCTTCTCACTGGTACTTCCTCTGCTTCCATTTCTGGGGTGTCCATTACCAGTTCCGGGCTCTCTCCTTTGGCCTGTCCTCAGCCCCCAGGGTTTTCACCAAGTACCTAGTGGTGGTGGCAGCAGCCTTGAGATGACAAGGCTTTTACATGTTTCCTTACCTGCACGATTGGCTCCCAGCTGTCCTGTCCTGGGAACACCTTGTCTAGACTTTGGATCACACCTTCAGCCTTTTCCTGGCATTGGGTATCACTATCAACAGGCCAAAGTTGTACCTGACTCCTGGCCAGCACCTCCAATACATAGGAGCGGACTTGGACATGGCCCAAGACATGGCTTTCCTGCCCATGGACAGAGCAGAGCACCTGATGGACCAGGTCTGCATGGTCTCCTCCAGCCAACATGTCACAGTCAGGGTGTTTCTGTGCTTCTTGGGCCACGGGGCAAGTATCAGTCCCTCTTGCCCGGCAGCACATGAGAATTTCTCAGTTGACATTGAGGGTCCAATGGAACCAACGCACGGATGACCTCAACCAGCTGGTCGTGATCTCCGATCCGGTCAAGGGGGTCCCGTTGTGGTGGCTGGAGCCAGCCAACCAGTTTCAGGGGGTTCCTTTTACTGTTTTGGTCCCTCGTCAGATCCTCACGACAGATGCCTCGGGTCTGGGCTGGGGAGCTCACTTGGGTGCTCACCAGACTCAGGGCACCTGGACCAGCATGGAACAGGGGCTCCATATCAATGTCCTGGAGATGTGAGGGGTTCTATATACTTTGCAGCCCTTCCAGACTCATCTTCTCCCTGGTCTGCTCTTCATTCAGATGGACAACATGTGCATAGTTTATTACATAGACAAGTGGGGGGAACGCACCCCTATTCCCTGTGCAGGGAGGTGACGAGGATCTAGTATTGGGCCATCTAGCATGGCCTGAAGCTCTCTGCCGTCCATGTTTCAGGCATCCAAAATGTCCTGGTGGACCGTCTAAGCTGCTTCCAGTCCAGGCCTCACAAGTGGGAGCTTTTGATCCCAGTGGTCAAAGACCTCTTCGACAGGTGGGGTCAGTCAAAGTTGGACCTTTTTGCATCCCTACTCAGTGCTAAACTGACACTTTTTTGTTCACTTGATCCCAGGCCTGGAGTTTTCTGGTGAGACACATTGTCCCTCTCCTGGAAGGGGAGGTTTCTGTATGCCTTCCCTCCCTTGCCACTCCTCCAGCAAGTGCTGCTCAAACTTCAGATGAAGGGGTCAGAAATGATCCTCATAGTACCCTTTTGGCCTCGTCAGATCTAGTTCCCCTTGCTGCAGTAGCTGGCGGTGGAACCTCGAGTCCCCTTACCCCTATGCACCAGCTTGCTCACCCAGGAGTGGGGAACCCTGGTCCATCCAGACCTCATGCCTCTGCATCTCCATGCATGGCTCCTAAGGACATAGCCATCTCTGGGTTGGGGGTTTCTCAAAGGGTTGCGGACATCCTGGTGGCTGCCAGATAACCCTCCACCAGGCTACCTACACCATGAAATGGAAGCACGTTGCCCTTTGGGTCACTTCACACTGTTTAGACCCTTTCACCTGCCCAGTGGATCAGGTGTTGAAGTATCTTCTGTCCGTTTCGGACTTGGGCTTGAGTTACTCCTCCATTAAGGTACATCTTTCTGCAGTCCCTGCATACCATGTACCTACTGAGGGCAGGGCTGTAGCTCAGCTTGATGTGCCTCACACTTTATTGTGGGGCATCTTGCATCTGAAACATCCCATTCAGGGACCTAATCCCACTGTAGGACCTCAATTTTGTGTTGGAGAAACTCTCGATACCTCCCGTTGAACTGGCTGTGAGTTGTGAGCTGCGCTTTCCCTTTGTGGAACGTGCTCCTGTTAGTTGCTATTACTTCTGCTCAAGGATTTCTGAGCTTCAGGCTCTTATGTGTAAGGAGCCTTATTTCGTTTTTCACAAAGACAGGGTGTGTTTGCTTACCAGCCCTAAGTTTCTGCCCAAGGTGGTGTCAGAGTTTACTTTGAAACAGTCTATCCACCTTCCTGTTTATTTTCCAGAATATTGTAATCAGGGGGATGCTTTGCTCCATACCTTGGATGTTCATAGAACTTTGTGATACTGTATACATCAGACCAAGACTTTGAGAAAGTCTGATCAGTTGTTTGTTTCGTTTGCCCCTAGGAGAGGGCTCACTGGTGTCCAAACAGTATTCATCTCAGTGGTTAGCCAATTGCATTGTTTATTGCTACCATAAGTGTGGCAAGGAACTTCCGGGAGTGGCTAAGGGCCATTCCACCAGGTTTATGGCCGCCTCTGCAGCATGTTTCAGAAATGTGTCTGTTGCAGATATCTGTGCAGCCGCTACTTGGAGCTCTGTCCATACTTTCATGAGTCATTGCAGCCTGAACATTGCCTGTAGGCACTGGGCCAGTTTCGGCCTCGCCATTCTGCAGGGCCTTCTTTATTAGGCCATTGGCTGCTGTCTCTCCTCCTCCTCCCAGTGCTGCTTCCTCTATACTGCTGGAACTGCACGTGACTCAGTTGTACTGGTATTGGCCTGCTGCAAGAGCCTCCCTCAAAGTAAGATAGCACAGTTATGTAAGAACTTACCGTAACAGTAGATCTTAGAGAGGAGCTCGTGAAGCAGGCCATGAGTTTCCCTCCCTCCTTCCCCCTTTCTGTTCGTCTTCCTTGTCCGTCTCCTCTTCCATGCAAGTGAATCTTCTGCTTTCTCTTTCTTCTTTGGCTCTTGGGAAATCCCCTCGGTTCCTTCTTTTACTGGCTGCTTCAGGTCTCTGGTGGAAGAACTGAGGAGGGTATGGGGGACTGCCCTCCTTTATAGGATAGGCCAACATCAGCAGGTTGATGTTGGCGGTGGTTGGTCCCCCATGGTACACTGCTACCTAGATAGTTTCTGTGTGGTTCTGGTGCCTGGCAGCTTAGTCCTACCAGTGTTGACCTGCTTCAAGAGCTCCTCTCGAAGATCTACTGTTATGGTAAGTTCTCACGTAACTGTGCTTTCTTTCCACCTGATTTCATCTGAAGAATGTAACTTCCCGAGCACTTTGGTAATAGTTCGATAATATTGCAAGGCAGTTTGAACTTGTAAAATAGGAAGCTTTATATATCTTGTGGTAATAGTGCTTCTATCCATGCTATTTATGATGTACTGAATTTTTGATCAGTTTAATAATCAGGAGCAATCAATAAAATTTTCTAACCAATTAGCTATTGTTAAACTAAGCAATGTGGCTGTTTAGTTGTTGCGTATCCACCCACGACTCCGCTTTACCTGCGGATTGTGCACACCGCCATATTCATCACTGGCCGCCACCTGTCTGCAGGCCCACCTCCCGGCATGCAGCGGCTATAGTCAGAATCACAGACCCAGCTGGGAATCCAATCGGATGCCTGGCATGGTTCCGTGAGTGAATCTCTTGTGCGACACAGCGTGGAACTTGGTGCATAGATAGCCCGCCGGTACCGGATCCATGTGGTGAAGCCCTCGTGACAAGCAGCCGCCTTACCTACGCACACACAGGTCCCACTGTCCCATGCCCGCCAGGGGCCCCATAATGCTGTAGCCCACCCCTCAACATAGCAGCCCCTACCCCCCAGGTGCAGTCACCAGACTCCCACATCCCGGCCAACATATAGCCATACCCCTCGGTACCTGCCATCCCCCCAACCAAACGGGTGGCTCATGTGCACACACCAGAAACCCACTCCCCAACATGTGGCTGGCTGTTCGCTGTGATGTGAATGCCAACCCCCCCCCCACCGCGGCACTGACAAGAAGGTACAGAGACTTGTGGTGGGGGTTGTTGGTGCTGAGAGGGGTGCAATCATCCCTACCAGCATTGCGGGGATGGAGTCTGCGACTAGGCAACAGGGGTCGGGTGGCCTAGCCAGATGTGCCAGGCAAAGGGTTGCAGTACTTGTGGGGGGGTCATTCCCATCACCAGAATGGGGCTGCAGTGTGTGGTTGGGGGATGCCACTGTGTGCTGTGGTGGGTGCAAGCAGTCCCGGTCCTCGGGATGTGGGCACCCGTGTGTGTTGGGGGGGGGTCCGGGGCATGTGCCATTGTGCTTTGTGTGCAGGGCAGGGCGCAGAGGGCGGTTATGGCAGGGTTCTCCCTGGCGTAACATGCCCTCCTCCACATGGTGCATAGTGCTGGCATGCACCCAGCCCACCCCTGGAGTGTTGTGGTCTGCAGGCCCGGGAATCGGGTGCATTGAGGCAGCGCGCCCCCCCTTAGGGCATCCCGCATGGGGGGGTGCAGTGGGTGTGGAGTGGCTACGTGCCACAGATACGCTGAGCATTGCCACTCCTCACCATCGTGCATAGACCTCCCCATTGATTGGACTTCTATGCTTGTCTGTAATATGCACATGTTAATTGTTCATGCCAGAACAAACTGCTGCCAGTAGTTTGTACCTTTTCAAGGGACTGCTGTAAAAATCCAGTTTTGCCCATATCACCTCTGAAGAAGCTAATTTGAGTAAAACTTTAGGTGCTCGTGGACTGTGGTCAGCAGTTTTCGATTCACACTGTTTGCCAACATTAGTGAGAATTGATGCTTGATGTGCTGAACAGAGATCTGGGCTGGGATTCTTAAAACTAAGTTGCTGAGATGCAGCATGTTATTGGTGAGTGTCAGCAACCTTTGCTCACAAATGATGAGCATCATGGCTGTGGGGTGGCAGTCTTCTTGAGGACCTTCTGGATAATTCAGTGCTGACCCATCTGCAGGCATCTCAGTGCTGAGGATGGACGTTATTGGTCTCCAGCCTGAGTTGGCCAAGATTCAGGGAAGCCTCCCTCACCCAGAGGCCACCAAATCTGCACCCACTACCTAAACAATTGTCCAGCAGAAGGAGTGGTTGGACAGTGGTGGGCTGAGGGAGGGCAAGAGAGGTGCAACAGAGGCATATCCCCAGCCATTGCAACTGGAGAACTGCTACGCTGTGTTGGAGGAATGAGAAGGCCTCACAGGGTCACCCAAAGTTGCATCCATGGAGAATGTGAGGGACCTCCAGAAGGGAGTCCCAAGGGTGGGCAGTAGGGGATCACACAGGAACAGGAAGCTACTTCTGGTGGGGGATGCCATAGTCCAGGGATTGGAGATGGGGCCGGTAGCAAGAGGAGAGGGAGATAAAGTGCTTACCAGGAGGCACAGCTCGGAGGGATGGAAAGCGGATCCAGAGGATCACTATGGTGATAGTGAGGAGGGCAGAGCTGGATGTCATTGTCCATCTGGGGACACATTACCTGGCTGAGGACAGTACAGAGATAGGAAGGGTGCAGGAGGAGTTTCAGAGATGCTGCCTGTCCATGGCAAGGAGGAGGCTAGGGATTTCTGCACCAGGGACTTCAACACTTGGTTGAAAAACGGGTGCGGAGAGCAGGGTTTGGGCTTCACTGGGGATTGGGTACCCACCTGGGGGGGTGCAGACCTGTAAAAGGGGGATGGCCTGCATCCTTCCGGGAAGGGGACTGATGTCCTCGGTGAGCGGTTTAGATGCTTCATTGGCAAGCATTTAAACTAGCCAAGGAGGATGGAGGAAGGAAGGAAGCAGGGAAAATCACACTGCCCCCCCAAAAGGATTGTGTAGCCAGCAGAGAGGATCATAACGTTGCAAAATCGCCAGGGAAGACTGGTCAGGGCAAAGGGGGGGGGGGTGAGAAAGCACAAGGGGAAAAGAGGTGAGGTCAGGGGGGGTTTGCAGAAAATGGAAACAGGCAATGGCACAGCCATCTGCACAGGAGTGAACTGCAGACCCCCTCCTCCCACACAAGGGGAGGAATTGGACAGGGATCTAATGGAGGCCAAGCATAAAATGGAGGCTAAAGGGGAGGTGCTGCTGGTAGGGTTAATCTGCCGGATGTAGATTGGAACATCTCAGGAGCGGCCACGGCAAGGGGTATAGACATCCTGGACTCCATCCTGGACTCCATGCAAGGAGCAGGCCTCAAGCAGCTAGTCCTTGATCCAACCCAGGAGAGAGCGATTTTAGTCCTGATACTAACAAACAGGGACAGAATTACAGATGTCAGGGTGGGAGAACATCTGGGATCAGTGACCGTTGCATGATGTGGTTCAAAATGAGTACTGTGACAGGGTCGAACCACAAAAAAGTGAAGGTCCTGGACTTCAGGAGGGTGGATTTTTCCAGGATGGGAATATGTCTCAAGGAAGCCCTGGCAGAGGAAAATAAATTCATGGGAGTTGACCTAAAAGGAGCCATAGTGGAGGCAGCAAACCTTTGCATTCAGCAAGTGAACAAGGGTAGCAAAAAAAGAAAGTCACCATGGTTCTCAAAGGAAGTGGATGGGAAAGTAAGGGCAAAAAGGGGGGCTTTCAGGAAGTATAAGGAAACACAGACGGTGGAGGACAGGTCAGTATATCTGGAGAAACAGAGGGAGGCAGGAAAAGTGGTCAAGAGTGCAAAGGTGCAGAAAGAGGAAAAAATTTCAAAGGAAGTGACAAAGGGGGACAAGACCTTCTATAGGTACTTTAGTGAGAGAAGAAAGACTGGTGGGAGGGTAGTAAGGCTAAAAGGAGAGGAGGGAGACTGTGTGGAAGGAGACCAGGAAAAAGCATCAGTACTGAACAGATATTTCTGCTCAGTTTTCACAGAAGACGGTGAAGGGGAGGGATCACAGCTAAGTAAGCAAATTTTAAGGGAAGGGGACACAGAGGAGAGTGTCCTTTAAGAACTCAGAAAACTAAAGATGGACAAAGCAGTGGGAGTGGACGGGTCACACCCTAGAATAATGAAGGTGTTAAGGGAGGTACTAGCAGCACCACTGGCATCACTGCTCAACTAGTCTCTGGATATGGGAGTGGTTTCGGAGGACTGGAGGAGGGCAGATGTTGTCCCTCTCCACAAAAGTAGGAGTAGGGAGGAGGCTGGAAACTACAGACCTGTCAGCCTGACTTCGGTGGTGGGGAAGATTATGGAATCGCTGCTTAAAGAAAGGATAGTGGAGCATCTTAAATCCAACAGAACACAGGATCCAAGGCAGCATGGAGTCATGTCAGGAAGGTCATGTCAGACGAATCTGATAAATTTCTTTGACTGGGTGACCAGGGAAGTGGATCGGGGGAGCGGTGAATGTGACCTATCTGGACTTCAGCAAGGTGTTCGACACCATTCTACATAGGAGGCTTGTAAACAAGCTGAGCAGCCTAAGATTGGTACACAAGGTAGTGAAGTGGATTGCAAATTGGTTGTGGGATATAACTCAGAGAGTGGTGGTAAATGGAACTAGATCTGATGAGAGGAGGGTGACCAGTGGGGTGCCGCAAGGATCAGTTCTTGGGCCAGTCCTGTTTAATGTCTTCATCAGTGACATCGTTAAGGGACTAGACTGTCTTTGCAGATAATATGAAGATCTGCAATAGGGTGGATACACCAGAAGGGGTGGAAAAAATTAGAAAGGACCTGGATAAACTGGAGTAATGGTCCAGAGTGTGGCAGCTGGGATTCAATGTGAAGAAGTGCAGAGTCATGCATTTGGGGCACAGGAATCCAGGGGAGGAGTACATGATGGGTGGGAAATTGCTATCGACCACCAAATAGGAAAAAGATCTGGGGGTGATCATATCTGGTGACTTTAAGGTGTCAGAACAATGTGCCAAGGCTGTGGGAAAGCCAGAGGGATACTGGGGGTGTATGGGGAAAAGTATCACCAGCAGAAGAACAGAGGTGGTGATGCCATTGTACAAGTCCTTGGTGAGACCTCATTTGGAGTACTGTGTCCGGTTCTGGAGACCGCATCTCCGGAAGGACATAGACAGAATAGAGGCAGTTCAAAGAAGGGCAACAAAGATGGTGCAGGGCCTGCACGAAAGGTCATACAAGGAGAGACAGGAGGCACTTAATATGTATACCTTGGAGGAGCGGAGAGAGAGAGAGAGAGAGAGAGGAGAGACATGATAGAGACCATCAAATTCCTAAAGGGAATAACAAGGCACAGGATGGTAGCATCTTTCAAAAAAGGAGTTACTAGAACGAGAGGGCATGACATGAGATTGGTAGGAGGTAGACTAAGGGACAGCATGAGAAAATACTTCTTCACGAAAGGGTGGTGGAGGCACTGAACAGTCACCCAGCAGAGGTGGTGGGGGAAAAGTTGGTGAGGGAGTTCAAAACTGCATGGGATAGTCATAGGAGAACCCTGTTGATACAAAAGAGGAGGTAAGGCTGGAGATAGAGTAATGATCGGTGGCTTTGTTTAGCATTTGGGAATTGTGACAGAGTTCTCCCCTTTAAAAATCACAGCCTTGTTCTTTTATCCTGAAGCTGCTGGCTTTTTTTAAAAATGAAATAAATATAATTTATCATTTAAGTACGTTTGGCTCCTTAGTACTTGAGATTTTCTAATATCACAATACAGTGCAAGCCTGTTATAAAGGGTGCATCCTTGCACACAACTTTTGTCAGTTATATCCAGAGTCCATTATGTCCAGAAGAGGCAGAGCCAACATGTTAGCTGTGTCTATGTGTGTGATCGGGGTCTCAGACAGAATGAGAATTAATTACAGCACCACTTCATAGATACTTAAAATTCTGCCTTGCTTAAAAATCATTCAACTGTCAGGGAACATGAGTTTTTTAAGGAAGCTTTCTGCGGAAGTTAATAAAGAAGTAACTCTAGTGACTGGGGTTTCATGACAGCTAGATAAAAGGCAAGGGTTACTGAAAGTGTTTTGTTGAAATATAAAATATTTTTATTTTAGAGTAATTAATTAATACAAGTTTAAGTGTGGGGGTCACTGAGGAGCCCGAGCTGACTGGAAGCAATTTTACACGGCTCCTGTAACTACCTTCTAAAACTGTAAACATTGGTGTTTTTTTGCAGTTTTACAGCAAAGTTAAGTTGATTGGTGGAAAGGGCATCTTTGATTTGATAAAAATGGGCAACCCAAAATGGGAAAAAGCTTCTGGAGGTTCTGAGAAAAGTAAAGGTGCCAGCAGAGCACAGACCATGCAGCCTGGAGCGGAGGCCTCTTCGATGTCTAAAATTCCAGCACTTGATACTCTCTATTTCGGATTTATCACAGAAGGTGGATGGTTTCAGTGGTCGGGTGCTGGTTGTGGAGACCGATATGGACGTCTTGAAAGGGGACATACAAGAGGTTCATAAACAGGCAGATGCGTCTATGGGTGAAACGGCTTTAATGGCTACGGAGTCCCAGCATTTATGGACCTGACTAGAGACTTTGGAGAATCAGGTCCATTCGGTTAATGTTCGTTTGTTGGAACTACAAGAGGTGTGCTAGGGAGATCACCCTCTTCTCTTTCTAAAGGAATGGTTCACTGAAAAGCTGATTCCAGAAGGATCGGAACCTATTACAGAACTCCATAAGTCTTACCGCATTGCTCCACATGGAAGACAACAAGATTCAGAGTAGCCACATATCTTGTTGATTGTGACCGCCAGAGTTGGTGTGAGGGGATCATATTCTGCTGTTGGCACGTCGGGCTGGTCCTGTTATGCAAGATGATAAGTAAGTTTATATTTTCCCTGATATTAGTTATGCGACGTGCCAACGCAGGAAAAAAGTTTGGTGTAGTTTGGCGTGTCTTGAGGGAGGCTGGGGTCCCTCACACCAGGATTTATCCAGCCCGACTGTGGATTACCTTTGAAGGCAAGTTCTTTTTGGTTTCAGATCCCATTGCTGCAGGTAAATGGGCTGCCCACTTTACAGCCGAGAAGGCCCATGTAGATAAGGAACATTCAGTGGACATGGAGGATGAAACCTGATTTGAGTTTTATGCTATCAGACTTAATGACTTTTAAGTAATGTTTGTCCCATTGTATTGGCTTTGAGGTAATTTTCTACAGGCTCTTTAGAGTTGTTCTTTCACTTGTTTCACTCGTTTTTGAGTAATAGATGGAATTGCTGTATTTTTGCTCCACTAAGATGTATGTTAGTTATCAGGAAGTGGATTTTTTTTTTATTTTAATTCACCAGATTATATATTTTGCTTCCAGTTTTTTTTCTCTCTTTAGGGAGGTTCTACCCTTTAGGGATAGTACATGGCACTACAGGTCCTGCGTGGGCCACTCTATTTATATAAGGGACAGTGCTGGTCAACCACCATTTAAGGACTTTAGCCATGTCGCTCTTGGACTCAAATGCACAGCTTAAATTTGGAACTGCTGATTTTAGTAGCATGTGGAAAAATTCCCTCCCATGTGGTATCTCAACATAGTGAATGCACCACATACTAGTATTCAGGGACTTTTAGTCCTATAAGGTTGTACAAATATGGACTGTTTGCTGTATGTACTGTCCAATGTAGGCATATATACCTGGAAATTCTGTAAAAAGAAATTATAAAAAACAGTTTATGCAGTTTGTGAGGAATTATTCTGAAAGAAATTAAACTGCTGTTGCTCCTCCATCTCAGTGCTACACTTGCAACGTCTCCTGCCCCCTCCAAATATGCACTACAGTGTGTATAAAAGCTTAATTCAGTCTGTTAATTTATTTTAATTTGTTTCGTTTTTCTTTTTACTGGGTAGGTACACTAGCTGTAGCAATGACTATTTTCAGGCACGATCTGGGAGGGTACAGTTCAACAATACAGGGAGACATTTCAGTACAAGTACAGAAATAGTTGACAATAGTATACAGAGCAATTTGCAAATGTAATACCAGTGTAGAGGAAAAAAAATAAAAATAAGAGAGGAGCAGTACAAACCAAAAACAACACTACAATTTGCTTTAAGGAAGAAAAACATGAACAGATTGAACATTTGATACATACCTGGGGGTAGTCATATCAGATGACCTAAAGGTGGGCAAGCAATGTGAGAAGGCAGCAAGGAGGGCTGGGGGGATACTGGGATGCATAGGGAGAGGCATCACCAGTAGAAAACAGGAAGTTATTATCCCTCTGTACAGACAGCTGGTGAGACCCCATCTGGAGTACTGTGTGCAGTTCTGGAGACCCAATCTCCGCAAAGACATAGACAGGATGGAAGCTGTCCAGAGGAGGGCAACTAAAATGGTGCAGGGTCTGCACCAGGAGGACATATGAAGAGAGACCTAAGGAGCTTAATATGTATAGCCTCGAGGAAAGGAGGAGAGGGGGACATGATAGAAACTTTCAAGTACCTCAAGGAATCAACAAAGTCCAAGAGGGTAGCATCTTTCAAAAAAAAGAGGTGTGCAAGAACGAGGCACAATTTGAAGATAGAGGGGGCGGCTCAGAGGTAATTTAAGGAAGTATTTTTTCACAGAGAGGTTGTGGATGCATGGAATGGCCTTCGGAGGAAGGTTGTGGAGTCAAAATCAGTGGTGGAATTCAAGCATGCATGGGATAGTCATAAGGCAATTCTGGGGGGTGGGGGTAGAAAGAAGTAGGCTGCTGGTTAACTAGGATCTGCAGCTTATCCAGTAGGTAGGGAAATGGGCAGACTGGGTGGGCCAAGCGGTCCTTATCTGCCGTCAAATTCTATGTTTCTATGTTTCTATGTTTCTATTTTAGTGCTAATAAGGGAATGAATATAGTACTAGGGGAGGGATACTAGTAAGTGATAGAAGTAAGAGCCAAGAAAAGAGAGATGACAGTGAAAGTAAGGTGGCAGGTGGGACATATAGGAAGGAGAAGTGCATAGTGTATAGAAAGTCAGATCAATAAATGCCATGGAGAGGAGGCTGGGAACGAAAAGAGCTATAGAGGTTTGAAGCAGGAGCACTTGTGGGAAAAATCATGATAGTTTCAAAGCCTTTTTTTAAAAGATGCATGAGATGGTAATTGGCGCAAAGCTAGTGGAAGGGAGTTCCAGTATTTGGGGGCATGGCAAGGGAAAGAATTAGCCTTTTGTGGTTTGTGTCTGGATGAAGACGGGGGCCTGGTCGGCAGACCTCAGCCCATAGCAAGGTGTCAGATTTCGGAAAAGTCCTGCAAGAGATGCAGGTATTTGTAGGCAGACAATGTTATCAATGATAGAGCCATTTGCAGGAAGCCTTAATTCATTAGGAGGAAGCCATCCTAGGTCTGAATAGAGGAGACAGTGGTGTTTCAGGCGGTGTGAGGAGGATGCATAGCGACAGATATTGTTATATGTGACATCCCATTTCCGAAGGATTGATTTGCATGCAGAGGAATAAGTTGCAGCATTGTGTACCACTGGCTATGACAAGCCTTGCTGAGGGAGTGAGCACATAGCTGGTTCAGTAGGCTATTTCAGGTTTGGAGTTGACCAGTTTGCAGGTCTGATTGATGTGTAATTCGAAATTTAGTGACGGATCAAGGGTGAGGCCCAGATATTTAAATGAATTTACCACCCCAACTAGTGAGCCATTTAATGAGGTGACTTTTTTACAAACAACGTTTCTGTCTGTTATAACCAGAGAAAAATGTATTGCATTTGATACATTTGATCCGAGAAATTTTTTGTGCTCGCCATAATCAAGTAAGTGTTCATTATAATAGTGTGTGTTATAAGTGGAATACAGTGTTCCTGAATTTCTTTTACTAGCAATTTGAAAACAAGTGATGAAAACTTAGTAGTTTCATTATATGTACAAAATAATTGATATCAGAGTAAATTTTTTTTTTTAGTAACACAATACGTTGCAATTGAGACCTAGGGGTAATCATATCAGATGACCTGAAGGTTGCCAGGCAGTGTGACAAGTCAGTGGGGAGGACCAGTGGGATGCTGGGGTGCATAGGTAGGAATATCACCAGCAGAAAGAGGGAGGTGGTGTTGCCACTATGTAGATCACTAGTAAGACCCCACCTTGAGTACTGTGTCCAGTTCTGAACACCACACCTCTGGAAAGACGTAAACAGAGTGGAGGCAGTCCAGAAGAGAGTACAGGGTCTGCATCAAAAGCCCTGTGAGGAGAGGCTAAAGGAGCTCAATATGTACACCCTTGAGGAGAGGAGCGAGACGGGGATATGATAGAGACCTTTAAATACCTCACCGGGGTTAACAAGATACAGGTGGTGGTATTTTTCAGAGAAAAAGGTGCTCTAGAACAAGGGGACATGCCATGAAGCTGGAGGGAGCAGGAGAGATGTGAGGAAGTACAGCTTCACAGAAAGGGTGGTGGATTCCTGGAACAGCCTTCCTGTGTAGGTAGTGGGGCAAAAACAGTGGTGGGGTTCAAAAAGTGCTTGCAATAGGTGCAAGGGAATCGCTATGTAAGGAATGGGGGCGGGTGGGTGGAGACAGTGCCAGATCTAGTAGGATTTGCAGCAAAATGAAGATAATAAAAAGGGGCAGACTGGGTGGGCCCAGTGGCTCTTATCTTCTGTCAGTTTCTGTGTTTCTATGTTTCTGTTTAATAGATGTGACTATCTGCTCTTTTAAGCACAGCTAGTTTACTAATGACATAATTTCCTGTCTCAATGTTACATGTCAACTACCTTGTTAAACAGTTTGGCTGATTTGCATACAAATATCTCTGGACACTAAGATCTATGGTACATGTAAGCACAAAACCTTGTTTGAAATCAAGTTTCAGGTGCTTTCAGACTTGAGATCAGCAGACTTTAATTCCTGTTTAAATTGATCAGTAAGAATGAAGCTGATAGTGTTTAGGACTTATTGGAGTTGCAGGTAAAAAGTTGAAGAGGCGAAACGGCAGAAAATTGCAGTAGCTGAGTCTGGAGGGAAGAAATATAGAAATTAATGTTTGGAAAGAAGCAAGAACACATTCTATGAGCAGATAGGGCTTGCATTTTACAAGTGCACCATATGTACTTGTAGATAAGTCGAGTTTTCAATATGAGGTTGACTTATCAGCAGGGCATACATTAATGTCATATATTGATTACTCGACCTGTATGCCAGTCCAGGCTGAAAAGAACCAGTTAGTTTTATCTTTTATGTTGCAATATGAATCCACTGCTACAAAATTGTTTCTCTGTAAGTGCCAACCTTTAAAGAACATTTCAAAAAGGTACTGATGGATATTGTATAAGGTTTTTTTTTGTTTGTTTTTTAACATTCTGTGTTTTTCCTCCTACCTGTTCCCCCACATTAGCCACACTCTTCAGGACTTCTATGGTGACTCTGTGTCGGAGCTACTCTGAGGGTCGTCGGCACATATGGGTGCCCTGCTCAGTGAACCTAGATCTCCTGATTTCCCCCTGGTCGGAGTGGAGGACTCTCCCACTCCTCCAGACCTGTGATGGAGCGTGTACCTTGCGCCTAGACCTCCGGATTCCCCCGATCACCGGCACCTGGAGCCCATCTACCGGTGCCAATGTAGGGAGTTTTTTCTGTGTTTTTTCTCCCCGCCCCCTGGGTGTCGGTGCGCTAGGAGGGCCAATGAGTCTAAGGCACGCTGAGACGTGTCTTGCTTTGGCTCTCGGCTGACGTCCAACCCCTCAGAATGCTGCTACCTCCTTTCTGCACCTTCCACCCTAGTTTCCCCAGGTGGCGGTGTTGCAGCGAGGCTTGCAGTTCCCCCTCCCCAGGAGAGCAGCCGTCGGGTGCTCGATCCTTCTCCTCCCCTGCCGACCCCTGGCAGCTCATGCTTGTTCCCAAACACGGGTCACCGGCATGGTGTGAGATATTGTATAAGGTTTGATAGTATGGTAAGCACATCTGCTGAAATCACATAGAAAAAGGGTGTTGGCTTACTGTATATGTGAGGTAGACTTGTGCACTTGCTAGTGTAATTAACATGAGATACAAAAGAGTTTGAAGTCAAGAAGGACATTGAGATTTCTGGCCTTGTGTCATCAAACAACACTAAGGCCAGAAACTCGCTGTGTGGCCTTGATCACTTCACTTAACCCCCAGTGCTCCACTCCACCCTGTTGTAAAACTGGATGAAAACAAAATCCTATTGAAAAGGAAATGTTGCATCACATCTGAGTTATCCATGTTAAATACATTTTTTAAAAGAAGTCAAGGTGGGAAACTGTACAACCAGTGTAGGAGAGATGACCAAGCTTGTGCACACTTTTCTTACTAGAGAGAACTTCAAGAGAGGCTCTCACTCAGTTGCAAGATGTTCTCGCCTCTGATACTGTAGCTCAGACTGTTTTCGATGGAGAAGAGAGATTATCAGTTTCTCATGCAGATGGAGGAGCATACAAGGTGGATTACAGACTTGGAGGTACATGCTTCTTATAGTAATAAAAAGGAAGAGGTAATCAACAAACAAACCTATTTTCACGGCCAAAGTGCCTGTTAAATTGAATAAGTGTGTACTCTCCCTAATGGTCAGGCATTTAAGTACACTCTCTTCAATGGCTGTGACTTTTCGCATTTGAGGTGAACCGTTGGGTGTTTGAAAATGGAAGGACTGATGACATTTTCATAGTTTTGACATTCTGGAAAGTGTGGAAGATAGTATTAAATATTATAGCATTGTTTATTTGCTTGCCTCTTGAGTTGTTTCAGGTATGCATGGACATTTGTGATATAGAATATGCACTGAGACTTGACAGTTGATGTGGACTGGAAGAAATGACAGGACCCAGCCATAATGCACATGAAGTATGAGTTGCATTTATCCTGATGAAGAAGCATACCTTTGGAGTCACCTGATGACCCATGTCTCACTGCCATGTGGAGACCTGGGTTTGGGAGTGAGTCCGAGATGCCTATGTTAGGCTTGCATACCCTGAGAATTCTGCCTATGAAAGAACTCCATTGGGTGGGGAGTGCCATGCTGGGTTCTGTATAGGCAGCGACACCTCTACTGGTCCATAGAGGTTCACAGCTTCCAGAGGGCAAAGATGCATGCTGCATGGTTCATCAATACATGGCCTGACTTCAGGGATGATGGGAGGGGAACAACTCAGTGGGAAGAAAAGTCACAACTATTGCCATCGGAATGATAGCTGCTGGCAGAATACTGGCCCTTCAGCATAAAAAATGACTTGGTTGTGGTATTGGGGATGGGAGTTTGCTGGCCTAGCATGAGGAGGGCAGCAAATGTAGGGATAACAATTTTTATGGAAAAAAAATATACCTTTGACAACAGTACTATACATGTTTTTTCTCCTTGCTGTCACAGTTTTATTTATTTTACTGTTTCTCACACCAGAACAGTTTCATCAAGGCACAGTTATGACACCTGTTTTTCAAGCTGGTACTGGGGAAGATGACAGCAGTAGTGGTGTTACATTATTACGCTATAAAAGCTAATGAATGGTCTTCGGGCAGCAACCACGCTGCAATCACTTCTCGAGGTTGCTATGACAACAGTAAACCTCTCGAGCTTCACTCTCGAGGTTTACAATGTCATGACAACCTCTTGAAGTGATTATAACATGGTTATTACCCGAAGACCATCCTTTATTCTCTATATAATGACACCATATTTACAACAGTAGCTATGAATTTAAATATGAGATCCAGTTAAAGATATAGGTGTAGTTCTACCAGAAGATCAAGCACTTCAAATTTCAGGAGTTTAATTCTTTTAGATTCTCAAACTTCTGGGCCCAAACCTGAATGTTTAGTTTAAATTGGTCAAGCTGACTACACAATGAACCCGGCCTCTACCGATATTACCACCCCCGACACTTTGTAAAAAAAAAAAAACTTTGATCCTGGTATTCAAATCTCCTTCCTAGCCCACCCCAGCTTGCAGTACACTTATGAATAATAGGCCTCCCTCCTGACCTCAAACCATGATTTTGTGGGTAGGGGCAAAAGAAGTCAGCTCCAGACTAGTTTTTCAGGTCCCCTCATCCTTTCATAGATTAAAGTAAAAACATAAATGTGCTGACTTCAGTACTATCTTTAGACTCCATCCCCACTCCTAAGTCTAGCCCCTCAAGATCCCAACATACTTCCATTTAGTAGTTGTGCCCCACCTCCTGACCCTATTCCTAATATTTGCAGGGGGTTCAAAAGAAATCATTGCCAAAATAGCTCAAACTGGTTCCCTCAGCTGTTTCTATATTACCCATGCACTCCATATCACTCGGACAGTGACCAAGATGCTGTCGCTGTCTGATGACCTGCCAGCAGTAATTATGGGTGGGGGAGTTGGGTGCCAGTGGGGAGCAGGGGAGGCGGGTGCTGAGTGGCTGAGTCAGGGAGGGATTTTGATATTCATTGGGAAGGAAACGGGTGGTCCACTAGACTGCCAGGGAGAGGTATTTATCACTATATGGCCACACTGGAATGGCGATCAGGGAGTACAAGACTGCCAGGGAGGGGTATTTATCACTACGTGGATACACTGGGATGGTGATTGGTGGTTGGGGGTGGGAAGACACTAGTAGAGACTGACAGCTGTTGCTGTCAATCCACTGCTGGGTGCTCAGCTGGAAGGAGTAGAGTCATCATGCACCACTATGCACTTTGATAAGAGTAGGGTTTTGAAAACTTTAAATGGATACTGTCAACCTTTTTTGCATCATATTATTTTTGGTTGAAAACCCACATTTTATAATTGCTTACTTTTTCTAAAATTCATTGATTACGCTGGTTGTTTTATCTGCTTCCTTTCTTAGTAGAACCGAGATGCACTAATGTAATTACAACCATTCTTGTTCTGTTTCAAATCCATTATCAACTCTTATTGCAGACTTCCTGAACAAAAGGACCACCCCATAACTGCAGCCATGCATGATGCAGTAGTCTCTTGGCCTCCCACTGCTTCATGAGTGTCTAGACTGTGTCGGGGTGTTCCCAAGTCCAGGAAGGATGCAGTGGAAGTTGATCATGGAATGTAAACAAACGTCTTGGTGTGGCAATACCAGTATGACTGGCAGTCCATTTTTCTCTTTTTGAAAGAAAAAAGGAATCAGAATCAAACTTCCAGCTGCATCAGCAATCTCTACAGAATGTTAGCAATCATTAAAGGAGTAGTACAGTCAGAATTTGCAAAAACATACGTTATGCAGAGAGTTTTGATTTACGTGTGTAGTCCTGTGACTGTCTCCTTCCCTTTGCCTGCTATTAGTTTTTTTTCTAATTTAGCCTGCAAGTTTTACGGTAGTTTTATGACCCCTGGGGATCTCCATCATAGCATTGTTTATTGCTCTTCTTTTTCCTACAGTGCCTCCAGTCCCATGTGACAGTGATGTATCGGAGACCATGGATTCAGCAAGTAGAGGTTTAGAGTCAATTTACAACAGCAGAGCTATGATAACTTTCCCTGTCCAGTGAGCACCAATGGCTACATTTACAGCTTAGCAAATGCTTGAGAAGGCTAATTGAGTGGGTTATTCTGTAAGAAGACAGAGTCTTTACTGATTATAGCATTGATGATCTAGGGTGATTTGTGTGCTTTTTATGGCTGTGTGTAGTTTGATGAAATGAAAACTTCTAAGAGCAAAACATTTCCTCCTGCTGGCCAGACCTGACACATACATAGAAAGTAAGCATTAACCCACGAGACAGCGTGGGTCTACTTGAGAATTAAACCACACCGGAGGGGGGCCTCGTGCCTCCAACCACCCAAGCGTGGATTCATTCTCAAGTAGACCCACGCTATCAAGTGGGTTCTTGTGCTTGTAACATGGCAAGTGGCATCTGTGAAATGACACAATTGCTGACAGTACCTTCATACTGACTTGTACAGGAACATTAGCAGAAGCTGAGGAGGAGACTGTACGGGATGCGCTGCTGGAAACGTTGTATGGGAGAGGGAGACAGAGACAGAGAGAGAGAGAGAGACAGAAAAGCAAAACACTGTGCAATCAGATACTGTCCTCTGTGTCTCTTCCTGTCTGTTTTGACTTGCCAGTTGTCTGGAAGTTTCAAATGGGGGAGCGTTTCTCAATGATTACTGAAGCAAGTCAGCACCACAGTGGGAGTCAATGCGGTTACATTCTGTGCGGCAAACAGTGCAGGGAACTGCAGACCGAGGGGAAGTCAGCACTATATCATGAGTTTATACGGCTAGGTCAGAAGGGAACTGCCGTTGTCTCACAGGAGGACACTGTCTGGGGTGCACTGCTGCAAGCGTTGGGTGGTAGAGGGAGATGGAGACACAGAAAAGCAAAACATTGTACAATTGTATACTCTCCTATGTGTCTCTCTGCCTCTGTCTTGGCTTGTCAATTGTCCAGTGGTTTAAAATGAGGGAATGAAATTTGGCATCGTATCGTGAGTGTATGTGACTAGCTTAGAAGGGAACTGCCATCGTCTTAGCTGCTTACTGGCGTTCTGTTGCTCTGGCTTACAGCAGTACTGCCATCACTGAGAGCAACCATGGATTACTTGGAAATTAATCCATGATCAGCTGAAAGCTTTCAGCCAGTGCTGGCGTCCTCTGCTGGAGAGTCATGTTACAAACAAAAATATTGAATTACAGCTATTTAATGGAGGTAAGAACATCAGGCTTTTTATATCTAGTACTTGCTGAATCAGTAGTCCTGAATGCATCACTTTCACATGGGACAGAAGGCACTGTAGGAAAAAGAACAGCAATACATCTTGCTAAGATGGAGATCCCCAGGGGTCATAAAACTACCATATAACTAGCAGGTTAATTTAGGAAAAAAATGTTAATAGTAAACAAAGGGAAGGACATACCAGAACTACACACACATCAAAACATTCTGTACAAGAGATGTTTTTGCAAATTTTGACTGTACTACTCCTTAAATGTGTTTTTTAAGCTAGGGACACTTTGAAGCCTCAGGGGGTTGACAGTGTCCCTTTAAACAGTACTGCGACAGCTGCTGTCTGGTGCTTCAGAAACCTCTGAATACACCACTACTACTTGTATGCAAGAGAGAGACCTTATTTGCATGGGCACAGCAGTATTTTCTATTTCTAGGAATTGTTCGCTCAGTGCTGCACACCAGGGACCACTGAATATGGCCCCTAATCTATCTGAATGTGCAAATCCCATTTAGTGCATTGCTTACATGTTTAGTAATGCACTAACCTGAAAATGGGGCCTTTGACCGTATGTGCTGTTCTGGAGGCTGTGTTAAGTAAGTAGAGTAAATGGCACAACAAAAATTGAAGAGATCCACCAAGTTCACTGCATCTGTGTTTGCACCAGAGATATTGGTGCGTTACCTCACCGGATGTAAGGTGATGAGCAGCTGTCCCACAGTAGTGCCACAGTTTAAAAATAAAAAATGCTCAGAATTTTACTTTCACCAGGTTCTGAGGACTTCCCAGTGTTAAGAGTCGCCCACTTTCCACCCCTGCCCTCAGCAAAGTTGTGACATGATGCTAGGGAGAGTGCGGGAGTGCACTTCGTTATAGTCTATGGGGGGGCTGCTTTCTGATCTTTTTTTATATTGTAATGGTCAGTTTGTATGAAAAGCGGGCACTGGTCAACTAACAGGGGCCTTGTTAGTCGACGACCAGTGCCCATGTTTCATCACAAACAGACCATTACAATATAAAAGCAAGCATTTTTCAATGCCGAATGTTGCTTGCTTATATGTGTTGTTTCGGTATTTGGAAGTGATAGTATCATGCCTAAGAACTGTCATGTGCCCCCCCAAGACATCCACTGTGTCTTCACTAACATACTAAAATGCCAGCAGAATAGGCCTAACGGTCTTTCGTGTCTGCTCGTTTGGTCAGCCCCCACCCTGGGTGCTGACCTTGCTGCCCCCCTCGCCTTCTCTGGCTTCTCCCCTTCCCAGTTCCTGATATTCTTGCTGCATTGGATTTTGCTTCCAGAACCCTTCTCCTGTACCTGTTCCACCCCCTCTTGAACCCCTCCACTGTCTCTGCCTCCACCAGCCCCTAGGCAGCGCATTCCACGGCTCCACCACCCTCTCAGTGAAGTAGCACCTCCTCCTTTCTCCCTGAATCTTCCTCTCCAGCTTCCACCCATGCCCCAGTGGCCCCCTCCTCCTTCCTTCGAAGCACCCTGACTGTTCCTCCCCTATTTACCCTCTTCATGTACCTGAAGACCTCTATCATGTCCCCCCGGTCCCTTCTCTCTTCCAATGTGTACATATTTAGCTCTTCGAGCCTCTCCTCATAGGTCCTGTCCCCCAAGCCCCAAATCATTTTGGTTGCCCTCCTCTGGACCCTCTCCAGGAGGGTAATGTCCCTCTTTAAGTGTGGCCTCCAAAGCTGCACGCAGTACTCAAGGTGCGGCCTCACCAAGCAGTTATACAGAGGGAGTATCACTTCCCTCCTTCTGGAGGTGATCCCCCTAGCGATGCATCCCAGCATCCTGTTGGCCTTGGCTGCTGCCCTCCTACAAGTCTCCGAGTTGTTCATCTTGACATCCACCACCTCCCCAGGTACTTCTAGCCATCGAGACTTGTAGCATTCCCCCCGGGTGTACACTTGGCCTGGGTTTCTGCCCCCAGGTGGAGTACTTGCATTTCCCTGCATTGAACCTCAGCTTCCACTTTCTAGACCATCTTTCCAGAGCCTCCAGGTCCCCTGTGAAGCCACCTCCCTCCTCCCCATCCACCACCGCTCCCAGTTTTGAGTCATCCGCAAAGAGACTCATCTCACTCCTGATTCCTGTCCTTATGTCAGAGACGTAGGCGTTGAAGAGGAGGGGCCCAAGGACTGATCCCTGTGGGACTCCACTAATGACCCTCCTTGGGGATGAGACTATCCCACTAACTACGACCCTCTGTGTCCGGTCCTGGAGCCAATTGCCTATCCATCTGATTATCTGGTTCCCCAACCCCATTTCTCCCAGCTTATCCAACAGGCCCACGTGAGGAACAGAGTCAAATGCCTTGCTGAAGTCTAGAAAGAGGACGTCCACTGGTCTACCCAGGTCCAAGGCACTCGTCACCCAGTCATAGAACTCCACAAGGTTTGTCTGACACGATTTCCCTGGGACAAATCCATGCTGTCATCATCCAGGCACCTTGACTTTTCCAGGTCCCCCAGCCTCTCTCCTTGATATCGTCCTCCATCACCTGCTCACCACCGATGTCAGGCTGACAGGCCTGTAGTTCCCCTGCCACCTCCCTTGATCCCCCCTTGTGGATAGGCACTATATTTGCCACCTTCCAGTCCTGGGGCACCCACCCTGTCCTCAGAGAGATGGTGAAAAGCTCCGCCAGGGGTTTCGCCAGGACATCTGCAAGTTCCTTCTTTCTGTTCAGTATTCACAGAAGGGGGGGAAGGGCAAGGGCCACAGCAGTACAGCAGTTGCGAACGCGTGAATAGGTGGACAATAGTCCATTCACAGGCAGAAGAATCCTGCAGGAGGTGACTAAATTGAAGGTGGACAAAGCGATGGGACCAGATGGCATACACCCAAGGATATTAAGAGAACAGTGAAGGGAGATAGCAGTACCTCTGGCAGCCATGTTCTCTGAGTCATTCAACGCAGGGGTGGTACCAGAGAATTGGAGGAAGGCACATGTGGTCCCTCTATACAAATCCAGCAGTAGGGAGGAGGCGGGGAACTATAAGCTGGTCAGCCTCACCTCACTAGTGGGGAAGATCATGGAGACATTGCTTAAAGAAAGGATAGTGGGGCATCTAGAAGTCATCGGTGCCCAGGACCACAGGCAACATGGATTCACAGTGGGAAGGTCATGCCAGGCAAATCTGGTTGATCTCTTTGACTGGGTGACAAAGGAAATAAATCAGGGTGGGGCAGTGGACAATGCTTACTTTGATTTAAGCAAAGCCTTTGACACTGTCCCACATAGCAGGCTGATAAAGTAGCTGAGTAGGCTGGGCATAGGGAAAGGGTGGTAAACTGGATTAGAAACTGGGTAACAGACAGGAGGCAGAGGGTGGTGGTAAATGGGGTGCAGTCTGGGGAGAGAGGGTGACCAGTGGGGTGCCGTAGGGATTGGTCAAAGGGCCAGTCATGTTCAGTGTCTTCATTAGTGACATTGCTGAAGGGAAAGGTCTGCCTGTTTGCAGATGACACCAAGGTCTGTAAGACAGCGGATACCCCAGAGGGGATGGAGAAAATGAGGAGGGACCTGGGGAAGCTTGAAAAATAGTCTTAGGACTGGCAACTGAAGTTTAATTCAAAAAAGGGCAAAATTATGCTACTGGGACACAGAAACCCTGGGGAAAGCTACAGGATGGGGGGAAGGGAGTTGCTGACAGTCACAAAGAAGGAAAGGGACCTGGGGGTTCTTATTTCAGATGACCTGAAAATGTCAAAGTGGTAAGGCAGCTGGTAGGGCCAGTGACATCCTGGGGTGCATAGGCAGAGGTATCACCAGCATAAGGAGGGAGGTAATGATGCCATTAAATAAAACCATGGTCAGTCGTCACATGGAATGCTGTGTGCAGTTCTGGAGGTTGCACCTTCGTAATGATATTAACAGGCTGGAGATGGTCCAGAGAAGGGCGAATGAGATGGTACAGAGCTTGCAACACAAGAATCATGAAGAGAAATTAAGGGACCTCAATATGCACTCACTGGAAGAGGGGAAGGAAAGAGGGGATAGGATAGAAACATTCACGTACCTCAAGGGTATAACTACTGAGAAGCAGGAGACAGCTGCTATAGACACATGTGCCAGCTTCTGTGTGATATTCTTTTGTTCTTATAAATCTGTAATCTCCAGTATTTCAGTAACCACATAACCACACTGCCTTCTTTAGGCAGTTTTATGGTGGTTGATTCCTGGTGTCAGACGGCAGACAGAGGGCTCACCAGATTGTGTTGCCATTTGAAAAACTTCATAGAGTGTTCTTTTACTGGTAAGCATTTTGGAAAGCTGGTGAAGGCCTCACAATTTTTATTGTGATTTTATCTCCTTATGTCTGTCCCCTTTGGTCCCCCCGTCCCCACATCCGAATGGTCATCAGTGGCCACAGCTGCAGCCTTCTTCTTGCCAAGATGATGGATGAGCAGTTGCCTTCACAGTCTGTGAAGTCTGACGTCTTTCAGTGCCGCTTATTGGTCATCTTCCAACACAGGCAAGGCGCTGCCAGACTAAGACTAACTCAGGACAAGTAGCTTTCAAAGTGGGTAAGAAATGGAATGAGCAAGAATCAAGTACTCATTCAGATGTGGCATCGATTTTAAGGTCAGCATACTGATGTGGACACTGCAGGTAGAACCCCAGCTCTTTAAGCAGCCTTATGAAGAGTAAAGGCTTCTCGAAGCACTGGGGTTCTGTTTATTGTACTGTAAGTGGGCTGCATCTAATTCGGTAATTTACTGTACCTTACATCTGGATGTATGGTAGGCCCAACTTTAAATAAACACTGCACCTGAATTAACACATGATGCCATAGAAACATAGAATTTGTCAGCAGAAAAGGACTGCTCAGCCTACCCAGTCTGCCCAAGTGTTCTCTACCTACTTGTAACTCCTGCATGTATATGTTACTGCATGTCTTATTTTGCCTCCGTCCATCAGGACCTCCTTGTGAATGAGCTTGCTTAATGGACTTTTCCTGCAATGAACTTGAAGCTACTCCACCTCCATAGCCCTACTGATCTCCATTGACCCTCTCCTTCCCCTTTTTCTAATATAGCCCTGTTTGTCCAATGCATGCTTCATACTCCCCCCCTACCATTTTAGCTTCCACCACTTCTGGCAGTCTTTCAAGGCATCTACCACCTTTTCAGTAAAGAAATATTTCTTCATCTATCTTGAACTCCCCCAGCTTCATTGTATGCCTTGGTTTGGGTGTTCATCCTTATTTGAAGGAAACTTCCCAACTGTACCCTGTTTACTCTGTGAGGTACTTTGTAAGTCTTGATCATGTTACCTCCCATCCTCCTGTCTTCCAGAATGTACATGTTGAAATTCTTCAGCCTTTCCTTGTAGGAGTTCCTGTGAAAATCCTGAACCATTTTAGTTGCCCTCTGGCAAACCTCCACCTTATGTCCTTTCTGAAGTGTGGACTCTAAAACTGGACATAGTACTCCAGCTGGAGGTATACCAGGGAGTGACACAATGGCAGCACAACATCCCTCCTCCTCCTCCTCCTGCTGGAGATGCCACTCCTTATTTACCCCAGAATCCAATTTGCCCTGCCCATAACCTTGTCACACTATACTACCGCCTTGAGGTCTTCTAATATAATAATCTCAGGGACCCTTTCATGTCTAGTGAGTATCAGTACCTCCTCTCATCCTATAGTCAGCAGTGGGGTTTCTATGCCCTAGGTACATGATTTTACACGTGTTGGCATGGAACCCTAACTAAGTAAGAAAATGGAATTGATTTGAATGAATTGCAGGCTTTTAAGCAGCATTTCAGGGAGTGTGTATATGTGTGTGTGTGTGTGGGGGGGGGGGAGCTCTGCTACTATAACTATTTGCTTTTGATTTTGACCTCAAATCAGGTGCACTCCTGTAAACAGATAAAACACGTTTAAGAAAAGACTCAAGAAATGTGATAAAGTCTTTGTACATTAGCCTGGGCGGAGCTTGCCGACAGGAGAGATAGAAACATAGACTTTGACAGCAGATAAAGACCGCTAGGCCCACCTAATCTGCCATTTCCCTACCTACAAGATAAGCTGCAGATCCTAGTTGACCAACATCCTATTTCTTCCTACCCCCACAAGAACTGCCTTATGTCTGTCCCATGCATTCTCCCACAGTTTTAGAGCCCACAAGCTCCTCAGGAAGGCTGTTCCATGCGGCCACCACCCTCTCTGTGAAAAAAATACTTCCTCACATTGTCCCTGAGCTGTCCCCCCCTCTATGTTCAAATTGTGTCCTCTTGTTCTTGCACATTTCTTTTTCTGAAAGATGCTACCCTCTTGGAGTTTGTTGATTCCATTGAGGTACTTAAAAGTTTCTGTCATGTCCCCCCTCTCCTTCTTGCAGAACCTGCACCATTTTAGTTGCCCTCCTCTGGACTGCCTCCATTGTGTCTATGTTCTTGCGGAGATGGGGTCTCCAGAACTGGACGCACGGTACGTCTGTACAGATGGATAACAACTTCCTGTTTTCTGCCGGTGATGCCTCTCTCTATACATCCCAGTATCCCCCCAGCCCTCCCTACTGCCTTCTCACATTGCTTTCGAACCTTAAGTTCACCTGATATGATTACCCCCAGGTCCCTTTTCATTTTTGTTGTTGTTACTACCTCCCCCCTCCCCCCTTGTGTAATCTTCACCTGGGTATTTGTTTCCAAGGTGCATTATTTTGCACTTCTTTGCATTGAATCCAAGTTGCCATACTTCTGACAATTCCTCCAACCTTGCCAAGTCCCTTCTCATCCTTTCCACGCCTCCTTGTGTATCAACCTTGCTGCAGATCTTTGTGTCATCTGCAAAGAGGCATACTTTTCCTTCCAGTCCCTCTGCAATGTAACTTATAAAGACATTAAAAAGGAGATGCAGTCTGTTCCTAATTAATGAGCTTCCCACTGGTCACCTGTGAGCCTCATATGGGCCAGAGCTTACTACATAAGCATTTGTCAATGCTGAATGGTTGCTTGCTGGCATTAGCAGTGGAAGTGCAGGAGTTAGACAGATGGGGCCTGATTCTCAAAGCCCTGCATTGGACGCAAGGTGCCTGCGGCGAACAGATCTGGTGCAAGGTGCACCTTGCATCCATGACTGCCCTCCCTGTGATTCACAAAGCTGGCCTGTGTCAACTGCAGTCCACCTCCCCCAAATGGGGCTTGCATCTGCAATGCACTGTGGCACGGCGGTAGGGGGGACTGCAGCCGATGCAAGCTGCATCCTGCGATTCACAGACATCACCTGGTGGGAGAAATTCTGAATGCCCTTAGAACAGCCAGGGCAGGTGTAAGGGGACTTAGACATTCTCCCCTAGGTGACTTGCCTGTATGTGGCACACCATGGGTGACGGTTCACCCACCATACACACCCGAGTGTGGCCCCATATGTGTGGCCTCCATCCTAGTGGTCCAGTGGCACCCCTCACAGTTCCCCGATGCCACCTATGTACCATGTTGGTACCCCCGTCCTGATGCTGCCTATATTGGCAGCAGCTCCCCTGATGCCTGCCCCATTGGCGCTACTGCAGCACCAGCTTATGGTAATACAGTGCCCATCCATGCCCCAGCAGGTGGTGCCCAAACCCCCTCATACACCAGTCCCGACTGCTCCCCGGTGCCTGGCACATCCCACCACTCACTTCCGGGGCCAGGCGCCAGTTGCATCAAACATGGTGGGAGGACACCGGCCCACCAGGTTGGGTTCACATGCCCATTACCTAGTGGGACGGGGGTCTTCTGTTAGTCTCTGGTGTCCTGCGGTGGACCTTTGTGGTATGCCAGGGTTTGCCACAGGGTTACGGTCAGTGCAAGCATGAGGACTTCGCCGCTGGGACCTCTTCTGTACCTGAATCTGGTGCAGGGTCCCTGGTGCACCAGGCAATGGTGCAAGCTACTGTTGCCACAGCTTGTGTCAGACGCAGGCCCCTATGAGAATCGGGCCCATGCAGTATAGGAACGGCAGTGAAGTACTGAACTGATGCCAACCCCACCCCTACCCTGCAGAGATGGACAGGCATTGGGGTTTGCCTTTGGGTTGTCACCCATAACAGTCACGACATTTTACCTCACCCTATCCTGCAGACACTGACAAGTGTCGAGGTGTGTCTTGGGTGTTCGGGCTTTACTCATCTCATTCCATTAGGAAACATGCTGAAGTGGGTGCAGTATAGCAGAATGGGATGAACTCTGGGACCAGAGAGTCCAAGGCGCACCTCGATGCCTGTCACTGGCTGCAGGGTGGGGGTGGGGGTTGAATGGCAAGAGCATTACTGTCGACAATCCCAAGTCACATCCCTGACGCCTGTTAGTCCCTACAGGGTAGGGCGTTATGGTCAAAAACCCTAACACCATGGGCATTTCTTGGTATTTTTACTCCCAAGTTTTCAACATGGCTTTTTGTGATCCCACCACATGAACAGAGGCACTATCAGTTCTTTTGCTGAAAGGTGATCTTGCTCAGCGACTGTGCCATTTGGCGCCACAGGTGCGAAAACACATTTCGAACAGGATGTGAAAAATGACAGTGGTACTGTTCATGAGGAGGTGCAAAAAAATGGCAATGTTGAAAATCTGGAATGAAAATATAAAAAAAAACTGGTGAAGTCGCGAGTGTGCATAGAAACTGCACAGTGTACACCTGTAATGTAATTAGTTTGGGGATTTTTTACAGCAGATTTTTAACATAGGCATTTTGGGACCTCTGCTCATAAACAGTGTCACTGTGATTTTCTTAATCTCTCCCGAACACTGATTTCCCACAGCAACTGTGATATTCTGGGCCGGAAGTGCGAAAACACATTTCAGCCAGGGTGTGAAAAATGACAGCTGTACTGTTCATAAGGAGGTGTGGAAAAATGTCAATGCTGAAAATCTGGACTGAAAAGATTACGAATTTGTGAACGTACGAGGGTGCGTGGAAATTGCACAAAGCACGCTTGTAACACAGTCATTTTACGGACGTTTGTCACCAAATTTTCAACATCGCCAGTTTAAGACCTCTGCTCATGAGTAGTGTCACTGTAATTTTCTTAATTTGTCCCATACATTGATTTCACACACCGACCATGCCACTGTGCGTTACATGTGCAAAAACACATTTTGGATGATATATGAAAAATGGCAGTTGTAGTGTTCATAAAGAGGTGTGGTAAAATGGCAATGTTGAAAATCTGGAGTGAAAATATTAAAAATGCTCGAAGTTACGAGTGTGCATCGGAACTGCGCAATGCATGCTCTTAAACAGTCATTTTGGGGAATTTTTTCACCAAATTTTCAACATAGGGTTTTTGGGGCCTACCTCATGAACAGTGTCACTGTGATATTCCTAATCTGTCCTGAACATTGATTTTGCACACCGACCGCGCCATTGTGCGCTACATGTGCGAAAACATATTTTTGAAATGTAAAAAATGACAGCTGTACTGTTCATAAGAAGATGTGGTAAAATGGCAATGTTGAAAATCTGGAGTGAAAATATTAAAATGCTCGAACTTACGCGTGCAAAGGTAGAAACTGCACAATGCATTCAGAAAACTGTATTTTGGAATTTTTCACCAGAATTTTCAATAGGGTTTTAGCCTACCCATGAACTGCGACACTGTTATTTCATTAATCGGTCCCAAAAGGTGGTTCTGCACAGTGACCTGCAAATCACCTTTCTGACTGGATAACAAAATGACAGTGACTGAGTTCATGAGGTGGGGTCCCAAGAATCCATGTTGAAAATTTGGTGAAAAATTCCCAAAATGGCCAAGATATGCACCAAAGTTGAAAAAAACATTTATGCCATTATACAGCTTACCAGCATTTCTTCAGTTTGCGGTCGGCTTTGAAGAGTGCAGATGTGTTCCCGGTCCACCGAAGATCAGCGTACCGGGTCCGGAGGTAAGTATGGGGTGAGGGGTGTGAGGCAGTGCGCGCAGAGAGTGGGCACGGGTTGGGGAAGACCAACGACTCGACGAGGGCACGCTTTTGATTTGCAGGAAAAAAAAGAAAAACATTGTGGGATATTTTTTTCTCTACAGGGTATTTGGCATGCTGGGTGGGCCCCAGCATGCCACCTGAATGTTTGGGGCTATAGCTGACTGGAGATTGGGCACCCTCGTCGGCACATATGGAGTGCTGGGGAGGAAACAAGAGCCGAGAGGGATTGGGCACCCCTGGGCACAGAAGAAATTGAGGGGGGGTGCATTATGCCGACGGGAGTGGCTCCCCATTGGCAAAATGAAGAGGAAGGGGGGCATGACAGGGGATTGGGCACCCTGTCGGCACATAAGAAATTGGGGGCGGGTATTATGCTGATGGGGAGTGGGCTACCCCATCAGCTTTTTCGCCAGGAAGGCACACTGAATGGTGGTGGCTCCTTTCTCCGTCAGGCTTTTGTGAGGTCGACAGAGAAGCTGTCGCCTGTCACCATAAAAACACAGCACCATGGAGCTGTGTAATTGACTGCTGCAGTCAGGGAGCATACCGAACAGCTGATTGCATACTGACGGGGTGCTCCCTGATTGCAGTGGTTCAATTTCTTTGATGTAGTGGCCTTCTAGTTAATTGCGGTGATCCAGGACATGCTTTTCTATTGGCCAGGCAGAGTCCAGCCCCTGAATGGGCTGCTGTGATACGGCACAACACTGCTGCACCTCCACAACCTGCTTGTGAAAAACTGTGATGCAGTGTGTTTCTTGCACTTGTGTGCAAGCAACACAAAAATTATCTGAAAGGTGCCCCCAATAGGAGTGTGTCCCCGTGCTCATCCTAGTATCACGTCACAACTTTGCTGAGCATGGGGACGGAGCGTGGGTGGCTCTTACTACCAGGAAGTCCTTGAGACCTGGTGAAAGTAAAATTACGAGCATTTTTACTTTTAAACTGTGGCACTATTGTAAGACATCTGCTCATCAACTTACATCCTGTTAGGTAAGGCACCAATATCTCCGGTGCAAACGTTGAGGCTGGCATATCTCTTTAAAGGTAAATAATTATCTATGTTATATAGTTTAGTTTTTGGTTAATTTCTATGACCCAGGTATTAAAAACAGGTATATTTCTGGGAAGAAGATCTGTTTCTGGAGCATGCTCTTTTAAGCATAGGTATGCCTTTATATGTTTAGGTCTGCTGGTGACATCAGTAAGGCCTTATACCTAGCCCCCAACTGAGTGTCAGGGAGGGTGGAAGTAAAGGAGGGCCTGTCCAGCTCCACCCAGATCCTTTATGCTACTGGCAGCAGGGTAGCAGCACCACAAACCACTTACCCATCCTAAATTCATCAGATTTTTCTCTCAGGGACTGCAGGCAGTTAACTTCTGCCAGTCTCAACTGGGATCTCAGACTCAGGACACAAATTTGGATCCCCTGTGTGGTGAGGGACACACTCACCACTAAGCTACGTGGCTGGCCTGCAAATGAGTTGTCACCACATGTTACCAGCATAGGAATGATGCATGAGCCAGTTTTCATGGAAGAAACCTTCATTCCTGCTTGGAAGTTCAGCCGCTGGTCACTGTGATGAACACAGGAAAATGCTGTCTTCCAATAAATCACGATTTTCATTACATTACAGATTGTTGTTAGTAGGGCAGGAAAACCCTGCCAAATGTAATGAGCTTAGTGTTTATAAAATGATTTTACCATAATTATGGTAGAGCAGTGCTATTAAAGTGAGATTGGCTTTGCACCGTGTATGTTGTGAGTTAGCCAAAAACCTGGCACTGAAACCATTAATCCATTTGTCTGACCCTCATTAAAAGTAATGCTGACTGTTTTATGATCTGATTATTGTTTAGATGGTGCTATGATTGAACAACTGTGGAGCACCTTCATTAAAGTACTGTGTTAAGTACAGTAGCTCTTACACTTTTAAATCTGTGGCACAGATTATTGAAATTAAATGAAGATACCCTATTGTGTGATTCCTTAGGAAGTGTGTTGTTTCAGGGTAGTCCCTTCTTCTTTAATCTTGTATTGGCATGGTACACCATATGTAGGAGCAGAAGTTGGCTCACAGAATCCTTGTATGTCAGCCTGGTTCTGTGATGGGGATAGTGAGATCCCACATTACACAGTCCATACAGAGGATCACAGGAAGAAGGATGGAGGTTTAATGTATTTCCTTTACAGTCTCTCCGGCGAGCTTGTGCACCATCCTGCTGTCCCTGCCTCCATAGATTACTCTAGTATAAGCTGTTGTTCTAAGGGTGTGGATACAGTTCACTATCCACACTCTGGCAGTTCCACTGGAATAGTGTGATTCATGGGACATTTTCAAGCTAAGCTTTTCCCACCACCTAGGTGGTATATCATCTGATTCCATCCTGTGATGTCAAAGCTTTCTTTCTGCTGGAAGGGACAGGTCTCCTCCTTTGCAGCCCAGCAGTATTCTAAGATTTCCTTGAGCTAGCGGTTTTGGTGAAAACTATAACTTCAACTTTATTTTCAGTTCTTCCATTTGTTCTTGCTCTATCTTTAATGAGAGATCTTGGTGTAGAAAAGGGGAAGCCATCACGCGGTTTCAAGTTTTGCATGACTTGTTGACAGAAAATGTTGAAAAACTGAACCCCACATGTCCTGCCTGTACTGCTTGGAAGAGCAGCATAATGTGGAGGGGATGTGGCCTTTATCAGACGATGCTTCCAGCATCACTGAAAGATCACAAGGCCAGATTCATCCATGATGGATCTGTGGAACAGGATGCTAAGAGCCACTATAAAATGCCCTGGAGGCTGCTACGTCCACTGCCCAGCTTGTGACTCTTAAGAAGGAGGCTGCTGCTGCTTTGAGTACTTCAGCAGCCCCAGTGCTGAGGTACTCACAGCAGTACTCAATGGTGTCGGCATTGCTGCTGACTGGGACCAGCATCAGTGGGTACTTCATGAAAGATTTCTGTGAAATGTGTTAGGCCCTCCAGACCATTGGGGAGAGCCCTTCTAATTCGGGCAAGAAGCCCAAGCACCGCTGGTGCCAGTCATGGACCAGAAGAGATTGCGATCCTCTACTTCCCTTGACTCCCCTGATCGCTCGACTCTGGTCGAGCACTTGACTGTGGTCAAGCTGTCTTTGGTTGAGGGTTTGGGTGACAGCTCTTCAGTGCCCTTGTTGGACTTGTTGACTTCATCTCTGGTCAAGAAGGCCAGAGAGATTTTTCTCGGAGCCTGTTGACCAACTGTTGGAGGAACTGGATGAGGAGTCACTCTTCCACATCCCCATGCTCCCAGTCCTCATCCAGGAGGACGTAGCCCGATTGGTGTCCCTGACCAGATCCACTCAGGACCAGCCTCCATTAGTAATCATGCCTTCAAATGCTTTTGAATGTGGCTTGGCATGTGATCTGTTACGACCCTCCAGAGGCATCCCTTCAATGTTAGCCCCTGGGTTGATGGCTGAGGTCAAAATGCCATCCCTGCTGTCTATCCTACTTGACCAGGAGGCACCGCCATCTACACTCTTTAACCTTCTCATTCTTGGGCAAGAAGAGGTACTGCCACAAGATGTAGCAGCACTACGAAGAGCTTTTCTGGCAGCAGTGGACAGTCACAGCATGGAGTGGGATAAGGCTGTACCCTCTGGACCCTCAGTCACCTGGCTGCCACCAATTATGCCTTTGCTGGTCCATCCATGGTAGATGTCACCAGCAACTGCTTGTCTACCACTGAGGGGGACCCAGCACCACCACAACCCTTGATGGGAGCCCCTGCTAAGGACTCCTATGCTGTGGTTCGGCTTGCCAGGCTGTCTGTTTGTGGAGATCACCCAGTCTGAAGACACTCAGGTGGTACACGGTGACAAACAGTCAAGGGACAGTTTTGAGTAGTTCTCAGATGACTCTGTGAGGGTCTGTCAATGTTGTCATTGAGGACTCCTACATTCGACCGTGGCTTGGTCGAGGATTTGAGAACTGAATATGATCTGGTGTCATTTGGGGCTCTTCCCTGCCTTATGTCAGAGTTCATGAATGTGCCCTTGGAGCCAGTACTGAAGAGGGCTCAGTACCCCTTCATTGACATGCTGGACAGGGATGAATCCCTGGGGCCTGCCTTTCCCATGGCTTAGGCCATCTTGGGACCAGCTCTGGAGCTTTGGCAGCATCCAGCATCCTGCCTGGCACCTTCCACCCTTATGGTCTGCAAGTACACTGCCCCTACTGGGTCTCTTTTGGAGTTCTTGGATCACCCTTCTGCTGAAGGGTTGGTCTGGAACTCTGCCTTCCAGAAGTTCAGGGGCCAAGTGTATATGGATCAGCCCTCCAGAGAAGGAGTCTAAGAAGCTCAACCATGCAGCCAAGAAGATCTGTGTTACTTCTTTTCTTGGCCTCCGCCAGGCAAGATACGCTATGATTATGGCCAACTTTGGTCACTCGTTGGGAGTGCCGAATACCGTCCTTCCTCACGTTCCTGCAGACCGGTAGCTCAAGATGCAGTTGCTCAGGGACCAGGGTCAAGTGCTGGCTAAGGCCAGATCCAGACAACTCTGGACATGAGTGATTCTTGTGCCCATGCCATGGCATCAGATGTTGCAATGTGTCATAGGGCCTGGCTGCAGCTTTTCACCATCATGTTGTATACCCAGCATAAGTTGGTCAGTGTCCCATTTCTTGGCAGTGACCTCTTCGGCCCTGGGGTGGAGGGACATGTTACCAGAATAGAGAACTCAAGTTCCACCCTTGATTCTGTGGCATCATCCCAGAAGGACACAAAGGCTCAGAAGCTGAAAAAGAAGACCTTCCAACACTAGTCTTTTCAGCCACAGCAGCACTGGCAACAGACCCAGCAAGGGCAATACCAAGCCTGGTACCTGAAGTCCAAATTCGGTGGCCAGGGACTGAAAAGAGGTGACTTTAGGGGCAGTGGTGCCCCTCAGACCCCAGAAGCTGGTGCCCCCCCAAAGGTGCCCAGTGACAGGTCAGGGGATTCATCCTCCCGCCTGTCCATGGACAACTGGGTACTAGATGTGGTAAGCAGAGGGTTGCCTCTAGACTTCAGGGCTCTCCTGCCTTACCAACTCCATGCTTTTTTGGCAGTCCACGGTGTCACAGGACATGCTGTCCTCCCTCAGGGAGGATGTTGCTCAGTTCCTTGTGAAAGGAGCCATAGGCCATGTCCCAGATGCCCTGGCAGGTCAGGGGTACATGTCCAAATACTTCTTGGTCTCAAAATGAATCCCCCACTTATTTTGAGACCAGGAGGTATCTGGCATCCCATACTGGGTCTCCATGTCCTGAACCAGCTAATTTGGAAACGCAAATTCCAGATGGTCACTCTGAGTCAGATTATGCTATCTCTGGAGCAGGCCAAGTGGTTCTGCACCTGGATCTTCAGGACATGTTTTTCCACATTCCACTGGTGGTACCTCCGGTTCCACACACAGGGGGTTCTCTTTCAATTGAAGGCTATGCCCTTTGGCCTCTTGTTCATGCCCAGTGTCTTCAATTATAACAAAGCCAATTTTGTGGACATCAATAATAAATTACTTAGCATAAACTGGGAAACATTATTTCATAATCAAACAATCCAGCAAGCATGGACTATTTTTAAAAACATAATTCTCAATTTGGAGACTTTATATATCCCATTAAAAAGAAAATATAATAATAAAGGTAAAATACCTCCATGGTTTAATAGAACTATTAAACTATAGATTAATCGTAAAATTAAACTTTTCAAACAACTTAAAAAAAGTTCTCATTTACATAAAGATACTCTACTTTATAAATATGGGTTAGCAGTTAAAGTTTTGAAACATTCTATTAAATTGGCAAAAACTAAACTTGAATTTAAACTAGCATATACTAAGGATTGCCATAAATCTCTTTTTTCATTTATCAATAAAAAAAGGGTAACTCTAGGACTATAGGACCTCTGACTAATAATGGAACTAGATTATCAGATATTGACACAGCTAATCTATTTAATAATTACTTCTGCTCAGCTTTTTCTAAACAAACAGCAGCTAACCCGACTTATCTAAAACAGTCTGATAACTATAATATTACAACGTCTGATATTTCCCAGGCTATAAATAAACTGAACACAAATACTAGTCCTGGTCCTGATGGTATGCACCCCTGGTTCTTGGTTGAAACTTCCCAGACTGTCTCTAAGCCCCTATCACTTATTTTCAATAAATCTTTACAAGAAAGTTCTATACCCAATGAATGGCGCATAGCGACTGTTACCCCAATATTTGAAAAAGGAAATAGAGGCAGCGTTCAGAATTATCGCCCCATTAGTCTGACCTCTGTAGTAGGAAAATTAATGGAAAGGGTTATAAAGACAAAGATTGAACAGGAGTGTACGACACTAGGGATTCAAGATCTCTCACAGCATGGGTTTACACCAAAGCGTTCATGCACAACTAATGTGTTATCTTTCTATGAAAATATCAGTGCATTATTGACGTGGGTATTCCCACTGACATAGTACTATTAGATTTCAGTCGTGCATTTGATAAAGTTCCTAATAATAAACTCATAACTAAAATGTCTACTTTGGGTTTATCTCTGAAATTGTTAACTAGACATCAGATTGGTTGACTAACAGTACGCAACGAGTCAGGATTAATGATATCCTGTCTGATTTGGGCACAGTATCAAGTGGGGTCCCCCAGGGATTGGTGCTGGGACCGACACTGTTTAATCTCTTTATTTGTGATTTACAGTCAGGACCTAACACCTATATGTCAAAATTCGCAGATGACACAAAACTAGGAGGTAGGGTAGATAACCCTGATAATATAGCTTCATTAGAATTAGATTTGGGAAAAGTTGAACAATGGGCAAAAAATAATGACATGCATTTTAATCAAGATAAGTGTGTGGTCTTACATTTTGGAAAAAACAACCCAAACAATATATATATTATTTAAATAAATGACCACTTAAAACATCTAACTGCGAAAAAGATCTAGGCATATCCATTAATAATAAACTTACATCAAAGGACCACTGTACTAAAATCTCTAATATGGCAAGAAGACTTATGAGACAAATGAAACGAACCTTTATAAACCACTCAGAACAATGCCTCATCCCTTTGTTCAGGGCTTATTTTAGACCTTACCTTGATTATGGGTCCCCCTTTTGGAACCCCTGTCTTAAAAAAGATGGGGCTCAGCTGGAACAAGTACAGAGGAGAGCCACCAAAATCGTGCCTAGATTCATACCTCTCAACTGTCCCTGATTTTCAGGGACATCCCTGATTTTGCCTCAGAATTTTTATCTGTTCCTTGTAAAATTTGTGTTTTTGTGACAGAATAGTGGAGACTGTAGGCACAAAATAATGTCAACTATTAAAATTACAGGCTTGTTCTTCAGAAAATGCATTTTACACTAATCCCCTTATTCTGTCAGCTTCCTGAATGAATAGTAGCAATTTTTAAGATGTGTCCCTGATTTTGGGTCTTTGTCCCTGATTTTTTTAAGCTTTGTCCCTGATTTATGAGGAAAGAGGTTGAGAGGTATGCCTAGATTAAAACATCTTGATTATCCCTCCAGACTTAAAGCCACTGATCTATTTACACTTCAAAACAGAAGAATAAGAGGGGATATGCTGTTAATGTATAACCTGCTTCAGTCACCTGATCTTATGAGACAAGTTGGAATTGTAATCTCAGAAAGAAGACTAGTTCCAAGATTACATTATAGACAACTCGAGGTTAAGAGATATAAAACTAACAATAGGGGTAATTTTTTCACTATTAGAGCTCCAAGATAATGGAACTCTTTGCTGCAAGATCTAATTGAATCTGAGAACATTACCAGCTTTACAAATAAATTAGAAATATGGGTCAGGGAAAACTATTAAATTAAGTCCCACACTGCGTGGGGAACAGTCTCGATAGGCTTTGCCTTCTTCTGTTCAAACATACCAAGTTATACCAAGTGCATGACAGTGATTGCGGGCTTCCTGCGGTGCAGGGGCATCAGAGTGGTATCCCTTCCTGGATGACTGCCTGATAGCTGAGCTGTCCAAGGAGGCCGTAGAGTGGTCCAGAGATCTGGTTGTCCAGACCTGCTGAGACATGGGCCTGTTGGTCAACATGGACAAGTCCAAACTAATTCCGGACAAGTCCAAACTGATTCCTTTACAGGTAATCAAGTTCATCAGGGCAGAACTAGACTCCCTGCAGGTAAAGACCTTATCTCCCTGAAGACCGGACCCAGGCAGGGTATCTGTCGTCAGGCTATTCTATACCCAGCTACATTACGCCAGGCTATCATTACCCAACACCAGGTTATTCGATGCCGGGTTATCATCCTACAGGCTACACTCCCAGGTATCAGCCTCTCCCTCCCCCCCCTCCTCCTCAGCTTCAGGTGGACTTCAAGGTGGCACTTCATTCTTGGTGGAGTGAGACCAAGACCCAGCTGGTTTCAGAATTGGACCGACGTCAGCCAGTTGTGGCCTCCACACCTGTCTGCCTGGATCCTACCCCTAGGTCCCTTTCGCCGATGGAATCTCGTCCTTCTACCTTGGGCCAGGCCTCACGCCCTACCACGGTAGCTGGCAGCAAAAAAGGCCTCATGGTCGCCTCTAGGGTGGCCCCTCTTCCAAGAGCTCTGTCACCAGACAGAAGTCCTTTGTCAGGCTGAGGCTCGGACTCTTCCTTCCCCTCCGCTTTGGGCTTCGAGACTCCTCCCCCAGAGGACCCCAAGCCCAAGGACTCTCCTAAGTCCCCCCAGAGGATCCTTTTTTCACAGAGATCCTCCGAAAGATTCAAGAAGTGAATGGGTGAAAGACTGAGGATCAAGACCCTCAACACAAGAGACTGGCAGAACACCTTGACAGGCCAGAGCCATCGCCGCTTCTCATTCCTCCATGAATAGGCATGCATGAGGATTTGGCCTCCACAGTTTGGCAACAGCCTTCATTGGTGGCCTTGGTCGCCAAGAAGGCTGACACATTGTTTCAGGCCCCTGAGGGCAAAGACCACCTCAGTTCCCATCCCAAGGCAGACCATACAACCAAGCCAAAGCACATGAGTACCTCTCCTCTGGATAAGGAGTCAAGGCATATGGACCAATTTGGACATAAAGTTTATCCGTCCTCCACTTTGGCCCCCAGAGCCCTGAATTATTTGGGACACATGATCATGTATCAAAAATCTATCCTAGGCCAACTCAAGTCAAAGTTCGAAGCCTTGCCTAACTCCGAGGCAAAGACTAAGATTGCCCAAACGGTCAGGACAGCAGAAATTTCCTGCCATCATGCCATTAGGGCTACATATGACGCAGTAGACTCTTCTACCTGGAGCACCACCACTGCAGTTTGCATGTGTAGGTGCTCCTGGATAGAGGTGTCTGGTTTGGCCCAGGATGTTCAAGCGGCCATCCAGTATGCCCCCTCCTGAGGTTCAGTTCTCTTTGGGGGTGATGCCAAGGACATCATAACTGAGCTACAGGACAGTGGTAAGACCTTGTGCTCTGTCCAGTCCATTTATCACTCCAGTTCTAAGCCTAAGCAGCTTTTTTGCTGCCAGCAAAGGCGCCAGACCAAACAACAGCCCGCCAGACATCAAACTAAATGTAAGGCTCCTTTGGCAGCAGCCACCTCTCCAGGCAAGTCCCACTTGGCTTTCGGGGCACTGCTCCTCCACCCCCCTCTGCCTTCTGACTCGCAGAAGGACCCCCACCTTCGCCACCAGCTCTGGAGGAACCGGCAGGGGGCAGGTTCTCCAGACATCTGGCCGGGTGGGAGGCGAGCACAACAGACTCGTGTGGGTCCTTCAGCTAATAGCTCAAGGCCACACCACAGAGTTCACAGAAAGACCTCCAGAAAATCCCCCAGGTCTCTCACACTACCCAAAAGGTCACATTCCCTTCATCAGAGAGGAAATACAGGCTCTTCTGCAAAAATCCACCGTAGAGCCCGTTCCTCGGATCCAGGTGGGATGGGGATATTACTCCTACTTCTTTCTGGTCCCCAAAAAGATGGGAGACCTCCATCTTGATTCTGGACCTCAGCACACTCAATCTGTTCGTAGAGTACAAAAGATTTTGCATTCTGACCCTGCCGAGTCTGTTGCCACTGCTTCACCAGGGGCAATGGCTCTGTGCACTGGACATGCAGGGTGCTTACCTGCATATCTCAATCTTTTACTCCCATTGCCGCTCCTCCAGCTTACCTTCCAGGGGGAACATTGTCAGTTCAAGGTGATCCTTTTGGCCTTTCCTCAGCACCCAGGGTGTTCACCAGGTGTCTAGTGGTGGTGGCAGCGGATTTACGCTGCCAGGGCCTGTATGTGCTCCCAAACCTCGATGACTGTCTTCTGTCGGCACCATTGAGGGACAGCCTGGTAGCCTCATTGACTGCCACTCTGAACCTTTTTTGGCAAGTGGGAATTACGGTGAATTACCCAAATTCCACCTTTTCCCATCCCAATGCCTCCTGTTTATTGGGGCGGTGCTGAATACTGTTCAGGGTCAGGCCTTCCTCTCATTGGACAGGGTGAAAACCTTGCATCAGCAGGCCAACCAAGTGGCAACCAGCTGATGGACCTCGGCCTGTTTCATCTTATGACTCCTGGGTTTTATGGCTGTGGCTGTCCCCACTGTCCCCTTAGTCAGGCTCCATATGCGGGTTACGCAGTTGACCCTAAGGGTCCAGTGGGATCAGAGATCAGATGACCTGAATCAGAGAACCATGGTGTTCAGCCCCATGCATTGAGACCTTCTTTGGTGGCAGAATCTGTCCAGTCTCACCAGAAGGGTTCCTTTCAGGTGCCTCCTCCGGTTCAGACCCTGACAAAGGATGCTTCCAGTCCGGGCTGGGGTGCTCACCTGGGAGACCACAGGACACATTGGTCCTGGTCTCAGCGGGAGCTCTCTCTGCACATCATTGTGCTAGAGATGTGGGCTGTACTACATGCCCTTCAGGCATTCCAGACCCTTCTCCTCCATGGGCCACTCCTTGTCTAGACGGACAGCGTGTGTGGTTTGGTACCTGAACAAACAGGGAGGCACACAATCGTATCCCCTATGCAGGGAAGCAATGCGTGTGTGGCAGTGGGCAATTCGGCACAGCCTACAGCTTATGGCAGTGCACATCCCAGGAGTTCAAAATGTCTTTGCGGACACTTCCAGTCGCACTCAAGCAAGGGCACATGAGTGGCACATGAGTAGTCGAAGGCATCGTCGATCTGTGGGGCCATCCAGATCTCGATCTGTTCACCTCCCCTTCCAACGCAAAACTACCCAGTTTCTGCTCACTCATTCCTGGGTGTGGTGCTTTCTGGCAAGATGCATTGACTCTCTGCTGGACAGGGAGGTTTTTGTACACCTTCCCTCCCTTCCCGCGATTGCAGAGGGTTCTTCTGAAACTACACCAAGAAGGGGTTCGCATGATCCTGATAACCCCTTATTGGCCTTGCCAAGTTTGGTTCCCTCTGCTCCAACAGTTGATGGGGGGAGTCTCTGGTTCCTCTACCTCTCTGCCTGGATCTTCTGACCCAGGAGCAGGGCAGGCTGATCCATCCGGGCCTTAAGTCCCTTCACCTTCACGTGTGGCACCTTCTGACATAGCTGCTGCTCGCTTTGGGGTCTCCTCTAGAGTTGTGCAGGTCCTTGTGGAGGCGAGAAAGCCATCCATAAGAACCATGTATGCTATGAAATGGAAGAGGTTCTTCATTTGGGCATCCTCTAAGCTGCAGGTCATGGAGTACCTTTTGGACCTGTCTGACCTTGGCCGTGGCAGTTCTTCTTTGAAGGTCCATTTTTGTCTGCCATTTCTGCCTACCACGCTCCGGTGGGTGGCAAATCATTGGCTCAGCTGGAGGTTTCCAAAACCTTTTTGAAAGGAATTCTCAACTTGAAACCCCCGGTAGGAACCTTGTTCCTCCGTGGGACCTGAATTTCATTCTTGAGAACCTCGCTTTGCCTCCTTTTGGACCAGCCATAAGTTGCGACGTGCACTACCTTTCTTGGAAAATGCTATTTTTAGTTGCCATTACCTCTGCTCAAAGGATTTCTGAGCTTCAGGCCCTCATGTGTAAGGAGCCTTACTTGATTTTTCACAGAGAAAGAGTGGCTTTCCATACAAATCCCTAAGGTAGTTTCTGAGTTTACTCTGAATCATACTATATACTTGCTGGTGTATTACCCTGAGCATTCCAGTCGGGGGGAGGCTATTCTGCACACCCTCGACGTTCACAGAATTTTGCGTTGTTATACTAGTTGGGCAAAGCACGTCCGTAAAATGGAACAGTTGTTCATTTCTTTTGCACCCAAAAGAGAGAGCGCAACAGTTTCAGAACAGTGTTTGCCCATGTGGTTTGCAAACTGTATTCTGTTCTGCTACCAGAAGTACAAGCCACTTCTGGGGGAAGTTAAAGGGCATTCAACCAGAGGCAGGGCTGCATCCACCGGTTGTTTCAGAAATGTTCCTGCCACTGAGATCTGGGTGGCAGCTACTTGGAGCTTTGTCCACACTTTTACTAAGCATTACAGTTTGGACATTGCCTCTTGGCGCAGGACAGGCTTTGGACTAGCTGTCCTTTAGGGCTTGCTGTCTTAGATTCCCTGCTGTTCTGCAGACCTTTCCTGTCTCCCATGCTTCAGTCTTTGTCTAAATTACACTGTTTGGGACTCAGTCCTTATGGTTAGTACCTACTGCAAGAGCCCTCTCAATGTAAGATAGTACAGTTACGTAAGAAATTACTTTAACAATAGATCTTCAAGAGATGCTGTTGCAGTAGGTACCTTTTTTCCCCTCCTGCCTTCCCCCTACTTCTGCTACTACTTCTTCCTAGCCGTTCTTTGGCTCCAGGAGCCAACTCCTTTCTCCTGTTGCTCCTTCTTAGGTCTCCGGCGGAGGAACTGGAAGGCAGGTGTGGGGACCACCCATTATATAGGGTCACGCTGACGTCCGTCACGTGATGTCAGGTGGGTGGTCCCTCGCCGACACTGCTAGCTAGAGTTTTTCCGTGTGGTCCTAGTGCCTGACAGTCCAAGTCCTTATTGTTAGTACCTACCGCAAGAGCCTCTCTTAAAGATCTACTGTTATGGTAAGTTCTTACGTAACTGTACTTTCTAGGAGAGGCATACAGTTCACATCCACACAACCCACTTGGCCTCCCCTGGCAAGTGGCACACAGATACTTCTTCCAGCTTGCAAAGCTCTGACTTCACAGGGTGAAGCTGGAGGATATACCACCTGGGATGGTGGGAGGAGCTTACTTGAAGATGTCCAATGAATCAGATCGTTCTAGTGGAATTGCCTGAGTGTGGATGTGAACTGTATACCACTCCTAGAACTACAGTTACAGGTGAGCAACTTGTATTTCTGCTCCTGTTTCCTCATCTGTATTGATGGCATCTTCCTCCTTCCTTGGGTTAAACCTGAAACTATCCCAAATCTTCTCTCCTTGCCTACTCCTCCCCATGAGAACTCCTTATCTTGGGGGATCTTTTTGTAATTAGGCTATCTCCCTCCCATACACCTGTCATGCAAAGTGGTGTTCTTCAAATTCACACAACATATTACTGACCCGACACAGCTTAACATCCATTCCTTTAATCATTTTCTTCACAACTGGGTCTCCTTCTCTCACTGGATCCGTGATGCTGGTGTCATGCTGGGTGCTCTCAGCAGCAACTGAATGGTCTAGCATATCTGGAAAATTTACTGTTCTAAAGCCCCTCTGAAGCACATCTGGGCGAGGTTGTATAGGTCTCCCAACCTTCCCTCCCACTGACTGGGCCCATCCTGCAGTATTCACTAATATCAATGATGGCCTTTTGCTTTTCCAGTCCAATTTCACATCTTTCTGGGATAAGTATGCCACCTAGAGGGGGTGTGATTTCAGACTTCCCGATGGGGACATGGGTTTGGTAGCAAACTCAGGCAGCTGGATTGGAGTTGTCAGGGCAACGGAGTGCTGCTGAGTGCAGCATGAGCCAGATGGAAGAGGGTGAGGTTAACGTTCCGGCATCATAGCGGCCCTTCTCAGTCAGCTGTGGAGTCTACTGCTTTGCAAGGAGTGGTGTATACCCAGAGCATGCTGCAGTGTCAGGGGGCCTCCAAAGCCAGTACCTGACAGAGGAAGCAGGTGGGACCTTTGGAGGGAACAGAGAGGGAAACAGAAAAACTCTTATGTGCTTTGTGCCATCTAAATGATGGTCACTGGTACTGTTGGACCATACCCCTTCCAGATCCCAACTGGTTTCGATGGAGGGAATAGCTGATGGAGCTGGGAGTGACTGCAGGAGACCCAACAGGAAGTATGGGTGGTGGCTTACAAGGCCAAACAGCTATATGAAAAAATATGGCTCAGTTGTGTGTTATCCACTATCATGGTTTACTTAAGAGTGCACCTCCCTCTTCAGTACTTGTGACTCTGCGTGGTAGCACAAGGCCTTAGGCACCCCCAGGGCTTGCTGAGTTACAAAGAACTCTGTAATGCAGGCACCATGGCCATCAGAGCCTGAAAAGCCAACCTCATTGCAGCTAACCTGCAGCACATTTATTAACTCCCCTCTGACAGCTCATTCATTCCATTATGGACCCCCACCCAGTTTACCTCTCCATTAATCAAGCATGGAAACTCCTTAGTCTCTCTCTCCACCCCATCTGAGATTGCCAATGTTTTTAAACATTATTTTGCCACCAGTGCTATCCCCCCGACACCAGATCCTGTTTTCTCCTTACCTGTTTCCTCACCCCTTCCTCTTTTTTCTCTCTTGTTACTCCAGCTAATTATCTGTCTGCTCTCTGTTTTCTGAACCCAGGGGCCATAGTCCAGATGTGTTGGACCCACAACTTCTTTACCTTTCTGCTTCTGCTGGTGGTGCCCCTCTCTCCACACTCCTAAACCTATCTGTTCAGCATGGTGTGGTTCCCCATGTTTGGAAGCAGGCAAAAGTTCTCCCCCTTCAAAAGGGGAGTGACTACTCTACCACAGGGAATTACATTCCTATCTTCCGCCTCCCAAATTTAGCTAAGTCCCAGGAGAAGCTGGTCCTCTCTTAGCTGCCCACTGTCCTTGACTCCTCATTTCTTATCCCCCTTCTAGTCCAGTTTCCAAAGTACACTCCATGGTCTCCTCCCTCCGCTGTGTCACTAATGCCATCCTGAAGGGGATTGATATGGGGAGGGTCAGAATCACTATCTTCATATAACTTGCAAAGGCCTTTCATACTGTAGTCCACCTAGTCCATTTGGATAAGCTGGGTTGAGCTGGACTATCCAATGCCATGGTTCAGTGTTACATCAGTTCGGATAGGCAATACCTTATCCCCCCTCCCCATCAACACTGAGGCACCCCAAGGCTCCATCCTGGGACCCATCCTTTTCTATGGCTTCCTCAGTGACCTCCAAACAGCATGTGTAACATCAAATAGACATACGTACGCTGCTGGCATGATTCTTTGTGCCAGTGGTACTTCAGTCACTGAGCTTGAAGCTTTGCTATAGTGTGTCTTCAGTAACATGCAGTGCTGGTTTGGTTCAAATCAACGTACACTGAATGCCAAATTCTGTTGCTACTGTATGTTGTTTTATGCCAAGCAGCAACTCTCAAGGTTCGGCTTCATCCCTGTATTTCAGACTCTTGATGGTGTTACCCTTGAAGATGTCTCATTTTAAATACCTCGGTGTGTGAACATATGAAAACCTGGACATCTCTGCCTATGCTGATGCTGTTCACAAAACAGCTCTGCCCTAAACTCGGTGCTCATACAGGATCAAGTTTGCAGCTGCGGTTTTTGGTGCTGCTCCTAAGTCCATCCTGGTCAGGCTGGCTCCCCCTCTTCAGCTCTTCCTGCCATTTTGCTGCTGATTCCCCTTCCCTTACTAACCACTGATTTCTCTATCAGAACTTCTGCTTCTCTCACTTGAATCTCGGCTCTCTCTCATTTCCTGAGAAAGTACTGGTTTGCCTCCCTTCCTGCCTCTCTGATCTTCTCTGTTTCCAACCCCTCCTCAGATGCACTTTGTTCCTCTGATTCCCACCCTATTAGCATTCCCAGCTGTAACACTTCTGCTGGTCAAGCTGCCTTCTAGAAAAAGAAACAGAATTTGTCAGCAGAAAAGGATGTTCCCAGCCTACTCTGTCTCCAAAGACTCTAACTGGACTCCGACAACCCTTCCTCCTCCCTGCTTCCTTTCTGATATACCCCAGTGTCTGTCCCTTGCATCCCTGAAGCCCCCCCCCCCAGTGTTCATGCCACCACCATTGGGATCCTGTACCTGTTGTCTATCACCCTTCCAGTGAAGAAATATTTCTTCACATCTGTCTTACCCCTCCCGACCAGCTTCACTGCATTACACTGGTCCTGGTGCTCTTCCTCATTTGAAAGAGACTCCCCTCCTGTGCCCTGTTCGCCAATCTGATGTACTTGTAAGGTCTCTATCATGTCACCTCTCACTCTCCTCTCTTCCAGGGTGTACATGTGAGATCCCTCAGTCTCTCCTCATAGGGCTTCTCATGCAACCCCAGCACCACTTTGAAGTCTCCAAAATGGGACAGAGTACTCCAAGTGGGGACTCATCAGCGAGAAATACAGTGGCAACACCACCTTCCTCCTCTTGCTGGGTGATACCCCTCCCCATGCACCCCAGCACCCCACTAACCCTACCCACTGCTTTATCACACTTCCGTGCCACTTAGAAATCATCAGATATGATAACCTCAAGGTCCTTTTCCTGTTTGGTGACTGATAGTATCTACTCCCCCCCATACTCAGCACCTGAGTTCCTATGCCCTAGGTGCATGATTTTGCACTTTTTTGCTTTGAACCCCAACTGCCATACTCTAGACCACTTTTTGAGTTTCCCAAGATCCCTGCACATTCTCTCTATCCCCTCCTAAGTGTCCATCTACTGCAGATTTTGGTATAATCTGCAAAGAGGCATACCTTCTGTTCCAGTTTTTCCCTTCTCATTTTTTTAATACTTCCTATTCTTTCCTACCTACCTCATACAGGTATGAGTCGCTTCTGTTATCCCCTCATAATGATTTCCCATTTGGCTTCTACCCCTTCCACACTCACTACCTACTACTCTTTCCATGAGCAGCTCTCTCGTCTTCCCAAAGTCTACCCTTCGGAAGTCTAGGACCCTTGTTTTAGAGTTGAAGAGGTGGGCCCCCAGGGTTACATGATAAAGTCTGTTACTGTGCCTCCAAGGGTACATTTTTCCTGACCCCACTGTTGAGAAATCCTGTGAAGTGCAGAGCAGTAGATGACACTCTGCCTCATCTACTGAAGATAAAATCCGTAGTACAAGTTCCTCCCTCAGAAAGAGGAACAGGGTTTTACTCTATTTACTTTGTAGTCCTGAAAAAATCAGTAGATTCCATCTAATTCTATAGTAACTCTCAAGAATCTCAATAAATTTGTGAGACCTGCCAGATTGAAGATGAAATCTCTCAGCTCCATTACCGAGGCAGTCCAGCAACCTGTCCAGTGCACACAGTAGCTGCACCAATACGGTGATCTGAGTTTTTATTTTCTAAGCTTTGCCATTCATGGCCAACATTTTCAAAATCATGCTCTTGCCTTTGGACTAGCCAAGGGTCTTCATGAAAGTCTTATTGGTGATTGTGGCACAGATGTGAAAGGAGGGTCACCACAATATATCCCTACCTGGACGATCTCTTGATCAGACCATTGTCAGAACCTGTAGCTCACAAATTAGTTCAAAGAACAATTCAGGACCTTCGGGACCATGGTTGGATAGTGAACACGGAGAAGATTTCATGGTAGTTCTCTCAGAAACTGGAACACTTCATACAAATTTCCATGCAGACTTACTGAGAGTTTTAAATGGAGAAGCTCATGTTAGAGATTTGCCAGTTCTTAAAGTAGACAGCAGTTACAGCCCACAGATGTGCCTTCAGATTCTAGGCCTGATGGCTGCCACCATAGAGCTAGTCCCTTGAGCCAGGCAGTACATAAGACCTCTTCAACTTCATCAAAGAAACACAGAATTTGTCAAAAAAGGACCATCTGGCCCACCCAGTCTGCCCAGGTGATCCCTGCCTAGTCTGTCTCCACAAACCTAGCTGATCTCTGGTGACCCTTCCTCCTCCCTACTTATTTCCCAATATTAAGGGGATACGTGATAGTTACGTATTTGATACCTGATATATCAGCATGAGTGGCAAGTGAGCTCGGAGTTATCACGAGTGGCGTAGCCATGAGTGATTGAACCCTGAGCTCACTTGCCAAGAGTGCTGATATTCAGCTATCACATACGTAACCATCACGTATCCATTTTATATAATAGGGGTTTGCTGCTTATTAATTTGTATTTCGGCTGTATATTTATGTGGTATGCTGTTTACCTTTGTGAGTGGGGAACAGAGCGCCGTAGAAATGTAGTGTGCCAGTTTTTTTTTTTCTTTTACATCTTGACGTGTACACAGTGGAGATATTAGCAGTTTCATAGAGAGAGTGCTGATATCTGGTGCCTTTTTCCACTGTGTACACGTCATTGATTCATTGTTGCTCCCTAGTCGTGATCTGGGGTTTTATCACATAGCTTATCAGCAAACCCGTATCATATAATCCCCTATATATGATATATTCCAGGCATGCTTGAAGCCCCCTATTACTTTCACTTCCACTACTTCCTCTGTCAGTCGGTCTATTCCTCGCATTCACCACTCTTTCAATGAAGTAGGACTTCCTCATATCCCTCCTAAATCCCCTCTCTCCCACCCCCACACACACACACACACACACACACACACACACACACACACACACACACAGCTTCATTGCATTCCCTCTGGTTCTGATGCCCTTTCTCATTTGAAAGAGACTCCCCTCCTGCACCCTGTTCACCCCCTTACGTATTTGTAGGTCTCTGTCATGTCCCTTCTCGCTTTCCTGTCTTCCAGGATGTACATGTTGATATCCCTTAAAGAGCCACCGACGCCTCTAGAAGAACTTTGAAAAACATAATATTTAGACACAAAGCAGCTTGTTTCTCATTAGCTCTGTATTTCTTATCCCCATTATTTATTACTGAGGTCATATGCATGAAAACAGGAGAGTTGTTCCTTGAGGGTTCACTGGCCCCTATTGCATCCTCCCAAACTGATGTCACAATACTCTGCTTGTGATATCATAGTTATTCCCATGGCAACAGAATGTGATGTCACAACAGAGCATTATAATTTCAAGCAGGGAATAAGCTACAGAGGCAGAGAAACTCTGATGGATAAAAAAACTTGCTTTTGTGGAAATTTCTTCGGTAATAACTAATGGAGAGGAGAAATCTGTAAAATATATATGCATGTATATGAAATATAAGCTGAATTGTGTCTAAAATACTATATTTTCCAAAGGTTTTTCTAAAGCGTCAGCTGCTCTTTAATCTCTCCTCATAGGGCTTTTGTTGCAACCTCATGCACCATCATGCCTTTCCCTGGACAGCCTCCACACTGTCACTGTCCTTTCTGAGGTGCAGCCTCCACAACTAGATGCAGTACTCCAGTTGGGGTTTAGTCCGCGAGTGACAGAGTGGCAACACCACCTCCTTCCTCCTGTTGGAGTTAACTCTTCCTATGCATCCCAACATCTTACTGGTCCTATCCATTGCTTTGTCACACTGCCCTGCCACTTAGAGGTCATCAGATATGAAACCCCAAGGTTCCTTTCATGTTGTTAGGGACGTGGATATGGTGTACTATCCACACTTCTGGCAGAAACCTTTCCCCTTTAAGAATGGCTAGAAGGTCTTCAAGCTGTCTTGTCCCACTCACCTGGGTGGTATCCTCCTCGGCACCACCGCATGACGTCAAATCTTCCATTTCGCTAGAAGCATCAGGTTACCTTCATCGCAGCTCCGTGCAAGGTGTAGGCCTTAACATTTCAAACATGAACTTTGGTCTTCAGGCTTCTCACTTTTCACTTTTTCGTCTGTGCAGTGTTTCAGTATGGACCCTAGCGACCAGAAAACTGGTCCTGGCTTCAAATGGTGCGTGACTTTTGGCCAGAGGATGTCACGCAACGATCCGCACTCCGTGCGTCTTCTGCCTAGGTACACAGCATAACCTGTAGGCTTGTGGCCTGTGCTGTGCTGTGCCCTTCAGCTCTCTACATTTGAGGAACACTGCACCCACCTCCTTCTGGGCCATCTGGATCAACATGCCCCCCCGCCATTAAATCTAAAGATGCTCACAAGGCGATTTCCACCGCAGCAAGCTTGGCTGAGCAACTTGCCACCTTTGAGGAGGCCATGGCTCAGGCTGCAGTGGGTGCTTCATCCGTGTCTGCCCTGGTTCCAGTGGGCATAGGTGCCTCATTTATCAGCGTGATTCAGGACTTGTGCGAGTCCCTTCTGACTCTTTGGGAGGGCCCTTCTGCGGAGGGTCTAAGCCTTTGAAATGGGACTCCAAAGGCAAGAAGTCCTGTCACAGGTCGTAGGACCAGTAGCGGTCTCATACCTCCCATTCGCACATTTCTGCTGGCTCAACGGCCGTCGAGCCATCAGGTTTGGCTGACATTTCTGTCCAGGCAGCTGAGCCCACAGAATCTCTGTCGGGCTTGTCAGCCAAGATACGGGTCAACCAACTGGTCAAGATATTTCTTGACCCAATCAACCCATTATTGCTAGAAGAGGGGAAGGACTCCCTCTCCAGGACCCTGGTCCTGCCTGATTTCTCTTAAAGTGGCTTGGATCAGCCTGCTGAGCTGGTTCCCTCCCCTTGGGAGCCTGACCACTCGGGGGATCCCAGGTGTCCTTCACCTGTCCCCGCTTCCCCTCTCCACCAGGTGCACTGACGGTCTAGGTCGAGGTCTTGCAGCTCAAGGTCGAGCAATTACCAATGTGGCTGTTGGTCCCGCTGTCAACACTTGGTGAAGAGACACCACTGATACTTCTCAATCTCTTCCTCCTCAGGGGGAGGACAAGCTCTGCCATAAAATGTGGTGCCATTATGAGGAGTTCATATGACAACAGTGGCTTCTTGGCACTAGCCACTTGCCCGCGACCTGTGCCTCAGCCCACTCCGGCACTTCCGTGGCCATCACACCCTTGGCCCGATCTGCCCCACTGGTCAGGCCAAAACTGGTCTCGCCGCCCATTTGGGTGGAAACCCTGCCTCCACAGCCCAAGGATGGGCCTCCTCCTAAGACTGCACGCTCGGCTCCCGGGCTTCCCGATTGGATCTCGGTCAAGATCACCCAGGCTGATGAACCTCGCATTGTCAGTGGAGACACGGGTGATCAGACGGTGTTTGAGTAGTCCTCCAACTTGGAGGACTCCTCTATGCATTCTCATTGGACTCTGGACTTCGACCATGAGTCCGTTGAGGATCTGTCATAAGAGCAGGGGCCTACCTCCTTTGGAGACCTGCTTTGCTTGATTTCTGAATCCATGGGGATCCCACTTTAACATGTCCAGAAGCAGGCTGAGTATCCTTTGACAGAAATCCTCAACAAGGATGACTCCCCTGGGGTTGCCTCCCCTGTGGTGGAGGCCATCCTTGGCCCTGCTCCTGAGTTGCGGCAGTGTCCTACCTCCTTCCCTATGTCATCGGTCTGTATGAGCCGCAGATATTCAGTGCCTACTGGGTCCCTTTCAGGGTTCACCGACCAGCCCTTGGCCGAAGGATTGGTTGCTGACCCGGTACTTATGGACACGGTAATGTCAAGGATGTTGACAAACCTCCCAACAAGGAGTCCAAGAAGTTGGACCACACAGTCAGAAAGGTTTATGCAGCCTTGTCCGTAGGCCTTCGGCAGGCTAATTCGGCCGTTATGATGGCCAGCTTTGCCCAAGCTTTATTGGTTACCTTGGACCAGGTTATCCCTTGGCTCCCAGCTGACCTGCACCTGTTGGTCAAGTTGGTTAGCGACCAAGGTTGCACTGCTGCTAAACAGCTCCAGATAGTGCTGAACATTGGCAACTTGTGTGCCAGGTCAGTGGTTTCTGCGGTGGCTATGTGCTACAGGGTGTGGCTGGGGATTTTGACTTTTACAGCCGACACGCAGCATAAACTGGTGGATGTCCCCTTTTTGGGCATCAACTTTGTTCAAGCACGGCATGGATGGCCACCTCACCCACGTAGAAAAGTCCAGTGCCATTGCTGACTTTGTCACATCTGCCCAGAAGGATGCCAAGGACCAGAAACAAAGGAAAAAGTCCTTTCAGTTTTGGTCCTACTCTGCTCCTATGGCCAGACCGCCTCAGCATCCAGTGGGGCAACAGCAGGGCTGGGGGCCTTGGCCAAAGCAAACTTCCTCCGCTGTCAAGAAGTCTGGAGGGCGAGGGTCAGCTGCTCCCTCAGTTAACCCTGCCACTGCTTCCAAGCCTACACAGTGACAGGTGGGGGGGTCTGTCTCTCTCTCGCCCATCGTGTCCACCTCTGGAGCTCCAGTGGGGGGTTGGCTCCACCACTTTGCTTCCACCTGGTCCATTATTACCTTGGACAGGTGAGTGCTTGAGGTGGTTGGCTGGGATCTGCCTCTGGAGTTTGAGTCTCTCCAGCCCAGCCGAGCCCATGCTCCTTGGGAGGACGTGGTGTATGTACAGTAAATATGTTTTCTGCTTTTTGAGAGGATCCCGCCCAGCTCCTCTAGAAGGAGGCAGTGGTTTGTGTCCAGGATACCATGGCCAGTCTGTGATTTGTCTTCAGATACTTTCTGGTTCCAAAATGAATGGGGGACTGGTGCCCCATACTAGATCTGCTTGACCTCAGCAAGTATCTACGGTTGTGCAAATTCCGGATGGTCACTCTGAATCATATCATTCTGTCTCCGGAACAGGACATGTGGTTCTGCTCTCTGGACCTCGAAGACCCCTTCTTACACATCCCCATCCATCCATCCCACCGGTGGTTCCTCCGGTTCTACTCAGAAAGGATTCTGTACGAGTTCTGGGCCATGCCGTTTGGCCTCTCCTCGGCCCCCAGGATCTTCACCAAGTGCATTGCAGTGGTGGCAGCCTTCTTGAAGCACCAAGGTGTCTGGGTATACCCTTACTTGGATGACTGACTGATCATGGGTTCCTACAGGGTGGAGGTGGAGCGGTGCCGGGATTTGAGCTTCCAGACCTGCTCAGCCCTAGGCTTTCTAGTCAGTGAGGCCATGTCAGAACTCAATCCATCGCAGGTATCCAGTTCATCGGGGCAGAGCTCAACTCCCTTTGGGCCAAGGCCTGACTTCCAGTGGACAGAGCGGAGGATCTTACCTCCTTTGCTCGATCATTTTGGGTTGGGTAATTGCGCCCTGCCTAGGACTTCCTGTGTCTGCTGGGATACATGGTGGCTTGCTCCAGCGTGATCCAGTGGATGCGCCCCCAGCATTGGGAGCAGGCCTGGCAGTGGTCTCAGCATTTCGGTCACCTTGACCAGCCAGTCACAGTGATGCAGCTGATGTGGGATGCCATCCAGGGGTGGCTGGTCCTGGAACATCTCCTGGAAGGATTCCCATTTGTCTGCCCAGAGCTAGCGGTCACTCTTAGGACTGATACTTCTCTGATGGGGTGGGGAGCCTACCTGGGGGACCACAGAGTCCACAGCCTCTGGACCCCCAAGGAGTCCTGATGTCACATCAACCTGTTAGAGCTCTGGGCTGTGCATCTGGCACTGATGGCCTTTGTTCCACAAGTTCAGGGTCAGGTCATCCAGGTCCAGACAGACAACATGACCATGTACTACCTCAACAAGCAGGGTAGGATGCATTCCCTCCCATTGTGCCAGGAAGCTCTCTGCATCTGGATCCTCGTTCGCAGTCTGGACACTGACCTTCTGGTGATTCATGTGGCCAGCTTGCAGACACCCTCAGCTGAGTGGGCAAGGCATCTCAAGAGTGATCCCTTCACCAGGAGGTAGTCAATCACCTGATCCTACTTCGAGAGGGTTCCTGCAGTAGGTCATAATGTGTAGGACTGTGCTGTCTGGCATCAGGACCGCACGGCAAACTTTTCCAGCAATGTCTGATGGGGGACCGTCCACATGCCGTCACATGACAGACGTCAGCGTGACCCTATATAGTGGGCAGTCCCCACACCAGCCTTCCAGTTTTTCCTGCCATCGGCCTGCGCTAGTACCTCGCTGTAAACTGCAGCTTTGTCAATTGCCATTTTGTCGTATTTGTTTCTTGGACTTAGTCCTTCGTTTTGCATTTTTATGTCTTCTCCGTCTCTGACTCCCGAAGGCAAAGAAGAAGTGCAACAAGTGTGGCGTGCAAATTCCCCACAAGGACGGCCATCGTCTTTGCCTCTTCTGCCTAGGCCCAAACCATGACACTGCGGCCTGTCCCAGCTGCCAGCCCTTCAACCAGGCCACTCGCAAATGACAACAGGCTTTGGAGGCCCATCTCCTTTAAATCAGGATGGCTAACCTTGAAAAGGAGATGAAGAAACTTCGGGACACAGCTTCTTCCCCTTCTTAAGAGTCTAAACAGAAGAAGAAAAAAGCCAAGGAGAGACACAGAGGACTGGGACCAATCCTCTACTAGTAAGCCTTTGACCAGCAAGGCCCTTTCCCCACTGCCCACCCTTGTGGTGACCCAGGCAGCTTCGGGGACAACCTCCAGTGCCTCCACCATCTTCCTCCCAATTTCGACCAGTAAGTTGTCAGCTGGCTGCTCTGGCGAATGCCCGGTCCTTGCAAGTAAGTCGGACCCCAGCTCCTCTGGGGTCCACCCGGCAGTCGATAAGTTGGACTCCCACCAGAAGCAACCCGTAGTCCGCTTGACTCCAACTGATAAGCAGGTCGAGGGCCCCCCTCCTTCGGCCGGTCTCCGTTTCACCTGGTCAGTCAGTTGTTCGACCGTCGGATGACCGCTCGCGCGTCACTCACCTGTCAGGGGCTAATGCCATCTCACCTGATGTCGGACAGAGCGTGCTGGCTTCCTCCAGTCAGCCTTTCCCCCGGGATCTGCCTGGGTGGAGCCCTTCCTGTCCACCTCCCCCGGTGGTTTCGCCCACCCCACAGCCTACGTCTGGGGTAGTGGAGGAAGAGGAGCACCTAGAAGTGGTCCTTTCTTTGCCCACTCCTCTGGTGGTTTCCCAAATCCCTCCCCAGGATACTCTTCCCTTCGCTAGGCCCTTTAGTTATCCTGGCATCGGGTTACCTTCCGCCTGCTGCTGCTCCTCTGGCATCAGGAGCACTGTCAGATTTCTCGTGCCGGTTCCCTCCATCAGGGTCTCTTCTCGGCCCCTCACGCAGGGTCTGACATCAATGGGGCTGACGTCGGCTCATCCTATGCCATATGTCCCGACATTCACTCCCCTTTCGTCGGCCAGCACAACGACGGCTATCCCGACGTCGACTGTCTTTATGTTGGGCATTTTCCCCTGCCCTTCTAGGCCACGGGGCCAAAACCTGACATCTGGTCCCCCTCTTATCACCGAACACCAGGCCCTTATTTTTCCACCGTAAGGCCTGACAACACCCCATTATTCCCAGGGTTATTTTCCTGGGTATCAGCAGGGATACTCATATTATTAAGGGTACCCCCTCCACAGTATCCGGGCTTGGGGCACACTGTTATCCACCCCCAGCCAACCCACCTCCTCCTCTTCCTCCACCACCTCAACCAGACTTCCAATCTCATATCCAGTCATGGTATGAGGACAATAGATCCCAGCTAGTCTCGGACCTAGAACGTAGGCTACTTAGCCCGGTGGCAGTGCCCTCTCCCTCTTCGTCACCTGCCAGTTCTCTGCATTCCACAATGCATGTTTCAGACACCATCCCACAGGAGGTCTCCCTTCCGGATTTTGAATGTCCAGAGGGGGAAGAGCCCCCTGACTCTGATCACGACACGTCACAGTCTTCCTCAGATGAGCTATCCTCTCCCCAAAGGGCAAAAAATCACTCAAGTCTCCTCTGGAGGACCGCTCTTTTAGTGAACTCCTTTGCATAATCCAACACGCAAATGGTTGGAACACTGAGGATCTGGACCCCAAGAGGAAGCATCTAGCGAGCAGTTGGATCTAGAAGCTGCCTCCCCCATACCGATTTCTCCTTGGATAGACCCACATGAGGACCTTACCACCACTATTTGGCAGTTGCCACCCTCTAGTCTTGCTGTCCCTAAGAAGGCAGAAAGGATTTACTACTCTCCCGAGGGTGTCCCCTTCCTGGATTCTCATCCTAAGGCAGACTCAATAGTCATTACTGCCACTCATGACCGCTCGGCTAACCCCAAGCACATGAGCATGTCCCCCCCCCGGACAAAGAGTCCAGCAGTTGGACCAATTTGGGAAAAAGATTTATTCTTCCGCCACGTGTGCTCTGTGCTCTCTAAACAATGTGGCACACATGGTGTCCTTTCAGAAGGCCACCATGGCTAAGCTTGAAGCCAAGGTCTCATCCATGGAGGACTCAGATCTCAAGGAGGAGATTGCTAAAGAGCTTCATCTGTCCAAAATTTCCTGCTGACATGCTCTTCGTGCCACCTGTAATTCTGTGGACGCAGTGGCCCACTCCTCTGCTACTGCAGTTAGCCTCACGAGGCACGCTTGGCTTTGGATTTCTAGGATTTCAGAAGATGTGCAAGCAGCCATTCAGGACGCCCCCTTTCGGGGATTGGTCCTATTTGGAGGGATACTAAGGATCTGATCACGGGCCTCCAGGATAGTGGTCAGGCCCTCAGATCAGTCCGCTCCATGTATAGGGCAGGCACTCAGAAAAAGCAGCCCTTTTGGCATCAATTTAAGCACCAAGGGAAGCAACCTGCCTAAAGAAACAGACCAAAAGGCGAGCTACAGGCTCCTCTTTTTCCTCTCCACCGGCCGCCAAGTCCCAGAGATTGGCGGGAGGGTCTTTGGCCCCTTGCCCCTCTGCATCCTGACTCGCCCCATCTTCCCTCCCCTCCACTTCAAAACATGGAGCTAGTGGGGGGAAGATTTGCCCTTCACGTCCAGGAGTGGGAGGGCATCACCTCAGACGCATGGGTCCTGCAGCTTATCTCAAGAGGGCACATGCTTGAGTTCCTGGAGTTCCCCCCAGACTCTCCTCCCAGTCGCTCGTATTACTCCCTGTACCAGACTCCGCTGGTCAAGGAAGAAATCAGGGCAGTGAGACGGAAGGCAGCGGTAGAACCCATGCCTCCATCCCAGAGAAGAAAGGGATTTTACTCTCATTTTTTTCCTGGTCCAAAAAAAAGACAGGTGACCTCAGACCCATCCTGGATCTCAGCCGTCTGAACCTTTTTGTTGAGTGCAAAAGGTTCTGCATGCTGACATTGCAGGGCCTCTTGCCCCTTCTGCAGAAGGACCAGTGGCTCTGTGCACCAGATATGAAGGATGCTTACCTGCATATTCCAGTTTTCCGGGGCCACCGCCATTTCCTGCGGTTCTGCGTCCAGGTGGAGCACTTTCAGTTTACAGCCCTCCCCTTTGGCCTTTCCTCAGCACCCAGGGTCTTCACCAAGTGCCTAGCAGTGGTGGCAGTGGCCTTACACCATCAGGGTATAGCGGTGTTCCCCTGCCTTGACGACTGGCTATTGATAGCCCCGTCCAAGGACAGTCTTCTGGACTCCCTCTCGGTCACTCTGGACCTTTTCTTCCGACTGGGGATCGCGGTCAGTCTCCCCAAGTCATCTCTGACCCCCTCCCAGAATCTTCAGTTCATTGGGGTGGTCTTAGATATGGTTCATTGCAGTGCCTTTCTACCTTTGGACAGGGCAGAGACTCTTTGGGAGCAAGTCACCTTGGTGGTCTCTTCCAGATTTCTTATGGCCAGGGCGTTGCTACGCTTGTTAGGCCTGATGGCAGCCTCCATCTCCACGGTACCTTTAGCCAGGTTGCATATGTGGATCTCCCAGAGGATGTTACGAGTCCAGTGGGACCAGTGCTTGGACCACCTGGGCCATTCTGTTCTGGTCTCCAGCGCAGTCAGGAGGGATCATCTATGGTGGCTAGACCCTCTGAATCTGTCAAGGGGACTTCCCTTTCGAAGTTCCCCACCTCTTTGGACCCTCACCACAGACACTTCCTGTCTTGGTTTCGGTGTGCACCTGGGGGACCATCACCCTAGGTTCGTGGTCCCAGCTGGAGATGTCTTTACACATCAACATTTTGGAGATGAGGACGGTTCTTTACGCCCTTCAGGCTTTTTAGACCATCCTATCAAGAGGAACACTGCTAATCCAGACAGACAACATAGAAACATAGAAATTGTCGGCAGATAAGGACTGCTAGGCCCACCATCCAGTCAGCCCGTAGGCCCTATACATTGTATGTGGCTATGGACCCTACGTGATCAATGACTTTTCATCACTCCCTCCCCTCTAAGGCTTCCCTTGTGCCCGTCCCAAGCATGCTTAAACCCCTCCACTGTGCTTGCCGCCACTACCTCTTTTGGCAGACTATTCCAAGTGTCGACTACCCTTTCTGTGTAGAAAAACTTCCTCACATTACCTCTTAATCTACCCTGTTCCAATTTCATATTGTGCCCTCTTGTTCTAGTACTTTTCTACAGTGGAAAAGGTCCCCCGTCTGCACCTTGTTTATGCCCTTGAGGTACTTGAAAGTTTCAATCATGTCCCCCCCCGCTGTCTCCTCTCCCGCAGTGAGTACATATTGAGGTCCCTTAGTCTCTCCTCATATGTTTTGTGGTGTAAGCCCTGTACCATCTTTGTTACGCTTCTCTGGATAGTCTCCACCTTATCTATGTCCTTGCGTAGGTATGGTCTCCCGAACTCCATGCAGTATTCCAGGTGAGGCCTTACCAATGTTTTATACAATGACATCACCACCTCCCGCCTCCTGCTAGTGATACCCCTGCCTATGCACCTCAGCATGCCATTGGCCCTCCCTGCCACCTTTGTATACTGCTTTGACACCTTAAAGTCATCAGAGATGATAACCCCTAGGTCCCTTTGCTCTTTGGTAACAGTCAACTCATCCCCCACCAACCCATAGCTCTCCCCAGGGTTCCCTCTAAACAGGTGCATTATTTTGCACTTCTTTGCATTGAACCTCAGTTGCCACATCTCCGACCATCTTTCAAGCTTCTCCAGGTCCCTCTTCATTTTCTGCACCCCTTCTGGAGTATCCACCCTGTTGCAGATCTTGGTGTCATCTGCAAACAGGCAGACCTTTCCTTCCAGCCCCTCTACAATGTCACTAATGAAGACATTGAATAGGACTGGTCCTAGTACTGATCCCTGTGGTATCCCACTGGTCATCCCCCTCTCCCCAGATTGTACCCCATTTACCACCACTATCTGTCTCCTGTCTGTTAACCAGTTCCTAACCCAGTTTACCACCTTGTCTCTCATGCCCAGACTACCCATCTTGTTAATCAGACTTCTATGTGGGACAGTGTCGAAGGCTTTGCTAAACCTAGCTGTAACTTAGCTGTACCTGTAGTCAACATATGTTCCTGCATGTTCCCATGGGGGGGGGGGTGTTCCTAAGTCTCCTGGCTGTCCCTCCTTGGCCAGTTTAAATGCTCACAGCTGAAGCAATTAAACTTTTCACAAAGGACCAAGGTCCCCTTCTTGGAAAGATGCAGGCCGTCCTACTTATATAAGCCTGCATCTGCCTAGGTCAGGCCCCAGTCCTCTGTGAAGCCAAAACCCTCCCTTCCACACCAATCCTTCAACCAGGAGTTGAAGGTATGGATGTGGAGTGCCCTAGCTACCCCTGTGCCCTGGACAGGTAGCACCTCTGAAAATGGAGTTGTGATAGTTGGTACACCTGGGACTCAGGACCCTGTATCTTCATGCGTGGTTCCTTCAGACATAATCAGGTCTTGTTTTGGGGTCTCCCAAAAGGTTGCTCAGGTCTCGGTAGAGGCTAGGAAACCCTCCACCAGATTCACCTATGCTATGAAATGGAGGTGTTTTTCCATTTGGGCAGCGTCTAAAGATTGGGATCCCTTTACTTGCTCAGCTCCCCAGGTTATGGAGTACCTCCTGCACCTGTCTGATTCTGGTCTATCTTATTTGTCCCTTAAGGTCCACCTGTCAGCCATTTCGGCATACCATGTGTAGGTGGAAGGAAAACCCATGGCACAGTTGGAGATCTTTTAAGACCTTTTGAAAGGGATCCTCCCATCTTAAATCCCCCATCTCTATCCCCACCCCACCTTGGGATTTAATTTTGTGTTAGAGAAGCTTACGCTTCCTCCCTTTGAACCAGTGATGAGCTGTGACATGCGCTACCTTTCCTGGAAGATGCTATTTTTTGTTGCCATTACTTTTGCTCGTAGGATTTCCAAGCTTCAGGCCCTGATGCATAAGGAGCCTTATTTGATTTTTCACAGGGACCAGGTGGTCCTCCGCACTAATCCTAACTTTTTTCCCAAGGTTGTTTCTGAGTTCACCTTAAACCAGACGGCTGAACTCCCAGTTTATTATCCTGTTCATTCGAGTAGGGGGGAGGATTTCCTTCACACTTTGGATGTTTATAGAATCCTCAAATGTTATGTTCACCGAACCAAAGAATCCAGAAAGTCTGATCAGCTTTTTTGTCTAGTTTTGGCAGTCTCTAAGCAGTACTTATCAAAGTGGCTCACTAACTGCATCTTCTTGTCCCACCCACCCACCCAGGTGGTAACTCCCTCGGCTCTGCCCCATGACGCCAGATCTTCCTTTCCACTGGAAGAAGCAGGTTCCCTCCTTACTGCTCTCGTGCTGAGTAAGTCCTTTGCTAATAAATCTCTGGATTTACTTCCAAAATGTTTCAAAAAACGTCTTCAGGCTCGATCATTGATCACGACTGCGATGGATGACAACTCCACTCCTGGATTCCATCGGTGCTCTTGAGAGCAGAAGATGTCCCAAACAGATCCGCGTGCCACGTGCATCTACTGCCTGGAGCATAAGCACGATCCCCAGGCCTGCGACATTTGGCATACCTTCCATCCTGCCATTCTCGAGGACTGCCTCACCCGACACAAGTTAGGCCGATGGAGCGAACGGAACCTGCCAGTCAAATCTAAGGATGCTCGTTGGGTGATCTCCATGGCTGCAGGATCCACTGAACAGCTTGAGGTGTTTCAGCAGGCTGCGTCCCAGGCCACGTCCCACTCCTCTTCGGTGACTGCCTTCATGCCTTTTCAGCTGAGTTCGACTTTCATGGGATCCTTCAAAGAATTGTGCAAGTCGTTGCTGAGCCATGGCCAGGGACCCTCCGGGCACAAATCCAAGTCAAAGAAAGAGTCCAAAAAATGGTCTTGTCAATGTTCGTGGGATCGGGAGCACTCTCAGTCGAGAGCTTCAGATTCCCGCACTTCTCCAGATCCAACTTCGGTCAAATCCTTGCGCCAGGCCACCGGCTCCATGGTAACCCCATCGGGCCAGTTGGCTGAGACGCTGGTTGATCTTCCGGCCAAGATTTTTCTCGAACTGGTCGACCGGTTTTTGACTGAAGAGGCCAACACTTCATTGTCCAGGACTACGGTCCTGAATCAGACTGTTGGGACTGATCAGTCCACTGGCTTGCTGCCTTTGGTCGATGACCAAGACCTAGGCCTCGGCATTCGCTGACTCCCTCTGAGCTCCGCCACCAGTCCCCCCAGCGGTCGGGTTCAAAGTCTCAGTCTTCTTCCTCTGGGTTGAGCATTTCCCTCTGACATCAGAGTTCCCACTCTCAACACCATGTCAAGTGGTGCCACCGCTTTTCTTCATCCTCATCCTCCTCAGGTGAGGAGAGGCTTCAGCATAGGTTGCGTTGGCGCTACGAGGATCTCATGTGGCAACAGCTGGTGCTCACCAGCATGAAGCCGGCTCCAGCTACTACGTCGGCCATCACCTGGCTTTTACCGGACAGGCCAATGCCTTTTCTGCCTAAGAAGTTGACTAAGTCATTCAGAGCTCGGCCGACCCCAGCATCTCCACCGATTCTGGTGGAGCCACCGCCTAAACAACCACCAACCGGCACTCTGACCAAGGAGTCTCGGCCAACCTAGGGACTTCCCGATTGGGTGTCAGTCACCGTCACCCCTGACCATCCGCGGAGTGTCACTGGGGTCTCGTGTGGTTGACCCCTCTTTAACAACTCCTCAGAGTCGGCGGGGATCTTTCGATGGATGAAGGCCCTTCCACCTTTATGGGCCTCATCCACCTGCTCTCCAAGTCTACGGGTATGAAACTGGAGCCAGTTCAGAAACATACCCACTGACTGGGATTCTTGAGTGGGGGGATACTCCTATAGAGGCATTCCCAGTGGCAGAGGCCATTCTTGGCCCTGCTCTGAAGCTTTGGCAGCATCCCGCTTCCTGCCTTGCACCCTTTTTCCAGATGGCCCACAAGTATGCAGTACCTACCGGTTCCCTCTTGGAATTCACAGAACACCCCTCGGCCAAGGGGCTGATGTTCAATTCCGTGTTTAGTTGCTCTGGCAGTACTGGGGATGTCGACAAGCTGCCTGACAAGGAGTACGTTGGACCATGCAGCTAAAAAGGTCTACGCTGCCTCCTTACTTGGTCTCTGCCAGGCAAGCTTGGTCTTTCTTATGGCCCACTTTTCCCATGCCCTGATGGGCACCCTAGATGAGGTGCTTCTTCGTCTGCCAGCGGACCTCCAGACCACGGTTAAAGAGGTCCGGGACCAGGGCCAGACTGTGGCTAAGCAGCAGCAACTCCAGACAGCTATGGACATTGAAGACTCGTATGCTAACTTTGTGGTTGCCACAGTGGCCATGCACCCCAGGGTTTGGCTGACAATCTTGACCTTCACGGCAGACGCTCAGCACAAGCTGGCAGATGTTCCTTTCCTGAGCACTAACTTGTTCGGGCCTGGGGTCGAGGGCCACCTCACCCGCATCGAGAAGTCCAATGCCACCTTGGACTCCGTGGCATCTGCCCAAAAGGACCCCAAGGGCTTCAAGTAGAAGCAGAAAAGGAAGCCCTTTCAGTCCACCTCTACTCCTGCAGCCAAACCAACCCAACCTCAGGCTGAACAGCAGGCTCAGGCCTGGTGATCTTGGCCAAAGACAGTGGCCTCAGTTGTCCATAAGCTTGGGGGGGGGGGAGGCTCTGGTTGCTTCTCAGCTAGACCTTCCTCCCTCCACCAAGCCTGCCCAGTGATGGGATGAGGGTTGCCTCCCTCATGCCTGTCACACCTCCCCTGGGTACTCCCATGGGGGGCCGGCTCCGCCACTTCCTTTCCGCCTGGTCCACCATGGACAAGTGGGTCCTCGAGGTGGTTTGTCAGGGTCTGCCTCTGGAATTCAAGCAGCATGGTCCTTGTTGAGTCCATGCCCCATGGAAGGACTTGGTATCCGCAGACATTCTGTCAGCTCTCAGAGACGACATAGCCCGGCTTCTCCGCAAGGAGGTCATGGTTCCTGTCGCGGATCCTCTCGAACACCCAGGGTTTGTCTCCAGGTACTTCCTGGTGCCAAATGGATGGGGGGGGGGGCCTGGCTCCCCATTCTAGATATGCATGACCAGAACAAGTTTCTCAAGTCATGCACCTTCAGGATGGTAACTCTGTCTCAGATCATACCATCTGTAGAGCAGGGCATGTGGTTCTGCTGCCTGGATATTCAGGATGTGTTCTTTCATGTCCCGATCCATCCATCACACCGAAGGTTCCTCTGCTTCCAAGAGGAGGAAGCACTCTACAACTTCCAGGCCATGCCATTTGGCCTGTCCTTGGCCTGCAGGGTCTTCACCAAGTGCATTGTAGTGGTGGCAGCTTACCTGAGGCACTGAGGGGTCCGGGTTTACCCCTACCTGGATGACTCGCTGATAGAAGGTTCCTCCAGGCAGGAGGTGGAGTGGTCCAGGTACCTGTCCCTCCAAACCTGCGTCACTCTTTGCCTCCTGGTCAATGAGGCCAAGTCGGAACTCGTACCTTCGAAGGTGATCCATTTCCTCGGGGTGGAGCTCGACTCTCGCAGAACCAAAGTCCGTCTCCCAGCAAACAGGGCAGAGGCTCTCTCTCTCTTGCCCGATCATTTCGGGTTGGGCAATTGCACCCTGCCCAGGACTTTCTGCGCCTGCTGATTTACATGGCAGCCTGCACCAGTGTGCTCCAATGGTCTGTTGGAGAATGCACTCCCTGCAATGAGAGCTGGCCAACCAGTGGTATCAGCGCAGGGGTCACTTCGACTAGCTGGTCACTGTGACCCAGCAGATGTGGGACACCCTACAGTGGTGGTTAGTCCCAGAGCATCTGCAGGAAGGGATCCCATTTGTCTGCCCAGAGCCAACAGTCATCCTGATGACCGATGCCTCTCTCATGGGCTGGGGTGTCCACCTGGGGGAACACAGAGTCCACAGGCTCTGGACCCCTGAGGAGTCCCGATCCCACATCAATGTGTTGGAGTTCTGAGCAGTTTGACTGGCTGACTACATTCACTCTGCACATCTGGGGTCAGATGGTCCAGGTCCAGATGGACAATACCACGACCATGTACTATCTCAACAAACAGGGTGGTACGCACTCCCTGCCACTGTGCAGGGAAGCTCTCCACATGTGAACCCTCGTGCATTGCCTGGAGGCTGATCTCCTAGCCATCCATATGGCAGGGCCTCCAACCAGCTGGAGGACTCTCTCAGCTGTGTGGTCGAGACGTCTCATGAGTGGTCTTTCCACCCAGAGGTAGTACACAGTCTGTTCTCCAAGTGGGGCACCCCTCAGGTGGATCTGTTCACCTCCAGGGAGAATGCAAAGCTGAGGCTGTTTTGTGCCCGCCCCTCTCTTCAGGGAATGCTGCTGGGGGATGCCTTCTCGCGGCCTGGACTCCAGGCCTCTTCTATGCCTTCCCTCCACTCCCCTTGATCCATAAGGTGCTGCCCAAGGCCAGGAGGGACAAGACAGGTGATCCTGGTGGCTCTGGACTGGTCACACCAGTTCTGGTACCGCGATCTCCTCAGCCTCAGCAGCAGGCTCTGAAGGCATCTTCCTCTTCACCCGGATCTGCTCTCCATCAATCGGGAAGGTACTCCATCCAGACCTTCAATTCCTGCACCTGACAACCTGGTTGCTGAGCAGCTAGAGTTCCAAGGCATTGGGTCTCTCTCTGAAGATGTCCTCACTGTTGTTGAGGCATCTCGGAAGGAGCTGACCAGTAAATGCTATACCTTCAAGTGGAAGAGGTTCTCCATGTGGTGCCAGGGCAAGGGGCTGGACCCCTTGTCTTGTCCGGTGGTTAGCATCCTTGGCTACCTGTGGTGCCTCTCTAAGTCGGGCCTTCAGTTGACAACCTTTAAGGTGCACCTGGCAGCCATCTCTGCTTACCAGGCGCAGGCCGGTCAGCAGTCGATGGCACAGGAGAACATGGTCTGGCACTTTTTCAAAGGCCTCGACCACATTTCCTCTCCGGGTGCATGAACCACCACCACCACCGTGAGACTTGTTGCTGGTTTTGGCAAAGCTCATGGGCAAGCAATTGAATGGATGCATAGGTGTGACATCTCACCTGTCATGGAGCACTGCCTTCCTGGTGGCTATGACATCAGCCAGAAGGATAAGTGAGCTCTAGGCGATTTTGGTGGAGTCTCCTTACCTGGTCTTCCACAGGGACAAGGTTGTTCTGCGCCCCAACCTGAAGTTCCTCTCGAAGGTTGTGTTAGAGTTTCACCTTAACCAGGTGATTAATCTCCCGGTGTACTTCACCAATCACATCTCGGAGACCGAGCACAGGCTCCATGCTTTAGACCAGCAGTGAGCACTTGCCTACTATAAGGAACACATGGCTGGAGTTCGGAGAGAGGTTTGCCAGCTATTTATCACCTACGTTGAAGCCCCACTTGGCAGCGGACAGTTGGCAGGTGGATTGTATCCTGCATTGACCTCTGCTATAGGTTGGTGGGTAGAGAGCCTCCCAGAGGGCTAAGGGCTCAGTCCACCTGTCATATCGCTACCTCAGGGGCTGCTTCCAGGGACGTCCCTATCCAGGAAATCTGCAGGGCTGCTACCTGGAGGTCAGCACACACCTTCATTTCCCATTACCACATTGACCTCGAGTCATGCCAGGATGCTGGTTTTGTGGCCTCAGTTCTTCAGTCTCTGTTCCTTGCCTTGCCTCCCCTTCTGGAGAACTGCTAGGAGTCAGCCAGAAATGTGGATAGAACATCATATCCACGTTTCTAGAAATACAGGATCTCATTTTGAGAAACAGCTCTTGCAGCAGGTTACACCATTAGGACTGAAGCCGGCAGGCTGCAGGACCCCGCGGAAAACTTCTAGCTAGCTACACCCAGCAGGGGACCACCCCTGACATCGGCCCTGCCCCGACGTAAGATACCTCATAAAAGGGGTGGTCCCCCAGCATTCTTCAGTTCTTTTCCCGCCGACGGCTCATGAACATCAGCTCCAAGGATGCCATCAGCTACCGAACGACGTCAGAACTTTCACCTTTTCTTCAATAGAAAAATTACTTCAGATACCATCAAACAATCTCTCCTCTTTTGCATGTCTTCTTCCCGACGCCTTCCATTGAAGGATGACCCTCCAAGTGTGCATGCAGCAAGCAGATTCTTTTAAGGATCAGTACTCGGCCTGCATTCAATGCTGAGGCCCCAAGCACAACACCAAGGCCTATACCATTTGCCAGCACTTCAATAGCCGCACGCTGATCCACCGCCAGAAGGTGCTTGAGACCTTCTTGCTGAAGAAAAAGTTACAGGCCATGGAGAGAAGCTCTTTCTTCCAGGGGGGAATCATCCCACAGATCAGGGAAACATAAGGAGAAGAAGAGGGAGAGAGACAGAGAGTGATCCCCATCTGCCCGATTGTTGGACTCCTGAGCCAGCTCGGGGTCAACCCACTCCAACAGGCCCTGTTAATGGGCAAAATCTCAACCTCCACCAGCTAAGGTCCAGACGACCAGTAGCTCAGGAATGTCTTCTTTGCATCACCCCTCAGGGTCTGGCCCAAGGACTCCTCCCACAGCCGTCCGTTGTTCTCTTCCGGCTGATCTGCGAGTCAGATCACCTGCACAAGGTGCACTCCAAGTCGGCTGCCCAAGTAGGCCCTGACTTCCTGGACTGGCGCCGGGTCTCCGACCAGAGATCAGTCTCCCAACCACCTCGGGGTATCCCAGACATATTTGCTAAGCGGACTACGGAGCTGATGTCCCTTAAACGGGCATCAGACCGTAAGCAGTTGTCAGACCAGATGCCCACTAAATGTCCGAAGGACACTCCAACTCCAAAGAGGGATGCACTTCCGCCCACACTGGATGTTGGCCACCGGGCGCCCTCAGAGGATGATGGTACTAAAGTCGGCACACAGCAACTAAGCAACAATCAGACGTCAGGGGACAAAGACGAGGCAAACCTGCTTCAAGACCCAAGGTCACCCAAAGACCCATCCACGGGTGCATCAGGGCCTCAGTAGCCAGACTCTGGTCTCATGTAGACGCCCAAGGAGGACCTGACGCTGGGTCCGTTGTCAGGCCTCAATATAGAAGAAGTTAAGGAGTTATTCTTCTACTGGTAGGAAACCATCAGGAAGGATGTGGTCCCGACAAAACCTCCAGGGGTGATCTTGCCCCCATCCAGGATCAAAACCCCGGATAGACACCCCCCAAGAAGACTCTTCCACCACCTAGGGGCCAGTCTCGGGAGTAGCCTAGCAGGGAAGATAAGTGGAAGCGCTCCCCCACTCGGTCCCCATCCCGCTTGCCCAGCACTCAAAAGCACAAAAAGCCTCACAGGAGGTTGGACTCTTTATCCTCCAGCGAATCTCGTCCTAAGTCTGCAGAGCCATCCAGGCCACCCTCTCCCTTCAGTGTCTTTTCTCCAGACCCCCAGGATCTTCCAAGGTCACCCCCAGATGATCCAACATTCATGGATATCATGCGGCATATCCAGTAGAATATGGGCTGGGACACGGAGGACCTGAACCCAGAAAGGCAACGCCTAGCGAGGTATCTGAGACAAAAAGACCCAAGGCCTGTGGTAGTTCCACTGTTGGTGGACACCTTTCAGGATGCAACAGGGGCCACCTGGAAACACTCCTTCTCCTCACCTGCAGTTCCTAAGAAAGCAGGCCGCTTGTATGGGGTGCCCCTAGAGGATCCTTACCTAGGAAAACAACTGGTGGCAGACTCATTGGTCATCACGGCCACCCATGATAGGTCCCAAAGACCTCAGCATGCATCCCCAAATCGAGAATAAAAACAGCTCGACTCCATGGGGAGAAGGATGTATGCTGCAGCGACCAGCTCCATATGGTCCTTAAATTATATGACCCACATGGTGCAATTTCAGAATGCCCCATGGGAACAGGGTCAGGATCTTCTTAAGGACTTCCCAGATGGGGACAAGAAAGTGGAGCTGTTAAAGCTGCTCCAGCCAGGCTTCGATGTTGGGAAACAGGTTCTCCAGGCAGCTTATGACTCCGGAGACTCAGCCACCAGGGGTGCTGCAGCAGGAATTTGCCTCAGGAGACATTCATGGCTAAGAGACTCAGGTTTTATGCCAGATGTCCCAAAGGGCTCGGTCCTGTTTGTGGAGGAATCCAAGAAGGTCATTACCAGGTTGCAAGATGCTGGTAAGGCCGTTAGGTTTATACAGGCCATGTATAGACCCAAGCAGAATCCCTTTTGTAAAAAACAAAATTGTTTCAGAAACAAGCAAGGCCAGCAGCCCCATTCTGATCAGCAACTTAGGAGCAACTTTAATCGGAAGGGCCAGCCCTGCTTCTCAGGAGGTCAAGGGGCCAGGAATAGCAAGCCGCCACAAGCACCTGGGCCAAACCCCTCCACTGCCTGACTCATGTCAGACCCCTGCTCCTCCTGTGGATCAAAGGGAGGAGAAGGTTGGGGGTCACTTGGTGCACCACCTTTCAGGGTGGCAAAGAATCTCCTTGGACCAATGGGTGCTCCAACTTATCCAAAGAGAGCACTCTATCGAATGTGTAGGTCCCCCTCCATCCAGACTGCCACTGCAGTCCCGATACTCGGGAAATCACGCAGCGCTTATCCAGCAAGAGATCACTGCCCTCCTGGAAAAGGAGGCCATAGAGAGAGTCCCTTGGAACCAGAGGGGAAGGGGATTTTATTCCCACTTCTTTCTGGTCCCAAAAAAGATGGAGGGCTTACACCCCATCCTAGATCTCAGTGATTTCAACAACTTGGTGGCCTACAAACATTTCAGAATGGTCACTTTGCCAGGTCTAATCCTGATGCTAAGACCAGAAGCTTGGCTTGGCTTGCCTCGCTAGACATGCAGGATGCCCACCTCCATATTCCAATCTCACTACCACACCAGAGGTTCCTGTGGTTCGAGTTCCGAGGATACCACTACCAGTTCTGGGTTCTCCCGTTCAGCCTTTCATCTGCCCCATGGGTGTTTACCAAATGCCTAGTGGTAGTAGTGGCAGCCCTCAGGAGACAGGGCCACTACATCTTCCCCTATCTGGACAACTGGCTTCTGATGGCCCTGTCACAGGGGAGAGTTAAACCAGGCATTACAGGACACCTACACCCTGTTCAACTTCCTAGTTATCATGATCAACTGGGAAAATCATCACTGATACCCTCACAAAGGCTTCAGTTCATAGGCATGGTACTGGATACCCGCATAGGAAGGGCCTTCCTCCTGGAAGACAGGGCGGAATGCCTAAGAGTGCTGATCCAGACAATTGGCACATGGAAGCAGATCTCGGCAAGAACCATGCTATGCCTCCTAGGGCACATGGCGGCCACCATAGCCACAGTTCCCCTCGCACGCCTTCATATGGGGGCCACCCAGTGGACACTCAGGGTACAGTGGGATCAGCATCAAGACCACATGGATCAGCTGATATTGGTTCCAGATTCCATCCTCAAAGCCCTACAGTGGTGGCTGGTACCAGAACACCTCTCTGCAAGGGTTCCCTTTACGCCACCTGCCCACTCTCTGATCCTCACCATGGACACATCGGGATCCAGTTGGGGTGCACATCTGAACAACACAAGAACACAGGGCCTGTGGTTCCCATCGGAGGCGCACCTCCACATCAACGTCCTCGAAATGAGGACAGTTCTCTATGCGTTCCAGGCTTTGTGATCAGAGATACCCCCAGGACACTTACTGATTCAGACAGACAATACACCAGTGGTGTTCTACATCAACAAACAAGGGAGCACTCACTCCTACCAGCTTTGCTGGGAGGCCACGAGGATATGGGATTGGGCAGTGCAACACAACATCACACTGACTGCAGTGCGTGTTCCCAGAGTTTGCAGCGAGCTGGCGGATCTGCTGAGCAGGTCACGGTCCAGCACCCACGAGTGGGAGCTCCTCCAGTCAGTAGCAGAAATATTATTCAACAGATGAGGAATACCAAATCTAGACCTGTTCGCATCCTCATACAATGCAAAACTGCCCAATTTCTGCTCGATAGGTCCAGGGCCTGGTGTTTTCTGGTGAGACGTGTTGTCCCTGTCTTGGACAGGCAGGTTTCTCTATGCCTTCCCTCCCTTCCCTTTGATCCAGAGGGTACCGCTCAAGATGCAGGCCGAAGGGATGACCATGATTATGGTGATGCCATTCCGGCCCAGACAAATGTGGTTTCCCCTCCTTCAACAGTTGGTGAATGGATCACCAATTGTCCTCCCAGTCAGCTCGCACTTGCTGTCTCAGGATGGAGGATCACTGGTTTATCTGAACCTCAAATCTCTGAACCTTCACGCATGGCTCCTATGGATGTAGCCCATTTCTGTCACGGAGTATAGGACGAGGTGGTCAACGTCTTGGTGGCAGCGAGGAAGCCCTCAACTCAAGGTGGACAAAGCAATGGGGCCTGATGGGATTCATCCCAGAATTCTAAAAGAGCTAAGGGTAGAACTAGTGACACCACTGACTACCCTTTTTAACAAATCATGGGATGATGGGGTGGTATCTGAGGACTGAAGGAGGGCAGATGTGATTCTCCTTCACAAAAGTGGGAGCAAGGCAGAAGCAGGAAACTACAGACCTGTTAGCTTAACCTCAGTGATAGGGAAAATGATGGAATCACTTTTGAAGGAAAGAATTGTCGAGTATCTAGAGGCCAGAGGGGCACTGGACCCTAGGCAGCATGGATTCACAGCGGGAAGGTCATGCCAGACAAATCTGAAAGATTTCTTTGACTGGGTGACCAAAGTAGTAGATCAGGAGGGGCTGTGGACATGGCCTACCTAGACTTTAGCAAGGCATTTGACACAGTCCCACACAAAAGATTAATATACAAGTTAGTCAGCCTGGGAGTGGGTCCCAAGATGACAGCCTGGTAAAGAACTGGCTGGAGAATAGGACACAGAGAGTATTAGTAAATGGAGTCCACTCAGAAGAAAGGAGGGTTACTAGTGGGTACCGCAGGGTTCAGTATTAGGACAGGTCCTCTTCAATGTCTTTATATGTACGCTATGGAAGGACTGAAGGAAAAGTATGTCTCTTTGCAGATGACACTAAGATCTGCAACAGAGTTGATGCACAGGGTGGGGTGGAAAGGATGAGAAGGGACTTGGCAAGGTTAGAGGAATGGTCAAATGTATGGCAACTTAGATTCAATGCTAAGAAGTACAAGGTAATGCACCTGGGAAACAAAAACCCAGGGGAAGAGTACACAATGGGAGGTGAGATACTAACAACAACAAAAATGGAAATGGACCTTGGGGTAGTCATATCAGATGACCTAAAGGTGGGCAAGCAATGTGAGAGGGCAGCAAGAAGGGCTGGGGGGTTACTGGGATGCATAGGGAGAGGCATCACCAGTAGAAAACAGGAAGTTATTATCCCTCTGTACAGACAGCTGGTGAGACCCCATCTGGAGTACTGTGTGCAGTTTGGAGACCCAATCTCCATAAAGACATAGACAGGATGGAAGCTGTCCAGAGGAGGGTACTAAAATGGTGCAGGGTCTGCAACGGAAGACATATGAAAAGAGACTTAAGGAGCTTAATATGTATAGGCTCGAGGAAAGGAGGAGAGGGGGGACATGATAGAAAACTTCAGTTACCTCAAGGAATCAACAAAGTCCAAGAGGGTAGCATCTTCAAAAAGAGGTGCAAGAACAAGAGGGCACAATTTGAAGATAGAGGGGGCTGCCAGAGGTAATTTAAGGAAGTATTTTTCACAGGAGAGGGTTTGGATGCATGGAATGGCCTTCCGGAGGAGGTTGTGGAGTCAAAATCAGTGGTGGAATTCAAGCATGCATGGGATAGTCATAAGGCAATTCTGGGGGATGGGGGTAAGAAGAAGTAGGCTGCTGGTTAACTAGGATCTGCAGCTTATCCAGTAGGTAGGGAAATGGGCAGACTGGGTGGGCCAAGCGGTCCTTATCTGCCGTCAAATTCTTTGTTTCTATGTTTCTAACTCGAGCGACCTATGCCATGAAGTGGCTTAGATTTTGCCTTTGGGCTTCTACCGAAGGTCTAGATCCCCTCCTTTGTTTGGAGAAGTCTATCCTGGATTACCTTCCTTCCTTGTCAAAAGCAGGACTTGTGTACTCGATAAAGGTGTACCTCTGTGCTATTTCAGCACACCATGCACCAATTGGACAGAACTTGCTAGCACAGCTAGAGGTTTCACGTACCTTTCTGCGTGGCATCCTCCAGCTGAAGCCACTCATTAAGGAATTGGTTCCTCCCTGGGACCTCCTCTTCATGTTAGAACAACTGACATTATGTTCCTTTGAACCAGCCATGGATTGCGAGCTGCTCCTTCTCTCTCTTTTTTTTTTCTTTTTTTTACACTTATTTTTCCCTCCAATCACGGTCAGCAGGGGCCTTTCTCAGGCATCCGTCTGGTTCCTGCCCAGCCTGAAGTCCTCTTGCCTGTACCTTCTCTCTCCTTCTCCTTGACACCCCACTCGGCACCCCCAGCTTAACCCCTCAGGGTGGGGCCACCGCTCCCTTGGGCACTCTTCTTAGTCAGTCTCCGGTGTGGGTGAGGACCCGGGTGGAGGAACCTGGGAGATCAGGCAAGCCAGACCCGACTGCGGACATGGGGGCAGGTGCCGTCGCCTACTCCTGCCAACCAGGCTTTTCCTTGTTGTGTTCGCATCCCCCCCAACGTGGGCACGTCCCTGACGAAATGGCGCACGGCAACCCTGCCTTGCATCAGGCCATGTTACTTGCGTGATGCCCAGCGTGGTTGCAGTGCTCCCAGTCTCCACCAGAGCCACTGCGCCGGACTCCTCCCGATCTCCCCCGGGAGGGAGGAGACAGCCCACGGGAGCTAATCCTCACCTGCTGACCCCCGGCACCCAAGCTCGCTCCCAAACTCGGGCCACTGGCGTAGCACAAGGTGTGGTGTCCAGCGCCTCAACCCTCAGCGCCACTGGGCCGTCTTATGCCTTCTGTCTTGGAAGGTGCTATTTTTAGTTGCAGTCACATCAGCAAGGAGGATTTTGAAGCTCCATACACTGATGTGCAAAGAACCTTTATTTAGTTTTTCACAGGGACAGGGTGTCCTTGAGGACAAACCCCAAGTTCCTTCCCAAGATAATGTCAGAAGTTACCTTCAGTCAGGACATAGACTTGCCAGTCTACTTCCCCAATTACTCTAACAAAGGGGAAGCTCTCTTGTATACCCTAAATGTGCAAAGAATCCTCAGATTTTACCTGACCAGAACCAAACCTCACTGTGACTCCGATCAGTTGTTTGTGTCCTTCACCCACAGAATGCTTGGGGCTCCAGTGTCAAAACAGACACCCGCAAAGTGGTTGGTTAACTGCATTGTGTTCTGCTACCAGAAGCGAAACAAGCCCTTACCTGGACAGGTAAAGGGTCATTCTGCCAGAGCAGTGGGCACCTCGTTCACTTTGCTCAAGAACGTTTTAGCCTCTGCTGTTTGTGCAGCGGCTACCTGGAGCACAGTACACACATTCATCAGGCATTACAGCCTGCACATTGCTTCCAGGCGCAGGGCGGGTTTTGGCCTGGCAGTCCTGCAAGGGCTGCTTTCCTGAGAGTGACCTCTCTTTCTCTCTCTCTCTCGGCCTAGACGATCTACCTCCCAGTTTAGGGGTACTATCAGTACTGCTTGGAACTCAGTCCTAATGGTGTAACCTGCTGCAAGAGCTGTTTCTCGCAGTATGATGGTACAGTTATGTAAGAATTTACTGTAACAGTAGATCTTACTTCGAGAGGGCTCTTCCAGTAGGTAATTACATACAGAACTGACGTCGGCAGGTGGCAGGACCCCACGGAAAAATTTCTAGCTAGCAGTCTCTGGCGAGGGACTGCCCCTTGTCAGGTGACCGGCATCAGGAGACGTCGGTATAAAGGGGTGGTCCCTCACGCCCGCCTTCCAGTTCTTTCCCGCCGTTAGCTTATGCCAGGAGGGGTTGCTGCCTCAGCGGCATGTTTCAAGAACGTGTCAGTGGCAGACATTTGTGCTGCCGCCACTTGGACTTCTGTCCATACATTTACAAAACATTACAGTTTGGATATTGCCTCTCGCCGTAGAGCAGGCTTCGGGCTCGCTGTTCTGCAAGGCCTCCTTTCTTAAGGCCTTCACAGCTAAGAGGATCTGCTTTGAGTAGCTTTCCTCATCCTGTGTGCTTCTTTTTGTTCCAGACTGCTTGGGACTTAATCTTATATGTAATTACCTACTGCAAATGCCCTCTCGAAGTAAGATAGTACAGTTACGTAAGAACTTACCGTAACAGTAGATCTTCAAGAGAGGCTCTTGCAGTAGGTAATACCTTCCCGGCCTCCATCCCCCTAAGCTTTTTCAGCTCCTTTTCCAGTGAGGGAAATATCCGCTTCTCTCTCGTCCAGCCTCTTCTGGCCTGTGGCGGGAAAGAACTAGAAGGCGGGCGTGAGGGACCGCCCCTTTATACCGACATCTCCTGACGCTGGTCACCTGACATGGGGGCGGTCCGTTGCCAGAGACTGCTAGCTAGAAATGTTTCCGTGGAGTCCTGCTGCCTGCTGATGTCAGTTCTATATGTAATTACCTACTGCAAGAGCCTCTCTCGAAGATCTACTGTTACGGTAAGTTCTTACGTAACTGTACTATCTTCGAGAACAGCTCTTGCAGCAGGTAGTTTCCCTCCCACCTTCCCCTGAGGAGACCTTCTTCTCTTCATACAAATTTCATTGGTCTTCCTCTGGAAGCAGATCCTCGATCTCCCAATCAGAATCACATCGCTATGCCGGGAGCCTCCAGCGGGAGAACTGAGGGATGCTGGAGGACTGTCCCTTTTATGAGGTATCTTACATCGGGGGTGGTCCCCCGCTGGGTGTAGCTAGCTAAAAGTTTTCCATGGGGTCCTGCAGCCTGCCGGCTTCAGTCTTAATGGTGTAACCTGCTGCAAGAGCTGTTCTCGAAGATCTACTGTTACGGTAAGTTCTTACGTAACTGTACTTTACTCACCTGTAACAGTAGTTCTAGGAGTGGTATATGATGTTCATCCACACAGACCCACATGACCTTCCCTGACTTTGGAGCACAACACTGCTTCCAGCTTGCATGATCTGGCGTCATGGGGTGGAGCCGAGTGAGTTGCCAGCAAGTCTTAAAGGGGAAAGGACACTGCCAAAAGTGTGGATGAACATTATATACCACTCTGAGAACTACTGTTACAGGTGAGCAACTTGTTTTTACTCACTGGTAACCACAGTTTTAGGAGTGGTATATAGTGTACATCCACACAACCCACCCAACCTCCCCTGGCAAGTGGCACATTGAATCTTGCTTCCAGCGTGTAAGTTCTTGCACCATGGGGTGGTGCCTAGGAGGATACCACCCGGGTGGGTGGGAGAAGCCAGCTTGAAGACATTCCTGACATTCTTTTTTTCTTTTTTTTTTTTCACAATTCTTTTTATATCCTCCAACCCAAACTCTCTCAGGCTGCCGTATCTCACTGTGCCGCTCTACCGCCCACCGTGATCTTCCCTCCTCATATATATTACTGCCCCCTGCTCCGAACCCATGCCAGACAAGCCCCCTCGCCTCTGAGCCCCCCAAGGCAGGGCTGCCTACCACATACCTGGCGCTCTATCCACAGTCCAGTTCGTCTGCCTGGGTCAGCGAGGAGACCGAAGGAGCGGAGAAAAGATCCGGTCCTGGGCGTGTTGTCACAACCAGCCCTGTAGGGAGCTGTCAACCTATCGGGATTTGGGGTTTTCTCTTCATTCGCCCTTCCCTCCTCCCCGGTGGAGCCGAGGTGTGCAATGACACCAGGCACGTCTGTCAAGCTCTCTGCGTCCTTCTCACGCCAGCCCTAAGTGTTGCAGTGCCTCCAGTCTCCACCGGGGGCTGCTGCGGTGCCAGGCAGTCACCTGGATCCCAGCGAGGAGAGAGCAGTCCTCCAGATGCGCGATCCTCTCTCTCCCCTGTTCCCGAACCCAGGTCGCTGGCGTGGTGCGAGGTGTGGTGTCCAGCGCCTCAACCCTCAGCGCCACCAGGCCAGCCACTTTTGCCATTTTTAAAGAGGAAAGAATTCTGCCAGAAGTGCAGATGTTCACATATACCACTCCTAGAACTATGGTTATAGGTAAGTAACCCTCATTTACTGACTATCAGTACCTCCCCCATGCTATACTCCACACCCGGGTTCTTACAGTATGCCCTAGGTGCATGATTTTCCACTTTTTGGCATTTATCCCCAGCTGCCATGCTTCTGCCCACTTCTTGAGTTTCCCAAGATCCCTATGCCTTCTTTCTACCCTTTCCTTATTTTCCACCCTGTTACAGATTTTGATGTTATATAAAAAGGCATACCTTATCTTCTAGCTCATCTACAGTGTCACTTATGAAGGCATTGAAGAGGACCAGTCCCAGTACTGAGCCCTGTGGAACCCCGTTGGTCACTCTTCCATCATTAGAGTGAGTGCTGTTAGTCTACACCTTCTGTTGCTTATCCATTAACCAGTTTCTAACCCAGTTCACCTCTTTGGATCCCACCCCTAGGTTGCTTAGTTTCTTTATCAGTGTCCTGTGCAGCACAGTGTTGAAGGCCTTGCTAAAGTCCAGATGGGCCATGTCCCATACCCTTCCCTGATCTATTTTCCTGACAACCTAGTCAAAGAACTCGGATTCATCTGGCATGATCTCCCCCATGCGAATCCATGTTGCCTTTAGTCTTTGCAGCCCATTGAATTCAAGGTACTTTACCAACCTTTCCTTTGACATTGTTTCCATTAATTTCCCCACTACCAAGGTGAGGCACACCGGCCTATAGTTACTATCCTCTTCACTGCTGCTGCCCTTATGTGGAGGGACTACATCTGCTGTCCTCCAGAACTCCTGATTCCAGTGAGCCATTGAATAAGGCCATCAGTGGGGCAGCCAGCAGTTCCCTGAGTTCTTTTAGTACTGTTGGGTGCATCCCATCTGGTCCCATAGCCTTATCCACTTTCAGAGCTGCAAGTCCCTTCAGGATTCATCTCCTCTCAGTGGTCCTCTGTATCAAAACAATACAAGTTTCCAGTCTAGTTACCATGTTCAGTTCTCCAATCCTTAGAGTGTTTGGCTGAAGAACAAAACCTCTTGAGAAGCCCCCCATCATCGCTGCTTTCAGAAATAGTTTTGATGACCAGTGCCAACCTAATGGACTGAAATACAGTGTTAGAGCAGATCCTAGTGCAAGGGCAGTGTTAGATCAAATCATGACTTGGATATTTCCAGAAGAATGGAGCTTCCAGATAAGTGATCTTGAAATGAGAGGTATTTTTCTTGCATTGACTCTTTTCAAAATGCAGATTAGATGTCAGTCAGTGAAAGCTGAGTGAGTGCTGTGATAGTCACATACCTCAACAAGTAAGGTGGCACAAGAAGCAAAATTATGCTCTCTGAAGGACATAAGGTGCCAAACTGAGCAGAAAGAAAATAGAAGTCTGTTTCAGCAGTTCATGTAGCAGGAGAGCAAGACTCACAGGCAGCTTGGCTCAGTCACCAATATGTGCACAGCGGGTTGGTCACTGAGAAGGCGGGTGTATCAGCATCTTTGTTATCATGAGTTCAGAAAACCAGACATAGACCTCAGCATCCAAAGAGTATGCTCAGAGCCAGAGATTTTTCCGCCGTTACAAATGTCCAGGAACAGAAGCTGTTGACCTACTGTGTCAACTTTGGAACTTCTAAAGAGCAGGGCCTGGATTTTCAGTGTTTTTTGGCAGCACATGCAGCAGTTGTTCTGCCACAGCTGCGTCCCTGTGTGTCAGAATGTTTGCAGGCAAATTTGAAACATTCTGATGCATTTACAACACTTTACTCATCTTATGGCAAAAGAGTAATTCATGCCTCAGGTACATGACACATGCGACATTTTTGGTAAACAACTCATGGCACATTTGATATAAGAAGACAGACCATTTTTTTCTGTGGTGTAATAGTCTCATCATAAGAACTGCAAGTGTGGCCCAGTTATGCTGCAACTGGCTGAAAACCCTGCCCCATATTGTTTTCCACTGATACAGCTTCTGCCAGTGGTTTTAAGGAAGATCTGTGTGTTGTGTGGAAATTTCATTCTGATTGCTCCAAAATGGCCACAGAGACAGTTCTCCAACCTAGTCAATCTGTCATTACAGAAACCATTTTGAATCCTGCTTCAGCGAGACCTTCTGTCGCAAGTTCCTGTATTACACCTAAGTCCAGCCTAGCTTCAGCTGGCTGCTTGTCTTCTGAATGTAGAAGATTCTTTAAATTGGGATGTCCTAAAAAGGTAGTAGATGCTCTCATGTTTTGCAGGAAGCAATCTACTGTACTTCCACAGCCTATGACAGAGTTGGGTGTCCTTCAAGGAGTGGGTTCAGAGATCAGGAATAGACTAAAAAGGAATCAATGTCATATATTCTAAAATTCCTTCAGGCAGTAGTAGGTAGAGGATTATCAGTCAGTTACCTTGAAAGTTCAGGTATTCGCTTAGGATATACAGTAGTATTGGGGAATTTTGAAAGAATCCTCTTGGGTTTCACTTGGATTTGAGTAGATTCTTCTATGGACAGTAGATTCCAGCTGACTGGTAGACCTCCAGTAGCTGAATATGACCTCAGCTTAGTTATCAATATGCATCACGAGCCACCTTCCAATCATTAGCACAGGTATCCGAAAAAGTGCCTCCTGTTAAGGGTGCCATTTTGATAACCATTTGTTCTGTGAGAAGAATCAGCAAACTTTCAGCTGTTTTCTTTAAATGGCCTTATCTTCTATCAGCATTAGGTTGTCCTTCATACATTTCCCTCCCTCCTTTCTTCCAAAGGTTCCTACAACGTTTCATGTTATCCAAAAGGTGAAACTCCCATCTTTTGGTTCAAAACTTTTTTTATTTATTTTGTTTTTCTTGACCTGAAAACTGAGTACTGAGGAGAAACAGCTCCACAAGTTAGACGTACAGTTTGCGGAACGGCCAAAACTTACCTTGTGAGAACTCAGTCCTTTCACAGGTCAGGATGTTTTTTTGTTGTTGTTGTTGTTTGTATGGTTCAGCAAAGAGAGGTCAAGAAGCTGCCAAGGCCACCTTGGCTAAATGGGTCAGATCACCCTCAGTAAAGGCTTGTATAGGACCCAAATTGAAACCACCAGCATTGCTGAATGCACATTTGACCAGTGCTATGGCAGTGCTCTGGGCAGAAAGAGCTGAGACCCAAGTGTTTAAATTGTACAAAACGGGCATGTGGTCCTCTCTGCATACATTTACAAAGCATTACACAGTGGGCAGTTGCATGGATACAGCCTTTGGGTGCAAAATGCTGGAAGCATCTGTCAAAAAGTGAATAAACCAAAAGTAAATTAGGGGCATATACTCCTCTTCCTAATGAGGTGACTGTACTGCTTTTTGTATCCCAGTAATAACAGCATGAATGACTCGGTGACAAAGTGAAAAAACATGGAAAGAAGAAATTATATCAATCTTATTGAAATTGATTTTTCTTTTAGTTCTAACATTGTTACTGAGTCCCATCTGAGATCTAGTTTTATGTTTAGGAGAATATGGCGAGATAGCCATGATACAGTGCAGCAAATTGCATTAGAAAATGGGTCGAAAATTTCACGACCTCTGATTGGCTGGGCCCCTTGCCAAGGGGTGTATTTATGTGCCAAAAGAGACTGGGAAAAGACAAGATCCATGCCAACCTGCCTTACTACCAAAGTGGTATCACTGTGCCAATTTGGATTTTGAAAGTTACTAGACACCATTTTTTTTGTCTTGCTAAGTGAGATGACTTTCTGACTTTCCCCTACTGGAGCAGCAAGTGACCCAGTCCCTGCCCACATTACTGTTTATGTTTAAGCCGTTGTTCACCTGGTGTAACATGTTATTTTTTTTTTCCAAAAGCAAAGAACTAAACATTGTACCAGATAAGCCGACTTCAGAGCTAATGCACATCAGCCATTCATTACCGCCATTCCTCCCGACCATGATCAAATACAGTGAGTTACCCCACCCACATTCCTGTTCTTGTTTAAACCACTGTTCAGCTGCTATAGCACGTGTGTGTGTGTGTGTGTGTGTGTGTGTGTGGTTTTGTAAAGCAGAAAACTAAATATTGGCACCTTACTGCTGTGCAAGCACCATCTTAACAGATAAGCTGACTTCACAGCTAATGAACATGTCAGCCACTCACTACTGTCATCCCTCCCAACTACGATCAAAAAGCCGATTAAAAAAGGCAAACAAAATAAAAAACAACCTCTACAACTCCCATATCCTTTCCCAGTTGCTGCTTTTCATTGGTGGCCGGCCAGGCAGCACACATTGAGTTCTATAACTCAAAGGCAGCACATTAAAGTAAGGAAAAAAGTGAAAGTGCAGTGCAAACTACATGGAATGTAACAAAACTGCCCAAAACCACAGTGTCCTGCAGTTACCACTGTAGCATGACAGCAACATTTTACCTTCTGGATTTTATATTCATTTTTTAAACACTATATGATCAATTTTTTAAATGTTGTAACTATTTTAAAATTTTGACAATACCCATTTTCTGAGCACAATAATACCCTCCAGGGTGGGCAGTATGGGCTATACCAGATCTTCCAGAGGTTATAAGGCCCTCCACCTGTGGTGTCAGGCCTCAGTATGCCCCTGGGTGGTCCAGTATAGCCCAATACCACCCACTTTATTGGGTTTTATTGCGAGTGTAAATGACATACCACAAAGTACTGCAGTAAAAAAGAGTTCAGTTGCCACTGAGTTACACTTTTCCCTGTAGTATACTGTAGCATTTTGTGATATACTGCAGCATTACTGCAGTGCATCTTGGCTGGTGCCGCTGTATTTCCTGGTAATTAGGAATTTAGATACTAGACAGTTATAAGAAATTTCTGGTTGTGTTCATGCTTTGTTGGTTGTGCCAGTATTGTTCACAAAGATATTTTTCACTTTCTGTAGAGTCGGGTTTATGAGATGTTCTTATGAAGTATGGCATTAAGTCCACATTTGAATGACACCATGACATTCAAAGAAGTGGTGTGTGTAGAATCAAGTGGAAGATGTGATGCAACACCCAAATGAGTGGTGCCGGTTGCATTAACCAAAGGATTAGATGGATTCTGTGTCTGTCCCTGAGCCACAATGATGTAGGAGATGATCCAGATTTTTAAATTATTCACATAATGTGTTGATTATGAAATTCCATCTCCCTGCACTGGAGTGCAGACTGAATCCTTCTGTCATGGGATGTTGGGCAGGCAGCATTCTTTGGTGGTCACAGCTTTGTGAGTGTGTCATTCTCCCCAGCATGATGGGATAACCACACAAACATTATGAATAACCCAGTAACCATGTTGGAACTAACAACATAAATTATGGTAAGAACTACGTTTACATACTGTACTCTTGAATAAAAGTAGCTCACCTTGTTGTCATTAGGTTGGATGGTATTCATTGTACTATAAATATATACATATTTGTTGCAAAAACTGTGTTACTACACCAGTTAGGGTTCAGCTTAACGCAACAAAAATAGGGAAATGTGGTGCTAGGATTTCCGACTCTAATGCTACCCCCTCCCCCCCCCCGGCAGCAAAAAGAAAAAAAAAACATTAGGGTTTTGGATTTCCTGAGTCTTGGTGAGTCAGTGGTGGGGTCTTCCTTAGGGCTGTCAACCCTAATGTTCACCCCCTTCCCTAAGCAAACAAGGTCAGATGTCTGTGTGAAGAAAGCAACAACAGATTTTGTTGGCAATGTGATGAGACATACTTCTCTACCTTTGAAGAGTATATCACTATGAGGCACTGGCTTGGAGCTGTACCTTGTGCTTTGGACAGGAGGCTATGAGCTTTGGGATAGGGGTCAGCATTAGGGTTGACAAGCCCAAGGAAGACCCCACCACTGATTCGCCAAGACTCAGGAGACCCCAAACCCTTATGTTTTCTCCTTTTTCTGTGGGGTGTGGAGGATGGGGGTGGGTAGTTAGGGTTGGAAACCCTAACGCCACATTTCCGTACTTGTGCTGCATTAAGCTAAACCCTAACTGGTGTACTAACACAGTTTTTGCAAAGAATTTCCCTTCTTTTTGAGATAGTGGCATTGTATTCTCATTCATACAGGTCCATTTGGGACCTGTGTTAACAGATGCAAACATGCAGAACCATCTGAGCCCTGAGCCAAAGGAAAAGTCTGCCCGTCTATGGAATGTATGCACTTCAGTGCAGTGACAGATGTAAAAAAATACCAGATTCATGAATGTGTGTAGGAAAATGTCAACATACCTTCATAACTTTGTTGTTTTTCAATATTTTGACCCCTAATTTTCCCCATAGTCTTCTTGTGAACCCACATAATGAACCTGGTAAGTGAACATTTTCAAATCATGGTCAAAATGTCATTTTGTGCCACAACTGCAAAAACATCTTTCGACCAGGATGTGAAAAAATGATAGCTGTCATGTTCATGACATGGTGTGGAAAAATGGCTGCACTGAAAATTTGGGGTCAAAAAGGTGAAAATTACCAGTTATGAGCATGTGTTGAAAAATTTCAATGAATGCTCAGAACATTTTTTTTTATATATATTTTACCCTAGATTTTCAACATAGCCTTCTTATGAGCCAAACCTCATGAACAAGGGTGGAGAAAGTTTTCAAGTCCAACCCCAAAAATTATTTTGTGCAGAGACAGCAAAATCAACTTTCAGGCCAAATATGCATAATTCCATCACACTTGGTCATGAGGTGGGGTCCCAAAATGGGCAAGTTTCAAATCTGGTTTAAAAATCTTCAAAAATGACAAAGTTATGAATAAAAGTAAGAACCCCACTGAAATACAGTAAACCAGACTTACCCTGTTTTTTCATATTGCAGTCGTTGGTTTTAGCAGCAAGACATGTCTTCAGTTTGAGAGTGGATCTACGTTGAGGTGCATGTTCAGTTGAGTGAGGGTGTGTGGGGTGGTGGGTATTGAGTGGGGGGTCGGATGGGTGGATGGGGCTGCTGAGGGGGTCAGATTGCAGATTGACCATTTCCTTTTTCAGGTTAACCCCCCAAAAAAATATCAATGAGGGATGGTTGTCTTTACTGTAGGGGGATGCCAACACTGGGGATTATTTATTTAGCTTTTGTTAACCGGGTAAGTGCACTAGCCATAAAATGACTATCTTCAGGCATGACGCGGGAGAGTACAGACATGCAGAAACTTAACAGGATAACAATTTATAAGTGCTTTACATACAATGAGTTAAAGAGGATACAATATATCGGAACATACAAAGTAAAGCGCTTCACATACAATGAGTTAAAGTAGATAAAATATATCAGAGACATACAGAGTAGACCATTCATAAGTGCATAGGTGCCTACCTATGCAATGAATAGAGAGGACCTTGGACAATAAATTATCAGGTGGCATATATAAACAGAACAAGGTACGCAAAAACAAAAACAGGTAATACAAAAGGAAGAAATAACCATTGAGAGCAGGGGGTGTCATTAAGGAAAAGGTTGGTAAGTGAGGAAAAAGGGAGCAAGTCATGAAATTAGATCATATGAGTATATGTAAGTGTAAGGGAGATACCTGCAGTGCAAGATTGTATATGGGCAGGGAAAGGGAGCCGGGACAGGCTAAGGCAGTAAGAGGGTTACATAGAGGTGAAGAAATACTATTGTATGGCAAGAGACATCAGTCATTAGGTAGGGTGAAAGTAGGAACAGGTATCAGCAATTAACAGATTTGAGCGCAGTTTTCTCTTAAAGCATGTGTGGGAGCTAGAAAGTCTAATGTCGAGGGGAAGGGAATTCCACAGCTGTGGAGCCGCATGCTCAGATGCAACAGTTCCTTTCCTAGTGCGGCACCTCGGCAAATTCAGAAAGGATTTATCAGCTGATCATAGACCATGGAGTGTGTCTTGAGGAACAAGCATAGCTGCAAGACACCTAGGGGTTTGATTTCAAATTATCGAATCAATAAGAGAGCCAAGGTAGTATTTCCTACTAGCTAATGGAGAGAGAGCCAACCAAGATCATTATAAAGTTGACAGTGGTGTTTAAGCCGAGGAGCAGAAGAGGCATAGCAACATATGTTGTAATATGTAATATCCCATCTGAGTAGGTCAGTTTCATGAGCAGCCCCAAATAAGGGAGCCCCATAGGTTAGGGTAGGGAGCAGAATCCCCCTCGTAATGTCCATTTTAGCCGATGGCATGAGCATATAACTACTCTTATATGCAACACCCAGTTTGGAGTTGACAGCTCTGCAAACAGACTGTACATGGAGATTAAGATCAAGAGATTGATCTAGCAGGATGCCCAGGTACTTGAAAGAGGTCACACATTCCAGTAATAGACCTTCTCTAAGTCCTACACCGTCAGTGCTGTTGTACAAGCCTGGAGCTTTGGGGCCGATCCAAGCAGCATGGCTTTAGTTTTGCTAGTGCTGACAGCCAGTTTGTGGTTGTATAGCCAGTTTTGGATATTGTTAAAGTCAGAGGAAAAGGTTGTATTGATAGTGTCTATATTAGTAGAACTTGTCTAGATGACAAGATCATCAGCCTATAGAATAGCAGAGCAGGATTTTAGAGCAGCTCCAATGTTATTTATATAAAGAGAGAATAGGAGGGACCCTAGGATGGAGCCCTGAGGTACACCAATGTTAATGGTGGTACTGTTCGATAGAGAGGAATTAAATTTCACCACTTGAGTTCTATTTGTCAGGTAGCTTTCATACCAGTCAACAACAGAGGAGGAGAAATGCAGGTGTTGAACTGAGGAGAGAAGCAAAGTGTGGTCAACAAGGTCAAAAGCCTTTGTCAGGTCAATAAAGACAGCCCTAGTCAGATTGCCAGTATCCATTTTTGAAAGAGTGTCTGTGGTGAATTTAAGGAGTGCAGTCGTTGTGCTATGTCCTTTCCTGAAGCCATGTTGGGTATCCGAGAGCAGACTGTGCTTAAGTAGATAGTTGTCTGAGTTGCGACAATTTTCTCCAGGATTTTGCTCAGTACCAAGAGTATGGCAGTTGGTCTGTAGTTCATGACAACCTTAGGATCCCCCTTTTTAAGTACAGGTGTGATCCGAGCAGCTTTCCAGAGGTCAGGAACCATTCTACCTGAAAAGGATAATGTATAAATTTTGGCCAGTGGTAATGCAATAAGGGGAACTACAAGTTTCAAGAGGCGGGGTTCCAGGGAGTCTGAGCCAGAGCTGGTATGATCAGAGATGGACCTCAGGAGCTTCAGGACTTCCTTTCTAGACACAGCCTTAAAATAGAATGGAGGAGTATAAGGAGGCACAGGGGACAACACTTCCAGCTTATCCAGACAGGTTCCTGATGAGGAGTGGGAGGACACTGCAGAGGGATTGAAGGAAGAGGTATATTGGGAGAGATCAGAGAAATGCAGATTGAAAGAATTAGCTATGGTTTGTGAGTCATTGCAATGCACATCATTAATCAGCATATCACCAGGGGTAGTTGACTGTGAGGATCCTAGGAAGGATTTGATGTGTGACCAGAATTTTCTGGGATCATTGGCCGAGTTAATCAGTAGGTCTTTACAGTACTTGTCCTTATCAGCTCTGACTTGTCTTTTACATGAATTCCGTAGCGTACTGTAAGCGTTGAAATCTGTTTGCTGGCCTGATGTTTTGTAGCGCTTCCAGATTTTATCTCTAAGGTGCAAACTTTTGAGCAAGTCTTTACTTAGCCATCTTGTTTGTTTACCCCTCACTCTCTGGGTGATCTTTGGGGCATGTTTACATTGAACCGTAAGGAATTTAGTGATGAAGAGGTTAAGAGCTTCCTGAGAACAGTGTGATAGATAGATCTCCGACCAATCAGTTCTGGAGACATCATACAGAAACACCTCTTGGTCTAGGTGAGCAGAGTTTGTGAGCGTGATGAGACGTGGTGGAGGAGATGGAGGTGCCCCCAAGGACAGGATGCAGAAAGTAGGAGAGTGGTCAGTTAAGGCATCAGCAACAGTACCAGCAGCTGAGATATGTTCGATCTGGTTTACCAGCACCCAGTCCAATACTGTGCCTAGTGGTGATGAAGACAGACTTCTAGTTGGCACTGTTACCATCTGATGCAGGTTGTAGCTATGAGTCATAGATTGAAGAGAACTGAGTGCTGCCCCAAGCCAGCTTAAGTTTAGGTCGCCTAAGATGACAACCTCATTATGATTAAAATTCTGAGAGGTATCTTCCAACAGGTACTCTAGACCCGTAATCCCTCCCGCTGTGGGGGTTATGTGCACAGATAACATGCAGTTTCTTGGCTCCCAACGCAAGTGTAGCATGCAAGTATTCACATACCGATTGAGCATCCGGGATAGTGAGAAGAGAGACAGTCAGATTATTTTTGTAGTACAGAGCAACTCTACCACCACGTTTGTTCGATTTCCTAACACTTCGAATAATAGAGTAATTTGTTAGGGAGCAGAGGGAGTCAGTAGTCGATGGTTTTAGCCAGGTCTCAGTGAGACAGAGGATATCAGGATTGTTCAGTTTGACCCATGACTCCAGTTCCACGAAGTGACACATCAAACTTCTTATATTCAAGTTCTCATATGCAGTCAGTGCCGGGATGATCTTCGGTGGCACTTGCGAGGGGCAACCTGGTTCTGCCAGATACATTAAAGAAAAGGGGACTGTGTGACCTAGAGGGGAGGGGGGCAAGAGAAGCAGTACTGGAGGTGGGCATCCTGCTGTGCTTATAGTACTTATAAAAATTAAACATGGAAAAGGGAGAGCAGTTGACCTGGATGGGAGAGGAGAAAGAAGTGGTACCGGGGTTGGGCACCCCGCTGTACTTAAAGGGAAAGTCATGCATGCTCACAGAGTGTAGCAGCTGCTGCAAAAATGCATGATTCTAGAGACATGGATATGTTGTTCTATCCACACTTACTGGCAGGTTCCTTGCCGCTTTAAATCTTACCGGAAGGTCTTCAAGCTGGCTCCTCTCACCCACCCGGGTGGTAAAACTCTCAGCTCCGCCCCATGATGCCAGATCTTCCTTACCGCTTGGAAGCTCAGGTTCCCTCCTTAGCACTCTGCGTTTTAGGCCTGGATCCTAACTCATCAGGTAAACCAAAACTCATACTTAAATTTCCTAGACTTCGGTCTTTTTCTTCCTTCGCAGCTACGATGGACAAATCGACTCCTGGATTTCGGCAGTGCCCTTGTGGGCAGAAGATGTCTCGGACCAATCTGCACTCCACATGCGTTTACTGCCTTGGGCTCGATCACGATCCGTAGGCCTGTGAATTGTGCAAGTCCTTCTCGGTCAATGTTCTCGAAGACCGTGCTGCCAAACTTCAACTTGGGCACCCTGAGAGACGTATTCCTCCGGTAAAGTCGAAGGAGGCCCATTGGGTGTTGTCCGCGGCGGCGGGCTCGGCTGAGCAACTTGAGCAAATGATCGCCCTCGAGGAGGAGATGGCCCAAGCCGCATCTTCTTCTTCTTCCTCGGTCGCAGCATTTATCCCGCTCTCCTTGGGCTCCTCCTACTCGGCTTCATTTAAGGAGCTTTGTCAGTCTCTCTCTACTAAGGGAGAGGGGCCATCGGGACACTCCTCTCGGTCCAAGATAAAGGACTCAAAGGGTAAGTCCCACCGTCGACTTTCGTGGGAGCGGGAGAGATTCCCTTCCCTGGATAGTCGACACTCGACTTTGGTCGAGGTTGCGGCTAAGGCCGCTGGCTTCACGGTGTCCCCGTCAGGTCAGCCGGCCAAGACACCCATTGATACAGTCAAGATTTTTCTCGACCCGTCGGACGGGCTGTTGACTGGAGAAGCTGACAACTCTTCTTCACTGGTTCCCCCGGTGGAAACCAAGGACTTGCCTGTGTCTCCTGTGCCAGAGTCCCTGGTTAAGGTTCCTGAGCCGGGGAGGAATGGGTTTCCCCTGCTCCCTCCCAGACCCACCCTCGGAAACACCGAGGGTCTCGGTCTCGGTCTTGGACCTCCTCTCGGTCCAGCTGATCCCGCCGACATCAGCGGTCTTGGTCTCGGCACCGAGGGAAGCGGCGGCACCGCTCATCCTCATCATCATCCTCCTCGGAGGATAGGCTGTGGCGCAAGTTGAGTCGGTGCTACGAGGATCTGATGTGGCAGCAGCTCCTTTTGACCGGGAGCAAGCCGATGCCTTCCCCGGCCATTAAGAGGCTGTCACCTGAGTGGCCGAAACATAGAAACATAGAATTTGATGGCAGATAAGGACCGCTTAGCCCACCCGGTCTGCCCATTTCCCTACCTAATGGATAAGCTGCAGATCCTAGTTAACCGGCAGCCTACTTCTTCCTACCCCACCCCTAGAATTGCCTTATGTCTGTCCCGTGCATGCTTGAATTCAACCACTGTTGTTGACTCCACAACCTCCTCTGGAAGGCCATTCCATGCATCCACAACCCTTTCTGTGAAAAAATACTTCCTTAAATTACCTCTGAGCTGCCCCCCATCTTCAAATTGTGCCCCCTTGTTCTTGCACACCTCTTTTTTTGAAAGATGCTACCCTCTTGGACTTTGTTGATTCCCTTGAGGTACTTGAAAGTTTCTATCATGTCCCCCTCTCCCTCCTTTCCTCGAGGCTATACATATTAAGCTCCTTAAGTCTCTCTTCATATATCTTCCGTGCAGACCCTGCACCATTTTAGTTGCCCTCCTTGGACAGCTTCCATCCTGTCTATGTCTTTGTGGAGATTGGGTCTCCAGAACTGCATGCAGTACTCCAGATGGGGTCTGACCAGCTGTCTGTACAGAGGGATAATAACTTCCTGTTTTCTACTGGTGATGCCTCTCCCTATGCATCCCAGTATCCCCCCAGCCCTCCTTACTGCCCTCTCACATTGCTTGCCCACCATTAGGTCATCTGATATGACTACCTCCAGGGCCCTTTCCATTTTTGTTGTTGTTAGTATCTCACCCCCCATTGTGTACTCTTCCCCTGGGTTTTTGTTTCCCAGGTGCATTATCTTGCACTTCTTAGCATTAAATCTAAGCTGCCATATGTTTGACCATTCCTCTAACCTTGCCAAGTCCCTTCTCATCCTTTCCAGCCCACCTTGTGCATCAACTCTGTTGCAGATCTTTGTGTCATCTGCAAAGAGACATACTTTTCTTTCCAGTCCCTCTGCAATGTCACTTATAAAGACATTGAAGAGGACCGGTCCTAATACTGAACCCTGCGATACCCCACTAGTAACCCCCCTTTCTTCAGAGTGGACTCCATTTACTATTACTCTCTGTGTCCTATTCTCCAGCCAGTTCTTTACCCAGGCTGTCATCTTGGGACCCACTCCCAGGCTGACTAACTTGTATATTAATCTTTTGTGTGGGACCGTGACAAATGCCTTGCTAAAGTCTAGGTAGGCCATGTCCACAGCCCCTCCCTGATCTACTACTTTGGTCACCCAGTCAAAGAAATCCTTCAGATTCGTCTGGCATGACCTTCCCGCTGTGAATCCATGCTGCCTTGGGCCCTCTGCCCCTTTGGCCTCTAGATACTCGACAATTCTTTCCTTCAGAAGTGATTCCATCATTTTCCCTATCACTGAGGTTAAACTAACAGGTCTGTAGTTTCCTGCTTCTGCCTTGCTCCGACTTCTGTGAAGGGGAATCACATCTGCCCTCCTCCAGTCCTCGGGTACCACCCCATCCTCCCATGATTTGTTAAAGAGGGTAGTCAGTGGTGTCACTAGTTCTACCTTTAGTTCTTTTAGAATTCTGGGATGAATCCCATCAGGCCCCATTGCTTTGTCCACCTTCAGTTTTAAGAGTTCTTTCAGAACCCTTTCTTCTGTAAATGGGCTGGTATCAACTTCTGTATCCAGAGTGTTTCTACTGTTTGTTTTAGTACCTCCCTCTTCATTTGTAAATACTGAGCAAAAATATTTGTTTAGTATCTCTGCCTTTCACAGTCACCCTCTGCCCACCCTCCCTTCCCTTTATTAAGCCTCACTATCCCTCCCTTGGTCTTCCTTCGCTCCCTGATGTACCTATAAAAGGTTTTATCCCCCTTCTTAACTGAGTTGGCTATCTTTTCCTCGGTTTGGGCCTTTGCTGCTCTGACTGCCTTTCCAGCTTCCTTTTGCTTTAACTGATACAGTTCTCTGTCCTGCTTCTTCTGTGATTCCTTGTACTTCCTGAATGCTTTCTTTTTCTGTTGAACCTTCACTGCCACTTCCTTTGAGAACCATAGTGGTTTCTTACATTGTTTCGTTTTGTTTATTTGCTTCACACAAAGGCTTGTTACCTCTGTGATGGCAGTTTTTATTATTCCCCATTGTTCTTCCACCCCTCCTTCCTGCCCATTTGCTAGTGCATTCCTTAGGCACTCACCCATTTTGGCAAAGTCAGCCCTCCTAAAGTCCAGTACTTTTGCCAGTACAACGCCTCGTGGTCATCAAGGAGCCGAAGCCGGTGCCGGTTGTTCAGCCAAAACCAGCTGCACCACCCATTGTGGTGGAACCCTCACCTCCACAGCCAAAAACTGGGGCTCCGACCAAGGATTCTTGGTCGAGTCATGGGTTGCTCCATCGGTTGTCGGTTACCCTCACTCCTGATCATCCTCGGCAGGTGGAGGGTGGCTCAGGCCCTCGGCAGCTGGTTGCAGACTCCTTGGAGTCTGATGATGACTCTTCCCTGTTCTCCAGGCCTCTCGACCTGGAGTCCTCTGGGGGACAGTCAGTGGACGAGAGCCCATCCTCGTTCATGGGTTTGCTTCGGCTCATCTCAGAATCTACTGGGATGAAGCTCGAACCCGTGTCAAAGCGGGCCAAGTATCCCCTCATGGAGATACTGGACCAAGGGGATTCTCCTACGGAGGCCTTTCCTGTGGCCGAAGCCATTATTGGTCCGGTCTTGGAGCTATGGCAGTGTCCGGCTTCTTGTCCAGCTCCCTCGGCCAGGATGGCCAGGAAGTATGCATTCCCACCGGCTCACTCTCTGGATTCTCGGAGCACCCCTCTACGGAGGGGTTGGTGACCGACAGTGTTTTCTGGCACTCCAGAAATGCTCGGGATGTGGACAAGCCACCCGATAAAGAGTCCAAGAAACTGGACTACTCCGGGCATAAAGTTTACGCTGCATCCTCCTTAGGCCTTCGTCAGGCCAGTTCAGCCATACTGATGGCACACTTTTCCCACACCCTTTTGGGCTCCCTGGATGAGGTGATTCCTCATCTCTTGGCTGACCTCCAGACTACGGTCAAGCAGGTGCGGGATCAGGGAAGGGTGGTGGCAAAGCAACAGCTCCAAACTGCTCTTGACATTGGAGACTCTTGTTCCCAGTCAGTAGCGGCTGCAGTGGCCATGCGCCCCAGAGCTTGGCTGCGGATCTCCACCTTCACGGAGGATACCCAGCACAAGCTGGCAGACATTCCCTTCCTGGGTACCAACTTGTTTGGTCCTGGGGTGGAAGGTCACTTGCAGAGGATCGAGAAGTCCAGTGCCACCTTGGACTCGGTCACGTCTGCCCAGAAGGACAAAGGCCGCCAGCAGCAGTGTAAGCCCTTTCGGCCTTCTACCCCTGCAGCACGTCCGGCCCAGCAACACCAGCATCAGGGCCAGCAGGCTCGCACTTGGCACCCCAAAGCCAAGCCTGCAGCTTCCTCCAGCAGGAAGCCGGGAGGAAAAGGCCCAGGAGGTCCCTCGGACTGTCCTTCCTCCAAGCCTGCCCAGTGACGGGTTGAGGGGTGTCACCCCCATCCTCGTCACTCCCCCCTGGGATCCCCCCCCCGAGGGACGGCTCCACCACTTCCTTTCTGCCTGGTCCACTATCACCGTGGACTGCTGGGTGTTGGGAGTGGTAGGGAAAGGTCTGCCTCTGGAATTCGAGCAGGCCTCACCCTATCAAGCCGTCGCCCCACGGGGGGGGCTATGGGGTCCGCAGCCTCTCTGTCGGCTTGTCGAGCTGACATTGCTCTGCTTTTCCAAAAGAAGGTGATCAGGGAGGTAGCAGATCCTCCACCAGACCCAGGGTTTGTGTCCAGGTATTTCCTGGTCCCGAAACGGACGGGGGGCTTGCACCCCATTCTAGACCTACACGACCTGAACAAGTTCCTCAGGTCCTGAACCTTCAGGATGGTCACTCTGGCACAGATCATTCCATCCTTGGAATGAGGCATGTGGTTCTGTTCTCTGGACCTCTAGGATGCGTTCTTTCACGTCCCAATCCGTCCATCCCACCAGCGATTCCTTCACTTCAGAGCGGAGGGGTCTCTTTACGAGTTCTGGGCCATGCCCTTCGGCCTCTCTCCAGCTCCCAGGGTCTTCACCAAATGCATGGCAGTGGTGACAGTATTCCTGTGGTGCCGAAGGGTCCAGGTGTACCCTTACCTGGATGACTGGCTGATTGCAGCCCCCTCCAGGCTGGAGGTGGAGCGGTCCAGGGATCTGGCCCTCCAGGTCTGCTCTCAGATTGGCCTCCTTATCAACAAGGCCAAATCGGAACTCGTGCCAACGCGGATGATTCAATTCATCAGGGCAGAGCTCAACTCTCTTCGAGCCAGTGCATGGCTCCTGGCAAACAGGGCCGAGATTCTTTCCTCCTTTGCCCAATAATTTCTGGTTGGGCAATTATGCCCTGCCTAGGACTTCCTGCACCTCCTGGGCCTCATGGCGGCCTGCACCAGCGTAGTCTGTTGGGCCCGCTGGCACATGCGTCCCCCTTCAATGGGGCTGGCCCGCCAGTGGTCACAGTGCTCCGGTCCTCTGGACCGGCCAGTGGCGGTGACCCAGCAGATGTGGAACGCTCTCCAGTGGTGGATTGTTCCAGCTCATCTGCAGGAGGGCATCCCGTTTGTCCGCCCTGAGCCAACAGTCATTTTAACGACCGATGCCTCTCTGATGGGTTGGGGTGCCCATCTGGGGGAGCACAGAGCGCATGGCCTCTGGTCCCCTCAGGAGTCTCGATGCCACATCAACCTGCTTCAGCTTCGAGCGGTCCGAATAACCCTCACCGCCTTCGCTCCGTTTGTACGGGGTCAAGTGGTCCAGGTCTAGACGGACAATACCACGACCATGTACTACCTAAACCGCCAGGTTGGGATGAACTCCTTGCCCCTGTGCAAGGAAGCTCTCTGCACTTGGTCCCTCGTGAGCAGACTGGAGGCAGATCTCCTAGCCATCCATGTGGCGGAAGCCTCCAACACTCTGGCCGATGCCCTAAGCCGGATAGGTGCTGCATCTCACGAGTGGTTTCTCCTGCCGGAGGTAGTACACGATCTGTTCTCCCACTGGGGCATGCCTCAGGTGGACATGTTTGCTTCCAGGGAGAATGCGAAGCTGAGGCTGTTTCATGCCCGCCCCCCTCAGCAGAGCTCGCTGCAGGGGGATGCCTTCTCGAGGCCCTGGACCCCGGGCCTCTTCTACGCCTTTCCCCCATTTCCCTTGATCCACAAGGTGCTTCTCAAGGCGAGGAGGGACAGGCACAGGTGATTCTGGTAGCCCCATACTGGCCCCACCAGTTCTGGTATCCAGATCTCCTCAGCCTCAGCTCCAGGCTCCCGAGGCGGCTTCCAGCCTGCCTGGACCTGATCTCAGTCAACGAGGGGAAGGTACTCCACCCAGACCTTCAGTCCCTGCACCTGATGGCCTGGTTCCTGAGTGGCTAGAGTTCCAGGCCTTGGGTCTTTCTGACAAGGTCCTCAACATTGTTGAGGCATCCCGTAAGGAGTCGACCAGAAAATGCTATGCCTTCAAATGGAAGAGATTCTCCATTTGGTGTCAGGATAAGGGGTTGGACCCTTCCTCCTGCTCCTTGGCCAGCATTCTGGACTACCTATGGTCCCTTTCTCAGCAAAGACTTTGGTCGACGACCCTTAAGGTGCACCTGGCTGCCATCTCTGCTTACCTGGGGCGGGCCGGGAAGCAGTTGGTGGCACAGGAGAAGGTGGTCGGGCACTTTTTCATAGGCCTTGATCACATATTCCCTCCGGTGCGAGAACCTCCGCCTCCACGGGATCTACTGCTGGTATGAGCTAAGCTCATGGGAAAGCCATTCGAACCTATGCACAGGTGTGATATCTCCCACCTGTCGTGGAAGACCGCCTTCTTGGTGGCTATTACGTCAGCCAGAAGGATGGGAGAGCTCCAGGTGCTTTCCATCGAGTCTCCTTATCTGGTCTTCCACAGGGACAATGTTGTCCTGCGCCCCCAACCGAAATTCCTTCCGAAGGAGGTGTCAGAGTTTCACCTTAACCAGGTGTTGACTCTGCCGATGTTCTACCTCAATCACACCTCGGAGGCCGAATATAGGCTCCATACTTTGGACCCTAGAAGAGTGCTCTCTTCTTATAAGGAGCGGACGGCTGAAGTTCGGGGAGAGGTTTGCCAGCTGTTTGTCACCTACGCTGAAGTCGCACCTGGCAGACCTGCAGCCAAGCGGATGATAGGCAGGTGGGTCACCTCCTCAGATCTCTGCTATAGGTTGGCGGGCATGGAGCCTCCCAAAGGGATAAGAGATCATTCTACCCACCATACCGCTGCTTCGGTGGCTGCTTCCAGGGACGTCCCTATCCAGGAAATCTGCAGGGCTGCTACCTGGAAGTCAGCACACACCTTCATTACCCACTATCACATCGACCTTGAGTCATGCCGGGATGCTGGTTTTGGGACCTCGGTTCTCCACTCCTTATTTCCTTAGTAGGGGGTGTGCGCCTTGCCTCCCTCCTCCCAGAGAACTGCTAGGAGTCTGCTAGTAAGTGTGGATAGAACAACATATCCATGTTCCTAGAAATACAGGTTAGTCACCTGTAACAGGAGTTCTAGGAATGGTATATGTTGTTCATCCACACAACCCACCCTACCTCCCCGGCATTGACGCATAACCTGGCTTCCAGCAGGCTAGATCTGGCGTCATGGGGTGGAGCTGAGAGTTTTACCACCCGGGTGGGTGGGAGGAGCCAGCTTGAAGACCTTCCGGCAAGATTTAAAGCGTCAAGGAACCTGCCAGTAAGTGTGGATGAACAACATATACCATTCCTAGAACTCCTGTTACAGGTGAGTAACCTGTATTTAGGGCTTTTAGCATTAAACCAATGTGTTTACTTACCTGTTGGGTTGGGATTTTACTTTGAAAGATCTGTGGCATCCATTATATCACCAGAGCTGCCCGCAGTCATCTCATGCACCTGGGTGGCTCCTGCAATGTGGGTTATACTAATGAGGACTACCAACCAATGGCAGAGTTGGTAGCCCTCATTAGCATAACCCTCATGGAGGAAGCCATCCAGGTTTGCGAGATGGTCATAGGTGGCTCTGGAGATATTATGGATGACGCAGATCTTTCAAAGTAAAATCCCAACCCAGCAAGTAAGTAAAAACATTGGTTTAATGCTAAAAGCCCTAATTGTGCATTTCTGTGGCAGTTGCTGCACGTTGCGGGCTTGCTGGAGTTTCCCTTTAACAGAGATAAAAATAAAAAAAATTGAGAGATAGACAGATAGGGAGAGCGACAGACAGGCAGATAGATTGCTAGATAGATAGATCAACAGATTACAGTTGCCAGTTCCAGCAGCAAGATGTGTTTTTGATCGGAGAGTGGATCTGCATCGTGGGACATGTTCAGGTGAGTGAGGGTGTGTGTGGCAGTGTGGGTGGTGGTAGTAGGTGCTGCGTGGGGGTTGGGGTGGGGGGATCCGCAAGGTCAGATCGCTGATGGACTGTTTCCTTTTTTCAGGTTAACGCCCCCAAAAGATGGATGAGGGAAGGTTTTCTTTATCATAGGGGGATGCCTACATTGGGGATTGGGCACCTCTGTGTTGGGATGGTTTTCTGCGGCAGCAGAGGTGGGCACCCTGGTGCTGCCAGGTATATTAAAGAAAAGGGACTGGGTGACCTGGAGTGGAGGGGAGCAAGAGAACTGGTACTTAGGGTTGGCACCCCGCTCCACTTAAAGTACTTTAAAAAATTAAACATACTGTAGGAATGGGGCAGGCAACCTGGAGGGTACAGAGGAGAAAGAAGCAGACCTTACTTCGAGAGGGCTCTTGCAGTAGGTAATTACATATAGGACTGGCACAGCAGGCGTCAGGACCCCATGGAACAATTTCTAGCTAGCAGTCTCTGGCGGGGAAATGCCTCTACGTCAGGAGACTGACATCATGCGACGTAAGTATAAAGGAGCGATCCCCCACGCCCGCCTTCCAGTTCTTTCCTGACATTGACTTGTGAAAGTGCCTCACAGTAAAGTTCCTTTGCTCGTCAGTCTTATGTCAGTCTAGTTTACTGAATTTATCGACCGTTTTCCTCGTTTTTCCTTACTTAACGGCCGTGTATGTCGTCCCCGATGCCCTCCGAATCGCATAAGAACAAGTGCGACTCATGCGGTTCCCAGCTGCCGCATAAGGACGGTCACTCTCTGTGCCTCTTCTGCGTAGGCCCGGACCACCCCATGGAGAAGTGCCAGCACTGCCAGCAGTTCAACTCTGCCTCCCGGAAACGGAGGCAGCAGTCCCTGGAGACCCACGTTTTGAAGAAAAAGATGGCTTCCATGGAGAAGGAGCTGAAGAAACTAAGGCAGGCTTCCACTTCCCCCGAAGGCCATAGAAAAAAGGAAGAGAAGCACTGGGACTGGGACTCTACCTCCACGGCTTCCGTGACTCTGGCCGGAGTCACCATTCTTAAGGTAATGTCTTCTCCGGGGGACCGTTCCTCGATGGCCGTCTTGGCGGTGTCCAAGAAGGCGTCGTCCCTCCCGTGGGGCTTGCGCTTGGGCCCCTCGGATGCCTCCGGGTCAAAGGAGGCTGCCGCTCCCAGGAAAGCCACAATCATGCAGCCCTCTGGGTCGAGCGGGTCTGTTAAGCTGGACACCGATGCTACCAACGTCCACCTGGACAGGGCCGATAAGACGCCTGCTCCTTCGGGGGAGGGGGCGCATGGTCCTTCGAACGCCCACCAAAGTCACGTCCCCATCGCAACCCTTGTTGGGCCTAGGTTTCGAGAAGTTGGATGCTAGCTCCTCTGACGCCCACCTGGATCCTGCTGGTAAGCCGGACATCAGCCCCTCCGACGAACGCCCAGTGAAAGAGCCTGCATCGGACCCCTTGAACCAGTCCGACATCCCAGGCTCACCGCAGCACTTGCCGCTGCCTGCTGAGGCTCCTGCATCTCCTCAGCTGGACCCCAGGGAATTTAACCCCCCATCCCCGGTCAACACAGAGGATTTAGGCACGCTGACCTCAGGGCTCCCTCCTACAGGACCGGACCCCCTGACACTGGACCCTCGGACGCCGGCTCTGATGCCGGTCTACACAATGCCAGCCAACGTCCCATTGCCAGACACCATTCCAACGCCGGGCCCAATGCCCCCGGGGCCACCTTTACCTGGCTCACCTGCTGGGCCTTTCCCAGGGCCTTCTGCTCTGTCAGAGACCCTGGCACCTGGGTATCTGACCCTGCTTAATCTGGTGCCATCCTACCCGGGACTGCAGTATCCGATGCCGCAGTACCCAGCGCCTCTTTACCTGGTGCCTCAATACCCGATGCCGGGCTTTCCACCACCGGGTTATAGATACTCATCATACAGATACCCTCAGTATCCGTATCCCCCCCCTCCTCCTCCTCCACCACCCCCACCACAGCCGCTGGTGGATTTGAAGGAGACTCTGGCTGCTTGGTGGGCTGAGGCCAAGGCTCAGCTCACCAGGGAGGTGGAGAGCCATCTGCCAGCGCCAGAACCTGCATAGTATCTCCTACACTGGAGATGGGAGACTCCCTCCCCCTTACTCGACACTAGAGGTGAACCCTCGGGTGCCAGGGGTGGGGAGGACATGCTTCCCCAAGGGCTTCCCAAGGGGACCATTCCTCCCCTGCGTCTGGAGGAGTCTTTCTCCTCTTCTTCGGAGACCTCTGACTCAGACTCAGGGGGATGCTCCGATCCTGATGATGAGCCACGTACTCCAGATCGTCCCAGGCCAAGGACTCCTCCGAAGTCTCTTCCGGAGGATCCTTCCTTTCTGGAGTTACTGAGAAAGATCCAGGAAGTTCATCATTGGCAATCTCTGGAGCCAGATCCACAGCATAAGAAGCTCGCTGCCCACTTGGATCTGCCCAAGACCGCTCCGACATTGATTCCACCCTGGATTGAGCCTCACGTGGACCTTGTTTCCACTATTTGGAAGCATCCGTCCACGTTAGCCCCCCTTCCGAGGAAGGCGGATCAGCTATAGCAGGCTCCTGAGGTTGTGGATTCCTTGAATACACACCCCAAGGCTGACTCAGTCGTGATTAGTGCTGCTCACAGCCGTTCGGCCAACCCAAAATAGCTCAGCTCGTCTCCACCTGACAAGGAATCCTGGCTTCTGAACCAGTTTGGGAAGAAGGTGTACGATTCTTCCACTCTGGGGATCAGGGCCCTGAACTATGTCACACATATGGGGGACTACCAGAAGACAATCCTAAGTCAGGTGGAATCCAAATTGGAGTCACTTCCTGAGTCTCAGACCAAACAGGCAGTGGCTGATCTCGTCCAATCTGCTCATTCAGCCAGTCAGCACATGCTTCGTGCCACCTACGATGCAGTGGACGCAGCAGGTCGGAGTTCGGATTAGGTCTTCAGAGTCATGCCTGGCTCCGGGTGTCAGGATTGGTCCCTGAAGTGCAATCCACTATTCAGGATGCGCCCTTTAGGGGTTTGGCACTGTTCAGCGGTGATGTCAAGGACATCATCACCAACCTGCAGAGAAGGGTACTGCACTCAGGTTCTTCGTCTCTCTGTACAGGCCCCTCAGGGACAGCATCGCCCTTTTTGCCGACATTCTTGACCTAAAGCGAAACCTTAGGGCAAGCAGGCCAACAAACATCGAGCCCCTCCAGCAGCCAAGCCTCCCCCACCCAAAAAAGCTGCGGGAGCCTCAGTCGCTGCATTGCCCCATACCTCCTGACTCCTTTCCTCTCCCACAGCCTCTGGACACCCCAGAGGAACCAGTAGGAGGGAGGTTCTCCTTCAATCTACCGGTTTGGGGGAGGATTACATCAGATGCTTGGGTGCTCCAACTGATAGCAGCAGGACACTCAATTGAGTTTCTTCAGAAACCACCCAGAAAACCACCTCCCAAGTCGTCTTACTCCCTGGAACATCTTCCTCTGGTCTTGGAAGAAATTTCCTCCCTTCTCTTGAAGGCAGCAATAGAGCCAGTCCCCACTCATCTTTGGGGGACAGGTTACTATTCCCATTTCTTCCTAGTTCCAAAGAAGACGGGAGATGTGAGGCCTATTTTAGACCTCAGCTCCCTGAACATGTTCATGGAGTACAAATGCTTCAGAATGCTCTCCCTGCAGAGCCTTCTGCCACTCCTTCGGCAGGGACAGTGGCTGTGCGCTTTGGATATGCAGGATGCCTACCTGCACATCACCATCCACCCTTCCCACTGCAAATTCCTTCAGTTTTCATTTCATGGGGACCACTACCAATTCAAGGCTCTCCCATCTGGTCTTTCCTTGGCTCCCCGAGTGTTTACCAAATGGCTTAAAGTGGTAACGGCCCACCTGCATACCCAGGGAGTGCAGGTATTCCCATACCTGGACGACTGGCTCCTGGCAGCCCCGTCCAGGGAGGAACTTCAGCGCTCTCTTTCCCTTACCCTGCAGGTTTTCTTCAGCCTGGGTATCACCATCAACCAGGCCAAGTCCCATCTGGTCCCTTGCCAAAGACTCCAGTTCATCAGTGCGATCCTGGACACGACCATCAGCAAGGGCTTTCTGCCTCCGGACAGGGTGGACACCCTCCAGGCTCAAGCAAGTCTGTTGTCCAGTCGCAGAAGGGTCGGTGCCAGGTCAGTTCTTCACCTCCTTGAGCTCATAGCGGCTACTATCCCGACAGTCCCCTGCACTCGGCTCCATATGAGGATCTCTCAGTAGATGCTCCGGTCTCAATGAGACCAGACATTGGACGACCTAGACCAGGAGGTTCTAGCCTCCGATCCTATGGCCAGGGACTTGCAATGGTGGATGGTGCAAGAGAACCTTTGCCAGGGAGTTCCCTTCTATATCGAACCCCCCTCCCAAATATTGACAACAGATGCCTCAGGAGAGGGCTGGGGAGCCCATCTACAGTCTCACAGGGTGCCTGGTCCAGACTCGAGCAGAGTCTTCACATAAATGTGCTCGAGCTCAGAGCCGTCTTGTATACTCTCCAGGCTCTGTACTCTTACATTCTTCCCGGTCATCTAACAGTCCAGACGGACAACATGTGCATAGTCTGGTACATCAACAAGCAGGGAGGAACTCGTTCCTACCCTCTGTGCAGGGAAGCAATGAGAGTTTGGAGTTGGACTGTCTGGCAAAACCTTCACCTGACAGCAGTTCATGTTCCGGGAGTAGAAAATACGCTGGCAGATCACCTCAGTCGGTCTTTTGCCAAAGCCCATGAGTGGGAACTGGATCAAGAGGTAGTAGATGACATCTTCCTGCTCTGAGGAACCCCACAGGTAGACCTGTTCGCGTCTCCTCAAAAAGCAAAACTTCCCGCCTTCTGCTCGATCGCTCCAGGGCGAGGCATTTTCTGGTGGGACGCTCTGTCTCTCGACTGGAGGGACAAATTCGTCTCCACCTTCCCTCCAATTCCCTTAATTCCGAGGGTCTTATACAGACTCAGTACAGAAGGAGCACGGATGATCCTCATTGCTCCATTCTGGCCCAGGCAAGTTTGATTCTCTCTTCTGCAGCAATTTTCAGAGGAACCTCCGCTTCCTCTTTCTCTGTCAGGGCACTTGCTGTCTCAGGATCAAGGGACCCTGGTTCATCCAGGTCTCGAATCCCTTCAGTTGCATCCATGGCTCCTGCAGACATAGCTCAAGTCCAGTTTGGGGTTTCTCCGCTCATCGCAGATATTCTGGTGGAGGCCAGAAAGATTTCCACTAGGTCCACCTATGCCATGAAGTGGAAATGGTTTTCGATTTGGGCCTCTTCAAAGGACTTTGAGCCTATCTCTTGCCCTGTTGAGAGAGTCCTAGACTACATGCATCATCTCTTTGGCCTAGGTCTCAGCCATTCCTCTTTGAAGGTCCACATGGAGGCTATCTCAGCCTACCACGTCGCTTTTGGAGACAGGAGTTTCACACAGTTGGAAGTCTCTAAGACTTTCCTCTGAGGGGTTCTCCATTTGAGACCCCCCATTCACATTCCTGCTTCTCCTTGGGATCTAAACTTTGTTCCTGAGAAGCTTACTGTGCCTCCTTTTTGAACTGGCAGCTTCAGCAGACTTGAAGTTCCTCTCTTGGAAGACTCTCTTCCTAGTAGCCATTACTACAGCTCGACGAATTTCCATGCTTCAGGCTCTAATGTGCAAAATCCCTTATTTGATTTTTCACAAGGAACGTGTGGCTCTACGCACCAACCCTAAGTTTCTCCCTAAGGTGGTAGTGGAATCTATGCTGAATCAATCCAGTGAGCTACCCGCTTTTTTTTTTTCGATTCTGTTTCCTCACCTCCCAACTGGAACTCTCTTGGGCTGCCTTACTCGCCAGAGTTGCTCTACCATCCGCTGTGTTCTCTGCCATCGTTGAGGACATTACGACTCCCTGGAGACATGGAGGGGCTACTGTCCCAGGGAGATTGAAGGGGCAGTGGCGGAGAATCAGCGTTGGGCATGTGGCGGTGGTGGCACTGAAGGAGCCATCACCTATCCGGTGGGAGGGGCTTTTTCCCCTTAGTATGTGCTCTTCTCCCCTCCCTCCCTTGCGTGGTGCACTCCCGATTGGTGCATGGCAACCCAGCTGACGTCGGGCCATGCCCCTACATGCCGTCCAGTGCTTGGCAGCACCCTCGTTCTCCACCAGGGGCCGCTGGTGCACCGGACACCCCAGGGCCCTCCCCCCCGGGATAGGAGAGCGACTGGGTGCGCTCAATCCTATCCCGCCCTTGCTGACCCCTGGCACGCAAGCTTGCTCCCGAACCTGGGTTGCCGGCATGGCGCAAGGTGTGGGATCTAGCAACTCAACCCTCAGTGCCACCGGGCCGGCACTACCCGCTTTCTTTACACAACACTCCAATCAAGGGGAGTATCTCTTGCATACTTTGGATGTTCATAGGATACTGAGATACTATACCACTAGGACTAAGGATCTCAGGAAATTGGATCAGCTTTTTGTCTCTTTTGCTTACAAAAGAGAGGGCAATGCAGTTTCCAAGCAATGCCTGTCGAAGTGGTTAGCTCATTGTATCACCTTCTGTTACGACAAGTACCACAAGACCCTGCCGGGTCAAGTCGGGGGTCACTCTACCAGAGGAATAGTCACCTCTGCGGCCTATTTCAAGAATGTGTCAGTGGCGGATATCTGTGCAGCCGCGACTTGAACTTCTGTCCATACCTTTACAAGACACTACAGTTTGGACATTGCCTCTCACCGTAGAGCAGGCTGCGGGTTGGCTGTACTATAAGGTCTTCTTTCTTAAGACTCATACAGCTGGAGGTTCCATTGGTTGGTCAGTTTTCCTCCTTCCAAGATCTTTTCTTTGTTCCAGACTGCTTGGGATTCAGTCCTGTATGTAATTACCTACTGCAAGAGCCCTCTCGAAGTAAGATAGTACAGTTATGTAAGAACTTACCGTAACAGTAGATCTTCGAGAGAGGCTCTTGCAGTAGGTAATGCCTTCCCACCCTCCATCCCCCTTAGCTTTTTCAGCTCCTTTTCCAGGAAGAGAAATATCCACTTTTCTCTCATCTTGCCTTTTTTGAGCCTTTATCAGGAAAGAACTGGAAGGAGGGCGTGGGGGACGGCCCCTTTATACTGACGTCACATAACATCGGTCACCTGATATGGGGGCCGTCCACTGTCAGAGACTGCTAGCTAGAAATTTTTCCATGGGGTCCTGATGCCTGCCGGGTCAGTCCTAAATGTAATTACCTACTGCAAGAGCCTCTCTCGAAGATCTACTGTTACGGTAAGTTCTTACATAACTGTACTTTCTAGGGGTGGCAATCCAATCTGCGTAACAGACAATAAAGAGAAAGAGAGAGATAGAGATAAATTAGATAGATAGGCATATAGACAGATAGACAGATAGTACGATAGATAGTTAGATAGATAGATAGATAGATAGATAGATAGATAGATAGATAGATAGATAGATAGATAGATTGCAGTCACAGAAATAAAAAAATAAAATAAAAAAACGAATAGAGAGACAGACAGATAGGGAGGGCGACAGACAGAGAGGCAGATAGATAGCTAGATAGATATATGAAGAGATTACAGTTGCCAGTTCTAGCAGCAAGATGTGTTTTCAATTGGAGAGTGGATCTACATTGTGGGACATGTTCAAGTGAGTGAGGGTGTTGGGGGGGCAGTGTGTGTGAGGTGATAGGTTCTGCATTTGGGGTCGGGGTGGGTGGGGATCCTGGGTGGATCAGATCACTGATGGACTGTTTCTGTTTTCAGGTTAACCCCTCCCTCCCCAAAAACAGATCAATGAGTGAAGGTTTTTTATCGTAGGGGGATGCCTACACTGGGAATTGGGCACCCCAGTGCTGGGATGATCTTCTGCGGCACCAGAGGTGGGCACCCTGGTGTCGGCAGGTATATTAAAGAAAAGGGACTGGGTGATCTGGAGTGAAGGTGAGCAAGAGAAGCAGTACCTAGGGTTTGCACCCTTGTCCACTTAAAGTACTTACAAAAATTAAACATAGGAAGGGAGGAGGTGGGCAACCAGGAGGGTACAGGGGAGAAAGAAGTGGTTCTGGGGGTGGGACCCCAGTCTGCTTAACAGAAAATAAAATAGATAGACAGATAGCTAGATAGAGGGATAGATAGATAGATTGCAGTCACTGTTTCCAGCAGCAAGACGCGTCTTTGATTGGAGAGTCAATGTGCATCATAGAACATATTCAGGTGAGTGAAGGTGTGTGGGTGGGGGGGTGTGGAGTGCTGGGTGCTGAGTGGGAGGGTGTTGGGGTGTGATGGCGGCGGTGCTGGGGGGGTCACATCGCCAATGGACTGTTTCCTTTTTTTTAGTTTAACTCCCCCCCTGAAAAAAAAAGATCAACGAGGGACAGTTTTTGTTATTATAGGACACTGACATTGGGAATTGGGCACTCCAGTGTTGGGCTTATCTTTGGTGGCCCCTGTGGTCGGACCCTGGTGCCACCAAGTATATTAAAGAAAAGGGGACCGAGCAACCTGGGGGGGCAAAAAAAGCGGTACTGGGGTGGGCACCCTGGTCTGTCTCTAGTACTTACAAAAATTAAACATGGGAATGGGGGGTGGGCAACCTGGATGGGGGGGAAGAAGCCGAAGGGTGGACACCCCAGTGTATTTAACAGAAGATAGATAGACAGACAGACAAAATAGATACATCAGTCTGCTAAACAGAAAACAGATAGGCAGACAGACAGACAGAGAGAGAGAGACAGACAAACAGATAGACAGACAGGTAGTTTAAGAAAGAGACAGAGAGATCAGGGGATTGGCAGCCCACTGCTGTAATTGAAGCCAGCAGCATGACTCCAGTTGTGGCTTCACATGTCAAGAAAGTCTCGCTGTCTAATACTGAGAACACAGGTGAACGGCTTCCTATGTTCAGGTGAGTGAGGGCGTGTGTGTGTGGGGTGTGTGCTGAGTGGGAGGTCAGGGTGGGGGTGTGGGAGGGCAGACCGCTGATGGACTGTTTTCTTTTTAGAAAATGAGCTTGGAAATAAGTGAATCTCATTGGCTGACAGCCCGAGTAGAGATTAATTTATTTTCTGATAGAGCCTCCAGTATAACTAGAGCCTCCTCGGGGAGTCCCATTTCTGTGTGAATCCTTGGGCACCCCAAATGTTCAGCCAAGTGAGCCACCATTTCTCTAAGCTCGCTAGTGAAGCCACAAATAAAATCGACTTGGTCGCTTTCCTCCTATGACCCAGGGGGGAACAGTTTTGCCATCAAGTAGCATGGGGTAGTAAACGCTGTACTCCGGTTGTTAAACCAGTGACTGTAGTAAGTCAGAGAGAGCACTATCACTGAAATCACCACTGTGCATCAGAGCAGTGGTATTTTCTTAGCTTTCTGTACCGCAGATGGACGTTCATGTGCGGTACAAGAAATGAAGAAAATATCGGTCTTCTCATGCATGGTAGTGGTATCGGAGATACCGCAGTCTCTGGCTTCCTGCAGTGAACACTTAGTAAATGGAAAACATCTGTTAAAAGAAATAAAAATTAAGGCCAGCAATAAAAAAATAATTTGTTACCGTATGGTAAAAAATCCCAGCCGGCAGTCCTGAGTTAGGCACGAGCAGGCAACTGACACACACTGTCTCTGTCCCCCAAATTTATAACTCACTATAACACGACCACTACAAAAGTAAATAGTTAAAAATGTCTGACTACCTTCATTCATCATTTAACATGTCACCTGAAAAAACAAAGGTAACCACCTCAAAAAAAATGTATCTAATACAGGCAGAGGGACTATTTTATTATAAAACTTATTTCAAACAAAGTTTTTACTAATATTTATTTTATTAAACTTATTCTTTCAACAGTGCCCATTCTCTATATGTAATAATACCCTTCCTGGGTGGGCTATTGGGAATACTGACCTTCCCATGGAAAATAGTATTTCCAATAAAGCCCACCCTGTCGTGTATATTATTGCTTTTTTACAGCTAAAAATCAACATGGGATGATTTTCTTTAATGTAGTGGGACAGAAGCTGACTCTAGGGATTGGGCACCCCAGTGTTAGGATGATCTTTGGCAGCACCAGCAACAGAGGGGATGTTGATCTGGAGGAGAGGCTGGCAGTATAGCCTAGAGGCTAGAGGAACGAGGTGTGAACGAGCTTGATACATCCAGCAGACCGGACTTGAGTAGATAGATGGATAGATAGATAGATAGATAGATAGATAGATAGATAGATAGATAGATAGATAGACAGAGACAGATCAGGGGATTAGCAGCTCACTACTGGAATTGAAGCCAGCAGCATGACTCCAGCTGTGGCTTCACATTTCAAGAAAGTCCCACTGTCTCATACTGAGAATGTGAGTGAATAGCTCCTTATGTTCAGGTGAGTGAGAGTGTGTGTCGGGGGATGCTGGGTGCTGAGTGGGAGGTCAGGGTGGGGTGAGGGGGCAGATTGCTGATGGACCATTTTCTTTTTAGGTAAAAAAAGATCAACAAGGAACCTTTTTTTTAATCATAGGGGGACAGAAGCCACCACTAGGGTTTGGGCACCCCAGTGCCGGGGATGACCTTGGCAGCATTTAAAAATTCTTGTGCCACCACATACATAAACCAAGGAAGCAATAACCTGGGGGGGGGGAAGAAAAGGTGTACTGAGGGTGGTCACCCTGGTCCGCATACAGTACTTACAAATCAAATATGGTAACAGGGAAGCGGGGGACTGGGAAAGGGAACAGGGAAAGGGAATATTGTTTAACCAGGAGCAGCACACTAAGCCGAAGCTTGTTTCCAGATGCAACCTGGAAGCACAAGGAAGTTAAGTGACTTGCTCAGGATCACACAGTATGCACCTAGGCAGCTGTGGGATTCAGACCCAGGTCCCCAGATCTGCAGCTCAGAGCCTTAACCCACTGCGCTATACTGCCTCTGACTGGGAGGGGAGGGAGGAGAAAGAAGCGGTACTGAGGTGGGCACCCCGGTCTGCTTGACAAAAATAAAAACATGGCTAGATAAATAGACAGAATGTCCTGGTCATGGACAGTTCTTTTGTGAGATCACACAAAAGAACAGCAGTTTTTTCAATTGACCATCACGAAAGAACTCACAAAAGATGACTGTTGGCTCATGAATGAAGATGGTGGGACTTAGTATTTTTTTCCATAGTTCTTTTGTGAGCTGACCTTCTTTTGTGATTGCTTATGTGTCTCATGAAAGAAGATCAGCTCACACAAGATCATCATCTTTCGTGAGCAGATCTTTTTCTTTTGTGAGCTCTGTAATGACTTACGAAAGAAGAGGCTGGCTCATGAAAGAACTATGAAAAAAAATCTAAGTCTCACCATCTTCTTTCATAAGTCAAGATTCCTCTTTCTTGAGATGAAATCTTCTTTTGTGAAACTCACAAAACAAGAAATTTAGATCATAAAACAAGCCTCAGTAAAGATTTTTGGGTTGTCCCAAAACTGTATTTTAGGGCCTTTTTTCCAAAAACAACCTTCTGAATTGAGCTAAATGGGTACAGTTTAGCTAGATTCATGTGCTTATTTTTCTGCAGGACATAATTTTTATGGGTTTTCAAAAATTTTGTTTTGGAAAAAACAAACAAGATGGCTGCCATACAAAAGACGGGTTTTCATCACAAAATAAGAATTTTGGCTCACAAATTTCTGCTTTCGTATCAAACATCTAAATAAAAGACCCTACTGAGCACACTCAGAATCGAAATTTCAAACCCGTATAATTCGGGAACAGATTAATATTTTTCACCAAACCAACAAAAGGCACCATTCTACCCTGAAAATTTCAGAACGAAATTTCAAACTGTCCTGGCTTGTAGGTAAGAGCAAAAGACAACAACCCCCCATTTTTTCCACTTTTTGCCATATGCAGATCTCGGAATCTGGACTTCTGTCAGGCAAAGAATGTGTTGAATCAAAAGACGTTAACCCCCCAGATGGTGTATACAAGCTTTTGTGTAATTCCTTTGAACAGAGGCAAAAATATTAAACTGAAAAGTTAGGGGTTTACCTTTGACTACCCTACTCAACCCTAATTATAGGGGTGCTACTGTGCCCCTATAGTATACATTAATTGCAAAAAACTACTTAAATGCAGACATTAGGGTCGAAGACAAAGCACACAAAGTAACATAGAAACATAGACATAGACTTTTATGGCAGATAAGAACTGCTTGGCCCATCTAGTCTGCCCATTTCCCTACCTACAGGATAGGCCACAGATCCTAGTTAACCAACAGCCTATTTCTTCCTACCTCCCACAAGAATTGCCTTATGTCTGTCCCATGCATTCTTGAATTCTCCCACAGTTTTAGACCCCACAACCTCCTTAGGAAGGCTGTTCCATGCATCCACTATCCTCTCTGTGAAAAAATACTTCCTCACATTGGCCCTGAACCAGCCCCCCCATCTTTAAATTGTGTCCCCTTGTTCTTGCACGTCTCTTTTTCTGAAAGATGCTACCCTCTTGGACTTTGTTGATTCCACTGAGGTACTTAAAAGTTTCTATCATGTCCCCCCTCTCCCTTCTTTCCTCAAGGGTATACATATTAAGCTCCCTAAGTCTCTCCTCATACGGCTTCTCTTGTAGACCCTGCACCATTTTAGTTGCTCTCCTCTGGACTGCCTCTATCCTGTCTATGTCCTTGCGGAGATGGGGTCTCCAGAACTGGATGCAGTACTCCAGATGGGATCTCACCAACCATCTGTACAGTGGGATAACAACTTCCTGTTTTCTGCTGGTGATGCCTCTTCCTATGCATCCCAGTATACCCCCAGCCCTCCCTACTGCCTTCTCACATTGCTTGCTAAACTTAAGGTCATCTGATATGATTATCCCCAGGTCCCTTTCCTTTTTTGTTGTTGCTACTACCCCCCCCCCCCCATTGTGTATTCTTCCCCTGGGTTCTTGTTTCCCAGGTGTATTATTTTGCACTTCTTTGCATTGAATCCTAGCTACCATACTTCTGACCATTTCTCCAACCTTGCCAAGTCCCTTCTCATCCTTTCCATGCCTCCTTGTGTATCAACCCTGTTGCAGATCTTTGAGAAATAAAAATCATTGGAGTTTTGGGTCTGTGGAGTATTGGCAAATCAGTAGTGGGTCTTCCTTGGGGTTGTAAACCCAAATGCCCTCCACCTCCCCCGAACAAACAAAGTCAAAGGTGATCCCTTGTCTTCATGCAGGGCTCTGCGTGAAAAAAGCATTGACATACTCAGTTGGCAACCTGTGGCAAGCCACACTGGGCTTCTCTGCCTTTGAAGAGTGTATCACTATGAGGCAGTGGCTTGGTGCTGTACCATGTGCTTCAGACAGGAGGCTTCAGGCGGGGGGGTGAGCATTAGGGTTGACAACTCTAAGGAAGACCCCACAACTGATTCGCTAGTACTCTGGAAACTCAAAACCCTAATGCTTTTAATTTCCCTACTTTATGCGCTTTGCGTTCTTCAACCCTAATGTCTGCATTAACACAATTGTTTTGCAGTTAATTTCATTTTTTTTTCTAATATTGGAAATGTACCCTCATTTGCATAGGTCTCTTTTGGACCTGCACAAAATAAAATAAATAGAATACTTGAGGTAGTTCTGACCCAGTGCCATGACATACATGTCCACATCTTGTGAGGAAAGGCTCCCTAGATGGTATCTCATGATATGGCTGAAGGAAAAACGGTGATTGCATTTATGACGAAGCAAAAAATGGCGAGTGCCAAAGAACGACTGAGAATAATAGTGATAACGGAATAGGTGACTGGAAGCTTTTTCCCCCTCCCCAAGCTTCACCCCTCCCCCTTCCCCCAGAGTTGATTATCTACGGAAAGGGGGGGTGAAGCAAAATGCAAAACTGTCTTGTCACCCTTTCGGCTATCGCTGTATATTCCTGGTCGCTCTTTGCTTCCTCGCCATTTTTTCTTTGCAGCGTTTCCTTTACCCATATCACATGGAACCCCCTGGATCACCACACGGTGTTGTGTATGTGCCAGAACACTGCTTTGTCCTTCCTCAGGCTGGGGCTGGTGCTGCACACAGCAGCATCTTCCCCAGCAGCCTTGGCCCATTAAGCCAGCTCACACCCAAACTCAGGTTACTGGCACGGGAAAGCACTGTGGTCCCCACTGGGCAAATGGGTGTTCCTGAAAACAACGTTACTTCATAATTTTTTTTTGTGATATTTTGACCCCAAAATTTCAACAGTCTTTTTATGAGACCCTCTTTCTGAACATGAAAAGTGTAATTTAATAACATACTGGGCAAACTGTAATTATGTGCCAGGAGTACAAAGCCACATGTTGGCGAAGATTTCAAAAACAACAGGGCCCAATGTTCAAAAGAGCACAAAGCGTAGTGCAAAGCCTTGCGAGTACCTGGGAGCCTGAGGATGCTGCATTCAGTCAAACAGTGCACTGGTGCTGTTCGACTGAATATAGGGCCATGTTGGTGCAGCGCTAAGTCAAGTAGCGCTGCCCTGACATGGATCCGGAAGTACACTGCCAGAATGGACAGCACCGAAGCACTGCCCTGATATGGATCAGTACACTGCCAGAATGGACAGCACCAAAGCACTGCCCTGATATGGATCAGTACACTGCCAGAATGGACAGCACCAAAGCACTGCCCTGATATGGATCAGTACACTGCCAGAATGGATAGCACCGGAGCACTGCCCTGATATGGATCAGTACACTGCCAGAATGGATAGCACTGGAGCTGCAATACTCAGAGGGACCCATGCCGATGAGCCCATTGGACATGCAAAGCCCCCTCTGTTCACCATCCCATACTGTAGTTTAACTAAATCCCTGGTGCTAGTGGCCCCCCCACCAATTGCCAGCCCGTGCTAGTGGTCCCACCTCCCTCCCTCCCTTCCTCCGGTTGCCAGCCCTGTACTATAAATAAGAAGCTCTCTCCCTGTCTGGACATATATCAGCTGTCCAGGGAGATGTGAGGAGGGCTGCACCAGTCACTGTATGTGCCCTAGGCGCCACAGGGAATGATAAGGTGACAAGGGGGTATTTCCATGGTGTTGGGGGGGGGCACTGCACACCAGGGAGGGTTTTTCAGTTTACTGTGGGTTGTCAGTTGGAGGAATGGGGGGGACCACTAGCATGGGTTGGCGATCGGGGTGGGGTGACCAGTAGCACCAGTGATGTAGTTAAACTACAGTATGGGCTGGCAATCAGAGGTGAGGACCACTACCACTAGGGATTTAGATAAACTGCAGCACAGGCTGGCCACCGGGGGGGGGGCACTACCGCCAGGGATTTAGATTACTTATAGTACGGACTGGAGTTGGGGGGGGACACTACCACTAAGGATTTAGGTAAACTATTGTGTGGGCTGGTGATCAGGGGAGGGAGTCACTATGTAACCAGGGAGTGTATTTGTACAGTAGGGGCTGGTGATCGGTGGGGCAGTGCCAGGGACCACAGAGGTGTGCTTCCCCAGTAGCCAGTGGCTAGGTGGATGCATTACTTCTGGCAGCTGCTAGAGCTGCAAGGAGTAAGTCAGGGTTTTGTTAGGTGGTATTTGTGCTGCACAAAAAGACTGCACTAAAACCTTTTGTGCAGCACAGAGCCGCTGAATATCGTTAGCATGGCTATTCATGGCCATGCCCCTTCCCTTGCCCGCCTGCATACATTATGTTTTGCTCGGGTGCTAACCTTCTTTGCCCATACAACAGCCCCTTTTGAATATGGGGATCTGGCACAAACCCCGATTTGCATGGGCAAAGACCCATTAGCGCCCACGCAGACTTTTGAATATCGGGCCCCAGCTGTCATGTTCATGAGGTGGTATGAAAAAATGGTTACGTTGTAAATTTGGGGTTTAAATTTTGAAAATTACCAAAGTTATGAGCATGCATAGAAAAATCACAACACACCTTCATAACTTTGTTGCTTTTTAATACTTTAATACTTTGATTCCAAATTTTTAACACAGTATGTTTATGACCCCACCTGATAAACATGGTAAGTGAAAATGTTCAAATCCCCGCTGAAACGTCATTTCGCACCAGAGGTGTGAAAACACATTTCATCCAGGATTTGGAAAAATTACAGCTGTAACATTCATGATGTAGTATGAAAAAATGGCTATGCTGAAAATTTTAGGTCAAAATATTGAAACTTACCAAAGTTATGAGTGAGCATAGAGCAATTTCAGTGTATGCTCATAGCTTGGTCATTTTTACATATTTTTGCCCAAATTTTCAACATGGCCTTTTTGGGATCCCACCTCACAAACAAGGGTGGTGAAATTATTCAAATGTGACCCAAAAGGTGATTTCGCGCAGCAACTGCTAAATCAATTTTCGGGCTGAATTTATGTACTTTCACCACACTTGTTCATGAAATGGGGTCCAAAAAAGAACAGGTTGAAAATTTGGTCAAAAAATGTTTATAAAAATTACCAAGTTATGAAGAAAAGTTCAAAATGCATTGAAATACATTATACGGCACTTACCTTTTTTCCTTAGTTCCCTGTCCAGCACTGAAGAGTGAAGACATGTCTCCGGTCCACAGAGGGATTACAGCATTTGTCCTCAGCTGGGTAAGTATAGGGTAAGAGGTGGTGTGGGGGTGGTGGGTGCTGAGTGGGGGGGGGCATTTTCTTTATTTCAGGTTGAAAAAAAAGCAAAAGACGTACCAGGATGTTTTTTTTTTTTTAAAGGTACCTCCAACACTGGAGATTGGGCACCCCAGTGAGCCCCGTGGGTGGGGGGGACTTAGTGTCCCAGACTGCTAGGTTGGGGAGAGTGAGGTTGTCTATGGCAACATCGGGGATTGACCACGCCGGGGTCGGCAAGTTGAAATTAGGTGTATTGCGGTGGACAGTACGGGGGGGGTGGAGTGGTATGGGTTTGTTTATTTTACCTAATATACCTCTGACATCGAGGATTGGGTACCCCAGTGTTAGCAAGATACTTGGGGACACTGAGAATTGGGCATCCCGGTACCTCAGACTGCAGGCAGGGTCAGGGGTGGAGTACCCTGAAACCGGGAGTTGGGCACCGTGGTATCGGCAGATTAACTTGGGGGGATGTAAATACAACAAAAGGGGGGAGACTGGCATGAGGAGTGAGCACCCTGGTGTTGGTATGCATGAAAAACTAAAAGGCACTTAGCTGGCACTGGGGATTGGGCACCCCAGTGTCCAGTTCAGATGTACAAAGTTACTCTAGTGGTTGATGGTGGTGCTTCGCTAATTAACAAAAGTCAGATGCACAGCGCATTCAGCAGGGGTGCAGCTACACACTGGCACGTAGCTTTGGCCGTGCTGAATGAAAACAGCAGGAATGCATATGTAGATATGGAGCTGGCCCTGACTCCTGACAAACAAAAGCATTGTATTGTATTGTATTGTTTATTGTTCGGATAAATACCTTTGAGCAAAGTTCTTTTACAAGGTTCCACGTCAAAGACACATTACAGACATTACATACAAATGAAACACACAAGGTACATCATGCTTGGTACAAGACACTCATTCTTCCTTTATACCAATGGTCAGTAAGTTATAATAGAGCAGGCTGTAACCAACGATCAGCAAAAATTGCATGCGCATAATAACAGGAAGAATAGGTGAAATAAGTAGCAGCCAAATGGGTAGCCTTTTCATAGAGACCGAATGGTCAGAGTGGTCAGAGTGGGAAAGCTGGTCAGAGTTTAAGGCAGGGGCAGTGGGAACGCAGAGTCAACCATGAACCTGAAAGTTCAATTCCAGAGGGTGAGTGCAACTAAAAGCTGAAGGGGGGAGGGGAAAAGGGGCCGACCAGAGGTAAGAGTTGGTGAAGTGGGTGGGGGGCGGATCAAAGACAGTGGAGGAGAAAAGGAAGGGAGGGGGCCTGGTGAGTCCTTTAGGGATCTCATGCTCGTAATATGACCACATGACTTCAAGTGGTCATGAAAATTCAGTTATTTTTAGAATGCTGATTGTATTAACTGCGCATGCTCAGAAATTGAACTTTTCTTTCTGAAATATTTTAAAATCTAGTAAAGTTTGGGAGATAAAGACACTGAAGCATACACCTTGGGCCAAATTCTATGAAACCTGCAAGTTTCTTTCAGATCCTCCTTGTTTTTAGTTATTGTTGAGCAAAGACAGGGTCTTAATTTGTGTGATTTTTGTGCTTTTTGCCCCTCTGTATCCCCCTCACATGAACTAATTGCTACAATATTCTCAGGATCCAGAGATCCTGGCATCATCTCTGTGCATTCCAAATTTCAAGTAAATCAGTTGAATGAGGGCAAAGCTATTAAGGTGCAGAAATTGGGGTTTAACATAAAAATGCTTACTCAACCCTACTATACAGGTGCTACCACACCTGTAGTATAAATAGCATCTTGCAGTAGTCCACAAGGACTAAAGTTTGTTCTGTTAGCAAAATTGTCTAGCGGTTTGAACTGGCAGTAGTTTCTAATTACTGAATATTGTCACCTACATCTGTGTTTTACATTTTTAGCAAATGATTTTGGAGCACAGCAACTTTGCAAAATTATAACATACTGTATACCAGAGGTAAAAGGCTAGGTAAAATGTTGTTGAGCAGTGTTGGTTAGCAACTAGCAGCATAGACAGCACTGAGAATTCTTTGTTGTTTTTTAATGATTTGGATGGTCAAAATCAGCATGTAAGTGAGATGCAGTGACAAGCCTATGGAAAATAATTTTTTCTGTGACTCCACTGTAGTTGACTCATCAGGTGATAATAATATTCTTGAAACATTAAGGAAAAATGTGCCTAGAATGGTGTTATGTATTACTGTGTTTTTGTTCTTAAATTTAATTTTGAAAGATGCCTTTGTGTCACAACAAAGCAAAGAGAAACGGTAACTTTTTGCTGAACAGTATCTGAAGCTGAAAATGATAAGTTGTGTTGATTTTTCTGATGCATGCTTCACTAAACATTTTAAATAAGCATTATTCACCAAGTAGTTCCATGTCTTTTCTTCTCAACAGCATGTAATTTGAAAAATTTCTGCAATATCAACAGATGCATGCTACATGGACTTTTGGATACAAACAAAAGAATCTGGGTCTACAGTAATTGTACCCTTTAATAAAAAGGTTTTATGGACTGGTAATATGAACTTGAAACCATTGTAAATGGACTCACTTAATTAGATGCTCTGTCACTTTTTAATCCAACTGTGAAAAGGAAGGAAAATACATCTGGCAGTTGACCCTTGACCTGCCATATAATTTTTCATGGGAGTTCGGATTAATAGCTCCTTGAATTGCACATTGAACTGAATATGGTCCATGCCTGTCTCCATTATGAATCATTCAGCTACACAGTTGAGGCCATTTTTTAATGGGACTGTATTTCAAGTTTATGCACCTGGCATGACTGACTCCTTAACACTTTTTTATTTAATTAAGTCATACAGTTTTACAGGCAACGTGACACCAAAAGCTTTAGGTATTTGGAAATAGTTTAAAAAGAGGTGTAGGATTGGCTGGCATTTGAATTTATTTTATTGCCTTTTTTGAATGATTTGGGGATAGTTAGGAAAGAGTATTCAGAAATGGAAAAGATTACCTTAGGAAAAAAGCATACACCTCATGCATATAACATGATGAGGTTAACGCAAACAAATGTAGTAATTTAGCTGCTGGTTCCATACTGTTCTAGTTTGCATATCATTACTCTGGCAAAATAAGGATAGTTGGAATAGAAATCTTGCATATCATGGAGGGTTAAAGTGTTGCCAAGTTCCTGCCTAGAAATCATAGCCTAGGATGATGCCGTATAAAACAAAGTATAGAACATTTAAGCATTAAATTACTGTTGGTTTTACTGTAGCTTGACAAAAAAGCCCTGTGGGAAAACAGACTTCAGAAACGTTGCATTAAGCTAAATGCAAAACAATTGAAGAAAAGCTCCTTCAACGAATTTCTCTTTTCAGATGGGCCCTCAAGATATAGAGCCTATTGCTAAGGAAGGGGTGACTGTTCTAGATAATTAAAAGATTAACCATTCTAAAATCTGAGAGTAAGGAAAGTGGTCATATTGAAGGAGTAATAGATGTTCCATGGGAATTTGATTATCTGTTGGAGCACAGCAGAGAACTACAGTAATTCAACACCATCGAGAGGGGGTAAATTGCATAAGCCTTGTTCATACTACATGACCTGTGAAAAGCAGCACATCCAGCGGAAGTATTTGATGACCTTTTTTGTGTACTTCCTCATAAAGTTGTTTAATGGTATTTTGTTTCTGCTGTAGGAAACTCGAAGAAGAAGCTGGTGTGCTCAGTGTGCTATAAGAAGTGTTCCTCAACTGCAAATCTCATAGAGCATCGAAAGGTCAGTTGGATGGGGGTTGTCCCTCTGCAGGCAGTCTCTCTGTCTCTCTCTCTCGCTCTCTGGCAAAGCCGGAAATCAATGGATTTGGGTCACTGACAGGGATACCAAAACATATCCACTTTGCTTGGTATTTCACTGTCAGAATGATACTGCGTTCCTTTTTGATGAGTCACAGTAGCCAATACTGACAGATCATATGAGCTAGGTGTGCCTTTGGATATGTTTTGCCTGAAACATGAATCTTATCAAAATGTGGCTAAAGAAAAGAAAGTGTCAGGGTCCAAGAACTGTCAAAAGAAGGCAACACCAGCTCCACTCCAACTGGGGAATAGCAAAGCTTTATTAAGTACAATAAAAATGACATACCATATTTAACAGCAGTGCAGTACAAAAAACACATGGGCCTTCCTTTGTTCAGTTTTTCTACCTGTTACACTCATTCTCAGTGGAGCAGCCTTGCTTTCCTTTCCAAGAATTGCCAGCTGATGTGAAGCTTGATATACAGTTCTCAGTATGAACTCTTCATCGCTTAATACTAGTGATGCTGCGAAGTAAACTTCACCAGTGCATATCTGGAGAAGTGGTGAACTTCGCCTCACTGCAAAATGCTGGCAATTCACAATCCATGCTTAAAACCTTAATGATCAAGGTGACGTGTTGTATTAATTTACCTGCAGGGCCCACTATCAAATTTGCACTGGGCTCTGCAGGCAAATAACCAGTTAAAAACAAGCAAGATTCAATAAAAAAATCCCTTCCTGCAGCCTGATAACACCCCATATCCCTGGCAGTTCCAGTAATGACAAATTCATTGCCCCCTTTTTTCCCAAGGCACTTTGTGGCCAAACCCACCTTTATCTGCCCACAGTTCCAGGAGGGTTACATTGTATTTTTTTAATTAACTGGCTGAAGGTCGAAGTGATCTTGAAGTGTTCCAAACTTTAGACTGGGCTGGATCAAAGGTGGAAGTGCTAACTGTTGGCACACTGGGATTCCTAAGTGGGTTGGGGGGATGGGGGGGTGCTGAATTAATTATGCTGAAACTGTGGGGGACGGAGTGGGTTTAGGTGCTAGGTGGGCTGGGGAAGAGTTGGTACTGAATTTGTCATTACTGGAACCATGGGGGGAAAATGTCTGGGGTGCTACGAGGGAGGCGTTTGTTTTGCCTTGTTTTTTTTTTTTTTTCTGGCCACAACCACAATTTGCACAGCAGACTTTGCTGGCAAAGTACTGGATTCACAAAGCTGGCCCATCACCAAGGTTGAACTTTGTAGAGCTTTTTTATGTAGCTCACGCATTTGAAGAGAAAATCTGTGCAGATTTTTTTTTTACTTTACTTTGAAGACTACATAAAGCTTAACACTTTCACTTGGCTGATCCAGACTTAAAGAGCAATTCTGCACTTAAGCATGTGCTTTCATAAATGTTTCAGCTGTTACAATTTACTAGATAATACATTTTTTTCGTGTTCAATGTTCCTTTTTACAATTTACAGAACACCGTGGTAGTCCATCTAAAATGTCTGTATAGAAAACACTTGAAAACATTTGCCAGTGGCAAATTGCCACTCCCCTGTTTACCACACTGTGCATTTGTTCATGGAATCATACTGCTCACCATGACAACAGACTGTGATGTCACAAACAACAATTGTGTGGTTAGCAGGGGACAATCAGATACATTGTGGAAGACTTAATGAAATAATTGCTGCATTATCTACAATATTTAGTAGACCAACAGCATGGCTGAGTAAAAAAAAATGGCAAAGAATTAGAAAACAATAAATTTAAAACATAATTGGGGTAAATATAGTATTTGTAAGCTTTTTATCATAATAGAGTTGCCCTTTAATACCAACTGAAAGAAATGCTTACAGAGCTGTAGTAACCAGGGAGGGCCATTCATGGACTTCTTTTCTCTTGGATATGGTATGGCTTCTGTGGCTATCTAAAGTTTAATATCAGCAAATGCCCACTTAAGTTTGGCTTGATGGGGATACACATTAAGGACTCAGCTAATTATGTCTTTTTAACTATGAATTAGTGCATGTTGCACAACATACTGAGTCATCCCTGCTGATGAAGTGTGTGTGTGTGGCGGGGGGGGGGGCATTTGAAGGGACCTGAAGACCCATCCACCCTAAAATGACTGCTGCATATGACTATGTATATAGTATAACTTCCTGTATTCTGCATTGGATGTGGCAAAGTTGGCATCGGACCAGATAGTACTGGGAACTGTTACTCTTGCAGCAGCCTGTGGTTATTCCCCAGTTTATCTCTGTTCTCCCTTCACCGCTGGTATCTTGTTATGCTCCAGCTCCACCGCAATCCTTTGGGGGAGACAGAGATCTAAAACGGTTCAAAAAGGCCACTCTATAACTTATTCAGCATTTCCACTTCCCCAACCCCATCACCCCGCCATCTCTAGGACATACCAGCTGGTCTACAGTGCCCCATGGTTTATCTCCTGTGGTGGGGCCCTCCTCAAGGACCAGACCCTAAATCCCGGGAGGAGTTTAGTTTGGATATGACTGGCGAGCCCGGTAGGCAGATGTGGAGCCTGCAAGGAGGGAGGTGTCATTCTGCAGGCCGGGATCTTCCTCCTGTTGTTCTTCTCTGGGGGAGTGGGGGGGCTTGGCGTGCAATGACATGAGTGGCGTGTTCTATGCATGTCTGTCACGCTCCCCACTTGAGCCAGCTCTGGCAGTTGGATCCATTGCTACTGCAAGGGGTCAGAACTGCACAGGTGACTTCCCCAGCCCCCCACAGGAGGGGAGCAGTATGTGGGACACTTGATCCTCCTCCCCCCCTCAGCCGGTCCTCCAACTCCCGAGATCACTTCCGATCCATGGTCGTCTGTTTTGCAAGCGTAGAGCTACCGCTGTGCCAGCAGGCCGGTTTATACAACTTGAGTTTTCATAGTTTATGTTTTCATTCTATGCCACTTTTACAGGCAGCATTTCGGGGATTCAGTTACTCTATGACATACATACATACAGACATGCAGACATATTTAGTGGGAAAGAAGACCAGTGGTCAGTCACATTCCTCACGCCCACTAGCTTAGTAGAAATAACAAGTGACTCCATTTTCTTCAAAGTACTTCTCTAGTCTGAACTTGGAGGCTATTGCAGTGTCAGCTGATATCACATGCTGTGGCAGTCTATTCCAAGTGCTTTCCATGCATTCTGTGCAGTAGTTCTTTCTGATGTTTTCCATGAATTATTTTCTATTTAGTGACATTGAGTGTCACCATGTCCTCTCTACCTTGTGCAACTTGAAGAGATACACTTGGTATGATAGTGTTATCACTTTTGACAGATTCTTTACCATCCTCAACAGTGTTTGTGACAAATAAGCCCCTCTCAAAAAAAATCAGGGTTAGGGGACGCGTTAATGAATGGGTATCGTCCAATGTTGTTAAATTGATGAGAACCAGAGACAAGGCCTGGGTCCGTTACACCAAGCAAAGAGACCCTGCCCAGCTCTCTCTCTACAAAGCACTGAGGAGCAAGTGCAAATCAGTCATCAGAAAAGCCAAAATTTACTTTTTCCATAATAAACAACTCGGGGAAACATCCAACCCCCATCAACTTTGGGTTACAGTCAGCTCCCTACTCGGGGAAACACAAGAATACCGAACCAATCACTCTGATCCAAGGTGGCAAGAAGACCATTGACCCCTCAGAAGTAGCAAACATCTCTAGGGACATGGATATGTTGTTCATCCACACTGTCTGGCAGGTTCCCTGCCGCTTTAAATCTTGCCGGAAGGTCTTCAAGCTGGCTACTCCCACCCACCCGGGTGGTAAAACTCTCAGCTCCGCCCCATGATGCCAGATCTTCCTTACCGCTTGGAAGCTCAGGTTCCCTCCTTAACGCTCTGCGTGTAGACTGGATCCTAATTCTTCGGTTCGCACGAAACTTATTTTAAAATTTTCAGGACTTCGGTCAACTTTCTCCCTTGTGGCTGTGATGGACAAATCGACTCCCGGATTCTGGAGGTGCCCTTGTGGGCAGAAGATGTCCAGGATGGACCCGCACTCCACGTGCGTCTACTGCCTTGGCCTAGAACATGACCCACAGGCCTGCGAGTTATGCCGCCTGCTTTTGGTCAATGTCCTGGAAGACCATGCTGCCCTTTACAGCTTGGCCCCGAGAAGCACCACCCGCCGTTAAGCCCAAGGAGGCTCATTGGGCGTGTTGGACTGCATGGCTGGCTCGGCTGAGCAACTCAAGCAAATGATCGCCCTCGAGGAGGAGGCGCACAGGCCGATCATCCTCTTCCTCGGTCGCAGCATTTATCCCACTCACTGGGCATTTCGATTCAGCTTCTTTCAGGAGCTTTGCCAGTCCCTCACATGAAGGAAGAGGGCCAACGAACATTCCTCCGTCCAAAAAGAAGGACTCAAAGGGTATGTCCCATCGTCGGCGTTCGTGGGAGTGGGAGAGGTCCCCTTCCCAGGACAGTCGACATTCGACTTCAGTCGAGGTTGCGGCTAAGATCGCTGGCTTCACGGTGTCCCCTTCAGGCCAGCCGGTCGAGATACCCATCGACGCGGTCGAGATTTTTTCTTGACCCGTCAGACGAGCTGTCGACTGGTGAAGCCAACAACCCTTCTTCACCGGTTCCCCTGGTGGAGACCGAGGACTTGCCTGCACCTCTGGTGCCGCAGTCCCTGGTTAAGGCTTCTGAGCCGAGGGAAGAGTGGGTGTCCCCCGCCCCTTCCCAGACCTGTCCTCGGAAACACCGAGGATCTCGGTCTCGGTCTCGGACATCGTCTTGGTCCAGCCGATCCCGCCAACATCGGCGGACTCGGTCTCGGCACCAAGTCAAGCGGCACCACTGCTCGTCCTCGTCTTCCTCCTCGGAAGAGGAGAGGCTTCAGTGCAAATTGCGTCGACGCTACGAGGACCTGATGTGGCAGCAGTTACTTCTGTCCGGGAACAAGCCGACGCCATCGCCTTCCCTGGCCATCAAGTGGCTGTCACCCGAGTGGCCGAAACAACCTCTCGCTGTAGCCGAGGTGCCCAGGCCTGGGCCAGTTGTTCAGCCGAAACCAGCTGCCCCACCAGTTGTGGTGGAACCTCCGCCTCCACAACCGAAATCGGGGGGGGGGGCGCCGACCAAGGACTCTCTGTCGGGTCAGGGTCTGCCCCACAGGTTGTCGGTCACCCCCACTCCTGACTGTCCTCGGCAGGTGGAGAGTGGCTCAGGCCCCAGGCAGCTCTTCGTGGACTCCTCGGAGTCCGACAATGACTCCTCCCTGTTCTCCAGGCCCATTGACCTGGAGTCCACCGAGGGCCAGTCGATGAACGAAAGCCCATCGTCCTTCATGGGTTTGCTTCGGCTCATCTCGGAGTCCACCGGGATGCAGCTCGAGCCCATGTCCAAATGGGCCAAGTATCCCCTGACGGAGATACTGGACCAAGGGGGATTCACCCACGGAGGCCTTTCCGGTGGCTGAAGCCATTGTTGGCCCAGCCTTGGAGCTCTGGCAGCGGCCTGCTTCCTGTCCTGCGCCTTCGGCCAGGATGGCCAGAAAGTATGTGGTCCCTACCGGCTCTTTGCCCGGTTTTTCGGAACACCCCTCTGCCGAGGGGTTGGTCACTGACAGCGTTTTCCAGCGTTCCGGGAACGCTAGGGATGTGGACACGCCCCCCGACAAGGAGTCCAAAAAGCTGGACTATGCTGGGCGCAAGGTGTACGCTACGTCCTCCCTTGGCCTCCGCCAGGCCAGCTCGGCCGTGCTGATGGTACATTTCTCCCACGCCCTCATGGGCTCCCTGGATGAGGTGATCCCTCATCTCCCGGCTGACCTGCAGACCATGGTCCAGCAGGTACGGGACCAGGGTAGGGCAGTGGCTAAGCAGCAGCTCCAAACGGCTCTGGACATCGGAGACTCCTGTGCTAGATCGGTTGTGGCCGCGGTGGCCATGCGCCACAGAGCATGGCTGAGGATATCCACCTTCACGGTGGATACCCAGCACAAACTGGCAGATGTCCCCTTCTTGGGGATCGACCTCTTCGGCCCTGGAGTGGAAAGTCACCTCCAGCGGATCGAAAGTCCAATGCCACTCTGGACTTGGTCACCTCCGCCCAGAAGGACAAAGGCCGCCGACAGCAGCAGCACAAGTCCTTTCGTCCTTCTGCGCCTGCGGCACGTCCGGCCCAACAGCACCAGCACCAGGGCCAGCAGGCTCGCACTTGACATCCCAAACCCAAGCCTGCGGCTTCCTCCAACAGGAAGCAGGGAGGTAAAGGCCCAGGAGGTCCCTCGGCCGGTCCCTCCTCTAAGCCTCCCCAGTGATGGGTTGAGGGGTGTCGCCCCCAGCCTCGTCACTCCCCCCTGGGTTCCCCCGTGGGGGGATGGCTCCGCCACTTCCTTTCTGCTTGGTCCGTTGTCACCATGGACCATTGGGTTTTGGAGGTGGTAGGAAAGGGCCTGCCCCTGGAGTTCGAACAGGCCCTGCCCTTCCGAGCCAACGCCTCTCGGGGGGCTACGGGGTCCGAAGCCTCTTTGTCGGCTTGCCGAGCCGATGTCGCCCTGCTCCTCGAAAAAGAGGTGATCAGGAAGGTGGCAGATCCTCCTCCAGACCCAGGGTTTGTGTCCAGGTACTTCCTGGTCCCAAAACGGACGGGGGGCTGACGCCCCATTCTTGACCTGCATGACCTGAACAGGTTCCTAAGGTCTCGGACCTTCAGGATGATCACTCTGGCTCAGATAATCCCATCCTTGGAACGAGGCATGTGGTTCTGTTCTCTGGACCTTCAGGATGTGTTCTTTCACATCCCAATCCATCTGTCCCACCAGAAATTCCTCCGCTTCACGGCGGAGGGATCCCTTTACGAGTTCCGGGCCATGCCCTTTGGCCTTTCCCTAGCTCCCAGGGTCTTCATCAAATGCATGGCAGTGGTGACAGCATTCCTGCGGCGCCGAAGGGTCCGGATGTACCCATACCTGGACGACTGGCTGATTGCAGCCCCCTCCAGAGCAGAGGTGGAGCAGTCCAGAGATCTGGCCCTCCAGGTTTGCTCTCAGGTTGGCCTCCTCATCAACGAGGCCAAGTCGGAACTCGTGCCAAAGCAGATGATACAATTCATTGAGGCAGAGCTCGACTCTCTACGAGCCAGAGCACGGCTCCCAGTGGACAGGGCCGAGGTTCTTTCCTCCTTTGCCCAGTCATTTCAGGTTGGGCAGTCGCGCCCTACCCAGGACTTCCTTTGCCTCCTGGGCCTCATGGTGGCCTGCACCAGCGTGGTCCGTTAGGCCCGCTGGTACATGCGTCCCCTTCAATGGGGGCTGGCCAGCCAATGGTCACAGCACTTTGATCCGCTGGATAAGCTAGTGACAGTGACCCAGGGGATGTGGAACGCTCTCCAGTGGTGGACCGTTCCAGCACATCTGCATGAGGGCATCCCATTTGTCCGCCCCGAGCAGACGGTCTCGCTATCAACCGATGCCTCTCTGATGGGTTGGGGGTGCCCATCTGGGGGAGCACAGAGCGCACGGCCTCTGGTCCCCTCAGCAGTCCCGATGCCATATCAACCTGCTGGAGCTTCGAGCGGTTCGTCTAGCCCTCACTGCTTTCGCTCCGTTTCTACGGCATCAAGTGGTTCAGGTCCAGACAGACAATACCACGACCATGTACTACCTAAACCGCCAGGGCGGGACGCGCTCCATGCTTCTGTGCAGGGAAGTTCTCCACATTTGGTCACTCGTGCGCAGCCTGGAGGTGGATCTCCTCTCCACTCATGTGGCAGGAGCCTCCAACACCCTGACTGATGCCCTAAGCCGGATAGGGGCTGCGTCTCACGAGTGGTCTCTTCTGCCAGAGGTAGTACAAGATCTCTTCTCCCACTGGGGCATGCCTCAGGCGGACATGTTTGCCTCCAGGGAGAATGCGAAGCTGAGACTGTTTAATGCCCGCCCCCCTCAGCCGGGCTCACTGCAGGGGGATGCCTTCTCAAGGCCGTGGACCCCGGGCCTCTTCTATACCTTTCCCCCATTTCCCTTGATCCACAAGGTGCTTCTCAAGGTGAGGAGGGACAAGGCGCAGGTGATTCTGGTAGCCCCAAACTGGCCCCGCCAGTTCTGGTATCCAGATCTCCTCAGTCTCAGCTCCAGGCTCCCGAGGCAGCTTCTAGCCCACCCAGACCTGATCTCAGTCAATCAGGGGAAGGTATTCCATCCAGACCTTCAATCCCTGCACCTGACGGCCTGGTTCCTGAGCGGCTAGAGTTCCAGGCCTTGGGTCTTTTCAACGAGGTCCTCAGCGTCATTGAGGCGTCCCGTAAGGAGTCAACCAGAAAATGCTACGCCTTCAAATGGAAGAGATTCTCCATTTGGTGTCAGGGCAAGGGCCTGGACCTTCTTCCTGTTCCTTGGCAAGCATTCTGGACTACCTTTGGTCCCTTTCTCAGCAAGGGCTTCGGTCGACGACCCTTAAGGTGCACCTGGCAGCCATCTCTGCTTACCGCCCGCGGGCCGGGAAGCAGTCGGTGGCATAGGAGAAGGTGGTCGGGCACTTTTTCAATGGCCTTGATCACATATCCCCTCCAGTGTGAGAACTTCCACCTCCATGGGATCTACTGCTGGTATTGGCTAAGTTCATAGGCAAGCCATTCGAACCGATGCACAGGTGTGACATCTCTCACCTGTCGTGGAAGACCGCCTTCTTGATGGCTATCATGTCAGCCAGAAGGATGGGAGAGCTCCAGGCACTTTCATTTGAGTCTCCTTATCTGGTCTTCCACAGGGGCAAGGTTATCCTGTGCCCCCACCCGAAATTCTTTCCGAAGGTGGTGTCGGAGTTTCACCTTAACCAGGTGTTGACTCTGCCGGTGTTCTACCCCAGTCACACCTCGGAGGCTGAATATAGGCTCCATACTTTGGACCCTAGAAGAGCACTCGCTTATTATAAGGAGCGAACGGCTGAAGTTCGGGGAGAGGTTCCCCAGCTGTTTGTCACCTACGCTGAAGCTTCACCTGGCAGACCTGCAGCCAAGTGGACGATAGGCAGGTGGGTCACCTCCTGCATAGATCTCTGCTATAGGATGGCGGGTATGGAGCCTCCCAGAGGGATAAGAGCTCATTCTACCCACCATACCACTGCATTGGTGGCTGCTTCCAGGGATGTCCCTGTCCAGGAAATCTGAAGGGCTGCTCCCTGGAAGTCAGCACTCACCTTCATCACCCACTACCACATCGACCTTGAGTCACGCCGGGATGCTGGTTTTGGGGCCTCGGTTCTCCAGTCATTATTCCCTAACTAGGGGGTGTGCGCCTTGCCTCCCTCCTCCCAGAGAACTGCTAGGAGTCTGCCAGACAGTGTGGATGAACAACATATCCATGTCCCTAGAAATACAGGTTACTCACCTGTAACAGGAGTTCTAGGAATGGTATATGTTCATCCCTGACTCTCCGACCTCCCCAGCTTGATGCACAACCTGGCTTCCAGCGGGGCTAGATCTGGTGTCGTGGGGTGGAGCTGAGAGTTTTACCACCCGGGTGGGTGGGAAGAACCAGCTTGAAGACCTTCCGGCAAGATTTAAAGCTGCAAGGAACCTGCCAGACAGTGTGGATGAACAACCTATACCATTCCTAGAACTCCTGTTACAGGTGAGTAACCTGTATTTTCAACTCATTCTTTGGTGACCTCAATAAATATAAACCCTCCCCCTCCCCCCATCCACCCACTGCCCCCAATAATACATCCGAGCCCAGTCCCAGATTCTATTTTAGGGTCCTATAACCCTCCGACACCATAAAGCTCATCTGAAGTAACAACCCTAAACCCTGCAAAGGGGTGGATGGAATCGACTTTAAAATCCTTAAACTGGCCATTAATTCATTAGCAGCTCCCATCACCAACATACTAAACCACTCACTCTGCTACAGCTATTTCCCTAGCACCTGGAAAATTGCCACCATCAAACCATTGATCAAGTTAGGGTCAAGGAATGAAGTAGGGAATTACCGACCTATCTCTCTCCTTGCTCCCCTCTCCAAGATCATTGAAAAAGTTATTCATACCCAGCTCACCACATTCTTTGACCACCATAACTTGCTCTCTGTTGCCCAGCATGGTTTCAGATCTGGACATAGCACTGAAACCGCCCTGGTCAGGTTCGCCAGTGATATCCTCAAGGCAAGCGGTAAGGGCCAGTACACAGGCTCTGTCTTTGTGGACCTGACCAAGGCGTTCGACCTGGTCGACCCTGGCCTTTTCCTGGATGCCCTCAAAGGCTTGCACATATCTAAAAATGCTGTCAGATAGGTCGGAAGCTACCTCTCCGGCAGATTTCAGAAAACTAATATCAACAGTCATTTTTCTGCTGAATGTGCGATTAAATATGGGGTACCCCAGGGCTCCATCCTGGGCCTGCTCCTGTTCTCGCTCTTCATCAATAACCTCCCTTCCATCTGCCAAACCACCCAACTAGTCCTTTACGCTGACGACGCGGCCCTCTACTGCAGCGACACTAACCTGGACACAATGTTCAGTAATGTGCAGGCTGACTTCAGCAAGCTACACACTTGGTTCTCTGCCAAAGGCATGGTTCTCAACTCCAAGAAGACTAAATTTATGATCTTCTCTGGCCCAAGAAAAGACGCAGTCATGGGTCAGTCCCTCTCAGACAATCTTAGTAACATCATAGAACAAGTCTACGAATTCAAATACTTTGGACTGTACTTACACCCTCACCTGACCAACAATTTCCATATTACCAACCTCATCAAGAAATTCCATATGAGGCTAGGTCTCTTATACCGAATCAGAAAGTTCCTTATCCCTGTCTCCAGACTATGCCTCGCCAGCTCCCTTCTCCTGCCCCTCCTTGATTATGGCTCTGTTCTCACTCCCCCAATATACCCCCTTCTCCAAACTCTGACTACATACACACATCGCACGCCTGCGACTGGCCTCCCTGGATGACCCATCACTGTACCCTCTATGCCTCCCTCAGCTGGCTCACCCTTGAAGGCAGGTTCCAACTTAAAATGCTCTCCTTCCTACACAAAGTTCACTGTAACCTGCTGCTGATCAGCGTTAACTCCCCTTTTCCCTTATCAGTTCTCAAGCACAGTACAAGAGGGGCTGCCTGTCATTTCTTCGACACTCCTTTCTACCGCATGAAGCATGCACAGAACTCCATCACGTACAAGAGCCCTAAGTTTCACAATAAACTGCCCCTGAACTTCAGGTCTGTAGTTCACTTGGCTCATTCACCTATTCCCTCAAGGACTACCTCCTCCAATCCACCACTTGTGCCTGCCACTGTAGGTAACCCCCCTGAATGTCCGCCAACCCCTTGAATTACCTTAGAGTTTATATATATCTGTATATAGGCTCTATTGTTGTTTGCTATGCATTTTTTTTATCTAGATGATCCTGTCATATACACTGTTCCATATTGTAAATATCGTAAAATATTTTCAAATATTGTTTTTACCTTTTTCTCTGTATCATTGAATTTATGTACCACTGGACATTTGTGAAAATGGGTATTTTTGCTTACATACTTTCCAGTATAAAAAATAAAATTTAATTGAATTGAAATACTTGTATGCTATAATTATGTCTCTCCTGAGTCATCTTCTTTCCTTTTTTTTTTTGCTTTTTTTTTAACTTTTTATTTCTAGATTTTATGATATACAAAGTATGACATAAAATATCACAGGAGATGTGCAGACCTGTGATCTGGTAGTTCAGGATACATTACAATAAAACACAAAATTTCTGTATTCTAGAGCTAATAGTACAGTCAATTCAGATGGTCTAACAATCATTCTAAAAAAAGAGTAAAGTCTGATTGGATTATGTGGTAGTACATTTTTATTCTCACCACTTCTGTAATAAAAAACAAAACAAAAAGAGTTCACCCAAAATATCTGATTACACATAGAAATAGGGCATTGGAGGGACTTAAACCTGAGTACAAGTGATATATACTGTATGACTACAGAAGGCCTGGGCTCAGTTAAATTGTGAAATGTGCCCACAGCCCTAGGCAAGACATGGCAACCTGCCCTGTGGGTTTTAGAAGCTAACAAATAATTTAATGTACTGTTCACAAACTGAGAGGATGATAATTCACCATCATTTAAACCGCTACCACTTCTCTCCAGAGTATTCCTTAAAATATTTAACAGCATAACGGCCACCCAAAATGATAGAAAACTAGCGCTGTGTGCAGTAGTAGTCCACTAAACAAGGCTAGACTTCAAGAGTAATACCCCTATAAAGATCTTTCATTTATGTGCCGTTGGTGTAACAGAACAGCAGAAATATGACACTGTGAGGTACAAATGTCCCTTAATCTGGCGTCAAATGACAGAATCAGTCCAAAAATCAATGTCAAACCTCACCCTTCGTCCCCATCTGAATCGGCTTGCTCAGGGTGTTTTTTAGCTATAAGCTTCTCAGTGAAAGCAGCCACTGATTCCGGATTGATGAAAACATGGACCTTAGAGTCATTTCGAATTTGCAAGTGGGTCAGAAAGTTTAATTGAGACTTTATCCCATTTCGTAAGAGATCTTTCTTTATTTTCTGCAGTTCTTTGTTCCTGGCTTGAGTCTGCGCTGATAGATCAGGGAAGAAGGCAAGTCTGCTGCCCTCCCAAACTATGTCCCTTCTTTTATTTATTTATTTATCAAGTCTAGGATTACAAATACCTTTGAGCCATGGTTCTTTTACAAAGGTTCCACGTCAGAGAAATACAAATTATGGGGAACATCAAGACAGGCATTACAACAATGTGGACACTGCAAACAGAGTACAGATTAATACAGTTCAAGGATAGTATTGTAACAAGGCAGCCAGCGGCATTTGTCAGAGAAAATAGACAACAGATAAGAAGTGCCAGAGTCATGGGGAGAGGGAAGAGGGTGGGGGGAGAAGGAATGTAGGAAGGGTGGCGAGAGGGTGAAAAGTGCAACATTGGGTATACCAAGATGTGAGGGTAGAATCCAGTGAGGAGGGGAAGGGACGGGGGGACAACTAGAGCAGAAAGGGAAGTGGAGAAACAAGGTTAAGTTGGGCAGTCACAGGAGCTGTTGGTAGTGAGATAGTCCTGGAGCCTAGTTTTAAACAGACCAATAGTTGGGGCAGAGGAAATGGTTGGGCTGAGGCCATTGAACCAGAGTGGTGCTCGATAAGCAAAAGAGCGTTGACCCTGTGAAGTGTGACAGTGGGGGACTTTCAGTAGCTGTAGCGTGGATCTCCTAAGGCACCATTTGTTAATTCGGTGTTGTAACAGAGTTGAGACCCAGAAGGTGCAAGGCCAAGGTAGATTTTTTGACCATGGAGCAGGTGAGAAACTTATGCGGCTTGATAGTTGGAGCCAGCCGGTCTGAGTGTACAGGTCACATGTGTGGGTGAGACGGTGAGCACCAGTGATGAGCCGACACGCTTATTTAAGGCAGTTGAGAGGCATCTAAGGGTTGTGGTTGTGGCAGCCATAAAATGATGAGACCATAGTCTATTACAGAGATCACAGAGCTCAGGACTGCAACCTTCAAAGCTTCTGGCGTGAGGTGTGGTCTGTGTTTGTAGAGGAGACCAAGCCGGTATTAGCAGCTCTAGCTACATTATCTACATGAAGTCCATAGGAGATTAGGTAAGCTTCATCCCTAAGAGTTTGAAGGACACCACCTGATCTAGAGTGTTCCCCTGGGTGGTGGAGATAGCCAAGTGGTGTAATTTGTGTGGGTTATGAGAGCTGCAGAAGAGCATAGATTTAATTTTCTTGTCATTGAGAACCAGTTTATGATTAAGAAACCATGTCTCTACAGAACTGAAACCAAGTTGAAGGTTGTGTTGAAGAGTTGCAGGATCTTTGTGAGTGGAGAATACAACAGCATCATTGGAATATAGTATGATCTGCTCAGAGCGGTGGTAAGGGAGGGAGTTTAAGAAAAGGCTAAAAAGGAGGGGTCCCAGTATGGATCCCTGTGGGACACCCTAGTGAACAGGCAGGGTGTTAGAAAGAGCGTCCGCAATTTTTACTCCCTGTGACCGGTTTTCTAAGTAGCTTTTAATCCAGAGAGAAGAGTCAGGTGATAGCCCGGCATTAAGTAGTTGGTGTATTAGTAGTCCATGGTGTACTGTATTGAAGGCCTTGGAGAGGTCGACGAAAACGGCCCCTGTGAGAAGGCCATTGTCAAGGGATTTGTGCAAAGCTCCAGTGAACTCAAGAAGGGCTGTGGTGGTGCTGTGACCTTTCTGGAAGCCGTGTTGTTGTGGACAAGGTATATTGTATTTATCCAAGTGGTCGGTAAGTTGATCAGTCACAATGCGCTCAAGTGCCTTAGAGAGTGGGGGCAGTATGGAGATAGGGTGATAATTTGAGTGAATCGTCCTGTCCCCACTTTTATGGACGGGTGTCACGGTGGCTGTTTTCCATAGGTCCAGGAATTTTCCACAGCTGAGAGAGAGGTTTAGGATTTTTGTTAATGGATGAATTACCTCATCAAGGGTGAGCAACAGAAGCTTAAGGTCCAGGGTGTTGCTACTAGATCTAGATTTAGAGATAGCTGCAGTAATATAGCAGCGAGCTTCATTCAGCCTTACCTTCCTGAAGTAGAAGAGGGGATGGTTAGACTGAGGGGCTGAGGTATTTGGGGAGTAGGCCCTGTTTTCGAAAAAGTCATGGGGTAGAACAGCACTAAGGTCTGAAAAAGCCGTGTTAAAGATGTTTGCGATCACCTTGGGGTCAAGGGTTGAGGATCCATCAACCATTAACATGGCTGGAGAGGTTTCTGGCTGCTTCCCTGTGACATCCTTGATATTGTCCCAGAAAGCACGACCATTTCCCCATGTATTGGTGAGAGCGTCTTTGTAATAGGTGGATTTCATTAGCCGTATGGCTTTTGTGCAGGCATTTCGTGCTTGTTTGTAATTTTGGATGTCCAGTTGTTTGCCACTGGCCCTGGCAACTGCCCAGAGGTGATCCTTTGCCAGCTGAGAGAAAAGAGCCTGTGACCCATGGGTTAGAGAGAGATTTTGTTTTTGCCTTTTAGCAGGGGCAAAGAGGTCATAGGCTTTGTTGAAAATTGAGATGAAGTGATCAAGAGCCAAGTTAACATCTGTTGCTTCATAGATGGGTAGCCAGTCTTGTAGAAGCAGGTGTTGTTTGAGATGTGGAAGTTTTCCACGAGGAAGGACTCTGCTAGTGATAATTTTAGGAGGGGGCTTAAGGAATTTGTTAGACGATGCACACGACTGGGTAGTGGTCACTGAGTGAGTCTGGGAGAATGGTCGTACGAGAAATCCTTGTGGGGTGAGTGGTGAGGACCCAACCCGAGAGGGTACTGGTGCCAGTCATGTAGTTAATCCTAGTAGGGGAGTGCACCATTTGCGTGAGGTTAGCAGCTGAGATGGAGTCTTTATAGGCACTGGCACTCGATGCTAACCAGTTTATGTTGAAATCCCCTAGTAGAATACGTTCAGCTTCGGGAGGATGAGAGTTGATAAAATTTAGGACGTCGTTGAATCCATGTTTAGGGTCCCTGGGCAGGATGTATATGGAGACAATAGTCAGGGCTTTATGGTTGGGACCTAGGACGATTTTTATTGGCAGAATCTGGGCTGAGGCAGAAAGTGATGGAGTTGCTACAGGGTGCCAAGACAGGGAGTCTTTGATATAGATTGCGCAACCACCGCCTTTTTTGGATATCCGGTCCAGCCTGTGGACATTGTAGCCCTGTATTGTTACTGCTGAGTCAGGAACTTTAGGTGTCAGTCAAGTTTCCACCACTGCAAGGATGTCAGGGTTGTGTTGGCATATGAAGGCTTGGAGTGCATCCAGCTTTGGTAGTAGGCTGCAGATATTAATGGTTGCAAGGATAAGGGCACCTGGAGTTTGTGTGTGGCCTGAGTTTCTAGGGCCAGGATTGGGATGGACGCTGCCTGAGATGAGAAGGAGGAGGAGTAGGAGTTTTAAGGAGCAGAGTCGCAGCTCTTTGAGAGATAGTTTTGATTGTTGTTTCCTGGAGTAGAAGTTGCAAGGTTCCAGGCGGTGTCCCATATGGACTGCAAGGTGGTGGTACAGTGTAGAGAGGTGGCCAAACTTGTTGAGAGTAGTGGTGGGTTAAGTAACCAGGAATATCTAAACGGTGCACCAAGCACAAGTCTCAGAGTGGAAGTGGAGAGTTCCTTGGAGTAGCAGTGGAAACCAGAGTAGAGGGGTGGGGTGGGGTGGGGTGGCTAGGACCAGGGAGAGAGAAGAGGGGGGCCAGGGCAAGGAGGAGGAGGAGAGGTGAGAGAAAGGCAGAGAGAGCCCACATGGCTTACGTACTAGATAAAGAGATAGAGATATAGCCCTCTAGTGGTGAGAGGATATAATCTGCTAATGGAAAAGTCAACAGTAAATTGGAGGATTAAGGATTAAAGAAATTATTAAACCCTAGCACATAAATTCAACTAGAGACACAGAGGGAGATACAGTAGTTAGAGGTGTGTTCAGCAGAAGATAGTGTGGGCCACTTGGAAATCAGCTTCCACTGGTACCAAATCCAAAAGTCAAGTTAAGTTAAGTTACAAGCAGCCTGTAGTAGGGGAATCCTGGCATCTAGGGGAGACAGCTAAGCAATCGCAGTGAGTGGTCAACTCAATGGGCCTCCCCGAGCCTTAGATCTTTGAGGGATAGCAAACACCTTGGGAATACTGATGGTAGTATCAGTGGGGAGGAGTTTTAAATCCTGAAAAATTAGTCTGTTTATTCCTGCAAGCAGCATTGATTTGGCTCCGAAATGTGGTGGAAACCCCACGATGCGAACATTGGCCTGTCGCTGTTGATTTTCCCGATCTTAGATTTTGTTTTTCAGGAAGGTCAGATCCCGCACAAAGGCAGCATTATGCTCAGACTGCCGTAAGTTCCCTGCCTGGAGGTCCAGTATAGCATAAGAGTTTTTGGCAATCTTAGCTTCCTTTTCTGTAAATTTGGCTTCTACAGTAGCCAGTCATGTATTAGTCTCATCTCCTGTGGCTTGCAACTTGGTCAGCATGGTCAAGATTTGGGCTGTCAGTAGTTCTGGAGTTATCGCACTGTCTGATGTTGTAGGCCCCGATGTCTTCGAGGAGTGAGCTGGAGTTAGGAAGATGTCCAGGTTCTGGGTGGCATGCCTGGCATCTTTTTTGGGGCTCATCTTGCTCAGTGGGTTGTCTGATCTCAAGTGGGGTCATTTTGCTAAGTTTTTCCCCCAAAATATCAGTAGATATGGCCAATTTCTATGTTGTCTCACAGAGCTATTGTGAGATTGCTGGTGCCATGTTGCTGCTCTGCAGCCCCCCCCCCCCCCAAAGTCATGTTCTTTTCATGAAAATAGCTCCAATTCTGCCATTCAATCTTAATACAGTGGAGCCCACTTATGTGCACACTGGATAAGTGCACGTCCGGGATAAATGACAGCTTTTTCTATTTCTCAATTTTTCCATGTCTCTGCAATGTAAAATTTTCTGGTTAAGTGCACACTTGTTATGTGCACATTCCTGTTAAGTGCACATTTTTACAGTTCACTTATACATCTCTTAACCTGGATTTGAATCTTATCAACCCCCACTTACATACTGTGTGATCCTGAACAAGTCACTTAACTTTCTTGTGCTCCCAGGTAGCACCTGGAAATAAGCTCTGGCTTAGTGTGCCTCTCCTGGTTAAACAATTTCACCTTTCCTCTTAACTTGAGCATCCTACCTGTAATGCCTTTTTAACAATCCTTTTTTTTTTTACTTTTCTACCTACCGAAATAAAGAAAATTAAAAAATGGATCTCAGACTCAGTTTTTCCCATTGAAAATAAGTAGGTTTCGATGCAGTCCACTCTAGCTCCACCCCAAGCTTGGAGCCTTGTACCACAACAAAGACTGCTTGTCCCAGCAGGCCTGCCAGGAAATGGTTTCCAAAATGGTGCACCTGGTCTTTGACTATGCAGATGTGGTCTATGGTACAACCCCTTCTTTTCCCTTGCCAGACTGGACACCCTCTGTGATGACTTCTGTTGCTTTGCTACCAAATCCCCTTTTCGTACTCATCGCCTCTCCCATTACTCCTCCCTATCCATCCTCCCCCTACCCTCATGTCACCAGTCTCATGATGCTTTCTTCATCTCCAAATACTGGTTTGGGTCTTTGCAAACCTACGTAGTCACACTCCACTAACCCATGCCCTCTGCATCACACTTCTTCTACTCCAGGGGTCTTCGTACCTTCTCCCTCCCCCACCCTCACTTCTCTGCTGGGAAGTCAGCATCCTCCTATCATCTTCCCATCCTCCGGAACCAGTGCCTCTCCCATCTCTGTCTCTCACTCTCTTCTGTTTCCCTTACGCATCAGCTAAAGCTCCTCACCTCCCACTCCTCCTCCTGTCAGCCCCCCCTCCTGACCTGCCCCTGTTGCCATGTTCACCCTCGCCATGGTCACCCTGGAATCAGTTATTGTCACTACAACACATTCTTTTGTCATTGTGTTTGTTTGTGCGCACTCATAAGAAATACATTGCGTCAGTCTCCTTCACTAGCGGGTTGTGGAGGCGTGGCAGTGTTGTTGCCAATGCAGGCAGCCAATTTTGGGGCTGGTCTGTGTGGCACAAATAGAGGATTACACTGTCCATGACAGCACTAATATAGCTTACCACTATACACAAAGAAATTTGCCGCTGCAATCAGGGAGCGCCCTGTCATGAAACAGTCAGCTGTGTTTGCTTGCAGGGCGATCCCTGACTGCAGCAGTGAATTAGAGCTGCATTGTCTGGTGTCCCATTTCAAACAAACATGGCAGCGGCTTCTCCATCAGCCTCTCACAGTCCCCACGGAAGCCGATGGATGGCCACTGCCTCTCACAGTCCCCATTACAGCCGATGGGGGTGCCCAATCCCCCTGTTGGCATGCCCCCTCCCCAGTTTATTTGCGGATGGGGTAGCCCAATCCCCATTGGCATGATACACCCCATCTGTTGTGTGCCCAGGGGGTGCCCAATCCCCCTCAGCTCATGCACGCACCCCCCAACTTTCTGCCAACGGGGTGCCAGGTCACCATTGGCTACAGACCCCTCCAAAAGAAACACTGAGGTGGCATGCTGGGAGCTCACCCCAGTGTGCCAAAGTACCTGCAAAAGCAGAAAACCTTCCTGCGTTGTTTTTCTATTTTTTTTTTTGTTTCCTGTAAAAGAAAAACGGTCCCTCGTTGAGTCCTGTGCCCCTCCCCCAACCTGCAGCCACCCTCTGCGCACCCCACCTCCCCACACCTCCCCCTCACCCCATACTTAGTTCTGGAGCCCAGCATGATGATCTCCGGTGGACCGGGAACACATCTACCACTTCAAAGCTGACCGCAAACTGAAGAAATCCCGGTAAGCTGTATAATGGCATAAATGTTTTTGTTTTTTTTTCAACTTATGTGGTTATCTCGTTCATTTTTCCAAATTTCTGCACCAAATTTTCAACATGGGGTTCTTGGGACCCCGTCTCATGAATTCAGTGACCGTCACCTGGTTATTTGGTCCCGAAAGGTGATTTTGTGGTCACTGCACAGAGTCACCTTTCGGGACTGATTAATGAAACAACAGTGTTTCTGTTCATGAGGTGGGCTCTCAAAAACCCTATGTTGCAAATTTGGTGAAAAAATTCAAAAAAATTACTATTACGCGCATGCCTTGCATAGTTTCCATGCACACTCATAAGATTGCAAATTTGTAATATTTTCAGTCCAGATTTTCAACATTGCCATTTTTCCACGCCTCCTTTTGAACAGCACAGCTGTCATTTTTCACATCCTGGCCGAAATGTGTTTTCGTGCTTCCGGCGCAGAATAGCGTGGTCGCTGTGGGAAATCAGTGTTCGGAACAGATTAAGAAACTCAGAGTGACACTGTTCTTGAGCAGAGGTCCTAAAATGCCTATGTTGAAAATTTGGTGACAAAAGTCCATAAAATGACTGTGTTATAAGCGTGCATTGTACAGTTTCACGTACCCTTGTAACTTCGCAAATTTGTAATAGTTTAACTCCAGATTTTCAACATTGGCATTTTTTCACATCTCTTTATGAACAGTACAGCAGTCATTTTTCACATCATGGCCAAAATATGTTTTCGCACTTCCGGCACAGAATAGCGCAGTCGCTGTGGGAAATCAATGTTCGGGACAGATTAAGAAAATCACAGTGACACTATTCATGAGCAGAGGTCCCAGAATGCCTGTGTTGAAAATCTGGTGTAACAAATCCCCCAAATAATTTCTTTACAGATGTGCATTGTGCAGTTTCTACACACGCTTGTGACTTCACCAATTTTTTGTTATATTTTCACTCCAGATTTTCAACATTACCATTTTTTACACCTCCTCATGAACAGTACAGCTGTCATTTTTCACATCCTGTTTGAAATGTGTTTTCACACCTGTGGCACCAAATGGCGCAGTCACTGTGCAAAATCACCTTTTGGCTCACAAGCTGATAGTGTCACTGTTCATGCAGTGCGGTCACAAAAAGCCCATGTTGAAAACTTGGCATGAAAATACCAAGAAATGCCCAGGGCATTAGGGTTTCCGACCATAATGCCCTACCCTTTAGGGACTGACATGCGTCAGGGGTGTGACTTGGGATTGTCGACAGTAATGCTTATGCCATTCCACCCCCAACCCCACTCTGCAGCAAGTAACAGACATCGAGATGTGCCTTGGACTCTTCAGCCCCAAAGCTCACCGCATTCTCCTATATTACACCCATTTCAGTGTATTTCCTTATGGAATGGGGAGAGTGTAAAGCCCGAACACCTCAAGGCACACCTTGACACTTGTTGGTGTCTGCAGGGTAGGGTGAGGTGAAATGGCATGAGCGTTATGGGCGATGACCCAAAGGCACACCCCAAAGCCTGTCCATCTCTGCAGGGTGGGGGGGGGGTTGGCGTCAGTTCAGTACTTCACTGACATTCCTATTTTGCATCTGTCTAACTCCTGCACTTTCAATGCTAATGCCAGCAAGCAAATATTTGGCATTGACAAATACTTGTTTTAATTGGATATTGGTACTGCGCGTAGAACCAACTTCTGTTCACTGTTTGCACTTTATCTTTGGAATACTTCTCTACTGCTGTTTTTAATTTATTGAATCCCCCCCCCCCCAAGTCATACCTGGAAATGAGCTTTGGCCCAGCATGCCTTTCCTGTTTAACAATTTTTAAATAAATAAACAAATCAGCAAGTGCACAGCCTGCTTAAGTGTGCATTTTGTTTGTACAAAAGGGCGGTGCATTTAAGCGGGCTGCCCTGTAGCCCATGTTCTCCAAGTCATCAACCAACTTGATCGCTGTCCTCTGTACACTATCATTGCACTATCCTTCCTCAGCTGATGACGGGACAGGAACTGCACACTGTACTCAAGATGGGACCTGACCAAAGATGTGTATAAGGGTATTATAATTTGTGTAGATTTACTGGCTAGTAAGGTGAAGGATAATTATAAATCCTTCTACTCCTGTATAAACAATAAAAGGGGAAGAGCTGAAAGTATAGGTCCACTAAAAAATGGGGATGGCACAACAGTCACTGATAACAGTGAAATGACCAAACAATACAATGCATTTTCCACATCAGTCTTTGACAACAAATCCATGGGAACTAAGAATCACTTACCTGTATCAAGAGAAACCCACCTAGCTATAGACCGTGATAACATCAGAGATAAACTTCTCAAATTAGACCAGAATAAAGCACAAGGGCCTGATGGGTTACATCCCCGAGTTATCAGAGAGCTCGCACATGAGATTACAGGCCCACTGACAGCTATATTCCAGAAATCCCTGGATTCAGGAGAGATTTTTGAGGTCTGGAGACAGACAGAGGTGGAGCCCATACACTAAAAGGGTTCCAAGCAGGTAGTGGGGAATTACAGGCCTATTAACCTGACTGCAATTCTGGGCAAGGTACTAGAAGGGGTTATAAAGGATCATATTGTACTCTCTATGCAGCAAAAGGGGGATATTGATTACACCCAGCACAGTTTTACCAAGGGTCGATCCTGCCAGACAAACCTCCTGGAATTCTACGGTAAAGTCAGCAGTGCATTCGACATAGGGGAATCTGTTGGCATTATCTTTTTAGTCCTTTCCACATCATTCAACAAGGTCCCACATAGGGAACTTGTTGATGCCTTAATTGACCACAACATCTAGGGTAATATCAGTAAATGGATAGCATCCTGGTTGGCCAGCAGGAAACAGAGGGTGTGTATCCGAGGGGCGTATTCTGACTGGTCAGAAGTCACCAGTGGGGTCCTGCAGGGTTCCATATTGGGACCCTGCCTATTCAATATCTATATTTCCTCCATGAACCCCATAGAGAAGGTCTGGGAGTCTAAATTTGCAGATGATACAAGGTTGGGCCTACCAGTAAATAATCCTAAAGATGCAGGCACACTACAATCAGCCTTGGGTGATGTGGAAGAGTGGGCAGTAATTCACAAGTTAACATTTAATGCTGAAAAATGCACTGTGATGCACTTGGGGACCAAAAATCAGAATACAAGTAGAGGTTAAATGGACTTACCTTGAAGGAAGTCATGGATGAAAGGGACATTGGTGTGAGAATATCAAATTATTTAAGTTTCAGATTACACTGCAACCAAGTAATCTAAAAAGTTAGCTGTATACTAAACTGCATCAAGAGACATATCAACAGCAGTGACAGGGAAGTGATAGTTCCCTTGCACAGCTCCCTGGTAAGACTCCATATGAAGTATTGTGACCAGTTTTGGCCCCAGGAGGCGAAACTGAAGTAAAAGCTCTGGAGAGGGTACAGAGAAGGGCTGCAGCACTAAACTAGTCAGTAATATAAGGAATTGGGAATATGAGGAGAGGCTAACTGAGTTAGGGATGTACTCACTGGAGTACCACAGGTTAAGAGGAGACGTGTGCTTGATTTTCAGAGCACTTTTGGACCCTGTTCTGTGGGATCAGTTGGGCCCAGAAATCAAAATCAAAATTATAGTATGAGAGCACACCCATTGCAAATCACAGGCAGGGCATATCGGTCTACCAAAAGAAATTACTGGTTCTCAGTAAGAGTCCAGAAAGTCTGGAACAGCTTACCAGTGGAAGTAGTGGTAAGCAATACTGGAGGGAAATTTAAGCATAGACATGCCAATTATTTAATAAAGGAATAATGCCTGACAGGGTGGGTGTTATGCAGGGATAACATCCCACCTCGGGTGGTTGGGCCCGAGGCCACTGGCCAAGGGCATCCATCACCTGAGAAGGGATGTTATCCCAGCATAACACTCACCCTGGAGGGCATTATTCCTATTATACAATGGCTTGTTGTTTTATAATAAAAAATAATTTTAAAGAATGTTTTTGTTACTGTGTAAAAATATTTTTGTTTGCAAATGATGATAAAGCAATAAATGATCCAAATATAGGTACAACAAATGGTCCAAACAGTCAGCAGGGATGTTACGCCAGGATAACATCCCTGCTGTGATGGCCAACTGACCAATCAGAAGCCAAGATTCTTTCTTGTCATTGTATAGTAAATAAAAATATTAGGGGTTATTACTAAGTGGTGAGCATTATAGACTTAGGTCTTCCTTGCTCTGGTAAACCTATGAAACCTGCAAATTTTCTCATAATGCATGCCATGATTTTGTTTGTCTTGCTACTTGTAGTAGTAGTAGTAGTAGTAAAAATCTGTATCTTTAAACAGGAATAAGCTGGCACTTACACACCATTAGGACCAAGGTCTTATTTTCAAGGTGGTCCTGTTAAGAATATAAGTACAAAAGATATATAAAATATGGTTTACATGTAGTTCACCTAATTGACAAATAGGCACAATAAAGTCCTATATTCAAGTTCAAGTTTCACGTTTATTGCAGAAAAACTCCATTGAGCAAGCTCATTCACAAGGAGGTCCTGAAGGTCATACACATACAGTGGCACATTATACAAAAACATCATATCGATAAATATACAGAAATGCATACAGTGCAGTCCAAAACAGTGTAGGATACAATCAAGTGTATAAAGAACATATTGCACTTGCTACGCATAGTTAAAGGATAGACATGACAGATAATACATTTAATTCAAATAACTTTATCAAGCTTTACTAGGAGACTGTCTAACTAACGTACCCAATTTATCCTATCCTTAAAGTCGTAGAGAAAGACAGAACAGTTCATATCTAGATGCTATGAAACCTACTTACTCTAATTGCCTTACCCTATCTGACCATTCAAGCTGCAGTCGAATAATGTTAAGTGAAAATGGGTTACAAATAAAATGCATATCTTATAAATAGATGCTACACTTGGGTATCTAAATTCATATTCATGACCAAGCATATTTTATGTATTATCAACCATTACACATGCATCAAAACGCCAGTTCTTGTTTTATTGCTGACACAACCATTTTTGAAGTTTTAGCAGTGTTTTTAAAATGTTCACTTACGTTATTCCATGTAGTTATAGCTACAAAGGGAAAGGTAATTTCTCCGTATTTGATTTTTGGTCTCAACAGTTTGTAGTCCCTAATGCTACTTTTCCTTAAACAATGTTTATGTTAAGTTTTTTCTAATCTTTCAAAAAAATACAATGGGTTGGATCTGGCAATTACTTTGAAAATTTGGTTAGCCCATACTACCGTTCATAGGTGCATAGAAATATAGAATATGACGGCAGATAAGAATCAACTGGTCCACCTAGTCTGCCCATTTCCATACTTGGTTTGGCAATCCCTACCCTTATCTGGACTGCTGTTGCCCCACTCTGCTGCACAACAGGGTGCCTTTATGCTTAACCCATGCACTTTTGAATCCCCATACTGTTTTCACTTCCACCAAATCCGCTGGTAGGCTGTTCTACAAATTCACCACCCTCTCTGTGAAAAAATACTTCCTAGCATTCCCCCTAAGCCACCCTCCCTTCAGCCTCATGTTATGTCCCCTTGTCCTTGTGTACCTTCTTCTCTGAAATATGCTCCTTTTGTATTCAAGCGGTAGCCAACTAAGTTCTTCATATACTTTGCAGTGAGGTGTTTTGTAGTCACAACGAAGAATAAATCTAGTCAATTGATTATATAAAATGTTAACCATTTTTAATGATGTTTTGTTTGCAAAACTGTACTCATGGCTACCGTAGTCTGGGATTGGGATCAGTAATTGATTTACAGTAGTTGTTCGCATCTGTTTACTTATGCAGTATCCTACATGTCTAAAGGCACCAATTCTACAATTTACTCTTTTGATCATTTCACTAACATGATATTCAAACTTTAAATTTTGATCATCCCAAACTCTGAGATACTCAGTTAACTGAGCAAGGGCTTCACCTTTGTTTGTTTTAATTTCAGTCCTGAGATTCTGCGAATCTTTTTTGGGTGAGACTTACTAAATAACATTGTTTAGGATTTTTTGCAGTTCAGAACCAACCTAGACTTGTCAAACCATGTGCAAAGTGTCGCAAAGTCCAGTTGTAATTTCTCCATCATTTGGTAGTTTTTTTATACCAGGAAGTACAATAACAGTATTGCCTGTGTATAGCCTCATTTTAGAATTATGCATTACATCTGTTAGTTGATTTATGTATATTAGGAATAAAGCTGCACCTAATATTGATCCCTGAGGGATACGAACTAAAACTGTTGCTTTAGCTGAGAGTTCACCTCCAGTTGTGACCTGTTGTATTCTTTAAGTCAACTAGGACCCAAACCAATTACTTGTTTCCCCTGAAATACCAGTATCCAGCAGTCAGTTCATTAAAATGTAATAATCCACAGTGGCAAGGCTATACATCTCAGCTGATGCTTCTCTTGTTCACAGTCATTGGCCATAGCTGCTGCCCCACACTGCTACTCCCACTTAATGTTGATTCTGATCAGTGCTCCCAAGTGTTTTTCCTGCTTGATTTCAGTACTCCCCCGTGCCATGTAGGTAGTACTTTCTGTTTGTGTTATTTCTTTCCTACAGTAAATACAGCACCTTGCATATCTGAGCAGAGAAGTTCATCTGCCCTTTTTCTGCCCATTTCCCAACCCAGTCTAGAACTTTTTGCATTTCATCTATCTACTGTTGTGATGTAACTATGCTGCCCATCATGGCACCACTAGCTAATGTGGTGATCCAGCTACTACTACCCATTTACCCATCTCCAGGTCAGTTATGAATATATTGAACAATGTAGGTCCCAGAACCAACCCCTGTGGTGACCTGTTTCCATGGTGATTGGTTACCATTAAAGATGACTGTGCCTTGTACACTGCATCCAGTTTTGAACCTATTAAAGCACCCCACAGTTATACTTAGGTTCTTTATGAATTAGCCTCCTTTGGGGAACAGGATCAACACTTCTTCAGGGTATGGTCCATACATCTCAGCTGTCACTTCTCTTGTTCATAATCATTGTTTCATGATAAATCATTGCCATATACTTTGAAAATTCATGCCTTTCTTTCCAGCTGAATATAATAGGTCTGTCAGTGCTGTGTTTCTTATGCATTTCTCAGCTGCAGTTTGTCCTCCTTTATTTTTTCTAGTGTCCAAGAAATGTGAAAAAAAAAAACACAGCGAGCACTGAAAGAACTAACTTAACCAGCTGAAAAGACACAATCCCTGAATAGGTGGAGTAAGTGAATCCATGAGAACACTGGTTGTAAAAGTGGTGTGGAACAGAAAGAGAAACTAAAAAAACTCAAAGTTGCAGAGTGAGTTTTTTATTCTGTTTCATAGCCTTGGTTGGTTGCCATTTTCTGGTTCCAGTGACTTGAAGACAAGCAGAGGTTTTGGAAGCTGACATTGGCATTCCCCGGTATACAGTGAATGCCGGAGAAGACAGGGATGCAAGCATCCCAAATCCTCAGTCGATCACTGGGGTTGCTTTGCGAGCAGAGGTAGGTGCCTCCCTCCCCAAATTAGGCAGCACTGCCATCAGCAGCTCCACTGGATTGTGTTCCACCAACAAACAGAAACCTGGCTTGCTGGTGAGCTACATTTGCTCACTTGGTAGCCCAGTACATTACTGTTGGTCCGTATAGTGACCCTGCTTCCTTTTTCTTACCAGAAATGGGAAACAGAGATCCACATGGTAGCCCAGTGGTAGCACTTTCCATTATCATACTTACAGTCCAGGTAGCAGACATGAGAGGCAGCAGACAGGTGACCAGGGAAGGGAGGACTGCTGCTGCTGCTGGCAGTGTGTCCCAGTCTTGGAAGGGTAGTGCTGCAACTAAGAACACTGTAACACTGAGTGAAGCAGAGCCCCTAGATCATTAAACCAAATCTGACCAACAGCCTACAACTTTAGCACAAAAACAAAACACCCACTCTAGGGTGTATCGTTATTTCGACACTCATGCAAGTAAGGGAAATGTTGGTGTCTGGTATGGGTGCTGCTCTTGTCCTATGAGTTACCGTTACAGGTTTTTTTTTTTTTTTTTTTTTCACCATGTACAAAATAATAAAATGAAATAATGATACACCCTAGCCTGGGGTGTTTTTTGTGCTTAAGGTGTGTGTGAAGCCCTGGTTTTTAGTCCAATAGGGCATTGCCACAGCCTGCTGCTACAGTGGCACCTCCCAGTGAGCTGGAGAACTACCTATCTTCCTTGCAAGCTGTAGGTCCTAATGCTGTGTCTTCTTGGTGCTGTAGGGAGCCAGCAGGGTTACAGAGGGTCACACTGAGAAATACTAAGATAGTGAGTCTGAAATCTTATTAAAGGACATCTAAACAGGGCACCTTTTGCAAATCAAAATTGCAGAATTGCAAAACTTTGGGCTGTAGGTTGAAACCTTACCTATGTTATGCTGTGCTCCGTTTTGTAGGAAAATCCTGTTCAGTATTGTGTAGTCAGGTTTTAAAAAATGTTAACAAACTAGGTATGCATTCAAATGCCATGCTCCGGAATCATCCTAAAATGGCCATGACGTCCTTGTGTGGGTGTGTCAATGGAGTGACAGTGCTCTAGAGTGATCATTGCATGTGTATGGGGATCTGTTAAACATACTTATCTTATCACCTTTAGATTGTATTTATCAGCAAATCCGTTACTATGCATGTGTGACCTTTTCGTGCTTCTAGGTTGGGATGGTCAGTGACCAGGATGCTGTAATGTGTCACATTAGATGGATGCATTTACAGCACTTCCACCTCTGTTTATCACAACCTGGAAGTAAATAGCCAGAGTGCTCAATCAGCTGCAGGCCAGTCAGCACATAGGTGCCTCTGTCTCTGCACTTGACATGTGTCAGGACCTTGCTGGGTTCCCTATGAATAGATTTGGGGGTGCCTTATATTAAAGGCACGGTGAGGGACTGGGGTTCTGCAGCTGGTACAGGGACTGGGTGGGCTGAAGATGTGATGCCAGCAGCAGCCTGTGCATGTATGGCATAGGGACTGGACTTTGCTGTGTCTCTGGGTTTGGGATTAGCCCCTCTAGTCACCTGGGCATGGAACTCCCTTCTAGTCACTCAGGCATGGAACTATTACATATTTTAGTATTGCTGGCCATGAGACTAGGGCACCCCCCAATAACCAAAAGATGGGGCCAAAGAAGCTTTTAGGGGACTATTTCAGGGGAGTGGGGGATCATTTGTTTATAGCACCGCTCAGGGGTAGTTCATTTTGTCATGTCCCCAGGAATGGGTCTAGCCATTGCAGGGGTCAATGATGAGCACTTTAGCTTAAGGCTGATTTCTACGAGGGAGATGAGTAAATATAATGTAATATAGTGTTTTGTAGCATGTCTGCCAAATGTAGTTTTAACCTCAGGCAATCAAGTACAGTCAAATATCTGAATACTTTGGTGGCATTTGACGAATATACATTAGATGATTTTGACATTCACATACCCCAGATATAGAAAAAACAGCCATCAGTGGCATGTACACCTCAACCCGCGACTCTCTTTTTGATTACATATTTCTTAAGCACAGCCTTTTCACATTGTCGATAGCCTTTTCACATGTTTTCATGTCACAGCTAAGGAAATTCTGTTGTCCACTTGCCTTCTGTTAATGATGCATACAGCATCTTCAAACAGATTGGGTCCCCTAAACTGTCTGTCATAAACTTATGGACAGTTTTCAGGTCCCTAGACTCTGTACTACTGTGTGATAATTACTAGAAGTTGTAAATGGATGTGGACTTTGTGGACCACACCTCCTGCATGAAAAAATGGCGCTGTCTAGGGTGAATATGCAGCTGTACTTAGATTAAAATTCCACTCAAAGGGGGAAAATCCTTAAACTACCTTTAAAGGTGATCCTCTGAAGAAGATCTGCTAGAAGAAGTGCATTGAAAGTAATTGGTCACCAAAGATGCAACATGGAAGTGCTCAAACATAAATGTACTGTAAAAGGGTGCTCTTCTGTGAAGGCAAATGTGGGCTACCCTCCCTACTTTCTCAATAAAAACATAATACAGTAGCACACGCATCTTGGTACTAGTGTCTTTTGAACCCTCACATCTAGTTTCCTGCCTTGTCATGATATTACAAGGATTTATGACCTTAGTGCATTGTTATTACATTTACTGTAGATGCATATATTGTATGTAATTCTTTACTGGCAATAAGATGTTCATATGACCTTCTGTGTAACACGATCAAAGAGACGTGTTGAAGAAGTGAAAGAGGGGCTCTAGGTCTTTATTTCATATTTCCCATGATGTGTTGAATCATCTGTTTCCTCATATGTCCCCATCTACTTTTACAGAGTATCCCCAAAGAGCTATCTGTGAAACATAAGACCCTACAAACAGGCCTAAGCTATTCTTTAACAACTCAGTCAAAATTATTTTTGTCATATTTTGTGTATGGGAAACATCACAAGTAGGAAAATGTTACAGACTTGATCTCACCGTGAAACCTGATTTTAGTCTGCTCTGAGGTATCAGTGGTTTGGGGCGGTGCAAGAGATTGTAAAGTATTTTAATGAGACTGCTCTAAAAATAAATTGTTGGTAAAGTTAAAAAAAAAACATTTCAGTCTGATGCTACTATGACTTCTCTTGGAGTCATGTTCCACAAATGTGCTGTACCAGAGGGGCTGAAAACTGTTTAAATAAATTTGTATGGACAATTGTTTGCTAATGTAGATAATTACAGCAGAGGCTCAGGTTTCCCTGTAGGTAGCCTAATCACTTTTGTGGCATATATAGTAGGTTTCCTAATCCCTAGTGGCATACGTGCATATTTTAGAAGTGAAACTAAGGACTTCTGTAGCTGACTGGTCAAACCTCTAAGGCTTTGCTTCTTCCTTTGTTAAGAGAAAAATAACTAGGCAAGAAATGCACAATGCCTTGTCAATTGCCATGGATTCTTTTTTTTTTTTTTGCCTGAGAGACTTTTTTTTTATCTTTACACTGCAAATTTTCTTAAAGCAGCAATAGAGTGGCAAAAATGTTCATCATATAGTGCATTAGCAAAAATGTATTTCTCACATTCTTCGATTCATAATTAGTATCTGATTTCCTCAGATATTTAAAAAAGAATGGTTTTATATCTGTTTTGTAATTGATTTGCATCGTTAATGATGGCTGCTATTCAAAATGGGCCTGATGCATGAAAGGGCAGGTAATACGCGCCCATGTATCTATGTGGCCCTGGACAGGCGCAGGGTAAGCAGTATCCACTACCGCCAGCACCTGCGATGTACCTGTCCACGGGCATGCCCCCAAGGCGTGCATGGTCATGCGGGCGGTCAGGGCGGAGCCGCGGACCTGGGCGGACATCCAATCAGATGCCCATACTGGGTCCCTGAGTGGATCCCTTGCTTCCTTGCAGAGGGCCCAGGGAGTGAGAGAACAGCCACATATGGCGGCACTGAAGACACACCTTTGGGCAGTCACCCAAGCTGCTGCCCCATCCCTTCCCTGCAGCATAGTGGCCTGGGGCAACACAGTGGTCCAGTTCCTGGTACCACTGCGCCTGGCAGCCATCATTCATGGGGCTGCACACCAGGTTATGCCACATCTGGCAGGTGTACCTTGCACCCCCCCCGCCTGGCATTACACGGCGTAGTGAATGCCACATAGTGCAGCTGTGCCCCCGACACGCCCCCAGCATGGACATCCCCAAGAGGCCTAGGAAGCGGGTTCGTAAGCGCCTTGCACTGCATGTACGCACCCTTGGTGAATGCCTCCGGGAGTCCATGGGACCCCCACTGCATGGCATTCACCCATGAGGTTGCCTACGTGCCTCGGATACACGGCATGTAGGCAACATTTTTGTTAGTGTATAGGACCCAGTATTTGGAAATCTCTTTTGTAGAGGGTTTCTTCTGACTCCAAATACTGCATTTAAACTGTCAATATATTACGTTGGTGCTAGCACGGGTTTCTGACAGTAAATAGCATCACACCACACCAGGATTTTTTTCATTGTCGGTGTCGCAAGGGGGCTAAAACATTTGAAAACTTCAAAATCCTCCAGCCCTGTGGCACAGTGATAGTGCTACTGCATGCAGTGCCAGTGAGGCAAGTTCAGGAATGGACTTGTTTTACCAAGGGTCGGTTGTGCGAAGGAGAGTTGAGCATTCCATGGACTGCTCTTCTCCTTCATGGAGGGGGGCCAGTATGTCTCCTTTCATCACTGCCACCTGCGGAGGCTAGGTGGTACAGTAGTGGGCACCCAGTAATGAGAGAACTGCTGCAGACACCCTGTAACATGTAGGTACATCAGCACACACACAAACATGTTGCACACAATTCGGGCCCTTGGGAAAACAGGTCAAAAAACTCTGGAGAAAAAATTCCTCGACCGTAGAATGATGGTGTGACCTTACGGGCCCTGCACCACTGTCTGAGTCACCCACTCACCACATAGTGGTCCTGGTTAAGTCCTAGAGAAGGTAGGTGACATGGCTGGGGTCACAACCTGATGATGGCTGGTGGGGGAATCATGGTGCATCAATACATTATGAAAACAAAAACTTAAGAAAGTACGTCTCAGTTCAAGAGTAAAATAAAATTGAAAATAACATCTGGTGTAGGTATGATGTTTTTTCCTGAAATATATTATTACAAAAAAAAAATGATGACTACAAATACTGCGCCTTTAAGGATACATTCATCAGGCTAAAACAACATTTTGGATCTCATGCCTTAATGTGGACAGAGGCTGATCCAAAATGTTTCCTTTTCTCTAATGTGTTTTTAGTAAATACGTTTCTTCCTTTCTTATTGTATTACATTGTATCAAACTGAATATGCATTGCCTGATAGTATTCCCCTTCCATTATGCAGTGCCTTGTTTCATGTCTTTTCCCTTCCTTGCCTATTGTATTACAATGTATTCTACTGTACACATCACCTTGTAATATCCCGTGTTGTGCCTGAAAATAGGCATTGATTGCCTAGTGTGCTTACCTGGTTAACAAAAACTAAATAAATAATGTCCTGCAGCATCATTTTATGCAAAGCACAGCTAGAGAAAAAAGATGTTTTTAAAAATTAAGGAAAACAGTGCTTAAATATGTCATTAAGCTATAGTGATCAGATGACTGCATCATGAATCCTCATAAACTTGTGTATTCATGACACACTTTTTAACACAACATTGCACATGCACATTGACTTTTGTACACCTGTATCTGCAGTATGGGATACTTGCAAATGTCTGTATCACAAATGGATAATTTCAGATAACATTTTCTACTATTGTTTTTTATATTTTTAAGACACTGAGTTGTATGATGTGTTTTTAAACTTTGTTAGGCGCCTTGGTTCTTGAAAGGTGCCATAAAAATAAAACTTATTATTATTATTATTTTTTCCTGCACATCCACTGCCTCATTCTGTTTTTTATAAAAGAAGAAGAAGGACTGTGGTATGCTCTTAACCATGTACCACACTGTTTTTATAATGTTCTGTTACATAACTCCATGTTTAAAATAAGTCTATTGTCCTTCAGCTCCCGTTTTTAAAGTGCCGTAGTTTTACAATATTATGAAGAACTCTAGGCATTCTAAGACAGTGTTACAATGATGATAGATGTAGAAGGCATATGCACTGGCCTAACATGGAATATGTAATTGATCTCCAAGGGTGTGGGGCTGGAACATTACTCTCAAGAGGTATTAAATGTCATGTTCCAAGTCAAGCAATTCCTTGTCCAATTTACACAACTGCAGAGATAACTAATAGCAAAAAATGCATAGTTTTTCATTTACTTTTCTGGGGGGGGGGGCTGAAGGAATTAATAGTGTCCTTTTATTTTAAATTGTTCTTTCTTAGCATAGGACTGAACAGCAGGGTAAATACAAATGTGTGTATCCATGTGTCTTCTCCTGACGCAAGAATATACATGAAGAGTTTATCAAGTGAAATGAATTAGTCTCTCCTGGCACAGGGTTAAACACCAGTAATAATACAGTTACTGATTTTTTCCTCCAACTCTTGTGTGCTGGACTTAGATCCTGAAGTATATAGAGCTCACAGCTTCAGTGGGGGATCGAACTGAGCCAAGACTGTGGCTAAGATTGGTTCTGGGTGAGTGCATCAAGAATGTGAGATGTGTGGCTGGCCCAGTAGCGCTGAGGGTTGAGACGCTGGATGCCACACCTCGCTCCACACCGGCGACCCGGGTTCGGGAGCGGACTCAGGTCACCGTGGCTTGGCAGGTGTGGAGAAGGATGGATCGTCCGAGTGACTGCTCTCCCTCTACAGGTTGGGGGGGATCCCAGTTGTCAGTGCACTTTCGGCCCCTAGCAGAGGCTGGGGGTGGTGCACTGTCAAGATGCATTGGGGGCTAAGTTGGGGCATGGTGCTGGGAGGGAGGGAGTGCGGACACCCCACTTGCACAGGGGTAGAAAAGGGAAAAATCTGGTGACCGGTCACGGCGGCTTGGTGGCCATCTGACGGGGTGCCCGGCTCGGGGGGTTATCACCGAACACTGGATCCTGACCAGATGGAGAGTGGAGGGTCTCTCCACCACCTCGCCATGGGGGGTAATCCACGAGGGTAACAGGCGAGGGTCCCCAAGGGAGCTGGGAGGTACCGGACGGTGGCCAGAGACTAGGATGTGCAGAGGACTGGGGCAGACCGGGAGCCAGGTAGGGAAAAAAGGAATAAGAAAAAAAAAAGCAAGATTTGGAAGTTTAACTTTCAGCTGTGTCGGGGTTGTTCTCCGGGGAAGGTCACCCCCCCCAAGGGCCACACCTGCCCTTACTCCCACAGGGCTGCCAGTGGCCCCACTGTCTGCCCATATTTCTAACATGGGCAGTGGCTCCCTCAGGGCAGGAGACTTTGGCCTTCACTCCTGTAGCCCCTGGCGCTGAGGCCCGTCACTGCCGGTTCTCAGCCAGAGGCTCGACATGGCATAGGTGCATGATTGGCATCGGCTCCTCTGCCGTGGCCCCTTCCCTGGACAAAGCACTGCCTATGTCGGTCTCCTCTATGGGGTCCAACACCAGTCCTTCTCAGCAGCACCTGCAGTAGGCTACTGGCATTTCCTCCAGTCTGGCGTCACCTCTGCCTTCACCAGGGAGATCTCCTTCCCCCAAGCACCAGCTTCCCCTCACCCAACACTGGTGGATTCTCCTCCCAGGCATCGTCAGCCGGTCCCCACTGGGCCACTGCCTGTACTGCCATGGCCACAGTCTGTGGGCCTGGCACCAATATTGTCTCACCCGTAGCTAGTGGGCCCACCACCAGTATTGCCTTTACCGCAGCCTGTGGGCCCAACACTGGTCCCACAGCTGGTGCTGGCTGGCTCCTCACCGGGGTAGCCTATGCTGACCCCGATGCCGTCCTTTCCTTACCCGGTGCTGGCCGATCCTTATCCACCGGTATGTAATTACCCTGCCCCTGTGGTCTACAATGGCCTGTTCTCTGCATCGTGGTCTTTCATGCAGAAGCAGACACCGGCTCCTCAGGGCCCACCTCCAGTGTCCCATAGGCGGCCAACTGGTGACCTTCCAACCCCGGATGATTAGATATCAGAGCCTCTCATATGGTGGGGTCCACCAGGTGCAGACCCAACATTGACACCTGTGTTTGCCAGGGCAAGCGCCCACCAGCTGACAGCAAGCCAAAGGAGCCAGATTGGGGTGACTCCGATTATTTGGAGTATTCCTCCACATTAGGGACTCTTCTGAAGATGAAGAACCTGCTGAGGTGGTTCCCAAGTCCCCCCCCAGTGATCCATCGTTCATGAACATCATGAGGCACATCCAGGCCACCATGGGCTGGGAAACGGAAAAACAGGACCTGGAGCCTCGTCGTCTGGCCATTAATTTGAGGCAGTCTCATGCCCTCCCCGTGGTTGTGCCCCCCCCTCCATTGACTGTTATGAAGATGTCATTATGGCAGCTTGGAATCACCCCTCTACAACTCCAACCATGCCTAAAACATCGGACAGGCTCTACCATGCTCCAGCTTTTAAACCTTTTTTGGGAGCCCAACCCAAAGCTGACTGTAGTCATCAGCGTGGCACATGACTGCACCAAGAGGCCCAAGCACCTCATTGCCCTTCCACCTGATGGAATCCAGACAACTGGACCACCTGGGCAAGCAAGTTTTGCTTCCTCCACTCTGGCCATCTGGGCCATTAATTACTTAGCCCACATGGTCCAATATCAGAATGTTCTCTGGAACCAGGCCAAGGAAATAGTGCAGGCTTTGCCCAGTGACCTCTCCAAAACACAGCTTGCTCAGCTCCTCAAGGCAGGCTCCGATGTTGGTAGCCATGGCTTTACGTCCGCCTATAATGCTGTGGCTGCCTCGGGCAGGGGAGCAGCTGCAGTCATCTGCCTGTGGAGCCATTCCTAACTCTGGGTGTCTGGCTTCACCTCTGAGTGCAGTCCAGCGTTTTGGATGCCCACTTATGGGGCTCCGTTCTGTTTGTCCAGGATCTAATTTCCTCCCTTCGGGAGTTGGGCCATGCCCTCTGGACTGTTCACTCCCTCCTGCATCATACCCACCCTAAGACTGGTCAGTGGCCTCCATTTCGCCACTCCTCCTGCAGGCAGGCCCGCCCACCTGCCAAAGGTCAGGGCAAACACAAAGCAGCATCAGCCTCATCCTCAGCTGCCACCAAAGCCCCTTGAGCACCCATGGCTGCCCTCCCAGTGCTCGCTTCTACTTCCTGAGCCCTTGGCTGCCCCCCCCCAAGAAAGCATTCTGGGGGAGGCTGTCTGGGTCAGTTCTCCCTTCACCTCAACAGGTGGTGGGACATTACCTCATACAGTTGGGTTCTGCAGATCATAGAACATGGCCACACAGTAGAGCTTCTCAAGTGGCCCCCAGAAAATCCTTTGGGAAACTCCTCTTACCTCCCAGCTCATCTGTCTCTCTTCTGGGAGGTAATTCAGGCTCTTCTGCAAAAAAGAGCCATAGAGCCCATGCCTCTGGGCCAGTGGGGCAAGAAATTCTACTCCCACTTCTTCCTAGTCCCCAAAAAGACTGGGGATCTCTGACCCATCCAGGATCTGCGTCATCTGAATTTGTACATACCAGAGTACAAATGCTTCAGGATGGTCACCCTTCAAGGGTTGTTGCCCCTCCTGCACCGGGGAGATTGGCTCAGTTCTCTGGACACACAGGATGCGTATCTGCATATCAAACTTTTTCCTTCCCATTGGTGCATCTTCCGCTTCAGTTTCCAGGGAGCCCATTTTCAATTCAGTGTCCTCCCTTCAGGCCTTTCTTTAGCCCCCAGGGTCTTTACCAAATGCCTAGCAGTGGCAGTGGCTGCCTTGAGGAGGCAGGGTTTTTACATGTTTCCCTATCTGGATGATTGGCTGTTAACAGCCCCCTCCAGGGTCTGGCTTGTCCAGACCCTGGCATACACCTTCTGCCTCTCCCAGGCCTCAGGTATCACCATCAGTTGGCCAAAGTCCTGCCTGTCTCCTTGTCAGCACCTCCAGTATATAGGAGCAATTCTGGATACCGCCCAGGACATGGCCTTCTTGCCCATGGACAGGGTGGAATACTTGATGGTCCAGGCCCACCTGATTTCCTGCAGTTGCCAGGTCCCAGATAGGGTTTTTCTGAGACTCCGGAGTCACATGGCAGCAGCTATTGCCACAGTTCCCTTCACCCACCTTCACATGTGGGTACCTCGGTGGACATTGAGGGTTCATTGGGATCAATTTATGGATGAACTGGTCCAGATGGTCTTGGTCTTCAGTCCGGTCAAAAGAGTCCTGTCATGGTGGCTTGAGCCACCCAACCTGCTTCGGGGTGGGGGGTTTTCTTTCAAGTCCCGGCCTCTCGTCAGATTCTCATGATGGATGCCTCTGGTCTAGGCTGGGGAGCTCATTTGGGTACTCGCCAGATTCAAGGCACTTGGACAGAAGTAGAATAGGGTCTCCACATCAGTGTTCTGGAGATGCAAACAGTTCTGTATGCTCTGCAGGCCTTCCAGACTCATCTCCTCCCTGGTCCGCTGTTGGTCCAGACAGACAACATGTGCATGGTGTATTACATAAACGAGAGAACTCATTCACCATTGAGCACAGTCTGGAGCTCTCGGCCATCCATGTTCCAGGTGTCCAAAACATCCTTGCAGACAGTCTCAGCTGCTCCCGGTCAAGGGTTCATGAGTGTGAGCTTCTAGTCCCAGTGGTCAAAGATCTCTTCGACAGATGCGGTCACCCAGTGTTGGACCTTTTCGTGTCCCCACTCAACACAAAACTACCACTGTTTTGCTTGCTTAATCCTGGGCCTGGAGTTTTCTGGTGCGATGCATTGTCCCTCTCCTAGAAGTGGAGGTTTGTGTACACCTTCCCTCCCTTCCTGCTCTTCCAGAGGGTGCTGCTCAAACTCCAGTCGAAGTGGGTGGAGATGATACTCATAGCCCCTTCTAGCCATGTCAGATCTGGTTCTCCTTGCTGCAGCAACTGGCGGTGGAACCTCCATTGCAGTTGCCCCTGTGCACTGGTTTGTTCTCCCAGGACCAGGGCACCCTGGTCAATCCAGATCTAAAATTTCTGCATCTCCATGTGTGGCTCCTGTGGACTTAGCCATCGCCCACTCCGGTGTTTCCTCTAGGGTCACAGATGTCCTGGTGACTGCTAGGAAGCCCTTCACCAGGGTCACTTGTGCCACAAAATGGAATGGCTTCACCCTTTGGGCTGCTTCTAGCCAGCTGGACCCCTTCACCTGTCCTGTGAATCAGGTGCTGGAATACCTTCTCTCCCTCTCAGACTCGAGCTTGAAGTACTCCTCCCTCAAGGTGCATCTTTCTGCCATCTCTCCGTACCATGCACCTATCGAGGGCATGGCCGTGGCCCAACTTGAGGTGTCCTGTACTTTTCTGCAGAGCATCTTGCATCTGAAAACTCCCATTTGGGCCCCGTTCCCTCCGTGGGACCTCAATTCTTGTTGGAGAAACTCACATTACCTGTCTTTGAACTGGCCGCGAGTTGCGAGCTGTGCTTTCTGCCATGGAAAATGCTCTTTTTAGTTGCTGTTACTTCTGCTCATAGGATTTCCGACCTTCTGGCTGTCAAGTGTAAAGAGCTTTATTTGGTTTTTCACAAAGACAGGGTGTCTTTGTGTACCAATCCTAAGTTTCTTCCCAAGGTGGTGTTGGAGTTTACTTTGAACCAGTCCATCCACCTTCTGGTTTATTATCCTGAGTACTCTAATCAGGGAGAGGCCTTGCTCCATACTTTGGATGTATAGAGAATCTTGCAGTACTATATGCACCAGAACAAGACTTCTAGGAAGTCTGATCAGTTGATTGTTTCATTCGCCCTAAGAGAGCGGGTGCTCCAGTTTCGAAAGTGTTTGTCTAAGTGGTTAGCCAGTTGTATTACTTATTGCTACTGTAATCACAACAAGGACCTTCCAGGAGTGGTTAAGGGTCATTCCACCAGGGGTATGGCCACCTCCATGACTTGTTTCAGAAATGTATTCGCTGCAGACATTTGTGCAATGTCCACCTGGAGTTCTTTCCACACTTTCAGCAAGCATTACAGTCTGGACATTGCTTCTAAGCACAGGGCTGATTTCGGTCATGCCATTCTGCAGGGCCTTCTCTCTTAGGCCATTGGCTGCTGTCTAACCTCCTCTCTGTGCTGTTTTCTTTATACTGCCGGAACTGCTTGGGACTCACTCCTACCAGTGTTGGCCTGCTGCAAGAGCTTCCTCGAAATAAGATAGTACAGTTGTGTAAGAACTTACTGTAACCATAGATCTTCAAGAGGAGCTGTTGCAGCAGGCCATGATTTTCCCTCCCTACTTCCCCTGTCTTCTCTCTGCTGTTATCCTCTTCCTTTCACATGGGTTTTCTGCTTCCCTTTTTCCTTTTTGGCTCTCAAGAACCTTCTCGGTTTCTTCTTCTGCTGCTCGCTCTGGTCTCCATCGGGAGAAGTGAATAGGGTGTGGGGGACCACCCACCTTCATAGGAAAGGCTGATGTCAGAGGGTGACATCGATGGTGGGCAGTCCCCCATGATAGACTGCTAGCTAGAAAGTTTTCCATGTGGTCTTGGCACCTGACAGCTAAATCCTACCAATGTTGGCCTGCTGCAAGAGCATCTCTCCAAGATCTACTGTTGCGGTAAGTTCTTACGTAACTGTACTTTCTCATGACTGACTGCCTTCTTTGGCAGTACTACAGTACAGTGGAATAACTGGAGCAGTCCTGCATTTTTTCTTTACTTATTCTGCTGTCATCCAGTACTGCCTCTATTTAGATTTCTTTGGTTTTGGTACCCCGATCTCCTCAGCCTCAGCAACAGGCTCCCGAGGTGTCTTCCAGCATGCCCGGACCTGCTCTCGGTCAATCAGGGAAGGTCCTCACCCCAGACCTTCAGTCCCTGCACCTGACAGCCTGGTTTCTGAGTGGCTAGAGTTCCAGGTTTTGGGTCTCTCCAAAGATGTCCTCACTGTTGTTAAGGCATCCAGGAAGGAATCGACCAGGAGGTGCTGTGCCTTCAAATGGAAGAGGTTCTCCATTTGGTGTCAGTGCAAGGGCCTGGGCCCTTTGTCCTGTCTGTTGGCTAACATTCTCGACTACCTATGGGCTCTCTCCAAAGGGTGTCTTCGGTCTATGACCCTTAAGGTGCACCTGGCAGTAATCTCTGCCTACCGGGCACAGGCCGGTCATCAGACGGTGGCACAGGAGAAGGTGGTCTGGCACTTTTTCAAAGGCCTCGACCACATTTCCCCTCTAGTGCGTGAACCACCACCACTGTGGAATCTACTGCTGGTACTGGCAAAGTTCACGGGCAAGCCATTCGAACCAATTCACAGGAGTGAGATGTCACACCTGTCATGGAAGACTGCCTTCCTGGTGGCTATCATGTCAGCCAGAAGGATTGTGGAGCTCCAGGTGCTCTCTGTTGAGTCTCCCTATATAGTCTTCCACAGGGACAAGGTTGTCCTGTGCCCCAACCCGAAGTTCCTTCCGAAGGTTGTATCGGAGTTTCACCTGAACCAGGTGATGACTCTGCCTGTGTACTACCCCAGTCACACCTCAGAGGCAGAGTACAGGCTCCATACTTTGGACCTGAGAAGAGCGCTCTGTTATTACAAGGAGCATATGGCTGAAACTTGGGGAGAGGTTCGCCAGCTGTTTGTCACCTACGCTGAAGCCGCACCTGGCAGACCTGCAGCCAAGTGGATGATTGGCAGATGTATTACCTCTTGCATTGATCTCTGCTATAGGCTGGTGGGTAAGGAGCCTCACGGAAGTTCTTTGACTACCTTACAACCAGCAGGGTGCTGGTCCTACTGCAGGTTTTGGAGGTTTAGAAATATCTGTTTTTTCCTTCTTTCTTGGTACAGATTGTCAAAGAATCCATCAGGCAGGCTGCCATTCTTGATGTGGTGCTTACCAGCTGGAGGTGGTAGGAGCAATGGAAGTAGGGGATTCACTAGGGAATAGCGACCATAGCTCCATTTGGTTCGATCTGGCCCCAAGGACTGTAAAGTCCCAATTGAAACCTGAAGTCCTAGACTTTAGGAGGACAGACTTCAGCAGGCTGAGGGTACTGGTTAAGGAAACTTAGCTGGGGTAGGCAAATTGTAATGGGTGGAAGAGAGTTGGGGGTAATAAAGGAGGCTATTCTTGAGGCATCTAAGTTATGCATGAGAACGGTAGCTAAAAGGAATACGTTCAAGAGACCATTAAGGTTCTTGGTAAAAGTCAGGGAGGTGGTGGGGCTAAGAGAAAGGCCTTCTACAAGTACAAGGTGAAGCAGGGGGAGTAAGTTAAAAATCGTATACAATTTCCATCCAGAAATGAGGTCACATTGACAGAAAAAACAGAATTTGGGCTGGACAACCACTGCTTCCCCCTTTGCTGCCCTCCCTATTCAGGCTCTTCTGTGAGCCCCTTGCCCTTTTCTTCTCCTTGCTACAGAGGTCTATAGACAACCATTAAGCGTAGCTTCTTGCTCGAGGGAGCTATGAGTTGCACCCACAGTGACACTGAATCATTGTTATTACCCCTGATGTATCCATCTTCCACCACCTCAATGCCATTCCTGACACAGAGGGCTGCTTGTCCCCCTCTGCCTTTTCCTCTGTCTCTCCTGTACAGTGAGTACTCAGGAACCATCAGGTCCCAGTCATTATTTTCTGTTGCCCATGTTTTCGTGATTGCTACAAGTTCAGTCTCAGAGTTTGCCATCAGCTCCTGTAGCTCGCTGATTTTATTACCCAGGCTCCTGGCATTAAGATGTACTCCCTTCTGCCTGACCCCTGAACCCACTTTGCTATTCCCCTGACTGTAATCCTTGTGTTTCCTATGCCCTCTTAGCCTTTTCTTTTTCTTGGTTTTTACACATTTAGCATTCTCCCTGTCAAATGTCCCCTTACATGCCCCATGCAGGAGGAAGTCACAAAAGGCCAGGGAAGAGGAGTTTGTTGCCAGTCTGTTACCCAGTCTTCAAAAGTTCCCGTTTACCACCTCCACAGACTGGTTTGCCTGCTCACTGGTACCCAGGTGTACCAGTACCCTCAGCTTCCCCCATTAGCTTTGTGCCATCCTCTCTATTCTAGCTATATCCTGGATGGCCAGAATTTGATACAATTTAGCTATATCCTCTTGCTTATTTATATCCTGAACCCATTTGAACATGCTTTCTTTATACAGATGACCAGTTATGATCCTGCTTCCATTATTTTCCCATAGGTATAGTACACCATTATAAGACCACTTGTTTTTAGCATAAAGTAACCCTGAGGTTTTACATTGTGATTTCATAGATCTCTTTATAGTTCTAAACATAAGGGAGGAAGATAAGTATTTGTCATTCTGGTAACCTTCTACCATTAGTTTAGTATCCTGGTTTCATCTAATGTCTCCAGCCTTATCACACCCAGTGATGTTCTAGTAGCTGCTGCTGGTGTGGAGATTGGTAATCAAGTATAGATTTGTACAGTTCACCGACAAGGGTCTCAGTCTGTGATAATGAACTCTGTCCCCAAGTTTCAACTGCATAAAGAACCTGCATATTAAATGTAGCTTTTATCACCAGAAGCATATGTATTACTGAGCTACCGCCATATTTAGCATTAAATCTGTTTGGCCCCAAAAATGTTAAAGTTTTGTTATTTTCTTATTTATATGTTTTGCCAATAGTGAATTATTACTAAAGCACAACCCAAAGTACAAAATATTTCTTCGCTGAGTCAATTTTTTCTCCAGCAAAAGTCCATTGAAAGGCTTATTTGAACCAAACATTATTACCTTACTTTTACAGGAGGTAATCTTTAAGTCAGGTTCTTACAATTCTCTGAGAGCGTGCCCAGTTTCCTTTGAAGACCAGTTTTAATTAAGGAGATAACTACCAGGTCATCAGTATATGCTAGCATTGGGCGGAGTGTTTTCCTAATGATAGGTGAATTTAATGCTGTATGACCTGGTTATCTAACTGGAACTATTAAACCTCCCCGGTATACTCCTATATTGGTTCTGAACACCTTTATTAGTTTTCTTCCTAGGCCATACCCAACTTGTACCCAAGTTTCACTAAAGATATATATATATATATATATATATATATATAATCACATCACTACCAAGAGATTGTATGTAGGCATGTGTGTGTATTTTTTTTATATATGTGTATATGTATATGTATGTATATATATATATATATATATATATATACTGTTTGTTTGTCCGAACATACTGTATCTAATAAATGGGTAAGTACAAAGCAGTGGTCCACTGTACCACTTTACGGGCGCAATATCATATATTAATTGGTCCCCATGATATTGCCTGGATTGGATAATGTGATAGCCCAGTAGCTGTAATGCAGAACTGATATTCTTGTTTCTGCAAGTGTTACATAAATTTGCTCTTTCCTTATGAATACCATGAAGAAAAAATTTGTTTCTCTTTGAGATTTACCTGGAAACCTAGAGACATTGACTTGTCAGCAGAAAAGGACCTCTTGGCCCATCCAGTCTTCAAAGGTGTTTCCTGTCTGTTCTGACTCTGCAGACTATATCTGGTCTCTGGCCACCCTCCTGCCTTCCTGCCTCTTTTCTAATATAGCCATATGTTTATCCCACACATGCTTGAAGCCTCCCACTGTTGTAGCCTCTACCACTTCCACCAGCTGTCTATTCCAGGTGTCCACCACCATTTTAATGAAGAAATATTTCCTCACATCTCTCTTGACCCCCCCCCTCCAACTTCATTGCATGCCCCCTGGTCTTGATGTTTGTTCTCATTTGAAAGAGACTTCCTAGCTGTACCCTGTTTACCCCTGTGAGGTACTTGTAGGTCATGATCATGTCACCTCACTCTCTCTCCCCTCTCTTCCAGAGTGTACATATAGAGATCTCTCAGTCCTTCCTCGTAGGCCTTCTCATGCAAACCCTGTACCTGCACCTCTTCTTATTATAAAAAAAAATCTTTATAGTTTTTATACTCCATTTCACCTGAATATTTTTCAGGTTATCATGTTGAGGGAGATCATCATGGAGTTTTTGACCCCGATTTCCCCCTTGGGCAAAATGTGTTTTTGTTGCTAACTAACACATTTAAGCCTGTGAAAAATTCTTCCCACTCCAGGAAAATGCCCTGCAAAATCCAAGGAACAACACATTGTTTTCTTTTTCTGGTCAAAATGTCAAATTGAATTGCCAAAGATGTGACTGTCATCATGTAGCAAGTTATTACTGAACAACACACTACACTGCAGGTGGCAGTATTAGCACATGCAGGGGCTAGTCAAAATTTTAAACCTATGAAGTATACTTGCAGGTTTGAGTTTTAACTTTTTTTAAAATGCTTGATTGTTTTTGTAGGTTCATGAGAACTTTGACTGTCCGGAGTGTGATAAGAAATTTATCTCAGCTAACCAGCTCAAGCGTCACATGATCACCCACTCTGGTATGACTATCATTGGTATAATTTTAAAATTCCACAGTTTCAATTCCCATCACATATTCAGACTACTTGTAAAAGTGTTTGAGTTCTATTTTTTGTAAACCCAATCAATTTTCATTCTCTAGCTGAATGATAAATGATTCATACAGAGGAGCTTTGGTTTAAGTACTATTCTAATATGTATATTATTGCTAATTAAACATCAGAATGTTGAAGTGATGTGGTCATTTTGACTCTTTTAATCTAAAAACAAAGTGCTTGAATATTTAGGTGATTCTTCCTTTGAAGTCATTCTCTTTTGATTTCAGCTAATTAATCAGAATTTGGTATTTAGAAATAAGTATTACAAAGAATGTGCCAATGTCTTAAGATATGCCTGTGCTCATCCTGCCAGCAGTGATTTAACTGTCTAACATGAAGGGCATTAGATGCCTGTCTAATTGGTTTAATCTTAATTGTGCTGGCTTAATTGCAGAACTCTCTGAGGAGAGGATTCTCTGTCCCTTTCATCTTTGCCTGTGTAAACTGGAGATTAACCGTCCTCTTCTACTTATTTTCTATAGAGAAACGCCCCTACACCTGTGAGGTTTGCAGCAAATCCTTCAAACGACTTGACCAAGTAACGGCGCACAAAATTATCCACAGTGAGGACAAACCTTACAAGTGCAAGCTTTGTGGAAAAGGATTTGCACACAGAAATGTTTACAAGAATCACAAGAAGACCCACGTAAAGGCTTTTCCCTTTTTAGGACCAGCAATATTGTTTTAAGATCACTGTACTTTTTTTCCTAAACCGATCATCTTGAGGCTAACATGATAAACAGACACATGCATAGTTACAACTGGTTTGGCATCCGGAAAAATATCCCAAGTACTTGTTAAAGTTTACAGTTCTGTCTAATGAGCTTAAGAGTTTTACAGAACTCTAGTCTCTGGTTTTGTGGTTCTGCAGCTTTACAGATTTCAGCAACTGGGAGTTGAGTTGGCAACTGTGATTGAGTTACTGGTGCCTTATGAAAGCAGCAGTGTTTTGCCAAACTCTGTAAAAAAAAAAAGCAATATCCGGAGTACAGGTGTCCTATTTTGGCATAGCAAACAAAAGCCATGGAGTAATTTGTTCAAGTCTACTTTGTCATTTTATACTTTGGGTTCCCACTGTTTAGGAGGGAAAGCAGGTTCTTTTGATTACTTCATCTCAGGGTGCTTAGTGACACTGAGCAATATTTTATTGATTGATTGATTTATTGAAAACTGGTAACCAATAAAAGTACACTGAGCCAGGGCTTATTTCCAGGTCTGACTCACGGGAAGGGAAATAGGTAGAAGAAGTACAGGCAATAATAACATACAGACACTGTCAGTTAAAACAGTATACAGACACATATGTGATATCAAGGTTACAAAACAGCTGTCTACACTCTAAAACAAAGGAAAATAAGGAATCCAACAAGAATTTACATTATTAAGCCATATTTACAAGGAACTGTGTGCAAACGTAGAGACTGGGTTGAAATGCTAGACTTACAATAAAATGTAACTAACAAATTAAGGTGAAAACAGGAAGCAGATGGAAACAGGAATGATCCAGTCTAAGACAGAGAAAGGTGACAGCATTAAGTAGGAAGAGTGGGAAGTCTGAGAGTAGACTAACCAAGGCCAGTGCAAGAACATGAGGGGACAAAGAGAAGTTTGAGTTGATGTTTAAAAGGAAGATAGGGGCGAGTGAGAGAGAGGGAGGAAAAGAGAGAGTTTCAAAAAGAGGGAAGACGGACAGAAAAGGCAGATTGCCCAGCAGCAGATTTAGAGTAAGGGATGAAGAAGGTACAGGAGTCCATGGACTGAAGAGTATGAGAAGAGGAAGGGTTGGGAGAGAGGTAAGGAGGGAGAGATGAGAACCAGTATTTAGAAAAGAAAGAAGCACAATTAATGAGTTGGAGGGAGGCAAGAAGAGGAATCAAAATGCTGGAGTATAAGGAGCAGTGATGGGTATGAAAGGGAGCATCAGCAGCAAAGTGGCAAAATACATTCCAAAGAGAAACCAGTCTGGCAAATGAGGAGGAAGGGGCAGTGCCATAGCCGCAGCCACACACCTAAATACTTGAAATTGGGAATGGTGTCAAGGGGAATACCATCCATGATGGAAACGACTATGGGGTGGGAACCTAAGAAGCATATGGCTTGTGTGCCTGAGGTCATGGACACTGTCTTCTTGGCATTAACCCAAAGTGTGTGTCCTTGGAACCAGTATATGATATCAAAGTCATACTGAAGTGATGTTTCCAGGGCAGAAACTGAGACATTAGAGGCAAAAATTACAGTGCCTTCTGCATACATGTAAATATACAAGCTGACACAGAGTGGAGGTCATTTAGGAAGATAGAGAAGAAGATTGGACCCTGTTTAAAGTCTTGGGGAATCTTAGACTGCATGGGGGGACAAGGCATCATCAACCTGCACTGCCTGGAGGTGGCTAGAGAGTTATGATCTGATCTGCTTGATGGCTGTTGCAGAAAGACCTGCGATTCTCAGCTTATCCAGAAGGAGGGGGTGGTCTGTTGTATCAATAGCTTTTTTCCAGGTTAATGAAAATGGCAGCAGTGATATGTCCTTGGTCCTTATCATTAAGAATGGAGTCAGTAATATGTAGCAGTGAGGACATGGTGGAATGTTTTTTTGAGGAAGTCAGACTGAAAAGCAGTGAAGAAATTGGTTGAGTAAAGGATATCTGCAGGCTGAGAGTAGACACATTTTTCTTGCAGCTTGGTAAGAGAAGGGAGAAGAGAGATGGAGCTAAAGTTGCCAAGGAAGGTGGTGTCCCCACCTTTATGGAGTGGAACAACCTTGGAAAACTTCCAGTACTAGGGAACAGAATTAAGAGAGAAGGAAAGGTTAAGCAGGTGGGTGTGTGGGATGGCAATAGCAGGTGTAAAGAGGCTGAGAAGTTTAGAGTTCATCCTATTTGGGCTGTGACCTTAGGAAAAGATTAAGTGAGGACAGATCATGTAAAGTATCCAGAGGAGAGATGGGACAGAAGTCAAAGCAACGGTCAGATGAAGGATGAGATGATAGATTGAAGGAATGGGTAGGAGCCAAAGGCTGTGAAGGAGGAGGGTGGCACATGTAGTGAAAATTTGTTAAAGTGAGTAGCATCCAGAGAGGAGACAGAGCTAGAGTTACCATTCTCAACAAGCATGGGAGAGGAGGATCAAAGAGGGAGTTAATCGCCTTCCAGAATTTGGCAGGAGACATAAGGTTTTTCTGAAACTTAGTAGCAAAATAGCTAGCTTTGGCTGCTCTGATGGCCTTAGTACAGAAATTTCTAAGTACCCTGAAAAACTTCCGGTTCCGGTATGAAAGAGTAAGCTCTAACTCAGAGTCATCTCTGCCTAAATCCAAACTAATCAGGAGCCAAAATAGAGTTAAAAATACATTCTTACCATATCAATTCACATAATAACCAGCCTGGAATGCACCAAGCTGAAAATTTTCGCTCATGATGGCGAAAGGGCACCGCAACAAATTCCAAATACTAGCCGACATGGACGAGCCCAGCGATTCTGCCACATCCGACTCGGAGCAAACCTTGAGGCCACCTAACACAAATGAATCAAAAAGAGCTGCATCTAATTCAAGGAAAGGGAGGAAAAACTCAGATCCTAGATCAGGGAAGCAATACTACAGGCAGTAGCGGAGTTTAGGGGGGAAATGCAGCACTCCATACACGAGCTGAGAATGAACATCAGCTCTCTGCAGTCCTGCATGGCTGAGGCCGACAAACAAATTTCAGACAACACAGATCATCTGGATGCCCTAGAGGAGTCAGTCAAAGAAATGGCCACAGAATTAATACTAATATCAGTGTGGCAAGAAGATGCTGAAAACGGAGGCTGCCGCAAAACATAAGAATATTCGCCTACCTGAAAATGAGGAAGGGGTGCCCAGTGGCTTATTTAGATTATCTCCTGCGAATGGTACTGCAGCTCAAACCAGAATTTCGCTTGACGGAGAGAGCTCATCATGCCCTGGATTCTAAACCTACTTGTGCAGATGCCAGGCCCCGTTCCTTTGTTATCCGGTTTGAAAACTTTCAAACAAAAGAGCAGTTACTGAAGAAGGCATGGCAGAATGGGCGGGTAATGCTGGGGAAACACAGGCTAATCTTCGACAGTGATTAAGCACCGTGCACACAACGCCAGAGAAGAGAATACTCAGTCCTGACTCCTCATCTTAGAGCCTCAAAAATACAGTTTCGAACCCCGTACCCCACAAGGCTTGTGGTTCAGCTGCCTTCCGGTCCCCAAACCTACTCCACGGCTCCAGAGGCAGTAGAAGATTTGGCCCAGCGAAGTGTTTTTGATGACAAGATCGTGTCTGCCATGAAGTCCAAACTGAAACGACTACAGAACCCAGCTGTAAATAAGCAACCACTGAGCTTTTCTGTATCTGAGGTCCTGAAAAAGCTGGCTCTACTGCGAAATCTGACCTTATACATTTAAAGTAATTTGCCATTGGATCTTTGGGACTGTTTCAACGAGGTGGTGGTTTCTCTCTGTGGAGCCTGCTGGGATCAGATTTGGGGGGGAGTTCACTGCCGCTGACGTGTGTGGCGAGATGGATTGTCTCCTGCTCCAGAGCAAGGACATATCAAAATAAAAGCAAAACAAATGACAAATAATTTTTTTTTTTCTTTTTGACCTACAAGCTTGCATTTCTGGACCGGACTGCAGGCATTTGAGGGGAGGATCCTGCTAGGGAGAACTTTCCTCTACCACCCATATGGTGGTGACTCCTTTCCTCTCATCTGTCCTCCCTCCCAGAAGGGTTCCGCTCTGATACAGTTGCCTCGGCAGGGGCTCCGGGGTGGGGGGCAACACCCCACTAACCCTAGATGAGACACTCTTGGTGGCCTCAAGGGAAATTTTATTCAGTGGCCATGGAACTGAACAGAGGTTCCCCTTGCGAAATCTAGAAAATCATCGTCTGGTGATATCGGATGCCATGTGAAGGGGTCCATTTGCACCTATGAAGCCAGCTAGCATCAGGAACATTCTACAAAACGAACCAAGAAAGACAACACAAAATAAGATGATGAAAGGATTTTGGACAGAAGGGAACATTTTTTCTTCTTCGATGGGGAGGGGGGATGTTCCTGGAGGGGAAGGGGAGGTGGAAAACATACCCACCATGCGATTTTAACCAAGGCAAGTGGACATTTGCAGACTTTTGAACCCCCTTTTTCTAAATTAATAGTGGCACATTCAAACTACATCCCTTGACCCCCTCGGGGAATGGTCTCCCTCCATTTAAATGGTTTTGGTTCCTTCAACAGAAGCTGCCTTCAATGAGAGGTAAACAATCCCTAGAATACACATCGGGCAGAGGGGACTTTGAATTGTGGATCTTAAGTGGGATCCCTCTGTCATGCCGGTTCCACCTCAGGAGGGGCACCCACCGGGCGTGTTCATCCTGTTTGGGGCTCTCTTGCTTCTATGGGAGACTAATTTTTGCCTCCCAGGGGGCTTAGAGGCTCCAAGCGCCACCCCGGCTCCGCAAGGGGACTGGATTGGAGCCCTCAGAGGTCGCTATAGTTAAGCACCTCCACAATGGAAGTCAATTTGTATATAGTTCACTTAAGAAAAAGGTATTTCTGTGTTCAAATGGTTATATGTTCTGTTAAAGTTCATGTTATTGCTTCATGGGATATGAACGTGGGGGAGGGGGGCACAGGTAGGCTTAAGCTTAATTCGATATTGAAGCACCATGGAATAAGTGTCTCTAAACAGTATTTTATGAAAGGGATAATGTTTGATGGGGGATTTACTACCTGGTACTGATTGTTTGTGAGGAGTTATTTTATATACAGTCTCTTTAATAATTTGATGCCTTAAGTTAAAGGCAATTAGGAGGGTTTGGGAAGAATATGTGGGGATAATCATTGGGTGGGGGGTAGGTTGAGAAAAAAAAACTCACAGACACAGTAGTAAAGTTGGACATTGTATTTTTATTAAAACAGGTACAGTCCATAGATACATAGATGACCCCTCTCTACATTGGGTTGGTCCTCTGGGGGCGAGTGGTCTGGTCAGATGTAATGGTCCCCTTCCTAGGGAAAAAACAAAAGAAATGTTAACTGAAATATCATGTCTACACTCTCAGTGAAAATATTTTCCCAGAACATCAGCGGGTTACATAACCCGAGAAAACGCTCTTGTTTTATTCAGTATCTTAAAAAACAAAACGCCAATATTTATTTAATTCAAGAAACACATCTCTCAGAAATTGAGCACCTGAAGTTGGGTTAGGGCAGGCAATATAAGGTTTATGCCTCCTCCCATCCCAGTGGGCACTGAAGGGGAGCAGCCATGTTGGTACCCACCACTATAGCGCTGGAAGTGGTTCATACCTGTGTGGATGGACAGGGTCAGTTTGTCATCCTACAGGGAAAACTATACTCCTGAAATGTGACCGTGGTGAGTGCCTATCTCCCACCCATGTCAAAATCCTCGGTAGCCCGGCTTCTGATGTCAAAGGTAATGGATCTTCTTCAGGGACAGTTAATTCTTGGTGGGGATTTAAATATAACAATGTCCGCCCACTTAGACAGCTCTAACCCCCACCAGGGTCACCAGTCAGGTATGGTGAAGTATCTGAAGGATGTCATGGACCAGCTGGGGGTGATGGATGTCTGGCGCAGATAATTCCCTCGAACCAAAGTTTCACCTTTTTCTCCAACAGATTTCACACCTACTTCAGACTTGATTATTTCCTGACAACATGTGAGCATCTCGGTCTGGTCCAGGATATTTCCATTGGTCCCATGGTTCTCTCGGACCATCATCCCCCTTATCCTTAGACTGGATTTGGGAAAGACGAGGAAACAAACTTTGTGGCACTTTAATCCAATACTGTTAAAAGATAAACAGTACCTGGAATATATTAAGAAAAGAATTCCTCTTTTTTTTTTTCCTGAAAATGTGTCCCCAGATATTTCGGAGGCTCTGGTTTAGGACGCCCTAAAGGCTACACTCTGAGGTGAAACCATAGCTTATGCCTCAAAGAAGAAACGAGAAATAGAATCTAAATATAATACCCTTACAGAACATTTACAAACCTATCAATTACTATACACCGAAGGGGATAGGGAGGTTCAACAAAAGATCCTAGATACTAAAGCGGAAATACAAAAATTAATGGATGTTAAGATCCAACAATCCTTCCTCTGTTTAAAACAGGCTAGCTATGAGGGCAGACCTCGGGGTACTCATAGACTTGCCCAGCGCCTTAGAGGACAAAAACGTACTTCTACTGTTCTTAGAATCAGAGATCCAGATTCCGGTAAGCTGTCACATAAGGTGGCGGATATCAGCCACTCCTTTGTTAGTTTTCACCAGAAACTATACCAAAATGATGACATGTCCACTCATGAGGGGAGACAGTCTTTTTTGGGGAAACCTTCACTTTCCCCGCCTCATTGAGGCCCAGAGAAGGTTATTGGAATCCCCCATCACAGCTGATGAAGCATCACGCTGCATTAAATCCCTTTCATCTCACCGCAGCCGGCTGAGTGGTACCAGGCATTTAAGGCTGAGCTATCACCTAAGTTACTCTCCACATTCCGGGAGGTGGTGGAGTGTGGTCTCCCGGCCTATGCTACCCTGGCTGCTTTACTAAAACAAACAACGACCCCACCAATCCCTCCTCCTACTGCCCAGTTTCTATCCTTAACACTGATTATAAAATATTTACAGCCATCTGGGCATCACAATTAGAGAAGATTTTACCTTGTCTTGTTCATGGCGACCAATCTGGCTTTATTAAAAGCAGAAATACTACAGATGATATCCATAGAACCTTAATACTGATTGAATATATCCAAAATTGACAAATCCCAGCAACCGTTTTGAGCCTGGACGTGGAGAAGGCCTTCGGCAGGGTGTCCTGGAGTTTCTTATGGGACATCCTGTTGAGGTTCCACTTCCCAAAATTATTCCTTAAATGGCTGGAGAATCTCTATGCTTCTCCCCAGGCTTATGTGAGGGTCAATGGAGGCATATCTTCTCTCTTTACTTTGTCTAGGGGTATTCAACAGAGGTGCCCCCTTTCCCCTCTCTTATTTGCCCTCTACATAGAGCCATTAGGGTTGGCTCTCAGGAACTCTCCCGCAGTTGAGGGTATCCCAGTGGGCCAACAGCAATACAAGGTCAGTATGTTCACTGATGACATTCTAACTCTTCTGTCTCCCGACACATCTATCCCTGCTGTTTGGAATATTTTTAGAGAATATGAGACAATAGCGGGGTTCAAACTAAATATTACAAAAGTGGAAGCTCTTCTCTTTAATTTTTCTCCAATGAATGCTCTCCGCCAACTCCTCCCTTTGAAGTGGAGGTCAACGAAAATAAAATACTTAGGCATTGACATTTCTCTTAATTTGGGGGTCCTGGATGTAGTTAACTATGAACCACACACTACTGTCATACAAAGAGATTTAGATAAATGGTCAACCCTGTCATTATCATTCTTCCAACGGATTGAAACCATCCGTATGAACATCCTACCATGACTTCTGTATCTTTTTCAAAATATCCCTTACTTCCCGTCTTCTTATTATCGAAAGTCGTGGGCAAAATGATTTCCAAATTTATATGGGGGAAACAATGCCCTAGAATCCACCTGTCCTTTCTCAAATTATCTGTCTCTCAGGGGGGAGTAAACTTACCTAACCTTAAGCTATATGCCCAGGCGTCCTTCCTTCATACTCTTTTACATTGGTTAACAAATACCTATACAGCACTCTGGAAATCACTGGAGTTCATACTGAATGATATTCACGACATATCAGGTCTTCTTTTCTCTTCTGTAGATAATACTCCTCCCTTGAGACACTTTACGCAGATAACATCTAACACAGTTCAAGTCTGGTATAAACTACGAAATAAGCCAGAATTTAAACCAATTTATGACTACTGTAAACTAATTTCCAAAGATGACCTTTTTCACCCTTCCCACTCAGAACTAGTTTTCTCTGTATGGCGTAGGATGGGCTTATCACACTTGTTCCAGTTTTTGAATGAGAGGGGGGGTTCTTCCCTTTGAGAGGCTTAGGGAACAATATGACCACCGAAATACAGATTTTTTCTGATATCTCCAGATAAGGAATTATGTTCTCCAACATAGGATGCTTTCTGCCAAACTCCCCACCCCAAGTCCACCTCTGCTAAAAATATTTATAGATTACACCTGGGGTAACCTATGTGGACATGTAATAGGGACTATATACAAGGCGCTGAGAGATATGATGGGGGACTCGACAAAAATAATATTAGACAAGTGGAGTGCAGATCTTAATCTGGAAGTTCCATTCCCTGGTTGGGTGGCAGCGGCCATGCCGGCAGCCAGGGTATCCTCCTCCTCTTTTTGGCGGGAGTTCTTCTGGAAAATTTGAAGCAGATATTTCCGAGCTCCAGCAATCCTAACTAAGTTCCTCCCTGCTCAATATGGATATTGCTGGAGAAAATGTGGTTGTCCACTGGCAGACCTGAGCCATGTTTTGTGGCATTGTCCTCTCCTGATGCCTTGCTGGTGTAACCTTCAGTTCGAGCTGTCTAATTGTCTTGGGGAACCGATAGAATTGACAGGGGAAAGTCTGCTGCTATCGATATATCCAGACCACTCCCCCCATTGGACCATGACACTATTGCCAATATACCTTATAGTGGCCAAAAAGGCCTTCACGAGAAAATGGATGTCACAGCAGATCCCTACTATCCAGGACTGGAGATCCATAATGAGAGAAATATATCAGATGGAGGGCCTTGCAGCAACAATTCAGGACCGCTCACAGGAGTTCAGAGTAAAATGTCAGAGTTGGATACTCTATTATTCTTGGGTAGACCCTGACTTTGTTCCCTTGGTCCACTGGAGTGAAGGTAGAGATAAGATGCGAATGAATATGATAAATGAAGTACACTAATGTCACTGGTAGATAGATGGCTAGATGTTCTGGGGAAAGGACTATACTTTTAACCGCATGCATTAGATAAAGATCTCACAGTAACAGGGAGAAGGACCAGTAGATTCAATATATTAAAATCTCTGACTGTATTTAAATGTAACAAGTGAGCAGATGTACCTGGCGACAAGCCTGTATCATTTATCAAAGTGTGTCTGTGTGTATAAATTCCTTAATAAAAAAGAAATTTCTAAGTATCCTGTAGTTAAGGAGGACTGTTGGGAAAAGTGGCAGTTTGAACCAAGCAGTGTCCCTAGTCCTGAAAAGATTAATGAGGATAGATGTAATCCAGAGAAGGAGGGACCCTCGCACATAGGACTTTTTAAGGGGATGTACTTTACCCACACTTGCATTAATTTGAGGAAAGGGGTGAGGGCCTTATCAGTAGCAGAAGTGGCAATGATAGGAGACCAGTCAGCGGCAGAAAGATCAAAGAGGGGAGAATCAAGATTGAGCGAACAAAGCGACCTTGACCAGATAAATTTTTGGGGAAAGGGGAATTGAATCTTCCTGACACAGTAGGTCATATTGTGGTCACTGAAGGCATCAGGTAGTGTACCAGCAGCAGCAAACTGGCGATGGTGTGAGGAGAGGATCCAGTGCACAATAGAGCGGGGGCTGAGGGATGTCAGCTCAGTAATAAGCTGAGAGAGATTAAGAGACTCAGTCTTCAGGATATTCAGTTTGGAAGCTGAGGAGAGTCAATTAATGTTGAAATCCCCTAGGAGAGTCAATTCCCCAGCACAGGCTACACAGGCAAGAAAGGTGATAGCATCAGACAGTACAGTGGGTGAAGCTTTGGGAGAGGCATAGACTCCACTAGTTAAAACAGATGAAGAGGAGGGGATGTGAGCTTCGACAGAAGAAATTCATTTAAAGAGGGTACTACACCACTTAAGAGAATCAAACAAGTAAGTCCATTTCTAACATATAGAGCAACACCACCATATTTGCCACGATCTTGTCTGTAGATGTTGTAGCTGGGGATGGCTATGTCTGTAGCTGAGACTTTAGAGGAGAATCAAGACTCAGTGACACAAAAGATATCAGGAGTATGCTGGGCAAACCACACACTACAAAGGTTAGCTTTGGGTAGATGGCTCCTATTGTGAAGATGGAAAATACTAAGACCTTTAGGGAGAGAGTGAAGAGGAGACAGGGTTATAGGAGTGAGGGGCCAGGGTTGATTTTGAAATCCCCACACAATAGCAGTAGCAAGATAAAGAGAAGCAGAGTTAAATAGGACTTCTGTCTTTGAGGGAGGGGGGGAGAAGGAGAGAATAAGGAGAGCAGGAAGAAGGAGTCTACTATAGGAATTCAAAATTAAGGGGGGGGGGACCAGGGTAAAGAAGGATAGTTGAGGAGAATAGAGGGTGGGTACAGAAGGGGCAATATGGGGTATATGGGGAAGGGAGAAAATGGAAAGAAACAGAGGAACAAAAAGGAGGAGACATAAGGAAGGAAAAAACAGAATAGGCAGAAATAAGTTAAGGTACCACAAGATGGAAAGTTAAACCACTCGGAGCACAGAGCAAGTAAAATTGGAGGCAAAAAACAGGTAACCATTCACAATTTAGAAAATACACTTATCGAAAGAATAAAATAGAACAATCATAAAATAAAGACAAGGTGTGGCTAAATAACAAGGCAATAGAGGTAGCCAGAAACAAATGCCACAATATTGCTGAGACCAAGTAAAAAACATGAAATACTAAACATGGAACACACCCAAGAAAAGGAGCTATACATGTTGGAATATGGATACAAGTATAGCTTTCCATAACACAGACAACATAAATGACACAGGAAGGAATGGTCCATGGTGACCAGGAAAGTTAATGGAACACCCTCTCATGCATTTGCAATATTTTGTTGTATCTGAAATCCCAGTCTACAGGAAAAAACCCTTGAAACATAGGAAAAAGCCCCTTGAAACAGAAACATAGAATTTGTTGGCAGGAAGGGACCGCTTTGCGCACACAGTCTGTCCAGATGGCCCCTACCTAGTGTGTCTCCACAGACCCCAGCTGGTCTCTTGTGATCCTCCCTTCTCCCTCCCTATTCACTAATATTCCCCTATGTCTGCCAACTCATGTTCGAAGACCCCTACTGTTTTCACCTCCACCACTTTCGCTGGCAGTCTTTTCCAGGCATCTACCACTCTTTCAGTGAAGTTGTACTTCCTCACATCCCCTTTAACTTCCCCTTCCAGCTTCATCACAAGCCCTGTGGTCCTGGGGGACTTCCTCCTTAGAAAGAGACTCTCTTCCTGCACCCCGTTTATCCCCATGAGGTACTTGTAGGTCTTTATCATGTCCTCTCTTGCTCTCCTTTCTTCCAGGGTATACATGTTGAGGTCCCTCATCTCTCCTTGTAGGGCTTTTGGTGCAATCTTTGCACCATTTTAGTTGCCCTCCTCTGGACTGGCTCCACACTGTCGTTGTCCTTTCTGAGGTGCAGCCTCTGACCTGGACACAGTACTACAGGTGGGGTCTCACCAGTGAGTGTTAAAGTGACAACACAACTTCCCTCCTCCTGCTAGTGATACCTCTCCCAGTGCATCCCAACATTGCACTGTCCCTACCCAGTGCTCTGTCACACTGTCCTGCCACTTTGAGGTCATCAGCTGAGATATCCCCAGCTTCCCTTTCCTGCTTAGTGACTGACAGTACCTGCCTCCCATCCTAGATTTTTCTTGGGTTCCCTTGCACTAGGTACATCATTTTGTACTTCTTGTCTTTGAATCCCAGCTGCTATGATTTTGACCGCTCTTCAAGTTTCCCAAGATCCCTACACATTCTTTCCATACCATCCACATTGTCCACCCTATTACAGATTTTGATATCGTCTACAAAAAGGCATTCTTTCCCTTCCATTTAATCAGCAGTGTCACGTATGAAGCCATTGAAGAGGTCCGGTTCTAGTGTTGATCCCTGTGGCACCCCCACTGGTCACTCTTTCATCCTTAGAATGAGTGTTGCCTATCCATTAACAAGTTTCTGTCCCAGTTCACCGCTTTAAATCCCACCCCAGGCTGCTCACTTTCTTAATGAGTATCCTGTGTGACCCAATGTCAAAGACCTTGCTAAAGTCCAGATAGGCCACATCCACTGCCCTCCCCTGATCTATTTCCCTGGTCATCCAGTCAAAGAAATCTGTCTGATTCATCTGGCATGACCACCCCCTGTGAACCCATTCTGCCTTTGATCTTGCAGCCCATTGGATTCAAAGTACTCTTGAGATACTCCATCCTGCTTATGAATGGTCCAGGCAGCCAGCAGCATATTTGACAGACATTTCACATAATGTGTGTAATACTAGGAACCTTAGAGTAGAAACTGAAGTTACTTTTAAAGTTTGGGGAAGGCTATTTATTTAGACATGAGAGGTAATTGGAGACTACCTGGCACATGTAAACCTGGACACTGGAAGTGGCTCAGTAGTGCCTACTGCTTAGAAACTCCCTATGTAAAGTGTTTTGAGTGGAAACCCTCCATAGTGTGTGTTTTTCCTTGTTGCCGAACTAGTGGCAACACATGGTCTCAGAATAAACTGGAGAAAAGTTCTGCTAGTTTAAGCCTCCAGGCAAATTGAGCTTTGAAGAAAACATAGTAGAAGACTAGGCAAAATGAAAGCAGAGTTTTTTTCTATACGTCATTGTCACTGGAGCAGAAATAGAAGATAAAAGACTGTGAATGGGATGTTCTAGCATACAAATAGCAGTATCTCAGCCATGAGGTGTTGCCCCAGAGATTAGAATGTTAAACTTGGGGAGGTGGGGTGACTAGACAGTCAAGTGGCGCGGGCATGCTTTACATCATTTCCTAATAGAGGCCTCTTATTTTCAATCTAAAACCTGCAAAAACTTATTTTTCTCAACTGTTCTAATTCTAATCTCTGGGGATAGATGACATTCGACCTAGAGTACTGAGGGAGCTGGCAGAGGTCCTTGCGGGGCCATTGATAGACCTGTTCAATATCTCCCTGGACACAGGATGTATACCACAGGACTGGAGGATGGCCCACGTGGTGCCCATCCATAAAAGTGGGCCAAAGGGTGAACCAGGGAACTACAGGCTAGTGAGCCTCACCTCGATCGTGGGCAAACTCATGGAGACTATCCTAAAGAAGAGGCTCATGAGCTTCTTGGAGGTAAACAGTATCCAGGACGACCAGCAACACGGGGTTGTCGCGGGCAGATCATGCCAGACAAACCTGGTAGAGTTCTATGACTGGGTGACACGTGAATGGGACAAGGGCCATACTGTGGATGTCCTGTACTTGGACTTCAGTAAGGCCTTGGATTCAGTGCCACATGGGAGATTGGGGGGGAAGCTGGAGTATGTGGGGGCAGGATCAAAAATGGTGACCTGGATCAGAAACTGGATGAGGGGGAGACAGCAAAGGGTGGTGGTAGAGGGGGATCTCTCATCACTGAGAGCAGTGACACACGGCGTACCACAGGGATCCGTGCTGGGACCAGTACTGTTCAGGATTTTCATTGCAGATATCTCAAATGGGAGCTGGAGCAAAGTAAGTATGTTCTCAGATGATACCAAGATGGGAGCTGTGGGAGATGACACGGGGGGAAGAGGTTGCAGGAGGATCTGAATAAACTGCAGAAGTGGGCAGATAAATGGCAGCTGGGGTTCAGCACCAAGAAGTACAAGGTTCTGAACATTGGAGCCTGGAATCTGGGGAGGGATTATCCCTTAAATGAGGTTCAGTTGGATTGCTTCACAGAAGAGAAGGACCTAGGGGTGATCATAACCGGGAGCATGAACTACTCTGTTCAGTGCAGAAGGGCAGAGGCAAAAGCCAACAAAATGCTGGGGTGTATAGCTCTAGGGATCTGCTCCAGAAGTAGGGAGGTTATCCTGCCCCTGTATAGGTCACTGGTCAGGCTCCACCTGGAGTACTGCGTGCAATACTGGTGCCCGTTCCTGAAGAAGGCCATCAGATTGTTGGAGGGTGTACAGCGTAGAGCTACAAAGATGATCCAGGGATTGGAGGGCAAGCCATACAAGGAAAGGCTGGGGGAGTTGAATATATACTCTCTGGACAGGGGAGATATGATCACAACCTTTAAGTACCTCAAGGGAATAAACAGGTCTAATATAGAGAGGATTTTTCAGAGGAGAAAGGGGAAGAACATGAGAGGACACTGTAACAGGGTAGAATAGGACCCTGTCCCATTTGTTTTGGAGAAAGTGTTTAAATGCAAGGATCTGTACTCTTTCCTTTTCTCTCTTCTCTGTCTGGTTGCACAACCAAATTTTCCTGTAAGGCTTTGGACTTGATCAACCCGAACAGTCTCGCAATTCTTTGCCTCTCACTGTCTCTCTATTGTCTCTTGCTGTCTGTTTTCTCCCTTTGCATATCTGTATCTGGTAATATAAGAATATGTGCAAATCAATATATGGAAATGAAACTGATAATGAGATCACATTTGTATAGAAAATATCTGGTGTTACTGTTAAAATGTATGTGTGTATATATATAGATATATTATTTATATTTATGATGTGAGATGACTGTAGAAAACTAGAGGTTACTTGAGTACAAATGTCTCAGCCTTTTGCAGCTGCTGTAGGGAATTCAGGAAGCTCACTGTTCTAGCAGATCCTGCCCCAAATTGATGAGAACAAAATGTTTTGCTAGAAAGGATGCTTGCTAAGGATGGGGGTTGAAAAGCCTTATAAAATAGCTAAGCTGCAATTGCAGAGAGAGTTTTATTGTTTTGGAAGAACAAGAGAAAGAGTTTTACAAGAAAGATTAAATTTTTTTATCTCTCTGTACATAGTTATTCTGAATAAGTTTATTTTTTTATGTTACTGCAACTGCAAATAAATAGTTCTGTTGAATTCTGAAACTGCTCCTGGTTTTCCCTGTGCTTCCTGACCTGTGCCTCGATGACAGACACCAACTGAGATTGGAGGGGGGTAGATTCAGGAGAGAAACGAGGAGACATTTTTTCACAGAAAAAGTGTTGGACAAGTGGATCTCCTTGCCGGGTAAGATAGTGGCCTGCAAGACAGTAGACAGCTTCAAGAGGGGTTGGGATAGGGTATGGGGAACGGGTAATAGGATGGGGGGAAGGGAGTGACAGCAGTATTATAAGGTGCTAACTGCGCACTCGTGCAGACTCGATAGACCGTGAGGCCTGTTTCTGCTGGCATTTTCGTATGTTTGTATGTTCTGCAACAGTAGTAGTTTACACAATCTAAAGAGTGGAGAGATAAGTCACCTGACTGGATCAACATCACAGGCAGATTTTCTTAAGCTGAAAAGGAACATGCCGACCACAGACAAGCAGGCCGCTGCGCAGTCATCCATGCAACAGCCGCAGCAAGGCGAAGTAACCTTAGCCAGTGTGAATCAAACTCTGACTAAATTATGCTGCATAGTTACCGACATGGAGAAAATGTTAGATGGCATTTTGGATAAGGTCTCTACCTTAGAAACCAGAATGGATGGATGTGGTTCAATCCACAGCAGAGAAAGCAGACACTAATGCTGGGAAAGCTCGAGATGTCACAGTAAAATTTGTCCAAGAGAATCAAATGTTGTAGCAGAGACTTGAAGCCATAGAAAACATGTCCTGGGCAAACTATTTGTGCCTAGTCAGTCTCCCTGATGGATGGGTTAGAGGAAGATGAACCTAAAGGTTTTGTAGAGAATGGTTGGGTACAGCTTTATATTTTACGGAGCAAGACTCAGCTTTATGGTTTGAAAAGGTCTACCGTATCACTCAACTACAGGCAGCAGCTGCAGGTGCCTGAGGACTCTTCTGGTGATTTGTGCTGGGGTCAGCATCAAAGAGTGGGTCCTTCAAGCTGCCCATCAACAGCAAAGAGTGATATTTGTGGAAACCAATATAGAAATGTATCCAGACCTTTCTTATGGCACACAAATCCATGATAAGCAATTCAGTAGCATTACGCGGGAGTTTCATGAACTGAAAATCTGCCACCAAATGCTTTTACCAGCAAAGTTATTGATAACTGATGGGGACCATACATTTGTTTACTCAGACTCCAGGGATGCAGTGAAACGGGTTGCCAAAAAACAAGAACTGCAGTCTTGGGGTGAAACAACGATGGACTCTGAAGAGGATGAGTGACTTTTGGGCTGTCCACAGTGTTCAAGTTGTGAGTGAGTACGGAGAGCCTGGGTTTTGGGGATAGTTTTAAAGGAGCCAGCTTTACCTTTTTTATGTTTGGAGGACAGTTTCTTCATATGTGAGTGGCTACGCAGTAACAATGTTAACGTGGTGCTTCTGATGTTTGCCGCTCTGGCCTTTATCTCCCCTTTACTACTGTGCGTGCTTTGAGTTGCCGCTCAGACTGGGCTGTATGGACATGCTGAGTAGTGGCTGCAGTTGACCTGCAGCTTGGGACTGTTTCCAGTGAGCATAACATTGTAAGGAAATATTTACGCTGTTGTTGGCTGCACAATTTTTTTCCCCTTTTTGTCTGCCTTTAATAGTTGCAGATGCAATGCCAAGTGTTTTTGCAATTATAACTGTTCTTGAATGTACCTAGTGTGATTGTCCTGTACCTTACTTGTTTTAGTGCAGGTGAGGTATTCTCAGTGGTATTTCTATAGCAATGTGAATATTGCACTAGATGGTGTTTATCTTCATTTCGTCTTATTGCAGCATCCTAATTCTGGACAGGCTTGCACAGGATGTTAAGGATGAAGTATGATAATAATAGGTCTGTTAAATTATGGTGCCTACTTTGGCCTCAGTGGTTTAAGGGGATCCTCTGTATAGCCCCAATTATATAGGCTCTTTGTGCTGTATGACTACTAATAGCAACTAGGCATTGGGGGATCCTGGTAGTTGGGGTGGGGGGGGCAACCTAGTTCCAGGGAAGCTTGAGGTAGCACAGTTACTTGCGTTTATAGGCAGACTAGGTGGGCCGAAGGCTCTTATCTGCCGACAACATCTATGTATCTCGATGTAACTGCTGTACTATATATTTATTCACTATCTGACTATCCTTTACCTCCCCATTGCTGTACCAAACTGGGAGTGTTGAATATGCTACCTAATTATGGAACTGCCTTGTACTAATGAAGCTGTCGTCTACTGTCTTTTGAATTTCATGGGTTTCATGGGTGAACTCAATAAAAGAAAGTTTTAAAAAAGAATTTTAAAGTTCAAACTCTGTAGTATGGTCACGCTTCCCCATACATTCTAAAGGCCGATTTATGTCTCCACAGACGAGCTTAGTTGCCCCAAGTGCTTTTCCACTCCCTGAAGCTAAGTTTTCGTAGTTGTGACTACCATTTGGTTATTTTGTGAAGTTTTTGAGCTTATTCGATACACTGCACTAGTTTAGCGTTTTCACATTTTATTGGTTGCATCATCGATTCTGAAGCAGTTCCAAATAAAACAAAAATAATTTTATTTTGTTTAAATTGGACTTCATTTTTCAAATGGTTGTACTTTTTTCAACCCCTAAACTGATTTTTTTGCTGTTTTCTGTGAGAGTAGCAGGACAGGAAGGCTAAAAAGGGCCAACAGAATTTTAACAGTGTAGATCCTGCAAGTCTTTGCACCAGCGTCTGCATCACGAGAGTTACCTCTTGTGAATCAGCCTACTGTACATGATATAAGAATAGGGAGAAAGGTACCTTGGATGGTAGAAAGTATGCTTCACATGGCTCTTTTTCTCTGCAGCAGCCTCTCACACCCAAGGAGACTTAAAAAAACAAAACTACAAAACACTCCTCTGTAAGAGAGCAGTTGTCGCAGGCAACCAAGGAGACAGAAAAGACTGCAAAGTCATCTTCCAGTAAAGAGCACCAGACTCCCAACTGAGAACACTTTGATGTGCCTAATGGGGTCATCAAAAAAAGGGGAGAGCTTTCTGAACATCAGCTAAATATTGTAGCTGGCAAAAGGAAGCAAAAAAGAAAACCTCACTAGCCCATGCTCCTACCCATAATTCCAACCAAATTATTGGGCTTAGCCCAGCCTAGCACTGCACACTGTCCTTCCCATTTCTGATAACCTTTATTGCTGCAAACATTAAAGAAAATTATACTGGTACACTATTATGTTATTGTGTTTTTCCTTTCTCTGCCATGTATTGTATTTTTCTTATTGCAGTTTTGATGTTCCTGCTGCTAACTCTTTTTGCATTACTTAATTGTAAATAGTATTGTTGTTTCTGCTTAACTGTAATTCCTTGATGTCTGTTCCCAATTTTCGCTCCCATGTCGTTTGATGTATTCTGAAGTTCGTTTGCTCTTAACCATTATTGTAATTCTGTAGGTCATGCCTGAAAATAGGCATGCTGTATTTACGTCTAGTGTGCCTTACTTGGTTATCATAAAGAAAAAGATAAAATAAATGCGACAATTTATCAAACAAGGTGGAACTTTGGAAAACGTGCCTGCATTACCCCTCATGGTCCTCTTCAGAGGAGGTATTGGAGGAGAAAGAGGAAAAATGTCTGATAAATCTACTGTTCCTTGAGTCAGAAGTGGACATAGAGGAGGAAGAATTTGTGAGTGCTGGGTCGACCTAGGCCAAAAACAGTGTCCTTACCCACCCATAAGGCTTTTTAGAATGCCACTAAAAAGGTTCCTGTTATGCCTTCAGCCTCTGCATCTATGGAGAAACAGACTGAGAAATAATATGTGGTACAGTACACTGTACAGTTCTAGAGGCCGCATCTTCATAAGGACATAGACAGGGTGGAGGCAATTCAGAGAAGGGCAACTAAGATGGTGCAGGGCTTGCACCAGAAGACATATGAGGAGAGATTAAAAGACCTCAATATCTATATACTGGAAGAGAGGCAGGAACAGGGAGATATGATAGAAACCTTCAGGTATCTTAAGGGCATAAACAAAGTGCAAGTGGGTAACATCTTACAGTATAGAAGATGTACAAGGATGAGGGGGCATGATATGAGATTGGAGGAGGGCAGGATAAAGCAGAATGTGAGGATGTTTTTCTTCACAGAAAGGGTGGTGGACGCATGGAATAACCTACCCCAGAAGGTGGTGGGAGCTAGTACAGTCGGGGGGATTCAAACATGCATGGGTTAGGCTTAAGGAAACCCTAGAAGTGGGAAGGAGAGGCTAAATTCTGTGACCAAGTAGGGTCAGTGGCCGCTGATGCAGGTAGGGAATATGGGCAGACTGGATGGGCCTAGCGGCCCTTATCTAATGCCAGTTTCTATGTTCCTATGTACTTATTGAAGGCTCTGAATTCATTAATGCTCACCCTGATCCTGAGGGGGTTATTCAGGCAGCCACTTGTGAGAAGATAAAATCATTTTCTCAGCAGCATCTTGTAATAAATGTTCCATAAACCTAATAACTAAAGAGGCGCACACTACTTCCACCCTATTGTGAAGGCAAGCAGCCTACCTGAGTTTCTGTGCACATTACCAGCAGGCCTTGTCGGACACAGTCCTGCCACTGCGTGAAAGCTTGCCTTTCCAAGAAAAGCTTCGCTTAGCACATGTAGTCACCCCTTCCCCAGTTATAGACATGGGCATATTCATTGCTAGATCCCCTTGTGCACCCCATGTTGTGCTTCAAAACCTGCATAATAAGAGCAATAAATTAAAAGCAGGTCTTAGTTTTATGCAATTGGCATGTTATTTAACTCAAACAGAGCATAGCAATCGTAACACCAGTGCGTGTAGAGGATCAGGCAGCAGAAGAAACCAAAATCAGCAGCCAGCCTGGGGTCCAGAATACTACCCACCTCTCCAGTCAGCTTCATTTATTTATTTGATAATTGGTAACCAGGAAAGGCACACTGAGTGAAGTTTCATTTCCAGGTGTGACCAAGGGAAAAGGGAATGGGATTATAATAAATTACATACAGCAGTCAAGATGCATTCCAAAAACGCAAGTGCGACTGTGGGCAGTTCAACATGGTACAGTGGAAATAACAATAAAGGATGCACAGAAGTTGGTTCTGTGAGCAGCACTAATGCCCAATTAACTTAACAAAGCAGACTGAAATAATTCATTGCAGCATTGTAGTGACATGAACAGACCCCCGGGGGCCATAGAGGGGGTGGAAGGAGCACCATGGGTAGGTCAGGTAGGGAGCTGACAGGAGCAGAAACCATGGCTTGTGGCATATGTGATCTTCGTCAGGGATATCTCTTTCATCAGGTCATACCTTAAGTGCTTATCCTGTCAGGCACTAGGACCATATGGAAACTTTTCTGAAGCAGTCTGCCGGGGGGCCACTCACGCCAATGTCGGATGCCGATGTCCCATCATACATAAGTGTGGGAGGCCCTGCTCTCTCCTCAGTTCTTTTCCCGCTATTGACCAGACTTGCCAGGACTCCATGGACACTTTGCCGTTCAGACGACCGCCAAATTTCTTCAATTTTTATTTTTCACCTTTCCGCAGTGCCGATCACTTTTTCATGTGATCCCCTTCATTGTGTATGTTGAGAATGCAAGAAGCACTTTTCCAGCATTGCGGCCATGGTTGGAAAATCAACTCCAGCGATAACCACAACCATTTTGTTTGCTGTTTAGGCCCGGACCACGAAGTTCAGGCCTATGAGATCTGCCAAGGCTTCAATCAAGCTACCGGGCGATGCCGCCAGAAGGCCCTTCACACTTTCCTACTCGAGCAACAGGTTGCCAGAATGGAGAAGGAGCTGTCAAGGGAAAAGCTCCATCCCATCGGCGGGTAATATCTTGGGATCCCAGCCTGCAAAAGCCTGGGATAAATCCTTTGGGAAGCACTCCCACCAGGAGCAGAACTATAGTAAGGACCATTCCCCCAACCCCCGCTGTGTGCTCTCAGTCTCCTTTGGCTCCAGCCCCGACTGCTGTAGCACTGTCGACTGCTTCTTCATCAACCTCTCTTGCCACCCAGGCCTCTACTTCCTCCAGACTGGCTTTGGCGGAGAGTCCCACTGGTCTTTCTATGACCGGCAAAGGGTCATCGTCATCAGGGTTACCCATGTCAGTATTGCCAGCCTTACCACTCTGACCTCTAGTACTGCAAGATCAGCTGGCAGTGGGCTCAGCTGGCCCGTCTTTGGCCGGCGCTAGTCTCTCAACGTGGTTCCAGCCACCCTCATCAATGCTGGGCCTTGCCAGGTCTTTCATGGCCAGCGATCTTTTTCGACATTGGGGTTCCAACCACCCCCATCAATGCTGCCGAGTGCTCTGGCTCTACAAGCCCCCATTAATATCCCAAAGGTGCTTTCCTCTTTTGCGGCCATCATCCATCACCCTCTCCCTACTCCAGGCACCAGGACATCAGCGCCGCTTAGGTCAGCCTGTGCTATGCTGCTGGTCTGGCTGTCATGTTTTGTTTTTACCTGGACATCGACACCCTCACTCTCTTTGGAGCCCTTTGATGTGGAGCACGAGTATCATCCTGACCTCCTTCCACCTGATGAAGAGTAGGAGGAGGAGGATATGGATACCCACTCTAACAGATCTGGGTCCACCATCTCCTGTGTGAGTGAGGACTTCACAGTGCATACCCCTAGGTCCCCACAGAGGACCCATAGTTTTTCTCTATGAAGAAGCATCTCCAGGTTGCAATGGGGTTTGAGGCTGAGGAGGAGGATATTATTAGGAGGAACCTGGTAGAGTATCTAGAATTTTTAGAATCTCCACTGAAGATTAGACCCCTCTGGTGGCTGTGCTGGAGGATACCACTACGGCTGCCTGGCATAGGTCAAACGTGATCCCTGCCACGTCCAGGAAGGCTGACAAGCTATACCAGGCCCCCTCAGGAAAGCCCTTTTTGGCAGTTCAACCTGCGACTGATTCGGTGGTGCTAATGGCCCATGATAGATCTAAAGTGCTTAAGCAGTTCGGTTCCCTTCCCCCAGATAGGGAATCAAGGAAACTGGACCTCTGGGGTAGGAGGACCTTTGCCTTGGCCACTCTGGGCCGTAGGATAACCAGTTACATGGCCCATATGATTAAGTTTCAGAATACCCTCTGGAAAAAGGCCAGAGCAACAGTTCAGGCCCTCCCTGAGGGTAACCAAAAGCAGGAACTGCTTAGAGCCGTTCAGACTGTGGCTCATGTGGGAAGGTACCTACTGAGGTCTAACTATGATGGGAAGGTACCTACTGAGGTCTAACTATGATGTGTCTGATGCCTCAGCCAGAGATACTGCCACTGCCATTTGCCTTAGGAGACACTCTCGGCTTAGGGTGTCAGGATTTGCTGCTGATGTTCAGCAATCCATTCTTAATGCCCCTTTCAAAGGCCACAAGCTCTTTGGGGCAGATATGCAGGATATCATTAATGACCTGCAGGCCTCAGGGAGTACTTTGGAGTCTGTCCACTCCCTCTACCACACCCATGCCAGGGGTGGACAGTGGTCCTCCTTTCATAAGACTTCCCACAGATCTGGGGCAGGGACTAAACCCCAGGGCAAATGTAGGGAAGGTTCCGCTTTGCCTGCCCCTACCTCTGCCTCCAGTGTCTGACCCAAAAGCCCTAGAAGTGGAGGAGCAGCCCCGGCTGCGGGTTCTGCCTTGGCATGACTCCTTCCCTGACTCCCCCCCCTTATGTTCAGTCAGGAGGTGGTTGTTGAGGGTAGTTTTTCCCTCCACCTAAAGCAGTGGAGGCATCTCACTGCAGACACCTGGGTCCTGCAACTAATAGAACAGGGGCATGCTCTAGAACTTCCAGGGCTGCCTCCAGACCTTCTTCCTGTTCCCTCAGTTTACCATCCAGATCATATATTGGTGCTTCAATAAGAAGTCTGCACGCTGCTACAGAAGAGGGCCATGGAATCTGTACCTTGGCATCAGAGAAACACTGGGTTTTATTCCTATTTCTTACTCATTCCCAGATACACAGGGGACATGCAGCCCATCCTGGATCTGAGGGACCTGAACCTTTATATTCAGTATAAGATGTTCCAAATGGTCACTCTGCATGGCCTGCTGCCACTACTGAGACAAGGCGATTGGATATGCTCCCTGGACATGCAGAATGCTTACCTGCATGTCGTGGTTTGCACCCCTCACAGGAGATATCTCAGGTTCCTGTTCCATGGAGAGCATTACCAGTTCAGAATATTGCCCTTTGGCTTGTTACATGTGCCACGGGTATTTACCAAATGCTTAGCAATGTTTTCCCCTACCTAGACGACTGGTTGCTCAAAGCCCAGTCCAAGGAGCAACTGGTTCAGACACTGACGCATACTAGACAGTTGCTCAAAGCCTTAGGGATCACTGTCAGTGTGCCGAGGTCCATCCTGACCCCTTGTCAATGTCTGCAGTACACAGGGGCAGTTCTGGACATGGCCCAATGCTTAGCTTTTCTGCCCCAGGACAGGGCAGAACACTTCATATCTCAGGCCCAGCTGGTTTCTCAGAACAGGCTTGTCATAGTCAGAACAGTCTGAGGCTGTTGAGCCTAATGGCAGCTGCCACTGTCACTGTACCCCTGGCAAGGCTGCATATGAGGATTCCCCAATGGACTCTGAGGGTCCAGTGGGATCAGTGCACCGATGATCTGGAACAGCTGGTTCTAGTTTCTTCCCCTGTTTTCAGGGTGCTCCAGGGGTGGATGGATCCCAACAGTTTGCTGAAAGGGATTCCATTCCTCATTCCTGCCTCTTGGCAGATCCTTACAACAGACCCCTCAGGGCAGGGTTGGGGAGCACACCTGGGTCCTCATCAGACCCAGGGAACATGGACCATGGTGGAGACATCTCCGCACATAAACATTTTGGAGATGAGGGCAGTTCTGCATGTCTTACAAGTCTTACAGAACCATTTGTCCACGGGCCCTCTGCTGGTTCAGTCAGACAGTCTCACTGTTGTATACTACATAAACAAGCAAGGGAGGGACTTATTCTTACCCCCTGTGTTGGGAGGCAATGAGGGTTTGGTACTGGCCTCTAAAACATGGTCTAAAATTGTCAGACATCCATGTTCCAGGCATCCAAAATGCACTGGCAGACAGGCTTAGCAGGTCACAGGCCAAAATGCATGAGTGGGAGCTACTGGCCTCAGTAGTAGAAAGACCTGTTCAACAGGTGGGGTCTTCCAGATTTGGACCTTTTTGCATCCCCACTCAATGCAAAACTGCCGCTTTTCTGCTTGCTCGACACAGGGCCTGGAGTTTTCTGGCAAGACGTGTTGTCCCTATACTGGACAGGGAAGTTCCTTTATGCCTTTCCTCCCTTTCCTCTGATTCAGAGGGTGCTAATCATGTTACAGATGGAAGGAGCCACTCTAATTCTCGTGGCACCCTTCTGGCCTCATCATATATGGTTTCTCTTACCGCAACAGCTAGTAGTGTAGCCAACAGTACCCTTGCCCTTGTGCAAGAGCCAGTTGTCACAGGAATGGGGAACCTTGGTCTATCCAGACCTCAAGTCACTCCATCTCCATGCATGGCTTCTGAGGACATAGCCATTGCAAGATTTGGGGTATCCCTAAAGTGGCTGATGTCCTGTTGGTGACCAGAAAACCCTCCACCAGGGCCACCTATTCAATTAAGTGGAAGCATTTTGCCGTGTGAGCCATGTCTCATCACTTGGATCCCTTCACTTGCCCAGTGAATCAGATTCTGGAGTATCTGCTGTCCTTGTCAGATGCAAGCCTGCAATACTTCTCCATTGGTTCACTTGTCTGCCATATCAACCTTCCATATGCCCATTGAGGGGCGTACTGTGGCCCAGCTGGATGTGTCCTGTACGTTTTTGAGAGGCATCCTGCATTTGAAGCCTCCTATCTACAATCCAGTCCCAGCCTGGGACTTGAATTTTGTTTTATAGAAGCTTACTTTGGCTACTTTTGAACCAACTGTGACTTGCAGGCTACGCTTTCTGTCATGGAAAGCATTATTTTTAGTTGCTATTACTTCTGCTCGAAGGATTTTAGAGCTACAGGCTCTCATGTGTGAGCCTCCTTATTTGATTTTCCACAAAAACAGGGTGACTTTGTGTACTAACCCTAAGTGTTTACCAAAGGTGGTGTCTGATCTTACTTTAAATCAGACCATCCACCTGCCTGTCTATTATCCTGAGCATGCCAGTCCAGGGGTAGCATTGCTTCATACTTTGGATGCACATAGAATGCTTAGGTACTATACTCATTGTACAAAGGACTGCAGGAAGTCCTCACAGTTGTTTTGTTTCTTTTGCCCCTGGGAAAGAGGATGTTCCAGTTTCTAAACAGCGTTTCTCCAAGTGGTTGGCCAACTGTATTACGTTTTGTTACCAGAAGTATGGTAAGGAACTTCCTGGTGTGGTGCTTGGCCATTCAACCAGAGGCATGGCCACTTCTGTTGCCTGTTTCAGGAATGTGTCAGCCACAGAGATCTGTGCTGCTGCCACTTGGAGTACTGTCCACACTTTCACAAAGCACTACAGTCTGGACATTGCCTCAAGAAGAAGGGTAGGATTTAGATTAACTGTGCTTCAGGGCCTTCTTTTGTAGGCCTCTTGCCTCCTGCCACCCAGACTGTCTTGCTGTGAGTACTGCTTAGGACTCATCCTTAAGGTGTGACCTGATGAAAGAGATATCTCTGATGAAGATAGAACAGTTATGTAAGAACTTACTATAACAGTAGCTCTTCAAGGGAATCTCTTTCATCAGGTCGTGCAAACATGCCCTCTATCCCCCATTTTTTTCTTTCAGGGCTTTCTCCCTTCTTTCTCCTTTGCCAGGATGGTATACCTGTTGCTCTAGCCTTTTTAGATAGCTGGGTACTCCATCTCCCTTCTTAGTTCCCTAGAAGGAGGCTTGTGAGTATGGTTTCTGGCAGGGAACTAAGGAGGGAGTGGGGCTGCCCATACTTATATATGATGGGACATTGGTGTCTGACTTTGTCATGGGCGGTCCCTGGCAGACTGCTTGAGAAAAGTTTCCATGTGGTCCTAGTGCCTGGCAGCATAAGTCCTTAAGGTGTGACCTGATGAATGAGATTCACTTGACGATCTACTGTTATGGTAAGTTCTTATGTAACTGTTCTTTCCTACACTTATGCATACAGTGAGTGCTGGTTTGGAAGCTGCTACACACCAATTTGAAATGCTAGTTACATAGAAACATAGAATCTGATGGCAGATAAGGACCACCTGGCCCACCTAGTCTGCCCATTTCCCTACCTAATGGATAAGCTGCAGATCCTAGTTAACCAACGGCCTACTTCCTCCTACCCCCCACTAGAATTGCCTTATGTCTATCCCATGAATTCTTGAATTCCCCCAATGTTTTTGACTCTACGACCTCCTCAGGAAGGCTGTTCCATGCATCTACAACCTTCTCTGTGAAGAACTACTTCCTCACATTACCTCTGAGCCATCCCCCATCTTCAAATTGTGCCCCCCTTGTTCTTGCACATCTCTTTTTCCGAAAGATGTTACCCTCTTGGACTTTGTTGATTCCCTTGAGGTATTTGAAAGTTTCTATCATGTCCCCCCCTCTCCCTCCTTTTCTTGAGCCTATACATCTTCAGCTCCTTTAGCCTTTCTTCATATGTCTTCTGGTGCAGACCCTGCACCATTTTGGTTGCCCTCCTCTGGACAGTTGATGTGAATGGTCCTGCATCTAGGAACCTTGCAGATTCACTGTCTTTGTGACGATCTGCATGGTTTAGAACAACTGAGTTGTCCCAGGAAATGCAAAATGAGGCATCTGATTTCTCCTTTGAGATACCTCCTTATATGGTGATGCAACAGAGCTAATAAAAAAAAAAAAGAAAGAAAGGAAAAGAAAAAGTTGATGACCAAAAAGCAGCTTTAAAAAATGTGACATATAGCCAGCCTGGTGGCACTGAGGGCTGAGGTGCTGGATGCCTTGCGTCATGCTACGCTGGGGACCTGGGTTCAGGAACGACCTCGGGTCATCGGGGTGTTGGCATGGGGAGGAGAAGGACGGACACTGGCTCTCTCTTCTCCCGGTGGAGGATCACCTGTCTCAGAGTCCTGCTGCCACCAGATGGAGGTCTGGTGGCAGACGCAGGCGGTAACGGAGTGGGGCGTCCCATAGTGCATGACATGTGCGTTCCTCCACATGTTCACGCTATGCCTGGACGCAGGAGGATTGGGGAAAAAAGGAAAAAAACTACAAACTACATATAGAAAAAAAATTGACATGGGGTAAGGGATTACTATATTACAGCAAACTCTATTGTATGAGCAACAGACTGTAAATATACAGGTCAGTGGGGCTCAGTGGGTGGTAAAGGCAGAAAAGAGTCAGAAAAGTCCAGTCCCTAAAGAATTAGTTGCATGTGGAAATGGATCCATTGCCAGTGGGAGGGTGCCATTCTGTTTTTAGCTCATTCACCAGCGCAAAATGCTCCTACTGGAATTGGAGGTGAGAAAGTTAGTAAAATGCTATGGAAAATATCCCTGTTTCCCAGCTGGATTTCTTCTCCCGGTACGTTTTTTTCACTTTGAATAATAATAGTGGGGAATGGTGACCCATTCTGGACCAGAGGCTCCCGAACAGGTATCTGAAAAAGGAGAAGTTCAGAATGGTAGCACTATAAACACCGATCCCTGATTGGGGTCGCTGCACTGAAGGGATCCATATTTACACATCACAGAAAGAACTGCCACAGAAAGTATTTGAGATTCAGAGTAAGGTATGCTCAGTTTCAACTGATCGCAGTGCTGAATGGTCTGACCTCAGCACCCAGAGTGTTCACAAAGTGCTTGTCAGTGGTAGCAGCTCACATTGTGCAGGCAGGGCTTATAGCATTTCCTTACCTGGATGACTGCCTGTTGTCCAGAAAAACAAAAGAGGAAGCAGTGTGCTCAGATCAAACAGTGATTCAAGTATTCAAGTTTATTGCAGGAAAAACTCCCTTGAGCAAGCTCATTCACAAGGAGGTCCTGGGTCATTTACATACACATATGGACATAACATATAAGGTATCTTTGTCAGTCGAGATAAAGGCACATGCAAAGTTCATAAATGACAATTCATGACTTGATACAGCCAGGTAAGGCAGGGTTCTGGCAGTAAAGTCTGATTCTGTATCAGCAGATGTTTGGGTAGAGTTGTATACATAATAAGATAAGTGCATTATAGGAGAAGGTTAATGTGCAGAGACAGCAGGGAGAGTTTAAGAAGGAAGGTAGGGAGAAATGGTGAAAGTAAAAGATGAGCCTAGGGGCTAGCACAGTAGAGTAAAGAAAGGTGTGATAAGGAAATCTAGAGGTGAAGGGCAGTAAAAAGCAGGTCATGGGAATCAAATCTATAGCTGTTAAACTTAGTCTTGTACTTCCTGTGCGGTTGCCGACCTGTTTTGGACAGAGCAGGGGCAGTCGGTGTACGAGTAGCTAACGTAAGGGTGATGTGGGGGGTTTAGTGGCAGTGACAGATATCTTTTATTTTAGATGAGAATAAGGCTTTGTAGAGATTAATTGGGACAATGCTGGTTAGTTTTAGTATGGATTGGAGTTGGTTCCAGAATGTAGGAAGTGCGAATGAAATGGCACGTTTTCCAAAAGCAGTATGAGTTCTTGGGACATCGAGCAGGATGTAGTTTGATTTCCTGAGTGAGTAAGCACTGCGGGAGATACAGATGAGGGACATTATGTAGCTTGGTAGTTTGTGAAGGAGTATCTTGAGGGTCCAGATCCCAGCATGGAGCAGGCGTCTGGTGGCAAGTGAGGTCCAACCAACAGCTGTATGCAGGTCGCAGTGATGGATTCTGTGGGGGGCACTGGTGATGAACCATATAGCACGGTGGTAGAGAACATCCAGTTTTCTTAGGCCTGAGATTGCAGAGGTGGCATAGATGAGATCTCCGTAGTCAAGTAGGGGAAGAAATGTGGCCAGTACAAGCTTGGTTCGGGTCGCAAAAGGGAAAAGAGACCTGTTTCGAAAGAAGAAGCCTAGCCGTGCTTTGAGCATCTTGGATAGGTCCTCAATGTGGTCATTGAAGGTGAGCTTGTTGTCTATCCAGAATCCAAGGTATTTAAATTTAGGAACAACTTCCAGGGTTTCACCCAGTGAAGTGATGATAAGGTTCTTTGGCAGCAAAGGGGGGGATCCAAACGTGGGATTACGCGAGATGAACATTGCCTTTGTTTTCTTAGCATTCAGAAGGAGCTTTGCTTTAATAAGGTTACTTTCGAGCTAAGCAAAGTCAGCTTGCAAGACAACCCTAACTTCTGTTAGAGTTGTGCCAGAGGTATATTAATATAGTGTCGTCTGCAAAGAAGTGAATACTGGAGTTCATTATGTAGGAATCAAGATCATCGATGTATAGAGAGAATAGGATTGGGCCTAATATGGAGCCTTGGGGCACTCCCCTGGCAATCGGAAGGGGGATTGAGAGACAACCATCTGCTTTGACTTTCTGCATCCTACCAGAGAGATAACTGGTGAACCACTGTATGGTAAAAGGAGTGGCACCTAGGTTAGAAAGGATTAGGAGGGGGTGGTCAACAGTATCAAAGGCTTTACTAAGGTCCAGGAAGACTGTGCCGGTGACCTTCTTGGAGTCCACTGCAGAAATCGAGTCATTAGTGACCTTAGTCAAAGCAGTGGCTGTGCTGTGTTTAGACCGGAAACCTGAGTGTGCGGGGTTTAGGAGAGAGTAGGATTCAATATGTTGTTTCAATTGATTATAGATCAGCTTTTTGAGAACTTTAGAGAGAACAGGCAACATGGAGATGGGCCTGTAATTGTTTAAACCGCAGGAGTGTCTTGATTTGAAAAGAGGAAGGATGTGGGCAGACTTTCAGCTGGATGGAACTGTTGCAGAGGTAATGGATAGGTTGAAGATATGTAGGATAGGTGCAGTGAGATAGGCATAGCCTATTCTCAAGGAAAATTGGTTCAAGTCCATCATCTTCGACACTCTTGCTGAGATCTACATTAAGGAGAGAATCTTCAACTTCTTTATAAGTAATAGTGCGGATCTGGAGGGGATGGGATGGGATGGACTGCAGGTAGTGGAGGTGGAGCTTTCATTAGTATTCACATGGTTAGCGTAGGGTGAGGAGTCGAAAGCATGTCCAGTGGTAACAAAATGCGAGGAGCACTGTGCAAAAGTTAGGTTCCTCCTAAACTTAGAAAAGTCACACTTGGAGCTGATAAAGATTCTGGACTTCATAGGCTCAGAGTTGAACACATTTTTTTGTTTCAGACTCTGTTTTTGTCTCCTACTCCCCCAAACTCTCTTGGGCTACCCTAGCTCATTGGACCTCTCTACCACCCACTGTGGTCCTCTCTTCCTCATATATATTACTGCCGCTCGTTGAACCCTCACCAGACAAGCCCCCTGACTCTGAGCCCCTCAGAGCAGGGCCACCAGCTACTTTTGGTGCTCTTATCTATAATCCAGATCGCATGGCTGGGATGACGAGAGGCTGAAGGGGCAGAGAGAGGACCCGGTATTGGGCGTGTGGCAGCCAGCCCTGTAGGGAGCCGTCGCCTGTTGGAGGAGAGGGGCTTTTCTTATTATGCCCTCCCTCCCCTCAGAGCCCGAGCATGCAATGATGCCAGGAATGTCTGTTGCGGCCCTGAGTCCCACTACTTTGGCCCTGAGCATTGCAGTGCCTCCGGTCTCCACCAAGGGCCACTGCGATGCCAGGCTATTCTGGATCCCTCCCCGAGAGAGGAGAGCAGTTCTTCAGACGCTTGATCTTCTCTGTCCCCCTGCTGACCCCTGGCAGCCTGGGCTCATTCCCAAACCCGGGTCGCCGGCATGGCGCAAGGTGTGGCATCCAGTTCCTCAACCCTCAGCGCCAACGGGCTGGCTCAGAGTTGAACTCATAACTGTGCAAAGCTTTCCATTGACTGCAAAGGGCAGATGCTCTGATTCAGCTTGCAAATACGCTCCAAGCAGGTCAAACAAGAACTGTACAGGAGCTTCTGAGACTGCCTGGCCAGATGGCTTGGATAACAGCAGTAGTACCATGGGCCAGATTGCAAAGGAGGGCAATCCAGCGCCACCTCCGAAGGCACTGGCATCAAAGCAGTACACCACTGCAACATTGAGTACCAGTAGCAAGCAAATTGGTGGTATAAGCATTGGGGTGGTGAAAAGTAACTTCAGTGAGGGTATTCCCTTCCTTCAGTCCCTGCCTACAGGGGTTATGACCACAGATGCATCCCTGTAATGCTGGGAGGACATCTGGTGGTGGAGAACTATGAATGTAAATTAATCTCCGCGGGAAAGAAAAGAGCACATCAAATAAACCTGATGGAACTCAGAGTAGTGCTCCTTTCCATCAGGCCCTTCTCTTCCCTCCTGCAGGGCCATACCATCCTGATAGGCACAGACAATGCAAGACAAATTGTTTTTATTTTTTACCAGGAGAGACACACTAAGCTGAAATCTTGTTTACAGGTGCAGCCTGGGAGCACAAGGAAGTTAAGTGACTTGGTCAGGGTCACACAGTATGCAGGTGGGGGCTGTGGGATTCATACCCAGGTTTCCAGGTTTGCAGCTCAGAGCCTTAAACCACTACGCTATACTGCCTCCTGTATAGTAAAAGACTTTTAAGTCAGCTGTAATAATACAGTACAGGCTCTGATTAAGGTCATTTTAAAATGTTTGCCAGATGAAAAATCTTGAAGCACCAGCTGACATTAGAAGATACCGTTCTTACAGATAAGACTGAATTATGTTGGATCGATTCATTATTTGAAAGTGACCGACTGGCAGTTCAAAAAAAACTCAAGAATTGGGATGCAGATTATTATATTGGGAAAATTTGATAAAAGAGCTGTGCAAAAGGAGAGCTTGAGATGTGATATGATATGGTACACCGGCCAGGTATGAGCAATAATTGAGGAAATGGTGCTGACATGCAGTACACGTGACACATAGGGGAGCAAGAAGCAGAAAGGGATTATGATACCTCATGAGGTTCCAAATAGACCTTGGCAACAAAAAAGTATAAATCTTGTGGCACTAAGTATTTGACATCGGTACACTATTATTAAAAATATTTTGAAAGGTTTTTACTAGGTGCAATCAGAAGCACAAGAGTTATCACTGGAAGGCATGGCATACAGTACCTGAAGATGTGATCAGCAACAATGGGCCACAGTTTCACTTGAGAGAATTTTTCACTGGAATCAGACTTCATAACACATCCAGTCCAGTATCTCCAAAGTCAAATAGACTGGCTAAGAAAGGGATCATACAGTAAAACAGATTATTAAAAAAGGCCCTGCATGACAAGAAAGACCCGTAACTCGGTCTTACAGAATATAAAAATGCAAGCATTGATGAAAAAGTGTCACCTGTTCATGGGCTTGCTCAACTTCTGATGGGACAACGACTGAGAACCAGATTACCAATAGCTGCACAGTTGTTGCAACAAACATTTTTGTAGGGTGATGGCAAATCTAATCTACAAACCAGACAAATTAAACAACAATCCATTCTTGGCAAAGGACCAAAAGATTTGTCTCCCCTGACAGAAGGAGAGGTCATTAGAGTGCAGAGAAAAGGGAGATGGAAACACAGAAACTAAGATATGTTACAGGCAAAGATTAGAGTCCACTGCATCTGCCCTGTTCCTACTTAATTTGGCCCCACCAGCCTAGTGCTGTGTGCGTGCATTGCCGAGCCTCCTATTGGTAGATCGACCCCGTCCTGTTCTGCAGTTACAAACTGGCTATTAAATGGCTGGTCAGTCTGCCTTTTATCATCAGTGACTAAGACAACTTTGCCGGTAACTCAGTAAGCTTCCCCACAGCAGCAAACTAAGAAGGCTGACAACACAGCAGGCAGGGAGCCAGAAGTGCTTGAAAGTCTCATGCCTCTGCAGGCTGACACCTCAGGTAATGAACAGCAAGGCACAAAGAGTCATGGTAGGCTGTGCAGTGCGTCCAGGTATAGTGCATGCTGATATAAGTTCAGCAGAACCATCCTTATCTGAGTAAAAATAAAAGAATTAGCTGAGGCCCATACTAATACTGAGACATCTTCATAATTCCGATACCTGATTATGCAGGAAGGGTTGTTGGCGAGGCAGTGGCACGCAACAGTGGGAGCAAAAATTGGGGAAATGTTCCAAAAGAGTGCTACAAGTATATAGGAGACTGGTGCTAGTACTGGCTCATAACAGTTCAGTTTCTGGGCACTTAAAGATAAACAGGACTCACAGTAAGCTTTTGCAGAACTTTTGCAGGCCCACCATCTTCTCAAATGTGGCCTGGTACTGCCAAACCTGTTTGAGTCAAGTATGACACTTTCTTTTCTGACCCTGCCCCGACTGTGGTGGGTGCTCTCTTCTAGATCCGCTTTTGTTTGTTCTACACATAAGTACCATAAAGCAAAGCCTGTCTCACTGCCAGTGTTGGGTAAGTTACTTTAAAAAAATAATCATTTACATTTACTAGTTACTCTCAAAAATAAATGTAATCAGTTATAGTTACTTATTACTTTTGTGTAAAAAGTAATGAGTAACTGTAACGCATTTTACTTTTTCTATTACTTTTGATAGCTTGTTCCAGGAAGCTCAGTGCTTGCCAGTGAATTCATTTTTTTATCAAAATAAAACTGTTCTCCCTTGGCCTACATGTGCTTACTAGTCACTCCTGCCACCTAAACCTTCATTTGTGATCCATGCAAGCCCCTAACCCGCTGCGTCCATAAATGCACATGTCTGCCAACAGCACTGATACTGATCCAGTGACCACATACAACCCCCCAATCAACTCATAAAAAGTCTGGCACAGTGGTTCTCCTACTCTGACTACTTAAATTAAATTCCTGCCTGGTCTGGTCTCTCAAAGAAAGCAACCCACACAGTTGTCTGCAGCAGATCTGGAAACAGGTTGGTGTCATCACATGTCACAAACTTAGGGCTGACACCCAGATATTGAGTCAGTGGCACTTGATTTGAGTCTCACATCTTGGACTGTGAGAATGTCTTAAGTGTTTTGTTTTTTTCTGCTGGAGAGATGGATGTGATCAGTCCCCAAATTTGTGCTTGTGACCAAAATGGAACCTCAAGTGTGCTAAGTGTCTCATCTCATCTCATCTCATCAGTAGACTGTTAAAGGGCTACTGATGTCTCAAGGAAAACTTTGAAAAACGTAATAATTAGGCACAATTCAGCTTGCGTTTCATATATATTCTATATAGTTCTCTTTCCATTATTTTATTACTGACCAAATTTGGATGTGTAACCCCTAGATGGCGCTATCCCAGGGGCTACTACCCCTGCCTGATTTGCCACTAACAGGTTGAGGGGCCTGGATCCAATGGCGGGTGCCTCCACCCAGAGGTCAGGGTTTACAATAGTTAAACTAACTTGGTCACAGCCCTCTGGGACACTGCAACCCCCCTTTCTTCCCACTAGTGGCCCACACAATACATCAGAATTACCTTACAGTATACACTTACCCCCAGGACTGGTTCCCGCACTGGGACCTCCTGGAAATAAGATACAGTGCAACAATCACAGTACAGTACTTTAACATAGACAAATACCTCAGGCAGTATAACTTTGCTGAAACAAGCAGCTCTGATTTATTTAGGGGGATATAACAAGGACAGGGGGAAATCAGGTTAATTAGCTTATCACTCTACTCATCTACCTATGGCTCTGTGCACAGGCCTATCCCTATCAGTTACTGTCCCTGGGTACCCAAGCCCTAGTGGCTAGTCCAAACCGTGGCAGCTGGTAGGGGCCCTTTCACACAGAGAAAGGAGAATTAAACAGTCAGCAGTACAGTAATTCCATTTGGATTTAATGTGGCATTCCAACAGGGAGCACCCTGAATTAGTACTCACGACCTCCAAATAAGATAGGGTCCTTCAATGTCAGCAGGGCTCACTTGAGGTACACAAACCTCTTCACATCTATATAAAAGAAAGCACTATACCAGGCAGGCTGCATCTGTATCCCGATCGCAATTACTGCACAATACCCGGAGAACACACAGCAGATTCAGTTCCTGACAGACCGAGTCATTTTCAGCAATTCCTCCAGTCTTCTACAGGTGAGCCTGGTTTCTACTCTTCAGATATCCTTTGATTCTCTTCACAGGACGGATTCAGTCCTAACAAGCTGTTACACAAGCTGCAGACCGAACTCTGGGCCTTACACACATTTTTGACTAAAACTGCACACTGAAAAGCACAGGCTCCTTCCTTCTTCACTGCCAAAGCTCAACTGAAACTCCAACCGACAAACCGGCACTTCCTTTGAGTTCCTCCCAGTTCTTGACTGGATTGGCTGTCACCACAATAGACTGCTGCTGTTGGTCCAAAAGGCGCTGAAGTCTAAACTACATCTCCCAGAGTCACTGCCCATACAATCCTCTTGTGGCTGGCTCAGATTATGAGTCCAAGTTCTGATTCGTCAAGGCACCATTTTAGAGCTAGCTTACCCACACTGATTGGTCCAGTTCAGCAGTTCAAAACCAGAGTGGGGAACTAGGCAGACACTGTTCTGACTGCAAAAGAAAGCAGTTAGACAAACTGTAATTTCATTATTACTGTAAATGATTTCTGGCAAACAGTTACATCTTTCAGATAGGTTCCTTTGCACTCCTAGTGACTGCAAAATGGAGTGAATTGGCAGCAGCTCGAGTGGTACTCAATCAAAGAAACACACAGTCCCCCATACAAACTAATTATGTCTGCAAGCAGACAGCTCTTAAAGAGACAGTACCAGAGGTTCTAAAACACTCACTGATAAATGGCTTAAACGCCAAACACTATTCAGGCTTGGAGCATTCAAGAAAGCTCCTGGAAGTCTTTTGGAACCCCCATTTGCGGGGTTACACCCTTCCTGGCCTGGAAAGCTTGACGTCCGCTGGCCAAGCAAGTAATTTCTATAAGTTTTAACTGCAACCGTAGATACATTTGCATTAGGCTCACACATGTAATCATCAGTCAATATATCATTTTACCAAGAACACATTTCTGAAACATTGCAGTACGCCACCCTTTACACAGTATTACACACACATTGTACCATAACTCAAGTTATTACCTCTGTACATGAAACCTGAAGAGAGGGGCCCTTCCCTATCAGTTACCTTTTGGGGCTGGACGGGCAAGGGCACCATACTTAGAGGGCAACACAAGTAACTTGAGTTAGCACTGACGCCAGTTTGGGGCAATGAGCTCGGGACACATACACTCCTTTATGGACAACATTGAGAGGCAAATCCACAGGCCTCCTAAGGAATCATAACTGAGGTGCACCACAGGCTTTACAGCTCGACCAGTCTTTCTAGGGGGAACTGTTACGGTCTCTGCACTCTGAGCCTCATTTTCAGCATTGTCCTCACTTGTCAGGAGTCTCCTGGGGTAGAGAGGCTAGAACTTGGGGCACTTTCAGCTCCAGGAGTTACAGTTTCTGAGTCCACAACATTTGGCTCGCATGGAGAGCTTCGGACACTGGCAGTGGACTGTCAGGGCACTCAAAATACTCTTCTTGTTCGGGTGTATCACCAGTCTGCCCCAATCTATCATTTTCCTCCCTGAAAACTCAAACAGTTCAACCATGCACAATGATTCCATTTCATCTGATCTGATGCTTTGCACTTCACTTTCTGGGAGCAATGGCTCCAGGGATGAAGTTGGGGCTTAGACAGTCCAGAAGGCCCAGCTTTGTCTCCAGTATTGACTAGGGATTGCCCAAACAATTGACTCAGTTCGTAAGAAGGATAGTATTCAAAGTCACTCTCACTTTCTTCTGATATGGACTGACAGTCATGCTCAACTGGGACTTGTGCAGGGAACACTTTAACTCTGCTTCTGTAGGTGCAGACTTCCTTGATCTTTTCTAGCAGCAGCTCTAGTCACTGGTCCAGAGGGGCATCTTCTGGGGCTCAGACTCAATCAGGATTTGTCCAATGGGCAGTAAATGATTTCTATGCATTGTTTTACATCTTTGAATTATTCTCAGGCCTTACTTTGTACACTGGCAGATCATCTAGTTTGCCCACTACAATGTGAGAGAGATGGTGCCATCTGTCAGCAATCTTGTGCTTGCCATGCAGTCCCAGATTTCTTAGCAATACCCGATCTCCTCCTGGAGTTCCTGTGCTTTCACCTTTATCATACCTTTCTTGTTGGCCAGATTTCTTTTGGCAGCCATGGTTTGAGCCAGTTGGTACGCATGAGTTAGCTGGGCCTTTAACTTTGCACATACTGTAAATAGTTGTCAGCTTGAACCCCATCAGGAGAGACCCCAAACACACATCTACTGGTAGTCGAGCTTCTCTTCCAAACATCAGGTGGTAGGGGAGAACCCAGTGGCATCACTTTTGGTGCAGTTATAAGCATGTACCAGGGTGCTAATTTGTTGGCTCCATCTAGGCTTGTCCTTTGGGTGCAGGGTGCCTAGCATATCTAGCAAAGTGCGGTTGAAACGCTCAGGCTGTGGGTCCCCTGGGGTGGTAAGGAGTGGTTCTGGACTTCTGACTCCCCACAGAGAAAGCATCTCTTTGATCAGACGACTCTCAAAGTCTCTCCTTGATCAGAATGGATTCTTTGTGGAGCCCTAGTGAACAAAAGTTTTACAAGTACTTTGCTACATGGATGCTTTCTGGTCTTTGGTGGGGAAAGCTTGGCATATCTCGTGAAATGGTCAGTGACCACCAGCACATTACTGATATTTCTTTGATCTGACTCCAAACTTAGAAAATCAATACAGACCAGCTCCATGGGTGCACTGGTGGTTATGTTACAAGGGGCAGCCCTCTGGGGCAAAGCTTTCCTCTGTAAGCAGCCATTACAAGTTCGAATGTGTTGCTCCACATCAGCCCCCATCTTAGGCCAATAGAATCTGGATCTCACCAAGTCAAGTGTTCTGTCTATACCAAGGTGCCCCATGTGGTTGTGCAAGGACCTCAATACTGAGTCTCGAAGGCAGTGGGCAGCACTAGTTGTTGTTTGTCTACTTGTCCCCTCTGTCTACTGTTTCTCTGTATAACAGTTTATTGATCAGTTTCAATTTAGGACCTTCTTTGTATAACAGTGCAGTTCTCAAATCAGTGGAGCGTAATTTGGACACATCTTTTCCTGCATAGAGGGCTTCTAAAGCTGCTTTGATCATGGGATCGGGGATTGAGCCCGCGAATACTGTCATTGTCCAGCTGAGGCAGTGCACCAATGTCTATTGCAGAAAAGTGGCAATAAGCGGCAGGTATGCAATTCTCAGAGGGTCCCAAGCAATCCACCATGCAGTCCACTCGTCCGTGGACATTTGTTCCTCCCTGTCAAACTTCCGCAGAGTGCTCGAATGTCAGGTTCTGCCAATTGGACCCAATCATTCTGGGGAACAGGCCTCCGGGAGAGAGCATCAGCATCTATGTGGTTCAGACCTGCTCGGTATTCGAGAGCATAGTCGTATGTAGATAATGCAGAAAGCCACCATGGCCAGTGGCATCCAACTTAGCTGAGGTCTGCACATAGGTTAAAGGATTATTGTCAGTTTTACTAGTATTTTAGCCCCATACAAGTACTCATGGAATTGGTCAACAATAGCCCATTTCAAAGCTAGAAACTCTAACTTATGTACAGGATAGTTCTTTTCAGATGGGGTCAGACTTCTACTGGCAAAGGCCACTGGTCTCAGGCCATTCTTGTCTCTTGGTACAACACAGCCCCCAACCCTTGCAAGCTAGCATCAGTGTGCAGGACATAAGGTTTTCTTGAATCGGCATAGGCCAGCACTGGAGCATGGGTAAGTTGATAAATGATCTCATGAAAAGCAGTCTCACAATCAGGAGTCCAGCGGGCCCCAAATACTTCACTCGGATGAAAATACACTCTTTCAGTCTTGAGGGACGCTGACTTTTGGTATTTTTTGTGGGTTGGGGGATACCCTTGAGTAAGGTTAAGTAAAGGGCGGATCACTCTTGAATAGTCCTTGATGAAACGCCGATAATAACCACAGAATCCCAGGAATCTTTGCAGTTCTTTTAGATTTTTGGGCTGTGCCAGGTGGTCAAGGCCTCAACTTTACTTGGTCGGTCTCTATTCCTCGGTGGATACTATGTGTCCCACATACTTACTGATGTTTGAAGAATTGACACTTATCAATGGACAGTTTAGGCCAAAGTCCCCAGTCGGTCCAATACCTTAAATAATCTGCTCTCATGTTCCTCCAGTGAGCTGCCAAACACAATAACATCATCTAGGTATACCAGGCACTCTAGTAAGTTCATGTCCCCACTGCACGCCCATCAATCGCTGAAAAGTGGCTGGGGCACCTGAAACCTTTGAGGCATCCTCATGAATTCATAGAAGCTAAGCGGACAGATAAAGGCTGTCTTTTCACGGTCCTCTGGGGCCATCGATCTGATAGTACCCACTGCGGAGATCCAGCACAGAGAACCACTTGCTCCCGCTTAGGCAGTCCAAAGCATCCTGAATGCGGGCATTGTGTACTGATCTGGGATAGTCCGCCGTTTAAGGTGCGATAATCACACACATCCTTACTGTTCCATTCTTTTCCTCACTACCACAATGGGGGAAGCATAAGGGCTTCTGGATTCTTGTATCACCAGCAGCTAACATCTCTTGCAGATGCTGCCTCACATCATCTATGTCAGCAGGTGCCAGGCGTCCGAGACCGGCTCACGTAAATGGTCTTCGTCATGCAGCCGGATATTGTGCTCAGCTCCTTGCACGCATCCTACGCCCCACTCCTTTAAAGAAACACCTGGTTTTCTGGGCAAGCTTCTCACTGATCCTCACTTTCCATTCAGCTGGCAGCGGGAGTCGCCAAATCAAACAAGTCATGCTACTCTGTCATTCTTCCTTGAACTCTTGCTGCTGGTAGCACTGCAGTGTCTGCACAATGCACATTAGCCAGGATGCAACCTCTATTTACTCGAATGTCTCTTTCAGACACATTATGAACTTGGACCATTACCCTTCTGGCATAAGCATGGGCTCTAGCGGGCAAAATAGGTTAGACGACCTGCAGTCCCTCTGGCAATTTTCCATCGCCTGGTGCATCCAACATTAATATTTTATTCTTAACATCCTTTCTGATACGGACCTCTCCTGTAAGGTACACTGGGCATTTGGCGCCAGGATCAGAGACTCAGGATCCTTCTTCCATACAATTCCAATCGGTTCCTCTGGTTCTATTTTTTCAGCATCTCTGTGCCTCATAGGCCTTCTTAATTAAAGCCGAACTCTTAAAGCTCTACTAGTCTTTGACCCCTGTTTTCATAACACAACTGTGCCAGCCTTCCAACATATGAGCATTTGTTCCATTCAACAAAGGACACCATCATACAGTCCAGTGGGGGACTCACTAAGGCTAGGGTCTCTACTTGTCGCCACCCAGCCACGGAGGTGGGGAAAGACAGCCAAATTGATATACCGAATAGGGTAGGCCTTCTCACTTAACCCCCATACATGCAGTCCTTCTAATGGTTGTAAGTGTACGCCTGACAAATGCTTCGATACCAATCTTGGAACATAATTGTCACTTGGGAGCCACTGTCTAATACAGCTCTTGTAGACACTCCATTCACCTTTACAGTGGTCTCCATGGAGGGACCCACTATTCTGGACCAGTCTGAGAGGCGATAGTGGGGTCTGGGCAACTGACCTTGCCACAAAAGGACGGAGTTAGCATTTTGGTGCCCTCACTGGGATCATTTTGTGCACCTCTTAACCACTGATTTGTTCTCCGAAGCTCTCCTTGTAGCCTATATGCAACTTTGTCAGTGTCTTTTGGGGACTGGCATTCCCTTTTCATGTGCCCATCTTTCCCACAATTATAGCAAAACATACTTTCTGGAGTTTGAGCTGGCCGAGGCGCCACACTGGGAGACAGGGCGGGTATTACTAACTGGAAACCTGGGTGCCATCTCTGTTCTGTAGTGATAAGCATTTGGAGACATCGTCAGTTTCTCCACTTCCATGGTCAAGGAATTGAGTTTGGAGCTGTTATCAGCAGGAGATACATGGGTGGGTACCCCCACCCCATAGCAGATGCAGTCGGATATAGGTCAGGCCTGCTTGCAGGCGTGGCCTTCATAAAGGGACTGTTTTTGAATTCCGGATCTCTCTCAACAGTTTTCCCCATTGTGTCATATCTTTTCCTTGTCAGAGCACTCATTGACTGCCAACCTCTGCCCCTGAACTTCACTTGATGGGTCACCCTCAGTCACTCGGGTCGTAGCCGCAGCTATTGGTGTAGGTCCCTCCTGAGGTCGCCTTTTCTCAACTCCTCGAATTTCTCTCATTAACTCATCATAGGAGGGTGGGGATTCCAGTCGATCTGCCAGGCGTAACTGAAGCAACAGCAGTTCTGAGAAGGGCAGACTTAAGGATCTTGTCCAGCCTGGTTCGGTCCAGTTCAATCGCTGGCAAACTACCTTTTCTGAGGCATTCTTGCAACAATTTTTCCAGCCGAGATACATACACAGACAACAACTCCTTGGCATTGCTGTGCATCTCTTACTCTCCACCATAGGTCCTCATCAGAATCTGGGCTCCTATACACATTCTCTCCAGGGCCTCAAGATAGGCCTGTGCAGTCACTTCAGGGTTACTGGCCCGTTTAGCCGCGAATGGTAGCCAGGGCAGGACCTCAGAGGCTCTCAATAACCCTCTTTCGCTTTTCGGCTTCCGAGCATTGCCATTCTAGCACTTGGGGGGCAACATAGTCTATCCAGGTCTCCCAGTCATCCTCCCCTTGGGGGGTTGGGAGGGTGCCTTAGAAGATCCTCAACCTTCGGTAAGAGTCGTGACTAATGGCAGGTGCAGAAATTGAGTCTGCATTGTTCAGCCACCATTACGGGCACTGGAGTGGAGAAGGTGTTGGGGAGGAACACCCCAGGTGGCAAGAATAGTTTCTTCAAGTCCTCACAGTTTTCCCTTCCCCAGCAACCATTTAGCAAATTTCTCCTCAAAGTTTCAGATAGTGGTGAGGCTCATTCCCCGGGTCTTTACTGTCCTTAGTTATCACTCTCCAAGCAGTGAGGGCTCCTCTGGGGTAATGGTCTGTGGCACTTTGGAGCTATCTATGGGATCCTTAAACTCTACTAGGGCCAGGAAAGTGTGGGTGAGCAGATTAGCATGCCACCCACCACCACAGGGTTTTGTAAACCTTCCACCTTGGAAAGTACTCCCTGCACAGTGTCCGTATTGATACCCAGGGGATGTCCAGGATAAGACAGCATTTGAGGGTCGATCTCTCCCAGTACACCACTCCACCAGCCGTGCACAGCCACTTCTGTCGGGGTACCCATTTTTTCTTAACAGTGGTTCGGAATATGGCCACTAGAGGACACACAATCCCAGCGTGAGCCTCCAAGATGTAACCCCTAGATGGCGCTATCCCAGGGGCTACTACCTGCCTGATTTGCTACTAACAGGTTGAGGGGCCTGATCCAATGGCGGTGCTTCCACCCAGAGGTCAGGGTTTACAATAGTTAAACTAACTTGGTCACAGCCCTCTGGGACACTGCAACCCCCCTTTCTTCCCACTAGTGGCCCACACAATGCATCAGAATTACCTTTACAGTATACACTTACCCCCAGGACTGGTTCCGGCACTGGGACCTCCTGTGAAATAAGATACAGTGCAACAATCACAGTACAGTACTTTAACATAGACAAATACCTCAGGCGGTATAACTTTGCTGAAACAAGCAGCTCTGATTTATTTAGGGGGATATAACAAGGACAGGGGGAAATCAGGTTAATTAGCTTATCACTCTACTCATCTACCTATGGCTCTGTGCACAGGCCTATCCCTATCAGTTACTGTCCCTGGGTACCCAAGCCCTAGTGGCTAGTCCAAACTGTGGCAGCTGGTAGGGGCCCTTTCACACAGAGAAAAGGAGAATTAAACAGTCAGCAGTACAGTAATTCCATTTGGATTTAATGTGGCAATTCAACAGGGAGCGACCCTGAATTAGTACTCACGACCTCCAAATAAGATAGGGTCCTTCAATGTCAGCAGGGCTCCTTGAGGTACACAAACCTCTTCACACATCTATATAAAAGAAAGCACTATACCAAGCCTGGCTGCATCTGTATCCGATCGCAATTACTGCACAATACCGGGAGAACACACAGCAGATTCAGTTCCTGACAGACCGAGTGCAATTTTCAGCAATTCCTCCAGTCTTCTACAGGGTGAGCCTGGTTTCTACTCTTCAAATATCCTTTGATTCTCTTCACAGGATGGATTCAGTCCTAACAAGCTGTTACACAAGCTGCAGACCGAACTCTGGGCCTTACACACGTTTTGACTAAAACTGCACACTGAAAAGCACAGGGCTCCTTCCTTCTTCACTGCCAAAGCTCAACTGAAACTCCAACCGACAAAACCGGGCACTTCCTTTGAGTTCCTCCCAGTTCTTGACTGGATTGGCTGTCACTCACAATAGACTGCTGCTGTTGGTCCAAAAGGCGCTGAAGTCTAAACTACATCTCCCAGAGTCACTGCCCATACAATCCTCTTGTGGCTGGCCTCAGATTATGAGTCCAAGTTCTGATCATTCCAAGGCACCATTTTAGAGCTAGCTTACCCCACACTGATTGGTCCAGTTCAGCAGTTCAAAACCAGAATGGGGAACTAGGCAGACACTGTTCTGACTGCAAAAGAAAGCAGGTTAGACAAACTGTAATTTCATTATTACTGTAAATGATTTCTGGCAAACAGTTACATCTTTCAGATAGGTTCCCTTGCACTCCTAGTGACTGCAAAATGGAGTGAATTGGCAGCAGCTTCGAAGGTACTCAATCAAAGAAACACACAGTCCCCCATACAAACTAATTATGTCTGCAAGCAGACAGCTCTTAAAGAGACAGTACCAGAGGTTCTAAAAACACTCACTGATAAATGGCTTAAACGCCAAACACCATTCAGGCTTGGAGCATTCAAGCAAGCTCCTGGAAGTCTTTTGGGAACCCCCATTTGCAGGGGGGTTACAGATGCCTATATGATCGTTGTCCCGTAGAGTTCCCTTAGAGTTCATCTGCTTCTATAGCTTACTCCCTACTTCAAGTCATAATCCTTTGTTGTGACATCACAGTCTGCTGCCATGAGAGAAACTGTGATGTCACAATCAGTGCATTATGACCTCAGGTAGGGAGAAAGCAAATAGGAATAGATGAACTGTTTAGGAGCAAAGACCCTGTTTTCATACAAATGACCATAGTAATAAATAATGAGGAGGAAGAATACAGAACTAAAGTGAGATACAAGCTGAACTGTATCTAAACACTATGTTTTGGTAAAGTTTTCCTGAAGGTGTCAGCTGCTCTTTAAGCAATTAATGCACAAGAAAGGACTGTTGCAGGCAGCAGCACAGCAAAAATGCAGACAGCACAAGCAGGGAAAGTCTTGAAAGAGATCTGACGTACACTTAGGTGTTCTGAGAAAGCTTAGCAAAACATTACATTTGAAAGTCATTACTAAACACATTTTTTCAGGGCAGGGGGCTTATCCAATCAGCAGAATTATAAATCAACATCTTACCTAGTTCATCACGCAGACTAGATATATTTTTTACAGTTTAATTTCTCACAGAGGCACTCCCAAATAATTTTTTCTGTATTAGTCAAGTGGAAGCAGCAGAGACTACAGAATTTTATTAATCAAAAAATAATAAAGCCACAAAACTAGTCTCCAGCCAAAAAAGTTCACAACACAAGATTCCAAAATTGAATTTCTAATGACTCGGCCCTGCCTGGCAAAACAATTCTGTGCAGGGAGGGTGGCAACTGTCACAAACCCACTCAGCAGGTCAGACCCTCTACTCCCAAAGTGCCAACCTCTGAGCACAGTCTTGTGAACAGTGTAACAGACAAGGTAACCCTCTTGTCTGTTTTTGTGAGTTTGGATCAACCATTGGTCGCAAGTTCTGGAGGGATTCTAACTGTTAACCTCTTGCTAGCATACCCAGTGCACAGGCTCGGATATATCTGTCTTCGGGGGGCCAGATATATTTGCCTACGTGCACCTAACCAGGTATACAGAGATGAACCCTTTTTAAACTTTAATAAATACCTCCGATTTAAAACGCTTCTCTTTCCAGTTTGGTACCACCATACAAGCTTATGTTTAGTATCTGCAATAACCATATACTTTTCTTACAACTAAAAATAAGTCAAAGACAGACCAAGCGAGTTCTAAAAAGAATTTTACTAAAATAGTTAAAAATATGTAAAGCACAAAATACAGAACTCTTATATCACAAGACATACAAATCTATTAAAAGAACAAGGTTTTAAACAGTGCAATTCCTACTACAGTACTTAATCTCTAAATACTTGCTTAAAGTGCTCCAAAGATGTATCCTTGTCAGAGTCTAGGTAAAAATGTGTCTCTGTGAAGTAAAACAGACTAAATTAAAAGCTGGCTTTTACCCCACCTCTTTTCAGGAGGTCACCTAGCTCCTCCCTGTCAGGATATATGAAAATATGTATCTTATACAGAAGTATCACATTCTAAAATCGGGGGATGAGTGAGGTAATTCTAAGAGCAAGAGATTTTCAACAGAGGCAGTCAGTAATACATTTTATATTAAAAAAAGATGATACAGCACTCAGAACTGGCTGTCTATGTCACACTCCTCCCCACCTAGGCTGAATTTGGGGGATCTATCCCCTACATTGGATAAGCTTCCCAAATAATTTCACTCCTCATAGACCCTAGACAGCCCATCTGAGTTCTGGTTCTTCGCTCCAGCCCTATGTACAATTTTTAGATCATACCCTTGTAAAGCAAGACTCCATCTTAATAGTCTGCCATTGTTCTCTACCATCTGCGTCAGCCGAACCAGGGGTTGTGATCAGTCTGCACCACAAAATGCTGCCCATATAAGTATGGCTGTAGTTTCTTTAGGGCCCACACTATGGCAAGACACTGCTTTTCCACAGTGGAGTACGCTTGCTCCCTGGGAAGCAGCTTTCTGCTCGGGTACACTACTTGGTGATCTGTCCCTTGGCAGGACGTCTGGCTCAGTACTGCCTCAATACTCATGTCTGAGGCATCTGTCTGAACTATAAAGGTTTTGCTATAGTCAGGATCAGGACTTCTCAAAACAGGAGCACTGCACAGTGCCTCCTTCAGTCTGGTAAAGGCTTCTTCACAGGCTGGGCCCCAGGTAATTTTCTATGACATCTTTTTCTTTGTCAGGTCAGATAGGGGAGCAGCCAGGGCACTGTAATTGGGTACAAATTTCCTGTAGTACTCTGCTGTCCCTAGAAAGCTCCTGACCTGCTTCTGGGTTTCTAGTCTGGGCCATGCCTGGATCACCTCTATCTTTATTTGGTTAGGACGGAGCTGTCCCCGGCCTAACACATGCTCGAGGTATACCACTTCTGCCATGGCCACCTGGCACGTCTCGGCTTTGACAGTGACCCCGGCCCTCTGTATCCTACCCAGTACTTCCCTAAGGTGAGATAGGTGATCCTCCCAGCTGGTACTAAAGATGGCAGTGTCATCCAGGTATGCCACGGCGTACTCTTCAGCACCATTTAACACCTGGTTCACCAACCTTTGGAAAGTGGCCAGGGCGTTCTTCATTCCGAAAGGCATTACTTTAAACTCAAATAAGCCTATCGGAGTGATGAAGGCCGACCTCTCCCTAGCTCTGTCTGTCAGTTCTACCTGCCAATACCACTTGGTCAGGGCAATGGTCCTAAGGTAGGTCGCCCTTCCCAGCTTCTCCAGGTGTTCGTCCATCTGGGACATCAGGTGGGCGTCGGACTTCGTGACTGCATTCAGTCCACGATAGTCCACACAGAAACAAGTTGAGTCATCTGGCTTGGGCACAAGGACTGTGGGTGAGGCCCAGGGGCTATGGGATCTCTGGATTACCCTAAATCCAGTATCTCCTCCATTTCCCTCCTAATGTCCTTTTGGACAGCCTCTGACACCCGATATGCTGTTCGCCATATGGGCGTCTGTGTCCCTGTCTCCACATCGTTTGTCGCTAAGGGGGTTAGTCCAGGCTTGGCACAAAACAAGGGGGAAAAGTCTGCTAAAACCTCCCTTACTTTCTGGATCTGGTCCGGAGTCAGTCGGGGAGACAATTTCCCAGCCTCCACAGAGGACTCCCGCTCACTTTCTTCCAATCCAGAAGGGGTCTCCTTCATTCGTCCCTTCCCCATGACTACACACTGCAAACACCATGTCAGCCCTATCTGCATATGGCTTCATCATGTTGACATGGTACATCCTTTCAGTCTGTCTTCTGTCAAGTAACTCCACAATGTAGTTCACGTCATTTACCTTCCTAACCACTTTGTATGGTCCTGCCCACTCAGCTTGCAGCTTATCTTTCTGGACCGGAATAAGGACCATGACTTTCTGACCCACCATGTACGAGCAAGCTCTGGCTCTGCAGTCGTACCACACCTTTTGTTTCTGTTGGGCAGCTGCCAGGTTGCTTTGGGCTGTCCCCATAAGCTCCTTCAGCCTTTCCCTAAACCTAAGGACATAATCCACAATGGGAGTTCCCTGGGTGGCGTGCTTGCCTTCCCAGTCCTCCTGGATCAAGTCTAGGGGCCCACGCCTCGTCCCATACAAGAGTTCGAAGGGGGAAAATCCTGTCAACTCTTGGGGCACCTCCCTGTATGCAAACAACAGGTGGGGAAGGTATTTCTCCCAGTCCCTCCCATGCTGTTCAGCAAACGCCCAGAGCACTGACTTCAGGGTACCACTGAATCGTTCCACAAGTGCATTGGCTTGTGGGTGATACGGTGTCTTGCATCTCTGCACCACCCCACACTTCTCCCATAAACATTTCATCAAGTCCAACATGAAGGAACCCCCTTGATTGGTGATTACCTCCTGTGGAAACCCAACACAGGAGAAAATCCCAAGTAAGGCATCTGCCACTTTGTCCATCCTCAGTGAGAATAGGGCAACTGCCTCGGGGTACCGGGTGGCATAATCCACCACAGTCAGGATGAATCTCTTCCCTGAGGAGCTGGGGTATTTAAAGGCCCCACAATATCCATTCCCACCCTCTTGAATGGCTCCTCCACTATGGGCAATGGGATCAGGGCAGCTTGGGTTTTCTTGCCCGCTTCCCTATTTCTTGGCACCGTGACAAGACCTGTAATACTTTCACACCTGCTAGGTGAAGTTAGGCCAGTAGAAATTCTGGGCCAACCGCTGTGTAGTGCGCATGATTCCAGATGACCAGACAAGGAATATGTGCAGTTTTGAGCAACTGCTCACGATACCCCTGGGGAACGACAAGCTGCCTGCCTAGCATCCCTCCCTCCCTCTGTCTGTACTGCCTGTGTATAAATAAGTCCATTTTCCCAATAAACCTTATGTCTGCCATCAACTCCCTGTGTGCCCAAGCCCTCAGCTTCTCTAAACTAGGGTTACCCCTCTGAGCAGCTGCAAACCCCTCATACAATCCCAAGGCATGGGACAGGTCCCCTTCAGTCGCTAAACTAGGGTCTCTAGCACTAGCGTCAGGGCACTCAGGATCACTGTCAGTCCCAACCCTTGGACAATGGGTCACCCCTTCCTCTTCAGAGTAACCTTTCGTAGCTGTGTGGTCACTTGCTACCAGGGAAGTTTCTACCCCTTTTTTATCAGTCTCCCCATCTGGAGACACAGGCTGGGGAACCAGCCTCTCAGTGTTTCTTACGCTGGTTCCTGTGGGGGTTCAGGGAACTACTGTTTTCCCTTGCCACTTGGCTACGGGTAACTGCATATACCACCCCCTGCTGGAGATTGTTACCCAGGATCACATCCACTGCTAACATGTTGGCTACAGCCACCTGTTGCACAGTTCCCCCTGTTTCACCCCAGTCCAGGAAAACACTAGCGAGTGGCAATGTTTTCTCTTGACCAGTAAACCCTTGTACAGTTACGTATTTATTGGGTATAAGCTGACCAGGCTGCGCCCGATCCCCCTTTACGAATGTCAGGGATGCCCCTGTGTCCCTTAACCCATGCGTCTGTACACCATTTACTATGACTGGGTGCATGTGTTCCCTCATGTTCACTGGCATGCTCTTAGGGACACACAAACAACCCACTTCTTTTCTAGCACCCTGTTGTGTATTATGGCTCACCTTTTTGGGGCACTGTCTGGCAGTATATCCAGTTTCTTTACACAACCAACAGGCATTTCTTACTACAGAGAAATCTTTTCTTTGAAACCTGGGGCTAACTGGTTTCGGTGGAGGCAGTGAGGGTTTTAGCTGCCCTGAAAGCGCGCTTTTCCCTTTCTGTGGTGCCACGCCCACCCCATTCACTCTCAGAGCAGGTCTGCTCTTGGCATAGTGGTCCGAGAGTTCAGCAGCCTCTTGCACTGTTTTTGGATCTCGGTCCTCTAGCCGGGTTTTTAGCTGTGCTGGGCATGCCCAATGAAACTGTTCTAATAAAATCACGTTTTCAATTTTATCAACAGAGGTTGCCTCAATTTCTTCCCACCAACATTTTAAAAACTGACGTTGTTTCGTGGCTAGCTCCTCATAGCTCATATCAGGGCTCCTCCTGAGCTTACGGAATTTAGCTCTGTATGATTCAGCAATTAATTCAAATTTTTTTAACAGTGCAGCTTTTAACTTGCTGTAATCGTCAATGTCCTAATTGATTATTTGACCCAATGCATCCCGAGCTTTCCCGGTAAGTAGCAGGGATAGCTGGAAGCTCCAGGACTCTCTAGGAATTTTAGCCTGAATACAATCTTTTTGAAAAGAATTTAAAAAGGCATCCATGTCCTCCTCTTCCTTAAACTCGGCTATTAATTTGGAGTTCAATTTGTAACCCAGTCCTGCAGTCATAGTTAAACCCAAGTCACTTACCTGCTCTGGTGCCGCTGGTCGGAGTCGTATCTTCTCCAGTTCGTGTTGCCTCTGGCGCTCCTGCTCCTGCTCCTTACGGTCTGCGTCTCAGCGTTCTCGTTCTCTCTTCTCCTCGCAGCTCACTGGCGCTCACGCTTCTCATGGTCTGCCTCCCTTTGTTGTCACTCTGCCTCTCGATCCGCCTCTCTCTGTTCTCGCTCTGCCTTTTGGGCCACCTCTCACTCCTCTCGCTCTGCCTCCAGTTCCATCCTGCGCAACTCAATTTGTAGCCTGAGTACTTCTGGATCCAGGATACTGGTGACCTTTCCCTGCTGCTGTGGCCTTCACTGACAGTGGCCTTGCTGTCCTTTTCAGTCACAGTCGGTGACTCACTGCTCTGGGTATCTGCTACCATCAGGGCCTCTATGAGGTTCTGCTTTTTGGCTGTTACCTCAAACAGGACTCCCCTGTCCCCACACAACTGCTTCAAGTAATCTACAGTGTGCCTGCTGTAGTCAGAAGCCATCTTCTTCTTCCCTGACTACGGCTACTCTGACTTGCAGTTTAGAGAAAAAAAAAAAAATGGGTAGGAATTGGACTGTACGCCAAGTGATTTATAGTTCTGTTTCCTTTTTAAAATAAAACTGTCTTTTTCTTTCTTTGCAAGAGAGCTTACGGTCTCAGCTGACATAGAACAATAAAGCTTGTGATACCAGAATTATCCCACTGCTGCCAACCAGTCTGTCACAAACCCACTCAGCAGGTCAGGCCCTCTACTCCCAAAGTGCCAACCTCTGAGCGCAGTCTTGTGAACAGTGTAACAGACAAGGTAACCCTCTTGTCTGTTTTTGTGAGTTCGGATCAACCTTTAGTCTCAAGTTCTGGAGGGATTCAAATTGTTAACCTCTTGCTAGCGTACCCAATGCACAGGCTCAGATATATCTGTCTTCGGGGGGCCAGATATCTTTGGCTGCGGGCACCTAACCAGGTATACAGAGATGAACCCTTTTTAAACTTTAATAAAGACCTCAGATTTAAAACGCTTCTCTTTCCAGTTTGGTACCACCATACAAGCTTATGTTTAGTATCTGCAATAATCATATACTTTTCTTACAACTAAAAATAAGTCAAAGACAGACCAAGTAAGTTCTGAAAAGAATTTTACTAAAATAGTTAAAAATATGTAAAGCACAAAATACAGAACTCTTATATCACAAGACATACAAATCTATTAAAAGAACAAGGTTTTAAACAGTACAATTCCTACTATAGTACTCAGTCTCTAAATACTTGCTTAAAGTGCTCCAAAGATGTGTCCTTGTCAGAGTCTAGGTAAAAAATGTGTCTCTGTGAAGTAAAACAGACTAAATTAAAAGCTGGCTTTTACCCCACCTCTTTTCAGGAGGTCACCTAGCTCCTCCCTGTTAGGATATATGAAAATATATATCTTATACAACAGTATCACATTCTTCAACTTCATCATAATTCATGTCCTTCAAATGACACTTCATTTGATCCCATGCTGTATCCTCCCTCACACAGACTTCACAGGGACATTTACAACCTTGCACCCCTGTGTAACTAGGTTCCTCTCCAACGTCATAAACCTTCTTTATGATTTCTCTCTTAACAGAATTAACTTATACAAGTCTGTAATTAACTCAGAGAAACATGATCCTTGATTAAAATCTTCCATGTAACACATTGTCTCTAAAAAACTAAGTGTGTGTGAACTCACATGCTGTCAGCATTTCCTCTTGGCCTCCATCTCTCAGCTAAAATCTTGGGGGGGGGGATGAGTGAGGTCATTCTAAGAGCACCAGATTTTCAACAGAGACAGTCAGTAATACATTTTATATTAAAAAGAAATGATACAGCACTCAGAACTGGCTGTCTGTGTCACAGCAACCACCCAGAGACAAGCCGTCCCTAATTCTTACAAAAAACAACTGAGTCTGAGCAGCCCAAGACTGCCTCCTCACAGCAGAGTCTACCCCATATCCATTAAACTAAAGCCACAACACTGACTCCGAGTTCCAAAATGAATCGGACATTCAAGCAGCAGCCCAGTCCCACAACATTCCCAAGCAAACATTAGTATAATTTACTTGCCAAGCTAAAAGCAGAAGTACCACTTGGACTTATTTCAGCAAACTGGCAACTGCAAATTGCACACTAGTCTGTCCCCCCAACCAGAGAGGAGACCATCCAAGAATTGTTTAAATAAAGTCCAGAAAGAGACATGTTTTGGCTAGATTGTCTACACAAAATAAAATAAGAATTAGTAATAGTATACAACCCCCCACACTACTAGGAAAAACACACTCCTGAACCAAGCTAAAAGCTGAAAATTCAGTCAACTTCATAAGGTGTCACTGAGTAGGCTGAGGGCAGGGGTAACCATTTTTTTTCCCAATTATTAAGGTTTCAGTTTGTTACCTGGTATATTTTTGGCACCTGGTGGCAGACAAGTTGGGAGACCACTGGACCGACCAGACAAGAGTGGTTTTCTGTGCGGGCTGGCAGCAGCAGTGAAGTTTGGCTTAGTGGCAGCAAACAGCTGTGCTGCTAAGCAGCCCAGAGTGTGTCTTCAGTCCAGGAGTGTGCGTGTTTCATGCAGGCAGGTCTGTCCCACAATCTGCCACAGAGTGCTCCATGACTTCCTGTTCTGAACTAGTGACCTGCTGGAGTGCCTAATAGTAAACAACGAAAAAAAATGCACAAGCGGAAAAGTTGAACTTGATCTGTCTTGCCGGGGGCGAGACAGCTGGGCCTGGGGCGGATGGTCATCAGGGAGGATAAAGAAAATTACTGCGCCGATGTACTGGTTCTTCTTCCTGTGCTCTGTATCCATGTCAACCACCCATTCACTATGGCTGTGCCTCCAGCTGCTCTTAAAGGGCCAGTCCACACTTCCTTCCCTTCCCTCCAGCAGCAGCCATTTGCAACTTTCAAACTTCAGTGCCTTGGGGGCTAACCCCTAACTAATACAGTAAATTTAGTTACAGTAATTGCTTTACTTGAAAGAAAATATAATCAGTAATGCATTACACATTACATTTTCTTTCAAGTAATCCGTTACCGTTACACGTTACATGACAATGTAATCAGATTACAGTAACGTGTTACGTGAACGTGTCACTGCCCAACACTGCTCACTGCTCTGCCATTCTCTACACAGATGATCTGGTCCTGTATACCCCCTCCAAAAGTATTGATCAAATAAACGAATACCTAACAGCTGACCTACAGTCTATGCACACTTGGTTGTCTACAAACAGACTGATTTTAAACATGACTAAAATGCAGGCCATGCTGTTCGGTATGACCCCAGGTTAAGAGCATGCCTGTTCCCTCTACTAATAACTTACCAGGAAGGTACCTTAGCCCCTCTGTCTCTTCCTTTACATACCTTGGAGTCACACTTGACCCCTTGCTTGATTACTCATCTCATGTCTCGGGTGTCTGCAAGCCTGTGAACTCCATGCTGGGTGTCTCCTATAAAGGGGCCCATAACCTAACCCCCGCAGGTTGTGCCCCACCACTCTGCTCCCCCCCATCCTGACCCAGAGCCAGCAACTGGCACAGCCCTTCACTCTCCACCATGGCCAGCTGTTGACTGAACTATCATGTCATTGAATAAGCATGTACTTGTACAATTAGGCGCTCATTCATTGGCAGCTCAGTTGGCAGCCGGCTGTGATGGAGAGCGGAGTGCTGTGCCAGTTGCGAGGTCCGCTAGACACTAGGGAATGGTTATAACACCTACTACAGGGGATCAGGATGGAGTGACCATTGAACACCAGGAAAACTGGAACATTATGTCAGGCGAGTGACTGGGTGGGGGAAGGGACTACTGTACACCAGGGAATACTACAGATAACATCGGGCATGGGTGCAGGTGGGGAAGGGACTGCTAGACACCAGGGAAAGATTTTTCTTTAACAGCGGGCCTGTGATCATTGGGGGGGAACCTCTCGACAGTGGGGAAAGATTTTTATTTTACATTGGGCCAGCAATGGGGGCGGGGGGTGACACCAGGGAATAATCATAACTTTGGGTAGAGAAAGGTGGTGGTGTGGACCGCTAGGCACCAGGAAGTGACCATTATGGGGCAGTGAATGGCAGGGGGGGCCACTAGACACCAGGGACAATTTTAGTTTGAACATCTCCTTCTGTGCCAAACTCTGCCAGCAGAGTTTCCAATCTCCACATTTCACAAAGGTATTAGTTTTGCATGAATTTGGACTTTGCACCATGGATTAACTATGCAAAATGAGGCAAATCCACAAATTAATCCGTGGAGCAAAATTTCCCAACTTTGCACCTATCTACTGGTCAACAAAACGTAAAATAAATAAATAAACAAACAAATAAATGCATACATACATACACACATACATGCATACATACACACATTCATACATACATTCATACATACATACATAAGTAAGTACACTGGTAGAGCATGAGGTCTAAACAGTTATCAGGCAAACCTGTTTGACAACTGCTTACATGATCCACTGCTAGTGTTAGAGACAAGATGCACAAAGAGATAGGAAAGATGAGACAACTGGAGCTCCTTCAGTACCCTTGGATGTGTCCTGTCTGACTCCATTGCCTTGTTCACTTTCAGATTTGGGAGTTCCTTCAGGACTCTCTCCTCTTTAAATGGAGTAGTGTCCACGTCCCTTCCTTCAATGGCCCTGTACATCAGAGATGGTTTAAAGGCTACAGAAGTTCAGGGATTACAGGGGGAGGATGAGGCAATGTGAGTCACCCTGGAGCCAGGGTATGGAAAAGCAATATGCACAGAGGTGATCTACAGACCTCTGACACAGAGGGAGGAAGCTGACAGGGAACTACTGGAGGACATACACAACATGGCAGCTAAAGGTGAAATCCTGTACTGGAGGATTTCAATATGCCAAACGTGGATTGGACCACCCAGGTGGCTGCTTCAGCCATAAGCACAGCCATCCTAGAATCCCAGCAGGGGGTTGGACTCAGGCAGCTGGTGCATGAACCAACCAGGGATAAGTTGGTTCTGGACCTGGTATGGACCAGTGGGAACAAAGTCGAAGAAATACAGGTTGAAGGGCACCTGGGGTCCAGTGACCACCACATGGTGTGGTTCAGCATGACAACATGGATTCAGGTATGCCACACAGGGGCAAAAGTATTAGATTTTAGGAGAACGGATTTCACTGAAATGGGTAGATGTATACAAGCTGTCCTGGGGAAGAGAGAGGTAATAGAGGGGGTGGAGGAACAATGGGAGAAACTGAAAGGAGCCATAGTGTGGATAACAAACCAATGTGATAGGATAGTTGCCAAAGGAAAAAGAAGAAGGAAACCACTATGGTTGTCTAAGGAGGTAGAGGACAATGTCAGGGCTAAAAGACTGAGTTTTAGGAAATATAAGGGGACCCAAAGGGAGGAGGATAGGGAGGTGTACTTTGAATGTCTAAGGGAAGCAGGGAAGGCTGTTAGAAGAACTAAGGCACAGACAGAGGAGGGTTTAGCATGGTCTGTGAAAAAAGGAGACAAGGCATTTTATAGGTACATCAGCAAAAGAAGAAAAACTGGGGGGGGGTGACTGTGAGACTCAAAGGGGAGGAGGAGGGACAGTGTGACGAGGGGGATCTGGACAAGGCAGAAATACTGAACAAATACTTCTGCTCAGTATTCACTAGGGAGGGGTAGGGCCAAGGACCACACATGGGCAGCAGAGGTGGGGGGGGAGAGACGTGGACACCTGTCCATTCACAGTGGAGAGAGTTCTGAAAGAACTCACAAAGCTGAAGGTGAAAAGTGGTTCTCTGGGTGACAGGTGTTATTTTTGTCCCCAGAGGCTTTAAATACTCTGCGCAGCTTTATTTCTGTGCTGGTTCACTCGACCTAAAATGAGTGCTTGGAGCCCTGTGACCAGTGGGAAGCAGGAAGAGAAACTGTAGTTCCCAGAGTTTTACTCGAAAACTACAACTCAGTGTTGGGGCTTAATTTTCCTGCTTTAACTACTGGGCATATCATTTTAACAGTACCAGACCACGCATGAGTGGCTCTGGTGGGATTCTTTTAGAGAAATAATTAACTTTTGTGTGTTTGAATGGCCTGTGACCCTTGAGGTTACTTCCGGGTCACAGACTCCTATATAAGTTTGCTCTGTGGCGAGCACTGCGAATGCACATTGTTGCGTGCGAAGACGCGGGCAAAGACACGTGCTTCTGGGCGTGTGTCTTGTGTGTCTAGCGGGATAGAAGAATAGAGGCTGCCTCTTACAAGTAAGAACTAGGAATAACCAGAAGTAAGGTAATAATGTAGACTGTGATTGCGGTCGGGTAGGGGTTAAGCTACCTCACTCATAGACGGGAGGACAGTGTGGGAATACTTGTTAGAAATATTCTATAAACAGTTCTCATATACACAATAGGAGCAATGTCTAATAAAATAGTAAACATTGAAGGAAACACTGGGGTATTATATGGTACTTGCCAGATGTATTTAATTACAACCCAAACCAAAGTTACAGACTCTTTTACCTGTGATAAATGCAGGCTTAACCTAGAACTCACAATAGAACTTAATATGTTCTCCTTGTGACTCCTGGTCTTGGACAAAAAACAATATGAAATGGCTCAAAAACTGAATATGAACATTGACGAGTCTAGTACAATAACACTGTTGTTAATGTTACAGGGGGCGAGATAAACCTAAAGAAATTCCTGTACAACAAACAACAGGAAGCAGTAGAAACAGTCTGGAAACTAATGGTACAGTATTTTCTACGACTAACAATACTGGCACCCCGAGTAGTAGTACTAAACAAAGGGAAAAAAAAACAGGAAAAAGGAGCAGGGAAGAAGAACTGTCAGATGATAGGGATGATGACTGGTACAAAGTGCAGATATCAAAATCTGTCAAACGAGGGAGATGGGCTGAGCAGTTCAGCATACCATTATTAAACCATTTCAACCCATTAATGGCAACTAACCAAATACATACGGACAATAACTCACTAATTGACTATAACCAGTAACTATCTACTCAAACTACAGTTAATGATCAAGATGCTGGTGTTAGCAACAGCAGTAATTTAAGCTCAAATAACCTTTGTTTACCCGTAAGTGGGCCCCTGATTGACATAGATGTGGATGCTGCACATAATACTGAAGATATGCAGACTGAGTCCCCTACAGTAAAGAGAGAGAGGTACTCCTGGGTGACTCGATCATAACATCATAACATCGGGTAGAGAAAGGTGGTGGTGTGGACAGGGTAATATGTAACACAGATAAATCTTCAAGGACAGTATCATGCTTTAGTGGAGCAAGGATTAGTGATATCACACTTATGTCGGATAACATACCGAAGGGTACTGGCAGAAATCCTCTAGTAATTATATGTGCGGGGGCAAATAATACCTTTACTGCACCAATACAAGTAATCAAACAGGACTAATAAACTGCTTGAAAAGGGATGTGAAGTAGTTATATCAGAAATCTTCCCGATACCCAGAGCATCTAGAAACCAGCAAATAAGGATAAGAGATACAAACAACCCGGTTAAGGAAGTGGTGTTTAAGTCAAAATATTAAATGCATTACGCATTGGGGGAATTCTATGGTGTACCCAACCTCTACTTCTGGGATGGGTTACACTTAAGTAGAAGAGGGAGTAGGTTACTAGGGGAACATATTGGAAATGTCATTAATAAATGTTTAAACTGATTTCTTTGGGGAGAGGTATTCATATAATAGCACTCTAGAGGAAGGACCTATCGAAATCTCAATCAGTAATTCACTGAAACCAAAACAAAATGGGGGCTTGAATAAGTGTTATGGAAATAATAAGCAACAAGTGGGTATATTGTTGTTGAACACCAGGAGTTTGAACACAGAAATGGATGAGCTAACACACATACTGTCAGAAAACAACATTACAATATGTGGGATAACAGAGACTTGGGGAACAGATGATGATTGGAATGTAGAGATACAAGGTTATAACAGGCTATACTGAAACAGGCAAGCACGCAGAGGTGGGGTAACAGTACTTTATATAAAAGAGGAACTCACATCCTATGAGATAAATGAAACAGTGGGAAATGAAGTTAAGGGTATTTGGGCCAAAATCAAACTCCCAAATAACAACCTTACCATGGGTCTAGTCTATCGTCCACCTAACCTAATTAATGAGGAAAATGAAAAACTGTTGATGGAAATAGATGAAAAGGACATCACAGGAGATTATGTACTAATGGGGGACTTCAATCTCCCCAATATCAACTGAGTAACACTGAACAGTACAACATCCATAGAACACAAATTTATTGATTTATTTATTCAGCAGAACAATTGGAACAATTGGTCAGTCAGCCTACAAGGGGAACAAACATACTCAACCTGGTTTTGACAAACAATGAGGACAAAATTCAAAATATAAAGATACTTCCCCCACTAGGCGACTCCGAACATAATGTGGTAACATTTGAATATAAAAGTGTTATTACATATACAAAAGGTAATACAGTAGTAAAAGACTTTAATAAGGCCGATTATGGTAAGATGAAAACTCATTTGGCTAAATGGAACTGGAAAGAGGAATTAAAAGGTTTAAACCCAGAAATAACCTGGGACAAGATAAAGCAACCAGTAAGGCCCAAATACAGTAACAAACGTCGTTTCCTCCTATGGTGGAACAAAACAATTAGGAATCAACTAAATAAAAAAAAACAATATCATAAATGTAAAAGAAATCCATCTATAGCAGCTTGGAACAAATTTAAGCATAGTAATGACAAAACTAAATCTATGATTAAAACTGCCAAGAGGAGACTCAAACTGAACTTAGTAACTAGGGTAAAAGGTGACAAAAAACAATTCTGCAACTATATTGGATCACTAAAAGGGAAACAACATGTCATTGGACCATTAGTGTCTGAAAAAAAACAGGGGACGATGAAATAGCCGAGGAATTAAATAACTATTTTCTGAGTATCTACAAACCTAGAGAAGAATTCAACGAACCAGCAGAAGTGACTATAGATAGCTCCATAGAATTCAGCATCAGAGAGGTGGAACTGGTAATAAAATCACTAAAGCCAAATAGTTCACCCGGGCCTGATGGAATTACCCCCAGACTCCTGCAAGAACTAAGTAAAGAGATCGTGGGACCACTCACTTTGCTTTTACTATCTCCATCTCAGAAGGAAAAACAATAAAAGAATGGGGAGCGGCATAAGTAACTCCAATTCATAAGGGAGGAAAAAAAGAGGACATTAAAAATTATCGACCCATTAGTCTCACATCTGTAATTGGTAAAATAATGGAAAGACTCCTTCAAACATATGTAATTGAACATATAAAAAACACTGGATTAGGAGACCTCACTCGGCAAGATTTTACCTCTGGAAGGTCATGTCTTATGAATCAGATACATTTTTTCTAGCCAGTAAGTGTGGCTCTGGATAAGGGGGTTTCATGTGATGTTATTTTTTTGGACTTTGTGAAAGCATTTGACAAGGTGTCACACAAAATACTGTTACAGGAACTATATAGGACAGGCCTACACACAAACATAAGCTGGATAAAATCATGGCTGGGTGATCGACATCAGAGGGTATCGGTCAAAGGACATTTGTCCAGCTGGGGTAGGGTGACTATTGGGTCCCGCAAGGATCAGTTCTGGGTCCCACAATATATAACATCATGGTGACCAGAATGAAGGTATCCGGAAACGCATGGATATGCAAATACGCCGATGATTGTACGTTGGGAGGACTTATCAACAGGAAAGAGGATGGCGTACTGTTACAAAAACAGACAAACTTTATGATTGGGCAAAGGCCAACAAAATGCAGTTTAATGTGGATAAATGCAAGGTCATGCATTTAGGGATGAACAACCCACTTTTATGTCATAAGTTGGGTAACAGTATACTGCAAACAACAACTGAAGAAAAAGACCTAGGCACAAGAATAACACAAAAGCTAACCTTCAGTAGGAACACCACAGTAAAAGTCAAGAAGTGTCATAAACTTGTTGGCTCAATTGTGGACAATATTAAAAGCATGGAACCAGAGGTGTTAGTGCCTGTTTTTTCAAGAATGGTGCGCCCACACCTTGAGTACTGTTTCCAGTTTAATTTACCACACACTAAGAGAGGCCAGAAACTTACTGAGGGAGTGCTAAGGAAAGTCACCAATAAAATCAAACTCTTAAAGGATATGAGCTATGGATATAGACTTCGGAAATTAAACTTATTTTCAGCTAAATACAGGCAGATCAGAGGAGACCTTTGTCTAACATACAAGGCAATACATAATGAATATTTCTAGGGACATGGATATGTTGTTCATCCACACTGTCTGGCGGGTTCCTTGCCACTTTAAATCTTGCCGGAAGGTCTTCAAGCTGGCTCCTCCCACCCACCCGGGTGGTAAAACTCTCGGCTCCGCCCCATGACGCCAGATCTTCCTTACCGCTTGGAAGCTTAGGTTCCCTCAACGCTCTGTGTGATAGACTGGATCCTAATTCTTTGGTTCACCCAAAACTCATTTTAAAGTTTTCAAGACTTTGGTCATCTTTCTCCCTCGCGGCTGCAATGGACAAATCGACTCCCGGATTTCGGCGGTGCCCTTGTTGGCAGAAGATGTCCAGGACGGACCCGCACTCCATGTACATCTACTGCCTCGGCCTAGAACACGACCTGCAGGCCTGCGAGTTGTTCTTTTTCGTCCAACGTCCTGGAGGACCGCGCTGCCGATTACAGCTTGGGTGCTTCAAGAAGCTACCCGCCGGTTAAGTTGAAGGAGGCCCGTTGGACGGTTACCGCGGCGGCTGGCTCAGCTGAGCAACTCGAGCAGATGATCGCCCTCGAGGAAGAGGCGGCCCAGGCTACATCATCCTCTTCCTCGGTCACGGCATTTATCCCACTCTCTCTGGGTACCTCGTATTCAGCTTCGTTCAAGGAGCTTTGCCAGTCCCTTTCCACGAAGGGAGAGGGGCCATCGGGACATTCCTCTCAGTCCAAAAAGAAGGACTCTAAGGGTAAGTCCCATCGTCGGTGTTCATGAGAGCGGGAGAGGTCTCATTCCCTGGACAGCTGACCGTCGACTTCGGTCGAGGCTGCTGCCAAGGCCGCTGGCTTCACGGTGTCCCCGTCAGGCCAGCCGGCTTAGACTCCCATCAACATGGTCGAGATTTTTCTCAACCCATCGGATGGGCTGTCGACTGGTGAGGCCGACAACCCTTCTTCACCTGTTCCCCCAGTGGAGACTGAGGATCTGCCTGTGCCCCGGTGCAGCAGTCCCCGATTAAGGCTTCCGAGCCGAGGGAAGAACGGGTGTCCCCCGCTCCTTCCCAGACCCGTCCTCGGAAACACAGAGAGAACTTGGTCTCGGTCTCGGACTTCTTCTGGTCCAGCCAATCCCACCGACACTTCCCGGTGATCGCTCCTCAGCACCCGAGGTAAGCGGGCGCGCGCCGCTCGTCCTCCTCCTCGGAAGAGGAGAAGTTTCGCAAGTTGCATCAACGCTACGAGGACCTGATGTGGCAGCAGTTACTTCGTCCGGAACAATCCGACGCCGCCGCTTTCCCCGACTCATCAAGTGGTTGGTCACCCGAGCGGCCGGAACAACCCTCGGCTGTAGTCGAGAAGCCCAAACCTGGGTCGGTTGTCTCGCCAAACCAACTGCCCCACTGATTGTGGTGGAACCTCCGCCTCCACAACCGAAATTGGGGGCGCTGACCAAGGATTCTCGGTTGGGTCAAGGCCAGCCCCACAGGCTGTCGGTCACCCTCACTCCCGACCGTCCTTGGCAGGTGGAGGGTGAAAGCTTAGACCCCAGGCAGGCCTCGCCGGACTCCTCCGAGTCGGCGCCCGACCGCCCTCGTTCTCCAGGCCCATTGACCTGAGCGTCCTCCGGGGCCAGTCGATGGACGAAAGCCATTGTCCTTCATGGGTTTGCTTTTGGCTCATCTCGGAGTCCACCGGGATGCAGCCTTCGAGCTCAGATTCAAGTGGGCCAAGTATCCCCTGCGACGGAGATACTGGACCGAGGGAATTCACCCACTGAGGCCTTCCAGTGGCTGAAGCCATTGTTGGCCCAGCCTTGAGCCTGGCGGCGCCTGCTTCCTGTCCTAGTGTCTTCGGCTAGGATGGCCAGGAAGGAAGGTCCCTTACCGGTTCTTTGCCGGTTTGTGGAACACCCCCATGCTGAGGGGTTGGTCACCGACAGCTTTTCCGTGTTCTGGGAATGCTAGGACGTGGACAAGCCCCCCGACAAGGAGTCCAAAAAGCTGGACTACGCCGGGTGCAAGGTGTATGCTGTATCCTCCCTTGGCCTCCGCCAGGCCAGCTCAGCCGTGCTGATGGCACACTTCTCCCATGCCCTCATGGGCTCCCTGGATGAGGTGATCCCTCATCTCCCGGCCGAACTGCAGACCACGGTCCAGCAGGTGCGGGACCAGGGTAGGGCAGTGGCTAAGCAGCAGCTCCAAACAGCTCTGGACATAGGAGACTCTTGTGCCAGATCGTTATGTCAAGGGTATGTGTCGAGAGCATGGCTGAGGATATCCACTTCATGGCGGATACCCAGCACAAATTGGCTGATGTCCGCCTCCTGGGACTGGACCTCTTTGGCCCTGGAGTGGAAGGTCACTCCAGCAGATCGAGAAGTCCAATGCCACTCTGACTCGGTCACCTCCGCCCAGAAGGACAAAGGCCGACAGCAGCAGCACAAGTCCTTCGCTTCTTCCCCAGCCTGGGCGGCACATCCAGCCCAACAGCACCAGCACCAGGGTCAGCAGGCTCAAGGCTGGCATCCCAAACCTAAGCCCGTGGCTTCCTCCAATAGGGAAGCAGGGAGGTAAAGGCCCAGGAGGTCCCTCGGCCGGTCCCTCCTCCAAGCCTGCCCAGTGACGGGTTGAGGGGTGTCGCCTCCAGCTTCGTCACTCCCCCCGGGTTCCCTACGTGGGGGGCAGCTCCACCACTTCCTTTCTGCGTGGTCCGCTATCACCATGGACTGCTGGGTGTTGGAGGTGGTAGGAAAGAGCCTGCCTCTGGAGTTCGAGCAGGCCCCACCCTTCCGAGCCGTCGCCCCTCGGGGGGCCACAGGGTCCGCAGCCTCGCTGTTGGCCGCCAAACCCGATGTGCCCTGCTCCTCGAAAAAGAGGTGATCAGGAAGGTGGCGGATCCTCCTCCAGACCCGGGGTTTGTGTCCAGGTATTTCCTGGTCCCAAAATGGACGGGGGGCTGGCACCCCATTCTCGACCTGCACGACCTGAACAGGTTCCTAAGGTCTCGGACCTTCAGGATGGTCACTCTGGCTCAGATAATCCCATCCTTGGAATGAGGCGTGTGGTTCTGTTCCTGGACCTTCAGGACACGTTCTTTCACGTCCCAATCCGTCCGTCCCATCAGAGATTCCTCTGCTTCAGAGTGGAGGGATCCCTTTACGAGTTCTGGGCCATGCCCTTCAGCCTCTCCCTAGCTCCCAGGGTCTTCACCAAATGTATGGCAGTGGTGACAGCATTCCTGCGGCGCTGAAGGGTCCAGGTGTACCCCTACCTGGACGACTGGCTGATTGCAGCCCCCTCCAGAGCGGAGGTAGAGCGGTCCAGAGATCTGGCCCTCCAGGTTTGCTCTCAGATTGGCCTCCTGATCAACGAGGCCAAGTCGGAACTCGTGCCAAAGCAGGTGATACATTTCATCGGGGCAGAGCTCGACTCTCTTCGAGCCAGAGCATGGATCCCGGTGGACAGGGCCGAGGTTCTTTCCTCCTTTGCCCAATCATTTCAGGTTGGGCAATCGCGCCCTGCCCGGGGCTTCCTGCACCTCCTGGGCCTCATGGCGGCCTGCACCAGTGTGGTCCATTGGGCCCGCTGGTACATGCGTCCCCTTCAATGGGGACTGGCCAGCCAATGGTCACAGCACTCCGATCCGCTGGATCAGCTAGTGACAGTGACCCAGGGATGTGGAGCAATGCTGTCCAGTGGTGGACCATTCCAGCACATCTGCAGGAGGGTATCCCGTTTGTCCGCCCTGAGCCGACGGTCTATCAACCGATGCCTCTCTGATGGGTTGGGGTGCCCATCTGGGGGAGCACAGAGCGCACGGCCTCTGGTCCCCTCAGGAATCCCGATGCCATATCAACCTGCTGGAGCTTCGGGTGGTTCGTTTAGTCCTCACCGCCTTCGCTCCGTTTCTATGGGGTCAAGTGGTTGAGGTCCAGACGGACAATACCATGACCATGTACTAGCTAAACTGCCAGGGCGGGACGCGCTGCATGCCTCTGTGCAGGGAAGCTGTCCGCATTTGGTCACTCGTGCGCAGCCTGGAGGCAGATCTCCTCGCCATTCACGTGGCAGGAGCTTCCAACACCCTGGCCGATGCCCTAAGCTGGATAGGGGCTGCGCTAACGAGTGGTCTCTCCTGCTGGAGGTAGTACAAGATCTCTTCTCCCACTGGGGCATGCCTCAGGTGGACCTGTTTGCCTCCAGGGAGAATGCGAAGCTGAGACTGTTTCATGCCCACCCCCTCAGCAGGGCTCGCTGCAGGGGGATGCCTTCTCGAGGCCGTGGACCCTGGGCCTCTTCTATGCCTTTCCCCATTTCCCTTGATCCACAAGGTGCTTCTCAAGGTGAGGAGGGACAAGGCGCAGATGATTCTGGTAGCCCCAGACTGGCCCTGCCAGTTCTGGTATCCAGATCTCCTCAGCCTCAGCTCCAGGCTCCTGAGGCGGTTTCCAGCCCGCCGGACCTGATCTCAGTCAATCAGGGGAAGGTATTCTATCCGGACCTTCAATCTCTGCACCTGACAGCCTGGTTCCTGAGCGGCTAGAGTTCCAGGCCTTGGGTCTTTCCGACGAGGTCCTCAACGCCGCTGAGGTCCCGTAGGAGTCAACCAGAAAATGCTATGCCTTCAAATGGAAGAGATTCTCCATTTGGTGTCAGGCAAGGGCCTGGACCCTTCCTCCTGTTCCTTGGCAAGCATTCTGGACTACCTGTGGTCCCTTTCTCAGCAAGGGCTTCAGTCGACGACTCTTAAGGTGCACCTGGCAGCCATCTCTGCTTACCGGGCATGGGCCAGGAAGCAGTCGGTGGCTCAGGAGAAGGTGGTCGGGTGCTTTTTCAAAGGCCTTGATCACATATCCCCTCCAGTGTGAGGACCTCCACCTCTGTGGGATCTACTGCTGATATTGGCTAAGCTCATCGGCAGGCCATTCGAACCGATGCACAGGTGTGACATCTCTCACCTGTTGTGGAAGACCGCCTTCTTGTTGGCTATCACGTAGCCAGAAGGATGGGAGAGCTCTAGGTGGTTTCCATCAAGTCTCCGTATCTGGTCTTCCACAGGGACAAGGTTGTCCTGCGCCCCCACCAGGAGAAGTAGCTTTTTTACACAGAGGGCTGTAACACTATGGAATAATCTTCCACAGCAAGTTGTTACAAGTCATAACATCGCTATATTTAAAACTAGGCTTGATGAGTACATGGGAGACAAGAAGTATGAGTTCCACCCATGATTGTATGGGTGGCGAGTTCAATAAAGGGCTCATAGCCTACTGAACTCGTATTATTCCTATGAACCTATGAAGGTGGATAAGGCCATGGGGCCAGACGGCATCCACCTGATGATATTAAGGGAGCTGTGAAGGGAACTAGCAGCGCCTCTGTCAGCCCTGTTCATGGAGTCTCTCTACATGGCTGTGGTTCCAGAGGATTGGAGGAGGGCACATGTAGTCCCACTGCACAAAAGCGGCAGTAGGGAGGAGGTGGGGAAGTAGAGGTTAGTCAGCCTCACCTCAGTGGTGGGAAAGATCATGGAGACACTGCTGAAAGAAAGGATAGTGGTACCTCTGGAATCCAGTGGTGCCCAGGATTTGAAACAACATGAATTCACAGCAGGAAGGTTATGTCAAACGAATCTGATAGATTTTATTGATTGGGTGACTAGGGAAGTGGATCAGGGAAGGGCAGTAGATGTCGCCTACTTAGATTTCAACAAAGCCTTCGACACTGTCCCACATAGAAGGCTGGTGAATAAGATGGGTAGTCTGGGACTGAGAGACAAGGTGATGAAATGGGTTAGGAACTGGTTAACAGACAGGAGACAAAGGGTGGTGGTAAATGAGGTACAATCTGGGGAGAGGGGGTGACCAGCGGGGTACCACAGGGATCAGTACTGGGACCTGTCCTGTTCAATATCTTCGTTAGTGACATTGCAGAGGGGCTGGAAGGAAAGGTCTGCTTGTTTGCAGATGACACCAAGATCTGCAACAGGGTGGATACTCCAGAAAGGGTGCAGAAAATGAAGAGGGACCAGGAGAAGCTTGAAAGATGGTCGGAGATGTGGCAACTGCGGTTCAGTGCAAAAAAGTGCAAAATAATGCACCTGGATAGAGCAAACCCTGAGGAGAGCTACAGGTTGGGGGGGGGAGCTGACTATCACCAAAGAGGGAAGGGACCTAGGGGTTATCAAAGCAGTGCACAAAGGTGGCGGGGAGGGCCAGTGGCATGCTGGGGTGCATAGGCAGGGGTATCACTAGCGGGAGGTGGTGATGCAATTGTATAAAACATTGGTAAGGCCTCAGCTGGAGTACTGCATGCCATTCTGGAGGACCTGTACAAGGACATAAAAAAGGTAGAGACTATCCAGAGAAGGGCGATAAAGATGGTGCAGGGCTTGCACCATAGAACATATGAGGAGAGACTAAGGGACCTCAGTATGTATGCACTGGAGGAGAGAGTGGGGGGACATGATTGAAACTTTCTAGTACCTCAAGGACATAAACAAGGTGCAGGGGGGGACCTTTTCCAGTGTAGAAAAAGTACTAGACTGGGGGGCACGATATCAGAGATTTTGGGGGGTAAATATATAGGATAGTGCATGAGGGAACAGTTGACAACAGGGCTATTCTTTCGCCCAGTTGGCACTATGGCGGATTACCTGGAGTGCAGCTCGGAGGTAATCTGTCGTCATAGTCAACAGGTGAAGATTAGCCCTAGTTGTCAATCTCTCATGCATTTTCTTTATAGTGTATGGTGGAACGTCATTTTTTTGGGGATCACTACAGCATGTTTCTGCTTCAAAACATTTTTACTGGGTTAGTAGAAGGAAAAAAGAACTTTACATTTTGAATATTTTCATGCTTGACATTTTAACTGTTTAAGAACTTTACATTTTGAACGTTTTAACGCTAAACATTAGTACTGCTGCCGACATTGCTGCTTTCGCTATGTGTCCTGTCTATGGAGTGAGCCCTAACTGTCAAATGCTGCCCGAGGACACAGTGTGTGACATTCGCAGTGCAATAGAACAAAAAATCGTTCTGCTGCACTGCGAACGTCACTAGTGTAGGAGAGCAACATTTCGACAGCGATGGATTTCGGTAGAGAACGACATTCCACCATACACTATAAAGAGGTAATCTGAGGAAGTTTTTCTACACAGAAAGGGTAGTTGACACTTGGAATAGTCTGCCACAGGAGGTAGTGGGGGCAAGCACAGTGGAGGGGTTTAAGTATGCCTGGGACAGGCACAAGGGAACCCTGAGAGGGGAGGGAGTGATGAAAAGCCATTGATCACATAGGGTAAGTGGCCTAATACAGTGTCTAGGGCCTATGGGCAGACTGGATGAGCCTGGCTGTCCTTATCTGCTGACAATTTCTATGTTTCTATGAACAAAAAGTATTTGTTCTGGAAGTCTGCTTTTTCTTTGTCCCCTCATACATTCCCCACTTTCACTCCTTAGCCTTACAATCCCTCCCCTGTTCTTTCTCTTTTCACTTACATACCTGTAAAATGTCTTGTCCCCTTTCTTTACTATTTGGCTGTTTTCTCCTCCATTTGCACCTTTGCGACCCTGTGCTTTCCCTGCTTCTCTCTGCTTCCTGTTGTACACCTCCATATCCTCCTCCCTCTGCATCCCCTTATACCTCTTGAATGCTAACATTTTTGCCCTTACCTTCCCAGCTACCTCTTATGAGAACCACAGCAGTCTCTTTTTCATCTTGGTTTTGTTTGCTTGCCTTATGCAGAGGTGTGTTGCCTTCCCTATGGCCCCTTTTAGTTTTGCCCACTGTTTCTCAACTCCACCCATGTTCTCCCCCTCTGCCAGGGCATCCCTGAGGCATTCCCCTTGTAAAGTCAGCCCTCCTGAAGTCCAGGACTCTTGCCTTAGTGTGGTTCGATTCTGGCTCAGTAGTTATATTGAACCACATTGTGTGGTGATCACTGGTCCCCAGGTGGTCCCCCACCATGCCGTCTGCAATGCTGTCCTCATTGGTGGGTACCAGGTCCAATATTACTCCCTCAAAAGTGGGCTGTCACACTAGTTGCCTGAGGAATACCCCCTGCAGGAAGTCCCAGATGTCCCTGCTTCGAGCTGAAGCTGCAGCTGGGATGCTCCAGTCCACATCCAGCAGACTGAAGTCCCCCACCAGCAGTACCTCCCCTTTAGTCTCCATCTTTTGGATGGCTTCCACCAGTACCTTATCCATCCCCCCCCCCCCATGCTGGAGGTCTGTAGATCATGCCAGTGTGAATAGCAGTTCCATTTATTGTCTCTGGGGTGACCCACAGTGCCTCCACCCATCCCTGTATTCACTGTGCCTCTGTTGCTTTTATGCTATCCCTTACTTAAAGAGTCTCTCCTCCCCCTTTCTTTCCCTCCCTGCCCGTCCTGAACAGACTATTGCCTGGTATGGCTGTATCCCAGTCATGGTGCTCACTGCACCATGACTCGGTAATGCAGACAATGTCCAAGTGCTTAACTCCATTTCCAGGGGGCTCATGTCCTCTCTCCTAAGGTCAGTCAGGAGCTTCCATGGAACCTTCCTGCTCCTGTGCCACAGGAGCCCCAGCCTGGCGCTGACCAGTCTCGGGTTTCACCAGACCTGTAGGGAGCCCCTGCCCTCAGGTGTTCTTCCCAACACAGAGGGCAGAGGGTTGCTGTTACCCTCAGGGTGAGCCAGCTCCTTCCTCAGAAAGAAGGGGAAGCTTGGTACTCAGACCCATAAGTAGGAATCAGTGGTGAAGGTTGATTCTTGGAAGATACAAATATCATGTGGTTAATGTAACTGTTGATCTTCCAGAATATCTTCAACATTTTTTTTTTTAAATAGCACTTTTATTAACATTTTTCAGTTTTACAGACAGACATAATCAAAGACAAAACACATTTACAAACGATCATAACATATATGACAGTTGCAGTTACAGGCATAGTACCTTCAACATTGATTGCCGCCAGCCATCCCCTGTGTTAGCAGAGTCAGGGCCTCTGGGCAGCTCACCCTTAGTGCTAGCCAGCACCACTAGTGCTAGGGCATCTCCCCAGCTGTATTCCTGTGAAGTGGCCTTCAAAAAATATAAAAGGGGGTTGGGGCTCATTGTTGAGTCCCCTCCCCCACCAGAAAATGAATAAAAAAACCTTAAAGCTGGGGCGAGGGTCCTTTTAGGACCCTCATGCCAACCCCCCCCCAAAAAAAACTAAAAAAAGGTGGAGGGGGTGGAGGGAAGGTAGCTCCCTTCCTTTATTTCTGTTGTTTTGCCCGTCTTCCTGCTTGGGGTATATCTCTATTACCAGTACTTAATAAATACAGTCTGTGCCTCTGGGCGTTATCCAGTCTAACTCCACTTGGCTGTTGCACTGCCTTTAGGAGGTGCTATGCACTGAATTGAGGCAAGTACACTAGCTCTTACATAGGGTACATTACTGTGGTTGAGGGATAAGCAGGTAATTTCCTCTCATATCTCCTTCTGACTACGTCAGACTGTTTTTTGGTTGGTATGCCCATTTTCCTACCTTATGCCAGCTGGGCTGTTAGCCCATTACCCTTAGAGATGCCTGGTAGATGAATACATCTCAACTCCTTTGAACTGTACAGTTCTACAATTTCACATGCACTTGACATTTCCTCTGTAATTCCCTGGCAGGGGTAAAAAGGGATATATTAACTCGATATCCATTCAGTCCTCTATCTGGTAGCATGCGATTGTTTTTTTCCAGGAGTCTGTATGTATCATTTCTATTGGCACGTTATGCCATCCAGATTTCAAAGGGAGGGCCCAATTCTGGGCATCTCCCTCTTGCCTTCTGCTATAGCCATATGCTTCAGGGCTGCTGCCTTCAAGACCACTGTCCATCTCCAGTATGGTTAGTGATGGGAGGCTGTGGCTCCATGCCTTACTACTCCTTTGTGCCGCCTACCGTGCCATGTTTCTCACTCTAATAGTTGGTCGTCAGGTTTTGTTTTGTTTGTTTCTATTCCTGTATCCTTTCCCTATCCCTTTGGGCTGGGAAACTTACAGTATTAGTCTACACCCCCTTTCTCCCCACTTTGTTTCTCTCCTGATGAACAGAACTGTGGTAACAGAGTGAGCAGGCAACAGTTATTGGCTGGCGCGCAGCACCACATGGGGGTGTGCAGGTGACTTGCTCAGTAGCCATGGCTGGCTCCTTTCCTGAAAAACATGTTGCTCCCATCGGGCCCCAGGTTCATTAGTGCTAATCAGTGGTGAAGATATTCTGGAATATCAACAATTATGGTAAGTAGGTAATTTTCATTTCTCATTAGCCCAGACTATGAAACAGAATTTATAGTCCACACTGATACATCAGACAGAGGATTACGTGCAGTACTCAGCCAATGTGCCTGCAATGGGGAAGAGCATCCCACTGCGTATTTCACCCAGAAGCTGAAATCACAAGAAATGGGGCATGTTACAAGAGTAGGAAGGCCTTGGGGTTGTGTGTGCTCTTAAATGGATTTCTGCCTGTACAGAGGTCAGTTCCAGCTCTTCACTGATTACAACCCTCTAGAGTGGCTCAGTCAGATGAGTGGTAAGAATCTTATTGTGGAGCTTAGCACTGCAGACATATAACATGACTGTCAACCATTATTTAGGGAAGGAACATGCAGTTGCAGATGCATTTACCCAGATAGAACCATACCCAAATCCCGGAAAGAACACACATGACTAATTGTATACATTTTGGCAGAAAAGGCTGAAAATTTTATTTTGACAGGATTGTCATTGCTAATACATTGTGCGTACCTAATTAAGAAACTTGGTTACACTACACAAAATTGAAATTATACACAGAATTTATCAGACAAAACAATATCGGCATGCATAATATTGTACATTATTCTCCTGGGGCAGCAGAACGACATCGACTACTCGTAACCATCCATGAATCCAGCAAAGCCCTCGGCCAAGGAAAAGCTCAGGAAACCCCTGCAGGGTCATCCAGTTCCCCATGACCAGGGATTGGCTCCTGGTCACTGGGCAAATACCCTCCCAGTAAATCCGGGAAGGGCCTTGCCCAGATAGAACTGTACCCAAATCCCGTAAAGAACACACATGACTAATTGTATACATTATGGCAGAAAAGGCCAAATATGTTATTTCTACAGGATTGTCATCACTAATACATCGTACATGCCTAATTAAGAAACTTGGCTACACCACACAAATTGAAATTATACACAGAATTTATCAGACAAAACAATATCAGCATGCATAATTGTTGTACAGTATTTCCATGGGGCAGCAGAACAACATTGGCTACTCATAACCATCCATGAATCCAGCAAAGCCCTCAGCCAAGAAAAAGCCCAGGAAACCCCTGCAGGGTCACCCAGCTTCCCTGACTAGGCTGCTCCAACGGACCTGTACCGCTAGGCCACAGCCGTGCAGTAGCACCCTCACTGGGCCTCAGCCGCCTGACTGTCACCCCCCGCAGTAGCAGGCTCCACCCATAACTGTGCAGTGTCTCTTCTGGGATGTGCCCTCACCGGGCCACCTCCATTAACTTCTTCAAGCAATGTGTCATTTTAGCCGAAATCTCTGGTTGTTCGCCACAAGCTTCATAAATGCATTTACGAATCTCCCCACAGTGCCCCAGAGGGATACTATACCTATGATTCCAACACCTCCTGAATATTCAGTTTAAAAATCACCTGCCCTATATCTGACAGGTGCACCCCATCTATATCGAAATAACTACCCCTTCCGGGAGATAGATCCCGGTGATACAGGACTTGTATGTCCCTGGCAGCACAAAAACGAGACACCAGCCTATTTACTTCGCCTGTGTGCTTTCCACAGTGGTCTGCCCACCTGTCCCTTTTCCCACCTCTGCCGAGGTACTGTCCTTGACCAAGTGATCCTTGAGCCAGGCATCTGCCTCTTTATCCACCCCAGATACACCATTATTCCCTTCATCATGTCTATCGATGATAGACTACCCATATCGTTTTCCCCCAGGTGTATAACCAACCCCTGAGGTGGATCCCTAACGAGCCCCAGGTTCTTTAATACTGGAGTGAGGTTACCCCCCCCATTCTGGTGACTCCACACCAGCACATGCTTGCTTTATCCGTAGGGATCCCAGTTGATCTCCTTGTCCCTGTCGTGCTGCCCACCAGCATACTCTCCTGATAAAGGAGTGGCCCACCACGTAAAATTTTTGGTTTCAGGAGGTGCACCTGTACGACAAACCAAACGGTTGTTGGAAACTACCCTTAATACCTCCCCTTTAAAGTTCGCCGTCAGTGGCCTGATATAGGTTTTATAGGCCTTAGACTGCCAGCGACCAATCTTTTTAATCTCCTCTTCCTGCCACCCTAGCCTCACAGCTTCGGTGGCTGCCCCAATCCTAAAGGAATGTGTGCTAAAGTAGGTAGGGTCCTGCCCAGCTGCTGTAATCCCTTTCCTAAGGACTGCCCCAAGCTAGTACCTGGTGACAGGTTTTCCATTTGCATGGGTGAAAAAGGTGCCCTGACCTGCCCTCCGATGCAGCATATAATCACTGATGAGGGCCCATGAGCAGAGGGGATTCCCTTGTGCCTGGTGGAACGTGATCACCCTCTTTGGTCCCACTTGTGCCATCTTAGAACAGCGTAGTACCAGCTGCAATGTTTCCCCCATTAGCCTGACATCCCTCCACTGCAGGCTGTGGCCCGCCTGCATGGACAGGTCCTCCCCCCAGCTCTGACACCCTGAAAGTGCCAAAAAAGGCGCCGTCGAATAGCCCCTTAAAAAGCCTCGCCTCGCCTACCAACGAGCATATGCCTGACAATTTGTCCAGTATACTGGCTAGCAGTTCGCTATCCACCGGACGCCTCCTATCCTTCCTTGATCCCCTGATTCTGTGCCACCCCTCTATCATTTTCTTTATGGTAAAGGATCCTGTCATGTCCCGGAACCCATGCATCTTTGCTGTGAAGGCAATACCCAACAAATGACTGCGGATGTAAGATGGAGCCCTGTCCACATCAAGTCAGGTGATGCTCGAATTGCTGGAGCAGAGGAGCCCTGTTGCAACAGCTTGCAGTTATGGTGACCTTCCCCACAGAAATCCCAGAAGGATTGTAAATGTGCCCTATGCTTACGCCGTGTCACAGGGGCCAGAGCGTGTTGAACCAATTCTGTCGTTCTTGGGTTGCTGCTTGCCACAGAAAAGCTGGCACTCTGGCAGGGTGTTTGTCTGCTGCCAGAGCCATCTGCCGGAAGTGGTCGAACTGCAATCAAGACAGTGCATCCGCGATGACATTCAGAACTCCTGGCATGTGACTTCCCCTAAAGGAAACATTGAGTTGCAGGCACCTCAGGACAAAGACCCTTAGCAGCCTCATCACTTCCTTGGAATTGGAGGAGTGCATATTTAGAATAGACACTACCCCCATATTATCTGAACGAAAAATAATTTTCTTGTCTCTGAGTCTGTCCCCCCACACACACACACACACACACACGCACAAACACTGTTATCAGAATGGGGAAGAATTCCAACTGGGTTACATTTTTGGTGAGCCCTGCCTTCACCCAGCTGATGTCCCATGGGCCCGCATACGCATGACTCCTGAAAGTAGGCCCCATAGCTGCCTTCCCCAGCAGCATCTGTATACATTTTGCAATCTGGGTTGAAATCTAGGCTGACCTGCCACACCGACACCCCTTTAAACTCCTGCAAGAAGGTGCCCTACACCGCTAAGTCAGCTCTCATTTCTGCTGACACCCTGATGTGGTGGTGCGGTTATAAACTGCCTCTGGTGGCCCAGGACAAACACCACATGAAAGGCCTACCAGGCAAAACAGCTTTGCATGCAAAGTTTAAGTGCTATATCAGGGACTGTAGCATCTTGAGGGTTAGCTTGTTGGCTGTCCGGACATCCGCCACCAACTTTGCCAGGTGTGACACCTTGTTCAGAGGCAACCGTGACACCATGTTAACTGTGTCCAGCTCTATGCCCAGATAAATGAGTTGTGATACTGGCCCCTCCATTTTTCCATGTGCCACCGGCACCCCAAACCACTCCATGAGCTGCGCAAAGGAAGTCAAAGTAGCTTCACACTGTGTCAAGTCGGGGGCCCCTATGAACAAAAAATCTTCCAAATAATATATGATTAACCTATTGCCACTGTGTTGCCTAGTTGCCCATTCTAAAAAGTGGCTAAATATCTCAAATGCTGTGCATGAGTCCGAACAACCCATTGGCATAGACATGTCATAGAAAAATTGCCCCCTGAAGGTAACCCCTAATAAGTCGAAATCTAGGGCAGACAGGCAGCAGCCAAAAAGCAGATTTTATGTCACTCTTGGCCAACAGAGCACCCTTGCCTACCTTTTGAATGAGCTTGACCGCTGAATTGAAAGATGCATAGCAAACTGCACTGTCCTGTGAGCTGATGAAATCATTCACTGAGGCCCCTTTTAGATACGATAGGTGATGTATCAGTCTGTATTCCCCTGGGGTCTATTTGGGAACAACCCCCAGTGAGGAGATTCTTAAGGGACTTGGAGGAGGATTTTGAAAGGGTCCCGCCACCCTACCGGTGACCACCTCCTTTTGTACCTTCTCTGCCACCACGCTTTCTAAGACTCTGGCTGATCTGAGATTGCATGCCGTGGTGGTAACCCAAGACCCATGGTAGGGTATCCAGAAACCGTCAGAGAAGCCGTCTAACAAATACTGGGCATCTTTCTTGCAAGGGTAGCGGTCAAGCTAAGGCTACAGATGCTCAATTTTTATTGGGGTTCTCGGCAGGCCGCGTGGTGTACTTGTCCCCTTGTTTACTTTCGGCTGTCTGTCCCTCGCCCTTTCTATAGCTCCTGACCCCTTGGCAGATGATGGCTTTGTGCTTACCTCCATAGTTGCTGCACTCATGCCTGAATTTACAAAAATCCTGAAAACATTTGGAGGTGTTGTACTGTCTGCATGTGCCCACTCCTTTTGCCCTGACCAGGTAGGCTTGTTGACCATGTGCCCACTGGCCATGTAGGTGACATTGGCCAGTCTTGCCTGTGTTATGTGCCTGCACCACAGATCATGATCTATCTTGTCCCAGCACATCTCTGGGGATTGGGGAACCCACATGTGGAAAAGCTCGTCGTACCTCAGCTACACGTTCTCATCAAACGCAAGGTGGGCAGTTTTTATGTTATCCCTATACTTGAGCATTTGCCCAATCTTCTGTGGGAACTTGATGCAGTATATGGATATAAAAATATTGAACGCTACCACCCATTTCTCAAACGTGCGTGGCACCTTGGTCCACCGCAGCCTTTCCTGCTTTAACCTGTCCTTGTCCCCTGTGTCAGGTAGCTGCCTGTGTAGCAAATCGAAAATCTCGATGTACTCCCCTTTCCATATTCTTTCCCTCATGGTGGCTGACAGGTAGGTGTCCATAGGGTTGTCTACCCCAAATATGCCCAGTGGTCTATTGCCACTGTAGCCGGTGCAACCCCAGTGGGGTCCTGTGGAATCGAGAGAGTGGCGGCTGCCAGGGACTCGCCTGATTGGTGCCCAGGAACACCCTCTATCATGGCTCCTTCCATTGCATTCCTCACTCCCCAAACCTGCCTGACAGTGCCGTCCACTGTGGCCTGAGTTGCTGGTGGGCTGAACCGAGGAGGCGCCCCCCCCCACTGACAGTGGATGGCCTTCCTCCTGACCCTGCAACGCTGCATGGACAGCTGCCGGAGTGGGTCCCTGGGCCATGGCCACATTGTTCCCTACGTTGACCCCCCCCAAAGAACTGCTGCCCCCCCATGGGTTCCATGGCCACCACTGGGATGCTGTTGGGGGAGCAGGTGGGGCCCCCAACTGGTACCAATTGCCCAGCACCCTGCGGAAGGGAGTTTTGGATAAAAGGGGGAACCATGGCAGCAGCCAAGGCCACCATCCCTGCTGCCCATTGGCCCCTGTTCCCTGTGCCACCCCTGTGGAGCCTTGTGCCGGGGTGGCAACCGGTGGACTGGCCCCCCCCCGGCATGACCTCGAAGTAACCTGCCCTTTTCAATGTCACGTGCCCTGATAATTGCTATCCCCAGTAAGCACCTGCCTACCCGCGAAGTGGCCTCCCCTCTACAGCGCGCCCCCCAGCCTGTGTGCATTGGCCCCGGCCAGTTGCGCCTTTCCCTGGGACCCCCTTGACCCATTGTGTCCCACCAGATGTCTGCCCCAAACCCAACTTACCCATCATTGTTGTCAGCGGAGGCTCTTTGGGTGCTCTTTCGCCTGCTGTACCACCCTCCTCTGTGCCTCTGGTCATCAGCTCAGGTGTTGCGATGCCCTGTGTGTCCGCCCGTACCTCTGTTGGCTTATCTTGGTGCTCTTTTAAATCTAGCATCTTCCATGTCTCTTTACTTGCCATTATCTCCTGCATCTTCCTGGATGGCTTCCTCATCCTCTTGGGCGCTCGAGCAGCCGTGAGCACCCTGAGTTGTTGTTTTGGCGCACTCTGCATGGCCATCTGGTCCCAGTCGGGGCTGCCAACTGCCATCAGCTGCTGTAGCATGTCCATGAACTCCTAAGATGGTGGGTCACACAAGCCTGTTGACGTAGAGACCAGGGCCTCCACATCCCCTTGCCTATCTGGCTCCCCCATGTCAGACATGTTCATCTGGCTGTTACCTGAGATTGTCAGCCTGGAAAGACAAAAACACTGGCCCGTTATTAGATGAACTGTGGTGGAGGCCGATGCGACTATCCCCTCCCTCCCTATGCCATTGCCTGTTCCTAGTTGGTTATGCATAAGCACTTATTGCTATATGTAGCTTTTTTTTTTTTTTTTGGAAGATGCCACCCACCTGGCCCCAGCCATACCCGGAGACTTTGAGGCTGCGCACTGCTGGTGGAGAGAAGAATGGCTTCCCCCCCACCCCCACGTGACCAACCATCCCCCTCATTGTGTCATGCCTAGGCATAAAACAGTGGTGTAAAACCTTCTGCTCCCCCTTACTATTTTTTTTTTGTTGTTGTTGCCAGCATAGGCCATGGAGAGAGACACCAACATATTCCCCTGCCAGATGGCTCGCCCTGAAAGTGCGAGAACTAGCGGGCCCTGGGACCACCGAGCACAGAGCTGGGTCCCAGGCAAGATGGCACCCTCTTCAGTCGCGCAATAGTGCGCCCACCACGTAAACGACAGGGGCCCATTTTATGCCCTGTTCGTGCTGGTAGCTCCCGCGAGGTCAAGCAGGAAGACCTGACCCATGAGAAGAAAGGTGAGCGCTGGACAGCCAACACCCCCCTCACGCACTGAGCCTGCTCGTGGAAAGCAGGAAAAAAGGAATGAGCTGCCAACCCTCCTCCCCGCCTCAATACCAGCGGGAACCCACACCCGAATCCCTGCCTCTTTCCTATCCGCCCAGTGCCCTTCTGATCAGAGCGGCAAAGGAAAAGCACCTATTCCCTCTGGGCAGCCTGGGAAAAAACGTCTAATAGAAGGCCAACTTCCGGGGCTTGCAGAGCTACTGAGCCGAGGGGGAGGGCTTCCATGGGAAGGCCGGCCACTGTTCACACCTTCGGAATGCTGAGCCAACCTGCGGGCCTCCTCCCCTTGCTGCATTTTTTTCCCCAGCTGAAACCAAACAGCCCTGAACCCCCCTCCCCCACTCACTGCCTGCCCAGAGGAATAGATCGCAAGCACCCCTGGGATGAACGGAGGGCACCAGAGGACTTCGGCCAAGGGAGACTGCCCAAAGCTGCGCTGGAGAACGCCATGGCTGGTCAGAATGCTGCCTCCAGGTAAAGCAACCACTGGGTGGGGGGGGTAGGTTCTGGAGCTGCGAAAACCCGAGGTGCCCATGGCCTGTGGCAGTACTCGACAGGCGGGAAAGGCCTGACATTTTAAACTTGCTGGGCACATACAAGTTTCTTTGTTTTGTTTTTTTAAAAAAAAAAAACTGCGCCGGGCTGGCCCGGTGGTGCAGAGAGTTGAGGCGCTGGTGCCTTACCTCACACCACACCAGTGACCCGGGTTCAGGAACGGACTCGGGTGCTGGAGGGTCAGCAGCGGAAGGAGTAGGATTGAGCATCCGGGGGACTGCTCTTCTCTTCTGGGGTGGGTTGGGGAATGGCGTTGCTCTGTAGCAGCCCCCGGGGGAGACTAGGGGAAGCTCAGTTGTGGCGCACGTAGGGGAATTGGAGGAAAAACTAGAAAATGGCATCTCCTCCTACTGGATGACGGCCGCCTGGACCAGTGCCTCCTCGACCTCCGCGACAGCCGACCCGGCCGCAGCAGCACCCAGGGCCAACGCCAAGGCTGTTAGGCCATTTCTTCTTAGAAGAGGAGGACCCACCCAATGCAGGGTTACGTCGGGTTACCTTGAGGTGGCTGTGATGTGGGGTCAGGATCGGCAGCGGAGATGAGAGAGGTGAACGTCCTTGTGGCAATTGGCCTGAAGGAGAGGTAGGTGGGGAGTCGCAGGGGAGATAAATAGATAACACTGAAAAAAAAAAAAAAAGATTTGCACCAGAGCATTGTTAATCCCTGCAGCACACGGGGGGTAGAGAGAACTCCACTCGCCTAAGGCACAAAGGAGGTTGGTGAGCTGGACGAGGGGGACGGGGGGTGGGGGAATGAGGTTGGTAAGATGTTTTTCTTTGGTTTTTTTTTTTGACCAATTGGGGAAAACCCCTGCAATTGCAAGCCAAGGCAAGGCGAACTTCAGTGGAGCCAATGGTGGAAAAAACTTCTGCCCAGCTAGGGAGGCCATCTAGGGACATAGAAAAAAAAAACAACCCATGGATGGACCGGCCAGCCACTAGGCCTCGGTCCAGGATTTTTCTACCTGCAATGTGTCTGAGGGATCCACCATCTTCAGTGATGTTCCCCTGTGGTCTGGACAGAAAGAGGAAGATCCTGTACTGTCCAGACCCTATATCCTAGCCTCGGCCCCTGCCAGGCTCCAGGCTTCTCCTAGCCTTTGACCCTCAAGGCAGAGGCCATTGGTCACTTCCTTCCTGGTCACTGACCTAGGAAGGTGATGACCAGGGATTGGCTCCTGGTCACTGGGCAAATACCCTCCCAGTAAATCTGGAAGGGACCCATCCTGCAAAATAGTTAGGAGGTCAGGATAGATCCTTCATACACACATAGATCAGATACACACATGGATCAAAATATAAGATACTTGGATCATAAGACTCAAGCCAGGTTGTTTTTCTAGAGAGGGGAGATATGTGACAAGCTGTTGTCTGTATGAAGATAGCTGTGCAGTGCAAAGGTTTTCTGTGCATTAATAAGCAGAGTAGGCTTTTTTTTTATTTCTTTACTTTTTGTCCTAAACAGATGGCGCTCAAGGGGTGAGAAGCCATGTGTCTTTTTTTCAGGTCCCAGACTAGAGGTGTGATTAGCGACACCCACTGACCAAGGACTACTGGTAAGTGGGTGGGACCCCAACATACAGTATAATTCCAGAGAGAGGATGTTTATCATGGCATCCAGTGGGACCCCAACATACTGTATAATTAGACTTAGTTTCCCACCTCTGTTGGCACAAAAGGGTCATAAAAACAGAAAGCCAGAAATGAAATTAGACACTCAGACAAACTGTCAGCTAAGAAACAAGACCCTGTGCTGTTAACATTTTTTCACTTCTGAGTATTTCTGTTTTTTTTTGCATACATCTTGCTGGATATTACCTCTGTAAATAGTACATGTTTAAAAAATGCTGGTTGAGTAACCATGCATAACCAACCTGTGCTGCTGTGGAGGGGTTCTGATTACATCAGAGCTCGAGGTTGACGCGTGAGAGGTCTGTAGTAATCGAAGCCTGAGGAGGCAGCACAGGCTGGTTGGGCATGTGTTTGCCCAATCAATTTTTTTTATGGTGTATATATATATATATTTTTTTTTTTTTAAATGAAAGTGTTTTCATAGCACTCTGTGGCAGCAGCGAATGTGCCAGCGATGTCAATTTAGAACCTGAACTGATTGCTGTGTGTGCAGCAGCAATGTGTAAAACACCAGCTGCCACAAGGGTTTCCAATGAACTGGAACATTTTTGTACCACAGAGTGGCACAACCGCATCCCATGACCTTTGAACTGTGGTACAGCAATGTATCAGCTGGCATGGAAATTCATACAGAACAGACTCTCACTATACACTATACTATTTTCCTATATCGTGTGTGTGTGTAATGAATTCCATACTCCAGGCAGTGGTATCACTCACCAAAGACAGGACTGCCAAAGGCAGGTCAGTACATAACAGTACAGAGCAGAGAAGTTCTAGGCCAGAATCGGCCAACCATAATGCATTTGAGCCTTACCATTAAGGTGTGGATATAAGGTGGAGTATGAACAACAAATCAGAGAAGAAAGCTTGTTAGGACGTTCTCCTGGTAAAATGTCCTACGATGAAAGCATAACCATTTTGTGTAAAAGATTTTTGCACAGCAGTCACATCTACCAACTCCTATCGTGCTGTATGGATATTAACCACGTATTACTTTTTACATTCTTCAGGTTAAACAGTTGGCATTAAATAGGTTTTCACATGTACCACATAGCAAAGGAAAACTTCTCATGTTGCAGATGTCTATCTCAGTTGCACCAGGATTTGTGGGTGGTGGGGTTTGTTTTCATCTGGCGTTTTCTTTGGACGATAGGCTGGGGTATTAGTTGTTATCCTTCTGCCCAGGAGATGTGAAAATCTGAAACCAATGGATTTTGGTTCATTGGAGCAAACTCATGCTGCTACTTAGGGGTTTGACACTGAGCCATGGTTTATCTTATCTTTCATCAACTGAGATTAGAGTGAGGTTACTAATACTGTAACGCGATATTATTTACTCAGATTTTATCTTAGACATTTTTCTGTGGTATTAAATAGAATGTTTTTCTAAGGTTTTAGACATTTTTACCATAGCTGTGTTTCTCCTCTTTAGGATTTAGCTTTGCGTAGAAAGCAACTAGGAAAAAGATCTGTAGAATAAACATTTTAATAAACACGATGCACCCACAGTTCAAAACGGGCTGTTCTGCATCACGCTTTGTTGAAGTTAGCTTTGACAGTGGGCTCCTGCTTGATTGGCCCTTTCCCTGCAACAGCAGAGTCTCTAATTGTGACTGTGTGACACTTCTGTAGATGTTAGTTACCAAGATAGCTTCATGAGATGTGGCATCTTGTTTTCATGGGGGGGGGGGGTGGCAGTACTTACACGGTTGCTCATTTATGTAGCTTATCTCCTGCAGGATATTTTCTGGTGAAAAGAATTTTATACAGTATAGGGGGATTAAAATATTAAATTCGATGAGAAAAATGATAGTGATATCACATTGTTAAATGTGAAGGAACAGAGAAAACAATGAACTCTGCTGTAAACATGTAATACCGATAACCTGGATGCATAATCACAGTAACAAGTAAAAAGTCATACATACTGTATGCAGTTAATATAGTAGCTTATAAACTGTGGCTAGATATAGTTGTGGGGTTCATAAATGAAGAATGCCAACATAAAAACAAACTACTTGTAGTGAGAATGGGAGGTCACAATTTGTAAAATTGCAATTTGAAGCAATTTATTTTACTTACTTGCTTTGCATGTTGCATGTCATCTGGGTAATCCTGCCCCCCCACCATCCCAACATAAAATACTATCCCAGATGCCCCTGCAGCTGATGAGAATGATGGACACAGCCATGGGGGATATTAAAGGACTGCAGTGCCTGATACTCGTTGCTGTTTGGTTCAGGACATCTTGAAGTGCTGAAAGCTGCTGACATTGGTAGCACTCCTTCCCTCTCCCCCATCCAAATCACAGCTCATGTCAGGCTCCACAGACATTTAATGCCCTCTGTAGCTCAGTCTTTCACACTTGTTCACTGTGGGGGCATCAGCGATAGTATTCACATCAAGATGGTGGATGGGTGGGTGGGTGGGTGGTGGGGGAAGTGGGATGGTGGCAGGATCAACGACCCAAAATGTAAAATACAGAGAAAGGTAAGCAAAAATTGTTTCCAAGTTCAAACTTTGCTAATTGGGACCTGCTGGACCTAATAAGAATATTGTAGCTGTTGCTGCTAAGCATTCCACCTTCAAAAGTGCCAAGCTTATTTTTAAATTAAGGGGACACATAAGCAAAGGAGAGCTTGCCTAAGGGCTAATCCACTAACAGATACTCATCCATGGAGGGGTGCCTACATGGGCTGGTGGTGCACAGAGGTGCTGCTTTGTACACGTAAAGACCTCTACACATCCACAGCCTGTGGTGCTTAACCCAGCTACACCTGATCCCATGCCACCAGTGCTGTTATGCACACGACCGGATTGGGGCAAACACAGGGGTCGAGGCACGGAAGCACCTGCTTCTAAAGACAGACTCTGCAAGGCTTTAGAGCCTGAGGGACTACCATAGCGCTTATGCGCCTCCCTCTTCCCAGTCACTGGACCTTTCCTGGGGCCTGATTGGCATCCCTGCCCCACTCATCTGAGCCAGTATGGACTGGAGGGTTGGGGGTCAAGCTGACAGTGTTTGGCTGAGAATGAAGATTGACAATGCTCCCAATGGGGATATGGCACTCCTTGAAGGACTGCTGTGTCCAACCAGGACCTGTTGCATGTGGGGTATAGGATCCACCACAGAGCCGGCAGGGTATCTGATTGGATGCCTGGTGCCCCGCACAGTGCCTTACCCTGATCCACCCATGGTCCCTCCACAATGCACTCCTTGTGTGGTTCATGGGGGGGGGGCAAAGGGTGTGAATGCCAGTATGATCGCTGGTAATCAAGGGTGCAGTGGTCTGACTCTGCACCCCCTTTATGCATGATTCATGCTTATCTGGGATGCCTTTGTGGATCATGCACTAAGAGTAAGAGAAGTGGGCATGTGGCTGCTTCAGTTCAGTTTCGAGTTGGAACCCACAACTTTGGTTCAGCTTTGTGAATTCAGCTGACTAACTCTGGCTGCTAGTGCAGTTATTGGCATAGGGTAAAGCATATTGTAAGCGTGTGTGTGTATGTGGGGCCTTGAGATCAGTAAAGAATATTAATTCTAGGGACATGGATATGTTGTTCATCCACACTTATTGGCAGGTTCCTTGCTGCTTTAAATCTTGCTGGAAGGTCTTCAAGCTGGCTTCTCCCACCCACCCGGGTGGTAAAACTCGGTTCCTTCATGACGCCAGATCTTCCTTACCGCTTGGAAGCTCAGGTTCCCTCCTTAGCAACGTTGTGATTAAGACTGGTTCCTAATTCTTGAAAAGTTCGAAATTAAAAGTTTTAGCTAAAAGACTTGGTCTTCTTCTCCTTGCGACTCGCGATGGACAAATCGACTCCCAGTTTTGGAGGTGCCCTTGCGATGCAGAAGATGTCTAGAGACGGATCCGCACTCCATGTCTGTCTACTGCCTGGGGCCTTGAGCACGCACCCGCAGGCTCGCGACTTGTGCTCTTCCTTTCGGCCTATCGCCCCTGAAGACCATGCTGCCCGATTACAACTGGGGCGCCCCGGAAAGAATTCCACGTGAAATCTAAAGAGGCCCAATTGGCGGTGTCGCGCGGTGGGCTCGGCGGATCAGCTAGAGCAGATGATCGCCCTCGAAGAGGAGGCGGCGCGAGGCGCTTCTACCTCGGCTGCGGCATTTGTCCCTCTCTCTCTCGGTGCCTCGTACTCTGCTTCTTTTAAGGAGCTTTGTCTGACCCTCTCGACCAAAGGTGAGGGTCCAACTTCTTCGGGACCTTTTTCCAGGTCCAAAAAGAGCAGAAGTAAGTCTCTCCATCGACGCTCTTGGGAGCGGGAAAGATCCCCCTTCCCTTGTCGACAGTCGACTTCGGTCGACCCCTCAGCTTCGGCCACTGGCTTCACGGTGTCCCCATCAGGCCAGTTGACCGAGACTCCTGTCGACGCAGTCAAGATTTTTCTCGACCAGTTAGACGGGTTGTTGGCTGGAGAAGCTGAGAATCCCCTATCCCCGGTTCCCCCGGTGGAAGTTGAGGATCCCGTCGGCTCGTCTGTGCCTCCGGTTCCGGAGCCTTTGGTGGGATCGTCCGAGCCGAGGGGAGTGCCGATTTCTGACACTTCTCCTCGCCTTCCTCGGCCTAGTCGAGACTCGGTCTCGGTCTCGGTCTTGGACATCCTCGCGGTCCAACCGATCCCGCCATCATAGGCGGTCTCGGTCCCGGCACCACGGCAAGCGGCGCCGCCGCTCTTCCTCGGACGAGGGGAGGCTTCGGCGCAAGTTGCGTCGGAGGTACGAGGAACTTATGTGGCAACAGCTTCTTTTGACCGGAATAGCCGACCAGTCGTCTTCCCTGGCCATTAAGTGGCTGTCACCGAGCAGCCGAAACAACCCCTCGCTGTAGTCAGGAGCTTGTTCCTCAGGCCGTTGTTCGCCAATTCCAGCTGCCCCACCGATTCTGGTGGAACCTCCGCCTCCACAGCCATTGAGTTGGGGCTCCGACCAAAAATTCTCGGTCGGCTTTGGTTTGCCCCATAGGCTGTCTGTCACCTCACTCCGATAAACCCCGGCAGGTGGAAGGTGGCTCAGGCCCGAGGCAGCTCTTTGAGGACTCTTCTGAGTCTGATGATGGTTCCTCCCTCTTCTCCAAGCGCATGGACTTGGAGTCCTTGGAGGGCAGTCAATGGACGATAGCCCTTCGTCCTTCTTGGGGTTGCTTCGACTCATCTCGGAGTCCACCGGGATGAAGCTCGAACCCGCTTCTAAATGGGCCAGGTATCCCCTCACGGAGATTCTGGACCGAGGGGATTCTCCTACGGAGGCCTTTCCGGTGGCCGAAGCCATAGTGGGTCCGGCCTTGGAACTTTGGCAGCGTCCTGCTTCCTGCCCTGCGCCTTCGGCCAGGTTGGCCAGGAAGTATGCGGTCCCTACCGGTTCCCTGTCTGGTTTTTTGAACACCCCTCAGCCGAGGGGTTGGTTACCAACAGCGTTTTCCTGTGTGCCGGGAGCGCCAGGGATGTGGACAAACCTCCCGACAAGGAATCCAAGAAATTGGATTATGCCGGCTTAAAAGTCTATGCTGGCCCTCTCGCGTCTTCGTCAGGCCAGTTCGCCGTCCTCATGGCACATTTTTCTCACGCCCTGTTGGGCTCCCTGGATGAGGTTGTCCCTCATCTTCCCGCAGATCTGCAGACTACGGTCAGGCAGGTGCGGGACCAGGGCAGGGCAGTGGCTAAACAGCAGCTCCAGACTGCGTTAGACATCGGGGACTCATGTGCCGGGTCTGTGGCGGCCGCAGTGGCCATGCGTCGTCGGGCTTGGCTGAGGATATCCACCTTTACCTCGGATACCCAGCACAAGTTGGCGGATGTTCCCTTTTTGGGGACTGACCTCTTCGGCCCTGGGGTGGAAGGTCACCTGCAGAGGATCGAGAAGTCCAATGCTACCTTGGACTCGGTCTCTTCCTCCAGAAGGACAAAGGTCACAAAGCCACAGCCTAAGCCCTTCGTCTTCTGAGCTCTGGCGCGCCCGGCCCAGCAATGTCAGGGCCAGCAGGCTCGACCTTGGTATCCCAAGCCCAAGCCGTCGGCTTCCTCCAACAGGAAGCAGGGAGGTAAAGGCCCAGGAGGTCCCTCGGCCGGTTCCTCCTCCAAGCCTGCCCAGTGACGGGCTGAGGGGTGTCGCCCCCATCCCTGTCATCTCACCCCTGGTTCCCCCCGTGGGGGGACGGCTCAGACACTTCCTTTCTTCCTGGTCTGCTGTTACCACAGACAGGTGGGTACTGGAGGTGGTGGGAAAAGGCCTACCTCTGGAATTGGAGCAGGCCCTGCCCTTCAGAGCCGTCGCACCTCAGGGGGCCTCGGGGTCCGCAGCCTCACTGGCAGCTCGCCGAGCCGACATCGCTGTCCTCCTCCAAAAGGAGGTGATCACGGAGGTGGAGGACCCCCCTTCAGACCCGGGGTTCGTGTCCAGGTATTTCCTGGTTCCGAAACGGACGGGGGGCTGGCGCCCCATTCTCGACTCCACACGACCTGAACAAGTTCCTAAGGTCTCAACCTTCAGGATGGTCACTCTGGCGCAGATAATACCATCTCTGGAACACGGCATGTGGTTCTGCTCTCTGGACCTACAGGACGCGTTCTTTCACATCCCTATCCGTCCGTCACATCGGAGATACCTCCGCTTTCGAGCGGAGGGATCCCTCTTCGAGTTCCGAGCCATGCCCTTCGGCTTATCTCCAGCTCCCAGGGTCTTCACCAAATGCATGGCAGTGGTGACAGCATTCCTGCGGTGCTGAGGGGTCCAGGTGTACCCTTACCTGGACGATTGGCTGATAGCAGCCTCCTCCAGATGGGAGGTGGAGCGGTTCAGAGATCTGGCCCTCCAGATTTGCTCTCGAGTTGGCCTTCTCATCAACGAGGCCAAGTCGGAACTCGAGCCGAAGCAGGTGATCCTGTTCATCGGGGCAGAGCTCGACTCTCTTTGAGCCAGAGCACGGCTCCCGGCGGACAGGGCCGAGGTTCTTACTCCTTTGCCCAATCATTTCTGGTTGGGCAATCGCGCCCTGCCCGGGACTTCCTGCGCCTTCTGGGTCTCATGGTGGCCTGTACCAGTGTGGTCCGTTGGGCCCGCTGGCACATGCGCCCCCTTCAGTGGGGACTGGCCAGCCAGTGGTCACAATGCTGCGATCCTTTGGACCAGCTAGTGATAGTGACCCAGGAGATGTGGAACGCTTTCCAGTGGTGGACCATTCCATTTCATCTGCAGGAGGGCATCCCGTTGTCCGCCCGAGCCCGACGGTCTCTATCGACCGGCGCTCTCTGATGGGTTGGGGTGCCCATCTGGGGAACACCGAGTGCACAGCCTCTGGTCCCCGTGGGAGTCCCGATCACATCAACCTGCTGGAGCTCAGGCGGTCCGCTAGCTCACGCGCTTTGCTCCGCTTCTCCGGGTCAAGTGGTCCCGAGTCCAGATGGACAATACCATGACCATGTACTACCTGAACCGCCAGGGCGGACGTGCTGCCCATGCTTCTATGCAAGGAAGCTCTCCACATTTGGTCACTCGTGCGCAGCCTGGAGGCGGATCTCCTAGCCATTCATGTGGCAGGAGCCTCCAACACCCTGGCCGATGCCCTGAGCCGGATAGGGGCTGCATCTCACGAGTGGTCTCTCCTGCCGGAGGTAGTACAAGATCTGTTCTCCCACTGGGGCACACCTCAGGTGGACCTGTTTGCCTCCAGGGAGAACGCGAAGCTGAGGCTGTTTCATGCCCGCCCCCCTCAGCAGGGCTCGCTGCAGGGGGATGCCTTCTCGAGGCTGTGGACCCCGGGCCTCTTCTACGCCTTTCCCCCATTTCCCTTGATTCACAAGGTGCTTCTCAAAGCAAGGAGGGACAAGGCACAGGTGATCCTGATAGCCCCAGACTGGCCCTGCCAGTTCTGGAACCCAGATCTCCTCAACCTCAGCTCCAGGCTCCCGAGGCAGCTTCCAGCTCGCCCGGACCTGCTTTCAGTCAATCAGGGGAAGGTGTTCCATCCGGACCTTCAATCCCTGCACCTGACGGCCTGGTTCCTGAGCGGCTAGAGTTCCAGGCCTTGGGTCTTTCCGACGAGGTCCTCAGTGTTGTTGAGGCGTCCCGTAAGGAGTCGACCAGAAAATGCTACGCCTTCAAATGGAAGAGATTCTCCATTTGGTGTCAGGGCAAGGGCCTGGACCCTTCCTCCTGTTCTGTGGCAAGCATTTTGGACTATTTATGGTCCCTTTCTAGTCAAGGGCTTAGGTCAACGACCCTAAAGGTGCACCTGGCAGCCATCTCTGCTTACCAGGCGCGGGCCGGGAAGCAGTCGGTGGCGCCAGGAGAGGTAGTCGGGCGCTTTTTCAAAGGCCTTGATCACATTTCCCCTCCGGTGCGAGAACCTCCACCTCCGTGGGATCTACTGCTGGTACTGGCAAAGCTCATGGGCAAGCCATTCGACCAATGCAGGTGTGTGAACTCTCTCACCTGTCGTGGAAGACCGCCTTCTTGGTGGCTATCACGTCAGCCAGAAGGATGGGAGAGCTCCAGGCGCTTTGCATCGAGTCTCCTTACCTGGTCTTCCACAGGGACAAGGTTGTCCTGCGCCTCCACCTGAAATTCCTTCCGAAGGTGGTGTCGGAGTTTCACCTTAACCAGGTGCTGACTCTGCCGGTGTTCTACCCCAATCACACCTCGGAGGCCGAATATAGGCTCCATACTCTGGACCCTAGAAGGGCGCTCGCTTATTATAAGGAGCGCACAGCTGAAATTCGGGGAGAGGTTCGCCAGCTGTTTGTCACCTACGCTGAAGCCGCATCTGGCAGACCTGCAGCCAAGCGGACGATAGGCAGGTGGGTCACCTCCTGCATAGATCGCTGCTATAAGTTGGCGGGCATGGAGCCTCCCAGAGGGATAAGAGCTCATTCTACCCGCCATACTGCTGCATCGGTGGCTGCTTCCAGGGACGTCCCTATCCAGGAAATCTGCAGGGCTGCTACCTGGAAGTCAGCAACACCTTTATTTCCATTACCACATCGACTTTGAGTCACGCCTGGATGCTGGTTTTGGGCTCCGGTTCTCAGTCTTTATTTCCTAAGTAGGGGTGTGCCTTGCCTCCTCCTCCTGGAGAACTGCTAGGAGTCTGCCAATAAGTGTGGATGAACAACATATCCATGTCCCTAGAAATACAGGTTACTCACCTGTAACAGGAGATTCTAGGAATGGTATATGTTGTTCATCCACCCGACCTCCCCAGCTTCCACGCACAACCTGAGCTTCCAGTGGGCCAGATCTGGCATCATGGGGCAGAGCCAAGAGTTTTACCACCCGGGTGGGTGGGAGGAGCCAGCTTGAAGACCTTCCGGCAAGATTTAAAGCGGCAAGGAACCTGCCAATAAATGTGGATGAACAACATATACCATTCCTAGAACTCCTGTTACAGGTGAGTAACCTGTATTTACTGTAGCTTATTTGTGGCAGTTGCTGTTGGCATGCATCTGCTGTGAATTACTGATTGTGGTGTTATGACAGAGTCTGCAGAATCCACTAGGAGCACCACAGCCCAGTGTGAGTTACAGTAGTATCGTAGTTACTGTTCGTAGCTGTCCTCAAAGCACATAGGTTATCCTCCTGTAGTCTCTTTTTTTATCTCCGTGCGTTACTATCCTCTCTCTTGTCCTATTGATTTTGAAAATATATATAATTCTTCACTCCCCTTAAAAGAAGATCTTCGAGGATATCTCCTTCATAAGGCCGCACCTTTGGAACTACAGTGAAGCCCACCAGGATGAAACACAGTGTCACGGTTTCCTGGATGACAAAGGGGATTAACTCCCATTATAACTGGCTTGTTTCCTGCAGTAACTCTGATGAAGAATTCAGCAAAATTAGGTTACATCATGGCAAGTGTCACTGTATAACCCGACAGTGCTGGGACCACATGGAAACATTTGCCAGCCGAGGGCCACCCACGGTGACATGCTGCATCAACGTGTCTGTAAACGTGGGTAGTCCCATCATTCTTCAGTTCTTTTCCTGCCACCGATCATCCTCATTGGACCTGCTGAAGGAAATGCTGTCAACACAGCAGTTCCTATTTATTCTTTTTGCTTTTATTAGTGTATCTGTTGTCATCTCTGTATGCCTCTGAAGTCAAAAGGCCCTTTATTTTGGTATTGTATGTGCGGAGATAAAATTTACAAAGAGGACACACACACACACACACACACACACACAGTTTGTATTTGCTGTTTGGGACAGTCTCACAGCATGAAGGCTTGTGAGATTTGCTAGAGCTTCAACCAGGTTATGAGATGATGCCATAAGAAAGCTGTAGAAATGTCCTTCTGTTAAAAACATTGAAAGGAATGGAGAAGGAAGAAGGCTCAAAATCTGCTTCTCCTGCACCATCAGCTGAAAGGCAACTGTCAAAGTCTAAGGATAGGGACAAGGAATGGTGTGTCCCTCCTTGTCTTTTGGCCATAAGCACAAATACAGAGAAGCAGAAACATCTGTTTCGCCGGTTAGGTCCAGGCTGCTGTTGAGACAAAGTAAACCTTCGTCATCTTCCACTCCAGTGGCCTTGACTACAGCCCCTCCCCCCCCCAAACTGCTGCTGAGATGCCAGGGTCAGGGCTTGGCTTAGGTGCTGACGTGCCTACTATGGACACTATGATGCCAATGTCATCATGCCAAGGCCCCTCAATGCAGCTAGCTGCAGCCCCTTTGTAGGGCTTCACCAACTCCCAGGCTGTGCTACTGTCATTTTCTGAAATGATTCGATACATTCCGCCAGGATTTCCAATGCAGGCAGTTATTCCGTCGACAGGGCCTTCTGGCACTCCCATGGACAGGGTTCTAATAGCGAACCATAGATTCCTGCCTCTCTGCCGTCACTGGCATTGCTGCTGTATTCTACGGCTACCATCATCGATCATGCCGACGATGATGAAATGGAATATAATCTTCACCTCATGCACTTAAAGGAGGATTTAGAAGAGAACTATGAGGCTGAACCATTTTGGGAGGTCCCCCTTGATCTTCCTCAGGGGTATCCAGTGATCCACTACTGTTTATTGTACAATGCCTTGTGATCCAACTGTTGCATGATCTTACAGTGTTGTATTGTTTGTACTACCCACATACTATTGTAACTGATCATCCTTCACAACCCTATGTAACCCCTCCCCCCAGGTCGCACCATGAGACGAGCAACTTGTTCAGTGTGCCCTCCTGGTGAAACATTTCAATAAATAAATGAAAAAAAATCTCAGTAATCAGTAAACACCGTAAGAACCTTCGCCATTGGTGCAGGAGAATCCACATGAAAGATTATCAGCAGTACAACTGGGGTGCCCCCCTCGACGTCAGCCGATGTCACCAACCCTATATAGGCATGGTCGGCCCCGCTCCATCCAGTTCTTTCTCACTGTTGACTTGCTTGCATGGGTCTCCGCAGAAGCTCCATCGTAGTCTTCATGCCTTTTTTCAGCCTACAGCTTTTTTCACTTACCTTGGAAAAAAATCTCTTTTTTAAGAGATTTCTTCTTTTGTTTATGTCGATAGTTAATCCTTCCTCCTCTCTTTTTTTTGTCACTCCCACTGCAGAAAGAAGATTGCCTCTACAGTCTAACATTTAGTTTGTGTCTGCTGTCTTGGGTCTGACATGAAGTTTCTGACTGTGAGCTCTGCCCGAAGTTTAACCGGACAACCCTTCGGTGATGCAAGGAGGCTCTTAAAAAATTCCTGATGGATCAACAGCTAGCCAGCTCCGGGCAGGGGTCCTCCATGGCCCCGGCCTCCCAGTCACCGACTGGTTCTTTGAGCTCCCAGACCTCCAAGGCCCTAGACAAGTCCTTGGGGAAAAGTCACAAAAAAGACTGAGATCGTGACCTCTCCCCCCAACGTTGATCTCACTTTCCATTGGCCTCGCCTTCTTCTGAGGGATCTTCATTGGCTGCGGCTGCTCCAACAAAGAGAACTGCTGTGCAGGTCTTTGTGCGTACTAGACCCATACTGATAGCACCTCTGTCTGACTCACAGGGCACCTGGCCGTCAACTTCAGGGTCATCAGCACCTCCGTCGCTGATGACAGGTTCATCGTCAATGACTCTCCTGTCGAGGCCTGCCCCTTCTCCTACCAGGGCTACAGGCTTATCAGGTTTGCAGAACACAGCAGGCAGATCGTCAACACTTGTGCCATCAAACCTCCCCCCCCCATGTCCACCATCGATCTGAACAAAGTACTGATCAAGTTCACTAATGTGCTTGATTAGCAACTGGGCGCCATGAATAGGTGCTCTTCCCTGACACCATCAATGGCAGCTTCGTCATCAATGCCTGTCTGTCGACCCCGGGAGACTCCCCTTGGGCCGCTGCTGGTGAACCCGACGCCAGACCCAGAGATTAAAAAGGTCGACATCAAGGAGGAATACCACCCTGACCTCATTCTTCCTGATGATGTGGAGGATGAAGAGGAGGAACTCCTGCTTTCTGACAAGTCCACAGCCTATTCTGTCAATGAGGACTCTCTGCAGCATACTCCCAGGACCCCTCCTGAGGACTCTACATTTTTTAATGTGATGAAGCAGTTGTCCTCCACCATGGGCTTCCACACTGAGGAAGAGGACGCCACCAGAATGGACTTGGTGGATTTTCTGGAGATTCCTGAATCTCCCCCAAAGATCATTCCTCCAATGCTTCTAGCATTGAAGAATGCAGAAACAGCAGCCTGGCACAGATCAGACATAGTTCCAGCTATGCCATGTAGGGCGGGCAAACTTTATCACACCCTTCAGGGTCTCCCTTATTTTGCTGCCCAGGCAGAAAATTACTCAGTAGTCATTAAGGCAGCTCATGACAGATCCAAGGTGCCTAAATGCCATAGTTCCCTTCCCCAGACAAGGGATCTCGTAGGATTGACCTCTGGGGAAAAAGGGTTTATGCCTCCTTCACCTTGAGGATTGCCAATTATCTGTCACACATGGTCAGATACCAAAATGCCAACTGGCAGAAGGGAAAAGCTACAGCTCAGGCCCTTCCTGATGGTTCACAAAAGCAGGAATTAATTCAGTGTTTCCAGGTGGCTGAGGATGTTAGCAAACATCTCCTCAGAGCACAGTATGACATGGCTGATACCGTTGCCAGAGCAGCTGCCACTGGCATATGCCTTCCTAGGCACTCCTGGCTCAGAGTTTCTGGATTTGCAGCTGATATGCAGCACAAAGTGCTTAATGCCCCTTTCAGTAGCACTAAACTGTTAGGCCCCTGATGCTCAGGACCTCAAAAATGATCTGCAGGCCTTGGGCATGGCCATTAAGTCAGTCCATTCCTTCTACCACACCCAGCCAAGGGGCAGAGGGTGGTCTACTTGTCGTAAACAAAACGGTAGGCATGGATCAGCTCCCCATACCCAAGGAAAGCATAGAGCTTAGACTCCCTTGCCTGCCCCCTCCGGTGCTGGAGCGGCGGCCAAACGCCATAGAAGTGATGGACCAGCTTCTGCAGCTGACTCCACTTTTGCTTAACTCCTTGACAGACCCCCCCCCTCTGGTCCAGCTCCAGGAGGTGGTGGTCAGAGGTCAGTTCTCCCTCCATCTGAATCGATGGAGAAGCATAACTTCGGATGCATGGATTCTGCAGAACATAGAAAAGGGTCACACCTTCGAGCTCATAGAGCAACCTCCAGACACCCCCACCCTCCAGTTACCCCCCAGCCCCGCTAACTTGTCTGTTCTCCGGGAGGAGGTGCAGTCTCTCCTGCACAAGCAGGCCATTGAACCAGTGCCCAGGTGCCAGAGAAACTTTGAGTTTTATTCCAGGTTTTTCCTGGTTCCCAGAAAGACCAGAGATCCGAGGCCTATTCTGGATCTAAAGGACCTCAGTCGGTATATTCAGTACAAAAAAGTTCTGGATGGTAACTTTGCCAGGCCTAATGCCCCTCCTAAAGGCGAGGGACTGGCTCTGTTCTCTGGACATGCAGGATGCCTACCTGCACATCTTGGTCTTTCCTCCGCACAGGAAGTTTCATTTTTCCTTTCAGGATGAGCATTACCAGTTCAAAGTGCTGCCCTTTGGCTTATCCTCTGCACCACGAGTCTTTACCAAATGCTTTGCAGTGGTCACAACAGCTCTCAGAAGAGAGGGACTGTATGTCTTCCCTTACCTGGATGATTGGTTCCTAAAAGCCCCACCCAGGAAACAGCTTCTGCTGACTCTAGAGCGCACTCTCCAGCTCTTCTACTCCCTGGGCATTACCGTCAACCTGCCCAAGTCAGTTCTAGTGCAGTCCCAAAGGCTAAAATGTATAGTGGCGGTCCTGGACTTGGCACAGGGCATGGCCTTCTTGCCCCAGAACAGAGCAGAGTGCCTCATCGTCCAAGCTCAGGAAGTCACCCAGAGTTGGTACATTCCTGCCAGGGTGTACCTCAGATTATTGAGCCTAATGGCGGTGGCCATACCCCCCATTCCGCTGGCCAGGCTTCATATGCTTACCCTTCAGTGGACCCTCTGGGTGCAGTGGGACCAGCTCATGGATGAGTTGGACCATCCAGTCCTGGTCTCCTCCCCAGTCTGCAAGGTACTGCAGTGGTGGATGGACCCCTTGAACATGCTTTAAGGCATTCCATTCCAGATCTTTTCCCCGCATCAGATCCTAACCACAGATGCATCAGATCTGGGCTGGGGAGCATACTTTGGTCCCTTCCAAACCCAGACCTCCTGGTCCCAGTGGGAAGCATCTCTGCATATTAATGTCCTGGAGATGAGAGCGGTGCTCTATGCCATGCAGGCTTTTCAGGAGCATCTTGCTCCGGGTCAGCTGTTGGTACAGTCAGACGATTTGAGTGTAGTGTACTACATCAACAAGTGGGGGGGCACTCACTCATACCTCTTTGCTGAGAGGCCATGAGAGTGTGGTACTGGGTGCTGGAGCACAGTCTGACACTCTCTGTGGTCCATGTGCCAGGCATCCTAAACACTCTGGTGGACGGCCTCAGCAGGACTCAGTCCAGCATGCATGAATGGGAGCTTCTCTCATCCATCACAGAAGACTTGTTTGACAGATGGGGTCATCCAGAGCTGGACCTTTTTGTGTCCCCACTCAATGCAAAACTGCTCAACTACAGCAGTGGGGAAGGCCTATGGGATGCTGGCTAGTATTGACAGGCTAATTACCAGCAGGAGGAATAAAGAAGTCCTAGCACCCCCGTATCAAGCTATGGTGACACCGCACCTGGAGTATGGAGTCCAGTTCTGGAGGCCTCACTTGCGAAAGAACATAGACCTGATTGAAAGGGTTCAGCGAAGAGCGACCAAGATGGTGCTAGGGATGAAGGGCAAACCATATGAGCAGAGATGCTGCGAGCTGGGGCTATACACCCTGGTGACTAGAAGGGAGAGAGGGGACATGATAGAGAACTTCAAATACATTAAGGAGTTAAACAAAGGGTGCCCTGGGTGCATATTCCAACTGAAGAAGGACACCGCTACTAGAGGGCATAGCCTGAGACTGCAAGGGGACACTACAGGGGGAACGTGAAGGGGTGATTCTTTACGGAGAGGGTGGTGGATGCCTGGAATAGGCTTCTGGAGGAGGTGGTGAGGGTGGGGACAGTGCCGGTATTCAAGATGGCTTGGGATAGGCATAAAGGGCTATGGGGAGGGGGGTAGGTTCTCAGGGAGGGAGGCGGTAGTTTAGGGAGGGTAAAGACAGACTGAATGGACCATGGGGTCTTTTTCACCATCAAGTTCTATGATTCTTTGAAGCCAGTAGGCCCAGATCAGCTCCCCTGACCCAGGGAAACGATAGCCTAGGGCTCTTGCCCGCCTCCTCCGATGCTGGAGCGGCGGCCAAGTGACCCAGAAATGATGGACCAGCCTCTGCAGCTGGCTACACCTTGGCTTAACTCTGCCAGACCCCCCCCAAATTCGGTTCAGACCCAGGAGGTAGTGGTCAGAGGTCGGAGGTCGGCTCTCCCTCCATCTGAATCAGTGGAGGACTATAACTTCAGATGCATGGATTCTGCAGGTCATAGAAAAGGGTCCCATCCTGGAGCTTATGCAGCAGCCTCCAGACACTCCCTCGCCACCCTCCAGCCATCCCACGGCTCACTTGTCTGTTCTGCGGGAGGAAGTACAGTCTCTTCTGCACAAGCAGGGCATTGAAACAGTGCCCTGGTGCCAGAGGAACCAGAGGTTTTATTCCAGGTTCTTTCTGGTCCCCAAAAAGACCGGAGATCTGAGGCCCATCTTAGATCTGAAGGAACTCAGTCTCTCTGTCCTGTACAAAAAGTTCCTCATGGTAACTTTGCCAGACCGAATACCCTTCCTCAAGACCAGGGACTGGCTCTGTTCTTTGGACTTGCAGGATACTTACCTGCATATCTTAGTCTTTCCTCCTCACAGGAGGTTTCTTCGTTTTGCCTCTCAGGGTGAGCATTATCTGTTAGTGCTGCTGTTTGACTTATCCTCTGCGCCGCAAGTCTTTTACCAAGTGCTTGGCAGCGGTCGCAGCAGCTCTCAGAAGAGAGGGCCTGTATGTCTTCCCTTAACTGGATGATTGACTTCTCAAAGCCCCATCCATGGAACAGCATTTGCTGACTCTGGAGTGTACCCTTCTGCTGTTCCACTCTCTGGGTATAACTGTCAGTTTGCCCAAGTCAGTCTTGGTACCATCCTAAAGGCTGCAGTATACAGGGGTGGTTCTGGATTCCGAGTAGGGGATGGCCTTCCTTCCCCAAAACTGGGCAGAGTGCCTCATGGCCCAAGCTCAGGAAGTTGCTCAGAGTTGGTACATTCCTACCAGAGTATACCTCAGACTATGAGGCCTAATGGCAGCGGCCATTCCCACCATTCTGCTGGCCAGGTTTCACATGCACACCCTTCAGTGGACTCTCAGGGTACAATGGGACCAGCACACAGATGAGTTGGAACAACTAGTCCTGGTCTCCTCTCCAGTACACAAGGTAAGGCAGTGGTGGATGGACCCCTTGAATCTTCTTCAAGGGATTCCCTTACAGATTTCATAGCTGCATCAGATTTTAACCATGGATGCTTTGAGTCCAGGCTGGAGAGCACATCTGGGCCCCTTCCAAACTCAGGGCTCCTGGTCCCAGTGGGAAGCCTCCCTTGCATATTATTGTCCTGGAGAGGAGAGCGGTGCTCTATGCCATGCAGGCATTTCTGGAGCATCTTGCTTCAGGCCAGCTGATGGTGCAGTCAGACAATTTGAGTGTCTGCTACATCAGCAAGCAGGGCGGGACTCACTCATACCCCCCTTTGCAGGGTGGCCATGAGAGTGTGGTATTGGGCACTGAAACACAGTCTAACACTCTCTGCCGTCCATGTGCCAGGTGTCCTAAACACCCTGGCAGTCAGTCTCAGCAGGACTCAGTCCAACATGCACAAATGGAAGCTCTTCTCATCTGTAGCAGATCATCTGTTTGACAGATGGGGTCATCCAGAACTGGACCTTTCTGTGTCCCTACTCAGTGCAAAACTGCCCAATTTCTGCTCACTAGATCCAGGGCATGGATTTTTCTGATGAGACGCATTGTCCATCTCTTGGAGCAGGAGGTTTCTTTACGCATTCCCTCCATTTCCTCTGATACAGATGGTGCTAATCATGTTGCAGATGGAATGGACCAGCATGATTCTGGTGGCTTGTTTCTGGTCTTGCCAGATATGGTTCCTTCTACTTCAGCAGCTGGCAGAAGAACCTCTGGTCCCTCTTCCTTTATGCAGGAACCTGCTAATTCAGGATCAGAGGACCCTGGTCCATCCCAACCTCAGGTCCCTTCATCTGCATGCCTGGCTCCTGAAAACAGCCATCGCCAGGTTCGGGGTCTCTACTAGGGTTGCAGATGTCCTGGTGGATGCCCAGAAGACTTCTGCTCTTGCCACGTATGCCTTGAAGTGGAAGTGGTTTGCCATCTGGGCTGTCAGACATGACCTGGACCCTTTCATTTGTTCAATGGATCTTATCCTGGACTACCTGATCTAATTATATTCCTCCCTCAAGGTCCACCTTTCATGTATTTCTGCTCTTCATGAACCCATGGGTGACCACACGATTGCTCAGCTGGATGTTTCCCGTACCTTTCTTAGGGGCATCCTGCATCTGAAGCCTCTAATCCATTCCCCTGTCCCAACCTGGGACTTAATTTTATTTTGGAGAAGTTGACCTGTCTCCTTTTGAGCCAATCACAACTTGCAGATTTGCGCTTTCTCTCTTGGAAAGTGCTCTTTTTAGTTGCAATTACTTCAGCTCAAAGAATTTCAGAGCTTTAGGCCCTCTGGTGCAAGGAGCCTTATTTGATTTTCACAAAGACAGGGTGTCTTTGTGCACAAATCCTACATTTCGTCCTAAGGTGGTTTCTAAATTCACACTAAATCAATCGATCCACCTCCCTGTTTATCTTCCCTGAGTATGCCAGTCCAGGGGAAGTACTGCTCCATACGTTAGATGTGCGCAGAACTTTGAAGTACTGCCTGCTTCAGACTAAAGAGTCCAGAAAGTCAAAGTAGTTGTTTGTTTCCTTCGCCCCGGGTAGAGAGAGCGCTTCAGTTTCTGAGCAGTGTTCGTCCAAATAGGTGGCAAATTACATTGTGTTCTGCTACAAGTACGGCAAGGAGTTGTCTGGTGCTGTCAAAGCTCATTCCACCAGAGGAATGGCTACCTTGGTGGCTTGTTTCAAAGAGGTCTCAGCCGATGACATCTGTGCGGCTGCCACCTGGTGTACAGTCCACACTTTCACCAAGCACTACAGTCTGGACATTGCCCCTAGAGCCTGTGCAGGATTTGCCAGGGCTGTATTGCAGGGACTCCTGTCTTAAGTTTATGGAGAGACCGCCTCCCAGACTGTCTGTTTACACCTGTAACTGCTTGGGACTCATTCCTACAGTGTTACCTGATAAATAATAATAAATAATACATTTTTATTTATATGGCACCTTATCCAAGACCAAGGCGCCTAACAATTTAAAACAGAATCAACAATACATTATCAGTAAAACAACAATAAAATATTCATCAGAAAGGAAGATCAGTCATTAAATGCCTGGTGCCACAAAAAAGTTTTTAAAGCTTGTTTAAATCCTTCCACAGTTGTGCACTCCCATAACCAATGGGGTAGAGAATTCCAAAGGGTAGGGGCTGCATACATAAATGTTCTCGTCCCCGATGATTTCAGACCTACCCTTGGAATCTCTAGCAACCCCTCGTCAGCCAAGCGGAGTGATTGTCCAGGGCAGTAAGGAAGGAGGAGCTCTTTCAGGTAGTCCGAGCCCAGTCTGTGTAGTGCTTTAAAAGTCAGCAAACCGACTTTAAAGGTGATCTGCCATTGTACTGACAGTCAGTGCAGTTCGCGCAGCACCGGCAAAATATGACATGATCGAGCAGTTCCCGTCAAAACACGAGTTGCCACGTCCTGCATCAGCTGCAAGTGGTGGATTTCCACCCCAGGAAGCCCTAGGTAAAGGGAGTTGCAATAATCCAAGCACGAGGACACAAAAGCGTGGACCAAAGTAGGCAAGTCACCAGACGGAACCAGGTGCCTAATCCTGGCGATATTCCTAAAATAGTAAAAGGAAGATTTGATGATAGCTGACACCTGCGAATGCAGGGTCAGCCCTTCATCAGAAATTACTCCCAGACTACGCACCTGTTCAGAGGCTGGGAGTGAAACGCCACCGAGAAATAATCTCGAGGGTGAACCAACCCCCAGCCCCCCTATCCGGTGACCTGGGTCAACAACCACACCTCAGTCTTTTCTGAGTTCAACTTCAGCCAGCTGGAATCCATCCACTCCTGGATTTCTTTCAGACAGTTATTAAAGACCAAGAGAGCTCCATCCTGGTTGGGTGCAAAAGAAAGGCAGAACTGGGTATCATCAGCATAGCAGTGAAACCTCAGCCCATACCTTCTTACAGTGTCTCCGAGGGGTAGCATGTACACCTCGAACAACGTGGGTGATAGCACTGACCCCTGAGGAACCCCACACGACAGAGAGATAGGGTCTGAAGAAAAAACCTCAGACACCACTCTCTGAGTTCTACCTGTGAGGAATGATGCAAACCACCTGAGGACCGTACCAGACAGTCCACAGATGTACCTCAGGCGACCAAGCAACACCCCGTGGTCCACGGTGTCAAATGCTGAAGAGAAATCTACAAGATCCAAGATGGAGTGGTTCTTCTGATCTCTAACCATCAGGAGATCATTGAGCACCCGAACCAGTGCTGTTTCGGTACTATGTTTCTTTCGAAAACTGGACTGGAGCAGTTCATAGATGCCATGGATGGTCAAATGGTCCTCCAGTTGTGCTGCCACTACTTTCTCAATCACCTTTCCTAAAAAGGGGAGGTTAGAGATAGGTCTGTAGTTTGCATGGCAGTCTGGGTCCAAGGTAGCTTTCTTCAAAAGCGGTGTAACCACCGCCTCTTTCAGGGAGCTAGGAAACCCTCCAGATTCCAAGGAGCACCAGACTATCCGCACAAGGACCAGACCGATGACATCAATACAGCCCAAAATTAGGGAAGTTGGTCCAGGATCCAGACTACAGCACATAGGGCGCACACCCTGGATGATTCGCATGACATCCATGAACTCCAGTTGGCTGAAGATACTCCAAGAAGGCCGAGGTGCAGCGACCACGCACTGATTAAAAGCAACGCCCATAGAGTGTGCCAGTTGGAGTACTGCCCTGATATCAGCCACCTTATTAGCAAAGAATCGAGCAAGTTCATCACACTCTAATTGCGAAAAGGCTTTCCAAACATGTAGACAAGCTGGGTTGCACAGTCTGTCTACAGTACGGAAAAGCTGAGCTGGTCAATTCTGAGCGGCCGCAATCTCCCTGGACAGGAATTCTGCCTTCTTATGGGTGATTACAGATTGATAGACTTGATAATGGTCCAACAATCTAAGGCAGTCGGTATCAAGGGTGGACTTCTGCCAGCAATGCTCCAACCTTCGTCCTAGTCTCCACATCTCCCTCAGAGTCCCATCAAACCAAGAGGATCGAGGGCAAAGGGAGAGAGGATGAACACGGACTGGAGCAATGGAATCCAGAGCCGCCGAGATGGCCAAATTATAGGCCATCACAAGAGTCTCTGGATCACTGCTTGCCAACGAGAGGGACGATAGGTCAAGCACTGCCGCCAGGCTGTGAGAACTTATATCTTGTAAAGGACGGTACTTAACCATCTCCACAGGGGTAGGCCTATGAAGGGGGGTGCTAAAACTGAACCCCATGATGTAGTGATCGGACCACCCAACTGGTTCTACGTCCAAGTCCGATGTTTCGATCCCTAGGAGGAAGGCTAAGTCAAGAGAGTGTCCGTGTTTATGAGTGGCAGTGGTAACCACCTGTGACTGAGATACCCCCGAAGAAGATAGAACGGTTATGTAAGAACTTACGTAACAGTAAGTGTTCGAGGGGATCTCAGTCGTCAGGTATATTTTTCCTCCCACCATCCCCCTTCTTGGGGCTTCTGTCAACGAACTGGCTATCTGATGTATCCAACTTTTTACTTAGGTCTGGGTACCTCTTTCTCTCCTCAGTCCCCCAGGGTGAGGGCCTAGCTCCCTTAGTCTCTGGAGGAAAGAACTGAGGAGGGAGCGGTACTGCTCATGCCTGTATAGGGTTGGTGACATCGGCTGACCCAGTTGTACTGCTGAAAATCTTCTGTGTGGATTCCCCTTCACTGACGGCGATGGTTCCTATGGTGTTAGCTGATGACTGAGATCCCCTCGAAGATTTACTGTTATGGTAAGTTCTTATGTAACTGTTCTTTCTTGCTCTTCCCTCTCATCCTGTAGTGAGGACTCAGTGGTCTATACCCTGTTTTTCAAACCATGATGCAGCAAATGCAGACTGCCATGGGCTTTGAGGTGGGAGAGGAAGATTCCACTAAAAGGAATCTCATGAAATATTTGGAGATGCCCTGTTCCCCCTCCTTTATCATTCCACCTATATATCCTGCATTAGAGGATGATACTTTAGTCACATGGTACAGAGAAAATTACTTTCCCTGCAAATCCTGGAAAGGCTGATAAGCAGTATCCTGCACCATCTGCTGTTTTATTATGCTAACCTGCCAGAAACTGACTATGTGGTCATTGCGCCTGTGCATGATAGGTCTAGAGCCCCTAGACATATGAGTACTTTGCCTCTCTGAAAAGGGATCTATGAAGCTAGATACGATGGACAAACATACTTATTCTTCAGCATCATTGGGCCTTATGACTGCAAACGGCCAGGCCCATGTGATCAAATATCAGAACAGCCTGCTGCCCAGGCTTTGTCTGATGGCTCTGCCAAGAAAGAGCTGTTAAAAACATTGTCTGCTGGTGCTGAGGTTGGCAAAAATTTGCTGCTGTCAGCTTACAGTGTTTCTGATGCCTCTGCCAGTGCTGCTGCTTCTGGCATCTGCATAAGGAGACATTCTTGGCTTAGAGTTGCTGACTTTGCCAATGATGTGCAACAGATGGGTTTGAATGCTCCTTTTAAAGAGTCAAAACTGTCTATGATGTTAAAGAGACCCCACATGGCCTTCAAATTTCAAAAAGGATGCTAAGGTCTGTAAAGTGCAACAGATTCCTGCTTGCCTCCATACATGCCTGGATATGTGCTTTCTTTAAACTATTGAAGGATTAATTTTTGGCTGCAGCTTGCATCTTGGGAATTTGTTTGTCATCCGGAGTGCTGGAATCTATTGTTGCAGTTTACTCAGATGGTTAGCAGCCCTTTCCTAACACCATCAGAACTGTCTGAGTCGCACTGATTTTTGGTTTTCAAATGAAGGATTGTAAAGTCCTTATTAACCCACTCCTGCGAGCGGTAGTGGTCAGGGTTCCTTTCGTCCACCTGCTGCCTGAGGTGGTCATGCCTGCCATTAGCAAGGCTTTGGCAAAGGAGGTGGTTCACTTCCAGGTTACTGCCTCCTAGTGCCCACACAAAAGCACCAGCAGGGATCAGCTCCAGTGGCTCTGCCACCCCTGGTTCCACCTGATTCTTTTCCATTTCCCCCACCTCAGTTGTTACCTCCAAGAGTGAGTGTGGGGGGCAGGATCTCCCTTCATCTGAAGCAATGTTGGGGCTCATTATGGACAAGTGGTTTCTGAAGATCTTTTCTCTGGGTATGAACGACATATACCTTCATGTAAAAATCAGTAAATCCCACAGATATTACCTCCATTTTATGCTGGAGGGAGAACACTATCGGTACACCTTTGGCCTGTCTTCTGCGCCATAGGTCTTTACCAAATGCTTGGCAGTAGTTGCAGCAGCCCTTCGCAAGAAAGGTCTGTATGTTTCCCCTTATCGGGAAGATTGGCTCCTGAAGGCCAACTCCAGGGAAGCTCTGCTACACACCCTGTCTCAGACATGTCAGTTGTTAGATGACATGGAGTGGTCACAGGAAATGTGCCAAAGTCTGTGTTGCCTCTGTGCCAAAGACTACAATACATAGGGGTGGTCTTGGCCACAGAGGAGGGATGTGCTGTCCTGCCACAGGACAGGGTAGACACTCTCAATTGCCCAAGCACAGTTGGTGTATAGGAACCACTGTGTCTCTGCGAGGACAATGTTATGTCTGCTGGGTCTTATGACTGTGGCCATAGTGACTGTACCACTGGCATGTCTTCATATGAGAATCCCTTAGTGGATAATTGGGATAAATTGACGGTTGAGGGGGACCAACTGAGTCTCATCACATCTCTTCTTCGCAGAGCATTGTTTTGGTGGACAGATCATGAAAACCTATTGAAAGGCATTCCATTCTTTGTACCAGCTCCCGTACAGATCCTCACCACAGATGCCTCGGGTTCTGGATGGGTTCTAATCTTGGTTCTTAGCAGACACAGGGTCATGGACCAAGATAGAGGCCGAGCTGCATATACATGTGCTGGAAATGAGGGCTGTCTTGTACAGCCTCCAGGCATTTCAGAATCATCACTGCCCTTGTTCTTCTGCTAATTAGAGATGTGCGAAATTAGAAAATTTCTCTTAGGAAAATATTTTGCGTAATTTTTGCATTACGTGAAATTTTTCGCCTGGGCGAAATGTAATTTCACCTCTGATTTCGCTTTCGTGTATTGCGAAATTTAACCAAATTTCACTAAATTTTGCCAATGTTCTTCAATTTCACCAGCGAAATCGCAATGTATTGTAGGTAAATAGCTGAAATATCACGTGCAGGCTGTTTCCTGCACAGTATATTGTCTGTTGAGTCGGAAGGCAATTCAGTGTGGTGCATCACAGCCAATAAACCCTTCAAAAACCTCTTTATTTGTGATTTTTGAGAGTTAATTGCTCCCAGAATCTCAGTTTAATTCCTAGTGCTGTTAGTGAACCTTATTTTTGTTTTGGTATCTTTGGATAATACTTAGTTAAACTTAGTGTTTTCAGTTTTCACTGTGTCTGTGTCTGTGAGGGAGTTGAGTGGGGGAGGGTCGACCATGTGGTGGGTGGGTGTGTATGTGAAATCAGAGCAGGCTAGTTCCTAATATTTGACAGATTTCTCACAAGTTGTGAGTGAGTTTCTGTAATTTCTTTTAAGTCTTAATATTTTTGCGGGTGTGCTATTTATTTGTTATATTTTTCTTACACATTGACCCTTTTTTGGGTAACTTTATCTGAACAGTTACTCATTCTGAGTAGCTCTGTTCCTATTTCCCTTCGCTTAACCACTTTTGTGCTTTATTTTTGTATTGGAAGTATTCGTGGACATTGACCACTTGACTTGTCCATATCCAGGTACACCGCATTGTTGAATTGCTCACAGAAATTGAAATTGTGATCTAGCCTCTGCATTGCAGCGTTCCTGTTTTTCTATTTAATTTGAGTACCATAGTAACCCTTTCCTTCCTGTTACACCATTGGTGTTTACTACCTGACCCGTACTATATAAAAAACTACATAGTTTTTAAGAGAGTGATGGCCCCGGACGATTGTTGGAGGCGACTTTGTTCATTTCAAATCTTGTTGTACCTTCCATCTGATATATCTGTAAGACAAAATTGTATTTAGTAAGTACTAACACATTGCAGTGCTTGCCTTCTCCAGACACCACTTATCCGGACCATAGATCGTAGTGTGACTGTGAGGTGTGCTGTGTGGTTGGTTTACAAATTAGTTTGCTTGAACCTACATGTACCAACCTGGTTATTATCAAGTTGTGTAATAACCATTATATTTAAAAACTGACATTTTATTAAGAACTACTTAAGTATTTGTTCAGAGTTACTGCACATCCTTGTTGTGGTGGTGTTCTCTGTCAATTTGGTATTTAAAGTCTCTTACTTCTGCCCTCCTGTTACCCATGTTATTTAATTCGTATTTTTGTAATTGAAAAAATAAAATAGTGTTTTAACACTCAAATAGGCTACAGTAAGGTAAGGCAAGGCAAAGTTTATTTAAAAAGACGCCCAATCCCAGAGGCTCTGGGTGCCGTACAAATAAAATTGCACATTTAAAACAAGATCAATAAAAACGCGAGAGAAAATTATTTAAACATAAAAATGATTAACCCATATAAGAACATTCCCCATAAATAAAAACTAACCATCAAATTACCAGTAGCTGTAATTGCAACTCTAAAAAGACAGCTTAATCCAAAAAGGCCTGGGTGAATACGAAGGCAGTAGCAGTTGTAGGTAGTTGTATAGACTACAATGCTGCTACCTGTTCTGATTTCTGTTTGCCCTTTGCATATAGTAACAGCAGGTGTTAAATCACACTTATTCAATAGAAATACATGATCATATACTTATGGAGGAAGGCAAATGGAATAAGCATATAAATATGCCTGCCAAGAGACTTTCCAGTTCAGGGAAAGGTGACCGAGTGGGAGGTGGCTCAAAGAAGTCTGTTGGAAAAAGTAGAAATCCAGTTCTACTTCCAGTGAGCAAACTTATTTCTGAATCAGTGCCCTCTGTGGGCTCCGGTGCTGCTGTGGCAGCCAGTGCCAGCAAAATTGAAGTTAGAAGTGGCTTCAAGTCTGTGACTCATTTTTTACTGCCCAATCTGTAGCTAGTGTGCTTGTTGGAGATGATACTGGGAATAAGGGAGACACACCAGTGGTGACACAGAAGTCCAGGAGGAGGTGAAAAAAATTGTCAGTGTGACTATTGTTCCTGCTCAAGGTGGAGCTGATGGTGGTGAGAGTGCTACTGTCCAGCTTCAGTCTGTTTCTCCTGGAGAAGGAGATAAGGAAAGTCAGCCCCCCACAGTGAGGAGATGCCAGAGAATAGAAAGGTTTCTCTGGAAGTAGACAGTGATAGGGAGAAGGAGGATGCGGATATAATATGTTTTGGTACAGATGATGACGAGGTGTTGGATTCCCTTTGTGAGCCAGAAGTGAAAAAGATGAAGGATGATGATGATGTAGCCCATTTATATGCCAAGCCTGAGGGTGAGACTATCAGCAAGCCAACAACAAGCAGTCCAGTAACCCCCCCCCCCAAACGTAGCATGGTGGATATCATGCAAGTGGCCCAAAAAGCAAAAACGTCCACACCTTTGGCTCCGCTATCCAGGTCCCAGTGTCATGTCGAATCTAGAGTTACAAAGGCCCTAGTTTGGGATTTTTTTATGTTTGCTGCAGCCGATGACACCATAGGTGACATGTCAGCTGTGTCAAGCACGTGTTAGTCGTGGAAAAAAGGGCAGTCACATAGGCACTGGTGGCCAGCACGTCCACTTGAAAAAGAAGCACCCATTGCACTGGCATCAACACCAGAAAGATACCAAAGCTGTTGGTGGGACTTCCCTTGTCAAGCTTATTGTTAGTGATAGCAGTGCAATAGAGCAGGGGGAGGGAGGGCTGAGTGGGTTGGTGGAGGATGAGTGTGAGGAATCCTTTTCTTTCTTGAGCAGTGGGAATAATAGCAGTAGAGCTGCCACTCCCTGGAATTGAGGTCCATGAGGTGGGGGGACACCATATAACAGAATGAATGACATCAGATTTCTGTCTCAATTTACTTGAACATTTTTTGGGAAACATTTCTGGACTTCTGGGGCATGTTCGGTAGTGGCAGCACCAAGATTAGGCCTGAAAACTGGTTTAAACAGTGCAGAAAACAGCAGATTTCAGTCCTGGTGGTGGATGTGAACCATATAACAAAATGACTGACACCAGATTTTGGTCTTAATTTACTTGGAACATTTTTTGGGAAACATTTCTGGACTTCTGGGGCATGTTCAGCAGTGGCAACACCAATATTAGGCCTGTAATGCTTGGTAAACTGTGGCAGAAGTTTCATTTTGAGGTCCATGAGGTGGGCTCTGACTCCGAGTCTAGACGCTGTCTGAGACACGCAGCACAGGAAATGAACTACTCACTTCCTGCCTGTTTAGACTCAACCATGTGACCTCCAGCAGAGAGAAAAGACCAGTTTCACCTAATTTCACCTTATAGAAGTGCAAAGGCGAAATTCAAAGGTGAAATAGAACTTGTGAAAATCTCAAAGTCCATAGTGCATTGAAATGTTTCACCAGTAGGAATGGTGATTTCGCCGGCAAAATAAAATTTTGTTGCATCTGTACTGCTAATCAGAAGGACAACATCAGTCTGATGCATTACATTAGCAACAAAGGGGACACTCACTCCTATCCCCTATGCAGGGAAGCAAATAGAGTATGGTATTGGGCTCTATCTCGCGGCCTTCAGCTGTCAGCCATGTTTCTCCCAGGTCTTCAAAACATGTTGGCAGACAGGTTAAGCAGTTCTCAGTCATTGGATCACAAATGGTAACTGCTGTCCTCACTAGTAATGACCTCTTTGCAAGATGGGGTCATCTAGACCTGGTAATTTTTGTGTCCCCACACAATACAAAATTGCAGTATTTCTCCTCATCTACTGCAGGGCCCAGAGTTTTTTGGCGAGGTGTATTGTCCCTCTCCTGCAAAGGGAAATTCTTATATGCATTTCACGCCATTCCTCTAATATACAGGTTTCTGTTCATGTTGAGGGTGGAGAGTGCCACTGTCATCCTCATTGCTCCGTTCTGGCCTCACCAGATATGGTTTCTGCTCCTTCAACATCTGGCGGTGGAGTCTCCTTTCCCCTTACCTCTTTGATGGGGTTTGTTGTCCCAGAACAAGGGATCTGTGGGCCCTCCAGACCTGATGTCCATACATCTCTATGCATGACTGCTGAAGACAGAGCCATTGCACATTTTGGGGTATCACCTAAGGTTGCTAATGTTTTTATTGCAGCTAGGAAGCCTTCTACCAGACATACTTGTCACAAACCCACTCAACAGGTCAGCCCTCTACTCCCAAAGTGCCAGCCTCCGAGCGCAGTCTTGTGAACAATTTAACAGAACAAGGTAACCCTCTTATCTGTTTTGTGAGTTCGGATCAACCTTTGGTCTCCAGTCTTGGAGGGATTCAAACTGTGACCCTCTTGCTAGCGTACCCAATGCACAGGCTCAGATAATTCTGTCTTCGGGGGGCCAGGTATCTTTGCCTACGGGCACCTAACCAGGTGTACAGAAATGAACCCTTAAAAACTTTAATAAAGACCTCAAATTTAAAACACTTCTCTTTCCAGTTTGGTACAGTATCACCATTCAAGCTTATGCCTAGTATCAGCTATACCATATATACTCTTCTTGCAAATGAAAGAAATTCAAAGACAGACCAAGTATGCTCTAAAAAGAGTTTTACTAAAATAAAAATATGTAAAATGTACAATACAGAACTATTATATCACAAGACATACAAATCTTTTAGAAGAACAAGGTTTAAACAGTGCAATTCCTACTACAATATTTAGATTTCTCTCTCTCTCTCTCTCTCTCTCAATACCTGCTTAAAGTGCTCCAAAGATGTTTCTTTGTCAGAGTCTAGATAGAAGTCTGTCTGAAGGAAAACAATAATAATTAAAAGCTGGTTTTCCCCAACTATTTGCATGAGGTCACCTAGCTCCTCCCTGTCAGAATATATAAAAAAAATCTATATAAGAACAGGATGTCTTTTCCAAGTACTAAATTCTGCAACCTCAGCATAACTCACGCTCTTCAAATGACATTTCTTTGATCTTATGATAAGCTTCCCCCTTCCAGGACATGAAAGCATCTTTATGATTTCGCACCAGGATACTAAACCTGGTTTCCCCTTTGAAACGTCATAAAAGGGATATGATTTTCCTCTAAGCAGCTAAAGCTATAATTAACTTAGAAAAGTCTGTAATTAGCTTCTGGCCTGCCATGTAACACCTTGTATCTAAAGCCTGTGTGTGTGTGTTCTCTCATGCTGTTTCAGCGTTTCTCATGGGAGACAGTCCATAACCCATTTTTTTAACAAAAAAATGATCATACAGCACTCAGAACTGTCTGTCCACGTCACACTCCTCCCCACCTAGACTGAATTTGGGGGCTCTGTCCCCTACATGGGATGAGCTTCCCAAATCAGTTCACTCCTCAAAGACTCTAGACAGCCCATCTGAGTTCTGTTTTTTTGCTCCAGCCCTATGTACAATTGTCATGTCATACCCTTGCAAAGCAAGACTCCATCTTAGCAATCTACCATTGTTCTTTCCCATCTGCATCAGCCAAACCAGGGGGTTGTGGTCAGTCTGCACCACAAAATGCTGCCCATACAAGTATGGCTCCAATTTCTTTAGGGCCCACACTATGGCAAGACACTCCTTTTCCACCATAGAGTATGCTTGCTCCCTGGGAAGTAACTTCCTACTCAGGTACGATACTGGGTGATCTGTCCCTTGGCTGGATGTCTGACGCAGTACTGCCCCAATACCCACGTCTGAGGTGTTAGTCTAAACTATAAAGGTTTTGCTATAGTTAGGACTTGTTAAAACAGGAGCACTGCACAGTGCCTCCTTTAATTTGGAAAAGGCTTCCTCACAGGCTGGGCCCCAGGTAATTTTGCTGGACATCCTTTTCTTTGTCAGGTCGGATAGGGGAGCAGCCAGGGCACTGTAATTGGGTACAAATTTCCTGTAGTACCCTGCTATCCTGAGAAAACTCCTGACCTGCTTCTGTGTTTCTGGTCTGGGCCATGCCTGGATCACCTCTATCTTTATTTGGTTAGGACGGAGCTCTCCCTGGTCTAGCAGATGGCCACCTGGCACTTCTTGGCTTTGACAGTGAGCCTGGCCCTCTGTATCCTGCCCAGCACTTCCCTAAGGTGATATAGGTGTTCCTCCCAGTTGGTACTAAAGATGGCAGTGTCATCCAAGTATGCCACGGCGTACTCCTCAGCACCATTTAACACCTAGTTCACCAACCTGTGGAAAGTGGCCAGGGCATTCTTCATTCCAAAAGGCATTACTTTAAACTCAAATAAGCCTATCGGAGTGATGATGAGCGAGCCTCTCTCTAGCTCTGTCTGTCAGCTCTACCTGCCAATACCCTTCAAGCCAGGTCACTGTCAGAGGTAGGTCCCCCAGTCCACAGGAGTTCATCCATCCTGGGCATTGGGTGGCGTCTGACTTCATGACTGCATTCAGTCCACGATAGTCCACACAGAAACGAGTAGAGCCATCTGGCTTAGGCACAAGAACTACGGGTGCGGCCCAGTGGCTGTGGGATCTCTGGATTACCCCTAAATCCAGCATCTCCTCCACTTCCCTCCTAATGTCCTTTTGGACAGTCTCTGACACCTGATATGCTGTCCGCCATATAGGCGTCTGTGTCCCTGTCTCCACATTGTGCGTCGCTAAGGGGGTTAGTCCAGGCTTGGTGCTAAACAAGGGGGCAAAGTCTGCTAAAACCTCCCTTACTTTCTGGATCTAGTCTGAGGCCAGCTGGGGAGACAATTTTACTGCCTCCACAGAGGACTCCCACTTACTTTCTTCCAGCAAATCCAGAAGGGGGTCTCCTTCATCTGTCCCCTCCCCATGACTACACACTGCAAACACCATGTCAGCCCTATTTGTATATGGCTTCATCTTGTTGACATGGTACATCCTTTCTGTCTGTCTTCTTTCAGGTACCTCCACAATGTAGTTCACATCATTTACCTTCCTAACCACTTTGTACGGTCCTGCCCACTCAGCTTGCAGCTTGTCCTTCCAAACCGGAATAAGGTCCATGACTTCCTGACACACCATGTACGAGCAAGCTCTGGCTCTGCAGTCATACCACACTGTTTGTTTCTGTTGGGCAGCTGCCAGGTTGCTCTGGGCTATCCCCATAAGCTCCTTCAGCCTCTCCCTAAACATAAGGACGTAATCCACAATGGGAGTTCCCTGGGTGGCGTGCTTGCCTTCCCAGTCCTCCTGGATCAAGTCTAGGGGCCCACGTACCCAGCGTCCATATAAGAGTTTGAAGGGGGAAACTTCTGTTGACTCTTGGGGCACCTCCCTGTATGCAAACAACAGGTGGGGAAGGTATTTTTCCAAGTCCCTCCCATGCTGTTCAGCAAATGCCTGGAGCCTTGACTTTATGGTACTATTGAATCTTTCCACAAGTCCATTGGCTTGTGGGTGATACAGTGTCATGCATCTCTGCACCACCCCACACTTCTCCCATAACAATTTCATTAGGTCCGACATGAAGGAACCCCCTCGATCAGTGATTACCTCCTGCAGAAACCCAACACGGGAGAAAATCCCAAGTAAGACATCTGCCACTTTGTCTGTCCTCAGTGAGGATAGGGCAACTGCCTCTGGGTACCAGGTGGCATAGTCCACCGCAATCAGGATGAATCTCTTCCGTGAGGAGCTGGGAGTATTTAAAGGCCCCACAATATCAATTCCCACCCTCTGGAATGGCTCCTCCACTATGGGCAATGGAATCAGGGTGGCTTGGATTTTCTTGCCCGCCTTCCCTATTTCTTGGCACCGGTGACAAGACCTGCAATACTCCTTCACCTGCTGGGTGAAGTTAGGCCAAGTAGAAATTCTGGGCCAATTGCTGCATACTGTGTGCGATTCCCAAATGACCAGATAAGGGAATATCACGTGCAGTCTTGAGCAACTGCTCACAATATCCCTGGTGAATGACAAGCTGCCTGCCTAGCATCCCTCCCTCTATCTGTACTGCCTGTGTATACATAAGTCCATTTTCCCAATAAACCTTATGTTTGCCGTCACTTCCCTGTGCACTGTCCGAGTCTGCCCAAGCCCTCAACTTCTCTAAACTAGGGTCACTTCTCTAAGCAGCTGCAAACCCCTCACACATTCCCAAGGGATGGGACAAGTTCTCTTCAGTTGCTAAACAAGGGTCCCAGCACTAGCATCAGGGCCCTCAAGATCACTGTCAGTCCCAGCCCTCTGACAGTGGGTCACACCTCCCTCTTCAGAGTAACTCTCTGTAGCTGTGTGGTTACTTGCTACTGGGGAAATTTCTACCCCCTCTTCGTTAGTCTTCCCATCTGAAGACACAGGCTGGGAAACCAGCCTCTCAGTGGTTTCCACAATGGCTTCTGTGGGGTTCAGGAAACTACAGTTTTCCTTTGCCATTTGGCTTCGGGTAACTGCACATACCATCCTCTGTTTTAGATTGTTGCCCAAGATCACATCCACTGCTAAGGTTTTGGCTACAGCCACCTGTTGCACAGTTCCCCCTGTTTCACCCCAGTCTAAGAGAACACTAGTGAGGGGTAATGTTTTCTCTTCACTAGTGAACCCTTGGACAGTGATGTATTTATTGGGTATAAGCTGACCAGGCTGTACCAGATCCCCTTTTACCAATGTCAGGGATGTCCCTGTGTCCCTTAACCCTTGCGTTTGTACAGCATTCACCATGACTGGGTGCATGTGTTCCCTCATGTTCACTGTCATGCTTCCCAGGACACACAAACAACTCACTTATTTTCTAGCACCCAGTTGTGTATTATTGCTTGCCTTTTTGGGACACCGTCTGGCAATATGCCCAGTTTCTTTACACAACCAACATTCATTTCTTCTCTCAGAGAAATCTTTTCTCTGAAACCTGGGGCTAACTGGTTTTGGTGGAGGCAGTGAGGGATTTACCTGCCCTGAAGGCACGCTTTTCCCTTTCTGCCTGGCCACGCCCACCCAATTTGCTCTCAGAGCAGGTCTGCTCTTGGCATAGCGGTCCGAGAGTTCAGCAGCCTCTTGCACTGTTTTGGGATCTCGATCCTCTAGCCAAGTTTTTAGCTATGCTTGGCTAGCCCAATAAAACTGTTCTAGTAAAATCACATTTCAGTTTTATCTACAGGGTTTGCCTCAATTCCTTCCCACCAACGTTTCATGGCTAGCTCCTCATAGCTCACATCAGGGCTTCTCCTGAGCTTATGGAATTTAGCTCTGTATGATTCAGCAGTTAATTCAAACTTTTTTAACAGTGCAGCTTTAAGTTTGCTGTAATCATCACTGTTCTCATTGTCCATTTGACCCAATGCATCCCGAGCTTTCCCAGTAAGTAGCGGGGATAGCTGGAAGCTCCGTGACTCTCTAGGAATTTTAGCCTGAATGCAAACTTTTTCAAAAGAATTTAAAAAGGCATCCATAACCTCCCCCTCTTTAAATTTGGCTATTAATTTGGAATTTAATTTGTAACCCAGTCCTGCAGTCCCAGTTAAACCCAAGCCACTTACCTGCTCTGGTGCCGCTGGTTGGAGTCGTAGCTTCTCCTGTTCTTGTTGCCTCTGGTGCTTCTCTCTCTTCTCCTCTGCAGCTCGCTGGCGCTCATGCTCCTCATGGTCTTCGTCTCTCTGTTCCCGCTCTCTCTTCTCCTGGAACTCCAGCTCCATCCTGTGCAACTCAGTTTGCTGCCTGAGTACCTCTGGATTCAGGATACTGGTGACCTTCCCCTGCTGCTGTGGCCCTTCACTGACAGTGGCCCTGTTGCCCTCCATATCGTATCTGGACACTGCACTGGCTGCTAGCCCTGCCACACTCGAGGTTTGGTCCTTTCCAGTCACGGTCTGTGCCTCGCTGCTCTGGGTATCTGCTACCATCAGGGCATCTGTGAGGTTCTGCTGTTTGACTGTCACCTTGAATGGGACTCCTCTGTCCCCGCACAACTGTTTTAAGGAGTCTACAGTGTGCCTGCTGTAGTCAGAAGCCATCTTCTTCTTCCCTCACTACTGATACTCTGAATCACACTTTAGGAAAAAACAATAAAATGGGTAGGAACTTGACCGTACACCGAGTGATATAGTTCTGTTTCCTTTTTAAAATAAAACTCTGCCTTTTTCTTTCTTTGCAAGTGAGCTTACAGCCTCAAGCTGACACTGAACAATAAAAGCTTGTGATACCAAAATTATGCCACCGCTGCCAACGAATCTGTCACAAACCCACTCAGCAGGTCAGCCCTCTACTCCCAAAGTGCCGTCCTCCAAGCGCAGTCTTGTGAACACTTTAACAGAACAAGGTAACCCTCTTGTCTGTTTTGTGAGTTCGGATCAACCTTTGGTCTCCAGTCTTGGAGGGATTCAAACTGTGAACCTCTTGCTAGCGTACCCAATGCACAGGCTCAGATAATTCTGTCTTCGGGGGGGCCAGATATCTTTGCCTACGGGCACCTAACCAGGAGAACAGAAATAAACCCTTAAAAACTTTAATAAAGACCTCAGATTTAAAACGCTTCTCTTTCCAGTTTGGTACAGTATCACCATTCAAGCGTATGCCTAGTATCAGCTATACCATATATACTCTTCTTGCAAATGAAAGAAATTCAAAGACAGACCAAGTATGCTCTAAAAAGAGTTTTACTAAAATAAATAAAAATATGTAAAACATACAATACAGAACTATTATATCACAAGACATACAAATCTTTTAAAAGAACAACGTTTAAACAGTGCAGTTCCTACTACAATATTTAGATTTCTCTCTCTCTCTCTCTCTCTAAATACCTGCTTAAAGTGCTCCAAAGATATTTCTTTGTCAGAGTCTAGATAGAAGTCTGTCTGAAGGAAAACAGAATAATAATTAGGGTTTTCCCCACCTATTTGCATGAGGTCACCTAGCTCCTCCCTATCAGAATGTATAAAAAATATATATCTATATAAAAACAGGATGTCTTTTCCAAGTACTAAATTCTGCAACCTCAGCATGACTCACGCTCTTCAAATGACATTTCTTTGATCTTATGATAAGCTTTCCCTTTCCAGGACATGAAAGCATCTTTATGATTTCGCACCAGGATCCTAAACCTGGTTTCCCCTTTGAAACGTCATAAAAGGGATATGATTTCCCTCTAAGCAGCTAAAGCTATAATTAACTTAGAAAAGTCTGTAGTTAGCTTCTGGCCTGCCAAGTAATGCCTTGTATCTAAAACCTGTGTGTGTGTGATCTCACATGCTGTTTCAGCGTTTCTCATGGGAGACAGTCCATAACCCATTTTTATTTTACAAAACAATGATCATACAGCACTCAGAACTGGCTGTCCATGTCACAGTACTTACTCCCTGAAATGGAAGCATTTCACTTTGTGATCTGTTTCCTGTAATATGGACCCTTTTACATGTCCTGTGCATGCTATCTCAGAATAGTTGCTTTCCTTGTCTGACTGTGGCCCGCAGTATTTCTCGATTAAGGTGCTTTTGGCTGTAATATCAGCTTTCCATGCCCCATTAATGATTATATGGTTTCCCAGTTAGGGGTGTCCTGCACGTTTCTGAGAGATATTCTTCATATGAAACTTCCTATCTGTAATCCAGTCCCACCTTGGGACTTGAATTTTGTGCTTGAGAAATTGATATTGGTGCCTTTTGAGCCTGCCATGAGTTGTGGTTTACATTTCTTGTCATGGAAAACATTATTTTTAGTTGTGATGACTTCTGCTCGAAGGATTTCCTTCTACTAGAGCTGTCCGAAAAAATTCCACTAGCGGAATTTGCGTCAAAGTCAGTCTTTTGCTTCTGTGAACATTCAGAAATCATTTTGGCAACTTTCATGGAAATTCCACCTTAGAACTACAGAATAAATGTATGGACTGTGGGTTAATGTATTAAACTGTGGGGAAAAAATTCTGGATAACTTATCACTGTCAGTGATCAGTTCAATAGCTTTTCCACAGTTGTCGATATCTACTCAACAACAGTGGTCCTTCTCCCTTGAAATCGCTGTCCCCAGTAGAATAAAATTATTTGGTGTCTAGTAGTCCCCACCCACCGATTGCAGTCCGATGTAAATTAGACCACCCACTGATCGCCAGCCTGATGTAAAATACATTTCCCTGGTGTCTAGTGCCCCCCCCCCCACAAATCACCGGCCCAATGTAGAATAACATTCCCTGCTGTCTAGTAGTCATTCATTGATAGCTTAGTCTGGCAGGTGGCCAAAGTGGAGAGAGGAAGGCTGTGCCAGTCGCTGGGTTCAGAGTTGGGGTAGGGGGAAGCAGGATGGTGGGGCACTACCTGCCGTGTTGGGGGTTGGGGGTGTGCTAGACACTGGGGAATAGGGAATGGACTACTTTTGGTTTTATTACAGGGGGTAGGGGATATTGGGAGGGGTCCACTAGACACCAGAGAATGGATGGATTTAACTACCTTTTTTATTATATGGGATCAGGGATAGGAGGTAGGCCAGCCAGACACCAGGGAAAGATTTATTTCTTTTTAACATCAGACCAGTGATTGTCGAGGGGTCCACTAGACACCAGGGAATTTATATTACATGTGGGCTGGTGATCAGCTGGGGGCTACTAGACACCAGAAAATGTTATATTACATGGGACCAGTGATCGGCTGGGAGGACGGGACAACTAGACACCAGGGAAATGTTACATTTTATAGGGCTGGTGATCGGACAGGGAATGGCACTATAAGATGGTCAAAATTAACCCAAAACACATTTGGAAGATTTCTGATCTGCCAAGGGTAGAAGTTTGGAAAATTCCACGAGACATGGCAAACTTTTGCGGAAGTTCCACTCAAGTGGAATTCACAACTTTCACCCAGCACTAGTAGGTACAGTAGTGGTATACAGGTTCCTGCAGGACTTCACAGTAGTTAAATCTCTGTGAAACAATCATGAGGAAAGACAGTTCTGAAATTTCCATGGACTACTATTAGATATTTAAGTAACTGTTGCATTTGCCATCTAATTTAAGTTGACATTTTATGCAAAGTGTGTGGGGAAAACATAGATATCATATACATAGTTGAAGCACTCATAAAACATTGTAGTACAGAGTGCAGTTTTCAGAATGCTATATATTAATTACTGATTTGATTAGTTCTCCAGTGCCATAGTCTCCTTTATGAGGGGTATTAATACTTATTATAAGGTTAATTATATATGTATGACCCCGATTCAGCTTGTGACTGGCTACTATAACCACAGCTGCCGAACCCGAACTACAGATCACTTGAAATTAAACCACCATTCAGCTGCAGAAGTATGACTGTACCCAGTTTCTCATCACAGACAGCTTTTTACAATATGCACTAAATAAAAAAGTGCTCTCCTAAATATTCATTACAAGTTACTGTGTCTGTACTATCCTTAATAATATAGGAAAACAACTCTCATAGCTTGTTTGTACTAACTCCCCAACAAAGTACTTGAACCAAGTTCATCCAATCAATTACTTTATTCACTCAAACTGGTAACAGTTTAATACTGCTTTCTTTAATAAACAATTCTTCAGAAAAAAAACTATCCAAAACTCTTTTTTTTTCTTCAAAACACAACGGCATCCAGCAAGTCATATGTACGCAAATAAGCAGATAGCCGAACTACAGTTCAGAACAGCGTTGTAACTCATATGTCTTCCACCTAACCTGGCATTTCCCAGACCGCAAATAAACATGCAAAGAATGAGTTTTAATACTTTACAAAATTTATCTCATACAAAATTAGCCTTATAATAGCCATAATGACCTCTAAGACAGTCACTTCCTGGCATTAACAACTGACCAATGGGAGGTGTCTCTCAGCTGTGCCTTGGGACACCCGTCAAGTCATTAATTCCTAGGAAATGACTGTCTGGTCATTATTGCTTAAGCAGTTCACTGAAACAAATAATTGATGAAAGGATGGAGAAGCACATGGGAATATAATGAGACTACTGATACATCATGACTGTTTCAGCCCTCAATGCATATGACAGTTCTTAATATTGGTAAAGGTAGCTGGGCAAATTTCACCCATACATCAAAAGAAATATTACTCCAAGATGGTGACCAGTAAGGAACGTACCATTTGTACGGAGTTAGGCCGTGAACTGTCTGACCTAATTTCATTACTGCCTGCCATTACTTGTAGCCCATGATTATATTGTGAACCACTAGACTTCACCCCTTTCTACAGCTTCAAAATTACGAGACTGTAAAAAATTATCTGACTGGTTTCCTGCCCAGTCTTTGGAACCCTGCTCCCTTCCCTATTGAAACTGATATAAGATACTTACAAGCTTTTCACAGTTTGGCACATGCTGTATGTCATCTGGGGATTTGGCACAAGATCTTTGCTCCGTCTCTCATACGTTCGGTCATAAATCATATGAAAGTAATAAGAATTCCTTTCACAAAACGAAACACTGATGACCATTCTTAAGTAGAAAGCATGCATTAGTATGTTGTGAAACATGCAGGGAAGATCAGATAGTTTGTATAGATGTTAGTTGACTACCTTTGAGCTTACACATTTATTTAGGCAAACAGTAGACACAGATGTACTGTATTTACAGTAAATATCTAAGTTACATTTAAGACTGTCAGTTCTGAAGGCACACACTGCAGTGAGTGTTGACAGTAAGTCAGAGTAATTCTGTAAGGTTTCCAGGATATCTGGTGTGGGTCCTCTTACTTTTAATCTTTGGTCATGCTGTATGTTGCTTGTGACTCATTTATCATTTATCAGTCCAATTAAACTGGGAGACATTTTCTTTGCCTTCCCTTCCCAGAACACTATTTCACTGAGTTGAGATCTCCACTCCCTAGCACACTGAGATCTGCAAACTCGCTGCAGTGCTGTATCAACCCTGACTTTACTGTGATAGCATCTAAAGGCAGCAGTACCAGCAACTCAGCATGAGGTACATCAGGCCATTACACTGAGTTCAGTGATGTTCTTCTGTGAGGTGCCAACGATGTGAAGGTTTTGTAAGGTCCCAGAGATCATGAAGAGAACCTCAGCTATTGTCCAAGGTTTTATTTTTTTTATTTATTTAAGTCTAGGATTACAAGTACCTTTGAGCCAAGGCTCTTTTACAAAGGTTCCACGTCAGAAGTAGTAATACATGAATAAATAAAGCTTTCAACAGTTTACAGCAATCAGATAACACATCACAGTAGTCACAATTATGTCACAAGCAGTACGAATAACCTAGAGAAACCCAGAGTGGACAGCTAGGAAAAAGGAGGAAGGTGAGTATAGAGAGGAGGGGAACAAGAGGAAGAGACTAGAGCAGCACAAAGGCATTGTCAAAGGACACAGAGAGGGGCGTTGTTAGTGGGGGGTATGGGGAAGGGGAGGGGATAGGAAAGGGAGACAATAAGTGCACTGTAGGAAGAGCAGGCTGGAAGCGAAGTTATAGGTGATGAGGAGGGAAAAGTTAGGGGTGGCAGTCACGGGAGCTGGATGCAGCGAGATGACGACATAGGCTGGCTTTGAACATACCCAGAGGGGAGTTAGGGGGGGGGGGATGCCAGACCTAAGGGCATTCTTCCTGCTCAGAGTATGGTGAAAAAAGGATCTTTGGCCCTGGGTGGTGCGGCAGCGGGGTACCTGTAAAAGCTGATACTCAGACCCTCTGGTGTTGCGGGGATTTATATTTGGGTGCAGGAGGGCTTGGACACTGGGAGGAGGGCACGGCCTAAGGTTATTTTTTTCGCCATCAGGCAGGTCTGATACTTAATGTGGTTGTCAAGTTGTAGCCAACCCATTTGAGCATATAGGTCACATGTATGTGTGTCAGTGGGCTCCAGTAATGAGCCGACAAGCCTTGTTTAGGGAGGTCGCAATGTGTTTGAGAGCCGTAGCAGTGGCAGAGCCATAGATAATGAGGCCGTAGTCAATGATGGAGACCACCAAGCTATGTATAGCAACTTTCAGAGCATCCAAGGTGATATGTTGTCTATTCCGGTAGAGAAGACCGATGCGTGTGTTGGCAGCTATGGCAACATTATCAATGTGGGACCTATATGATAGGTTGGGTCAAGGGAGATTCCAAGGTATTTAAAGGATGTCACCTGTTCTAGAGTATTTCCAGTGCTTGTAGTGAGGACCAAGGGGTGAAGCCTGTGCTTGTTATGAGAGCTGCAAAAAAGCATTGACGTGGTCTTTTTGTGGTTTAGAACCAGTTTATGATCAGCGAACCAGTTTTCAACTGCAGAGAATCCTAGCTATAAGTTGTGTTGTAAGGGTTGTGGATCCTTGTGGGAGGTGAGAAGCACAGTGTCATCGGCATAGAGGAGGATTTGTTCAGGGCAGGATAGGGGAAGAGGTTTCAGGAAAAGCCTGAACATTAGAGGGCCCAGAATAGATCCCTGGGGGACACCTGAGCGGATGGATTTAGAGTCCAAGAGTACACTGGCGATTTTTACTCTTTGTGAACGATTTTCCAGGTAACTTTTAAACCATGCAGTAGAGTCCTGGGAGAGTCCAGCATTCAGCAGCTGTTTCATTAGCATGCCATGGTGAACAGTATCAAATGCCTTTGTCAAGTCGATAAAAACTGCTCCAGTTAAGTGGCCTTTGTCCAACGAGTTGTGAAGGACACCAGTAAATTCCAGGAGGGCAGTCGATGTGCTGTGGCCTTGTTGGAACCCATGTTGCTGAGTACACAGGATGTTATATTTGTCCAGGTAGTCTGTGAGCTGGTCGGCAACAATACGCTCAAGGGCCTTGGAGAGTGGGGGTAATATCGAGATTGGCCAGTAATTACCTAGGATGGACTTGTCCCCACTTTTATGTACAGGGGTGACAATGGCTAATTTCAGTTTGCTAGGGAACTGACTGAGACTGAGAGAGAGCTTGAAAATTCTTGTGACCGGGCATAGTACCTCTTCAAGGGTGAGGGACAGTAGCTTAAGATCCAGAGAGTTACCACTGGTTCTGGTCTTGGAGATAGCTTTTGTTATGTATTTACGGACTTCATTCACATTGACTGCTTTGAAGTGGAAAGACAGATGTTTTGAGGGGGAAGGTATTGGGAGTTGGGGAGTCATTATCTGTAAAGAAGTCCAGAGGGAGAACACTACTGAGGTCAGTGAAAGCCACATTGAAAGTATTAGCAATGACCATTGGGTCTAGGGTGGTAGCCCCATTGACATTTAGTAGGGTAGGGGATGATTTGGGCTGTTTCCCTGTGACTTCTTTGATATTGTCCTAGAACGCCCTTCCATTTCCCCATGTGTTGGTGAGGGCTTCCCTGTAGTAGGTACTTTTCTTCAGTCGGATTTGTTTAGTGCAGTTGTTCTGAGCCTGTTTGTAGTTTTGAATGTCTGGTTGAGCACCTGTAGCCCTAGCTATTGCCCAGAGGTGGTCCCTTGATTTTAGCAGAGCCAGTAGCTTGGCAATGAGCCAAGGATTGGAGAGGGACTTTACTTTGAGCTTTTTGACTGGGGTGTAGGAGTCACAGGCCGAGTTGAAAGTGGCGATGAAGTAATCAAGGGCCGAGTCAACATCTGTTGTATAGAAGATGGGGGACCAGTCTTGTCGACTAAGGCAGGATTTGAGATGGGTCGGTTTGCCACGGAGAAGGACTCTACTGGTTATGACTTTGGGAGGAGACTTACAAAACTTATTTGACCATTCGCAGATGACGGGAATGATCACTGAGAGAATCAGGGAGGACGGTGGTGTTGGTGATACAGGTTGAAGGTTGCTGTACTGGTTCATGGTCTCAAAAGAAGATTCTTTTTTTTGGTTTTGAGTATTAAACTTAGTGAAACATTGAAACTTGTTGTTTACGTTTCAATCCCCAGTGACCAACCAGCTTACTGATTTGTGGATACATCCTATTAGAGTGTTTATGCCATCCTGCACCTTCTTCATGGAGTGTCCTCTTGTACATAGTACTGGGCTTTCGGTATCTAAACCTAGTTGATACGGTGGTTGCAAAGTTGTCCATATGTGCCCTAACCTATGTCTTGCCCTGTTTGCTTGTATTTCCTCCTGGCCTTGTCTCACTTGCACATGTCAGACTGCAGGTTGGTTGTTACCCAGCAGTGATGGTTCCCTTGGCTTGGGCAATCCTAGATTTAGTTATTTAGTTTTTGTTGACCAGGAAAGGAAGATTGGGCTATTCAGGGGGAAGGATACAGATAGAAACCAACTCAGACTGAACCACATTAAGCAGTTGGTGGTATTTTTAGTGGGGGGGGGGGCATTTGGCCAGGATGCTTGGAAAATTCCCTTACTTTTTTGAGAAGTGCCATGGGATCTTTAATGTCCAGCTGAACAACCACCAGAACAGACAGAGGGAACCTCCTTTTTAACATCTCATCCAAGAGGTGGCACCGAAGGAGTGCCTCCGCCCCCCCCCATGCTGCACTGCCATGTCAGTATTAGGATTTTACCCTAAGTTCCTGGTGTGGGGTTGAAACCCACAACTTTACAATCTTCCAGTCTGAGATGAGTGTGCAACTCGCTGAGCCACTGACACTGATAACGGATATGCCTGTTGTAAACCGATAGGAACTCATTATATATTTATTTTATTTAGTTTTTGATTACTGAGTAAGTGGTCTAGACAAAAAAATTGCCTATTTTCAGTCACGACCTGGGAGGGTTACAGACATAGGTAAAAGCACATCACATCACAGTAGTAACTATTGCATAATACAGACTTGGGTCAAACACATTACAGTATAGACAGACACGGTGATACCTACTGTACAGGAGAAATTAGTCATTACACTAGGCTATCCATAGATACAAGGGAATACACAATACAGTTTCAGGGAGATAGACCATGTGGTATAAGTAAATAGAGAAACTATTCCAGACAGTCAGTGGTGGGAGACCTCACAGTCTGCCCTTGCCTGCTATTTAAAAGTGGGCGAGAGTGATAAGTGCCTGAATGTGTGCTGAAGGGACATGCAAAGATGCCTAACTAGGTGTCCTCCCCCAGGGGTTAGGTCGCAAGTGCATTTGTCAAAGGCTAGGAGGTAGGCGCGGAGGTCAATTTTAAAGATCAGGTGTGTAGTGGAGTGCTTCACTGTTGAAGGCAGGGAGTTCCATAGCTTTGAGGTGGGCACTGCAAATGCCTGCTCACCCATCCTAGTGGCACATTTGGGTGTATTAAGGAGCAACTTTTCGGTAGATCTCAGTGGGTAAGTCTGATGGGCCAGGTTCACCAAGCAAGCAAGGGACATTGGTGGTCCAGTTCTGATGATACTGTCAATTGTGTATCTTGTGACATAGACTCAGTAAGAGGCGGGGAGAGAGCCAGCCCAGACTGGAGTAAAGAATGCAATGGTGGGTGTACCTAGGTACTGATAGTGCGAAGTGACAGATACTGTTATAACAGGTGCCCCACTTCTGCAATAGTCCCTTATTCGCGTCTTTATAGGAAGTGATTTCATAAGTTAGGTTGGGTCGCAGTACCCCCCTGCACGATGGCTAATTTTGCCTTAGAGTTTAAGGATGCTCTGACTTTGTAGACCAGCCCCAGCTTGATATTGACTGCCTTACAAGTGTTAGTGATATGGAGACTGAAATCCAAAGAAGGGTCAAGGATTACACTCAGGTTTCTGACAGAGTCCACCAAATCCAGGAGTGAGCCATCCGAGACATGTATGGCCAGTGTTGCAGAGCTGGCTTTGACCCTTGGTGCTGATTCAACAGCATTGCCACCATTTTTTGGGGTATTCAGAAGAAGTTTGTTTTGAACTAGCCACTCACATAGACAGGCAAAGTCCAACTCAAGTGATGTACGGTATTAATGGAGGTGATGTCCTTGGCACTGGTGTATAACACCATATCATCCGCATACAAGATGGTAGAGGTAGTGCCTGACGTTTCAGGCAGCAGATAGCTCTGTGCTGATTCAACAACTTATCAGCTGAAGTATTCCCCATTTTATGCTGTTGATGTCTGTTAGGATGAATTCTGGGTTTGCCTGACTGAGTGACCTGTCTGATTACTCTGGGAGGAGAGTTGTTGGTTTTGCATTGCCAGATGCAGTAGGTCATATTGTGGTCACTGAATGTGTTTGAGCAGGCTCAAGCATTAAATTTCTTATCTGAGTAATTGGATAGCATTCATGTGATCAGCTATTTTACTATGCAAGCAGTCAGGCATGGGAATACTTCCATCCAGAAGAAAGCTGCCAGCCATGGAGGAGGGCAAGTTGCTGCCATTCACCTTCGCCACGCCTTGGGAGCCCTTCAGTGTAGAAAATGTAGGTGCTGGATGAAGGAGAGTGGGAGTTAGGTGCTGCTCCCAGGGTAGGGGGTGGGTGGAAATAAATTAATTTGAAAAGGCGAGAGGAGAGACATCAGCCAGCCTTAGAGGAGGGTGGGTTGCTGCCAGTCGCCCATTGTGGGAGTTTTTTTAAAGTTAATAAATATACCTTAAATTGTGGGTACTAGGGTGACTGTGGAACTGGACTTGTAGCAAAGGTTGGAGGCACGAGGTGTTGTTGTTGAAATGACTGGGCTGGGGAGGAGGCTGGGGGGCTTTTTTTTATTTCCTGAATACCATAGGTATGAATGGTGCCACTATTTGTTATGCATATCTGAATCACGAATAGTGTATTATTGGTGGTATTTGGGAAATACTATTCGTCCCTCGCACACCCCTAGTGGTGAAGTGTTTAATTGCAAGTTGCTTTAAATTCAGTATACTCCAATTTATCTTAAATGGAGAGCAGCTGCTTTTAGAGTGTTAGCTGGGAACTATTACATTGTTAATATACTGTTTGCATTAAGTCTTTTAATTGGGACAGAATTGCTACAGTTCAGCTGAACACCACATCAATAGTACTAATCAACCTGAATTGATATAGGCCCAAACTATAACTGGGTCTGCATGCCAGAGGTAATCTACTGTATTAATATACAGTATCTTGAGCCAACCCATCTAATTTAGGGAAGCATTGCACCTCTACATTATCAGCTACCTTCTATCTGGGGTAGGCCCAACTGTGGTTGAGAAGGAGGGAATTTCCCAGTTGTTTTCTATTCTGCATCTGGGATAGTCTCAACAGTGGTATAGAAGAGCAAACAATTCCACATTGGTAGCTACACCATTTCTGGCATTGACCCATATATGGTTCTGGAATATTGTATACATACACACCAGGTAACACATTTAACTGTTTTAGAACAACAGGGTTATTTTATTTTATTTTTTTTGCACTTGCCCAGCTCCCACGGCTTTCAGAGGAGGCATCGTGCCCCCTTCTATTCCGTCTGCCTGGGTTATTCCAGGCCGCCCCTACCCCAGCTTCATTGTGCTCGGGGGGGCGGGGTTGTATGTGATTTTCTCCCATTTTTCTTCCCTTAACCCCAGAGGATGCCAGGTGGGAAGGACTAATGTCCAGGCAGACGATGTACTGACGCATGCCGTCGGCAAGCACCCAGAGTGTCCTCCCCTCCCCAGGTCTGGAGAGCTGCCATTGCCCCTGTAAGCCCGTGCTTCCATCGGCCCCCAGGAATGTCGGGTGCATGAGACACCCCCGGTAACCCACCCCTGGTGGAGAAGAACATCCGTTTGGATGATTTATCCTCCAGTCCCTGCCGGTCCCTGTCAACCCTGAGTCCATTCCCGAACCCAGGTCGCCGGCATAACATGAGGTGTGGCATCCAGCGCCTCAACCCTCAGTGCCACCGGGCTGGCCAACAGGGTTATTTTATTGAAGAGGGATTATTTCATGGTTAGGGAGTCATCAAGGTATTGACCAGGAATCAGTTAGCTAGCACACACAGTTTTAAGCAGGCAGCAGTATTACTCAGATACAGGAGAGTAGTAGGATGTGGTACCCTAGGATACCAAGGGATAGGGAGCAGGTACGGAAAGTTATGGGATGGGACTTTTAATCAGCTGCATTAACTGTGGTACCACTATCTGAAGAGAACTGAAGTTGGTTGTACAGGAGCACAGCTGAAATCAATGAACGTGGTGCACCAAGGATCAGCTCCTGTACATGTTGTGCTTGCCTTAGACCTTTGCCAGGGTTGTCACTGGGTTTTCAGTGAGCAGTTGTCGAACGACCACAATTGCTTTTATATCGCCACAGGAGAGCAGGAGTGCACAAAGCACAACTTTCTTGCTAGATGCTTGATGTTTGATCTGTCGTTTAACCACTTTTGCCTGTAACATAAACATAGCCTTTGTCAGGCTTGGCATGGAGTTGTATGTTGGTACACAGGAAGATCCGGTTTCCTCTGTGGTTGGTATAGTCAGAAGACAACATATTGCAAGCAACCATAGATTGTGTTTGTGTCTTTAGTAAGTTGATGTGTAAGTCAGTGGTTTGGGTTAGTACTTGGAAAAAGTTATCTTCTTCTAGGTAAATTGATGGTGGTGATGTTGGGATCTGAGTGAGCAGGCAAACAAGGCTTGGACAGAACCAGAACAAGGTGAATGGCACTGTAGTTGAACCACTGAGTGATCAGAGGTACTGTAGGTAGCAGATAAAGGTTAAGAAAGAGTTACACTTAGCTGGACAAACGAGTTACATTTAGCTATGACAATATTTAGGAAATGGAATGGATAAGCAGCTAGCATATAAATGAATAGCTGTAGTAGCTGAGTTAGTGTGGCACCCTTCCTGGAGGCTCAGAGCATCTCACAACACCTCAGAACAAGTACATAGCAATGGAAACAGTTACTTCCAGCATATTAATACCTTTGCAGTAATAGATACTCAGTGTCTTAAAAGTAAACAGTAAATAAGCAATTCTAGTTCCAACATAAAGTACTGAAGCAACTAACAGTTCTAAAAATGTAGCATGTTTTCCAAAAGTATAGTAAGTGGTATGTACTGTACATGGAGCAGAAAGATACGCCTGCATGCTTCATATAGTGTGTGTTATTATGAATATTGTTGTGTAAAACTATGACAGGGAAGAGTAGACAACTCAGACAAAAATTCTCTTAATTCACTGGATTAATTGCTAAAACTGTAGAGACAGGTGCAAGCACACGTGTGTATGTGTGACCTAATACACTCCACAAAGTCACTCGTTGTGGTGTAACAGTGTTTTCATGCATGTTCATCCAGTGAGAGAACAGCAAAGTGTAAGTGCAATCAGTGTGAATTTGCCCAGTATTGAGTATTTCCTAAAATATGTGATTCAATACTGGTTTTATAAATGCAAGTGGGTTCTTAGTAGCTCGGTACAGGAGGAGCTTATCTTTTTTTAAATTGGTAGAAAAATGAGCATTTTATCTTGCAAGAAAGGAAATGAAGAGAAAAAAATGTTTTCTCAAAACCATGTAGTATACAAAGTCAAAATACTAGATGGGCAAACATTTATAAAATGTTAATAATGTATAGTAAATTAAAAAAAATTGCTGTGCAAACATGTACATTTCAGCTCAGTTTCCATGTTGGGGTTCTTATGATATCCGGGATCTTTCACATTTCAGGCTTGCGGTCCATGTGATGTCATCAACTCCTTGATGGAAAAATATAGCCTTGTTGTACATGGTTGCCCATCCATTATTCTCTCTATCATTGTTTTACTCCACTCCTTGGGGGGACACAGCTAAACGTGGAGTGGCATAAAATAACAGTACCTTCCCAGCACCTTACTCTGCCACGCTTATGTGGCTGAGCTTTTAACTTGTTTTATTGCAAAGGGTGTGTTTTATTGCAGTGAGAAGCACAGCCTTGGATCCAGTACTTCCAGGTTGTATACTGTAAAACCAGCTACCCTGCATGCCATCAGCGAGCACAAGTGAAGGGCAGACATGGTAGAGGCAAGAGTCCACCGGGTCTGGCGGGTAGGCAGGGACTCCCTGGAGGACTGAGCTTCAGAGAGCAGCTACTGGTAGGACTACATTATATTTGTGGGACAAGGGAGTATAGATACGGCTGATATATTGGTTAAAATATAGGCAGCTGGCAAGGGAACTTCTGGCAGTTGTCTTAACTCTCATTTTTGTTCTGGTTTCTCAGTCTCATTTCTAGAAAGCTTGCAGGCTTCTTTTATCTTTGGATATTCGTCCAATGAGAGAACAGCAAAGTGTAAGTGCAATCAGTGTGGATTTGCCCAGTATTGAGTATTTCCTAAAAGTAATGTGATTCCATACCGGTTTTATAAATGTGACTGCAAATGTGATCTGCAACAGAGTAGATGATCCAGATAGGTTTTATGTGATAACGGTGGCTTCTAATGAGTGCCGATCACATACAGCGAACCAAAAATCGCATGACACAAACAGAGCGATGGACCCCAGGATGACCGTTGCAAACGATGATGGTGCCTTCCTTCACCAAAAAAAAAAAATCACCAAATCTATTTTTATGCGTGGAGCTGTGCCCCCCCCAAAATAAATATAATCAACTCCAAGGAGGACGCGGACTTCGGACTTAGAATACAGCAAAAGACAGGGGGAGAAAAATCTTTTTATCTGGCAGTAGACCCGAATCCAGATCACAGGCTCCAGGGCTGGTAGCATACTGTGCTATGCGGCACGGGGTCATAATGTCGCAAGACATTATGCCGCAGCAATATACCATGCTGCCAATACAGCACAATATAGTGCATGCATCATAAGTCTTGTTTTTGCGGGAGGCTCTGCCCTGCACCTCCCGTTATGGGGGTCTGTGCACCTCCAACTAATATAACTAATCTGGGGGGGGGGTTCAAAAGTAAATATTACTCAAAGTGCGAAAAAATTTAAAATTCCATGCATCTGGGACCAGGAATTGAACCTGGTCCCCAATGCACTGCCTGCCTCCCTGCTGCCAGTGGCTCATCCTGTCGAGCCACAGCAGCTGCTCAGCAGATCCCTGTCCCAGCAGAGGTCTTATCCTCTGCCTGGGGCAGTGAGAGGTGCAGTACCGCGCACAGACCCATTCGTGGTATTACTTGGGATGAAAGAACAGAAGAAGGCCAGAGCCCATAGAGACTGTTCCCCACACTATGTGGGACATTATTTATCTATTATCCCTCAACCAAACATCTAATTTGTTTTTAAAGACAGTGGCACTAGTTGCCTCTACCAATTCTTGTGGCAAGGTGTTCCATACAATGGATGCTCTTATTGGAAAAAAGTTTCCCCTTTAGCTGGTTTATAAGTTTTTACTTCAAGCTGTTTATTATGCAGTCTCGGAACATGTCTCCTTTTGGAGAGTGTTAGACCACATTTTTCCATTAGATCTGGTGAATTTATTAAATTAAAAACCATACTCATATCACCTCTTAATCTTCTAGTTTGAAGAGAGAAGAGACCAGTATATTTTAATATGTTCTGATAATCCAAGTTTGTTAATCTTGGAATCATTCTAGTTACTCTCCTTTGAACCTGTTCAAGAATTGCTATGTCTTTTTTTGATTTGGATTCCAGAAAGGGGAGCCATAGTCTAGATACGGTCTAATGCATGCCCTATACAATGGAATAAGGCATTGTTTAGTGCGATTAACAAAAGTGCATTTTATTTGCCTCAAAAGTCTGTTGGTCATGCAAGCAGTTCTAACACAGTGATCATTTGATGTAAGTTTATTATTAACATATATCCCTAAATCTTTTTCACAATTTGATGAGTGAAGTGGTAGTCTGTTTATATGATATTTAGTTTTTGGATTATTTACACTGAAATGCACTACTAAACATTTGTCTTGATTAAACTGCATATGATTTTCATTTGCCCAAAGTGTTGATTTTTCCAAATCGTTCTTTAATGCAGAAATATTTTCTTGATTATTAACCTTACCCCCAATTTAGTATCGTCTGAAAATTTAACTATGAAGTTATTTGGCCCTGTTTGTAAATCACTGATAAAGAGGTTAAACAATGTTGGTCCCAAGACCGACCCCTGTGGTACACCACTTGTCACACTAGCCGAATCAGGACAAGATATCATTAATTCTGACTCTCTGAGAACAATTTGTCAACCAGTTTAAAGTCCAGTTGACAATATCAGGTGACAAACCTAGATTGTGCATTTTAGTAATGAGTTTTTCATGTGAGACTTTATCAAAAGCTCTACAAAAGTCCAAAAGAATTACATCAGTAGGGATACCCACATCTAGTAGAGTACTTATATTATTGTAAAAAGATATCAGCTTGGTGGTGCAGGAATACTTGGGAGTAAACCCATGCTGATTTGAATCATAAATTCCTAATTTTTTACAATCTGGATCTATTAGAGACTTCATTACTTGTTCCATTAATTTACCAGCCACTGAGGTCAGGCTAATTGGACGATAATTTTGCATAGAACCTCTATTGTCTTTTTTAAATATGGGAGTAACTATTGCTGAACGCCAATCATTTGGTACAATGCATTCTTGTAAGGATTTATTGAAAATAATTGACAAAGGTATAGAAATATTTATAGAGGTTTCAATCAGAAACCATGGATGAATACCGTCTGGGCCCGGACTAGTATTTTTTTTTAGTTTTTTGATAGCCTCTATAATGTCAGTTTGATAGAACCTATGATAATCTACATGGTGAACTTTAAATGTACTAATAGGTGATTTTTGAGAGAAGACAGAACAAAAGTACTTATTAAAGAGATTTGAGGTTTCTATATCAGATAGAGAAGAGCCATTGGTTATAATGGGACCAATGGTTCTTGATGCACCTTTTTTACTATTTATATAGGAGAAGAGAGATTTGTGACAGTCTTTTGTGTGCTAGTTTAAATTCTAGCTTATTTTTGCCAATTTAATAGAATTTTTAAGTTTTCACAGATAGTCTGTATTTATGTAGTAGAGTAGTTTTAAATGGAACAGAACTTTTCTTAAGTTTCCTAAAAGTTACATTTTATTTTAATCTGATTTTTAATTGTCTTGTTGAACCAAGGAATTTTCCTTTATTATTAAATTTCCTCTTAGATGGAATAAAGGTATTTTCAAATAATGTACAATGTTTTAAAAGTCCCAAGCTTGTTGTGTTGTACAATTAAAAAGATTAGATTCCCAGTTTATGTTTTGTAAGTAGTCATTGATTTTAGAAAAATTTGCTTTGTTATAATTTTTTGTATAGTATAACTTCCTTTGTGTAGTTTTAAACCGTTGAATTTCAGAAAGAACAGATGAATGATCACTGGTCCCAAGTGGATCCCAAATTTGTAAATTATTAATTTGTTGCTCTATGTTAGTAAATAATAGATCCAAAATATTAGAACCTCGAGTGGGTTCAGTAACAAATTGTTGTAATCCAGTACTAACTACCACATCTATTAGTCCTTTCTCGGCATAGGACTGTCCTGAGAATGAGTCCCAGTTAATATGAGGGAGGTTAAAGTCATCAAATATTACAGTATCTTGAGATTCTGAAAAATGTGTAATTTCTTTAAACATGTCAGTTGTATAATCTGAATTTGCAGATGGAGGTCGATAGATGTTACCAATAGTTATATAGGACTGCTCCTTCAATAAGATTTTAACCCATATACTTTCCAAAGGAAAGGGAGAACACACTTCAAAAGAAGGAATATCATTTCGTATGTACATACAAACTCCACCGCCTTGATTAGCTAATCTGTTTTTATGATATAATTTATAACCTGTAATTTCTCTGGACCAAATTGAGGATGTGTCCCACCAAGTTTTACTTACTCCCACCACACCTATATTTAAAGTTTTACATTTGGCTTTGAGTTCTGCTAATTTGAGTTGGTTTAAAGATCTTGCATTCAAAGCTAGGGGTTGCAGGATGATCTGGCAAAGCTTGAAACCTGGTCAGACACCTGGCAACTGGGCTTTAATGCCAAAAAGTGCAAGGTGCTGCATTTTGGGATGAAGAACCAAGGAGGCGTTACTAGCTAGGGGAGGTGCAGCTAGCCCAGACAGAGGAGGAGAAGGATCTGGATGTGCTCATTACAGGGTCAATGAACAACTCGGCACAATGTAGGAAGGCAGCTGCAAAGGCCAACAAAATGCTGGGTTGTATTGCAAGGTATATCTCGAGGAGGGAGGAGGTGATTCTGCTACTGTATAGGTCATTAGTTAGACCACCTGGAGTACCGCGCAGTACTGGCATCCGATTCGAAGAGGGACATTAAGTTACTGGAGGGTGCAGCGCAGAGTGACAAAGATGATCAAGGGGCTGGGGACTTATCATACGAGAGGAGGTTGAAGGAGTTGAACATGTACTCACTGGAGAGAGAGGAGACAGGGTTACATGTTTGAAACCTTTAAATACATGAAAGGAATAAACAAGACAAGTACAGAGGGGCTGTTCAAAGTAAGGAGGGAGGGACACCAGGGGCCATGATGAGACTGGAGCGAGGAAGGTTCAGGAGGGAGATGAGGAGACACTTTTTACAGAGAGGGTGGTGGCTGGGTGGAATGCGTTACTCTCCTAAAGTGGTATGCAGTAGAACAGTGGACTGCTTCAAACGAGGATGGGACAGGACAAGGGGGAGGGTTAATGAAGGGGAAGGGTGGAAGGGAAGGGCAGCTGCAGAATAAGGGGTGCTAGCTGCACATTCGAGCAGACTTGATAGACCTCTAGGCCTTTATCTGCTGGCAAATTTCATATGTTCATATGTATGATAACCAGTGGATTTTCCCCCGCATTTTGTAAAATTTTAGGCATCATGGAGGTAATGTCAGATACCCTGGCCCCACGGAAGCTAGAAAAAGTGCAGTTGCTCTTGTCACTATTTCATACCACCCTGTCAATGTGCTTAATGATTGAATCTCCCAGGACTAACACTTGTTTTGAGACAGTAGGGGTACAAGAATCAGAAACAGGTGATTGTTTAACACACTCTCGAGCGATTAACTTAATAGGTATTGATTCGGTAGCTTGAGACTTACTAGGACAAGTATTCATGGGCATTAACTCCTGATTGAAAAGTGTTTTTGAACCATTATTATCAACAGAGGGTGATGACAGGATAATCATGTAGCACTTCATTATTTGATACAGTCAATTGCTCAAACCTATTCTGAGTTTCAATAGGGGCACTATTGTGTATTTGACTGCCCCTCCTTTTCTTAAGAGGCTTTGTGACAGTGGTCCACTCATCATTATCATGAGAAGAGGGCGGATAATCATCCACCTTATAAGAGGGGGCAGAGGCAACAGGTATACTAGTACTAGTCGTTACAATTGTCTCCTCATCAGGAGGCATAGAAATGCTACCTAAATGTGAAGGAAATTGTTCATTAGAGTGAAGTTGTTCATCCATAAGATCAATGTAACTTTCCAATTCCCTAATATCAGTAGAAACTGGTTTAATATTAAGCAGAATCGCTGTCTCTGCTTCAAGAGTAGTAATCAGATGGCAATTAGCACATACATACTCGCTCCCATACTTTCCCTCACTATACATCAACCATTGTATACACTTACTAAGTTCTTTTTCCATTATTAAAGGTGTATATTTACTAAGTAGAGGATATGCTAAAATGATCTTATCCAAGTTTGTCTAATGCCAGCAGTTTCAGCGTGCCCGGCGGACACAGCAGATACGCATAAACGCAAATGTAGCTTCTTTTAGTTAGCTGCTTTCTGATCTACAAGCAAGGCAAGCAACAGGAAGTTGTAATTTGAGTCACCTGCTTTTATAATGTCTAAGCCACAACCCCAATTTAGCTCTCTCCCTCCTACTGGTTTAGCAAAGTAAGTTGGTACAGTACCCTTCACAGCACAGAACACACACTGACTTTCTTTCCTTTCTTTTTTTTAACCCTAAATAAGACCCCTTCTATTTCTAATAAAGTATCTGTCTTGCTTAATCTCAACAGACACTGACTCCTGCTAAGATATAAGTGTTAAATTAATAAGAAAATGTAGCTTCTTTTAGTTAGTTGCTTTCTGCTCTACAAGCAAGGCTAGCAACATACATAGTATTGCACCCTCTCGCTGTTCTATACTGTGCTGTTACCGTCTTGAGGTTTTATCGTACGTTTAATTGACCCAGTAGGCCACTACGCTACATGGCTAGCTCGGCAGACTACAGCAAACCATCATCACATATCCTGCAGTAGCAAGTGTAGTTCCCTGCTACACTCACTCTGCAGAATATAGAGACATTTTTCACCAGTCGCTGTCCTTATGAGTGCTCTTATTGAGTCGCTTATCTTGAGTCGCTCAATAATAATCGCTCATATTAAGGGTTACCAATCAGATGGTATGGGCAGAATGAGAAGAGATCTGGAAAAACTGACAAAATGATCTGAAGAGTGGCAACTGGGGTTTAAAGCAAAGAAGTGCAAGATCATGCACATAGGGAAGAGAAACTCTGAAGCCACCTATAGGCTGGGAGGGAAGTTGCTGGCAGTCACAAGGGAAGAAAGAGACTTGGGCATCATCATCACCGATGACCTGAAATCATCCAAGCACACCACTGAAGCAGTAGGTAAGGCTAGAGGGATGTTGGGGTGTATTAGTAGGGGTATCACAAGTTGGAAGAGGGAGGTAATAATCCCTGTTTACAAGACACTGGTTAGGCCCCATCTGGGGTACTGCATGCAGTACTGGAGGACACACCTTCACAAGGACATTAATCAAATTGAGGCAGTCCAGAGAAGGGCAACCATCCACAAGGGCAACCAACCACAGCCATCCACACACCTCCACAGCTGCCCGCCGACTGAACTGTCATTGAATGACAGCTTACTGTACTCACTAGAAGTCGATTGGTTGACACTGTCAACCAGTGGGCTTGTAGTGTACTGTAGGCTGTAATTCACAAAGTTGTGTCATTCACAACTTTGAGAATGACAGCTTACAGTATACACTACAAGCCCATTGGTCGACAGTGTCAACCAGTCGGCTTCTAGTGAGTACAGTAAGCTGTCATTCAACAACAGTTCAGTCGGCAGACAGCCACGGAGGTGTGTAGAGGGCTGTGCTGCTCTCTGACCAGGGCCCTACCAGGGTGGGGAGGGAGCGGGGTGGTGTGTACATCACGGCGTGAGTGGGGGGTTGGGGGGACCACTATACTACAGAAACGGAGTTTGCCTCTTTTTTTAATAACAGGATCAGGACCGGGGAAGGCCACTTACACTACGGAAAAGGGGAATTCCTTTCTTTTTATTATAATGAGGAGGGGGAAGGCCACTTACACTACGAAAAGGGGAATTCCTTTCTTTTTATTATAATGGGGCTCAGAGATGGCCACTTACACTACAAAAGGGACTACATTTTTATTTATTATACCGGGGATCAGGGACCGGGGAGGGTCCACTACACTATGCACAATCTTTTTTTGTTTACCGTCGGGTCGGTGATTGAGGTAGGGGTTGGCACCACTATGCTTTGGGGACTGCGGCTGTGTGAGGCTTGGGCTGGTGGGGGGGGACTGTCACTAATGGCATGCAAATGAGCCCACAATTGGCATGCTAATGGCTACTAGCGCCATGCATGCCCAGTGAGCTCATTTGCATGCCTCTGTATGTGAGTACCACAGTAGCGCCTGAGTGCTGATAGCTGCAGGGCCATTTTCCTGACTGGCTGTGGGGGCAGCAATACCAGGCATTACACTGCTTTTGTTTGGATTAGCACTGCCCCCTGCTGACCCCTGTTCACAGTCAGATAGCCCACTGGGCTGTCCGACTGTGAGTAGCACCATTGTCCACCAGCGCAACCAAGGAGTGCAGCGCAAACTTTTGCGCTCACTTTATGCAATCTTTGTGAATCCTGCCCCAGATTTGCAAATAACACAAGAAATTTAAATTTGGAGTAGTTTGTCAAAACAGCTACTGAGGAAATAATATTTTGGACAGTGTGTTAAGTACCATGGGAGAGGTAATTAATACAAAACTGTCATGCTACAGAGCCATTGGGGCATAGTGAGCATCAGATAATCACTTTTAACATTGAGAGGCAAGGTAAACACAATAAATGGCCGTACAAAAATAAAATGCTTTGACAAGGCTAATTTTAAACAAATGAAGGATGAATTTAGTAAATGGAAGTGGAAAGAGGGCTTTGGGAATAGAAATGTAAATGGAATGTGGGGCATCGTAGTAAGCAATATTGAAAGCCTTGAAAGAATGTATGCACCAAACAGAAACAAGTACGCTAGAAAAGGGGCCTAAACAATGTAGTTAAACAACAAGGTACTGGACACAATAAGGAGTAGAAAGGAAGTTGTATAAATGTGCTAAGGTCTATGGGAACTGTGATCACCGAGATCCATATACTAAACAAGCAATGGAGTGTAAACATCAATTAAAAAGGGTAAAAATGGAAAAGGAGGATGATATAGCAGGAGTCCCGTACAAACCCCAGAATGTTTTGGGCATATGTGAGGAAAAAGAAGGGAGAATCTAGAGCAGTGGAATTCCTTAAAGAAAGAAGTACAACCATTACAAATGAAAAGGAAATTGTTGAGCTCCTAAATAACTATTTTGGATGGTATATCAGACATCTCAGTTAACAGCAGTAAAAGTGCAGGACAAGGACAACACACTAGAAATCACAGAAAGGAAGTACTGTATATGAGGCCTTGATATCACTTAATGAGAACAAATGTCCAGGACCCGACAAATTACATCCAATATTCAGTGAAATGGCGCTAGAACTGATTGATCCGATAACTGAAATATTTAGAAAATCACTGGAGATGAGTGAGGTACCGGAGAAGGTAGCAGGGCACTGAAAGAAAACTATAGGCTGGTTAGCGTTGCATCAGAGTTGGGAAAAATGATGGAGGCTATCCTGAGAAACATCACAGATAATCATTTGAGTAATATGAAGATGTGGGACACAAATCAGTATGGTTTTAGAAAGGAAAAAATTGTAGCCGGCCTGATGGCACTGAGGGTTGAGGTGCCGGACACTACACCTTGTGCCACTCTGGTGACCCGGGTTCGAGAATGACCTCGGGTCATCAGGGTGCCGGGGAGGGGGGCAGAGAAGGATCGAGCAGTCTAACAGCAACTCTCCTCTTCTGGGGTGGTTGTCACCCCCACCGTAGTTCCGCTGCCACCGGGTGGAGGTCCGGTGGCAGCGCAGGTGAGAGGAGGCGGCAAGTCAGGAGGGCGCCTCGGAACGCGGTGCGCGCGTGCATGTCCAGGGAAGGGGGCGGACAAAAACCAGGGAAAACACCAGATAAAAACATAGTAGTCAAGATTTCAAGTCATGTCAGTTCTTGTACTTGGTATGGCACCAAGACCTCTGACTTGCAAACCGGAGCTATTAATAGCTCCGTCCATAAGGCAACACTATACACGTTTCCACAGCTGCTCTCTGGCTCTGATGTCAGCTGCGGGGAGATTTGCGGGATGCGCCACTAGAAATGTGATACTCGAAATGACAGCAGAGGGACAGCAGAATCAACCAGATCAGATGTAAATAAAAAGGCAGCACAGTAAATAAAAGTGACCTACACTGTGTGAAACTGTAAATCGGGGGCCCACATGGAGGTTTCCCTTTAAATACCTTGAGCAGTCTGGACTAAATAGTAAGATCATTTGATGGATAAATCTCAGATAGAATAAATTTGATTGGATTACATCAAGAAGGGAGTGACCAGTGAGGTTTCGCAGGGGTCAGTCTTGGGGCCTACATCGTTCAACATTCGTGTCTCCAGTATGAATGTTACTGAGGGTGGTTGAATCAGCAAATCCACTGATGACACCAAAATAAGTCTTACTGGTAAAACAAAGCAGCAAGTAAGCCACAGGTTTCTAAACTGATGTTTAACTAAATAAATTACAGGAAGAATTAAATGAGCTTTATGAGTGGTCTAAAGATAAAAGGAAATGCAGGTAGGAAAAATGCATTGTTTTGCATTTTGGAAAGCGGAACAGTAAAGCAGTATATAAATTAGGTGCTCACATTCTTAAAACTACTGAAAGGGAGAAAGCTCTTGGGGTGATAACATCAAATGACCTGAAATCTGGCAAACGGTGTAATGAAACAGTGGCACAGCGTAAGAGGGTCATGGGTGTATAAAGAGAAACATTACAAGCAGGAGTAGGGAGGTACTCCGATTGCACATGGAATATTGTGGTCAGTTTTGGCCACCACAGAATGTAGGCAGTATTGCTAAGCTTGAAAATAAGCTTGAAAGAGTCCACAGGAGAACTACAAAACTAATGAGAGACTTGAAAGAAAAGAACTATGGGAAAAACTGGAAAACCTATGCTTGTTATCTCTGGAGATGAGGAGGGTGAAGGAGGATTTAATTATAGTCTTCAGGACAATATCAAATCTGGATCTGAGAGATTGTTTATGTATGGAATTGAAACAAAACAGCAGGGACACCAGAGGGCACAAATTTCAATTAAATGGCAAGCATTTTAAAACAGCTAAAAGGAAATATTGGTTTACTTAGCTGGTAATTCAGTCCTGGAACTCATTACCTGAGTACGTAATAAACAGTGTAAATCTTTAGATATTTAAAAGTAGACTGGATAGCTAACTAAATAAAGCGGATTCATTGGCACCATCTGCTGAGCAAGCAGCAGACAACCTAGATTGGCTTTTGCTTTGTACTGTCTGTACATCTTATGTTCTTACGTGTGTGTCTTGCTTAAAGCAAAGCCAGCCTAAATTCCTTTAAGTTACATATATTAACCACGATGCATTGCATTGGTGGACATTCGTAATTTTGTGCTTCTAAAACCATAGAACGAGTATATAAATAAATAAATTAAACTGAAAATGCTTTATAAATGGAGGTAAAATAAAGCTAACCAGCAACATTAAAAAAAAATTAAAAAGGAAAGAAACATGCCACTGGTAAAATAAAACTTCTGGGGCCTGATATTCAAAAATGTGCGAAGCAGAGAACACATTTGTGCACTGCTTTGCTGCCCAAATATAGCGTTGCCTTGTGATAGCCCGGCTGCCCAAAGATGACACAGTACGCACTCCTTGACAGCTCAGTTGGTGGCTGGTCATGGTGGAGAGCTGGGGGCTGTACCACCACCAGCCTCGGGGTCGGGATGGGGAGTGGAGTGATGGAGCACTACCTGCCGGGGTAGTAGCATCAGGGAATGGTTTATCTTTACTATAAAGGGGTTTGGGATGGGGTGGGGATACACTGGACACCAGGGAAATGGTGTATGTGTGTGTCGGGTGGGTGATCAGGTGGGGGGGAACCACTGGGCTGGGAACCAGGGACTAATACTGTAGACATTGGGCATGGGAGGCGAATGCTGCTTAAACATTGGGCGTGGGTAGGCGTGGGGACTACTGGACATCAGGGTATACCACATACACATTGGGCATGGGTGCAAGTGGGGGAAGGGACCATCAGCACCAGGGAATTATTATGTGATACATCAGGATGGTGATCGGCCGGGGGGGGGGAACCACCAACACCAGGGGATGATTATATTATACATTGGGATGGCGGGGGGGGACCACAAGCACTAGGGACTACTGTGGTGGGGGTTGGAGGGGCCAATGCACTTCCTCCACTACCTGCTAGGGCTGCGTCGGAGTAAGTTGTGTTTTAGGTCGTGATATTTGCGCCGCGCAAGGGGACCGGGCAAAATGGCTGTGCACGGTGTGAATACTCTGACTATTGGACTGCGCCAATATTCAGGTCCCTGCCCCTTCATTTACATTGTGCCCCCCTCTGAATATTGCCCAGCCACAAACCCTGTTTGCTTGCACTAACTGGGCTTTTCAATATTGCACATCCATACAAAACCCAGTTTGCGTGGGCAAACTTGGATTTGTGCCTGTGCAGTTTTTTTAATATCGAGCCCTTGATGCCCTGGAAGACTGCTCCTCGAGTATAGTCCTCAATCTCAAATCTGGTCCATTTTCCTGGCAACATGTAATTTATTTATTTTATTTGCATTTTTTTCCTCAAGGAAGGGAATACTGTGCCGAGATAGCACATTTTCAGATGCTTCCTGGGGGTAAGGGTAATTGAGGAGATTTTGTACAGAATAGCAGCAGTTGCATAATAATTACATGTGAATACTGCAGCCATATGTAAGCAATAATAGCCGACAGGGTGGGCGGTATTGAGAAATACCAGACCACCCAGGGGCGTAATGAGGCCCGACACCGCAGGCGGAGGGCCTTATAAGCCCCTGAAAGGTCCGGTATTTCCCAATACTGCCCACCCTGGAGGGTATTATTTTGCTCAGAAAATGGGCCAGTATATAATATATATTTGAAAAAAAAATTATTATGTATAAACCTTAAAACTCTTGGCTGTTTGCTGTATTTTGTAATAATGTAGTTCCTCCGCCTACATTATAATGCTGTGTTTTTCTTATGACCCACAGACTTTTGTCCTACTGGAGCTTCTGTAGTTGTAACTATGGAGGTGGTTGTCATGGTTAACATCCCTCCCAACACACACATACACACACACACAGGGCTCAAGTTAGATGGTTTTCTTAAGTTTGTTTTTCTTTGGTTCATTAATTTTTATTTATTTTGTCAGCCAGCATTTTTTCATTTGTAAATATATGTGGAACATGACCGAGGAGTGTTGGTGGCAGATGGCTGAGCAGGGAGGAAAAAACAAACGTGATCCTGCTAAACACAGGTACATTTCTGTGGTTTCTCGCAGCTATTTTGTTTTGTGGGGTATTACATTTTTACAGAGGACTGGATGTGCCAAGGGAAGAGATGGGTCAAAATTGGCAACGTCTTTTTTTGTTGACGCCGATTTCTCATGAAGGAGAGTAAGATCTCTGTCATGCATGATTCCGCCTGCCCACTCCGACGCGCAAAAGTTCAGTGCGTGGGGGTGGACGAAAAGAGAGAAACAGAAGGATTAGGGAGTGCAGTGTAAAAATGACTGGTATAGCTGTGTTTTCATCTTGGGACAAGTGGGAGTTGGAGGCAGGGTGAGTCGGGGAAGCTGTAGCTGGTGTCTCAGAGTACACGCCACGCTACCGCTGATAATTAAAAAAAAGAAAACACTTTTAAACTGTCTGAATAAGTATGGCAGGTGAGTGTCTTCCATCTTAAACTGGAGGCTGGTATTGTGTTTTGTGTTTTTCTTTTTTATGTGGTTTGGGGGGAGCGAGCAGTCAGAGACATAGTGGGCCCAGCTCAGTGGGAGAAAACAATGGCGGACAGCCAGTTTCAACATTCGGGGTGTCCAATAATACCCTAAGTAGTGGGACACCTTGAATTGGCACTTGTTTTGTAGTGGGCTGTATTGAAAAACACCTGCCCGCTAAAGCAAGTGTACTGGCCAATCAGGATACTAGAATCAACAGACCCATTTTCTAATGTACAGTAAATCTAAAGTGCAACAAGGCAATAACATTTGGCAAGTACTAAGCAAGTGTAGCAAGAAAAGCAGGACAATGCAGCTGTATTGCATGAAAACTGTAGTGATCAGGCAGGCAGGCCTAGTTACAGTGGCATCGTATTAGTGTTAGGGCAGCAAGAAGCGGCAAAAGTGTGTCTACTCAATGATTCTTTGATAGAATTGTATAAATTTAGTATTCAGTGCTGTGTCTCTTTATGTGGCCAGCATTTAAACAAGAACTCCCATTCATGTCATACCCCCTTAAGAAGTGGTAGAGTGCCAAGAAGATCTGGGTTAGTAGGCAGTCGACAACCTTATGTTTTGGAGATTGTGTTTGACTGCGTTGTAAAATAAATTCTACTCTTACATCCTGTCATCCCTGTGTGCACCTCAGCCTGTGTTTTTCCTGTTGTTTGTGGGCTGCAACTCATGCAGTGACACCTATCAGGGCATGTCCTTACCTTTGTGTTGTTTTGTGAATGTGTGTAACATGAGGTGGACACTTGAAGGAGGAGGTCTTTCCACCAGTAAGGGTGGAAGGAGGAGGATCCTGCCTGTCCAAAGGCATTCCTACAGTTGGGAATGTGGTCGCAGCATGTGTGCCTCAGGGAGTAGGAGGAGGAAGGGGAAGGTTTGAGGAAGGGTAAGGCAGTTGGGAGGTTACCAGTGCAGAATCTGATGCTGAAAGAAGTGTTACGGGAGAAACACCTGTCTTCCAGGGAGGGCCAAGGCAGAATAGAGTACTGAGAGCAGTGTTGAGTGCATAGAAAGCAGGAGAGAGAAAAGTGACAGAAGACATTGAACAGTGGGCTCAGTCTGGCTAAGGAGGATTTGGAAGCTGTGCTATATGTGACAATCAGTGTACATAATCGAGATCCTGGTCCAGCCAGACACCCTGCTACTTAAAAGACAGGACTTCTTCTAGTTGAGTGCCATCAGTGGTAGAGAGGATAGGCTGGGATAGAAGGTTTAATGAGCCTTGGTGCTCAAGACTATTTTCTTAAAATCGAGGGCAAGATGATTAGCCGTGAACTAGCATTGCCTGTTGTTAAAATCTTACTATACAATGGCAAGAAACTTTCGTGGACTCTGATTGGTCAGTGTGTGCCTGAGACAGTGATGATGTCACACAATAACATGACTGTGTGCATTTGGCATTGACTATATTCATCTTCTCTTAAGAAACAAAGCTATATTGCCACAGTAAAAATCTACTAAAAAATGTTTTTTTTTATTTTAAATAAGAATGAGCCATTGTATAATAGCAATAAGGTACTCCAGTGTGTGTATTATTGTGTAATACATCGCTCCTGGGGTGTGGGCCTTCGGCCAGACTCATGCTTCAGCCCACCCAGGAGTGATGTTGTTAAGCAATAAGCCACGAGGGGGTGGGTGTTGGGACTTACCATGGCTGGAGTGGGTAAATCCATGCCAGCCGTGGTAAAGCCCCCGATAACCTAGATCCCCTATGGTTTTATCATGCATTATACCAAGTACTGCCTTTTTTTTATTATTAAAAAAAAACAGTACTTGCTATAATGCTTAAATAAGCGACTCAGTAGTAGAGCAGTCAGTGTTTTTGTTTACTTTCCCCAGATGTATGGAGCTGCTGTTTTACAGTCCCCACTTAGCAGGGAAACAAGATGGCGGGTGTAGTTCCACGATTTCGCCATCGGATTGCTTTTTTTCCAGATGCAGCTGGCTGGCACCTTTTGCGGTGATTATCAGAGGATTTACAACGGTGGTAAGGTGCCAGTCAGTCGTTTTGATTGGTTGTTGTCTAAGGTCCATGGTATAATACAGGATAACACACACCCTGTCATGCCTTATTGCTTAATTGGATCAGGGCTTACAGAGGGTCCACATACATGTGGATGTGTACAGCGGTGCACACCTCGGCAAAGTCTTTTAAAATCGTGGAATATGGAATTGGTGCAGGACAGAACCTTGAGGTACAGTAGATCTGATGGGTAGGAAGGAGGTTTTCACTGGCAGTGTGGACAGATTGAAAGTGGCCTGATATGTACAGTAAGAGTGGAACCATGCTACAACCAAGTCAGAGAGCTGTCAGCTATGAGCCTAACTAAGGGAACCACCATATTCGGATTTAAGAGTATATATTCATTTATTTTGCACAACAGTTTATAAACTTACCCTCCCCAGACATTGCAGACTGCAAATTTATTAATATCTAATTTTTGACTGGGAAGGGCACACAAACTTGTGATAGCTTGTTTCCTGCTGCATCCAGGGGTGGGGGGACTACATAGACCAGTTTCATTAATGGAGGAAAATTTATTGGGCATGACACTGGTTAAACTCCCCTACTGTTCTTCGATAAGTGCATAAGTGCCATGGGATCTTTAAATTAAACCTGGACAGCGATCAGAGACTGGCAGAAGGGACCTCAGTTTAATGTCTCGTCTGAAGGATGGCACCTCAACAGTGCATTACACCTTCATACTGCTCTACAGTGTCACTTATGGGTATTACCCCCAAGTAACTGGTATAGGCTAGGACTTGTGACCTTCCAATCTTCCAGCCTCAGACATGTGCATGCCAGCTACTGAGCCACTGAAAAAATAAAATGGAGCTGGGGCTCCTAGCACCGTCCTCCTAATGACTTGGTAGGGAAAGGAGAAGTACTGCTAACTATGTAATATGTAGGGACCCATAAACATGGGCCATCCAGCACGTTTGTGGCAACTAATGGGAAAACAAAATATACTGTATGTACTTTGAAGATGAGACTTGAGAACAGTGTTGCTGGCATGGGGGCACATTGCGCTACCTTGGTCATTATGTAACCCTGAACACCTGGACCAGATTTTCAGAGGCCAGAAAATCAAGCACATGTAGCAGGGGGAAAAAAATCACACAGTGGGGGAGGGGGGTTGCTCACGCAATTTCTGCCACATGCACGTGATTTCAAAATGGTGGCTATTTTCTGACCTTTTTCTGTCTTAACTAGGCATAGTATGTACGTAGAAAAAGGAAATTGGGTCCCCTGCAGAAAAACTTCTGAAAATAGCAGTTTCTATGCAGGCTACCTGTGCAGAACTCAAACTGGCAAGTTTATTTATTTTATTTAACAGCTTATTCACCCGGGATAGCCGAACTGAGTTGCAGCATCTGATTTCCAGTGAGGTCCTGCTTCTGCCCATTTCCACAGCTGGGTGGACTTGAGCACTGAAAGGTTAAGTGACTTGCCCAGGGTCACACATTGAACATTTGACTATGGCAGGGTTTGAACCTTCAATCTCTTAGTGTCCAAACTGGTGCAATAACCACTAGTCTACACTGCCTCTGCGGTACAGGTGAGTTGCACACAACACTTAGGCTCTATAAGACTATGCTGTGGTTTAAAAAATATTGTTTTTTTTTTTATCAGGCTTACAGCACGGTTGTCAAAGTGTCCAGATTGTGCTCCATCACTGTGCTAGCCTGAGCGAGTTCTTAGGCATGACTGCGGCACCAGCTGAAAAAATTGTGGGTACCACAGTGCATGCCGCAATACTTACGATCGGGCACTTAAATGTATTTCAATAAAAGTTGCACTTTTGGGTTGTGTAGCTCATTGTGTGTGTAGCTATGTGATTAAGTTTTTTTTTTAAGTTGGTAATAGACTTCCAAAACAGATTTTGTGCCATGGATGGTATGTTACAGCATGGATCACGTCCGCACTGCTGTTAACATGGATTAAGACAGCTGTGTTGGCCTAAAGCCCTGCTCAAGCCTACCTCTGAGCAGGGTTTGAGCACAGCTTTAGAACATGGATTGCAGCACAGTTTTTACCGTGGTACAGTCTAATTGCAAAACTTTTAAACTGAATTAAAATTGTTTAACAGCCTTAGTATTTACAGGACCTTAGTCCCGGGCCTGTTCCTTGACCTTTAAAAATTGATCCTGTGGTGTTTTATTTCTTATGTAATTAACCTTTAAAGGGACACTGTCAACCCTCTTAGGCCTCAAAATGTGTCTAGTTTAAAAAAAACAAGTTATGATTTGCTTATATTCTGTATAGATTGCTGATGTATCTGGTAGTGTGATTCTGATCCATTTTTTCTTTCTGAAAGTAAAAACAGACTGCCAATGTAGTGGTGTTACCACGTAAAAAAGGTTTTGTTTACATTAATTAATCAACTACCATTGCATCTTTCCTGGACTTGGGTATGCCACTACAGGCGCTTTTACACACAGACGAATACAACAGAATGGTCATAACCTGTGTGCCACCGTTGTACTGTGTTCTGTCTGTGGTTCACTTTACACGCAGAAGGTATTCTGGCAACCCTCCATCTACATTTTCAATATTTCTGTTTCGACTCCCCCACGGAGTGTGGTGCTCTTTGGCATTTTTTGTAGTGCTGCCGGAATGGCTGTTTTACACAGCCAGACAAAACGGAACATATAGCGACGAACCGAGGAACGAAGAGATTGTGGTTTAGGTGAACATTCACCAGTATAATGGAACAGTTGCATTTTATACACAGGGGATGTAATGGTATACTGTTTCCGTAACAGTCATTTTGTTACAGAAACCTGTGTGTAAAAGCGCCGTACCACAATCTAGCCACTTATGATGCTGTGAGAAGAGAAGAGAGGAGACTATTGCATCGTGAGTGGCTGCACTGTTTAATGGTGTTCCTAATGCTCAGGATATACGCAATAAGAGTAGATCAAGGATTTGAAGCAAAACAAGGTTGGGTATAGTTGCACCATTCCCATGCATTTCTCTTCTACTAAAAAAGAAAGCAGATACAACAACCAACAACTTCTATGAAGATAAGTGATCATAAAGTGTGGGTTTTTAACTAGAAATAATATGATGTGAAAAGGGTTAACAGTGTCCCTGTAAAAATGAATGTGCATTACGGGGTGGCTTTAAAGAATTTCATTACACATGCTAACCCATGACCATTATCTGTCATTGGTTCAAAGGAAATGGCTTCTTAATATAAGCAAATATATTTTTAGCTCCTTAGAATGTTTGTTTTGTTTTTTTTAATCATCTAACAGTTCTGGTATTTTGCTGTCCATCTAATTTATTTATTCATTATTTATTTTATTTATTTATATATTTATTTGGATTTTGTTAACTGGATAGGATCACTGAGATTAAAAGCCCATTGTTTCAGGAGCAACCCAGAATTAATGACATTACGGTGAACAGACATTTTTAAATACAAGTAACAGTCACTGGTAGTAGGATACAGACCGCAACATAAACGCAACAATGTACAAACAGCATTAGCAAACAATTTACAGTTGTTACATAATGACTGAGTTAAGAGCCCAGAGTACTGCTTTGGCCCCTCAGTGTCCCCAGGCTAGTCAGTAACTTTTTGTAAACGACTAGAATGTTGCTCACTTCTACTTATGGGAACGATCATTCTTCTGCAAAGTGTTACTTCTTAAAACTGTTGAAATCTTACACTTATCTTTCACCAAAAAAAAGAATTTGTCTGGTCTGGGCACATTCACCCTTGCACCATGGCTGTGCAGTATGTCAATAATGTTAATGGCGTTAACATGTTATCCCAGTAAACTGATCTGGTGTGATGACATCATACTTAATTCTGATGAGCAGATCAACAACAATTATTGCAATGACATGTAATTGTTGTCCATGACCCTTCCCCACTTGTTCATAGTCTTTTCTTTTGCAGACCCACTCAGAAGATCGACCGTTCCAGTGTGAGGAATGCAAGGCTTTGTTCCGCACCCCATTCTCCCTGCAGAGACACCTGCTAATACACAACAGTAAGTGCTAATGTAGGGCTTGAAAGGTCAGTCAGCTTACACTCATTACCTGTTCATCTGTGCCTTGGGAAAATGATGCCAGTTGACTGCATGTTATTTGAGGAAGTTTATTGTTTACCAAACCAGAAGAAATAAAAGGTTTTTGCACAAAGAGAGTTGGTCTCAGAATAAAGTAAATTGTGTACATGTAAGGATAGTCAAAATTTGCACGCACAGACTTTGTGGCAGAAACAAAATCCCTTGTGTATGTTTTTGATTAACAGTAAGAACAAAGATGTCAGTTGTGTATGTATGTTTATTTAATTGGTTATACAAGTGGATGGGAAACCTCTGAGAGGGAATTAACAGTAATGTGATGTTGAGAAGGAGCCTACTGATGTCCCGCTCCCCCCATCCTATTTCCTCCAAGTTACACAGATTTTGTAAAAATGTTCTACTGAATGTTAGTAACCATGGGTATGTACTATACTGTGATTGTTAGGATTCCAGGAGCATACAGTCCAACTAATGTGTGGCCATCAGGTCAGTTGTGTTTTCAGGTGCGTAGAAGCAGTGTAGCTTGATAGACACACACCAATTTATATTTCTGAGAGCATGTTGAAAGCTGTTTTATTAGACCATGCTGTGTGTAATAATGCCTGTAATAGGCATAGTTGAAAATCTGCAGGCTACTATCTCTGGTTTGTAAAAGGTTAGGAGGGTAAATGTATAAAGCATTAAATATCATTTGGCAGACACAACAGAATCCTGGTTTTAAACACATCTGTCACTGAGTAAAACAGAGAAAGACCCTAAGCTAAGGAAATGGAAACAGTGTAAGGAATGTCGGAGCTTGTCTTAATCCCTTACCGACATGAAATCATTTAATGAAAAGTGCAGAAATAGTCCAAACTGTAGAAAATGTATAATTTATTGAAATGGTGTCTGGTATTATTAGTATTAAACAGCTTTCTCCAGCTTAGAGCCAAGCTTACATAATGGATTACTGCCAATAGAAGGAAAAAAAAAACATAATCTTTCCTTATTTTGTACAAGCCTCGCATGTCCTTTCCACTAGGTTTGCGATGCCGTGCATTTGCTCCTGTTAAAGAGCTACCACAGTAGTGCAGAAAATTGCAGGCAGAAAATGTTATTTATTTTTGAAAGTAGCCAGTTATGACTTTTTATTTATGTGTAACCCCCCCTGCAAATGGGGGTTCCCAAAAGACTTCCAGGAGCTTGCTTGAATGCTCCAAGCCTGAATGGTGTTTGGCATTTAAGCCATTTATCAGTGAGTGTTTTTAGAACCTCTGGTACTGTCTCTTTAAGAGCTGTCTGCTTGCAGACATAATTAGTTTTTATGGGGGACTGTGTGTTTCTTTGATTGAGTACCACTCAAGCTGCTGCCAATTCACTTCATTTTTGCAGTCACTAGGAGTGCAAAGGGAACTTATCTGACAGATGTAACTGTTTGCCAGAAATTATTTAGAGTAATAATGAAATTACAGTTTGTCTAACCTGCTTTCTTTGCAGTCAGAACTGTGTCTGCTAGTTCCCCATTCTAGTTTTGAACTGCTGAACTGGACCAATCAGTGTGGGGTAAGCTAGCTCTAAAATGGTGCCTTGGACGAATCAGAACTTGACTCATAATCTGAGCCAGCCACAAGAGGATTGTATGGGCAGTGACTCTGGGAGATGTAGTTTAGACTTCAGTGCCTTTTTGGACCAACAGCAGCAGTCTATTGTGTGACAGCCAATCCAGTCAAGAACTGGGAGGAACTCAAAGGAAGTGCCCGGTTTGTCGGTTGGAGTTTCAGTTGAGCTTTGGCAGTGAAGAAGGAAGGAGCCCTGTGCTTTTCAGTGTGCAGTTTAGTCAAAAACGTGTGTAAGGCCCAGAGTTCCGGTCTGCAGCTTGTTAGGACTGAACTGTCCCTGTGAAAAGAATCAAAGGATCTCTGAAGAGTAGAAACCAGGCTCACCCTGTAGAAGACTGGAGGAATTGCTGAAAATTGCACTCGGTCTGTCAGGAACTGAATCTGCTGTGTGTTCTCCCGGGTATTGTGCAGTAATTGCGATCGGGATACAGATGCAGCCTGCCTGGTATAGTGCTTTCTTTTATATGGATGTGTGAAGAGGTTTGTGTACCTCAAGTGAGCCCTGCTGACATTGAAGGACCCTATCTTATTTGGAGGTCGTGAGTACTAATTCAGGGTCGCCCTGTTGAATTGCCACATTAAATCCAAATGGAATTACTGTACTGCTGACTGTTTAATTCTCCTTTTCTCTGTGTGAAAGGGCCCCTACCAGCTGCCACGGTTTGGACTAGCCACTAGGGCTTGGGTACCCAGGGACAGTAACTGATAGGGATAGGCCTGTGCACAGAGCCATAGGTAGATTATTAGAGTGATAAGCTAATTAACCTGATTTCCCCCTGTCCTTGTTATATCCCCCTAAATAAATCAGAGCTGCTTGTTTCAGCAAAGTTATACTGCCTGAGGTATTTGTCTATGTTAAAGTACTGTACTGTGATTGTTGCACTGTATCTCATTTCAAGGAGGTCCCAGTGCGGAACCAGACCTGGGGGTAAGTGTATACTGTGAAGGTAATTCTGATATATTGTGTGGGCCACTAGTGGGAAGAAAGGGGTTGCAGTGTCCCAGAGGGCTGTGACCAAGTTAGTTTAACTATTGCAAACCCTGACCTCTGGGTGGAGGCACCGCCATTGGATCCAGGCCCTCAACCTGTTAGTGGCAAATCAGGCAGGGGTAGTAGCCCCTGGGATAGCGCCATCTAGGGGTTACATCTTGGAGGCTCACCGCTGGGATTGTGTGTCCTCTAGTGGCCATATTCTGAACCACTGTTAAGAAAAAATGGGTACCCCAACAGAAGTGGCTGTGCACCGGCTGGTGGAGTGGTGTACTGGGAGGAGATCGACCCCAAATGCTATGCTTATCCTGGACATCCCCTGGGTATCAATACGGACACTGTGCAGGAGTACTTTCCAAGGTGGAAGGTTTACAAAACCCTGTGGTGGTGGGTCGGCATGCTAATCTGCTCACCCACACTTTCCTGGCCCTAGTAGAGTTTAAGGATCCCATAGATAGCTCCAAAGTGCCACAGACCATTACCCCAGAGGGAGCCCTCACTGCTTGGAGAGTGATAACTAAGGACAGAAGACCGGGGAATCAGCCCCCACCACTATCTGAAACTTTGAGGAGAAATTTGCTGAATGGTTGCTGGGAGAGGGAAAACTGTGGAGGACTTGAAGAAACTATTCTTGCCACCTGGGGTGTTCTCCCCAACACCCTCTCCTGCTCCAGTGCCCGTAATGGTGGCTGAACCAATGCAGACTCCTATTTCTGCACCTGCCATTAGTCACGACTCTTACCGAAGGTTGAGGATCTTCTCTGGCACCCTCCCACCCCCAAGGGGAGGATGACTGGGAGACCTGGATAGACTATGTTGCCCCAAGTGCTAGAATGGCAATGCTCGGAAGCGAAAGAGGGTTAGTGAGAGCTCCGAGGTCCTGCCCTGGCTACCATCCGTGCTAAACGGGCCAGTAACCCTGAAGCGACTGCACAGGCCTATCTTGAGGCCTTGGAGAATGTGTATGGGAGCCCAGATTCTGATGAGGACCTATGGTGGAGAGTAAGAGATGCACAACAGTACCAAGGGAGTTGTTGTCTGTGTATGTCTCTCGGCTGGAAAAATTGTTGCAAGAATGCCTCAGAAAGGGTAGTTTGCCAGCGATTGAACTGGACCGAACCAGACTGGACAGAATCCTTAAGTCTGCCCCCTTCTCAGAACTGCTGTTGCTTCAGTTACGCCTGACAAATCGACTGGAATCCCCACCCTCCTATGATGAGTTAATGAGAGAAATTCGAGGAGTTGAGAAAAGGCGACCTCGGGAGGTACCTGCACCAACAGCTGTGGCTACGACCAGTGACTGAGGTGACCCATCAAGTGAAGTTCAGGGGCAGAGGTTGACAGTCAATGAGTGCTCTGACAAGGAAAAGATATGCCACAATGGGGCGAACTGTTGAGAGAGATCCGGGAATTCAAAAACAGTCCCTTTATGAAGGCCACGCCTGCAAGTACGGGCCCTGACCTATATCCGACTGCATCTGCTATGGGGGTGGGGGTACCCACCCATGTATCTCCTGCTGATAACAGCTCCAAACTCAATTCCTTGACCATGGAAGTGAGAAACTGACGAGATGTCTCCAAATGCTTATCACGCTGCAGACAGAGATGGCACCCAGGTTTCCAGTTAGTAATACCCCCGCCTGGCTCCCAGTGTGGCGCCCGGCCAGCTCAAACTCCAGAAAGTATGTTTTGCTATAATTGTGGGAAAGATGGGCACATGAAAAGGGAATGCCAGTCCCCAAAAGACACTGACAAAGTTGCATATAGGCTACAAGGAGAGCTTGAGAAGAAATCAGTGGTTAAGAGGTGACGACATGATCCCAGTGAGGGCACCAAAATGCTAATTCACGTCCTTTTGTGGCAAGGTCAGTTGCCCAGGCCCCACTACCGCCCTCCAGACTGGTCCAGAATAGTGGGTCCTCCATGGAGACCACTGTAAAGGTGAATGGAGTGTCTACAAGAGCTGTATTAGACAGTGGCTCCCAAGTGACAATTATGTTCCAGGATTGGTATCAGAAGCATTTGTCAGACGTACCCTTACAACCATTAGAAGGACTGCATGTATGGGGTTAAGTGAGAAGGCCTACCCCTATTCGGGTATATCCGAATTTGGCTGTCTTTCCCCACCTCCGTGGCTGGAGTGGCCGAACAAGTAGAGACCCTAGCCTTAGTGTGTCCCCCACTGGACTGTATGATGGTGTCCCTTTGTTGATTGGAACAAATGCTCATATGTTCGGAAGGCTGGCACAGTTGTGTTATGAAAACAGGGGTCAAAGACTAGTAGAGCTTTAAGAGTTCCGGCTTTAATTAAGAAGGCCTATGAGGCACAGAGAGATGCTGAAAAACAGAACCAGAGGAACCGGTCGGAATTGTATGGAAGAAGGATCCTGAGTCTCTGATCCTGGCGCCAAATGCCCAGTGTACCTTACAGGAGAGGTCCGTATCAGAAAGGATGTTAAGAATAAAATATTAATGTTGGATGCACCAGGCGATGGAAAATTGCCAGAGGGACTGCTGGTCAAGCTTCAGTATTTTGCCCGCTAGAGCCCATGCTTATGCCAGAAGGGTAATGGTCCAAGTTCATAATGTGTCTGAAAGAGACATTCGAGTAAACAGAGGTTGCATCCTGGCTAATGTGCATTGTGCAGACACTGCAGTGCTACCCAGCAGCAAGAGTTCAAGGAAGAATGACAGAGTAACGCCTGACTTGTTTGATTTCGCGACTCCGCTGCCAGCTGAATGGAAAGTGAGGATCAGTGAGAAGCTTGCCCAGAGAGACCAGGTGTTTTCTTTAAAGGAATGGGATGTAGGATGCGCAAGGAGTTGAGCACAATATCCGCTGCATGACGAAGACCATTTCGTGAGAGGTCTCGACGCCTGGCACCTGCTGACATAGATGATGTGAGACGGCATCTGCAAGAGATGTTAGCTGCTGGTGTAATACAAGAATCCAGAAGCCCTTATGCTTCCCCATTGTGGTAGTGAGGAAAAGAATGGAACAGTAAGGATGTGTGTGGATTATCGCACCTTAAACCGCGGACTATCCCTGATCAGTACACAATGCCCCGCATTCAGGATGCTTTGACTGCCTAAACGGGAGCAGTGGTTCTCTGTGCTGGATCTCTGCAGTGGGTACTACCAGATCCCGATGGCCCCAGAGGACCGTGAGAAGACGGCCTTTATCTGTCCGCTGGCTTCTATGAATTCATGAGGATGCCTCAGTGATTTCAGGTGCCCCAGCCACTTTTCAACGAATTGATGGAGCGTGCAGTGGGGACATGAACTTACTAGAGTGCCTGGTATACCTAGATGATGTTATTGTGTTTGGCAGCTCACTGGAGGAACATGAGAGCAGATTATTTAAGGTATTGGACCGACTGGAGGACTTTGGCCTTAAACTGTCCATTGATAAGTGTCAATTCTTTCAAACATCAGTAAAGTATGGGACACATAGTATCCACCGAGGAATAGAGACCGACCCAAGTAAAGTTGAGGCCTTGACCACCTGGCCACAGCCCAAAAATCTAAAAGAACTGCAAAGATTCCTGGGATTCTGTGGTTATTATCGGCGCTTCATCAAGGACTATTCAAGAGTGATCCGCCTTTACTTAACCTTACTCAAGGGTATCCCCAACCCACAAAAATACCAAAAGTCAGGCCCCTCAAGACTGAAAGAGTGTATTTTCATCCGAGTGAAGTATTTGGGGCCCGCTGGACTCCTGATTGTGAGACTGCTTTTCATGAGATCATATATCAACTTACCCATGCTCCAGTGCTGGCCTATGCCGATCCAAGAAAACCTTACGTCCTGCACACTGATGCTAGCTTGCAAGGGTTGGGGGCTGTGTTGTACCAAGAGCACGAGAATGGCCTGAGACCAGTGGCCTTTGCCAGTAGAAGCCTGACCCCATCCGAAAAGAACTATCCTGTACATAAGTTAGAGTTCCTAGCTTTGAAGTGGGCTATTGTTGACCAATTCCATGAGTACTTGTATGGGGCTAAAATACTAGTAAAAACTGACAATAATCCTTTGACCTATGTGCAGACCTCAGCTAAGTTGGATGCCACTGGCCATAGGTGGCTTTCTGCATTATCTACATATGACTATGCTCTCGAATACCGAGCAGGTCTGAACCACATAGATGCTGATGCTCTCTCCCGAGGCCTGTTCCCCAGAATGATTGGGTCCGATTGGCAGAACCTGACATTCGGGCACTCTGCCGGAAGTTTGACAGGGAGGAACAAATGTCCACGGACGCAGTGGACTGCATGGTGGATTGCTTGGGAGCTCTGAGAATTGCATACCTGCTGCTTATTGCCACTTTTCTGCAATAGACATTGGTGCACTGCCTCAGCTGGACAATGACAGTATTCGTGGGCTCAACTCGCGATCCCATGATCAAAGCAGCTTTAGAAGCCTCTATGCAGGAAAAGATGTGTCCAAATTACGCCCACTGATTTGAGAACTGCACTGTTATACAAAGAAGGTCCTAAGTTGAAACTGATCAATAAACTGTTATTCAGAGAAACAGTAGACAGAGGGGGACAAGTAGACAAACAACAACTAGTGCTGCCCACTGCCTTCGAGACTCAGTACTGAGGTCCTTGCACAACCACATGGGGCACCTTGGTATAGACAGAACACTTGACTTGGTGAGATCCAGATTCTATTGGCCTAAGATGGGGCTGATGTGGAGCAACACATTCAACTTGTAGTCGCTGCTTACAGAGGAAAGCTTTGCCCCAGAGGGCTGCCCCTTGTTAACATCACCACCAGTGCACCCATGGAGCTGGTCTGTATTGATTTTCTGAGTTTGGAGTCAGATCAAAGAAATATCAGTAATGTGCTGGTGGTCACTGACCATTTCACGAGATATGCCCAAGCTTTCCCACCAAAGACCAGAAAGCATCCACTGTGGCCAAAGTACTTGTAGAAAACTTTTTGTTCACTATGGGCTCCACAAAGAATCCATTCTGATCAAGGGAGAGACTTTGAGAGTCGCCTGATCAAAGAGATGCTTTTCTGTGGGAGTGCGAAAGTCCAGAACCACTCCTTACCACCCCAGGGGGACCCACAGCCTGAACGTTTCAACCGCACTTTGCTAGATATGCTAGGCACCCTGCACCCAAAGGACAAGCCTAGATGGAGCCAACAAATTAGCACCCTGGTACATGCTTATAACTGCACCAAAAGTGATGCCACTGGATTCTCCCCACCGCCTGATGTTTGGAAGAGAAGCTCGACTACCAGTAGATGTGTGTTTTGGGGTCTCTCCTGATGGGGTTCAAGCTGACAACTATTTACAGTATGTGCAAAAGTTAAAGGCCCAGCTAACTCATGCGTACTAACTGGCTCAAACCATGGCTGCCAAAAGAAATCTGGCCAACAAAGAAAGGTATGATAAAAGGTGAAAGCACAGGAACTCCAGGAGGGAGATCGGGTATTGCTAAGAAATCTGGGACTGCATGGCAAGCACAAGATTGCTGACAGATGGCACCATCTCCTCACATTGTAGTGGGCAAACTAGATGATCTGCCAGTGTACAAAGTAAGGCCTGAGAATAATTCAAAAGATGTAAAAACAATGCATAGAAATCATTTACTGCCCATTGGACAAATCTTAATTGAGTCTGAGCCCCTAGAAGATGCCCCTCTGGACCAGTGACTAGAGCTGCTGCAAGAAAAGATCAAGAAAGTCTGCACCTACAGAAGCAAAGTTAAAGTGTTCCCTCCACAAGTCCCAGTTGAGCATGACTGTCAGTCCATATCGGAAGAAAGTGAGAGTGACTTTGAATACTATCCTTCTTACGAACTGAGTCAATTGTTTCGGGCAATCCCTAGTCAATACTGGAGATGAAGCTGGGCCTTCTGGACTGTCTAAGCCCCTAGCTTCATCCCTGGAGCCAATGCTCCCAGAAAGTGAAGTGCAAAGCATCAGATCAGATGAAATGGAATCATTGTGCATGGTTGAACTGTTTGAGCTTTCAGGAGGAAAATGATAGATTGGGGCAGACTGGTGATACACCTAACAAGAAGAGTATTTTGAGTGCCCTGACAGTCCACTGCCAGTGTCCGAAAGCTCTCCATGCAGCCAAATGTTGTGGACTCAGAAACTGTAACTCCTGGAGCTGAAAGTGCCCCAAGTTCTAGCCTCTCTACCCCCATGGAGACTCCCTGACAAGTGAGGACAATGCTGAAAATGAGGCTCAGAGTGCAGAGACTATAACAGTTCCCCTAGAAAGACTGGTCGAGCTGTAAAGCCTGTGGTGCACCTCAGTTATGATTCACTTGGGAGGCCTGTGGACTTGCCTCTCAATGTTGTCCATAAAGGAGTGTATGTGTCCCGAGCTCATTGCCCAAACTGAGCATCAGTGCTAACTCAAGTTACTTGTGTTGCCCTCTAAGTATGGTGCCCTTGCCCCATCCAGCCCAAGGTAACTGATAGGAAGGGCCCCTCTCTTCAGGTTTCATGTACAAGAGGTAATAACTTGAGTTATGGTACAATGTGTATGTAATACTGTGTAAAGAGTGACGTACTGCAATGTTTCAGAAATGTGTTCTTGGTAAAATGATATATTGACTGATGATTACATGTGCAGCCTAATGCAAATGTATATGGTTGCAGTTGAAACTTATGGGTACTTGCTTGACGTGGACGCAAGCTTTCCCAGGCCAGGAAGGGTGTAACCCCTGCAAATGGGGTTCCCAAAAGACTTCCAGGAGCTTGCTTGAATGCTCCAAGCCTGAATGGTGTTTGGCATTTAAGCCATTTATCAGTGAGTGTTTTAGAACCTCTGGTACTGTCTCTTTAAGAGCTGTCTGCTTGCAGACATAATTAGTTTTATGGGGACTGTGTGTTTCTTTGATTGAGTACCACTCAAGCTGCTGCCAATTCACTTCATTTTGCAGTCACTAGGAGTGCAAAGGAACCTATCTGAAAGATGTAACTGTTTGCCAGAAATTATTTAGAGTAATAATGAAATTACAGTTTGTCTAACCTGCTTCTTTGCAGTCAGAACTGTGTCTGCTAGTTCCCCATTCTAGTTTTGAACTGCTGAACTGGACCAATCAGTGTGGGGTAAGCTAGCTCTAAAATGGTGCCTTGGACGAATCAGAACTTGGACTCATAATCTGAGCCAGCCACAAGAGGATTGTATGGGCAGTGACTCTGGGAGATGTAGTTTAGACTTCAGTGCCTTTGGACCAACAGCAGCAGTCTATTGTGAGTGACAGCCAATCCAGTCAAGAACTGGGAGGAACTCAAAGGAAGTGCCCGGTTTTGTCGGTTGGAGTTTCAGTTGAGCTTTGGCAGTGAAGAAGGAAGGAGCCCTGTGCTTTTTCAGTGTGCAGTTTTAGTCAAAAACGGTGTAAGGCCCAGAGTTCCGGTCTGCAGCTTGTTAGGACTGAATCCGTCCTGTGAAAAGAATCAAGGATCTCTGAAGAGTAGAAACCAGGCTCACCCTGTAGAAGACTGGAGGAATTGCTGAAAATTGACTCGGTCTGTCAGGAACTGAATCTGCTGTGTGTTCTCCCGGTATTGTGCAGTAATTGCGATCGATACAGATGCAGCCTGCCTGGTATAGTGCTTTTTATATGGATGTGAAGAGGTTTGTGTACCTCAAGTGAGCCCTGCTGACATTGAAGGACCCTATCTTATTTGGAGGTCGTGAGTACTAATTCAGGGTCGCCTCCTGTTGAATTGCCACATTAAATCCAAATGGAATTACTGTACTGCTGACTGTTTAATTCTCCTTTCTCTGTGTGAAAGGGCCCCTACCAGCTGCCACGGTTTGGACTAGCCACTAGGGCTTGGGTACCCAGGGACAGTAACTGATAGGGATAGGCCTGTGCACAGAGCCATAGGTAGATTATTAGAGTGATAAGCTAATTAACCTGATTTCCCCCCTGTCCTTGTTATATCCCCCTAAATAAATCAGAGCTGCTTGTTTCAGCAAAGTTATACTGCCTGAGGTATTTGTCTATGTTAAAGTACTGTACTGTGATTGTTGCACTGTATCTCATTTCACAGGAGGTCCCAGTGCCGGAACCAGACCTGGGGGTAAGTGTATACTGTGAAGGTAATTCTGATATATTGTGTGGGCCACTAGTGGGAAGAAAGGGGGGTTGCAGTGTCCCAGAGGGCTGTGACCAAGTTAGTTTAACTATTGCAAACCCTGACCTCTGGGTGGAGGCACCCGCCATTGGATCCAGGCCCCTCAACCTGTTAGTGGCAAATCAGGCAGGGGTAGTAGCCCCTGGGATAGCGCCATCTAGGGGTTACATATGAAATTGTTTTCTGATAATTATGAGTTATGATGTGTGCTTTACTTGGGAGATTAACACATCTAGTTCTATTCTTCATCTCTCATCAGTACTGTGAGCTCACTTATTGTGACAATGCAAGTCGCCAATCTTGCAGCAGGTCAGACCGAGGAGTAACCAGGATTTCAAAAACTGAAGGCCAGAGTATTGATACGTGCTATTTTGGCCACACTGGTATCCAAATGCAGGCCTAGGCCTTCAGGCTATGGCCTGGTTACTCGCCTGTGTGACGGTGGCTTAGGGTTACCACCTGTCCTGATTTTCGCTGGACGGTCCTGATTTGGGCAGCTGTGTCCTGCAAAAAGACATGAAAAATACTACATGTCCTGGCATTATAGCAGAACAAAATATTTTCTGACTTTCCTCTAAATGTTACAGTAAACCACAATACCTTAATTCAAATACCTTAAAATGATAAGAGACACTAGAAACAACTAAAAAACGACAACACTTAGTCTTAATTCTGATTATTTAGAGAAAACAAGTCTGTTGCATTGGTCAAGGTTACATATTGTCCTGTGAAAAATCATGTTTCAGTAAGAAATGTCCCACTTTGGGCTTCTTAAAAGGTGGTAACCCTACGGTGGCTCTTCTTTGTCAGTTTTGATGTCACAGTTAATGCAGCCACAGGACTGATGTTGCATGAAGAGGAACAGAAGTAGATATGTTAGCCTCCAGATGAGCAATGCTCCACACCAGTGGCAGAGCTAGAGGAGGGGCTGGGGGGTGGACGCCCCTCCTGGCTGCCCCAGTGTGAGTAGTGGTGCCCTACCACCATCTTTATTCACTGTTTAGTGCCCATTGTGGAGCCCATGATTGACTGAATGGCTTCCCCAGGCTCCCAAACGCTCCCAAACCTGGCTCCGCCACTGCTCCACACATCACACTAAGTATTGTCCTGTAAACAATCTTCTAATTGGCAGAAGGGAAAACTAAAGTTACGTCACATATATGAAGTCATAGTTGACTATTTTGAAAAGTTAGTATCAATTTCATCAAGTTGCACTGGTAAGGCAGCTACATAAAACAAGGTTGGAGCCCCAACGGAAAAATGTTATTTAGTTTTGTTGACCGGGTAAGTGCACTAGACAAATCCTGCCTATTTTCAGGCACGACCCGGTGGGGGGGGATACAGATGAATGCCAACTGAATGTGCAATTTGGTGTAGAAGTCGGGCATCACAGTACTCTGACTAATAAAAACCTGGTGCGACATCATTGTAAAAAACACATTTATTTGCTAAAAAACATTAAAAGGCATAACAGCAACTCCTCCTTTCTACGAACTCCAATGTTTCATGTAGTCCTTAATGCTGTTTGAAAAAGCATTAAGGACTACATGAAACATTGACGTTTGTAGGGAGGAGTTGCTGCTATGCCTTTTAATGTGTAATGTTCTTTTAGCAAATAATGATTTTTTTACAATGATACCTGTCGCACCAGGTTTTTATGGGAGCTTTTGTTTTAAAACACACAGTAACCTAGTCTGCTTTTCGAAATGGTCACAGGTTTTCATAGTAGCTGTTTCAAAAACCCAAAGTGGCTAGGATTTTGCAGCAGTAAAATATTCTGTCCATATTCAAAGCAGGTAGATATCAACAAAAGAAAAGGCTTAGTGGGTCAGTAGATAGAAACTAGAAGCCAAATGAACATGAGACAGAAAAGGAATTAGATAATCACCTCTGCAGGAGCACAGCTTCTCAGTGATCCCATTTTGCAGACAGCTAAGATGGGAAAATGCTAGGGCCAGGATTCATAAAACTTTGCCCTGGAGCAAACCCAATTTTGCACAAGCAATCCTGGTTTTGCACCGAGTTGGTATTCACAAAAGCCCAGTGTGCATGCTCAAACTGGGTTTGCACTGGGGCAAAGTGTGGAGGGGGCCACAGTGCAGATGAGGAGGAGGAGACGTGAATATCGGTGCTGTCTAATTCAAAAATCACTTGCTCCGCACAAGGACCTCTTGCGTGGTCCCCTTGCACAGACCAAATACTGCCGACTGAGACCTTGCCTTATTCCAGCACAACCCTAGTGGTTGGTGAAGTTACTGCAGCAGCTCTCTGCCAATTGCTGGCCCGAGACTAATGAAATATTTTTTCTTTGGTGTCACTGTCACTGAGCTGTCAGTCAGTGAGCATGTACTGTATACAGTATGCACTTATTGACAGCTCAGTTGGTGGCCAGCCATGGTGGAGAGCGGAGGGCTGTGCCGGTCATCGACTTTGGTTTGGGATGGGGTGAGCAGGGTGGTTGGACACTACCTGCCGGGGTTTGGGGGAGGGGGTCTGCTAGACACCAGAGAATGCTTTAACTATACTGTACAGGGGATGAGGGATTGGGGGGCTGCTAGACACCAGAGAATGCTCAAACTATACTGTACAGGGGATTGGGGATTGGAAGGGGGTCTGCTAGACACCAGAGAATGCTTTAACTATACTGTACAGGGGATTGGGGAATTGGAGTGGGGTCTGCTAGGCACCAGGGAATGGTTGGACTATCAGGTACAAGGGATCAGAATGTGGGGGGGGATACACTGGACACTATGGACACAGTATCCAGACATCGGTCGGGTGATTGGGTTGGGGGAAGGGACCATTGGACACCAGAAAATATGTTTGTTCATGTCGGGCGGGTGATCAGGTTGGGGGAGTTTAGTTAGTTTAGTTTATTTATTTAATAAAGCGCTCTAGCTCAACTGCAACTCAAGGTGCTGTATCAATCAATCAGTCAATCAAATCAGTCAATCAAAAACTTTATTTAACCAGGCAGTTCATCCTTGAGCAAGCTCATTTGCAAGATGGTCCTGGACAGAACATATACAAGTAAATACAGAGACTGATGCTTACACTACAGTGTCATTAACATAAATGTACAGCGTTATTACATATGGGATGAGAACAATAATGAAAAATTGCAAAGGTAAATTGTTGCAGTAAGTATAAGGGAATTAGAAAGATCGGGGGAAGGGAGAGGGGCAGACAAGATGGGGGAAGGGATGTGTATAAGTAAGCAAATTAATTATCAATGGATTAAAATACATAAAAACAATATTAGTTTAAATTTATTATCTAAATCAAATTAATCAACTTGAGGGAAAAGCTTCCCTAAATAAAATGTCTTCAGCTCCCTTTTAAAGGCATTAACTGATGGGGTCTGAGGGACCACTGGACACCAGGGAAAATATTTAATGAGCTTGGGCGAGGGATCGGGTTGGGGGAAGGGCTACTGGACACCAAGGAAAGTGTTTAATAAGTTCAAGAGAGGGATTGGGTGGGGGAGGGGCCTCTGGGCGCCAGGGAAGGATGACTTGTCACATCGGACCAGCAATCATCGGGGAGGGGGACAATAGACACAAAGGACTGTGGCTGTGTATTGGGCAGGGGCCGGGGAGCCGCTATTTGCTCCACTCAGCCTATGCAAATGAGCCCATAATGGGCATGCTGATTACCACCTAGCACCCTAGCACGTCCAATGGCCTAATTTACATGGCTTCTTTTGAGAATTGGAACTAGCACAACTGCGCTTTTTATTGTGGGGCCAAACTCCTGGCTGCATGTCAGGGGCAACGCTACTGGAGTTGGCGGTAGCAGTAATGGCGTTACTGCTGACTTGACCTAGCCCTATTCACAGTTGGATAGCATGGTATGCTATCCGACTATGAATAGCAAACTTACACACCTGGGCAGTCACAAAACGCAATGCAAAATTTTGTGCTGTGTTTTGTGATTTTTTTGTAAATCTAGCACCAGGATGTGTTAGTATTTTTGGTAATACATTAGATAGAGCTTAAAAACAGATGCATCACACTGATGATGATATTGTGAGAAATACATTCCATTCAACAAGTTGTGCATCACAGCTAGTTAAAAAAAAAAAAACTTTTTGAGGCTGCAGAGAAGCCTCTCTCTCCACAAAGAGGTTTGTTCTTGTGACCTGAACAATTATCGGCCTATTTCTATACTCTGCACTCTCTCAAAAGTCCTGGAAAAGATTGTCAATACCCAAATCAGAGAACATTTGGACCAGCACAACCTCCTAAACCCTGCCCAGTCCAGGTTCCGGGCCAAACACAGTACCACTTCTGCTCTTGCAAAAGTAACTTCCAACTGGCAAATCGCCCTAGACTCTAAAAAACACGTAGTTGCTCTTTTTCTCAAACTCAGCAAGGCCTTCGATGCCATGGATCTTAACATCATGCTTGCATCACTAAGAAATATTGGCCTTGACAACTCTGCCACCAACTGGTTCATCAGTTACCTCTCCAACAGATTGCAGCAAGTTAAATCAGCAGGCGACCTGTCTCCACAGAAATCCTTACTGCGAGGAGTCCCCCAAGGCTCCATTCTGGGCCCTATCCTATCTGCAATCTGCCTCAATAACCTGGACTGTCACCTGCACACAGCAAATGTGCATCTATTTGCTGATGATACAGTACTCTATGCCTCAAACTCCTCACTTCTCATGGTGTATGAAGACCTGCAACAAGACTTTATCTCTCTACAACATAGTCTTATCAAGCACAAACTCCTACTCAATGCCAAAAAAACTAAATCTATGATTCTTTCTCCAAAAGCAGCCTCTGGATCCACACACATCCCATTGATACTAATGCTCTTGGGTGAACCCCTGGAATTAGTAGATACTTTTAAATACCTAGGGTTTTGGCTGGACAACAAACTTAACTTTCTATGCCGTCTAAATGAAGTCTCAAAAAAGCTAGGACAGCGACTTGGCCTATTCTATCGTATTAAACATCTGCTTACCATAGAAGCTAGAAACAGATTAGTACAAACCACTTTCCTACCCTTACTCGATTACCCCGATTTCCTCTACAAACACTGCCCTCTTACAGCGTTAAATAAACTTGACACCCTTTACCACCAAGCCCTAAGATTCATCTTTAACCTGCCTTTTCGCACCCACCACTGTCTTCTGTACCAAATGGCGGGATGGCCCTCACTTTCAACAAGGAGAAAAAGAAATGCGCTCCTTTGGTTCTATAGAGCTCTCACTGACAAGCTTCCAGCATACATCTCTAGCCTTTTCAAATGTGCTAATGGCTCCTATGGCCTCAGATGATACGCTACACTTTGCTTCCAATTGCCCAGAACAAAAACTAACCATGGATTATCCGCAATCAACTCTGCACTCCCTTCACTTTGGAACACTATGCAAAGCACACTTAAGCTCACATCATTGCCGTGCCTTCTCACTTTCAAAGCCCTGCTAGTCGAGTATTTGCAGGAACCCTGCAGCTGCTATAGGTAATCTGTGTCTTCAGTTATTGGTGACTTCGCATTAATAACCCTTAGAATGCCACCGTCTTTCATCCCTCTCGGGATAACCAGCACTTCCAGTCCCTCCTCCGCATCATGGCTTTCACTCCCTCCCTCTGCCCCCACACATCCCTCCTGTGGTCTCTAGCCTTTATATAGTTTATTACCTTGCCTTACCACTTTATTCTCCTATGATATTGTTTTGGAAATGTTTAACTGGGAGACTTTATGACAGACTCAAGTACTCTGTACTAACGTTGTACTGTATTTTGCTGATGTTATCAATTTTCGTAGGGTTATGCCTATGTATTGTATTGTTCTATGTCCAGGACCACTTTGAAAATGAGATTTCTCAAGGGTGTTGATGCCAGGTTAAATAAAGTTTGATTTGACTTGATTTGTTCTGAGTACCTTATAGTTCTTGATCACTTTTTATCAGCTAACATGTTAAAGAGATTTTCCAGTTTCCTGCAACAGAATTACAGTTGTCATCAGCAGGATTCACTCTAATAACTTCCAAAATAATATGAATTTGTGACTGTTCCATTATTATCCCCTAGTGAGTTTGCAGACATCACCAGCGAGCATAGATACGTTTGGGATTACTAAATGAAAATTAGGATTTTATATAATGTGATTAGACCCCATTGGTAGAAACTGGAAATATAGGCCATACAACTAAAAATGGGCCCTATGCACAAAAGTGTGGGAAATACAATGAGAAACGACGTAGCGGTGGTGCACAGCTGCACACTGCGCAGCGGACAGCGGCCACGTGGCATGCACAGTGGCAGGTACAGGCATTTGCCAGCACTACTGAAGGCTGTATGGTGTGGAGGCCCCCAATACAATGGTGGAGGTAAAGGCCAGGCTATGGCTGGACATGTAGGCCACTGTAAACACCGCCAAGTTTGAGGCGCGGACCCTGGCAGTGATCAAGCACAAGTGGTGGGACCTGAGGGTGGTGGTGAAGTGCAAGCTAGCCACCGGTGGGAGGGCGCACAGTGGGACAGGCGGTGGCCCGCCAAGCACCGACAGCCAGCTGTTACTCCTGGAGTGACTGGTGGCCGAGACGCTGATGCCGGTCGCCATCCATGGTGTTGCGGAAGGGGTGGACACGATGGCAGGTAAGGCACGTCGCACACAGCCGGCCGGAATAGCCCACTGGCACCACAGCCCATGTAACCCCCTGAACTGTTCTCACAGGCGGCGCATGATCAGGGCACCATGGAGCATCACAGAGCAGGGACAGGACACCCGCAGCATCGACTGAGGCAGTGCCGGAGACCGTTGACCAGGCAGCGGATGGGGGGGTAAGTGTGGGGGGGAGGGCAACTGTGTGCAGCGAACTAACCATTACCCTTGCATCCATTCAGGAGCAGAACTGGAGACACAGGACATGGCCAGTGAGAGGGACACGCAACCAATCCACGGGAGGAGGACAGCGGGACCGGCAGTGACATGACAGTGGGGACGGACATGCAGCACACTGTGCCCGTGCCGTGTGATGTGGCGTGAACACACCCGCCACCACACAGGGACCCTGACACAAGCACGGAGGCCGCAGGACCCCCTTCCACCACACACCACTGTGCAGTGGCGCCACCACACAGCGACAGCAGGGACAAGGGGCCCTTGGACTGCACCCGTACATGGCATCTGCCACCATGGCCACAACCCTACGTGGAGGAGCAGTACCGGCAACTGCAGCAGCTGCAGCGGGACCGCCTGTGGGAACCATGCAGGACAACCGCCACAGTGGAGGCACAGACAGCGGTGCAGCGGGACATACATACGGCCATACTCAGGTGTGTGGTCGCACTGGAGGGCATGCAGGAGCTGCTGCAGGACACACACAGCAGGGCAGCTGATGTCCCACCCGCACAGCCAGCGGCCGTGGACAGCGCCACACAGTGCAACGCGCCAGCACCTGGAGGCACGCCGGGCATGGGGGGGGCCGGCGACACAATGTGGCCAGTGGTGGACAGTATGCCATGCCCAGGTACAGACACGTCCGATGGGTCGCAGACACCCATGGCACACACCGCACTGACAGGAACGGACAACGAGGACACACAGGCACACAGCGCATGGCAGGAACACAACACCGCTGACGGTGGTGGGTGTCAAGGAGGCACTGTGCCACGGACGAGCCCACCAGCACGGCGGCCAGGCAGAAGGACGTCAGCATGGCTTGTGGACCACACAGGTCCGGAGGGGCTGGGGTAGGTCCACCACACTGTGCTGTGGATAGATGCCGTGCAGTACCCCGTGGATGGCACTGGGACGTTTGGTTCGCCCATGCACAGGTGCACCGCCAGGAACCAGCCCCATGACCCTGCATGGACACATGCCCACCCACCACCCTCGACGTGGCACACTCAGGCATGGCCTCATCATCGTGCACCAGCAGGCCACAGTGGAATGCTGTGCAGGACCACTGCGTCGTGCACCCTGCAGCAGAGGCCAGGCACCGTCCTGCATGGTTCTTGTGCCACTGCCACTGCAGTACTCACCCGCCCCATGCAAGGTGTGCATTCAGCTTGTGAATGTGCCCTGCACAAGCGCCTGCCAGGCCACATGGCCACACGCCGTGCCCTGGATACGGGTGGGTGCTGACCCGGCATCATTGCCCCCATCACCATGCAGTTCATCAGGGGCATCAGCCGGCAGTGGCACATTTGCACTCTTTGCAATGTTGTGCAGCATGGCACACACTGTGAACACCTCACATGCCTTTGCTGGACTCAGCATGAGTCTGCCGCCAGTGTAGTCCAGACACCTGAAGCGCATCTTCAGTTGGCTGATGGTTCTCTCCACGACTGCCCATGTCCGTCTGTGTGCTGTGTTGTATGCGACCTCTGCAGGCATGGAAGGTGCATGGTACGGTGTCATCAGTGTGGTCCACAGTGGATAGCCACTGTCACCTGCATGGGGGGGAATGAGATGTCAGTGGCAGGCCCTGTGGCATGGGCAAGGCTCACCCCGCATAGATGCGGCGACTCACCAAGCAGTCAGCAATCGAGCCGCCCGTCGTGGAGGTATGCACCCATGCCTGAGCCATCCAGGATGTAGGCATCATGCGTAGTGCCCGAGTACCTGGTGCACACGTCCGTGATAATGCCGTGTGCATTGCAGACCACCTGGCAGTTCATGCTGTGGAACCCCTTATGGTTCCTGTATGCCTCCTCATGGGCGGCGGGCATGAGGATGGGGACCTGTGTCCCATTGATGGCGCTGCATATGTTTGGCATGCCATACATTGCATAGAACGCCTCCTTCATAGCTCTGACCTCTGCAGGCATCTTTGGGAAGGCGATATGCTCCCTCACATGCTGTATGAGGGCATCCGTCACCCGTGCCATGGCTCTGGAGCTGGACTGGCTCACGCCCACGGTGTTGCCGGTGACTCGTTAGAATGAACCAGTGGCATAGTAGCTAAGGGTGCACAGCACCTGTGTCTCCATGGTCATGGCACATATCCAGCACATCCGTGGCCCCACCGCCCCATGGATGCTGTCACACAACATGCCGATGGTGTCCCACGGTAGGCGGAACCACTCGATGCAATGTGTGTTCTGCTTTGTCGAGGCATCTTTGCGGGCGTGGAACACATGTGGCCGGTGTCATCATCCCCGTCTGTGTTCAGCTGTCTCCTCCAGTAGGTGGATATGCATTGGATCACCCAGACACATCTCGCATCTGTGGCAGTGCGATCTGTGCGGTACCGCCCATGTGCTGTCTCCGCCTCCTTTGTAACGGTGGACCACTACCAGCCCGCCCAGGCATGGGCATGTCTGCACGGTGGGGTCACGCCCAGCGTCACATGCCTGCACCACGTGCAGTTCATGGTGGTGCATGCAGTAGGTGTCATGGCAGGGCAGATGGCGGAGCGCAGGGCCATTTTCCCCGGTACGTTTTTCGTGTCACTGAGGGTGACTATGCTGATGGAGGTGGCTTCGGCGCCCCGTGGGCCATCAGGGCATTAGACAGGGTGAGTGGCATGTGAAGGGGTGGGCCAGGCCAGACTGCGGTGCCCTGTGTACTAATGTGTCTATGCTCCCCTGCACAGGATCGTGGTAGCATGCCAGCCAGACTGGAGCTTACCCTACAGGTTCAACCAGATGGGGCGCACATGATGGTTGAGTCCAGGGAAGTACGGCGGCAGCGGTTCCAGGAGTGGCTGCCCTGCTACATGATCCTGAAGGGCACTGGGGGGGACCTGTACTATGAGGATGACGGATACAGGGCTTGGGATGTCTGTGTCCCCTGTCTGGTAGGTATGCCTGCATGTGCCCTGTGTGTGTCGCCCCATGCGCTGGGCCTGTGCTGTTCTGATGTATGTCCCTTTGCCTTTCAGCGTTACTGTGGACCAGTGAGGAGGATGGGACTACACCTCGAAGGGCGGCGAGGCCAGCCATCACCGTCAGAGGAGCCAGAGGATGAGCAGGACAGTGGACGTTCCATGCCAACATGGCTGTGGCCACAACAGCCTGAGAGCCCACCTGCCGGAGGATGCCTGCCTGTGTTTGTACCCACCCGTGGCGGCATGACTGTATGCTGGGCTGGGGTGGGTTGGGGGATCCTGGCTACTGGACTGTGTGCAGCCCTGCTCAATCCACTGGCTGTGCATCAGGGTGTGCTGGTGGACCTTGTGCAGGCCGTGGTGGGCGGGACGTCTGTTGCAGTATTGTTCCGGACATTGCTTCTACTGTGTGATGTTGGTACCTGTGGGTGGGTTTGGGGATGGCGGTTGCATGGGGTGTACCTGCCTGTGTTACCACTATCTGCAATTAAGGTGCCTGGTTCCAGCCTGTGTGTCTTACTTGTCTTCGGGGGGGGCGGGGCACTGGGGGTGCCAGGCTGCCATACTGCCTGGGGCTGATGGGTGGGCCACTTGGGCTACAGTGTGTGTGCTTGCCATCCTGCACCCTTGGCCCATGTACCCGGTGCTAGGGGTGCACCTCACGGGGTTACGGACCTGGTGCCAGGGGCGCTTCATGCACGGTGCTGTGCGCTGCTGCTGGGCTGTGCAGCCATGCTGGCTGCATGTGATGTGGCACGTACATTGCTGTGTTGCATGCCAATACCACTGTGCTGTTCCAACTTCGATGTTCCGCTGTGCCCCAGGGGCATGCAGGGCAAGGCCTGGGGCATCCCTGGCATCCCAGGGGTGTGTGTGTGCTGTGCTGCTCTGTTGTCACTGGTGACATGCTGGTGCAGGCATGCCAGTGTGCCATCTGCATGTGTGGCACTGTTGTACTGTGTGACTGGTGCAGCATGCCCCATGCGCCATTGTGGCTGGCCTCCGGCGCCTGCAAGTGGCGATTGTGCCCATGGTACAGTGTGCCAATGCAGGCGTTGTGCTGTGGTCTTGGTGCTCCCGGTGTGTCACTGCTGCGGGTGTGCTGGCACCTCTGTGCCTGGATGTTTGCCGTGTTGGCCTGTGCAGACTCCGATGGTGTGTTGTGCTGCCCAGTACGCCACTGTCTCCCTGGCGTATCCTGTGCACCATGGCCTGCACTGTATTCCATCATGTGGGCCGTCATGCATGTGCGTTGCATGTGCCTACGCACCTGTGTATGCGGCTCCACCACACGTATCTGTGTGGTGCAGTCACCGCATTCTGCTACGCCTGCTTGTTGCGTGCCTGCTACGCAGCAGTTGTGCATGCAGCCATGTGGTGGCTTGTGCATCGGGGTGTCGTAATGCTTCCACGCCTGCCCTATGCATGCGTACACACAGTGCTTATCCATCATGCATAGGGCTCATTAAATATTAATCTCCAACGTTTTCCTGTGGAGTCTAAGAATGAGCCGATGCCAAATTTGCATTTGGTGAACCTGCTGAAGCAGACCTGCAGGACTCAGTTTCCCTTCAACACTTCCGTGTCATGACACAATGCATTCTACAGGGGAGCACACACTGAGCATGCCCAAGTTGTTTGCATGCCACATGACCTGCAGCGATGCTGGAGATTGAGAACTCCTCACGCTGCACACATCTCATTGCCTTTTCCATCTCTCTCTCTCTCTCTCTCTCTCTCTCTCTCTCTCTGTCTCTCAGGTGAAAGACCTGGCTATGGAAGAAAGTTCATTTTATGTGAAAAAGAGTGACTGTTGGTCAGAAAACAGTTAAATGCATTATTGTTCCAATTAGCTAATTATCACTGCATTTAACTGTATTTTCTGGTAGGTAGGCTAGTGAGATCATGCTGCAGAGGAGAGGAGTGATTGCACAGTTCAAGCCTGCTCTGGCAGCTGCAGGCCCTGCAGCTGAAGCAGGACACAGTGTATTTAACAGACTGGGAATAGTGCAGGGAGCTGGGGGATTTTTAAGGATTTATTTCACAAATATTTAGTTTTTACTTAGAAACATAGAAACACATAATTTATCAGCAGAAAAGGACTGCTTGGTCCAACAAGTCTGCCGAAGTGTTCTGTGCCTGTTCTTCCGCCAAATATACTGTCTGATTTCTGGTGACTTGCCTCTTTTCTAATATACCCCTATGTTTATCCCACAAATGCTTGAAACCCTGCACCAGTTTATCCTCCACCACTTCCGATGACAGTCTGTTCTAGGCATCTAATATCCTTTATGTGAAGAAATATTTCCTTACATTTCTCTTGACACCCCCCGCATGCACCCTGGTCCTGGTGCTTGCCCTCATTTGAATGAGGCTGCCCACCTGCCTCCTTGAAAGGACTTCTATGACTCGGTCATGTCTTCTCTCTCTCTCTCTTCCTCCAGGATGTACATGTTCAGATCCCTTAGTCTCTTCTCATAGGGCTTCCTGTTCTGTTCTCGATTTTTGTAAATGACCTCCCCTCTGCCTGTATCTTCTCACATATCCACATGTATGCAGATGACACAGTCATCTACACCTCTGGCCCTTCAGCTTCAGCCATGATGAGGCCACTCCAGCAAGGCTTCCACAACGTCCTGCATTGTTCCACACCAAGTAACTCAGGATCAACACAAAGAAAACTGTCTCTGTGATGTTCGGTACTAGTCAGAAACTGACTAGGCTCTCACCTTCCTCTGCTTTCTTAACTCTAGATGGCATTCTGCTGGAGATTGTCCCTGCCTTCAAGTACCTTGGTGTGTGGCTAGACAATAAGCTTGACTTCTCTGCCCACATCGATGCCACTCATGAGAAACTCTACCCAAAACTTGGTGCCTTGTACCGCAACAAGGACTACTTCTCCCTGCAGGGCCGCCAGGAGCCAGTAACCAAAATGATTCTTCCAGTCTTTGGCTAAGCCAGCGTGGTTTATGGCACAGCCTCTTCCTTCTCCCTTGCCAGACTGGATACCCTCTGCAATGCCTCCTGCCATTTTATGACCAACTCTCCCTCCCCTGCACTCACCACTGCTCCCTCTGCTCTTCTGTCTACATTCTCCCCTCCCCATCATGTCACCAGTGCCACTGTGCCTCTTGCATAGCCAAATACTGGTGTGGGTCCCTTCCCCCCAACCTGTCCTCTCTCCTGTCCCCTTCTCTCTTCTCCTACTACTCTCTCTGCTCCAGGGATTCCTGCACCTTCTCCATCCTACCTCTCTCCCTCCTCTGCTGGCCATGCTGCTTTCTCCTACCACCTCCCAGCTCTCTAGAATCTGCTCCCCTCCCCCTACCACCTCTCCCCCTCTCTTCCTCCCTCTGGTATAAAGTTCTACCAAAAAAGGTCTATGTAGGGGTGCCCTGTAGACCTCCTGGGCAATTAGAAGCTCTGGGCAGCCACCTTATTGATGAAATCAAAGCTACCACATCAAAAGAGGATACTATCATAACGGGGGATCACAACATGCCAGATGTTGACTGATCTATCCCGTCAGCCAAATCTACCAGGAGCCAGTCCATTACAGAGACTATACTGCACTGCCACCTTAAAAAGGACAGGGCATGATTTCTAATTGGTAGCTGTTTATAACGTTCCAGTTTACAGAAATGATATCCATAAGCCTAAATGATCCATAGGTAACTGTACCTGAATAAAAAGTGATATGAAAAACTGCATTTTGCATTGTTTTGTTTTTATGGGCAGCATTCTGTTGCAGTTCTCTTCATGGAACCAGTGGTCTGGAGTTTTAACTATGTCACGGTTTGAGGAAAGAACTCTAAGCATGGTTCTGATAGGACAATAGCTCATGTTAAGCATTCTGTACTCAAACCGTGACATAGTAGACACTCCAAATTACTGGTTCCAGGAAAAGAACTGTTCAGAATGTTGTTCATAAAAAGGAAACAATTGAAAACACAGTTTTTCACATCTGTGTTTATTAAGGTACAGTTAAATATGGTTCATTTGGAGGCAAGTTTATCATTTCTCTTACTAGGAACATTACAGACTGCTGCCAGTTAGCACAGATTTCCTGTCCTCTTTAAGCATGTGATAGATGAACCTACAAGACTTAAGGCCATCCTAGATATAGTCCTTACTAATTCAGACCTGGTGGGCACTACATCAGTCAAGGAACCCCTCGTAAACAATGACCATAACACGGTATGGTTCCCTGTACACGTTGGAACTTCTTATTCCCAATCCAAGGGTACAGTACTCTCCTTCAAAGGGGCAAACTTCATCAAGGTGAGGGAATTCACCCGTAAGAGGCTAGAAAACATCTAGCAACACTCCAGTGTTAATAAACTGTGGCTGGAAAATAAACAAGTAATCTTAGAAGCCACAAGGATCTATGAGAAGACAGCAACAAAAAAGAACAAACATAAAAACCATATATGGTTCAACACCCAAGTCAGGACAGCTATCGGAGACAAGCGCAAGGCCTTTCTCAAGCACAAAAAGAACCCTGCCAAAAAATCATGGGAAGAGTATCTAGAAAGTAACAAATTAGCTAAAAAAATGATCAGGGAAGCCAAGGCAAGCACAGAGCTCAATATAGCTAGCAACGTCAAATCAGGTAACAAACAGTTTTTTCAATACATCTGAGAGAAGAGGAAAAAAGCAGAAGGGGTGGTTAAAATTAAGGATGGGGATCTAATAGTACAAGATGACAGACAAAATACGGAAGTACTTGAACAAATTATTTTGCTCGGTCTTTACTAGAGACGGGATGGACCCTTGCCGATTAGTGGTGTTAGATATCTTACAAAGGAGGCTCAAGCAATGGCTCCTCTTGCTTTCACATCGAAAAGAGTCCTGGAATCCCTTGAAAAGCTAAACCAAGATAAATCTTCTGGACCTGATGGCATACACTCTAGGATCTTAAAGGAATTAGCCAAGGAATTAGCGTAACCCTTGACCATTCGATTTAACCTCACGCTCCAATCGGAGGAGGTGCCTGAAGATTAGAAAACTGCAGACATAATCCCTCTGCACAAGAGTGGGAGCAAAGAAGAGGCGGGTAACTACAGGCCCATTAGTCTAACATTAGTGGTGTGCAAACTGATGGAAACCCTAATAAACAGGACATAGTTGAATACCTGGACAAAAATGATCTCCAGGGTACAAGGCAGCACGGCTTCATGGCAGGTAGATCGTGCCTGACAAATCTCATACCACTCTTCGATTGGGTTACCACAGAAATAGATAGGGGTCACCCAGTGGACCTGCTGTATTTTGACTTTAGTAAAGCCTTCGACTCGGTCCCACACAACCATCTTCTTACTAAACTTAAGTACACAGGCATAGCGGAAAACATCATTACCTGGATAAAAGCATGGCTCCAGGGCAAGTCAAAGGGTAGTAATCAATGGCCTCGGATCAAAAAATGGAGATATAATCAGTGGCTCTGTCCTCGATACCGTAGTATTCAACATCTTCATCAGCGACATCGGGGAGAATATTAATGGTAGATCAGCACTCTTTGCAGACGATACAAAATTGGGAGGTAGAGTGGACTCAGAGGAGTCTATCAGAAGTCTCCAGGCTGACCTAAAAAGGCTTGAAACATGGTCCTCAGAATGGCAGCTGAAGTTTAATGCAAAGAAATGTAAGGTGATGTACTTGGGCAAAAAATAACCCCAAAATGTGAATATTGGATAAATGGAGTCCAACTCATCACCTCAATTGAAGAAAAGGACCTAGGAGTGTCAATCTCAGAAATCCTTAAAGTATCCAGTCAGTGTAACACTGCATACAGCAAAGCCAGCAGAATGTTGGGGTGCATCAGTAGGAGCTTCGACAGCAGGAATGGGGACATCATTGTACCTCTTTATAGATCACTGGTAAGACCTCATATGGAGTACTATGTCCAGTTTTGGAGACCTCACATTAAGAAGGACATCAATAAGCTGGAGACGGTCCAGAGAAAGGCCACAATGATGATGAACATCTGAAAGAACTGAATTTGTTCTCGCTCAGATCTAGAAGGGAGAGGGGGGACATGATCGAGACATTCAGGTACCTAAAGGGCATCAACAAAGTTCCCTACTCAGAATTGTTTACTAGGTCCAATAACACTAACATGAGAGGACACAACTGGAAGCTCAAGGGGGAACTTCAAGCGCAACATCAGGAAGCACTTTTTCTCAGAGCAAGTGACAGTACCTTGGAACAGTTTGCCCTCTGACGTAGTGGAGGCAAAAATGGTCATTGCATTCAAACTAGGGTGGGACAGGACTTACATGCAACATGGGTCAGGGGAGGGTTCTTGCCTGAAATGCAAAGTCTAAAGGATAGACTCTAGGGCCCACTAGGGGTTTCTGCAAACCTACAGGCAGACTAGATGGACTATTGGTCTCCTTCTGCCGTCACCTTTCTATGTTTCCTACACCCTCCTGTTCTTGTCTACCCCCTTTCTAGTCTCTTTCATCCCCCTTGACCCTCTCCTGCTCCTCCCTTGAAGCTTTTTAGCGTAGTCCCCTACCCCAACATGCACTGTGCACTTAGCCGTTTCCGATGTCCCCTTTTCTTTGATGTACGTATGCTGTTGTTATATTTTTGCCATTTCATTACTGCTACTGTTGTTATTTTTTTGCCATTTCCTCACTGCTGCCTCTGTGTTATAATTATATTTTTGCCATTCCATTACTGCTACCTCTGGGTTTTAGCCTACATCTGTATTTTGTTATATAAGATTGCAACATTTTATTCCTCCTCTTTCCCCTTCGCACCTAGAAATGTCCTCGGCTCAGTGTGCCTTTCCTGGTTACCGACTTGTAAATAAAATAAATCTGATATTTGGTGTGAGTTTGCTGGGAAATGCCTAACCGGATTTTTTTGAACCCCTGCCACATTAGCCAGATATTTACCGGCTACATTTGGATGTTGCTGATGTTACTGTGGATTCCTGAGTGCATACCAGGTCCATATATTTTGGTGCTGCTCTCCACTTGCCTCGTTTTGGAGAGATATAGTGCTCCAAATGGAACAGTAGACTCACACTTGAAGGCCTGGTGTGCTCCAGCATGGTGCTTTTGTTGGTACACCTGCAGAGCCTATGCATTTCCCCCTGCTCTGTGGCCTATTTGTACATTTTGGCACTGAAAAAGGCTGTTGCCAGAAGGTGGAGGCAGTCTTGCCCTCTCTCCAGAGCCTCCTAGCAGGAGATTATGATTGAAATTTACAGGATGGAATGTATGTGCAACAACCATAAGAAAGTGGGTTACAGATTATCACCTTTGCATTGTGAGGCATACGGGCCGCAGGCCAAGGACCACAGCACCCAGGGTGTTGATTAATCCCCAATAACCCCATACCCTGGAGTGGGTTATTGCGCTTATAACGTGGGGTTACCACAGTATAAAAAAACGAAAGGAAAGTTTATATGAAATGATGAAAAAGTGTGGATTTTAGGAAGTATCTTTCCCCCACACCATTGACTACCCTTTTTAACAAATCTTGGGAGGATGGTGTGGTACCTAAGGACTGTAGGAGGGCGGCTGTGATTCCCCTTCACAAAAGTGGGAGGAAAGCAGAGGCAGGAAACTACAGACCTGTTTGTTTGACCTCAGTGGTAGGGAAAATGATGGAATCACTTCTGAAAATAGAATTATTGAGTACCTAGAGGCCAGCAGGGCACAGGACCCAAGGCAGCATGGATTCACAGCGGGAAGGTCATGTCAGACGAATCTAATAGATTTCTTTGACTGGGTGATCAAAGTAGTAGACCAGGGAGGGGCTGTGGACATGGCCTACCTAGACTTTAGCAAGGCATTTGACACAGTCCCACACAAAAGATTAATGAACAAATTAGCCAGCCTTGGAGTGGGTCCCAGGGTGGTAGCCAGGGAAAAAATTGACTAAACAACAGGACACAGAGGGTAATAGTAAATGGAGTCCACTCTGAAGAAAGGGGGTTACTAGCGGGGTACCGCAGGATTCAGTACTGGGTCCGGTCCTTTTTAATGTCTTTATAAGTGACATTGCAGAGGGACTGGAAGGAAAAGTATGCCTCTTTGCAGACGACACAAAGATCTTCAACAGGGCTGATACACGAGAGGGGGGTGGAAAGGATGAGAAGGGACTTGGCAAGGTTGGAGGAATGGTCAGAAGTATGGCAGCTTAGATTCAATGCAAAGAAGTGGAAAGTAATGCTCCTGGGAAACAAAAACCGAGGGGAAGCGTACACAGTGTGGGGGGGATGTACTAACAACAACAGGACCTGGGGGTAGCCATATCAGATGACCTAAAGGTAAGCAACCAATGTGAGAAGGCAGTAAGGAGGGCTGGGGGGATACTGGGATGTATAGAAACAGGCATCACCAGTAGAAAACAGGAAGTTGTTATCCCTCTGTACAGACAGTTGGTGAGACCCCATCTGGAGTACTGCATGCAGATCTTACTTCGAGATACAGCTCTTGCAGCAGGTTATACCATTAGGACTGAAGCTGTCAGGCGTCAGGTCCGCACGGAAATTTTCTAGCTAGCGGTCTTCAGCCCGAGGACCGCCCTCTGGCCCGTCGGTCCGCCCCGGCGTCGGGCGTAGTACATAAGGAGGCGGTCCCCACAATCCTCAGTTCTTTTCCCACCGTCGCCATCGCAAGTATCGGCCTCTCAGTCCTTTTTCTAGCGCATACGACCTTTTAGAGCTACGACGTTTCGCCTTCCTTCACAGTTCTAGATTCAACTGATGTCCTTCCAAATACTTCTCTGAGGGTCACCAATCGGGTGTGCTCATATGCAAACAGAGATCCTTTAAGGATCCACATTTGCCCGCGCGCGCCTAGGCCCGAACACGACACAAAGGCCTGCTCCTTCTGCCAAGGCTTCAACAGTCGCACCAGGATCTGCTGCCAGAAGGCCCCTCAAGCGTTTCTCTTAGAGGAGAAACTGAAAACCATGGACAAGGAATCTTCTTCCAGGGGGGAGTCATCGGGTAAAACCCACAAGCACCAGGAAAAACACCGGGAGAAGGGAAGGCCCAGGTCCCCTGTGAGGGCCTCGGACTCCCGAAGCTCCGGATCGTGATCGGACCACTCTCCCTCCAGGGCTCAATCGCAACCTCCCCTGGTTCCGGTCAGATCCTCCAGCGGCTCCTCTTCCCTGCAGCCCCTGAAGACTTCCAGGCTGTCAGCATCTTCCACTCCATCTAAGGCCTTGTCGAAGTCTGGGGAGCACCACAAACCATCTTCCCGCCAGGGGGACTCTGACGCCAGGTCGGTTTCCCAGCCTCCGCGTGGGTCGGACCCAGTTCCTCGCAAGACCAAGGACCTGACGTCCCTCAAACGACGCGGGCATCACCGGGCGCTCCAGGAGCGCAGCACCAAAACACCTGTCACTGGGCAGGCGTCGCTTGAGGGCCGGCCAGGGGCCGAATGCTGGCTTCCCCAGAGAAGAGGACCGCACCACCATCGCCGGCTGATGCCAGTCGGAAGGACTCGTCGGAGGAGTATACCACACAGCCTGAGGACCAGGTGGGCGACACTGGAGATGCTGAGCTCCCACGGGAACCTTCCCCGGAGTGGGAGACTCCCGGGGACCCAACGCCTGACCCTGGCGACAGGCCGCCGGCGCTGGGCCCTTCGTCGGGCATGAACTTAGCAGAGGTAAAGGAGCTCTTTACCTTCTGGTGGGACACCATCAGGAAAGATGTGGTCACCACACGTCCTCCTCCTCCTCGTACTCCAGCTCCACCTCCTCCTACTCCTTCACCACCTACGCCCCCTCCTCCACCTAAGGGGCATGTAGGATGGTCGCCAACCCCCAAGGAGCAAACACCACCTCCTTGGGGCAGATCCTCAGACAGGAGAAGACCTCCCTCCAGATCCACCTCAGGGTCACCCAGTCCCAAGAGACCCAGACGACACTGGTACACCCCGTCTGGGGAGGATTCTAGATCTGACACCTCAGGGCGCTCCAGATCCCCTTCTCCCATCAGCATGCCCTCTACGGACCCACACGACCTACTTAGGTCTCCTCCGGATGATCCCTCTTTCACGGAGATCGTGAGGCACACCCAGGAGAATATGGGGTGGGATGCTGAAGAGCTCGATCCTGAGAGACAACGCCTTGCCCGCTACCTTCGGCAGAAAGACCCAAAGCCCATGGTAGTGCCGCCCCTGGTGGATACCTTTGCAGACGTCACCAAGGCTGCCTGGAAATGTTCGCATTCTACTCCAGCAGTGCCGAAGAAGGCTGACCGCCTATACAAGGGCCCTAGGGAGGACCAGTATCTGGCGAACCATCCTCTGGCTGACTCCCTGGTCATCACTGCTTCACATGACTGGTCACAAAGACCTCAGCATTTGAGCACACAGCCACCGGAGCAGGAATCCAAGCAATTGGATGTCCTGGGTAGGCACACGTACGCGGCTGCGACTTGCACCATCAGGTCACTGAATTACCTCACTCACATGGTTCAGTTCCAGAATGCACTGTGGGAACAGGGACAGGATCTGGTTGAGAAGATGCCCAATGGTGACCAAAAAGAGGAGCTCTTGAACCTCCTCCGCACGGGTTCGGATGTGGGGACCCAGGTGCTCAGAGCCGCATATGATTCTGCGGACTCTTCAGCCAGAGCTGCAGCCTCAGGCATGTGTCTCCGGAGACACTCTTGTCTCCGTGTCTCCCGGTTTTACCCTGGACATCCAGAAGAACATCCTAGACGTCCCTTACAACGGTGAGGTCCTATTTGGTGAAGCCTCCGAGAAGGTGATCACCAAACTTCAAGATGCAGGGAAGGCAGTCAGACCTGTACAGGCCATGTACAGGTCTCAGCCCAGTTCCTTTCGTAGGAACCAGAGCCGATTTTGAGGCCAGCTGCAAAGACAACAGCCACGTTCCGGCCAACAGCAGAGGGGCACTTTCACCCGCAAAGCCCAGGCCAAGTCATCCCCAGGCAGAGGCCAACGATTTGTAGTCGGCCCAGCCTGCCGGATCGAACGCTGCCACAGCATGACTCGTTCCCGGCCCCCGCCCCTCCTCAGGATCAACGGGAAAAGAAAGTTGGGGGTCGCATCGCACGCCACCTGCCAAGGTGGCTGTCGATCACCACCGACAGGTGGGTTCTGCAACTGGTCAAAAAAGGCCACTATATAGAATTTGTAGGCAGCCCACCTACAAGACCTCCCCTGCTTTCCCGATATTTGGGTCAGCATGCCCTGCTCATACAGCAGGAGGTGCTTGCGCTTCTGGAAAAAGAATCCTTAGAGCACATTCCGGAGAACCAGACAGGACTAGGGTACTATTCTCACTTCTTCCTGGTTCCAAAGAAAACAGGGGACCTCCGTCCAATACTGGACCTCAGCGACCTCAACCTGTCGGTCGTTTACAAATACTTCCGCATGGTGACCCTTCCAAGCCTAATTCCCATGCTGAAGCGAGACACCTTTCTGGCATCTTTGGACATGCAGGACGCCTACCTGCACATTCCAATTGCTCAAGCGCACCAGAGATTCCTGCGCTTCGAGTTTCAGAGCCGCCATTATCAGTTCCGAGCTCTTCCCTTCAGGCTGTCATCAGCAACTCGCATTTTTACGAAGTGCATGGCAGTCGTAGCAGCGTCTCTGAGGAGACAAGGCCACTACATGTTCCCATACCTGGATGACTGGCTTCTCATGGCACCCTCCAGGGAGGCACTGACGACGGCCATTCACTGCACCCAGTCCCTTTTTCAATCACTGTATATTCTCATCAACTATGAGAAGTCACTCCTGGTGCCGTCCCAGAAACTGCAGTTTATAGGAGCAGTTCTGGACACCGTCAGAGGGAAAGCTTGTCTTCCCTCGGACAGAGCGGAACACATCAGATCCCTCATCAGGGACCTGTCGGTGAAGAAGACCGTCCTAGCCAGATCGGTTCTTCGCCTGCTCAGACACATGGCTGCGGCCATTGCAACAGTCCCAATGGCACGGCTCCCCATGCGGGTAACCCAGTGGATGCTAAGGGTGCAGTGAGACCAAAGGCAAGACCATCTACAGCAGCCAATTCTAATCACGAATGCCGTGATTCGGGATTGGCAATGGTGGCTAGATCCGGGGAACCTTTCCGTGGGGGTTTCCTTCGTAGCACCGTCTCTGACTGTGACACTCTTCCACAGATGCCTCAGAGCTCGGGTGGGGAGCACACCTGGACGGTGATCGGTCTCAGGGCCTTTGGACAGCCCAGGAGTCTCATCTCCACATCAACATTTTGGAAATGAGGGCAGTCCTTTACGCTCTGCAAGCCTTCCAGTCGGAGATTCCACTGGGTACACGCCTGTTACAAACAGACAATACCGCGGTGATGTATTACCTCAACAAACAAGGAGGCACTCACTCCTACCCGCTTTGCAGGGAGGCCATGAGAGTGTGGGAGTGGATATTGCAACACGGTGCAAACCTAATTGCAGTACATGTCCCGGGAGTGGACAACACCATCGCAGACAGTCTGAGTCGCTCTCAGGCCAGAGTCCATGAGTGGGAACTTCTACAGGAGGTGGCAGAGGTTCTGTTTCACAGATGGGGCACTCCAGAGTTAGACCTTTTCACGTCCCCATCCAACGCAAAACTGCCCAATTTTTGCTCGCTAGATCCAGGGCCTGGTGTTTTCTGGCGAGACGCATTTTCCCTCTCCTGGGCAGGCAGATTCCTCTATGCCTTCCCTCCTTCCCTGTTGATCCAGAGAGTTCTCTTAAAACTTCGCAGGGAGCAAGCGACGCTCATTTTGATCGTGCCTTTCTGGCCCAGACAAATTTGCTTCCCTCTTCTGCATCAGCTATCCCGGGAACCTCCAGTTCCTTTGCCAATCAGCTCCCATCTGTTGTCTCAGGAGGCGGGTTCATTGGTCCATCCAGACTTACGTTCATTGAACCTGCACGCTTGGCTCCTAGAGACATAGCCATGATGCAACACGGGTCTAAGAAGTGGCAGATGTACTCTCTGCTGCCAGAAAACCGCAACCTGACGCGAACGACGCCATGAAATGCAGTGATTCTGTTTGTGGGCTCAAGCGCGCAGTTTCTCGCCATTAGACTGTCCCGAAAAGCTGGTCTTGGACTACCTGCTTTCCCTTTTTCATTCCGGACTGGCTTACTCCTCGATTAAAGTGCACCTTTGTGCAATTTCTGCTTACCATGCCCCAGTAGGCCATCGGACGGTGGCCCAGCTGGACAATACTCATGCCTTTTTAAGGGGAGTCCTCCACCTTAGACTGCTCATCAAGGATCCAAATCCTCCTTGGGACTTACCCTTCGTCCTGGAGCAGCTTACGCTGCCACCTTTTGAACCAGCTGCGGATAGCAAGCTACGTTTTCTCTCTTGGAAAACATTATTTTTAGTTGCTGTTACTTCGGCGAGAAGGATCTTGGAATTGCATGCTCTTATGTGCAAAGAGCCTTATTTGGTTTTCCATCAGGACAGGGTATCTCTAAGGACAAACCCAAAGTTTTTGCCTAAGGTGGTTTCAGCCCTCACCCTTAACCAGGATATTGATTTACCAGTGTATTTCCCAAGGTACACTAATCGAGGAGAAGCCCTTCTGCACACCCTCGACATGCATCAGTGCCTCAGATACTATCTGACCAGAACCAAACAGTTTCGAATGGCGGACCAAATTTTCGTCTTCTTTGCTCACAGGATGAAAGGATCTCCTGTCTCCAAACAGTCACTCTCGAGGTGGCTCATCCAGTGCATCACTTTCTGTTATGACAAGCACAATAAACCCTTACCGGGTGCGGTCAAGGGTCATTCCACAAGAGGGATGGCTACTTATTTTGCATCATTAAAGAACATCTCCACCTCAGCTATTTGCGCTGCAGCTACTTGGAGCTCTGTGCATACCTTTATCAGACATTACAGTCTGGACATTGCATCGAGGCGAAGAGCAGGGTTCGGTCTAGCCATCCTTCAGGGACTTCTGTCCTAGGCTTGAGTAATATTGAGATCTCTGCCTTTCCTCCTCCCAGTGGTGCACGATTGCCACTATTGCTTGGAAATCAGTCCTAATGGTGTAATCTGCTGCAAGAGCTGTATCTCGAAGTAAGATAGTACAGTTACATAAGAACTTACCATAACAGTAGAACTTCGAGAACAGCTCTTGCAGCAGGTACCTTCCCGCCCACCATCCCCCTTTTTGGAGGTAGGTCGTAGTCAAGCACCCATCTTAGGTGATGGGTCATTCCTATTTTACTAGTCTTTGCCATCTGGTGGCAGATCATCTGTCTCCTCTTCTGATGTCATCCAGCGGCCGGGAGTCTCCAGCGGGAGAACTGAGGATTGTGGGGGGACCGCCTCTTTATGTACTACGCCTGACGTTGAGGGTGGGACCGACGTCGGAGGTGGTCCCCGCTGAAGACTACTAGCTAGAAAATTTCTGTGGGGTCCTGACGCCTGACGGCTTCAGTCCTCATGGTGTAACCTGCTGCAAGAGCTGTTCTCGAAGATCTACTGTTACTATAAGTTCTTACGTAACTGTACTTTCTGGAGACACCATCTCTGCAAAGACATAGACAGGATGGAGGCAGTCCAGATGACGGCAACTAAAATGGTGCAGGGTCTGCACCAGGAGCCATACAAAGAGAGACTAAAGTAGCTTAATATGTATACCCTAGAGGAAAGGAGGAAGAGAAGGGACATGATAGAAACTTTGAAGTACCTCAAGGGAATGAACAATGTCCAGGAGGGTAGCATCTTTCAGAAAAAGAGATGTGCAAGAACAAGGGGGCACAATTTGAAGATAGAGGGGGACGGCTCAAGGGCAATGTGAGGAAGTATTTTTTCATGGAGAGGGTGGTGGAAGCATGGAACGGCCTTCCTGAGGAGGCCATAGGGTCAAAACAGTGGGAGAATTCAAGAATGCTTGGGAAAGACATAAGGCAATTCTGGTGGGGGGAAGGAAGAAGTAGACTGTTGGTTAACTAGGATCTGCAGCTTATCCAATAGGTAGGGAAATGGGCAGACTGGGTGAGCCAAGCGGTCTTTATCTGCCATCAATGTCTATGTTTCTATGTTTCATACAAAGTAGTCCCACTGTTTACTACACTGTGTTGTCCTGCTGGAAATGCTTCATGTAGCAGTACAGGCAGATTGATCAGTGCCAGATACCTTTGTGCAGTTTAACTGTGTTGGGCACACATACCTATTTCCATTCATACCCTTCTGTACTTCACCTGAGCGGCACAGACTGTTATGGGCGGCACGGGCGCAATGGAGAAGGATTACATGCTGCACTGTTTACAAACATGACCGACCACATCAGTAACCGAACAAGGAACACAGATCTGCTAATTTGCCACATGGTGCTAAACAAAACCGGCAACATTACAACGTCAGCAGGCATGTGAGAGTAAGAAACAGCAACATTGCAGGAATCACACGGTGTGCTACACAGTAGGCAGTTTGACACATGGTGCAGCAACATTAATAACAGCAATGACTGGCACACGGCAGCATTGGGTCTCTCTTCATTACCACAGTCACGGATAGACAGTGCCCCTCCCCCAACCCAACAGAGAGCGAGAGAGAGAGAGTAAGGAAGTGCCCTGCCCCTTTCGCCCTGTTACTTGTACCTGCAGTCACTACCACTTTGCTGTCACTCTGCATGGCCCTATCTCTGACACTGACCTCCGTTCTCGATGGCCGAAGGCAAATGTCTGGACGCTTGTCTGTGCTGGCCACAGCACTCTTGCTGTCACTCGCTTTCTGTCTCTCTAGGTGCTGTGCGATTGGTGAGTGTGGTGCTGGGAGGGGAGGGGCAAGGATGGGGAATCTGCCTTCACTCTCGCTGTCACTGTCTGTGTGTCTCTAGGTGCTGTGCAGTAGGTGATCATGGTGTTGGGACGGGGGGATGGGGAATCTGTATCTGCCTCTCACTCTCTCTCACTGTTTTTGGGGGGGGGACACGGAAGCAGAGGGGGTACACTGCCATGGGCCAACAACTGTATACCAGCAGGGGACACTGATAGAGGGACACACACAGACAAACAGGCAGAGAGAGAGAGCAAGGGGACACTGTGGCACTTCAGATTTAGAAGTCCCCAACTCATACTCTCTCTCAGTTTCTCTCTCTGTTACTCTCTCTCGCTCTCTCTCTCTCTCATCGTGCATAGTTCACTGTTCTCTGTTGGGGCAGGGGGAACAAGAACTGTGGCTGCCGGGAGCTGACATTGTTGGTGGGTGGGCCAGGGGTACCCAAGCACAGGCTGCTATAAGGAGAACGGGGGATAGAATACACACCATGGGGCATGCGACAAATGCTTTGAGAGGGAGAAACAACACTACAGGACTTCGAGACCAACACTTGAAGCTGCCACTCACTTCGTAGCCTTTACAAATGGCTGCCTTGTACTGACATTTGTTCAAGTAGCTAAGGAGTCCTGTTCTGCCCAGTGATTCTGTGTCTTGCCCCCTCATACCAACTGTGCATATATTGTGGATTATCAACAGTCAGGTGATGCTGATTGACCAGTTGTCTTACTATCATACTAAAATGCCAGCAGAGTAGGCCTAAGGGTCTTTCGTGTCTGCTCGTTTGGTCAGCCCCCAACCTGGGAGCTGACCTTGCTGTCCCCCCCAAACCCCTTAGGCTTCTCCATTCCCAGTCCAAGATATTCCCCCTGTATTGGACTTTGCCAGTACAACCCTACCCCTGTACCTGTCCCAACCCCTCCACAGTCTCTGCCTCCAGTAGTCACCTGGGCAGCGCATTCCATGGTTCCACCTCCCTCTCAGTAAAGTAGCACCTCCTCCTTTCCACCCTGAGTCTTCCCCCTCTAGCTTCCACCCGTGCCCTCTAGTTGCCTCCCCCTTTCCTTTGGAGCACCCCGACTGATCCTCCCGTATTTAGCCCCTTCATGTACTGGAAGACCTCTATCACGTTTCCCCCATCCCTCCTCTCCTGCAACATGTTGAGCTCCTCAAGCCTCTCCCCATAGGTCCTTTCCTCCACACCCCAGATAATTTTATTTGCCCTCCTCTGGACCCTTTCCAGGAGTGCAATGTCCCTTTTTAAGTGCGGCCTCCAAAACTGCACACAGTACTCGAGGTGCAGCTTAACCAAGCAGTTGTAGAGAAGGATTATCACTTCCCTCCTTCTGGAGGTAATCCCCCTAGCGATGCATCCCAACATCCTATTGGCTTTGGCCGGTGCCCTCCTACAAGTCTCAGAGTTGTTCATTTTGACATTCATCATCACCCCCAGGTCCCTCTCAGCCATCGAGGCTTGAAGCATTATCCCCCCCTAAGGCTATACACTTGGCCTGGGTTTCTGGTGCCCAGGTGCAGAACCCTGCATTTCCCTGCATTGAACCTCAGACTCCACTTCCTTGACCACCTCTCTAGAGCATTTAGGTCGTCCTTCAGGGTAACCCTTCCCTCCTCCCCATCCACCATTGCTCCCAACTTCGAGGCATCCGCAGAGAGACTCATTTCACTCTTGATACCCTTCCTTATGTCAGAGACATAGGCATTAAACAGGAGGGGCCCTAGGACCGATCCCTGAGGGACCCCACTGATGACCCTCCTTGGAAATGAGACTAACCTCCCAACCACGACCCTCTGGGTATGCTCCGAGAGCCAAGTTCTTATCCATCTGATCATCTGTTTCCCCACACCCATTTCCCCCCAGCTTATCCAACAGACCCCCATGAAGAACTGAGTTAAATGCCTTGCTGAAGTCCAGAAAGAGGATGTCCACCAGCCTGCCCTGGTCCAGGGCACTCGTCTCCCAGTCGGACAACTCTACAAGGTTTGTCTAACATGATTTTCACAGGACAAAGCCACACTGTCTATCATCCAGGTACTCCAACTTCTCCAGTACCCCCCAACCTCTCCATGATAATACCCTCCATCACCTTGCCCACCACTGATGTTAAGCTGATGGGCCTGTAGTTCCCTGCCTCCTCTCTTGATCCTCTCTTGTGGATAAGCACGATATGTGCCACCCTCCAGTCCTGGGGCACCCACCCCATCATCAGAGAGATGTTGAAAAGGTCCATCAGGGGTTCCGCCAGGACATCCACCAGCTCCCTCAGTACCCTGGGATGTAATTCATCCGGCCATGGTGCTTTCTCCATCCTAAGGGACCTGAGGGCTTCCCTCATTCTCTCTGCTGGGATTTCCACCTTCACTTCCTCTCCTTTGGCCCCTTGGTCTTCCTCTTTTCTCATACCCCATGTTATAATATGGCATATATAACATGACAAACTCCCCAGATTTCAAAGGTAGTGGCATGGATGGGTAATTTATAATATGTCTCAGAATACTGATATTGTTCCTTCAAGAGAACATTGACATGTGTAATTATCACATTAGAGATGGGTCTTGCTGTGCCTAGGGATTAGGGGAAGACTTAACTGAATGCTGCCTGATTTTTGACTTTGAATACATAGTTGGGAAACATGCCCCCTGAATACATATAATTTCATACTGTACATGACAAGCTGGTAATATATATTTATTTGTTTTTGTTAAACGGGTAAGTGCACTAGACAAAAACTTGCCTATTTTCTGGCACGACCCGGGAGAGAACAGTTACAGAGAGCAGAAGACATGTTCAGATTCTGAGAACAAAAACATTTACAATAAGCAAAAGCAAAGACATTTTCAACATACAGAATTGTTTGGAAAACTCCAGGGGTTACAGAGGTGAGGGATTAAAGTGCAGTGGATTCAAAGATTTTGGCACAATCAATTGTCAGTAAAATAAGATCAGAATACGTTTGGTAAAGCTGAAATTTAGACAGATAGTACAAAACAATTCAGCAGTCTAAATCTGGGATAGCAAAGTAAGACTATAGTGCACATATTCAGGCAGCGGAGACAAGAAAAGCGGAGAAGTGTCTAAGTGCTGTGGTATAGTGAAATAAACTCCCTCGGGGCTGAGAAATGAAAAACAGGAGCAGGCTAAATTAAACTTACTAGAGAAAGCAGAAGAGATTTGAGACCACAATGGGATGAGGGTAAGGAAAACCTGCAAAGAAGTGAGATTGATTAATGAGGGAGATTTGCTTTAATGTACCTGTCACAATGTTCTCTTTTCTAATAAAAAAAAAAATGTTAAGGAAAAAAAAATACATTTCTTTTTTAGCTCTCACACCTTGAGCAGGAGCAGGACAGAGTGAATTTAACAGACAGTGAATGGTGTGAGTGGGCATTGAAGGATTTATGCAAGCAATAATACCTGGTTGGTGGTATTAGGCAATCACGAGACCGCCCGAAGGGTATAATGAGGCCTGATGTCACAGGTGAAGGTCTGGTATGGCCTATACTGCCCACCCTGGAGGTTTTATTGCACTTAGAAAATGGGCTACGTGTTTTATTTTTATTGTATTTTAAAAATAAAATAATGCCATAAAAATGAGTAAACATGAGATTTTAGGTTTTAAAGTAGTTCCTGTGCTGGTATGTCTGCCAGTAGAGGGCACTGCGGTGTTTGATGGCTATTTTTTTTAAACTTGTCCCCTGACAATGTCCATTTTTCTCCAGCTTAGGTTCCTTTTCAGTTGTCAGCCCCGCACCTTTTGCCCTGTTTTAAGCCCTCACCTCTCCGTGGTCCGAGTGAGCTGAATGCTGCATTTATCTACTGGTGGCTCACCGCTCCATGCTTTATTTATGTACCATTGCCTTGAGGATGAGACCAGCAGTACTTTCTTGGTTTCCACACCTGCAGATGGAGAAATGCTGCTGGCTTGTGCAGAAGGGAAAGTGGGTGACTGGCCAGAAGTTGGGTACACAGTGCTGCTTATCGAACCAGCAGCATCAACAATGAAGCTACACAAGGTCTTTATTTATTAAAATAAAAAAACAATATTAAGAATTTAAATTGGTAGTACTGAGCATGAGACGTGCTGGTGCTAGTAGTCTGAAGTGAACGTTTTCTTAAAAAGGGGAGAATATAACGATTTAATATGTAAGTGTGTGGGAAATTCTTGATAACTGTCATTTTCTGTGGCAGTTGGCAGTTGCTTGCTATTTGTAGTTGATGGGGCGAGGCAACTTGCTAAATGTGAAACAAAGATGGCTGACATCAAGGCTTCAAATTTAGTTGGGCACAGTGATTTTTGTTGTGGTGTGGCAAATTTGGCTTTCACTTGTTATTTGCAAGGCTCTGCTGGTGCTTAATATTACCAGCTTGGCATGGCTGTCAGCCAGAGAGCAGCGAATCTTCAGCCCAATTTTCTGATAAATATAATGTATTTTTTCTAACTCTATAATGGTGATGAGAGGAGTAGAAATCCTTTTATTTTTTGTGTTTTTTTTTTTTACCTGTGTGTGTCAGGTTGTCAGCCAGCTACTGAGTGAAGATAAAGTATGCTGCTTTGTGAGACACAAGGTCTCTCAGTGGGCTGTGTGCTGTGTCAGTGGAGGGGAGGCCTGGTGGTGTCTCACTTCCTGGTCACCTCACAAGTCATACAGCTCTGTGGCTTCTGCATGCAGTGGGTGTGGGTGTCTCATCGGCATGTAAATTCAGTAAGGCAACCACTGTGAGCAGTCATTGTCGGTGCCTAATAGTGGCTGCATCATGGGACTCGTGGCATCATCTTTCATGCATGTGTTGTCAGTGCATGTAGAAAACACGAGAAGAACAGGAGGTGAAACGGAAGCAGGGCAGAGGAAGGGAGCAGATAAATGTTCCCCCACGCCAGGTCCAACACTTACATGTTCAGCAAGCAGTAGTGGCAGAGAAGGAGTTGCTCATGATGGGACAGGGATGGTCAGGGGCAGCGAGGACAAGGACTGAGTATGTGATGGTACAGTCAAAGGAACCATGATTCACTAGTCACGAAAAATCTACTGGTTCCACTCTTACTGCTGTGCAAGCAGCATTCAGTGCAGGTCGTCCATTGCTTCTGGTGATAGAACCATCCTGAGTAATCCAGAAGCACACCAGTTTCCCCCCCGCTTCTTTCTTCAAGTGCTTCCAGTTTTCACAGCATACGAATAAAGCCAAATTGAATTGTAAATAATGACTACATTAAAATAAAAACCATAGAATGGCTCATGCTTTAGAAAGCAACACTTCTAGGGGCATGGATATGGTGCACTATCTACACTCTGGCACCCTTCCTTTCTCCTTTAAATATGCTGGATGTTTTCAAACTAAGCTCCTCCCACCCACCCAAATGGTATACTCCTCAAATCTGCCACATGACATCAGATCTTCCCTTCTGATGGAAGAGTAAGGTCTCCTCCTTCGCAGCTTCATGCCTGCTATATGCCTATTCTTAGTGCACCATTGGCAAACTTGTTTTCTATCGATTTTGCGAGTATACTTCTCGGTTCCACTCTGTCATTGCAATGCCATTGTAGACCGAGAGGAATCCAAATCCAGTCCAGGATTTAAACGTTAAATACAATGCAGCCAGATGATGTCAAGGATGAACCCACACTCCTCCTGCATCTACTGCCTCAGGGCAGAGCATGATGCTGCTGCCTGCGGCCTCTGCAAACTCTGTTACCATTGTCCCTTGAAAACTGCTATACCCATCTTCTTCTTGACCAGCCGACCAAACAGGACCCACCAGTTTGCTCCAAGGAAGCCTGCAAGGCAGTTTACATGGCTGTGGGATCTGCGGCCCAGCTTGCTGCAATGGAAGAGGTGGTGGCTCAGGCTGCAGCGGGAGCCTCATCTGTCTGCATTGTTCCCTGCTATAGCCAGTATTGGGGCTTCATTCTCGGGAACATTTCGGGACATGTGTAAATCCCTGCAGACCTTGCTGGGAGGATCCCTCACACCACAGCAGCAAGAGAAAAGCCAAGAAGTCCCGCTGTTGGTCATGGGACCAGGAATGAACTCGCTCTTCCAGCTCCCATGATTCCCACGATCACTCAGCGGCTCTTGAGTGCTTGGCTTCAGCCAAGCCTGTTTTGGATGAGGGACAGGCTGCTAGCTCCACTGTATTCCCGTCGGGCTTGTCGGCCACAACACAGGCTGACCAGGTAGTCGAGATTTTTCTCGAACCAGTTGACCCCTTATTGGAAGGAGTTGAGGATGACTTGCTCACTAGAACTCTGGTCCTTTCGAGTCTCTCTCAGGGGGTCAGGGGCAGCCAGTGTATCCAGCTGTCTCTTCCCAGGAATTGCCTCCCTCTGGGGTCATGCAGCAGGAGCCAGTCCCTGTAATCTACACATCCTCTATGCCTGCCGATGACCTATTTGTCGGTCGAGGTCTCAGTTGAGATCAAGGTCAAGGGAATCCTCGCACTCCTGGTCTCATTCCTCAGGGAGGCACCACTGCAGGCGTTCCTAATCTTCGTCAACTGGTGAAGACTGGATCTGTCACAGGCTGTGATGGCGCTACGAGGACCTGCTATGGCAGCAGTGGACCTTGGTTGGGCAGGGTAGGGCCCTTCCCTCAACCTCAATGATTCCTTGATCACTTCTGGTCCAGCCCATTTCAGTTCTGCCAAGACAGGTGTCTTCTATCTGGCTACCAGCTTTCCAAACTGGTTGTCCATGGAGATTTCCCACTCAGATGACTCCCAAGTGGTGCACAGTGAGAAACAACAAAGGGCCATGTTTGAGGAGTCCTGTTATGACTTGGATGGGTCCTTCATGCAGTCCTCGAGGACCACTGGCTTCAACCGGGATTCAGCCAAAGAACTAACCATTGACCATGGGCTGGTATCTTTTGGGGCTATGCTCAGACTGATCTCTGCATCTATGGAAATCCCTCTGGAACCAGCTCAGAAGAGGGCTGTATACCTTCTCACTGAAATTTTCTACAGGGATGAATCCTGTGGGGTCGTCTTCCCGATGGCCAAGGTCATCCTGGGACCAGCTCTGGAACTTTGGCAGCATCCAACCTCCTGTTCAGCACCCTCTGCCTGTATGGTCTGCAAGTATTTGGTCCCTACCGGCACTTTGTCTGGTTTCTTGGACCATTCTTTGGCTGTGGGGTTGGTGGCCAATTCCATTTTCTGGAAGACTGGCAACATTTGGGATGTGGACAAGCCTCTGGACAAGGAGTCCAAAAAGCTGAACCACACAGCAAAGACGGTACATGCTGCATCCTCCCTGTATACCTGTCAGGCGAGTTATGCCTTGGTGATGGCCAGCTTTGATCACTTCCTGATGGGAGTCCTCGACAGTGTCCTCACTTGCCTTTCTGCTGATCTCCAGATGGTGGTTAAGATGGTCAAAGACCATGGTCGAGCGCTGGCTAATCACCAGCTCCAGATGGCCTTAGACATCCTCAACTCTTGCGCCAGATCTATGGGAGCAGCTGTTGCAGTGCATCGCATGGCCTGGCTACAGATTTCCACCTTCGCACCAGGCATCCAGCACAAATTAGCAAACGTCCCCTTCCTGGGCACTGTCTTTGGCCTGGAGATGGAGGGGCTTCTCACTAGGACTGAGCAGTACAGTGCCACCTTGGATTCTATGACCTTCTCACAGAAGGAACAGAAAGGGCAGAAGCTAAAAAAGAAGCCCTTTCAGGTGCAGCAGCCCAGGAAGCAGCAGCCTAGGCAGGGGCACTTTCAGACTTGGAGCCCCAGACCAAACTTTGCTGGCCAGAGCCACAGAAAGAGCAGGGGTAGGGGTGGTGGTGCCCCTCCAGGATCTGGTATAGGTGCCCCTGCCAAACCTACCTAGTGACCAGTTGGGGGGTGTTTGCCTCCTGCCCCACCTCCCTGTGGGAGGTCAGCTTCATCATTTCTGGCGCACATGGTCCATCATTACCTTGGACAGATGGATGGTGGGCAGAGGATTACCTCTCAATTTCGAGGCTGTCCTGCCATGCCAACACAACACTCCAAGGTGAGCCACAGTGTTGCAGGACATGCTGTGCACCCTCAGGGAGGACGTTGCTCAACTCCTCAAGAAAGGAGCCATAGCCCATGTCCCAGACACCATAGCGGGGAAGATTTTGTGTCCTGGTACTTCCTGATCCTGAAATGGACAACGGGCTGGCACCCCATACTGGATCTTCTTGATCAGAATCAGTTCTTCAAGAAGTGCAAGTTCCAGATGGTCGCTCTGAACCAGTAGTACCATCCCTCGAGCAGGGCATGTGGTTCTACTCCCTGGACCTCCAGGACACCCTCTTCCACATTCCAGTCCATCCATCCCACTGGTGGTACCTTTGATTCCATGCAGAGGGTGTTCTGTATGAGTTCCAGGTCAAGTCATGCCTTTCAGCTTGTCGTCCATGCCCAGGGTCTTCAAATGCAAGGCAGTAGTGGCTACATTCCTGAGACGCCGAGGGGTCAGAGTCTACCCCTATCTGAATGATTGTTTGATAGCCAGGCTATCCAAGGAGGCTGTGGAGCAGTCAAAGGACCTGGCCCTCCAGACTTGCAGAGACTTGTGCCTTCTGGTCAAATGGGCCAAGTCCAAACTCAACCCCTCACAGCTAGACTCCCTCCAGGCCAAGGCCGACTTCCTGTGAACAGGGCATCAGATCTTTCCTCCTTTTCCTGATCATTTCAGGTTGGGCACTGTTACCTTGCCTGGGACTTCCTGCGGCTGCTGGGGTACATGGCATCCTGCACCAACGTGGTCAGATAGGCCCACTGGCAGATGAGCCACCTGCCATGGCAGCTGGGCCACCAGTGTTCTCAGTGTCTAGGTCACTTGGACCAGCCAGTCACAGTGACCCAGTTGATGTGGGATACCATCCAGTGGTGGCTCACCCTAGAACATCTGGAGGAAGGAGTCCCACTTGTCCACCCAGAGCCGACAGTCACCCTGACAACCGACGCATCTCTGGTGGGATGGAGAGCCCACCTGAGGAACCACAGGACCCAGAGATGTGGACCCCAAGGGAGTCCTATCACCACATCAACCTGCTGGAGCTCTGTGCAGTACATGTTTCTCTGATAGAATTCACTCCATTTGCTTAGGGTCAGGTTGTGCAGGTCCAGACAGGCAACACCACAACCATGTACTGCCTGAACAAACAGGATGGCGTGCACTCCCTTCCTCTATGTCGGGAGGCTCTCTGCACCCGAACCATTGTGTGCAGCTTGGATGCGGATCTACTGGCCATCCATGTAGATGAAGCCTCCAACCAAATAGTGGACACCCTCAGCCAAGTGGGCGAGGGGCTGAGTGTACGAGGTGTCTCATGAGTGGTCTCTACATCAGGAGGTGGTGGACTACTTGTTCTGCCTGTGGTGCACTCCTCTGGTGGACCCCTTTACCTCCTGGGAGAACATCAGGCTGAGGGTGTTTTGCGCCTGCCCCACAGTGTGGGACACTGCTGGGGGATGCCTTTGCAAGGCTGTGGACCCCAGGCCTCCTCTATGCCTTCCCTCCCTTCCCCTGATCCACAAGGTGTTGGTCAAGGTGAGGAGGGATTTTATGGCAGACTAGGTGGGCCAAGAGATCCTTTTCTGCCGACAGCGTCTTATGTTTATATGTAGGAGAAAAAAATGATGTACAGGCTGGAGAGGATTGCTTATCTGACCTCTCCTGAAAATGATTCTCTACCCTTATTTAGGACCTCACCAGCCATGGCTGGTGGCAACAGAGATGTTTCTAACTGCAACAATTTCCTGATATATTCCACAGAACAAGTAGAGGAACCTGAGGTGGCGTGGCTATGAAATACACAGGGGTTTGGGGCGTGGTATCAGTGCACAGTTCTACCTCTCAGACCAGGGATATAAGGATCGATCCCTGGGTCCAACACTGAAAGGTGCAAGCTTTTAATTCAGATTACAGAAGATTTACCTATGCAGCTGGGGAGAGGACATTACACTGATGATGACAAGATCTGTGCTGTGAGACCAGATGCAGAGTGCCATCTGGTGATGAAAAAAGAAAAGTGGACCCGATGTAGAATCAGGACCAGATGCAGACTGCCGTCTGATGGCGAAAGTGCAGATTGAGCATACGAGAACAAGGGCCCGTCTAGCTCTTCAGCTAAAGGGGAGATTTCCTTTTAGCTGAATGGTTAGAGCTGCTGCCTCTTGGAACAGGGATGAAAGGATTGATCCCTGGGTCCAGCACTGAAAAGTGCAAACCTGTAATTCAGTTTATAGAAGATGTGCCCCCACGAGCTGAGAAGAAGACAATAAACAATAGATAGATCCAGTGAGATACAATCCCACACTGCCTAACCACACCATCGTTGACTGAGTCATAGTCTCTCACCCCCATCCTGTTGCATCATCTGATTCCCTGCCTAACATATTCAGCAACAGCTGCATTACCTTAAATGTCAGGAAGCTTAAAATGCTTAAAACTCCTCTAAATATCCTAATCACTAGGTCCTTCTGTAACTTCCAGCTAAAAGCTTTTCTCAACAACTTCTACATTTTTGACTGGAGTCCAGTTTTTGACACCCATCGTACTGTTAATGTTCTGGAACAGTGTCAGTGACTCTTTGGCTCCTTTTGTGACCCCGTGCATCACTGATGCATGGGAGTCACAAACCTTGAACCCTGTGACAAATCCCACTGTCCCTGTTAAGAAATTCAAAGTGGGAACCTGCCATATGTGATGCAAACTCTTTGCTGAAGCCATTAACTCTCACTTTGTTCACTGTCCTACAGCCCTTGTGTCCACATTACTGCCTCCCTGGGTCAGACCGGGTAGCAAGGGGCTCACCTGTACATGGATGGGGTTATGGGGACCCCGGTACTGGTAGCAGTATGCCCTAGCATGCAAACTGTAGCTTTTACACACTGAATGTTCAACCATAATAATGGCACATTGACTGACATTATGACGTGCATGCTGAGCATGTCAGCACATCAATGTCCGCCTATGCCTCTTCTAAGTCTTGCCCCTTCAGCTGCACTGTGCCACCTGTGGTCACCCAAGTAGCAGTATCATGGCAGTCACCACACTTCCTCCCCAGAGGAACAAGTCCTCTGAGATGCTCAATCCTCACCCACCCACCTGGCCTCCAATAACCTGAGATCGCTCATGATCCCTGGTTTCTGGGATCGAAAGTAGTAGTGCTATGCTGTGCCAATGGGCCAGCCCACAGGACCCTGCATCTTCAGTTGCTGTCAGCCTTGTAGATGAAATAAACATAGTCTGAATAATGAGAAGACTTGAGGGTTCCCATTTATTTAGACCTTGCCAGTCCTGTTAACAGAGTTACTGGGAACTGCAGCCTTCTGGATCTATTCTAGACAACAGTTAGACAAACAGCTGCGATGAAGACTGCAAGGTTTGGGGTAGTGGTGGCAAGGTTACTGTTGTGTGGTTTTGCAGCTTTAAATTGAAAGTTAATTGGGAGAATTGAGCACTAAGTCATTTTCTGGAAAGAGATCAGAGAATTAGTGCTCAGTTCTTCCAAGTAACTTCCAAGTTAAAGCAGCAGAACTGTGCACTGATAACGCTACCACGCCCTTAAACCCCTATATATTTTATAGCTGCACCACCTCAGGTTCCTCTACTTGTCCTCAGCAATGAATCAGTAAATTGTTGCAGTCAAAAGCATCTCTGTTGCCATCAGTCATGGCTGGTGAGGTCCAAAATAAGGGCACTGAATCATTTTCGGGAGAGGTCAGATAAGCAATCCCCCTCCAGCCTGTAAATCATTTTCTCTTCTGCTAAGACACAAAGCTGAGGCAAAGTTCCTGCCAACCTAATGCATATTTTCCAGTAGGATAGTAAATAGGTGTGTGAAGTCAGGAAACTGCTTCACAAAATTCTTCGTGACGTTTTTTGACTTCAGAGTTCTTCGCCTGGCAATATACCTACTGTTCGTCGCCTTGGCAAGGGCTATGTGAAGTGCCACTTTAGCATCAAATTTGATAGCGAAGTGGCACATCCCATAGTCCTGGCGAAGTGAAGTGGCCACTTTGAGGGAGACCTATGTGATGTCAAAAAAAGAGCAAGCCGAAACGGGCTAAACCCACCCCCATCCCTGGGCATTACACCTTCCCCCTTCCAAAAAAAAGGAACTTAAAGGAGTACTGTAGTCAAAATTTGTAAAAAATATATGTTGTGCACAGTGTTTTGGTTTATGCGTTTAGTCCTGGTGTGTCCTTCCCTTTGTCTGCTGTTAAAAGTTTTTTCTAAATATGCCTACAAGTTTTATAGCCTATGGGGATCTCCATGTTAGCAAGGTTTATGGCTCTTATTGATCTTGTAATGCCTCCTGTCTCATGTGACAGTGATGCTTGCAGAACAACTAATTTTTGTGAGGGAATGAACTGCAGCAGTAATCTGAAGATAGGAGCCTGTTGTTCAGGCATCCACTAAATAACTCTAGTTCAGTATTTTTGTTTTCTGTATGTTTGTCTAGATCTAGCCAGCAGGAGTAAATGTTTTGCTTTTAAAGTTTTTAATTTCATCAAACTACACCCAGCAATAAAAATTACACAAATCACCGTATGTCATTAGTGCTATATAATTAGTGAAGACTCTAGCTATTTTCTTACAGAATATCCACTGAATTAAACCTTAAGTGATTGCTAAGCTGTAAATGTAGCTTTCAGTATCTACTGGATAAGTAAAGTGGCTTACAGTCATAACAGTACTTCTGTAAAACTGACTGTAAACCAGTACTTGCTGAATCTGTGGTCCTGGACACATCACTGTCACATACGACAGGAGGCATTGTGGGGAAAAAGAAGAGCAATAAGCCATGGTAATATGGAGATCCTCCCCAGAGGCCTGAAAACTAGTAGGAGAAGCCATCAAGCTAGTAGGCAAACTGAGAAAAAACTCATAATAGCAAACAAAGGGAAGGACACACCAGGACTAAACATACCAATCAAAACACTGTACAAAATATGTTTTTGCAAATTCTGACTATAGTGCTCCTTTAACCCCTACCACCCTCTGTGTGTTATGAATCCCCTATATAATATTAAATGAGAGAACTTTTTCAGCATCTCAACCCTCTTCAGACTAGAGATGCAATAAATTAAAACTTTCACCAGCGAAATTTTACCTTCCAGCCATGTGTCCAACTTCAGAGCTAATTTTTTTTTTATTCAGAAAAAGAGCTGGAAACATCCCTGTGCACTACACCCTCTCGCCTCCCCAAAAGTAAGTTAAAGCAGCAATGCAGGTTTATGGTGAAAATTTTAACATATATGTTTTGTTCTGTTTGACATCACCCCTTTCCTTCTGTCTTGTGTGCTACCCTTCTAGTTTAGAATTATTACACCACACACAGTATGAGAGAACAGCACAAACTGCCCCACCGCTTCACCTCTAAGGATTCATCTGGGGTGGGGGATCATGGTATCAGGGGGACCTGTATCTCACTAGCATAAAAAGGGAGAACATAAAACATCTTAAATGAGATTTGAACTCAGCCCAGGCCACAGTGGGGTACATTGTTGCTTGTACTATGCCTGCATCAAATGCCCTTAAAGCACTATGTATAAATATTCCATATTGAGCCTGTTTCAGTGGTGGCTCTGAAAACCTGTATGTCATGATCCATGGAAGTAATTCACATTCTAGAACATGAATTTTTCTTTGCACAGCTGCAGTAATAAGCTCTGTTCTCCAGCTGAGTCTCAGTGGAACGCGAGTTCATTACCACAGATGATTTTAAGCAGTCATCACAAGCAATACACAAACATCTCTCCAGGAGTGCTCCATAAGTATCACACACTGTATGAAAAAGCACTTCAGACAATACCATAAAATGACTTTTTGTTTCTGTATTTCAGTGTTTCTGAAACAGCCTCACTTTTCCCAGAGGAGGACCCTCGCTGAGCGCCCCTCACTGAGCGCTGAGGCCAGTCTCTGCCAGCGGGCAGGCGGCACCTCCAGCCGGTGCCCAGAACCTCAGAGCCGGAGCGACCCTCCAGGAAAGAGGAGGACCCTCACTGAGCGCCCCTCACTGAGTGCTGAGGCCAGTCTCTGCCAGCGGGCGGGCGGCACCTCCAGCCGGCGCCCAGAATCACAGAGCCGGAGCAACCCTCCAGGAAAGAGGAGGACCCTCGCTGAGCACCCCTCACTGAGCGCTGAGGCCAGTCTCCGCCAGTGGGCGGGCGGCACCTCCAGCCGGTGCCCAGAACCACAGAGCCACAGCGACCCTCCAGGAAAGAGGAGGACCCTCGCTGAGTGCCCCTTACTGAGCGCTGTGGCCAGTCTCCGCCAGCGGGTGGGCGGCACCTCCAGCCGGCGCCCAGAACAACAGAGCCGGAGCGACCCTCCAGGAAAGAGGAGGACCCTCGCTGAGCGCCCCTCACTGAGTGCTGAGGCCAGTCTCTGCCAGCGGGCAGGCGGCACCTCCAGCGGCACCCAGAACAACAGAGCTGGAGTGACCCTCCAGGAAAATGCAGCAAGCGCAGCAATCAAGCGGCGCCTTCATGCCGCCTCGATTGGTCCCGTTGCACCCGGTTTCTTCTGTGCTTAGATCTTCTTCTTTTTACCTCTTCTAAGTGTTCGTTTGATGCATTGCTTGTAAATTTGTCACGAAAAAGAGCTGAACTCTGTAATTGTGGGGTGAGGAAAACTATGATAGGTCTTGCATTGTTAAACAAGTGATTACAGCCTTCCTGTGCTAAGCTTGCATAGCCAGACGCTTCGGTGCCTTAGCCCACATCCCTGGCTTTTAGTGCTAATTTTTTGGCCCCCCTGCTGCTCTGCTTATGCCTAAGCTGAAGAGCATTTAAATTTAAACTGCCCTCTCTTGTCTCCCCAGAGGAGGACCCTCGCTGAGCGCCCCTCACTGAGCGCTGAGGCCAGTCTCCACCAGTGGGTGGGCAGCACCTCCAGCTGGCACGAGAACCACAGAGCCGGACGACCCTCCAGAAAAGTGCAGCAAAGCCGCAATTTTTATGCCCACCCCCTTCCCCTCTTCTACCCTTACTTAAGTAGACACTTTCCCAGCGTTATAAAACCATGCCCGCTGCGTCTCGCTGACCTATAGCCTGCCACATATCCCTTTGTTGATTCCAGACAGTTGATTCCTATATTACTCTCCACGCTGTCTATATTGCTGTCTCAACTAGACCCTGTAACCACCTAGCATCAGAAAAAGTCATACCTATTCTAGACATCCCCTACTGTGCTATTCAATCGATTACCTCAAATCTCTTCCCCACTCCTAAAGTAGACCCCTCCCACCACTAACTGAGTAGGCATTCATTGTGGGCAATACATAAGCTACTGCCTATAATACCTCTGGTCACCTTCAAAATGGGGGGCTTTCTTTGGAGCCTCCTTGTATTATTACTGTTACCTGAACTCAGCAAAAGATGCCAACACCCACAGGATACCACGAAGGGTGACATGATGCCGTTCTCATCCTGCTGCAACTCCACAACAGTCCAAAGAGACTGGATTTGTACCTATGACCTCCCACTGATACGACGTTACCCACTTAACAGTTACTATGAAGGGACACAGTTGGTCTTGCATTTGTATGGTGCCTGTCTCCAACTGCACACAGAAAAATATTCCACACTCATATCTGCTAAAGTAATAATCTTCTCTCTTACAAGAGGCCGAAGAACCGAATCTGGATGGCAAATAAGACTACAACAGAATAAAAAAAAAATAAAGAAGGCATCAACAAGAAACTATAACCTTTCTCTTGCGACAATTATGAAAATACTGCTGCTACTATTAATATGCTCGGGAAATGTGGAACTTAACCCTGGACCACCAGGGACCATCACTGCACCATCAGAACTAGCAAAGATTAAAGGGCTAAGCCTTCTACATATTAATGTATGTAGTTATTAAAAAAGATCACGATGCTCCAAGCTTGGGTTAACCATACACTACCTGATATATTGGTAGTGTCTGAAACATGGCTTAGGCCTGACACAGCCGACAGAGACATAAACTTACTCAATTATCAAACATTCAGAGCTGATCGACATTCAAGAGGAGGGGGGTAGTAATATATGTAAAGGCCAACCTATCTGCAGTCTGTCTCGACTCTTCCTCTATGGCAAAAGAATTCAAATGCCTATCCCTCAAAATAGTTCTCTCCAACAATACCTCGCTGCAGCTGATCGGCTGTTACAGACCTCCCTCAGCTGGCCTCAAGATTCTATCCCATTTGGGTGACTTAATCAAACAGGGGAATGAAGAAACTATAATCATAGGTGACCTAAACGTAAATTGGCTCTCCAAGGCAGCTACACCATTAATATCATTCTGTGACATGTATGGGCTCTCACAGCTCATAAATGAACCTACTAGAATAAACAAAAAGAACTCAAAAAACAGCACACTATTGGATGTACTATTAGTGAGTAAACCTCACCTCTTCTCACACGCTGGAGTGCTGTTCATCGACATCAGTGATCATTGTACTATTGCAGCAATTAGATCAGCATGTAAGCTTTCATCCCCTACAAAATTCACGATGAGGAGATCAAAAAAGAAATTTAACATCAATGCATACCTGGACGACATAAAATACTCCACAAGATGGCAAGAGTTCTGTCTAGCTAACACAACAGAGATTGCATATGGTGTTCTAAATGACATTATTACAGGTGCTCTAAACACCCATGCACCAGTCTCTAACCTACGTATCAAAAATAAAACCTGTCGCTGGTTCAATTCAGACCTTAAATCCACCCTCCTTGAAAGAGACAAGCTTTGGAAAAAGGCTCAAAAAACTAAGTTAGCCACTGATTGGGAGCAGTTCAAAAAAGCCAGGAATCTCTGCACCAAGAAAGTGCGAGACACAAAAGCTGCATACTACATGGCTGAACTAGACTCCTCATACCACAACCCTGCCAAGTTCTGGAACACTATAAAAGATATAACAGGCCATGACCCAAGTAATTCAATCCCAGCAAAATTACACAGTGGAAACAGAACCATCATCGATAGAATAGAAGTCCTGGAAGCCTTCAATAATCACTTTACAACTGCTGGGTTAGCATTCAACTCCTCTCCAGCCAACCAATTGAGATCACATCTAGGGATAAAGAACACTGACGCAAGGGTGACTGACTCTACTTTCTCCTTCATATCAGCCATGCTGAAGCAAGTTGAAGAGCTAATCTCACAGTTGGATATAAAAAAAGTGCAGGTGTGGACTCCCTCGACCCTACTTCTTAAAAATTGCCATACATTTATTAGCAGTACTAGTAACACACTTATTTAACCTCTCACTACAGTCAGGAGCTATCCCATCAATCTGGAAAACTGCTCAAGTTATTCCACTACTGAAAGCAGGGGATCCTACAGACCTCAATAACTACAGACTGATTTCCATTCTCCATGTGCTGTCCAAATTACTTGAAAAAATTGTAAGCACCCAACTAAGAGGATATCTTGAAGCTAATAATCTACTAAACCCAGCACAATCTGGATTCAGAGCCAAACACAGCACCATTACAGCTCTTGCAAAAGTAACCAATGACTGGCAACTTGAATTGGATAAAAAAAATTGTGTTTGTGCTGTCTTCTTAGACCTAAGTAAGGCCTTTGATACGGTTGACCACGACCTGCTCCTCTCCTCCCTGAGGTCAATTGGACTCGACACCAACTCCGTTCGATGGTTTAACAATTATCTTTCAGGAAGGACCCAGCAGGTAAAGGCTGAAGGAGATATATCCCCACTCAAACCACTACAAAGAGGAGTACCCCAAGGATCTATCCTCGGCCCAATCCTCTTTGCCATATATATCAATAGCATTGACATAAATCTTACCAAAGCCACTGTACACCTGTTTGCTGATGATACAGTACTGTATGTCAGTCACCCTTCTCCTGTAACAGCCTGCAAAGACCTACAAGCAGAATTCGACCTTCTGCAATATCAGCTGCTGGGAAAAAAAACTACTATTAAACGCAAAACAAACTAAGGCAATGTTTTTCTCCCCACTAGTACAGGCAGGATACTCTATCCCAATCAATCTCCCTAAGTTATCCACTGCCCTTGGTGAAAATCTTGAATATGTCACAAAATTCAAATACCTGGGGGTATGACTAGATAGCAGACTTGACTACCTAGAACATCTGGAAGAATTGCTAAAAAAGCTCAGACAAAGACTTCGACTCTATTATAGAATAAAGCACTTCCTTACAAGTGATTCAAAAAAGAAGATGGTCCAGGCCACATTCCTCTCAGTACTAGACTATGCTGACTTTTTATATGGACGCTGCCGCATCGTATATTTGAACAAACTGGACACACTATACCACAGAGCTTTGAGGTTTATCACCGATCTACCTTACAGCACTCACCACTGCTCGCTATATACTGCAGTTGGATGGACCTCGCTTCAATTTAGAAGAGATAGGAATGCAACACTATGGACTTACAGAGCAATATCATAACGGCTTCCAAAATATATCTCAGACTGCTTCTTACAAGCCACATCAAGTAATTATGCATTAAGAAGTCTGAACTTCATTATGCTTAAAGTGCCTAAATTCCATTCTCGACATGGAAGATACACCGTTAGCTATGTGTTATCTGCTTTATGGAACACAGTGCAGAAGACACTGAAAGTGAACAAGCTTATATGTATTACAGCCTTCAAATATCTATACAACAGACTATTCAAAGAAAAATGTAACTGGTTCCACCAACATTAATTTAATCTTCCATCTTTCTCCTCAGCTGGCCGACCATTATAAGGTAGCTCTCCAGCACCCTATGAGCAGTTACCTCACAATTCATAAACCATTACCACAATCCATTCTTCTTATTCATTAATGTACATAATCACCCTTACACCCTCTGCTTTATACTTCACCAGTCCGGCCTCCTCCTTCCCTCTAGACCCACTATTGATCCCTCTATAACATTATCCTTTTTTCATTCCTCCCCCACCCCTCTTCCTTACCCTAGCCCACAACATCAAGTATTTTCACCCTATCCATCTCCTTTGTCACTGTCCTCCGGTATTCACCCATTACATATCACTCCTCATAGATATAACCTCCAGCTGTCCATACAGCACATCACCTGAGTCAAAATATCTAAGGAAATCTCTGACACTTTAAATCCTTCATCAAAACTGTTAGTTTAAAGTGTCTCCTATTACCAACTTAGCAAGCTGGCTACTTCATGAATCATGTATATATGTATTATATTTTTGTATTGTAGCATATCAATGTACTTGTGACACAGAATTGATGTATTGTATCAATTTGTTGTCTCCTCAAAGTGTGTATACTCTGTGTTATATTTTATGTAAATTGAACCTTGACCTTACCAGGTCCATCTTGCAAATGAGCTGTGCTCAGCGATGTTCGCCTGGATAAATAAAGATTTGCTTGATATATATATATATATGGTAAAATCATAGAAATTCCAGTAACATGATTGGACAGAATGCATCACATGACCGTGCATTATTTCCCAACGACCGCACGCCTCCCAGTTCGACCGCACGCCTAAACTACTTTCCAGCCCTCAAAACCTTCTCACCAGCAGTGAGATCACTCCATGCCTAATGCAGTTAAGCAGCCACATACACACACACACACACACACACACACACACACACACACACACGTGGCACCACAACCATAACTAAATATATCACTAGTAATCCACACTGTACAACCTGATTTACTTGATTGCACTCCTTTTTAAATAAACTATCATCTAAAAGCAAATTCTGCCTGCCATTTTCACACTCTTACTGCAGAGCCACTAACTTTTAGTACTGCACACTGTGTCACCACCTAAATTCTACAAAACAACATAATGCAACCCATTTAACAAAAACCTAACTGTGTATAAAAAAAACAAGACAAACTACAGTTCTCTTACTTCCTCTCCACTTTCTGTTAAAAAATCTCCCTTTCTACACAGAGTTGCCCGATCGTTCAGCACTTTCACTTTTCCTTCTTGAACTATAAGCGTGACCGGCGGTGCGCGCATGCGAAGTGACAAGCTATTCACGAGTTGAAAGTAAGTCCTTTTGTGTTTAAAAAGATAAAAGTGTTTTCCCTGCTGTGAGTTTCTCTTAATTTCAGTAAAACAAGCTGCAGAGTCTATGTAGAATGGAGGCGAGGCGGCGAGTGGGTTGGCAGCTGCGGAAGGGTAGCGCAAGCCGGGCGGTGTTGCTATGACAACTCACCGGCAAGCGTCTACCGTAAAGCAAACTCTTCGGCATCTGGCTCAGATTATAGACTCTGCAGCTTATACTGAGTGAAGAGGCTGAGAGAAGCACTTTATCTTTAAACACAAAAGGACTTACTCAGTCGTAACAACATCACTCCACTGTCTTGCACGCAATCTGCCTCACCAATCACTCGCTCTCGCTTGGACTACTTTCCTAAAGCTGCCGACTCACTCACTGTGTCCTCGCTCTCTTCTACATAGAGTCTGCAGCTTCTCTCCTTAACTAACAGAACATAACATAAAGAACACACTTTTCATCTTTTTAAACACAAAATGACTAACTTTGAACTCTGCCACCATATCATTTACCAGCTAGACAGAGGATTATTATAAACCAACAGAACCTAACAGGAGGGACACACTTTTCATCTTTTTAAACACAGGACTTACTTTGAACTCTGTCAGCATATCATTTACCAGCTAGACAGAGGATTATTTTCCACCCACCCCCCAAAACATGTGTGGCCATTTTATAAGATAGATATACCACTCTAGGGTGTGTGATCGGCGGCTCTGATATCACATCACGCCTTGGGTGGTTGAATGCCACGACCTGCAGCCTCGTGCATCCTAGCACACCAGGTGTCGTATATCAGAGCGACCGCACACCCTAGAGTGGTATATCTATTACATATATATATATATATATATATATATATATACACACATATACATGTATATATAAAACATGGTACCCCTAAATTCGAGGTGCTTGCTGGTATTCCACATATTAGTGTGATGACATCACTGAGCTTTGCACTTGTTCGTATGATGTCACCACACTAACTCAGTGTGGAGTAACAGCTTGTACCTCACACTTAGGGGTACATTATTCTCTTCGTAGTTAGTTCCTAAAGGTTACCTGGGTCCTTCTTTAAAGAAACGCCAGATGGATTTTCACCCTACATTTAGTTGCAGTTCCTAAAGCACTTTAGTGCTTTGTGTGTCTCTTACTGGTGTTTCTAGTACAGTAGCTTAGGGAGCTAGCACCAGCCACTGTTTGTTTGTGAATCAGTCAGGGCGTCATTTCTGTAGCAGCAGGGTGTAAAGAGCTGCAGCTGCTCTCTGCAATATGCAGCTTAGGTGGATCCAACTGGCAAACTGCGTCCAACAGAAACAAAAAATAAACTGCAGTAGATGAATTAACCTGCGGACTGGACCAGTGCACCCAGGATGAACTGCAGGGATTGGGGAGGGGGTGCATTATCAGCATATGGTGTGGTTCGGTTTATTATCTTGGAAGAAGAAGAATGGAGCACTATAAATCATTTTAGGGACAGTAGTCAGGTCAGAGATAATTATAATTCTAGTTCTCAATTCTGATTTCTTTTAATTAACAACTTCCAAGGTAAAACATCTGTAAATCACGCAGCACGCCAACAACACTAACCCGCCCCCGCATAGTTTACATCAAACTTCAGCTTTAATTGGAAGTTTATTTGGAAGCAATGCAGCCCAACGTTTTTGCTTCAAACTCCTGGAGAAACAACAGACAGATGCTGCCTTAATACGGCTGTGACTGTTGAAACATTTATTTTTCACTGTTCACTTAATCACTACAGGGTACAGACTAGCCAAGTAGTAGGCAGAGGGCAGCAGCTTGGGAGACATTGGCAAAACTAGTAGGCAGCAGAAGAAGTAAGCAAGCGGTAACTTCAAGCTGCAAAATTGGGATCCCAAATTTGTACTGTGTAAACTGTACTTACAAAAAAAATTCTAGGATGCACATGAGGCCATGTGATGGACTCAGAGTTGGACAAAATGAGCTCTTCCATCTCTAGCTGATGCCTGCCTCATCTCAGATCCCCAGCTCCTTCTTTGCAAGTTAAGGTCTGTGGACACTGATCATCAAAAATAACAAAGAGACTGGTCCAAACACAGAGGCCAGCTTTTGAACTAACCACTGCCTGAAAAATGTCACACACTGATTGATGACAATCCAGCCACCCAAGGAACAGTAGCCACTGCACCATGCCCAGACACTTCACCTGCTCTCTCTTTTTCCAGGATCAGCCAGACCCTTTCCCATGTGTATTACTTACTTGCCTCTTGCTCTTGCTTGCAACTACGTGTGCACCTTAGTGGGGGGAGTCAGATTACCTGCTGTTTCATGTTTGAGATTTCAGTTTGTCTTTGTTTGTTTTTCTGCTGTGCTGCTACTAGCTGCCCCAGGGTGCTGGGTACCACTGCATTACACTAGACACGGCACAGCCCCATATAAACACTGTCGCTGTCCACTCTACTGGCCAGCCCTGCCAATGTACAGTGGATGTTGAGAGTGTCAGCAAGTTGAGACATGACAAATTGCTTGCCACTGTGTCTGTTTGTTGATTTTCCCACCGCCACTCTTGCCCCTCGGTGTACTGTAGGCACAAGATGAAAGGGGCCCATGCTGTTACTTTCCTTTGTTGCTTCCCCCACTTGCCAGTATGCACTATACATCAGAGTGTACACTGTGGGGGGCCCACTCAGAAATTTCCAGGTATCCAACCTATCCAGTCCAACCTTGCCACCTCCCTAAAACCAGCTTGCCCTAGCTCCAGATCTTCAACAACCTTCTTTTGACTTTACTCTATTCCTGGAGTCTGAAGTCCTCAAGGAGCTCACTTCCCTTAATCCCTTCAAAGGTGGTTGCCTAGATAGTCTTCCACTGAAATTCCTTAAAATGGATGCCCCGACATAGTCAAACAAATAACTTTTACTGTATTTTAAGCTGCGCCCTGAAAAGAGTTGTGTTTCCTCCCACATAGAAAATGTCAGTTGTGATTCCTCTTCACAAAGGGTGGAGCCCTCGGGCATTGGTAGTTATTGTCCTATATGCTTACTCCCATCCTCTCTAAAACTTTGGAATGATGTGTTAACAGGCAGACAATCCTTGCTGTGCCACCAGCTTGTATACACAGCCTAAAAAAACATATATTTTCGAAATCTTCTGGCAGTCTAAGAGTTAACTGATTATTGTGTGACTGCTAAGTTCCTTTCCCCCTCCCAATTGGTCTTCTATGGAGGGCACTGCATTACCACTTCACTTCTCAGAATCGCTAATCATGTGTAAACAGGTATCGACAAAGTGCATGTCACTGGGGCTATTTTCATGAACCTAGCCAATACCTTTTATGTGGTAAATCATGACCAACTGGTGCATACACTTAACGTCTATGGCATTAGAAGGTCTCCCCACTGACTGGTTTGAATCCTGTTTGACCAACCATGGCTACCTAGTGAGGACATGTGGCTCAACCTCATCTGTTCTGCCAATCCTTAGGGGTGTCTCACAGGATTCTGTACTGGGGCTGCTGCTGTTCACCTCCTATTGCAAATTACAGATGTATGCTGATGACTTCATCCTGTCTTTCTCCAGCCAAGATACAGCTAGAGTTGCTTTCATTTTTTAGTTTGATTTCCAAAAAAAGGTAACAATGATTCTTGGCAAACAGGTTAATTTTAAATCAGAAAAAAAAAACGTATCATGCTTTTTAACTCCAAGTGTTCCCTAGGTATAGGACCCTATGTAAACATAAGCTACCTTGACGTCTCCCCTTCCCCACCAGAGGGCCTCACCCTGTACAGATATCTTGGCTTTACCCTGAAACAAAACCTGAACTATGCAGCCCATAGTGAATATATATCCTCTGCGTTATGCTTATACCCCAAGCTGGGGCCCCCTGTATCACATCAGAGACTGTCTCTCTTTGGCCATAGGGAATGGATAGTTGAGCAGTTACTATTGCCCTCCTTGTCTATGTGGATGTTGTATATGACTCTGCAGCCAAACCCCAGTTGTCCAAACTCTCTGTGTCATGTTATGTTGAGCTGCCCATTCCGTACAAACCATTGCTCAATGTACATGGAATTGGGACTGGCCTTCCCTAAGCAACAGACACACCATGCATACAGTGTGCTTTTAGGTGCACAGTTTTGGCACAACAAGCTCCGGCATTATCTAAGCAGCCTACTGACTGACCCCAGTCCCTCATACAGCATATAGTAATAGTTCAGATCTTCCCATATTCAAAAAGTCTTGCTTCCCAGTAATAGAAATAAAGCAGGTCAAGATGCTATTACAGCTTTCAGGCTCCCTATAGTCAGAACAGCCTCACAATTGTTATTCAGTGTGAAAACAGTATCAAAATTATCAGGTTAAAATGGTGCTCTGATTTCAGTCCTGCATGCCTGTGTAACTGATAGAAATGTGCTACATCTCCATACTGTGAACATTCACTTGAAATGACTGTTACTTGTTTCTGTCTGTAACACATCTGTACTTTGTAGTTAACTGCTATTTACTGTGTCTAAATTTGTACTAAATTGCTATTCCCGATCCTTTCGCCCCAGGACACATCTGTGAACAAGATTTCCTATGTACAGTATCTCTGTGTGCTTTCTCTTGAGTTACACAACCTAAGAAATAAATAAAAATAATAATTACACTAAAGTAAAAAAATAGAAGTTGAACTGACAGAAAACAACACATCCTTTTCATCATCATAATCCTCCTCCCTTCATTATTATGAATAGTTTTCCTAATCATGTGTCACTGTGGCTTGTGGGTGACACCACATTCTTCCCTGCTTGCACACTGCACAGATGGTACCATAGTACTGGTATCCATCACCAATAGGAGGTGGTACTGGTGACACCACAAGTTCATCTGACTCACCACAGCAGCATGATGCAGCACTCATCAAATAAGTGGCAGAGAGGCTTGAGACACAACTTGTAGACAGGTTTGACAGCATTAGACTGGACATGCTGTTTGGCATGGCAATACTACTAGATACCAGATATAAAGATGTATTCATTCTCCATTGATGCATAGACCATAAAAAGCAGCAAAAGCAGCTTGAAGAAACTGTCAGGAATGTGTATACACAATCTTCTGGTAGTACTTCTCCTCGTCCGCTGATTTCAGATCAAGGCTAGAGTCTGATAATCTCGAATTCTTAGCCTTTCTCAACACCCAGGATCAGCTTAAACTGATCATTTGATTATTCACATGTCCAAAAACTGGCATCTATTACTACAGTATTCCCACTTCTACACCTCCTTGTATGAAAGTGTCCCAGACTCCTAGCACTGGAACCACAATCCAGCTTACCACTCCCAGCTGTAGTGGCACAGCCCCTCCTGATGACACCTACAGCAGCTTTGACATTGTCATCACCAGCAACCTCTGTATGATCATGTGTGCCACCGAGAACACAGCACACAGAGTCGGTACCAAAGAAGATCCATCACGGGCAGTGTGATTTCCATTTAATGTTTTTATTTCTGTATGTTTTTTAATGTATACCTTTTTTTGGGGGGTGTTATGTAAGCAATAATACCTGACAGGGTGGGCTGTATTGTGCTACACCGGACCGCCCAGGGGCATAATGAGGCCCACCGCCACCCTGGAAGGTCTGGTATAGCACAATACCGCACACCCTGGAGGGTATTATTGTGCTTAGAAAATGGGCAACTGTATCACGGATGTATATGTTTATTAAAAATATATAGTTTTATACTAATTTTTTTTATGTTAAGCTGTCAAATAGTTCCTCTGCCTACATTGGTAAACCTGTGTTTTTTAATTGGGCTATGGTGTTTTGTATTATTGGAACCTCTGTAGCTGTGTGTTGGAAATGGTTTTCATGGTTACACCCCCCCCCACACACACACACACACAATTACAGACTGGCAGTACTTAAACATATTTTCATTGTACTTGTGTGCAATAGGAGTGAGGTACTGTGCTGTTTTATTTATTTATTTTTATTATTTGTATTGCACATTAAGGCAGGAGAATAAGAAGCCACTGGCTTGATGAAGAAGCTACTCAGTTGGCGAGAGAGAGTGCTATCTCCAGTAGTGCTACTGTGTGTGAGGAGCGGTGCTTTCTTTGTTTTCTGTGCTGCAAATGGACATTCATATGTGGTATGGAAAAAGAAAATAATACTGCTGCTCTTATACACAGTAATGCAGATAGCGTTCCCTCTCGCATCATTTACCGGTTTTCCAAATGAGAAGCGATCTGACTGCCAGTTTTTTTTCTTTCTTCCTTTTTTGTACGTGTGCTTACTGTTTTTTATAACAGATAGAGTTGGGAGGGTCAACTGCAAACTCGCTCCCTATGCGGGAAGGAAAAATGGTGGCAGATCAATATTCAGAATTCAAACTGGCCCCTTTATTTGTATTATGAGGTCAGTTGGCACTGGCACTTCTTGTAACATGGGCTCTGTTGTCTGATACCTGCCCAGCTTGCCGGGGCTATCAGCCAATCAGAGCCTAGGGATTTCTTAGCCCATTGTCTAAATAGAGCATAATTTTTATTTATTTATTTAAACATTTGATAACCAGGAAAAGCACACTGAGCCAAGGCTCATTTCCAGGTGCAACCCGGGGGTGAGGGTGAAGGAGTTACAGCAGTATACATACATAGAATAGATATGTGAGAATATTACATACAATCACATAATTTTGTGCAAAGGAGTTATTTACATTCAGTCACATATACATAGTTATTCACAATCAGTTGCATGAATTCAATAATATGCAGTACAGCGGTTTTGAAGTTTAAACCGTGTTCATTTGGCTAAAGGCAGACTAGTTGCAGTGATAGGTGGGGAAGGGGAGTTGATGAAGTTGAGATTTAATGGAGTTGTGCGAGGATGAGTTTCTGAGCTTCTGGGGAAGCTGGTTCCATAGGTAGGGGAGACGGCAGGGAAGGCAGATTTGCCAGCTGATGAGGATGGTTTGGGGAGGGAGAAGGAGCGAGAGTCCCTAGAGCGAAGCGAGCAAGGAGAAAAGGCTGCAGGGGTTAGTTTCTCAGCCAGGTAGGGGGGCAGTAGGTTGAACCAGAATTTGGAAATAAAAGAAACAGAGTGGCAAAAATGGCAACGGGAGAGGGGTGCTAACCTGAGGGAGGAAAGGAGAGTGCAGTGGTGTGTTCTGAAAGGGGAATTTGTTGCAAAACAGTAAAAGCATGGAATAAGGAGTCCGGCCTAGATAGCAAGGTGGAGGTGGCTATGTTTACACAATATCTGCATAATCAAAGCTGGGAGTGATCATTTTTGTTAGCAGTGTGCATCTAACAGGTAGTAGGAGGGAGTCATGGTTTCTGTAAAGAAGACCAAGCTCTAGGCAGAGCTTCAAAATGATAGCATCTATGTGGGTTGAGTAGTTTAGCAGGGGGTCTAGCCATACTCCTAGGTATTTATCAGAAGAGACGGTGTTTAGTGTGTTTCCATCCAGGGTGGTGATTACAGGGAGGCTGGGTGTTCTTGCCAGTTTTTGGGCTCACCCAAAGGTCATGGAAACAGTTTTGGACTTAGGTTGAAATTGTTTGCACAAAACCAAGACCGCATGTTGTTGTAGTCATGTTGTAGTAGAGCATGGACGTCACTTAGAACAGGGCCAGTAATACATGGGTGGGTGGGTGAAACCAGAACTGTACACATAGCAGAGGTCTGGGATACTACATTAAACCTAAGAGCACAGTTTGAGGGGTTTATAATTGCATCCCAACTCAAGGGAGTGTGTAGAGTTCTGGTTTACCACACACACCCATGTCTTTTTTTTCTTATAATTACTAATGAGCATTTTTAATTACTCTGACAGTTGTGTGACTACTGCTTGTGCCACTCAGTAGCATGAGCTTGATTGACAGGGAATGATTACAAATGCCCGGTTCCAACACATATTTACAACCGAGTGATTGTAACGCAATTTTACTAACTGGTTACCCAAGCACTAAAAATGCTCACTAGTAATTGTTACATAATTAAAAAATCAATGGGGCCAGAGAGAATATACTGTAGTAATTGACATGGAGGTAAAGCAGAGACTACAGGAAGGTATACAGCTGAAGGTCAGCAATTATTAATAACTATTATTGATGTTACCACCGGGTCATAGCAGTCTTAATGGGTTTTTGCAGATTATGTCACACAACACCACAAATAGTAATCCACAGCAGATGCATGCCAACACAACTTTCCACAAGTAAGCTACAGTAATTAAGCATTATACTATAGCAAGAATAATCCCCACGATCTAACACGTAAAAAAAAAAAAATATATTTTGAAATGTTTTTATCTTTTTTTTTTGTCAACATAAATGAGCTATGTGAAACAGCTATAAGGCACTCCAGGGATTTGTGTTGTGTAATGACATCATTTCTTGGGTGTTGAATTCACTTGACCTGTGGCCTCATGCTTCAGCTGTCCCGAGGCATGATGCTATTACACAACACACACTGTGTCACGCCTTACTGCATAATACATGACAGAAGTGTGTGTCGTGCTGAGATAATGTCGCACCTTGGGTGGTTGGGCACAACACTGCAGGCTCACTGCTTCCAACACCTGAGAAGTGACATTATCCTCACAAAACATACCCTGGAGTGCATTATTGCTTTTATACATTGGCTCATTTTTATACAGAATAAAAATTCATTTTAAAGTCTTTTTAGTAGATTTTTTACTGTATAGCAAAGATCATCCAGGGCTTGTCAAAATGATGTTGTACTGGGATTACATCACTGTTGAAGGTGGCCACTGATAAATTAGAATGCAAGTTTTTCTGTTGTCATTGTATAATTAAGCAATAAACCATGAGAGGGTGTGGGTTATGGGGTAATTTACCATGGCTGGTGTGGTTTGGCAGCCTTGTGGTCAAATCCTCGCCAGCCGTAGTAAATCTCCCCATAACCCACACTCTAGAGGGGTTTATTGCGATTATACCATGTCCTTGTCTTTTTTTTGTTACAAAAAGTAGATGAAAAGACAGTTTTTGGGCAGTTTAAATGATTTTTTATTAAATGTATTGTTACGCCACAAAATATAATTCCTTGTTGCTAGGCAGAATATTGAGGATACCCCCCCTTCCAAGTGAGGCATATGCTGATAGGAATGTTATGAGACTGAGAAGCTTTTTTTTTTTAAATACAGATTGGAGCAAGAGAGGGAAAGGAAGCGTGACAGCAGTGTTTTTTTTTTTTAAATCAAAGTGTGCGCAGTTTAGTTTTTTTCACTGAGCAGTGGGCTGGGAATTTGAGTGAGAGAGAGTGAGAGACAAAAACAAATACATGAAAAAAACGTGTTGCCTGTTCAGTTTGTCAGCTTTGTATTCACTGACAGTCAATGACTTACGTGCGCTGTTTTTAGTTTTTCAGCTAAGTGTCTTTTGCTCCAAGCATGGGGTTTCATCTGTGCAAAAGGGGTTTGGTAGCACAGAGGGTCAGTTGCTCGGGAGATAGAGAGTGTGAACAGCCTGAAGGGGGGGGGGGAGGAGAGAGAGAGAGAGAGAGAGAGAGAGATGAAAGTTGAACAGGGAAATGGGCTGTGAGTATGATACTGAAGTGTCTAGTGTTCTGGACATGATTTCTTTCTATCACTTGAGTTTTCTTCCCCGAGAGCGTTTTCAAGCTGTTCAGCGGTTGTAGCGGGAACTTTGGGAGATGGCTGGGAGACTGCCATTTACTGAGGAATTCAACATGGCAGTTGTGCGATTTAAAATTCGGGGTTCGAATTGATTTTGTTGGTGATGCGGGTGACTGGCACCTTTGCCATGAGTATATCAGAGGATTTACCATGGCAGAAAGGTGCCAGCCAGCCAATCACAGTACAGGATTTTTGTTAAATTTTAATGTCCATGGTATAATTAATATTATACAATGGCAAGGAAAGAATCCTGGGCTCTGATTGGTCAGTGTGCGCTTGGGACAGTGATACTATTTCAATATAACATCACTGTATCAAGTCCAGCCACACACATGACCGAATGTCATCAATAAAAATAAAAAATCACTCCACATGCAGATTAAGGAGATAGAAAAATTAGCTATTTTGAAAAATCAGCTATTTGCTGTACCCACTATTCCTCACTATGTAAATCAGAATGCAGGCTATTACATTTCTGTATCCCTACAGAAATAGAAGAGTACATCTCTCACTAAAGAAATCTTGTCAGCTATCAGTGTGTACACAATGCTTCATTTTGAAAATAAATGTTTGAGATCTTATATTGTTGTAACCTCTACCCAGAAAGGACACTGCACCTCCAAATAAGGAAAAATGGCCCATAGCTTTATATTATACCCACAATTCCTTGCCACATATATTTATGTATTAGGTGCTACAGTATACTGCAGTCACTACTATCAAAATATGAGGCTGCACTGTTGAATAACGAAAATGTAAATTAACTTTATAATCTGCCCAGAATTCCTCATTGCTGTATGTAAATCAGCATATTACCTGTTATACTGCTGCAATAAGACTTAACTGATGTAAGAGAAAGGGACTGCATTACTTCTAAATGTGAACATGTAAGGGATGCAGAGGATCCATTGTATAATAGCAATAACACGTGACAGGGTGTATGTTGTGCTGGGATTACGTCACTTCTTAGGTGTTGGATGTGCCAGCGGGGTGCACTCGATCCTTTGAGTGTATTCTGGGAACAGGTGTAGGGTTCAGGATACTCCTCATCTACCATCCACACGGTGATGGGAGAGAATTCCTGAAGGAGTTTGCGGACTTCATTGTCGACATGGCTTTGGAGTCGCCCAGATGGTTAATTCTGGGTGACTTCAATGCCCGGGTCGACGATGAACTCTCACAATTTGGAAATAATCTCCTCCAGCTTATGACTATGCTGGGCCTTACACAGGTGGTTACCTCTGCTACCCATATAGGGGGTCACTCTTTGGATCTCGTGTTCCTCCTGGGGATGGAGACCATGGTCTTGGGGGTGGAACCAGTCAGTTGGTCAGACCATCACACCATAAGGTTCAGTTTTGGGGCACCCCTAAGTAGGCCTGCCCCTACGGAGATGGTCCAGTACTGCCCTTGAAGAGGGGTTACCCCAGAGGGCCTATCGGTGAGGCTGGACCTATCGGGTTTATCGAGTGAATGCACGTGTCCAGGGGGTCTTGTACTGGCCTATAATAAGGCAGTGGGTGATGCCCTGGACTTAATTGCTCCTGTTCGTGTTTGCCCACTCACTCTGCACCCAAGGACCCCTTGGTTTGATGGGTCCTTGAAGGAGCTGAGAAGAGTGGGTCGTAGGCTAGAGAGAGCTTGGCGAAAATCCAGCCTGGATGCTGACAGGCTTAGATTGATGAAACATTATAAGGGCTATCAATTAGCAATCTCCCATAAGAAGGCAGAATTCCTGTCTGGGGAGATTGCTGCTGCGCGGAACCAACTGCCTCAACTCTTCCGGACTGTGGACAGATTGTGCAATCCAATCTGTCTTCAGTCTGGAAGAGATATTTCACAAACGAAGTGTGATCAGCTTGCTCAATTCTTTGCAGATAAGGTTGCCAGCATCAGGTCGGGTATCGGCCCAACTCTCTCTGTGAGGGATTGCAGAGATCGGAGGGAGGTGGCGAGCACCCGCTCTACCTGGTCTGATTTTAGGCGGCTGGAATTCATGGACATTGTGAGGATTGTCCAGACTTTGTGACCAACCAGCTGTAGTTTGGATACGGGCCCTACGCCACTATTGGTAGGTTGCGTAGATGTTATCCACCCAGTCCTTGCCGAAATCGTCTGGAGTTCCTTGGAGAAGGGGGTCTTTTCTGATCCCCCTCAAGGAGGCGGTCATTCGACCACTCCGTAAAAAAGCCCTCCTTGAATCCAGACTGTCCAGCTAACTATAGACCTCTCTCTAACCTACCCTTTGTGGGTAAGGTTATTGAGAAGGTGGTTGCGTTCCAGCTGGATGACCATCTTATAACCCACAATGTCTATGATGGTCTCCAATCTGGGTTTAGGAAAAGACATAGCACCAAGTCCACCCTTGTTCAGGTTTTAAATGATCTCCTAATTGCGAGAGATAGAAAGACTCGTACTGTCTTAGTCCTTCTTGATCGCTTGGCGGCATTTGACACTGTGGACCATGGTGTGCTTCTGGAGTGCTTGAGGCTTCTTTGTGGACTGTCTGCAACAGTCCTAAATTGGTTTAGATCTTTCCTCATGAAGGTCACACAGGGTTGTCACTGTAATTTATTCCTCTAATGCTCTCCCCATGTCCTGTGGGGTGCTCCAGGGCTCCATATTGGCGCCCATGTTGTTTGCAGTGTACATGCTCCCATTAGGAGATATCATTAGGCAATACAGTTTGGGTTTTCACTGCTATGCAGATGATACCCAACTGTATATGTCCTTTATTCCCAGACAAGATGATGCAGTCTCTGTGCTTAACAACTGTCTAGCCGAGATCAAGAATTGGATGAGCATTAGCTGGCTGAGATTAAATCCGGATAAGACCGAGGTGTTGGTTGTGGACCCGGGTCATCCAGAGACGGGTCTGGGGGCTGGGCTCCCTCCGGGCTTATGGCTTGATGGTGTCCAGCTCACGACCTCAGACCAGGCGTGTAACCTGGGCATTATTTTTGACAGCGGTCTGACCCTGAAATTACAGGTGTCTGCCGTTGTCAAATCTTCTTTTTACCATCTAAGGAATATCGCCCGGGTGAAACACCTGGTTCCTCCGGCTGACCTTCCTACATTGGTCCACGCCTTCATAATCTCCCACCTTGTTTACTGCAATGCTCTCTACCTAGGGCTTCCAGGGGTTGATATCCATCCCTTACAGCTAGTGCAGAATGCAGCGGCCAGGCTTTTGGCTGGCACATCTAGGACCAGTCATATTACACCTGTGCTGCGCGGACTGCACTGGCTGCCGGTACGGTGGTGGATCACCTTTAAGGTCGGGTTACTGACCTATAAAGCCTTACATGAACAGGGACCCTGGTATTTGCAAGATCTCCTTACTCCCTACTGCCCCTCCCGCTCACTTCGATCCGCTGACGAAGGATTGCTAGAGATTCCCAGGGTCCGGTTAAAAACATCTGGGGTGCATGCTTTTTCTTATGCTGAGCCTACACTGTGGAATTCTGTACCTCGTCGGTTAAGGGAATGCATGACTGTCTCGAGTTTTAAATAGAAGCTAGGAGCTCAAAACATATTTGTTTTATCAGGCTTTTTCTGATGGTTTTTAACTATTTATGGATGTTTATTATTTGATTATATTATTTGTGTATTTTATGGTACAGCGCCTTGGCACTTGAAAGACGCTTAAGAAATAAATTTTAGTTACTGACTCAGCCTGTGGCCTTGTGCCCAACCACCTGAGGCATGACATTATCCCAGCATGACACACACCCTGTTGTGCTTTACTGCTTAATTAATTGCTAACCTCAGGGTTTTTTTATCCTTCTTGTTTGCAGTCTATTTTACCCTATGCCAGTTAGTACATTGGGATCCAAAATAGTTCAGCCAAATTCTCAAAGCTGAAACAAATTTATGGGCCTAACTCATAGCCAAACTGAAGTTGTCACTGGCCTACTCATTTTCCCTTTAGTGGTGTCACAGGTTCTTGAATGTATATTATAATTTGCTCTGATTCCTTCTCTTTTCTTTTTTTTTGAGGTGAGAGGACGTTCAAGTGTGATCACTGTGACGCCACCTTTAAAAGAAAAGACACTTTAAATGTTCACATCCAGGTGGTACATGATGGGCACAAGAAGTACAAATGTGATCTTTGTGACAAAGCCTTTGTGACACCCTCTGTGCTCAAGAGTCATAAAAAAGTAAGTTACATTAAACATGTTCTTAGAATGTTGCCAAAATAGCAAGTAGCTGGAGACACTGGCGCTTTTATATGTTGCAATGCTCTAAGGACCATCTTTTCTTGCATTGTTCCCCTTCTGTTCAAAATTCTGCTTACAAAGCTTATACCATTTGAGTGTGCCTTCTTTGTTTCAACCAAGGAGAACAGTGAGAGCTACAGTTCTGCAAAGAATGTTTTGACAGAGAATTTAATGGTAGACTTTTTTTCTTAGTACTGAAGTCAGCTGTGCTCTCAGCAAAGAGGGTCTGTAGCTTGCCTCAAAGTAGATTTCAGAAATCCAGTATACACAATAAACCCTCTTTAAAACTAGGAAGAGGAATGACAAAAATTGTAGATTAGATTTGTTTTTAAATTTGAGTATTTGATTTTGTTTGTTAATAACTGGAAAAGGTTCTTAGGACACAACTCATTTTCAAGGGCATACCAGGGCAAATAAATGCATTGAACAACATGCAGTGATCTTAATATATAAAATCTAAAACACAGCAAATATAGATGTAAGAAACTTAACAAAACATCAGTCACAAATCTCATTTCTCATTATCAAATTATGGCTGGCCTGCTGGCGCTGAGGGCTAAGGTGCTAGATGCCTTACCTCCTGCCACGCCGACAACCCGGATTCGGGAATGAGCATGGGCCATCGGAGGGCGGCGAGGGGCTGGGATGGCAGACTGGATGGAGCTGCCAGAAAGGCAGCTCTCCTCTCCGGGGAAGGAAGGTGGCATCCCTCGACTATTGTCTGTCTCCTGGTGGAGACCAGGAGACAGTACAGGCTAGAGGGTGCATAGGCACTAGGCCTACGGGTGGGTGGAAGGGGTCGTTACCAGGGCTGTAGTACGCATGCGTACCTCCACGCTCATGCGACTACTCCTGGGGCCCCAGGGTAAAAACGGATAGGAAAAATTCCGGTGGCAGAATGACGCCCGACCCCCCACAGGCACCGCTTCTGGGCCAGGCATAAGGTAAGCCCCGGTAATTCTGGGTGTCAGAGCTGGGGTTGGATCAGGCTGAAGGGGACAAGCTGGACAAGAGGTGCAAAAATAGTGTAGTGATTAAAAAAAAAAAAATCTAATTATACTGCTTTTAAAAACAGAATGCCTGATAGCACTTGAAACTGAAGGCCCTAGTTTTGCTACAGGACATGCATTAAGTGGGTGGATAGAGGATACATGTTGCCCACACGTTTGCTTACCAGGTAACATCCATACAGACCTGCAGGATTAACCTGAAGAGACAGCCCACCATGGGTTTAGACGTATGCTGATTGCACAGCAAAACCTGCACCGTGAATGACAGTACAGCAACAACATCAGCAGGTTGCTGTACTGTCACCGTGGGACCCGGTACTGCTTTCTGCAGGTCTTGCATCCCCTCCCTGAGTTGATTAGTTGCGGTCGACATAAAGCAACCGCCATAACAACAAAGTTGTCGAACCGGTGTCGTAGAGCCAGGTTGAAGGTTGAAAGGGTAATGGAATAAACAGTAGTCTCCTTGTCATATGGGGGGGGGGGTTGAACAAACACTGCTGATTGTGCAGAGCTGTGCATGCTGAGTTCCATGTCCCCCCCCCCAAAAAAAAAGAGTTGGGGCATTTGTCGAGAAACACAGTCATGATACGTGAGGTCTCTATTTCTTTTCTTTATTTTATTTTTTGTGGTATTCAGCTCTTTTTTTGGTATTCAACTCTCCAAGGTATCGTCTGCTACTCCTACAGCATCCTATTCTCTGGACGTGCTTTTTAGTAAAGGGATTGTTTAGAACAGTCTCAGTATTGTAGTGAAGCTTTTTCATATTATTTTCTGATCACCTTTTTTGATGAATTTTCAAATGCCCTCTGAATATTTTGTCAAGTTGCTGTCATCTTTACTCTAAGTCTATTGCTGAGGCTTTTATTACATTGGAAGCAACCTGGTGATTCTTTTAATGCAGTATAGTATTAGTACAGCAGTTAGATTGAGTTCCACCACTTAGAGCGTGCACATCTAAAATGGCCTGTCTGCCCCATGGTTCATACCGGTGCTTCAGAAGATGAAACAAGGAAACAGGAAAGCAGAAGAACATGGAGGAAAAACCAAGTTAGAAATACACAAGCAGGTTTTTAAGGAACTCCAACAAAAATACAAATGATGAGAGATGCTTGTTTTACTAGAATCTTATGTCACTAAATGTTGTCCTAGTTTTATTTTCCAGTTGATTGTTAATTCACAAAACAGGGCATCTCAAGCCATAGTACTCTAGTTACTGGAGAAAAGTGTGCAGAATGTGCTCCATTTTAATGGATAAAATGTCTAACATCAGATGTAGCATTGCTACTGTATGTCAGGTCAAAAAAGGGGATTTGGAGGACTGTGGGTACGGGCAACAGTTTACTTAACACTTTGAAATTTAAGTTTCTTTATAAAATGGCAAGAAAAAATCTAGAAATCTCATTGGCCAAGAGAGATCAGCTGACCATACATTAAGTCTCTATATACGCACAGTCATACTGGTCCTAAACCACATCACACAATGAGCAACTCAATCCTCCTACAACCAGAACTATCTTCCATCAATCTCTCTACAGCCAGAACTGATCTTCCATAACAAACATGGCTGCTACCTTTACACTATAGAAACCTTCAACTGGGCCCTAAAAATAAAACTACCTTAAATATAAAATAAAACAAATTAATTAAATGTTGTTTACCAGATCATCACACTCTCCTTACATACATAAACAAATCAGAGACATTAAGTATTGTGTATAGTTTTCATTACAACTGTTTCTTTGCTAACAGTGAACAATCCCCCTTCTGTCTTTACCTGCTCATCAGGGAAATCACTTCTGCTTACCCTGATAGTTAGAAATTTGAGTCTCTGGTTCTAAAACAGGCCTTTGTTGTGTGTGCATAGCATGTTAGTAGAGGAACATTCTGCTAGTAGAACTGAGCAGAATTTTGAGTCCCAGTATTCCATGGTAAACATTCTATGATAAACATTCCATTTCTTGAATGTGGAGCAACACAGAGAAACAACCAGAATGAAGAAAGCAAGCAATAATACTATATAAACAAAGAGAAAAGGAGGCAAATGACTCACCCTGCTATTTAGCTTTTGGGACACAGCGTGCAGTTCATTATGCTGTCAGTGAGTGTGGTAGTTTTGAACCACGCTCTTGCTTGCAGCATCGAGGGACTGAGAAGCCTCTGTTATGGTTTCTTTTAGTTTTGTCTACAGAGTGAGGAGAATGAAATAAAGGGGCTATGTGTCATACTTAGAATGAGGAAAACAGCATTTGTGAATTGTTGTGCCTGGCAGTGGAATATGAAGTTTAAGTGGGCAGGGAGACACACACTGTATAATACTACTTTAATCTAGCACTAATAGGCGGAAGGACTATTTTATGTTAAAAGCACAGATTCACTTACATTTTTACCTATTTAAAAAAAAAAACTGCTTCTAAAAATAAAGGGCCATTTTATAAGCGCAATAAGACACTCCGGGGTTGTGCATTATGGTGTGATAACTGCACTCCTAGGGACAACCGGCACTCAGCCTTCGGCCTTGTGCCTAACTGTGCCCCTAGGAGTGCAGTTATCACACCATAATGCTCACCCCGTTGTCCCTTATTGCTTACATAGAAGTGGTTTCTTGCATTTTGACATCTTTGAAGAAAGGAGGCTGCCCGCTTGATCCCTTACCTGCTTCCCTCTGTTTTAGTAGTGTTCCAGTTCTCATCAGGCTATTATTTATGTAGTTAATCAGTCTATTTTATCTATGGAGGTTCTCCATTCTCTAAGGAAAGCTATGATAACCCTCATTTTGAAGAAAAGCAACTTAGATCATGAAAACACATCAAATTATCCTCCTGCTTTGAATATTTCCAGTCTTACTTAAGTCTTAGAAAAAGTGGTACCCGAACAAATAACTTCAGTTTTGACCATACAAAATGCATTACATAAATTTCAATCATCTTTCAGAGCATTCCACTCCACTAAAGCAGATTTAATTAGCATGACAAATGACGCTAGTTTGAATGATGACATGGGTGCTGGCACTGTGTTGATTCTGTTAGATTTATCTTCAGTATTTGATATACTAGATCATAGTACTGTGATTAAGTGTTTGGAACTAATTTGACTTAGCACCACACCACTACATTGGTTTTTAACTTGTTTTGATTCATGTACTGATACTGTCCAAATTGGTACATGCGGGGTCCAAACCGAGATGTCTTTAATCTGGAGTTCCCCAAAGATCTATTATTAGGTCATATAGCCTTGGTGTTAGAACAGTAAGCTATGAACGAGGTTTGTACATCCAACAGACCTGGGTTTTATTCTGACAGCCTCCACTTGCATACTGTGTGACCCTGAGCAAGTCATTTAAAGGGTCACTGTGAGCGTTTTTTTTCTTTTTTCATTTTTTTAAACTGCCTTGTATCAGTAGTCCTGTTGGCATTAGTATTCCTTACATACTGCCAGTACTGTATCAATCTTTTAGGGGTAAAATGCAATTAGTACTTTCTCAAGTGGACCCCTCTAATTGCCGCCAGCTGAGGCTCCCATGTGTCTGTGAGTGAATATCATACCAAGCTGGTGGTGAACTCATTCACTACTACAAAGAAAAAGACACCAAGTTACAGAGACTAGTAAAGAGAATGACAAAGGCGAGTGGGACAGGAAGAAGCTGGTGGCTTCATTTAAACTAGATTTAAAAATATTGAGGAGAAAAAAAGGATATCACAGCAACCAGTTTATTTGTTTAAAAAAGGGGATGAGAGGTATTCATCACTAGGAAGGACCACATTATAGACGTTGGTGTTGCTCCCTTCACCACCTAATATTCTGAAGAACTAGTGAGGTCACTGTGAAACGTTGCTCAACTGGAGGCGGATTGTTGATTGGTTAAAATTACACTCCCTACCAGTGAGTGGCTCACTTGTCTCCATTTCTGGTTGAAAACTCATTCATGGACAAGTTTGTTATTTTTTTTTTCTCAGTATAGTAAATAAATACAGTGCTTGACAGTATGGACTGTACTGATCTTTTTGAACTTAGCCCACTTTTAAAATGAGTGCTCTAACATGGTAAACTCTGTTTTGAAAGTTGAAACCATGACACCAGACATGCGCGTTAGAGTTGACACTAATGAGCATGCTCAGAGTCATGGCTCCAACTTTCAAACGGGAGTTCACTATGTTAGAGCACTCAATTTTAAAGTGCGCTATGTTAAGCTGGCCCGGTGGCACAAGGGTTGAAGTGCTGGACACCACACTTCACACCATGCCACTGACATGGGTTCGGCAATGAACACGGGTTGTCGGGGGTCGGCTGGGGGTGTGTGTGGAGTGGGATTGAGCTGCCGCCAAGTGGCACTCCTCTCCTGGGGAGGGATGAGGGGTTTCCCTGGCCCTTGGCTGCCACCTGGTGGAGAATGGATGGCAGTTCAGGCAACGAGGAGCCCGGTGATAGCCAGGAGTGGGGCAAAAGGGGCCAAGCCGGTACCCGGAGTGCATGTATGCCTCCATGCACACACACTGCTGTGTCTGCCGGGGTTCCAGGATCTTTGGGAGAAAACCGGGGAAAACGCAAAAAGTACTAATTTAAAAAAAAAAGTGGACTAAGATCACACACATCAGTACAGTCCACACTATCAAGGACTCTGTTTATTTAATATGCTAACAAAAAAAGAAAGAAAGAAACTATCTTTGAACAAGTTTACCAGTGGCTACGTAGGGTATGCCGCTCACGGATGTGTGGGAGTCTCAGCCGGCAGCAGTTAGAGCAGTCCACTTGAGGAAAGTGCTAATTGCATTTTACACCCCAGAAATCGAATACTGGCGATATGTCAGGAATCCTGTGGCATTTAGGCATTTTGTTGGTGACACTAATGCCAACAGGACTACTGCTACTAAAAAACTGACAAAAAAAATTGCTAACAGTGTCCCTTTAAACCTCCCTACACTCCTGGGTCTCCCCTATAAATGGACCATGTGCCCAGTAGAACATACTCGATTACCAAAAGAATAAAAATTTTAAAAATGTTGTTTAAAGATTTATTTTTCTGCCGTTGGTGCAATTTATTGAAAACGTTGGTCTTAATTACCACACATATTCAGATGATACTCAATTATAAGTTTTCGTAACAGCCTTGGATCTAAAATACATTACAGTACTGCATATTGCAAACTGCGTTAAAGGAGTTAAAACTTTGGATATCCTACAGTTTTCTTACACTTAACCTCACAAAACAGAGGTTATGGTGTTTGGTACAAAAAGGTCAGATTTTAAAATGTCCACTTGAATCTGTTTCTCTTCCTGATTGTGAAATCACTCCTGCTTCCACAGTAAAAAAAAATCTTGGTGTCACGTTAGATCTGTTATTGTTATTCCATGTCCATACTGTTCAAGTTTGCAAAACTGCGTTTTTCTTTGTAACAGTAGAAGGACTTCCACAATCAAAAATATGTTGGTGCTGATAAACTGGAAATGCTGGTGAATCCATTTGTCATTTCAGCACCGATTCTGTATTTCTTACATTGATTACTGTAACTCTCTCCAGGATTTCTGCTGGAGAACATTCAGTATCTCCACTGTGCTGAAGTCACTTCATTTTCTCCTCATCAGATGTAGAACTGACTTTAACATTTTGTTATTCACTTTTAAATCTCTTCAGAGATTTGGGTCTTAATATATATATATATATATGTATTTTTTTAAACTTAAGTTTATTGAGTTTTCAACAGTACAGGCCCAGCGTGGAATCAATATAAAAACATAAATGCACTGTTATCCTGCATCCCATGCACCCCCCCACCGTAGCCCTCTCCCTGCCTCCCCCCGGCTTGGCAATCAAGAGAAAAACAAGGCAAGAGTGAAAATCGTGTTAAACAGAATATCTCATATAAAAACTTTAGTACCATATGAAGCTCCAAATAGAACTCGACCTGTAGAGTGAGAAGTGGTTAGCAGGGAAGTATTAGAATTTTAACCTATACCTAAAAAGTTAGACTTCTTAACCCCTATTAATGTTATTAGAACCCCTGATTGGAGCAAGTAAAGTGTGTGAAAACTTTCCCAAAGTCTCTTATATCGGAGTAGTGAGCCCCATAGACTAGCTTTCATTCGCTCGACTCTGAGAGTGAAGAGAAGCTCTGTCAACCACTCGATGTATGATATGGGCTGTCTATCCAACCAGTGACGTAGAACCAGTTTTTTAACGGTTAAGGATAGGAGCGCCATATGGTACCTTTTAAACCGCAGTGGTATCTGGGAGGAGTCTCCCAGCAAACATATCTCAGGTGTAAACCATTCCTTAAGACCTAATAAGGGGTCTGCCCTTTGTTTAATCTGATCCCACAGTGTTCTGATATCCGGACAGTCCCAAAATATATGCTTGAGGGAGCCCTCCTGCAGCCGACATTTATTACATAAAGCATCAGGAGATCTTCCCACCTTTTGAAGTTTAATGGGGGTCCAGTACATGTCATTTAATATTTGAAATTGGGTAAGCCTCAATCTTTCTTGTGGAATGTATGTGAAGGTGGCCCTCCAGATAGCGTCTCATCTATTGACAGCATCCGGATAGTTGGGTCTTAATATTTAATGGATCAGGTAGAAGAATATGTGCCACCCAGAGCTTTCGGATTCCAAAATGCTCATCTTCTTACTGTTCGGAAATTCTGTCTAAAACCAGTTGGAGGCAGAGCATTTGCAGTTAAAACCTCCACACTCTGGAACTGTCTGTCCTTTTTTGTTCATCAGTCTCCATCTGTTGCATTAAGTACTGTAATTACTTAAAAAACATATGTGTAGGTTGGCCTTTGAGATGGACGTCTAATTGTCTCTCTATTGATTATGATCAAATTGCTATAACAGACTCTACTAATTTAAAAAATGTTGCTTTTGCCAGCCCATTGTCACAGGGGCAGGACGCTGACTTGCGACACTAGCGATCCGGGTTCGAGAACGGACCTGGGACATCGGAGGGCTGGCTGGGGGAGAGGGATTGAGCATCCGAGGACTGCTCTCCCTCTCCAGGGAGGAGGGCGGGGAGTGTGTTGGCACTATTCTGATACCTAGCGGAGGCTGGATGTACTGCTCACGCTGACACCAATGCGTTCGGAGGGCGGGGCGGATGCTGGTTGTCATTGCACGTCCCTGCCCTCGTAAACACCAGAAAAACCTGCCACCCACCACCTGGATGATGCTCGGCCCTGGCTGCAATCAGCCCCCAGGCCGACTCCCGCCCTATCCCATCGATTGTGGCACCCTTCAGAGGGGTTTGGGTGCTGCGACCCTGTCCTGGGGGGTAAGCCAGGTAGTACCAGGAAGGCGGCTGATGTGGAGGTGGCAACTGGGGGTCCGTGACCGAGCGGATGGTACCAGCAGCGGGATGGCAACAACAACAAAAAAATGTTGCTTTTAAATATTTTCTGTGTTGATTGTATCTATCGTTTGTTTGTGTATTTGTAAATTGTGCAGTGCTCTGAGGCTCCTGAAACAGGCACTGTAGAAGTAAAATTTGATTGATGGATTGATTGATTAGATGAAATTCAGATACAGTCACCACCTATTATACCATCTGAGGTTCATATGGGCAGCCATTTTGTGCAGGCAAAAATTGAAACCCATTTGCCTCTCCAGTAGAGTTCAATGAAATCATTACTGTATATACCGGACACTGGGCTGCTGCTGTTTTAGCTGTTTTATGGTGGTGTCATGTGTCAGAATCAGCTGATTGACACAGACACTGTTTAAAATGCTGCATTAACGGCTGCGAACCTACGGTGAAATGTTAGATTGATTGTGAATTGACTGCAAACAGAGCGTTGGCTCATTCGTGGCATTTCATCTATTTTTTTTTTAAAACTCCACTTTCTCAGGCACAGAAAAAGCTTTTGCTTTCCACCAGCAGTCATTCTTATTCACTAGATGAGTTAGCACTCTGTTTGCAATCAGTTCGCAATCTCATGTCTTACCACAGCTGTTAACAATGTTTTTTTTTTTTTTTTAATTATTTTTCTATTTGTACCTCCTTTCCCCTCGGCTCTGATCTCCTCGAGACACATGGAGTCATCCCCTACGGCACACCTATCTACCATCCTCCATTGCCCATAGTAGCCTCAGTTGCCCCGGGCGGGGACGGGGCAGGCCCCAACGCCCCGACACAGCAGTAATGTCGGTCGAGAGGATGTCGGGTGGGCGGCCGCAAATCAGGGGCAAGCTCCTGGTGCTCCATCTCCGCCAGAGCCGAGAGGCATTTTTCCTGTTTTTCTTGGGGAGTGGCTGGTGCCCTGACGTTAAGGCGTATCCGATGTCTGCCACTCCCCCACTCCATTCTCTCTTCTGCAGTGCCTGCTGTATCTCCAGCTTCCACCAGAGATCAGCAGAGAACCGATCTGGGACCCCTGTCCCTCCCTGGGAGAAGAGAGCTGTCCTCCGGATGCTTTATCCTCTCCCTCCCCTGCCGACCCCCAGCAACTTGGGCTTGCTCCCGAACCCGGGTCACCGGCGTGGCGCGAGGTGTGGCGTCCAGCTCCTCAACCCTCTGTGCCACCAGGCTAGCTAACAGTGTTGTTGTTGATCTATCACAGCACCTGTCGATCCCCCAAATCAACAATTGATGATGGGTTGAAATAAAGGGAACAGAATGGCACACCTAGCTGGCCCAATGGCGTGGAGAGCTGAGGCAGCACTGCCTTTCCCCCTGCCATGCCAGCGACCTGTGTTTGTGGTGCGAGTGGGTCGCCGGGGGTCAGCTGGTGAGGGACAGGATTGAGCATCTGGAGGACTGCTCTCCTCTCCCGGGAGGGGGGGGACTGGAGACTGGCGCATGCCTGGCCTCTAGCAGCTACTGGAGGCTGGCACACTGGCTCCATAGACAGGGGGTGGAGATGGAACAGACACCCGACATGCCGCATGCGGAAGCGTGTGCAGCTCAGCCGTTGGCATCACTGCACACTACATCCTGCACTTGGGGATGGCAAGAAAACTGAAGGCATAAAAATTCTGCAGACCGGCGAGATGATGCCGGCCCTCTGCAGGCACCGCACCTGGCCAGCTGGCATCTCAAAGCCATGACATGAGTACCAGTGGATGTCGGGGTGATGAGGCTGGGGGGCCAGTGGAAGGGGGCCAGTCGGTGGAGGGGAGATAAAGGAATTAGCTAAAAACAAAAAAAGGAATGGCACACCAACTATAACCCCAATAGAAGGAGAAAAAGAGCTCAGTGGTGGCAGGGTTAAGGAAGACTGTCCCAGGTGGTTTCAAAACGCAGTAAGGTGAGATGCCCTCATAAGTGGCCTACCCCTGTCACAGAAGTGAGAGCAGTTGGCATCAACTTTAGGGAGGATAGATTTCACTCCCTCCAAGGGCTGGCTGGGGCACTGGAAGGTCACACATGACACTGGCTTTTGTAGTAAACTTGGGGAGAAGCTTAGTGCTGATGCAGCTAGTGCAGATCAGTGGATTACTGAGGTCTTGCCTGGACTGTTGGAAGGGTATACAGTAATGCCAAAAATATTTTCAACTAGTACATTTCTCCGATGTGTTAGATATGGCGCATTGGCATTTAAAAGTGAAAGCGTTCTGGGGCAAAAGAAGGCGAAAGAGCAGATCTCCCTGCTGGCCTGCTGTAACATGGATGGTAATGAGAAGGATCTTCTCATCATTGGCAAGTCCGCTATATTACGCTGCTTCCATGGTTTTGTACCATCTCCCCCTCATCTACAAATCAAACCGGACAGCATGGATGATGGGGGACAGCTTTATCAAGTGGGCCAGGATCTGGAATAAAAAACGGAGATACAGAAAAATTGTGCTGATTCTGGACAACTGCTCTGTCTACCCTGCCATTCCTTGTCTTAAAAATATAAAACTGGTGTTTCTCCCTCCCAACACAACATGTTATAAGTTATCCCCTAGACCAGGGCATAATTTATTCCCTAAAACAGCATTATGTGCGCTGTATGTGGGAGATGGTCCTTGAGGTGCTAGACTCCAGCGCTGATTTGACCGCAGGTCAGTGCATGATGAAAATCATGCTCCTTGATGCGGTCAGGTTGCTAAAGCAGTCATGGTATTTGGTCACTTCAGCAACCATCCAGCACTGTTAAAAAAAGGCAGGGTTTTGGCAGCCTGAAATGGCAGACTTACCAGAGGAAAATGATGAGCCTGACACCGGACCTCCAGCAGACTGCCAGCAGAGGAGTTTACTGATCTCTGTCACCTAGGTGATGGTAGCCAGGAGTAACCCAGTGACAACATCGAGGAGGTTGCAACAACAGTGCACCTGACAATGATGACGATGAGGAACCAGAGCACAATGGGGGTGAGGAACAGCCGGAGGATACTGCTGTGACACACGCCAGTGTTTGTGCTACACTTTTAATGTTGTGTTGATTGATGGAACAGAATGAGGATCTGTTGATGGACTGGGACTCACTAACCACCGCCTAGAGAATCTGGCATCCTTACTGCCATACCAGCACTGTCCAGAAACAAATTACTGGCTTCTTCCAGTTGGAAAAGACTCACATTTCTTTTCTTGTAGGTTTGTGATTGCTGAGTTTTTTTCTTTCCATGCAGGTTTATGAATCCAGAGATTCTTTCTTTGCTAGTATATGAATTTTTATGTGTACGTTTTTCTTTCGTACCAAATACAATACAGATCTGTGAAGTGATCGCTTTTTTTGTTTTATTATAGTGGTTTGTGTGATTTTTTAGGTTTAATATGGTTTTGTGGGATGTCATGGTTGCTGGTTGCTGATTGCCCCCTCCCTGTAGTGCAGTGTATACAGTACCAATATGCCGATCATTCTGTATAGCGGGTAGAATGGTAGAACATTAATACACCCGCTATAAACAGAGTTGACTGTACTTTCTTTTTCTCACAGCACTTTTTATTTTCTCTCTCTTTTTCCGTATTGCTTTCCTTTCTGTGTTTCCATAAATGCTGCAGTGTTAATATTAGTGGGGGCTGAAACTGTCTCTGGTTTTAAGCATGCATGGGAGAGACACAAGGGGATCCTGAGAGTGCGAAAGGGAGGGTGGCGCTAACTTTGGGGCGGAGGTTCAGGGAAATCAGGCAACAACTGGAGGGGGGCAAGGGGATACTCAATACATAAGAGTATCATGGGGCAGACTAGGTGGGCCATGTTGGTCCTTATCTGCTGGCAACTGTATGTATGTAGGTAATATTTGGTACCAGGGACTGATTGGAAATGGAAAGGAAGGAGGGGAGAGAAGCATGGAAGTGCTGCAAAAATGGTGGGATCTTAAAGCAGAAGTATTAGTCTTCCCCATGCATATAATAAATGCTTTAGGAGAAACACAGATCCCCGTTGCCAATGCTGCCCACCTCTGTTAGGCTTGTGACGTGTACTACTGTGTAACTTGAACCCATCCCCAAACTCATTTTACCTTTGGTCTGAATGAGAATTTTCATGGCTTTACCCTTTTATAGTTCCTCCTATATCTGACTACATTTTCATCCGGCTTTTAAAGTAGCACACAATGTGGGCAACCAAGTTTGTCAAATGCAAGGACAACTTAAACATCAATATGAGTGTCTTTTTATTTTTGTGTGTTTAAAAGGGATGAGTTCTATACTAGACTGCATAAAAAAACAACAAGATGGAACACATTAGTCTGAATCAACAGCAGACCTAAAATTATTAAAAAAACAGAAACAATTGTGTGATGCAGGTTTATACATTTGCCTAATACAGTCAGAAGCCAGTTTTATTTATTTTTTTGGTTAGGCAGGACTTATGTGTGTGAGTGTGACAATTTGTTACAAAAAAGTGTAGCCTTTGATAGTGAAACCATTAATTGCGTAAAGAATGCAACAACAACAAAAAGATTATGGGAGTTTTTCACAGATGAAAAGAGGGAACTTCTCAGCTGTCTAATTTAATTAGGGCTTTGGTAGGAACTGGACCCTTTCCTGGCACAGAACAAAACAGATAGCGAAAATACTGCCTAGTGGTCTCCAGCAAAGACATGTAGTTCAGCTGAAGTCATGGCATTCCCATTGTGGCCTTGCTGTTCTTTTATTCCAGAAAATTAGTTGGAATCTTCCTGGTTAAAGATAACATTGTGTGCTTGAACCCTACTATTGAACCTAAGATCTGCAGATGAAGAAAGGATCTTTTGTGATGTGATGTGATTTATTTTACTTGCATAGCTGTTTTTTGTACATTACAGGCTGAGAAAGATATTTGATTCAGTTTGCAAAGATATTGTGAGTGACTGTGAAAATGCTGCTGCTGCTACAAGTTAATGGGATTTGTGAGGGAGCCTGACACATATGTCAGTATCGGTTTCTATGACTTTGTCTGTTTACATCATAACCAGACCACTGCTGCCTGTTACTTTTTTGCTTATGGTCTTTCAACTGTTTCAAACTCTCTGCTGGCACGGCTCCAGGCTCCCTGGGACATATATGAAGATATTTATTGCTGCATGTCAGTACTCATCACAGAGGGGCTTTTGCGGCTGTGGCCATGGTTCCGGTCCTGAATGAGACATAGGTATAGTAATCATGGTTTTTGGGGGCAGAGGTGTAGCCAGGAATTTCAGATTTGCACACCAAGTGGACTCTCATTGCTACCCTCCCCCTCCCACTGTTCGGGCCAACTACCCCTTCCCTCACTGTCCATGCCCAGTTTGTGCCCCCTCACTGGATGCAAGTGTCATTTTCTCTGTGTTGTAAAACCAGCACAGCACACCACTAGCCATACTACTGCCACCAACAGTTGTCAGACTGTCTGACTTTTGGTTACAATATTTCATTGTGACAAGCTTCTGTACCACATCAAGGTAGCCAGTCCCACAGAGGTCCATTCACACACCACTAACACCACCACCAACAGTTGTTTACTGCTTATCCATTTGACGTTATGGATGTTATGTCAGTACTACTGGGCAGTAGTAGGGTATATGGCTCTGTGCTGCAGATCCCAACTAGAGTTTTCCAAGAGGAAGGAAGTACAGAACAAAAGCAATAGGGCCCATTACTCAAAACATCTGATCTGGTTGCCGGTGTCTCTAGGAGCAGCAGGTACAAAAGATATTGTTCGGTTCCTAGCATGATCATTGCGTCAGCAAGGGAGGAGAAGCAGGGTGGTATGGATAAACTGCAGATGTTCAGCAAGACTGATACAAATGATCCCATGGCTTTGGAATAAATATTTGACACATGCTAACGGAGTGCTTATTTAATGCTTATTTGTGAGGAGACAGGGCCCAACAAAATGTTTGACAGAGGGCCCATACAGTCATTGGCACAGTCCACCACCACCACCTGTGTGGAACATTCCAACCAAACTGGCATTTTTCACACCATGGTCAGTGGCATTGAACTTATGTTGTGGTACAGTTTTGGGAAACCTCATGGGACATGATGGTGAGACAACTCCAAATATCTACAGACTTTGAAATACTAGTAAAAGTCATGGGCCCATTTTGTTGTAACCAAACTACCTCTGTGCTCTATGTTTAGAGATACAATAGAAGTAGGCATATGTAAGCACCAACTATAACTTCAAGATGACAATGTACTATATGTGTTCAGAGACAAATGGGCTCTCCCAGACTATTTCAGTTTCCCTGAAGTCCTCCTCTGCATGTTGAACTATCTAAATTTCTCTTCATTAACTCATCATGAGAGAAATAGATTCATTTTTGTTTGAGCATTTAGGGTTGGCAGGGGGCCCATACAGTCATTGCCAAGCCCACCCCACCTCCACATTAACTAACACACACACACCACACACACACAGTACCTGGATAATCCTCTTCTGTATGAAACTGGTGGAATGGTAATAATCCCTCCTGGGCTGGCTGCTACACCACCCCACAAAACAGTCCAGATAAAAAGCGGCAGCAAAAAAATGGAAACGGGCGGTGAAAAAACGAGGGGAGGTCGCACAAAAAGTCAGCAGGGACTCTGACGCCAGGGAGTGGGGGAAAAGACTGCTCAGCTCAGTGCTCAAACAGACCAATTCAGCCAAAACCAGAAGCCCAGAAAGAACACAGCAGCAGGCACTCATAGCAAAGCGCTGGGTTCAGGTGGGTTCTCGCAGGACAGATGACTGGTGTTCTGCTCAAGACCATCAGACACTGCTCAAGGGCTCTGGCCTGGCTAGCTCTAGTCTCACTCTCAGCAGCTCTCCCTCCCAGGCTGGCAACCAGCATCTGGCAATGAAAGCAGTCAGCTTCCTCTTCTTCCTGTCTCCTTCTCACTCTGTGACTAGCAGATGCTCCTCCTCCTGATCCTGCAGCATCTGGGCTGGCGACAAAGCTCCTTCCGAGCTCCAGCGGCTCCTCACTATATTTAACTGCTGGTGGCTACCCGGCTATCGATTCCCGGTTGGGTGGCTAAGTTCCACACCAACGGACGTGGACAGAACTGGGGCAGCACGCTCTCGGCTATCTCCTGAAACCAAGCAGGCAGGCAGGCTCTATTCTAGTCTCGACACGCAGCACCCCTCTTCTCGATCCTGAATCCTGATTCCTCTCTATTCTGTCTGTCCAACTTAAAGAACTGCAAGCAACAGACAGAGTTACTGTTTCAAGAGGCATTTAAAAAGGCTGCCCCTCACTAGCCATGCCTCCTTTCCTTATGAACAGACCTGACTGAGGACGGCAGCATTCATAGCTGCATTAATTTCTTGATCAGGTCCGCTGGACTGTGGGCGTGTCAGTGTGCATGTCATCAGTTTAGACTCCATCCACCCCCGGAAAAAGCATATAAGAGATTTAGCGGCCGGGGAAAGACCACGGGGAAAAAAAAAATGCAGAGAAATTCACCAACACGCCAGCCAGCTCCTGCTACCCCCCACCACGTCAGCAGCACGTTGTGGCATGCCTGGTGTATTGATGGCTACACCCTTGGTCGGGGGGCTCCCAAGGCAGTCTCAAGTTCTAAGATAGGAGTACAAGCTGCAGTCATTATAAATGTGGGGCAGGGTATTTTTTTCTCTATCTCTCCTGACTGGATATCACCCACAGTGTCACTCATGTGGACAGGGAAGAACTGGCTTATGGTTACTTGTTGTATCAATGCCCTTTGCGCCCTCCCCCACACACACACAAGAGGAGCTGGCGACTATTAAGTACATTGCCCGCACAGTGCCCCTATGACTGCATCAGCTCGGAGCTTGAAAGTTAGGCTCGAGGTAGGAACCTGGGACTCCAAAACTGGAGTGGAAGGCAAGGGATGGCTACTGTTGGGGTAGGGGTGACAACGGTACTAGTATTGGCCACCAGGGGAGTGTAACAGTTTTGGATTTTTTTGCTATCGATATACTGCTCCCAGAGAGGATTAGAGAAATGTTTGAACTTTACATAGCTGTCCGCATCATTGCCTTTACTATGGGTAATGAAGCAGACGCATATTATCCAACTCCAGTCTCAAGATATTTCAGACTAGCGTACAGAGTTGTCAAATCAAGACAGAAATGTTTTTTAAGATTTTTTTGTCTGAACAGGAAGCATGCAGTTATACAATATCCAGAAATGTAGCCTATCTACATTTAAACAAGGCATATCCCTTTAATGGCAGTAGAAAGATTCCAACAAATATGAACTGGAACAGTCTTTTAAATCCTGTGATACAGTGAAACACTGAAAAAAAATGTAGCATGTTGGGCCTCTACTTTCTGTCATGGCTTTCTTGCCTGTAGAAGTGAAGATGTTTCTGAGCCTCTTAATATTTGGATTGAGTATTCCGTGAAAAAATGCAAAACATTAAGGGCAGGATTCACAAAAAAGATGCACTGGGCGCAGATGAGATGCGCCGGCGCAACATGGTTGTGCCGACCCAAGACAGTGCGATTCACAAAAAGGATGCGCTGCAAGATGCCCCGTGCGCATCCCCACTGTGAATCGCATGGTTGTTGAATAGTGCAGCTGGAGATGCCCCAGCACAACCGTGATGTACCAAACCACCCAAGGCAGCAGAACAGTGAATATGGAGCAACCCAGCAGGGGACGGAGGAGCAACAGGGGGAACTCGCAGTGGCACAAAGGATACAGGGACACACACCCACAGGGACCAGCCAGAGTGGCAAAGGGCCCAACAGCGGCCACAGCAGATGAGGTGCACAGACAGGGCACACAGAGCAACACCCAGAAACACCCGACACAACCCACACAGGAGCCCAGGTGGCACATATGACAGGCACAGTGGTGCCTGTCAAGTTGCGACACAGCCGTCGGGGACACCACGCAGCATGGAGTTGTCCACATGACATGGCCACCTGCACAAGATCCCAGGGATGTGGAGGTAGGGGATGCCACTCAGGGGCACACCACTGGATAGGGTGGCTGGCACACAGGTGAGAGCAGTGCACCACACAGGCATACGAAGCCCAAAACCAATGTGGACCACACGCAGGGTCGCAGAACAACAGTGCAGCAGCGCAATGGATGCAGGCTACATGCACCACACACAGAACAGGGGGCACAGATGAAGGCAGCATGTCACAATGCCCACCCACAGGCAACACGGTGGGCACATAGTGTGTCTGACACGGCAGGGGGCAGGATGTAGCCGCCTGCCATAACACACATGCAGACATCTGTACGGCAGCAAGGGAACAGCGGACAGCAGCAGACAATAGTATAACACAACCACAATATACAGTGAATGACCACAGACAACGGGTCAAAAATAAACCTGTTTACTAAGAACAATGTCACACAAACAACTATGCACAATAACAGCCAGTAAGAACTGGGAAGGGGAGGGTGGGGAACTGTTCTCATACAAAAGGGGTATGCAGGGGTTGAATGTGGTTGCGTGTGCCAGTAGAGGGTACTGCTAGAAAAAACCTGTGAGATGGAAGGGATGGTGGACAACACACATTGGGGCCATGCAGCAATGTCCATGTCCCTAAGGCACGGGACATGCCACAGCACAGCACCCATGCCTATGTCCTCTGATGCTCAGCAACTGGAGCAGCATTGTCACTGCCCACAACAGCCATCCCTGATGCAGGTACAGTGGCCACAACATCATCCGCAGAGCCCTCTGGACACGGAGCCCCAAACGCTGTAGCAGTCCTTGACACCTCCGATGACCAGGGACACATGGCTCTACACCCCTTGGACCTACAGTGGGGGACACAGACAGTAGAGACTAAGTGCCATGTTCCACACTCCCCCCCCCAATTCTCCTGCGGGTGTGCCGGAGGCATCCTCCACAGATATGGCCAAGAGCCTGCCAGGCACACCACACACTGCACCAGGCAGGCACACAGTGCCACACCATGACCGTGTGCAGTAACCCAGTGGGCACATGTCCCATGCGTTCACTCAGGGGTGTGTGCTGAAGGACATAAGGCCATACCCCACGTGACATGTGCACATGCCAGCAGGCTGCACAAGCATGTAGGCCCTGTCAGGAAACCTCTGAAACACCACAGGGTGCCCACTGTGTGCATGACATGTGCATATGGTGAGTGTACATGCAGGGACCAGGAGCACTGTGGCACAAGCACACGCCGCAGTCCCCACACTCCATGTGTGTGCTTGACTGGCAACACACGGATATGCACAGTGTTCCAGTAACAGCCAGCAGAGCACACAACCCCGTCCCCCACTAGACACACAGAAAATACAAAACACAGACACTCACCTGCACCAGCATGTCCCCATCCACGGGCACCACCAGTGGCCCTAATGTGCCTGTCTTCCACTGCTGTCGCGGCCCGCCACCTGACCGCCGGTCCTGCAGGGGAAACAAATGCAGAGAACACCATGAGGAGATGTGAGGTGTGACATGCCACCCTCCCGCCACAACACTGGTGCCAGCATGCAGTGAAGGCATCAACACACAGTGCCCCAGTGATGATGGCCCTGGCTGTGTACGCTGCGCACAGCACCCCTTCCCATGCCCACCATGTGTGCAGATGTATGCGTGAAATGCCAATGGCTGTGTCACCCCATGTATGCCACAGTGGCCATGCCCCACCCAAGCACCATGGCTCACATGTCCACCACCTGTGACACGTGGGCAATGGCAACACTGTGCATGTGCTGCTGTGCTCACGTGTGTGTGAGTGTCCCTGTGTGTGTAGTGGTGTGCGGTGCAGCTGCCCCAATCCCCAAGCTACCACTGTACATGTGTAGTACTGCGACATACCTGGGTGTGGCACCGCACCCCTCATGCACGGGCCTGTAGGCTCGTCAGCCTGTCCTGGTCCCTGCGCTGTAGATCACTGTATCGGTGCCTGCATTGCTCCCCAGTGCGGGAGACACCTGTCCTGTGCACCATTGCATGGCTATCAGGCCCACACAGAGGACCGTGGCTCATTGAGGACATCTGACCCAAATAGCTGCCCCTCAACCTGCAGCACCAGGGCCACAAGGTTGAGGAGCTCCACCTCACTCCAGATCTTATCTGTGTCAGTCTTCCCCATTCATCACTGTTGGGTACTCGGCCAGAGGTCAGGACCCCGCGGGAGCTTTTTTTCTTTTTTTTCTTTTTTTTTTTAGGTAGGTGGAGCCGACACGCCATCGGCACCGCCCTTGAGGCTGACGCACTGTGTGGCGCTCGTGTATTGGCCGTTAGGCTGCGTCGACTCCACCTGCCTGCCAGTTCTTCGCCTCCTGCCGTAGAAGTCACCTTGTGGGACGCTGAGAAGAAAAATCCTGAGGCCTGCTCTGCAGTTTCTCGACCGTAATTCAATCCTTTGGTGCCGAAGTCCATTGGTTCCTCCTACCAGTTCTGTTTTTGCCATACTCGACGTCGCCCAGTAAAGTCTTTCCATTTTTCTATATTTCTGCGACGTCGAGTCTGTTTTTGGTGTTTTTTTCCCCGTAGGTCATGTCTCGGTCGGAGGGCAAGAAAACGTCCAGGGCGGGTCGGCCCCCCATCAGGGATCGACAAATTTTAAATTTACGTGGTAGTCCAGGACAACTGGCCTATCCAAAAATGGTAGTCCCACTGTCGTGAGTGGTAGTCCAATAGTCAGAAGACAGTATTTTAAGGAAAACTTATAAAAAAGTATGTAGCGACAAAGTAATTGTTGTCTTCTGTATTATTAATAGTAGTATGTGATAGAAAATAGTATAAATGAAGATTTTTAAAAAAATATTCTGTTAATACAGTTTAAGTTTGGTGATTTGAAGAATAGGTGCCATACTCTGAATGTCCTGTCCAGTTCCACAAATGCCAGAATGAAGCAGAGAATAATTAGCACAGCATAATTAGAAGAACTCAGATTCAGAACTGTCAACAACATCAAGTGATGATGGGGAAGCAGCAGTGCTAGCATGAGACACAGAAGCATCAGATTCAGTAGTACCAGTAGTAGCCTGCCCATAAACATGTCGCGTGCCTGGACCAGACAGCAGCCAGTGGTTTATTGCTGGATCTGGGTCGAAGTCACATAGATCTGGACCCTCTACTGCTATCTGAAGAAGTGACTGTAGTATGTCATCTGCCAGATGTGTTCTTATTTTTGTCTTTATCAGGTTTTGAATGGAGAACACCCGTTTGCACTTTGCAGTTGACACTTATTGCCAGTAGTATTTCAACTAACTCTAGAATGTGAGCAGTCTGGGGCGTTTTTTCTTTCAGCAATCTTGTATACACCTGCAGATAGGGTTTGTGAACTGCAGATTTCAGCATGGCCTTAAATGCAGCATATTCTGATCTAATATTTTCCTGCTGCTCATCATTGAAAAAATTAAAGTATGCTGCCAAATTGGCCACTTCATTGGTCCCAAGTCCAAAGTTGTTCTCTTGATAGATCAAACTGTTTAAAATCCAGACATTTAAACCATTTCAGAGGCACCTCTGAGAAATTTTGAAATCTTATATCAATATAATCTATTGCTGCATCAACTAAAGTCTGCAGTTGTGTATCAGTCCCAAAATTTATTTCAGGACAGTTGCCTTTGAATGAAGGGCAGGTCTTCTCAACTCCCTTCTGTGAAATGACATAGTCCATGCATCTGTTTTGAGGTTTGTAATGAGCTAGGAAAGCTGTCATGTATTTCCCTGGCTTTGATTTCAGTTCCGTCAGCTGGAGAAGGCAGGTCTCGATGAGATTTGGTACTTCAAGAATTATTAAGTCATCTCCTTGAAACTGCAGTGACAGATTTCTAAGTATGGGCAAAAAATCCTGAAGGATATAAAGTGATTTGACAAACTGCACAGACTGTACCTCTCTTAACAGCACCTTTGCTTTTGAACCATCAGCAGAAGATGCACTTTGTTGCAAGTGCTGAGCAACTGTAGGTAGATTCACCTGAACTGCATGAACTGACCGTGATCTGCTGACAAGCCATCTCACCTGTTTAATTGCACTGAAGTGTGCCAGATCACTATCTATTACTTGTGCAATTTCTTGTAGCTCCTTCATCTTTTTTGGACTATAGTGGTAGAATTTAAATATACCCTGTATAGTATTTTCAAGCTTTGATATGAAGGGGTTAGTTTTCATTACATCGAGAACCGCCAACTCCAGCTTATGGGCAACACAATACATGCCAATGATGTGAGCACAGTGCTCCCATAACTTTGCGATGGTTCCACCCCTTTCACTCATCATTACACTTGCACCATCAAAATTGGCAGAAATCAAAACAGGCCCTAGACTGCTCACATTTGATTAGTCAGTGAGAGGAAGACACAGTGAATCTAATGCAGTTCTTATTGCATTAAAAACACCTTCAGCATGTGCGAATTCCAAAGGCACAGCCTGGATCAGATATGTACATACATCTTTTGTGTTAGGATCTACAATACGCAGAAAGACATTTTCCCATTCAACTAGAGCCGTATCCGTGCTGCCATCAGCAAGAATTGTCACATATTTTGTGTTTTTAAGAGTCTGTATCTGGGTTTTGGACAGAACAGCAGATATAGCTCTGCAAAAATCCCTGGCTCGCTTATCATTTGTGTAGTTGGTACCAAGCTTAATACCATTTTTCTCTTGCAATTCACATAGCCAATCCATGTCGGAAAAAGGACGCAGATTTTTTGCAATGGAGTATGCTGTGTTGAACAGACATCTCACTTTCTCCTTTGTGGCCTCTTCCAACACTGCAAAGGCTTGATAAAGTGGTGACTCAGTAATATCACACTGAACTGCACGCTGGCCCCTTTCCAGAATATGTTGGTTCTGGCACAGCACATGCGGATTAAATTTTTCATGTGCACGTAGTGACTCAATTCTAAAATTGTTAGAGCCTGTGGCAAACACATTCGTTTTTTTTGAAAATGCTGGTATTGCAAAAGAGGGATACTTTTCGCAAACTGTGCAATACATCAGTCCCTTTTTTTCATCGTATCGCAGCCATTTATAATTGTTCAACCAGTGAGATTGAAACATTCTGGCCCTTTTTTCCTGATCATATTTTTTGTCTTTAGAGATTATGTCTCCTTGTTGTTGCTGATCCATCAAAGTTCGTTTCTTGGGACAGGAAGAGGAAACAGATGCTTCCGCTTCACGGTTTAATTCAATTGACTGATGAACATCAGCATCAGCTGCTGTTATATCCATTACCACAGCAGGGTCTCTTTTATCTTGAGAAGACTGTATTTGTGTTTGGCTACTAGGCCCAGTGGCTGCTGCTGCTGCTCACGTAGAAAAAAAGAGTATTTTGTTTTTTATTCTTTTGCATAGCCATATTTTTGTTTGTTGTGTTTATTCACTTTTTTAACTTGCTTACTCTGTAGCAAATAAAATATATTCTACAATATCTGTGTGTGAGAGTCTGTTCTTGACTGGGTGGAAGGAGGGTGGGGGTAGTTAAGTGTACTAGACGTGCTTGGGTGCCTGGGTAAAAATAGAAACTGGAAACACTATAGCGTAGTCACACACTACTTCAGTACATTCACTGCTATACTTTCTTATATTTTATATTTTTCTGTGTACTGGTTCAGTGTAAGTAAACCACAACACAATACCCCACCACCACACTTGTTCCCTTTTCAGTTTCAATTTATGCCCCTCTGTGCCCCCTCCTGTGCCCCTCTCTCTCCCCTCCTCTCCCTCAGCTAAACACTGAAACAGTGTCTCACACAGATATAGTGCTGCAGCTAAATTACAGTTTCTTTCTTTTTAGTATCTCAAACAGCTGCAACTGCAACACTTTTTTCTTTTTTTAATATATTTTTCCTTTTGTACACCCACACAATCTCCTTTCTCCCAAAAAGCTGCACTTGTTAAACTCTTCCTTTATTAACTGTTTTTTATTATGTTTTTTTATAATGTTTTCCTTAGGCAGTTATTCAGACTTGCTACTTATGGGTAACAACACAACCCTCGTGTACCATAACCCCTTTCCTTTCTTTCTTACTTTTTTAACACTCCACACAGTCCCACTCCCTTCCCCCCAGCTGACATAAATGAGAGATGAGGTACCCTTCTTCAGCTTTGTTAATGCTTATGGCTTTTCTTTCCTGCTCTGATTTGTCTTTAGGGAGCACAGCTCAACTGCCTGGCTTCTTAAAATGTAGTGCTTCACTTCTGCCAGACTGCCACACACTGACAGACACACTCCCTTTTAATAATAATCAGTATTTGTCACTGTCAAAATGAATTATACTCAGCAGTAACAACTGGCAGGGAGATTGTCTCTTCCCCTTCCCCGCACCGCTTGGTCACACACACCACCAACACTCCCTATGCCTATATGCCTTTGCTTTTGTATTTATTTTTAACAGGGAGCTAAACAGAGAGGCACTGGGCAAAGTGGGCACTGGGCAGCCAGCAGCAACAGCACAGTAAACACGCGACTGTGCTCACGATTCTCGCACTCTATTCCCTCTCAACACACCACCGTTGCTGCTGCAGCCGCCTCGTCACCTGGCCTGCTCTCACATCCCATCACACCTACACTACTGAAGATTCTCCCTCCCAGCCTCCGCAGCTCATTGAAATCAAAACTTTCCAGCAGCACGCACGCACGCCCCTTTCTCTGCGCTTCAGCTATAGAGAAAGTGAGCAGTTGCTGCGATTGTCCCACATCCCGCCAAGTCACCACTGCCACCAATGGATGTGCCTAGCATAGGGTGTTGCATAATAATATTTGCTGCTTTGCATGCCAGTCCTGACTGGCTCCTCCCGATAGCTGATGAGTCGCTGCTTGCTCCCGCTATGCTCGTGCCTTTGTCAGCATCACATGAGTAACACTCCTGTGGGTCAGATGACCATGGGAAGTAGTCGGACTCAAATGCAAAGAGGCACCCTGCTGGAAAAGGCTGGTACAGCAGGTAATTTTTGTTTAAAGGCATACTTGCCTGCGGACAAGCAGTGCTTGTCAAAATACTTGTCCTTGAATGAAAACTTGTAGCCCGGGACGTCGGGCTATAGGATTTGTCGACCCCTGCCCCCCATGCGATGGTGCCTATGCGGACGAAATTATTCCATCACCGACCAGCACGACCGTTGTCTTTCGTGTCTTGGCCCGCTTCACGACATGGATTCATGTGGCGCCTGTTTCTCCATGGACTGCTGGGTCGCCGAACAGCGTCTGCGATGGAAAATGAGGCGAAACTCCGCCCGACTCGGGGTTGGCGTGCACTGCGTCAGGCCAAGCCACACTCTCTCGGCCTTTCCTCCGGGTTCCCTCCGGTTCTACACGGACCGAGAAGGAGGGAGCTTCGGCTACTAGTAGCCTAGCTGTTTCCGAGGCTCCTTCCGTGGCGCAGGAGGCCCATCCCACTCCTTTCAGGGGGGCAGGCGGGAGGCGCCACCATGGCAATCGCGGCTTAGGTGGCGAAGGCTCCCCTGGTGTGAGACCCATGGTTCGCAAGGCCTGGGTCGGCACCGTCCTTGACGCCATCGGTTGGCGCCATTGCAAGCCTCGGGGCCATTCACGCACTGATACTGCTAGCGGCGCCGTGGGAGCCACTACGGCACTGTCTTTGTCTATGTCTTGCCTCAGCACCGTCCATAGTGCCGAGGTTGAACACAGCACCGTGTCCTTGGGACTCGGCGCCGTAGGGCCGTCGGATTCCACCGTCGGCACTGCCACTGCCCTCATTGCCGTGGAGCTGGGCAGCACCATCCTCGGTGCCGTTGTCGGTGCTGCTTCTGCCCTCGGTGCCGTTCGTGGCACCATGGAGTAAGGTGGCGCCATCCTCAGTGCTGATGATGCGTCAGGGCCATCGTCGGCGCCATCTTCATCCTCAGCGCTGCTCGTGGCGCCATGGGGCTGGATGGCGCCGTGGCTGGTCCGGACTCTGGAGCTCATGTTCGGGCTGGAGCCGTGCCCCCTGTGGATTCTGCTTGCAGTGCTGTAGGGGACACTGGCACCGGCTTGGGCATGGCTTTGGTCTCTGGCACTCCCTTTGGCAAAGATGGCAGTGGGCGCCCTCCTATGGTCTGGCACAGGGCCTCGGTCTCTACCTCCTCAGAGGCAGAGTCGGACTCCTGAGTCAGATAGTCTGACTCTTTGGGGTTGGCTGTTGGAGTGGGCAGCCCAGTAGTTTCCTTGACAAGTCAGAGTCAGCCCCCTTCTGAGGTGGGGTCGACGGCTACCGAGACTGGGGTCAGGGGTGCTGACCAGCGGGCAGGGGTGCAGGCAACCATTTCTCTGCAGCCCGGTCTTGGTGGGTTCACTGACCCCTCAGCAGTGGTACCCCCACCTGTGGTGTGCCTAGATCGCCCAACTTTGGAGGCGATCGTAGCACCTATGGGAGGGGAGGGTACTGTTCACTGGATAGCTCCTTCGGGTGCTGCCCAGAGCTGTCAGCTACCTAGGCTGGCCCTCTTGAGGAGGAGGGCTCTTTCAGACTCCGAGGGGCATGGGGTCAGCACGGCAGCCTTTTTCAGGGTGCACCCAGGCTCTGGGAGAAGCCATAGTGCGGATCTCTGCTTTTCCTCCTCGGTCTCTTTGAGAGAGCCCCATTCTTTTGAGGTAGGGCGCTGTCCTTCTGGACCTATACGGCCCCGGTCACCTCACAGTGGGGGATTCTTCCAGGCGCAGCCAAGGCAGTACCGAAATGGTTGTTCAGCTGTCGGCTGTGGGGTCTTCCGGGGCACCTTCTTCCGCGGGTGCTCCCGGTCCACTCCTTAGCCCAGGCGGAGGTCAGCCGACATCTCTTCTTGGCTCTGTCCCCATTCCTCTGCCACATTCTCCTGTGCTCCCAGGCATCCTTGGTCCTAGCGGGCCTCTCTCCTGAGAGCAGTTCAGAATGGTGGCTGCTCGGTTCCCAGCTTACGTTAGGGTGAAGGACAGTCAGGTTTTTCAACCTTCCCCCGAGCAGCCGCCCTCTGAACAGCTGGTGCCCTCCAGCTCCTCATCCCCCTCTTCTGGGGGAGAGGAACGTTCTGTCCACATCTGTCCAGCTGCTGATCTCGCTGAGTATCAGCACTTCCTCTTGAGGATGTTGGAGGACTTGCACCTCACACCTGCCACTATTAGCAATCCTGAACACTCGGTGCACACCTTTCTAGGCGATTTTGGCGAGGCCACCCTTGTGGTGCCGTCCTGGCCTGCTCCCTTTCGGGCGGTGTCATTGCGTTCCTGGCAGAGGCCCTTCTCTGGAGTTCCTGCCCCTAGGGATCTCAGCCAGTGGTATTGTGCACCCCCAGAGTCTCCAGGTTCCATGCCTCACCCGCAGTCTGGATTGACGCAGTTGGATACTCCTGTTGGGCTTCGTGCCCTTCACCATGACCGGCCCCCAGATCAAGACTCCTCAGATTTTGACTTCTGGAGTAGGAGGACTTTCTACTCCGCACGGTTATTGCTTTCCATTTCTGCACATCAGGCCCACTATGCAGCCTATGACAGGTTTTTCTGGTCCAGGCTAGTTCAGCTCCTAGCCTCATTGCCTGATACAGAGCAAACCAGACAAGCCATTGCACTCTCTGCACGTAGCCTGGAGCTAGCAAGGCACCAAGCAAGGGCATCCTATGATGCCAATGAGGTAGCTACCAGGGTCATAGGGACAGCGATCTGCACTAGGCAGATGGCATGGCTGCATCTTTCCCGGTTGTCACCCTTGGCCCGGCATGGGGTGATTAACTCCGCTCACCAGAGAACCTATCTCTTCTCCCATAGAGCGAGATGGCGCTTGTCGGGGCAGCTTCCTTCCCCCTCCGAGGGGACCCCATCTCACTCTCCCCACTCTCGGGCCTCTTCAGGCCGTGAAGGTTCTCCCTCTTAGTGTGTCACCCACTGAGAGCTAAGGGACTTTGTCCCTTAGGGTGTAAAAGGAAAACCCCTCCGGGGGGCTTGGCACTCACCCAACAGTGATGAATGGTGAAGATTGACACAGGTAAGATATGAAAATTACGTACTTATCGTAATTATGATCTTTCTGTATCTTCACCATTTATCACGATCCCACCCTCCATCCCCCTGGGGCCTCAGTCTCTGGGTCCCCTCCTCTGTGCCCATCCCTTCCCCTCTCCTTTCTTTTCAGGAGTGGGGTTAAACAGGGGCACACGGGGGATAATGTTCCGGGGAGAGTGGACAGCAGTGGGGGAACTCCTTCTTCAGTACTTTTGTTCCACCCCTGTGGGGTTGGAGTTGACAGTTGCCCTCTATTCTCTCATCCTCCCTGTTTCCATCCAACTTATTTCTCCTTGTTTATTACAAAAAAAAAAAATTCCTTTTTTTCACCAATAATCTTTCCTTGAGAGGGTGTTAATTCTCTGTACCCTGTCCTTCTTCCAGAATAGCCGACTCTGCTTATCTGGAGTGTTTGCCAGCCATTCAATACCTTGAATTCTGGCAGAAAGCCCTTGCCTACTCCTTGCAGTTCCTATGTAATCTGGAGACGGACCAGAGTCTGGGATGTTTAACACCCCCCTCTCTTAAATTCTTTACCCACCCTACCTCCCTCTTCCATTTCCAGAGATTGGGGCCCCTCCCAATCCCTTTAGTTTCTGACTTTTTCTCCCTTTCTGTCCTCTCAGTCATTATGTCTCCTTTTGGTTTATATATATTTTCCTTTTTCTGTCCCTTGGACTTCCTTGTCCCACCCTCCACTCCCTTCCTCTTACCTCTCCAGCGACTCAGAACTGGCAGGCAAGCGGAGTCGACGCACTAACGGCCAACCAGTGAAGGCATGCGGCCAGTCGAGGGCGGAGCCGATGGTGCATCGGCTCCACCTACCTAAAACAAAAAGCTTTCATGGCCCTTGGGCCCATCCTCTGGGAATGTGGCATGACCACAGACAGTGTCAGCAGAGCAGATGTGCACAGACAATTATGCTGCACTTCACTGGCACAGTTGCACCACATGTGCATTTAGGTGTAATGCAATGCACCGCACATGGTGTGCTGCTGCACAGTTACTGCCAATAGCACACTATCGCTCATGCGTACAGCGCACTGCCAGGGTGGGAATGCAGGGTCATGGCCAGTCCGCACATGTGCACACTGCACGGGGACACCATCTTATGACTGGCAAGCAGCGCTGTGCACAGTTTTGGCATTTCGCCGTAAGCCACAGGTATGCAGTAACACTCCGTTGCATGATCAGTGCACACAACATAACAGGCAGCACGGCGGTCATCGCGCATATGGACATTTATGCAGTCAGGGGCAAGCCCGCATTGTGTGTAACCGGACTGGTAGCGCTGTCAGGCCAGTTGCGCATGCGCGTATATGTGCTGTGACAGTTAGCCCGATTAGGACTTGCCCCAGTCCAACGCATGCGCTTAGATATATTTGGAGATGCGCCAATGCAGAGGTGGCACCATGATGATTGGGATGAGCGGAGGCAGTTATGCAGTTCACATACATTGCTCCCAAATCAGCTCATTGCCAAATTCAGGGGCATCTCACCTGTTCAGCATCTCATTAATGGTGCTCCAAACCTCTTTTGCGTGCCCTGAGCCATAAATGCTCCTGAATGTGCCTCTGCCAAGCTCAGGTGACTGAGAGGAATTGCAGCCTGGAAGGTAGGTTTTTTTACATTTCAAAGGAAGTGTAGCATCACCAGAGGACAGTGTGAGGCCTTGTACATACAGTTATTGCCCACGGCTATTCAAGGACAACCGACACATCCATGTGTGTTCCACACACTGTCCTTTTGCTGGTGGGTGGTGTACCATGGCACCATAGATGGCTGACGTGTGTTGCAGTCCTCACCACCATCTGGTGTTACATGACATGCAACACCTGCATCATGTTCAGGACAGTGCATTTACATGTGCCACTGCCACAGGACTGGTTGGCCAATGCACAGCTGTCCCTGACAGTTCCAGATCCTGTTCTGGATATGCATGGCAGGCTGGGGGGGGGGTGGTCGGCAGACAGGGTGCCATGATCCTGCTGCAGTCAGATGCTGTGCCTGCACATGTATAGAGCTGCATGTGCAGTGCTAATGGCTGCGTATTTTCACCCACAGAAGCCAACATGATGGGATGAGACACAGCTGCTGGATGCAGACGTCCAAACTTCACTGGCAGTGAGGTTAGGGCACTGATTGAGACATACCTGCTGCAGAAGGACATCCTGTCTGGCAGGGGTGACAGCCATCAGCTGTGGGACGAGGGCTGGGAGGCAGTGGCACGGCATGTGAACACCATCGGGAAGTACAACAGGACACTACAGGAGTGCAGGAAATGTCTGAATGATGAGAGGAGGAGAGCCAAGGAGAAGGTGGTGCACATAGAGGCCTCCCTGAGTTGGACGGGGGTGGTCCACAGACAGGCATGCACCTCACACCCACAGAGGAGCTGCTTGTGGCCAGCATGGGCTGTGCGGCTGTGCAGGGTGTTCCTGGAAGGGGGTTCCAGACCAGTGGCAGCCCATTGCAGCACTGTGAGTATACATGCCCTGGACGCATGCCTGTCCACGTGTGTGTGCCATGTGTGCCGTGACAGCCCCACTGTGTGTGACTGTCAGGCCATGTGCCTGCGTGTATCGACAATGGATCTGTGCACCCTATCCGTGTCCTATGTTGTGCAGTCGTGTGACAAGCTGGGCATGTCGGGGGGGGCATCCGTGGTGTTGGGGTGCTCTGCACACCAGTGCTGCCATCCCAGTGGTTGTTGGTTAGGGTGTTAAACAGTCCCACATGGTAACCTGTGGGCATGTACAGGCACTGGGCCTCTCCAGCTAGTGCTGGTGCATGGCTACATCAGCAAAATGGGCATTGCATGTCTGTTGCAGGGACTGTCAGGCGAAACAATGGCACACCTCTGTGTCAAATTGTACATGTTTGTCTGACCACTACTCTCACCCATGTTTGTACCTATGTATCCCTTCTTTCTGTTACAGCTTCATCACACCTTACAGGTGCTGCCATAACTGGTGCACTTAGGGATGCCACAGCAGATGATGTTGTAGGGGCCATCCCACAGGGCTGTGGCCACGACAGGGGATGGTGCCATCCCTGGACCGTCCCACATCATAGCTTCCCCAGCTGCATCACCAGTGGTGGCAGGCCTGTCAAACACCTTGGCAAGTGGTGCCATAGCTGGCGACCATGATGCCACTTGGCTGGAGGGTTTCCTGGGTTTGGCTGATGATTACCCATAGGACACATGGACATTGCCGATGCTCTGCTGGTGCTGACATCCAGTACACAGGGGGCATACAGCGATGTTGCTGATGATCTTGACACCACACAAATCTTGGAGGACATGGCCAACAGTGTGGCACGCAATGCACAGGTACATGCACAGGTGGCACCTGCAGGCATTGGTGTTCCTGCCACCCACGACACGCCCGCAGAGCCCGCACAGCTGCCAGTGGTCGTGGGTGCTGTTGGCTCTGTGTCTGGTGCTGCTGTGGCAGCAGGGCCACCAGCGTGGGTCAGCAGGGCAATGTGGGTCCATCGCGGGTGGCGGTGGACCGTGATGGAGCCATACCTGGATGCACTGTGGATGCACAAGTCCATTCCCCACCCATACCCTAGCCTGCTGTGGTACGTCCACCGACAGTGGATGCACAGCATCAGGCTGGCACACCACCCGGCCATCGGAGCTGTCCCCATGAGCCTTCACCTGCTGATGAGATTGAGGGCTATGCACGCCATCTTCCTGATAAAGAAGAGGAAGAACCCCCTCTCCTCGGACAGATCCACAGCCTCATCAGTGAGTGAAGACTCTGTCAAACACACCCCTAGGTCTCCTCCAGAGGACCTTATCTTCTTCAATATTATGAAGCAGTTGTCCTCAGCCATGGGTTTCCATACCGAGGAGGAGGATTCCACCAGAAAAGATCTGGTGGATTTCCTGGGGATCCCAGAGTTTCCTGCCAAGATCATTCCTCCTGTTTTCCCTGCTCTAAGGAACGGTACTACCGCAGCCTGGCACAGGCCTGACATGGTGTTAGCCATGCCCTGCAGGGCTGATAAACTTTATTATGCCCCTCAGGGTTTTCCACATTATGGTGCCCAACCTGAAACAGATTCTGTGGTAATAAAGGCAGCTCATGACAGGTCTAAGGTGTCAAAACACCTTAGCCCCCCCTTCCCCGACAAAGAGTCAAACAGAGTCGATCTCTGGGGTAAGAGGGTTTATGCCTCTTCCACCCTTGGGCTCAGGATTGCCAAGTACCTCACTCATATGGTTAAGGACCAGAATCCCAATTGGAAGAAGGGCAAGGTCACTGCCCAGGCCTTTCCAGGTGACACCCAAAAGCAAGAGGTTCTTAAATACTTGCAAACTGCTGATAATGTTAGCAAACACCTCTTTTGGGCCCTCTGTGATATCTTGGATACTATTGCCAGAGCTGCCGCCTCTGGCATTTGCCTCCATAGGCACTCCTGGCAAAGGGTCTCAGGCTTTGTGGCGGACGTCCAGCAGAAGGTGCAGAATGCCACCTTCAATGGCTCAAAACTATTTGGGCCAGATGTCCAGGACATCATTAATGATTTTCAGGCATTTGGCAGGGCAATCAAATCTGTCCATTTGCTCTATCATACAAAACCCAAGAGCAGGCAGTGCCTTCCCTTTCGTAAAGGGGTCCAGTAGGCCAGGAGCGGCCACTCAGCCTGAAGGCAAAGGCAGAGCGTATGCCGACCTGCCTGCTCCCTCCACTGTAGGAACCATGACCCAGCATCCTAGAGGTGATGCACCAGCCCTGGTGGCTGGATCCACCTCCATTTGACTCCTTGACAGACCCCCCTCTTCTGGTCCCCGATCAAGAGGTGGTGGTCAGAGGGCTGGCCCCCCCTCCCTCTCAATTAGTGGAGAACCATCATGTCAGACACCTGGATTCTTCAAATCATAGAAAGGGGTCACACTGTGGAGCTCACCAAGCAACTTCCAGAGACTCCTCCTCTGCCCTTCACACACCCTCCCCACCCGGCCACCCTTCTGTTCTCCGGGGGGAGGTACAGTTCCTTCTGCACAAACAGGCCATCGAGCCAGTGCCCAGGCACCAGAGAAACAAGAGGTTTGATTCCAGGTTCTTCCTAGTCCCCAAAAAAAACAGGGATTTGAGGCCCATCTTAGACCTCAAGGACCTCAATCTGTATATCCAGTACAAAAAGTTCTGAATGGTGTCTTTGCCAGGCCTCATGCCCCTTCTCAAGCAGGGTGACTGGCTATGTTCTCTTGACATGCAGGATGCTTACCTGCACATCTTGGTATTTCCACCCCGCAGGAGGTTCCTCCGGTTTCTTTTTCAGGATGAGCATTACCAATTCAAGGTGCTGCCCTGTGGCTTGTCCTCTGTGCCGCAGGTCTTTACTTAGTGTTTAGAAGCAGTGGCTGCAGCCCTCAGAAGGGAGGGACTGTATGTTTTCCCTTATCTGGACAATTGGCTCCTAAAAGCCCTGTCCAGGGAACAGCTCCTGTGAACTCTGGAGAGAACTCGTCAGTTATTTCTCTTCCTCGGCATCACAGCCAATTTGCCCAAGTCGGTCCTAGTCCCATCCCAATGGCTGCAGTACATAGGGGCGGTTCTAGACTTGATGCAGGGAAAAGCCTTCCTGCCTCAGAACAGGGCAGAGTGCCTTATTGCCCAGGCTCAGAAGGCTGCCTAGAGCCATTATATTCCTGCCAGGGTGTACTTGAGGCTATTGGAGCTGATGGCGGAAGCCATGCCCACTGTTCCACTAGCCAGGCTCCACATGTGCATCCTCCAGTGGACTCTCTGAGTACAATGGGACCAGTGCAGTAAACTAGATCAGTTGGTGCTGGTTTCCTCCCCAGTCCGCAAAGTGCTCCAGTGATAGATGCACCCCCTGAACCTGCTGAAAGGGGTCCCATTCCAGATCTCCTCCCCCCAGCAAATTCTCACCACAGATGCTTCCAGTTTGGACAGGGGAGCTCATCTGGGTCCCATTCTAACTCAGGGCTCTTGGTCTCAGATCGAAATCTCCCTGCATATCAGTGTCCTGGAGATGCGGGATGTTCTGTATACCATACATGCCTTCCAGAACTATCTTTTTCTGCGTCAGCTGTTGATTCAGTTCGGCAACCTCAGTGTAGTGTATTACATCAACAAGTTGGGGGGGAATGCATTCGTACGCTTTGCAGGGAGGCCATGAGAGTGTGTTACTGGACATTGGACTACGGTCTACCTCTTTCTGTGGTTCACGTCCCGGGAGTGCTAAACACTCTGGCAGACAGCCTCAGTCAGACGCAGTCCAGCATGTATGAGTGGGAGCTTCTCTGTTCAACAGATGGGATTGTCCAGAGTTGGACCTTTTTGTGTCCCCACTCAATGCAAAACTGCCCAATTTTTGCTCACTAAATCAAGGGCCAGGAGTTTTCTGGCAAGATGCATTGTCCCTGCCCTGGAGTGAGAGGTTCCTTTATGTCTTGCCTCCGTTTCCTCTGATTCAGAGGGTGCTCAACAAACTGCAGATGGAGGGAGCCAGCATGATTCTGGTAGCTCCATTCTGGCCTCATCAGATATGGTTTCCATTACTACGGCAGCTGGCAGAGGAGCCTCTGGTCTCTCTCCCTCTCTGCAGGAACCTGCTGACCCAGGCTCAGGGGACCCTGGTCCATCTCAACCTCAGGTCCCTCTATCTGCATACTTGGCTCCTGAGAATGTAGCCATCGCCAGATTTGGAGTTTCCAACAGGGTAGCAGATGTTCTAGTGGCCACACGGAAAACCTCCACTTGAGCCACTTATGCCACAAAGTGGAAGAGGTTTGCCATGTGGGTTGCCAAACATAATCTGGACCCTTTTACTTGTCCAGTGAACCAGATTCTGACTACCTGTTATCGCTGTCAGATTCTGGTCTCCAGTACTTCTCCCTCAAGATGCACCTTTTGGCTATCTCTGTCTTTATGAGCCAGTGCGTGACTGCATCATAGGTCAGCTGGATGTTTCCTGTATTTTCTTGAGGGACATCCTGCATCTGAAACCCCCAATCCGTTCCCATGTCCCAGCTTGGGACTTGAATTTTGTTTTGGAGAAGTTGACACTGTCTCTTTTTGAGCCATCTGCAACTTGCTAGCTAAACTTCCTTTCTTGGAAAGTGTTATTTTTGGTTGCTATTACTTCTGCTTGAAGGACTTCTGAGCTTCAGGCCCTCTGGTGCAAGGAGCCTTATTTGATTTTTCACAAAGACAGGGTGTTTTTGTGCACAAACCTTATTTTTCTCCCTAAGGTGGTATCTGAGTTTATTCTCAACCAGTCTGTCCACTTCTCTGTTTATTTTCTTGAATGTGCCAATTTATTGCTTCATACATTAGATGTGGGCAGAACTTTGACGTATTACCTGCTCTGAACCAAGGAATGTAGAACGTTGAAGCAATTGTTTATTTCTTTCACCCCAGGAAAAGAGGGTGTTCAGGTTTCTAAACAATGTTTGTCTAAATGGTTGGCAAATTGCATTGTGTTCTGTTACAACAAGTATGGCAAGAGTTGCCTGGAGTGGTAAAAGCTCATTCCACAAGAAGCATGGCTACCTCTGTGGCCAGTTTTTGTGGGGTCTCAGCCACTGACATTTGTGCAGCTGCCCCCTTGAGTACCATCCATACTTTCACCAAGCACTACAGTCGGGGCATTGCCTCAAGAACCCATGCAGGATTCAGTAGGGCTGTGCTGCAGGGCTTGCTGTTTTGAGCTTGGGGTTGATCTTCCTCCCAGACTGTTGGCCTGCACATGTAACTGCTTGGGATTCATTCCTATTGTGTGACCTAATGACTGAGATACACCTGAAGAAGATAGAACAGTTACATAAGAACTTACTGTAACACTAGATCGTCGAGGGGATCTCAGTCACCATGCCTGTCTCCCCTCCCACCATCCCCCTTTTGACATGGGCTGTCTGGTATATCCCACCTTTTTCACCAGCCTGGGCACCTCTCTCTCTCTCTCTCTCCCACCCCCTCTCCCTCGCTCTCTCTCTCTCTCTCTCTCCCCTCTCCCTCTCTCTCTCTCTCCTCGGTCCCCCGTGGCTAAAGCTATGCTCTTTCTCCGGGGTAAAGAGCTGAGGAAGGAGTGGGGCTGCTCACAACTTTATAGGGTTGACGTCGGCATGGGCGGCCCCTGTTGTACTGCTGAACATCTTCTGTGTGGATCCTGCTTCACCGACAGTGAAGTTCCTACTGTGTGACCTGATGACTGAGATCCCCTCGAAGATCTACTGTTACAGTAAGTTCTTAACTCTTCTTTTCCATACTTCCACCTATTTTAGTGGTAAACTCTGGAAATTAGTGTCCTTGGTTGTTGTATTAATTCCATAGTCCTAAATAAAGCATTTTGTAATACAGTGAGTATTTAAAAGAAATTGCAGAACAATATTTTTTTTTTGGCTGTAATGCCACAGCCCTGCTATTTATCTATGTCCTATATCATTTTCCCTTTAAAACAGACTGCACTGGATCTCTTGCTTAATGAGGTTGTCAATTTAGCTCATTAGAGGGAGGCTAGTCTGGGTCCACAGAAAGAAGGGTGCCACCAACCACAGAGTTCAGCCATCTTCATCTTCATTTATCTCTTAGTGTTTGTTTCTGTTCTTAGTCATGCAGTATGCTGTCTGCATCATCAGTGCAGGGCTGGATCAAAAGGGTCCTATCCTGTTTTCTTTATAAAAGTTGTTAGTGTACTCTTCTGTGGGAGCAAAGCACTTCTTGAGATGATGCTTTGCTGATGTATGTATTATCTTCCTAGAATCAATCTTCTCCATAGAGTCCCATTCTTGGGTTTTAGTTGGAGGTGTCAGGACCCCACGGGAGCATGTCTTTTCAGCTAGGACATCAATGATGGCTACTGGTGTGGGTGCGTGCATGATACCGCGTGGTGCCACATCCTGATGCCTATTCATTAATTGTACTACTACAGAGAACGCAATCTACATGCTGACTTGTCCGTGTGGAATGCCATATACAGGACTGACTCAAAGAGCATTAAAAAATAGGATCAGTGAGCACAAGATGGCCATTAGAACACTAAACATTAAATATGCAGTGGCCAGACACTACGTGGAGGAAGAACATGGATCGGGTATGCCCCCAGTACGCCGACACTATTACAGCGAAAACGTTGATGCCAACAACATCAACGTTTTCACTGTAATAGTCTGCCTGAGACCCCATCACTCTCACTTCTGTGGTCCTGCACCCCCTTCCTGATCCAACTCTGACTCGGATTTAGAATCCTTAAGATTGGGGGGTGTGGGGAGCAGAGCCCACCACATGGGGGGTTTGGGGGGCAAAGCCCCCCGATGAAAAAACAGCTGGGGTTTCCATTTGGATTTATGTCGCCCGCAAGTTGCGGTCGACATAAATCCGTCACTGTGATGGCGGTCGGCAGCTTAGTTGTCGAACCGGCATCATAGAGCCCATGGATCGGCTGCCTCATTGACACATGTGAGCATCGAAAAGGTAAAAATCCCCAGAGAGGAGGAGACATAAAGGAGTTGCTACTGCAAAGAGACTCTTATTGGATTTTTGAATTACAAACCCTTTGGTCAAAAGGCTTAAATGATGATCATCGATATAGCAATTACTTGTAAATTCTAATAAAACCTGGAAAGAAGACAACTTGCTACCTTTGACTAAATCTCAGGTTGCAGCTGTAAGAACTGTAAGAAACTTTATGTATAAGCCTAATAGAAATAGCCTCCATTAAAAGGTTTTAAAAGGTTTTTATTTTTTTTACTTTTTATTATAACTTAACCACCTTGGTGTGCTTAAGGTGAATATAAAATGATAGTCACGGTCATTATAAAAAATTGAATATCTAGGGATTTCACGTTGTTGATAATTCTAAAAAACTAAGTAAAATGTATAAAAGAAGTGTAAAAATATTTTTGTATAAAGTTAAAAAAACTTTCTGTAGCATAATAATACAGTATGTATGTATGTGATGACAAAAGGACATGGAAATGTATGATCTTACTTCGAGAGAGGCTCTTGCAGTAGGCAATAACCATAAGGACTGAGCCGCCAGGTGCTAGGACCACATGGAAAAATTAGCTAGCAGTGTCTGGCGGGGGACCGCCCAACCGATGTCACGTGACCGACATCAACCCAATGGTATATAGTGGGTGGTCTCCATGCCCACCTCCAGTTCTTTCCCACCATCGACCTGCACATGCCAGATCTCGGGGAACGCTGCTATAGTTGACCACCATTTTCGATAAATATATTTTTTGAAAGTCTTTATTTTCTTTCAAAAATTAGTATTTTCGACATTGGGTTGCATGTCTTCTCCTTCTTCTAGCGAACCTACAAGAACAAGTGCACCTGCGGCAAGCAAATACTGGAGAAAGATGGCCATACCTCATGTCTTCTCTGCCTTGGGCCTGACCATGACACCAAGGACTGTGAGGTCTGCCAGAGCTTCAACCAGGCCACACAAAAACGCCGTCTAAAAGTCCTGGCAGCCCATCTTTTGAAACAAAAACTGGCTTCAGCGGAAAAGGAGCTGCAGCAGGTGCGGAATGCTTCTTCATCACCTGGGGGCTCTTCTGGCTCCCATACCTCCAAGCAGAAGGAGCACAAGTGGGACAAAAACAAACACTGGGACCGGAATTGGTCTCCCTCCAGGCCACGGCTCTCTTCGGAGGCTGTGACTGACGAGTGGCCCTACATAGAAACATAGAATTTGATGGCAGATAAGGACCGCTTGGCCCACCTAGTCTGACCATTTCCCTACCTAACGGATAAGCTGCAGATCCTAGTTAATCAACAGCCTACTTCCTCCTACCCCCCCACTAGAATTGCCTTATATCTGTCCCATGCATTCTTGAATTTCCCCACTGTTTTTGGCCCTCAATCAGTAAGGGAGATGCGTGCCCCTATGACCAGTCCTGCCCCTCCTTTTTCAGAGCAGCCTTTGGCCCCCTCCCCCACCCGAGCTGGTAACGGTTCTGGCGGGGACCTCTGGGGATTCGGAGGCTACTTTCACCCTTAGGTCCCTCAAACCTCAGCCAGGGTATAAGTCAAATGGTTTGGCTGATAAGTCAGATGCCGGTTCTGCTGACATCTGCACAGGCCCGGTGCTCCCGTCAGACCCTGATTCGAGGTCTGACATTGGTCCCCCGGACCAATGCCCACTGCCGCTTTGGCCACAGCAGCCCCAAGGGGAATCCTCCTCTCAGGACAACCCTCTGTCTTATTCTGTGGGCCCCTCAGACATTCCTTCCCACCTAGAGCTGGAGGTATCACCGGTTGCTGGCCTTGTCAACCTGCCTGCACCAGGTCACCCTATGCCGGACCCTCCCGGGGACCCCACCGACTAACCCACCCATGATCCCTCCGTCTGGGCTGCCTCCCACACCCCAGACCCCGAAGGCACCTGTCACCTCATCTGGGCCAATGCCAGGTCCCCCTGTAGGTACACAGATGGATACCCCACAACCTGGGCCTTCTGGCCTCCCTTCAGGCCCTCCACCAGGTCCCTCTGCCCTGCTGTCAGGTCCTTCTCCAGGTTACCCAACGCTGGATTATCCAACACCGGGTCACCCTACGCCAGGGTACCTGACCCCAGGCTACCAAATGCCGGGGTATCCAACACTGGGTTATCCAATGCTAGGGTATCCAACACATGGGTATCCAACCCCAGGGTATCCAGTGCCAGGGTACCCAACGCTGGGCTATCCACTGTCGGGGTATCAACCGCTGGCCTACTCATATCCTCCACGGCCTCCTCTGCAAGGCCCTGTAGACTATGATGCTTTCTTTCATTCCTGGTGAAACAAAGCTAAGCACTAGCTCACGGAGTTAGACCGACGCCAGCCAGACACAGCTCTTACGCCAGTCCGGGTGACCCCTGCTTTACAGTCCTTTTCCCTATTGGGGTCCACTCCCCAGCTTCCAGACGCACATTGGGTGCCTCCACAGGGGATAACCGAGGTCATGGCCTGACTGATCCTCAGACAGGGGACCCCATCGAAGGTCCCTGTCCCCACATAGGAGACCTTCACCAGACTCCGAGTCTGAATCTTCCTCTTCCTTGGGCTCGAGTCCCCTCCACCAGAGGACCCCAAGCCTAAGGAGACTCCTAAGTTCACCCCAGAGGACCCCTCCTTCTTGGATATCCTCCAAAAAATTCAGGAGGCCAACAGATGGAGGACAGAGGAACAGGATGCCCAGAGATGGAGATTGGCAGAGCATCTTGACCTCCTGGAGCTGAACCCCCTCCTCATTCCCCCACGACGATTTGGCCACTACCATATGGCAATAACCATCATCTGTCGCAGCCATTTCCATGAAGATGAACAGATTGTACCATGCTTCTGAAGGGAAAGATCACCTACTTAACCTCCCCAAAGCTGATTCAATAGTTATCAATGCAGCTCATGACTGCTCTAAGCAGCCGAAGCATATGAGCACCTCCCCTCCAGATAAGAAGTCAAGACAACTTGACCAGTTTGGCCGGAAGGTCTACTAATCCTCCACCTTGGCTTTGCGGGCTCTGAATTATGTAGCCCACATGGTCTGCTATCAAAAGGCCATCCTCGGCCAACTGAAAACAGAATTTAAGGGCCTTGCCAGACTCTGAGGCCAAGACTAAAATTCAGAAGATGGTTAAGACGGCAGAGATTATGAGTCATCATGCCATACGTGCGACTTTTGGCGCCGTTGATGCTTCCAGCAGAAGCACTGTGACAGCGGTTTGTCTTTGCAGACATGCCTGGTTGCGAGTATAGGTTTTGCCCAGGATGTCCAAGCTTCTATTCTAGATGCCCTCTTCAGAGGATTGATACTCTTTGGAGGGGATGTCCAGGGCATAATAACAGATCTGCAGGAGTGAGGGAAGGCCCTTTATTCAGTGCACTCCCTCTTCCATACCAATCCCAAGTCTCAACCTCCTTTTCACTGACAAGAAAGGCACCAGATAAGGCAGCAGCCTGCTAAGCATCAGGGCAAATGCTGGGCTCCCTCATCTGCCTCTATACCACCCCCCCCCCACCAAGTGTCACACATAACTTCCGGGGCGATGCTTCCTAACTCTCCCTCCACTTCTTGACTCCTGGCCTGCCCCCTCTCCTCCACCCACAGATCCGGAGGAGCCGGTGAGAGGCAGATTTGCCAGCCATCTGTCTGGGTGGGTGGCGATCACAACAGACTCTTGGGTGCTTCAGCTTACAGCTCAAGGTCACACAATAGAATTCATAGAGAGACATCCAGAAAATCCTCCAGGTTACTCTTATTACCGCAGGGTCACGTTCCATTTATCAGGGAGGAGGTTGCGGCTCTGTTGTGAAAGTCTGCTATAGAGCCAGTTCCTCGGGGGCAAGTAAGAAAGGGGTATTACTCCCACTTCTTCCTGGTCCCAAAAAAGATGGGAGACCTTTGGCCGATAGTGGACCTCAGCACGCTCAGCCTATATGTAGCGTTGAAATGGTTTTGCATGCTGACCCTCCCAGGACTGTTGCCACTGCTCCATCAGGGACACTGGGTCTGTGCTCTGGATATGCAGGATGCCTACCCACATATCCCTATATTCCCTACCTACCACCACTTCCTCTGGTTTACCTTCCATGAGGAGCATTTCCAATTCAAGGCTTTTCCCTTTGGCCTTTCCTCAGCACCCAGGGTGTTCACCAAGTGCCTAGCGATGGTAGCAGTGGCTTTTTGGTGTCAGGGCCACTATATGTTCCCATACCTCAATGACTGGCTTCTGTCAGCCATGTCAAGGGATGGCCTGGAGGCTTCTCTAGCGGCTACCCTGGATCTATTCCACAGGGTGGGGGTCACGGTGAATTACCACATCTCATCCACTCCTTCCCAGCACCTTCAATTCATTGGGGCAGTGCTGGATACTTTCCAGGGTCAGGTCTTTCTCCCCTTAGGCAGGGTGGAAATGCTGCTAAAGCAAGCTCGGCTTGTGGCCTTTAGTCATTGGACAATGGCCAGAACAGTCCTCCGCCTCCTAGGTCTTATGGTGACGGCCATTCCCATGGTGCCCCTGGCCCGGCTCCACGTGTGGATTATGCAATGGACACTCAGAGTACAGTGGGATCAGAGGTCAGACTACCTGAATCACAGGGTTCTGGTGTCCAGCTGTATGCAACAGGATCTCATGTGGTGGCAGGATCTGGAAAATCTCTGCCAAGGGGTTCCCTTCCAACCTCTCCCTCCAGGTCAAACACTGATGGCAGATGTTTCTGGTATGGGCTGGGGAGCACATCTGGGAGATCGAAGAACCGAGGAATCCTGGTCTCAGCAGGAGCTCTCTCTGCACATAAACGTGCTCGAGATGTGTGCTGTGCTGCTCCAGGCATTTCAGCCCCTTCTCCTCCTGGGACCACTTCTGATCCAGTCAGAAAACATGTACATGGTCTGGTATCTAAACAAACAGGGAGGCACTCGGTCATACCCCTTGTGCAGGGAAGTGATGTGAGTGTGGTATTTGGCAGTTCAGCACCAGCTCCAGTTAACTGCAGTGCATTCCCGGACATCCAGAACGTCCTAGTGGACCGTCTCAGCTGCACTCAGGCAAGGGCTCATGAGTGGGAACTGCATCAGTTGGTGTTTGAGGATATCTTCCACCTGTGGGGTTGTCCAGATTTTGATCTGTTCGCCTCCCCATATAACATAAAATTACCCAATTTTTGCTCGCTCGTTCCAGGGCCTGGTGTTTTTGGGCGTGATGTGCCATCTCTTTGTTGGACAGGGAGGTTCTTGTATGCCTTCCCTCCCTTCCTGGTTCTCCTCAAACTGCAAGTAGAAGATGCTCAGATGATCCTTATCGTTACATAATAGCCTCGCCAAATATGGTTCCCTCTACTCCAGCAGTTAGTGGTGGAGCCTCTGGTTCCTCTCCCCCTCTGTCAGGGTCTTCTGACCCAGGGTCAGGGCAGGCTGGTCCATCCGGATGTCAAGTCCCTTCACCTTCAAGCATGGCGTCTTCAGATATAGCTGTCTCTTGCTTTGGGGTCTCTCCTAGAGTCACCAAAGTCCTTGTAGAGGCCAGAAAGCCATCTACAAGAACCACCAACACAATGAAGTGGAAGAGATTTTCCATCTGGGCAGCCTCCAAGGGTTGGGACCCTTTTTCATGCCCTGTTCCTCAGGTCTTAGAGTACCTGCTTCATCTTTCCAACCTGGGACTCAGTTATTCTTCCTTGAAGATCCACCTATCTGCCATATCCACCTACCACACTCCGGTGGAAGGCAAAACTTTGGCTCAGTTGGCGGTCTCCCATACTTTTCTGAAGGGAATACTCCATATGAAACTCCCAGACAGGAACCCTGTTCCCCTGTGGGATCTGAACTTTATCCTTGAGAAGCTCACTCTACCTCCTTTTGAACTGGCTGCGAGCTGCACTATCTGTCTTGGAAAGCGCTGTTTTAGCGCTGATAGAAAGGCCCACATATTCAAAGGAGATGTGTGATCTCCTACTGTACATATGACGTGCTTGCGTTATATGTACAGTAGGTGATCGCAGTCCCACTCAGTCGGTGGCTGGCTGTGGCAGAGTGTGGAGGAATGTGCCAGTTGCTATTACTTCTGCTCAAAGGATTTCTGAGCTTCAGGCTGTCATGTGCAAGGAGCCTTATTTGATTTTCCACAGAGACCAGGTGACTCTGCGTACAAATTCTAAATTCCTACCAAAGGTTGCTTCTGAGTTTGCATTGAATCAGACTATACACCTGTCAGTGTTTTACCCTGAGCATTTCAATCAAAGGGAGGCAGTTCTGCATACTCTGGATGTGCACAGAATTTTGCGTTACTATGCAGATCGAACCAAATTAGTCTGTAAAATGGATCAGCTTTTTGTTTCCTTTGCTCCCAAAAAGAGAGGGTGCAGCAGTTTCAAAACTGTGTTTATCTAAATGGTTAGCAAACTGTATTCTGTTTTGCTATCAGAAGCACAACAAACCCCTTCCGGGGGAAGTTAAATGGTATTCAGTCAGAGTCATGGCTGCTTCTATTGCTTGTTTCAGAAATGTTTCTGTCACAGACATTTGCGCGGCAGCCACTTGGAGCTCTGGCCACACATTCATGAAGCATTACAGTCTGGATATTGCCTCTAGGTGCAGGGCTGGCTTTGGACTAGCCATCCTTCAAGGCCTTCTATCTTAATTCCTGCCTACTCTAGACCTTTCCTGCCTCCCGTATTCAGTCTCTGTTTGACTCACACTGCTTGGGACTCAGTCCTTATGGTTAGTGCCTACTGCAAGATCCTTCTTGAAGTAAGATAGTACAGTTATGTAAAAACTTACTGTAACAGTAGCTCTTCGAGAGAGGCTCTTGCAGTAGGCAAGGGTTTTCCCTCGCTACTTCCCCCTGCTGCTGCTACTGGTCTGCTCAGCCTTTTCTAGTGGCTCCAGGAGCCCTCTCATTCTGCTGTTGGATCTTTTCACAGGTCTCCAGTTGGAGAACTGGAGGCGGGCATGGGGACTGCCCACTATATACTGTTGGGCCAATGTCGGTCATGTGATGTCAGGTGGGCGGTCCCCCACCAGACACTGCTAGCTAAGTTTTCTGTGTGATCCTAGCACCTGGTGGCTCAGTCCTTATGGTTATTGCCCACTGCAAGAGCCTCTCTTGAAGATCTACTGTTATGATAAGTTCTTACATAACTGTACTATCTTTTTTATTGGACGTAAATAGAAGAAACTATACAAATGCATTCCAACACTGAACATTAAGGTTCCCATGGTAACACGAGTATAAAAGAAACAATAGTAACCCTAAAAAGCTAGCTCTGAGGATGGAGTCACCTGACTCCAAAATGTCAGCACATCATTAACGCACTTGTTGTGCATACCGGAAGGCAGATGAAGAAGCAGCATCACTTTGGAGATAGATGACCCTAGCCTGGGGATCACTTTTGAAAGTTTTGGGAATTGTGCACACAAACCAACCAGGATCACTACTGTTAAAGAGGTGCAGTTTCATTCTTGGTAGGACGTCTGGAAGGACTCACTCCAACATCAGGAACATACTTGGATTAGGCAACTGAGCCAGAAATATCTTATATCTGGTACCATGGCTTACTGGGATTAGGCAATTGAGCAAGAAAAATCTATTAACTGGTATCATAACTTTTTTGCTTATTTTTATAGGCGTAGGCATTTACAGGACAAATATTGTAAGTTACAATCCTTATGAGGAATGTGGTGAGCAATTGAAATACTGATTTTCTGCCTGTAAAAATAAATACTGCTGTGACTATAAAGAATGGTAAAGGGCCATCTTTCTGTTGTGCTGATAGAAAGGCCCACATATTCAAAGGAGATGTATGATCTCCTACTGTACATATGACACGCTTGCGTTATGTGTACAGTAGGTGATCGCAGTCCCACTCAGTCAGTGGCTGGCTGTGGCAGGGTGTGGAGGAATGTGCCAGTTGCCTGCATGGGTCGGGTGTCGGGGGGGTGCGGGGAGGAGTCGTGCCTGTCGGGGTGGGGGCTGCTACTGGGTACCACATTGGATTGTGCATTTTTTTTTATCAAATCTTTATTTGTCTCCTCCAGTCGGCCGCCCCATTCCGACCGACTCCCCCAGCCCCGTCCCCCAGAATAGCCGGTGCTTACCTTGAACCCGTTCCGGGAACAGAGCCTGTGGGAAGTCGGTCCTCATCCTGCTTGCTGCCAGCAGTTTCTCTGGTTAGTGCCCAGGAGCCCCAGGAGTAGGAGCGCATTTGCGTGGAGGTGTGCATGCGCCCAATGGCCCCGGTTACTTTCCCCCACCCCATGGCCTAGCGCCCTGGCCCCCTCTAGTCTGTGCCACTCCCAGCCTCCACTAGGAGTCGCCATTGGTCGAGGGGTGCCGCTTCACCTCCCCAGAGAGGAGAGCCCGCCTGTCAGCAGCTCAATCCAGCTCTGCCCTTCCCCCCACTGCTGACCTCTGGCAACCTGAGCTCGTTCCTGAACCGGGTCGCTGGCGTGCCACGCGGTAAGGCATCCAGTACCTCAGCCCTCAGTGCCACCGGGCCAGCTGGATTTTGTATTTTAATGCGAAGTGTTAAAGGGGCGCCCGTCTTTATGTGATGTTCAGGGATCAGGGCATGGGGGCCACATGCAGTACTGGGATGGGGGGGTTTATATATATATGGCCATTGGGGATCGGGGCATGGGGGACACATGTAATACTGCGACTTTTTTTTTATATATATGGCCATTAGGGATCGGGGCTTGGAGGCCACATGCAGTACTGGGACTGGGGGGGTTATATATATGGCCATCAGGGATCGGGGCTTGGGGGCCACATGCAGTACTGGGAAAGAGTATTTATTTATACCTATGGCCATCGGGGATGGGGTATGGGGTCATGTATTATAGAACTAGTGGCATTATGGACACTGGGCATCGGGGAACGGGCTGGGTGGGGGTCAGGTATTATGGAACAGGGATACAGGGGTTTTATGGACCCTGGCCATTGGGGAACAGGGCTGGGGAGGTGCCACTGGGCTATGGGGATGGCAGGCTGCTGTGCTCATGTCTGCAGTACCGCATCCTGCCTGTGGGTGGCCAAGAGTTAGGCATGCTTTTACCATGCCTAACTTTGCACCGCTCATCTTCTGCACTTGGGCAGCCCATTTCCACTGAATATCCCAATGTGTGGGATATTCATGGGCATGCCCCCTATACTTGGGCTGCATACATTAACTTTGGGCCATAGCCCACCTCGGTTTGGGCAGCCCATCTCCCACCTTTGAATATGGGAGTTTGGAGCATCTTTCGAGTTGGGTGGGTCATCTCCATTTTTTTCAGAGATGCACTCTTCATCTCTTTTGAAAAGGTGAGCCCATAAGTGTTACTCCTGATTAATCATTCAGATAATTATCACAATTTCAGTCATTTGTGTATCACTAAAATCTTGTGCTGATTTAAGTTTTTACATTTTCAGAGTTATGACACACCATGAAACACACTGCTGTCATGTGATTTTTTTTTTTTTACTTTTTATTTTTGGAATTTTTCAATACATATTGTGACAGGGTAGAATAGGACCCTGTCTCATTTGTTATGGAGAAAGTATTTAAATGCAAGGATCTTTCCTTTTCTGTCTCTTCTCTGTCTGGTTGCGAAACCAAAAATTCCTGTGAGACTTTGGACTTGATCAACCCAACAAACTCGCAATTCTTTGCCTCTCACTGTCTCTCAGCCCTCCCTTGCATATCTAGATCTGCTGATATAAAAATATGTGCAAATCATTATATGGAAATGTATCTGATATTGGGATCTCTTGTGTTTGGAAAATATATAGCATTATTGTTGAAATGTATATAATTATAATTTGAGATGAATGCAAAAAGCTGTTGGAAGCTAGAGGTTACCAGAGTTCAGTTTTTAAGCCTTTTGCAAAAGGGGCCTCAACTCAAGAAGCACACTGCATTCTAGCAGCTCCTGCCTGATATTTACAAAAACAGGATGCTTGCTAAGAATGGGGGTTGAAAGGACTTATAAGAGCTAAGCTGCAACTGCAAGAAAGATTAGAAGAAAAAGGGACACAGAGACTCAAGGAAAACTACTGTTTTTTCTCCTTTGTACATAGTTATTCTGAACAAGTTTATTTCTTTTTATGTTACTGGTACTGTAAATAAATATTTTGGGTGAATTCTACAACTGCTCCTGGTTTTCCCTATGTTTCCTGACCTGTGCCTGGACAGCACATATACATATTTTGTAATCGGGTACTTCCATAATATCCACACTTGAGTTTGAAAACATTTAGAAATAATTCCTTATGGAAATAGTTTTGAGGATGCAGTGTAAGGTCATTAGATAAATATATGTAAAGGAAAAATAACACAGTGACCACTGAAGGGTGTGATACATAGAGAATAATGGATGGGGAAGGGTTTGATATGAGAATTTAATGCACACCCGAGTTGTGGGATGCTACATAAACCCCGAGGGCGAAGGCCGAGGGGTTTATCAAGCATCCCAGCAGGTTGCTTTAAATCTCATATGAAACACCTCCCATCTTTTATTTTTTATAATAACAGACCAGCAATTTTACTCCAGCAGTTTGTGAGACTGTTTGGCCCCGCCCACATACAGAATGTTGGCCAGTGAGGCAGCAGCATAGTTTGACTGGCATGGCTCATGAATGTCATAACAACCAGCCGGTTGTTATGGAAAATATCAACCTGGTCAGTACATTGAGAGAAACTCCTGACCAGTTATTATAATACAGTAAAACATCACTGATCAGAAAATATCATATGAAAAATAGCACTTGGTAAATTATTCATTGTAAGCTGCATATGTAGAAGTCAAAGAGAGAAAACAAACATAAAATATATATGACCCTCACATTATATATTGTACCCCATTGAAAATAAACATTCAGTTAATCATATCATTAGTCATACAATTTGAGAACAAAATAAAAGTGTAAAAAATGAATATATAATATATTATAAGCTGATTGATACACCTAGTTATTGTGGAGTGACTATGGAAGCACATTTACACTCCTTAATCAATCAATCAATCAATCAAAATCTTTATTTAAGCAGGCGGAGACATCATTGAACAGTAGCTCATTTTCAAGATGGACCTGGACAAAGGTCATATTCAGTACACAAGGCCAAATACATGACAACAAATATAGACAGTGCACAAGGACAGTTATATACACAATTTAAATGTTCCTTAAACAAAGCAAAATATACACCAGTATACATGTTCCATATGCAGAATAAATTAAACAGACAATACGTATGTTCAATCACAAAGTAGATTAGGCAAACAGTATACATGTTCAGCACACGGAGTAAGTTGTACTTACAGTAACATTTTCAGATACCAGGGTGAGACGGTTTACACTGAGGCAAAGTCCAAAGGGGTAATCATGGAGAATATACAAAATACAGGTGGAATGAAGTAGGCAGATACTTGGTAAATAATATGTACAGATTATGCCAAGGGTTGATTGACAGACATGAATGATGAGAACTAAGGTGAGAATGGGGAGGGGTAATGTGTAAGGCAGGCCTGAAACAGTACCGAGTGGGAAGGGGTGGGCAGGAGTGAGGAGCTTGAAGAGGAAGAGGACCAGTACAGTGAGACTAGGAATGCGAGGGGCAAGTGGCAACAAACAGTGGGTATAGTCACGGGGCTCCAAGCTGAACACCCTTGTGATGTTATGGGAACCAGTGGAGGAGGAGAGGGTAGAGGGTCTGAAAGGTAGCAGGTGTCAGGATTATTCTGTTGCTTTCTGTTAGGAGACAAGTCGCTACTTGGGGTCTGATAGGCAACGGTGTCAGGATGCTGCTGCAACTTTCTGTTCGGAAACAAGTCACTACTTGGGGAAACAACTACAAGATTCCTTGATGGAACGAGCGTTAAGCATTTTGAAAGCTGAGAAATTGATAGGGAGGACCAATTTCAAGGTATTTTGCAAGTAATTCCACAGTTTAGGTAGCCCATAACTTATGGAGGACCTACCAAAACGTGATTTAACCCTGGGAACAGTAAGGGAGGTGTAGGAAGCACTTCTCAGGGGATATTTACCTATTACGCTTAGTGGAAGACAGTCTGAAATGTATTGGGGTAATTTTTCAGAGATAGCTCTGTAAGTCCAGAACTATACCTGTAGATAGCTTTTACCATATTCTATCTATACTACTGAGCCATATCTGAAATGCATATATATGTGTGTGTGTATATATCTGACATGGTGATGCCAGCAAAGAAATTAAAATTATATCTTGTTCCACTGTTGAAAGTAAATATCAGTAATGAAGGTCAGATCTTGAACACATATATGCTCTCCTGCCTTCTCAGCTGCATTACAGTAGAGTAACTCCTGAAAAAGAGGAGCAAAGACACAAATAAAGTCATGAAAATCATAAAGTCCATATATGTGGGTCACTGAAACTGGTGAAAGAGAAGCTTTTTTCTATTAGATAGCCATCTTTGGCTGTTCATGCACCCATCATCACAGAAATAGGGAACAATGTTTATGAAACAAGGTGGGGGGCCAAGTGTTGCTTTAATTTCCCATAATTGTTGAAAATTAAATATTGAGGTTCCAAAAGAAGTAAACAGAGTCCTCCACAAAAGTGTGATCAGTATTAACGTGATAAGTCATTTTCATTTTCAGGACTCCAGTTCAGGCATATCATTAATGGATATATCAGATTCACTAGAGGAAGAATCCTTTGTTTGAACAGTTTTGCGCTAACTTACAAAGTCCATTAGCTGGTCAGGGTCAAAAAAGAGACATTTGTAGGCCCACTAATCAGACACGCTTTATATGGGTACAGTAGGGAGAACTTATACCTCAGCTCACGGATTTCAGACCTAAATTGAAGAAACTTCCTTCTCCTCACTTTGGTTTGGGAATTTACGTCCGGGTATGCATACACTTTAGAATAGCTGAAAGAAAATGAACCTTTCTTGATAATAAATTCTCCATCAGCTTCTAGTGCAGACTGAACAAGGACTGTCAGTGGTTTCACTGAAACTGAAGATACAGCAGGTGTAGTAAATGAAAATGTAGACAGGGTAACAGAGGAGGCAGATGCAACAGATTAATTTTTCCCAGATTTTCAATGGTATATCCCAGGGCAGCCATGAAACATTCTCTCACAATGTCTCACGTTATTTACTCTAATGTTTCAAGAAGTGGTAAGACAACAATCTGAAGATTTGATTTTCTTAAATTGTTCTCTGAGTTCTCTAATTTATGAGCTTGCCATTATATTGTCACAGAAAATGGAAGTTAGTAAAGCTGAATTTGATGTCATTTTGCAGGCTCGGTGTGGTCTTTGGTGAGGATGGTAAGCTGCTTCTCATTTTCCGCAAGCTGAGCTTAATTTCTATCAGTGTTTTGGGCTACTGTTTCCCGTTTGGCATCTAATTTTTGTATGGCCAGCAACAGAGTCCCATACGATTTATTTATTGCATCAAAGGATTCCAGTTTTTCATGTGAGGGCTAACATTGGCTTTTTCAGGACCTGCAACCTGTCCAGTAGTTAAAGAATCTTTTTATGCTAGGCTGGGGCTTGTAACCTCAGTCCCGGCTGACAGGTCTATGTTCCCAGGACTTCTTGAGGTTGCAAAACTCAGGTAGTGGTCCATTGTTCTAGTATGCTCTCATTTGTCAGGCTGTGCCTGCTCCAGAGGTGAGACGTTAACTTTTCTTTTTTCCTTTGTCTTGCGCTTGAGCAATCTTTTACACTCTTTCTTGGTCAGCTTCATCTCCTCATCTATTGGAGGATCCATTCCTGAAAAAGAGGCAGTTAAGTGCTTAGTAATACAGGATTTTTTTGAGGTCTTTATCAGAGCATCCTGCAGAACAATTCAACACGCACCTTCCCCTCGCTGTTGTGAGATTTGAATTGGTACCTGTATCTTTAAATCTCCACCTCAAAACTTTTAAGAAGGCTCTGAATTATATACTGTAAAAATCACGTAAAACACGCCATCAGTCTGCAGTCCTCTTGTGCTAGCTTGTATTGGGATGCTTTCAGAGTAATTTGCTACAACACATTCTAGTTTACAAAAGAAAATGTTTCATTGAAATATAGAATCACTTACTTGGCCTTTGCCCCATCTTGTAATTCGTTGGTAACCCATATCTGTAAGAGATCTGCATTTTTATCACACCACTATATTCATATTTAAATGCTACACTAAGCTGGGCCGCTGCGCAGTGAGATGTAAAGTCTCTGTACTTGGTATCTGTGGCTGCAAAACTGCCATTACCAAATTACAGCAGGTTTGCTGCAAAATATTTTTCATGTTCATAAAAATAAACTCATTAACCCTGATTGCTGTCAGAGATCCAGTACATAACCAGCAAATCAGTCAGTGTGGGAATTGTAATCACTGTTTAAAACCTTAGCTACTCTACTTTCCTTCTCATACATCATTGCAGAGTACAGGAGACATCTTTCTGGCTGAACTGTACACTGTACCTACCAGTATTCATACTCACACTGCAGTTAGCTGTAGGCTATAGCCCAAACAATTTACGCATTTTAGTTCAGACTGCTGATGCTGCTGTTCCTGGCATGCTGCTAGCACAACAGTGCAGTTTTACTGGCTGTTTTGCTGGAAAGAACACTTAAGTAGATGCTGTAAGAATTCTCTGTCTGGGCGTGGCTGTCCTCCTCACTACTGGAAGTGCCGGGCCCAGCTAAGTGACTTTTATTATGCTCTTAAATCTGTACACCAGAGTGAGGGAGGAGCATATTCAAAGGACAATGGTGGGAGCATGATCGCTCGCTCGCTCCCAGATATACATTACCCCAATTCATTTAAGAAGTGAGCAATCATACAAATGTAGTACAAGGTAATGCAACCTGGTTTCCTCCCGTGCCTATCACTGATTCATGAAATACTCAAACTACATGATATGGTACTATAATCTAATCTGTTATAATCTCTGTAGTATAATCTCTTCAGGTGATCATTAGAGACATGGGGCCCAATTACAAGATGCATGGCGCAACTCGCTGGCTTATGCGAGTTGTGCCATGTGGCACTACACTGGGGACCCTGTGCCCTATTCTAAGACAGACAGGGTCCCCGGCACCTACACAACGTGACTTGTGGCAGCCGCAGGCATGCGCCACAGGAATGGTGCAAAAAACCTGGGTGCCGCAAGTCGCGGCCTGAGATTTACTGCCCCCCGCCTGAAACGCACATGCAAACCACCTAGGGGCATTGGGGGTGGCTGTCCGGTGCAGAGACTATTGGGGCACTTAAATATGGACACAGAGGTCCCCGAAATTCGGGGGGTGGGGGGCATTACTGTGCTTGGTGGGGATGTAGGGCAGGCTACAGTGCGTACCGCAGTGCTGTGGGGGGGGCATCTGTCGGTTTGCCAGGACGGATGCCCCTTAGACCACTTTCTTGCTGGTCTAACTCCGCTGCACCATGTACTGTCGTGGAATACCATAAGTGGGTTACAGCAGCCGCCCTTTTGGAATAGCATGCAGGTGCTGCTGTAACCCATCCTTGTGCCATGCCACAGTGAGTTGCAGGCGTAGTGGGTGGCAGAGCCTACATTTGGCTCAACCCGATACTGCATGGCGAGGTCGTCTCAGAATCATGACTTCTGTAAAACACATGGCACAAGGTGCAATTTACGCCTATAGTCCAGAGCGTGAATCACCTCAGCCAGGCGACTGCCACTTGAATTGGGCCCCTGTAGTTTCAGGGGATTGGAAAACAGCAAATGTGATACCTCTATGAAAGGGTGGGAATAGAGATGAGCAGGGAAACTATAGGTCAGTATGCGTGATGGCTATAGTATGTAAGATGCTGGAGTCAATTATAAAAGATTAGTAGACTTGTTGGAGTCAAATGGGTTACAGTACAGGAAACAGCATGGTTTCATAGGGGAAGGTCACATCAAACAAAACTAATAGACTTTTTAAATTTGGTCACAAAGTCAGTTGAGAGAGGTCAGGCAGATGATGTTCCATACTTAGATTTTAGCAAAGGCCTTTAACCCAGTGCCTCATGTGAGATTAATTAAAAAACTAAATGACCTGGGGGCAAGCTATTGGAAAAAATTAGTTGATGGATTAGAAGTTGGTTATGCAGAAGAACATAAAGCACAAAGTCTTAACGGAGAAGTCTCAGACATGAGGGATGTCACTAGTGGGGTTCCCCAGAGATCAGTTTTGGGCCTGGTTCTTTTTAATGTTTTTTAATGTGATATAAGCGAGAGAATAAATTTAAAGATGAGTCTCTTTGCAGATGATACAAAGATCTGTGGCACAATAGAAAATGATGCGGATATAAGATTACTTAGGGAGGATCTAGAAAAACTTGAGACATGATCTAGGGTCTAGCAACTGAAATTCAGTACAAAAAATGTGAGGTAATGCATAGTGAAACAAACAATTCAGGCGTAACCTACATGAAGGATGGAGTAAAAAATAGATGTAACAGACAAGAGAGGGACTTAGGAGTGTTAATATATGAGAACGTGTATCAATCATCACAATGTATTTTATAAAGCAGTGAGGAAAGGCAAATAAAATGCTGGGTTGTATCGGTAGGGGAATCAGTAGCAGAGGAAGGGAGTTAATTTCACCTTCATACAAATCCCTGGCGAGGCCTCACTTGGAGTATTATGTGCAGTTTTGGAATCCACACTTGAAACAAGATAGGGGAAGGGCTGAGGCAGTGCAGAGAACAGCACCAAAAATTATACAGGGGCAACAGTATAAGTCGTGCAAGGAAAGATAATTAGACCTTGATCTGTACACATTGGGTAACAGAAGCGGGGGGGGGGTGACAATAGAGACATTTAAGTTTTTAAATGGAACAAACAAATTGGAATGCAAGGATTTATTTCAAATCAAAGTAGACACTAGCATAAGAGGAAACTCAATGACGTTGGTGGGGAGAAGTGTTAAAGTGATATGAAAGATATCAGGACGTATCATTGTACACAGAGGGTGGTGGAAAATGGAAACAGGCTGCCAAAGGAAGTAGTGTGTTCTAATACTATGAAGGCATAGATGGGCTAAACATAACAGTGGTACCAGTCAGGATGCAATGCACTAATGCTGCAGTATAGCACATAATGCTGCAGTGTGCTACAGGAAACATTGCAATTCAGTAGCAATGAAGCCCTTTTTCATTGTAGTATTTTATGACAAGACATTTATTGAAAGTTACTGCATTGTATCATGGCTTTTTCCACAGTATGGGTATTGAGAAAATGAGTGGGGCATTAAATATGGGAAATGAGTCGGTGTCCAACAGGAGACAATTCACAAATTAAATAGAACCTGGTAGACTCTATGGATCATGAGGCCTTTCTGCAATAAATCACTATGTAAAAATGTAATTGTAATGCATCATATCAAATTGAATATAAGTACATGTATACAGAAGGAAGTGGGGGGAGTGAGAACAGAAGGGCAGAAATTGCAAAAGATGGGAGGAAGAGTGCGGTGGTTAAGGGCTGGGGGCAAGGAGTGGGCTGTGGTGTGTGTGCGTGTGGGGGGGGTCTTTGATATGTATCAGAGAGAATATACAAGTAAAGGCAGCCCCTTATGGATGAAAAGGAATATCAGTCTACACAATTATATATGTAACCCCTGTGGATTGTATCACTAAAATTCAGCAGTTATAAAATATGTCCAATACACCACAGATGAAAGTGCGGTCTTTGATTCCTATCACCAGAAGACAGACCAATCCTATTCTTCGTTGAGGACTCCCTTTTCTTGTAAGGTGCCCAATGTATTGATTTACCAAGCTTCCCTATTGGGAAGTTGGAGGTTCCAGTTAGTTACCTATTATATACTCCAAAATGGAGAACTGAAGCATTGTGACTAGCAATTTCAAAAGGTCTGATGACTGGGCAAGCGGTGTCCTTGCAAGAGATCATGCTTTTATGTTCTGAGAGCCTGAATTTGAGGGAATGTGTGGTCTTGCCCACTAGTGCTTGCCGCAGGTGCAACATAGCAAGTAGATCACATGGCTCCTGTCACAAGTTATGTGATCCTTTGTCTGAAAGGTTTCTTCAGTGTTGATGAACTTGAAGCTGGTTTTCTTATAAGTACTGTCTGGAACATTGTGCACCTCTGCCACACTTGCAGTTTCCAGGTTGTGAAAGTCTTAAAGTACTCCAGTTCTTCTGTCTCAAAATGTACCATGTGTACTAACCTGTCTTTAGGGTTTTGTTTTCCGTGAAAGTAACTAATGGTTTTTGTTTGAACCTACAGCTCTGGTTTTGGGAGGCCTGCAGCACTGGCCAGTTTCTTTTAATAATCTCCCTAATTTCTACTGCACTGTTGGCAGGTTTGGTGGCAAAAACAATTCACTTCATGTTCTTTTCTGGTCTATTGGTTTATGTTTCCTCTCTCTGAATATTGCCTACCATTTGTGCTGTTAAAACTCCTTATGAGTCTGTTGTAACCCCTGTCTAGGAAACGTTTGCTCATCTTTGCTTTTTCATTTCTGTAGTCCTCTTGACTAGTTTCTTTTGGCCCTCAAAAACTGTGAAAATAGAATGCTTTCTGTTAAATTTCTTGTGAAAACTGCTACCATGTAGGATAGTGATCTTCCTGGACATAAAGTCTCCACCACTTATTCACACTAATGGGGAGTCCGCCGGAGGCGCTAAGACCCAGAGGGAGCAAACTTTTTTAAGAGGGCTGGCGCCCGAAATGGAGCCGCGAGGAGCGGCACCGTGAGCCTCAGCTTGTGTGGTAATGACTGTCTTGGTGTTGTCCCTCCAACTGCCTCAGTTCCTTTTTTCCCACCATCAAATGCGCTTCAGTGTCAACGTCACTCGCCTGCCAGGAGTTAAACTTCACTAGCAGCAATAGTTCAGTTTATTGTTTTGTAGTTTTATTTTGAATCAGTACCGAATATATTATATATTTAAATTGTACATCAAGAAGTCTTCAGCCCTCTATTGACGGAGTCGACCACGAGCAGGTCAGGTGATGGTAGGGAGACTTCGTATGAAAACTGCTCAGTTAGCTGGTCCAGGTCCAGTCCGCCGCTCTCCCGGGGGAGCAACAACAGAAGGGTCAATGCTCGAGATGGGCGGTCCCCGAAGCATAAAGAAACAGTCCCATTCTCTGCGCCGTTCGGCCTCGGGATCCCTCTTAGACACATAGGTCGAAGAGGAAAAGGCATCACTCGAGGTCACCCTCTGGTATGTCTGCGCGTAGACAGTCAGTTGTTGGGGTCAGGCACCGGTCTCCACCTCTATCGGAGTCGTCGGTTTCTGTCTCTGATGGGCGACCTCTTCGACATCAGAGCCCCTGTCCGCCTTTACAAGGAGATTCTGATGAACAGTTTCACCAGTGGGCTGCTCTTATGGAGCAATGGGCTCAGAGGTTGGTCCAGTTGCCCAAGCCGGTCACTCCGATGCCGGGGCCTTCAGGCCATTCGGCTCCAGGGGGGGATGGGTAAGGTGGTTGGGCTTTCCTAGTCATGTGGCGCCTTCTTTGGTGCCGTCGACTCTGGCCTCCGGTGTTTATCCCCCTCACATAGCTGCGGCGCAGGGGTCCACACCGATGCCTCTGTCTCCAGCCATTTTTCCCTCTTTTACCTCAAATCACAGTTTTCTGACCTCTGGGCCACTCTTGGTACCATCAGCGGCACTGCAGGCTCGGCGCCATGTGTGGCGCTGCCAGCCCTGTCGGTGCTGCGTGCGGCGCCGGGAGCTCTTATCAGCACCAAACATGGCACCAGGGGCTCTGTTATTACTGTGCACACTGTCGATGCTGTTCGTGGTGCTGGGGGCGCTGTCAGCATCGTGTGCAATGCTGCTTTGGCAGGCATCTCCCTCCTTGTTCTCAGCGCCGTTTTCTTCTTCGGCGCCGGGAGCTTTTGCACGCCGACCAGTCTTCAGGGGTTTTTGACTTCGATTCTTTCTTCTTCTGTTCTTCCTCCTGATTTTCACTCCTTTCCTGTCTATGCAGTCCCCCCCCTGGACTGTTAGGAGATGATTTTGAGCCTGACCCAGATCTTCACCTGGGTGATGATGTTGATGATACTGCCTTCAGAGCAGAGATCAATCCCTCTGCAGAGCCTGTGGTGGAAGACCTCTCCTTTAAGTCTCTGCTCAAAAATGTAAACACTACTGTTTCTCGCCAAGCTTCAGAAATTGATCCCGGGAAGCTTTTGCGACTCCAGTATCTCCATGTCCCAGAGATCCTTATGTATTTAACCCATCCGGTACAGCCCTCTTTCAAGACCCTCTCACAGATGGTATGGAAGAATCCGGCTCTCATTTCTTCCGTGGCTAAGTCCATCGATAGGGAGTATGCTGCTCCCAAGGATCGTCCTATTTTGGCCTCACAAGCCTTTGCTGCTGCCATTGTGATCTTGGCAGAGAATGATAAGGCCGGTCCTTCCTCAAGGATCCACGTCCCAACCAATAAACAAAGAATCTTGTAAGATAGACACCTTAGGTAAGAGAGTTTTTGCTGCCTCAACCCTGGGTATGCGCATTGCCAGCTACCAGGGCTCTTTTTCTCAATACGAGTATGTACTTTGGCATTCCCCTCAAAGAAATGGTGGAAGCTCTGCCTGAATCGGAAGCTAGCTCAGAGTTGCTTCACACCATAACTAGGGGTATCGAATCCAATAACCAACAGGTTAAAGCTGCAATGGATGCCTTCGATACTGCCTCCCGGGCGGTGGTGGCTGGCATCTGCACCCGCCACCACTCTTGGCTACATACTTCGGGCTTCACGAACGATGCCCAGCAGCAAGTTGTGGCCTTACCCTTTGACAGTATATATCTGTTCGGGCCTCAGGTGGAGCAAGCTCTGGAGGCCACGCAGAAGACTAGGTCTGCCATTAAGACAGCTAGACCTACACCCACTCCCTCCAGAGGAGGTGTGAACAAGCGTCAGTTTCACAACTGTCAGTCCTTTTGTGGCAGAGGCAGGGGAGGTTTTAACAAAAACCACAACCTTCAGCCACAAAAAGAAAGTGCAGCAGAAGGCACAAGACCCCAAAGCGCCCAGTACCACCTTCTGAGTCTCTGGCCCAGGTTCCACCTCAGCTGTCTGAGGGGGATTCCTCCTCAGCGGTGGGAGGACGTCTGACTCAGTTCTCCAATCAGTGGAAATCTACAACATCAGACAAATGGGTCCCCTGGATAATCCGCGAGGGGTACTCTCTCAATCTTTCGGAAACCCCACTGGATCATCCTCCCAAACGACAGCCCAGGCTGTCAGCAGTACAGTCAGATCTTCTTGCTTCCGAGGTACAAGGCCTTCTGAAAAACAGGGCAGAAGAAATAGTTCCGCCGGATCAAAAAACACAGGTTTCTATTCCCATTACTTTCTGGTTCCAAAGAAAACTGGCGGCATGCACCCCATTCTGGATCTCAGAAAACTAAACAAGTTCCTTCACAAGGAGAAGTTCAAGATTATATCACTAGGTATCCTGCTACCTTTGCTTCATCGACACGATTGGGTAGCCTCCCTGGACGTGCAGGATGCCTACCAACATATTCTCATACACCCAAAGCACCACAGATACCTAAGGTTCGTGGCATTTGGTCAACACTATCAGTTCAGAGTCCTGCCTTTTGGGCTATCCTCGGTGCCTCAAGTTTTTACAAAGTGTTGTGCAATTCTCGCGGCACACCTCAGGAAAATCAGAATACAAGTATTTCCATATCTGGATGACTGGCTTCTAGCAAGTCTCTCCAGGCAAGAGACTCTTGAGGCCGTGGCCACAGCCTCAGACTTCCTCACGTCCATGTAAGTCCTGCTGAATCTCAACAAGTGACAGTTGCAGCCCTCCCAGAAGCTCCTCTTCATAGGAACTCTTCTGGACACCTCCTGTGTGAAGGCTTTTCTTTCAGAGGACAGAAGGAGTGATATCTTACTGATGGCCCAATACATCAGAGAACGCAGCTCGGTTCGAGCTATCTCGATTCAATGGATGCTGGGCCTCATGGCATCCTTGGTGTTCACTGTACCCCTAGCTCGTCTCCACATGAAAACCTCCCAGTGGATGCTCAGTACTCAATGGTCCCCAACCATTCACCCTCACTCCTTTCTCATCAAGGTGACGGAACCTCTGAAGAGGTTGCTCGCCTGGTGGTCTCAGGAGGACAGTCTTCTGGAAGGATATTCCTTTGCCCCCTCTGGATCATCAGATCTCAATTACCACAGATGCGTCCCTGATGGGTTGGGGAGCCCACTGCCAGGATCTCCACACCCAGGGTACGTGGACTCAGGACGAGTCCCAACTCCACATAAACATCCTGGAAATGAGAGCCATCCTCTATACAGTCCGAGCCTTGAAGGACACATTCTGTCACAAGGACATTCTACTTCAAACGGACAACAAAGCAGTGATGTACTGCATCACCAAACCGGACGGCACACACTCTTACCCATTATGCAGGGAAGCAATGAGAGTGTGGGAGTGGTGCCAGGAGCACAAGGTTTTGATTCAGGCGGTTTACCTGCCAGGAGTGCAAAATGAGCTGGCAAACCATCTCAGCAGAACATAGATGGATCATCCCAAGTGGTCTCTCGACTCAACCGTCGTTTAGTCACTCTTCAAAGAGTGGGGAACTCCAGACCTGGACCTTTTTGCATCCCCACTCAATGCAAAACTGCCCCTCTCTTCTGCTCCAGAAATCCAGGACTTGGCGTTTTCTGTCAGGATGTGTTCAGGCTGCAGTGGACAAGACACTTTCTATATGCCTTTCCACCCCTTCCCCTAATTCAGAGGGTACTTCTCAAATTGGAGTCTCAAGGAGGCAGAATGATTCTCATTGCCCCCTTCTGGCCTCGGCAAATATGGTTTCTGCTGCTCAACAGTCTATCGGAACCCCGAAGATGCTTCCCCTTCAGATGAACCTTCTGATCCAGGATCCCGTGGTCTATCGCAACCTGAGGTCACTTCACCTTCATGCTTGGTTTCTGAAGAAATAGAGGTGAATAGGTTCAATGTTTCTCATTGAGTTTCAGATATTCTGTTGGCTGCTCATAAGCCGGCCACTAGAAAATCCTACACAGCCAAATGGAAGCGTTTATTTACCTGGAGTGCAAAATCCTCTTGGAACCCTTTTTCCTGCCCACCGAATTAAGTCTTAGACTATCTTTTAGACCTCTCAAATACAGGTCTGCAATACTCCACAGTCAAAGTTCATCTTCGTGCCATTTCGGCATATCATGAGCCGGTACTTCCCATGTCACTGGCTCAGTTGCCTGTGGTTAAGAGGTTTCTTAGAGGTATTCTGCCAACTAGACCTCCTATCAGACGTCCAGTCGCAGCCTGGGACATTAACCTTGTGCTAAACATGCGCACCTGTAAACCTTTGGAGCCTCTAGCTACTTGCAACTTGAAGTCCCTTACTTGGAAAATGGCCTTCCTGGTGGCCATTACTTCGACCCATAGAGTTATGAAATACATGCACTGGTCACAGACCCCCCTGTACATGGTGTTTCACAAGGACAAAGTAGTTCTTAGGACTCATCCTAAGTTTCTCCCTAAGGTTGTCTCAGAATTCCATCTAAACCAACCTTTGGTCCTACCTACTACTGCGCGAACTTCCAGAATGAAGGGGTGTGTACCCTTCATTCACTGGATGTTAAGAGAGCATTGCGGTTCTATTTAGATAGAACAAAAGAAATTCGCAAGGCTCAACAACTATTTGTTTCCTTCAGCGAGACCCGGCTGGGTCAACCTGTTGCTATCAGGTGCATTTCAGCATGGCTGGTGGCTTGCCTTCGCCACTGCTATTCTACGGCACAGGTCAAGCTGGAAAGCAGAATGTATGCTCACGCTACCAGAGCAGTCGCAGCATCTCTGGCTGAAATCCGCAACGTGCCCATCACAGATATTTGCAATGCGGCCACTTGGAGCTCTGTGCATACTTTTGTTAAGCACTACGCCTTAGATGTCCATGCCAGATGGCATTTGTCGTTTGGCAGGACCATTCTTAACAGGCTTCTGTCCTAAGTATGTGAGCTCCTTATCTCCTGCCGCCCATCTTAGGGGATTATTTAGGTTGGTACTCTCCCATTAGTGTGAATGAGTGGTGGAGACTTTATGACCAGGAAGATATGGAAATTACGTACCTACCGTAATTGTTGATCTTCTTGGATGAAGTCTCCACCAATCATTCACACGCCCACCCACCATCCCCCGAGCTCACTCTCTGTTTTTGGTCTTCACTCCCTCAGTGGCTGAGCTGTGAAGACTTTATTGTTGATCCTTCTTACATGGGTCATTCGGACTATCTTAAGTCTGATTTTAGTTTAGTCCTTCTAGGTTAGTTACGCTGCACCTCCTCGGAAAAAAGGTACTGAGGCAGTTGGAGGGTCAATGCCAAGATAGTCATTGCCGCATGAGCTGAGGCTCATGGTGCCACTCCTTGCATCTCCATCTCAGGTGCTGGCCCTCTTGAAAAAGTTTTTTTCCGCTGGGTCCTAGTGCCTCCAGCAGACTCCCCATTAGTGTGAATGAGTGGTGGAGACTTCGTCCAAGAAGATCAAGAATTAGGGTAGGTACGTAATTTCCATTTTCTGTCTGTCTCTTTAGGATGCAGGCTTGTTTCTAAGCTGTTGCCACATCTTCTAACCACTGTGTCCAGAAAAGGCACTTTGTCTTTATCTTTTGCAGTTCTGGAGACCTTACCTACGTAAGGACATAGACAGGGTAGAGAAGGTTCAGAGGAGGGCAACAAAGATGGTGCATGGATTGCATCACAAGTCCTATGAGGACAGGTTGAAGGCACTGAACATGTACTCCCTGGAGGAGAGGAGGGAGAGAGGGGATATGATAGAGACATACAAGTATCTTACAGGGAGAAACAGGGTGCAGGAATGCACTATTTTTAAGTGAAAAAGATGTTCCAGGACTAGAGGGCATGGGATGAAGTTGGAGGGAGGACGATTCAGAGAAGCGTGAGGAAGAATTTCTTCACAGAGCGGGTGGTGGACAAGTGGAACACCCTGCCAGAGGAAGTGGTGGGGGCTGAAACAATCACGGGATTTAAGAATGCATGGGATAGACATAAAGGAATTCTGGAGGTCAGGGGCAAGGGGCAACAGACTTCCTGGAAAACATAAACTGAACTTACAAACTTAAATGGGCAGACTGGGTGGGCCATAGGCCCTTATCTGCCGACACTGTCTATGTATCTATGTATGTATCTATGAATTTTAGACGTTCATTACAATTATTCAGATATTCAAAGAAAATGTTCAGTTCTGTTTCACTTCCTTGCCAGACAGAAATGTGTCATCTATACAGTACGTCACTTCAAAGCTAATATATAATGAAAAAAAAGGTAATTTTTTTTTATTGAACACAAATTGTCTTTCAGAGTCCCAAATGTACAAATTAACTTATGCCTGGGTGAGCTTGCTACCAATAGCTGTACTGCCATGTTACTGATAAATTTGTCCTTCAAGACTAAAATAATTTTTGGTTAGAATTATTTTGGTCAAAGTGGATAGAAAATGTGATGGTTGGAGTTCATTATGTTCCTCCATTCACAGGCTTTCAACATGGTTTGAATTCCTCTCTCGTGGGGTATACATGTGTATAAGTCCTTTATGTGTAGTGAACATAGCCAGTTCCCTCTATTTTTTCTCTTTTTTTATTTTTTCCACCATCTTTACAAAGTGGGTAGTGTCTTTGCGATAGGTTGGCATCTTCTCAACCACAGGGACATGTAAATTCATGTAGCTGCTGCCTTTTTGAACGAGACTCTATGACCAAGACGTCTGCTGCGGGGGGGTGTCAGAATCTTTAAGTATCACATAGAATGACAGAGTTCTAGAGTTATTCTGAAGAATCTGTTCTCCTTTTGATTCAAAAATCCATCCCATATCTATGGCTAGTTCTGTATGGTATTCCAGTTCTGCTCTTATTTCTTTTTTTTTTGAGGGGGGTCTGACAGCAGGAGTATATACAGAGGCTGTTTAAACTGTGTAGCTGGTGTTGACATTCTTGTCTGAAGTTTATGTAATCCATAATGACTATACCGCCACCCTTGTCTGCCTGTTGTATGATTGTGTTTTTATCTTTCTCAAGATCATTAATGGCTTTAAACTGTTCTGTGGTTAATTTTCAGTTATATTTTCTGTAGTTTTCTTTGGCCTTTTCCTTTTTTAGTGAAAGCTTTCATTTCCTTATCAACTTAAGTAATATACGCCTCTACCCAATGGAATTTTCCCCTTTGGAGGATCGTGTGTTGAGTTTAATGACGACTTTTTAGTTCTTTTAGTCTGTTCTTTGTCCATGTACATTCCCACTAGCCTTGGTTATGGCAGAATATGTCTAGATCTGTTAATAAACCAAACTCATCTGTGGAAGTGGTTGTGACTAATGAGAGCCCTTGGCTCAACACTTCTAATTCCACTGCAGTTAGTTGTCTCTTGCTGAGGTTGAATACAGCTGTTTCTTGTACCGTTCCCTCTAGTTCTGAAAATCCCCTTTCCTCCTCAGATATGAGTTTCTATGGCATGAACTGTGGTTTTCCCCTCTGCCCCATACTCCTGTGGTGTATCCACCTGGTCCCTGTCTGGGTCTGAGGAAATGCACTTTCGCTTCTCTTTTGTTTGTTGCCCCCTGTACTCATTGAAGGTTCTCCCCCTGTATCCAGTTTCTTCTGTCATTAAAAACCTTATAGTGTATGGTTAGGGCTTACTGCGCATGGAAATCGGTGGCTGGCAAAAAGTGTTGTGCGTGTTCTATCATCAAGTGCACCTATGTCCCTGTTTGAGCTGACTCTCCCTAGCACTTGCTTTCACTCACCACGATTTCTGAAGGCTGTAGCCTGCATTCACAATTGCACTAGCGGTTCGCGATGCCTGCCCTCGGCAGGCCTGATGAGATTCCCATGTGTGCGATAGTGCTTACTACACTGAGTTGCTGCTCCTCAGCTCATACTCTTTCTCTGTCTGTGCCAGCACAACTGCCCCTGCTGGACTGCTACATCAGGTTCATACATGCTGGGCCTTGATAAGGATAGGGTAAAAAAAATGATCCTTGGATTATTTTTTTTATACAGTATATGCAGTAAATGACAATATGTACTGGTAGTGCTAACTCAGCAGAGCCACTCCTCGGCTCTTACATTCTCTCTCTCTCTCTCTTTCACCCCTTGCTAGTTCCCTCTACAGAACCGTGCACTATCAAAAATAAAATATGGCCGGCTTGTCGGCGCAGAGGATGGATTTCCGCTTGCGGCGTCGGCGACCGGAGTTGGGAGCGACCTCGGGTCGCTGGAAACCAGCAGGGGTAAAGCTGAGCGTCCTGCGACTGCTCGCCTACTCCGGGGAGGGGCGTGGCTCGTTGTCTGCTGCCTCCTGGCGGAGGCCAGGGAGAGCAGCAGCGAAGCCCTACTGCATATGGGGCTTTGCCCAGACATTCATGGCACACCACGCCCCCGGGGAGAAAAGCGGAAATCCTGGCCTTCTGGTCTGTCGGATGATGGCTGCCAAGCTCCTGACAACCCGAGATGCCCTGACGCCCCCGAATCCACCTCAGCAGCACCCAGGGACTGATTGCCTAGTGTGCTGACTGCCCCTCCTGGCGCCTTCCCCCTTGGAGGAGAGGGACCCATCCGGTGAAGGGATATGCCGGGCCACCCCTGGGTCGGCTGCAATCTGGGGTGAGAGGAAGGGGGTCAGGATGAGGGGGTCGGAGGAGTCATGAGCAGCTGGAAGGAGAGGCAGGCCAGGGGGCAAGTAAGGAGCAAAAAAAAAAAAATAAAATATGGTTGACCATACACAACTTGCTTTTTGTTTCTATCTTGGGGTTGAGATGACAGCATCAAACTCTCGAGCTTGGCTGTCGAGGTTCATATGCTGTTGTCTTAGCCCCTCGATGGAAACACAGGCTTGTTGTCTATGGTCACCCATACATTATTCCTTATGTCTATCTGCTCATTTATGTGACACCAGTGCAATTATTTGTTTTCTTAGCTATATTCTCTGTAAAATAAATTAGCAGATTTGGAATGTGTGGAGAGAATTGAAAATGGCATGTTAGTTTTTTTTTTTAATTTATGTTCTCTGTAACGTAAGTTAGCTTGAGAGCATTCAGTTAGAGGGGCTTTTGTTTGAGCATTCCTGTGTTCTCACAGAGGGGAAGTGGGCTGGATGTAGATAGCCAAGTTGTTTAGCGCTACAAGACTATATTTTGGGTCTCTACATATGGCTGAGCCCCTTTGATCTGAAAGTGCCTATTTGTATACTATAAACAAATGGCTAACCACACCTTACACACCCTGGTGAGCTGGTTGCTGTATAGGGCAATGAGGGAAAGATACGAATATGTATAACCAGCTCATACCAGTTCTGGCTTGGAGGTGGGTTCACAAGTCAAAAGGAATGTCCAAAGTGTGATGTCAGAGAGGTAGGGCAGATGAAGTGAGTGAAGGGGCCAGCCTGGCACAGATATTTATGTGGCTCAGTTGCTTATGAAAGTTAGTCATATGTTGGGATGGGAGACTTCAATGTCTTTGGTCAGTCTGCTGTGACTGAAGAGATCCCAGGTTGGAGTTAGATTACACTATCTACTTAGGATCTAGTTAGAATTACTGAGTGTTACTCTGGGTGAATTCTGTCTGTTCAAATGTTTGTTTTCCATTTCTGTAGTGTACTGTATTCCCCCATAGTCTTTAGTGTGTATAATCCTGTACCATATTTAAATATCACAGAATATTAAATATTATTTTTATATGCTTCATGGTTCTTGGTGACTGTGACTTCAACGGTATAGATAACCTGGTGTGATTGACAAGTCAGTGATCTGTTTCCAAAGAGACAGGCTACTAAACTGTCCAGAGCAGTGTATTTCTCAGCTGTGACTAAAAGGTGAAATTTCTTTTCAGGCGTGGCTATCCTCCTTGCTACTGGATGTACCGGGCCAAACTAAGTGCCTTTTTTATACTCTTAACTCTGTATACTACAGTGAGGGGGAACATGGGCACAGCGTCATGGTGGGAGTGTGGCCTGGAATATTTTTTTATCAGATTTGGGGAATGGGATGCTCAGTACCCCTCCTTGTGCACACCCAATTGGAAAATTCTTGCTTGCTTGACAGATGTGCTGCTTTTCATACAGCCCACAGGGCCCTGCACAAAGCAAGCTACAGGTTAGGGGCTGTGCCTGACAGGTGTGCTGCATCATGTAGGACCCACAGGTCCCTGCACAAAGCAAGCTACAGGTCAGGGGCTGTGTATGACAGGTGTGCTGCGTCATGTAGGGCCCACAAGGTCCCGTGTTATGCAAGTTATGTGTCCGGACCCAGGCCCACTGAGACTGCTGCATCGCAAACAGACTGCTGAGCCCTGTGAAAAACAAGCTGAAGATCTGGTGCAGTGCATGCTAGTGTGCAGCTGCTTCGTGAGTGTCTCTCAGGGCAGCTAGTGAAGCAAGATACATGTCTGGCACAATCCACAGACCACTGATGACACAAGCTGCTCGTGACTGCAGACTGCCCTCCCAACTGACAAAGCTGCTTCAGCAGTTCAGCAGGGTATAGTGTGTGGCTGAGAGTGCAGTCTGGAGCAGGAGCGAAAGTGACATGATGTCATCTGGCCTGCTAATGCAGCGGTAGTGCTTCGCTTTTGACACTGATGACTTGGGTTTGGGAACAAGCTGGGGACATTGGAAGGCTGACTGGGGAACATGGGATGAGTATCCCATGGGGACATTCTCCACTTTAAGGGAGGGAGGGTTAGGCCTGCAATGCACTACCACCACCTAGGTAACCACAGGTGGCAGTGCAGCTGGAGCCCCAGGCTTAGGGAGGGTGGAGGTTGGCATGTTTGTGTGAGCACGCATGTCGTGTGTGCCATTGATGTCAAGGAGATGGGGGAGAAGAACGTGGAAAACACCCCTCCCTGTGGCTGGATGACACATCCCTCGCATCACAAGGCCCCGACTGCAGCACTTTCCCTACAATGCACTCTAGCTCTGCCAGGGGTTTGGTCCCCCCTTCCCAGTGGCCCCACCCTGGGGGGCAAGCCAAGGAGGGATGTTATTAATGTCTTAAGAGCAAAAGGGGGTGTATGCCGAAAAGTTGCTCTTCATACCTCTGTGTAATATCTGATATCTCCCCCATCGTTGATGTACTTAAGTAATCTTTTTTTGAATAATTCTTTGGTTTTGCTTAGTACTACTGAAGTAGGCAACCTGTTCCAAAAGGTTCACCACCCATTGGGTGAAAAAGTGCTTTCTCTGTGGGAGAAGCAAGTCCCAGAGAAGGTGGGTGACAGGGCTGGATGTGAGTTAGGGTTGATGGGGCCAGTCAGGGTGCAGGGGAAAAAGTATACTAATTAAAAGAGAAAAAAAAGACCGACCTGATGTTTGTGGCCAGGAGCATTGTGTTAGTTGGAAGCAGCAGGGAGAATGCAGCAGCATTGCAGAGAACCTGTGTGAGTGAGAGAGAACTGCAGCATTGAGGGACATGGATGTTTGATGAGTGAGGCTGGAGGGAGGTGTTGCATGAGTGACAGGAGTTCAGGAAAGAGCAGTTTGTGAATGTAGTTTTTTTGCACTCTTAGGGGTTTAAGAGGCTGTATTTGTGTGAGAGATTTGGAGGTTTTCAGAGTGGTTGTTACTTGTGTTAATAAAACGACTGTTACATGGGTTAATAAGGTGTCTGTTATATGTGTTAAGATGGTTCTTACTTGTGTTAATAGGTTTATTATTTATTTATTTATTTGCTTTTGTTAACTTGGTAAGCACACTAGACAGCAAAGTGCCTATTTTCAGGTGCGACCCGGGAGAGTTACAGGGTATCCATGAACACAAGATATAGGGTAGGGGTTACATGCAGGAGCCATGGGTTACATACAGGAGCCACGTGCTCCGACAGTGGGTAATATAGTAGAGGTTACATACTGGAGCAACATGCTCCGCCATAGGGTAATACAGTGATAACATCAAATAACAATTAGGAATTCGCAGCAAGAACAACACAATCAGGAGCAAAACATCAAAATTGTTAGGAGTACATATGTGTGTTATAGCCTGGCCTAGACGCCTGTAGTGAGAAAAAGGACTTGGTGCTAGACCGGGGTAGGATAATGATTAAGAACGATAATGCCACTCCACCTGGGGCGGTAAGTGCCTAAGGAGGGTAATCAGCAGAGGAGATAACGCTAGGAGAACTGCACACTGGGGGGGGCCTGGTTTATGCTTAACACAGGCAGGTGGATGCATGTTTTAGGAAGTTCCATAGGGAAGAGTTGAAGCAAGGGTGGGAGGGGGAGGCACGAGCTGGAAGGGAGTTCCACAATTTTGGCACATGGACGGTGAATGCCGGATCACCTGTGAGGGTGCGGGTCTTGGGGACCAGACAGGCCTGAGTTGCACATGATCTGAGGTTGTAGACAGGGGAGGCATGTTTTAGGGGACAATTTGAAGATAGAGGGGGGATGGCTCAGAGGTAATGTGAGGAAGTATTTCTTCACAGAGAGGGTTGTAGCTGCATGGAACGGCCTTCCTGAGGAGGTCATAGAGTCAAAAACAGTGGGGGAATTCAAGAATGCATGGGACAGGCATAAGGCAATTCTAGTGGGGGGGGTAGGAGGAAGTAGGCTGTTGGTTAACTAGGATCTGCAACTTATCCGTTAGGTAGTGAAATGAGCAGACTAGGTGGGCCAAGTGGTCTTTATCTGCCATCAAATTCTATGTTTCTGTGTTAATAGTAATAAATTTGTGTCTCATCTCCTGCTTAAGTTAGGACTTGCATAGGGCCCAAAGAGCCCTGCATGAAACAGGTTAGTACTCACCTCCTAATTCAAGGAGCCTGTGCGTTCTGCTGTGCAGGGCTATAGGCTGCTTTATACAAGGTCTGACAGACCCTGTGCAAAGCAAGTTAGGAATCACCTCTTGACACATGTGCCACTAAATCTCTATAGCTATTTGTCCAGAGCTTCTGAGCAAAGATGGATCCACAATCCTCATGTGGAGTAGCCACCTCCGTGGTTAGTGCCCTCAAAGTATTTATGGGAGAAATTGCCTCTGTTTTGCACACATTTAAGCCTGAGTATGTGCCGCTGCTTCACTGATTTCCATACCTTCAAAAAGCAAGCAACTTGCCATGGGAGTTGTGACTAGAGCCAAAACACCGACATCCAAAGCCACTATTGGAGGACTTCTAATTTTTGGAACTCAGCAAAGACCTTTACTTTGATGCCCCTTTAGGATCTGGATCAACTGCAAGCTGATCAACATACCACCAGTGAAATGCCTAATGAGTAAGTGAGACTAGGATGCATGGCCTACCATTCCATGTCTCAACCAAACTGACCTAAGGGCTGCTGCAAGTGCAGTGTAGTCTCTTGATATGGTATGTAGGAGATCCACCTTGGGATCCCCCTCAAAAAGGAATTCATATGTACCAAAGGAATGAGATCTCTGGCTGGAAAATCCTTTGGAATCTTAACCTGCCACTGCCGTTAACCAGTCACACAGTGTTCATGTTACTTATGCTGAAGCTGACTTGATCGGAGTATGCACGTTTACAGGTAGTTTCTAGATGCTTATCATTAGAGTATGCAGAGTAGTTATGCCTTAACAGTAATAATTGTTTTTTTTAACTACAGGAGAAGTGGCTACCTGTATGACAGGAAGAGCCTTTCATAATTGTCAGCCAACACAATGAGGAATGGGTAGTATTTCACCCGTGACTTAGAAAGATGCTTCTTCTTGTCCACATTATCCCACTTATCTTTACCTATCTGTGCAGAATTGTTACAAATTAGGGAAGAACTTGAGTGCTCCATCTGGAGGACAAGCTGGGATAACATTCGATGTAGTGGCAGTCTGTGTCTCAGATAGCTCTAGAATCCTGGAGGTCGCCTTGACCAGGAAGGGACAATGCTTTGGATCAAATACAGATGGGGCTGAAGAAGTCGGATTATTTTTCACTCATTCACCTTTCTTTTCATGCTCTCTAGAATTCCAGGAGTCCTCTGGATTCTGAGGGTCAGTAGGATTAGGATTACCTTGGGAGCCTTCCAGACTGTCTAGCTGAGGGTTGTTACTTTGGCAGGACTAGTCTGGGAATGCATTCAGATCTAGAAGAGCATGTTCTCCACCCAAGTTGTATGACAGATGTTCAATACATTTTCATATGCCTGTCCTGCCCCCGGCCCCCAGCCCCGCTTGACTGGGGTCTGCTGAGACTCGGGTGTAAGAGTAGGAATGCTCTTCTGCACTTGATGTGTTAGGTCTTCCTGGTAGATGAGCTTACTGAGATAGCGAAGAAGGGATCTGTGTAACCCCCTATTGCCACTGCCAAATGTGAAAGCATATGTACAGTACCATCATGTGGGCCACCAGCAGGTTGAAGACTGGTGCCACAAAATTAGCATTGGTCTTGTTAGTACAGAATAGACAGAGCATCCCTTACAATGGCTGTCTCAAATACTTATGACATGCATAATTAGAATATGTAGAGTAGTTATGAACATTTCTTATTTACTGAAAAAGGGTCTGCAAATCATCATGATGCCTTCTAGAATTGCTTCACCACCAACACTAGCAAAATGAGATCTGTGTCAGAGGCTTTAGAGCAGTGTTGGGCAACCTAAGATAACCAGAGGGCCACAAATGCGGCCCTCAAACACCCTCGAGGGCTGCAAGTCCCCTATAAGACCCTCTTTACCTCAGTATCAGGCATAAATTATACATTAGATTGCAATAAACTTTATTTAAAGTACTGGAAATAGCATTAAAAGTTATAAATAGCATTAAGTTATAAGTTGTATGCAATAAATTGTATTTTAGGGACTGGAAACCGCATTAAAAGTTATGTTATGGGATGGATGCTGGTTAACTCTTGGGGGGCTGCATGCTGCCCTCGGGCTGCAGGTTGCCCACCACTGCTTTAGAGACTTATGTTTAATTTCTTGTGCAGTTGTGTCAGTGTCTGTGCATCTGAATCATACCTGTTCTGCATGTGCATCACTTTCATGCATTTTCATACATTTTGTGCATGTGTCAATTTTTATGCACTAGCACCATTTGTTGTGCACGTGTGTCAGTTTGTGCACACTAGTGACAGATGTCTTTACACTAACAACAGGTTTCTGCATAATTGTTTCATTTCTTCAGGACTTGCATAAAAATATTTGTACAGATTTCACAGATCGAACTAAAATGATGCAAATTGGTAAAAAAAATGCTGCGGCGATTATTGGAACAAGAAAATTATTTTTTTAAGTATTATAAAATTACTCAGAAAACATTTTAAATTCAAAAACAGTCAAGGAACCCCAGAGGGTACTCGAAACTGTCAAGAATGGGAAAGGAATCCAAACTGAGCAGCCCTGTGCTGAAGAAAAAAACCAAGTGGATCATGTAGAATAGGGAGGGAAAACTGCTCTGAAAAAGAAATTGTAAAAAAGGCTTACCTAGGCACTAGATTAAATGTAGACCACAATAGCAAGAACTTTAACACTTGTCATACACTATTTGAAGAATTCTGAACAGTATCCAATGGCAAAATACTCAGCCTTTGACAGGAATTTGTGTTTTATCACAGAATCCAATTAAGAAAATAAAGCACTGTTTAAATGGGAAATGCTGGCTGCGAACACACAGAATTCTCTGCAGGAAGTTACTACATTAGGAAAAAACAAAGGTTTTAAAGAAAGTCTTCAAGCAGGGGAGCTTCTAGAAATGCTACCAGCTTACCCACTTTGGGGCAACTTTCCCAGGACACTGGAAATCAGAGCACAGGAAACATGCTGCCAGCAACGAGAGCAACACCAGATTGTGTCACCATACAGTAACACCACATAGCCCACCCAAGCAGTTGTGGTTGATTTTCTGCAGGGGGCTTTGCCCCCAACCCCCATACGCCCATTAAATGTATATATATGTAACCTCTACTGCTCCCATAGAAATACTGCAAGAGGCTCACAGAGCAATGCGCTCTGAAATCCTGGTTGCTCATATTGGTTTTGCATTAATCCTGATGCCCACTTTACGAAGCACTTATGTTCTGCGCCCTATTGATGGTCTACCAGTGCTACCCACCCCTCAGTCAACGCACTAAGACTTAAAATTCTGAGCTAACTGACTCAAAGTGGGGTGGGCTAACTGACTCAAAGTGGGGTGGAGCCAAGGATTCTGTGGTTATATCAAAGCTTTGGAGTGTGTTGGCCCCTAGAAGGTGAGCATGTTTTAACCAGCAGTTCGTTCAGTGACAACTTGGAACAATAAAGAAAAAGAGAAAATTAGCCTTAAACACCTGGGATGGCTGGAGATGCAACAACAGTGGCAGGGGCTGCCTCTCCTAACCCCTAGGTCAGTCAGAAAGACAGTATTTGATTCTGTGGAAAAGTTGATAAATCTGCAGTCATCCCAGTCTAACCATGAGTCCCAGAGCTTACTGATTATGACTTGCAGTAAGCAATTTGTATCGAATTTGAAGAATGTCGTGAACATCAAAGTGCATGGCTGAGACTGGCACAGTTCAGCACATTTTGTTGTAGTATAAATTTGTGTTAAAGCTGATTTATGCTCTGGGCAGAATGCTAGTGCCAGTAGTGAACTTGCTGGCCCTTTGGGATGATGCAAAGCTGTGGTTATACAGAGGCAGTTCTCTCTCTCCTGGTCATATACTTGATGTTTCTTACCCAGTCTACTGTTTTACTCAAAAATCCTGAGCCCACTGTAAACCACTAACTATAGCATGAGTTGTATGAAATCAGGGTGGCACTGTAATAATTCAAATGAACTCACGCAGTTTGCTAATGCGGTAATGCATATGAAAAGTTGATTAACAACCGTAAGGAAGGAGTATTACACCAAATGCACAGTGCAGCTGGGATTTGCACTGTGCTCTCTATAGATAAGGCTGAGCATCAAGCCTGGAATGAGTAAGGCTCTGACGTATCAAGGTGGCCAAAGGCACATGATCTTCATTGGTGCTCTTGTGGCAGCTGCATTTTTTTCTTTTGACAAATAGTATTTGTGGTTCTTGCAAACAGCCAGGAATTCCAGTTGAGGGAATAATGGATTGCTTCAGGAAACACTCTGATTTATGTTGTTGCAACTGAATGAGTAGATGTCAATTCTGAGTCCCACATCATTGATGTAATAGATATATACAATAGCTTAGCCTGCTGGAGATGGATTGAGAATGTATATTCCAAGTGTCAGAGCCTGAGAAGTTTGAAGGGCAATTAGAATCTGAAAATATATACTATGTGCTGAGCCATATAATTGTAACAAGCATTGTGTAAATAGAGTTTTCTAGTCAGTGAATTCTTTTTTTATTAGGAGAAAGTTAAGAATAACCCTGATATGGTTTGTTAAACCCATAGTTGGCCTTCAGAGTCCTTGTTTATAGCTGTTAATATTAGCATGAATAATCAGGGTGGTGAATCAGTATGTGGGCTACAGATAAGGCAAAAGGGTTAAATTCAGTGCACCCTGCATTTTGAAAATAAGGTTAGAGTCAGTTTTGACTAACAAGTCTGCAAATATGATTAATAAATGAAACGTAGGCAAGTGTTGGTGTTGTTAGCTGTCCCCAACTGGGCATCCTCACTCAGTAAGCATTTCCATTTGAATTAGCAAGACTCGGATATTACATTCTTTAACCTTTCCTCTTCAAGTAAGAAGAATCACTGACAACAGCACATTGGCACAACCCAGTGGCAAGTATGAATATAAGCTTTTTTTTATTAGTGCATACTGCTTACATTACATGAATAAAACAACATACATTAAAGTTTTCAGTGACCTTTAAATATGCAGTAAACTGAACCAAAGGAATGTAGAAATGTAAAATATTTTAATATTTAATGTGGGAGTCATCCAATAATGCAAAGTAATTTGAATTATCTGTAACTTTTTTAGCTAAATAATTAGAGCTTTATACTTTGCAGCACTTTGCCTGCGCAATAAGTTTGAAAATTTAGAAAACAGTTTTGTCAAATATCCATATTTTGCAAACTTCTGCAAATATGTGTGACCATTCCTGTCCTCAACCTCTCCTACTCACTCTAAGCCCATACTTTCAGATATAGTTGTTTGGTGCACACCGTCCTTTTGTGCCTCCATCCTGTTAGTAATGGGGTGGCATCCAGTTTATTGTTTATTATTGAATAGAATAGAATCAGAATTACAATCCTTTGAGTCATAGACTCTTTTGCAAAGGTTCCACATCAGATAAAGGTAAAAATACAGAGGAAACAAAAGAAAAGTATGCATACAATGATAAAAAAGTACACATACAATAATAAAGCGATAATACAGGTCATACAGTCCTGGCACATACATAATTTGAGGGTTACATATTCAGGGAGCATAAAGAAGGTCCTGGGTCAGTTAAGACAGGATACAGTTCTGTAGGGTCTTGAGAGACCCAGAGTCGTAATATCTAATCAGTGGGACTGGGAATCTAGGAGAGACATAGGAGGGTGGCTACTAGAAACTATGCTTTGGTTATAGGTTACAGGGGCGGTTGTTTACATTCACATATTGTAGAATCAAGGAGTAGGGTTTTCAGGCCTGATTTAAATAGGTAGAGACTTTGGGCGAGGGAGAGAGAGGACGGTAGGTTGTTCAGCCACAGAGGAGCATGATAGCGGAAGGATCTTTGTCCAAGAGATGTTCTGCAGTGGGGGACTATGAGGGTGGGGTTAGCTGAGTGCCTTTGTGACCTCCTGTGATGGGCTGTGTGGATAAACGAGTGGAGGTCGATTGGGGCTTGCTTGAGTTGTATCTTTTTTGCAAGGAGGCAGGTATGGTACTTAAGTCTGTCTTGGAAGTTAAGCCAGCCAGTGCATTTATGTAGTTCACATGTGTGAGTTAACCTGTCACATCCCGTGACCAGGCGGCAAGCTTTGTTGAGGGCAAGGTTGTTGCTGCATAGGGCAGTTGGGTCAGCCGACCTGTAAATCACTATTCCATAGTCCACCAATGATAGAATAGATGAGGAGACATTGAGATGCATGGCTTGCGTGGGTAGGCAATGCTTATGCCTGTATAAGATCCCCAGTCTAGTGTTAATAGAGGAGACATGCTGTATATGCGAGTGGTAGGAGAGGGAGGTGTCTAATGTGACACCAAGGTATTTGAAGTAGGAGACCTATTCAAGCGCAGAGCCAAGGGCGTTCATTACAACTAGTGGAGCGTGACAGTGGGGGTTTTGGCGATGGGCAAAGATCATGGACTTCGTTTTCTTGTAGTTGATTGTAAGTCGGTGTTCAGCGAACCAGGTTTCCATCTCCCTAAAGAAGCCCTGCAGGGCAGTTTGTAGAGAATTTGGATGGGAGTGTTTCCAAAAGACTACCACATCATCTGCATAGAGCAGCATCTTACCACTGCAAGATTTAAGGAGTGAGTTTAGGAAGAGGGTGAAGAGTAGAGGGCCTAGTATTGAGCCATGTGGGACACCAGTTAGGACCGTTTTGCTGGGGGAGATAGTTGTATTGATTTTGACATGTTGTGTCCGACCTGTGAGGTACTCTTTGAACCAGGCAGTGACCTCTGGTGCGAAATTAAGGGATGGGAGGGTATGGAGTAGTAGCTTAAGACTGACGGTATCAAATGCCTTGGTCAGATCAACATAGAGAGCCCCTGCCATGGAGCCTTGCTCTAGGGCCTCATACATAAATGTAGTTAGTTCAGCGAGGGCGATAGAGGTGCTGTGCCCCCTCCAGAACCCGTGTTGTTCATGGCAGAGCAGGTCATGTTTGGATAGGTAGTCAGTTAGTTGATCTGACACTATCGTTTCTAGGGCCTTTGAGAGGGGTGGCAGGATAGAGATTGGTCTATAGTTGCTTGTGGCGGTGGGGTTGCCACTCTTCAAGGTGGGGGTTATTATTGCTTTCTTCCAGGCAGAGGGGAATTGGCTGAGGCATAAGGACAGGTTGAGGATTTTGGTGAGATGAGGCAGTGTCACATCCAGCGTAAGCCGAATGAGCTTGAGGTCCAGGGTGTCACTACTGTAGCAGAGAGTCACCAGGGCTTTGGTGAGATAGCTTTTTGCCTCATTGCAGGAGATGACTCTTAGCCTAAAGGGGGAAGGGTTGGTGGTGGACGAAGTATCTGTGGGGGTTGGTGGTAGGGTCAAAGAAATTAGGTGGGAGAATATGTGAGAGATCAGAGAAGGAAGTATTGAGGGTGTCTGAGATAACATAGGAGTCCTGGGAGGTTACTCCATTTACTGTAAGCTGTTCAGGGGTTGGGGATACAGTTTTCCCACAGAGTTCCTTAATGTTGCTCCAGAAAATTTTCCCAGAGCACCAGGAGTCAGTGAAGGTTTGCTTATAGTATGCCACTTTGGCTTGTCTGATAGCCCAAATGCATCTGTTCGTAGCCTCTCTGTACTGTTGCCTGTCCTGCAAGAGCTGGGAGTCAAGGGCCTTATGCCATAGGTTGTCCCTGTGGTGCATTTGGTCTAGAAGAGCTTGGTTGATCCAGGGGGTGTTTCTTTGTTTTACTGTCTGTTTGGAGAATGGTGCAAATATGTCACCGGCCTTGTTGAGTGTGGCAATAAAATAGGTTAGTGCAACGTCTACGGACTGGGCGGTGTGAATGGGGGACCAGTCGCAGGAGGCTAGGTGGGACTTGAGCCGAGCAAGGGTTCTTTTTCTGAGGCATCTTAGTATAGAGACATTTGTGGGAGCCGGGGGTGGGGGGGATTTTGATGGACCACAGGCAGGTCACAGGGGAATGGTCGCTTATTGAATCCGGGAGTACTGTAACTTGGGAGATATTATTAGGCATGTAGGTGAGGATTAGGTTGATGAGGGTTGAAGTCCCCGTTCTAGAGTCAAGTCTGGTCGGTGATTTGATGGCCTGAGTGAGGTCACAGGCTAGGGCTGAGTCCTTGTATGGGGACGAGGCGGACGATAACCAATTGATATTGAAATCTCCCAGTATGACGACTTCACTCTTTGGGGGGAGGTGGGTGATGCTGTCCAGGACTGATTCAAAAGCGAGTTTTTGGTTGCCAGGGGGAATGTAAACCGCCATAACATGGAGGGTTTTACCCAGGTTGCCAAGGCTGAGTTTGACTGTTAGGGTCTGGGTACCAGGCACTGGTGGTGGTGTGGGGACCGCTTGTGAGCGAAGGGAGGATCTAATGTAGATGGCTGCCTCCCCTCTTGCTGAGCCAGTCAGCATGATAAATGGTGTATTCGCTGAGGGTGACCGATGTGTTGGGTATTTTGTGTGATAGCCAGCTTTCTGATTGGGCTAAGACATCAGGTGAATGCTGGGCAACCCAGCCCTGCAGGGGGGTGAACTTCTTCTGAAGGCTGCATATATTAAGTGTGGCCAGCTGGAGATTTCCACGTTTGCCTTCCGATGAGACAATAGGGGTGGGTGGCTCTGGGTTAGGGTGAATGTTCCCTGATGGGAGCAGGAGGAGGAGAGCATGTCAGAGTAGGGCTAATCTGAGCTGCCTAGGAGATGTGCATTTTGACCTGGAGCTAGTGAGATTTTTAGCATGTGTGGTAGGGAGTGGGAGGGTCAGTATGAGGTGGGTTATTAGGGTGGGGGCTAAAAGAAGATGGGTAACCGGTTGGCAGCTATTAAGAGGAGTAGGGGGGAGCAGACTGAAGGGGGAAGGTGTAGCAGTACAGCAAGAATTGTGGGCGTAAGGATTGGTTGCTAGAGCAGGGAAGTAGTAAGTGTAGGTGGGGTGGCGTAACAGGGGGGAGGGGAGCATGTGGATGTTCAAATTGCGGTTCCACCAGGATGTTATGTGGGAGCATGTAATGAGGTTGGCAGTGGTGTGTCTATACTGGGGAATTACCGCAGAGGCGGGTGGTTGAGTCATTAGGTGGATAAGGGAGGTGATGAGGACAGGCAGAAAGAGATGTGGGAACATGTTCACTTACAGTGGTGGATCAAGCAAAAAGGGTGATTGAGAGGAGTGGCCACTAGTGGTGTGCTGATATAAGCTGCTGATGGAGAAGTGGGCTGATAGGATATTTTGGGTTCTCACGTGATGCGTTGATACTATAAATGTGCGAGCCGACCAAGGGTGGTGGTGGGGTAGCTGAACACATAGCGTTCAGTGGGGCAATCCTCCCTGTTGAAACACCAACGGTCATGATCAGGCGACTGCCCGCAGCTCAAAACCGTACCTGGACAAGTTTTTTTCTGGTTTCTGGCTTGTGGGGGAAGGCTGCTCCAAGCCCTCATGACCTCCTAAATCCTTGGGGGGGCGGCTATGGAGGAAGGAGAGGGAGAAACACAGTGATTAAATAGGCAAGGAGAGGGACACTGCGGGGGCTGGATCAGGATATCTGTTGGTTGATTTTCACAAAGCAACGTTTACAGCCACAGACTAACTTGGGACACAGAGTAGAAATAAAAGAAAAAACTGTTGGGACACAGCTTGGTATTTCTGGATCTGCTGTTTTTTTTACTTTTTGGATCCAGCTACTGCAGTAGTAAAGGTGGCTTACAGGTTCTAATTCAGCAGGTCTAGGTTGATAAGGGATAGGTTCCTGTACGTTTTTGCTTGGGATTGCAGCATTAGGTGCTCAGAGAGCCAGAGGGGTAAAATACAGCCTGGGCTACTAATTAAGGTAACTTCACTGGTGCTTTTCGTTAACATTTAAAGTAACTAGCTATGTTATAGCACAGACTTTAGCCCCATATACAAAATACTGTTAACCATAAACTATCTCCACTCATAGTTGGGTGTGCAGTGTAATATTCTTTCACTTAGAAAAATCTCCCCTCTTTCTTCATACGTACACTAATTCAGTATGAACCCCCACCATTCTTTGCCACTCTTATATGCCTGGTAATTAGAGAGGGGGCACACTTGCAACACATCACATGACATGACCACTGGTAGACAGAATGAGACTTGGTGGTTGGAATTTATGTGTTCATGCAATTTGGATGTGAGGCATACACAAAGAGATCTAATTCCTATTCCATAAACTCCACCACTGAGCTGCCTGAATATACTGTAGAGCTGCCCTCACTGAGCCTCCACCTGTCCACTAACAATCGGACTGTGACCATGCAATATTGCACCTAAGCACCCTCCTTTCTCACCCAGAATATGCCCGAATGTGAGGAACATTTTTTTCAGTTGCTCAGGGATAATTACCCTGCATGTACCAACAGGGTGCTCTCCCCTTCCAGTTAATGCGAGTATGAGGGAACAGATTGTGGTTTCTTAAATGATAATATACTATGCTGGGGGGGGGATGAGAATGGTTATGAATTGCAAATGCCTGCTGTTTTATGTCAGGTGTTCTCTGTTTTCATGGCAAATAAATATATTTGCACAGCTCTACAAATAAGTTTGTTCTTTTTATCACATAGAACCCTTTTGTGTACTGGGTAGTTCAGGGGTTGGCAGGAGGTTACAGAGACTTTTACTCCATTGCCCCTGGTCTGAATCATGCCCATGTTGGTAGTGGCTAAAATTTACCATGCGATAGCTGTTCAGTTCCCTATTTGAAATGAGTTATGGTAGTCTCATTTCAGTTCCTAGTTGACAGCTGTTCCTTTAACAAAAACCACCATCTCAGTTCTCACCCATCTGTGGTACTTACAGATTCATTTCAGTCATGCCAGACTATGTGCATGCAAACAGTAATGGTCACCAGTTTGTGAACTGAACTGGAATTTCATGTTTCACAAATTTTCCCTTCTTGGGGAATGCGGAACATATAACTGAATGGGGAATAGGTGGTGAGTATAATATGCTGTTTAAAAATGCAGTACGTCACGAAAATTGTAGTGTGATCATGTTGCTGATACATGCTCATTTTTAAATGTTAATGTAGGCCCTCTTGCCTGAAGAAGCCCACGGGGGCGAAACATTGGGCCAGGTTTGGGGGGCATTTGGTGATGAAAATAAACTGAAGAGAACTTTTGATTTTCTATATTTGTGTGCAGCTGTTTTGTCCAGGGACATTTTTCTTCATTGTCACGTTGCCCATCGACCCTAAGAACCATTCAGTTTAAGAAGAATTGACAGGTACCCATCTGGATCTCTGGTTCTGGCTTCATACAGTTAGCCACTGTATAGGTGCGACAGCACACTCCCAGACTGGATTTTGCTGTAATACATCCATGCCCTAAGTGGCTGAAGGCACTTGACTTTGTCATGTGCCTCAAAACACACTCTGGAAACAGGGTTACTGCATCACAGTCAATACCCTTTCACGTGTTATTGCTCATAGAACCCATAAAGTAATTAAGGAGGGGGTGTGAAAGCTATTGGATTCTTTTTCTCTCTTCTATACAAAAAAGTATTTATCTCACTTCACTCTGAGCAGTACCAGGCTCACCACCAGGTAATTAAAAAAGGCATACAAATATATCACAACTTACAGCAGTTGTTAATTGCTTATTATCTGTGTCTGTTCTGTCTCTGCTGTCTGTTTCAGTAGTGGGATTGTGTGTGAAACTGTGCCAACGATGGCACACTACCATCACTAGGCTAAATATAGTCTCTGTCTTTGCTCTCTGCTCTAGTTTGCATTTGTGAAGTTGTGCCACACTCCCAACGCCACTCTTATTAAAAAAGTTTCCCGTTCCTGTTGTTTCAGTTGTTTGTTACTTTTATATGGATAATGAGTGACCTGAATGCCAGTCAAAGATCCATAAAACAAAACTGCCCAAGGCAAAAACTAGGAAAGGAACCAGTGGAAATGGTAGTGTCACCTCAGTGACTAAGCTACTACGCGTGTATGTACATGGGATGCATTGGAAATGTTTAAAAGTTAGAAATTGTTTGTAATTTCTAATGAGGAAAGACACACTGAACTGTTGCAGCTTGTTTCCAGGTTTGTCCTAGTGTGTGTGGACATTTTGGCTCAATTCTCAGTCACGAGGAACTGGCAGTAAATTGTTGTGAAACAATGTACCATCCGTCCCTTGCCTATGACCACCCTGAACTATGCTAGGAGGGTGTCAGTGGGCCCCTTCCATACTAGCACGTGTCAGAGTGTTTTGGAAAGAGTGGAGTTGTTATGTACATTCAGCTGAATAGTTAAGGGTCGCTTCCTCGGGGTTGGTGCCGCAAGTCTTGAAAACTTCAGTATGTATACAGAAAGGAGTCAGCAAAATAAAGCTGCAGACTTACAAGTCCGTTAGCTCAGAGTCATCTGTTTGTTTATCGCAGCAGTTTTTTGATGCCCTCTGACTATCACAAGTTGTATCTGTCAGTAGAGGGTGCCACGGTGCTGTGCCAGTTGTGCAGTAGTATTCTATCCAAACAGAAGCAGGAACTTGGGGCTCGATCCACAGAAGTAACCCAGATAGGTGCCATAGGTGCATATCATGGTTGCAGTGTCCTGTGCTTCAGAGGATGCACAATCTCCTGATGCCCCTTCCCACATGCAGACAGTAACAGGACTGCGATGTGTCCCATGTGTGGTTGGGGATTGATGGCAGGCATCCAGTCAGATGCCCATACCCACTGTCCAGTGGAGCCTGTGCTCCGCATGAAGCAGGGGACATTGGGAAATGGCAGTCCTCAAAGGACTACTATATCTCTTAAAGGGCACTGCACTTATCTCTTAAAGGGCACTGTACCAGTGCTGTTTTAAACAAAAAAACATAGGACGTTGCCTGCTCCAGCCTTCCACAGAACCTCGAGGACTGCAAGCTGCTATTGCTGGGGCCACATGGGCCCAAGAAAGGAATAGTGAGAGCCAAAACTGATGTGCTTAGATACCAACCAGCTCCCACCATCATCCTCTGTAACCCCTTCCCAGAATGCACATTGCTCTGAATACAGTATGTACTTTATGTACGTCCCTGCACTGTGCCCACTCTGACTTGGTCATCCACATACAGTAGATACATGGGCAACTCACGCTCAGGTGTGGAAGAGCACACATCCCATGCTGTGGATGCCCTGAAGTGCTCCCCTGTGCTCATAACATGTGGAGGTGGCACTTTGCACCATTTCACAGCCTTATGCATTTGCAGAAGAGCCAGGACAGTGTTGTGCATCTCGCACTTATTAAATACTAGTGCCTGACAGAACTGTCAGAAGATCAGTAAATCGAATTAAACAAAAAGTAACTGGGCTTTAAAATACACCTAATTTGATCGTATCACACCTGATGCAGTTGCGCTAAGAATGCATACACTGGCAATCTTCAAGCAAACAGCTTTAGATCCTTAAGAAAAATAATCCATATTTTTAGAGAGAGAAAAAAACTACATCCATCAACACAAGACACAGCAGACAGTATTCGGCAGCTGAATCCAAGAAAACTAGGACTAGCTGTATCAAACAGAACAGAATAACTAAATGAAATGGTCTAGTTAAAACCTACACAGAATTGTTCTGATATCTGGTCCATTTCACTGACGGCCTGCAGTTACAGCAGCAAACAACAGCACAAAGAACTGGAACTATCATTTAGGATAGGATAACTAAATGAAATGGTTTAGGTAAAACGTGGATTGGATTATGTTAAAAAACAAAGAAGTTTTTTCTCCCCTGCAGTCAGTGTTCTAAACATATTTCCTCTTGACCATATAATAAAGGAATAATGCACGACACAGTGTGTGTCGTGCTGGGATCTACCATGCCTGGGGTTTGGACACGAGGCCCGGGCCGGTGCGTCCAATGCCCCAGGCGTGGTGTTATCCCAAACGACACACAACCTGGAGTGCATTATTCCTATTATATAATGGCTCGTTGTTATATAGAATAAAAAAAATAATTTTAAAGATGTTTTTGTGTGGAAAAATATTTTTTGTTTTTAAGAGAAGATGAAACAGTCAATCAAAAGCTCCATAAAACAATCAAAAGCTCAATAAAACAATTAATCAAAAGCTCAAACAACCAAAAGCTCCATAAAACAATCAATCAAAAGCTCAATCAAACAATCAAAAGCTCCATAAAACAATCAATCAAAAGCTGCATAAAACAATCAATCAAAAGCTTAATCAAACAATCAATCAAAAGCTCCATAAACATAGAAACATAGAATTTGACGGCAGATAAGGACCGCTTGGCCCACCTAGTTTGCACATTTTTCTACCTAACAGATAAGCTGCAGATCCTAGTTAAACAACAGCTTACTTCCTCCTACCCCCCACTAGGACTGCCTTATGTCTGTCCCATGAATTATTGAATTCCCCCACTGTTCTTGACTCCACGACCTCCTCAGGGAGGCTGTTCCGTGCATCCACAACCCTCTCTGTGAAAAAATACTTCCTCACATTACTTCTGAGCCGTCCCCCCTCTATCTTCAAATTGTGCCCTCTTGTTCTTGCACATCTCTTTTTCTGAAAGATGCTACCCTCTTGGACTTTGTTGATTCCCTTGAGGTACTTGAAAGTTTCTATCATGTCCATTCTCTCCCTTCTTTCCTCAAGGGTATACATATTAAGCTCCTTTAGTCTTTCTTCGTATGTCTTCTGGTGCAGACCCTGCACCATTTTAGTTGCCGTCCTCTGGACAGCCTCCACTCTGTCTATGTCCTTGCAGAGATGGGGTCTCCAGAACTGCACACAGTACTCCAGATGGGGTCTCACCAACTGTCTGTACAGAGGGATAACAACTTCCTGTTTTCTACTATTGATGCCTCTTCCTATGCATCCCAGTATCCCCCCAGCCTTACTTACTGCCTTCTCACATTGCTTGCCCACCTTTAGGTCATCTGATATAATTACCCCCAGGTCCCTTTCCATTTTTACTGTTGTCAGTATCTCACCCCCCATTGTGTACTCTTCCACTGGGTTTTTGTTTCCCATGTGCATTACCTTGCACTTCTTTGCATTGAATCTGAGCTGCCATACATTTGACCATGCCTCCAACCTTGCCAAGTCCCTTCTCATCCTTTCTACTCCATCTTGTGTATCAACCCTGTTACAGATCTTTGTGTCGTCTGCAAAGAGACATACTTTTCCTTCCAGTTCCTCTGCAATGTCACTTATAAAGACACTAAAAGGACCGGTCCCAGTACTGAACCCTGCGGTACCCCACTAGTAACCCTCCTTTCTTCACTGTGGACACCATTTACTACTACCCTTTGCGTCCTGTTGTCTAGCCAATTTTTATCCAGGCTACCACCTTGGGGCCCACTCCAAGGCTGGCTAACTTGTGTATTAATCTTTTGTGTGGGACTGTATCAAATGCCTTGCTAAAATCTAGGTAGGCCATGTCCACAGCCCCTCCCTGGTCTACTACTTTGGTCACCCAGTCAAAGAAATCTATTAGATTCGTCTGACACGACCTTCCCATCATGAATCCATGCTGCCTTGGGTCCTGTGCCCCACTGGCCTCTAGGTACTCAACAATTCTTTCCTTCAGAAGTGATTCCATCATTTTCCCTACCACTGAGGTCAAACTAACTGGTCTGTAGTTTCCTGCCTCTGTCCTGCTCCCACTTTTTGTGAAGAGGAATCACATCTGCCCTCCTCCAGTCCTCGGGTACCACCCCATCCTCCCATGATTTGTTAAAGAGAGTAGTCAGTGGTGTCACTAGTTCTACCCTTAGTTCTTTTAGAATTCTTGGGTGAATCCCATCAGGCCCCATTGCTTTGTCCACCTTCAATTTTATTAGTTCTTTCAGAATCCTTTCTTCTGTAAATGGACTGGTATCAACCCCCATCTTCAGAGTGTTTCTCTTGTTTGGTTTAGGTACCTCCCCCTCCTCTTCCTTTGTGAATACTGAGCAGAAATATTCGTTCAGTATCCTTGCTTTGTCACTGTCCCCCTCTACCCACATTCCCTCCCCTTTATTAAGCCTCAGTATCCCTCCTTTGGTCTTTCTTCGCTCCCTAATGTACCTATAAAAGGTCTTATCCCCCCTTCTTAACAGAATTGGCTATCCTTTCCTCCGTTTGGGTCTTTGCTATTCTGACTGCCTTCCCAGCCTCTTTCTGCTTTAACTGATAAAGTTCTCTGTCCTGCTTCTTCTGTGTTTCCTTATATTTCCTGAATGCTATCCTTTTCTCCTTAACCTTCCCTGCCACCTCTTTTGAGAACCATAGCGTTTTTTTCCTTCGTTGTGTTTTATTGATTTGCTTTACACAAAGGCTTGTTGCCGCTGTGATAGCTGTTTTGATTACTCCCCATTGTTCCTCCACCCCTCCTTCTTGCCTGTTTGTTAGTGCTTTTTTAAGGCACTCTCTCATTTTCCCAAAGTCAGCCCTCCTAAAGTCCAGTACTCTTGCTTTTGTATGGCTTGACTGTATGGCTGTGTTTATCGTGAACCACACTGTTTGGTGGTCGCTTGTTCCCAGATGGCTACCCACCTCTAAATCTGAGATTCTTTCTCCGTCCTCATTTGACAGTACCAGGTCTAAGATTGCTCCCTCCCTCCCGAGTGGGTTCCAATACTAGCTGTCTGAGGCATGCCCCCTGTAGGGCATCAAGAATGACCCTGCTCTTGGATGTGCCTGCAGCAAAGGTGCTCCAGTTAACATCTGGCATATTCAGGTCCCCCATCAACAATATCTCTCCTTTTTCTGCCATTCTAAGGAAGCCTTCTATCACTTCCTTGTCCATTCCCTCCCTCTGAGATGGGGGTCTGTATACAACCCCCATGCGGATTGTGGTGCCATTTCCTGTCTCCAGGGTGACCCAGAGTGCCTCATCTGCTCCCTGTTTACTCTTTAGTTCTGTTGCTTTGATCCCTTCCTTTACATAGAGAGCTACTCCTCCTCCTCTTTTACCCTCCCTGTCCCTCCTGTAGATTGTGTATCCTGGTATGCTGACATCCCAGTCATGGTTCTCTGTGTACCATGTTTTTGTGACTGCCACAATATCCAGGCAACCCTCTTCCATCAAGGCCACTAGTTCAGGAGCTTGTTACACAGACTATGGGCATTGGTACTCATCACCCTCCACTTTTGATAGCTTTACCCTTTTAGCCCCATTCCTGTCCTTACTGCCTTTGCCTTTTTACATTTACCTCTGTCCTGCTCCTAATAACTTCTCTACCTTGGTGTTTACCTCACTAATTACCATGTTTTGTGGGGAGATTGGATTTCCCTGCTCCTTTTCAGTGCCTCCCCCCTTGGCTAGTTTAAATGCTTGCCAATGAAGCATCTAAACCTCTCACCTAGTATCCTGGTTCCCCCCCTGGACAGATGCAGACCATCACACCAGTATAGGTTTGCATCCCTCCAGGTGGCTCCCCAGTCCCCAATGAAGCCAAAACCCTGAGCTCCACACTAGTTTTTCAACCACTCATTGAATTCCCTGGTGAGGAGTGCCCTAGCATCACCCTTGTCATAGACAGGCAGCACCTCCGAGAAGGTTACCGTATGTGCTACTTGTCTAAGGCCCCTCCCCAACTCTACAAACTCCTCTTGCACTGCTCTGATCCAATTCCTAGCCAGGTCATTTGTCCCTAGGTGGACAATGACATCCAGCTCCCTCCCTCGTGCAGCTCCTCCCACGATCCTGAGGATTCGCTTCCTGTCCCTCAAGCCGTGGCACCAGGAAGGCACCTTGCCTCCTCTCCCCTTCCTCCCCCATTTCTACCCCCTAATGATTGAGTCCCCACCAGGAGTTGTTTTCTTTCCTGTGGGTCCCATGCACCCTCCTGTGGGTCTCCTTTGTGAAGGTTCCCAGCATCCTCCTTGGTCTCCACTGCAGTTGCCTCCATAGAGGAACCACTATCCACCAGAAGAGTGAATGAATTGTGGAGAGGTACAGGTGGAGGAATGCAACTTTGTTCCACCACCGTCTCCCTCCCTCCCTGAGCCCACCCTGGTCCAGCCTCTCCTCTTTCTTGGCAACCTCTGAGGTAGTAGCATTGGCCCTGGTGGTCTCTGGGTGGGGGAGGAGGTTTCACGAATCCTAGGCAGGTCAGCCTGGAGACGGGCAACCTCCTCTCTCAGACCAGAGAGGTGCCTGCAAATAGGGCAGCATCGCAGCCTCCAGAATGTCTCCCAGAACAATTCCGCCCCACAGCCATTGCACTGCACCACTCCTACCATGTCTTATTTTGTGTCCCCTCTCCTGTTTCTCTGTATGCTTACTCTCTCCTCTCCTTACAACTCTCACCCTTCCTGTTCTGGGATAGCAACTTCCTATCTTTTTTAGTAGCCTCCTTCTTCCTTGCTCAATGTCAGACCACCAGCAGCTGGGGGAGTGAGCTACTTTTTTCCTTTAGGGTTGGCAAAACCAATGTTTCTCTATGATCCTTCCCTTCCTACTGCCAAACAGGAAGTTCCTGTTGACAGTCAGATCCAGTGGCTATAAAAGTAGAACTGGCTTTGGGTGGGTGGGATGGAGGGCAATTAGTAAGAAAAAAGGCTAGCAACAGGAAGTTGTAATTTGAGTCACCTGCTTTTATAGTGTCTAAGCCACACCCCCAATTAAGCTCTCTCTCCTTCTACTGGTTTAGCAAAGGCAGCTGATACAATACCCTTCCCAGCACAGAACACACACTGACTTTCTTTCTTTTCTTTCTTTTTTTTAACCTAAATAAGACCCCTTCTACTTCTAATAAAGTATCTATCTACTTAATCTCAAAAGACACTGACTCTTGCTGAGATATAAGTTTTAAATTAATAAGAAAATGTAGCTTTTTTAGTTACCTGCTTTCTGCTCTACAAGCAAGGCTAGCAACAGGAAGTTGTAATTTGAGTCACCTGCTTTTATAGTGTCTAAGCCACACCCCCAATTAAGCTCTCTCTCCTTCTACTGGTTTAGCAAAGGCAGCTGATTCAATACCCTTCCCAGCACAGAACACACACTGACTGACTTTCTTTTCTTTCTTTTTTTAACCCTAAGACCCCTTCTACTTCTAATAAAGTATCTGTCTACTTAATCTCAACAGACACAGGCCCAGATATTCAAAAGGGTTGCGCCATGCGCAACAGGGTTGCGCATGCTCAAGTCCTACATTGCGCCATTCTGTGATATTCAGCAGGAGGCAGTTGCGCCACTGAAAACAGGTTGAACAACAGCGCAATGCAAATGAATGCATGCTCAACAGGAGGGGGAGGAACCATGCATAAACTGCATAGCCGATATTCAGTCGGGCTGTGCAGAGTTGTGCAGGCGCAACCCCCAACCTGCGCCTGCACAACTTTGAGCCAAAAAAAAAAGGATCAAGTTGAGGGCCACCCACAGGTGAGCTGCTGTATTGCAGGGCGCAACACAGCAGCTGCCACCCGTGGCTGGCCCCAACTCAGTCCTGTGCCCCCACCAGCCCGATTCGCGGGCATCAATGTAGCCCCCTCCCATTCACATCCCTGGTGGTCAGTGGACCCGTAATGCCCGATCGCGGGCAGAAAGTGAAAAGAACCCCCCACCCAAACATCTCCCTAATGCCCGATCGGCGGGCAGGATGTACAGTGACAACCCCCAGTGCCCGATCGCGGGCAGAATATAAAGCCCCCAGCGAATATCTCCTGGTGGTCAGTGGACGTAATGCCCGACCGCGGGCAGAATGTATAGTGACATCTCCCTGGTGTCTAGTGTCCCCCACCCACCCACCCACGAAGCCCCACCACCGCTCCCTCCCCCTGCAGCCGGCGGGCGGCAACATACCACCCGCCTGCCACCCGCCCCACCGACTGACTGCCCAGTAGGGCTGCGCCCGTGGTGCAGAGCTAGGCCAATGGGCGTGCAGCCCCGCCCTCCCATGACAGTCCAGATTTCATCATTCACAATCTGGACTCATGCTGATATGGGCACCGCCCGCGGCTCTAGCTTGCTGTCGGCAATGCAGCTGGGCAGTCGGTCAGCGGGCGGCGGGGGCGGCAGGCGGGTGACCGCCACTCCCGCTGACCCGTGAAAGCTGCATCAGTGAAATAGCTCACCGAGGAAAGATGTTGAGGTTGTCATAACACATTCTGCCAGCGATCGGGCATTGATCCTGGACCACCAGGGAGATATTCAGGTTGGGAGATCTTTTTACATTCTGCCCGCGATCAGGCACTGGGGAGGGGTTGTCACTGTACATTCTGCCCGTGATCGGGCATTAGAGATGTTTGGGCGGGGGTTGTTTTCACGTTCTGCCCACGATCGGGCTGCAGGGTGCGTCGGTCCCCGACGGCTGCTGCCTGGCAGGGCGGCCAGGCTCAAGTCCTCGGGGATCGGCGCACCTACATGCTAATGGCATGCAAATGGGGCCATAATCAGATGCAATCGCCCCCCCTCGCCTTGCATGAATTATGGCCCCATTTGCATGTCCTACTATGAATATCGAATTTGTGCATAGGCGCAATGGTACTTGGCGCCACCGCAGTTGAATGCTCCACTCTGACAACTTGCGGTGGCGCAAGTTCCACTGCGCCATGCACAGTGGCTGTGGGTGGGGGGTGATATTCAAAGGTGTTGCTCAATAGCGCAACTCCTTTGAATATCGCCCCGGCCACACCCCTGCGCAACTATTTTGAGCAGTGCAAGGGCTTGCGCCTCAGAATGGCGCAGTTTGAATATCCGGGCCACTGACTCTTGCTGAGATATAAGTTTTAAATTAATAAGAAAATGTAGATTTTTTAGTTAGCTGATTTCTGCTCTATAAGCAAGGCTAGCAACAGGAAATTGTAATTTGAGTCACCTGCTTTTATAGTGTCTAAGCCACACCCCCAATTAAGCTCTCTCTCCTTCTACTGGTTTAGCAAAGGAAGCTGATACAATACCCTTCCCAGCACAGAACACACACTGACTTTCTTTCTTTTCTTTCTTTTTTTTAACCCTAAATAAGACCCCTTCTACTTCTAATAAAGTGTCTGTCTACTTATCTCAGAAGACACTGACTCTTGCTGAGATATAAGTTTTAAATTAATAAGAAAATGTAGCTTTTTTAGTTAGCTGCTTTCTGCTCTACAAGCAAGGCTAGCAACAGGAAGTTGTAATTTTCCTAAAATAATAAAAAACAATAAATAACAAATATAATAAAACAGTCACTCAAAAGCTCAATCAAACAATCAAAAGCTCCATAAAACAATCAATCAAAAGCTCAATCAATCAAAAGCTCAATCAAACAAGCAATCAAAAGCTCAATCAAACAATCAAAAGCTCCATAAAAAAATCAATCAAAAGCTGCGTAAAACAATCAATCAAAAGTTCCATAAAGCAACCAATCAAAGGCTCAATCAAATGCTCATCTGCTGGTTCACAGTGAGGCTGAGACTAGACCTGTGGCATCGTGCTGGGATAACGCCATGGGTCCAGCTCCAAACTGACCAATCACAGTCCAAGATTCTTTCTTGCCATTGTATAATATAAATTATACAATGGGGTCCAAGAATGAGACACTGTGATTGGCTAACTGGCACCATTCTGCTGTGATAAATCCTAGCATAAACACTGCAAAACCTGCCACTCAGCCACATCACAAAACCAAAAGTAAATCACTTCTCCCACTCCACTGCTCTAAACTGCCTTCCTGCCAAACACCATCGGAAAAATCCTGCATGCTTAGCAACAGCGAAACCATCAGTATATAAAATGAAAAAACAGCAAACAGTAAGAAGAAAAAAAATTATGACAACCCAAAAACGACCCCACCATATATCTAGTACAGTACTTAAAGGAAAACTACACCCTCATATCTTCTAAGTGTTATTTGTTTCCATGTCAACAGACAACTCTTTTCATGTAGCTGTTAAAGATGTATGCAACTGCTTTAGTCTGTTTTCACAGTTCATATTAGGCCCTGTTACTGTCCTGGGAGGCTCCATTTCGTGGTTGTTGAAATTTCATTGTCCCTGAGAGCTGCATTAGCATATGAGAACATGATGTATAATCAGCCTTTAAACTCCCCAGAATGCCTATCTGCTTAATTAGTCTTCAAAGAAACAAGCTTCAAGAAGGTGTGAAATACCATGTTTACCTTCAGTGAGCTTTGCAAACTATCTGAGTTGTAATGCAGGGTTTTGCCCTTTAAACTCCATTTAGTTGATGTGTTTCCAGAGAGTTTTTGCAGGGTATTTGTTCTTTCAGCATAGAGATACATGATACAAATGGTTGATCTGACCTCATGTTCTCATATGCTAATGCAGTTCTCATGGACAAGGAGATTTCAACAACCATGAAATGGAGACCCCCAGGGCAGTCACATGGGGATACCATGAGCAGTGAAAACAAACTAAAGCTAACACACTGACCTAGCAGCTATAGGAAAGGAGTTGTCTGTTGACATGGAAACAAAATTTAAATGATACAAGGGTGTAGTTTTCCTTTAATTTGTAATAAATATGATCATGTAACTCTGAAACAGAGTGTGGGTCAACCTTAGACCACGGCTTTCTCTTCTCTCCCTCCTAGCTACAGACGGCCACTCAACCCTCCCCCCACTTTGGCTGGGCCCCGTCTCTCAGTATTAGATCTCCTCCAACTGCAGCTGATCCATGCCTCGTCTCTTTGTGCAAGAATCAGTCAGCGATGGATCCCTGTCTTTATTTCTTTGGGCAATGATCCTCACTCCTGCACTCAGTCTCATTAAGAAGCCACTTGGAACCATGCTAGGAGCTGCAGATCCCGCCCCAGCTGCAGTTCACTTAACCTCCAGAAGTAACCTGAGGAGCACTCAGCCACACTTCAGTATGGGTCCCATGCTACCTGAGTCCTAAAGTAAAAACTAAAAAACTAAAATAAATAAAAGGAAACATGTCATCTTCTGATTCAGTGCCAGCTGTCATAGTAATGAACGAAGTTGACATACTGCCTCTCGGTCTCCCAGTCACTGATCTCTACCAGCATACATCTCTAGTCTGTGTCATATGAAAAAATTAAACCAAAAAAAAAACCAAAAAATACAGCACTAACATTGTATTCATGTAACCATATGACTGGCTCAGTTTGAGGGCATCTCTTCAATATTCTACCTAGCAACAGGGAACTCTTTTTTTCTGGTGCAACAATAAATTTAATAAAAAGGATTTAAACTGGCAAAAAAACTATTTTTCTTTAATGTTTTGTTACAAAAAGTGAAGGGGGACACTATAATTGCAGTAATCCACTCCAGGGTGTGGGTTACAGTGTGAGTTACTCACTTCTGGTGTGGTTTAGTCACTCTGCTTGTGTCCTTGTGACTGAACCACACCAGGTCTGGGTAAACCCACCATAACCCCAACCCTGTCGTGGATTATTGCTTAAATATTACACACAGGTACTGAAAGTAGAGCTAGACATTTCAGTTTTGTATTCTCTCTCTCTCTCTCCATTTGCTGCCCTTACCACAGTCCAGTTTTGTGTATCATTGTGTAGTTTGTAAAATGCATAACAAGAGAATGGTCAAATATTTAAAGAAGTCTGGTTACTGCATGCTGATTATTGATTTAGTTTCTCTAAAATGACTACAAAACAAAAGAAGAATGTCTCAAATAGTCATAAAACTGGTAATGTACTTGCTGTGTCCTAAGTGAAATGTTACCCTCTTTCTTCACATGCATCTCTTCATAATCTATTTCTTGTGTCTCACATAAATAGCAGAATTTGTGTTTTGTTTCTTACAGTTAAAATGCCTATAAGTTACCTCTTCTGTGGCGTGGAATCATAAGGATAACTATTGTGTACTTTATGAAGAAATAAGCAGTGGAAGAATTTTATAAATTGATAACTTATGGTATATTCCATCCCCAAATCATAGTCGTGCAACAAATTGGGGGGGGGGTATAATTTACCAGCAGCCATTTTAAACATAGTTGACCACAGCTCTAATTAAACTCAATAATTTATTTATCAAGTCTAGGATTACAAATACCTTTGAGCCTTGTCTCTTTTACAAAGGTTCCACGTCAGAGAAATACAAATTATGGGGAACAGCAAGACAGACATTACAACAATGTGGACATTGCAAACAGATTACAGATTAATACAATTCAAGGGTAGCATTGTAACAAGGCAGCCAGCAGCATTTGTCAGAGAAAATAGACAACAGATAAGAAGTGCCAGAGTCATAGGGAGAAGGAAGAGGGGAGGGTGGGAGAAGGAATGTAGGAAGGGTGGGGAGAGGGTGAAAAGTGCAGCATTGGGTATACCAAGATGTGAGGGTAGAATCCAGTGAGGAGGGGAGGCATTAGCATGGCCGTGGAGGCTGGCCTATTAACCAGTGCCGTGTTCATCAACCTCACTTAAGTGTTTGGCCTGATTGATCACTCATTCCTATTAACTAACTTCAACTGCTGTCTCTCCTACTACCACAAAATGGTTCTCTGTGTGGCAGAAAGCAGCAAGTTAAATCAAATTCCTCTTTATCCAGCTGAGCTGAAGTACAGGTTGGTGTTCCACGAGGGTCAATATTGGGTCCCCTTCTATTCTCATTGTATACTATCTTGCTGATGTCGCAAGCCACATAACGCATTGATGTATGCTGATGATCTGGTCCTGTATCACTGTGCTGTTGATATCCCTGATATACTGTTGAATTTCAGTAATTTCTTTGCCCACATTCAGTTGTGGTTGGTTAACAATAAACTACTTTTAAACTGTAGAAAGACAAAACCAGTGCTGTTTGGTTTCAGGTCTGAACTTTGTTTCAGGCATGCCTCATCTTTTCCTGCCCTGTAATGATGGATCTTACTGGAAGAAGCCAGCAATTTCAAATACTTGAGAATCAGTGGAACCCTCACTGGATTTCATATTGCATCTATCTATAAATCTGTCAACTCTGAACTGTGCTTGGCCTACAGGGTTAGACATAACCTCTCTCCCAGTGCATGCCTGGTCATTGCACAAGTGGGGCTGCTGCCAGTCTTACCAGTGGACTGCTGTTTCACCCTGGCAGAAGTAACAAAAAAATGTCAAAGTGGGATGTGACATACAACAGCATCTTTCGCTTTGCTTTGGCCATCCCCCTGGCTTGCCCACCACTACCTGCTCTGCACTGGCCTGGCCTGGCTGTCCCTGGCTGGAAAGTGTCCTTTTCTCTGAAGCTGTTCTTCAGAGAAATTGCTTCGATCAGGATCTCCACCTGTACTAGCTGACCACTTGCACTATCCCACAGCAACTTACCGGATGAAGTCCTTGGGATCTCCTCTACTCCGAGAATGAAGATGTGCTACAAGAATTTATTAGCTTGCCTTTGCCTGTTAGGCTCCAAAACATTGGAACTCCCTGCCTCTTTCTGTAAGGTGTGCACCTAGTCATCTGCATTTTCAGGAATTCCAGCTCCCCTCCAGCACTTAGTCCTGGACTTAATTATCTTTAGCTACAGCTGCCATTTGCCAGGCGACCTTGTATTGCACCATGTATTTTAGGTACTGCTTCCGTCCCCTATCTGTTGTGACAAGGTTGTCACCACATTTTCTGTTGTTTCTGGGGTGGTCTTGGTTATACTGCAGCTGCTACTATCATTAGTGTGCTCTGCATTCTATTGTAGTTGTCAGTTTTATCAGCTGTGGTCATGGTACCTTGACTTATATTGCCGTATTACTGCTGTCTTGTATTATCATGTAGCCACTGTTTTGATGTATTGTACTTTTCCAAGACATGCCTAAACATGGGCATCTTTATGCCTACTAAACTTATCTGGTGACTCAAAACAAACTAATAACTAAATCTGCCATTTTTTACAGACACACACAGGAGAGAAAGAGAAGATCTGTCCTTACTGTGGTCAGAAATTTGCCAGCAATGGTACACTCCGAGTTCATATCAGAAGCCATACAGGTACCACCCACCCAGACTTTTGGTTTGATAGCTGATTTTATTTTCTTGTTACGCAGAAGTCAAAGAACTGTACTATTACCATTTAGCCCTAAGGGATATAGTAATGAGACAATGGAGTGTACTATCTCCATGACTTCACATACACACACCTTATGTATGTATGTTCACCCTACATATTTTATTATACTGAACTGAATTGGTCCAGCAGCCAAAGAGCGTACTTTCTACATACACCCTTTTTGTGTGCATGTGTTTACACAGATGTAATTCTACTGATTTGTACAACTTTATTTTTCAGGGCTGGGGATACAATAACAGGGTGGGTGTCAGCTAAGTACTCCAGGGAAGGATTCTTCATGTGCGCACTTCACATTTCTTTTGACAAATTTAATTCTATTAAATTGTACTAATTCTGTGTTGAGATACTCTGCATAACTCATCTTTTTAACATGATTGACGTGGTTATGCTACGGAATTTTAACGTCAGTGTCATTATGTTGTTTTGTTATTACAAACATTTTGAACAAAAGTGGTGTGGGGGACAAATCCTGATTTTATCATTTTAATTATTGGTATTAGGAACTGTGAATGTCATTTAAATAATGACGCTATATTGCAACTTTTTGCCATTTTGGATATGGCTATAGATCTCACAGACATTCAGAAATGAGATCTCAATCTCGAGATTGCATCCAGCATTTTGAAGAGGCGTGATCTGCAGCCCTTCCTTGTTTTGCATTACTGAGACAGTAACAAGATAGGTGTCAGGTGCCCCAGCCAAGGAGGATATTATACACATACACACTTCATTTGCATAATTACTGCCTCACGTTGCATTCTATTGAACTGCACTGTCCCACAATAAAGGATGGCACTGTATATATGCACACTTTACTTCTATAGTTCGTCCCATAAATATTATGCTACTGAAGGGATCTATTTTTTCCATTCATGGCCAGGGGTAAAGGACAGGTGTTTTCTTCACCTGTTAATAGACGTTTTATTTTGCATCAGTTTTTTTGAGCCAAGAATGAAAGAAAGCACTGAGAAGTACCACAAGAGCTGGAAGCTAGTACTGTGCCACCACTAGCAAGCATTAGTCGGTGCTAATCATGTTTGCTTTCTTGTATTTGCCGTGTAGTTTTGGGGCATAGATAGCATACTGTAGCAGTTAAAATTAACAAATTAAAAACATGAGTTTAATAGTGAAAATGTCATGATTGGTAGCTGAAGACATTCACACATAAAGTTATTTTCTTAGACTGTGAGCATCAGTTTTCAAGAGAGTATTTTTGTGACCCCAGCATGTGAACATGACGAGCTATATTCATCTACTGTAATCCCACCTGAAATGTGATTTTGCAGAACAACAACAGAAGCAGATTTGGGAAGGGGATTTAAAATGACATCTGCCATGTTAATGATGTGGTATAAAAAAGACTATTTTGAAAATAGGGGTTCAAAATATAAATAAATAAAAATTGCAACTTTTGAGTGAACATTGAAAGCTTTCAGTGTTTCTCTAAAACTTTTTTTTTTGAAGATTTTGACCACAAATTTTCAACAGTCTTTTTATTTCCCCATCTTATGATCAAGACAGGTGGTACCAAAACAGCAGGAGGCTGTCACCCCCATGTTCAAGCTACACATTCTAAACAAATTAATCTGCAGGTGAAAATGTTTATGGTCATCCTCAACCAGATAATACCATCTGTGGAGCCCAGAGCCTGGTTTTGCTCCTTGGACCTCTAGGACACTTACTTCTCCATTCCAGTTTATCCATCCCACAAGCATTTCCCTTTGGTTACGAGTGGATGACATACTGGCCAGTTGAAAACCATGCCGTTTGGCTTATCATCATCACCAAGGGTGTTCACCAGGTAACCCGTAAGTCATGGCGGCTTTCCTCAGGTGCAGGGGCACCAAGGTCTTCTCATATCTGGATGACTGACTCATCATGGGCAGTACCAGGGAGTTCATGGAATGAACCAGGGATCTAACCTTCAGACCTTTGGGGATCTGGGCCCTTCGGTCAGTCTAGTCAATTCAGAACTGGTACCCAAGCAGGTGATCCTGTTCTTTGGAGCAGAACTGGTCTCCCTCCAAGTCAGGCCTCCCTTACCTTCAGACAGGGTGGAGGCTCTCACCTCCTTTTCCTAATCATTTTAGGTTGAGCAATCGATGGCAGCCCAGGACTTCCTTCTGCTGTTGGGGTTTATGGCAGCTATGACAACTGTAGTTCATTGGGCCTGCCCGCTGGCAAATACGCCCTTTCAGTGGGAATGGGACACCAGTAGTGCTAGTACCAGAACCACCTGAACCAGCAGGTTCAGGTGTCACAGCCAGTGCATACTGCCATTGAGTGGTACCCTCGGAAACTGCCATAGGTAATTCCCTTTTTTTGTTTGTTTGTTTGTTTTCATATCTTCAGTACAGAGTACAGCAATTAACAGGACTCAAGAGTAACAGTATAAAAAACTGAATGTGGCATCCAAGACAGGGAGCATCTGAAGTTTTGCTTTGTAAAATCGATCCCAACCTCCCACATGGACAACCAAATAAAATCAGGTGGTATAGGCTGCAGTACTTTGAGTTAGTATATAGTTTTCAGAATGAAAGTATCATCCACTGTCAACATATAGGTAACCCATCCCTGCCAACATTGCTGGAACTGAAAGAGACGATTATGGCAATAAGCTGTAATCCATTCCATCGTGTATCTCATAGATGCATAGATACTGTCGGCAGATAAGCGCCGCTAGGCCCATCCATTCTGCCCGTTTATGCTACCTGATGAAGTAGCCAGTGACCCTATCTGGTCATTGGTTTTAGCTTTTTCTTCCAATCTCTAATATTCCTTTATTCCTGTCCCATGCATGTTTGAAGCCTGCCACCGTATGGGTGGCCACCACTTCCTATGGCAGACTATTCCATGCATCTACCACCCTCTCCATAAAAAAATAACTTCCTGGCATTTCCCCTTATGCGGCCACCCATCAGTCTCATGTCATGTCCTCTTGTTCTGGCACTACTTTTAAACTGGAATATGTTGTCCCCGTTCACCTTGTTAGTGCCCTTGAGATATTTGAATGTTTCTATCATGTCACCTCTCTCCCTCCTTTGCTCCAGCGTATACAAATTGAGGTCTCTGACTCTTTCCTCGTAAGGCTTGTGATATAGACTGTTTACCATTTTGGTCGTCCTCCTCTGCACCGTCTCTATTTTGTCAATGTCCTTATGAATGTGTGGCCTCCAGAACTGGACACAGTACTCAAGGTGAGGCCTCACCAGGATCTTGTACAATGGAACTATTACATCCCTCCTTTGGCTTGTGATTCCCCTTCCAATACACCCAAACATCCCAGTGGCCTTCCCCCCCACCTTGGTTGACTGCCTTGTGGCCTTCAGGTCATCTGTTATTATGACCCCCCCCAAGTCCCTCCCTACTTAGTAACTGCCAGCATCTCTACCCCCAACCTGTAGCTTGCTCCAGGGTTCCTGCTTCCCACGTGCGTGATTTTGTACTTCTTTGTGTTAAATCTTAGTTGCCACACCTCTGACCATCTCTCCAACTATTCCAGGTCCTTTCTCATCCTTTCCACCCACTCCGGAGTATCCACCCTGTTGCAGATCTCGGTGTCATCTTCAAACAGGCAGCCCTTTCCCTCCAGCCCATCTGCAGTGTCACTGATGCAGACATTGAAGAGGACTGACCCCAGAACTGACCCTCTGATTGGGTTCCATTTACCAAGACCCTCTGTTTTCTGTCCCTTAACAAGTTTCCAGTCCAGTTTACCACCTCGTGTCCCATCCGCAGACTACTTAGCTTGTTGACTAGTCTCCTATGTGGGATTGTATCTAAGGCTTTGCTGAAATCTAGGTAGGCAATATCTACTGACCCCCCTTAATCTACTGCCTTTGTCACCCAGTCAAATAAACCTATTAGATTAGTTTGACAGGACCATCCTGCAGTGAACCCATGTTGAATGGGATCCAACACCCCCATGGCTTCTAGGTACTCCACTATTCTTTCCTTGAGGAGCGTCTCCATTATCTTTCCGACTACAGAGGTTAGACTAACTGGCCTGTAGTTCCCTGCATCTTCTTTACTACCACTCTTGTGAAGAGGGACAACATTTGCCCTTCTCCAGTCCTCTGGGACCACTCCATGTCTTAACAGGGCTGCCAGAGGGCTACCAATTCAATTCTCAGTTCCCTTAGGACCCTGGGATGCATGCCATCTGGACCCATGGCTTTGTCCACCTTCAGCCTTGCAAGCTGTTCTAGGACTTTCTCCTCTGTGAACAGACTGGTGTTTACCTCCTTATCCTTTGCTCCTTTAAAGTTTAGCTGTGGGCCCTGCCCATGCTATTCCACAGTGAAGACTGAACAGAAATACTCATTCAGGCCGGCCTGGTGGTGCTGAGGGTTGAGGCACTGGATGCCACACCTCGCGCTGCGCCAGCGACCGGGTTGGGGATGAGCTCGGGTGCCATGGGTCAGTGGGGGGGAGGAGGACTGAGTGCCAAGAGGCTGCTCTCCTCCTCCGGGGTGGGGTGGGTTGCATGTCCTGCTGCTATACCGCCATCTGGGTGAGCATGGGTGGAGGCACAGTGGGACTTAAAGAAAAGGGAGAGGGGGACGTAGGCTGGGGACCGGAGCGTTCGCACGCCTCGATGTGCGCCACCCCTAGGTTCCCCTAGTGTGCCACCATCCTGTGGGAGGGGACAGAAAAGACCTCACGGTGCTCCTGTAGATGGAGCTCCAGTCCCAGATCCCAGTGCTTCTGCCAAGCACAGTAGCCTTCCGGCGAGAATATATATAGAAGCATCAGGGCAGAGGAGGAGCCTATCCCACACCCGCCTGGGGGTATAACCAAGGCTTCATGGGGGGATGGACTGCACTGGTGTCCAGGACAGATGAGCAGGGACGCACAAAGGCCACAGGAGTCTCCCGAAGGTGAGGAGGCACTGCAGTGAGAAGGAGGCAAAAAAAAAAAAAGAAATACTTGTTCAGGATTGCTGCTTTCTCCTGTCTCCCTCCACTTTCTCTCCCCTGGCTCCTTAAAGCTTAGCTACTCCCCCCTTTGCCTTCCTTCTCTTCTTAATGTACTGAAGAATGTCTTGTCTCCCTTTTTTAACCGGTTGAGCTATTCTTTCCTCAGTTTGCACTTTAGGGCTTCTCGCTGTTTTTCCTGCCTCTCCCAGACACTTCTGGTACATTTACTTATCCTCATCTCTTTGTGTCTCCTTATACTTCCTGAAGGCTAGCCTCTTTGCCCTTACCTTTTCAGCCACCCCCCTTGAGAACCAAAGAGGATTTCTTCTCCTTTTAACCTTCTCTATCGACCTAACACATTGTTTTGTGACCTTGATGTGTGCCCATTTGTCCTCAACACCCCCCCCCCATCACCCTTTTTTCCAGGGTTTCCTTAAGCTGAAGTCCCATCCTGGTAAAGTCCACCCTTCTGAAGTCTAACACTTTTGTTTCCCTATGGGCTGACTGACTCCCTGTGACCACCTTGAACCATGGTGGTCACTGAACCCTAGCTGACCTTCCACCTTGAGCCCTGTTATCCTGTCCCCATTGGTCAGTACCAGATCCAGGATTGCCTGGTCTCTGGTAGGTTCCTGCACCAGTTGATTAAGGTCAGCCCCCTCAAGGGAGTCAATGAAGTCCCGTGCCCTGGCCGAGGCCCCTGCTGGGATGGACTAGTCTAGTTCCGGCATGTTAAAGTCTCCCATCAGCAGCAGCTCCCCTTTCCTACCATGTCATGCACGTTTTTCAGTAGCAGTTTGTCAGTTTCTTCTGCCTGAGCTGGGGGGGGTCTGTAAATGACCCTTGTGCGAATGGCTGTTCCATTGACTAGCTCAAGAGTGATACAGACTTCCCCGTTGCTCATGCCTGTTCTGAATTTTGATTGCCTTGATGCTTTCTTTAATGTGAGGGCAACCCCCACCCCCCACCCCGTTTACCTTCCCTGTCTTTTCTGAACAGGGCATAACCCAGTACACTTATGTCCCGGCTGTGGTTCCTGGTGAACCAAGTTTCGGTTATGGCCACGATGTCTAGATCAGCCTCCGTCATTACAGCCATCAGGTCTGGGACCTTGTTCCCAGACTGCAGGCATTCGTGGCATGACTTTCCATGGAAAGTGACATCCTTAAGTCCCCTTCTTGTGTTTTTCCCCTTGTATCATCCTACTGTTCCTGGCATATTCTATGTGGTGCTTCCCTTTTACTACCTTTCTGGTTACTTGTGGTTTAGGTCTTTTTGTTAATGATGATGTCATCTGGCCCTGTGTGCAGCCTTTTCTGTTCTGTGGTACTGGTGTATCTGCCCCCGGCATAATAGTATCTCCAGCTCAGAAACTGTGGTTTCATCTATAACCTGGCAATCATTTTTTAGCAGCTAAGATATAAACAAACATAAGCCAGGATCAGGTATGTAGCTTAATTCCTGGGGTAGGGATGGACAGCAGGGCCATGGCAGGGGATAGTAGGTGTGGCAAGAGTGAGAAGTCCACAGATTTCAAGGACATTGTCTGCTAAAAATCAGCAGTTATGGGGCAGTACCAAAAGATGTGGCCATGCATTGCCAAAGCATGACCACAGCCTCACCAGCAATGCCCATAATGAGAGGGAAGAAACTTGGCAAAAATTAGGGAATTCCTTTATTTCTGAACTAAGCCCTTCCTCATGTTGACAGTGCCTGCATTGTTGGTGGGGTGGGATGCTCATCTCTTCAACCACAGAGCCCATGGTTTCTGGTCACCGAGCAAGACGTACCAGCTTATCAACCTGCTGGAGCACCATGCAGTGCACCTGACATTGATGGGGTCTGCTTTGCTGAATCGTGGTCAGCTGGTGCCAGTCACCTCTGTAAACACAACCACCATGTTCTGCCTGAACAAGCAAGGTGGGATGCAGTCCTTTCCCCTGTGTCAGGAGTTGTTCTGCACCTGGTCCCTTGTACACAGCCTGTAGGCTTACCTCCTTGCAGTGCACATGACAGGGGAGGACAGTCAGGTGGCAGAAGCACTCAGAAAAGTGGGAGATGTTACATGAGTGGTCCTTGCGGCAAGGTGTGGTGACACAGCTCTTAGCCCAGTGGGGTACACCTCTGGTGGACCTATTTGTCTCCTGGGAGAACAGGAAACTGAGGCTTTCTGTGTCCACCCCCGAATCAGATAAGAACACTGATGGGAATGCCTTCTCAGAGCCTTAGATCTTCAGCCTTCTATATGTCTTTCCTCCCTTTCCCTTGATCAACAAGGTGGTGTTCAAGATGCCTAGAGACAATGAGAACCTGCTGCTGATAGCTCCAGATTGCTCACAACAGTTCTGGTACCAGAATCTCCTTGGTCTCAGCAGCAGGCCCCTGTTGCAGCTTTCGCTACATCTTGACCTCAGTCAAGATCAGGGGCAACTGTCAGGCCTCCTGACATGCAGTCCCTGCACCTGTCTGCCTGCTAACTGAGTGGCTAGAGTTCCAGACTCTGTACCTTTTGGCAGTCTTCTCTACAGTCTGGAGGTGTACTGTAAGGAGATTACTCATAAAACTTACTCCTGTATTAAGTATAGGAGAAATTAAGGGAAGCAGCAAAAGCGGTTAGGATCACTGAGGCACAAACGGAGGAGAACATGGCCAAGTTGGTGAAAAAGGGGATAAAACATTCTTTAGGTATATAAGTTAGAAAAGGAAGAAGAAAGCAGGATATTAAGACCGGGGGGGGGGGGGATATGTGTGGAAGAGGACCAGAAGAAGGCAGACATATTGAACAAGTACTTTTCTTCAGTATTTACGAACGATGGGGTGGGTGACGGGCCACAGACAGTGAAATGGGCGTTAATGAAAGGGAGGTAGACACTAGCCTGTTTACGGAGTAGAAAGTTCTCAAGGAACTAGAGAACCTAAAGGTGGATAAAGCAATGGGACTGGACAGAGTGCAGCCCAGGATACTGAGGGAACTTGGGAAGGAGCTCACTGTACCTCTGACAGGCCTGTTAAACTGATCACTGTTTACAGGGGTGGTACCAAGAGACTGGAGTAGGGCAGATGTGATTCTGCTTCACAAGAGTGGGAATAAGGAGAAGGCAGGGAACAATAGACCGGTAAGCCTGTCAGTGGTGGGAAAACTTATGGAAACACTACTAAAAGAAAGGATTGTGGAATGCCTTCTGGCCAGTGGGTTGCAGCATCCAAGGCAGCATGGGTTCACAGTGGGGAGATCTTGCCACCACACAAACCTGATTGATTTATTTGACTGGGTGACCAGGAAAGTGGATCAGGGAAGGGCAGTGGCCTACCTAGATTTCAGTAAGACCTTTGATGCCGTTCTGCACAGAAGACTGGTAAACAAGCTGGGCAGCCTAGGATTGGGGCCAAAGGTATTAAAATGGGTACAAAATTGGCTGAGTAACAGAAGCCAGAGGGTGGTGGTAAATAGGGTACACTCGGAGGAAGGAGAGGTAACCAGCAGGGTGCCACAGGGGCCAGTTCTGGGAACGGTCATCTTCTGTATCTCCATTAGTGACATCACAGAAGGGCTGGAAAGGAAAGTATGCCTGTTCACAGAAGACACAAAAATCTGCAACAGAGTGAACAGACCTCGGGGGTTATGCAGAATGAGGAATGACTTGAAAATATTGGAAGAATGGTCAAGGGTATGGCAGCTAGGCTTCAGTGCTAAAAAGTGCAGAATTATCCACATAGGGCACAGGAACCCAGGAGCAGTGTACCAACTGGGGGGAGAAAGTAACAACAACAAACCAGGAAAGGGACCTGGGGTCATCATATCTGATGACCTGAATGTGGCCAGGCAGTGTGATATGGCAGTGGGAAAGGCTAGTAGAATGCTGGGGTGCATAGGGAGGGGTATCACAAGCAGAAAGAGGGAGGTGGTGCTATCCCTGTATAGATCAATGGTGAGGCCCCACCAGGAGTACTGTGATCAATTCTGGAGGCCCCATCTTAAGAAGGACATAGATTGGGTAGAGGTGGTACAGAGGAGGGCAACCAAAATGGTGCATGGTCTGAAACAGAAGCACTACAAGCAAAGACTCAAGAAATTAAATATGTACTCTCTAGAAGATAGAAGGGAAAGGGGAGACACGATAGAAACATTCAAATATCTCAAGGGTATCAATAAGGTGCAGGAGGGTAGTATTTTACATAGAAAGAGATGCTCAAGGACAAGGTGGCATTATATGAAACTGGAAAGGGGAGGCTCAGAGGTGATGTGAGGAAGTATTGCTTCACAGAAAGGGTAGTGGACATCTGGAGCAAACTACCAGCAGAGGTGGTAGGTACAAAAATGGTAGCAAGATTCAAGCATGTGTGGGATAGACACGGAGATCTTAGGGACAGGACATGGCTGGGGGGGTTAAGGCTGCTGATCAAGTAGGGTCTGCAGAGACACATTAGGCAAGATATTTTTAGGGCAGACTACATGGGCCAAGGGGTCCTTTTCTGCTGACAATTTCTATGTTTCTAGGAGGTTTTGGCACTGGGATATGGGACAGGAGATAGATCACCTCGCCTGTCCTCTGGCATGCATCTTCGACTGTCTTTGGTCCCTGTCTCAGCTGGGGTTACGAGTCACATTCCTCAAGGCATGCCTGACTTCTATCTCTGCATACTGGATGTGGGCAGGTATACCTATGGTAGCCCAGGAAAAAGTGTTTGGGCAGTTTTACAAAAGTCTGAGTCGTCTGTCTCTTCCAATGTGACACCCTCTACCACCATGGGACCTACTGTGAGACCTATTGGTGCTTGCAAAGTTGATGGAAAAACCATTCAAGCCTATGGACAAGTGTGAGATGCCACACATGTCATGGAAAATGGTGGTTTTGGTCGCTATCACCTTGGCCAGATGGGTGAGTGAGCTCCAGGAGCTTTTAGTTGAGTCTTTATATCTGTTTTTTCACAAGGATAATGTTGTCCTTCACCCTTACACAAAATTCCTGCTGAAGGCAGTTTCAGTTTCAGCTTAACCAAGGTGGTTTATCTCCCCATTTTGTCTCTGAAGTCGCATGCTTTGGATGCCAAGTTTACCACTTTTCTACTAGTATTCGGTTCACATCCATAGGACCGACCCAACCTCCCCAGCAAGACTTGCTCAGATTCTGTCTTCCGCCGGCCTGGTGGTGCTGAGGGTTGAGGTGCTGGATGCCACACTTCGTGCCACGCCAGTGACCCAGGTTTGGGAACGGACTCGGGTCACCAGGGGTCGGCAGGGGAGAGGGTGGATTGAGCAACCCGGGACCGCTTTCCTCCCTCTGGGGTGGGCAAGGAAATCCACGTCATGCTGTAGCAACGCCTGGTGATGACCGGGTGCAGCACAGTGCAGTGCATAGAAGAGGAGGAGTATGGCAAGACGTAGGCTTATGCGCATATGTGATTGTACTGTCAGCTTCTGGGGAAAAACTGGAGGAAGATGGCTGGGCACGACCGAGGCAGCTTGATGGCCATACTCCCACTGACCTGGAGGACTGTCATGGAATCGCACCGGGGAGCCCGGTCCAGCTCAGAGAGGTATGGGGGGGCCCTCCGGTGGGCTGGGGCCGCTGCACCGGACCCCCAACATGCGAGTGAGCCTGCTGTTGTCTGGGGCGGTGCGGGCTGGTGGCTGCTGGTGTGCTGCAGATGGCGAGACAAAGTGTGATATTATAAAAAAAGATTCTGTCTTCCAGTGTGCAGATCTGATGTTAGATGGAGTGGAGTTGGTGGACGACACCACAGGTGGTGGGAGGAGCCAAGGTTGAAGACTGTTACATTACTAAGTGTGGATGTGAAAAGCATACCAATAGTAGAACTGTGGTTACAGGTAATTAACAGTGGTTCAAATGCAGTGAAGGATCTACACAGCAGGGACCCTGTTGCCTGTATTTCATTCTTTACACATCACCTTAATATCACTGAGTGTTTTCCTGAAGGAAAACAAGAACAGCACTGCATTGGCCAACTGCTAAAATAAGTGGGACTTCTTCTTTCACTCTGCAAAAGCACATTGAACCCAGATTGCATGTACAGCACCAGTTGCTCATTATCAGCTAATTCTGGACATATCTCCCACTTCCTGGCCAGCATATCCTCTGTCAGTGAAACTGACTCTGAATATAGAGAATAAATAGCACCAAGGTTTAAGTGCAAGTTGGTTCACACTACTCATTGGTGTTGTGACATCATTTGTCACAAGAGCGAAGGTTGAGTGCCTCAGTGATGTCACAGCACCCACAAGGTGTGTGAACCAGCGAGTTCTTAACACTTTGGAGCTTTTTAATTTTTATGTTAAAGTTAGCATGATTTTTAAATGGGTCCACCACAAGCTAAAACAAACACAGCGCGGTCACTAAGGGTACACATAAAATGCCAACACTAAAACCCGTGCTTCACAAATATGTGGAAAAGAAATGATAGCACAGTGATTTACAACAACAGCTCCATGGGGGGAGACAGCTTGTTGGGGCAATTTATGATTACAGCCTTGGGGGATGATTTCTGATTACCGATTCTAAGAGTAAGAAAGTCTGACGAATGTTTAGAGTCATGCGCTATAATAGCCCCATGCTGTTCTGTACGTGTAGCTGTTTTCACTTACGCTGTTGCCACAGTGTGCATTTCACCGCACTGTTGTTCAAATGCTATTTTATGGAGGCAGTGTATTGCAGTGGTTTAGGGCACTGAGCCGCAAACCTGGAGACCTGGGTTTGAATCCCACAGCCCCACTTTCATACTGTGTGACCCTGAGCAACCACGTAACTTCCTTGTGCTCCTAGGTTACATCTGGAAACAAGCTTCTGCTTAGTGAGCCTTTCCTGGTTAAACAATTTCCCCCTTCTCCTTATTTTGATGGTATACCTTTTTAAACACTGTTTCTTACCATTTTGTTTTGTTTGTGGGGTGAGCTTTGATTTTTTACTCTATTTAAGAGTAAAGCTGACACTTTACCTTTCACTGAATTTGTTTTAGACTGAAACAGCCGATCTTCTTCAAGGATATCTCCCTCCAGTGAGCCACATAATGGAACTGTAAGCCATCTGCATCAGGATCACCTGGAAAATGTTGCTAGCTGGGGCTGCTTGCATCGAAATGCATCTTTGCCACCTCTGTAATGTGGACTGTCCCATTATGCCTCAGATCTTTCTCACGCTGTCAACTGCTCATCGGTCCACCACTGTTGAAGAACACCATCGAACACTGCAAGTATTGCTAACATTTCTGTGAATTGTTTATTAATTGATTTTCTTTAACATTTATGCTGCAGACAAAAGAAAAGGAACTGCTGTTCCTTTATTGTTGTTGCGGTAAACTTAAGATCTACAGAGGCGATGACCACTCTGTGTACATTCGCTGCTTTGGCCTTCCTCACAACATAAAGGCTTGCAGCATTTACCAGGGCTTTCGCAAAGCCACTCAGAAACATTGCAAGAAGACCCTGGAACTTCAGCTTAAAAATCAAGGCAATGGAGGAGAAAAAGTGCATGTAGAAGGCAGGTTCACCATCATCTCTTGCTCCATCTCTCCTGGGCTCCCTGTCACGTGCCAGTCTCTGTGGTCGGCAGCACTGATTACACAGAGAAATAGGACAAATCTGCTAAATCAGTGGAAAAGCACTGCCATGCAGAAAAGAAGAAACAGAGGCACAGAGGAAAGGATGCTTCTCCTGACCACTTTGAGTGGTAAGTCCATGGACAGAGACAGATCCCAGGCCAAGGCCATTGATTCCACTGCCTCGCACCCCCCCCCCCCCCGACCATCTCTCAGATACCAAGGTCAGAGTCTGGCACAGGCTGTAATCCCTCGCAGGGAGATTCACAGCCAGTTCCACTGTCAGGCACTGTCCCGTTGATGGTTCCGTCATCGACCCTATTGGGGCCCGTTGATATGCAGATGCTTCATCATACAGTCTCTGTGTTGCTTCAAAGGCTTCTGCCCCAGACTCCATTGATGGCATCTAGGCTGCTGCCGTCAGCTTTCACTGGCCATGAGGGAGTTCCCTCTGCCTTTTACTTTACTTAGCACAGTCCATGCTCCATTGATGCTTAGCCCATTGACAGTTCATCCTTCACAGTCTCCTACCTCTGTTAACCCACTGCCTATGACAGTCAGTGACACAAAGGAGCGGGAATACAGTCCAGAATATAAGACCAGATATAGAGGTGTGGGTATTGGCAGTGATCCCACTGACCCTTGTACCTTATGACTCCCCACCCCCCTTCCTCTGGCCCCTGCAGGTCAAGGTGTCCTAGTAGGGGAGCGGACCTCTCTCTCTTCCTGCCAAAATGGAGGAAGATCACTGCGAATACTTGGGTGCTAGAGGTAGATTAGTGAGGACATGCCCTATAACACCCTCCCCTGCCAAACCATTATCCTCTAGGACATCTCACTATCCTCAGCAAGAGGGCCATAGTACCCATCCCAGTTGCAGAAATGAACCTGGGCTATTAAACATAGAAACATAGACTTTGACGGCAGATAAGGACCACTTGGCCCACCCAGTCTGCCCATTTCCCTACCTATTGAATAAGCTGCAGATTCTAGTTAACCAACAGCCTACTTCCTGCAACTCCCCACTATAATTGCCTTATGTCTGTCCCATGCATGTTTGAATTCCTCCACTGTTTTAGACCCCACAAGATCCCGGTACTTCTTCGTACCAAAACTGACCAGGGATTTAAGGCCCATCCTAGACCTCTGAGGCCTCAACCTGTATGTTGAATACCCTATTGGGTCATAATGTCATATGCTTAATAGCATATGACATTATAGCTAACCCGAAACAGCGCTGTCCATGACAGCGAATGGTGCAATACTACATATACTGCTGTACGCGGTATTGCACCATTCACACAATCCCAAGCAGAGGATAAGACCTCTGCTGGGACTGTGTTCTGCCAAGCAGCTGCCATGGTTCACTGGACTGAGCCGCAGCAGCAGGAACCCAGGCGCTGCGTCTCAGAACGGGTTTGATTCCCGGTCCCAGACATTTTATTTTTTACAACATTGTGCACTCCCCAAGGTAACCCCCCAGAGTTCAGAAACCTTAGTGGGGAGAATGAGGGGTGTGGGACAGAGCCCCCAACAGAAAAGACTTATGCTGCATGGCAGCAATCATGCTGTATTGGTATGATTACTATGCGCATAATGTCTTGCACATTATGACCCCATGCCATTGAATACAAATGATTTTGAAGGATCTTTCTGTAGTTACCCACCCTCGCTCCTGCAGAGGGATTGGATGGTTGCCCTAGATGTGAAGGATGCTTATCTCCATATCAAAATCTGCAAGTCTCACAGACAGTACCTGCAATTTTTGCTCCAGGACTTGCAATATCAGTTCTAGGAGCGCAGATATGTTGTTCATCCACTCTCTCTGGCATGTCCCTTTCCCTTTAAATCTCGCTGGAAAGTCTTCAAGCTAGCTCCTCCCACCCACCCGGGTGGTAAATACCTCGGCTCTGCCCCATGACACCAGATCTTCCTTTCCACTGGAAGAATCAGGTTCCCCCATACTAACTCTAGCCATCATAGGCCCTGGATTCACATCATCAGTTTTTACCGAATTTATCTCTCAAACTCGTCAGAGTTTTCGATTCCGATAATAGCGCATCGGACATGGAGGACAAGTCGTCCCCCAGATTTTGCCGGGCATTCGTGCGGCCAGAAAATGTTGCGCACCGATCCCCACCTTACCTGTGTGTACTGCCTAGGTGTCGGTCATGACACCACCACCTGTACCTTTTGCTTGGCATCCCATCCCAACATCCTTGATGACCGCATGGCGTGCCTTAAGCTGGGGAGACCGGAGAAAAGGAACCCACTGGTGAAATCGAAAGAAGCGAGGAGGGTGGTTTCTACGGCTGCAGGATCCACCAAGCAGCTAGAGCAGATAAAGGCCTTCGAAGAAGAAGCTGCCCAAGCTTCGGCCAGCAGAAGTTTCTTTGCGCCTCTCAACCTCGGTTCTTCCTTCACAAGTTCCTTCAGGGAGCTGTGCCAGTCTCTCCCCAACAGGGGTGAGGCGCCCTCGGGCTCGCGCTCCTCCCGCCCTAGGAAGAGGGACAAGGATCCAGCGTCTTCAAAAAGGAGATGTTCCTGGGACCGAGAGAGGTCAGAGTCCCAGGACACTGCAACCTTGACTTCGGTCGAGATCACTTTCTTGGCCGCCGGCTTCACGGATCTTCCGTCTGGCTAGGCAGAGACTGAGGAATTGGCTGATCAAGCCGATTTTGCCGTCTTAGGTCGACGATTCTTTAGAGAGGATCCCGGTCCTTTCTTTCCCCGATGACGAGACACTATCTTCAGGTGTCCCCATCAAGTGAATTGATCTGGAGCCTCGATTTTTCCCGAGCCCGGATTCTCCCGATTCTGGCCAACGTCATTGGTCTCAATCGAGGACTCGATCACCTTCTTTGGTGGGAAAACTGAAGAAAGGCCACCGGCATTCAAAAAAGAGGCACCGCCACAGGTCCTCATCCTTCTCGGACGAGGAGAGGCTTCGACGGAAACTCCGTCGACGCTATGAGGAGCTTATGTGGCAACAGCTGATTTTGGCCGAGCAGAAGCCAGCTACGCTGTCACCCCAGCCATTACTTGGCCTGCACCACAAGGGCCAACGCCGACCCCTTCGGACCCAAAATCTTCGGTTCCTCCACCTGTGGGGCTGGCCATTGTTCCAGATAAGCCCATACCGGTCTCACCACCGATTAGGGTGGAACCACCGCATATGCAGCCTCCCTCTGGGGCTCCCTTGAAAGGGGACCATCCAGACACCGGGCTTCCCCAACATCTGTCCATCACGGTTACCCCTGACTGCCCTCGGCGTATCGAGGGGGACATAGGCAGGAGACCGCTGTGTCCTGACTCTTCGGATTCAGATGACACCGGTTTGCACTCCCATCCGGGTGATGAGGAGTCTCTCTTGGCAGGCTTGGAGGAAGGTCCTTCCTCCTTTCAGGGCATCCTCTGCCTCATTTCCGATTCCACCGGAATGCCCCTGGAGTCTATCCAGAAAAAGGCGGAGTACCCCCTTACGGATATCCTTAAGAGGGGGATACCCCGACGGAGGCCTTCCCAGTGGATATAGCCATTTCTGGTCCAGCCCTTGAGCTTTGGCAGCATCCGGCCTCCTGCCCAGCACCGTCTTCCCATATAGTCCATAAGTACGTGGTGCCTATGGGATCCCTACTGGGATTCATGGAACATCTCTCGGCTGAGAGTCTGGTGACTGCTTCCGTCTTTAGACGTACTGGTAGCTCGGCCAACACCGACTGACCTCTGGACAAGGCGTCCAAGAACATGGACCACTCTGCCCGTAAGGTCTACGCGGCCTCTTCCTTGGGCCTTCGTCAGCCCAGTTCTGCTGCGATCATGGCACACTTCTCCTATGCCCCCCTAGGGTCACTGGATGAAGTATTTCCTCACCTCCCCGCGGACATGCAGACCACGGTCAAGCAAGTCCGTGATCAGGGCCGTGCTGTCACCAAACAGCAGCTCCAGATGGCCCTAGACATCGGGGATTCTTGTGCCTGCTCTTTAGCAGCTGCAGTGGCCACCCGCCGCAGGGCTTGGCTGAGGTTATCCTCCTTTCCAGCGGATACCCAGCACAAGTTAGCTGATGTGCCTTTCCTTGGTACAGACTTGTTCGGCCCAGGAGTGGCAGGTCACCTTCAGTGTATTGAGCAGTCCAATGTCACCTTGGATGCCACTTCTGCTAAAGGTTCCTTGGGCAAGAACCAGCAGAAGAGGAAGCCTTTTTGGCAGTCCTCACCTGCAGTCAGGCAGCCCTCCTATCAAGGAGGTCAGCAGCAACCACAGCAGCAGCAGGCTCAAGCTTGGCGCCCTAGACCCAAGCAGGGCCCTCAACGGCCCTGTAAAGGAGGCAGAGGCACTGGTCCAGGAGCTTTCTCCTCCTCCTCCTCTAAGCCTGCTCAGTGATGGGTTGGGGGTTGCCAACTCTACACCCATCACGCCTGCCCTGGGTCCTCCCGTGGGGGGGGGTCAGCTCTGCCACTTTCTTTCCGCCTGGTCTGATATGACCTCGGACAGGTGGGTTCTAGAAGTGGTCGGACAGGGACTGCCTCTGGAATTCGAGCAGTACCCGCCCAGCTGAGCCTGCACCCCTCGAGAGGAAAGGATCTCAGCTTAACACTCAGTCAGCTCTTTGAGACGACATAGCTCAGCTCCTCTGCAAGAAGGTGGTAGCTCCAGTGCCGGATCTGCCTGTAGACCCAGAATTCGTGTCCAGGTACTTCCTGGTGCCCAAGGGGATGGGGGGTTGGTGCCCCATCCTAGATCTCCACGACCTGAATCAGTATCTCAGGTCTTGCACCTGCCGGATGGTAATTCTGAACCAGATCATACCATCCCTGGAGCGAAACATGTGGTTTTGTTCACTGGATCTGCAGGACGCGTTCTTTCACGTCCCAATCCGTCCATCCCACCAGCCGTTCCTCTGCTTCAGTGTCGAGGGGACCCTGTATGAGTTCCGAGCCATGTCGTTCGGCCTGTCATCGGCCCCGTGGGTCTTCACCAACTGTATTGCAGTAGTGGCAGCCCATCTTCGGCGTCGAGGAGTTTGAATCTACCCTTATCTCGATGACTGGCTTCTGGCGGGTTCCTCCCTTCAGGAGGTGGAGAGATCCAGGGATCTGGCTCTCATAACCTGCTCTCAGCTTGGCCTCCTGATCAAGGAGACCAAGTCAGAACTCGTGCCGTCTCAGGTGATGGGCTTCATCGGGGCAGAGCTCGACTCTCATCAAGCCAGAGCCTGGCTCCCAGCAGACAGGGCGGAGGTTCTTTCCTCCTTTGCTCGATCATTTCTGGTTGGGCTTTTGCGCCCTGCCAGGGACCTTCTGTGCCTTCTGGGTTACATGGCAGTGTGCACCTCAGTGGTTCGTTGTGCCAGGTGGCACATGTGCCCCCTCCAATGGGAACTGGCCACCCAGTGGACTCAGCACCATGGTCAATTTGACCAGCTGAACATGGTAACCCAGAAGGTGTGGGACGCTCTCCAATGGTGGACCATCCCAAAACGGTTGCAGGAAGGGATCCCGTTTGTCCACCCCGAGCCTACAGTTGTCCTCACAACTGATGCCTCTCTCATGGGCTGGGGAGCCCACATGGGGGACAACAGGGCCCACAGGTTCTGGACCCCTGAGGAGTCCCAATGCCACATCAACCTGTTGGAGCTCAGAGCAGTCAGACTGGCACTGTCAGCATTTGCTCCTCAGCTCCGGGGTCAAGTAGTTCAAGTCCAGACGGACAATACCACAACCATGTACTACCTCAACAAACAGGGTGGCACACACTCCCATCTGCTGTGCAAGGAGGCGCTCTGCATCTGGACCCTCGTCAGATGGTTGTAGGCGGATCTCCTAGCCATCCATGTGGCAGGAGTCTCGAACCAACTGGCGGTTGCTTTCAGCCGCCTAGGCCAGACATCCCACGAGTGGTCCCTCCATCCAGAGGTAGCTTACAGTCTGTTCTCCCATTGGGGCAAACCGTTGGTGGACCTGTTTGCCTCCAGGGAGAATGCCAAGCTGAGGCTCGCTGCAGGGGGATGCCTTTTCGAGGCCGTGGACCCCAGGCCTCCTCTACACCTTCCCTCCATTTCCCTTGATCCACAAGGTGTTACTCAAGGTGAGGAGGGACAAGGCAAAGGTGATTCTGGTAGCTCCAGATTGGCTGTGCCAGTTCTGGTACCCAGATCTCCTCAGCCTCAGCTGCAGGCCCCCGGAGCGGCTTTGTACACACCCGGACCTGATATCATTAAACCAGGGGAAGGTCTTCCATCCGGACCTTCAGTCCCTACACCTCACAGTCTGGTACCTGATCGGCTAGAGTTCCAGGCTCTGGGTCTTTTCTGAAGGATGTCTACACTGTGGTGGAGGCATATCGCAAGGAATTGACCAGGAAATGTTATGCCTTCAAATGGAAGAGATTTTCCATTTGGTGTCAGGGTAAGAGTCTGGACCCCTTATCCTGCTCTGTGGCTAACATTCTAGACTACCTTTGGTCTCTCTCCAAAGGGGTCTGCGGTCATCGACCCTTAGGGTGCACCTGGCAGCCATTTCTGCTTACCGGGCACGGGCCGGTCAGCAGACATTGGCACAGGCGATAGTGGTTGGGCGCATCTTCAAAGGCCTGGATCACATATCCCCTCCGGTGCATGAACCTCCACCTCCAGGAGATCTCTTGATGGTTTTGGCAAAGCTCATGGGCAAGCCATTCGAACCCATGCACAAGTGTGAGCTCTCGCACTTGTCGTGGAAGACAGCCTTCCTGGTGGCTATCATGTCAGCCAGAAGGACAGGGGAGCTCCAGGTGCTTTCCGTGGACTCCCCTTATCTGGTCTTTCACAGGGACAATGTTGTCCTGCCCCCACCGAAATTCCTTCCGAAGGTGGTCTAAGAGTTTCACCTTAATCAGGTGTTGACTCTGCCGGTATACTACCCTAACTACACCTCGGATGCCGAGTACAGGCTCCATACTCTGGACCTGCGATGTGCTCTCTCCTATTATAAGGAAAGAATGGCAGAAATTCATGGAGAGGTTCGCCAGCTGTTTGTCACCTACGCTGAAGCCGCTTCTGGCAAACCTGTAGCCAAATGGACCGTTGCAAGATGGATCACATCATGCATAGGTCTATGCTATGAGTTGGCAGGCAAGGAGCCTCCCAGAGGGTTAACAGCTCATTCTACCCACCATACTGCTGCATCGGTGGCTGCTTCCAGAGACATCCCTATCCAAGAAATCTGTCGGGCTGCTACCTGGAAGTCAGCAAACACCTTTATTTCCCACTACCACATCGACCTTGAGTCACGCCAAGATGCTGGTTTTGGGGCCTCGGTTCTCCAATCTCTGTTTCCTAAGTAGGGGGTGTGCGCCTTGCCTCCTCCTCCCAGAGAACTGCTTGGAGTCTGCCAGAGGAGTGTCGATGAACAACATATCCATGTTCCTAGAAGAACCTGCTCACCTGTAACAGTAGTTCTAGGAGTGGTATGTGTTGTTCATCCTACGCACCCACCTGACCTCCCCGGCTTTAGGCGCATCACCTTGCTTCCAGCGGGCTAAGATCTGGCATCATGGGACGGAGCCGAGGTATTTACCACCCGGGTGGGTTGGAGGAGCCAGCTTGAAGACTTTCTGGTGAGATTTAAAGGGAAAGGGACATGCGAGAGAGTATGGATGAACAACATATACCACTCCTAGAACTACTGTTACAGGTGAGTAACCTGTTCTTTTGTGCCTTCCCCTTTGGTTCATCTTCTGATCCAAGTGTCTTTACCAAATGCTTTGCAGTGGCAGCAGCCACCCTCAGAAGGGAGGGCCTCTGTGTCTTCCCATTCATCAGTGACTGGCTTCTGAAGGCCCCGTTGAGGGAGGCTATTGTTTACACACTGTTCCAGACCAGACAACTATTCGATCAGCTGGGGATTCTGGTGAATGAGCAGAAGTCAGTTCTTACCCTATGCCACTGTATCCAATACATAGGAGCTGCTACAGACACAGGGTTCAGTCATACTTTCTTTCACTCAGACCGTGCTATGGTGCTGGTTGCCCAGGCTCAGCTGGTTTCTTTCAGTGACTGTATCTCAGCCAGATAGGCCTCATGGCTGCTGCCGTTCTGACTATTCTACACACATGTCTGCATTTGAGGATTTTCCAGTGGTTCCTTCTTGCCCAGTGGGCTCAGTATTCCAGCGAACTGGAGAGTCTCAGAAGTAACCCCTCTGTTATGTCATTTCCTGCTCTTGTCATTTGACTACTCCAACCTCGAGATGGAATCTCCCTTTCTCCATCTGTCTCCTCTTCTGGCGATGATGACAGATGCTTCCAGTTTAGGATGGGGTGGCCGACCCCTTCCAGACTTAGGGGCAATGGTCCCCCTTGGATACAGTTCTGCACAGCGACACAGTGGAGATGAGGGCTGTTCTGCTTGGCCTAAAGGCCTTCACCACTTTCCTTCCTGGTCATCAACTGTAGATCCATATGGACAGCATCTCTGTGACAAGGCAGAGACCACTCTTCTCTTCTCTTCTCTTCTCTTCTCTTCTCTTCTCTTCTCTTCTTTTCTCCTGTCTGCAGACAGGCAATAATATCTAGCACTGGGTCATCGAACACAGTGTGTTCCTGATGGCTGTCTTTCTTGCCTGGTATTTTCAATGCCCTTGTGGATCATCTCAGCCAGTCCTAGGCTTTCTGTCACAAAAAGGAGCTGTTGGACTCCTTCATGGTTGACCTTTTCCTAAAGTGGCGTCGCCCAGACATAAATCTGTTTGCATCCCCAGACGATGTAAAACTGCTATGTCTCTTCTTGCTCAGTCCAGGGTCTGGTGTTTTTTGGCAAGATGTGTTTTCCCTCTTTTGAAAAGGGAGGTTCATGTATGCATTTTCCCAATTCCTTCTCATACAGAAGGTTCTGGTCAAGCTGAGGACTGAGCTGGCTGCCCTAATTCTGATGGTCCCATACTGGGCCAGGCAAATCTGGTTCCCTCTGCTTCAGAAATTGATAGTGGACCCTCCCCCCCTCCACCCTACCCCCCATCTGTCACCCTCTATGAGTGGGGCTTCTGTCACAGGAGCAGGATGCCCTGGTGCTTCTGGATCTTCGATCTCTGCACCTCCTCGTCTTGCTCCTGAGGATGTGGAGCTGTCCTGCTTTGGGATTTCCCCAGCAGTTGCTGTTGTTCTGCTGGTGGCTTGGAAGCTGTCTACTTGGTACACCTGCTCACAAAAATGTGAGTATGGTGTGCTGCCTGTTGGCTGAACCCCTTTACGTGTTGTCAGTCTGGTGATGGGCTACCTTGTATCTCTTATGGACTTGGGCCTTGGGAATTCCTCTGATATAGTGTACTTGGCCATGGTGTCATCTTTTCATGTCCTCACTGATTTCAAAACAGTAGCCCTGCTTGAGGTTTCTTGCAGGTTTCTCAGAGGTGTTTTTCCTCTGCAACCCCTGATCTGCGATCTGGTTCTGGTGTGGGACTGCGGTTCTGGAGACCCTTGCTGCACCTCCCTTTGAGCCTGTTGCTATTTGCGAGGCATGTGTCCTCTCTTGGAAGTCAAGGCTCCTAATGGCTATGAAGTCTGCTCAATGCATTTCTGAACTGCAGGCTGTGGTTGCAGAACCTCTTTTTCTTATTTTCCACACAGATAGGGTTACTTTGCTTACCAATCCTCATTTTCTGCCGAAGGTAATTTCTGAGCGCTAAATCAGACTGTTGACCCTCCTGTTTATTTCTTGACTGCCATGAATAGTGGGGAATGTCGACTGTATATGCTTGACATCTATTGGAGTTTGCGTTGGTACCTGGATCATACTAAGGATTGTAGAAAATCCTCTCAGCTGTTTGTGACTTTTGTTCTCAGAATGGTGGGGTCCTCTATTTTGAAGCAGTTCCTTTCCAGTGGTTGGCCTGCTGCATTTCTTTCTGTTACCAAAAGCACAGTAAGCAGCTTTCAGATCTTGTCCATGCTCACTCCTTATGTGGGGTGGCTACTTCCATGGCATGTTTCCACAGTGTGTCAGCTGCTGACATACAGCATGTGCTGCTGCCACTTGGAGTACTGTTCATACTTTTACTAAACTTTACTGTCTGGACATCGTCTATCACAGACTTGCCAGATTTAGCCTTACTATGTTGAAAGGCCTCCTTACTCAGGATCATTAGATCCTTCTTTCCTCCATCGGTGCTGTGGTACTGCTTGGGAAATGTTCCACAGTGTGGCTCAATGAAGGGCAATATCCTCGAAGGAGATAGAATAGTAACTTACTGTTACAGTAGCTCTTTGAGAAAATCTCCTCCATTGAGTCACAGCTCTCCCTCCCTCCCTCTTTTCCCCTCGATGGGTAACCAGTGGTTATCCTGCCTGCTCTCGCAAGCTAGTTCTCCTTTTATGCATGGATTTGGCATATTTGCTTAGGTTTCCATATCCTCCCCAGTGTGCTTGATTTGGTACTGGTTGCTTTGGTCCCTGCTGATCTGAAGACCCTCTGAGCTTGTCTCCAACAGAGAACTGCGGCAGGATGAGGCCACTCACATTATATAGGTGGCAACAATATGCATCGACATAGGTGGCCCCCGGCTAGCAACATTTTACAGGTCCTAATGCCAACAGCTTACAATTCCATGATGAGGCTCAATGGAGGCAATTCTCCTGAAGATTTTCTGTTACGGCAAGTAACAACTCTTTGATAGTGAGTGCGTGACTCTGATTACAACAGCTGTGACTGCAGCTGAGCTATGTTAAGTTGTTCAAAACATTCTCTAAAAGTTGTTTTTAACATATGTTGCCAACAACGTTTTCATTTCACAGCTCAAAATGCTACCGGGTATCATAATATACTTATCAGTAACGTTGTGTGGGGAGTTGTTGAGGTCTTGGAGGCTGCTCTGTTTGTATTCATTTACAGCACTATCTGCATCTACCCTATCACTATGAAATCCTCTTATGAAAGATGCTGTATTAAGCCCAACTTTTTATTTTTGTTTTATAAGGGAAGAAACACTTAAAAGGACACTGTCAACCTTACTTGTATCATATTATTTTGAGCTGAAAACCCACATTTGATGATTGCTTACCGTCTCTGAAATTTATTGATGTCACTGGTTGTTTTATTCGCTTTCTTTCTTAGTCCACCAGAAATGCATGCTAATGGAGTAATTATACCCACATTTATTTTCTTTCAAACCTTTAATCTATTCCTGTTGTATACTTCCTGAACATTAGGAGCACTCCCAAAAAGTGCACCCACTCACGATGCAATAGTGACCTCTCTCCCACAATATTATGAGTGGCTGGACTGAATTGAGGGTGTTTCCTGGTCCAGCAAAGATGCAGTGGGAATTGATCAAGAACTGTAAGCAGGCACATTTTTATGTGGTAACACTAGTATGATTGACTGCCTGTTTTCCACTTTTAAAAAGGAAAAAGGAATCTGAATCAAGTAACCAACTACGTCAGCAGATGCTTCCGAATATGAGCAATCGTGCAGATGTGCTTTTTAAACTAGAGACACTTTCAAGCCTAAGGGGGCTGACAGTGCCCCATTAAGCAGGACTGCAGCATACAAAACTGTAAGTGATTACATACTCCATAGATCAGCTGAGGTATCCTGAAACTGTTATGCTGAACGCAGAGATCAATGAACAGGAAAACCACAGATATGTGTCCCAGAACTTTGAGGATGTTCTACTAGCAGCCACTAGGAATTTGTGGAGGAAACAAAAAGACAGACTTTTAATTTATTTCACTGATAGTGGTCAAAATGAATTGTGAGCATTTTGAAAGCAAAATGGGTTTGGGTTGCCGGTCTTCTGCAAAACATGTGCATCTAATCCATTGTGTCTGCACTGCGCGGGGTAAAGATTTCCTTATCTTTCTCATCCATCATAACCATCTGTCAAGATTAAAGTTGTTGGCTGGTCTGATGCAGTTTTGTAGGGCTGAATGAGTCTGGCATTTGGAAGGTAGCAATTTCAATAGTCCCATATCTAACTGTGTGGTAGAACAAAAATTAACTCTGTGTGGTAGGGTCAAAGGGATCATGTTCATTTTGTACTTCCAGTTTTAGCTTTCCGCAAACTATCCCCTATGACTGTAGTAAAAAATACATTAAAAATAAAATGAATGATATTGAGGCATTTCCTTCACTCTTGATGGCACACTGTGATAACATCCAGCAAACACTAGTACACGATTGATGTGGCAGTGAACATCAGCAAGCCGCTTGTAAAGACAGGCTTGTTCAGTACGACTCTGATGTAGAGTCCGTCAAGGAATTGTGTTTTGAATACTTGAACTGCACTGTAGTTAGGGATATTTTCCAGTATTTCAGAACAGTCCTAACTGACCTAAAGATTCAACTCCACCTTCCTAGTTGAGTTCTGAATATAAAATGAATGCAAATAGGAAACATGAATAGGAGTTTTTATTGATGTGGTAACAGGAAAGACACATGGTCAGCAAGTGCCCACTTCCAAGGCTGACCCAGGTGCGAACGTACAGTTTAATAGACTGAACAACCACATAGAGCAACAAACGTTAACAACAAAAACTTCATTAAATGGCATTTATATAATGAGTGTATGTGTAATTTCAATTAATATTTAAAATCCAATTGAGTTTTCAGTTACTGCAACAGAGGAGAGTTACAAAGCTCATGTATGAAAGAGGGGTTGTGAACAAGAGTTCCAAAGCGGAGCTTTAATAGGTAAGAGCAGCCACGATCTGCAGTTAGGAAGAAAGTAGATCCAAGAGTAAAGAATACTGATGGATCCAGTAAGTATACCATCATTCTGGTAATGCCAGCTGTACTGCCTGCACTCGGTGTGCAGTAAGGCATTGGCCCGTTAGTCCAACACACTGGAAATCATGATTTATGGTAAAAAAAAAACCCTGCTGCAAATGTAATTTGCATTTTTTCCCCTGCAATTGCGCCTTTTTTAGACATGAAATTCATACATAGTTAGACCATCTAATGGCTAGTATAACCGTTGGGATAGATTTTCCTTCTGAAAATAGTGGCTGAGGGATCCTGCACGGATCCTTGTAAAAACCCTGCACAAAGTGCTTACATTTGCAGTTTCTTCATATTCTAAGGGTAGAATGCTTGGAGTTAAAGATAAAGCTGCTTTATGTTAAGATATTTACCCAGGTCGGCCTGGCTGAGATGTAACAACTCATTTTCCTTGTGGTCCTGCTCCTATGTAATGTTACAGCTGGGTGGACTGAAGCACTGAACAGTTAAGTGAAATGCTTAGGGTCACAGAGTGTGTGGCTCTGGTGGAATTTGAACCTGGATCTCCAGTAGGAGTAACATTGCTATTTTGGTCAGAAGGCTGGGGAGTGAGGTCTGGGAAGATGACATAGTGGAGAGGGAGTGAGTTACCACTAAGGTATTTGCATCATACTGTTATTAGGGCTGGACACACTGGATGGGCCAGTTGGCCTTTTTCTGCCATCAGCGTCTATTTTTCTGTGTTTAGGCAGTGACAGAAAATAATAGTTAGAATTTGGTATTTAAAGCTTTGGTGATATACTGAAAAGTAAAACATCCCAGTAACTCCGTGTCTGGAAACTGCCTGCCATGCCATGAACCGTGGTCCACTGCGTGATTGCCCTGTACTACTCCAGGGTTCGCATGACAGTGGTGTGAGGCCCGAGAAGTGGTATGTAGTGGCATTGTAGGTGACACTTGGACATGAAATGGAATGGAGATGGAGACATTAGGAAAATGTTGTGACGTTAGGCCTGTAATGTGACCATCTGCCACCCTCCCATCTGAGGTCACTCTGATCATCGCTTCACCCCTGGTTTAGAGGAACTTATCCTCATGTGCCTGGAGTCCACATGGGCAAAGAATGCTACCCAGCCCCTGGGGATGGGAAGAAGAGTAGCTCCTCTACAGTTGGGCCGTTGGCTGGAGGGGGACTAAATCTGGCTCCGGTCTGGCAGGAAGATGGAGACACCCAGCTGTAGCAGTTTTACTGGTGGGCACCAGGCTTGTGGTTCACTGAAAGAGGACCTGTTTTCAGCCAGAGGGGAGCACAAGGTACAAAACAGAATTTGGGGCAGAAAAACAGAAACACAGAATGTTGTGTGTTTTTCCACTAGTGTTTAGTATGTCTCATCAATAAGAGGCCGTGGTGTAATGGTTGGAGCACCAGCATGGGAACCAGGAGATCACTGACTTTAGAAACCCTTGCTCTGTGACCTTGAGCAAGTCATTTAATTTCCCAGTACACTGTACTGCAGTCCAGCACTCCACCCAGATGTGGAAAGGAGTAGAAGCAGGACCCCATTAGAAGTAAGATGGTGTGCCTTAGCTGGGCTATCCTTGGTAAATAAGTTGCAAAAAGGTACAATATTTACAAGAATACATTGTGTTTCCATTTCCTACATGCCCATTTCATAACAAAATCCTCCGTCCTGCTGGGTCATTACATCTTATTTTATCTCTCTTCATATGTCACAGTTCTCTTCAGCTCAAGGTATATCATTAGAGCCCTGCTGTATTGTAAGTTACTTATGGGCCAACATTAATTTCCCTCAAGAAAATAACTACTATCAAAGGGGGGGGGGGAAGACAATTCCATCTGCTACAGTATCACACAGCCATTGTGTAAGTGGGTACACATGCCAGTTTTTTGCACCATATTTTTTTATTCTGTGTAATATATAAGGGACACACAACAGGGACCTGTGGAACAAACGACTTATTTTCCTGAGTGCTGTTTGACCTTGGGTAACCTCACGAGTGGCGTAAGCCACGAGTGATGTGCCCATGGTCAAACAGCACAAGTGAAAATAAATCATTTTTCCACAAGATCCCTGTTGTGTATTTTTTTTATACAGTAGGCAGGGACCTCGTGGGTTGGGATAATTCTTTGTAGTGATTTTATTATTTTTGAAAAATGATTAAAGTTTTGTGGTTTATTTTTACTAAAAGTGCTGGTGCACGTTTTAGTGCTTGCTGTTGGTTCCTAGGGAATCGGGCATGAGGACATCGCATAATTGCTGAGACATCTTTCTTGATTAGTGCATTTGGCTTATGTGGGTGGACATTTACAGAAAAAAATGTGGCGGTTTTGTTTCTCTGTTATGGAGAAGGTGGTTTTCTGTGTGTTTCTTTGTGTTTTTTTAATTGAGATTTATCTGGTTGATCCTGCGTTCGGTGGTGCAGTTTATGGGGTGAAATATCTGGTTGATCCAGCTTTCGGCAGCTGTGGTGGAGGTTTCTTTTTGGAGCGAGAGGAACATTTGCATGGCCAGTGAGAGAGTAAGCGCTGCCGGCTATGGGAAATCTGTGAGGAGAGAAATGAGCAACTGAAAGAATGATTTTAAAACAGAGGTACTGTGTTTGCTGCAGCTGGGGAACTGTGTGATGGGTGCTGGGAGGTGAAGATGGGTATGTTGGGAATAAACATTTGTGAAGAGTGTGTGTGTGTGCTTGAGGCCAAAATGGACCCTAACAGCAGTGGCCTGGTGGGGGGGTGCCAAGGCTGTAGTTCCGGCAGGAGGGGGGGATGATTGATGGCAGAGTGTTAAATAAATGTGTTTGATTGACATTGGGGTGTTAAATAAATGGTGGTTCTGACATTTATTGAACACCAGTTAGAATAAACGCATTTAACTAATTTTGTACCCACTCCTGTTGTATAAATTCTAATATTCTGTAACACTGTTTTTCAATATTTACAGCTTAACATGTTGTCATACCATCTATTTTGTTTTAGTCAGATATTTACACAAAAAAATAAAGGCTGTGAAATGGTATTGAGTTTCTCTAAACAGCATGAGAGATCTCCAATTATAGAAATATAGAAAAGTACTGTAAGAGGAGAAAAAGGCACGCAAGCAAAATGTGGTCTGGACAGAATGTTTTGGATAAAATGTCGTATAAGCAAAATGTAGAAAGGCAGTTGCCTGCATATTCACGTTGGGAATGTGCGGACAAAATATCACGCTAAAAAAGGCAACGTTTTGTTTGTAAAATATTGCAATAAAGTGTTATGGTAAAAATTATAACAGGCGATTTGTTTGTAAAATGAAGCGGTAAAATTTAATCATATCAAGCAACGTTTATTTCAGCTTGTCTTTTCATCTCCGCTCCACTTATGGTGTCCTCCACTTAGCATTTTATACAGTGCCAGTGTTAAGCCATTCTGAATCCTTTTCTTTAATGCTTTTATCCTGTGCCCCTGACTTCAAAAGTGGAGCTAGGCAAGAACCGAGCTGCGCTACACACAATGTGTACTATGTCTACTGTACGGTATTTGCCAGCATCTGGGTTCAGATATGTACAGAGAACAAAATGGAATTAACCTTGCCATCTGCACCATCCTTTTCATGAGTGTACAAATAATTTTCGATAGCAAGTTTTTATGTATCCTTCTGGGATGGTATAAACTGCGTTTTGGACTGACACAGGACAACCGAATGAGAGACACGTTAGTAACTAATTGCAGGTTATAGTGACCTGAGTAGTACTCTGTCACCTGAGAATGGGCACAGTGGCAGCCGCAGCATTTTGTCCGCACACGCAGAAAAAGGCGTGTGGCCAGATTTTCTAATGCACATCAGGGACTTGTGGCACGACAGTAATGCCTCTTAAAGCAATGAAATTGGGCAAAAAAGTTGACCCTACTGTTTTTTTTTTACTATAAATGATTCCAGGCATCTTGCAGTTTTATTTGGTGGTAAAATTTCCTAATTCCACCAAAACATGAGCATTTTATAAATGTTTTAATTGAATTTTTTCTCAAGAAAAAAGATGACCACCACATTTTGCACTGAAATAGTATTGCAGCTCTGTCATGGGTTAGGACTGAAAAAATAAAGTAAGTCTCATGGTGCTCAGCGTAGGAGGTACCTAGACAAGTACATTTGACAGCATTGCCAATATTTTTATTTATTGTAGTTAAAACTAGCTTTTTTGGAAAAACATTTTTCGTTGCACTGCTGCTTTAAAAGGAGATCTAACTTTTCTGTGCATCTGCTGCGACTTGCAGCATTTTTTTTAAGTAGTTACAAGTGCTATAAATGTAGCAAAACATTTGAAAATAGCATTCTAACGTTTTGCAACATTTCAGATGCTGCAAGCACAGCCCGGAATTGGGAATCACACCTGTGGCACCCCATTTGAAATTCCTACCACTAGTCCATCCATGCTGCCCTGCAACCCTATCTGGAGATACTCTGAGATGGCTCCTCCCTCTACCCCGTCCCAACCCCTCCCTTGGTTAATAATCCCTATGTATCCTTCTCAGCCATTTGTACGTCCAGTGATGATTTCTCATTGACTACTGTGCTGAGTAGGCTATCTCACTATATTGCGTCTCTGTGCTTTTTCCTTAATGAATCTAACATTTCTGCCACGTTCTCACTGTTTTAGCACCCTAACTCATTTATGATGGATTCTGCAGTATTCTGCACCATTGAAAAACATGTATTTTTGGTGCTGTACTGAAAAATAAAGAACTGGTATGAGTGACTGTGATATATTATATGGAGAATAATGTATGGGCATCAGGGTGTAACAGGTTTCCTTACACACTCATGATGTGTAATAGACTACCACATAAACCTCGGGACTGATGGTTGAGTGGTTTATAATGGTATCACACACAGAAGATGTATAAAAAATGCAAGCTTTACTCTTGCCCATTTATATATTATACTGGCCCGAGAGCACCACTGTAGTTAGGGTTGAGTAGCATGTTTAATGATAAACCTCAAATTTTGCACTTTAATAACTTTGCAACTGATGAATGGATTTACACACAATTTGGCGTGTGCTGTCCCGTGGGGTAGATCTCTTGATGTGGCAAGTTTTATTCTGGTGGGTTGTGTGTATTCTGAGATCCGGATAGTGCAAAAACCTTAAAAGTCGCCATTTTTTGCAGTTGTTTCCTCATTGCCTTGTGCCCAGATGGTGTGGAAGTTTGGTATGAATTTTTTATGGTAGATACAGCTTGGGTAACAGAACTGCTAAGCTTTTGTCTGGTGAAAAAAATTTAATCTATTGCAAAGTTATTTCATTTTTAAGTTCCCATTGTTTTCAATGGGAAGATCACTTTCCAGGATAGAGGTAAAAAGTTAGACAAAGGATTTGGTGTCACAAAAAAGAACTCTTTTTCACGAGGGGCCAATCCTTTTTGTAAGAAAAATTCCTTTTTTGTAAGCCACCATCTTGTTTTTTTGGCCCCCACAAACTAAAAAGCGTGGAAAATACATAAAAATGTTGTCATTTTAAAAATCAAACACCAGAATCTAGCTAAACAGACCCCATTTAGCTAGATTCTGATGTTAGTTTTTCACAGTTAGGGCCAGAAATACTTTTTCTGGGCACCCAAAATCCTGGGTGCCATGCTTAGTGAGAGGAGCCCTTCCCCTGTGTTCTCTGTATGAGAACACCGGGAATTTCTTGACACCTGCAGCAGCAGCTGAACTCATGTTGCTGGCTGCACTGTGTTCTGTGAGCCACCCCTGCCCTGGTGTCTAGTGGCACCCCTCCACTTGCCGATCAGAGTTCCTTTCAATAAAAAAATATATTCCTTGGTGTCTAGTGGCACCCCCCACCCTCTGATCGCTGTCCCCATTGTTAAATGTTTGATCCCTGGTGTCTACTGGCAACCCCACCCACTGATTGCTATCCCTGTTGTCATATGCTCAATCCCTGGTGTCTAGTGGCAACTCCCCGCTGATTACCATCCCCATTGTCAAATGTTAGATCCCTAGTGTCTAGTGGCACCCCCCCCACCCACAGCCTGTTGTTTTATGAACTGTAGCTGACATCAGGGGATCCAATCCCTGTGTCGGCATTTAGAGCCACCCTCAGCAGTGTGAGACACTGAGGAGCGCACCCTAGTGTTCCGAGATGGTTGATTAATGTTACTTGGTACTTGCAATAAGAAAACTGTCCCCCGACTTTTTTTTTATTTGAAACCTGAAACAAAGAAAACAGTCCCTCATCGTTGCCATTGACCCTTCCCCATCCCGATCCTCCCACTGAGCACCCACCTCCCCATACCCCCCCTTACCCAGTGCTTACCAGCCGATGTTGAATTCTGTCATCTTCTATGGACCGAGACACGTCTGCACTCTTCAAAGCCGAACTACAAACTGAGGAATAAAGGTAAGTGCCGTATAATGTATTTAAATGGCATTTTGAACTTATGATATTTTTAGGAATTTTTTCACCAAATTTTCAACTTGGCCTTTTTGGGACCCCAACTCATGAACATTGGCACCTTCATTTTGTTATTCGGGCCCGGAAGGTGATTTGTCGCAGCGTGAAATCACCTTTTGGGACCAAATAACGAAATTTTACCACAAGTGTTCATGAGATAGGGTTCCAAAAAAGCCATGTTGAAAATTTGATAAATAAATTCCATAAAATGGTCAAGTTATGAGTGTTTGTTGAAATTTTTCTAAGCAAGCACATAACTTTGGTAGTTTTCAATATTTTGACTCCAAATTTTCAGTATAGTCATTTTTTTTCACATCACCTCATGAACAGTACAGCTGTCATTTTCCACATCCTGTCCGAAACGTGTTTTGGCACCTGTGGCGTGGAATGGCATTTGGCATGTATTTGAAAATTTTCACCTATTGGGTTTATGAAGTGGGGTCAAAACAAGACTATGTTGAAAATTTGGAATCAAAATATGAAAAACTGCCAAAGTTATGACCATTCGTTACAATTTCGCTACACATGTTCGTAAGTTTGGAAATTTTAAATATTTTGATACCAGGTTTTCCACATAGCCTTCTTATTACCCCACCTCTTGTATGACACAGCTGTCATTTTTCAAATCCTGCCCAAAATATGTTTTTGCACCTGTGGCGCGGAATGGCGTTGCAGTTGCGCAGAATTGTGTTTTGGTAGGGATTTGAACATTTTCTGTACCGGGTACATAAGATGGGGTAGTAAGGTGGCTTTGCTGACACTGTTGTCCTATAAATGGAAGTGCAGGGCCCGGACGGCCCTGTGCTTCAACAATTACATATGTATATGCATCTACGGAGGGATGGGCTCCCATAGTAAAATAAAGATACTATTATGCTATCTCAGAAAGTAAGGAAATAAGTAACAAAAATATTTGCTAATGCTCCAGTTAGGGTCAAAGTGACAAAAGTTGGGGAATAAGGCGTTAGGGTTTCCAACCCTAACACCCCTATCCTAAAGCAGGCAGGAGAGCAGGTGAGGGATGTACTTTGGGCTTCTTAAGCCTAATGCACACCCCATTCTGATAAAGTATACACATCTGACCTTATTTACAGATGAAATGGAGTGGTAGGCTTGAGAAGCCCAAAGCACATCCGACACCTGGTCTCCTGCATGCTTTGGGAGGGTGCGGCATTATGGTTGGAAACCCTAACGCCTCATTTCCCAGCTTTTGTCACTTTAACCTTAACTGGAGCCATAACAAAGTTTTTTGCAACTACATACATATATATATATATATATATATATATATATATATATATATATATACACACACACACACACACACATACATATATTCATTGCAAAAAACTTTGTTAATGCAGACATTGGGGTTGTAGGATGCGAAGTGGACAAAGAAGGGAAATGAAAAACATTATGGGTTTGGGTCTCTGGAATATTGGTGAATCAGTGGTGGGGTCTTACCTGGGGCTGTCAACCCCCTCCTTCCAGCCCAAAGCCTCCTGTTGGAAGCACAAGAAGCAGTTCCAACCTCGTGCCTCCTGGTGATACAGTATGGCCAACATAATCTGTTGGAGTTTTCTATGGGCCCTCTGTGAAGACATCATATTTGACCTCGTCTGATCAGGGGAAGGGGTGGGTATTAGGGTTGACAACCCCAAGTAAGAACTCACCACTGAGTCACCAGTACTCCAGAGACCCAAATCCCTAATGTTTTTCATTTCCCTTCTTTGAGCGCTTTGCGTTCCACAGCCCTAATGTCTGCATTAACACAGTTTTTTGCAATGAATTTCCATTTTTCTGATAGTGAAATTGTGTCCTCATTGGAACCTGTGCAAAATGAGATAAATACAATATTGGAGATAGTCCTGATGCAGTGCATGGGCTCAACAGGCCCCAGCACACATGTTGATACCTTGTGGGTGAGGTTCCCTGACCCATCACAGGGTGTGGCGTCTGCGCCAAAACACTGCTTCGGTCCTACCCAGGCCGGGGCTGGTGCTGCATGCTGCAGCAGCCTTCCCCATCAGCCTTGTCCCATTAAACCGGCTCATTAAATTCACACCTGAACTCAGCTCACTGGCACAATAAGGCAGCATGTTCCCCAGTGGTGCAACAGACATTCTTGCAAACAACATTACTTAATAAATTCTTTGTTTTTTTACTATTTTGACCCCAAATTTTCAACATAGCCTTGTTATGACTCCACCTCATGAGTAGGTGAACATTTTCAAGTCCCTACCAAAACGCCATTCTACGCCATAGGTAAGGAAACACGTTTTGGCCAGGATGTGAAAAAATGACATATGTAATGTTCATGAAGTGGTGAAAAAAATGACTATGTTGAAAGTTAGATCAAACTACTAAAATAAACCAAAGTTATAGTTTGTGCGTTAGTAGAAAAATTACTTTCATGCGCTGCGTGGAACTCAGGTATTTTTAGGAATTTTTCACCAGATTAATATAACTTTTTGGGACCCCATCTCATGAACACTGTTGGTGAAATTTCATTAAAAGGGCCCGAAAGGTAATTTTGCTCAGTAACCGCAAAATCACCTTCCGGGCCCAATTAACGGAATGACACTAACAGTGTTCATGAGGTGGGATCCCAAAAAGATTATATTGGTGAAAAATGACTAAAAATGGCAAAGTTAGAAACATAAGTTTAAAATGCCATTGAAATACATTATACAGCACTTACCTTTATTCCTTCAATTCACAGTTCAGCTTTGAAGAGGGCAGACGTGTCACAGTCCACAGAAGATGACAGCATACGACCTCCGGTGGTAAGTATATGGTACGAGGGGGGTATTGGGTGGTGGATGTTCAGTGGGAGAGTTGGGATTGGGGAGGGTGATGGCAGGGACAATGAGGGACCATTTTCTTTTTTCAGGTTAAAAAAAAGACATTGTGGGGACTGTTTTCTTTTTACAGGATTTTGTTATTAAAATATTTTGGGACACTAGGAGTGGACTGCCCAGTGTCCCACACTCCTGGGGGGCTCTAAATGCTGACATGGGAATTGGGCACCCCGATGTCGGCCAACAAATAGAACAATGGGCTGCCCGGGGGGGTGGCATCCGACACCAGGGGTGGACATCCTGGTGTCGAATTTTAACTAAATAAAAAAAAAAAGGGACTAGGGGATGGCTATCGGAGGGTGGGGGTGCCTCTAGACACCAGAGAAACATCGAGACAATGATGGGAGGGTTGGGGGTGCTACTAGTCACCAGGGAAACATCAGAGACAGCAATCGGAGGGTGGGGGTGCCACTAGACACCAGGGAAATTAGTTTTATTACAGTCACGGCAATCAGAGGGTGGGGGGTGCCACTAGACACCAGGGAAAATATTTTTATTACAGGGACAGTGAGTGGGGGGGGGGTGCCACTAGACACCAGGGAAATGAAGGGGCAGGGGCATTGGAGGGTGAGGGGACCACTAGACACCAGGGAAAAACAGTTGAGTACTGGGGAGGGCCATAAAAGGGACAAGCACTGATTCTCGAGTGACAAAAAAGGATCTTTTTTCAAGACTTTAGGATTTATTATATTTAAAAAAAACACATTTCAAGGGCATATTTCTAACTCTGCAGATTGCACCTAACAGGGTCCCGATGAGCCAGCTAGGTGTGGTGGTCTGTCTCTAGGATGTCATTTTTGTGGCTTTTGAAAAAAAAAACTGAAACAAGATGGTGACTCGTGAAAAAGGAATTTTCTTTAATGAAAAAGGATTTTGTTCTCATGAAAAAGAAAATGATCCCGTGAGATCAATTCCGTTGTCAAACTTTTTACCTCTATTCTGAAACATTAATTTCCCATAGGAAATAATGGGAACTTAAAAAGTGAATAACTTTGCTACAGTTTCATATTTTTGCACCCAACACTGGCAGTTCAGTTACCCAAGTTCTTTCTATCATAAAAAATCAAACCAAAATTCCACACCATCTGGATGCAAGGCAGTGAGGGAAAAAATTGCAAAAAGTGTTGACTTTTAACTTTTTTACACTATCCAGATCTCAGAATCCACACATCCAACCAGAACAAAACTTTCCAAGTCAGGAGATCTACCCCACAGGACAGTGCATTCCAAATGTTGTGCAAATCAGTTGAACGGTTATTAAAGTGCAAAATTTGAGGTTTAACATTAAACAGGCTACTCAACCCTAACTACAGGGGCATGATCATGTCTATATATATATATATATATATATATATTTGTTGCAACAAACTTTGTTAAGGCATCAGTTAGGGTTACAGCAACAAAAGTGGGGAAATGAGATGTTAAGGTTGAGCCCCTAACCCCCCCACCACCACCCCACCCCCATCCTCCACACACTGACAGACACTGGGGTGTGCCATGGGGTTGTCAGGTCTAACTCTCACCCCATTCCATGTGTAAACAGGTTGGCATGCTGCAGTGAAGGAGAGAATGGGGTGAGACTTAAGCCTCACGACCCCATGGCACACCCCGGCGTCTATCAGTGTGTGGAGGATGAGGAAGTAGGGGGCGCTACCCTAACATCTTATTTCACCACTTTTGTTGCTTTAATCCTAACTGATGTATTAACAAAGTTTTTTGCAATGAATTTCCTTACTTTTTGAAACAGTGTAATGTAACCGGACTCCGCACTCCCACCAAACTGCCCATTTGTGCATAATGATATATGTCTGTGGGAGCACAGGTTCTCCAGGCCCTGCGCTCCCTTTTACACATAACAAAGGAGTCATACAGTAGCCCTATAGGCCTGAAACCCTTGTAACACTAATTTGCCAATATCTCAGTAACTGTACAACCTATGAAACAGTTTCCACTGCAGTTGTAATCATGACTTCGAAACCTCCCTGCTTGCTTAGGCCACCTACAGGTGGCCTAAGCTGTGGGTAGCAAAAAATCCGTATCTCGCATCGGTTCCGAGATGTGGGCACTGAAAATCGCTGTGGGTACCACAGTGCTATCCTATGGGAAAAATCTCAGCTTCATGATGGCATATCTTTGTAACCGATTAACTTTTTAACACCTAAATAGCATAATTCACATCTCTGGAACATCCTCTTTATATCCTGCAAATTTCGTGCCAAAAAATCAAACCGTTTATTTACAGTGCAGTGGCAAAATCTTTAAAATCCTAGATCACAAAGTGTCAAACTCCCCATTCACGAAGTCAATCCTCATTCGCAAGCTGTCAGAATCCCCATTCGCGAATAATCCTTAATCATCAGATTTTGTCCATCTGGTCTGGAAGTTGCGAAACGGGATTTTTTCAGCTCGCAAAAGAGATTGACTTGCGAGTGGTGATTTTGACAGGTCAGGAACAGGGATTTTGACAGCTCGCGAACAAAGAATTAAAAAAAAAATCCCCTTTCACAAGCTGACAAAATCCCCATTTGTGAGCCAATCCCGTTTCATGGGGTGTTAGAATCCCCATTCACGAGCCAATCCTTATTCATGAGAATGGTCATCTGGTCGTAAAATGATGATCAAGGATTTTGTCAGCTCGTGAAAGGGGATCGGCTCATGAACGGGGATTTTGACACATTGCGAAAGGGAATTTTGCCAGCTCGTGAAAGGGGATTCAGAAGCCCAATCCCCTTTTACGAGCTGACAAAATCCCCGTTCAAGAACCGATCCCCTTTTGTAGGCTGTCAAAATCCCAGTTCGCAAGCCGATCCTTGTTCATGAGATAGGGCCATCTGGTCCCTAAGTCGTGATCAGGGATTTTGCTACCTCACGAAAGGGGATCGGCTGGCGAATGGGGATTTTGTCACCTCGCGAATGAGGATCAGAAGCGAGTTGCGAAAGGAGAATTTAAAAATTTAAAACAGCCATTTCTAGGATCGTGGGTATGTTGTTTATCCACACATATTGGCATGTCCCCTTCCCCTTTAAATCTTGCAAGAAGTCTTCAAGCTGGCTCCTCCCACCCACCCAGGTGGTATATACCTCGGCTGCACCCCGTGGCGCCAGATCTTCCTTTCTGCTGGAAGATACAGGTTGCCTTCCTCGTGCTTACACATTTCGTAGGCCCTGGCTTTCAATACTTCGGTTTTACCGAAATTAAAAAAAGTTAGCGATCGCACTTTTGTGTCCTCGATCATGGAAGAGAAATCTTCTCCAGAATTTCGCCGGTGTCCTTGCGGCCAGAAGATCTCACGCACCAATCCCCATCTCACGTGAGTCTACTGCCTAGGTGTCGACCATGACACCTCATCCTGCAGCTTTTGCTTGGCCTTCCTTCCCAATTTTCTGTACGACTGCCTGGCACATTTAAAGTTGGGGAGATCAGAGAAAAGGAATCCTCTGGTGAAGTCCAAGGAGGCTAGGTGGGCGGTCTCCACCACTGCGGGTTCCGACGAGCAGCTGGAACGCACGAAGGCATTCAAAGAAGAATCCACCTGCGCTTCGGACAGTTGAAGCTTTTTCGTTCCTCTCAACCAGGGCTCCACCTTCTCAGGTTCCTTCAAGGAGTTGTGCCAGTCTCTCCCCACCCAGGGAGAGGCGCCCGCCGGCTCGCACTTCTCCCGATCTCATAAAAGAGATAAGGAACTGAGCACGTCTTTGTCTTGGCGAAGACGCTCTTGGGACCGAAAGGTCTAACTCCCAGGAGCATGCGGTCTTGACCTCGGCGAGATCGCTTCCTTGGCTGTCAGGCCAGCCGACCGAGGATGCAGCAGATGAGGTCAAGATTGTCCTCGACCCCATCGACCCGCTGTCACTGGCCCCAGTCGACGACTCCTTGGAAAGGACTCTGGTCCTTGTCTTTCCCAATGAGGAGACCCAGCCTGCTGGTGTCCCCGTCGAGGACCCAGTTCTGGATCCCTGGGTATCACCGGTCCCATCGGTGTCTCCCGAGCGACCGAGTCGACCCATCCGATCTCGGTTGAGGTCTAGAACCCCCTCATCCGGATGGCCAAGGAAGAGCCACAAGCGCTTCCAAAAGAGGCGATGCCACCAGTCATCCTCTTCCTCCTCGGGTGAGGAGAGGCTCCAACGGAAACTCCATCAGCGCTACGAGGACCTCATGTGGCAACATGCTACAGCTGATTTTGTACGGGCACAAGCCGACGTTGACTCCTACCCCATCCATTACTTGGCTTTCGCCTCCTAGGCCGAAACCAACCCCCTCAGAACCGAAGCCTTTGGTTCCTCTGCCCACGGGGATGGTCCATTCTCCAGTTCAGCCTATACCGGTCTCTCCAGCCTGTGGGAGGGGTGCCTTGCAAAGAAGACCAACCAGATACTGGGCTTCCTCGACGTCTGTCGGTCACGGTCACCCCGGACCGCCCTCAGCGGGTCAAGGGTGACTTGGGCGGCAGGCTGCTGTACCCCGACTCTTCAGACTTGGATGTCACCGGGCTACACTCTCATCCTGGGGATGATGAGTTGTCTGTTGGCACAGAGATGGAGGAAGGTCCCTCCTCCTTCCAAGGGATCCTTCATCTCATCTCTGATTCCACAGGGATGCCCCTGAAACCCATCCAGAAAAAGGTGGAGTACCCTGTCACGGACATCCTCATGAGAGGGAATACACCGAGGGAGGCCTTTCCTGTGGCCGAGGCCATTGTTGGTCCGGCACTCGCACTGTGGCAGCATCCTGCCTCATGTCCAGCACCATCTGCCTGCAAGGCCCGCAAGTATGCGGTGCCCATGGGGTCCCTTGTGGGGTTCACAGAGCACCCTTCGGCCGAGAGCCTGGTGACCGCCTCTGTGTTCAGGCATACTGGCAGTTCGGCCAACACTGACCAATCTCCTGACAAGGAGTCCAAATATTTGGACCACTCGGGGTGGAAGGTCTGTGCGGCGTCCTCTTTGGGCCTTCATCAGGCAAGTTTGGCCATCATCATGGCACACTTCTCCCATGACCTTCACAGGTCATTGGTTGAAGTCTTCAAGTCTTCGCACATCTCCCCGCGGACATGCAGGCCCTGGTCAAGCAGGTCTGAGATCAGGGCTGTGCTGTCACCAAACAGCAGCTCCAGATGGCCCTGGACATCGGGGACTCTTGTGCCCACTCGATGGCCGCCGCAGTTGCCTGTCACCGCAGGGCTTGGCCGAGGCTCTCCTCCTTCCCGGCAGATACTCAGCACAAGTTAGCTGATGTGCCCTTCCTTGGGACTGACTTGTTCGGCCCAGGAGTGGCCGGTCATCTACAGCACATAAAGCAGTCCAGTGCCACCTTGGATGCCACTTCTGCCAAGAGTTCTTTGGGCAAGAACCAGCAGAAGACAAAGAAGAAGCCCTTTCGGCACTCTTCCCCTGCAGTTCAGCAGTCCTCCTTCCAGGGAGGACAGCAGCATCAGCATTAGCAACAGGCTCAAGCTTGGCACCCTCGGCCCAAGCCTGGACCCCAACAGACCTGCAGAGGAGGCTGAGGCTCAGGTCCTGGAGCTTCCTCCTCCTCCTCCAAGCCTGTTCAGTGATGGGGTGGGGGTTGCCACCCCTATTCCCATCATGCCAGCTCTGGGTCCTCCCGTGGGGGGGCCGGCTCTGCCACTTCCTTTCCGCCTGGTCCGCTATCACTAAGGACAGGTGGGTTCTTGAAGTGGTCGGTCAGGGACTGTCTCTAGAAATCGAGCAGTACCCTCCCAGCCGAGCCTGCACTCCTCGGGAAGAACGGATTTCTGCATGCACCCAGTCGGCTCTTCAAGACAACATCGCTCAGCTCCTCCTCAAGGATGCAGTAGCTCTCGTGGTGGATCCGTCTGCAGACACAGGCTTTGTCTCCAGGTACTTCCTAGTGCCCAAGCGGATGGGGGGCTGGTGCCCCATTCTGGAGCTCCATGACCTGAATCAATATCTCAGGTCATGCACCTTTTGGATGGTCACTCTGTCCCAGATCATATCATCCTTGAAGCGAAACGTGGTTCTGTTCACTGGATCTGCAGGATGCGTTCTTTCACATCTCAATTCATCCGTCCCACCAGCGGGTCCTTTGCTTCATGGTCGAGGGGACCCTGTAAGAGTTCTGAGCAAACATATCCACGATTCTAGAAAAACAGGTTAGTCACCTGCAACAGTAGTTCTAGGAGTGGTATATGTTGTTCATCCACACGGACCCACCCGACCTCCCTGGCTGCGGACCCACACAACCTGGCTTCCAGTGGGCTAAGATCTGGCATCACGGGGCGGAGCCGAGGTATATACCACCCGGGTGGGTGGGAGGAGCCAGCTTGAAGACTTCCGGCAAGATTTAAAGGGGAAAGGGACATGCCAATAAGTGTGGATGAACAACATATACCACTCCTTGAACTACTGTTATAGTTGAGTAACCTGTTTTTTTTTTTTGTCTAAAACAAAGGACACCAAAGGCATGGGTTTGTAGAGGGTGTCACCCTGAACAAAACCCATACCTTATTTGTGCAGCAAGTCACCCATGGGGCAAGCTACAACATTTTGTTTGAGGAAAAAATGAAAACAAAATGGCGGCTCGCGAATGAAGAATTTTTTCTCACAAACGAGAATTTTATAAATCTCCTTTCATGAGCTGACAAAATCCTTGATCGTGAGCCCAATCCCCTTTCACAAAATATACATATAAATATTGGAATGAGCTGAGCATGCTTCGAACCTGAAACTTCAAAATTAAATAACTTTGGAATGGATTCATATTTTTTCACCAAACCAATGCTGGATTGTTCTTTGACCAAACATATTTCTACTCTGATAATTCCAGACCAAAATACCAAACAGTGTGGCCGCAGTGCGATATGCAAAAATTATCAAAAAAGTGCCCAAAAAAGCAAAAAATACGTTTTTCAGTGCTTTGCTGCATGGAAACTGCAAGTCCAACTGAAACGCAACTTGGCAGATCAAGAGACCTTCCATATGAGACTGTGATTTCCAAATTTTGTGCAAATCTGTTGAACGGTTGCAAAGTTATTAAGATGCAAAATTTGGGGTTTAACATTAAACTGCTTACTCAACCCCTAACTATACTGACGCAGCTGCATCAGTATAATATATGTATATTTATATATATATATATATATATATATATATATATATACAAAATACACATGCCCCCATAATGCAAAGCATCATGGGCTGCATATGCAAATCACCACAGAATGTTAGGCTGGTCCAACTTTAAGCAGAATTGCATGGTGCGAAAGGCCTCTCACACAGTTTGCAAAAGGTGCTAACAGAAGACATAGACACGTGTTTACGTCCTACCAGGACTCATCAGTATGCCTCGTCTGTTTGACACCCCAGTGGAATGGACCAGCTACCCTTAAGGCAGTGTGCCTTGGATATATTATGGTGAACCCATTAAAATAAAAACTATTAAAGACAAAAAAGACCTCTGTGCACAAACACTGAGGCAGGGTTACCCAAGAGCATTTGGCTGGGGAAGCCAAGTTTCAAGAAAATAAAAATCACATGCCCCCCATAATGCAAAGCATCTGCGCTACATATACAAATCACCACAGAATGTTAGGCTGGTCAACTTTAAGCAGAATTGCATGGTGCGAAGGCCCTCTCACACAGTTTGCAAAGGGTGCTAACAGAAGACATGAACCGTGTTTACGTCCTGGGACTCATCAGTATGCCTCGTCTGTTTGACACCCGGTGGAGATATAGACCAGCTACCCTTAAGGCAGTGTGCCTTGGATATATGAGTAGAACCATTAAAATAAAAACTATTTAAAGACAAAGAGCCTTAAGGGTAGCTGGTCCATTCCACTGGGGTGTCAAACAGGCGAGCATACTGATGAGTCCTGGTAGAGATGAAACACGTGTCTCGTCTTCTGTCAGCACCCTTTGCAAACTGTGTGAGAGGCCTTCGGCACCATGTAATTCTGCTTAAAGTTGGACCAGCCTAACATTCTGTGGTGATTTGCATATGCAGCCCATGATGCTTTGCATTATGGGGGCATGTGTGATTTTATATTTTCTTGAAACTTGGCTTCCAGCCAAAATGCCCTTTTGGGTAACCCTTGCCTCAGTGTTTGTGCACAGAGGTTCTTTGTCTTTAAATAGTTTTTATTTTAATGGGTTCACAATAATATATCCAAGGCACACTGCCTTAAGGGTAGCTGGTCCATTCCACTGGGGTGTCAAACAGACAAGGCATACTGATGAGTCCTGGTAGGACGAAACACGTGTCATGTCTTCTGTTAGCACCCTTTGCAAACTGTGTGAGAGGCCTTCGCACCATGCAATTCTGCTTAAAGTTGGACCAGCCTAACATTCTGTGGTGATTTGCATATGCAGCCCATGATGCTTTGCATTATGGGGGCATGTGTGATTTTGTATTTTCTTGAAACTTGGCTTCCCAGCCAAATGCCCTTTGGGGTAATCCTTGCCTCAGTGTTTGTGCACAGAGGTTCTTTGTCTTTATATATATATATATATATATACATACATATAGTTTGCAAACAAAATTGTTAATGCAGCAGTTAGGGTTCCACCATCAAAAGTTTGGAAATGTGGTGTTGGGGTTTCCAGGCCTAACACCCCACCCTACCTCATCCCCACCCTCCATGCACCAGCAGGTGTCAGTGGTGTGCCTTGGGGTTGTCAGCCTCTAACACTCACCCCATTCCATGTGTGTGGAAGCTGAGATGATACAGTATAGGAGAATGGGGTGAGCATTAGGGCTGACAACCCCAAGGCACACCCACAATGCCGGTTGGTACATGGAGGGTGGAGTATTGGGGTTGGAAACCCTAACACTGTATTTCCAAACTTTTGATGGTGGAAACCTAACTGCTGCATTAACAAAGTTTTTTTGCAAAAAATGTCCTTACTTTTTGAGGAATTGTAATTGTAGCCTTATTTGCTTGTGGTAGTGCAGGGCCCCTTTGGCCCTGCGCTCCTAACCCCTCCATGCATGCATATTTCTATGTAGCTATGTAGGCGCAGGACCAGTTTAGGGCAAAAGTGCCAAAATTGTCAGCAGAGCCATTTTATTACCCCACCTCATACCCGGTGCAGAACATTTTTGAGTACCCACCAAAACGTAATTCTGCACAACAGCAACTCCAATTCACGCCACAGGTGCGAAAACACGTTTTGGGTAGGATTTGAAAAACGACAGCTGTGACACACATTTGGTGGCATAATAAGAAGTCTATGTTGAAACTTTTTTGTGCAAAATATTTTACATTTACAAAATTACAAGTGTCCATAGTGAAATTGTAACGAGTGATCATAACTCAGCCATTTTTTTTTACCCCAAATTTGCAACATTTCCTTTTGGACACCCCACCTCATGAACAGTATGACTGTCATTTCGAAATCCCACCTGAAAGGTGAATTCGCCAAGCGACCACAAAATCACCTTTCAGGCAGAAGTCGCGTAACGACAGTCATATTGTTCATGAGGTGGGGTCCCCAAAAGGCCATGCTGAAAATTTGAAATCAAAATGTCAAAAAGTGTCTCAGTTATGCATAAAAGTTGAAACCCCCCATTGAAATACATTGAACCACATTCACCTTAGTTTCTGTTATTGCAGTAAGATGTTTCTTCGAGCAGATCTCGAACCTTGAACCTCTTCAAGTGAGTGAGGGTGTGTGGGGGTGTCAAGGGGAGTGTGGGGAGGTGGGTGCACAGAGGGAGGTCGGGTGCAGGTGTGATTGACAATGGGCATTTTTTTTTGACAGGTTAAAATAAATTTAAAAAGACATCGAAGGACAGTTTTCTTATTTTCAGTACGTAAAGAACATGGGAGGGTAGGGGGATGCCACTAACCACCAATGAAATTCAGTAATGCGCATCGCGGATCAGGGAGGGAGGGCCACTAGACTACCAGAAAATATTAATAAGTAAGATTCACAGTGATATCGGGGAAGGAGTGAGAGCCACTGGACTACCAGGAAATATTAATAAGATTCCAAGTGATATCAGGGATCAGGGATCAGGGAGGGAGGGCCCCTAGACCGCCAGGAAAATTTAACATCGGGGATGGGGGGGTTACATATACTGATGGAGGACTGGGGCGATGAAGCAGAGACATGCACCAGACAATCTAAAGCCACAGAACTGAAGAACAAAGTCATATATTTTCAGCAATGCAGCAAAAGGCACATCTGTGAGGGAAGCCCTTAGTACCCTTTCAATTTCAGCTCAAATGTGCAAACCCTTGCCTTAGTATGAAATGACAAAGAAAGACATACATAAAAAAATGGTGTTTCACAAATTGCAGGAAAAGAATGCTGTTTTGCTAAACATAGGATCCTTTTCCCACAGTTTGTGGCAAAACCTCCTTGTGTCATGGAAAAAAATTGCCGCAATTTGTGGCAAAAGAAGTTCGCCAATAAAATAAAGATATCTGTGTACATTTTTCGGGCAAACTAACCCCACAATCCATTTCTTTGGGCCTTGATTAGGTAAACACAACTGTTGGTGTTTACCAGCTCTCAATATTTTTTTTTAAGTATTTAAATTTGTTTCCTTCGTTAACTGAAAAGAAGATGGTGGAATCTCAAAACAGCAGTCCGCATTTGCGGCTAAAATACTGCATTCATGGCAAAAAAAAGTTTTTTCGAGCAGGACACCAAACCTTTTCCTAGGAAATAATGGGAAACTTTGAAACTGAATAATTTTTGAATGGAGTAACATTTTTTCACTACTCTTTCAAAATGTACATCTGTGACCCAATCCCTATTTACCCTATAAATTTCAGACCAAACACCCAAGCCATTTCTGAGAAACGTGGTGACAGAAAATTTACAAAAAATGGTAATTTGCGAATGTTTTGACACTCCTTATCTCCGCACCCGCACATCCGACTGAAATAAAACTTGCCATATCCAGAGATCCTTGGTCCCTGATGGCTCATGCAAGATTTCATGTGACTTGGTCGAACGGTTGCAAAGTTATTAAAGTGCACAACTTTGGGTTTCACATAGAAGTGACCATTGAACCCTAACTTTAGGGGTGTGGCCGTGTCCCATATATATATATGTTTATATATATATATATATATATATGTATTGGCAGCTAGCAGTGGTGCATACAGAAAATGAAAATAGATTTTATGTGGTGCCATTGTGACTTGCACTCTGTGTGTGTGTGTGAGAGCGAGTTATGCATGTGTAATGGGGGGCTGCAACAGGAAAACAAGCTGTTGATTTCACTGTACAATTCTGTGTAACCGGTAATTATATTTCATTTATAACCGGAGTGATTATTGGGAAAAACAAACTAAAATAAACTGATTTAAATTTTAAACCCTGTTCTTAGCCAGGTGAACAATATTTAATTTTTCCATCTGTTGTCTTTGATATATTATTATTTATCTAGCAGTAATAGAGAAGGGGACAAAGAGAGAGAACATGAATGCTTCCTGAAATGTCTGTGTTATCTCTTGAGAAATTCCCTGCCTGCAGTACCACTGTGAGCCACCAGAGAGACTCTTTTTAGATATATCTGGAAATAGCTGAATGTACAGCATAAATGGCTGCAACTTGTACATGAGTATTCTTGCATGGTTTTGTTCAAGACTTAGTACAATTGTTTAAAGGCTAACAGCATATTCCTCTTAGGCTTCAATAAAGCAAGTCTTCTCTTATTATCATTTCCTGTGTTATTGTACATTTAACAGACACCATGCACTGCATAGTGAGAGGATGCCCCCAACTCAAGTAATATCCTTAACGTAGAGGTACTAGAATGAGTGTATATCATATAGGGGCAAAGGAAAGTGGTTGCCAGTCCTGATCCAAATGAGAGGCATCAAGTAGGAGGGAAAAAGATAAAAGTATAAAAAATACAGTTCAATGTATGGTTATAAAAATGTACCCGTGTTTGGACACTCAGCGTCATGGAGTTTACACCTCACCTTTACAGTTTTACTTTCTAAACTGCTGGTAAACTACTGTGGTATATACAGGATACATTTCTGGCTCCAGTGGGCTCACACATGTACTGTATCTCCACTGGTGAGGATAACCCCTCCACAGCACACTTACGACTTTGCTGCTTGCAAATTATGGGTCTTATCCACATTCTCACATGTGAGTATGAATTGTGTCCCAGGGCAACCCATTAATTATCCCATACATTTTTCTACTTACTAAAATTAGACCGTCTTGCTCCTTTAATAGAGCTTTTTGCATTTGGCTTCTTAAAGGAAATCGCGTCTGACTGATGTGGCTGTCAGCCTTCCTTCTCCATGTCAGAATTGCACAGCAGATGGAAGGAAGCTTTGGACAATATGGGAAAGAAACGCTGCATCACCCATGTGTATATGGATTAGTACTGAAGCTGTGCAACGAGGTCTGTTGTAAAGCAGGTTGCTTGAGCTACCACTCCCCATTTCCAGTCTTGGAAAGTTGTCTCAGACAGCACAACTGATCAGAGAAAGCCAGCAGAATTGGGGTTAAAACGAAATCCACCTCTGACTGACCTGCTCTGTTTTGAAAGGGCTTGGATGGCTGGTTTTGTTATTGAAACCAGGTCTCCAGTCCCTGTGTCAACAGGGCTACAGTTACTTTTTACCAGCCACGGTGAACTGTAAAAATATTTGCTCAAATACAGAGAAATAAGGTGATATAAATCCAAGATGAGTGTGTTATTTTCTTAAAAAGGGCTTTAAAATCATATTTTTCCAAAAACTGCACATGCATGGAATTGTTAATAACATTAATGGAATAAAGGCCTTCTCTTTTTTTAAATCGTATCTGCAACACATTAGTGTTTTAAATGGCTTCATTTGTGTAATAGTTGCAGCTGACAGCCTCTGGGGAGACATCTTTTGTTTGGGAAGATAAAGCCAGAGAATTACGGTCTAAGTGTAAAAAGTTATCTATAATTACTTAATGACTGGCATATGGTCTTCAGACCCACACCATTGACCACTGAGTTCTCTTCTATTTTCCTTTTTTCATTTGCCTGTATCTGAAAATGACCAACATTAATGAGGCCTTACAATACTTGGCATTACTGGTAAATTAGAGCTGGTTTGGGGTGAGTGAAGGTGCATGTGTGTGGAGTGGAGTATGGCTGTTTGGACCGAGGTCTGGTGTGTTGCTCTGCAATCCATCATCCACACTAACAGTCCTGCTTTGACAGAGGCAGCCTTCTGACGGGTGGGCTGAAACACTATAGGGCTTTCTTGCTGCCATATCCTGTCAGTTTATGGCTTCTTAGGGTCACTGGGAATTGGGGTTAATTCACCCTAAAATCTCCTGGCATGTGTCATAGATTCCATTAACTGATAATAAATTGTGAAAGAAATTCTTTGAACTGCTTATTGGAAGTGTTTTTGGAAAAGCTAAGACAAGGAAAGAATACATCAGATGCCTGAATCTTTCATTAGTGGGAGGTACAGACGGCCACAGCATTATCTGTTGTTTGTTGCTTTGGTCGTGTTTTGCTGCAGTGGAAAGTTGCGTTTCAGTCAAGTAACTGTATGTGTTTGTAAACTGCATTTCAGTCAAGTAACTGTGTTTGTAAGCATTTACAGTACAAAAGGTTGAGTTAATAAAATCTAGACTCCTTTGCCTCCCATTGCCTGCTGTTGGCTTGAGAACTGTATATTCTCTCTGCAAAACCAATGGCCCAAAGTCCTCCCCTCTACAAAATGTTCTGACCTCCTCCTCTACCTGAAATTCCTTCCCAGATGTCTTTCCTGTCTGCTCTTCCTAACGTGCTGCAGAATGTTATGTTCTGCCATCTGTGCGCGTCCTATTTTCACTTCCCCTTTCCAGTATGGGCTCCTAAAAACCCACTTAACCACCATGTCACTCTTACTGCTCGCTGACTCTTTATTGAATGGGCTGGACCAGGGGTTCTTCACCTTTGCAATCTTTGTTGTCTTTGCAAAGGCATTCCACACTTCCTGTCAATCCCTCCTGCTTATAAAATGCATAGGAACAGAGCTATATGATTTATTTTCCAGATGATTACACTTCTACTTGTTTGATAGCTAGAGCTTTGTGGAATTTTGGAAAGTCTGTCTAAAGTGGAATTTTGAAAGTCCAAAAGAGGAAGTTTTTTTTAAAGGGGAACAGTCAGCACTAAGTGCCAAAGACCCCGAGTATGGAGCTGATCCAAATCTGTACTTTGTTTGCAAAAGCATTTTGTTACTTGCTGTTTACTGCAGTATAGTAGACTGTATCAGACTGATTCTGCTAACTCACAAGCTCACATTTTCTGTAATTACACACCCAGAATCCTGTGCAGCTAACATCAGAGCATCGCTGCAATAGGGAGAGATTCAATAGCCTGCAGTGCATGCTACAGTTTTATAAGCTCTGGGGCCAGATAAAAAAAAAATTGCAAAGTGCAGCACAAAATTTTGCATTGCACTTTGCGGTTGCCCAAGTGCCAAAAATTGCTATTCAGATAGCCCGGCACTGTGAATAGGGGTGGTCCCAGGCAGCAGTAATCCCAGTACTGCCACCCAGACATGCAGCCAGGAGCATGGGCCCACAAGGAATAGCGCAGGGGCGCTGTTTCCCATTCAAGAAAGCAGCCATATAAATGAGTCCATTGGGCATGCAAGGCGTTAGGTGGCAATTTGCATGCCCATTATGTACCCATTTGCATGTGCTGCAATGTAGTGTAGCACAGAGTCCCTGGTAGTCTAGTAGTTCCACTCCCTCTCCTGTCCTCTGATTGCCGTCCTCTTATAATAAAAATAATGCCCTGGTAGTCTAGTGGTCCCTCCCCACTTCCCCGTTTGCTGATTGCCATCCCCTTATAATATAAATATTGCTCTGGTAGTTCAGTGGTCCTTCCCCCTCCCCCGTTCTCTGATTGCTGTCCCCTTATAATAAAAATAATGCCCTAGTAGTCTAGTGGTCCTCCCTCCCCCGTTCTCTTATATTAAAAATATTGCCCTGGTAGTCTAGTAGTACCTCCCCCTTCTACGATCGCTGTCCTGATAATACATGAAATAACCTCCCTGGTGGTCCAGTGTCCCTCCCCTCCCCAATTGCCTGATCACCATCCCTTGTAGAGAAAAAAGAAACACTTCTCCCTGGTGACTAGTGGTCCCTCCCCCCACCCGATCACCTGCCCAACAGATATAAAAATTGTCCCTGGTGTCCAGGGTAACCCCCCATCCCGACCCCTCGTGTAATAATGTCACATATGTCTCTGGTGGTCTACTGGACCCCCCATCCTGGCGGAGAGTAACCCACCACCCTGCTTCCCCCCAACCCAACCCTCAGCCGGTGACTAGCAGAGCCCTCCTCTTTCTCTCCACCATGGCTAGCCTCTGACTGAGCTGTCACCGAACACCTCCATATACAGTATGCACTCAGTGAAATTGATTAGATGTCAATCAGTGTCACTGAGCACATACCGTACACAGTAGGTGCTCAGTGACAGCTCAGTTGGAGGCCGGCCATGGTGGAGAGAGGAGGGCAGTGCTGGTCACCGGCTGAGGGTCTGGTTGGGGGGAGTGGGATGGTGGGTCACTTCCTGCCATGATGGTAAGTCCCACTGGTACCCCAGGACATCTTGTGTGATATTACTGCGTAGAACCAAGATGGGGGTTACCTGGACACCAGAGGACAATTTTGGTATCTGTTGGCTTCCCCTACTCCCAGGTGGGTTAGGACTGCTTGGAGGTAGTCCCATTTAAGCGAATCAAACGCTTTTTCAAAATCCACTGCCACTGCAGCAGCAGGGGATTGTAGAACTTGGGCAGCATACATGAGATGAAGCAGGGATCTAACATGGTCAGTGCTATGTCTGCCCGGGACAAAACCCATCTGGGAGGGGTGTATCAGCAAGGTGAGTAAAGGGCTGAGTTGACTGGCCAGAATTTTGGCAAAGATCTTACTGTCTTCATTTATTAACGATATGGGCCTATAGCTGCCTGTGATCAAGGGTTTTTACCCCTTTTTGGGATGACAGTTATGATTGCTTCTCTAATGTAAAGTGGGAGGGAGCCAGTTAAGTCTGCCTCTCTGTACACTTCCATTAGGAGGGGGGCAGTTTGGTCTGTCAAAGTCTGAAAGAAGTCAACGATAATTCCATCCCCTCTGGGCAACTTCCCCACTTGTAGTGCCCTGATGGCTGTCTGGACCTCCTCCTCCGTAATAAGTAAATCTGGTAACTGGGCATCTTAGAGGGCAAGCCTGGGGAGTGTTAGATTCTCCAAGAAGGCTTGTATGCCTTGGGGCAGGGTTTTATGCGTCAAGGTGTAGAAGGTGGAGTAGAATGTTGCCATAATTTTACTGATCCCCTTTTTGGCGGCTTCTTGTGCACCCCTGGGGGTCTGAGAGACCTGGGATGTGTCTCTACCTGCTGCTTCTTGAGTTGATACACCAGTACCTTACCACTTTTGTCTCCCCCCTCCCAATAGTTATGGCATAGCCTGAGAATGGCTACCTCAGCCTTTTCTGTCACCAGCTGGTTAATCTCCCATCTCAGAGCTAGCATCTCCCTGCCTAGGATGGAGTGTGGTGAGAGTGAGGGGAGAGCTTTATAAGCAGTTTCTGCTTGTAATAAGCATGCCTGTAGGGTGGTCAGATGATACTCTCGCTCTCTGTCTCTCTCTCTGCACTCCCTGGAGGCATATCCCATCACCTATCCTCTAATAGTGGTCTTGAAGGCCTCCCAAGTGTTCTGGGCTGAGGTGTCAGAGATGGGGTTGTTGGTCAGGAACTGTTGTGCTTTCTCTCGGACCCATGGGATAAACTCTGGGTCTCTCATCAGGGTGGGATCCAGCCTCAATGCTTGTCTCTGGGTGGTGGGCCCATGTCAGGTGAAGTAGCACAGGTGCATAGTCTAATATCAGTCTGGGAAGTATGTCAGAGCTGAGCAGCATCTCAGTGACATGGTGGGATGTCAGCCAGAAGTCTGTACGACTGTGCGATGCATGGGCCTTGGAATGGAATGTATAATTTCTTATTCTGGGGTGGAAGAGGCACCAAGCATCGGACAGTCCGTGTTCTTGCATGATCTGATGGAGTGCCCGTGACCCCTTATGAGTTTCTTTACTAGTCTCGTTTCTGTCGATTTTGGGGACCAGCGCCAGGTTAAAGTCCACCCCCATTATGAAGAGGCAGGTGGGTGTGTTGAAAGCCCCAATTACCCCAGATAGTTCATGAAAGAAGACGGGTCATCATAATTAGCTGCATACACATTACACAGAATGATTGGGCCATGAGGGTAGTGTACTTGGCTATTACCCACCTTCCCTCAGGGTCCACTAATGAGGCATTTAGGCTCCATTGGAGTGATTTATGTACCAATATCATCACCTCCCTTTTCCTAGTGGCTGCTCCTGTGTGTACTTCCTGTCCCACTCAATCTCTAACCATCATGACTGGACCATTCTGTGTTAGCTTTGTCTCCTGTAGAAGAGTCACCTGAGACCTTAGCCGCTTGAGGTGAGAAAGGACCTTCTTCCTTTTAACTGGGGAATTCAGCCTTCTCATATTCCACGTGTGACAGTTAAGCTCACCCATGATCATTCTGTGCCAAAACTGAGTGTCGTAGGAATGTAATGGGGTTATAAGCGGCCAAAGCAAGGTGACCCTTTCTCTTGGGAGACAGAGACAAGTAGCAGAGACTATCCCTTCTCTTTATTGCTGTACTCCGGAATGGTCTGATACTGATAGCAATAGAATGCATTACAGATACTTCTACTTCTTTCCCCATGGCATAGGAGAATTGACTAGCTATGGCAGTCCGCTTCTGTAGCACGGAACTTGCTACTGTTTGGAAACACCAACCTATATACATAATACCTATAATTAACAAAAACATATCTTGAGGCTCTGGCCAGGTAAGGGGCTTATGGCAGTTGCCCAACAGCCCATGTGGCTTGCCCTGGGAGGTGGGTGTACACCTTGTGGGTGCACTAAGGCTGTGAGTAGCCAGTACGACTCGTCTCAAACCGAGTCTGTTGTGTCGAGGACTTTGCTAGGGGTCACAGCTCAGGGATATGCATTTCATGGGCTGGACAAAAGGGTGGCTGTTAGCAGTGAGGCTTCTGTTCCCCTTGGGGTGGATAGATGGGGCTGGGGACAGGGGGACAGGCCTCCCCACTTTGCTATATATCAGATGGTGCCACTGTTGCCTACAGATCCCCGTATTAGACCTGCAGGAGATGCGACGGGGGGGGGGGGAATGCGCTAGAGGTGCAGAGCAAGATAAGGGTAGGTTATTCCTCGTCATACGGAGAACTGGGCTTGCTCTGGCATTCATACGAACATATGTGAAGAAGTGTTTCATGACCTCCCTCCTAAACCTCCCACCCCCAGCTTAAGACTGTGCCCCCTCATGTCATAGTGTAGATAATGAGGGGGTACCCTCCTCTCTGTCCTCTCCCCCTGTTCCCTATGATGGGGGTAAAGGAAAAACCACGGTAATGATTCCTCTCCCCAACGCTGCCAGTGGAGAGGCAACAACCAGAAATAAAATGTGTATTATACACATGGAGGAAACCCATCTACCAGGAAAAGAGAAACTGTGCTAACTGTATTTGGGGTTAACCCCACAGAGAAGTTCACTTGTCCTGCATGGTTGAGGGGGAAGGTGGGCCACTAATGTTGGCTCATTCCCTTGTACAGCAGTCCCTGTTAAATTCACTCAGGGTGGTCAAGACCACTAAGGATAGCGCCATCTCTATGGGCGATCAAGACTCCCGGCCCCTCCGGTATCCCTCCCTCCTCCCCCATAAAACTGTACCTCTCAACCTTATTACCACCCCCCCCAATCGGGAAAAGGTCTACTTTTCCGACTGTCGGTGCTATTCTCTGCTCAAGTAGGGAGGTGCTGGAGCCGTTCAGATGAGTCAGGCTTGTCCTGGAGAAGGCAGTTACTCGGCTTCGGTGTGTGGCCTGCGTCATCCTCACAGGCCTTGAAGTCTAGTGACAGGGAAGATTCAGTTGCGGCAGCCCAGGAATGATTAGGCTGCAACTGCAGTGGGTCCATCTCAGCTGGCAGGGCAAAGTCCATCCCCAGCTCCTCCGCTGCACGCTCGGACAGTGACATTTGTTGGAGAGGAGCTAACTGATTCTTGGTGAAGTACGGGCTGACAGTTTCAATGTCTTGGGCTGGCTGCTCCTCCCTGGTGATAGCAGCGGCTGCTGCTCTCTTTCTTTCCTGAGGATGATCTCTTCGGTGATGCCACTGCTGCTAGGGTCTCTTCTGTTTTGCTGCAGGATCCCATCGGGTTCCAAGTTCTTCTTGCTGCTGAAACAGATTAGGTGAGTTCCACTGTTTACTCTGTCTTCCCTCTGGTGCCTCGTCATCCTTCCTCTGCGGGGATCTACTCCTCCTGGGTGGTGGTGCGGGTGTGGGCCCACTCCCCCGAGGCCAGGTTCGGGCTATAAAGTCCATTGCTGCTTCAGGAGTGCTGAGTTGCACAGGGGTTCCATTATGTATAATCCTCAGGATAGCAGGGTACAGTAATAAAAATGGGACCCCTAGTTTGTGGAGTTTCTTGTGGGAATCAGTGAACTCCTTGCAGTTTTGGACCAGCTCTCTCAAGTAATCTTGAAAAATAAGGATACGATGGCCGCTCCATGACAGGTTGCCTAGCTCCCTCGCCTGAATAGCTTCTTTCTCAGCAAAATTCAGGATCGTCACGAGAATGGGTCTCGGTCTTTCCCCCTCATGTGGCTGTGGCTGCAGGGAGTGATGGGACAACTGGATGGTAATCCTGGTGGTTGGGTGGAGTTTTAACAGCTCTGGTAGGGCCCTTTTTAGGAAGTCTGAGGTGCGCCCTTGCTCGCAGTCCTCTGGGAATCCGAGGAGCTGTAGATTGTTCCTATGGCTCCTGTTCTCCAAGTCATCCATTTTTTCCCCCTGCAGGGCCTGAATCTGCCAGGCCTGCTCCTGCATGGTTACACAGTGACCATCCAGTGCTGTATCCTGGGCAGCTGCTTTTTGCTTGATAAGACTGCAGTGCCCATCAAGGTGTTGCAGTGCCAGGGCATTGTTGTTCACTGCAATCGTGAAAGCATCCATCCTCTGCATTATTGTGGCAAACATGTCAGTAATGGAGGCCTCCATGCTCGGCCCAGTGGTATGCGCCATGCGGTCTGCAGTAGATGAGGAAGAAACAATCCGACCAGCCTGTGTGGGATCCATGCTCCCCGATGTAAGGATATGAGGAACGTGGAGACTTTCAGGCACAGAATTCTCTACAATGTACAGTTTATAGTACCAGCTTAGTTGCGTTTTTGTGGATTTTAAGCCCCAAGCTGACCCTCATTACAAACTATGTGGCCATCTTGATTGGTGCCAAGCACGCCCCTGATAAAAGATGTATTTTATTGATCACAAACAAACCAGTACCACCCCACCCCTCAAAACAACGTCAACGTTTCTTGGTCTTGACAAAGCGTCAGTATGACATGAAACATTGACGTTGTTTTGGGGGGTCTCCGGTTTGTTTGTGATTAATAAAATATACCTTTATTGTCTCCTAACAGTGGAGTGAATCTGTATCTATCGACGTAGCCATATTTGTGTTTCCCTATACATCTGTCCTCTGAGTCAGCAGATTGAAAATGGGATGGGGTGAAATCCACCCTCCCTAGAGGAGAGTATCTTCTTGGATGCTACTATCTCTTGCAGGCTTGCAGTTGCTCCCCGAATACCAAGAGTGTGCCCTGGTCATCAGCATGCCAAGTGACTTTCCAGCCACTGCCTTCTGGATATTGTGTTTGCCAACACACAGCGGTGTAAACACTAGTTTATGTGACTCACTTAGAGCACCAATAATGAGCAGGGTCAGAAACCTTAGAAACATTATGATTACATACATAATTTTTTTATTTTTTTTTATATGTAGTTTCTGGGTTTTTATGGGTTTTCTCCCGGCCCCTGCACCCATGTGTCCCTGTTCGGGATGCCTCTCCCTTCCTGTTGCACCGTTAACCTCCTGCACCAGCACCGAACCTCCATTCAGTGATGGCAGGTCTACGGGCGGGCGACCCCACCCCTAACTCAGGGGAGAGTCAATGCTTAATCCTGCTCCCCCGCCGTGCCGGCATCCTGTTGACCCAAGGTCGTTCCCGAACCCGGGTCGCCAGCGTAGCGCGGGGTGTGGCATCCCGTGCCTCAACCCTCAGCACCACTGGGCCGGCCATGCATAATGGTTTTTAACATTTAGTTTTAGTAGATATCTGCTCCTCAATTAGTTTCTAACTTATTTTCAAGCAGCAGTGCTATGAAAGGGTCCCAGTCTGCTTTTGATTATGTTTTACTTCATTTGTGACATAAGCAGAATGTATTTTGAAAAAAAAGTTAACATTTAAATTTAATTTTTATGAAAGAAAGATGGCACTGCCGACCCTGTGAAATTCAGTTTATTTTTATGCCTGCTCCCTTAGATACTGTGCTTCTTTAATGTAAGTGAATTTCTATAGGTCATGTCAATTGTTCTCAACTCAAATTCATTTACATTAAATCCATTTTTGACCATATTCTCAACTGAATTTGTCAGTGTATTACTTAAATTTATTTCCTGGAAAGCTGAGATTATTATTAGGTCTCTTAAACCTAGCCCCTTCTGGCTACCCTAAAGGAAGGGTGCTTTTTTTCCTCTCGTAAAGATTGACTCCTGCACCTTGGACTGTATTACTAATTGTTGGGTCTGAAGCCCATCTTAAGTTTCTCTCAAAGGTAACAGAGTGATAACTGAGCTGCTCTGATTTCTTGTTTACCAATAAGTTGCTTCCATATTTTCAGTCAGCCCTTTGCCTTTATTTCACATGGAAACAGTGCTTTGATGTGTAGGCGACAAGATGCCATTGACTTCAGACCATGGTGACATGACCCATGTACTGTACTTCGTTTAGTCCATCTGTCTGTTCCGCATGCCATTAATCACTGCATTCTGCTGAATCGATTACTTGATCACTTAGGTTTTAGGGATAATGTTCCACAGTGACAGTGGTTAGAGTAGTGTACAGTACATATTCATTTATCAGACCCTTTATAGAGCCTGTCACACAGCAATTGAATTTTCCTGCAGCTTCTGAAACTGACTAGAGAGCATGTTTTTTCAAAGAAATAGCTGTCTTTAGTTAATTTCACAGTGTTTCCACTGCCTCCATCAGTGAACACAATTCCAAGCAGTAGCGATTTCAAAAAGCTTGAAACCCCAGCCTGTTGGCACTCGGGATAAAAATGCACTACTATGGAGAGACCAGACTTGATGTCTCAAGCCCATATCCCAATCCCAAACCCTGAGCTGCTGAAGCCTAACGAGTGCAGTGCAGTCCATTCCCGGGAGGAAGATTCTAACCACTCAGATGTCTCATACAGCTGTTCTTTGAACAACTAAAGCAGCATTAGTAGATAAAGAATTAGGTTATGGGGAGAAAGCCAAAACATAGCCACATAAACGGTAACAGTTTTGTGTGGAATAAATGGGGCGAACAGTCTTCCACAGAAACCCCAGACAAATAGAATTTGCCATGGGGGAAGGGGACCCTAATTGTTTGCAGCAGTTTATAGCAGGGAAGTCCCACTCTCTGCCAGTGTTTTGCACAAACCCCTTTTTAATGCTGGTTTTTCAAGCAGAAAACATAATTGTGCAACATTATCACGTAAAAAACTACTTGCACCCAGCTTTTTGCAGAAAATAATGTTGAGCAAAGCATTTTGATTTGCACTCCATTTGGGGAACAAAACTGGGTAACAAATCTGAAATTTTAGACTGCGTCAAACAGAATTAGCCATTTTTGAAATAGTATATCAGTGACCCTAAGTAAAAATACAGAATATGGTTGCCCCGATGCCCAGTAGTAGCATAACATGCTATTTATTGATTGAGTGACTGATTTTATTTACAATTTGTTAATACTACATGGAACATTCAATCTTACTTCGAGACACAGCTCTTGCAGCAGGTTACACCATTAGGACCGAAGCCGACAGGCGCCAGGACCCCACGGAAAAATTCTAGCTAGCTAACTACAGCGAGACCGCTGACGTCGGTCCCGCCTCCGGCGTCAGGCGTGATATAAAAGGGGCGGTCCCACGAGATTCCCTAAGTTCTTTTTCCGCGCCGACTTAGCTACCTGACCCCTTCGTTATCAGTCTAGGCTATGACGCCAGTGAATAGTTCTTTTTTCGATAAAATTTTCAAAATCTTCAGAATCCTCTTCAAGCAAGATCTTGATGTCATCACCAACTCGGGCCATCCTTGAAGTGCGCTTGTGGAAGCAGATCCGCTCAAGACCCCCACACGGCCTGCGTCCGGTGCCCAGGCCCAGACCACCGTACCCAGGCCTGTCTCTTCTTGCCAAGGGGTTCAATAGCAGTACCCGGATCCGAAGGCCAGAGGGCTTTGCAGGCGTTTCTTCTGGAGGAACAACTGAAGACCATGTCCTCCAAGGGAAAGCTCCAGGGTCCACAAGCACGCAGAGAAGAGAGGAGAAGGCCCTTCCAGGTCCCTTCTAGGGGTTGAGTCCCGTAGCTCGGTTCGAAATCTCCCGGCTGCAATCAAGAAACCTTCATCTCAGGAGAAATCCCAGGCCTTCCTCTCCTTCCAGGGCCTTGGCGAAGTCCGGAACGACACCATCACCACATGAGTCGGGTTCCGCTCCTCGGTACCCGGCGTCAGGTCTTCGTCGGTGCCTCCATAAGGCGTTGGAGCTCACGCCTTTAAAAGGCCTGTAGCCCAGGCGGCTCGAGGCAGCCATCAGCCGTGCGCCCTTCTTCCTGGAGCCGCGTCGGCCCGACGACCGGCCGAGCCATTACATCAGCCAGGACGCGGTAGGGGACTGGACGCCGCCCCTCCTGAAAAGAAGAAAGGCCCTGTTGCCTCCGACCGACATCGGTCAGGAGCCTCTATCGGAGGAGGACCTAGAGCAGCCCGAGGACCAGACGGGCGACCCCGTCCCGTGGGTACTCCAGGAACCCTCACCATTACCAGAGCCCCTGTGGAGCAGGCGCGCTGACCCGGCGTCCGCCCACCGCACCCGGGCCGTCGTCGGGCCTCTCTCTAGTGGAGGTGAAAGATCTGTTCACCTACTGGTGGGATACCATTAAAAAATACATGGTTCCCCCCTCCTCCTCACTCCTCCTCCTCCTACTCCGGTTCCTGCCCCCCCCTCGCCATCGGGGTCGGCAGGCCGTGTTCCTCCTCCCCAGGAGCCTAGAACCCCTCCCAGGGGGAGACCTGATAAACGGAGACCTCCGTCGAAACCCTCTTCTGGATCACCCAGCCCCAAGAGATCCAGGAGACGCCGACGTTCGCCTTCAACGGAGGACACGGGATCAGACTACTCCACCTCTAGATCCCCATCTCCACTCTCCATCCCTTCTCCGGACCCACGTGAGATGCCTAGATCTCCTCCGGATGATCCTCGTTCCTTGATATTATAGAGACATACAAGAGGACATGGGATGGGATGCTGAAGACTTAGACCCGAAAGAGTACGACTGCGCCAAATATCTTGACAAAGGACCCCAAGCCTGTGGTGGCACCACCCTTGGTTGACACTTTCGTGGGCGTCACCAGGCTGCGTGGGGCGCCCACCTCACTCCCGGCCGAGACCAAGCAGCTGATCGCTTGTACAAGGCTCCTAGGGACGGCCATGCCAGACTTGACGCATCCTCAGGCCGATTCTCTGGTCATCACAGCCTCACATGACCCGGTCACAGAGGCCACAACATTTGAGCACCCTGCCACGGACCCAGAGTCCAAACAACTGGACGCATTGGGTGAGGCGCCACGTATCCTTCCGCTACCTGCGCATCAGATCCCTGAACTATTTAACCCACATGGTTCAGTTCCAGAACGCTTTGTGGGAACAGGGTCTGGAAGCAGCTGAAAAGATGCCGAAGGTGAGCAGAAGGAGGAGATGCTTCAGCTCCTCCGTGCAGAGTTCAGGCGTAGGGGACCCAAGTGCTAAGAGCAGCGTATGACTCCGCGGACTCATCGTGCCCGAGCAGCAGCTTCTGGCGTTTGCCTCCGGAGACACTCTTGGTTGCCGTCTCGGTTTACCCCAGACGTCAAAAGAACATCTTGGACGCCTTTTGAGGAGAAGTATTGTTTGGTAATCCTACAGAAAAGATCCTTGCAAACTCCAAGAGGCGGGAAAGCGGTAAGGTCGGTTCAGGCCATGTACCGACCTAAGCTTGGTTCCTTCGTGGGAACCAAAGCCGTTTCGTCTTGGCGGACGCAGAGGCAACAGACCCACTCCGCTGCACCTCAGAGGGCTCTGGTTTCGTAGAGCCCAGGGCAAACACCCCGCCAGCCGAGGCCAGCGTTCTCCTAGGCAGGCCCAGCCAGCGGGTCCATCTGCCGCCACAGCCTGACTCCTTTCCGGCCCCCGCCCCTCAGGATCAACAGGAGTTTATAGTCAGAACGTGCGAACTTCCTGCCGGGATGGCAGGCCATTACCACCGACAGGTGGGTTCTTCAGTTGGTCAGTCTAGGCCACTTTATAGAATTTGCGGAAAGCCACCCTCGAGGCCTCCTTTGCTCTCCGGTATCAGGGTTAGCACAAAGCCTTGATCTGGCAGAAGTACCGGCGCTACTACGAAGGGGCGATAGAGTATGTCCCAGAGAACCAGAGAGGACTAGGATACTATTCCCACTTCTTCCTGGTTCCCAAGAAAACAGGGGACCTCCGTCAATCTTGGACCTCAGCGACCTCAATGTGTCGGTCACTTACAAGAGATTCCGCATAGTGACCTTCGGGTCTATCCCCATGCTCAAACAGGACACCTTTTTAGCGTCTCTAGACATGCAGGATGCCTACCTGCACATCCCTATGGCTCAGGCGCACAGGAGGTTCCTGCGCTTCGAGTTTCTCGACCACCACCTTCAGTTCCGAGCCCTTCCTTTCGGACTGTCTTCCGCACCGAGGGTCTTTACCAAGTGCATGGCAGTCGTGGCAGCGTCTCTGAGGAGACAGGGCCACTACGTGTTCCCGTACCTGGACGACTGGCTTCTCATGGCCGCCTCCAGAGAGGCGTAGCTTCGTACAATCAAGAGCACCCAGGATCTGTTCCGATCCTCAGGCATCCTCATAAATTACGAGAAGTCTCTCCAGACCGTCACAGAAACTGCAGTTCATAGGAGCAGTTCTGGACACTGTCGGGAAGAGCCTTTCTTCCGGCCGACAGAGCGGGGCATCAGATCCCTCATAAGGGACCTATCATTAACAAGGTTGTACCTGCCAGGTCGGTCCTTTGCTTGCTCGGACACATGGCTGCGTACATTCTCACTGTCCTTCTAAGACTCCACATGCATTACTCAGTGGATGCTCAAAGTGCAATGGGACCAAAGGCAAGACCACTTGCAGCATCCGGTCAGACTCACAATTCAGTGATTCAAGACTGGCAGTGGTGGCTAGCCCCAGGGTCGCTCTCATCAGGCGTCCCGTTCATTGCGCCATCCCCGGAGGTCACCCTCACCACAGACGCTTCCGGTCTTGGGTGGGGGGCACACCTGGACGGGGTAAAGTCCCAGGGTACGTGGACCCAGATGGAAGCTCACCTTCACATCAACGTGCTGGAAATGAGAGCGGTCCTCTATGCCCTGCAGGCCTTTCAGTCAGTTATCCCACCGTGTACTCTTCTACTTCAAACAGACAACACGGCGGTGATGTATTACCTCAACAAACAAGGAGGCGCACACTCTTACCCCCTTTGCAGGGAGGCCATGAGAGTGTGGGATTGGGTAATCAGACACGGCGCGAATCTGATCACTGTGCACGTTCCCGGAGTGGACAACACGGTTGCAGACGGCCTGAGTCGTTCTCAGGCCAGAGTCCACGAATGGGAACTCCTTCAAGAGGTAGCAGAGGATCTGTTTCTTCGATGGGGAACTCCAGATCTAGACTTGTTAGCCTCCCCATCCAACGCAAAACTGCCCAATTTTTGCTCGCTAGATCCAGGGCCTGGTGTTTTCTGGCGAGACGCGTTATCCCTCTCCTGGGCCAACAGATTCCTCTACGCTTTCCCTCCTTTCCCGTTGATCCAGAGAGTTCTTCTCAAACTGCGCAGGGAGCACGCAATAATGATCCTAGTGGCCCCATTTGTGCCCAGACAGATTTGGTTCCTTTGTTGATTCAACTATCATCAAAGAACCCCGCTCACGTTGCCGCTCAGCTCCCCTACTGTCTCAGGAGAAGGGTTCACTTGTCCACCCGGACCTACGTTCCTTGAACCTGCATGCTTGGCTCCTAGAGACATAGCCATTTTGCGTCACGGGGTCTCGCAAGAGGTTGCAGAAGTCCTTTCTGCAGCCAGAAAGCCGGCAACGCATGCGACGTACGCCATGAAATGGCGCCGTTTTTGTGTATGGTCGCGAGCACGCGACCTTTCCCCTTTAGGTTGTCCTGTGGGAGTAATTACGAATATTTGCTCTCCTCTTTCATTGGTCTAGCCTACTCCTCTATTAAAGTGCCTCTGTGCCATTTCCGGCTTACCACCTCCCGGTAGAGGAAATCGTGCGATAAGCTCAGGTAGGGCGCCTCTCGAGAATTTCTTAGGGGAGTGTTGCACCTTAGACCTCCTATTAGAGACCCTGTGCCTCCTTGGGATTTGCTTTTTGTCCTTGAACAGCTCACGCTTCCCCCCTTTGAACCTGCCGCGGATTGCGAGCTACGTTTTCTGTCGTGGAAAACGTTGTTTTTAGTTGCTGTTACCTCGGCAAGAAGAATTTCTGAACTTCACGCTCTCATGTGCAAAGAGCCTTATTTAGTTTTCCACTGGGACAGAGTATCCCTGAGGACGAACCCTAAATTCTTGCCTAAGGTGGTTTCTTCGCTCACTCTGAACCAGGATATCGACCTTCCGGTCTACTTCCCGAACTACTCTAATAGAGAGGCTCTGCTCCATACCCTGGATGTTCACGCAGCCTGAGGTTTTACCTCAACAGAACTCAGTCCTTCGTAGTTCTGAGCAGCTTTTCATTTCTTCTCTGAGAGAATGATGGGCCAATCAGTATCCAAACAGTCCCTTTCTCGCTGGCTTGTCCAGTGTATTTCTCACTGTTATGGTATCAAACAAAGCCCTCCCGGGTACAGTCCGGGTCATTCCACTAGAGGTGGCTACTTCCTTTGCAGCGCTCAAAATGTTTCCACTTCTGCTATATGCGCTGCAGCCACTTGGAGTTCTGTGCATACCTTTATCAGGCATTATAGCCTGGACACGCCTCTCGGGCGAAGGGCTGGTTTTGGTTTGGCGTGCTTAGGGGTCTCCTGTCCTAGGTTCAGGACCTGGTTTTATCCTTTATTTTCCTCCTCCGGATTTTCTGACAGCGCTACTGCTTGGGAATCAGTCCTAATGGGGGTCTGCTGCAAGAGCTGTGTCTCGAAGTAAGATAGTACAGTTACGTAAGAACTCAACAACAGTAGATCTTCGAGAACAGCTCTTGCAGCAGGTACCTTCCCGCCCACCTTCCCCTTTGAGGAAGCATGGCTCAGTCTTTCTGAGCAGGAATTGTTATCTTCTGTCTTCTGATGGCGAATCCTAGGTCTCCCATTTTGATGTCAGCCTGCGGCAAGAAGTCTCCGTGGGAGAACTGGGGAATCCGTGGGACCGCCTTTGTACCACACGCCTGACGCCGGAGGCGGGACCGGCGTCACGGTCCCCTGCCAGTAGTTAGCTAGCTAGAATTTTTCCATGGGGTCCTGGCGCCTGGCGGCTTCGGTCCTAATGGTGTAACCTGCTGCAAGAGCTGTTCTCGAAGATCTACTGTTACGGTAAGTTCTTACGTAACTGTACTTTCTCTGTTTATAGAAGTGGCCTAGACATTTGAAATGCAGACTGAGCAGGATTGTGACATTACAAATTTTCAATTTTACATAGATTTTACAACAGGGAAAAAATGCAACCTAAGTACAAATGGATACAGGTATGAGAACAAACTTTGTAAAAGTGCATAGACCAGAGTCACACTCTACAACACATGTAAGCATTAAGCCACGTTGTAACACGGCTCAGTCTCGACCGCTGAAATGCAGCGCCACGATTCTCCTAATGGCCACAGCTGACTGAACCCGAGCGGGTATTAAGCCACAGGTAACGACCGCTTGGTCAGTACCAGCTCTGGCCATGGAGGCTACCAGGTGGAACCCACTCTGATGAGCCTGTGACCCCCTGCTGTCTCTGTAGTGACAGCAGTTTTGTGGGAAAGGCAGGGAAAACTTTAAACAGGTTTCTAACATGGATCTCCGCAGAGCAGGGGAGTACAGCAGTCAGAGTGGCCGACCTGGCACAGCTGACTGAAACCGAGCGGGTATTAACCCACAGGTAATGCCCGCTCGGTCAGTACCAGCTGTGGCCATGGAGACACTAGAGGGCACCCACCTGCCGAGTCACCACCGTGGGGTGCCAACGGCGGTGCTGCAGACCCTGGCCACCCCCCTGACTCCCGTCAGCAACAAGCTCCCTAGCCGAGGTACGCAGTCCTGTGTACCCCGGAAGAGCAGCGCACTAAACAATTAGCTACAGAAATCATTCATCAGTGCTCCACCAATGTAGAATCCTGACCTGTGTCCTGTGCCTGTAAGTGGAATAAACAAAGTTACCTGCCCGATCTGTGTCCCGTCTCTTCTGTGCAGAGGGCGCTGGAAGCCTAGAGTTCGCCCGGCGGTGGCGCTGGGAAACGGCTCGTGTCCGCTGCGCTGACCTGTTACAAGCGCGTGAATCACCTTCAGCGTCAGGCTCTGCGTGGATTAATGCCGCTGGGCGGTTGGACCCCTCGGGCTGCGCCCTCAGGCACCAACCCCCCCAGCAAGCATTAATCCACCAGCAGAGCCTTCCTCTGGCGGTGATTAATGCTTACATGAGGGAGGCATCTAGTGGGGAATTAATGCATGGTTGGCAGGGGTGGCACAAGGCCAAAGGCCTACAATTACCCAACCATGCATTAATTCCCCATTAGATGCCTCCTTTGGAGTGGCTTAATGCTCTTGTAACATGGTCATTTTGGGGTTTACATTAACGTTTGGTTTTCTTTAGTAATGTTCAAGAACTATATACACAGTTGTTGTGCTGTTGACACGTTTCATGCACTTTTCTCACTACACTGAAACTAACAGATTTATTAATATGCTGATGTTGTGAGAACAACAGCACAGATTTGTACTCATTAACCTTCGTATAACATTTATTTTTATTTCTTAAACTATTGTACACGGCTTTTATTTATATAACCTGAGTAGGAGGTCCCAGATTTCTGCATCTATACGCTCCGCGATGTCGGCTGATCCATTCTTCTCAATTTTACATATCTGGTGACCTTCCGTGTTGTGTCTCTGTGACTGCTCCAATGTCATTTACAGTAGATCGGATGCTTTGTACCATGGTTCCGTTACTATCTAATATCATATTAATAAGATTACTGTACGTTACTCGTACTGCTTTGCATTCTCACTACTCAGTGTTTCGCTGCAATAGTGAAATGTCACTGTTTAATGCACAGTGAACGACTGAGACTTTATTGTAATTCGGCAGTGATAGACATGCTGCAGATAGCATAGGCATTGTCTGATATGGATATACTTTGGTGGTGCTCCCTGTAATGTTTTCAGGGTCATTTATGGATGACACGTCCCGTGTGCTTCTGACTCCTGCAGCAGGTACTGATGATCGCAATAATTTAATTATTATGTGTTTCTCACAATTTCTACCATGCAACAGTCGTCTGATTTATTTAGTGTTTCTTATTAGCTAATATAACAGTTTGATTTCTTGAGACATAGTCACAAGCATTAGGGTAGGTGGGTGGGAAGGACAAAGAACGACTTTGTTCACTTTGGACACTTACATATATGTGCTGCTTATTTCTTCTCTGTCGCTGACTTTGGTATTTCAGTTTGGAGCGGGCATAATTGCTAAATTAATGCCATCTCCAAACGGCAACACATGATGCTTTTTAACCTATCAGTTTTGTCCGTTTAGGTTTGTCTGTCTTTGCCACGTTACAATTCCAGTTGCATCAGTACTGTAAGTGATGGTAAAGATTTGTGTGTAAGAAAAAAAATAAACCCAACAGCCTGAAGAGTGAGTTGCATAATTACAGTACCTTGTTACACCCCTGAGGTGCAAATTTTCTTGAGTTATTGCAAACCTTTACTTTTTGTGGTTTCTATAATATATTTTGGTAGAGGAAAATGACTATTTTTTTTAACTTTTTCAGAAATTTGTGACAGTTTTCAGTACTGGAAGACTAAATGAGGTATTGATAAGCTCAGTTACTTACCTGATTAGGTTTGCATGGGACAGGCACTGTAGCTGTGTGTCTCACAGCTAGCAGAAAGTGGGCGTGTCTGCTAGAGCTGCATGTCAGAAGCTGCATCGTGGCTGCTGGCGGTGAAGAATCCGGACATAAGAAAAATGTACTGTGTTTCTCTGTGACTTCTTCATGAAAGATGTTTTGACACCCGTAGTTCATTCAGTGCAGACTGAGTTGAAATCGTGTGTTTGTATTTCTGAAAGTAATTGCATTTAAAGTTCTTTTCAGCATTTTGTCTGCTGTGCCAAAGGTGTACGAGTCTCTTTAATGTTACTGTAGCTGCAGGTAATATGCCCCCATCTTTCTCTCTGATTTGTTTGTGAAAGGTGTTCAGGAGCTGCTGGATAATTTGATGCCTTTTATTGGACGGTATAGTACACAAGCTTTCGGGGCCCCATAGGTCCCCTCTTCAGGTGTATTTGCAACTGAAGAAGGGACCTGTGGAGCCTCAAAAGCTTGTATACTACACCATATTTGTACAAGAAATAAGTTGGTCCAATAAAAGGTATCAAACTATTCAGCGACTCCTGTTATCCAAGGACCAGTATGGCTAAAATCCCTTTTTTACTACTGAAAGTTGTTCAAAAACCTGTACTTGTTTAAGTGTGTAGAGTAGACTGATGACTGCTGTCACTTATTGTTGTATTTCTGAATGTTTCTTGGCTTAAGGGTCGGGGTGGAGACTGAAATTCCAAATATCTGTAAATTGTAATGTTTTTCTTTCTAATATCTTGTTGTTTCTAACTTCGGATTTCCTACCGACATAAACATTTATTTTTACGTTCGCTTGTGCGCATGCGCAAGGAACGTCTTGGGAGAATGGGACACTTTGGAGGTGTGCCCTCCCCTGCAATCTCTGCTCCATTGAGCAGGCGGCAGTCCTGCACTATCGGAATGTTGTGTTATGATAAAGCGTGGTCTTCTTCAAAGAAAACCACCGCTGTCATACACAGCACCGCATCACCGCTCCACAATCTTTACTGCCATGCTGGGAGCCCACCCCAGCATGGCTCAACGCCCCGCTGCCCGCCGACGGGGTGCCTAATCCCGTCGGCTCCAGGCCCCCAGCCATCCTTCTGCGCTGGGAGCCCACCCCAGTGTGGCAAATGTCCGCCCAGCGTCATCTGCCGGCGGGGTGCCCAATCCCGTCGGCTCCACGGCCCCCAGACATCCTTCTGCCACGCTGGGAGCCACCCCAGCATGGCAAACGCCCCTCGCGCCTGTTTTTTTTTAACCTGTAAATCAACGGTCCCATGGCGCTCTCCCAGGCCCCTCCCACAACCCACACCCACCCACTCGGACCCCGCCTCCCCACCCCCACCCCATACTTACTCCGGAGCTCGGTGGCACGATCTGCGTGGATCGGGAACACGTCTGCACTCTTCAAAGCCAACATGAACTGAGGAAATGCCGTAAGCTGTATAATGGGCTAGATGGGGGTTTTCAACTCTGTGTGCATATCTCAGGCATTTTTGAATTTTGCACAAATTTTCAACATGGGGTTTGGGACCCTTCTCATGAGTGATGTCACTGTCACATGCTATTCGGCCCGGCGGTGATTTCGCAGTCACTGCACAAAATCACCATTCGGCCTGAATAATGCCATGACAGTGACATCATTCACGCAGAAGGGGTCCCAAAACCCCATGTTGAAAATTTGCAAAATTCAAAAAATGACTGTTTTATTTAGCGCAATGCATGCAGTTCCTACGCAGGCTCGTAAGTTTGCGAATTTTCAATATTTTCACTCCAGATTTTCAACATTGCCATTTTACCACACCTCCTTGTGAGCAGTACAGCTGTCATTTTTCACATCCTGCCCAAAATGTGCTTCCGCCCGTGTAGCGCACAATGGCGCAGTCGGTGTGCGAAATCAATGTATGGGACACATTAAGAAAATCACTGTGACACTGTTCATTAGCAGAGGTCTTAAAATGGCTATGTTGAAAATTTGGTGAAAAAATTCCTAAAAATGACTGTCTTACGAGCGTGCGTTGCGCAGTTCCTACGCATGCTCGTGGGTTCCGAATTTTCAATATTTCCACTCCAGATTTTCAACATTGCCATTTTACCACACCTTCTTATGAGCAGTACAGCTGTCATTTTTCACATCTCACCCAAAACGTGTTTCCACCCATGTAGCGCACAATGGCACAGTCGGTGTGCAAAATCAATGTATGGGACACATTAAGAAAATCACAGTGACACTGTTCATGTGCAGAGGTCTTAAAATGGCTATGTTGAAAATTTGGTGAAAATTCTAAAATTGACTGTTTTACGAATTGTGTTGCGCAGTTCACGCACGCAACAGTAAGTTTGCGAATTTTCAATATTTTCACTCCAGATTTTCAACATTGCCATTTTACCACACTCTTATGAGCAGTATAGCTGTCATTTGTTACATCCTGCCCAAAACATGTTTCCCGCCCATGTAGCTCATAAATGGCGCAGTCGGTGTGCGAAATCAATGTATGGGACACATTAAGAAAATCACAGTGACACTGTTCATGAGCAGAGGTCTTAAAATGGCTATGTTGAAAATTTGGTGAAAAAATTCCTAAAAATTACTGTTTTACAAGCGTGTGTTGCGCAGTTCCTACGTACGCTCGTAAGTTCGCGAATTTTCAATATTTTCACTCCAATGACTTCCAAATACCTAAACAGCACATAGAAGCAAGCAACATTCGGCATTGACAAATGCTTGTACTTCTTTGTCACTGATTTTTTTAAGCCATGTCCAAGTGCCAAATACCACTGCAAATACCTGCAAGCGAACGTTCGGCATTGACAAATGCTTGTTCTGTTGTGGGTCTGGTTTTGACCCATTTCTTAAGCTCTGTTGTATTGCAGCTGTGGGTGGTCAAGTGAGCTGCAAAAGGTTGCATGGTAAAAATGTTATTTCAGCAGAGTTTGTGTACATCTGTGTGTTTTTATTTTTATTTATTTGGAGGATGAAACAAAATGTTGAGAATGTATTTTTTGTGAATGTGTTTTTTAAGCTGAGGTTGAAAAATGTCACATTTGTTTTATTGATGTAATTGATTGTTTAGTTTGGGGTGTTTCTTCTTGATAATGTCACAGTTGGTTTAGATATTAGAATATCCTTAGTTCTTCATGATGTCCCAGTTGTCGGCAGTATGTTTTTTTTCTGGTGTATTTTTAATGGGGAGAGTAGCATGTCCATATATTGGAAAGAGATTGGTTTAGTTTAACTTTGAACAGGTACAGTGATGTGATTCAGTGGGTCTTGCATATGCTGGGATACTATTCCTAATTTTCAGAGCCAGAAAGCTTAAGGATTTTTTCCTGTGTTTAAATTAATTTGGGGGGCAGAGAGTTTGAGTTGGGTAATCTAAGTGATGTGATTATTTTTATTTGTTCTGGCATGCAAGCAAATGTGTGATTCAAACAACATGAAGTCTTGCTATATTATAGACATCAGCAGTTTGATCCAGCTCTAGAACTGCCCCGGAGTGAAATGGTTAAAACCATTCCAAAATAGAATTTTGGCACGAGAACAGCTCTATCTGTGTCATTTCAAACTTGAACTGTCAGATTCTTTACTCCGCCTCAGTGAACAGTCGCTCTGGAGATTTCTCCTTCTGCTCGGTTCATTTCTCGGTTTAAAAAGTGTTTTCTCGGTTGGATTTAACGAGAATAGTTTATTTAACACATAAAACCGTTCGGTTCAAGCTCTATCTGTGGTAACCGTAAGTAAATGAAGGTTTTGTCTGTGTGGAACTTGTAAGTTATCGGTTCGGTTTTGAACCGATCAGTGGGTTTAAAACTCATTTAAAACTAAAAGTTACTATTTTAGAGTGCGGTTCCCGGTTCTTATCGGTTCTAAAAAAACTGGATTTATTACGTTTTTTTCCAATACCCGTGACACGGTTAGGAACCGATAAGGGTGTCTTGCCTGGCACTGCCGTTAAAAGGGCAAGTTTTTGGTTAGGCTGGCATTATGTCTGAAAACCCAAAAGAAAACCGGGCCCACTGGGTTTCAACACTGTGATGTTTGTGGGAAGTCTTTGCCAAGGCTGACCCACACCCACATGTGTTTATTGTCTGAGGTTTGACCACCTCCAGTCAGACTGCCAGATATGTAAGAATTTCCCTGCAGCCACCCTGGAAAAAGATTGGGCAGGCTCAAGGGCGAGAAGGCAAAAGTCCGCTGACCGGATGGCCAGCCGGTTGGTGCCAACCCGAACCAGAGAGATGCCCTCTGACCAGGGCCAGACTTCCTCGGGCAAAAGAAAAGCTGGTTCTGAGGAACCAATTCCAGTAAAGAAAACGAGAAAATCAGCAGGTCTGGAGTCCAAAATTCCTTCTCCAACTGCTGCAGAGATAGCAAAAGCCATACAAATTGTCCAGTCACTGTCTCAGGGTCCGTCCGAACCACCACTATCTGGTAAAAGGTCGGTTCGTCCGGTCCCAGTGGTTCAGGATTATGATATTGAGGAATTTTATGAACCAGAGGAGGGGGAGGAGGATTATGAACAATATGAATGTGGCTGGGAAGGTCTGGGTGTGCCCATTGAACCGGACATCTCCCCAGACAGACCTTTAGAATCTCCCCCTATGCTGTCTGAGCCCCCATCTCATTTTATGTTTTATAAAAAAGTTGCTGAAACCCTCCAGCTTCCTTTAGAAGAGGCTGTGGATGAGCAAGAGGAGCCTGATTTTGTAGAAATGATGGATATTCCAGAGTCTAGGAGATTGTCTATTCCTTTACATAAGTCTTTTAGGAAACAAACAATTAAAATTTTAAAAGCTCCTAATTCTGTGCCTCCTGTAGATAAAAAGATGGACAGAAGGTATACATTGTCAGGCCCTGATACAGAATTCCTTTCTCAGCAATGCAGTCATGTTGGGGTAGTTCAGGCTGCTGCCTGTGATAAAGCTAATATTCCCTTGGCTTCACGTCCTCCTGACAAGGATTCCAGGAAGATTGATGCCATGGCAAAAAAACAGTATATGGCAGCCTCTCTGGGACTCAGGCAAGCAAATTATATGGCTTATGTAGCTAGGTATCAGAAATCTAGATGGGATACTGTTATGCAATTGGCCAAGCAGGCCCATGGCCAGCTGGCTAGTGAACTAGAACAGGTGGCTGCTGATGGCATTGAAGCCTCTAAGGTTCAGTTTCATGCTGCTGTGGATGTTAATAATGTTTCCTCTAGGTCATGGCCACATCTGTAGCTCCGTCAGGTTGGCCTGGCTCAGGTGTACTAGTTTGTCACAGGATACCCAGACTAAGGCTATGGATTGTAGTGGTGGGAAATTCTCTGTTTGGAGAGCAGACAGAGAATTACATGAAGAAGATGGATGAATATAGGACTACTTACAAGAGTGCCCAGGCTAAGGAGCAAGCCACTCCTCAAAGGCATACCCCAGGGGTAGGCAGGCCTTTTCACAGGCCTTCTACCAGACTCAGGCCTCCTCTGCCTATGCTCAGAGGGGCTTCTTCAGAGGCAGGGGCAGACGAGGGGTGGGCAGACCTACTCCCACCCCCCAGCCTAAAGCTCCTGCGAAACAGGCACCCTGATGGGGTACCCAGGGCCGATTCTCCTGACCAGTGGGGGGCAGGCTGGCTTACTTCAGTCAGAATTGGGCTTCTTTAACCTCAGACAAGTGGGTTCTGGAAGTAGTTAGCCAGGGTCTGGTTCTCAACTTCAAAAGTTTCCCAAGTTGAGAAGCAGACTTTTCTACCTGCAAGTGCTTCAGAGACCCTCGCTCTGGAAACAGAGGTCTCATCCCTGTTAGCTCTCAGAGCAGTAGAAAGGGTTCCTCCCCTGCATCAGGGCAGGGGTCTGTATTCCAGATACTTCCTTACCCCAAAAAAGACAGGAGAATGGCGGCCCATTTTAGATCTCAGATATCTGAACAAGCATCTTTTGAAACCAAAGTTCAAAATGGTAACTCTGGCAATGATTTTACCTTCCCTAAGGCCAGGGGACTGGCTAGCCTCCCTGTACCTCAAGGATGCCTATTTCCATGTCCTAATCAGAAGATCCCATCGAAAGTACCTCAGATTCGAACTGCCCTCAGGTCATTACCAGTTCAGAGCAATGCCCTTCGGCCTTACCTCTGCTCCAAGGGTATTCATAAAGTGTCTAGCAGTGGCAGTGGCCCACTTAAGGAGGCAGAGGATTGCTGTTTTTCCCTATCTAGACGACTGGCTCATTGTAGGCCAGTTCCCAGAACAGGTAAAATCTCACCTGCAGGTTACCCAGCAGCTTCTCACCTCCCTGGGTTTTCTGCTAAACCTACCAAAGTCGGTTCTGGAACCAGTCCAGGTACTCACCTTAGGGGCAGAATTGGACACAAAGCTAGCCAGGGCCTTTCTTCCCAGAAAGGGTAAGGAATTTAGTGGCTCTGGCCTCTTCCTTCACTCTGCAGGTCTCTCGACCAGCAAGACACTTTCTGCAGCTCCTGGGGCACATGGCTGCATCCACAGCTGTTGTGCAGGGAGCCAGATTTCAGATGAGAGACATTCAGTTTCACTTAAGAACCTTTTGGTCTCAGAGAAGAGACCCCCTTTCCAAGTTGGTCCCAGTGACTCGAACCTTGATCCTAGCTCTCCAGTGGTGGCAGGATCAGAGCAATTTAAGGCGGGGTCCCTTCATTTCCCTTCTCACGACTTGACTCTCACTACAGATGCTTCCCTTCTGGGTTGGGAGCCCACATGGGCGACCTTTCCACTCAGGAGTTTGGTCCCCCAGGAATCTCTGCTCCACATCAATTTGCTGGAACTCAGAGCTGTCTTTTTAGCTCTTCAAGCTTTTCTGCATCTGTCCATGACAAGGTGACACAAGTCAGAACAGACAACACCACAACAATGTGGTACATCAACAAACAGGGGGCACTTCGGTCTTGAGCCTTGTGCACCGAGGCAATGAAGTTGTGTCTCTGGCCTATTCCCTGAACACTTCCCTCATATCAGTTCATCTTCCAGGAAGGACAATGTCCTAGCGGATGCCCTCAGCAGGATTTCTCAGGGCCATCACGAATGGTCCCTGGATCCTAAAGTGCTGGGGATAGTTTTTGCCAGGTGGGCATCCCTCAGATAGATCTTTTGCAGCCCCAGACAATCACAAACTTCCTCTGTTCTGTTGCAGGCCTCCAGTGCTGGGCTCAGTTTCCCTGGATGCCCTTCTTCTGGATTGGAGGAAGTTCCTTTATGCTTCCCCTTCCTCTCCTATTCAAAGTACTAGTCAAAATCAGATCTCAGCCTTGCAGGGTGATTCTGATTGCCCCGGATTGGGCCAGGCAGCCCTGGTGCCCACTCCTTCTGTCTCTGACAGTCCATCTTCCCCTGTGCCTCCCCAGGAATCACAATCTGTTGACTTGTGCCCAGGGAAGGGTTTGGTATCCGGACCTCAAATCCCTCAACCTCAAGGCCTGGCTCTTGAGGAGTTAGAGTTTGCTGATTTACACCTCTTTCAGGGTGTTCTTGAGATCCTAAAGGCTTCCAGAAAGCCTTCCACTAGGGCTATTTATAGTTCTAAATGGAAAAGGTTTTCCATTTGGTGTGCTGGGAAAAATATTTCCCCAGAATCTGCTGAATTGCCCATTTTGTTAGATTACATGGTACATCTTAATTCCTTGGGTCTCAGACCAGCTACCCTGAGAGTTCATTTGGCAGCTGTGTCTGCTTTTGTGTCAGCAGGAAAGTCATCCCTCTTTCCTCTCATCCTGTGTTTTCCAAGTTTTTAAAGGATTACTCCATACTAATCCTCCTTTTGGGAACCGCCCTGCTTGGGACCTTAATGTTTGCATTGCCCAGTTATTGCAACCCCTTTTGAACCTCTGTCTTCTGCAGAGCTTAAGTACCTAACTTGGAAAACTGTTTTTCTAGTGGCTATCACTTCTGCCAGACGACAAGTGAATTGTAAGCCTTGTCAGTGGAGACTGACTTTATTTCTTTCCACAGGGATAAGGTAGTCCTTAGGACTAATAGGAAGTTTTTGCCTAAGGTGGTTTCAGATTTCCATCTTAATCAATCTATCTCCCTTCCAGTATTTTTCACTGATCACTTCTCTTCGGGTGAGAGGAGATTGCACAGCCTGGATGTTAAGAGAGCTCTTAGTTATTATATAGAGCGTACCAAAGGTCACAGGTTCGAATCCCTCCAACTTTTCCTTACCTATGGTGAAGTTGGGAAAGGCAAACCTGCCACTAAGAGATCAATAGCCAGGTGGATTGTCTCTTGTATCCAATTTTGTTATCAGAAGTGGGCAGAGCCCCCGGTTTGAGGGCTCATTCTACCAGGGGCACAGAAGTGCCTCTAGCTGCTGCCAGAGATATCCCTTTATTAGAGATTTGCCAGGCTGCTACTTGGAAAACGGTGACACTTTTACCAAGCATTACCCCTGATGTCCAGGCCAGGAGAGATGCTCGTTTGGCACAGCTGTTCTTCAGAGCCTATTCCCTAAGTAGGTTCTGCCCCTCCTCCATGGAGGTACTGCTGTGTAGTTCTGCTAATGTCTATAATATAGCAAGATTTCATGTTGTTTGAAGAAAAATACTCACCTTAGTAATGTTGTTTCTTCTAATGGAGTCTTGCTATATTATAGACCTCCCCAACCTGCCCCTCTCAGAACCTCTACTTGGTGGGGTGTGGGCAACTTAGTGGGCACTACTTATGTCCTGTTAGCATTTTGTCCCTTTGGGACTTTGGGGTGTATGTAATGCTGTGTGTGTTTTATTATACTTAGGTTCCATTTTCATATTATTAGAATGGTGTTAGTATTTTGGTCCCCTGACTTGAGTCTTGGGTGTTGGGACCATCAATGGTTGTTATTATTTAGGTAACCATTTGGCTAGTGTAGGTTACAGCTTCCACACAGACCTTAGTGAGTTTGGCTCGTAAAGATCTGACAGTTCAAGTTTGAAATGACACAGATAGAGCTGCTCTCGTGCCAAAATTCTATTTTGGAATGGTTGTAACCATTTCACTCTGGGGCAGTTCTAGAGCTGGATCAAACTGCTAATGTCTATAATATTGCAAGACTCCATTAGAAGAAACAACATTACTAAGGTGAGTAATTTTTTCTTACTGTCCAGCATTAGAATGTTATGGATAAAGTTCATAAATGTCCATCAAGGATGCATAAATTGTTCATGAATGTTCTTGAATTGTGCAGGGACATTAAATGGCATTTCTGTGTTCCTGAACGTAAAGGTTTATAAAGGCCATGAAAGATCATGAAACACCTCCACTGAAGTGCGAAATTCCACACTTCGCATTGAAAACTTCGTGATTCAGGCAGAGTTGAAGTTGCTGAGGGCAGTGAAAAGTTTGAAAAATGCCATAAATGTGAATTTCCGCCACTTTGCGGTAACTTTGCCAGCGAATTAAAACTTCGGCACATCTCTACTTGTAGGACTTTTGGTGCAACCCCAACACAACTTTAGTTGCTCTCCTCTGGACTGTCTTCAGTTTGTCTATGTCTGTGGAGGTGCAGCCTTCAGAACTGGACACAGTACTCCAGGTGGGGTCTTACCAGTGAGCGATATAGTGGCAACATCACCTCCCTCCACCTGCTGGAGATACTTCTCCGTATGCATTCCAGAATCCCACTGCCCCTACCCACTGCTTTGTCACACTGCCCTCCTACTTTGAGGTCGTCAGATGTGATAACCCCAAGGTCCCTTTCCTGCTTAGTGACTGACAGTACCACCCCCCCTTCCCCATCATGCACTCAGTTCTTGGGTTCCTATGCCTTAGATACTGTACATGACAACATTTTCTAATGAATGGCTTTTCTTACTAAGCATTTTATAATCAGAATGTACGTTATAGTTACTTTTTCCTGTTCTTTTTTCAGATGGAATCACTGCTAACCTTTATTTGCCTCGCAGAACTTATACTATCCACTCCTAAACTGAAAGCATTCTGATTTTGTGATGCTTTATAACTCTTACAGTGGGAAACATTGCATTCTAATATGAAAATTAGTTATGCAGATTTATTTTTGTCTCAGTTCATCGTCGTCCTTTAAAGGTTTTGTAACTTCATTACTTTGTGTTGATGAACAGTTCCTGAACTTGGTTTATGAACTGTATTGAAGCACAGGTTGGTAACATTAATGGATGTTCATGAACCATTCCTGAATGTTCATCAGAGTTCAAGAGTTGATAAACTACATATCTCCTGGATCAGCATGAATATTTGCAGGACCAGTTACTTGTCCCAACCTTCTATAGGGGTCATCTTATAACGTTTTAGGACTGATAGGCTTGGTCTATGTCCTGGGTGTCCTCAAATCCAGATCAGCATCAACTGGCGCTTTGACTCCTGAATAAGGGAGATGCTTCAAGACAAGGTATTCTGAAAGTTTGCTTCCATGACTTGTGTCAAAGTTTGGGTAATCGTCAAGGAGTGGGCTCAGAATCTGGGGCTCCAACCGAGAAAGGCATCTGCGATAAACATTCTAGAATTCCGTCATGCAGGAGTAGATATAGAGAATAATGGATGGGGAAGGGTTTGATATGAGAATTTAATGCACACCCGAGTTGTGGGATGCTACATAAACCCCAAGGGTGAAACCCGAGGGGTTTATCAAAGCATCCCACAACAAGGGTGTGCATTAAATTCTCATATGAAACACCCTCCCCATCTTTTATTTTTTATAATAACAGACCAGCAATTTTTCTCCAGCAGTTTGTGAGACTGTTTGGCCCCGCCCACATACAGAATATTGGCCAATGAGGCAGCAGCATAGTTTGACTGGCATAGCTCATGAATGTCATAACAACCAGCTGGTTGTTATGGAAAATATCAACCTGGTCAGTACATTGAGAGAAACTGCTGACCAGTTATTATAGCAGTTTATCAGCAAGTACTCTGCCTGTTTAAATATCCACTTCGGGCACAGTATTGTGGAACTGAGAGGCAATTCCCTTGGTGCTCATTCCAAAGTGAGTAGATTCTTCAGATTGGTTAGCCAGCCCAGATTGCTCTGTAGACCTGCAGTGGCTCCATGGGACCTTCATTTAGTTCTAAATGCACCTTATGCCCATCTTTTGAACTATTAGCCCAGGTCTACTAAGAATTGCTTTCTAGCAGGACTTGTTTTTCTGGTAGCCATTTAGTCTGCCAAAAAAAAACAGCAAAATCTCAGTTCTTTCCTGTAAGGAGCTGTCTTATTTTCCGTCTGGATAAAGTTGTTTTTTTGTACTGTGCCTGCTCTTCTTCTTAAGGTTCCCACAATGTTTCATGTAAACCAGGAAGTGAAGCTACTGTCTCTTTGTGTGAAACTGAGTACTGAGAAGGAGCTACAGCTTCATAAGTTAGATGTTTGTAGAGTGGTCAGAACACACCTTGTGAGAACTCAATCCTTTCACCAGTCAGAAAATCTGTTTGTTTTGTATGATTCAGCAAGAAGATGCCAGACGGCTGCTAGGGAACCTTTGGCTAGATAGATGTGTTAGATTGTGCATTAACAACAAAGTGTCACACCAGAAGTGAAAGCCTAGCATTGGAGGATGCACATCTGACCAGGGCTTTGGCAGCATCCTGCGCTGGAAGAGAACAAGCCTTATTACCTGAGTAGTGAAAAGCAGGCACGTGATTCTCACTACATAAGACTCACAAAGCATTACATAGTGGAGTTTCTGAGTTCCTCAGATTCAGCATTCAGGCACAAAGCAGTGCAGGCGACAGTAAAAAAATTGAATTAACCAGTATGAGGGAAATGATTCTTCATCTTTGTGAAGTTATCGCGCCACTTTGTATATCTCAGCTGCTATGACAAACCCAGTGATAATGCTGAGCAACACAGAAGAAATTCTGTTAGACTTACTGTCATTTTATTTTCTCCAATATTGTCACAGGGGCACACCTAGCAGTTTTTCTTTCTCTATGAAAATATTTTGTCAGCAATATTAAACCCAGAAAATGTATTACATGGATGGGGATTCACTAAAATACCACCAACAACTTAGTCTGATTATGTCCATCATTTCGCATCTGTCTGTATCTTCCCCCTCTCTCTGGGATAAGGTTGAAAATTGGAAGAACTGCCTAGTCCTCCTTTCCTGGTCAATAAAACTAACTAAATACATTTTTTCTCCATAGGGCAAAACTGTGGAGGAAAAACGCCCATAGGCCAAAATTATGACCACCAAAACAAACAACTCATCAACCAATTAAACTATTAAACACATAAATTTACAAACTAGCCAAATTGATTGACAAAAATGTAAATGTTCATGTAGACACCTAAAAAGAGCCCCAAATCTGCAAAAAAGCCTACAACACAATAAAAATCACAGCATGAATCCAGCAAAAACAGACTGCAAAACACAAATGACACTACCAGAACCCTGCAAAAATGACAGCTCCCATAAACCAAGAAATCACCCATTCTCTCATCAGACAGCGAAGTCCCTTGATCTTCCACAGGCCTTACCACATGCCATCTCTTTTAGGATTCTGCAGCCAATCTTGTGTTCCAGATGTCATCCTCTGCAGGCTGCTGTCATGCCACTTAAATGCCATCCTGAACAAAGTCCCTGGTGGCTATGCATTGTGCTCACAACACTGTCAACCTGCTGCTTAAATGCCATGCTGCAAAGGGAAGACTGCCACCCCTCCATCCCTTTTCTTATAGGGCAGAGCACAAAAGCACACAAAAATTATCATATGCAACATCACGTATATGCGTGCTAATGCTGTACTGACATAGTGTGTGCTCCTCTGGGTGTGCACATGTGCAAAAACAACTTGGAAAAGCTGGAACAATCGTAAATGCAGTCTAAAATTAAATCTCATCATCCCTATCTATTACATTAAATAAAGGATGGGAAACTGCAATATGCAGAGCTACATATCATTTGAGGGGGCTAATGAGGGCAGTAATGCCACTTGCCCTTTGGACTCATTACTTATAGCCCTCTTTAGCCCCTCAATATATATATTTATCTTTGTAATCCACAGTTGCCTATGTATACTGTATGTATACAATATATATATATTTATATATAGAGAGAGAGACTTTACAGTCATTGTGTATTCATTCACAGGGTACACCTAAGTGAAAAATAAATGTTTATTTTGCATGTTGCAATGTCAGAATCCATTTATTTTCACTTAGCAGCTTCCATTTGACCGACATCCCCAAACAACCAATTAACAACAGAATCCTCTCAACCTGAAATATGATAAAATTGTTGTTCAAAACTTCAAGAATCTCAGCCTCTGCCATTCTGATTTTCTGCATTGCTTCTAACTTTTACTATTCGTCTCCATCAACATTTGTGCTTTTAATCTGGCCATATGTTAATATATCTACTCTGGATTGCACACAGATCCTCTCATCTGACTTAGTCAGAAATTCCAAACATGCTCCCGAGTCTCGCTATCACACATAAAGGAGCCACAAAACAAGACCCAAGGCAGCAAAAAAAAACTCATTCTATACACACAGATGTTCATCACTTTGGAAAATTGTTTCCTTTCCTTTTCCTCTGTTGTGTACTGCTGTTCCACTGAAGCACTGTCGGTTCTGAGTTGTTACTTTATTGCTTTCCAGTCTTGACTCCGAGTCCACTATAGCAAAATTCCTTGGGTTCAGAAAGGAAACCACAGTTTACTTTTCAGGCTACACTGATTTAAGACCTGAACCTTTCAGGTTCCTTAGATATTGGCCTACAATAGGTTATTTTATTTGTCTCATGATGGAAACATATTTAAAAGTTATGTGTTTAAAAACCGGCGCATGTACAGACTCTGGAAAAAAATAGCTGAAAAATATGACACTTTTTATTTTATTTTTATTTTTTTACTCATGACTTTTCAAGTCGGTCGCTAACAAAAATAAGCAGTCATGTTTGCCTGCTGCTAGAAAACTGCCCCGAGTATGATGATTTTAATTCATGATTCACTTACAAGTCAATCACGAATGGAAAAAAAATTGCTTTTTTATCCCATTTCCAATACCAGCTGCCCAGTTCCGGTTTCAGATACTTCTACTCCCACCCCCCCCAACAACCCCTTTCCCGACACTTGGTGACCAACCCTGGTGTCAGGTGTCTTTTTATTTATATAAAAAAAATTTGCAACCACTGGGAGCCCAATCTTGGTAGCTCACTTTGAATACTTCCTCGCCCAAAGTACAAAATATATTCCCCGCCCTCACCCACTCCTTAGGCCCCATGCTATACTTGTGCCCTTCACCACTCCAGTACAAACTGTTTGTGCAGTCCCATGGTGGGCAGCCACCGCAGCCCTTCCTATACCTTGGCCTGTCTCCTACTTCTTGGCCTTGATCTCTGCTGTCAATCACTGGGCCAGAATTCACAAAACGTTGCCCCGGCACAAACCCAGTTTTGTGCTGAGTTGGTATTTATAAAAAACAAGTTTGCACATAAAAACTGGGTTTGCACCGGAACAAAGTGTAGAGGGGGCCACAGTGCAGATGATGGGGAGGGGATGTGAATATCGGCGCTGTCCAAGTCATAAGGCATTTGCTCTGGGCAAGGGCCTTTTGCGCAGTCCTTGATCAAGACCTTGCCTTATCCACGAGTTGGAGGTATTGCAACCCTCCCCAGGGATTGCCGCATGATAGAAAAAATATGTTTCCTTGGTGGTAGTGGTCACCTCCGCCCCCGATCACTCAGCAGTGATTCCCCACCCTCCTCTGCAAATGCCAGTCTCCGGACCGAATGTAAACAAGTCAGTATCCCTGATGCTAGTGTGCCAGCCCAATACAAAATCAATAAGTTTACCTGGAGCTAGTGATCCCCCTCATGGTCATTGATTGCTGGCCTGACAAAAAAACAAGTTTCCCTGGTGACATTGGATCCACCTGCACCCATGCTCGATGTGTATAGACATATTCCCTGGTGTCCAGTGTTCCCCCCAACCCTGATCCCCCATAATAGCAAAGCATACCATTCCCCATGTCCAGTGTTTCCCCCCATCCTGATGCCCTTTACAGTAACGTGATACCATTTCCTGGTGTCTGGCAGATCCCTCCATGCCAGCAGGTAGTGCGCCATCATCTCTTCCTCATCCCAACCTGTCGGCGAGCCACAGCCTCCGCCTCCACCTCAGCCAGATGCTGACTGAGCTATCAGTGAGCATGTACTGTGTACAGTACATGTTCATTGACAGTTCAGTTGGCGGCTGGCCGTAATGGAGAACGGAGGGCTGTACTGGTCGTCGGCTCAGGGTTGGGATAGGGGGAAAACGGAGTGATGATGCACTACCTGCCGGGATGGGGAGGTGGGGGGTCCGTTAGACACCAGGGAATGGTATCACATTATTGTGTAAGGCATCAGGATGGGGGAAAACACTGGACATTGGGGAATGGGGTTCCTTGCTATTATGGGGGATCAGGGTAGTGGGGACACTAGACACCAGGGAATATGGCTTCTAGATCAGGCATGGGAACAGGTGGGAGGAGGGACCACTGGACACCAAGGAATACATCTGTACACTTTGGGCATTGTGGGGGGGACCACTACCACCAGGGAAACTTATTTTTCTTCTATCCGGCCAGTGATCATGGTGGGGGGTCCACTAGCACCAGGGAAACTTATAGATTTTGTATCATCCCTGCGATCACAGGGGTGGGGGAGAGGAACCAGTAGCACCAGAGATGCTTACCTATTTACATTCGGCCAGTGACTGGGGGACCACTAGCACCAGGGAGATTGGTACATGTAGTGACACAGGGTTGCCTCTGGGGTAGGAGATGGGGGGCACGCTCAACTCACCACAGCCTATGTAGGTGGGCCCATAATGGGCACGCAAATGGCCACATAGTATCTTGCATGCCCAATGGCCTCATTTACATGGCTGCTTTAGTGAATTGGAAATAGCGCACCTGCACTATTCATTGCGGAGCCATTCTCCTGGCTGCATGTTGGGGCGGCACTAGTGAGGTTAGCACTAGTGATATTGGGGTTAGTGCTGACTCCACCTGGCCCTGTTCACAGTTGGATAGCATGGTGCGCTATCCGAATGAGAATAGCAACATTTGACACATGGGCAAACGCAAAGTGCAATGTGTGTTGTGCTTTGTGATTTTTCAGGAATCTAGCCCCTGATCTGTAGACCTGGCAAAAAACAAAGTAATATAAAAAACACCCTCATTCACCCTCGAGCACCCATACCACCCTCCTCCCCTAAACCTGTGTTTAAACAATCCACTCTCACCCACTCTTTAGCACCAATACCACCTTCTTCACCTGCACCAATTTCCTCCCTTCACCTCAGCTAGCTACCATCTGCTGCTTTGGCCCCATGCCATCAATCATCAACTTAAAAGAAAAAAATCTTAAATAAACTTAAGTAAAAAAAACAAAAAACTAGTGTGCATGTGCAGGTAGTTAGTTTTATTAAAGCAAAACAACTTTGAATTGTGTGTCCCCCCAAAATATGTTTTGTGACCAGATTTAAGTGCCACTTTTATCTGAATGGGGGGGGGGGGTACATTCCACCCCTCAAATGTGGCTAAAAAAATTTACAAATAAAAAAGTTATGGGCGATTAAAAAAAAACACCCCAAAAAACATGAACTGCCCATTCTCAGGGACTAAGAATTAAAAAAAAAGGTTTTTCTATTATCAGTAACTTTAGCATTTGTTGACATTTGTAGCCAAAATTTCTGAGATGGGCTATGTATCATCCCACCAAGACCACCGAAGTGGCAACTTTCAGGCCTACCTGGTGGGTGTTTTGCTTTGTGTAGGGCCCCTTGTGAAGCATCCTAAAGGTCTGGTGCCATACCTCATGGGCCTGCTGTTTTATGTAGGGCTGCAGGAACCTGGGCAAAGTAAGGTACAGGTCTGGCGCTGTGCCCAACAGGTCTGCTGCATTACATAAGGCACACAGGGTTCTGTGCAAAATAAGCTACAGATCAGGAACTGTGACAGACGGGTCTGCTGCTTTACCTGGGGCCTGCAGGGCCCTCTGCAAATTATCTATAAGTCCGTCGCCATATCAGACAGGTCTGCTGCTTCTTATATGGCATGCTTGGCTTAACAGAGCAAGCTGCAGGTTTGAGAGCCTATACAGCAATTGCTCCTTCACGTTATGAGGTTTGGCATACTTTCTTAAAAAGTAAGGTAATTACTTGTAAACAACTACTTCAATGCTTCTGATAGGGTTATAAAGGCAATAAGGAAGCTACTGTAATGTCTGGATTTTCAAATCTACCCATCCCCTTCCCAATCCCATACCCTCATGACCAAAGGCAGGCTATAGGTCCAAGGTTGAGCCCCTTGGGTATTGGGCTTCAAATGGTAGGTCTTGGACCATACTCCAGTCATCTACTGTGGACCCCGTGCGACTCAACTAAAGTCCGGAGCTTTACTTCACTGGTGTGCCTCTGGAGCTGTGCTGCACTGGTGTGCTGTTTTACATAGAACCTGCAGGGCCTTGCATAAAACAAGCTGCAGGTTTAGGACACGACCCTGTGAACTGCTGCTTTGTGCAGGGCCCAAAAGGCCCTGCATGAAGCAAAATGTAGGTCCATGTCCATGCGCATGTGCCTCTCTGGACTGGCGGAGAGGGTCTCTTGGCTTGAGGCCGCATTGGTTATGAGTCAAGAGGCAGTCAAGCAATTCGGAGCTGCACTGGCTGGGGGTCAGATGACCATTTCTTCCACCCTGGGACCACTAGATCCAACACTGTTACCTCAAAGGTTGCTGGATAGGAGTAGTGGCTGGATTAAGATGGACTCGAGGAGGGAGGAGGTGGTGGGATGTGTTAGGTTGGGGGGGATTGTAGGCACATTCTTCAACATCTGGTTCCACTGAAAAATTCCTGCGCCGCTCTGGTGGAGTGGGATTGCCAAGAAGCACCTGTGGAAGTGGCCGAGGAGAATGTAGGGGCCCTCCCAGGAGGAGTCCCCAATTAGAGTGGAGAAGGACCTCACAGAAGGATGAAGCAACTTCTGGTGGAGGACTTAATAGTAAGGGGGATAGATTTGGGAGAGGGTAAGGGGGTGGAGAGGGAGGCCTGGTGCCATGAGATGGAGGGATGGGAAGCACGTCCTGCAGATCACTAGGGCAGCAGGTATGGCGAGGGATCTAGATATCATTGTCCACCTGGGGCTGAATGATCTGACAGGGGATGGGGCAAGCACAGTGCAGGAGTTTAGAGAAATGGGAAGAAGCCTGGGGCAGATAGCACACTCCATAGTTTTTGCAGAGGTGCTGCCTGTCCATGACAGGGGAAGGGAAGGAAAGGGAACTCTGTATCAACACCTTCAACCCATGGTTGAGGGAAGGGTGCAGAGTGGAAGGGTATGGCTACATTGGTGACTGGGAACCCATCTGGAGGGATGGGAGCCTGTACAGTGGTGACAGCGTGCATCCATCCAGGAGTGAGGTCACAGTTCTCAGTGGACGGTTTAGACATCATTTCAGTGAATGTTTAAACTAGCCAATGGGGGAAGTGGTAGCAGAAAGGGAGACAGACACTGCCCCCCCCCAACAAGCAGAAGAAGGAGTGTTTAGGGGAATCCAAGGGGAAGAGAGTCCCACCACAGAGAAGTATGTCAGGGAAGCAGAGGATTAGTGGGGGAGAAAAGTAGGGGTCCAGAAAGAAAAAGGGGGAAGCAACATAGAAACATACCACCTCGGTGGTGGGAAAGATCATGGAAGCACTTCTGAAGGAGAGATTGGTGGAACATCTGGTTGTCAATGGACTACAGGACCCAAGGCAGCATGGTTTCACCAGGGGGAGGTCATGTCAGACCAATCTCATTGAATTTTTTGACTGGGTGACTAGGGAGGTGGATCAGGAGAGGGCAGTGGACATGGCCTATCTGGACTTCAGCAAGGCTTTTGACACTGTGCCACATAGAAGACTATTACACAAACTGGGGAATATGGGTGTGGGCAGGACAGTAGTGTGGTGGGTAGGTAACTGGCTGGGTGGCAGGACACAGAGGGTGGTGGCAAATGGCTGTCACTCCACAGAGGGAAGAGTGACCAGTGGGGTACCACAGGGATCAGTGCTGGGACCGGTCCTATTCAACATCTTCATCAGTGACATTAGCTAGGATCTAGAAGGCAGAATTTCACTGTTCGCTGATGACACAAAGCTCTGTAACAGAGTAGACACAACAGAGGGTGTAGACAGAATGAGAAGGGACCTGCAGAAACTTGAAGAATGGTCAAGGGTTTGGCAGTTGAAATTCAATGCAAAGAAGTGCAAGATAATGCATATGGGGCACAAAAACCCTGGCACAATATATCAGTTGGGGGTGAGGATATAGCATGCACCAAGCAGGAAAGGGATCTTGGGGTTGTCATCTCTGATGACCTCAAGGTAGGGAAACAGTGTGACAAGGCATCAGGTAAAGCAAATAGGATGCTGGGATGTATAGGCAGGGCATCACCAGCAGGAAAAGGAGGTCATAATTCATATACAAGACACTAGTGAGGCCCCACCTGGAGTACAGTGTACAGTTCTGGAGACCATACCTACGTAAGGACATAGACAGGGTAGAGAAGGTTCAGAGGAGGGCAACAAAGATGGTGCATGGATTGCATCACAAGTCCTATGAAGACAGGTTGAAGGAACTGAACATGTACTCCCTGGAGGAGAGGAGGGAGAGGGGATATGATAGAGACATACAAGTATCTTACAGGGAGAAACAGAGTGCAGGAAAACACTATTTTTAAGTGAAAAAGATGTTCCAGGACTAGAGGGCATGGGATGAAGTTGGAGGGAGAACAATTCAGAGGAAACATGAGAAAGAATTTCTTCACAGAACGGGTGGTGGACAAGTGGAACACCCTGCCAGAGGAAGTGGTGGGGGCTGAAACAATCACGGGATTTAAGAATGCATGGGATAGACATAAAGGAATTCTAGAGGTCATGGGTAAGGGGAAACAGACTTCTAGGAAAACAAACTGAACTTACAAGCTCAAATGGGCAGACTGGGTGGGCCATAGGCCCTTATCTGCCGACACTGTCTATGTATCTATGTATCTATGTAATTTGATGGCAGATAAGGACTGCTTGTCCCACCTAGTCAGCCCATTTTTCCTACCTACTGCAGTACCACAAACTCTACTTGATCTCCTGCTTAGCCCTGCCTTCCCTAACCACTAAGGTTCCCTTATGCCTATCACATGCATTCTTGAATCCCGTTAGAGTTTTCGGCCACACCACCTCTGCTAGATGGCTGTTCCAAGCATCCACCATTCTTTCTGTGAAGAAGTACTTCCTCACATTTCCCCCGAGTCTATCCCCCTCCAGGTTAATAGCATGTCCCCTTATTCTTGAGCATCTTTTTTTCTGAAAGATGCTTCCCTCTTGTATGTTATTTATACCTGTGAGGTATTTGAAAGTCTCTATCATATCCCCCCCTTTCCCTCCTTTCCTCCAGGGTGTACATATAGAGGTCCTTTAGTCTCTCCTCATAGGGTCTCTGGTGCAGACCCTTCACCATTTTAGTTGCCTTCCTCTGGACCGCTTCTACTCTGGCTGTGTCCTTCCAGAGATGGGGTCTCCAGAACTGGACACAGTACTCTGGGTGAGATCTCGTCAATGATTTATACAGCAGTATCACCACCCATTCTGCAGGTGATACCCCTCCCTACGCACCCTAGCATCCCACTAGCTCTCCCCACTGCCTTATCACACTGTTTGGCCACCTTTAGGTCATCAGATATGATTACCCCCAGGTCTCTTTCCTGTTCGGTGGTCATCAGTACCACTCCCCCCATCTTGCACTCCACTCCTCAGTTTCTGGCCTCTAAGTGCATGATTTTGCACGTCATCGCATTGAAACTTTTTTGCCACACTCTTGACCACTGCTCAAGCTTTCCTAGATTCCTAATTATCCCCCTCCCTGAGTGTCTACCCCATTGCAAATTTTAGTGTAATCTGCAAAAAGGCATACCTTCCCTTCTAGCCCCTCTGCAGTGTCATCAGTAAAGACTTTAAAGAGGACTGGTCCCAGTTCCGATCCTTGTGGCACCCCACTGGTCACCCTCCCTTCCTCAGAGTGAAATCTATTCACTATCGCCCTCTGTCACCTACCTCCCAACCAATTCCTTACCCAGTTGACCACTTTTTGACCCACTCCCAGGCTGCCCAGCTTGTTTACCAGTCTCCTGTGAGGAACAGAGTCGAAGGCTTTACAGAAATCTAGGTAGGCCACATCCACCGCTCCACCCTGATCTAGCACCCTGGTCACCCAGTCAAAGAAATCTATCAGATTTGTTTGACGTGACCTTCCCGCAGTGAATCCATGCTGCCTCGGATCCTGTAAGCTGCTGGTTTTAAGATATTCCACAGTCCTTTCCTTCAGCAGTGATTCCTTTAATTTCTCTACCATGTAAGTCAAGCTGACTGGCCTGTAATTGCCAGCTTCTTCCCTGATACCACTTTAGTGAAGTGGGACTATGTCTGCTCTCCTCCAGGACCACTCATGTCTGTCAGAGGTGCAGCAAGCACCTCTCTGTGCTCCTTCAGTATCCTTGGATGTATCCTGTCTGGTCCCATTGCCTTGTCCACTTTCAGATTTGCGAGTTCCTTCAGGACTCTCTCCTTTGTAAATGGACTAGTGTCCACCTCTCTTCCTTTTCTGCTCCTGTCACTTATCTGTGGTCCCTCACCTTCCCCTTCTTCAATGTACACTGAACAAAAATATCTGTTCAGGATGTCTGCTTTTTCCAGGTTCTCCTCTACCCACTCCTTTCCTTCCCTCCTTAGCCTTACAATCTCTCCCGTTTTTTCTCCTTTTGCTCACTTACCTGAAAAATGTCTTGTCCACTTTCTTTACTGCCTGGGCTGTTTTCTCCTCCATTTTCGCCTTTATGCTCCTGACGACTTTTCTTGCCTCCCTCTGTTTCATGTGATATACCTCCCTATCCTCTTTCCTCTGTGTCTTCTTATACCTCCTGAATGCTAACTTTTGCCCTTACCTTTCCAGCCACGTCTTTTGTGGCCCATAACGGTCTCTTTTCTCCTCTTGCCTTTTCCTTGTTTGCCTAACACAGAGGTTTGTTTCCCTTCACTATGGCCCCTTTTGTTTTTGCCTACTATACCTCCACACCACCCATGTCCTCTAGGGCATCCCTTCCCCCATCTCTGTAAAGTCATCCCTCCTGAAGTCCAGGACCCTCACCTTTGTGTGGTTCAATTCTGGTACAGTACTTATATTGAACTACATTGTGTGGTGATCACTGGACCACGGGTGGCCACTCACTGTGATATCTGCAGCACCATCTCATTGGTGAGTACAAGGTCCAATATTGCTCCTTTATGAGTGGACTCTCTTACTAGTTGCATGAGGAATGTCCCTTACAGGGAGTCCAGAATGTCCCTGCTTCTAGTTGAAGCTGCAGCTGGGATGCTTCAGTGCACATCCAGAAGATTGAAGTCCCCCACCAGCAGCACTCCCCCCTAGATGCCATCTTTCGGATGGCTTCCTCCAGTACCTTATCTGCCCCCCCCCCCCTTTGCTGGAGGTCTGTAGATCATGTCACTGCAAATAGCGGTTCCATTCCCTGTCTCTAGGGTGTCCCACATTGCCTCCACCCCTCCCTGTATTCCCTGTATCTCTTTCGCTGCTATGCCATCCCTTATGTAAAGAGTCACTCTTCCCCTTTTTTTATCCTCCCAGTCCTTCCTGAACATAGTATAGCCTGGTATGACTATATCCCAGCCATGGTTCTGATTGCACCATGACTTGGTAATAGTGACAGTGTCCAGGTCAGTCTCTGTCATAATGGCCACAAGGTCCAGGATTTTATTTCCCAGATTTCAAGCATTTGTGCACATAGCCTTACAAATTCTACTAACACTCTTCTTGTCAGCCCCCCTTTTCCCCTTTTCTGTACTTTCCTTATTCCCCCTGCTTTCACTCCTATTACTCTTCATTTCTACCATTCTGCTTTTCCTGCTATTGTGAACCCTTGGGAATTTCCCTTCCCTTAGTGTTTTCCCTATTGACTACTTCAGCTTGTGGGGGTGGACAGTTTAAGTCTCCCTGCTTCCTTCTGCCACACTCCTTGGCTATTTTAAATGCTTGCTAGTGTAGCATTTAAACTGTTCACTGAGGACTGTGGTTCCCCTCCCGGATGGATGCAGGCCATCTCCTCTGTACAGGTCTTTTTTCCTCCAGGTAGGACCCCAGTCCCCAATGCAGCTGAAACCCTTGTCTCTACATCAGTCCTTCAACCAGTGGTTGAAACTCTTGATATGGAGTACCCTATCCTCCCAACTGTCGGAGACAGGCAACATCTCAGAAAAGGCCACTGAGCATGCTACCTGCCTAAGACCCCTCCTCAATTTCCTGAACTCATCCTGCACTCTCCTAGCCAGGTCATTTGTCTCTAGGTGGACAGTGACATCCAGCTCTCCCTTCTGTCCTGCTTCCCCAGTGATCCTCAGGATCTGCTCCCCATCCCTCCGAGCCATGGTGCCGGGTAGGCTCTAGCCTCTTTCACCCCCTTCATCCCTTTTCCCAAGTCTATCCTCCTAACAGTGGAATTCCCCACCAGGAATTGCGTCCTCCTCTTTGGGATCCTCTGCCACCCTCCTCGGGGCCTCCCCTATGGAGGACCCCCACATTCTCCTTGGCCACTACTGCAGGTGCCTCTATGGGACAGTCCTTCCCTGCCAGAGCAGTGTATGAGTTGTGTAGTTGTACCATCTGAGGGATGTGCCTGTGACCCACGACCCCCACCCTTCCCAAGACCACAATAGTCCAGCCGCCCCTGCTCCCTGGCAACCTTTGAGGCAGCGGTGGCAGACTTGGTGGTCCCTGAGAGGGGGAAGAGGCCTTCTGAATCTTAGCCAACTCAGCCTGGAGAAGAACAACCTCTTCCTTCAGCCAAGAGAGGTACATGCAGATGGGGCAGCACCGCAGTCTCCAGAAAGTCTTCCTGAAAACTGCCGCCCCATAGCCACTACACTGCACCACTCCCTGCTTATCTACTGTTTACCTTGCCTGTTTTTGTTTTGCTTACTCTGATCCCTCTTTTACCCCTACCCTAGATGAGGTGTTTCACCTATTCCCACCTTTTTGCTTACTTTAACCCTTTTTTACCCTTACCCTAGTTTAGGTGTTTCACCAATTCCCACTTTTTTGCTTCCTTACCCCTACCCTAGATAGGGCGTTAGACCTATTTAGGCCCTAACACTCCTCACCACCTTGCGGTGTGTGACCTATGACTAGAGTTTAGCAGGAATTTTACCTCAGTTGTCGGGTAGACTGGCATATCTGGAAGGCCATGTGGGCAAACCCATGAAGTCTGGAAAGTAAGATTCCAGGCCTAGAGATCATCATGGCATAAGCAACCTGGATATCATGGCCATTACTTAGTCATGGTGCACGGACAGCCATGACTGGGATGTGATTATAACAAGCTACACGGTGTTCTAGAGGGATAGGATAGGAAGGAGGAGGAGTGGTGCTTTATATGAGAGAAAGCATTAAAGACACAGAAATATCCCCTGGGTATGCAGGGGATGGCATGAGGTGCTGTGGGTCACCCTCGAGCTGGGAAATGGAGCCACTGTGCAGACAGGTGTGTTCTACAAGCCTCCAGCACAGGGAGAGGACTTGTAGATAAGGAAATGGTAGAGGCGATTAGCAAAATGGCTAAGATGTAGGAGGTGTTGCTGATGGGGGACTTCAATCTGACGGATGTTGATTGGAGCTTCCCTGCAGCAGCTTCATCTAGGAGTAGGGACATCCTAGAGTCCCTGCAGGGGGTGTTCCTTAGGCAGCTAGTCAGTGAACTTACTCGTGATGGAGCATTACTGGATCTGGTGCTTACAACTGAGACAGCATTGTAGATGTTGGGGCAGGAAGCCATCTGGGGGCTAGTGATCATCGAACAGTGTGGTTGAACAAAAGAACTGCAGCAGAATCCAGCGCAGTCTACAGCGCAGCCACTGACACCATCCTGACTAGGATAAGAGCCCCCTTCAACAAAGTGTGTAGGCTAGTCCTTGGTGCAGATCACCTGACCAATACCTGTGACCTCTATGAAGCAACTGGTTGGCTACCCCTTCACCTCAGAGCCCGGTACCAATGCTGCCTTGTGGGAATGAAAGCCATCTTTGGGTTTGCTCCTGACTCCATCACGTGTCTATTTAAAAAAACACAACCTCCTATCAGCACTAGGAGGACCTCCAAGAGCGTACTCCTAGTACCCTTCAAGCGTACCTCAACAGCTCAAAGATCCCTGTTCTACAGGGGTCCCAGGTAGATAAACGACCTACCCCCTGATCTCCTCGGATGCAACAAGATTGGAAAATTCAAAGCTGGTCTCCATGCCCATCTTACCCCTCCAAGTATGTGTGAGTGTTCCTGAGCACCCTGACCTGTTCTCAACACTCTTCTGCTCCTGAAACCTGTGACCTGTATCTCAGCCACTCCTCTCACCTGCCCCACCCATAATCGACTAGCTCTTGCCCCTCCTCCCATTCCACTGTTTTTTCATTGTCTTTCTTTCTCCCTCTTTCTCTCTCCCTTGCCCCAGCTAACTCACCACTTACTACCCTACCCCCTCCCTTTTTCACTCCCTCCACCCCACACCCATCCTCCTCCCCTTTCTCCTCTCCCCCACCTTCCATCTCATTGCTTCCTACCCCTCTTAGCTATCTTCCCTTTCATTCCCTCCTAACACCCTCCCCCTTCTCTTTCCCCTGCCTCCCCTGACAGTGCCTACCCTGGCTGCTATTTTCACTCCAACCCCTTGCTGCCCCTCCCCCTTTGTTGCTCGGACCTGTTAACCACCCTCTGCCCATCTGCACAACATTGCTGCTGCCTTCTACAGCCAGTGGGGCACGCCCTACCTTCATTCTAGATGTAACGGCACTGAAATCTCCTTGAAGAATTCTAAGCTATCTGGGCTAATTATTATCTTCCGAATAGTGATTTTTACCTATGAAGTAACAAATGCTACTATATGTGCTAGAATTTCCATACTGTTGTCTTTTACTTAATTCTGTATTACCACTGTACTACTCTTGTTGTCTGTCTTATCTGTTTTGTACGATGTCTGACCTGGAACCTTTGTAAACAAGCCTATGGCTCAAAGGTATTTAATCCCAAACTGAAATAAATAAAAATAAAAAAGAATCCAGCCACGCAATGATGAGAGTCCTAGGCTTCAGAAGGGCTGATTTTATAAGCATGGGTGAATGCCTCAGGAATGACCTGGCAGGGGGAGAGGATCTGGAGTGGATGGAGAAAAAGTGGATCAAACTAAAAGAGGACGTAATGAAGGTAACAAACCTCTATGTCAAGCAGGTAAGCAAACATAAAAGAAAGATGATGCCACTGGTTCTCAAAAGAGGTAGCAGAAAAGGTAAAGAGTAAAAAAACTAGCATTCAGAAGGTATAAGGGGACCCAGAGGAAGGAGGACAGGGTAGTGTATCTGGTAAAACAAAGGGAAGCAGGCAAAGCAGTAAGGAAAGCAAAGGCACAAATTGAAGAAAGATTAGCTCGTTGAGTATCAGAAGGGGACAAGACATTCTTTAGGTATATTAGTGAGAAGAGAAAGACAAAGGGAGGCATAGTACGGTTAAAGGGGTGGGGTGACTGTGCATAGGGTGTTCAAGAAAAGGCAAACATCTTGAACAAATACCTCTGCTCAGTATTCACAGTAGAAGTGGATAGTGAGAGACCTCGAAAAGACGGAGGGGAGGGAAGTGGACACCAGTTCTTTTTCTGAGGAGAAAGTCCAGAAAGCACTCGCTAACCTGATGGTAGACAAAGCCATGGGGCAAGATGGGATACATCCTTGGGTACTGAGGGATCTCTTGGAGATACTGGCTGCACCTCTGACAGACCTATTTAACAGATTACTGGAGACGGAAGTGACATGGGGGACTGCAGAAGGGCAGATGTAGTACCACTTCATAAAAATGGAAGAAGGGAGGAGGCAGGCAATTATAGGCTTGCCAGCCTGACATCAGTGGTAGGTAAATTAATGGAAGCACTACTAAAGAAAATAACTGTGGAATATCTTGCATCCAGTGGATTACAGGATCCAAGGCAGCATGGGTTCACAGGGGGAAGGTCATACCAAACAAATCTGATAGATTTCTTCGACTAGGGGACCAAGGATTGGATCATGGGGGGGCAGTGGACGTGGCCAACCTGGATTTCAGAAAGGCTTTCAACACAGTTCCACATAGGAGATTGGAAAACAAGTTGGAGAGCTTGGGGACTGGCAGTAAGGTGGTAACCTGGGTAAAAAAAAATGGTTGGCAGACAAGACACAGAGAGTAGTGATAAATAGTGTTCGCTCCGAGGAAGGGAGGGTTACCAGTGGGGTACCTCAAGGGTCAGTGCTGGGAGCAGTCCTCTTTAATGCCTTTATCAGTGACATAGCAGAAGAACTGGAAGGGAATGTCTGCCTCTTTGCGGATGACACCAAGATCTGCAACAGAGTGGACACTCCAGGGTGGTGAAAGTGATGGTTAGGGAGCTGAAAAGACTCGAGGAGTGGTCATGTGTATGGCAGCTGGGTTTTTATGCATAAAGTACAAAAAATGCACTTGGGCCATAGGAACCCAGGAGCAGAGTATGAAATGGGCAGAGTGATACTGACAAAGACCATGCAGGAAAGAGATCTAGGAGAAATCATATCAGATGACTTAAAGGTGACCAGGCAATGTGACAAGGCAGTTCGAAGGGTGAGTGGGATGTTGGGGTGCATAGGAAGGGTATTGTAAGCAGGAAAAAAGGAGGTGGTGCTGCCCATTTATAGATCGCTGGTAAGACCTCACCTGGAGTCTGTGTCCAGTTCTGGAGGCCACATCTCAGAAAGGACATAGACAGAATGGAGGCAGTCCAAAGAAGACCAAAATGATGCAGGATCTGCATCAACATCCCTATGGGGAGGGGTTAAGGGAGTTAAATATATACACCCTGAAGAAAAGGACGGAGAGGAGGGATATGACAGAGACCTTTAAATACCTGACATGGGTTAGTAAGATAGAGAAAGGGAGTATTTTTAGAGAAAAGGTGCTCTAGAAAAAGGGGGCTTGCTATGAAACTATAGGGTGGTAAATTCAGGAGGATGTGAGGAAGTGCCTCTTAATGGAAAGGGTGGTGGATCCCTAGAACAGCCTTCCAGTGAAGGCAGTGGTGGCAAAAACAGTGGAGGGGTTAAAAAATGCCTGGGACAAGCAGAAGGGAATTGTAGGGAGAAGGGGGGGGATGGTGCTATAAATTAAAAATGATAATATGGGCACTGGGTGGGCCAGGCGGCCCTTATCTGCTGTCACATTCTGTTTCATGCTACACAGACGTGCTACTTTGCATAGGTCCTGGAGGACCCTGTGCAAAGCAAGCTACTGGTATAGGGCAGCATCCCACTGGTCTCCTGCTTTGTGCAGGGTCTGCTGGGGTTGGGGTCATGCACCACTGGTCTGCTCCTTTGACCTTACTAATCAAAGTACAGGTCTGAAGCTGTGCCTTATGAGTTTGCTTCATTGCATGTGGCCCCACAGTACATCAAATAAAACATGTGGGGCATGGCCACAGACCTGTAGCTTGAAGGAGCAGATCTGTGGGGTACAGCATCAGACCTATGGCTCGAAGGAGCAGATCTGCAGGGTAGAGCATCAGTCCTGTAGCTTGAAGGAGCAGATCTGTGGGGTACAGCATCAGACCTGTAGCTTGACCTTGGGTCACAAGGGTAGAGGATGGGGGAAGGGTGGGTATTAAGCTAACACCACATTTCCTTCCTTTTTTGGCTTTATAACCCTAACAGATACATGAACATAGTTTTTTTTTATGATTACATACATTGTTGATACATACATACAGATGGATGGATGGATGGATAGATAGAAAGATAACATTTATTAAGTTTGTGTTCTTTTTCTGTGGCCTTATTGTTGTTTGCTCTGGGTAATTTCACTTATCGTACAGACATATTTATGAATTTTTTAAAATAAGGGAGTCATGCGTTCATCTGAATGAGAACACAACATTGAACTCAGTGGTCCAAACAAAACTGATCAAAGCTTCTGATCTGAAGCATGGCTGTTGAAGGATGTGACTGTTCTTTGAAACTTGTTAAGGTAGTTCATCCATTTTTTTCCCATTAAGAATTACTTGTGTTGATTAGGGATATCATCTTCCCTGTACTGCATTGCAATCTAGTGAACTGAGCAATCTGTCATGGAATGTTAGGGCAGGCAGGTTCTTGTAATATTGTCACAGCTTTTGAGTGTATCAGTCTGCCCGATTTGATGACATTGTTGCCCAGTAGTTATTTCAACTAACCCAGTGACAACTTTGGACCTAACAGAAAAAGAATTAGGGTAAGTTTGAAAGAATATATCTTCTATATACAAATTTCAGTTCTTATAAAAAAAAGCCAAGACATTGGAGATAGAGTTTCTGTCAACAGAGAGAGAGAGAGTGTGCGTGCGAGGGGAAAAGGAGGAGGCTTAAACTTGAGATTTGGCCATAGGTAGTAAAATGAAGGACACTCAGGACTGCAGAAACTAAAACAATATTTCAGTAAGAGATCACACAGTACAGTATGTCTGTGCCAAGATTAGAAGATCTTTTGTCTATTTTGATATCAGTTTCAACCCCTTAATTTTGAAGCATGTTCCAACTGTGGCTCATAAAAGAATCTGAAGTTCTGAGTGTAATAAGGAGCATACACATGCTGTAGATAAAAGTAAATCAAAGAAGTCCCAAGCTGCATTGCAGGGGTAGGATGCAAGTTGTTAGGTATCAGAGAGGTTGATCAAAGGCAGATCCTTATCAGACATAGCAGATTGGTATCAGATTACTGCATCACCCTCCACTGGCATTGCCTGAAAGCTGTTAAAGATAAATTCAGCTAAACCTATTGGAGGCTGTGATTAATTACTGATTGACATTGTTAATAGATTTCAGACCAGTTGCGGCCTAAAAAGAAAAAAAAAATGCTGGTAATATGACTGAGGTAGCTCTTGGCTGTCAGCACCCATCTGTTTGGAAACCTGTACGAAGGTTACCTCTAAAGTAGAAAAGAATTTAAAGTAAAAGTGTCAAATGGATTAATTAGCAGATGGAGCAACAACGGCTCCTATGGTGTCCAAATGGTAACGGCAGGTTATTGAGGACATGGGGTCACAGGACATGGGTGTTCTGTTTCAAGCAGATGCAGTTCTGTTAAAGTTTATTGTGGAGCATTGCCTTTGAGCTGTACAGCATTTCTGTCCATTCACATAGTGGCTTGCAAGTTTCTCCGTCTTTGAAGCTTTATTTACTTTGAGTTTTTGTAAACAAAGCAAAATAGTATTAGAGTGTGTCTCTGTTTATGATACGAGCAGGAAAATCCACTAACCTGTTTTGCTGGTGTACATGTTTTCATCTGACCATATACCGCTAACCCGAACAACATACATGTAGACAGCAGTAGCCACTGTCACAAGGAACAGTTTTCTCTCCAAACCACATATTATTTAAATACAACTAAAAAAGACACCAAACCACTTTTTTAATCTTTTAATTTACAAATGACCCATTCTGAAGTCGTGGATACAGAACACTATCAACACTTCCACAAATCTTTGGAATGTCAGATCTTTCTTTCCACTGGAAGGGACAGGTCTCCCCATTCGTTGCTGTGCAGCATTTGAGGAAAATCATTGAGTTTAGCAGTTTTGGTGAAAAAACTGACTTATTTTACTGTTTTCGATAGTATTACTCTCTGGCTCTGCAGAATGGAAGTCACACAGATTTCAATTCTGTGTTTAGAGCCGGCAGAAAATGTGGGTCACCAACCCCAATGTGTCCTGCCTCTACTGCTTGGGAGGGCAACACGACATGGCTGGTTGCAGCCTTTGCCAGACAATGCTGTCAGCGTTGCTGGAAGATTGGAGGCCAGACCCTTGGTCGAATCTCAGAGAAGGATTCCAAGGAGCAAAGAGCTGCAAGAAGCCCTCGGCTGCTGCTGAGTCAGTTTCACAGCTTGAGGCCCTTGAACAGGAGGTGGCTGCAGCCATGGCAAGTTCCTTGTCAGTCTCAGTGCTGCTTCCGGCTGGGGCCAGCATCAGAGGTTCCTTCTCAGAAGATTTTCGAGAAATGGTTTGGATTCTCCAGTCCTTCAGGGAGAGCCCTTCTTACCCTGGCAAAAAGCACAAATGCTGCTGGTGCAGGTTGTGGGATCAGGAGTGGAGTTCATCCCGCTTCCTCGACTCCCCTGACTGCTCTACTTTGGTCAAGTGCTCCACTTTGGTTGAGCTGCTTTTGGTCAAGGGTTAGGTCAAGAGTTCCGCAGTACCCCCATTGGGCTTGTTGACCTTGACTCTGATTGAGCAGGCAGTCATAATATTTTTAGAGCCTGTCGACCAGTTGTTGGAGAACCTTGAGGAAGGGTTGATCTCCCAGACCCCAGTGCCCCTGTTTCTCATACAGGAGGACTTGGCCAGGTTCATGTTCTTGAGTGGGTCACTCCAGCACCAGCCTGAGCCAGCGGTCACACTGCTGAAGCCAGTGCTACTAAACATAGCTTGACATATGGTCTACCGCGACCTGCAGAAGGACCCATCTTGGCATCTATCCCCAGGATGATGGTCAAGGTCAAGGCGCCGTTCATGCTCTCGATCCTGCTCGACAGGGAGGTGATGCTGTTGACACTCCTCGACCTTCTCATCCGCGGGCAAGGAGAGGCACCGACGTAAGATGTGGTGTGACTATGAGTAGCTCCTTTGGCACCAGTAGACCATTGCAGAGTGGGGTAGGGCTCTACGCTCCAGATCTTCAGTTGTGAGGCAACTGCCAGTCATGCCCGCGCCAGTCCATCCAAGGCAGATATCCACAGCATCTGCTTCTTCACCGGATTGCCAGGCCAGCTGTTAGCGGAGATCACCCAGTCCGAGGGCACCAGTGTGGTCCATGGCAGGAAACAGTCAAGGGATGTTTCAAAAAGCACTCAGACGACTCTCAGGGGTCGTCCATGCCTTCCTCAAGGAGCCACACTTTCGACCATGGCTCAGTCAAGGAAGTGTCCACCGACCATGGGCCAGTGTCATTTGGGCTTTACTCTGCCTCGGAGTCCATGAGTGTGGCCTTGGAGCTGTTCAGAAGAGGGCTAAACACTCCTTCGCTGACATCCTGGATAGGGAGGGTCCCCCAAGGGTTGCCTTTCCCATGACTGAAGCCATATTTTGACCTGCCCTGGAGCTTTGCCAGCATCCACAATCCTGCCTAGCACCCTACACCCATATGGTCCACAAGTAAATGGTCCCTACAGGGTCCCTTTCAGGGTTCTCAGACCACCCTTCAGCTGAAGGGTTGGTCTCTGACTCAGCTTTCCAGAAGTCCAGTGGCCAAGGGAACGTAGATCAGCCCCCAAACAAAGAGTCCAAGAAGACTGACCATGCAGCGAAGAAGGTCTATGCTGCTACAGTGTTGGGCCTCTGTCATAAAGGCCAACTTTGGCCACTCCCTGTCAGGAGTGCTGGGCGATGTCCTCCCTCACCTTCCTGCTGACTGTCAGCTCATGGTGAAGTTGGTGAGACCAAGGTCAGTCACTGCCTAAACACCAGTTCCAGATGGCTCTGGACATGGACGACTCTTGTGCCCATGCCATTGCAGCAGTCATTGCAGTGTGTCGCAGGGCCTGGCTTTGGCGTTCTACTTTGTGGTGGATTCCCAGCACAAGTTGGCCAATGTCCTCTTTCTGGGTACTGACCTCTTTGACCCCTGAGGTGGAGGGACATCTCACCAGAACTGAGAAGTCCAGTGCCACCCTAGATTGTGTGGTGTCGGCTCAGAAGGACCCAAAGGCTCAAAACCCTAAGGAAAAAGACCTTCCAGTATGGGTCCTTTCCACCACAGCAGCCTCAGCAGAGGCCATATCGGGCCTGGTGCCCAAAGCCCAAGTTCGGTGTCTAGAGGCTTAAACAAGGCAGAGGCATGGAAGGTGGTGCCCTTTCAGCACCAGCATCCAGTGCCCCTTCCAAAACTGCCCAGTAATGGGTTGGGGGGGTAATTATTCCACTTGTCCAGTCCCTGACCCAGCTGCAAGTGTGGGGTTGGCTGCACCACTTCTGGTCACATTGGTCTGTCATTACTATGGACATGTGGGTACTAGAGGTGGTAGGCAGGTGGTTGCCTCTGTATTTTGAGGCTCTCCCACCTTACTGACTTCATGCTTCTCAGGAGACCAGGGTGTCCCAGGACACATTGTCCATCCTAATGGAGGATATTTCTCAGCTCCTAGCAAAAGGAACCATAGCCCATGTCCCAGATGCCCCGGCAAGTCAGGAATATTGCTCATGAGTAAAAAACTCTAGGGGTCCAATATTCAAAATTTTGCGCGAGCGCTAATGTGTGTTTGCCTGTGCAAACCAGGGTTTGCGCCAGAGTGCGAGAGTCAAAAGGGGTGGTTGCACAGGTAAACGGGGTTAACACCTGTGCAAAATGCAATATATGCAGGTGGGCCAAGGGAGGGTCTAGAGAGGAATATCTGTGCAAACCCATATTCAGCGCATTTGCACTGCATAAAAGAGCTGAGTGCAGTCCATTTGCACAGTGCAAATATTGCCAAACAAAACCCTGACTTATTCCAAGCAGCACTAGCATCTGCCAGAGGTACTGTCGCAAAGTACCCGGTTGTCATGGAGGGGCACACCCATCCCCCCTTGTAGTCCATAGCACCCCCCCCAAATACCATTTCCGTGCACAATACAGTTAGCCCTGGTGCCTAATGGTCCCCCTCCCACTGACCGCCAGCCCATGTATAACCCAAAACCTCACTGGTGTGTAGTGGACCCCCTGCCCTCCTGCTCATCAGCCCATATTATAGTAATAAATCTCCCTGTGCCTAGCAGTCTCCCTCTCCCCATCTAATCACTGTCCCCTTGCCCATGGAAGTACTGCCTGGTGCTTAGTGGTCCCCTCCCTGCCGAGCACCATCCTTGTGCTCAGTGGACCTCCGCCTGCCAGCCTGTAACATAAACATAAAGTTCCCTGGTGTCTAGTCCCCCCCCCCACTGATCACCATCCTTGTGCCCAAGGGAGTACTAATCCCTGGTGCCCAGTGGTCCCTCCTCGCCAATCACCATCCCTGTGCCCATGGCAGTACTAACCCCTGGTGCCTAGTGGTCCCCCCGCCAGTCACCTATACTTAAAGAGCCCCCAGGTGCCCAATGTCCAAGCCCCTTCCCCCTTGGTAAGAGGAAGGGGGGTAGGTGGGTGTTTGGTGCTATGGGGGAGCCACTAGACATCAGGGAGTACTGCCTGGACAAGGGCAGTACCGGCGCTGGGGGGTTACCTGGACAGACAAGGGATTAGTTTGTTTTATTTCCCTGCACCTTTTCTTTTAAATACACCAGCAGCATGGGGATGGATGGTGTGTCTGTAATGGGGCCAGGGAGGGAGGGACCACTTGATGCCAGGGACATGTATTACCTTGAATGAGCCAGGACCAGAGGAGGGAGGTTTGTACACTTGGGGGCTCTTTATGTGCTAGGCACCAGTGAGGATTATTTCTATGTTACGGGCAGGCAGGCAGAATGGGGGGGGATCCACTAAGCACCAGGGATGTCCACACAACTATTGGACCAGGCAACGGGGGGTGGCGCTGCACCAACCTGGCTCCGCTACCCATGGAAATGAGCCCATAATGGGCATGCAGATGGCCCCTTTGCATCTTGTATGCTCAATGGGTTCATTTGCATGGGTCCCTTTGAAAATTACAGACAGCACTCCAGCGCTATCTACTCTTGAGACGCACTTCAGGATCCATATCTGGGTAGCTCTACTTGACTTATCACTGTGCCAACGTGGTGGTGTATTCAGTCGGATAGTGCCAGAGTGCTATCTAACTGAATATAGCATCCTTAGACCCCTGTGCAATTGCAAAGCGCAGCACAAACCTTTTCGCTCCTTTTCTGAATATCGGGCACCTGGTGTTAAATTGCCATTCTCCTGGTTATCCAGAATATACCATGAATTATCTGAGCATCACAGATGATTTTTGACTTTGTTAAAAAAAAGATGTTCTGATGCTTTAAAATGGCTTGTACGGCTACCTAAAGTAACTCAAGTGATGCAGCTTATTTAACTACATTTTCCTATTAAAATCATGAATAGACAGATCATCTCCGAAACATGTTTGATGATTTGTTTGAAGTGCTGCAGTGTTATTGTTTATTAACCCCACCATTTCTCTCCTCCTTTTACTGGGTAGTGGCTTTCTATCCCCACTTGTGCAACAGGGTAGTGTAAGACCTTAGTTGTCCTCACTCTGAATGCAAGGCTTGGCATGCAAACATGTGTTGTGATTGATTCCTACCACAGATGGGGCATTATTTGTGTGTGCTACGAATCACCTGTTTTGTTAGTGATCCAACTCTCACATTCAAAGTGAGGGCAAGTTGGCCAACTTATTCTATTGTCTATAGAGCTCTTTGGTAATAGCAGCGATAGCAGCAACCTGCCAGTGCCAAACAGGCTCCAGCAGTTACCTGTTTTCTGATTTGTTAACATTTTCCTCCCAAGAGGAATTATTCTGCCGGAAGTGTGACCTTGCCTGGTGTTGGTAGAGAACCAGGAATGTACCACATAGATCATTTCAGTTTATTTGTACTTGAAACTACGCTGGGGAGGAGGAGATAGATTGTCTCACTAGCATTACTGAATTGAACCGATTGCTGGTCCACTTAAGTGTTGCATCATTTAAGGTATTTTTTCTGCATCACAGATTGAAGTGTGTTATTAGTACAGTTAGATGTTTAAAGAAGCTTTTCTTACACTACATACATGATGGGTAAAGTGATTTTTTCCACATTGTCTGTATGTGTATATGCATACCTGTCAAGTACTATGCATTACTTATAATGCTACACATTTTACTCTTAAATGTATTATTGCTATCATCATGTTGGAGATCATTCTGATTCAAATTAAAACTAACACTATAGAAACATTATATTGTGTATAGCAGAGCGTTGTTCTGTATGAATTTTCAGCAAAAGTGCTGTTGTACCACAGTGGAGCAGGAGCTGCAGGCATGTTCTTCCCAGGCCTCACAGGCCCAACCTTCAGCCACCCAGGCCCAGTCTTCAGCTTCCCAGGTCCAGTCCTCGGGTTCAGCTTCAGCCCAGCCCCGGGACAAACCTTCAGGGAAGCACAAGCACTGAGACAAAGAAAAGCAAAAGTCCCGGTCTTCGTCTTCCCATTCACGGTTAACGCATTCTCGCTCAACCATGTCAGGGTCCACCTCCTCCAGGGGGTCGGAGTCGGGTCCCACCAGTACTCTCCCCTTCCCTTCTACGGGGAAAACAGTGGTTCCTCCTTCCACCACTATTACAGTCTCTGATGAAGGAGTTTTGGGCCAGAGATTGTCCCAGCCCACCAGGCCCCTGCTGCTTAGGCCCATCTCCTCATCGGGCGCACTGAAGAGCAGCCCTGTCAGCAGTGCTACTGCCAACGTGGGTGCCACAGACACAGGGTCACCTTTGTCTCCCCCCTGTCACCCGCCTCCCTGGCCTCGGACACTTCTCGTAGGTTCATGCTCCCGGTGGAGATAGGATTTTCACCAGTTCCTAACCCTTGCTCTACGCCACGCAGGGCTCACCCTTTGCGAGCCCCTACATCACCTGCTCCACCACAAGACCCTCACCACTCTACACCCAAAGTTCCGTACTACCCTTACCTGGCACATTATCCTGGCTTCCCTCTACCTATGCCAAGGGCTCCTCTGGGTTATCCTTATGTACCTCCATCAGGCCCGATGTCAGTCATGGTGAATATTCAAGGACTGGTGATCTCAGGTACTGATGCCAGCCCCGTCGCCTCTTCCAAAGAAACCATTGCAGGGGCCTATGTTGCCTGCACCAGTGCCCTCTCCAGATGCTGTGGCATGATTTTTCCTCTTCCCCCCCAGCCGATAAAGGGGATGAATACCACCTGGACCTGGTTCTCCCTGATTCAGGGGATGAGGGTGCTCCAGATGAAGGGTATGGTGATTCAGGCTCCCCATCTCCTTCCTCCGGGTCTTCTAAATGGGTCTCCACTCCCAAGGACATTCAACAGTACTCCGACTAAACCCTCTTTTTCCGCGGTCATGCACCACATACTTGCAGTGATGGGCTTTGGCTCAGAGGAGCAGGACCCTGAATGTAGGTGCCTGGCCATTTGCCTACATAAGCCTGATGCCCCACTGTTGGTGGTTCCCCTGCTGATTGACACTTATGAAGATGTAATGATGGCTGCCTGGCATCGATCCCATCTCCTTTCTGTCATGCCTCGCAAGGCAGACAGGCTTTATCATGCCCTGGGGGGCAGACCTTTTTGGGGTGAACAAGCACAGGTGGACTCGGTGGTCATTAATGCCGGCCATGACCACTCCAAGTGGCCGAAACATCTCAGTGCCCTGCGCCCAGACCGGGAATACCACTGTTTGGACCTTTTTGGCAAACAGATGTTTGCCTCCTCCTCCTCCACTATCGCCATCCGTGTCCTTAACTACCTTGACCACATGCTGCAATATCAGAACTCCCTGTGGGACAAGGTCCAGGAGGTTTTTCTCTCCCTCCCTTCCGGTAGGGGCTTCTCAGTTGGAGTTGGAGGACCCTCTCAAAGCGGTTTCTGACATAGGTGACCATCTTCTCCGGACTATTTATGATGTGGTGGATGTGTCAGCAACGCTGCAGCCACTGGTGTATGCCTTCACCGGTACTCCTGGCGCAGAGTCTTGGGGTTCACCCGGGATGTGCAGCAGGCTATACTGAATGCCCTCTTCAGAGGCTCCCTACTGTTCGGGGGTGATGTGGAGGACATCCTTGCCAAACTTCAGGCCTCAGGGAGAGCCATATGAGTGATCCACTTCCTCTGCCGTACTCAGTGAAGGCCTTCTTTCTCGACGCCCAGCCTCCCCACCAAGCCTGACACAGCTGGCTGAATCCAGGGTAAATGCAAACAAAAGTGCCTGCCTTGCCTACCCCAGCTGCTTCTACTAGCAAAATCCCAAGAGGGAACCAGCAGCCCCCGCCTCTACCCCCTTGACTCTTTGCAGACCCCTCCCTTGGGCGGAGCAGGAGATGGTGGTATTGGGTCATTTCTCCTTCCACCTGTCCAAGTGGAGGGAGATCATAACAGACAGCTGGGTACTTCAGATAACTGAGCAGGGTCACTCCCTGGAGTTCCTGGAAAGGCCTCCGGACAACCTCTGTCTCTGTCCCACTACCCCCCCCCCATCATGTCCCCCTGCTATGGGAGGAAATCCACGCCCTTCTGCGAAAGTGGGCCATAGAGCCAGTACCTGTCTCCCAACAAGGGCAGGGGTACTATTCTCATTTCCTCCTAGTCCCCAAGCACACGGGAGACCTCAGGCTCATCCTGGACCTCAGCAAACTCCATATCTCCATTTAGTATAAGAAGTTCAGAATGGTCACGCTGCAAGGCCTTTTCCCCTGTTAAATCAGGGGGCCTAGATTTGTTCCCTGGACATGCAGAATGCATACCTCTACTTGAAGTTTGTGCTTCTCACAGGCGCTTCCTACGCTTCCACTTCCAGGGTGCTCACTTCCAGTTTCAGGCACTCTCCTTTGGCTTGCCCTCAGCTCCTAGGGTTTTTACCAAGTGCTTGGCAGCGGTAGCAACTGCCCTCCAGCACCAGGGTTTTTATGTCTTTCCCTACCAGGACGATTGGCTCCTAGCGGCCCTGTCAGAGAGCACCTTCTGCAAACCCTGGAGCATACCCACAGCCTTTTTCAGGACTTTGGGGTGACGATCAATCTGACCAAGTCCTTTCTTTCTCCCTTCCAGTGCCTTCAGTACATTGAGGCAGTCCTGGACACAGCTCAGGAAATGGCCTTTCTCCTCCAGGACAGAACAGACCACTTGATGGAGCTGGCCAAACTCCTGTACTCCTGTCGTCATGTCCCAGCCCACTTGTTCCTATGCCTCCTGGGTCATATGGCAGCCACCATAGTAACTTCTTCTGACTCTGATTCGCCAAAAATTGGTACAAATAGTTGTGCCTCACTTGCATACGCTGACGACCTTGTCGTCTGCTCCCTAACAGTCTCTGGCCTTCAAAAAAAGCTTGATCTTTTGGCAAAAAGCTTCAGAATCCCTATCACTGAGAGTTTCATAGGTTTCATTGGTTTTGTCTGAGCATAGAAGACATATGTCCATAGTGCTCGGCAATGTATTCCAGAGTAACCCTGAATACCCTTACTTATTAGATAAAAATCTAGTTTTGTTTTAAAAGCATTCATAGTCGAACAAGTCACTACTTCATTTGGTAGGGCATTCCAGATACCCGTCACTCTTATATTGAACCAGTATTGTCTCTTTTTAGTATTAAACTTATCCTTATAAAACTGGAAAGGGTGAGCTCTGGTGTTATGTAACTGTTTCTTCAATACTAGGCCTAGCTGTTCCATCAATTGTACATCCTTAAGAGCCATAACTATCAGGCACATATCTCCCCACAATCTACGAAACTCCAGAGAATACATTCCCAAGCTTTGCAATCTCTGTTCATAACTCTGTCCCTGAATGTCTCTAATCCTTTTAGTAGCCCTCCTTTGGACTCTTTCCAGGGTCATAATATCTCCCTTATTTCCTGGTGTCCAAAACTGCACACAATATTCTATGTGAGAATGCACCAAGGAGGTATACAAAGGCACTAAGACCGCTCTATCTCTGCTTTTAATGTGTTTGTGTATACAATATTGTATACTACTTGATTTTTTAATTACCTGCCTACACTGCATACCAAAATTAAGTTCACCGTTAACCCTTATACACAGATCTCTTTCATCGTAAACAACCCTAAGTTCTCTGCCTCCCAGTCTATACTTAAATTGCTTGTTATGTTTCCCCAAATGCATAACTGCGCATTTTCTGTGGTTAAATATAGAATTCTTGTTTAAAGCCCATGAATCTAGGTCACTCAGGGCAGTCTGCAAGATACTTGCCTCTGTTAAACTGTTTACTGGGAAACCCAGGCGTGTGTCATCTGCAAATTTGGAAAGCCACACCCCTGATTGGACATACAGTGAGGAAATATAAAGGTTAAAAAGACAGGGGCCTAAAACAGATCCCTGGGATATTCCACTGGTCACATCTGTCCATCCAGAAAATTTGCCTCTAATACACACTCTCTGCTTCCTGCCGCTCAGCCATGCCTCTATCCAATGGGATAATTTTTCATGAAGTCCCACATTATTAAGGGCTTTAATCAGTTCTTCATGTGACACTTTGTCAATTGCCTTGGCGAAATCCAGGAAGATAACATCAACAGAGTTACCCATGTCCAATGCCTTACTAACCTTACTATAAAATTCTAGAAGGTTAGTTTGACATGACCCACCCCTGGTAAACCCATGCTGTGTACTATCAATTGCACCTGTTTTTTTTAGAGCATCTATGATGTTATCCTTGATAATACTCTCCAGAATTTTCCCCAAGACAGAAGTCAGGCTGATAGGCCTATAGCTAGTTACCTCTTGCTTAGAGCCCTTTTTATGAATAGGAACAACTACAGCTTGCCTCCATTCTTCTGGGACCTCACTCTTATCTAGGGATTTTTGGAAAAGACAGGTAAGTGGGTCAGCCAAGAATTCTACCAGTTTCTTTATTAACCTGGGATGCATACCATCCGGTCCCTGTGCTTTATTTGAATCAATTTCCTTTAATCTTTTTGCCACATCAGAAACCTCTAATGTAATGCTATGGCCTAGAGACTTCATTCTATCATGGTAGTTTTTAGTTTGTACCCCCTTATTAAAGACAGAAGAGAAGTATTTATTACATACTTCCGCCATATCCTGGTTTGATTAAATCAAATTACCATCGGGGTCTTTTTATAGAAGTAATCGTACCACCACCTCCCCTTCTACTACTGATGTAAGAATAAAAAGGTTTTATAATTATCCTGTGTCTTAGTAGCTAGTTTATATTCATAATTTCTTTTGGCTGTGGCAATACCCTTTTTAGTATTTTTTAGACAGATTTTGTATTGATCCCAGCATTCACTATTACCACTCAGCTTGGCCTGTTGGCTATATTCTTATACTTAATCAATTTTCTGACAGCTGGGACAGCCATGGTGGAAGGGGTCTTTACTTCATTGTATTTATTTATAGTGGGTACACACTTTTGAACCAATGAGAATATTTTATTGTTTAATTTGTCCCACATTCCCCCTGCAGTTAGTTTTGCAAAATCTAGTTGCCAGTTCCAATTTGACATCTCACCTCTCATTAAATCAAAGTTAGCTGTGTTGTATTTATAAATTTTTGTATTGCCAGTACTATTACCCAGGACCCCTAGGTGTTTAAAACTAACTAAAGCATGGTCGCTAGACCCCAATGGGGGCAATACTGAACAATTATAGATATTATTATCCAAATTGCTTAGTACCAAGTCCAATATATGAGCACCCCTGGTATTGTTAAGCACATATTGTTCCATCCCTGCTAAGTTAAATGTGTCCAAGTAGTTACATAGAAACATAGTCTTTGATGGCAGATAAGGACCGCTTGGCCCACCTAGTCTGCCCATTTCCCTACCTAGAAGATAAGCTGCAGATCCTATTTAACCAACAGCCTATTTCTTCCTACCCCCCCCCACAAAAATTGCCTTATGTCTGTCCCATGCATTCTTGAATTCTCCCACAGTTTTAGACCCCACAACCTTCTCAGGAAGGCTGTTCCATGCGTCCACCACCCTCTCTGTGAAAAAATACTTCCTCACATTGCCCCTGAGCCGTCCCCCCTCTATCTTCAGATTGTGTCCCCTTGTTCTTGCACATCTCTTTTTCTGAAAGATGCTACCCTCTTGGACTTTGTTGATTCCACTGAGGTACTTAAACATTTCTATCATGTCCCCTCTCCTCCTTTCCTCAAGGGTATACATATTAAGCTCCTTTAGTCTCTCCTCGTATGGCTTCTCTTGCAGACCCTGCACCATTTTAGTTGCCCTCCTCTGAACTGCCTCCATCCTGTCTATGTCCTTGCGGAGATGGGGTCTCCAGAACTGGATGCAGTACTCCAGATGGGGTCTCACCAACTGTCTGTACAGGGGAATAATAACTTCCTGTTTTCTGCTGGTGATATCTCTCCCTATACATCCCGGTATCCCCCCAGCCCTCCCTACCGCCTTCTCATATTGCTTGCCAACCTTAAGGTCATCTGATATGATTACCCCCAGGTCCCTTTCCATTTTTGTTGTTGTTACTACCTCCCCCTATTGTGTAATATTCCCCTGGGTTTTTGTTTCCCAGGTGCATTACTTTGCATTTCTTTGCATTGAATCCAAGGTGCCATACTTCTGACCATTCCTCCAACCTTGACAAGTCCCTTCTCATCCTTTCCACGCCTCCTTGTGTATCAACCCTGTTGCAGATCTTTGTGTCATCTGCAAAGAGGCATACTTTTCCTTCCAGTCCCTCTGCAATGTCACTTATAAAGACATTAAAAAGGACAGGACCCAGTACTGAACCCTGCGGTACCTCTCTAGTAACCCCCCTTTCTTCAGAGTGGACTCCATTTACAATTACCTTCTGTGTCCTGTTGTTCAGCCAATGTTTTACCCAGGCTACCACCCTGGGACCCACTCCCAGGCTGGTTAATTTGACTATTAATCTTTTGTGTGGGACTGTGTCAAATGCCTTGCTAAAGTCTAGGTAGGCCATGTCCACAGCCCCTCCCTGGTCTACTACTTTGGTCACCCAGTCAAAGAAATCAATTAGATTCGTCTGACATGACCTTCCCGCTGTGAACCCATGCTGCCTTGGGTCCTGTGCTCCACTGGCCTCTAGGTACTCAACAGTTCTTTCCTTCAGAAGTGATTCCATCACTTTCCCTACCACAGAGGTCAAACTGACAGGTCTGTAGTTTCCTGCCTCTGTCTTGGTCCCACTTTTGTGAAGGGAATCACATCTGCCTTCTTCCAGTCCTCGGGTACCACACCATCCTCCCATGATTTGTTAAAAAGGGTAGTCAGTGGTGTCACTAGTTCTCTGCTTAATTCTTTTAGAATTCTGGGGTGAATTCCATCTGGCCCCATTGCTTTGTCCACCTTCAGTTTTAGGAGTTCTTTCAGAACCCTTTCTTCTGTGAAAGGACTGGGATCGACCCCCCTCCAGAGTGCTTCTGTTAATTGGATTTGGAACCTCCCCAGCTTCCTCTTTTGTGAATACTGAACAGAAGTATTCATTCAGTATCCCTGCTTTTTCACTGTCACTCTCTGCCCACCCACCATCCATTCTATTCAGCCTCACTATCCCTCCCTTTGTTTTTCTACGCTCCCTGATACACCTATAAAAGGTTTTATCCCCCTTCTTAACTGAGTTAGCTATCTTTTCCTCAGTTTGTGCCTTTGCTATTCTGACCACCCTCCCTGCTTCCTTCTGCCTTAATTGGTACAATTCTCTGACCTGGTCCTTCTGTGTTTTCTTATACTTCCTAAATGCTATCTTTTTCTCCCTAACCTTCACCGCCACCTCTTTTGAGAACCATAATGGCTTTTTCTTTCGTTTTGATTTGTTTATTTGCTCCACACAAAGGCTTGTTGCCTCTGTGATGGCAGTTTTGATATTTCCCCATTGTTGCTTCACCCCTCCTTCTAGCCTGTTTGCTAGTGCTTTTCTAAGGCACTCTCCCATCTTGCCAAAGTCAGCCCTCCTGAAGTCCAGAACCCTCACTTTTGTGTGGCTTGACTCTGTAGCTGAGTTTATCGTGAACCACACTGTTTGGTGGTCACTTGTTCCCAAATGGCTACCCACTTCTAGATCTGAGATCCTCTCACTGTCCCCATTTGAGAGTATGAGGTCTAAGATTGCTCCCTCACAAGTAGGTTCCAAAACTAGCTGTCTGAGGCATGCCACCTGAAGGGCATCAAGAATGGCCCTGCTTTTGGATGTGGCTGCCGCAAAGGTGCTCCAGTTAACATCTGGCATATTAAGATCCCCCATCAACAGTATCTCCCCTTTCTCTGCCATCCTAAGTATGCCTTCTTTCATATCTTTGTCCATTCCCTTCCCCTGACACGGGGGTCTATATACAACCCCTGTGTGGATTGTGGTGCCATTTCCAGTCTCTAAGATGACCCACAGTGCCTCTCTCCTCCCTGTTTACTGTTTTGTTCGGTTGCTTTTATCCCTTCCCTTACATAGAGAGCTACTCCTCCCCCCTTCTGCCCTCCCTGTCTCTCCTGTAGGTTGTGTACCCTGGTATGTTAACATCCCAGACATGGTTTTCTGTGTACCATGTTTCTGTGACTGCTACAATATCCAGGCATCCCTCTTCCATCAAGACCACCAGTTCAGGGAGCTTGTTGCCCAGACTATGGGCATTGGTACTTATTACTCTCCATTTCTTGATAACCTTACCCCTTTTTGCCCCATCCCTGTCCTTATTGCATTTGTCACTTTCTCCATTTACCCCTGTGCTTCTCCCTATCGACATCTCGATGTTGGAGTCTACCTCACTTAGTACCCTGATATTTTGGGGGGGGGCTAGGATTTCCCTGCTCCTTTCCAGTGCCTCCCCCCTTGGCTAGTTTAAATGCTTGTCAATGAAGTATTTAAACCTATCACCTAGGATCCTGGTTCCCCTCCTGGACAGATGCAGACCATCATGCCAGTACAGGCCTGCATCCCTCCAGGTGGACCCCCAGTCCCCAATGAAGCCAAATCCCTGAGCTCTGCAGCAGTTAGTTTCCATAGGGGTATTGGCTGTTAGTGTATCCCAGTTTATTCCAGGGAGATTTAAATCATCGAGCAATATAACATTCTCTGTCTTACCTAACTGCTTAATAAAGTCTAATAATACAAGATCGTCAGAAGCACCAATAGATGGTGGTCTATAAACAAGTTTGATATTGATTTTTGCTGCTTTTGGTGGTGAGATCTTTATCCACAAAATTTCAGAGTTACCCCATCTTGTTGTATCTAAGCGTTCTGTGGATATATTCTTAGAGATATACAGAGCTATGCTCCCACCTTTGGACCAAGTCCTATCCCTATTATAGAGTGTATATCCGGAAATGGTTTTATCCCAAGTATCCTTTTCATTCCACCATGTCTCGTGATGGCGCAGATATGTATATTGGAGGCGTGCAATATTAATTGCAGCTCAACAAATTTACTTGTAAGGCTTCTGGCGCTGATTAACAAAAAATTCCTGTTTGAATGAATGTTCTTCCTAGTGTGTGTAACCGTAGGTTTTGTACCCCTGCAGCCCCCTGCTGATACAGTTTAAATGATTATCCACTATATGCCTAAGCTTTTGAGCTAGCATACGCTTCCCTTGTTTATTTAGATGCAGTCCGTCCCGTGCAGACAAATGGTCTCCTTGGAATTCCTGCCAATGATCAATATAAGCATGCCCTTCCCTGTAACACCAACACATTATCCACCCATTTAATCTTAATATATCCTTATTTAACATATTTCTGGCACTAGGGACAGGCAATAACCCAGAAATCATCAAATCACACCCACTATTTCTAAGAGATGTTCCCACAAGTTCAAAGTCTCTTTGTATGTCCAGTAGATTCCTTTTACCAACATCATTTACACCGATGTGCAAAATAACTACTGGTGTATTTGTATTCTCTAATAGTCCAGGTAGGAGCTGATTAATATCCCTAATACCAGCTCCAGGCAATACACTGACCATAGTACGGTCATTTTGGTGTTTACATAATACATGATCAGTGTATCTTAACATAGAATCTCCTATGTATAAAATGTCATGGGGGTATCAATTTTAAGGATATTATTACTACATTTCCCTGCCTCTTTGTCACTTTAAGTGTTTAAGTGTAGCTGACCATGTGTCTCTGGGCCAGATTGGATGTTGGGATGCAAGAGTTCATCAATGTTTTCTTCTGGTATTAGGGCCTGAAACCTATTTCCTGACTCCTTATCATTTTTAGTGTTTAAGTGTGACTGACCATGCGTCTCTGGGCCAAGTTGGGTATTAAGATACAGAAGTTCATCAATGTTTTCTTCTGGTGTTAGGGCCTGAAACCTATTTGGGGTGAGTATATTGGATGAACCTCCTATATTTCTTCTTCCCCTTTTTTGAAATGTTTTCCTTTTCACCAAACACTATTCCTCAGTATTATTGGTCTCAGTATTATGGATCCCCTGCGGTTCTAAACATATAGGGGACTCATGTTGACTTGGCTCTGAAACACCTTCTACCATAGAGTCAATGTAGTGTTCAAGTGCAGTAGTATCAGTTTGTGTTTTAATACGTTGTTTTAATGCCTCTGCTTCTATTTGTAGCTCATAAATCAAGAGACATTTATCACACTCATAACATTCCAACTCATTCCCCTCCTTAAACATACAACACCTAATGCAAACCCTCATTTTGACGAAATTACCTTACTGAGTGTAAAGTGGTAGCGTTTTCAGCTATCCCAGCTGACACAACCGACATACGGCGATGCACGTGTCTCTGCGCATGTCTCCATGCGTGGGACTCGCGCCCTCCACATGCTCGCCCTGCTCGCTGCAGAGGTGAGCTATAAAGCCCCGGTAACCCGGAAGTGCCTGCTGGGGTCGCGGGAGGACTCACAACAAAAGTTGCGATTTAAAAGTGAAATTTACTGCTGGGCAGCTGCCCTGAGCTATTACAAAGCTCAGATGTGAATAAGTGCAGCAAACTGTATAAAATGCACTGTTTAAGCGCTATAGTAGTTAGCTCCAAATAGAGAGGGACAGCACTACTCCCTTCCTATTTCCTGTTGTGGAAAATAGGGCTTCAATAAAAACGAAGTGAGTTTTCACACACAAAACATATATTTCATCTCCCTACACACTCCCAACATATCACAGCACAAAGATTACAGTTTCAAGGTGTATTTTAAACTGTCCGCTCACTGCAGAGGCGAGCTACAAAGCCCCGGTAACCCCGAAGTGCCTGCTGGGGTCGCGGGAGGATTCGCAACAAAAGTTGCAATTTAAAAGTGAATTTCACTGCTGGGCAACTGCCCTAAGCCGTTATAAAGCTCAGATATGAATAAGTGCAGCAAATTGTTAGCAAGAGTTAATCTGGAGAAATCAAAAATGTTAATTATAGGAGCCAGGAAAACCAAGTATTCCTGGTCACTAAATAATAAACTTCACACAGTCTGTAAATACACCTACCTGGGTATTATTTATACCATTAATAATGGTTCATGGAAATCCCACTTTGATGATACTATCACCAAAACCAAAAAAACTGTGGATGCCTTGGGAAAATTTAATTACTTGTATGGTGGCTATCCGATCAGGCCCCTACTTTATGCCCTACAGGCTAAATATAATGCACAAGCACTTTGTGGAGCAGAGTTATGGGGCATGAGGCAAATCATTCGATTGGAAACCCCCGCATTAATGTTACTAAGGACCATTCTAGGCTGTACAAAGTTTACACCAGCGTATTTCATAAGAGCTGAATTAGGGATTGTAAGATTACAAATTTGGGCGGACTCCAGATTTATTAACTATTGGTTTAGAATAATGAGTCTACCGGGTAACAGGTGGACAAAACAATGTTATTTAGAGAAAGAATACTGGGGAGCTAGACAGCTTAATATTAATGGCTGGTTCCAACATTTGACCAGATTACTTGATAAATATTGTTTATCTTTCCTTATGGATCTCAGAAGGGATGGTATTGTTAAGCGATAAGGGTGTGGGTTATCTGGGGATTTACCATGGCTAGCATGGTTTGCTCGCCAGCCGTGGTAGATACCCTGATAACCCACATCCCCCGAGTGGCTTATTGCGATTATACCATGGTGCCTTTTTTAGATACAAAAACATAAAATAAAACATGCTTTTTTGTGTTTTATTTTGTGTTTTTTGCATTTCTTACTCCGCTATAAAAAATAGTCCTTGGGGTTTGAGGCAGGTGGCCAGAGAGAGAGAGAGGTGTGTGGTAGAAGAGCAACATACAACACACGCTTGCTACTTGTTTATTTTATTTTTTTTACACTATGGAGGGAGAACTCTGGTAGAGCAGCAACGTGAAGACTCAGGTAAACTGTGTACATTTACAGCTTTTTCCTGTGTTGCTTGCTGCGGAGCGGAGCGATGTTGTGGTGCAACAGTTCAGTGTGTGGTTCTGGGGTCAGAGCGGGTTATCATTCATGGGAAATAGTGTTCCGAGTTGCGTGATTTTATTTTCTGTCTTGGTGTGAAATCCCATTAAATGATGTAGCACAGTGTTAGGTGAGTTGAACAATGTCCGCATGATGGATTTGGTTACATCTTAGACTTGGGATGATTGTACTGTGGGCGGGTGATTTGAATTTTAAATGTGCTTTGGGATACTGTGTTTGAAAAGCGCTATATAAATGCTGATTCTTCTTCTTCTTCTCCTCCTTCTTCTTAGTGGTGAACAAGATGACGGCATTGCGATCATGGTTCGGGGGTCGGATTGGTTTATTTTTAGGCTGGCACATGACTGTGGCAGGCTGGAACCTTTGCTGTTGATTATCAGAGGATTTACAACGGTGGTAAGGTACCTGCCTGCTAATCTGATCAGCTGTTGTTGGATGACCATGCTATAATCATAAGTACTCAATATAGACCTTATGTAAGAAATAGAATAACCCAATATTATAAAGATATCGATCTCGCTGGCATAGGGGCTTCAAAGTGTGCCAAACGGTATGCCAATAATGATGACAAACTTGGATTTAGATACTATCTAGGTATGTTAGAGAATCCTACTATGTGTAAAAATTATACAAGATTCAGACTGGAACTTTTTGAATCCAAGATTAGGGATGCTCTATATAAAAAAATCTCAGGACACCAGTGAACTCCTATGTAACTGTAATTCAAGCGAAAGAGAAGATCTTACTCATGTTCTTCTGAAATGCAAATGGTATGGTTAAAATTAGAAATATCTGGTTAAACCCTCTAATTGACTTTTTAACCGCAACTTCTGATGCTGAATTAATCTTTACTTTTCTTACAACTGAAGATCCTCTGACTATCTATGCCATGGGGAAATATTTAATGCTGACTAGATTAATAAGGAAGAAAAGATCTAGGACAATTTAGACCTATTTGAATTGTAATGCAATCTGTTAAATGCACTTTTTTCTGTACCCAAATTTGTGATACACTATGAAGTGCTGGATTTTAAAAAAAGCGTCTCTTGTATTTTTGTACTGTTTGTTTAGTATTTGTATATATAGCTGTTGCTTGTCTGTAAATTATGTTTTGTAACAATCATTTTTTTTTTAAGATTGAACAAATAAAGAACTAACTAACTAACTAACCATAGTAACTGTCCTTCTGGTCAGGGTGCACATAAGAGTCCCTCAGTGGACCCTCAGAGTTCAGTGGGATCAGTGTACAGATGATCTCAACCAGATGGTCATGGTCTCAGAACCTGTAAAGATGGTCCTGTTGTGGTGGCTGGAGTCCAGCAACCTCCTCAGGGGGGTCCTCTTCTTTATTCCCCCTCCTCAGCAAATCCTGGCCACGGACGAGTCCAACTCAGGATGGGGGAGGGGGCTCATCTGGGGGCTCACCAGACCCAAGGGCTGTGGTCAGCAGCTGAGGGACATCTGCACATAAATGTTCTGGAGATGTGGGTCATTCTATAAGCCCTTCAGGACTTCCAGACTCAACTCTCTCTGGGCCCGCTGCTGGTCCAGACCGGCAACACCAGCATGGTTCATAGTATCAACAAGCAGGGGGGACTCACTCTGTGTCGGGAGGCGATGCAAGTATGGTTTTGGGCACTGGACCATGGCCTTCATCATTCAGCCATGCATGTCCTGGGCATGCAAAACATCTTGGTGGACAGCTCAAGCCAGTTTCAGTCTCGGGCGCACAAGTGGGAGCTTCTGCCTTCTGTAGCAGAAGATCTGTTCGACTGCTTGGGTCACCCAGAGTAGGACCTTTTTGCCTCCCCACTCAGTGCAAAACTGCCATTTTTCTTCTGCTCACTCACTCCAGAGCCTGGAGATCTTACTTCGAGGAGGCTCTTGCAGCATGTAACTCCTTTACGACTGAAGCCGTCAGGAGTCTTCTGGTGAGACGTGTTGTCCCTCTCTTGGAAAGGGAAGTTTCTGTATGCCTTTCCTCTCTTCCCTCTTCTTTTTATTTATTTATTGATAGTTTGGATTACAACCTTTGAGCAAGTAGCTCTTTTACAAAGGTTTCATGTCAGTATATAATGTTACACGGGTATACATTAATCACAATATGGCTTCCATAAACATTTCAAAGGTTCCACAATAGTTTCTTAGGGTTACAAGGTTACACATTAAATAAAATACAGGTTGAATAATATTTCATGAAGTGTCTGATATACACATGAATTACAATACATTTACAGTGTATCACATTTAACTAGACAACATACAGCATGAGTGAAATCAGAGAGTGCTCATCAAGCTGCAGATGGAGGGGGCGACCATGATCCTCAATGCCCCATTTTGGCCTCGCCAGATCTGGTTCCCTCTGCTTCAGCAACTGGCAGTGGAACCCCCAGTACCTCTCCCAGGAACAGGGCACCCTGGGCCATCCGGACCTCCGGTCGCTCCATCTTCATGCGTGGCTCCTGAGAACGTAGCCGTTTCTCGATTTGGAGTTTCCCCTAAGGTGGCAGCGGTCTTGGTGGTGGCTCACAAGCCCTCCACTAGAGCCACTTACTCCATGAAGTGGAAGCGCTTTTCTATATGGCCTGCTTCATATCGCCTGGATCCCTTTACATGCCTAGTCAGATCCTGAAGTACCTACTCTTTCTTTCAGACACAGGCCTAAAGTATTCATCCATTAAGGTATATGTGTCTGCCATCTCTGCTTATCATGTACCTGTTGATGGGCGATCTGTGGCCCAGCTTGATGTCACTCGTACCTTCTTAAGAGGTATTTTGCATTTGAAACCCCCAATCTGTAACCATGTCCCAGTTTGGGACCTCAGTTTTGTGCTGGAAAAGCTACCCTGCCTCCTTTCGAACCGACTGTGAGTTTCAAGCTATGCTATCTGTCATGGAATGCATTATTTTTAGTTGCTGTTACTTCTGCTCGGAGGATTTCGAGCTTCAGGCCCTCATGTGTAAGGAGCCTCATTTGTTTTTTCACAAAGACACAGTGTCTTTACGTACTAATCCTCAGTTTCTCCCTAAGGTTTTATCTGAGTTTACTTTGAACCAATCTATTCATCTTCCTGTACATTTTCCAGAGCATACTAATCCAGATGTAGCATTGCTCCACACTTTGAATGTGCAAAGAATTTTGCATTATTACATGCACAGGACTAAAGAAGTCAGGAAATCCTCTCAGTTGTTTGTTTTGTTTGGCCCAGGCAAAGAGGGTGCACCCGTTTCTAAGCAGTACTTGTCCAAATGGTTGGCCAACTGCATTATTTTTTGTTACCGGAAGTATGGCAAGGAGCTTCCGGGTGTTGTTCATGGCCATTCCACCGGGGGATGGCTGCCTCAGTAGCCTGTTTTTGTAATGTGTCAGCTGCAGAAATCTGGGCAGCAGCCACTTGGAGTTCAGTTCACACTTTCACTAAGCACCACAGCTTGGACATCACCTTTACACACAGAGCCAGTTTTGGCCCGGCTATGTTACAGGCCCTTCTTTCTTAGGTGATTTCACCTCCACCCGGTTTTATGGTTCTTTCAGGTTTGGAACTGCTTGCTACTTATCCAACCTGTGATGTCGTGCTGCAAGAGATTCTCCTGACGTAAGATAGTACAGTTACGTAAGAACTTACCATAACAGTACTATAGATCTTCGAGGGGCTCTCTTACAGCAGGCCTTGCTTTTCCCACCCTCCTTCCCTCCTGGGCCTCGTCTCCTGTTATGCTTCCTCTCCTAGAGAACACCTTCAGCCTTCCCTTATCTTGTAACTTTTCCCTTGAACCTCGACTTCTCCCTCAGTTCCCTCAGCTGGATATTCTGGGGTCTCTGGCAGGAGAACTGGCGAGTATGTGGGGAGCCACCCACCTATATAGGGTAGCTGACATCAGAGAGTTACATCGGAGGTGGGTGGCCCCTGATGGTAGACTGGTAGCTAGAAAGTTTCCATGTGGTCCTAATGCCTGATGGTGGAGTCCTACCTGTGATGGCCTGCTGCAAGAGATCCCCCTCAATGATCTACTGTTATGTTAAATTCTTACGTAACTGTACTTTTTCCAAACCTGAAGGTCTCTAGGACGTGAAAGAGGTAGTCCCATGCCACCTGATCGAATGCTTTCTATGCATCAAGAGATTGCGTGAGATCTTTCCCTGGCTTTGGGAGTAGGGATATGACAGCTGTGTGCATGGAGGGCGGGAGGTTCCCTGTCGTGGTAGCTTCAGTCATGGCCTGCATTAACGGTTTCATCAGCACCGCCTTAAAAGCATATAAGAATTCAGCTGGGAAGCCATCTGCCCCTGCTACCTTGCCTGGTGGCATAGAGCACGAGGCTTACTCGAGTTCAGTTTGGGATATTGGCATCTCTGGTTGTGCTCTAAATTCTGGGGAGAAGTAAGGCAGGGACAGTGCAGAAGTAAAGGTAGAGAGGTCTGCCTTAGTGGGAGAAGCTTCCCTCTGATACAAGGCCGAGTGGAATTCCTGGAAATCGGCATTGATCTCCTAAGGTTTATGATGCAGCTCTCCCGCCTTGTTCCTGGCCCCCAGTATAGAAGAGTGCTCTTGCCTCTTCTCGAGTTGACACGCTAGTAAGTGGCCTGGCCACTCGCCTGCTTCCCAGAAGGTCTGTTTGAGTTGGAAAAGGGTGTATTCAGCCTTCTGGTGCAAATGCATATTGACCTGTAACAGTTACCTACTATTTTGGTAAGCATTTCGGGGGACTGCTGTTGACCAATTCTGTAATGGCTCTGCAAGTCTCTGAGGGTTTGTAGCTGTTCCTCCAGATCTTTGTTATTAACTCTTTTTAAGTAGGAGGCATGACAGATTCATCTGCTACAGATAAAAACTTTCAGTGCAACTCATCTTATTGAGGACAAGGTTTCGCCTGGCTCCTCTCTTTTTTTGCTATTTTTTTCCACCAGGATGCTGAATTTTGAGGTTTATTAGAGAGGATTTTTTTCCAACTGCATGAGGTAAAGCACAGGGACTGAGGTTCTGTTCTTTGGGAATTAAACAAATTTGTTGCTGGGTGACACTGAGTTAGTGACTCAAGCTGCCATCATCTTCACGGCTCGCACATGCACCCCTGTCCCATATGTTTCTAAAGGGTATTCTGTGTCTTGATTGGTAAACCTTTTTTAAACAAATTTGTTGCTGGGTGACACTGAGTTAGTGACTCAAGCTGCCATCATCTTCACGCCTCGCACATGCACCCCTGTCCCATATGTTTCTAAAGGGTATTCTGTCTCTTGATTGGTAAACCTTTTCCAATTCATACTGGAGAAGTCGACTCTGGCTCCATTTGAGCCTGCCGTGACTTGTGAGATGCATTTCACTTCATAGAAGACATTGATCTTCCCTGTGTCAGTCTTCACCATTCATCACTGGTGAGTGTCAGCCAGAGGCACAGCACCCCACAGGAGCTTTTTTTTTCCTCCTTATGCATTTAGGGGGAGGAGTTGGCACCACGGTGCCACCCACGAGGCGGATGCACAGTGTCGCGCTCGCGGGTTGGCTATAACTGGCACCAGCTCCTCCCCAGCCTCAGTTCTGCTTCTTCCGCCGTGTGGAAGTGCAGCACCTCACCAGCTCATGCTTCCAGAAGTGCATCATTATGGCCTAGTGCAGCGTACTACTCGACGCCAAACTTTGACGCCATTGTCTCAGTTCTGCCATCTCCAAACTACTCAGCGCCGTTTAACGGATATACCGGTAAGATTGTTTCTTTTTACTTTTAAGCAGCGATGGATTTTTTCTGTCTCTTTGTATTTAGTTGCCATTGATCTTGTCAGGTCCATCGGGGACAAGAAAAAGCAGTTTAAAATGTGTCGGGCCCCCATGCGTCGGCGTCCCTGTGGCCATCAGATATCTGCTGCAGATCGGCATGACTGTTTCTTAACCTGCCTGGGTCCCCAACACAATATGGACCGGTGCAACACGTGCTTCTCGATGGACTGTAGAGCTTTAGAGTACCACACATTAAAAGTCAGCTGCCTGCCACTGACTTTTGGAGGACACCATCGCACCAGGAACGCCAAGCACAGGGCCCTTCACCCTTCCTCATGGTCCCCTCCCAGCTCTATATGTGCCATGAGGAGGGGGCTTCCACCTCTTTCAGCTTTGCCATGACGGGGATCCCTTCTGCAGTGCCAGAGGGGTCAGTCCTTCCCTGTTCAGGGCCAGGCCAAGAGCACTGCACTGGCAGTCGCCTCCTCGGAGGTGCAGGCTGCACCGGTGTCACAGCCCATGGCTGCTGAGCCCAGCACCGGTGGCTCCTAAGTGCCACCTGCCAGTGCCATCTCAGATCCTGGTACTGTTCACAGCACTGGTGATTGAGGCAGCACCACAAGTGGCACCGGGCCTGCCCACAAAGCTGATCATGGCACCATGGGTGGGAGAGCCCCTGGGGTTGCCAGGGTGGAGGTCTACTGGATCTACAGCTCTTCAGAGTTGGATGATCGGGAGACCGATCCAGACTGCCAGCCCGGATCTTCGGAGTCGGAGGGCTTTCCTGTGCTCGGTGCCACCGTGCCTTCCCAGGTTCCCCCCTGGCAGCTCAGCGGTTGTGGTCGGCTCTGGGCCCAGCACCGGGGTAGGTGCAGGGTCTTCAGTGACCAGCAGCAACTCCCAGGCTTTAGGGGTGGTGGTCCCAACCTTGAAGTCCTGGGTGGCTGCCAACTCTGGTGTTGGCACCACCCGGAGTCCCAATATGGGTACAGGAGCAGGGGCCTCCTCTCCTTCGGCCTTCTTCGGGTTGCCTGAGGGACTGGAGGTGTCCCATCCCTGGGAGTGAGGAAGAGGTTGGCCTGGAGTCGACCAGGTTGAGGGAGCTTGGTACAGGGCGAGAGTTCCTCCCTGGGGCCCTTCGGGGCTTGTGGCAGAGCTGAAGCATTGAGCCCAGTTTCTCTTCCTCATCTCCTTAAGGGGGGATGGCTTCAGTGGGTGGGGCTGGTGCCATCCCTTCTGGACCTACATGGCCCCAGTCTCTTCATAGGGGAGCTTCCCCTTCAGGGCTCAGCCGCAACTGCTTCAAGCTAGTTGGGTGGCCGTTGGCTGTGCAGACCCATGGACCTCCATGGGGTTTGAGGTCGCCTGTTAGGTCTCCAAGCCCTGGCACAGGTCGTGTGCAGAGATGCCTTTCCCCCTTGCCTTTACATCCTCCCCCTCTGCTCCCAGGTCACATTGGCCCTACGGGGCCTTTGAGTTGGGAACAGTTCAGGGCCACTGCTGCCGCTTTTCCCTGTTATGTGCATGCCATAGATGAGCAGGTCTCCTGCCTGTCTCCCCCACAGCAGTTGGACTCTAAATCTTAGGGCTTGTCTGCCTCCTCATCTTCCTCCCCTGAGGAATGGGAATCTTTGGTCCATCTGTCCTCTGTTGCCGACCAGACAGGATATCAGCACTTCCTAGCGAGACTGGTGGACGAGCTTCATATATCCCATTTTGCAAGATGCAGTCCTGAGCAGACGACTCGGGCATTCCTGAGTGAATTCAGCACAGACCACCTTGTGGTCCCCCCTTGGCCGGTGCCTTTCCCGGAGAAGTCATTCTGCACCTGGCAGTGTCCATCCTCCCCAGATCCTGCCCCCAGAGATCACCAGCACAGGTATTGCACACCCCAGGGCTCTCCATTAACTATGTCTCACCCTCCTTCAGGGGTTAAGATCCTGGACCCTTCCTCTGGGCATAGACGCCCAAATCACGACCGACCCCCGGATTCGGACACTGCAGAGTTCAACCACTGGGAACAGAGAGTCTTCTCTTTGGCACGCATTATGCTGTGCATCTCCTCACATCAAGCACTCCACGCTGCCTGTAACAGGCATTTGTGGTCACTGCTCAGCCAGGTGCTGGCGCGGCTGCCTGATTCGGAGGTAACCAGACAAGCCATTGCCCTCTCTGCTCAGGATCTGGAGCTTGCAAGGCACCAAGCAAGGGCGTCTTATGATGCTAGTGAGGTAGCCTGCAGACTTGCAGGGACAGCAGTCTGGATCAGGTGGATGGCGTGGCTTCATCTATCACAGTTGTCACCCTCGGCCTGGTGTAGGGTGCTTGCCTTCACTTTCCAGGGGACCCACCTGTTTTTCCGCAGAGCGAGGAGGGCACTTCAGGGGCGCCTTCCTTCTCCCAGCCAACTGGAGACCCCCTCCTCGCCCTGACCAGTCACAGGCCTAAATGGCCTGTGAGGGTCCTCTCCCCCTGTAGTCTTCCCCTACAGGAGGCTGAAGGACTCACATACGAACATACGAAATTTGCCAGCAGATAAAGGCCTAGAGGTCTATCAAGTCTGCTCGAATGTGCAGCTAGCACCCCTTAGTCTGCAGCTGTCCCTCCCTCCCACCCATCCCCTCTCATTAACCCTCCCCTTGTCCTATCCCATCCTCGCTTGAAGCAGTCCACTGTTCTACTGCATACCACTTCAGCAGGTAACGATTCCACCCAGCCACCACCCTCTCTGTAAAAAGTGTCTCCTCATCCCTCCTGAACCTTCCTCGCCTCCAGTCTCATATCATGGTCCCTGGTGGCCCTCCCTCCTTACTTTGAACAGCCCCTCTGTACCCGTCTTGTTTATTCCTTTCATGTATTTAAAGGTTTCAATCATGTCACCCCTGTCTCTCCTCTCCTCTCCTCCAGTGAGTACATATTTCAACTCCTTCAACCTCCTCTCGTATGATAAGTCCCCCAGCCCCTTGATCATCTTTGTCGCTCTGCGCTGCACACCCTCCAGTAACTTAATGTCCCTCTTCAGATACGGATGCCAGTACTGCACGCAGTACTCCAGGTGTGTTCTAACTAATGACCTATACAGTGGCAGAATCACCTCCTCCCTCCTCGAGGATATACCCCTTGCAATACAACCCAGCATTTTGTTGGCCTTTGCAGCTCACATCCCTCAGAGAAGTGCTGGGCCCCATTTGCGGGGCTCAGTACTCACCCACCAGTGATGAATGGTGAAGACTGACACAGGGAAGATATGAAAATTACGTACCTACCGTAATTCTTGATCTTCCTGTGTATCTTCACCATTCATCACTGAAACCCACTCACCTTCCCCTCAAGGCATCAGTCCCTGGGCAGTCCTTCTCCCCACTCACCCTCCTCCCTACCTGCTGGGTTGGGCTAGGTCTCACTGGTTTGGGCCCTTTCAGGGAAATGAGGGGCCCATGCTGGGTGGAGGGTGAGTAGAGTTTTCATCCTGGCCTTAGGGGGGGCCTCCCCCTGCCTCGTAGGTGTGTTTATCCCTTAGGCTTGGCCCGGACCCACTGGGTTGGGGCTGACTCCTTGGGGGGATAGAATTCCGCTGAAGGGGATGGGCAGGCACATGAGGATTCCCCCTTTCTCTCATCTCTCTTTCCCTCCTCCCCAGAGGAGGGACAGGGATGTGGTCCTCTGGACAGGGTCTCCCCCCCATTCTCCCTTGAGCCCTCGGGAGAAACGGCAGCCAGGGGGGAGCCCTGTCCAAGGGTGTCTTCACCAGTGCCATATAGGGAGGAGGGGGGAGACTCTGGTCGTGCCTAAGCTTCTGGTCTAGCTGCAGCTGATTTCCTAAGTGGAGTTCCTGAAGGGATCTGAGGCCCCCACCACCTGAGTGGTTGGACCGGAAGTGCTGCGTCAGACCACTTGGCCTGGAGCTCCTAAAACCCCCTGAGCAGGAGGGGCATGGCACTGTGCTAGGGTCTCCCCCTTGGCTCCTCCTACTTTTTCTTCTTTTCTTCTTCTTCACTATCTTCTCCTCAGCACTCTGGCTGGCTGTCCAGGGGCTGGGTCCAATTCCACACCCACGGGTCCTCCTCTGCCTCTGTCCTCTGGTCGGCATACTCCTTTTGAAGTTCATTCCTTTCCTTTTTCTGTCCCTTGGGCTCTCTTGCCCCAGCCTTCACTCACTCACTCTCTCTCTCTCTCTCTCTCTCTCTCTCTCTCTCTCTATTTTTCCCTCTCACTGGCATGCAGAACTGAGCGGGGGAGGAGCCGGCGCCAGTTATAGCCAACCTATGAGTATGATGCCGTGCGTCAGCCTCGTGGGAGGCACTGTGGTGCCGACTTCTCACCCTAAAGGCGTAAGGAAAAAAAAAAGCTCCCGCGGGGTGCTGCACCTCCGACTGACACCCATCAGTGATGAATGGTGAAGATGCACAGGAAGATCTAGAATTACGGTAGGTATGTCATTTTCATTTTTTGGTTGCTATAATTTCTTCTTGTAGGCTTTGCGAGCTTCAATCTCCGATGTATGAACCACCTTACCTGATTTTCCACAAGGACAGGATGCCCTTGTGAACCAATCCATGCTTATTATTCTGAGCATGCTAACAAGGGTGTTCCATAAACTTGATGTACACAGAACACTACATTTCTATCTTGATCACACTAAGGACTCCAAAAGGTCTGCTCAGCTCTTTGTCTTGTTCACCCCTGGAAAAGAGGGAGCTCCTGTGACTAAACAGTGCCTGTTCAAATGGCTGGCTCACTGTATTGAGTTTTGTTATAGGAAGTGTGGTAAAGAACTTCCTGGTGCTGTGTGGCTACTCTACACATGGTATGGCCACTTCTTTTGCCTACTTTCAGAATGTCTCTGCAGCTTCCATATGTGCTGCTGCCGCATGGAGCACTCTGCATACTTTCACTAAGCACTGCAATTTAGACAGGGTTGCATAGAGACATGCTGGCTTTGGTCTTGCCATTTTACAAGGCCTTCTGTCCAGACTGCATGTCAGGCTGATCTTCCCTGGGTACATTGTGTACTGCTTGGAAATTATTCCTATGGTGTGGCCCAATGGAAAATATATATCTGTTATGATGATAGAACAGTGACTTACTGTAACGGTAGCTCTTCAAGTGAATCTCCTCCATTGGGCTACAGTGCAACCCTCCCTCCTCTTTTTTTTTTCATGAGGTACTTTCTGACAGGTTTGTTCAGTGCCTTGTCTGCAGGTGTCCGGAAGTGCCTTATGTATGTTATTTTTCAGTCCCATGCCTCTCCTAGTGTGCCTGGTAGTGGTTTGCTCTTCTGGTTCGTCATAGTATGAGGTCCTCTGAGCTTGTTTCCAACAGGGAACTGTGGAACAGTGGGACCTCCCACGTTTTATAGGCATCGACACTGCACATCATTGTGGGTGCCCACTCCCCAGCTAGCAAATATTTTCCAGTGGTACTGACACCCACGGCTTACAGTTTAAAAGGTGTGGGCCAAGGGTGGAGATTCTCTTGAAGATCTACTGTTCTGGTAAATAACTGTTCTTTATTTTTGTATTTTATACAAATGCAGGACAGGCATTCATCCATTTCTTTCCATGCACGCACAAGCCTCGTTGTTACTATGTGGCAGTCAAATGTGTTTCTGCCAGTTAGGAAGCAAATCTCAGACTTTGTCCATTTTGGTAATTTTAATAGCATATCGGGAAGATATATGAAGAGTGTTTGAAGATATTTTTCTAGATTATAATTTGAGTATATTTTACACAATTTGAAAGCCACTAGTCAAATCCATTAAATCCCTGAGAAAGCAGCACTAAGTTATCTTGTATTATTTAAATAAAATTGTAAAAGGAGTCTTGGTGAATCAGTGGTGTGGTGTTCCTTGGGGTTGTCAACCGTAATGGCCACCCCTTCCCCAAGCCCATAGCCTCCTGTCCAAAGCACAAGGTGCAGCTCCAAACCAGTGCATCATAGGCATGTATAGTACACTTTGGAGCTAGAGAAGTATGGCTCGCCACGTGTTGCCAATAAAATCAGTCGTAGCTTTCTTCAGGGTAGGGGACAGATTGGGGAGTAGGGTTGCTAATTACAAATTTTTAATATGTTGACCCTGTATGAGGTGCCATACCACTGATGCATGGCTCCAGGCCTGAAGCTTAGTCTTGGGTGAAAAAGGATGGGGTGGAAATTAGGCTTGACAGTCCTAACAGCACGTTTCTAAACTTTGTGGGCATAGGGTTGAAAACCATAATGACACATTTCCAAACTCTGAGGGTTTGAGTTTTGTGCAGTTGCAACCGCAAACTGCATTAACATAGTTTTTTTGCAGTGAACTTCCTTAGTGTTTGAGATAGTGGAGTGGGAACTTGCTTTGTGCAGGGCCCTTGAGGCCCGGTGCAAAGAAGGAGGTGACTCTTAACTTTCTTTGTGCTACCTAACTTTCTCTGCACAGTGCAATATTTTCAGAGCACTTTGGTTCCTGTGCATGAGTCCTAGCATTCTGTGTGCAGGGCCCTGCAGCGTATGAGAACAGAAAAACATATTGTCTAGTCATCTGGTAGCCTTCATTGGCAGACACCAGAACAGCAGTGATGACTGGGAATTTGGAGCCTGGAGGCCATTTTGTGTACATCACCATTAATTCTGGTAGAAGTGTAAGGGATCACTTGGAGGAAGTGATGATCCAGTGGGGCTACCCTCAAGGGGAGTCCCATTTGGCCTTGTGATGCACTCTGGATTTTACCAAAGTGGAAGTTTTCACTTTGGGGGGTGGGGGGGGATTTTGCTTCATGACTGAAAGATGGTGCCAGCTGTGCTGAAGATGGTGGGATACAATTTCCAAACTGAGGTACTGAAACAGGTGGGAGATGGGCCTGCTGTTTGTATGGGGAATCCCAATCTGGTATGGATAGTGGAGATGTTACCTTTAACAGAGGGTTTGGGGAGATCATTAGCCACTGTCTGAGGGCAGGCTGAGGTAGACGCTGGTGCACTGATGCCCAGCACACTGTCTGGTGAGATTAAAGAACTGGTTGATGTAAGGTGCCCAGAGCAGGAGTGCCAGAGGGAATGCCCCTATAGCGGTGCTGCCTCCTGCACAACAGCTAAACTGACATTGCAGTGTCATGGTAGTATGTGCAAAATGAGGGAACCCAAAGCATATAGCAAGGTGGGAGCTCTAGTGAATTTGGAAGGCAGTGTAGGAAAGGCTTTGTCCAGAAGTAAAACCTCATGCACTGAGAAATTGCATAGAATACAAGGAGTCATGGGGCTCCAGTAACCTGGGAACCTGGGAACAGAAGTAGGAGGTTGTTCAGGAAAGAGGTTTGGGTTTATCTTCTGTTTTAACTGAAATATTTGAATAGTTTTGTACTTGAAATTAGTTCTGTGTGTTAAAGATTACTACTTTGAGTTAGAACTGTTACTTGAGCTGTGATATTGTAACTATTGGGGCTTGTGTGCTGGGTGTGGGAACACTTGTTTGGCAGTGATAATTAGAGTGAAATTTAAATGGGATGTTTGCCTGGTGTTAGGGGGAGGGGTAATTACAAGAATCATCTTGTCTTTCATTGTCCACCTGGGAACAGAAGTAGGAGGTTGTTCAGGAAAGAGGTTTGGTTTTATCTTTTGTTTTAACTGAAATATTTGAATAGTCTTAAATACTGAAAAGCCACTGGGGGTTGGGATTGAAGGGCTGTGTATTTCTGTTTGTGACTGAAATTTGAAGCAACAGGAACTGGTGGGCATGTGACATCATACGGTACCTGATGTCTGCATACACACACTGTTAGTGGGACTGGACACACACTGGACTGTATGTGTTTGTGAGACTTAGGAACTTTATTGGTGGGGTTGAAATTGGGTTTGTAAATAACTGCAGTCAGTATAGAGAGAGACTGTATTCCAGGGGGAAGGGACTGAGAAAAGAGGTGTGTGCCATTATGAACAGAGAGGGACAAACAGGGTGGCCACATTCCACCATGGCAGGCATCTTCGGAAGGGTTGTAGGCTGCACAAGCTGTGGGATGGCAATGATTCTCATTTGGGCCTGGAGAGAGGGAGGCTGCCCACTCTGTGGACAGCTGTCTTGTATCAGGAGTGAAGTATATTGGTTAAGGAGTAAGCTGGGGGAGTTGGGGGAGGTGTCCAAGGATAATGGGTGTGGATATGGGCGGCAGAAGGGTGGGGCTGAGGGGAGGCTGGGGCAACGCTCAGAAATCACAGGACGTTATGTTATAGTAAGCACGAGGGGGGATATTAGGGACAGAGGACCCTTAGATAGGGATGTTGACGCTAAGGGGAAAACATACGGAGTAAACATTCCGAATATAAAGAGAGTGGAGGGGGAAGAGTCAGGAGGGGCTGTTGTGGGGAAGCCTAGAAGAGCAGACTGTGGGAAGGAGCTGCTAAGGAGAATAGGCAAGAGGGAGGAAGAGGGCAGTTTAGAGGGGCAGTCGGGAAACTCAGGTTACTTGATGGAGGCTGGCATAGAGTGTTACAACAAATTTGAGCTACTAAGCAACTTAGAGGGGGAGGAAGGGGTTGGTGCAAATGAGGAAACTAATACAGAGGCCGGGGGGGAAGGAGTCGGATACCCATAGGGCATCACAGACCGACAATGGAAAGGATAGAAATAGTCCCAGAGGGAGAGGGGAACATAAATGTTAAGCAGATGGGGGAGATGCAACATATTGCAGACATGAGGGAGGAGAGCATGACTGGAGTGAAACTAGGAGACAAGGAGGTGGGGGAGGGGCCCCCCTTCAGCAGGGGGGTCTGTACCAAGGATGGGGCCCTAGGTAAGGGGCCCCCAGAGGGCCTCTGGAGGTACGGGTACTGTTACAAGGGGGGAGGATGGTGGTGTGGGGGAAGGGGAAACTATCAGGGCCAGGATAAATGGTTCAGATAAGAGAGGGTTAAAGGGGACACCTATTTGGGGGGTCTGAGTTAAGTGGGCAAAATAACAAGGGAGGCAGAAAGGGGAGGGTGGCAAGGGGGTCTCTAATAAGGCAGGAAGACTCCCATGGAATTGAGATCACGAATAAAGGGGGATGGGGGTTGAGAGCGCATAGTGGAGGTAACCATAAGGATGATGGCTGTGTTAAGGTTCTGTTATTGGGAGACTCAATGATTAGGGGTATCCAGTGGGAGGGACAGGGGGTGGATGCCATAACCAGGTGAAGTTAGTGAGTATCTCTGGGCTGACAGTGCACAGAGCAAAGTTCATGGTGTACGAACTGGTTAGGGATTGTGGAGGGAAACTGGATTTCCTGGTGCATTTGGGAACTAAAGATCTAGAGGGAAATAGCATTTTGGAAATCCAAGCAAGGTTCCAAGAACTTGCCAGAGTCTGTCGGGATAATGGATGCAACATTTCCTTTTCGGAGATATTGCCAGTACCAAAGGCCTCAGTGGAGAAAAAACTGAAGATCACAGAGGTAAATGACTGGCTCAGGAAGTGGGGTGAAGAGAGTGGGTTGTGGGTGTAAGGGAACTGGAAAGGAGTTTGGGAGGATAAGGGATTGTATGCCAAGGACAGGCTTCATCTTGCCCCGTTAGGGAAGGAAGTCCTTAAACAGGGGGTGACTGTCTACATTCAAGAAAGGTGGGGTTTAACCTTAGGGGGGAGGGATAAGGAGGGCAGATCAGCCTCTCCTCCAGATGAGGGAGTAGCCTTCAAACCCAAGGTGGGAGGAGGGAAACAGACTGGGAGAGGAAGTTTCAGGAGGAGCAGAGGGATGATGGAAGTATAAGGAACCTGGGTTGGGTTTGACAAAGGGGATAAGGGGTGGGGGGTGGCATTAGTAAATGCCAGGAGCTTGGGAAACAAGTTACCAGAGTTCCAGGCCATGCTGTTCGGGCGGGGGGGGGTGGATGTGGCGGCGGTCACGTAAACGTGGGCCAACAAAAACCATGACTGGGACCTAAACGTGCGGGGGTACACTATGCTTAGGAAGGATAGAAAGGAGGGCAGAGGGGGTGGAGTGGCTATGTTCATTAGAGATGACATAGAAATTACTAGGGTAGAAGAGGCAGAGGGAAATGTGGAGGCCTTATGGGTCACCTTACAAACCCCAACAGGAGGTAAGGTCAAGCTGGGTGTAGTATATAAGCGCCCCCGGGATGGGTGATGTACTGGAGGATGGTTTGCTGGACAACGTCATTGCCCAGTGTGGACCAAAAGGGTAAGGAGTGGTGTTGATGGGAGACCTTAATATGCCAGGTACAAACTGGGGAACCATGTCCCCTAAGGTGGCCAAGGAGCAGAGGCTGCTGGACGGTTTCCAGGATGTGTTCTTAACACAGCATGTGATGGAGCCCACAAGGCAGGGGCATGTCCTGTACGTGGTTCTGGCAGATGGGGTCTGGTTAGGGACCTGGTTGTAGAGGATCCCCTGACTGGGAGTGACCACAATACTGTCTGGTTTCAAATAAGCATGGGGGGGAGGGGGGAGAGATCTAGGACACTGGCAGTGGACTTCAGGGGGGCAGACTTTGTGGGCATGGGAAATATTCTCAAGGATCACTTGAAGGAGATTACATCAATGACAAATGTGGAAAAGAGATGGAGGTCATAAAACCGGGACTTCATGAGGCAGTCAGGACCTGCGCTAAGGTGAAATGTAAGTGAGCAAGGTCACATAAACCATGCTGGTGGTCCAGTGAGGTTCAGGTAGCAGTCAGAGAAAAGAAGGCGGCCTACAAAAAATATAAAACAACAAGAGGGGATAGGGAAAAGGAAATGTACCATCTTGTATCTAGAAAAGTCACCTGGATGGCGAGGGGGGGGGCAAAGTCCAGTAAAGAGCAGCAGCTGGCACAGGGGCTACATGGAGGGGAAAAGGGGTTCTTCCAGTACATTGGGGAGCAGAGAAAAACTAAGGGCCATCTCGGCAGATTGAAATCAGAAGGAGGGTGGGTGGAAGAGGCGAGGGACCAGGCAGTGGTATTAAACGAGTACTTCGCCTCTGTGTTCACCAGGGAGGGGGATGGGATATCTACAAAGCAAGGCACGACGGGATAGAAGTGGTAGTGAGTGGGATCAGGGGAGCAACAGAAATGGAGCAAGAGGGAGGGAGAGGTACCCCAGGGGTGTCACATCAGGATAAGGATAAAAAGACCAGTAAGGTGGAGGGTACGGATAGTGCTATCTCCACCGAAAGGGTGTGGTTAGCCCTCAAGGCCCTAAAGAAAGATAAATCTCCTGGGCCGGATGGCATTCATCCGACAGTACTATGGGAATTGGTGGACATACTGGCTGCACCCCTGGCAGAGCTCTTCAACAGATCGCTTGAGACAGGGAGGGTACCTAGGGATTGGCGAGAGGCACATGTGGTGCCAATCCATAAAGGGGGTGGAGGGATGTACCAGGTAACTATAGACCCATCAGTTTGACCTCGGTGGTGGGAAAATTAATGGAGAGTATACTAAAAGAACGATTGAGGGTGTACTTGAAGGAGGTGAGAGGTCTGGATAGTCGGCAACATGGGTTTGTGCCAGGTGGATCATGTCAAACCAATCTTGTGGAGTTCTACAAATAGGTAACATCAGAAATGGGCAGGGGAAAGCCTGTAGATGTATTATTCTTGAACTTCAGCAAGGCGTTTGACTCTGTCCCCCACCATGGTCTGGTGGAGAAACTGAAGGGGTTGGGAGTAGGCCCTTTGATGGTCAGATGGATTGAAAACTGGCTAGCTGGACGCACCCAGAGAGTAGTGGTCGGTGGGGAGCTCTTGAACCCTAGAGAGGTCCGTAGGGGGTACCAGCAGGGCTTGGTCCTGGTCCGATCCTGTTTAATGCATACATACGGACATCAGGAGGGTATAGGTGAAATGAGTCTCTTCGCTGATGACTTCAAGATAGGAGCAGTAGTTGAGGGGGAAGAGGGGAGGTTGGCCCTGCAAAGAGACCTGGACACCCTGGAAAGCTGGGCTCACACATGGAAATTAAATTTCAATATCACCAAGTGCAAGGTGTTACATCTTGGTCGGGGAAACCCTAAACACAGGTACACCCTGGGAGGAGAGGCACTGGAGGCCTCAACAGGGGAAAAAGACCTAGGGGTCGTGGTGGATGCATGTATGAATAACTCTGAGCAGTGCAGGAGAGCGGCTAGCAAGGTAAACAGGATGTTGGGATGCATCGTAAGGGGGATCACCTCTAGGAGCAGGGAAGTGATTCTGCCACTGTGCAATGGACTGGTTAGACCACACCATTGAGTACTGTGTACAGTACTGGAGACCACATTTGAAGAGGGACATACAGCTCCTAGAGAGGGTACAGAGGAGGGCAACCAAGATGATATGAGGACTAGGGGGATTTGACGTATGAGGACAGACTTGAGGAGCTCTGCTTGTTTTCATTGGAGGAGAGGAGAGATGGGGGGGACATGATTGAGGTCTTCAAGTACTGTACCTCAAGGGTATAAATAGGGTAAACATGGAGAGGATCTTTAGACTAAGGCAGGGAGGTATCGCCAGAGGGCATGGTTTGAAGATGGAAGGTGGAAGGGTGAGGAGGGGAAGAGGAGGAGGTTTTTCACTGAGAGGGTGGTGGACCCTTGGAATGCGCTGCCTGGTGAGCTGGTTCAGAGATCCACAGTGGAGGGCTTCAAGAGAGGGTGGGACAGACACAGAAAGCAGAAGTATCAGATCATGGCCTGGACCAGGGGGTGGGGATGGATGATAGGGGCTTCTGGAACACGGGGGGGGGGGGTTCGGCACCCTACTAGGGATCTGAGGTTCGAGCAGACTCGATAGACCGTAAGGCCTAATCTGCTGGCAATTAGTACGTTAGTATGTTAAATGGTACAGCCTCCTTTAAGGGGCCATAAGGTTTTTATTTATTGTATGTCTGGGGTCAGAACTGATCCTGTTTTTCAGTTTATGACAAGAATAATTATTTGAGAAGGCCATGTTTCCATGTGTGTAACTGTAAAATGTTAGAAAACCTGACAACAACCCATGGTGCAGCAGTGATTTATTTCTAACATGGCAGGAGGGGTAGTGAGGAAAGTTCATCAGGTAGTGAATAGAAAGAAAAGGATTTGTAAGTAGCAAGACTGAGAGTGATTGAAACGGGGATACCTCTAGTGTGCAGTTAGCACCTACCCTAGACATGAAGGGTACCCCTGGAGCTATGCACTCCACAGTCTCTGCCTGATTCCAGGAGAGAGTTATCATATGGTATCAGCCCCCAACTGAATGAACAGTGACAGCAGCCACAGCTGAAAGACATTATCTGACTGCTCTGCAACTAGAAAGGGAAGTGAAGGGACCATAGGGAAAGCCATAGTAAAAAAGTGGAGTTACACATACATTTTTAAAGCAGTCTCACAACATGTAGATTTTTAAAACTGTTGCACAGTATGTAGATTTTCAAAACCTTCACGAAGGAGTTCTGTGTGAACATTTTGTAAACCATCATGCAGTAGGTGGACTTTGTAAACTATTGTGCAGCCTGCAGATGTTGGAAACTGTCATACAGAATAAAGAGTTTGAAAACCATAGCATAGATGTTAACAATTTTCATGCAGCATGTAGATTCTCAGAAAACTGATTCCTGTGCAAATGTTTTAATTTTTAATTAAAGATAACAAATTACTAAATGATTAAAAAAAATCGGCCCTCAGGTACAGTCATAATACCTGTTTGAGCTGGGCCCACACAGCGCTGCACTAAAAAAGCACTTTGCTGCCAGGGAGCAATATTCAGATAGAGTGTACTCTGTCTGTCCTGCTCTGCCTGTCTAAATATTGAGCTTTTACACCAAGCAAGCACAGTTTATTTGATATAGCTCCTTATCCCAAAGGATAGAAGCTCTGTACATGCAATTCCATGTTATCAACTAATAACATTTAAAATATTTATAAAATCAAATGGCAGGCACAGAGGAATCCCTTTCATTCATAATATATTTAAAATGAGTCCTGAAATGCCAGGGGAAAAGATGGGTGTTGTGGGCCCTTTTAAAAACTTTAATATGAGTGGGTGGAGCCAGAAAAGGCACTTTCAGTGAGGATTTCCAAAGGACATGGGAAACCACCAGTAGATTGTCTGGTTGAGAGGAGCAGCCAGCTGTACTATATAAGGGACACGTAACAGGGACCTGTGCAATACATGATTTATTTTCACAAGAGCTGTTTGACCTTGGGTAATCTCACGAGTGGTGTAAGCCACGAGTGCTGTGCCCAAGGTCAAACAGCTCGAGTAAAAATAAATCATGTATTCCACAAGGTCCCTGTTACGTATTTCATTTATGCAATAGGGATTCTTTAGGATTGTGTAAGGAGTTTTGTTTTAAATTGTTTATTTAATTTTTCATGTTAATGTACATGGATTTTTTTCTGTTTTTCCAGGGTAGCGTGGCTTAGTATAATGGTTGCTAAGCAGTTGCTATGGATGCTCTAACTTTACATTATGGACAGTACATAATGAAAAAGTTTGATGCACAATTCTTTTGTTTTTACATTTTGGGGGGGGGGGGGTTTGTCAGAAAAAGTGAATAAAAACTGAATTTTCTGCCATTTTTTGCCAATTATAAAAACATTTAAAAATCATCTGTTTCTAGGAGCGAGGATATGTTGTTCATCCACACTGTCTGGCATGTCCCTTTCCCCTTTAAATCTTGCTGGAAGTCTTCAAGCTGGCTCCTCCCACCCACCCAGGTGGTATATACCTCGGCTGCGCCCCATGACGCCAGATCTTCCTTTCCGCTGGAAGATACAGGTTCCCTCGTGCTACTTTTCAAGTACCGTAGGCCCTGGAGTCTAAGTGGCCGGTTTGCATCCACATTGCCCTGTTTAAAACTCGTTAGAGTTTATGACTTGAGATCAAGCGCTTTGGACATGGAGGACAAGTCGTCCCCCGGGTCTCGCCGGTGTCTTTGCGGACAAAAATTGTCTTGCACCAATCTCCACCTCTCGTGCGTTTACTGCTTAGGCGCCGTGCACGATACCTCTGCTTGCACTACCTGATGACCTCAAGGTAGGGAAACAGTGTGACAAGGCAGCAGGTAAAGCAAATAGGATGCTGGGATGCATAGGCAGGGGCATCACCAGCAGGAAAAGGGAGGTCATAATTCCACTATACAAGAACTAGTGAGGCCCCATCTGGAGTACAGTGTACAGTTCTGGAGACCTTACCTATGTAAGGACATACAGTAGACAGGGTAAAGAAGGTTCAGAGGAGGGCAACAAAGATGGTACATGGATTGCATCACAAGTCCTATGAGGACAGGTTGAAGGAAATGAATATGTACTCCATGGAAGAGAGAAGGGAAAGAGGGGATATGATAGAGACATACAAGTATCTTACAGGGAGGAACAGGGTGCAGGAATACACTATTTTTAAGCAAAAAAGATGTTCCAGGACTAGAGGCCATGGGATGAAGTTGGAGGGAGAGCGATTCAGAGGAAACGTGACGAAGAATTTCTTCACAGAACGGGTGGTGGACAAGTGGAACACCCTGCCAGAGGAAATGGTGGGGGCTGAAACAATCATGGGATTTAAGAATGCATGGTATAGACATAAAGGAATTCTGGAGGTCAGGGTAAGGGGCAACAGACTTCTAGGAAAACATAAACTGAACTTACAAGCTCAAATGGGCAGACTGAGTGGGCCATAGGCCCTTATCTGCCGACACTGTCTATGTATCTATGTATCTGTCTGGCCTTCCATCCCAACGTCCTGGATGACCGCAAGGCGCGCCTTCAGCTAAGGAGACTGGAGCTTCGCAGTCCACCAGTGAAATCGAAGGAGGTCAGGTGGGCGGTTTCCACGGCCGTGGGATCAGCCGAGCAGCTTGAACAGATGGCGGCTTTAGGGAGGAAGCTGCCCAAGCTTGACCAGCCAAGCTTTTTTGTGCCACTCAACTGGCTCCACCACCTTTACTGGGTCCTTTCGGGAGTTGTGCCAGTCTCTCCCTATTAAGGGTGAGGCGCCCTTGGGCTCGCACTCCTCCCGCTTCAAGAAAAAGGACAAGGACCCCAAATCTTCTTCTTCTTGTCGAAGAAGATGTTCCTGGGACCGAGAGCGGTCCGATACACAGGATCAGGCAGTCTCGACCTTGGTCGAGATCGCTTCCTCGCTGCCGGCTTCTCGGACCTTCCATCAGGCCAAGGCACCGAAACCGAAGATACGGCAGAATCGGCCGAGATTTCTCTCGACCCAATCAAGCCATTGTCGACGACTCCTCTCAATGACTCCTTGGAGAGGACACTCATCCTTTCCTTCCCTGACGAGGAGACCCATCCTTCGGGCATCCCGATCGAGGGACAAGAGCCTCGGTTTTCGCCAAAACTGGCTTCTCCCAATGTACAAACATTTTCAGGACCAATTCTCACCTCTATTGCTAGAAGTATTCAATGATACTCTTTTGACTGAAGGATCTCCCCTCGAGTCATGGTCACAGGCGGTTATTTCAGTAATACCAAAGGAGAATAAAGATCCCAGATTTTGTTCCACTTATCGGCGCATCTCTTTGCTTAATACGGATTATAAGCTATTCATGGCCATAATGTCCCGTAGAATACAAGCCCAGGACAACCTAAGAAGGACAGTGCATGTCCTGGATCATCTGGGTCATACCGGGCAGCCTGCTATCCTCCTCAGCTTAGACGCTGAGAAGGCGTTTGATAAAGTCCCGTGGTCCTTTCTTCGGGCGGTGCTCGGTCGGTTTGGATTTCCAATGCAATTTGTGACCTTGATTGCGAAGATATAAGGCATACGTGAGGGTAAATGGACATCATTCTGTGGTGTTCCCGCTGGAGAGAGGAATGCAGCGGGGATGCCCACTTTCTCCTCTCTTGTTCGCACTATATTTAGAACCATTGGCTCAAGGGATAAGGGAAAATCAAAACACACAGGGGGTACAACTAGGGGAGACCCCGCAAAAACTAGCGCTATATGCTGATGATGTACTCATGTACTTGACCCACCCGGAGGCCTCATTACCGAACCTGTTTCAGCACCTGAGGGAATTTTCAGCCCTTTCAGGTTACACACACTCAATGAAGGTAAAACAGAAGTATTGAAACTAAACTTCCAACCGACGTACAAGCTTAAAATGAGATTCCCTATGAAATGGGACCTACCCCATATGAAATACTTGGGGTTGAGGTTGACGCAAGTAACTACTCATATGGTCCAATTAAATTACTTACCAGTGGTGAAGCAGGTGCAGGAGGATATGAGGAGGTGGAGACTTTTCCCTGATTCCATTTGGACAAGGGTCCAGGCAATTAAGATGAATGTGCTACCTCGTTTTTTGTTTTTGTTTCAGTGTGTGCCCGCCCCAATAACGCTTAAACAAATAGGAAAGTGGCAAAAAATGTTAGGAGACTTCATTTGGTGTTCCCGAAAGCCCAGAATTAAGGGACAGACTTTATACCTTCCCAAAGAGATAGGAGGATTAGCAGTCCCCATGCTAATGAGATACTAGATAGCAACACAGTCGAGGGTGATCTTGTTATTACAGCACCCAGATTATCAGGCCAGGTGGAAGGAGGTGGACCAGGCAATTGCCCTATCCCCCCCATACTAGCACAATGCACGATTCTGAACCCAAAGCCAGGATGGGGTAGGACGCCATTCGTGGGGACAGAGACGGACTTAACAGGCTATAGGCAAGGACTAATGAAAGGCCTATCTAAGGTCTATAGGTGGAAATATACTTGGTGGACTATAAATAAGGAGAGTATAGGCTTTATAGATGCCTGGTATAAAAAACAGGAGAGAAGGGGATTTCTGGCCCCCTGGCAACTTCTGAGAGGGGAACAGGTTATCTCATTTAAGGAGGCGCAGACTAAATTTGGCTGGAGGGAGGGAGAGCTAATATATTATTACCAGATGAGAAATTACATAACAAAGGAGATGAACAAATCAATGAGAAAGGGAGGGAGGGGCCCCAATACCGAATACTTTTGAAAACATATGGGACTGGAGGGGGGGCATCTCTATCTTATATAAGAAGTACCTAACTGACCTGCAGCATACATCCGATTACATTAAAGAAAGATGGGAATGAGAACTGCAGATAACTTTAACTGCTAAGGATTGGTTGGGGGGTGTGGAGAAATATGTGGAACACAACTACATCCCCAAGCTGGAGGGAATTTCTGTGGAAGTTAAGAATACGGTTCTTTAAGGTGGCATATTATCCAGGGAGAGGGTACACTCCGAATCCAGCTGGTTGTTGGAGAAATTGTAAAGCGAGGAGGGTGAATTTAGTGCATATTTTCTGGGATTGCCCGGTATTGAGAGAGTTCTGGGAGAAAATACAAAAATATATGAAGAAATTGTTTAGTATAGAGTCTCCATTGGGACCTGAACATATGATCCTGGGTCTGCACCCGGAGAATCTGAAGGGGAAAGAAGCGAAGTACCTTTGGAACATACTGACTGCTGCTGCAGGGAAGGCAATAACCAGGAGGTGGCTACAGCCTAAGGCCCCTTCCTGGGATGAGTAGGTGGAAATAATAGAGGGGAATGAAAGTATTAGAGAGAGTTACTTTTTCACTCAGACAAAATCGCCATCTTTACATAAATAGGTGGACAAGATGGGAAATGTCGGAGGAGAGAGCTGGCGAAGAAGGTGGGTCCTGAAACAGATCAAAGGGATAAACTAATAGGTAAGAAAATAAAGTAGGGGGGAATATTAGCAGTGTGTGGGAGGGCCGGTTATTGTAATCTATAGACTCAAGAACGGGTTTCCTACAGTAGAAAGAGGGATGGTGGGATAGGTAAGAGGAAGGGGTCTGATGTGGCGTTACACAAGGGCATTTGGTGTGGGGGGGGGGCTGGAGTGGGACTCCCAAAAGAGCATAGGAACAAGAATGAAGTGAAGGAGTTCTCCAATTAGTAGGAAGGCTGAAGTTTTATTTTAGTTATATTAAACTGCATGAAAATTGAATAGTGGGTTTTAGTAATATGTATTAAATGAGAGTATGTAATGATATAAGGTCATATACAAGATGTTATGAACTTGAAATGAAGAGCTTTAATAAAGCTGAAGTATTAAAAAAAAAAAGAACCAGCTTCTCCCGATCGACAGAGCCGACACCGTCGGTCTCGATCAAGGAGTAGGACCCCATCGGTCGAAAAACCGAGAAAGGGTCACAAACACTCCCAGAAGAGGCGCTGCCGCTGTTCCTCATCCTCCTCGGACGAGGAGAGACTTAGACGGAAGCTCCGTCGACGTTATGAGGACCTCATGTGGCAGCAGCTAATATTGACTGGTCAAAAGCCGTCTACTCCGGCTGCACCGGCCATTACTTGTCCCCAGCCTCTTCGGCCGACACCGACCCCTCCAGTGCCGAGGACTCCGGTTCTCCCTCTGGTGGGACTGGCACGTATTCCTGCTCAGCCTGTTCCAGTCTCCCCAATTTTGGTGGAACCACCACCCAAGCAGCCTCAGGGAAGGGCTCCCTTGAAGGAGGATCGGACAGATATGGGCTTGCCCACCATCTGTCCATCACTGTCATTCCTGATCGCCCTAGGCGTATTGAAGGGGACGTGGGCGGGAGACCCTTGTATCCCGACTCTTCGGACTCGGATACCACTGGCCTTTATTCACACCCTGACGATGAGCTGTCAGTGACAGGCCTGGAGGAAGGGCCTTCCTCCTTCCAGGGCATCCTTCGACTCATTTCTGAGTCCACGGGTATGCCTTTACAGCCTATCCAAAAGAAGGCGGAATCTCCTCTCACGGATATCCTTAAGAGGGGGGATACCCTGATGGAGGCCTTCCCAGTGGCCAAAGCCATTGTTGGCCCGGCCCTTGAGCTACAGCAGCGCCCTGCCTCTTGCCCGGCTCTGTCTGCCCGCATGGTTCGCAAGTACACCGTAACTATGGGGTCCTTGGCAGGTTTCACTGAGCATCCCTTGGCCGAGAGCCTTGTGACTGCCTCAGTGTTTCGGAGCACGGGTAGCTCTGTGGATACTGACTGCCCTCCAGACAAGGAGTCCAAAAATATGGACCACTCTGCCCGGAAGGTATATGCGGCCTCATCCCTGGGCCTTCGTCAGGCCAGCTCGGCAGTGATCATGGCACCCTTCTCTCACGCCCTATTGGGGTCGCTTGATGAAGTCCTCCCTCATCTCCCAGCAGACATGCAGATCACGGTCAAGCAGGTCCGTGACCAGGGCCGTGCTGTTGCAAAACAACAGCTCCAGACGGCTCTGGACATCGGAGATTCCTGTGCCCGTTCACTAGCTGCTGCAGTGGCCACTCACCGCAGGGTTTGGTTGAGATTATCCTCCTTTCTAGTGGACAGTCAGCACAAGCTAGCTGACGTGTCCTTCCTTGGCACCGACCTTTTCGGTCCGGGAGTGGCAGGGCATCTCCAGCGCATTGAGCAGTCTAATGCCACTGTAGATGCCACTTCTGCTAAGGGTTCTTCGAGCAAGAACCAGCAGATGCACAAGAAGAAGCCTTTTCAGCACTCTTCCACTCCGGTTAGGCAGCCCTCCTTCCAAGGAGGTCAGCAGCACCAGCAGCAACAGCAGGCTCAAGCTTGGTACCCTAGGCCCAAGCAGGGTCCCCAACAGCCCCACAGAGGAGGCCGAGGTGCTTGTCCAGGAGCCTCCTCCTCCTCTAAGCCTGCACAGTGACGGGTCGGGGGTCGCCTCCCCTACACCCATCACACCAGTTCTGGGTCCTCCCATGGGGGGCCGGCTCCACCACTTTCTTTCTGCTTGGCCAGGTATCACTTCAGACTGGTGGGTTCTGGAAGTGGTTGGTCAGGGACTGCCTCTAGAGTTCGAGCAGTACCCCCCCCCAGCTGAGCCCATGCCCCATGGGAGGAAAGGATCTCAGTTGGCACTCAGTCGGCCCTTCGGGACTACATTGCTCAGCTCCTCTGCAAAGAGGCGGTAGCTCCAGAGCTGGATCCTCCTACAGACACAGGCTTTGTGTCCAGGTATTTCCTGGTGCCCAAGTGGATGGGGGGTTGGCGCCCCCATCCTAGATCTCCATGACCTGAATCAATATCTCAGGTCTCGCACCTTCCGGATGGTAACTCTGAACCTGATCATACCATCTCTGGAGTGAAACATGTGGTTCTGTTCACTGGATCTACAGGACGCGTTCTTTCATGTCCCAATCCGTCTATCCCACCAGCAGTTCCTCCACTTCAGGGTTGAAGGGACCCTGTACGAGTTCTGAGCCATGCCATTCGGCCTGTCATCGGCCCCTTGGGTCTTCAACAAATGCATTGCAATGGTGGCAGCCCATTTACGGCGTCAAGGGGTTCGGATATACCCCTACCTCGATGATTGGCTCCTGGCGGGTTCCTCCCTGCAGGAGGTGGAGAGGTCCAGGGACCTGACCCTCCGAACCTGTTCCCATTTAGGCATCCTGATCAATGAGGCTAAGTCAGAACTTGTGCCCTCTCAGGTGATGGGCTTTATCGGGGCAGAGCTCGGCTCTTGTCAAGCCAGAGCTCGGCTTCCGGCGGACAGGGCAGAGGTTCTTTCCTCCTTTGCCCAGTCATTTCTGGTTGGGCACTTGTGCCCTGCTCGGGACTTCCTGCGCCTTCTGGGTTACATGGTGCACTTCAGTGATCCATTGGGCCGGGTTGCACATGCGCCCCCTCCAGTGGGAGCTGGCCGCTTAGTGGTCTCAGCGTCAGGGTCTTTTCAACCAGCTGGTCACTGTCACCCAGAGGATGTGGGACGCTCTCCAATGGTGGACCGTCCCAAGTCATCAGCGGGAAGGGATCCCGTTTGTCCCCCCCAAGCTGATGGTCATCCTCGCGACCGATGCCTCTCTCATGGGCTAGGGAGCCCACATGGGGGACCACAGAGCTCACGGGTTCTGGACCCTCGAAGAGTCCCATTGCCACATCAACCTGTTGGAGCTCAGAGCAGTCAGACTGGCACTGTCAGCTTTTGCTCCTCAGCTCCGGGGTCAAGTGGTTCAAGTCCAGACGGACAATACCACGACCATGTACTACCTCAACAAACAGGGCGGCACACACTGCCATCTGCTATGCATGGAGGCGCTGCGGATCTGGACCTTTGTCAGCCGGTTCGTGGCGGATCTCCTTGCCATCCATGTGGCAGGAGCCTCGAACCAACTGGCGGATGCTCTCAGCCGCTTAGGCCAGACATCCCACGAGTGGTCTCTCCATCCAGAAGTAGCTTACAGTCTGTTCTCCTGTTGGGGCAAACCGTTGGTGGACCTGTTTGCCTCCAGGGAGAACACCAAGCTGAGGCTGTACCATGCCCACCCCCCCTCAGCAGGGCTTGCTGCAGGGAGATGCCTTCTTGAGGCCATGGACCCCAGGCCTCTTCTACACCTTCCCTCCATTTCCCTTGCTCCACAAGGTGTTACTCAAGGTGAGGAGGGACAAGGCAAGTTGATCCTGGTAGTCCCAGATTGGCCCTGCCAGTTCTGGTATCCAGATCTCCTCAGCCTCAGCTGCAGGGCCCCAGAGCGGCTTTGTACACGCCCGGACCTGATATAATTGAACCAGGGGAAGGTATTCCACTCGGACCTTCAATCCCTACACCTCACAGCCTGGTTCCTGAGCGGCTAGAGTTCCAGGCTCTGGGTCTTTCCAAGGATGTCTACACTGTGGTGGAGGCATCTCGTGTAAGGAATCGACCAGGAAATGTTATGCCTTCAGATGGAAAAGGTTTTCCATTTGGTGTCAGGGTAAGAGTCTGGACCCCTTATCCTGCTCTGTGGCTAACATTTTAGACTACCTTTGGTCTCTCTCCAAAGGGGGTCTTCAGAGATCGACCCTTAGAGTGCGCCTGGCAGCCATCTCTGCTTACCGGGCGTGGGCCGGTCAGTCGAAGCTGGCACAGGAGACAGTGGTTGGGCATTTTTTCAAAGGCCTGGATCACATATCCCCTCCGGTGCATGAACCTCCACCTCCGTGGGATCTACTGCTGTTACTGGCAAAGCTCATGGGCAAGCCATTTGAACCCATGCACAAGTGTGAGCTCTCGCACTTGTCGTGGAAGACAGCCTTTCTGGTGGCTATCACATCAGCCAGAAGGTCAGGGGAGCTCCAGACGCTCTTGGTGGACTCCCCTTATCTGGTCTTTCACAGGGACAAAGTTGTCCTGCGCCCCCACCTGAAATTCCTTCCGAAGGTGGTGTCAGAGTTTCACCTTAACCAGGTGTTGACTCTGCCGGTACTGTATATTACCCTAACTACACCTCAGACGCCGAGTACAGGCTCCATACCCTGGACCTTAGACGTGCTTTCTCCTACTACAAGAAGAGGACGGCAGAAATTCAGGGAGAGGTTCGCCAGCTGTTTGTCACCTACGCTGAAGCCGCTTCTGGCAGACCTGCAGCCAAATGGACTATTGCAAGATGGATCACATCATGCATAGGTCTGTGTTATGAGTTGGCGGGCAAGGAGCCTCCCAGAGGGTTAAGAGCTCATTCTACCTGCCATACGGCTGCATCGGTGGCTGCTTCCAGGGACACCCCATCCAGAAAATCTGTCAGGCTGCTACCTGGAAGTCAGCAAACACATTTATTTCCCACTACCACATCGACCTTGAGTCACGCTGAGATGCTGGTTTTGGGGCCTCGGTTCTCCAATCTCTGTTTCCTAAGTAGGGGGTGTGCGCCTTGCCTCCCTCCTCCCAGAGAACTGTTAGGAGTCTGCCAGACAGTGTGGATGAACATCATATCCATGCTCCTTGAAAAACAGGTTGCTCACCTGTAACAGTAGTTCTAGGAGTGGTACATGTTGTTCATCCACACGCACCCACCCAACCTCCCTGGCTTTAGGTGCAGCACCTTGCTTCCAGCGGACTAAGATCTGGTGTCATGGGGCAGAGCCGAGGTATATACCACCCGGGTGGGTGGGAAGAGCCAGCTTGAAGACTTCCGGCAAGATTTAAAGGGGAAAGGGACATGCCAGACAGTGTGGATAAACAACATATACCACTCCTAGAACTACTGTTATAGGTGAGTAACCTGTTTATATGAACCACCTCTCATTTTGTAGATAATTGTGTGCTGAACAACTTTTGTGCTCAACATACAATGCTGTCAGTTTCCGTTTTAAAGTTATTGGTATTGATTTGTCAAAAAAGTGCAAAATAAAAACTTAACTTTCTGCTGTTTTTTGCTAATTCTGCAAAAACAAAAAAGGTATCTTATAAATAAAACACCACTCATTTTGTAGATATTTTTGTGCTGGTCAACATTTGTGCTCACAGTGCCATTCTATCATTTTTCGTTTTAAAGTTATTTGCATTTGAATGTGATTAGTACTGCTACTGAGGCCGAACATTCTAAATTGGCTGATGACATAGCAACTGTGTATATAAATGAGTGATGACATAGTAACTATGTACATAAATGAGTGATGACATACTTACTATGCATATAAATGGTTTTAGTTACACAGTAGCTACAATACACATTATTTATGGCATGCATTTATTGTTCACACTTGTTGCATAAATGGGAATAGGAGGATGTTCTTTGAGGATTTCTCTTGCATCAGACCACACCTATGGAACTGTAGCCGACAGGCACCTGGACCACATGGAAACTTTTTTGCTAGCAGTCTACTAGGGGCTGCCCACGATGAAGTCAGGCGTCAATGTCCTGCACAGGATATAAATGTAGGCAGCCTTGTACCCTCCTCAGTTCTTTTCCTGTTGGTGACCATACTCACTGGACTCCACAGAGGCGCCGTCGCTACAGTCAACTGCAAAAATCTGCAAATTTTTCTTTATTCTTACCTATCTTTATTTTTCTCACCCTAGTAATAGTCACTTTATTTTTAAAGTGATTTTCATCATCGGGTATGTCGAGAACGCTGAGGTGGACAAGCCAGGAATTTTTTACCTAGAGCCAAGCCAGAGCAAAGCCAGGTGTCTGGCTTGACTTTACGGGCCAAAACACGAGCCAAGCCCTTGCTACTGCAGGCTGTTCTCCATATAGGAATTGAACGTTTCAGACACTACACTAACTACTAAGGCCAGAAAAAATGCTTATGTTGACCATAACAGGCTCGGTTTGACTTTGGCTCTCAATAGCTTGTAGAGGTCGAGTTGAGTCAAGCCAGGCACGAAGCTCAAGCCAGGCTCAAGCCTGCTTCGGCTTGCCCACCTCTACGAGCATGACCAACATTGCCAAACTCTTTTGTTATTGTGAGTGTGGCCAGAAAATCCTCAAAAACAGTGAGCACGACACCCACGTTCACAGTCTTGGATAGGCCCATGACGTTAAGGCCTGACAGATCTGCCTAAGCTTCAGTCAAGCCACCCGGCAACACCACCAGAAGGCCCTTGAGTCTTTTCTTCTTCAGCAGAAGGTTGCCTGGATGGAGATGGAGCTCCAGGAAAGAAGCTCCTCTACTTCACTGGCCCCTTCCTCAGGCTCTCACTCCTCTAAGACCCTGGAGAAATCTTCAGGGAAGCACAAACACTGAGAGTGGGAAAGGAGCAAGAATCAGTCCTCCCTGGTTCGCTCTTGGTCGCTGCTTCAAGGGGCACCAACTATTGCAGCATCATCGTCCGCTCCAGTGACAGCGCTTACAACTGCCCAAACCCTAGCAAGCCTCACAGGGTCAGCCTTGGCAGTGAGTTCCACTGGACATTCTGTGTCCAGCACTGGCCCATCAGTGTTGGTGCTCTTGAAACCCCCATTGACGCTGCATGTGGTCCCGTCAATATCAGAGTTCCTACTACATGCCCCGGTGACGTTGCTGAGCACTTCATCGGCATTGGGGCTTCAACCTCCCTCAGCAATGCTGCAAGCTTACCCATCGACATTGGGGTTCCAGCCTCCTCCATCGATGCTACAGGTCCTGCTGCCCACACCTCTCCTGCAGGGTCAACTGGCAGCTACTCCCGCCTGCCTGCTTATGACCAGCATCGGCGCATCAGTGCTTGGGCCCCAGATGCCCTCGCCGTTGTTGCAGGCCTCTCTGTCTACACTGGGGTTTCAGCCTGCCCCATCACCGTATCCCAGCGCTCCTATAGTGCAGCCCACTGTCGACATGCAGATGGTGTTCTCCTCCCTCATGGAGGTTCTTCAGCACCTTGCACCTCCTCTGGGCAATACAGGACAGGGCCTACCAGACCAGCCCATGTGTTGATACCTGTCCCGTCACTGCACTATGTCTGTCCCAGGATGGCGCCATCCTCTCTTCCCTCCTTGCCTCCTTCAGAGCCTGTTGATGACAAGAATGAGTACCACTCTCACCTCGTCTGTCAGGAGGAAGAAGAGGAGGAGCAAGACATGTGAGGGGTCACGGGTCTGACCACACCATCTGTACCAGGAGTGAGGACTGTACCACATATACCTCAGGTCCCCTCCTGAGGATCCTTCCTTCATCTTCACGATGAAGCAGCTCCAAACAGGAATGGGGTTTGATAATGAGGACTAGGACATCACCAGGAGAGACCTGGAGGAATTCTGGGAACTGCCAGATTCTCCCCCTCTGATAATATCTCCTCTCTTGGCTGCTTTAGAGGATGCTACCAAGGCTTCCTGACACAGACCAAGCTTGATACATGCCATGCCCAGAAAGGCAGACAAAAGCTGTACTTAGTTGTCTCTGGGAACCCTTTTTTCACCAACCAACCTCAAACTGACTTGGTTGTGATAAATGCAGTCCATGATAGGTCTAAGAGACCCAAGCACATCAATTCTCCCCCCCCAGGTAAAGAGTCAAAAAGACTGGACTGCAAGGGGAAGAAGGCCTTTGACTCTGCCACATTGAGCCTCAGAATAGCCAACTGTCAGGCCCATATGGTCAGATATTAGAATACCCTGTGGATAAAGGCTAAAGCAGCAGCCCAGGTCCTCCCAAATGGTTCTCAGAAGCAGGAGATGCTGAAGGTCTTCCAGACGGGAGCTGACATGGGTAAACACCTCTTGAGGTCTACCTATGATATCTCGGATGCTTCAGCCAGAGCAGCTGCTGTTGACATTTGCATGAAGAGACATTTCTGGTTCGGGGTGTCAGGATTTGCCATCGATATCCAGCAGTTCATCCTTAATGTCCCTTTCAGGGGATAAAAGCTGTTCAGGGCTGATATGCAGGACATTCTTTCTGACCTGCAAGCCTCAGGCAGGACACTGAGGTCCATCCATTCCCTTTACCATACTCAACCATAGAGTAGGCAAAAGAAGCCCTTTCGTAAGTCCACCTATAAGCCTAGATCTGGGGCCAGACAGCCGAGTGAAAGTAGATCAGCTTTGCCTGCCCCCACCTCCTCCACAGGTGCCAGTCCTAAGTCCTCTGGTGGAGGCATGGCTGCAGCCACTGGACCCACCTCTGTATGACTCCTTGCTAGACCCCCTCCCACCGGCAGACATTCTGGAAGAGGTGGTAGGGGGTTGCCTCTTCCTCCATGTGGACCAATGAGGAGAGATTACCATGGATGCATGGGTTCTGCAACTATTAGAACACGGACATACTCTAGAACTTCTAGAGTTACCTCCAGAATTTTCACCCATTCCATCCACTTATACTCTGGACCACATTCCAGTTCTCCTAGAGAAAGTGCATACCCTGCTTCACAAGATGACCATATAACCAGTTCCAAGGAATCTAAGGAACATGGGGTTCTACTCTCATTTCTTCCAGGTCCCAAAGTCCACAGGGGACTTAACACCCATTCTGGATCTAAGGGACGTGAACTTCTACATCCAGTACAAGAAGTTCTGTGTGGTCACCTTGCAAGGCCTACTGCCTCTTCTGCAGAAAGGGAACTGGATATGCTCTCTGGACATGCAGGATACATGCAGTATCTGCATATAAAGATTTGTGTTTCCCACAGGAAATACCTCTGGTTCCTATTCCAAAGGGAACATTACCAGTTCAGGGTGTTGCCCTTTGGCTTATCATCTACGCCACGGGTATTTGCCAAATTCTTGGCAGTCGTGTCCACAACTCTCAGGAGAGAGGCACTGCACGTCTTCCCTTACCTGTACGACTGGTTCCTCAAATCACAGTCCAGGAAGCAGCTGTCATATACCCTGCCGTGTACAAGACAACTGTTCCACGCCCTAGAGATCATTGTCAATCTGCCCAAGTCAGTCTTGACCACTTGTCAGTGTCTGCAGCTTATCAGGATGACATGGCCCAGGGCTTTGCCTTCTTGCCCCAGGACAGGGCAAACCATCTGATGACTCAGGCCCAACTGCTTTACAACACAGACATGTCACATGCAGAATGTTCTTCCACCTGTTAGGTCTGATGGCCGTAGCCATTGTCATGGTACCACTAGCAAGGCTGCACATAAGAATCCCTCAGTGGACTTTGAGGGTTCAGTGGAATTAGTGCACCAACAACCTAGAACAACAGGTACTAGTTACTTCCCCTGTCAAGAAGGTGCTTTTATGGTGGATGGAACTGGGGTTCCCCTACTCATTGCCTCTCCTCATCAGATTCTCACCACAGATGCTTCAGGGCTGGGCTGGACTGGGGGGCACATCTGGGACCTCATCAGATTCTGAGAACATGGACAAAGGTAGATTCATAATTCCACATAAATGTTCTAGAGATAAGGCCACTCTGCAAGCTTTGCAGAACCATCTGTCCCCAGGTTATCTGCTGATGCAGATGGACATCATCAGTGTTGTTCACTACATAAACAAGTAAGGGAGGACCCACTTGTACCCTCTGTGTCAGGAAGCAATGAGGGTCTAGTACTGGGGTCTAGAACATGGTCCAGAACTGTCAGCCTCCATGTTCCAGGCACCCAAACCATCCTTGCGGATAGGCAGCCGGTTGCAGTCTCGGGCACAAGAGGGGGAGCAGCTGACTTCGATTGTGGAAGACCTGTTTAACAGGTGGGGTTGTCCAGAGTTGGACCTTTTTGTGTCCCCACTCAACACAAAATTGCAGCTTTTCTGCTCACTCGCTCCAGGGCCTGGAGTTTTCTGGTGAGACGTGGTGTTCCTGTCTTGGAAAGGGTGGTTCCTTTATGCCTTCCCTCCCTTTCCTCTGATTCAGAGGGTTCTAGTCAAGCTCCAGATGGAGGGCACCACTCTGATTCTGGTGGCCCCCTTCTGGCCTCATCAGATCTGGTTTCCCCTGCTGCAGCAGCTGTCAGTGGAACCCCTGTGCCCCTACCTCTGTGCAGAGGCTTGCTCTCACAGGACTAGGTAACCCTGGTCCATCTGGACCTCAAGTCATTAAATCTCCATGCCTGGCTCCTGAAGATATAGACATTGTGAGATTTGGAGTGTCCCCCAAGGTGGGTGATGTCTTGATGGCAGCTAGAAAATCTTCCACCAGGGCCACCTACTCCATGAAGTGGAAGCAGTTTGCTTTGTGGGCCACTTCTCATCAGCTGGATCCCTTCACTTGCCCAGTGAACCAAGTTCTGGAGTATTTATTGTAATTGTCAGATGCAGGCAGCCATTTCAGCTTTTCACGTGCCTGTTGATGACCATACGATGGCCGAGCTAGAGGTGGCCCATACATTTCTGAGAGGCATTCTACATTTGAAGCCTCCCATCTGCAATCCAGTCGCAGCCTAGGACCTGAACTTTGTGTTGGAGAAACTCACTTTGGCTCCTTTTGAGCCAGATTCAACTTGAGAACTACGCTTCCTTTCTTGGAAAGCAGTATTTTTAGTTGCTGTCACTTCTGCTCAAAGGATTTCCGAGCTTCAGGCTCTTATGTGTGAGCCTCTTTAGTTGATTTTCCACAAAGATAGGTGCCAACCCTAAGTTTCTTCCAAAGGTGGTGTCTGAGTTTACTTTAAAATCAAACCATCCACTTGTCTGTTTACTTTCCGAAGCATGCCAATCCAGGGAAAGCATTGCTCCATACTTTAGATGTATGCAGAATACTCAGACATTATGTTCATTGTATGATGGACTGCAGGAAGTCCTCACAGCTTTTTGTTTCCTTAGCCCCGGGAAAGAGGGTATATCAGTTTCTAAACAGTGTCTGTCCAAATGGCTGGCCAACTGTATGTTTTTTTTGTTACAGGACGTACAGTAAGGAACTTCCTGGTGTTGTGCTTGGCCACTAAGCCAGAGGCATAGCTACCTCTGGCCTGTTTCAGGAATGTTTCAGCTGCAGAAATTTGTGTTGCTGCAACCTGGTGTACTGTCTACACTTTCACTAAACACTGTGGTCTGGACATTGCCTCTAGAAGAAGGGAAGGCTTCACCTGGCTGTGCTCCAAGGCCTCCTTTTTTAGGCCTGTATCTTCCAGCCACCCAGACTGTCTCTCCGTCAGTACTGCTTGGGACTCGTTCCATACAGTAGGTGTGGCCTTATGTAAGAGATATCCTTGAAGAAGATAGTACAGTTACATAAGAACTTACCGTGATAGTAGAATCATAGAATCATAGAAATCTGGTGGCAGAAAAGGACTCCAGTGGCCCATCGAATCTGCCCCTCCCCCCCAGTCAACTCCATTTCCATGGTCCCTCTCCTTCCCCCCACTTACCAACCCCATACGCCTGTCCCATGCCCTCTTCAATCCACAGTTTCAGCAGCCACCACCTCCAGTAGTTTGTTCTAGGCCTCCACCAGCCTTTCCGTGAAGAATCACCCCCCTCACATTGTCTCTATATTTCCCTCCCTCTAATCTTAGGCTATGCCCTCTAGTTTTTGCCCCCTCCTTCCTTTTAAATCAGCTCCCCTCGTTCACCTTAACGATCCCATTCACATACTTTAAAGTTTCAGTTATGTCCCCCCTCTCCCTTCTAGTCTCCAGTGGGTACAGATCCATTTCCCTGCTCCTCTACTCGTATGGCTTCCCCTGCATACCATGCACCATCTTGGTTGCCCTTCTCTGAACCCTCTCTATCCCATCTACTGTATGTCCTTCCGTAGGTATGGTCTCCAGAACTGGACCCCATACTCCAGGTACGGCCTCACCATGGCTTTGTAGAGAGGCATCAATACCTCACTCCTTCTGCTAGTTATGCCCCTTCCAATGCATGCCAACATTCCATTTGCCTTCCTCACAGCTTTGCTGCATTGGCTACCTACATAAAGGCTGCTTGATATTAAAATCCCCCGATCCCTCTCCTGCTGTGTGTTTTTGATTCCCCCCTTCCCCAGAGTGTAAGCTGCTCATGGGTTTTTATGTCCCAATTGCATCACAGCACACTTTTTGGCATTGACTTTCAGCTGCCAAGTTTCCAACCACCCCTCCAGAATCCTTAGGTCCTGCCTCATGGCCTGCACCCCCCCTGGGGTGTCCACCCTATTGCAGATTTTCGTATCATCTGCAAATAGGCACACCCTTCCCTCAAGCCTGCCCGCTAAGTCACTGATGTAGATATTAAAAAGGAGGGGTCCCAGTACTGACCCCTGGGGCACCCCACCCATCACCCTCCTCACCCTGGAGTGCACCCCTTTCACCACTACTCTCTGGCTTCTGCCTGCCAACCAGTTTTCCACCCACCTAGTTATTTTTCATCCCACCCCTAAGCTTTCCAACTTACTAGCCTTCTGTGAGGGACAGTGTCAAAGGCCTTACTGAAGTCCAGATAGGCTACATCTTCGAGAGACTCTCTTTCATCAGGCCATGCCATCCCTTCCTCCATCCCTGTCTGTCTCTGAGCTCTTCAATCCTGTCTCTCTCTCTCTCTCTGTCTCTCTCCAGAATGGTGTACCTTCTGCTCTCTACTTTTTTGTAGTGGGAACATACAGCTTCCTAATTTCCCCCATGAGCAGGTCCTCTGAGTATGATCTCTGGCAGGGAACCAAGTAGGGTGCAGGGCCACCCACATATACATGCTGTATAGGACATTGACATCTCACATTGTTTAGAGCGGCTCATAGTAGACTGCTAACAAAAAAGTTTCCATGTGGTCCTGGCACCTGGCGGCTATTGTTCCATAGGTGTGGCTGATGCAAGAAATTCTGTCAAACATCTACTGTTGTGGTATGTTATTACGGAACTGTACTTTTTTTTTTTTTTTTTATGTAATCAGGACCTAACATCTGCAAGAGCTTTGTATAGTGCATATAGTGTGTCATTATCATAGGCTTCCAGGAGCAAAGGGAGATAGTCTGTCAGAAATGTAGTAGTGCCTTCATTTCTAAGAGTCATATTCAGGGGCTAGCATGCTAAAGACCACATACTTATATCATGCACGGTACTAAGGAGTCTTTTGCTTGCCATTATGTGGCCATTAGCAGTTTGGCATGCATGCCCAAATGCAGGAAGCGTTTCACAGAGCCTCAGCCACCCCACCCACCTATGCCATCCGTGGCAGTCTAGCAGAAACCCCACCCTCACCCATTTCCTGTCAGCATTGTGGAAGTATACTAAAACCCTTCTCTGGAAGTCTAATGGACCCCTCTACTTCACCCGATCCCTGTAGGTATTTTGGAACTGTACTAAATCCTTTTCCTGGTAGTCTAGTGGACCCCCTCTCTCACCCAATCTGGTGTTGTGGAAATGTACTGATGTCCATCCCTGGCAGTTTAATGTTACCCCCCCCCAAAAAAAAAAATCACTGTCACCCCCTTCCCCAGCCCACCCACTGAGCCACCACCACCCCCTCCTCCTGTCAGTCCCTAACTCATCCATTCATCTATAGGTGAGCTGTCATCAAGACCTCTGACTGGCATAGACTTCCCCCACTCACCACCTCGGCCATCTGCTGTCTGACTGATAGGTAGTAAGCACACGCAAGCTGTAGAAACAGTTGTTTTTACAGTATGCATGCTTTCTTTCCTTGTCAGTCAGACGGCTGTCAGCCGAAGTGGTAAGAGGAAGGTCTGTGTTCACTGAAATGTGTTCAGTTTCCCAAGGTTCCTTTTTGTAATTTCAGAATATTTTTAAAGGGTGGGGGGGAGTTCAACACAGGGCCAGTGTGACTTTCTCTCATAAATTAGTGTAGGTGTGATGACCTCTACCCCAGTAAGCACTCCGATGCTATTTTAAAACAACTTGTTTTCTTTTGTTTTTTCATAGTTCATTTTCAGTTCTTTTTTGTTGGCTCCCATATTTTCAGACTCAAATTATTTTAAATTTTCTTTATGTTAACATTTCATGAAAAGTGAAAGAACTCAAACATAGAGCCATAGTAAAAACAGAACAATTGGGTATGTATGAGAAGGGTTAAAAATAAGATGGGATTTGAATTTTGCACATCCAACTATAAACACAAATAAAGAAAATATGTGAGCTTCTCCTACCCTCCTTCTCCCCCCTCCACCTCCAACCAAGTAATTTAAACAACAAAACTAAAAAGTTGTAGTGAATACTAGTTACAGAGTATATACCTGAGAACTGAAAACTAAATGGTAACTTATAAAACTGATTTTTTTACAGAACAAGATATTTGGTTGTCGTTGAGTGTAACATAAGTACCCTTTCTTTTGACTAAGCAGGTATGTTCCACCTGCACATGTAGGCAATGTTTTTCTTTTGGTCAACATGATGCTTTTGTATACGAATACATATTAAGATATACTGTAGCTAAATGGTTTAAAACCAACATATTTTTCATTTTGTTTTGCAGCCCTTTTGTTCTGATGAAGGGACACTAAGTCCTGAAATGTTAACATAAAGAAAATGTAAAATAAATTGAATCTGAAAATATGGGAGATAACAAAAAAGAATTGAAAATGAACTATGAAAAAAATAAAAGAAAACAAGTTGTTTTAAAATAGCATCGGAGTGCTTATTGGGGCAGAGGTCATCACACCTATACTAATTTATGAGAGAGATAGGTCTGTCCCAGTTGTCATCAGAGGACTAGATGGCAGCTCACCTGTGGACAGGTGGGTGAGTAGGGAGATGACGGGGGGGTGGTGGTGATTGCTCAGTGGGTGAGTCAGGGAGGTGGGGCTCCGACAGCAATCCTGAAGGGATAACATTAGACTGCCAGAGACGGGCCTCAGTACATTTCCACAGTACTGAATTGGGTGAGGAAGGGGTCCACTATACTGTAAAGGAAAGACTTTTGCACAGTTCCAAAACACAGTTACAGATTGGGTAAAGAAAGGGGGATTCACTATGCTACCATAGAATGGATTTAATACAGTCCCACAATACTGACAGGGTTCAATTAATGGAGGGGGGTCCACCAGGCTAGGGTGTTAGTATAGTTCTTTAAGACTTTCAGGGACTGGGTTAGGGATTGGTATCCAGTAGATTGCCAGGGTTCAGATCTTTAATATTGCACATTAAAATTATTGCACAGCTCCGACAGCAATTGGGGGTGGGGAGACCACTAAATTGCCAGGGTTGGGATCTGCAATATAGTGTAGCTCTGTGAAATAGTGATGTGATGGGTGGAAACAGGGGTTGCCATCAACAGTGCTGCTGGGGGTGAAGGCAGGGATCACACACCACTGTGCACATTGATAAAAGAAGGGTTTCCTAAATGTTTACGAGGGCTGTCTTTGCAGCTTGTTACCACTTACAAAAGCCTTTGAATATAGTACCATTGAATCCTTTGTACAGGAGAGCACCATTATTTGCAAGTTCACAGTAGTGCAGTCTGTGTCACCATTGCTGTCCAATGTGAACAGTGCCATGTAACCGTTTGGATATCCCCACTACTTCCTGATGCACTGAGTCTGGTTAGCGTGACTATATCCATGTTAACACTGCACTAACCTTTATAATGTATAAAATAGGGGTCAGTGGGTGAGTCAGGGAGGTGGGGCTCCGACAGCAATCCTGAAGGAATAGCATTAGACTGCCAGAGACGGGCCTCAGTACATTTCCACAGTACTGAATTGGGTGAGGAAGGGGTCCACTATACTGTAAAGGAAAGACTTTTGCACAGTTCCAAAACACGGTTGCAGATTGGGTAAAGAAAGGGGGATTCACTAGGCTACCATAGAATGGATTTAATACAGTCCCACAATACTGACAGGGTTCAATTAATGGAGGGGGGGTCCACCAGGCTAGGGTGTTAGTATAGTTCTTTAAGACTTTCAGGGACTGGTCTAGGGATTGGTATCTAGTAGATTGCCAGGGTTCAGATCTTTAATATTGCACATTAAATTATTGCACAGCTCCGACAGCAATTGGGGGTGGGGAGACCACTAAATTGCCAGGGTTGGGATCTGCAATATAGTGTAGCTCTGTGAAATAGTGATATGATGGGTGGAAACAGGGGTTGCCATCAACAGTGCTGCTGGGGGTGCAGGCAGAGATCACACACCACTGTGCACATTGATAAAAGAAGGGTTTCCTAAATGTTTACGAGGGCTGTCTGTGCAGCTTGTTACCACTTACAAAAGCCTTTGAATATAGTACCATTGAATCCTGTGTACAGGAGAGCACCGTTATTTGCAAGTTCACAGTAGTGCAGTCTGTGTCACCATTGCTGTCCAATGTGAACAGTGCCGTGTAACCGTTTGGATATCCCCACTACTCCCTGATGCACTGAGTCTGGTTAGCGTGACTGTATCCATGTTAGCACTGCACTAACCTTTATAATGTATAAAATAGCGGTCATTATGTGTCTTGCACTACCTCTCCCTCACAAAGACTGAAGTATCACCCTTAACATATAAGTATTCAATAAGTTATCTGACCTTATAATTTATAGTCATGTACTGTAGTCCTGCTCTGGTATTATCTGCTGAGATTCTGAGATTTGTAGTTACAATAAACGTCAGCCTGGAAGTAAGCAAAATTAATCCAATACAATCTACTATACTACAGTAAGGAGTCAGTAAAAAAACAAAATGTTTTAGCACACAAAGTGCAAATTGGGACCAGTCCCACACTTCAGTGTGAGACTTTTGGTGATGACTGTTCCTGTTTAAAGGAGCACTGTGATTTCAGCGACAGTTTAAATTCATTTTGCGATTGATGGAGTGCCTAATTTTTTCACTAAAGATATAGCAAATGGCTCAGTATGCCAACATCTTCTGCAGTACGAGCTGTTTCCAATGGGGATGTAAAAAATTGATCTTCAGGACAGCGCTACATGGTAGAGGTGCGTTCTCAATGCCAGTCTTCTTCTGGGGGATGGGGGATTTACTTGCAGACTACCACTAAAGAAATTAATGCAAAATGTGGCAATATAGGTAAATTTATTCATTTTATGTAAGACAGTGGCTTTCTAGGGTACTTGCTTTGCTAGTATGAGCCTGTAGACTGACTGATTAATTATGTGACAGAAACGAGGGGAAAAGCTGCCAGTACCCCTTTAAACACTAACTAGAAATCTCCACACAGCAGGTACATTGTGAAAACAATTGGGCAGTATGTACATTTTGAAAACCATCACTTAGCAGATAGAGTTTGAAAACCTACTTGTAAGATTTCTGTGCCAAAGTTCTGTGAAAACCATTGCGCAGAGGGCAGATTTTGAGAACCTACTTGTAAGATTTCTGTGCCAAGGTTCTGTGAAAACCACTGTGCAGAGGGCAGATTTTCAGAACCTTCTTGTAAGATTTCTTTGCCAAGGTTCTGTGAAAACCACGGCGCAGAAGGCAGATTTTCAGAACCTTCTTGTAAGATTTCTGTGCCAAGGTTCTGTGAAAACCACTGCGCAGAAGGCAGATTCGGAGAACCTCCATGTAAGATTTCTGTGCCAAGGTTCTGTGAAAACCACTGCGAAGAAGGCAGATTCGGAGAACCTCCTTGTAAGATTTCTGTGCCAAGGTTCTGTGAAAACCACTGCGCAGAAGGCAGATTGGAGAACCTCCTTGTAAAGTTTCTGTGCCAAGGTTCTGTGAAAACCACTCGCATGAAGGCAGATTCGGGAGAACCTCCTTGTAAGGTTTCTGTGCCAAGGTACTGTGAAACCACTGGGCAGGAAAGGCGGGTGGGAGAACCTCCTTGTAAGGTTTCTGTGCAAGGTACTGTGAAAACCACTGCGCAGATGGCAGATGGGAGAACCTCCTTGTAAGTTTCTGTGCCAAGGTTCTGTGAAACCACTGCGAGGAGGCAGATTCGGAGAACCTCCTTGTAAGGTTTCTGTGCCAAGGTTCTGTGAAAACCACTGCGAGGAGGCAGATTCGGAGAACCTCCTTGTAAGGTTTCTGTGCCAAGGTTCTGTGAAAACCACTGTGCAGGAGGCAGATTCGGAGAACCTCCATATGGTTTCAGTGCCAGGTTCTGTGAAAACCACTGCGCAGGAGGCAGATTCGGAGAACCTCCTTGTAAGGTTTCTGTGCCAAGGTTCTATGAAAACCACTGTGCAGGAGGCAGATTCGGAGAACCTCCTTGTAAGGTTTCTGTGCCAAGGTTCTATGAAAACCACTGCGCAGGAGGCAGATTCGGAGAACCTCCTTGTAAGGTTTCTGTGCCAAGGTTCTATGAAAACCACTGCGCAGGAGGCAGATTCGAGAACCTCCTTGTAAGGTTTCTGTGCCAAGGTTCTATGAAAACCACTGCAGGGAGGAAGATTCGGAGAACCTCCTTGTAAGGTTTCTGTGCCAAGGTTCTGTGAAAACCACTGCAGGGAGGCAGATTTGGAGAACCTCCTTGTAAGATTTCTGTGCCAAGGTTCTGTGAAAACCACTGCGCGGGAGGCAGATTCGGAGAACCTCCTTGTAAGGTTTCTGTGCCAAGGTTCTGTGAAAACCACTGCGCAGGGGGCAGATCCGGAGAACCTCCTTATGAGTTTCTGTGCCAAGGTTCTGTGAAAACCACTGCGCGGGAGGCAGATTCGGAGAACCTCCTTGTTAGATTTCTGTGCCAAGGTTCTGTGAAAACCACTGCACTGGAGGCAATCGGAGAACCTCCTTGTAAGGTTTCTGTGCCAGGTTCTGTGAAAACCACTGCGCAGGAGGCATATTCAGAGAACCTCCTTGTAAGATTTCTGTGCCAAGGTTCTGTGAAAACCACTGCGCAGGAGGCATATTCGGAGAACCTCCTTGTAAGGTTTCTGTGCCAAGGTTCTGTGAAAACCACTGCGCGGGAGGCATCGGAGAACCTCCTTGTAAGATTTCTGTGCCAGGTTCTGTGAAACCACTCGCGGGAGGCATGTTCGGAGAACCTCCTTGTAAGGTTTCTGTGCCAAGGTTCTGTGAAAACCACTGCGCAGGAGGCATATTCGGAGAACCTCCTTGTAAGGTTTCTGTGCCAAGGTTCTGTGAAAACCATTGCGCAGGAGGCATATTCGGAGAACCTCCTTGTAAGGTTTCTGTGCCAAGGTTCTGTGAAACCACTGCATGGAAGGCAGATTCGGAGAACCTCCTTGTAAGGTTTCTGTGCCAGGTTCTGTGAAAACCACTGCATGGGAGGCAGATTCGAGAACCTCCTTGTAAGGTTTCTGTGAAAGGTTCTGTGAAAACCACTCTGAGGAGGCAGATTGGAGAACCTCCTTGTAAGGTTTCTGTGCAAGGTTCTGTGAAAACCACTCGCAGGGAGGCAGATTCGGAGAACCTTCTTGTAAGGTTTCTGTGCCAAGGTTCTGTGAAAACCACTGCGCAGGAGGCAGATTCGGAGAACCTCCTTGTAAGGTTTCTGTGCCAAGGTTCTATGAAAACCACTGCGCAGGAGGCAGATTAGGAGAACCTCCTTGTGAGGTTTTCTGTGCCAGGTTCTGAAAACCACTGCGCGGGAGGCAGATTCGAGAACCTCCTTGTAAGGTTTCTGTGCCAGGTTCTGTGAAACCACTGCCGGGAGGCAGATTCGGAGAACCTCCTTGTAAGATTTCTGTGCCAAGGTTCTGTGAAAACCACTGCGCAGGAGGCAGATTCGGAGAACCTCCTTGTAAGGTTTCTGTGCCAAGGTTCTGTGAAAACCACTGCGCAGGAGGCAGATTCGGAGAACCTCCTTGTTAGATTTCTGTGCCAAGGTTCTGTGAAAACCACTGCGCAGGAGGCATATTCGGAGAACCTCCTTGTAAGATTTCTGTGCCAAGGTTCTGTGAAAACCACTGCGCAGGAGGCATATTCGGAGAACCTCCTTGTAAGATTTCTGTGCCAAGGTTCTGTGAAACCACTGCATGGGCAGCATTCGGAGAACCTCCTTGTAAGATTTCTGTGCCAAGGTTCTGTGAAAACCACTGCGCAGGAGGCATAGTCGGAGAACCTCCTTGTAAGGTTTCTGTGCCAAGGTTCTGTGAAAACCATTGCGCAGGAGGCATATTCGGAGAACCTCCTTGTAAGATTTCTGTGCCAAGGTTCTGTGAAAACCATTGCGCAGGAGGCATATTCGGAGAACCTCCTTGTAAGATTTCTGTGCCAAGGTTCTGTGAAAACCATTGCGCAGAAGGCATATTCGGAGAACCTCCTTGTAAGATTTCTGTGCCAAGGTACTGTGAAAACCATTGCGCAGGACGCAGATTCGGAGAGCCTCCTTGTAAGGTTTCTGTGCCAAGGTTCTGTGAAAACCACTGCGCAGGGGGCAGATTCGGAGAACCTCCTTGTAAGGTTTCTGTGCCAAGGTTCTGTGAAAACCACTGCGCAGGAGGCAGATTCGGAGAACCTCCTTGTAAGGTTTCTGTGCCAAGGTTCTGTGAAAACTACTGCGCAGGAGGCAGATTCGGAGGAGGCAGATTCGGAGAACCTCCTTGTAAGGTTTCTGTGCCAAGGTACTGTGAAAACCACTGCGCAGAAGGCAGATTCGGAGAACCTCCTTGTAAGGTTTCTGTGCCAAGGTTCTGTGAAAACCACTGCGCAGGAGGCAGATTCGGAGAACCTCCTTGTAAGGTTTCTGTGCCAAGGTTCTGTGAAAACCACTGCAGGGAGGCAGATCGGAGAACCTCCTTGTAAGGTTTCTGTGCCAAGGTTCTGTGAAAACCACTGCGCAGGAGGCATATTCGGAGAACCTCCTTGTAAGGTTTCTGTGCCAAGGTTCTGTGAAAACCACTGCGCAGGAGGCATATTCGGAGAACCTCCTTGTAAGGTTTCTGTGCCAAGGTTCTGTGAAAACCACTGCACAGGAGGCAGATTCGGAGAACCTCCTTGTAAGGTTTCTGTGCCAAGGTTCTGTGAAAACCACTGCGCAGGAGGCATATTCGGAGAACCTCCTTGTAAGGTTTGTGTGCCAAGGTTCTGTGAAAACCATTGCGCAGGAGGCATATTCGGAGAACCTCCTTGTAAGATTTCTGTGCCAAGGTTCTGTGAAAACCATTGCGCAGGAGGCATATTCGGAGAACCTCCTTGTAAGATTTCTGTGCCAAGGTTCTGTGAAAACCATTAGCAGAAGGCATATTCGGAGAACCTCCTTGTAAGATTTCTGTGCCAAGGTACTGGAAAACCATTGCGAGGACGAGATTCGAGAACCTCCTTGTAAGGTTTCTGTGCCAAGGTTCTGTGAAAACCACTGCGCGGGGGCAGATTCGGAGAACCTCCTTGTAAGGTTTCTGTGCCAAGGTTCTGTGAAAACCACTGCGCAGGAGGCAGATTGGAGAACCTCCTTGTAAGATTTCTGTGCCAAGGTTCTGTGAAAACTACTCGCGGGAGGCAGATTCGAGGAGGCAGATTCGGAGAACCTCCTATGAGGTTTCTGTGCCAAGGTACTGTGAAACCACTGCTTGAAGAGGCAGATTCGGAGAACCTCCTTGTAAGGTTTCTGTGCCAAGGTTCTGTGAAAACCACTGCGCAGGGAGGCAGATTCGGAGAACCTCCTTGTAAGGTTTCTGTGCCAAGGTTCTGTGAAAACCACTGCACAGGAGGCAGATTCGGAGAACCTCCTTGTAAGGTTTCTGTGCCAAGGTTCTGTGAAAACCACTGCGCGGGAGGCATATTCGGAGAACCTCCTTGTAAGGTTTCTGTGCCAAGGTTCTGTGAAAACCACTGCGCAGGAGGCATATTCGGAGAACCTCCTTGTAAGGTTTCTGTGCCAAGGTTCTGTGAAAACCACTGCACAGGAGGCAGATTCGGAGAACCTCCTTGTAAGGTTTCTGTGCCAAGGTTCTGTGAAAACCACTGCGCAGGAGGCAGATTCAGAGAACCTCCTTGTAAGGTTTCTGTGCCAAGGTTCTGTGAAAACCACTGCGCAGGAGGCAGATTCAGAGAACCTCCTTGTAAGATTTCTGTGCCAAGGTTCTGTGAAAACCACTGCGCAGGAGGCAGATTCAGAGAACCTCCTTGTAAGGTTTCTGTGCCAAGGTTCTGTGAAAACTACTGCGCAGGAGGCAGATTCGGAGAACCTCCTAGTAAGGTTTCAGTGCCAAGGTACTGTGAAAACCACTGCGCAGGAGGCAGATTCGGAGAACCTCCTTGTAAGGTTTCTGTGCCAAGGTTCTGTGAAAACCACTGCGCAGGAGGCAGATTCGGAGAACCTCCTTGTAAGATTTCTGTGCCAAGGTACTGTGAAAACCACTGCGCAGGAGGCAGATTCGGAGAACCTCCTTGTAAGGTTTCTGTGCCAAGGTTCTGTGAAAACCACTGCGCAGGAGGCAGATTCGGAGAACCTCCTTGTAAGGTTTCTGTGCCAAGGTTCTGTGAAAACCACTGCGCAGGAGGCAGATTCGGAGAACCTCCTTGTAAGGTTTCTGTGCCAAGGTTCTGTGAAAACCACTGCAGAGAGGCAGATTCGGAGAACCTCCTTGTAAGGTTTCTGTGCCAAGGTTCTGTGAAACCACTGCGCAGGAGGCAGATTCGGAGAACCTCCTTAAGGTTTCTGTGCCAAGGTTCTGTGAAAACCACCTGCGCAGGAGGCAGATTCGGAGAACCTCCTTGTAAGGTTTCTGTGCCAAGGTTCTGTGAAACCACTGCGGAGGCAGATTAGGGAGGCAGATTCGGAGAACCTCCTTTTAGGTTTCTGTGCCAAGGTACTGTGAAAACCACTGCGCAGAAGGCAGATTCGGAGAACCTCCTTGTAGGTTTCTGTGCCAAGGTTCTGTAAAACCACTGCGCGGGAGGCAGATTCGGAGAACCTCCTTGTAGAGGTTTCTGTGCCAAGGTTCTGTGAAAACCACTGCGCGGGAGGCAGATTAGGAGAACCTCCTTGTAAGGTTTCTGTGCCAAGGTTCTGTGAAACCACTGCGCGGGAGGCAGATCAGAGAACCTCCTTGTAAGCTTTCTGTGCCAAGGTTCTGTGAAAACCACTGCGCAGGAGGCAGATTCGGAGAACCTCCTTGTAAGGTTTCTGTGCCAAGGTTCTGTGAAAACCACTGCGCGGGAGGCAGGTTGGAGAACCTCCTTGTAAGATTTCTGTGCAAGGTTCTGTGAAAACACACTGCGGGAGGCAGATTCGAGAACCTCCTTGTAAGGTTTCTGTGCCAAGGTTCTGTGAAAACCACTGCGCAGGAGGCAGATTCGGAGAACCTCCTTGTAGATTTCTGTGCCAAAGTTCTGTGGAAACCACTGCACGGGAGGCAGATTCGGAGAACCTCCTTGTAAGGTTTCTGTGCCAAGGTTCTGTGAAACCACGCAGGAGGCAGATTCGAGAACCTCCTTTCAAGGTTTCATTGCCAAGGTAATGTGAAAACCACTGCGCAGGAGGCAGATTCGGAGAACCTCCTTGTAAGGTTTCTGTGCCAAGGTTCTGTGAAAACCACTGCGCAGGAGGCAGATTCGGAGAACCTCCTTGTAAGATTTCTGTGCCAAGGTTCTGTGAAAACCACTGCGAGGAGGCAGATTCGAGAACCTCCTTGTAAGGTTTCTGTGCCAAGGTTCTGTGAAAACCACTGCGCAGAAGGCAGATTCGAAAACCTCCTTGTAAGGTTTCTGTGCCAAGGTTCTGTGAAAACCACTGCACGGGAGGCAGATTCGGAGAACCTCCTTGTAAGGTTTCTGTGCCAAGGTTCTGTGAAAACCACTGCGCAGGAGGCAGATTCGGAGAACCTCCTTGTAAGGTTTCTGTGCCAAGGTTCTGTGAAAACCACTGCGCAGGAGGCAGATTCGGAGAACCTCCTTGTAAGGTTTCTGTGCCAAGGTTCTGTGAAAACCACTGCGCAGGAGGCAGATTCGGAGAACCTCCTTGTAAGGTTCCTGTGCCAAGGTTCTGTGAAAACCACTGCGCAGGAGGCAGATTCGGAGAACCTACTTGTAAGGTTTCTGTGCCAAGGTTCTGTGAAAACCACTGCAGGGAGGCAGATTCGGAGAACCTCCTTGTAAGGTTTCTGTGCCAAGGTTCTGTGAAAACCACTGCGCAGGAGGCAGATTCGGAGAACCTCCTTGTAAGGTTTCTGTGCCAAGGTTCTGTGAAAACCACTGCGCAGGAGGCAGATTCGGAGAACCTCCTTGTAAGGTTTCTGTGCCAAGGTTCTGTGAAAACCACTGCGCAGGAGGCAGATTGGAGAACCTCCTTGTAAGGTTTCTGTGCCAAGGTTCTGTGAAACCACTGCGCGGGAGGCAGATTCGGAGGAACCTCCTTGTAAGGTTTCTGTGCCAAGGTTCTGTGAAACGCACTGGGAGGCAGATTCGGAGAACCTCCTTGTAAGGTTTCTGTGCCAAGGTTCTGTGAAAACCACTGCGCAGGAGGCAGATTAGGAGGAGGCAGATTCGGAGAACCTCCTTTTAAGGTTTCTGTGCCAAGGTACTGTGAAAACCACTGCGCAGAAGGCAGATTCGGAGAACCTCCTTGTAAGGTTTCTGTGCCAAGGTTCTGTGAAAACCACTGCGCAGGAGGCAGATTCGGAGAACCTCCTTGTAAGGTTTCTGTGCCAAGGTTCTGTGAAAACCACTGCGCAGGAGGCAGATTCGGAGAACCTCCTTGTAAGGTTTCTGTGCCAAGGTTCTGTGAAAACCACTGCGCAGGAGGCAGATTCAGGAGAACCTCCTTGTAAGCTTTCTGTGCCAAGGTTCTGTGAAAACCACTGCGCAGGAGGCAGATTCGGAGAACCTCCTTGTAAGGTTTCTGTGCCAAGGTTCTGTGAAAACCACTGCGCGGGAGGCAGATTGGAGAACCTCCTTGTAAGGTTTCTGTGCCAGGTTCTGTGAGAAACCACTGCGCGGGAGGCAGATTCGAAGAACCTCCTTGTAAGGTTTCTGTGCAAGGTTCTGTGAAACCACTGCGCGGGAGGCAGATTCGGAGAACCTCCTTGTAAGATTTCTGTGCCAAGGTTCTGTGAAAACCACTGCATGGAGGCAGATTCGGAGAACCTCCTTGTAAGGTTTCTGTGCCAAGGTTCTGTGAAAACCACTGCATGGGAGGCAGATTCGAGAACCTCCTTTCAAGGTTTCTGTGCCAAGGTTCTGTGAAAACCACTGCGGGGAGGCAGATTCGGAGAACCTCCTTGTAAGGTTTCTGTGCCAAGGTTCTGTGAAAACCACTGCGCAGGAGGCAGATTGGGAGAACCTCCTTGTAAGATTTCTGTGCCAAGGTTCTGTGAAAACCACTGCGAGAGAGCAGATTCGAGAACCTCCTTGTAAGATTTCTGTGCCAAGGTACTGTGAAACCACTGCGCGAAGGCAGTTTGGAGAACCTCCTTGTAGGTTTCTGTGCCAAGGTTCTGTGAAAACCACTGCAGGGAGGCAGATCGGAGAACCTCCTTGAAGGTTTCTGTGCCAGGTTCTGTGAAAACCACTGCAGGGAGGCAGGTCGGAGAACCTCCTTTTGAGTTTCTGTGCCAAGGTTCTGTGAAAACCACTGCGCGGGAGGCAGATTCGGAGAACCTCCTTGTAAGGTTTCTGTGCCAAGGTTCTGTGAAAACCTGCGCAGGAGGCAGATTCGGAGAACCTCCTTGTAAGGTTTCTGTGCAAGGTTCTGTGAAAACCACTTGCGGAGGCAGATTAGGAGAACCTCCTTGTAAGGTTTCTGTGCCAAGGTTCTGTGAAAACCACTCGCAGGAGGCAGATTCGGAGAACCTCCTTGTAAGGTTTCTGTGCCAAGGTTCTGTGAAAACCACTGCAGGGAGGCAGATTCGGAGAACCTCCTTGTAAGGTTTCTGTGCCAAGGTTCTGTGAAAACCACTGCGCGGGAGGCAGATAGGAGAACCTCCTTGTTAGATTTCTGTGCCAGGTTCTGTGAGAAACCATTGCACGGAGGCAGGTTCGGAGAACCTCCTTGTAAGATTTCTGTGCAAGGTTCTGTGAAACCATTGCACGGAGGCAGATGGAGAACCTCCTTGTAGATTGTGAAAACCATTGCCGGGAGGCAGATTGGAGAACCTCCTTGTAAGATTTCTGTGCCAAGGTTCTGTGAAAACCACTGCAGAAGGCAGATCGAGAACCTCCTTGTAAGATTTCTGTGCCAAGGTTCTGTGAAAACCACTGCGCGGGAGGCAGATTGGAGAACCTCCTTGTAAGATTTCTGTGCCAAGGTTCTGTGAAAACCACTGCGCAGGAGGCAGATTCGGAGAACCTCCTTGTTAGATTTCTGTGCCAAGGTTCTGTGAAAACCACTGCGCAGGAGGCAGATTCGGAGAACCTCCTTGTAAGAGTTCTGTGCCAAGGTTCTGTGAAAACCACTGCGCAGGAGGCAGATTCGGAGAACCTCCTTGTAAGAGTTCTGTGCCAAGGTTCTGTGAAAACCACTGCTGGGAGGCAGATCGGAGAACCTCCTTGTAAGTTCTGTGCCAAGGTTCTGTGAAAACCACTGCGCAGAAGGCAGATTGGAGAACCTCCTTGTAAGGATTCTGTGCCAAGGTTCTGTGAAAACCACTGGCAGGAGGCAGATTCGGAGAACCTCCTTGTAAGGTTCTGTATGCCAAGGTTCTGTGAAAACCATTGCGCAGGAGGCAGATTAGGAGAACCTCCTTGTAAGATTTCTGTGCCAGGTTCTGTGAAACCACTGCGCAGGGAGGCAGATTCGGAGAACCTCCTTGTAAGATTTCTGTGCCAAGGTTCTGTGAAAACCATTGCGCAGAAGGCAGATTCGAGAACCTCCTTGTAAGATTTCTGTGCCAAGGTTCTGTGAAAACCACTGCATGAAGGCAGATTGGAGAACCTCCTTGTAAGATTTCTGTGCCAAGGTTCTGTGAAAACCACTGCGCAGAAGGCAGGTCGGAGAACCTCCTTGTAAGATTTCTGTGCCAAGGTTCTGTGAAAACCACTACTTGAAGGCAGATCCGGAGAACCTCCTTGTAAGATTTCTGTGCCAAGGTTCTGTGAAAACCACTGCAGAAGGCAGATTAGGAGAACCTCCTTGTAAGATTTCTGTGCCAAGGTTCTGTGAAAACCACTGCATGGAGGCAGATCGGAGAACCTCCTTGTAAGGTTTCTGTGCCAAGGTTCTGTGAAACCATTAGCAGAAGGCAGATTCGGAGAACCTCCTTGTAAGATTTCTGTGCCAAGGTTCTGTGAAAACCATTGCATGAAGGCAGATTGGAGAACCTCCTTGTAAGATTTCTGTGCCAAGTTCTGTGAAAACCATTGCGCGAAGGCAGATTCGGAGAACCTCCTTGTAAGATTTCTGTGCCAAGGTTCTGTGAAAACCACTGCGCATGAGAGGCAGATTCGGAGAACCTCCTTGTAAGATTTCTGTGCCAAGGTTCTGTGAAAACCACTGCGCAGGGAGGCAGATTCGGAGAACCTCCTTGTAAGGTTTCTGTGCCAAGGTTCTGTGAAAACCACTGCATGGGAGGCATATCGGAGAACCTCCTTGTAGATTTCTGTGCCAAGGTTCTGTGAAAACCATTGCGCAGGAGGCATATTCGGAGAACCTCCTTGTAAGATTTCTGTGCCAAGGTTCTGTGAAAACCATTGCGCAGAAGGCATATTCGGAGAACCTCCTTGTAAGATTTCTGTGCCAAGGTACTGTGAAAACCATTGCGCAGGACGCAGATTCGGAGAACCTCCTTGTAAGGTTTCTGTGCCAAGGTTCTGTGAAAACCACTGCGCAGGAGGCAGATTCGGAGAACCTCCTTGTAAGGTTTCTGTGCCAAGGTTCTGTGAAAACCACTGCGCAGGAGGCAGATTCGGAGAACCTCCTTGTAAGGTTTCTGTGCCAAGGTTCTGTGAAAACCACTCGCGGGAGGCAGTTGGGAGAACCTCCTTGTAAGGTTTCTGTGCCAAGGTTCTGTGAAAACCACTGCGCAGGAGGCAGATTCGGAGAACCTCCTTGTAAGGTTTCTGTGCCAAGGTTCTGTGAAAACCACTGCGCAGGAGGCAGATTCGGAGAACCTCCTTGTAAGGTTTCTGTGCCAAGGTTCTGTGAAACCACTCATGGGGAGGCAGATTCGGAGAACCTCCTTGTAAGGTTTCTGTGCCAAGGTTCTGTGAAAACCACTGCAGGGAGGCAGATTCGGAAAACCTCCTGTAAGATTTCTGTGCCAAGGTTCTGTGAAAACCACTGCACAGGAGGCAGATCGGAGAACCTCCTTGTAAGGTTTCTGTGCCAAGGTTCTGTGAAAACCACTGCTTGGGAGGCAGATTCGGAGAACCTCCTTGTAAGGTTTCTGTGCCAAGGTTCTGTGAAACCACTGCACAGGAGGCAGATTAGGAGAACCTCCTTGTAAGGTTTCTGTGCCAAGGTTCTGTGAAAACCACTGCACGAAGGCAGATTCAGGAGAACCTCCTTGTAAGGATTTCTGTGCAAGGTTCTGTGAAACACTGCGGCGTTCGGAGGAGGCAGATTCGGAGAACCTCCTTGTAAGGTTTCTGTGCCAGGTTCTGTGAAAACCACTGCTGAAGGCAGATGGAGAACCTCCTTGTAAGGTTTCTGTGCCAAGGTTCTGTGAAAACCACTGCGCAGGAGGCAGATTCGGAGAACCTCCTTGTAAGGTTTCTGTGCCAAGGTTCTGTGAAAACCACTGCGCAGGAGGCAGATTCGGAGAACCTCCTTGTAAGGTTTCTGTGCCAAGGTTCTGTGAAAACCACTGCGCAGGAGGCAGATTCGGAGAACCTCCTTGTAAGGTTTCTGTGCCAAGGTTCTGTGAAAACCACTGCGCAGGAGGCAGATTCGGAGAACCTCCTTGTAAGATTTCTGTGCCAAGGTTCTGTGAAAACCACTGCGCAGGAGGCAGATTCGGAGAACCTCCTTGTAAGGTTTCTGTGCCAAGGTTCTGTGAAAACCACTGCGCAGGAGGCAGATTCGGAGAACCTCCTTGTAAGGTTTCTGTGCCAAGGTTCTGTGAAAACCACTGCGCAGGAGGCAGATTCAGAGAACCTCCTTGTAAGGTTTCTGTGCCAAGGTTCTGTGAAAACCACTGCGCAGGAGGCAGATTCGGAGAACCTCCTTGTAAGGTTTCTGTGCCAAGGTTCTGTGAAAACCACTGCGCGGGAGGCAGATTCGAGAGAACCTCCTTGTAAGTTTCTGTGCCAAGGTTCTGTGAAAACCACTGCGCAGGAGGCAGATTAGGAGAACCTCCTTGTAGGTTTCTGTGCCCAGGTTCTGTGAAAACCACTGCGCAGGAGGCAGATTCGGAGAACCTCCTTGTAAGGTTTCTGTGCCAAGGTTCTGTGAAACCACTGCGGGAGGCAGATTCGGAGAACCTCCTTGTAAGGTTTCTGTGCCAAGGTTCTTGAAAACCACTCGCAGGAGGCAGATTAGGAGAACCTCCTTGTAAGATTTCTGTGCCAGGTTCTGTGAAAACCACTGCCGGAGGCAGATTGGAGAGGCAGATTCGGAGAACCTCCTTGTAAGGTTTCTGTGCCAGGTACTGTGAAAACCACTCGCAGAAGGCAGATTCGGAGAACCTCCTTGTAAGGTTTCTGTGCCAAGGTTCTGTGAAAACCACTGCGCGGGAGGCAGATTCGGAGAACCTCCTTGTAAGGTTTCTGTGCAAGGTTCTGTGAAACCACTGCTGGGAGGCAGATTCGGAGAACCTCCTTGTAAGGTTTCTGTGCCAAGGTTCTCAGGAAACCACTGCGCAGGAGGCAGATTGGAGAACCTCCTTGTAAGGTTTCTGTGCCAGGGTTCTGTAGAAACCACTCGCGGGAGGCAGATTAGGAGAACCTCCTTGTAAGGTTTCTGTGCCAAGGTTCTGTGAAAACCACTGCGCAGGAGGCAGATTCGGAGAACCTCCTTGTAAGGTTTCTGTGCCAAGGTTCTGTAAAACCACTGCGCAGGAGGCAGATTCAGAGAACCTCCTTGTAAGTTTCTGTGCCAAGGTTCTGTGAAAACCACTGCGCGGGAGGCAGATTGGAGAACCTCCTTGTAAGTTTCTGTGCCAAGGTTCTGTGAAAACCACTGCGCGGGAGGCAGATTCAGAGAACCTCCTTGTAAGGTTTCTGTGCCAAGGTTCTGTGAAAACCACTGCGCGGGAGGCAGATTCGGAGAACCTCCTAGTAAGGTTTCTGTGCCAAGGTTCTGTGAAAACCACTGCGCGGGAGTGAGATCGGAGAACCTCCTTGTAAGGTTTCTGTGCCAAGGTTCTGTGAAAACCACTCGCTTGGGAGGCAGTCGGAGAACCTCCTTGTAAGGTTTCTGTGCAAGGTTCTGTGAAAACCACTGCGCCGGGAGGCAGATTCGGAGAACCTCCTTGTAAGATTTCTGTGCAAGGTTCTGTGAAAACCACTCGCGGGAGGCAATTCGGAGAACCTCCTTGTAAGATTTCTGTGCCAAGGTTCTGTGAAAACCACTCGCAGAGAGGCAGATTAGGAGAACCTCCTTGTAGATTTCTGTGCCAAGGTTCTGTGAAACCATGCGGGGAGGCAGATCGGAGAACCTCCTTGTAAGGTTTCTGTGCCAAGGTTCTGTGAAAACCACTCGCAGGAGGCAGATTCGGAGAACCTCCTTGTAAGGTTTCTGTGCCAAGGTTCTGTGAGAAACCACTGCGCGGGAGGCAGTTCGGAGAACCTCCTTGTAAGATTTCTGTGCCAAGGTTCTGTGAAAACCACTGCGGGAGGCAGATCGGAGGAGGCAGATTCGGAGAACCTCCTTATGAGTTTCTGTGCCAAGGTACTGTGAAAACCACTGCGCGAAGGCAGATTCGGAGAACCTCCTTGTAAGGTTTCTGTGCCAGGTTCTGTGAAAACCACTGCGCAGGAGGCAGATTCGAGAACCTCCTTGTAAGGTTTCTGTGCCAAGGTTCTGTAAAACCACTGCATGAGGAGGCAGATTCAGGAGAACCTCCTTGTAAGGTTTCTGTGCCAAGGTTCTGTGAAAACCACTGCGCGGGAGGCAGTTCGGAGAACCTCCTTGAGTTTCTGTGCCAAGGTTCTGTGAAAACCACTGCGCAGGAGGCAGATTCGGAGAACCTCCTTGTAAGGTTTCTGTGCCAAGGTTCTGTGAAAACCACTGCACAGGAGGCAGATTCGGAGAACCTCCTTGTAAGGTTTCTGTGCCAAGGTTCTGTGAAAACCACTGCGCAGGAGGCAGATTCAGAGAACCTCCTTGTAAGGTTTCTGTGCCAAGGTTCTGTGAAAACCACTGCGCAGGAGGCAGATTCGGAGAACCTCCTTGTAAGATTTCTGTGCCAAGGTTCTGTGAAAACCACTGCGCAGGAGGCAGATTCAGAGAACCTCCTTGTAAGGTTTCTGTGCCAAGGTTCTGTGAAAACTACTGCGCAGGAGGCAGATTCGGAGAACCTCCTAGTAAGGTTTCAGTGCCAAGGTACTGTGAAACCACTGCGCGGGAGGTAGATTCGGAGAACCTCCTTGTAAGGTTTCTGTGCCAAGGTTCTGTGAAAACCACTGCGCAGGAAGGCAGATTCGGAGAACCTCCTTGTAAGATTTCTGTGCCAAGGTTCTGTGAAAACCACTCGCAGAAGGCAGATTAGAACCTCCTTGTAAGGTTTCTGCCAAGGTTCTGTGAAAACCACTGCGCAGGAGGCAGATTCAGGAGAACCTCCTTGTAAGGTTTCTGTGCCAAGGTTCTGTGAAAACCACTCGCAGGAGGCAGATTCAGAACCTCCTTGTAAGGTTTCTGTGCCAAGGTTCTGTGAAAACCACTGCGCAGGAGGCAGATTCGGAGAACCTCCTTGTAAGGTTTCTGTGCCAAGGTTCTGTGAAAACCACTGCGCAGGAGGCAGATTCGGAGAACCTCCTTGTAAGGTTTCTGTGCCAAGGTTCTGTGAAAACCACTGCGCAGGAGGCAGATTGGAGAACCTCCTTGTAAGGTTTCTGTGCCAAGGTTCTGTGAAAACCACTGCGCAGGAGGCAGATTAGGAGGAGGCAGATTCGGAGAACCTCCTTTTAAGGTTTCTGTGCCAAGGTACTGTGAAAACCACTGCGCAGAAGGCAGATTCGGAGAACCTCCTTGTAAGGTTTCTGTGCCAAGGTTCTGTGAAAACCACTCGCAGGAGGCAGATTAGGAGAACCTCCTTGTAAGGTTTCTGTGCCAAGGTTCTGTGAAAACCACTGCGTGGGAGGCAGATTCGGAGAACCTCCTTGTAAGGTTTCTGTGCCAAGGTTCTGTGAAAACCACTGCGCAGGAGGCAGATTCGGAGAACCTCCTTGTAAGGTTTCTGTGCCAAGGTTCTGTGAAAACCACTGCGCAGGAGGCAGATTCGGAGAACCTCCTTGTAAGTTTTCTGTGCCAAGGTTCTGTGAAAACCACTGCGCAGGGAGGCAGATTCGGAGAACCTCCTTGTAAGGTTTCTGTGCCAAGGTTCTGTGAAAACCACTGCGCAGGAGGCAGATTCGGAGAACCTCCTTGTAAGGTTTCTGTGCCAAGGTTCTGTGAAAACCACTGCGCAGGAGGCAGATTCGGAGAACCTCCTTGTAAGATTTCTGTGCCAAGGTTCTGTGAAAACCACTGCGCAGGAGGCAGATTCGGAGAACCTCCTTGTAAGGTTTCTGTGCCAAGGTTCTGTGAAAACTACTGCGCGGGAGGCAGGTCGAGAACCTCCTTGTCAAGGTTTCATGTGCCAAGGTACTGTGAAAACCACTGCACGGGAGGCAGATTCGGAGAACCTCCTTGTAAGGTTTCTGTGCCAAGGTTCTGTGAAAACCACTGCGCAGGAGGCAGATTCGGAGAACCTCCTTGTAAGATTTCTGTGCCAAGGTACTGTGAAAACCACTGCGCAGAAGGCAGATTCGGAGAACCTCCTTGTAAGATTTCTGTGCCAAGGTACTGTGAAAACCACTGCGCAGAAGGCAGATTTGGAGAACCTCCTTGTAAGGTTTCTGTGCCAAGGTTCTGTGAAAACCACTGCGCAGGAGGCAGATTCGGAGAACCTCCTTGTAAGGTTTCTGTGCCAAGGTTCTGTGAAAACCACTGCGCAGGAGGCAGATTCGGAGAACCTCCTTGTAAGGTTTCTGTGCCAAGGTTCTGTGAAAACCACTCTTGGGAGGCAGATCAGGAGAACCTCCTTGTAAGGTTTCTGTGCCAAGGTTCTGTGAAAACCACTCGCGCAGGAGGCAGATTCGGAGAACCTCCTTGTAAGGTTTCTGTGCCAAGGTTCTGTGAAAACCACTGCTGGGAGGCAGATTCGGAGAACCTCCTTGTAAGGTTTCTGTGCCAAGGTTCTGTAAACCACTGCGCGGGAGGCAGATTCGGAGAACCTCCTTGTAGGATTTCTGTGCCAAGGTTCTGTGAAAACCACTGCATGGGAGGCAGATTCGGAGAACCTCCTTATGAGTTTCTGTGCCAAGGTTCTGTGAAAACCACTGCGGGAGGCAGATCGGAGAACCTCCTTGTAAGGTTTCTGTGCCAGGTTCTGTGAAAACCACTGCGGAGGCAGATTCGGAGAACCTCCTTGTAAGTTTCTGTGCCAAGGTTCTGTGAAAACCACTGCGCAGGAGGCAGGTGGAGAACCTCCTTGTAAGGTTTCTGTGCCAAGGTTCTGTGAAACACTGCGCGGAGGCAGATTGGAGAACCTCCTTGTAAGGTTTCTGTGCCAGGTTCTGTGAAACCACTGCGCGAGGAGGCAGATTCGGAGAACCTCCTTGTAAGGTTTCTGTGCCAAGGTTCTGTGAAACCACTCGCAGGAGGCAGATTCGGAGAACCTCCTTGTAAGGTTTCTGTGCCAAGGTTCTGTGAGAAACCACTCTGCGGGAGGCAGATTCGGAGAACCTCCTTGTTAAGGTTTCTGTGCCAAGGTTCTGTGAAACCACTGCGCAGGAGGCAGATTAGGAGAACCTCCTTGTAAGTTTCTGTGCCAAGGTTCTGTGAAAACCACTGCGCGGGAGGCAGATTCGGAGAACCTCCTTGTAAGATTTCTGTGCCAGGTTCTGTGAAAACCACTGCACGGGAGGCAGATTCGGAGAACCTCCTTTGAAGGTTTCTGTGCCAAGGTTCTGTGAAAACCACTGCGGGAGGCAGATCAGGAGAACCTCCTTGTAAGGTTTCTGTGCCAAGGTTCTGTGAAAACCACTGCAGGGAGGCAGATTCGGAGAACCTCCTTGTAAGGTTTCTGTGCCAAGGTTCTGTGAAAACCACTGCGGAGGCAGATTCGGAGAACCTCCTTGTAAGTTTCTGTGCCAAGGTTCTGTGAAAACCACTGCGCGGGAGGCAGATTGGAGAACCTCCTTGTAAGATTTCTGTGCCAGGTTCTGTGAAAACCACTGCGCAGGAGGCAGATTCGGAGAACCTCCTTGTAAGATTTCTGTGCCAAGGTTCTGTGAAAACCACTGCGCAGGAGGCAGATTCGGAGAACCTCCTTGTAAGGTTTCTGTGCCAAGGTTCTGTGAAAACCACTGCGCAGGAGGCAGATTCGGAGAACCTCCTTGTAAGATTTCTGTGCCAAGGTTCTGAAAACCACTGCGCAGGAGGCAGATTCGGAGAACCTCCTTGTAAGATTTCTGTGCCAAGGTTCTGTGAAAACCACTGCGCAGAAGGCAGATTTGGAGAACCTCCTTGTAAGGTTTCTGTGCCAAGGTTCTGTGAAAACCACTGTAGCAGGAGGCAGATTCGGAGAACCTCCTTGTAAGATTTCTGTGCCAAGGTTCTGTGAAAACCACTGCGCAGGAGGCAGATTCGGAGAACCTCCTTGTAAGGTTTCTGTGCCAAGGTTCTGTGAAAACCACTGCGCAGGAGGCAGATTCGGAGAACCTCCTTGTAAGGTTTCTGTGCCAAGGTTCTGTGAAAACCACTGCGAAGGAGGCAGATTCGGAGAACCTCCTTGTAAGGTTTCTGTGCCAAGGTTCTGTGAAAACCACTGCGAGGAGGCAGATCTGGAGAACCTCCTTGTAAGGTTTCTGTGCCAAGGTTCTGTGAAAACCACTGCTAGGAGGCAGATTCGGAGAACCTCCTTGTAAGGTTTCTGTGCAAGGTTCTGTGAAAACCACTGCGCAGGAGGCAGAGTCGGAGAACCTCCTTGTAAGATTTCTGTGCCAAGGTTCTGTGAAAACCACTGCGCAGGAGGCAGATTCGGAGAACCTCCTTGTTAGATTTCTGTGCCAAGGTTCTGTGAAAACCACTGCGCAGGAGGCAGATTCGGAGAACCTCCTTGTAAGATTTCTGTGCCAAGGTTCTGTGAAAACCACTGCACAGGAGGCAGATTGGAGAACCTCCTTGTAAGATTTTTGTGAAAACCATTGCGCGGGAGGCAGATTCGGAGAACCTCCTTATAAGATTTCTGTGCCAAGGTTCTGTGAAAACCATTGCGCAGAAGGCAGATTCGGAGAACCTCCTTGTTAGATTTCTGTGCCAAGGTTCTGTGAAAACCACTGCGCAGGAGGCAGATTCGGAGAACCTCTTTGTTAGATTTCTGTGCCAAGGTTCTGTAGAAACCACTGCGCGGGAGGCAGATTCGGAGAACCTCCTTGTAAGAGTTTCTGTGCCAAGGTTCTGTGAAAACCACTGCAGGAGGCAGATTCAGAGAACCTCCTTGTAAGAGTTCTGTGCCAAGGTTCTGTGAAAACCACTGCGCAGGAGGCAGATTCGGAGAACCTCCTTGTAAGAGTTCTGTGCCAAGGTTCTGTGAAAACCACTGCGCAGGAGGCAGATTCGGAGAACCTCCTTGTAAGAGTTCTGTGCCAAGGTTCTGTGAAAACCACTGCGCAGAAGGCAGATTCGGAGAACCTCCTTGTAAGAGTTCTGTGCCAAGGTTCTGTGAAAACCATTGAGCAGAAGGCAGATTCGGAGAACCTCCTTCTAAGAGTTCTGTGCCAAAGTTCTGTGAAAACCATTGCGCAGAAGGCAGATTCGGAGAACCTCCTTGTAAGATTTCTGTGCCAAGGTTCTGTGAAAACCATTGCGCAGAAGGCAGATCCGGAGAACCTCCTTGTAGATTTCTGTGCCAAGGTTCTGTGAAACCGCTCGCAGAAGGCAGATTCGGAGAACCTCCTTGTAAGATTTCTGTGCCAAGGTTCTGTGAAACCTTGCAGAAGGCAGATTCGGAGAACCTTCTTGTAAGATTTCTGTGCCAAGGTTCTGTGAAAACCATCTGCGCAGAAGGCAGATTCGAGAACCTCCTTGTAAGATTTCTGTGCCAAGGTTCTGTGAAAACCACTGCAAGAGGCAGATTCGGAGAACCTCCTTGTAAGATTTCTGTGCCAAGGTTCTGTGAAACCATTGCATAGGAGGCAGATTCGGAGAACCTCCTTGTGAAGATTTCTGTGCCAAGGTTCTGTGAAAACCACTGCAGAGAAGGCAGATTCGGAGAACCTCCTTGTAAGATTTCTGTGCCAAGGTTCTGTGAAAACCATTGCGGAAGGCAGATTCGAGAACCTCCTTGTAAGATTTCTGTGCCAAGGTTCTGTGAAAACCACTCGCAGAAGGCAGATTCGGAGAACCTCCTTGTAAGATTTCTGTGCCAAGGTTCTGTGAAAACCATTGCACGAAGGCAGATCGGAGAACCTCCTTGTAAGATTTCTGTGCCAAGGTTCTGTGAAAACCACTGCGCAGGAGGAATTCGAGAACCTCCTTGTAAGGTTTCTGTGCCAAGGTTCTGTGAAAACCACTACGAGGAGGCAGATTGAGAACCTCCTTGTAAGATTTCTGTGCCAAGGTTCTGTGAAAACCACTGCTGCGGAGGCAGATTCGGAGAACCTCCTTGTAAGATTTCTGTGCCAAGGTTCTGTGAAAACCATTGCGCAGAAGGCAGATTCGAGAACCTCCTTGTAAGATTTCTGTGCCAAGGTTCTGTGAAAACCACTGCGGGAGGCAGATTCGGAGAACCTCCTTGTAAGGTTTCTGTGCCAAGGTTCTGTAAAACCACTGCGCAGGAGGCAGATTCGGAGAACCTCCTTGTAAGGTTTCTGTGCCAAGGTTCTGTGAAAACCACTGCAGGGAGGCAGATTCGGAGAACCTCCTTGTAAGGTTTCTGTGCCAAGGTTCTGTGAAAACCACTGCGCGGGAGGCAGATTCGGAGAACCTCCTTGTAAGGTTTCTGTGCAAGGTTCTGTGAAAACCACTGCGCAGGAGGCAGATTCGGAGAACCTCCTTGTAAGGTTTCTGTGCCAAGGTTCTGTGAAAACCACTGCGCAGGAGGCAGATTCGGAGAACCTCCTTGTAAGGTTTCTGTGCCAAGGTTCTGTGAAAACCACTGCGCAGGAGGCAGATTCGGAGAACCTCCTTGTAAGGTTTCTGTGCCAAGGTTCTGTGAAAACCACTGCGCAGGAGGCAGATTCGGAGAACCTCCTTGTAAGATTTCTGTGCCAAGGTTCTGTGAAAACCACTGCACAGGAGGCAGATTCGGAGAACCTCCTTGTAAGGTTTCTGTGCCAAGGTTCTGTGAAAACCACTGCGCAGGAGGCAGATTCGGAGAACCTCCTTGTAAGGTTTCTGTGCCAAGGTTCTGTGAAAACCACTGCACAGGAGGCAGATTCGGAGAACCTCCTTGTAAGGTTTCTATGCCAAGGTTCTGTGAAAACCACTGCGCAGGAGGCAGATTCGGAGAACCTCCTTGTAAGGTTTCTGTGCCAAGGTTCTGTGAAAACTACTGCGGAGGAGGCAGATTCGGAGGAGGCAGATTCGGAGAACCTCCTTGTAAGGTTTCTGTGCCAAGGTACTGTGAAAACCACTGCGCAGAAGGCAGATTCGGAGAACCTCCTTGTAAGGTTTCTGTGCCAAGGTTCTGTGAAAACCACTGCGCAGGAGGCAGATTCGGAGAACCTCCTTGTAAGGTTTCTGTGCCAAGGTTCTGTGAAAACCACTGCGCAGGAGGCAGATTCGGAGAACCTCCTTGTAAGGTTTCTGTGCCAAGGTTCTGTGAAAACCACTGCGCAGGAGGCAGATTCAGAGAACCTCCTTGTAAGGTTTCTGTGCCAAGGTTCTGTGAAACCACTCTGCGGGAGGCAGATTCGAGAACCTCCTTGTAAGGTTTCTGTGCCAAGGTTCTGTGAAACCACTGCGCAGGAGGCAGATTCGGAGAACCTCCTTGTAAGGTTTCTGTGCAGGGTTCTGTGAAAACCACTGCAGGGAGGCAGATTTAGAGAACCTCCTTGTAAGGTTTCTGTGCCAAGGTTCTGTGAAAACCACTGCGCAGGAGGCAGATTCGGAGAACCTCCTTGTAAGATTTCTGTGCCAAGGTTCTGTGAAAACCACTGCGCAGGAGGCAGATTCAGAGAACCTCCTTGTAAGGTTTCTGTGCCAAGATTCTGTGAAAACCACTGTGCAGGAGGCAGATTCGGAGAACCTCCTTGTAAGGTTTCTGTGCCAAGGTTCTGTGAAAACCACTGCACAGGAGGCAGATTCGGAGAACCTCCTTGTAAGATTTCTGTGCCAAGGTTCTGTGAAAACCACTGCGCGTGAGGCAGATTCGGAGAACCTCCTTGTAAGGTTTCTGTGCCAAGGTTCTGTGAAAACCACTGCGCAGGAGGCAGATTCGGAGAAGCTCCTTGAAAGGTTTCAGTGCCAAGGTACTGTGAAACCACTATGAGGAGGCAGATTCGGAGAACCTCCTTGAAAGGTTTCTGTGCCAAGGTTCTGTGAAAACCACTGCGGGAGGCAGATTCGGAGAACCTCCTTGTAAGATTTCTGTGCCAAGGTGCTGAGAAACCACTGCATGAAGGCAGATTTGGAGAACCTCCTTGTAAGGTTTCTGTGCCAAGGTTCTGTGAAACCACTGCAGGGAGGCAGATTCGGAGAACCTCCTTGTAAGGTTTCTGTGCCAAGGTTCTGTGAAACCACTGCGCAGGAGGCAGATTCGAGACCTCCTTGTAAGGTTTCTGTGCCAAGGTTCTGTGAAAACCACTGCGCGGGAGGCAGATTCGGAGAACCTCCTTGTAAGGTTTCTGTGCCAAGGTTCTGTAAAAGCACACTGAGGAGGCAGATTCGAGTACCTCCTTGTAAGGTTTCTGTGCCAAGGTTCTGTGAAAACCACTGCGCAGGGAGGCAGATCTCGGAACCTCCTTGTAAGGTTTCTGTGCCAAGGTTCTGTGAAAACCACTGCGCAGGAGGCAGATTCGGAGAACCTCCTTGTAAGGTTTCTGTGCCAAGGTTCTGTGAAAACCACTGCGCAGGAGGCAGATTCGGAGAACCTCCTTGTAAGGTTTCTGTGCCAAGTTCTGTGAAAACCACTGCGCAGGAGGCAGATTCGGAGAACCTCCTTGTAAGGTTTCTGTGCCAAGGTTCTGTGAAAACCACTGTGCAGGAGGCAGATTCGGAGAACCTCGTTGTAAGGTTTCTGTGCCAAGGTTCTGTGAAAACCACTGCGCAGGGGGCAGATTCGGAGAACCTCATTGTAAGGTTTCTGTGCTAAGGTTCTGTGAAAACCACTGCGCAGGAGGCAGATTTGGAGAACCTCCTTGTAAGGTTTCTGTGCCAAGGTTCTGTGAAAAGCACTGCGCAGGAGGCAGATTCGGAGAACCTTCTTGTAAGGTTTCTGTGCCAAGGTTCTGTGAAAACCACTGCGCAGGAGGCAGATTCGGAGATCATCCTTGTTAGATTTCTGTGCCAAGGTTCTGTGAAAACCATTGCGCAGGAGGCAGATTCAGAGAACCTCCTTGTAAGATTTCTGTGCCAAGGTTCTGTGAAAACCATTGCGCAGGAGGCAGATTCGGAGAACCTCCTTGTAAGATTTCTGTGAAAACCATTGCGCAGGAGGCAGATTCGGTGAACCTCCTTGTAAGATTTCTGTGCCAAGGTTCTGTGAAAACCATTGCGCAGGAGGCAGATTCGGAGAACCTCCTTGTTAGATTTCTGTGCCAAGGTTCTGTGAAAACCACTGCGCAGGAGGCAGATTCGGAGAACCTCCTTGTTAGATTTCTGTGCCAAAGTTCTGTGAAAACCTCTGCGCAGGAGGCAGATTCGGAGAACCTCCTTGTAAGGTTTCTGTGCCAAGATTCTGTGAAAACCACTGTGCAGGAGGCAGATTCGGAGAACCTCCTTGTAAGGTTTCTGTGCCAAGGTTCTGTGAAAACCACTGCACAGGAGGCAGATTCGGAGAACCTCCTTGTAAGATTTCTGTGCCAAGGTTCTGTGAAAACCACTGCGCGTGAGGCAGATTCGGAGAACCTCCTTGTAAGGTTTCTGTGCCAAGGTTCTGTGAAAACCACTGCGCAGGAGGCAGATTCGGAGAAGCTCCTTGAAAGGTTTCAGTGCCAAGGTACTGTGAAAACCACTGCGCAGGAGGCAGATTCGGAGAACCTCCTTGAAAGGTTTCTGTGCCAAGGTTCTGTGAAAACCACTGCGCAGGAGGCAGATTCGGAGAACCTCCTTGTAAGATTTCTGTGCCAAGGTGCTGTGAAAACCACTGCGCAGAAGGCAGATTTGGAGAACCTCCTTGTAAGGTTTCTGTGCCAAGGTTCTGTGAAAACCACTGCGCAGGAGGCAGATTCGGAGAACCTCCTTGTAAGGTTTCTGTGCCAAGGTTCTGTGAAAACCACTGCGCAGGAGGCAGATTCGGAGAACCTCCTTGTAAGGTTTCTGTGCCAAGGTTCTGTGAAAAGCACTGCGCAGGAGGCAGATTCGGAGAACCTCCTTGTAAGGTTTCTGTGCCAAGGTTCTGTGAAAAGCACTGCGCAGGAGGCAGATTCGGAGTACCTCCTTGTAAGGTTTCTGTGCCAAGGTTCTGTGAAAACCACTGCGCAGGAGGCAGATTCGGGAGAACCTCCTTGTAAGGTTTCTGTGCCAAGGTTCTGTGAAACCACATGCAGGAGGCAGATTCGGAGAACCTGCTTGTAGGGTTTCTGTGCCAAGGTTCTGTGAAACCACTGCGCAGGAGGCAGATTCGGAGAACCTCCTTGTAAGGTTTCTGTGCCAAGGTTCTGTGAAAACCACTGCATGGGAGGCAGATTCGGAGAACCTCCTTGTAAGGTTTCTGTGCCAAGGTTCTTGAAACCACTGCACAGGAGGCAGATCGGAGAACCTCGTTGTAAGGTTTCTGTGCCAAGGTTCTGTGAAAACCACTGCGCAGGGAGGCAGATTCGGAGAACCTCCTTGTAAGGTTTCTGTGCCAAGGTTCTGTGAAAACCACTGCGCAGGAGGCAGATTTGGAGAACCTCCTTGTAAGGTTTCTGTGCCAAGGTTCTGTGAAAAGCACTGCGCAGGAGGCAGATTCGGAGAACCTTCTTGTAAGGTCTCTGTGCCAAGGTTCTGTGAAAACCACTGCGCAGGAGGCAGATTCGGAGATCATCCTTGTTAGATTTCTGTGCCAAGGTTCTGTGAAAACCATTGCGCAGGAGGCAGATTCAGGAACCTCCTTGTAAGATTTCTGTGCCAAGGTTCTGTGAAAACCATTGCGCAGGGAGGCAGATTGGAGAACCTCCTTGTAAGATTTCTGTGAAAACCATTGCGCAGGAGGCAGATTCGTGAACCTCCTTGTAAGATTTCTGTGCCAAGGTTCTGTGAAACCATTGCGCAGGGAGGCAGATTCGGAGAACCTCCTTGTTAGATTTCTGTGCCAAGGTTCTGTGAAAACCACTGCGCAGGAGGCAGATTCGGAGAACCTCCTTGTTAGATTTCTGTGCCAAAGTTCTGTGAAAACCTCTGCGCAGGAGGCAGATTCGGAGAACCTCCTTGTTAGATTTCTGTGCCAAGGTTCTGTGAAAACCACTGCGCAGTAGGCAGATTCGGAGAACCTCCTTGTAAGAGTTCTGTGCCAAGGTTCTGTGAAAACCACTGTGCAGAAGGCAGATTCGGAGAACCTCCTTGTAAGAGTTCTGTGCCAAGGTTCTGTGAAAACCACTGTGCAGGAGGCAGATTCGGAGAACCTCCTTCTAAAGTTCTGTGCCAAGGTTCTGTGAAAACCACTGCGCAGAAGGCAGATTCGGAGAACCTCCTTGTAAGAGTTCTGTGCCAAGGTTCTGTGAAAACCACTGCGCAGAAGGCAGATTCGGAGAACCTCCTTGTAAGAGTTCTGTGCCAAGGTTCTGTGAAAAGCATTGCGCAGAAGGCAGATTCGGAGAACCTCCTTGTAAGATTTCTGTGCCAAGGTTCTGTGAAAACCGTTAGCAGAAGGCAGATTCGGAGAACCTCCTTGTAAGATTTCTGTGCCAAGGTTCTGTGAAAACCGCTAAAGCAGAAGGCAGATTCGAGAACCTCCTTGTAAGATTTCTGTGCCAAGGTTCTGTGAAAACCGCTGCAAGAGAGGCAGATTCGAGAACCTCCTTGTAAGATTTCTGTGCCAAGGTTCTGTGAAAACCGTTGCGCAGAAGGCAGATTCGGAGAACCTCCTTGTAAGATTTCTGTGCCAAGGTTCTGTGAAAACCGTTGCGCAGAAGGCAGATTCGGAGAACCTCCTTGTAAGATTTCTGTGCCAAGGTTCTGTGAAAACCACTGCAAGAAGGCAGATTGGAGGACCTCCTTCTACGATTTCTGTGCCAAGGTTCTGTGAAAACTGCTAGCAGAAGGCAGATTCGAGAACCTCCTTCTAAGATTTCTGTGCCAAGGTTCTGTGAAAACCGTTGCGCAGAAGGCAGATTCGGAGAACCTCCTTCTAAGATTTCTGTGCCAAGGTTCTGTGAAAACCATTGCACAGAAGGCAGATTCGGAGAACCTCCTTGTAAGATTTCTGTGCCAAGGTTCTGTGAAAACCATTGCGCAGAAGGCAGATTAGGAGAACCTCCTTGTAAGATTTCTGTGCCAAGGTTCTGTGAAAACCATTGCGCAGAAGGCAGATTAGGAGAACCTCCTTGTAAGATTTCTGTGCCAAGGTTCTGTGAAAACCATTGCGCAGAAGGCAGATTAGGAGAACCTCCTTGTAAGATTTCTGTGCCAAGGTTCTTTGAAAACCATTGAGCAGAAGGCAGATTCGGAGAACCTCCTTGTAAGATTTCTGTGCCAAGGTTCTGTGAAAACCATTGCGCAGAAGGCAGATTCGGAGAACCTCCTTGTAAGATTTCTGTGCCAAGGTTCTGTGAAAACCATTGCGCAGAAGGCAGATTCGGAGAACCTCCTTGTAAGATTTCTGTGCCAAGGTTCTGTGAAAACCATTGCGCAGAAGGCAGATTGGAGAACCTCCTTATAAGATTTCTGTGCCAAGGTTCTGTGAAACCATTGCGCAGAAGGCAGATTGGGAACCTCCTTGTAAGATTTCTGTGCCAAGGTTCTGTGAAAACCATTGCAGAGAAGGCAGATTCGGAGAACCTCCTTGTAAGATTTCTGTGCAAGGTTCTGTGAAACCATTACGCAGAAGGCTGATTCGGGAACCTCCTTGTAAGATTTCTGTGCCAAGGTTCTGTGAAAACCATTAGCAGAGGCTGATTCGAGAACCTCCTTGTTAGATTTCTCTGCCAAGGTTCTGTGAAAACCATTGAGCAGAAGGCAGATTCGGAGAACCTCCTTGTAAGATTTCTCTGCCAAGGTTCTGTGAAAACCATTGCGCAGAAGGCAGATTCGGAGAACCTCCTTGTAAGATTTCTGTGCCAAGGTTCTGTGAAAACCATTGCGCAGAAGGCAGATTCGGAGAACCTCCTTGTAAGATTTCTGTGCCAAGGTTCTGTGAAAACCATTGCGCAGAAGGCAGATTCGGAGAACCTCCTTGTAAGATTTCTGTGCCAAGGTTCTGTGAAAACCATTGCGCAGAAGGCAGATTCGGAGAACCTCCTTGTAAGATTTCTGTGCCAAGGTTCTGTGAAAACCATTGCGCAGAAGGCAGATTCAGAGAACCTCCTTGTAAGATATCTGTGCCAAGGTTCTGTGAAAACCATTGCGCAGAAGGCAGATTCGGAGAACCTCCTTGTAAGATTTCTGTGCCAATGTTCTGTGAAAACCATTGCGCAGAAAGCAGATTTTGATAACCTTCTTGTAAGATTTCTGTGCCAACGTCCTGTGTAAACCATTGCGCAGAAAGCAGATTTTGATAACTTTCTCATAAGATTTCTGTGCCAACGTTCTGTGAAAACCATTGCGCAGAAAGCAGATTTTGGGAACCGTCATGCAGCACAAAGATTTTGGTCTAAGTGTCATGCAGTACATAGATTTTGTAAATTATTTGGGCATGATTTAGAATTTGAAAACCATACTCCAGTATGAATATTTTGAAAACTGTTTTGTAGATGCTCAAAATCTTTGTGCAAAAAGTAGATTTTCAAAAATATTTGTGAAGGATTCCTGTCCAAACATTTTGTTTTTTTAAAGATATCTAATTCCTACCTTGCATGGCTTCTGTAAACATTTGTATTTTTACCTGCAGCTTGTATTTGAGGATGGCTTGTTTTGCAAAATCAAAATTTTAACTGCTAAAAATAAAGTATTACACATGCCGGATTTGATCAAGTTTATTGTTATTAGTCTACTTCATACTAAAAAAAGTAAAACAAGCATCAGCGAAGATAATACGTTTAAGAAAAACTACAGTGATCATATTTGCAGAGATAAAAATCACAGAGACCCATCCACAGTGTTTTATCTGACATGAGTTCAACCCTTACTAGAAGCCATGGCATGTATTTGAGGGAAGCTTTAATTAAATGCATTCATTTTGACCTGCAGCTTGTATTTGAGGGTGGCTTCTAATCAAGGGTGGCTCCTATCGTATGAAAAACAGTATTTATCTTGTTTTTGGTTACCTGAGCATGTCCAAAAATAAATGGTTAATAATTTCAAAATGAGTTAACATTTTTTTCTCCAAACCACCAAATGGTCTCATGGCTCAATAATATCTTTCTGTGCATTTTCAAAACTTAACTCTTTGTAGATTCTTTTCAGTTATTGTTTCAGTGAACTGAGCATGTGTGAATTATCATTAACAACTGCAAAATGAAGTAGTATTTTTTCACAAAACCACCAAAAGGACCTATTTCTTAATAACATCTAACAAATTTGCAATTTTCATAACTTTAACTACTTGTAGGTTTTTTTGTTTCCTCTACCGTTGGACAAAATGTTTGGCACAAAAATGGGCAAATGTATGTAAATTTAGCAATCTGTAAATTGTAAATGGGCAAAGAAATTGCTGTAAAACTTTCAGTGTGAGTAGACCCTAGAACTAAAATGGTGTCCCATCAAAACAGCGAGTCAGCCGGCCCGGTGGCACAGAGGGTTGAGGTGCTGGCGCCTTACCTCGACCCACACCAGTGACCCAGGTTTGGGAATGGACTCGGGGTGCCCGTGGTCAGCAAGGGAAGGAGAGGATCGAGTGTCCGGAGGACTGCTCTCCTCTCCTGGGGTGGGGGGAATAGGATGTGTTGCTTGGCAACGGCTTCCAGTGGAGACTGGTGGCACTGTATGAGCAGTGCAGTGACAAGGGACACACAGAAAACTGGAAAATGGCTCTGGTGTTCGCCAGATGAAGGCTCCCTACTCCACGACACCGCCGGAACCTGCAGGAAGCCTTCTCCACCTCAGCAGTGCCCCCGGGACCTAACAGTTAGTGCACTGGATCTGCCCCTCCCTGGTGCCTTCCGCCTCGGAAGAGAGGGACCCGCCCCACGAAGGGATATGCCAGGATACCCCGGGGGGTCAGCTGCAATGTGAGGCTGGAAGCAGGTTCAAGAAGAGGATGGCCGGTAAGTCAGGGAAGCATTGGGAGCCTGAAGGAATGGGGGATGCCAGAGCGGGAGGCAAGAAAATACATCAAGAAAAAAAAAACAGTGAGTCAAATACTGCGACTCAAAAGCAGTGAGGCAAATACAGCGCTCGTCATTTGAGCGATGTGGTATTTACAGCGCATGTTAAGTTTAGCAGTGTCAGGGGGTATTGCTGTTGTGGTCTGCTTTTTGCATCTCGGAGATGGTTATATTTAGTTAGTGGGGTTCAGGAGTTGTGGAGCACAGCCCCCCGCAAGTGACTTACAATGGGGGTTTTGCCATCATTGTTCAGCGCTGTGTTGCAACGTGCTGTTATAGTTCTCTCTGTTTTTGAGTCGCTGTATTTGCCCTGTATGGTTTTGCTGGCACAGTTTTGACATGGAACTAAAAGGATGCATGCTGAATGGTACTGTCCTATTGTCTAAGACTGATGAGTTATAAGCATGTGTAACCGAGGGTTTAAACAGAAAACACCAATGCAGTCCTGATATAGGGGCACTACTGTATAATACACACACAGTGGCAGTAATGACAAAGTTGCCTTCTACTACAATATACAGTACCCTAAGGTACATTACAGTAGTAGAAATGAAGAAGTTGTCTTTGGCTGCAGTATGCAGTACCTTGAAGTAATTGGATCTAATTACCAAAGTTACCATTAAAGGCAGCTGAGTTTTCTGGCCTGCTGGCATGTAGGGCTGAGACACTGGGTGCCTTACCTCTTGCCATGTCGGTGTCCTGAGTTTGGGAATGGGCTCAGGTCACTGGGTTTCAGCCCGGGGGTGGGGATTGAGTGTCCAGAGGACTGCTGTCCTCTCCCAGGGTTGAGAGGCCTGCCGACTTGCCCCAGGCTGCCTGCAGGTGGAGGTCTGGGGGTAGTGCCAGCATCCAAGTGACACTTAGGGAAGGGCCACAGTTCCATGGTGTGCATGCACCTCCACACATGCACACTTATGTGCTGCAGTGGCAGAGGACCTAAGGAGAAAAGCAGAAAAGGCAGACTCAGGCTCCATGAACTTCCACCTGCACACCCTGACCCACACTGCAATCCGGACCACCAGATGCACCCTAGATATGCATCTCCAGGGTGGGAGAGGCCAGCCCTCTCCTTCCTGGCCCTGACATGGGGGGCAAACCATTGGGGTCACTGGATCAGGTGAATAATGGGGTGGCAGTGGCTGGCTGAGGAGATGGCAGGGACAAAACTGAGATAGCCCTGCCTAAATTTGCTGAGGAGGATAAAACAATATGAAAAAAAAGACAACTGAGTTTCTGCAGCATGATTACCTCACTTACTGCAGCATTTCAATGCAATGTCCAACTTTTGTGTGATCACCACTCTATGTATTATTTTCTTTAGATTTGCTTTAGTAAAAACTAATGTTTATACAGCTTCCGTGGCAGATTCATCAATACAACATAGTCCATACGGTATACAGAACTCAAATAACACAAGGCAGTGCTCCTTCCAGTTACTCTCTATCAATAAGAAACCCTCTTCTCAGGATTCCTTTGGGCAGATGTGCATTTTTTTACCTTAAAGGAGAACTATAGTCAAAATTTACAAAAACATACATTGTGCAGACTGTTTTTATTTGTGTGTGTACTCCTAGTGCGTCCTTTCCTTTGCTTGCTGTTAGGGTTTTTTTCTGAATTTTCCTGCTTGTTTTATAGCCCTTTGATCCCCATGCCAGTGTCTTTTATTGCCTTTCCTTTTCTCGCTGTGCATCCTGTCCTGTGTGACCATAATGCATCAGATACCATTGAGTCAGCGAGAACTGACTTACTGTTCTGCACTGTGCTGTCAAGAGCCTGTTGTTCTGTCCTCAGATAAATAACCAGTTATAATCCAATTTCTTTTTGATTTGCCCAGCAGGAGGTAATGTTTTGCCCAGCAGGAGATAATGTTTTGCCCAGCAGGAGATAATGTTTTGCTCAGCAGGAGATAATGTTTTGTTTTTAAAGCCTTTTTTTATTTTATCAAATCACACTGCCACAAAAAAGTACACAAATCGCCCCATGTCATCGATGCTATATTTAGCGAAGACTGTAGTTGTTTCATTAAATAGTCCCCTTAATTATCCCTCAGGTGTTGACCAAACTGTGAATGTGGTCAGGAGAGATCCGTACCAGCACAGTTCTACCGTTGCAGTCAAGACACTGAGTTAGAACTACAGGTGAGGGGGTACAGGCAAAGTGGGCAAGCATTAAGGATGCAATACTTGAAGCAACATCCCATTGTGTTAGGGAGAAAAGGAAGTGCAAAAGAAGAAGGAAACCACTTTGGTTCTCAAAAACAGTAGCAGAAAAGGTCAGAGCCAAAAGGCTGACCTTCAGGAAATATAAGGGAACGCAGCAGGATGAAGATTGGGAGGCATACCAAACTTCCCTGAGGGAAGCAGGGAAGGCAGTAAGGCAGGCAAAGGCCCAAACCGAGGAAACACTAGCACAAACAGTAAAAGAAGGTAACAATACTTTCTATAGATAAATTAGTGAAAGGAGAAAATCCAGAGGGGGTATTGCCAAGATCCAAGGGGATAAGGGGCATGTGAGGAGGAGGACCATGTAAAAGCATCTATCCTAAATAGATACTTCTGCTCAGTATTTACTGAAGAGAAGGAAGGGCAGGGCCCACAGCTCAGCACCATGGACACGGGGGGAGGAAGGTCTGCAGTACTCCCTTCACAAAAGAAAGGGTCCTACAAGAGCTCGATAAGCTCAGGGTGGACAAGGGAATGGGACCTAATGGCATACATCCCAGGGTACTAAAGGAGCTAAGGGTGGAACTAGCAGAGCCATTATCAGAACTGTTTAGTGAGTCTCTGAGCACAGGAGAGGTCCCAGAAGACTGGAGAAGGGCTCATGTGATCCCACTCTACAAGAGTGGTAGCAGGGAGGAGGCAGGGAACTACAGACCAGGTAGTCTTACCTCAGTAGTGGGCAAGATTATGGAGGCACTCCTTAAGGACAGGATAATGCAACACCCGGAATCCATAGGAGCACAGGATCCAAGACAGCATGGGTTTACAAAAGAAAGGTCCTGTCAAACTAATCTCATAAATTTCTTTGACTGGGTAACCAGAGTGGTGGACCAAGGGGGAGCAGTTGACTTCAGCAAAGCTTTCGATACTGTTCCACATAGAAGATTGATTAATAAGCTGGGTAGGTTCAGGGTGGAACAGAAGTTGGTCAACTGGGTGGCAAACTGGTTGACGGGCAGAAAATAGAGAGTGGTGATAAACAGTATACAGTCAGAAGAGATGCAAGTCACAAGTGGGGTACCTCAGGGATCAGTCCTTGGGCCAGTCCTCTTCAGTGTCTTCATCAGTGACATTGCAGATGGACTGGAGGGTAAGGTTTGTCTGTTTGCAGATGACACCAAGATCTGCAACAAAGTAGATGATCCAGATGGGGTGGGCAGAATGAAAAGAGATCTGGATGAACTAGCAAAATGGTCGGAAGGGAGGCAGCTGGGGTTTAACACAATGAAGTGCAAGATCATGCACATAGGGAAGAGAAACCCTGAAGCCACCTATAGGCTGGGAGGGGAGTTGCTGGCAGTCACAAGGAAAAAAAGAGACTTGGGCATCATCATCACTGATGACCTGAAATCATCCATGCAGACCACTAAAGCAATAGGTAAGGCTAGGGGGATGTTGGGGTGTATTAGTAGGGGTATCAAAAGTTGGAAGAGGGAGGTAATAATCCCTCTTTACAAGACACTGGTTAGGCCCCATCTGGAGTACTGTGTACAGTACTGGAGGCCACACCTTCACAAGAACATTAACCAAATTGAGGCAGTCTAGAGATGGGCAACCAAAATGGTGCAGGGACTGCATCAGAAAACATATGAGGACAGATTAACGGAGCTCAATATGTATACCCTAGAGCAAAGGAGGGAGAGAGGTGATATGATCGAAACATTCAAACACCTTAAGGGCATTAACAAGGTGAAAGAGTCTAACATGTTTTAATATAAGAAAAATAGCAGGACAAGAGGACACAGCATGAGATTAGAGGGAGGCCAATTAAGGGGTAATGTGAGGAAGTTCTTTTTCACAGAAAGGGTGGTGGATGCATGAAACAGCCTACCTCAGGAAGTGGTGGATATGGATACAGTGCAGGGCTTCAAACAGGCATGGGATAGGCATAAGGGAGCAATACAGATGAGTATAAATAGATAGGCCATTGACAGAGCAAAGGTCAATGGCACATTTATAAGGTAGAAAAAGAAATGGGCAGACTGGATGGGCCTTATTTGTCATCAACTTCTATGTTTCATTGAATTAATGGTCTCCAACGCATCATGACCACATTGGACAGGATGCGTAGTGGGAAAAGGAAAGGCAGTAAGAAATATAATCCTGGAGATCCCTTGGGGCCATAAAACAAGTAGGTAAATTTAGAAAAAAAAATCCTAACTGCAAACAAAGGAAAAAACAGGCTAGAACTACACACACAAATCATTCAAAACACTCTGCACAACAAATTTTATTTTGGTTCTGTTTGACTGTAGTTACCCTTTAAAAAGCAGAACGAACAGGAACAGAAGCAGTGTTTTATTTACTGCTTATTACAGATGTTTTCGGAAACTTTTTTGGCTATAGCAAACATAGATCTCATCATGATACAATACTGTCAGGCTGTTCTTTGATATTTCATGTCTGTATCAAAGTTTTATCACATCGTAAACACAGCTTCAAACATAACTAGGATGTTTCATCGGTGCCTCACAAGAGCATTTCGGATCACAGTGTGTTCCTTTGTAAAATAATTATTGTAAAGCTGCAATGAGTCACACAGGGCTGTAAACCTGATGCTGGAAAAGATCAGTGCTCTGGTGCTAAATACGCATATTGTTAATTTGACAACTAATTTGCGTTAGTGATGAGGTACTAAAGAGATATGTCTGTAATATTGAATATATGATTGGTAACTGAATTCCAAGCCTATAGGTGTGATTAAATTTGTAAGACATTCTAGTCACAGTAGGGGTTCTGAAGGACTGTGATCCATTTTGCCACGTCTACTCTTACCTTACAGAGTAGCTGATGCCTGCAGAAGAACTTAGAAACAATTCAGCTTATATTGCACATTTGTTTTGTAGTTCTGCTCTCCATTATTTTTTTGACTGAGTTTGTTTGCATGAAAATAGGATATTTGTTTCTTGTGTGCTCATCTGTTTCAGTTGCTTATTCCCTACCATTGGTCACAATACTCTGCTTGTGACATCACAGTTATTCCCAATGCAACAGATTGCAGTGTCACAATACAAGACTGTGACTTCAAGTGGAGAATGAAAAGTTAGGACAGAGGAACATGAAGAGATATATAACAGTGACAGGGAATGGAGCTTTCTAGCTAGGTGACAGCATTCAAAAGGGTTGTGTTAATGCTGGGAAACACTCATGTGCGATGGAACCGTTGAAGCAAGCTCAGGTTGCCACGCTGGGAAGCAGCTCAGGGTGCAGTAGGTGCCGCAAGGCTGAGGCCCTCCATTGGGGAGGGTTAATGGTGAGTTCCGGCACCACAGCAACTCATGTGGCTGGATCAGGGAGCTTGCTTTTACTACAGGGATGCTGTGCACATAAGAGACCAACAAAACCATGGCCCACGCCATATGATGGAGGTAGAGAATCGGAGAGAAAGCTGAATGACAGCTGACGGCCTGAACATGGTATATTTCTGAGTGAAGGGTACATCCCTGAGGCAACAGCTTGTGGAGAACAAAAATAAACTGTGAAAAAAATGAGTTTAAAAAAGATGAAAACATTTTTGTTTAGTAACAGCATTAAGGCATGACAGTGGTTGGGTAACCTTTGTTAATGTAAGCGTAGGGGCATAATGTACTTACCGTCACCTAGTACCTCATGATTCCCCAATGTTAGATTAACAGTTTGGACAGTAACCCAACCCTGGTCCTGGCATAATGCTTAAAAGATCCTTATGCAAATATCCTCAGTATTAAACAGCTGCAAGAAGAAATCTAGAGAAGATGAACTACAAGATAAATTGTGCTGAGATGTTATATTTTTTAAAGTTTTCTCTGAAGCATCGGCAGGTCTTTAATACTCCACTGTGGAATATCCAGTTTTAAATGGCTTGCTTGTACAAACAGCAATGAAATGTTTTACCTGATTCTGTATTCATATTGTATCCTCTTCCCCTTTCCCCCAGGATGCATCTGGAAATGAGCTGTTTTGTAGCTCAGTATGTCTTTCCTGGTGAAACTTTTCATAATAAATAAATAAATGATGCATTTTATGACTTTTTCTAACTCTAGGACAAAACTGCTGTACAAGTATGAGCCACATTTACACTCACCCTCTCTGCACTGTTTTTTTTTTTTTTTTTTTGGGGGTTAGAGTACAAATGAGCCAATGCCAAATTTGTGTTCAGTGCAGGTGTCAAAATTCAGGACTTTACCCTTTGATTTGACCTAGTCGAACCTTTGGGTCACTTCATAACACTTCAGTCCTTAGCCAGATATTTCAATAAACAATGCTGTAGCTCTGCTTGGGTGACCAAACATATGAACATACGAAGAAGCCAGCAGAAAAAGGCCATTTAGTCTGTCTAGTCTGCTCATATTGCAGGGTCCACAGCTTGAGCTACTGTCCCTGCCCCCCTCCCCATTCCTCCCATCCTCCCTACCCATGATCCTTACCTTTCCCCTGTGCCTATCGCAGCCTCTCTTGAAGCTGCTCGCTGTCTTCAATGAGACCACCTCTTCTGGCAGCGCATTCCAAGTGTCCACCACCTTCTCTGTGAAGAAGTGCTTCTTGACCTCCCTGCTAAACCTTCCCCCCCACTTAAGACTGTGACCCCTCATGTTATGGTTGCCACTCAGCTTAAAGAGACCCTCCTTATTCACCTTATTTATCCCTTTCAAGTACTTGAAGGTCCCGATCATGTCCCCTCTCTCTCTCTCTCTCTGTCTCTCTTCTTTCCTCCAGGGAGTACATGTTCCATGCCCTCAACCTCTCCTCATACGCTTTACCCTGCTGACCTGCTGTCATCTTTGTAGCCCTCCTCTGGACATTCTCCAGCAGGTTAATGTCATTTTTGAGGTGTGGGCACTAGTACTGAACTCCATACTCTAGAAGTGGCCTCACCAGTGATCTGAACAAGGGTAGTACAACCTCCTCTCTCATACTACTAATCCCTCTAAGTATGCATCCCAGCCTCTTGTTTGCCCTTGCTGCTGCTTTCTTGCACTACATGGAGTGCTTCAGGTCACTAGTCATCATCACTCCCAGTTCCTTCTCCTACTCTGATGCAAATACCTGGACTCCACCCAAGTAGTACTCCATCTGGGGATTTGTTGGATCCAATGTGCATAACTTTGCATGTCTTGGCATTGAAGCTAAGCTGCCAGATCCCAGACCACCTCCCCAGCTTTTCCAGATCATACTGTAGGTCCTATATCCCTTCAGCTGTGTCCACTCTCCCGCAGAGCTTGGTGTCATCTGCAGATAGTCACATTTTGCCCTTAATTCCATCCCTAATATCATTGATGAAGGCATTGAACAACCCCGGACTCAGCACCAAGTCATGTAGGACCCACTGGTGACCTCTTTGGTGCCAGATAACTCTCTCCCCCAACAACCACCCTCTGGGTTCTGTCCCTGAGCCAGTTTTCCACCCATCTGGACATCTTATCTCCAACCCCAAGATCCACCAACTTCCTGATTAACCTTTTGAGGGGCACAGAGTCAAAACCCCTTGCTGAAATCCAGATAGAGGATGTCTACTGCTTGGTCTCTGTCTATTGTCTTACCCAGTCAAAGAAGTCAATCAGATTCATTTGACACAATCTCCTCTGCATGAACCCATGTTGCATTGCATCCTGAAGACCATGTTCCTCTAGATATTCTAACAGCCTTCCCTTAAGTATGGCCTCCATGAGCTTGCAGATGATTGAGATCAGACTGACTGGTCTGTAATTGCCTGGGTCATCCTTGGGACCACTTTTGTGGAGGGGCACCACATGTGCTGTTCTCTGGACTTGCAGTACCATGCCTGACTCTAGTAAACTATTAAATAGGCCTGCCAGTGGCCCTGCCAGTTCCCTTAGTACCCATAGATGTACTCTGTCTGGGCCTGGTGATTTGTCCGCCTTCAGTGCTAGCAGTCCCTCCCTCACTCTATCCTGCTCTATCACTACATCTGTGTTCTCCTCCCCCCCGCTCCTCTTCTCCCACCTGAAGGCATTAGTCTGTCCATCTCCTTAGTGAAGATGGAACAGAAGTATTCATTTAGTATCTCTGCTTTTCTCCCGTTATGCTCCACCCACTCCTCCCCTTTCTTAAGCCTAACAATTCTGTCCTTGTCCCTTTTCTCACTTATATAGCAAAAGAAAGCCTTCTCCCCCTTCTTAATTCCTTCAGCTGTCTGCAGCTCCTTCTGTGCCTTATCTTGCTGGACTTCCTTACTTGCCTCACTAGCCAACCTTAGGTATTCTCCCATATCCACATCTCTCTTGGTCTTCCTGAATTTTCTATAGGCTAACCTCTTTTCCTTTACTGCCTGGGCAACCCCAGAGATAAACCAGCTGGGCGCTTTGGTCCTTGTGTTCTTCCTTCTGAGCCTAATGCATCTCTCTGTGGTAACCAGTATTCCTTACTTAATGATGACCCACCTTTGGTCCACCCCCATATCTACTCTGATGCCTGCCAGGTGGCTCCTTAGCACTTCGCCCATCTTTCTGAAGTCCACCTGCCTAAAATCCAAGATTTTGGTCATAGTTGGGATGCTGTCCCTGCCCATATCCAACTGGAACCACACTGTGCAATGGTCACTCCCACCCAGGGGCTCCCTGACTGTTAGTCCAATGACCACCCCTTTCCCATCCCCACCCCAGTCAATTTCCACCCTCCTCCCCTCTCCTCTGACATTTATTTAAAAAAAAAACATCCAGATCCTGGCACTATGTCAGATGCTAAGTTATTTTAAAAACCTGAGTAGAGGAACATGGAAGGGAGTCTGGGATTGATTGGAGTGTGCAAGTGTAAACCCCCTGCAAGTGGGTGTTCCAAAAAGTCTTCCAGGGGCTTGCCTGAATGCTCCAAGTCTGGGCGGTGTTTGGTGTCTGAGCTGTTTAAATGTGGTTCCAAGTGAGTGCTATTTGAGCCTCCATGTACTGTCTCTTTAAGAGCTGTCTGCTTGCAGACTTAATTAGTTTGTATGGGGGACTGTGTATTTAATGCACGAATCCCGCCCGAGCTGCTGACAATTCGCTCCGTTTCTGCCATTTCTACATGTGCAGATGGAGCCTTGTTGAAAGATATAACTGTTTGCCAGAAACCATTTAGAGTGATTGAGAAAATGTAGTTTGTCTAACCTGTCTTTATTTTAGCACGAACTGTTTCAGTGTAGCTCTTTCATTTTTGTCCTGAACTGCTGTGCTGGGCCAATTGGGTTAAGGGAGCCCTAAAATGGAGCCTGTGGACGAATCAGAACGTGGACTCTTAATTTTGAGCCAGCCACAAGGGGATTGTATGGGCAGTGACTCTGGGAAATGTAGTTTTGACCTTGGCACCTTTTTCCACCAACAGAGGGAGTCTTATTGTGAGTGACAGCCAAACCAACCAATAGAATGGTGTGGAGCTAAAGGAAATGCCCTGCTTTGTGACTGGAAAGCTCAGATCAGTTGTGACAGTGAAGAGAGAAGGAGCTCTGTGCTTCTCTTGAGGGTATAGTTCCATGAAGTGTGAGGCCCTGAGGATTCGGCCTGCAGCCATTGCAAGTGCCAGTTTGGACTGAATCCGATTGTGAGGAGAAAGAAGGAAGTCTGAAGTGTGGAAACCAGGCTCACCCTGTAGAAGACTGAAGAAATTGCTGAATTGCGCTCAGTCTGTCAGGAACTGAAGCTGCTGTGTGTGCTCCCGGGTATTTTGCAGTAATTGCGATAGGGATCGAGGAGCAGCCTGCCTGGTATAGTACTTTCCTTTTACATATGAATGTGCGTAGTGCTTGTGGGGAATCGCTATTTCCAATCCCCCGTGCTGTGTGCTGTGTGCTGAAGCTGGAAGCAAACCCCACCTTAGCTTGGACTAAATACGTTTGCTATCAACTGTAGTGGGGTTCAGTCACAAGGACCTTGTCTCAATGCCCTGTTGTTCTGGCAGTCCAGAAGAACATCTACCATCCGGTCCTCAGCTTGGGTATTGTGAGTACAAATCAGGGTATTCCCCTGCAGTCTGTTTTCAATCACAAGTGTGTCATCTAATTCTTGTTGTTTCCCTGCTTCATGGACTGAGCCATCTGGCTCCGGATTACAATTGGGTGTTGTGCATATATTTTCTTCTGCAGGGCCCCATCCATCTTCACCTGCCGGCCAACCCCGAGCAACGGACCTGGCTAGCCCCTTCCCCCATCCTGGGTACCCAGAGTGTGACTTTTCAGACCCTGTATGTGTGCACAGTACTGTGATTTAATGCCACCAATTAACCTGATTTCCCCCTCCTGTGTTACTGCCCCCTAAATAAATCAGATTTGTTGTTGTTATACTATATACTGTCTGTGGTGTTGGTACTTATGGAAACAGTATTGTATTTTGCTGTGTATGTTGTTTAACCTTATTTTACAGGGGGTCCTCAGAGACGTGCTGCAGAATCAGTCTCGAGGGTAAGTGGTATCTACATGAGTGAACAGTGTGTATACGTGGGGTATTGGGGCTGTAACTCCAGGGTACTGTGTGAGCCACTAGAGGGAATAAAAGGGGGTCTCAGTGTCCCAGAGGGCTGTGACCAAGCTAGTCTAACCACTATAAACCCTGACCTCTGGGTGGAGGCACCCGCCATAGGACCTAGGCCCCTCAACCTGTCCGTAGTCAAGCAGGCAGGGGTAGTAGCCCTTGGGATAGCGCCACCTAGGGGTTACACAAGAGATGGTGGAGGGTTACTTCTTACCTCTATTTTGTTTATTTATTTAATTAAAAAGCTTTACCAGAAGAGTCATACTGAGCTGGTACAAGCTTGTTTCCAGATGCATCCTGTGGGAAGGGGAAGCGGAGAGAACAGTGCACAGTACAGAGTACAGTATACAAACAATGCAATATACAAACAATGTAATATACAAACAATGCAATAGCATGGAAATAAGTACTGTATAACAAAATAAGTGAATTACAGGCAATGCATCTGAGTAAAACTATTACAATAAATAAATGGAAGAAACACGAGCAAAAGAACTATATACAGTGAGCAGTAGTGCAATAATATCAGGGGTACAGCCTACTGACTGATAAAAGGAAGAGAGGGAATGTATAAGTGTGAGCATAAGATGGAGATCAGCAGACAGAAGTCCACCCCAGTCTCGGGAGCAATTGCAGGAGTGAGGAAAGAAAACACTAAGGGGAGATTTCAGAGCATGAAGAGAAAGAGCAGAGCGAATGGAATGGGGAGAGTGACTAAGAACTTGGGGAAGCAGAACAAGAAGGCAGCTTGACCAGCAGTGGATTTCATAGGGGAGAGAGCAAGAGCAAGCATTATGAAGGGAATATAAGTCTAATTAATTATTCATGAGCCTAGTGAGGCTCCTGATTGGCTACTGGATCAGTCATTAATGTCTTAGAAATGGCCAATCCAGCTGCCAACTGAAGCTGTGTGGCACGCACGACTCATACCACCCTGCTCAAAATGTTATTTAAGTTAAAAATAAATGTGAAAAAAACAGTTATTGCAATGAGACTTATAATCACAATAACAACCTCAAAAGCGGTCATTTCCTTGGATTGAGCTGGGCTGGAAATGATACAATATGCCTTGGGCCTCCTGTCCCTGAACTGATCATTAATCCTTTGGAAATTACTGGCTTCTCATTTGTTATTGCTTAAGTAAGAAGTAGAAGGGGAAAGAGAGGAGAGAGGCAAGATAAGATGGGAGGGAGTTAAACCAAAATTTGGAGATACAGGAGGCACAGTGGGTAAGGTGCCTGGCGCAGAGAGGAGAGAGAGAGAGTGAGGTGTGCAAACATTAGTGGTGAGTTCGCAGGAGTTTGTCAAGGGCAAATCAACAGACGAAGTGAAAGGGGGGGGGGATCCAGTCTGGCTAAGGTGGACTTGGTAGCAGCACTGTAAACAGTGTCACCATAGTCAAGAATAGGGAGAATCATTTTCGAGGGGCTCTCTCTGTGGATAGGAAGTGGGATGCTTCTCTTATTTCTGTAAAGTACATATGACTGGCGTGGAGCTTCTTGTGGATAGCATCCACATGAACAGAGAAATCAAGGTGATGGTCCAGCCAGAACACAAGGTACTTGAAGGAGGAGATATTTTCAATTGCTGCACCATCAAGGGTATGGAAGGAGGGAAGAGGGGTGAGTCTGTGGCATCCTTGTGCCTGGTGCCAAAAAGTCATAGGGACTGTTTTCTTGCCACTGAGGGACATCTTATTTTCATAGAACCAGTGCTGGACGTTGTCAAAGTCTAGTTGGAGCTGGCCATGAGGGCAACAACAGAGGAGCCAGAGGTAAACAGTACTGTATCATTTGCTTGCATGTGAATGGACACAGAGGAGCAGGCAGTGGAGAGGTTGTTTTGAAAAACAGAGAAAAGAATTGTGCCAAGGGCAGACCCTAGGGGGCACCTGAGCAGATTGGGAAAAGGTGTGTGGGGGAGAGAAAGTCTCCAATATGGACAGCTTGTGATCTTCCCTCATGGTAGGAGCTGAACCACTCCTCTGAGGGTGCAGAGTCCAGCTGCCTTAAGCTTGTCCAGAAGAATAGTGTGGGCAGCAGTGTTGAAAGGTTTGACCAAGTCAACGAAGATGGCGGAAGTGACTTGGCTTTGATCCATAGAGTATAGCATCATTATGATAGCATGAGAAGAGGAAAGTCCCAAAATTCAGCAGACATTCATTTCAGGAGAGTCCCTGACAAAGCTAGAGCAGTTTGCAGCACCAGGGCATTAGTTCAGTGTTCTTATTAAATCTATAAGCTAGGCGCTTGTGCTTTGGACTACTATACTGCTACGTACCGTATTGACTACAGGTTTGCTTGGTCTGCACAAACAAATATTTGAACTCATTACCTTTGTTCCTGCTATGTATGCACCACTCTAATCTTTAGGAGCCCCAGAATATACCTGGCAGGAATCTGCAAGAGTAGGGTTGTCATTGTGCTTATAAGCAGTTTTAAACTGGTTGGGGCAGCAGTGGTGTAGAACACTGTGAATGTAAATGCACATGAAGTGGTGGAAAGTGAAAATATTATGAAGTATTCTAGGGAGTGTAAATTAATCTAAGGATTGGAGCAGAGGAGGACAAATGATTTACAGCACTGAGAGTTTACATTTACCGTACTACTGTTATGGTTTGGGCCTCTGAACCTCCCAGAAGGGTTCAGATATTGTGATATTTTCAGTATATCCCTCTCCCTAACCTCCTTCAATCTGATTAACCCCTTGTTCCCCTGGGGTTCCTAGATGTGTGGTTTAAATGTTGTCTGGCAGAAAACAGTTAATGCTGGGAGTCCTCCTTGGCACCCTTGTCATGTGACATGGGCATTGTTGGTTGAAATACGTTGTTCAAGGGAGTTCTAGGCAGTTAGTTTCACTCAGGGTTACAGTATAGAGAGAGTATGACAGCACCATTTCCCCACGAGAAAGACTTGACCCCAAACCATCCAGGATGTGGCAGGGGCCATCCCATATCACGCCTCCAGCTGGAGTGCAGTTCATCAAGAGACTTGGTCATCTTGTCTGTGTGTAAAATAGGATTTTTCTAGTCAGAACGTCGGTGCAAGTGCTGTTGCTGCCAAGCGTGCCCTATATCTAGAAAGACAACAGGGATTATGATGAATGGGGTTTAAATCTACTGAGATTAAGGACTGTGTTAATTTGATGACCTTCTATGGATCCTCCGAAACGGAATTAAAGGGATAAGCCTCTGAGCTTGTAGCCCCTGCTGGCTCATTGGTGTAGGAGTTAGTGCCCTATGGGGGTAGTCCAGCATATGAAGGGCAAGTCAAGGAGAAATGCTTCAGCAAGCTCTCAGTTTCAGGGTCACACATGTGTGCTGAGCTCCATTGTCTGTGGCTATTCGTGTTACCTAGGGATACCCCACATAGTCATATGATGGGAAGTCAGTAATCGAGGGCAGGGTACAGTGCACACCTAGTCAGGAGTTCCAAGCAAAGCCTGGACTTTGAAAAGAGGGGATGTGGGCAGCCTTTCAGCTTAGCAGTAGTGCTACCACTTGTAATGCCGGTGACCTGGGGTTAAAGCAAGCCCAGGTCGTCCGGGGACGGCGGGGAGAGGAGGATCAAGCAGGTCAGAAGATGCTGTCCTCTTCTGGGGAGGAAGCTCATCGCGCTCTTCTACAGTACTGCCACCTGGGTAACCTGAGGTGGCAGTACAAGCAGAGCTATGATGAATGGGCAGGCGCCTCCTGACTAGGATGTTGACACGCTTGCGTGGCGATGTCCATTCCCGTCCCAGCCCACGAGTTACCTGGTGGGATGGGAACAGAAAAAAAAAAAACAGAAAATTCAGAATGACACCTCCTCTCCTCGTAGACCCCGCATTGCTCACTGGACGCCTGTCATATACCCAGCCAAAACTACTCCTGGGCCTGGGAAACATGGGTGGGCTCCACCACAGTGAGCAAATGGTGGGGCACTGTAGGGTCCGAAGGTAAGTCCCAGGGACAGCAGGTTGAAAGAAATAGGAGGAGACAGAGGCTGATAGGGCTGGTTTGGTGTTAAGGGGGCATACAAACAGAGGGGATATGGATATGTGTAGACTGTGAAATCTACCATCTGTTTTGGGTAGAAATAAAGGAACAAATTGTAACCTGATGCCCCTCTAGTTTAAATTGTGGTCTTCCTTGTGGGAGTCATCTAAAAGAAATGATGTTCAAAGTTTCCTGAGAAGATTTAAATAAATCACTGCTGCTTGACTCTAAATTCTGTGTGAGCATTGGCATTTTTTGAATAGAGAGTTATTTCTAAGGGGCCCCTCTTAACCTCAGCCCTGTGGTCCTAACTGGATATTAAGCAACCCTGACCATCCGGTCCCATGGTGGAGGGATCTGCAGCACTCGACTGCAGAGGGTTAGCTACATAACCTCTCTGTGCACTCCTAATGGCAGCTGCTAGCTGTTCTTGGATCGTAAATTATGTCGGGATACAGTCTGTAGGAAAGACACTGTATAACTCAATTATTTCTTTCTGCCCTTGTTTAAAGTTTTTATGCTCTGTTTCCAGTACAAAGTAAATTGGTCAGAATAGGTTTTATGGATTTGCTGTTCAATTATTCTTGCTGTACAGCACCTAGTATGTGTTTGTAACATCCAGATGGCCAGGCAGAGATAAAGCATTATGGTAAAAACAGTTAGCAGATGAGCACTGCAGGTAGCCTACTGTATAGCAGCAGCGGTTGAATACAGTTGTTGCCAGATGTGTGTGTGTGTGTGTGTGTCTGCCTGTGCATGTGCGTGTATGTATGTGTTTTACAAACCTTTTCACAGATCCATACCTTGTTGGGAAACATCAAACAGTTGAAAGGAAAACTATGATCTGGCCCTGCATGCAACCAAAGCAGAACTTTTCTTTACGCCTAGTTTCCCAAAGCTCTGATCTCTCTGTTTGAACTAAAGGTGAAAAGCGAGCAGAAGCATTTCTTTCCCTTTGACATAGCCATGCTGTGCTGCCTTGATGTGCCGATGCAACAGCTTCTCTCCCTGGGCTCTTTTCCTTGACACTGATGCTTATCTTATTTGCAGGTGAGCGCCCCTACCAGTGCCCCTACTGTGACAAGGCTTTCAGCAAGAATGACGGATTAAAGATGCACATTAGGACACACACAAGGGTAAGAGTGGATCCGTTTTCAGTAGCATTACTCAGGAGAGGTTGTCAGTACAAAGTAGTCTTACTACTTAAACTCAGTAGATGTGTGTGCTACGGAACTGCCGTATATCAAGACAGACATGTTATTTGGCTAATAACTTGTTTAAATAATTCCTTTGCTTACATTTGTGTCAGAGTTAATAGCAGCATTTTTACCTGCATTACACAGTTGCTGGTGAGTCACGGGTCTTAAAACTTGTCTTGTAGGCTTCATTCTCAAGAGCTGACTGTTCCTTTTGTGCATCTGCAGTACAGCAGTGATGTTTAGAGAAACTGTGTACACAGAGAATGCTGTAATTGGCAACATGGTTATCTCAGAATTGGAGCTCAGTATTTGATGATATTTTGTAAAGAACAGTAACATAATCATGCCCATCTGGATAAATATCCTTTTTTGTTTGATTGTTGCAGAAATGCTTCATCTCCCAATATGACCCTTTGATTTGCGTCCTTTGCATAATTGCCTTCATTTAGTTATTCACATCTGGCCTTGCATTCTGCTGTGCCGCTACTAGTGTACAGTTTATTACTGAAAAAAACTTGTAGCACCTTTAGAATCTGACTGTTGGTTTTAGGAGCTGTTTGTTAGATGATGATGTTTACTAGAAGACATACTAGGATGGTATTATGAGGACTGCATTTTATCATAACACTGTTTACAATGTAAGCAGTAAGACACAACAAGGTGTGGGTCCTTATCTGATAAACGCATGGACCAGGTGTATGTGCTGAGTGCTTTTAGCACCTGGGAAGTGTGTTTATCAGCCAACAACCAACATTCCCAGAGTGTTTTATTGCTCTTATAAATGGATATCACAAGTTAATATTTTAAGATGAAACAAGGAGAAAAAGATACAAAAAGGTTTTTAATATATATATTTGTAATGTAAAGTAGTTTGCCTATCATATTAAAAATATTGTATTCCTAGTGTATAACTGCTTAGTTGCCAGTACAGAGCACCTGCCAGTAGAGGGCATCTTTATTGTGTACATTGTGCTACCCCCCCCGGCCCGCATATCTTTGTGCACCCTGTCCCCATCCTACTAGTCTCCCCATCCCAGTAACACCAGTGTTTTGTGATGGCTGGCTTTCAGTGACTGAAGGCTGTTTTTTAGTGAATGAGGGTGGCTTTCAGTGACTGAAGGCTGTTTTGTTAGTGAGTGAGGGTGGCTTTCAGTGACTGAAGGCTGTTTTTTAGTGAGTGAGGGTGGCTTTCAGTGACTGAAGGCTGATTTTTAGTGTGAGGGTGGCTTTCAGTGAGTGAGCATCTTACTAAAAGCCACCGGCATTTGCAGAGCGAGCAAGTGAGCAAGCATGCCAGAGCGTGTGAGCATCTTACTGAAAGACGCTTGGCAGTCATGATTGAGTTATTTATTTATTTTTTAAAGAAACCCATTTCCGTTTAAATTACTCCCGGATCAGGAGGAAGAGTGTCTGCTCTACAATGTGCCGCACTTTTCAGGGGAGGGAAGATGAGTGGAGAGTGAGCAGCAAGAGGGTGGGCAGGCCTGCAGGTGGAAGGGGGCGCAGCATGGACCTGTACTGAGCAGTGATCATCATAGAATCCAAGGATTACAGGGCTACAAAACCTTACATAAAAAGAAAATAAAGAGGTCAGATGATGCGTTCACTTTTTTAGTTGTGTTGTGTTGTGGGAGAGGGGGGTGACTCAAAAGTGTAAAAAATATTTTTTAAATGTTAGGGCAAGTATTGGGAGTTAATTGTTTTTACAGTACTAATATGGCTGCCAGCATTTTTCCCAAAGTTTCTGAGAGGCATAGATATGTGGGGTGCGCTGCATCCTGATTGCCAGAAAAGTACCACGGTTGTTGCTGTATAGACGCACAGCTGGGGATGGCTCCTGACCAATCAGGACAGAGCGAATTCCCTACCCATTTCATAAACCAGATTAACCAGGGCATGTCTTTGTAAAGTGATCACAATAGTATCTGGGTCACAGTGTGACCTAGTTGCTATAATGCCAAACTGCTGAAAGAGGAGAGCACAGGATTCAATTAGAGAGGCTCAGAACTGAGCAATTCTGATCCGATAGGACTGTGTCGAAATTCATTAATATTTAATTTCATATCCAGCTTAATTACCACTCCTATAAGGATCTCTAAATCAGATGTGATATCCCAAATCCTAATTTTTTATGTAAAAATACTATCTAGGAGCGTGGATATGTTGTTCATCCACACTGTTTGTCATTGTCCCTTCTACCTTAAATCTGCTGGAAGTCCTCAAGCTGGCTCCTCCCAGCCACCTGGGTGGTGTATACCTCAGCTGCGCACCACGATGCAAGATCTTCCTTTCCGCTGGAAGATACAGGTTGCCTCCCTCGTGCTCTTGCATTTCGTAGGTCCTGGCTTTCAAATTGTCGGTTTTACTGAAGCTCAAACTCGTTTGAGTTAGCGATCACGCTTTTGCAGCATCGATCATAGAGGAGAGATCTTCCCCAGGATTTCGCTGGTGTCCCTGCAGCCAGAAGATGTCGTGCACCGATCCCCACCTCACGTGCGTCTACTGCCTAGGTGTTGTCCATGACACCTCATCGTGTAGCGTTTGCTTGGCCTTCCATCCCAATGTCCTGGATGACTGCAAGGCATGCCTGAAGCTGGGGAGACCGGAAAAAAGGAACCCTCTAGTGAAGTCGAAGGAGGCTAAGTGGGCGGTTTCCATGGCCGCGGGCTCCGCCGATCAGCTGGAACAGATGAAGGTGTTCGAGGAAGAAGCCGCTTGTGCTTCAGCCAGTCGAAAGCTTCTTTGTCCTGCTGAACCTGGGTTCCACCTTTACGGGATCTTTCAAGGAGCTGTGCCAGTCTCTCCCCACCCGGGGTGAGGCGCCCTCGGGCTCGCACTCCTCCCGCTCTCGGAAGAGAGATAAAGACCAGTTGTCTTCGTCCCGGTGAAGACATTCTTGGGACCAAGAAAGGTCCGAGTCCCAGGAACATGCAGTCTCGACCTCAGTCGAGATCACATTTTCGGCCGCCGGCTTCATGGATCTTCTGTCTGGCCAGGGGACAGAGGACGTGGCTGACGAGGTCAAAATTATCCTCAACCCGATCGACCATTTATCGCTGGCCGTGGCCGACAACTCATTAGAACGGACTCTGGTCCTGGTATTTCCTAATGAGGAGACCCAGCCTGCTGGTGTCCCCATCAAGGACCCAGTTCCGGACCCTAGGGTTTCACCGATCACACCGGTGTCTCCCGATCAACCGAATCGGCCTTCCTGATCTCGGTCACGGTCCAGGACCCCCTCGGCCGAACAACCAAGGAAGAGCCATAGGCGCTCGAAGAAGAGGCAATACCACAGGTTGTCCTCATCCTCCTCAGACTAGGAGAGGCTCCGGTAGAAACTTCGTCGGCGCTATGAGGATCTTATGTGGCAACAGCTGATCCTGACCTGGCAGAAGCCGGCTCCACCGCCCACCCCGGCCATTACTTGGCTTTCGCCTCCCAGGCTGAAGCTAACCCCCTCTGGAACCAAAGCCTCTGGTTCCTCTGCCAGTGGGGCTGGCCCATCCACCAGTTCAGCCTATTCCAGTCTCTGCACCTATCCCGGTGGAACCACCACCTAAGCAGCCTAAGGGAGGGGCTCCCTCGAAAGAAGACCGACTAGACACCGGACTTCCCCGACATCTGTCGGTTACAGTCACCCCGGACCTCCCTCGGCGGATCAAGGGTGATTTAGGTGGCAGACCACTGTATCACGACTCTTCGGACTCTGGTGTCACCAGGCTCCACTCTCACCCGGGGGATGACAAGTCATCCATTGGCACAGGGATGGAGGAAGGCCCTTCCTCCTTCCAAGGGATTCTCCATCTCATTTCTGACTCCACCGGAATGCCCCTGGAACCTATCCAGAAAAAGGTGGAGTACACTCTCACAGATATTCTAAAGAGAGGGGATATCCCAATGGAGGCCTTTCCAGTTGCTGAGGCCATTGTTGGCATGGCCCTTGAACTTTGGCAGCGCCCAGCCTCATGCCCAGCACCGTCTGTCCGCATGGCCCACAAGTACACGGTGCCCATGGGGTCCCTTGCAGGGTTCACAGAGCACCCTTCGGCTGAGAGCCTGGTGACCACCTGTGTGTTCAGGTATACTGGCAGTTCGGCCGACACTGACTGACCTCCGGACAAGGAGTCCAAAAACATGGACCACACTGCCCGAAAGGTCTAAGCGGCCTCTTCTTTAGGCCTTTGTCAGGCCAGCTCGGCAGTCATCATGGCACACTTCTCTCATGCCCTTCTCAGGTCATTAGACGAAGTCCTCCCTCATCTTCCCATGGACATGCAGACCACGGTCAAACAGGTCCGTGACCAGGGCCATGCTGTTGCCAAAGAGCAGCTCCAGACGGCCCTGGACATTGGGGATTCCTGTGCCGGCTTGATGGCCACCGCAGTGGTCTTTTGCTGCAGGGCTTGACTGAGGCTTTCCTCCTTCCCGGCAGATACTCAGCATAAGCTGGCTGATGTGCCTTTCCTGGGGACCGACTTGTCCAGTCCAGGAGTGGCCGGTCACCTACAGCGTATAGAGCAGTCCAATGCCACCTTGGACGCCACTTCTGCAAAAGATTCTTTGGGCAAGAACCAGCAGAAGAAGAAGAAGACTTGTCAGCACTGTTCCCCTGCGGTGTGGCAGCCCTCCTACCAAGGAGGACAGCAACAGCAACTTCAGCAGCAGGCTCAAGCTTGGCGCCCTCAGCCCAAGCCTGGTCCCCAACAGGGCTGCAAAGGAGGCTGAGGCTCAGGTCCCAGAGCTTCTGCCTCCTCTAAGCCTGCCCAGTGACGGGATAGGGGTTGCCACCCCTATCTCCGTCATGCCAGCTGTGGGCCCTCCCATGGGGGGTCGGCTCCACCACTTCCTTTCTGCCTGGTCCACTATCACTTTGGACAGGCGGGTTCTCGAAGTGGTCGGTCAGGGACTGCCTCTAGAATTTGAGCAGTACCCTCCAAGCCAAGCCCGCACCCCTCGGGAGGAATGGATTTCCGCATGCACCCAGTCAGCTCTTCGAGACAATGTGGCTCAGCTCCTCGGCAAGAAGGCAGTAGCCCCGGTTGCGGAACCTCAAGCAGACCCAGGCTTTGTCTCCAGGTACTTCCTGGTGCCCAAGCGGACAGGGGGTTGGTGCCCCATTCTAGATCTCCACGACCTGAATCAGTTTCTCAGGTCTCGCACCTTCCGGACGGTCACTCTGTCCCAGATCATACCATCCCTGGAGCGAAACATGTGGTTCTGTTCACTGGATCTGCAGGACACATTCTTTCACGTCTCAATCTGTCCATCCCATCAGTGGTTCCTCCACTTCAGGGTCGAGGGGACCCTGTACGAGTTCCGAGCCATGCCGTTCAGCTTGTCATCAGCCCCATGGGTCTTCACCAAATGCATTGCAGTGGTGGTGGCCCATCTTCGGTGTCAAGGAGTCCGAATCTACCCTTATCTCGATGATTGGCTCCTGGCAGGTCCCACCCAACAGAAGGTGGAGAGATCCAGGGATCTGGCTCTCCAGACCTGCTCCCAACTCGGCCTCCTGATCAACGAGGCCAAGTTGGAACTCGTTTCTTCCCAGGTGATGGACTTCATTGGGGCAGAGCTCGACTCTCGTCAAGCCAGAGCTCGGCTCCCAGCAGACAGGGCAGAGGTTCTCTCCTCCTTTGCCCGATCATTTCTGGTTGGGCACTTGCGCCCTGCCTGGGACTTTCTGCACCTTCTGGGTAACATGGCGACGTGCACCTCGGTGGTTCGTTGGGCCCGGTTGCACATGCGCCCCCTCAATGGGAGCTGGCCGCTCAGTGGACTCAGTGATATGGCCATTTCGACCAGCTGATCACTTTAACCCAGGAGATGTGGAACGCTGTCCAATGTGGACCACCCCAGACCGGTTGCAGGAAGGGATCCCATTTGTCCGCCCCAAGCCAACGGTCATCCTTAAGACCAATGCCTCTCTCATAGGCTAGGGAGCCCACAGGGGGGACAGCAGGGCCCATGGGTTCTGGACCCCCGAGGAGTCATGATGTCACATCAACCTGTTGGAGCTCAGAGCAGTCAGACTGGCACTGTCAGCTTTCACTCCTCAGCTCCAGGGTCAAGTGGTTCAAGTCCAGATGGACAATACCACGACCATGTACTACCTCAACAAGCAGGGCAGCATGCACTCCTGTCTGCTGTGCAAGGAGGCGCTCCACTTCTGGACCCTCGTAAGCCGGTTGGAGGCCGATCTCCTAGCCATCAATGTGGCAGGAGCCTCAACCCAGCTGGCGGATGCTTTCAGCCACATAGGCCAGACATGCCACGAGTGGTCTTTCCATCCAGAGGTTGCTTACAGCCTGTTCTTCCATTGGGGTAAACCGCTGGTGGACCTGTTTGCCTCCAGGGAAAAGACCAAGCTGAGGCTGTATCATGCCCGCCCCCTCTGCAGGGCTCGCTGCAGGGGGATGCCTTCTCAAGGCCATGGACCCCAGGCCTCCTCTTCGCCTTCCCTCCATTTCCCTTGATCCACAAGGTGTTACTCAAGGTGAGGAGGGACAAGGCAAAGGTGATTCTGGTAGTCCTAGACTGGCCGCACCAGTTCTGGTACCCAGATCTCCTCAGCCTCAGCTGCAGGCCCCCGGAGCAGCTTTGTAAATGCCCGGCTCTGATATCTCTCAACCAGGTGAAGGTCTTCCACCTGGACCTTCAATCCCTGCACTTCACAGCCTGGTACCTGAGCGGCTAGAGTTCCAGGCTTTGGGTCTTTCCAAAGATGTCTACACCATGGTGGAGGCATCTAGAAAGGAATTGACCAGGAAATGTTATGCCTTCAAATGGAAAAGGTTTTCCATTTGGTGTCAAGGAAAGGGTCTGGACCCCTTATCCTGTTCTGTGGCTAACATTCTCTACTACCTTTGGTCTTTCTCCAAAGGGGGGTCTATGGTCATCGACCCTTAGGGTGCACCTGGCAGCCATTTCTGCTTACCGGGCACGGGCCGTTCAGCCGACATTGGCGTAGGAGTCAGTGGTCAGGCGCTTTTTCAAAGGCCAGGATCACATATCCCCTCCGGTGTGTAAACCTCCACCTCCATGGGATCTACTGCTGGTTCTGGTAAAGCTCATGGACAAGCCATTCGAACCCATGCACAAGTGTGAGCTGTCACACTTGTCATGGAAGACAGTCTTCCTGGTGGCTATCACGTCAGCCAGAAGGACAGGGGAACTCCAGGCGCTTTCAGTGGATTCCCCTTATCTGGTCTTTCACAGGGACAAAGTTGTCCTGCGCCCCACCCAAAATTCCTTCCGAAGGTGGTGTCAGAGTTTCATCTTAACCAGGTGTATGACTCTGCCAGTATACTACCCTAATTACATGTCGGATGCCGCGAGTACAGGCTCCATACCTTGGACCTGAGATGTGCTCTTTCTTATTATAAAGAGCAGACGGCGTAAATTCATGGAGAGGTTCGCCAGTTGTTTGTCTCCTACGCTGAAGCCGCTTCTGGCAGATCTGCAGCCAAATGGACCATAGCAAGATGGATTACATCATGCATAGGTCTGTGCTATGAGTTGGTGGGCAAGGAGCCTCCCAGAGGGATAAGAGCTCATTCTACCCGCCATACTGCTGCATCAGTGGCTGCTTCCAGGGACATCCCTATCCAGGAGATCTGCCTGGCTGCTACCTGGAAGTCAGCTAACACCTTTAACCCCCACTACCACATCGACCTTGAGTCACACCGGGATGCTGGTTTTGGGGCTTCAGTTCTCCAGTCTCTGTTCCCTAAGTAGGGGGTGTGCACCTAGCCTCCCTCCTCCCGGAGAACTGCTTGGAGTCTGCCAAACAGTGTGGATGAACAACATATCCACGCTCCTAGAAGAACAGGTTACTCACCTGTAACAGTAGTTCTAGAAGTGATATGTTGTTCATCCTCATGGACCCACCCGACCTCCCCGGCTGCGGACGCTCACAACCTTGCTTCCAGTGGGCTAAGATCTGGCGTCATGGGACGGAGCCCAGGTATATACCACCTGGGTGGGAGGGAGGAGCCAGCTTGAAGACTTCCGGCAGATTTAAAGTGGAAAGGGGTAATGCCAAACAGTGTGGATGAACAACATATACCACTTCTAGAACTACTGTTACAGGTGAGTAACCAGTTCTTATCATATGTATGGAATTAGGATTTTCAGACTGCGGTTATGAAAATTCAGTTCCAGAGAAAAGGATCTGAATCAGCAATTCCATGCATTCCAAGTCTGAATTCCACCACAGTCACATCACAGCATGACCTTGTGCAAGTCATTTGTTTATTTATTTAAAATTTGCATCAATCTGAGAGCAAGATGGCCCCCGTGAGATGCAGTATCTTTTTTTTGTGGGGGGTCCCTTGGTACAGCAGGGTACAAAAAGTACTTTGATTATAGAAATACAGAATTTGTTGGCAGATAAGGACTGCTTGGCCCACTTAGTCTGCCCATTTTTCCCTGCCTACAGTATCTCCATAGACCCTACCTGATCTCTGGTTCTTTCTCTCTCTTAATCGTTTTCACTAAGATTCCCTTATGCATATACATTATTTTTAATTTATATAAATCAGTTAGTTGACAGTATAAAGTATTCAAGTATACGTCTATATGCTGACAGTACTCTTCTGAGTGCTAGTGGAAAACTCCTGAAATCATGGAAGCAAATTTACAGGCAGACTTTGGAGGGCTTTGCACGTGGTTATCTGATTCAAGGCTGGTAGTTAATAGTAAGAAAACAAAACTTATGGTATTTCATAAAGGTGGTGATAAATTAGGGAAAAGTGAACATGTAGTGACAATAAAAACACCAAAAAATAAAGTTTTATCCCAGGTATCAGAATATAGATACCTGGGGGTATGGATCAATGAAACTTTTTGTTTGATTGCCATATAATTGATAGTGTCAAAAATAAACAGAAAGTTGGGGACGTTTAGACGGTCTAGTTTTTGTATGAATAAATATATGAGGGAAACTATAGTGAATCAACTTCTTCTTCCAGTTCTCGGGTATGGAAACCACGTGTATGGCCTTGCAACAAAAAGTATGTTAACTAAAACTGATACCTTATATAATCGTTTGGCAAGATTCATATTGAGGACGGATTATCGTGTACACCACTATGAACTTTATGAGGAACTTGGATGGTTCCCGCGAGAAAGTAAAAGAAAGATAGCATGGTCAGCACAGATTTATAAAGTTCTAAATTTAAACCAGCCAACATATCTTTTTGTTAAACTGGAAAAGAAAACATATCAGCAAAATCTACAATGTATTAACTTAAGAAACTTTTCACTCCCAAAGTTTAAAAATAAATACAGTAGTATGCGGTTCCCTTTAATTATAATTAAACTATGGAATTCTATAAAACCCATAACAAACAAAATTTACAAAGACACTAAATCCTTTTTAACTGGTTTAAGGTTGGAACTAAGAGTTTGGTGTGAGTGCTATGGTTAGACATATTAGTCTGAATCATGGCACTCACAGACAAAAAACATAGTGGTGTATAAACTGGAATTTGATATTGTACATTATGTTGTGCAATATGAATGCAGCTGTTTAGGGAGTTATGTATTTTTAGAACTGTACTATGCACTTTAAAATGTCTTACTGTAGTATATTAGGTTGTGTATCCTATCGTGAGTCTGTGGATGTATTATATGTAAGTTATGTATCTATATTATAATTGTGCACCTTAATGTTTTATTGTAGTGTATGTTTCTATTTGGTTGAAATTACATACTTACATGACCATCTTGTACATAGGACTTTGTCCTAATGATGTGTTATACCATCTATTTTCCTGTCTAGAAATAAAGGTTTTACTTACTTTTACTTACATCCTATGCATTCTTGAACCCTACCACTGTTGTTGCGGTAACTACATATTGTAGAAACATAGACTTTGAAGGCAGATAAGGACCGCTTGGCCCATCTAGTCTGCCCATTTCCCTACCTACAGGATAGGCCGCAGATCCTAGTTAACCAACAGCCTATTTCTTCCTACCCCCCTCAAGAATTGCCTTATGTCTGTCCCATGCATTCTTGAATTCTCCCACAGTTTTAGACCCCACAACCTCCTCAGGAAGGCTGTTCCATGTATCCACTACCCTCTCTGTGAAATAATACTTCCTCACATTGCCCCTGAACCGCCCTCCTTCTATCTTTAAATTGTGTCCCCTTGTTCTTGCACGTCTCTTTTTCTGAAAGATGCTACCCTCTTGGACTTTGTTGATTCCACTGAGGTACTTAAAAGTTTCTGTCATGTCCCCCCTCTCCCTTCTTTCATCAAGGGTATACATATTAAGTTCCTTTAGTCTCTCCTCATACGGCTTCTCTTGCATACCCTGCACCATTTTAGTTGCCCTTCTCTGGACTGCCTCTATCCTGTCTATGTCCTTGCGGAGATGGGGTCTCCAGAGCTGGACACAGTACTCCAAATGGGGTCTCACCAACTGTCTGTACAGAGGGATAACAACTTCTTGTTTTCTGCTGCTGTTGCCTCTCCGTATACATCCCAGTATACCCCCAGCCCTCCCTACTGCCTTCTCACATTGCTTGCTAACCTTAAGATCATCTGATATGATTACCCCCAGGTCCCTTTCCTTTTTTGTTGTTGTTACTACCTCCCCACCCATTGTGTATTCTTCCCCTGGGTTCTTGTTTCCCAGGTGCATTATTTTGCACTTCTTTGCATTGAATCCTAGCTGCCATACTTCTGACCATTCCTCCAACCTTGCCAAGTCCCTTTTCATCCTTTCCACACCTCCTTGTGTATCAACCCTGTTGCAGATCTTTGTGTCATCTGCAAAAAGGCATACTTTTCCTTCCAGTCCCTCTGCAATGTCACTGATGAAGACATTAAAAAGGACCGGACCCAATACTGAACCCTGCGGTACCCCACTAGTAACCCCTCTTTCTTCAGAGTGGACTCCATTTACAATTATCTTCTGTGTCCTGTTGTGCAGCCAATGTTTTACCCCAGGCTACCACCCTGGGACCCACTCCCAGGCTGGTTAATTTGACTATTAATCTTTTGCGTGGGACTGTGTCAAATGCCTTGCTAAAGTCTAGGTAGGCCATGTCCACAGCCCCTCCCTGGTCTACTACTTTGGTCACCCAGTCAAAGAAATCTATTAGATTCGTCTGACATGACCTTCCCACTGTGAACCCATGCTGCCTTGGGTCCTGTGCCCCACTGGCCTCTAGGTACTCAACTATTCTTTCCTTCAGCCGGTAGGCTGTTCCAGGAATCCACCACTCTTTCTCTGAAGAAGTACTTCCTCGCATCTCTCCTGAATCTAACCCCCTTCCCAGCTTTATTATACGGACCCTTGTTCTTGTGCAGCTTTTTTTCTGAAAAATACTTTCCTCCCGTACCTTATTTACCCCCTTGAGGTATTTAAAGGTCTCTGTCATATCCTTCTCCCTTCTCTCTTCCAGGCTGTACACAGTGAGTTCTTTCGTCTCTCCTCATAGGGCTTTTGATGTAGACCCTGCACCACTTTAGTTGCCCTTCTCTGGACTGCCTCCACTCTGTCTATGTCTTTTTGGATATGAGGCCTCCAGAACTGGACACAGTATTATGGGGGAGGTCATACCAGTAATCTATACAGAGGCAGCACTATCTCCCTCCTTCTGCTGGTGTTACCTCTCCCTACGCACCTCAGCATCCCAGTAGCCTTCCCAGCTGCTTTGTCACACTGCCTGGCCACCTTTAAGTAATCAGAGGTTATTATCCCCAGGTCTCTTTTCCTGCTTGGTGGTTGTCAGTACCCCCCCGGCCATTGTGGACTCTACCGCTATGTTTCTGTGACCCAAGTGCATTATTTACCAGTTTTTCACATTGAAATCCAGCTGCCATACCTTTGAACACTGCTTGAGTTTTTGCCCCGAGTGTCCATCCTATTGCAGATCTTGGTGAAAGCACAAAGAAGTAGACCTTATAGATGCAGTATAATACAATACAAGTGTATTGCTAAGCAATAAGACATGCTCAGGCTTATATAAATGGTCTGCTAATAACCCTCTTGGGGTGTAATACGGCATGAGGTATAGCCAAGTGCCACATGCCCCTAGATGGTGATTAATGGGCCATTAACATAATTCCTGGCAGTGTCTTATCACAATTTTAATAAAAATATTGTACCTTTTTCAGCTTTTGGTTAGGAAACTCCACATATATGTCAACAAAAGATTAATATCTGTCTACAACAGTATTTGCAGGTTTGCACTCTTGTCCCCCTGCTCCACACATCACTGCACTTATACCAGTCCCTAGGGTGGCTCCCACTACAAGGTCGACATGACTATGCCCTTGGCTGCATCATTAATAACACCATTGGAGATGGTAAACTGTCACCTACTCATCCCTGCTCAAACACAGTCACACCCAGTTGTCTCTGTGAATCCTCTGTCCCACCACTGGAAGTTCCCAGGATTTCCACTATTCTGGGAAGCAAAGCCCTGTTCTTCGCGGCTCCCACACTGTGAAATAAACTCCCCACTTCTCTCCGCTCACTTGACTCGCACCTTACTTTTAAAACTCATCTCAAAGTCTGGCTGCTGTCTGAAGTCAAATGTTTCTGCATACCTGGGTAACTCATGGATACGAGTCCACACCCCTAACTCCTGGTTCCTTCCTGTCCATTCCTCTGATCGGGTGTACCATAGACTGTTCTAACATTACCTTTGTTCAGTTTGCACTTGCTCTTTATTTTGTTTGGTATTGCACTTGTTTTATGTAACTGCATTGCTTGGACTGTATGGTATTTGTATTTCACTTGTGTAACTTGCATTTCCAATGTATTTTGTACCTTTTCTTGTACCTTGTGTACAAAGCATTTCAATGTGTTTTTTAGTTATGTGTCGACACCTGCACCATTCTTAAGTTATATTATTTATATTTGTCTGAATTCATATGTGCCATCTTCATGGCCCGGGCCATGCCTGAAAACGATCCTTTGGATCAGTGCACCTACCCAGTCAACAAACAAACAAATAAATAAATAAGGGCGATAGAATGCTCACAGCCAGTCAGAATGCTTTATTTCTCAGACCCTTTTTATAGTTTCCGAAAGTATGCATAAATATAGATTACTTACAGTATCAATGTTCAAAGGTAGAAGTCCATCGAAAATGGTCTTTATATTTGACAGTAGTGTGTCCCCAGGTGGTGCAAAAATTTGTAGTGTCAGAAAATGATGTTGGGGATCACTTGAAGTTCTTTACAAACATGTATTTATTCTTTGCTTTTCAAATGCCTTTATTTGCCGTGACATTTTGCTTGTACAGTCAAGCTTTTTCAAAGGGCTGTCATCTGTAATGGTTAAATAATACTCAAATGAGTTTCACATTTTCATTTTTGTAATAGTTCACACATGATTCTTATATATTGGAATACCTACGAAATTACCAGAAATTCTGCTCCATATGCATATATTAAAACCAATCACTTTGTTATCTTTCATCCAATTGATTTTTATAACTTACAAAAACATAATTTCATTCCTTGTTCATCATTTATAAAGTGTCACCATAACCTCTGTCCAGTGTGCTGTTTGCACTTTCTTCTGCTCAAAAATGTCTTACGTAGCCCGTAACCAGGAAACTGTCCCAAAATGGGTTTTAACCACAGATACTTTCACTTGAAATCATGTACTTTATTTTAGTAACCTTGGACCTTGTCCTGTGTCCTATAAAAGAAAACAAGATTTTTTGTTTATATACTCTGTCTTTGTGGCAAACTCCTGAGTGTGATTTCTTTATCTTAACAGTTCTCTTAGTGTTATTGGTGTCTCGCATTCTAGCATTTTAGATTTTTTATTTCTTTTTCTGTATTTTAATGTCGTCTATGTCTAGTACTTGCATATATTCAAATCACGTTGTGCTTCTAGAAATGTTGAGTGCCTTATGCCATGTTTTTTTGTAACTTCAGTCCTTGTTTTGGTTTATTTATCCACAGAGTTCTGAAATGGCATTTTTATTTGTTTTAATACACAATATGGTGTCAACCTTTAAATGTAATATTTTCCTTATTTGAAATAGGTTCAGATACCTGGACTGGTCATCTGATTTTCAGTGTCTCTGTTAAAGCTCTAATGGCGTTTGAGTGCTAACTGAGTGCGTAGGTGATATTTCTTTCCTCTTAGTCATCTTAGCCCGCTCGTCATACCATTTGATGTCTTATCATGGTTACTCGTTCCTGAATATAAGCAAGTACTAGACACAGTCGGCATTAAAATACAAAAAAAAAGAACAAAAAAAAGAATCTAAAATGCTATAAGAATGTGAGACGCAAAAAATACTAAGAACACTTTTAAGATAAAGCACACATAGGAGTTAGCTACAGAGTATGTAAATGAAAAAAATATTTTTTTCTTTTATAGGACACAGGACAAGGTCCAAGGTTACTAAAATAAAGCACATGATTTCAAGTGAAAGTATTTATGGTTAAAAACCATTTTTGGATAGTTTCCTGGTTAAGGGGTAGGTAAGGCATTTTTGAGCAGAAGAAAGCATAAACAGCACACAGAACAGAGGTGATGGTGGCCCTTAATAAACAATAAGTTAAATAGATTAATATTGAACAAGGAATGAAATTATGTTTTTGTAGGTTATAAACATCAAATGGATGAAACATAACAAAGAAGTGATTGGTTTTATTATATGCAGGTGGAGTGGAATTTCTGGTAATTTCATAGTTATTACAATATATGTGAACCATGTATGACTTATTACAAAAATGAAATGTGACACTCACTTGAATATTATTTAATTATTTCAGGTGATAGCCCTTTGAAAAAGCTTGACTGTACGAGCGAAACGTCAGGGCAAATAAAGGCATTTAAAAAGTAAAGAATAAATGCGTGTTCTTAAAGAACTTCAAGTGACACCCAACATTATTTTCTGACACTACTTACAGTACCAGAAAATTCATGGCAATAGTGGAGTTGTACAGTACTCCTCCATCAGCTAAGATATAGTCATAGATGAAAGGGTTCGACAATGAGGGATGAAGGAGTTGGACTTCCTACGCTTCAGTCCTCTTAGCTGCAGTGTTGGGTAGTAGTAGCAATATTTGTTTATTTATTTCAAAATTGGTGACCAGGAAAGACACACTGGACCAAAACTCCTTTCCAGGTGCCACCTGGGGGAAGGGAAATAAGGGAGTACAAATTAAAAACTAAACCAATAACACAGTGCATTAATGATGTGATAAATAAGACCAAAATTGCAGGTACAAATGTTTATAAATTATACAGTATGCAGTGTACAAACAGCTGTGTAGCCCAAGAGCAACTTATTACATACAACGATAGGCGCGGGCTAAAAATTACAACTGTACATAAGGTGCATTAAATATCCAGACTGGTAGGCCAAGAGGCCTGAGAAGAGATAGTAGACAGGGGCAGGCAGTCTTGAGCACCAGAACAAGTGTAAACTAATCAGATGAGATGGCTCCATGCAGGATCCCTTGGTACATCAAAGTACAAAAAGTGATGAGTTTAAATAATGCAGGACAACAGATACACGTGTACTATTTCCATTATAGAACTGTGTTTATTTTCCAAGCTTTTCACCATTGCACGACAAACACAACCAAAATAGACAGTGATCCGGGTATTACATAGATAACATCAGCCACTCACAGCAGGTTACAGAAAAATACGCAGCAGAATAAGACCACTGCAGACATTAAAAAGTCCAAAATTCCTCCTGTGCCTTCCCCCACTGTACTGTAGAGGCCATCCACATTTCAAGTAAAAGAAGGAGAAACACACGTGTCCCTCCAGAAGCAAGACTTTCCTCTCAACAGACTTCTTCCAGGACTTGTCAGTTCCAAAACTCATATCCCAAACCACCTCGCCAGACAAACCGCTGTTTCACTTTGAAATAGTTAAGGCATATGAAGCCTACAGATACATAAAAAAGGCCTGCTCTAAATCTAGAAATAGCAGTGACACCATTGATCTAAAACTTCTGTCCCTCACCTTGGAAGAAGTGATCCACCCCCTCACCGAAATTCTCAACCTCTCCCTGTGCCAAAGTCAATTCCCCAACACCTGGAAGGCCGCTATAGTCACACCAGTGCATATAGGGCTGCAAATCCACCAGGGAACTATCGACCATATCATACTTCCCACCTCTCCAAAGCTCTTGAACGGATCGTGGCGGATCAACTATCAGACTACCTGGAAAAAGTACGATCTACTCTGCATTCAGCAACACGGATTTAGGAAAGGACACAGTATCAACGAGTCCTACTTGATTTCTCCAGTGAAACTCACAAAGCCTTGGATAAGGGTTATTTAACCGGAGCTGTTTTCATAGACCTCACAAAGGCCTTTGACGCTGTTCACCATAGCCTTCTAATCTCTCTTCTGCTCAACATTGGGCTAGCCGAGGGACCTGGAGCCTGGGTAAAAGTTACCTGGCACACGTTCTCAAACTGTAAAAATCTCTGAGGTTCTCTCTGACTCCAAACCGGTCCTCTCTGGTGTCCCCAGGGCTCAATTTTAGGTCCTCCTCTTCAGCCTATTTCTAAACTTGCTTCCCAAATCCTGCCCTGAAAAATTAATACTTTATGCTGATGCGCTGTAATTCTCTCCTCCATAAGGATCCAAATCCACTACGACAGAGCTTGCAGCTTGCTTTCTCATGTGTTGAAAAGTGGTTCCTTGAGCCAAACTGGTCCTAAATCAAAAAAACAAAAGTCATGCTTTCACCAGTCATCAAAACAGAAATAGACATACTCCATCGTCCTAAAAACTCTCTTGAAATACACTAGAACAAGTGAACACCTTCAAATATCTTGGTATCACTTTGACGATGTCTTACTTTATGCCCATATTGATAACACTGCAAAACAGTGTACCAACGCATTGGAATTTTGTACCGGAACCGTCAATTTTTCAACCAAGCTGCCTTGAGGATTGCTGTTCAAAGCTCCATCATCTCAATCATAGACTATGATCTAATTGTCTATGGCTCAGCTACTACCACTGCACTAAAGCGCATCTCAACAGCACTAAACAAAACCTGTCGACTCCTCACTGGAGCACAGAGATGGACCCACACTTGTGACCTCTACACAGAAACCGGTTGGTTGCATCTTTCCAATCGCCTCATGTATCTCACCTGCGTGATGGCAAAAAAATCAATCGTAGGACTCACTTCTCCATGTATCCGGGACCTGCTCTGCCTGAACAATGGCACTTGTACCACCAGAAGATCTGACCACCAACCTTTCCTTGTCCCTAGATGCCGGACTGCTCAGGGACAAAGATCTTTTACATACCGTGCCCCTACCTGGTACAATGCCCTTAACCTGCCCTCCTCATCTCCACGACATTGGGAGCTTTCAACCATACTTTATGCTCACTCACTGCCTCCAGCTCCTGTGACTGCTTTGACTAAAGTCTCATCCCACTGAGTGCACTCATTTGTTTCACCAACCACCATAGTCTCCTCTTTGACAAAGACAACCTGAGTACCACTAACCTGGTTCTGTCTGCTCCTAAACTTCTATTTCTCCTCTCTTCCTCTCAAGCTCTCCAATCCTTATTCCTTGCCCTTGACACTGCCTCTGAGTTCCTTTTTCTTTTCTGTACATAAATGTTACTGTTTAAGTTGTGGCCTTGTTAAACGGCTTACTGATTGTTTGTAACACTGTCTACTATGTTTTTGTACTTAATGACGTGGAACCTTTGTAAAAGAGCCTTGGCTCAAAGGTGTTAATTCCTAGAACAATAAACTTCAAACTTCAAACAAGGAACGTCTCACTTTGGTCCTCCAAATCCACTAAATCCTGTAACATTGGGGCCAGGGTCAAGCCCCCACCTCCACCCCAGATCACAGCATCCCAGGCCAGATTTTAAAAAATGGTTATTACTGGAAATCTTTGTAAAAATCTACTGTGGCTTAGATGTAAAGTCCAATAATAAAAATAAAGAATTACTGGTGAAGTGGGTTGAAGCTGGATGCCACTATAAAATAATATGTTGCATATCAGTTTTGTTGTCCTGGGTAAGTACACTGTAAATTAAAGCAGCGGTGCATGTTACAGGAAAAAGTGTGACCAATAGCTAGTCTTTTGGCCCTTTTTTCCTGTCCTTTAAGATGCCCCCTTCCCACCACCACCACCATTTTGAGTCTAATTTTGTGCTTTACATGTGAAATAATAAAGTAAAAGCTCATTTAAATATTACTTTCCCAGACCTTCCTCTTTAACTTTTTGAAAACGAGGAGGCAGAGTTACGTGCAATCACTAACACTAGTGATTTATAGATCTGCGTTTCCAAAAAAGTGCTTCAGTGTGCCTGCACTAGTAGTGTACATGCACTTTATTATAACTTAGCTAGAGAAGCTTGTTTACATACCACAGTGCATTACCCATCGTGGGAGGGCAGAACTGATGATGTGCAGTTGTCCCCATCTCCCTGTCTGTTGAATAGGGAGAAACAGCAGTCTAGCTCCAGTTTAGCAAATGAAAACAGGTTCCTACTTTATTTCTTATCACAGTAAACTTTTATTGATTTTCCCTTTCAATACATCAGTCTCATAATACAAAGCATAGAGTCAAAATTAATACAGATATGCTCAGAGATCACCATAACTGCCCAGAAACTCCATAACTGCAACAACAGTCAAAACATAAGCTTACAGATCAAAATAAGTATCCAAAGTCTCCTAGAGAGAAGGATAATCATCAAGATACTCCATATAATATACACACAGGTGTCTAGCATATCTAAGAAGCCTTTGCAGTGTACAATCATAAAGGCAACAAGAAGAACAGTCATAGCCTGAATAAACTGAAGCCTGCCGTGGATACTCCAGAGCTTAAGGGGTCATGGAATCTGAGAGGCTGGAACCTGAGGTTGAAGGCTGTTTATGGGGGGTTGAGGAGGGATGGTCATTAGAGCTCAAGTAAGATTGAAGATATGCACCCCATTTGGCCAGCTGTCCCAACTGTGAAAATGAAAGCCTCTCCAGGGTCGCTGCCCTCACAAGACCTGAGTGCCACGGGGAGGGTAATGGTTTCCTCCAGTGCATTAAGATGGCTCTCTTAGCCTCTAGTAGGGCCACTAAGGTACATTTCTGTAGAGGGGGGTACAAGAGTATCCAGAGAGACTGGGTCACCCAGCAAGACCAGTGTGCTTGAGGCTATGGTTGTTTGGGCAACAACTGTGGAGCAGTCCTCCAGTACCACATCCCAAAAGGTTATAAGTTTGGGACATGACCAGAGAACATGGAGGAGATTGGCCTGGGGCTGCTGACATCTCCAGCAGAGCGAGTGGGGCAGTAACCCCATAGCTTGCAAAGCCAAGGGGGTTCTGCACCATCGTAGTAAGATTTTAAGTTGAATAATCTGACTCTTAGCATCCTGGTAGGCGGAGCGCTCTAATCTGAGGCATTGGCTCCAGGTAGAGAAGGGGAGAGGTATTGCCAGGTCATTTTCCCATTTTGCCTTACACGCCAAAGTGGGGTGCAGCTGGGCATCTCAGATGGTCCTGTACAGTCCACCTGCCAGGCCCTGTTGAGAGGTGGCCTTGTGCAGAGAGTGCAGCTAGAGCCTTTGTGGGTCAGAAGAAGTTTGGGCTATGTAGGATTGAGTGGCACTGCGTATTTGAAGAAACCTCCAAAAATCATTATTGGGTAGGTGATATAAGGTTTTGAGTTGTTCAGAAGACATCAGGGTAGACGTGCAATGGAGAAGAAGGTCTCTAACCAGCTGTATGCCCTTGAGCTTCCAGTCTGGCCAATGAATAGGGAGATTGCCTACCATAATCAGCTTATTGTGCCAGAGAGGGTCATATACCCAGGGGGGCCCTTGGAGTTAGTTGGGGTGCCCACTAATGACAAGCACCTAGTCCACGCCTTCACGGTTTCTACCATAATCGGAGTAGCCATCTTAAGCGAGAGGGCAGGGTGGGTAAGGAGAGACCAGAGCGGTGTTTTGGGGAGGAGGCTCTATTCTAGTTTGACCCATATAGGAGGGGCTGGAGAAAGGACAAACCATTTGGTAGCATGGGTGGCAAGGTAAGCGGCTTGATAACTTTGAAACGAGAGGAAGCCAAGGCCCCCGCGAGACCAGTGTGCTCGAAGTTTAGCTCTGCCCCATCGGGGGGGCTTGCCTTCCCATAGAAGAAATGAGATCAGTTTATCCAGAGGGTTGAAGAAACGAGGGGAGGGCCGAATGGGGAGGTTATTGAAAAGATATGAGATCTTTGGAAGTGCAAACATACAAACTGCCTCAGCCTTACCCCTTAGTGAGAGATGTAGTTTCCGCCACCTGTCAAACTCCGCTGTTACAGAAGCAAGCACGGGGGAGAAGTTAACGCTTTCCAAGTCTTTCCATCTGATAGGGATGAATATCCCCAGGTAGGAGAAGCCCTGAGGTGCCCAGGAGATCTCCTTTCTGGCCAGACAGTTTCTCATGCAGGCCGCATTTAAGGGGGCCAGGGTGTTTTTTTTGTGATTGATCATGAGACTAGATAGTTTGGTAAAAAACTTTAGTGTGTCGAGGGCCTTGGGGAGAGAAAGATGGGGGCAGGACAAGGTCAATAAAAAGTCGTCTGCATAGGCATTCACTAGATAGGAGTGGCCCTGAATTTCCAACCCTTCAATCTATGAGCTTCCAAATTAGGGGGTCAATGGCAGTAAGAAAGAGGAGCAGTGATAGGGGACATCCCTGGCAGGTGCCTCTATGTAGCTGAAAGGGAGGGGAAATATCCTTATTGGTTAGGGGTTCTGGCAAGAGGGGCACTGTAGAGTGTGGCGCTCCATCTCCTAAAAAAGGGGCCGAAGCCGTGTAGCTTGAGCACCTCGTGGCGATACCCCCATTCTGCAGAATCAAAGGCTTTACAAAAATCAAAGGCTAAAGCTGCCATGGGTATTTTGGATTGCCGGGACAACCATTTGAGGTCAAGGAGGAGCCTAAGGTTGTCTGCCCCCAATTTTTCTTTAGTAAATCCTACCTGGGAAGGGTGGACGAAGGATGGGAGGATAGAGATCAGATGATTGGCAAGCATTTTGGCCACCAATTTCGTATCAACGGACAGAAGCGAGATGGGCCTAAAGTTTGCGCAGTCCAGGGGGTCGTTTGATTTTTTAGGAAGCAAGGTAACTTGTGCTTCTCTTATTGTGGGGGGAAGGGAGTTGACCTCATGGGCCTCCTGTAGTGCCTTGAGGAGGGGCTCTGAGATCTCCTCCAACAGAAGTTGATACAGTTCGACCGTGATCCCATCAGGACCCGGGGCCTTTCCCTTGGCCATTTGGGAGATGGCAGCGTGAAGCTCGTCACCCGAGAACGGGCATTTCAGCGTTGCCATAGCATCATTGGGGATCTGCAGAAGCTTGGCAGAGGTGCAAAACTCTTTTAAGGCCTCTGAAAGGTGTTCAGGGTTTGCTCCAGCCCAGGATTCGTATAATGCCTGATAAAAAAGGCTCATGGTCTTGTTAATGCCCTTGGGGTCTGACATGATGGAACCTGATGCATCCCTCAAGGCATGAATCTGCGAGGCAGCCTGCTGCTTCTGGGTAAGCCAACAGCCTACCACCCTTGTCACCCGCTTCCAGTATTTATGCTTAGTTCTAAGCAACTGCCACTCAGCTCGCCTCTGCTCTGTACTATTTATCCGGTACTGAAGACCTGTAATGGAGGCGACCAGGGAGGTGTCTTTGTATGAAAAGGGAGAGGCTTTAAATCGGGCTTTGAGTAGGGACAGCTCTGCCTGCAGGCACTCTAACTCTGCCTTCCAGGCTTTGTTTTTAGCTGCGGAGTATCAGATAATCCTGCCTCTGAGTACTGCCTTAAAGGCCTCCCAGACAGTGCCCACACTGTCCTCCCCAGCCCCATTGTTTAAAAAATTATTCTTGGCTTTGGCCTTGATACTTGCTTGAAACTCCTGGTCCTGTAAAAGGAGGGGATTGCATCTCCATCTGGTACTTCCCATGTGTTGGCTAGCGGGGAGATAATCTAACAGTATGGGAGCGTGGTCAGAGATCACTACGTTGTGAATGCGGGTATCACTAACTCCATGGGCCACCACACAATTAGCCAGCCAGAAATCAATGCGGCTGTGAGAGTTGTATATTGGGGAGAAAAAGGTATAGTCCCTGAAATCTGGATTGTCCCTCTGCCAGGGGTCAGTAAGGCCCCACTCCTCCATTAGCTCCTGTAGGGCTGCTCTGGCTTTGGGATGGGATTGGGGGGGTGGGCTTAGATTTGTCCAAGAAAATATCTAACACAAGGTTAAAATTGCCCCAAGGAGAATTGGGGAATCAGAGTGGTTTGCAGTGAGTGAGGTAAGGGCCTGACTAACCCCCAATATGGATTCCGTTTAATCAAGAGTTGGGATCATAGATGTTCCCGCCAATAGTGTGGCCCCCAAGGTGAGAAAACCTCACCAGCACCCATCTACCCAGAGTATCTGTCTTAACCTCCTCTGCCACCAAATTGGAGGCTTTATGAACAAGGATTGAAATCCCTTTAGATTTAGTAGGGGCAGTACTGGCAAGGACTTGGCCTACCCACATCTTGCAAAGCCACATAACCATTTTGACCATGAGGTGGGTCTCCTGGATAAGAGCTCTATCCGCTTTGAGAGAATGCAGAAGCTGAAGTACCTTAGTTTTCTTGAAAGAGTGGTTCAACCCTTTCACGTTCCAGGAGACCCACCTCATGATGCCGGTCTTATGGGAGGCCATCCCCTACCACAGTAGTAGCCAGACAACACCACTTACCTGAGGGTTAATTGTGCACAAACAGGAAGAGGAGAGATTTAGCACCTCAGTACCCCTCTCAATAGAACCTCTGATTCATGGGGGTTACTAAAGGATCCACAGCTAGGCACTTGCACTAGAATAGACAGGAAAACAAGTACAACAAAAACAGTTGAGTTGCAACAGTTAACCAGCAGCATAATATGTGAAAAACACTTAAGACACACAGAGAACAGTCAATGTATGAGCCTAATAACTTGTGTAACCACTACGAGTGGGGAAGTAAGCACGTTGGAGTACCCAATTATAGGGAGCCTCCAGCAATGCTGATTTGCACCACACGCGGGGTGGAAAAAGAGAGAGGGTCAACAGTAAAACAAGGGACCCGTCCCTATCCAGGTATGAACACTCCAGAGAGTGATCCAGAGAGCAAACAGTTGGGGGAGAGGGGGTTGAGAGAAGGGAAGGGGGAGGAGGGAGAGGGGCAGGGGAGGTGGGGGAAGCCCGACTGCCATGGGCCAGGGGCGTATTTGCCCTACATAAGGTTCAAAATAGGAGCCACCATGAGACATCCCTGACGGCATCATTAAGGAGGCCAGGCTGGTCAACGTATGCATCAAGTATCGGAGGCTAGCCCCCCAGCTGATTAGGATATGTTAGAATGATAAGGCCAGAATGTCTGCCAATTCTACAAGCAATGGTGAGCTTGATCAGAAAACTGTAGAGGGGAAGCCTTACATGTGGGGGGGAACAGCATCCCTTCCCGATCAAATCAGCTAGCACGAGGGTAGTTGCGACGCTGGCAGGGGGAAGAGGACCATGCATCCGCTAACTAGAAACCTGTGGGACCCCGCACCAATTTCTATCACTGAACTGAATATGGGGATGACTAGGATTTCCCAGATAGGGTCAAGCGTTAGTGGCTAATCCTCTGTGGTATCAGGGAGAGAGATGGGAGCCCACCCCTATCAAAAAAAAACAAAAACACTCAGAAGATCAAACAATGCACATGCTAGCAATAAAGGGATATGCAGGACCATGCAGAGTCCTTTCAGAGTCCATTCAGCCATCTGGGTTCACAGGTGGAGGTATCAGAGGGCTAGCGTCCTGTGGGGAGCATTGTGGGAGGCCTTTCACCACTGCTGCAGCAAAGGAAATGAGTCCTGGCTTTATAGGAGGGCTTTCAGCTTCTTCCTCCCTAGCCATGCACTCCGATTTGGCTGCCCAGTCCAGAGGGGCAAGAGTATCCATCTCTTTGGTGTTTCTTTCATTCAGCGCTAAATCTTCCCCTTCAGATGCATCGTTCCCTCTAGGTAGCTTGGCAGGAGGGGAGGTGGCTGCCTGATGCTTGGATTGTCTCCACTTACCCTGGAGCTTCTGCTTGTGTCCAGAAGAGTGCGGGCCTGCAGGCTGCCTAGAGTCTGATCCGGCTGTGTATGTCATCCCCGACACCCTCCGAATCGCATAAAAATAAGTGTGTCATGCAGATCCTAGCTCCCTCACAAGGACGGCCACTCCGGCAGATGTCGACTTCCCCCGAAGGCCACCGTAAGAAGAAAAGAGACAAGGAAAAACATAGGGACTGGGATTCATCATCCATAGCTCCTGCGACTTTGGCTGAAGTTGTAGCCCTACAGGTATCTTCCCCTCCGGAGGGATCACTCTCAACCCGGAGCTTCTGCTTGTGTCCAGAAGAGTGCGGGCCTGCTGGCTGCCTAGAGTCTGATGCTGGTGGGGTGGGAGGGCGTAGGATGCGGCATGGATAAGGGAGCAGATGAATCAGTAAAATTAAGTCAACCTCTCGAGCTGGACCTGGAGGGTAGAGAATCTTGCTGCACCGTCCAGCCCTGAAAATCACCCCCTTGAAACTGCTTCCCTTCAGTTGAGTGCCTCCTAGTCTGGTCATGCCCCCAGGGACCCAGAGCTTTCTGTGAGATGCAGTATTTCGGAGAATGTTAGGCCAGAACTTAGCCAACCAGGCCTCAACCTCTTGCGGAGATTCTGCCAGGAGCTCCTTCCCATCTTTTGCCACATACTGTATTGCAAGGTGAGGCGTTTGAAAATGTATTTGAAGCCAAACTGAGCTAACAGTTTTTTGAGAGGGAGAAACACTTTGCGATTGAGTGCCACCTCCTGGGAGTAGTCCCGAAACAATGAGATTTTAGCACCCTTCCAAGTTATGTCTCCCAGGTCCCTTGCCACTCTTAACAGCTTCTCCTTTGTGGAATACCAGAGAATATAGGCTATAATGGGCCAAGGGGGAAAGGTGCAAGGGTCCGCTTTGGAAAAAAAGTCTGTGGGCACGCTTCACTTCCACTGGATCTCGCCATCACTCTCCAAGCAGCCTGGGTATTAGATTGTTCAAAAGCTTTTCCATATTGGGACCCTTGTCGCCCTCAGGGATGCCTAATATCCAGATGTTGTTCTGGGGCCCTGGTTCTCCTGGTCCTCGGCCCTCACCCACAGTTTTTTTGGCCTAAGTTCATGTTCGTGTAGGCACCTGAGGACCTGGTCCTGGTGTTCTTCCAAAGCCTCTGTGCGCTGCTCCATTACAAGGACCCTGTCTTCCAGATCCCTGACTGCAGTAACGTTCCCAGTAAGGGAAGCACTGATACTGGCTACCCAGGAGGGTAGAGTCTTGAGCATTCAGGTGATGTGTGTGTGTCAGGGGATCGCAGACTGGTGCCTGATGCGATGCTCCATCTAGGGTAGAGGTGTTTGTGGTGGCACTCGGCAAGGGGGAGAGTTCGGCCATACTCCCTGTTACAACTTAGGAAAATAAACACACTCTGCTGCTACATGTCCGGATACCAAGTCAGACGGTACACAGACAGGTTCTGCCTCTAGTTAGAGGTCCCACAATCAGGAAGGCGTAGACAGTGCTGGTGACAGCTATGGAAGTGGGGTCACGCGGCCTACTGCTGACTGGACCCGCAAGGGGATGAACAGCCGTACAAGAGTGCATACAGGGCTTCCACGGTGCAGGAAAAAATGGCTAAGGCAGTTGGGGGGGATTAGTTGTTACATCCCCATCAGTTGGGAAGAAGAAAAAAGCCTCTGGTCACATCAGATTCCCGCGGATCATACCCAGTGCAGGATGGAGCAAAGGGTTTAGGCTGCCATCTTCCACTCACGCAGGTGTAAATCTTTGATCTTACTTCGAGAGGGCTCTTGCAGTAGGTATTCACAAATAGGACTAAGCCGCTAGGCATCAGGACCCCATGGAAAAATCTCTAGCTAACAGTCTCTGGCAGGGGACCGCCCCCACATCAGCTGATTGGCATCAGCCTACGTCAGTATAAAGGGGCAGTCCCCCACGCCTGCCTTCCAGTTCTTTTACTGCCGGCTTCATGCAATGTACCTCCTCGGAAGAACAGCTTACTTCTACCGCCATTTTGAGATGTATTGCCTCTTTTTTCTCAAAAACTTGACAGTTTTTTCTCTAAATTGTTCTCTATATCTGGCTGTGTATGTCATCCCCGACACCATCCGAATCACATAAAAATAAGTGTGTCATGCAGATCCTAGCTCCCTCACAAGGACGGCCACTCCAGCAGATGTCGACTTCCCCTGAAGGCCACCGTAAGAAGAAAAGGGACAAGGAAAAACATAGGGACTGGGGTTCATCATCCATAGCTCCTGCGACTTTGGCTGAAGTTGCAGCCCTACAGGTATCTTCCCCTCGGGTGGATCACTCTCCAATGGCCACCTTGGTGGTTTACCAAGCATGCATCCCACCCCCATGGTGCTCAGGCCCCAGGAGGCCTCCACTCCCGTTATGGCGCCTCTTTTACTGGGCCTACCGTGTGAGTGGATTCGATAAGTCGGGTGCTGGCTCTCCCGCTGCCTGCCCAGACAAGGCTACTAGGCCAATTGTCGGCTCATCTGATGATCGCACAGCCTGCAACCCCACGTCAGGCACTGACTCCACACCTGACGCCTGGGAGTTGCTGCAATGAACGTCTATTCCGTTGCCATTGGAGGCCCCTCCATGCCCGCAGACTCCCCCCGGGGACTCTGCCCTCTCTTCCCTGGCTGGGGTTGAGGATAACGGGATGCTGCCATCGGGGATGCCCCCCTCCTTTGCCAGAGCCTCAGACGCTGGACTTGACATCGATAAACCCGCCGTCACCCTCCGGCATACCAGTGCCTGATGACAGTACTGCTCTGCTGCCAGATCTTGCAGGACCCATCTTTCCGGTCCCTCTCATGGGACCTCCCTGTGTGGCCCCTACGCCTTCCGGACCGATGCCAGATCTTTCCAGTCCTCCGGCTGGACCAACACCAGGTCCTTCAGCTCCTTTGGAGCCCCTGGCAGCAGGATACCTGATGCCGCAATATCCAACGCCACAGTATCCAAAGCCTCGGTAACCGATGACGCACTACACGGTGCCGCAGTACCTGACGCCTCATTGCCCAATGTCGTTCCTCCTGCCATCAGGTTATGGATACCCCTTTTATGGGTTCCCCAGTTACCCATATCCAAGTCCCCCACAACCTCAAGTGGACCTTCAGGAGGTTTTAGCTTCCTGGTGGGCTGAGGCTAAGTCCCAGCTTACTAAGGAGAAGGAAAATAGTCAGCCGACACCGGACCCTACTCTAGATCCTGTTCGCCGGTGACAGGTGACTCCTCCACCTCTACCAGACCGCAGGGCAGAACCTTCTGGCTCTCGTCTTAGGGAGGACATGCACCCTCGGGGTAACCCTAGAATAGTCGATCCTCCACCTAATAAGGAGGATTCTTCTTTTTCTTCTTCTTCTGAGCCTTCAGACACTGACTCAGATTCTAAACCCTCCAACCCAGGAGATGAGCCCCACACTCCAGAGACCTCAAGGCCTAAGGATTCTCCCAAGTCCCCTCTGGAGGATCCTTCATTCCTGGAGTTGCTGAAATGAATCCAGGCTGCTTATGAATGGCAATCAGTGGAACCAGATCCTCAGTGGAAGAAACTGCCCATTCACCTGGATCTTCCCGAAACTTCTCCTACACTGATTTCTCCCTGGATTGAGCCCCATGAGGATCTTGTTTCCATGATTTGGAAGCAACCTTCCTCTTTTAGCTCTTCTTCCTTGCAAGGCAGATAGGCTTTACTAGGCTCCCAAGGGCAAAGACTTTCCTAGTCTTCACCCTAAGGCAGATTAGATTGTCATTAGTGCTGCCCATGACATAACTGCCAGTCCTAAGCACCTTAGCTCATCTCCCCCTGACAAAAATCCAGGCTTCTGGACCAATATGGCAAGAAGATTTATGCATCACCTACCCTGGGTTTGAGAGCCCTTAATTATGTGGGACATATGGGGGACTACTTGAAGTCTATTCTAAGTCAGGTGGAATCAAAACTGGACTCTCTCTCCCAGATTCTCAGGTGAAGCAGGAACTGGGAGATCTGGTCCATTCCACTTGTTCGGCCTGTAGGCACATGCCCCATCCGTGCTACTTACGATGTGGTAGACACTTCAGGATGAAGCTCAGCTTTTGCCGTAAGTTTACATCATCATGCCTGGTTTCGTGTTTCAGGTTTGGCCCCTGAGGTGCAGATGGCTATACATGATGCCCCTTTTTGGGGATCAGGTTTGTTCAGAGGCAATGTTAAAGACATCATCACCGAATTACAAGAGAAGGGTTTGGCATTAAAGTTGGTCTAGACCATGTACAAATCCTCTCAGGGCCAGAAGCATCCCTTTCGGTGCCAAAACTGCCAAAAACCAAATCAGATGCAGGCTAAGCATCCCAATAAACGCTGAGCCACATCAGCGGCCAAAGTTCCCCCAAGTAAGTCTCGTAAGACTCCCAGAGCCCCAGCCACTGCTCTGTCCTCAGCCTCCTGACTCCCTGCCTCTCCCTCTTCCTCTAGTACCTCCAGAGGAACTGGTAGGGGGAAGATTTTCCTCCCATCTGCCGGGCTGGGAGAGAATAACTATCAATGAATGGGTTCTACAGTTGGTGCCAGTGGGTCACTCAATAGAGTTTACGCAAAAACCACCCCACAGACCACCTCCTCCATCATCATACTCCCCTCTTCACATACCATTGGTACTCAAGGAGATCGACTACCTTCTCAGAAGGGCAGCGATAGAACCCGTCCCCTCCCCCTACCAGGAGATGAGTTACTATTCACACTTCATCATAGTACCAAAGAAAACAGGCAACCTAAGACCCATCCTGGATCTCAGTTCTCTAAACCAGTATGTGGAGTACAAAAGATTCCAAATGCTTTCTCCGCAGAGTCTTCTTCCCCTGCTCTGGTCAGGACTGTGGCTATGCACCCTGGATAAGCAGGATGCCTACCTGCATATCCCCATATTCCCTTCCCACCGCCAATACCTCCGTTTTCATTTCCAAGGTCACACTACCAGTTCAGAGCCCTCCCATTTGGCCTTTCCTCAGCCCCCTGAGTATTCACCAAATGCCTTGCAGCAGTGGCAGTCTTCCTGTATACTCAAGGAGTTCAAGTTTTCCCTTACCTGGATGACTGGCTCCTAGCATCTCCATCCGAGGAGGACCTCCAACGCTACCTTTCCCCTACCCTGGAGGTTTTTACCAGCCTGGGTATCACAGTCAACCAAGCAAAGTCCCATTTGGTCCCTTGTCAATGGCTGCAGTTCATTGGGGCAGTGTTGGATATGACCCTAGGCAGGGCCTTTCTTCCCCCATACAGAATCAAGATGCTCTTTACCCAAGCTCGCCTTCTGTCCTGCCTTAGATGGGTCAGGGCCTGGAAGGTCCTTTGACTTCTCGGACTCATGGCGGCAGCCATCCCAACTGTCCCTTTGGCGCGACTCCATATGAGAGTCTCGCAGTGGACTCTCCGTTCTCAATGAGACCACTCCCAGGATGATCTGGATCACGGGGTCCTAGTGTCAGACCTGATGATCAGGGATTTACAGTGGTGGACGGTTTAGGATAACCTCAGTCTGGGGGTCCCTTTCTTCACCAATCATCCGACCCAGACTCTGACCACGGACACATCAGGTGCCGGTTGGGGGGCCCAACTAGAGTCTCACAAAACTCAGGGAACCTGGTCTCACTTCGAGAAGAGGTTTCACATCAACATTCTCAAGATGAGGGCTGTTCTGTATGCCCTACAGGCTCTTCTTCCCTTCATTCTTCCCAGTCACCTTCTGATCCAGTCAGACAATGTGTGTAGTCTGGTATCTCAACAAACAGGGAAGAACTCATTCCTATCCCCTGTGCCTGGAAGCAATGAGAGTCTGGTATTGGGCATCTCAGAACAACATGCATCTGATGGCAGTCCACGTGCCAGGTGTGCAAAACACCCTGGCAGATACTCTCAGTCACTCATCAGCCAAGTCTCATGAGTAGAAACTCAAACAAGAGGTCATAAACGATATCTTCAAGCAGTGGGAGACTCCTCAGGTGGACCTATTTACCTCTCCTGACAACGTCAAGCTTCCTGCCTTCTGCTGACTCGCTCCAGAGCGAGACTTTTTTGGCAAGATGCGCTGTCCCTGTGCTGGAAGGGCAGATTAATCTATGCCTTCCCCCTATTCCTTCGATTCTGAGGGTACTGAACAAACTTCGGGCAGAAGGGGTGCGAATGATTCTCATCACTCCCCTCTGGCCACGGCAAGTTTGGTTCTCTCTTCTGCAACAGTTTTCAGAGGAACCTCCTCTTCCACTACCTCTGTCACAGGAATTGCTGACCCAATATCAGCGGACCCTGGTCCGTCCAGGACTCCACCTTCATGTTTGGCTCATGCAGGCATAACCACTGTTCACTTCGGTGTTTTGCTTCTAGTGGCAGACATTTTGGTGGAGGCAAGAAAGCCTTCTACCTGGTTTACCTATGCCATGAAGTGGAAGCGATTTTCCATTTGGGCAGGTTCCAAGGATCTGGAACCTTTTTCATGCCCTGCAGCCAAAATCCTGGATTACCTGAGGCACCTCCATGATCTGGGCCTTAGTTACTCCTCTTTGAAGGTTCATATGGTGGTCATTTCGGCCTACCACATTCCCTTGGGGTACAATACGGTTGCTCAATTGGAGGTCTCCAAGACTTACCTTAAAGGGGTTCTTCACTTAGGACCCCCGATCTGCAATTCTGCTCCTCCATGGGATCTGAATTTCATTTTGGGGAAGCTCACACTGCCTCCCTTTGAGCTGGCAGCGGAGAAGGATCTAAAATTTCTCTCCTGGGAGACACTTTTTCTTGTGGCCATCACTTTGGCTCAGAGGATCTCCGAACTTCAAGCCCCGAAGTATAAGATCCCTTACTTGATTTTCCACAGGGAACGGGTGGCCATGCCTATGAACCCCAAGTTTCTTCCAAACGTGGTGGCTGAATCCACACTGAATCAATCCATTGAGCTCCTGGTCTTTTCTCCAGAGCACTCAAATCACGGAGCATACCTTCTGCATACGCTGGATGTTCGTAGGATTCTGAGATACTACACTAACAGAACAAAGAATCTCAGAAAAACGGATCAACTTTTCATTTCCTTTGTGCACAAGAGAGAATGCAATACTATTTCCAAGCAGTGCCTCTCTAAGTGGTTAGCAAATTGCATTACTTTCTGTTATTACAAATACAGCAAGATCCTTCTGGGTCAAGTCAGAGGCCACTCCACAAGAGGAGTTGCTGCCTCTGCTGCTTGTTTCTGAAATGTGTCAGCCACAGAAATCTGTGCAGCCGCCACTTGGACTTCTGTCCATACCTTCATGAAACATTACAGTTTGGACGTGCCTCTCACCGTAGAGCAGGCTTTAGATTGGCTGTCTTGCAGGGACTTCTGGCGTGAATCCCTATTTAGCTTTTCCAATTTACTGTGGATGATGTTTCCTCCTCTCTTTCCCGGCATTGTCTCAGACTGCTTAGGACTCAGTCCTGTTTGTGAATACCTACTGCAAGATCCCTCTCGAAGTAAGATAGAACAGTTACATAAGAACTTACCGTAAGAGTAGATCTTCGAGAGAGGCTCTTGCAGTAGGTATTACCTTCCTTCCCTCCATCCCCCTGAGTTTCTTCTCTTCTTCTTAGGGGGAATATCCTCTTCTCTCCTGTCATGCCCTTTTGCCCTCTGGTGGGAAAGAACTGGAAGGTGGGCATGGAGGACCGCCCCTTTATACTGACGTAGGCTGACTCCAGTCGGCTGACGTGGGGGCAGTCCTCCTTTATCATTTAACATGACTAGTGGAGGGATCCTTTTTCAGCTGCAGCCCTGAGAAGAGCATGGTCTTGTTTTTTTGGTTTTTTGTAGTTTACGACCAGCTTATTTTGTTATGACATCGCTGCAGTGACAACTTTACAGCTATCTTGTTGATACTGACAAGATTGACAGATCACTGTAAAGTCTGCTTGTGATCCCGGCACTGCTTTCCCCTGATCTTGCACCCCCTTCCCGAATCATCTCCAACTCGGAGTTGATTATGATAAATTATGAAGAAGACAGCCTCAAATGGGTGTTCCCCCCGCAAAAAAACACATTTGTGTTCTGACAGCACAATGCCAACTGCAATCGCGGTCGACATAGTGGCATTGATGTAACATCTGGTCTGGATGTTTTTATCTCTGCTGCATCGTAGATCCCTTATTTATTTATTTTTTTAAATTTATTACACTTTTTTCTACTGCCAGCCACCCGGAACCCTGGAGGCTGATTAAAGCTGAGGGTGGGCTTCATCTGGGGCAGCTGGCAGCATTGTTTTTTCTGGTGTGCAAGGATGGGGACATGCAATGATGTCCAGCATCTGTCCCACTCCTGAGTTTGCTTGGTGTCGGCGTGCGCAGTACACCCAGCCTCCACTAGGTGTCCACATTGCGCTGAACACACTACCCCCCTCCCTTCTGAAGAAGGAGAGCAGTTGTTGGACGCTCAATCCTTTTCCCCCGGCCAGCCCTTCGATATCCTGGGTCCATTCCCAAACCCAGGTTGCCGGCTTCGTAGGCAGGCACCTTGCCCCTGCGCCTGCGGGCCGGCTCTTAGATCCCTTATTTTAGTTTAAGACCAGCTTATTAAGTGAGAACCGTTTCTCTAAGGACTTAAAGTCATTTTTTAGGTCACAACATAGTTTTGCTTGTTGTGCACTACTGGTGTAGATAACAGCACCGTCAGCCTATAAGAGCACCCTAGATGTCTTAGTTTATTTTGTTTTTGTTAATGAGGTAGGTGACAAGTCAGGTTTAAGTTTATTTGTTCTATTATAAGTCTTTACGATACAAAGAACAGATATACAATCATCTATCACATCAAAAATAAAAATATACACAGTATATACATAACATTCCAAATAAGCACTTAAAATAATGCCATGTACTGTAAAAATCGAGCCTATTAGGAGTTTATAGAAGCAATACATGTTCATCTGTTCAGTTTATAAATATCGTTGTAGCCAACTAAGCCATTTTCCATGACAAAGGTGACCTAAGACATGTTTCCCTTTTAACTACCAAGTGAATTCTGTCCGTCATATGGGGAAATAACCCAGAAAATATGTCTAAACTCCAGGGATGGAATCTCCATAAAACCCACTGCCAGTTACCACAAACACACATAACATTTCAGATAACATTTCAAATATTTTCTGAGGTAAATTATACCGTATAGTCCATTTATGTTTTAACAGGACTCCACCAGTTTTACATCCCACTTGAATACCACTGAGTAATTACCCTATAGGTTCATTTTACCACTATGTACCATATACCAGTTTATGATTAGTGGGCACCAACTTGGAAATTAAGAACCTGGAACACTCATAAACTGGTAAAAATGCAGGATGACAATTAGTCCTATCCCGTCATACACAATTTGACCTATACACGTTTCTTCACTCCATACTCACCCTACTAAGAAACATGTGCTGGAACTTGCAGTATTATACAAAAATGTCTTTCCCAAGCTTTCAGGCACAACCATGAGATCCCCATGCATAAGACAAACACTTGTGCAAAAGTACAGTAACAAGGTCATTTCAGTTAACGAGATCATGAGCAGCAGCTTAACAAATTAGGTAACTCAGTGCATACTAAAGATCTTAATCAGCAGAGCCCCCAAATGTTTTGGATAGTGTTGTTTCACATATTTCAAGGCATTATTACAACACTCTGGCACTACAGAATGCATAAAAACTGAATTAAATTAAAAATCGATTATATGCAGATTTTTTTTTTGTTTTGTTTTAGTTCACGCAAGCAATACTGTCCTTCTTAAAAATTCAAACTGTTATATATGTCCTTAAGATCTGTGCGTGATTCAAACATGTTCATAAATCCAGCTCCTAAAAAGCCCACCTAAGGACAAGTGTTTAACATTTCAAGTTGGATTAAAAATAAATTACAGTCAAACAGAGAAAATGAACAGCTCCTTTTATACTTACAAGCCCATCAGTTTACAGACTGAGGATGGGAGGCTCTGTTCACACAAGGGAGTTCAGCAATCCTCAAATGTGGTTAAATGGCTCTATTATACTCTTGAGCCCATAAACCATAAATTATTAGCAAAAGGTAGCAGGGGTTATGTGACTCCAAACATGCCCAAGAGTTAAACGATTAGTATGGACAAAGGCAGCATCAAGGTTACAAAAGGGTAAGGGAAGTGTCTCGGAGCTCCTCGTCTAAACTGTTCTGGGTTGTTGCTAATTCAAGTGAAAAGAAGTCACTTCTGTTTGATTTTATAAGACCGTCAGTATAAGGCTCCTATTTCATGGAGTCCTTAATAGCAAGTACTTGCAGGCAAGAGAACAGGTGAAGATCAAGCTCCGTGTACAAACTGGAGACCAACTTATTGTTTAGTAATATATAAAGCCCAAAAATCACGGACCAAAAAAGGAGTCTTGTAGCTCCCTAATATTAGACTTTTAAAGCCTTTATAGCCTTACCCCAGTGGCCAAACCAGCAATTTTGTTCATACACTAGTGTGAGCATATAAGCAACCCCGAAAATGAATGCAGTACCTCTGAAAGGAGCTCATTTCAGAGCCAGTTTCCATTGTCGCCAATACAGCATCTCTGCTTAAAGCAGCCTTGGGGATTAATACAACCAGCTACAGACCAGCTCGGTTCTCATTCTTGTTCTTAAATCAGATATCCGAACATTAAAATCTCCACACGGGCCTCCTTGTCCTGTATTCCTTTCCCTCCAGTTTGCGATATTTCCATTATAATTCATCATCATCCACTGGATGTCAGTAAAAGCAACCTGTGAAATAAAAGGAATAAAATGCTTCTCTGAGCGTAGTAAATTTCAAAGAGGTATGCTGGATCCCCCCCCAATCCCTGGCAAGCTGGCATACCTTTAATTAAAGCAGAATAGGCACATCAACACAAGCAGTATGGCACTGATTCCTCCTGTGTCCATTCCTTCTCAAGCCCAGTCACCTCTCTTCTGCTGGGGAGAAAATGCCGCTGTAGCCTTAAAAAAAGTCACACATCGTCCTGGTTCAAACTAATGAGGCCGATAGCATCAGACTCGTGAAAACCGTGTTTTTTTTCGGTGTTATGCTAAAATAACCCCTCAACTAGAGTTTTGAGACAAATATAGTAAGAGTTTCATTCAGCTAGTATGGAATAAAACTGAATGTTTAAGAAACGCCAAAACGCCAAGACACACACTGTGTGACGAGGAGCAGAGCACCATCACCCACCGTCTTGCTGCTCTGCCCCCGATCTCATATGCAAAGAGAAGTTCCATTGTGGAACTAGAACCACCAGGTAGGTGCATGAGACAGTGAATGCATATTTTCAGGCATGACCCAGGAGGGTACAAACATCAGTTAAATTTATTCTTCACATGCAGTACTATATAATGCTAAAGATAACAATACAATACAGATGTGACAAGAATAACAATGTCTTATAGAGCAGGTAAAGTGCATAACAGCACAGGTAGAGCAAACATGAGTACACTGCAAAATACGTAATGCATCGCATACAGTTTTACAAAGTTAAAGATAATAAAATACAAATGTGACAAGAGTGAACAACAGTACAAAGCAATGAGTAAACAGGCAGGAGCATTGCAGCGCAAGTAAAGCAAACGTGAATACACTGGTAATGGCAAAACAGTCAAACTACCAGTACAAGTACTTAGTGGGCTGTTAATCCTGTTAGAGCTTCCCTGTTGAATTATATGGGTCATTAATTTCTATTTAATAAAACATATTTCAGTTGTTAGTAACTGTTGAAGCATCATGTACTGTATAATTGATCCAGTCAGTCCAATTGCACAAACGAACACATCACAACAAAGACCAAAGACTGGGTTATTGAATGCAAATAAACTAGCATAACTCAGCAGTGTTGTCATCTGTCATTCTCTGGAGTACATCGAAGGTTTATCTAAAAGTGTGATCTAGGACTGCAGTCCACTAAAACTACAAGTTTGTCTGGAACTTTGGTCTAGGGACAGCAGTTCACTTATAAGGTATGTGTACTCCACCACTCCACCTTTGACCGATGACCATAAATATGACTGTATATAAAAGGAACTACAGAAGCAAATGGTAATGTGAATGTAACTGGGCACCGAGCCGAATATTCCATGAGGTGTGCCAGTGAGAATATATGCTATACAGCGGGAAAGGGGGGAGTGAATATCTCCCAAATTATTAGTCAGAATAATTAATTTTCTGCAAAAGTTGGCATTATGATATGACATGTGCTGAGAGGCAGGGACAATACCAAAACATGTTACATGGTGGTGGGAGAAGGGGGGCGAGGGACAATCCCCCGCATTGTACAGTATTTCCCTGAAAGTTACTACTACCTGCAAAGTCTGCCTAATTGTTTTACCGAGGGCAACATTCATCGTCATCACAAACCCTGATCCTGGGGGGCAGACACAAAGATAAAAAGTGTAAGAGTCTGCAGAAATATATTGATGGCTCCTTTAATTTTCGTAGAGAAAGCAGATCCCACAGAGAACTGCACACTTTCTTGGGTGCAGAATCTTCTTTGGGGATCCACTGTCCCCACACAGAATGAAGCTCATCTCTAAAAAACATAAAGAATAACCTAATATGCAGAAATGTAATTGACATAAGGATAGGCCCTAAATCTGAGGGGCCCAATAGGTACCCTCAAACAAAGACATATAATGCCCATCAAGCAGGCTGTGAACCACCAAACAGGATTAGTGAGCACTAATCACTAGGGAGCTCATCACAGTACCAATGGGGTATAATTCCGCATGGTTGGCATGCCTCACACTATGAGGGCTTCTGTTGAGTTGTACAGGCAGCCTACTGTAACCCAGTCATGGACCTATGGCAGTACAGTGACACCTGGTGGTCGATGACAGTGTACCCTCACCCCACCCCATGTCATACGAATGCGGAAATGCAGGGGACAGTTGCAAAAGGGATGCATGGTTGTTGGTTATAGATGTTAAAGTTATACTCAGTGAAAATAAGGAAGAAAGCAGGCAGTATCATGAGATGGAATGTGTTTCTATGTGTTTGTTTTGTGTCTGTGTTGCAGTTCATTATGTTCACAGGACAAGACCATAACAATGATCAGACAAAGCATGATAGAACAAGACACCTACAGTAAATGCATTAGGGAACATGCTCAGGTTTGGGACTTGATAGTAATCAGAGCTGCTAACATCAATCATAAAAGGCATTAAATAACACAAAACATATAACATCGAACATTAAAGGGTGAGGGACACCTAACAAATGAATGAAAGTAATTAGACATTTGAAAACCTTGGGGACACAAGTAGCATACATTCAAGAAACGCATGCACCAACAGCAGAGATTGATGTAGCGAGGAGAGGGTGGGTGGGGTATGCTTATGGAGCAGGAAGTAGCAACAGAAGAGCTGGGGTTGCAGTTCTGATAGCACAGTCTATCCTTTTCTGACTATTACAAGCACATATGGATGAAGAAAAGACATATATCTTCCTCAGATGCCTACTAGCACTCAGTGAGGTCCTATTGGGCAACATATGTGAGCCTAACACTGAAAACCCTACCTTCTTTATGGAAATCTTAAAATTGCAGCAGGCTGCACACACCTGCACATGGTAATTAGGAGAGAATGGAACATCACCAGAAATGACCAGATTGACAAATCCAGTGCCATTAGAAGAGGTCTAACCCTGCGGCAATGAGCACTGAAGGACTTAATCATTACAGTGGATCTCATGGATATCTGGAGAACACATAGTCCCACCTTATGAGATTATACAATACATTCCATTCCTCACAACACATACTTGAGAATAGACTCCCTAGTAAGTACCACTGTGCTTCCTGGCATGAACATGTGTTAGATTCAAAGCACAGTCATTTCCGATCATGCTACAGTCCTCTTATCAGTAAGACATGTAACGAACACAGATACAGACAAGAGGTGGAGGTTGAACAACTATCTTCTACAGGATGACTGGATCCTACAGAAAATCAAAGAAAAAAACAATCAGTTCTTTGAGATATATAACGATATGGATACAGATGTGAAAAATATATGAAGGGCATATAAGTGCACTATAAGAGGAGAACTTATTAGGCTAGCCACAGGAAGGAAGAGAAAACCAGAGGAGAAAGAAGACTCACTTCTAGAACAATAAGATCCCAGGAGCAAAACCTATCGGGAACCACCAGAGAAGCAAAGTGATTACAACTCAACAAAAATATAGCAGAATATAACAAAATTAACGAGAAAAGGTAGAACATGCAATCTGCATATCGAAGATGAAATACATAGACTAAGGACTTGGCAAGGTTGGAGGAATGGCCAGAAGTATGGCAGCTTAGATTCAAGACAAAGAAGTGCAAAGTAATGCAGCTGGGAAACAAAAACCCAGGGGAAGAGTACACATTGGGGGGGTATTAACAACAATAAAAATGGAAAGGGACCTTGGGGTAGTCATATCAGATGGCCTAAAGGTAAGCAAGCAATGTGAGAAGGCAGTAAGGAGGGCATGGGGGATAGTGGGATGTATAGGGAGAGGCATCACCTGTAGAAAACAGGAAGTTGTTATCCCTCTGTACAGGCAGTTGGTGAGACCCCATCTGGAGTACTGCGTGCAGTTCTGTAGACCCCATCTCTGCAAGGACATAGACAGGATAGAGGCAGTCCAGAGGAGGGCAACTAAAATGGTACAGGGTCTGCAACAGAAGTCATATGAAGAAAGACTAAAGGAACTTAATATGTATACCCTCGAGGAAAGGGGGGCGTGATAGAAACTTTCAAGTACCTCGAGGGAATCAACAAAGTCCAAGAGGGTAGCACATTACAGAAAGAGATGTGCAAGAACAAGGGGGTACAATTTGAAGATAGAGGGGAGATGGCTCAGGGGCAATGTGAGGGAGTATTTTTTCACAAGGAGGGTGGTGGATGCATGGAACGACCTTCTTGAGGAGGTTTGTGGGATCAAAAACAGTGGGACAATTCAAGAATGCGTGGGACAGACATAACACAGTTCTGGTGGGGGGGTTAGGAAGAAGTAGGTTGTTGGTTAACTAGGATCTGCAGCTTATCCAATAGGTAGGAAAATGGGCAGACTGGGTGGGATAAGCGGGCCTTATCAGCCATCAAAGTCTGTGTTTCTATGTTAAGGTGAGAAAGCTTGGAAACTCCTGGCAATCCAGCTGAAGCAAAAAGAAACTAAGAGAATTATAAAATCCATAACCTCATCCAAACACCACAAAACACTTATAAAACCAAGGGATATAGCAAAAGAATTTTAACAGTTCTTCAGAGAACTCTACATGGAGGACTTAAAGAACAATTGCGCAATAAGAAGAATTAAAGTTGGAGACCAAATGTACTCTTTGTCAGCATATGCAGAGGACATCCTCCTTCACCGAGAACAACCACAGAAATCCATCCCAGCAAGCCTACAAACCATCTCACAATTCAGGCAGATATCGGGGTATAAGCTAAATATGAACAAAACAATCATTATGCCACTAAATCACAGAATACTAAAATCAGAAGTGATGCAGTGGGGCAGAATGTGGTCAACAGGCAATATCAAATACCTCAGGATACAGCTGTCAAGAACAGCCTTGAAGCGTACTGAACTAAATTTCGCCAAGCTGTACCAAGACGTTAAGCAAGAGCTAATGTGGTGGACCAGATTGCTGCAAACACTATAGGGCAGAATATCCACACTTAAAATGAACATCTTGCCCTGGTTACTATACCCAATATCGATGCTAGAAATATGCCTGCTGAATAAGCAAGCAATAAGACACAAGGAGGTGTGGGCTATGGTTTGATAAGAGCATGCCCCAAGTGTGTTATGAGGCATGAGGTGCTTGCATTGAGTGCCTTTAGCAACTGGGAAATGCTCTTATCAGGCCATAACCCACACGTCTGAGTGTCTTATTGTGCTTATAAAATGGGCCCCCAGTAAAGAAGTTAATTTAAAAAAATGCACATACAACGTGTACATAAAAAACATAAAAATATGATCAGTAGAGAATAATAGAAAATAGTCCCTGTTATTGTGTTTGACTGGACATCTTTAATGAAAACCTAGTAGAGGAGGATGGTGTCTGTCTTTGTCTACGCTCTCCTTAGCTGCCCCCACGCACAAACACTCAAAATCATTTTTTATTTTGTTTTGTTATATTTCTTACTTTGCCCTGCCCAGTTTGAACTACAGTCACGGGGAGTGACCGTGTCCCATATTGGGTGATGCATTTACTGTGGTGTTTCTTGCCCCCCCTCCAAGATACACAAAGTATTATTAGCATTTGAGTGTAGTTTTATTATTACTATTGTTTTACCTTTCTCTCCTTACATAAATGGTTTCTTTTTTATGAAACTGCTGGCTTTACTGGGAGCGAGCATGAGGTAGCCACTTCCTGCTTTGCAGTTGTGAAACCACAAGATTCAGTGAGGTACAACAACATACTTGCTTCATTTTTGAGCTCCTAATAATGGGTGCACTTTTTATTTCTGGATTGTTGCAGCCAGCAATTATAGAAGAGGGGGGGGGATGGAGTCCACAGATGCCAGAAATGGTCAGTGTCTTCCGTGGCGGTATCCAGAGCTGGACATGCGACAAGGGACTGGTAGTGGAGTCAAATAAAATAACGTAGCTGACTGAATAAATATTTATGGCTTTTGCGGGAAGAGGACCTTGAATACAGTAGCGGCCTAGGAACGGGTCTGGGTATTGTTTTGAAAGCTGTTGCCCCCAGCTGCTGACACGCTCACCGTAGCAGAATTTGAAAAGCCAATCGTGCTTCCCTCACTTGTTTGCGATTGGCATTATTGAGAGCACTGCAGGTCAGAATTAATTTTACAAACAAAATATTATAGGGAACTAGTAAGCGAGACAGTTTGTGTGTGTGTGTTGGCGGGGGGGGGGCACGTCCGATGCCAAAAGAACATGGTCGTCTGTGCTCAGTGGAATTCAGGACAAGTTGGTACACTGATACTTATTGTGATTGGGCATTGCCTGACACAGTTAGTGCCAGTTGGCAGGTTATGTCCTGACAAGGACACAGCTGAAAACAACTTTCAGCCAATCAGGCTTTCTATTCCTCATTTTATAAATGGTTTCACTGCCTCAGAATAATCTTCTCAGACTTTCTATGGGAGAAGAAAACACTGAGAATAGCATATATTTATTTATTTGTTTATTTAAAAGTTAGTGACCAGGAAAGGCACCATGAGCAGAAGCTCATTTCCAGGTGCAACCTGGGGGAGGGGGTACAAAAGAAGAGCACAGCATTGACAACAGAGTTGTAACAAAATGTGGGGAAATTATACATAATATAAAAAGAGAGAAATGCTGTTTACAATAGACTAATATTTACAAACAATATTTATATGGTTATATACAGTAGTTGCAGAAAGAGGAGCCGGGAACAATGTAACTGAGGTAAATGAGTACTAGGAAGGAGAACAGATACAGGAAGTAGTAAGGGTTGGCTTGAGTAGGCGCTTGAGGGCAGGGAAGGAGGGATCTGTATATCAATCTGACACTGCCCATAGAAATGGGTGGACTGCAACTTCCAAACATATACCTGTATTACCTTGCAGCACAAGTCACCAAGTTCCTAAACTGAAGCACTCCCACGATGGGGAATAAACCCAACAGATGGGGATAGGGTCACTGTCCAGGACCCAAAGCAAATACCTTTAACTCAGCATTCAACGACACCACCCATGGCCCTGGCTCTTCCCCAGACAACTCCCCCTTCTACTTTAAGAGGGTCACGCTGAAAGAATCCAAAATGTACCTCCTAAAGGTGCTTGGGAAATCCTGTTTCAGTAATGACACCCTCGATCTCAAACTACTTCACTTATCACTTGATGCTGTCCTTTTGCCACTCACAAAAATCATGAACCTGTCGCTCTGTCTCAGGCAATTCCTGTCATGATAGAAACACCAATTACTGTCCAATTTTGATCTTCCCAGCCTTTCCAAAGTGCTAGAACACATAGTCTCAGTCCAACTCACTGAATACCTGGCCAAGTATGATATCCAGTGCCCAGACCAGCATGGCTTTAGGAAAAGTCATAGCACTACATCCGCCCTCATGGTGTTCACGGATTACATTCACAATGCACTCGACCATAGCCACTTGGTGGGATCAGTGTATATTGATCTCACCAAGGCATTTGACATGGTCAGTCACACCCTGCTACTAGAATCTTTCCATGACTCAGGAATCTCCCCAGGAGTTGTAGGCTGGTTTAAAAATTACCTTGCTGATAAGTCACAACAAGTAAAGATCGGTGAAGCTATATCCTCACCCAACCTGTACATTATGGTGTCCCACAAGGCTCAATTCTGGGCCCCCTCCTCTTCAGCCTCTTTCTCCACCCCCTCCCGCAAGTCTGTATCACTAACCTCTTCCTCTGTGCAGACAATGCTGTGCTATTCTCCAGCAGTGCCGAACCCCTGTCCCTGGGCAAACGTTTACAATCTGACTTTGAAGCCACAGAGTGCTGGTTCTCCCAGCACAAGCTGATCATGAACTATAAAGAAAACAAAGTCAATGCTCTTCGCTAGTCCCCAGAACAAACAGAAGTCAGTTCCCCTTACCATCACTAACAATGTCAGTGTCCCTATTGAGCAGGTCCACTCCTTTAAACACCTGGGAATTTCCCTTGACAGTGCCCTGTCATACACAGAGCATGTCAGCAATGCATCAAATGTAGTTAACGCAAGAATAGGGATACTATACAGGCATAGGCACAACATGACCCAGGACGCCCTAACCACTGTAGTCACCAGCTCAGTACTCTCTGTCATTGACTATGGCCTAATCATCTATGGTTCTGCCACTGATACAATACTCAAACCTATTCACACTGCCCTCAACAAATCCTGCTGGCTAATCACTGGTGCCCACAAACGCACTGTAAGAGGTCTAAACCTCACTTTCAGGTTCTTGGCAATATTGGGAATGCAAGTAATCACAAACAAGCTGCATTCGAGTAATAAACAAGTTTATTACTACAAAAGGGATAAATCACAGTTGCCCTAAGCAGTTCTTACCAATACGAACAGGGAGCCAGTGCTAAGCGTTCCCTACACCTCAAGGTTTCTCTGTAGTCTCTTGGGATCCTCGGTCTCCGAGGTGTAAAGCCTGTGCATAACATTATATACCTGTGATAATTACTATGGTTACTAAAAGATAGAAACATTTCTAGTTACAGAGATGAGCCCTATTGGCTAAATTAGAGGTGGCTCCACGGTCCAAGATAACATTATATAATTCTGTAAAGTCATCAGTTTTAGAACAAAGAGGTTCTTATACAGAATCTTACATAACAAGGTGTAGTGGTGCACATCACCAAAGGATGGCAATGTTGCCTTACATATTATAATTACTTCAAGGACAGGTGTCTTGGCATTTGACAAGTAAGAAATAGACAGAAAATACATGGTAAAATATGTGTGCATTAGCAAGCAAAGTGGATTACAACAATATGCATTTATATCCTGACATCTACTCTTGTACGGTAGACGCCCTAGCCCTATGTGTTAGTATAGCCTATGCCTAAACGTTAGCTGTCCACGGTGTACCCCTGAGGGTATCAATTAGGGTGCAGGGACCTCGTGTAACAGCACCCACACATGTGAATTATACACCCTCTCCAACTGGTTGACCCTCAAAAGTAGGCTCATATATCATAACTGCCTGCTCATGAAAAAAATCAACCTGGAACTAACCTCATTCGCCTCCCTGCCTTTTCTAAATTGTGCTATAAAAATCCATGGTACCAGGAGCTGCTCTAGACTTGCATACCAGACTCCTTACTGCCGTACCTCCTAGGCCCAATGGTCCTTCAGGTACCGGGCTCCCAGCTGGCTAAATAGTCTCCCCTCACACGTTCTTGATATTCCTAAGATTGGCCCATTCAAACATAAACTTAAAGAACACCTGTATGCACTTAGTGGCTGTGACTGTCCCTCTTAGCCTTCCCCCCCAGTAGTAGCATCCCCAGCTCCTATTCCTGCATTCTCCCTCCCTTCCTCACGTCACCTCACTCCCCTTCCCTTATTCTTACTTCACATACTCCCCCACCTAACCTATTCACCCCAACCTCCTCTTCCTCATTCCCTGTGTCCTCCACACTGTACCTGTACCCCCTCCATCCACCTACAAGCCTCCCAGTCTCTACCTCCCCATAACCCTTGCCCAGCTCACCTCTCCCCTCAGACAAGCCTCCCTGCCTACCAGATCACACAGCTTGACAAGGTCATAGTTCTGACCACTCTCTTAAGCCCCGTTTACACTGCCGACTTTGCAGTGCATCAACCCATGTGCACCAGTTGATGCTCTGCAAAGTCAGCAGTGTAAATATGGCCAGGAGCACCCTATGTGCCCATCAGATCTTTTTTGATCTGACTCAGTTATGGGATCAGTAGCGAACAAGCGCATTAAATGGTGGTGAATGTTTGTTGTTCTCGCTCACATAAAGGCCATTTTTTTCATAAAAATGGTTACTTCACACACCCTCCTCGAGTAACTCTGCAGCGCTGGCGGCAGACTCTGTGAACGGAACGGAGCCGACATCGGGAAGGGAGTGGTGCACATGAGACAGCGCTGCCGCCGTGTAAACATGGCTTTAGCCCAACCTCCTGAAGATTCTTCTCCTATGAACCACACCATTCTGGTTTTAATCTATGTACTGTAATTTACTATATTATTTAATGTACTGTAAATGCCTTATTTTACCCTCATTGTGCAATGTCTTCCACATGTTTAGCTAATCTCTGTTATATTTTATTTATTTTATTTATTTAGCTTTTGTTGACCGGGTAAGTGCACTAGACAAATCCTGCCTATTTTCAGGCACGACCCGGGGGGAGGGGGATACAGATGAATGCCAACTGACCTTGAACCAGATTAAGCTGTTGGTGGTATTTTTTTTTTAGTGAATGAGGGAAATTTGGCCAGGACACCGGGGGAATTCCCCTACTCTGCTGCTGCATTGCTGCCAGTAGGGGGCCAGGCCATTTCCAAGATGGCTGCTCCAAGTGAACCAAGGAAGGTGGAGGAAGCAAGTGGAGTAGGAGAGCCAGCCTCAACTCTTACTCCAGGCTTAGTAGAGGCTTCAGCCGTGGATATGGCTGAGAGATTCGGATGCAGATTTTCAAGATGCCTTTGTGGAATGGGAACAAGCTGTAGTGGATTATAAAAAGAAGAAAGTGGTCAAGTTATTGTTTCTTTACAAACTGAAATGGAATCGGTGAGATTTGAACCTGAGTCTGGGAGCAAACCAGTTCTTCCTAGCAAGCAGGCTGGTGCTCCTATTCGTGGAGACTCTGGAACTGTTTCAAACTCTAAAAATAAAGAAGAGTTTATTCTTTTAAATGAGCCTGTGGAGGCGTGTTGTTTCAGCGAACAGAGGACTTCAAACGGAGAAAATGCGACAAAGGATCACAGGATGTCGGCTCAAAACGAAGAGCTTCTGGAAGGTACTGTGCCTGTGTCTAAAATCATTTCCACTGATACTGTTAGTGTTGAGCGAATCCCTTTGATTTTAAAATACAGACTTGTTCCGGTCTTTGAAGCTCCGTGAGAAGCCGCGCGAGCTTGTTAATGATGCCAGGTGCTCTAATGACAGCACTGATAGCTCTAAGGCTGAGCTGGTTTGCTTAGCCCGCAGCAGAAAGAAAATTTCAGTAGGGCTTGAGATGTGGCGTGACAAAAGCAGGAGTACGCTTTAAATCAAATACAGGCTGGCAGTGTTTTCGTGGTTAATAGCGAGTGCCTACAGCTAGCTCAATTACAGAAGACACAAATTGCAAAGGTGGAAAATCTGGCGACCTGAGTAATGATTCAGTTTTGTTTTCCCCTTTGGAGACAAAGAGAACCACACCTAAACAAAATGACTGGTTTTGTCTTTAAACACCAGAATAAGGAGAACTCTTTATCTGACCCAACAGTAACTTATCAGTCGTCTGCAGGTTCTAGCGAGGGGTTACTGAATTTTTTCCCCAATAATAAAAACAAAAAAAAAGAAGAAGAGGAGTCAAATTCAAATATTCCAATGACTGCTTCCCCTCAGGTACAAAATGAAGGAACACATGTTACTTGGTCACCACAAAAAGCTTTATGTGAGGCTGGGTGGAAACAAACAGTCTCAGGGGAATGGAAGCCTGACCCTGCATGGGATTTGAACTCAACCTTATCGCAGCACTCTCCAGAATGGTTTCCAGTTTGTCAACAGCAGAAAGGGTCAGAGTGTGAGATGAATAATAAATTAGAGAAATAATCTTTACATCCTCCTTCTGGTACTTCTAGCCTGAACAATCATTCTGCTTTACTATTACAATGGCAGGAACCTATGCAGAAGAATTCAATTGCGGTTAATGTGCAGCCCCCCCCTTCTTCTGCTCAGAAACCTTTGATGTCCGAACTATTTTCAAATTCCCATAGGAAGCTGCTCAAGGCGTAATGCCATAAGATTGAGATATAAAGGAGGGTTGGAAGTAAGGCCCGATAGGTATTATGTGGGCAAAACCTTACTAAAAGACTCATTAAAGTTTACACATAGGATGTTTATGCTTTCATAAATATTTCAGGGGAAGACAATTATGACATCAGTTTCGTTCTCAACATGCTTTAGACCTGTTTTGGGTTAGTACAACCAAGTTAAGTTTTTACCTGTTTGGACGCCCTTTATTGTTATTCCCTATCTAAACCACTACTTAAATTTGTCACAATCATGTTTCGAACGAGGGAGTTTGGGTAGAGGATATAACATTTTGGTTAAAGAAAAATGTGAGGTATTAAGTGAGCCAGAGCCTATCTTAGATATAGAGGGTTTCTGGACTGGTGGATGGAAGTATAAGTTAAACTAAGGCAGTCAGAGACAGGATTGAACATATTCCTAATTCTTTTCTTTTGGGGAAAGATAGAGGGGTATGTTTTATAGTGGACAACCTGTGCATGCTACAAATGTGGTGCTAGAACACATCTTTCAAGTGTCTGTGACAAACCTCACTGTGACAATTGTGGAGAGATAGGGCATTTAACTATATTTTGCAATAACCAAGCTAGCTGTGAGTTATGTGAAGCTAAAGGTCATACATTTAAAATGTGTCCATGGGCTGCTCAAAGGACAGCACAATGTTCTAATTCGAGGTTTTCATACAGAAAGCACAAGACACCATGGCTAAAGCTTCCTCACAGTGTGAGCATTCCCATCCCAGGCTACTACTCAGGCTAAAAGACAACTGACTCAAAAGAGGGTTAAAAGATAAGGGTTTGGATAAGGGTGGGGATAAGGAAAGCTATTTTCAGCAGGTAGGGCGGGTAGGCTGGAATCACCTTCAGATGGGGAAGGGTTAAAGAAGGATAGCATGGTTCTTCATAGCCTTTCAGAATTTCCCCGGTTTGTTATGAGGAAGGAGCAATTAAGGAGGTGGGTTCTGTAGCACAGTAAGTAAATCAGCGGTGAGGTTGCCCCAGAGAAGATCTACTAGAAATCTACTCAAAACTCCCCTCCCCTTGGTAGTTCAGATTGAAACTAGTAACTCTTATGCAGCTCTGTTCTCTTCATGGGGTAATACTGAGATAGAGGTTGAAGACTCGATTCTCAAAAATCCTCCTTTTCATCTAGGTCTCAAATTTTTGATAACTATAAGGACAAGAAAAAGAAAAAGAGGAAAAAATAATGATTGGCTTCTTTAAAAATGGCTATGAGTTTGGCATGGGGTTCTTTAAATGTTCATAGTTTATTAAATAAGGTCAAAAGACAAGCCCTTTTTTATTACATTCACGACTTTCCAATTTCTGTATGCTTCTTGCAGGAAACATGGATGTATTCCATAGAACAGTCGGTATCTTTTAAAAGAGAGTGGTTCTGGGGCCCCTCATTTTGGTCTTTTGGAGAGGACTCTGCTGATGGTATAGGAACTGTATTTAACTCATTTGACTTTCAACTGCATAATCTAATTGATTTAATACCAGGAAGGGTTCTGATCGTGGATGGGAAGTGGCAAGGGTTATGTTTTAGGTTCATTAATATCTATAACCCCCAAACGAAAGCGGGTAGGGTAAATTGCTTAAAAATGGTCCAGCCTTTTTTACTAACAACTGTTAGAATATTATGGGGAGGTGACTTTAATTGTCCTATTTCAGCTCATTCTAAATCTAAAACTAAAAAACATACTGTGATACTAATGCTTTAGAAAATTATTAAGGAGGCTGGTCTTTTGAATTGTAATAATGGTATGCAGGCAGGGGTAGCTTTTCCTTTAAAAGGGGACATGTTTTACTTTAATTGATCATATGTTTGTATCAGCTAATATGCAATTAGAGTCCTTTAAAATATTTCCTTGTGAGTTTTCTGATCATTCCCTTTTATTTAGTATTTTTGTCTTTCGGATGTGAAAGAGTGTAGGCATACTAGATGGAAACTTAATAATTCTTCTTTGGATCTTCCTTTTATTCAAGCAGGAGTAAAATACCTTTTAAGTGCTAGATTATCGGTGGCCTTCTTATATTCAGACCTAGGAGATTGGTGGTTGGAAACAAAAGCTGATTTAAGAAATTGGTTCAAATCTCAAGGAGTTAAAACAAAAATCACAATTTTCTCGTTACTTAGGCATTAGGCAACAATTACAGAGGCTCATGACCATAGCTTATACGTCTAGGTATGACTATTCTGAACAAATTGCTAACCTAAAAGCTAAGATGAGAATTTTCAATATGACAGAGGCAAAACCATGCAAGCCATTTTAACTAATGGAATTAAAAATCACCTATTGGAGATCCTTTTGTGATGTGTAAACAACTAAGAAAGCTACAAGAATGGAGTTACTGAGAAGCGGATGGTAGTATGGCTTCTTCTGTATCTCATTTATGAGAAGTGATTGTAGACCACTATCGCTCTTTAGAACCCCTAGAAAAGATTTCAATCTCTTCTATGGATGCTTACTTAAAGGAGATTGTGATCCCAGGTGATCAGTTAAGGAGACAGGAAGTATGGGGCCCAATTACACAGATAGAAATCTTGAACTCCATTAGGCTTTTGAAATTGAATATTTCACCAGGGATAGATGGGATTTCTAATAATCTTTATAAAAAATTTGCTGAACAATTAAGTCAGTGCCTTTTTCTACTGTTCAAATTTTTTCTAGATAAAGCCATTATTTTTCCTTCCTTTTCAGAAGGATTATTAATTTACATTTTTAAATCAGGAGACAAGCAAAACATTGCTAACTGGAGACCAATTACTCTTTTAAATTCAGATTATAAAATATTTACTTGTATTTTAAATAATAGATTAAAAAATTATGCGAAAGGAGTTATTTCACCTTACCAATATTGTGGATTACCTGATAGACGAGTTCAGTCTGCTCTTATGTTAATTAGGGATGTTATTGAGCATCTCTCTGATATAGGATCGACGAGATGTTTAATGACTGCAGACTTGGATAAAGCCTTTGATAGAGTCTATTTGCCCTTTCTCTTCCTCACGCTTAAACACTATGGGTGCCAAACCAATTAGTGGATATCATAGAGAAATTGTATGATAGTTATTTTGTGTTTCCATATTTAAAAGGTTATAAGGCAGAATGTTTTAGATTAAATACAGGCGTTAGTCAAGGGTGCCCGCTTAGCCCTCTTCTTTATATTTTGCTTTAGATCCCTTTCTACAAATTATAGCTTCAAGTCAGAAATGGAAGGGTATGACAGTCAATAATAGATCAGATTTGCAATTAAGAATCCAGGCCTATGCTGATGACTTAGTAATATACCTTGAGGATTATGCTTCAGTAACCCATTTTGTGTCAGCCTTCAAGGACTTTTCCAAGGTATCTAATGCAAAATTAATTTAAATAAAACTAAGGATTATTAATGGGTGCAACAGGGATTAATGAGGTATGGCAGGAGGGCATTTATATTTCTAGGATTCCTCTTAAAATAGTAGGAATTAAGTTTGGTTCCCAGAACATACCTATTGAGAATTGGGAAAGTGTCATTACAAAAGTAGAGTCTAAAGTGAATAGGTGGAAACAGTGGAAACTATCCAGATTGAAAAGGGTGCAAGTCATTAAACAATTTCTTCTCCCTATGGTACAATATGTAGCCTGATTTTCCCCTTCCAGTGCTTTTGAATCAAAGTTATACAGTTTGTTTTTTCAAATGTTATGGGGCAATCTTAAACTCGTTAAAAGGGTTACACGACTTGATGAAAAATAAGGGTGGATTGGGTATGGTTGATCCAGTTATTTTGTGCGTGCATTATTTCTTGCTAATTCGGTTAAAGAAGGATTAAAAGCAGACTCAAGTGCTGAGGAGACTTGGTATTTAAAAACAATGGGTAAATATTTTAAGAGCTGGCTTAATTTGGCTCCCAAACTAAATCGCTCATTTAGCTGTACCTTTATATTTTAGGCCTTCAGCACAGAAATTGTTTAAATGGCAGATACAAAACAGATAATTTTGAATAACAACATGAAAGGGCTTTACCATTATCTAATGTCAACTGTGCGCCCTTGGAACCAGGATTTAAAATTGCCCTACAGTATTAAATGATAAAGGTTTGGTACAATTAAACAATATTAGGATGCCTCAGAAACAATGGGAAACACAGTGGTTAATTTTCTATGGGAGATTAAATGTCAAAGGTAATGTAAATATAAATCTTTACAGGAGAGAATGTGTCCATACCTAGAATGTATTAATGTGGAGGAATCCATGGAGCATTTTTTCTCAGATGTTCATATGCTATTGGTCTATGGAAGTATTTAGCTAACTTATGGGGATTTATATGGTTATGTAATATGACTTATGATTTATTGATTTTAGGTTGTTATCCAGTTAATTTATCAGAATTCCATGAAGAGACTTTGTCTTTATTCTTGGGGTGTTTAAGATATTATTTATGGCAAGCCAGAGTACAATGGGTTCTTTATCAAAAGAAAATGCCTTATTTTAAGGTTAGTGAATTGATAATTAAGGAGTTAATTCAAATTTATTCTCTAGATGCTTTAAGAGTTACCTCAGGAACCCCATGGAAATGGTGGAAAGGGTTTTTCACTTTATTAAATTTAAGTAAAATGTGGATGTTATAGAAAAGTGTATTTAGCGATAGCCATGAGGGTAAAAGTTGCACAAGTTCTGTTAAATCTACAGTTTCTTATGAATGCTTTGTTTTTGTGGTATTTAAGTAATTATGTTTAATTGTTTTTCTCTCTGTTATTGAGATATTATTTGTTCTAAAATGTGTTATTGTCTTTATGTTATTTTGCCAATAAAAACACCCCTACTCTTTTCGATAAGTGCCATGGGATCTTTAACATCCACCTGAACTACCACCAATCCAGGCAGATGGGACCTCGGTTTAACGTCTCATCCGAAAGACGGCACCTCAGAAGTGCAGCACCCCTCTCATGCTGCACTACAGTGTCAGTACTGGGATATTAACCCAAGTGCCAGAGGTGGGAACTGAACCCACAGCCCTCTGATCTCCTGGCCTCAGAGACGAGTGTGCTACCTACTGAGCCACTGACATTGCATATTAGGGAGTGGTGTGAGGCCAGAGGGTATGGGTTGATGGGGGATTGGGGAGAGACCTGGGAGGATAAGGAGCTGTATGCTACAGATAGACTCCATCTCAATTTGGAGGGGAGGGGAATCTTTAAGTTGAAAATAGAGGGGTTCATTGGTGAAAGGTGGGGTTTAAACTTGTGAAGGGGGGAGGGATGGGAGAAAAGGCTGTCAAGGGGGTGCCGATAAAGGAGGGACTCTGTCTCCACCCCCCTGTGGAGCTGGAGGAGTGCGGGAAAAGGCCGACTGCCGGTAAAGTGCAGACCAGGAGAAAACAGAATCCCCATGGGAACACGAGCAGGGAAATGGAAGTATAGGGAAAGGGTGGAAGGTAGTCCTGCTAAATGCCAGGAGCTTGGGAAATAAAATGCCTGAGCTCCAGGCGATGCTAACTGAGGGAGCAGTGGATGTGGCAGCAGTCACTGAGACCTGGGCCACTGCAGGACACGACTGGGACCTGAACCTGGAGGGTTACACTATGTTCAGGAAGGACAGGGGAGGGAAGAGGAGGAGGGATAGCAATGATAGTCAAAAATCATTGGCTGGTTCACCGGGCGCAGCGGTTGATTTCGCTATACGCCAGCGACCCGGTTCGGAAACGACTCGGTAGCTGAGGTCAGTCAGAGGGAGGATCGAGCCCAATGGCTGCTCTCCTCTTCCAGGGGTGGGTGGGATGCAAGTCCCGCTGCAATACCGCCACCTGGGTGACCACAGGTGGAGGTGAAGCGAGACTGCACATAGGGGAGGGAAGGACGTCTGCCGGGGCCGGAGCGCCAAGCACGTCATGGCGACGTGCTCCGCCCCTAGGCCCCCTAGTGCGCGACGTCCGGAGGGTGGGGAAGAAAACCAGGAAAATGCCCCACCAGACCTGGTAGACGGAGCTCCTGGCCACGATCCTCAACGCCTCTGCCGTGCCAGCAGTCAGCATCCCCGACGAAACTCAAGTCACGCCGGGTGAAAGGGCCCCACCCATACCACGCCTGGGGGGTATAGCCAAGGCCTGTGGGGGGATGGACTGCACCTACCGGGTAGTAGGAGCGAGGACGAACCAGGCCGTTGGAGACTCCAGAAGGTGCAGGAGCCTGGTGGTGAGAGAAGGAGGAAAAGAAAAAAACTGCATTGGCATAGCGGGAGTAGAGGAGGCGGAGGGAACCGTGGAGGCCATTTGGGTCACCTTGATAACAAGAGGGGGCAAGAGAGTAAAAATAGGAATGGTGTATAGACCCCCTGCCCTGGCGGAGGAGCTGGAGGAGAGTTTGGTGGCAGATGTTGGGAGACACTGCAGACTGGACAGAAGAACAGTGGTGGTATTGGGGGACTTAAACATGCCAGGAACAGACTGGGAGACTATGACATCCTCTGTGACCAGGGAACAGAGGTTGTTGGATGTCTTTCAGGATACGTTCCTAACTCAGCAGGTGGGGGAACCGACCAGGGAGGCGCGGGTACTGGATGTGGTCCTGGCAGACAGTGACCAGATTGGGGGCCTGGAGGTAAGGGACCCATTGGCGGGGAGTGACCATGCCACGGTCTGGTTCTGCCTGGACCTAGGAGGGCTAGAAGGCTGCACAAAGACGGAGGTAACTGACTTCAGGGGGACAGATTTAAGGAAATGGGAAGGATCCTTATGGAGCAATTGAATGATTGGGTCAGACATGGACGCTTGATAGTAGGTGGAAATCATCAGAGAGGGGTACAGGATGCTACCAGCACCTGTGCAAGAGTAAGATGAAAATGCGTAGGGCCCGAAACTCCTGCTGGTGGACCAGGGAGGTCCAGGAGGTGGTGCGGGAAAGAAGGCAGCCTATAGGCAATTCAAGTGCTCAAGGAGTGAAAGGGATCGAGGGAGGAGCTGATGGCTAGAAGGGCCACTAGGATGGTGAGGCAGCTAAGGAAGGAAGGAGCAGAACCTGGCCAGGGAAATTAGGAGAGGGAACAAGGGGTTCTTCAGATACATTGGGGAAAAATGAAGGGTGAAGGGGCAGATTAGCAGGATTAAATCAGGGGAGAGATGGGCACAAGACCCGGGTGAGCAGGCTGAGGTACTAAATGAGTACTTCACCTCATTTTTCACCAAGGAAAATGGGGGTGCTGCATCATACATGGGAGGAGACAGAATACTGAGGGGGGGACCCTTACCGATCGTGGGTCTGGGAGAGGGGAGGCATCACTGGCAGGAGGGGAGGCCAAGCAGGGAGAAGAGGTACCAAGTGGAAATCACAGCAGAGAGGAGGGAAGCCTCAGCTCCTTAAGACAGAAAAAGCACCGGGCCGGATAAATTACATCCCAGAGTGCTGAAGGAACTTGCAGATGTCCTGGTGAAACCCCTGGGGAGCTTTTCACCATCTCTGAGGACAGGGTGGGTGCCCCAGGACTGGAAGGTGTGACTATAGTGCCTATCCACAAGGGGGGATCAAGGAGGGAACTACAGGCCTGTCAGCCTGACATCGGTGGTGGGCAAGGTGATGGAGGGCATTGTCAAGGAGAGGCTAGGGGGGGACCTGGAAAAGTCAGGGTGCCTGGACGATAGACAGCATGGATTCGTCCTGGGGAAATCATGTCAGACAAACCTTGTGGAGTTCTATGACTGGGTGACGAGTGCCTTGGACCTGGGTAGACAAGTGGACGTCCTCTTTCTAGACTTCAGCAAGGCATTTGACTCTGTTCCTCACGTGGGCCTGTTGAATAAACTGGGAGAAATGGGGGTTGGGAACCAGATAATCAGATGGATAGGCAATTGGCTCCAGGACCGGACCCAGAGGGTCGTAGTTGGCGGATAGTCTCATCCCCAAGGAGGGTCATTAGTGGGTCTCACAGGATCAGTCCTTGACCCTCCTCTTCAACGCCTACATCTCTGACATAAGGACAGGAATCAGGAGTGAGATGAGTCTCTTTGCTGATGACTCAAAACTGGGGCGGTGGTGGATGGGAGGAGGAGGGTGGCCTACAGGGGACCTGGAGGCTCTGGAAAGATGGTCTAGAAAGTGGAAGCTGAGGTTCAATGCAGGAAACAAGGTACTCCACCTGGGGCCAGAAACCCAGGCCAAGTGTACACCCTGGGGAAATGCTACAAGTCTCGGCGGCTGGAGAAGGATCTGGGGTGGTGGTGGATGTCAAGATGAACAACTCGGAGACTTGTAGGAGGGCAGCAGCCAAGGCCAACAGGATGCTGGGATGCATCGCTAGGGGAATCACCTCCAGAAGGATGGAAGTGATACTCCCCCTGTATAACAGCTTGGTGAGGCTGCACCTTGAGTACTGCATGCAGCTTTGGAGGCCACACTTAAAGAGGGACATTACCCTCCTGGAGAGGGTCCAGAGGAGGGCAACCAAAATGATTTGGGGCTTGGGGGACAGGACCTATGAGGAGAGGCTCGAAGAGCGAAATATGTACACATTGAAAGAGAGAAGGGACCAGGGGGACATGATAGAGGTCTTCAGGTACATGAAGAGGGTAAATAGGGAGGAACAGTCAGGGTGCTTCAAGGAAGGAGGAGGGGGCCACCAGAGGCATGGGTGGAAGCTGGAGGGGAAGATTCAGGGAGAAAGGGAGATGCTACTTCACTGAGAGGGTGGTGGAGCCATGGAATGCGCTGCCTAGGGGGCTGGTGGAGGCAGAGACAGTGGAGGGGTTCAAGAGGGGTGGGACAGGTACAGGGGAAGGGTTCTGGAAGCAAAATCCAATGCAGCAAGAATATCCGGAACTGGGAAGGGAGAAGCCAGAGGAGGCGAGGGGGGCAGCAAGGTCAGCACCCAGGGTGGAGGCTGACCAAACAAGCAGACACGAAAGACCGTTAGGCCTATTCTGCTGGCATTTTAGTATGTTAGTATGTTAGTATTATCCTCCATATTAATTAATGTACTGTAATTGCGTTATTTTATCCCTCATTGTACAGTGTCTTTCACATGTTTAGCTATCTCTGTTATATTATCCTCTATGTATTTTTTTTCTGTCTTTTCTGACGTGGAACCTTTGTAAAACAGTCTTTTGGCTCAAAGGTATTAAATCCGAGACTTAAATAAAAATAAATAAATACTTTCCTCAATGGTGGGATATTGCAAAGGAATTATGCTTCTTCATGGGAATTGATGTGAACACCTTACAATGCATAACATGTACCAACTTATCAAAGAAACTAAAGGACACACCAGTAAGGTGGACTGTGAAAACTAAGGCACAAGTGTGCAAACTACTGAATTACAGCCCACAGAAAGACAAACAACAACCAATCAGAATGAACTCCAACATTCATTTAAGACATGAACCCACAACAGACAGACTAGTACAACGAACTGAACTGAAAAACATTGGTCAGCTGCTACTTGGAGACTCAGTAATCCAATTTCACTCCCTTCATGCATTACATGGGCTGAACAATGCACAAATACTCCCATTTCTACAAACAACACACACCATAGTAACATTTCTGGGACCAAAGCCACGGACATTCTCAGATGGATCAGGGTAAAGGCATGCAGTGTCCTTGCAGTACACAACCTTGCTGAAAATTTGCAGTGAATCTCAAAGTATCTTATGCAATTACTAGAAATCAGAATTTCCACGTGTGATGGAAAAATTTAAAACAGATACAGCCTGGGTCAACTTACACAAATACCTTAGATTCAACAAACTGAAGCTTCAGAACTACAAAATCTTGACAAACATGTGCTATACACCGGATAAATGATTTAAAATGAACAAAATAGAGAGCCCAAAGTGCGATACGTAGGACTACTACTGGAACCCTGAAACACATATTATGGGACTGTGAGAAAGCACAACCATTATGGCAAGAAAGTGCTATTAGAACAGACCCTCTACTTGACCTGGATCAAGCATTCACCGCAGAAATTTGTCTTAGAGGAATGGGAGTGGAAATCCTCACTGGAGCACAGATGAGTCACATTACGCTTCATAGCAGGAGTAACCAAACAAATCATTTTAAGACATTGCCGAGACCAGGTAATACCCAGCTACAGTGAATGGCACAGTGAAATTCTAGCAGTCCTACATATGGAAAAAGACAGTGCCAACATGAGACAAACCTTTAAGAGCTGCTCCAGGAAATGGGAAGAGCTACACATACTGCTAGCACTAGCCCCGGTACAACGCAGCACCAAGAACAGAACACAGGGCTATAAAACTTACCAACAGCAGCACAGATCACAGGACCACACACATACGAGACACACACCAAAATAGGAGCAACACAAAATAATGATGTGCTAACACTGTTTACCATACACACAGCAAGTGGCTTAGCACAAAGAAACAATGCATTATTTTGTTTTTATGTAAATGTTACAAATGAGGATAGAACAATGAAACAACAGTGATTTTTAATATGATTTGACAAATTCAAACAGTCATATTGCTGCAGTTAAAAGATACAGTGACACTGTAAATAGTTTAACAAGAGCTTTTCATTGTACAATACATGCTTGCCAAGTTGTTTGTTGTGTAATATGTTGAAAAGGAAAATAATTTAAAAGAAAGAAAGGTAAATGGTTTGTAGTTTTTGTTTTTGTTTTTATTGCTGGTCTTCTTGGCCATGTTATGCAATGACTTTAACACTGTTGAGGTTAAAGGTCTGCAGTCTGCAATCCAACTTTGTTTATATTTGAATGCCGTTTTGTATAACAGCGCACCCACATAGGGATCATTCATTTCATAACAATGGAGTTCTGAACTGACACATTTTTGACATATTTTAAACAAACAGGCTCATCTGAGCAATCCCTATATGTTTGCCTCTTCCTCTTGCATCTGGACAGCAGAAATGTAACTGCCATAGAAGTGGAAATTTTTAAAAAGTACCTTAACATCTGTGGAGGTTAAAGCCATGAGATAAAATTTTATTATCCTCTGGAAAAGTACTCATGGGATGCCTAACACTCAACAGACACACTTAGCAGAACTATTACAGCGCTGCTTTCAACATGTTATGGTTTACATCATGTGATCGTTGCAGTCTCAAGATTTGTCTGAAGAGGATCCTGTTTTGCCCACAGCATGATATTTAGAAGAGGATTAGTCTAAGCAATTTTTCATTTACTGTGAAGGAGGCAAACTACTCTGTCTTTTTTTGGCAGAAACTCATTATATTGGGAGATGCACCTGTAAAGTTAGCTCACAGCAGGGTGCAAACCACAAGAGGAAATCTGTTTCTGTTGTAGAATTCCATACATGCTTTCACTACCTAGACTGAGTTCACTATGCACACATTGGGGCCCAATCCTTAAAAGACAGAAAAGCCCTCAGCAAGTGTAGGATACTCTGTGGTAGCCAGAGATGGCATATCTGTCTTCCCCACCAGCTTTGTGGTGGTGTAGTCAGGGGCAGGGCCACAATCTGTGCTAATCTCTGTGCTACGTGCGCACTGCAGAGTGCTGAGGGAGGCTCAGAGGCTACATCAGGGAGACCATGCCATAATACTGTTGTGCCTCTCTGGCCAGCTGCATCTGCCATTTGGGGGCCTCAAACAGCCCCTCATACCACAGGACACTGCCCACAGCCCTCCAAACCAGCATGGAGAGCTAGAAGACACAGCACACATTTTTTTTAATTTTTTCAATATCCCCATCCATCTATCGCACAAATAGTTCTTATGCTTTTGGGCAGATTAACCTGTATCTGTTGGAAACTGTGCCATGTGTCCATGGCCATAATGGTGTCAAGTCAGTAGTTGCAGCCTTCCTCTGGTGCAAGGTCACCAAGGTGTTCCCAAACCCACGTTCAGGGTTGGCCCTTCTTGTCAGACTGCAGAAGTCTGAGCTTACACTAGCACAGGTAATTGTGTTCCCTGGGCAGAACTTGGCTCTTTTCAGGCTAGAGCATACCTATCACCGGACAGAACCAGGGATCTTCATCCTTTGCCAAATCATTTTTCAGTGGTGACTTTTCTTATCCTTCGAACCTAAAGAATTGTTTTTGTACAGCATTCAAGTTTGCTATGCTCAAATTGTGTCTTAAAGTGAATTGTGACTGTTTAAATTTTTTAAACCCTTGTTAAACATTAGGACTCCTGATGATTATGTCTGATATATTACTGTGTATTATATTTATTTGTGTACTGTAGATGTAGTATTCGGTATCTTATTGTTGCATTTTTTTAACTTTACAAACTAATAAACCATTTTCTCAGGTGGCTGTTTTCTTATTCAACAAACACATTTGTAAACTGGAAAGAACAAATACAGGAACCTTATTGGTGGAGGCATGCTGCCTGATGGAGCATTAAATCCATATACATACATGATCGGGTCTCAGTCTAATTTCTGTGCCCCAAAAAACTTTAGTCATATCAATCCATTTTATAAGAAAAAATAATACACTTCAGGGCATGCATTAAAGCATTTGTAATGTACTTCCCAGGATTTTGTGAAGGTACCTTCATGCCTTACAAAACCTGGGGGATGTATCATAAATGATTTAATGCATTCCCTGTCATGCATAGTTGCTTACATACACATCATTTTTGCCTGGACAGCCATGCCCAGTCCAGGATTTCCTCAAGAACCTGTGATACATGGCATCTACAATGGCCACGGTCAATTGGGCCGGCTCACCTATGCAACCCATGCAATGGGTCTTGTCTTGTAAGCGGTCTGAGATGCACTCAGATCTGGATCAGCCAGTCCATTAATGGCTGTCCCTTCTGAACCTTCTGGAGGGAATCCCGTTCGTCCAGTTGGAACTCAGTGTCTATGACAGTGTCTGTCTCCTGACTGGAGAGGTGCACTTTCTGGACTGCAGGGCATACAGCATCTGGTCACCACACAAAAACAAGAACAACCTGCAGGACCTCCGAGCAGTCCACCTGATTCTTTCAGACTTTGCTCCACTGGACAAAGGCCAGGTTGTCCAAGACAGCACTGATTACATGATCACTGTGAAAGTACAAGGTTTGTTCAGAGCTCACCCATCTGAATAGCCACAGGCTCCCAGCTGAGCAAGCGCATACATTCTGGTAAAGCGGTAGGTTCAAACTGTGTGACACACTGAAATAACTGATTTCAGTAGGTTTCCAGGGACCAGCACAGGCAGTGTTATCCACTTGCAAACTTTAGTGATTCAGAAAACCATTTATTGAGTGCAAAAGTTACACAAATGCCAGCAGTTTTAGAAAGCTTAGAGAGTGCCAAATGTGCAAGTCTGAGTGTGCTTACATTTTGGTGGGAGACCCACCTTCTTCAGAGTGCTGGTCCTCGGAAACCTGCTAAAGTCAGTGGTTTCAGTGTGTCACGAAACATGACCACTGTTTCTGTCTGAACTAGCTAGGTATTAGTCACTCCTTATCCCCGTGTGAAGAAGCACATAAAACATGGTCTTTGGTTTGCTTACTTGTGGTGGACCTAGTGTAGCATGTATAAAAAAACAGGTGGCAGACACCCGTAGCCATGTGGGAAGGTGCCCATGAGAGGTCCCTACACCTGCAGGTGGTTTCCCAGAAGTTTGCAGTGTGGGGAACACCAGCGGTGGACTTGTTTGCTTCCTTTAAAAGCAAGAAGTTAAGACTATTTTGCACCCTTCCAACTAAGTAGGGCACTCTGCTTGGTTTTACTTACATACGGGGTAAATATTAGGAATTTATACATCTTGATTCTTTTTGTATCTTTTGGATAGCAAATTATGCCCAGAATGAAATGATGCATAACTTTGAATCACTTTCTTATTATAGAACTAGTGTAAGTTTTGAAATCAGAAGTTTGAAATTCTCCCCCCCCCAAAGCGATACTCCACCATATAAGAAGTTGTAAAATCTTTTTAAAGCAGCAATTTCAGTCAGGTTAGTTCCCCCTAACTACATTTATAAGTTTTGATTAAATATTTTATCATTTTGGATTAAATAAATTATGATGGTATAATAGGACACATTATTCATTATATATTCTATGTGTTATGTATCCACAGATGTTATTATCCATTTTTTATGGATTAAAGAAAATATGTGAAGGGCTCAATAAGTCTGATGAAGGAACTGAATAGTTCTGAAATGTTATAAAGTTATATATTCATAAGTGCCACCAGAAATAATTTTCTAAAAGAGAAAATCAAAATAAGAAAAAGAAAATAAAGAATACTTACATTTTTCATACACTGGATACTGATTGATTTTGTATGAGAGTTGAGTGGGTTTTATTGTTGAAGGACACATTTGCATGCCCATGGATGGAAGGGGGTCTCTTGTGTGCCTTCCCTCCATTCACCCTGGTCCACAAGGTACTTGCCAAAGTCCAGGTGGACTGCATGAACAGCATTCTGGTTACCAAATGGGTCATTCCAGTGCTGGTACCAGGACTAGAGCTGCAAGTCTGGTTCTGTACAAGAACTGAACGCCTCAAACTTCAGGTATTTGATTCTTGTGGACTCTGACAATTGTTTTTAAGAACAGCAAATTTTTGTATGCCTGGCTCACTTTGGTCCACCAACACAAACTTGCCACAGAGTCGATCACATGGTACTAGCCTTGTTTTGATGTTGGCTCATCACTGGAGTGCAGCGAGACAGCTAACATGCTCTTGGCATCAGGCAGAAAGATAACTTAGCTAGGGTACTTGCGTTATTAGCTTGCTTAGTATAAGGTGTTTTTCTGGGGACAGGCCACACCTTGCATTGCCATTAGGCTGCTGCAGGTGGAACGGTGGTCCCTCGGTTCTTTGCTTAACTACTGTGCCTGAGAGGGGGTTCATATCCACAGAAAATAATTTGCACAGTACCTCCACCTAGAGATGTTGTAGTGGGCTAGTTGTCAACCTGCTACAACTCCCTCGGATGCCATACCTTCCCGCTGTAGTAAGTACCTCCTGCCAGTCCCTCTTTTTTTCAGCACATTGGCCCCCCTCCTGCAATAGCATACACAGTAGATAATAATGATCATACCTCTCAACTTCTCAACATTAAAAATCATAGGACAGGCCTTCAAAAATCATAGCAAAGGGACAGAATGTGTAGCACTTTCTTATTTTAAACAATACTATGTCTACAGAGAGCAAGCCCCATAAAGTTAAGCGATAAGGAATGTTTCTATCAACTTAGTTCAATTATTTAATAGTTTGTATGTCCAGAAATAGCTCTAACATTATGAGGAACATCAGTAAGCCTATGAGGAGCAAGGGTAAATTTGGGTGTGAAAATCATAGCAGTTGAGAGGTATGATAATGATAACAGTGTAGCGTGCTTCACAGATTTAATAGCTCCTTGAACCCTGCAAGGGAAGTAAACAGGTTAGCACTTCTACAAGTATTGGACCCTGATTGGTTGCCCATGTAGGCCAGGCCCATACTATCTGCAAGCCATTCATTAAGTTAAGCCCTACCAGACATGCGGCAGAATGCCCAATAACTTGGCTGCTGATGACAAGGCCCAAGTAGGCACCTCCTTGGTTTTCTTTGTGGCAGACTTGCAGCCAGTTCCATGTGCAGATGGATCACCCTATACAAGAGGTCACCACCCTCTCCACCTGTCACAAGACCCTTGAATAAAGGTAGGAGCTCGTACATGGCAATCTTCAGGTACCTAATATTGAAATATTGCAGGCCTGTAGATGTTACCCCAAGTTGGCCTGCGTTGGTGCATTTAAGTGGTAGCAGTGCGGAGCAACAGACTCCTTAATAGTTCTCCCAAAAGCCCATGCAATTGCTAAAATGGCTCCCCATGTCAGCAAACAAGGTATCTGTAATCCACACAAACCAACAAAATGTTAGAAAGTCAGCACTCATATCTTTTGTAGAGAATTATAGGGATCCCAGGTGCATTCGTTCCAGGAGAGAGATGCTATTAAACTTCCAGACTGGGCCTTACCAGGCTGTGTAACAACCAGTGCAACAAAGGGAACAGACATGCAGTTTGTTTCAACACTTTTATCAAGCCAATTCTATTTTGACCTGCTTCCTTTCTGCTGAGCCATGTATTCATCAGCCTTCTAATAAAAAACAGTTTGTCACATATTTCAGTTCATAAACATCCTAAACCTAGAAACTGTCAGAACTTGAGATGCCAGAGCACCTTTTCATGTACTTGCATCACGTGCTGACATTTCAGTCATGTGACTGTCATCAGAGCATCATCTAGAATAATGAGCAGCTCATTTTATGGCATGTTGCTCCAGGTGCTTGCACTGCATTTTATTCTGTATTTAGCACTTTCGCGCTCTGTGTCTTTAAATATATGTCTTTCACTTGGAGCAATATGCTCTCCTCGTAGCTGTCGTTTGTGGCTCAGAAAAATCCAAGTCTGTACTCCTCCACTGAGGGCTACTCACTAATCTTTGGCTATCGTTTCTTGTACAGGTCAGCATTCAAATGCCGCTCATACCTCCAGTTACAAAGTTGAGGATGACATAGTGTCACACACGATTATACCAGCTGTCTGCTCACTTTAGGATCCCTCATAGATCTGACTCTCCTCATCGGTCCAAATTTATATTTGAACCTCCATGGCACAGTTTTAATTGGCCTGATCACTTGCCACTCATGTTCGACATCTGATAGGTTTGCTACAGGCATCAAGTCAATGTCCTCCTTTTCTCAGAGGTGGTGCTTAGACACAGGAATCCTATTGACTAGTTGTCCCTGAGGTCAGAAGGTCACAAAATGGCATGGAATCCTCGTAGTTTGTTCCAGCGACCACTGCCCCAACAAATGTTTTTCCACAACCAGGCCCTCGCTTTGCTGCAGGAGTCTTGAGGAGTTAGTTTGACTGGAAACATCCTGACTCTGGTGGGGGGGGGGGGTTGCACTTAGCGTAAAAAAAATCTTCTACCATAAGCATGTTAAACAAACCACTAATACTAACAGTAACAGAGGAAGAAGAAGAAAAGCTAAAAGGCAGCAGAGAGGGTCACACAGCATGGGGATAGCAGGAGGAAGCAACCTCTGGTTAGTCACAATGGCTGCAAAATTAATTAACCTGATAAGGGAGATAAAATGAAAGATTGTCATGGAGTGTAATTTATTTGCTGTATTACTGTAATGCAATAATATCATATTTTACATCACAGTAACAGAACACAAGGAGCTGCTGCTCAATGTAAGAATGCCCCTATCCTGAGTGGTGAGCAGGATTGCCACAGCAAGTGCTGTTTGGGGCTAAGAATCACAGTGGCAGGAAATAAAAAAAAAAACTGCAAGCCTTTGGGGCTGATAACTGCCATGGGAAGCACTGAAAAAAGATGGGGGTTGCGAAGGAGGTAGCAACACAGTGATCCAATGCATTCTCATTAGGTGACCTGATTCTTCTGTAGATGCCCAAAGTAGTTTGCATCGGTTCTGCTTTGCCTTTTTCTCTCCTAAACGCATTACTTTATGCATAGCTACTGTATGCAGTGCAGCCATAAAAATACAATTTTGCACATCAAGCTTACAGCTAAGATACATGCACATATATATGCACACTCTCACTGGTACACAGTTGTGTGCACCCACAGATACCCACCACCCCGCAGCTCAGCTGCAAATGCATTTTAGAGACCTTAGACATAAGGTAAAATTAGCTCCCAGGGTGCTCCCAACAGAAGAGCAGCATACCAAAGTACCACGTAATGAGCACAACAGTGGAAGCAGCTACAGCAAGTAAGAAAGGTTCATAGCTGAAACCATGGTTGGAAGAATCTATTTAAACATACAGTATATTTAAAGACACAAAATTCTCACTGTCCTAAGGCATGTTCTTCTCTGTGCTGACATATGCACAGTTTTGGGCTTTGGGTTCATCAGCACAGAAGGACATTTTGTTGGGATGTGAGAATTTAGCATATGTACGACGAGCTACTCTTTTTTTGCTCTTGCCTCTTTCACCAGTGTGCCTGGAGATTTGGGGAACATTTGCAGCACCAATATTTTGGAGATAAAATTCCGGGTACCCACCTAGCAAACAACTATATCTTGTCAAGTAGTTCTGAAACTACAGTATATGGTTAATCAAACTGGTTAAATAGGGATGTTTCCTGTATCATTCAGGGGGAGTTTGCTATGTTCCCTTTTTGCATTTTCCACACAGTGAGTCGTCACTGGACTGATGGTGACATTGCAAGGTCTGCATGAACAGAGGTCATCATTCAAGTCCTCTTTCCTCTTCTTAACACAAAACACCCTTTCATGAACTATCCTCTCTGAACAGGCAGCAGCATCTGCACATGCGTTTTCCAACTGCCTGTCGATTTCAGATGCATTAGCAGCAGAAACTTGATTATCTCTTGCTGTTGCTGGGATGTCATCTTCCACCGGAAGGTTAACAGTTGCTTTCACCTGAGGTAGTTTCCTCTGTCTAAAGGATGGTGGCTGTGTTCTCAGTTGTCAACAGGAGATACAGACAACAGCAATAAATTAGCAGGCTACATTGTAAGGAAATATTCCTGTTACCACCTATGGGAGCCATGGTATACCAGTAACAGGGATTCACGGGGGGGTTAAAGGCTTCATTGAAGAAGGGGGTCCGGTTACCCACAAAAATCAGTTGGCATCAAAACTCAGTGATTCAACCTTACAAGAAAAGATGTGAATTTTCCATTATTCCACTCTTCAGAAACAGAGGGCGTGTGTATGAATCCAGGCTCTGTATTAAGGGTGATCGGATGTCCAATTTCAGATTTGGATATCTCGGATTCTGATCCTATGGTTAGGATTTAGGATTTTTGGAATCCGGGTCTGAAAATCTTAGGTCCTAAATTGCGATATTGCTGATTGGATGCTTATGTTGTGAATGAGAATTTTGGGATTTGGATTTGAAAATCTGAAAGCAAATCTGATGGATTACAGTAGTCAAATCAGATTTGGATTAGGGTAATCCTAAAATCTGAAAAATGAAAAATAGATCAGATTTCGAGATATCTGATCACCCTGGTCGCTGTGCCCTTACAATTCATCACCTCCTGATACTTACTCTCTAGCAGAGGTCAAAACACTTCGTTTATGAAGTCAAAGTTCAGCAGTTTCCCCAAGAACAGACTGTGATGTCACAAGCAGGAAACTGTGATCTCAGCAAGGAAATGATCTTCGTGAGCGAATGAACTCTATGGACAAAGATCCTGTTCCTTTGCCAAATCCTTAAGTAATAAAGAATGGATTGGCTTGAAGTGCCAGTATTATTTAAATGTTGTGTAACTGAATTCCACAAATATCAACTCTGGTTGTTTTGTTTGACCTTCTAAAGGATTATTTCATCCTTCAGCTGCCTCCCTCCAAGATTTACCATTGGTGGTGACATTTGGACTTGGTCTTGAAGCCCTTTGTCACATGGAGACCCTGAAAGAATTTACAGGAAAGCCCATTCTCTCCCTCTTAGGTTTAAGGTTTTACAGACTCTACCCCATTTTTCCCAGTGAGATGCTGAAATTTCTGATATTTACCTTTTGAACTCCACCCTTTTTGTTAAGGGTCGGTGCTGTATGCGAAATGGCCTGGCCTGCACACGCTGATTACAACTGATTAACAAACATGTGAGTGTGGGTACATGCTTTCAAGAAGCTGCCATTCCATAAATATGCGCCACACTGTTGTGATTGAAAATGTAATTATCTGTGCAGCACCATGTTGTGCATTAGAGAAAGAGTAAGGTGCCTTGAGACATCCCGGTTTCTGTTTGCGTTGGTGGTGCAGCTGGTAGCACAACCAGAATGGTATTTTGGGTGGCCTGGGTTCACATCCCAGCTAAGGCACTTATTTCTTCCTCTCCTGTTTGTATGTTTTTTTTTCTGTTTGTTTAAAAGAAACATTCCTTTCCCCCATTGTCTCCAAGTGCCCCATACCACCCTCCTCCCCCCGCCTAGCCCTACCCAGTATAAAAACATAAACCTAACCCCCCTTGCTCATACCCACTGAGAACAGCACCACCCATATCACCCCCTCCCCACCCTTGGCTACCCTAGAAGAGAAGTTAGGAAACCTTCTCCACCCACTTGCAACACTGACCTATTTGCAACCTCCTCCCCAACGGACATGGCCAAATAGAGTTGAGACCCCGGCCCTTCCACCAATCCACTTTGGCACCCATCTGCCCTCTACTCCTGTGCCACCTCCAAGACAGGATACAAAGAGAAGAGGGATGATTACCAGTACAGACCCTCCTCACACCATCTTGACTGGACAATGTCTTAATGAATAAGAGTGGCATGCTTATAGTTATCAGCTATTTTTACTATCAGATTGCACTCCTGTTGATACAGATGGCAGTTGGATGAGATGGTGAGAGGAGGGACCTGTAGTCCCTGTATGTGGCAGCCTGGATCCTAAATGGCTAGAGTTCAAGGCCTTAGGATTTTTGAGGCTGCCCTTAGAGTACTGGAGGTGTCTCAGAGAGAGGTAACTCATAAAACCTACAGGTTTAAATAGAAGAGTTTGTCATACTGGTGTGAAGAGCATGGGCACCACTTTCCTACTCTAAAATGCACACTGTTGACTACCTCTGGTCCATGACCTGCTCATGGCTGTGAGCCACATCCCTAAAAGTGCACTGGAACCATTTCAAAGTACCATGCCAGAATGAGTATTTTGACTATGACTCGGGAGAAAGTGGTCTCAAAATTTATCAAAGAGTTAGACCAACTGTTGTTCTAGGGTGTAAGCCACCTCTGCCATGGGACTTAATGCTGTTACTGTTTTGACTCATTAGTAAGACATTCAAGCTGATGAATAAATATCACCTATCACATTTGCAAAGGAAGACCACATTCTTGGTCACTACCTCCTCGGCCATACAGACTAGTGAACTTCAGGCACTTTTTGTGGAGTCGCTATATCTGATTTTCCACAAGGACAAGGTTGTTACAGTGTGCCCCCATACAAAACTCCTACCCATGGTACTCTTTTAAATTCCATCTGATCCAGACCATAAAGCTATCTGTGTTTGTCCTACGGCCGCATAATTCTGACACCAAGTGTCCACTCCACTTGCTGGACATTCGCCATGTTCAGCTTATTTTGGGAGAGTATGCAGTGGAATCTTGTGGTGAGATGCACCAGCTACAGTATTTATCCCATATGCCACTCAACCAATGGCAGTCTAGCAACTAAATTCCGGCTGGGTTCTCGGCGCTACACTGTCCGAGGATGGATCGTAAGGACTGGGGTGTAGCCATATATTTTAGAATGGAATTGAGCCTTGTAGATGTTCCAGTTGGGGAGACCTAGTCCTTTGAAAGTATCATGGGCATAGGTGTGGCGTACAGGATTCTTCTTGTCTACCATCCACCCAGGGGAGAGAAGCCATTCCTGCAGGAAGTTGTGGACTTCATCGTCGACATTGGTGTTGGAGTTCCCCAGATGAATGGTTCTGGGGGACTTCAGTGCCTGGTCAACGATGAACTCTCGCAGTTCAGTTAGGACTTCCTTCAACTTATGAATTCGTTGGGCTTCACACAGGTGATTACCTCTGCAGCCCATAATCAAGGTCATTCATTGGACTTGGTCTTCTTACTGGGTATGGAGACTTCCGACTTGATGGTGGAGGTGGTCGGATGGTCTGACCATCACACTATAAGGTTCAGTTTCCAGGCTCCCCCCCATAGGCCTGCCCCTATGGAGATGGTCAGGTACCACTCTTTAAGGGGTTTGACTCCAGACATCCCGGCTGTGGTACTGGACCTACCGGGTCTACCAAGTGCAAGCAGTGATCCAGACACTCTGGTACAGGCCTATAATAGGGCTGTGACTAAGGCTCTGGATTCCATCGCTCCTGTCCAGGTTTGCCCCTTCACCCTGTGCCCTTAGTCCCCTTGATTTGATGGGACTTTGAGGAAGCTGAGGAGAGTGGGATGAAGGATGGAGCACTGCTGGCGGAAATCGGGCCTTGATGCCGACAAACTTAGATTGATGGCCCACTATAAGGACTATCAATTGGCTATTTCCTGTAAGAAGGCAGAGTTCCTCTTCAGGGAGATTGCCATTACACAGAACCGACCAGCTCAGCTCTTTCAAACTGTGGACAGACTGTGCAATCCAGCCTGTCTGCAGACTCCGAGAGCGTTGTCACAAGAGAAGTGTGACGAGCTTGCTCGATTCTTTGCAGATAAGGTTGCCGACATCATGTCAAAAATCTGTGCAGCTCGCTCTAAGGGGGTTGGTGGTGGTCGGTGGAAGGTTGCAGTTCCTCGGTTTGTCTGGTCTGACTTCAACTGGCCAGCAATCGGCGATGTCGTGAGGATTATCCAGAGTATGTGGCCAATCTGCTGTAGTTTGAACCTGGGCCCAACTCACCTCCTTGTGGGATGTGTTGAGGTCATCGGTCTGGTCCTAGCTGAGATTGTCTGGTGTTCGTTAGAGTCAGGTATGTTCCCAGACACCCTGAAGGAGGCAGTGGTAACACCTCTCCTTAAGAAACCCTCTCTTGACCCAGACTGTCTTGCTAACTACAGCCCCGTCTCTAACCTTCCCTTTGTGGGAAAGGTTATTGAGAAGGTGATCATGCTGCAGCTGGAGGATCACCTTACCATCCACGATATTTACGACCCTCTCCAGTCTGGATTTCATAAGAGGCATAGCACCAAGACGGCCCTTGTTCAGGTCCTCAGTGATCTTCTGATAGCGAGAGTTGGGAAGAGCTGTTCCATCTTGGTTCTTCTTGATCTCTCTGCAGCATTTGACACCATCCATGATGTGTTGCTGGAGTGCCTGCAGCTGATCTGTGGACTATCAGGTCAGGTACAGTCCTCAGATGGTTTCAAGTCTTTCCTCACTGGCAGGTTTCAAAGAATTGTTTTGGGTATGTATTCCTCTGACAATTTCTCCCTGTCATTTGGGGTGCCGCAGGGCTCTGTGCTATCACCCATGTTGTTCGTGGTGTATATGCTGCCATTGGGAGACATTGTAAGGAGGCATGGGCTGAGTTTTCACTGTTATGCAGATCATACTCAGCTCTATATGTCCTTTATGCCTGAACAGGTGGGAGCTGTCCTTGAGCTTCAACAACTGCCTCTCTGAGATTCGAGACTGGATGAGTGCTAACTGGTTGAGGCTGAACCTGGACAAAAGTGAGATTCTGGTGGTGGACCTGGGTCATTGGGTAGAGGGCTGTTGGTTGGATGGCCATCTGGGCTCTGGCTTGGAGGCTGCCAGCTGATGACCTCTGAATGGGTGCGAGATCTGGGCATTATTCTTGACGAGGGGCGGATGCTTAAATTCCAGGTGTCATCCATTGTCAAGACTGCCTTTTACCATCTAAGGAATACCACCTGAATTAAGTACCTTGTTCCGCCCAATGACCTTCCAACTCTGGTCCATGCCTTTGTGACCTCCCGCCTTGACTACTGTAATTCCCTGTTCCTAGGGCTACTGGGGGGTTGATATCTGCCACTTGCAGCTGGTGCAGAATGTGACAGCTAGGCTATTGACTGGGCTCCCCCGAGCTTGCCAGGTTATGCCTCTGCTGCGCAGCCTGCACTGGCTGCCTGTTCAGTGGCTGATCACCTTCAAGGTCAGCTTGCTGACCTGCAAGGCCCATGAGGGATTGCTAGATATTCCCAGGATTCATTTGAAGACCTCTATGGCCCGAGTGTTTGAGTTTGCGGCTCTCACCTTGTGGAATTCTCACTGTGGATAAGAGAGTGCTTGACGGTGGAGAGTTTAAAATCTGCACTGAAAGCACATTCGTTTAATCTTACTTTTCCTGACTCCAAATCATTTTTTGATGCCGATATTTATTAATTATTTATGGATTTTTAGCAGTGGTTTTATGGTCTATTGTGCTAGCGCTATGGTCCCTGTGTGACTAGCGCTATTTGATAAATAAAGATCTTACTTCGAGAGGGTTCTTGCAGTAGGTCTTCACATATAGGACTGCGCCCCCTGGCATCAGGTTCAAATGGCAAACTTGTAGCTAGCAATCATCTGCGGGGACTGCCCCGTGACGTCAGGTGACGCGACGTCATCCCGACTCTAAGAAGAGGCGGTCCCACGAATGTCCTCCAGTTCTTTCCTTTTTTTTGAAAATTAACTTTATTAATTTTGAAGTTACAACAAATCACAGGTTTACATCGGAGCTATTGATAGGGTTGATTAACAACTCCTCTGTACATCAAAACAGTAAATGGAACATAAAATAGGAGAAAGAAAATCCCCCTGTAACCTTAAACCACCCGCTTCCCCTCAACCCTAACCCTCCCAGAGTGTGCTTATTTAATTTATAATGTGGTATTATCATAATGCCATAAGACAATAGAATTAGTGGTAAAGTAGATAGGGGAAGATAGCATCAGAGACAGAACCAACAGGTCACTGGTGCAAATACAATGTGTACAATTTGTCCCATTTTTTGTGAAACGAATCCATACGGTTGAGGGAACTAGCAGCGAGTCTCTCCATGTTAAAACAGGTTGATAGGTCTTTCAACCATTCGGTATATGTTATGGTTAATTGGTCCTTCATTTCTTTCCTGCCATTGCATCAGTTCATTCGATAGACGTGGTAGAACAGCGATCAGTCGTCCGCTTAGTATTAGACATTTTTTGTCTTTTTCTGTACTATTTCTCCGAATTTTTCGAACGAGTGTATGTCGTCTTATCTTAAAAAGACGTGCTCCAAGTGCAGTGCCCAAATTCCGCACAGGGATGGCCATTCCCGCTGCCTCCTCTGCCTGGGGCCTAAGCACAACTCAGCTGAGTGTGCTGTTTGCCAAGGGTTCAACCAGGCCGCAAGGACCCGATGCAAGCGGACCCTCGAGGCCCACCTTTTGACCCAATGGCTGACTTCTATGGAAAAGGAGCTCCTGGAGCTTAAGGAGAGGTCGTCGTCACCGGCCCCAGAAAAAAGAAAGAAAAAGAAGGACAAGGAGAAGCGCCAGGAGAGAAGCCCATTGCTGCAAGGGAGACCCTCCACTTCCAGAACCATGAGTTCCATTCTTACGGGCACTCCATCCGCTACTGCGGGCCAGACGCCTTCTCCCCCTCCTGCTGAGATGTGCGGGCAGCTGGGGGTCACCTCTCTGGAGGTCTCTGTTAGTTCTCCCACTCATAGCACTGCTGATAAGTCACCCTCCTGCTTTGCCGCTGGGTACCCCGGTCCAGACCGATAAGCATGACTGCGGCCCTTCTTCTGCAGCCAGCCCAGTTGTGACTGGTAAGCCAGATGATGGACCCGCTGTCAACTGCACAGCCACATCTACTCTCCCATCAGGCTCCCTTGAGGACCCCGACGCTGGGACGAGTGTGCTCGTGGGGAACACTTCGTCCCTGCCGGTCTCTACCCCCAGGGATTTGTCACCTGTTCCCGACCTTTCCCTTCTATCGGGAACGCTCCTAGACTTGTTTTTGGGGTCTCTTCCAGAACTCCCCCTTTGCCTGGTTCTTTTCCACTGCCAAATCCCCCTCCTGCCAGGGGTCTGTCACCAGACCGGGATCTTTAAGGTATGGACCCTCCTCCTTCGGGACCCTCGGGCCCTGTGCCTGATCCCTTGATGCTGCCCAGTGGCCCTTTGGCGCCTCCCCCAGCCGGGCCTTCAGCACCTCCTGATGGACCCTCTGGTGGTCTCCCGGGGCCTGACCCCCATGTTCCACCACCGGGCGGCCCTCCGCCAGACCTTTCTCATCCAACACCAGGCCTGGTACCTCCCACGCCAGGCTACCCGATGCCTGGATACCCGATGCTGGGTTATCCACCGTCTGGATACCCGCCGTCAGGTTATCCTTCAGGGTTTGCAGGGCACCAATACCCTTGCTGGCATCATCCCACTTACCCGCCCTTGACTGGATGTCTTGGGTACCAGCCTCCACCACCGCCGCCTGACTGTGAAACTATCCCAGTGTGGTGGCAGGATGCAAGGATGCAACTCATTACAGAACTTAGGCAGTCCCAGCCACTTGGAGGAATTCCTCTACCCAGAGCACCACCTCCCACTCCAGTTCCTGTGGAACGTGCTGCTGGTTCTTTTCCAGTGGGTGACACAGGGGTGGGTCCCCACCCCCTTCCTAGTGGGTTGGATTATTCAGATGAGGACTCCAGTATCGACCTCTCTGAACCTCGTTCACTGGTCGAACCTCAACCAAAAGAATCCCCCAAATCCCCTCCGGAGGATCCTTCTTTTGGGGATAGCATTTAGGAAGTATAAGGAAACACAGTAGGAGCATGACAGAGAACTGTACCAGTTAAGGCAGAAGGAAGCAGGGAGAGAAGTCGAAATAGCAAAGGCCCAAACTGTGGAAAAGATAGCCAACTTGGTTAAAAAGGGGGATAAAACCTTTTATAGGTACATCTGGAAGTGTATAAAGACAAAGGGAGGGATAGTGAGGCCGAATATAATGGACAGTGGGTGGGCAGAGAGGGACAGTGAAAAATCAGGGATACTGAATGAATACTTCTGCTCAGTATTCACAAAAGGGGAAGAGGAGGAGGTGCCTAATCCAAGTAACAGAAGCACTCTGGATAGAGGGATCGATCCCAGTCCTTTCACAGAAGAAAGGGTTCTGAAAGAACTCCTAAAACTGAAGGTGGACAGAGCAATGGGGCCTGACGGGATTCACACCAGAATTCTGAAAGAATTAAGGGGAGAACTAGTGACACCACTGATTGCCCTTTTTAACAAATCATGGGAGGATGGTGTGGTACCTGAGGACTGGAGGAAGGCAGATATGATTCCCCTTCACAAAAGTGGGAGCAAGACAGAGGCAGGAAACTACAGACCTGTCAGTTTGACCTCTGTGGTAGGGAAAGTGATGGAATCACTTCTGAAGGAAAGAATTGTTGAGTACCTAGAGGCCATTGGGGCACAGGATCCAAGTCAGCATGGGTTCACAGCGGAAATGTCATGTCAGATAAATCTAATAGATTTCTTTGACTGGGTGACCAAAGTAGTAGACCAGGGAGGGGCTGTGGACATGGCCTACCTAGACTTTAGCAAGGCATTTGACACAGTCCCACACAAAAGATTAAGAAACAAATTAATCAGCATGGGAGTGGGTCCTAGGGTGGAAGCCTGGGTAAAACATTGGCTGGACAACAGGACACAGAAGGTACTTGTAAATGGAGTCCACTCTGAAGATAGGGGGTTACTAGTAGGGTACTGCAGGGTTCAGTACTGGGTCCAGTCCTTTTTAATGTCTTTATAAGTGACATTGCAGAGGGACTAGAGGGAAAAGTATACCTCTTTGCAGATGACGCAAAGATCTGCAACAGGGTTGATACACAAGGAGGCGTGGAAAGGATGAGAAGGGAGTTGGCAAGGTTGGAGGAATGGTCAGAAATATGGCAGCTTGGATTCAATGCAGAGAAGTGCAAAATAATGCACCTGGGAAACAAAACCAGGGAAGAGTACACAATGGGGGGGGAGGTAGTAACAACAACAAAAATGGAAAGGGACCTGGGGGTAATCATATCAGATGATCTTAAGGTTGGCAAGCAATGTGAGAAGGTAGTTGGGAGGGCTGGGGGGATACTGGGATGTATAGGAGAGGCATCACCAGCAGAAAACAGGAAGTTGTTATCCTCTGTACAGACAGTTGGTGAGACCCCATCTGAGTATCTGCCCAGTTCTGGAGACCCCATCTCTGCAAGGACATAGACAGGACGGAGGCAGTCCAGAGGAGGGCAACTAAAATGGTGCAGGGTCTGCAAGAGAAGCCATACGAAGAGAGACTAAAGGAGCTTAATATGTATACCCTCGAAGAAAGTGGGGGGCATGATAGAAACTTTCAAGTACCTCAAGGGAATCAACAAAGTCCAAGAGGGTAGCATATTACAGAAAAAGAGATGTGCAAGAACAAGGAAACAGAATTTGAAGATAGAGGGGGGATGGCTCAGGGGCAATGTGAGGAAGTATTTTTTCACAAAGACGGTGGTGGATACATGGAACAGCCTTCCTGAGGAGGTTGTGGGGTCTAAAACTGTGGGAGAATTCAAGAATGCATGGGACATACATAAGGCAATTCTTGTGGGGGGTAGGAAGAAATAGGCTGTTGGTTAACTAGGATCTGCAGCTTATCCTGTAGGTAGGGGAAATGGGCAGACTAGGTGGGCCAAGCGGTCCTTATCTGCCGTCAAAGTCTGTGTTTCTATTGAGGACCATTCAAGCAGCAGGGGGGCTGGTCATCCAAGCAAGTAGATCCTCAGTGAGAAAGGCTTGCTGAGCATTTGGACTTGTCCACCACGGACCCTCTACCCATCCGCCCTTGGATGGGCCTGCACGAGGATCTAGTTTCCACAATATGGCAACAGCCTTCTTCCATACCAGCTGTCTCCAGGAAGGCTGATAGAACCTGTTTTCCTCTGGAAGGGATCTCTCACCTGACTTCTCACCCAAAAGCCAACTTTATGGTCGTCACGGCCTCGCATGACCGTTCGGCTCAGCCTAAACACTTGAGTTCGTCCCCACCAGACAAGGACTCAAGACAACTTGACCAGTTCATTAGGAAGACCTTCTCGTCCACCTCCTGCGCCATCCGGTCACTGAACTACGTTTCCCATATGGTGGCTTTTCAGAAGTCCTCTCTCTCAGAACTGGAGAGGGACCTTCAGGACATCCCTGACGAAAACCTCAGGGCTAAATTGCTGGACAAGGTTCGCATGAATAAATCTTCCTGCCGTCATGCACTCCGGGCCACTTACGATTCTGTGGACTCAGTGGCTCGGGCTGCGGCCTCGGGAATCTGCCTTCAGCGCCTAGCATGGCTGTGCCTCACAGGTTTGGCTCAGGATGTTCATTCAACCCTTTTGGATGTGCCGTTCAGGGGTCCTGTCCTCTTTGGCGGCGATGCAAAGGACATTATTACAGGGCTGCAAGAGCGCAGTAGGTCCCTCAGAGACGTACACTCCATGTATCGGATGGGCCAAAAGAAACAGCCATTTCGTCGCCAAAGAAAATGGAACAAGAACCAGAACAAGTGTCAAGGCAAAAGATGCGCCACTGGCTCAGGAGCCCAAGCTCCTCAGGCTAAGTTTACCAAAGCAGCCTCTGGAACCAAAGCTCCCCTTGGCGTCCTGACTCACTTCCCCTCCTCCTGCTTACTCTGTCCCCTTCAGAGGAACCGGTAGGAGGGAGGTTCAGCCTCCACCTGGAGGGGTGGAAGGCTGTCACCGGAGACGTATGGATTCTTCAGCTCATACAAAGAGGTCACTCAATCGAGTTCCTGGAGATTCCACCTCCAAAGCCTCCAGGAAGGTCCTTTTACCCGTCGGGTCAGATCCCCATCATCCATCAAGAAATCCAGGCCCTGCTACAAAAAGCGGCCATAGAACCCATCCCTCCAAACCAACTAGGAAGGGGATTCTACTCCCATTTCTTCCTAGTTCCAAAAAAGATGGGGGATCTTTGACCTATCCTGGATCTCAGCACGCTCAGCCTCTTCGTAGAGTACAAGAGGTTCCACATGCTGACTCTGTAGGGACTCCTGCCCCTGCTCCCATCAGACACATGGCTGTGCTCCCTGGATATGCAGGATGCTTACCTTCATATCCCCATCCTCCCGGTCCACAGCCGCTTTCTTCACTTCTCCTTCCGGGAGAACCATTTACAATTCAAGGCACTCCATTTTGGCCCGTCCTCAGCGCCCCGGGTTTTCACCAAGTGCCTAGAGGTGGTAGCAGCGTTTCTCCACTGCAGGGGCATATATGTGTTCCCATACCTGGATGACTGGCTCTTTTCAGCCCCATACCCGGACAGCCTGAAAGAGTCACTCTCCTTCACTCTGGATCTGTTTGCCCTGTTGGGCATTTTGGTCAACCTTCCCAAGTCTCAGCTAGTACCCTCTCAACGTCTCCAATTTATTGGAGCAGTACTGGATACAGTCCAGAGCAAGGCTGTCTTACCATTAGATCGAGCTGAGACCTTGGTTTCTCAGGCCACTTTGGTGGCCAAAGCTCGATGGACCCCAGTGCACTTGGTGCTCCATCTTTTGGGTCTTACGGCAGCGGCCATTCCTACTGTCCCCCTGGCCAGGCTGCACATGAGGGTTACCCAGTGGTCTCTTCGAGTCCAGTGGGATCAACGATCGGATGATGTGAACCAAGTGGTCATGATATCCAACAGCCTTCAGACAGATCTGCTCTGGTGGCAGGACAGCACCAACTTGTTGGTGGGAGCCCCCTTCCACTCTTTGGCTCCTTCCCAGAACCTCACCTCAGATGCCTCTGATACGGGTTGGGGAGATCACTTGGGGCATCACAACACTCAAGGTTAGTGGTCTTCTCAGGAGCAGAATCTTCACATCAACATCCTGGAGACCAGAGCAGTCCTCTATGCTCTCCAGGTCTTCCAGTCGTTGCTCCTCCCGGAACGGAAACACTTCTTGTCCAGACAGACAACATGATGACTGTCTGGTACCTCAACAAACAGGGAGGTAGCCGGTCATACCTCTTTGCAGGGAAGCAATGAGAGTATGGTATTGGACTATTCAGCATGGCCTGTTTCTGACTGCAGTCCATGTGCCAGGCATTCACAGCGTCCTGGCTGACAGTCTCAGCTGATCAGTGGCCAGGGCTCATGAGTGGGAACTAAAACAGGAGGTAGTCAAAGACCTGTTTCTTCGGTGGGGCCAGCCAGACCTAGATCTGTTCACCTCCCCATTCAACGCAAAACTACCAACTTTTGCTCGCTTGTTCCCGGGCATGGAGCTTTTTGGTGAGACGCACTGTCTCTCTCCTGGACAGGGAGGTTTCTATATGCGTTTCCTCACTTTTCTCTCATTCAGAAGGTTCTGTTGAAACTCCAGGCAGAGGGGGCCCACTTGATTTTGATTGCCCCTCTGTGGCCCTGGCAGATTTGGTTCCCGTTGTTGCAACAACTAGTTCTAGAACCACTGGTCCCTCTGCCACACTTTCACGACCTTCTGTCTCAGGAGCAGGGCACCCTGGTACATCTGAGTCTTCAGTCTCTCCATCTTCGTGTGTGGCACCTGTGGATATAGCGGTTTCTCGCTGTGGAGTTTCCTCTCAGGTTGCTCAGGTCCTGGTGGAAGCCAGAAAACCCTCTACCAGATCCGCCTATGTCATGAAGTGGAAGAGATTTTCTATCTGGGCCACAGCCAAAAGCTTAGACCCTTTTTCCTGCTCGGCCTCCCAGGTGTTCGAGTACCTCTTACATCTTTCTGCGTTAGGCCTTAGTTACTCTTCAATTAAGGTTCATCTTTCTGTGGTGTCGGCCTACCACCTTCCGGTGGAGGGCAAAACTCTAGCACAACTAGAGGTTTCCAAAACTTTCTTGAAGTGTATCCTTCACATCAAACCTCCAGTCTGGAACCACTGTCCTCCTTGGGATCTTAATTTTATGTTGGAGAAACTTACTTTGCCCCCTTTTGAACCGGCAGCAAGTTGTGATATGTGCTTCCTGTCCTGGAAGATGCTATTTTTGGTTGTAGTTACTTCAGCTCAAAGGGTCTCAGAGTTTCAGGCCTTTGTTTGCAAAGAGCCTTATTTGATTTTCCACAAGGACCGGGTGGTCCTGAGGACTAATCCTTCTTTTCTTCTGAAAGTTGTTTCGGAGACAACGCTCAACCAGAGTGTTGAACTACCGGTCTGTTTTCCTCAGCATTCCAACAGGGGAGAATATCTTTTGCACACCTTGGATGTGTATCAGATTTTGAGGTACTATACCTCTAGGACTAAGGAGGTTCAAAAGTCGAACCAACTCTTTGTGGCCTTTGCCTCCCAGTGCCAGGGCAAGGCTATCTCTAAACAGACTATTTCTAGGTGGCTGGCTAACTGTATTCACTACACTTACCAGAAATATGGAAAACCCCTTCCGGGGCGGTTAAAGGCCACTACTTCTACCACTTTTTTCAGGAATGTGTCCACTGTGGATATCTATGCAGCGGCCACTTGGTCTTCCGTCCACACCTTCACTAAGCACTACAGTCTGGACATTGCCTCTAGGCATCGAGCTGGTTTCAGCCTTGCAGTTTTGCAAGGTCTTCTGCCTTAAGGCAGCTCCTTAGTTGGCAGACATCTTCCTCTTCCCGGAAACTCATCTCCAACTCCTTCTTTTTGTGAGACTGCTTGTAATTCAGTCCTATATGTGAAGACCTACTGCAGGAACCCTCTCGAAGTAAGATATAGCAATTACGTAAGAACTTACCGTAACAGTAGATCATCGAGAGAGGTTCCTGCAATAGGTCTAATTTCCCATCCACCTTCCCCCAGTTCCTGGAGTTATTTCCTTGTTTCCTGTCTAGCCTTTTGGTTCAGCCAGGGTACTGGGTACCAAGGTTGTTACTCCACTTTTCTGCTCCCTTTCTCTAGGTCTCTGGTGGAAAAGAACTGGAGGGCAGGCGCGGGACCGCCCCGTCTTATAATCGGGATGACGTTGCATCACCTGACATTGGGGGTGGTCCCCACTGATGATTGCTAGCTACAAGTTTGCCATTTGAACCTGATGCCAGGGGGCACAGTCCTGTATGTGAAGACCTACTGCAGGAACCTGTGTCGAAGATCTACTGTTACAGTAAGTTCTTACGTAACTGCTATTTTTCTTTACTTTACTAAATAGAGCATTGGCAGGTGGTTCACGTGATCCTCCATTTCACTCTCATATTGGGGGGGGGGTCACCAGAGGGGATCCAAGTCTACTGCACCAGTGTTGCCTCTGTTGCTGCTGCCAGGTACATTATCATCTCTGAGATGTTAGGCTACTCCATGGTCCAGTGCACACATATTCATCTCCCATTACAACATTGACCTGAAATGCTGTTTTTGAATCCTCTGTCTGCCAGTCTCTTTTCTCCTAAAACCTTGGGGCCTGTGACTAACCCCATTCTCCTGGAGGACTGCATTGAGTCTGCCTGTGTGGACAGTGAACTGAATCTAGGTAATTAGAAGAGGTTACTTACTTGTAACCATAGATCTTCTTCGAGGATGTCTTCCTCCATTGAGCAAAGTCATGGAACGGTAAAGAAAACACAAATTGCACATAACCCAATAATGCAAAGCATCATGGGAAGCATATCCAAATGCACATTAATTTATTTGGACTGCTGTCAGTATCAGGACCATCTGGAAACATTTTGGAGGCTGGAGCCATCAATGTTGATGTACCTCGTTGTTGCATGTATAACGTGGGCATCCCCGTCATGCCTCAGTTCTTTCTTCCATCATCAACCATTCATCGATCTGCTGCTGCTGAAGAATGTTGTAGAACTTTTGCAAGTTTTCTTTACCGCTGCTAATTCTTTAAGTTTGTTATTTTAAACTTTCTTTTATGCCACCGCCAAAAGACAAGGAACTGCTGTTCCATTATTGCCATTGCAACATTAAGATTTATAAAGATGATGACCACTCCATTCGTATTCGTTGCCTTGGTACAAACCAAGATTTTAAAACCTGCTTAGTTTGCCAGAGCTGTAGCCAGGGAACCATGAGACTTCACAAGAAGGCTTTAGACGTTGTTCTAACACTACAAGAAATGGAGAAATAAGTTGCAGTGAAGGCAGATTCACCGTTGTCAACTGTTTCTCTTCCCGGTTCCCTGGTGGCTTGTTGATTCCTGTGGTCTACGGTGGCTGTCACTGAATCATCGAAGAAAAAGGATAACTCTTCAAAATCAGCAAAAAACAAAACAAAAAAACCTGCCATTTTGAAAAGAACAAGCACCAGAAGGATGAGGATGCTTCTACAGATCATTTGTGTTCACCTATTAGATGGGGTAAGTCTACAGATAAAGATAGGTCCCAGCTCTGGCCATGAGGCTTGCTGCCCCCCGACTGTCTCTTTGACACAAAGGTTGGGGTCTGGCTTCGGTTTGTCTTCCCTACCTTCAGCCATCAGGTACTGTCGCTTTGACAGCTCAGCCATCGTAGACCCTTTCCGGCTCTGACAATATACAAGCATTGTATCAAACAATGTCAGAGCTATTTTGGTGCCTTCTGGTGCTCCCGCTTTCGATGCCTGCTCCATCAGTGCCTCCAGCTGACCCAACATCAACATTACCATCTACGCTCCCATTCTCTGTCCTGGACTCTTTGCTGGGCCTAGACAGGCCGTCATCAATGGGATTCCCATCACCAGTTCCTTCTCATTTGTCTCCCCATCCTGTCAACCCTCAACCAATGTCGGTCCACGTCAACAAAGAACTGAAATATGGTCTAGTATACATGGAGGAGAAGGCCATGGAGGAGGAAGAAGAGGTTATAGATGTGGTTGGCTCAAGCTCCTTTCTGTCTTCTTGCTCAGAAGAGAGAGTGAAAAACACACCTAGACATTCCTCTGAAGATGCTTCTTTTCAAGCCTTCCTTAAACAGGTTCAGGCTAAACTGGGGTTCCCAGCTGAAGAGGAGGATTCTTCTAAGAAAAATTTTAATGAGTTGTTGGAGGTTTCTGCCTCTCGTACTGTAATCATTCCTCCTGTGCATTCTGCACATGAGCATTCTACTTTGGCAGCCTGGCACAGACCTGCTAAATTGCCTGCAGTTCCCAGGAGGGCGGATGAACAGTATTCAGTCCCTACTTCAAAGCCATATTATTCTTCACAGCCTGAAACAGACTCTGGTAATTCTGGCTGCTCATGACAGATCCAAGACTCCCAAGCACATGCACTATCTTCCTCCAGACAAGGAGTCGAGGAAGCTGGATATAATAGGGAAGGGAACTTTTACTTGTGTTTCCCTAGGCCTAAGACCTGTTAACTGTCAGGCATATATAATTTAATATCAGAACTGCCTTTGGAAAACAGTTGCCACCCTGGCTGAAAAATTGTCTGTGGGTCCAGGCAAAATACTGGCTTAGCAAACTATAGCTAATGGTCAGGAAGCTGGTAAGCACATGCTCAGGTTGGTTGTGATGCATTTGATGCTGCCTCTGAGATTTGCATCCATCTCCACTCTTAGCTTAGAGTGGCTGTTTTTTGTTTCCTCTATATGTGCAACAATCTGTGAGGAATGCTTATTTCAGGGGAAATCAATTATTTGGCAGTGACGTTGGGAATGCTTTAAGGGATTTGCAATCATTCAGAATGACTCTTAGATCCCTTCATACTTTGGACTCTAAACCCCGGGAATAGGGTTGTGTGTTTTTTCACAGGCACTATGCACATCCAGGCTGTGGTTATTCCAGAGGCCCTGGTCTTGGTTCCCAGACACTTCAGCCTTCCACTTCCCAGGCTACAGACTTGCCCCTCGTGCCCATGCCAGACTTACGAAGGTCAAACTGTTACCGGCAACCCTGCTGCACCCCCAGTGCCTCCTGACTCCCTTACTGTTCCACCAGCCTCAGTACCTCAGGAAGTTCTGGTGGGGAGCCACATCTCCCTCTTTCTACCAAAGGTGAAAGGAGATAACTACAGATGCTTGGGTACTGGAGGTGGTTTAGCATGGGCATGCCTTAGAGCTCTTTACTCTTCCTCCAGTTACCCGCACCCACCCCACCCCCCGTTGCAAAACTGATACTGTTCAGGACGTCTTGTCCTTCTGCTGGAAGAGGTTCAATCCCTCCTCCACAGAACGGCTGTGGAAGTAATCTCAGTTTCCGAAATAAAGCAACACTATTACTCTCAGTACTTTCTTCTTCCAAAATGTACCTGGGATTTAAGGCTAGTACTAGACCTTCGGGAACTGAACCTTTTCACAGAATACAAAATGTTCAGAATGGTCTCCCTGCAATTTCTCTTGCCCCTATTATTAAAGGGGAATTAGATGGTTGCACTGGACATGAAGGATACATACTTTCATATCAAAATTTGCAGGTCATGCACAAAATATCTGAGTTTCATACTTCAGGCCCACAATACCAATTTCGTGTTCTACCCTTTGGTTTGTGCTGGGTGCCACATGTCATTACTAAAGTATTTGCCGCAGTAGCTATGGCCCACTACAGGGAGGGTATGTCTTACATAGAATATTGTTCAGAATTTATATCAGCCACATGAAGGCAAGTAAGGATAATTTTCTTATAAAATTTACCGATGACACGAAACTTGGAGGTGAAGTTGACACTCTGATAAAAGTCAGTTTAATCACCAGTGATTTGTACAACATAGAAAAATGGGCAGTTGCCAGCCTGCTGGTACAGCGTTTGGATTTCCGCTTGTGATGCCAATGACCCGGGTTCAGGAACAGACCTGGCAGTCGGAGAGCCAGCCGGGAGAGAAGGCTTGAGCGTCCCATGACTGCTCGCCTTCTCCAGGAAGGGAGGAGGAGCGTGAGCCTCGGTGTTTGCTTGGCTGGGGGCACAGCAATACCCCATTCTCCACAGTGGGATGGATCATGATGGACATCGCTTTTGGCCTTGATGTTGCATGGCACATCATGGTCCCATGAGGAAACTGGAAAAACAGCCATCTGGTCCACCAGATGACGGTCACTGGGGTCCTCCTCTGCCACAAGTGCCTAGCAGGCTGCCTCTCAGGCCACTCCCATAGCCCCCATGCCTCAGAAGATTAGAATCCCAGTCTCTCCCCACAGGAGGGGGGCCCCGGCGAAGGGATATGTCTGGGCTGACCAAGGACATGGGAATCGGGAGTGGTGGATTGGCGGTGGCTGGGAACGAGCCTGGCTCAGTCTGGAGCCATTGGTAACCTGAAGGAGTGGCCGGCCAGATGGCTAAGGAGGCGCAAAAAGAAAAATGGGCACTTGAAAATGGTATGTCATTTAACCCCAAAAAGTATGTTGTTATACATTTTGGTAAAAATAATCCAAAACATCAATATTTTTTAAATAATATACAAATCCAACCTTCTGTGATTGAACATGATCTTGGTATAACAGTAAACAACAAACTTACAGTTTCTGATCATTGCATTAAAATTTCAAGGTTAGCAAATGGTGTGGTAAAGCGTATTCAGTGTACCGTCATCAAAAAACTGAACAACGTCTGATTCCTCTTTATAGGTCCTATGTAAGGCCCTATTTGGACTATGTGTCCCCATTTTGGAGTCCTTATTTAAGGAGCGACATTGATCTGATTGAAAAAGTGCAGAGACAAGTGACAAAAATGGTACCCAGGTTATCAAATAAACCATATCCCGAAAGGCTGAGAGAAAGAGGATTGTTCTTCCTGCAAACCAGAAGATATAGGGGGGACTTATTGTTTTTATACAAAATACACCAATCACTAGAACTAATGTCACAGTGTGGATTGGAATATTGCAACAGAAATACCACCCTAAGATCTCATAACATGCAGATGGTGGTCCCTTGGGAAAATACAGGCAAAAGAGATAATTTTTTTATGGTGCTTCAGTAAAATCCTGAAACAGATTACCTCATGAACTGGTAAACAAACATAGTTCACACGCCTTTAAAAAGGGACTTGACAACCTTTTATAACTAAACCTCCCCAAATCATAGTAAATTGCCCACATGGTGTGGGAGACAATCTTGATGGGCCCCCAAGCCTTCTTTTGTGCATTCCAACCTAGTAAACCCAGTACACGATTGGCAAAGACCCCATCTTGAGAAACCATTGTGTACACATTGTTTTGTACCTAGCAATGTTTTGACCAACTGGACATACTGGTCAGTGAGCTGAAGTCAGTCTTCACCCCCTGCCAGAGGCTCCACTGTATAGGGGCCATTCTGGACATGGCTCTTGGTCAGGCATTCTTGCCCTCAGACTTTGCCATGGTATTGGTGGTTCAGGCACAGCTGCTTACCTCCAGCGATTATGTGTCAGCCTAATGTCCACTAAGTCTGATCAGCCTGATGGCAGATGCCATCCTGAATGTCCTGTTGGTATGCCTCCATTTCCCACAGTGTTTCTTCAGAGTGCAGTGGGCTCAGCACTAAGACAAGCTGGAGCATTTAATACAGGTCACTCCTCCTCTCCGTCATCCCCTGCTCTGGTGGTTGGACTGCTCCAACCTAAATAAGTAATCACTATTCCTAAGGCCACTCCCCCTGCTGATGGTAACCACGGATACCTCAGGTTCAGGCTGGGTTGCTTATCTGGGCCACTTCAGAATGCAGGGCCAATTGGGCCCTCTCTATATGGTCCTTCAGAGCAACACGCTGGAGATGAGGGCTGTTGTGCATGGCCTACAGACCTTTGCCACCCTCCTTCCAGGGAATCAGCTATTGATTCACACAGACAATATGTCAGTGATGTACTACTATCAGTTGACAAGGCAGGGTTCATTCATACACTTTCTGCAGAGAGCCGATGAGAGTTTGGCACTAGGCAGTGGAACATGACATATTCCTGTCAGCTGTGTTCCTCCATGATACCCTGAATGCACTAATGGATCACCTCAGTAAGTCCTCTACACTCTGCTATGAATGGGAATTCTCACCCTCTGTCATTGATGAACTCTTCAAAGAATGGTGTCATGTAGACATAGACCTATTTGCATACCCATACAATGCAAAACTCCCACTTTTCTGCTTGCTCACTCCAGGACTTGGAGTGTTTGGCGAGATGTATGGTCCTTCTCCTGGAAAGGGAATTTTCTGTATGCTTTTTCCCCTTCTTCTAATACAGAGGGTTCTGGTCAAGCTACGGGCCAAACATGCCATCTTGATTCTATTAGCTCCTCATTAGCCCAGACAGATTTGACTTCCATTTCTTCAACAATTGGCAGTGGAATCCCCTGTCATACTTCCTGTAAGAGAGGGTCTTCTGACGCAGGAGCAGCGTGCTCTGGTGCACCTGCATCTTCGATACCTGCACCTTCATGCATAGCTCATGAGGACATATAGCTCTCCAGCTTTGGGGTTCCTCCTGCAGTGTCTGATATTCTCTTGGTGGCTATACAGCCATCTGTTTGGTACAGTTATTCACAAAGATGGAAATGTTTTACTGTGTGGTGTACTCAGTATGCGCTGGATCCCCTTATGTATCCAGTTCCTAAAGTGCTGGACTACCTATTGTCCCTTAAGGACTCGAGAATTGGGTATTCCTCTACAAGGTCCACATATCTGTTGTGTTGGCTTTTCATGCACTTTCTGTACCCCTTGGTCCGAGATCCAGTTCTGATGTGAGGCTTTAATTTGGTCCTAGAGACCCTCATTGCACCTCCTGGGACAGGGTTCAATAAGGCCCTGCCCCATTTTCTACGCAGAAAAAGTTTAAACACAAGGGTCTGTTCTATTCTCTTCTTTTCTGTCTCTCGTCTGTCTGGTTGCACAACCAAATTTTCTTGTGAAACCTAGGAACTGATCACTTCAACGGTTTCGCAGTTCTCCACCTCTCACTATCTCTCTGCCTTCCCTTGCTATATCTGTCTTTTCTTCCCCCATGCATATCTGCAGGTATAAAAATAGATGTGAATCTTTATGTGGAAATGTCACTGATACTGGGATCCCTTTGTTTAAAACTGTATATAGTTATACTGTTGAAATGATTGCAAAAAGCTATTTGGAACTCAAGGGGTTAACCTGAGTTGCAGTTTTAAGCCTTTTTCATAGAAACATAGAATTTGACGGCAGATAAGGACCGCTTGGCCCACCCAGTCTGCCCATTTCCCTACCTAGTGGATAAGCTGCAGATCCTAGTTAACCAGCAGCCTACTTCTTCCTGCTCCTACCCCCTAGAATTGCCTTATGACTGTCCCATGCATGCTTGAATTCCACCACTGTTTTTGACTCCACAACCTCCTCTGGAAGGCCGTTCCATGCATCCACAACCCTCTCTGTGAAAAAAAACTTCCTTAAAGTACCTCTGAGCCGCCTCCCCATCTTCAAATTGTGCCTCCTTGTTCTTGCATGCCTCTTTTTTTGAAAGATGCTACCCTCTTGACTTTGTTGATTCCCTTGAGGTACTTGGAAAGTTTCTATCATGTCCCCCCTCCTCCTCTCGAGGCTATACATATTAAGCTCCTTAAGTCTCTCTTCATATGTCTTCCGTGCAGACCCTGCACCATTTTAGTGCCCTCCTCTGGACAGCTTCCATCCTGTCTGTGTCTTTGGAGATTGGGTCTCCAGAACTGCATGCAGTACTCCAGATGGGGTCTCACCAGCTGTCTGTACAGAGGCATAATAACTTCCCGTTTTCTACTGGTGATGCCTCTCCCTGTGCATCCCAGTATCCCCCCAGCCCTCCTTGCTGCCCTCTCACATTGCTTGCCCACCTTTAGGTCATCTGATATGACTACCCCAGGTTCCTTACTATTTTTGTTGTTGTTAGTATCTCACCCCCCCATTGTGTACTCTTCCCCTGGGTTTTTGTTTCCCAGGTGCATTACCTTGCATTTCTTAGCATTGAATCTAAGCTGCCATACATTTGACCATTCTCTAACCTTGCCAAGTCCCTTCTCATCCTTTCCACCCCACCTTGTGCATCAACTCTGTTGCAGATCTTTGTGTCATCTGCAAAGAGACATACTTTCCTTCCAGTCCCTCTGCAATGTCGCGTGATAAACATTGAAGAGGACCGATCCTAATACTGAACCTCGCGGTACCCCACTAGTAACCCCCTTTCTTCAGAGTGAACTCCATTTACTATTACTCTCTGTGTCCTATTCTCCAGCCAATTCTTTACCCGGCTGGCTAACTTGTATTAATCTTTTGTGGGACTGTGTCAGATGCCTTGCTGGTGTCTAGGTAGGCCATGTCTACAGCCCTCCCTGATCTACTGCTTTGGTCACCCAGTCAAAGAAATCTATCAGATTTGTCTGGCATGACCTTCCCGCTGTGAATCCATGCTGCCTTGGGTCCTGTGCCCCTCTGGCCTCTAGATACTCGACAGTTCTTTCCTTCAGAAGTGATTCCATCCTTTTCCCTACCACTGAGGTTAAACTAACAGGTCTGTAGTTTCCTGCTTCTGCCTTGCTCCCACATTTATGAAGCGGAATCACATCTGCCCTCCTCCAGTCCTCGGGTACCACCCCATCCTCCCATGATTTGTTAAAGAGGGTAGTCAGTGGTGTCACTAGTTCTACCCTTAGTTCTTTTAGAATTCTGGGATGAATCCCATCAGGCCCCATTGCTTTGTCCACCTTCAGTTTTAAGAGTTCTTTCAGAACCCTTTCTTCTGTAAATGGGCTGGTATCAACTTCTGTATCCAGAGTGTTTCTACTGTTTGTTTTAGGTACCTCCCCTTCCTTTGTAAATACTGAGCAAAAATATTTGTTTAGCATCTCTGCCTTTTCACAGTCACCCTCTACCCACCCTTCCCTTTATTAAGCCTCACTATCCCTCCCTTGGTCTTTCTTCGCTCCTTGATGTACCTATAAAAGGTTTTATCCCCCTTCTTAACTGAGTTGGCTATCTTTTCCTCGGTTTGGGCCTTTGCTGTTCTGACTGCCTTCCCAGCTTCCTTTTGCTTTAACTGATACAGGTATCTGTCCTGCTCCTTCTATGATTCCTTGTACTTCCTGAATGATTTCTTTTTCTCTTGAACCTTCACTGCCACTTCCTTTGAGAACCATAGTGGTTTCTTACATCGTTTCATTTTGTTTATTTGCTTCACACAAAGGCTTGTTACCTCTGTGATGGCAGTTTTTATTATTCCCCATTGTTCTTCCACCCCTCCTTCCTGCCCATTTGCTAGTGCATTCCTTAGGCACTCACCCATTTTGGCTAAGTCAGCCCTCCTAAAGTCCAGTACTTTTGCCTTTGTATGGTTTGTTTCTATTGCTGTGTTTATTGTGAACCATACTGTTCGATGGTCACTAGTTCCCAGATGGCTACCCACTTCTACATCTGTGATCCTCTCTTCATCTCCATTTGAAAGAACCAGGTCTAAGATTGCTCCCTCTCGTGTGGGCTCCAATACTAGTTGTCTAAGGTATGCCCCCTGTAGGGCATCTAGAATAACCCCACTCTTCGAAGTGGCTGCTGCAGCTGCACTCCAGTTAACATCTGGCATATTTAGATCACCCATCAGCAATATCTCCCCTTTTTCTGCCATTCTAAGTATACTTTCTATCATTTCCTTGTCCATTTCCTCACCCTGAGAAGGGGGTCTGTATACAACCCCTGTGCGGATTGTGGTGCCACTGCCGGTCTCCAAATTTACCCACAGTGCTTCTTCTCCTCCCTGTTTTCCCTTTTGTTCTGTTGCTTTGATTCCTTCCCTTATGTAAAGAGCTACTCCTCCTCCTCTTTTACCCTCCCTGTCCCTCCTGTAGATAGTGTATCCTGGTATGTTTATGTCCCAGTCATGGTTTTGTGTGTACCATGTTTCTGTGACTGCCACGATATCCAGATGTTCCTCCTCCATCAAGGCCACTAATTCAGGAAGCTTGTTACTCAGACTACGGGCATTGGTACTCATTGCTCTCCATTTTTTGATGGCTTTACCTTCTTTTGCAGCATCACCCACTGACCTTTCTACCTCAGTCTTTTTCTCATTTAGTACCCTGTTTTGTAGGGAGAGGCTGGGATTTTCCTGCAGCTTATCAGTGCCTCCCCCCTTGACTAGTTTAAAAGCTTGCCAATGAAGCATTTAAACTGATTGCGCAAAAGACTTGTTCCCTTCCTGGACAGATGCAAATCATCCTGCCAGTACAGGCTGGTGTCCCTCCAGGTGGAACCCCAGTCCCCAATGAAGCCAAACCCCTGTGCTCCACACCATTTTTTTCAACCATTCATTAAACTGCATGGTGCAAAGTACCCTCACCTCACTCATGCCATTGACAGGCAGCACCTCAGAGAAGGATACTGTGTGTGCTACTTGTCTTAGGCCCCTCCCCAATTCTACAAAGTCCTTCTGCACTGCTCTAATCTCATGATGAGCCAAGTCATTTGTCCCTAGGTGGACAATGACGTCCAGCTCAGACTCCCGTGCAGCTGTTCTCGTGATCCTGAGGATGCGCGTCCTGTCCCTCCAAGTCATGGCACCAGGCAGGCACCTTACTTCAGTTTTCCCTGCTCCCCCCGGTTCTATCCCCCTAATAATTGAGTCCCCCACCAGGAGCTGCTTCCTTTCCTTGTGGTGTCCTCTGCCTCCTTCCTGTGGGCCTCCCTTGTGACAGTTGTCCTCAGCCTCCTTAGTCTCCTCTGCGGGTGCATCCATAGGGGAGCTATGCTCCCCCAGAATGGTGTATGGATTGTGGAGTAGAACAACTGACTGAGTGTGCCTCTGTTCCACCATCCTCACCCTCCCTGAGCCCACTGTGGTCCAACTGCTGTGCTTTCTTTGCAACCTCTGAGGTAGTGGTGGTGGCTCTGGTGCTCCCTGGATGGGGGAGGTTCCCTTCCTACTGTCCAGTGTGGCCTGGGGGAAGGTTCCCTTACTACTGTCCAGTGTGGCCTGAAGACAGGCAACTTCCTCCCTCGGGGAGGAGAGTTGTTTGCAAATAGGGCAGCATCTCAGCCTCCAGAAAGACTCCCGGAAGACTGCTGCCCCACTGCCATTACATTGCACTACTCCCCACATGTTTATCTACTTTTTTTGTGTGTGTGTGTGTGTTTGTGTGTGTGATTGGTTTGTTATGTAGAAATATATATATTATACAATGTGTATGCTTATATTGTCAGTGCAGTGTGCTAGAGAGGATATGACAGTGATATGCACCTTGCACTCTTGAGGAAATTATGTCAGAACCCCAGGTATAAAGGAACTATTTCCAGGGGTGGGTGGGGTGAGGGTAGGAAGGGGTTGGGCCTAAACTGTGCCTCACAAAAACAATCAGCTAAAACCTCTGACCCACCGCTGCGATGAGTGCCTTCCTGTCAGCAAGATGCCCTACACAACAATTTGACAAAGAAAATACCCTGCTAATCAAACAGAGAAAAATCCAGATATCCAAGTCAGACACAACTAAACCTCCCCAGCCCCAAAACAGCCTGGTGGTTTGTACTCTGAAAGCAGTCAGCCCCAAAATAAGTCAGCTGTGCTTTAAACTCTTCCTGCACTGAAAATCTTAAGAATTGTAACAAACATAAAGCTAGATCCACCTCCCTCTGTTGCTTGAAAGACTGTATTTTCCTGACAATTCTAAGTTCCTTATTTCACCTTTCAGTTAGAAGTAGCATCCACCTGCAGAATATCTGCTACAAACCAAAGACAATTGTAAGGTTCACCTCCCTCTTTTGTGAGCACAAAGTGCAATATAGAATTTGCAAGTGCAATATAGAATTTCTCACACAGCTCACAGCTGAATAAAAAAGTAGTGTCCTTCCAGGTCAAGAAGATGTGCTTTGTGTAAACAAGAGGTCAGTTCTGTGTCACTATGTTCTTTTTGCTGCACCTGCATCAAAACTGACAAGAACATTCTGTGAGAATCAGGCTCTTTTAATGAGTTCCCAGGCAAAGACGTTTAAAAAGAGCAACACTGCGTTCACTAATGAGAGACAAGGAGAGTGAGAGACTAAGAGACTGAAACTTGGAATTAAGAGATACCCTCAGAAGAAGGACTTAGTTTTCTCTGTTTGCACTGCCTTTGTAACTAGTTATACTGAATATTTTTTTATTTTGCTGTTATTGAGATAAATAAAACATTCATTGCGAATTTTGAAACTGCTCCTGGTTTTCCTATGCTTCCAGACCTGTGCCTCGACGACAGATGGTGTTAGCAGTAGGATTTACGCCATGCATACTCTACGCCAGGAGTTTTGTGAGTGGGTACTAGACCTGGTACCAGGGAAGCACAGAAGAAAGGTATGGATTCTGCAGCCGCAAGTCCAGGAGTGATTAACAGAAGAATGTCAGCCAAACTAGCAGAGACAGAAGTCCAAGCTGAGACTGTACAGCCAGCACCAGTGATGGAAAGAAAAGAACAGGCAGTGACAGAACCTGAAAGCCTGACTGCCTTCTTCAAATGGTGGGCAATACAACAAAAAAAGGCAGACAAGTGGAGAAAAGAAGAGGATAGAACAAACCCTTGCGTTTAAAGTCTTTCTACATAACAAATGGGGCAGGGCCTTATTCAACCCTGTCAGACCTCCCTTTGAACATGTGGCTACTTGTGAGCTGCGCTTTCTCTCCGAGAAGGCACTGGTTCTAGTAGTGATGATGTCTGCTGAACACATCTGTGAGTTGTTGAAGGCTCTGGCTGCTGATCCTCTGTTTATGATTTTTCGCTAAGAAAAGGCTTACCTTACATACCAGTCCTCACTTTATTCTGAAGGTTGTGTCTGAAAGAACACTAAATCAGACTATAGACCTTTCAGTTTACTTTCTGTCTGCCAGAGATAGTGGGAGCATCATTTACATATGCTGAACATCCATAGGGACGCTGTGACTATACAAAGGATTGTAGAAAATCCTCTCAGTTGTTATTGCTTTTGCCTCCGAATGGTGAGCTCCCTGATTACTAAACAGGGCCTGTCCAAATGGCTGTTTGTATTACGTTTTGTTACCAGTAGTAGCTTCCTGGTCCTGTTCACACCCATTCCACCCACGGGCTGGCTGTCTCAGTGGCTTGTTATCAAAATGTGTCTGCTGCTGACATCTGTGCGCTGCTGCCACTTGGAATTCTGTTCATACATTCACTAAACACTACAGTCTGGACATAGTGTCTTATAGACATGCCGACTTCATCCTCAGTGTCCTGTAAAGCCTCCTTACTCAGAATCATTAGTTCTTGCCATCCGCCCTCAGTGCTGGTATTGCTTGGGAATTGTTCCACGATGTGGCTCAGTGGAGAAAGATATCCTCGAAGAAGACAGAGCAGTTACTCACCATAACAGTAGATCTTCAAAAGCATCTCCTCCATTGAGCCACAGCTTTCCTTCTCCCCTTCCCCCCTTGTCAAGTGACGGATAACTGTACTGCCTGCTCTCGCAAGCTATTTCTCCTCTGATGCTCCCTATGGCATCTTTACTTAAGTTTCTATGTCACATGGTGTGGTCCTGATAACTTCAGTCCCTGCCAGTCTGATGATTCTCCGAGCTTATCTCTGATGGGGAAATGGGGCATGCTGGGGTTGCCCATGTTATATATGCACTGACAAGGCATGTCTATGGAGTGGCTGCAGCCTGCAAAAGGTTTCCGGGTGGTCCTGGTACTGGCATCGTACAGTTCATAATGTGGCTCAATAGAGAAGATTCTGGCCGGCCCAGTAGTGCTGAGGGCTGAGATGCCGGACGCCTTACCTCACGCCATACCAGCGACCCTTGTTTGAGAACGAGCAGGGGTCAGAAGGGGAGGAGAAGGATCGAGCATCCGAGGGACTGCTTTCCTTCTCCAGGGAGGGGTCGGCAATGATTGGTGTTTGACTGGCCCCTAGCGGAGGTTGAAGTGGCAGTGCACCAACACTGTAGAAAAAGGGGAGGAGATAGGGCAGACACTAGGAGGGAGTGCATGCAGATGCGTGCGCACTCATTCTGTAGGCATCATTGCATGCCTTGTCTCCTGGGAGAAAACCAGGAAATAGTTGCTGAGGTGGAATGATGTAGGGCATCTCGCAGGCTCCGCTCCTGGCTAGCCACAGTGCTGGCCACACTGGATCCTGTCTCTGGTGGAGATTGGGGAACCCCGCCGGCTCCACCAGGGGGGTAAGCCCTGGGGGTATGGGCCAGCACTGGATGGTGGACACTGGAGGATGGGGCTGGGGCTCCCTCCAGAAGAAAGAAGGGCCGCGGCAATGAGGAGAGAAAAAGAAATGGAAAAAAAAATAGAGAAGATTCTCTAGAAAATCTACTATTATGGTAGGTAACTATTCTTTCTAGTGTAACCCCCCTACCTGCCGAGGTGTTTCCCCTGGTGGTTGGTGTTCGGCGCTTAAGCCGTTCTAAATGGAGATGATGGAGTGCTTTTAGAGCCTCTGTGTACGGTCTCTTTAAGGGCTGCCTGTTCGTAGTCCTAATCAGCTGAAATGGGGGCGCTGTGTGGTTGTATGCCCGAGTCCCGCCTGGACTGCCCAGTAAGTGCTCCATGCTGCCCTCGCTATGTTGTGCAGTGGGAGGCCTCTGGGAAAGATGTGATTGGTTATTGATAATAGTGTAGAGTAATAATGATAATGTGGTTGTTCTAACCTGCCTTCTTTGCAGTAAAGACTGTTCCGATTATCTCCTCCATTTTGGTCCAGAACTGCCGAATTGGACCAATCAGTATCTCGGGACTCTAGTCTGACCAATAGAGGAACTGCTTGTAATTTGGGAAAGGGATTATGGGCTATGGTGCTTTTTCGGGCCACTGAGAGCCAGAGAAATTAACTGGCATGTGACGCTAGCCAATGGGATCGGGTAGCGCCCAAGCTGTAAGGAGTGCCCCATGCTGCTAGGAGCAGTTTTGTTGTGACTGTGAAAAAGGAGGGAGCTCTGAGCTTCTGCGCCGTTTTGAGTGTTCACATGAGAAGCGCGTGAAAGGCCTGAGGCAGCCGTTTTTGCCTTGCCAGTGCTTCAGACTAAATCCACCGGCGTGCGGTCAGAGGAGGCTGTGTAGGGACACAGCTACCTACCAGGCTTTACCTGAAGGGGACTGGAGAATCTGCTGAATCGCGCTCGGTCCAACAGGACGTTTGGAGTGGCACCTACCACCCAAAGTGGCCGTGAGTTCGTTCGGGTCCTGAAAGCCACTGCCTGGTATGGTACTCCTCTGTTGTTTGCCATATAAATGTGTGAGGAGGCTCTTGAAGCTCAGGCTCAGCCCTGCGAGTGATGAAGGGAGGGTATCTGTTGGAGTCGTGAGTGCAGTGGCCAAAATCTTTTCGTTATACTGCTGCCTGCATTAACTGTGCCTTCTGCTCATTCTGATCTGCTCAGGAAAGTGAATGCTTACTTGCATCAGGGCCCCAATTAGCTGCCACGAGGGACTAGCCGTTAGGGCTTGGGTACCCAGGGACAGTAACTAATAGGTTTAGACCTGTGCACAGAGCCCTAGGTAGATAAGTATAGTGATAAGCCAATCAACTTGATTTCCCCCCGTCCTTGTTATTCCCCCCTTAAATAAATCAGATTGTTTGTTTTGCAACTGTACCCTTGCTGGATTGTGTTTTACTGAGGATATGCTGTACAGTGAAAGTGTGATAACGGTGCCTTACTTTCCAGGGGGTCCCCGGAGGGAGCTGAGAGATACGAGCCGGGGGGTAAGTGTACAGGGGAAAAGTATTGTCAGTACTCTGGGTGAGCCACTAGTGGGACGAAAGGGGGGTTGCAGTAACCCAGAGGGCTGTGACTGAGTCAATCTCGACTGTTTTAACCCCGACCTCTGGGTGGAGGCACCTGTCAATGGATCTGGGCTCCTCACCCTGCCACAGTTGAGGCAGGCAGGGGTAGTAGCCCTAAGGGTAGTGCCCCCTGGGGATTACAAATTGGAGGCACCACTGGGATTAGCGTCTCCTAGTGGCCAAGTGAGTGAAGTGCATCAGAAATGGAAAAACTGGAAGGGGATATGCTGGCAAAAATTAAGTTGGGCCCTATTAAGACAATGGTACACAAACTGATGGGGTGGGGTGAAGCCAAAGAGCTGGACTCCCAGAAAATTGTGTTACTGTTAGATGTGCCCCTGGGAACCCCAACAGCTGACATTGTTTCCACAGCAGAGCGTATTAAATGTTTGGGCAAAGTGGAGGTAAAGGGGCACATGGCTGACCTGCTCGACCAGATGCTGCAGGTGCTACTTTTGTGCAGTGTGGCCATTGACCCCAAGAGGGTAGCTCCAGTGATTTACCCGGAGGGTGCTTCACAGGGATGGAGGCTAATTCATATTCGGAGTGGGTCAACCACTCCTGGAGGGTCCCCTCAGACTAATAGTTTTAAAGATAAACTGCTTAAACTGCTGGCCGTGGAGGGGAGGACTACCCAGGAATTGCTGCAGGCATTGGATTTGTCTAGTGACGCTACCCCCCAGGTCTCCCCAGGTACCTCCCCCTGTCCCCCCAAGAGTTCTATTTTGGCTCTGTGGCTCCGCTGCCCTTAGTGGTCTCTCCTATACAACTCGATTCCTACCGCGGGCTGAAACTTTTTTCTGGCACAGTGCCAGTGCCTACAGGGGAGGATGATCTGGAAGCTTGGATGGACTGTGCCACCCCCTTAGTTCAGGAGTGGCAATGTTCTGAGGGGGAAGAAAGGAAGAGACTGATGGAGAGCCTGTGGGGTCCCGCTTTAGAAGCCATTAGGTTTTTGCGGGCCACCAATCAAGAAGCCACCACCGCAGAGTACCTCTCTGCTTTAGAGGGGGTGTTTGGGAGTACCGAGACCGGGGAAGATTTGTTGTGGAAGTTCAGGTCTGCCAAGCAGTGGAGAAATGAGAAGCTATCCACCTTTGTCACTAGGGTGGAGCGGGCTTTGCAGAAGGCCTATAGAAAGGGGGGAGTCACTGCCACGGCCCTGAATCAGGTCAGGTTGGAGCATGTTTTAAAGTTTGCTAGATTCTCTAGTGTAATACTGTTAAAACTTAAGCTACATGATCGACGGGCTACCCCGCCTGAATATTGTCAATTGATGAGGGAAATTAGAGAGGTGGAGACCGATGAAGAGGGGTGGGAACCCTATGTGGGGGCGGTGAACCCTAGTGGGACCCCTGAGCCTAGCACCCCCGAAGAGACCAGCCTGTCAGGAAGGCCTGATGGATCCCCAGATTTTCCAGGTGATGTGGGAATGCAAGCTATTTCCTCCGACCCCCCCATAGAGAGTGAGTTGAGGGCCGAGGTCAGAAATTTACGTGAACTGGTGAGGGACTTGAAGCAATCTACCATGTACCCTGTTAGGTTTGGGGGGCCTCCAGAAACCAGAACCCTGGTCCCAGGGAGCCCCCTCATCCCCCTCAGGGTCCCCAACAGATAAGGTGTCTTCCACCCAATAGTGATCCCTGGGACCCCAAGTTCTGTTATCATTGTGGGGAGGATGGGCATTTTCAGCCTGAGTGCCAGATGCCAGAGAACTTAAGGAAAGTCAACAGTAGACTGATCACTTGGCATCGCAGGGCCCAACCTCGACCCCCCAGGAAAAGCTTTGTGACCCGGGCCCATGCTCAACCAACTATCAATGCTGTGCCCCCCGAATGGTCTGATGTGGTCGGGCCCTCGATGGAGACCCCGGTGTGAGTAAATGGGATTCCCACTTGAGCTGTATTAGACCGTGGCTCTCAGGTAACCATCATGTTTCAGGACTGGTATCAGACAAACTTACCTGAGGTGCCCCTACAACCCTTGAATGGCCTACATGTGTGGGGAATGAGCGACAAAGCTTATCCGTATTTGGGGTATATCTGGGTCTGGTTGTCCTTCTCTGCTTCTGTGACGGGAGTGGATGAACAAGTGTAAACCTTAGCTTTAATTTGCCCCCCTACTGGACTGTATGATGGGGTACCCCTGCTGATTGGGACGAATGCTCATATGTTTGGACGATTGGCCCAGTTGTGTTCAGAAAAGCAAGCATTCAAGACCGGGAAAGCCCTAAGGATACCCACCGTGATTCAAAAGGCAGTTGCCACTATGAAGAAGGTTAGCCAGGAGGAACCTGAAGGCCCGGTGGGTGTGGTGTGGAAAAAGGATCCCGGCCCAGTGATAATTGCCGCGAATGCCCAATGTGTCCTGCATGGAGAAGTACGATTAAAAACAGAGGTTAAGAATAAGTTGTTGATGTTGGATGCGCCTAAGGAGGGAAGATTACCTGAGGGACAGTTGGTCAAACCCAGTATCTTGCCGGCTACAGCTCATGCTTATGTTAAGAGGGTGATGGTTCAAGTGCATAATGTGTCCGACAAAGAGATTCGAATAAGAAGAGGGTGCACCTTGGCAAGTGTACATTGTGCAGATACTGCAGTACTGCCAAATAGCAAGGGTTCCAGTACAGATGACAAAGTTACTCCTGACTTGTTTGATTTCGGTGACTCCCCATTGCCAGCTGAATGGAAAAGGAGGATCAGTGAGAGGCTTGCCAAGAGGGACCAGGTTTTCTCCCTGAAAGAATGGGATGTGGGATGTGTGCAAGGGGCTGAGCATCACATTCGGCTGCATGACGAACGGCCTTTCCGAGAGAGATCCCGGCGCCTGGCCCCGGCTGACATAGATGATGTGAGGCGGCATCTGCAAGAGATGTTGGCTGCTGGTGTGATACAAGAGTCCAGGAGCCCCTACACCTCCCCTATTGTAATAGTAAGAAAAAAGAATGGGGCGGTTCAGATGTGTGTAGACTATTGCACTTTGAATCGGTGGACCATCCCAGACCAGTATACCATGCCGCGAATACAGGACTCCTTGGATTGTTTAAATGACAACAGGTGGTTCTCTGTGTTGGACCTCCGCAGCGGGTACTACCAGATCCCGATGGCCCCAGAGGACCGAGAGAAGACTGCATTTATTTGCCCCCTAGGTTTCTATGAGTTCATGTGGATGCCTCGGGATTTTAGGTGCCCCAGCCACCTTTCAACGCCTGATGGAACGTTCCGTGGGGGACATGAATTTGCTCGAGTGCTTGGTCTACTTAGATGATGTCATAGTGTTTGTCCGCTTGTTGGAAGAACATGAGCAGCGATTATTCAAGGTCTTGGATCGGTTGGAGGATTTTGGCCTTAAGCTGTCTATAGACAAGTGTCAATTCTTCCAAACTTCTGTGAAATATGTGGGCCACATAGTATCCACTGAGGGCATAGAGACTGACCCTAGCAAAGTGGAGGCATTGACCACTTGGCCTCAGCCCAGGAATTTGAAAGAACTGCAACGGTTCCTGGGGTTTTGTGGATATTATAGGGGGGTTTGTCAAAGATTACTCTCGAGTGATTCGCCCCCTCCTCAACCTCACTCAGGGGTACCCTCCTACGCACAAAAAGTATAAGAAGGTCGTGCGCTCTGAGATGGAGAAGAGGTATTTCCGGCCTAATTATGTGTTTGGGGATCGTTGGACTGCTGAGTGTGAGGAAGCTTTCTATGACATCATATATCAACTTACCCATGCCCCAGTGTTGGCTCTACGCTGACCCGCCAAGCCATACATTCTCCATACTGATGCCAGTCTACAAGGATTGGGGCTGTGTTATATCAGGAGCACTCAAATGGTCTGAGACCTGTAGCTTTTGCCAGCAGAAGTCTGACTCCTTCAGAAAAAAACTATCCAGTGCATAAACTAGAGTTCCTGGCCCTGAAGTGGGCCATTGTTGATCAGTTTCATGACTATTTGTATGGTGCCAAGATATTGGTAAAGACTGATAACAATCCTCTGACCTATGTACAAACCTCAGCCAAGTTGGACGCCACTGGCCACCGGTGGCTGTCTGCCTTGGCCACCTACGACTATGCTGTTGAGTACAAAGCAGGCCTAAACCATATAGATGCGGATGCCCTCTCTCGGAGACCTATGCCACAAACTGATTGGGTCAGGTTGTCAGAGCCTGACATAAGAGCTCTTTGCCAGAAATTTGACAAGGAGGAACAGGTGTCTCCTGATGTTGTGGACTGTATGGTGGATTGCTTGGGGCCATCCGAAAACTGCATACCTGCTGCTTACTGTCATTTTTCCGCATTGGACACTAGTTCACTGCCCCAGTTTAACAATGCTAGTCTTCAACGGGCCCAGTCCCGAGACTCTGTGATAAAAAAACGATCAGATTGGTCTTAAAAAAGTTTTGAATTTATTTATTAGAGTGTGGTAACCGGTCCGTATCAGTTCTAAAAAAAACTGATTTAAAGACGCGTAACACGGTCAGGAACCGATAGGGGTGTCTTGCCTGGCGGATTGCCGAAAAAAGGTTAAGTTTTGGATAGGATTGGCTATGTCTGAGAAACCCAAGAAAAAAAATGGTCCCACTGGGTTTCAACACTGTAGTGTGTGTGTGGAAGCCTTTGCTAAGGCTGATCCCCACACCACCTGTGTTTATTGTCTGGGGTTTGACCACCTCGAATAAGACTGCCAAATTTGTAAAAGTTTTCCTAAAGCTACCCTGGATAAGAGAGTAGGTAGACTGAGGGAAAGGGAGGCCGAGAAGTCCACTGACCCGGATGGCCAGCCCGGTTTGGTTCTGACCGAACCAGAAGGAGTGCCCTCTGACCAGGGCGATACTTCTTCAGGCAACAGGAGAGCCGATTCTGAGGAGTCTGTTCCGGTTAAAAGAAAGAGAAGAGAAAAATCATCCGGTTCGGATCCACAAATTCTTTCTCCGACTGCTGATGAAATAGCCAAAGCGATAAGGATAGTTCAGTCGCTAACTTCCGTTCCGGCCGAACCGGCACCATCTGGCAGGGGCTCAGTTCGGTCGGTTCCCCCGGTTCCGGATTATACTTTAGAAGAATTTTATGAACCGGAGGAGGAGGAGGGAGAGTGTGAGGATAATGATGATGATGGTGACTATGAAAGTCTGGATGTGCCTATTGACCCGGACATCTCCCCAGACAGACCTTCAGATGTTGCTCCTCCTAGGCTTTCTGAGTCCCCTTCCCACTTTATGTTTTACAAGAAAGTGGCTGAAACCCTCCAGCGTCCAATGGAAGAAGCAGTAGAGGATCAGGAGGAGCCTGATTTTGTTGAAATGATGGACATCCCAGAGTCCAGGAGATTGTCTATTCCCCTCCATAAATCTTTTGGGAAACAGACATTTAAAATTCTAAAGACTCCTAATTCCATACCTCCTGTGGACAGAAGAATGGACAAGAGGTATACCTTTCAGGCTCGACACGGAATTCCTTTCCCAGCAATGCAGCCATGTTGGAGTAGTGCAGGCTGCAGCCTGTGATAAGGCAAATATTCCCTTGGCATCACACCCCCCAGATAAGGACTCCAGGAGGATTGATGCCATGGCAAAGAAGCAGTACATGGCAGAATCTTTGGGACTCAGGCAGGCTAACTATATGGCCTACACAGCTACAGTAGATACCAGAAGTCCAGGTGGGACACTGTGCTGGCTCTGGCTAAACAGGCCCCTGACCAGCTTGCCAAGGAGATGGAGCAGGTGGCTGCGGATGGGATTGAGGCATCCAATGTGCAATTTCATGCTGCTGTGGACTCCAGTGATGTTTCACCTAGAGTCATGGCTACATCTGTGGCCCTTCGGAGGATGGCTTGGCTCAGATGTACTAGCCTATCACAGGATACCCAGGCTAAGGCCATGGATTTCCCTGTCATTGGTCATTCTCTGTTTGGGGAGCAGACAGAGAACTACGTGAAAAAGATGGACCAGTACAGGACCACCTACAGAAGTGCTCAGGCCAAAGAAAGGCAAGCCACTCCTCAGAGACAGCATTCCAGGGGCAGGGGCAGGCCCTTTCAAAGGCCTTTTTACCAAGCCCAGGCCTCCTCTTCTGCTTATGCTCAGAGGGGGTTCTTCAGAGGGAGAGGCAGACGGGGAATGAGCAGGCCTGCTTCCATCCCTCAGCCTAAAGCCCCTGCCAAGCAGACACCCTGATGGGTCTGTCCGGGCTGATTCTCCAATACCTGTAGGGGGCAGGCTGGCTTACTTTGTTCAGGACTGGAAGTCTTTGACATCAGACAAGTGGGTCCTGGAAGTAGTAAGCCAGGGACTGGTTCTCGGCTTCAAATAATTTCCCAAGATGAGAGCCAGATCCTTTCCACCTGCAAATCCATCAGAGATCCTTGCCCTAGAGGCAGAGGTTTCTTCCCTCCTGGCTCTCAGAGCCATAGAAAGGGTTCTTACCCTACACAGGGGCAAAGGATTATACTCCAGGTACTTCCTAACCCCCCAAAAAATGGGAGAATGGCGGCCCATCCTGGATCTAAGATATCTGAACAAGCACCTTTTAAAACCAAAATTCAGAATGGTGACTCTGGGAATAATTCTGCCCTCTCTAAGGCCAGGGGACTGGCTAGCCTTCCTGGACCTCAAAGATGCCTATTTTCACATTCCCATCAGGTGCTCCCACAGAAAGTACCTCAGGTTCGAGTTGCCCTCAGGCCACTATCAATACAGAGCAATGCCCTTTGGCCTAACATCAGCCCCAAGGGTGTTCACAAAGTGCCTGGCAGTAGTGGTTGCTTTCCTAAGGAGAAAAAAGATCTCCATCATTCCATACTTGGATGACTGGCTCATAGTGGGTCAGTCTCCAGACCAAGTCAAGTCACATCTGCGAATAACTCAGCAGGTGCTCACTTCCATAGGATTCCTCCTCAACCTTCCAAAGTCCGTTCTCGAGCCAGTACAGCTCCTCACCTTTATAGGGGCAGAGCTGGATACAATAAGGGCAAAAGCCTTCCTTCCCTTGGACAGGGCAAGGACCCCTACAGAACTGGCCTCTTCTTTCACCATTCAGGTGTCTCGACCAGCAAGGCATTTCCTGCAGCTCCTGGGCCACATGGCAGCCTCTACAGCAGTGGTCCAGGAGGCAAGATTCCAGATAAGGGACATTCAGTTCCACTTAAGAGCCTTCTGGTCCCAAAGAAAGGATTCTCTTACCAAACTAGTCCCAGTGACTCGAACCCTGATCCAGGCCTTGCAATGGTGGCAGGATCAGGACAATTTGAGACAGGGAGTTCCTTTTGTCACTCAGTCTCATTCAGTGATACTGCCACAGATGCCTCCCTGCTGGGCTGGGGAGCCCACTTGGGGGATCTTACCACCCAAGGGCTGTGGTCACCTTAAGAATCTCTGCTTCACATCAATCTCTTGGAACTCAGAGCAGTGTTTCTGGCACTGCAAGCCTTTTCCAAATCTGTACAGAACAAGGTGGTACAGATCAGAACAGACAATACCACCACAATGTGGTACATCAACAAGCAAGGAGGCACTCGGTCTACGGCCTTGTGCATAGAAGCAATGAAGTTGTGGTCTCTGGCCTATTCCCTGAAAACCTCTCTGATAGCAGTTCACCTCCCAGGAAAGGACAATGTCCTAGCAGATGCTCTCAGCAGGATATCCCAGGGCCATCACAAATGGACCATAGATCCCCTAGTTTTGGAAGTGACTTTCTCAAGATGGGGCACTCCACAGATAGATCTTTTTGCAGCCCAGGCAATAACCAACTTCCTCTCTTTTGTTGCAGACCCCCAGTCTTGGGCTCAGTCCCCCTGGGTGCTCTGATTCTGAATTGGGAAGGGAAGTTCCTGTATGCTTTCCCCCCTTCCCTCTCCTGTTCAAAGTGTTAGTCAAGATCAGGTCTCAACCATGCAAAGTGATTCTGATTGCTCCAGATTGGGCCAGACAGCCCTGGTACCCACTGTTGCTGTCCTTAACAGTCCACCTTCCCCTGTCTCTTCCCAGGAATTACAACCTGTTGACATCCTCTCAGGGGAGGATTTGGTATCCTAACCTCAAATCTCTCAATCTCAAGGCATGGCTCTTGAAGAGTTAGAGTTTGCTGATCTACACCTTTCTCGAGGGGTTCTGGATATCCTTAAGGCTTCTCGAAAGCCTTCCACCAGAAAGACTTACAACTCCAAATGGAAAAGGTTCACTATTTGGTGCTCTAATAAGCATATTTCTCCAGAATCTGCTGGGTTGCCTACAGTCCTGGACTATATGGTTCATCTTAATGGCTTGGGACTTAGGCCAGCTACACTTAAAGTGCACCTGGCAGCTGTTTCTGCCTTCTTGTCAGTAGGCAAGCCCTCTCCTCTGTCAGCCCATCCTGTGTTTTCTAAGTTCTTCAAGGGATTGCTGCACACCAATCCCCCCTTTAGGGACCCTGCTCCTGCTTGGGACCTTAATGTTTGCATTGCTCAGCTTATGCAACCACCCTTTGAGCCTTTGTCCTCTGCAGAGTTTAAGTACTTGACTTGGAAAACTGTGTTTTTGGTAGCCATTACCTCTGCCAGGCGTATCAGTGAATTGCAAGCCCTGTCAGTGGAGTCTGATTTCATCTCTTCCCATAGAGATAAAATGGTCCTAAGAACTAACAGGAAGTTTTTGCCTAAAGTGGTTTCAGATTTCCACCTTAATCAGTCTATGTCTCTCCCTGTTTTCTTCACTGACCATTCCTCCTCTGGAGAGAGGAGGCTGCAGCTTGGATGTTAAAAGGGCCCTTAGCTACTACATAGAGCGCACCAAGGGTCACAGGTTTGAGTCCTCCAGTTGTTCCTCACATATGGAGAGGTCGGTGAGGGGCAAACCTGCCACTAAAAGATCTATTGCCAGGTGGATTGTCTCTTGTATACAATTCTGCTATGAAAAACTGGGTAGAATCCCACCCTCAGGCCTGAGGGCTCACTCTGCTAGAGGTACAGCTGCTTCCCTGGGTGCTGCCAGGGATATTCCTATCTTAGAAATTTGTCAAGCAGCCACCTGGAAAACAGTCCATACATTCACCAAGCATTACTCTCTGGATATCCAGGCTAGGAGTGATGCTCAGTTTGGCACAGCAGTACTTCACAGCCTATTCCCAAAGTAGGTTCTGTCCCTCCTCCATGGAGGTACTGCTTGGTAGTTCTGCAATAGTCAGAATACAGCAAGACTTCATGTTGTTTGAAGAAAAAATTACTCACCTTAGTAATGTTGTTTCTTCTAGTGGAGTCTTACTGTATTCTGACCCCCCCCCCGCCTCCCCACTCAGAACCTGTTTTTTGGGATGTGGGTGGGCAGGAGCAGTGTTGGCACCCTAGAGGTGCCCCTTTTTCACTCTCCTTTATTTTGGGTGTGTGTTGTGTTTTGTTTTTGGGTTTCCTGACTTGAGTCTTTGCTTTGAAACCAAAAAACCCTTTTTTAATAAATTTAGTTGCTAGTTGGCTAGTGTGAGTTTTACAGTTTCCACACAGAACTTCTAGTGAGTATTACTCATAAAGATCTGACGGTTGGCGTTGAAACAACAGCAGACAGAGGCCTCAACCGAGCTCACGTTGAATATTCCATGCTGGCCATGGAAAGTTAACTCTTTGTTCTCCGGGGCAGTTGAAAGGCATGACCTAACTGCTGCAATAGTCAGAATACAGCAAGACTCCATTAGAAGAAACAACATTACTAAGGTGAGTAATTTTTTCTTACTGTAGTTGCACTGGGTGTCACTAAATAGTTGGAAAGACTGCTTTATTTATTGATTTACTGAAACTGTTTTACCTGGAGACCTACAGCAGTTCAACAAATGTACAAGATCTGTACGGGGTTACATATTTACTGACGCAATCATCAGATGGAGAGGCACATCTAGATCAGCTGGTACAGTACGAATACATAAATGCATCCTTGGGTGCAGCCACAATAAGATACAGCTAAACGTCTGAGGAAGTTTCTGGCTGAAGCAGTGCTGTTGGCCGGGCTGTTACCCTAGGCAAAGTTGTTCCAAACCTGCAGGAGTTTATGGCTGATGGCAGGTTAGTTAGAATTCAGCTTTTGTCTGGGAACAAGGGATCTTTTTTCCTAAGTGGGAGAGAAGGTGGTGGCTTGAGGTAGCAGCAGGGTTGAGTAGGGTGCTTAGGTAGCGGTAGTTTATTTAACCAGTACTTGAAACCAAAAAATACAAGGCACTGTACCCACCTAGCCTTCAACAAAGGCCAGCTCAGGTGAGCCAGAATGTGTTTTGTGGCCCCAATAGGCCATGTTTAACAGGAGTTGCAACCCCTCACCAAGCACTCACTGTGGTGACTCCGGAAAATCCCATGCCTCAGGGAATTTACTCTGGGGTTCTTTTGTAGTTCTTTTCCTTCTCTATTTTGGGTTCCCCATGACCCAAACAAATAACATCCCCCTTAAGGGGTGGCTGGCTCCCTCTCCCTGGGCTGACACAGATATGGCAGACTGATGAGTCCAAATGAGGACGAAACATGTGTATGTGTCAGCTGTTCTTAACCTTTGCTGATTGCTCTGTTAGGCTTTCTGGCACCAGGCAATTCTGCTTAAAGTAGAGCCAGTCAAAATTCTTTCATGGGGATTTGCATGTTTCCCTTGATGCTTTGCATTATTGGAGTATATGCAGTTGTGTTTCCTTTAAAACTTGGCTGTATGGCCAATATCCTCCGGGATAACCCATGCCTCAGGGCATTTGCTCTGGGGTTCTTTTGTAGTTCTTTTCCACTATCTCTCAATTGTACCTGATTTTGCCTGAAAAATTTCCTCCATCCTTCCTACATTTTTGCCATTTGTCACTGAAAAGTATGGATTTGAAATAATGTCAGTGACTAGTGTTAAAATTCTAGTTCTCATTAAGAAAATGCAGTTTACATTAAGCAGCATATTGTACACAACTTCTTGGACTGATATTTCTATTTTTTTCAGATGTATCCCAGATTTTGGTCATTTTCCCCCAATTTTTTAAACCTTGTCCCTGATTTGTGATTTAGGAGGTACAGTATGTGTTGTGGGTGGTCAGGAAAGGAGACCTGGCTGCAACACAAATGGCCCACAGGACCATACTAAGCAGTATAAAGGCCCTTGCCGGCCCAGTTACACACTGAAGCACATTCCTTGGGTTACAGTTTGCTGGACTCCGGCAGTAATGGGTGAATAGACATGTGGGCACAACAGGCAGCCAGGTGGAACCTAATGACAGCAGCCATTGGGGAAAACCAGAAGATGACTAATGATGTCAGGTACAGGTGAGGTCAGGGAGGAGCAGAACCCTTGTGCTGTCAGGAATACTGAAGGACCACCTGGGGACTTGGCACAGCAAGGCTCATAACACTCACGGGAGGGGTTTGAGGCAGGGAGAACATCCAGTAGGGAGGTCAGTATGCCCAGCGCCACCACTGCAGAGCAACATTGGGCATTGTGGCATGTACCAAGCATGTGTCACAGTGACATGCTGAGCAGAAATCACAGACACACCCTGGGTGATTTGCACACACAAACATATGACCCTGGTCTGTAACATGTGCCCAACTTTGTGTATGGGTAATTTTGGTAGTGGAGCAAAAATACAGGTGCAAAGTGTTTGTGTTACCTCCCCCTTAGCATCTGATTGGTCCACTGTTTCCACACTGTCTACATCAGGGCAGTGTTCCTCAGGTGACCCAGCAGCCATACGCTGCTCCAGTCAGATTAGAAATACAAATGTGGACATGGGAAAGAAGCAGAATCAAGGAAATAAAGAAGACATAGATTTAAGCAATAAGGACTAACATACGGGTCCTTTATTGGTAGAATAAGGACTGGCCCGGAGAGTTAGTTCTGGAGTAGAGATGCAGAAAATTAAAACTTTGCAGGAGAGGTTGGGAACTTTACACTGCTCATAGCGGAGAGAAGTTTCCCATCGCCCCCTAACATCACTTGGTGAAGTTTTTTTTTTAAATGATTTTTTAGTGCATAACCACCCCCCCCCACTTAGCAGTGATGCCCATCCTTCTCCCTTCAATCCCCGACCCTCATAGCACCCACTGCTACCCTCATTCCTTCAATCTTAGCAAAGTTTACTTTCACACAGTGAGCACAATTAAACCCAAGTATAGAATTTCTCATCCCTCCCAACCACTGCCAGTCTGTTGATAAGAAAATGAAACCTACTCTCCTACCCTGCCAGACCCAGTAAAAGTATACCAGTATACCCCCTGCTCCATCACCTACTGGCAATCCATTGCTCTCTTCTCCCCCCCCAACAAAAAAGGATACAGTCGTTGCACAGTCTCGTGGGTGAAGAATCAGGTGCGCGCTACTATAGTAATCACCTGATTGGCTCCAACTGGAGACAGTCAGGTGATCACTTTAGGAATGCACATCCAGTTCCATTTGTTAGATGGTGGCCAGCTGGGGTGGAGAGAGAGAGGATTGTCCCGGTCACTCACTGAGGAACTGTTCACTGATTGTGGTTTGGATTTATTTGTACTTAGTGTGTGAAAATTAACTTCACTAGGACTGGGGACGTAGTGGGGCGCTATGAGGGTGGGGAGATGGGAGGATTCGAAGACATAATGGTCATGGTGTGTGGGAGGGTGAGCATCATTGCCACATGTTGAGGTTTTTTTACTTAAGTTCCCACTTTGCAGGGGAGGAACTAGGCGAAATGCTATTTTTCAGTATGCAAAGTTGGGAAATGTCATGACATTCAAAGAGGGCTGTGCGAGCCTCTAAAAGTTCTACCTCATGAACTTTCTGAGTAGAACCCAAAAAAGTTCTACAAGGTTCTACCTGGTTCTATCAGGTAGAACCAGGTTGAACTGGGTTCTACCAGCTAATCAGATTCTATCAACTGTAACCAAGTTCTACCAAGTAAAACCAGGTTCTACCTAGTAAAACCGGGGTCTACCTAGTAAAACCAGGGTCTACTGAGTATAACCAGATTCTACAATCTATAACCAAATTTTACCTGGTTCTACTTAATTAAGAAATCTGCGGAAGTATTTGTTTGCATGTTTGGAATGTAGTACAGTAGTACTAAGAATGGTATGTTTTGCAAAGTTTTGGTGCATAGGATTCTTCTGTCTCAGTGCACCAAAACTTTGTGAAATTTACCATTCTTAGAATCTTAGTAGTACTACATGTACTCTCCAAAATATGTGGATTTTCTGAAAACGCAGGGATATTTAATATCAGCCAGGTCAGTACAGCACTACTGGCTGTGTCGAATAGCTGCAAAAAAGTGGAAAATTTATTTGCATACAGAACAAGTCACAGCACTAGGGTACTGTCGAGTACTGAACATCGAACTGGGATTTCTAAACATGACAATAGTATTTTTATATATATATATATAATGTATGGTAAGTGCCTATTAACCACCATAATCAGCAGTTACACAGCTTTGTTATGCACTGTTTAGCATTTTAAAAGTTGTTAACCACACTTCAGAACTTCCAAACAGTGGCAAAACCAAAAAGAATGCACCAGAGTTCCATAATTCTCACATATAGAATGCAAACAGTGTTTTTTTGACCATACACTATAAAGATGATGGCTGGTGATCGGGTGACAACCACTCAAATCATTTTCAGGTTGCTAGGCTACAGGAACCTCTCGAGCTGCGCTCTCGAGGTTTACCATGTTTCCCTAGCAACCACTCGAGGTGATTACAGTGTGGTTATCACCTGATCCCCAGCCATTATCCTCTATGTTTTATCTGAATTTGATATGCATTTTCTTTCTTGCATTCATGCATGTTCTTTCTTACACTCACTAAATAAAATAAATCTTACTCTTGCTACTGAAATGTGGCTTTTTTGGTTTTATTTGTACTTTTATTTTTCACTTTTTTCAGCCAGGCTGTTGTTGTGAAAGCCATGAAGGGACTGTCCAGGAGTGGGAAAGACAGAGAGGGTAATAATTTGCACAGTCATTTGCCAATGCCTTTTTCACACCCAGGCTGCACAAAGGCAACACAGAAGAAAACAAGTTGCAAAAATCAGCCTCTCCTTCACTCCTTAATCTAGGTGTACCTGAAATGAGCCTTCAAGACTATTAATAAAGTCTCTGAATCAGACCCCCCCCCCCACACACACACACATATGCACACACATGTTGCTCCAGGTCTTCAACTTGTTCATAGTTGTTTTTCAGCTTTTTTTTTTTCATCTAAAATCTTTTTATTTAAGGTTGGGTTGGTGTGAACCGCACGATATCATATGCTCTAATCTGTTATTTAGAATTTCATGATACAGGACACCAGACAAGTGGACCACCCATCCAGCACACACATGTTCTGGATTTGTTTCCTCCTCCCCCTCCCCAAGTCCCTGGTCCGTCAGCTACTCCCAGTCCTGTCTCTGTTTAGTTTTTGTAGAGTGGATTTTAAAGCTCTAATTAGCTCATACCTGCCACACAAATGTGCCATTTTTTTCCCAACAAACACTGACGTCGTCAAAATGCAGGGAGAAAAGAAAATGCTCCTGCCTCTGCAAATCTCAATCAGAATCTGCAGTGTGAAGATGGAAAATGTGTAACTCTGCTCCCGGTCACCCACATGAGTGACCTGCTCCAGATACCAGCCTATCCAGTCCATCCTCTTGTGAGAGAGAAGGATGCTGCAAGAATTGAATCAAAAAAGAGTGTGCCCGCCCTCTACTCATTCCGGCAGTTCGGTAGTGGCGGGAGCGAGAGACATCACATGGTGAATGCGTCAGGATGGAGGAGAGAGCATGTGCAGCAAAATATGAACCAAAGTTCGCAAGAACTGGGGGAAAGTCTTCTCAGAGCTAAACTGGTGCGAGCGGTAAGGGTTTGACCATTCCAGCAGGATGGTCAAACCAAACTTGCAGCCCTGCATTCAAGCCATGGAATCCCAGCTACCAGAGACGCAGAACCAGTGCACAGATCCCAAGCAGGATTACAAGATACAAGATGTCACAAATCTCCACTTCCTCCACAACTGGTAGAACCTAGCACCTGGATGCATGACTACTATATGCCAACTGAATTATTTTGTAACAAGACTGAAAAAGCAGCATGCTGGAAAATTTACCAATAGATATTTTTATTTAATAAAATAGCCTACAGGCTTACAAAATGCAAAAACTTGTAGCAAAATGATCCACTTAGCTCATTCCAACTGATACAGCTTGAATTTCAGTTCATAATAATCTGCTATAATATTGTAATAGACTTTTCCTAGATTCAAGCACATATACATTATAATTCATAACAGACTGTTGTGCATTTACTTTACGTTTGATAAAATCTTTCATCAGAAATAGAGATAAAAAGTTCAAAGTGCTTGTGTGCAAATAGTGCTTAAAGTAACATGCGCAGGAAATAATTGTGTCCTTAGGTGAAAAAACATGTGTATCCAGCATTGAAAATATAACTCAAATATTGTCACAAGTAGTTTCAGGCAACTTATTGAAAAGGGGGAGGGGGGATGCAGAAATTCAGTGAATCGTAGGGCACAAATATAAAGGAGACTGAAACGCTGATTCAGTTGGAAATGTTTCCTCCAGTAAACAGTGTGTATAAACTAGCCCAGGAGCCAATCTACTTCACGGATTGTTTTGAAATGCTAAGGTTGTTTAGTGATCCTTCTGAATGTAGTTGCAGCTGCGTGGACTGAAACGCTGATTCAGCAGGAAATGTTTCCCTCAGTGAACAGTCTATATCATTTTATCTATGTTTCTGATTACAGTATGTTCCGTTTACACTAGCAATCTGTACCAGTGGGGTACAACAGCTAGAGAATCAGTTCTGTGGTCAGCATTCCATGAGGTTTACAGCGCTTATTATGGGAAACCCTTTAAAAAGCATATGTAACAGACATGAGGCTGGGTTTTCAAAGAATTGTGCTGCTTTAGTTGCACCTTTGCATTTCTCATGGCAAAACTGTTATACCACATAACATGCAGGCGTCAAAATGTTGATGCATGTTATATTTAAGCAATAAAGCACAACAGGGTGTGCGTTATGCTGGGATTTACACATGCCAGGTGTGGTTTGGTCACGAGGCCGCAGGCCTTGTGTCTCTCCCATGCATTCTTGAACTTCCCCACTGTTTTTGACATATGAACATACAAAAATTGTCAGCAACAAAAAGCCATCATGGTCTGTCTAGGCTGCTTGTGAATGCAGCTAGCTCCCTATTCAGCAGCTACCCCACCCCCTCCCTTTACCCTCCCCTTTGCCCTGTCCCACACCTTCTTGAAGCATTCCACTCTGGTACATGCCACCACTTCACCTGGTAGTGCGCTCCACTTTGTCACCACCCTCTCCATAAAGAAATGCCTCCTCACCTCCCTCCTGAATCTACCCCCCTCCAATCTTATGTTATGGTCCCTAGTGTCTCTCCCCACCCTCCTCCTGAATAGACCCTCTGTTTCCATTTTGATTATCCCTTTCATGTATTTGAAGGTCTCAATCATATCCCTCCGTCCCTCCTCTCCTCCAGTGTGTACATGTTTAACTCTTTTAGTCTGACCTCATATGACAGTTCCCGCAGGCCCTGAATCATCTTCGTTGCCCTACGCTGCACCCCCTCCAGCAGCCTAATGTCCCTTTGTAGGTACGGGCACCAGTACTGCACGCAGTATTCCAGGTGGGGTCTAACCAATGATCTGTACAACAGTAGAATAACCTCCCTTCTTCTTGAGGTAATTCCCCTTGCAATGCACTCCAGCATTTTGTTGGCCATTGCTGCTGCCTTTCTGCATTGTGTGGAATTGTTCATTGTTCCCATGATGAGCACCCCCAGATCCTTCTCCTCTTCTGTTATTTCCAGCTGTACTCTCCCCAGATGGTAGCTTCTCCTCTGATTTTTTGTTCCGAAGTGCAGCACCTTGCATTTTTTTGCATTGAACCCCAGCTGCCATCTGTCAGACCATGCCTCCAGCCTTGCCAGATCCACCTGTATCCCCCGCCACCCCCGTTGTCCACCACCGCCCGTCTTGGAGTCAGAAATAAGCTGATGCCGTCCAAGATGTCTGCAATAAATATGCCAAACAGCACTGGGCCCAAAACCCAACCCTGTGGAACACTACTTGTCACAGGCTTAGGGGATGAGTGTTCCCCACCTACCACCACCCTCTGCTGCCTGTCTTTTAGCCAGTTCTCCACCCACCGCACCAGTTTTGCTCCTGCCCCTGTGCCCTGTAGCTTGATTCCAAGTCTCCCATGTGGTACTGAATCAAAGACCTTACTGAAGTCTAGGTACAGGACATCCACTGCATGGCCCCTGTCAATTTGGCTAGTCAACCAGTCATAGTATTCCACCAGGTTGGCCTGGCATGACCTGCCCTTGATGAAGCCATGCTGCCTCCTGTCCTGCACCCCATTCACCTCCAGTGGTGCCACTAGCCTATCCTTTAGGATGGTCTCCATTAACTTCCCCACTGTGGACATTAGACTTACTGGCCTATAGTTCCCTGGTTCGTCCTTGAGTCCACTCTTGTGGAGGGGAACCATGTGAGCCAGTCTCCAGTCCTGCGGTATGCATCCAGTGTCTAGAGATGAATTAAATAAGTCTGCCAAGGGTCCTGCCAGGACCTCTGCTAGCTCCTTCAGCACTCTCAGATGTACTCCATCTGGTCCTGGAGCCTTGCTACCCTCAGTGACCTTAACCCTTCCAGCACCCTTCCCACTGTGATTTCGCCATCCATCACCCCCCAATCTATTTCTATCCTCCCTCCTACTATGGGTAGCGCCCCTTCCTTTTCTCTCGTAAAGACTGAACAGAAGTAGTCGTCGAGCACTTCTGCCTTTTCACCCCCTTCTTCTACCCATCCCCCCTCCTTCTTAAGTCTTACAATTTGGTCCTTACAGCTTCTTTTCTCCCTGATGTACCTAAAAAAGTCATTGTCCCCTTTTTATGCCCTGCGCCAGCCGGAGTTCCCGTGCTGCCTTGGCTGCCCTTATCCCCCTGGTTGCTTCGTTTGCTTCTTTCAGGTATTCTTCCCTGTCCTCCTCCCTTCCCAACCAGTGCAGAAATACCAAGAAATGGGATAGCATTGTAAAGTATGTTGTCACAATATCTAATACAGGGTGTCTGTATGGCATTTCTTATTGTTACCACAAAGGGGGTAATCAAAGGTTAAAGAATATCCCAACAAAGTGTTGCACCAAAGGAGCCACAGTGCAGCCAAAGCTACAATCAGTCCCAACGTTTGTAATGAATACACTGATACACCAGTCTTCTCTGCTAATAGATTAAATTAAACAAGGATTTGACCCAGAATTCAGGTTGCCAAAAACACTCCCCAAAATTGGTGTGCTGTCTTAACAATATCCAAACCAGAACAGCACTACAGGAACATAGTTCAAGAGCTAATGTAACTCAGATCTTGGTTCCAATGCCAGGAAACTTCATAAATAGCATTAAAAATAAAATAATTTCAAAACTTAACTAATTTTCCCCTGTTACAAACAACCAGTGAGGAAAAAGTCAAAGACATGAGCAGACTTGAGCAGCTGGGAGAGTGAGAGGCAGTGTGTCAGCGCCGTTTAGTAAATACAAGAGCTGGCGCTGTTAGTTTCAGAGTTTCAGTGAACTGCATGGGGGGGTGAGTGCTTTTTTTCTGAGATAGGGACTGAGTGTTACAGCGGTGTCCTCAGGCAGTGTCTTTTCTTTTTTTAAATGAGAGGAATCATTTGTTACAAGTGATGGAGGTGGAACGAGTGGTTGCAGCGCTTTTGGGAACATGGCAGTGGAGGTGAGTTGACAGGTTAGCTGGGTGTAAGTGCCAGGTGGTTACAGGGGAACGCATTCAAAAACTGTTATTTGCCTGTCATTAGGGTTTCACCAGTATATCTACAACTTAGTGTACTTTGCTTTCACTGCTGCACTTCGAATTGCGAATTTAGCGGTGTTGCAATATGGTAATCACAGTTTAGCGGGGATTCAAAATGGCTGTTTTCCGCTTTCTTGTTCTGGGGCTCGGATGGATTTTACAAAGTGCTGCTTGCAGATGTGGCTGACTGGCACCTTTTGCATGGGTTATACCAGGTTTAACCATGGCAGAAAGGTGCCAGTCAGCCAATCAGAGTTTACGATTCTTGAACTCCATTGTATAATTTTACTGTGAACATAGAGACATAGAATTTGTTGGCAAAAGGTGCAGCAAAAGTGGCACAATTCTGTGACTGGATGGGACATGCGGGCCCTATCTGCCGTCAGGTTTTAGGTTGATAAAAAGACCACATGGCCCACCCAGTCTGCCCAGATTGTCCCTGCCTAGTTTGTCTCTGCAGACCCTAACTGGTCTCTGACGACCCTCTGTCCTCCCTGCCTGCTTACTGATATTCCCCTTTGTGTCTATACCACGCATACTTGAAGCCTCCTGTTATTTTCACCTTCACCACTTCCATCTGCAGTCTGTTCCAAGCATCTACCACTCTTTCAGTGAACTAGAACTTCCTCACATTCCTCTTAAACTCTCTCACAGCTTCATCGCATACCCTCTTGTCCTGTTGCCTTCTCTCATTTGAAAGAGAATTCTTCTCCTGCACCCTTTTCATCCATGTGAGGTGCCTGTTGGTCTCAATCTTGTTATCTCTCTCCTCTCCTCTCCTCTCTTCCAGGGAGTACATGGTGAGATCCTTCAGTTTCTTCTCAGAGGGATTTTGGTGCAACTCCTGCACCATTTTAGTTGTCTTCCTCTGGACTGCCTCCACCCTGTTTATGTCCTTTCTGAGATGCTGCCTCCAGAATTGGACACAGTACTCCAGGTGGAATGTCAACAGCAAGTGATATAGTGGCAACACCACATCCGACCTACCGCTAGAGATACCTCACCCTATGCATTCCAGCATCCCACTGGCCCTACCCACTGCTTTGTCACTTTGCTGTGCCACTTTGAGGTCATCAGATATGATAACCCCAAGGTTCTTTTCCTGTTTAGTGACTGTCAGTAGATCCCCATCCTATACGCAGCTCCTGGGTTCCTATGCCCTAGGTACACATGATTTTACACTTTTTTGGCATGGAACCCCAAGTGCAACGCTCTTGACCACTCCTCAAGTTTCCCAGGATCCCTACACATTCTCTCCACCCCATCTGATTGCCCACTCTGTTCTGGCATCATGTGCAAGCAGGCACACCTTCCCTTCCAGTTCTTCTGCAATGTCACATATTAGGACAGTAAAGATGACTGGTCCCAGTACTGAACCCTGCGGTACCCCTAGTCACTCTTCCATCATTAGAAAGATTGTTGTTAACTACCACCCTCTGTCATCTATCTGTTAACCAGTTTTTGACCCAAATTGTCACTTTGGATCCCACCCCTTGACTGCTCAATTTCTTTATCAGTCTCCTGTGCTGCAGAGTGTGAAAAGCCTTGCTAATGTCCAGAAAGACCATGTCCACTGCCCGCCCCTGAACTATTTCCCTCACCACCCAGTCAAAGAAATCAATCAGATTCGCCTGGCAGTACCTCCCCCTTGAATCCATGCTGCCTGTGGTCTTGCAGCCTATTGCATTAATGATGCTGCACTAGTCTTTCCTTTAGCAGGGTTTCCATTAATTTCCCCATGACTGAGATGAGACTGACCAACCTATAGTAGTTAGCCTCCTGTTGCAGCTCTTATGTAGAGGAAGCCATGTCTGCAGTCCTCTGGAACAATGCCTTTTTCCAGTGAGCTGCTAAATAATGCCATCAATGGGGCAGCTAACACCACTCTAAATTCATCTAGTACCCTTGAGTGTGTCCCATCCAGTCCATTACCTTGTCCACCTTTGGAGCTGCAAGTCCCTTCAGTACTCTTTCTTCTGAAAGTGGACTTGTCTCCGACTTCCCCACCCCCTTTGTTCCTTTTGCTGTGATCCCCGTGTGAATACTGAACAGAAGTACTTGTTCGGATGCCTGCTTTTTCTCGGTTGTCTTCTGCGTAGTCCCACCTCCCACCCTCCATATCCTCATTATTCCTCCCTTTGCTTTCTTCTTCTTCTCAGCAATGCATTTGAAGAATATCTTATCCCTTTTAGTGACCCCTTTTGCTATCCTTTTAGTTGTCAGCGTGGCTCAGTTGGTAGCACATCCGCCAATGGGCCAGATTGTCATGAATTCTAGTCCCACACTGGGATTGGGCACATACCTTAATGCTGGCACCTTAGTGCATTATTGGGGGGGAAGGTACTGTACTGTCAGATGAGATGTTAATCCAAGGTCATTTGTACCCATGTCTGGTGTTGTCCTGGTGGGTGCACAGATGGAAGTAAAAGAACCCATGGCACTTTCAACAAGAGAAAGGGACTTTCCCCAGTGTCCTGGCCAACGTTCCCCTTCCCATAAAATGGGTTCATGTAGTCATCAAGGGCTGTGTGTGAGTGTTGAAATGCGAAATGGCTGCCACTACATGTTCAGTCACTTCGCTACCAGCCTAGCATTGCTTGTTAAGGGCTTTGGGATACAGTATGTATGAAAAGCACTATATAAATGCTGATTTTTCTTCCTCTGTCTGTGCTTCTGCTCCCCTTACTGCCTTTCCTGCTTGTCTCTGCTTTGCTTGGTACCCCTACCTGTTCTCCTCCCTCTGCGTTTCTTTATACCTCTTGAATGCCACCCTATTTTTCCTTCACCACCTTGGCCTCTTCTCTAGAGAACCATAACAATCTTTTTCCTTCTGCTTTTACTCACTTCCTTCATGTCAAGGCTGATTGCTTTAATTATGCCATCCCTTATTTTCCCCCCTCTGCCCCTCCCCAGCAATCCCCACTGTGAGGCAGTTTCTGACACAGTCTCCCATTTCCTTAAAATCTGTCCTCCTAAAGTCCAGGACCCTCTACCGTCTGTGTTTTGCCTCTGTTCCAGTCTTATTATGGTACGGCGATTACTGGTACCTAGGGGATTGCCCACTGTGATGCCTGCAGTGCCATCCCAATTTGTAAGCACCAGGTCCAGCACTGTCCCATCCCTACTGGTTCATTGACTAGCTGTCTGAGAAAAGTCCATTGTAGAGAGTCACAATGAACTTGCTCCTTGCAGAAGCTGTAGTTTGAAGACTTTAATCCACATCTGGCAGACTGAAGCACCCAGCTAGCAGCAGCTGCCTCTTACTTGCCATCCTGATAATGGCTTCCCAAGTGCCTTATCTAACTCTTCTTCTTGTGCTGGAGGTCTGTATACCACTCTTGTATCAATAGCAGCTCCAGTGCCTGTCTCCAGGATGACCCACAGCCCCTTCTGTCTTTCCTTTTCCTCCAGGTCCCTTGTACTTCCATGCCCTTGATGCCCTCCCTCCCTCCCACATAGTACAGCCCCTTCACCCCTTCTTCCTTCCCTGTCTTTCCTGAACAGAGAGTAGCCTGGTATGGCCACGTCCCATTCTTGGCTGTCAGAGCACGATGGTCACCAAATCCAGGCTAGCCTCTGCCATAATGGCTTCCATGTCTGGAGTTTTATTTCCTAGACTCCATGCACTGTTGCACAAGGCTCTTCATACCTTACTCGCTTCCTTCCCCCCCGCCTGTGCTGTTCTCTGAAGTTCCCCCTGATCTGCCTCTTCTCTTGTTACCTTCTGTGTTGCTTGTCTTTGTTACTCTTTTCTTCTTGCTTTCCTGATTTATACCCTCTCTTGTCCTTTGCCTTGTCTCCACCCCTGTCTCTTGCACCCCTGCCCTGGAGGAGTTCACTCCCCTTGGGCCCTCCATCCCTGCTGCTTCGTCATCTGGAGGGACAGTCGTTGCCTCCCTTGGTTTTAACCACACACACACACACACACACACACACACACAAAGTTAGTGTAAATGCTCATCCAAGTAGCATTTAAACCTTCCACTGAGAACTGTGGTCCCCTTCCTGGAATAATGCAGGCCATCTTCCCTATAGCGGCCCACATCCTCCCATGTTGGCCTCCAATCCCCAGTGTAGCCAAAGCCCTCCTCCAGGCACCATGCCTTCAACCAACTGTTAAAAGCCCTGGTGCAGAGTGCCCTTTCCTTTCCCCAACTGTACACATGTAACACCTTGGCAAAAGCTACCATGAGTGCCACCTGCTTGAGGCCCCTCCACAGCTCCCTGAAATTTCCCGGCACTACCCCAGCTGTGTCCCTTACCAAGTCATTTGTCCCCAGGCAGACAATGATATCTAGCTCCCTCCTATCTTCTGCTACCTTAGCAGTCCTCTTGAAATTCTCTCCATTCCTCCACGCCTGAGCACTAGGGAGGCACTTCACCTCTCTCTTCTTCTTCCACCGCTCCCAAGTCTATTCCCCTTACAGTAGAGTTCCCACACCAACAATTGCTTCTTCCTTGGCTTGGGGCCCTGTCCTCCTCCTTGGGGCCTCCCCTTCTGAGGGCCCCCACTTCCTCCCTTCCCACTGCTGTGGGTGCCTTCTCTTGGCTGCCCTGCCAGTACCGTGAAGGAATTCTGCAGTGGTACAGCTGAGGAGTGTATACCCTTATCACATCCCCCACCCTCCTGAAACTCACCAGGGTCCATCCGCTCTGCCTCTGCTTAGGCATTCTATAGGGGATTGTTGGCAGACTTGGTGGCCATTGTGTATAACAGAAGGCTCTATGCTCACTTTCCAGTTTGGCCCAGAGTCCAGCAACCTTTTCCCCCAACACAGAGAGGTGAGTACAGATGGGACAGCACCTCAGTCTCCAGAAGGTGTCCCAAAAGACTGCAGCTCCACACCTGTTGCACTGCACCATTTAAATAAGGTAACTGTCATAACTGCACCCAAACCTTTGAAAATCACACACAGACACTTAGGCACATTTTAGGGTGCCGCAGCTGTGGCAGAAAATTAGCTGCAAATGAAACTGCAATACTTCTGAAAATCCAGCCCATGCTCCCTATAATCATGTACAGCAAGCTATATCACCCAGCATTGTTAAAAAAGAATGATGTTGCAGTGCTTGCATAAACTCTTCAGTGCTGCTTGCCATTATACACCACTGCCATCCTATTGGAATAGGCAGAATGTGCACAGCTTCTGTACTAAAATGGTTAAATATTTCATCAGTGTGTAGACTACTGCTTAATTTATACGAGATCAGTTGGGTCTGATACTGGCATTGAGGGCCTTGATATAAGACATACTGCTGGAAAAACACAAGGCTTGCATGTTTAGCATGTAAATATATCTATTAAAAGGGGGAAAATAGCATATAGTGCTAGGAATATAGTATTGTGCTATGAGTTTTATATTTAGATTAGCATATAAAATATATCTTTTTTGTTTAAATATACTTAGAGGATTAAAGTAATTGCCTACATTATAAATGGATTGTTAGAGAGATGATGAACAAGCCGGCAATGCACAAAAAGCTTTAATAACAAGCAATAATCAGCTCTGGATCATCTCTTTTAAGACTGTAGACTTTGTTCACCCTAATCAAGTGCTGTGGGAATAATGACTGTAGCTTGCTTGTATAAGGGGAGAGATGATCTGTTTGATTCCTGCTGCTCCAATTGTTTGTGCATATGATGGCATTGTACAACATGAGTGTTCTTCCATTTGTTAGCTCTGGAAAAAAATCAAATGTTGAGACCAGAACTCTGAGTATGGAGATTACAAGGCAAATGATTAGGAACTTATATTTATTGGGAAGGATTTTCGGAGCCTACATCTAAAGTACCTTAGGCAAGTGTTACGCTGGTTCCAAAATAATCAGCTAAAGGTTAACTCAAAGAAAACAATATCCATATGGCTTTAGCAAAAAATAAAGCTCCTGGTAGGGATGGCCTCCCTACAGACCTTTACAACTGATGCCGAACATCATTATCCCCCCGCTTGTGGCAGCATTCCAGGAGGCAGATCAAGCTGGACAGCTTCCTCCCAGTCTCTGTGAGGCCGTCATCTCTCTTCTCCATAAAAAGTTGGTCGATCATCTGGATTGCGTGAACTATCATCCCATATCTCTCTTATCCACTAGTATGAAGATCTTGGCTAAAGCCTTAGCCACCCATTTAGAGAAGGTGCCTCCTACCTTGATTCATTCCTCCCAAGTGGGCTTCCGCAAAGTCAAATCAGGTGCAGATCATTTGTGCACACTTCTGAACCTAAAGATTTTTGCTAACTCAGCCTGGCTCCCATGGCAGCACTGGCCATTGATTTTCTGAAGCCTTTGATTCTATCCTTTGGGATAATATTCATAACCTTGTAGCTCTTTAAGGCTTTGGATCATATTTTCGTTCTTGGATCCAGGCCCTGTATTGTAACCCTTTGGCGGTTGTGCTGATGAACCGCACTATCTCTTCTCCTTTCCCTTTACAGGGAGGCACCTGTTAGGCTTGCCCTCTCTCTACCCTTTTGTTTTTGTTGGTTCTTGACCGCCTCTCTTGGAAACTGGTAGCCACTCTGGAGATCCAAGATATATGGGTGAGCAACTCTACTTCTCTTCTACACCACTATGCTGATGATTTGCTGCTCACATTGGAATCTCCTTTGCGGTCGTTACCCCTGACTCTCACTACTCTCTCTCATTTTACTGGCATTTCTGGCTTAGCCATTAACATGTTGGAAACTATCCTAGTGCTTCTTAATTTTTCCTGTGATAGCTCCCTGTGTGCCACCTAAAGGCTCAAGTGGTTTGGTGACACATTCCAGTATCTGGGCATTCAAATCACTCGCCATTGAGACGTTCTAATAAACTGTTCTCCTGTGCTTTAGGCACTCGAGCGAGATACACACTGCTGGAGTAAATTGAACTTGCCTCTCATGGGCAGAATTGCTGCCCTCCAGATGTCTGCCCTCCCGAAGTTGTCCTGTTTGTTTTTCACTTTACCACTCAAGGTACCTGATACCATTTTCCGTTCTATTGACTATGCTGTTAGTTGGTTTCTTTGGGAGGGCAAACCTCCTTGTATTAGTAAGTTTACAAGTACACTGGACTGGGGGTGGGGGGGGCTTCAGCCTCCCTTGGTTTGAAGGCTATGCTTTGGCATTTAGGATGTCTCAGCCTTATTGGTGGTTTCAGCCCCTGACATTGGAGGTCCCGGAATGGGTCTGTCTCGAGGCAACGATTGTGCAGGTACCCTGTCTCAGTTTGCTCTTTGAGTATAAAACATGGTGAAAATTTCTAGATCACCCCATTATCGCGGCGACTCTTTGTGCCTGGGATGGCAGTATGTCACTAATGGGGATGCCTCTGGTGGCCAGGTTTCCTCCCAGACCTTTGACATTTCTTTGCAATAATCCCCATCTCTGTATCAGTGGGCAATCTGTCCACTGGACAACCTGGGTCGATTGTGGGATTTGCTTGATTGTGGATGTTTCTATTCCTAAGTTGGGGGACCTCCTATCCTTTCAGCAGCTACAGGACAGGTACGCGTTACCTAAATCTTACTTCTGGCAATACTTACAGCTGCATGTGGCTATCTGCAATTATGATAAAAACCTACCTTCTCAGTCAACCTGGGGCTGGGTTACTATGACCTGTGGCTCTGTTAGCGCTAAAGGTTGGGCTGGTCATGCTTATTGTACCCTTTGTGAGTTTTTCTCCTCTGTGATTTTGCAATTTATGACAAAGTGAGGAAAAGAACTTAATGTTTCTTTCTCGGAAGCCGACTGGCTAGCTGGAATTTGGTTTAGCTATAAATTGTGCTGTGACCCTAAAAGCCACCTGATACATTTTAAAATTTTACATCATTGGTACAAAACTCTCCTGTTCAGTCTGTGGCTCTTACCGCTGACTCGTCCTATTGGCGTTGTGCCCAACCTGCAGCTGGCCTGTTACATACTGTATATTATGGAGTTGCCTGGGGCTGTCCAACTGGTGGGGGTACCATTTTAGTGGGCCGTTCCAAGGTTTTGTGCGTACATATCCTGTCTGATCCAATTTTGGTGCTCCTACTGTAAGGTCTTCTCTCCAGGTTACTCCCCATTCCCTCCTCTCAAAAGCAATGGCACTTGGCCACACTACTAGATGCTAAACACCCGCTCTTACACTACTGGAAATCCCCTTCATCTCCCACGATACTGTGTTGGCACTCTGTTTTATCTCGTGTAGCCCTCTTTGATACACTGACCTTGGTTACATCTGGGAAATACAACGCTTTTCATAGTAAATGGGACCCCTTTCCTCACTCCCACTTGTGTTTGGTGCCTTATCCTCCACCTGTTAACCCTCTTAGTGGCTAGGTGTAATTTTTTCATCGACGTTTGATTTAACATTTCCCTTTTTTCCTGTTGTTTTTTTTTTTGTTCTCCATATTGCCAAAGATATTACCTTATGTTTTGTCGTTATTTTTTTTACTAGTTTATGACTTGCTATCATCTGCTTGTGTTGCACTACATCTGTTGTTACATGTACATTGTTTGTATTTTTGAGTAATTGCTTTTTGAGTGTCTGCCCAGCGCACAGAGTTTTTCCGGTTGGTTACTGGTTTATTGTTGTGAGTTTTTTGTTATGCATCTTATTTTCTCTGTGTTGTTGTATGGTTGCTGGTTATGAACTTCAATAAAATATTTCATGTTAAAAAAAAAAAGCAAACTGTATCCATGACCTTTGGTGCCTCACAAAACCTAGCCAAACGTTCCCCTCTCCTTTCCTTTTCTACCCTTGATGGTACTACGGTAGAAGCAGACCCCTCCTATATGTACCTTGGTGTCTGGCTGGACAGCTGACTAGATTTCTCATCACACAGACTATATTCACTGTCCAAAACCAGCAGCCATGTACAGAAACAAGGACCACCTCTCCCCTGTTGTTCGCTGGGAGTTGCTAACCCAAATGATCCTCCCAACGTGTGATCATGCTGACGTTGTCCTCGGATCCGCCCCTGCCTCATCCCTTGCTAGGTTAGATACTCTCTTTAACACTTTCTGTCATGTTGCCTTCAATGCCCCCCCATTCTCACCATTGTACTCTCTACTTCTTCCTCTCTGTTCCTTCTCTCCTACTATGCCACAAGCTCCACGCCTCCACCCTTACTTCCAAATTCTGGTTTGGGTCTCTCCCCTCATACCTCTCCGCTCACCCTAATCCCTCTCCTCCTATGAACTTTGCTCCACTGACCCCCATACCTTCTCTCTTCCATGTCCTCACTTCTTTTCGGGCAAGCAGCCTTCACTTCCCATCTCCCCACCCTCTGGAACTATCTTCCAGGCTCCCTTTAGCTATCTCTATCTCTGCACTGTCTAAAGCACACTGGTTTCCCAATCCCTTTCCATAGTTTGCTCATGCCCTTCCTCCTCCTGAGTTGCTGTCTCCTGGCATTCTCTCTCCACCACTACCCTGCCTCTCTCCCCTTGTACTTTACTCTCCACCCACCCCTTAAACACCTGTTGCCCACAGAAACCTTCACTCTTTCACACTCCCTGTCCCCAGTCACTGTTAATGTCCCGTAATTTACTGGATATGCTATCCTGTTGTGAAATTTACCTCTTTTAGTACCAATTCCATTACTTTTATTTAAGTGGTTACTTCTTGATATGTCATATTTCTAGGGACATGGATATGTTGTTCATCCACACTATCTGGCAGGTTCCTTGCCACTTTAAATCTTGCCGGAAGATCTTCAAGCTGGCTCCTCCCACCCACCTGGGTGGTAAAACTCTCGACTCCGCCCCATGACGCCAGATCTTCCTTACCGCTTGGAAGCTCAGGTTCCCTCCTTAACACTCTGCATGATAGACTGGATCCTAATTCTTCAGTTCGCCCAAAACTCATTTTAAAATTTTCAAGACTTCGGTCATCTTTTTCCCTCACAGCTGCGATGGACAAATCGACTCCCAGATTTCGGCGGTGCCCTTGTGGGCAGAAGATGTCCAGGATGGACCCGCACTCCACGTGTGTCTACTGCCTCAGCCTAGAACACGACCCACAGGCCTGCGAGTCATGCTGTTCGTTCTTGGCCAACGTCCTGGAGGACCGCGCTGCCTGGTTAAAGCTAGGGTGCCCCGAGAAGCACTACCCGCTGGTAAAGTCGAAGGAGGCCTGTTGGGCGGTTACCACGGTGGCTGGCTCGGCTGAGCAGCTCGAGCAGATGATTGCCCTCGAGGAGGAGGGCGGCCCAGGCTGCATCTTCCTCCTCCTCGGTTGCGGCATTTATCCCGCTCTCTTTGGGTACCTCGTATTCAGCTTCGTTCAAGGAGCTTTGCCAATCCCTTTCCACGAAGGGAGAGGGGCCATCGGGACATTCCTCTCGGTCCAAAAAGAAGGATTCTAAGGGTAAGTCCCATCATCGGCATTCATGGGAGTGGGAGAGGTCCCCTTCTCCGGACAGCTGACTGTCGACTTCAGTCGAGGTTGTGGCTAAGGCTGCTGGCTTCACGGTGTCCCCGTCAGGCCAGCCGGCTGAGACTCCCGTTGACACAGTCGAGATTTTTCTCGACCCGTCGGATGGGCTGTCGACTGGTGAAGCTGACAACCCTTCTTTGCCGGTTCCCCCGGTGGAGACCGAGGATCTGCCTGCGCCCCCGGTGCAGCATTCCCCGGTTAAGGTGTCCGAGCCGAGGGAAGAATGGGTGTCCCCCGCTCCTTCCCAGGCCCGTCCTCTGAAACACCGAGGATCTCGGTCTCAGTCTCGGACTTCTTCTCGGTCCAGCCGATCCCGCTGACATCGGCCGTCTCGGTCTCTGCACCGAGGTAAGTGGCGCTGCTGCTCGTCCTCGTCTTCCTCCTCGGAAGAGGAAAGGCTTTGACGCAAATTGCGTCAACGCTATGAGGACCTGATGTGGCAGCAGTTACCTTTGTCCGGGAGCAAGTCGACGCCAATGCCTTCCCCGGCCATCAAGTGGCTGTCACCCGAGTGGCAGAAACAACCCCTCGCTGCAGTCGAGGTGCCCAAACCTGGGCTGGTTGTTCGGCTGAAACCTGCTGCCTCACCGATTGTGGTGGAACCTCCGCCTCCACAACCGAAATCGGGGGCGCCGACCAAGGACTCTCGGTCGGGTCAAGGCCTGCCCCACAGGTTGTCGGCCACCCTCACTCCCGACCATCCTCAGCAGGTGGAGGGTGGCTCAGGCCCTCGGCAGCTCTTCGCGGACTCCTCGGAGTCCGACGATGACTCCTCCCTGTTCTCCAGGCCAGTTGACCTGGAGTCCTCCGGGAGCCAGTCACTGGACGAAAGCCCATCGTCCTTCATGGGTTTGCTTCGGCTCATCTCAGAGTCCACCGAGATGCAGCTCGAGCCCGTATCCAAATGGGCCAAGTATCCCCTGATGGAGATACTGGACCGAGGGGATTCACCCACAGAGGCCTTTCCGGTGGCTGAGGCCATTGTAGGCCCAGCCTTGGAGCTTTGGCAGCAGCCTGCTTCCTGTCCTGTGCCATTGGCCAAGATGGCCAGGAAGTATGCGGTCCCTACCGGCTCTTTTCCTGGGTTTTCGGAACACCCCTCTGCCGAGGGGTTGGTCACCGACAGAGTTTTCCGACGTTCCGGGAACGCTAGGGACATGGACAAACCCCCCGACAAGGAGTCCAAAAAGCTGGACTATGCCGGGTGCAAGGTGTACGCTGTGTCCTCCCTTGGCCTCCGCCAGGCCAGCTCGGCCGTGCTGATGGCACACTTCTCCCACGCCCTCATGGATTCCCTGGATGAGGTGATCCCTCATCTCCCGGCCGACCTGCAGACCACGGTCCAGCAGGTTCAGGACCAGGGTAGGACGGTGGCGAAGCAGCAGCTCCAAACAGCTCTGGACATAGGAGACTCCTGTGCCAGATTGGTTGCGGCCGTGGTGGCCATGCACCGCAGAGCATGGCTGAGGATAGCCACCTTCACGACGGATACCCAGCACAAATCGGTGGACGTCCCCTTCTTGGGGACCGACCACTTCGGCCCTGGCGTGGAAGGTCACCTCCAGCGGATCGAGAAGTCCAGTGCCACTCTGGACTTGGTCACCTCCACCCAGAAGGACAAAGGCCGCCGACAGCAGTAGCACAAGTCCTTTCGTACTTCTGCACCTGCAGCACGTCCGGCCCAACAGCACCAGCACCAGGGCCAGCAGGCTCGAGCTTGGCATCCCAAACCCAAGTCCGTGGCTTCCTCTAGTAGGAAGCAGGGAGGTAAAGGCCCAGGAGATACCTCGGCTGGTCCCTCCTTCAAGCCTGCCTAGTGACGGGTTGAGGGGTGTCGCCCCCAGCCTCATCACTCCCCCCTGGGTTCCCCCCATGGGGGGGATGGCTCTGCCACTTCCTTTCCGCCTGGTCTGCTATCACCACAGACTGCTGGGTGTTGGAGGTGGTAGGAAAGGGCCTGCCTCTGGAGTTCGAGCAGGCCCCACCCTTTCAAGCTGTCGCCCCTCGGGGGGCCACGGGGTCCGCAGCCTCGCTGTCGGCCCACCGAGCCGATATTGCCCTGCTCCTCGAAAAAGAGGTGATCAGGAAGGTGGCGGATCCGCCTCCAGACCCGGGGTTTGTGTCCAGGTATTTCCTGGTCCCAAAACGGACGGGGGGCTGGCGCCCCATTCTCGACCTGAACAGGTTCCTAAGGTCTCAGACCTTCGGGCATCCTGTTTGTCCGCCCCGAGCCGATGGTCTCTCTATCGACCGATGCCTCTCTGATGGGTTGGGGCACCCATCTGGGGGAGCACAGAGCGCACGGCCTCTGGTCCCCTCAGGAGCCCCAATGCCACATCAACCTGCTGGAGCTTCGAGCGGTTCGTCTAGCCTTCACCGCCTTCGCTCCGTTTCTACGGGGTCAAGTGGTTCAGGTCCAGACAGACAATACCACGACCATGTACTACCAAAACCGCCAGAGCGGGACGCGCTCCATGCCTTTGTGCAGGGAAGCTCTCCGCATTTGGTCTCTCGTCTGCAGCCTGGAGGCGGATCTCCTCGCCATTCACGTGGCAGGAGCCTCCAACACCCTGGCCGATGCCCTAAGCCGGATAGGGGCTGCGTCTCACAAGTGGCCTCTCCTGCCGGAGGTAGTACAAGATCTCTTCTTCCACTGGGGCAAGCCTCAGGCAGATCTGTTTGCCTCCAGGGAGAATGCGAAGCTGAGACTGTTTCATGCCTGCCCCCCTCAGCAGGGCTTGCTGCAGGGGGATGCCTTCTCGAGGCCGTGAACCCCGGGCTCTTCTATGCCTTTCCCCCATTTCCCTTGATCCACAAGGTGCTTCTCAAGCAAAGGAGGGACAAGGCGCAGGTGATTCTGATAGCCCCAGACTGGCCCCGCCAGTTCTGGTATCCAGACCTCCTCAGTCTCAGCTCCAGGCTTCCGAGGCGGCTTCCAGCCCACCCGGACCTGATCTCAGTCAATCAGGGGAAGGTATTCCATCCAGACCTTCAATCCCTGCACCTGACAGCCTGGTTCCTGAGCGGCTAGAGTTCCAGGCCTTGGGTCTTTCCAACGAGGTCCTCAACGTCATTGAGACATCCCGTAAGGAGTCGACCAGAAAATGCTACGCCTTCAAATGGAAGAGATTCTCCATTTGGTGTCAGGGCAAGGGCCTGGACCCTTCCTCCTGTTCCTTGGCAAGCATACTGGACTACCTGTGGTCCCTTTCTCAGCTTGGGCTTCGGTCGACAACCCTTAAGGTACACCTGGCAGCCATTTCTGCTCACGGGGCGCGGACCGGGAAGCAGTCGGTGGCGCAGGAGAAGGTGGTCGGGTGCTTTTTCAAAGGCCTTGATCACATATTTCCTCCGGTGCGAGAACCTCCACCTCTGTGGGATCTACTGCTGGTATTGGCTAAGCTCATGGGCAAGCCATTTGAACCGATGCATAGGTGTGACATCTCTCACCTGTTGTGGAAGACTGCCTTCTTGGTGCTATCACGTCAGCCAGAAGGATGGGAGAGCTCCAGGCGCTTTCCATCAAGTTTCCTTATCTGGTCTTCTACAGGGACAAGGTTGTCCTGCGCCAACACCCAAAATTCCTTCCGAAGGTGGTGTCGGAGTTTCACCTTAACCAGGTGTTGACTCTGCCGGTGTTCTACCCCAATCACACCTCGGAGGCCGAATATAGGCTCCATACTTTGAACCCTAGAAGAGCGCTCGCTTATTATAAGGAGCGGATGGCTGAAGTTCGGGGAGAGGTTCGCCAGCTGTTTGTCACCTACGCTGAAGCCGCACCTGGTAGACCTGCATCCAAGTGGACGATAGGCAGGTGGGTCACCTCCTGCATAGATCTCTGCTATAGGTTGGCGGGCATGGAGCCTCCCAGAGGGATAAGAGATCATTCTACCCGCCATACCGCTGCATCGGTGGCTGCTTCCAGGGATGTTCCTATCCAGGAAATCTGCAGGGCTGCTACCTGGAAGTCAGCACATACCTTCATCACCCACTACCACATCGACCTCGAGTCACACCGGGATGGTGGTTTTGGGGCCTCGGTTCTCCAGTCTCTATTTCCCAAGTAGGGGGTGTGCGCTGTGCCTCCTCCCTCCTCCTGGAGAACTGCTAGGAGTCTGCCAGACAGTGTGGATGAACAACATATCCATGTCCCTAGATATACAGGTTACTCACCTGTAACAGGAGTTCTAGGAATGGTATATGTTGTTCATCCACACGACCCACCCGACCTCCCCGGCTTTGACGCACAACCTGGCTTCCAGCGGGCTAGATCTGGTGTCATGGGGCGGAGCCGAGAGTTTTACCACCTGGGTGGGTGGGAGGAGCCAGCTTGAAGACATTCCGGCAAGATTTAAAGCGGCAAGGAACCTGCCAGACAGTGTGGATGAACAACATATACCATTCCTAGAACTCCTGTTACAGGTGAGTAACCTGTATTTCCTGGCTATGCTTATTTGTTGTGCAACTACCTCGTACTGTACCTAGTTCCATTGTTATTTCAATAATTACTTGCTGCTTGTAAATGCCATATTTATATTGTAAACAGTCCTGCTTACCTTATTGTACCATACTTTCTCCACCTGCCCCTCAACCCGAGTCGCACCTGGAAATGAGCTCCAGCTCAGTGTGCCTCTCCCGGTTACCAAAATTCTGAATAAATAAATAAAAACTGCATCCATGCCTAGTTTAAAAAAACTAGGAGATGGTTAAGTACAAATTACAAAACTGTGACTTAGTCCTGTCCAGTTTTCCAAGTTCCGATATAGTCATGTCTAGACACAGTTGCCAACCCAAGTTTAACCTGGTTGGCCATTTGCATGCACTTTTAGCAAATGGCATCAAAACTGGATCGGAACTGCAGTTAAACAGGCTGAAATGCCACAGATAGTTGAACCTTTGAAAATAGCTCCAGTAACCTAGAGCCTGTTCTAAACATACCCGTGTTTAGGAGCTTGTGAAAATACTGCCCCAAGTTTTTAAATAGTTTGTTTTCTAAGTTCGTGGGCATGATAAGTTAGACATATGTTTTGTTTTTTTCATATTTATTTTTCAACTAGGGCATTGGCATTGAGTTGAGTTGAGTTTTAGCCCTTTCTTGTATACAGTATTCCAATGCATTTCACAGTGCTGGAGAGGGAGAGGAGAGAATGTTGCTTTTATTTCAGGCACACTGAAAGAGTCAAACAACACAGAGGTAGATAATAGAGAGAGGCAGTGCACATGGTGATTAGGTATATTGCTTAGGGTCACGTGGGGAGTAAAAGGTGGTTGTGGGGTTCAAACCTAGGTTCTAGGTTCACAGCTCTACACTCTAAGCACCAGGCCGACTCATCTCCCAATACTGTGCTTGCCGTTTTGTCTAAAATGGCATGACAATCACTGTACAAATGTTCTGCTTGAAGATAAGGTCTGAGGTTTGTGTACTAGATACATGTAATTTGTCTGTCTTTGAAGAATACATCCCCCCAAACGGCAGCTACATAAAAGCTTTCAGACCAATTAGAAGTGATAAATCTTCTTTGAGGATATCTCGTTTATCAGGCCATACCTTTCTAACTACACCCACATCAGCACTAGGACCACACGTAACCCTTTGCAAGCCAAGGGCTTCTTTAAAAGGAATAACAACAAGGCTGAATATAATCCAGACCTCATATTTGATGAAGATCATGAGGAGGAGGAGGGGTATACTGAAGACCAGCACTTACCTGGCACCAGATCCACCCTGTCCTTATGTATGCCAATCAGCCAGAGACTGATTCTGTGGTGATCACAGCTGCCCGTGATAAGTCCGGGGCAATTAAACATATGAGCTCTCTTCTTCCTGACAAGGAGTATAGAAGGTTGGATGTCATGGGGAAACACACTTGCCTCTGTCTCATTGGGCCTACGTATTGCAAACTGCCAAGCCCATGTGATTAAATACCAAAATACTCTGTGGAGATGTGCCAAGGCTGCAGCACAGGCCTTACCTGAAGGTAGTGCCAAAACTGAGTTACTCAAAACCGTAACTGCAAGAGCTGAAGTGGGTAAACCCTCAACCTGTTCAGCCTATGATATTTCAGATGCGTGTGCCAGGGCAGCTGCAGCAGGCATTTGCCTAAGGTGCTACTCTTGGCTTAGAGTAGCAGGTTTTGCTAATGATGTTCAGCAGGCAGTGTTAAAGGTGATAGGAAATGGTTTTTTGCAACTCTAGATGCCCTTCTGATGTCCTTTTAGTATCTCTTCAATATTCTGATATGTTTTTGACCATTTTTGTTAAATTAATAATCTAATTTTGTTGCCTTTGTAACTACCCTGAATTCTCTCACTCTCTTCTCAACAGTTGCTGATCTCTCTTTTCATACTGCTTCAACATTTTATGGCATCAATAACACCATTCCAGGCCATTCAGATGAATAGCATAGAATTGTGTTACTCATGTCACGGAATGGAATGTCTTAGAAATATGAAAAGAAAGAGCAGAAGCTGGTGAGTAGAGTGGAACTCTGTGTAGATCTGAGGGCACCCCAAAACTCAGATCATTTATTTACCAAAAACCGATTTAAGCATTTCAGAATACATAACTAGCATGGAATGGAAGATGGAAAGGCAGATAAAATAATTTTCTATCTCCTTTAAATGCCGCTTTCAGAGGCAGTAATCTGTTTGGATATGATGTTGAAGAGGCTTTAAGAGGCCTTCAGTCACCCAGGATGACCTTGAAATCAGTAAAATCACTGTACCCAAGACCAGGCAGAGGTAAGGGCTGGGGTCAGTTTCATGAGCCCATTGCTAGAGGACAGACCTATAGACAATAAGGCAGAGGTAAGGGCGCTGGAGCCTTTCCAGCTCCTGTCCCTCCAGGTGGCCATTCAAAAGTACCTAAAGGTGGTGAAGATGGTAGAGTGACCCTACTAGTTCAGCCTGACTTACAGCTATGTACCCCTCAACCACTGTTGCCTCCAGGGGTGATCGTGGGAGTTGTCTGTCCCTTCGTCTGAGTCAGTGTAGGGAGAACACCACAGAAGAATGAGTTCTGGACATTATTGTGAATGGTCATGTTCTGGAGCTTCTAGATACCCCTCCAGATCATCCACCACCAGTCTCAACTTATCACCATGGACACATGGCCCTGTTGAGAGATGAGATGCAATCTTTACTGCAAAAACATGTCATAGAACCAGCTCCTGCCAGGTAGAGGAACAGAGGCTTCTACTCCAGATACTTCCTAGATCTTCTTTGGGGATATCTCTGTCATCAGGCCACACCTATGGAATTCAGCCGTTAGGCACTAGGATCACACAGAAGCTTTTCTGAAGCAGTCTAGCAGGGGCTGCCCATGCCAACATCAGACTCCAGTGTCACAGCCCTATACAAGCATGGGTGGCCCGCTCCCATCTCAGTTCTTTCTCGTCATCGGCCATTCACACACTGGGTCCGCAAAAGCTTCATCACTCAGTCGACCACCAGAATTTTACTTAGCTTTTCTTTTGTTATGGTCTTTGAATCATTTTATTCTAAAGTGATACTTTTTGGTTTTGTAAGTTGAGAACTACTCCTTCGTTGGCTCTTTTCCATCGCTGCCGCTTCAGAAAGAAGATTTCTTTAGCCGATGACCACAAACTTTGTGTCTGCTATCTTGGGCCTGGTCATAATGCTCTTGCCTGCGAGCTTTGCCTAAAGTTCAACTTCACCACCTTGGCGACAATGCAAGAAAGCCCTGTAGAAGTTCCTCATGGAGCAACAGGCTGAGAGCAGGGGGTCTTCTGGGACTCCCCCCTCCCAGTTGTCGGTGTCCTTTTCAGGATCTAAGGCTGCCAAGGCCCAGGACAAGTCCTTGGGGAAACATTCTCATTGGAATAAGGGCTGGCCTAAGGGCCGTTCTCCTGGACGACTATCCTGGTCCCCATTGGATTCTTCCTCCTCTTCCCATGGGATCGCATCATCGAAAGCTTCAACTTCAACGCCTCTCTCCATGCAAGCCTTTGCTCCCCCCATAAAGGAGAGTTCTCCTGGCCTTCTTAGGGCTGTGGTGGGGCTGTCGATCTCCAGGTCGTCGGCCCCAGCCTCACTGAACATGGCCTCTACTACGGCTAGTGGTGGTTCGCTGGGGCTGTGCTCTTTGCCCTCTCCATCGATACCTGTGTTGGCCAAGCTTCCTTACCCTGCCGTCAACCTCAATGTGGTTCTTACCTCAATAACCTCATACAACAGTTTGTTCCATGGCCTGGGCCTTCGTCACCCTTGCCATTGGGCACTGCTTCTGTTTCAACACCAGTTTGACCTGTCTGTCCCGTGCCCTCTAGAGAGCTGTCAGTACTCTGGCCGTTGGTTTCTACTGTACAAAAGGACGATATGGAGGAGGAATATCACCCTGATCTCATCCTCCTTGATGAAGAGGAAGATGTTGAGGTTGACTCCTCTGACAGGTCTGCTGTCTTCTCCAGGAGTGAGGACTCTGTCAAACACACCCCACGCCCCCACCCCAGGACCCATCCTTCTTTAATATTATGAAGCAGCTCTCTTCCACTATGGGGTTCCAGACTGAGGAAGAGGACATCACAAGGAGGAACTTGGTGGATTTTTTGTAGATCCCAGAATCTCCACCCAAAGTTATTCCTCCCCTGCTTCCAGCACTGCATGACGCTGCCAGTGCTGCCTAACTTAGGCCCGACCTGGTACCTGCCATGCCCAGAAAGGCTGATAAGCTTTACCTATGCACTCCTGGGGCTGTCTTTCAATGCAGCCGAGCTGGAAACTGACTCGGTAATCAAGTCAGCTCATAACAGGTCTAAAGTGCCCAAGTACCTTAGCTCCCTTCCCCCAACCAGGAATCTAGGAGGATTGACCTCTAGGGCAAGAGGACTTTGGCCTTAGAATTGCCAGTTACTTAGCTCATATGATTAAGTATTGGAATACCCTCTGGAAGAAGAGCAAGGTTGCTGCTCAGGCCCTTCCTGAGGGTTCCCAGAGACAAGAGCTTCTCAAAATTCTCCAGGCCTCAAAAGACGTTAGTAAGCAACTCTTCATAGTCATGTATAATATAGCTGATACTACAGCCAGGGCAGCTGCCACTGGCATTTGCCTTAGGAGGCATTCCTGGCTTAGAGTCTCTGGCTTGGCTGCTGATGTCCAGCAAAAGGTGTTGCATGCCCCTTTTGGCCCTGATATGCAGGATATTACCTGCAGGATTCTGACAGGGCTGTTCGGTCTGTCCACTCCCTTTATCATACCCAGCCTAGGAGCAGACCGAGAACCTCCTTCCATAAGGTCTCTCACAAGTCTGCCTCTGGAACCAAGCTCCAGGGTAAGTGCAGGGCCAGCTCTGCCTTGCCTGTCCCCTCCTCCACCTCTGGTCCCTCTGCTAAGCACTCCAGGGGAGGAGGAGCGGCCCTGGCTGCTGGTTCCTCCTCAGTCTGACTCCTTGCCAGGCCCCCCTTCTCTTGTTCCAAGCCAGGAGGTGGTGGTCAGAGATCGGTTCTACCTCCATCTGTCCCAATGGAGAACCATTACCACAGATACTTGGATCCTACAGATAATGAAACGGGGGCATGCTCTAGAACTTCTAGAACAGCCTCCAAATGTTCCACCTGTTGCCACCTCTTATCCTCCAGACCACACAGTGATGCTTCGGGTGGAGATGTCCACCTTGCTGCACAAGAGGGCCATAGAGCCAGTGCCCAGGTGGCAAAGCAGCAAAGGGTTCTAATCCAGGTTCTTCCTGGTTCCCAGAAGAACTGGGGACTTGAGGCCCATTCTAGACCTCAAGGAGCTGAATGTTTTTATCCAATACAGAAAATTCCAGATGGTAATTTTACACAGCCTTCTTCCTCTGCTCAAGCAGGGTGACTGACTATGCTCCCTCAACATGCAGGATGCCTATCTGCATATTATGGTTTGCCCTCCCTCACAGGTGATACCTCCGGTTACTCTTCCAGGAGGAATATTACCAGTTCAGGGTATTGCCCTTTGGGCTATCCTCTGCGCAACTGGTACAGTATTTAGTAAGTGCTTAGCAGCTGTAGCAGCAGCCCTCCAATGTGAAGGCCTTCATGTGTTCCCATACTTGGATGACTGATTACTGGAAGCCCAGTCCAGAGAACTATTGTTGTTGACTCTAGAATGCACCCCGCATTTGTTCCAGTCCTTGGGTGTCACTGTCAGTTTGCCCAAGTCTGTGCTGACTCTGTCCTAGTGGTTGCAGTACATAGGATCAGTTCTGGACTCTACTCGAGGCAAGGCCTTCCTACCACAAGACAGGGCAGACTGCCTCATAGCTCTGGCCCAGGTGGGGTGATGGCTCAGTGCCGGTATGTCTCAGCCAGGGAGTTCTTGAGGCTGCTAGGCTTAATGGCTGCTGCCATTGCGACAGTCCTTTTGGCCAGGTTTCACATGAGGATCCCGCAGTGGACCCTCAGGGGTCCAGTGGGATCTACATTCAGGCAATCTGGATCATCTGGTCCTTGTCTCCTCCCCAGTAAGCAAGGTGCTTCAGTGGTGGATGGACCCAGTCAATCTCTTCAAGGGGGTTCCCTTTCTTATCCCCACCCCTCACCAAATCCTCACCATGGGTGCTTCAAGTTTGGGTTGGGGAGCGCACCTAGGCCCTTATCAGACCCAGGGGATCTGTTCCCAGTGGGAAACCTGCCTCCACATAAATGTTCTAGAACTGCTGGCAGTTATGTATGCCTTACAGGACTTTCAGAACCATCTCTATCAAGGCCCATTGTTGGTGCAGCTGGACAACCTCAGTGTGGTCTGTTACATCAGCAAGCAAGGGGGAACCTATTCATACCCCCTGTGCCGGGAGATGATGAGGGTTTGGTACTGGGCTCTAGATCACTTTGTCTAGAACTGTCAGCCATCTGTGTGCCAGGTGTCCAAAATGCCTTGGCGGACAGCCTCAACTGGTTGCATTCCAGCATTGCCTGAGTGTGAACTGTTGACCTTGGCTTTAGAAGACCTGTTCGACAGGTGGAGTCATCTAGAGTTGGACCATTTTGCGTCCCCATTCAACATGAAACTGACACATTTCTGCTTGCTAGATTCAAGGCCTGGATTTTTTTGGTGAGATACATTGTCCCTCTTCTGGAAAAGCAGGTTTTTTTATGCCTTGCCTTCCTTTCCTCTGAATCAGAGGGTGCTCATCAAGCTACAGATGGACGGTGCCACCCTAATTTTGGTGGCTCCATTCTGGCCTCATCAGATATGGTTTCCATTACTACAACAATTGGCTGTGGAACCTCCAGTTCCCCTGCCCCTTTGCAGGGACCTGTTGACACAGGCTTAGGGCACCCTGGTCCATCCAGACCTCAGGTCCCTCCATCTATATGCGTGGCTCCTGAGGACATAGCCATCTCTAGGTTTCGGGTGTCCCAGAAGGTGTCTGATGTCCTGGTGGCTGCCAGAAAACCTTCTACCAGGGCCACTTACTCAATGAAGTGGAAGTGCTTTGCTATCTGGGTCTCTTCCCATCACCTGGACTCTTTCACTTGTCCAGTGAACCAGATTCTGGAGTATCTCTTGACCTTGTCTGATGTAGACCTCCAGTACTCCTCTGTTAAGGTGTACCTGTCAGCTGTATCAGCCTTTCATGTGCCATTGATGGCCATACTGTGGCCCAGTTGGATGTGGTCCATACTTTTCTCAGAGGCGTTCTCCACTTGAATCCTCCTATTTGTAATCTGGTTCCAGCTTGGGACCTGAATTTCATTTTAGAGAAGCTGACCCTGCCTCCTTTTGAGCCTGCCGCATCTTGAGAGCTACACTTTCTATCATAGAAAGTGTTATTTTCAGTTGCTATTACTTTTGCTCAAAGAATTTCAGAGCTACAGGCTCTCATGTGTGAGCAGCCTTATTTGATTTTTTACAAAGAATGGATCTCTTTGCGTACTAATCCTAAGTATTTTTTTCACAAAAAAGTGCTCTTTGTGCACTAATCTTAAATTTCTTCCTAAGGTGGTGTCTGAGTTTATTTTAAATCTATCTGTCCACCTGCCTGTTTATTTTCCAGAGCATGCCAATCCAGGGTAAGCATTGCTTCATACTTTGGATGTGCACAGAATTTTCAGGTACTAACCACACTATACTAGGGACAGCAGAAAGTCCTCCCAGTTGTTTGTTTCTTTTGTCCCTGGCAAAGAGAGCAATCCAGTATTTAAACAGTGCTTGTCCATGTGGCTGGCCAACTGTATTACTTTTTGTTATAGGAGGAACAGTAAGGAACTTCTTGGTGTGGTTCATGAGCATTCAGCCAGAGGCATGGCCACTTCTGTTGCCTGTTTCCGGAACATGTCAGCTGCGGAAATTTGTGCTGCTGCCACTTGGAGTACTGTCCACACATTCACCAAGCACTACAGTCTGACTTTACCTCCAGAATAAGGGCAGACTTTGGCCTAGCGGTGCTTCAGGGCCTTCTTTCTTAGGCCTCTGGCCTCCTGCCACCCAAACTGTCTTGCATTTTGCACTGCTTGGGATTCGTTCCATACGTGTGACCAGATGACAGAGATATCCCCGAAGAAGATAGAACAGTTACGTAAGAACTTACCATAACATTAGATCTTCAAGGGAATCTCTGTCATCAGGTCATGCCATCCCTTCCTCCATCCTCTCTCTCCCCACCCCGTCCTGTTGCTCCAGCCTCTTTTTGATAGCTGGGTACCTTCGCTCTCCTCTGTTCCCCGGTGGGACTTCTGTCCCCTGTGGCCTTCAGCTAGAGGAGGGAGCGGGGCTGCTCATGCTTATATAGGGCTGTGAGTTTGGAGCCTGACATTGGTGTGGGCGGCCCCTACTAGAATGCTGCAGAAAAGCTTCTGTGTAATCCTGGAGCTTGACGGCTAAGTTCCATAGGTGTGACCTGATGACAGAGATTCCTTCGAAGATCTACTGTTACGGAAAATATCTGAGATTCATGCTGGAAGGGGAGCATTACCAGTTCAGAGTATTGTCCTTTGGCTTATCTTTTGTGCCACGGGTCTTTACCCAATGCTTGGTAGTGGTAGCAGCAGTCCTTCGTCGGGAAGGCCTGCATGTTTTTCCCTACTTGGACGATTGGTATGTAAATGCCCATTCCAGTGACCAACTACTACACACCCTTGCTCGAACCAGCAAAGTGTTCAACGACCTAGGGGTGACAGTCAATCTGCCAAAGTCAATACTGATCCAGTGTCAGAAACTACAATGCATAGGGGCAGTCTTGGGCACAGCTCAGGGTCATGCATTCCTGCCTCTAGGCAGGTCTGAACACCTCATGGCTCAAGCACTGATGGTGTTCAACAGTATGTGTCAGTCAGGACTTTCCTATGCCTGCTGGGACTGATGGCAGCAGCCATTGTCACCATACCACTGACCCCCCTCTTGCATATGCGGATCCCCCAATGGACCTTGAGCATCCAGTGGGACCAATTGATGAACTAGATCAACAGGTGCTTGTTATGTCTCCCTTGAAAAAAACACTGACGCAGTAGATGGACCACAACAACTTACTACAGGGCTTTCCATTCTTGATTCCAACTCCAAGGCAAGGGCCAGCTGTCACAGGACAAGGGATGTCTGGTCCATCCGGACCTGAAGTCCCTACAGCTGTATACATGGCTCCTGAAAACCTAGCCATGGCACGATTTGGAGTATCTTCTAAGGTGACTGATGTTCTCATGGCTGCCAGAAAACCCTCCACCAGACATACCTAAGTGGAAGCAGTTTATGTTGTGGGCCACTTACAAGCAATTGGATCCATTGACTTGTCTGATCAATGCAGTGCTGGAACCTGTTGTCCCTATCAGACTCTGGTCTTCAGTCTTCCTCACTCAAGGTGAATTTGGTCGCTATATCAGCTTTTCATGCCCCTGTGGATGGACATATGGTTGCCCAATTAGAAGTATTCCATACTTTTCTGAGAGGTATACTACAGTACATATGAAACCTCCCATTAGAAATGCTCTCCTGACTTGGGACCTAAATTTTATTTTTGTAAAAGCTTACAGTAGCCCATTTTGAGCCAGCCGTGAGATGTGGCGTATGCTTTCTTTCATGGAAAGCATTATTTATAGTTGCAATCGCGCTTCTGCTCAAACGATTTCTGAGCTACAGGTTGTAATGTGTGAGCCTCCCTATTTAATTTTCCATAAAGACAGTGTGTCTTTACAGACCAGTCCTAAATTCTTACCAAAGGTGGTGTCTGAATTTATTTTGAATCAAACCATCCACCTTCAAGTGTACTACCTGGAGTATGCCAATCTAGGGGAAGCATTACTGCATACTTTGGATGTACATAGAATTCTTGGATATTATATGAATCATACTAAGGACTGCAGAAAGTCCTCTCGGCCTTTTTTGTTTTGTTCGGCGGGTGCCCCGTGCCTAAATGGTGCTTGTCCAAATGGCTGTCACATTGTATTACATTCTATTATAGGAAGTAGGGGAAGGAGCATCCTGGAGTGGTTTATGGTCATTCCACAAGAGGCATGGCCACTTCTGTTGCTTGTTTTCACAATGTTTCTGCTGCTGAGATTTGTGCAGCTGCCACATGGAGGAGCACTGTCCACACCTTCTTCAAACTTTACAGTCTGGACATTGCATCTTGTAGATGAGCAGGATTTGGTCTGGATGTATTCTGCTCTCATGGACACAGATGTTTCATCCAACCAGACTGTCATTATTTTTTTGGAAATGCTTGGGACTCTTTCCAAAGGTGTGGCTTTAGGAAAAATATCCTTAAAAAGAAGATAGAACAGTTACGTATTTACTACAACAATAGATCTTCGAGAGAATTTATTTTATCAGGCCATGCTGTCCCATCTTCCTACCCCTTAGGTTTATGACAGTGGATATGCACATTGATTTGATCCATAGCTGCTTTTTACAGCATCCAGTTGCTTGATATGCTGGGAGCTGGCCTGATCTCCCAGTTCCCCACAGAGAGGTCCACCAAGTATAATCTTCAGTGGGGAACTGAGGAGAGATGGGGCCACTCATGTTTGTGTAAATGCTGGTGCATGATGTCATTGTGGGTGGCCCCGGCTTACAAAACTTTATGTGTGGTCGTAGCACTGACTTGGGTGTAATTTCAATGGTGTGGCCTGATGAAAGAGATTGTCTCGAAGATCTACTGTTACGGCAAGCATGTAAATGTTCTTACCCTTCTCTGTTGCAAATAAGTGCATAAATGTTGGGGGTGGCAAGTAATATTGTAAAATGGGTGATTGATAAAAAGTTATAGAAAAATAGAGTAGAACTAATTACTTTGAGTGTTGACCTTTGTCCTCATTGTAGAAAACAGTGATGGCATACTCCTAAAAATATTTTTAACAACTAGCTTTTAGACCACTTTGTGATGCATATTCTTCAGAAACCTCGTATTACTTGTATTACTAGTAAAAACCAAAAAACAGTTAAAATGTGCTTTTAATTACATAGTAGAGTATCTATGTGGTTTAAAGAATAAACATTGTACGTGATCGTAAATATTTCAACAACATTAGCATTGTGCAAAAAAGATGTTGCCAGTTATTTTCCCACAGTTAATAGTAAAAACAAATGCAGTATTTTGTGAATGGAAGAACGGTTAAGTTAATTACCTTTCCTAGAGTCTGGATTTATTTTGACTCAGAGTCTAGAATTCTGGGTTATATCTTGATCTTGTAGTACTCAGCAAACCACAGAATGAACACGCCTTTCTCTGAGCTATGTTGGTGTTTATACAACATATAGATTAATATATGGGCAACCTTACATAGAGATGCTGTGTGTGCATCAAGTGGTTGAGATGACTTCTTATGGACATTGGCATGGAAATGCGCGCCCTGTGTGTATGGTTGCCTGTACCTTATTATATATGATATGTTGTATAAACACCAAAATAGGTCTTTGAAGGAGACATGTTTATTCTGTCCTTTGCAAAGTACTACTAGGTCAAGTACTGACCCGGAATTTCAGGGTTCTTCTATATTCCCCTTTATAGTTGCTGTGATTTCTAGTCCCCATGCCTTTTGCTTTGCACACCTCATTCTACCATCACCCTCACCTATCTGCAGCCCTTTTGTTCCATCTATTCTACTTCATTATATTCTCCCCCCTACATTCTTTCACACCCGCCAACAGACTAATCCCATTACCACCTGTGTTATGGTCCCCCCCCACTGCCACTAAGCCTCATACACTCACTGACCCTAGATCGTGTTCTTTAAACCCTTGTCTTGTGTCTGTTGAAATTATTGAATCATTTCCTTTATGGATGCACAGCACTACTGTTGATGTTGTTTATTATCACTTGTAACAAGGGGAAGAAAAAGGGTTGCACCTGACTGGAGAAACTGCATCAGGTGGCCATGGATTAATTCTTAATTAATCCATGGTACAGTATGCCCCATATCTCTTCCCCAATTTAGTTTCCTATACATGATGGCTCCTTCTGAATTAATCCATGGTAGAGTGCTCACCATATGTGTTCCCCATTTCACAATAGAGTGCCCACCATATCTATTCCCCCTGTCATAATCGTTATCTGCAGTAACTTGAAAATGTCTATATGGCTATGTAATGTAGGCTCTTTTTTTTTTTTTTTACTTGATCTGTGAAAGTTGTTTTCAGATTGGCTCAATTCAGTACATTTGGAAATTGATTTAAAAATGACTGTAAAACAGTACTGTGCTGCTAGCATTGTTTCACAGCCATCTGTTGGCCTGCCAAAGTTATTGCAGGAACAACTACTAGAGCTGAAATCTCCTGTGCACTTAAATATATGCATTTCCCATAATGCACAGCAGCCAAATCCCAAACAGCAAACACAGCAGAAAAATGGAGATGATTCCACAGTTCACAAAAGTAAGTCAGCCGGTGGCCCGGGGGCGCTGAGGGTTGAGGTGCAGGACACCACACCTCATTCCACGCCGGCAACTCGGGTTCGGGAATGAGCCCGGGTTGTCAGGAATCGTCAGGGGAGGACTAGGAATGAGCGTCCAATGACAGCTGTCCTAGACCTGGGGAGAAGGGGTGAATGCACGCCGCGCTCTGCTGACCCCTGGGATGCCCGGAGGTACTGCAGTTGCGCACGTGCTTAGTTGGGGGAAACACATCTGCACATCAGTGCTCGGATGTCATTGCACGTCTGGGCTTCCATCAGGGGAAATAAAATGGGGAAAAATGGCCGCACTAGTCCGCAGCAGCTTGATGGCCGCAGTTTCACCGACCAACGATGCCTAGAAGGCATGTGCCAGTAATGGATGCTCGCCTGGTGCAGGGGCTAAGAGGGGGCCCCCTTCGATGGTGTAGTTGCATATGCCAGCTGGGCATGTCAGCTTCGGGGTCGGCGGTGGAAAGGAGGAGCGGTGGCTGGATGTAAGGCAGGACTGTGGCTGTAGGTAAAAACTCTTAAATGATTAAAAAAAAAAAAAAGTAAGTCAGCCAAAATGAACACATATTCTGAAATGGTGATCACATCTGCATGTAATCAGTATTTGAATGACTGTTTTTCCTGCACATAAAGTCTCCACCGCTCATTCACACTGATGGGATCTACACTGGAGGTGCTAGGACTCAGCGGGAGCAAACTTTTTTGCAGGAGGGTCGACACCAGAGATGGAGCCATGAGGAGTGGTGCCACGAGCCTCGACTCGTGCGGCAATGACTATCTCGGCGTCGACCCTCCAACCACCTCAGTTCCTTTTTTCCTGCCGTTGAGTGCGCTACAGTGATGACGTCGCTCGCCCACCGGGAGTTAAACTTCAAACTAGCAGCATAGTTTTCAGTTCTTTTTCATTTTGTAATATTTCTTGAATAAAGTACTGCTTACTATAATTTATTATAAGAAAGAAATCTCAGTCTACATTGACGGAGTTGACCATGAGCTGGTCAGGTGATGGTAGGGAGACTTCATATGAAAGTTGTTCAGTCAGCTGGGCTGGGTCTGGTCCGCCGCCCTCTCCGGAGGGGGGGTCTGACAATGGACAGTCCAATGTCCAGGGGGAGGGGCGGTCCCCCCGGAAGCATAAAAGAAAACGGTCGCACTCTTGGCACCGTTCGGCATGGAGCTCTTCTTCAACCCTTAGGTCCCGAAAGAGAAGGCATCACTCGAGGTCGCCTTCTGGTATGTCTGCGCATTGACGGTCGGTCATTGGGGTCAGTTGCTGGTCTCCTCCAGAGTCGCTGGTTTCTGTCTCCGGTCTCTGACCTCTTCGACATCAGAGCCCTTCCCCGCCTTCTGGTAGGGCTTCAGATGAGCAGTTTCATCAGTGGGCTGCTCTGATGGAGCAATGGCCTCGGAGGTTGGTCCAGTTGCCTGGCGCAGTCACTCAGGGGCCCTCGGACCCTGCAGGAGATCGGGTAGGGCAGTTGGACCTCCCTAGTCGTGTGGCACCTTCTTCAGTGCCGTCGACTCTGTGCTCAGGTGTTCTCCCCCCTCACATGGCTGCGGCTCAGGGGGCCACACTGATGCCTCTATCTCCTGCAACTTTTCCTTCTTTTTCCTCATATCTTGGTTTTCAGGGCCCTGTGTTTTGGCACCATCAGCATCGATGGGTCACTAGGCGCCATCCTCAGCATCGATACGTCTGTTGGCATCATCCTCAGCGCCGTTGGGATTATCGGCGCCACCCTCGGTGCAATGCAGCCTTTTGGCGCTGCCCTTAGCACCGTTGGGCTTGTCGGCACTGCCCTCAGTGCCGTGCGGCTTTTCAGCACCATCCTGGGCACTGAGGACTCTGTCGGTGCTGTGTGCTGTGCTGAGCCAGGCAGTGCCGTGCTCTTCGGTGCCGAGACTTGGTGGGATGTCTTCCAGTCTTCAGGGCTCCTCGAGTCTGAACCCTTTTCCCTCCTATTTTCCTTCTGATTTTCACTCCTTTCTTGTCCATACAGTCCCTCCTGGACTGTCAGGAGATGATATTGAGCCTGATCCAAACCTTAGGCTGGGTGATGATGTGGAAGGGATGGGATCTAATCCTGCTGCAGAGCCTGTGGTCGAGGACCTGTCATTTAAGTCTCTGCTGAAAAAATTGGAATTCCACTCTTTCTCTCCAGACTATGGATATCGATCCTGGGAAGCTTTTAAGACTCCAATACCTTCATGTTTCGGACATCCCTATGGATTTAACTCCCCGATACAGCCCTCCTTTGAGATACTTTCTCAAATGGTATGGAATAATCCTGCTCTCATTCCTTCTGTGGCTAAGTCCATAGATAGGAAGTATGCTGCTTCCAAGGATCGACCTATTTTGGCCTCTCAAGCCTTTGCGGATCCTATTGTAGTCTTGGCAGAGAATGATAAGGTCGTCCTTCCTCAGACTACTACAGCTTGACCTAGAAACAAAGAATCTCATAAGATAGATACTTTTGGTAAGAGAGTCTTTGCTGCATCCACCCTGGGTATGCGTATCGCCAGCTACCAGGGCTATTTCTCTCAATATAAGTATATTCTTTGGTATTCTCTCAAATAAATGGTTGAAGCTCTATCGGAGTCGGACACTAATTCAGAGCGTCTTCAAACCATAAGCAGTGGTATCGAGTCCAACAACCAACAGGTGAAAGCAGCTATGGACACCTTCGATACTGCCTCCCGAGCGGTGGCGGCAGGCATTTGTACCCACCGTCATTCCTGGCTGCGCATTTCAGGTTTCACGTATGATGCCCAGCAACAGGTCATGGCGTTGCCCTTCGACAGTGTGTATCTCTTCGGTCCTCAAGTAGAACCGGCTCTAGAGGCCACCCAAAAGACTAGGTCAGCCATTAAATTGGCTCAACCTGCTCCCGCCCCTTCTTGGGGGGGGGGTTAACAAACGGCAGTTTCACAACCGTCAGTCCTTTCGAGGCAAAGGCAGAGGAGGTTTTAATAAAAACCAAGCCCCTCAGCCTCAAAAGAAAACGCAACAGAAAGCACAAGGGCCCAAAGCGCCCGGTGCCGCCTTCTGAGTTTCAGGCCCAAGTCCCACCTCAGCTGCCCAAGGGGGACTCCTTCTTAGTGATGGGAGGTCGTCTGACTCAATTCTACAACCAGTGGAAGTCCATAACATTGAACAAATGGGTCCTGCGGATAATCCGTTAGGGATATTCCCTCAATCTTTCAGGGAACCCTCTGGATTGTCCCGACAAACGTCAGCCAAAACTGTCAAGTCAGAACTTCTCGCCTCTGAGATACCAGGCCTTCTGAACAACAGGGCAATAGAAGTAGTTCCGCTGGATCAATGGAACACAGGGTTCTACTCCCATTACTTTCTAGTTCCAAAGAAAACCGGGGGCATGCGCCCCAATTTGGACCTCAGAAAACTGAACAAATTTCTTCCCTAAAAGAAATTCAAAATGATATCGTTAGGAACCCTGTTAACTTTGCTTCATCAACACAACTGGTTAGCCTCCCTGGACATGCAGGATGCTTAGCAATATATTCCTATTCATCCAAGGCATCACAAATACCTAAGGTTCGTGGCTTTGGGCAAGCATTATCAGTTCAGAGTCCTGCCCTTTGGGCTATCCTCGGTGCCGCAAGTTTTTACAAAGTGTTGTGCAATTCTCGCAGCACACCTCAGAAAGATCGGAATGCAAGTGTTCCCATATCTGAACAACTGGCTTCTAGCAAGCCCTTCCAGGCAAGGAACTCTTGACGCCGTAGCCACGGCCTCAGACTTTCTCACATCCACGGGAGTCCTTCTGAATCTCAAGAAATCGCAGTTGCAGCCCTCCCAGAAGCTCCTTTTCATAGGAACTCTTCTGGACACTTCCTGTGTGAAAGCATTTCTACCAGAGGACAGAAGGAGCGATATCCTACAGATGGTCCGATGCATGAGAGAGAACAGCTTGGTTCGAGCTATCTTGTTGCAACAGATGCTGGGTCTCATGGCATCCTCGGTATTCACTGTACCCCTAGCATGCCTCCACATGAGAACCTCTCAATGGCTGCTCAGTACTCAGTGATCCCCAACCACTCACCCTCAGTCCTTTCTCATCAAGGTGACAGAACCTCTGAAGAAGTCACACACCTGGTGGTCGCAAGAGGACAATCTTCTGGAAGGGTATCCCTTTGCTCCTGATCATCAGATTTCCATTACCATGGATGCGTCCCTGATGGGGTGGGGAACTCACTGTCAGAATCTCCACACTCAAGGTTCGTGGACTCAGGACGAGTCCCAGCTTCACATAAATGTCTTCGAAATAAGAGCTGTCCTTTATGCAGTCCGGGCTTTGAAGGACATTCTCTGTCGCAAGAACAGTCTCCTTCAAACGGACAACAAAGCAGTGATGTATTACATCAACAAGTAGGGTGGTGCTCACTTACCCTTTATGCAGGGAAGCGATGAGAGTGTGGGAATGGTGCTTAGAACACAAGGCTCTAATTCCGACAGTCTACCTGCCGGGAGTGCAGAACAAACTGGCAGACCGTCTCTGCAGAACAGAGACAGATCCTCACGAATGGTCTCTCGACTCAACCGTAGTTCAGTCACTATTTGTAGAGTGGGGAACTCCAGACCTGGACCTTTTTGCATCCTCACTCAACACAAAACTGCCTCTCTTCTGCTCCAGAAACTCATGACCTGGCATTTTCTGTCAGGATGCATTCAGGCTGCAGTGGACAAAACTCTTTCTATATGCCTTTCCGCCTCTTCCTCTAATTCAGAGGGCACTTCTCAAGTTCGAGTCCCAGGGGGACAAAATGATCCTCATTGCCCCCTTCTGGCCTCAACAAATATGGTTTCCGTTACTCAACAGTATGTCAAAAACCCCTCCGAAAGCGCTTCCCCTTCAGACAAACCTTCTGACTCAGGGGCCTGTGGTCCATCCCAATCTGAGATCGCTTCATCTTCACGCTTGGCTCCTGAAGAGATAGAGGTGAACAGGTTCAATGTCTCTCACAGAGTTTCAGATATTCTTCTGGCTGCGAGCAAGCCAGCCACTAGGAAAACTTACATAGCCAAATGGAAGCGTTTTTCGCTCTGGTGTGCAAAATTCTCTTTGAATCCTTTTTCCTGCTCACTCAATAAAGTTCTAGAGTACCTTTTAGACCTCTCAGATTCAGGTCTGCAATACTCTACAGTCAAAGTTCACCTTTGTGCCATTTCAAATTATCATGAGCCAGTACTTTCCTTGTCACTGGCTCAGTTACCTGTGGTTAAGAGGTTTCTTAAGGGAATTCTACATACCAGACCTCCTATCAGACATCCAGTCGCAGCCTGGGACATTAATCTTGTACTAGACATGCTCACTTGAAAGACTTTCAACCCTCTAGCTACATGTGAGCTGAAATTTCTCACTTGGAAAACTGCCTTCCTGGTGGCCATTACCTCAGCCCACAGGGTCTCTGAGATACATGCCTTGGTCACAGACTCTCCGAATACTATGTTTCATAAAGACAAAGTAGTTCTTAGGACCCATCTTAAGTTTCTCCCTAAGGTTGTTTCAGAATTCCATCTAAACCAACCTTTGATCCTTCCTACTTACTTTGCGAACTTCCAAAATGAAGGAGAGCGTTCCCTTCATTCTTTGGAAATCAAAAGAGCTCTGCGTTTCTGTTTAGATAGAACAAAAGAAATTCGCGAAGCTCAACAACTGTTTCCTTCAGCGAAACCTGGCTGGGTCAACCTGTCGCTATCAGATGCGTTTCGGCATAGCTGGTGGCATGCCTTCGCCACTGTTACTCCATGGCGCAGGTTAAACTGGAGGGCAGAGTATATGTTCATTCTACTAGAGCCATTGCGGCATCCCTTGCGGAAATCAGCAACGTGCTCATTGCAGATATTTGCAATGCGGCTACCTGGAGCTCAGTGCATACTATCGTCGAGCACTATGCCCTGGATGTCCATGCCAGGTGACAGCTTTCGTTTGGCAGGACTATCCTTAACGGACTTCTGTCCTAAATTTTTGAGCTCTTGGTTTCTCCGGCCGCCCTCTCAGGGGATTATTAGCTCGGTACTCTCCCATCAGTGTGAATGAGTGGTGAAGACTTTATGTCCAGGAAGATATATAAATTACGTAGCTACCATAATTCTTGATCTTCTTGGATGAAGTCTCCACCACTCATTCACACGCTCACGTACCATCCCCCGAGCTCACCTCTGTTGTTGGTCTTCACTCCCTTAATCTTTAGGCTGTGAAGACTTCTTTCTTGACCCTTCTTGTACAGGTCTTCTGGACTATCTTATGTCCGGTTTTTGTTAGGCTATCCTTCTAGGATAGTTACGCTGCACCTCCTCGGAAAAAAGGTACTGAGGCGGTTGGAGGGTCAACGCTGAGATAGTCATTGCCGCACGAGCCAAGGCTCGTGGCGCCGCTCCTCGCAGCTCCATCGCTGGCGCTGACCCTCCTGCAAAAAAGTTTGCTCCTGCTGGGTGCTAGCGCCTTCTGCATAGATCCCATCAGTGTGAATGAGTGGTGGAGACTTCATACAAGAAGATCAAGAATTACGGTAGGTATGTAATTTCCATTTCACCGTTGCACTCACAATACACAGAATGCAGTTAAATATATGCATTTCCCATAATGCACAGCAGCCAAATCCCAAACCACAAACACAGCAGAAGAACGGAGATGATTCCAGTCTGTGTCTGTATCCGTTTTATTGTACTTGCTAATGTAGGATGTCATGTTACAATCTCTTATCAAGCATAACTCCCTGCTTCTGCTCTTGCCATGTTACAAGCGAATTAAACCACTCAAGAGCATGGTTCTACTGTGGAATTAATCCATGGTTGGATGGTTTGAGGCACCCCCAACCATGGATTAATTCCACAGTAGAACCATGCTCTGTTGTGGTTTAATGCCTACTTCTCCCTCTCTCTGATCATGCTTATCTGTCAAATAAAGCCTTCAGTGGCTTCAAGTACTGTTTACAACACTAAATCGGAGTGTAACAGGCAGAATGTAATCTCCATTGGAAGGGTCATGGTGCAGTACTTAGTGAACATGCATTGCAGCAGTTTTATGTACTACATCTGATGTGTCGCAGTACATTGTTACTCTTTTACCATCTCACCTTACCGGATTAACATGTTGTAGAAAGGTACAAACTGCCAACACTTGGAAAGCTAAGAGTTGTAAATCCCTTCACATCTATATAAGGGTATTGAGTATTAAATATAGAAACTGTAGCAAACATTACTAGTGAAATCCTAGTGATTCTGTTATCTTGTCATTGTATAGATTGTTGGTTAGGCAATGCTAGTAGAACTATGTATTGTTCTGGAGCCCCAATCTTAAGAAGGACAGGGATGAGTTAAAGATACAGCATAGAATGCAAAATATTATAAAACATGTAGCAGGGGAGTAGCTACCAGGAAAGGCTGCAGAACCTCAGCATGTATTCACTAGAGGACAGTGGAGAAGGGGGTTATGCTAGAGATGTACAAATACTTATGAGGACTGAACATAGTGGATGCCAGTAACCTATTTAATTTATGGGGTCAGGTAATCCTTAGAGGGCACAATTTGAGATTGCCAGGTGAGGGGGTTAAAAATAATGTAAGGATGACTTTTTTTTTTTACTGAGAGGGCAGTACAATAGGTAGATGGAACAGGTTACTGGATGGGATTGTGAATGCAGACTCTATATCAAGTTTTGAGAACAAAACAGACAGTTGTATGGGGGTCAACAGGAACAAAGGTGATCCTTGGGTTGTTTAAATTCAATCTCAGTTTATCGGACTAGATTAAAGGGATCTAAATCCCTTATCTGTTCTCAACTATACATAGTATGTTCCTACTGCTGTATGTGTATCTATGTACTGTATAGGGTGTTACATTTTTTTAACTGATGGCAAGAGTGAATATTGAGTTCCTCTGCAGCCCCACATTTATAGTTCTATACTGTATGTTCCAAATGTCTGCAACTATAAGATTTTTTGATTGTTTCATTTGCATTAATACATACAGCCATCTTACAGCTGAATATTACTGGATTAGAACCATGGGAGGAAGCTGTAATACTTTTAACAGCCCCAATTACTTCAAGGCCAGGTATCCACGTTGCTATATAGAAACAAATATACTCAGTTACTACAGTGTACAAGAACATATATGTTTTAGGTTTCTGCTGTTCACAGGGTTTACAGCATGATCACCAATGTAACCATAAAGACTGCACAGAAACTTTAAAAAGGTTTTTCTGACCTCTTAGTTCGCCTACTTACAGTATTGTATGTCATCTTAGCGTTTCCTTGACAACATGGGATGTTGCATCATATTTGAGCAAGTAAAATAATACATAAAATAAACCAACTATGATGTCACAAGCACAGCAATTTTGATTTCCCTAACTCTCAGGGCTCCATACTCAGTTTCAGAAAGTGTGCTGGTGACAACTGGGGTGAACAGGAACACTGTTGTTGCACCACCACATTTTTTCAACCTGCACAGTGCTTTGAGCAATCTCTCAGGGGATTGGGTTCACCCTGCGACAGTGTTGCTCGGCACTACATACAAATGTGCTCAACCAGATGTTAGTGGATGGAAGCAGGATTTGCTCCCACTAACATGCTGGATTGGAACAGCCACTGGGGTCAGGGCATGGCATAGCACATAACATAGGATCAGTTGCCTGATGCAATGCCATGTGCCCGAGGCCCATGGTGCTACAGCCATAGTCATCCCCCTCACCCCTTACCTTGTGCCTGTTTTTGGTCTCCTGTTGCTGTGGTGGCAGCATTGTTCCCTGGTAGTATAGTGCACTTCATCATACTTAGAATAGGCCCACTGACTTGGTGTCCGGTGGAGCCATCCTCACTAGCTGTATCCCTCCCATTGGGCTTGTGGCACTGTGCACTGCCTAATCCCTCTCATTGTGGGAACTCTTAGTCCAGTTTGCAAGCCTGCGCCCCCTTGTAGAACTGCTTTTAGTCTTGTACCAGGTCTGCACTGGCTCTGTGGCTTACAACCAGTGTGTAGGGTTAGGCCAGCTGCCAAACATGGGTCTTCTGCTTATTACCATGATGGCCCCTGCATTTAAATGACTTCCCTCACTCTTTTCCTCATGTGGTTACAATGCACCTAGTGACCCCGCAGGGAAAAGCTGGTCATTGTGACCACTAAGCAGCAGTCATTAGTGACTGCGTATGGTGTCCTCAAAGGTCAGAACTCCTTAAAAAGAGCAAAAACAGTAAGAAAAATACAGATCAGCTATTTAGGACACAGCACCTAAAGTAATGAGCAATCAATAGTGATGTTGCAAGAACAAGAATTTTGAGGTCAATTGTTATCAAACCACTGTTTCTGAAACACATAGATAAGTACAACAGCATTCCCTCCATATAAAGCTGCTTTCTGCTATCACACTACTTTTAATATTGACCTCCTCTTCCGCTGAAGCCCGTTATAATCACTCTCACTGTAACACTTAAAAAATGTGGAAGGTCCACAGCAGATGTATTCAAAACATAGAGTAATGCATGGCTGGTGGTGTGTAATGAGATTCTTTTACATATCCTCAGTGTCTTATGGCTATTAAACCACAAGAGCGCAGCTCAAGTGGTTTGCCCAGGCATAACATATTTAGCGTGCGTATAAAAGCATCTTGTTACACACCACTCCTAATGCATTATTCTGTATTTTAAATCTGATTTTTTTTGTAATTGCTTGTTTTAAAAGCAACAGTTTGCTTTGAGAAGAAAACAAATGTAATTTTTCATCAGTTGATGGGCTGCAGCTGCTGTTGCTCCATTATACATGAATGTGATGTCACATTCATGTATAACAGAGAATTATGCACACTAATTGCAGTGTATAGTCAAAGTTAACCAGTTATAATATAGACAGGGAGATATGAGGGCGTATGACTAGAGTTTTTGCATACCTGAGGTGTGAGGTGACATGAACCACAAGAGGGAATCTCAAATTGTATGTACAGTTATCCCACACTGAGTGTGTAAACAAATCTTAATGTACACCACCCCCATGTTTTTATTTTTTATAATTGCTGGTTATACATATCTGGCTGAACCTGCCGATCGTCCAGGAATCAATCTTCATCATTGATTCCTACTAGTGGGTCTTAACCAGAGGTGCTAAGACCTAGCGGGAGCCAAAACTTTGCAGGAGGGTTTGTGCTAAGTTATGCTGCACACATGCGCTGCACCATGAGACTGGTTCATGGCACAAGGTTTACCTTGGCACTGGCCCTCAATCTCCTCAGTCCTTTTTTCCCACTGTTGAGTGTGCATCAGTGATGATGTCACTCACACGATGGGAGTCAGAGCTTCATGTCTATATGACAGCAGCATTCAGTTCTTCTCAGTTTTAGTGTTTATAGCTAGAGTTTTTTTTTACTTTTGTGTCAGTTTAGTGATTTTCTGAGAAATATTTCTGTCAGTCTCTCACAGCTTTACTGAGTAAATGGTCGATGGCCATGCAGGACGATGGTAGGGAGCCTTCTCAGGTAAGCTGCTGTGGCAGCAGGGCCATATCCAGTCCACTTTCCCCATTGGGGAAGGGTTCTGGCAATGGGCTGACCTGTGCTCAGGAGGAAGGACAGTCCTTCAAGAAGCAGAAAAAGATGCAGCCCCATTCCCAATCATGGTCAGGTTCATGGTGCCAGTCAACCTTGAGTTCTTCCTCTTCCCATTGGAAAAGGAAGAAATGGTATCACTGGAGGTCACCCCCCCATGAGGTGTGTTGTGAGATCCTCTGTCACCTGTAGCCAGAGGCCCTCACTGGCACTATCTGCATCACTGAGGGCGTCTGGTACTAGGAGCTTGAGGTCTCAAGCCCGGAGCCCTTTCTGGCTGTAAGTGAGGATGCTGTTGGGCATTTCCACCATTGGGAAGCTGTTTCCACCACTGGTAAGCTGTTATGAGCAGTGGGTGCAGCGTCTGGCTCGTTTGCCTGTGCCAGCAGAGCTGGTCCCTGGCACTTTGGGGCTGCTGGATCTAGAGCCACCGGTGGGGCCTTCCAGCTGGGTAGAGCATTTGACTCTGGCAACAGCCCATGGGTCCTTGCCAGTGACTGTGCTGCAGACTCCGGTCCCACTGGCCACACCCCCACTCAGTGTCACTGTGGTGGGACAGGCCATGGTAGCACTGACGGTCACTTTTGTGCCAGTTGTGTCATCAGTGCTAGGGCTGGCACCAGTGCCGGCAATGAGTTTAGGCCTTTTAGGCTCCAGTACCGCCCTCGGTAACGAGAGGTCACCCAGTACCAGATTCGGTTATGGTTATGGCGCCACCCCTGGCACCAGCCCGTCATCATTAATGGCTGATGTCATCGGTGTTGCCAAGGCTGTGTTGTGGATTAGAGGGCCTGTAATACATGCCTCTTTATGACCCTCCATCGGGGGAGGATGTGGAGGGGGACAAGTCTGACCCTGATCTCATCATTTCTGAAGGTGGCGATGATGCTTCTTTTTTTAGCCTGTACTCTTCAGACCCAGGCTCTTCTGCTGTGCCTCAGGAGGATCTAACTTTCCAAGCTTTGCTCAGAAATATGCATTCTCCATTTGATTTTGAGCCTACAGTCAGTGAAGTGACCCAGATAAATGTCTCTGTCTGCAGTGGTTAAACGTTTCTACCATGCCGGTCCATTTAGTTCCTCCTGTTCCGCCCACATTTTAAACCCTGTCTGATGCAATCTGGAGTAGGTCTGCTTCAGTACCTTCAGTTTGCAAGCAGACAGACAAGAAATACATGTTTAGCAGTCAGCAGAACCTTTTATTTAGTTTCTGAATCTGGCAAGGATTCCACTGGGGACTGAAGAGAGCTCCCAATGGTATAGTCATACTTGGAGAAATACACTTGATAACTAGCAGTCCTCATTCCTAGGCTAGCTGCTGCATAATCCAATTTGCCCATAGTGTCAATCTTGTGCAACTCCTTGTTAACAGGGTGCGCAGTAACCTTTTGGGGGAGAACAGCCTTGTCATTCTCCGCGAGAATAACAATTGCACCGCTTCTCATCACAGGGTGGACGGTAGATGAGGGCGATCCTACAACCTACACCTGCTACCATGGTACACTCGAATGACTCAGCCTCCTCAATTGGTACATTCGTGAGGTTAAGTTCAGTCTTGAAACAGACCGCAAACCCTCACCCCCCCCACCGTGATCCAATCTCAGGCTGTGAATCACCGAGTATCCAGCTGGAGTTAAGGCCTCCAAAATGGGGCCAGAGTTCTCATCCAGCCAGGTGTCTGTAATGCAAGCCAGGTCCACTGTTCTAACAAGATCTGAATAATTGCAGTCCTATTTTCAGTGGTCCTGGCACTGCATAACACCGTCCGAGTTGAATGAGCCTCCCAGGCTGCCCAAACCACCTGCCCACTAAAATTGGTGGTGCCCTTGGGTATGGAAACCAGACATGGATGACCACGATCCTGGTTCCATTTCACCCCAGTGCGTCTTCTGGATCCCACAACCCTGATACGGTGGCTTCGCTCATTCACCCTCCACTGTTTGCAACCCCCACCCTCCTCCTCCCCCTGCGAGCAATACCCAGTGCCCTATAGCGCTGGTAAGTTATAAACTGCAAAGGAGGGGAGAAAAACAAACAGAGGTCATGGAGAGCAGAGGGTGAATAGCGCACAACCGTGGGAGCAGGACTCCAACACATTCTGGTGACTAAAATGTCAGCCAACACTACCTCATGGTCTCTGCGATGGAACTTCCCTGTTTCAATAGCAGGTAGAGAAGTCTCTTAGGGTGTCTCATGAAACTAAGACTACCCTTAAGACTTCCAGGCCAGCCCCTGCTAACCCTCAGGGGGAAAAGGACATGGTTTCTTTCAGAACAGGTGGTCCTTTCATGGAAAAAGCAAGGGAGCCCGACACAAATCCCAGCCTCCACAGCATCAGAAGAACATGTAGCCAAAGGCACAGACACTAAAGGCACCTAGTGGCACCCCCTGAAGCTCTGGCCTCAGTCCTGCCTCAGTTGCCCAAGGCAGACCTCGCCTCCTTGTTGGGGGGAGGGGAGCCTGACCCAGTTTTTCTGTCAGTGGGAGTCCACTACAACAGACAAATGGGTCCTCAGGATCATCCAGGAGGGATACTCTGTGGACTTCACAAAGACTATCTTAACAGAGTCCTCCAGACTATCCACCCAGAAAGCAGCTTCACTTATCAGCTCATACATCACAGCTTCTGGCACAGGCAACCATGGGCCTTCTGAGCAACAGGGCAGTGGAAATAGTGCCAGAGTCAGAGCGAAATACAGGCATCTACTTCTACTACTTCCTAGTATCAAAGAAATTAGGGGGCATGTGCACCATTCCCAACCTCAGAAACCTGAACAAATTCATGGATGAGAAAAATTCAGAATGGTTTTTGTGGGGTCTCCGCTTCCCTTACTGAAACCTCACGATTGGTTAGCTTTCCTAGATATGCAGGATGCATTCCAGCACATACTTGTGCACCCCAGGCACCATTGATATCTCTGATTTGTTGAGGTGGAACAGCATTACCTGTTTAGAGTTCTGCCCCTTTCCGCTATACTCGGCACCTCAACTCTTTACAGTGTGCTTTGTAGTACTTGCAGCACTCCTAAGAAAGATGGGACTTCAGGATTACCATTCCCAGGATGACAGGCTAATAGCCAGTTCATCCAGACAGGAGAGGGAACAGGCAGTGGCCACTTCCTCCCAGTTCCTCACCTTTGGGGGGGGGGGGTGTTCTGCTGAATCTAGAGAAGTCTAAGCTCCAACCTTCACAGCAGCTGCTGTTCGTAGGAGCTTTTCTGAATACTACCAAGGCCTGAGCCTTTCTTCTAGAGGGCAGAATGCAGGCGATCCTGCAGATGACATGCTAAATTATGGAGTGCAAAACTGTGCAAGCCCACTCCATGCAGTGCATGCTGGGTGAGGTAGCCTCCTCAGTGTTCACTATACCTCTGGCATGGTTGTACATGAGAATGACTCTGAATGCTCAGTGCGCAGTGGTCACAAGCATCACATCCTCAGACCTACTCCATGGAGGAGATCAAGCCCTTTGTTCAGTCACTCATATGGTGGTTAGTAGAGAACAGTTTTGTCCAGGGCTTGCCCTTCTCCCAACCAGAGCCTCAGGTGACTCTCTCCTCAGATGCTTTCCTGTTGGGGTAGGGAGCCCACTGTCAAGGCCTCCACACACAAGGTGTTTGGGAACCGTCAGTGACTCATCTCCACGTCAGTGTGTTAGAGATGTGAGCTGTTTTGTATGGTCTGAGAGCTCTAATGGACCAAGTCAGCTATAAAAACAGTCCTCCTCCAGACAGACAGCAAGTCTGTTATGTACTACAGCAACCCTACCCCCACTGCACTTTCTTTGCTTATAGGCAGCTACCTTTGTCTAGGCCTACAGCCTTCTTCCTTGGCTTCCCTGCCTTACAACTTTCCCTTGTCCACCCTTGCGTGTTACCTTTTCTCCCTTCCCTCTACATTTAAACTTATACCCTAGCATCTATTTCTGGCTATATTTCTTGTCTCCCTCTGAACTTGGCATTCAACTACTTTATTTATTCTGTTGGCTACTCAGCTACTACTCCTTTCACACGCTGTAGCTCTCTGGTCTCTCCCTATTTGATTTATTGTATTCCTGTTTTGTTCCATTCAATGTACATTTTTTTCTCGGTTTATGTATTTAAAATACTCTCTCTCTCTCTCTCTCCCGACCGACCGACCGACCGACCTCCCTCCCGACCGATCGATCTCGACAGTATTTGCCCATACGAATGTTGCACTTGCTGTTTCTGTGCTTTTCTCTTCACCTGGTATTTCTGTTCACAGATGAATTTTATTTGGCTTGTACTCTATGTTTCATCCATTGTTGTACGTATACACTGTTGATGTTTTGTATTTGTATTGATGTTCAAACCTGTATCCTCCCGGGTCATACATGAAAATAGGCATCTCTTTGTCTACTGTACTTACCCGGTTAACAAAAACAAATAAATAAACAGGGAGGAACACACTTTTACCCTCTCTGCAGGGAGGCAGTGACAGAGTGGGAATGGTGTCTGGAGCAGGGCACCCTCCTCCAAGCCATCTGTATGCCAGGAATCCAGAACACTCCAGCAGACATGCTCAGTCAAACAGAGGCCACTCCTCATACATGGTCAGTAGCTTTAGATGTAGTAATATCGCTGTTTGATTAGTGGAGTACCCAGATTTGGACCTTTTTGAATCCCTACTCAGTGCCAGACTGCCTTGATTATGCTCCAGAAATCCAGGACATGGCATTTTCTGTCAGGATGCATTCAGACTGCAATGGCAAAATTTATTTTTGTTTGCATTACTACCTGCCCCTCTAGTGCAGTGGGTATTGCTCTAACTGGAGGTGCACGGGGGCAGGATGATCCTAGTCACTCCTGCTGGCCTTGACAGATTTGGTATCCTCTGTTGAACGGACTATCTGCAAAACGTGGATGTTTACCCAGGGCCACCTGGTCCATCCCAACCTCTGCCCCCTTCACCTTCAGGCCTGGCTACTGAAGAAATAGAAGTGAAGAGGTACAAGTTGTCTCAGACAGTCTCAGAAATACATTCGGTGGCCCATAAGCTTTCTACTAGAAAAACTTAACCAGCCAATTGGAAAAGCTTTTCCATCTGGTGCAGATGGGCCCCTTTGGGTGCCCACCTGACAAGGTTCTCAAGTACTTGTTAGACCTTTCTGATGCAGGCCTACAGTGTTTCACAGTTAATTCTACCTGTGTGCTATACTTACATACCACCAGCCCATTGGTACCACCTACCTAGCACAGCTGCCACTGTTCAAGAGGTTCCTTCATGGCATCTTACACAAAAGGCCTCCTGTTAGGAAACCGATGGCTGCCTGATATATCAGCTTTGTACTAGATATGCTCACTCACAAGCCCTTCGAGCCAGCCGGTCTGGTGGGCTGAGGGTTGAGGCGCTGAACGCCACACCTCGCACCACGCTGGTGATCTGGGTTTGGAAGCAGACTCGGGTTGTCGCGAGTCGACAGGGGAAGGAGAGGATTGAGCATCCGGAGGACTGCTCTCCCCCTCCTGGAGTGGGATCTTGGGGTTTCCCTACTGTGTTGCAGCTCCCAGTGGATTCTGTGGAGGGGTTGTGGGATAACAGATGGATCAGTCACCGAACTTTAGGTTTAACACACAATCTGTGTGTGATGTTTATTCAAAATACAGGAAATAAGCTTCTGCAGTGTTATATTCCTTCTTCAGTTTGCAGCAACAGATTATATATGTCTTTTCTCTGCACATAGCCAGCACCTGCTGACACTGATCTCTGATCTAACTCAGCAGTTGAGATTCAGCCTCCACCCCTATGCAGGCCTTGTTTGCTTGGGTAGTGTGGGCTCAAAAAAAAAAAAAAAAAACAAGCTAAAGACAAAGAACCACAATGCAGAAGCACTGAAACATGGGTTACCCCAAAGGGCATTGACAATAAACCAAGTTTCAAAGAAACACATCATCACACATAATTTCATAATGCAAAGCATCATGGGATATATGCAAATCACCATGACATTTCAGACTTGTTCAGTTTACAGCAATTTACACACATTTTAAATAGCACAACTAACTTAATTTTTGTAATAGTCACCTAGTACTTTTTACCATTATCAAAAACACCTAGTACCATGGTATTTTCAACATTTACAGGTTTCATAAACAAGGTATATACATCAAGGTATTTTATGATATAGTGCTATTATATACTAAATCCAACAGTGATAAACACAACCTGTTTTACATATGCTTGGAGGTCACCACAATAACCTCCCTGTATGAGGACCTGAGAGGAAAAAGGAAAATTAAAGAGGACACTATAGCATAGTCAAGTAAGGGAAGGGGTGCCCATACGTGGCCAACCTTATGGACTAGAAATTGTAAAGGATAGATTAGGCTAGGAAATAGAACAACTATTGCAAAAGATTTAAGAAAAGGTTGGTCCTCAAGAGTGGCAGGAGCTCCCTGTTACAGAGACCAGGGGCACTACATCTAGGTGGGGACATGATAGGGAGGAGACGGGCACATTCCCTCTGTGCGCCAACGTCATGGCATGTCCGCTGCCTCAGGGGAACCTGTGGTGGAAAAACCCCGGACTCCAGGAGGTAGATGGCAGTCTCCAAGGGACGAGGCACACGTCCACTGCCGGTCCCTACCTGGTTGACTCTCTCGAGTCCTCCCCTCTCTCACAGGGCTGGTGGGAAGGACTCTGTCCCCAATTCCTCGCCAGGTGGGATTCAGGAAGAGCGGTAGTGCCGGCCACATGGGACTCACCTGAAGGGGCCCTGTAAGTCTGGCGACCAGAGTAAAGAAAGTTAACAAAAAAAAAAAAAAAACTTTGAACCACTTGAGACATGTGAGCTGACATTTTGGACTTGGAAAGCAGCATTCCTAGTGGCCATCACCCCTGCTCAAAGTGTCTGAAATCCATGCTTTGGTCACAGATCCTCTGTACACTGTTTTCCAAAACAACAAAGTAGTTCTCTGCATACACTCTTTAAGTTTGTACCCAAAGTGGTGTTGGAATTCTGCCTGAACTAGCCACTAGTGCTGGCTATCTATTTTGCCAACTTCCAGAATGAAGGAGAGCATTCTCTCCACTTCCTGGATGTTAAGAGTCCTTACATATTACCTGACATGACTAAGGACTTCAGGCAAATCCAGACAGTTCTTTGTCACCTTTGATCCTAATCAGAAGGGACAGACTATTAAAATGAAGTGCATTTCTGCCTGGATTGTTAGCCACCTAGGCCACTGCTATGCCATGACTCTGGTCAAGCTGGATGGCTAGGTATGTACCCACTCCACCAGCATGGTTGCTACATATGTGGCAGAGATTCACTTTGTAATTAATGGTTATATCTGCAGAGCCGCAACTTGGAGCAGAGTGCATACTTTTGTTAAGCACTGTGCCCTGGATGTCTGTCCCAGGCAGCATGCCACTTTACATAGAAACATAGACTTTGACGGCAGATAAGGACCGCTAGGCCCATCTAGTCTGCCCATTTCCCTACCTACAGGATAGGCCGCAGATCCTATTTAACCAACAGCCTATATCTTCCTGCCCCCCACAAGAATTGCCTTATGTCTGTCCCATGCATTCTTGAATTCTCCCACAGTTTTAGACTCCACAACTTCCTCAGGAAGGCTGTTCCATGCATCCACCCCTCTCTGTGAAATAATACTTCCTCACATTGCCCCTGAACCGCCCTCCTTCTATCTTTTAAATTGTGTCCCTTGTTCTTGCAAGTCTCTTTTCTGAAAGATGCTACCCTCTTGGACTTTGTTGATTCCCTTGAGGTACTTGAAAGTTTCTATCATGTCCCCCCTCTCCCTTCTTTCCTCAAGGGTATACATATTAAGCTCCTTTAGTCTCTCCTCATACGGCTTCTCTTGCAGACCCTGCACCATTTTAGTTGCCCTCCTCTGGACTGCCTCTATCCTGTCTATGTCCTTGCGGAGATGGGGTCTCCAGAGCTGGACACAGTATTCCAGATGGGGTCTCACCAACTGTCTGTACAGAGGGATAATAACTTCCTGTTTTCTGCTGCTGATGCCTCTCCCTATACATCCCAGTATACCCCCGGCCCTCCCTACTGCCTTCTCACATTGCTTGCTAACCTTAAGGTCATCTGATATGATTACCCCCAGGTCCCTTTCCTGTTTTGTTGTTGTTACTACCTCCCCACCCATTGTGTATTCTTCCCCTGGGTTCTTGTTTCCCAGGTGCATTATTTTGCACTTTTTTGCATTGAATCCTAGCTGCCATACGTCAGACCATTCCTCCAACCTTGCCAAGTCCCTTTTCATCCTTTCCACGCCTCCTTGTGTATCAACCCTGTTGCAGATCTTTGTGTCATCTGCAAAGGCATGCTTTTCCTTCCAGTCCCTCTGCAGTGCCACTGGTAGAGACATTAAAAGGACTGGACCCAATAGACCTCACGAGCCCACTAGTAACGCCCTTTCTTCAGAGTGCACTCCATTTACAATTACCTTCTGTGTCCTGTTGTCCAGCCAATGTTTTACTAGGCTACCACCCTGGGACCCACTCCCAGGCTGGTTAATTTGACTAATAATCTTTTGTGAGGACTGTGTCAAATGCCTTGCTAAAGTCTAGGTAGGCCATGTCCACAGCCCTCCTGGTGTACTACTTTGGTCACCCAGTCAAAGAAATCTATTAGATTCGTCTGACATGACCTTCCGCTGTGAACCCATGCTGCCTTGGATCCTGTGCTCCACTGACCTCTAGGTACTCAGCTATTCTTTCCTTCAGAAGTGACTCCATCACTTTCCCTACAGAGGTCAGACTGACAGGTCTGTAGTTTCCTGCCTCTGTCTTGGTCCCACTTTGTGAAGGGAATCACATCCGCTTCCTCCAGTCCTCGGGTACCACACCATCCTCCCATGATTTAGTAAAAGAGTAGCTAGTGGTTTCACTAGTTCCTTCCTTAATTCTTTAGAATTCTGGGTGAATTCCATCAGGACCCATTGCTTTGTCCACCTTCAGTTTTAGGAGTTCTTGCAGAACCCTTTCTTCTGTGAAAGGACTGGGATCGACCTCTATCAAGAGTGCTTCTGTTAATTGGATTAGGCACCTCCTCCTCTTTAGAATACTGAGCAGAAATATTCATTCAGTATTCCTGCTTTTCACTGTCCCCTCTGCCCACCCAATCGCTTATTCTATTCAGCCTCACTATCCCTCCCTTTGTCTCACACTGCTGATGTACCTATAAAAGGTTTTATCCCCTTCTAACTGAGTTGGCTATCTTTTCCTCAGTTTGGGCCTTTGCTATTCTGACTTCCTCCCTGCTTCTTTCTGCCTTAACTGGTACAGCTCTCTGTCCTGCTCCTTCTGTGTTTCCTTATACTTGGAATGCTATCTTTTCTTCCTGACTTTCACAGCCACCCTCTTGAGAACCATAGTGGCTTTTCTTTCATTTTGATTTGTTTATTTGCTTCACACAAAGGCTTGTTGCCTCTGTGATGGCAGTTTTGATAATTCCCATTGTTGCTCCACACCTCCTTCTAGCCTGTTTGCTAGTGCTTTTCTGAGGCACTCTCCATCTTCCCAAAGTCAGCCCTTCTAAAGTCCAGTACCCTCACTTTTGTATGGCTTGACTCTGTAGCTGAGTTGCGTGAACCACACTGTTTGATGGTCACTTGTCCCCAGATGGCAACCCACTTCTAGATCTGAGATCCTCTCACTGCCCCCGTTTGAGAGTACGAGGTCTAAGATTGCTCCCTCACGAGTGGGTTCCGAAACTAGCTGTCTAATGCCTGCCACCTGTAGGGCGTCAAGAATGGCCCTGCTCTTGGATGTCGCTGCAGCAAATGTGCTCCAGTTAACATCTGGCATATTCAGGTCTCCCATCAACAGTATCTCCCCTTTCTCTGCCATTCTAAGAATGCCTTCCATCATATCCTTGTCCATTCCTTCCCTGACATGGGGTCTGTACACAACCCTGTGCGGATTGTGGTGCCCTTTCCAGTCTCAAGGTGACCCACAGTGCCTCCTCTCCTCCCTGTTTACTTTTTTGTTCAGTTGCTTTTATCCCTTCCTTTACATAGAGAGCTACTCCTCCACCTCTTCTCCCCTGCCTGTCTCTCCTGTAGGTTATGTACCCTGGTATGTTAACATCCTAGTCATAGTTCTCTGTGTACCATGTTTCTGTGACTGTTACGATATCCAGGCATCCCTCTTCCATTAAGGCCACCAGCTCAGGGTGCTTGTTGCCTAGACTACGGGCATTGGTACTCATTACCCTCCATTTCCTGATGGCCTTACCCCCTTTTGCCCCATCCCTGTCCTTCTTGCCTTTGTCACTTTCTCCATTTACCCCTGCCCTTCTCCCTATCGACACCTCCATGTTGGTGTTTGCCACACTTACTACCGTGATTGTTTGGGGGGGCTAGGATTTTCCTGCTCCTTTCCAGTGCCTCCCCTAGCTGGTTTAAAGCTGCCAATGAAGCATTTAAACCTATCACCTAGGATCCTGGTTCCTCCCGGACAGATGCAGCCCATCATGCCAGTATAGGTTTGCATCACTCCAGGTGGACCCCAGTCCCCAATGAAGCCAAATCCCTGAGCTCCACCCAGTTTTTCAACCACTGATTGAATCCCATGGTACGGAACACCGTAGCCTCTCCTATGCCATAGATGGGTAGCACCTCCGAGAAGGTTACGTATGCTACTTGACTAAGGCCCTCCCAATTCCACAAACTCTTCCTGCACTTCTCTAATCCCTTTCTTAGCCAGGTCATTTGTCCTAAGTGGACAATGACATCCAGCTCCCTCCCTGTGCAGCTGCTCCGGCAATCCTGAGGATTCGCTCCCTGTCCCTCCAAGCCATGGCGCCAGGCAGGCACCCCACCTCCCTCTCCCTTCCTTGCCCAGTTCTACCTTCCTAACAATGGAGTCCCCACCAGAGTTGTTTCCTTCCCTGCAGGGTCCCCTGCCACCCTCCTGTGGGTCTCCTTTGTGGAGGTTCCCAGCATCCTCCTTGGTCTCCACTGTAGGTGCCTCCATAGAGGAACCACACTTTGCCAGAATGGCATAGGAATTGTGGAGAGGTACAACTCGAGGGATGTGCCTCTGCTCGACCACCCTCACCCTCCCTGAGCCCACTGTGGTCCAACCGCTCCTCTTTCTTGGCAACCTCTGAGGCAACGGCAGTGGCACTGGTGGCAGCGCAATCCTGAGGGACTGCTTTCCTGAGTGAGCTCCTGGCTCCTACTGCCCTAGTCTGGGAGATTTTTGTCTGAACTTGGTACTCTGACCCACTAGTGGTAACCAGTGATGAAGATTGAGTCCTGGAAGATATGAAAATCACATACTCACCGGAACTCTTGATCTAGGAATATCTTCACCATTGATTGACATGCCCACCTGCTATCCCCTGGGCTCACTGCAGTATATTTATTAGTCTTCGCCCATTGTTCCTGATTTGGGCTGTGAAGACACTGTGTTACTGGTTTATTGACCCTTCTTACACAGGTCACCAGGGCTACCTTATGCCCTTTAGGTTCAGTGCATAAGTATTTGTTAGGTTATGCTGCACTCCCTTGGTAACAAATGTACTGAGGTGGTTGAGGGCCGGTGCCAAGGTAAGCCTTGTGGCATGAGACAGTCTCTCAGTGCACACACAGCTTTCCTCTGTGCCAACGCTCCTGAAAAGTTCTGGCTCCCACTGGTTCCTAGCACCTCCGGTAAAGACCCACTAGTGTGAATCAGTGGTGAAGATATTCCTAGAAGATCAAGAATTACGGTGAGTTACTAATTTTCATTTTTCTTTAATTCTTTTAAAGCAGTAGTATTTGGTAGTCAGCAAAACATATCATCATACAGTTTGTTTTTAGTAAACATATATTTCTGACACCCCAGATTTATCAGCAGTGTATTTTTAACTCTCTCAGTTATTTTTAACACATTTTTTATTACTAATTTTTTATTTAGTGACTTGTGGCAATATTGAATGCTGCCATTGTCATTTTATTTAAATCTTTTGCACTGAGGTTACTTTTGGCTGTGCAAACTAGATTTATACTTGGAATACGTGGAATAATGTTGTTACATGTGTCTCATGGTAACCAGCACATCACACCAATATGTTTAACTTACACAAGGTGGGCATGGCAATGGTCAGGAACCTTTAAATACTTTAAAACCACATGGCTGAGTTCAGGAATGAAATGTAACAAAAGGAAAGAACCAGGCTAGTGGTGTGGAGGGCTGAGCTGCTCTTTGCCTTACCTTGCACCATGCCGGCGACCCGAGTTTGGGAACGAGTGCGAGTTACCAGGGATCATCCAAGGGTGAGAGGGCTGAGTATCTGCGAGACAGCTCCCCTGTCCCGCATGGGGAAGCATACCGTGTTGATCCTTGGCTGCCACCTGTTGGAGGCCAGGTGGTAGTGCTGGAATTATAAGTGGCATCAGTAGGGATGGGATGCGGTTCTATAGCGTGTATGTGCCTCCAGGCATACATGCTTGCATGCTGCTTGCAGCTGGAGAATACAGGGAAAAAACGGAAAAGGGTTGGCTCTAGCTAAATGAAGCCCTGCCCGTCTGTCTCCCCCGCATCGCCTCCTGTATCACTGACCCTGATTCTATATGAGAGCCACCAGGTTTGGAGGGGGGGACAACCCTCCCTTCTCGGCCCTGCCACTGGGGGTAGTCTGGGGAACTATGGGCAGGGTGAGTCAAGGGGAGATCGATGCTGGGCGGAGGAGGTGGGGATAGGGTCGAGTGGCTGCCTGCATTGGCTTCGGGAGAAAAACATCTATGGAAAAAGGGAAATAGATCTAATGATGTTTTTGCCAGAAGTACGTTATTATTATTATAAAAACTGTGTGATGAAAGTTTTTGCAGCTAACAAATATTGCTCCTTGACGTTTAAACAATGGCTGAATCTTATGGCACTCTTTTCATCAGCTGAATGAACTGTTTTTGTCTTGGAAACTCAGCCGATGGAAACTGTTTGAAACCTGACAAAATGAAAGAAAGGATTTAACATACAGTTGCTGCTAAGAGCATGCTTTCAAGCTTTTCATTTTAGTAGTAGATGCGCTTTCATTTGGGTATGTCAGGTTTTGCACATTTATTTTACTGCACAATTGGGTGAGACACTCCAGAAGAAGAGCACCCCCACCTTGAAGAGGAGGAAATGTGTGACTGTCCACTGAAATGACGGTTTCAGTTATCTGGTCCAGGAACCAAGAACCTAATGACTGTAAAGACTCAGATGCCATCAGCAGCTTACAATCCTGGCATACTTTGCTGCTTGTTGTTGAGAAAGAAGTACTTGGTGAAAGGGTAATGACAGAAAGAATCAGGTTTTCATATTTTTAAATGACAGTGTACCTTCCGTATTCATATGGATACAGTCTCCCACAGACTGATTCAAGCCCTTTAAAACTAAAATGGGGGGGGGGGGGAGTGTTATAAACTCAGAATGTATGTCTGTGTTTCATTTACAAGAAACATTTATTTATTTATTTTCATTTTATAAGTAAAGTTCAGCCCTGCAGTGCACCACCGGCATTGGGAATATGGCCAGTGCTTCTGAGCGAGGAAGGCACTATGTTTTGATGTTATCACACCCATATGTTGTGTCCTGCTATGTTTTTAAATTAAAAGATATATACATTCTTTGTAAATTAAACTCAGGCATACTGTACATTCCTGCTTTTAAACACCGTCAATCCACTATTTAAATTTGAAAGGGCTATAAAGTGACCCGTGGGAGGTTGACTGGGTCCCTTACAAAAACATGAAGAAAAACTGGTTTGTTTGAGTCCAAGTTTAAACATATTTATGTTATTTTCTAACTCATTCCCACATCCTACCTCCACAAGGGAAGAAATGTGTTCTCTTCTCAGTCAAGAAAATCAATCCAGGACAGATTTACCCAAAAAATTCTTTAAAGCTGTTCCAGGAAATGGCACTGGTTTTATGACTGGTGTTTCTCCCTGCTCTTGATCTCTTTATATTACAAAGAAATCTTATTTGCTACCATGTTAAACCACTGGTATATAGCATGTGTATATCCTTTAATCAGCTTCAGTTTAGGATAAAGCAATGCACTTTAAGGCTTGAGCTGAAACATCTGATTTGTATTTATTTCTTCCTCTTCATGCAGAGATGTCAGCTACTAGATTTCATAAATCAACTTTCCCCCCTTTTCTCTGAGCTAGATATATTTTTTACAAAGTGATCTTGTCATTAGAACTGAATAATTGATTTATTGTGACCATAGGATGTTCTTCAATGAGGAACTTCATTTTCATCTGTTTAGCAAATACAGACCATTTTCCCAACTGTCTTTCATTTTGTTTAGTTGTAGAAAAATTCTGCTTTATTCAGGTGAGAGGAACAATGTTAAATGCCTTTAAATACTTTTGAGGGGCCCTCTTGTTTTTTTACTTAATGGTATTCTATGGGGTTAAAAGGCAACAGGCTGTGCAATGTAGTGGGATTATGCATGAACCAGTGATTGCATGCATAGTCTAGGTGCAAAGAAGGTACAAAGCATTAGCCAAGTGCCATTTCACCCTGGAGTGTGCATTCAGTCCGTGGAAGTGTTTTATCTCCCGCTTTGTACAACCTGTAAATATTAAACCCACTGTAAAAAATCAGTGATGTGTTCCCATATTTTTAACACCCCCCCCCCGGCCCTTGTCTCATGGCCCAGTCCTGCCTTGCAACTGCTACCCCATGTGCCCCACTCCCAACCCATGATGCATTCCCCCATTGTGCCCTCTCCAAGCCCCTCAGCACTACTCCCACCATTACAGTGAGCGTCTCCTCTTTATAATGAGCCTCAGGTGTGCTGCACACAGCGGTAATGGAGGTGTGGCAGCTGGGCTGTCAACCAACAAATAGCAAACAACAAAAGCAGCCAGAATTGTTTCCATCAGGGGTCACAATTGTTTCAGTGAAGGAGGCAGCAGGCTTCTGAATAATTGTATCTGTATTTGTTATTTTGGTTTTGTGCGGAGTTTCGTCTGAAATAAACAATTTGAATTAAATCTGCATCACTATCTGACTTCAGGCAATATTCATTTTCAATTTAATGGAACTGTTGAGTGTTGACTTGGATATCTGTGTGGCTGCTTTTGTTGTTTAGTGTCTCCTCTTTGGAAAGTCTCGCGAATTGCTGAAGGGCACACTCATGTACAGTGAGGGCAGCACTGTGATGTAATGCTGCAGCCTACGTGTGTTGCGCTCAAGCCAGTAGGCTACTTCTGTACCACACTGCTGCCTGCCTACCATGTTTATGATGTAGTATATAATGTTAATTCATTTACGTATTGATGACAAATTAAAATATTACATTATAAAAGAGCAAGTAACTAAACCTACAAGATATTGTTTAAATAAATTATCCACCTAGGACATTTACATCGGTCAAGACAAGTTCAGCAAGATAAGAGCACTCCAAGTGCCTTGGCCGCTGCGCGATGCAAGCAGTGAGCAAGCTAGGTAGGCATCGTTATAAAACTAGCTGCATGTGACCATGTGCACATTGCACTGCACTCATCTCCTCATCCATTCGAGTTTATGCCAGACACAGCCTCCTAGAGCAAGTCAGCAAGCTGCAACCAGACCTGGCCAGGCAGCCAGATTTGGCATCTGAGCCCTCAGAGACGATTCTCCTCTGTTCATTCCCACGGTCCATATCCTTCACATACTAAAATCAGAGTCACATTTTCTTCAATTCAGTTTCTTTTTTATTTTCACCCTGGCCTAAACTCCAGTTGCAGAGTCCCAGTTGTACCCGCCCTTTCCCTCTTACCCCAAAGACCATTGGCCTGGTGCCTTCCAATTCACCCTGGACATACATTAATTGTCTAGAAATGTATACTCTGATCCATTTTACTACCACTTTGCCTGCCTTGGGGTTCACTGCTGTCTTTTTCTTGGTGACCTGAACATTTTGTGATGTCTGTTCCACCATTCGGGGATAGTCACCCAGCAGAACAGAATGGTGGAATAGACATTATAGAAAGTTCAGAAAACATAGTAGCATAGTAAATTTAAAGTCAGAAGGAACTCTAGGTCCATCACGTCTGACCCCTTCCCCCACTTTACAAACAGGGATGAAGTAAGTATGCAGTGCAAACACACACAGGCATGGAAACAGTAAGCAGGAAAAGTTGAGGAAATGGGACCAAAGATGGACACAGAACAGTTAAAGAGTAATACAAATAATGTGTTTAACAAAACAAAAATATGCAAAGCGTATCAGAAGAGAGGATGCATGGACAAGAGGAAACATAATATTGTATCTTTAAGGTACAGATATTTAACAGTGTTGTTCTTTATGTTTAGGGTCGGACTGGGGTACATGGGGCCCACCTGGAAAATCAATAAGTGAAGGCCCAGGGTGACACATTCTCATCAGTATTGGACTTACATTTGATACACTAGCTCTGTGTTTCATCTTAAATTTACTTGCAGTGCCCAAATAACCCCACTGAATTAGAAAATAGATGATAAATGCAAAGATTTTCAGAGGTCAGAAGGTGGTCAGGAGCCAACAGAGGGGGCTACCTGGAAATGTCCAGGTATCCAGATGGGCCAGTGTGACTCTGTTTAAGTTGCCTTCAATAAGATAACTGATAATAAAAACAGTAGTGAATGTGTTGCTGGAAAAATATGCATTCACCAAGAGACTACATTAGGTAATGAGATGGTGCTGTAAAGGTACACTGTTGTGTTGAGCCTTCTAGCTTCCTCACACTTTACTGTGAAACCTGACCTCCATTAACTTGTGCCAGCTGTGCTCTGAGTGATTTGGCTACTTAGCCCAGTAGGAGTTGTTATGTTGGCAGGGAAGACTTAACAGAAAAGGAGCAGAAGAAGTGTTTGTCTGACATTAATTAGCCCACTGTTTCCTGAAGGACTGCAAGAATTACCTGTTTAAATAAAAAAGAAATAGATAGTTGATCTTGAGTCAACAGTCAGGTCTGGTTCACCTTTTAGGGATCTGTGATACATCCTGATTAAATTGTGTTTCTTACAAGTTAAATTAAGTTTTGGCTTGGATTGGGAAACCAGACCCTTCTTCTTGATGAAACATGGTGTTCATTGTCTGTTGGCATACCAGGAAACTAACGGGTGATGACCTAAAGGGCAAGGGATTACCTGCTAGGCACAGTATTCCAGATCACTTTGGGATGTCTTTGGGGAGTTGATAGATCAAACAGTTATTTCTTGAGGTCTCCGTAGGGGCCCAGTTTCTTTTCTCTATCAGTCTTTCCTTATTTTTGTAAGAGTTTGATTTTACTGATATTCTTAGGTCAGGTCAAATGTTAAACACGTGTGTACCATTACAGTGTGTGCTTCCGCAGCCCAGCAATGTCACTAGACAGCTTTTAGGATCTTTAAGTTATTCTGTGGTCAAAAACGTCTGCCATCTTATCTAGGTATTTTAATTTAGTATCAGTATATATGCTGTTTTCAAAATATTGTAAACAAATGTCAGAAAGGCACAATTATTTTCTGAAAGTAAACATATTGTACTCTTACCTTGCCCTCGGGGAAAATGAATTGACTAGGTATTAGTAATAATGCATTTTTTAGTACCTTATACATGAAACAAATGTAAGTAAATGAGATGTGTCTGAATAACTACAACATTGAAACACATTAAGATCTAGCGCTTAGAAATCTGTGCCATATGAGACTTTTCTTCAGTAGTACTGTATAGAGAGGGGCTGACCTGCAAGCACAATAGCTTCATTGCCATTCACAGCACCTGCGGTCTGGGTCTACACCCTGGCCTATGAGGGTCAGCAGTGGGGAGATCATGCATCCCAGAAGACACTTATCTCCTCCAGCGAGAGTGGGCAGCTACTCCTTCTGTGATACTGCCTCCTGAGTGACCATAGGTGGGTAGTGCAGCTGGGAGTCCTCATGGGAGGAGGGGACAAATGTGTAGTGCATCCAGACGCATACGCATGCCCCTTCATCCTTGGGGCAGGGATCAGGGAAGAAACAGCAGCAGAAAGGACCTTCCTGGAAAGGAAGCTGCCTTGCCCACCAGCCACCTAGTTTGGGCACCTGTCTACTCTAATCTAGACTTGTTCCTAAGGGGCACCACTAAGTTTGAAGGCTGTTCCTAGAGGCGGCTTCATCTGATTGGCAGTTGGAGGTCCTACCAACACAGGATCACATTCAGGCACGTGAAGAGGATGAGGAGCAGTGACCTGAGGCTAGAAGTAACCCCTGCAAGAGTGTGGTTAGCAAGGGCAGATTGGGGTAGGTGGCAATAGATCTGAGTAGAGACCTGGTGAGGAGGAAAAAATGAGAGATGCAGAGGCTATACTGCTGGTGTGTTGCCACAAGCTGTTTGTTGTTTGCTGTTTTGCACTATAATGTACTTTAAAATAAAATAAAGTGCTGCATGTACTGGATTTTTTGTGTTTTTTTAAGATATTCAGCTATTTTTTGGCAGTACCAGCCAAGGTGAGTATACAGCATTTGATAAGATGCAGTAAATTAAATCTTTGTTGTCAAAGTTGCTGTGAACTTGGGGACTTTATATTATACCTAATGGGGCAAAGTTTTCCCAACTTCACCCAGGCAAAGATTTTTTTTAAATAAAATAAAAAAACACCTCACCCTTCTCCCACTACATCGACCATTTAATATAATTTCCCAATGCCCCACCACCCTCTAGCACCCATCTTCCCATCTCCTCTCCACACTCCGGGTGAAGTTGCATTGTGTGTTACTGAATAGTATGGTTTCTTACCCTGCCTCCCAGTGGTGCCAAATCCTCCCCCCACCCACTTGACCCAGTAGTATTATACATTTAACAGAAGAGTAGACCCCGCTTCCCAACACCCCCTGGCACCACACTACCCAGCACTCTTCCTACTTACCCCTAAATATGCAGGATACAGTTTAATGTCCCACAGTTTGGTGACTGGCACAGCCCTCCCTCCACCTTGGCTAGCTACCATTTTCAGAGTGAAACTGTGGGCACTGTCCCATAGTAATCACCTGACTGGCTCAGCTGAGGAGCCAATCAGGTGATTACTATAGGAATATGACTCTGGTTTTAGTCAGAACATAGCGGACGGCCAAGGCAGAGGGAAGGCGGTGCTGGTCGCCATGCTGTGGAACGTTACTTGTATCCTTCGTTTTTGGGAGTAAGTGGGGAGGATGGTTGGTGGTGTGGTGCTAAAGGGTAGTGGGACTGAGGGTCTACTTTTGTGTTACCTCTGTTATTTACTACAAGGTTGGGTAGGTGAGGAAAGGATTTGGTACCATTGGGGGGGGTTATGACTCTGTAATATCATATGACACAAAATAAGTGTCACCGGGTCAGTGGGCTAGTGGGTGAGGGTGCATGGAAGAATACTTTTAAGTGGCTGGGGTGGTGGGAGGAGGGTGGGCAATATGAGAATTGGGTGGGGGTATTTTTTTTCCTTTAAAACATATTTTTAAAACTACCCATAGGCATGTTGACACTTCTCCATCAAAGTAACTCTTCACCTGTGAGTAGTGCCACTTATGCCGGTGAAGTGCATCATGCATAGTTCTTCACCCTGTGAAATGGGAACATCACCAGGTGCAGAACTGCATGAAGGGCCAGTTTGCATTACACAAAATCGTGAAGCTTAATAAAGTTCTTTGCATAGTGCAGTTTCCCGATTTTACACACATCTAGAGAAAATGCACAGAAGAAAGGGCAGCACAAGACTAGACAGGCAGATTTGACTTCTTTTTTTTTAGCTAAATTTTTGTCACTGCATTACTTTGTGTGGATTTTGCTTTACACATCTGACACAAACCACAAAAAGAAGTTACAGATTAACATTCTGCTGCAGCATTTTGTGGCACTGCTACTCTGACAGCTGCAGCACAATCTTGGCTCATGTCTCTCGATGAATGATCCAATATATATAATTAAAAAAATAATACTCCCCAAAACAGCCCAGTGACTCAGGCACAGTCCGCCATGTTGCTGCAGACTTGGTCTCACCTCATGCAGCCAGTTTAAAAATAGGACTTGGCCTTGGAGACCTCCTTTGTGGTCAGTGATCCAGTACCATGATATGGGTAGAACAGTGTGGGAAGGAAATAGGGGCTGTCACAAACGCACTCAGCAGGTCAGCCCCCTCTGCTCCCACAGTGCCAAACTCCGAGCGCAGTAATGTGAACAGGTAACAGACAGGGTAACCCTCCTGTCTGCTTGTGGGTCCGAATCACCTTTAGTCTTAAGTTTTGGGGAGATTCAAACTGTGAACCTTATGCTAGCATACCCAAATGTACAGGTGCAGATTCGTACCCTCTTCAGGGATTGTGGTACAATCTTATGCCAGGGGGCACCCAGCCAGGCTTCCAGAATGAACTCTTAAAACTCTATAAAAGACCTTAGGTATATTCTTACCTTTTCCCAGTTTAGTAACACCATCAGCTGTTGAACAGTTATCAAACTTAACCATCTATACGTCACATGCAAAAAGAACTGGCAGACAACCCAAGGCAGTGTTTCAGATAATATATTTACGAAAAATGATACAAATATGAAAAATGTAAACACAGAACACTATATCAAAAAGCATACAATCACTTAAAAGAACAAGGTTAAAGTACAAAACATAAACTCCTACCACAACAACACAATTAGACTATTTCTATCTAATGTATTATGTCTTCATAGTGCTTAAGTTAGATCAGAGATCTTGTTTCTTAAGAGTCCAAAAAGATATGTTCACAAGTTCAAACACAGTATACAATTTAAAACTCTGTGTCTCCACACCCCTTCTATGATGTCATCTAGCTCCTCCTTTTAGAATATAAAAAATATACAAACAGGATGTCCTATCAGGAGGTATTTTAAAATAAGGTGACATCATCAAAAACTCATTTCCCAATATGACTCCTTCATTAACATCCCCTCTTTGATCTTGAGCTGTTCCTATTCCCAGGGCACATCAAAGGATTGTATTACTTTTAGCACTATGGTGGTATAACATGTTTTTTTCCTCCAAGACATCATAAACGTTTACGAGCCCTATACCCTGGTAGCTGGGTCAGTTCTAATTAAGTCTCTCTGGTCCTTTAATTACCTTCTGGTTTCAGGTTAATATATCCTGTAGCTTCTCTGACCGGGGGGGGGGCACCCATAAGCACAGGCTATATTTTTATATTACAAATATCATAGAACAGTCATAACCAGATGGCCAAGCGTCACACGGGCTACAAGAGAAATACAGGGATTGCCCTTTTTATGTGTAACTAAATGTTTAAAAAGAAAAAAAAACAGCTCAGATCAAAGTTGAATGTTTGACTTTTTGCTTTTATAAAGAAGATGCCCAACATGAAGTTAGAAGAAAACAGATATGTACAAAAAAGAATAAGTACAATAATTTACAAGTCTTTGAAAACTGTATTTCAGTTAAAAACCAAAACTATTGGACAGTAATATGTTAAAAAGGTATTATAGTACAGACAAAAAGAACATCAGATTAAGATACTATATAAGTCTTCTTCTTATTCCAGTGAGTCTTTGGATATAAAGTGTTAATTTTTTTGAGAATGGCTTTATTATCAGAATTCAGAAATGAACTTATAGTTTCATTAGGTGCCAAAAAATACTGTCCAGTATTTTTCCTAGGTGTTTTTCCTTATTTCTAAGTAGCATGGGTACATTCATACAATATATTTTACATACCCTATATCTCCTATATTATAGGCACAGTCTGGCTTTAAAAAACGGTCAGGATTTCTTTTGTGAGTTACTAGGCTTGTTTGAATAGTCTCACACCTGAGCCGGGTTATCAGCATCCTAGGTTTAGGGTCCTTTGTAAACTGAAAATAAGTAGCTGGCATAAATTCCATTTTGTGTAGTGCCACAAATTGGCTCCGTTTACTGTACTTAACCATAGCCTGAGTTTCTTGCCTTTAAACATTTGTTGATTTCATTTGAGATCTGTTTTGTTTTTTGCATAACAGTTTGTATGTGTCATGCACCATACTGCACCAAGACTCATACTGATTAGCAGTTTCTCTACCTGATCAAGCCAACGAACTGACATTTTCTGAGATTTATACATTAGCATCTCATTGAATCGTTGGATTGGGTGCTTCTCCTCCTGATTATGTCATCTCATCCAGTACAGAAGCAGAGACTGTTTAATACTTGTTTTAAATGAAAAAGTGTCCCTCTCTGCAGCCATCAAATGAAAGGGTGTTGGGAAGGGAAGGCCTGCTATAGCCCTACATGCTTGTATTAAAATTGTTTTGTAGAAGCTCAGTACTTCCATAGCCCCAAAATACAGCACCATACAAAATCTGCAGCTGTAACTTAGTTATTACAAAAGTTAGCATTACCAGCATGCTGTTCCCTTCAAACATGTGAGTAAATCTTAAAAGGGCCTTCAGTGCTGTTTCTGGATTTAGTAATAAGTTTTCAGTATGGGTTTTCCAGTTTGTTATTCAACAGCCATAAGGCCAAGATACTTATATGATTGGACCTGCTCCAGTTGTGTTTCACTTTTCTTTATTCCATCGGCCACTGCTTTTGTCTGTTTTGTGTTTATTATAAGTTTGCTCAGTACTCAGAATTTTAGTAGACACTCTAGTTGTTTTTGTAAACCCCTTCTTGTCAATGAGAGAAGAAGAGGTTGTCAGCATTACCAAGTATTCCTGCTGTGGTATTGTGAAGCGGCCGTGGATCAGATTTGGGCTCATTTAGTTCTTTCAAGATGTTATTTATATAAATATTTAAGAGTAAGCATACAGCCCTGTCCAACCCCTTTGTTAGTTTCAAAGTTTTTGAGAGAGCATCATTTACCCCATATCTCACTTGATACAATGTATTTTCATGAAGAACAGTTATACACAGCAGATTTGTTTCTAGTCAATATGTCCTGGGCAAAGTCCACAGTAAATTTCTTTAAGCTGAGTGAAAGGAAGACAGGAGTGAACAGGGTGCCGGAGGGGAGTCTCTTTCAAATGAGAAAGAGTACAAGGATCAGGGTGCATGCAGTGACCGGGGTTAAGAGGTGTATAAGGAAGTACTACTTCACTGAAAGGTTTGTAGTTGCCAGGAACAAACTGCCAGCAGAGGTGGTGGAAGCGAAAACAGTGGGGGTCTTCAGCCATTCGTGGGATAGATATAGGGGAATATTAGTAAATAGGGAGGGTTGCCAGAGACCAGTTAGGGTCTGCGGAGACAGATGAGGCAGGAAATAGCTGGGTAGACTGAATGGGCCAAGTGGTTCTTTTCAGCCAACATATTCTACAGTATGTTTCTTTTTCAAACCCAAAAGAGGAAATACTGTATATACATTTTGCTTTCTAACCGTGTTACAGTTATTGCAAATCTGTTGAAGAATAAAGCATTGGTTTGTCACGGCAAGTCCAATTCTAAATCCAGTTTGAGCATGGTTTATAATATGGTTTGCAGTCTCCCAAAGTTCAGGTTTCCTCAAAAAAATTTTAGAAAACTTTTTTTGGATCTTATTTTGTTACTTTATTTTTATTGTTTTATAACAACAAATACAGTACAATACAATGTGCATTTCCTCATACAAGGCACTAGGAATACAACAAAAATAGTCCAATTGCATTAATAAACACATCTGCCCCCTGTAATCTAGAATGTCTAAAATATAGGGAAACTATGTAGGCAGTTATTAAAAACAGTCATTAAAGATTACTATTTATCCAAATCTAAGAATTAATATACAAAAAAAAAAAGAAAGTTGTTTTTTCTTTTACAGTCTCATATTCAGTGTAGGAACATGCTCTACTAGAATATTAAAGTGATACCTGAGTCCCACTTGTAAAGGATCGACATGAAACTAATTACATTAGAGTAACAGCAGCCACAGTAGAATTAAATGTACCCTGCCTCCCCATTTTAATCATGGAGAGACCAGTAATAAAAAAATAGTTCCAAAGTGTCCCAGGAAAATATCTAGAGGTCTCTACCCATGAAGGAGGAAAAGCATCATTAACAAAAATATCCCAAAAGATAGTATCCAACAGTGTCACAACATGTGGTGCTATCTCTTACAGTGACACGCCAATATGGGAGAATCAAAGAACTCTTCAATCTTCCCTGTCAGTATCTTCCTCTCCTTCCAGGACTTCTTTGGAGGTGAATTCCTTTTCCGTCCTCTTGACCCAGCGTCCTTTGGACCCGTAAATTGCCAGCTCTTCCCCGCATAGGTAATTCGTAGTCAGGCAGGTAAAAGAAAAGAATGAATGACACCCAGGGCTTGCAGGCACTGTCTGACCCCATCAGATTGTTTATGATGAGCCCGAGTTTGTAAAAAAAAGGTCCAGGAACAATTTAACATCTGTGCCATTAATATCAAGTAGCTATACAGCCCTTGCTGTCGAAATGAGCTGATCCCGAATCTCCTTACAGGATGTCCTCAGTAATACCATGCGTGGCTGATCCATTTTGACAGACTGCACTCTGGGGTTCGCTCGGTAAGCTCTTCTGAGTATCTCCCAATCAAAATCATCAGGCATGGGGATGGAAGCCTTCATCCAGTCTTTTAGGTAATCCAATAGATTCGTACCTTCAATGCCTTCTAGAACACCAACTAAATGGACATTCCTGGCTCACATCTCATTTTCTAGTGCTTCAAGACAGCTCCGAAGCTGCGTGTTCTCTTCTGTCAAGGTAGTAACCACTGCCTGGGTATGAACGGAGTGCTTGTCCGCTTCAGCAATTGTGCCTGACAGCTCTTTGATGGTGAGATCGTGTTGTTCCAGCTTCATCAGTTTATTTAATTTTTACATCCATGGACTGCATGTTCGCTATCATCTGCTGCCAGGGAGGAGTTGGTGGGGTTACAGGTAGCAGTAATGGGGTTACTGCTGATTTGACCTAGCCCTATTAACAGTTGGATAGTGTGGTACACTATCTGTCTGTGAATATCATTTTTTAACACCAGGGCAACTGCAATGTGCAGTGCAAAATTTTGTGTTGCTTTTGCGATTTTTGGTGCATCTAGCCCCTGAGCTCTAACACCTCAGGTGAAATATGATCTAGTCAGGATTAAGATGGTATGGGAGATGCAATTCTTTTGCAAGACCTCAACAAATAAAAACAGCTTTCCAAGCAGCGGAACGCTGAAGCCTTTTAAAGCTTTGTCCAAGCTCTGCAACATTTGTTCATTTACATGCTACTGACAGCAGGTAAACATTTTGACTGGACAGGGTACAAGTCAATACCCAAGAAAGTCTTTCTGTCTACATGTAATAAATTATACCTTCCAGATATTTGAACCTTCTATACAGATGTGCCGGAAAAAAAGCGGGAGTTTCACCATAGATGTGATCATCAATGCAGGTGCAACATCCATTCCTTTCAAAGGCCTTGAGTCAGGGTTTGCGCAACATGCTGTTTCGCTCTACAGCACAAGTTGCTGTGCATCCTTACATTGTCTAATAAAATAGACTGATAAAATGTTGTGCTGTGATTGGTGGAATCTAATCACATGACCATTTGTTATTCCAGTACATAACAGCACAGGTCAGAAATGCTTACATTCTGAACCTTATTACATGCTTCTAAAATTGAAAATAAGGGAAATCATTTTATAACTGTAATGAGGCACTCCAGGGTGGGTGTAACTGTGGGATAACAGCACTTTTGGGGTGCATACGGCCCTCGGCATTGCCTCGTGCCTCAAGGCAGGCAGTTATCCAACAATAATATATATCCTGTAATGCTTCTGCAGTATTTGCAAATAAAACTTGGGGGCTCTAGGCTTTGGGTTTAATTCCTTTTCTGTGTTCATGGGACTTAGTGGTGAGCACAATTTCTGTTACAGTGATGACCACCAGACCACAGTCATGGCTGCCTGCGGCTAACTGTGATTGCTACAAGAAATTATGAGTATAACCCTATACAAACAGCGGGGCTAGTTTGACCTGCCGCCCCTTTCTAAATAACTGACAGTTGACCTTTGTCTTAAATTGTGACCGTAGGTTAAACTTCTTAAATTATGGGATGGATAAAACATCTTACCAGTCATGTATATTTGGTTTAGGGCCCCAATTTAAACAACTGTAAAATGACTTCCTCTCCAGCGTAAACAATCATGAAGTTCATGGCACTGTGGTAGTCAGCCAGCATGGGCTTGATTTTAAAAGAATACATGCTGTGTGGAAATTTCATGCATATGCTCTGAGCACGTCTGCACAGTCTGAGGGCACACCATTCACATGTCATTAACCAAAGGATTGGTCTCACCTCTTGGGCATAAATGCACTTGATTCACAAAGGATCTTCTTGCAGTTTATAGTTGACCCTTGACTGCATTGTTTTAATTTCTTTTTCTTCTTTTAGGACAACCTTTTTTAATTAAAAATGAGGATCAAAAGGCTTGTTTTCTTTTTGCTAAGAAACTGATTTTATTTTATAATGTATGTAGCAATGATATCCCACCTAAGATGCAGCATCTAATTTTAATATGGGGGAAGTGACATGATCAACCTAAAAAATGCTAGGCACACCCGGTTTCAGTCTGCCATTCCCATGACAAGATTTCTGAAGTTACTGACAGCCAGCATCTGATAGAACCACCCTCTCTTGCAACCACAAAAACCTGGAAGAGCATTAACACACTACAGCATGTCGTTCACAGAAATTACCTCTCAGTTATCAGAGATCACAAAGTTCAAACCCTGCTAGAGTCAAATACTGACTATGTGAATTTGAAAAAGTCACATAACCTCTCAGTACTGCAGTCCATCCAGCTGCAGAAATGGATTGAAGCAGAATGCACTGTAACATGATGTATCTCAGTTGGGCTATTCAAAGTTAACTGTAAATAAAAATTAGAATTTAACAGACAGCTGGCCCATTGATGCAGTGGTTGGATATCCGCTTGCGATGCTGGCAACCCACGTTCGGGAACGGACCCAGGATGCTGGACGGCTGGCTGGGGAGAGAAGGCTCAAGCGTCTGATGACTGCTCACTTTCTGTCAGGGGGAGGTGACCCAGTACTTGCCGACTCCTGGCAGAGGGCAGGGGTACGGCAATATGCTGGATCCCACTGAATAAAGGGATTGGTGAACGTCGGCGTACGCCTTGATGTCAGTGGCACGCAACGCCCCCGGGGAGAAACCAGGAAAGAGCTCCATGGTCTACCGGATGACAGTCGCCAGCTCACGCTGCCATGGGACCCTGGGCAGTCCAAAGACCACCTCAGCAGCACCTGGGCCAAGAAAGAGAGCACTGGCCTCCCCCTCCTGCGCCTTCTCCCTCTGAGGGGGGGGGGGGACCCATCCAGTGAAGGGTTATGCTGGGTTACCCGGGGACTGTGATGTGGGGTGGCTGCATCAGGGCAGGGTGGCAGCGAGGGGCTTAGGTGGCCCAAAGGAGAGGCTGGCCAGGAGCCGGGGGACAAAAAAATAACAAAATTTAACAGACAATATATTTTTTCAAATGTTCACCTTTCCTTTCCTGCTTTTATAACACAGCTTGATAGCCTATCCAGAAAGTCAGTTTAAAAAGCATTTGACTATCCCCACTAACCTCATTGTACACTTACAATGTGTTTATGTAACCAGGATAACCCAGCTGACAAGCCATATCTCATTTTCAGTGCAGCCCTGCTTCTACCTACTTCCACACCTAGGAGGAGTGGAGCAGCACAGGGCCACGTAACTAATTAGCAAGATGGAGTCTCATTCATCACCGACATTTGTTTAGGACATTATAGTGCTTACCATGACTGCAGACTGTGATGTTGCTAACAGCAACTGTGGGGTCAGTTGGGGACAGTCAAATACTTTTTGAAAGACATACTGAAATAACTGAAATATTTAGTAGGCCAAACAGGAGAAAGTTAAAAAACTCTAAAGTTAAACACTGCTGTAAATATAGATTTAAGCCTTTTATTTTAATAGACATTCTTTAATTCAAAGGTTAGTGCTTGTGGTTAGGTGAGGTCGGAGGCAACCCACATCAAGCTCCCAACTGAGCACTTAAATAAATACGTGTATGCTCTAAGTGTCCTTCATACTGTATGCCCATTTCTTGGTTGCAGTCACGCCATTAACTTATCTCCCTCCAGACCATGACCGAGTTCAGGGCCCATCTGGTTCACCATGACAGCTCCTTATCTTTCTCAGGCCCTATGACCCAGTTAGTCTCACTGCGGGGCTTTGCTGCTTCCTTGGGAGTCTCTCTGACTACCTCTGTTGCTCTCAACTTGGGATCATGCATCTGCTGCTGTGTCAACCCATTACTCCTGCACTTCTCCTTCCACTGTTGTGGCTGTCTTGCCTGTGCCTCTTTGCTTTCCGGTTTGACCCTGACCCACTCGCTGCTGCTGCTCTAGGTCCTACTTTATGCTGCCTGCATAGGGTCCATGCCACTGCCCTGTGGAGGCCTCCAGCAGCTGTCTGGCCTCCTATAGGGCCATGCTCCATCAGACATTCATCCAGGGCTTCACCCTCCTTAGTTCTACTACTCATACAGTATATCATACTTACTGCTTCGGACAACAATGTCACAAAAACTGTCCGGCAATAATGTCCCAATAAATACCAGAGAACCACCCTGTAGCATCACCTTACTGCTCTTTAAGGGAGCCATCCTTTAGGTTTCATGCCCCTCAAATGCTTGATGCTCCACCAGTGTAACTCAAGGGGCCTGTGTTTGGAAGAACAGAGAAGTGCAGCCATGCCTTTTACAGTTGCTATCATCAGTTTTCTCTTCCTTCTTGGGGGTTAATTCCCCCATGTTCCTTTAGTTGGGCTAAGCCTTGCAATATCCATAGCTGAAGCCTGCAGCCAGCAGGATCCTTCTGTTTCAGTTGCAGAGCCATACTCTAGCCCCTTAAGAGGGTAGAAGTCTCAGCATGAGGCAGAAGATATTTTCTATTCCCAGTTATACAATGGCAGTAAAGAATACTGGACTGTGATTGTTCAGTCTGAGGCTGGACCTGTGATGTTATCCCAGCATAACATCACGGATCTAGTCCCATCACACATGTGACCAAATCACAAGAATAAAAATCAATACCCTCCCATGCTGAAGCAAAGAGAGAAAGTCACGTTTGCAAACGGCATCACACCACTGCCCTGCTGCACTCACAGACCCCACTTGGCGAACATACATTTTTTTCCCCTGCTTTCTACCTTCACCATTTCAGTGAGTCATTATTACCCCCCCAACACAATTCACACCATAAAAATGTAAAACAACATTAAAAAAAAAAGCCATAACTCAAATCCACTATCTCCCCACTCATGAGCGTGTGTTCAACACAGTTCATTCAGCACTTGCAGTCGGCAATCACCTCAGTGGCCATTAGGCCACGTCGCTTAGTAACATACTTCTCAAACATGTAACATGGTCCACTGTCACAGTGGCTGGAGGGAGGGTGTCAGTATATAGCAAACACTCATGCTCTAGAGGCACAGACCTGTCACAACGGAAGGTGACAGCACAGAACCGTGCTCACTACACTCACCTATCAGTTCGCTGCTTGAATAAGGATCGGCTGCACAGAAGTTTCTTCCACTCTCCTTGCAGTCCCTGCTAACTGTAAAAGCTGTACTGGGAGAAGTCAACAGCTGCAACATTGAGGAGGGTCTCATCTCTCCAACTTCTAGGCCACACAACAGGATTGTGAGAGCACCGGGGGACAATGTCTCACTTCCACAGGGTGGCAGAAACAGAGAAGGAGGGGAAAGAGAGAGGCAGAAGCAAACATTTTACACTTACAAATATGGGGAACAACACACAAAAAATTCTGTGTGGGGGAGTGCAGTGCCACAGTAATGGCAGCTCCACCTAGTGGCCAAAACGGTAAATTGGGATTATGTTTTTTTCTAAGTATACCTACTCCTTTAAAAAAAACAGCAAAAAATATACTTTTGAATGTACTTTTTCATCTTTTTAATTATTTTTTTTATTTTTTTTACACATAAGCCATTGTATGGTAGGAATAATGCACTCCAGGGTGTGTGACGTGCTGGGATAACATCACTTTTCGGGTGCTGGACACCTGCGGCCTCGTGCCCAACCACCCAAGGCAAGAAGTTATCCCAGCATGACTCACACACTGTTATGCGATATTACTTTATTATGAAGCATCGTGTTATGGTCCTAATCTCTTTGCTGGGCTATAATGCCTTTACCTTAACAGGAATACTAAACCATGTATGTTGTTGTATCTGGTATAAATTTTTACTGACTTGCTACCCTATTGTTATGTATACCCTTACCGACTGTCTTTTACCTGAACCCAAATGTATTTTTTTACTTATCCTGTCTATTGCAGGCCTACCTGTACTGTTATACTCTTGCATCTACTGTCTATTTGTCTGTATATAAATGCATTGTTACTTGACTTGTGTAATGCAGGTCCACCTTGTAAATGAGCTTGCTCAATGGTGTTCACCTGGATAAATAAAGAATTTGATTGATTGATTGTCGTAGTGTGCTACCTTTTCAGTGCTGCTTTGAGGGTTTTTAAGACTAGTAACAACTAATAAATTAAGCCAAATGACCTAAGGCCTTCGATACCTAGAGATTTCCTCCACCAAGAGTTTTTCCCCTGTGCCGAGGTCATAAATAAATTCTGACGTGTTTTCAGCCTGAAACATACATTTCTGGTCTGTTGCTTCTTCTACCAAGAACCTTCATTCATTCATTCTTGGTCACGTTCCCTCTTTCCTTATGGGAAGTGTGTGGTTCTGAGCAAGCATTTTAATACCTTTGGTGGCATTTTTTTAACATCTTATCTAACATATCTTTAGGGGCTTACCCCATCTCTTCAGCATCTGGAGAGCTGGCATCCTCCTCAAGAGGGTACCTTTGCCTTCATGACCTAAGCGAAAGAGCAGTAGATCACTGTCTGCGGCAACAGTGTAGCTAGGGAGAAATGGACAGACTGGATGAGTCAAGGGCCACATCCACTGTCAAATTCTATGTTTCTTGAAAGGATGGTAGTCCCAGTTTCAGGGACAGAGAAAATGAACAGCCAAACCTAAGCTGCATAAGCATCCAAAATTCCTACAATACCTTCAAATTACGTATAGTACAAACTCACCCATAGTACAAACTATCCTACTGTGCCTACCATCTAACCAGCCTCATTGCACTAATGTAAATACACTACACAAGCATACCTTACTCAGACACCAATGCACCAGTGAATTCAAAGACTACTACCTGTGGTTTGGTGGGGCAGAGAGTAACCCATGCTATGCCACCCTCTGAGAGTTACTTAAAGAAAACGCAATAAACATTCTTTGGGCACCTGCTTCTTTTCTTCACCATCCTCCACATCTCCTCTGGCAGTGTCTCTCTCTGCTTTTGAAGCTCAGGCATCCTCCCTAAAATACCATTAATCTAAGGGAATCTCATTCCTGCAACATTGGACAAGATGAAACCCACCCCAAAAAGGTTCCTTTTTCTCTTCATGATACCTCAGAAGGGTGGTAGTTCCTGTAACAGGGACAGAGCAAAATGACCAGATCTACACTGCATATGCATCAGAATTCCTAAAACACCTCAACTATAAGTACAATACAAACTTACCTTCAGTACCAACCATCCTGCCTTGCAACTAACCACCCTCATTCCATCCATTTACTTGAGCTGCACAAGCATAACTTACTCAGTTGCCCATTGAATCAGTGTATCATATACAGTACAGTTTACAAAGAGTCTCATTTATATATCAAGAAAATAGTGTCCGTGTGGCAATATCATGCAAGAAGATTGTGTAGCTAGTGTGAAATATTCCTATGGATTCTTAAAATGCTTGCTCGCAAGCCTCCCCATCTAGAAATATTTATAAGTAATTGATTTAGTCTCATTATAAATCAGCAGGGACATATATACATCACTGTGCACAAATATTGCCAGATAGGGCTAAAACCCTTTTTTAATATGTCCTCCAAGTTTATCATTAAAATCATGTTTTTGTGTTTTTGCACAAGGTGCTAAATACCATTACAATTAATAGATCACTAGGTCAACAGAGAACAGTAAGTATGATCAGATGCTTATATGACATATAGTTTGGCTGTTCATTCTCCCATATCACTACCCAGAAGACTACCATCCCTGCAAAGGTGCCACAGCTTGATTATATGACCAAAGGAATCCCCAGCACTCACTAAGGACTGCACATAAAATATGCCTGAAGGACTTGGTCCAGTGGCTAGAATGACCTAAAGGGAAAGCATTTGATGCCATCCTCTGAAGGAAAGACACACAGCTGCTGCAGGAGAATGGATGGAGGTGCAGCAAAAAAAAAAAAAAAAAAAACAAGCAGATGCCAAGGACACAGAGAGGGGTGCTCATTTATGACACCTGGGGGAGAATTTAGAGTTTTCTATTGTCCCCTGAATCATACGATAAATGCTCTGGGTCAGACAACTGTGAGTATAGTCAACTGCGTGTGCAACATATGATTTCGATACTCTACACTGCCTTGTGACTACCACCATCATGAAGGTGCCAAAGAGATCAACTGTATGACCAAAGGAACCCACAGTGAGGGTTATACCACTGGATGTGACAAAGGGACTAGGTACTATTTTTAGTAAAGAATGCTCCTGGACAAGATCGAATTCCTGCTGGTAGGGCCAATGATTTTCCATTTTCAAAAATGGCTCGTTCCATTTGGGAAAATCTTAAAATCCATTTTTCATTCCCCCCCCCCCGTAGTGAAGGCAGATCAGTGCGTTTTATTCAACAACTGGGCTCATATGGGGGTTGCACAAAAAGCTAGTGCACGGTGAGGGAGGTCACGTGCATGATGAATTGGTGCAGAGTTTATTTCATGAAAAGCTGACTCCCAAGCACTAGTTTAAAGAGCTGGTGACATGTTCAGGAGAACTTTAACAAAACCTAATATTTAGACACAGTCTAGCTTGTATTTCCCATTCGTGCTGTATTCTTCCTCCCCATTATTTATTATTGAGGTCATTTGTATGAAAACAGGATCTTTGCTCCATAACAGTTTATCTATTCCTGCTACTTTCTCCCTACCTGAAGTCACAGAGCACTGCTTGTGATATCACAGTTACTCTCATAACAACAGAGTGTGATATCATAACAGAGGATTATGATTTGAAGTAGGGAGTAAGCTATAGAGGCAGATGAACTCTGAAGGAATTCTAAGGGATAAAGATCACATATTCATGTGAATTTCCTTAGTAATAAATAACAAGGAGAAATATATAAAATATAAATGGAATGCAGGCAGAAATGTACCTAATTATTATGTTTTTTTAAGTTTTCTTTGCGGCGTCAGTAGCTCTTTAAACATTATAAATTCAATGTTTACTGGTGTTTTCCATTGTAAATGGAAAATCATTTGCCATGTGTTGGTATCTATAAATCTAACCCTTCCTGGTGAACTCCAATGCACTTGAGATTATTTACTCTTGTAATCAATACAAAAAAATTACTAAGAAACTGGAAAGGAAATATCATTCCAACACCAAAAGAAAGAACCTCTTATGATCCAACAATATATAGACCAATAAGCTTGATAAATAAGATCCAAAAGGGGAGGATGCTAGAGAGCCAATCTCCAGGAACGACGTTTTTCTGCTCAGCTCTGCACATCAGCGTGGAATAAATATTGAATATTCCACTTCACTGTCAGTTCCACTTTTGGTAGGAGCTGACATTGAATTCTTTTCATTTCTAGACTCGTGAATTCTCACACTTTAGAAAGAGCCTAAATTTAATATTGGGAAATCAAAAAAACATGGTTTCAGGTCATCTAAAGTTTCCATCTCGAAACCTGGGAAGGCCAGAGAAGCCGTACGACACGAGGAAGTGCCATCCAGTGTAACCCCACCCTCATCCCAATCCTCTGTATAATAAATATAAACATTACCCTGGTGTCTGGTGAACCCCCTCCCTATCCCCGATCCTCTGTATAGTGATTTGTAAACCATTCCCTGGTGGTATAGTAAACATAGAAACATAGAATTTGATGGTGGATAAGGACCGCTTGGCCCACCTAGTCTGCCCATTTTCCTACCTAACAGATAAGCTGCAGATCCTAGTTAACCAACAGCTTATTTCCTCCTACCCCCCACTATAGAAACATAGAATTTGATGGCAGATAAGGAATAGTGGACCCCTCACCACGACAGGCAGTGCCCCACCACCCCGCTTCTGCCCCATCCCATCCCCGAGCCAGCAATCAGCACAGCTCTCCTCTTTCCACCACAGCTGGCTGCCGACTGAGCTTTCAGTGAGCATGTACTGTAGACATTGACACTCACTGGTATTGACTGACAGCTCAGAGTGAGGGGTGGGGGGGGTTCAGTAGACCACCAGTGAACAGTTTACAATTCACTATACAGGGGATTGGGGATAGGGAGGGGGGCCCGCTAGACACCAGGGTAATGTTTATATTTATTATACAGGGGATCGGGATGGGGGGTTACACTGGACACCAGGGTATATGGTGTCAATGTCGAATGAGTGATCGGGTTGAGGGGGGACCGCTGGACACCGTGGAAATCGTTTTTATACATCAGGCGGGTGATCGGGTGGGGGAGGGAACAGTCGACACCAGGAAAATTAGATTTATATATCAGGTGGGTGATTGAGTTGGGGGGCACTGGATACCAGGAAATTGGTTTTATATATCGGGTGGAGAGAGGGACCACTGGACACGGGGAAACTTATATTTTTAATATCGTGTGGTGATCAGCGATCGGGAGGCCACTACCACTAGGAAATTCAGTTTTTTATAGTGGGGGGCACTACCACAAGGGAAGTATTATTTGTCAGTGGTGCCAGCGATCGGGGGTGGGGCATGCAGTACCTCCAACAGGTACTAGGGTTGTGTGGAATTTAAGCAGTGTCTGACTCGGCATTTTATCCATGCAAGGGGACCCCACAAAAGGCCCTTGCGAGGAGAAAATGCTTTATGAATGGGACTGTGCCACTATGCAGGTCCCTTCCCCCTCATTTGCATTACAGCCCCCTCCACATTTGCCCCGGTGCAGTCCCAGTTTGCACCCACAAACAAGCTTTGGTGAATACCACTTTGGTGCAAAACCCGGTTTGTGCTGTGCAAACTGCATTTGCACTGGGACACAGTTTTGTGAATCTGACCCCTGTACTCTTCTGATTTTATATAGCACCATCTTTAAACTTAGTGTACAAAGCAAGTGCATTGGCTGTATACAGACAAAGTTATTAAGTTATTTCTCTGGACACTAGGGATATTCCCTGCTATTTGTTATACACCATGGAATCATTGTCTCCCACTTCAGTAACCACAAGATAAATCCAGTAGGAATCTCAGATCAGTGTTTCACCCACGTTTCACATAAAGTATTCCATGGTCAGCTCTGCAGCAGCTCCTGAGACACTGAAGTTTCCACTCTGGGTATGTTACCCACTACAGTGTGAGACTCTAACCCTCAGACTTCTGACCCGGAAGAAAGAACCACACTGCCACATGTACAGTGTAATTTTGCTCAACTATCTCTCTTTTTTTTTTCCTTCACATAGCTTTTTCTCCTGGGACTGGCCCGTCTCAGCCATAACCTACCCTTGCCTAACCCAGGACTTACTTCCAAATCCCCCACTGATTACACCTCATTTTAAGGCCACTAGTTTATTTAAAGGGGGTGGCAAAATTAAATATCCTACCTAGCAAAAAATCTCTTTGTGTGGCCTTCAAATTTTGAAACAAGTCTACACACATGCATCCCATTTTGTACTGAATCAAATCTTGATTTCCTTGTATGCTATCATAATTTACCAAATCCTATCACTAATTCATTTTCCTCCTGTACCACACTTGCATGTTGCACATGAATCCATATTTGCAAATACATAAAGCACCACTTACACTGTAATTTGTGGCCTTCTGCAATCTTTGGCCTTTTACAGTTTTTGTATGCTGTATTAACTAACATCCTGTGGGCTGCACTACACTTGAAATTCTTGTACCTCTGTAAGTTTTTTATTTTGTGGGTCACCTGTTTTCAGTACTGCACATTGCATTTCACCTATTCTCTGTATTCAGAATCTGTGAATGGCCCTGGCTGTTTGGTTGTTATTTTTCACCTTGTTGTATCCGCCCCCACCCCCTTTGGTTGCACCTGGAAATGAGCCTTGGCTCAGTGTGCTTCTCCCGGTCATAAGCATTTTTGACTAAATAAAATATGTTATGAATCCGTGCAATAATTTACTGGTAGTTGAATATCTACCTGCATCTGTACATAAATAGTCCTCACCCCTAAAATGAGCCTCAGTTTGCCAGGTTATAGGTGAGGAACAATGAAAATAAAAGGGTGTAGGGCAGTGCTCAGCTCCATGAGTGCCACTGTACGGTGCTCCACATGGAGTATGCACTGTAGAAACAAACAAATGTAGCACACTCAGGTTGTATAAAGTTGTTGCATGTATTGTGCAGCCTATCTCCCCTAAGTATAACTACCACATTGCGAAAGATGTTACAAGAGACTGGATGGCTAACTTCCCCTTATAGATGAAGACAACAGAGAAGAACCGCTTTTCCCTGCATGCTGTCATTTACACTCACTGTTTGCTTAACTCATGGTGCCCCAGTGTAGCCTAGGATCTCATTCCCTCAATTTCCACCCCGCCCCAACCCCAAAGCACACTAGAGTCATGAACATGTTCCTAGACATCTTCTTCCAGAGGCATCCTTGGGCAGCACCACGCTTGTGCTGGCTACTGCTGGGAATTCCGACCCTCTCCCGTATCAGCACTTATCGCAATTAAACCACCTCCAACACTGTCTTCCATTCATATTGGAAGCATTCATATTAAGTCTTTCCAGGACACCAGTGGATGCTCCCACTTCCCCTACAAACTGATCTTGTAGAAATTATGCTTCAGTCTTTTAAATTAACACATTGGAGATATTCCTGGGAAGCATTTATGCAATACTTTATATATTATTTAATACATATATTGTAGACAGGCAATTGTCAGTGAAGAATACATTTAAGTAAGGCTTATTAAGCAGTAATAAACATTTGAAATTAATTTTACATAGTTTATTTATGTATTTAACAAGAGGCAATTGTCAGTTAAGAATATGTTAACATGATGTTATATAAGGCTTATTAAGCAGTGATTAGCATTTGAAATGAATTTTACATAGTTAACTACTTATGTATTTAACAAATATTTGTTTACTAGGTTACTGTCAGTCAGTAAGATGTTAATTGTGGCCTAATAAGCAGATAATGCACTTTAAACATAGATGTAGCTATATTTGATTACATATTTAACATAGGTTTATTAAGGCATTTAGTTGTACTTTTTGAGCAGTCTACTGTATCAATCATTATGAAGCATCAAGAAATATTTCAATAACTGCATCTGTGATATGAAGTCTTGTGATCATCTGATGGTGCACCTTCAACACCCTTTGCAACCACATGGGAGACTTTGGTTTACTATCAGCTTGTTGAACTTATAAGAAGTCTGTTATACAATTGGGTCCAAAAATGCCACAGTCTGATTGGCTGACTGGCACCTTCCTGCCATGGTAAATCCTAGCATAACCACTGCAAAAGGTGTCAGTTAGCCACTTTACCAGTGAGAACCTTAACAAAATCCCTGCAACCCTTGAACATTAAAACAGAAACTCCACCATATAAGATCCCCACTAAACCAAGAACTCCCTGTCCAACACTCAATGTAAAATGAAATAACTGCACTAAACACTTGTGAAACCCATATCAGACTCAAAAACTCCCTTGTTAATTAGAACCAGAAAAAAACAATGTAGCACCACAACAGCTAAAGTCACACAGGAAGCAAAACCATAGCTACTGCAGCTCATCAGCGGTTGCACCACTGTCACCAGACCCTAAGATGTTCCCATCAGAACTCCCACCATGCTGTTAGAAACCATGAAAATGACACAGCCACTCAGATGTCCAGCACGCTGTCTCTTTATTTAAGAAAAAAAAAGGCATACCAACAACTTTGTGTCCCTCTATATGTGTGGGAAGTGGGGACAATCTGTTACCTCAACTATAATCTACCTAGCAACAAGGGACTATATAATAGGAAGGAAGCACAATTGATTAAAAAAAGCTTTAAAAAAAAAAGCAATTTAGCTAACTTTTTTACATTCCTTAATTAGAGAACATTGTATAATCACAATAATCTACTCCAGGGTGTGGGTTATGGTGAGATTTATCCACCTCTGGTGTGGTTTACTCACTTTTCCTTTGGCCTTGTGACCATACCACATCAGGCATGAGTAAATCTCACTATAATCATGGATTATTGCTAAAAGAGCTTATAACATGATTCAGCAGGCAACTCATTCGGAAGTTGCCTGTCCGATTAGCCAAGTAAATTTGTGCTGACATTTTTTTGATAAAATAAAATACTAAAATGTTAACTTACAAGGCTCAGCTCATACACAGAAGGTATGAACCGAGCAGCTGCCTCATTGCTGCAGCCCTGAGACGGCCGCTCTGCTCATACCTTCCGCGTATTAGCTGAGCATTGTAAGTTAAAATGATAGTACTTTATTTTATCAAAAAAATTTCAGCACAAGTTTACTCGGATAATCGGGCAGGCAACTTCTGAATGATTTGCCTGCCCGAACTATGTCAAAGGTCCTTGAAGTAACCAAGGGACCAGTTGCTACAAAAAAGTTTCTAGTGACAACTAATACAAATGCTTGTTTTTTCTTTAACCATCAGTACATCTTTAGTAATCAAGACAAGCTGTTACAACTGCCACTGCCACTTCAAATGTAGTGATGGTCTGATAATGCACCTTCAGTACCCTTTACTGCTACTCAGTACTGCCTTCCCTGCTCCAGTATAAGAAGGTTTACACAGTTTAGGTTTTCTGTTTTTTTTTTCTAAACTATTAAATGTACAGTATTTAAGGCATCTGTATAGTATATTCATTGCATACTGACTGTTAAAGCATCAGTTAGGATTGAACTCTAATGCTGCAAGAGTAAGAAAATGAGGTGCTAGGGTAAAACATAAAGTTCCCTGAGCCTTGGTTAACCTGTGGTGCGATGTTTTTCAGGACTTGAACAATCCTGGGATGCAGCACCAGCATTGCCCGTACTTTGCACCCTCTTTCCAGGCACAGAAAACAATGTACACACCAGTGCACGGTGGAAGGGTACCATAGTTAGGGCAGTGCCAGTGCTGTGTAACACAATCACTCAGACCCTAAGAATCACCACACCACAGATTTGCCAAGGCTCAGGGTTCGTTATTTATCCAAACATTATATTTCATTTTTAGATGTGTTACTCTGCAGTGCCTTTAGAGTCCCAACCACACAGAAAATTAAGGACTTGGCTATTGGGCCGAGGTGACATGGCAGTTACAACATCTTCAGTAAAGGTTGATGCTTCTGCACCAGTATGGGTACATGCGAATACAGAAAACATAATTATCTTCTTCGGGGTATCTTAGTCATCAGGTTAGACCGTGGGAACCCTCACTGTCAGTGAAGCAATATCCACATGGAAGATATTCAGCAGTACAACTGGGGCCATCCATGCTGTCGACGTCTGTCAAAGTCACCAACCCTATAAAGGCGTGAGCAGCCCTGCTCCCTCTGCAGTTCTTTTTCGCCATTGACTCGCTCGCATTGGTCTCCACAGAAGCTCCAACGCAGTATTTGTGCCTTTTTTCACCTAAGGCTTTTCTTCTAGCTAATTTTCAGAATCTCTTTTATTAAAGAGATTCCTCCATGTTGTTTATGTTGAGAGTTAATCCTTTGACTTCTGTTTTCTGTCGCTGCCACTGAGGAAAGAACATTGCCGCCACAGATGAACTTTCTCTCTGTGTCTGCTGTCTTGGGCCTGATCATGAAGTTTCTGACTGTGAGCTCTGCCAGAAGTTTAACCAAACTCTAAGCAATGTTTATCCAAGTGGTTGGCAAATCACATTGTATTCTGCTACAAATATGGCAAAGAATTGCCTGGAGCTGTCAAGGCTCACTCCACAAGAGGATGAAAATCATAAACTTTTATGATGTCTTAAGAGGAAGTACATTTAATATCAACTGGTGTTAAAAGGCAATAAAACCCTTTGAAATGCCTTGGGAGAAGGAACTGGGAATTCAAAGACGTATAATTTGGGAAATGAGTTTTTGCTGATGTCACCTTATTTAAAATACCTCCTGATAGGACATCATGTTTGCATTTTTTTTATATTCTAAAAGGAGGAGCTAGATGACTCATAGAAGGGGTGTAGAGAGACACATTTTAAACTAATGCTGTGTCTGAGCTGTTTGTAATATATTTCATCTTGGGACTGTGGAAGACACAGCTCCCTGATCTCTTAACTTTAAAAAGTACTAAAGAGGTAATACATTACATAGAAAAAGTCTAACTGTATTGTGGTAGGAGTTTTTGTTTTGTACTTTGCCCTTGTTATTTTAAGTGACTGTATGCTTTTTTAATATATTGTTTTGTGTTTACATTTTTCATATGTTTATCCATTTTTAGTAAATATATTATTTGAAAGACTGCCTTGGGTTGTCTGCCAGTTCTTTTTTGCATGTGATGTATAGATGGTAAGGTCTGACAATTGTTCAAGAGCTTGATGGTGTTACTAAACTGGGAAAAGGTAAGAATATACCTAAGGTCTTTTATAGAGTTTTAAGGGTTCATTTTGGAAGCCTGGCTGGGTGCCCCCTGGCGTAAGATTGTACTGCAATCCCCGAAGAGGGTACGTATCTGCACCTGTACATTGGGTATGCTAGCATAAGGTTCACATTTTGAATCCCCCCAGAACTTGAGACTAAAGGTGAGTCGGACCCACAAGCAGACAGGAGGGTTACCCTGTCTGTTACCTGTTCACATTACTGCGCTCAGAGGTTGGCGCTGTGGGAGCAGAGGGGCTGACCTGCTGAGTGCATTTGTGACACTAGCTATAAGTGTCCTGGCACCTGACAGCTTCAGTCCTACTGGTGTTGCCTGCTGAAAGAGCTCCTCTTGAAGAGCTACTGTTACAGTAAGTTCTTACATAACTGTACTTTCTCATGAGACTGAGGAACCGATCACTCTGACGGTCTCACAGTTCTCGACCTCTCGCTATCTGTCTGCTTTCATTTGACGTTTCTGTCTTTTCTTCCCCTTGCATATCTGCTGTTATAAAAACATATGTGAATCTGTATGTGGAACTGTAAGTGATATTGGGATTGTTGAAATGATTGCAGAAAGGTACTTGGAATTTAGGGAGTTAACCTGAGATGCAGTTTGAACTCCTCTCAGGCTTGTCTGCAAACTCTTTTGCAGAGCTGTCAGCAAGGGGCCAGCTTGGGACATGGTTCTCTTTGTAAGCCTGCTCTGCAAAGAAACTGGCAACAACGTTTTGTGAGAAACAGGATATCTCTTAATGAGTTCCCAGGCAAAGACTTCTAAAAAGAGTAGCAATACTTTTGCTAGAGAGAGAGAGAGAGAGAGAGAGAGAGAGAGTGAGAGAGAGTGGATTCTGCAGCAGCAAGTCCAAGAGTGATTACTAGGCAAATGGCAGCCAAATCAGCAGAAACAGAAGTCCAAGCTCAGACTGTAGAGGCCAGCACCAGTCATGGAAAAAGAGCAGGCAGTGACTGAACCTGAAAGCCTGACTGCCTTTTTCAGATGGTGGGCTATACAACAAAAAGAGATGGGGAACCAGAGAGGACAAGAGATGTAGCAGAGAGAAAAAGAGATTCACCTTTTAAGGGCACAGAGAAAAGAAGAAATGCAGCAATTTGAGAAGCAGAGAAAAGAAGACATGCAGTGACAGGAGCAGCGATGGCTAGATGCCTTGCAAGCTATCAAAGCTGGAGGATCTGGCACAGGTCCAGCAGAGCAACAAGACACAAACAACTTAAAGGACAATAAACTTGCAAAGTTGTGCTTCTTGAATGATACCGAAGCATACCTGACAACTTTTGAAAGGGTTGCTGCAGCCTGCCAGTGGCAAAAACAGCAATGGGCAATCAGGCTGGTATCTTATCTGACAGGTAAAACCCAACTTGCCTACAGAAATATGGACATTACACAGTCAGAAAACTATGATCTGGTAAAAGAGAAATCCTGAAAAGGTATAATATTTCAGGAGAGACCTACAGGCAAAGACTCCGGTCCCTGAAGTACCATTCAATTGACAATCTGTGAGAAGCCTTCACCCAACTCAGAGAACTCCTTATTAAATGGCTCCAACCAGCGGGCAAAACAGTCCCACAGATCATCGGCACACTTGCAAAGGAGAAGTTCATCAACATCCTGCCTACAGACATGCAGCTTTGGGTAAAAAAAAACATCGACCAGAAAGTGGGGAAAAGGCTGTTTCTTTGGCCGAAGACTACCAAATGACCAGACAGACACCACAGCAGTCAGGTAACCCTCTTTTCCATGATTTAACTCCAAGTCTGATAAGAACTCCAGTGGGGGTAACAAATCTGCACCCAAAGACTTTATTTGATACAACTGTAATAAGCCAGTCCATATTGCAAGAAACTGCTGTAGTAAGGAGGGTAACACTGAAGCAGATTTGTCCTTAGCAAACTGGGGCAAGTACTTAACAGATGTCAAGGTAGGAGATATGACTGTAAAGGGGCTTATTGATTCGGGAAGCAGACAGACTGTAGTGCATGTTCAAGTGCTGGGAAAACACTATGGAAGAGGACCAGGTACTGGTGTCATCTGCATCCACGGGGACACTCGATACTATTCTACAACCGAAGTGACTCTGAATATTAATGGGGTGTCGTACCAAATAAAAGTGGGGGTAGTACCTAAGTTACCTGTACCTGTGATTATTGGAAATGACTTTACAGGATTTACTGAGTTAATCACAGAGGGAGTAAATCCTGAAGTTTTAGCAGTAGTTATGACAAGTGCACAGGCAAAAAAAAAAACCATCAGATGGTGGGGACTCCTTTCCTTTCAGTGATTTTGATTCAGACTTGTTTGAGCACAGATCCAAGATCTGGAAATCCTGGAAAGAGAGACGCCTAAAAAAAACAGCAGCAACAATAGACTGATGGACATATGGGGTTAATGTATGAAAATGCTGAAACTAAACGGATAACTGATTGTGATTTTTTTTTTCAGAGCAAACTACCAATGTTTCTTTCCAAGGTTATTTTAAGCGGCCAGGGGTGAAACCAAAATAGGGTGAGCAAATGTTTAAAAAATATAAAGAGGTTGGTCAAGGAAACATGTGACATCCAATCACCAACATTTTATTGGCAGAATACCTTGGAAAAGGACTGGTCCAGCTCTGGCTTGTCATCTTTGTGAAACAGCATTTACTAATTTGTTAAACAAGATCGCTTAAGGCTGCTATAATTTAACATCCTACATGATCTATACTTAACACCCTGTAAGCTTTGCAAAATGAAAAAAACTCTCTCTTCCTGACTGTGGCAGATGCCCATGAGAAAGGGGCACTCTGTTCCATAAACTGTGGCACTGTCTTCCAGCTAAGTTGCTTTGGTCAATTGTACAGAATAAGACCTCCTTACTTTTCAATAATTTCAGTTATTTTACTCCAGAAGTCTGCTTACTGGGAGATTATTCGAATATTGCTACATTTAAACATGAATGTTATATTGCTCTTATCACCATGGTGACTAAGTTAATTATTACTCGCAACTGGTTAGGGGCCTGGTCTCTTTCCTATCCAGAATGGGTGCAGGAATGCCTTGGTGCTTTTCAGACCAAAATAACTATTGCTCGCTTCTACGGAAACTCAGCTAAGTTCCAGTCATGCTGGATGGACTTTGCCACTTTTATTCGGAATTGAGCCCCCCTCCCTCTTTTAGCTTGAGTGCTTCTTGGATGGCACTCTCCGACATGTTCTACATATCATAAAATTAGTTCTTGTTAGCAGGATACTTAAGGGCAACCTGGTAGGGCGAGAATTGGAGGAGGCACTGGTGGGACTGGGAGGGGGGTGGCTGGGGGGTTATGGGATGTGTTAAAGGTTTTCCTTCTTTCTTTTTCTTATTGTTATTTTTCTGTATGTTATTGTTATTATTATATGGTTGTATGTTCCCTTTCTATGGAAAAACTTAATAAAGAATATTGAATTGCAAAAAAAAAAATATAAAGAGGTTATTGTACAGATTTTGGGTTAAACCTCAGACACAGGAACCGACAGAGCAATTGGTTATACCACAAACGCATAGATTTGCATTGTTACAGATAGCACGTGACAGTCTTGTGGCTGATCACTTGGGGAGGGATCCTTGCCAGGTTGCTGTACAGATTTTACTGGCCTGGAATTCATGAAGATGTTGCACCATATTGTAGTTCTTGTGCTGAATGTCAGAAAGTAGCCCCAGTCACTAAAAAAGACAAGGTGTCCCTGGTGCCCCTACACTTGATAGATGTACCTTTTGAGAGAATTGCAATGGGTGTGCTTGGCCCCTTAGACAAAAGTAAAAAGGGTAAACAATTAATTTTGGTATTATGTGACTATGCTACTCGATACCCAGAGGCAGTTCCTGTGTGTAGCAGAGCTTGCCAACATTTTCAGCAGAGTGGGCACATCTAAAGAGATCGTTATTGATCAGGGTAGTAATTTTGGTGCTGCATTACTGAAGGAGCCGGACCGATTGCTAGGTATCAGTACCATAAGAACCTCCCCTTATCACCCTCAGACAGACAGTCTTGTTGAGCATTTTAATCAAACCTTAAAACGCATGTTAAAAAGGTTTGTAAAAGGAGAAGGGAAAGATTGGGACCAACACTTACCTTACCTGCTTTTTGCTTTCAGAGAAGGGCCACAGGAATCAGCAGGTTTTTCACCATTTGAAATGCTGTATGGTAGACAACCTAGAGGGCCACTACATGTAATAAAAGAAACATGGAACGATAACCCTAGTCAGAAAAAGAATCCATTACATCTTATGTGTGTGTCCTGAGAAAGAAGTTAGCAAACTATGTTGACATTGACCATAGTAATCAGGAAGAGGCCCCAAACCAGCGGAAGGCATATTATGACCATGAAGTAAAAGAAAAAGGTTTTGAGCCAGATGAAAAGTCTTATTACTGTTATCCTCTACAGAAAATAAACTGTTAATGAAGTGGCAAGGGCCTTATAAAGTGTTTAGGGGGTACTGGCACAGTTAACTATGAAATTGAGAGCCAGCCTGGTGGTGCTGAGGGTTGAGGAGCTGGACAACACACCTCACATTACGCCGGCAACCCAGGTTCAGGAACGAGCCCGGGTCATCAGATGTCGGCAGGGGGGAGGGTGAGGATGTGATCGACTGCCAGCTTGCAGCCCTCTGCCTCGGGAAAGAGTACACGGCCTCCTCGGAGCTTGACCACCCCCCAGTGGAGGCCGGGTGGCTATGCCGCTTCCAAGGAGTACCGGCATTAGGCCGAGGGAGGATGGAAGGGGCTAGGACTGGAGCTGCAGTACGTATGTGCACCTCCACACGCATGTGTCACCACTTCCGAGGCCTTGGATAGGAACAAAAGGGTGAAAATGGAGGAAAAATTGGGGGCTACCTAGGATGAAGCCTCTGGGCCAGCTCTGGGATTCCGCCGGTACATGCATAGCACCATAAGTTCCCGAACGACCCCGAGTCTGGTAGGCTGGCAGACAGGCTGGTGGACTGCCAAGGAAGATAAACATATTTTAAAAAAAACTGTGAAATTGAGACCCTTGATAGGAAAAATTCTACCAAGATATACCATGCTAACCTCCTCAAGAAATGGGTTGAAAAACACCAAAGGCTGCATTTCTAGTTTTAATAGACACTGATAAAGAAGATACTGATACAATCCACTCCACTTATTGAGCCCGCAGTTAAAACGGGCATTCACTTACTGCGGGCAAAAGTAAAAAACAAATACCATTTCCTAGTGTTAACATTATTTCCCCTCTGTTTACAACGATCTAGAGACACCTACTATTGAGGGCATTTCAGAGCTTAGTTCACACCTCTAAATCATTATGTGCTCAGTCTGTTCATGCTAATTGTGATCAGTCAGTGGCCAGTTTTAGCTCGTTAGTGTGGAAAAAAGAAGTTCATGACTCAGCTCTCACTCAGTTATCATTCAAGTCGTCTAAAAGCGGCCAGTTCGAATTTCAGCAGTGCAATGATGGCAAAACGCAAGGCACTCGCTCTCAGTACAAAAACTGAATTTTTAAACCATATAGATGTGCTGCCTAAGATGAGCCAGTGTGACCTGTCGGCTCAGCTTTCCCTCCCTAAATCAACAATCGCAGCTCTTATTAAGCAGCGAGAGCAGTTGTTTACAGAATGGCATCAAAATCAAAATCCTGATCGTAGGCGCAAAAGGGATGGAAAGGATGGCGATGTAGAGAATGCCCTACTCAGGTAGTTCCAAAATGCCCATGGCAGGGATGTGCTTATCAATGGTCCACTGCTAGCACAAAAGGCACAGCAGCTCGCAGTCGCCATGGGCCAAGAGGACTTTAAAGCATCTGAGGGGTGGCTGCAGAGATGGAAAGCATGCAACAACATAGGCTTTCGTAGACCCCATGGCGAAAAGTTAAATTCTGATGCTGTTGGTGCTGAGCAATGGCTCTTGAATGTTTTGCCAGGTCTGCTGGAGGGTTATGAACCCAGGGACATTTTCAACTGTGATGAAACTGGCCTGTTTTATCGATGTGTCGGGTATGGCACACTAGTTTTTAAATCGGACCCACTCGTTGGCTCCAAAAAACAAAAGGAGCGCATATCAGTGATGCTTTGCTGTAATATGGATGGTTCACAGAAAATGGAACCTGTTGTTGTGGGCAAGTCACTGAACCCATGCTGTTTCCGAGGAATCCATTACCTGACAGTTCTATGTAGGGCCAACCGATCCTCCTGGATGACCAGTGAAATCTTTACTGAATGGATCAAAAATTGGGACAAGAAGCTACGCAGCCACAAAGTCGCACTCATTCTTGATAATTTTTCTGGGCACCCCACTGTACCTGGACTGTGGAACATATGGATGGTATTTCTCCCCCTCAACACAACCTGCCTCATACAGCCCCTGGACATGGGAATAATTTATAACTTTAAACAACACTACATGCATGCCATGCGGGAGAAGGTTATAGAGGAGTTGGACACAAATCAAGAAATGAGTGCATCGCACTGTGTAAACGAATTTCACTGCTGGATGCTGTGCGTATGTTAAAGCACTCCTGGGACATGGTTGCAGTGCAAACAATTGAGCAATGCTTTAAAAAGGCAGGCTATTGTGTAACAACACAAGAAGCTCTGAATGCGGCCCCAGATATCCTGCCAGAGAATGACATCTTACCTGCTCCAGATGGACTGTCTGCCATGGAGCTTGAAGGTCTCTGTCACCTAGGCGACCGTGATGCACCATCAGAAAGTGATCTGGACGACATTCAGGAGGCGATTGGTGCAAGCCAAGGTGACGTAGAACAGGAAGAGCCAGGAGATGAGCAGGAGGATCCTGATGTTGCCAGGGAGGAGGAAACAGTCTCGGCTACCGATGTGCACGCTGCTCTAATGACTCTGCATCGTGCCATGGAGCAAAACGCAGAACATTTGCCAAACTGAGACATGCTACGCAAAGCAGAGGGAACTTGTCGACCGTATACAAGAAGCAACTCAGTACAGACCCACATCACTGAGTATTTTACTGGACTGCAAAAGTAAAACTTCCTGCAAATGAATTACTGTAATATTTTAAATTTTGTATTTGTTTGGTGACCATTAAAGAACCCTTCACTTAAATGATAAAATGAGTGTTCTTCAGTTGATCTATAGTAACTTTTACAGTAATTTAACAGTTATTCTTATACTGATAAAAAAAAAAAGTTGCGCCGTTCGTTATTTTGGTTACAGCGACCAACGCCTATAACGGGCAAATAGTATCAAGACAAATGTGCCCGCTATAAGCGGCTTTGACTGTATAGCTTATGACATAGAAACATAGAAAGTGACTGCAGAAGGGGGCCATGCGGCCCATCTAGTCTGCCCATAATCCTACCCCTTCCCTTAACTGCGTTTCCATGTTATGACAGACTGGAACAAACTGTAGCTGCTGATGCTGTAAAAGTGAATGTTTCCTTAACCTGCGAACAAACCGCAGAAATGTGTAACTAGCTAAAGACATTTAACAGTAGTTTTACCACAGTGCCAGGCCAAGAAAAAAGTGTAGAGCATGTAATAGTGATAGGGAATACTGGTCTTATCAGACGAAAGACATACAGATTACCAGAGCAGTTAAGAGCAAACGTGGTTAAGGAAATACAAAAAAATGAAATAATTAGGTATCATAGAAGAGTCGAGATGTGCTTGGCCATCACCAGTGGTGACTGTAAATAAAAAAGAAGGGTGTATAAGAATCTGCCTTGATTTTAGGAAACTTAATCAAATGTCAAAGTTTGACAGTTATCCTATGCCCAGGATAGATGATTTGGTGGACAGATTGGGGAGTGCCAAGTACATTAGTACCCTCAGTCTCAACAAGGGTTAATGGCAAGTCCCCCTAGCTGAAGAACCCAGGGATAAAACTGCATTTGCCATTCCTATTGAAGTCTATCAGTTAGTGTTTCTCAGACAGTGCTGCTGTGGATCCGCCAGTGATCCGGCGGATGGCGGCACTGTTCGAGTTTGATTTGTCCCGGGATCCAGCCGAATATGGAGGTCAGATCCCGGGTCGGATCCTATGTTATCCAGTGCCAGATCCAGGGATCTGGTGTTGGATCCTTGGATCCAGCCGTCAGATAATGTGGGATCCGACCAGGGATCTGATGGCCGGATCCACAGGCAGATAGTGGAGGTATCTGGCAGATCCACTATCCTGCCACAAAAGGGCAGATACCTGTGGATCCGGATTTGTCTGGATCCATCTGAGCAACACTACTATCAGGTCACCATCATGCCATTTGGTTTAAGTGGCGCACCTGCTTAATTCCAGCAACACATGGATGTAATTTTATTCCCTCACACTGGTTTATTGTGCTGCGTGCTTGGATGATGTTGTGGTGTACAATCCAGACCGGAAAAGCCACCTGGAACATCTATGAGGAGTTATTCAAGCTATCAAACAGGCAGGTCTTACAATTAATCCTACCAAATATGCATTGGGCATGCAGGAAACCAGATATCTGGACTATGTTTTGGGAAATGGAGAAGTCAATCCAGAGATTTCTAACACAGAAGCTGTAGCTAACAGCCCTGTCCCTAAAACAAAGATACATGTCAGGTTATTTTTAGGGCTGGCTGTTTTTTATTGGAGATTCGTTCCCAACTTTGCCCAGTTAGCTACTCCCCTCACTGAACTCATGAAGAAACAGTTCCCAAAAAATGTGAAATGAACCCCAGTGTGTGATGAGGCTTTTCAAACCATCAAAGCTGCATTATGTTCAGTCCCTGTTTTAAGAAGCCCAGATTTTGAAGATTTGTTACAGACAGATCCATCAGAGGTAGGCCTAGGTGCAGTCTTTAGTCAGCACATAGATGGGAAGGAACATCCCATTCTATATGTCAGTAGGAAGTTGCACGACACAGAGAAATGGTACTCATCCATTGAAAAGAAATGCCTTGCGGCAAAGTGGGCCATGGAGTGCCTTAAGTTTTTTTTTTTTTGGAGCTGACTTTGTACTTATAACAGATCACAATCCTCTCTGTTGGCTTAACCAAATGAAGGATAAAATTTCCAGAATCATAACGTGGTACCTGGCACTACTGCCATTTAAATTTAAAGTGATGCATAAATCTGAGAAAGAGAATGTCAGTGCTAATTTTCTGTCAAGATATGGATCAGGAATTGAGAATTCTGAAGGTTGAAAAAACAAAATGTGTAAATTTAATCTTCTCTGCTATATTGCATATGCACTGCACTGTAAAGATTATAAGCCAATGTTAGAAGAGAATTAAAAAAAAGTTTCAGAAACCTGTGTTTTTACAACAGGTTCTCTTCTAAAAAGGGATGTCTGTGCCAGGGTTGAATAATGCCCTGTCCCATTTATTATGCAGAAAGAGTTAAATGCAAGGGTGTGTTCCATCTTCTCCATTTCTGCCTCTTGCCTGTCTGGTTGCCAAACGAAATGTTCTTGTGAGACCTAGGAACTGATCACTCTGACAGACTCGCGATTCTCTGCCTCTCGCTATCTCCCTGCCTTCACTTGCTGTTTCTGTCTTATCTTCCCCTTGCATATCTGTGGTTATAAAAACATGTGACTCTATATGTGAAACTGTAAGTGATACCGGGATACCTTTGTTCGGAAAAATTTTAAATTATATCTTGGATTGTTTACCCCTAAGCATGATAGGTATGTATACGCTGAGAAGTGCCTCCTGTATCTACCTGGCAGTGTCAAAGATCAAATCACACTTTGGTAGGGCTTCCATGAGCCATATGTTACCTGTGTGCTGGAACACACTGCAAAAAACCTTGAAATTGGTCCACAGCATCTGCATATCAGCATTTAAAATTCTCTATGCTTGTTCATTTAAGGAAACCTGCAATTGTTTCTCCTGATCTCCCCCTCCATGCCTCAGTGACTTGCTGCTCACCTGTCTGATGAAATATTACAGTACATTTACTACCTCATCTCATTGACCCCCTTCCCTCCCTCTTTAACCTTTTCATAGCATTCCTTTTTTGCTTTTCCTTGTGTAGCCTGCTCCCTTGCATAGGTTTCAGTTGTCTTAAGGTAGCATTACCTCTTGTTTACATGCTCCCTACCTCCCTGACCCTGGGGCATTCACCTTACCTTCTGCCTCTCCTCACTCTCCTTATCTGGAGCCTGTCCTTACCCATGGCCCTGGTATCACTATTTGCTGCTATGACAATTGCAGGTTCCCATGCCTACCCTCCCCCTCCCTCTTTAACCTTCACAGCTCCCTTCCTTTTCTTATCACCTTCCTGACTTCCCTTGTTGCCCCTCTCACTCGTGTTTGTTCTTTTGCCTTCACCACACCACAGTGTCCAATCTTGACTATAACCTATATTTAGCTGCTCATGTGTGTATATAATACTCATGCACTACCACTGTCATTACCCTGTGTATTATATTTAGCCCTGTCTATGTTAATTAGTTATTTAAATATTGTGTGATTTTATTGTGTTCAATGTGCTGTGTATTGTTCCTGTATCCTGTCCAGGTCCATCTCGCAAATGAGCTTTGCTCAATGATGTTCACCTGGTTAAATAAAGATTTTGATTGATTTATAGTTATACTGTAGAAATGATTGCAAAAGGCTATTTGGAATTTAGGGGGTTAACCTGAGATGCAGTTTGAGCTCCTCTCAGGGTTGTTTGCAAACTCTTTTGCAGAGCTGTTAGCAGGGGACCAGCGTGGGACATTGCTCTCTTTTCAAGCCTGCTCTGCAAATAAACTGGCAAGAACATTTTGTGAGAAACATGGTGTCTCTTAATGAGTTCCCAGGCAAAGACTTATAAAATGAGTAGCAATACTTTTGCTAGAGCCAGAAGGAGAGACTAAAATTTGGAATTAGAGATACCCTCAGTTGAGGGACTTTGTTTTCTCTGCATTGCCTTTGTGAATAGTTATACTGAAAATTTTTCATTTTTTATTTTACTGTTATTGATAATAATAAAATGTTGCTTGTGTATTTTACAACTAATCCTGGTCTTCCTGTGCTTCCTGACCTGTGCCTCGATGACAGTATCCTGTTTTAGTTATTAAAGGAGCCCTACAGTCAAAATTACAAATATGTTGCGCAGAGTGTTTGATTTGTGTTTGTATGTAGTCCTAGTTCATCCTTTGCCTTTCATTTCCCACTCCATGCCTGTTTTTTTTTTTATTGCCACTCCATTCCTTCTCTCACCATGCCTCCTGTCTCATCTGAGAGGGATGATTGGAAAGCATTGATTGATTGAGTACTGATTTACTGTCCTGTCTGCAGCAACACTGTGCTGCTAAGAGTTTGTTCTGGCCTCATATAAATAACTCTTTTTAAGCCAAGTTTTTTGTTTTCTAGGTGGGTGTCTAGATCTAGCCAGTAGGAGTGAATGTTTTGTTTTGAAACACACAAATTCCCCCAGGTCATCAATGCTGTAATTAGTGAAGACTCTCACTGTTTCCTTAAAGAGTGGCTACGCAAGTATCTCTAAGGTGTTTGCCAAACTGTGAATGTAGTCTTTATTAGGCATGGGCCACCCGATGGGTAGCTAGGTTTGGTAGTGCAGATCTCGCTTATTTTTAGTCAGGTGAGGTAGTTCGGGAAAAGTACTGCCCTACCAAACTTGAAAGTGTAATTTTCTGGTCAGGTAATTTTGACTTGGGTAATGGGTCGGGTTTTAAAATATTTATTGTAGCTGGCCAGGGAGACTGTAGCGCGATGCACCAACATAATATCTTCATATCATGTGACCATTCTTGTATTGCAGGTTAGCATGTGGTCTGTGAGCTCCAATCAGCATGCACATCCACTGTGTGTAGGAGCTGTGCAGTGTGAGAGGTACACAGTTGGAGCCAGGAGTCATGTAGAACGGAGTGTTACACTGTTGTTCAGCAGATTGGCATGCAGCCCACCTCTACCATGTGGGAAGATTTAGGCCAGGAGACTGAAGCAGGAGTCAAATGAATAGTTGCTTCTGAGGCTGAGTGAACTACTAAAATAAAATAAAAAAAATCAAAATCATTGCAAGCAATGCAAATTACCCAACAGAAGAAAATGAAAGTAGAAAGGAAGGTAGCGGGAATCTGGAGTGAAAGATAAGAGGGTGTGCTCTCGGGTAGCCCCCAGCTTGGAAGACTTACTTTCTAATTCAGTTTTAAAGAAATACTTCTTGGACAGGGGTACATTTTTTTCTGACTTGCCCATGTGAAAAAATAAATCAGTGGGGTGGAATAAAAAGAGAGAATACCAGCAGACAGCAGCCTGCTGTTTAACCCTCTTTTAAATATTTGAAATAATAAAAGGAGTACTCCTTATAACATGGATCTGATCAGGCTTTCATCAGTATTCTAATCTGTTTTTGTATGTCTGTTGTCTTTTTAGGCACAAGAAAAAAGTGATCTTCAACAAGAAGGGTTAAAAAATAGCTAAGAATACTGATAAAACCTGGTCCGAGCCCTAGTAAAAGGAGAACTTCTTTTATTATTTCAAATATTTAAAAAAGGATTAAAGCAGAAGAGTGAAGGGGCAATCTAAAGTTAAATAAAAAAGTACAGGTCAGAATTTTCACCGCTATCTTGCACTGCTTTAATTTATGCAGTAGTAAAATGTTTGACATCCGCAGCCTCTTCAAGGTTTTTTGTATGTTCATGGAGTGGCTGAAATGACCACATATTTTTCTTGCAAGACCTGACAGGTTTTCAGCATTTCTGTTTCTGTTTAAGAAATGATAGATGAGAAGATTTAAACAATGCGTGAAAGTTGATATATGCATGGTAGCTGCCATCTCTAACGGCTTTGACTATACTGCCACCGTTATCTGACACTATGAACCCTGGAGATAGGGAATACAAGTGAGCCATTTCTGGAATTGTTTCTGCAGCTCATGCAAAATATTGATTTCAGTGTGGTTTTCCTCAAAAGTGGTGACATAATACACCCTGCTTCCTACTGACTACAGTAGACCAGGAATTATTACTTTAAAACAGAAATAGAGAATTTGCTGGAAGATAAGGACCTCTTGGCCTACCCAGTCTGCCCATTTATCCCTGCCTGCAGTATCATTGCAGATCCTACTTGGTCTCCGGTCTGTTATCCCCCCAACCCCTTCATTTCCCCTAAGATCCCCTTGTGCCTATCCCATGCCTTCTGGAACCCACCACTATTTTTGGCCCCACCACCTCCTCTGCTGGAAGGCTGTTTCAGGAATCCACCACTCTTTCAGTGAAGAAGTACTTACATAGATACATAGACAGTGTCGGCAGATAAGGGCCTATGGCCCACCCAGTCTGCCCATTTGAGCTTGTAAGTTCAGTTTATGTTTTTCTAGAAGTCTGTTGCCCCTTAACCCTGACCTCCAGAATTCCTTTATGTCTATCCCATGCATTCTTAAATCCTGTGATTGTTTCAACCCCCACCACTTCCTCTGGCAGGGTGTTCAACTTGTCCAGCACCCATTCTGTGAAGAAATTCTTCCTCATGTTTCCTCTGAATCATCCTCCATCCAACTTCATCCCATGCCCTCTAGTCCTGGAACATCTTTTTCACTTAAAAATAGTGTATTCCTGCACCGTTCCTCCCTGTGAGATACTTGTATGTCTCTATCATATCCCCTCTCTCCCTCCTCTCCTCCAGGGAGTACATGTTCAGTTCCTTCAACCTGTCTTCATAGGACTTGTGATGCAATCCATGCACCATGTTTGTTGCCCTCGACTGAACCTTCTCTACCCTGTCTATGTCCTTACGTAGGTATGGTCTCCAGAACTGTACACTGTACTCCAGGTGGGGCCTCACTAGTGTCTTGTATAGCGGAATTATGACCTCCCTTTTCCTGCTGGTGATGCCCCTGCCTATACATCCCAGCATCCTATTTGCTTTACCTGCTGCCTTTTCACACAGTTTCCTACCTTGAGGTCATCAGAGATGATAGCCCCAAGATCCCTTTCCTGCTTGGTGCATGCTATATCCTCACCCCCAACTGATATATTGTGCCAGGTTTTGTGCCCCATATGCATTATCTTGCACTTCTTTGCATTGAATTTCAACTGCCAAACCCCTGACCATTCTTCAAGTTTCTGCAGGTCCCTTCTCATTCTGCCTACACCCTCTGGTGTGTCTACTGTGTTACAGAGCTTTGTGTCATCAGCGAACAGTGAAATTCTGCCTTCTAGGTCCTGTGCAATGTCACTGATGAAGATGTTGAATAGGACTGGTCCCAGCACTGATCCCTGTGGTACCCCACTGGTCACTCTTCCCTCTGTGGAGTGACAGACATTTACCACCTGTGTCCTGCCACCTAGCCAGTTGCCTACCCACCACACTACTGTCCTGCCCACACCCATATTCCCCAGTTTGTGTAATAGTCTTCTGTGTGGCACAGTGTCAAAGGCACAGTGTCAAAGGCCTTGCTGAAGTCCGGATAGGCCATGTCCACTGCCCTCCCCTGATCCACCTCCCTAGTCACCCAGTCAAAAAATTCAACGAGGTTGGTCTGACATGACCTCCCCCTGGTGAAACCATGCTGCCTTGGGTCCTGTAGTCCATTGACAACCAGGTGTTCCACCAATCTCTCCTTCAGTAGTGCTTCCATGATCTTCCCCACTACCGAGGTGAGGCTGACTGGTCTGTAGTTCACTGCTTCCTCTTTGTTCCCACTTTTGTATAAGGGGACTACATCTGCTGTCCTCCAGTCTTTGGGTACCTCCTGTTTCCAGTGATCGGCTAAACAGGATAGCCAGAGGTTCAGCCACCACCTCTCTTAGTTCTTAGGACCTGGGTGCACCCCATCTGGCCCCATTGCTTTATCAACTCTTATTACTTCCAGTTCCTTCAGGACCCTTTCTGGTTAAAGGGACTTGTGTCCATTTCTGCACCATTCTCACCCTTGTACTCCCTTCAGACCCATTACCCTCCTCTTCCTCAGTAAAGACTGAGCAGAAATACCTGTTCAATATGTCAGCTTTACTGTTGTCATCCTCCACGTGGCCCCATCCTCCCCTTCAGTCTCACTATCCCTCCCTTTGTCTTTTCTTTTTTACTTATGTACCTGCAAAGGTTTTGTCCCCTCACCCACTGATTTTGCAATGTGTTCTTCTGTCTGAGCTTTGGCTTCCTTTACTGACCTCTGCCTCCCTTTGCTTCTCCTGGTATTTCTTCCTATCCCCTTCTGCCTATGTCTTTTTGTATTGCCTGAATGCAGTCTTTTTGGCTTTCATTTTCTTTGCTACCTCTTTGGAAAACCATAATGGTCTCCTCTTCCTTTTACTTTTGCTAACCTGCTTAATGCATAATTCTGTTGTTCTTGTAATCCCCATTTTTAATACTGCCCACTGTTCCTCAACCCCTGATTCCTGTCCCATTCCCCTTAATGCCTCTTTCAAGTGTCTCCACATTTTTCCAAAGTCTGCCCCCTAAAATCCAGGATATATGTTTTTGTGTGGTTTGGTTCTGCTCTTTCTTTGCTTTCAAACCACAATGACTGGTGGTCACTGTTCCCCAGGTGCTCCCCCACTGTTACCCCATCACACTGTCCCTGTTTGTGAGCACAAGGTCCAGTATTGCCTTCTGCCGAGTTGGTTCCATGACCAGTTGCTTGAGGAAGGCACCCTGAAGGGAGTCCAGGATAAATCTGCTCCTAGTTGATGCTGCTGCTGGGATGCTCCAGTCCACGCCTGGAATATTGAAGTCTCCAACCAGTACTACCTCTCACCTTGTCTGCCATCCTTTGGATGGCTAGCATCAACTCCTATCTGTTTCTTCCTCTCTAGGCTGGTGGTCTATAGACCACACCTGTGCGGATGACTGGCCCCATTTTCCTTTCCAGCTTAACCCATAGTATCTCTCCCCCATTTTGTCCCTCCTGGATCTCTGTGGCCCTTATGTCATTTTTCACATACAATACCACTCCTCCTCCCTTCCTGCCTGCTCTGTCTCTTCTGAATATGTTGTAGCCAGGTATGGCCATCTCCCAGTCGTGGTTATCATTACACCAGGTTTCAGTGATGGCCATAATGTCGAGGTCTGACTGCACCATGACAGCCTCCAGATCTTCCGTCTTGTTGCTAAGGCTCCTGGCATTTGCACACATGGCTTTCCATGATTTGACCTCCCTAGACTGTTTTGCTGTTCTACTCCAGACCCTTCTTTGGTTGTCCTTTATCCCTGGTTCTCCTTGCTGTCTGCCCTTCTGCTGAATTTTGCCCCTTTTCTGCCTATCCACCTCTTGGGCACTAATCTCCATCTTTTGCACAGTGCTTTGCAGAGTTAGCCCTCCTCTGGTTCACTGATTCCACTGCTAGCTGTGGGGGTGAGCAAGTAGGTAACCTCCTTGCTGGCCTGCCACCCCTTTGCTAGTTTAAATGCTTGTCAATGTAGCATTAAACTTATCATTGAGTGCTTGAGTCCCTCCAGGATAGATGCAGGCCGTCAGGCTTGAACAAACCTCCATCCCTCCAGATGGGTCCCCAATCACCAATGAATCCAAACCCTTCCTCACAGCAGCAGTTCTTCAACCATGAGTTAAAGTTCCTGGTGCATGCACTCCTATGCGCTCCCTTGCCTCTCACAGGTAGTACTTCTGAGAAAGTGACTGAAGTAGCTACTTGCTTGAGACCCCTCCCCAAAATCACGCACTTGGGGCACTCAAGTCTCTCCTGAATTTACACGCCTCAGGCTCGTATCACGTTCTCTTGTTCTTGAGCGCCTTTTTTTCTGAAAAATACTTCCCTCCTGTACCTTTATTTAAAGGTCTCTATCATAACCCCCCTTTTCCAGTGTGTACTTATTCAGGTCCTTAAGTCTCTTCTTGTAGGGCTGCTGGTGTAGACCCCAAATCATTTTAGTTGCTCTTCTGTGGACCACCTCCACTCTGTCCATGTCCTTCTGGAGATGTGGTCTCCAGAAATGGCTGCAGTACTCTAGGAGGGGTCTTACTAGTGATCTATACAGAGGCAACTCTACCTCCCTCTTCTGGTGATGCCCTTCCCTGTGTATCTCACCATCCACTGGCCCTCCCAGCTACCTTGTCGCACTGCTTGGCCACCTTTAGGTCATCCAGTATGAATATCCCCATGTCTCTTTCCTGCTTGGTAGTCGTAAATCATCCCACATATTTTGTACCCTGCCCCCTTGGTTTCTGTGCCCCAAGTGCGTGATTTTGCAGTTTTCCACATGAAATTCAGTTGCCATACCCTTGATCACTCCTCAAGTTTTCTCAGGTCACTGTTCATCCTTTCCACCTCCCCCCAACCAAGTGTCCACTCTACTGCAGATTTTGGTGTCATCCACAAAGAAGCAGACCTTCCATTCCAGACCCTCTACAGTGACACTTATAAAGACATTAAAGAGGACCGGTCCCACCAGTGATCCCTGAGGTACCCTGACTGTCGCACTCCCCTCCTTGGAGTGAACTATGTTTACCATCACCCTCTGTCGCATATAACCTAACCAATTTCTTACCCAGTTTGCCACCTTTAAACCCACCCCTAAGCAACCCAGCCTGCTTATTGGTCTCTTGTGTTGAACAGTATCAAATGCCTTACTGAAATCTAGTAGGCAGTGTCCACCACTCCACTGTAATCTAGTTCCTTGGTCACCCAGTCAAAGAAATCTATCAGATTTATTTGACATGACCTCCCCACCCCAAAAAAAAAAAAAAATCCATGCTGCCTTATGTCCTGTAGCACTTTGGATTCAAGATATTCCACAATCCTTTACTTCAGCAGCGATTCCATTAACTTCCCCACCACCGATGTCAGGCTAACCGGTCTATAATTGCCAGCTTTCTCCCTGCTACCACACTTGTGTAGTAGAAGTACATCTGCCCTTCTTTAGTCCTCTGAAACTATTCCTTTTTCCAGTGCGCTCTTAAATAGGACTGTCAGTGGTGCAGCCAGTACCTCCCTGAGCTCCCTTAATGTCCTTGCATGCACTCCATTTGGCCCCATTGCTTTGTTCACTTTGGGGTCTATTCACAAGCGTGTGGATTGCCAACGTGCCACATATATGAAGCGCATAGGCAACATTAAGTTGGAATGCCACGTAGCAGGAGTCCAGCAGACCCCTGGTGTCATTCATGGTAGGTGTGCAAGCCTCTTGCACATGCAGTTCCCCCAGCCGCCTATGCAGCTACATGCAGTGGGTGGTCCAGGGGCATGCCCACACTCCGCGCCATTCACTAAGGCACAGGGAGCCGGGCAGGGTGGGTGCATGTTAGGCAAAGGGGGAACCCTGCCATAACTTTTACATGCCCCCCCAACAGATACCTGCTGGTTGCGATGGAAACTGGGACCCCCAACATGCTGCCGCCTCAGCCCACAGGGTTTTCAGGGAAGGCTGAGGGCAGCCATTCAGGCATTTACCCATTGGTGTCGACTTGCTGGGGTCCGCGCCTTTCCAGGATCTCCTGCATGTGTGCAGCAGGGGATCCTCTTCAGGACCCAGGACACATAAATGATTGGATACCTGCCTGACTCCCACGATCCTCTTCCATGCAGCTGTGTTACACTTCCCCGCACAGCTGCATACGGTGGGGGAGGGGACACAGACAGGCAGGCGGCGATGGTGAATACCGGTCAGTGCGTGCTTGTCCTGGGGTGTGGAGCTGCATGGGCTGTGTACACACGAGTCGCGCATACAACCCATGCTTTCGGGACTAGGGCTGTTTTAGATTAGTAAGTCACTTCAGGAGTCTCATCTCTGAAAAAGGACTACCGTCCACCTCCCTCTGAAGCTACTACTATTTTCTTGTGGCCTCTCCCTTTTTCTTTACTCTATGAACACTGAACAAAAGTATTTATTTAAGATGTCTGCCTTTTCCTGGTCCCCCTCTGTACAGTTCCTGACCCCCGCTACTGCCTGCCTGGGCTGTTCTCTCTTCCATTTGTGCAGTCATACTACTTACCGCTCTCCCTGCTTCTCACTGTTTCCCCGATGCACTTTGGTGCCCTCCTTCCTATGTGTCTCCTTATACCTTCTGAATGCTACCTTTTTCAGCACCTTTTTCAGGAACCACAGCGGTCTCTTTTTCCTCTTGCGTTTGCTTACTTGCTTGATGCAGATGTTTGTTGCCCTCACTCTGGCTCTTTTTTATCTCCACCTACTGTTCCTCCTCCCACCCAGAGCACCACCCCCCAACCAGATCACCCCTGAAGCATTCGCCCATCTTTATAAAATCTGACCTCCTGAAATCCAGGACCCTTGTCACTGAGTAGTTTGACTCTGCAGCTGTCCTTATATTGAGCCACACTGTATGGCAGTCGCTGGTCCCCAGGTGGCCTCCAACCTTGATGTCTGCAACACTGTTTCTGTTAGTGAATACCTGGTCCAGTATTGCCCCATCACAAGTGGATTCAATGACTAGTCAGAAAAACAGAGCCGCAGTAGACCTCATGGGTGCTCAGTGACCATATTCAACCATAGAAAAAGAGCAGTCATGGCACTCCAACCACACAATTATGCTGTCCGCCACAAGCTGAGTTTGACAAAGTGCATACAGTTTATTTTCTCACCATACAGGAACAATTTGAAATACAGCTGAAATGCAGCCTGCATGGCTGTTACAGGAGCCCACAGATGAAACCTCTAACATTTCACCAAGTCATTGGCTTTTACAAAGAAAAAATTGATAAGCGTGCACACCCTTTTTACAGGCCCAACTGCCGTGGTCACATGACAACAACTTAAAGTGATATAGTGCATTTACAACCAACATTTCATTAACACTTTTTTAGGTGATCGCACAGTCTGTACAACATTACCAATTTAAAATTGCTCACTTTTAATTGATGTAAATACTATAAATAGTCAGTAAAAAAAACCTTTTTATGTAACCATTATAATCTGTAAAACAATTGTCTTGGTATGTGATAATTTCACTCCACTCCCCAGCTCCCTAACCTCCCTCTGCACTATCTTAGCCCCATCCCTAGTCAGGTTATGGGTTCAGAGGTGGACAATGACATCAGCTCACTCTTCTGTCTGGCTGCCCTAGCAATCCCCAGGATCCAATTCCCATCCCTCTGGGCCATGGCATCACATAGGTACCTGACCTCCCTCTCCACCTCCCTTCCTATTCCCAGATCTAGCCCCCTGACAATTGAATCTCCCACCAGAAGTTGCTTTCTTCTCCTCTGGGGTTCTCTCTCACTCTCCTTGGGATCTCCTCTGCGGATGACTCCCATATCAACTCTGGCCACTACCACAGGTGTCACTTCCTGGCAGTTCCACCTCACCAGAGTGGTGTAGGAATTTTGTAAAGATACTGGTTGAGGAATGTGCCTCTGATCCACCACCTCCACCCTGCCAGAGCCCACTATCCCAACCCTTCCAGAGCACACCATAGTCCAGCCATTGTTCCTCCCTTGTATCCTCTGCGGTAATAGTGGCAAAGCTGGTGGCCTCTGGGTGGGGGAGGAGGTTTTCCAAAATCTAGCCAACTTAGCCTGGAGTCTGGTGACCTCATTCCTCAACCCAGAGAGGTGCACTTTCTGGCCGAAATCTTACACAGTGAGCTGTAACACTCATGTAGCCAATTGTTTGGTTTCTGGGCCTTGTATCTATCATTAATATGAAACAACTTCGCCTCAGAGTGTTTCAATTCCCTAATGACTTCAGTACACGCCAAGTCATACAACTGTGGAACAGCCTTTTGTCAAAAAGTATGTTTGACAGGGTATGGTGTACTGTGATTCAGTCCAGTGCATGAACTTGAGGAAACCTTTTTGGGCAACAAAAACAAAAAGGAGTTGCCAGTTGACCAACAACTCTGCAGTTGATCTATTTAAGTGCTTGCATGTTTGATGCTTATAGGTAAATGTTAATGCCCTTGCAACTGTTTCTTTCACTGCTAGTTGACAAGATATTTTTGATTTGCTTGAGAATGTATGTTTTCTTTTTTACACCTTTATCATGCAGAGCACTACTGTGGGATTTTCCATTTCTTGAAGGTGTCAGAAAATATTCCATGTTTGTCTGAGATGACAGCAGTGACACATTCACAGATTCAATGTCACTTACTGCTTCTAATTCATTGTTATCATTGTGGTCACTGCCAGCACCATCTCCACAATAGCCCATGCCAAGTACACTGCCCCTTTTTACCTTGCCACACTCGATTGTGTGTTTTGCCTTTCCTCATTGTCGTATCATTACTGATGTGCCAGTCAGTGTCCCCTTTTCATGACTGATGCTGTTTCTGCAGATTGCATACAGCTCAAGTTGAGAGTAGAGGTGGGCAAAATTATTAAATTCTGAATTCACAGAATGTTTGTGAAATTCCGCAAATTTTCATGAAATTTCATGAACTTCTTTGGAATTTTCTGAAATGTTTTCATTGGCCATAATGCAGTCCATATTAAAGCTAGGAATCTGAAAATTAGTATGAATATTGTCTGGCACAAATGTGTGCAAAGTTTCATTACATTTGGATGAAGGGCGGGGAAGTTATAGGGTCTCCAAGTCTAGCGATTTAATATTCATGTGAAAATTTCTGAAAATATTTCTGTGCTTACAACTTAGCCACCTTTAGAGCTACATAATTGAAAACTTAGATGCACACTTTCTTGAAAGATTCAGAGAAACTGCTAAATAGAGATTGTAAGGTTCATCTATGACCTGCCTCTCGACATGACTTCCAGGGGCTCGCTTCTGAACCCGGGTCGTCAGCATGGCAGCATGACGTTTTGATGCTGGACCATGGTGGTTGCCTTAAAGGCTAATATTTAGAGTCAGTGAACCTAACAATATTGGTTATATTCTGTTCTGTAGTTTTAAACTAATAAGATCTTAAAATTCTGCAGTTTACGTAATTGTGAAATGTAATTTTAAAATGTCTGAAAGTTTGGAGGCTTGTAACTCAGTCACCTTTAAAGCTAGAGATCTGAAACTTGGTACACTTCTGTATGGGTACTAGGACAGCCAGTGTACCAACATTGATGCAGTGCAGACAAATACTTTTTAAATTAGATGGAAATAACCTAAATCACAATTTTGTGAACATTTTGCAAAATGTTCGTGGAAATTTCACAAAATCTTGCAGAAGCGAAATTAGCATTTTGCCAGAACTCCTCTGGCAGAAGATAAAATTTGCCCATCCCTAGTCGAGAGTTGTTTGCAAGTTCAATATAGAATAAATTCCACACTAAAGATTTACCTTTTTTACTTTGTGTCGGGGTGCCTGCCACTATTATTTGTGCAGTCAAGTGAACTTTACAGAACCCTACACCACCCTCTACTTATTCAGATAATCAAAAATTAAGCAATAAACCATGACAGGGTGTGGGATATGCTGGATTTATCCATGGCTGGTGTGGTTTGGCCATGAGGCTGCAGGCCGAGTGGTCAAACCAGGCCAGCCGTGGGTAAATACCAGCATAACCTACATCATGGAGAGGTTTATAGCAATTATACAATGTCCCCCTTCCGTTTTTGTGTAAAACAAATAATGAAGAATGAAGTTTTTTGATACTTTAAATAAATTTTATTGAATTTGTTGTTGCGCCCAAAAAAGTAGTTCCCCTTACTAGGTAAAATATTGGGGAGATGAGTGGCTGGGAGAGACAAAGGCATCATGACAGTATCATTAGTATAGGCTCCTGCAACAGATGCTGTCATGTGTTTATTGCATTTTACTGTTCTCTTTTTTCCACTTCAATTTTGCAGCAGAGATGATGAGCTGGGAGAGCGACAGGCATCTTGTCAGCACCATTCAGTAAGTAGAAGAGCTGGTGCTAACCTGTACAATGCCTGACACTGATTCAGGGCACTATCTATTACTTCAGGCAGGTGGGGGTTGTTGCTCCGAGAGTGTGTGTGAGCGGCTTCTTTCGGTGAGCAGTGTTACAGTCTTCAAAGAAAGAGCTTGCATTTTCATTGCAGTGTAGAGGGGTCGGAGGTCACAGAGTTCTCGGCAGTAATGGCTGCAACTGTGAACTTTTGGAGGGCTCCTATATTGCAGTGCTGTTACTGTCCTGTCAGTCACTGGTTTCATCAGTTATGGGAAGAGAGGCTGAAGAGATCATGCTTTAGGAGAAGAGGAAGTAGAGATTTTATTGTTATGTTCAGCAACGGAGAGCGAGCAAGCAGTGATTAGTACGCATCTCGCAGGATGGAAGCACCACTTGTGCTCGTCAACAACTTCCCAACCTGCACAGTGATGGCACAATACCGACAGGTATTCAGTCGTCACAAAGGAAGTGTTTCTCGTCGGGTTTTGCCTCACCGCACTCCCTCAACTCCAGGTCGGAGTTGTTTCAGGATGGGGCAGAACACCGGGAGAAGCCACGTCACTGAAAATGGACCATTACAGCGACTGTTGCTGTAATGGTCTGTTTTGGGGTTTTGCTCTCCTAGTGTCGCTCACAAGTGGACCACCATCACAGGACAGACTCGAAGCCACCATTTGATTTTGCCCTGTATTCCATTTGATATGCACCTTATTATCTGAAGTTAATTTAGCGCATTGGGAAATGTAAGGAGCTTGGGGAGGAGGGAGCTCATGAGAAATAGAGCCTCCAGTCCCTTTACTGTGTAGTTCTGCATCTCGCCGTCATTGCCGTGTTTGCGAGTCCTGGCTTTCTGGTGCTCGTAGTGATCTCCAGTGGAGTCTCTGATTCAGCTGATTGGCTTGGCACCTTTTCCCGTTGGTATATCTTAGGATTTACAATGGGTAAAAGGTGGCAGTTAGCCAGTCAAATTCAAGAATTCTCAGCCCCATTGTATAATCAAGCAATAAACCATGACCAGGGGTTAGACTATTAGTCTCTTTATAATTTCCTAGGGGCATAATGTTGCAAGACGCACAGCTGTCTGCCATATTGCCCCTGTGGGGTGATGAACTGACTGTTAATCTGACTTCCAGGAATGCCTTATTTGTAGTGTAAAAAAATGTATTCTAAAAGAAAAGTGTTACAAGCAGGTAGTATACATGGGTAGACTAGATGGTCCACATGGACCCCATCTGCCGACACATTCTATTTCTATGTACCTTTGGAATGTATTCCTTATGGAGAGGAAGAGTTCTTAATAAAACAGTTCATCTACCAACTTTTTAGGAATTTTATTCATTTATTTATTTATTTATGTGAATATTGGTAACCAGGGGAGATACTTTAAGCCAAAGCTCGTTTCCAGGTGTGTTCTGAGGGAAGGGAACAGAGGAAGAACAGTGGCAGAATTCATAAATAGAAAACTGTGGAACAACATTTGATAAAAAGTTTTTACAAAAGTAGAATAAATACAAAAAAATCATATGTGCCTATAATACAGTGCTATACAGCTCAAACAGAACACATAACAAGTGTACAATCATAAGTGGAAGAAATACACAATGAACAAGAACACTGTTGACAACAGGTGATTGACCTGAAGGGTGAGTTGTTCTCTGACCTTGTGAAGAATTGCTGTCTGTATATAGTCTTGATGTATGATGTACTTGAATTTTGATGCCATATTTACTGTTTTTATGTCCTAGGTTCCATCAGGAGACATTTGGATTTTGCACCTTGAATGTTTTGCTTCTGTTATGGCATTATCTAAATTGTGGGATGAATCTTTTCATACCTAATGAAATGAATATAGCCAACTGACACTAGCAATTTTGGTAGTAAAAATAGCATTTGCTAATATTCTTGGCCATTGGATTTGTTAACTAGCCTATTATACAGCTATTATAAAGTAATATTTTTTGTTAATAATTGTTACTATCAAATTAGCTATAACCGACAGCATACTTTCTGGCCATTTTTTTTGGATTAATGTAATTTTGCTTTTAATCACTCCTTTCACTATGCACTTAAGCACTTGTATTGTGTATTGCACTATAATTATACGAACATACAAAATTTGCCAGCAGATAAAGGCCTAGAGGTCTATCAAGTCTGCTCGAATGTGCAGCTAGCACCCCTTATTCTGCAGCTGCCCCTTCCTTCCACCCTTCCCCTTCATTAACCCTCCCCCTTGTCCTGTCCCATCCTCGTTTGAAGCAGTCCACTGTTCTACTGCATACCACTTCAGCAGGTAACGCATTCCACCCAGCCACCACCCTCTCTGTAAAAAAGTGTCTCCTCATCTCCCTCCTGAACCTTCCTCGCTCCAGTCTCATATCATGGCCCCTGGTGGCCCTCCCCTCCCTTACTTTGAACAGCCCATCTGTACCCGTCTTGTTTATTCCTTTCATGCATTTAAAGGTTTCAATCATATCACCCCTGTCTCTCCTCTCCTACAGTGAGTACATGTTCAACTCCTTCAACCTCCTCTCATATGATAAGTCCCCCAGCCCCTTGATCATCTTTGTCGCTCTGCGCTGCACCCCCTCCAGTAACTTAATGTCCCTCTTCAGATACGGACGCCAGTACTGCACGCAGTACTCCAGGTGTGGTCTAACTAATGACCTATACAGTGGCAGAATCACCTCCTCCCTCCTCGAGGATATACCCCTTGCAATGCAACCCAGCATTTTGTTGGCCTTTGCAGCTGCCTACCTACATTGTGCCAAGTTGTTCATTGACACTTCTCCTCCTCTGTCTGGGCTAGCTGCACTCCCCCCAGCTGGTAACTCCTCCTTGGGTTCTTCATCCCAAAATGCAGCACCTTGCACTTTTTGGCATTAAAGCCCAGTTGCCAGGTGTCTGACCAGGTTTCAAGCTTCGCCAGATCATCCTGCAACCCCTGCCATCCCCTAGGTCATCCACCACCGCCTACCTTGGTATCATCAGCAAACAGACTGATCTTGCTCTTGATGTTCCATGATATGTCTGGTGAATATCCCAAACAACACTGGTCCCAACACTGAGCCCTGTGGAACACCGCTCATCACTGCCCTTGGGTGTGAGAGCTCCCCACCCACCACCACACCATCTGTTGCCTTCCTGCAGCCAGTTTACTACCCATCTCACCAGCTTTGCACCCGCCCTGTGCCTACTAACTTCCTTCCCAGCCTTCAATGGCACTGGGTTGAATGCCTTACTGAAGTCCAGATACAGGACATCCACTGCATGGCCCCTGTCCAGTTGCCTAGTTACCCAGTCATATAACTTTACTAGGTTGGTTTGGCAGGATCTGCATATATGAAGCCATGCTGTCTGCTGTCCTGTATTCCTTTGGCCTCTAGGAGGCCACCAGCCTCCTTCAGGATAGTCTCCATTAGCTTACCCACGATGGATGTGAGGCTCACTGGTCTGTAGTTTCCCAGTTCATCCTTGGGGCCACTGTTGTGGAGGGCACCACAGGCCATCCTCCAGTTCTGGGGTACACACCCCAATGTAGTGAGACATTAAATAGGTCTGCCAAAGGTGCAAGGACCTCTGCCAGCTCCTTCAGTACCCTGGGTGGATGCCATCTGGGCCTGGCGCCTTGTCCACCCTCAGTGCCTTCAAACCCTCTCGAACTCTGCTCTCCATGATTTCCCCATCTGTCACCACTTCCCCCTGCTTCTGCCATTTCTCCCACCTTGGGTGTCACCCCCTCTTCTCTTTAGTAAATACTGAGCAGAAGTACTCATTTAGTGCTTCCGCCTTATCGCACCCTGCTTCCACCAACCTCCCTCCTTCCTAATCCTTACTATGTGGTCCTTACAGCTCCTTTTCTCCCTGATGTGCCAAAGAAGTCCTTCTCCCCTTCTTATGCCTTGTGCCAGCCTAAGTTCGTGGATGCTTTGGCTCCCACTGCTCTTTGTCACCTCCTTCGATTCTGTCAAGTACTCCCTGTCCTCCCCCCTCCCTGTTTTCTTGTACTTCCTAAAGGCAGCTCTTTTCCTCCTTACCTTTCAATGACCTCCTTGCTCAACCAGATCGGCTTTCTAGCCCTAGCCTTCTTGTTCTTGGGCTTTGCAGCAGGTTTTGGTTGCCTCCACTATCCCCAGCTTTATGAGCTCCCACCTCTGGTTAGTGTCCATACTAGATTGAATTCTGGCCAGGTACCCTTTTACCACTTCCCCCATCCTCCCAAAGTCGGCCCTCCTGAAGTCCAGCACTATTGTGCCAGATTCCACTCCTTCTTTGCCCATATCCAGTGTGAGCCATACTGAGCGGTGGTGACTCCCTGACAGCGGTTCCTCCACTGTAAGTTCTCTCACAAAGTCCCCATTTGCCAGCACAAGGTCAAGGGTATTTCCTAATTATAATATCAACACTGTCACTTTTAAAAATTAAAGTACTTGACAGGGAGTGTAACTTACAAACAGGACACACCCCTAAGGAGGCACGCATGTGCAAAACTGGTAGGGTTTTTGTTCCTTGTGGTAGCCCTTGTCGCTTCTTCCGGGACTTGGTTTTATACAATAAACCTTTGTATTTCATTTTGAAATCCTGGTGACAGTGCCATCTTTTTTTTGCCTTTGCTTACTTTGTAAAGGAGGGAGAAGATTGTGTTGATGTGGTAGTGAAACATGGCAGTGACCCAACCGGCTGCTTACCAGAATAGTTAAGGCTTGGTACGGGGGGGGGGGTAGTCAGGAGAATGGTAACAGGAACTGGGGGTTGGAGTTTCAACTGGTGAGGTGCCTGAGAGAGCCAGTGGATGGGGAGAGTTGGAGGAAGGAGAGCAGTTGGTTCCAAAGTGAGAGAAGTTGACAGAAGGCAGATGGCCCGGGGTAAGCATTGGCAAAAGTGCAGTGGTCCCTTGAATGGGGGAACAAGAAGCAGAGGGGCACTTGGTAGAGGAGAGGTAAGAGGGAAGGGAGCCAAACCAGTATTTGTATATGAAGGAGGTACAGTGAGCCTGGTGACATAAGGGCAGAGCGAGGATAGATAGGGAGGAATTTAGTGAACAATGGTGTGTGCAAGGGGGGATTTTGTAGTAAAGTGGCAGAATTAGTAGCAGAGCATGTCCAGTCTGACAAGGGAAGTGGAATGGGTAGTACCACAGACCACATCTGCATAGTCAAGGACAGGAAGCACCATTTTGTTAACAAACTGCCTGCGGACATGCCGGAATAAGCAGTCTTTGTTGCAGTACAGTGCACCAAACTTGGGATGTAGTTCTGCTTTGATGGCGTTGATGTGGGCTGAGAAGTGAAGCTTGCTGTCTGGCCACACTCCAGGGCACTAGAAATCCTGAAATGTTTCAAGAAGTGTGCCATCCAGAGTGGTGAAGACAGGAGAGGCAGAGACTCTGGCCAGTTTCTGACTGGTACCAAATGTCATGGACATCATTTTTTTGTGTTGACTCTGAGTTGGTTGGATTGGAACTAGTGCAGAACATTGTTGAAATCCTGCTGGAGCAGGGCTTCCCACAGCTGTGCTGGAGGGACCAGAGGTGAAGATGACTGTGTCATCAGCATACATATGTATATGGTAGTTGGTACAGGCAGCGGGGATGTACTTCAGGAAGATGGAGAAAAGGATGGGAGGGACCCAGGAGAGAGCCCTGTGAGATCCCAACCTGAACAGGAAGGAAGGTGACAGGGCAGCTCCAACCTTGTACCAATTGTTGTCAGTCCATTAGGTAGGAAGAGAACCAAGCAACAGAGGGAGCTGAGAGGCTGGCAGAGTTCACCTTGTCAGGAGGAGTTAATGGGACACCAAATCGAAGGCTTTGGCCAGATCAATGAATATAGTGGCCGAAATGTGCCCCTTATCCAGCATGGAGAAAATGGTGTCTGTGATCCACAGTGATGAGAAGACAATGGTATGGAGCATCCAGAAACCACACTGGATGGGTGAGAGGAAGTTGGAGGATGAAAGGAAGTCAAGGAATCTAGAATGGACCAGTTTCTGCTGCAGCTTTGAGAGAGCTAGGAGGAGAGAGATGGGACGAACGTTGCCAGGGGAGTAGGGGAACCCCTTTTATGAAGTACAATAACTAGCCAACTTGCAGAATTGAGGAACATCACTGAAGGAGAAGGAAAGGTTAAGTATGTTAGTGAGACGAGCTGCAGTGGCAGTGGAGCTTGGGTTCCAGACTATCAGGGCTTACCTTTGCTGGATTGAGGGAGGAAAGGGAAGGCAGTGTTTCCTGAATGGTGACAGAGGGAATAGTAACCTGGTGATGGGTGGAGTGGGGTTAGGAGCAGCAGTGGAAGGAGAGGAGCCTTGAGTGTGAGAAGCAGGGAGGGCACAGGTTGTGAAGAACTTGTTGAAGTGAGCAGCAACAGAGGTAGGATCAGACACAGATGAACCATTAACTACAAGGATTGGGGGAGCAGACTGGACAGGGGGTCAAAAAGGGAGTGAATAACTTCCCAGAATTTAGTTGGGGAGTTAAGGTTTTTCTGAGGTTAGCCTTGAAACAGTGTAATTTCGCGGCCCAGACAGCCTTCGTACAGGTATTTCTCAGAGCCCTGTAAGAGGTGAGGTCAGGTTGAATGGTGGTTCAGAATCAGAATGCATCACTCTAGTCATTCAGCCTTGCTAGAGGATGGAACTAACAGGAAGAATGGTGTGTCTTGGTGATCAGGCTGTACATGACAGTGTAATACAGATAAATGTAAGGCTTTCAAATGCTGACAGTCAGACTGCAACATTTCTGAGACTCTTTTTTTTTTATAATTGTTATTCATACTCTAGTCTTACTTTTAGCATTGTTTCTGCACTCGCCTTAGGCCTTGCAGCAGCATCCAGTCCTGCCTCCTCATCCGAACTGCCAACCTCATCATCATTTCCACCATCAGAATTGGAAGAATTAGGAGTGCCCTTATGTGAGACATACCCTGGGTTATCCCATTCCCACTCCCCACCATTCTGCACCACCAGTCTCTGTCTCAGCATCTGAGCTTTCATTTGAGGAGGATTCCTCCTTGCATGCTGCTTCAGCATCTGGAAATATCTAGGCGCATGTGGCTGAAGTCCAAGTCTCCACAGGGGACTTGGACTTCAACCTCGGTGGATATGGGAAATTGACACAGACACTAAGAAATCCTTCACAAAAGAACAGAAATTGAGGTGAAATGAACTGGGTCAAGACTGCTGACACTGGAGGTGCTGGGAACTTGATCTTGGACTACTGACGCTGGAGGTGCTGGGGATTTGGACTTGAGATTGATGACTTGGACTTGAACGTGGTGGCTATGGTTTGCACATGCTTTATTATTTCTAAAAAGTCTTGACTGTGGGTTGGGGCTGGAGCGGGGGTGAGGGTCGGGGGCCCAAAAAATACATAAGGGTGATTTTAGGATTGTATCTAAGTATCATGGAAGAAATGGTAGGGCAGCACAGAGGGAGGGGTGACCAGGGGAAGGGGATCTTTGGCAGGGTGGTGGGGTGCAGTGGCTGTGGAACGGCTATGATTGTAAATTGGGCTTGGAGAATGGGGGTTGTATGATGTGTAAGCAGCTCACTCAGCTGAGAGAGGAAGTGGCAGGGCTAAGGGGGGGGTTAAATAGGGGGGAAGCTGGGGAATGGGGATAGAGAGACCGGGATGGTATAAGCCAAGGAAGGAGTGGGAAGGGCCGAGTGGATTCACTGGAGGATCAGATACACTGTTCTGGAAGTCAAAGATTTGGGAGGGAGAGGATGGAAGGGGATCCAGAGGGGATAGACCAGAGGTGGTAACAGACAACAGCAAGTCCAGATTTGGGACAGTAACGCCCGAGACAGGAGGAAAGGGGTCAGTGGGAACTGACAGCAGGAAGTCTAGAGGCACAAAAATGATGCCTGTAGCTAGAGAAAAGGGGTCAGTCAGGGATCAGGAGGAATGAAAGACAGTAGGTTCAGGAAAAGGCAGGCAGATGCCCAGTATGAAGGACAACGCAGGCATAGGTGAAATGGGCCAGAGGGTGGAAGTAACAAATAGTTTTGCCCTCCTAGGTATTCTAGTTGAGGACATTGGAGAGGAAGGGGTCCAGCAGGGGCCATCAGACGGGGGTGTGCAGAGCAGCTGGGGACATGGGGGGAAGATCTCAGGTGCAGTGGAAGGGGGAGGAGGAGGGGGCAGGCACATCGCATGCAGGAGAAGGGGGTGGAGGAAGGGACGTGCACATTAGGGACACACCAAAAGGTGGCACTAGGGGAACTGTGGCATAAGAAAAGGGACAGGAAGGAAGCACTGGAAGAGCTGAAGTTGAGCTCCTGGGAGGCTGAAAATGAATGGGAGGAAACCCTGCAGGGTAGGAGCTGCAGTTGGAGGCTGGGGCATGTGCCGGGCAGGGTGCAGGAGAGGGGAAATATGCAGACAGGGCAGGTGGTAAGGAGGAAGACTTCCCCATGTGGGGTACGATGCTCAAAACCTTCTGCAAAGATGAGCAGGACAGGAACAGTTGGAGGGGGATCAAGCACATTTGGCACAACTCACATGGATGCAGACGAGGGAAGGCCAGAGCAGTTAGAGGGGGGGTCAGGTGAAATTGGATCATGCTCAAGCAGTGAAGCAGAAGGGGTCTGCAGGGATGAAGGAAGCCAGGCGGAAGTACAGGGGATGAAGGGGTACAGGAGGGGGGAGTCTGATGAAAGGCTAAAGGAAGAGGGTGAAGAGGTACAGATGCTGGGTGTGGGTAAAAATCAGGATAGGCTAGGTGATGGGGAACAAAAGATGAGTAGGGGCAGAAACCAAGTCAGGATGGAACATGAGGAGGAGGAGTCCAAAGGGAGCCAAACCCCGCGACACAAAGTTAGAGTCCAAAAGGACACCCAGGAAGTAGGGGGCAGTAGAGTTCCTGGGGAACTCAATAATTATGGGGCTAAAATGGGGAAGGAAGGGAGCAAAAAGCAATGAAGTATGGGTACAGTGCATGCCAGGGATGACGGTGCTGGAGGTGAGGCATCATATTCCTTCCTGGGGTAAGCAGCAGGATGAAAGGACACATCTGGTGTTTCACCTGGGCACAAATGGCTTGGAAGGAAACAGTCTGATGGAGGTACAGGCAAGGTTCGAGGAACTTGCTAGGTTCTGTAAGAGCAACACTGTTTTTCCTTCCATTTCCTTCTCTGAGGTGTTGCCAGTACCAACAGCGAGCACACCCAGAAAGGAAAAGATAAGGGCATTCAGCAGTTGACTCCGAGATTGGTGCAGTCAGAAGGGGTTCAGCTGGGTTGGTGACTGGGGCTCTACATGGGAGGAGGAGGGTCTGTATGCCCAAGACAGGCTGCACCTGAGCTCTTCAGGGGCAGCTGCACTAAAGAGTAAACTGGGGGACTTCATGGCAAGGAATTTCAATTTAAACTAAATGGGGGGGTGGGTGGCTAAGGACAGGGCCAGCCTCACGTGAGGCAGAGCAGAGAGGCTATCAGCCTCGCCCCCAGTCACAACACTCATCAAGGGAACAGTTGGCAGCAGGGAAGGACAGGATGGGGCTACATGTTGGAGGGCTTTGGTTGCAAATGCCAGGAGTCTGGGGAACAAAATGGGAGAACTGGAGGCCACCATGAAGGAGGAGGAGAACCTGGACATTGTAGCAGTGAGTGAGACTTGGTGGAATGAGCACTATGCCTGGGAGACGGTGATCCCAGGGTATCAGTTGTTTAGGAAAGATCGGAGGGAAGGGGGGAGGGGTGGCATTATATATCAGGGAAGGGATTGGGGCCATGGAAGGGCAGGATGAGGAGGGGGAAACAGAGATAATGTGGGTCACCCTAGACAGGGGACAGGGGGAAAACCTTCATGTTGGGGTAGTCTATAGGCCTCCTATGCAGGAGAGGAAGGAGATAGACACTTTGTAGAATCAGAAGCGAGGATGGCATGGAAAGGGGAAATTGTGCTAGTTGGGTACTTAAACTTTCCGGACATCAACTGGGAGGCCCAGACAGCAATCTCCGCAAGGAGAAGGGGCATCTTAAAGGCTCTTCAGGACATATTCCTGCAACAAAGGGTCAGCAAGCCCACTAGGGGTGTAATCCTGTTGGATGTGGTGCTCACAAATGGGGACAATGTGGAGGAGGTGGAGGTGGGGGAAGAGAGCTTGGCACCAGTGACCACAAGGCTGTCAGGTTCAGGGTGAGAGCGGGCAGGGAGAGGGTTAGGACAAGAACCAAGGTAATGGACTTCAGAAAGGCTGACTTTCATGGACTGAAGAAGGTAGTTGGGGAAGAAATGTTGAGAATGGGGATGTGCAGGGGGTTAAGGAATTATGGGCAGCCATCAAGAGAGGGATATTTAAAGCCATGGACTCATGTATAAGAAGGGTAAGAAAGAACAGAAGACAGGAAAGACCTCTATGGTTCACTAGAGAGGTGGCGTTAGGGGTCAAGGAGAAGATTAGAGCATTCAAGAGGTACAGGAGGACACAAAAGGATGAGGACAGGGAAACCTACAGGGGAAAAAAGAAAGGAGGCTGGGCAAAAGATAAGGAGGGCTAAGGAGGACACTGAGGAGAGGATAGCAAAGCAGGCAAGGAGGGGGGACAAAACCCTCTTTAGGTACGTTGGAGAAAGGAGGAGGGCACAGCATGGGATTGGAAGGATAAGGGGGGAAGTGGAACAGTACTGGAAGGGGACTTGGAAAAAGCAGAGGTATTAAACAGCTATTTCGCCTCAATCTTCACAGAGGAAAGGGAGGGTAGGGGACCAGGAAGGGGGTGGGGAGGGTGACAGCCACAGGCAGGTGGCTGTGGCAGAATTCACCACTGAAGGAGTAAGGGAAGAGCTGGATAGACTTAGGGTAGACAAGACAATGGGGCCTGATGGAATACACCCAAGGGTTCTCAAGGAGGTGAAGGATGAACTGGCGCCGTATCTAGCGAGGCTGTTTAACTTGTTCTTGGTCACAGGGGTGGTGCCAATGGACTGGAAGAGGGCAGAAGTGGTCACACTATGTAAGGGGGGGGGCGGAAGGACGAGGTCAGAAATTACCATCCTATTAGTCTTACCTCGGTGGTGGGGAAGGTAATAGAAACACTATTTAAGATCAGGTTGATAGAATACTTGGAGATAAATGGCATGCAGGATGACAGGCAGCATGGCTTCACCAAGGGAAGGTCCTGTCAGACTAACCTGATAGAGTTTTTCGATGGGGTGACACAGATAGTGGACCAGGGAGGAGCAGTGGACGTGGCCTATCTGGATTTCAATAAAGCCTTCAACACCGTTCCGCATGGTGGAATGGTGCATAAGCTGGACAGACATGGGGTGGACAACAGAATCACCAGGTGGGTGGAAAACTGAGTTGAAGGGAAGGAGTCAGATGGTGGTAAATGGGACACATTCCAGAGGCAGGCGGTGACCAGTGGGGTGCCACAGGGTCAGTGCTAGGACCAATACTCTTTAACATCTGTGTAGTGACCAGCAGAGGGTCTGGAGGACAGGTGCCTGTTCGCAGACGATACAAAAGTCTGCAATAGGTGGATTCACCTAGTGGGGTGCAACCATGAGGCGGGATCTGGAGAGGCTGGAGAGGTGGTCTGACACCTGGAAATTGAAGTTTAATACACAAAAGTGCTCGCTGATGCACCTGGGGAGGAAGAATAGGAGGGAAACTTAATCCCTTGGGGGGTTGGTGATTAAGGAGAAGGAAACAGAAAGGGACCTGGGGATTATGGTATCGTGTGACCTCAAGGTGGGCAGTCAATGTAGCAGGGCGGTGAGAAAGGCAAATGGAATGTTGAACTGTATTGCAAGGGGTTTTAATAGCAGGAAGAGGGAGGTGCTAATGCCATTATACAGAACCATGGTTAGGCCGGATCTGGAGTATGGGGTGCAGTTCTGGAGGCCTCACCTACAAAGAAATGTTGAGCTGATGGAGAGGGTGCAGAGAAGGGCAACCAAAATGGTACGAGGGATGCAGAATGTACCCTGTGAGAGAAGATTGAAAGGGCTGAATTTGTACCCTCTGGAGACTAGGAGGGAGAAGGGGGGACATGATTGAGACCTTTAAGTATCTGAAGGGAATAAATAAGGTAGAGGGTAACAGCTTGTTCAAATTGAAGAAGGAAGTGAACACGAGGGTACATAGCCTCAAACTGGAAGGTGGGCAATACAGAGGTAATGTGAGGGGGAAGTTTTTCACAGAGAGGGTGGTGGAGGCCTAGAACAAGCTGCCTGAGGAGGTAGTGGCAGCTGAAACGGTGGAGGGGTTCAAGATGGCTTGGGATAGATTTAAGGGGTTGGGAAAAGAGGGTGGAAGCATAACAGAAGGGTGGAGGTAGGGTGTTAAGCAGACAAGATGGGCCGTGGTGCCTTTCTCTGCTGTCACATTTCTGTGTATCTGTGTATGTGGCAAAACATTCAGTACCTCTGTGAGTAACTCCAGTTAGTTGTTTCTGAAACTACTATCATTTCATTGCAAACCTGCTTTTTCTTTGTAGGATATTTATTGCCTGTCATGGTGTTATTAGTATTATTACTGTGTTCTGACTTGTTGGTGGCACGATAATTAGAGTCCATTTTGTCAACTATTGTGCATGTAGCAACACTGTGCTTCCTCTTTGTAGACCTGCTGGTAGTAGACATAGTGACTGATCACAAACAGTACTGGTAATAGCACTGTGGCCCTAAGACTAGTGCCTTATTCAGCTGTAAAAGGCTTTCTGTTTTACTAAGTGCTTATAAGATTTAGCTGGCTTGGCTATGCCAAATTAATTAATGTCTGGGCATTTAGCTAGGATGAATTAAGTAAGTAAGTAAAATTTATTTAGACGGCACCCAATCCCGAATGCTCTGTGTGCCTACAGTTAATAGGGTAAGCAGACAGGATGCAATATAAAACAACATTCATTATCAGCTAATAAATATTAAATACAATCAGTATAAATCAACTAATATCCTCAGAAAAGGCTTTATTAAAAAGGTAGGTCTTCAGGCCCCTTTTGAATGCCTCCACCAATGAGGCCTCCCTCAAAGATGCTGGAAGAGAGTTTCAAAGGGCTGGGTCGACCCCCTCGAATGCCTGATCACTCGAGATTTCAGCCTGGCCCTTGGAACTGCTAGGAGGCCCCTGGTGGAGGAATGAAGGGAGCAAACCGGAATGGCAGGGGTAAGGAGGTCTGACAGGTAGCTAGGGCCTGAGCCACAATAGGGCCTTGTAAGTGAGAAAGCCCACTTTGAAGATGACCCTCTACCTGACCAGCAGCCAGTGCAAATCTCACATGACTAGGGTTACATGACAGGACCTAGGCAGGCCCATCAGCAACCTGGCTGCTGCATTCTGCACCAGCTGCAGCTGGTAGAAATTCCCTCCACTTACCCTGAAGTACAGAGCATTGCAGTAATCCAGCCTGGATGTTACAAAGGCGTGCACCAGTGATGACAGTTCCTCAGGCGGAATCAAGGGTCTGATCACGGCGACATTCGTTGAGTGGTTAAAACCACTTTGGACAACAGATGACACCCGAACGTCAAGTGTCAGTCTGTCATCCCAAATGACACCCAGATGTTTCACCTTGGGGATGCTGTCAACCAGTAGAACCCAGGAACAATCCTGTTGCCATCCCGGTGGTACTCCAAACATGCCTGCAACCCAGCTCAAGCACCAGTACCTCTACCTTTTTGGGGTTTAGTCTCAGCTAGTTAGAGGACATCCAGTCCTGAATTTCGGCAGTCGTGGATTTCGGCCAGGCACCTATTTAGCACTTCCACAGTGCCATTTGTTCCAGGGGCAAATGACACATACAGTTGGGTATCATCTGTGTAGCAGTGAATACCCAAACTGCATCGTCTAATGAGCTCAACCAGGGGCAACATGTACACCGCAAACAGCATTAGCAAGAGGATTGAGCCCTGAGAAACTCCCCACAACAGGGGCTTCGGGAAGGAGGGGAAATTCCTCATCACTACCCATTGTCTCCTGTCTGAGAGATAGAACTCAAACCAGTGTATGACTGTTCTGGTGAATCCACAGTGCTCTCTAAGGCAATCCATTAGCACAGTATGGTCCACGGTGTCAAATGCTGATGAGAGATTGAGAATTGACCACTCCCCTATTTCTCTTACCTTTAGGAGATAATTTTACACCCAAACCAGCACTGTCTCAGTACTGTGCCTGGCCCTAAATCCAGACTGAAATGGCTCGTTGATGTCAAAGGCCACAAGGTGTGCCTCGAACTGCAGTGCCACCACTTTCTCAACAACTTTCCCTAGAAATGGGAGGTTGGCGATAGGTCTATAACTCTCCCTACCGAGAGTGAACACCAGATTATCCCAGCGAACACTGGATCGATGACCTCAGCACATCCCACTAGGAGATGAGTTGGGCCAGAGTCCAGTTCACAACAGGTGGGCCCCAGCTTCAAAATCACCTCCACGACCTCAGCCACCTCCACTGGAAGAACCCCCCCCAAGACAGTAGGAGAACCCCTGTCATGCCAGGGCCCATCACTGCAGGGTTGACCTACTCCCACTGGGGTGATCCCGGCCCAAATAGAAGACACCCTATCAGAGAAGGACAGAGCAAACTCTTTGATTGAAAAGATTCTTTTTGGCTGTAGACAGATTGGATGATATAGTTTGTCCACAGTCCGAAAGAGCTGAGCAGGTCTGATCTTTCCTGCAACAATCACCCTGGACAGGAACTCTGCCTTCTTATGGTCGATTACCCTTTGATAATCATTATAATGATTTCTCAAAGCCAGTCTATCCTCCATGGACCAGGACTTCTGCCAGCAATGCTCCAACTTCTGACCCTTGATTTTCATCTCCTTGAGAGCCCCATCAAACCATGGAGGTCTCAAGCGAGAGGATCTGGGTCGTGTACAGATCGGTGCAATGGCATTGAGTGCCTTGGAGTGCATTGTAGGCTGCCACTGCCTCACGCATGCCAATTTCACATGCAGTATTCATTCCAGAAAAATCAACCATCTCCAAAAGTTCCTGTGGGAACAGTCCCCTTAAAGGTAGCTGACCATCTCAACAGGGCTGGGACTATCAGCGGGGACCAAACAAGAACTCAGCCATGCAAAGACTGAACTGAGTGACCCAATCAGTCTTAAGATTTGTGATCTCAAGCCCCAGTGAGAATACCAGGTCCAAGGTGTGGCCGGGATGATGGGTCGCAGAAGCAACTGCTTGTACTATGCCTAGAGATGACATTAACTGGAGGAAGTCATGTCCAAGTTACAAGGATTTGTCATTTGTCATCAGTCCAAGTGCTGCAGTTCCCCAAAATTAACCATCTTAGAGACTCGCTAACACCCCATTGGCGACAAAGTCGGACACCTCCTGCAGGAATTCTTACCCTGATCCCGGAGGACAATAAATGAAGAGAATCCTGCAACCTGTACCTGGACCCCCCACATATCACCACACATTCAAATGGTGAAGTAGAACCCACTGGATACATGGAAAAGTTCAGGCTGGATCTAAAGCAGATGGCCACACCCCCACCGCTGCATTCCCTCCTTGGACAGTGCACTACCGAGTAGCTAGCATGGACAGATGCCTCCAAAATTGGCACAGCGTCGCCCCCAGCCAGGTCTCAGTAATGCATGCCAGCTTGACCGAGGAGATCAAGTCCAACATAATTATGGTCTTGTTCATCAATCAGGTATTACATAGCACAGCCCAAAGGGGACTGGAGGAAGCTACATGTCCTCTAGCTACCTGCCCATGCAGTCCAGTGGGAACCCTGGAAATGGATACCAAGCACATTGGGCCTCTCTCGAAGCTCTGTTCAATCCCAGGGTGTGTCCTGTTCCTGACCACCCTAATCCCACTCTCCTCCATTGTACACACAGTACCCTGCCACCAACTCACCCACCACTACAGATACCCACCTCCCAGCAACGTCTCCCTGCAACAGCTGGGAGAGGAAGATCAACAAAGGGGTGGAGGTCATGCAGCAGGGCCACTGTGTAAACAATACAAGGGGGCCTGGAACTCCAACACATTCTGCTTAATCTTACACACTCAGAGTTAACCATAGACTCCAACAGTATAATATTTAGAAACCCAACCTAAACATACACTCCACATTCATGCAATAAATAACAGCAAGAAACCTAAACACACAACCACACACTCATACACTACGTAACCCTATACACCATATAACCCCAACCACACCTAATTAATACAAAAACAGCTGAGAAGAATCCAGAAAGTCTTTTTAAATTCAGAGGATTTCCAGAAAGTCTGTTTCAATAGGTGAATTACCAGTTTGGAACCAAAAGAGTCACCGGGATTCAGAGCCCAGCCGTGCTCTCATCACCTCTGAAGGAAAGTGAAATCGGTTCAAGAAGTGCTCTCACCACAACTTTACAGGCAGATGGAACTTTAACTGAAGTACTTTGTCTACATATGGAAGCGGTGCTCCCACCACCACTCACTGATGGAATTAACAGTACTTACAGGCAGCCATGTCGGGGGGGGGGGCAGCTTCTGTGGTTATTCTATGCAGTACAATCTCTCTTCCCAGCAGTCCTCTGGTTCTTGGGAAGGATAGTCCAAAAAGACAGGCAACAGCCCTAATACTGAGTCCATGGGACAGTCCACGAATCTGCGGCACTCCAGCCACTGCTCGGCCCCAACTCCACAGCTGAGCCTGAGTCCAAAGAGGCTACCACGGCATTTCTCCAAATGTTCTCTCCTTGTAATTAGAACAATTGCAGTTGCAAAAACAGAGAACAGCACTTTCACATTGCTGATACGTGATGATCCATCTGGCTCTTCTTCCCCCTCACAGGAGACCCTCCAACCAAAGGTCCCATTCCACCAGTTCAAACACTTTCCACCAAACTTTGTTCCTGGTCAACTCCTTGACTTATGTCAGCACACAGCAGCCAAAGAACGAATGATTTAAACTAAGGTCCTCTGGAGATAAATCAGAGGATTCACATAGAAATAATAAAACTAGCTCATGTGCTAACATAGAGTAGGAATGCCTCATACAGCCATAAAAGGCTATTTCACTAAGTGCTATGGTAATGCGATCTGACTGGCTACGTCAGTGTCATATTAATAAATGCCGGGACATTTAACACAGTGGTCCTAAGAGGATTTCGTTATATGGACATAAAGGCTAACTGTTTCACTAAGAGTTGTGGAGTGTCTAGTTGGCTATGCCAAATTAATTAATGTTGGGATGTCTAACAGTGGCCCTAAGATAAATATATTATACAGTCATAAAAGGCTGTTTCACCATGTGCTGTGGAGCGTCTGCTGGCTATTCACTAAATTAATTTATTTGTGTCTAACACAGTGGCCCTAAAATGAATGCCATATACAGCCATAAAAGGCTGTTTCACTAAGTGCTATGGAGACACAGTTTTCAACTGGCAATGTCACATAATATTAATAAATGTCAGGGCATCTAACAGTGGTCGTACATAAAAGACTTTCCTTTTCAGTAACTGCTGTGGACAATAAGGCTGGTAATGTCAAATTAATAACAAAAGTTGTGGCATATCAGAACAGAATGGCCCTATAGACGAGTGCCTTATACATCTGTAAAACAAAAGGCTCTGTTTTGGAAACAGCAGCAGGCTTGCTCAGAACAACTACGCCTATCCTACCTGCCTCAAAACAACCTTTTGTGAGTAGTTTTCTCTGTTTAGGATAGTCAAATGCAAAGTCTTTCATATTTAGTTATGGTCAAGATATGGTAATAGGGCATTAGTAAGATCAGGGTAGTAACTTCCCTACCCTAAGCAACTACCTGTTTTTCAATAGGGTATTTTAAGGTAGTTTAGAGATACCGGCAGGAAGCCTTTAGGGTAGGTTATTTCACTACCTGCCCATGCCTAGTCTTTATTAATGCTCACTGGATAAGAAGAGGAATTTATAAGCACAGTCCTACTGCTGCAGACAGGACAGTAAGCAAACATTCAATGAATCAATGTCTCTGACGCATCACTGTCACATGGGACAGGATGCACTGTGGGAAAAGGAAAGGCAATAAACGATACAGTCATGGAGATTCCCAGGGGCCATAAAACAAATAGGCAAATTTAGAGGCAAAGTCCTAACAGCAAACAAAGCAAAGGACACACTAGGACTACACACGAATCAAGACAGGACTACACACAAATCAAGACACTCTGCACAACATATTGTTTGGTAAATGTTGACTGTAGTTCTTCAATGTACAGTAGTTATCAGATTTTCTTGTAAGGTTTGAGATAGCACTCTCCTTCAACTGTCCATTCTCCGTAGGAGATGGATGGATAAATGGTTTAAGTCTTGGGGTACTAATTACATATCCTTTTAGGAAGCACAGGCTTCTTTTCTATATTATGATCTTATATAGCTCTGCTTCTGTATTTGTTTATTCTGACACGGAAGAAGCAGGTGTATTTTAAAATTCTCAACTCTGTCTACACTGAGATAATCCATTTTTAAGTATATTTGTTTATATTTGGGGTAGTTTTCCAGCCATACTCCAGGTCCTGCAAGCTGAGTGTACTGCCATGTCTGGGTTTCATTTTGCTTCTATGCAGTTGGTATGAAAACAATATATTTGCAGAGTAAGCATCACTTAAAGCTTTGTTCTCTTTTATGTAAGTACAGTAATATGCATCTCAGTCATTTGTTGATATGTCCTGTACACTGTTATTCTGAAAATTACCATGTGGGGGTTATACAGAGATGTGTTTTATTCACTGTAATAAAAGAATGTAAAAAAATGATTGATAATCAGTTGCTGCTGGATTTCTCACCTTCGGTAAATGTTCCAGAAGTCTATTGGATCTTCTTCAAGGATATCTCTTTCATCAGGCCACACCTCTGGAACTATAGCCATCAGGCATTAGGACCACATGGAAACTTTTTGCAAGCAGTCCACTAGGGGCCTCCCACGATGACGTCTTATCTCGGCAGTTGCCATATAAATGTGGGCAGCCCCTTCCCTCCTCAGTTCTTTTCCCTTTGTTGGTCATACTCATCGAACCCTTCATGGAAATGCCACCATTGCTGTTGACTGTTTCCATTTATCTTCCTCGAGGATATCTCTTGCAGCAGGTCACACTTTAGTAACTGTAGCCTCCAGGCACTACGACCACATTTACACATTTTCACTAGCAGTTTAACTGGGGCTGCCCACGGTGACGTCATCACGTTGATATCCCTCTGTATAGTCGTGGGTGGCGCCATGCCTTTTTAAGTTCTTTTCCGGCCATTGACCATCGCACTGATCTCTTCACCTGCATGCATGGCCACGCATGGCTGCTGGGAACATAGCCATCACCCGGTTTGGTGTCTCACCTAAAGTGGCCGACGTCCTGGTAGTCATCAGGAAGCCCTCTACCAAGGTGACTTATTACTCCATGAAGTGGAAGCGCTTTTCTCTGTGGATGGCTTCCCATCACTTAGACCTCTTCATCTGCCTGGTGAACCAGATTCTAGAGTACTTGCTATCCTTTTCTGACACTGGCCTGAAATACTCTTCCTGGAAGGTGCACTTGTCTGCTGTATCAGCCTTCCAGGTGCCCATTAAGGGTCATACAGTGGCCCAGTTGGACGTGACCCATACATTCCTAAGAGGTAATCTGCGCTTGAAGCCTCCCTTCTGTGACCCTGTCCCAGTGTGGGACCTGAATTTTGTTTTAGAAAAACTTGCTTTGGCTCCTTTTGAGCCAGCTGCGACTTGTGAGCAATGTTTTCTGTCATGGACAGTGTTATTTGTAGTTGCCATTACTTCTGCTCAGAGGATTTCTGAGCTACAGGCACTCACATGCAAGCAGCCGTATTTGATTTTTCACAAAAACAGGGTGTCTTTGCGTATTAACCCAAACTTCTTGCAAAAGGTGGAGTCTGAGTTTACTCTGAATCAGGCCATCCACCTGCCTATTTCCTGAGCATGCCAGTCCAGGGGACGCATTGCTCCATACTTTGGATATACGTAGAATTCTTAGATATTATGTTCACCGCATGAGGGACTGCAGGAAGTCCTCGCAGTTGTTTGTTTTGTTCGCCCCTGGGAAAGAGGGCGTACTGGTTTCTAAACAGTTTCTGTCTGAATGGTTGGCTGACTGTGTTACAGGACTTACGGTAAGGAACTTCCTGGGGCTGTCAAGGGCCACTCCACCAGAGCCATTGCCACTTCTGTTGCCTGTTTCTGGGGAGTTTCTGCAGCTGATATCTGTGCTGCTGCCACCGGGAGTGCTGTTCACTCTTTCACTGGGCTCTACAGCCTGGACTTCGCTTCTAGAAGGCGGACAAATTTCGGCCTAGCTGTTTTTATAGGGCCTTCTTTCTTAGACCCCTGTCCACTAACCACTCAATCTGGTCTCTTCTGTAATACTGCTTGGGACTAGTTCCTAAAGTGTGACCTGCTGCAAGAGATATCCTTGATAAGATAGAACTGTTACATAAGAACTTACCATAACAGTAGATCTTCCAGAGAATCTCTTGCAGCAGGTCACGCTGTCCCTCCCTCCTTCCCCCTGTTCTCTGTTTCCCTTTTCTCTCCTTTTCCAGGGTAGTGTACCTTCTGTCCTGTGTGCTTCTTTTTGCGTGTCTCTCTGGCTGTCCCTGGGGAGTGAGTCCTTGGCAGCTGGTCTCCGGCAGGGAACTGAGGAGGGCATGGGACCGCCCATGGCTATATAGGGGGACATCGACATGATGACATCGCCATGGGTGCCCCAGTTAGACTGCTAGCAAAAATGTGTCTGTGTGGTCCTGGTGCCTGGCAGCTATAGTTATTAATGTGTGATCTGCTGTAAAAGATTCTGTTGAAGATCTACTGTTATGGTAAGTTCTTATGTAGCTGTTCTGTTTGTCACCTTAGTTAGTTATGACTTTTTATAAAGTGATTTTCGACATTGTGTATGTCGACTAAAGAGCTGTCGAAACTGTTCCAGCACTGTGAGGGCCAAAAGATATACTCAGGCACCAAGAATGCTGGCCCATAGTGTGAAGGCCCGCAGATCTGCAGAAAATTCAACAGTGCTACCTGGTGATACTGAAAGAAGGCCTTGGAAACCCATCTCCTGAAGCAGCAGGTGGCCAGGATGGAGAAAGAGCTCCAAGAGAAGAGCTCCACCATGTTGCTGGCCCGTTCCCCAGGCTCTCATTCTTCCAAGACCAGGGACAGCACAAGCATAAACACTGGGATTTGACCTCCTTGCTTTTCTTGCAGTTGCCCATCCACTGTAGCATGACTGCCTCAGTGCCATTGACCACTACAGCAGTGTCACCAGCAGCCACCCCAGCCGTCGACACTCAGACCTGGTCTGGGCAGGCTGCAAGTGCCATCTGGCCTATTACGGCTGGTGAGTCGTCATCGAAGTCAGGGGCAGTGCCTCCACTGTAGAGATCCTCCTGCATTCCCATCGACAGTATACCTCCCTGACAGCGACACCATTACAACGCACGACGTCGATGCCAGCAACATCGACAGTTCACTGTAATGATGCGCAGGGAACCCAGGCACACTGTCTCGGTCCTGCACCTCCCGAATCAACTCCAACTTGGGTTATATTGCTGTAAGTGCAGGGGCGGGCTCCCACCGCATAGAGGGGTTTAAAAACCCCGATAGAAACAAGGACTGAGTCCCCATATGGATTTATGTCAACCACAACTTGCGATTGACATAAATTCCATCGCTGTGATGCCGGTTGACGAAATTGTTGTCGAACCGGCATTGTAGAGCCCCCGTCGACTACACAGGCGCCAACATGCAAGCAGTACCCTTTTCCTTTATGGATATTCTTAAGCTCCTGCTACCTTCCCCTCCTATACAAGGGGATACATCGACAGTGCCAGCATGGCAAACTGCAGCATCGACACCTGCCAAGTCGACACACCAAATGCTTTCTGGGCCATCGACAGCTTCACTTTCTCTTTCTCTCCACCCATTTCGATCATGTAAGTGAGGACAAGGAGTATAACCCAGACCTCATTGTGCAGGAGGAAGGGGAGAAGGAAGGAAGAGGATTATGTGGACTCCTGTGAAAGGACCAGCTCCACTGTATCCACTGGGAGTAAAGACTCTGTGGTATGTACACTCAGGTCTCCCCCTGTAAATCCCTCTTTTATCACCATGATGTAGAACTTCAAACTGCTGTGGGATTTGATTTAGAGGAACAGGACATTACTAAGAAAAACATGGTGGGATTCTTAGAATTACCTGATTCCCCACACATCATCATTCCTTCCCTTCTGCCTGCATTGAAGGATGTCACCCTGGCTACCTGGCATAGACCCAAAGGCCTAACTTTGTTTTTTTTGTCTTTTAGATATTTCCTGAAGAAGACCTAGGTTGAAACGTAGATTTTTTACTCCATTTTCTATTTTCAGCATGCATTTAATATAACCATTTTATTTTGCTTATAGACCCAACATGTTACCTGCCATACCTAGGAAGGCATCCAAGATGTATCAGGCCCCCTCAGGCAAGCCCTTTTTCACAGGCCAACCAGAGGCTGATTCTGTAGTCATCAATGTGGCCAATGATTGGTTTGAGGCACCAAAATACCTTGGTTCCTCCTGATAAGGGTTGATGTCTTAGGCAAAAGAACATTTGTTTCTGCCTCTTTGGGCCTAAGAATTGCAAATTATCAGGCCCATGTGGTCAAATACCAAAATACTCTGGAGGAAGGCCAAAGCAGCTGCCCAGGCCCTCCCAGAAGGTACTCCCAAGCAGAAGATACTAAAGGCTATCACTGCAGATGCCAACATAGGCAGACATCTCCTTTGTTCTACAGTACATATGACATCTTGGATGCTTCTGTCAGGGCAGCCACCATTGACATACAGTATGCCTCAGGAGGTACTCCTGACTCAGAGTGGCTGGCTTTCAGAATAATATCCAGCAATCCATTCTCAATGCCCCATTCAAGGGATCTAAATTGTTTGGGGGAGATGTGCAAGACATCCTCTCTAATTTACAGGCCCCAGGCAGAACCCTGAAATCAGCCCATTCCCTCTACCACACTCAACCATAGAAACATAGAATTTGACGGCAGATAAGGGCCGCTTGGTCCACCCAGTCTTCCCATTTCCCTGCCTACTGGATAAGCTGCAGATCCTAGTTAACCAGCAGCCTACTTCTTTCTACCCCCACCCCCTAGAATTGCCTTATGACTGTCCCATGCATGCTTGAATTCCACCACTGTTTTTGACTCCACGACCTCCTCCGGAAGGCCGTTCCATGCATCCACAACCCTCTCTGTGAAAAAATACTTCCTTAAATTACCTCTGAGCCGCCCCCTCTATCTTCAAATTGTGCCCCCTTGTTCTTGCACACCTCTTTTTTTGAAAGATGCTACCCTCTTGGACTTTGTTGATTCCCTTGAGGTACTTGAAAGTTTCTATCATGTCCCCCTCTCCCTCCTTTCCTCGAGGCTATACATATTAAGCTCCTTAAGTCTCTCTTCATATGTCTTCCAGTGCAGACCCTGCACCATTTTAGTTGCCCTCCTCTGGACAGCTTCCATCCTGTCTATGTCTTTGCGAAGACTGGGTCTCCAGAACTGCACGCAGTACTCCAGATGGGGTCTGACCAGCTGTCTGTACAGAGGGATAATAACTTCCTGTTTTCTACTGGTGATGCCTCTCCCTATGCATCCCAGTATCCCCCCTCTCCCTCCTTTCCTCGAGGCTATACATATTAAGCTCCTTAAGTCTCTCTTCAAAGAAGTGCAAGATAATGCATATGGGGCACAAAAACCCTGGCACAATATATCAGTTGGGGGTGAGGATATAGCATGCACCAAGCAGGAAAGGGATCTTGGGGTTATCATCTCTGATGACCTCAAGGTAGGGAAACAGTGTGACAAGGCAGCAGGTAAAGCAAATAGGATGCTGGGATGTATAGGCAGGGGCATCACCAGCAGGAAAAGGGAGGTCATAATTCCGCTATACAAGACACTAGTGAGGCCCCACCTGAAGTACAGTGTACAGTTCTGGAGACCATACCTATGTAAGGACATAGACAGGGTAGAGAAGGTTCAGAGGAGGGCAACAAAGATGGTGCATGGATTGCATCACAAGTCCTATGAAGACAGGTTGAAGGAACTGAACATGTACTCCCTGGAGGAGAGGAGGGAGAGAGGGGATATGATAGAGACATACAAGTATCTTACAGGGAGAAACAGGGTGCAGGAAAACACTATTTTTTTAAGTGAAAAGATGTTCCAGGACTAGAGGCATGGGATGAAGTTGGAGGAGGACGATTCAGAGGAAACATGAGAAAGAATTTCTTTACAGAACGGGTGGTGGACAAGTGGAACACCCTGCCAGAGGAAGTGGTGGGGGCTGAAACAATCACGGGATTTAAGAATGCATGGGATAGACATAAAGGAATTCTGGAGGTCAGGGGTATGGGGCAACAGACTTCTAGGAAAACAAGCTGAACTTACAAGCTCAAATGGGCAGACTGGGTGGGCCATAGGCCCTTATCTGCCGACACTATCTATGTATCTATGTATCCCCCAGCCCTCCTTGCTGCCCTCTCACATTGCTTGCCCACCTTTAGGTCATCTGATATGACTACCCCCAGGTCCCTTTCCATTTTTGTTGTTGTTAGTATCTCACCCCCCATTGTGTACTCTTCCCCTGGGTTTTTGTTTCCCAGGTGCATTACCTTGCACTTCTTAGCATTGAATCTAAGCTGCCATACATTTGACCATTCCTCTGACCTTGCCAAGTCCCTTTTCATCCTTTCCACCCCACCTTGTGCATCAACTCTGTTGCAGATCTTTGTGTCATCTGCAAAGAGACATACTTTTCCTTCCAGTCCCTCTGCAATGTCGCTTATAAAGACATTGAAGAGGACCGGTCCTAATACTGAACCCTGTGGTACCCCACTAGTAACCCCCCTTTCTTCAGAGTGGACTCCATTTACTATTACTCTCTGTGTCCTATTCTCCAGCCAATTTTTTACCCAGGCTGTCATCTTGGGACCCACTCCCAGGCTAGTTAACTTGTATATTAATCTTTTGTGTGGGACTGTGTCAAATGCCTTGCTAAAGTCTAGGTAGGCCATGTCCACAGTCCCTCCCTGATGTACTACTTTGGTCACCCAGTCAAAGAAATCTATCAGATTTGTCTGGCATGACCTTCCTGCTGTGAATCCATGCTGCCTTGGGTCCTGTGCCCCTCTGGCCTCTAGATACTCGACAATTCTTTCCTTCAGAAGTGATTCCATCATTTTCCCTACCACTGAGGTTAAACTAACAGGTCTGTAGTTTCCTGCTTCTGCCTTGCTCCCACTTTTGTGAAGGGGAATCACATCTGCCCTCCTCCAGTCCTCAGGTACCAGCCCATCCTCCCATGATTTGTTAAACAGGGTGGTCAGTGGTGTCACTAATTCTACCCTTAGTTCTTTTAGAATTCTGGGATAAATCCCATCAGGCCCCATTGCTTTGTCCACCTTCAGTTTTAAGAGTTCTTCAGAACCCTTTCTTCTGTAAATGGCTGGTATCAACTTCTGTATCCAGAGTGTTTCTACTGTTTGTTTTAGGTACCCTCTTCCTTTGCAAATACTGAGCAAAATAATTGTTTAGTATCTCTGCCTTTTCACAGTCACCCTCTGCCCCCTCCCCCTTATTAAGCCTCACTATCCCTCCCTTGGTCTTCCTTCGCTCCTGATGTACCTATAAAGGTTTTATCCCCTTCTTAACTGAGTTGGCTATCTTTTCCTCGGTTTGGGCCTTTTGTTCTGACTGCCTTCCCAGCTTCCTTTTGCTTTAACTGATACAGTTCTCTGTCCTGCTCCTTCTGTGATTCCTTGTACTTCCTGAAAGCTTTCTTTTTCTCTTGAACCTTCACTGCCACTTCCTTTGAGAACCATAGTGGTTTCTTACATCATTTAGTTTTGTTTATTTGCTTCACACAAAGGCTTGTTACCTCTGTGATGGCAGTTTTTATTATTCCCCATTGTTCTTCCACCCCTCCTTCCTGCCCATTTGCTAGTGCATTCCTTAGGCACTCACCCATTTTGGCAAAGTCAGCCCTCCTAAAGTCCAGTACCTTTGCCTTTGTATGGCTTGACTCTATTGCTGTGTTTATTGTGAACCATACTGTTCGATGGTCGCTAGTTCCCAGATGGCTACCCACTTCTACATCTGTGATCCTCTTCATCTCCATTTGAGAGAACCAGGTCTAAGATTGCTCCCTCTCGGTGGGCTCCAATACTAGTTGTCTAAGGCATGCCCCTGTAGGGCATCTAGAATAACCCACTCTTGAAGTGGCTGCTGCAACTGCACTCCAGCTAACATCTGGCATATTCAGATCGCCCATCAGCAATATTCTCCCGTTTTCTGCCATACTAAGTATACTTTCTATCATTTCCTTGTCCATTTCCTCCCCTGAGAAGGGGTCTGTCTAAACCCTGTGCAGATTGTGGTGCCATTGCGGTCTCCAAATTTACCCACAGTGCTTCTTCTCCTCCCTGTTTTCCCTTTTGTTCTGTTGCTTTGATTCCTTCCCTTATGTAAGAGCTACTCCTCCTCCTCTTTACCTCTCTGTCCCTTCTGTAGATAGTGTATCCTGGTATGTTTATGTCCCAGTCATGGTTTTGTGCAACCATGTTTCTGTGACTGCCACGATATCAGATGTTCCTCCTCCATCAAGGCCACTAATTCAGGGAAGCTTGTTACTCAGACTCACGGGCATTGGTACTCATTGCTTTCCATTTTTGATGGCTTTACCTTCTGTTGCAGCATCCCCACTGACCTTTCTACCTTGGTCTTTTTCTCATTTAGTACCCTGTTTTGTAAGGAGAGGCTGGGATTTTCCTGTGCTTATCAGTGCCTCCCCCTTTGACTGGTTTAAAAGCTTGCCAATGACGCATTTAAACCAATTGCTCAAAACACTTGTTCCTTCCTGGACAGATGCAGACCATCCTGCCAGTATAGGCTGGTGTCCTTCCAGGTGGAACCCCAGTCCCCAATGAAGCCAAACCCCTGTCGCCACACATTTTTCAACCATTCATTAAACTGCATGGTGCAAAGTACCCTTGCCTCACTCATGCCATTGACAGGCAGCACCTCTGAGAAGGATACTGTGTGTGCTACTTGTCTTAGGCCCCTCCCAGTTCTACAAAGTCCTTCTGCACTGCTCTAATCTCATGTTGAGCCAAGTCATTTGTCCCTAGGTGGACAATGACATCCAGCTCAGACTCCCGTGCAGCTGTTCTCGTGATCCTGAGGATGTGCTTCCTGTCCCTCCAAGCCATGGCACCAGGCAGGCACCTTACTTCAGTTTTCCCTGCTCCTCCCAGTTCTACCCCCCTAATAATTGAGTCCCCCACCAGGAGCTGCTTCCTTTCCTTGTGGTGTCCTCTGCCTCCTTCCTGTGGGCCTCCCTTGTGACAGGTGTCCTCAGCCTCCTTAATCTCCTCTGTGGGTGCATCCATAGGGGAGCTGTGCTCCCCCAGAATGGTGTATGGATTGTGGAGTGGAACAACTGACTGGGTGTGTCTCTGTTCCACCATCCTCACCCTCCCTGAGCCCACTGTGGTCCAACTGCTGTGCTTTCTTTGCAACGTCTGAGGTAGTGGTGGTGGCTCTGGTGCTCCCTGGATGGGGGAGGTTCCCTTCCTACCATCCAGTCTGGCCTGGGGGAAGGTTCCCTTACTGCTGCCAGTGTGGCCTGAAGACGGGCAAATTCCTCCCTCAGGGCAGAGAGTTGTCTGAAAATAGGGCAGCATCTCAGCCTCCAGAAAGACTCCCGGAAGACTGCTGCCCCACAGCCATTACATTGCACTACTCCCCACATGATTATGTACTTTTTTTTGTATGTGTGTGTGTTTGTGTGTGTGATTGGTTTGTTATATAGAAATATATATATTATATAATGTGTATGCTTATATTTTCAGTGCTGTGTGCTAGAGAGGATATGACATTGATATGCACCTTGCACTCTTGAGGAAATGATGTCAGAACCCCAGGTATAAAGGAACTATTTCAGGGGTGGGTGGGTGAGGGGCGGAAGGGGTTGGGCCTAAACTGTGCCCTTACAAAACAATCAGCTAAGAACTCTGACCCACTGCTGCAATGAGTGCCTTCCTGTCAGCAAGATACCATACACAACAATTTGACAGAGAAAATCCCCTGCTAATCAGAGTTGGCAGAGGGTGCCATTTCATCCAGTCACTACCCAGCATCAGTCTACGACCAGGCAGCAAGGTAAGGCAGAGCAGCAGCAGCAGCCCTACCTCCACCAGGAACCACCCCAGGTGCACACTCAAAAGCCCCTAGAGGTTCTGCCTGACTCCATCTCCATCCCCCACAACCAGTGCCTCCAGGGGTGGTTGTTGGGGGTCGCCTTTCTCTCCACCGGGACCAGTGGAGGAAGGTAACTTCAGATGCTTGGGTCCTGCTGATAATAACACAAGGCTATTTTCTGGAACTTCTGGAATTGCCTCCAGGCCGTCCACCAGTGCCTTCCCATTACCCTCCAGAGCGCATCCCATTGCTTCTGGAGGAGAGTCACACTTTGTTGCACAAGAGAGCAATAGAACATTGCCCCCTTGGAACAAAGGAACACAGGGTTTTATTCTCAGTATTTCCTGGTTCCAAAATGGACAGAACAAGAGACCTGAGACCCATTCTAGATCTCAGAGATCTGAACTTTTGTATACAGTACAAGAAATTCAGAATGGTCACTCTGCAAGGCCTACTTCCACTGCTGCAAGAAAGGGACTGGTTTTCCCCCTGAATATACAGGATGCCTACCTGCATATCAAGATTTGCCCCTCACACGAGAAATATCTAAGTTTCCTGTTTCAGGGGGAACACTACCAGTTCAGGGTATTGCCCTTTGGCTTGCTATCTGTGCCACGGGTCTTTACCAAATGTCTAGCAGTGTTAGCAGCAGCCCTCTGCAGGGAAGGCCAATATATCTTCCCTACCTGAACTATTGGATCCTCAAAGCACACTCCAAGGAGCAGCTTTCTCACACCCTAGACTGCACCAGACACCTGTTCAATGCTTTAGGGATTACCATCAATGTGCCAAAGTCAGTCTTGTCCCCTTGCTAACATCTGCAATACATAGGGGCAGTCCTGGACACAGCCCAAAGCCTAGATTTCCTGCCCCAGGACAGGGCCGAGCGTCTGATTGCACAGGCCAAGATGATCTACAACAACAGGTATGTCACAGCCAGGACATTCCTGAGACTCCTAGGCCTCATGGCAGTGGGCATCACCACAGTGCCACTGGCCAGACAGTACATAAGAATCATACAAATTACACTGAGTCCTGTGGGACCAACGTCTAGACGACCTAGAACAGAAAGTTCTAGTAACCTCCCCTGTTCAAAAGGTACTTCAGTGGTGGATGGAACCCAGCCATTTGTTCAAGGGGGTTTCTTTCCTGGTCCCCTCTCCTCGTCAGATTTGCCACTACAGATGCCACGGGGATGGGCTGGAGGGCACATCTGGGGTCCATCAGACACTGGCTACATGGACCAAAGTGAAGAGCACCCTCCACATAAACATCCTAGAAATGAGAGCTGTTCTGTATGGCCTACAAGCCTTCCAGACTCATCTATCCCTGGGCTCTCTGTTAATACAGACAGACAACATAAGTGTGATGCATTACATCAACAAGCAAGGGGCAACTCATTTCTACCCCCTGTGCAGGGAGGCAGTGAGAGTTTGGTATCAGGCTCTGGAACCCGGTCTAGAACTGTCAGCAGTACATGTTCCAGGGGTCCAAAATGTCATGGCAGACAGGCTAAGCAGGTCACAGTCCAAGATTCACAAGTTGGAACTGCTGACCTCTGTCACAGAAGACCTGTTTGACAGGTGGGATTGTCCAGAGTTTGACCTTTTTGCATCCCCACATAATGCAAAACTGCCACTTTTCTACTCGGTCATTCCAGGGCCTGGAGTATTCTGGCAAGACACGTCCTTCTCTTGGAAAGGGAGGTTCCTGTATGCCTTTCTTCCCTTCTTTCTAAATCAGAGTGCTAATCAAGCTTCAAATTGAGGGTGCAACTCTGATACTTGTTGCCCCTCTGTGGCCTCATCATATTTGGTTCCCTGTACTGCAACAGTTAGCAGTGGAACCACTAGTACCTCTGCCATTATGCCAGGGCCTACTGTCACAGGAACAAGGAACTCTTGTCCATCCAGACCTCAAGTCGCTCCACCTTCATGCATGGCTCCTGAAGACATAGCCAATGCTCGGTCTGGTGTGTCACAAAAGATGGGTGCTGTCTTGGTGGCTGCCAGAAAGCCTTCTGCCAGAGTCACTTATTCTGTGAAGTGTAAGTGTTTTGTTTTGTGGGCTGCTTCTCGATGCCCGGATCATTTTACCTGTCCAGTCAATCAGGTTCTGGAGTATTTGCTGTCCTTGTCAGATGCAGGCCCACAATACTCTTCTATCGAAGTGCAGCTGCCATTTCAGCTTTCCATGCAGCTATTGACAGTTGTACAGTTGCTGAGCTGGAGGTAGCCCAGATGTTTTTGAGAGGCATTCTGCACTTCTTGAAGCCTCATATCTGCAATCCAATGCTGGCCAGGAACCTGAATTTTGTGTTGGAAAAGCTTACTTTAGCTTCTTTTAAGCCAGCCATGATTTGTGGTCTACACTTTCTGTCTTGGAAAGCATTATTTTTAATTGATGTTACTTCTGCTCGAAGAACTTCAGAGCTTCAGGCTGTAAGGTGTGAGCCTCCTTGTTTGATTTTTCACAACGACAGGGTGTCTTTGTGTATGAATCCTAAGTTTCTACCTAAGGTGGTGTCTGAGTTTACTTTGAATCAAACCCTCCATCTGCCAGTTTATTTTTCTGAGCATTCCAATCCAGGGGAAGCATTGCTCCGTAGTGTAAATGTACATAGAATACTCAGATACTGTATACATTGTATGAAGGACTGCAGGAAGTCCTCGCAGCTTTTCATTTCATTCACCCTTGGGAAAGTGGGTGCGTCTGTACCTAAACAGTGCCTGACAAAATGATTGGGTAACTGTATTACTTTCTGTTACAGGAAGTACGGTAAGGAATTTCCTGGGGTTGTTTATGGCCATTCACCTAGAGGCATAGCCACTTCTGTTGCCTGTTTCAATAATGTGTCTACTGCTAAGAGTTGTGCATCTGCCTCCTGGAGTCTTGTCCACACCTTCACTAAACATTACAGTTTGGACATTGCCTCAAGGAAAAGGGCAGGTTTTGGCCTAACTGTGCTTCAGTTCATATTTTCTTAGGCCTGTAGGCTCCAGCTACCCAGACTGTTCTGTTGTCAGAACTGCTTGGTACTCATTCCATAGGTGTGGCCTGATGCAAGATATGTCCTCGAAGAAGATAGTTATGTACTTACCATAACAGTAGATCTTCAAGAGACTCTCTTTCATCAGGCCATGCTCCCACCCTCCATCCCCCTAAAGATTTAGAGCTCTGAAATCCTGGCTCTTTCTCCAGAGAGGTCTGTCTGCTGCCCCCTGCCTCCTGCCTTACCTGATGGGCAGAGCCACAGGTTCTCTCCCAGTTCCCTAAAGAGAGGTCCTCCGAGCATGATCTCCTGTGGGGAACTGAGGAAGGAAGGAAGGGACCACTCACATTTATATGGGAAGAGCCGACGGAGGATGTCATCATGGGTGGCCCCTAGCGGACTGCTTGCAAAATGTTTCTGTGTGGTCCTAGCACCTGATGGCTATTGTTCCATAGGTACAGCCTAATGAAGAGATTCTCTTGAAAATCTACTGTTACGGTAAGTATGTAACTGTTTGCTATCATTAATATATTTTCAGTGGTTACTGACCACCAATCTATTAGATTTTTTACAACCTTGGAAAACATCTGCCTGTACATTGTCAGGTGCTGACCCCTTCTGCCACATGGCAGCAATATATATTAAAGGTACAATACACCTTCAGTCCATCAGAATAACTTAAATAGCAATTGCATTCATTTACAATATTTCTTACAGTTTGTTAAAGATTCATGGTTAAAATAAAACAAACATTTTTTATCAGTTGCCTTTAAAATGTTTTCAATAGTCATTGACCACGTAGCTACTAGATTTTTTTGTACAGCCAGGGTAGAATTAGGTAAAAGGGAGACTGCTTGCTAATCAGATATTTTTATAAGCAATGCCACACCTTTAAACTTGTTTCCAGCCATTATCATATCTTTCACCTGTGTTTTGTGGCCATGGGTGCCACTTCCTCTGAGCTGGTAGCCTTAGGGAATTAAACAAGCTAATTCATTGAAGTTGCCCCGTCTCTTATTCAGATATTTAAACCCAGCATATATCTACAGTATATTGCAAACACTGTAGCTGAAGATGATAGTATCTATTGCATTTTTATTACAGTAACAATTAATTTAATTCATAGCTGTCTTTTTACTCCAGTAATCTGTAGAAGCATGGGATAAATGACAGACACCAGACAGTAATTTAGTGCATAAAAAAACACTAGAACTGTGTTTATCAGTTTATTTGCAAACTTTGCAAATATATATATATATAAAAGATATTTACAGAAAGAAAAATTGGGTGTTAGTCCATCACACCATTCAAAAACATCAGGAAATATTTCTCCTCAAGACTCCTGTCTTTGTTCTGTAGTTTAAATATCCAACACAGTGTATAAGCACTCACACTAGCTCCTTCTCCTTCTGGGTTCAGAAGATACTGACCCACACACTTTCTTAGCCCCCTGGTGGCAGGTTTTATAGGAATTCCCAGGGTGACAACATAATCAGGTGATCTCCTAGTTAACATGAATAGACCATATCTAGGTCCTGTCTAAATGTATCTATGATAATCTTTATACAAACAAACAAGACAGGTATTCGTGTTATATTCCTTCTGTGAATATATCCTATGATATCAGTTTTATCAGGAACACCTGACCAGGCTGGGTGACAAACTATCATCCATTTCGTCCGGCATCTCCTTCTCTGAGATCCTGCCAATCTAGGAGAGGGGGGCAGATGGACGGAAGGTCAGAGAAAGGGAGACAGGGGAGCTAAACATGTGGCTCAAGGGCTGGTGCCAGGAAAAAGGACACAGATTTCTAGGGAACTGGCAACAGTTCTGGGAGCGAAATTTCTTTAAATTTGATGGACTGCATCTGACTAAGGAGGGAGTCAGTGCATTGGGGCAGAAGTTTGACATCTTTGCAGAATATTTAAACTAGCAAATGTAGAGAGGGTGCAGCACCCCATACGTCGAATGGGAAGAACACCTCTCCCTGCTCAGCTAGTGGTCAAACAGGGATTCAGCATGTTTGCAGTTCATTTGCATCACCAGGTAAGAAAAAAGGTCCGTCTCCCCATACAACACACAGGGGAAATGACAAACCTCACCCAACAACTAACACACTGAAATCTGGCCAATGGAAAATCATGTACAAAAATGCTCACAGCCTGGGAAGTAAGATCCCAGACCTGCAGGCAATAATGTCAGAGGCTAAACTGGACATAGTAGCAATTAGTGAGACATGGTTTACCAGTAACCACACTTGAGAGACTTCAGTACCTGGCTATGTACTGTTCAGAAGAGACTGAGGTGCAAAAGGGGGGTGTATTTCAATGAAAATATCAAAACTACAGAAATTCAGAATACACATAAGGAACCAGAAGAACTGTGGGTCATCCTGCAAACAGGAAATGGGACAGCCATAAGAACTGGAGTTGTCTACAGGCCCCCAGACCAGGGGGAGGACGTAGACACATTACTGTTAGAAGATGTACAAAACATGACAGCTAAAGGGGAGGTTCTGATAATGGGAGACTTCAACATGCCGGATACAGATTGTCAATTACCAGCAGGAACATCTGCCAGAACTAGACACATGGTGGATTCCCTGGAGGGGAGGGCCTCAAACAACTGGTACAACAACCCACAAGAGACAAGGCTATCCTAGCTCTAGTACTGACTAACAGGGAAGGAATCACAGATCTACAGGTAGAAGGTCTCCTGAGGGCCAGTGACCATCACATGGTATGGTTCAATTTGGCCATTACATCTAAATCATCCCATTCCAAGGCTAAAATATGGGACTTCAGAGGAGCTGACTTTGATAAGATGGCCAACAGAGTTAAGCTAGCCCTGGCAAAAAGAAACACAGGTGAGGGGGTACAGGCAAAGTGGGCAAGCATTAAGAATGCAATACTTGAAGCAACATCCCATTGTGTTAGACGAAAAGGAAGTGCAAAAGAAGAAGGAAACCACTTTGGTTCTCAAATACAGTAGCAGAAAAGGTCAGAGCCAAAAGACTGGCCTTCAGGAAATATAAGGGAACACAGTGGGATGAAGATAGGAGGCATACCAAACTGCCCAAGGGAAGCAGGGAAGGCAGTAAGGCAGGCAAAGTCCCAAACTGAGGAAACACTAGCATGAACAGTAAAGAAGATGACAAGACTTTCTATAGATACATTAGTGAAATGAAAAGTCCAGAGGAGTATTGCTAAGCTCAAAGGAGAAAAGGGGGCATGTGAGGAGGAGGACCCTGTAAAAGCATCTATCCTAAATAGATACTTTTGCTCAGTATTTACTGAAGAGAAGGTAGGGCAGGGCCCACAGCTCAGCACCATGGACACAGGGGGGAGGGAGGTGAGCACTACTCCCTTCACAAAAGAAAGGGTCCTACAAGAACTCGCTAAGCTCAGGGTGGACAAGGCAATGGGACCTGATGGCATACATCCCAGGGTACTTAAGGAGCTAAGGGTGGAACTAGCAGAGCCATTAGCAGAACTGTTTAGTGAGTCTCTGAGCACAGGAGAGGTCCCAGAAGACTGGAGAAGGGCTCATGTGATCCCGCTCCTCAAGAGTGGTAGCAGGGAGGAGGCTGGGACCTACAGACCAGTCAGTCTTACCTCAGTAGTGGGCAAGATTATGGAGGCTCTCCTTAAGGAAAGGATAGTGCAACACCTGGAATCCATAGGAGCACAGGGTCCAAGACAGCATGGGTTTACAAAAGGAAGGTCCTGTCAAACTAATCTCATAGATTTCTTTGACTGGGTAACCAGAGTGATGGACCAAGGGGGAGCAGTTGATGTCACCTACCTTGACTTCAGCAAATCTTTCAACACTGTTGCACATAGAAGATTGATAAATAAGCTGGGTAGGCTCGGGGTGGGTCAGAAGTTGGTCAGATGGGTGGCAAACTGGTTGACGGACAGAAAACAGAGAGTGGTGGTAAATGGTATACAGTCAGAAGAGATGCTGAGGCCAGTCCTCTTCAATATCTTCATTAGTGTCATTGCAGATGGACTAGAGGGTAAGGCTTGTCTGTTTGCAGATGACACCAAGATCTGCAACAGAATAGATGATCCAGACGGGGTGGGTAGAATGAGAAGAGATCTGGATAAACTATCAAAATGGTCAGAAGAGTGGCAACTGGGATTTAATGCAAAGAAGTGCAAGATCATGCACATAGGGAAGAGAAACCCTGAAACCTCCTATAGGCTGGGAGGGGAGTTGCTGGCAGTCACAAGGGAAGAAAGACTTGGGCATCATCATCACCGATGACATGAAATCATCCAAGCAGACCTCTAAAGCAGTAGGTAAGGCTAGGGGGATGTTAGGGTGTATTAGTAGGGGTATTACAAGTCGTAAGAGGGAGGCAATAATCCCTCTTTACAAGACACTGGTTAGACCCCATCTGGAGTACTGAATGCAGTATTGGAGGCCACACATTCACAAGTACATTAACTAAATTGAGGCAGTCCAGAGAAGGGCAACCAAAATAGTGCAGGTACTGCATCAGAAGACATATGAGGACAGATTAATGGAGCTCAATAAGTATACCCTTGAACAAAGGAGGGAGAGAGGTGATATGATCGAAACATTCAAACACCTTAAGGGCATTAACAAGATGAAAGAGTCTAACATGTTTAAATATAAGAAAAATAGCAGGACAAGAGGACACAGCATGAGATTAGAGGGAGGGCGATTAAGGGGGAATGTGAGGAAATTCTTTTTCACAGAAAGAGTGGTGGATGCATAGAATGGCCTACCTCAGGAAGTGGTGGCTATGAATACAGTGCAGGGCTTCAGACAGGCATAGGATAGGCATAAGGGAGCAATACAGATGAGTATGAATAGATAGGTCACTGACAGAGCAAAGGCCGATGGTACATTTATAAGGTAGAAAAATAAATGGGCAGACTGGATGGGGCTTGTGGTCCTTATCTGCCTTCAACCTCTATGTTTCTATGTTTTAGATCATCTAAACCTTAATTAGGGGGTTTCTACCTCATTTGGAGCATAACTCCTCCCACCTGCAGTGACCTCATCTCTTCTGATTCCTACAAGAGCAGTCGTTACCTGGGCTGACGGCCCTATAGTAGGTGTTTCCCCAAATTATCAGGATTTCAGGTAAAGAATAATAATTATTTTTAAACTTAGTAATATACAGGAGTACCCAGTTTGGACAGGGGAATGGCAAATGAGGGGCGCGCTCCCTACTTGCCTTTCCTTGTCAGACCAGGAGACCTGCCATTTAAAACATATTTTATTTAAGCAAGAAAAAGGAATAAATACCTTCTGTTTTGTTATTATGCAGTACAACATTGTGCAACTGCATACTTTGATTCAAGCAGGGCTCTACACGCCTTTTTGGGAGCTCTTTCCACATAACACAATCTTTTTCTGTGCAACTTGGCAACTGAAATGCCAGCCGTCAGCTAAACATTTCAATTTGGCCTTCAGACAGCTCTCAGGTACTCGTCTGGGGCTGCCCTTTACAACAAAAACTACAACTCTTAAATCGATGACACTGCAGGGCTTCCCTTTCTGGCCTTCATGTTCTTTTATGGGCTTGTGTCTGACACTTTACTTACTCAGAGTGTTACTTTAACTTTTTAGGACTGAAGCTTCCTGCTTCAAGTCAGTAGTAAGCAGCGCGTGTACATAGGAGCACAATCCTTCTCCGATGCACAAAGCAGTGCTGCTACTCTTTCTGTGTAGCTGCAGAAAGCAGGTTTTCCTGATTTAAGCTCACAAGAGCCTTTCTTTACTACTGCAACGAGTGATTTTCTTTTTATTCACATCGCCTGACATCGGGCTTACATCACGGCATTTCTGTGCTTCTTAAAGGGGCACCAGTCACAAGAATGCTTATCTCTTCATTTACATTCATTGAGGCAGTATTCTTTCATTGCTACAAAAGCGCTACATAAATAATTTTCGGCCACCTTTATGAGTATAGGCACTCTCTTTTTCACACAATAGGGCTCCTTACAAAGGAAAAGGGACATTTCCTATGTGTAACAACGAGGAATTTTAGGATTTAAAGGGACAGTAAAGGTTATAGAGATATTCCAGGGTGGCCACCCTGACATGAGAAATAGCAAAAAACGGAGGAAGAAATGATGATAGGAAAGCATGAAAAGAATATATTAGGGGGTTACACATTTTATTTCAGGAGTAATCATTTATAAAAGGGGCACCCTGTTACATAATCCCACTCATTTTGTTGTAGTGTCTGTGGGGTGACTATTTTGTCTTTAGAATAGAAAGAACAAATTGAATATATGACTTAGTTAAATCACGTTGTGGAGCCTTCCCTCTTAATTTTTTACAGATATATTGAACTTATTTTTGAAAATAATATTCATTTAAATAATATTTGTACACCTGTGGCTACCTGTGTTTTTACTTCTTTACCCCTGTGCTTACTTTGTAAAATTCTACACAGGTGAGTGTTGTGTTCTTTCTTTTGTTTGTACTGTATATTTGCAGTTTTCAGTGGTGCTGATATTCCAAGGCACTTTGGGGCACAAATGAAGAAGACAGCAACTTGGAGTATCAGTAAAACAGGGATGCTGTCAAGTAGAAAGTAGCAGCAGCAGCAGTGTTTGGCTTGAAATGCATAAAATGTGCTGATATAAAAAAAACATCTTCATTAGTGTTGTGTTCATTTTATTCTTAGAGCTGTTTGGATGTGGGGAGGGGTGGCGGGGGTGACCCATCAAGTATTTCTACTTAGGTTGCTATTACATCTAAAACCAGAGCTGCTTTCTGGCCCAGTGGCGTGGAGGGCTGAGGCATCCATGCCTTACTTCTTGCCACACCAGTGACCCATGTTTGTGGTGTGAGTGTACCGCCAGGGGTTGGCCGGGAAGGGAGAGGATCGAGCATCCAGAGGACAGCTCTCCTCTCCTGAGGAGGGATGGGGTCCACTGCTTGCCTGTCCCCTAACGGTGGCTGGTGGGTGGCACAATGGACTCACAGACAAAGGGGTGGATGCAGGGCAGATGCCCGGCGAGCTGCATGTGGAAGCTTGCGCAGCTCGGCCATTGGCGGTATTGCACATCTCTGCACCACACTCGGGGGACGGGAAAAAAAGTGAGAAAACATCCCAGCCAGCGAGATGATGCCGGGCCCTTGCAGGCACCACACCCAGCTAGCTGGCACCTCGTAAGAGCCAGAAGATGAATCCAGTGTACGTTGGGGTGATGGGGCTGGGGTCCGGTGGAAGGGGACCAGTCAGGAGGGAGGAGAAATACAAGATTATAAAAAACAAACAAAGAAAAAAACAACTGCTTATATGAATAAAATGTTTCTTACTAGGTTACTTAAAATATGCATTAAAAAATCTGGAGTGACCATGGCCAAAGAAAACTCATTACTAAAACAGAGGTGTTTTTTTAATTGCCATGGCTTGCTAATTATCTCTCTGCTAGGATTAATTTTGATTGAATTTTTGTACTGCAATCACGTGCTTCAGAAACAGACAAATTTATTCTCAGATTGGTTAAAATTGTAAAATTAACAATTTCCATTCATCATACACTAAATTCAGAAATGGATTCTTAACTTTTTCTCATTAAACATTTGGAAATAATATATTAAAACTGAACTATTACATAAACAATCTGGCCTGATTGCCTTTTCTTAGGTAACCTGAGTTTGTTCAACAAGGCAAAGTAATCATATGCCACCTTCAAAACGTTATGGAAGCAAAAAGTCATTCCAAAGAGGAACTTGAAGTCATGGTTTCCATAGTCATATTGGACAACCTAGGGTTATTCTGCCATGATTTATGGTTCCACCATCAGAACATGCCCGTCTGAGTGCGCCCATCATTATGGCACCAGGACTTAAATTCATCACCCACTTTTTATGCGGTGGGGGACTATGCCCCCCACACACCCCTAACTAATGATTCCAACTCCGGGAGGGCAGACCTTGGGGAAGGGGCAGCGAATTTTGAATGTTGGCGCCCTATTGACGGGCACACTCGGACCGGCGCACAAATGGCCAAAAGAGATGATTTACACCCACTAGCATTTCACTGTCTTTTCTTGTTTCTTAAAGGACACTGCTTCAGAGATGTTATTGTTTATGGAAAAAAATGGAGTACTAGCGATGTTTCTCATTATGTGTCATTTTTAAGAGGTGACTTCACTTCTTGCCTAAAACAATATGTTTACTTCTAATTAGCTCTAAGGATTGAAAGCCCTGGGCTTAGGTACTGTTCCTAAAGAATCTTTTATATTTCTACGGAGCCATACTACTGCTGTGGTATTCTCCGACTAAGACATCACAGTATAGTTTTTCTGCTAATTTCCCCTCCTGTAAAGTGAGACTAACAGGCTTATAGTTATTAGCCTCTTCCCTGCTGCCACTCTTATGTAGTGGGATTATGTCTGTCCTTCTCTAGAACCGTGCCTGTTGCCAGTGAGCTGTTGAATAAGCCTGTCAGTGGGGCAGTTAGCACCTGCCTGAGTTCCTCTAGTACCTTAGGGTGTATCTCATCTGGTCCTATAGCCTTGTCCACCTTCAAAGCTTCAAGTCCAGTCAGGACTCTTTCTTCTGAAAATGAACTTGTGTCCACCCCCACACCCTTTTTTGCTGCTGCTCCCCAGTGGTCCTGCCCCACACTGTGAAGATTGAGCAGAAGTACCTGTTCAGGATGTCTGCTTTTTCTTGGTCCTCTTCTGTGCAGTCTCTCCCCGCCATCCTCCTAATCCTCACCATCCCTCCCCTTGCTTTCCTCTTCTCGCTTATGTTTCTAAAGAAAGTCTTATCCACTTTAGCTACCCTTTTGGCTATCATTTCCTCTGTCTGCACCTTTGCTCCCCTCACTGCCTTTCCTTCTTCCCTCTGTATTACTTGGTATACCTCCCTGTCTTCCTCTTTCTGTGTTACCTTTTGCCTCCTACATGCCACCCATTTCTTCCTTCACCACCTTGGTCACTTCTGTACAGAACCATAATGGCCCAGCCACCAGGACCACAGCCAGACAGAGGACTGCACCAGGAGCACTGACAGAGGAGGAAGTAGGGGTGGGGAGGTGAAAACACAGAGCCTGGCAGGACAGCAGAAATAGCAGCAGAATGGAGGCCAGGCAGCAAGTGCTTGGGGAACGGAAGCAACCACAGTGGAAAAGAGGTGGCAGGCACTGAGTGAGATGGGAGTTAATGGAAGAGTGAGATAGATGGCAAACAAGCTGCAGCAACTAGAAATGACCAGCAGGGAAACTCAAGTATCATGAGAATGCAGGGTAGGTACTTTAAATACTGCTCAATGGGAGGCAGAGCACTGGTCATAGGCTGCCCCACCAAACCACAGGCATAGTGTATTAAATGTGTACTGTGTATACACATATATATTTATATATAGGGACATTTGCTGGCAGAAAAAGGCCCATGGTCTATCATGAGAAAGCAGTGGCTTCATTCCTACAGCTGAGGGTGGATGGGTGCAAACCAAAAACAACACAACCAGAAAAATACACAAAAGTCTGCACTCCAAGAAATGAATCAAAAGGCATAGATTGCTGAATAATGCAACTCATGGTTTAATCAATGATAAAGGAGTGTGCACAAAAACCCTGGTGCTTCGTTCTACACTTTACTGTTCCTCAGGGGTTGTGGTTTACAGGTAATTATTCTACTTTTATACCCAGTATTTAAAGGTATATTCACTGATTTTCACTAGAAGTTACTTTATGCCATGTCAAACACCTAAGAGCAATTAGTAAACAAGTGCTTGTTATGTTATTGCATTGTTCAACGGTCTGTGCCTTTCGATTCATGTCTTGAAATGCAGCCTTTTTTGTAGTTTCCATGGTCTATCATGACTTTTCCGGTTCCTACCAGAGCCACTTCAGCCTATCACTGTCAGCCTAGACCAAGTGTCATAGTGGCATTTTGGTCCTATTCCCCACCAGCCTTCTTCCCCTCCTTTCTGTTTGCTCTTCTTGCTGTCCTACCCTCTCCTAAAACCCATCACTGTTTCGGCATTTACCATCTCCCTGAGCAAGCTGTTCTATTTGTCAGCCACTCTCTCCATGAAGAAATAACTCATCATATCCATCTTGAATCTCCTCGTCCACCACCAGCAGGTTACAATCACACCATCTGGTTGTTGATTACTCCTGTAGGGTCAGTGGTAACACAGAAGGTAGGGAATATTGGGGGAGACTAGGTGGAAAAAGGTGTTCTTTTCTGCCAACAACTTCTATGTTTCTGTCATTTGTGCAGGTACTGACAATCTACTCTACTTATTCTCTTCAGAAATTTCTGTCACTTGAACCAGTACTGACAATCTACCCTATTTATTCCCTTCAGAAATGTTAACATTTCAGTCATGTCTCTTCTCTTCCTTGTGGACTCTAATGAATACATGTTCAGAGTGATCAGATCTTCCTCATGTGGTTTTCGCTGCTGTCCCCATATCATCTTTGTTGTTCATCTCTGGTCTGTCTCTATATGGTCTCTATTACTTTTTGGGTATGGGTTCCAGAACTGTACACAGTATTCCAGGTGGGGCCTCACCAGGGATCCATAGAGGGCAACACTAACCTTTTCCTCCTGCTAGAGAAACCCCTCCTTATGCATTGCTATGCATCCCAACATCCTGCTGGCTTTCCCAAATGCTCTGGTACACTGAGCTGTTGACATGAGACTATCACTTATGATTACCCCACGGTCCCTTTCCTCTGTGGTCTGGCTGATTTATTTTGTTCCCATCCAATATTCTGTTTCTGGGTCCCCTGCCTATGTGCATAAGCTTGCCATTTTTGACGTTGAACATTGGTTGACAAATCTGAGACCATCTCTTCAGCCTTTCTAGATCCCTTCTTATGTACCAGTTCCCTCCACAATGTCTACCCTCTCACAACTTCGGTGTCTTCAAAGATGAAACAGAGTTTTCCCTTGATCCCTTCACAGGTGTCACAGATGAATACATTGAACATTACTGCCCCCAGTATTGACCCCTGTGCACTCCACTTGCCACCTCTCTGACCGCTGAGTGCTCCCCCTTTAGTTATAACTCACAGACTGATGTAGTATAGGTTTAATGAGCAGTGCCCTGGCTCAGAATATGGCATGCATTATCACTTGTGAGAAGGCAGGCCTTTTGTAACTCACTTGTGACTCTGCCACTTGTGAGCTATGGTCTCACCCCCTCACACTTGAAAATATATTTTATATATTGAGTCAGGCCTTGGTATAAAGTATCCCCTATACTTAAACAAGAGCAGCGTGTGGTGCTGTTTGATGTGGTGTGACACGAAGCCGCAGGCCAAGTGACAAAAACCACACCAGAAGTGAATAAATCCCACAGCAAATCCCACCATGAAGTGGATTATTCTGATTACACAGTGGAAACATTATTAACATAAATAAATAAAAAGTTACATTTTAGTTTTTTTAGCTAATTTTTTTATAGAAATGTTCTTTGTAGCAGGTTAAATAGTCCTTTGTTGCTAGCTAAATTACAGATGAAGATGCTGTATCACCTGCCCCTCTCTATCCTCAAGTTTTTGTGAGAATATTATGTTAATTATGGGAGGAATTCATCTGTGGTGACTTGTCCCTCTCATATCCAGTTTTAGTTTTTAGAGAGTAGGAATGGAACAGAGATCGCACGGCAGAGATGTTAAGCCGATATGAGCGCTGATGTAAAAGAAAAGTGGGAATTGTTAAAGAAATTTCACTATTGAATACCCACCCGCTTCCCTGACAGCTTCCAGCTCAGAAACAATCGTTGCTGACACCATATTGTAGTTTTGCCATTTATATTTTACCTGTGTTTAATCATCCGTGTGGAGGATGTGAGCAAGTGATGACTGCTGGTGCTTTGGACGAGCGAGGATGAGCCAGTGAGGTGCGCAAGAAACGGCTACTGCTTGTTTATGCTGTTATGACTGACTGTATTTTACAATTGCTTTGCTTTACTTAAGTGTGGAGCTTTCAGGAGAGAAATTTTAAAACGAGAGAGGTGACTGAGATTGGTGTCATGGGAAAAAACTAACCGTGTACACTCACAGCACCACTTGCCGACTTTATATTTCCTGATGAAAGCTGATCAGACCACCCATATTCCAGCCACCATGCTGTGTCCCTAAATAAGCAAAGCACAGTACCAAGTGTCTCTAACAATACAGTACAATTGTGTTTGTTGTGAAAGATTTATATACTTTTGTATCAGTTAATGTTTTGGAATTGATGAAGATGGCAGCTAAACAGGGCTTTAAAAAAAGGAGGGGGGACAGTGATTTAATGTTTTGTGTTGTGGTCGGCTGGGAGTTTACCTGTGGGTTGTCATGGGTAAAGACCCCTGCTGACCTATCAGGACAGGATTTGCAGACCCCACTGTATAAAGTGCATTAAAGTCAGCAGATGTAGAATGTTCTTCTTGTCTGTCCAGGGCCTCTGGTTCTCTCTGAAAGCCTTTGCACTGTTCAGAATGATAGAGCATGGTGGCGTTTCTCTTTTGTTTTCTAGCAGGATAAGTTTTTTTTACATTTGAAGTTGAGCTTGTTCTGCATTAAATACTGTTTCCTGTAACCTAGCATCCAGCGATATTGTACAACTTGTGCTCTGTGCCCATCTTCCCTGAAGCTGATTAAAGGGTGTGTTGTGGGAAAGTATTTTTTACAAGCTTATTCAAAGTATTCATGGAAAAAATGTGGATCATTAATGTGTTTTATTTACAAACTAATATCTCTGCTTTGCCTTGTGTTTGAAGATCACACTAGTTTTAGAAACAAGATGGTGATTAAGAACCCACAAATGTTATAAACATATGAAAGCAAGAGCTGTACTCAAAAAGGCTCGTTAGTGGAGTATCCCTTGTACCATATGATTGCATGCAGCTGCTGCATGGTTAAACACGCCTGACCACTAAAATGTTTTGCCAGTTGTTGCTTCACTGTTAAATGGCTGGTTTCTTTCTTTCTTGAGCATGTGGCTGAAGGTTAAGGGCTCTGTCTACAAACATAATGGGATATGTGCTGCTTCATGCATATCCCAGCCATAGAATCCCACACTCTGATGCCTATCCACACGGGGTGGCATCCACAGCACCTGCCACTGATGTTCATAAGTATGCAGCTTTGCGCAGGGCAGGAGGCATTCTGGGGTGGAGCTCTGCAGGAAAACTGGCATCCAGTCGGCTGTCTAGTTTGTGTCCTCAGTCGATTCCTTGCTCCATGGGAAGCAGAGGATGGTAGAATACCGTAGTCCTCCAAGGACTGTCATATCCCTGTCAGTAATTAAAAACATTAAAGCCCCAAACCCTCAATGCCAGCTCAGTGGACTGGGGGCACTGTGCTGGGGTGCCAGTCTGGTCTCCTGAGGGAACCTGGTGTCTGTCAGGAGGGGGTGCATAGCTGCTGTGACAGGATCCCCTGTCACATAGCTCTTGCCCTTCTGCCAACCATTTGTACTGCAGAGACCTGTCTGTGGGAGTGAGGAAGTGTGTACTCATACAAACAGAAGAGAGAAAAAACTACATACCTTAGCTGGGACTTGACCCAGGCCACCTGAAATACCATTCTGGTTGTGCTTTTAGCTGCACCACCAAGCCAACTATAAACTGAGACATCCCAAGGCACCTTACTGTTAATGTACAACCTGGTGTTGCACAGATAATTACATTTTTCAATCACAAGAGTGCAGTGTGCATGTTTACGGAACTCACGCAAACAAGAGAGAAAGAAGTAAGGACCTTAGCTGGGACTTGAACCCAGGCCGACTGAAATACCATTCCAGTTGTGGTATGGGACATCCTAAGGCACCTTACTCTTTCTCCAATGCACAACCTGGTGCTGCGCAAATAATTACATTTTTCAATCACAAGAGTGCAGTGTGCGTATTTATGGAACCACTCCCTGACCTGGCTGCTTGCTTAGAAGTGTGGTCATGGCAGGATTAGTTGGGGAGGACCAGTGCAACCTGTTAGTCCTGCGGTGTGCATAGTGGGCACATCACAGCTTCTGCTGATCCTCTGCTTGTGCTGAGAGATTCTGACAGCTTTTGTGGATTCAGCCTTGTGTCTGATATGCAACATTTTCAGGTTGTTATGTACATAAATACTTTAGCTAACATTAACATTAACTAAGTATCTTCATCACAGATATCTCCTCTCTTAGGCCGTACCTTTGGAACTATAAGCCATCAGCACCAGGACTGATTGGAAACTTTTTGCTAGCCAGGGACCACCCACAATCATGTGCAGTGTCTACGCATATTTAACGTAGGCAGTCCCATCATTCCTCAGTTCTTTCTCATGCCATCAATCATCCTCGTTGGACCTGCTGAAGGAAACACCATTAAGTTAGCCATTGCTGTTTGTTAGTTTACTTTTCTTAGTGTTACTGTCGTCATCTCTGCATGCCTTCAAAGTTGAAAGAGCCTTTATTTCGATATCGTGAGTGCGGATATAAAATTTATGAAGAAGACACACACGCACACTGTTTGTGTGTGCTGTTTGGGCCTGTCTCACAATGTGAGAACTTGTGAGATTTGCCAGAGCTTCAACCAGGCTATGAGGTGATGCCATAAGAAAGCTGTAGAAAATGTCCTTGTGTTAAAGGCATTGACAGCCATGGAGAAGGCAAAGGGCTCAAAATCTATTCCTCCTTCGCCATCGGCAGAGAAGTGGCCATCGAACTCTAAGGATAAAGACATGGAGCAGTTGTCATTGAGAACCTCATTGCCATCTAGCCATAAGCATAGAGAGAGAGAGAGAAGGACAAGTCTGCTTCACCGGTGAAGTCCTGGTCACCTTTGAAAAAAGGTACGTCCTCATCAGTGACTGCTCCAGCGGAGTCGACTACAGCTCCCCACCCCTGACTTTCTTTGAGACAGCATGGTTGGGGCTTATCTTAAGTGCTGCCTTACCTACTATGGACATTTTGATGTCATCATCTTCGAGCCAAGGCCTTGTCGGTGCAGGTTATCCCTGCCCCTTTTTCAGGGTGCCATCGACTCCCACACTGTGCTAATGTTGTTCTGTGGCATGATTCAGTGCATTCTGCTAGGGTTGCCAATTCAGGCAGTTTTTCTTCCGACAGGAACTTCTGTTGCTCAGCCCCCATCAACAGATTCTATTAGCATAAGACAGATTCCTGCCTCAGCCAGCGCCAGCATCACCAGACCCTTTTGTGGCGCCCCCATCATCGCTTGTATTGACGACACAATGGAATATAATCCTGACATCATGGATTTAGAGGAGAATGTTGAGTCGGATTATGAAGGAGAACCATTTCTGGAGAGTCCTCCTCCTCCTCCTTCTAGTTCTGCCATCTCATCCTCTAGTGATGACGGTATGGTTTATACCCCAAGATGGCCTCCTGAGGACTCATCTTTCCACATCATGATGCAGCAAATGCAGTCTGCCATGGGCTTTGAAGTGGAAGAGGAAGGTTCCACTATAAGGAATCTCATGGAATTTGTGGAGGTGCCCTGCTCCCCATCCATTATCATTCCACCTGTATATCCTGCATTAGAGGGTGCTACTTTTGCTGCATTGTGCAGACCAAACTCCCTGCCTGCAGTCCCTAGAAAGACTGATAAATAGTAGCCTGCGCCATCAGCTGAGTCTTATTTTGCTTACCAGCTAGAAATTGTCTCTGCGGTCATCATGGCTACAAATGATAAGTCTAGATCTCCTAGACATATGAGTACTTTGCCTCCTGATAAGAAATCTAGGAAGGTGGATGTAATGGGCAAACATGCTTATACTGTACCTCTGCATCACTGGGCCTTAGGATTGGAAACTACCATGCCCACATGATCAGATAGAAGAGAAGACTGAGGAAAGCCGCTCATATTGCAGCTCAGACTTTACGAGATGGCTCTGCCAAGACTGAATTGCTTAAAACATTGTCTGCTGATGCTGAGTTTGGTAAGCATTTGCTGCATTCAGCTTATGATGTTTCTGATGCCTCTGCCAGGGCTGCAGCTTCTGGCATTTGCATGGAGAGGTATTCATGGCTCAGAGTTATGGCTTTGTCAATGATGTGCAGCAGGCAGTTTTGAATGTTTCCTTTAAAGAGTCAAACTTATTTGGCTATGATGTTAAAGAGGCCCTACATGGCCTTCCGACTTCAAAACTTCAAAAATTACTCCAAGGTCTATGAAGTCCTTGTATCCACTTCTGCTGGAGCTCATGATTGAGCCTCCTTTATCTGCCTTATTGCCTGAGTAGTCGGCTTCACCATCAGCAAGGCTGTGGCATGATGATGGCTGCCTTCCCGAGCCCTTCTTGCCCGGTACCCATGCAAAACACCCAAAGGAATCTGTTCCAATGTCCCTGCTGCCCCCAGTTCCACCTGACTCTCTTCCATCTCTCTCCCCCGTCTTCACCTGTTACCTCCAGGGTGAGTGTAGGGGGGCAGGATCTCCCTGCATCTGAAACAAAGGTGGGAGATCACTGTGGACAAGTGGATTCTGGAGATAATTGCAAGCGGGAGTACCTTCACATAAAAACAGGAAATCCCACAAACAGTACCTCCCTTTTATTCTCAAGGGCAAACACCATCAGTTCAAAGTATTGCCCTTTGGCTTGTGTTCTGCACCACAGGTCCTTACCAGATGCTTGGCAGTAGTTGCAGCAGCCCTTTGCAGGGAAGATCAGTATGTTTTCTCCTATCTGTATGACCAACTCCTGAAGGCCATCTCCAGGGAAGCTTTGCTACATACCCTGCCTCGGACACGTCAGTTGTTTGATGCATTGGGGGTCATAGGAAATGTGCGAGAGTCTGTGTTGACTCAATGATAAAGGCTGCAGTACTTGGGGTGGATCTTAGAGACAGAGAGGGGAATGTGTTTTCGTGCCACAGAACAGGGCAAACACTTGGTTTCTCAGGCACACTTGGTATGCAAGAGCCACTGTGTGTCTGCACAAACAGTGTTATGTAACCCCTAGGTGGCGCTATCCCATGGGCTACTACTCCTGCCTGTTTGACTACGGACAGGTTGAGGGGCCTAGGTCCTATGGCTGGTACCTCCACCCAGAGGTCAGGGTTTGTAGTGGTTAGACTAGTTTGGTCACAGCCCCCTAGGACACTGAGACCCCCTTTTATTCCCTCTAGTGGCTCACACAGTACACCGGAGTTACAGACCCAACACCCCACGTATACACACGGTTCACTCATATAGATACCACTTGCCCTCGAGAGTGATTCTGCAGCACATCTCTGATGACCCCCTGTAAAATAAGGTTAAACAACATGCACAGCAAAACACAATACTGTTTCCATGAGTACCAACACCCCAGACAGTATATAGTATAACAACAACAAATCTGATTTATTTAGGGGGCAGTAACACGGGAACGGGAAATCAGGTTAACTGGTGGCATTAAATCACAGTACTGTGCACACATACAGGGTCTGAAAAGTCACACTCTGGGTACCCAGGTTGGGGTGGGGGGCTAGCCAGGTCCGTTGCCCGGGGTTGGCTGGCAGGTACAGATGGATAGGGCCCTGTAGAAGAAAATATATGCACAACACCCAATTGTAATCCAGAGCCAGATGGCTCAGTCCATGAAACAGTGAAACAACAAGAATTAGATGACATACTTGTGACTGAAAAACAAGCTGCAGGGGAATAGATACATAGACACTGTCAGCAGATTAGGGTCTATGGCCCACCTAGTCTGCCCATTTTGAGTTTGTAACTTCAGTTTATGTTTTCCTAGAACTCTGTTGCCCCTTACCCCTTACTTCCATAATTCCTTTATGTCTATCCCATGCATTCTTAAATCCCGTGATTGTTTCAGCCCCCACCACTTCCTCAGGCAGGGTGTTCCACTTGTCCACCACCCGTTCTGTGAAGAAATTCTTCCTCACATTTCCTCTGAATCGTCCTCCCTCCAACTTCATAGATACCCTGATTTGTACTCACGACACCCAAGCTGAGGATCGGATGGAGAATGTCCCTCTGGATTGCCAGAAGAGCAGGGCTTGAGGACAAGGTCCTTGTGACTAGACCCCACTGCGGTTGACAGCAAACGGATGTAGTCCGAATTAAGCTGGAGTTTACTTCCAGCTTCAGCACACAATTCACTGTACAGGGGATTTGAAATAGCGATTCCCCACAAGCACTACGCATATTTATATGTAAAAGGAAAGTACTATACCAGGAAGGCTTGCTCCTCAGTCAGTCCCGATCGCACTACTGCAAAATACCCGAGCACACACAGCAGCTTCAGTTCCTGACAGACCGAGCGCCGATTCAGCAATTCTCCAGTCTTTCACAGAGTGAGCCTGGTTTCCACACTTCTAGTGCTTCTTTCTCCCTCATAACTCGGATTCAGTCCAAACTGGCACTCACAAGGCTGCAGACTGAAACTCAGGGCCTCACACACACTTCCTGCGCAAAACTACAATCGCAGAAGTACAGCTCTTCTCTCTTTGACTGCCACAACTGATCTGATCTTTCCAGTCACATAGCAGGGCATTTCCTTTAGTCTACAATTATTCTGTTGGCTGATTCAGCTGTCACCACAACAAGACCCTCTGTTGGTAGAAAAGGCACCAAGGTCAAAACTACATTTCCCAGAGTCACTGCCCATACAGTCCCCTTTGTGGCTGGGCTCACATTAAGAGTCCAAGTTCTGATTCATCCACAGGCTCCATTTAGGGCTCCCTTAACCCAATTGGCCCAGCACAGCAGTTTAGGGTCCAAATGGAGAGGTAACACACACAGAGTCCCAGCTGCAATAAAGGCAGGTTAGACAAACTACAATTTTGCTAATGCTTTAAATGATTACAGGCAAACAGTTACAGCTTTCAGATGGGCTCCTTTGCACCTTCAGCGACCATGAAATGGGTGAATACTCCGCAGCTCGGGCGAGATTCGAGCATTAAATACACAGTCCCCCCCATACAAACTAATTAAGTCTGCAAGTAGACAGCTCTTAAAGAGACAGTACGTGGATGCTCAGATAGCACTCACTTGCAACCACAGTTAAGCAGCTCAGATGCCGAACACCACCCAGGCTTTGAGCATTCAGGCAAGCTCCTGGAAGACTTTTGGGAACCCCCATTTGCAGGGGGGTTACAGTTCCATCCCTTGGGCTTCATGGCGGCAGCCATATTGACTTTGCCATTGGCATGTCTTCTTAAGAAGATCTCTCAGTGGACACTCAAGGTCCAGTGGGATCAGTTGATGGATCAGCTGGACCAAATGATTCTTGTCATTTCTCTTAACAGAGGGTTGTTGTGGTGGATGGATCATGACAGCCTACTGAAGGGGGTTCCATTCCTTGTACCAGCTCTTGTACAGATCCTCAATATGGATGCCTTGGGCTCCAGCTGGGGTGCTCATCTTAGCCTTTACGAGACACAGGGGCTATGGACCAATGTGGAGGCTGAGCTACACATAAATGTCCTAGACATGTGGGGTGTCCTTTGCAGCCTCTAGGCCTTTCAGAATCATCTCTGCCCCGGTCCTCTGTTAATACTGACAGACGTCAGTGTGATACATTACATTAACAAACAAGGGGGCAGTCACTCCTATCCCCTATGCAGGAAGCAATGAGGCTATGGTACTGGGCTCCATTGCACAGCCTTCAGCATTGGACGTGTTTCTCTCAGGGCTCCAAAACATCTTGGCAGACAGGTTAAGCAGGTACCAGTTGGTTCACGAATAGGAACTGCTGTCCTCAGTGGTAAATAACCTCTTTATAATGTATGGAGAGCCCTTATTATTAACTGAAATCAGGCAGATTACAACCTTGTTATGCCATTGTTATGACATCACTCTGTTGTTAACCCTTCTATAATGTATGGTAGAATGCTGTTAACCTTAGGAAATCATCATTTCCTAAGGTTGTTGACCTATCGATTGACGTAGAAATGTTGTTAACCTATCGATGCTCGTCACATCGATAGGTGCTATTATCGATGGTCTTGCGTATGCGTGCCTTTTTAGACAGGAACCGACGGATGAGCGCGGGATAGAGAAAGACTGAGCGGCCGTGGCGGTGACTTTTCAAAAAGTAAGCAGCCGTTTTTACTTTTTAAGTGGGACCATACACTATAAAGATAATGTATGGTCCCTCTATTGGCAACCGGTCACTGTTAACTGTCTAGAGGTTGCCATGGCGATGTAAACCTCTCGAGCTTCACTCTTGAGGTTTACACGGTCGCCCTGGCAACCTCTCGACAGTTAACAGACCGGTTACCGATAGAGGACCATACATTATCCTCTATTAAGTATGTCACATCAATAGTACAACAAAATGGAATGCTCACAACAGTCAATGTTCTAACACAACAGAATGCTCACAACAATCAGTGTTCTGTAAAGTAATTCAGTAAAGTAATTCAATCTGCGATTACACAATCTTGGTAGCCCATACACTATAAAATATAATGTATGATTTTTGGTTAACAACCACTCCGAAAACACTTCTTGAGGTTGCCATGACATCTGAAAACCTCTCGAGCTGCACTCTTGAGGTTTACAATGTCGTGGCAACCTCTTGAAGTGTTTACAGCATGGTTATTAACCAAAGACCATACATTATCCTCTGTGTCAGTGGTAAGATTTTAATACACAGGCTGTACTAGAAGTATGAAAACCAAGAACAGTATTTTTACATTTGTCATTGGTCTTTAAGTGTAATATGAGAGCAGTACTTTACCTGAAGACTGACATATCTAGTACTCCTCCCCTTCATACATTATCAGCCTTGTGACGTCACAAGCAAACAACCTTGGAGAAGGTGATTGGCTGTTCTTACTCGGTTAGGATGTTTCAGTCAGTGAAGTCATGGTGCTGATAACATAGAGACTGAATATATAAAAAACTAGAAGGGACATTGCATGTTGTTTCTGGTGCTCTGGCAGTTAGCTCCCTATTGTTAACGTGGGGACAGGAAACAACAGAAATGTGATGCCCCCCTAGTTTCTGTAGATATATATGCAATACCTATGACTGATAAGGTATGAAAAGAATAAGAACTAGAGTATGCAAGTCAGACCCTAGGCAGATGCGCACAATCTTCCAATTAGCAAAAGGGAAAAGAAAACGTACTTCACATATAAAAAGTAACAGCTGGCTACTTTTAAAAGTTATTATTATTCCAGGCTGTGTACTAACTCTTTTAATAAAATATTATTTTAACAATTGCTTTTTTACCAGTGTGATCTGCTTTTGCAGCAACTCTTTAGGGATTGTTTTATTAGAAGGCCGTTTTCTTTGTATGGGTGGATACAGTTTATTATTTTATTCTCGTATGACACAGAGGTATCTGGTAAAGGTTGTTTAGATGTCTGGTATATGAAGTGCAGGTTAAAACTGCTACAAGTCTATCTCTGTAATTAACGTAACCTGCTGTGGCTGCTTAAAATAAGAAGTGCCTCTTACATTTTACTAACAGACTTGGTTTTATTGTACTATAAAACCATCAGTCCTGTAAAAATGTTAAGATCTCCTGTGTTGTTTGCATGTAGCAGTACATCAACTGAGTCAGATGGTACACAATTTTCTCTTAACAGCTCTGAAAGTAAATCCAACAAGTAATTTTACAGTTATGCAAAGAAAGGCTGTAAAGGCAAGCAGCCTTCGCTTTTATTAACATGCCACAGTTGGAGGGTAACGTTCTGAAGTCCGAGTACTCACAGTGCTTGTTTTATTGATCTGTCTGACTGTATTGTTGTAAGAGGATACGGACACAGTAAGGAAAAATGCTGACTTTGTAAGTTGAAGGAGTTTGTTTATTTTTGGTACTTAAACTGGGAGTCATGGACACCAGATGGTTGGATTGGAAAAAAAAAGTTTTTGATCTTCAAGTGAAGTTTTGTTTTCACCTTCTTTTCTATTTATTTATTTATTCATTTATTCATTCATTCAAAAATTGGTAACCAGAAGAGGCATGCTGAATTAAGGTTCATTTCCAGCTGCAACCTGGGGGAAGGGTTACAGAAGAAACAGCGAAACATAATACGTGTTACTTACAACACAGGTGCAGACACGGTGCAGTGAATAATACTTCAGTGGTGCAAGCTTGGAACAGAATAAAGTGCAAGTATTCATACAATATGTTGTGCAACACAGGTGCAATAGGAAAACAGAAATTCAGCAATCAGACTGATACAGGGCAGGCAGTGCAGTGTATTAGGGGTCAGTTTGGTTGTGGGGAACCAAAACCCTGAGCTACCATAATCACTAATGGGGACCTCCATGGGGAAATAGATGCAGGGTGGTGGTGGGAGGAGTTTCGGCAGGTGCCTGAAGGAACGTGGGGAGGTGGAATTGTGAAAGGGATAGGGAGAGCTGGTTCCAGAGTGTTGGCCGGAGATAGGAGAAGGCATATTGCCAAGCAGAGAAGCAGGGGTGAGGAATGGAGAAGGTTCTTCGGTCTCTAGAGTAGAGGGAGCATGGAGCAGGGGGGACGCGAGAGAGGAAAGATAGGAAGGAAGGGAACTAAACCAGTACTTGGAGAAGGAGATGCAGTGAGACTGGCAACGTGATGGTAGAGGAAGGATGGAAAGGGAGGAGCAGAGGGAGAAGTGTGTACATGGAGAGGAATTAGATGCAAAGTAACAAAAGGCATTATAGAGGTTGTCCAGTCTGGCTAGGGAAGTAGAGGAGGCTGTACCATGGACCACATCTACATAGTCGAAGGCTGGGAGCACTGTTTTGGTAACCAGCTCAAAGTGGACCAGCAGGGGTAGGCAGTCTTTGTTACTTACAGGGCGCCCAGCTTAGGGCGGTGTTTATCATGGATAGAACTGATGTGGGCTGAGAAGTCAAGCTTACTTTGGAGCCACACACTGAGATACTTGAAGGATTGCACCACTTCAGGAGGGGAGCCATCCAGTGTGGAGAAGATTGGAAGATTTTCACAAGTACCTATGAAACATTGTCTAAGGATTTTTGTTTCTGTAGAAAGTAGAACTCTTGATAAGTTACCCATATAGCCACAAGACAGAATTAATAGTGCACCGCAGAGCACGGCTAGCCAAACCAATTAAAAACATTTTGAAACACACGCAATAAAAAACAAAGCAGTAGCAACATTAAAATTCATTGAGGCTAAATCAAACATCAGAACAATAGTGCTCATCTTTATCCCTTGTATATTATTACATACTGTTTTACTGATTCAGTGCCAGGTTTGTCTTCGCCATAATATGTTATCAGTACAACAGTGTGCAAATGTCAGAACAACATGTTTGGCATACTCCTGTGAATTTTGATTCTTGTGTTCTGTAGTGTAGAATGCCTATCGATATAAATCCAACATCATTAAACAGTGTAGGGTTGTTTCTTTCATTTATATGCTGCTTTGTACGAAATAACATTAGTTCTGTTCTTTGCTCTCACTTCCCTGGATAGATCATTGACAGCCCAAGCGCTACATGGGAGCCAGTGCTCCCAGACTGGGCAAAGCATTTTCCTGTAGTGCACCCTGATTTTCCCTGTAAAACTGGGATAAAATTCCGGTATATCTCCCTGTATGTGCAACCATGATAGTAATTCCCAAATACAAATAGCCCCATATTTGGGAAGGGCTTCTGAAAGAGCCTCACTGTCTGTGGTATTTATGAAATACTATTCAGCCCGGTGTACACCCTTGCTTAGTACAGTGATGCCCATTAATTTTCACTAACAGCCTGTATTCTTCATTGTCAGCTATTACAGTAGCACTGTACCTACACAATAGTGAGCTCAGACCTGGCTGAAATGCAGCTGTGAGCACAACACAAAGGAGCCCACAGACAAACCAACTCAGCAGAGAAGTGGCACAGAATGTGCAGGCAGGTGGTGCTGTTTTCAGGCCTCAGCACCAAAGTCCGACTGAGGACTGTTGAAGCAACCCCAAGTTGTTCCCATAGCCGGCATTCATGTCTTCCAGTATTCACATTTGCCCTCTAAATACATTTCAAAATAAAACAACTGGGCACACCAGCTAGTACGGCCGCCTGTCTAGCACACAGATCCACTCACCAGCACAGACATTGCATGCAGTCTCTGTGCAGTGCAGTAACCCACTAAACAAGCAGCTGCACACCAGGGATCACGACTGGGTAGAGGCTACATCTCCCAGACTAGCACCTTGATATTCAAAAATGTGCGGGAGACCCCACCTCAAACACTTAATGTAACTAAAATAAATGAAGTGCCGTATTATGCTATGTAACATGAAACACCATACTGATGCATTTTGATTTCTGGTCACACAGCTCTGTACACCTGTTTTTTTTTTTTTTAAGGCTCACTTTTAGTCATTCTGTTCTCCCCCACACAGCTATGTGCACCAAAGAAAATGTTGTCCATTTTTTTTATGTTATTAATCTCTAGGCTGGACCAGGGGTTGTGGTTCTCCTGCATAACTTGATAAGGCCCCCCCCCCCCCGCCAACTCAGTGCACCAAGCACTTTCCCAGGCACAGACTAATTTTACCAAAACAAAGGCCTGTTTTTTTTTTTAATTTAGTAACCTCAGGCTGTTGTGGATCAACCAAATGAAGGGCAAAAGCAAAGTGTGCTGCCTTTTAGCAGCTGTGAGTGCGGGCTTGTAAACACAGCTCTGTTACTGTGCACCATTACAAGTTTTGCCTGAATCTCTGACCAGCAGCTCTGGATTCTTGCTTCATTCTTTTTCAGACCTGGAGGGTTTATCTGAGTCGGCAGATAATTTGTAATGAGAAAAAGCATGGAGATGGGGATAGCAGTAACTAATCCAAAGTACAAATAACCTTTACTTAGATTAGAGGCTAATGAACTAAACTGAGTCACTGAAAGCAGATACATTTTCTTTTCTTCATTTCAGTAAAAAGAGATTTTAGCCATATTGGTTCTTTATGTCTTGTTCAAAGACGGTACAGTATACAAACCTTCGGAGCCTCATAGGTACCTTCTTCAGGTGAATAGCCTAATAGTTTCTTCATTTTAGGAGACAAGACAGTGAACAGATAGCAAATACAAGGACAACGTATATGAAGAACTTACATTTTACCAAACAGTCCCATACATTTAGGGTTCAGTAGTAGCGTTCTGTTCTTCTCTCTCTCTACATAAGGAAAGCACACATCCCCCCCCCCAAGCCCTTACACTTGCACAACCATGTCCGACTCACTCAGGTTTCCAAATGATCTTTTAACTACCCTACCACAGGGGTTCCAAATATTCCCATACATTAGGGGTTCAGGTCAGTATTAGCGTTTCTTTCTCCATAAGGAAAGCACTCCCCTTCCCGCACACACACGTTTGCACCTCTGCACCGTGTCTGGCTCACTCATATTTACACATTCCTTTTTTTTAAAACTAATCTGCTGTCATGGGGTTCTGCTGAGTTTCTGGCTGCTACTCCAACTGGGCTCCACTGATGCAATGCCTCACCCAGTCGGTATGGGTGCATTTTCGATGTGGCTTGGCTGTGTTGTTTGAACAGCTGTGGGATGCTGATGGGACTACATGGTAGGCTGGGCATTGATGGAGGCTGCAGCTGAGCTCTGTGGGGTCCATAGAAAGATCTTAGCAACTTTGTCCTCGTAAAGGGCACGAAAGAGACACACCACCAGCATACTGCCTTTTTATTCCCCTTAGGTGAAACGCAGGCTCCGACCACCAGTAGGGTTGGTCTTTCTAGCACAGTCAGCACATAAGAGCCAGTCGGGAGGGCAAATTCTCCATCTCAGTGACCATGAGATTCTCAAGAGTCATTTTCTTTCAGTATGCGGTTATTTCCCCCAAAATTTATAGGAACAATTTCCTTCCGATAGCCCATTTTTATGTTTGCTTGCACGCATGTGCAAGAAACATAGTGCCACCATATGAGTTTTCGTAGCTGTGCCTTCCCCAGTCCCAGTGCCCTGCTCCCTTTTGCAGGCGCAGCTGCACCGTGCCAGTGAATGTCCGAGCCGTCTGTGACAGCAGTTCAAAATGCAGTGGCGTACAGTTGAAAGCGGAGAACCGCTGCAATCAGCGGTTGTAACATGTAGGCAATTTGTATACTGCTGTTGGCTGGTAATTTACATACTGTCATTGGCAGTATGCAGACTGCCTACACTCAGCACTGCATCCTGAATGGAGCTGTCATAGACAGTTCCCTTGAAGTTCCCACCTCCCGAAACACTCAAGTGGCATGCTGGGAGCCCATCCCAGCATGCTCATGTGCTCCCCCCGACGCACACAGTATGGCTGAGGGGGGGTGCCCAATCCCCCGTCGGCTCTGCGCTCCCCCAGACTTCTAGGTGCCACGCTGGGAGCCCACCCCAGTGTGGCAAAAGTGAGCATGGCGATGGGTGTGCCCAATCCCCCGGCGGCTCCACTCAACAACCCCCCTCCCAAAAAAAACAAAACTCACAGATTTCCAGTTGCCACGCTGGGAGCCCACCCCAGCGTGGCACACATCTGTATGGCTGACGGGGGTGCTCAATCCCTCATTGGCTCCACTGATTTCCCCCCCCAAAAAACTTTCAGCTGCCATGCTGGGAGCCTGCCCCAGTGTGGCACAAGTCCCATGTCATCTTCCTAGAAAGAAAAAACACCTGAAAACAAAAAAGGTCCCTCATTGATTGTCTAGCCCCCCACCCCCAACCCGTGCCTACTCTCTGCGTGCCCACCTCCCCACACATCCCTGACCCCATACTTACCTCCGGATCCTAGCATGAAGATCTTTGGTGGACCAGGAACACGTCTGCACTCTTCAAAAGTCGACCGCATACTGAAGAAATGCTGGTAAGCTGTGTAATGGCATGAATGGGTTTTTTTCAACTTTAGTGCATATCTCAGCCATTTTTGGGAATTTCTTTCACCAGATTTTCCACATGGGGTTTATGGGACCCCTCCTCATGAATTCTGGCACTGTCATGGTGTTAATCGGCCCTGAAAGGTGATTTCATGGTCATTGTGCGGAACCACCTTTCGGGACCAATTTATGAAACGACCGTGTCACAGTTCATGAGGTAGGCCCCCCAAAACCCTATGATGAAAATTTGGTGAAAAAATTCCCAAAAATGACTGATTTATGAGCATGCGTTGGCAGTTCCTACGCACACTCGTAAGTTCGCAAATTTTTTATATTTTCACTCCAGATTTTCAACATTGCCATTTTACGACACCTCCTTATGAGCAGTACAGCTGTCATTTTTTACATCTTGCCCAAAATGTGTTTCCGCACATGTAGCGCACAATGGCACAGTTGGTGTACAAAATCAATGTTCGGGACAGATTAAGAAAATCACAGTGACACCATTCATGAGCAAATGTCTTAAAATGACTATATTAAAAATTTGGTAACAAAAGTCCATAAAATGACTGTGTTACGTGCGAGCATTGCATAGTTTCCACGCACCCTCATAAGTTCATGAATTTGTAATATTTTGAGTCCAGATTTTCACCACTGGCATTTTTCCACACTTCCTAATGAACAGTACAGCTTTCATTTTTCACACCCTGGCCGAAATGTGTTTTCACACTTCCAGCGCAGAAATGCGTGGTCGCTGTGGGAAATCACTGTTCAGGACAGATTAAGAAAATCACAGTGACACTGTTCATGAGCGGAGGTCCCCAAATGCCTGCATTGACAATCTGCTATAAAATATCCCCAAACTAATTACATTATGGGTGTGCGTTGTGCAGTTTCTATGCACGCTCGTGACTTCACTTTTTCTGCAGGGTGATGGTGGGTTTGGCTTCAGTTCAATACTTCACTGCCATTCCTATTATGCATCTGTATAACTCCCACACTACCAATGCCAATGCCAGCAAGCAAACATTCGGCATTGACAAATGCTTGTTGTTGTTAGATTTCCAAGTTGGAGCTGTGCACCAAGGCATAAGCCCTTCCTTAACTTTACTCCATAACTACTGCACTTAAGCAATAATGCCCAAACTACCGGGCATTTCCTGTGGAATAATGCCTAGCTGGGGGGTGTTAATGGACCAACAAGGGTGTTAATTCTCAGGAAATGCCCTGTTGTAAACGCATTATTGTGATTATAAGTCTAATTGTGAGGAAAAAATGACATTTAAAAAAAGAAAATCTACACAAATGTGCGTGTGCCATGCTGCTGTGAGCTGTGTCAGCATTTCTAAGGGATTAACGGGTGGTACAGCAGTCAATCATCATGCACGTTAGCCTCCTGAATAATTAGACTTATAATTAATACTATAATTAATATTGTGACTAAGTCTGCATGTGTACCTCTCTAATTTCAACACCAAAGGGTTCTAGGCCCCCATATTTAAACGTCTAGTGTGGCGCTAACCATTTTAGTGCCATATGAACCAGAATAATGCACTTGGATGGGGGCCATATTCAGAAGCCCTCAGTGCTTGGCAGTAAACTGACAGTGTGAATGTGCAGATTTTACCGCTTCACCCATGAAAATGAGGGATCCCCCTTGCATACAGGGAGCAGAAGTATATTATGTTTTAAAAGCGCTGAACAGTCTCCAAAACTCTGCTTTTACCACTGTTCACAGTGGAGCATGACCCCCCCCCACACACACACACACCGGCCAAGTGCATGGTAGCGGACTGACAGCAGGAGCCCCTTCACCCCAATTGCCTTACATTTGCCCCATAATTATGATATGAACACCTCCCTGGCATCCAATGACCCCTCCACCCCCTATCGCCCACCCGGTATGGTAGAATAAATTCCTTGGCACCTTGCTGTCTCCCCACCCCTGATCATCATGCATCTGCCCTGAGCACAGTTTACAATAAATCCTTGGCATGTAGTGGCCTCCCTAAGTACCATGCCTCCAAATTAAGGTCTGATCAGTTCCCTGGCATCTAGTGGGCCCCCAGATTGCACTGCAGACCTCCTTCCCATCCTACCTACTCAGGTCCCTCCACTTTCCCATTCAGTGCCCCCCCCCCCACTTACCGAAGTAGTCATCCTCTCCCATTGACAGTGACTGGCCGAAACCCCTCCATTCACCACCTCAGATGGCCATGGTCTGAGTGACAGGGAGTGAGTCTGTGCCAACTGATGAAATGCACGCACACTCCCTGCCACCTAGATGGTGGCCGGCCGAGGTGGTGACCAAAGGAGCTGTGTCAGTGGCCATCTCTGAGAGGGGAATGATGCCTGCCTGGATAAGTGGGTGGCCACCAGGGGATCAAATGGAGGGACCTGAGTGGGGGATCATTTTTGCAATGAGGGGGTACCCACACTAGATGCCAGGGAGCTGATCAGACCTTCATTTGGGGGTAGTTGCATGGTGATCGGGGGGGGGCAACTAGATGCCAGGGGTGAGTTCCTAACCCTGTTTGGGGCAGATACACAGTAACCAGAAGGTGTGGCATTAATAGACACCATGGAACTGATTGGACATTAATTCAGGGGCAGCTGCAGGGTGATGTGGTGTGGGCAGCCACTAGACACCAGAGATGTGTTCTTAACTTTATTCGGGGCAGATTCATGGTGATCAAGGGTTGGGGGGGACTACTAGATGCCAGGGAATTTATTCTACAATACTGGGAGGGTGATCGGAAGGTGGGGATGGGGCAGCATAGCTCCACATAATGCCTCCTTTCAATTGTGTATGACGGCATTGTGTGGAGATACTGTTGAGACCTTAATGGCATGCAGATGTCCCCTTGGGGCCTTACATGCCCTTTGGGCCTTATAGCATGTAAGTGGCTGAATATGGCTTACAGGCACAATGGTGCTATCCTGTTTAGTAGCCATTATCTCCTCACCCCTATGGGCCATAGTTCTGCAGGTGGCTGTGTGAGCACCATGCATAGTCACTGTGCACTGTGCTCTTACAGTCTCATATTCAGACGCATAGCTCCAATCAGAGTGCACTACCTGTCTGAATATGGCCTTAGGCTGACCGTGTGCTATTCATGTACACTGCTGATGGGTGCATAGCGCAAATTGCCAACACTGAATATGGGTCCCTTAGACCGTACAAGTGCCACAAACCTGAGGACTAATGAGTGCCACAATGCTTGGATCTTTTATGCCTGATATTATAAAAAACAATGCAGTGCTGTATTTTTTTGCCACACTTGTGTGAGTTTTAATTAGTTGGCCATTTTAGTGCCACAAAAGTAAAAACCATCACATCTCAGGGAAATGAATGGTGGCTTTCACAGTTCCTGTTTTAAAACATCTGTGACTTGTAAATGCCATGTGTGTGTGTACATGCGTGTGTAGGGTTTTAATAAGCCATGGCTCAATATAAAAAAGAATAGTACTGAGAAGCTAATGGATAGAATCGCATGCACCATTTATTGGCATAAGCCCTATTTGTGTATGTTTTCACCCTTGCCCTCTGATCACATTCTTCTTCAGCAGCCACCTGTACTACCATTCTATCTGAGGAGCACTTTCTGCATCATACCCACTGGGACCCCAGAATGCCACACCCAGCTACACTTGCATGCCTACTCTTGCCCCTACCCCAACGAAGACCATGCCATTTAATGAAGTGGCAGATGTCCCCTTGGATCCATTCAGTGGAAGTGGGGTGTACATATCTGAGATCATCCATGCAGGCAGAGCAAGGAAGCTGTTATGGCCTTGGAAGTAGGTAAAGCATCACTTTTTCAGTTGTTGTTTTTTGTTTGAGACCTCCCCACAACGCTGTTGGGACACCCTGGTGCTGGCAAGCCTAGCTCAGGGGTGTATGCATCCTCCCCTGCCAGGAGCTCTTCCAAGCTGCACTGTCACCTGTCCTCAGCTGCAGCCCTCTCATCCTTTGGGACACTTGGACTTCCTCCTACTCCTGGCAGCCTACAGCGGTGTCCCAGGCTCAGAGCGCAAATCCGAGCTGCCGCTGCTGTATCAGGCCTATTGATTTCCCCATGATGTGACACTCTTTAAAGAGCAACTCTCTATTATAATAAAAAGCTTAAAAGCACTAGAGCTACACCAGTTGTGTTTTAACTTAATTGTTTTATAGTTTGTGTTTGTTTTACTTTCCCCTGCACCTGATCTACTAAATATTGTAGATAATACAGCAATTATTCCACTGGGTCTTTTAAAATGTATTTGACTCTGCCTTGCTAACAATACAGTTACTGTCAGTGAAGTCATAGTCTGTTGTCATGGTGAGCACTATGATGTCATAAACAAAAGCGCTGCTGAGGTTAGCATGGGAGAGGCAAATGTTTCCTATATAAAACATTTTGGAGGGACTACAAAGATAAGCTGTAAATCTTGGAAAGGTACATTAAATGAAAAAATGCATTCTCTAGTAAACTGTAACAAATGAAACATTTATGAACACGCATACTAAAGTGCAGAGTTGCTCTTTAAACTCTCTTTCTTTTCCCCTGTCAATCACCTGCTATACTCACTCCATTCACATAACTACTGATTTGTCCCCCCATCGTATCTGAGGCTCCAGTCCAGCAGTCATTGTCATTGCTTCCCTTGTTCTTGCCTTCCTCTGTGGAGCTCCATGTAAATGATGGCTTGCCCCCATGTAGTGTGACCTCTTGATTATGCAGACTATACATTTTTGAAGTATGGTCTTTGAGGGTCAAGGTAGTGCCAGACCTCCCCTGCCCTTACCTCCAAATCTTGGTTGGTTGCTGTGGCAGTGACAACAAAAGATGTATGACTTACAATGGTGAAGATGTGAACAAGAAGCTTTTTGTGCTGGTGCTTTCCACAGCCGTTGTCCCCCAGTAGCAATCTTGTGCATCCCCTGGGAACTGCACTGGGGTTCCTGCAGGACAACCAGGAACCCAGGACTGAGAGCATGGGAGAAGTTCACTACTAGGCCATCAGGCTGTCTTTTTGGCAAGTCTGAGGTATGAAAAACTTAAAAAAGTTACAATATTTAGCTCTGTGAAAAAAAAAATCACGCAAGCTTTAACGGACATGACAAATCCACCAAAACTTCAGAAAGTCTAGCAACTCAGATCTATAAATTTGGAGACCAGGTTTGAATCTTGCCATCACCGTGAGCAAGTTCTGTAACTGCTTCTGTCTGTGTTAACACCTTTCTGCTTAACTTGCCCTCCCTCCATGTCATTTAACCATGTTGTTGTGCATCTGATTTCTGCTAGGACTGTTAACAACTTTAAACACAGTACATAAAACCAGATCCTCTTGCTTCTCTTTTGCTCACTTTAGTAAAATGGACAGTGGGCTATTTTAGGGACATTGGAAAGCGGCCCCAGCTGCCTACTAGCATAAAAAGAATAAAACTACTTTGCTTACAACAGTTGTCTTCAGCTTTTATTTTCCTTGGTGTTTGCTCTTGTTCCACTTTTGGTCTCTTAAAATGTCGTACACTGTGAACTCCAACCTCCTCTGGGTGTCAGCTGAGCTGAGCTCATCTCATGCCTTCACACAAAAGAAAAAAGACTATGCCTGGCAACTGCATAAGGTCAGGTCACTGGCTTTCAAGCTGACCTTTTTAGGTACGAACAAACTCTATAAGGCCTGCACTAAGGCCACAGGATAGGCCAACTTGGAGAATTTTATCTCAGACTCCCAGAATAGTGTTAATTTACCCCTCTAAATTCTGGAAGGTTGTTCATACCCTCTTCATTCCCCCCAACTGGTCTCTCACTGCATACCCACACTCTTACTAGGTGGTTCTACCACTCTCACTATGAAGGTAGCTACCTCTTTTAGCCACTTTTTCTCATTCTGTGCCTGCTCCCATTTATCCTTCCCCACTATCACCCCTCTTAACCCTTTAGTCCCCCTGGGAATATTTATTCTTTTTCTTTTCCTCTACCACCTCTGCTGCCCTCTCAACCCCATCCAGAGGTCTTAATCTTTGCAATAGAAGAAACACTGAAATTATGGCTAGAGGACAGAGCACCCACCCAAGAGAACAGAATAAAAACTTAATAGACCTTATCGGAAACAGCGTGATCTAGCGGTCAGAACACAAATGCTCACTGTAGCAGTTTGGGCAAGTCTTTAACCTACTATTAATTTACTTATATATTTATTTATGTAATAATTTATTGCTTATTTATTTATTTGAAATTTGGTAACTGGGAGAGACACACAAAGTCGAGGCTCATTTCCAGGTGTGACCTGGGGGAAGGAAACAGAAGAGACGGCAGAACATACACAAAACAAGTCAAATCGAGCACCGTTTGGTAAATACGTTGGTACAAAAATAAAACTGTTACAGAAAAATAAAGTGCAGTCACAGCTTGATATGAGGTGCTAGTTTAGGTGCAAAGTAAAATGCCAGTACACAGCATGCAATCACTAAACTGACAACTGGCGAGAGACCTATCCTAACTCTGTAGTAGAGGGAAGAGCAGTTGGGGTGAAGGAGTGCAACCAGAAGTGCTCCAGTCCTTCCAGCTGGTGAAACGAGTAAAAAGCAGGACCCCACTGAAACTGTGAGGCTGTATCTCAGCCAGGCTATGTTGGATAAATACATTGTAAAAATGAAAAATAGACGCTTTAAAGAGCAACTCTGTACTTCAGCATGCACTTTCAGAAATATGATGTTTCCGCTGCTGCAATTCACTAGAGAATACTTTTTTATTTTCAAAGTTCCTTTTCAGGGTTTACCGCATATCTTGGTAGTTTATATAAAAGGTCTGTATAAAAAAAGAGTGTGCCTTTCCACGGTTAACCTCCCAGTGCTTTTGTTTAAGATATCATAGTGCTCACCATAACAACAGAGTGTGACGCGACAAACAGCAGTTGTGAAGTACTGCAATATCTACAATATTTAGTAGACCAACAACAGGGAGACGTGAAAAAGAAAAAGAAAAAAACTAGAAGACACTGAAGTTTAAAAATAATTGGTGTAAATCTAGTGGTTTTGAGTTTGTTAGTATAGTAGAGTTGCTCTTAAAGGCTTGAAAAGTTAGTCCATGCTTATGGAAACAATAGTATATAATTAAATAAAGGGGGATTCCTCAATGAACTTTTATTTATTTAGTTAAACATCAGTTTAGAAACCTTTGAGCCAGAGGCTCATTTACAAAGGTACCTCGTCACAAGGCAGCATAATCTCTGGGAGTCAGTATTTTTTAGAGTGCTCATTAGTTATTTATCATATTTAAAATATAGATAGCATTTAATTAATCTAGTTAAATCATAATAATGCAAATTTGATTGTTCTTGTTTATAGATTTAGTTTGTTTTGTTAGGACATTTTCATTTTATTGTACAATGCACCTTCATCAGTACAGTATATATCTTTATAACATGGGTCGACAGCAGTGAACGTTGCAATTGGCTAAGGAGCTGCAGCTGACCATGCATTAAATTCACTATTTAATAATGCATGGTTAGACTAGCCACAGAGGAATGCTGTGCTCTGTCCTATCTGAGCAGATCCCTCCCTGGCTCGCCAAGCTCAGAGTGCAGTGGCAGCCATTGTTTTTCCTGGGAAGCGAGTGACAGAAAACAGCACTGCTAGCATTGAAGTAAATGTTTTACTGTACACAGTCCCCTTGTTGTTCTGTAAGTCCTGGCAAGGGAAATGCAAATTGCTGTGTGCTGCTTCTTTCCTCTGCCCCCCCCCCCCGACAGTGTGAGCAGCTGCACCTTCATCCCTGACATAGCAGAAAGGCACCTATAGCGTTGTTGTGACCGCAACTGCAGACAGAGAGAGAGACACCCAGAGTGCTGGCTCGAACTTCAGGTTCCTCACAGTGACAGTGACAGGTGCTGGTGAGAGAGTGACAGCCAGCACAGACTGTGTTGTAGAACTGCTTGCGAGAGATGTGGTTGCAGGCACTGGGGCCCTCCACTGCTGCCAGGCCCCCTGCTCATACCTGAGAGAGAGAAAGAGACATTGACCGCAGCATTGGGATCAGGACATGTAGTGCACAATTGTTGCACTTTCCTGTCACTCTCTGTCTTTCGTGGTGTGCGGTAGGTAGGCTAGCCGTAATGCTGATTCCCGGCGATGTTCCCGCTAGTTCCCCAAATGTGCTGCTTCACTGTGTTCAGGGTGACTGGCCGTACTGGCAGCTCTACCAAACAGAGCATGGTACTAGCAAGTTGAGCAGATGCGCCTGAACCGGCAGACAGTGGAATTGGGGACCGCATGGAGACTGTAAGAGCTTGAGCTGGAGCTGTTCAGTGCCAGTCAAAGAGTGAGAAAATGGGGAAGGAATAACAGGAGGGGGCGTGCAACAGAGAGAGACACACACACACACACAGCATTCCATCCTATAGAAGGCATGAGACCCATGTCCCCGATCCTGCAACTGCTCGCCCCAAGTGACAGCAAGTTAGAAAGTGCAGGTAAACACAAGCGGTGCAATACTGGGATGTTACCCCGACCCTTCCCTCACGAAGTCAGAAGCATTTGTAGAAAAAAATGAAGAATGCACAGACTAGTAGGCCCTCACCCTAGACTGCAGCCTGCAGTCTCATGCCTCACAGCACACCCTGAACGTGCGTTAAATACCTATAACCTCATACCCTGTCACGGGTTATTGCTAACATAATCTGTTTAAAGTGTATGGTGGAATGTTGTTATGGATAAAAATCCATAACTAGAATAGAGTTGTTATGGTGCAGTAGCTACGTCATCATAGCTGTTATGCTGCACTAGCTATGTAGCCACTGCAGCATAACAATATGGAACGCACTTGTGCATGCATGTCACACTACCACCACTGATCAGGAAGTGGCTGTGGTGGTTAGAACGAGAGCAGAGGGGAGCGGCGCTGACAAAAAAAAACCCTAAAAGCAAGGACTATAACGTTATTCTTTTAACTATGAATAGTGGACCATACACTGTAAAAGACAATGTATGGTCTACTATCTATGCCTAGCGTATGTAAACATCTCGAGGTTGCCATGGCAATGAACCTCTCGAGCTGCACTCTTGAGATTCAAACTGTCACCACAGTAGTCTCTCGATGAATACATACACTTGTTATAGATTGTAGACTATACATTATCCTCCATATAATGTTATCTGCGGTCAAATGCATTTGCCACATTTTTCTCTGTTTGTATTTTCTGAAAATAAATGAAAACTGTATAAACACAAAAATAGCATCAATCACACAGACAGTCAATGCTGTGTCTGTCAGTCTAAAGCAGGGCTAAGATTAGCCTGTGTACAGGTACTCACATTTATTATTTATTAATTTCTGATGTTTTTCTGGGAAAGTTATATGGAGCTGGCACAGTGGCTACTTGTTTGTAGATGCTCACATTGTCCATTGTCACTTTCTTTCTAGTTGTGTAAAAGGTAATCATATACTGTGTCTTGGTTTCTGGGCTGCATTGATTATGGCAGCAACTGTTTGCTGGCTGAACAACAGACCTTAGTTATGCCACAAGGCTAAAATAAATGAAGGTTATCCATTATGACACATGTTGAACCTTCATAGCACCACAGTTATCGAACAATTCTGCCACGTTCCAGTTGGCACCATTTGCACTGAATTCCTTTCCACCATCTCTCTCACACACTCTGTTCATATGCACATGAATGACACTGCATTGTTCTTCAGAAGTTTATTATTAAATACACTACTTAGCTGTAAAGTATAAAATCAGGTCTTACAGTAAAGTATCCAGTCTCTTCAGACAAAATCCACCGCTTCCATTTTTTAAACACATTTACATGTGAGACTTATTATAGCATGTGTCATTTTTGTCACTGCCCTCTTGTGTAGTAGTAGTAGTGAGCCACAGTGTGATGTGTTCTAACTACATTCTTATAGTAGTGATTTCATTTAGGTGCAGCCGGGCATACTCACCCCATAATTTTGAATGTACTGAATCTAATTTTTGTTGGGGGGGGTGCTGCTTTTACCCAATTTATAGCCTCTGCAGGGGGACTGAAATATTAGGAAACTGAGTGATTTGCTCTGGGTCATACAGTGAGTAAGTGGTTCTGATAGAATTTGAACCTGGGTCTCATGATCTCCCATCTTCTGCTCTGGCTAGTAGTATTTGGTATACAGGACTAAATGCAATGTTTGCTTATAGGAGACAGGAAATGAGTTTTACATAGTTAACTGCCCTTCCATCTTCCTTTCCATACCCATTACGTATTCTGAGATGCTTTGATGATTTTTTGATAAATAAATAATCTAGCTTTGGGTGCCTTCAGATCTGCATTCAGTTTCACTCTCCTCACCAGCTGCTGCTCTTGATTTTTATACTTCTAAGACATTATATGACATCACAAACTCCCATTCCATACTATGGATGGCCTGGAATGGGTGTTTCTGATGTCCCAGAATGTTCAGGCAGTATGAAAACAGACAGTAGCAGCTGCTGAATGGAGAGGGATTCAGGGTAGTTACAAAAGCAAAAAAAATTAGATAATTAATTTAACTAAAAAGGTCAAAAACATATCAGAGTAGTGGGTAGCCAATGCAAGAACAACTAGAGGGCATCTAGAGGTCTAAAAATGGTTTCCTGTCACCTTTAAATGGTGGGCTTGTAGGCCAGGGTATGAGCATGAGCATGTTAAATAGCCACATGCCCCTCATAGTCTCACTGAGCATCACTGGCTAGCAGTACTCATAGGAAATGCAACTTGACAAAAGGCCTGTGGTCTGCTTTGTTTCCTGCCTTCACAGCAGCTCCATCGTACATTTTAGTAATATAAAACCAATCTTAAGGGGACAAGAATTGGCTGTAACATATATGATGAGCTTTTCTTTGATTCTGTTGTAATAAAATTAAAATTGCCACCACGGCTTTTCGTCCTATGCTGCAGGATTTCTGTATGTATTGTGCTAATACATTATCTGTCCTTGACCATCCTTCATTCTTTTGACTCATGCACTGGCTAAACAGGATGCAGCATAACATAATGAAACCTCCACACACAGATCATAACATGTCTCTATTTGCCAGCATGCTTACCTTCATGTTGCTGAAAAGGAGAAACGGCAGAAAATATGATGCTAACCCCCTTCCTTCGAGCTCAAATATCCACTCTTATGGTTTCCTGCACCTCAGCACTTATCATCCTTGTGTCCATATGTCCCACCTTAAAAGCCCATGTGTTATGCCAAGAATTGTTATTACTGCTTGTACGATCTTACAGTGATGTATATGCTTATGTTCTTACAGTGATGTATATGCTTATGTTCTTACCGTGATGTATATGCTTATGTTCTTACAGTGATGTATATGCTTATGTTCTTACAGTGATGTATATGCTTATGTTTTTACCATGATGTATATGCTTATCTGATCATCCTGTTCTTGTTTATTTGTTTCACCCTGTTCAGTGCCTGTATTTCACTATGTTGTAATTGTTATCATTCTGCTTGTAAACCTACTCTTGTAATCTCCCAGCTCGCACCTGAAAATAGGCATTCCTTGTCTAGCGTGCTTACCCGGTAAACAAAAGCTAATAAATAAACAAATACTGCAATTAAACATTTAAAATATCAAAAAATGCAACATGATATCAGTATAACTGGTTTACTGATGTGTAGAATTACATTTACAAGGTTAAGCAAATAAAATATTTTTTTTTTCTTTTCCTGTTCTCTTTGAGATTGGCTTAAGTGACTGTATTCATGTTTTTTGGACCTTGACACTGAAAAAAGAAAGAACCAGCAGCGATGGAACTGCCTGAGGCATAAGATATCTGACCATCCCTCCCAGGCATTCTATTACAGTCTTACAGTGCTGTCCCATGCTACCCTCTCCACCCCTTAATAGCATACTGTGCTGCCTAGATTTTTCTTTGTTACATGTGGACTTATCCAGTTCAACTTTAAAAACTGAATGCTATCTGCATCTCTAGCCACCTCAGGGAGTGGGTTGCAAAGACTTACAGTTCTGAGAAAAACTGTTTTCTCACATTCCACTTAATTCTCCATCCTGTTACTCCGTATATCCCCTTGTTTTATAGCCCTGTATACATTTAAATTATTTTCCTTGGTCTAAATTATCAAGTTCCTTAATAATTTTAAAAAGGGCAATCCTATTTCCTCTTGACCTTCTTTTCTTCATGGTAAACATGCCAAGCTTGTCCAGTCTCTTCTCATAGCTATGGCTATCCATGCATTTAATTACTTTGGACATTCTCTTTTGCACCCTTTCACTCAACTCAACTTCCTTGTTATAGTGTGGTGACCACACTTCAACACAGTACTCACAAGTATGGCCTCACAAGAGCCCTTTATAAAGGTGGGATAACTTCACAATTGCTGTTACCCACATTAGTTCCTGTTTTATGCAGCCTCTCGGAGCATTGGCTTTGCTTACCACAGCAGCACATTGCTGTATTCGTTTTCTCTATCAACGATTACCCCAGATCTTCTTTGGGGGTATCTTAGTCATCAGGTCACACCGTATGAACTTCACTGTCGATGAAGCAGGAGCCACACAGAAGATTTTCAGCAGTACAACTGGGTCCGCCCACGCCGACATCATGTGACAAGGTCACGAACCCTATAAAGGTGTGAATGGCTCTACTCCCTCCACAGTTCTTTCCTGCCATCGACTTGTTTGCATGGGTCTCCACGGGAGCTCCAACGCAGTTTCGGGCCATTTTTCGACTACTTTTTTTTTCTTACCTGTTATGTTAGAATCTCTTTTTACAAGAGATTCCTTTATTTTGTTTATGTCGAGCGTTAATCCTTCGACTTCTCTCTTGCATCGCTGCCACTGTGGAAAGAAGATTGCCTCCACAGACGAACACTCTCTCTCTGTGTCTGCTGTCTTGGGCCTGACCACAAAGCCTCCAACTGCGAGCTCTGCCAGAAGTTTAATCAAACAACCCTCAGACGATATAAAAAGGCACTTAAACATTTCCACATGCACCAACAGGTAGCCAGTTCTGGGCAGGGGTCCTCTGGGGTCCCTGCATCTCAGTTGCTGGCTTGGTAGGTGAGCTCCCAGGCCGCTAAGGCCAGAGACAAGTCCTCGTAAAAAGTCATAAAAAAAGACAGAGATCTGATCCGCTCCCCAACAACCTTGTCTTCTTCATCCGGGGATACTCCATTGACTGCAGCTGTGTCAACTTACAAATCCACTGCCCAGGTCTCTGTCTCTACCAGACCCATACTGACAGCACCTCCATCTAACCTTCAGGGTGGCTTGTCATCGACCTCTGGGTCATCGGCGCCTTCTCCGTTGTTGACAGGGTCATCATTGACAACCATCCCATCAAGGCCTGATGCTTCCTCAGGCTCTTGGGCTACGTGCTCTTTGGGCTCTCAGGGCCCTTCTGGTGGGTCATCACTCCCTGCACCATTGACCCCTCCTCCATTGACACAGCCCTCAATGGTCGTTGACCTCAACGAAATTGTGACTAAATTCACTTTGGTGATAGTCCACTAATTAGGTGCATACAGGCCTACTTCCTGCGCCATTGATGGCACCAGCATCATTGACTCTACTTCAGAGGTCGAGGGCCGTCATCAGTTCCAAAGACATTGAACCTGGATCTGGAAGAGGTCAACGTCAAGGAGGAGTACCATCCTGACCTTATGCTTCCTGATGAGGAAGAAGAGGAGAAAGAACCCCTCCCCTCAGATAGATCCATGGCTTCCTCAGTGAGCGAGGATTCTGTCAAACATACTCCTAGGTCTCCTCCTGAGGACCCTGCCTTTTTCAATATCATGAAGCAGTTATCCTCAGCTATGGGCTTTCATGCCGAGGAAGAGGATGCCACCAGGAAAGATTTGGTGGACTTCATGGAGATCCCAGAGTCTCCACCCAAGATCATTCCTCCTATTCTGCCAGCTTTGATGAATGCCACTACTGCAGCCTGGCACAGGCCTGATATGGTGGCAGTTATGCCCTACAGGGCAGACAGACTTAATCATGCCTCACAAGGGTTTCTGCATTATACTGCCCAGCCTAAAACAGATTCTGTGGTCATAAAGGCAGCTCACGACAGGTATAAGGGGCCCAAGCACCTTAGTTTCCTCCCCCTGAACAAAGAGTAATGCAGAATTGATCTTTGGGGCAAGAGGGTTTATGCCTTCTCCACCCTTGGGTTGAGGATTGCTAACTACCTGTCTCACATGGTAAAGTACCAGAATACCACCTGGAAGAAGGGCCAGGCTGTGGCCCAGGCCCTTCTTGAGTGTACCCAGAAGCAAGTGGTTCTCATGTACTTGCAGGCCACTGAGGATGTTAGCAAGCACCTCCTATGGACCCTCTATGATCTCTCGGATACCATTACCAGGGCTGCTGCCACTGGCATTTGCCTCCTTAGGCACTCCTAGCTGAGGCTCTCAGACTTTGCTGTGGACATCCAGCAGAAGGTGTTGAATGCCCCTTTTAATGGCTCAAAGCTGTTTGGGCCAGATGTCCAGAACATCATTAATGATTTGCAGGCATATGACAGAGATTTCAAGTTTGTCCACTTGTTCTGTCACATGCAACTGAAGAGCAGACAGCGCACTCCCTTTCGCAAGGGACCCAGTTGGCAAGGAGCAGCCTCTCGGCCCAAAGACAAACACAGAGCCTCTGCTGCCTTACCCGCCCCTTCCACTGCAGGGTCCACTGCCAAACACCCTAGCAGTGATGGATCAGCCCAGGTGGCTGGATCTGCCTCTCCATGACTCCTTGCTAGATCCTTCTCTTCTGGTCTCCAACCAAGAGGTGGTGGTCGGAGGTCAGGTCTCCCTCCATCTCAGTCTATGGAGAACCATCACTTCAGATGTTTGGATTCTTCAAATCATAGAAAGGGTCACACTCTGGAGCTTATCAAACAACTCCCAGAGACTCCTCCTCTGCCCTCTAACTACCCCCTGGCCCACCTGGCTGTTCTCAGGGAGCAGATGCAGTCCTTTCTGCACAAACAGGCCATCAAGCCAGTCCCGGAGCACCAGAGAAACAAGGGGTTTTATTCCAGGTTCTTCCTGGTCTCCAAAAAGACTGGAGATTTGAGGCCCATCTTAGACCTAAAGGACCTCAATCTGTACATCCATTACAAAAAGTTATTTTTTTTTTTTAACCCTGTGTTTATGCTCCTAATCTGCCTCCTCCCTCCACTCTCTTGGACATCCTCTGTGGACCCTCCAATCCCTGCCGTGGTCTGCCCCTAGAGTGCCTCGTCCACACACACTTCCCTGAAGACCCCTGGTATACCCCCCGGGTAGGGGTGGAGAGGGAACCCCCATGCTTACCTCTCCAAAGCAACATACTCTGTGTGTGCGTAGATCTGAGACAGTGGAGTCTGCCCTGACAAGCCCGGAGACGTCCTAGGGAGGTGTCGTCACGTAAGAGGGAACGAGGTGTTTTTCCGTTTTTCTTCCCCTGGCGTTGGCGTGAAGTGAGGGGTTATGAGCTAGGCGGTGCGCTGAGACGTACCTCCTGCTCCACCCCTCTGCTGACATTCACCCAATCTGCTTACTGCTGCTCCACCTACCGCACCATCCACCTGGTCTCCCCTAGGTGGTGGCATTGCAGCAGGAGCCTGCAGTTACCACCACTCCCCCCCGAGAAGAAGAGCTGCCATTGGGCGCTCGATCCTTCTCCACCCCGGCTGACCCCCGGCGACCTGTGCTTGTTCCTGAACCCGGGTCGCCAGTGTGGTGCGAAGTGTGGCATCCAGCACCTCAACCCTCAGCGCCACCAGGCCACCTCATTACAAAAAGTTCTGAATGGCAACTTTGCCAGGTCTAATGCCCCTTCTCAAGGAAGACTACTGGCTGTGTTCTCTGGACATGTAGGACGCTTACCTGCACATGTCGGTGTTCCCTCCCCACAGGAGTTTTCTCCAATGTCTCTTCAAGGGCGAACATTACCAATTCAAAGTGCTGCCCTTTGGATTGTCCTTTGCACCATGGATCTTTACCAAATGCTTAGCAGCAGTAGCTGCGGCTTTCAGAAAGGTACAGGAGTTTAAGTTAAAAAAAAAATTCCCACACTTGACTGCAGGATACACACCCTCCACCCCATCCCACTGCCTCAAACAAGTCAGGCAACTTTTTATTTATTTAGTTTTTTGCTTGTTTAAAACCTCCAACTCTGAGCAATGACTCCAATCCTCACTCTAAAACAGTTTCTTTCTGCATGAGCGTTCCCACAGCATAAACTGGCAATGCTTATTCAGAATTAAACTGTCCATTGCAGAGTAAGGCGTTCTTGCCAATTGCTGCACTGTGACAGAATAATGACTATAGTTGTCACTCACCAGCGGACCTGTAACATGAAAAAATACATTTATAACCACTTTGAGGCATTGTTTGGGTAGCAGGTGAGAGTATGGCTTACACAATGGCAGGGAGCATAGATTTCTTTTCTATATTTAAAATAATTGCAGTTGAGAATGGTGGTTCAGAAGTGCCTTTTTTGAGCAATATTTGAAAATCATATACTGTACAATATAACAGCTCTCCAATGAAGTCCAACAAGTCTGTGCTTCCTTCGGAGGGTTTTGATGACATCATAGACCTCTTGTGCTTTGCTCTCATGGCTTATAAAGTTGTCAGAATCCTTTGACAGAATCTCCGCCTTGTTCTGCGCGATTTGATAGCTGTTATTTTTGCTATCCATGTTTTAAAATCTCTAAAGCCAATTATTTATATAATGCTTCGGTTTACATTGTATAGCTTACATCTATGCATAATTCGTTTTTGTTTAAAAAGTGCTGTGTGTCTCACTCAATTAGAAGCACTCTCAGAATATTTAAAGGATGCACAACAAAAGTAAATAATTACACTACCCACAACATATAACCCTCATAAAAGTGTTATTTGCATATGAAGTTATGCATCAAAATGCCCCTGACACCATTGTGACAACGTTGACAAACTGTAATATTTAGACACAGTTTAGCTTATAATCATTCTTTTCTGTAATTCTCACCCTTACTTCTTTATTACTAAGACTTACATGTATACAGGATTACTGCCCTATCTGTTCTGGCTGCTTGCCTACACCTGACATCACAGTTCTGTTTATGACATCACAGTCTGTTGCTGTGGAGATAATTATTATGCCATAAACTAGAGATTATGCTGTCAAGTGTAGGCAAGCAGAAAGAGCGGGTAAAGTCTAAGAAACAGTAATCCTCTTTCAAACAACTGTTCTCAGTAATAAAGAAAAAAGGGAAAGAATTATAGAATATGTGAAACATGATCTGAACTGTGTCTGACTCTCACATTTTTTTCAGGTTTTTCTGATGGTGTCAGGGGCTTATTAAGAGAGTTAGTGTGCTGATTAAAATTAATATTAACTTTCCAAAGTAGTTAACTATCACCTCATACACACTGCCTAAGGTATTATATTTCTTTTCCCCGTTGCTAATTAGAATATTTTCTACATGACAGTACTTGGTGTGATATGTGGAGCAGTACTGCACCTGTAGGCTGACATAGCTAGTTTTGTTCCTTCACATGCCATTATCACACCTCTATAGCTGTGGCATCACAGCTGATCAAGAAGTGCCAGCAACCTGCTGCAGGGTTGTCACTTGTGATGCTACAGTGAGGGAGGGTGCAGTGCTGATGTAGTGTGAAGTGGCATAGAACTAGATATGTCAGGCAAGCAATAAGGCATGATGGGATGTGCGTGGAACACATTTTTACCACACAACCAGGGGTGTAATAAGGCATAAGACTGAAGGCCGAGTGACTTTAGCTGCTGGCCGTGCAGTAAAATGTGTTCCACGCACATCCCAGAGTGCCTTATTGTGCTTATAAAATGGGCTCCTTTTTTAAAAACTTTTTACAGTTGGGAAAAGCATGTTTATATGTAGAAACAACAGATTTACTTGTGTGCATTTATGATAAAATAGTCATTCCGCCCAACACAAATGATGTCATTGATGATGTCATTGTATTGTTGCCTACTTTCTTCTTCCTGTTTTTTTTTTTCTTTGTTTTTCCCCACATTCAAGAATGTTTGTCATGGAATGTTTACCATGGAATACATGGATTCAAAATTCTACTCAGTTCCACTGGCAGAATGATTCTCCCCTGACACACTGCACACGCAAATAACATAGAGGATAATGGCTAGGGATCGGGTGATAACCACACTGTAATCACCTCAAGTGGTTGCCAGGGCAACATGGTAAACCTCGAGAGCGCAGCTCGAGAGGTTTACTGTAGCCCTAGCAACCATGAGAGGTGATTTCAGCGTGGTTGTCACCCGATCCTCAGCCATCATCTTTTATAGTGTATGGTCAAAAAAAACACTGTTTGCATTCTGTGTGAGAATTATGGAACTCTGGTGCATTCCTTTTTGTTATGCCACTGTTTGGAAGTTCTGAAGTGTGGTTAACAACTTTTAAAATTCTAAACAGTGCATAACAAAGTTGTGTGATTGCTGATTATGGTGGTTAATAGGCACGTACCATACATTATGAAGGGCTTTGTTACAGCCAAAGACTCAATTATCTCACTGTCAGGGCAAGAAGGAGAGAGTTCCCTGATGAGCAGGTAAAGCTACAAGGGGGAGTTTTCACTGACAGCAAAGAAACAGTTGTAGTGAAAACTATAAACAATACTTATTGTTTCTAATTTGTTTATGTTTGTAAGGAGAGTGTGATAATCAGGGAAACAACATTTAATATATATATATCTATATATATATAAATATATATCTATATATATATATATATATATATATATATTAATTTAAGGTAGTTTTATTTTTAGGGCCCAGTTGAAGTTTTTTTTTACAGTGTAAAGGTAGCAGCCATTATTTGTGGTGGAAGATCAGTTCTGGCTGTAGGGAGCTAACTGAAATGCCTGTGTTCCAAATGCCCATTGATCTGGTTCCAGACTCTTCACTTCTGAGCAGTCTTTTTTTTAACCATGTGTAAACCATATCTGACACATAAATAAGAGACAATCAGATTACATGATTTTACTCTGCCATTTTATAATGTTCAGCTAAATTACAGGTCTCAACATCACGCGTAATACTACACACTTCAGAAATAAAAAGTAACAACTGGCTACTTTTAAAACTAAATAACATTTTCCACTGGCTGTTTTTGACACTATTAGTTTAAAACAGTAATCCCTAGTTGGAATTTTTTAATTGTTGAGTAACTTAAGTGGTGAGAATAGCTGTTAAAAGATGAACTGTATCAGTTAAAGCAAAAGGAGGCTGGGAAGGCAGTCAGAACAGCAAAGGCCCAAACCGAGGAAAAGATAGCCAACTCAGTTAAGAAGGGGATAAAACCTTTTATGGGTACATCGAGGAGCAAAAGGAAGACCAAGGGGGATAGTGAGGCTTAATAAAGGGGAGGGAGGGAGGGTGGGCAGAGGAGACTGTGAAAAGGCAGAGATACTAAACAAATATTTTTGCTCAGTATTTACAAATGAAGAGGGAGGTACATAAAACAAACAGTAGTAACACTCTGGATACAGAAGTTGATACCAGCCCATTTACAGAAGAAAGGGTTCTGAAAGAACTCTTAAAATTGAAGGTGGACAAAGCAATGGGGCCTGATGGGATTCATCCTAGAATTTAAAAGAGCTAAGGGTAGAACTAGTGACACCACTGACTACCCTTTTCACAAATCATGGGAGGATGGGGTGGTACCCGAGGACTGGAGGAGGCAGATGGATTCCCTTCACAAAAGTAGGAGCAAGGCAGAAGCAGGAAACTACAGACCTGTTAGTTTAACCTCAGTGATAGGGAAATGATGGAATCACTTCTGAAGGAAAGAATTGTCGAGTTCGAGAGGTCAGAGGGCACAGGACCCTAGGCAGCATGGATTCACAGTGAGAAGGTCATGCCAGACAAATCTGATAGATTTCTTTGACTGGGTGACCAAAGTAGTAGATCAGGGAAGGGCTGTGGACATGGCCTACCTAGACTTTAGCAAGGCATTTGACACAGTCCCACACAAAAGATTAATATACCAGTTAGCCAGCCTGGGAGTGGGTCCCAAGATGACAGCCTGGGTAAAGAATTGGCTGGAGAATAGGACACAGAGAGTAATAGTAAATGGAGTCCACTCAGAAGAAAGGAGGGTTACTAGTGGGGTACCGCAGAGTTCAGTATTAGGACCAGTCCTCTTCAATGTCTTTATAAGTGACATTGCAGAAGGACTGGAAGGAAAAGTATGTCTCTTTGCAGATGACACTAAGATCTGCAACAGAGTTGATGCACAGGGTGGGGTGGAAAGGATGAGAAGGGACTTGGCAAGGTCAGAGGAATGGTCAAATGTATGGCAGCTTAGATTCAATGCTAAGAAGTGCAAGGTAATGCACCTGGGAAGCAAAAACCCAGGGGAAGAGTACACAATGGGGGGTGAGATACTAACAACAATAAAAATGGAAAGGGACCTTGGGGTAGTCATATCAGATGACCTAAAGGTGGGCAAGCAATGTGAGAGGGCAGCAAGGAGGGCTGGGGGGTTACTGGGATGCATAGGGAGAGGCATCACCAGTAGAAAACAGGAAGTTATTATCCCGCTATACAGACAGCTGGTGAGACCCCATCTGGAGTACTGTGTGCAGTTCTGGAGACCCAATCTCCGCAAAGACATAGACAGGATGGAAGCTGTCCAGAGGAGGGAAAATAAAATGGTGCAGGGTCTGCACCAGAAGACATATGAAGAGAGACTTAAGAGCTTAATATGTATAGCCTCGAGGAAAGGTGGGGGGACATGATAGAAACTTTCAAGTACTTCAAGGGAATCAACAAAGTCCAAGAGGTAGCATCTTTCAAAAAGAGGTGTGCAAGAACAAGAGGCACAATTTGAAGATGGGGGCGGCTCAGAGGTAATTTAAGGAAGTATTTTTTCACAGAGGGTTTGGATGCATGGAGCGGCCTTCCGGAGGAGGTTGTGGAGTCAAAATCAGTGGTGGAATTCAAGCATGCGTGGGACAGTCATAAGGCAATTCTGGGGGGTTGGGGTAAGAAGAAGTAGGCTGCTGGTTAACTAGGATCTGCAGCTTATCCAGTAGGTAGGGAAATGGGCAGACTGGGTGGGCCAAGCGGTCCTTATCTGCTGTCAAATTCTATGTTTCTATGTTACTGTATAAGCTCTTCTTCCAAGTTGGAATTCAGCACTCTCTAAGCTTAATGTATATCCCTTGCATGGAATTTAAAAATTCAGTTACAGTTTCTTTACGGATTTTTCTTTTATTCATATGTCTCACTGGTAAAGCTGAGTCATAAACAAAAAAGTAAATAATTATGTTTACCCAATCAAACACAGCAACCTTTGTTTGATTCAAAAGACAACAACCATATTAGTGTAACAGTGCCAGCCCTTTTCTAGCCTAAGTTTGTTTCCTTTTACATTAATGACATGATCTATTTATTTAAAATTTGGTGGCTGGGATTCTGGGCGAGTCTCATTTCAAAGTGCAATGGGGGTTGAAGATGATACAGAATATAACAAACTGAGTACAAAATATGTAGCTTAGTATCAGTAAGAAACAGTTGAAAACAAAGAACACTAGGTGCAGAGACAACATACACAGAAAAGGATGTGCACAAATTACAAATGTAACTAAAATGAAACTACAGTAAACAACATATGGTACAGCAAGAATACATAAGCAGGACATACAGAACCAATCTAAACAAATCATCTTGAAATATGAATCATTTAGAAACAGTCCTTGATCATATTCTTAAAACGTTTTTTTACCACATGCTCAATGTGAGATACACTTTTTTGTTAATACAGCCTGCTGTGTTTAACTGTAATGTACTGTAACCTGAGCTGACAACGTACCTAAACCTCCTCCACCATTATTCACAACCAGTATACAGAATAGATTTCTCTGTTTAATAATTTTGTTTTGAAATAGCTTAATGCGGAAGACCCTTTTGGCTCAAAACTTCCATTCTCTATTTTCTAGTTCCCTGTTGTGAATGCCTGTTAATAGAAACAATTATGACACTGAATTAAATGTCCCTTAAGAGAAATGAATGTTTCCAAGTGGGAGTACAGGTCTTTGATTAATTTTGGTTTTTGTTGGAACATGTCCATAAACCAATTCACTGGCTGTTATTGCTCTGCTTTTACTCTGCTTTAATGACAAGTGCCACTCAGAATAACATTTTTTAAAGGAAGGCAGCAGGACTAGTGTTGAGTTTGGCTTGTGACTCATCTGAAAGCATGACATCTTGCACTGGACCAAGCTAGAAGTTTCAAATAAAAATATTCTGTCCAAGTCTGCAGTTTTCAAAAAACAAACATACAGTAGCTGTAGACGCAGTCTTTTTATTTGAAATTTGAGTTGCCAGTCTGTTTGCTTTGCTGTTGATGTGAAGATGTATGGTGAGTATAAGTTACAGCTCTTGTATAAGGCATCTTCAATTTAATTATGGCCATAACTACTGATACCTTTTGATAAACTTGGCAGTGGTCTGATGACCTAACTCCTTACTTCAGGAGCAGCAGACGCCTTTGAAAAAACTTTGGAAAACACAATAGTTGGACACAATTCAGCTTATATTTTACGTATCTTCTATAGAGTTCTCCTCTTCATTGTTACTGAAGAAATTCCCACAAAAACATGATTTTTATTCCTTAGAGCTCATCTGTCTCCATATCTCACTCCCTGCTTGACATCATAAAGCTCTGTTGTGACATCACAATCTGTTGCCATGGGAATAACTGTGATGCCACAAGCAAAGTATTATGACATCACGTTGGGAAGAAGCAATATGAGCTGATGAACCCTCAGGGAACAGCTCTTCTGTTTTCATGCATCTGACCTCAGTAATAAATAATGGAAGTAAGAAATACAGAGCTAATGAGAAATATAAGCTGCTTTGTGTTCAAATATTATGTTCTTCAAAATTCTTTTTTTTTTTATTATTTACTCTTTTATGCCCCCTTCTCTCCATGACCACTCCTCTCTTCGGGGTCTTCATGCAGCCTGCCAGCTCCTATTGGTGCCCCACCTCCCATAGATTCACAAGCCCCCGGATTACCCCCCATTGGGGTGGGAGAGCCCCTACTTACTCCCCCATACTTCAGGAGGAAGCATGCACTGAAGCTGTAGTGTCAGAGACCTGTCTATCTGTGTGGTCATTGGTTGTTTTTCCCTTGTTCTCCCTGCCCTCAGACGTCCACATGCAGGGACGACCAATGAGCTGGAGGTGCATAGAAATGCACATTTCAAAATTCATCTTGAGGCATTGGTGGCTCTTTCAAAAACTAAGTGCTTCCACAACTGTTTCTTCTCTGGTTCATGTCTTCAGCTGCTCCCTCACAGCTGAGGTTTTCTCTGGGAGACTGATGTTATTGTCCCTCTCCACAAATTTGAATCTACCTGTCTCCCCAGTAACTACAGACCAGTCTGTCTCTTCCAGTGTTCTCCAAAGTCCTTAAGAAATTAGATGTCATGCAGCTGTCTTCTATACTAGAGCTGGTTTCTTAACTACCAATCTGTTTTTTATCCTGCCCGTTCTACTACTGCATTGCTCCTTTGTTTGACTGACTTCATCTTCTCCAGCATTGTTAATGGGTTCCCTGCTGGTATTCTCTTGTTCAACCTTGCAAAAGCATTTAACATGGTTGATCATTTGCTATTTTTATATCAGACTCTCTGCCTCTGATATAACCAGCCTCACTCTATGGTGTTTTTTTCCGCTGTGTTACTAAGAGCTCCCAAACAGTCATAGTGGGGTCTGTCCTGTCTGACTCTCTGCCAATAGAGTTGGGTGTCCCTTTAGGTTCTGTGCTTGGACCACTCCTTTTTAACATCTTTGTAAATAGCCATCTCCTTGCTGTCAGATCTTGTAATCTACATATGTACAGTATGCTGATGATACTGTTCCTTTCACCACTGGCCCCAGATCTACTGCCATCTCGATTATAACCAAATCTCACAAGCTAGTTTTCATCAAATCATTTGGTCAAGATTGAGGAGATCAGAAAATATATCTCCTTCTCTGGTGTTATGCACAAGTGCAGTGGTCAAGAAATTGAGATAGATGAATCTTGGTTGCTGTGGTTGGATTTTTGCCTAACTTAGTCTTGTAGACATCTGCCAGGTGTTTTCTGAGCTGCACCTGTCCATTTTCTCTTAGACCCAACTCCTTTTACTGGGTAAAGGTGGTCTAGCAGATGCTAGTTCCTGTATTCCTGTACTCAGTGAGGTTATGAACTCCTTACTGAGGGAGGGTCTTCCTAGAGTCTCTGAAAAAGCTGTTGTGAAGCCACTTCTGAAGAAGGCATATGTAAGGATATTGAGAGAGTGGTGGCACTTTGCTTGATTGGATATCTGGAGGCCTATGAACTCTATGAGCCTCTCCGGTCTGGCATCCATTCTTGTCACACCACAGAGCTTGTCCTGATCTGAGTCTTGAATGATCTGCTCTTAGCAAAGGATCAAGGTGGGCGATATGTTTAGGTTTTCCTTGCCCTGCCATCTGCATTTGATACCATGGACTGTGTGGGGTTGGTTGAACACCTGAGGATCTTCTCTGGTCTGATCAGAACTGTTTTAAAATGGTTCAGGTCCTTCCTGGAAGATCACCAGCAGACTGTTGTTTTGGAGACTTGTCAGTCTGCTCCCTCCATGGTCTTGTGTGGCATCCCTCAGAGGTCTGTCCTTTCCCCAGGATGGAGGCAGTTCAGAGGAGGGCAACTGCACCAAAAGCCATACGAAGAGAGACTAAAGGAGCTCAATATGTATACCCTCGAGAAAATGGGGGGACATGATAGAAACTTTCAAGTACCTCAAGGGAATCAACAAAGTCCAGGAGGGTAGCATCTTTCAGAAAAAGAGATGTACAAGAACAAGGAGGCACAATTTGAGGATGGGGTTGGTGACGGCTCAAGGGCAACGTGAAGAAGTAGTTTTTCACAGAGAGGGTGGTGGATGCATGGAGCGGCCTTCCTGAGGAGGTCGTGGTGTCAAAAACAGTGGGGGAATTCAAGAATGCATGGGACAGCCATAAGGCAATTCTGGTGGGGGGGTAGGATTAAGTAGGCTGTTGGTTAACTAGGGTCTGCAGCTAATCCAATAGGTAGAGAAATGGGCAGACTGGGTGGGCCAAGCGGTCCTTATCTGCCATCAAAGTCTATGTTTATATGTTTCTATTTAGATCCTAATGACTTCAAAAATTACTGGCCTATCTGTAACCTTCCTTTTATATAGGTAAGGATATTGAGAGAGTGGTGGCACTTCGCTTGATTGGATACCTGGAGGACTATGAACTCTATGAGCCTATCCAATCCAACATCTATTCTCTTCACACCACAGAGGCTGTTCTGATCTGAGTCAGGAATGATCTGCTCTTAGCGAAGGATCAAGGAGGGCTGTATAGGTTTTCCTTGACCTGCCATCTGCATTTGATACCATGGACTGTGTGGGGTTGGTTGAACACACGAAGATCTTCTGTGGTCTGATCAGAACTGTTTTAATTTCAGGTCTTGCCTGGACGATCACCATCAGACTGTTGTTTTGGGGACCTGTTAGCCTGCTCCCTCCATGGTATTGTGTGGCGTTCCTCAGAGATCTGTCCTTTCCCCATTATTGTTCATGGTATATGTGCTTCCATTGGGTGATGTAATCTGAAGGTATAGCTTGAGTTTTCACTGTTGTGCAGATAACACTGAGTTCTACCTTTCCTTAAACTTCAGATGAGGGAGGAGATCAGCAACCTGGGAGTCATCTTTGATGGTGAGTTGACTGTGGTTTTCCAGGTGCCAGCCATCATCCATGGTAGCTTTATCCTCTGAAAACATTGCCAGGCTGTGCCCCTTCATTAACCAGGGCAATCTGAGCACACCAATGCAAGCTTTTGTCACTCGACTTGACTGCTGCAACACACTCTACTATGGCCTTCCAGCTGTTCAGATTCATTGACTTTAGCTTGTTAAAGGTGCTGCAGCCAGGTTATTAACTGGAGTGTTAAAATTCAAACATATCATTCTAGCTTATAATGAGTTACAGTGGCTGCTGGTGAAATGGCAAGCTGGATTTAAAATACCGTTACTGGTTTGTGAGGCCATAAACAAACTGGATCCTCTCTACATTTGACAGTTACTACTAGCTACCTATCAAGAAGATCATGAGGGGCAGTGTCCTTTATTTGAATACCCAGGGTCTATTGAGGATCCCTTCATTGGAGGTTGACATCTGCAAAAGACTCTGCAGTGTCAGTTGCTGCCCTAAAGCTCTGGAATGCTGTCCCTATATTTATCTGTACTGCCTCCGTGGTAGAAGTTTTTAAAACAAAACTGAAAGCCTGGCTGTTTGGTATAGCCTTTCTAGATGACTGACAGTCTGTATGATTAGCAGCAAAAATATCATCCAGAAATGTTGATACTGTTAAAATTGTAAGAAAATGTTTTTATGACGTATATAATGTATGTATCTATTTTATAAATGTTTAATTTTATATTGTGGAAATGTCTATCTTTTTGTGTTATTGTGAAGTGCTTTTAGCTCTGGAAAGGTGCTGCATAAATAAAATCAGTCTGTTTGTCTTTCTGTTTATCTATTTATCCATCTAATACTGAACCAGTCCAAAACTGTCACCGTGCTTTTTGGTACCGGGCAATTCCTGTTAACTGTCCCAAACTTGTATAATACTACTGTAGATAGTAATGCTGTAAGTCTGTAGAAATCTAGACATATGGAATCTGATAGCAGATAAGGAATGCTTGGCCCACCCACTCAGACCATTTTTATATTTGCTTGCACGCTTGTGCAAGAAACATAGTGCCACCATACGAGTTTTCTTAGGTGTGCCTTCCCTACTTCCTATGCCCTGCTCCCTTTTGCAGGCACGGCTGCACCACACCATTGAATGTCTGAGCTGTCTGTGACAGCCATTCAGATGCAGTGTTGTGCAGTTCTGAGGAAAACACTACCACAGTCAGTGGTGGTAATGTGTAGGCAATTTGCATACTGCTGTCGGCAGTATGCAAATTGCCTACACATACGTCAGCACTGCATCTGACCTGTCTATGACAGTTCATCATCCCCCCTGCCCTTACGAACACCTACATAGCATGCTGGGTGCCCACCCCAGCGTGCTCATGCACTTCCCTCCACCCCTGCACTGTATGTTGTGAGGTGCCCAATCTGTCGGCTCCACAGCCCCCAAACAGACTTCTAGGTGCCATGCTGGGAGCCCACCCTAGCATGGCAAAAGTTCTTATGGCTGATGGGGGTGCCTAATCTTCCGTCAGCTCCACTGTACCCCCCCAAAAAAGAAACACAGACTTCTAGCTGCCACGCTGGGAGCCCACCTCAGTGTGGCAAAAGTCAGTATGGTCGACAGGGGTGCCCAATCCCCCGTCAGCTCCACTGCCGTCCAAAAATAACCTTCCAGCTGCCACGCTGGGAGCCCACCCCAGCATGGCAAAAGTCCTGCGTCGTCTTCCTGAATTGGAAAAAAAAAAGCTGTAAAAAAAAAAAAGGCCCCTCATTGACTGTCTTGCCCCTCGGCTCCCCAACCGCACCCACCTCTCTGCCTCACCTCCCCACCGCCAGACCTTACCTCCAGAGTCCAGCGCGATGATCTTGAGTGGACCGGGAACACGTCTGCACTTTTCAAAGCCGACCGCCGAACTGAAGAAATGCTGTTAAGCTGTATAATGGCATAAATGGTTTTCAACTTTGGTGCATATCTCAGCCATTTTAGAATTTTTTCACCAAATTTTCAACATAAGGTTCTTGGGGCCCCACCTCCAAACTCAGTCACTGTCATTTTGTTATTCGGTCTGGAAAGGTGATTTCGCGGTCACTGCGCGGTACCACCTTTTGGGACAGAGTAATGAAACGACAGTGTCACAGTTCATGAGGTAGGCCCCCCAAAACCCTATGTTGAAAATTTGGTGAAAAATTCCCAAAATGACTGTTTTACGAGCGTGCATTGCGCAGTTCCTATGCACACTCGTAACTCCTGAATTTTCATATTTTCACTCCAGATTTTCAACATTGCCATTTTACCACACCTCCTTATAAGCAGTATAGCTGTCATTTTTCACATCTCGCCCAAAATGTGTTTTCGTGCATGTAGCGCACAATGGCACAGTCGGTGTGTAAAATCAACGTTCGGGACAGATTAAGAAAATCACAGTGACACTGTTCATGAGCAGAGGTTCCAAAATGCCTGTGTTGATAATGTGCTGTAAAAAATCCCGAAACTAATTACATTACGGGTGTGTGTTGTGCAGTTTCTATGCACACTCGTGACTTCACCAGTTTTTTTATATTTTCACTCTAGATTTTCAACATTGCCATTTTTTACACCTCTCCATGAACAGTACAGCTGTCATTTTTCATATCCTTTTCGAAATGTGTTTTCGCACCTGTGGTGCCAAATGGCGTAGTCACTGTGCAAAATCAGCTTTCGGCTAACAAACTGATTTTGCCACTGTTCACGAGGTGGGGGGTCACAAAAAACCCATGTTGAAAATCTGGAGTGAAAATACCAACGAACGCCTGGGGCGTTAGGGTTTCCAACCATAACACCTCACCCTGTAGAGACTGACAGGCATCAGGGGTGTGACTTAGGATTGTCGCCTGTAATGCTCATGCCATTCCACCCCCACCCCCACCCTGCAGTCAGTGACAGACATCGAGGTGTGCCTTGGACTCTTTGACCCCAAAGTTCATCCCATTCTCCTACACTGCACCCATCTCACCATATTTCCTTATGGAATGGGGTGAGCATAAGGCGCAAAGACCCCAAGGCACACCGTGACACTTGTCGGTGTCTGCAGGGTAGGGTCTGGTGAAATGGCGTGGCCGTTATGCCTGACGACCCAAAGGCACACCCCAATGCCTGTCAGTCTCTGCAGGGTGGTGGTGGGGTTGGCTTCAGTTAAATACTTCACTGCCATTCCTATTATGTAGCGCTCTCCAACTCCTACACTACCAATGCCAGCAAGCAAACATTCGGCATTGACAAATGCTTGTTTTTCCTACCTACAGTATCGTTGCAGACCCTACTTGATCTCCTGCTCTTTCTCCCCCATCCCCTTCCTTTCCTTTAAGATTCCCTTAGGCCTAACCCATGCACTCCCAGAGGGCCCTACACTCCCACAGGCAAATGAGGATACAATTATACTGTCTCAAAAAGTAAGGAAATTCTTTGCAAAAACCTGCATTAATGCAACATTTAGAGTTCAGTCTAATGCAACAAAAGTGGGGAAAAGTGATTTTAGGGTTTCCAGTCCTAAAACCCCAACCCCATCCCTGAAGCAGATCAGGGGTGCAGTCTTCCTTGGGGTTCTCAACCCTAGAGCTCACCCCGTTGCAGTAGCAAGAAAGCTCACATGTAATAGACACAGATGTGTATGCTTCAAGAGGGTATAGAATGGGGTGAGCTTTAGGGTTCAGAACCCCAAGGAAGACTGCATGCCTGATTTGCTTCAGGGGTTGGGGTGGGGGTGTGGTTTTAGGGTTGGAAATCCTAAAACCACATTTCCCTACTTTAGTCACTTTAGACTGATCCCTAAATGTTGCATTAACACAGGCTTTTGCAAAGAATATATATATATTTATATATGTAACATATATATATATATATATATATATATATATATGTAACCACAATATATATGTAACCACAATATATCCAAGGCACACTGCCTTAAGGGTAGCTGGTCCATTCCACTGGGATGTCAAACAGATGAGGCATACTGATGAGTCCTGGTAGGATGAAACACGTGTCTATGTCTTCTGTTAGCACCCTTTGCAAACTGTGTGAGAGGCCTTTCGGCACCATGCTATTCTTCTTAAAGTTGGACCAGCATAGCATTCTGTGGTGATCTGCATATGCAGCCCATGATGCTTTGCATTGTGGGTGCATGTGTGATTTTGTATTTTCTTGAAACTTGGCTTCCCAGTCAAATGCCCTTTGGGGTAACCCTTGCCTCAGTGTTTTTGCACAGAGGTTCTTTGTCTATGTAACATAATGCCACATAAGTAGGGCAGTGTGGTGTTATGGTCTCCAACCCTAACTCGCCATCCCCACCCACCCCACCCCCAAACAGCAAGGGAAAAACATTAGGGTTTTGCTCTCCTGAGTCTTGGCGAATTAGTGGTGGGGTCTTCCTTGGGGTTGTCAACCTTAATGCTTACTCTTTCCCCCCAGCCCATAGCCTCCTGTCCAAAGCACAAGCTACAGCTCCAAACCAGTGCCTCATAGCGATACACTCTTCAATTGTAAAGAACCATGTCTTTCCACATGTTGCCACACAGTTTGTTGTAGCTTTCTTCATGCAGGGCCCTGCACGAAGAAAGGAGATTATGTGTGACTCTGTATGCTTAGGGAATGGGTTGGGCATTAGGGTTCACAACCCCTAGAAAAACCCAACCACTAATTCACCAAGACTCCTGAGACCCAAAGCCCAAATGATTTATTCCTTTTGCTGCCAGGGGGCTTGGGGTGAGGAGTTAGGATTGGAAACCCTAATGCCACATCTCCCTACTTTTGTGGCGTTAAGTTACCCTAACTGGTGCATTAACATAGTTTTTTTTTAAATAATTTCCTTTCTTTTTGAGATAGCAGAATCGATGCCCTGCTCCATCTGCCAACAAAAGTGCAGGGCTCTGATCAGCCCTGCACTTCCATGCAGTGACAGATGTGAAGAATTCATGGGGCTGTCAGGTGGGCTGTGGAAGCTTAGGGGCCTGTCGTCTCTGTGCTTCCATGTGGCAGCAGATACAGATGAACAGGGCAAAGAGTGCCTCTGTCAGCCAATGCACAGGAACCTCTGCCACCCACAGACGGAAAGGTACAGGGCTCTATGCCAAGAGGACAATTGTCTTCGCTATATACAAAGTGTAAGTATCTTGGTTTCATTTTTGACCAGTCCCTGGATCTTTCTTTTCAAATACAGTCCCTGCTCTCCAAATGTTGCAAAAGCCCTGGAGCCCTCTACAGGGTAACTAACTGATTGCCTCTCTCAGAGGATGAGGAAATGTCTAGTGAAGTGGATGACCTTGCCCATTGTTGATTACAGGGATATTATCAATGCCACTCTCCTCAAGTGTCACCTTTAATCTAGACCAGATTCTTTGTTCAGCTCCCTCTGCTGCTTTATTGTCCATTGCCCTGTTTATGTACACCACTGTACCTTGTACAACTAGCTGCACGGGCCCTTGCTCAATTGCAGGCACTCCCAGCACCTCAAGTTGAATGGGTTTAATACTGGTTCACAAAACTTCCCTCTTACCTGAATCTGCTGCTTACCCCTGTTTCTGTTTCGGGGCACAACCTGCGCTCCCATGTCAGTAATAGATTCCTCAACCCCAGCCCCATCAGAAACTCTGGAAAACTTGCCTTCTGGTACAGGCTGATCCAGTTATGGAATAGCTTACCCCTGGGCTCTATTTTACCAGTCAGTGTTCGTGTCACCAAGCAGACACACCAAGATTGATATTGCATCTCATTGCAATTGTGTCTGATCCATATCTGACTCTCCACCGGGGGATCTGCCATTTGCATTGTACTGTGTATTATACTGCATGTGTGTTGCTCCTATAAATCTGTTATAATATGTCTTTATTAACTTATTTATGTTGTATAGCATTGCTATTGTCCCTTGCCCCCCAGTCATAACTGTAAATAACATTTTCCTTAATCTTTATATGTTTATCTGGTGAAACCGTTTCAATAAATAAATACATGTTGGCACATATCGTCAGTGTATGCTTCTGTAATTTCTGTTAGTGAAGGCATTAGTAAGGGTAGTTGGACTTCTCCGTCAACAAACCTCCTTTTGACTTTATATGCATTTCTTATCCTTCCAGAAATATTTACTTATATTTTAGAAAAGTATTAATCAAACCTAGACTTCATCTTTGATGGAGAAGAAACAAGTTCAGGAGTACTATCCATTGCGGGAAAAAAGACTTGCAAGTTTATTTATTACTCAAAAGGATTCACTCAAAATTGTACACTAAATCTAATTTTCACCGAGTTTACTGTACAAACAGTACATCATTTCTGCCTCAGACACCCTATATTTTGGTATGCATACCACTTAAAGGGACATGGTCAACCTTTTTTACATTATATTATTTTTAGGTAAAAACCCGTATTTTATGATTGCTTGCTTCCTCTAAAATTCATTGATGTTGCTGGTTGCTTTATCTGCCTCCTTGCTTATTAGAACCGAAATGCATGGTAATGTATAGCTGTGCCCAGCTTTGTTTTGCTTCATATTGCTGAACTACTCTTGCTGAACATTAGAAACACCTTCAAACAGTGAAGCCACTCATGATACCACAGTCTTATCTACTCCCATGCATAATCAGTGGCTAGATTGTGTTGGGGGTCTTCCCGAGTCCAGGAAGGATGCAGTGGGAGCTGGTCAAGAAATGTAAACAAACATGTTTTGGTATGGTAACAACAGTATAGTGGGTAGTCAGTTTTTCACTTTTTAAAAGAAAAAAGGAATCTGAATCAAACTACCAGCTGCATCAGCAGTCTCTGCAGAATGTGAACAATCATAAAATGTGTTTTTTTAATTAGGGACACTTTGAGGCCTAAGAGGGTTGACAGTGTCCCTTTAATTTGGACATTTTTTTTTTGTTACATACAAAATTAACTGGTTTAGATAGTTCAGCTTATTTTATAGTTTGGAAATGTAAACCTACAGGTGTTCAGTATTTCAGATCAGTTACAAAATAATTATTGTAATATCTTGTTGCTTGGGAATATAACCTTAAATGAAGACTGTGCTAAAGAAGAGGGCAAAAGTTGACCTCACTCAACAAAAAGAAACAAAGTTTGTTTTTCTAGTCATACAAACCAAAATTGAGTCTTGGGTGAAAGTATAGTACTGCAGTAATGAAACAGGTGGCATTTGTATAAACACCTGGTTAATTTTAACTTCAACAAGGGAGTATTTTCCATATTTAAACTTTATTTTTCCCCTATCTTTATCTGACCTACAACATTATGTAAAACAGACTTAAATATGAGAAAAAGAAAACCCATGCAAGAGACAAAAGGTACATTAATAAATTGCAAAAGGGTGTTGATGTAGAAAAATGTGGGACCACAACTTTCCCGGCTTTTACCTAGTGATTTGTAATTCATTTTCTCCTGTTCTCACTCTCTGAAATCCCTTGGAGAGAATGTAGAAACTTGCACCGTCCAGCACGGAATTCCACTCCCATAAGTACTTGGCTAGTTTCTGTGTTGACTCACTTTCACTTGTTGTCATTCGTTGCAGGAAAAGCCGTACCAGTGCTCTGAGTGCAACAAGGCTTTCAGCCAGAAGCGTGGCCTAGACGAGCACATGAGGACCCACACCGGAGAAAAACCTTTCCAATGTGACGTAAGTTCTTCTTTGCAGGGCTGTGTTAAGTCCTTTTTTGCTGCAGGTAATTTGTTACTGGAAGTTAGACTTAATGTAATTTAACAGGTTTAGCATAAAGTTACATTAGCTATGTAATAAAAAAAAAAAGGCGACATTGTACCCAGCAGTTACAGGCATGTCTTTGTTCTGTAGTATGTTCAAGGAAATATTACAGGCAAGGGCAATGATCTATAGTGATTGAAGTTGTCAGAGTCCATTTTCAGTGTTCGCAGATTTGGAAACTTGAGTATATACATTTATTTCTGGATTTACTGTACTTATTTGCATGAGTCATAACCCCTAAGCACGTGTTTCCAGTTTTAATACAGTTTGGAAACCCCATATTGCAGTTTACCATAGTCCATCATAAAATGGGTCCAGGGTTCTATAGTGTCTCATGCGATAAGTTTAACTGGCAAGACTGGCACATGTGATATAATCTCTTATGCACATCAGATTTTGTTTGCATCATCACATCTCTGGAAAATATGCGCTCCAATTAAGTTTTCAGTTCCCTGTTGGCAGAAACATTTATGTCATACTATCCCGCTATCCTCCACTCACACTATAAAATAAAGGAAATATAGTGTCTCCCCCCAGTGTATATACAAAGTATTCTGCCTACACAACTACCACACTGCCAAAATCTCTACTTTCAACATTTTTCCATTTAAAAAAATGTATGTTATGCACTATGTTTTCCATGTCCAGAAAAAAAACTTTCAAACTCCTATATTGCTGCCATGTTTTTAAAAATAGTTGCTACCCCACCAACTCCAACCATGCAGCTGCCAAAAAAAAAAAATTGGTTGTCACCAACTCCACCACATTGAACTCTTAAGTGGGCTGTCTCCTGGCTTTGGAAGACAGCAGCACAAGCTTTTAATAGTAGCTCTCATGTTACTGTTTTTCCCCAGCTAGACTCAGAGTTCATTACTTTGGAGATGATGGCCACAGGCATAACATCACACAAAGGCACAGAGGAAGGTGTTTTGCTTCTGGATAGTTGTGGGGGTGTATATGTATGTGTGTGTGTATATATATATATATATATGAAATTAAAATCAGAGTTTTGTGTGGAGCAGTCAGGGACTATTTTTTTTTTGTTACCACATTTTTGGGTAATGAAAACTATGACCCACATTCTTTTTAACTTATATTTTTTATTTTTAAAGCCAGACCATTTCATTAAATCCACCCATTTTATAAGTGGGATAACACAGTATAGGGTGTGGGTTTTACTCTATAAATACACATTTCAGAGGACTGAAGGCACTTGGCATAAATGCCTCCTGCTTCAAAACACACCCAAGGCATGTGTAATGTATATTGTAGTTTATACAATAGGTAGGGACATGGGTTTTACAGATGGGAGTGGATTGGTTTGCACCTGGTGGGACTGTTTTTGAAATCCAGTTCCCTGGTTTCATTCAGGGAGCTGAGAATGCAATATGATGTTCGCCCTCAAGACCAGTCTAGGTTTTACAGGTAGCTGGCTTCATCAGGTCTTTATTATCTAAGTTTCCCACTGGGGCTTCCGCTCCCCAGATCACAGACATGTTTAAACTTGCATTGGACGGTAGGGCCTCTCCAACTCTCATGATATCATACTTATACATTTGGGTGACCTCTGTAAAATGGGACTCACTTCAGACCATGAAGAGGGCCTGGGAATTAGATTTAGGTATCCAATTAGATGAGGATCTATGGGACAAGCATTTAAAATTTCTACACTCAGTAACTTCCTCTCCAGTTTGGAAGGAGTTGTCATGGCAACTCACACTCCATTTTTTTTAAAACCCAGCCATCCAAGCTAAGTATTTGGTGGGTAGGAATCCAGTGTGTTGGAGGGGGTGTGGTGGCTCCCGAGCCACACATGGACACATTTTTGGGGGTTGCCCGATACTTCAGCTATTTATTCAGGATCTGAGGGGTGCCCTCTCAGAGAGTTTCATGCATTTTCCCCCTTTTACCCCTGATCTTTTTAATTTTACCAGTTACCTGAAGGGCTTTCAGGACCCACATACTAAGAAACTGCTGGATATTTGTCTCCTAACTGAATAAAAAGCTATAACCAAGAAATGGTTCTCTCCATCTCCTCCAACTTTAGATCAATGGCATGACATAATGATAAAGGGTACAGGATAGAGCACCTAACAGCAGTAGTAAACAAAAGACAGGACCACTTTGAATCAATTTGGAGATGTTGGGTACTATATATTACATCCTACAGACCAGACTTCCTAACATAATCTTCATATAACACACATCATCTTACTGACTGATTTATTACTTTTTTCTTTTTTGAAAAACTGAAGGGTGAACATACAACTATTAACTCGGTTTGTTTTAAAATTGGCGCAATTGTAATTTGGAAACAACATAATGAATTGTCAGGCTTTGTCATTCTTTACTGATCCTATTTTCTTTCTTGTCTCAATATCGTTTAAGGAAATGTTTGTCATTTAATGTTTGTTCTATTTTAAAAACTTATAAATAAACAGTTTAAAAAAAATAAAATGAGTAGGGAATGTACTATATCCTGATTGGCTAGGATCTGTGCATTGAGAGAACACAAAACATGGGTACAAAAGTGCTGGCAATCAGAACACAGCCAACTAACAGTATCAGTGCCTTTTTAAAAAATCCTGATTTCCATTACAAACATGGCTGCCACCGTTACTCACTGAAAAATAACCTAGGTACTAAAATTTAAAAATCCTCAAAATATAAACATCAAACAGACTGACTAAAAATTATTTTGCTTTATATTTTCCTCCATACACACATACACAAATTAAAGTGTGGTACTATACAGGGTTTTATGTTTTGGTGCTGCTTTTCTGATCATGGACCCCCCCCCCCCCCCCCCCAATCCTTACTTGTCTACCTACCTACCAGGGAAGTCTGTGTTGCTTGCTCTATCCCAGATATACTGTAATTGAATCTCTGGCTTTATTGTAAACTTCTGATGTGTGTTTGTGTGGGGAAAGGTGATCATTGAGCCAGCAGAATTCTGCATAGGTTTGAATTCCTGCATTCCAGGATAAACAAACTGTCTTCTTTGAGGGTATCTCCCTCTATTGAGCTGCATCATGGAACTGTTAGGTCCACTCGGGAAATGTTTACAGGCTGGGGCTGCCCACATCATCGTGCCTCATCGGCATCTACCTGTATATAATGTGAGCATCCCCAGCATGCCTCAGTTCTTTCTCCCACTGTCAACAGCTCATTGGTCCACCGCTGCTGAAGAATGCCATCAAACTTTTTGCAAGTATTAGCTACTGCTGCTACTTCTTCTAGTTTTGTATTTAAAACTTTAACTTTTATGCTGTGAATGGCCAAAGAATCATTGTTCTGTTATTGCCATTGCAGCAACGTTAAGATTTATAAAGATGATGACCACTCTGTTTGTATACGTTGCCTTGTTACAGACCACAATGTTAAAGCCTGCTCAGTTTGCCAGGGCTTTAACCAAGAAACTAGAAGACATCATAAGAAAACAATAGAAAATGTTCTTTTAATTCAAAAGATGGAGAAACAAGTTGCGGTATAGGTGACTTCACTATCATCAAACGCTGCTGTTCTCAGTTCATCGTCAGCCAGTCAGTCTCTGTGGTCAATGTTTGCCATCATTGACTCGTTGTAGAAAAAAGTTAAATTTACAAAGTCATTAGAAAAACACCATTCAGAAAAGGACAACCGCAGAAAGGAAAAAGATGTTTCTCCTGACCATTCCAATTTACCTTTAAGATGGGGTAAGTCCACAGTCAAAGATGGGTCCCTGGCTCTGGTCTTGGGGCCTATCACCACCCCCCCCCCCAACAGTCTTTCAAACACCAAGGTCTGGGTTCAGCATCAAGTCATCCACCCCAATCGAGGACTCTCAGACTGTTCCACCATCGGGCACTGTCCCGTCAGCGACACCTTTGGGCTTTGTCGACACACAAGCATTGCATGAAATGATGTCGGAGCTATTCCAGCACCTACTACCACTGTTGCTGTTGATGCCTACATCATCAGCACCCCTGGCTGGCCTGTCATTGACATTTCAACTTTCTGTCCCTTCTTTTGTGCAGGGTCCACAATAGCTGCTGTCTACGGCACTCCTTTGTCAGCTCCTCCTCAGTTATCCCTCTGTCCTGTCGAACCTCAGACGACGACTGTCAACAATAAACTGGAATATAATCCAGAATAGTTGGAGGAGGAGGCCATGGATGAGGAGGAAGAGGTTATAGATGTAGTTGGCTCAAACTGTACTCTGTCCTCTTGCTCAAAATGAGTGAAAAACACTCCAAGACCTTCCCCTAAGGATGCTTCTTTTCAAGCCTTCCTTAAGCAGGGTCAGGCTAAACTGGGTTCCTAGCTGAAGAAGAGGATTCTTCCGAGAAAAAGCCTAAAGAGTTCTTGCAGGTTTCAGCCTATCCTATGGTAATTATTCCCCCGGGCATTCTGTACTTGAGGATGCTACTTTGGCAGCCTGGCACAGGCCTGCACTAGCTAAGCTATGTTATTCTTCACAGCCTTAAACAGACTCTGGTAAATATAGCTGCTCATGATAGATCCAAGATCCCAAAGCACATGAGCTCTCTTCCTCCTGATAAGGAGTCCAGGAAGCTGGATGTGATGAGAAAGAGGACTTTTGCTTCTGCTTCCCTAGGCCTAAGAATTGCAAACTGTCAGGCATATATGATTAAATATCAGAATTGCCTTTGGAAGGCAGTGGCCACTCTGGCTGAAAAACTGCCTGAGGGCCAGGACAAAATGCCGACGCAGCAAACAATAGCTAATAACCAAGAAGCAGGTAAGCACCTACTCAGATTGGCCTGTAATGCTTCTGATGCTGCAGCCAGGGTTGCTGCCTCTGCTGGTTTTTCCTCTGATGTGCAACAGTCTGTAATGAATGCTTCTTTCAGGGGTAAGCAACTATTTGGCAATGACGTTGAAAATACCTTGAGAGATCTACAAACTTCTAGAATGACTGTCAGATCCCTGCATACTTTGAACCTCAAATCCCGAGGCTGGAATTGTTCAGTTTGCAGGCCGGCCGTGATTATTCAAGAAGCCCCAACTATGGCTCCCAGAGACCTCAGCGCTCTACATCCCAGGCTACAAACTTGCCCCCTGGTGCCCATGCCAAACTTATAAAAGGTCAGACAATTACTGGTACCTCAACTGCACCAAGCACCTTCTGACTCCTCTCCTTTTCCTCCGGTCTTATTGCCTCAGGTGTTTGTTGTAGGGACCATATCACCCTCTTTCTACCTAAGTGGGTGGAGATAACTACTGGTGCATGGGTTCTGGAGGTGGTTCAGCACTGACATGCCCTAGTGCTCTTTATTTTTCCTCCAGTCACCCCCTCTCCCCCACTGCCAGACAGATATCCTCCGGGACATCTTGCCCCTTTTGCCGGAGGAGGTTCAGGCCCTCCTTCCCAAAAAAAGCTGCAGAATTGGTCCTGGTTGCAAAAATAAATCAAGGCTTTTACTCCAGGTACTTTCTGGTTCCAAAGTGAACCATGGATCTAAGGCCAGTACTAGATGTGAGGGGTCCGAACCTGTTCATAGAGTGCAAAACATTCAGGATGATCTCCCTGCAGTCCCTGCTGCCCCTGTTATTACAAGGGGACTGCATGGTGTAACTAGACATAAAGGATGCGTACCTTCATGTCAAAATCCACAAGTTGCAAAGAAAATATCTGTGCTTCGTGCCTTAGGGCTCATACTACCAATTTCATATTTTGTCCTTTGGTTTGTGTTCTGCACCTCATGTAAAAGTATTTGCTGTGTTAGCAGTGGCCCTCTGCTGAGAGGGTCTCTAGGTCTTCCCTCGCATAGACAATTGGTTGTTAAAGGCTCCATCTCGGGAAGCCATTGTATACATACTTCTTCTGACTCAGCAGTTGTTCAGCCAGTTGGGCATACTGGTCAATGAGCCAAAATTGTCCCTTACCCCTGCTAGAAACTGCAGTATATAGGGGCTGTTCAGGATCTGGGTCTCTGTTGAGCATTTCTGCCCTCAGATTGGGCCACAGCACTCATAGCTCAAGCATGGCTGGTTATAGACAGCAGTTTTGTGTTGGCCGGCTGTCTGCTAAGCATAATTGCCCTGATGGAAGCTGCCATATGAGGATCCAACAGTGATTCCTCAGAGCACAATGGGCTCGGCACTCAGATGAGCCATAGCATCTGATGCAGGTCACTCCTCCTCCTCTCCATCGTTCCCCGCTCTGATGGTTGAACTGCTCCAACCTAGAGAAAGGGTCCCCATTCCTAAGGCTGTTCTCCCTACTGGTGAGCATTGATACCTCAGGATTGGGCTGGAGAGCTGTTTTGGCACCATTCAGCACTCAGGGCCAATGGGGCCCTCTGGATACAGTGCTTTACAGCAGCACTCTGGAGATGAAGGCTGCCCTGCGTGACCTGCAGGCCTTTGCTGCCCTCCTTCCAGAGAATCAGCTGTTGATTCACACAGACAATATGTCAGTCATGTACTACATCAGTTACCAAAGCAGGATGATTGATACACTCTCTGTAGAGAGAAGATCAGAGTTTGGCACTGGATGGTGGAACACGACGTTCCTGACGGCATTATTACTCCTTATTTCTCTGAACGTACTGACAGATCATGTAAGTCAATCCCCTGATCTTTGTCATGAAGGGGAACACTCGGACTCCATCACGGACAACGTCTTCAAAAAATGGGGTCATCCAAACATATACAGTACCTGTTTGCATCTCCATACAATGCAAAACTGCAGTGTTTCTGCTTGCTTGCTCCAGGTCCTGGAGTTTTTTAGCAAGATGCCTTGTTCCCCTCCTAGAAAGGGAGATTTCTGTATGCTTTTCCCATTCCCTCTCATACAGAGGGTTCTGATCAAGCTGTGAGCTGAGCATGCCACCCTGATTCTGGTGGCTCCTCACTGTCCCAACCGAATGTGGTTTAATCTTCTCTAACAAGTGGCAGGAAACATCCTGTCCTGCTCCCACTAAGGGCGGGTCTTCTGACGCAGGAGCAGGGTGCTCTGGTGCACCCAGATCTTTGCTTCCTACACTACCACACACGGCTCCTGAGGACCTAGAGTTTTCTCACTTTGGGGGTTCCCCTGCAGTGGCTGATATCCTCATAGCAGCTAGAAAGCCGTCTAGCAGAGACATTTTTTCACAAAAATGAAAATGCGCTACTGTGTGGTGTACTTGATATGCACTGGCTCCCTGTTCATGTTCAGTTCCTAAAGTGCTGGACTACCTTCTTTCTCTTAAGGACTCAGGACTTGGGTATTCCAATATAAAGGTCCACATGGCCGCTGTGTCAGCTTTTCAAGTCCTGACAGTGAGCAAGACTGTTGCCGAACCGGAGGTCTCCCAAAGATTCCTATGAGTCATCCTCCTTCTGCAACTCCAGTCCAAGATCCAGTTCCAGTGTGGGACTTTAATTTGGCCCTAGAGACCCTGACTGTGCCTCCCTTTGAGCCTACAGCTACCTGTGAGCTGCACATCCTCTCTTAGAAGACGCTGTTTGTAGTGGTGATGATGTCTTCTAAACACATCTCTGAGTTGCAGACTCCGGTCGCAGATCCTCTATTTATTATTTGCCACTAGGATAGGATTACCTTATGTACAAATCCTCATTTTCTTCCAGAGGTTCTATCTGAAAGATTAAATCTGACTATAGACCTTCCAGTTTACTTTTTATCTCCCCCAGATAGTGAAGACTGTCGTTTGCATATGCTAGACGTCCATAGGGCCCAGTGCTGGTGCCTGGATTGTACAAAGATTGTAGAAAATCCTCTCAGCTGTTTATTGCTTTTGGCCCCGAACAGCGGGCTCCCCGAGTACACCCAAATGTCGGTCCAGTTGTATTATGTTTTGCTTCCAGAAGCATGGTAAGCAGCTTCCCGGTCCTGTTCATGCTCATTCCACTTGAGGGGTGGCTACCTCAATTGCTTGTTTTCAGAATGTGTCATCTGTTGACATTTGTGCTGCTGCCACTTGGAGTACTGTTCATACAGTTACTGAACCCTACAGTCTGAACAGATTACCTATGTAATCCCGAAATTCAGTCTCCCAACCTACACTGTGCCGAGGTTGGGGGACTGAATTTCAAAATCCCGATGGGGATTTGCATTATGTGGGGAGCATCGCACACCCTAACTAAAATAACCAACTCCGAGGGAGAGTGGACCTCAGAGTTCGTTGTTAGGTTCGGGGGAGTGACAAAAATTTTGTAAAAAAGTTCCCACTGTGGGAACAGAACCACACCCCCGACTACCTGCTGGCCAAGCTGTAGCAGCATTAGCGCTCCACACCATGGGGCAGCTTGGCCAGTACGTCACTCCGCTGTCCTCATATGGTTATGCCAGGCGAAACCATGTTTCGCGAGCGTAACTGTGCATTTCACCCAGTGAAATGCAGTTTCACCCAGCGAAGTGACATTTCACTGTCAGGCTGAAATGTCAGGCATCCCTAATTTTGGGATACCGATGCCAGGCCCGCACATATCGGGACCCTCAGCTTCGGTATCCCATAAGGGTACCATCTGAAAATTGTCTCTCGTAGACATGCCAGCTTCAACCTCAGTGTTCTGTAAGGCCTCCACTCAGGATCATTATGTCCTGCCATCCTTCCTCAGTGCTTGGTACTGCTTGAGAACTGCTCCATGACGTGGCTCAAGGGAGGGAGCTATTCTTGAATAACATAGCATAGTTACCTACCATAACAGTAGATCTTTGAGAGAATCTCCTTTATTGAGCCACTGCTCTCCCTTCTGCCTTCCCCTCGTTAGGTGATGTGTGATGGGTGGCTATACTGCCTGCTCTTGCAAGCTGTTTCTCCTCTGGTGCCTCCTATGGCATCCATACTCAAGTTTCCATATTGTCTCTTGTGTACCTGGTGTGGTCCTGGTTGCTTCGGTCCTTGCTGGTCCAGTGATCTTCCGAGCTTGTCTCCGGCAAGGAACTGAGACATGCTGAGGACACCCAAGTTACACAGGTGCTGGCAAAGCACTTAGACATGGGCAGCCCCAGCCAGCAAAAATTTCCAGGTGGTCCCAACGCCGACAGCTTACAGTTCCATGAAGTGGCTCAATGGAGGAGATTCTTTCGAAGATCTACTGTTATGGTAGGTATCTAGTCTTTACATGTATTGACTGTGTTGATAAACAGATACTTGGCAGCTGGGAAGGGATTACTTTTTATTAGTTACTTTCACAAAAGAAAATACCTGTTGTAATTAAAAAAAACAGTTTTTTTTCCCCCAGTTTACCCATTTTATAAGCACAGTAAGACACTTCGATGTGAGTGTTGTGTTGGCACAGCACACTTCCAGGGGCAGAAGGCATTCCACCTGCGGCATCTTGCCTTACTACTGTATGCCTCTAGGCATGCATTATGCCAGCACAGTGCACACCATGTTATTTCTTGTTGCTTACATTACCTACACTGCATTAAATGGCATCTCTTACCTAACCAGAACCAAGCCTGAACAGAATTTCAGAATCCCATTCATCATTTTGTATGGTCATCATTTAACATATAGTAAAAATAAAATTGTTGTCATGTACAGTACCATAGAACTATTGGTATTACTCAGAATAAATGTACTTGTCTTCCCTGTGTTAATGCTCCACTATTGAACTTTCTACTACAATATGGTGTTTATAGCTTCTGGCACTGATAGAAGTGGCAAGATTTTCATCTACCGAACTCAGTGCCAGATTTCTGTGCTTCCTCTTTACACTTTGAGCCAGTTTGCACTGAGCTATGTAATTTTGCAGTAGGGCTGGTGGAATGCCAGATTCCACAATTATATGCTTTGACTTACACACCTAAAAAAAATATTTTCAGAGCGTTTGTAACCACAATAGTTTCTGACTAGGGTGGTGTCAGTTTAGCTGGAACAAATCATGAAACTCCATGCTGCTGATCCATTTGCCGCCTGCTTAAATACAAAGCCACATCTGACTTACACTGTCTCTGTCTTTAGACATTCAGTAGATATGGCTGATGTAATTAACCATAGCAGATAAAATGTATGTGGCCTTCAATACATTTTGTATTGTCCCCTCATCTGATGGTTTCAGCTCGCTGGTGTTGTGTGTTACAGAATTCTTTTCCCCAGTGAACCTAGTGATGTTTAGTTATATGAAGCAGCTCTGTAACCTTGGATCTAAGATGATAATAACTGAAAGATCCAGTTCATGCTACTATAGTCATGTTTACAAAGCCGCCTTTACAGTGCATTAACTCATGCGTGGGGGCTGATGCACTGCAAAGGAGGCCATGTGAACATTTACCCAGTCATGGTAAGTGTCTCTCAGATCCTCTTTCTGAAGTAGCGCAGAAGTGAGAGCGTCTGATGGAGTGAGAGTATTAAGTATCCTTGTAAATGCACTGCAATGCTCGCTCTGATACAAGGTCACCATTCCCACACTGCTCCTATGAGTCTCTCAGCCCCTGTCTGGCACAACCTGCATTAGCGTTAGGGAGGGCTGTGTGAGCCTCAGTTCAAGTTGATTAGGAGATCAGGGCAGGACCGGTGCGGTGCAAATGTGAGAGTGCTGCCCCCATGTAAACCTGCCTTATGAAGACACTATGGCGAATCACTTTTGTAACCTCTTGGCCTCAATATTTTGTAACCTCCTGCTCTGAGTTCATTGTACCTGCTGGTGCTGCTTAGTACAGGCAAACTTTTGTTTTGCTCCTGCCCAAGCCCCGATCGTCTGATTGTTTACAGGCAAGTCCCTGAGTGGGCAGGCAGCACACTCCCAGTCTTCTGATATTACTCCACGAGTGGCACCCCTCCTTCCCTCCTCCCATGTCTAGGGGTATAGTGATGGAACAGTTCGCAGAGAAGAGGTGGGGGCACCAGTTCCTGACAAGGCAATGAATAAAAGTAATTTAGCTGGGTAATAAAACACAGTACCTTTGATGTGTAGATGGGATTCTCTGGTGACATCCTGAGCTCTGTCTGGGTGCTGGATGATGTTATCTCATTCTCTTCTCTCTCGGCTAGAGAGCACTTGGTACAGTCTTTTTTTTTCTATGGAGTAAACTTGTTAGGAGCAACAACAGTAAAGGCAAAATTAATTTGGGCTCAGATGCAAAGATTCAGTCCGGATAGGAAATTAGAGGCAATCATGCACATTTTATTTGATAACAGTCCAAAGGCTCAAGCCACAGTTTTCAACTCCATGGAGATGTAGAGCAACAAAATTACTTCAGTACATTTACTACAGCAAACAGCCATGGCACCTTATACTTAGCAGATGTGGGTCCCGAACCTGTTTCCCCTGCCAGTGGGAGCGGGGCAATTCTGTTACTTAGGGGCACTCTGAGGATATTTGTGGGCACAGTCCCACCTCCTACGGCGTTCCACCCTGCCGATCCCAAGCGGGGTTTGCACGGAGCAGGGGCCAATCTGTTCCTTGGGCACAGCTCTCCTCATAGCACTTCCATAAAATGAACGGGTGAACATGGACTTATGGCATGGGTCCAGTCCACCACTCTGAACCCTACAGAGCTGGATACTGCCACTGTGTAGCCCAGGCCTGACATGGCAGCCACCTCGGAAACTCAGTCACTTCACGGACCCGGACGGGCTCCACCACACTGTCTCTCTCCTTCCAGCTGCTGCTTCTCAGTTGTCCACCCTCCCCACTGGTGGACAGGTAGGTCCATCTCCTCCTTTGGGAACCGGGGTGCAATCTCCCCAACCCAGCCCCGGCGGGCGGCCCTATCCCCGACCAGCCTGCATGCAGGCCTCTACACTTCTCACACTTTAACGGCCAAACTCAAACTCCCCCCGAACTAAAACCCTCGAGCCAATTGGCACCTTCCACTCAGCACATGATGCCCGGGCTCCGCCCCTTGGCAGACCTGGCATCATGTAAGTTCTCCCTGATGCCAAACAGGCATCACTGGTAACCCCCCACATTGGCATGGGGGTTACATTTTGAATACAATTAAACTGCTGTAGCCCATCGAAACTTATGACTGTTATTGTGGGTAACAATAGAAGGCCCAGACTCTTGCATATAACTGGATAACTGCAGTTCTGTCAGTTACTTCGTGGACCAGTTACTATGTGATGTGGAATGATCTGCTCATGTAATTCAGACACATTTTATGTATGTGGAGTGAGCTGCATCAGTTGGTGGCTAGATTTCAGAATATTAAAATCATTCCCTTCTGATCTTCTTTTGCTGCATTTAGGAATGATTGTCAGCATTTCATTAAGTTTGTACGCTTGCATTATTAGCATGCCAAAAGTCCCTGTAAATAAGAAAACCTTCCCGCGACGTTATACCATTTTTTTTAAACCTGTAAACTAGAAAACTGTCCCTCGTTGAGTCTTCCCCAACCTGCACCCACCCACTGCGCATCCAACCTCCCCGCCCCCTCTTTGCCCCATACTTACCTCCACAGTCCAGCGCGATGATCTTCGAGGGACCAGGAACACGTCTGCACTCTTCAAAGCTGACTGCGAACTGAAGAAATACCGGTGAGCTGTATAATGGCATAAATGTTTTTTTCTCAACTTATGTGGATATCTCGGGCATTTTTGGAACTTTTGGCACCAAATTTTCAGCATTGGGCTATTGGGACCCCCCTCATGAATTCTGTTACTCTCATGGCGTTATTCGGTCCTGAAAGGTGATTTTGCGGTCACTGCACGGAATCACCTTTCGGTACCGATTAACAAAACGAGAGTGCCACTGTTCATAAGGTAGGCTCTCAAAAAGCCTATGTTGCAAATTTGGTGAAAAAAAATCCAACAAATTACTGTTTTACGAGCGTGCATTGCGCAGTTTCCACATACACTCATACCTTCGCGAATTTGTAATATTTTCACTCCAGATTTTCAACATTGGCATTTTTCCACACCTCCTTATGAACAGTGCAGCTGTCATTTTACACATCCTGGCCAAAATGTGTTTTCGCACTTCCGGCGCAGAATAACGCAGTTGCTGTGGGAAATCAGTCTTTGGGACAGCTTAAGAAAATCACAGTGACACTGTTCATGAGCAGAGGTCCTAAAATGCCTATGTTGAAAATTTGGTGACAAACGTTCATAAAATGACTGTGTTACGAGCATGCGTTGCGCAGTTTCCACATACCCTTGCAACCGCAAATCTGTGTATTTTCACCCAGATTTTCAAAACTGGCATTTTTTAATACCTCCTTATGAACAGTACAGCTGTCATTTTTCACATTCTGGCCAAAATGTGTTTTTGCACTTCCAGCACACAATAGCGCAGTCGCTGTGGGAAGTCAGTGTTCAGGACAGATTCAGAAAATCATAGTAACACTGTTCATGAACAGAGGTGCTAAAATGCCTATGTTGAAATTTAGTGACAAAAGTCCGTAAAATGACTGTGTTACAAGTGTACGTTGAGCAGTTTCCACGCATCCTCATAATTTCACACATTAGTAATATTTTCACTCCATATTTTCAACATTGGCATTTTTTCACATCTCCTTCGAACAGTACAGCTGTCATTTTTCATATCCTGCCCAAAATCTGTTGTTTACACATCTGGCACAGAATAGCGCGGTCGCTTTGGGTAATCAATGTTCAGGACAGATTAAGAAAATCATATTGACAGTGTTCATGAGCAGAGGTCACAAAATGCCTATGTTGAAAATTTGGAAAAATAATTCCACTAAATGACTGTGTTACATGCATGCGTTGCGCAGTTTCCACGTACGCTCGGATGTTCAAGCATTTTTAGTATTTTCACTACAGATTTTCAACATTGCCATCTCTTCACACCCCCCCCCCATGAATGGTTCAGCTGTCATTCTTCACATCCTGCCTGATCTGTGTTTTCGTATATCTGGCGCAGAATGGCATGGTCGCTGTGGGAACTCAAAGTTCGGGACACATTAAACAAAATCACAGTGCCACTGTTCATGAGAAGAGGTCCCAAATGCTTTCATGAGGTGGGGGTCACAAAAAGGCCATGCTGAAAATTTGTAGTGCAAATACCAACAAACGCCCGGGGTGTTAGGGTTTCTAACCATAACGTCCCACCCTGTACAGACTGACAGGCATCAGGGGTGTGCTTTTGGATTGCTGACTATAATGCTCATGCCATTCCACCCCCAACCCCCTGCAGCCAGTGACAGGGCATCAGGTGTGCCTTTGGACTCTTCGCCCAGAGTTCACCCCATTCTCCTATACTGCACCCATTTCGGCGTATGTCCTTATGGAATGGGGTGGCTGTAAAGCCGAACACCCCAAGGCACACCTCAACACTTGTCGGTGTCTGCAGGATAGGGTGAGGTGAAATGACATGAACATTATGGGTGACAACCCAAACGCATACTCCAATGCCTGTCCGTCTCTGCAGGGTGGAGGTGGGGTTGTCAGAAGTTCAATACTTCACTGCCATTCCTATTCTGCATCTGTCTAACTCCTGCATTTCCAATGCTAATACCAGCAAGCAAACATTCAGCATTGACAAATGCTTGTTCAAGGCTGGAGCCTTTACATGCAGGGACTCCTTTAGCTACAGGGCCAAGCCCTGTTGCACCTTGATGAGGGTAGATAGTCTCACAGAGGCAAAAGATGATGACATGTGGTCCCTACGTATAGTGAAGCAGCGTTAGACATTCGAGATCCTTGGAGTCATTATGTAACTGAAAATTTGTAACAGACGTAAAGCCTGCCCTGTCATAACACAGGAGTTTAGAAACACAGAAAGTAAAGAAAGAAAAATCAAGCCTACCCTGAAGTCCTATCTAAATTTGTGCTGAGACTGCTCCCCTTACACAGCCCACTTCTTCGTTATGCCCTTCTCCACCCTTCCCTGGTTTATAAGGCCCTTAAATCCAGTGATGGATTTTGCATTGACCACATTTCCAGGAAGACTATTCCACTTAACTGTCAGTCTCTTTTCATGAAAAAGTACTTCAGAACATCCTTTGTGAACTTCCCTCCTAACAGCTTGAAGTTGTGCCCCAGTGGTTGAATTTTTATTCAGTCTGAACAGCTCCGGTTATATCCCTCCATGTATTTGAATGTCTCCGTGATGTCTCCATTCTCTCCTCTGAATTTCTGCGAGCGCATATTGTGTCTTTCCAATATTTTCTCATGAGTTTTTCCCTGCTGACCCTGAATCAAACAGTTTTGTTGTTGTACTTAAGTATTATTCCTTAACATTGCATGATGTAGTCTTGCTTCGTTGTTGCATTTATATGTAACATGATGTATCATCTTGTAGCTGCTTTGTATCTGTGACTCCGGGTCATTCCTGAAAAAGGGCCCTTTGGCTCAGTGCACCTACCCAGTAAACAAAGTAAGTAAATAAATAAAATATTTTAGTCATCCCCTCTATATATTCTGTTTCCTATCCATTTTCTTCCTCAGGTGCGGCTCTAGAAGTGCACACAGTATTCCAGATGTATTGTGACGAGTGACCTTTATAGAAGCAGTAGTGCCTCTTTCCTGTGACTGGTAAAGGTCCATCTGTTGCTTCCAAGCTTCCTATTTACCTTCTCTGCCTTGTTACATTGGGAAGAGAATTTCATGCAACATCACGATTTACTGTACCAAAATACCTTTCCTCCCTAGACTACTCTACCATTACCTCATTTTATCAAGTATTCTGTTTGCAGGTTCTTGCTGCCAGTGTGCATGATTTTGCATTCTTGGTGCCGAACTTCAACAGGAAAATGCTAGACCATTTTTTCATGTCTCTGTTTGTGTTCATACCCTTAACTCCCTCTTCAGTGTCCACCCTCCCACAGAGTTTGGTGTCATCCACAAAGAGACACACTTTCCCCTGTATCCCTTCTCTTATCTCACCAATGTACCTGTTGAAGGAGGGTGGGCCTAGTACAGACCCCTGTGGGACACTGCTGGTCACTTTTTTTACCCAAGAGTATTTACCATTCAGAACTACCCTCTGGGTCCTGCCATCTAACCAGTTCTTGATCCATCTACTTAATCTTATTCCTGAGAGCAGATTTCCCACCTTTATATCTAGCCTCCTATGTGGCGCTGAATCAAAGACTTTGCTGGAATTCAAGTAAAGATTGTCCACTGCCTGACCCTTGTCCACTTCCTGTCACACCAGACTGAAAATGTCTATCAAGTTCTGAGGCCTTGCGTTCTCAGACATTTCCTGCATTGTGCTGAAGGTCATAAAATAATAATTTAGTTTCTCCCTCTAGTTGGGTCTGGATGGTGGTGTTCCTTGTTATCCTAATCCATTGTAGTTGTTTCAACCCCTGATCCATTCCTCTCTCCTTAGGAAAAGTGGGTGTCTTGACTGCTATATTCACTTTTTCAGCTCTGACCTTTTGGGGCATCTCCTATAAAGCACCTTTAGTTTAAGGGAACTTCATTCTTGGGGCACGTCTAGGGGTGACTTGCCTTCCTCATACTTAGTTGTCCACAGCACCAGTGAATTTCAGGGCTAACCTCTTGTTTGGAGAGACTCTGGGAAATCTCTGCTATGTCCCCTACTGAGCATTACTTAAGAGAGCATGCACCAAGTATCTGTTGGATGCTCGTTTTCTTGCTCCTACTGTCCTCCGCTCCTCCTCTTACAGCTCACCTCTTCCTTTTGGGCATCTTCCCTAAGGTACCTGTAGCCTGTGGAAACTGTTCCTGCTGCACCTCAAGGGTTGGAACCTTCCATATGAGGGTTCTTGTGCCTTTATTGTACCCTAAAAGGGTGGTATTCCTGGTATTGGGGACAGAAACCATGAATTGCCACATTCCATATTACATAAGCATGCAGACTATCTACAGCTTAAACAGGACCTTTAGTGGTATTAAGCATTCTAGTCATATCAAGCATTCCGTTACAAGCCAACCTTTAGCGCTAAGCTCACACTGTACCTGCTAATCTAAGCATGTACCTAACAATCAATCTCACTGTCACCTTTAAACATACTAAGAATCCAATCACAAACCAAGCATTCCATTAAAAGAAACCTTCAGCACAAGCTCATCGAGTAGTAAGGTTGTACCTGCAAATCTAGCCTCATGCCATAGAGTTACTGTACCTGCCTGTCTTACAGGTCTTTATCATATATATGGCAGTGACAAAGCCTAATTCTGATTGATTATTACCTGTTGGTAGATGGCATTACTGCACAGTCAGAAAACAAAGGCACCGCAGGTAATGAACATGATTATTTAATCAAAAAAATATAAAAAGTAGCAAGCCGCCTTACTGGCATTACTGTCTATTAGCGTGAACAAGTGCCAGCTATGGTGCCCAGACACATAAGTACAATATCACTGTGCCACACGTTTGCAAAATTCAGAATCGCCAACATTGTTTTTCCCCACTTGAATGTGAACTGAAACAACAGTTAAATATGGTGTGTAGGCATGAATGAGTTCATCATTTTTCAGCTAGTATCAGATATGAGGATTTACTGAAAGAAGGTAGTATCCTGAGCTTAGCAAAGTTGATCAGTAACTAAAAAGAGCATTTTAACATTGTTAAATCAGGTTTTTAAAAGTCAAGCTGTGAGTCTGCGTGTGCCAGGAGTCATGGCTTTTCTTTTCAAAGCCTGATTTAACAGTGTTAAACAAAAATGAGCATTGTAATATTGCCAAATCAGGCCTCGAGAAGTAAAGCCACAACTCTACACATGACCGGAGTCATGGCTTTACTTTTCAGAGCCTGATTTAACAATGTCAGGATACTGGTGTTCATTTCTGATCAACTTTGCTAAGCTCAGGACACTACATTCTTTAAATAAATCCTCAATTCGGATGCTAGTTGAAAAAATGACATAACGCTGTCATGGAAAATGTAGTTACCTTCATTAATGTGGTTTCTAAATTGGTACCTCCCCCCACAGTGCTGAGACCACCATTTGTATTACAGTATATACAGTATTTATGTTTGCGAGCCCTAACTCCCTTCATGTATGCAGACATCGGGGTGCCCACACCAGTGCCACCAAACATCTGTGACACTGGGGTGCCCAATTCCCAGTGACACACAGTACATTTAAATAAAAAATGGTCTCTCACGGTCTTTTATTTTTGTTTGCAAATTTAACCTGAAAAGCAGAAAATTGTCCATCGATGTCTTTTGCTGGCGACCCCAATCGCCCACTCAGTACCCACTCCCCCACACACTCTCACTCAGTGACAGAGCTAGAGGGGGGGCTGGGGGGTCGGTCACCCCTCCTGGCTGCCCCAGTGTGAGTAGTGGTGCCCCAGCACCATCTTTATTCAATGTTTAGTGCTCATTGTGGAGCCCATGATTGACTGAATGCCCCCCCCCGGCTTCCAAACGCTCCCAGACCTGGCTCCACCATTGCTCTCATTCACCTGAGTCAGTGTTATAGTGGCTTCTTTTGGGGCCAGTGTAGGTAGGTACAGTACAAAGGAGTCCTCTGCACTGAGCATGGTCTGTTTAGCTTGGATCTTGGAACTGGGCTGTATAACCATTGTTTTCCCCTAGCTCCCCGTTTTTCTTTGCTGGAATCTCAGAATCACTCACCTAGTCTCTTCTGTGTTTTCAAGCTTATAGAGAGGGAGCATCTGTTGTCTGCCACAATGTGTCACAGTCATTAACTTATCCCAGTGCCAGCCACACATCCCTCTGTTCCATTGCCCTGACTATGGCTAAGAATCTCCTAAGCTGGACAGATTTGGTAAGCATGTTTATGCTTTGGCAATGCTAAACATTCATGTTGTAAATTACAGAGCCTAGTTAGGAAGGTCTGACCAGCATTTATGGGACTCTGTTACCACACTAGCAGATGAAATTACAGACCCCAGCTTTTATTTTCCACGGAGTTTTTTCTTGCTCCTCGGTTCTGCCCAGCGGCCCCCCCCAGCCCCATCACTGGCCTTCCCACAGTCTTACTGGTTATCCACCTCTTACCGAGGACTGCATTGGCAAGCAGCCTGCCATGTCAGTTGTACGAGGGCCTGTGGGGTGCTGGCATAGGCTGGACCATCTTTTTCCTCTGTCCCTCCTGTTTTCACCCCAGGGTAGCCGGCATGCAATGATGCATTTATGCAGGTGGCACTCATGCAGTGGGAGCAGTATCCCCTCTCCCCAAGGGAAGAGAAAAGTCCTTGGGATGCTCAATTTTTCCTCCTACGGTCAGCCATTGATGGCATGGCTCATTCACAAATATAGTTCATTTATGTCACAAGCGCTAGCTCTACCATTGCGTCAAATATAGTTCATTTACATCACAAGCGCTAGCTCTACCATTGCGTCATCAGGTCGGCCACATTTCCCCAGCTTAAGGCCCAGTTTGTGCCTCTTATATGCAAAGGTAAAGAATGCAATGATTTTCAACTACAGGCAGCCTATGACTCCCTCTGTAGATGTCATATATTGGTGGGAGAGATGTGACCATTCACCACCACATGTGGCTTCATTCCAAGGCCCCCCCCCACCAGAGTCAAGGTGAAAGATACTTAATTTACCTTTTTCTGGACCCTCCATGTTTGCCACCCAGGTACTAGTGAATGTTCCCTAAATAAAGCAAAAGCACATGTTGACCAACATCCTTCTGTCCTCTAAGTATCCTCTAAGGAGAAAGTGCCAGGCATTTTCTGACCACCAGGGTACCTATTTTTCAGCAGTGGCTGTTGACCCTCAGTCACGTGCCCCTTGTCTATGGCTTAAAACAGCAGTATTAGTCAGCAAAAAGCTTCATCATATAGTGTTTTTTTGTTTGCAAAAAATTTATTTCTGACATCCTTAGATTCGTCCTTCATGTATTTGTAATGTTCTCAGATATTTATATAACAGCTTTTATAGCTAATTTCTAATTAATGACTCACACCATTAAAGATGGCCATCACTAGCCATTTTTGAAAATATCTTCTATTTAGGTTACCACTTGAGTGTACAATATTAGACTCTTACTGTGGATATAGTAGGATGGTGTTACCATTTGTTTCTGATGGTAAACGTAACAGGACTGAACCAAAATATTAAATTTTTTCATGGCAGGCATGGAGAAGGAGTGAGAACTTTTGTGAACTTCAGAATCCCATATCTTAGTTCAGAAATGAAAGAAAACAAAAAGAACAATATGTATATTAATGTTTTGTCAGACAAGCATAATTCCTTAAAGGAAAACTCTACAAATTTAGTGCCCCTGACCCCGAAATACTTAACCTCCATCCAGCTTCTTATGCAGAAAAGCACGTTTTTTTTCACGCTGCTACTTACTTTGTTTTTATTGCAAAAATTCCATGAACCAGCTTCAATACATTTGAGCAGTGTGGCACCACACCTTTACAATAAATGGAGCCCCCCCCCCAGCGTCTGACATATTCCTGGTTTGCAGCATTTTTGCAGTAAAAATAAAGTAGGTAGCAGCGTGAGAAAAATGCGCTTTTCTGCATAAAAAGCTGGATCGGAGGGTAAGCTTTTCGGGGGTGGGGGGGCACTGAATTTGCAGAGTTTTCCTTTAAAAAATTACATGGTGACTAACATATACTGCTGCGTAAGAGTTGTTAAACCTAAAAACAGTTGGGGCCTCTTTTAAGGAACAGCAACTGTCTGTAGCACATCACTGATAATCTACTGTAAGTAGAAGGTTCCTTCTGTTGTTCTGCTGTTATCTGTTGATCTTATGGGGACTTTCTTTGTTTACAGTTGGTAAGGTTTATTACACTCCAGTCTCTTACATTTGGGTTGGACTAGGTTAGTCCCAGTTATCAGTTTGTTTTCAAAGCCTGCAATCTTCTCAGTGTCCCTCTTCCTCATGCCGGACATACTGGAGTTAAAATACTCAGATTTACACTTAGGCCTAATCCTAGTCTATTCCAAAACTCGAGGATTATTCAGCATAGTTCTCACTAGTTTTTGTCACTGCCATAACTCAGCTCGACCAGCTACCTTTCCTACTGCTTGATTACTGTCTGGTTGTTGGTTTGACTGCATTTTACAGAATGAGTCCTCAAGCACTTATAGGGTGTCATAAGGTCATTCAGCCCTCTGTTAACCACATTAAATCCTCAGGGAGGTTGGAGGTCACTGCATCCGAAGTCTTCCCCTTTTGTTTTGACTACCTTCCTCCCACAAGGTTTCCACCACTTGAGAAGGCCAAAGAGTGCAACTGTGTGGAGGAGATTGACTCCTACAATTTGGGAGAGTTACCAGTAGCTCTTAATCTTCTGGAACATCTCTGCAGGGAGCCACACTGATCCAACCCTCCCTTCCCCAACTAACTCTCAACGGTTTGGGAGCAGTGCATTGTCACAGGCTACAGGGCATGCTTAGAATAGTTTGTTTTAGCTTGCTGCACCTCTCGGGGCAATGTGCTCTCTTTTGTGCAGATTTTAAATATTATTGTTACATTCAGCATGCAAGTTGGTTGCGGTGAGATCTGAGTAATGACCTGAAGAAAAGCACATAGCAGTTATGCACTCAGAAAAGTAAGCACGGTGCAGATCACAGTAGTTTGATCCAAGAAACACAAGTTGGAGCACTCCAGAAGGTAATTTTGAGATGAATTTATTATTACACAAAAGAAAGTGTAGCACAAGATGTCCCAATACTTCTCCTCCAAACAGTGAGGCTTCATCAGGAGCACCTGATGAAACCTCATTGCCTGGAGGTGAAGTGCTGGGGTAATTTATGCAACACCTTCTTCTGTGCAATAATAAATTCACCACAAAGTTACCTTCTGGAGTGCACCAGCCTGTGTTTCTGAGGAGTGACCTGGCCTTCAGAATATAGTGCCAGCTCATAGTCCCTATAAAGACACACACACACACAGATTTGTATACCCATGAAACTTGGCATAGGGTGTTATGCTTTAGAATGCATGCATATATGAGTTGGAAAGATATATAAAAACTAAACAAATTGGAAATTATCTGTCTTGTTTCATTGTACACGCATCCTACATACTGTTCTTCTTTCGAACAAACTCAGTATTACGCTGCTTCTCAGATACAGTATGTTTCTTCCAACTGTACTGGGTGTCTCATCCATTTGTCTGTAGTAGACAACTATTTTTCTAAAGGTATTCTTGCTTTTTAAGCAACATTGCCTTAGTCTTCTGGGGCTGGCAGTGATCAAACAAACTTGTTGGTCTATATGGCACTTTGCTGGGCTATTACAGAAGAAGCAAGTTAGCACCTGAGCTGAGGGCATTAAAAGTAGATAAATCAATGGGGCCAGATGGGATGCATCCGTGGATGCTAAAGGAAACAGCAGTGAAGATAGCACCACCTCTGAACGAAATTTGTAACTGCTCTGTCAACATGGTGGTGATTCCCATGGACAGGAGGACTACTGATGTGGTTCCCCATCCCACTGGTGGCAGAGATCACATGGAAAGAGAGTGGTAGACTTTCTCATGGTAAATGGATTATGGAAAGAGAGAGTAGTAGACTTTCTCATGGTAAATGGATTATGAAAAGAGAGAGTAGTAGACTTTCTCATGGTAAATGGATTGCAAGGTGACAAGCAGGACTGGCTTACAAGAAGGAGATCATAGCAGATGAACGTAATTTTTTTTGTATTATCTGTTTTAAGCCCCCTTCCTGTCTCTGTCTCCGACTTTTCTCCTGCTCCCTATGGTGTTTCTCCAGCCAATCCCCACCTGCTCCAGTCATCCTTCATGCTGCCTTGGCTTTCCCCCTGGGCAGATATGAGGTGGAGGGGATTTACTCTGACCTTACTTGAGTTTGGTAAGGAGACAAATTTGCAGTGGCAGGGATGACTCTGGGCACATTGAGGTCTTTCGCCTGTCTGAGGTAGGGCCATTTTCCCTTTTCCCCAGCAGTCTCTCAAATGCAGGCATGCAGGGGAGATTATAACATGCACGAACACAGAGTGTGGTGCTGCATCGGCCCCCAGGCTGCATCTGACCCACCCACAGCGCTCTCAGCTGCAGTGCCACCTCTGGTTACACAGGCAGCACTATTGTAGCGAGAACTGTGACCCTCCCTCCCTGGAGGAGGAGAGCAGGACAAGCAGTAGTTTCTGACTATTGTGAGCAGGATGAGCCAGCCCCAAACAATCCTGACTGGGTTCTCTGACCGGATTACTAAAGTGGCTAACAAAGGACAAGCAGCTGACGTACTGTACCTGGACTTTAGGAAGGCCTTTGATTCAGTCCCACACAGGAGACTAGCCAAGAAAAGTACAGTTATGTAAGAACTTATCATAACAGTAGATCTTCAAGAGAATTTCTTTCATCAGGCTACACCTGTGGAACTGTGGCCTCCAGGCACTAGGACCACATGGAAACTTTTTTGCTAGCAGTCTTCTAGGAGCCACCCACGATGATGTCATACATCAACATCCTCACTATGTAAACTTGGGTGGCTCCCGCTCTCCTCAGTTCCCCCACCAGAGGCCATATACTGAGGACCTCCTCTTGGAGAGCTGAGAGAGAGAGAGATCTAGAGGTTCCCGCAACTAGGCAAGGTGAAAGAGAAGGTAGACTGTCCTGGAGAAGACGAAACAAGGACAGAGAAGCCCCAAGGCCAAGGGGGACAGATGGTGAGATGGCATGGCCTGATGAAAGAGATTCTCTTGAAGATCCACTGTTATGGTAAGTTCTTATGTAACTGTACTATCTTACTTGAGGATATCTCTTTCATCAGGCCACACCTATGGAACAAGTCCCAAGCAGTACTGACAGACAGTCTGGGTGGCTAGTGATTATAGGCCTAAGAAAGGAGGCCTTGAAGCACAGCCAGGCTGAAGTTTGCCCTCTTCCAAGAGGCAATGTCTAGACTGTACTGTTAAGTGAAAGTATGGTCAGTACTCCAAGTTACAGCAGCACAGATGTCTCAGCTGAAACATTCCTGAAACAGGCAGCAGAAGTGGCCATGCCTCTGGTTGAATGGCCATGAACAACCCCAGGAAGTTTTTTACCATACTTCCAATAACAAAATGTAATACAGTTGGCTAGCCATTTGGACAGGCACTGTTTAGAAACTGGTACACCCTCCTTCCCAGGGGCAAAAGAAACAAAAACTGTGAGGACTCCCTGCAGTCCCTCATATGGTAAACATAATACTTGAGTATTCCACATACATCTAAGGTATAGAGCAATGCATCTCATGGACTGGCATGCCCTGGGGAATAAACAGGCAGGTGGATGGTTTGATTCAGGGTAAATTCAGACACCACCTTCAGCAAGAATGTAGGATTGGTACACAAAGACACCCTGTCTTTGGGGAAAACCAAATATGGAGGCTCATACATTAGAACCTGATGCTCGGAAATCCTTTGAGCAGAAGTAGTGGCAGCTAAATATAATGCTTTCCACAATTTATTCATTTATTTATTGAAATGTTTCACCAGGAAAGGCACACTGAGCAACAAGATGCTCATCTCACGGTGCATCCTGGGGGAGAGGGGGGTGTACAGAGGAGAGTAGTGAGTACATGATACATAGCATTGAGTTACACATTGGAGTCATGAATTGAGAGTAACATTACTTACATTGTTTACATACATTCATTACTTGCATTAGTTACATTGAATTGAATTAGAGTTACACATTGCTTACAGGGCTTTGAACTACCTTGTATTTGGGGGGGGGTACATGAAGTAGGGAAACAGTATAGGGAAGGTTTAGAAACGAAGGGAGAACAAGGAGTAAGGTTTAGACCTGGACTGTGTTACACTATACATGGATAACAGTCACTGACTAAGGGAATACGTTTGACAGGGAGACAAGGCAGAAGTGCAGTATGGGGTAAGTGCGGAGGTTGGTAGAAATATATGTCAGCATTTACAGCCGGTAGCTAAAGCCACTGGTCAGGCCATGTAGGATGTAGGGAGAGCGATTGGGGGGGGGGGTAGTAGTAGGAATGGGGGGGGTTAGCTAAAGGGTTAGGGGAGAGGAGGTTAGGTGCACGAACAGTTTACCGCATAGTAGTTTAAGAGGGCAGAGGATAGAGAATGCCTGGAGGAGAAATGGCGGATTTGGACCGGCAGGTCATTCCAAAGCTTCCGAAGATGGTAGGAGAAGGCTGATTGGCCTGCAGAGGTCTGACGGTGAGGGATTACCAATAGTTGGGAGTCAGTAGACCTGAGGGCATGAGAGGGGGTTGGAGGAGAAGATAGGGAGGAGGCGATGTAGGGTGGAAGGGAACCGAGCCAGAAGTTAGAAGCAAATTTAGCACTGTGAAGTAGTCTCCGGTTGCTAAGGAGTGGGAGGGCCAGTGAATGGAAAAGCTCGCAGTGGTGGGTACGAGGGTGTGCATCAAGGGCAAAATGGCAGAAAGCATTGAAGAGAGGGTCCAGTCTGGATAGGGTGGACTTGGGGGCAGAACTGTAGATTATATTGCAGTAGTCGAAGGTGGGTAGTATCATTTTCTGCACAATTTCATGTCTCACAGGTAGAAGGAGGCTACTGCAATTTCTGTAGAGAGCGCCAAACATAGGGCACAGTTTTTTTCAGGATAGCATCCACGTGGGCTGAGAAGGATAGGTGACGGTCAAGCCAGACCCCTAGGTACCTAAAGGAGGACACATCCTCAGGGACTGCCCCATCAAGGGTGTGGAAGATCGGGGGTGAGGTAAGTCTGGATAGTTGCTGCCTAGTGCCGACGGTCAAGGAGACTGTCTTCTTGGCATTGAGGGAAAGTTGGTGGGAGTTAAACCAGAGCTGTATCTTGTTGAAATCAGCCTGTAAACTGGATGCTACCTCCTCGTGGGTGTCTTCGGAGGAGAAGAGGACTGTGTCATCTGCATACATATGTATTGGGGTAGAAGAGCAGGTTTGTGGCAGGTCATTTAGTAGGATGGAAAAGAAAATTGGGCCGAGAACTGAGCCCTGGGGAACACCAGTGACAATAGGGAGTGGAGGAGAGGTGGAGTCAGCAGTTTTTACAGATTGGGTTCTGCCTTGCAGGTAGGCTGTGAACTAGTTGGTGGCAGTCACGGATAACCCAGATTCAGATAGGCAGGATAACAACAGGGGTGGGATACTGTGTCGAAAGCTTTGGCTAAGTTGACGAAGATAGCTGATATAATTAGACCTTTGTCCATCCCCGAGAGGATGGAATCCGTGAGTCTTAGTAGGGAGGTGGTAGTAGGGTGTTTTTTTCCTAAATCCAGACTGGAAAGGCGTGAAGAAGTTGGATTCAAGTGAGGTAGTGGGAGAGTTGTGAAAGCACGAGGTGCTCCTGAAGTTTCGCCAGGCAGGGAAGAGGGAGATGGGGCGGTAATTTGCTGCAGTGGTGGGGTCCTCTCCTTTTGGTAGTGGAAGGACTGTGGCATGCTTCCACTCCATAGGAATTGACTCAGTGGTGAACGAAAGGTTTAGAAGGGCGGCGAGGGGAGATGCAATGGCCGGGGCAGATAGGTAGAGGAGTTTGGTGTCCAACCCATCAGGGGACTTACCCTTAGAGGGGTTCAGGGTGAGCAGGGCATCTAGGGCTTCCATGGGAGAGATATTCCTCAAGGGAAAGGTGTTCAGGCTGGCAGGTATAGGAGTTTCAGCATGGAGAGTGGGCTGGGTTACAGCTGGAAGGGAGGCAAGGAGGGTAGTAGCACATGCGGTGAAGTAGGAGTTGAATTCGGAGGCAACCGAGAGAGGGTCTGAGAGGAGAGTCCCATTTGTGAACAGAAAAGGGGAAGGAATTGTTGATGGAGGGGGAGAAGAGGGAGTTGATAACTTTCCAAAATTTAGATGACCTACCAAGATTGATGTTAAGGGTGTTGTTAAAATATTCGGCTTTTTCTAGTCGGGAGGCCTTGGTGCACTTGTTTCGGAGCATGCGGTAGGTGATGTTGTCGCCTGGGAGGAGCGTAGTTTTATAAGTTCTCCATGCCTTGTTCCGGGCATTTTGGCATGCTGTTAGTTCAGGGGAAATCAAGGGAAGGTGTGTCCCCCGGACCCTAATGCGACGCAAGGGGGCATGATTATCCCAGACGCTGAGGAAGGTGTTTCGGAAATGTGTAAGCGCATCATCCATGTTATTACTTCTAAGGTGGAAGCCCCAGTTTGAGTTAGCTAGTTCTTCCAGGAGGGGGGTGAGTTTTAGTATTTTGTATGACCGTTGCAGTAGAAATTTGGGAGGGGATTTAATCTGATGGATTTTGCAGACTAAGTAGGTGATATGATGGTCACTTATAGAGACAGAAAGCATAGCTTGCAGCTTGCAGCCAGCTCACAAGGGGCTAAAGTAAGTTTCTCTAACACAAAATTTAAGTCCCAAGGTGTGACTGGATTGCGGATGGGAGGCTTCAAATGAAGAATGCCTCTCAAAAATGTACAGGACACCTCCAGTTGTGCCACCGTATGGCATCAATGGGCACATGGAATGCTGAAATGGCAGCCAGGTGCACTTTAATGGAAGAGTATTGCAGTCCAGTGTCTGAGAGGGGCAGCAAGTGCTTCAGAATCTGATTCATTGGACAAGTGAAAGGGTCCAAGTGATGAGAAGCAGCCCGCAGGGCAAAGTGCTTCCACTTCATGGAATAAGGCCCTGGTGGAGAGCTTCCTACAGCAGCTGCCAGCAGGACATCAGCCACCTTTTGTGATACCCCAAATCTAGCCATGGTTATGTCTTCAGGAGCCAGGCATAAGATGGAGTGACTTGAGGTCCGGATGGACAAGGGTGCCCTACTTCTGTGATAGTAAGCCTTTACAGTGGGGCAGGGGTACTGGAGGTTCCACTGCCAACTGCTGCAGTAAGGGGAGCCAGATCTGACGTGGCCAGAAGGGAGCAACGGGTATACATTTCTTCCATCTGAAGTTTGATTAGCACCCTCTGAATTAGAGGGAAGGAAGGAAAGGCATAGAGGAACCTCCCTTTCCAAGACAGGGATAATGCATCTCACCAGAAAACTCCAGGCCCTCGATTGAGCGGGCAGAATAAACGCTGTTTTGCATTGCATGGGGATGCAAAATGGTCCAACTCTGAATGACCCTACCTGATGAACAGGTCTTCCACTACCAGGGTCAGCAGCTCCCACTCATGCATTCTGGACTGTGACCTGCTTAGCCCATCTGCCAAGATGTTTTGGGTGCCAGGAACATGGACTGCCAACAGTTCTAGACTGTGGTCTGTAGCCCAGTACAAAACCCTCATTGCTTCCTTGCACAGGGGTGAGTTCCCCCTTGCTTGTTTATGAAGTGCACTACACTGATGTTGTCCAACTGCACCAGCAGAGGCCCTAGGGACAGGTAATTCTGGAAGGCTTGCAGGCCATACAGAATGGCCTTCATCTGTAGGACATTTATGTGGAGGGAACTCTCCACTGCAGTCCATGTACCTTGGGTCTGGTGAGGCCCCAGATGTGCCCCCAGCCCATCTCCAAAGCATCCGTGGTGAGGATCTGATGAGGGGACGGGATCGGGAAGGGAACTCTTTTGAGCAAATTGCTGGGTTCCATCCACCACTGAAGCACCTTCTTTACTGGCAGAGACTAGAACCCTCTGTTCTAGATCGTCAGTGTGCTGGTCCCATTGGACTCTCAATGTCCACTGGGGGATCCTCATGTGTAGCCTTGCCAGGGAAACCATGACAATGGCTGCTGCCATCAGGCCCAGTAGTCACAGAAATGCCTTGGCTGTGACATACCGGTTGCTGCAAAGTAGTTGGGCCTGTGCAATGATGCATTCTGCCCTGTCTTGAGGCAGAAAGGACGCTCCCTGGGCGATGTCCAGTATAGCTCCGATGTACTGGAGACACTGGCAAGGAGTCGAGACTGACTTGGACAGATTGACCGTGATCCCTAGAGCATTAAATAGTTGTCTGGTATATACTAAGGTGTGAGACAGTTGCTCCTTGGACTGCACTTTGAGCAACCAGTCATCCAGATAGGGGAAGACATAGAGTCCCTCCCTGCTGAAGGCTTCTGCTACCACTGCTAAGCATTTGGTAAAGACATGGCACAGATGACAAGTCAAAGGGCAATACCCTGAACTGGTAGTGCTCCCCATGAAACAGGAACCTGAGCTACTTCCTGTATGTCTAGGGAGCATATCAAGTCTCCCTGTTGCAGTAGGGGCAGCAGGCCTTGCAGGGTTACCATCCTGAACTTCTTGTACTGGATATAGAAGTTTAGATTCCTCAGGTACAGGATGGGCCCCAAATCCCCTGTGAACTTGGGGACTAGAAAGAAGTGGAAATAGAACCCTCTGTTCCTCTGATCCCTAGGAAATGGCTCTATAGCCCTCTTCTACAGCAGTGTGCAAACTTTCTCCAGTAACTCTGGTATGTGGTCTGGAGGGTAGCTTTAATGAACTGGAGCGAGGTCTGGAGGCCACTCCAGAAGATCTAGAGTGTGGCCTTGCTCTATGAGATGCAGAATCCAAGCATCTGTTGTGATCTCCCTTCACCTGTCCAGCTGGAAGGAGGAGTGACCCCCTACTGCCACCTCCTGGAGTACTGGAAGGTGGAGGTCTAGTAATGAGTCATGCTGAAGTAAAACCAGTGGCCGGGGCTGTGCCTCCACCTCTAGGGGCTTTTCCAGTGGTGGAGGTAGGGGTAGGCAAGGCAGCACCCACTCTGCGCTTGCCCTGCTATCAGGCTCCCGACTTGGGTCTGTGGGTGACACAACAAAAGGGCACCCTCTGCTGCTGGACATCGGTAGCAATTCCAGCCACCAAAAGCCAAGAATGACTTCTGAGGCAGATGCCAGCCACAGCTGCCCTGGTTGAGGCATCCAGAATATCATAGGTAGATCTTAAGAGGTGCCTACCTACATCTGCCCCAGTCTTGAGGGCCTTAAGCATCTCCTGCTTCTGAGTAGCCTCTGGAAAGGCCTGAGCTGTGATTTTGGCATTTTTCCAGAGAGTGTTCTGGAATTTGACCATATGGGCCTGGTAACTGGCAATTCTGAAGCACAGCATGGTGAAGCAAATGTCCTGATTCTTATAAAGTTCAGTTTCCTTGATTTCTTATCTGGGGGAAGAGAACAGAGGTGTTGAGGTCTCTTAGACATATCATGGGCTGTATTTATTGCCGCTGAATCTTTCTGAGGTTGCCCTGTGAAAAAAGGCTTCCATGAGGGAGCCTGGTATAGTTTGGTCTGCCTTTCTGGGCATGGCAAGGATCATCCTTGGGCTGTATCATGTAGCCATGGTGGCATCCTCTAATGCAGCCAGTAGAGGAGGAATAATCAGAGGGGGAGAATCTGGTTGTTCCAAAAATTCGACCAGGTTTCTCCTGGTAATATCTTGCTTCTCAACATTAAACCCCACAGCTGTTTGGAGCTGCTTCGTCACTGAGATGAAGGAGGGGTCATCAAAAGGGGAGCTTAGGTTATACTTGATGGAGTCCTTGCCTCTAGAGGAAACAGTGGAGGTAGACCTAGATGAACTACTATCCCCATCTTCCTCCTCCTACTACTACTCCTTCTCTTGTGGGATGAGGTCAGGATTGTACTCCACATCCTCGTTGACGGGCTCTGAGTAATGCAGAGAAGGCAACCAGGATGTCAGTGCCCTGGAGGGAGCAGGGCATGTCAGCATGAGGGTTGGTCTGGTAGGCCCCGGCGTGTTGAGCCTGGAGGAGGAGCAAGGTGCTGAATGACCTCCGTAAAGGAGAAGAACATAGTCAGGATGTTGATGGAGGTCAGCGTCAACTGAGTGCCTTGCGGTATCAGCAGGGGAGGCTGGGTTCCCAGTGTCAACAGAATGGCCTCTGGCATCGAAGTGGGAGGCAGGAACCCCAGCATTGCCGGGCCATTGCTGGCCAAGGTAGGTCTGGTGGAGCCTGCTGCCAGTCACCCCTGAGAAGGCAGGGGTTTGAGCTGCAGGAGTTTACATGTCAGCAGGGGCTTCAAAAGACCCAACATAGATGAACCTTCACCAGCCATGGACGGTCCAGCAGAACTCACTGCCAGAGTCAATCCTGTGGTAGTGAGGATATGGGTGGCAGGAGGTGTCACCGCTGAAGCGGATGACAATGCTGCAGCAGCCGGCACCCATAGCGGCAACTGAGAGTGTGCTGGGGTGGGACCTTTCCTTGCTCCTCTCCCTCTCCCAATACTTATGTGTCCCAGATTTGTCCTGGGCCCTGGAAGTATAGGAACCTGTGGACCTTGCCAGTGACATGGAGCTGCTTCTCGCCTGGAGTTCCCTTTCCATTCTGGCTACCTTCTGAACGAGTAGGAAGGACTGCAGTGATTTGTGACTGCGCCGCCAGGTAGTCTGATTAATTTCTGACTGCACCATCAGGTAGTCCGGTTAAAGCCACAGCAGATTTCACAGGCCTTGATGTTGTGGGCCTCACTGAGACAGCAGATGCGGACATTGTGGTCATTGTGGTTATATATTTTACCACTGCACTTGCAATATCGGAAGAGTTTTGTGGAATCGGTCGGCACATACGACGATGAGGATCACTTTAAAAAGTAAAGTGATAACGAACTAGGATGAGAAAAAATAATAAAGTATGAAAATCGAAGATTTGGCAGTCAGCTGAAGTGGTGGTGTCTCCTTGGAGTCCAGCGTGCAATGGTTGATGATCTGAAAGGAACTGAGGAGGGTGTGGGGCCACCCATGCTTGTATGGTGAGGACATTAATGTATGATGTCGTGTGTGGCTCCTAGAAGTCTGCTAACAAAAAGGTTTCCATGTGGTCCTAATGCCTGGCTACTATAGTTCCATAGGTGTGGCCTGATGAAAGAGATATCCTCGAAGAAGATCTGAGGAGTCTATGGTAGAAGAAAGGCTAGTTACATGGGTAGAAAGCTGGATGAGGGTGAGGATGCAAAGAGTGGTGGGGAGTGGGGAATTATCTGATGCTAAAGAAGTAATGAGTGGGGTACTTCAGGGCTGGGTTCTTGGGCCAGTCGTCTTTAACATATTCTCGTGTGACATAGTGATGGTGTTCAGGGCAAGGTATGACTCTTTGCAGATGATGCAAAAATATGTGGACGTGTGGACAACTAGAATGGGATCCAGGCACTAATGGAGGATCTGGGAGGGCTGGAAAGAGTGTCCAAGATCTGACAACTGAATTTGAATGCCAAAACAAGTAGGGCAATGCACATCTGAAAAAAACCCACAACAGTTGTGGAGAGTAGTTGTAGAAAGCTCAGCAGAAGAAAAGGGTCTGGAAGTGATAATATCAGACAGACCAAAATCTATTGCACAGTGTGACGAGGCAGCAGGGATGGTGAACAGGATACTAGGTTGTAAAAGAAGGGAAATCAGCAATAGAAACAGGAGGGTAATCTTTCCGCTGTACAGATCGCTGGTATGCCACCACCAGGAGTACTGTACACAGTTCTGGAGCCCTTACCTATGAAGGGACTTTAAGAGGGTGGAGACTATGTAAAGGACAATGACAGAAATGATCCAGGGGATGGAGGAGGATACATATGGTTGAGCATGAGGGACCTCAACACATACACACTGAAGACTAGAAAGTGAGGGGAGGGGCATGATAGAGACATACAGTACACATACCTGTGTGGGATAAATAGGGTGTCATACAAGGAACTGGTTCCATGTCATAACCGCGATTATTTTTAATGAGTCGTATGAGAGTGAGTCCATTTCGCCAAACACAAATTTGGCACATAAGCAACACAGTAACTATCAAAACACCCAGACAAAAGTTCCCAAGTACAAAATACAATAAACAGATGAAATATACTAATGTTTAATGTGGGGGACTACGCCCCTTGCTCCTTGCAGGGGCAGGTCGCCCTCATCCCTATTATTATAATCAACTCCAAGAAGGTGGACACTGGGGGTCAAGGGAATACATGGGAAGGGAGGCTACAGTATTCAGGGGTATATTGCTGCTGGGGGCAACACAGTCGGGAACCGGAGGACATGGAACGCAGACAAAATAAATTCCTACACCTTAAAATAATTTTTTAAACTTTTAACCAGAGGCAGTCCCGAACCTGGCACCGTGCCCATCTCAACCGGTGGCCATATCCACCACTCCAGGTGATCGATTCAGCAGCAGGCTTCCTTCCTGTATTTCACCCACATGACTATACCCTCCCCCGTCATTCGCCTTCGCTATTCTGGCGCTGTACGCTCGCTATTCTCTGCCCTTGCTATTCCCTCGAACTAGCTGTTCCTTCGGGAAAACAGACTGAGTCGCTCAATTTGCTTCACCCAGATAACTGAATACCCAAGGAACTGTTAAGCTGAAGCACAAACACAAGCATGTTGGTGGAAGTCACTTAAACTGGCCAAGGGAGGATTGAAGAAGGATGTCCACAAGCACTTTTTCATGGAAAGGGTGGTAGACAAGTGGAGTGAACTACAAGATGAAGTGCTATCTGCTAAAACAGTGGGGGGATTTAAACAAGCATTTGTCCATGCCGAATGTTTGCTTGCTGGTATTAGCATTGCAAATGCAGGAGTTAGACAGATGCAGAATAGGAATGGCAGTGAAGTACTGAACTTCATGCCAACCCCACCTCCACCCTGCAGAGACAGACAGGCATTGGGGTATGCATTTTGGGTAATCGCCCATAACGTTCATGCCATTTCACCTCACCCTATCCTGCAGACACCGACTTGTGTTGAGGTGTGCCTTGGGGTGTTCGGCTTTACAGTCACCACATTCCATAAGGCCATACATTAAAATTGGTGCAGTATAGGAGAATGGGGTGAACTCTGGGGCCGAAGAGTCCAAGGCACATCTTGCTGCTTTTCACTGGCTGCAGGAGGGTGGGGGTTGGGGTGGAATGGCATGAACATTACAGTTGGCAATCCAAAGGCACACCCCTGATGCCTGTCAGTCTCTACAGGGTGGGACATTATGGTTAAAAACACTAACACCCTGGGCGTTTGTTGGTATTTGCACTACAAATTTTCAACATGTCCTTTTTGTAACCCCCACCTCATGAAAACATTTGGGACCTCTTCTCAGGAACAGTGAAACTGTGATTTTGTTAATGTGTTCCGAACTTTGAGTTCCCACAGTGACTGTGCCATTCTGCACCAGATGTACGAAAACAGATTGGGCAGGATATTAAGAATGACAGCTGTACCATTTGTAGGGAAGTGTGAAGAGATGGCAATGTTAAAAATATGTAGTGAAAATATTAAAAATGCTTGAACTTCCGAGCGTATGTGTAAACTGCACAACACATGTGCGTAACACAGTCATTTAGTGAAATTATTTCACCAAATTTTCAACATAGGCATTTTGTGACCTCTGCTCATGAACACTGTCACTATGATTTTCTTAATCTGTCCCAAACATTGATTTCCCACAGCAACCGCACCATTCTGTGCCAGATGTGTAAATGCATATTTCGGGCAGGATATGAAAAATGATAGCTGTACAGTTCATAAGGAGGTGTGAAAAAATGCCAATGTTGAAAATCTGAAGTGAAAATATTACAAATGCGCGAAATTATGAGGGTGCATGGAAACTGCAAAATGTACACTCGTAACACAGTAATTTTTTGGACTTTTGTCACTAAATTTTCAATATATGCATTTTAGCATCTCTGCACATGAACAGTGTTACTGTGATTTTTTTAATCTGTCCTGAACACTGACTTCCCACAGCTACTGCGCTATTGTGTGCTGGAAGTGCGAAAATACATTTCGGCCAGGATGTGAAAAATGACAGCTGTACTGCTCATAAGGAGGTCTGAAAAAATGCCAGTGTTGAACATCTGGAGTGAAAATACTACAAATTTGCAAAGTTACGAGGGTGCATGGAAACTGCACAGTGCACGCTCGTAACACAGTTGGCGCTGGCAGTATAGCCTAGAGATTAGAGGAACAAGGTGTGAACGAGCTTGATACATCCAGCAGACCAGACCTGACTTTGATTCTCACAACCTCCACTTGCATACGGTGTGACTTTGAGCAAGTCACTTAACCGCCCAGTGCTCCCAGGTCGCCCCTGAAAACAGGCACTTGTGCCTAGTGGGCCTTACCCGGTTACCAGAGACTAAAATAAAATGAATAAAAAACAGTAATTTTATGGACATTTGTCATCAAATTTTCTACATAGGCATTTTAGGACCTCTGCTCATGAACAGAGTCACTGTGATTTACTTAATCTGTCCCAAACACTGATTTCCCACAGTGACTGCACTATTCTGTGCAGGAAGTGCAAAAACACATTTCGGCCAGGATGTGAAAAATGACAGCTATTCTGTTCATAAGGAGATATGGAAAAATGGCAGTGTTGAAAACCTGGAGTGAAAATATTACAAATTTGCGACATTACGAGCGTGCATGGAAACTGCGCAATGCACACTCGTAAAACAGTCATTTTTTTTTAATTTTTTCACCAAATTTGCAACATCAGTATTTTGAGAGCCCACTTCATGAACAGTGGCACTGTCATTTCGTTAATCGGTTCCGAAAAGGTGATTCCATGCAGTGACCATGAAATCACCTTTCAGGACCGAATAATGTCATGACAGTGACTGACTTCATGAGGAGGGGTCCCAATAACCTCATGTTGAAAATGTGGTGACAAAAGTCCAAGAAATGGCCAAGATATCGACATAAGTTGAAAAAACCCTATTTATGCCATTATACAGCTTACCTGCATTTCTTCAGTTCGCGGTCGGCTTTGAAGAGTGTAGACGTGTTCCCAGTCCACCAAAGATCATCATGCCAGGCTTTGAAGGTAAGTAAGGGTGAGGGGTGTGTGTGGGGAGGGGTATGCAGGGGTGGGTGTGGGTTGGGAGAAGGCACCGGACACAGCTTGGGACTTTTCTACTTTTCAGGTTAAAAATAAGTTAAAAACACGTCGTGGGAAGGTTTTCCTTTTTACCAGGTACATTTGGCACGCTGGGTGGGCTCCCAGTGTGCCACCTGCATATTTTTGAGGGAGATTGAAGCCAAGGGGATTAGGGCCTCATCGGCAAAGTATGAAGGATCTGTGTTTTTTGGGGAGACATGATGCCGAGGGATTGGGCACCTTCAGTAAACAAAATGTATGGGGGGTATTATGTCAACGGATAGTGGGCTTCCCTGTTGGCAAATGAACTGGGGAAAGGGCATGCCGACAGAGGGGTTGGGCACCCCCGTCGGCTTTTATGGGGGGACTCTGATGCCGCGACAGGTGCCGCCATATAACTAGAAATGTTATACCAGGCAAGGTACCGCCCTGCAATAACAGGTCGCTCCCTCATTGCAGCGGAATGGCTGATGCTGCAATGACGAGGCAGCCCATCATTGCAGCAGCCAAATTGTTTCAAGTTCGTGGCAATTTTGCAGAACTAATGTCATCAGGACACTGGGCCTGCATTGGGTGAACAGTGCCAAGTCCACAAATTCAGTGCCGGCATTGGCTGCCACAGTGCCGCACCTCCACAACCCGCTTCTCTCCTAAGCTAGCACATAATGTTTCTTACACATGCACGCAAGCAAACATAACCAGAGTGGGACAGGCACAAAGACATACAGTGGTAAAGGCATTGAGGAGCAAAGGGGAAGAGAGAAGGACAACCACTAGGGCCAACTTGGCATAATTCGGTATGTGGGCAGGATAGATGGGCCATGGGGTCTTTTTATGCCCTCAAACTCTGTGTTTCTGTGTCCTGCTTCTGCACGGGACAGCTTGACTCCTCTTGGTATCATTGGTACATTGATTCTTATTGATCTTGTTTTCACAGATTTCTTCTTTAAACTCTGGAGTGGAATTGTGATGAAAGGATAATGTTGCCTCTGTTGGAAACCGAGTCACAACATTGATCTTATTCCATCCACTCTAGTGCACCTAACCTCTTGTGTTACAAATTAATGTGATCATCCTGATCTGCCCAATTGCCATGTTTTAATTTTTTTTTTAAAGGAGGGGTTTCACCTCTAAAATTCAGAAAGCCTGACTTTTTATGTAAATTGCAAAAAGTGATGTTTTTGCAGTTCTATTTTTTTATTACAGTGAAAATTTACCATCTCTGTAAAGGATTACAAAAAGTAAATTAACATAATTCATCACATACTTGGGGGGCCCAAACCTAAGTGACCAGACATGACGGTTTATGAGTGGCACCATTACAAGGGCATTATGTTCACAGGCCACAAAGTAAATAATGAATTAATATATTGAATGATTGTCACTACTTCTGTTTACACACAATATTTAGTTTAGTGGTATTCAGTGCATTGAATAGGATTATAGGATTCTATTTATGGTATATGACATCTCTTAACATTCCTTGAAGAAGTCTGCCCAAAGATTTGGAATCGGATTCTAAGAAGATAATGCACAAGAAAGGAGAACAGAAAGCAACAGTGCTACGGTATCCAGATCTAAATATTATTTCATGAACGTCGAAACTGCAGCCCCTTAAAATAAACTGTAATGCACAAAGCTGTACCGGGCTGTGGGATTGTAGGGGATAAGATTATCTTTTTCCACATGGCTGACGATGAATCGTCTGAGAACTGCAGTTAGCACTAAAGAGCCATGATCAGAATGCACTGTGTCACTACATTCACAGTAAACACTACCTAATGAATTTCCTAATCTCTTGGCATAGTCACAGTGATGACAGATTAGCAGTGGCAGACTACCTTTGTAAACAGAGAAGGATAAACTGCTTACGATCACATTCTTTGCGTCTGTCCTGTCAAATCATAGATTCTTCTTCAAACGTAGCGATAAGAAACAAATCAGCTTAAACTGAGACGTACAAAGACAGTGCCTGGCTTATAACTAAATGTCCTCTCTTCAGACATTCCACTCCATGTTTAATAACATTTGTTACATCAGTGCTCCCCCTATCAAGTAGGTACATCCAGACTATAGATTAGTGAGCTCTACTATGCTATAGAAACTCACGGCCATATACAGTACAACAGCACCTGCAAAATTGCTATTGGCTGTGACTTTTTATAGAGTCGCTGAAGTCAGAGAGAAAACAGTGGTGCAACATCATTTTCAGACACGTTTCAGCATATGTTGAATATATATTCTCTGTTTTTATCTTCTCCTTTTTCCTAATAACTATGGACATGAAAACAGGATTATTGTCATGGGTAGAAATAAGGGTAAGAATCTGATGTGGCAGATGGAATACCAAAAACCCAAATTTGGTAATCCATCTCAAAGTCTGGTATTCCGCCTATCAAAAAGAGCATATTGTAGATTAAACTGTGAAGTGGATTGATGTTGAAGTGGTATTCCAGTTGGAATACCAGCATGAGGAAAATTGTAATCAGCCTTGAAAACTGGTGTGCAAAACAGGATGAAACACCATTAATTTCTAGCCATGATTGTTGCATTAGATTTCATCTGCTCTGGCTACTTGCCTACACCTGCCATTATAAAATGGGTCCTAGATTTTTCAGTGAATCTGGTGATCTGATTAGCAGATGAAAACTGAAAAGACATGGGATAATCCCTTACGATCTCACTGTGAAATGTTTTTTTATTTTTTTTTTATATTTATTTTTAATTTGTGCCATTTTATAAGTGGAATACCATACTCCAGGGTTAGTGGTCATAATCCAATATCCACACTTCTCAGGTGGCTGAAGGCATTCTGCTACACCTCATGCTTCAGAACATCCCCAAAGCATTTGTGTGTTGGTGAAGGACCACACACCCTACCACGAGTTATCTCTATAATCCTCTGCCTGTGGCATCATTATCATTTCCACAGCAACAGACTGCAAAGTCAAAAGAAGAAGACTGAGATGTTGGGTGTAGGCAAGCAGTCAGGGCAGATGAAGTCCCCAGGACAGTGCTGTTGGTTTCATATTATTGTGCATAGTTATAAAGGTAAAGATTATCTAAATATACTAAATATATGAAATTCAATCTGAAAAGTGTATAAAGATGATAAATATTCAAAAGGTTTCCCTTGAGATGTTGTGGTCTCTAACCCATCACAATAGGGAAAACAGCAAAAGGTAATAGGGTAAAGGAAGGAGGAAGAGTTTGTTTTCAGACAAGAGGGAACTACTTGTTGAAAGGGATAGAAGGGGGGAAAAACCCTATCTAGGGTAAAGGTACAGTGGGGCAGAAACATCCGATCAAGGGTAAGGGTACAAAAGTATTTCCAGGTGACACAAGGAGAGTAGGAGTTGGGAATGCTGGGAGTGGTGCAGTGCAGTGGCTGTGTGGCGGCAGTTTATAGAGAGACCTTCTGGGGACTGCGATGCTGCCTCATCTGCATGTATCTCTGTGGGTTGAGGGATGAAGTCGCCAGACTCCAGGCCAAGTTAGCTAGAATTTAGGTACCTCTCCCTCCTCCGGGGCCACCAAATCTGCCATCATTACCTTAGAGGATGCCAGGGGAGAGGAATGGCTAGACTGTGGTGGTCTCTGGAAGAATGGGAGTGGTGGGTCTGAGGCACATTCCTTACTGGTGCCACTGTGTAATTCCTACGCTGACACTGCTCTGGTGGGGCATGACTGCTGGGAGGAGGCACTCATGGTAGTGACCAGGGAGGATATGGGGTTTCTCCATAGTGGAAACCGCATGGAGGGTGGTAGAGGATCCCAGAGGAGGAGGAGGAGAAGGAGGAAGCAACCTCTGGTGGGGAACTCAATTGTGAGGGGAATAGATTTGGGAATAGGAAGGGAGGTGGAGAGGGAGGTTAGGTGCCTACACGGCATCATGGCCCAGAGGGATGGGAGTAGCCAGCAGGACAGATGAGAGAGATGGATGTCATTGTCCACCTGGGGACTAAAGACCTGGTTAGGGAACGAGATGGGGTAGTACGGGGGAGTTTAAGGAGCTGGGGAGGGGTCTTAGACAGGTAACATGCCCAGTGGCTTTCACTGTGGTGTTACCTGTTTATAAAAAGAGGGAGGAGAGGTCTGTCTGCATCAGGAGCTTCAGCTTATAGTTGAGGGAATGGTGCTGATGGGGGGGGTGGCTACATTGGTGACTGGGGACCCACCTAGAGGGATAAGGGCCTATACAGGAGTATTTTGAAGGACTGAAACTTGGTTGCCCAACACTTGAAACCCCAGTGCCATAAGCTTGACACTGAAAATCCTGACAGTGGGATTTTGCCCTTGGGGGAGTTTATAATAATTAAGGGGTGTGTGGGGGGTGCAGTGGGCTAAGCCCCCCAAAACATGAAAAACACATCTGCCGCCACTGTCGGAATTTTCTCTGTTGGGCTTGCAGTGTTGGGATTATGACTGTCGGACAACTGCCTGTCAGTCTTTTGTAGTAAATCCGCTATACTGAGGTAATGGCCTGCATATATCCAGGAGGGGACCCACAGCCCTCAGTGGACGGTTTAAATGTTACTTTTATGAACTTTGAAACTAGCCAGGGGAGGGTGACAAAAGGAATCAGGGAGGCAGAAACTGCACTCCCCCCACAGGCTATAGTAGAGAGTAAGGAGAACCCGAGGGGAGAGAAATCCCCCAGGGTACAAAGTAATCAGGGAAGTAGAGTGGTAGAAATGAAGAGTGATGGTAATGGGAGCATTAAAAAGAGAGAGGAAGAAAAATCTGAATTTATATAGCACTTTCCATACACACTGTATCCCAAAGTGCTTTAGAAGCAATGAGAGGCTGGTAGTGAGCTGACTTAATATGTAGTGGTGGTCATTTCTCACATCAACACCCACACACAGCCTTGGACAATTGCATGAACCCGGTTTTATGGTGAGGGGAATATTGGCCAGAATACCAAGACAAATCCCCTACTCTTGTGAAAAGTGCCCTGGGTTCTTTTACTTCCATCTGGACACCCACAAGTACAGCACCAGAGATGGGTAGAAGGGTCCTCGGTTTAAACCAATGCCTCTTCCGGAGGATGGTACACCCCAACAGTACAGCATCCCCCTAGTACTGCACTCAGATGCCAGAGTTTATGGTATGTGCCCAAGCCTGGAGTGGGACAAGAACCTACCACCTGCTGGCCCAGAGGCTGTTGTGCTACCAACTGAGCTACACTGACACTAGAGTGCTAATAAATCTGGAAGGCCATGTTTGTGAATGCTTAAAGTCTAGAAAATAAGATTCGGAACCTACAGGCCATCATGGCAAAGGCTGACCTGGATACTGTGGCCATTACTGAGTCATAATGCACTGAAAACCATAACTGGGACTCGGCCATACCAGGCTATGCTTTGTTCAGGAAAGACAGGGTGGGAACGGAAGAATGAGGTGTGTTGCTTTATATGAGGGAAAACATGAAAGCAATGGACCTACAGGGAATATAGGGGGCAGAGGTACTGCGGGTCACTGTGGAGATGGGGAACAGAGACACTATTTGCACTGGCGTGATCTATAGACCTCCAGCACAGGAGGAGGAGTTAGATAAGGTACTGGTGGAAGCCGCTGGCAAGATAACAGAAAGTGGGAGGTACTGCTGGTGGGGGACTTAAGTCTGTTGAATGTAGATTGGAATCTCCCAGCTATGGCTTCGGCTAGAAGCAGGGACATCCTGGTCTCCCTGCATTGGCATTCCTCAGACAACTAGTCAGTGAAACCACTCATGATGGGGCAATATTGGACCTGGTACTCAATAACAGGGACAGTGTTGCAGATTTCAAGGTGGGAGGCCATCTGGGGACCAGTGATCACTGTACTGTGTGGTTCAGTGTGCATACCCCTGCAGAATCTAACCAAACAAGGGCAAAAGTCCTGGTCATAAGGAGAGCAGATTTCATAAAGATGGGTAAATGTCTCAGAGATGACCAAGCCGGGGGTACAAGAGGGAAGTATTTTTTAGAAAAAAAAGGTCTCAAAAACAAAGGGGACATGCTATGAGGCTGGTGGGGGTAGATTCAGGAGAGATGTGAGGAAAAAGTTGTTTAGAAAAAGGGGTGGTGGATTCCTGGAGCAGCCTTCTAGTGGAGGTGGTGGGGTTCAGGAATGCATGGGATAGGCATAAGGGACTCTTACTTGGTGGGGGGAGAAAGAGCCTGAGATCAAGTAGGGTCTGCAGTGATACTGTAGGTAGGGAAAAATGAGCAGACTGGGTGGGCCAAGCAGTAAAATTCTCTGTTTTTGTGTCTCACTGTGACTTGTACAAAAATTGGTGTCATTGGAGAAAGAAAGTTACTAAACAGTAGCTCTAGATCTTCTATACTATCTCCTCCACAGAGTCACACATTTTGATCTTGGAGACTACGACACAAGGACCCATGGGAGACCAGACCTTTCGAGGCCACTGCAAGCATTGGCTCGGACTTACAGCACCATGTAAAGCATACTGTAAATAGCAGCACCAGTCCCCACTGCATCAGTACCTTATTTTCCATGTGAAACAGCTGCCAAGCAGGAAGAAGGGACAGGAAAAGTACAGAGTGAGAACCCACGACTGAGGAGGGTAAATACAGGGAAATATAATAATAAATTTATTTATAAAGCGCCTTTCAGTTGTCAAGGCGCTGTACACAATAAAATGACACAAATAATAAAATTCAGTATAAAAACACAATAAAATCACAGTATCATCAACAATCTCAAATAGAATCAATGTTCCAAAAAAGCTATTTGAAAAAGATGGGTTTTTAAACCCCTTTTAAATTCCTCCACGGAGGTGCACTCCCATAACCGGTGTGGTAGAGAATTCCAAAAAGTGGGTGCGGCGTAAGAAAAAGCTCTACAACCTGATGATTTAAGACTCCCTCTTGGAATCTCTAGCAACCCCTCATCGGCCGTGCGAAGCAATCGGCTGGGGCAATAAGAAACCAGAAGTTCTTTTAGATAGGCTGGACCCTGATCATGTAGGGCTTTGAAAGTCAGTAAACTGACTTTAAAGGTGATCCGCCCCTGTATCGGTAGCCAGTGCAGTTCGCGCAGCACCAGGGTAATATGACAGGTCCTACTTGTCCCAGTCAAAACCCTGGCTGTAGCGTTCTGCACTAGCTGAAGGTGGCAGATTTCAACCCCAGAAAGCCCAAAGTACAGGGAGTTGCAGTAGTCCAAACGCGAGGAAACAAAGGCATGGACCAACGTTGGTAATGCGTCAGATGGAACAAGGTGCCTAACTCTGGCAATATTGCTAAGGTGGTAAAAGGAAGTCTTGATGACTGCCAACACTTGTGATTGTAGTGTCAGCCTGTCATCCAAGATGACCCCCAGGTTACGCACCCGTTTAGAGGTCGGGAGTGAAATGCCACCAAGAAAAATTCCTGAGGGCGCACCAACAGACACCCCTCTATCTGACGACCAGGGTCCACGACCAAAACCTCTGTCTTTTCTGAGTTCAACTTCAGCCAACTAGAATCCATCCAGTCCTGGATTTCTTTCAGACAGCTGTTAAACACAGAGAGAGCTCCATCCTGGTCGGGGGCAAAAGACAGGTATAGCTGGGTATCATCTGCATAACAGTGAAACCTCAGCTCATACCGTCTTATAATGTCTCCCGAGGGGCAGCATATACATCACGAATAACATGGGAGACAGCACTAAACCCTAAGGCACCCCACACAACAAAGGAGTTGGGCTTCAGGAAAAAAACCCAGACACAACTCTTTGTGATCTCCCCGGTGAGGAATGAGGTGAACCATCGAAGGACGATTCCCGATATTCCACAAATCTGCCTCAGGTGTGCTATTAACACCAAGTGATCTACGGTGTCAAAGGCTGTTGAGAGATCAAGAAGAACTAGAATAGAATGCCTCTTCTGATCTCTTGCCCTCAGGAGATCATTAAGCACCCAAACCAGCATAGTCTTGGTGCTATGTCTTTTAAGAAAACCGGACTGGAAGGATTCGTAGATGTCATGGATGGTTAAATGGTCTTCCAATTGGGCCGCCACTACTTTCTCAATCACCTTCCCAGTAAAGGGTAGGTTTGAGATCGGTCTGTAGTTTGTGAAACAGTCCGGGTCCAAGGTAGCTTTCTTCAAGAGAGGTGTCACCAACTCCTCTTTTAGTGAGCTAGGAAACTCACCCATCTCCAAGGAGCACCAGACTATTCGCACACTACAGCTTGTAGGGCGTACACTATGGATGATCCTCATGACATCCATGAAGTCAGGTCGACCGAAGGAACTCCAAGAAAATTGAGGTTCTGTGTACTCACATTGTCCGACAGCATCCCCCTTAAAGTTTGCTGGACGCAGATCGGCCCTGATGTCGGCCACCTTATTTGCGAAAAAACGAGCGAGCTCCTTGCACTCTAATTGTGAAAAGGCTTTCCGAACCTGCAGACAGGCTGGGTTGCACAGTCTGTCTACCGTTCGAAAAAGCTAAGCCAGTCGGTTCCTAGCAACTGCAATCTCCCTGGACAGGAATTCTGCCTTCTTACGGGTGATTGCAGATTGATAGAATAATGGTCCATCAATCTAAGGCGGTCGGTATCAAGGGCAGATCTGCGCCAGCAACGCTCTAACCTTCGCCCCTGTCTCCGCATCTCCCTCAACGTCCCATCAAACCAAGGGAACTTGGGACGAAGGGATAAGAGGTGCACATGAACAGGAGCAATAGAATCTAGAGCCACCATAACAGCCATATTATAGGCTGCCACTAGGGTCTCTGGACTACTGCTCGCCAGCACGGGGGACGAGAGGTCAAGGACCGCTGCAAGGCCTTGAGAAGTAATATATCATAAGGGGTGGTACCTAACCATCTCCACAGGGGTAGGCCTTCTCAGAGGGGTGCAAAAACTGAACCTCACAGTGAAGTGGTCTGACCAAATGACTGGTTCCACCCCCAAATCAAAAGTATCAATCCCTAGGAGAAAGACTAAGTCCAAGGAGTGTCGAGATCTATGGGTAGCGGTGAAAACTACCTGTGTAAGGCCCAAAGAAGTCATTAAATGGAGCAAGTGATTACCAAATTGTGAGAGTTCATCGTCAACCCAGGCGTTAAGTCACCCAGAACCATCAATCTGGGCAACTCAAACCACATATCGACGATGAAGTCTGCCACTTCCTGTAGGAAGCCTTTCCCATCGCTGGGTGGACGGTAGATGAGTATGATTCGAACACCTACACCCGCTACCACTGTACACTCAAAGGACTCAGTCTCCCCCACTACCACACTTGTGAGGCCCAGTTCAGTGTTAAAACAGACTGCGACCCCCCTCCTCAACCTCTGTGGTCCAGTCTCGGGCGGTGTATCACCGAGTACCCGACTGGAGTCATGGCCTCCAACGTGGGGCCTGGATTTTCATCCAGCCAGGTCTCGGTGATGCAAGCCAGGTCCAACGAGCCAACAAGGTCAGCAATAATGCCCATCTTGTTTCTGATGGACTTAGCATTGCATAATACCGCCCGAGCTGGACAAACCTCAGTGGCTGTCAAGCCCATCTGCCTACTGAATTCCATAGTGCCCTGGGTATGGGCACCAGGCATGGTAAACCATTATCTGGATTCCATTTCACCCCAGGGCACCTTCGGGATCTAACTACCCCAATATAATGGCCCCCCTCATTCATCCTCCTCTGTTCGCAGCCCCCCACCCACTTCCCTCTCCTACGGGCAATTCCCAGCGCTCTGCAGTGCTGATATATATCATAATGGAGTGGGAGAGAATAAAAAGGGCGGAGGGCGCGAAGAGAAGAGGATGAATAGCGCACCACCATGGGGACAGAGGGCCGACACATGCTGCTGCTGAACAGTTAAAACCAAACAAGAAATCTGCCGAAACAATTCAATTCAAAAAATAAATAAATGAAAATAACTAACCCTTAAATCAAAATACCTTAAACAAAACCAGCTCCACCCCCAAGAAAATCAAGTCTAAACCCAACAGGAGGACTCCTACAAAAATAAATATAAATATAAACAAAATGCCAGGGTTCTCTCACCACCCCAATTTAAACAAAATAAAAATTTAGCACTCTCACTGCAAAAAATGTTTTCCAAAATCATAAAACATTTCAAACCTAAATTATAAAAAATTAGCACATCACCCCCCCCCCCATCCTCTCATGACCAGGAAATAAAGGAAGCAATAAAATAAATGAACACAAGGTCCTCTCACCATCTCGCTGTCCAGATCAACTCAAAACAAAATAAAAAAAAAAAATAGAAAGTCCTCAATCCACTAAGTGAAGAGTCAATTTTGTTCATAAATATATAAACGAAAAAGAATCCAAATCCATTAAGTGTCAAAAAACACACACACAGCAGACCAATTATCCATGGGATTCAGAGGATATCCAACACTCGAGGCAGATGGATCCTTCCCCTAACCACAGTAAAGTAAGGCCCCTCACTCCCAACTGGTAAACACCACAAGAAATAAAGTGGCCTAATAAAACACTCAGGGACAAGCCACATTCAGTAGCCCGACCTAGAGGTCTAGGGAACAAGGAACCCCAGCCAATTCCTTGACTGCACGGATCCAGTACCCCCTTCAGGCCACTAATCGGAGTCCCAGAGGGAGAAAGTGCCTCAGGCCAATTCAAGGCCTTATGTACACAGGGAGATCCAAAAATAACAAAAAATAGATCCCCTTTAGTACTTCTTTCCAAATCTCATAGTTTCCAAAATACAAATCCTGGGAACTCCAGTCAGAGAAGTCACTGTAAATCCCATTGTCCCAAGAGGAACCTTCAACAATAGGCGACCCACTGTATTCCACACACAGGACCGAAAATCCCACACTTTACTCCACGTAGGACACCTCCCTCTGCCCCAGTAGGTCCTATAGTTGGTGGGAGCAAAGTTTTCATCTTCGGACAAAGAACTTCTGCAATTTAAATCGCACCCTGCATACATACAAACGCATGATAAGCGGTGTCCCATTACACCTCCGTCACAGAAAAAAGCCTGATATCTCCTCAAACGCCCGGTCCGAAATTCAATTCGGGCAATAGGGCATCATGACGCCACACTTCATTGATGCTTCCCTCTGCCCCGATAAACCCTGTAATGGGCGGGGGACACAATTCCAGTCTCGGGGCCAAGACCCCACAGTCCACTCCACTCCACGCCCGCTCGGTACACAATAGCAGCAGCAGGGCACAGTTGCTGAAAATCAATCGGCAATCCAAAACAAACTTCCCTTCGTCCTGGGCTCATCTTGGAGAATTCTACCGACCACCAAATCCACCTGTCTGCAAATTATGGCTGAAACACCGAGAGAAAACACTTAAAAACAATCAAAAACCAAAAATCAACGCAGCAGCACGCTCAGCTCAGCGGCCATCTTCCATTTAAATTAAATTTAAATATGAAAAGAAGCACTAGCCAACAGACAGTACACAGATAAACAGCAGAAAGGTATCTGATAGGAGAATAACAAGTAGACATCAGAGGAAATGGGGCTGGTGAGACACATGACAACCATGGTTAACCTGTGCACTAAACTAACTCAGTTCAGTCACATGTGAAGACACATAAATATTTTGTAAAGGAATATTATAATGTTTTCATAAACAGGTTGCCAAAAGTCATCTTACTGTGGTTGGGGACAATCTAGGGAGGAGGACAAAATGATATGGAAGTACAGAAAATTGAAGTAAAACTTGGCTATTCCTAGTGCACACAACAAGTGTTATAGGACCTGCTGACTGTAATAATACTGGGATGTTTACCCACTAACAACACAATCTGTTCTAGACTTTTCTTCAGATTGGTCTGTAAACCAGAAAAGCAGAAAAAGGGGGCAAACCTACAGGGCAAAAATCAAAGTACCAGTGGCACTGAGAGGCATCTAGCTGACCCAAGCAAAAGCAGGACCCCACTGAAAATAAGATGTGGCAGCTCAGCTCAGCTATTGCTTGTAAAATACTATGGGATACAGTATATGAAAACCAATAAAATAAGTGAAAATCCTAAATAATTTTTAGTACTACCAGTATTTAATCAAAATATCAGTTTGTGTAAGGGTTTAAATAAATATTTCTCAGTGTATCTTCAGTTTTCCTCAATGACCTTGGGTCTCAGTTGTTCTCCACTACATCTCTTGGACTGGAGGACCACAGAAACAGAACTTAGAGTTTGACCTGGCTAGGATTCGTGAAACCTCTTCCCCCACCCATGGACCACCAGGGCCACCACTGTTACCTCAGAGGTTGCCAAGAAAGAGGAGCAGTTTGAACAAGGTGGGCTCAGGGAGGGAGAGGGTGGTGGAACAGAGGTGCATCCCTCCAGTTGTAGCTCTCCACAATTCATATGCTGTTCTGGCAAAGAGTGGTTCCTCTATGGAGGCACCTGCAGTGGAGACCAAGGAGGATGCTGGGAACCTCCACAAAGGAGACCCACAGGAGGGTGGCACAAGACCCCACAGGAGAAGGAAACAACTTCTGGTGGGGGAATCAATCATTAGGGGGGTAGACATGGGGGAGGAAGGAGATAGGGATGTAAGGTGCCTGCCTGGCACCACAGCTTGGAGGGACAGGAAGCGAATCCTCAGGATCGAGGGAGCAGCTGCACCAGGGAGGGAGCTGGATGTCATTGTCCACCTAGGAACAAATTACCTGGCTGTAAATGGGATCAGAGCGGTGCAAGAGGAGTTTGTGGAGTTGGGGAGGGGCCTTAGACAAGTAGCATGTACGGTAACCTTCTCGGAGGTGCTGCCTGTCTATGGCAAGGATGATGCTAGGGTATTCCGCACCATGGGATTCAATGAATGGTTGAAAAACTGGTATAGAGCTCTTAGGGTTTTGGCTCCATTGGGGACTGGGGAGCCACCTGGAGGAATGCAGGCTTATACTCGCGCGATGGTCTGCATCTGTCCAGGGGTGGATCCAGGATCCTAGGTGACAGGTTTAAATGCTTCATTGGCAAGCATTTAAACTAGCAAGGGGGGAGGCACTGAAAAGGAGCAGGGAAATCCCAGCCTTCCCCTACAAAGCGCAGTAGTCGCAGAGGTAAACACCAAGGCAGAGAAGTCAGTAGGGAGCAGGACAGGGATAAATGCAGAAAAGGTGTTAAGGACAGGGATGGGGCTAAAGGGGTAAGGCCATAAAAATAAATGGAAGGTGATGAGTACCAATGCCCGCAGTCTGTGCAGCAAGCTCCTGAACTAGTGGCCTTGATGGAAGAGGATGCCTGGATATTGTGGCAGTCACTGAAACATGGTACACAAGAGAACCATGGTGGGAAGTCAACATACCAGGATACACAGTCTACAGGAGGGACAGGGTGGGTAAAAAGAGGAGGAGGAGTAGCTGTCTATATAAGGGAAGGGATTAAAGTAACAGAACTAAAGAGTAAACAGGAAGTTGATGAGTCACTATGGGTCACCCTGGAGACAGGAAATGGCACCACAATCTGCATGGAGGTTGTGTACAGACCCCCATCTTAGGGGGAGGAAATGGACAAGGAAATGAGAGAAGGCATCCTTAAAATGGCAGAAAAAGGGGAGATATTGTTGATGGGGGACCTGAATATGCCAGATGTTAACTGGAGTACCTTTGCTGCAGGCACATCCAAGAGCAGGGTCATTCTTGATGCCCTCAGACAGCTAGTGTTGGAACCCACTTGGGAGGGAGCAATCTTAGACCTGGTACTCTCAAATGGGGAAGGAGAAAGGATCTCAGATTTAGAACTGGGTAGCCATCTGGGAACAAGTGACCACCAAACAGTGTGGTTCACAATAAACACAGCCATAGAGTCAAGCCATACAAAAACAAGAGTATTGGACTTTAGGAAGGCTGACTTTGGGAAAATGAGAGAGTGCATTAGAAAAGCACTAGCAAATGGACAAGAAGGAGGGGTGGAAGAACAATGGGGAATAATCAAAACAGCCATCGCTGAGGCAACAAGCCTTTGTGTGAAGCAAATCAATAGAACAAAACGAAGGAAAAAAACTCTATGGTTCTCAAAAGAGGTGGTAGGGACGGTTAAGGAGAAAAGGATAGCATTCAGGAAATATAAGGAAACACAGAAGGAGCAGGACAGAGAACTTTATCAGTTAAAGCAGAAGAAGGCAGGGGAAGGCAGTCAGAATAGCAAAGGCACAAACTGAGGAAAAGATTGTTAACTCTGTTAAGAAGGGGGATAAAACCTTTTATAGGTACATTAGGGAGCGAAGAAAGACCAAGGGAGGGATACAGAGACTTAATAAAGAGGAGGGAATGTGGGCAGAGGGTGACAGTGAAAAAGCAGGGATACTGAACAAATATTTCTGCTTAGTATTCACAACAGATGAGGTGGGGGAGGTGCCTAAACCAAACAAGGGAGAAACTCTGAATAGGGGGGTCGATACCAGTCCATTCACAGAAGAAAGGGTTTTGAAAGAACTCTTGAAAGTGAGGGTGGACAAAGCAATGGGGCCTGATGGGATTCACCCAAGAATACTAAAAGAACTAAGGGTAGAACTAGTAACACCACTGACTACTCTCTTTAACAAATCATGGGAGGATGGAGTGGTACCTGAGGACTGGAGGAGGGCAAATGTGATTCCACTTCACAAAAGTGGGAGTAGGGCAGAGGCAGGAAACTACAGACCAGTTAGTTTGACTTCAGTGGTAGGAAAAATGATGGAATCACTTCTGAAGGAAAGAATTGTTGAGTACCTAGAGGCCAGTGGGGCACAGGACCCAAGGCAGCATGGTTTCACAGCAGGAAGGTCATGTCAGGCAACCTAATAGATTTCTTTGACTGGGTGACCAAAGTAGTAGACCAGGGAGGGGCTGTGGATATGGCTACCTAGATTTTAGCAAGGCATTCAACACAGTCTCACACAAAAGATTAATATACAAGTTAGCCAGCCTTGGAGTGGGTCCCAAGATGGTAGCCTGGATAAAAAACTGGTTGGACAATGGGATGCAAAGGGTAATAGTAAACGGAGTCCACAGTGAAGAAAGGAGGGTAACTAGCGGGGTACTGCAGTGTTCGGTACTGGGACCGGTCCTCTGTAATATCTTTATAAGTGACATTGGAGAGCACCTTGAAGGAAAGGTATTCCTCTTTGCAGATGACACAAAGATCTGCAACAGGGTTGATACACAAGGTGGGGTGGAAAGAATGAAAAGGGACTTGGCAAGGTTGGAGGAATGGTCAAATACGTGACAGCTCAGATTCAATGCAAAGAAGTGCAAGGTAATGCATCTGGGAAACAAAAACCCAGGGGAAGAGTACACAGTGGGGCGTGAGTTAATAACAACAACAAAAATCGAAAGAGACCTAGTAGTAATTATATCAGATAACCTAAAGGTGGGCAAGTAATGTGAGAAGGCAGTAAGGAGGGCTGGGGAGATACTGGGATGCATAGGGAGATGCGGCAACAGTAGAAAACAGGAAGTTGTTATCCCTCTCTACAGACAGTTAGTGAGACCCCATCTGGAGTACTGTGTGCAATTCTGGAGATCCCACCTCCGCAAAGACATAGACAGAGTGGAGGCTGTTCAGAGGAGGGCAACCCAAAATGGTGCAAGGTCTGTACCAGAAGACATATGAGGAGAGCCTAAAGCAGCTTAATATGTATACCCTTGAGGAAAGGAGGGAGAGGGGAGACATGATAGAAACTTCCAAGTATCTCAAGGGAATTAACAAGGTACAAGAGGGTAGTATCTTTCAGAAGAAGAGATATGCAAGAACAAGGGGGCACAATTTGAAGATAGAGGGGGGACTGCTCAGAGGTAATGTTAGAAAGTATTTTTTCACAGAGAGAGTTTTGGATGCATGGATCAACCTTCCTGAGGAGATTGTGGAGTCAGAAACAGTGGGAGAATTCAAGAATGCATGGGACAGGCATAAGGCAATTCTAGTGGGAGGCAGGAGGAAGTAAGCTGTTGATTAACTAGAATCTGCAGCTTATCCATCAGGTAGGGAAATGGGCAGACTGGGTGGGCCAAGGGGCCTTATCTGCCATCAAATTCTGTGTTTCTATGTTTGACTACAGAGAAAGGCCCAGTCCACACACTTTATTATCCTGTTTGTCCCTAGTGGCCATTCTTCTCCCTTACCCTTCACCCCTTAATGTCCTTACTATAACATTGTGCCTGTTCCATTCTTCTTTAAATCTGCCCACTGTTTTGGCAGATACCACTTCCTCGGGCAGTCTGTTCCACTTGTCCAGCACCTTTTCCATGAACAAGTGCTTGAAGACAGCATTCTCGAATCTTCCCCTGACCAGTTTGAATTCCCCCCATGTGCTTGTGTTTGTGCTTACAGTATGGTTGTATGACACCCTGTTTATTTCATGCAGGTATTTCTATCATGTCCCCCCCCCCCGCTTCCTGTCTCCAGGGTGTATATGCTGAGTGCTTTCAGTCTTTGTATGACTTCTCCCCCATTCCCTAGATAATTTTAGTCACCTTTGTCTTTGACCTACTGGAAATGAGATGTGGCATCTCAGCTACTCTACACTGTGTAAAAAAAAAATTGCTTGTAAAGCACTTCGGGGTGCAGTGCATGAACTATACTATATAAATGTAAATAATTCTATATAATTTTTCAGTCCAGGCACTCCAAGTAAGTTAATTGAAGTACCGATGGTACTGAGATGTGCCAAGGACCATGTCACTCTGCTGCCCACACCACAACCAGGTCACACACAGGAAAAGGTACTATCAGTCTTCCTTAAAGAGCTAATAGAACTAAACATAGAAATTATTAAGTTTTAAAAGTAGTCAGTTCTTTCTTTTTCTAAAGTATTTTTCTTTTTCCTTTCGTTCATTAGAAGGTTTCCTGTCTGATAGTGTAGGTGTGGTGTGAACAGCTTTACATGACAGCTGACATATTTTGTTCTGTTCCTCTTCATGCCTCCTCAGCACTGTGTCCTCACTCACTGTGATGTCACACCTGACTGGTGTGGCAGCTGTTGAGTAACTTTTCCTGAGCAGTTGTGATGTCACAGTCTGTGAGGTCACAGTGTGGATGATGTATGAGGAGGAAATGAACGAGATATGCCAGCCGCCAGGCAGAGTGCTGTTCCACACATCACACCTGCTGCTGTCAGGTAGCAAATTAATAAGCAAATAGAAAAGAAAAAGTGCCTCATATATAAAAGCAATAGTTTACTACTTTCAAAAGATAACATTAATTTCAGACAGTACAACAACTATTTAAATGCACACCTTCAGCTTTAGGAAAGGGGAAAAATCTGTCACTGGGTAAAAGCAGCCCCCAACTACAGCCAGCATCTTGGAAGACAGGGTCAGGCTTTTAAGGAACAAAATACTCCACAACTGCTGGCAGTTTCTCTTCACCACATGGTGAATCCCACAATATTATGCAGTTACTGTTGCTTCAAATGCCTGAGAGCACAAGAAGGCAAACACTTCCAATTTGTATGGTTTCTGTAAATACACATACAATCGAAAGCCTCAAACCCAGCACAAAAATACACATCTGTTTGTGTTTGTTGGGGGGGGAAGGGTAAACTGACAAGAAAATGATTCAACTTGTGCTACATTCTGTTTGACAAGTCCCTACTTAGGCCTCGCCACAGCCAACTCGCACACAGTAAACATAACAATAATCTTTAAAATCTGCACAAAAAGTAGGCACAACAACAATAGTCGGACACAATCGCTTGCTGCCTAAAAATGATAAACACTATATAAAACACAAAAACTAGACAAGCTGTCACATTTAAAATGTCTACTCAGTGATTCTAAAGAGTTGAAAAAGCATTTTCAAAAGACCCTCTCATGAGTGTAATTCCTAGTTTCTTTACGACTGCATGCCTCAAGTGAGTTGCTATTTTTTCCTTTATTGCCTCCTTATTGTTAAACATGTTTTGCACCCTTTTTATGTTTGTTTCCATGCATCCACAAAGCAGACATCTTGGGATGGTGGAACAGAGGAGTAGGGCCAGGGAAGTGTGGTGCTGTAGCAGCCAATGCAGCTGAACCTGCAGGAGGCATGTGTGTTACAGCCCAGTGGTGAGCAGGCTGCTCATGACATATCTCTGCCTGGCTGATGGGTGGAAGCTTCTCATATATGAAATGATGCCGCCGCACCTATCACAGTGTAGCAGCATCCTTTCATTTGGGAGACACCGCCCAGCAAGCAGCTGAACAACATCGTCATCAGCCTGTTCGTCCTCCCAAGCCCTCTAAGTGTTGCAGAGCATGCTGTAAAAGAAGCAAACATTCAGCCAGTGTCAGCCAGGTGAGACGGGGACTAAAAGCCTTAAAACAAATCCCACCATTGCCTCCCACCTCCCGACCACTTCCCCTGATGGCAGCTCCTTGCAACAAATCCCACCCACTGCCATACTTCCCTCCCATGTCTCAACTGCTTCCCTTAGTGGTCTCGCCTTGCAACAAATCCTCCCCGGCCCGCTGCCATACTTCTCTCCCACCTCTCAGACACTTCCTGTGGTGGCTGCTCCACACAAAAAATCCCACCCATTGTTATATTTCCCTCCCATCTCCCTTTTGCTTCCCCCCATGGCCACTCCATTTTCATGCCTGAAATAAAAGAGTTCAGTAACATGTTGACTCTCCTGACCCACCACTCAGCACCCCACGCCTCATACTTACCTATCTGGTCCAGCACTGCCTTTTTCAAACATCCTGCTGCTCCACAGCTTGACTGCAAATGGACAGAAACAAGGTGAGCCCCCTTTTTATGTTTTTTTTTAATGCATTTTGTACTTTTACTCATAATGTTGTCATTTATTTTAATATTTTTAAGCCAAGTTTCCAACATGGCCTTTATTTTAGCCCACCTCATGAATCGGGTAGGTGAAATTTTTCTAATCACCCTGAAATGTGTTTTTACAGTCACTCTGTAAAATCATGTGTTGGATGGTATTTAAAAAATGTAATCTGTTTTGATCATAATTTGGGGTCATAAAAAGACCATGTTGAAGATTTGGGGGCAAAGTCAAAAAACTAAGTTATGAATCAACATTGAAACTGTTTAACATTTACTCATAACTTTGCTAGTTTTCCAGATTTTGACCCTACATTTTTTAACATGTCCTCTTTTTAACCCCGCCTTATGAAACAGGTACAGTAGGTGACATTTTTCAGATCCCTTCAAAACTTTTATCAGTCACTCCACGAAATCATGTTTCAGTCAGGATTTAAAAAATGTTCCCAGTCTTGATCATAAGGTGAGGTCATAAAAACACTATGGACACTATTCTCAAAAGGTTGATGCAGGGCGTACAGGAGCCCTGCACCAATGGCGCAGCTGTGCTGAACAATGTGGCACACATTTCACCCTATTCTCGTAGGTCATGTCTCTTTGCAACACTATACCCTTTTTATGATGGCTTGCACCAAACACTTGGCACAAGCCCCATAAAAAGGCTGGTGAAGTTAGACCAGCAAAAGCTGGTCAAACTAGCTGCATGTGGCACATGGAGGGCTCGGGTTCTGAGAATCCCAAGTTCAGCTCTGGGATCGCTGCAAGCCCTATGCACTATGCATTCGGTGCACTCAGGGCTTGCAGCGATCTAACTCATATGAGAATAGAGTCCTATGTTGAAAATTTGGGGTCAAAAGCTCAAAAAGCAACAAACTTATGAAGCAACATTGAAATTCTTAAACGCTTACTTGTAACTTTGCTATTTTTCCAGATTTTGACCCTAAATTTTCAACATACTGTAGTCTCTTTTTCACTCATGAACAAAGCAGTTGTAGTTTTTCGAATCCCCTCCAAAACACGTTTTCACAGTCGCTCCACAAAATCACCTTTCGAACGGATTTATAAAATTTCTCTTGTCTTGATCAAAAGGTGGGGTCAAAAAAGACTATATTGAAAATTTGAGGTATAAATGTCAAAAAACAATGAAGTTACAAAGAAATTTTGTTTTTTTCAGTGTTTATGCACACCTTTGGTATTTGTGGATATGATGAAAGTTCAGCTCACAGACCTGGATATTGAATAGCCTGCTGTTAGTCTGAAGGATAATCAAGATCCAATCTTATTACAAATTTTGCAACAGTCAAACAGAATTTTCTAGATCTGGTAATTACTAATGATGGAAGAGTGTGTGTGTGTGTGTGTGCGTGCGTGCATATGTGTGTGTGTGTGTGTGTGTGTGTGTGTGCGTTTTGGGGTGGGGGGAACCACTCACCTGTTCAGAAAAGAAACAGAAATTCCCTACTACACTTTACAAGCCAACTCTCACACTATACTGTAGAGAATATCCCAAAAGGACAGATCTTCATCGATGATGTCTCCTCTGTTAGACCACACCGTTGGAACTGTAAGCCATCGGCATCTGGACCACATGGAAACTTTTTGCTAGCCAGGGTCTGCCCACAATAACATGCAGCATTGTCGTGTATATAACATGGGTGGCCCCAACAGATCTCAGTGCTTTGTCCCATCTTCAGTCATTCTTGTCTGACCTGCTGAAGGAAACAAGCAGTAGCAGCTCTAGCCACAAATGTTTACCAGGGCACAGCTGGGGCACAACAGATGGCAGCCAGGGCACTGATATATTGTTATTATGGGGGCAGCTCTGCACCATATGGGGCACCAACTGGGGCACAGCATTTTTTTACCGGGGCACGTGCTCTGGCAGGCCCTGGTGTAGAGCCGCCACTGGAAACAAGGTCAACAAAGCCATTGACATTTTTTATTTTCTATACTTAAGTTTACCTGTCATCATCTCTACATGCCACCAGAGACCAAAGAGCCTTTATTTAGATATTGTGTCTGTGATTATAACATTTACAAATACAGCACTCTCATCACTTGTGTGTGCTATTTGGGCCTATCACACAACTTGAAGTTCTATGAGATTTGCCAGAGTTTTAACCAGGCTACCAGGCGACACTGTCGGAAGGCTCTAGAAACCTTCCTTGCTCAAAAAGCATTAGAATCCATGGATAAAGAGAAAGGTTCAAGAGCTGCTTCTCCCTCGCTGCCATCCACAAAAATGGTTGTTGAAACCAAAGAAAAGGACAAGGAATGGGCGTCGTCTCAGACCTCATCCTCATCCGGCCGTAAGCACAAACATAAAGATAAACAAAAGACTGCTTGGCCAGTGAGGTCCTAATCACAACTGAAAACAGGTACATCCTCTTCAACATCTGCTGCAGTGTCATCGAGAAAGGCCTCCCTGACCATCATTGAGACACCAAGGTTGGGGCTTGGCTGAGGGACTGCTGTACTTACTATGGATGGTGAGTTGCCATCATTGACAGGCTCTGGCTCTTCAATGTAGGTAGTGCCAGATCCTTTTCAGAGCACCATTGAAACACAAACTGTGCCAGTGTAATTTTCAGACAAGATGCTTTGCCTGTTACCAGAGTTACCACAGCAAGTAGTTTTGCTACCAAGGCCATCTGTTCCAGCCTTCATTGATGATTTCTACAAGCATGCTGCAGATACCTGCCTGTTAACTACTGCCAGCATCGATGACTTCATCTGCGGTTCCCATCTTTGTTCATGATGATGACAGCAAAACTGAGTACAATCCTGACATCATGAATCATGAGGATTTAGAGGAGCAATATGAGGGTGAAGAGCAGCTTGAGGGAAAGAAACTTGCCTTCCAGTCCCACCCTCTCCCTGCAGTTAAGGCTCTGTAGTGTATACTCCGCAGTCTCTGCCTGAGGATCCCTCTTTTCAGGCCATGATGCAGCAAATGTAGTCTGCCTTGGGTTTTACTGGAGAAGAGGAAGATTACACTAAGATAAATTTGATTGAATTCTTGGACGTACCTTGCTGTCCCTACATTATCATTTCCCCAGTATTTATTTATTTCAAAAGTTTCTCCATGAAAGGGATACTGAGATGAAAATAGCTCATTTCCAGATGCATCTGGGAGGGGGGAGTGAGGAAAAGGAGTGTTAAAACAGAGTAGAACAATAATTTACACAATGAAATATCATACAGACATACTGTATAAAATTAAACAGTACAAAACTAGGTTCATCAGAGATGTGAGTGAACTAGGCAAAAAAATAATACATTTTACAAGGACAGGTCTTGTATGTCCGGTCTTTGAGGATGCTACCCTTGCTGCATAGCATATACCTAACTCTCTGCCTGCAGTTCCAAGGAAGGCTGATAAGCAATGTCACAAACCCACTCCTGAGGGTCAGGTCCATTGGGCTTACAGGGGAGAACAGGGATACCTTCCTCATGTCCTTTTAGAATGCTTGCCGAGGTCACGACTGAACACCTGCCACTGGGACCCAGGGCATCCCTCTAAACTTAGAATAAGGGCACAATACCAGTCATGAGTCTTGTAGCCAAATATGAACCCTTCTTGGTAGTTACACAAATGAGGAAGATCTGGGCGGCACACTTTCTTTTGGGGTAGCAGCGTGTTCCTGATTTCATCTTCTCCAACAGGACATGCAACAACCTGGTTCAAAATCCCTACAGACTCTTTCTTGAGGCTTTGGTATTCTCCCTATCTCCACCCAGATATCCCTTACAGAGCCTTGCTTGATTGGTTGCTTATGGAGGAACCCCTTAGCAATAACAGTTTGTCACAGATTAATAATAACTATTTCACAATTCACTCACAATTTAAAAAAAATCTCGCTCAGGCGGGTTTCTTAAAAACAAATGTTTTTACTAAAATACTTAATAATCATACCATCACAACTAAGAGATGCACTAATTTGGTCACAGAATAACAGAAATAAAAGTGGAAAAATATACATGAAAAATGCACTATAACTGTTATCTAAAGTATGCCTTAAGTCCATTGTAAATTGAAGTCCAAAGAAAGTAAATGAAATATTCAGTTTCCTTTATACTGGAAGTCTTGGGTCTCAGCAGTTTTGCTTCTTGTGTTAGGAGAAGAGTGTCCATTGTAGATGCTCAAAAAAATGAGAGCAAATTACCATTGTTCAATTCCTTATGTAACAGGAGGAAGACTGAAGAAAAAGAACTGTCTAATCCCAAAGGGGCCTTCTCTTTTAGGTCAGTAAATGTCACTTTTGCTCTTTCCCCGCAATTTCATTTTCCTAGCAGCCTTTGATGTCTGTACTGTTTTACTGGGAATACAATTGACACCTGTAAGAGAATTCACACAGGTCTGCCAGAAAGGATGTCCTTGGTCCTCTCACCTCATAAGATGCAACACACCATAGCAGTTTCATGAAATCAGAGCATCCTGCCTCTGAAGTGCATGGTTTATGACAGGTAAATGTATTTTGGCATGTCTCTGTTAAGGGACCTGGAAATGCAACTTTAGCTTCCTGGCAAGCAGCTGCCCCTCAGGTCAGAGAAAGGTCCCTCTGTACTTTTGTATTTGCCCAATGATGTTTTCTCTCCAACTGGACACTTGTGAAAACGGGTGTCTTGCTCACATGACTTTCCAGTATAAAACAAAACTGAAATGAAAAGAAATCCAGTCTCTCTCCATATGCCCCTTGCATTAACATTGGCATTCTTGTGGCACGTACACATACACAAAATCACATCACAAAAATATATATAGGTTCATAGAAGTGTATGAACAATAAAGGCATATGTAAGGATGCCCATTGTATGCTTGCCACCCATATGTCCTATGGGTGGAAATCAAATTTTTTGTTTCCCATATGTTTATCCAATCTTTGCTTAAAAGTATTTAAATTATCACTATTAACGACACTTACAGGTAAGTTATTCCACAAACCCACAACTCTCTGTGTGAAAAATAGACTCCTTCTAGTGGATATACAACAGAATTATAACAGAATTATAACTGCAAATAATGAATGGTAGTTGGCTAGCTCACCACAAGAAGTACTCTGCCCTGTTTGCTAAGCCGTACTATGCTAACCAGCCTGAAACGGACCCTGTGGTCATCATGGTTGCTCATGATACGGTATAAAGCACCTAGCCACACTAGTACTTTACCTCTAGATAAAGAATCTAGGAGACTGGATGTTAAGGGCAAGTGTACTTATAGCTCAGTGTCCTTGGCCTTAGGATTACAAACTACCAGACCTGCACAACCTGTGGAAAGCCACACATACTGCTGCTAGGCTTTGCCTTATGGTTCTGCCAAGAATGATTAGATTAAAACTCTGTTTGCTAGAGCTGAAGTTGGCAAACACTTCCTGCATTCAGCTGATGATATTTTGGATGCTTCTGCCAGGGCTGCAGCCTCTGGCATTTGCATGAGAAGATATTCTTGACTCAGATAGCAGGTTTTGCTCCTGATGTGCAACAGGCAGTTTTAAATGCTCCATTTATGGTTGTGATGTTGAAGAAGCCCTACATGGACCTCAGATTTCTAAGATGATTTTACAGACTGCGAAGTCCCTCTACCCTACTCCTGCCAAACGGCATGGTAGGTTCTCTTTTCATAGGCCTGCTGCCTGGGGTAACCGTCCATACCATCAGCAAGGCTGTGGTAGAGGTGATAGTCCCATCCCAGGTCCCCTTCCCCATGGTGCCCCTGCCAAAGCACCAAAAGGAAATCAGTCCTGGTGGTCCCGCCAGCCCCCGGTACTGCTGGACTCTCTTCCAACCCCCGCTATTGCCTCCAGGACTGAGTGTTGGGGACAGCATCTTCCTGCATTTAAAACAGTGGCAAGAGATCACCACAGATGAGTGGGTTCTGAGATAATTGCAATGGGACATGTGTGGCAGGAGATCACCACAGACAAGTGGCTTCTGTAGATAACAGCAAGGGGACATGCTCTGAAATTGATAGAAATCCTTCCCAGTCATCCACTAACTCCTTCTTTTTATTCTCCTGGCCACTTGTCCCTTTTAAATGAGGCGATTCAGACCTCAGATTGAAATATAAAATATTTCATTTAGATTTCAAAAAATAACAGTTATAACTAAGGCTGTAAGTTTTTCATGCCATGCACGGATTTCACAATTACCGTAAAAACCAGGTGTGTCCTTGAAATATATCAAATATTCCAAATGCCCATGAATGTTACCATTTATGCTCATTTTTGCTAAAATAAAATGTTATTTCTACTTACAAAGTCAATTACGTCTGGCAATAATGCAGTCCCTTTGCTGCTGTAAGGCTCTGTGTAGTAAAGGCAAGTAGTAATCACTTGTAAAGTGGTTGCAAAGTGGTTAATTGGTGGTACTTTAATTTACTCACTAACATAGTCAGCCATTTGCAATCGATTGTCTGAATTGCCAGTTTGCCACTGTAATTAAACTATTACCCTATAAACCTATTTTGGCAAGCAAATAAAGTAGCACATTTTCTGAAGTCTGCATTCACTGCTGGGAACCCGCTGTAGTAACATGCCATGTCTGTACCGCAAAAGCCACTTTCTGTGTCGAAAACGGGCAATGTTTATCTGAGGCAAAGCTGCCAACAGTATGAGAAGGGCACATTTCACGTATCTGGGGACATCATGTTTTGCAGTTGTTGCAGTATTCCTATAGATCACAAATGGAAAGCAACTGCGATTGACATTTGGAGTCTTCCACACACCTGGCTAAAAAGAGAAAAACCGAGGAGAAAACTTTCACTTCCATCGAAAAGCAGGAACAGTCAGAGAGCTTTTTACAACCAAAGCTGCACACCAAGAAACAAAAAAGTTGCATTATTTGACTTAGTTGAGGCTTTTACATCTGCCAACATCCCATTAAATGCCCTAGATCATCCAGTGCTTCACTGTTACCTTGAAGACAATTTAAAGTCAGTTGGTGTAATACCCACCTCACAGTGGTTGAGAACTGATTATTTGCCCCAAGTCTTCTCTTTTCATGTGGCTGAACTAAAATAAAAAATGCAAGATGTGGTTTTTATCTCCATTGTGTGTGACAAGACATCCGATGTTGAAGACTGCTATATTCTTAACATTGTAGCTGTCCCTTATCTACACAACAGCTGTGTGCAACCCACTAGTACTACAAAACTAGAGCTAGTGTTGTTGGAATGTACTATACTGCAAACTACTAACTTTAAAAGTGTCCCAGGCAGTGTTGCATTGTTTGCAAAAGTATGTCATTGCATATACAAAGATAGCAGCTTATGTGACTGACAATGCGATGTATATGAATAAATGTTGGGATCAAAGCTTAAAGCATGTTTATTTTAATGGTGTGCATGTTACTTGTTTGGCGCACCTATTAAATTTACTTGGGGACATCTGGCGCAAAAACTTTCCATCAGTTAACACTTTTGTGGTTTCTGTAAAGAAAGCATTTACAGCTTGCCCAGCAAGAAAGGCCAGGTTTAAACAGTTTTTATCTGCACAGTGAAAATTGAATGCCGGTAATAACACGGTGGAATACATGGTTCCTAGCTGTATTTTACCGTACAGTCCACCTTAATGAATATGCAGACTATTTTGAAGATGAGAGCGTTGCCTGTGAAGAGGTTGTCACTTTATCTGAGTGTGAACAAGTATGCATTGACATTAATGAAATTGCTGCTAATGCACCCCTCCCCTTGTCCAGATGCTGCAAAAGTACAAGGGGGACGATGTCAGAGCACATCTCGTGTTTGATGATTTGATGGACTTTGCAACGTTTTCAGAACTGAAATCAGAGACTGCAAGTAATGCAGCACTTAAAAACACACTGACTGCTTGCTCCAAAAAAAAAAAATTACATGACTGGGTGTGGATGATTCCACCAATATGCAGCAAAATTCTTTGCATCAGTACAATGTTTTAACCCCTCCATGCTTGCCACAGTTGCTGTCACTGAAGCTGACATATCTGACAGCATTCCGTGGTTCAAGGACAGTTTGGCAGTTAGAGCCGAACTCCGTAATTACATTACTGAGACACAAAGCAATAGTGTTAACTTGCCTGATAGAGATGTTTTAAAGTATTGGCAGGACTGCAGGAACAGATTCCCGAATCTTGCAAACATCGCTGTTACTTGCCTCAGTGTCCCTGTGCACAGCGCTTCTTTGGAGCATTCTTTTCCTAGATATGGCGTGATGCTGCAGGACAATAGATGCAGTATTAAGTCTGACAGTTTGCTCATGTGCTCAATGCTGCATCAAAATTAATATAACAGTCACAATTTTTATTTGTATTTCATTGTGTTTTTTAGAGCTGATGTTAAGAGATTTTTACAGTGCATCATTAAAATAATCTAATTTACCATTGAATAAAGTGCTTGTTTTTTTCCTTTACAAATTGGGTGCCCCATCACTCAATGGTCACCAATGTATCACCTCCACAAACCATATAAAAACTACAAACAGATCTCTGCCTCTGTCTCCGAAATCAAACAAATGGGCAGAGGACACTGCAGAGCAGACACTGCAGCACAAGAGCTAGCACTACAAAACTCACCTAAAACAGGAACCAAAACAAAAAAGTAAAAAGGAAATCCAAAACACTTCTGATCATAGGAGACTCCATGATTCGGGGAGTTGATACCTACCTCCGGCCGGGGGTAATGGTCAGATGTCTCCCAGGTACATCAGCATGGAGAGATACTGACCTCATTGCTTAAATTGTGCAGGAAGCCGGAGAAAACATCAACATCTTGGTACATATAGGGACTAACGATCTCGCCAGCCGGTCAGTTATGGAGACCAAGGAACACCTGACCAGGCTGGGAGACACACTGTCATCCATTTCATCTGGCATCTGCTTCTCTGAGATCCTGCTGGTCTGGGAGAAGGGGTAGATGGATGGAAGGTCAGAGAAAGGGAGATAGGGGAGCTAAACATGTGGCTGAAGGGCTGGTGCCAGGAAAAAGGACACACATTTGTAGGTAACTGGCAACAGTTTTGGGAATGAAAGTTCTTTAAATTCAATGGACTGCATCTGACTAAGGAGGGAGTCAGTGCATTGGGGCAGAAGTTTAACGTCTTTGCAGAATATTTGAACTAGCAAATGGGGAGAAGGGTGCAGCACCCGATACGTCGAACACCACCCCCCCCAGCTACTGGTCAAACAGGAGTTCAGCATGTTTGTAGTTCATTTGCTTCACCATGTAAGGAAAAAGGTCCGGCTCCCCATACGACGTGCAGGGGAAAAGCCGGACCTTGCCACACAACTAACACACCGAAATCTGGCCAATGGAAAATCTTGTACACAAATGCCCATAGTCTGGGAAAGAAGATCCAAGACCTGGAGTCGACAATGACAGAGGCTAAACTGGACATAGCAGCTATTAGCGAGACATGGTTTACCAGTAACCATGCTTGGGAGACTTCAGTACTCAGCTATGTACTGTTCAGAAGAGACCGAGGTGCAAAGGGGGGGGGGTAGCCCTTTATTTCAATGAAAATATCAAAGCTACAGAAATTCAGAATACATATAGGGAGCCAGAAGAACTGTGGGTCACCCTGGAAGCAGGAAATGGGCCAGCCATATGAACTAGGGTTGTCTACAGGCCTCCAGATCAGGGGGAGGACATAGACACATTACTGTTAGAAGATATATAAAACATGACAGCTAAAGGAGAGGTTCTGATAATGGGAGACTTCAACATGCCAGATACAGATTGGTCAATACCAGCAGGAACATCTGCAGAACTAGACACATAATGGATTCCCTGCAGGGGGAGGGCCTCAAACAATTGGCAAAATGACCCACAAGAGACAGGGTTATCCTGGATCTAGTACTGACTAACGGGGAAAGGATTACAGATCTGCAGGTAGAAGGTCACCTGGGGACCATTGGCCATTGGATGGTATGGTTCAGTTTGGCCACTAGAACTAAATCATCCCATTCCAAGGCAAAGATATGGGACTTCAGAAGAGCTGACTTTGATAAGATGGCCAACAAGTTAAGCTAGCCCTGGCAAGAAGAAATACAGGTGAGGGGGTACAGGCAAAGTGGGCAAGCATTAAGGATGCAATACCTGAAGCAACATCCCATTGTGTTAGGTAGAAAAGCAAGAGCAAAAGAAAGAGGAAACCACTTTGGCTCTCAAAAACAGTAGCAGAAAAGATCAGAGCCAAAAGGTTGAACTTCAGGAAATATAAGGCAGTGCAGCAGGATGAAGATAGGGAGGCATACCAAACTTCCCTAAGGGAAGCAGGGAAGGCAGTAAGGCAGGCAAAGGCCCAAATCAAGGAAATACTAGCATGAACAGTAAAAGAAGGGGACAAGACTTTCTATAGATACATTCATGAAAGGAGAAAAGTCCAGAGTGGGTATTGCTATGACCAAAGGGGATAAGGGGGAGTGTGTGGAGGAGGACCAAGGAAAAGCATCTGTCCAAAACAGATACTTCTGCTCAGTATTTACTGAGGAGAAAGTAGGGCAGGGCCCACAGCTCGGCACCATGGACACGGGGGAGGGAGGGAGGTGTGCACAAGTCCCTTCACAAAAGAAGGGTCCTACAAGGGCTTGCTACAGTCAGGGTGGACAAGGCAATGGGACCTGATGGCATACATCACAGGGTACTAAAGGAGCTAAGGGTGGAACTAGCAGAGCCATTAGCAGAACTGTTTAGTGAGCCTTTGAGTATAGGAGAGGTCCCAGAAAACTGGAGAAGGGCTCATGTGATCCCGCTCCACAAGAGTGGCAGCAGGAAGGAGGCAGGGAACTACAGACCAGTCAGTTTTACCTCAGTAGTAGGCAAGATTATGGAGGCACTCCTTAAGGAAAGGATAGTGCAACACCTGGAATCCATAGGAGCACAGGATCCAAGACAGCATGGGTTTACAACAGGAAGGTCCTGTCAGACTAATCTCATAGATTTCTTTGACTGGGTAACCAGAGTGGTGGGCCAAGGGGGGTGCAGTTGATGTCTCCTACCTTGACTTCAGCAAAACGTACGATATTGTTCCACACAGAAGATTGATTAATAAGCTGGGGAGGAAGTTGGTCAACTGGGTGGCAAACTGGTTGGCGGCCAGAAAACAGAGAGTGGTGGTAAACAGTATACAGTCAGAAGAGATGCAAGTCAAAAGTGGGGTACCTCAGGGATCAGTCCTGGGGCCAGTCCTCTTCAATATCTTCATCAGTGACATTGCAGATGGACTGGAGGGTGAGGTTTTCCTGTTTGCAGATGACACCAAGATCTGCAACAGAGTAGATGATCCAGATGGAGTGGGCAGAATGAGAAGAGATCTGGAAAAACTGGCAAAATGGTCTGAAGAGTGGCAACTGGGGTTTAATTCAAAGAAGTGCAAGATCATGGACATAGGGAAGAGAAACCCTGAAGCTACCTATAGCTTGGGAGGGGAGTTGCTGGCAATCACAAGGGAAGAAAGCGACTTGGGTGTCATCATCACAGATGACCTATCCAAGCAGACCATTAAAGCAGTAGGTAAGGCTAGAGGGATGTTGGGGTGTATTAGTAGGGGTATCACAAGTCGTAAGAGGGAGGTAACAATCCCTCTTTACAAGACACTAATTAGGCCCCATCTAGAGTACTGTGTGCAGTACTGGAGGTTGCACCTGCACAAGGACATTAACAAAATGGAGGCAGTCCAGAGAAAGGCAACCAAAATGGTGCAGGGACTGCATCAGAAAACATATGAGGACAGATTAACGGAGCTCAATATGTATACCCTAGAGCAAAGGAGGGAGAGGTGATATGATTGAAACATTCAAACATCTTAAGGGCATTAACAAGGTTAAAGAGTCTAACATGTTTCAATATAAGAAAAATAGCAGGACAAGAGGACACAGCATGAGATTAGAGGGAGGCCGATTAAGGGGTTATGTAAGGAAGTTCTTTTTCACAGAAAGGGTGGTGGATGCATGGAACGGCCTACCTCAGGAAATGGTAGATATGAATACAGTGCAGGACTTCAGACAGGCATGGGATAGGCATAAGGGAGCAATACAGATGAGTATGAATAAATATGCCATTGACAGAGTAAAGGCCTGTGGCACATTCGTAAGGTAGAGAAAATGGGCAGATTGGATGGGCTTTGCAGTCCTTATCTGCCGTCTACTTCTATGTTTCCATGAAAATTGCCTTTTTCTCCATGTAACAGCTGTAAAAAAAGACAATTTTTAGTGTGAAAAACTTATAGCCCTAGTTATATCAGTTATAAGTCCCCTTTCTAAGTATTCATAAACTAACACCATACCCATGGTGCTGCGTGATAATGTAAAAAATGAAGAGGAATAAAGTGGTGAAAGGGAACACAAGGTGAGAAGGGAAAACAAAACTACCAAATCCACTAAAACATAATAAGCTGACTGTCCTCTGTGATATGTCTGTGTATTTTAAAATACATTGAAATATCACAGAGGACAGTGTATGGTTTTAGTTTTATTCTGAATACTTAGAAAGGGGGACTTATAACTGATAGGCACAGGAGAAACCTAGCAGTGCAAGAGAGAAAGTGAAGCCAGAGATCAGTCAGGATCTGCGGCATTTTTAGTAGGTAGGGAAAAAATGGCAGACTGGATGGCCCTAGAAGTCCTTATCTACCATCAAATTCTATGTTTCTATGAAATGTCAAGTTTTTGTTAATTTTGTAATTTCAAATTTTTTTTCATAGAGCATGTATATGATATTTAAGCTGAAGCTTCTCATGGTTTTGAATCAGTGTTTCATGAATTAAGGTACAATCAGCTTAAAAAGTATTTTACAAAATCATTACAGTTACACATTTATATAATTATGAAGATACATTTTAAAAAAATATATTTATGTTTCTTGGCAGAACTTCCCCTTGAGAAAGCCTGGATTTGCATATGAGAAATGTTTGGGAATATTGTAAAAATAAAGAAGATTTGAAACTAAAGAATTTGGTTTGTGACAGTGTTTGTTAAAACACGCAGTAACTCGTAGCACCTCTTAAAGCATACATTCAGGAACCTTCAGCGGGACTGTGTAAGGAACTTTTTATCTAGCCATTCCCCAAATTCCAGCATTTTAACCTATAAATAGTATTTATTTATTTAACAGTGAGAAGCTAGGCATCAGTGGTAAAACATAACTTAGTTGCATGTGCAGGTGGAGGAGAAGTGTGCTCTGACGAGGGAGTTGAGGTGCTGAGTGGGGAGGGGTACATGCCGAATGTCTGCAGGAAGGGAGTTCCACGGTTTAGGCATTTAGTATTTAAAGGCTGCCTCACCTACGGCGGTGGACATGTGTGGAACAGACAAGGAACAGGAGTCGTAGTTCCTGAGTGAGTACACAGGAAGGGTAGGGGCTGTTAGGACTGAGACGAGGTAAGGGGGCAGGGACTGGGCCCAGAACTTAGCCGTGATCCTAGCACAGTGGGATTGTCTCCGATCCTGAAGTGAGGGGAGGTCCAGGGTCCAGTAGAGGACACAATGATGGGTGGTGGGAGGACAGTCAAGGGCAAAATGACAAGGAGTCGAAGAGGGGGTCCAGTCTGGCTAGGGTGGACTTGGGAGCGGCACTGTAGACTACGTCACCGTAGTCAAAAATAAGGAGAATCATTTTCTGCACAATTTCATGGCAAGCCGGCATCTAGCTAGAACCACAGTTGCGGTATAAGGCACCCAACCTGGGGTGAAGTTTTTGTGGATAGCATCGATATTTACAGAACAGTCGAGGTGCTGATCAACCCAGACCCCGAGATATCTAAAGGAGGTGCAGGCCTCCAGGGAAGTCCCATCCAAGGTGTGGAAGGTGGGGATGGAGGGGAGCGAGAAAGTCTGTGCCTTGTGCTGAAGGTCATGGAGACAGTTTTCTTGGCATTGAGAAAAAGCTGATTTGAGCGAAACCAGAGCTGAACATTTATTTATTTAAATAGTTTTACCAGGCAGGCATACTGAGTAGTCTTAACACTCGATTCCAGATGCGTCTGGCGGGGAGGCAATGGAAGACAACGCAGAATAAATTACACCAGCAGCGCAAGTACAATACAGTGCATACAAGTATATAGCAGGGAAATCAGTTTCTGTACAGAGTAACATACAATTAGCAATGTAAGTACAAAGCAGTACCAAACCTGGATATAGCAGGCAAATAATTAAACAGTGCAGTGACCCCAATTTGCTAAAGACAATAGGCAAAATTAAGAATGCAGTCAGAGTTAGTGCCCTAGGACAATTGAGTGTTTGACTGGGACTGTCGACCTAGACCTGCCGGAAAATGAGTGGCAGATGTTAGGTATGTGCAGGTGCAGTAATGGTCTTTGAGGAGAGAGTTGAGTTGGTGGGTGGAGGGGGCATGCCGAATGGCAGAGGGGAAGGAATTCCACAGCTTAGGCATACGATAGGAGAAGGCTGCTTGACCAGCAGAGGTGGACATGCTAGGGACAGTCAAGGAGTGGGTGTCATAGTTTTGAAGGGAGCACGAGGGACGTGTAGGCTCGGATAGGGCAGCGTGTAGATATGGGGGGAGGGACTGGGTCCAGAACTTTGCCGTGAGGCTGGCACAGTGGAAGTGCCATCTATCCTGCAATGACGGAAGGCACAAAGTCTGATAAAGGTTACAGTGATGGGTGCTAGGAGGACTGTCAAGGGTGAAATGGCAGAAGTAACAGAAGAGGGTATCCAGTCTGGTCGGGGTAGTTTTGGGAGCGGCACTATAAACTACGTCTCTGTAGTCAAAGATTGGGAGGATCATTTTCTGTACAATTTCACCTCGAGCCGGCAGAGGGATGCAACTGTGGTTGTGGTACAGGGCTCCCAGCTTGGGATACAGCTTCTTGTGGATTGCCTCAGTGTGTACAGAAAAATCTAGATGCTGGTCGATCCAGACACCGAGGTATCTGAAGGAGGTGCAGTCCTCCAGCGTAGTCCCATCCAGGGTGTGGAAAGTGGGGAGGAAGGGGAACCAAGGTAGTCTCTGCCTTGTGCCAAAGGTCATGGAGACAGTTTTCTTGGCATTTGGAAAGAGCTGATTTGAGCGAAGCAAGAGCTGGACATCGTTGAAGTTGTGCTGCAGTCTGGTTGCCATATCAGAGGTAGGGGGTCTGGAAGTAAACAGGGCGGTATCGTCCGCATACATGTGAATGGATGTATGTGGGCAGGCAGAGGGCAGGTCGTTAAGGAAGATGGAGAACAGTATTGGACCAAGAACAGAGTCTTGGAGAACCCCAGTCGAGGTTGGGAAGGGGGGAAGAGATGGAGTCCCCAACCCTGACAGCTTGAGTCCTGCTTACCAGGTAGGCATGGAACCAGGTGGTGCCATTGCTGGAGAGCCCAGCTAGGGAAAGCTTGGAGAGTAGGAGAGGGTGAGAGACAGTGTCAAAAGCCTTAGCGAGGTCGACAAAGATGGCAGAGATAATGTGTCCATTATCCGTACCTGTGAGGATGGCATTGGTGAGCCTTAGAAGAGAGGTGGTGGTGGAGTGGGACTTCCTAAATCCAGACTGGAATGTGGTGAAGAAGGAAGTGGATTCCAGGAAGGAGGAGAGCTGGGAAAGGACTAGGCATTCCTGGAGTTTTGCCAGAATAGGGAGGAGGGAGATAGGCCGATAGTTTTCAGTGGAGGAGGGGTCATCACCCTTATGAAGGGGGATGACCGTGGAATGCTTCCATTCTGAAGGGACAGATGCTAGAGAGAATGACAGGTTGAAGAGTGAGGTCTGGGGGGAAGCAATGGCTGTGCAGACAGATAGAGCATCTTGGAGTCCAACCCAGTGGGCATTTGCCTTTAGAGGGGTTTAGTGCAAGCAGGGCATTGTAAACTTTGGCCAGGGTGACTTGGTGAAATGAGAATGTGTGGGAATCATTTTGAGCAGTACATGGTGTGGAGGCTTGGGTTTGTGTGGTGTGGGGGAGAGACGATAGCAGAGCAGCACTGCAGTTTGTAAAGGAGTTGAACTCAGTAGCCACTGCTAATGGGTCCATTACAGTGGAGTCACCAGTGTTAATGACTGGGGTAGGTGGCTGTGATAGGGGGGTTAAGAGCGATTGGACCACCTTCCAAAATTTAGAGGGGTGATTTAGGTTGGAATGGAAGGTAGATCGGAAATAGTTTGATTTTGCCAAGCAGATTTGTCTAGTACATGCATTGCGAAGAGTGCATTACTTCTGGTAGTCTGAAAAGGAGCTGGAAGCTTCATGTGCCTTCCAAGTCTGATACCTTGCTGTGAGGCAGTCCATGGCATCGGCTGTTATCCAGGGCAGATGAGTCCCCCGCAGCTGGGTGCGTCTGAGAGGTGCGTTGGAGACCAAAACGGTGGGGAATTTGGACTTCAAAAAGTCCAAAGCTGAGTCGATGGAGGGAGCATGTAGGATATAAGACCAATCTATGTTTGACAGACTGTGTAAGAGGGACATTAAGTCCAGAGATTTGTAGGACCGGACCAGCAGTGACCTGGGGGGGAAGGGCCTTGGGCCTGTAGATTTTCCTTATTGAGTAGATTAGGTAATGGTTGTTTAGTGAGTCGAGGTAGACCTGTGGAAATTATTCAATGTGGGTGGGAGGTGGGAGACCAGTCTAGTAGTGAGTGGTTCAGGGTTTTGGTGTTTAGTTGGGTGGATTCTGTAATCAGTTGAGATAGGATTAGCTCGGCTACCTCGTTTTTAATTTTGGAGCTGGAGGAGGCGAGCCAGTTCACATTGAAATCGCCTAAAACATGGAGCTCGCCACCTGCTGCAATGGATTTGAGGGTGGTTAGATGGCCCTTAATGGAGGATAGAGGGCAATCAGGAGGGCGGTAGGATCCTGCAACAAAAATGGGGATGGTGTGAGGAAGGGAGATTTTCACTAGCAAGTTTATAGACTGTGAGGGTGGGAGGGATAGAAACATTGGGTGAATTGAAGGGTGGAGCTGATGTATATGGCTATGCTGCCTCCTCTTTTAGCACCTAGACGATTGAGCTTGATGATGGTGTACCCAGAGATAGAGATACAAGTATCCTTGGTGTGTGGTTTTAGCCAAGTCTCAGTAATGATCATAATATCCGGTTTTAGGTTTAGGACAATTGGTTGGAGCATAGCAGTTTTAGGGAGGAGACTGCAGATGTTCAAGTGAGCCAGCCTTAGGCCTCAAGGTAGTTGGGGGGGGGGGCAGGACCAGAGTTGGGTTCAATGTCCCCTGCCATTAGTAGCAATGTGGTTATCAGGGTCCTGGTCAGGGATCGCTTAAGTTTCCTGTAACGTGAGAGAGGCTGATGAGGAAGTGTCGATGTGGGCTGATGTGGAAACTTAAAGGCGAGCAGACCTGCATGGAAACTAGGGGGCAGTATGAAAGGGCCCAGTGTCCAGGAGTTGTGGAGAAAGATGTGTGGCAGGGAGAGGGATGTGGTTGCAGAGCCAGGTGCGGGGGGAGGCACAGGGCGGGCCGATAAGTGGTGGTCCAGATCCATAGGGTAGGAGGAGGGTGCGAGGGACACCAAGGGCACAAGTTTGGAGAGGAGCGTGAGTAGGAGGATGGGCATGATGAGACAGGTACTGCTATAGGATGGGTGAGAGTCGACAGGCAGCAGTGGGAGCGTTTGGAGTAGGGGGTCGCTTGGGTGGAAATGTTGAGGAACACAAATGTTTATGGACAGGATTGTATGACCTCTTGTGGCGAGCAGCGATAAGCTGCAAATGGGAATTTGGGCTGATTAGTTTTTCACAGACCATCACGTGACGCCAATGTCCATATAAATAGAGATGCTCACCAAGGGTAGTTTTAGGGGTGGTGGAGCAAACCCCAGCAATGGCTGCTAGCAGGAGCCATGAGTTTTACCTGGATGGAGTCAGGGTTTCCAGACGTTCGGGGAAGGCAGGCAGAACAGTTTTCAGCCCTCTTGACCACACCAGACAGGTGAGGGAAAAGAAGAGGACCAAGAATTAATACAGGTACAAAGGGTGAAGTGCAGAGCAAGGGGAGGGGGGATATTGCTGAACCTAATTTAGTTATGGAATCGGAGCTGCTTCTAATATGGCACTGCTTAGCTCCAGTAAGATTTAATACAGATCAGAGCTACTTCATAATTGGCTCAGCTGAGCGCTAAATAAAAGAAGGCCGGGGTATAATAAATTGAAAACCTCAACCCACCTGAGCACAACAAATTAGTTTCCCCTGCCACTCTATGCAGCCCCGAAATGGTTCAAACAAATTCAAGTGCACAGCTCAATTTCCTAGGGTAGTCTAAGCAGGTAAAATGAAGCACATATTTGATGCAGAAACGTTTAAAAAATACAAGAGACAGAAGCTGCTAGTGAGTAAAAATAACCCTGAGAGGCAACCCAGAATTGGTCTAACCAGGACTTAAAGTACAAGGTCAGACCCACAAAATAAGCAAGCAGGTAATTAAAGTACTTGTGGTAACTGCTGGGATTATTACAAAAAGACAAAGTCTGCCACACAATAAGACTAACTCCACTGTTCTGCCGACAGAATAGTACAGGCTGTAGGATTTAGTCTTTTTAGTTTAAAGTTTAAAGCGAGCTGTCCCTTGATGTTTGGTGCCAAAATTCAAACCCCAGCAATGGCTGCTAGCAGGAGCCATGAGTCTTACCTGGATGGAGTCGGGGTTTCCAGCCATTCGAGGGAGGGCAGGCAGAACACTTTGTGGCCCTCTCAACCGCACCAGATAGCTGGATGAAGTCAGAGTTTCCAGCCGTTCGGGGGAGAGCAGGTAGAACCAGGGGTATAGCCAGAAATTTCTGTTTTGTACAAAATCTCCAACAGTTACACCCCACCATAAAAAATTTACACATCCTTTCCAAATGGTACCCGTTTCAAACAAGTCAAATTATTGTCAGATAATTCCTCTAATCTCTAAAGAGGTTAAACATGTATCTGTCTCCTAAACAACAGAAGTTTGAACAGAGACACTCCTCAGTGGCCTACACTAACCCAAATACTACAGATTAGAATGAAAATGTTAACAGAAAGGCATATGGTTTGTGACGGGCACTCAACAAAACTGTACACAAATGTGTACAGTGAGTATGCCTGCCTACACCCTTGGGCAGAACACTTTTCAGCTGTCTTGACCGCACCAGACAGCTGGATGGAATATTTATTTATTTATTTATAACTTTGGTAACCGGGTAAGTGCGCTGATTCCAGGAACCATTTTCAAGCACGACCTGGGACACCATACAAGTGGCACAGATTTACAACATTAATGTAATAGACTGTAGACAGAAATGACAAATAAAACATGATTACAAATAATTTACAGTTTACAATAAACAGTTAACAAAGGTACTCTAGAATAACAGGGTAGCTTGAGGACAGAGTTCCACAGTGATACAAGGTTTGTGATACATAGAGCCACTAAGCTTATACCTGTACTAGTAGGAAAAACAAAAGAGCAGAAAAAATATTTACAAAGCTATATACAGCAGTAGTGGACTACCCAGGGAAGCAATGGCACCTGCAAGTAGTCAAGAGCCACTCTTTGAGACAGGATTTGAAGTGGCCGTGGGAGTCTATGGAGCGGAGCTCGGCAGGTAGTTGATTCCATAACACTGGGGCAGCTACCGACAGGGCTCTACCGCCCATATTTGTGGATACCCTGGGAATATACTGGGGGGGAGGATACTGTGAGAGCATAGGTGATGATGAACTATATGAACCATGAGGATGGCAGTAATGGGAGACTCCTGGCCAGTCCGGATGGCTGAGCCGACCAGGCTGCCAAGGGCGAGGGCGAAGCGGCCTTGCATTGGGAGCCCTCCTAGCGTATTGTAGAAGACACAGTGGTGGGTGGAAAATGGGTCTAGCAGGACAAAATGACACGCATTGTTGTAGGCAGAGGAGAGCTTGGACATCAGGGTTGTGGATGTCCCTGCATTTATGAGGAAACAGTAGTCTAGGATTGGTAGTAGATTACCCTGGTTGATGGCCAGTCGGGCTTCCAAGATGAGGTAATGCCAAAACCTGTAGGCAGTGCCTAATTTTTGGTGGAATCTTAGAACCAGAGAGTTGATGTGGTTTGCGAAAGAGAGGGAGGGGTTGGGTATGACACCAAGGTGTTTAAAGGTGTCGGCTTCTTCCAGGGCTTGGCCACCTGGGGAGATGATATTGAGATCAGGGAGAGTTTGGGATTTAGCTAGAAATGGACTGGATTTGAACAGCATGGATTTCATTTTTTTAACATTTACCAGGAGGAGGTTTTCTGCAAACCAGTGGTGAGCCGCAGCATAGTTATGAGTAACAACAGAGGAAATAAGGTCAGAGGATTTGTCACTGTAGTAAAGTACAAGGTAGTCAGCATAGAGGAGAGGAGAGATTGGCATTTCAGGCTGTCTGATGTGAGGGAGTTTATAAATAAAGGGAGTAGAATGGGGCCCAGGATGGAGCCCTGGGGCACACCTGTTGAGACGGGCAGAGAGGGGGACCTGGCGGGTCCGATATACATAAATTGGGTGCAACTGGAGAGGTAGCTCAGGAACCAATTTGTAACCTCTAGAGAGCAGCTGAGACATCATAGTTTGTGGAGGAGGAGGGCGTGATTGACCATGTCGAATGCTTTTGAGAGGTCAACGAAGACCACATCGGTGACGTTACCATGGTCCATGTTTAATAGTATGTGGTTGGTCAGTAGTGCAAGGGCGGTCGTGGTGGAATGGTTCTTGCGAAAGCCATGTTGCTGGCTACGCAGGAGACTGTGATTCACCATGTACTCAGCGAGCTGTTGGTGGATGGCCTTCTCTAGTAGTTTACTAAGGTGGTGGAAGATGGAGATGGGACAATAGTTGTCTGTGGATAGAGGATCACCTGCCTTGAAGATGGGAAGTATAATCAGGGCCGCAGTAATGGGGAGGAAGTGGGGAAGTTGTCCGGGGCCCTGAGCTCAGGAGGGGCTCACCTGAGGAGTTGGCATTACCCCTGGCATTAGCTGGTTTGGGAAACGTGGGCCCATTTCAAGTCACTTGTCCGGGGCCCCAAAATTCATAGCTGCAGCCCTGAGTATAATACATATAATTGTATCCTTATGTGCATGTGGGAGTGCAGGGCTTTCTGGGTCCTACACTCCCATCCATCCATACTTTATGAGATAGTTTATGAGATAATGTAATTGTATCCTTATTTGCCTGTGGGCCCTGTGCTCCCAACCCTCCATAGCTGTGTACTGTATTTGTAAGTTGCTGTGGAAGTGCAGGGCCCTATGGGTCCTGCACTTCCATTTATAGGACAACAGAAACTAAATTGTCAGCATAGCCTTCTTATTACCCCACCTCAAGTACCCCATACTGAAAATTTTCAAATCCCTGCCAACATGTGATTCCTCGCCACCGCAGCGTCATTCCACGCCATAGGTGCGAAAAGACAGTTTGGCCAGGATTTGAAAAATAATAGCTATCACATTTATGAGGTGGTGTAAAAAAATGGGTATGTTGAAAATTTGGGCTCAAAATATTTAAAATTACCAAAGTTACGAGCAAGCATAACAAAATTTAAATGGATGCGCATAAGTTTGCCATTTTTTCATATTTTGGCCCCAAACTTTCAACATACCCTTCTTATGACACAATTTCATGAACAAGGGTGATGAAAATTTTCAAATCCCACCCAAAAGGTGATTTCGCCAAGCAACCACAAAATTGTCTTTTTGGCTGGATTTGCATTATTCCACTACCATTGTTCATGAGGTGGGGTCTTAAAAAGGTAATGTTGAAAAGTTGGTGTCAAAATATGCATAAATGGAGGCAGCCCAGTGGCGCTGAGGGTTGAGGCGCTGGACGCCACACCTCATGCCATGCCGGCAACCCGGGTTCAGGAACGAGCCCGGGTCGTCATGGGTCAGCAGGGGAGGACTAAGATTGAGCATCCATGGACAGCTCTCTTAGTCCTGGGGCGGGTTAAGGGATCTTCCGGTGCACTAGTAACCCCTGGCGGAGGCTGGGGGCACTGCAGTGCATGTCGCAGAAGGCATGGGGATTGGGGCATTGGCAGACGTCTTCCAGGTGCATGCGGGAGCGCGCGCATGCCGGGCGGGATGTCATTGCATGTCCGTGCCTCGGGAGGAATCCTAAGAAAAAAATCCCTCTGCTCTTGGGTGAGGCGATGGCGATCTCTGGCAAGCCGACCCACCACACGCCCAATACCGGCTGATTCTCCGGTTCTCCCTGAGGTCTGGAGGCTTCTCCATGGGGTCAGGAGAGCCCCAGATCTCGCATACCCGATATAGTTCCCAGAGCAGTCAGTTCATGTGGGCAGTTGAGTGTGGCGGCTGTCAAAGGAGACCCTGAGAGATGCCTCGAGGACAGGGTGTAGAAATAAAGTATACAAAGCAAAATATGCATAAATGGTAAAGTTTAAGAGATAATGTAATTGTATCCTTATTTGCCTGTGGCCTTGCGCTTCCAGCCCTCCATAGCTGTGTACTGTATTTGTAAGTTGCTGTGGAAGTGCAGGGCCCCATGGGTCCTGCACTTCCATTTATAGGACAACAGAAACTAAATTGTCAGCATGGCCTTCTTATTACCCCCAGCTCAAGTACCCCATACTGAAAATTTTCAAATCCCAGCCAAAATGTGATTCCTCGCTGCCGCAGTGTCAGTCCATGCCACAGGTGCAAAAAGACAGTTTGGCCAGGATTTGAAGAATGACAGCTATCACATATATGAGGTGGTGTAAAAGAAATGGGTATGTTGAAAATTTGGGCCCAAAATATTTAAAATTACTAAAGTTATGAGCAAGCGTAGCAAAATTTAAATGGATGCGCGTAAGTTTGCCATTTTTTCATATTTTGGCCCCAAATTTTCAACATACCCTTCTTATGACACCATCTCATGAACAAGGGTGGTGAAAATTTTCAAATCCCACCCAAAAGGTGATTTCACCAAGCGACCACAAAATTGTCTTTCTGGCTGGATTTGCATTATTCCACCACCATTGTTCATGAGGTGGGGTCTTAAAGTGGTAATGTTGAAAAGTTGGTATCAAAATATGCAAAATTGGTAAATTTATGCATCAGAGTTGAAAACCCTATTCAAATACGTTGAACTGCACGTACCTAACTTTCTCACATAGCAGTCGGCGGTTCCAGCAGCAAGGCGTTAACTTTGATCGGAGAATGGATCTTCACTCTGGGAACTGTTCAGGAGAGTGAGGATATGTAGGGGATGTGGAAGGGTGCGGGGTGCATGGTGGGAGGTCGGGGTGGTGGTGGGGTCGGATCGGTGAGGGACTGTTTTCCTTTTTATAGGTTTAAAAAATAATGGCATCTGCCAGGCCCAGTGGTGCTCAGGGTTGAGGCACTGGATGCCACACCTTGTGCCACGTTGGCGACCCATGTTCGGAAATGAGCACAGGCCGCCAGGGGTCAGCAGGGGAGGGAAAGAATCAAGCGTCCAGAGGCAGCTCTCCTCTCCCAGGGGAGGGAGGCTTGGTTGCCCCGCCACATGACTGCCCCCAGGTGGAGGCCTGAGGGTAAGATGGGACAAGGGTGCGAATGGAAGGGTGGGTGCTGTGGGACTCCGCAACGTGCATATGCCTCCATGTATGCACATTGACATGTCATGCCTCAGCAATAGGGAGGGAGAAAATGGAAAATCCCTCATGGTGGCAGGATGGGCGGGTGACTGTCCTTCAAGCCAGGGTGGCCTAAGGTAAGACCCCAGAGGGCCGGTGTGGCGGGGTTGGGGACGAGCAAGGGGGCTGCCATGGGAGAGCAGGGAGCATAAACTATGAATAAAAAAAAAGACATTGAGGACTGTTTTCTTTATTTAAGCCAGGATTGCGATCGGAGGTTAAAGGATGCCACTAGACACCAGAGAAAATCATAATGGGGACAGTGATCAGAGGGTGAAGGATGACACTAGACACCAGGGAAGGGTTTATTCATTACTGGGATGATGATCAGAGGGTGGGGGGTGCCACTAGACACCAGGGAAAAATAAAACAATTGTGGGGACAGCGATTGGAGGGTGGGGGTGCCACTAGACACCAGGAAAAGATGACATTATTATGGGGATGGTGATCGGGGGGGCACCACTGGACACCAGGGAATAATAAAACAATTATGGGGACATCGTGCAGAGGCTGGGGGTGCCTCTAGACACCAGGGAAAGATGACATTATTAAAATGATCGGAGGGTGGGGGGCACCACTAGACCCCAGGGAACGATAAAATAATTATGGGGATAGTGATTGGAGGATGGGTGTGCCTCTAGATACCAGGGAAAAATAAAATAGTTAGGGGGACAAGGATCAGATTGTGTGAGGTGCCACTAGACACCAGGTAAACATTAACAAAACACAGGGACAGCGATCAGAGGGTGGGGGTGCATCTAGACCCCAGGGAAGCATTTACTGTGTATCTTTTTGCATGTGAAAGGATCCTTTTTCGTATGTCCAAATTCTTTTTTTTGTATGGCCATATGAAAAAAAGTGGAAGCATGTCACAAAAAAGGACATACAAATAAAAAAAAAAAAAAATATTTGGGGGTCATTTTTCCAACAGTTAAGTGCAGAATCCCCCTAATGGGGTCCCGATGACCAAGATACATGTGTTGGTCTCTCTATGATGCCACTTTTGTGGGTTCTGAAATTTAAAAAAAAAACCAAAAAACAGAAAAGAAGATGGCAGCAAATGAAAAAGGATTTTTCTCTCATGAAAAAGGATTGGCCCCATATGAAAAAGGATTATTTTTTCATTTCATACAGCTGTCTTGAAGTGCTTACTGAGCATGCTCAGAACCAAAATTTTAAAAGTTATTAACTCTGGAATGGAATAATATTTTTTTCACCAAACCAGTGAAAGGCACTACTGAGGGCCAGGCCCTTTCTACCCTGAAAAGTTCAGACCACAATTCCAAACCATCTAGATACTATGGCCTGACAACAAAAACAGCACAAAAAAAAAGGAAATATTCACTTTTTTCACTATCCGCATCTCGAAATCCGTACATCTGACTGAGACACAAGTTGGCACATCCAGAGATGTACTCCGTGAGACCACGCGTGCACACTTTCGTGCAAATCCGTTAAACGGTTCCAAAGTTATTAAAGTGCACAATTTGGGGTTTAACATTAAAGTGCCTACTCGACCCTAAATATAGTGGCACGATTGCACCACTATAATATAATATACACAAAGTGCCTGACATAGATTTTGTTTCCTATTACAGTTACCTGCTCCCCATACATAATTCCAAACCTTCTCGACACCTACTACTTACATGGGAACCCGAATCTGCTACTTCATTCAATAGTGGTCATGGCATAATCTAAATTTTGTATTCCTTGTGGCCCTAAAATGTTCCCAGTACACACCTTACGGTGAACTGTCTCTTGGTCCTCCCCACTTACTATGCTCCACAAGACAGCTCACTCAGTCAGTGCTACAGTTAATGAACTCTGTGATTAAAACAGTTTCTCCATTCCTTGGGTTGATGAATACTGTATATCCGTTTTCTCAATATAAGTGCATGACATACAGTGTCCATACAAAAAAATTCCCATTTGGGTCTTGGGAACCATGTGCTGTTTCGTAGTGCAGGATGCGTGCTTCTCAACAGTGGACACATCTGGAAATGAGCTGCTACCAGCTCAGTATGTTTTTCCTGGAAAAAGTTTTAAAATAAATAAATTCCTCCCCCTCCTCCTTGGAGGTCTCTCTGCAGTTTCCCTTCAAGTTAGTTCTGTACATAACATGTTAAGATTTCTCCTATCTACCCTCTCAATCTGTCCTGCTTGTGCACTGTATTGTATGTTGTAACAAATGCAAAATGAACCCCTTCTTTATTGCCTTATAATTTGGAATCTTGCTGGGGTTCAATGGTGAGCTGATCAACCACTCCATCCACCCCTAGTCCCTATTTAAACTAGCTGGAGCCTAACCTCAGACTCCAGCCACTTTCTTTTCTGGTTACTATGGTCATGCAGGCTTGCTTGTTCCTACCCAGTCTCTCCTTTTTCTTTTGTCCTTCCACCTCACACACACACTGGTCCCGGCTTGTTTCTGCTCTGTTGTTGTTGTGACTGTTCCCCCCACCCATGCTTTCTGCTTCTCCTTGTACATTTGGGCTTTCTTTTGACTTATGCCCCCAGCTGCTGTTTGGTATGTACTGTATTTTGTCTTCTGCCTCCCTGGCTGTAGCAACTTGTGTCCTGCCTTCACTAGGGCAGTCACTCGTGCTGCTTCCATGTCCTTATTTGACTCCTGTTTACCTTCAGCTTTGCCTTTGATGTTCTGACTCATTTGTACTACCTATGTCCTTCAGTTGTATTTCACTCATTTTTTTTAGATTGTCTTCCTGCTGTTCATGCCAAGCCAGTTGCATTTTTACTTTGGTTCCACTGTTCCATTACCTTCACCTGGCCCAGGCAGATAGCAGCAACCACATGTACTCAGCACTCATTTCACCCAGCCTTATTAAGTCTGTTTCTTTTCTGATCTTGACTGAATGTTACTATGATAATGACCTTTGATGCACATTCCTCTTTTCAGTACCATGCCATTCAGTTTTCCCTCAATCATATCTGTCACTCTTTTCAGCAATCCTCATTCACTCGATTTCAGTTGTATCAATTGTCCTTCAGCATTCGTCATTCAGTCAGTCCATGTCATCGACTCTATGGTTGCATTTTCAACTGCCCAGTATCATATTCCAAAAAAAATTCAGAAACAGGAAAAAAAAAGTCTGCTAGCAAGTTTTCCTAGCATTCTTCTACTGTGCTACTCTTAAGAGAGCCTTGTGGAAAGGTATGTAGCCAGAAACATGGGGCTGGATTCACTAAGCTTTCTGAAGGTGCAAAACCTTCCCTAAGTCCCCAAAACTGCCGTAGCTACGGAAAAAAGGGGAGATTGCTCTGAGTGCTATTCACAAGAACCTCTGCAGCTCAGGAAAAAAACACTACCGACTGTGGGAAAAAGAGCAGATGTGGAAGTCCCTGAGGAAAAAAAGGTGTGAGATAAGTAAGGCACAGCCCCTGAAAGACTATTCTCAACCAGTTTTTTTTCTGCGGTTGTGGAAAAAATGTTACACACATTGGAAAGAGGTGTAACTCTCCCTCAGCAAACTGCAGTAGTGCCCCAACAACTGGAATCAATTAAGGTGGAGGTGAGGCACAGGTAATAATATCCCAGTGGGTATAGCAGTGGCTGCTGTTACAGCAACAAAAGCACACATTGCCATGATATGGCAACAGGCAACAACCACCAGACCCAGTGCAGCCCATGACAGAGCCCCACAGGCAGTAGAGCCTGACCAGCCTGCAGCAAATGCTACCCCTGCAGGCAACAGGAACACCCCAGGGAGGGACGGCCAGCAGTGACTGTTGGCCACTGTGGTGCCATGGTAGTGCTGGTAGCTGTGGTGCTGCAGTGGTCCCAGCTGAGGGACTGGTTGCTGGTCTCTTTGTGGGTGCTTTCAGCTTCATGCTGTGGCTGCAGTGTTACAGTCTGCTGCTCCAGCTAATTAGGTTCACTGTTGCTGTGCCTCCTAAGCCATGTTCCGCAGCTGTGGATCCACATTTGCGGATTCACAACACTTGCTCAATTTCCGCAGCTGCTGAATTTCCGGTATTTTTACCGAATTCTGCACCTACACGACTTTTCTTTGAGAATATCCTGCAACTGTGTTTCCGCAGTGCTGCAGGCCTTTCTCCTGCAGCTGTGGGATCTTTGGCTTTCTTTGAGAATCCTGCCCCTGGTTCCTATCTGACCTCTCTGTGTTGCTTGTACAGGATACTATCTACTGAAAATGACAGCATACCATTGCTTTTCTGTTTAGTATCTCAAAGCTGGTAAGTTGCCACCTGAAGGCCTTATGGCTCACTGCACGCAGGGCACCTCTGCCTTCATGGCAGCATCACAAGATGTTTCCCTGCGGGAACTCTGTAAAGCAGCCGACCAGGAAAACTACACACTTTCACAAAGTACTGCTGTTTGAACATACAGTCCAGAAGGGATGCCAGCTTTAGCACTCCTGTCTTGCAGAATCTTTTCCTTAAATATGTTCTGTACCCAGCCTCCCAAGGTACTGTTATGGAGTCTGCAGTTGTTAAGGATGAGTGAGAGATTCCCGGGGCTTGAAGAAAGAATTACTCACTGTAGTAATGTTGTTTCTTCAAAAGGGATCCCTCACTATGCTTAACTTCAACACCATTCCACATAGAAGACCAGTGAGCAAGCTGGGCAACCTGGGAGTAGACCCAAGGTAGTAAAATGAGAAAGAAGTTGGCTAAGCAATAGGAGTCAGAGGGTGGTGTTAAATGGGGTCCACTCTGGAGAAGGCAAGGTGACAAGTGGGGTGCCACAGGGGTCAGTTTTATGCCCAGCCCACTTGAATGTCGTTATTAGCAACATTGTGGAAGGACTGGAGGGGCAAGTATGCCTTTTTGCGGTTGACACAACAATCTGCAACAGAGTGGATATACTGGAGGGGGGGGTGGAAAGAATGAGAGACAATCTAAAAAAGCTGGAAGATTGGTCAAGGGGATGGCAGCTGGGTTTCAGTGCAAAAAAGTGCAAAATCATGCACTTGGGGCACAAAAACCCAGGGGCAACATACCAGTTGAGCAGGGAGGTATTAGCAACCACAAAACGGGAAAGGGACCTAGGAGTAATCATTTCTGATGACATGAAAGTAGTCAAGCAGTGTGATAAGGCAATGGGGAAGGCTGGCAGGATGCTCGGGTGCATCCGCCCTCTTCACCAATAAGGGATTGTTAGAGGTTCCCAGGGTCTGTTTAAAGATCTCTGGGGTATGTACTTTCACCTTTGTGGCCCCGTTCCTGTGGAATGCTCTACCTTGTCAGATTAGAGAGTGCCAGACCAGTGACAGCTTTAAAATGGAACTGAAAACTTACTTATTCAGCCAGGTATTCCCTGAGGAGATTTAAATTTTGTTATACTGTATTATACATTTTATATTGGTATTTAATTAAGATTAGATGTATCATAGTATCATTTTATCTGTATGGTTTGGAATTTTATTTATTATTAGTTGTAAACCACTCTGATCTATTGGAAGAGCATTGATAAATAAATGTTTGATTGATTGATTGGGAGGGGCATCACCAGCAGAAGGAGGAAGGTAGCATTACCCCTGTATAAATCATTGGTAAGACCCCACCTCAAATACTGTGTCCAGTTCAGGAGGCCCCACCTCCGGAAGAACATAGGTAGGGTGGAGGCAGAACAAAGGAGAGCTACCAGAATGGTGCAGGGCTTGCATCAAAAACCCTACGAGGAAAGACTCCAGGAACTAAACATGTACTCTCTAGAGGAAAGGAGGGAAAGGGAAGATATGATAGAAACATTCAAATACCTCACAGGTGTTAGAAACCTACAGGAACATAGTATTTTCTATAGAAAAAGGTACTGCAGGACAAGAGGTCATGCTATGAAGCTGGTGGGGGGGGGGACTTAGAGGAGATGTGAGGAATACTTCTTCACGGAGAGGGTGGTGGATGCATGGAAAAAGCTCCCAGCAGAGGTGGTAGGTGCTAAAATGGTAACAGGATTCAAGCATGCATGGGATAGACACAAGAGGACCTTAGAAGTAAGGCAGCGGGAAAAAGACTGGAGATCGAGTAGGGTCTGCGGTGGCACAGTAGGTAGGGAAAATAGGGCAGACTAGGTAGGCCAAGAGGTCCTTATCTGCCGACAACATCTGTATTTCCGAGTTGGTAAATAACATGTGCAGGCAGTCATACAGGAACATCTGTTAAACTCCCTGCATGTAGAACTGTGAGTAGGCTGCTAAAGTTGCCTGATGCAGCAAGGTAATGACTGAACACCAAACACTTGGTGGGGAGGGGGTTAGGCACCTCAGCATTGCTGGAAAATAAACAACTAAGCAGCAGACTACCACTAGTCCTGCCTTCAACCACAGCTTTCAAGATTTGTGTTTCCCTGCTTCAGCTGCCTTCTGCTACTTCTGCAGTCTCACTGCTGCTAAGCCTTTTCAGACACCACAGAGTCTCCTGCCTTACTACTAGGTCTAGCAGTTTCCTCAGATTCTGTTGACCGTCCTGACCTCTATTCTTGACTTCTGACCTCTGGCTGCAACTCCTTTACCCAGTGCCATCACCCATCCAGACCTCTAACTGTGACCCCTCTGCCTAGTGCCATCACCATCCTCTTGACCTCTGGCTGTGGCCCCTGTGCTGAGTACCATCACCCATCTTGACCTCTGGCTGTGACCCCTCTACCTAGTGCCATCACCATCCTCCTGACCTCTGGCTGTGGCCCCTGTGCTGAGTGCCATCACCCATCTTGACCTCTGGCTGTGACCCCTCTACCTAGTGCCATCACCATCCTCCTGACCTCTAGCTGTGGCCCCTGTGCTGAGTGTCATCACCCATCTTGACCTCTGGCTGTGGCCCTGGGCCTTCAGTGTCGCTGGACCAGTCCTGTGAAACTCCTTACCAGCTGATGTCAGGGAGGCCCCGTCAGTTGAGGGATTCAAGAGCGGCCTAAAAACCTATCTATTCTCCCTGGCTTTCCTGGGGTAGAGATTTGACCAGCCCAGAAAACCTTTTAAAAAGTTGCTGATTCTGATATTGCATTTGCTGTTTTTTTTTTGTAATCTTTATTTATGCACCCTTACCTTCGGGGCATCTCTCAGGGTCCCTTCCATCAGCCACCAAACACAACCGTCCACCTGAACCGACACCTCTGGACTGCATCGGGTAAGGGTCTGGGCACTCCCCCCGGCCCAAGGAGCATCCCCAGACCCCAAGGAGAACTGAAGAGACACTGGTATTGGGCGTGAGGTTCGGTTGGACTAATTTCTGATCGCCGTCGCCTCACCTGAAGCAAGGGGGTATTTCCATTTTTTCTGCCCGGAGCACGGACGTGCAATGATGTCCCGCCCAGCGAGTGCTCGACACCGCACGCCCCTGGAAGACATCCACCATGCTCCCATCCCCAAGGATCTGCTGCCTTGCACTACAGAGCCCCCAGCATCCACCAGGGGGTACCAGAGTATTGGGAGATCCCCAGAACCCTCCCCAGGACTAGGAGAGCTGTCTACAGATGCTCAATCCTAGTCCTCCCTTGCCGACCCCCGGTTCCCCGAGCTCGCTCCTGAACTCGGGTCACCGACATGGCGTGAGATGTGGCGTCCAGCGCCTCAACCCTCAGCACCACCGGGCCGGCTTGCATTTGCTGTTTTATTATTTATTTGTTTTATTTATTATTCAATTTTATCTGTAACCCTGCCTGTTGTGTGTTTTTATGTATGGCACCCAGAGCTTCTGGGACTGGGCACCTTAAAAAAAAACTTTACCTTGCCCTGTACTGAGTGCCATCACCCATCCTGAGCTCTGGCTATGATCCCTCCGCCTAGTGCCATCACCATCCTCCTGACTTCTGGCTGTGGCCCCTGTGCTGAGTGCCATCACCCATCCTGACCTCTGGCTATGACCCCTCTGCCTTGTGCCATCACCATCCTCCTGACCTCTGGCTGTGTCCTCTCCACCCAGTGCCTTCATTGTGCTCCTGACCCCTGGCTATGGCCCTTCCATATGGAGCTGATACTTCTCCTGACCTCTGGCTGTCACCGTTCCACCTAGTGCTGTCCCTCAGCAGGGCAGCAATTCCACTCCAGACTGTTTGGTGCACTCCTGTTCTAACACAAGCCAGTTACTCAATATACCACTGGTCCTGCTTGAAGTGACAGCAGTAAGACTTGGCTCTTTACCTCAACTGCCTCCTATTGTACTTTCACTGTCACCACCACAAAGTCCTAATCAGCACCACAGGTACTCCTGCTTCCAGTACTGCTGCTGAACACCTCATCTGCTCCTGACCTGTAGTGGTTGCTACTCCATCCAGTGCCGTCATCCCTTCTGACCTCTGATTGTGGCTGCTTCACCAAGTGCTGCCATCCATACCTTCCAAAGCCTAAGACCAAGAATGTCAGCCTCCTCAGGCCATAAACGTCACACAGAATGTTTACCCATCTACGCCACAGCTCCTGATAAGTGACTCACATATGTGACCTCATTGACCACTGCAGTCTGCTCTCTAGAAGGGTCTCTGCTGCCTCCCAAAGGCATTCCCTTCTTGCTATTCACTCCCTCCAGTTTGCATCTTCATGACCTGCTAGCCTGCTCTGCTCAGCCAAGCATTTTGGAAGATGATCACCTGTAGCGGGCTGTTCAGATGTCATAAACCAATTGGTACTCAAAACCCAGAGAAGTCAGCATCACTAGGCTTCCACCTCAACTGTCACTGTTATAGCACCAAATTCTTCTCTGAAGTCCAATACCTATTTTCTCTGAACCCCCTTTACTGCACCTCCCTCTGCTTGAACTCTAGACATGGCTGCACTCCAGCATTTGCTCGGTTTGGGTCAGCCAGTCATTACTCTCCAAAAGAGTCATATGGCTTTGCTTCCACTTCCATCCAGATCTTTGATCATTTCTCCAGCTCTTTCAAACAGAAGTTTCAGACAAAGAAAACAGTTAACAAAAACATTGTGGAGTAGTGCAGATGCAGAGATGTATTGCCATGCAGGACCAAACAAGTTCACCCAACTCTTTGCAGGTGGAAAAATATATTAAGATTAGTGGATATGTAGGCAAGGAGGCACAACCCATTGATAACCACATGCCCAGAGGCATTGGCTGTGTCCTTTAGCTCCTGCAAGTGTGGCTTGCATAGCACAACACACCAGGGAGTGTTTTACTGCACTTATAAAATGGGTATTACAATTCAAAAGGACAAAAAAGGAGAGACACTACTGTTTGCAAGGTGTAACGAGAGCGAGAGAGAGTATTGTTTAAAACAAGAAAGTGAAACTATTTTTTTTTTCCTGTTGGTGTGATGAGAGTTTCTTTAAATACCTAACAACTGGCACAGGTGACATGTTGCAACAGTAAAATTTGCTGTGGGTTCTGAGCTGTGATACTGGTGAAATGCTATAAGGGAGAAACTTTGAAACAGTTTTAAGGAACCCCAACCAAACTGTGTGGTTGTGCTGTGATCCTCCCACGTCATTTGGGCTCTAACAACCAATCAGAGTAAGGGATACTTGGAACCTATTGTTTAAGGAATTATAAGGCCATACTCTGATGCAGTGGTAGATCAGAGACCACAAAATGTTGGTAGTGATGTTATAGTTAATGGCATTAAGTGTTAAATAATAGGACTAGATTGATGAAAATACTTTGCTGGGTACAAGGCTATGTTGCAAAATTTGCACTAGATAAAGGGTTTACAATTCAGTGAAAAGCAGTTTAAGGTATAATACTTTTAAACCAATAACATTTAAAAAGTGTGGCATAATTAAAATATATATCACAATTTGTGTTGGAATTCAACATGTATAGTCTCACAAAAGTCATGAGATCTTCATAACTTAATCATGGATCTTACTTCGAGAGGGTTCCTACAGTAGGTCTTCACATATAGGACTACACCCCCTGACGTCAGGTCCGAAGGTAAACTTGTAGATAGCAATCATCAGTGGTGACTGCCCCCGACATCGGGTGTCGTGACGTCAGCTCAGGTATAAAAGAGGCAGTCCCGCGCCCGCTCTCCAGTTCTTTCCCGCCGTCGCCTCAGTAACATTCGGCACGCGATAGAACAGCGATCATACATCCGCCACTTTGTCAAAGTTTTCTTTGCCTCAATACTATTTTTTCTGTAATTGTTTCGCTCAAATTTGATGTCTTCTAGACAGAAGAAGAAGTGCTCAAAGTGTGGTGCTCAAATGCCGCACGGGGACGACCATTCTGCTGCCTCCTCTGCTTTATTTCCAAGCACAACTCCCAGGAGTGCTCCATCTGTCAGGCCTTCAACCAGGCGACCCGAACTAGGCGTAAGCGGACCCTCGAGGCCCATCTCCTGACCCGACGACTGGCGTCGATGCAAAAGGATCTCCAGGATCTGCGGGCTAGGTCGTCATCACTGGGCCCAAAAAAGAAGAAAAGCAAGGAGAAGCACCGGAACCAGAGTCTGTCGCCATATGGGAGGTCCTCCGAAACTGTGAGTACTTCTGCTGGTGCCCTGTCAGCTTCTTTAGACCGGGCACCTTCTCCTCCACCTGCCGAGGTGAGCGAGCAGCCGGGGGTAACCTCTCTAGAGGTTTCTGTCAGTCTACCTGCCTGTGTCAGACGCCATGACCCGTCGGAAGGGTGCCACAGTTCTTGCCGATCAGACTAGCGATGGTCTCCAGACTTCCACTAGCCTGGCACGGTCTGATCAGCCGGACGACGGCTCCTCCGTTGTCTGCCCAGATCCTTCCACTCTCCCGTCGGGCTCCAGTTTGGCCCCCAATGGGGGGCAGAGTGACCCTTCGTCCTCTAGGGTTTTACATCCCAGGGACTCGCCACCTGATCTGCTGATTTTCCTGCCAGCGAGATCACCTTTGGACCTGCCGTTGGGGCTTCTTCCGGACCTCCACCCCCTCTCCAGGGCTTCCGCCATCCCTGGACATTAGTCCACCACAGGGTAGGGATCTATTCATGGAGCTTCCTCCCTCGAGACCTTCGGGGGCCCTCCCAGATCCTGCGCCTCCCCGAGGCACCATGGCACTTCCCCTGGCAGGACCAGATCCTCCGGGTGGGTTTCCGGGCTCAGACCCCATTGTCCCACCTCTGGGTGGCCCACCGTCGACTCCACAATATCTGACACCAGGCCATGTACCCCCAATGCCGGGTTACCCGACGCCAGGTTACCTGACGCCGGGATACCCTGGGTGCTCATACTATCCACAAACGGGTCATCACTACCCTTCTTGGCCTCAATACCCAGGTTATCCTACCTTCCAGCCTCCTCCGCCACCACTGGCGCCGGAGACAGCACCCCAATGGTGGCAGGAGGCCAGAACCCAGCCGCTGTAAGAGCTCAGGAACCTTCCCAGCCTAGGCCCCCCTCCCCCCACTGCCTCCTTCGGGCAGAGCCTCAGGTTCTTTTGCTGCGGGTACCACTGGTATGGAACCTTCCATTCACAGTGCCTCCAAGCCATTTGACACCGAACCTTCGGACCCCAGATCTCCAGTTGAGGTTGCTCCCAAGGAGTCATCTAAGTCTCCTCCAGAGGACCCGTCTTTTCGAGACCACTTGCGCTCCATACAGGCAGCTGGAGGCTGGCCCACAAAAGAGGTGGATCCACAATGTAAAATACTAGTGGAGTATCTGGATCTTGCTACATCGGATCCCATCCCCATCCCCCCATGGACAGGACCCCATGAGGACTTGGTGACCACAATATGGCAATAACCGTCCTTCATTCCAGCGGTCTCTAGGAAGGCAGACCGGACCTGTTATCCCCTAGAAGGGATTCAACACCTTAACTCCCATCCTAAGGCTGACTGCATGGTAATTACTGCCGCTCACAACCAGTCAGCCCAACTGAAACACCTGAGTTCTTCACCACCAGATAAGGACTCTCATCAAGTTAGACCAGTTCAGGCGAAAAATCTGTTCTTCTTCCTCCTGTGGTATTAGATCTCTCAACTATGTCTCGCACATGGTTGCTTTCCAAAAAGCTATTCATTTGGAGCTGGAAAGGGATCTACTTGAGGTTCAGGAGGAAAACCTTAGGAAGAAGCTCCTGGATAAGGTCAGGATGGGAAAGTCCTCATGTCGTCACGCACTCCGAGTGACGTACGTCTCGGTGGATTCTGTGGCTAGAGCAGCAGCCACTGGGATCTTTCTCCGACGGCTTTCCTGGCTTCAGATAGCCAGTTTGGCACAGGATGTACAGACTTCCCTCTTGGACGCCCCTTTTAGGAGTTCTGTCCTCTTTGGCGGCGATGCCAAAGATATCATAATAGGACTGCAAGAGACGTACGCTCTATGTACAAGATGGGTCAGAAAAAGCAGTCCTTTCACTGCCAAAGAAGGTGGAACAAGAACCAGGCAAAGCATCAGGGAAAAAGACATGCCCCTGGCTCAGGAGTCCAAACCCCACAGGCTAAGTTCTCCAAACTAGCCTCGTGGGCCAAAGTTCCCTTCCCTCGGCGTCCTGACTCCTTTAACCTCCTTCCCCTCCCTCCCTTTCTTCAGGAGGAACCAGTTGGAGGGAGGTTCAGCCTCCACCTGGAAGGTTGGAGGCTCATCACCACAGAGTCTTGGGTGCTTCAGCTCATCCAGCGGGGTCACTCGATCGAGTTCCTGGAGATTCCAGCCCCTCTACCTCCAGGACGGTCTTTCTATCTACGGGATCAGGTCCCCCTCATCTCGCAAGAGATTTGGGCACTTCTTCTAAAGGAGGCCATAGAACCTGTCCTTCAAAACCAGATAGGAAGGGGATTTTACTCCGACTTCTTCCTGGTCCCAAAGAAAACGGGCGACCTGAGACTGATCCCGGACCTCAGCACACTAAACATCTTAGTCAAGTACAAGAAGTTTTGTATGTTGATCCTTCAAGGGCTCCTACCCCTGCTCCATCCCAACTCCTGGCTGTGCTCTCTGGATATGCAGGATGCCTACCTGCACATCCCTATCCTCCCGGCCCACCGCCACTTCCCTTTTGGCCTTTCCTCGCCCCCCCCGGGTGTTCACGAAGTGTCTAGCGGTGGTGGCGGCATTCTTACGCCACCAGGGCATTTATGTCTTCCCATACCTGGACGTCTGGCTTCTCGCAGCACCCTCTCCTACCAGCCTGAAAGAGTCTCTCTCTTTCACTCTGAACTTGCTCTCCCTTCTGGGGATCATGGTCAACTTCCCCAAGCCTCAGCTAGTACCATCTCAACCACTCCAATTTATTGGAGCCGTACTAGATACAGTTCAGAGCAAATCTTTTCTGCCATCGAATTGAGCCAAGACTTTGGTTGCTCAGACCACTCTTGTGACCCAGTCTTGATGGATCCCAGCACATCCAGACTTAGATCTGTTCGCCTCCCCATTCAATGCAAAACTACCCAACTTTTGCTCACTCGTTGGTGCTTTTTGGCGAGAGGCACTGTCTCTCTCTCTCTTGGACAGGGAGGTTTCTTTACACATTTCCTCCCTTTCTTCTCATTCAGAAGGTTCTGGTGAAACTTCAGCAGGAGGGAGCTCATATGATTCTTTTTGCTCCTCTCTGGCCACGCCAGATTTGGTATCCTCTTTTGCAGCAACTGTCACTGGAACCTCCGGTCCCTCTGCCATTTTTCCATGACCTTCTGACCCAGGAGCAGGGCACCCTGGTGCACCCAAGCCTTCAGTCTTTCCACCTTCATGCCTGGCACCTGTGGACTATAGCGGTTTCACACTATGGAGTCTCCTCGCAGGTTGCACACATCTTAGTAGAGGCCAGAAAACCCTCTACTAGATCTACTTACGCCATGAAGTGGAAAAGATTTTCGATCTGGGCCCTAGCAAGGAGCTGGGATCCCTTTTTGTGCTCAGTGGCCCAGGTGTTAGAGTACCTCACACATTTATCTGAGACGGGCCTTAGCTACTCCTCCATTAAGGTCCATCTCTCTGCGGTGTCAGCCTACCACCTCCCGGTGGAGGGCAAAACCTTGGCTCAGTTGGAGGTTGCCAAAACCTTTCTGAAAGGCATCCTTCACTTGAAACCTCCTATCCGGAATTCCTGTCCCCCCAGGACCTGAATTTCATGCTCGAGAAGCTGACTTTACCCCCGTTTGAACCAGCTTCTACTTGCGACTTACGCTTCCTTTCCTAGAAGACTTTATTTTTAGTCGCAGTCACTTCCGCCAGAAGGGTCTCTGAGCTTCAAGCTTTTGTTTGTAAAGAACCCTATTTAATTTTTCATAAAGACAGAGTAGTCCTGTGGACTAACCCTTCTTTTCTCCCCAAAGTGGTATCAGAAACCTCTCTGAATCAGAGTGTGGAATTACCAGTTTACTATCCCCAGCATTCCAACGAGGGGGATACCTTCTACACACCCTAGATGTGCACCGAATTCTGAGGTACTACATGAACTGGACTAAAGAGGCTCATAAATCTAACCAACTCTTTGTAGCCTTTGCTCCCCAGTGCCAGGGTAAGGCTATTTCCAAACAAACCATCTCTAGATGGTTAGCCAACTGCATCCATTTTTCTTACTCAAAATATAGGAAGTCCCTTCCGGGGGCAGTCAAAGGCCACTCAACCCGTAGCGTGGCTACATCTACTGCCTTCTTTAGGAATGTGTCCACTGCAGAGATTTGTGCAGTGGCCACGTGGTCGTCTGTTCACACTTTCACCAAGCATTACAGTCTGGACATTGCCTCTAGACACAGAACAGGTTTTGGTCTCGCAGTTCTGCAAGGCCTCCTGTCATGATTCCCTATGGCGACTTCTCCTCCTCCCAGATGCACATCTGCATAAGTTATTTTGGGGACTGCGTAGTATTCAGTCCTATATGTGAAGACCTACTGCAGGAACCCTCTCGAAGTAAGATATTGCAGTTACTTAAGAACTTACCATAACAGTAGATCTTCGAGAGAGGTTCCTGCAGTAGGTCTAGTTTCCCAACCACCTTCCCCCAGTTCCTGGATGTTTTTTCCTTTATTTTCCATCCTACCTAGCCTTTGGATCTAGAGAGGAAGTGGGGTCCTAGGAGTCTTTCTACTCCTATCTATTATTTACCTTTCTTTAGGTCTCTGGTGGAAAAGAACTGGAGAGCGGGCGTGGGACTGCCTCTTTTATAGCCAGGCTGATGTCACGATGCCCGACATCGGGGGCGGTCCCCGCTGATGATTGCTATCTACTAGTTTGCAGTTCGGACCTGATGCCAGGGGGCGCAGTCCTATATGTGAAGACCTACTGCAGGATCCTCTCTCGAAGATCTACTGTTACGGTAAGTTCTTACGTAAATGCAATTTTCTCTACTTTGTAAGGTATGTATGTAAGAAATACAGAATCATACATACCCCCATAATGCAGAGCATCATGGGCTGTATATGCAAATCATCACAAAATATTGTGCTGGTTCAGCTTTAAGCAGAAATGCATGGTGTATATATGTATGCATGTATGTATGCATCTTACCACCTACTGGTTGGAAAAATTGTTACTCCCCTGCAACACTGGGTATTCCCTGTATCCTGTAGCTGAAATTGTGTGCCACTGTTGACATACTCCTTTTGCTAATCGTATTTACATTTTGACATAATGTATAGGTGTATAAATGCTGACAATAAACACATTTTCCCACCACTGCTTTTTCGCCACGAGATTCAGTAATAACAGATGTCAGCAGTGTAATAATGAGTGTTAAATATGTGACAGCTGATTAACATGGGTTTCTAGGAGTTCACCTTCATAGTCAAGTATGTTTGGACTTCTTCTTCATGCACTGCATACAGCTGGAAGCTCATATAGCCATAATAATTGATTGAAGATGAGTAAATTCTGCTGAGTATTTTCAAATTTTTAGGACACATTGATTTTTGTCTTATTTTTCTACGTTAGGTCTGCGATTTGTCCTTCAGCCTGAAGAAGATGCTGATTCGACATAAGCTGACTCATAACCCTAACCGACCAATGGCAGAATGCCAGCTCTGTCACAAGAAATTTACAAGAAATGATTACCTCAAAGTGCATATGGAGAACGTGCATGGAGAGACAGACAGCTGAGAATGAGCAGCAAGATATCGCTACTCCTATTTCTTCAATTTTGTTAAAACGTATATATGCAGGGCTTTTTTTCTTCTAATGTGAGAAGAAAAATATGAGATGTAAAAATTCCATGTTATATAGCATAGGGATTCAAAGCACATTTTCCGTTTGCTTATGCCCCAACAGTGTTAACTGGAACAAACTAAGCCTAATTTCTGAAATCTTTATTCAGTCCTCTAACATATTTGTGTAGCTCTGAATTGTTGACGCTACCTGTTGTATGAAGTATGTCACTGAATACATATACTGTAAGTGCTTCTTTTACAGTGCACTGTTTTTTTGTGTTTGTACAGTACATTTGTTTGTTTACAGGTCCAATCTACCGTCACCCTAATAAGTACTTGGGTCCTTTTCTGGGCCCAGTGCGAGATCTTCTACTCTTCATAAGTGAGAGGACTTTGACACTTATTACCTCTTGAAGTCTATGACTGAATGGGTGACACAGTGTATCATGATTTACTTCAGAACTCAGAACTAAATATTTCTACAGACTTTGCAAGTTATTGTCCTTTAGAAGATATTAAAGGGGAATACTCAGCTCGGATATTAAAGGAGAAATACTTTGGGACCTCTAGGGGGCCGATTCCAGAACGCATGGCATAACTCACAGGCAGCTGCGAGTTACACCATTCGCCACTACACCAGGGACCCTGCTCCACATTCCAAGAGCGGCTGGGTCCCAGCACTTGCACCATGTGGGTTACGCCATGTAAGAGGCATACGCCACGGGCATGGTGTGGATGTCCCGCATGGTGCAAGTTGCCGCCAGCTACCGGCAGCCCCCCACCCCGGAACACCATGGTACAGACCAGGGGGCATGGGGGGGCAAGACAGGAGGCACAGGTGTCCGGGGCGTGCGCGCCAGAGAACAGACCCCCAGGGGTCCCCAAGATTTGGGGGGGGCAGGGGTATGCCTGTGGGGGCACGAGACACATCAGCACCATTGTCGTGGTGCCAAGGGGTGGGCAGCCGATGGATAGCATCATCGGTGGCCACTTAGAGCAGCTCTGGGCTGTTCTAAGATAGCCCCACCAGCGTGGCTCTCAGAATCGGCTTGTGGGTTACGACAGCCGCCCTCCTGGAATTGGGCGAAGATGCTGCCATAACCCGCACTTGTGCCATGGTGTTGCAGGCTGTGGTGTAGTGGGTGGCATAACCCATGATTGTCATAGCCCGCAGCCATCATGGTGCAAGGCGCCACTTGGAATACTGGCGGGCGTATCGCTTGCCATAAGTCATGGGATATGCCAAGGGGTTTGGCATATCTTGGCTTATGCCGGCATAGCCAGACTTGGAATCGGGCCCTATGTCCTGATTCAGCAAGCAGTGGGCAATGTTAAGTAACTTTTTTAAGGCATTTAGTTGCAGTTTAATTTATTATCTGGTTTATCCCTGCGAGCAGTTAATTTATTATCTGGTTGATGCTGTTTGCAGTTTAATTTATTATCTGTTTGATCCTGTGGCCTTATGCCCACTATGGCTCCACACTATTTATCCCAGAGCCCCCATGGCCAGCCCTGTGATGATGCAACTGACGGACTACATGGGGGGGGGGGGCATCTGTGTGCCAGCACCTCTATTAACTTAATACTAATGTTACTGAGTGCATGATCTGTATAGCCGGCAGTATAGCCTAGAGGTTAGAGTAATGAGCCGTGAATGAGCTTGGTACATCCAGAAGACCAGACCTGGGTTTGATTCTCACAACCTCCACTTGCATACTTTGTGACTCTGAGCAAGTCACTTAACCGCCCAGTGCTCCCAGGTCACCCCTGAAAACAGGCACTTGTGCCTAGTGGGCCTTACCCAGTTACCTAAAGACTGAAGAAAATGACCGTGTCTATTTTATTGGTACTGATCACGCTGAGGTAGCGCAGTCAGTACCGGTAGACTAAGTGTGATCATATGATCTTTAACATTAGTATTCAGTTAATAGAGGTGCTGGCACATAGATGTCCCCTGTGGCGTAGTCCGTCAGTCGCATCATCAGAGGGATGGCCGTGGGGGACTGTGGGATAAATAGTACAGAGCCATGGTGGACAGGGCAACACAGGATCAACCAGATAATAAATTGTAACTAAGTAAGTGCCTTAATTGCTAAATCAGGATCTCAAGGTCCCTCAGTATTTATCCTTGTGAGCTTAGCATTCCCTTTAATAACTTAGATGGAATTCAATAAAACATTAAGATGTGTATGATACAAGGAATCAAGAATATTGCATAAGTTTCCAGCAGAATTAAATGTAAATCTTTGTTTTAACTAGAAGCTTACAGAAAGAGACATCAGGATTACAATAGCTCCTGTCATAGCCAAGATTTTCCAGTAAAAGAATCTACTGAAGGTTCTATCAGCACATTATTGTAAGTGCCAAGTGACTACATTCTAATATTATTTTGAAACACATTTTCACATTTATTTTTAGTATCTGGAAGAAAATAGTGCAATTGTAATATGAAAACTCTAAAACATAATTATCTCATTCTGAGTCTTGGGACCAATTGTCATGGCTGTAAAAACACTTAAATGTGTATCCTGCTGTTAGTTAACAGAAAGGTATCTTTCGGTCACTGTGAATTCTTCTTGTTTTTTTAAGCATAACATAAACTAAACGACCCTTAAAATGTGCACTGTGTCCCCATCTTCACTGTCATCATCTCATCTGGTCATCTAGGAGTGATATTTCAGAAGTACATTTACTCCTAACAAGACTATCTTGTTTTCTTTCACTCTTAGTTTGTGATTGGCAGGCAGTCAGCATCCTTTTAAGAACTAACCTGCTGCGGCCTTGCCACTCTTAATTCCATTACAGGGTGACTCGGTTGTCAGTTTCATGCTTCCCTGAGTGATGTGTGTTCGACCTGAAAGAGCAGAAACTGACAAAACATGTAAAGGTAGCTAAAGAGAGTTCAGACTTAAAGTTTTGTATTTCAGAGTAAAAAGACTTAAAATGGTGATAGTTGACTTTTTTTTTTTGTTTTTTTTTGCATAAAACTACCAAAGAACCCAAAGGTAGCAGCCAGGACTCCAGCTGGAAACAATTTTTTTCATCTTGTTGCCAGGGCCACAGGCTTACCATTTTTAGTGGTAAAACTCGTGAAACCATGGAAACTCAGTTGGTCCAAGTTCCTGGAATCATGGAAACCCTCTTGGTTTATGGTATTAGGGGTACAGAAAAAATATTTAAAAATCCCAGAATTTCTGGGGTTATTTTGTTGTTGTTTTTAAACTTTTTATCGAGATTACACATTTTCTTACAAAGGATGCATGTAGCACATGATACATGTACTGTATGTATATAGGCATGCGGACTCAGATGAACAAGTCATACTGCTAAGAAACTGTGAACAATTATGAATGTGCCTGCACTGCAGATGTCACCTGAACTGTTCTCCCCCACCCATCTTTTTCATTTTTTTTTTTAAGTTCACCGTGTGTGTGCAGGGAACATCTTGCTGTGAGAGAGAGCACGTCGAGAGGTGTGTCACTACCGAGCCTATTGCAGGTCACAAAAGAATGGGCTCAGCAGTCTACACCAATGTCCACGCGCTGTGGTCCTGACATCACACTGCCTGGTGGGCAGAAATTTTGTGTATTTCAAAGGACCAAGCCGCTCCAATAAGGGAGGGTTTCGGTCCTTTGATTTGAAAGAAGCCGTGTCAGCAAACAGCTGAGCGACTTTCCGTGCCTCCTCTCCCTCTCTCTCTCTCCCTCCCCCCCGCCATCCCCATGTTTGTTTTTAAAACCCTGCAAAAAAGAAAAACATCCATCGATGTCTGTTTCCACCACCACCATAACTGCCTCTCCTCCCCCCACCATCAGTTATGCAGCACCAGCGAGCCCACCTCCAGTGCTGCCAAATATATTTCTGGTGCTTCCAAATATCTTAGTTGTGGGGTTCAGGGGAGTTGCAGTGGGCTTTGTGGCTGCAAAGAATTCATGGGGGCCTCAACTGCTACTCGCCAAATGACTCCCCTAATCACAACCTGAAGCAGAGTAAATGAAAAGCAAGTGTAGAAGTACCCATTCATCTATGCTTGACTTACAAGGTATCAGTGTTACTTAACCATGGCTCCAACCATCACCACACTCTCCTCCCATCCTCCCTGCCCTACGCTAAGCCTCCCTCCATCACTCATGAGGAAATATTCATGGGAACAGTTTCCTCCTTTGTGGCTCTGGCATCTTGGTACCTTTGTTGACTGTTGTGCCACCCCGGTCCCCGAACCTGGCTCTGCCACTGTCCCCAATGCATGTGTTCTTGGCACTACTACCAACACCCCATCGCTGTCTTATTGCTTGCAAGATACACTGCTCTGTGTAAATGACTGTATTTCCAAAGCATTCAGACAGGCAGCATTTACAGTCCTGCAAAAATCTACACCATCGGCTTCTTTCCTGATTAAAGATTAGTTCGGATTGGTATTGTCCGTGGTACCAATGCCTTCTCTGATGGCTCAGAACTGCCAAGGTGCGAATCCCACCAAGTACAGTATAGAGCCCCCACCCAGTATAGTGGACCCCAGCCTGTTATTTATATCAGAACGACATGCTTCTGTTTTTGCGATGGTGTCTGAGCGTTTGATTTTGTTCGGGACTATGACAGAATTTGATGAATACTTCCAGACATAGTTGCACAAATCACCACTATTTAGAACATGCCTCTTAAGTACCCCGACTTTATTTTACATCAGAAATGTACTTGGTTCCTTTTAAAGCTGGCATTTCTGTCACGGATGAGTAGGGATTTAAAACATCAAATAATGCCATACGTTAGTGGTACTTATAGTTCTCCATTGGAAAATGCTTTCCCTCGCTACATGTTGTAGCAGCTTTTTAAACGTATAAATACCAAGGCATTTTACAGTCACCACTTTCTCCTCCCATCCTCCCAGCCCTACACTAAGCCTCCCTCCATCGCTCATGGGGAAATATTAATGGGAGCAGTTTCCTCCTTTGTGGCTCTGGCTGGTGTCTCTGCATGAGTGACTTACATCTTTGCTGCTCCGACCATATAGTGGAGACTTTCTTCTTCTTTTTTAATTTCCTGTTGCCCAATAACAGCAGCACTCCACTTACTCCAAGCAGGAAAATCATCACCCCACCCTCCCACTCAGCAACCCCCCAAACGTAACACTGACACTGAGGGTGCCCAATTCCCCAGTGTCCAAACCTGAAATAAAGAAAACCTTCCCTCTGTGTTTTTTTAGTACACCCTGTAAGAAAGAAAATGGTCCATCAATGTCTGTTGCGCCATTAGTTCTTCCCCCCACCCAACCTTCCTACTCAGCACCCACCACCGCACACACCTCCTCAAGCCCTAACTTACCCAGTGGGGCTGCAACGTCGTAATCTTCTCAGGACCGGAGACACGTCTTCACACTTCAAAGCCAGACCGTGAGCTGAGGAAATCAGGTATGCTGTTCAGTGTATTTTTTTTATTTAAAAGTTTTGAATTTACAGGATGAGTTCAATGAGATCACGTCTCATTTACAGAAGGTCCCAAGTCCATTAAATACAACATAACAAAGTTAATAAACATACACAGTAATACAAAGCATACATAATAACACATGAACACTTAGATACTGTCTGCTAGGCAACACAACAGGTAATTTGTTGCTCATAAAAACAATTAAAACATACATAATAGGCCGGCCCAGTGGCATAGAGGGCTGAGGCGCTGGTGCCTTACCTCGACCCACGCCAGTGACCCGGGTTCGGGAACGGACTCGGGACGCCGGGGGCTGGCAGGGGAAGGAGAGGATCGAGCGTCTGTAGGACTGCTCTCCTCTCCTGGGGTGGGTAGCAGGGTTGACGCTGCATTGTGGCAGCCCCTGGTGGAGACTAGGAGTGCAACAGACGCATGTCAGGGATGCACCAGAGAAGTGGAAATACTGCCCTGCTTTAAGCCGGATGATGGCTGCCCGGCTCTCTGGTGCCGTTCATGTCCCTGCTGAGTCCTCTGTCCCAGCAGCAACCCGGGGTCAAGTGTAGTGCTGGCTTGCCCCCCTGGACTGGAACATTCCCCTCAGATGAGGGGGATGCATCCGGAGAAGGGTTACTCCGGGTTACCCTCAGGCCTGCTGCTATATGGGACCAGAGGACTGGAGGGCAGACGGACCAGAGCCAGCATTGGTGAACCTGAAGGAGAGGCTGAAGCGGTGCATGGAGGAGGAGGTTAAAAGATAATACAAAAAAAAATACATAACACTTAAACACTTAAATACTGTCAGTAGGTGACGCAGCAGGTAACTTGTTGCTCATGAAAAATAGTTACAGATAGCATGTGCCTGCAGAAGCTTTTTCTTGAAATTACAGTATGTTTGGAAATGTATAATGTCTGGGAATTTTGTAACTCAGGTGACTGTTTAATCCAGCAAAGAGAGGCATCAAAAGATAAACACTCTCTACCGTAATGAGATTGGTATCTAGGTAAGAGTAAACTCTGATTGGGAGCTTCCCTTAAATTATGACTATGAGTGGAGGCTAACAGTTTATTCGAGAGATAAGTTGGGGTTAAATGATTTACTGTTTTGTAAATCAAAGTAAGCCAATGATGTGACCGTCTTGATAAGGGAGATAGCCAGTTTAATTTAGATGTATTTCAATGAGGGGGTTGAACTTAGTGGCATAACTTGGGTATTTTTGCCCCAAATTTCCAACATGCCTTTTTTGGGACCCCACCTCATGAACAATGCGGAGATGTTAGGTAAATTTGTCACAAAAGGTGATATCTCCACACTTGTTCATGAGGTGTAGTCGTTAAGAAGCCTATGTTGAAAATGTGGCATACAAATATTAAAAAACAGGGAAGTTATGAGCCTCAGTTGAAATTTATGAATGCAGGCTCATAACTTTGGCAATTTTCAATATTTTGACCCCAAGTTTTCAACGTAGCCATTTCTTCACAGCACTTCTTGAATGTGATAGCTGTCATTTTTCATATCCTGGCCAAAATGTGTTTTCTCATCCCGAAAGGTGATTTTGCAGTCACTGCGTGAAATCACCTTTTAGGCAGGAGTTGACAATTTTCATTGCTCTTGCTCATGAGGTGGGCTCATAAGAAGGCCATGTTGAAAATTTGGGGCAAAATATTAACAAACTACAAAGTTATGGGCCTGCATTCAATTTTGCAAATGCAGACTCGTAACTTTGGTAATTCTCAATATTTTGACCACAAATTTTCAACATAGCCATTTCTTCACACCACCTCATGAATGTGACAGCTGTCATTTTTCAGATCCTGGCCAAAATGTGTTTTCGCTCTTGTGGCGCAAAATCACCTTTTGGGCAGGATTTGAAAATGTTCTCCACCCTTCTTCATGGGTGGGCTCATAAGAAGATAGGGTCATAAAAAGGCTAGGTTGAAAATTTGGGGTAAGAATATGAAAAAAACCCAACAAAGTTATGAGTCTACGTTGCAATTTTTCAATGTACGCTCACAACTGTGGTAATTTTCAATATGTTGACCCAGACTTTTCAACATAGTCATTATTTGACACCACCTCATGAATGTGACAGCTGTCATTTCTCAAATCCTACCCAAAATGTGTTTTAACATTTGTGGTGCACAATGACGTGTCAGCCATTGCTTTATAAATGACACCTGTCATGCTCAAAAGGAGTGCTCATAAAAACATTATGTTGAAAATTTGGGGTAAAAACCTGAAAAAAATAGTACAAAAGCAATGCCTTACCAGCGGTGAACATTCAACATTGACAAATGCTTGTTTTGATATGGCAGGAAGGAACTTAAAGAGCAACAGTTGTGCTCATTAAAAAAAAAAAAAAGTACCCATGCTCCCCACTGTTTGGCAAGGCAAATTTATTTCTATGGCGCCCAATCCCGGAGGCTTTGGGCGCCTCACAGAGTTAGCTTCCTAAGTAGAACAAAAACAGGCCATGTTGCTGAATTTTGTAATTAGTACTTTTCTTAGAGGAAGGGATCATCAACCACAAATGAGGAGCTGGTCACCAGATCCCTTCTCTTAGTTCACTGTCTATAAAACTTTGCACCCATGCCACTCCCATGTTCAGATGTTTTGTGATTTACAAGATACCAATGGGAGTGGGTTTTCAGGGGTTTTATATTTTAGAGGTCCACTCTGGTGAAATCAAGACCCTTGTTGTGTGGTGGCATAGCTTTGACTCCAGTGGACCTCTAAAATATCAGAAAAAAAGCCCTTGACAGCCTTGCTCTAATTGGTATCAAAAGAGCATGCGTCCACACTCTACAAACTCATACAGCACGTGACAAAATGTCTGAGCACAGAAACAGTACAGGGGTGGAGTTTCATGGTCAGTGTACTAGGAGGGGAAAGGGTCTGGCAGCCAGTCCCTCCATATGAGGAATTGTGATCCCCTCCCCTTAAAAAGTACTAACTACAAAATTCAACAACATGGACAGTGGGATACTTGTTTGAAGGACTTGAAACTGGTGCCCAGTAGTTCCCCATATAGCTCTGTCCAGCTCGATTAGGAGTACAGAGGAAGGAGGGAAGATGGTTGTCCCAAATTATGTGGAATAAATCAATTGTGACATGACTTATCCTTTCATATGAGGCACTTACCACCACTGCAGCTTTCCAGGCCTCCAGCGAAGGGATAGTGGCAGACCTCCAATTGCAAATCAACAGCCTCTTAGCCTCCACTAAAATAGCAACCACACAGTCTCAAAGTGCCTCAGGTATTCTTTGAGGAGTGCTCATATGGACCAGAAATAAAAAGAGCCCCATCTATAGGGAGGGAGTGTCCCACTACATTATGGCGACAGACACAAACTCCTCTCCAGAAGGGCTGGATCAGATGGCAGTCTCACAGAATATGTTTTAGAGAGCCTACCTCTGATGCTCAGTGCCAACATTTATTATTGGCCATTACCCCTAACATGTGTAATACCTTTAGGGTCCTGGACTACTTATGTAGAATTTTATTCTGTATTAACCTGCTCCTACATTACACAATGTGCCCAATACCAACATGTGGCCCATTCTTGAGTTTTGTGTGTAGACCCCAGCTCTGTTTCCCAGGATTGCTGAGCCTTTAGAGTGTGGGGAGGGGGGATTGTGGATAGCTTTATAGATATTGCTTTCCATCCTTCTTGCGCCAGGGTACCAGGAGGATAGTGGTGAATCACTCCTGAGTTACCGAAAGAGTGTATCCTGGCTCGACAGATCACTGCAAAGTTGGAGATATCTCCAGAGGTGCATGGGTAGGAGGCTAAGCTTAGTTTTCAGAGATTCAAAAGATCAGAGAACCTGGGTCAATGGGTCTACAAGATCCCCCACTTTGATAGGACCTTTCCCCTATCCAGGAGCTCCAGTTAAGCTCCACTTCCCCCACCTTGAGATCATTATTGCCCCAAATGGTTCTCTAGCTAGTGGGAGCAAGGAGATGTGTGTGCTTCTGGAGACTGGTGCATCCTGAACAAGAGACTACAATCAAGAGGTGTGACATACAGTACCTGCATGCTTCCCTTTTATGTGCAGTAGAACCGTTTGCTTGATGAAGCCCCACCCCACCAAGAAACCTACATTCATCTGCAGCCACAGTGGGGAGGTGTTATTCACACCTGTTAACCATTGAATCGTGTGTTCCTAGAAATGCCATTTGATAGTTCTGTAGCCATGCCAGCCCTCAACCCCCCCCCCTTGCTTCCAGTGAGCCCAAAGTTGTGATCTGCTGTATCTTGGCTACTTCCCTTCCCATTAATAGTTGCCAAATTGTTCATCTGAGGCATAAATGCCTGAAGGCGAGATTTGAATGGAAAGGTGGCTTAGGCAGGAAAGATGTTTGGGAGTGGTAATGAGGCATGGTGCTTTTATCTGTCCCACCAGGGGAAAAAAGAAGCAGCCTCCAGCTTTCACATTCATCTTTTAGGGATGCCAGCAAAGGGGTAAGATTTAGTTGGCAAAGTGGGATAACTTCTTATAGATCTTGATTCTCAAATAGACAATGCCCTCTTTAGCCCACTTCAGCCCATGCTGAGTGAAGGAGACCTCTGGGCAAGAGTCTGTGAGTGGGAACACTTCAGTTTTATCCCAATTAACTTTAAGCCCTGAGAACTCAGAGAACTGTTGGTGGAGTCACAGAAGAGCTGGGATACTGGAGAGGGATTTGATAGGGTTACCAGTTGGTCACCCTCATACACTTTAGTTCTGTCAACCTGGATTCAGTTCAGTATCCACACATTGGCAGAATGCCGAACGTAGCTCAAAAAAAAGTTCTTACATGAATGTATTTATGAAGGCTATATCAAAGATGAACTATTTCTATAAATGAACATTTAGATTTATTTTATATTCATTACACAACCCTGTGTTATATAGTTATAAAAAATCAGTTTTGATGAGAAAGAACTGAGAGCTGTGATACAAACAAGCTGATATCTCACACAGAAAGATTTCCACTACTTCAATTCAGCACTGAAACTCAAATGATCAACTTTTTATAAGAAGAGAATGATAGATTTTAAGCTAATCTAGCTAAACTTAAACCACAGACTGAGTTTGTAAGAAACTTGGTAATGAAACCCTTACCTCTACAGCCTGCCGTAATTGGGAAATGAAACAGCAAGCTACAGTACTCCAAGATGATGTCATCGTTCTCCAAGCCTGACTGAGAGAGCCAGAAATAACTCCACTGTGTTTTCAGCCACTGTAGAGCAAGTTAACAAATTCTGATTTAAAGGAAACCATAAAACCAAACCGCATGACATTTTCAGGAAACTCTAATCATGACACAGGGATTTGAATCCAAACTTTAGTAACAATATGCAAAAAAAAAAAAAAAACCTTTGCACAAGATCTTTAATCTACATGTCTTGTCTTGTGGTTATCAGTCCACCTGATGATTTTGAGATGTATGCAAGAAACTGGAATTTATATATTGTGTTTGATGCAGGCAGAAAATGTCTACAAGGGAATAGCCATAACATGCATCTTTACTGCCTTGGGGCTGACCATGATGTTGGATGGTGTCCATGCTGTCAGGCTCTGCACCCTTCATTGTTGGATGAATGCATGGCACTCTTCTTCCATGGTAGGCCTCAAGATCAACAGTCCTCCATGACCAAGTGGTTGGGGGCTCGGCTAACAGCCATGGAGGAAGAGCTAGCAGGCCTTTGTCAGACTTTGCCTTGGCCTCTGTAGGGCAGGTCATGGGTACTCCATTTTCATATTGCCCTGGGTTTAAAAAATGTACCTGGCTATGCAAACCTTCAATAAGAGCCCCCCTTATCAAAGAAAGTGTAACAAATGCCATTGCCATCTATTCTGGGAGGGACAATGTTCCCAATCATTCAACTCCCCTACTGGTCAACTTTGGTTGAGCTTCCACAGGTCGAGAGGTCAACTGATGCTTCAGCAGTACCCATGATGGAAAAGTCAACCTCTATTCCAGTCGACAGCCAGGCTGATTAGCTGGCTGAGATTGTTCTCGAGCCCATTGACGCAGAGTTGGATGTGAATGAGGATTTGTCACTCTTCAAGACATCAGTGCTTCCTGGGCTCTCATTGGCTCAGGTTGGGATTCAGCATGTGACTGCAGTCAAGCTGACCCCTGAGTTGCCTCCACCAATTGTCATTCTGCAAGTGCCTGCCACAACCCCCCCTCCATTGTGGTTATGTTACTGTAGCATGTTGTCTGTACATCACTGCTGCAAGACCTTCATCAACCTCAAAGAGAGCAATGATCAAGACCTTGGTCGAGATCTCAATCTCAGTCCCCCTATGTTCAGCATCACTGCTATAGGCATTCTTCGAGCTCATCCTCCAGCTGTTTGTTTTGACTGCAGAGGAGATATGATGACCTTCTCTGGCACCAATGAACAGTGTCAAGCCAGGGGCATGGTAGGCCCATGCTGCTGACCCCTTCTACCCCTGCTGGGGTTCCTACACTCTTGCAGCCCTCAGGGGTGAATCCAGAAGCTCTGCCTCATGCGGTTTCACTTTATTTACCAATTATGGTGGAGCATTCACCCCCACAGAGGCAGGAGGGAGCTTTCTCCAAGTCTTCCCGACTATGGACTGGTTTACCCAGCATTCTGTTTGTGGTTGTCAGTTTAGATAGGAGGGTGGTCCACTCCCCCCAAAAAAGTCCAAAACCCTTGTTCGGGAAACACAACTCTGACTTAGAGGAGTCCTACATGGCCTTCTCATCCCAAGGCTGAGTATACATCAGCTATTCAGTGGTACGTCCACCACTGTTGAATCAACATCCTTTCCTGCTCTTCTGCAGCACAAGTCTGCTACCCTGAATGTCCCCTTAGAGGAGGTCCAGAAATGCAAGACCTACCCCGTGGACATTCTGGAGCAGGATAACTCCCCAGAGATGGGGTTCTCAGTAACTGACACTGTCCTGGGCCCTATGCTTGGAATCTGGCAGCACTGTTTGTGCTGCCAGGTTTTTTCTTTGCTGTATAGACTGCAAGTATGCAAGTCCTCAGTAGAGGGGCTCATTTTGTACTCGACCTTCCTCAAGCTGAAGGTCCAAGGGGTTGAGAACAAGCGTTCAGACAACTAGCCCAAAAATCAGGACTTTCTTGCATGAAAGGTGTACATGGCAGCTGCCCTGAGCATATGTCAGACAAGCTACAATATGTGGCTCTGATGGCCTGTTTTATTTATTATTTATTTATTTATTTATTTAGCTTTTGTTGACCGGGTAAGTGCACTAGACAAATCCTGCCTATTTTCAGGCACGACCCGGGGGAAAGGGATACAGATGAATGCCAACTGACCTTGAACCAGATTAAGCTGTTGGTGGTATTTTTTTAGTGAATGAGGGAAATTTGGCCAGGACACCGGGGAAATTCCCCTACTCTTTTCGATAAGTGCCATGGGATCTTTAACATCCACCTGAACTACCACCAATCCAGGCAGATGGGACCTCGGTTTAACGTCCCATCCGGAAGACGGCACCTCAGAAATGCAGCACCCCTCACATGCTGCATTACAGTGTCAATACTGGGATATTAACCCAAGTGCCAGATGTGGGAACTGAACCCACAGCCCTCTGATCTCCCGGCCTCAGAGGCGAGTGTGCTACCTACTGAGCCACTGACACTTTTTGGTGATACACTTTTTGACAAGCTCACTGGCTTGCTCCCTCTGCTCCCAGAGTAAAGTCAAACAGAGTTCAGGACCCTATGAAACCTGGGACAATCACTGTCTATGCACCAGTTGCACATAGCTCTGGACTCGGGCACCTCATGCACCCATGTCATGGCCCCCTCAGAGCCCATGTACAGGAGACCCAACACAAAGTAGTAGATTAGCCTTTTTTGGGCACCAACCTTTTTGGTCCTGGGGTGGAGAATCATCTCACCTGGGTCAATAAGTCTGGTGTCATCCTAGATTTGGTAGCATCAACCCAGTAAGCTAAGCAGCCTCCCAAGCCTAAGTAGAGCACCTTTCATGGCTCAAAATATCATCCTCAGCAACAGAGTCAGCAGTTCCAGCACTACCTTCTAGCAAAGCCCAAGTCTGGCACTTGGGACCAGAAAGGAGGGGAATGGTGGTGCATCTGGAGGCTAGTTCTCCAGAGCCCCTCCAAGGGTAAAAAGTGATGAGTTGTTGGGTACTATTTCCACTCATGCACAGTCCCTATTGCAACTCCTAGTCAGGGGTCGGCTCCTCTGTTTTCTACTACAGTGGTCCATTATCATGTCGGACAAGTGGGTGTTGGAAGTGGTGGATTGGGGTCTTTCTCTGAAGTTCGAGACTCTTCTGCCATGCCAGTTCTGAGCACCAAGGAGTCTTTGATGCCCGTGGACATGCTAGCCGCGCAGCAGAGCAGTATCACTCAGCTCCTAGAGCATAGTGCTGTTGAGCTTATCCTGGATGTCCTGGCCTCTTAGAGGTATGTGTTTCCTTACTTTTTAAGTACCAAAATGGCTGGGGTGGCTGACATCTCATTCCAAACATGTACGATCAGAACAAGTTCATCCACAGGCTAAAGATTTGTATAGTTGCAGTCAACCAAATCACACTGTCTCTGGAGCCAGGGGCATGTTTTTTTTCCCTGAACCTCCAGGATACTTTCTGTCACATCCTCGTCCATCTGTCCCACAAGTGGTACCTCTGGTTTTGCATGGGAGGATACTGTACCAGTTTAAGTTCATGCTGTTTGGTCTGTCCTTAGCACCCAGGGTGTTCACCAAGTGCCTGTTGGTCATGGTAGCTTACCTGAAGTGCAGAGTCCCCAGGATATAGCTGCACCTGGACTGGCTCATCATGGCCATTTCCAAGGAAGCAGTGGCACAGTACAGGGATCTTGCCCTCCAGACCTCCCAGGATCTGGGCCTTCTGGTCAACCCAGCAAAGTCAGAACTGGTCCCTGAGCAGGTGATTCTGTTATCAGAGCAGTGTTAGACCACCCCCAAGCCTGGCTTGCTTACCTGTGAACAGTCCAGAGGATCTTACCTTGTTTGCCTGAGCAGTTCAGGTTAGGCAGTTGCACTTGGCTTGGGGATTTCTCTCACTGTTGGGCTTCATGGAAGCTTTGACCAGCATTCTTGCCAGTGGGAGTTGGGGCATCAGTGGTCACAACACCAGTCACCTGGATCAGTCAGTTCAGATGACTCAGCTACTGCAGTATGCCATAGAATGGTGGCTGTCTCCCCAGAACCTAGCAGAGAGGATTCTGTTTGTCCTCCCTGAGAAAACCGTCATGCTGATGTGTCTGTGGAGGGGTTGTGGGATAACACATGGACCAGACACCGAATTTCAAGTTCAACATTCAATCTCTGTGTGATGTTTATTCAAAATGCAGGAGATGAACTGCAGCAATGACATATCCCTTCTTCAGTACATCAGTTTGTGGCAACAGACTATGCAAGTTTTTCCTGTACACTTAGCCAGCACTTACTGTCTCACTAATCTCTTTTCTAACTTGTCAGTTGAGGTTCAGCCTCCCCTGTGTGGGTCTCGTTTGCTTGGGTGGTGGGGACTCAAATAAAAAAATGAAAGAAGCTAAAGACAAGGAACATCAAACAAGGGTTACCCCAAATGGCATTGACAATAAGCCAAGTTTCAAAGAAACACAACATAGCAATTCCATAATGCAAAGCATCATGGGATATATGCAAATCATCATGCCATTTAAGGACATGTTTGGTTTACAGCAATTTACATACATTTTAAATAGCATAACTAACTTAATTTTGTTATACAGTTCACTAGTAACTTTTTACCTTTATCAAAAACACCTAGCGCCATGGTATTTTCAACATTTACATGATTCATACACATCAGGTAAATACATTAAAGTATTTATGACATAATGCCATTGCATACTAAATCCAACAACGAGGAACACAGCCTGTTATTTTACATCAGCTCAGAGTTCACCACAATAACCTCCCTGTGCGAGGACCTGAGAGGGAAAAGGAAAATTAAAGAGGACACTATAGCATAGATAAGAAAGGGAAGGGGGTGGCCAACCTTATTGACTAGAAATTGTAAAGAATAGATTAGGCTAAGAAGTAGAAGAACTGTTGCAACAGATTCAAGAAAAAGTTGGTCCTCAAGAGTGGCTCCCTGTCATGTATCCCCCACCTTAAGAGAGAAGCACTTACTGCAGACTGCTTACCACCTTCCTGTCCCAGGAAGGGATGGAGCTTCTACCCATCCATCTTCAGAAGCTCTGTCTCAGGGTCCCTATCAACGATAAACATTCTATCATAAACATAGTGGATATCATCATTCTTTACCCTTGGGCATGAATGCATTTCCCAACAGAGACTAGCAGTACCTTCCCTGAACTATCTCCTTTTAGGGAAAGTACATCATATTTTACTGACATCAATTCCTGCACCATATATAGACATGAAATCAGCATTTACATGTTTTGTCCCTGCCCAGTGGGACATAGTAAATTGATAAGGCTGAAGAGACAAGTACCACCGCATTATACAGGGATTTTTTTCTTTCATTTGGTGCAACCAGCAGAGGGGTTGTGATCAGTTCAACCTTAAATTCAGCCCCCCACAAGTAATATTTCAGAGACTCAGTAGCCCACTGCAGAGCTAAGCATTCTTTCTCTATGGTAACATATCTTCTTTCCCTCTCATATAGCTTCCTGCTGATATACATGATCAGATGTTCTTCCCCATCTATTTTCTGAGATAAGACTGCCCCAATACCATTCTCTGATGCATCAGTTTGAACTTCAAACACTTGGTTGAAGTCAGGGCTTTTCAATACAGGAGCTGTACATAGAATTGCCTTGATATACCTAAATGCCTCATCACAAATAGGGGTCCACTGAACCTTCAGGCACCTCTTTTTAGTGAGATCAGTCAAAGCACTACCAAAGGCTGAGAAATTAGGAATCAATCACCTGTCATAACGAGCCAAGCCTAGGAAAGAGCTCACATGCTTTGTTGTGGTAGGTATTGGGCTGTTTGCTACCGATGTAACCTTCTCTATCTTCAGCTTCACTTGTCCATTTCCTAAAATGAACACTAAGTATCTTGTCTCGGTTTTTGCTAGGACACCCTTAGCAGGGTTAATAGTCACTCCTGATTCCTTTATTGCTTGCAATACCTGTGACAAGTGTCTAACATGGGTTTCGCAGTCAAGACTGAATATGACCACATCGTGCAAATGAGCCACACAGTACTTGGTGTGTGGTCTTAGTATGTGGTTCATAAAATGCTGAAAATTGGTTGGGGCCCCATGTACTCCAAAAGACATTGTGACAAACTGGTATAAACTGATTGGGGTGCTAAATGCGGTTTTATCTTGTGAATCAGGTGACAAGGGGATTTGCCAATATCCCTTAGTAAGGTCCAGGGTGGAGATATACTGTGCATTGCCTAGCCTGTCAATTATGTCATCTGTTCAGGCCATTGGGTAACCATCGAATAGTGACACATTGTTAAGCTTTCTAAAATCTAGGCATAGATGTATCCCACCCTCTTTCTTGTCCACTATGACCAAGGGTGAAGACCATGTACTCTTTAAGGGCACAATTATACCTACCTGCTAAATTTTTTGACTTCCTGAATCACCTCATCCCTCACCTTCATGGGCAGTCTGTAGGGTGTTTGGTGTATGGGCTTGCCTTGCGTGGCAGTTATGGTATGCACAATTCCTTTGGCCCACCCCAGGACATTTATGAATACGGGCTCAAATTCTTGTAATACCCCCTGCAAATCTTTCTGTTGCTGAGGCTCCAGTTCAGGGTTTATCTGAATCTCCTCCAATGGTCCTGACTGCTCTAGCCTTATTCTGACTCCCTAACTTCAGGATGGATATAAAGGGAGGGGTTAGACTTCTCATGCCATTACCTAAGGAGGTTCACATGGTACATTTTCTGGGCACGTCTCTTTCCAGGCATGCTAAGCTCATAGTTCACTGCTCCTTTTTGCCTCAAAATGGTGAAGGGGCCCTGCCATTTCATGAGTACTTTGTTCTCTGTGGAGGGAAGGAGTAATAATACTTTATCCCCTGACCAAAATGTTTTAGTCTTCAAACACTGGTCATAACTTTCTTTCTACAAGTCTTGCTTCTGTTCTAAGCTCTGGTGTGCCAAGTTGATATACCTCACCAGGCATTTGCCTAACTGAGTCATGTACTCTATGACATTAAGATGTCTCACCTCCTTTCCTTCTTCCCAGTGTTCTTTAACCACATCCAGTGGCCTCCTTGGGTTCCTCCCATACAGTAATGAAAAAGGTGAGAAACCAGTGGATGCTTGCGGGATTTCTTTGTAAGCGAAAAGTAAATTGGGGTGGTACCTATCCCAGTTCTTACCTTCTGCTTTTACATATTTCCTCAACATTCTCTTTAATGTTTGATTAAACTTCTCTACGAGGCTGTCAATCTGTGGGTGGTATGGGGAAGTATGCACTGCTACCACACCCAGCAGACAGTACAATTTTTTTAGCAGGTGTGCATTAAAATTACTCCCCTGGTCAGTAAGTATTTCCTGGTAGATTCCCATGCAGCTAAATACCTTTGCTAGCTCCTCTGCTATCCTTGGGGTGGTGACATTTCTCATGCAGATAGCTTCTGGGTAGCGGGTAGCATAATCAAATATGACCAGTACAAATCTGTTACCCTTGGAGCTCTTTTCCAGGGGGCCCACTACATCCATAGCTATCCTGTCAAAGAGGTTAGTCACAATGGGGATGGACTGTAGTGGTACTCTGTCCCTTTTTCCTGGCTGAGCTACCTTCTGACACTCAACACATGCTTTACAATACTCAGCTATGTTCTCATGGATAGAGGGCTAATAAAACCTGGGTAATATCCTATTCAGGGTGCCATCTCTGCCTGCATGGCCTGCTAAAGGGATGTTATGTGCCAGATACATGATTTGTGAGCAGCATTTTTCTGAAACCATTAGTTGGTCTACTACCTCTCCAGTTCTGGGGTTAGTGTATTCTCTATACAGTATTTGCAGTTTTACAGCAAACTGAGGGACACCTTTTTCCACTCCCTTCCCCACCTGTGAAAACATAGGGTTAAGTTAAGGGTCTGCTTTTTGCACATGCTGTATATCACATTTATAAGTATGTCCCAAGTCTGGCAGTACACCAGCATGAGTATCAATCCAGTCCTTGTTTAGCTTCCTCTTCTCCAACTTACTTTTATGGTCCTTGCCAGGATCCTCAAAAACATCATCATCAAATGGGAACACAAATGGTAACTGTCCCTTCTTCACTTGAGCTCTGGTGGTTACAGCAACTACAGGAGAGTCCTGGGCAGCATGACAATGTCTAAATGATGCAAAGTCTGGGTGGTCATGCCCGATAACAACTGGCACAGGTAGGCAAGGTACCAATCCCACTTCTACTGTACCTCACGTGTCTTTTCTTGAACAGTCATTTGTATGATGGCTGTAGGGTAGTGATGGGTATCACCATGCACACAGATGACTGCTATTTTCAGTCTTTTATTATTACCAGTCACCAGATCTGCTTGCACAAGAGTCTGGTGGCTCCCTGAATCAGTCAGTCCCATCATCTGCTGTGATCCAATCTGCACAGTAGCCATAAAGTGACCCAAGTTCTCTAAGGCTACATGAGCTGTCTCTTTCTTTATATTAGGACAGTTTCTTACATAATGTTCCTTCTTTTGGCACCCATGACATACAATCTCAGCTACTGGAATGCCCCCGCTTTCCAGTCTTGTTTCTCTGGGGCTGGATTTGATAGTTTATAAGTAAAAGGGTTCCTTACCGGATTGCTGGTGGTCACAGCTGCTGATGTCCCTTGGAACCCTCTGAGTCTGAATGGTCGGGCTGTCTGGAGGTCTTCTGCCAACTTGATGGTTTTATCAGCGGAATCAGACTTATGCTTCCGAACCCAAAGTTGTACATCCTGGGGTAAAACTTTAATAAACTGTTCAATAATCACTGCTTCCAGAGGTTGGTCGTTGCTCTTGTTCTCCAGTTGTAACCATTTGTAGCAGAGCTCCTTGAGATGGGCATAAGTCTCTCAGGAGTATCCAGTGACTGCATTTTAAGAAACCTAAACCTCTGGTGATAGGTTTTAGTGTTTATGTCACAGCGCCCGAGGATCTCCTGCCTCATTCAGTCATAGTCCTCTGTCTCTCAGGAGTCCATGTGGCTATAAACTAACTGGGCACTGCCTATCAGGTGCGGTGCCAGTCGAACAACCAACTGTTCCCTTGGCCATGCGCATGTTTGAGCGATCCTCTCAAATGTTGTGAGGTAGGCCTCAATGTCATCACTGTCCAAAAGTTTAGATGGTTTAATGTCTTTTGGGCTACTGGCTCTTTCTGTTTGCCCTGTATTGATGGCATGCAAGACCCTCATGGTGTCTATCCACCCATTTGGCATCTTGACTTCTCAGCTCAATGTCTCTTTCTCTCCGCTTCATGTCTCTATCTTTCTACTCAGTGTCTCTGGCTCTTTCCACCTGCACCAGTTTTATGCAGAGCCATTTCAACAACTCCCCTATGTCCTTAGATGGAGCATCTTCAGGAGGAGGCAGTTCCTTCGATTCTTCCATGTCCTCTTGCATCTCTTCATCATCTTCGGGCTTGGCCTTCCTCCATGCCCCCAGGTCCAGTCCAGGTAGCAGCTTCTCTCCCAGTCTGTCGGCCATGGTTCTGGTCAGAACTCCACAGGCTTTCTTCTCTGGGTTCTCCTCTGGCAACTCCTGGTGCATCAGTCCACCTGAGTTATCTGGGCGATATCTACCTGAAAACGTCCCTCTTCAGCCAGTCCAGATGCTTCCAGCAAGTCAACCCACTTCTAACTCCAAGTCTGTGGAGGGGTTGTGGGATAACAGATGGGCCATACACCGAATTTCAAGTTAAACACACAATCTCTGTGTGATGTTTATTCAAAATGCAGTAGATAACCTTCAGAAATGGCATATCCCTTATTCAGTACATCAGTTTATAGCAACAGACTATGCAAGTCTTTTCTCTACACTTAGCCAGCACTTACTGACTCACTAATCTCTGATCTAACTTATCAGTTGAGGTTCAGCCTTCCCTAAGCAGGCCTTGTTTGCTAGGGTGTTGGGGACTCAAATAAAAAACAAAACGCAAGAAGCTAAAGACAGAAAAACCTCAGTGCAGAACCTCTGAAACAAGGGTTACCCCAAATGACATTGGCAGTAAGCCAAGTTTCAAAGAAACACAACATCACACATACTCCTATAATGCAAAGCATCGTGGGATGTATACAAATCACCATGAAATGTCAGACTTGTTCAGTTTATAGCAATTTACATGCATTTTAAATAGCACAACTAACTTAATTTGTATCATACGGTCCCCTAGTAACTTTTTACCTTTATCAAAAACACCTACTGCCATGGTATTTTCGACATTTGCAGGTTTTATACACATAAGGTATATACATTAAAGTATTTTATGACATAGTGCCATTGCATATTAAATCCAACAATGTGGAACACAGCCTGTTGTTTTATATCAGCTCGGAGGTTACCACAATAACCACCCTGTATGAGGACCTGAGAGGAAAAAGGAAAATTAAAGAGGACACTATAGCATAGTCAAGAAAAGGAAGGGGGTGCCCATAGGTGGCCAACCTTATGGACTAGAAATTGTAAACAATAGATTAGGCTAAGAAATAGAAGAACTGTTGCAACAGATTTAAGAAGGGGTTGGTCCTCAAGTGTGGCAGGATCTCCCTGTCACAGTGTTTCTGGTGGGATGGGGGCTCTGATTGCAGAGCTCATTGGTTCTGATAACCCAGCAAGACCCACCAGCACATCAACTTGCTGGAGCTCTGGGTAGTATGGATAGCACTGACAGAGTTTGCTCCGCAGACTTGGGGTCAGGTTGTGCAAGTTCTGACCAACAATGACTGCAATTTTCTACCTGAAGACACAAGGCAAAACACACTCCTGTCCTCTATGTCAGGAGGTGCTCTGTACCTGCTCCTTGGTATGCAATTTGCAGGTGGATTTCCTTGCAGTGCAACTAATGGGGGAGGATAACCAGTGGACACTATCAGCCTAGTGGAAGAGACATGTCATGAATGGTCTTGGCACTAGGATGTGGTGACACAGATGACCTTCTTTGAGGATATCTCTTGCATTAGGCCACACCTATGGAACTACAGCCGTCAGGCACCAGGACCACATGGAAACTTTTTTATTAGCAATCTGTTAGGGGCCTCCTCAGTTCTTTTTCAGCCATTGGCCATACTTGCCAGACTCCATGTAGATGCTGTCACTACAGTTGACCACCAAAATATTCAGTTTTTTTCTTATTTTTAATTTTTCTTCACCCTAGTCATAATCACTTCATTTTTAAAGTGATTTTTGTTGCTGTGTATGTCGAGAACGACTGATGCCACTAAACTCTATAGATACTCGAGTATGGTAAGAAAATCCTCCGCAATGATGAGCATGATGCCTGCATTTGCTGTTTAGGAGAGGCCCACAATGTTAAGGTCTGTGAGATCTGTCTGAGCTTCAGTAAGTCATACAGCGATGCCATCAGAAAGCCATTGAGTTTTTCCTTCTAGAGCAAAAGGTAGCCAGGATGGAAAGGGAGCTCCAGAGAAGAAGCTCCTCCATGTCGCTGGCCACATTCTCAGGCTCCCATTCCTTTAAGGTCTGGAAGAAATCTTCAGGGAAGCACAAACACCAGAAGAGGGAAAGGAGCAAGGATAAATTCCCCCGATCCACTCTCAGTTGCCGATCCATGCAGCACTGACCGCAGCAGCATCTTCATCTGGTTCAGCAGCGACACCTTCTGCCACCCACACTCTAGCAAGTCTCACAGGGTCGGCCTTGTCAGTGAGTTCCACCAGACCTTCAATGGCCAGTGCTTGCTCATTGACCTTCAGGCTGCTGACACCCCCATTGATGCTGCAATCTGCTCCATTGACATTCGAGTTCCAGCCTGTCCTTTTGACACTGCTGGGCACTTCATCGACAATAGGGGTCCAACCTTCCCCATCAATGCTGCAAGGTACTCCATTGGCATCAGGGCTTGCACCTCCCCAATCGACACCACAGGTCCTGCTGCTCCTCTTCCACTGGGTCAGCTGTCAGCTGCTCCCACTGGTTTGCTTATGGCCAGTGCCAGATGCTCTCACTGCTGTTGTAGGCCACTCCATCGATGTCGGGGTTTCAGCCTTACCTGATGACATATCCTGGTGCTCCTGTAATGCAGCCCACCATCAACATGCAGGCGTTGTTCTCCTCCTTCGAGGAGGTCCCACAGTGCCTTGTGCCTCCTTCAGTCATTGTGATGACAGGGCCTACCAGATCAGCCCCCGCATCAGTGCTGGTCCCGTCAACGTGCCATGTTCACTCCAGGGTGGCAATGTCCTCCCTTCCCTCCTTGCCATCTTTGGAGTCTGTCGACGAGGAGGATGAGTATCACCCTGACCTCATCCCTTAGAAGGAAGAAGAGGAGGAAGATGGGGGGAGTCCCAGGTTTGACTCCATTGTTTCCACCAGGAGTGAGGACTTTACCCTGTATACCCCAAGGTTCCCTCCTGAGGATCCTTCCTTTGTCTCTAAAATGAAGCAGCTCCAAACAGCAATGGGATTTAATGCTGAAGAGAAAGACATCATCTGGAGAAATCTGGATGAATTCATAGAACTACCAGATTCTCCCCCTTTGACAATTCCTCCTCTCTTGGCTGCTTTGGAGGATCCCACCATGGCTGCCTGGCACAGACCAAGCTTAATACTTGCATGCCCAGAAAGGCAGACGAGCTGTACCTGGCTCCCTCTAGGAGGCCTGTTTTCAATAACAGACCTCAAGCTGACTCCGTTGTGATAAACACAGCCCATGATCATTGTAAGAGGCCTAGGCACCTCAGTTCTTTCCCCCCAGATAAAGAGTTGAGAAGATTGGACCTCATGGGAAAGAGAGCCTTTGTCTCTGCTACATAGGCCCTCAGAATAGCCAAGTATAAGGCCCATATGGTCAAATACCAGAACACTGTCTGGAAGAAGGCTAAAGCAGCAGCCCAACCCCTCCCAGAAGGTCCACAGAAGCAGGAGATATTAAAAGTTCTCCAGACTGGGGCAGACGTGTGTAAACACCTCTTGAGGTCTATCTACGATAAATCGGATGCTTCTGCCAGAGCAGCTGCAGTTGGCTTATACATGCAGAGGCACTCCTGGTTGAGGGTGTCAGAATTTGCTATGGATGTCCAGCAGTCCATCCAGAATGCCTCTTTCAGAGGATATAAGCACTTTGGGTAGATGTGCAGAACATTCTGTCTGACCTGCAAGCCTCAGGAAGAACACTTAGGTCAGTCCATTCCCTCTACCATAGTCAAGCCAAAGAGTAGGCAGAAGGTGCCCTTTTGCTGGGCCACCAACAGGCCTAGATCTCGGGCCAGACAGCAGAACAAAAGTTGATCAACTTCGTCTGCCCCCACCTCCTCCACAGGTATCGTTTCCAATGCCTCTGCATGACTCCTTGCCAGACACCCTCCCTGCGGCAGACAATCCAGAGGAGGTGGGTGGGGTCACCTCTCCCTTCACCTGGACCAGTGGAGAGAGCTCACAACAGATGCTTTGGTCCTGCAACGTTTAGAACATAAACACACTCTAGAACGTCTAGAGTCAATTCTAGAAATCCCTCCCATTACATTCTCTTATCCTCCAGACCACGTACCAGTGCTCCTCGAGAAAGTGCGTACCCTGCTCCACAAGAGGACCATAGAACCAGTTCAATGAGATCAAAGGAACATGGGGTTCTACTCTCATTTCTTCTTTGTTCCAGAGTCCACAGGGGACTTAATGCCCATTGTGAACTTGCAGGAACTGAACTTCTACATCCAGTACAAGAAGTTCAGAATGGTCACTCTTTGAGGCCTGCTGCCACTTCTGAAACAAGGGGACTGGATATGCTCCCTAGATATGCAGGATGCATACCTGCATATCAAGATTTGTGTTCCCCACAGGAAGTACCTCAGGTTCTTGTTCCAGGGGAAACATAACCAGTTCAAGGTATTGCCCTTTGGCTTGTCATCTGCGCCATGGGTATTTACCAAACGCTTGGCAGTTGTGGCAGCAGCTCTCAGGAGAGAGGGACTGTTTGTCTTCCCTTACCTGGATGACTGGTTGCTCAAAGCACCGTCCTGGGAACAGCTGTCTTACACCCTAGTGCATACCAGACAACTGTTCCACAACCTAGGAATCACAGTCAATCTGCCCAAGTCAGACTTGACCCCTTGCCAGCATTTGCAGTACATAGGAGCAGTCCTGGGCATGGCTTAGGGCTTTGCCTTCCTGCCCCAGGACAGGGTGGGCTGCCTGATGGCTCAGGCCCAGCTGATTTACAACAGCAGACATGTCACAGCCAGATTCCTATGACTGTTGTGTCTGTTGGCTATAGCCATTGTCACGGTACCCCTAGCTGGGCTGCACATATGGCTTCCTCAATGGACATTGAGGGTCTAGTGGGATCAGTGCACCGATGACCTAGAACAGCAGATTCCAGTCACCTCCCTTGTGAAGAATGTGCTTCTGTAGTGGATATAACCCAGAAACCTGTTGAAAGGGGCTCCTTTCCTCATTCCCTCCCTTCAGCACACTCTCATCACAGATGCTTCAGAGATGGGCTGGGGAAGGGGCACATCTGGGGCCTCATCAGACTCAGGGTATGTGGACAGAGGTGAAGGCTTCCCTCTACATTAATGTTCTAGAGATGAGGGCCATTCTGCATGCTTTGCAAGTCTTCCAGACCCATCTGTTCCTGGGTCATCTGCTGGTGCAGATGGACATCAGTGTTGTTTATTACATAAACAAGCAAGGAGGAACCTACTCAAACCCTCTGTGCTGGGAAGTGATGAGGACTGGTACTGGGCTCCATAACATGGTCTAAAACTGTCAGCCATCCATGTTCCAGGTGCCCAAAACATCCTGGCGGACAGGCTAAGTCGGTCACAGTCTCAAATGCATGAGTGGGAGCTGCTGACCTCAGTTGTAGAAGACTGTTTGACAGGTGGGGTCATCCAGAGTTGGACCTTTTTGCATCCCCACTCAAAGCAAAACAGACACTTTTCTGCTCGGTCGCTCCAGGGCCTGGAGTTTTCTGGTGAGATGCATTGTTCCCCTTTTGGGAAAGGAGGTTTCTTTATGCTTTTCCTCCCTTTCCTCTGATACAGAGGGTTCTAATCAAGCTCAAGATGGAGGGCACCACTCTAGTTCTAGTGGCCTCCTTCTGGCCTTGTCATATCTGGTTTCCCCTGCTGCAGCAACTGGCAGTGGAACCCCTGTGCCCCTGCCTTTGTGGAAAGGCTTGCTCTCACAGGAACAGTGAACTCTGGTCCATCCAGACCTCAAGTCACTCCCTCTCCATTCCTGGCTCCTGAAGACATAGCCATTGCGAGATTTGGAGTGTCTGTTCAGGTGGCTGGCGTCCTGGTGGCCACTAGGAAACCTTCCACCACGGCCACCTACTCTATGATGTGGAAGCGGTTTGCTTTGTGAACTGCTTCTTATTAGCAGGATCCTTTCACTTGCCCAGTGAACCAGATTCTGGAGTATTTATATCTTCGGTGATATCTCAGTCATCAAGTCACACTGTAGGAACGTCACCTTCAATGAAGCAGGATCCACACAGAAGATTTTCAGCAGTATAAATGGGGACATCCATGTTGCCATCATGTGACAATGTCGCCAACCCTATAAAGGTGTGAGCAGCCCACTCACTCCTCAGTTCTTTCCTGCCATCAACTTGTTTACATAGGTCTCCACAGAAGCTCAGATGAAGTTTTGTGCCATTTTTCATCTATGGCTTTTTCTTGTCTGTTATATTAGAATCTCTTTTTATGAAGAGGTTTCTTTATTTTGTTTATATGAAGTTAATCCTTCGACTTCTCTCTTCCAGTGCTGCCACTGCAGAAAGAACATTGTCTCTACAGACGAACTCTCTCTCTCTGCTTGCTGTCTTGGGCCTGACCATGAAGTTTCCGACTGTGAGCTGTGCCAGAAGTTTAATCAATCAACTCTCAGGCAACGCAAAAAGGCACTCAAAAATGTCCTCATGGATCGACAGGTAGCCAGTTCCAGGCAGGGATCCTCCAGGGTCCCTGCTTCCCAGTCAGTGTCAGAGTCATCGAGCTCCCAGGCTGCTAAGGCCCAAGACAAGTCCCTGGGGAAACGTCATAAAAAAGACCATAATTGGGACTGCTCCACCAAGTGGCAGTCCCACTCCCTGATGGCCTCTTCTTCCATGTCTGGGGGTACTGCATCAGTTGCACCTGCACTGACACACTTGTCTGCTCTCCAAGTCTCTGTCCCTACTTTACCTATACCGACAGTGCCTCCGCCCAACCTTCAGGGCAGCTTGTCATTGACCTCTGGGTCATTGGCCCCTTCCCATCATCGATGGCTCTCCTGGCAAGGCCTGATGCTTCCCCAGGCCCTCAAGCTATGGGCTCTTCAGGCTCTCGGGGCCCCTCTGGCGGGTCATCGCTCCCTGTGCTGTTGACCCATTCTTTGTCAATGCAGCCTTCGATGGTCGTCAACCTCAGTGAGATTTTGATTAAATTCACTGCAGTTATAGTCCACCAGTTACGCACATACAGGCCTACATCGCCTACGCCGTCCATGGCACCACCATCATCGACTCCACCTCGGCGGTCATGAGCCACCCCCCCCCAAGGACAGTCATCAGTCCCTCAGATGTCAGACCTTGATCTAGAGGAGGTCAGCATCAAGGAGAAATACCATCCTAACCTTATCCTTCCTGATGAGGAAGAGGAGGAGGAAGAGCCCCTCTCCTCAGACAGATCTACAGCTTCCTCAGTGAATGAGGATTCTGTCAAACACACTCCTAGGTCTCCTTCAGAGGACCCTACATTCTTCAATATCATGAAGCAGTTGTCCTTTGGGTCCTAGTCTCCACTTGCATCCTGCTTTTTCCTCCTCCCTCCCATTATGCATGATGTCCCCACTTCCTCTTCCCTTCCCATATGTGAGGTGCTCCTGTATCCTAGTATTTATTTATATATTGCATCAAGGATACTCTTAAAGTACTGCCTGTAGGCATTTGTATACAGTATATTGTAAACTGCGTGTTCCTTGTACATATTGTTTATAGACTTTTTTGCCTTCTCAGACTATTGTTCTTCAGATTTCTCTATTGTATGAGCCTCACATCGTTATGTGTTCATGTTGTATACCTATATTCTGTATTATGTATACTGTTTTCTTATTGTACCTTATACTTATCTTAACTTCCCAGGTTCATCTTGAAAATGAGTTTACTCAAAGATGTTTCGCCTGGTAAAATAAAGATCGATTAATTGATTGTTCTCAGCCATGGGCTTTCATACCGAGGAGGAGGAGGATGACACCAGGAGGGATTTGGTGGATTTCCTGGATATCCCAGAGTCTCCTCCCAAGATCATTCCTCCTATTGTGCCTGCTTTGAGGAATGCTACTACTGCAACCTGGCACAGACCGAAAATGGTGCCAGCTATGCCCTGCAGGGCAGATAAACTTTATCATGCCCCACAGGGGTTTACACATTACACTGCCCAGTCTAAAACAGAGTCTGTGGTCATAAAGGCAACTGGTGACCTGTCTAAGGTGCCCAAGCACCTTAGTTCCCTTCCCCCAGACAAAGAGTCATGCAGAATTGATCTTTGGGGCAATCGGGTTTATGCCTCCTCCACCCCTGGGTTGAGGATTGCTAATTACCTGTCCCATATGGTAAAGTACCAGACTACTAACTGGAAGAAGAGCAAGGCTGCTACCCAGGCCCTTCCAGAAGGGATCCGGAAGCAGGAGATTCTCACTTGCAGACCACTGAGGATGTTAGCAAGCACCTCCTACAGGCCCTACATGATGTCTTGGATGCTATTGCCAGGGGCCCCTGCCCCCTGCATTTGTGGACATCCAGAAAAAGGTGCTGAACACTCCTTTCAATGGCTCAAAGCTGTTTGGACCATATGTCCAGGACATCATTAATGATCTGCAGGCACTGGCAGGGCTAGTAAGTCTGTCCACTCGCTCTGTCACACACAACTGAAGAGCAGGCAGCGCCCTCCCTTTTGTTAGGGACCCAACAGGCAGGGAGCAGCCTCTCAGCCTCAAGGCAAATGCATAGCCTCTGCCACCTTACCCACCCCCTCCACTGCTGAGGCTGCTGCCAAGCACCCTAGAAGTAATGAACCAGCCCTGGTGGCTTGATCTGCCTCCACTTGACTCCTTGCCAGACCCCCCTTCCAGTTCCTGACCAAGAGGTGGTCGGAGGTCGATTCTCCCTCCATCTCAATCAATGGAGAACCATTACGTTAGATGCCTGGATTCTTTAAATCATAAAATGGAGTCACACTCTAGGGCTCACCAAACAGCCACCAGAGATTCCTCCTTCTCCTCCTCCTATGTCCTCCAACTACCCCCGGCCCACCTGGTTGTTCTCTGGGAGGAGGTGCAGTCCATTCTGCATAAACAGGCCATCAAACCAGTGCCCAGGTACAAGAGAAACAAGGGGTTGTATTCCAGGTTCTTCCTGGTCCCCCCCAAAAAACAGAGATTTGAGCCCATCTTAGACCTAAAGGACCTCATTTTTTACATCCAGTAAAAAAAGTTCTGAATGGTAACTTTGCCAGGTCTCATGCCCCTTCTCAAGGAAGGTGCAGGCTGTGTTTTCTGGACATGCAGGATGCTTACCTGCACATGTTGGTGTTCCCTTCCCATAGGATGTTCCTTTGGTTTCTCTTCCAGGGTGAACATTACTAATTCAAAGTGCAGCCCTTTGGCTTGTCCTCTGTGCCACGGGTCTTTACCAAGTGCTTGGCTGCAGTAGCTGCAGCTCTCAGAAAGGAGGGTCTATATGTTTAACCTTATCTGGATGATCGGCCCTTGAAGGCCCTGTCCAGGGAACAGGTCCTGCGGACTCTGGAAAGAACTCTTCAGTTGTTTCTCTCCCTGGGCATTACGGTCAGTTTGCCCAAGTCAGTTCTAGTCCCATCCCTAAGGCTGCAGTACATAGGGGTAGTTCAAGACTTGGCACAGTGAAAGACCTTTCTGCCTCAGAACAGGGCAGAGTGCCTTAGTGCCCAGGCTCAGGAGGTCATCCAACGCTGTTATGTCCCTGCAAGGCTGTACTTGAGACTCTTGGGGCTGATGGCTGTGGCTATCCCCAGTGTTCCACTGGCCAGGCTCCACATGCACATCCTCTAGTGGACTCTCTGGGTACAATGAGACCAGTGCATGGACAAATTAGATCAGTTAGTCTTGGTCTGCTCCCCAGTCCACAAGGTGCTCCAGTGGTGGATGGGCCCCACGACCCTGCTGCAAGGGGTCCCGTTCCAGATCTCCTCCCCCCAGCAGATCCTCACCACGGATGCCTCTAGGTTGGGCTAGTGGTCTCATCTGGGTCCCTTTCAAACTCAGGGTTCTTGGTCCCAGATCAAATCCTCCCTGCACATCAGTGTTCTGGAGATGAGGGTGGTCCTGTAGGCCATGCAGGCCCTTTGGAATCATCTCCTCCTGGACCAGCTTTTGATTCAGTCCAAAAACCTCAGTGTCTTGTACTACATCAACAAGCAAGGGGGAACACATTTGTCTCCCCTGTGCAGGGAAGCGATGAGAGTGTGGTACAGGGCACTAGACCATGGTCTGACTCTATCAGTGGTTCAGGTCCCAGGAATGCTAAACACCCTGATGTACAGCCTCAGCTGGATGCAGTCCAGCATGCCTTGAGTGGGAGCTTCTCTCATCTGTTGCAGAAGATCTGTTCGACAGATGGGGTCATCCAAAGTTGGACCTTTTTGCGTCCCCACTCAGCGCTAAACTGCCCAGTTTATGCTCGCTAGATCCAGAGCCTGGAGTTTTCTGGTGAGTTATGTTGTCCCTCTCCTGGAGCGGGAGGTTCCCATACACCTTCCCTCCATTTTCTCAGATTCAGAGGGTGCTAATCAAGCTGTAGATGGAGGGGGCCAGCATGATTCTAGCCTCATCAGTTATGGTTTCCATTACTACATCAGCTGGCGGAGGAGCCTCCAGCCCTTTTTCCTCATTGCAGGAACCTGCTGACACAGGCTCAGAGGACCCTGGTCCATCTAACCATCACCAGGTTTGGGGTTTCCAATAGGGTAGCAGATGTTCTGGTGGCTGCTAGGAAGCCCTCCACTCGAGACACTTATGCCGTGAAGTGAAAGAGGTTTGCCATCTGGGCTGCCAAACCTAATCTAGACCCTTTCACTTGTCCAGTGAAACAGATTCTGGACTACCTGTTATCGCTGTCGGATTTAGGTCTCCAGTACTCCTCCCTCAAGGTGCACCTTTCGGCTATTTCAGCCTTTCATGAGCCAGTGGGTGACTGCAGTATAGCTCAGCTGGATGTTTCCTGTACTTTCCTGATGGGCATGCTGCATCAGAAACCCCCAATCCATTCCCCTGTCCAAGCTTGGGATTTGAATTTTGTTTTGGAGAAGTTGACTCTGTTTTCTTTTGAACCAGCCACGTGAGAATTGCGAGCTATGCTTCCTTTCTTGGAAAGCATTATTTATGGTTGCTGTTACTTCTGCTTGAAGGATTTCTGAGCTTCAGGCCCTCTGGTGTGAGGAACCTTATTTGATTTTTCACAAAGACAGAGTGTCTTTGTACATGAATCTTAAGTTTCTCCTCAAGGTGGTGTCTGAGTTTACTCTCAATCAATCTATCCACCTTCCTATTTATTTTCCTGAGCATGCCAATCCAGGGGAAGCACTGCCCCGTATATTAGATTCACCGCCCCATACGTTAGATTTGCGCAGAATCTTGAAGTACTACCTGCTTCACATCAAGGAAAGTATAAAGTTGAATCAGCTGTTTTTCTTTCAACCCGGGTAGAGAGGGCGTTCAGGTTTCCAAACAGTGTTTATCTAAATGGTTGGCTAATTGTATTGTGTTCTGCTCCAAGTATGGAAAAGAGTTGCCTGGAGCTGTAAGCGTTCATTCCACAAGAGGCATTGCTTCTTCTGTGGCTTGTTTTCAAGGGGTCTCAGCCACTGACATTTGTGCAGCTGCCACCTGGAGTACCATCCATACTTTCACCAAGCACTACAGTCTGGACATTGCCTCAAGAGTCTGTGCTGGTTTTGGAAGGGCTGTGTTGCAGGGCCTCCTGTCTTAAGCTTAAGGTTGGCCTTCCTCCCAGACTGTCCTGTTGCACCTGTAACTGCCTGGGACTTATTCCTATGGTGTGATCTGATGACTGAGATACCCCCAAAGAAGACAGAACAGTTACGTAAGAACTTACCACAACAGTAGATCTTCTAGGGGATCTCAGTCATCTGGTCTGCCTTCCCTCCCCACCATTCCCCTTCTTTTTTTGGGGAACTCTTTCCTGGAACTGGCTATCTGGTGTATCCAGCCTTTTATATAGGCCTGGGGACCTCTCTCTCTCTCTCTCTCTCCTCAGTCCCCCATGGCTAGAGCTACACTCCCTTTGTCTCCAGCGGAGGGGGGAGAACTGAGGAGGAAGCGGGGCTGCTCATGCCTTCATAGGGTTGGTGATGTTGTCACATGATGTCAGCATGGGTGGCCTTAGTTGCACTGCTGAAAATCTTCTGTGTGGACCCTGTTTGACCAATGGTGAAGTTCCTACGGTTTGACCTGATGACTGAGATCCCCCTTGAAGATCTACTGTTACGGTGAGTTCTTACATAACTGTTCTTTCCTTGTCAGATACAGGAGTTCAGTACTCTTCCATTAAAGTGCACCTAACATCCATTTCAGCCTTCCACATGCCTACTGATGGCCACACGGTGGCCCAGCTAGAGGTGGCATGTACGTTTTTGAGAGGCATCCTACACCTGAAGCCTCCCGTCTGCAATCCAGTCCTGGCCTAGGACCTAAATTTTGTGCTGGAGAAACTCACTTTGGCTCCCATTGAGCCAGCCATGACTTGCAAGCTATGCTTCCTTACTTGAAAGGCATTATTTTTAGTTGCTATTACTTCTGCTTGAAGGATCTCTGAGCTTTATACTCTTATGTGCAAGCCTCCTTATTTGATTTTTTCACAAAGACAGGGTGTCTTTGCATACCAACCCTAAGTTTTCTCCAAAGGTTGTGTCTGAGTTTACTTTAAATCAAGCTATCCACCTGCTAGTTTATTTTCTGGAGTATGCCAATCCAGGGGAAGCATTGTTATATACTTTGAATGTACATAGAACACTCAGATATTAAGTTAATCATACGAAGGACTGCAGGAAGTCCTCACAGTGTTTTGTTTCTGTTGCTCCTGGGATAGGGGGAATGTAGTTTCTAAACAGTGCCTGACCAAATGGTTGACCTGCTGTATTATGTTTTGTTACAGGAAGTATGGTAAGGAGCTTTCTGGAGTTGTGCGTGGCCATTCAACCAGAGCCACCTCTGTTGCCTGTTTCAGCTGCAGCGATTTGTGCTGCTGCAACCTGTAGTACTGTCTACACTTTCACTAGACACTACAGTCTGGACATTGCATCTGAAGGAAGGGCAGGCTTCAGCCTGGCTGTGCTTCGAGGCCTCCTTTCTTAGACCTCTGGTTTCTCACCACTCAGACTGTCTCTCTGTCAGTACTGCTTGGGACTTGTTCCATAGTTGAGGCCTAATGCAAGATATATCCTCAAAGAAGATAGTACAGTTATGTAAGAACTTGCCATAACAGTAGATCTACAAGAGAATCTCTTGCATCAGGCCATGCCGTCCCACCCTCCATCCCCCTCTGTATCTGTGATCTTCACTTTTGTTTCACTTTCCAGCTTGGTCTGCCTTCTACTGTCTACCTTTTTCGGTAGTGGGAACCTTCAACTCCCTTGATTCCCCCAGGAGGAGGTCCTCTAAATATGATCTCTGGTGGGGAACTGAGGAGGGCGAGGGGCCACCCACGTTTATATGTACTATAGGGCGTCAATGTCTGATGTTATCATGGGTGGCCCCTGGTAGACTGATAAAAAAGTTTCCATGTCATCCTGGTACTAGATGGCTTTAGTTCCATAAGTGTGGCCTGATGCCATTGATTCTGTCAAAGATACACTGTTACACTAAGTTCTTACATAACTGTACTTTATACCCAGTGGGTCACACTTCTTGTGGACCTGTTTGCCTCCTGGGAGAACAGAAGGTCAAGGCACTTTTAGTGCCCAACCCACTCAAATGGGAATGTTGATTGGGGATGCCTTCTGCTTGCCCTGAACTCAGGGCTTTCTGTACACATTTCCTCCCTCTCCCTTGATCCAAAAGGCAGTTCTCAGGGCATGCATGGACAAGGCAAACATGATCCTGATATCTCCAGACTGGCATGAACAATTCTTGTACCAAGATCTTCAGCCATTGCAGTAGGTCCCTGATGGCTTCCTCCCTATCTGGACCTGCCGATGAGATAAAAGGGGAATGGTCCAGTACCTGAATCTTCAGTTCCTGCATCTCTCAGCCTGATGCTTAATCAGCTAGAATTCCAGGCCTTGGGCCTCTCGGAAAATGTTCTCCAGTTTCTGGAGGCATTCTGTAAGGAGTCAACTCATGGAATACTTCTTCAAGTGGAAGAGGTTCTCACTCTGGCATTCAAGCAAATATATTGATCCCCTTTGCCTGTTCAGTGGTGTAGATCCTAGACCACCTCTGGTCCCTGTCTCATTCAGGACTATGGGTCACATCCATTAGGATATACCTGGCCACCATCTCTGTGTACCAGGCAAGGCACAGGAGAGAGTAGTTGGGTACTTTTCCAAAGGCCTGGACAACTTGTCCCCTCTGGTGCATGTACCTTTGCCTCTGTGGGACTTTACTGCTGGTGCTTAGTAAGCTGAGAGGTAAACCACTGAAGCCAATCCACAAGCGTGAGATGTTACACTTTTAGTGGAAGACTGCATTTCTAACAATGAGGATACAGTTCACTATCCACACTCTGGCGGTTCTAATGACAGCGGAGTCATCTGAAGTCTTAGAACTAAGCTGCTCCCACCACTCGGGTGGTATATCATCTGGCTCTGCCCCATGATGTCATACCATTTCACTGGATGGGACAGGTCTCCTCCTTTGCAACTTTGTAGCGTTGAAGGATTTGAGTGTTATAGCACTTTATTCAGGAGAATCTTTGACTTTTCTAGTCTGTATCCTACATTAACGTTGCTTCAGTGTCTTCCAACTGTGCTTTGTTTCACAAGATTAATAGTGGAAGACAAGAACCCAGGGTTTAAGTTCTGCACCTGGTGTTGCCAAAAAAATGCCTGCCACAGATTCGCACGACACATGCATCTACTGCCCGTGTAATAAACACAACATTGCTGGATGCAGCAAATGCCAGGCCATGTTGCCAGTGTCCACCAAAGATCAGAAGATGAGGCTGGTCTTAGGACAGCTGAAAAACTGCAAAATGGCTTCAGTGGCTGCTGGGAGAGCTGCTTAGCTTGCTGCCATGGAAGAAGAGGCAGTGGCTGTGTAGAGTTCCTCATCCATCTCGGTGGTGTTCCTGACCAAGGCCAGCATCGGTGAGTCATTCTCCGATGACTTCAGTGAAATGTGTATGGCCCTCCAGATTTTCAAGGAGAGTCCTTCTCATCACAGCAAAAAGCATAAAAAGCAGCACCATCTCAGGTCGTTCAACTGGGAAATATCACATTGTTCCTGCTTCCTCGACTCCCTCCACCACTGCTTGGCTTTGTTCAAGCTTCCTTCAATCAAGGGGATAGCTGAGGGCCCTATGGTAACCCATCGAGCCTGTCTTCCTGTCAAGCAGGCAGTCAAGATTTTTTCTTGAGCTTGTCAACTGGTTGTTGATCAATGAGGAGTTGATCTTCCAGACCCCAGTGTGCTCTGTCCTCACACAGGAGGTTGAGGCCCAGTCGGTGCCCCTGGCTGAGTTTCCTTGAGAGCTGTCTCCACTGGTGTTCATGCCTCTGAAATTCCTGGTGGTAATCCTGCCAAAGCAGGCAGTTTATACCAGCACCTCAGAGGACCCCCAACAGCACCGACCTTCCGGTCGTTGGTCATGGTCGAGGTTGAGGTGTCATTTGTGCTCTTGATCTCACTTGACTAGGAGGAAGCACAGTTGGCGCTCCTCAACTTCCTCATCCTCAGATGAGGAGAGGCATCGACACAATGAGTTAATGCTAGGAGGAGTTTGTATGGCAGCAGTGTACCATAGCAGGAAAGGGTAGGGCTGTGCCCCAGACCTTCGGTCCCTTGGCCCTCACCAGTTGTTCTCAGGCCAGTTCATCTGACTCAGCAGTCCGCAGTGCCTGCTTCTACTCCACTTCAAGTAGAGCCACTTCCACCTCAGCAACTGTTCAGGCCATCGACCAAGGCATCTAGCTTGCTGCCAGCTTGCCAGGTTGGATATCAGTGGAGATCACCCAGGATGAGAATACCATGATGGTCCATGGTGGCAAATGATCGTGGCCTAACTTTGAAGAACTCTCTGACTTGAAAAGTGAGTCATTGATGGCCTCGACCAAGTCCCACACCTTTGACCAGGAAACAGTCGAAGAGCCAACCACAGCCCATGGGCCAGTGTCCCCTGGAACTCTGCTCCAACTTATATCGGAGTCCATGAAGGTTCCGTTAGAGCCAGTTCAGAAGTGGGCTAAGTACCCACTTATGGATATTCTGGATAGGGAAGAATCCCAAGGGTTGCCTTTTCCTTGGCTGAGGCCATCTTGGGACCAACCCTGGAACTTTGGCTGCATCCAGCATACCGCCTGGCACCTCTACCTGGATGGTCCACAAGATGCAGCCCCATGGGCACCCTTTGTGGGTTTTCAAGTATCCCTTTTGCTGAGGGTGTGGTAAAAGAGTCTGCCTTCCAAAAATCAGGAGGGCAAGGGGACGTGGACAGACTTCCAGACAAATAGTCCAAGAAGATTGATCACATGTCTAAAAAGATGCATGCTGCCATGTTGCTTGGTCTCTGTCAGACCAGTTATTGTGTCATCATGAACTTTGGCCACTCACTTCTTGGAGTGCTAGGGTCACTCCTCCCACTACATACAGTTGATAAACAGCTTCCAGTCAAGTGCATCAGAGACCAGGGTCAACCACTGGCTAAGCATCAGCTTCAGACAGCCTTGGACATCAGCGACTCCTGTGCCTGTGCCATGGCTGTGGCCATAGCCATGCACCCCAGGGCCTGGCTAAGGCTGTACACCTTTATGGTGGACACTCAGCATAGGCTGGCCAGTATCCCCTTCTTGGGCACCATCCTCTTCAGCCCAGAGGTGGAAGGACATCTAACACAGATTGAAAAGTCCAGTGTCATCTTGATTCTGTGGCTTAATCCCAGAAGAACCAGAAGGACCAAATGCCTAAAAAGAAGAGGTTCCAATTTTGGTCCTTTCAGTCACAACCTCAGCAGCAGCCCCAGAAGGTGCAGTCTCAGTGCTGGCTTCTGAAACCCAAGTTCATCAGCGAGGGGTAAAAAAAAAAAGAGGTTGGGCAGAGGTAGTGGTGCCTCCATGGCCCCTACGGCCAAAGCCCCTTCAAGGCTGTGCAGTGACGGGTTGTGGGGTGTAATCCCTCTCCTGCCCCAGCTGATTTCCACTTCTTGCCACAATGGTCTGCATTACATCAGACAAGTCGATTCTGCAAGTGGTGGGCAGACGGTTGCCTCTGGATTTCAAGGCTGTCCCTCTGTACCATCTTTGAGCTCCTCAAGAGTCCAGGGTGTTGCAGGACATGTCTGCACTATGAAATAACATCGCTCAGCTCCTAAACTGTGGGACGATAGCCCATAGTCCAGACACTCTGGCCACTCAGGAATATGTGTCCAGATGCTTTCTGGTTCCCGAAACTGATGGGGGAACTGGTGTCCCATATTGGACTTGCACAATCTGAACAAGTTCATGTGAAAGTGCAAGATCTTCATCGTGGGTATCTCAGCATCAGGCCACACCTATTGAATTACAGCCACCATGCACTAGGACCACACAAAAACTTTTCTAGGTAGCAGTCTACAAGGGGCCACCCCATGACGACATCAGACACAGTGACATCTCTCCCATATAATTGTGGGTGGCCCTGCATCCTCAGTTCTTTTCCTGCCCTCGACCTTCACATGTCAGACTCCACAGAGACACCCCCACTTCAGCTGACCACCAAATTTCTACCTTTTTTCTTTTCTCACCCTAGTTTTAGTGATCACTTTATTTTAAAGTGATTTTGAGTGTCCAGTTAATGCCTAACGATTCTAAAAAAAAATAGATTCAACCAAGCTACCCAGTGGCACTGCCATAAGACCTAGAAAGCTTCCTGCTGAAACAGAAGGTCTCCCAAATGGAGAAGGAGCTCCAGGTCAGAAGCTCCTCCATCTCCCTGGCACCTTCCACAGGCTTTCATTCATCTAAGGCTCAGGAAAAGTTGGCCAGGAAGCACAAGCACCAGTATGAAGACCAGGGTAAGGAGCAGTACCCCCCACTCGCTCGTCATCACTGCTCCAAGTGTCAGCCGCAGTGGGGTCATCCTCTTCAGCAGCAGCCCCCTTTGCCTCCCACACTCTATCCTCCACAAGGTCAGTTTTGGCAGCACCTACCGCCACTCTAACTTCATGGACCACCAGGCAGGGAGCTTCGCCGGATCGGCTTTGACCAGCGTAGGCACATCATCATGAAGGCTCCCTTTTACACTGATGACATCCCCAGCCTGTACTTTGGTCTCCACTTTGCCCTCATGGTCTCTTCTCTCCCCATCCTCTCCTCCAGCTACCACGTGATCATTAGGGTCTCAGTCTGCCCAGATGATGTCCCAGGCTGACTTATCGATGCCAGAGCCTTGGCCCATCCTGTCGACATCACAGCCCATACTGCCAGTGCTGGGACCCCAGGCTTCCCTGCCACCACCGCAAGGTGTTCCAACGCTGCCTCTTTTCAATATCTTGGCCATGCCGTACTTCTGGGAGTTCATGCATTGTCCCCCCCCGGGCCAACAATGCCAGGGCCTACTAGACCTGCTCCCATGCCTACACCTTCGATGGCGCCGAGCCTTGCTCACCCTCACTCCTTGCATCATTGATTTCCATTTCAGAGCCTGGTGATGAGAACAAAGGTTCTGGGTGGTCAGGGCACTGGCAATGAGAGTGCCAGTGGGAAGTTGCCATCCGGCAAAATGTCAGACCCTGGAGCTGCATGGGACAGGGAGCACCGGCCAATATTGCACAGCTAGGCAGTGCCACACAATGCACACCCACCGACTGTACACCTAAGAGGCCACAGGGGGTGCAGCAACACGGAGGGGCACCACTGTGCTCAGTGCACCTGGGACAATGCCCCCATGAACCCATCATGCATGGGACAAGGGCGCCATGTACAGAACCACATGACATGGTCCCCATCCCACACACCCAGTGCCACTGTACCGCTGTGCCCAATGCTGATGGCCGATGATGGTAGAGCCTAGCAGCATCACGGCTGGGAGCCACACACGGGCGATGGGCTGTCATGCGAAGTTTCCCTCCCCAAAATGTGCAGCCAGACATGGGGGAGGTGGGCTGGGGTGACAGTACACCCCGCACTCTACCAAGCAGAAACCTTCTCCCCACCCTGCCCCTGTGGCAGGCAGTACATAACCTCATAGTGGCACCCTTTTCCCTCAGCCAGAAGGCACACAAGCTAGTACAGGGGAGCAATGTGGGTGCACTGGTACATAGCAAGAGCATGGCACAAAGCAATCGCACACCCAAAGCCTCTTGTAATGTTTCAACCCTATGGATGTCAACCGGTACCATCTAACTGTATTACAGATGTCCTGTACAATGGTTACTGCAGCAGAAAGACAGACATGCACTACTTCTGCTGTTTTGTGTCTATACTGATCACTTTCTCAGGAGGTTCTCTGTTGGCCTCTTGATAACTGCACCCAGTACAGGTGTGACACATGGGGCATCAGTACACTGACAGGGTGTAGCGACGTCCATCCGACCGGTACCATCAGTGGGCGGCATGGCATGCAGCCCCACTCGCACGTGCCAGGGTGTACTCCAGAGTGCCAGGTGTCACAACTCCACTCAGCAGGTCAGCCCTCTACTCCCAAACTGCCAACCTCCAGGCACAGTAGTGTGAACAGGAAACAGAAACAGGTTAACCCTCCTGTCTGTTTTGTGGGTTCAAATCAACATTTGGTCTCAGTTCTGGGGGGAGTTAAACTGTGAACCTCTTGTTAGCATACCCAATGTACAGGCTCAGCTAATTCTGCTCTTCGGGGGGGCAGATATCTTTTGCATACGGGCACTTAACCAGGTGTACAAATTGAATCCTTAAAACTCTAATAAAGACCTCGGATAACTCTTACCTTTTCCCAGTTTGGTATTACCATATAAGCTCATGCACAGTGTTGTCACACTCTTAACCATCCACGCATCACAGGCAAAAACAGAAGGACTTAGAAGACACAAATAGTCTATTTAAAAATTAGATTTTTACTTAAAAATAGATAATGTAAAACACAGAACCATATATCACAAAACATACAAATCACTTAAAAGAATAAAACAAGATTTTAAAAGTGCAATTTCCTACCACCAGACAATTAGACTTGATCTATCTAATGTATCTCTTATAGTGCTGCTAGCATGTTGTAACTTTCAGAGTCCAAAAACAAGTGTGTAAAGGGAATGCAGACTACAGTTTTAAAACTAGCTTTGCCAACCTCTTTGCATGAGGTCACCTAGCTCCTCCCTGTCAGAATATAAAAATTATACAACCAGGATGTCATCACTCAGAAGAAAAATTAAATAAGGTTAATTTCTAAGTCCTTCTTTTCATCCATGAGCAACATCCTGCTTTTACAGACATCAGAGAAACATTTATGACTTCGCACCAGTGTGACATAACCTGGTTTTCCTCCTCTAAATGTCATAACGTGGCTATTTCTATCCTGTCATCTGGCAAGCTACAAATAAACTAGATAAATAGGAGATGCTTAATTTAGGCCTCTTCTAGCCTGTAATTATCTCTTGGCCTTCCAGGTAACACCTTGTATCTAAACTCTGGGAGGGGGGGTGTCATTCCACAGGCTGTTTCAGCACGTCTCGTGAGAGACACTCAATAACACTTTTTTATATTACAAAAATCATAGATTAATCAGAACCAGCTGTCTGAGTGTCACACTGGGCACTGTGTTACACTGGCACTCTGATGGCAGGGCGCCCTCACTGTTGTCGCCCTCGTGCAGTGCTCTAATTGCCAGCGCCCTAGCAGCAGCACCCTGACCACCTGGAACCAAGAACAAATACCAACCTGATCTGCTCCCCTGTGAGGATAAGAATGATGGAGAGGTTTCAGGTGATGGGGCTGCTAGCCCCTCCCATTCTACCTCCATGGTTTCTTCCGGGGAAAGGACTCCACTAGCTATACCCCGAGGTCCCCTCGATGACCCCCTTTCATCTCCATGATGAGGCAGTTACAAACTACAATGGGGCTCGATGCTGAGGAACAGGATATTAACAGGAGGAATCTGACTGAATACGTGGAATTGCCAGATTTTATACCTCTTATTATTCCACCTCGTCAGATTTTGTCCCCCTTGCTGCAGCAGCTAGTGGTGGTACCTCCAGTGTCCCAACCCCTGTGCAGAGGCTTGCTATCACAGGACAAGGGCACCTTGGTCCATCCGGACCTCAAGTCCCTACACCTCCAAGCCTGGCTTCTGAAGACGTAGCCATGGCTCACTTTGGCATGACTCCAAAGGTGGCTGACATCATGGAAGCGCTTTGCTCTGTGGGCGGCTTCCCAGCATCTGGACCCATTCATGTGAATCAAATTCTGGGGTACCTGCTGTCCCTTTCAGATTCAGGCCTGTCAGCCATTTCAGCCTTCCATGTGCCTGTTGGTGGCTGTACAGTGGCACGACTAGAGATGTCTTGCACATTTTTGAGAGACATCCTGTATCTGAAGCCTCCCATCTGCAACCCAGTCCTGGTCTGGGACTTGAATTTTGTGTTGGAAAAGCTTACTTTGGCTCCTTTTGAGTGCCACAACATGTGAACTATGCTTTCTGTTGTGGAAGTGTTATTTTTAGTTGCTATTACTTTGGCTCAAAGGATTTCCAGGCTTCAGGCTCTGATGTGTGAACTTCCTTATTTGATTTTCCACAAAGACAGAGTGTCTTTGCTTACGAATTCTAAGTTTCTTCCTAAGGTTGCGTCTGAGTTTACCCTGAATCAAACCATCCACCTGCCTGTTTATGTTCTGCATGCCAATTCAGGGGAAGCATTGCTGCATACCTTAGATGTATGTAGAATTTTGCATTACTATACACACAGGAGCTTCCTGGCATTGTTCGTGGTCTTTCAGCTAGAGGCATGGCCACTTCAGGTGCCTTTTTCAGGAATGTTTTATCTGTGCTGCTGCCACTTGGAGTACAGGCCACACTTTCACTAAACACTACAGTCTGGATATTGCTTCTAGAAGAAGGGCAGGCTTCATCTTCGCTGTGCTTCAAGGCCTCCTGTCTTAGGCCTATAGCCTCCAGTCACCCAGACTGTTTCTCTGACTGTAACTGCTTGTGACTCATTCTGTAGGTGTGGCCTGATGCAAGAGATACCCTCAATGAAGATAGTATAGTTACATAAGAATTTACCGTAACAGTAGATCATTGAGAGGATCTCTTGCATCAGGCCTTGCCGTCCCATTCTCCATCCCCCTTGGCTTTTTGAGCTTTCCTGTGTCTGTCTCTCTGTCCAGGATGGCTCACCTTCTGTTTCACCTATCCTTCTGGTGGAAACCTCTGGCTTCCCTCAGTTCCCCATCCGGAGATCCTCTGTATTGGGTCTTTGATGGGAAAACAACCGAGGAGGTTGTACGGCCACCCATGTTTATATGGGTCGCTGCATTTGACGTCATCATGGGCAGCCCCTTATAGACTGCTAGCTAGAAAAGTTTCCATGTGGTCCTAGTGCCTGGCAACTGTAGTTCTATAGGTGTGGCCTGATGGAAGAGATCCTCTCGAAGATCTACTGTTATGGTAAGTTCTTACGTAATTGTACTTTTTGGATGGGCACTCTGAATGAGATAATACCATCTCTGGAGCAGGGAATGTGGTTCTGCTTCCTGGAACTCTAGGATGCATTCTTCCACATCCAAGTCCATCCCATTGCCAGTACATTCAGTTCTGTGCAGAGGGGTTACTGTACCATTTCCAGTTTATGCCCTTCAGCCTCTCATCCATGCGCATGGTCTTCAACAAGTGCATTGCAGTGGTGGTGGACTTTCTAGGGTGCAAGGGTGTCAGGGTATATCCCTACCTGAATGACTGGCTGCTAGCTAGGTCATCCAGAGAGACTGTGGAGAGGTTCAGGGCTCCGGTCTTCCAGACCTGTCAGGACTTGGGCCTTCTGGTCAACATAGTCAAGTCAGAGCTGGTCCTCTAGCAGGTGTTCAATTTCATTGGAGCAGAACTAGACACCCTGCAGGCCAAGGCCCATCTCTCAGAGGACCGAGCATCAGACCTTACCTCCTTTGCCTGACTGTTTCAGGTTGGGGGCTTGCAGCCCACCTGGGACTTCCTGCAGCTGCAGGGGTTCATGACATCTTCGACCAGCATGATCAGTTGGGCTTACTGGAGGGTGCACCTCCTACATTGGGAGTTGAGCTGGTAGTGGTCCCAATGCCTAGATTGCCTGGATCAGCCAGTTGTGGTGACCTTGCTGATGTAGGATGCCATCCAGTGGTGGCTGACCCTACGTAACCTGGAGGGGGAATCCCAATTGTCCATTCAGAACCATCCACCATGCTCATGACGTACGTGTCTCTGGTAGGGTGGGGCACACACCTGGGATACCACAGAGCCCACAGGTTCTGGTCACCCTCTGAGTCCTGACACCATATCAACTTGCTGGAGCTCCATACAGTGCATCTGGCTATGACAGAATTTTCTCCATTGATTTTGGGGTCAGGTCATTCAGGTCCAGATGGACAACATGACCACCATGTTCTACCAGGAAAAGCAGGATGGGACACACTTATTTCCATTGTGTCAGGAGGCTCTCCGCACCTGGACATTAATGTGAAACCTGGATGCAAATCTCTTGGCGTGCATGTCATGGGAGAAAACAGTCAGCTGGCAGACACTCTCAGCCAGGTTGGAGAGACATTGCACAAGTGGTCCCTGCATCAGGAGGTGGTAGACCACCTATTCTCCTGGTGGGGCACTGCTCTGGTGTATCTTTTTGCCTTGTAGGAAAACAGAAAGTTGAAGCTATTAAATACCCACCTCCCACAGACCTGGACACTGTTGCAGGATGTCATCTCAAGGCTCTGGACACATGGCTTTCTGTATGTCTGCCCTCCCTTCCCCTTGGTTCAGATGTTTGTGGTCAAGACCCAGAAGAACAAGGCATGGATAATATTGATAGCCCCTAACTGGTCCAGGCAGTTCTGGTATCCGGTTCTTCTCAGCCTCAGCAGAAGTCCTCCATGAAGGTTGCCTCTCCACCCCGACCTGCTGACCAGACAACAGAAGATGGTCCTGAACCCAAACCTTCAGTTCCTGCACCTCTCAGCCTAATTTCAGAGTGGCTGGAGTTCCAGGCTCTGGGCCTTTCAGAAGATGTTCTTCATGTTGTGGAGGTGTCCCTTAAGGAGCTGACTCGTAAATGCTATGAATTTAAGTGGAAGAGGTGCTCAGTCTGGTGCCAGGTTAAGGAACTTGATGGTATGCCTACTGTGTCCCATGAGAAGCTGGTTGGGTGCTTTTTCAAAGGTATGGATCACTTGTCCCCTCTGGTGTGGGAACTTCTACCTCCATGGAACCTATTGCTGGTGTTGGCAGTGCTCTTGTGCAAGCCATTTGAGCCTATGACAAACGTGAGATGTCACATTTGTCGTGGAAGACCACTTTCCTGGTGGACATCACGTCAGCCAGAAGGATCAATGAGCTCCAAGTTCTCTCAGTGTAGCCCCCTTATCTGGTTTTTCACAAGGACAGCACCATCCTTTGGCTCCACCTAAAGTTTCTCCCAAAGGTCGTATTGAAGTTTCACCTTAACTAGGTGATTAAATTGCCGATATACTTTACTAACCGGACCTCAGAGGCCAGTTACAGGTTCTATACCCTGGAACTGCAGAGGACGCTCTCTTACTATAAGGAACGCATGGCTGTAATTCGGGATGAGACTCACCAGCTGTTTCTAACAAGCTGAAGCCACATCTGGCTGATCGGCAACATGTGTATCAGGTGGATTACATTCTGCATTGACCTCTGCTAAAGGTAGGACTGCACAGGTGCTGTCTACAGTTATGCTCCTTCTTCAGCCCTCTCTAGGCTCTACATTCTCTTCAACACTTTCTGCCACTTCACCTCCAATGCCCCCCTCCGAACTGGTCACTGCACTCTATATTCTTCCCTCTCCCTTCTTTCCCTCTCCTCACGGCACCAGTTACATGCCTCAACACTCATCTCTAAATACTGGTTTGGGACTCTCACCCCCTACCTTTACTTTTTCCTCTCCTCTTTCCTTCATCCTCATACCAGCTACGAACCAGGGACCTCTGCTCGTTCTCCCTCCCATTCCCCCACTCAGACTCAGGGCTAGCTGCTTTCTCTTACCGTTTCCCTTACATCTGGAGCTCACTCTCCTTCTCCCTTCAGCTATCCCCCTCTCTTTCCTCTCTCAAGCATGTTCTCTCCCAATTCATCCACACTTGCTGCACCTACACTCAGCCCTCTTGATACCTTGTACCCTCTTACTATTTCCTGCATCACCCCCTCCTCTCCATCCCTCTCATCTCCTCTTTTCCTATTTTATTAAAGTATATATTGCTCTTTATATATGTTGCCATCCTACCTATGTTTTACGACAATCTGTAAACAAAACAAAACAAAAATCTATGTATACAACTCTCCTTCTAATTTATGTAACTACCTGTGTTGATGATTCCTCTTTACCCTTTCCCCGGGTCACACCTGGAAACGAGCCTCGGCTCAATGTGCCTTTCCTGGTCACCAACTTTTAATAAATAAATAAATAGGTTGGCTGGTAGGGAGTTGCTCAGGGGCTTAAGGCTCATTCCACCAGACATTTTGCTGCCTAGGTGGCTGCTTCCAGGGATATCCCCATTGCAGAAATATGCGGGGCTGCAGCTTGGAGTAAAGTGCTCACCCTCATCTCCCATTACAGCACTGACATAATGAGTCATAACGATGCAGTTTTTGGGTCCTTGGTCCTCCAGTCTCTGTTCACCAAAAAGGTGTGTGCACCTTGCCCCCCTTGTCCTGGAGGACTTTTATGAGTCTTCCAGAGTGTGGCTAGTGAACTGTATCCACATTGTTAGAAATATAGGTGACTCATCTGTAACCAAAGTTCTACTAGTGGTACACAGTTAACATCCTCACAATCCACCCAACCTATCATGTGACACCCAGGTCCCTGCGTCTAGCATGCAAAAGATATGGCATCATGAGGCGGATCTGGAGGATATACCATCCAGATCGTGGGAGGAGCTTAGCAAGAAGACTTCTGATGACCCATCTGTGTACAGCAGTACTGCCAGAGTGTGGATGTGAACTGTATACCACTAATAGAACTATGGTCACTGGTGAGTAATCTATATTTCTGGTGATGTGGATATGGTGTACTATTCACACTTCTGGCAGAATCCTTTCCCTTTAAGAATTGGGCTGTAAGGTCTTCAAACTGGCTCCTCACACCCACCTGGGTGGTATCCTCCTTAGCACTGCCCATGACGTCAGATCTTCCTTTCCACTGAAAGCATCAGGTTCCCTCCATTGCAGCTCCATGCTAGGTGTGGGCCCTAACTCCTGACTTCAGTCTTCGTCTTCGAATATTTACCTTTCCGCTCATTGGAATGTGGACCCAGAGGACCGTAAAATTGGCCCTAGTTTTAAACGGTGCACTACGTGTCAACCAAACATGTTGCATACTGCACACTCTGCAAGCGTTTATTGCCTGGAAATGCAACACGATCCACAGGCTTGCGACCTGTGTTGCTCCCTTCAATCCTCCACCTTGGAGGACTGCTATGCCTGCCTTTTTTTAGGTCATCCGGACTATTAGGACCCACACGTGAAATACAAGGACACTTACAAGGCTGTCTCCACAGCAGCTGGTTCAGCTGAACAAATGGCTGCCCTCAAGCAGCAGGCACTTCGTCTGTGTCCACCCTAGTTCCAGTGGGCTTGGGTGCCTCATTCACTGGGGCATTCTGGGACTTATGACAGTCCCTTCCTACCCTCAGGGAGGGCCTTTCCTGAGGATCTAAGTTGGATGATAAGCATTAAAAGTCCTGTTGCAGGTCGTGGGACCAATAGCGGTCCCGTTCCTTCCATTGCCACTCTTCTGCTGGCTCGATGACTGCCAAGCCTTCAGCTTCAGACAAAATTTCTATGTCTCTTGTCCAGGCTGCTAGCTCCTCAGTGTCCCCACTAGGCTTTCTGGCTGAGGCGCAGGTCAACCAGCTCATCAAAATCTACCTCAACCCGGTCAACCCATTGTCGGAGGAATGTGAGGAGGATTTCTTTTCCAGGACTCTGGTCCTTACAGCCCTCTCACAGGAAGGGCTGTATCAGTGAGTCAAGCTGGTTGGCTCCTCTCATGTACTTGGTCTGTCAGGAGTTCCTCATTGTCTCATGCCCACCCCTGCTTCTCCTCCCCTATAACCTCTGCATCATCTGTCGAGGTACTGATCAAAATCCTGCTCTTGTTCATGGTTGAGGGACTCTCAACATCTCATCGGTCCTGGTCTTAACCATCGACAAAGTGAAGCAGTCAATACTCCTGCTCCTCTTCATCATCCTTGGATGAGAGTAGACTTCATCCCAAGCTGTGGCGCAACTATGACCCACCTGGGCACTGGGCTCCCCTGTCAGCTCTTTATGCAAATAACGCATTCAGATGAGTCCAGCATTATTAGTGGGGATAAGGCATCTCTGGTGGTGTTTGCAGAATCCTCGGATTCGGAGGACACCTCTATGCACTCTTCCCGGCCTCCCGGCCTGGACCAGGGTTCTTGTGAGGAGTCCCCTTCAAGCCAGGGCCCAACCTTCATCAGGGCCCTGCTCCTTCTGATATCAGAGCCGATGGGGATTCCTCTGGAGTCCGTTCAAAAGAGGGTCAAGTACTTCTTGACAGAGATCCTGGACAGGGATGACTCCCTCATCCCGTTCTGAAGCTGTGGCAGCAGCCTGCCTCCTGCCCTATGCTCTCAATCTGTATGGTTCACAAATACACAGTCCCAACTGGGTTTTGAAGGGGTCTTCTGTCCACCCTTCAGCTGAAGGCTTGGTCAGTGATTTGGTGTTTCTCCATACCAGCAATGTCGGTGACATCAACAAACCTCCAGACAAGGACTCCAAGAAGTTGGACCATTGGACTAAGAAAGTCTGTACCACCTTGTCTCTGGGCCTTAAGAAGGCCAGCTCAGCCATCATGATAGCCCATCCTCACCATACGGCATACCTACCATTCCCGGTCAAGCTGGTTCGCAGTTGGGGGTGTGCCACTGCAAAGCAGCGGCTTCAAATGGCCCTGGACATTGGTGACTCTTGTGCCAGGTCCATTGCCACAGTGGCAGCCTTGCAGCACTGGGCATAGCTCAGTATCTCGACCTTCACAGCCGACACTCATTACAAGTTGTCAGATGTCCCCTTTATGGGTACTGACTTCGACTTGTTCAGGCTGGGTGGATGGGTACCTCACTCATATATAGAAGTCTACTGTCACCCTGGACTCCATCACATCCTCCCAGAAGGATGTTAGAGGCTAGAAACAGTGGAAGAAGCCCATTCAGTTTTGGCCCTACACTGTACCTTAATCCAGACCACCGCAGTACCAAGCAGAGCAACAGCAGGCTTGGAGGCCAAAGCCTAAGCCACCCCCCTCCAGCTCTAAAAAGCCAGGGAGCTGAGGGGCAGCTGCTCCTGCTGCCAGCTCCAGAGCAGCTTCCAAGTCTACTCAGTGATGGGTCGGGGCGTGCCACATCTTGCTCGTCCTGCTCAGCCAGGGACCCCCCCCCATGGGAGGCTAGCTCTTCTACTTTGCTTCCACCTGGGCTGGCATCACATTGGACAAATGAGTGCTCTAGGTGGTCGGACACAGGTTGCCTCTGGAGTTCAAGGCTACCCTGCCCAACCAAGCCCTTGCCCCATGAGAGGATGCAGTGTCCCTCAACATGTTGTCTGCACCAGCCGTCCCGGTGTCGCTGAAGGTTGGGGTACTGGACGCCACACCTTGCACCACGCTGGTGACCCGGGTTCGGGAACAAGCCCGGGGTGCTGGGGGTCAGCCGGGGAGGAGAAGAATGAAGCGCCCAACAGCTGCTCTTCTTCTCTGGGGGGGTCACTGCATACTCCCGTCATTATACCGCCATCTAGGGGAGCCTGGTCGGTAGGTGCGGTAGCTGGAGCAGCAGCATGGGCATTGGGCAGACATCAGCAGGGGGTGGAGCCTTCCAGCTCATTGACCCCCATTGCATGCCGACGTCTCGCGAGAACAAGGGAAAAACCCCTCTGTCTCTCCCAGGTGACAACACCTCCGTGCTTGTCTCGGGCCCGCAACAGCAGACCTCGCTGCACAGGATCCACATCTCAGCATGTTGGCCTTGGGGAGGTGAGTACGGGGGAGTGCCTCCTCACCTCACCCAGGGGGTTATCTGGGTGCCTTGATTAGTGCGTGGATCTGTGGTACTCTAGGGGCAAACTGTGGCGAGACCAGGGAGAGCAGTTCAGAGGATGTCTGAGAGAGGGGAGAGACAAGGTAGTCAGGAGCATAGATACTAGGTTAAAAAAAAAAAAAACATGTCTGCACTTCCGGAGGACATTACCCAGCTTCTCCAAAAGGAGGCTGTGCTCCGTGTCCCAGAGGCCGCAGTCCTTTCGGTGTCCGTCTCCAGGTATTTTCTGGTTCTGAAATGGATGGGGGGTTGGCAGCCCATACTAGATCTGCATGACCTCAACCAATTGCTGAGGCTGCGCAAGTTCTGAATGGTTACTCTGAATCAGATCCTTCCGTTCCCTGGAGCAGGACATGTGGTTCTGTTCCCTAGACCTCCAGGATGCCTTCCTCCACATCCCCATCCATCCATCCCACCTGCAATTCCTGTGGTTCCACTCAGATGGGATCTTGTACAAGTTCCAGCCCATGCAACCCAGCCTTGCCTCAGCCCTCAGGGTTTTCACCAAGTGCATAGAAGTAGTGGCAGTCTTCCTGTGGCACCGGGGAGTCTGGGTGTATCCGTACCTGGATGACTGACTGATCGTGGGTTCCTCCAGGGTACAGGTGGAGCAGTACAGGGATCTGACCCTGTAGACCTGCTTGGCCTTAAGCCCCCTGGTCAACAAGGCCAAGTCAGAACTCTATCCATCACAGGTCATCAGTTTCATCGGGGCAGAGGTCGACTCCCCCTGGGCCATGTCCTGTCTCCCGGCAGACAGGGTGTAGAATTTTGGCCGATCATTTTCGGGTTGGACAATTGTGCCCTGCCTGGAACTTCCAGCACCTACTGGGGTACATGGTGGCCTGCACCAGTGTGGTCCAGTGGGCCCACTGGAGGATGTGTCCCCTGTAGTGGTGACTGGCCCACTAATGGTCTCAGCTGATCACTGTGACACTGCTGATGTGGAATGCCATCCAGTGGTGGGTTGTCCTGGAACATCTGCAGGAAGGAATTCAGTTTGTCCACCCAGATCCAATGGTCACCTTTATGACTGATGCCTCTCTGATGGGCTGGGGAGCCCACTTAACCTGCTGGAGCTTTATGCAGTGCATGTAGCATTAATGGCTTTTGCTCCACACATTCAGAGTCAAGTTCTCCAGGTCCATACAGACATACAACACAACAACCATGTGCTGTCTCAACAAGCAGGGTGGGATGTGTTCCTTCCCATTGTGCCAGGAAGCTCTCCAACCTTCGCACCCAACCAGCTGGTGGACACCCTCAGCCGGGTGGATGAAGCATCCCACGATTGGTCCCCTTCGTCAGGGGCTAGTCAATCGCCTGTTCTCCCAGTGGGGCACTCTCCAGGCCAGTCTGTTTGCCTCTCAAGAGAATGCAAAGCTGATGCTGTTCTCTGACCACCCTCCTCAGTGCAGAACACTGCTAGTGGATGCCTTCACATGGCTCTGGACCCCAGAATTCATGTACACCTTTCCTCCCTTTCCCCTGATCCACAAGGTACTGATCAAGGTGCAGAGGGACAAGGCTCAGATGATCTTGGTGGCTCTGAACTGGCCATGCCAGTTATGGTGACCCGATCTCCTCAGTCTCAACCACAGGCCTCTGTGGCATCTGCCTCTCTGCCCAGACTTGCTTTCATGCTCTCAGGGGAGGGTCCTCCACCTGGATCTACAGTCCTTGCACCTGATGGCCTGATTTTTGAGCAGCTAGAGTTCCAGGCTTTGGGTCTCTCCCGCGAGGTCCTCCATGTTGTCGAGGCCTCTTGGATGCAGTCAACTTTCCAGCACTATGCTTTCAGATTGAAGAGACCCTTGTTCTGCCCAGTGACAAAGCATTCTGGACTACCTTTGGTCCCTCTGCCAGTCAGGTCTCCAGTTGACGACCCTCAAGGTGCACCTGGCAGCTATCTCTGCATACCTGGTGCAGGTGGGTATGCTGATGGTGGTGCAAAAGATGGTAGTTGGGCACTTTATCAAAGGCCTTGACCACTTGTCCCAGCTGGTGTGTGAGCCACCACTGCCTTGGGACTTGTTGCTGGTTTTGACAATGTCATGGACAGGCCATTCGAACCAGTGCACAGGTGTGACATCTTGCACCTGTCATGGAAGACCACCTTCTTGGTGGCTATCACCTCCACCAGAAGGATCAGTGAACTCCAGGCGCTTTCAGTGGAGTCTCCTTATCTGGTCTTCCACAAGGACAAGGTTGTCCTCCGCCCCAACCCGAAGTTCTTCCTAAAAATTGTTTTAGAGTTTCACCATAACCAGGTGATTAACCTCCCAGTATACTTTACCAACCCAACCCTGGAGGCTGAGCACAGGCTTCATTCATTGGAACTAAGGCGCACACTTGCCTGTTACAAGGAGCATATGGCTGGAGTTCAGGGAGAGTTTTGCCAGCTCTTTATCACCTGAAGCCATACCTGGCAGACCAGCAGCTAATCAGCTGATTGGCAGGTAGATAATCTTATGTAGTTACCTCTGCTATAGGTTGGCTGGTAGGGAGCCTCCTGTTGGGCTTAGGGCTCAAGGCTCATTCCACCAGACATACCGCTGCCTTAGTGGCTGCTTTCAGGATGTCCCTATCCAGGAAATCTGCAAGGCTGCTACCTGGAAGTCATCATACACCTTCACTTCCCACTACCACACCGACCTTGAGCCATGCCAAGATGCAGGTTTTGGGGCCTCAGTTCTTCAATCTCTCTTCCCAAAATTGGGGGTGTGCGCCTTGCCTTCTCCTTGTGAAGAACTGGTAGGAGTCTGCCAGAAGTGTGGATAGTACACCATATCCACATCCCTAGAAATGAGGGTTACTCACCTGTAACTGTAGTTCTATGAGTGGTATATGGTGTACATCCACACAACCCGCCTGATCTCCCCTGGAAAGTGCTTCCAGTGTCTGAGATCTGACATCACAGGGCAGTGCCGAGGAGGATGCCACTCGAGTGGGTGGGAGGTGACAGCTTGAAGAACTTCTGGCCCAGGTCTTAGAGGGAAAGGAATCTGCCAGAAGTGTGGATGTACACCATGTACCACTCCTAGAACTATGGTTAAAGGTGAGCAACCCTCATTATTTGTCTCTGTCACCTCGGCCAGTGGGTGTTTCAGCTCCAGGCACTCTCAGCAGATTCTCCATATGTGGTCTTCCACAAGGACAAGGTTGTACTTCATCCCCTTGTAATGTTCCTGTCTAAAGTAGTCTTGTAGTTTCACCTTAACCAGGTGATATATCTTCCTGTCTTCCTGTCTACTTCCTGAAGCCTACTTTGGATGACAAGCATGCACTTCACACTCTGGATGTACACTAGGTGATCCTTTTACACGAAACGCATGGCAGGGGTTCATAGCGAGGCTTGCCACTGTTTGTCACTTACATATCAGTGGCCTCTGGAAGACTGTCATAAAACAGACAACTGGCTAGTGCGTAACTTCCTATATCAATCTGTGCTACAGGTTTGCTGGTAGGGAGCTGCCTAAGAAATCAAAGGCTTATTCCTTCAGATGTACTACTACCTCCATTACTGTTGTCAGGCACATCCTGATTAAGTAGATCTGCAGGGCTGCTACCTGTTCAGTGTGCACACATTAATATTCCACTACAGCATTTATGTACTCGTTGTTATGATGCTGTGTTTGGGGCCTCAGTCCTTCAGTCTCTGTTTGCCAAGTTGTTGGGGTGAGTACACTGCCTCCTCTTCCTGGAGAATTGTAGAGAGTCTACAAAAGTGTGAATAGTCAACTGAATCCAGGTTGGTAGAAATAGATGTTGCTTACCTGCAATCATAGTTTTACTACTAGTGTTCAGTTCACACCTGATGGCCCACCCAACCCCTCCTAGCAAGTGGTGCATGGATCCCTGCTTGCAGCATGCAAGATCAAATGTGAGACTGGGCACAGCCAGATGTTGACAGTGCGGGTGGTGGGAGGAGCCAAGCTTGAAGACATCTGGCGACTGAGCTACGTTCAGCATTCAGCCAAAGTATGGCTTTGAATCGAAGGTATGGCAAGAGAAACTTAACCTCCTGGACCACCCTTTTGCAGAAGGTTTAATCCTGCAAAAGTAAAGCGAGAGGGAAGAGAAAGAAGTGTAGTATACAGGATACCTGAAGAATGCAGGAGGTGCTGTCTGGTGGGAGTTTTCCCCTCATCAGCAGCCTCAGCAACCACACAGCCCTTGACAGGGCTGCTGGGTGACCGGTGCTGCAGTCAAGTAGGGAGTCCAGCACAAGATTAATATCAACCAGCAGCAGTGTGGTAAGCAGCCAAAGTTAAAGTCAGAAATTTCTTGTGTGAGAGTGATGAAAATGAGGAGGGGAATCTGCATTCAAGGCATAGATATTCCCCAGGACAAGATGACCAATGTGAGTAAGGACCTTGGTCAACACTCACCAGCCCTCATCATCTTGCTTGGAATTTTATAATGTCCACTGAAGGCAGTTATGGAGCAGAATAGACACAACCTGTTTCTTGGAGGACATACTACGGACTTCTGGTCCTCCCATTCCCTCTGCAGTTTAGCCACTTCAGTGCTCAACAGCTGGGTCTTTTGTAAAAATGCCACAACTATACCTGGGCATCTCAGGAAGGTCAGTATTTTCTCATGTTTAACTGGGCCAGTCACCCTCTTAGCATTCCAGATTACAAATTTAAGTCCTGGTGATGCTGTCATCCAGTTTCAAAGGTGTATATTCCAGGTAAGGAGATTATACCTCAAGATCTCCCATCCCCTTCCACCCTGGACAGGTACCATGAAAGTATGCCCCTCATACAAGAGACAGAGCACATATACCCCAACATAAGTCTATATATGTGGTCTAGTGATAGTGCGAAGAAGCCGGCTTGCACTGCAGGCTCCAAAGCCAAGTGATTAGAACCTCGGCAATAGCTCTACCTACTGACTGAGAGGTAGATACCTAAGATATGCGTAGTCATGCATCAGCAGGGTAACTGACCAATTAGAACAGCAATAGTAACAGTGTTCCTCCCTTCCCAACTGACCCTGATAACCTCCCAAGTATGCCTCCCCCCTTCCCAAGCTTAGATTCCCTACCTAGTCTGATCACAGGCAGGCTACTATGGCTTCTATGCCCTACTGTCTAGCAACTCTGAGTGGGATCAAGGATGATCCAATAGAACACAACCCCCACACCTAAACTGGAAAAACTCTACAAAGATTATATAATATGGATGGCTTTAAAAGGGGGTTGGACGAGCTTTATACAGATAGGCAGCAGCGGCTCTAGCCACAAATGGTTCTCAGGGCACAGCCGAGGCACAACAGATGGTAGCCAGGGCACTAATATATTGTTACTATGGGGGAATCTCTGCACCATATAGGGCACCAACTGGTGCACAGCATTTTTTTACCAGGGCACGTGCCCTGGCGGGCACTAGTGTAGACCGCCACTGCAGATAGGACCACCAAATTTTAAAATAAACAAAGGCAAACTACAGTATATGGGCAAGTTGTCTTAAGTTTGAAACCTCTTATCAATCCTATGAATAATATTCTGGGAAACAATCCACCACTGGTATGCAAACAGAAAGTAACTCCTTCATTTGCAGCAGGAACCAGGAGGGGGATTAGGACCACATCTCACCTCTGGTTCATTGTAAAGAAATGTCGGGTGTGAGAGGAGAGGAGGGGGAAGGAGCTGGCATGGAAGATGAAATAAAATGCTTTCAACTGCATGCTTCTCTCTCTGACATACAGTTGCTAGGTGGGCCCCATACCTCTTTTCAGCCTGGATTCAGTAATAGCAGAATATCCTGCTCAGCAAGTTTTCTCTATCACTCCCCCCTTTTGTCTCAGAAGAGGTTTACAGTATACCTGAAAATTTTATTCTACCTAATTTATTAAACTGCAGTAAGCTCCACAGGACAGGGCAAGACAGGGTAAGGCAATTTTAGTTTTAGGCTGGGATGGAGGGACTTTTCAAGATAAAGGAAGGGAGGGATACCAGGGCCATGATATGAGACTGGAGGGGGGAAGATTTAGGAGGGAGATGAGAAGACGCTTTTTTACGTAGATGGTGGTGGCCAAGTGGAAAGCATTACCAGCAGAGGTGGTATGCTGCAGGACAGTGAGCTGCTTCAAAAGGGGCTGGGACAGGGTAAGAGGGAGGGTGAAGGGAGGGGAGGTAAGGGAGGGAGGGGCAGCTGCTGAATAGGGTGGCTAGCTGCAAAATCGAGCAGACTCAATAGACCAATAGGCCTTTATCAGCTGGCACATTTCATATGTTTGTAAGCTAGTTGGATGGTTTGCTATACTGAAGCCACATGTTTACTTACAGACAGAACTTGGGTATTGCAATATAATGTGGTGTCTGCAGCAGCAGATTGCAGTATTTACGGCAACAAGTATGGCTGTTTAAGTGCTAACAAAATACCACGCCGAGTTTATAGCCACAAATATCGCTGGTGAACATTTGTATAACTACCACTGTATTTATTGAAGCTGATTATTATTATTTTCTCATTGATTTGCTCTGTATTATTTATTTATTTGTTGATCTCTCTGTTCTTTGTATGGTGCCCTGAGTCCCTGGAAAGAATGCCTTAAAATAAAATAGCCTTACCCTGTGGAGACTCCATACTACTAACAGTGTATCTTGTGTGTCCCTGAGGTGTGGAAAGGGAAAGGGAACATTGTTTAACCAGGAGTAGCCCACTAAGCTGAAGCTTGTTTCCAGATGTGACCTGGGAGCACAAGGAAGTTAAGTGACTTGCTCAGGATCACACAGTATTCACCTAGGTGGCTGTGGGATTCAAACCCAGGTCTCCAGATCAGAGCCTTAACCCACTGCGCTATACTGCCTCCTACTCTCACACTCTCACTCTCCACCTTGCAGAAGTGTGGGGGCTGAGATGTACCACCCTGGTTGACCAGTCACTCCACAGCAGGAGGACAAGGTGGCAAAAAGAGATAGAAAAGAAAGAGGGAGACGGGGGACCTCTCCCTCTGTTGCAGAGTTACCAATGGGCCGTGAATGTGGGCCATCAAAGGACAGGCTGATACCATACTACATGCAGTGAGCCCTAGGGCTGACTTTGGGAACCACTTATACATTTAACATGGAATGGTGACAAGATAGTGGGCCATGTGTAAGGTTCCCCCAGGTATCTCACAGTAAAAACTGTGCCTTATTCCCCACAATGTGTCCAAAACATAAGCACTTGAAAATGGTCCCTACCCAGCACCTTATTTATATAACGGCAGTCTTGAAACAGCAATACTTCAAGAGCCCTTTTGCAAATCAGGTTTCAGGTGTCCTGCTATGCACTAGCACAGGAACCCCTAGGAACTAAAAAACAACATACAGTAATTGTCACAGGTAATCTCTATAGCTTCCCCACTCAGTCGGACAGCAGCAAGGTTCTGGACCCCTGCCTGATGAGTCAGACTAGTCAGTTGTTTTGTACCTCTGTCATCTCAGAGGTGTACAAAAGGGCCTGGTCATGTGTCCCTAAAGCAAGACCCTGCAAGAGTGGGACTTCCATGGCAGCATCCACTCATGTTGGAAGATATGAAGATGGCCCTATGTTAGCTCCTGCCCTGGGCTGTTGTTCAGTCACTGAGGACTGTCAGGGCAGAGTATGCCTCAGCACAGCAAAGTGATTTCCAGTAGGATAGTGACAGAGCCCTCTGAGGAAACCTAGGATCATTTGTTGTGACTTTGGGCGTGGCTAGGTCAGGGATGCCCCAGTGATAAGGATGTTTCTCTCTGGTGGTTCCTCTCTCTCCATTTCTCCCAGTCTCTCCAGGCTACTTGCAGTTACCCTTTCTTGAGGTCTAGCCACTTGGTGAGAGGGTGAATGGTAGATGGATTGGTGGCTGGCACTGGGCCTGACAAAGACAGCATGGTGTCCATGGTGGCAGACAGAACAGATCTGTGCTCATGTTCTGGTGTTGGCTGTTGCCCATGGAACAGCTACAGTTTCTACATATAGGCCTCAGCAATTCCTGGGGAAATAAATGTGTGGGCAGTCCCAATTTGGTAAATCAAAAGTGAAGATAGACAGTGTATGCCACATTTGATTGCCAAGCCCATCATGGTCCACAGGATATCCAAAAAGGCCCACAGGCGTGCCACCACCTTCTGTGACAAGTACTGGTAAATCTGTATTAGGTGGCCCTGCCACCGCAAGGATCCGCTCTCTCTAGCCAGCCGTAGGATGCGCTGGTTTGTGGGAAATTGAAACTGGTTTAGGCTGCAGGGCTGGAGATCTGCAGCCCTTTTAATCTTAAGTGGGTGCAAAAACTGGTTATGTAGCAGGACTGGGAACACATTTTGGAGAAAACTGGTGGGGCTCTTCTGCTCATTCTTGGGGAAACCTATGAATGACAGGTTGTTGGGATTTCTACAATCCTCAAGGTCTTCCCCCCATTTCCACAACAGTCGGATAATCCTGCCTATGACAGGGTTGAATAGGAACCTGTCCCAGTTGTTATGGAGAGTTTGAATGCAGGGATCTGTTCTGTTCTTTCCTTTCCTGCCTCTTGTCTGTCTGGTTGTGCAACCAAATTTTCCTGTGAGACCTAGGATTTGATCACCCTGGCAGTTTCGCAATTCTCTGCCTCTCGCTATTTCTTTATTTTCACTTGTTGTTTCTGTCTTTTCCTCCTTTGCATATCTGCTGGTATAAAAATATATGCAAATCATTATGTGGAAATATAACTGATATTGGGATCCCTTTGTTTAGAAATTATATAGTGTTACTGTTGAAATGTATACAATTATAGTTTGAGATGATTGCAAAGCTATTTGGAACTCAAGGGGTTAACCTGAAATGCAATTTTTAAGCCTTTTGCAGAAGCTGTGGAGGGGGCCTCAGTTCTGGGACATTGTATTCTTGCTGCACCTGCCTGACACAAGAACATTGGAAATGTACAAGAACATTTTAGAAAAAACAGGTTGCTTGTTAAGGAGGAGGATTGCAAGGACTTATAAAAACAAAGCTGTAATTTCTTGCAAGAGACACAGAGATTGAAGGAAAACTCAGATGGATCATCTCTGTTTATTTGGCCTTTGTAAATAGTTATACTGAACAAGTTTTTTTTTATGTTACTGCTAGTAGTAATAAACACGTTTTATGAATTCTACAACTGCTCCTGGTTTTTCCTATGCTTCCTGACCTGTGCCTCGATAACACTGCCCTACTACCACACTGTGCACTCCAAGACATCATGTGAATCCTTGGCCATAGCAATGTGGTTCTCTACCACATTAATCCATTGCTGTAGATTGGCAGTGTCTAATTGTGGTAGAACTGTGGCACACACACCCATCTCAGTGAATATTTCTGCTTGATGTTCACAAAAGAAAGGGATGGCCGAATACCACAGGAGAAAGGGGGCAAAGGTGGAGGGGGGCAGAGATAACAGACAAGGTCATCCAAGAGGATCGAGTTCTGAAGGGCCTTAAAGGCTTGCAGGTGGACAAGGCGCCAGGATCAGATGGTGTACACTCAAGGGTCCTGAAGGAACTGGCAGAGTTGTTGGCAGGCCCTCTGACAGACCTGCTCAACACCTTCTTGGAGATGGGGAATATACCTAGGGACTGGAGGATGGCTCATGTGATGCCCTTTCACAAGAGTGGACCCAAGGACCAACCGGGTAACTACAGACTGGTGTGCTTGACTTCCATAGAGGGGAAGTTGATGGAGACCATTCTGAAGGAGATGTTGATAACCTTTCTTGATAGCAATGGCCTGCAGGATGAGAGACAGCATGGGTTTGTCACAGGGAAGATCTTGCCAAACTAACCTGATCGACTTCTTCGACTGGGACACTAGGGTGTTTGATGAAGGTCATGCTGTGGATGTCCTGTATCTGGACTTCAGCAAAGCTTTCAACTCTGTGTCACACAGGAGGTTAATAATCAAGCTGAGGGACATGGGAGGAGGGGAAAGATTGCTGGGGTGGGTTGAGAGCTGGCTGCAGGGCAGACAACAGAGGGTAAGAGAGGATCTAGCTAAACTTGAACACTGGTCTGAGGAGTGGCAGTTGGGGTTTAACTCTAAGAAGTGCAAGGTCATGCACCTTGGAGCTAGAAATCCTAAGAACAGCTACATGCTGGGGGTAGTGCAGGTAATGGCTTCAGGAGGAAAGGGACCTGGGGTTAATAGTCACAGGGGACAGGAAGGTTTCTGCACAGTGTAGGAGAGCTGCAGCAAGGGCAGAGGGGATGCTGGGGTGAATTGCCAGAAGGATCACCTCTTGAAAGGAGGAGGTCATCCTTCCATTGTATAGATCACTGGTGAGGCCACACTTGGAATACTGTGTACAGTACTGGTGCCCATACCTCAAAAAGGATGTGAGATTGCTGGAGGGCATGCAGCATAGGGCTACAAAAATGATCATGATACTAGGGGAGTTGCCATACGAGGAAAGGTTGAAAGAGCGTAACGTGTACTCACTGGAAGACAAAAGGGTAAGAGGGGACATGATAGAGACCTTTAAATACTTGAAAGGTGTAAACAAAGTCAGGGAAGGAGGATTGTTCTGCTTAAAGGGGGGAAGGGTCACTAGGGCACAGCCTGAAGTTGGATGGGGGGAAGGTTTAGGAGGGAGACGAGGAGGCACTACTTCACAGAGAGAGTGGTGTCAGGTTGGAACACACTACCGGAGGAGTTAATCACTCAAAGGACAGTGGATAGCTTTAAGTAGGGATGGGATAGAGTCAGGGGCAGGGTTAGTGCAGACAAAAACACAAAGGGGGGAAGGACCGGAAAACAGGAGGAAGAGAGAGCTTTGCGTGATGCTGGGGCAGTGGCAGTGATTTGAAACTAAGAGCTGCACAATCGGGCAGACTTGATGGACCTGTGGACCTTTTTCCCCTGTCAATTTTGTATGTTCTTATCTATCAAAGGACACCGGAGCTCAGTAGATGCAAAAAAATCCTTATTTATTCATCCATTTAAAATATCAACATTTCATCTACATCAGGCATAGCCCAACATGTTTCGAATCCTAGATCCTTTATCAAAGGCTAAAGATCACTTAGTCACATGTATCTTAAATACCAAAATTCGTAGTGACATCACCACAGCGTCATGGAAAAACATTTTAAAATGGCTGGCTGTTGGTTTAATTGAATAATACATATTCTTGTCTGAAATCAATCAAAAACCACAGCAAACAAGACAAACACACATAGGCACATAAAAACACATCTAAAAAACTCTGTGCAAGCAATCAGCATGGAATAAAGTACTTATGGGATAAAGTGCATAGGGAATAAAGTGCAAAAGGCAACATATATACATTTTCCAAAACAGAGATAAAAAAAGTGCAACTCAGCATATAATCAAAAAGCCTTTATCTGTCTTCCAAATATGGTTTTAATTCCAGTCCTGCATTTAAGCCTAGATTTTTGTTTGCTTTTAGCCTTTAAATTCATTCATTTTTTTTTTCAGGATTTTATTTCTATAGTTACTGCCCTTTGGGTTCTGGAACACCTTCTCTATGCCTGTAAATTTAAATCTGTGCACCTGACTATTATTTGTTTCTAAGATATGTGCAATCGTCGCATAGGACAGATCTCCCTTTTCTATTGCATGGATAAGTTCATTCACTCTTCTTCTAAATTGTCTTTCTGTTTTGTCCACATAGAATGATGTGCAACTGCACTGTGCGAGATAGATGTGATTAACTGTCCTATCTCATTTTATTTATTTATTTATTGATTTGGAAAAGTCCTTTGAGCGCAAGCTCTTTTACAAAGGTTCCAGGTCATAGATTGCAAAACAAAGTACAATAGGAGAAAGCAAAGGTACATTACAGTGAAGGATACAGTTTGGATTCAGAACTTACAGAATAACTCAAAACATAGGTACAGGTTAAATGACAAGAAAAACACTTTATGAGGGTGTGGGGGGATAAGCAGTCACAAAGTGCCTTGTCAGTAGTTCAGAGAGATGGGGATAGCTGGCAGTGGGGTGAAGAAAGGAGGTATGAGAGAGGTATGTACTGTGGTGGAGGTGAAGGATGGGGGAAGAAGGGTGATAAGGTATAGAGAGAAATGGTGGGGTAAGGGGAGGCTAAGTGGAGAGGTCATGCTAGAGTAAAATGGTGGGGTGTGAGGGGGCATGGTCAGGCAGCCTGCATTAGTAGTGACTGTTAGGGAAATTCACGGGACTGTGAGTTGGGGGAGGGGGAGTGGGGTGGCGGGTGCCGAAGGAGCATGACACAAACTGATTGCTGGGGCAAGTCATGAGAAAGGACAGAGGGAGGGGGTACCTGAGGCCTGCCTAGTGCTTGCTGGGGGGCAGAGAGAGCAGGTGTGGCTGGACTCAGGGACAGGTACACTTAGAGAGTGTTATTAGGTTCTGTTTGAGATCAGTTTTGAATTGTGCCAGACAACTGGTAGCCAAGAGGTGCCCAGGGAGTTCATTCATCCATTGCCCAAGTGAGGTACGACAGAAGGTGATAGCCAAGGCCCCTCTAGTCCTCCCTCTGGTGACCTGTAACAAGTTGGCTGCCTTGGATCAAATTGCCTACACATGGTGGTGTTTTACCCAATAGAGCCTTCTTCCCTAGGATGCAAGTCTGGAATTTGACCCTGTTTCTTAATGAAAGCCAATTTGCACATTCGTACAGAGTACAGGTGTGAGTGCCACGCTCAGCATCCAGGGTAAGTCTGCAGGCTTTGTTGACTACATTCTGAACCCTCTTGAGTGCTGTAACCATTGCTGCCCCATAGACCACTAGTCCATAGTCAACAGTAGATATAATTGAACTGTGGACTGAGAGGTGGAGGGCCCCCAGAGAGAGGTATTGTCTGTGCCTGTACAGGACACCAATCTTGGTACTGATTGTCTTGACCAGAGAGTCAATATGGCGTGCAGATGTGAGTGTATCATCTATTATGACCCCCAGATACTTGAACAAGTGGACTTGTTCCAGCAGCTCACTGCACAAGTTGGAGATGATGAGGGGGTGGTGCTTATTTTTGTTGTGGGGGCTGGACAGAAGCATGGCCTTGGTCTTCTTGTAGTTTAGTAGCAGCTTATGACTGCAGAACCAGTCCTCGAGTTTGGAGAAGGAGTTCTGCAGCTCAGATTGTAGGGCAGCCTGAGACGTGCTGCTGCTTAGGATCACAGCATCATCTGCATATAGTATGAGTTTGGTGTCACAGGCTGTGGGAAGGTCATTTAAGAAGAGGCTGAAGAGTAGGGGCCCAGTATTGATCCCTGAGGTACCCCTAATGATACCTCTCTTGTGCTGGACACTGTTTGCCCAATTTTGACACATTGATTTCTCTATATCAGGTAGTCTTGGAACTAGCAAAGGGCATTGGGCACCACACCCATGTTTCACAGTTGGGTCAGTAACAGGAGGTGGTTGATTGTATCGAAGCCTTTAGTGAGATCAATAAAGACAGACCCCCACCAGTTTGCCTTCATCCAGGGCCTTATGTGCATAGCTTGTGTAGTCCAGCAGGGCAGTGGTGGTACTGTGATTTTGTCTGAAGCCATGCTGGTTGGGGCATAGTAGATTATACTTATTGAGGTAGTCGATGAGTTGACCTGACACAATCTTTTCCAGTGCCTTGGACGAGGAGAGAGGATCGAGATGGGTCTGTATTTGGCTACCAGAGACTTGTCACCTCCTTTATGCACTGGCGTAACTAGGGCCTGCTTCCAAATCACCAGGAATTGGGCCTGGGCCAGGGACTTATCGTACAGTGTGGTAATGAGCACTATAAGAACGTCCAGGGTGAGGGATAGAAGTTTCATGTCTACCCCATCATTGCCCAGTCTGGTCTTACCTAGTATTTTCTTACAACTTCGCCCTTTGCTTTCACTTGTGAAGTTTTTGCTCGTAGTTATATGTTTACATGTCATGCGTTTTTTACACAGAAAACAACCTTTAATATTGCCCAACCATGTCACATTTTGGCTCTGGCTAAAGTGACTCCTCACCAAACTATCTTTTAATGTGGGAGCCCGTCTGTATATGACATGACTGGGGGTGCACTCGCAAGTGTCTACAACCCTCTATCGCTCACCAGTACCTGCCAGTGTGTTTTGATCTCACGCACTGCATTTCTTGCATGTGCAGAGAAGATCGTAGTGTAATGGAACTTGTTACTTACATTCTCTTGCCTAGGTGTATCACTAAGTAATGTTACTCTGGCTTTTGTGTGTCCAATGTGCGAGCTTCTTCTACTGTGTTGCTTGAATAGCCCCTGTTAAGTCACCTGTGACTTAGACCTTACACTCCGTTCTCGTACGACTCTTGTGTGTTACAATTTCTTTTCACCCTAAGGAACTGTCCCTTAGGGATATTTTGGACCGTATGGTGTGGACGGCAACTGAACACCGAAAGTAGTGTGTTGGCATCCTCATCCTTTCTATAAAGGTCCGTATTCATTCTTCCTGTTTAATCTTTTTTTACCTTGAGGTGCAGATAGTTAATCTCTCTCTATCACTAACTGTATAGTTAAATCTGAGCCACTCGCTAGTGCCATGGAGGAAATAGATAATCTCCTCGAGAGTCTCGGCATCTCCCTTCCAGATGAGTATGACGTCATCTATATATCACTTCCACATAACTATACTGGCATAATAGGGATTGATTTGTTCCTGATAGATGACATCATGCTCCCATTTTGCAACATATAGATTTGCCGCCAGTGGGATGCAAGTAGCCTCCATGGCAGTCCCCTTGATCAAGTGGTATAAATTGCAAGCAAAAGTAAACACATTTTTTGTTAATGCATGTTCCAATCATTTTAACAACAATTCTGTAGGGGGTCTAGTGCCCCTTCCCCCACCTCTTGATTCAGAAAGAATGCCACAGAATCGAGTGCACCCTCATGTGGCACACTCGTATAGAGTGCCTCTATGTCAAGGGTTACTAACAAACAATCATTTTCAATTTGTAAAGAGTCCAGCACATTTAAAATATCCTTTGTATCTTTTGCCATGTCACACAGGAAAGAGTCCACGCTCTGAGAAATGGGCTCCGTAAGGAAGCCCAGGTCACTCACTATCAACCATCCCAGGGGTTTCTCTTGGTTCTTGTGCACCTTCGGTAACACATGGAAGGTTGCTTTTATTGGTTAGTCTGTCTGAAATAATTTCTTTGTGGCTTCACTGATGGTACCTTCTTTATAAGCCATACTTACAGTCTCATCTATGCAGAATTTAAAGTCCCAGGTTCGGTCACTGTTTATTTTTTTATAAAACCTCTCATCATTCAATTGCCTTTCAGCTTCAGCTTTATAATCCTCCATGGTCATCAAAACAATACATCCCCCCTTGTCTGCCTGCATTAGGATGAGATTATTGTCATTTTGCAGTTTGTTCAAAGCCTCTCTCTCCGCATTGCTAAGATTATTAAATTTAGGATGAGGCAGGCTGTCACATAGGTTGGCTAAGTCCCTTTTACATAATTCCTTAAAAACAGTAACTGCTGGACAAAGGGGTGTGGGGTTAAAAACAGACTTTGGTCTAAATGTAGGGAGATTGGGGCATTGGTTTTGTTGTATACCATCTTCTTGCTTCGTAGCCAAGAACTATCTGAGATTAAGTTTTCTGCACATTAGCTGTAGATCTATGATGGTTTGTACTTTGTTAAAAGGGTTAGTGGGTGAAAAACTTAGACCTTTGTGTAACAGTTCAAGCTCCACTTGTGATAGTACATGTTTAGATAAACTGATAACTTGTATAGAGTCATTTCTTACTTCCGGCAGCCCCTGAAGTTGTGCCTGTTGTTTGTCCGTCTTAATCGGCCATTGCCTCATCATCTGTTGTGGCCATCATTTCCTCCCCCTCCGTACTCTCTTTCATCGTGGTATTGGGCTACTTCTCTCTAAATGGTTAGCCTGGGGCTCCATTGGGGTTCCGGTTGTTGTTGTAATGGGAGTTCGGTTCCCGTTTATCCCCTGTATAAAAAAGGATCCCGGTGTACATCTTCTACCTCAGATTCACTCCCCTCCGTACTAAAGTTAAAAAAAACATGCCTTGACCTTTCTAGTGTACCTTTTCTAGTGTCCTTCTTCCAGGAATAGACTCTATCCAGTTCATAGTCCCCTTTGTCCCATATAAATTTTACCTGTTTTGCACTTTTTAGTTCTCTGTCCAATTTGGAGATAGATTCGTGCAATTTTTTGTTGAAAAAGTCAAAATTATCACGGTTCTTGAATTATAAAACCTCTTTTTCTCATTTCCTGAATTCCTCTCTAAGCTGGCTTTCATGTTCTTTACTGAACTTTATTCTTAGCACCATTAGTTTAATGCTTGCTTCACTGAGGATTCTTTCCCACTCCCGCATGAAAATCTCATTTTCCATTCCAAAGACTGGGTCCGTGATGATCTGTAGTCCTCTCGGGATCTGCTTAACTTGTATGTATGCTTCCATATTTGATACATTCCAAAATATCTTTCTCAGCTGGTGAGTCAGTCTCTCCAACCCTTTAAAGCCCTCCCATAGTGAACATGTTTCAGGGGCAGATTATTTGTTTCACTGTCTTCTAGTAGAAAAGGGTTGGCTGTGTCTCCTGCTGCCCTTTAATATGCCATCTCTAACTCCCCAGGTCCATTAGGATTCTGGAAAATATACCTCTAATCTGGGACATGTCTGTCTATTCTAGCATCCAAGCTAGTGGCCCTCTTGGTGGAGAAGTGGTGCTGCTGTGAGGAGGAGGAAAAGTTCACTAAATGTCGGGTGCTGCATATTTAGTATAGAGAGAGAATCAGCTGAAATGCGATACAGACTATTGCATTAGGTTTACCGACTGGTTCCAGATGTCAGTGGATGGCTTTGCAAACAGGTGTTAGGTGCAGAGAGCTGCAAATCTAAGCAGACATTTTCTTTAGTGGCTGTCTAGTGTGCTCATTCTTTCTGTTTAAAAAATTATGCTTATTTTTGCAGTCACCCTAAATTGGTAAAGGGTGGCCTTGCTTATGGCATAAACTCATGAAGTAGTTCCAATTACTGGCTGACTCACTTCACTAGAATATTGTCCCCCATTATCTAACTTGGTTCAGAGAATCCATTCATGATACCAGATTGGTGTTCTTTATGGAGAGCGTTGGAGAGTGTCAGTCTTGAGGAATAGTACAACAGTTAAAGACAAATGGAAATATAGAATGTGCTTTGCATCTTCCAAGAATCAGTCTTCACCATTTATTCCCACTTATGAGTCAGAGGGTGGAGACACTAGGACCCTGCATGAGCAAATCTTTTTGCAGGGAGGCAGCCAGCCACAGCTACTGAGCACTTACCTATGCATCCCCATGTGGTATCAAGCACCAGCCAATAACTGTTGCCTACTCCCTAAGTTACCTTAGTTCTGTTCTTCCTGCCACTGAGTGTACCCTGTGGGAGTGACAGCACCTTGGTTCTACTGCAGCTGTCATTTCTAAGTGTGTCACCACTATTATTCTTTTTTCTTTCATGGTGCCCCTTGTGTTTATCATTTTCTGTGATGCCAAAGTCAGAGGAAAAAAATGGGTCTAAGTCATCAAAGAAAGACCAACAGCCTCCCATTATTGCATCAGTGCCCCTGTGGGAAACTCATGGCTGCTCAAAAGTGGCATTAGTGCTGTGAAGCCTGCCTTGGTCCAGAGCACAATATAGATGTGTGCGTAGCCTGCTTCTCGATGGACCATCACACTTTGGAGGAATGCATGGTGAAGTGTGGTCGTCCGATACCCAACTTTGAAGGCAGGTTTTACAGGCATGCAACCAAGGCAAGGACTTCAGGATTTTCCCTGGAGCCTCTTCCTGGGACATCAGGGTCCTCGTTGACCTCAACATGCTGAGGTGTTGCAGCCCCTGGTGGTTGGGTCTATGGGACAGCTGGATCCTTTTGGACAGCCAGTTGGGCACCCTCCATAGTCTGTGTTGAGCAGCAGACATCCCCTGTGGTGAGGCCACAGCTATACGCTTGGTCTACATTGGTGGACACCTCTGAGTTATTGTCTGGCATCGCCCTTGCAGTTGTCGTTGCTCCTGGTGGCAGTAGCACCAGAGATAATGCTGGGCCCCCATCTGATACCGTTTGCGATATCAGAAGAGGAACCAGCATCAAGGCTGTTCATCATCCTGCTGTTGAGGTTGTTACTTCCCCTGATGTTGCTAGTGATGCTGAGGAGTGTAACAAAGCCAGCCGTGGTGAGGGACGCAGTGATGGCCATTGGTGTTGGTCCTGTGTCTGGCACCGGCAAGACACTGGTGATGATATCATCCCTGAGATCATCAACAGCCATTGCGCTGTTCACGGCACATGGGGTGGGAAATGTTAAAGTCAACACCAAGCCTAGTACTGAGGGCAGTGCTGACCCTGATGATGGGGATGAACCTATCTTTGAGGTCGTCGTCAGCTCTAAGCTCAGGGATGGAATCGGCATTGGCTTGGAGTCTGAAGGAGGCCTGGAGATGGAGTTCATCCCTGGGCTGCTAGTGGACTCCACCACCAGTAAGGATTAGGGCTGCCTTTTGGGGACAGCACGGCTCCTCTTTCCTCACTTGGGAGTTCCCCCCACAGGCACTGATTGGGTCACTTCTGCGATGTAAGAGGACTCATTTTGGGTAGCTCTGCCAGGCCCTCCCTTTGGGCGAGGCCCCTGCATAGTTCCGTAGCCCAGAACAAGGCCATCAAAACCATGAGTCTTGCGCCCCATGGGGCCTCACTGGTTTATGGAAAGGTTGCTCATGTTTATAGGCCCCGAGGGACCACTGATATGGGATCAATACAGGAAGTTTGTTGGAGCCTTAGATAGTTTTCATAGCAACTGTGACCGGGCCCAGTTTGGGCCCTTTTCGACACCAACAGCCCCTGGGGTCAGTGTCTCATCTCCTTTGATGACCTCCTCAGAGAGCAGTGAGTCATCCTTTCACCTGCCTTGAGCTGCTGAGCACACTTTGCACCAGCTATTCTTCATGGAGAGTCACCAGGTGCGTGACATAACCACTTACACAAGTTGCAATCTGGCAGCCCTGCCGTTGGAACTCCTTGGAGTTCCCAGTGTCAGCACAGTTGTCGTTTCTTCATGGCCTTAGGTCTTTGAGGAGGCATCTAGAGCAGTGTGGAGGTGTCTCTTCTCTTGTCCAGTCATTCCCAGGGACCTCCTTGTCTGGTATTGTGCACCCGCAGGGTACATCACCCCGCTTTAGGGCTTGAGGTACTGCAAACCCTATTGGGGCTGTGACATTTCCTGCATGATTGACCTCCAGAGGCAAACTCCCCTCAGACAGAGGCCCTTGACAGGATGGAATTTACCTCTTCATGCGCCTGCATGAGCATCTCTCTACACTGGCACATTTGGTGACCTTTAGTCATTACCTATGTCTGCAGCTAAGTCGGCTCATAGCTGCCATGCCTCAGAGTGAATCAGTCAGGCAAGTCAGTGACCTTTCTGCTCAGAGCTTGGAGGTAGCTTTGCATCAGACAAGGGCATCAAACTGATGGCAAATAGGTGGCCTCCAGCCTAGCAGGAACTGCTCTCTGCATCAGGCAAACAGCATGGCTTTGCATCTCCTGGCTGATACCTTTGGCCCAGTGTAAGGTGGTTAACATACATTTCCAAGGGGCTCATTCATCTACCCCAGGGTCAGGTGGGAACTGTCAGAGAATCCTTCTGCTCCTGTGCTACAGGAGCCCCTGTCCTCAGGTGTTCTCCCCCACTCAGAGGGCTAAGGGGATCTGTTACCCTCAGGGTGAGCCAGCTTCTCTCTAAGAAGAAGGCACAGCTTGGTACTCAAACCTGTAAGTGGGAACCAATGGTAAATAAATATTGATTCTTAGAAGATGAAAATTATGTACTTACCATAACTGCTGATGCTACAGAATATCTTCAACATCGATTACCACACCCATCCACCATCCCCTTCTTTATCAGAGTCAGGGCCTCTGGGCAGCTCTCCCTTCAGTGCCAGCTAGCACCACAAGTGCTGGAACATCTCTCCAGTTACACTGTCTTGGACTATCCCTCAAAAAATATAACAAGGGCATTGGGGGCTCATTTTTGGATCCCATCCTCCACCCAGAAACAAAAATAACTTAAAATTGGGGTGAGGGTCCTTCTATGACCCTCATGCCAACCAAAAAAAAAAGGGGAAGGGAAGTTAACTCCCTTCCTTTATTTTTGTTTCTCCTCCTTCTCCCTGCCAGAGGTATATTCCTTTCTTGGAGTATATCCCTTTTACTTGCTAAATGTAATCTGTGCCTCTGGGCACTATCCAGTCTAACTCCACTTGGCAGTTGCGCTGCCTTTAGGAGGTGCTATGAAATGGACTGAGGTAAGTACACTAGCTCTTACGTAGGGTACATTCCTGTGATTGCAGGAGAAGGGCATTTCCTCTCGTATTACTTTCTATGTCTTTATTTATTTATAATGTATGGGGAGCTCTTATTATGTATGGCATGCTGCTGTCTAACAATCTTGTAATCTCACCGATCTGTCGTCAGTGCTATAAACCTTGCTTGCCTTCATCAGATCAGTGAGATTACAGGATGGAATCCAGTCAGGTGCGCTGAATTCTAGCACCCGAATGTTGGTTGTGCCACCATGATTGGTTTAAACTGTTCAACCGAAGTCCACGAGCAGCAAGTAAGAGCTTTCCCCGTTCTGTCCTGAAAGTATTACTCTTGTGACCCCATACACTATAAAAGACAATGGCTGGGTTTATGAAGTTTACCGCGTTTAAAAACCCATCTCGCAGGTTGTCATGCTGATGAACCTCCCCAGCTCGGGCCTCCCCGAGATTAAGGTCAGCCTGGCAACTGCTCGAGGGGTTTACAACATGGTAAACTTCATAACTCCAGCCGTTATCCTCTATATTTATTACAGTCTTGGATTACAGCCTTTGAGCTAAAAGCTCATTTACAGAGGTTCCATGTCAAGAAATAGACAAGCCAAAAACAGACACATTTGACATAATAAGGTAGTGATGACATGCACATTAACATATACTCACAATTAGCTATAGTAATTCACAATACAAAAACAATAAGTACAACACAATGTTTTTAACAGGAGAAGCAATACTTTTTACAAGATATAACCAGTTATATGGAGCAGGGAAAGTAAACAGGTTCAATTTGGTGAAGCAGCAAAGCCAGTAACCTTAGTCAAGAAGGGGGGAATTGGTGGGGGTTGGGGTGGGGGAAGGGGTGATAGGAAGATGAGGAAGGAAGGAGTTATTAAGGTAGGAGCAAAGTGGTTCAAAGGGTAGAGTAGGGGGTGTGCAGGAATTGTATAAGATGGGGGAAGGTGGTAGAAGGGTGTTAGGTAAAAAGCAGGGGAGAATAAAGAGTTAAGATAATCAGGACTAACCTAGGCCAGATTACAGGTTAGTGGAAGCAAGTACACTTCTTTAGGCTTGTGAGATGTGAGCAGAGTTTTGATTTAAAAGGTCCAATTTTGGACTCGGTAGGTCACTTGAGAGAGAGTTGAGCCAGTTTGGGGACAAACACTATAGAGCTTACAGAGGTTGTTGTCTGACCCACTGGTTAGCCTAGCTGCTGCAGCAGGGGTTAAGCATGGACTGAAGCCTGGCTGGTGCCAGGCCAAGGATAGTCTTTCTGGCTAGAAGACATGACTGATATCGAATTCTGTTACCTAGATCTAGCCAACCTGAGAGCAAGTAGAGGTCACAGGTTTGGGAAAGGTGTGAGGCACCCAGGACTAGTCTGCAGGCTTTATTCAGTGTTAAGGCAATCTTTTTTTTAAGGTTGTGTCAGAGGCCGCACTATAGATGACTAGGCCATAGTCTATTATAGAAAAGACCAAACTGTTTCTGGTGAGTTTAAGGGCTTCTTCTGTAAGGCAGTGCCTATGTCTATAGAGTTGGCAGATTCTCCTATTAACAGACCTAGCGACTTGGTCAATGTGTAGTGAATAAGAGAGGGAGCTGTCCAAGGTAACCCTGAGATATTTGAAGTTTTGGACCATTTTGAGAGTTTCAGTTTGTTTGTTTCCTTAGGGATGCCTGGGGAGATGTCAGCCTGTTTTTGATGGTACGCCCATTTTCTTCCCCTGTGCCAGCTGGGTTGTTAGCCCACTAACCTTAGGGATGTCTGGGGACATGAGCACATCTTGACTCCTTTGGGCAGTGTAGTCCTACACCTGCACATGCACCTGGACTATTGTCTTCTCTAACAAGGGTAGAAAGGGATGTATTGACTAGCTAGCCAATCAGTCCTCTATCTGGTAGCACGGGGTTGTTTTTTACCCAAGAGTCTATGTATTCATTCCTATTCTGGCACATTATGCCACCTCAATTACAAGGGAGTCCCAGTTCTGGGCATTCCCCCATTATCCTCTTTAAGAGCCACATGCTTCAAGGTTGCCACGTTTAAGATCACTAACCAACTCCTGTCTGGCTAGTGGTGTGAGGCTCTGGCTGTATATCCAACTACCCCTTTGTGACACCTAGTGAGTCCAGTTTCCTCTGTTTAAAGGTTGGTAGCTGGATTTTATCTTGTTGTTTATATTCCTGTATCATTTGCCTATACCTGTGGCTAGGAAACCTCTTAGCCCTCTCTCTCTGGTTTTACTCCACTATGTTTCTCTCCTGGTGAACAGAACTTGGGTAACTGAGGAAGCCGACAACAGTTATTGGCTGGTGTGTGACACCACATGTAGGTGCACGGGCTTTGTACTCAGTAGACATGGTCATCTCCCTTCCTGCACAAATACTTGCTTCAGCAGGGTTCTAGTACCTCTGGCCCCAGACCACTAAGTGGTAATCAATGATGAAGATATTCTGAAAGACTGACTATTATAACTGCAGTACATAATTTTCATTTTTTTTCCACTGCTGAGGTGGTATATAATAAGTTACCCTTTATTTAAAAAAATAATGCTAAAGTGCACCACTACATATTCAGATATAATGCATCATATCTCATGCATTTCTTGTGCCCTTCCAGTTGTCTGTATCTGTTAAATTATGAAGTATTAACTGTACGCATCCCATTGGAGCATACTGTATGGTGTAGTGACTGTTTTTTTCTTTGTAATCTCCCAGGTCATGTCTGAAAATCAACATTTGCTGCTCACCAGTCCTTCACCAGGCACCTGCTAGCCCACTGAACCTGCTCCACGGCCACTAGACTCCTTAGCCAGCTCACCAGCCCTTGACTGGGCACCTGGTTGTTGGTGGCGTGGCTAGCTAACCTGCCACCTGCTAAACCTGCTTCACAGCAGCTAGACTCCCCAGCCAGGTACGGACCAGGTACCAAGCCCGGTATTTTCATATGTCAGCACTCTCAAGCCACTCATCTCTGATTGGCTGCCTTCTCACTCTGGTGCTTTCTGATTGGTGCACCTACAAGCCCTAGTCTCAGAGCACTGAACTGCAGTTTTTGCTTGCTCTGGTCCTAAACATTTTGCTTGCTCGAATACTAATGCCTTTTTTACTTTTTGTCTCGCCCACCCTCCCTGGCCCTAACCTCTATTAAAAGCACACAAATTCTGCCCTGTACCACTCCACCCTCTTCCCCTATTGGCTACACTAGCCTCAAGCCAGACTATAGCTACTTAACCTCTTCACTCACTTCTCTTACCTCCTGCTACCCTCACTCTTCTCTAGCCCTAAGGACTACAAATGGAGCCCTGCTTACTCAACCTGCTGCTATTTATCCCTTCCTGTAACAATGCTGTCTATCCATGCCACCCAGACTATCTTTCATCCTCCTCTCCCTCCCATCCCCTCACTTGCTCAACAACTCCACACCCCACTCATTCCCTTCTTACCCCACTGCCTCTCTTACCCCTGCTATACTGTAGTAATAACTCACACCCTACTACTTCAATTGGACCCACTGCTCTCCCAGACTTCTGCCCCCTCTACACCACGCACACACTGTTTTGTGTCTCTTTAAATTCCAACTCACTATTTTCAGCTACCTACCCAACTCCCCCAAAATGTCTAGTCAAATTTGGTTTAGGAGTACCAAGCTACACTTCATCATTATCTCTGTCCTTCTACTCTCCGCAGGCGATATAAATTCTAACCCTGGCCCTTCACTCACTAAAACTACCTCCCCTTCCACTTTCCCCAGCCCGCTTTCCTCCTCAACCCCTACCGCCCTACCCCAAGGTCTAAAGATCCTCCACGTTAATATTCAGAGTCTTCTCCCCAAACTGGACCTGCTGCACCCTCTTGTTGCTTCTACTTATCCTGATATATTAATAAATAACGAGACATGGCTAACAAAAAAAGGTCCCAGATGCATCTGTAACCCCTTGTTCAGTGGCGTCATGCCCATAGGGCCCGAGGGGGCATGTGCCCCCCCAATATTGTTGTGAAGGCTATTTGAAAAGAATGTGTTTCATTTTTAATTTTTTCAATGGTCCTACATGCCCCCCCAAAAAAATTGTGTTTTTCGACGTCTTTTGTGTGTGTGTGGGGGGGTCCGAATCAAAGACTGACTGTTTGAGAACAGCGGTTTAAAAAAATGTATTTGCTCCCACTGGGCTGGTGACTGCATTCAGGGTTGAGCGCCTGTAAAGACACAGAGAGAGGGGCAGTCACAACAGACAGTTGATTGGCTGCTGGCTGGCAGTTACCACCAATCAACTGTCTCTACAACAGAGGCACGAAGAAACAGCTCGGGACGCACGGCAAATTGTTTTTTTTTCATTTTGTTGTCATCTGATGTCCGTCCTTCAGTTGAGCGACTGCTCGAGTCCGGACGAGTTATCAGACAGTTGGCAGGCACTAAGAGAGTACATTCAGTCGAATTGGGTCACGGGTGTGAGTGTTCCCATCCTCTGAGACCACTAGAACAGCTGCTTGAACCTGCTTCCTAGTTTAAAAAAGGTCAGTGCCATGGGGGAATGGAGGCAGTTTGGTCCAGTGGTTAGAGCACTGCTGTGAACCTGTGGGAGGGTTAAGCCAGTTGGTTTTTGAAAACAAAAGCACAGCATGTCTGATCACTCCAAATGTTAAGAGCTGCAAGTATATGCTGTTCCCTCAAAAATGCATTACAGTGGCTAAGTCCACGAAGTACTGAATCTGCAAAAATCAGCTGAAGAAAATAATCTACAAATTTTGCTTGCTTTTTAGCGATTAGCTTAGTTTTTTTTCTTCTATATTTGCCATTTTGAATAGCAGGAGTTGAATAAACTTTATTCTGAAACTCATTCTGGTCAAAATGTTCTCACATTAGCAAAGGATCCATATTATGTTACTCTGTGTGCTTTTATGACTTAACGGAGATATGCTGTTATTTCATATGAGATCCCCAACTTTTGTTTGGTAAGTTTCATAGCCCTAATAATAATAATAATAATAACAACAATAATAATTAATTTTTATTCATGAGAAACAGACCATAACACTAGAAACAGATAAACCATCTGAGTCAGGGACTCATTTATGATGATTCTAATAGATCATTTCCAGGCATGTTCTAGGAACACAGGGCAGTTAAATGACTGGCATGAATCAAACCCAGGTCTGCTGGATGCACCAAGCTCATTCAAAGCTTGTTACTCTATCCTCTAGGCTGTACTGCCTGCCAGCCCATCCTACCTTCCAGTCATCCCACTCTACCAGTCTTTCACTCAGGAGGCTAAAACTTACATATGCCTTTTGTCTGACTGATGGGCATTCCCTCATCCTTCCCTTGCTGACAGAGCTCATCCTTGGACCCCACACTGCTATGTACCCATCAACATGAGGGCCAAAACCATGGTGCCTTCTGAAACCAATTCCAGCTGGAGCACGGACATGCAATGACCTGTGTGCAAAACAGTGGTAAAAGGGCCGAGACAGCTGGGAAGGGTGGCATCTGAAATGGGAATACAGTGAATGGTCCCTGATCTCCAGCTGAGAGTGATACACTAGTAATCAGGGTTACTATTCTGGCAGCAAAAATTAGACACTTTTCCTGAATGCTGTTATGTGCTTCGAGCAGACTTGTGCATTCCCATGGTTTTTGTGCATGCTGGAAATAGTTGGGACCCAGAAGCTCCTTAAGTACCACTGAATCTTTTTTGTGTACACCCTGGCCATCATGAAGTGGCCACTATGGTGACTACTACTGTCACTGAGGCGATAAGCCCAAGAATGATTGCTCATCCACATTTATTCTATGTATGCACTGTGTGAATGTCTATGTTTCATTCTGACGTGGAGCCTTTGGAAACGAGTCTATGACTCAAAGTGTTGTAATTCCGATTTCCTAAATAAATACAATAATAAATAAACAATCATAAGAACCCTGGTGGTGTCCTATGCTCACTTGAAGGTGGCAACACTGGAAACCAGACTGTAGGCCTTTGAAGTAGAAGAAAGTTCCCATTCGGTTTCCAGTTGTGCTTATGAAGACCACAACTGGATCATTTTACATTTGGCATCTTTAGAGAAACCCAGGCTTTCTGTCAATTAGGGTTACATATGAACATACAAACTTAGGAAAGAAAGACCTTGAGTACTCCTCCCCAGCAATTCAGATGGAATACCCCATCTCCCAGATTTTAAGGTCCTTATCTAGTTTAGCTTTAATTTATTTATTTATTGGAATCTGGATAACACCTTTGAGCTAAAAGCTCGTCTACAAAGATTCCACATCGTAATGCAATAGACAAGGTATGTAGACATTATAAAACAGATAGGGGTATATACAGCAGGCAAGTACATTATGGTATATACAGATACAGATTCAAGCAAGTACAGTTAAAATACATCAGGTAGGAGAAGTCAACTATATTGCAACAGTACTAAGAGCATACCTAAGGTGGACAAGCAATTTATAGTGGTAGCTGAGCTTTAGCGCATGCAGGTAGAGTTATGGAGAGTCAGAAGTAGTGGTGACCAAAGGAGGGGGAGAACAGAATAGATGAGAGCAGGGGGAGGGTTGGGGCAGAGACAAAGGGGGTGACAGAATAAGGGGGTTGAGTGGTCAGAGGGGTGGGATTGGACAGGAATCTACCCTAGATTACCGTAAGTAGGTGATAGGGCAGGGCTGGATGATGTGTGGGGAGCTTGAAGGGAGAAAGAAGCAGTGTAAACCAATGACCTAGCTGGGAAGGAGGTGGAGGTAGTGCAAAGTAGGTTCAGGTTGTTAGGGAAGATCTGCAGGGAGGAAACATGTTTGCTGGTCTTCTCAGAGGTGATACCAGCAACAAGGGCCAGCACAGCCAGGAAGAGAAGAATAGAGAGTTTAATTGCTGGCTTAGGAAATGGTGCAGGGAAAAGGGGTTCATCTGTATTGGGAACTGGAGGGAAACCTGGTCAAACAATGCACTCTTTTTACAGGGTAGGCTACATCTCAGTACAGAGGAACTGAGGGTACTCCAGGACAAATTGGGGGGATAGATAACTACTACACTTAAGCAAGCAATAATACCCGACAGGGTGGGTGGTATTGGGCAATATTGAACTGCCCAGGGGTGTAATGGCGGAGGGCCTTATAGCCCCTGGAAGGTCTGGTATTGCCCATACCGCCCACCCTTGAGGGTATTATTGCACTTAGAAAATGGGCTAAAGGTGAAATTTTTAAACCATAAAAAAATACATAAACGTTAATAAAAAAACCACTTAAAATTAACTTTGTGGTAAAGTAGTCCTGTATTGGAACAGTCACCATTGAAGGGCACTGCTGTGTTTTTGAAGTTTCTTTCCTGTTGTCATCTTCTCCAGCTGAAGCCTGCTTGCTGCTTTGTCTGCCCCCCCCCATACATACACTTAATTTTATGAGCACTGAGTTGGAATGGGGGAAAGCAGCCTGCTGTGTTTTATTCATTCAGGTAGTTTTTTTTTCCTCATCATTTTCAGTTGAAGCACAAGTCTGTGGCAAAAGTTTCAAAGTGCTCTGTGTGTTGAGATTGAGTGGTACTCTGCAACTCAGGACAGTTATATTGGTTAAAAAAAGAGTAGTCTCTTGTTTCAGCAGTTTTATTTTGGGGTTTCTTTATAGACACAGAGCACCGTGTGAACGAATGGGAGAATAGTATGAGCCACACTAGCATAATTCTTTGGGGAACCACAGCTTTTATCTTCACAGTGTTTTCTATTTGGTTTCAAGAAACGAGGCAGTATTTTGTGGATGGTGCATTATATTTTAAAGTAAGAGAACTGCAGTGGAGTTGTGGGTTGAGTTTGAGGGCAGGCGGGACGCAAGTACAAGTCCCTTGCTAACAGAGTGAGAAATGACAAGTGGTGCCATCGCTCGGACACTGGACATTACTGTGGAGCTGTAAGCCACAGTGTAGGTACAGAGCAGCTGGATTAATTGTGATATTACTGAAACAAAACAGAACTGTTCTTTATGTGTGTGTTTGCAGTTATGTTGGGCATTGGGCTGCTCGCTGAGTCACGGGGGGGCACAGCTGTTCGTTACTGGAGACCTGGGTTTGAATCCCACAGCTGCCTAGGTGCATACTGTGTGATCCTGAGCAAGTCACTTAACTTCCTTGTACTCCTAGGTCACATCTAGAGACAAGCTTTGACTTAGTGTGCTACTCCTGTTTAAACAATGTTCCCTTCCCTACTAGAGGGGATATAATGCTGGTTTTCACTTTGGATTTGTGTTTTTAACTTTTTTTATTCAGTTGATCAGTAACGTTACAAGTATGTGCAGGGTACAAATATATAGCATATCCGTTTTGAATTCGTGGTGGTGGTGGTGATCTAGTCACCGCTAAGGACGTGAAAGAATGGTGGCAGTTTGAAAATTATGTGCCCAGTGCTGCAACCAATGAGAAAACAGCTTGGGCACAAGGATACTTCGCTGGCATAAGGTAGAGTTATTTGGGACTTTTTATTTGGTGGGCATCTATTGAGTTAATGTTCCCTCGTGGAATGGGTACCAGCCAATCAAATGCCTCGAAATAAAAAGCCCATTTTCTAATTTAAACTACTGGGGGGGGCAGCGGGTCTCTAATCCCAAAGACTCCAGAAGGACGAGGTCAACAGACTCCCCCACACACTCTGGTAGAAGAGGTCTGGAGGAAGGAGATGGAGGGGGTGAGGAAAAGTTAACAAAGGGTGAAGGGGTAAGGAACAGTTAGCAAGGAGAGGTGGGGGCACACAGAGGGGAGAAATGTGAAAAAAGGAAGAGGGGAAAGGGAGATTGGGTCAGATTCTAGGTGGGGAGTGGTGTCTCTGAATGCGCAGAGTCTTTGAAACAAGATGGAAGACCTGCAGGTGCTATTAGCAGATGGGATGGTAGGCATAGTGGCAGTAACCGAGACTTGGGCCACACCACACCATGACAGGGACCTCGTGACCCCTGGATATAAGGTATACAGGAGTGACAGGGCAGGCAGGAAGCTGGGAGGGGTGGCAGTTTACATCAGAGAGGGAATAACTTGCATGAGGGAGGAGTCAGAGGAGGGGAAGGTGGAGGCATTGTGGGTTCAATTACAGTCCAACAGACAGAGAAAGGTGAGGATAGGGGGTGGTTTACAGACCATCCAGCCAGGATGAGGAGGAGAGGAACAGGGAACTCAGCTCACAAATAATGAAGGCTGCAGGAAAAGGAGAGGTAGTAATAGTGGAGAACTTAAATCTGCCCAGGGTAGACTGGAGCGTACCATTCATAACATGTAGCAGGAGTCAGGTGATCCTGGAAGGGCTGCAGATTAGGTTCCTGACTCAGGGCGTCACAGAACCAACCAGGGAAAAGGCAATCCTTTATCTGGTGCTCATGGATGGGGAGCATGTACAGGACCTAATAGTCAGAGATCCCCTGGCTGGGAGTGACCATTGCACAGTGTGGTTCCAGGTGGATTTGAGCAGGGAAAGCATCCTGACTAAGACCAAAATCTTGGACTTTAGGAGGGCAGACTCCAGAAAAATGGGTGATGTGCTAAGGAGGCACCTGGTGGGCATCAGAGCAGATATGGGGGTGGACCAAAGGTGGTCCATCATTAAGGAAAGAATAATGGTTGTCAGAGGAGTGTGTTAGGCTCAGGGAGAAGACATGTGAGGGCCAAACCACCCTGCTGGTTCAGTTCTGGCTGCCCAGGTAGTAAGGGAAAAGTGGTTAGCCTATATGAAATACAGGAGACTGAGGGAGGTGGATTGGTAGAATTACCTAAGGTTGGCTAGTGCACAAGTAAGGAAGTCCAGCAGGCTGGGGCTCAGAAGGACTATGGAGAGCTGAAGGAATTAAGAAGGAGAAAGCTCTTTTGCTATATAAGTGAGAAAAGGGACAAAAGGAGGGATTGTTAGGTTAAGAAAAGAGATAAGTGGGTGGAGGAGAATTGGGGAGAAGCAGAGATACTAAATGAATACTTCTGTTCCAGAGAGAAGAGGAGCAGGTGGAAGGGGAGCATGGATGTAGTGATAGAGGAGGATAGATGAGGGAGGGGCTGCTGGCATTGCAGGTATACAAATCACCAGGTCCAGACAGAGTACATCCAAGGGTTCTTAGGGAAATGGAGAGGAACTTGCATGGACACTGGCAGGCCTGTTCACTAGTTCAGTGCAGTCAGACATGCTACTGCAGGACTTTAGAATGGCATATGTGGTGTCCCTCCACAAGAGCAGCCCCAAGGATGACCCAAGAAATTACAGACCGGTCAATCTGACTCCAGTTGTATGCGTTAGCAATAATACCCAACAGGGTGGGTGGTATTTTGCTATACAGGACTGCCCAGGGGCATAATGAGGTAACACTGCAAGTAGAATGAACAAAGGGCAAAAACAATTGATAATTTGTCTAACCTATATCAGTATTATGGCACTTAGCTTATTGGGGAACAGCTTTCTGGACTGCTAAAAGTCACCAAAATGCACCATTTGACTTCAGTTTTTCAAAATTTTCCCGGGGGGGGGGCATGCCCCCGGACCCCCTTAGAAAGGTTGAGATTTTGTGCCCCTCCACAATTTCTGACTGCATGACACCCCTGCCCATGTTACACGGGGTTACTCTAATCCCCAGTAAGTCCTAGTGGTAGGCAGGGAAGGCAGCTTGAGAAACTCCAGTTAAATGGGTTTCACACTGTCTCACTCTGTTCTCAGTCTCAGCTGAGACTGAGGGATGACATCACCAATAGAACTTTCGCAGCTGCATAAGCCACATTGGAATCTGCAGCAGAGGGAGTTAGATAGAACGTTGGGAGTTTTCAAAGGGTAGTGTTCAGTTCCAGTTTGCCTTCAGTAAGAAGGGAGTTCAGTTTCCAGTTTGCCTTCAAGTAGGAAGGAGTCAGTGTCCAGTTTGTCTTGAGCAAGTAAGGTGTGCTCAAGTGGTGGAGACCGGGCTATCTGGAGTCTCAGTGCCCCCTCCCGGGATGTAAAAGATCCCCATGCAGATTCCTGGGGCAATCCCCTTAATTCTGCCAAGAGGAAGAAAAGCTGCCATTTCAGTTCAGCCTTTGTTTTGGAAAGTTGGAAGATTTGTGATTCATCTGTGGGGCACCTGCAACTAAAGGGTGAGTGTTTGCTCTAACATGAGAGGGCAAAAATGTTTTCTTCAACCTGGGACATGTGAGGAAATCTAGGAATTGAGCTACATTTTGGGAAGCCTATAGGACTAGGCCAAACAAGTGTAGTAGTGTCAAATGCTAGAATGTTGGGTAATCCAAGTAATATGTAGAGGAGGTGCTACAGTTCATCTACCCCAATCTACATCTTAGAAGTTTTAGTTTTCTCCAGAGAAATAGCCGGGTATGGCTGGGAGCTGGAGGTGGGCAAACCTCTCATCTTTAGTAACCAGGTCCACCTCTACGGATTTCTGCTGTGGTTGCTACTTTGCCTCATGCACTTGGCCAGTGATGGGGGAAGTACCCAGTTGTGGGGTTGCAAAAGGGAAAATCTCTATAGGAGTCACAGACTCTAAGTGGTGTGGGGAGACACAACAAGTGTAAAGAAGAATTCTCTTTGTGAGATGGGGAGTCATAAGAAGTAAGGAAGAAATCTCTCTAGGAGTCGCAGACTCTAAGTGGTGTGGGGAGCCACGACAGGATAATTGGTTCATTCTTCCAATGGACCGTGAATCAAGTGGCCGGCGGGGGAGCTGGCCAGTCGGGCTGTGTACCCAAAGCGCGTGCAAGTCCGGGCTGTGTGCCTGGTGGGTCCAGAGCCTGAAAACAGTATAATTGGTTCATTCTTCCAGTGGACCGCGTTGTAGTCTCTAATCTGCATACCAGGATATGTAGCCCCATGGGGGTCCGTCTATGCTTTGTTTTGTTGAGCTGGTATGTGAATAAAAGCCACACTGAAGAATCCCATTCCTGGTTCTGGACATTACAGTTATTGCTTCCTGTGTTCGGATTTACTTGGGTGCCCCTGAGCAGAGTAGCCAAACCTAGGTCTCCCTGTGCCGAGTAACTTCATCCTCCCTGAACCCAGGTCCCACCAGGTACTGCTGTCAGCTTCAACAGCATGCCACCTGTCATTTTGGTAAAAGGCAGGGTGAGGGGTTACAAAATGGAGGCACCACTTTGGATTTTGTTGGAAGAAAGTGCTTGGGCAAGGAGGCTAGCGTTTGCTATCTGGCAGTGGGTAGCCCAAAAAGCTGAAGCAATTTCCTTAGTGTGTGTTGCTGTGTGCTGTGAATCTTGTGCTGCTGTTTACAAAATGCCAACTGTTTACCAAGGAGCTGTAAAGCCAAAGAGTGTGCCCTTGTCCTGCATTAAAATAGTTTACAGCATTTTTGCCTGCTTTTAAAATAAACTGTTGTGAAGAAAAGTGTGGAAGACTAGGGGTAGCAACAGGAAAATTATGCCCTGGACTTTGGAAATGCTTTCTGAGTGAATTGAGAGACTGCAGAGTAAATGGCTATGTTAAATGGCTGAAATGTGCTCCCGCCGTGGAGTCAGTTGGAAAAGAAAAAAAGTTGCATTCTGCAGTTTAAATTTGCTCTGCCTCGGGATGATCGCCGTGGAGGAGAAGAGCCCTCGCGAGGAAGAAGAGGCTCATTTGCACGACGCTCGGTGGTTGGTCAGGCTGCAATCAGTCCTGCCCATCAGCCAGCTCTATAGAGAGACTGCTCCAGCATTTGAGAGGGAGGAGAGGGAGGCATGTATCAGCAGTGGAGGAGCGTCAGAGTGTTCAAAGCATTGTAAACAGTTCAAAAAATAGACTTTAGTTTAAAATTGGCTCGACCCGTTAATCGATCATCCAAATTGGGTAGTTTGGTTTTAAAATGATGTACCGCGAAATTGCCCACCCATCGTACACTGAGGCCTTCAAGAACTGACTACAGGCCGTTTTTCCCCATCGCAGCAAGCTGCTACTGATAACAGTAAGTAAACATTCAAGAAACTGCTCAAACAGTAAGTAAACATTCAAGAAACTGCTCAAACAGTGATTTTCAGCCTATGCCATATAAATGTGTGTGCAGCAGTGTAGCCGCTTTGCAAGTAACGACTGTGTAAAGTCCTGCCAGCAAGTGCAAGTCTGTTAAGCCATTGACTGTGTGCATGGAAGTGAAATTAGCCTGTTTAAAGTTTGTAGCCGAGAGAGATCAGGGTTGGGGAAAATGCACTAACAGTGAAAGCAGGCATCCAAAGTTAAAAACCTGAAGCTTTTAGACCGTGGAATAAAATAAACATACTTGCATGTGAAAAGTCCAAGGAAATCTTGTAAATGTGTTTAAAGCCAGATCAGACAAGTTGTGCAGTTTGAGTGAAGTTATCAGTAGCCCGTGTAAATCGGTGCAGTGGCTTGACCCAGATTCTAAATGTTGATGCACAGGAGGTTGCTGCCGCCATTACAGGGTGGGGTAGTAAAGTAAACACAGCAGAGGAGCCATTTTACTGCTGCAGCAGAGTGTGTTCATAGTGGGACTTTCAGTTACAGTAAACTTTTGTTTATTGTTCTGCAGTCATGGCCTCTGGACCAGCTCGTTATCCGGATCATGCCTGCTGTTGTAACAGCAGCAGTAAATAGACTGAGAGATATTGAAGTGGTGCTATGGAGGGCAACTGCCTCTGATGTGGTGTGATTCTAATTATCCAGCGTGTATGTCAGCCATGCTTGGGAGCTGGAAGGACGCTTTCATGATTCCTCACTGTGCTGGATGCCTAGAAAATATGGCTTGTATAAAGTGCCCCAACTGCTTGTCTCTACATGAACAAAATTCAGGAATCTGCAGTTGGCAGCACACAGCACCAGGCAGAGCCTGTGGAGGAAGGTTCCTCGGGGGAGTGTGGCACAAAGCTAGAGGGTGCAGAGTTAGAGACAGAACCTGAAGTTGAAGTTTCGGATGCTGGATCCCAGAAAGAAAGTTTGGATAAAGCATCTGTAACCCCTCACCCCTGCCTCTTTACTAAAACGACAGGTGGCATGCTGTTGGCGTTGGCAGCAATACCTGGTTGGGACCTGGGTTCGGGGAGGATGAGGTTACCTGGCACAAGGGACCTAGGTTTGGCTACTCTGCACAGGGGCATCCAAGTAAATCCAACTACAGGAAGCAATAACTGTAATGTCCAGAACCAGGATTGGGATTTTTCAGTGTGGCTTTATTCAAAACTAGCTGACACATGACAAAGCATTGATGGTCACCCAAGGGCTACGTTACTGTATATGCAGATAGAGATTGTGCGTGGTAGTCCATTTGAAGAATGCACACATTTTTACTATTGTCTGGCTTCTTGACCCACCAGGTACTCAGCCCGACTTGCATGCGCCGACACATAGCCCGACTGGCCTGGCTCTGCTGGCCACTTGACTGACGGTCCATTTGAAGAATGAACCCAAATTTACTTGGAGAGACTCTCATCACACATAAGGAGTATATTTTCCCAAACTGTGGTCCCTTACACCACTTAGAGTCTGGCGTCTTAGAGAGAGATTGTTTTCTAATTCCTTCAGACTCCCATCAAACAAGGAGAATATTTCCCATCCTGTGGTTCTCATCACATAGAGTCTACACTTGCAGAGAGATTTTTCCAAAGTTGCACTCCACGCTCTGGGTACCTACCTCATCACTTGCCAGCTCTGAGGCAAGTAGCAAATCACAGAAGAAATCCAGAGGTGACTTGGTCACTAAAGATGGGGTGTTCCCACCTCCAGCTCCCACTGCCCATACCCGGGCCATTTCTCTGACAAACAGAAACCTAAAACTTGATCATGTAGATTAAACGGTGGATGACCTGAAGCACTTCTACAGCATTACTTGAAATCCATTAAAACTTTAGACTTTTGACTGCTCCATTTGTTTGTCCTAGTAAATAGTCCTCCCAAATAGCAGTCCACATCCCAACTTTCTTTAGTATTTCCAAACTGATGAAACAATTGGTTTGTCCCTTTCAAATGGAGCAAAACACTCACCCTTTCATTGCAGGTGTCCCACAGGCAAAAGTATCACATCTTTCACTGTTATACAAGAACAGAAACTGTAAACAGGCAGCTTTCTTCTATAGTGGAAATAGGGATTGCCCCTGAATCCACAAAGGACTTTCTTCCACCTCTGAGGGAGTGGGCACTGAGACCTGACAGCTGTCTCCACCACTTTCAAAAGTAAACAGGAACACACTTCCTTCTCCAACAAAAGGTAAAATGAAACTGTCAGAAAACCCAAAGTTCTAAACTCACTCCCCAGCTGCAGATTCCACGTAATGGCAGCGCAAGTCTCTATGGTGATGTCATCTCAAGTCTCAGCTGTGACTGAGAACAGAGTGAGGCGTGGAAACCCATTTAACTGGAGTTCGTCAAGCTGCCTTCCTGCCTACCACTAGGTCTTACTGGGTTCTAGTAACCTCGATAACAAGGTACACTGCCCTTGACCAGGAAAATGACTGTCCCAGTTATTATGCACCCGGCCTTAGGCCATCCCACTCTATGTGCTACTCTGGAGGGGGGATCAGGCCCCTTCTACCATGTGCAAGCAGAGGCAGGCAACACTAAGGGCCTAGAGGTCTGTAGCTGACATATCAGCCTGTACTCTATCCACTTACTATGGACACCTAGTGGCTCTGGTAGAACCGTCCAGAGCATAGCCCTGATAGATCAGTACTGGCAGTCCCTATGGCCACTGAGGACCACAGCCTGTCTATCCCCCTAACCCTCTAGGAAACCCATCTGCCTCTAACATAACATCCCAAACAAAAACAAAACCTGGGGACCTCCTGACCTTGGGCAACCTGCAACTACAACCATTAGAATACCAAGAAATACTTCTCCCTACCCCTGTAATCACACCTGTGGAAGGAAAAGGGTTAATACAGTAACAAACCATAGCAATAACAACACAGTACTTTAAATTTTACACAATAAAGCACTGATGAGGAACTCGATGATCCCTCCTTCTTCTTGTCTTCTCTTCTGTCTCCTAGGAACACCTGTAAGAAAAAGACAAACAAAACACACTCCTAATCTGCATACACAGTCTACCTAAACAACAACAACCCCTACACAGAAAAATACTGAACAATCTTAAAAAGATTTTTAGAAAAGGTAGAAAACAGTATTTACATTAGAGTACAATAATAACATTATTTACACACACATTTGGGGGCTGGAGTGCCCTAAAGTCCCAACTAGTGACCACAAGGTTCAAGGCTAGTCCAATAAAGAGTCTCTCCTGGCCGGAGCCCTGGAAGGCACAGTTCTAGAAGGCCAAAATCCCAAAGGGGAGAGTTCTTGTGATGGTTCACACATTTTTAAGTCTGTATAGGGTGTGTACTGCAATGTCATAAAGATAAAAAAAGGGTTGTTGACTTACCAGCCACTTGTAGTATAAGATCTAGGGCACCGACCTGCACCACAGCCAAAGACTCTCCTGGCAGCATTTCTTCTGATACAGTTGGGCTGTGACATCTTCCGGGAACCACAGGAGTGCACATCTGGAAACAGCTGGGCTGATGTCTTCTGGAGAAGGAACCTTAGAACAGGAACAAAAGAAAATAGCTGGGCCGATGTCATCCGATTACCAGGTGATGAACAGGAAACAGCTGGCTTGGTGTCCTCTCTGGATCTGAAGTCATCTGTACCAATAGATGGTTGCTGAACAAGACAGTACACTGTGGACTGAAGAATGGAGCACCTGAGTCCTTGGTTATTCATATTTGCAGATCAATAAGGGCACTTCACAGCCTGCTAGATGTGGCAGTATTGACTACCACTGCTCGGCCTATTGTAGGCACGGGCTTAATTACTGGGTCCTTCACTGAGACCCTTTTAATAGTACTAGGGGTTTGAATTATTACCCCGCCTGGGTGAACATAATTCACACAGTGGGAGACTTCAGTTCCTCCATCCACTATTCTCGTTCTGTCCATAAACAGTGTCCTGCCTCTTCCACTGTGTATACATTTGATGAACAGTCTATTTTACATGCTGGTTGGCCCCAGGATGCGCATGTTTCATTGCTTCATCCCAGATCCAGGATTTCCTGCAGTTCTCAATCTCCTCCTAGACTTCCGAGGAAAGGTAGGAAAGGTCATACCATAGAGTTCATTGGCCTTTCTATGAACCATTCTCTCCTTTACTTGCTTTGGCTAATCTGAGACCACTGGCCTGGCTTGGGGTGGCCAGTCCTGGTTCTGCCAGGTGGCATCCTCAAAGAAATTAAAATGGATCCCTGACTTCCTTGTAAAGCCAGGGCAGTGGCATCACCACCTTCTTGAACACATTCCTCCAAGGCAAGATCTTGAGGCTGTGTACCCGTCCCTTTCTCACAAGGCCACATAGGTTCCCCTCATCTTCCTCACTGCCCAAGAGTGAGCAGTCGCTCTCCCCGCGACTATCCATCTATCACTAGGAGCGGAGGTCAACACCTCCTCATTCGTTAGCCTCCAAGATTCATCTTCACCTGTGAGATTCCAATAGGCCTCTCTACCCAGGGTCTATTGATGCTTTATCCAAACTTCTTCTGAGATCTACATCTAAAACTTTCAATTTCAGATTCAGTTCCCATTCTGCACCCTCTAGGTTTGTGCCACACTTCCCGAGGGACCTTCCTCCAAAGGCTCTGCCTGATGCTATGTGCTGTCAACTGCAGATTCCTGAATTTTGTCCATGTGGAGCCAAACGTAATTTGAGGCACTTTATCAAGCCATATTTTTGTAGACATTCAGCACAGTGAGGAATCATGAAGACATCCCTTCCAGCACTCAAGCACATCTGAGTATACATGCACTGGATAATTAGGAACTGTTACATCAGGAGGGAGTTCCTCCATAGCACCACTTTTCAATATCTCTCAGTCTATTTATTGCTGCTGTTACTGCAACCCAGGCATGATCCGTGTAATGCTGGTCCTGAGGCCATAACTGTGAAAAATAAACAAAAGTTCACTGTAACTGAAAATCCCACTTTAATGAACACACTCTGTAGCTTTAAAATGGCTTCTGTTGCTGTGTTTACTTTACTACCCCACCCTGTAATGGCGGGGCAGCACTTTGTACATCAACATTTAGACTCTGGGTCAAGCTACTGCACACCCGATTTACATCAGCTACTGATAACTTTTACTCAAACTGCACAACTTGCTTTGATCTGGCTTTTCACACATTTACAGGATTTTCCTTGACTTTTCACTTGCTGGCAACATTCATTTAATTTACAGTCCCTTAAAAACTTTCAGGTTTCAGCACAGGATTGCCTGCTTTACTAGTGTTGCAATTTTTTACAACCCACAGTCTCCTCTCTGGCTGCAAACTTTAAACTGAGTTATTTTCACTTCCATGCACACATTCAATGGCTTTACAGACTTGCACTTGTTGGCAGGACATCACATAGTCACTGCTTGCAAGCGACTATACTGTTGCACACACATTTTATATGGCATTACTGAAAATCACTGATTGAGCAGTTTTAAATTGTTTACTCACTGTTATTTGTAGTAACTTGCTGCGAAGGGGGAAAACGGCCTGCAGCCAAATTTTGAAGGCCTCGGAATGCAAACGGGTGGGCAGTCTCCGCGATCGTCGTTTTAACCACAAAATTCACTAATCCCACAATCGATGTGCGGGTTGAGCCCGATTTTAAACTTAAAAGTCACTTTTTGAACTGTTTCACAGCGCTTTGAATCCTTGTGACGCTCCTCCACTGCCAGTACACGCACTACTCTCTGTCTCCCTCTCAATGCTGAAGCAGTCACAGAAGAGCTGGCTGAGGGGGCGGGACTCATCGGTAAATCATTAACCACACGACGCCATGCAAATGAGCCTCTCTTCTTCCTCATGAGGGCTCCTCTCTCACGGCGCTTATGAGCAGGCAAATTTAAACTGTAAATGCACACTTTTTTTTCAACTGACTCTACGGCGGAGCCCATTTCAACCATGTAACATTGCCATTAACTCTGCAGCTTCTCAGTTTTGCACAGAAAGCATTTCCAACGTCCAGGGCATACTTTCTGTTGCTACCCCTAGTTTTCCGCTACTTTCCTTCACAGAATTTACTTTAAAAGCATCAATGTCCAGGCATAATTTCTATGTTGCTACCTCTGTTCTCCACACTTTTCCTTCACAGAATTTACTTTAAAGCTGGACAAAAGTGCTGTAAACAATTTAGATGCAGGACAAGGACACACTCTTTTGGCTTTACAGCCCTTGTTAACAGTTGGCATTTTTAAACAGCAGCACAAGATTCACAGCACACAGCAACACACTAGGAAATTGTTTGAACTTTTGGGCTACCGATCGCCAGATAGCCAAACGCTAGCCCACTTGCCCAAGCACCTTCCTTCCCGAACAAATCCAAAGCGGTGCCTCCATTTTTGTAACCCCTCACCCCTGCCTCTTTACTAAAATGACAGGTGACATGCTGTTGGCGTTGGCAGCAATACCTGGTGGGGACCTGGGTTCGGGGAGGATGAGGTTACCTGGCACAAGGGACCTAGGTTTGGCTACTCTGCACAGGGGCATTCAAGTAAATCCAACTACAGGAAGCAATAACTGTAATGTCCAGAACCAGGATTGGATTTTTCAGTGTGGCTTTATTCAAAACTCAGCTGACACATGACAAAGCATTGATGGTCCCCTCAAGGCCATGCTCACTGTATATGCAGATAGAGACTAAAGGCGGTCCATTTGAAGAATGAATACATTTTACTATTGTTCTGGTTTGGACCTGACCAGGCACTCTGCCCAGACTTGCATGCACTTTGATACACAGCCCGACTGGCCCGTCCCCTGTTGGCCAGATGACTGATAGTCCATTGAAGAATGAACTCAAATTTTACTTGAGAGACTCCCATCACACAAGGAGTATATTTTCCCAAACTGGCTCCCCACACCACTTAGAGTCTGCGACTCCTAGAGAAATTTGTTTTCTAACTTCCTTCGGACTCCCATCAAACAAGGAGAATATTTCCCATCCTGTGGCTCCCCACACCACATAGAGTCTGCGACTCCTAGAGAGATTTTCCAAAGTTGCGACCCATGTCTGGGTACCTACCTCATCACTGGCCAGGCGCATGAGGCAAGTAGCATCACAGAAGAAATCCATAGAGGTGGGACCTGGTCACTAAAGATGGGGGTGTTCTGTCTCCAGCTCCCACAGCCCATACCGCCATTTCTCTGGACAAACAGAAACTTAAAACTTGATATGTAGATTAAATGGTGATGACCCGAAGCACTCCCCTCTACAGCATTACTTGAACCATTAAAACTTTAGATTTTTGACTGCTCCATTTGTTTGTCCTAGTAAAATTAGTCCTCCCAAATAGCAGTCCACATCCCAACTTTCTTTAGTATTTCCAAACTGATGAAACAATTGGTTTGTCCCTTCAAATGAGCAAACATCACCTCGTTGCAGGTGCCCCACAGGGCAAAGTATCACATCTTTTCACTGTTATACAAGAAACAGAACTGTAAACAGGCAGCTTCCTTCTATAGTGTGAAATAGGGATTGCCCTGAATCCACAAATGGACTTTTTTCCACCCCCTCCCGGAAGGAGGGGGCACTGAGACCTGAACAGAGGTCTCCACCACTTTCAAAAGGTAAACAGGAACACACTTCCTACTCCAACAAAAGGTAAACAGAAACTGCCTTTGAAAACTCCCAAAGTTCTAAACTCACTCCCTGAGCTGCAGATTCCAATGTGGCTTATGCAGCTGTGACAGTTCTATGGTGATGTCATCTCTCAAGTCTCAGTTGTGACTGAGAACACAGTGAGACAGTGTGAAACCCATTTAACTGGAGTTTCACAAGCTGCCTTCCCTGCCTACCACTAGGTCTTACTGGGATTCTAGTAACCCCGGATAACAAGGGGGTTACACATCAATAGACCCCTGGGGGGGTCTAGCCCGAGTCTCTTAGGTGAAGATGAGATGCGGGAGGCCTTTGAATGGGAGATGTCAACCTCCACACCTAGTGATGAGTGGATAGTCTCGGGGGTGAGAATGACTGCTCACTCCTGGGCTCAGATCCTCAGTGAAGAGGAAGATGAGGGGGAACCTATGTGGCCTTGTGAAAAAGGAACGGGTACACAGCCTCAAGATCTTGTCTCGGAGGAATGTATGGAAGAAAGTGGTGATGCCACTGCCCTGGCTTTATAGGAGGAAGAAGTCAGGGATCCGTTTCTAATTTCCTTAAGGATGTGAAGCTGGCAGAACCAGGACTGGCCACCCCCAAGCCAGGCCAGCAGTCTCAGATTTTCCAAAGCAAGTAAAGAGGAGAGACTGGTTCGTAGGAAGGCAAATGAGATCTATGGTATGACCTTTCCTACCTTTCCTCGGAAAGTCTGGGAGGAGATTGAGAACTGCAGGAAATCCTGGATCTGGGATGAAGCAATGAAAAGTGTGCATCCTGGGGCCAACCAGCATGTAAAGAATAGACTGTTCCACGAAAAGTATACCCAGTGGAAGAGAGGCAGGACACTGTTCATGGACAGAGTGAGAGTGGTGGACAGAGAGGGACGTGAAATCTCCCACTGTGTGAATTATGTTCGCCCAGACAGGGTAATAGTTCAAGCCCCTCACCCCCGGTACTATTGGCCTCAGTGCAAGGACCTCCCAGCAAATAAGCCCGTGCCTACAAAATGGAGAGCCGAGCAGTGGTAGTCAATACTGCCACATCAGACTGTGAAGTGCCTTATTGATCCGCCAATATGAATATCCAGGACTCAGGTGCCCCACATTCATTAGTCTACAGTGTACTGTCCTGTCCAGCAACCATCAATTGGCCCACCAGATGACTTCAGATCCAGACAGAACACCAGCCCAGCTGTTATCCTGTTCATCGCCTGGTAATCAGATGACGTCGGACCAGCTGTTTTCTTTTTGTTCGTGTTCTAAGGTTCCATCTCCAGAGATGACATCAGCCCAGCTGTTCCCAGATGTGCCCTCCTGTGGTTCCCGGAAGATGTCCTCCCAGCTGTATCGGAAGAATGCTGCCAGGGAGAGTCTTCGGCAGAGGTGCAGGTTGGTGCCGAGTCTTGTACTACAAGTGGCTGGTAAGTCCGAACTTTTCTATGTTTATGACATTGCAGTACACACCCTACACTACAGACTTCAAATTGTGTGAACTGTCTGCAAAGACTCTCCCCTTCGGGACTTTGGCCTGTTAGAACTGTGCTTCACTGGGCTCCGGCCCAGGAGAGACTCTTTATTGGACTAGCCTTCCGGCCTTGTGGTCACTAGTTGGGACTTTTAAGGCACTCCATCCCCCCAAATGTGTATTGTAAATAATGTCATTGTTGTATTCTAATGTAAATACTGTTTTTCTACCTTTTTTTCTAAAAAACAAAATCTTTTTGGGATTCTGCAATGTTTTGATGGTAGGAGTTCTAGGTAGACTGTGTATGCAGATTAGGAGCGTGTGTTTTGTCTTTCTTTTTCTTACAGATGTTCCTGGGAAGACAGAAGAGAAGACAAGAAGAGGAGGAGGGACTCATCGGAGTTCCTCATCAGTGCTTTATTGTGTAGAAATTTAAGTACTGTGGTGTTATTGTTATGGTTATTGCTGTATTAACCCTTTCCTTCCACAGGTGTGGTTGTTGGGGGAAGGGAGGAGGCAGTAATGTGGTATTTTAATGGTGTGTGGTTGCAGGTTGCCCAAGGTCGGGGAGGTCCCCTGGTTGTTTTTTGTTTTGGAATATTATGTTAGAGGCAGATAGGTTTTCCCTAGAGGGTTAGTGGGGATAGACAGGCTGTGATCCTCAGTGGTCATGGGGACCGCAGTGCTGATCTATCAGGGCTATGCTCTGGATAGTTCTACCAGAGCCACTAGGTGTCCATAGTAAGTGGATAGAGTAGAGGCTGACATATCAGCTACAGGCCTCTAGGCCCTTAGTGTTACCTGCCTGTGCTTGCACATGGTAGGAGGGGGCCTGATCACCCCCCTCTGCAGGTAGCACATAGGGTGGGATGGCCTAAGGCCGGGTAAATAATGACTGCGGACAGTCATTTTCCTGGTCAAGGGCGAGTGTAACCCCTTGTTACCCGGGGTTACTAGAATCCCAGTAAGACCTAGTGGTAGGCAGGGAAGGCAGCTTGTGAAACTCCAGTTAAATGGGTTTCACACTGTCTCACTCTGTTCTCAGTCTCAGCTGAGACTGAGGGATGACATCACCAATAGAACTTTCGCAGCTGCATAAGCCACATTGGAATCTGCAGCAGAGGGAGTTAGATAGAACGTTGGGAGTTTTCAAAGGGTTGTGTACAGTTCCAGTTTGCCTTCAGTAGGAAGGGAGTTCAGTTTCAAGTTTGCCTTCAAGTAGGAAGGAGTCAGTGTCCAGTTTGTCTTGAGCAAGTAAGGTGTGCTCAAGTGGTGGAGACCGCTGTTCAGGTCTCAGTGCTCCCTCCCTCCGGGGGGGGATGTAAAGATCCCCATGCAGATTCCTGGGGCAATCCCCTTAATTCTGCCAAGGGGAAGAAAAGCTGCCATTTCAGTTCAGCCTTTGTTTTGGAAAGTTGGAAGATTTGTGATTCACCTGTGGGGCACCTGCAACTAAAGGGTGAGTGTTTGCTCTAACATGAGAGGGCAAAAATGTTTTCTTCAACCTGGGACATGTGAGGAAATCTAGGAATTGAGCTACATTTTGGGAAGCCTATAGGACTAGGCCAAACCGGTGGAGTAATGTCAAATGCTAGAATGTTGGGTAATTCAAGTAATATGTAGAGGAGGTGCGACAGTTCATCTACCCTTTAATCTACAACCAGAAGTTTCAGTTTTCCAGAGAAATGGCTGGGTATGGGCTGTGGGAGCTGGAGGTGGGCAAACCCCCCATCTTTAGTAACCAGGTCCACCTCTATGGATTTCTGCTGTGGTTGCTACTTTGCCTCATGCACTTGGCCAGTGATGGGGGAAGTACCCAGACGTGGGGTTGCAAAAGGGAAAATCTCTCTAGGAGTCATAGACTCTAAGTGGTGTGGGGAGCCACAACAAGTGTAAAGAAGAATTCTCTTTGTGAGATGGGGAGTCATAAGAAGTAAAGAAGAAATCTCTCTAGGAGTCGCAGACTCTAAGTGGTGTGGGGAGCCACGGCAGGATACTTGGTTCATTCTTCCAATGGACCATGAATCAAGTGGCCGGCAGGGGAGCCGGGCCAGTTGGACTGTGTACCCAAAGCACGTGCAAGTCCGGGCTGCATGCCTGGTGGGTCCAGAGCCTAAAAACAGTATAATTGGTTCATTCTTCCAGTGGACCGCGTTGTAGTCTCTAATCTGCATTACCAGGATATGTAGCCCCATGGGGGTCTGTCTATGCTTTGTTTTGTTCAGCTAGTATGTGAATAAAAGCCACATTAAAGAATCCCATTCCTGGTTCTGGACATTACAGTTATTGCTTCCTGTGTTCGGATTTACTTGGGTGCCCCTGTGCAGAGTAGCCAAACCTAGGTCCCCCTGTGCCGAGTAACCTCATCCTCCCCGAACCCAGGTCCCCACCAGGTACTGCTGTCAGCTTCAACAGCATGCCACCTGTCATTTTGGTAAAAAGGCAGGGATGAGGGGTTACAGATCCATTACAATACCTGGGTATATCATCACCCGGCATGACCATGCAAGCAGGGGAGGGGGTGTCACTATCTACTCCTCTGTCTTCCTCCAAATCACAACTGTTCTAGTGACCTCTGTTCCCAAGACCTCTGAAGCCCTCATTTCAAGGTTATCACTACCATTCTCAGTCCCTATCTTCATTGCAGGTGTATATTGCTGCCCTGGCCTACACTACACTGTTACCACTGAGCTAATCACCTCCATTGGGGTCTTCACCTCCTCAGGTGCGCTCTACCTCCTAGGGGACCTTAACTGTGATTGGTTGTCTCCCTCTCCCTAGGCAAAACTCACACAGACATACCTGTTCTCAACCTGTCCCAACTAATCAATGAATCTACTCATCTTAATCACAAAACACAAAACTACTCTCTCCTAGACTGGGCCCTTACCTCTCAACCACATAGCATAATCCAGTCCATCCTGTTGTCTGATGCTCTTAGTGATCATCATCTGATCTACTCAGTCAGGAAAGTTCATAGACCTAAGGCCCCTCCCAAACTCCTTCTACAAAATCCTTGACCTTACCTCTTTACATCAGGACCTAACCCTCATTGACTGGGCCCCTATAGCTTCTGCCAAAACTATTGATCTTGCTCTTGGCTACTTCAATGCCAATTTTCTCTCTATCTGGAACAATCAGGCTTCCCTGAAGCAAATCGGAGTGCATGGTTACCAACATCCTTGGCTCACCCCTGAGCTCCTGACCATTCAGCAAGCATGTGACTTAGCCTGGAAAATACACAAATCCAACAGACTCCCATCTGACCTCTCTAACTATCGCTCTCTCAGAAATGCCTGCACAAAAACCATCCAACAGGCCAAATCTGAATATTTCTGCTAGCTTTTGGCAGACAGGAATCTTGCTTTCAAAGCAAGGAACTGCTGACTAAACAGCTAGAACTTTTTTTACTAATTGCCCTCCTTCCCTCCCCTCTACCCTCCCATCCATAGCCAGGTCCACTTTTATAGGCATTGGATTTGACTGAGAAGAGGAACTTCCTGTTTGGCAGTAGGAAGGGAAGGATCACTGAGACACATAAGTTTTGTCATCCTTGAAGGAAAAGAGTAGCTCTCCTTCCCCTCCTAGCTGCTGGAGGTCTGACTCTGAGTAAGGAAGAAGGAGACTACCAAAGAATACAGGAAGTTCCTGTCCTAGAACAGGAAGGGCGAGAGCTCTAAGGGCACATAGGCAGTAGGAAAGTAAGTGGAAAAATAAACAGAGGAAGGAGAGAGTAAGCATACAGTGCAACAGAAGAGGGGCCATAAAATAAGACATGATGGGAGTGGTGCAGTGCAATGGCTGTGGGGTGGCAGTCTTCTGGGAGACATTCTGGAGGCTGTGATGCTGCCCCACTTGCAGGCACCTCTCTGGTCTGAGGGAGGAGGTTGCCCATTTCCAGGCCGACCTGGTTAAGATTCGTGAAACATGCTCCCCCGGCCAGGGACCACCAGGGCCATTGCCACTGCCTCAGAGGTTGCCAAGAAAAAGGAGCAGTTGGACCAAGGTGTGCTCAGGGAGGGTGAGGGTGGTGGAACAGAGGTGCATCCCTCCAGTTGTACATCTCCACAATTCATACACCATTCTGGTGGAGAGTGGTTCCTTTATGGAAGCACCTGCAGTGGAGACTAAGGAGGATGCTGGGAACCTCCACAAAGGAGACCCACAGGAGGGTGGCATGGGACCCTACAGGGGAAGGAAACAACTCCTGGTGAGGGACTTAATCATTAGGGTGGTATAACTGAGGAAGGGAGGAATGGAGGGATGGGAGAGGGAGGTAAGATGCCTGCCTGGTGCCATGGCTTGGAGGGACAGGGAGAAAATCCTCAGGATTGCGGAAACAGCTGCACAGGGAGGGAGCTTGATGTCACTGTCCACCTAGAGACAAATGACCTGGTGGGGAATGGGATCAGAGCAGTGCAAGAGGAATTTGTGAAGTTGGGAAGGGGCCTTAGACAAGTAGCACATACGGTAACCTTCTCGGGGATGCTGTCTGTCTATTGTAAGGGTGATGCTAGGGTACTCTGCACCATGGAATTCAATGAATGGTTGAAAAACTGGTGCAGAGCTCAGGGTTTTAGCTTCATTGGGGACTGGGGGTCCACCTGGAGGGATACAGGCCTATACTGGTGTGATGGTCTGCAGCTGTCCGGGAGGGGAACCAGGATCCTAGGTGATAGGTTTAAATGCTTCATTGGCAAACATTTAAACTATCCAAGGGGGGAGGCACTGAAAAGGAGCAGGGAAATCCCAACCTCCCCCCACAAAACAGGGTAGTTAATGAGATAAACACCAAGGTAGAGAAGTCAGTTGGGAGCAGGACAGGGGTAAATGGAGAAAAAGGAAAAGGCAGTAAGGACAGGGATGGGACTAAAAGGGCTAAGGCCATCCAAAAATGGAGGGTGATGAGTACCAATGCCCGTAGTCTGGGTAACAAGCTCCCTGAACTAGTGGCCTTGATGGAAGAGGGACACCTGGATATTGTGGCAGTCACAGAAACATAGTACACAGAGAACCATGACTGGAATGTCAACATAGCAGGGTACACAATCTACAGGAGGGACAAGGAGGGTAAAAGAGGAGGAGGAGTAGCTCTCTGTGTAAGGGAAGGGATCAAAGCAATGGAACTAAAGGGTAAATAGGGAGTAGAGGAGGCACTGTAGGTCACCCTGGAGACAGGAAATGGCACCACAATCCACACGGGGGTTGTATACCAACCTCCATCTCAGGGGGAGGCAGTGGACAAGGAAATGATAGAAGGCATCCTTAGAATGGCAGAAAAAGGGGAGTTATTGTTGATGGGGGCCCTCAATATGCCAGATGTTAACTGGAGCACCTTTGCTGCAGCCACATCCAAGAGCAGGGTCGTTCTCAATGCCCTACAGGGGGCATGCCTCAGACAGCTAGTGTTGGAACCCACTCAGGAGGGAGCCATATTAAACCTGGTACTCTCAAATGGGGACGAAGAGAGGATCTCAGATTTAGAAGTGGGTAGCCATCTGGGAACAAGCGACCACCAAACAGTGTGGTTCACGATAAACTCAGCCATAGAGTCAAGCCGTACAAAAGTGAGGGTATTGGACTTTAGGAGGGCTGACTTTGGGAAAATGGGAGAGTGCCTCAGAAAAGCACTAGCAAGTTGGCAAGAAGGAGGGGTGGAGGAACAATAGGGAAAAATCAAAACAGCCACCACAGAGGCAACAAGCATTTGTGTGAAGCAAATCAACAAAACAAAATTAAGTAAAAAACCACTATGGTTCTCAAAAGAGGTGGCAGGGATGGTTAAGGAGAAAAAGGTAGCATTCAGAAAGTATAAGGAAACACAGAAGGAGCAAGACAGAGAACTGTACCAGTTAAACAGAAGGAAGTAGGGAAGGCAGATAGAACAGCAAAGGCCCAAACTGAGGAAAATATACCCAACTCAGTTAAGAAGGGGGATAAAACCTTTTCTAAGTATATTAGGGAGCGAAGAAAGACCAAGGGAGGGATAGTGAGACTTAATAAAGGGAAGGGGCGGTGGACAGAGGGTGACAGTGAAAAAGCAGGGCTACTGAACGAATACTTTATTTATTTAGTTTTTGTTTACCGGGTAAGTGCACTAGCCAACAGGTGACTATTTTCAGGCACGACCCAGGAGATACAGGAACAAAACATAGTGAAGATGATAACAAAACAGCACAGTTACAAAGACAGTGAAGCAGGGTTACAGGTCAAAGGTACAACGAATATAACATTGTTCTATGGTGGTAGACAGGAGAAAGCAGGTACTGGTGCCAGGACAGACCTCAAAGATTGTTCCAGGCAGACATGGTGTAAGGAAGAAGGGGGGGGACATAGTGGAGGAGGGGGGCTAAGGATCCGAGAGAGCAGGTTTAGGACTAAGCCGAGAGAACCACTGTCTGCAGCTCCGAGCACAGAAACGCTTTACGGCTTCAGCGGCTCAGGATACTGTTATGCAGCCGAGTTCATGGAACTCCTGCTTGGGCACAAAACACGGCCGGCAGCCTCTGGAAAGCGGACCTATCGGGACTGTGGCAGCAGGTTACGGATTTCATTGTAGGAGGTAGGGACAAGCAGATGGATTCTTGGTTCCGGGGCCGGGCATACTAGCGGCATACGGTCAGGACTGTACGGGCAACAGCACATAAGTGGCTCGGCGAAAAATTACGGATTAGCGGCTAGAGAGCATTGACAATCAACCAGCCACCTGGTCCCAAAGACGGGTATGGGAGCGGCAAGTTGGCAGGGTTAGAGTTTTGAAGAGGCATGATCTGACAGCTTTAGCGGCAGATAGCTGGGACTTGTAGCTGGACTCATGGGTCCGCTCTTCGGCTAGAGAGTGTCAAAAAAGCGGGGGTCGGAGGTGTAGTACGGCAACCATGCGGCATTGGCGTCTGAAAGTAAGAAAAGTGTCCGGGCTCATGGTTCTGTTGCCGGGCGCAGGAGCTGTATTCTGTAGGGGTGCGGAGGGGCTTTACAGCTTTAGTGGCAGAAAGCGGGGATTTGTAACTGGGCTCATGGATCCGCTCACGGCTTGAGTGTCAAAGGCAGGGGTCGGAGGGTGTTTTACGGTAATTTAAGCTGACAGTGACCAAAAGTAGGAAAGTGCCCGAGCTCACGGTTCTGTTACCGGGCGTGGGAGCTGTACTCTGTCGGGGTATGGGGGGGGGTTACGGCAGTCCAGCGGCTCTGGTAGCTGAAAAGTAGGGTCAAGTCACCATTGTCATGGGTCCGTAGTGGGGCATAGGAGTGGTGCACAGACAGGTTTAAGAGGGAAATTATAGGAAGGATTGGTGACTAAAAAATAGGGAAGCGGAGCCAGGCGAGCAATCCTGGACAAACCCGGGGAAGTACATACAGGGGTAGGGAGGGGAGAGACTAAGACCTTGATTGTACCAGTACCCAAATACACAAAAATAAGTCCTGCTATATATACCAGTACAAGTTGAAACAGCAGTTTATAAGCAAACAATGTGAAGGGCAAAAGGCAAGGTGCAGACATTTTACACAGTACGTAAAAGAGGCATAATAGTAAGGGCTAATTTCATATAACACAGCATTGTATAGTACAATAGGCTACATAACCGAGTAGTTTAAATAAGGGAAATATAGGATATCAGCAGATAGATAGGGTGAGAAAGAAATAGCAGGGAGAGTGAGCGTTTGTAGAGAGGGGACCTAGCATAGGGGAAGGAAGATGTGGTAGGACAGGCTCAGGTAGGGTCATAGCAGGCACATTGGTCCGAGGTAGCTAGGTGGTTGCGTAGCCCACGCTTGAACAGGTAGTGCGACGATGCAAGTCTTAGATCAAGTGGCAGCATGTTCCACATTTGGGGGGCAGTATGCCCGAACGCACCAGACCCTTTTGAGGTGCGGCAATGGGGGACTTTCAGGAGAGATTTATCAGATGATCTCAGTTCACGAGTAAAGGATGCGGGATGTAACAGTTCAGCTAGTGATGCTGGTCTGTCCAGTCCGATGATGAAGTCACAGAGACAGCCTAGATAGTAAAGCCTGGTGGCGGAGGGAGAGAGCCAGCCAAGGTCACTGTACAGTTGGCTCTTCTGCCAGTATTCACAGAAGAAGAGGAAGGGGAGGTACCTAAACCAAAGAATAGAAATACTCTGGATAGGGGGGTTGATACCAGTCCTTTCACAGAAGAAAGGGTCCTGAAAGAACTCCTAAAACTGAAGGTGGACAAAGCAATGGGGCCTGATGGATGGGATCCACCCCAGAATTCTAAAAGAACTAAGGGAAGAGCTAGTAACACTACTGACTACCCTTTTTAACAAATCATGGGAGGATGATGTGGTACCTGAGGACTGGAGGAGGGTGGATGTGATTCCCCTTCATAAAAGTGAGAGCAAGACAGAGGCAGGAAACTACAAACATGTTAGTTTGACCTCAGTGGTAGGGAACATTTTTTATTTATATATTTATTTATTGAATTTTGTTGACCCAGTAAGCCCACTGAGACTGGAAGTCCCTTTTTCAGGGGTGACCGAGGGGAAGGGGGATACAGATGGTAACCAATTGAAATTGAACCAGATTTAAGCTGTTGGTGGTATTTTTAGTGAATGGGGGAAATTTGGCCAGGACACTGGGGAAATTCCCCTACTCTTTTTCGATAAGTGCCATGGTATCTTTAACATCCACCTGAACTACCACCAATCCAGGCAGTTGATAGAATCACTTCTAAAGAAAATAATTGTTGAGTACCTAGAGGCCAGTGGGGCACAGGACCCAAGGCAGCATGGATTCACAGTGGGAAGGTCATGTCAGACGAATCTAATTGATTTCTTTGACTGGGTGACCAAAGTAGTAGACCAGGGAGGGGCTGTGGATTGGTCTACCTAGACTTTAGCAAGGCATTTGACACAGTCCCACACAAAGATTAATAGACAAGTTAGCCAGCCTTGGAGTGGGTCCCAGGGTTGTAGCCTGGGTAAAACATTGGTTGGACAACAGGATGCAGAGGGTATTAGTAAATGGAGTCCACTCTGAAGAAAGGGGGGTAACTAGTGGGGTACTGCAGGGTTCAGTACTGGAACCTGTCCTCTTTAATGTCTTTATAGGTGGCATTGCAGAGGGATTGGAAGGGAAAGTATGCCTCTTTGCAGACAGCAAAAAGATTTGCAACAGGGTTGATACACAAGAAGGGGTGGAAAGGATGATAACGGACTTGGCAAGGTTGGAGGAATGGTCAGAAGTATGGCAGCTTAGATTCAATGCAAAGAAGTGCAAAGTAATGCACCTGGGAAACAAAAACTCAGGGAAAGAGTACACAGTGTGGGGGGAGGTACTGACAACAGCAAAAATGGAAAGGGACCTGGGGGTAGTCATATAAGATGACTTAAAGGTAGGCAAGCTATGTGAGAAGGCAGTAAGGAGGGCTGGGGGGATACTGGGATGCATAGAGAGAGGCATCACTAGTAGAAAACAAGAAGTTGTTATCCCTTTGTGCAGACAGTTGGTGAGACCCCATCTGGAATACTGTGTGCAGTTGTGGAGACCTCATCTCTGCAAGGACATAGACAGGATGGAGGCAGTCCAGAGGAGGGCAACTAAAATGGTGCAGGGTCTGCCCCAGAAGCCATATGAAGAGAGACTAAAAGAGCTTAACATGTATTCCCTCGAGGAAAGGAGGGAGAGGGGAGACATGATAGAAACATTTAAGTACCTTAGGGGAAACAAAGTCCAAGAGGGTAGCATCTTTCAGAAAGAGATGTGCAAGAACAAGGGGGCACATTTTGAAGATAGAGGGGGGGACGGCTCAGGGGTAATGTAAGGAAGTATTTTTTCACAGAGAGGGTAGTGGATGCAAGGAACAGTCTTCTGAGGAGGTTGTGGGGTCAAAAACAGTGGGAGAATTCAAGAATGCATGGGACAGACATAAAGCTATTCTTGTGGGGGGGTAGGAGGAAGTAGGCTGTTGATTTACTAGGATCTGCAGCTTATCCAATAGGTAGGGAAATGGTCAGACTGGGTGGGCCAAGCGGTCCTTATCTGCCGTCAAAGTCTATGTTTCTATGTTTCTATTTCTGATCCACCTTTAACAAGAACAAATAATCCATCAAAATTTTAGAATGTTGTACTCTCACTTTTTTCACCCCAAGCTAACCCACCTCTTCCTTTGCTTAATATTAACAACCAGCTCACTGCCAACCACCTCTTGGTAGCTGCGAAATTCAGTACTTACTTTGCTTCCTGCCCTTCCACCCTGCTAGCCTCCCTCCCAACTCCTCCTTCTGCCACCCCTCCATCCCGCTCCCACCACCACCACCACCACCATTTAACTAAAAGCTTTACCTTTTCACCTATCTCTGCAAGCGACACCCTAAAGGTCCTCCTCTCTCACTCCTAAGGGTATCTCCACCGATGGCCTCGACCCTAAGTTGCTCTGCTTATCTGCTCATGCTGTTTCCTATCCGCTAGCTGACCTGCTGTACCTGTCCTTCCACACTGCTACTATACCTGCTGCCTGGAAACATGCAGCTGTCCTCCCTCTACCTAAAGACAGCAATCTCTCCTCTCTAAGGAACTACCACCCAATCTCCATTTTCCCACCCTGGCAAAACTCCAGGAACACCTTGTTCTCACTCAGCTCTCTTCCTTTCTTGATGACTCCTCCTTCTTCACTCCCTTCCAGTCTAGTTTCTGGAAGAACCACTCCACAACCACCTCCTTACTCAGACTCATGGACTCTATGCATTCTGCCATGGATAAAGGCCACATTACTTCTGCCATCTTTGTTGACCTTACTAAGGCTTTCGACACTATCTCCCACTCCCTCCTCCTTGAAACACTCTCAACTGCTGGGCTGTCACAACCGGCCTGCAATTGGTTAAGTTCCTACCTGGTAGGAAGAACTCAATCTGTCAGAATAGTTGACTCTACGTCCCCGCCTCTCCAAATCTCGATGGGTGTGCTTCAAGGTTCTGTACTTGGCCCTCTTCTATTCTCAGTTTTCCTAAATGACCTTTCATCTGTGTGCTCCTCATCCCTTATCCTTATGTATGCAGATGACACTGTCCTGTTCACCTCCAGCCCCTCTCCCTCTGATGTGACTACCAGACTACAGCTTGACTTCAACAATGTTCAACACTGGCTAAGCTCTCTTCAGACCTTTCTCAATGCCAAGAAGATAGTCTCCATGACCTTTGACACTAGGCAGAGACTCTCTCAGCTGCCTACTCTCCACTCCTTTCACACCCTTGATGGGACTACTTTAGAGGACTCTACCTCTTTTAAATACCTAGGTGTCTGGCTCGACCACCACCTTAATTTTTCTGAACATATTGACGCTATCCTGAAAAAACTGCACCCCAAGCTCGGCACCATTTACAGAAATTGAAGTGCATTACCACTACCGGTGAGGCGAGATATTGTACAGAAAATGACTCTCCCCATCTTCAACTATGGCGACATGATCTACAATGCTGCTTCCAAGTCTTTCCTTGCCAGACTGGATTCACCCTTAAGTGCTTTCTGTCATTTTGCCCTTGACTCCCCCTCTTGCACTCACCACTGCACCCTATATCACTCTCTTGCTCTACCTTCCCTCGAGTGCAGGCACCTCTCCCACTGTGCTAAGTTCACTTCCAAATTCAGATTTGGGTCCCTACCCTCCTACCTCTCCTCCTCACTCTCTGCTCCCAACTCTCACCCTCTTAGAACCTTGGACTTTCGCTCTCTAGCTATTCCTCGTCGACACACTTTCATTGAACAGAAAGCGTTCTCCTGTCACTCCCCTAAACTCTGGAACTCGCTTTCTACACCTATTTGACTTTCCTCATCCCCTTTTTCCCCTTTTCCTAGCCCTGCACAATTACAGTACTTTGCCCCTAATTGCACCTGCTTCTAGCCCCCCTCCTCCCTCCCTTTACTCCCCTCTCTAATGCCAAAAACGTCAATATCTCTTTTCTGACTTTCCTTCCCTTCTTCCCTCTCCCAAGCCCTATGCTCCTTCATTTTCCCCCACACTGCACTTTTTCCCATCCACCCCTTTCCCTCTTTCTGTACCCTACCCCTCTATTCCATTTTACCATTCCCCTCTCCCTCTACCCCCTCTAACCTAACCTTTTACCCCTCCCTCCAGCTGCGTGCTTCCTTATTACTAGTCACCAAGTCACCCCTCCTTCCTCTTCCCCTTCTCTCTCTCCTCCAATTTTCCTGTTTGGTCCTACCTCTCTAGCAGGGTTTCCATGCATCCTGAAGGGGGTTCCCGACACCAGGCTTTCTTTCTCCCCTTCCCCCAACCCTCACTCTTTCCCTAGGATTTCACTAGCACTTACTAAAGCCTTGCTTTCAACCCTCTCAGTACTTCTGTGTCTTTTTGCACCCTCTGGCCCCCTGGTCTTCAGCCCTGGGTGGTATCATGTAAGTTCTCCTGGAGGTTACTCACCTAGGTCCACTACTCTGTTTTAAAAAATGTTTCCTGTATTGTGTTATTATGTAATAATGTATTAAGTTTATATTGTGTTTAATTGTTCTCCCAGCCCTTGTACCCCTCTACCCCCAGGATGCTTCTGGAAATGAGCTGTTCCTCAGTTCATGTTTTCTTTCCTGGTGAAACATTTTGTAAATAAAAAATAGATAAAAAAAAATAAATGTGATTGTCTAGTGTGCTTACCTGGTAAATAAAAACTAAATAAATTTTTTTTTGTCACAGTGGTCTCTGCTCTAAGGGTTCCAAGTCACAACATTCTCTGGTAAAAACCTTGATGTCATTTTAGTCACAGCAGAGTTTTTATACGACTACAATAGGTATATTAAGCACCTTGGTACATAGAAATTAACCCGACCCTATCATTGCATAATAAGTGTTCAAACTATTACTTTTTCTTAAAGAAAAAAAAACAGCAACTTTTCATAAAGAGACAAAGGACTAACATGACACCTTCAACTATTGTGTAACTGAACTATTGGGAAAGAAGCACCAGTGAAAAGGTACATTGGCATAGCTCCCTGATAAGTCTGAAGAACTTTGCATTTTACTTAAATGCAGCTTCTGTTGCTAGAACGTGCATGCAGTATCCATTGGTTTTTCAATTTGGAGTAGGGTGGTGTCAAGAAATGGCATACTGAGGCAAGAAACTGCACCCCAAGCCCATGGAGCCTCTTGAAAAATTGGCTTTGTGCCTAAATGTGGATGTTGTGGTGCACACAAATCCTAAATAAATGAATCATGCTTCAGAAATAAGAAAAACACATTCATCCATATTATGTACATCATAGCATTGCTGTATAGTTCCAACAGTAGGAAGTAGCAATTTAAAACCTATTTTGTTCCTGTGAGACCACAATCCATCACATAAAGTGTTGACTGACACTCTTACTCTTTGAAACTGATTTGTCCTTGCTATGGAGATTCCTTCTTGGCACCACTGAAGGAGGTACATGGTGTGCATCTTTCAAGTTTCCAGGCTGCCACTTAACCCTTGGGTCTCAGGTTACATGGGCAGAAGAAATCAGAGGTTTTTGACAATATGTGGCCTGTCATCACCCTCGAATGACAAAAGACGCTGAGCTAAAACCCCAGCAAAAAAAAAAAACAGTAACACTTTGCAAGCAGGGAGAGCAGATGCTTGTGCTCCTGGGCCAGAGAGGGTGATTGACAGTTCAGTCTTGTGCCCAGCCACTGTTCCTAGCATGAAGTGTGCTACCCAGGGCTGGCACAGGCAGTAAGAATAAAGAGTAGAATCACAACTGTGCAGATAGTGTTAAGCTTCTTTTGAAGGCAGCACCAAGTGAATAACAGTACAGTGCACTGCTTTGATGCCTACTGAAATGACATGAATGCGATATTAGTACAAATTTTAATTCATAGTGTCACGGTGGGGGGTTAGACTAAATCATGAGGAGGGCAAAGAAAGACCAAGTAAAGTTTTGCAGCTTGCTATATTACCACCAGTGGGACTTCTGATTATTTTCTTTTGATTAATTTTTTCCAGCTGGATAGTGATTTGTATTAGCATAGAATTGAAATGAACTTTGACTTCTGTGTAAAATCCATGTGTTCGACAGGGAGCCTCACACTGCAGATCGTATTCTTGCTCGAACATGTGGGATGGTGGCAGACACAGTGTAAAACAGTAATTTGCCGTAGCAGTTCCACCAGCTGACACATGCTGCGTGTACCATACCAGTCAACATTTTTTAATACATTTTAGGTAGATGATTGCAGAATCCTGAACTAGAAGCAGGGGAGCCAAAACACAGGAAACAAAATGATACAATTAGGTAGGGGTAATGTCGGTGTTAGCCATATCTGTGATTTTAAAGGAATGGGAGACTGCCTTAGAAAATACCTTGAAGGGAGGATAGCTGGGGGGGAGGAGGTTGGAGACATAATGGAATAGAATAAAAGAGAGAATAACTAAGGTAATGGCAAGCTGTTAAAAGATAATATGCAAGGGTAAGAGGAGAAAGAGGCCACTGTGGATCACAAAGCTGGTGGCTAAGGCAGTAAGGGAGAAAAAACTGCTTTCAGGAAGTACAAGGAGACCCAAATGAAGGCGGACAGGGAGATATAGCTATGGGAAAAAAAGGAAGGTAGGACAGAGGGTAAGGACAGTGAAGGCTCAAACTGAGGAAAGGATCACCAGGAGGTCAAGTATGAGGATGAGACTTTCTTCAGATACATGAATGAAAAGAGGAAGGCAGGGGGTTGCATAGTGAAGATCAGGAGACCAGGAGAGGAACTGTTCAAAAAAAAGACCAAGAACAAACAAATATTTTAAACAAATACTTCTGCTCGGTATTCACAGTGGAAGGGGGGGATGGGCTGACATGCATTAACAGGCACCGGGAGGATGGCAGAGTGGACACAGGTAGAGGTGTGCCGAACCCTTTTGCTGAAAACTGAGCCATCCTGAAACCATCTGGCTCAGTTTCCATGAGACCTGAGCCAAACCTTCCTGACTTGGCTCAGATCTCTAACTTTTCCCCCCTTGAGCTCCCGCCTGCCATATGACAGGCAAGGAACTCGTCAGTTGGTAGTTTATCTGGATGTTCCAGTTTGCGCATATACAAACTGGAGTATTGCTGGAGGAGCTGTCCTCCTCAGCACCATTTCATTTTAGCCACGGAGGAGAGAGGAGCTCTCCACAGTGAGAGGAACCAGCAGTCGAAGGGAACCAGAGGGAAGGACCAGTGAGGGTCAGGTGATCGGGTCAGTTATCAGGAGGAGTCCAAGTGGAGGGGGAGCAGCATGGAGGAGGAGAACCTGGAAAAGTAAATAAATAGAAAAAGCAACAACGCAAAGAGCTCAGCAATTAGGTGGGGGACTTGGGAGGGACATGGGACAGGGACTGTACAGTGGGGGAGCGAGGCTTTGAGGCATCTTGCCTGGACTCCCACTAAACCACCAACAAAAAAAACAAACAGAAAACCCTCTAGAAAAGAACAGAAAAAAGTGAAAAATACAACACAAAAAAAGTGAGAGGGTCAGGACTCGGGCCAGGGACTGACTGTGTGTGTGTTGGGGGGGATCCAAGGGCTCCATATCCACCCACACCACCAACAAAACTGAGGGAAAACACAAGTTCAACAAATAAAAAAAAAATCTCAAACTGAGAGGGTCAGGACTCGGGCCAGGGACTAACTGGGGTGGGGGAAGGGGACAAGGGCTCCAAAGAAACTTTCCACCCACACCACCAATGAAACAAAGAAAAAAACAACTCAAGAACAAGTTAATAACAAAAAACAAAAAAACCCTGAGAGGGTCGGGACTAGGGCCAGGGAGGGGACTGACTGTATGTGTTTGGAGGGGCCAGGAAGTGCTGCAGACTTATTTCAGGCAGCAGCAGCAGATTCCTAATAGTGTCTCCACTTGCGTACTGTGTGACTTTGAGTGAGTCAGTGTCCCAGTCCCCAGTGCTCCTGAGTACTGGGTCACCCCAGGCACCTGTGCTTAGACAGCAGTGATTTCCCACACAAGCAGAAGTTGGGACAGAAGCAATCTGTAGTCCTGTCAAATAAAGGCTTGCATCAGTGCATATGTGAAACATTTTTGGAGAGGGCGTAGCCCAGCAGTTGAGTATCTGTCTGCAGTGTCACCAGCCATTTCCCACACAAGCAGGGGTTGGGACATGGGACAGGAGAAGGATCATGTTTTTTTCCTGTACTCCTGTCAAATAAAGGTGTCAGTGTCATGTGAAACGTTTTGAGGAGGGGCAGCCTGGCAGTTGAGTAGCCTCTGCATAGTGTCACTAGCCATTTCCCACACAAGCAGCAGTCTGGACAGGAGGATCATAATTTTTTGTGTAGTTCTGTCAAATAAAGGCTTGCATCATGTGACAAATGCTTTGGAGAGGGGGCAGCCTGGCAGCTGAGTAACCTCTGCCTGCATAGTGTCACCAGCCATTTCCCCACACAAGCAGCAGCCAGGACAGGAGGACCATATTTTTTTTTGCGTAGGCCTGTCAGCGGCTCAGTAGGTAGCACACTCGCCTCTGAGGCTGGGAGATCAGAGGGTTGTGGGTTCAGTTCCCACATCTGGCACTTGGGTTAATATCCCAGTACTGACACTGTAGTGCAGCATGAGAGGGGTGCTGCACTTCTGAGGTGCCATCTTTTGGATGAACTGTTAAACTGAGGTCCCATCTGCTTGGATTGGTGGTAGTTCAGGTGGATGTTGAAGATCCCATGGCACTTCTCGAAAAAGAGTAAGGGAATTTTTATTCAAAACTCAAAAGGACAATCAAACACAATTGTATTACATCATACAAATCATAATAAGTGAAGAGAAAAAACATACATGATCAGTACAACATACCAGAACCCCTCAACTGAAAGGAAAAACAAACCCCCTCCCCCTCCCTACCAAAAGAATAGGGGAATTGGTTATTATGACTGGAAATCAAATCGTACAAACATAAAGAAATACAAAAACACATCAACAATGCATAGCTAAGAAGAAAACGTAATCAAATAAATACAGAACACAAATGAATAAACAAGAACCAAAAGTAAAGAAATACAACGACCCCCAAATGCCACCTTTCCCTCTTAGATAAAAATATAACACTCCAGTAAAAAAACACAAAACCACCTTAATCTATATTGAACATAAAAGCAATAGACATACAGGAAATAATCAGAGCCAATACTGACAGTATATATCAACAGTAGAACATTCGTATGCACATAAAAATAGTGATGATGTATACCAGTGTACACAAAGGAGATCTTGTCCTTCCTATAAGGGAAACCCTTCTCCCAAGATTAGGACCAAGGCGTACACAAAGACTCTACCCTGTATCAAGCCAGGTCATTTTCCTCCACCACAATCTAAACAGTTCAGGATGCACCTTTTCTTGTTCCTGCAATCTCCAACTAAAGACATGTTTGCTAATGTTGTGAACAATCTGAGATTCAGAGAGCAATTTCTGCCTAAGTGTGAGATTGCATCTAGCTTGCCATAACTGAAAACCAACATGACCTATTAATAGGCGCAGTGTAATTGCATCGAAAATAATCCAGGAGCTCGGTAGAACCACCTCCACCCAAATTGCTGTTGCAAGAACCCGAAAAGGATTTAAAGGCCATTCATCATGAAAATGTGACCAAAATGATACAACAAAAGGACACTCCACAAAAAAATGTTCCATCGTTTCAACCACCCCAATACGGGTCTCTTCCCTAGGACAAAATCTTTCTGATATTTCCTTATGCCTCATGTTACCTTTCACCCCTAATTTGTTATGAAGGCAAAGCCATAAAAAATCCCACATATATTTAGGCACCCTCTTACTCATCAATAATCGTAACTTTGCATGCTGTTCAGAATGAGGCCTATCGTGGAACCAGGGATCAACAAAAAAGAAATCTTGCAATATGGCATAATAGAATTGTTGATGCGTCTGTAAAAGAACAGATTTTTTAACAACACGCCATGCTTTCAACTTTTGAAACATTGTACAAAAATGACTAGCTAAGACACTTATCCGAACCTGATGAGCCAGAAAGGTCTCCTGGTCCCATTGCGTTAGAAGTGGATCAATACCATCTGCCACCCACGGGGACCAAATCTTATCCATCCCTTTCAGCAAGGGTACTAAATTATAAAAATAAAAATACTATGTAAAACACTACCGGATTCACCATCCCAAACCTCCTTCACTAATAGGTAAATACGTAACACGCTTCTTCAATGGGTTTAATCTGCTGCCCCATAAACAAAGAAAAAATACACCATAAAGAGATGTCTCCAGAGAAATGGGAGGGGGAAAAACTGCAGCAATAAACAAAAAATATAGTAACAGAAAGGTTTTAATCAAGTAAATACGTTTAGCTTTAGACATGCGTCCCTTATTCCAAAGCTGTACCCTGTTGCGAGCTTCCAATAATTGCTTTTCCCAATTATACCATTGATCATCCAGACCCCCAAAGTAAACACCTAGTATCTTCCTATATTCAGATTCTATAGGCATATCCCAAATTAATGACATATCAGCCGCATCATACCCCAAAGGCAGTATCCCACTCTTGAGCCAATTTATAGAGGACCCAGACATAACAGAAAATGTGTTCAATAACGCCCTTGCCGCAATAGCAGAATCCTTATCTGACAACACTAAAATTAAATCATCCGCATATGCCAAAGTCACTATCTGAGGGTCCATGCACCCAACTGATAAACCAACAATGTCATCTGAACCATTTAAGGCATGTAAAAGGGGATCCAAGGAAAGCACATAGAGCAGGGGACTTAATGGACACCCTTGCTGCACTCCCCTATGTACCCCAATCTCCCTACCCATCCAACCATTTACGCTGGGAATCAGAGTAATGCCCCTATAACATGTTTGCAGCCATCCTATGAATTGTGAAGGAAATCCATACCTCTTTAGACTCTCCCACAGATAAACATATTCAACCTGATCAAATGCCTTGGACTGGTCTAGGCAAACTAGATGCCCAAACATTTCCCCAGACTTTCCCTTAGAGACCAGTTCCCTAAGTAGTATCAGTGCATCCTGAACCCTTCTATGAGATACACCAGTGAACTGTGTTGGATGTAACAGGGATCCCATAACCCCCCTCAACCGCATGCATAAGATTTTCATCAGAATTTTGTAATCCATGTTTAAAAGCGACAAAGGCCTCCAATTACTTAAATCCCCACGATCTCCTTTGTCTTTATACAAGAGAAGCAACACACCCTGCAACATACTATGAGGGAGAACCCCAGACTGCAACCCATCATTCAAAACCTGGCATAGATCAGCACCTAAAATCTCCCATAGGACCTTATAAATCTCATGAGGCAGCCTATCAGATCCGGGAGTAATGCCTGATCTTAAAGACCAGACCGCAGTCTTTAGTTCCTCCACTATAATGGGTCATACCAAATCAATCCGGTCAGCCAAAGACAAGGCTGGGACTGACCTACTAGCAAACCAATCACAAATAGAATCAGCAGAGAGCGCTCTGCTCTGAAATGAGGCAGAAATATATTCATGAATAGTGTCTAAAATATCAACATTTGTAGTAACCCGCCCTTCCCCTGGAGTGTTTAAATACATCATACCCCATGAATGTTTAATAAATTTCAAATACTCAAAGGGTAAAGTGTCTTTCTTCCTGCCACAAATCTTAAATTTATGCTTCACTTCAATATCATGCTGTACCTGAGACTGTGCCTTAGCCAATTCCAGTTTTAACCCTTTAATTTGTTCTAAACAGTCTGATCCAAGAAACTGTCTATGAGTGGACAAAAAATGAAGCCTGTCCCTGAGATGCCTCAACCCAGCATGCGATAACCGCATTTAAACGACCCACAACCTTGAAATAGATCCGAACTTCACTTTTAGTGTCCTCCCACCAAAGATTTAAATTATCATATAAAAATGAGACTGACTGCCTTGCCAAAAAAAGAGAGCGTAACCCACCTACCACACAGGGGATATCTAATAAGGCAGAGTTCAATTTCCAAATACCTGGCCCTCTCCAAGCTTTAGGAACATCGCTTAAGGCCAGTCTCAGTAATCTGTGATCTGATGAAGCTACTTCCTGTAGGGATTGAGATTGCACAACAACCTCAGGTGTGAGAAAAAAATAATCAATTCTGGAAGCTCTGGGTCCACAGAAATAAGTGTCCCCAAACCCTCTAGTGGAGGGCCCAAAAGCATCCACTAAACCAGTATCTGTAAGAAGTTTCAACAAACTAGCCCCATCGCTATACACCTTTTTCCCTTTCCAAGAAGTCACTTTGGAAGGCAAAGAACAATTAAAGTCCCCCCAAGAATTATGTAATAAGTGGTGCATAAAAAGGGATATAATGAGTTAAAGAGGGACACCCTTTCAAACTTAGATTGAGGGGCATACACATTTATTAATCACAAGAGTAGTGAACCCCATTTGATATCCAAAACCAAGGCCCTACCAGCTAGAATTTCTATCTGGTGTATCACAGTAATGTGAAAATGAAAAAAAAAAAAAATCCCAACCCCACTACACAAGTCATTCCCTAGGACCAAAAACAATCCCCCCATATCCAACCAGCAGTGGCATCCTTTATCTCCTCAAGAGAATGCAATCATACATCCTGCAGAAAAACACAATCCAGATTTTCATATAGAAAATGTGAATAAGTATTCCGACGTTTTGCAGGAGTTTTAATACTATTTGCATTTAAGGTTGCCACCCGAAAGTAAAAGGGAACCATGAAGCAAAGAGGAGCTAAATTCACTTTACCTTACTGGATGCCCTCGTAATCCTACCACATTTACCATCTGGTGGTCTAGGGCCTACCAGGTCTGCAGCAGGTGCAGTAGACTCTAACTCTGACAAAGGTGCAGGAGGCCTAGCCCCATCTGGGACTTCCACTGGACTCTCCACCAAAACTGAAAATATATTCGGGTCAGCAATGGAAGCGGCAGGAGCAGGTATGGCTGATTTCTTCCCCAACTTCCCCTTCCCTCTAGCAGATTTCCCCTTTTTACTATTAACCACCACAAACCCATCTTCCGCAGGTTCCAAATCATTTAATAAGGAGCAAGGCCCGTGACCTCCCCCTGTCCTATCCCAGATACCCCTTCTACCCCAACTCCAGGTGCAGCTGTGCTACCCAAAATCAAATCAAAGTCCTCAGACAAACTCGGTTTAGCCAAGGGGGGAGCATCCCCAATGGCACCGGGTCCCCTTCCTCTCCTAGTAGGATGACCAAGTCTAACAGCCTCACGTATATAATGATCCTGTACCCCGTAATCAGCTTCAGCAGTGTTTTTAGCAGCTGAGGGGCAATTTTCAAACTTGTGACCCACCACATCACAGAGATTACATTTTGAGGTCTGAAACAATGGGCACTTGGATGGCCAGTCTCCCACAATAAGAGCATTTAAGCACATTACATGAGGTGCTTATGTGAGTTCGAGACCCACATTTAAAGCAAACTCTAGGCTGCCCAGGGTAAAAAAGAAACCCCTTATCCCTTCCCAGAAAGAAACAATTGGGCAGATGTAGCAACTCAGAATCGGTGGAATGGAGTTTAACCCTAAATTTCCAACCCCCATTCCAAAACCCTTCCACATCCAGGATAGGGACTGGATTCCCCTGAATGTCACATGATTTAGATAACCATTTTATGATATCCACAATATTAACCCCTTCATTCCTAAACAATATTGTAATGACTCTATAGGCCTGCTTCGACAAAGGTAACAAAATAAAGTCAGACCATAAGGGATTCGTTTTTAAGTTTAAATAACGATTCCAAAACAGCTCCATCAGAGCAGGGGTACGAAAACTGATATCAAACATAAACTCCCCCGGAACATGTATTAAGGCGTAGACTCCAGAAGGAAAAAAGCCCATACTTTGTTTTAACAAGTCTTCCCAACAAAAAACCTGTCAGGGGGATTATCCCTAGGACCCACATAACGCAAACGTACGGCATTTTGCCGTTTGGCCAACTCAAGAGGTTGCCTAAAATGACTAGCATAGGAAGGTTTGTCCACAGGCTCCAGAGTAGGCTCTTGGATGACAGGGGGAGTAGCCACATCCCCTGCTCCCACCTCTGCTTGAGTCCCCAAAGACAAATCAAAGGCAGTAATAGACTGAGGTGTAGGGGAAATAGCAGTTTCAGCCCTCAAGTCAACACCTGAAGAGTTTGCAATATCCACAGTACTTATCTGAATAGCCTCCTGGGAGCCTGTGCACGCTCTCCTCGGTTTCCACGCATTGCCTGAAATCGGAATCAGCCTGCCACGAGCGCTTGCTCCGTGACCAAGATTCTTCAACCAAGTCCCCCAATCCTGGGAAGTCGCATCTCACTTTCCCTTAGGCCTCTCAGTGGCCGAATGAAGTTTACTGGGTCCTGCAGTCTCCAAAGCACTCGGTGAACCGGCCGATCTCTTCCATTTCCTGTCTTCCTCAACTACTAGGTTCCGGCGTTCCTGTACAGCAGGTTGCTCACTCTCAATAGTTCCTCCTCCAGACAGCGCTGTTTCTCCTCAAGACTAAGGCAAGTTCCATCCGAAAAATCAAAGGACCGCTCACACCGGTATGCTGGCCACCCTGGTGCATCCCAGCCACCGATCTCAGCGTGTTCTAATGGCAATAGGCTTCTCAAACTCAGACATGCTCTGAGCCAACGCAGCCCCATGTGCAGCTCCTCCACTGTCCTCCTCCTCCGCCATCTTGGTCCCACCAGAAAATGGGTACCCCCTGCTCACAGGAAGCAGGAAGTAGGGGAATTTTCCCGGTGTCCTGTCCAAATTTCTCTCATTCATTCAAAATACCACCAACAGCTTAATCTGGTTGAAGGTCAGTTGGCATTCATCTGTATCCCCTCCCTCCCCCTGGGTCATGCCTGAAAATAGGCAGGATTTGTCTAGTGCACTTACCCGGTCAACAAAAACTAAATAAAAACTAAAAATAAAAAATAAAGGCTTGTGTCACATGTGAAACATTTTGGGGATGGGGCAGCCTGGCAGTTGAGTAGTCTCTGTCTGCACAGTGTCACCAGCCAGTTCCCACAAAAGCAGGATTTGGGACAGGAGGAACATATTTTGTTTGTGTGCAGTCCTGTCACATAAAGGCTTGCATCACATGTAAATGTTTTGGAGGGAGGGGCAACCCAGCAGTTGAGCAGCCTCTATCTGCAGTATCACCAGCCATTTTCCATTTCCTGTGAACTTACTAACAGTTGGGCCCTGCTAGCTGCATTGCTATTAAACTGTTTTTCTACAGAATTTAACCTGTTTTCCTTTAGATTACACTTTAAAATGAAAGTACAGGCTATGTTTTATGTTGAATGAATATTGGCTGTGAATCCAAAAGCAGAATCAATACCAGGGGTGATTTGGCAAAATCAAAACCAAAACCTTCCCAGTTTTGCACACCTCTAGACACAAGTCCATTCACAGAAGAGAGGGTCTGCCAGGGGTTGGACGCTCTAAAGGAAAGCAAGGTGATGGAGCCAGATGGGATACACCCAAGGGTACTTAAGGAACCATGCATGGTGCTAGCCGCCACTCTGGCAACATTATTTAGCACTTCATTGGAGATGGGGGTGGTTCCAGAGGAATGGAAGAGGGCCAGTGATGTCCCTGTGCACATCAGTGGAAGCAAGGAGGAGGCCCGCAGTTACAGACCAGTCAGTCTCACATCAGTGGTGGGGAAGCTGATGGAGTCCCTGCTGAAGGAGAGGCTGATGTAATACCTGGAGACATACAGGCTGCAGGACCACTGGCAGCATGGCTTCACAGGTGGGCAGATCATGTCAAACAAATCTCATATATTTCTTTGACTGGGTAACTAGGGAGGTGGATCAGGGAGGGCAGTGGATGTGGCCTAGCTGGACTTCAGTAAGGCCTTTGACACTGTGTCACACAGGAGGCTGATAAAGAAACTTAGCAGCCTGGGGGTGGGGGAAGCAGGTGGTGAACTGCATATCAAACTGGTTGAAAGATAGGAGGTAGAGGGTGGTGGTAAACGGCAGTAATTTGGAGGATGAGAAAGTTACCAGTAGAGTACCACAATGATTGGCACTGGGCCCTGTCCTCTTCAATGTCTTCAAAAGTTACACTGCTGAGGAACTGGAAGGGAAGGTGTGTATCTTTGCAGATGACACAAACTCTGCAACAAGGTGGACATCCGGGGGGGGGAGAAGAGAATGCAGAGGGATCTGGGGAAACCAGAGGAGTGCTTTAGGGAGTGGCAGCTGGGTTTTACTGCCAAAAAGTGCAAAGTCATGCACCTAGGACATGGAAATCCAGGGGCTGTCTATAGGGTTGGGGGAGGTGCTTACATTTACCAACCAAGATAGGGTCATTGGGGTAATCATATCTGATGGTCTTAAGGTGGCAGTGCAATGCGAGAAGGTAGTGGGCAAGGCAAGCCAGATGCTCGGGTGCATAGGGAGGGGGATCTCTAGCAGAAGGGAGGTGGTGTTGCCTCTGTATTGCTTACTCGTGAGACTGCACATGGGGTACTGTGTCCAGTTCTGAAGACTGCACCTCCACAAGGACATCAACAGGGTGAAAATGGTCCAGAAGAGGGCTACTAAAAGGTGCAGGGGTTACACGAGAACTATATGAGGAAATGCTGTGGGAACTCAACATGTACTCCCTGGAGGAGAGTGAGAGAGGATATGACTGAGACCTATGAAGAGAGGGTTCTGAGAGAACTTGCAAATCTGAAAGTGGACAAGGCAATGGGGCCCAAAGGGGTGCATCCTATGCTATTGAGGGAGCTCAGGAAGGTGCTGGCTGCACCCCTGACAGCTCTGTTCAACTATTCACTGTTGACGGGAGTAGTTCCAGAGGACTGGAAAAAGGCAGATGTAGTCCCACTTCAAAAAAGTGGAAGCAAAGAGCAGGCGGGCAACTACAAGCCAGTCATCCTGACTTTGGTGGTGAGGAAAGTAATGGAATCACTACTGAAGGAGAGGATTGTGGAATATCTGGAATTTAGTAGCCTCCAGGATCCGAGGCAGCATGGGTTCACTGGGGGGAAATCATGTCAAACAAATCTGATAAATTTCTTTGACTGGGTGACCAGGGAATTGGATGAGAGTGGAATGGTGGATGTGGCCTACCTAGATTTCAGTAAGGTCTTCGACACCTTTCCACATAGGAGACTAGTAAACAAGCTGGGAAGCCTAGGAGTGGGTCCTAAGGTGGCTAACTGAGTGAGAAATTGGTTGGGGGACAGGATACAGAGGGTGGTGGTAAATGGAGTTCACTCCGAGGAAGGGAGGGTGTTAAGCAGGGTGCCACAGGTATCAGTACTAGAACTGGTCCTCTTTAATGTCTTTATTAGTGACATTGCAGAGGGGCTCTAATGGAAGGTATGCCTCTTTGCAGACACAAAAATTTGTAATAGAGTGGGATACTCCCATGGGGGTGGAAAAATGAATAGTGATCTAGAAAAGTAGTAGGAGTGGTCAAGGGTGTAGCAGCTGGGTTTCAATGCTAAGAAGTGCAAAATCATGCACTTGGGGTGCAGAAACCAGGGACGGAGTACAAAATTGGGGGAAAGGGATAGTACTAATCACCACCAAACAGGAAAGAGACCTAGGAGCGATAATTTCTGATGACCTAAAGGTGGCCAGACAGTGTGACAAGGCAGAGGGGAGAGCTAGTGGGATGCTAGGGCACATAGGGAGCGACGGGTATCACCTGCTGAAAGAGAGAGGTGGTATTGCTGCTGTATAGATCATTGGTGAGACCTCACCCAGAGTACTGTGTCCAGTTCTGGAGACCACATCTCTGGAAGGACACAGACAGGGTAGAGGCAGTCCAGAGGAGGGCAATCAAAATGGTACAGAGTTTGCATCACAAGCCCTATGAGGGGAGACTGAAGGACCTCAATATGTACACCCTTGAGGAAAGGAGGGAGAGGGGAGATATGATAGAAACATTCAAATACCTCACAGGTATAAATGAAATTCAAGAGGGAAGCATATTTCAGAAAAAAAAGATGCTCAAGAACAAGGGGACATGCAATGAAGTGGGGTGAGGGGAGACTCAGTTGAGATGTGAGGAAGTACTTCTTCACAGAAAGAGTGCTGGATGTCTGGAACAGCCTTCCAGCAGAGGTGGTGGGGGCAACAATGGTAATGGGCTTTAAGAATGCATGGGAAAGGCATAAGGGAACCTTAGAGGTAGAGAAAAGGGGGTGGGTAAAGCCAGATATCAAGTAGGGACTGCAGTGTTACAGTAGGCAGGGAAATTGGGCAGACTAGGTGGGCCAAGCGATCCTTGTCTGCCATCAATATCTATGTTTCTATGTAAGTACTGCACAGGGGTGAACAAGGTGCAGGAGGGGACTCTCTTTCAAGGGAGGAGGAGCAGTAGAACATGGGGGCATGCTGTGAAGCTTAGGGGATGGAGTTTAAGAGGGATTTGAGTAACTACTTCTTCACAGAAAGGGTGGTGGATGCCTGGAACAGCCTGCCAGAAGAGGTGGTAATGGTGAAGACAGTGGGGCGCATCAAACATGCATGGGATAGGCACATGCTATAATAAGTAGAGGTAAGGGAGGAGGGAGGGATACCTGTGACCAAGAAGAGTCCAGGGTTCAATGTTAAGCAGGGAAAATAGGGCAGACTAGATGGGCCTGCTGTTCCATTTCAGTGTTTCCATGCGATTTAAATAAATTAGAAAAAAACAACAAAATACTATCTATTTTATTAGAAAAGATTTCTGTTAGGCATGCTTCACATTGTCAATTTCACTGTGTACTATACTGTAAATGCTATAAAGTGTTGTGAGAAAGCATGATTTAAGGGCGCTGGTCACTTTAAATGGAGTGCTTAACTCGGGAGCTAGCCATGCTGCTGTAGACAGTCTGCCTGCTATGTACAGGTTAAAACATTTCATTTTACTGTGCATAGTGTTGTCTGAAACTGCTTCCTTAAATTCTGTGGTACAGTTTGTTAAATGCTACTAAATGCATGCTGGCCACCAATGTATAAGTAATTAATTTGGCTCCGATTTGGATTTAATTCTTTTCTCAGCCAGTTACATTGTACTATGAGATGTCTTGCTGAAAACAGGCTGGACCCCAGGAAGTAACTTTAATTAACTTGTGCTCCGTTTCTGTTTTCTGAGCTCATTTTCAGCCTCAGCCAGCCAAAGGAGTGGGTTTAACTTTACGTAATGTGTGCTCCGATTCAGTTTGCTGGGCTCTTTTCAGCCTCAAACAGGTGCACTGCAAAACCAATCAGGGCAGTTTGCCATCTGCAGCTTATCATAAACTACCACTAGTGGCCACTGCTTTTCACTTCCCAGGATTTCCACCATTTCTCCTACCTCCAAAACCTTGCAAACTCCCTTACTGCAAATAAATGAACATGGCACTTTGTTCTTTGCTCTTACTCGTAGCTCCCCCTAACTCAAAGAGACTGTCCTCATCACTGCCCCTAATGAATGCAAGTCTTCTACTGCTGGCTTCATCCATCTTAACTGGATTGTTGCTGGCCACAGACTTCTCTGCATCAATCCAAGCGACTGAACAAAAATTCCTTTATCACTGCACCCCTACTCACTCACCACCTAATCCCACAAGCCTGCCCAACTGCCACAAATAAGGTCACACCCCTGGCATCTACATTTCTGTAATCCTTATCTAATATGGAACAAAGACAGCTAGGGTATCTGCTTCACTCCATCATGCTCCACAAGCACCACTGGCAGCCTCCAACCTGCCCAGTCTTGTCCCTCCTTCTCCTAGCCCTGCTAGCAGGTGACATAGAAACCAACTCAGGCCCTATGAATACACACATTGACCACATTGATGCCACATGGGCAGGACGCCACAGAATGAAGATCACCCACCTAAATGTATGTAGCCTCCCTTACAAATTTTCAGAGATAGAGACCTGGGTGACCCTATACAAGCCCCACGTGCTGGGTATATCTGAGACCTGGCTAAAGTCATACCATGATACTGTATTGTACCAGCTCCAAGGCTATTTCTTCCTCCAGCTGGATAGACCAGATAGGAAGAGAGGAGGAGGCATTGTGCTGTATGTCCAGGAACACATATCAGCTGCCATTGTTGCTTGCTCCACCACCGACTCCATAAGCGAATGGATTATTACCGAGCTAACTATTAGAGCATCAAAAAAACTTTATGTTGGCTGTTGCTACAATCTCCCTCAGCTACTACTCAGGAACTGTCTAGCTTTCTTTCTGATCTAGCATGCACCACCCCATCCAGGGATGCTTTCCTGCTCAGGGATTTCAATCTCAACTGGGCAGCGAATCCAAACCTGGAGTACACAACCCAACTATAGTCGCATAACTTGGAGCAAGTAATCTATACCTCATCCAGATACAACCAACACACAACAAACCACTCTGTCCTTGATTGGATTATAACTAACCGGTCTGATCTACTCCTGCCAGCAGGCACCATGTCCGATGCGATTAGCGACCACACCCCCACCTATATCACCGTGAACAACAAGTCATTTCACCCCTCCACCAAAACTACTGTTCTTCAGAAACTTTAACATCCCAAACCATGACCTCGTGACTAGAGATGCAGTGTCCCTAAACTGGTCCTCCCTATATCTGACAGAAAACGTCTCCTCTGCTGTCAATTTCTTCACCAGCACCCTTCGGAAACTACAGGGCCACTATTTTCGTATCAAATCCAGAAGGGTTAGAGGCAACTGCACACACTGGATAATAAAAGAACTGTTACTGCAAATGAAAGTTAGGGACGCTAGTTGGAAAGCATTCAAAGCGTCCCCATCACCCCAGCAATGGAACGCCTACAGGCAGCTACGCAATGCCTGTAAGCAAATGACAAAGTCACTAAAAAAGAAATACTTCAGCGACCTCCAAAAAAATACCCTGGGAAATCCTTGTAGTTTCTGGGCATCAATTGGGTCCATACTAAATCCGAAGACCAACAACCAAATAACACAACTTACATCCCCATCAGGTACTATTGATGACCCTGCTGACATAGCAGACCTTTTCAACGCTATGTTCACTGACCTGACCCCGTACCCTAGCAAGCTTCCTCCACACCTTCCCTCCCACCTAAATAGCAATGGTAGCCCCTCCACTCCTCTAAACCCTGATGCCTCTACCCCCCCTTTCTATTTCAGAGCTATTGATACCGAAACGATCATAAAACTCCTGAAAACACTCCCTTCCAGTGGTAGCCCTGGAAGTGATGGGCTCTACCCGGCTTTCCTGAGGATCATCTCCCCAGCCCTTGTCAGACCACTAACACACATGATTAATCTTGCACTGTCTACATCAACAGTGCATGACACCTAGAAACATGCAAATGTGATCCCCATCTTCAAGGCGGGTGACCCCTTATCCCCAGAGAACTATAGACCCATTTCCCTGCTCCCTCATCTTAGCAAACTACTAGAGAAGGTTGTCCATTCCCAGCTATCCGAACATCTCAATAAGTACAACCTCCTATGTTCCCTCTAGCATGGTTTCTGTAAGCATTATAGCACCTCCTCTGCTCTGGCAGTTTTTTCAAATCATGTCCTCAAAAATATGGACATGGGTAAGGCCACAGGTGCAGTTTTTGTTGATTTGTCAAAGGCATTTGACCTCGTTGACCATCATCTTCTCTCCACACTTCAACAATTTGGCTGTGCCCCTGGACCTGTAGCCTGGTTCCATAGCTACCTCTCAAACAGATCCCAATCCATGCTGATAGGCAACGTTGCCTCAGCTTCCCTCCCCACAAGCACTGGAGTTCCCCAGAGACCAATTCTCGGTCCCCTTCTCTTCTCTATGTTTATCAATGCTTTACCGGCAGATAGACTAAACTGCAATGCACTCCTTTATGCGGACGACCTAGTCCTGTACCACAGCGATAAGTCCTTGGAATCCATCTCCTCCACCCTCACTGGCAACTATGTTGTGGCAATAAGCTGGTTCACATCAAGAAAACTTTTAGTCAATGGGAAAAAGATGAAGGCCATGCTCTTTGGATCCAAGCCTTTCCTAAACAAGGCTGCAAAACCTAATTCCTCCCTCACCGTAGGCACACCCAAAGGCCCCCACTTGAGCAGGTCAACTCTTCAAATATCTTGGCGTTACTCTCAACCCCTCCCTCACCTTCAATGATCACACACAACCCTGACTGTAAGAAAAATTAACCAGAAGCTAGGTCCGGCGTACTGCGCAATTCACCTGCTTTCACCTGAAGCTTGCCTCACCATTGCGCAAGGCAACCTTCTCCCTCTCCTAGACTACTGCTCACCCATCTACTCCCACATGTCTATAAAGCAACACTCATGCCTAAACATGACATATAATGCTATCTGTCGATTTGTTCTCAAAGCCCCCTCATTAACACACCACTGTACACTCTACCAGTCCCTAGGATGGCACCCTCTCCAGGCACACTTTGACTGTGTCACAGGCTGCCTGGTGGACAGTGCTCTCAGAAGTAATCAACAATCCTCCTATGCTCTCCTACTCATAAATAGAGCAGCCACTAGACCTTTTAGGGCCTTCTCCATTCCAACCCTTGAAGTTCCTCATGTCTCTACAGTGATGGGCAGTAAGACTTTCTCTGTAACTGCCCCCTCCCTCTGGAACTGTCTTCCCACATCCATTCATACATCTCCAACCCATGCGTCTTTCAAATCTAACCTGAAGCCCTGGCTATGGGAAGAGTCCACCCGCAAATGCTCGCTGGGCTGCGCAGGAACCTGAAAGCCGCCATAAACCTACCACAACTGGAGCCATTATGACCCCCTCCTTTTTTTTCCCCGCCCATGCCCCCTACTCTTCTGAGCACAAACCTACACGTGTGACTCTCATGCTGTCTCACACAACCCACCTGACAGGCTGTCTCAAACTCGGCCTGCTCCGTCTATCTGCCAGGACAGGAATGTTCCCTAGACTAGATGTCAGCAGTCTGTTGGTTTCAAACTGCTCCTTCTCTAGTTTGTTCAAATGCTTAACTACCTTCCTCTGTACTGCTACCTGCATTCTTTGTTTTGCCATGCCTGTACACAATATGTAAATAATGTCTGTTTTCATTGTCCATAAGTGCTTGTATTGACAGTATACCATGATAATACAAAATCACACATGCCCACACAATGCAAAGCATCATGGGCTGCATATGCAAATCACCACAGAATATACCATGATGTCAGTTGTGTCCACTGCTGGTTTCCCTGCATCGACACCTTGTGGCCCAGGTCGTGACTAAAAATGGTCCTCTGGATCAGTGCACATACCTGGTTACCAAAAACATAAAGAAAGAAAGAAAGAAAGAAAGAATACTAATAAAGAATGTATATGTATAATGCAGAAGATAAAAGAGCATTTTAATAAGCTTGTTAAACACTTGAAAGACTAATGACAAGAACCACCTATCTGAGTCACTGTCTGGAGTGGATAGGGCACTATCTTAATCCTGGGGCTAAATAAACCTAATAATTCTGATAGAGCACAGTCATAATCCCCCGGCTAAATGGACCTGATACACGTACATTATGGTATTGCAGTATCATAATCCTCAAGCAAAACAGATGTCATACATACTGGTAGTGCACTGTTCTAATCCACAGGCTAAAAAGATGTGATACTTTCTTGTAGTGCACTATCCTAATCCATGGGCAAAACAGATCTGATACATTCTGGTAGTTTACTATCCTAATCCTTGGGCTAAACAGGTACAATACATTCTGGAAGTGCACTATCCTAATCCCTGGGCTAAACAGATGTAGTATATTTTGGTAGTGTACTATCTTAATCCCTGGGCTAAACAGATGTACAGTACTGCAAGACTCTTCTATGACTACCACTGTAGTATATTTTGGTAGTGCGCTATCATAATCCCTGGGCTAAACAGATGTAGTATATTTTGGTAGTGCACTATTCTTACTCCCTTTGCTACACAAATGTAATATATTTTGGTAGTGCACTATCTTAATCCCTGGGCTAAACCTCCTCCTCCCCTAATCACTTGTACCTATCTCTCACTTTCTGGCCTCCCATCCTCACTTTACTGATGCAACTGTAACAACCCACATCTCTGGGTGCTAGCCTATGGATCTCTGTACCCTCCGTTATTTTTTATAGTCTGTCTATGTGTCATATTTTTGTCTTATTGTATAGTGTTACTTGTACTTGTTTGACTACTGATGTTATATGCTCTGTAAATTCATACTTGCTGCTGTACACCCAATATGCTTGTCTGCCATTGTATTGTTCTCCTTGATGTGGAACCTTTGTAAGCAAGCTCTGAGCTCCAAGGCTGCATCTGAAAATTAAAATAAATAAATAAAAACACATGTAATGTATTCCGGTAGTGGACTATCCTAATCCCTGGACTAGACAGACCTAATACATCCTTATAGCATACTATCCTAATCCGCAGGCTAAACAGATCTGATACATTCGGGCAGTGCACCATCCTAATTCCTGGGCTAAACAGATCTGATACATTTATTTTATTTTTATTTATTGAAATCTAGGATTACAAATACCTTTGAGCAGGAACTGCTCGTTTACAAAGGTTCCAAGTTGAGGAAATGGTAGGTAAACATACATACAAAGGTCGATAGGATAATGCATAATTACATAGTAAAAATGAAGAAAAAAGAGCAAGAGGCTGAGGCATAGTTTAAATACTGTACCTCAAAATATGCAAGGGCAAACTTAGAGAATAAACTTAGAAGTAAACTTGGTAATAAGCGCTGTTGGCGTGTGGATAGGGAGGGCATGGATATAACAGGCTGGAAGGCCATTGTCATAGGGTAAGGGGGAAAGGTAGGAGTACACCAGGGGAGAGGAAGAGGTGGGATAGTTGTCCGTAAGTGCCAGGGAGGGGTAGGAAGGGGGTTGGGGGAGGGGAGAGCAGGGGGAGACAGGGGAGGGAGGGCATGGTAAGAGGTGTAGTAGACCTGTCTAGGGCAGAAAGCAATGAAACACAGGGCCCTGGTTAGGTGAAGCAGTCACATTGGCTAGTAGAGGTGAGATGAAGTCGGAGTTCACTTTTAAATGGGCCAAGGGCAGCAGCAGTAAGAGTTTCCTTGTTGAGGGTATTGTACCACTGTGGAGCTCTGTGAGCAAAAGCCCTCTGTCCCATAGTAGTCCGGCATCTGGGGACAAGGAAGGTTTGTTGTTGTGAACTTCTGGTTTGTTGTGGACTGTAGTGGTCTATGAGGAGCTTTTCAACCCCTGGAGACATGATCCCAAGGAGGAAGTTTTTGGCCAAGAGGCAGGTTTGATACTGAATCCAGCTGATGAGAGGAAGCCAACCTGCCTGAGCAAACAGATCACAAGTGTGTGTGTCGGTCAGCTCCCTTTAGAAGCTTGCATGCTTTGTTGAGTGCAACCATAATTCTGCAGAGGGCAGTGGCAGAGGCGGAGCCATAGATCGCAAGCCCATATTCAATGATAGAAGAGACAGAGCTGTTAATAGCCAACTGAAGTGAGTCTGGATTCATGCAATGTTTGTGCCTGTAGACCAGGCCTATACAGATATTGGCAGCTTTGGTGACAGGTTCTATGTGCCGGTGGTAGGAGAGGGAGCTGTCCAGTGTAATGTCTAGGTATTTAAATTCAGGAACATGTTCAAGTATGGTCGCTGCTTGGTTTTTGATGGTGAGGTCATGGGATTTGTACTTGCTCCTGACATTGTAGAAAGACATCACCTTTGTTTTGCTGTAGTTCAGGACCAGTTTGTGCAACTTGAACCATTCTTCAATGTGTATGAAGTCAAGCTGCAGTTGTTTCTGAAGGAGCTCTATGTCTTGATGATTGGTGAACAAGATTGCATCTTTGGCGTAGAGTAGTAACTTTTGTTGGCAGACACTGGGGAGGTCATTTAGAAAGAGGCTAAAGAGTAGGGGTCCCGGGATGGACCCTTGTGGGACCCCTGAGAGGACCGGTTTATCTTCTGAGGTAGCACCAGCGATCCTGACCTGCTGGACCCTCTCAACTCAGGTAACTTGAAAACCAGAGCAGTGCTTCTTTGAAGAGCCCAATGCTCGAAAGTTGCTTGAGTAGGAGTGGGTGATTGACTGTGTCAAAGGCTTTCGTAAGATCGATGAATACTGCCCCCATGCAATTTTCTTGGCTGAGTGTGGTATGGATGAATTCCATGAATTCTAGTAGTGCAGTGGTGGTACTGTGGCCTTTTTGAAAGCCATGTTGCTCAGGACATTGGATGTTATATTTTTCCAGGTACTTGACTAGCTGGTCAGAGGCAGTGCGTTCCAGGGCCTTGGTCAAAGGGGGAGGGTGAAGATGGGTCTGTAGTTGGAGTGTAGTGACTTGTCTCCACTTTTGTGTACCGGTGTGATGGTTGCCTGCTTCCAGCAAGATGGGAACTGGGACATTCTTAGTGATAGGTTGAAGATCATTGTCAGAGGTACAAGGATTTCTTCAAGGACCAGCTGGTAGCATAGTATTCTAATCCCCAGGCTAACCAGATCTGATACATTCTGTTAGTGCATTATCACAATCACGGGATAAGCATACTTTATACATTCTTGTAGTATACTATTCTAATCTCTGGGCTAACCAGATCTGATACATTCTGGTAGTGCACTATCCTTATTCCCTGGGCTAAACAAATCTGATACTGTACATTCTGGTAGTGCATTATCCTAATCAACAGGCTAAACAGAGCTGTTACATTCTGGTAGTGGGCTATCCTAATTCCAGGGCTAAAAAAATCTGATACATTCTTATAGTGCATTATCCTAATCCCCAGGCTCTACAGACGTGATACATTCTAGTAGTGTACTATCTTAATCCCTGGGCTAAACAGATCTGGTACATTCTGGTAGTGCGCTATCCTAATCCCTGGGCTAAACAGATCTGATACATTCTAGTAGTGCATTATCTAATTCCCAGGCTAAACAAATCTGATGCATTCTGGTAGTGCATTATCTTAATCCAGGGGGTATGCATACCTTATACATTCTTGTAGTATACTATTCTAATCCCTGGTGTAACCCCCCAGCAAATGGGGGTTCCCAAAAGTCTTCTAGGAGCTGGCTAAGTGCTCCCAGCCTGAATTGAGTTCGGCATTTAAATCGCTTAACTGTGAGTGCTTTTAGAGCCTCTGGTACTGTCTGTTTAAGAGCTGCCTGCTCACAGGCTAAATTAGTTTGAATGGGGGGACTGTGTGTTTAATGCTCAAATCCTGCCTGAGCTGTTGCCTAATCACTCCGTTTCTGCAGTTGCTAATAGTGCAGTGGGAGCCTAATTGAAAGATGTAACTGTTTGCCAGGATTTGTTTAGAGTGATGATGAAAATGCAGTTTGTTTAACCTGCCTTTATTGCAGCTGGGACTCTATGTGTTTGGCCCTCCATTTTGATACTGAACTGTTGAATTGGACCAATCAGTGTGAAGGGGGGATTGTTAAAATGAAGTCTGCTAGTGAATCGGAACTTGGACTCTCATTAGTGAGCCAGCCACCTCTGTACTGTATGGCCAGTGACTCTGGGAAATGTAGTTTGGAAAGTGGTGCCTTTTTGCACCAACAGAGGGAGCCATACTGTGATTGACAGCCGAACCAGCCAACCGAACTGGAGGGAATCCAAAGGAAATGCCCTGCACTGTTGCTGGCAAGTCAGTTTGGTAGTGACAGTGAAGAGAGAAGGAGCTCTGCTTTTGCTGTGGTGTGTAGTTCGCATGGGAAGCGTATGGGAGGCCCTAAAGTTGGCCTGCAGCCGTTGTGAGTGCTAGTTTGGACTGAATCCTACTGTGTGAGGAAGGAGAAGGAAGTAGAAGTGTGGAAACCAGGCTTAACATGAAGAAGACCGAAGACTGTGCTGAAGAGCGATCGGCCTGTCAGGGACTGCTGATGCTGCGCGTGCTCCCGGGTACTTTGCAGTGTTTGCGATCGGGATTGAGAAGCAGCTGCCTGGTATAGTAATTTTCTTTACATATAAAAGTGTCTATTGCTTGTGGGGGATCGCAATTCCATTTCCCCTTTTACTGTGAGTTGTGAGCTGAAGCTGGAGGCTGAACTCAATTTAATCAGACTGAATCTGCCTGCTATTCAAAACAGTTGTGCCCTGCCACGAGGGTCTCATCTCCATGCACTGCTCTTCTGGCAATCCAGAACAACCACTTCCATCAGTTTCTCTGCTTGGGGCATTGTGAGTACAAATCAGGGAATCTCCCTGCACCTTTCCTTTAATCAAAGTGTGTCAACTGATTCCTGTGTGTTTTCTTTCTATGGACTGAACCATCTGGCTCTGGATTACAAGTGTGTGTTGTGCATATATTTTCTTCCTACAGGACCCCATCCATCTGCATCAGCTGGCCAATCCCAGGCAATGGACATGGCTAGCCCCTCCCCCCCATCCTGGGTACCCAGAGTGTGACATTTTGGACCCTATATGCATGCACAGTACTGTGATTCGAATATTTCCAAACCAAATCAACCTGATTGCCCCCTCCTTGTTACTGCCCCTCTAATAAATCAGATTTGTTGTTATTGAACTATATTCTGTCTATGGTGGCAGTACATGTAAAATAAGCATTGCATTTTGGCTGTGTGTATTATCTAACCTTGTTTTACAGGGGGTCCTCTGAGACATGCTGCAAGAATCAGTCCTGGGGGTAAGTGGTTACTGTATGTGTAAGAAGTGTGCATATGTGGGGTATTGGGAAGGTAACTCCCATGTATTGCTTGGGCCACTAGTGGGAACAAAGGGGGGTCACAGTGTCCCAGAGGGCTGTAGCCGAGCTAGTTTAACCACTACTAACCCTGACCTCTGGGTGGAGGCCCCCTCTATTGGACCTAGGCCCCTTAACCTGTCACTAGCCATACAGGCAGGGATACTAGCCCTTGGGATAGTGCCACCTAGGGGTTACACTGGGCTAACAAGATCTGATACATTCTGGTAGTGAACTGTCCTTATTCCTCGGGCTAAACAAATCTGATACTGTACATTCTGGTAGTGCATTATCCTAATCAACAGGCTAAACAGATCTGATACATTCTGGTAGTGGGCTATCCTAATTCCAGGGCTAAAAATATCTGATACATTCTTATACTGCATGATCCTAATCTCCAGGCTATACAGATGTGATACATTCTGGTAGTGTACTATCCTAATCCCTGGGCTAAACAGATATGGTACATTCTGGTAGTGCACTATCCTAATCCCTGGGCCAAACAGATCTGATACTTTCTTATAGTGCACTATCATAATCCCCAGGCTATACAGATATGATACATTCTGGTAGTGGGCTATCCTAATCCCTGGGCTAAACAGATCTGATACATTCTAGTGGTAGTGTACTATACTAATCCCTGGGTCAAACAGATCTGATACTTTCTTATAGTGCACTATCCTAATCCCCAGGCTATACAGATATGATACATTCTGGTAGTGCATTATCTAATTCCCAGGCTAAACAGATCTGATACATTCTAGTAGTGCATTATCCTAATCACCGGGTTAACCAGATCTGATACATTCTGGTAATGCATTATCCTAATCCACGGGGTAAGCATACTTTATACATTCTTGTAGTATACCATTCTAATCCCTGGGTTAACCAGATCTGATACACTCTGGTAGTGCATTGTCCTTATTCCCCGGGGTAAACAAATCTGATGCTGTACATTCTGGTAGTGCATTATGCTAATCAACAGGCTAAACAGATCTGATACATTCTGGTAGTGGGCTATCCTAATTCCAGGACTAAAAAAATCTGATACATTATTATAGTGCATTATCCTAATCCCCAGGCTAAACAGATCTGATACGTTCTAGTAGTGTACTATCCTAATCCCTGGGCTAAACTGATCTGGTACATTCTGGTAGTGTACTATACTAATCCCTGGGCCAAACAGATCTGATACATTCTGGTAGTGTACTATCATAATCCCTGGGCTAAACTGACCTGGTACATTCTGGTAGTATACTGTACTTATCCTTGGGTCAAACAGATCTGATACATTCTGGTAGTGCATTATCTAATTCCCGGGCTAAACAGACCTGGTACATTCTGATAGTGCATTATCCTAATCACCGGGTTAAACAGATCTGATAAATTCTGGTAGTGCATTATCTAAATCACCCGGTTAACCAGATCTGGTACATATAGGATAGTGAATGCCTGAATGGACACAACAAGGCTATTCTTACACGAGTGGTTGCTATGCCGATTGTATACCTCGAGAGCGCAGCTCGAGAGGTGCGATCAATCAGCATAGCAACCATGAGGTAAGAACTACTGTTGTGTCCGCTCAGGCATCCGCTATTTGCATAGTGTATGTTGCTGACATACAAAATACTAGAGTGTGCTACAGATAAAAAGCTTTCAGAGACATAACTTGAGTTATGCGACAGCTTTACTGGAAGAACAGGGAAAAAAACACAGCACCTACAGAAACAGTAACATACGGTTCGAGTCTTCGGAGCAGTTAGACTTCACAACCTGGCCCTGTAGATAGGGTTGGTAGGGTGGGAGAAAAAAAACATTTTTGTTAGTCACTCTGCTTTTTACTTTCAGCTGCTGTTTCATACATTTCCCCCTCAACATTACGCGGTCACTGTGCTGCACATTTTACCTTTGACCCCTCACCTATTACCCCTTGCTGAGATTGGTTATCCTGCTCAATGATGATGATCCGACATGGTACACAATGCAGCTGACGTGGCAATTAGTTGCTCAAGTTAACAGTGGCTGCCAGGACCATGACTTTACCGCATGGATGATTTTTTCAAATTCCCGTTTGGCGGGTGTGGCAGTACTCTTTACAGTTGTCATAACAAAAGTTAGGGCTTGTGACGGAGTATGTATGATGTCCATACTGAAGCAGAACCAGAAGTCATTCTGCTGCAGTACGGACGTCACTACTGAAGCAGAACCATGTTTTGATTGTCTCAGAAAAATAGTCAGAATAATGTTCCAACATGCACTGTATTCTGGTAGTGCACTGTCCTAATTCCCAGACTAAACAGATCTGATACATTCTTGAAGTATACTATCCTAATCACCAGGTTAACCAGATCTGATACATTCTGGTAGTACATTGTCTAATTCCCGGGCTAAACAGATCTGATACATTCTGATAGTGCATAATCCTAATCCATGGGTTAAGCATACCTTATACATTCTTGTAGTGCACTATCCCAATCAACAGGCTAAACAGATCTGATACATTCTGGTAGTGGGCTATCCTGATCATGAGGTAAGCATACCTTATACATTCTTGTAGTATACTATTCTAATCCCTGGGCTAACCAGATCTGATATACTTTGGTAGTGCACTCTCCTTATTCCCCTGGCTAAACAAATCTGATGCTGTACATTCTGGTAGTGCATTATGCTAATCAACAGGATAAACAGATCTGATACATTCTGGTAGTGGGCTATCCTAATTCCAGGACTAAAAAAATGTGATACATTCTTATAGTGCATTATCCTAATTCCCAGGCTAAACAGATCTGATACATTCTGGTAGTGTACTATACTAATCCCTGGGCCAAACAGATCTGATACATTTTTATAGTGCATTATCCTAATCCCCAGGCTATACAGATGTGATACATTCTGGTACTGTACTATCCTAATCCCTGGGCTAAACAGATCTGGTACATTCTGGTAGTGCACTATCCCAATCAACAGGCTAAACAGATCTGATACATTCTGGTAGTGGGCTATCCTGATCATGAGGTAAGCATACCTTATACATTCTTGTAGTATACCATTCTAATCCCTGGGTTAACCAGATCTGATATACTCTGGTAGTGCACTGTCCTTATTCCCCTGGCTAAACAAATCTGATACCGTACATTCTGGTAGTGAGATATCCTAATTCCAGGACTAAAAAAATGTGGTACATTTTTACAGTGCATTATCCTAATCCCCAGGCTAAACTGATACATTATGGTAGTGTACTATCCTAATCCCTAGGCCAAACAGATCTGATACATTCTTATAGTGCACTATCCTAATCCCCAGGCTATACAGATGTGATACATTCTGTTAGTATACTATCCTAATCCCTGGGCTAAACTGATCTGTTTGGCAGTGAGTTTTTCTATCTCTAAAATTCGAAGACAGAGAGCATACCAAGATGCTAATGTGGGGGACACTGGGGAGAGCCAGTACTGAGTGACCTGCTTTAAGGGTGGCTGCTACAAAAATACAGTATTAAATAGATAGCGCTGAGAGCCAGAGTTAATGGTACTAGGTGGCAATCCCAAAAGCCAATGGTGGATCTCCGATGGGGGGGGGATCCCAAGAATTGTTCCTACCGCCTCACTAACTGAACTCCAATAGTTTCATCATCTAGGGCATGCCCAGAGGATGTGGGAGTACGTGCCTTTATCTGGGCATCCCCTCCAACACTGAGCTGAGGTGTGTTGCCCAAAGTGTTTAGTTATCACAAGAGTACGGAAATAGCGAAGTACTGTTCACCATCTAAATTCCCTCCAAAAGTTGGATGCCGTAGTAGTTTGGACTCCCCTCCAGATCTGTTTCCAATCTTTATCATCCAGCTGGGTCCCAGCCTTGGTGGACCAGCTTTGTCTAAGATAGATCAAATGGTCAGGCTCTAACTCAGAGAGGAGAGCAATGATCTTGGAAACTATGCCCCTGGAGTGGGGACTATGGGCTAGGGAGAGGATAAATTTCTCGAGGGGATTCGATCCTACCGCCAAGTGGGGAAATTTGTCCCTTTCAAGCAGATAGTGCCTGATTTGTAGGAAGTGAAATAAATCCTGAGAGGGTAGATCAAATTCCCTTTTAAGCTGCTGAAAAGATTTGAAGGAGTCCCCAATGAAAAACTGACCCACAGAGTGGAGACCTTGTCTAGCCCAGTTTTTAAACCAAGCATCCAGCCTATAGGGAAAGGAGTCTAAACAAGCCTGTAAGGGTGTGGACAACCTTAAGGATTAGGGAGTGCATGACCGTGGGGGGTTTCAAACAGGCATTAAAGACCTATTTATGGAGCATGGCATACGGTGATGTGGAAAACAGTTTTTAATTACTGTATATTGTACTGTATATTTGTTACTGTTGTGTAGCATTGTTTTAAATTGTTTTAATCTGTACTGCACCTTGAAATTTGAAAGGTGCATTAAAAATAAAGATGATGATTATTAACTTTAATTCCAGCTGATACCCGTGACACCGTTGCTGCCAGGTTACCTTCAGAACAGATGTCCAAAGGTTGCCTAACGTGAACTTCTGGAGACCATATTTATCCATGAATATCAAGCCCCTATCAAAGCGATATCAGAGGATCCCTTCTTGCTCTCCACTCACAAAGGGGCCTCATCATCCACCATTAGGGGTATCAAGGCTTGTAACTGCGATGCCCAAAAATACTTATGAAAGTCAGGCAACCCAAGTCCTCCTCTCAACTTGGCCATCGTCAGAGCTTGCCGTCAGACTTGAGGGGCTTTACCAGCCCAAATAAACTTAGATGAGGTAGTTTTAGGGGTCTTCCAAAAAGAACGTGGAGGTAGCAGGAACAGAGAAAAAAAACAGAAAAAGAAGCCGGCCCAGTGGTGCTGAGGGTTGAGGTGTTGGATGCCACACCTGGGCAGCTGGTGACCGGGTTCGGGAACAGACTTAGGTCGCTGGGGGTCAGCAGGGGAAGGAGAGGATTGAGTGTCTGGAGGAGTGCTCTCCTCTCCCGGGGTGGGTAGTGGGATCATGTCGCTCTGCAGCGGCTCCTGATGGAGATCGGGGGCACTGCAAGAGAGACACCTTACGATGTGGGGTGGAGCGGCGGTGGACATCTGCATGTTGGTGTGCTGATGTCATTACACATCCGCACTCCAGAGGAAACATCAAGGCAAAACACCCTTGTCCCTGGATAGGCGACAGCAACCTCCAGTACCCCACCACCACACACCCAACGCCGGGCACGACTTACTGACTCTCCAGATCCCTCACTTGCCTCAGTCCTGGCAAGTAAGGGAAGGCTTGTCGGGCTAGGTAGGTGGGGAGTGTCTATCCCCAATTTCCCAGGAGGGTCGGCTTCAGGCAGGGTGGTTGGCGATGTGAGGGGTCTGCTTGAGAGCATTCCAGAGGGCAGTGGCAGAAAGAAAGTTGATAAAAAACCAAACACAATGGGGCAACATGTTCATACATATGCATTCAGTTCTGCCAGACAGGGACAAGGGCAGCTCAGTCCAATAGACACAATCAACCTGAACTGTTTGGAGCAACTTGAGGTGGTTGGTGTGGTATAATTTATTTAGGTCTAAGGGGACCCAAATTCCTAAATATCTAAGCTCCTCCCTGGCCCACTTAAACTGACCCACCACAGGGAGAGCGAAGTTGGAGCAGGCCCCACCAGGAGCATCTCTGTTTTTGTTTCACTGATCTTAAATCCGGAAACCACACCAAACTCTTGTGAAAATGTGTGGTGCCATGCAAATGGGGTCCATAACATAGAAAAGGGTGTCATCCATATATAAAGAAACCCTAAGCTCCACCCCTGACTCTGATACCTTTATATGTGTTGGATTGACGTATCAGGACTGGCAAGGGTTCAATACTGAGAGTGAAGAGAAGGGGAAAGAGCGGGCAGCCATGCCTGGTACCCCTCTCAATCCTAAATCTTGAGGAAAGAACACCATCCACCCTTACCTGCGCCCAGGGGGTTCTGTATAGATTCCTAATCCAAGTATGAAATTTGTCACCAAAGTCAGATTTTTGAAGGGTATTATCCAGATAAACCCAATCAAGGCAATCAAACACCTTTTCAGCATCAAGAGATATTACTGTCTACAGGATGCATGGAGAGAGAAATCTGGAGGCAGATAGGGCATTAAGGAGGAGCTGGATGTTATCTTGAATGTGCCTTCTGGAGATAAACCCGGACTAATCAGGATGTACCAGGGAGGAAATGATTTGTTGTAACCATAGTCCAATTACCTTGGCAAAGATTTTCGCATCTTGATTTAGAAATGGGGTGGAAACGGGAACATAAAGTGGAGTCCTTCCCTGGTTTAGGGATGACAGTGATCATATCAGCACTCCAAGTGTCTGGGGTTGCACCCTTTGTGTGGACTTCATTACAAACTTTAGTCAGTAGGGGGACCAAGCCATCTGCAAAGCATTTACAGAATTTTGCAGTACAACCATCCAGGCCAGGTGCTTTGCCTGTCTTAATAGGTTTAATTACAGCCTGGACTTCACCCTTTGAAATAGGGGCTTCCAGGTCCTCCTGTTGTTCAGAGGACAGGGAAGGCAGGTGAACTTTTTGCAGAAAGGCAGTAACCCGCAGAACATGGTCTGGGCCTCGATCCCTACTGTACAACTGCTCATAGAATTTGAGAAATTCATTAGCAATTTGAGTAGGTTGCCTAATGACCAAATGGGGGTCACCCACAACCCACATTTTGGGGATATATCTATCTGCTTCTTGTTTTCTGAGATGTAAAGCTAGCAGTCTGTCAGCTCTCTCCCCCCACTCATAGTATTTTTGCTTAGTGAACCTCAGGGTATTCTCTGTTGGCACTGTGTCAGAACATAGTCGACCACAGTGCCATTGGCATTAACAGTGCAGCAAAAATGCTGTCATTTTTATTTTTGCAGGGGGCTCTGCCCCAGACATAAGGGTTTCCACTCCAGGGGGAGCAGATCACAGGGAAAGTTAAATTTGTGGGGCCGTGGAATACTGTTTCCACAACCCCTTGTAAAAAAAAAGAAGTCCTGATTCAGGAAAAAGGTTAGGAGGCCAGGATTAGAACCCTGGTCTCCACTGCCTCCCGGTCGATCTGCTCTATGCCCCAGCCCTCCACACCACGGGAGCAGCTTGGACAGCCCCTGGTATCCTCCTGCCCTTGTCCTGTGGCAGCATCACGGACAGCGACCAGGGGAGCACACATAGCAAGCGCTGTACATCCCCGATCTCTGTCTGTGGTAGCACTATAGGGACTAACACTCTGTAGACTGGCACTATTAATGTAGCTCTAATCTAATTGGGTACCTTCTCTGTCTGCCTTAGCATAAGTACATTATAAGCCTCTCTGGCTTTTTGGAGTCGGGAGAGCAGAGTGCGGACTCTAGTATATTTATGTTCTACTTATAGATCTGCAATGGCCGCAGGTGCCTCACGGATCTTGGTCTGGTGTTGTTTGTTTTTATGGGATGCATAAGCAATGATATGGCCATGGACGACAGCTTTCAGCCCATCCCATATGAATGTAAGGGAGGAGTCAGACTCCTTGTTCTCTAACAAATAGTGCTTAATGACGTCCTTAGTAGAATAGACAAAAACCTTGTCATGCAAAAGCCCGGGGTCAAACCAGCAGGTCCCCCGCCTTCCTGAGGGTTCTTACTGGAGGCGAGCAGAAATCATGGCATGGTCAGAAAAAGTAACAGGGTGCATGACTATATCACAAAAAGTGTGGGCCCACACCTTTTGAGTGTAAAACCAATCAATTCTGGAATAGGAATTTGTTGCAGGTGAATAAAAAGTTAATTCTTCCCCCCCCAGGTTCTGCAGGTGCCAAGGATCGACTAGCCCAGACTCCAAGCAAGTGTTTTGAGGAGTCAGGAAAAAGCCATTTGTCCCCTTTGTCTGGCAGGGTTTTTATCTAGGACTGAGTTCTCGACACAGTTCCAGTTCCCAATGCATACTAGTTGGCCCTCAGGAAGGGCAGAAATCAGACGAAACAGGCCTTTGAAAAACTCACCAGTGGGGGAGTGCATATAGCGAGGCTACATATAGGGGACGCCCGCTGAAAACTCCAGAAAGCAGGACCAGTCTCCCAGTACCCACAACCTGAACATTACTGACCTGGAAAGGAAGCCCCCTCCTCACCAATATGGACATCCCTGCTTTTGTAGTGTGTGGGTGTGAATCTGAGTACACAGCTCCACCCAGGACCTATGCAACTTTTTATGTTCAAGAATCGAGAGCCTAATCTCACTATGTCACAGTGTGCCCTCCTTAGCTCCTGAAGAATTCTAGCTCACTTGAGCACATTTATGATACCTTTAACATTAAGAGAGCATATTTTAAGATCAGCCATAAGTAAAATCAGTTAGGCATGTCCAAAAACACCATTCCCCCACCCGCACCCCAACCAACCTCCCCCCCCATTGAAAATGATCTGGGTTGTAAAAGTAAAACCAAATAAAAAGTGCATGAAAACATAAAGATGAACAACAATCATATGTTAACAAATAAGAGGGTAGTCAGGGTTCCTCAAGCCCCTTCTCCCCCCTCTAGGGTGTGGCGGCAGAGATGTTAAAGCCCCCAAACAGGAAGAAGACCCCAAACAGAGCAGTCGGGCTCTGGATAGAATGTAACTCCACTACTTAGAGTGGTATGTAAGCACAGCCGCAGCAGCAGTGGTAAAGGTTAGTGCTCCCAGCTTACACTAGGAGACACAAAGCCTATACCCTCAAGGAAATGATCCGGGAGTCTCAGATGCAATGACAGAGGACCCAGGATGCAACAGTGAATAATGTGGGGGTCCATGATGATACAAATTGAAAAAAAAATTAAATATTTTGAAAAAAGCCCCCAAATGAGAGGGAGGATAACCAACTCCCATAACAAGTGGTCGGAAAAGGGCACCATGGACCACTCAACAACTCATGCTTAAACAGTCACCATAAGTGCTAAATATAAACACAGAGATTATTAATATTGAAGGTGCTTAATAACATCAACAGAGAGCACCACTTAATAACAACAAATCAACCTAAACCTACCTATAAGTTCCCTCCTACATCACAAACCCCTGCATAGGATTTTTTTTTATACTCTGAAGTCCCAGGACATCCTTCCAGAGTACCCTCACGATGCTGCCTCTACTCCCTGTCTGAAACCCCCTGCACTGGTCCCCCCCCAACCCCCATGGCAGGTCCCCCGGATCACCCTCAGGAGTTGGGTCTGCCCTCCCTTGATGGCCTTTCTGAAATTAGAAGGACCTACCATGGGAATGAGTCAGCTGTGGGAAATCCTGGTGTGGGTGGGTCCAATGTCGGGATGTGGGTAGGTCTCCAGGGTCTCCATCGTGGTTCCATGTCAGAATATCGACAACAATGTTGTCAACATCATGAACAGTGACAGTCGGCATTGTTCCTGTTGGGATGAAGTGTTTTTTAAATCCCCCACCCCCATCTAAATAACCAACTCGAGGTTGGGTTAGTGCGGTGAGGGAAAATCACAGGTAGTGTTGTGAACAGCGGACCATCACAGCGACCTGGTGAGATTTGTCACTGTGATGGTCTTAGCTGTTACAATGTTGTTGTGGTGGTGTGCTACCCTCCATCATCTCTGCTGGGCCCCCATGGTTTTTCTTGCTTGCTGTCCCCCCGAAGCTTGGACATGCAATGATGTCTAGGCATCTGCATGCCGACGTCTGCTGCAGCTCCGCCCCCACTTCTGTAGCACTGCCTATTCCTGGCACATCCTCCACCCACCATCAGGGGCTGCTCAGGAGCGGCACTTCTGCCGGATCCCTCCCTGGGAAGGGAAAGCAGTCCTCCGGATGCTCAATTCATTCCCTTCCTTGCCGACCCCTCGCGGCCCAAGCTCGTTCCTGAACCCAGGTTGCCAGTGTGATGCAAGGTGGGGCGTCCAGAGCCTCAACCCTCAGCTCCATTGGGCCTGCTCCCCTGCATAGGATTTAACAATGCATACCAGTTTAACTGTGAAGGAACAAGAGCCAGACCAAGCTAATAAACATGCAGTATTTTATCTAAAAGACAGTGCAGGAAAACAAGGAACAAGAATTGCACAAAATGGGAGGGACTGCCCAAAGGCCTCAGGAGCAGTCCTGCCAACATTTAGTTCACAAATCTTGGATAAGTTCTCAGCAGAACTCAATGAACTTTGAAAATAAATCCCAACCCCAGTACTTACATGTCAGATGGAGAAGATATAGCAAAAGTTCACAAACCAAATAACTCCAGCAGTCCATAGAACGAGAGTCCTTATGTGCCCTCCAAAGGGGTATCCTGCTATGACTGAGCAAAGGGAAGTGGGAGGAGGACAAAAAAAGTGTCCACCCCAGAAACAGTCTGTGTTGAAAGGAAATCAGACAGGGAAACCTTATCACTAGTGGGAAGGTTCCACTTCACGGGTCCTACGAACTGGATGTGAAAATGTCTTGTCGGCATCTCTGATCAGCCACAGAACAGTCTAACAAGACTGCAGAGGAACTCAGTTGACAGGCACAGAACTCTCCATTTCAAAAGGACACCCCGGTTTACAGAAGGGAAAATTTAGAATGAACCGGGTCAGCAAGGCTACTCCACAATCAAAGGTGAGTGCACAACACAAGGCAGAGGCCATTCAGGGTCTCTTCTTGGGCTGAATCCAGTGAGCTAAATCTGAGTGGAGGGGCAGGAGAGAGTCCGAGTGCTTCTTTGCCACTCACTGCCCCCCCGTGAGCCACTGATGACAGCAACTCCTCAATTTCCTGCTCAGCCTTATCTTCTTTGCAGTCCGAGATGGGAATGCCGATGGATTCCAAGAAGGGTAGAGTGGCCAAAAGAGTGTCAACATTTTTGACCCCATCCTTACCTTGTACCCAGAGTCTGGCAGGGTATCTAAACTGGGCCTTAAGCCCCCGGTCCAGGAGTTGTTTGACAATCTGCAGTGCTTATTTATGCTTGGCAAGCATGAGGGGAGGTGGGAAGGGTTATCCTGGTCTATCTAACCATCTAAATTTAAGTCTTTCTTTCCCCATGCCAGCCGTATAATTTTCTCTTTGGTTGGATAACGTGGAAATTTAATGATGATGGATTGGGGGGGGTTCCAGGTTTTGGTTTTGGAGTGAACGCTCAGTGAGCTCGTTCAATCTCTAAGGCATAATCCTCTCCCAGAGCCATCTCTTTCCAGAGCCAACAGTCCAATAAAATCCTCCATGCTCTTCTGCTCAGCTCCCTCAGGAACTCCAAAGACTTGGATGTTATTTCTCCAAGAATGGGCTTCAGTGTCCTCTGCCTGGAGAGTTAAGTCCCTTTCCCGTTTATGTAAATACGCTAGGGACCTCCTGTAGGTCATGTGCTCATTTTGTACCGTGTCCAGCTGTGCTTCCACTGTAGTGGTATGAGCTTCAAGCTTTTTAAAATCCTTTTGTATTTCGGTGATTTTGGTATCAATTCTGTGCAGGATCTTAAGGATTCTTTTACCGTCAGCCTTGGTGTATGAAGTGGTGGTATCTGATCCAGAGTCATCCTCTTCGTTAGCTGAACCAGTTACGGCTTAAGACCTGGATGGCGTGGGGCTGACAGGCCGCTGGCCCATGGAGGCAACGTACTGGCGCTGAGTACCAGAAAAAGTTGACTTTTTCAACTTGCCCATATTGCTGGTGACCAAATAGTGTAAACTCTGCTGAAAATATCACAAAATACCTGCCAATGGTGACTGATTCATCCAGATATTGCACCTGAGGTAATGGTGCTCTGAACTAGGTGTCCATCTAAGGGTGTGACATCACTGGAAGCCCCAGATCTGGTACATTCTGGTAGTGCACTGTCGTAATTCACAGACTAAACAGATCTGAAACATTCTGGTAGCATACTGTCCTAATAATAAGTATCTGCTACCTTCTGGTAGTACACTATCTTAATCCCCAAACTAAACAGATTTGATACATCTGGTAGTGCATATCCTAATTCCCAGCTATACAGCTCTGATACATTCTGGTAGAGCACTATCCTAGTCCCTGAGCTAAACAGATCTGATACATTCTGGTAGGGCCAAACAGATCTATTTTTTATTTCATTTCATTTTATTTTTATATTTCTTCAGGATAAGGCATTAGGCAAGCCTATTTTCAATGCCGTCCTGAGTGCAAAATAACAAAAATGACAAAGGTTTCAACACTCATCAGGAACATATATGTACAAAATTACAAAAGTGACAAAAGTTTGAACAGTCTTCGGGGAACATACGTGTACAACAGAGTAAACACAGTACAAATACAGGGTAGACCACCTGTAAATACAGTCACTTAAAACATTTACTCTCAAACAAATAACACTCCATTGAAGCAGATTTAAATGTGATGTACATATCTAATACATTCTGGTAGCATAGTATCCTAATCCCTGGGCTAAACAGAAACAATACATTCTGGTAGTGTGGTATCCTAATCCCCAACCTAAACAGATCTGATACATTCTTATAGTGCATTGTCCTAATCCCCAGGCTGTACAGATGTGATACATTCTGGTAGTGTACTATACTAATCCCTGGGTTAAACAGATCTGATACATTCTGGTAGTGTACTATAATAATCCCTGGGTTAAACAGATCTGATACATTCTGGTAGTGTATTATAATAATCCCTGGGTTAAACAGATCTGATACATTCTGGTAGTGTACTATACTAATCCCCAGGTTAAACAGATCTGATACATTCTGGTAATGTACAATACTAATCCCTGGGTTTAACACATCTGATACATTCTGGTAATGTACTACACTAATCCCCGGGTTAAACAGACCTGATACATTCTGGTAGTGTATTATACTAATCCCTGGGTTAAACAGATCTGATACATTCTGGTAGTGTATTATACTAATCCCCGGATTAAACAGATCTGATACGTTCTGGTAGTGCACTATACTAATCCCCGGGTTAAACAGATCTGATACATTCTGGTAGTGTACTATACTAATCCCCAGGTTAAACAGATCTGATACATTCTGGTAGTATAGTATCCTAATCCCCAGTCTAAACAGATCTGATATGTTCTGGTAGTGCACTCTACTAATCATGAGTTTAACAAATCTGGTAGAGTACTGTGTATTCTGGTAGTGCACTATCCTAATCCATAGGCTAAACAGCTCTGATGCATTCTGATACTGCACTGTCTGGGACATTGAATATCCTGACAGATCAGAAGTGCACTAGCTTTACAACCCTAGTTGGTTAATACAAATTTTATTTTTTTTTCAATTGTTTAACCAGGAGTGGCACACTAAACTGTAAACTTGTTTACAGGTAGGACCTGGGAGCACAGGGAAGTTAAGTGACTTGCTCATGGGTCACACAGTATGCAAGTGGGGGTTGTGGGATTCAAACCCAGGTCTCCAGATTTGTCGCTCAGAGCCTTAAATCACTGCATTATACTGCCACTACACCTTCATTTTATTAAAAGGGTTTTCTGCAGATGTTAAAACTGTTAACTCTTACATTCTTCTCTACCCATCCTTATTGGGTCTCTGCACAGTGTCCAGTGCATTCAAGTAATATATATTTAAAGATCCAACTTCAGAGGAAAATTATCAAAATGCAGTTAGGATACCCTTTACATGGAAAAAGTGGACCTATTCTATTTTCTGGTTGAGAAAATAAAAACCTTGTGTCATATCAGATCACCATTAAAGGCTGAAATATGAGTGTCACATTTTCATTGCAACTATTATAAAATAGAAATACATGTGTGATACATGACTTACCCCAAACTGCAGCAGTCTGTCATGATGATCTCAAGAGTCACAGCCATGGCTTTCCATTGTGCTGAGCAATGCAAACACTGCTTGGTGGGGCACTGCAGGTTCTTTGATCCTATTAAGATGCTGGTGCGACAGTTGGGAATTAGTTGCAGAGTGACTACAGACACTGATTCACTGGAAACTGGCTGATGAGATTTTGTATTAAAACTCTTCCATGAAATCTTGTCCACAAACATCATAACTGTTCTTGCGAGATGCGAGCAGTAGTGTGCCAGCAATATGTTGCCCCCAGTTGGTTGTGAGACAAAAGCTGGTGCCAACAATGTGTTGCCCCCCAGTCACTCTGAAATCATATTACTATTGGGGGTGGTACAGCTTCCCACCCCATATAAAATACAACCAACCCTTTAATGTCACTAATTTCCTTGTGACCTGCTAATCGTAATCTCGCTGTAAAGTGCCATGAGTCAGTGTTTAGATTCTACCTGAAGTTGCATGTCACGAATTTACAAAAATCTAATTGTGAATACTAAGGAATAAAAACTGCTGTTTTACAGAACCTGCTGGTGGCCCATTTCTATATATGTGTACCACATAGCTCCTGTGTTGGTTATAGAAGCCATGCTGATTTCTTGGATCCTGCCAGGATTGTTCACTGAAGACTTATGAGATAGGCTGTCTCTCCATCTTGTCACACATAGCTACCTCTATGAAGTCCCTGCCTTTCTCGGTAAATGAGGGACAACCAGGCCAAATCCCAGTACTTCTGGTCAATAGTACCAGATTGATAACCTCTGGGGAGAGGTACACTCCAGGATCAAGCAACCTCAGGGAAAAGGGAAGCAGGTGATGATGCACAGACAGCAATTTGACTTGCATTTCATGCTACAGAGCAGGGCTCCGGTGTTGATGTCTTCATGCCCTACCACCACTGGACTTCATTTACAGCCATTGCTAGGGGAACAAAGGGTTTTTCATTTTGAACATCTTCCTACCCTCCCTCCATGATTACCACAGGAGAATCCGACCTTCAAATGAATGTGCCCCTGGGAAGATCTCTCATCTCCAGGTGCAATTGTCCAGGAATTGAGTCAGGAATTGAACCCACAGTGCCACAATTGGGAGCCAAGAAGATCCTTAACCCCTAAGCCATTAAAGCAGGCACATGAATGGAAAGCGAGCTCCATAATCAATGGGCCATTGGAGTGTCTACATAAACACCCTCTGGCATGGGACTTTTTGACTTAAACCTTTTGTAGTGCAAGTGAGTTTTCAGGTGGTGAAAGGGAGCACTCTTTGACCATTTATATTTTGTGTCCAGCAAGGATAAAGTTTCTCATGCTGGTTGTTAGGCAGTCACTTATATTTTAACTGGAAAACAGAAGCCTTTTGAGGATCCAGAACAGTTGTTTGTGACTAACTCAGTGTTGCTGAGGGTGACCTGCTTTTAAGTCAACCCTCGCCAGATGGACTGTGTCATGTATTAACTAAGTACAGTAATCAGATACAACAGGGCATGTAATTATGGGCCAATTATTGCCCAGCTCAATTGTGTCACTAGTGATGAAGCTGAGCTGAGTGCTATTAAATGTGCATGAGAAGAAGAATTATTGGCCACAGTCACACTTCACTCAAATGTTTTTGCACTTACAAAATGGTTTTTAAAAATGAACATACTGAAATGCATTTAATGAGCTTTTTTGTTTAAAATGAGGCATTTTTGATTGGGTAGAAAATCCCGACCTGTGTAATTATGATGAGATACTTAAATAGGTGTACATGTTCATGGTCATTTTAAAAGCACTGTTAAACCCTGAACTCTCATTTGCCTCAGAGGGCCCTATGGATTCATTCAACCAGGTGTAACCCCCTTACAAATGAGGGTTCCCGAAAAGTCTTCCTTGAGCTTGCCTAAATGCTCACTGTCAGTCTGGTGTCCTGCGTTTTAACAGTTTAAATGTGATTACCAGAGAGTGCCTGTATAGCCTCTGTGTACTGTCTCTTTAAGAGCTGCCTGGATTGCAGTCATAAGTAATCTGAGAGGGAGCTCTGTTGAAAGATGTAACTATTTGCTGAAAATCATTTAGAGTGGTAATGATAATGTAGTTTGGTTAACCTGCCTTCTTTGCAGCAAGGACTGTTTTGTTTATCTCCACTATCTCGGTCCTGGACTGCGAACAGGCCCAATCAGTACTGGTGGGACCTAACGTGGAGCCGGACTACAAGAGCTGTCTAGAGTCAAAACCTGTAGGAATTGTAGTTTAGGACTTTTTGCACCTGAAGGGGGAGCCTTTGTTATGACTGACAGGAGGATCAGCCAACCAAACCTTTTGGATCTTGGGGAATTTCCCAGGCTGCTGCAGCTAGTTTCAGTTTTGAGCTGAGAAGTGAAGAAGTAACAGCTCAAGTGATTTTTTTTGAGCAGCAGTTCTGTGTAGTTTTGCATGGGAAAACTGTGAAAGGGCTGAGTTTTGGCCTGCCTGTCTGCCTGCTGTCCCTGAGAGGGACAATAGAGTTTATTCAGACTGAATCCAAGTTGTGAGGACTATTAAGCCACTGGACTGTGACCAGGCTTTAACCTGAAGAGGACCAAAGATTGCTGAATGTGATTGGCCTGTCAGGATTTCCAGCTGCTTTTGAATCCCCGGTTTGTGCAGAGACTTTGCGATCATGACCGGAGAGTGGTTTGCCTGGTGCCATAGAACCCTTTACATGTAAATGTGCTATGTATTGAAAGTGGGTCATGATTTGGTTCCCCACTGTGTGAACTGTGTTCTGTTTGCTGGAAGCTTTATCCAGCCTAATCGGACTGAATCCGCATTCATCTCAATTTGGCCTGGGCCATACCACGCTGGCCCTGCCAGACTACCCCACTGCACAGAGAAAGCCACCGATGAGAGACCTGCCTGGGGATCGGCCCCCTGCTCCTCACTTGAACAGGAACAACACCTCAGTGAATCGTGTGGACCCTGCTTCTCCTGGCACTGCAGATAAACTACCTGCTGTCTCTATTTTCATCCAGCCTGTGTCCAGTCTTGGGTATTGTGAGTAATCATCAGGGTAGCTCCCTGCAACAACAGCCTAATCTAAAAGTGTGACATCTGATTGTCTTGTTGTTTTCTTTTCACGAACTGAGCCCTCCAGCTCCAGATTACAAACAGTGTGTGTTGTGCATGTTTTTTTTTTTTAGCTTTTTGTTGACCGGGTAAGTGCACTAGACAAATCCTGCCTATTTTCAGGCACGACCCGGGGGGAGGGGGATACAGATGAATGGCAACTGATGTTGAACCAGATTAAACTGTTGGTGGTATTTTTTTTTTTTTTAGTGAATGAGGGAAATTTGGCCAGGACACCGGGGAAATTCCTCTACTCTTTTCGAGAAGTGCCATGGGATCTTTAACATCCACCTGAACTACCACCAATCCAGGCAGATGGGACCTTGGTTTAACGTCTCATCCGAAAGACGGCACCTCAGAAGTGCAGCACCCCTCTCATGCTGCACTACAGTGTCAGTACTGGATTATTAACCCAAGTGCCAGATGTGGGAACTGAACCCACAGCCCTCTGATGTTGCTTTCTTCCATCACAGGTCCCCAACCAGCTGCAATGTACCTTGCTAGCCTACTATTCTCCATCTGGGTACCCAGAGTACGTGACTGTTTGTGGACCCTGTAGTGCATGCATAACTGTTTGATTGATAGAGCCTTTAAAGGAGAAGTCCACCCAAAACTTGAAAAAATATATGTTGTGCAGAGTGTTTTAACTTGTATGTGAAGTTCTAGTGTTTCCTTCCCTCAGACTGGTATTAGGAGTTTTTCCTAAACTAGCTTGCTAGCTTTAGGATAGTTTTACGACCCCTGGGGATCATCATACCTGGTAGCTTAATTATATTTCTTGTTCCCACAGTGCATCTTGTCTCATGTGACAGTGATGTAAGAGAGACCCAACATTCAGCACACACGTGCCAAACAAACTATCTTGGAAGCTTTACAAGCTGCACAAAAATGACCAGCAGCAAAGTTTTACAGGACAGTAAGACCTTTATGATGAGGGTAGTCACCAAGCTGAATTCTACAGATTTTAAAATATAGCCATCTGTACTGTTGTGAACTGATTGTAAAGCAAATTAACCTGATTATGCCCCTCCCTTGTTCAAGTCCCTTAAATAAATCAGATTTAACTCTTTTTTGCATTTATCCTGACTGTGGTTCCAGTTTGTGCAAGAGTACTGTACTGCTGTTATTTGCTGTGTATAACCTTGTTTCACAGGGGGTCCGCAGGGCCGGGCCTGAGGAAAGCCCTGGTGGTAAGTGCAAACAGTGTGGGTACTCATGTGGTGTATCGGGGTATTGTGAAAGTGATCACTGTGTACTGTTCCAGCCACTAGTAAGGAAAGAGGGGGGTTGCAATGTCCCAGAGGGCTCTGCCCAGGTTAGCTTGACCACTACCAACCCTGACCTTTGGGTGGAGGCACCCGTTTCAGAACTCTGGCCCCTTAACCTGCTACCAGCCAAGCAGGCAGGGGTAGTAGCCCGTGGGATAGTGCCACCTAGGGGTTACATTTTGGAGTCTCACCGCTGGGATTTTATGCCTTCAAGTGGCCAAAAATTGCGAATTATTGTTAAAGATTAATGGCTACCCAGTAGAAATGGCTGTACACCAGTTGGTGGGGTGGTGTACTGGCCAGGAGATCGACCCCCAAAATGCTCTACTTATACTGGATATTTCCCTGGGTACCAGTAAAGACACTGTAGAGGGAGCATTCTCCAAAGCTGAATGTTTAAAATACCCTGTGGTGGTGGGTCGACAGGCTGATTTGATCACCCAAACTTTCATAGCCTTGGTAGAGTGTAGTGACCTCATGGACAGCTCTAAAGTGCCATAGTCTATTGCCCCAGAAGAGGTTCCAGCTGCCTGGAGAGTGATAACAAAAGACAGTAAAGACCCCAGGGAGGATGAGCCCCCACCACTATCTGAGACTTTTGAGGAGAAATTTGCTAAGTTGTTGCTGGAGGAGGGAAAACTGTAGAGGACTTTAAGAAACTATTCCTACCACCTGGGGGTGTTCCTTCCCCAACACCCCTTCCTACTCCAGCACCTGTTACTGCCCTGCCTTCTGTGCTCTTGCCAATGCTGGCCCCTATATCTGTACCTGCCATTAGTCATGACTCTTACTGAAGGCTGAGAATCTTCTTGGGCACCCTCCTAACCCCCCAAGGGAAGGATGACTGGGAGACCTAGATAGACTATGTTGCCTCTCTAGTACTTGAATGGCAATGCTCAGAAGCAGAGAAATGAAAGAGGTTGAGTGAGAGCCTCCGCGGTCCTGCCCTGGCTACCATCTGTGCCAAGCGGGCCAATAATCCTGAAGCAACTGCACAGGAATATCTTGATGCACTGAAAAATATGTATGGGAGCCCGGATTCAGATGAGGATGTGTGGTGGAGAGTAAGAAACACTCAGCAGTACCCAGGGGAGCCATTGTCTGTGTGTGTGCCTCAGCTTGAAAAGCTGCTACAAGAGTGCTCCAGAAAGGTTAGTTTGCCATCTAATGAATTAGATCGAAGTAGGCTGGACTGGATCCTTAAGTCTGCTCCATTTTCAGACTTGTTACTGCTTCATTTATACCTTGCCTCCCAACTGGAATCGCCCCCCTCCTATGATGAGCTAATGAAAGAAATTCGGGGGGTTGAGCAAAGGTGACCCCGTGGGGCAATTGCACCCATATCTGCTGCTGCTCCGCAAGTGACCGAGAGTTATCAGCCAAGTGAGGCTCAGGGGCAAAAGTCGACACTTAACAAGCACTCTGAGAATGCAGAGGACTTCCCACCCTGGGCCCAGCTTTGCAAAGATGAGCTACTAAAGGAAGTCTGAGAGTTGAAGATGGGTGCCTCTGTAAGGGTTTCCCCCCATGGAACAAGATTCCGGTCCATTTCAGGATGTGACTGCCATGGGGGTGGGGTGCACCCTCAGGCATCCGCTACCAAGGGTGGCTCCAAGGCTGAGATCACTGCACTGACTGCCACTCTAAAGGAACTGTTAGGGCACACTGCACCACTCTCACCACTGCAAGCAGATACTAGACCCCAATCTCTTACTACTGCTTCAGTTCCTCATACGATGTTCTCTCCCAGGATGAACCAGGAGTCTGTCATTTGTCACAACTGTGGAAAGGATGGCCATATGAAAACAGAATGCTGGTCTTAGAAGGACTTAGAAAGAGTAGTAAACAGACTCCAAAGGGAGCTCCGAAAAGCAAATCAGTGGCCAAGGGGTGCCCAAAATTACCACAGTGAGGGTTCAAGAAACCCTAGCTCAAATTTCTTTGTGGCTAAATTGTCTGTCCAAGCCTCTGCTACTGCCTCTCCAGACTGGTCCAAAATAGTGGACCCTTCAATGGAGACTACGGTGACTATGAATGGTATTCATAGTCTGGCTGTGCTTGACAGTGGGTCGTAAGTGACCATTGTATTCCAGGACTGGTATGACAAACACTTATCTGATAAGCCTTTGCAATCCCTGGAAGGCCTACATGTGTGAGGCCTGAGCAACAAGTCTTATCCCTACCTAGGGTATGTCCGCCTCTGGTTGTCTTTTCCTGCAACTCTAACAGGTGTAGAGGAATGAGTAGAGACAGTGGCCCTAGTGTGTCCCCCCACCGGACTGTATGATGGGGTCCCCCTGTTAACTGGGACAAATGTCCATATGTTTGGGAGACTGGTGCAACTCTGTCACCAGAAACAAGGGTGACGGATTGGGAGGGCCCTGAGAATTCTGGCTCTGATCAAGAGGGCCTATGATTTGCAACAGAAACCCGAGCAAGTAGACCAAGATGAACCAGCGGGAATCATGTGGAAGAAGGATCCCGATTCAATGGTACTGGACCCTAACCCCCAGTGTACCATTCAGAGGGAGGTCTGCCTCCGGAAAGATGTCAAGAACAAAATACTGATGTTGGATGTGCCAGGTGATGGAAAATTGCCTGAAGGATTATTGGTCAAGCCCAGTATCTTGCCTGCTCATGCCCATGCCTATGTATGATGAGTGATGGTTCAGATTCACAATGTGTCAGATCGCGAGATCTGGGTGAACAGAGGGTGCACCCTAGCTACAGTACACTGTGCAGACACTGCAGTATTGCCCAGCAACAAGCACCCTGGTGAGAAGGAGAGAGTGACCCTAGACTTGTTTGACTTTGGTGATTCCTCGTTGCCAGCTGAATGGAAGGCTAGAATTAGCAAGAGAATTGCCCAGAGAGACCAAGTGTTTTCGGTGAAGGAATGGGATGTGGGATGTGTCCAGGGTGCAGAGCATCACATACGCCTGCATGATGAACAGCCATTTCGAGAGAGGTCCCGATGTTTAGCCCCAGCAGACATAGTTGATGTGAGAAGACACCTGCAGGAAATGCTTGCTGCTGGTGTGGTACAAGAATCCAGGAGCCCATATGCCTCTCCCATAGTGGTTGTTCATAAAAGGAATGGGTCTGTGAGGATGTGTGTTGATTATCAAACCCTGAACTGGCGGAGCATCCCAGACCAATACACTATGCCTCGTATACAAGATGCCCTGGACTGCTTGAATGGGAGCAAATGGTTCTCGGTGTTAGATCTTTGCAGCGGATACTCCCAGATCCTGATGGCTCGGAAGACCATGAGAAAACAGCCTTCATCTGTCCATTGGGGTTCTACAGGTTTCTGAGGATGCCACAGGGGATATCGGGTGCCCTGGCCACCTTTCAGTGACTGATGGAATGTGCGGTGGGAGATACGAATTTGCTGGAATGCCTGGTGTACTTGGATGATGTCATTGTGTTTGGGAGCACCTTAGAGGAGCATGAGAACCGACTGTTTAAAGTCCTAGACTGACTGGAAGGCTTCAGCATCAAGCTGTCCATTGACAAGTGCCAGTTTTTCCAAACCTCCGTGAAGTATGTGGGGCACATAGTATCTACAAAAGGGATAGAGACTGATCCCAGTAAGGTTGAAGCACTGACTACTTGGTCCCAGCCCCATAATCTGAAAGAACTTCAATGTTTCCTGGGGTTCTGTGGCTACTACCGCAGGTTCAAAAAAGACTATTCCAAGGTGATTCGCTCACTCTTGAACCTTACCCAGGGTTACTCTTCTTTCAATCGCAACTATAAAAAAGGAGCCGTTAAAGAACCAGAAAAAGTATACTGCCACCCAGGTGAACTCTTCGGGCCCCGCTAGATGCCTGACTGTGAAGCAGTCTTCCATGAGATCATATACCAGCTCATCCACACCCCCATCCTTACCTATGCTGACCCCACCAAACCCTATGTGCTGCATACGGATGCTAGTCTGCAGGGTCTAGGAGCGGTGCTGTATCAAGACCATGAGGATGGCCTGAGACCAGTAGCGTTCACCTGTAGGAGTTTGACCCAGTCTGAATGAAACTACCCTGTGCATAAGTTGGAGTTCCTTGCACTAAAATGGGCCATTGTTGACCAGTTTCATGAATACCTCTATAGGGCAAAGATATTGGTGAAGACTGACAATAACTCGTTGACCTATGTACAGATTTCAGCTAAGTTGGATGCCACTGGGCACTGGTGGATTTCTGCATTATCAACCTATGATTATGCTGTCGAATGCAGCCCGGGCCTGAACAATATTGATGCTGACGCCCTACCACTTCCAAGAGTGATTGGGTCAGGCTGTCTGAACCTGACATTCGAGCATTTTGCCAAAAGTTTGATAGGGATGACTAGATGTTTGTGGACGCGGTGGACTGTTTAGTAGATTTCTTGGGCCCTTCTGACACCTGCATACCAGCTGCTTATTGCCACTTCTCTGTTCTAGATATTAGTGCACTACCTCAATTTGACAATGACAGCATTCAGTGGGCTCAAGCCCAAGATCCTATGATTCAGCCAGCACTTGATGCCCTGCGTGTGGGGAAAGATGTGTCTAAGTTACGTTCCACTGACTTGCAAACTGTTTTATTGTTTAAAGAAGGCCCCAGATTCAAGTTTCTCAATCAGTTGTTGTATAGAGAGACAGTAGAGCACAGTGGCAAAGTAGACAAGCAACAATTGGTCCTGCCCAAGGCCTTTAAAGATTTAGTACTGAGGTCCCTCCACAATCACATGGGGCACCTCGATATTGACAGAACCCTTGACCTGGTACAATCTCACTTCTACTGGCCCAAAATGGGGGTCAATGTTGAGCACCATGTAAAGACTTGTAATTGCTGCCTGCAAAGAAAAGCCCTGCCTCAGAGGGCTGCCCCCCTTGTTAATATTACTACCAGCACCCCCACGGAACTAGTCTGTGTAGACTTCTTGCGTTTAGAACCTGATCAGCGGAACATTGGCAATATGTTAGTGGTTACGGATCATTTCACATGGTATGCACAAGCATTTCCCACCAAAGATCAAAACGCATCTACCGTGGCCAAGGTGCTAGTGGAAAATTTCTTCGTCCACTATGGTGCCTCCCAGCGGATTCATTCTGATCAAGGCAGAGACTTTGAGAGTCAGCTAATCAAAGAAATACTCTCTCTATGGGGGGGGGCGAAAGTCAAGAACCACCCCCTATCACCCACAGGGAGAACCTCAACCAGAACGTTTTAACCACATCCTTCTAGACATACTGGACACCCTCCAGATAAGACAAGCATAACTGGAGCCAGCAGATTAGCATGGTACACGCATACAATTGCATGAAAAATGATGCTACTGGGCTATCACCCTATTGCCTCATGTTTGGGAGAGAGGCCCAGTTGCCAGTTGATGTCTGTTTTGGGGTCTCTCCAGATGGGGTCCGAGCCGAAAACTACTTGCAACATGTACAAAAACTGAAAGCTCAAATTGAACCGTGCCTATAAACTGGCCCCGACAATGGCCGCCAAGAGAAATCTAGCCAACAAAGAGAGGCATGATAAAATAGTAAAGGCTCAAGAGCTTTGACCTGGAGTCCGTGTGTTGTTACGCAATTTGGGACTGCATGGTAAACACAAAATTGCTGATCGGTGGCACCATCTTCCCCATGTAGTAGTTGGAAAGTTGGATGATTTACCCGTGTACAAGTCATGATTGAGGCTGAACCCCCAGAAATTGAGCCCCCTGGGCCAGTGACTCGTGTTGTAGCAAGAAAGAGATGGAGTCAGCCTATTCCAGTGGTCACAGATTTAAGGTTTCCTCTGCAGCAGGCCCAGAATGATAGTGACTTTCAGTCCACTTCTGACGAAAGTGAATACGACCTTGCCTATTACACCTCTTATGAACTGAGTCAGCTGTTTCTAGGTAACCCCCTGATAAATTGTGGGGATGAAGCTTAGCCTTCTGCACTGTCTTACCCCCCAGCTTCATCCTTGGAGCCAATGCTCCCAGAAAGTGAAGTGCAAAGTATCACATCTGAAGATGTTGAGTCTCTGTGTATTGTGGAACTGATTGATTTGCCTGAAGAAGGGGCTGAGGGTTTGAGTCTTTCTGGTGACATACCAGAACTTGAAAAACACTATGAGAGTGTCGACCATCCCCCCTTCAGTGCCTCAAAGCTTGATTGTGCCTGAGCCTTCGCAAAATGAATCAAGTATTGTAGAAACAGAGCCTACAGAGCAAGGAGCTGACAGTGCTCCAAGTTTGGACATTCCCATCCAGGCAGAGGCACCCCTCACAAGTGTCAAGAGTCCCCAGACCAGTGCTGAGAGTACAGAGACTGTAGTTGTCCCCCTCAAAAAGACTGGCTGAGCTGTCAAGCCAGTAGTATGCCTCAGTTATGATTCTCCCAAGAGGCCAGTGGATTTGCCTCTCAATGTGGTGCACAAAGGTGTTTATGTCTCACCAAGCTCACTGCCCAAATTGAGCTTGACAGTCAATTCCAGGTTACTTGTCTTTCCCTTTCATTATGGTGCCCCCTCTAGCCCCAAGTTAGCTGACAGGGAAGGGCCCCCTCTTGCATTGCTTAAGGTACAAGAAGTTATTACCTGATTCAGTATAGTAACGTTCAATTTGCCTGTGTGAAATATGCACAATGTGCTGTCAGAATGGATATAGTATCATGAAGTGTAGTGAATATGTATAGTAAAGTAATAAGTTTATGTTAACTGATGCATAATGGTACAGACTTGACGCGGACATCAAGTTTTCTCCAGGCAGGGAAGTGTGTAACCCCCCTAGAAATGGGGGTTCCCGAAAAGTCTTCCTTGAGCTTGCCTGAATGCTCACTGCCAGGCTGGTATCCTGCGTCTTAGCAGTTTAAATGTGATTACAATAGAGTGCCTGTATAGCCTCTGTGTACAGTCTCTTTAAGAGCTACCTGGATTGCAGTCATAAGTAATCTGAGAGGGAGCTTTGTTGAAATATGTAACTATTTGCTGAAAATCATTTAGAGTGACAATGATAATGTAGTTTGTCTAACCTGCCTTCTTTGCAGCAAGGACTGTTTTGTTAATCTCCACTATTTTGGTCCTGGACTGCGAATTGGACCAATCAGTACTGGTACTGGTGACACCTAAAATGAAGCCATACTACAGGAGCTGTCTGGGGTTAAAATCTGTAGGAATTGTAGTTTTGGGCTTTTTGCACCTGAAAGGGGAGCCTTTGTTGTGACTGACAGGAGGATCAGCCAACCAAACTTTTTAGATCTTGGGGAATTTCCCAGGCTGCTGCAGCTAGTTTCAGTTTTGAGCTGAGAAGCGAAGAAGTAACAGCTCATGTGATTTTTTGAGCAGCAGTTCTGTGTAGTTTTGCATGGAATAACTGGGAAAGGGCTGAGTTTTGGCCTGCCTTTCTGTCTGCCTGCTGTTTCTGAGAGGGAAAATAGAGTTTATTCAGACTGAATCCGAGTTGTGAGGACTATTTAAGCCATTGGACTGTGACCAGGCTTTAACCTGAAGAAGACCGAAGATTTACTGAATGCGATCGGCCTGTCAGGGTTTCCAGTTGCATTTGAGTCTCCGATTTGTGCAGAGACTTTGCGATCGTGACCGGAGAGTGGTTTGCCTGGTGCCATAAATGTGCTGTGTATTGAAAGTGGGTCGTGATTTGGTTCCCCACTGTGTGAACTGTGTTCTGTTTGCTGGAAGCTTTATCCAGCCTAATTGGACTGAATCCGCATTCATCTCCATTCGGCCTGGGCCATGCCAGGCTGGTCTGGCCAGACTACCCCACTGCACAGAGAAAGCCACCGATGAGAGATCTGCCTGGGGATCAGCCCCTTGCTCCACGCTTGAACAGGAATGACACCTCGGTGAATCTTGTGGGCCCTGCTTCTCCTGGCACTCCAGATTAACCACCTGCTGTCTTGATTTTCATCCAGCCTGTGTCCAGTCTTGGGTATCATGAGTAATCATCAGGGTAGCTCCCTGCAACAACAGCCTAATCTAAAAGTGTGTCATCTGATTGTCTTGTTGTTTTCTTTTCACAAACTGAGCCCTCCAGCTTCGGATTACAAATAGTGTGTGTTGTGCATGTTGTTTTCTTCCATCACAGGGCTCCAACCAGCTGCAACATTCCTGGCTAGTCCACCATTCTCCACCTGGGTACCCAGCGTGTGTAACTGTTTATGGACCCTGAAGTGCATGCATAACTGTTTGATTGATAGAGCCTTTAAGCAAATTAACCTGATTACGCCCCTCCCTTGTTCAAGTCCCTTAAATAAATCAGATTTAACTCTTTTTTGCATTTACCCTGACTGTGGTTCCAGTTTGTGCAAGAGTACTGTACTGCTGTTATTTGCTGTGTATAACCTTGTTTTACAGGGGGTCCCCAGGGCTGGTCCAGAGGGAAGCCCTGGTGGTAAGTGCAAACAGTGTGGGTACTTGTCTGGTGTATCAGGGGTATTGTGAAAGTGATTATTGTGTATTGTTCCAGCCACTAGTAAGGAAAGAGGGGGGTTGCAGTGTCCTGGAGGGCTGTGCCCAGATTAGCTTGACTACTACCAACCCTGAGCTCTGGGTGGAGGCACCTGTTTCAGAACTCTGGCCCCTTAACCTGCTACTAGCCAAGCAAGCAGGGATAGTAGCCCTTGGGATAGCACCACCTAGGGGTTACGCATGCATCTAGCAGCATCAACTGGTATGGTCAGGAGATTCCCAGTGGGTGAAATATGCAATTACTGCATGTAGTACTGCTTCCTGATCTTCAGCTTACTTGATCATGACCCATTACAGCACAGAGCTACATGCTCATGGGTATGCTGCTTGTGGGTCCTCAGTCTTACAATCTTTCAATGAATGGAAGGGTTACCACCCCTCATTTCAGGCATCAGAAATAGTCTGCAGTAGTGGGAATATTGCATGTGCATTGTATTATTAATAACCCTGTCCTTCTCCCAGTCCTGGATGAATCAGTATAAGGAAGCCCCCTCTTCCATCTTGGTTCCAGTGGCAAGAGATGGAGTCTGGTGCCCCCTATAGCCTCACCACCACCACCACCACCGCCATCTCACATCTGGCACAACCCTCCATTCATCTCCATGGCTGGTTGACATCTGCCACACACAGGTATCTTTATACCAGCCTGTGTAGTAATACAGTATATGCAGAATGGCTTTCCAAAATCACAAAATTATTTTACAGTAAATTATTTTACAGTATACCAGGACTGGGTGAGAGTGAGGGTGTTGCTGGATGCAAAGGACATGTGGCCAGAGGATGGGGGCTGAGTCCAGCTTTGGGTATGCCTTAAAGAAGTCATGGCCACCACACAATCCAAGTAGCAAAAGATTGCTCCATAGTTGTAAATGGTTCCCTACTGGGACGCTAATTACCTATTAGGCCTCAGGTGATACACTGGATATGTCCTTGCCTTATAAGCAAAGGGTCACAGGTTTGATTCCCAAGTTTTTATGGAACATGCTATGAAATTAGGGAGGGGGGTAATTTCAGCAGAGACATGAGGAAGTACTTTTCACATAAAAAGTGGTGGTTTCCTGGAACAGCCTACCAGCCGAGGTGGTGGAAGTGAAAACAGTGATGGGGTTTAAGAATGCATGGGATAGGCATAAGGGAATCTTAGTGGAAAAGAATTGGGGAGGAAAAAAGAGCCAGAGATCAAGTAGGGTCTGCGGTGATACTGTAGGTAGGGAGAAATGGGTAGACTGTGTGTGCCAAGTGGTCCTTATCTGCTGACAAAGTCTGTGATTCTATGACAGGCCTTCAATGGGTCCTTGGTAGTTTGCATAGGGCAGTTTGAATATTGCAATTTTAATGCAACAGCGCAATCTACTTCGGGATACCCTAATTGCAAGTCTACGCCTGTAGTTCAATGGGCGGAGCAACAAACCACTCCCCCATCAGGCCTTTAAAGGTCACTCCTCCTGGCTAGTCCAGGATTAATTTCTTTCATTGCAGCCAGAGGCTCCACTCCTCGTTCCTATCTCCTGTTTTCTTGTCTCTTCTTCGTTTTCACGTTTTAGCAGCACCTCCGGTAACTTGCTTCACTCCATTTCCAAGCAGTCCATCTTACGGCTCACTCCCTCCCACAGGCCGCTGGCTATGCCTCTCTCTCTCAATCCCCCACCCCCATTCCCTTGTCTCCTCCAGTTCATGTATGCTCTCTCCTCAACTGTGTTCCCCGTCCATTATGAGCTTCCTTTCTATTCATGTCCTGGTCTGGTCTGCTAAGGAGTCCCTTTTTGCCATAAAGTTCCTTCAGCATACTGGGAGTCAGGAATCAGTAGGTGCTCTTGAGATAGTTGTGGACGTTACTCTGTATCAGAGGTTCTCCCCCTCCTTCCTAACTCTCTGGTCATGTCCCCCTCATCTGCTCTCCTTCCCGTTCCTCATTCTCCTCCCTCCCTGTATCAGCACCTCCATGCTCTCATTCTTAGCTGAGCTGCTCGCTGTGTGCGCTCCCTTCCTCGGGCTCCTCCTGCTCCTGGCCTCTCTCGTCCCTTTCTTCAGTTTTTCACCCAGGCTGCACTCTGCATCCAGCCCATCTGCATCTTTACCTGGTGCTGACATCCCTGCCTCCCAGCCGTCATCTTCCCTGCTGCTCGATTGGAGCCCTTCGGGGAGTTCCCTCATTTCTGCACTCTTCTCATTCATTTCCCTCACTCTTTTACCCACCGACTCTCTTCTTCTCTTACTTCCAGTTCATCAGTGTAGCTTGCAACTGCTGGCCTTTACCCATTTTTCCATTTCTCTTCCTATTTTGGTTTTGTGGTGCCTTGTTCGTAGTTTCTCTGATTTTCCCCATTCCACTCATCTTGTGGAAGCAAGCCTACTGCAACCTTTCATCTTTTCACCCCCAGTTTCAAATGTGCTCCGTTCTGTCTTCAGCTGTCTATTACTCACCTCCAATATTCATCAGAGTTCCATTGTCACCTCATCCTGCAAGTTTTTCATTTTTTTCATTCCTCCTTTCCTCTAACTGAAGACTGCTCAGCTTCATCTTAGCTCCCACTTTTCTGTCCCATTCTCTGCTATGTTACCAATCGGCCCGCAGGTGCTCTGGACCTGCCTTCGCCTCAACTCTGCCTTCATGAGGGTTCCTGCCCTACCACCACTCCTTCACTGCTCACATGTTCGCTACCTACTCCTTCGTTCATGACCCTCTTGCCGGTCATTTTGCCCCTTCATGCCCCCCCATAGTACCCTGGACCCTCGCCTCTTCCCCTCATCATATCAGTCTTCTCCAGCCCCCATCCTTCGGCTTGTATCATACTCCTCAGTATGTCAGTCTCTGTCTTTCTTGAAGCTTGTCCTTCCTGTACAGATCTCACAGTTCCTCCTACACCATTGTACCTCATTCTTCTCCTGGTTCTTTGTACTCTGACCCTGGGCTTTGAGCCACCATTCTCATCTCCGTTCGTGCCCTTCACCTCTTCTCCTTCCTCATCCCATGCTTTCTTTTGGGTGTGTTTCCCTATCTTACCATCGTCATACCTATTCGTATCCTCCTCTTACCCTAGTCCTATGTTCTTGGAACACTCAACTAGTATATCCTCCACTCCACGTCCAACATCCATCGTTATCGAATCTCATCCTTCCTATAACCTGCTTTCCATCCTACCTACTTTCCTTTAACCATACCGGCCTTCAAGGCTTTCACTTCATTATTGTACATCATCCATTTCATACTTCACCTTACCCGTACTGGCCATCCAGGTTTCACTTCATCATTGTACATCATCCATTTCATTCTTCACCTTAAACCGATCAGGCACCCAAGGCTTTCAATCCAACATCATTTATCATTTATTCTTTCTTGACCATTCTGTCCTCCCACATCAACTTCTCCACTCATCATAGGCTGCGGGCTTCACCCGGCTGTCCTCCCCTTCATATCCTTCATTCCCATTCTGCAGTCTATGACGATCTTCTAAGCTTACCTCCATCAGTGAACCTCGTATATTCATCTCGATCCTCCACTCATCCTTTCCAACTTCTTAGCTCCTATCTCACTACTCCTGGCACTTCGTACCTCCCCTGTTGGCTGCGGGCTTTGCCCTGCCATTCCCTTTTCTACCTTCATATGGTTCGACCCACTCCTAATTTGGCTTTTCAATGGACCCAGTTGGCATGAACTCCTGTGGTTACTAACCACATCCAGCCTCCTCCTGACCCACATCAGGGTCTCCTTCACTCAGTCTGACCTCTCTGTAGGTCTACTCGTTCACATTGACTACTCTAGAAAACCTCTCAAATTGGTCTCATGCTACCTCAACTTGACCTGCTCCACTCGGAGACATGCCTTCAGTGTCCATTGCTCCATGGCTCAGAGCTAGTCTGTAGCCGATGGTCTCACTCTGCACCCTCGAAATCTGCATCTTGAGCATGCGAAGCTTGGAGTGGGGTCCTTCTCCCTGGCCAGTAGTGAGAATGGCTTCGCTGTGGGTGGACCTTCAGTCATTCCTGATTTCAGCAATACCTCTGGATGGAGAATATATGACTTCAGACTGTGAGGGGTGGTGCTCTCATCAGCAGACCCTCTTTGGCTGTCCAAGCGGGTTTGAAGGCACCCTCTTTGCCATTCTCCATCTGACAACCTCTGGTTCAACTGGTTCATTTCGTAGGTTCATGTAGGCTGGCTGAGTGTCTCAGCAGTCACTTCTCTCCTTCTTTGCTTTTGGGTGTCTAGTTGCAGAGATGTCGCTCGCAACCCTTAACAGCGTTCCTGTTAGAAGGAAAGAATGAGAGCTTCTCACAAAATTGAAATATTTTCCTCTTCACTCAGTCTCCACTCTAAATTGCAGTAACTGAGCTGTCACTAACCAAAATGTCCTTCAGCCTGGAGGAAAGGCAACCTAGGCCTTGGATCCCCAGAGGTTTCCTCCTCAAAAGGAGTTTTTCCTCTCCTCTGTGCTGATGGTCATAATATTAAACAGTGTTAGTGCTTTCATAGGTTCCATAGTTAAGTTCCGCTGTTGGATGGAGTCAGATGGTGGCCCTGGCTGTTCCCCCTCTCTCCTTAGGAAGTCCACCCTTCTGCATCTTGTCAGCTTTCATTTCGTTCATCGTCCTTGTCATATCTCATTCTTCTGCTGTCTTTCCCAGCCTGACTTCTTGCCCCTTCGATGCTTGACACCTTTTTGGGTATTCTTTTTGGGCTTCTTCCTAAGCTACCTTTAGCCAATGGAATAATTTCCATGGCACCTATGGGGTGGAACCCTTCATTAGGGTTCCTCGTCATCGTACCCCTACAGGGTGGTATATCCCATGGATAGAAAGGTGAACAGCCACAATGTATCTAAGTCACACAAGCATACTTCAAACCAGTTGCATAAACACATTGATTTGTAAGGCTATGCCTGTAGTCCAATGGGCGGAGCAACAAACCTCTCCCCCATCAGGCCATTAAAGGCTGCTCCTCCTGGCTAGTCCTTAATTTGTTTCTTTCATTACTCCTCTGTCCTCCCCTTCCCTCCTCCTCCAGTGGCATGTCTCTCTTTCCTGTGGGCTTCTTCCTAAGGTATCTTTAGCCAAGGGAATCATTCCCACAGCACCTATAGGGTTGGAACCCTTCACTAGGATTCTTCGCTGTCGTTCCCCTACAGGGTGGTATATCCCATGGATAGAGAGGCGAACAGCCACAATGTATCTAAGTCACACAAGCATACATCAAACCAGTTGCATAAGCACATTGGATTGCAAGGCTATGCCTGTAGTTCAATGGGTGGAGCAACAAACCACTCCCCCATCAGGCCTTTAAAGCCCACTCCTCCTGGCTAGTCCAGGATTTGTTTCTTTTGTTGCCCCACCATCCTCCCTCCTCCTCCAGTGGCATGTCTCTCTCTTTCCTGTCGGTTTCTTCCTAAGGTACCTTTAGCCAAGGGAATCATTCTCATGGCACCTATAGGGGTGGAACCCTTCATTAGGGTTCCTCACCATTGTACCCCTACAGGGTGGTATATTCCATGGATAGAGAGTTGAACAGCCACAGTGTATATAAGTCACACAAGCATACATCATACCAGTTGCGTAAGCACATTGAACTGCTTTTGCTCCTCACAGGCTATTTTATTACTGGCCACGTACCTTTGTGTAAGGCCAACAGGGGTTTGTATTTTGCACAGAGTGCACCTGTTGGTGCATTACTTAGGGCTGCACTTCAGGCACTAGGGAGTAATTGATAATTTCTATGTGGTGACTGTGCCAATTTGATTTGGGCCAGTCAAACTTTTGGGTCACTTTGGATCACTTTGCCCTTCAGCCAGATAAAAAATAACACTGTAGCCCTTCCCAGGTGGCCAGAGTTAGCCCTAGGGCCACCCTTTTCCCCACCTCAGTTCCTTTCCACTGTCTTTCCCCATGTCAGACTTTTTTTTTAAATAATAATTTTCCTGCTTCTGACACTGTATCAGGTGCTGAGTGAGCATTTTTTTTAAACTGATTTGAGGAACAAGGGAGGGTGGAAAAGGTTAAAGCTGTCTAGAGTGGGTGAACAGTGGTGGTAGAGGGATTCTTTCTCCTATTTTTAGCCTGCTAGACCCCCATACTAAGGGCCTGAAGTGTCTTTCGCTGAAGTGTAGCAGCAGAACCAAAGGCAGGGGTTCAAATCGAAACCAAACTGAATTGCCAATTTTCACATTCACTGACCCTCACTAAAAGGCTGTCTGTATTCAAATGAGTTTTTGGAGCAGACTCTGTGTTTAGAGCTTGTTTGAATATACCAAATTAGGGCTCTGCACTAATTTGTACTTAGGATAGCGTCTTTGCACAGATAAGATCTCCTTTTTTGAATATGGGGCTCTAAGTTTCTTACTTGTACCCATATTTCTACTATTCCTTCCACATTCACACAGCTCACTGTAACTTCTCAGGCCTTTATCTTGTTTAGTGTCCATAAAGGCAGTTCCTCTATTTCTAGCAGTTGCAAGATCTGGAGTGTGAAAGGGCAGGGGCACAAGGAAAAGAAGTAGATACTGGATTCCAGTCAATTGCTCTCCTAGGGCTTCACATATGGCCAGTGGAGACTGCATTAGTGTGAATGTGGCAAGGCCCTTTTGGGGTGTCCTAATGTCTCTGTACAGAATACCACTGCTGCATAGAGATGCCCCTTTTCATGAAAAAAAAAAACCCACAGAGTACAGTATGATATGTCATATAGTTGGCGTCAGGAAATAGGAGGGTGTGGTCTTCTTCACTTGCTGGTCATTTACATACTACCTGAAGGTTGATCAAGGACTGCCATTTGCATTGTACTGAAAGAACAACTGTGGCCATTTTGACCCATATTGATTGACTGATTGATTGATTTGTTTCTGATACAAGATAAGATACACTAGACATACATATGCCTATTTCCAGGCATGACCTGAGAGAATTACAGACTAACAGAAGGAAAATATACAGCAAACAGTATAAATAAATTGAGAGCAACATCACCAGGGAATTACAGTTAACTGACATCATGTTGAACAGTAGTGCAACAATAATAAACTAGCATTTGTCAATGCCGAACGTTTGATGCACTGGAAGATGTCCGCCCCTGCACCTTGTGTATGGCCTTGAGGTACTTAAATGTATGTGTCATGTTGCCCCGCTCCCTTCTGTCCTCCAGTGAGTACATATTGAGGTTCTTTAATCTGTTCTGATATGGTCTGTTTTGCAAGCCATGTACCATATCGGTTGCCTTTCTGTGAACTGGCTCCACCCTGTCAATGTCGGTGCACAGTTGCGACCTCCAGAACTGCACACAGTACTGTAGGGTAGGGCTCACTAGTGCGTTATGCAGTGGCATCACCACCTCACACCTTTTGCTAGTGATACCTTTCCCTATGCACCCAAGCATGCCACTGGGCCTTCTTGCAACATTTGTGCTCTGTTTTGATACCTAAAAGTCAACAGAACTGATAATGCCTGTGTCCCTTTCTTCCTTGGTGATGATCAGCACCTCACCCCCATCCTGTAACTCTCCCCAGGTTTCCTTCTTCTCAGGTGCATTATTTATGCTTCTTTGCATCGAACCTCAGTTGGCACTCCTCAGACCATTTTTCAAGCCTCTCCATGTCCCTGCTCATTTTCTCCACCCCTTCTGGAGTATTCACTCTGTTACAGATGTAGGTATCATCTGCAAACAGGCAGACAGACCTTTCCTTCCACAGTTTCTGTAATGAAGACATTGAATAGGACTCTTCCCAGGACTGATCCCTGAGGTACCTCGCTGGTCATCACCCTCTCCCTGGATTGGATCCCATTACCACCACCATTTGCCTCCTGTCCGTCAGACAGCTTCTAACCCAGTGTATCAGCTTGTACTCTGTGGCCAGACTACCCATCTTGTTATATCAGCCTTCTATGTTGGTCGGCATTGAAGGCTTTCCTGAAATCAAGGTAGGTGACATCCACTGTCCCTCCCTGATTTACTTCCTTACTGAGGCATTAATGCTTCCAACCCTTAAGCCAACCCCCAACCCTACCCTGCAGAGACTGACAGGTGTTGGGGGTGTGCCTTTGGGTCATTGGCCATAACGCTCATGCCATTCCACCTCACCACACCCTGCAGACACTGACAGGCATCACATTGTGTCTTGGGGTCTTCAGCCCTTACACTCACCCTATTCCATATGGAAATAAGTGGAGATGGGTGCACTATAGGAGAATGGGGTGAATGTTAGGGATGAAGACCCCATGGCATACCTCGATGCCTATCACTGGCTGCAGGGTGGGGGTGGAATAGCATGAGAATTATGGCCAAAACCCCAAGTCACACCCCGACACCTGTCAGTCTTTACAGGGTGGGGGTGGGGCATTACAGTTGGAAACCCTAACGCCCCTGGTGTTTGTTGATATTTTCACCCAGAGTTTCACCATGGGCTTTTTGGGCCCCATCTCATGAACAGTAGCACTATCATTTTGTTGCTCAGTTCCAAAAGGTGATTTTGTATTGTGACTATGCCATTCGGTGCCAGAGGTGCAAAAACATATTTTGGCCAGGATGTAAAAAATGACAGCTATACTGTTTTTGAGGAGGTGTGAAAAAATGCGAATGTTGAAAATCTGGAGAGAAAATATGAAAGATTGGCAAAGTTATGAGCGTGCATAGAAACTGTGCAAAGCACGGCCGTAACGCAATCATTTTTTGGACTTTTTTCACTAAATTTTCAACATGGGCTTTTTGGGACCCTACCTCATGAAAGGCAGCATTATCATTTCAGTACTCCATCCCAAAAGTTGATTTTGTACAGTGACCACGCCATTCTGCGCCACAGGTGCGAAAACATGTTTCAGGCAGGATGTGAAAAATGACAGCTATACTCTTCATAAGGAGGTTTGAAAAAATGGCAATGTTGAAAATCTGGAGTGAAAATAGTAAAAACTGATGAAGTTATGAGCGTACATAGAAACTGTGCAACGCACGCTCATAAAAGTAATGTTTTCAAATTTTTTTCACCAAATTTGGAGCATGGGCTTTTTGGGACCCCGCCTCATGAACAGTGGCACTGTTGTTTCATTATTCAGCCCCAAAAAGTGATTCCGTACAGTGACTGCGAAATCACCTTTCAGGACTGAGAAACAAAATGACAGTGCAGTGTATATGAGGTGGGGTCCTAAGAACCCCATGTTGAAAATGTGGGCCACATTTCCTGAAATTGGCTGAGATATCAACCCCCACTGACTCCCATTATAAGGCTTACCATGATTTCTCAGTTTGTTGCTTGCCTTTGAAGAATGTAGATGTGTTCCCGGTCCAGATAAGATGACAGAGCCAGACCTTTGGAGGCAAGTATGAGGTGGTGGGTGAGAGGGGGTACACAGAGGGCGGGGAGGATGGGGAAGGGGGGCCTGGGGAGCTGACAATGGCCCATTTTCTTTTTTACAAGGAAAAAAAATTAAAAGACATTGGGGGACAGTTTTCTTTATTTTACAGGGCAAAAAAAATAAATATAGGCACACTGGGGTGGGCTCCCAGTGTGCCACAACAGTGGGAGTGGAGGTATGCCGACACAGGGATTGGGCACCCTGATGTTGGCACTGAACAGGTTTGTTGGAGGAAGAGGTGCATCTGACACTGGAAGTCAGCATCCTGGTGTCGGAAACATATTTCAATATTTTGGCACACTGGGGTGGGCTCCCTGTTTGCCACATTAATTGGGAGGTTGTGAAAACATGCCGACACTGGGACTGGGCACCCCAATGCTGTCAAAATATTTATTCGGGCTTGGGGTTGGGAGGCGGGGTGAGACATCTGACACTGAGACTGGGCATCCCGGTGTCAGAAACATTAAAAAAAAAAATTTCGGTACACTGTGGGGGTCCATGTCAAATCAGCGCAAAACATTACCGCACGGTAATTTAAAGCACGATCATTTCGACGCATGGCATTTGAGCGCTGAGCATTTACATCGCTGTGTGGCTCAGCACAAACTCCAGCTGATACAGATACAGATGCAGTGGCAGCTGTCATTCAGACCAGTCAATGGCAATTCATTTACCTTATACCTGTATGTATGGGTCACAGGTTAAGCATCATTAAAATTGGCACCAGATGCAATATATGCTTGGCTCCTTAGACTGTTTGCTGTTTGCTTTTCCATGCATCACAATGCTATTTGAATTTGTCAGCAGCCAGCAGGGCCAGCAACTGCTATCGTATGGAGGCTACTTGTATCAAAAGGAACGAGCGTATGGAAATAAGACGTACTGGAAGTGTAGCCTGTGCAATAATGCTCATTGTCCTGCACGAGGGCATAATGCAAACAATGAAATTTGTAAGTTTCTGTACGAGCACATGCATGTTCCAGACACTGGTGCAATTACTGTGCACAAGGTAGTGCAAGAAATCAAAGCCAAGATACAGTGCTAACAGGAGACCATGCATCAAATTGTGGCCGAAGCAACTAGTCAAGTAGACCCAGCAATAGCTGGAAACTACCTTCTTTCCCTTGCCTAAAAAGAACAACACAGCATGTGGGAAAGACATCATCGGTGGCACCAGTACTGCCAAGTTGTGTTGCTGAGCTACATATTCACAGGAAATACTCCGTCACTGACTGTGGTGAGGAGTTTCTTTTGTTTGACAGTGGTGCAGCCGACCCAGACAGATTCCTAATATTGCCACCCAAAAAAACCTTCAGTACATGAAGAAAAGTCAGCACTGGTTTGCTGATGGAACTTTTAAATCAACCCCACCACTGTTTTCTCAACTCTGCTCCATTCACGGTGTCCCGTACACTGCAGTGTTACTCAGTGTTTACATTCTGATGTGCAGTTGTATCAATGCATCTTATGTAAACATTCTATCTGCCCTCAAAGAATTCTGCAGTAACTTGTGCCCAAAGTCCATCATGACAGAATTTGAAATGGCAGCAGTTAAAGCATTCAATACAGAATTCCCTAGTGCACAATCCAGAAGGTGCTTTTTCCACTTATGCCAGGCCATATGGTGCAGGCCATATGGCTGTGATGCCATTTCAAATGTTTGCTGCCTAACTGACGTTCAAGTGTAATTTGTAGCCGTGTTGTGCACTCAAAAGGTTAAGCACTGTAATTTGCCATTAGCGCTAAATGTAATGCGCGGTATTGACCGCGCTGAATTGTTTTCATGGTTTTGCTTGCTCTTAATTGTTGTGATACCCACTGGGGTGGGCTCCCAGTGTGCCACATTAATATGGGGGGATGTGTGCCGACACAGGGACTGGCACCCCTATATTGGCTGTAAGAAAAAGCCGCATGGCAGCTAATGTTTGGGTTGGGGGGAAGAAGACAGCACCAAGAGAGGCCGCATCATGGCCACAGTTGAAGCTTGGAGGGGGGGGGTTCAGAGGAGCAGGGACAGAGACAGAGAAGACAGGACCAACTGCTGCCATGCACATTAGTGTGCGCTCCAATGCGCATGGCAGGAGTTTGGGCTACCAATGAAGGCTTCCATTGGAGCGGGTTCATTTGTTTCAAGCTGCCACACCTCTTGCAGATGCAGCTGTAATTGGCATGGCAGTGACACACCTCTCATTTCCCGTTACTGTCCCAAAGCGTTTGGTGCACATGCACATCAAATGCAAAAAGGACAAGTAAAAAGGACATTTTCCTACATACACAAAAAACACTAGTATTTCCTGGTTGCTGGCTGGTTTCAACTTTTAGTATAATGTTTAAAGTAGAAATGGGCAAAACCAGGGTAAATTTGGTTTTAGATGTGCCAAATCCAGGACAAGCTTGATCTGGTTTTGCGAGGGATTTGGATTTTTTCTGGGCAAGGCCTACAGTATATGTATTATTAAAGTAAAACAACATTATTAAGAAAAAAATACTATGGGCTCAATTAAGGAAATCCCGATGTGATGCAAAGTGCCTGCATCAAACAGAAATGATACAAGAGGCACCTTGCTTCACAACTTACAGAGTTTGCGATCCTGAAAATGTGGCTGTGGCACAAAGGGGCCCCCTGCACTAGATTAGCCCATGCACCAGGCTTGTGCCAAGGTCAGGGGTGCACCAGGGTGTTAGGGTGCTTGCAGCAGAAGCTGGCTGCAACATCCCTTTAAATGGGGTTCCAACAACCAGCAGGATCCAACAGGTGGTCTAATGGCCCTTGCAGCACCTATGGAGCCTTCATGGGGTGGGAAGGAGCCTGTTCCATTGCCTGACTGTGGTACCCATGGCCTCACAGCACCCAGACCACTCACACCCAGTGGTGCAGTGCCCACAGGTTCCTGGTGGGGTGCCCACAGGCTCCCCCATGGTGCCTAGCATGCGGCACCTGCCTCCCTCCCCACGGACAGCACAGGCAGGGCAGCATCCTGCAATGCTCCCTTCAGGGATCTGTTGCCACCCCTGTGGCACCCATCCATGCCCTACCTGTCCTCCAGGAACCCGTACTGTCCCACCTGATACTGCCAGCCTCTAGACTGGTCCCCGTTACTGGGTGCTGATGCTGCCTGACAACCCACAGCTTGCAGGCTAACCTCTCCTGTGCACATTGCCTTTGGTGCATAGCAACATTTGCCACAAGCTGTGGGACTTTGGTGCCAGGACCCCACCTTTTTGTGAATCGGGTGCAGGGTCCCTGGCACACCACTGATTGGTGCAAGCTGCTACTGGTGCAGCTTGTGTCAATCTTTGAGGTTCAAGCCCTGTGAATTGTTAAGGGACAGTGGCCATTGTTTGAATTACACTTTATCAGCTTTGGGAGCTGGGGGGTCCATAAGGAACCCATCTATAAGTTGAGCTCCCTTCCCATTATAAGTCAATGGCAGTAAAGTGTGCCCTACTAGGGCTTACTTCAGAGTTGGGGGGCCGTGTCCTGGCAAGCCCCCCTGTAATTCCAGTACTGACAGTGGCATAGTAATACAGTATTAATACAGAGTACGCTATCTGAGATACACTGTATCCTGGTGTTTAAATGCTCTTTGTTTATGACCAGCCTGAAAAGCAAAAATCTAAACAGTAGATGGTGGAATGAAACAATTTACTGCTCCCCCCCCACCCTCATGTATCCAGCTTAATGTAGGACCAAAAGCCAGCCTGCCAGTACAACAGTAATGCTGCAGTTTATGGTACTGATGATCCGGGTTTGGAAACAAACTCGGGGCATTGGAGGGTCAGCCAGAAGAGGAGGATCAAGCAACTTAGGGACTGCTCTCCTCCTCTTCCTCCAGGGTGGGGAGATGCAGAATCTGGCGAATGCCTGACCCCTAGCAGAGGCTAGGGGGAAGCAGTCCAGGGCCACCGGAAATGCACGGTGGTGCAATAGCTGTTCTGTGTGTCACGATGGCATTGCACCTCTGCACCTCCTTGAGAGAACACAGAAAACTCCAGTCCGGTAGGATGACACTGGTCACCCGCAGGCCCTACAGCTTGCTATCTAGGTTGTCCCCAACAAACCAGATCCTGTTCGATGGAAGGGGTTGGGGAATCCACTGACCCTGCCAGAGGGGCAAGCCCTGGGGGCAGATGCAGGCAGGTAAGCCCTGGAGGAGGCTGGGATGTTGCTATTGGGGTGACTGGTAGATAAAGGCCAATAAGATGGGGAAGAAAAAGATAAAAAAAAATTTGGACCAATCAAAAACTGTAGCAAAGCAAGCAAATAACTCTGATTTTATTATTATTATTTTTTTGGTGAAAGGGGCTCACAAGCTCAGCAGTCTTACAGCATGCCACTAGTCAACTGCATCTGCTTTGCGTGGGGACTGACAAAGACAATTTGTTAAACAGTAACAGCGTGGTGAACAAAATGCTGGTGAGTTTGACAGCACAAAAGACTTGTCAAAGTTCAAATAAAATTATTTTTGTTTTAGGGGGCAGGGTATAAAGGGTTGGCTATCCCAACAGGTTTACGCACAGGTCACCTGCTGACTCACTAGCCAAGGTTTTTTTCTGGTTGCTTTGCTCTGTGCACTAGACACTGCCTAGCCTATAAGCACAGCTGCAGCACACACATGCACACATATACAACACACACACACTCAAGCCCCTCTACTTTATTTTCTTTCCTTTTTCTAACACTTTGTTCTTTTTTCCTGTTTCTTTCCTTTGAGTGCTCTCTTTTCTCTCTTGCCCGCTTTATGCACTGTGTGCATCACAGTAAGCGGGTGCCTGGCACATAGTGCAGGTCCAACCCACCACCCCCACACTGCCTCCCTTAGGCAGACTTTAGTTACTTTTTTCACTTAATTTGTTTTATTCTGGTTTTTATTTTCTTTTATTTACTTGGTGTTCTTCCAGCATGCTTCTATTCACTGAAAGGCAAGTAGCACAGTCAGTGGGTTGCTGGCCTAATATCCTGTACCACAAGCCCCACCCCCACCCCCAACATTGTCTTCCTCAGACAGATTTCTTTCTTTTCTTTATCACTTTAACATTTTTTCTTATAATAGTAATAATAATCTTTATTTGTTAAGCGGAATTCACAGTGTACCAAAGCGCTGTACAAAGAATAAGACAAACAATTTAAAATCGGTAGGAATTCTAAAAACATGAAAACACTCCAATCTAATTAAAAACGTAACATATTACACCACCAATTTAAATGCATTCAGCAAAAGCAAGTCCAAAAATATGTGTTTTTAGAGTGGTTTTAAAGCTGTCCACTGTCAGGCACTCTCGTCTATGTTTGACAGTTGTTCCTTTCAATGACTCATTCAGGCTCCCTAACCCATTGGTACTCAACCGGACAGTGTTGCTCTCAACCCCATTTCCAGGACTGCCGTACAATCCCTTCCTCTAGCTAAAGCCACTTTGAGCTTCCTCCCAGTCCATTCCTTCTCTCAGAAAGGGTTTGAGCAGCTGCACAATCTCAAAACACAATCTGGAGTACAGACTGTTGTATGCATACTGCTCAGCCCCAGTCAGTCACGTCACCAGCAAACTGCTCAGCCCCAATCAGTCATGTGACCAGCACACTGCTCAGCGCCAATCAGTCATGTGACCAGCACACTGCTCAGCCCTAATCAGTCATGTAACCAGCACACTGCTCAACCCAAGTCAGTCATGTCACAAGCACACTGCTCAGCGCCAATCAGTCATGTAACCAGCACATTGCTCAGCCCCAATCATGTGACCAGCACACTGCTCAGCCCTAATCAGTCATGTAACCAGTACACTGCTCAGCCCCAATCAGTCATGTGACCAGCACACTGCTCAGCCCTAATCAGTCATGTAACCAGTATGCTGCTCAGCCCCAATCAGTCATGTGACCAGCACACTGCTCAGCCCCAATCATGTGACCAGCACACTGCTCAGACCCAATCATGTGACCAGCCCACTGCTCAGCCCTAATCAGTCATGTAACCAGTACACTGCTCAGCCCTAATCAGTCATGTAACCAGTACACTGCTCAGCCCTAATCAGTCATGCAACCAGTACGCTGCTCAGACCCAATCAGTCATGTGACCAGCACACTGCTCAGCGCCAATCAGTCATGTAACCAGCACATTGCTCAGCCCCAATCATGTGACCAGCACACTGCTCAGCCCTAATCAGTCATGTAACCAGTACGCTGCTCAGCCCCAATCAGTCATGTGACCAGCACACTGCTCAGCCCCAATCATGTGACCAGCACACTGCTCAGACCCAATCATGTGACCAGCACACTGCTCAGCCCTAATCAGTCATGTAACCAGTACACTGCTCAGTCCTAATCAGTCATGTAACCAGTACACTGCTCAGCCCTAATCAGTCATTTGGCTAGCACACTGCTTAGCCCCAATCAGTCATAGGTTTCGTAGGTTTTTTCAGAGATTTATAAAAACCGAAGTCCATTATAGCTTGTGTGATCACTAAAGGTACCCAGTAATGTTGTTGCTTATCAGATATGAGTCTAGGGAATGCTTAAAGGTATCCATGGTTCTACTCGCAACCAATTCTACAGAAGGGGGTGGGCTCTAGTATTATATTTCTGGTCCCTCAAGGTAAGTCCCAACTGCTCCCATAGTTATAAATCTGACAGTGCTCTGAAAATTAGGCACATGTCCCCCCTTAATCTACGGTATTCTAATGAATATAGCTCCAGGTTTTGCAACCTTAGTGCATAATTTTGACCCCAGACCTCTTTGATTCTTTTTGTAGCCCTTCTTTGGAATTTTTCCAGGGCTTTTATATCTCCCTTATTTCCAGAAGCCCAAAACTGGGCACAATACTCGATGTGAGAGCGCACCAGGCAGGTATAGAGGGGAATCAACACTGCCCTACTCCTACTCTTAATATGCCTATGGATGCAGCTCTGGATACCGCTAGTTTTTTTATCACCTGATTATAATGCTGTTTGAATCTAATGTCATTACTGACCCTTACTCCCAAATCTCTCTGATCCTTAACAGTCCTTAAACCTTCCTAGCTAATGTATAATCATGCTGGGGGCTGTTTTTAACCAAGTGCATCACAGTGCACTTCTTGATATTGAACAAGGATCTTTTTTTTATGGGCCCAGGCTTCAAGTTCCCCCAGTGCTTCTTGTAGCACCACTGCATCCTCATGGCTATTTACTGGAAGGCCCAGACGAGTATCATCCGCGAATTTAGATAGCCATATGTCAGTTTGTGGCTTCATTGTTGAACTATATAAATTAAAAAGACAAGGACCCAACACGGATCCCTGGGGCACCCCGTTAGTCAAGTCCACCCACCTGGAGAGTTCTCCCCTGATGCAGACCCTTTGTCTCCTTCCTGTCAACCAGGCCCCAATCCATCTTGATATCCCAGACTGGACACCAAGTTCTTTAAGAGCCCCGATCAGCTCCTCATGAGGGACTTTATCAAATGCCTTAGCGAAGTCCAAAAACATGACATCCACTGATTTCCCTTCATCTATCGCTCTGTTGACCTTGCCATAGAATTCTAGCAAGTTTGATTGGCATGACCTGCCGCTTGTGAATCCGTGTTGTGACTCATCCCCAGCCCCTAGCGTATCTAAACAGTTCATGATCTTATCCTTAACTATGCCCTCGAGTATCTTACCAAGGACAGAGGTCAGACTAATGGGTCTATAATTGCTAACCTCCTGCCTGGAAGCTTTTTTATGAATGGGGACAACTGTAGCTTCTCTCCATACTTCAAGGACCGGTCCTGTATCCAGAGAGTGCTGGAAAAGGAAGGTAACAGGCCCTGACAGGCTTTCAGCAAGCTCCTTAAGGACTCTTGGATGTAATCCATCTGGGACTTGAGCCTTATTATGGTTTAATTTGTTTAACCTTTCCACAGCATCCTGTAACTCAGTTTGGGACTCTACTAACATTTGTTGTTCAGTGTTTGTTTTGGGAACTTGTGAGCCTACATTAAAAACAGAGGAGAAATAACTGTTCAGATGGTCAGCCACATCTTTGTTGTCTCTTAGTATATTCCCAGTGCTGTCCTTTAAAGGGCCAACCTTCCTACTAACTCCCTTCTTATTATTTATGTAGGCATAAAAGGACTTGTAATTTTCCTGTGCCTTAGTAGTTAAGTGGTGCTCATACTTATCTTTGGCTTTTGCTGTAGTTCTCGTGGCGTCTTTTAGGCATTGCCTATATGTTTCCCAGCACCTATTATCAGCACTCTGTTTAGCCCGATTATATGCCCTGCTTTTCTTCTTTATTGATTTTTTAACTGCAGGGGTCAGCCATGGGGGAAGGTTTTTTCTGGGCCTATTATATTTATTTGTGGTCGGTGTATGTGTATGGTCCAAGTTATTAATTTTATTACTAAGCTTTTCCCACATAACTGGCACAGATTGATTGTCGAAATCGGCTATCCAGTTCCATTCAGCGAACTCGTATTTCATTCTGTTAAAGTCAGCCTTATTGAAGTTATATAAAACTGTACTGCCAGTAATCCTTTCCAAGGTCCCCATATATTCAAAACTAACCATGGAATGGTCACTAGAGCTTAAAGGTGGCCCAACTATGCAGTTACGAATGTTGTTAGTCATGTTGCTCAGAACCACATCCAAGATATGGGTTCCCCGGGTGTTTTCTAGGACAAATTGTTCTAATCCAGCTAGCATAAATACTTCAAGATAACTGGCCTCCACTTGGGTCTCTGTTTTTAATAAATCCCACTGTATTCCTGGGAGATTTAGATCACCTAATAGGATAATGTTGTCCTCCTGTGTGATGTTTTTAATAAAATCTAGTACTAGGCTATTTTCCAGCGCTGGTATAGCAGATGGTTTGTACACAACTCTGATGCTAATCTTCACTGAATGAATGTGTTGGAGGGTGATTTTTACCCAAACAATTTCAGAATTTCTCCAAGCGGTGCAGTCAATACTTTCAGATACAATACTGTTTAAAATATATAGTGCCACTCCTCCCCCTTTTGCTTGTGACTTATCCTTTTTATATAGGGTATAACCAGGGATCTGTTTGTCCCAGGTGTCTTTCTCCCTCCACCAGGTTTCGGTGATGGTGCATATATGAATGTTAGAGTGATGTAACGTTAACTTTAACTCATCCAATTTGCTATTAAGACTCCTAGCATTCAAATGGAGGAAGTTTCATTTAGACTTAGTAGTGTTACTGATGTTGTTGCTCCTGTCTTTTAGGAGCACCGCATCCCCCCTCCATGGAGTTTAAATAAGTGTCCACCACTTGTTTTAATTTATTGGCAAATACCCTTTTCCCCTGCCTGTTTAGATGTAGACCGTCCTGTGCTAACAAGTATTTTGACTGATAATCCTCACAATGGTCTTCGTAGGCAAACCTTTCTCTGAGACACCAGCATTTTAGCCACCTATTCAATCTCCCTATGTCCATGTTGTGTGAATGACTAGCCTGGGGAACAGGTAAAATACCAGAAATGACCAGTGTACATCCTGAGGCCGTAAGCGACTTCCCCACATATTCAAAGTCCCGCTTTATGTCAATAATATTTCTTTTGCCCACATCATTTACCCCAACATGAAAAAAGGTCAGTGGATTAAATGTATTCTCCAATAGGCCAGGGAGTAACTTCCTTACATCACCGATACCCGCTCTAGGCAATACACTAACTGTAGTGGAATCCTTTTTATTCTTACAAATAACATGGTCAGTGTACATAAGCATTGAATCTCCTATGAATAGAACATCCCTTGGTGCTTTTTCTACACATACTGCTTGAAGAGGGTCAATTGTTTCATGGTTACTTGGTAGATTACAGCTGGTAACCACAGGATCAGCTTGTGTAAAGGATTCTTCCCCATCATTAGAGTCATCATCCAGTACTAGGGCACTGAACTTGTTTGGGGTTAATATATTGGAAGAACCCCCTATGTTTCTTCTTCCCTTCCTCCCTTTTGATGTCCTGTGCACTACACACCATTTGTTGTCAATATCTGACTCATTTGTAGTCTGAGCTAAGGGTACAGGTGGGTTAGGTAAGAGAGAATGTTCCGAGTTAGTTATAGCATTGGACATTGTATCAATGTATTGTTCTAGGATAGAGTTGTCAGCTTGAACCTGCACTCTATGTTGTAATGCCACAATTTCTGCCTTCAGCACCTCTATCAGAGTACAGTTGTCACATATAAACCCAGACATTTCTTCTCCTTCTGCATACATATGGCACCCAGAACACAGCCTCCTGGTGAACTCTAGTATTATGCAATAAAAACAAATTTACCTCCCAGTGTCCCATCTGACACAGCCGACATGCGCCGGCGTGCATGTCTGTGCGCACGTCTCCGTGCACCCTGCTCGCAGCAGGGGTGAGAAATAAAGCGTCAAGTGCCCCAGAAGTAGTGTGTAAGGGTTGTGGTTGCCCTCACAACTATGCTATACAAACCTAAAATCTCCATGTATAGATGGCTGTGCATCCACCTCTCATGCATGCGAGGCTAAGGCACAACAAGTATACTTTGGCCACAATGGTAGATTAAAACTACAATATAGTGCTGTAGTAGTCCCCTATTCAGTTCAGAGACTACAGCCGCTGTCTACCCACGTCCCAGTCGATAAGTGGGACTCAGTATAAACACACGCACACAATATTTTTTAAATACAGGGTTTCCATACAATTTGCCCTGTCAGAGCCTTAGCTCCTGCACACTGCTGCTGCTGTAACCAGCCACTGCTCAGCCCAGTCAGTCATGTGACCAACACCCTGCTCAGCCACAATCAATCATTTATTTATCATTTATTTTTATTTATTTATTTATTTATCAAGTCTAGGATTACAAATACCTTTGAGCCATGGCTCTTTTACAAAGGTTCCACGTCAGAGAAATACAAATTATGGGGAACATCAAGACAGGCATTACAACAATGTGGACATTGCAAACAGAGTACAGATTAATACAGTTCAAGGGTAGCATTGTAATAAGGCAGCCAGCGGAATTTGTCAGAGAAAATAGACAACAGATAAGAAGTGCCAGAGTCATAGGGAGAGGGAAGAGGGTGGGGGAGAAGGAATGTAGGAAGGGTGGCAAGAGGGTGAAAAGTGCAGCATTGTGTATACCAAGATGTGAGGGTAGAATCCAGTGGGGGGGGAACAACTAGAGCAGAAAGGGAAGTGGAGAAACAAGGTTAAGTTGGGCAGTCACAGGAGCTGTTGGTAGTGAAATAGTCCCGAGCCTAGTTTTAAACATACCAATAGTTGGGGCAGAGGAGATGGTTGGCTGAGGCCATTGAACCAGAGTGGTGCTCGATAAGCAAAAGAGCGTTGTCCCTGTGAAATGTGACAGTGGGGACTTTCAGTAGCTGTAGCGTGGATCTCCTAAGGCACCATTTGTTAATTCGGTGTTGTAACAGAGTTGAGACCCCAGCAGGTGCAAGGCCAAGGTAGATTTTTTTGACCATGGAGCAGGTGAGAAACTTTGTGTGGTTTGATAGTTGGAGCCAGCCGGTCTGAGTGTACAGGTCACATGTGTTGGTGAGACGGTGAGCACCAGTGATGAGCCGATATGCTTTATTTAAGGCAGTTGAGAGGCGTCTAAGGGTTGTGGTTGTGGCCGAGCCATAAATGATGAGACCACAGTCCTTTACAGAGATCACAGAGCTCAGGACTGCAACCTTCAAAGCTTCTGGCGTGAGGTGTGGTCTGTGTCTGCAGAGGAGACCGAGCCGTGTATTAGCAGCTCTAGCTACATTATCTACATGAAGTCCATAGGAGAGATTAGGGTCAAGCTGAATCCTAAGTATTTGAAGGACACCACCTGATCTAGAGTGTTGCCCTGGGTGGTGGAGATAGCCAAGTGGTGTAGCTTGTGTGGTGATGAGAGCTGCAGAAGAGCATAGATTTGGTTTTCTTGTCATTGAGGACCAGTTTATGATAAAGAAACCATGTCTCTACAGAACTGAAACCAAGTTGAAGGTTGTGTTGAAGAGTTGCAGGATCTTTGTGAGTGGAGAATACAACAGCATCATCGGCATATAATATGATCTGCTCAGAGCAGTGGTAAGGGAGGGAGTTTAAGAAAAGGCTAAAAAGGAGGGGTCCCAGTATGGATCCCTGTGGGACACCCGAGCGAACAGGCAGGGTGTTAGAAAGAGCGTCCGCAATTTTTACTCTCTGTGACCGGTTTTCTAAGTAGCTTTTAAACCAGGGAGAAGAGTCAGGTGATAGCCTGGCATTCAGTAGTTGGTGTATTAGTAGTCCATGGTGTACTGTATTGAAGGCCTTGGAGAGGTTGACAAAAACGGCCCCTGTGAGAAGGCCGTTGTCAAGGGATTTGTGCAAAGCTCCAGTGAACTCAAGAAGGGCTGTGGTGGTGCTGTGACCTTTCTGGAAGCTGTGTTGTTGTGGACAAGGTATATTGTATTTATCCAAGTGGTCGGTAAGTTGATCAGCCATGATGCGCTCAAGTGCCTTAGAGAGTGGAGGCAGTATGGAGATAGGGCGATAATTTGAGTGAATCGTCTTGTCCCCACTTTTATGGATGGGTGTCACGGTGGCTGTTTTCCATAGGTCCGGGAATTTTCCACAGCTGAGAGAGAGGTTTAGGATTTTTGTTAATGGATGAATTACCTCATCAAGGGTGAGCAACAGAAGCTTAAGGTCCAGGATGTCGCTACTAGTTCTAGATTTAGAGATAGCTGCAGTAATATAGCTGCAGCTTCATTCAGCCTTACCTTCCTGAAGTAGAAGAGGGATGGTTAGACTGAGGGGCTGAGGTATTTGGGGAGTAGGCCCTGTTTTCGAAAAAGTCATGGGGTAGAACAGCACTAAGGTCTGAAAAAGCTGTGTTAAAGATGTTTGCGATCACCTTGGGGTCAAGGGTTGAGGATCCATCAACCATTAACATGGCTGGAGAGGTTATTGGCTGCTTCCCCTGTGACATCCTTGATATTGTCCCAGAAAGCACGACCATTTCCCCATGTATTGGTGAGACCGTCTTTGTAATAGGTGGATTTCATTAGCCGTATGACTTTTGTGCAGGCATTTCGTGCTTGTTTGTAATTTTGGATGTCCAGTTGTTTGCCAGTGGCCCTGGCAACTGTCCAGAGGTGATCCCTTAGTTTCAGCTGTGAGAGAAAAGCTGCGGTGACCCATGGGTTAGAGAGATATTTTGTTTTGCGCCTTTTAGCAGGGGCAAAGAGGTGGCAGGCTTTGTTGAAAATTGAGGTGAAGTGATCAAGAGCCAAGTTAACATCTGTTGCTTCATAGATGGGTAGCCAGTCTTGTAGAAGCAGGTGTTGTTTGAGATGTGGAAGTTTTCCACGAGGAAGGACTCTGCTAGCGATAATTTTGGGAGGGGGGCTTAAGGAATTTGTTAGACCATGCACACATGACTGAGGAGTGGTCACTGAGTGAGTCTGGGAGAATGGTCGTACGAGAAATCCTTGTGGGGTGAGTGGTGAGGACCCAATCCAAGAGGGTACTGGTGCCAGTCTTGTAGTTTATCCTAGTAGGGGAGTTCACCATTTGTGTGAGGTTAGCAGCTGAGATGGAGTCTTTATAGGCACTGGCACTCGATGCTAACCAGTTTATGTTGAAATCCCCTAGTAGAATAAGTTCAGCTTTGGAAGGATGAGAGTTGATAAAGTTTAGGACGTCATTGAATCCAAGTTTAGGGTCCCTGGGCGGGATGTATACGGAGACAATAGTCAGGGCTTTATTGTTGGGACCTAGGACGATTTTTATTGGCAGAATCTGGGCTTAGGCAGAAAGTGATGGAGTTGCTACAGGGTGCCAAGACAGGGGAGTCTTTGATATAGATTGAGCAACCACCGCCTTTTTCGGATATCCATTCCAGCCTGTGGACATTGTAGCCCTGTATTGTTACTGCTGAGTCAGGAACTTTAGGTGTCAGCCAAGTTTCCACCACTGCAAGGATGTCAGGGTGTTGGCATATGAAGGCTTGGAGTGCATCCAGCTTTGGTAGTAGTAGGCTGCAGATATTAATAGTTGCAAGGATAAGGGCATGGAGTTTGTGTGTGGTCTGAGCTTCTAGGGCCAGGATTGGGATGGATGCTGCCTGAGATGAGAAGGAGGAGGAGTAGGAGTTTTAAGGAGCAGAGTCACAGCTCTTTGAGAGATAGTTTTGATTGTTGTTTCCTGGAGTAGAAGTTGCAAGGTTCCAGGTGGTGTCCCATATGGACTGCAAGGTGGTACAGTGTAGAGAGGTGGCCACACTTATTGAGAGTAGTGGTCGGGTTAAGTAAACAGGAATATCCAATTGGTGTGCCAAGCACAAGACTCAAGTGGAAGTGGAGAGTTCCCTTGGAGTAGCAGTGGAAACCAGAGTAGAGGGTGGCGAGGGTGGGTTGGGGTGGGGGTAGCTAGGACCAGAGAGAGAGAAGAGGGGGGCCAGGGCAAGGAGGAGGAGGAGAGGCGAGAGAAAGGCAGAGAGAGCCCACATGGCTTATGTACTAGATTAAGAGATAGAGATATAGCCCTCTAGTGGTGAGAGGATATAATCTGCTAATGGAAAAGTCAACAGTTAAAAAAAAAAAAGCTCTAAATTCACTTCTAATAACAACTCAGAACTTAAAATGACTGTAAGGATTAAACAAATTATTAAACCCTAGCACATAATTTCAACTAGAGACACAGAGGGAGACACAGTAGTTAGAGGTGTGTTCAGCAGGAGATAGTGGGACCACTTGGAAATCAGCTTCCACTGGTACCAAATCCAAAAGTCAGGGCTAGTACCTTGCAGTACAGAAGATTTCAGAAAAACTGTTTAGGTTCCAGAAATTGAGGGGTCCGTGGCCTGGTCAAGGCACGCTGGATCCCTTGCAGTACAGAGGATTTCAGAAAAACTGTTTAGGTTCCAGAAATTGAGGGGTCCATGGCCTGGTCAAGGCACGCTGGATCCCTTGCAGTACAGAGGATTTTAGAAAAACTGTTTAGGTTCCAGAAATTGAGGGATCCGTGGCCTGGTCAAGGCACGCTGGATCCCTTGCAGTACAGAGGATTTCAGAAAAACTGTTTAGGTTCCAGAAATTGAGGGGTCCGTGGCCTGGTCAAGGCACACTGGATCCCTTGCAGTACAGAGGATTTCAGAAAAACTGTTTAGGTTCCAGAAATCTAGGGGTCCGTGGCCTGGTCAAGGCATGCTGGATCCCTTGCAGTACAGAGGATTTCAGAAAAACTGTTTAGGTTCCAGAAATTGAGGGTCCATGGCCTGGTCAAGGCACGCTGGATCCCTTGCAGTACAGAGGATTTCTGAAAAACTGTTTAGGTTCCAGAAATTGAGGGGTCCGTGGTCTGGTCAAGGCACGCTGGATCCCTTGCAGTACAGAGGATTTCAGAAAAACTGTTTAGGTTCCAGAAATTGAGGGGTCCGTGGCCTGGTCAAGGCACACTGGATCCCTTGCAGTACAGAGGATTTCAGAAAAACTGTTTAGGTTCCAGAAATCTAGGGGTCTGTGGCCCGGTCAAAGCACGCTGGATCCCTTGCAGTACAGAGGATTTCAGAAAAACTGTTTAGGTTCCAGAAATCTAGGGGTCCGTGGCCTGGTCAAGGCACACTGGATCCCTTGCAGTACAGAGGATTTCAGAAAAACTGTTTAGGTTCCAGAAATTGAGGGGTCTGTGGCCTGGTCAAGGCACGCTGGATCCCTTGCAGTACAGAGGATTTCAGAAAAACTGTTTAGGTTCCAGAAATCATGTAACCAGAAAACTGCTCAGCCCCAATCATGTGACCTGCACAGTGCTCGGCCCCAATCAATCATGTGACCAACACACTGCCCAACCCCAATCAATCATGTGGCCAGAGCATTGCCAAGCCCCAACCAGTCATGTGGCCAGTGCACTGCTCGGCCCCAGTCAATCACTTAACTAGTGCAACTGCCCAGTCCTAATCAATCATGTGGCCAGTGCACTGCCCAGCCCCAATCAGTCATGTGGCCAGCACACTGCTCAGCCCCAATCAATAATGTAACCAGCGCACTGCCCAACCTCAGTCAATCATGTGACCATCACATTGCCCAGCCTCAATCAATCAAGTGGCCAGTGCACTGCCCAGCCCCAATCAGTCATGTGGCCAATGCACTGCCCAGTCCCAGTCAGTCATGTGGCCAGCACACTGCCCAGCCCCAATCAATCATGTGACCCGTGCACTACTCAGCCCCAATCAATCGTGTAACCAGTGCACTGCCCAGCCCCAATCAGTCATGTGACCAGTGCACTACTCAGCCCCAATCACTTATGTAACTAGTGCACTGCCTAGCCCCAATCAGTCAGGCAACCAACTCACTGCCCAGCCCCAATCAGTCATGTGACCAGTGCACTGCTAAGCCCCAATCAATCATGTAACCAGCACACTGCCCAGCCCCAATCAGTCATGTGACCAGTGCACTACTCAGCCCCAATCAATTGTGTAACCAGCGCACTGCCCAGCCCCAATCAGTCATGTGACCAGTGCACTGCTAAGCCCCAATCAATCATGTACCAGCACACTGCCCAGCCCCAATCAGTCATGTGACCAGTGCACTGCTTAGCCCCAATCACTTATGTAACCAGTGCACTGCCCAGCCCCAATCAGTCAGGTAACCAGCCCACTCCCCAGCCCCAATCAGTCATGTGACCAGTGCACTACTCAGCCCCAATCAATCATATAACCAGCTCACTGCCCAGCCCCAATCAGTCATGTGACCAGTGCACTGCTCAGCCCCAATCACTTATGTAACCAGTGCACTGCCCAGCCCCAATCAGTCATGTGGCCTGTGCTCTGCCCAGCCCCAATCAGTCAGGTAACCAGCTCACTGCCCAGCCCCAATCAGTCAGGTAAGCAGCTCACTGCCCAGCCTCAATCAGTCATGTGGCCAGTGCACTGCTAAGCCCCAATCAATTATGTAACCAGTGCACTGCCCAGCCCCAATCAGTCATGTGGCCTGTGCCCTGCCCAGCCCCAGTCAGTCATGTGGCCAGCACACTGCCCAGTCCCAATAAATTATGTGACCAGTGCTCTGCTCAGCCCCAATCAATCATGTGCACTACTCAGCCCTAACCAATTGTGACTGGTGCATGATGTAGGGCGAGGAAAAAAACATTTTACAAATCTGAGCTGAACAGCCTTGGTTCAAGCCTTGTCAAAACTGAGCCACAGGAGTTTTGAGTGACTCGATTTGCCATGCAGTGTTTCGCCCATTCCGACTGTCACTGCTGTGTGACTATAGCTTTATACATATTCACAGAATTGGAATGCCTAAATATAAGGGCCATCGCTATTAAGACAAGCTGCCTTAAAGCTACATTTTCCCACTATAACCGTCCTCCAGTTCATCATATTTTGTAATGTTTTCCCCTCTTACCACTGCATCTTGTTTTGTAAATGCAACATTATTGATTTGGTCTTAAAATATTGTAAAATATTGTTTCCTTACCAAAGGGATATAAAACAAAGATTTTCAGAACAATAAACTGTCTTAGGGTATCATTTATTTTTTTATGGGAGTGGTGGCTAGAGAATGTGGCAGATTTGTTTCCAAGCTTGGGTTTGTTCTAGTTGATCTTACAGTTTACCAAATTAGAGCACCAGCTGTGTCTGGTCAGGGTATGGGCTGCTGGTCACCTCTGCAAGGATACGTCTGATTAAGCAAAAGGTGTTTGTTCCAACAAAATCCTTGTGTTAATAAGGCAAAGCTCCACTTTTTAACTTAGAAACATTTTCTAGCTTAGGGAAGAACTGGGTCTCTAAGCTTCCAAAGCTTCAAGCTGGATGTATTCCGGCAAAAGCATTCAAATGCTCGGTAATGCAGCTGCCTTTTCCTGCTGTTTTTAGGCCAGTGGGACTTATGTTACAAAGCTCCGTTTTTGAGACTAACCAGATATGAAGAACATTAAAAGGTCCATATTCTCAGAGAGCCAAGAAAGTGATCACAGATGAGTCTTAAACTCTTCAGTCTATTTCTGAGTTGACATAGGTGAACCCCACAGCTGCCCAAGATTTGGTAACATGTCATTTTGGAAATCTAAGACTCCTGGAGAGTGAAAGAGCACATGAAAAGTCTTGTGTTTTTAGTAAGTGCTTCTTCTGCTGAGGTTTTCTATTTATGGGTGTACATTTCTTATCAGTATTTTTAATGACCAAACACTGGACATTTTCACTGAAAATAAAAGAAGAATAAGCACAATTAAAGACCACACCAACTCATTTTATTTATTTATTAAGTCTCAGATTACAAATACCTTTGAGCAATGAACTCTTTTACAAAGGTTCCACGTTGAATAAAAGGACAACAGATTAAATAGCTAGGTAAAACTTATACTCATCAAATGTACAAGTCAAAAATATGTACTATAACAGTACTTACAGAACACATAAACAGAACAGTTTACAAATGTGCAAGTCAAAAGAGTGTGACAGTACAGTTCATAGACATAGTTCAGCAGTAGTACCTAGCTAAGCATCTTAGGTGACAAAAAAGTAAAAGAAACATACAAGTATTAGAAGCAGTCAAACTGCCCTTGTCAATAAACATGTGGGAGAAGGAGTGTTAGATGGGGTAGGTGGTACTAAGAAGCAAGAGAGAGGGAGCTGTGAGGAGTGGCAGGGGAAGGATAGGGTAGAAGATGGATGGGTAGGAAGGGAGGCGGATGGCAAGTAAGTGCATATCAACAGTTAAATGGGCAAGTGCTGGTAGGTTGCATCAAAGGGAAAATGGGGGAGAGTTAGAGGAGGCAGTCACAGCTGCTAGTGGCTGTAAGGTGCTGTTGGAGCTTGTATTTGAAGGGGCAGAGCTTGGTATCAGAGGTAATGTCACTAGGGAGAGTGTTGGCCCAGAGTGGGGCTCTGTTGGCAAAGGATCTTTGCCCCTGTGATGTGCAGCACTGTGGCACCTGGAGTAGCTGATGTATGAGTGAGGCGTGGTGCCTCAGAGATAAGATGACATGCTTTATTAAGGGTGGTAGTAATGTGCCAGAGGACAGTATCAGTGGCCGAGCCATATACAACCAGACCATAGTCCATTGATGGAAATGACAGAACTCTGAATGGCCAGTTTCAAAGCTTCAGGGGTCAAGCAGTTCTTGTGTCTATAGAGTAGACCAATATGTATATTCGCTGCTTTGGCAATGTTGTTGATGTGCACCCCATAGAATAAAGTGCTGTCGATGGTTACGCCAAGGTATTTAAAGTGGGGTACTTGTTCAAGAGCTGTTCCCAGGTGGTTTCTAATGGTCAGCGGGTGGTGTTTGTGTTTACTGTGGGAGCTACTAAAGAGCATCACCTTGGTTTTTTTGTAATTTAGTATCAACTTACGTTCACCAAACCAGTTTTCAACACTTGCAAAGCTGCGTTGCAGATGGTTTTCCAGGAGGATAGTGTCTGAGTTGTTTGAGAAAATTACGGCATCATCAGTGTAAAGTAAAATAGATTCATGGTAGGAGCTTGGGAGATCATTTAAGAACAAAACAAATAGAATTGGGTCCAATATGGAACCTTGTGGTACCCCTGAGCGAACTGGCTTTGTGTCAGAGAGGGCATCAGATATTTTTACTTGTTGTGTATGATTACCCAAATAGCTTGCAAACCAGGCCGTGGAGTCCTTAGAGAGTCCTGCTTTGGACAGTTGCTGTAGGAGTAGGTGGTGATGCACAGTGTCAAATGCTTTTGTTAAATCAATAAAGGCAGCTCCCACAAGTTGTTCCTGATCCAAATTTATGGATAAACACAGTGAAATCCATAAGGGCAGTGGTAGTGCTGTGCCCTTTTCTGAACCAGTGTTGATGGGCACACTGGATCTTATATTTCTCAAGGTATTCGACCACCTGGTCTGCAACAATGCATTCAAGCACCTCGAGGGGGATGGAGTTAGGATATAGGCCGATAGTGCATGTGCTGGGTCCTATCACCACTTTTGTGTACCGGGGTAACCATGGCAGATTTCCATTTTTGTGGGAACCGTGCCAGTCTGAGTGAGAGATTAAAAATTCTGGTTAGTGGGTGATAACTACATCAAGGGAGAGGGTTAGTAGTTTGAGATTGAGAGAGTCCCCGCTTTACCTAGATTTACCAATTGCCTTTAGGATATATTTTCTGGACTGCTTTGAAATAGAAATGAGGGTGACCAGTTAGCGGGTGTTTATTTTCGGAGCTGTTTGGGGTGACATCCAAGTCAAAAAAGTCAGGTGGAAGAACAGTACTGAGATCAATAAATGCATTACTGAAAGTGTTGACAATGGTGACTGGGTCCAAGGTAATGGTTCCTTCTATGTCTAGAATGGTAGGTGCTAGTTTTGGGTTCTTTCTTGTTACATCCTTTATGTAGTCCCAGAACCATTTGCCATCTCCCCAGGAGTTGGTAATCATTTCCCTGTAGTAATTATTTTTTTCAGTGTGGATTGATCTTGTACAATCATTACTGGCTCATTTGTAATTTTGAATATCCCCTTGCTTTCCAGTGGCTTGCGCACGGTGCCATAGGTGGTCTCTGGTTTTCACGTGGGCTATCAGGTCAGCAGAGAGCCATGGGTTACAAGGGCCTTTTATGTTCCATTTTTTAGCTGTGTGTGGATGTCACAAGCAGCGTTGAAGGAGTTAATAAAATAATCTAGTGCCACGTCAACATCCTTAGCCACATCGATTAGAGTCCAGTCTTGCTCTCTGAGGAGTGATTTTTGTGGTTCCAGGCGACCCTGGGCAAGGATTCTGCTGGTAATTGTCTTGGGTCGAGGCTTGCAAAATGTATTTGTCCAGGAGCAGATGACAGGGGAATGATCACTGAGTGATTTGGGAAGGATGGTTGTGTTTGAAATGTGGTCCGAGTGGGTGGCTAGTACCAAATCCAACAGTGTGCTGGTCCCTGACATGTAGTTAGCCCTGGTCAGGGAGTTGACCATCTGGGTGAGGTTGGCAGCCGAGATGGCATCCTTGTAGCATTCATTTTCAGGAGCGAGCCAATTAATATTGAAGTCATCCATCAGGACTGACTCTGAACTAGATGACAGGTGCCTAATAAATTCTGCGACGGTATTGAACCCCTGTGCACACTCTTTTGGGAGGATGTAAACTGATGCCATTGTAAGCACTTTATTATGGGCACCTAGCAGTATTTTTATGGCGAGTATTCGAGTGGTGGACCTGGCAATGGGAACAGGCAGAGTGCAGCCCTTTAGTGTTTCTTTGAAGTAGATGGCACAACCACCCCCTCTTTTTGTAATCCTGTCCAGCCTGTAGATAGTATAGCTGGTCGGAGTAATAGCTATGTCAGGGACTTTAGGCGTAAGCCAGGTTTCAGTGATAGTGAGGATGTCAGGATTGTGCTGATTGACAAAGACTTGCAGTGCATCAAATTTAGCAAGACGGCTACAGATGTTGAGAGAAACTAAAGTGAGCATCCCTTGCCTTTTTATAACAGTGTTTGTACTTTGTGGGCAGGGTCCAGGGTTAGGGTGGATATTTCCGGACATTAATAACAGCATTAGAATGAGTTTCAGCATGGATAGCCTAAGCTGACTATATGTGGTAGCCTTCTTCCACCTTTGAGCTGAGCACCAGTTCATTTTATTGTAACTAATTGTGAGAGGGGGCAATAGGGATAGAGGGGTAAAAGAAGCAGTATTGTTTTTAGCCTTCCACATGTTCAAGATTACTTGTGACCAGGCATGGAATTCAGGTCTAGTGTGAGCAGACAAGGTGCCACAGGATAGAGTTCCAAAAGTGATATACTCAGTACTGATGGTGGGATAGATTGGCTGTGAGGGGTAGCAGGCACCTAAGAAGCCAGCTTGAGTGATAGCAGTTAGGAAGGGAAATACACACAGCAGCAAGTATGCAGTCCTCATTTCAAAGATGAGAGCTATGGTGATTTATGTATTAATATTGGACGCTAGGGTGTAGGCTCAGATTCCTCAAGAGGCGGGATGCTAACTCCTGCTAATGGAGGGGGATATATGAATGCAAAGTGTTATAAGTACAGAGAGATCACTTGCCTAGCAAAGATGGTGGCAGTGCATAAGGTGGAATGGGGGGAGGGTTGAAGTAGGAATAGGAGACTAGGGCTAAAGGCAGGTGAAAGTGGTGGGTAAGATGGATAACTGCCCACCTTTCTTTGGGCCGACCAGGTAGCGCAGTGGCAGGGTGCTTAATTTGGTGGAGAGGGCTGAGGGTTCAATACCCCGGAGGGGCAGGTGGTAGAAATAGAGTGGGACTCTTAGGAGAGTGGAGGGCAGGCCAGGGAAATTTATAGATAGAAGGGAAGGTACAAGACTGGAGGTAATAGGGAAGGATGTGAAAGGGAGGGCGCACTAGTGGCACCTAGTGGTTACAGAGTATAAATATCTAGTGGGAAAGTGGGGACTTAGAATCCTTCGGGTGTTGGGGTCATGTGGCTGGTCACATGATCTCAGGGGCTGGCTACACTAGTCAGCAAACAAGCAGCTTTGCTGTGTCTCCTCTGTACCTGAGATGGGGTTTGTTCAGGCTCCTGTGTATGTTCGGGCTCTTGCATGTGTTTCTGAGCTCTCTTTGGGAGCTTTATGCAAGAGAGCCTGAGATGGGGTTTGTTCAGGTTCCTGCATGTGTTTCTGAGCTCTGTTTGGGAGCTGTGTGCAGGAGAGCCATGGAGATGGGAATATGAGAAGTGCAATGTTTGTAACTCTGTAGAAGGGCTGCTATAAACACTAGCACTGCATCTCAGGAAAACTGGTAAAACAAACACATTTTTACACACATTTCAAATTACATTTAATATATTTACCATATATAGCATCCCATTCTTTATAACTAAGCACATTAACATGAACACAGGATCACTGTTGCCAGACTTTGTCTGTGCTGGCTACTTGTCTAAGCCTGATTTGTATTTATTTATTTTTAATTTTTTAATCAAGTTTCTTTCTCCTTACCTGACTCACCCAATGGCAACCTCCAGCTCTGTTGCCGACCTTCTTGTGGACTAACTGGTTATCCATGACTCACCCAGAACCACGGTAGTGGTGGATGGACATCCATGTCAGTTACACATGGGCTTGCAGAGGGTTCCAACATGACAGTAGGCAGGGTTATTTCCTTCGGCCCCTGATTTTTCTCCACCAGGGTGCCAGCATGCAGTGATGAACACATACAGGCACGGAGGTGCTCACGTATCTGGCAGCTGTCTTGCCTCTTTCTGTGGTTCTGCTATGCTGTCTTCTGGCCTCTGCCAGGTGAAGATGTACAGTGGAATACTGTGTTTCCCTAACCCAAGGAAGGAGAATTGTCTCTGGGATGCTCGATCTTCTCTCTCTTGGCCAGCCCTCAAGCGACCTGAGGCCATTTCCCCTTCCGGCTTGCTGCCATTGTGAGCAGCAGTACTACTGCTAAACTATCATACTGTTATATTTCTAATTGTAGTCCAGGAAAGACACACTGAGTTGTGACAGCTCATTTATAGGGTTGTCCTGGGGACAGCAGCAACCCCCCTCCCATGCCTAATGTCACGAACACTCCTGCACCTAATTCAGAAAGACCCCAGTGCCTAATTATAGCAGCAGCCCCCCCATTCCTAATGACTGCAGCCCCTGTGCATAATGGCTGAACCACCCATGTGCCTAATGGCAGCAACACCTACCCCATACCCAATGAAGTAACTCCCCCATGTCCAATGGCAACCACCATGCCAAATGACAGCAAAGCACCACTTTGCCTAATGACAGCAACACCCCCCATTCCTAATGGCAGTACACCCCACCCTCTGCCTGATGGGAGCAACTCCCTTCATGCCTAACGGCAACAACACCCCTCTGTGCTTAACAGGAACAACCCCCCGTGCCTAATGAAGCAACACCTCACCCTGTGACTGATGGCAGCAACACCCCCACTGTGCGTAATAGCTAGAACACACCTTCCAGTACCTTTTATCAGCAACATTCCCTAGTGCATAATAGCAAGAACACCACCTTCTCAATGCCTAATGACAGCAACACCCCCATCCCCAGGCCTATCGACAGCTGCACCCCCCTGTGCCTAGTGACTGCAACACACCCCATGAATAATGGTAGCAACACCTGACCCATGCCAGTGAAAACAACCCTCCCTTGTGTAATGGCATTATCAGTCCTCCCCTTGCTTAATGGCAGGAAACCCACCGCTCAAACCTAATGGCAGCAGCACATCTTTGCAGGCCTTGTGATTTATAGTTTGTATTGTTTTTATAGTACCTGAAATGTCTAATACACAGGACTGTCTTGTAAACAAGGATATCTTTCCCTAATGGCAGTACCAGTATAAAATAACATTTTATCTGTCTGTCTCTCTGTCTGTCTCGCTGTCTGTCTCTCTCTCTCTCTCTCTATCTATCTATCTATCTATCTATCTATCTATCTATCCATCCATCTGTCTGTCTATCTGTCTATCCATCCATCAATCTATCTTTCTAATGTCAACAACACCCCCAGTGCCTAAGGACAGCAATACCCCCTGGGCTTAAAGAAAGCCACATCCCCTGTGCCTAATAACAGCAACAATTCCCAGTTCCCAATGCTAGCAACACCCCTTCCAGTGCCTAATGGCAGTAACACCCCCTGTGCCTAATGGCAGTAACACCACCCAGTGCCTAATGGCAGAAACATCCCACCAGTGCCTAATAGCAGCAACACCACCCAGTGCCAAATGGCAGAACCGCCCCCCAGCGCCTAATGGCACAAACACCCCCATGTGCCTAATGGCAGAAACACACCCCAGTGCCTAATAGCAGCAACCCCCCCTCGTGCCTAACAGCAGCAACACTCCCCTGTGCCTAATGGCAGAAAGGTTTTACTATAGCGTTGCAACAACACTTGCACTGACATCCCCCAAAGCGACAGACACAATGCCGAGTGTTGGCATTGTACTGTCGGGGATGTCGGTGCATTTCTATCGGGAGGCTGCACCCCCCCAAACCCCCCCATGTGAAGGGCTCTACCTGCTACACCCCACCCCAGTCTCCAAATATCTAACTCCGAGTTGGAGTTGGACCGAGGGTGGGGCTCAACACCGGGAAATGCACAGCCGGTGTCTTCCTCACACCAGCATGGTGATTCACCAAAAACAGGTGAAATCTGTCGCTGTGCTGGTGCTCGCTGTGTGGGTGTCAACCTTACGTTGGCACACCTGGCAGGAATAAACCCCAGTGCCTAATGGCAGAAAAACACTCCAGTGCCTAATAGCAGCAACACCACCCAGTGCCTAAGAGCAGCAACATCCCCCCTATGTTTTATGGTAGAAACACCCACCCCTTGTGCCTAATGGCAGCAACCCCCCCCCATGCCTAATGGCAGAAACACTCCCCATTGCCTAATGGCAGCAATATACTCCAGTGCCTAATAGCAGCAACACCTCCCCAGTGCCTAATGGCAGAAACACCCCCTTGTGCATAATAGCAGCAACACCTTCCCAGTGCCTAATGGCAGCAACACCCCTCAATGTCTAATGGCAGCAACACCACCCCAGTGCCTAATGGCAGAAACACCCCCAGTGCCTAATGGCAGCAACTCACCCCAGTACCTAATAGCAGCAACACCTTTCCGGTGCCTAATAGCAGCAACACCCCTCCTGTGACTAATAGAAGAAACACCCCCCCAGTGCCTAATGGCAGAATGACCCCCCCATGCCCAATGGCAGCAACAAACTCCAGTGCCTAATAGCAGCAACACTCCCCAGTGCCTAATGGAAGAAACACCCCCCCACAGTGCCTAATGGCAACACCTCCTAGTGCATAATGGCAGCAACACCCCCAGTACCTAATGGCAGAAACACTCCCCAGTGCCCAATGGCAGCAATACACCCCAGTGCATAACAGCAGCAACACCTCCCCCCAGAACTAATGATGGCAACATAACCCAGTGCCTAATGGCAGCAACACACCTTAGTGCCTCACAGCTGCAACCCCCAGTGCGTAATGACAGAAACACCTACCCAATGCCTAATAGCAGCAACACCCCGTGCCTAATAGAAGAAACACCCCCAGTGCCTAATGGCAGAATGACCTCCATGCCTAATGGCAGCAACAACCCAGTGCCTAATAGCAGCAACACTCCCAGTGCCCAATGGAAGAAACACCTCCACAGTGCCTAATGGCAACACTCCCCCAGTGCCTAATAGCAGCAACACCCTCCAGTGCCTAATAGCAGCAACACCCCTGTGAATAATGGCAGAAACACCCCCATGTCTAATGGCAGCAACACCCCCGCAGTGTGTAACAGTAGCAACACCACCCAGTGTCTAATGGCAGAAAGCCCCCCCAGTGCCTAATGGCAGAAACACCCCCTGTGCCTAATGGCAGCAACACATCCCAGTGCCTAAGAGAAGCAACTCCCCCAGTGCCTAATGGCAGAAACACCACCCCAGTGCCTAATAGCAGCAACACCCTCACCCTCATGCCTAATAGCAGCAACAACACCTAGTGCCTAATGGCATAAACACTCCCCCAGTACCTAATGGCAGAAACACCACCCCGTGCCTAATGGTGGCAACACCCTCCCAGTGCCTAATGGCAGCAACTCCCCCCAGTGCATAATGGCAGCAACACCGCCCCCTGCAGCAACTCCCCCCAGTGCATAATGGCAGCAACACTGCCCCCTGTGCCTAATGGCAGCAACAACCCCCCTGAGCCTAATAGCAGCAACACGACCCAGTGCCTAATGGCAGAAACACTCCCCCTCTAGTATCTAATGGCAGCAATACCCCAGTGCCTAATGGCAGAAACAACCCCCAGTGCCTAATGGCAGAAAGATCCCACTCTGTGCTTCATGGCAGCAACAAATCCCAGCGCCTAATGGAAGAACCACCCCGCCCACAATGCCTAATGGCAACACTCCCCCCAGGGCCTAATAGCAGCAACCCTTTCCAGTGCCTAATAGCAGCAACATCCCCCCAGTGAAGAATGGCAGAAACACCCCACCCAGTGCTTAATGGCAGCAACACCCCAGCAGTGCCTAATAGCAGAAACGCTCCCCGCTCCAGTGCCTAATGGCAGCAACACCCCCCTGTGCCTAACAGCAGCAACATGACCCAGTGCCTAATGGCAGAAACACTCCCCTCTCCAGTGCCTAATGGCAGCAACACTCCCCATTGCCTAATAGCAGCAACACCTCCCAGTGCCTAATGGCAGAAACACTCCCCGTGCCTAATAGCAGAAACATCACCCAGTGCCTAATGGCAGACCCCCCCCCCCATGTCTAATGGCAGCAATACACCCAGTTCCTAATGGTAGAACCTCCCAGTGCCTAATGGCAGCAACGCACCCCAGTGCCAAATAACAGCACCCCCCCAGTGCCTAATGGCAGCAACACCCCCAGTGACTAATGGCAGAAACACCACCCAGAGCCTAATGGCAGAACCCCCTCCGTGCCTAACGCAGTAACATACTCCAATGCCTAAGAGTAGCAACACACCTAAGTGCCTAATAGCAGCAACACCACCCAGTGCCTAATGGCAGAAGCCCCCATGCCCAATGGCAGAAACAAGCCCCCCGGGCCTAATGCCAGAAAGGTTTTACTATAGCACTGCAACAGCACTCGCACTGACATTCCCCACAGCAACAAATACAATACCGAGTATCGGCGTTGTACTGTCGGGGATGTCGATGCGTTTCTATCAGGAGGCTATGCCCCCCCAAACCCCTCATGTGGGGGGCTGTACCCCCACACTCCCCAGTCTCTACATATTTAACTCTGAGTTAGAGTTGGACTGGGGTGGGGGGCGCAACACCGGGAAATGCACCGCTGGTGTCTTCCTCGCACCAGCACAGTGACTTGCTGCAGACAGGCGAAATCTGTTGCTGCACTGGTGTTCGCTGTGTGTGTGTCAACCTTGTGTCAGCACACCTGGCAGGAAAACACCCCAGTGCCTAATAGCAGCAATACTACCCAGAGCCTAATAGCAGCAACATCCCCCCTGTGCCTAATGGCAGAAACACTCCCCAGTGCTTAATGGCAGCAACACACCCCAGTGCCTAATAGCAGCAACACCTCTCCAGTGCTTAATGGTAGAAACTCCCCCTGTGCCTAATAGCAGCAACACCACCCAGCGCCTAATGGCAGAACCCCCCCCCCATTGCCTAATGGCAGAAACACTCCCCAGTGCTTAATGGCAGCAACACACCTCAGTGCCTAACAGCAGCAACACCTCTCCAGTGCTTAATGGTAGAAACACCCCCTGTGCCTAATAGTAGCAAAACCCCCGTGACTAATAGCGGCAACACCACCCAGTGCCTAATGGCAGAACCCCCCCATGCCTAATGGCAGCAACTCCCCCCAGTGCCTAATGGCGGCAACATTCACCCAGTGCCTAATGGCAGAACTCCCCCCATGCCTAATGGCAGCAACACCCCCAGTGTTTAACAGCAATATCCCCCCAGTGCCTAATGGCAGAAGCACTCTCCAGTGCATAATGGAGAAGCACCCACCCAGTGCCTAATGGCATCAACACCCCCAGTGCTTAATGGCGTAACTACCCCAGTGCCTAATGGCAGAAACACCCACCAGTGCCTAATGGCAGCAACAACCCCCCAGTGCCCAATGGCAGAACCCCCATGCCTAATGGCAGAAACAGGATCCCAGTGCCTAATGGCAGCAACACACCCCATTTCCTAATAGCAGCAACACCTCCCAGTGCCTAATGGCAGCAACACCACCCAGAGCCAAATGGCAGAACCCCCCCCAGTGCCTAATGGCAGCAACACACCCCATTTCCTAATAGCAGCAACACCTCCCAGTGCCTAATGGCAGAAACTCCTCCCCAGTGCCTAATGGCAACCCCCCTTCCGTGCCTAATGGCAGCAACACACCCAGTGCCTAATGGTAGAACCTCCCAGTGCCAAATAGCAGCAACAACTCCTAGTGCCTAATGGCAGCAACAGCCCCAGTGCCTAATGGCAGACCCCCCCTTGCTTAATAGCAGCAACACCACCCAGTGCCTAATGGCAGCAACACCACCCAGTGCCTAATGGCAGCAACACCCCACCAGTGCCTAATGGCAGAAACCCTACCCAGTGCCTAATGGTAGCAACACCCCCTCAGTGTCTAATGGCAGAAACATCCCCCTGTGCCTAATAACAGCAACACCACCCAGTGCTTATTGGCAGAAATTCACCCAGTGCCTAACGCAAAACACCCCCAGTGCCTAATGGCAGCACCCCCAGTGCCTAATGCAGCAACACCCCTGAGCCTAATAGAAGCAACACCACCAATGCCTAATGGCAAAACACCCACCCCAAGTGCCTAAGGGCAGAACCCCCGCCTAATGGCAGAAACACCACCCAGTGCCTAATGGCAGAACCCCCAAGTGCCTAATGGTAGCAACACATCCCAGTGCCTAATAGCAGCAACACCTCCAGTGTCTAATGGCAGAAGCTCCCACCCCAGAGCCTAATAGCAGCAACACAACCAGTACCTAATGGCAGAAACATCCCGCAGTGCCTAATTGCAGAAACAAACCCCTATGCCTAATAACTGCAACCCCCAAACCTAATGGAAGCAACACCCCCCAGTGCCTAATAGCAGCAACACCCCAGTGCCTAATAGCTGCAACCCCCAAACCTAATGGAAGCAACACCCCCCAGTGCCTAATAGCAGCAACACCCCAGTGCCTAATGGCAGAAACAACCCCCAGTGCCTAATGGCAGAAACACCACCCAGTGCCTAATGGCAGAACCCCCCACCAGTGCATAATGGCAGCAACACACCTCAGTACATAATAGCAGCAACATCACCCCCAGTGCCTAATAGCAGCAATACCACCTATTGTCTAAATGGCAGAATCCCCCGCAGTGCCTAATGGCAGCAACACTCCCCAGTGCCTAATAGCAGCAACACTCCACAGTGCCTAATAGCAGCAACACGCCCAGTGCCTAAAGGCAGAAACACCCCGCAGAGCCTAATTGCAGAAACACACCCCAGTGCTTAATAGCAGCAACCCCCCAGTGCCTAATGGCAGAACCTCCCCACCAGTGTCTAATGGTAGCAACACACTCCAGTGCCTCATAGAAGCAACACCCCCGTGCCTAATGGCAGCAACACACCCCGGTGCCTAATAGCAGCAACACACCCCATTGCCTAATAGAATTAACATCTCCCAGTGCCTAATGGCAGAACCCCCCCCCCATGCCTAATGGCAGAAACAGGATCCCAGTGCCTAATGGCAGCAACACACCCCATTTCCTAATAGCAGCAACACCTCCCAGTGCCTAATGGCAGCAACACCACCCAGAGCCAAATGGCAGAACCCCCCCCAGTGCCTAATGGCAGCAACACCTCCCAGTGCCTAATGGCAGAAACACTCCCCAGTGCCGAAAGGCAGAACACCACCCCCAGTGTCTAATGGCAGCAGCACCTCCCTGTGCCCAATAGTAGCAACATGACCCAGTGCCTAATGAAAGAAACACTCCCCATTTCCAGTGCCTAATGGCAGCAACATGCCCCAGTGCCTAATGCAGCAACACCCCACCAGTGCCTAATGGCAGAAACCCTGCCCAGTGCCTAATGGCAGCAACACCCCCCTAGTGCCTAATGGCAGCAACACCCCCAGTACCTAATGGCACAACATCCCCCTGTGCTTAATAGCAGCAACACCACTCAATGCCTAATGGAAAAAACACCAACCCCAAGTGCCTAAGGGCAGCAACACACTCCAGTGCCTAATAGCAGCAACCACCCAGTGCCTAATGGCAGAAACAACCCCCCGATGCCTAATGGCAAAAACAACACCCAGTGCCTAATGGTAGCAACACACCCCGCTGCCTAATAGAAGCAACACCCCCCATGCCTAATTTCAGCAATACACCCCAGTGCCTAATAGCAGCAACACCCCTAGTGTGTAACGGCAGAAACTCCCACCCCAGTGACTAATAGCAGCAACATGCCCAGTGCCTAATGGCAGAAACACTCCGCAGTGCCTAACTGGAGAAACATCCCCCTATGCCTAATAGCTGCAACCACCAAACCTAATGGAAGCAACACACCCAGTGCCTAATGGCAGCAACACACCCCAGTGCCTAAGAGCAGCAACACACCCCTGTGCCTAATGACAGAAACACCACCTCAGTGCCCAAAAGCAACGACACCCTCCCCCCCGGGCCTAATAGCAGCAGCACCAGTCAGTGTCTAATAGTGTAAACACTCCACCCAGTGCATAATAGCAACAACACTCCCCCAGTGCCTAACAGCAGCAACACTACCCACTGCCTAATGGCAGAAACATCCCCCAGGTGCCCAATGGCAGAACCCCCCATACCTAATGTCAGAAACATTACCCAGTGCCTAATGGCAGAACTCCTCAGTGCTTAATGGTAGCAACAGACCCCAGTGCCTAACAGCAGCAACATCCCCAGTGCCGAATGGCAGAACTTCCCCCCCCCAGTGCCTAATGGTAGCAACACACCCCAGTGCTTAATAGCAGCAACACCCCTCAGGGCCTAATGGCAGAAACACCGGCACCAGTGCCTAATGACGGCAACACCCCCAGTGCCGAATATCAGCAACACCCCAAGTGCCTAATGGCAGAAACACCCTGCAGTGCTGAATTGCAGAAGCACCCCCCCAGTGCCGAATAGCTGCAACTCCCCATGCCTAATGGAAGTAACACACTCCAGTGCCTAATAACAGCAACACCCCAGTGCCTAATGGCAGAAATACCCTGCAGTGCTGAATTGCAGAAACACCCCCCAGTGCCTAATAGCTGCAACCCCCACATGCCTAATGGAAGCAACTCAACCCACTGCTTAATAGCAGCAACCTCCCCTATGCCTAATGGCAGAAACACCACCCAGTGCCTAATAGCAGACCCCCTCAAGTGCCTAAGGGTAGCAACACACCCCAGTGCCTAACAACAGCAACACCCCCTGGTGCCTAATGGCAGAATCCCCCAAGTGTCTAATGGCAGCAAAACACCCCAGTGCCTAATGGCTGCAACATACCACAGTGCCTAAGAGCAGGAACACATCCCAGTGCCTAATATCAGCAACACACCCCCTGTGCCTAATAGCAGAAACACCCTCCCCACCGTGCCTAATAGCAGCAAATCCAGCCAGTGTCTAATGGTGTAAACACTCCCCAACTGCATAATAGCAGCAACGCTCCCTCAGTGCCTAATAGCAGCAACACCCCCCTGTGCATAACAGCAACAACACTACCCACAGCCTAATGGCAGAAACATCCCCCAGGTGCCTAATGGCAGAACCCCCATGCTTAATGGTAGCAACACACCCCAGTGCCAACAGCAGCAACATCCCAGTGCCTAATGGCAGAACCCCCCTCAGTAGTGCCTAATGGCAGCAACACACCCCAGTGCTTAATAGCAGCAACACCCCAAGGACTAATGGCAGAAACACCGGCCCCAGTGCCTAATAGCAGCAAAACCCCCAGTGCCAATGGCAGCAACACCCTAGTGCCTAATGGCAGAAACACCCCAGTGCCCAATTTCAGAACCCGCCCCCGTGCCTAATGGCAGAAACATCCCCCAGGTGCCTAATGGCAGAACCCTCCCCCCCCGCTTAATGGTAGCAACACACCCCAGTGCCTAACAGCAGCAACATCCCCAGTGCCTAATGGCAGAACCTCCCCCCCAGTGCCAAATGGCAGCAACACACCCCAGTGCTTAATAGCAGCAACACCCCTCAGGGCCTATTGGTAGAAACACCGGCCCCTGTGGCAAATGGCAGCAACACCCCCAGCGCCTAATATCAGCAACACCCCCAGTGCCTAACGGGCAAAAACATCCTGCTGTGTCGAACTGCAGGAACACCCCCCCAGTGCCGAATAGCTGCAACTCCACATGCGAAATGGAAGTAACACACCCCAGTGCTTAATAACAGCAACACCCCAGTGCTTAACAGCAGCAACCCCCTAATGCCTAATGGCAGAAACATCCCCCAGTGCCTAGTAGCTGCAACCCCCACATGCCTAATGGTAGCAACACCCCCCAGTGCCTAATGGCAGAAACATCCCCCTGTCCCTAATAGCAGCAGCACCACCCAGTGCCTAATATCAGAAACACCACCCAGAGCCTAACGGCAGACCTCCCCCAGTGCCTAATGGCAGCAACATACCCCAATGCCTAAGAGCAGCAACACACCCAGGTGCCAAATGGCAGAACCCCCCCATGACTACTTGCAGAAACACCTCCCCAGTTCCTAATGGCAGCAACACACACCAGTGCATAATAGCAGCAACACCACCTAGTGCCTAACTGCAGCATCACCCCCCCAGTGCCTAACAGCAACAACATAGCCCTGTGCCTAATAGTAGCAACACCACTCAATGCCTAACAGCAGAAGCCCCCTCCCATACTTAATGGCAGAAACACGAACCAGTGCCTAATGGCAGAACCCCTCCAAGTGCCTAATGCTAGCAACACACCCCAGTGCCTAATAGCAGCAACACCCCCAGTGCCTAATGAAAGAACCTGCCCCACTGTGCTTAATGGCAGAAACACCACTCAGTGCCTAATGGCAGAACGCCCCCAGTGCCCAATGGTAGCAACACACCCCAGTGCCTAATAGCAGCAAAACCCCGAGTGCCTAATGTCACAAATACCCTCCCCAGTAGCAAATAGAAGCAACATAACCCAGTGCCTAATAGCAGCAACACCCCAGTGCCTAATGGCAGAAACACCCCCTGCGCCTAATGGAAGAAACACCACCGAATGCCTAATGGCAGACGCCCCCCCCAGTTCCTAATGATAGCAACACACCCCAGTGCCTAATGGCAGCAACATACTGCAGTGCCTAGGAGCAGCACCACACCACAGTGCATAATGGCAGAACCCCACTTCTGGTGGCTAATTGCAAAAACACCTCCCTAGTGCCTAATGGCAGCAACACCTCCCCCGTGAATAATGACAGAACCCTCCATGTGCCTAATGACAGCAACACACCTTGGTGCCTAATAGCAGCAACACCCCAGTGCCTAATGGCAGAAACACCCCCCTGTGCCTAGTGGAAGAAACACCACCCAGTGCCTAATGACAAACCCCCCGATTTCCTAATGATAGCAACACACCCCAGTGCATAACAGCAGCACCACACCCCAGTGCGTAATGGCAGAACCCCCCCCTTCTGTGGCTAATTGCAAAAACACCTCCCCAGTGTCGAATGGCAGCAACACACCCCAGTGCATAAAAGCAGCAACACCACTCAGTGCCTAATGGCAGAAACACCCCTGTGCCTAATGGCAAAAACACCACCCAGTGCCTAATGGCAGAACCCCCCCCATGCCTAACTCTAGCAACACACCCCAGTGCCTAATAGCAGCAAAATTCCCAGTGCCTAATGGCAGCAAGACACCCCAGTGCCTAATAGCAGCAACACCCCCCAGTGCCTAATGGAAGAAACACCCGCTATAGTGCCTAATGGAAGAAACACCACACAATGCATAATGGCAGACTCCCCCTTCCCACTTCCTAATGATAGCAACTCACCCCAGTGCCTAATGGCAGCAACATACGGCAGTGCCTAAGAGCAGTGCCACACCCCAGTGCCTAATGGCAGATCCCCCACTCCTGTGGCTAATTGCAAAAACACCTTCCCAGTGTCTAATGGCAGCAACACACCCAGTGCATAGAAGCAGCAACATCCCCTGTGCATAATAGCAGCAACACCACCCAGTGTCTAATGGCAGAAACACCCCTGTGCCTAATGACAAAAACACCACCCAGTGCCTAACGGCAGAAACCCCCCAGTGCCTAACTGTAGCAACACACCCCAGTGCCTAATAGCAGCAACAGCCCCTAGTGCCTAATGGTAGATATACCCACCATAGTGCCTAATGGCAGCTACACCACCCAGTGCCTAATAGCAGCAACACCCTCAGTGCCTAATGGCAAAAACACCCCGCAGTGCTGAATTGTAGAAACACGCTCCAGTGCTGAATAGCTGCAACACCCCAGTTCCTAATGACAGAAACACTCCCTAGTTCCTAATGGCAGAACCCCCAGGAGAGCCTAATGGTAACAACACACCCCAGTGCCCAATAGCAGCTAAACCCCCAGTGCCTAATGTCACAAACACCCGCCCCAGTAGCAAATAGAAGCAACATACCCCAGTGCCTAATAGCAACACCCCAGTGCCTAATGGCAGAACCCCCACCCCGTGCCTAATGGAAGAAACACCACCCAGTGCTTAATGGCAGAACCCCCCAGTTCCTAATGATAGCAACACACCCCAATGCTGAATGGCAGCAACATACCCCAGGGTCTAAGAGCAGCAGCACACCCCAGTGCCTAATGGCAGAACCCCCCCTCCTGTGGCTAATTGCAAACACACCTCCCCAGTGTTTAATGGCAGCAACACACCCCAGTGCGTAAAAGCAGCAACACCACCCAGTGCCTAACGTCAGCTACACCCCCCAGTGCCTAAGAGCAGCAACACTCCCTGTGCCTAATAGCAGCAGCACCAACAAGTGCCTAATGGGAGAAACACCCCTGTGCCTAATGGCAAAAACACCACCCAGTGCCTAATGGCAGAACCCCCCCAGTGCCTAACTGTAGCAACACACCCCAGTGCCTAATAGCAGCAACATCCCCAGTGCCTAATGGCAGCAAGACACCCCAGTGCCTAATGGCAGAAACACCCCCCAGTGCCTAATAGAAGAAACACCCACCATAGTGCCTAATGGTAGCAACAGACCCCAGTGCCTAATAGCAGCAAAACCCCCAGTGCCTAATGGCAAAAACACCCCGCAGTGCCGAATTGCAGAAACACGCCCCAGTGCCGAATAGCTGCAACCCTCCATGCCTAACGGAAGCAACACACCCAGAGCCTAATAGCAGCAACACCCCAGTACCTAATGGCAGAAACACCCCCTAGTTCCTAATGGCAGAACCTCCTCAGTGCCTAATGGCAGCAACACCCCCCAGTGCTTAATAGCAGCAACAACCCTCAGGGCCTATTGGCAGAAACACCGGCCCCAGCGGCTAATGGCAGCAACACCCCCAGTGTCTAACGGCAGAAACACCCTGCTGTGCCGAACTGCAGAAACACCCCCCAGTGCCGAATAGCAGCAACTCCACATGTCAAATGGAAGTAACACACCCCAGTGCCTAATAACAGCAGCACCCCAGTGCCTAATGGCAGAAACCACCTAATGCCTAATGGCAGAAACACCCCCAGTGCCTAATGGCAGAAACCACCTGATGCCTAATGGCAGAAACACCACCCAGTGACTAATGGCAGAATCCCCCACCCAGTGCCAAAGGCAGCTATACCCTCCTAGTGATTAATGGTAGCAACACCCCCAAGTGCCTAATGGCAGAAAAATCCCCTGTCCCGAATAACAGCAGCACCACCCAGTGCCTAATGTCCGAAACACCACCGAGAGCCTAACGGCAGACCCCCCCAGTGCCTCATGACAGCAACATACCCCAATGCCCAAGAGCAGCAACACACGCCAGTGCCTAATGGCAGAACCCCCCCATGACTAATTGCAGAAACACCTCCCCAGTGCCTATTGGTAGCAACACACACCAGTGCATAATAGCAGCAACACCACCTAGTGCCTAACTGCAGCATCACCCCCCAGTGCCTAAAAGCAGCAACATCCCCCTGTGCCTAATAGTAGCAACACCACTCAGTGCCTAATGGCAGACCCCCCCCTCATATTTAATGGCAGAAACACGAACCAGTGCCTAATGGCAGAACCCTCCAAGTGCCAAATGCTAGCAAAACACCTCAGTGCCTAAGAGCAGCAACACCCCTAGTGCCTAATGGCAGAACCCCCCCCACCATGCTTAATGGCAGAAACACCACTCAGTGCCTAATGTCAGAACGCCCATTGCCCAATGATAGCAACACACCCCAGTGCCTAATAGCAGCAAACCCCCCAGGGCCTAATGTCACAAACACCCGCCCCAGTAGCAAATAGAAGCAACATACCTCAGTGCCTCATGGCAGAACCCCCCATGTGCCTAATGGCAGTAACACACCCTGGTGCCTAATAGCAGCAACACCCCAGTGCCGAATGGCAGAAACATACTGCAGTGCCTAAGAGCAGTACCACACCCCAGTGCATAATGGCCAAACCCCCACTCCCGTGGCTAATTGCAAAAACACCTCCCCAGTGTCTAATGGCAGCAACACACCCCAGTGTGTAAAAGCAGCAACACCACCCAGTGCCTAACGGCAGCAACACCCCCCAGTGCCTAAGAGCAGCAACATCCCCTGTGCCTAATAGCAGCAACACCACCCAGTGTCTAATGGCAGAAACACCCCTGTGCCTAATGGCAAAAACACCAAGCAGTGCCTAATGGCAGAACCCCCACCAGTGCCTAAGAGCAGCAACACCACCCAGTGCCTAATGGCAAAAACACCCCGCAGTGCCGAATTGCAGAAATATGCCCAAGTGCTGAATAGCTGCAACCCCCCATGCCTAATGGTAGCAACACACCCCAGTGCCTAATAGCAGCAACACCCCAGTGCCAAGTGGCGGAAACACCCCCATTTCCTAATGGCAGAACTCCCACCAGTGCCTAACTGTAGCAACACACCCCAGTGCCTAAGAGCAGCAACACCACCCAGTGCCTAACAGCAGCAACACCCCCCAGTGCCTAATAGCAGCAATGGCCTCCATTGCCTAACTGTAGAAACACCCACCATAGTGCCTAATGGCAGCTACACCACCCAGTGCCTAACAACAGCAACTCCCCCTGTGCCTAATGGCAGAAACAACCGTCCCCCCGTTGCCTAATGGCACAAACACCACCCAGTGCCTAATGGCAGAACCCCCAGTGCCTAGTGGTAGCAACACACCCCAGTTCCTAATAGAAGCAACACCCCCAGTGCATAATGGCAGCAACACACCCAGTGCCTAATAGCAGCATCAATTCCTATTGCCTAATGGCAGCAACACACCCCAGTGCATAATTGCTGCAACATACCGCAGTGCCTAAGAGCAGCAACACACCCCAGTGCCTAATATCAGCAACACACCCCCTGTGCCTAATAGCAGAAACACCACCTCAGTGCCTAATAGCAACAGCACCCTCCCCCCGTGCCTAATAGCAGCAACACCAGCCAGTGTCAAATGGCGTAAACACCCACAAGTGCATAATAGCAGCAACACTCCCTCAGTGCGTAATAGCAGCAACATCCACCCTGTGCATAACAGCAGCAACACTACCCACTGCCTAATGGCAGAAACACCCCCCAGGTGCCTAATGGCAGAAGCCCCTGTGCTTAATAGTAGCAACACACCCCAGTGCCTAACAGCAGCAACATCCCCAGTGCCTAACGGCAGACTCTCCCCCCCAGTGCCTAATGGTAGCAACACCCCCAGTGCTTAATAGCAGCAACACCCCTCAGGGCCTAATGGCAGAAACACTGGCCCCAGTGCTTAATGGCAGCAAAACCCCCAGTGCCTAATGGCAGCAACACTCCCAGTGCCTAATGGAAGCAACACCCATCAGAGCCTAATGGCAGAAACACTGACCCCAGTTGCTAATGGCAGCAACACCCCCAGTGCCTAATGGCAGCAACATATCTCAGTGCCTAGGCGCAACACCATACCCCAGTGCATAATAGCAGAACCCCCCCAGTGCCTAATGGCAGCTACACCCCCAAGTGTCTAATGGCAGAAACACCCGCCGCAGTGCCTAATAGCAGCAACACCCCCCAGTGCTTAATAGCAGCAACACCCCTCAGGGCCTAATGGCAGAAACACTGGCCCCAGTGCCTAATGGCAGCAAAACCCCCAGTGCCTAATGGCAGCAACACCCCAGTGCCTAATGGCAGCAGCAGCACCCCCCTGTGCCTAATGGCAGAACCCCCCATGTGGCTAATGGCAGCAACACACCCTGGTGCCTAATAGCAGCAACAACCCAGTGCCTAATGGCAGAAACACCCCCCTGAGCCTAATGGAAGAAACTCCACCCAATGCCTAATGGCAGACCCCCCCCCGCCAGATCCCAATGATAGCACCACACCCCAGTGCCTAAGAGCAGCACCACACCCCAGTGCATAATGGCAGATCCCCCACTCCCGTGGCTAATTGCAAAAACACCTCCCTAGTGTCTAATGACAGCAACACACCCCGGTGTGTAAAAGCAGCAATACCACCCAGTGCCTAACGGCAGCAACACCTCCCTGTGCCTAACAGCAGCAACAGCCTCCAGTGCCTAATGGCAGAAACACCCACCATAGTGCCTAATGGCAGCTACACCGCCCAGTGCCTAATAGCAGCAACAACCCCAGTGCCTAATGGCAAAAACACCCCACAGTGCCGAATTGCAGAAACATGCTTCAGTACCAAATAGCTGCAACCTCCCATGCCTAATGGAAGCAACTCACCCCACTGCCTAATAGCAGCAACACCCCAGTGCCTAATGGCAGAAACACCACCTAGTTCCTAACGGCAGAACCCCCCCCCCAGTGCCTAATGGCAGCAAACACCCCGTGCCTAATGTCACAAACACCCGCCCCAGTAGCAAATAGAAACAGCATACCCCAGTGCCTAATAGAAACAACACCAAAGTGCCTAATGGCAGCAACATACCACAGTGCCTAAGAGCAGCAGCACACCCCAGTGCATAATGGCAGATCCCCCCTTCCCGTGGCTAATTGCAAAAACACCTCCCCAGTGTCTAATGGCAGCAACACACTCTAGTGCGTAAAAGCAGCAACACCATCCAGTGCCTAACGTCAGCGACACCCTTCAGTGCCTAACAGCAGAAACACCACCCAGTGCCTAATGGCAGCAACACCCCCCCCCAGTGCCTAAGAGCAGCAACAGCCCAGTGCCTAACAGCAGCTACACTACCCAGTGCCTAATGGCAGAAACAACCCTGTGCCTAATGGAAAAAACACCACCCAGTGCCTAATGGCAGCAACACACCCCAGTGTGTAAAAGCAGAAACACCACCCAGTGCCTAACGTCAGCGACACCCCCCAGTGCCTAAGAGCAGCAACCTCCCCTGCACCTATTAGCAGCAACACAACCCAGTGTCTAATGGCAAAAACACCACCCAGTGCCTATTGGCAGAAACCCCCCAGTGCCTAACTGTAGCAACACACCCCAGTGCCTAATAGCAGCAACATCCCCAGTGCCTAATGGCAGCTACACCACCCAGTGCCTAATGGCAGCAACACCCTCAGTGCCTAATGCAAAAACACCCCACAGTGTCGAATTGTAGAAACACACCCCAGTGCCAAATAGCTGCAACCCCCCATGCCTAATGGAAACAACACACCCCAGTGCCTAATAGCAGCAACACCCCAGTGCCTAATGACAGAAACGCACCATAGCTCCTAATGGTAGAATCCCCAGCAGTGCCTAATGGTAGCAACACACCCCCAGTGCCCAATAGCACAAACCCCCCAGTGCCTGAAGTCACAAACACCCACCCCAGTAGCAAATAGAAGCAACATACCCCAGTGCCTAATAGCAGCAACACCCCAGTGCCTAATGGTAGAAACACCACCCTGTGCCTAATGGAAGAAACACCACCCAGTGCCTAATGGCAGACCCCCCCCCAGTTCCTAATAATAGCAACACACCCCAATGCCTAATGACAGCAACATACCCCAGGGCCTAAGAGCCACAGCACACCCCAGTGCCTAATGGCAGAACCCCCCCTCATGTGGCTAGTTGCAAAAACACCTCCCCAGTGTTTAATGGCAGCAACACACCCCAGTGTGTAAAAGCAGCAACACCACCCAGTGCCTAATGGCAGCAACCCCCCCCAGTGCCTAAGAGCAGCAACACCCCCTGTGCCTAATAGCAGCAACACTACCCAGAGCCTAATGGCAGAAACACCCCTGTGCCTAATGGCAAAAACACCACCCAGTGCCTAATGGCAGCAACAACCCCAGTGCCTAATGGCAAAAACACCCCGCAGTGCCGAATTGCAGAAACACACCCCAGTGCCGAATAGCTGCAACCCTCCATGCCTAATGGAAGCAAAACACCCCAATGCCTAATAGCAGCAACACCCCATTACCTAATGGCAGAAATACCCCCTAGTTCCTAATGGCAGAACCTCCTCAGTGCCTAATGGCAGAAAAACCCACCCCAGTGCCTAATGGCACCAACACCCCCCAGTGCCTAATGGCAGTAACACCCCCCAGTGCCTAATGTCAGTAACACCCCTGTGCCTAATGACAAAAACAACATCCAGTGTCTAATGGCAGATCCCCCCCAAAGTGCCTAAATGTAGCAACACACCCCAATGGCTATTAGCAGCAACATCCCCAGTGCCTAATGGCAGAACCCCCCCCAGTGCCTAATGGCAGCAAGACACCCCAGTGCCTAATGGCAGCAACACCCGCTATAGTGCTTAATGGCAGCAACACCGTCCAGTGCCTAATATCAGCAACACTCCCAGTGCCTAATGGCAAAAACACCCCACAATGAATTGCAGAAATATGCCCCAGTGCCGAATAACTGCAGCCCCCCATGCCTAATGGTAGCAACACACCCCAGTGCCCAATAGCTGCAACATACCCCAGTGCCTAATGACAGAACCCCCCCAGTGCCTAATGGCACCAACACCCCGCAGTGCCAATGGCAGCAACACCCCCCAGTACCTAATAGCAGCAACACCACCTGAGCCTAATGGCAGAAACACCCCGCAGTGCCTAGTGGCAGAACCCCGTGCCTAATTGAGCAACCCCCGTGCCTAATGGCAGCAACACTCCCCAGTGCCCAATTGCAGCAACACCGCCAGTGCCTAATGGCAGAACCCCCAGAGCCTAATGGCAGCAACACCCCAGTGCCTAACAGCAGCAACTCCCCTGTGCCTAATGCAGAAACAACCGTCTCTGCTGCTCCAATGACACAAACACCACCAGTGCCTAATGGCAGAACCCTCCAGTGCCTAGTGGTAGCAACACACCCCAGTTCCTAATAGAAGCAACACCCCCCAGTGCATAATGGCAGCAACACACCCCAGTGCCTAATAGCAGCATCACCCCCTATTGCCTAATGGCAGCAACACACCCCAGTGCATAATTGCTGCAACATACCGCAGTGCCTAAGAGCAGCAACACACCCCAGTGCCTAATATCAGCAACACACCCCCTGTGCCTAATAGCAGAAACACCACCTCAGTGCCTAATAGCAACAACACCCTCCCCCCCGTGCCTAATAGCAGCAACACCAGCCAGTGTCAAATGGCGTAAACACCCACAAGTGCATAATAGCAGCAACACTCCCTCAGTGCGTAATAGCAGCAACACCCACCCTGTGCATAACAGCAGCAACACTACCCACTGCCTAATGGCAGAAACACCCCCCAGGTGCCTAATGGCAGAAACCCCCCCTGTGCTTAATAGTAGCAACACACCCCAGTGCCTAACAGCAGCAACATCCCCAGTGCCTAACGGCAGACCCTCCCCAGTGCCTAATGGTAGCAACACCCCCAGTGCTTACTAGCAGCAACACCCCTCAGGGCCTAATGGCAGACACACTGGCCCCAGTGCCTAATGGCAGCAAAACCCCCAGTGCCTAATGGCAGCAACACTCCCAGTGCCTAATGGAAGCAACACCCATCAGGGCCTATTGGCAGAAACACTGACCCCAGTCTCTAATGGCAGCAACACCCCCAGTGCCTAATGGCAGCAACATACTTCAGTGCCTAGGCGCAGCACCATACCCCAGTGCATAATGGCAGAACCCCCCCAGTGCCTAATGGCAGCTACACCCCCAAGTGTCTAATGGCAGAAACACCCGCCGCAGTGTCTAATGGCAGCAACACCCCCCAGTGCCTAATAACAGCAACACCCCCTGCGCCTAATGGCAGAAACACCCTGCAGTGCCTAATGGCAGCAACCCCGCCATGCCTAATGGCAGAAACACTCCCCAGTGCCTAATGGCAGCAACTCACCGCGGTGCCTAATTGCAGCAACACCCCAGTGCCAAATGGCAGAACCCCCAAGTGCCCAATAGCAGCAACCCCAGTGCCTAATGGCAGAACCCCGAGTGCCTAATGGCAGCAACACCCCCAGTTCCTAATGGCAGAAACACCAGCAGTGCCTAATGGCAGAACCCCCTCGTGCCCTAATGGCAGCACCCCCGTGCCTAATGGCAGAACCCTCCCAACTGCCTAATGGCAGCAACACACCCCAGTGCCTAATGGCAGAAACACCCACCAGTGCCTAATGGCAGCAACACCCACCTCGTGCCTAATGGCAGCAACACCCCCCAGTGCCTAATAGCAGAAACACCCAGCAGTGCCTAATGGCAGAAACACTCCCCAGTGCCTAATGGCAGAAACACCCAGCAGTGCCTAATGGCAGAACCCCCTTGTGCCTAATGGCAGCACCCCCTGTGCCTAATGGCAGAACCCTCCCCAACTGCCTAATGGCTGCAACACACCCCAGTGCCTAATGGCAGAAACACCCACCAGAGCATAATGGCAGCAACATCCCCCTCGTGCCTAATGGCAGCAACACACTTCAGTGCCTAATGGCAGAAAAACCCACAAGAGCCTAATGGCAGAACCCCCCATGCCTAATGGCAGCAACACCCTCCATGCCTAATAGCAGAAACACCACTCATTGCCTAATGGCAGAACGCCCCCGTGCCTAATGGAAGAACACACCCCAGTGCCTAATGGCAGAAACACCCACCAGTGCCTAATGGCAGCAGCACCCCACTCGTGCCTAATGGCAGCAACACCCTTCAGTGCCTAATGGCAGAAACACCCACAAGAGCCTAGTGGCAGAACCCCCCATGCCTAATGGCAGCAACACCCTCCATGCCTAATAGCAGCAACACCACTCATTCCCTAATGGCAGAACCTCCCCCCCGTGCCTAATGGCAGAAAAACCCGCCCCAGTGCCTAATGGCAGGAACACCCCCCAGTGCCTAATAGCAGCAACACCCCCTGTGCCTAATAACAGCAACAACACCACCAAGTGCCTAATGGCAGAAACAGCCCTGTGCCCATGGCAAAAACACCACCTAGTGTCTAATGGTAGAACCCCCCAACCCAGTGCCTAACTGTAGCAACACACCCCAGTGCCTGATAGCAGCAACATCCCCAGTGCCTAATAGCAGCAACACCCCCAGTGCCTAATAGCAAAAACACCCCACAATGCTGAATTGCAGAAACATGCCCCAGTGCCGAATAGCTGCAGCCCCCATGCCTAATGGCAGCAAGACACCCCAGTGCCTAATATCAGCAGAACACCCCAGTGCCCAATAGCAGCAACATACCCCAGTGCCTAATGGCAGAACCCCCCCAGTGCCTAATGGCACTTACACCCCCAAGTGTCTAATTGCAGAAACACCCGCCGCAGTGCCTAATAGCAGCAACACCACCCAGTGCCTAATAACAGCAACACCCCCTGAGCCTAATGGCAGAAACACCCCACAGTGCCTAATAACAGCAACACCCCTGAGCCTAATGGCAGAAACACCCCACAGTGCCTAATGGCAGAACCCCTCCTGTGCCTAATGGCAACACCCCGTGCCTAATGGCAGAAACACTCCCCAGTTCCTAATGGCAGAAACACCCAGTAGTGCCTAATGGCAGAACCCCTCGTGCCTCATGGCAGCACCCCCCATGCCTAATGGCAGAACCCTCCCCAACTGCCTAATGACAGCAACACAGCCAAGTGCCTAATGGCAGAAACACCCACCAGTGCCTAATGGCAGCAACACCCCCCTCATGCCTAATAGCAGCAACACCCCCAGTGCCTAATGGCAGAAACACCCTGCAGTGCCTGATAGCAGCAAACCCCAGTGCCTAATGCAGAACCCCCCAAGTGCCCTAATGGCAGCAACACCCAGTGCCTAATAGCAGAAACACCCAGCAGTGCCTAATGGCAGAAACACCCAGTAGTGCCTAATGGCAGAACCCCCTCGTGCCTAATGGCAGCACCCCCCCATGCCAAATGGCAGAACCCTCCCCAACTGCCTAATGGCAGCAACATACCCCAGTGCCTAATGGCAGAAACACCCACAAGAGCCTAATGGCAGAACCCCCCCATGCCTAATAGCAGCAACACCACTCATTGCCTAATGGCAGAACCCCCTCCTGTGCCTAATGGAAGAAACACCAGCTATTGCCTAATGGCAGAACCCTCCAGTGCCTAATGGCAGCAACACACCACAGTGCCTAATAGCAGCAACACCCCCAGTGCCTAATGTCACAAAAACCCGCCCCAGTGCCTAATGGCAGCAACAGACCCCAGTGCCTAACAGGAGCAACATCCCTAGCACCTAATGGCACAAACACCTTGCAGTGCCTAATTGCAGAAATATCCCCCAGTGCCTACTGGAAGAAAAAACATCCAGTGCCTAATGGCAACCCCTCCCCACCAGTGCCTAATTATAGCAACACACCCCAGTGCCTAATAGCAGCAACACACCCCAGTGCCTAATGGTAGAACACCCCCCCCACCCTGTGGCTAATTCCAAAAACACCTCCCAAGTGTCTAATGGCAGCAACACACCCCAGTGCGTAATAGCAACAGCACCCAGTGCCTAATGGCAGAACACCCCTGTGCCTAATGGCAGAAACACTACCCAGTGCCTAATAGAAGAACCCCCTCGGTGCTTAATTGTAGCAACACATCCCAGTGCCTTGTAGCTGCAACCCCACAGTGCCTAATAGAGCAACACACCCCAGTGCCTAATGGGAGAAACACCACCCAGTGCCTAATGGCAGAACCTCCCCCACTGCCTAATGGTAGCAACACACCCCAGTGCCTAATATCAGCAACACCACCAGTGCCTAATATCAGCAACACCACCAGTGCCTAATGGCAGAAACACCCTGCAGTGCCGAATTGCAGAAACACTCCCCAGTGCCGAATAGCTGCAACTCCCCATGCCTAATGGAAGTAACACACCCCAGTGCCTAATAGCAGCAACACCCCAGTGCCTAATGGCAGAAATACCCCCCAGTGCCTAATGGCAGAAACATCCCTCTGTCCCTAGTAGCAGCAGCACCACCCAGTGCCTAATGTCAGAAACACCACCCAGAGCCTAACAGCAGACCCCCCGAGTGCCTAATGGCAGCAACATACCCCTTTGCCTAATGGCAGAAACACCACCCAGTGCCTAATGGCAGAACCCCTCACCCAGTGTTAAAGGCAGCAACACCCCCTAGTGATTAATGATAGTAACACCCCCCGTGCCTAATGGCAGAAGCATCCCTCTGTCCTTAGTAGCAGCAGCACCACCGAGTGCCTAATGTCAGAAACACAACCCAGAGCCTAACAGCAGACCCCCCAGTGCCTAAACAGTGTCAGTGGCTCAGTAGGTAGTACACTCGCCTCTAAGGCTGGGAGATCAGAGGGCTGTGGGTTCAGTTCCCACATCTAGCACTTGGGTTAATATCCCAGTACTGACACTGTAGTGCAGCATTAGAGGGGTGCTGCACTTCTGAGGTGCCGTCCTTCGGATGAGATGTTAAACCGAGATCCCATCTGCCTGGATTGGTGGTAGTTCAGGTGGATGTTAAAGATCCCATGGCACTTATCGAAAAGAGCAGGGGTGTTTCCCCGGTGTCCTGGCCAAATTTCCCTCATTCACTAAAAATACCACTAAAAATACCACCGACAGCTTAATCTGGTTCAAGGTCAGTTGGCATTCATCTGTATCCCCCTCCCCCGGGTCATGCCTGAAAATAGGCAGGATTTGTCTAGTGCACTTACCCGGTCAACAAAAACTAAATAAATAAAATAAAAATAAATAATGGCAGCAACATACCCCAGTGCCTAAGAGCAGCAAAACACTCAAGTGCCCAATGGCAGACACCCCCCATGCCTAATTGCAGAAACACCTCCCCAGTGCCTAATGGCAGCAACACACACCAGTGCATAATAGCAGCAACACCACTCAATGCCTAATGGTAGACCCCCCTAGTGCCTGATGGCAGAACTCCTCCCCATGCTTAATGGCAGAAACACCACCCAGTACCTAATGGCAGAATCCCCCCTGTGCCTAATGGTAGCAACATACCCCAGTGCCTAATAGCAACAACACCCCGGTGCCTAATGTCACAAACACCCTGCCCAGTAGCTTCCAACTCCCATCTCCTAGCTTAACCTTCCTACTACCTGCCTTATACAGACTGCTTGCCAGAGGCCATGTGTAACCCCTGAATAAACTATATGCAAAGCACTACAAATTGCTTACATGTCATGATGATAACCATGCCTGTACCCATGCCTGCATCCACGGATTTTCTTTTACCGTGCCTGTAACCATGCCTGTATCCACTATTTTTCTTTACTGTAACCACCTCATGATGTAACTCACAATGCCTCAAATGTTCCTTATGTCCTTGTTCATTCTTATAACTTGTATTGTTATCTCGGGTCGCCCTGAAAAATGGACCTTTGGGGCTCAGTGGGCCTACCTGGTCACCAATATTTAATAAATAAATAAATAATAGAAGCAACACACCCCAGTGCCTAATAGCAGCAACACCCCCCGTGCCTAATGGCAGAACCCCCCCATGTGCCTAATGGCAACAACACACCCCGGTGCCTAATAGCAACACCCCAGCGCCTAATGGCAGAAACACCACCCAGTGCCTAATGGAAGAAACACCTCCCAGTGCCTAATGGCAGACTTCCCCCATGCTTAATGGCAGAAACACCACCCAGTGCCTAATGGCAGAACGCCCCCAGTGCCTAATGGTAGCAACACACCCCAGTGCCTAATAGAAGCAACACACCCCAGTGCCTAATTGCAACAACTCCCCTGTGCTTAATGGCACAAACACCCCCCCTGTGACTAATGGCAGAAACACCCGCCCCAGAGCCTAATGGCAGCAACACCCCCCAGTGTATAATAGCAGCAACACCCTCTGTGCCTAATAGCAGCAACATCACCCAGTGCCTAATGGCAGAAACAACCCTGTGCCTAATGGCAAAAACACCCTGCAGTGCCGACTTGCAGAAACATGCCCCAGTGCCGAATAGCTGCAACCCCCCCAGTGCTTAATGGCAGCAACACCCCCCAGTGCTTAATGGCAGAAATACCCACCCCAGTACCTAATGGCAGCAACACCACCCCAGTTCCTAATAGCAGCAACACACACCAGTGATGGCAGAAACATCCCGCAGTGCCTAATGGCAGAAAAACCCCGCAGTGCCTAATAGGAGCAACCCCCCAGTGCCTAATGGCAGCAACACCCCCAGTGCCTAATAGCAACAACAGCACCCAGTGCCTAATGGCAAAAACATCCTGCAGTGCCTAATAGCAGCAATCCCCCAGTGCCTAATGGCAGAAACACCCCATGTGCCTAATAGCAGCAACACCACCCAGTGCCTAATGGCAGAAACACCCCACAGTGCCTAATAGCAGCAACCCCCCAGTGCCTAATGGTAGAAACACCCCTGTGCCTAATGGCAGAAACACCACCCAGTGCCTAATGGCAGAACCCCCCCCCCCAGTGCCTAACTGTAGCAACACACCCCAGTGCCTAAAAGAAGAAACATCCCTGGTGCCTAATGGCAGCAACACCACCCAGTGCCTAGTGGCAGCAACACCCTCAGTGCCTAATAGCAGCAACACCTGCCATAGTGCCTAATGGGAGCTACACCACCCAGTGCCTAATATCAGCAACACCCCCAGTGCCTAATGGCAGAAACACCCCGCAGTGCCTAATAGCAGCCACCCCCACTGCCTAATGGCAGACCCCCCCCAGTGTCTAATGACAGCAACACTCCCCAGTGCATAATAGCAGAAACACCCACCAGTGCCTAATGGCAGCAACACCCTCCTCGTGCCTAATGGCAGCAACATCCTTCAGTGCCTAATGGCAGAAGCACCCCCCTATGCCTAATAGCAGCAAAACCATCCAGTGTCTAATGGCAGAAACACCCACTAGAGTCTAAGAGCAGCAACTCACCCCAATGCCTAATGGCAGAACCCCCCCTCCAGGCCTAATGATAGAAACACCTCCACAGTGCCTAATGGCAGGAACACACACCAGTGCCTAATAGCAGCAACACCACCAAGTTCCTAACTGCAGCAGCATCCCACAGTGCCTAATAGCAGCAACACCACTCAATGCCTAATGGCAGAACCCCCCCCCAGGCCTAATGAAAGAAACACCTCCACAGTGCCTAATGGCAGGAACACACACCAGCGCCTAATAGCAGCAACACCACCTAGTTCCTAACTGCAGCAGCACCCCCCAGTGCCTAATAGCAGCAACACCACTCAATGCCTAATGGCAGAACCCCCAGGCCCAATGAAAGAAACACTCCACAGTGCCTTATGGCAGAAACACACACCATCGCCTAATAGCAGCAGCACCCCCCAGTGCCTAACAGCAGCAACACCCCCTGTGCCAAATAGCAGCAGCACCACCCAGTGCCTAATGGCAGAACCCCCAGTGCCTAATGTCACAGACACCTGCCCCAGTGCCTAACAGTAGCAACACCACTAGTGCCTAATGGCATAAGCACCCTGCAGTGCCTAATGGCAGAAACACCCCTCAGTGCCTAATGAAAGAAAAAACACCCAGTGCCTAATGGCAGAACCCCCCCAGTGCCTAATGATAGCAACAAACCCCAGTGCCTAATGGCAGAACCCCCCCTTACACCATGGCTAATTGCAAAAACACCTCCCCAGTATCTAATGGCAGCAACACACCCCAGTGTCTAAAAGCAGCAACACCACTCACTGCCTAACGGCAGCAACACCCCCAAGTGCCTAAGAGCAGCAACACCCCCCTATGCCTAATAGCAGCAACACCACCCAGTGCATAATGGCAGAACCTCCCCCAGTGCCTAATGGTAGCAACACATCCCAGTGCCTAATGGAATAAACACCACCCAGTGCCTATTATCAGCAACACCCCCAGTGCCTAATGGCAGAAACAACCAACAGTGTCAAATAGCAGAAACACCCCCAGTGCAGAATTAATTGCAACTCCCCATGCCTAATGGCTGAAACCCCGTGCCTAATGGCAGGAACACCACCCAGTGCCTAATGGCAGAACCCCCCCCAAAGTGCCTAATGGTAGAACCCCCCCAGTGCCTAATAGCAGCAACACTCGCCATAGTGCCTAATGGCAGCAACATTGCCCAGTGCCTAATATCAGCAACACCCCCAGTGCCTAATGGCAAAAACACCCGCAGTGCCGAATTGCGGAAACATGCCCCAGTGTCGAATAGCTGCAACACCCCATGCCTAATGAAAGAAACACCCCAGTACCTAATGGCAGAAACACCCCTCAGTGCCTAAGAGCAGCAACCCCCAGTGTCTAATGGCAGACCCCCCCCCAAGTGCCTAATGGCAGTAACACTCCCCAGTGCATAATGGCAGAAACACCTACCAGTGCCTAATGGCAGCAACACACCCTCGTGCCTAATGACAGCAACATCTTTCAGTGCCTAACGGCAGAAGCACCCCCCTGTGCCTAATAGCAGCAACACACCCAGTGCCTAATGGCAGTAACACACCCCAGTGCTTAATGGCAACCCCCACCCATTACTAATTGCAAAAACACCTCCCCAGTGTCTAATGGCAGCAACACCACCCAGTGCCTAACAGCAGCAACACCAAACAGTGCCTAATGGCAGAAACACCCACCAGTGCCTAATGGCAGAACCTCTCCCAGTGCCTAATGGTAGCAACACATCCCAGTGTCTAATGGAAGAAACACCACCCAGTGCCAAATGGCAGAACCCCCCCAGTGCCTAATAATAGCAACACACCCCAGTGCCTAATGGCAGACCCCCCCCAAGTGTCTAATGGCAGCACCACACCCCAATACCTAATGGCTGACCCCCCCACCCCATGGCTAATTGCAAAAAAACCTCCTCAGTATCTAATGGCAGCAACACACCCCAGTGTCTAATAGCAGCAACACGACCCAGTGCCTAATGGCAGCAACACCCCAAGTGCCTAAGAGCAGCAACACCCCCTATGCCTAATAGCAGCAAAACCACCCAGTGCGTAATGGCCGAAACGCCCCTGTGCCTAATGGCAGAAACACCACCCAGTGCCTAATGGCAGAACCTCCCCAGTGCCTAATGGTAGCAACACAACCCAGTGCCTAATGGAAGAAACACCACTCAGTGCCAAATGGCAGCAACACCCCCCGGTGCCTAATATCATCAACACCCCCAGTGCCTAATGCAGAAACACCCTGCAGTGCCAAATAGCAGAAACACCCCCAGTGCCAAATAACTGCAATTCCCCATGCCTAATGACAGAAACCTCCCATGCCTAATGGCAGAAACACCACCCAGTGACTAATGGCAGAAACACCCCGGAGTGCCTAACAGCAGCAACTCCCAGTGCCTAATGGCAGACCCCCCCAAGTGCCTAATGGCAGCAACACTCCCCAGTGCATAATAGCAGAAACACCCACCAGTGCCTAATGGCAGCAACACCCCTCTTGTGCCTAATGGCAGCAGCATCATTCAGTGCCTAATGGCAGAAGCACCCCCCTGTGCCTAATAGCAGCAAAACCATCCAGTGTCTAATGGCAGAAATACCCAACAGAGTCTAAGAGCAGCAACTCACCCCAATGACTAATGGCAGAACCCCCAGGCCTAATTGCAGAAACACCTCCACAGTGCCTAATGGAAGGAACACACACCAGCGCCTAATAGTAGCAGCACCACCTAGTTCCTAACTGCAGCAGCACTCCCCAGTGCCTAACAGCAGCAACACCCCTCCGTGCCTAACAGCAGCAACACCACCCAGTGCATAATGGCAGAAATGCCCCTATGCCTAAAGGCAGAAACACCACCCAGTGCCTAATGGCAGAACCCCCTCAGTGCCAAATTGTAGCAACACACCCCAGTGCCCAGTAGCTGCAACCCCCCAGTGCCTAATAGAAGCAACACACCCCAGTGCGTAAGAGCAGAACACCACCCAGTGCCTAATGGCAGAATCCCCCCAAGTGCCTAATGATAGCAACACACTCCAGTGCCTAACAGCAGAACCTCCCCAAGTGCCTAATAGCAGCAACACACCCCAGTGCCTAATGGCAGTAACACACCCCAGTGCTTAATGGCAACCCCCACCCATGACTAATTATAAAAACACCTCCCCAGTGTCTAATGGCAGCAACACCACCCAGTGCCTAACAGCAGCAACACCACCCAGTGCCTAACAGCAGAAACACCCACCAGTGCCTAATGGCAGAACCTCTCCCAGTGCCTAATGGTAGCAACACATCCCAGTGCCTAATGGAAGAAACACCACCCAGTGCCAAATGGCAGAACCCCCCCAGTGCCTAATGATAGCAACACACCCCAGTGCCTAATGGCAGACCCCCGCAAGTGCTTAATGGCAGCACCACACCCCAGTGCCTAATGGCAGAAAACCCCCCACCCCGTGGCTAATTGCAAAAAAAACTCCCCAGTATCTAATGGCAGCAACACACCCCAGTGTCTAATAGCAGCAACACCACCCAGTGCCTAATGGCAGCAACACCCCAAGTGCCTAAGAGCAGCAACACCCCCTATGCCTAATAGCAGCAACACCACCCAGTGCGTAATGGCAGAAACGCCCCTGTGCCTAACGGCAGAAACACCACCCAGTGCCTAACAGCAGCAACACCCCCCTGTGCCTAATAGCAGCAACACCACCCAGTGTCTAATGGCAGAACCCCCCAGTACCTAATGGCAGCAACACACCCCAGTGCCTAATAGCAGCAACACCCCCAGTGCCTAATGTCACAAACACCTGCCCCAGTGCCTAATGGCACAAGCACCCTGCAGTGCCTAATGGCAGAAACACCCCTCCGTGTCTAATGAAAAGAAAAACACCCATTACCTAATGGCAGAACCCCCCCAAGTGCCTACTGATAGCAACACACCCCAGTGCCTAATGGCAGCAACACACCCCAGTGCCTAATGGCAGAACCCTCCCACCCCGTGGCTAATTGGAAAAACACCTCCCCAGTATCTAATGGCAGCAACACACCCCAGTGTCTAATAGCAGCAACACCACCCAGTGCCTAACGGCGGCAACACACCCAAGTGCCTAAGGGCAGCAACACCCCCCTATGCCTAATAGCAGCAACACCACCCAATGTGTAATGGCAGAAATGCCCCTGTGACTAATGGCAGAAACACCACCCAGTGCCTAATGGCAGAAGCTCCCCAGTGCCTAATGGTAGCAACACACCCCAGTGCCTAATGGAAGAAACACCACTCAGTGCCAAATGGCAACAACACCCCCCGGTGCCTAATATCATCAACACCCCCAGTGCCTAATGCAGAAATACCATGCAGTGCCAAATAGCAGAAACACCCCCAGTGCCAAATAACTGCAACTCCCCATGCCTAATGGCAGAAACCCCCCATGCCTAATGGCAGAAACACCACCCAGTGCCTAATGGCAGAAACACCCCGCAGTGCCCAATAGCAGCAACTCCCAGTGCCTAATGGCAGACCTCTAGTGCCTAATGGCAGCAACACCCCAGTGCATAATAGCAGAAACACCCACCAGTGCCTAATGGCAGCAACACCCCTTTGTGCCTACAGCAGCAGCATCCTTCAGTGCCTAATGGCAGAAGCACCCCCCTGTGCCTAATAGCAGCAAAACCATCCAGTGTCTAATGGCAGAAATACCCACCAGAGTCTAAGGGCAGCAACTCAACCCAATGCCTAATGGCAGAACCCCCCCACCACGCCTAATTGCAGAAACACCTCCACAGTGCCTAATGGAAGGAACACACACCAGCGCCTAATAGTAGCAGCACCACCTAGTTCCTAACTGCAGCAGCACTCCCCCAGTGCCTAACAGCAGCAACACCCCTCCGTGCCTAACAGCAGCAACACCACCCAGTGCGTAATGGCAGAAATGCCACTATGCCTAATGGCAGCAACACCACCCAGCGCCTAATGGCAGAACCCCCTCAGTGCCAAATTGTAGCAACACACCCCAGTGCCCAGTAGCTGCAACCCCCCAGTGCCTAATAGAAGCAACACACCCCAGTGCATAATAGCAGAAACACCACCCAGTGCCTAATGGCAGAATCCCCCCATGTGCCTAATGATAGCAACACACTCCAGTGCCTAACAGCAGAACCTCCCCAAGTGCCTAATAGCAGCAACACACCCCAGTGCCTAATGGCAGTAACACACCCCAGTGCTTAATGGCAACCCCCACCCATGACTAATTGCAAAAACACCTCCCCAGTGTCTAATGGCAGCAACACGACCCAGTGCCTAACAGAAGCAACACCACCCAGTGCCTAACGGCAGAAACACCCACCAGTGCCTAATGGCAGAACCTCCCACTGCCTAATGGTAGCAACACATCCCAGTGCCTAATGGAAGAAACACCACCCAGTGCCAAAATGGCAGAACCCCCAGTGACTAATGATAGCAACACACCCCAGTGCCTAATGGCAGACCCCCAAGTGCTTAATGGCAGCACCACCCCCAGTGCCTAATGGAAGAACCCCCCCCCGTAGACTGAATACAAAAAAACCTCCCTAGTATCCAATGGCAGCAACACATTCCAGTGTCTAATAGCAGCAACACCAGCCAGTGCCTAATGGCAGCAACACCCCAAGTGCCTAAGAGCAGCAACACCCCCTATGCCTAATAGAAGCAACACCACCCAGTGCATAATGGCAGAAACGCCCCTGTGCCTAATGGCAGAAACACCACCCAGTGCCTAACAGCAGCATCACCCCCCTGTGCTTGATAGCAGCAACACCACCCAGTGCCTAATGGCAGAACCTCCCAGTACCTAATGGCAGCAACACACCCCAGTGCCTAATAGCAGCAACACCCCCAGTGCCTAATGTCACAAACACCTGCCCCAGTGCCTAATGGCACAAGCACCCTGCAGTGCCAAATGGCAGAAACACCCCTCCATGCCTAATGAAAAGAAAAACACCCATTACCTAATGGCAGAACCCCCCCCAAGTTCCTACTGATAGCAACACACCCCAGTGCCTAAGGGCAGAAACCCCCCCCAGTGCCTAATGGCAGCAACACACCCCAGTGCCTAATGGCAGAACCCTCCCACCCCGTGGCTAACTGGAAAAACACCTCCCCAGTATCTAATGGCAGCAACACACCCCAGTGTCTAATAGCAGCAACACCACCCAGTGTCTAACGGCGGCAACACTTCCAAGTGCCTAAGAGCAGCAACACCACGCTATGCCTAATAGCAGCAACATCACCCAGTGTGTAATGGCAGAAATGCCCCTGTGACTAATGGCAGAAACACTACCCAGTGCCTAATGGCAGAACCTCCCCCAGTGCCTAATGGTAGCAACACACTCCAGTGCCTAATGGAAGAAACACCACCCAGTGCCAAATGGCAGCAACACCCCCAGTGCCTAATATCAGCAACAACCCCAGTGCCTAATGCAGAAACACCCCCAGAGCCAAATAACTGCAACTCCCCATGCCTAATGGCAGAAACAGCACCCAGTGCCTAATGGCAGAAACACCCCGCAGTGCCTAATAGCAGCTATCCCCAATGCTTAATGGCAGACCCCGACAAGTGCCTAATGGCAGAAACACTCCCCAGTGCATAATGGCAGAAAGACCCACCAGTGCCTAATGGCAGCAACACCCACCTTGTGCTTAATGGCAGCAGCATCCTTCAGTGCCTAATGGCCGAAGCACCCCCCTGTGCCTAATAGCAGCAAAACCATCCAGTGTCTAATGGCAGAAACACCAACCAGAGTCTAAGAGCAGCAACACACCCCAATGCCTAATGGCAGAACCCCCCCCAGGCCTAATTGCAGAAACACCTCCACAGTGCCTAATGGCAGGAACACACACCAGCACCTAATAGTAGCAGTACCACCTAGTTGCTAACTGCAGCAGCACCCCCCAGTGCCTAACAGCAGCAACAACCCCCCGTGCCTAACAGCAGCAACACCACCCAGTGCGTAATGGCAGAAATGCCCCTATGCCTAATGGCAGAAACACCACCAAGTGCCTAATGGCAGAACCCCCTCAGTGCCAAATTGTAGCAACACACCCCAGTGCCCAGTAGCTGCAACCCCCCAGTGCCTAATAGAAGCAACACACCCCAGTGCGTAATAGCAGAAACACCACCCAGTGCCTAATGGCAGAATCCCCCCAAGTGCCTAATGATAGCAACACACCCCAGTGCCTAATGGCAGGCCCCCCCAAGTGCCTAATGGCAGCACCACACCCCAGTTCCTAATGGCAGAACCCCTCCACCACATGGATAATTGCAAAAAAACCTCCCCAGTATCTAATGGCAGCAACACACCCCAGTGTCTAATAGCAGCAACACCACCCAGTGCCTAATGGCAGCAACACCCAAAGTGCCTAAGAGCAGCAACACCCCCTATGCCTAATAGCAGCAACACCACCCAGTGCGTAATGGCAGAAACGCCACTGTGCCTAATGGCAGAAACACCAGCCAGTGCCTAATGGCAGAACCTCCCCCAGTGCCTAATGGTAGCAACACACCCCAGTGCCTAATGGAAGAAGCACCACCCAGTGCCAAATGGCAGCAACACTCCCCAGTGCCTAATATCAACAATACCCTCAGTGCCTAATGCAGAAACACCCTGCAGTGCCAAATAGCAGAAACACCCCCAGTGCCTAATAACTGCAACTCCCCATGCCTAATGGCAGAAACCCCACATGCCTAATGGCAGAAACACCACCCAGTGCCTAATGGCAGAAACACCCCGCAGTGCCTTATAGCAGCAACCCCCAGTGCCTAATGGCAACCCCCCCCCAAGTGCCTAATGGCAGCAACACTCCCCAGTGCATAATGGCAGAAACATCCACCAGTGCCTAATGGCAGCAACACCCCCGTAGTGCCTAATGGCAGCAGCATCATTCAGTGCCTAATGGGAGAAGCACCCCCCTGTGCCTAATAGCAGCAAAACCATCCAGTTTATAATGGCAGAAACACCCACTAGAGTCTAAGAGCAGCAACTCACCTCAATGCCTAATGGCAGAACCCCCCCCCCACGCCTAATTGCAGAAACAGCCTCCACAGTGCCTAATGGCAGGAACACATACCAGCGCCTAATAGTAGCAGCACCACCTAGTTCCTAACAGCAGCAGCGCCCTCCAGTGCCTAATAGCAGCAACACAACTCAGTGCCTAATGGCAGAACCCCCCCCCCGGCCTAATGAAAGAATCACCTCCACAGTGCCTAATGGCAGGAACACACACCAGCGCCTAATAGTAGCAGCACCACCTGGTTCCTAACTGCAGCAGCACCCTCAGTGCCTAACAGCAGCAACACCCCCTGTGCCTAACAGCAGCAACACCACCCACTGCGTAATAGCAGAAATGCCCCAGTGCCTAATGGCAGAAACACCACCCAGTGCCTAATGGCAGAATCCCCTCAGTGCCTAATTGTAGCAACACACCTCAGTGCCCAGTAGCTGCAACCCCCCAGTGCCTAATAGAAGCAACACACCCCAGTGCCTAATGGCAGAACCTCCTCCACTGCCTAATGGTAGCAACACACTCCAGAACCTAACAGCAGCAACACCCCCCAGTGCCTAATGGAAGAAACACCACCCAGTGCCTAATGGCAGAATCCCCCCAAATGCCTAATGGCAGTAACACACCTCAGTGACTAATGGCAAACCCCAATCATCACTAATTGCAAAAACATCTCCCAGTGCCTAATGGTAGCATCTCACCCCAGTGCCTAACAGCAGCAACGCCCCCCAGTGCCTAATGAAAGAAACACCACCCAGTGTCTAATGGCAGAACCCCCTCAGTGCCAAATTGTAGCAGCACACCCCAGTGCCCAGTAGCTGCAACCCCCCAGTGCCTAATAGAAGCAACACACCGCAGTGCGTAATAGCAGAAACACCACCCAGTGCCTAATGGCAGAATCCCCCCAAGTGCCTAATGATAGCAACACACTCCAGTGCCTAACAGCAGAACCTCCCCAAGTGCCTAATAGCAGCAACACACCCCAGTGCCTAATGGCAGTAACACACCCCAGTGCTTAATGGCAACCCCCACCCATGACTAATTGCAAAAACACCTCCCCAGTGTCTAATGGCAGCAACACCACCCAGTGCCTAACAGCAGCAACACCAAACAGTGCCTAACGGCAGAAACACCCACCAGTGCCTAATGGCAGAACCTCTCCCACTGCCTAATGGTAGCAACACATGCCAGTGCCTAATGGAAGAAACACCACCCAGTGCCAAATGGCAGAACCCCCCCAGTGCCTAATGATAGCAACACACCCTAGTGCCTAATGGCAGACCCCCCCAAGTGCCTAATGGCAGCACCACACCCCAGTGCCTAATGGCAAACCCCCCCACCACGTGGCTAATTGCAAAAAAAACTCCCCAGTATCTAATGGCAGCAACACACCCCAGTGTCTAATGGCAGCAACACCACCCAGTACCTAATGGCAGCAACACCCCAAGTGCCTAAGAGCAGCAACACCCCCTATGCCTAATAGCAGCAACACCACCCAGTGCGTAATGGCAGAAACGCCTCTGTGCCTAACGGCAGAAACACCACCCAGTGCCTAACAGCACCCCCTGTGCCTAATAGCACCAACACCACCCAGTGCCTAATGGCAGAACCCCCCAGTACCTAATAGCAGCAACACACCCCAGTGCCTAATAGCAGCAACACCCCCAGTGCCTAATGTCACAAACACCTGCCCCAGTGCCTAATACCACAAGCACCCTGCAGTGCCTAATGGCAGAAACACCCCTCCGTGCCTAATGAAAAGAAAAACACCCATTACCTAATGGCAGAACCACCCCCAAGTGCCTACTGATACCAACACACCCCAGTGCCTAATGGCAGCAACACACCCCAGTGCCTAATGGCAGAACCCTCCCACCCCGTGGCTAATTGGAAAAACACCTCCCCAGTATCTAATGGCAGCAACACACCCCAGTGTCTAATAGCAGCAAGACCACCCTGTGCCTAACGGCCGCAACACCCTCAAGTGCCTAAGAGCAGCAACACCCCCCCATGCCTAATAGCAGCAACACCACCCAGTGTGTAATTGCAGAAATGCCCCTGTGACTAATGGCAGAAACACCACCCAGTGCCTAATGGCAGAACCTCCCCCAGTGCCTAATGGTAGCAACACACCCCAGTGCCTAATGGAAGAAACACCACTCAGTGACAAATGGCAGCAACACCCTCAATGCCTAATATCAGCAACACCCCCAGTGCCTAATGCAGAAATACCCTGCAGTGCCAAATAGCAGAAACACCCCCATTACCAAATAACTGCAACTCCCCATGCCTAATGGCAGAAACCCCCCATGCCTAATGGCAGAAAAACCACCCAGTGCCTAATGGCAGAAACACCCCGCAGTGCCCAATAGCAGCAACTCCCAGTGCCTAATGGCAGACCCCCCCAAGTGCCTAATGGCAGCAACACCCCCCTTGTGCCTAATGGCAGCAGCATCCTTCAGTGCCTAATGGCAGAAGCACCCCCCTGTGCCTAATAGCAGCAAAACCATCCAGTGTCTAATGGCAGAAATACCCACCAGAGTCTAAGAGCAGCAACTCAACCCAATGCCTAATGGCAGAACCCCCAGGCCTAATTGCAGAAACACCTCCACAGTGCCTAATGGAAGGAACACACACCAGCGCCTAATAGTAGCAGCACCACCTAGTTCCTAACTGCAGCAGCACTCCCCCAGTGCCTAACAGCAGCAACACCCCTCCGTGCCTAACAGCAGCAACACCACCCAGTGCGTAATGGCAGAAATGCCCCTATGCCTAATGGCAGAAACACCCCCCTGTGCCTAATAGCAGCAAAACCATCTGGTGTCTAATGGCAGAAACACCCACCAGAGTCTAAGAGCAGCAACACACCCCAATGCCTAATGGCAGAACCCCCCCCCCAGGCCTAATTGCAGAATCATCTCCACAGTGCCTAATGGCAGGAACACACACCAGCACCTAATAGTAGCAGTACCACCTAGTTCCTAACTGCAGCAGCACCCCCCCGTGCCTAACAGCAGCAACTCCACCCAGTGCATAATGGCAGAAATGCCCCTATGCCTAAAGGCAGAAACACCACCCAGTGCCTAATGGCAGAACCCCCTCAGTGCCAAATTGTAGCAACACACCCCAGTGCCCAGTAGCTGCAACCCCCCAGTGCCTAATAGAAGCAACAGACCCCAGTGCATAATAGCAGAAACACTACCCAGTGCCTAATGGCAGAATCCCCCAAGTGCCCTAATGATAGCAACACCTCCAGTGCCTAACAGCAGAACCTCCCCAAGTGCCTAATAGCAGCAATACACCCCAGTGCCTAATGGCAGTAACACACCCCAGTGTTTAATGGCATCCCACCCATGACTAATTGCAAAACACCTCCCCAGTGTCTAATGGCAGCAACACCACCCAGTGCCTAACAGCAGCAACACCACCAGTGCCTAACGGCAGAAACACCCACCAGTGCCTAATGGCAGAACCTCTCCCAGTGCCTAATGGTAGCAACACATCCCAGTGCCCAATGGAAGAAACACCACCCAGTGCCAAATGGCAGAACCCTCCCAGTGCGCCTAATGATAGCAACACACCCCAGTGCCCTAATGGCAGACCCCCAAGTGCCTAATGGCAGCACCACACACCAGTTCCTAATGGCAGAACCCCCCCACCCCGTGGCTAATTGCAAAAAAACCTCCCCAATATCTAATGGCAGCAACAGACCCCAGTGTCTAATAGCAGCAACACCACCCAGTGCCTAATGGTAGCAACACCCCAAGTGCCTAAGAGCAGGAACACCCCCTATGCCTAATAGCAGCAACACCACCCAGTGCGTAATGGCAGAAACGCCGCTGTGCCTAATGGCAGAAACACCACCCAGTGCCTAATGACAGAACCTTCCCCAGTGCCTAATGAAAGCAACACACTCCAGTGCCTAACAGCAGAACCCGCCAAGTGCCTAATAGCAGCAACACACCCCAGTGCCTAATGGCAGTAACACACCCCAGTGCTTAATGGCAACCCCCAACCATTACTAATTGCAAAAACACCTCCCCAGTGTCTAATGGCAGCAACACCACCCAGTGCCTAACAGCCGCAACACCACCCAGTGCCTAATGGCAGAAACACCCACCAGTGCCTAATGGCAGAACCTCTCCCAGTGCCTAATTGTAGCAACACATCCCAGTGCCTAATGGAAGAAACAGCACCCAGTGTCAAATGGCAGAACCCCCACTGCCTAATGATAGCAACACACCCCAGTGCCTAATGGCAGACCCCCAAGTGCCTAATGGCAGAACCCCCCCCACCTCGTGGCTAATTGCTAAAAAAACTCCCCAGTATCTAATGGCAGCAACACACCCCAGTGTCTAATAGCAGCAACACCACCCAGTACCTAATGGCAGCAACACCCCAAGTGCCTAAGAGCAGCAACACCCCCTATACCTAATAGCAGCAACACCACCCAGTGTGTAATGGCAGAAATGACCCTGTGCCTAATGGCAGAAACACCACCCAGTGCCTAACAGCAGCAACACCCCCTGTCCCTAATAGCAGCAACACCACCCAATGCCTAATGGCAGAACCCCCCAGTACCTAACGGCAGCAACACACCCCAGTGCCTAATAGCAGCAACACCCCCAGTGCCTAATGTCACAAACACCTACCCCAGTGCCTAATGGCACAAGCAACCTGCAGTGCCTAATGGCAGAAACACCCCTCCGTGCCTAATGAAAAGAGAAAGACCCATTACCTAATGGCAGAACCACCCCCCAAGTGCCTACTGATAGCAACACACCCCAGTGCCTAATGGCAGCAACACACCCCAATGCCTAATGGCAGAACCCTCCCACCCCATGGATAATTGGAAAAACACCTCCCCAGTATCTAATGGCAGCAACACACCCCAGTGTCTAATAGCAGCAACACCACCCAGTGCCTAACGGCGGCAGCACCCCCAAGTGCCTAAGAGCAGCAACACCCCCCCATGCCTAATAGCAGCAACACCACCCAGTCTGTAATGGCAGAAATGCCCCTGTGACTAATGGCAGAAACACCACTCAGTGCCTAATGGCAGAACTTCCCACAGTGCCTAATGGTAGCAACACACCCCAGTGTCTAATGGAAGAAACACCACTCAGTGACAAATGGCAGCAACACCCCCCAGTGCCTAATATCAGCAACACCCCCAGTGCCTAATGCAGAAATACCCTGCAGTGCCAAATAGCAGAAACACCCCCAGTACCAAATAACTGCAACTCCCCATGCCTAATGGCAGAAACCCCCATGCCTAATGGCAGAAACACCACCCAGTGCCTAATGGCAGAAACACCCCGCAGTGCCCAATAGCAGCAACTCCCAGTGCCTAATGGCAGACCCCCCCCAAGTGCCTAATGGCAGCAACACTCCCCAGTGCATAATGGCAGAAACACCCACCAGTGCCTAATGGCAGCAACACCCCCCTTGTGCCTAATGGCAGCAGTATCCTTCAGTGCCTAATGGCAGAAGCACCCCCCTGTGCCTAATAGCAGCAAAACCATCCAGTGTCTAATGACAGAAATACCCACCAGAGTCTAAGAGCACCAACTCAACCCAATACCTAATGGCAGAACCCCCCCAGGCCTAATTGCAGAAACACCTCCACAGTGCCTAATGGAAGGAACACACACCAGCGCCTAATAGTAGCAGCAACACCTAGTTCCTAACTGCAGCAGCACTCCCCCAGTGCCTAACAGCAGCAAAACCCCTCCGTGCCTAACAGCAGCATCACCACCCAGTGCGTAAAGGCAGAAATGCCCCAATGCCTAATGGCAGAAACACCACCCAGTGCCTAATGGCAGAAGCCCCTCAGTGCCAAATTGTAGCAACACACCCCAGTGCCCAGTAGCTGCAACCCCCCAGTGCCTAATAGAAGCAACACACCCCAGTGCGTAATAGCAGAAACACCACCCAGTGCCTAATGGCAGAATCCCCCCAAGTGCCTAATGATAGCAACACACTCCAGTGCCTAACAGCAGAACCACCCCAAGTGCCTAATAGCAGCAACACATCCCAGTGCCTAATGGCAGTAACACACCCCAGTGCTTAATGGCAACCCCCACCCATGACTAATTGCAAAAACACCTCCCCAGTGTCTAATGGCAGCAACACCACCCAGTGCCTAACAGCAGCAACACCACCAAGTGCCAAACGGCAGAAACACCCACCAGTGCCTAATGGCAGAACCTCTCGCAGTACCTAATGGTAGCAACACATCCCAGTGCCTAATGGAAGAAACACCACCCAGAGCCAAATGGCAGAACCCCCTCCCAGTGCCTAATGATAGCAACACACCACAGTGCCTAATGGCAGACCCCCCCAAGTGCTTAATGGCAGCACCACACCCCAGTGCCTCATGGCAGAACCCCACCCACCCCGTGGCTAATTGCAAAAAAACCTCCCCAGTATCTAATGGCAGCAACACACCCCAGTGTCTAATAGCAGCAACACCACCCAGTGCCTAATGGCAGCAACACCCCAAGTGCCTAAGAGCAGCAACACCCCCTATGCCTAATAGCAGCAACACCACCCAGTGCGTAATGGCAGAAACGCCCCTGTGCCTAATGGCAGAAACACCACCCAGTGCCTAACAGCAGCAACACCCCCCTGTGCCTAATAGCAGCAACACCACCCAGTGCCCAATGGCAGAATCCCCAGTAACTAATGGCAGCAACACATCCCAGTGCCTAATAGCAGCAACACCCCCAGTGCCTAACGGCAGAAACACCCACCAGTGCCTAATGGCAGAACCTCTCCCACTGCCTAATGATAGCAACACATCCCAGTGCCTAATGGAAGAAACACTACCCAGTGCCAAATGGCAGAACCCCCCCCAGTGCCTAATGATAGCAACACACCCCAGGGCCTAATGGCAGACCCCCCCAAGTGCTTAATGGCAGCACCACACCCCAGTGCCTAATGGCAGAACCCCACCACCCCGTGGCTAATTGCAAAAATGTCTCCCTAGTATCTAATGGGAGCAACACACCTCAGTGTCTAATAGCAGCAACACCACCCAGTGCCTAATGGCAGCAACACCCCAAGTGCCTAAGAGCAGCAACACCCCCTATGCCTACTAGCAGCAACACCACCCAGTGCGTAATGGCAGAAACACCCCTATGTCTAAAGGCAGAAACACCAGCCAGTGCCTAACAGCAGCAACACCCCCCTGTGCCTAATAACAGCAACACCACCCAGTGCCTAATGGCAGAACCCCCAGTACCTATTGGCAGCAACACACCCCAGTGCCTAATAGCAGCAACACCCCCAGCGCCTGATGTCACAAACACCTGCCCCAGTGCCTAATGGCACAAGCACCCTGCAGTGCCTAATGGCAGAAACACCCCGCCGTGCCTAATGAAAAGAAAAACACCCATTAACTAATGGCAGAACCCCCCCAAGTGCCTACTGATAGCAACACACCCCAGTGCCTAATGGCAGAAACCCCCCCAGTGCCTAATGGCAGCAACACACCCCAGTGCCTAATGGCAGAACCCTCCCACCCCGTGGCTAATTGGAAAAACACCTCCCCAGTATCTAATGGCAGCAACACACCCCAGTGTCTAATAGCAGCAACACCACCCAGTGCCTAACGGCGGCAACACCCCCAAGTGCCTAAGAGCAGCAACACCCCCCTATGCCTAATAGAAGCAACACCACCCAGTGTGTAATGGCAGAAACGCCCGTGTGACTAATGGCAGAAACACCACCCAGTGTCTAATGGCAGAACCTCCACCAGTGCCTAATGGTAGCAACACACCCCAGTGCCTAATGGAAGAAACACCACCCAGTGCCAAATGGCAGCAACACCCCCAGTGCCTAATATCAGCAACAACCCCAGTGCCTAATGCAGAAACACCCCCAGAGCCAAATAACTGCAACTCCCCATGCCTAATGGCAGAAACAGCACCCAGTGCCTAATGGCAGAAACACCCGCAGTGCCTAATAGCAGCAATCCCCAATGCCTAATGGCAGACCCCGACAAGTGCCTAATGGCAGCACCACACCCCAGTGCCTAATGGCAGAACCCCCCCACCCCGTGGCTAATTGCAAAAAAAACTCCCCAGTATCTAAAGGAAGCAACACACCCCAGTGTCTAATAGCAGCTACACCACCCAGTACCTAATGGGAGCAACACCCCAAGTGCCTAAGAGCAGCAACACCCCCTATGCCTAATAGCAGCAACACCACCCAGTGCGTAATGGCAGAAATGCCCCTGTGCCTAATGGCAGAAACACCACCCAGTGCCTAACAGCAGCAACACCCCCCTTGTGCCTAATAGCAGCAACACCACCCAATGCCTAATGGCAGAAGCCCCCAGTATCTAATGGCAGCAACACACCCCAGTGCCTAATAGCAGCAACACCCCCAGTGCCTAATGTCACAAACACCTGCCCCAGTGCCTAATGGCACAAGCAACCCGCAGTGCCTAATGGCAGAAACACCCCTCCGTGCCTAATGAAAAGAAAAACACCCATTAGCTAATGGCAGAACCCCCCCCCAAGTGCCTACTGATAGCAACACACCCCAGTGCCTAATGGCAGCAACACACCCCAATGCCTAATGGCAGAACCCTCCCACCCCATGGCTAATTGGAAAAACACCTCCCCAGTATCTAATAGCAGAAACACTCCCCAGTGTCTAATAGCAGCAACACCACCCAGTGCCTAACGGCGGCAACACCCCCAAGTGCCTAAGAGCAGCAACACCCCCCTATGCGTAATAGCAGCAACACCACCCAGTGTGTAATGGCAGAAATGCACCTGTGACTAATGGCAGAAACACCACCCAGTGCCTAATGGCAGAACCTCCCCCAGTGCCTAATGGTAGCAACACACCCCAGTGCCTAATGGAAGAAACACCACTCAGTGAAAAATGGCAGCAACACCCCCCAGTGAATAATATCAGCAACACCCCCAGTGCCTAATGCAGAAATACCCTGCAGTGCCAAATAGCAGAAACACCCCCAGTAATAAATAACTGCAACTCCACATGCCTAATGGCAGAAACCCCCCATGCCTAATGGCAGAAACACCACCCAGTGCCTAATGGCAGACCTCCCCAAGTGCCTAATGGCAGCAACACTCCCCAGTGCATAATGGCAGAAACACCCACCAGTGCCTAATGGCAGCAACACCCCCCTTGTGCCTAATGGCAGCAGTATCCTTCAGTGCCTAATGGCAGAAGCACCCCTCTGTGCCTAATAGCAGCAAAACCATCCAGTGTCTAATGGCAGAAATACCCACCAGAGTCTAAGAGCAGCAAGTCAACCCAATGCCTAATGGCAGAACCCCCCCCAGGCCTAATTGCAGAAACACCTCCACAGTGCCTAATGGAAGGAACACACACCAGCGCCTAATAGTAGCAGCACCACCTAGTTCCTAACTGCAGCAGCACTCCCTCAGTGCCTAACAGCAGCAACACCCCTCAGTGCCAACAGCAGCAACACCACCCAGTCGTAATGGCAGAATGCCCCAATGCCTAATGGCAGAAACACCACAAAGTGCCTAATGGCAGAACCCTCAGTGCCAAATTGTAGCAACACACCCCAGTGCCCAGTAGCTGCAACCCCCCAGTGCCTAATAGAAGCAACACACCCCAGTGCGTAATAGCAGAAACACCACCCAGTGCCTAATGGCAGAATCCCCCCAAGTGCCTAATGATAGCAACACACTCCAGTGCCTAACAGCAGAACCTCCCAAAGTGCCTAATAGCAGCAACACATCCCAGTGCCTAATGGCAGTAACACACCCCAGTGCTTAATGGCAACCCCCACCCATGACTATTTGTAAAAACACCTCCCCAGTGTCTAATGGCAGCAACACCACCCAGTACCTAACAGCAGCAACACCACCAAGTGCCTAACGGCAGAAACACCCACCAGTGCCTAATGGCAGAACCTCTCCCAGTGCCTAATGGTAGCAACACATCCCAGTGCCTAATGGAAGAAACACCACCCAGAGCCAAATGGCAGAACCCCCTCCCAATGCCTAATGATAGCAACACACCCCACTGCCTAATGGCAGACCCCCCCAAGTGCTTAATGGCAGCACCACACCCCAGTGCCTCATGGCAGAACCCCACCCACCCCGTGGCTAATTGCAAAAAAACCTCCCCAGTATCTAATGGCAGCAACACACCCCAGTGTCTAATAGCATCAACACCACCCAGTGCCTAATGGCAGCAACACCCCAAGTGCCTAAGAGCAGCAACACCCCCTATGCCTAATAGCAGCAACACCACCCAGTGCGTAATGGCGGAAACGCCCCTGTGCCTAATGGCAGAAACACCACCCAGTGCCTAACAGCAGCAACACCCCCCTGTGCCTAATAGCAGCAACACCACCCAGTGCCTAATGGCAGAACCCCCATTAACTAATGGTAGCAACACACCCCAGTGCCTCATAGAAGCAACACCCCCAGTGCCTAACGGCAGAAACACCCACCAGTGCCTAATGGCAGAACCTCTCCCACTGCCTAATGATAGCAACACATCTCAGTGCCTAATGGAAGAAACACTACCCAGTGCCAAATGGCAGAACCCCCACCAGTGCCTAATGATAGCAACACACCCCAGGGCCTAATGGCAGTCCCCCCCAAGTGCTTAATGGCAGCACCACACCCCAGTGCCTCATGGCAGAACCACCCACCCGTGGCTAATTGCAAAAAACCTCCCAGTATCTAATGGAGGCAACACACCCCAGTGTCTAATAGCAGCAACACCATCCAGTGCCCTAATGGCAGCAACACCCCAAGTGCCTAAGAGCAGCAACACCTCCTATGCCTCTAAGCAGCAACACCACCCAGTGCGTAATGGCAGAAACGCCCCTGCCTAATGGCAGAAACACCACCCATTGCCTAACAGCAGCAACAGTGCCTAATGGCAGAAGCACCCCCTGTGCCTAATAGCAGCAAAACCATCCAGTGTCTAATGGCAGAAATACCCACCAGAGTCTAAGAGCAGCAACTCAGCCCAATGCCTAATGGCAGAACCCCCCAGGCCTAATTGCAGAAACACCTCCACAGTGCCTAATGGAAGGAACACACCACGCCTAATAGTAGCGGCACCACCTAGTTCCTAACTGCAGCAGCACTCCCCAGTGCTAACAGCAGCAACACCCCTCCGTTGCCTAACAGCAGCAACACCACCCAGTGCGTAATGGCAGAAATGCCCCTATGCCTAATGGTGAAAACACCCCCCCAGCCTATACAGCAAAACCATCTGGTGTCTAATGGCAGAAACACCCACCAGAGTCTAAGAGCAGCAACACACCCCAATGCCTAATGGCAGAACCCCCAGGCCTAATTGCAGAATCATCTCCACAGTGCCTAATGGCGAGAACACACACCAGCACCTAATAGTAGCAGGTACCACCTAGTTCCTAACTGCAGCAGCACCCCCCAGTGCCTAACAGCAGCAACTCCACCCAGTGCATAATGGCAGAAATGCCCCTATGCCTAAAGGCAGAAACACCACCCAGTGCCTAATGGCAGAACCCCCTCAGTGCCAAATTGTAGCAACACACCCCAGTGCCCAGTAGCTGCAACCCCCCAGTGCCTAATAGAAGCAACAGACCCCAGTGCATAATAGCAGAAACACTACCCAGTGCCTAATGGCAGAATCCCCCCAAGTGCCTAATGATAGCAACACACTCCAGTGCCTAACAGCAGAACCTCCCCAAGTGCCTAATAGCAGCAATACACCCCAGTGCCTAATGGCAGTAACACACCCCAGTGCTTAATGGCAATCCCCACCCATGACTAATTGCAAAAACACCTCCCCAGTGTCTAATGGCAGCAACACCACCCAGTGCCTAACAGCAGCAACACCACCAAGTGCCTAACGGCAGAAACACCCACCAGTGCCTAATGGCAGAACCTCTCCCAGTGCCTAATGGTAGCAACACATCCCAGTGCCTAATGGAAGAAACACCACCCAGTGCCAAATGGCAGAACCCCCTCCCAGTGCCTAATGATAGCAACACACCCCAGTGCCTAATGGCAGACCCCCCCAAGTGCCTAATGGCAGCACCACACACCAGTTCCTAATGGCAGAACCCCCCCACCCCGTGGCTAATTGCAAAAACCTCCCCAATATCTAATGGCAGCAACAGACCCCAGTGTCTAATAGCAGCAACACCACCCAGTGCCTAATGGTAGCAACACCCCAAGTGCCTAAGAGCAGGAACACCCCTATGCCTAATAGCAGCAACACCACCCAGTGCGTAATGGCAGAAACCGCTGTGCCTAATGGCAGAAACACCACCCAGTGCCTAATGACAGAACCTTCCCAGTGCCTAATGAAAGCAACACACCCAGTGCCTAACAGCAGAACCCGCCAAGTGCCTAATAGCAGCAACACACCCAGTGCCTAATGGCAGTAACACACCCCAGTGCTTAATGGCGACCCCCAACCATTACTAATTGCAAAACACCTCCCCAGTGTCTAATGGCAGCAACACCACCCAGTGCCTAACAGCGCAGCACCACCCAGTGCCTAATGGCGAAACACCCACCAGTGCCTAATGGCAGAACCTCTCCCAGTGCCTAATTGTAGCAACACATCCCAGTGCCTAATGGAAGAAACAGCACCCAGTGTCAAATGGCAGAACCCCCACTGCCTAATGATAGTAACACACCCCAAAGTGCCTAATGGCAGACCCCCATGCGCCTAATGGCAGACCCCCCACCGTGGCTAATTGCTAAAAACCCCCAGTATCTAATGGCAGCAACACACCCCAGTGTCTAATAGCAGCAACACCACCCAGTACCTAATGGCAGCAACACCCAAGTGCCTCAGAGGCAGCAACACCCCTATACCTAATAGCAGCAACACCACCCAGTGTGTAATGGCAGAAATGACCCTGTGCCTAATGGCAGAAACACCACCCAGTGCCTAACAGCAGCAACACCCCCCTGTCCCTAATAGCAGCAACACCACCCAATGCCTAATGGCAGAACCCCCAGTACCTAATGGCAGCAACACACCCCAGTGCCTAATAGCAGCAACACCCCCAGTGCCTAATGTCACAAACACCTGCCCCAGTGCCTAATGGCACAAGCAACCTGCAGTGCCTAATGGCAGAAACACCCCTCCGTGCCTAATGAAAAGAAAAGCACCCATTAGCTAATGGCAGAACCCCCCACGTGCCTCACTGATAGCAACACACCCCAGTGCCTAATGGCAGCAACACACCCCAATGCCTAATGGCGAACCCTCCCACCCCATGGATAATTGGAAAAACACCTCCCCAGTATCTAATGGCAGCAACACACCCCAGTGTCTAATAGCAGCAACACCACCCAGTGCCTAATGGTCGGCAACACCCCCAAGTGCCTAAGAGCAGCATACCCCCATGCCTAATAGCAACACCACCCAGTCTGTAATGGCAGAAATGCCCCTGTGACTAATGGCGGAAACACCACTCAGTGCCTAATGGCAGAACTTCCCACAGTGCCTAATGGTAGCAACACACCCCAGTGTCTAATGGAAGAAACACCACTCAGTGACAAATGGCAGCAACACCCCCCAGTGCCTAATATCAGCAACACACCCCAGTGCCTAATGCAGAAATACCCTGCCAGTGCCAAATAGCAGAAACACCCCCAGTGCCAAATAACTGCAACTCCTCATGCTAATGGCAGAAACCCCATGCCTAATGGCGAAACACCACCCAGTGCCTAATGGCAGAAACACCCCGCGAGTGCCCAATAGCAGCAACTCCAGTGCCCTATGTGGACCCCCATGTGCCTAATGGCGGCAACACTCCCCAGTGCATAATGGCAGACACACTCCACCAGTGCCTAATGGCAGCAACACCCCTTGTGCCTAATGGCGAGCGGTATCCTTCAGTGCCTAATGGCAGAAGCACCCCTGTGCCTAATAGCAGCAAAACCATCCAGTGTCTAATGACAGAAATACCCACCAGGTCTAGAGCACCAACTCAGCCCAATACCTAATGGCAGAACCCCCAGGCCTAATTGCAGAAACACCTCCACGGTGCCTAATGGAAGGAACACACCCAGCGCCTAATAGTAGCAGCAACACCTGGTTCTAACTGCAGCAGCACTCCCCAGTGCCTAACAGCAGCAAAACCCTCCGTGCCTAACAGCAGCATCACCACCTAGTGCGTAAAGGCAGAAATGCTCCAATGCCTAATGGCAGAAACACCACCAGTGCCTAATGGCAGAAGCCCCTCAGTGCCAAATTGCAGCAACACACCCCAGTGCCCAGTAGCTGCAACCCCCAGTGCCTAATAGCAGCAACACACCCCAGTGCGTAATAGCAGAAACACCACCCATGCCTAATGGCAGAACTCCAACGTGCCTAATGATAGCAACACACCCAGTGCCTAACAGCAGAACCACCCCAAGTGCCTAATAGCAGCAACACATCCCAGTGCCTAATGGCGGTAACACACCCCAGTGCTTAATGGCAACCCCCACCCATGACTAATTGCAAAACACCTCCCAGTGTCTAATGGCAGCAACACCACCCAGTGCCTAACAGCAGCAACACCACCAAGTGCCAAACGGCAGAACACCCACCAGTGCCTAATGGCAGAACCTCTCGTAGTACCTAATGGTAGCAACACATCCAGTGCCTAATGGAGAAACACCACCCAGAGCCAGATGGCAGAACCCTCCCAGTGCCTTCCAATGATAGCAACACACCACAGTGCCTAATGGCAGACCCCCAAGTGCTTAATGGCAGCACCACACCCCAGTGCTCATGGCAGAACCCCACCCACCCCGTGGCTAATTGCAAAAACCTCCCAGTATCTAATGGCAGCAACACACCCCAGTGTCTAATAGCAGCAACACCACCCAGTGCCTACATGGCAGCAACACCCCAAGTGCCTAAGAGCAGCAACACCCCTATGCCTAATAGCAGCAACACCACCCAGTGCGTAATGGCGAAGCGGCCCTGTGCCCTAATGGCGAAACTGCCAGTGCCTAACAGCAACACCCCTTGTGCCTAATAGCAGCAATACCACCCAGTGCCCAATGGCAGAATCCCCAGTAACTAATGGCAGCAACACATCCCAGTGCCTAATAGCAGCAACACTCTTAGTGCCTAACGGCAGAAACACCCACCAGTGCCTAATGGCAGAACCCTCTCCACCGCTTAATGATAGCAACACATCCCAGTGCCTAATGGAAGAAACACTACCCAGTGCCAAATGGCGGGAACCCCCAGTGCCTAATGATAGAACACACCCCAGGGCCCAATGGCAGACCCCCCAAGTGCTTAATGGCAGCACCACACCCCAGTGCCTAATGGCAGAACCCACCACCCCTGCGGTAATTGCAAAATGTCTCCAGTATCTAATGGGAGCAACACACCTCAGTGTCTAATAGCAGCAACACCACCCAGTGCCTAATGGCAGCAACACCCCAAGTGCCTTAAGAGCAGCAACACCCTCTATGCCTACTAGCAGCAACACCACCCAGTGCGTGAATGGCAGAAACACCCCTATGTCTAAAGGCAGAAACACCAGCCAGTGCCTAACAGCAGCAACACCCCCCTGTGCCTAATAACAGCAACACCACCCGTGCCTAATGGCAGAACCCCAGTACCTATTGGCAGCAACACACCCCAGTGCCTAATAGTAGCAACACCCCAGCCTGATGTCACAAACACCTGCCCCAGTGCCTAATGGCACAAGCACTCTGCAGTGCCTAATGGCAGAAACACCCGCCGTGCCCTAATGAAAAGAAACACCCATTAACTAATGGCAGAACCCCCAAGTGCCTGCTGATAGCAACACACCCCAGTGCCTAATGGCAGAAACCCCCAGTGCCTAATGGCAGCAGCACACCCCAGTGCCTAATGGCAGAACCTCCCACCCGTGGCTAATTGGAAAACACCTCCCCAGTATCTAATGGCAGCAACACACCCCAGTGTCTAACAGCAGCAACACCACCCAGTGCCTAACGGCGGCAACACCCCCAAGTGCCTAAGAGCAGCAACACCCCCCTATGCCTAATTGAAGCAACACCACCCAGTGTGTAATGGCAGAAACGCCCGTGTGACTAATGGCAGAAACACCACCCAGTGCCTAATGGCAGAACCTCCACCAGTGCCTAATGGTAGCAACACACCCCAGTGCCTAATGGAAGAAACACCACCCAGTGCCAAATGGCAGCAACACCCCCAGTGCCTAATATCAGCAACAACCCCAGTGCCTAATGCAGAAACACCCCCAGAGCCAAATAACTGCAACTCCCCATGCCTAATGGCAGAAACAGCACCCAGTGCCTAATGGCAGAAACACGCCGCAGTGCCTAATAGCAGCAATCCCCAATGCCTAATGGCAGACCCGACAAGTGCTAATGGCAGCACCACACCCCAGTGCCTAATGGCAGAACCCCCACCCCGTGGCTAATTGCAAAAAAAACTCCCCAGTATCTAAAGGAAGCAACACACCCCAGTGTCTAATAGCAGCTACACCACCCAGTACCTAATGGGAGCAACACCCCAAGTGCCTAAGAGCAGCAACACCCCCTATGCCTAATAGCAGCAACACCACCCAGTGCGTAATGGCAGAAATGCCCCTGTGCCTAATGGCAGAAACACCACCCAGTGCCTAACAGCAGCAACACCCCCTTGTGCCTAATAGCAGCAACACCACCCAATGCCTAATGGCAGAAGCCCCAGTATCTAATGGCAGCAGCACACCCCAGTGCCTAATAGCAGCAACACCCCCAGTGCCTAATGTCACAAACACTCTGCCCCAGTGCCTAATGGCACAAGCAACTCACCAGAAAGCTTAATGCAGAAACACCCTCCTGCCTAATGAAAAGAAAACACCCATTAGCCAATGGCAGAACCCCCCAAGTGCCTACTGATAGCAACACACCCCAGTGCCTAATGGCAGCAACACACCCCAATGCCTAATGGCAGAACCCTCCACCCCATGGCTAATTGGAAAAACACCTCCCCAGTATCTAATAGCAGAAACACTCCCCAGTGTCTAATAGCAGCAACATTCACCTTAGTGCCTAACGGCGGCAACACCCCAAGTGCCTAAGAGCAGCAACACCCCATGCGTAATAGCAGCAACACCACCCAGTGTGTAATGGCAGAAATGCACCTGTGACTAATGGCAGAACACCACCCAGTGCCTAATGGCAGAACCTCCCCCAGTGCCTAATGGTAGCAACACACCCCAGTGCCTAATGGAAGAAACACCACTCCAGTGAAAAATGGCAGCAACACCCCCAGTGAATAATATCAGCAACACCCCAGTGCCTAATGCAGAAATACCCTGCAGTGCCAAATAGCAGAAACACCCCAGTATAAATAATGCAACTCACATGCCCAATGGCAGAAACCCCATGCCCATAATGGCAGAAACACCACCCAGTGCCTAATGGCAGACCTCCCTCAAGTGCCTAATGGCAGCAACACTCCCAGTGCATAATGGCAGAAACGCCACCAGTGCCTAATGGCAGCACACCCCCTGTGCCTAATGGCAGCATCCTTCAGTGCCTAATGGCAGAAGCACCCTCTGTGCCTAATAGCAGCAAAACCATCCAGTGTCTAATGGCAGAAATACCCACCAGAGTCTAAGAGCAGCAAGTCAGCCCAATGCCTAATGGCAGAACCCCCAGGCCTAATTGCAGAAACACCTCCACAGTGCCTAATGGAAGGAACACACACCAGCGCCTAATAGTAGCAGCACCACCTAGTTCCTAACTGCAGCAGCACTCCCTCAGTGCCTAACAGCAGCAACACCCCTCAGTGCCTAACAGCAGCAACACCACCCAGTGCGTAATGGCAGAAATGCCCCAATGCCTAATGGCAGAAACACCACAAAGTGCCTAATGGCAGAACCCCCTCAGTGCCAAATTGTAGCAACACACCCCAGTGCCCAGTAGCTGCAACCCCCCAGTGCCTAATAGAATCAACACACCCCAGTGCGTAATAGCAGAAACACCACCCAGTGCCTAATGGCAGAATCCCCAAGTGCCTAATGATAGCAACACACCCAGTGCCTAACAGCAGAACCTCCCAAAGTGCCTAATAGCAGCAACACATCCCAGTGCCTAATGGCAGTAACACACCCCAGTGCTTAATGGCAACCCCCACCCACTGACTATTTGTAAAACACCTCCCCAGTGTCTAATGGCAGCAACACCACCCAGTACCTAACAGCAGCAACACCACCAAGTGCCTAGCGGCAGAAAACACCCACCAGTGCCTAATGGCAGAACCCTCCCAGTGCCTAATGGTAGCAACACATCCCAGTGCCTAATGGAAGAAACACCACCCAGAGCCAAATGGCAGAACCCCCTCCCAATGCCTAATGATAGCAACACACCCCACTGCCTAATGGCAGACCCCCCCAAGTGCTTAATGGCAGCACCACACCCCAGTGCCTCATGGCAGAACCCCACCCACCCCGTGGCTAATTGAAAAAAACCCTCCCCAGTATCTAATGGCAGCAACACACCCCAGTGTCTAATAGCATCAACACCACCCAGTGCCTAATGGCAGCAACACCCCAAGTGCCTAAGAGCAGCAACACCCCCTATGCCTAATAGCAGCAACACCACCCAGTGCGTAATGGCAGAAACGCCCCTGTGCCTAATGGCAGAAACACCACCCAGTGCCTAACAGAGCAGCAACACCCCTGTGCCCATTAGCAGCAACACCACCCAGTGCCTAATGGCGGAACCCCCATTAACTAATGGGTAGCAACACACCCGGTGCCTCATGGAATTAACACCTCTAGTGCCTAACGGCAGAAACACCCACCAGTGCCTAATGGCAGAACCCTCCCACTGCCTAATGATAGCAACATACATCTCAGTGCCTAATGGAAGAAAACTCACCCAGTGCCCAATATGGCAGAACCCCCACCAGTGCCTAATGATAGCAACACACCCCAGGGCCTAATGGCAGTCCCCCCCAAGTGCTTAATGGCAGCACCACACCCCAGTGCCTCATGGCAGAACCCCACCCACCCCGTGGCTAATTGCAAAAAAACCTCCCCAGTATCTAATGGGAGCAACACACCTCAGTGTCTAATAGCAGCAACACCATCCAGTGCCCTAATGGCAGCAGCAACACCCCAAGTGCCTAAGAGCAGCAACACTCCTATGCCTAATTGCAGCAACACCACCCAGTGCGTAATGGCAGAAACGCCTGTGCCTAATGGCAGAAACACCACCCATTGCCTAACAGCAGCAACACCCCCTGTGCTCATAGCAGCAACACCGCCCAGTGCCTAATGGCAGAACCCCCAGTACCCTAATGGCAAAACACCCCAGTGCCTAATAGCAGCAACACCCCCAGTGCCTAATGTCACAAACACCTGCCCCAGTGCCCTATGGCACAAGCACCCTGCAGTGCCTAATGGCAGAAACACCCCCGTGGTCTAATGAAAAGAAAACACCATTACCTAATGGCAGAACCCCCCAAGTGCCTACTGATAGTAACACATCCTAGTGCCCTAACGGCAGAAACCCCCCAGTACCTAATGGCAGCAAACACCCCTAGTGCCTAATGGCAGAACCCTCCCACCCGTGTGGCTAATTGGAAAACACCTCCCCAGTATCTAATGGCAGCAACACACCCAGTGTCTAATGGCAGCAACACCACCCAGTGCCTAGACGGCTGCAACACCCCCAAGTGCCTAAGAGCAGCAACACCCCCTATGCCTAATAGAAGCAACACCACCCAGTGTGTAATGGCAGAAACGCCTGCAGACTAATGGCAGAAACACCACCCAGTGCCTAATGGCAGAACCTCCACCAGTGCCTAATGGTAGCAACACCCCAGTGCCTAATGGAAGAAACACCACCCAGTGCCAAATGGCAGTAACAACACCCCAGTGCTTAATATCAGCAACAACCCCAGTGCCTAATGCAGAAACACCCCAGAGCCAAATAACTGCAACCCCCATGCCTAATGGCAGAAACAGCACCCAGTGCCTAATGGCAGAAACACGCCATGAAAGTGCCTAATAGCAGCAATCCCAATGCCTAATGGCAGACTCCGACAAGTGCCTAATGCGCAACAATCACCTAGTGCATAATGGCAGAAAGACCCACCAGTGCCTAATGGCAGCAACACCCCCCTCGTGCTTAATGGCAGCAACATCCTTCAGTGCCTAACGGCAGAAGCACCCCCCTGTGCCTAATAGCAGCAAAACCATCCGGTGCCTAATGGCAGAAACACCCACCAGAGTCTAAGAGCACCAACACTCCCCAATGCCTAATGGCAGAACCCCCACCAGGCCTAATTGCAGAAATACCTCCACAGTGCCTAATGGCAGGAACACACACCAGCACCTAATAGTAGCAGTACCGCCTAGTTCCAAACTGCAGCAGCACCCCCCAGTGCCTAACAGCAGCAACACCACCCAGTGCATAATGGCAGAAATGCCCCTATGCCTACTGGCAGAAACACCACCCAGTGCCTAATGGCAGAACCCCCTCAGTGCCAAATTTAGCAACACACCCCAGTGCCCAGTAGCTGCAACCCCCAGTGCCTAATAGAAGCAACACACCCCAGTCGTAATAGCAGAAACACTCACCCAGTGCCTAATGGCAGAATCCCCAAGTGCCTAATGATAGCACACACCAGTGCCTAACAGCAGAACCTCCCAAGTGCCCATAAGCAGAACACACCCCAGTGCCTAATGGCAGTAACACACCCCAGTGCTTAATGGCAACCCCACCCATGACTAATTACAAAACAACTCCCAGTGTCTAATGGCAGCAACACACCCAGTGCCTAACAGCAGCAACACCACCAAGTGCCTAACGGCAGAAACACCCACCAGTGCCTAATTTCAGAACCTCTCCCAGTGCCTAATGGTAGCAACACATCCCAGTGCCTAATGGAAGAAACACCACCCAGAGCCAAATTGCAGAACCCCCTCCCAGTGCCTAATGATAGCAACACACCCCAGTGCCTAATGGCAGACCCCCCCAAGTGCCTAATGGCAGCTCCACACCCCAGTGCCTCATGGCAGACACCCCCACCCCGTGGCTAATTGCAAAAAAACCTCCCCAGTATCTAATGGCAGCAACACACCCCATTGTCTAATAGCAGCAACACCACCCAGTGCCTAATGGCAGCAAATAAACACAAGTGCCTAAGAGCAGCAATAACCCCTATGCCCAATAGCAGCAACACCACCCAGTGCGTAATGGCAGAAACGCCCCTGTGCCTAATGGCAGAAACACCACCCAGTGCCTAATGGCAGAACCTTCCCCAGTGCCTAATGATAGCAAAACACTCCAGTGCCTAACAGCAGAACTCCCCCAAGTGCCTAATAGCAGTAACACACCCCAGTGCCTAATGGCAGTAACACACCCCAGTGCCTAATGGCAACCCCCACCCATTACTAATTGCAAAAACACCTCCCCAGTGTCTAATGGCAGCAACATGACCCAGTGCCTAACAGCAGCAACACCACCAAGTGCCTAATGGCAGAAACACCCACCAGTGCCTAATGGCAGAACCTCTCCCAGTGCCTAATGTAGCAACACATCCCAGTGCCTAATGGAAGAAACACCATCCAGTGCCAAATGGCAGAACCCCCCCACTGCCTAATGATAGCAACACACCCCAGTGCCTAATGGCAGACCCCCCAAGTGCCTAATGGCAGAACCACACCCCAGTGCCTAATGGCAGAACCACCCCATGGCTAATTGCAAATAAAACTCCCCAGTATCTAATGGCAGCAACACACCCCAGTGTCTAATAGCAGCAACACCACCCAGTACCTAATGGCAGCAACACCCCAAGTGCCTAAGAGTAGCAACACCCCCTATGCCTAATAGCAGCAACACCACCCAGTGCGTAATGGCAGAAACGCCCCTGTGCCTAATGGCAGAAACTCCACCCAGTGCCTAACAGCAGCAACACCCCCCTGTGCCTAATAGCAGCAACACCACCCAGTGCCTAATGGCAGAACCCCCCAGTACCTAATGGCAGCAACACACCCCAGTGCCTAATAGCAGCAACACCCCAAGTGGCTAATGTCACAAACACCTGCCCCAGTGCCTAATGGCACAAGCACCCTGCAGTGAATAATGGCAGAAACACCCCTCCGTGCCTAATGAAAAGAAAAACACCCATTACCTAATGGCAGAAGCCCCCCAAGTGCCTACTGAGAGCAGCACACCCCAGTGCCTAATGGCAGAAACACACCCCAGTGCGTAATGGCAGAACCCTCCCACCCCGTGGCTAATTGGAAAAACACCTCCCCAGTATCTAGTGGCAGCAACACACCCCAGTGTCTAATAGCAGCAACACCACCCAGTGCCTAACCGCCGCAACACCCCCAAGTGCCTAAGAGCAGCAACACCCCCCTATGCCTAATAGCAGCAACACCACCCAATGTGTAATGGCAGAAATGCCCCTGTGACTAATGGCAGAAACACCACCCAGTGCCTAATGGCAGAACTTCCCCAGTGCCTAATGGTAGCAACACACCCCAGTGCCTAATGGAAGAAACACCACTCAGTGACAAATAGCAGCAACACCCCCCAGTGCCTAATATCAGCAACACCTCCAGTGCCTAATGCAGAAATACCCAGCAGTGCCAACAGCAGAAACACCCCATTACCAAATAACTGCAACTCCCCATGCCTAATGGCAGAAACTCAACATGCCTAATGGCAGAAACACCACCCAGTGCCTAATGGCAGAAACACCCCGCAGTGCCCAATAGCAGCAACTCCCAGTGCCTAATGGCAGACCCCCGCCAAGTGCCTAATGGCAGCAAAACTCCCCAGTGCATAATGGCAGAAACACCCACCAGTGCCTAATGGCAGCAACACCCCTCTTGTGCCTAATGGCAGCAGCATCCTTAAGTGCCTAATGGCAGAAGCACCCCCCTTTGCCTAATAGCAGCAAAACCATCCAGTGTCTAATGGCAGAAATACCCACCAGAGTCTAAGAGCAGTAACTCAACCCAATGCCAAATGGCAGAACCCCCCCCCAGGCCTAATTGCAGAAACACCTCCACAGTGCCTAATGGAAGGAACACACACCAGCGCCTAATAGTAGCAGCACCACCTAGTTCCTAACTGCAGAAGCACCCCCCAGTGCCTAACAGCAGCAACACCCCTCCGTGCCTAACAGCAGCAACACCACCCAGTGCGTAATGGCAGAAATGCCCCTATGCCTAAAGGCAGAAACACCACCCAGTGCCTAATGGCAGAAGCCCGTCAGTGCCAAATTGTAGCAACACACCCCAGTGCCCAGTAGCTGCAACCCCCCAGTGCCTAATAGAAGCAACACACCCCAGTGCGTAATAGCAGAAACACCACCCAGTGCCTAATGGCAGAAACCCCAAGCGCCTAATGATAGCAACACACCCAGTGCCTAACAGCAGAACCTCACAAAGTGCCTAATAGCAGTAACACATCCCAGTGCCTAATGGCAGTAACACACCCCAGTGCTTAATGGCAACCCCCACCCATTACTAATTGCAGAAACACCTCCACAGTGTCTAATGGCAGCAACACCACCCAGTGCCTAACAGCAGCAACACCACCCAGTGCCTAACGGCAGAAACACCCACCAGTGCCTAATGGCAGAACCTCTCCCACTGCCTAATGATAGCAACACATCCCAGTGCCTACTGGAAGAAACACTACCCAGTGCCAAATGGCAGAATCCCCCCCCAGTGCCTAATGATAGCAACACAACCCAGTGCCTAATGGCAGACCCCACCAAGTGCTTAATGGCAGCACCACACCCCAGTGCCTAATGGCAGAACCCCCACCCGTGGCTAATTGCAAAAGAACCTCCCAAGTATCTAATGGCAGCAACACACCCCAGTGTCTAATAGCAGAAACACCACCCAGTGCCTAATGGCAGCAACACCCCAAGTGCCTAAGAGCAGCAACACCCCCTATGCCTAATAGCAGCAACACCACCCAGTGCGTAATGGCAGAAACGCCCCTGTGCCTAATGGCAGAAACATCACCCAGTGCATAACAGCAGCAACACCCCCCTGTGCCTAATAGCAGCAACACCACCCAGTGCGTAATGGCAGAATCCCCATTACCTAATGGCAGCAACACACCCCAGTGCCTAATAGCAGCAACACCCCCAGTGCCTAATGTCACAAACACCTGCCCCAGTGCCTAATGGCACAAGCACCCAGCAGTGCCTAATGGCAGAAACACCCCTCCGTGCCTAATGAAAAGAAAAACACCCATTACCTAATGGCAGAACCCCCCCAAGTGCCTAATGACAGCAACACACCCCAGTGCCTAATGGCAGAAACCCCCCCAGTACCTAATGGCAGCAACACACCCCAGTGCCTAATGGCAGAACCCTCCCACCCTGTGCTAATTGGAAAACACCTCCCAGTATCTAATGGCAGCAACACAATCCCCAGTGTCTAATAGCAGCAACACCACCCAGTGCCTAATGGCGGCAACACCCCAAGTGCCCTAAGAGCAACACCCCCTATGCCTAACAGCAGCAACACCACCCAGTGTGTAATGGCAGAAACGCCCCGAGACTAATGGCAGAAACACCACCCAGTGCCTAATGGCAGAACCTCCCCAGTGCCTAATGGTAGCAACACACCCCAGTGCCTAATGGAAGAAACACCACCCAGTGCCAAATGGCAGCAACACCCCAGTGCCTAATATCAGCAACACCCAGTGCCTAATGCAGAAACACCCCAGAGCCAAATAACTGCAACTCCCCATGCCTATAAGCACAGAAACAGCACCAGTGCCTAATGGCAGAAACACCCTAGCAGTGCCTAATAGCAGCAATCCCCAATGCCTAATGGCAGACCCGACAATGCCTAATGCAACAACCTCACTCAGTGCATAATGGCAGAAAGACCCACCAGTGCCCTAATGGCAGCAACACCCCCATCGCTCAATGGCAGCAACATCCTTCAGTGCCAAATGGCAAGAAGCACCCCTGTGCCTAATAGCAGCAAAACCATCCGGTGTCTAATGGCAGAAACACCCACCACAGTCTAAGAGCAGCAACACACCCCAATGCCTAATGGCAGAACCCCCCACCAGGCCTAATTGCAGAAATACCTCCACAGTGCCTAATGGCAGGAACACACACCAGCACCTAATAGTAGCAGTACCTCCTAGTTCCTCACTGCAGCAGCAACCCCCAGTGCCTAACAGCAGCAACACCACCCAGTGCATAATGGCAGAAATGCCCCTATGCCGAATGGCAGAAACACCACCGAGTGCCTAATGGCAGAACCCCCTCAGTGCCAAATTGTAGCAACATACCCCAGTGCCCAGTAGCTGCAACCCCCCAGTGCCTAATAGAAGCAACACACCCCAGTGCGTAATAGCAGAAACACTACCCAGTGCCTAATGGCAGAATCCCCCTAAGTGCCTAATGATAGCAACACACTCCAGTGCCTAACAGCAGAAACTCCCCAGGTGCCTAATAGCAGCAACACACCTCAGTGCCTAATGACAGTAACACACCCCAGTGCTTAATGGCAACCCCCACCCATGACTAATTGCAAAAACACCTCCCCAGTATCTAATGGCAGCAACACCACCCAGTGCCTAACAGCAGCAACACCACCCAGTGCCTAACGGCAGAAACACCCACCAGTGCCTAATTTCAGAACCTCTCCCAGTGCCTAATGGTAGCAACACATCCCAGTGCCTAATGGAAGAAACACCACCCAGAGCCAAATTGCAGAACCCCTCCCAGTGCCTAATGATTGCAACACACCCCAGTGCCTAATGGCAGACCCCCCCAAGTGCCTAATGGCAGCACCACACCCCAGTGCCTCTCATGGCAGACCCCCCACCCGTGGGCTAATTGCAAAAAAACCTCCCCAGTATCTAATGGCAGCAACACACCCCAGTGTCTAATAGCAGCAACACCACCCAGTGCCTAATGGCAGCAACACCGCAAGTGCCTAAGAGCAGCAAGACCCCCTATGCCTAATAGCAGCAACACCACCCAGTGCGTAATGGCAGAAACGCCCCTGTGCCTAATGGCAGAAACACCACCCAGTGCCTAATGGCAGAACCTTCCCCAGTGCCTAATGATAGCAACGCACTCCAGTGCCGAACAGCAGAACCCTCCCAAGTGCCTAATAGCAGCAACACACCCCAGTGCCTAATGGCAGTAACACACCCCAGTGCTTAATGGCAACCCCCACCAATTACTAATTGCAAAAACACCTCCCCAGTGTCTAATGACAGCAACACCACCCAGTGCCTAACAGCAGCAACACCACCAAGTGCCTAATGGCAGAAACACCCACCAGTGCCTAATGGCAGAACCTCTCCCAGTGCCTAATGGTAGCAACACATCCCAGTGCCTAATGGAAGAAACACCACACAGTGCCAAATGGCAGAACCCCCCCACTGCCTAATGATAGCAACACACCCCAGTGCCTAATGGCAGACCCCCCAAGTGCCTAATGGCAGCACCACACCCCAGTGCCTAATGGCAGACCCCCCCCCACGGCTAATTGCAAATAAAACTCCCTAGTATCTAATGGCAGCAACACACCCCAGTGTCTAATAGCAGCAACACCACCCAGTACCTAATGGCAGCAACACCCCAAGTGCCTAAGAGTAGCAACACCCCTTATGCCTAATAGCAGCAACACCATCTAGTGCGTAATGGCAGAAACGCCCCAGTGCCTAATGGCAGAAACACCACCCAGTGCCTAACAGCAGCAACACCCCCCTGTGCCTAATAGCAGCAACACCACCCAGTGCCTAATGGCAGAACCCCCCAGTACCTAATGGAAGCAACACACCCCAGTGCCTAATAGCAGCAACACCCCAAGTGGCTAATGTCACAAACACCTGCCCCAGTGCCTAATGGCACAAGCACTCTGCAGTGCCTAATGGCAGAAACACCCCTCCATGCCTAATGAAAAGAAAAACACCCATTACCTAATGGCAGAACCCCCCCCAAGTGCCAACTGAGAGCAACACACCCCAGTGCCTAATGGCAGAAACACACCCCAGTGCCTAATGGCAGAACCCTCCCACCCCGTAGCTAATTGGAAAAACACCTCCCCAGTATCTAGTGGCAGCAACACACCCCAGTGTCTAATAGCAGCAACACCACCCAGTGCCTAATGGCCGCAACACCCCCAAGTGCCTAAGAGCAGCAATACCCCCCTATGCCTAATAGCAGCAACACCACCCAGTCTGTAATGGCAGAAACGCCCCTGTGACTAATGGCAGAAACACCACCCAGTGCCTAATGGCAGAACCTCCCCCAGTGCCTAATGGTAGCAACACACCCCAGTGCCTAATGGAAGAAACACCACCCAGTGCCAAATGGTAGCAACACCCCCAGTGCCTAATATCAGCAACAACCCCAATGCCTAATGCAGAAACACCCCCAGAGCCAAATAACTGCAACTCCCCATGCCTAATGGCAGATTCAGCACCCAGTGCCTAAAGGCAGAAACACCCCGTAGTGCCTAATAGCAGCAATCCCCAATACCTAATGGCAGACCCCGACAAGTGCCTAATGGCAGCAACACTCCCCAGTGCATAATGGCAGAAAGACCCACCAGTGCCTAATGGCAGCAACACCCCCCCTCGTGCTTAATGGCAGCAACATCCTTCAGTGCCTAATGGCAGAAGCACCCCCCTGTGCCTAATAGCAGCAAAACCATCCGGTGTCTAATGGCAGAAACACCCACCAGAGTCTAAGAGCAGCAACACACCCCAATGCCTAATGGCAGAACCCCCCCAGGCCTAATTGCAGAAACACCTCCACAGTGCCTAATGGCAGGAACACAAACCAGCACTTAATAGTAGCAGTACCACCTAGTTCCTAACTGCAGCAGCACCCCCCGTGCCTAACAGCAGCAACACCAACCAGTGCGTAATGGCAGAAATGCCCCTATGCCTAATGGCAGAAACACCACCCAGTGCCTAATGGCAGAACCCCCTCAGTGCCAAATTGTAGCAACACACCCCAGTGCCCAGTAGCTGCAACCCCCAGTGCCTAATAGAAGCAACACAACTCCAGTGCGTAATAGCAGAAACACTACCCAGTGCCTAAAGGCAGAATCCCCCCAAGTGCCTAATGATAGCAACACACTCCAGTGCCTAACAGCAGAACCTTCCCAAGTGCCTAATAGCAGCAACACACCCCAGTGCCTAATGGCAGTAACACACCCCAGTGCTTAATGGCAACCCCCACCCATGACTAATTGCAAAAACACCTCCCCAGTATCTAATGGCAGCAACACCACCCAGTGCCTAACAGCAGCAACACCACCAAGTGCCTAATGGCAGAAACACCCACCAGTGCCTAATGGGAGAACCTCTCCCAGTGCCTAATGGTAGCAACACATCCCAGTGCCTAATGGAAGAAACACCACCCAGTGCCAAATGGCAGAACCCACCCCCAGTGCCTAATGATAGCAACACACCCCAGTGCCTAATGGCAGACCCCCCAAGTGCCTAATGGCAGCACCACACCCCAGTGCCTAATGGCAAAACCCCCCACCCCATGGCTAATTGCAAAAAAACCTCCCCAGTATCTAATGGCAGCAACACCCCAAGTGCCTAAGAGCAGCAACACCCCCATGCCTAATAGCAGGAACACCACCTAGTGCGTAATGGCAGAAACGCCCCTGTGCCTAATGGCAGAAACACCACCCAGTGCCTAATGGAAGAAACATCACTCAGTGCCAAATGGCAGCAAAACCCCCCAGTGCCTAATATCAGCAACACCCCCAGTGTCTAATGCAGAAACACCCTGCAGTGCCAAATAGCAGAAACACCCCCAGTGCCAAATAACTGCAACTCCCCATGCCTAATGGCAGAAACCCCCCATGCCTAATGGCAGAAACACCACCCAGTGCCTAATGGCAGAAACACCTCGCAGTGCCTAATAGCAGCAACTCCCAGTGCCTAATGGCAGACCCCCGCCCAAGTGCCTAATGGCAGCAACACTCCCCAGTGCATAATAGCAGAAACACCCACCAGTGCCTAATGGCAGCAACACCCCCCTTGTGCGTACTGGCAGCAGCATCCTTCAGTGCCTAATGGCAGAAGCACCCCCCTGTGCCTAATAAGCAGAAAAACCATCCAGTGTCTAATGGCAGAAATACCCACCAGAGTCTAGAGCAGCAACTCACCCCAATGCCTAATGGCAGAACCCCCCCACTAATTGCAGAAACACTCCACAGTGCCTAATGGCAGGAACACACAACCAGCGCTAATAGCAGCACCACCTAGTTCCTAACTCGCAGCAGCCCTCCAGTGCCTTACAGCAGCAACACCCCCGTGCCTAACAGCAGCAACACCACCTAGTGCGAATGGCAGAAATGCACCCATGCCTAATGGCAGAACACCACCCAGTGCCTAATGGCAGAACCCCTCAGTGCCATATTGTAGCAACACACCCCAGTGCCCAGTAGCTGCAACCCCAGTGCCAATTAGAAGCAACACACCCAAGCGTAATAGCAGAAACACTACCCAGTGCCTAAAGGCAGAATCCCCAAGTGCCTAATGATAGCAACACACCCAGTGCCTAACAGCAGAACCTCCCCAAGTGACTAATAGCAGCAACACACCCCAGTGCCTAATGGCAGTAACACACCCCAGTGCTTAATGGCAACCCCCACCCATGACTAATTGCAAAAACACCTCCCCAGTATCTAATGGCAGCAACACCACCCAGTGCCGAACAGCAGCAACACCACCAAGTGCCTAACGGCAGAAACACCCACCAGTGCCTAATGGGAGAACCTCTCCCAGTGCCTAATGGTAGCAACACATCCCAGTGCCTAATGGAAGAAACACCACCCAGTGCCAAATGGCAGAACCCCCTCCCAGTGCCTAATGATAGCAACACACCCCAGTGCCTAATGGCAGACCCCCCCAAGTGCCTAATGGCAGCACCACACCCCAGTGCCTCATGGCAGAACCTCCCCCACCCCGTGGCTAATTGCAAAAAAACCTCCCCAGTATCTAATGGTAGCAACACACCCAAGTGTCTAATAGCAGCAACACCACCCAGTGCCTAATGGCAGCAACACCCCAAGTGCCTAAGAGCAGCAACACCCCCTATGCCTAATAGCAGCAACACCACCCAGTGCGTAATGGCAGAAACGCCCCTGCGCCTAATGGCAGAAACACCACCCAGTGCCTAATGGCAGAACCTTCCCCAGTGCCTAATGATAGCAACACACTCTAGTGCCTAACAGCAGAACCCCCCAAGTGCCTAATAGCAGCAACACACCCCAGTGCCTAATGGCAGTAACACAACCCAGTGCTTAATGGCAACCCCCACCCATTACAAATTGTAAAAACACCTCCCCAGTGTCTAATGGCAGCAACACCACCCAGTGCCTAACAGCAGCAACACCACCCAGTGCCTAATGGCAGAAACAGCCACCAGTGCCTAATGGCAGAACCTCTCCACTGCCTAATGGTAGCAACACATCCCAGTGCCTAATGGAAGAAAAACCACCCAGTGCCAAATGGCAGAACCCACCCCAGTGCCTAATGACAGCAACACCCCAGTGCCTAATGGCAGACCCTTCCCAAGTGCCTAATGGCAGCACCACACCCCAGAGCCTAATGGCAAAACCCCCCACCCCGTGGCTAATTGCAAAAAAACCTCCCCAGTATCTAATGGCAGCAACACACCCCAGTGTCTAATAGCAGCAACACCACCCAGTGCCTAATGGCAGCAACACCCCAAGTGCCTAAGAGCAGCAACACCCCCTATGCCTAATAGCAGAAACACCACCTGGTGCGTAATGGCAGAAACGCCCCTGTGCCTAATGGCAGAAACACCACCCAGTGCCTAACGGCAGAACCTACCCCAGTGCCTAATGGTAGCAACACACCCCAGTGCCTAATGGAAGAAACATCACTCAGTGCCAAATGGCAGCAACACCCCCCAGTGCCTAATATCAGCAACACCCCCAGTGCCTAATGCAGAAACACCCTGCAGTGCCAAATAGCAGAAACACCCCCAGTGCCAAATAACTGCAACTCCCCATGCCTAATGGCAGAAACCCCCCATGCCTAATGGCAGAAACACCACCCAGTGCCTAATGGCAGAAACACCCCGCAGTGCCTAATAGCAGCAACTCCCAGTGCCTAATGGCAGACCCCCCCCAAGTGCCTAATGGCAGCAACACTCCCCAGTGCATAATGGCAGAAACACCCACCAGTGCCTAATGGCAGCAACACCCACCTTGTGCCTACTGGCAGTAGCATCCTTCAGTGCCTAATGGCAGAAGCACCCCATTGTGCCTAATAGCAGCAAAACCATCCAGTGTCTAATGGCAGAAATACCCACCAGAGTCTAAGAGCAGCAACTCACCCCAATGCCTAATGGCAGAACCCCCCCAGGCCTAATTGCAGAAACACCTCCACAGTGCCTAATGGCAGGAACACACACCAGCGCCTAATAGTAGCAGCACCACCTATTTCCTAACCGCAGCACTCCCTCAGTGCCTTACAGCAACACCCCCGTGCCTAACAGCAGCAACACCACCCAGTGCGTAATGGCAGAAATGCCCTATGCCCAATGGCAGAAACACCACCCAGTGCCCAATGGCAGAACCCCTCAGTGCCATATTGTAGCAACACACCCCAGTGCCCAGTAGCTGCAACCCCCAGTGCCTAATAGAAGCAACACACCCCAGTGCGTAATAGCAGAACACTACACCAGTGCCTAAAGGCAGAATCCCCCCAAGTGCCTAATGATAGCAACACACTCCAGTGCCTAACAGCAGAACCTCCCCAAGTGCCTAATAGCAGCAACACACCCCAGTGCCTAATGGCAGTAACACACCCCAGTGCTTAATGGCAACCCCACCCATGACTAATTGCAAAAACACCTCCCCAGTATCTAATGGCAGCAACACCACCTTGTGCCTAACAGCAGCAACACCACCAAGTGCCTAACGGCAGAAACACCCACCAGTGCCTAATGGGAGAACCTCTCCCAGTGCCTAATGGTAGCAACACATCCCAGTGCCTAATGGAAGAAACACCCCCAGTGCCAAATGGCAGAACCCCCCCAGTGCCTAATGATAGCAACACACCCCAGTGCCTAATGGCAGACCCCCAAGTGTCTAATGGCAGCACTACACCCCAGTGCCTCATGCAGAACCCCCCACCCGTGGCTAATTATCAAAAAACCTCCCCAGTATCTAATGGTAGCAACACACCCAAGTGTCTAATAACAGCAACACCACCCAGTGCCTAATGGCAGCAACACCCCAAGTGCCTAAGAGTAGCAACACCCCCTATGCCTAATAGCAGCAACACCACCCAGTGTGTAATGGCAGAAACGCCCCTGTGCCTAATGGCAGAAACACCACCCAGTGCCTAATGGCAGAACCTTCCCCAGTGCCTAATGATAGCAACACACTCTAGTGCCTAACAGCAGAACCCCCCAAGTGCCTAATAGCAGCAACACACCCCAGTGCCTAATGGCAGTAACACACCCCAGTGCTTAATGGCAACCCCCACCCATTACTAATTGTAAAAACACCTCCCCTGTGTCTAATGGCAGCAACACCACCCAGTGCCTAACAGCAGCAACACCACCCAGTGCCTAATGGCAGAAACACCCACCAGTGCCTAATGGCAGAACCTCTCCCACTGCCTAATGGTAGCAACACATCCCAGTGCCTAATGGAAGAAACACCACCCAGTGCCAAATGGCAGAACCCACTCCCAGTGCCTAATGATAGCAACACACCCCAGTGCCTAATGGCAGACCCCCCAAGTGCCTAATGGCAGCACCACACCCCAGTGCCTAATGGCAAAACCCCCCACCCCGTGGCTAATTGCAAAAAAACCTCCCCAGTATCTAATGGCAGCAACACACCCCAGTGTCTAATAGCAGCAACACCACCCAGTGCCGAATGGCAGCAACACCCCAAGTGCCTAAGAGCAGCAACACCCCCTATGCCTAATAGCAGGAACACCACCTAGTGTGTAATGGCAGAAACGCCCCAGTGCCTAATGGCAGAAACACCACCCAGTGCCTAATGGCAGAACCTCCACCAGTGCCTAATGGTAGCAACACACCTCAGTGCCTAATGGAAGAAACATCACTCAGTGCCAAATGGCAGCAACACCCCCCAGTGCCTAATATCAGCAACACCCCCAGTGCCTAATGCAGAAACACCCTGCAGTGCCAAACAGCAGAAACACCCCCAGTGCCAAATAACTGCAACTCCCCATGCCTAATGGCAGAAACCCCCATGCCTAATGGCAGAAACACCACCCAGTGCCTAATGGCAACCCCCACCCATTACAAATTGTAAAAACACCTCCCCAGTGTCTAATGGCAGCAACACCACCCAGTGCCTAACAGCAGCAACACCACCCAGTGCCTAATGGCAGAAACAGCCACCAGTGCCTAATGGCAGAACCTCTCCCACTGCCTAATGGTAGCAACACATCCCAGTGCCTAATGGAAGAAAAACCACCCAGTGCCAAATGGCAGAACCCACCCCCAGTGCCTAATGACAGCAACACACCCCAGTGCCTAATGGCAGACCCCTCCCAAGTGCCTAATGGCAGCACCACACCCCAGAGCCTAATGGCAAAACCCCCCACCCCGTGGCTAATTGCAAAAAAACCTCCCCAGTATCTAATGGCAGCAACACACCCCAGTGTCTAATAGCAGCAACACCACCCAGTGCCTAATGGCAGCAACACCCCAAGTGCCTAAGAGCAGCAACACCCCCTATGCCTAATAGCAGAAACACCACCTGGTGCGTGAATGGCAGAAACGCCCTGTGCCTAATGGCAGAAACACCACCCAGTGCCTAACGGCAGAACCTACCCCAGTGCCTAATGGTAGCAACACACCCCAGTGCCTAATGGAAGAAACATCACTCAGTGCCAAATGGCAGCAACACCCCCCAGTGCCTAATATCAGCAACACCCCCAGTGCCTAATGCAGAAACACCCTGCAGTGCCAAATAGCAGAAACACCCCCAGTGCCAAATAACTGCAACTCCCCATGCCTAATGGCAGAAACCCCCATGCCTAATGGCAGAAACACCACCCAGTGCCTAATGGCAGAAACACCCAGCATGATGCCCAATAGCAGCAACTCCCAGTGCCTAATGGCAGACCCCCCAAGTGCCTAATGGCAGCAACACTCCCCAGTGCATAATGGCAGAAACACCCACCAGTGCCTAATGGCAGCAACACCCACCTTGTGCCTACTGGCAGTAGCATCCTTCAGTGCCTAATGGCAGAAGCACCCCCTTGTGCCTAATAGCAGCAAAACCATCCAGTGTCTAATGGCAGAAATACCCACCAGAGTCTAAGAGCAGCAACTCACCCCAATGCCTAATGGCAGAACCCCCCCCCAGGCCTAATTGCAGAAACACCTCCACAGTGCCTAATGGCAGGAACACACACCAGCGCCTAATAGTAGCAGCACCACCTATTTCCTAACTGCAGCAGCACTCCCTCAGTGCCTTACAGCAGCAACACCCCCCCGTGCCTAACAGCAGCAACACCACCCAGTGCGTAATGGCAGAAATGCCCCTATGCCTAATGGCAGAAACACCACCCAGTGCCTAATGGCAGAACCCCCTCAGTGCCATATTGTAGCAACACACCCCAGTGCCCAGTAGCTGCAACCCCCCAGTGCCTAATAGAAGCAACACACCCCAGTGCGTAATAGCAGAAACACTACCCAGTGCCTAAAGGCAGAATCCCCCCAAAGTGCCTAATGATAGCAACACACTCCAGTGCCTAACAGCAGAACCTCCCCAAGTGCCTAATAGCAGCAACACACCCCAGTGCCTAATGGCAGTAACACACCCCAGTGCTTAATGGCAACCCCACCCATGACTAATTGCAAAAACACCTCCCCAGTATCTAATGGCAGCAACACCACCTTGTGCCTAACAGCAGCAACACCACCAAGTGCCTAACGGCAGAAACACCCACCAGTGCCTAATGGGAGAACCTCTCCCAGTGCCTAATGGTAGCAACACATCCCAGTGCCTAATGGAAGAAACACCCCCCAGTGCCAAATGGCAGAACCCCCTCCCAGTGCCTAATGATAGCAACACACCCCAGTGCCTAATGGCAGACCCCCCCAAGTGTCTAATGGCAGCACTACACCCCAGTGCCTCATGGCAGAACCCCCCCCACCCCGTGGCTAATTATCAAAAAACCTCCCCAGTATCTAATGGTAGCAACACACCCAAGTGTCTAATAACAGCAACACCACCCAGTGCCTAATGGCAGCAACACCCCAAGTGCCTAAGAGTAGCAACACCCCCTATGCCTAATAGCAGCAACACCACCCAGTGTGTAATGGCAGAAACGCCCCTGTGCCTAATGGCAGAAACACCACCCAGTGCCTAATGGCAGAACCTTCCCCAGTGCCTAATGATAGCAACACACTCTAGTGCCTAACAGCAGAACCCCCCAAGTGCCTAATAGCAGCAACACACCCCAGTGCCTAATGGCAGTAACACACCCCAGTGCTTAATGGCAACCCCCACCCATTACTAATTGTAAAAACACCTCCCCTGTGTCTAATGGCAGCAACACCACCCAGTGCCTAACAGCAGCAACACCACCCAGTGCCTAATGGCAGAAACACCCACCAGTGCCTAATGGCAGAACCTCTCCCACTGCCTAATGGTAGCAACACATCCCAGTGCCTAATGGAAGAAACACCACCCAGTGCCAAATGGCAGAACCCACTCCCAGTGCCTAATGATAGCAACACACCCCAGTGCGCCTAATGGCAGACCCCCAAGTGCCTAATGGCAGCACCACACCCCAGTGCCTAATGGCAAAACCCCCACCCCGTGGCTAATTGCAAAAACCTCCCCAGTATCTAATGGCAGCAACACACCCCAGTGTCTAATAGCAGCAACACCACCAGTGCCGAATGCAGCAACACCCAAGTGCCTAAGAGCAGCAACACCCCCTATGCCTAATAGCAGGAACACCACCTAGTGTGTAATGGCAGAAACGCCCCAGTGCCTAATGGCAGAAACACCACCCAGTGCCTAATGGCAGAACCTCCACCAGTGCCTAATGGTAGCAACACACCTCAGTGCCTAATGGAAGAAACATCACTCAGTGCCAAATGGCAGCAACACCCCCCAGTGCCTAATATCAGCAACACCCCCAGTGCCTAATGCAGAAACACCCTGCAGTGCCAAACAGCAGAAACACCCCCAGTGCCAAATAACTGCAACTCCCCATGCCTAATGGCAGAAACCCCCATGCCTAATGGCAGAAACACCACCCAGTGCCTAATGGCAGAAACACCCCGCAGTGCCTAATAGCAGCAACTCCCAGTGCCTAATGGCAGACCCCCCCCATGTGCCTAATGGCAGCAACACTCCCCAGTGCATAATGGCAGAAACACCCACCAGTGCCTAATGGCAGCAACACCCCCCTTGTGCCTACTGGCAGCAGCATCCTTCAGTGCCTAATGGCAGAAGCACCCTCCTGTGTCTAATAGCAGCAAAACCATTCAGTGTCTAATGGCAGAAATACCCACCAGAGTCTAAGAGCAGCAACTCACCCCAATGCCTAATGGCAGAACCCCCCCAGGCCTAATTGCAGAAACACCTCCACAGTGCCTAATGGCAGGAACACACACCAGCGCCCAATAGCAGCACCACCCTAGTTCCTAACTGCAGCAGCACTCCCTCAGTGCCTTACAGCAGCACACCCCCCCCCGTGCCTAACAGCAGCAACACCACCCAGTGCGTAATGGCAGAAATGCCCCTATGCCTAATGGCAGAAACACCACCCAGTGCCTAATGGCAGAACCCCCTCAGTGCCATATTGTAGCAACACACCCCAGTGCCCAGTAGCTGCAACCCCCCAGTGCCTAATAGAAGCAACACACCCCAGTGCGTAATAGCAGAAACACCACCCAGCACCTATTGGCAGAATCCCCCCAAGTGCCTAATGATAGCAACACACTCCAGTGCCTAACAGCAGAACCCCCCCCAACTGCTTAATAGCAGCAACACACCCCAGTACCTAATGGCAGTAACACACCCCAGTGCTTAATGGCAACCCCCACCCATGACTAATTGCAAAAACACCTCCCCAGTGTCTAATGGCAGCAACACCACCCAGTGCCTAACAGCAGCAACACCACCCAGTGCCTAACGGCAGAAACACCCACCATTGCCTAATGGCAGAACCTCTCCCAGTGCCTAATGGTAACAACACATCCCAGTGCCTAATGGAAGAAACACCACCCAGTGCCAAATGGCAGAACCCCCCCCAATGCCTAATGATAGCAACACACCCCAGTGCCTAATGGCAGACCCCTCCAAGTGCTTAATGGCAGCAACACCGCTCAGTGCCTAATGGCAGACCCACCCCCTGGCCTAATGAAAGAAACATCTCCACAGTGCCTAATGGCAGGAACACACACCAGCGCCTAATAGTAGCAGCACCACCTGGTTCCTAACTGCAGCAGCACCCCCCAGTGCCTAACAGCAGCAACACCCCCCTGTGCCTAACAGCAGCAACACCACCCACTGCGTAATAGCAGAAATGCCCCTGTGCCTAATGGCAGAAACACCACCCAGTGCCTAATGGCAGAATCCCCTCAGTGCCTAATAGAAGCAACACACCCCAGTGCCTAATGGCAGAACCTCCTCCACTGCCTAATGGTAGCAACACACTCCAGAACCTAACAGCAGCAACACCCCCCCTGTGCCTAATGGAAGAAACACCACCCAGTGCCTAGTGTCAGAATCCCCCCAAGTGCCTAATGGCAGTAACACACCCCAGTGCCTAATGGTAACCCCCACCCATCACTAATTGCAAAAACACCTCCCAGTGCCTAATGGTAGCAACTCACCCCAGTGCCTAACAGCAGCAATGCCCCCCAGTGCCTAATGAAAGAAACACCACCCAGTGCCTAATGGCAGAACCCCTCCCAGTGCCTAATGATAGCAACACACCCCAGTGCCTAATGGCAGACCCCCCCAAGTGCCTAATGCAGCAACACACCCTTGTGCCTAAGAGCAGCACCACATCTCAGTGCCTAATGGCAGAACCCCCCCACCGTGGCTAATTGCAGAACACCTCCCCAGTTTCTAATGGCAGCAACACACCCCAGTGCATAATAGCAGCAACACCATCCAGTGCCTAACAGCTGCAACACCCCCAGTGATTAAGCGCAGCAACACCCCCTGAGCCTAATAGCAGCAACACCACCCAGTGCCTAATGGCTGAAACACCACCCATTGCCTAATGGCAGACCCCTCCCAGTGCCTAATGGCAACAACACACCCCAGTGCCTAATGGCAGCAACACACCCCAGTGCCTAATGGCAGAAACACCCCGCGGTGTTGAATTGCAGAAACATGCCCCTGTGCCGAATAGGTGCAACCCCTCGTACCTAATGGATGCAACACACCCCAGTGCCTAATGTAGCAACACACCCCAGTGCCTAATAGCAGTAATCCCCCTTGTGCCTAATGGCAGAACCCCCCCCAATTGCCTAATGGCAGTAACACACCCCAGTGCCTAATATCGCAACACTTCCCAGTGCATAATGGCAGAAACACCCCCAGTGCCTAATAGCAGCAACACCCCCCATGCCTAATGGCAGAAACACTCTTCAGTGCCTAATGGCAGAAACACCTCCTGTGCCTAATGGCAGCAAAGCCATCCAGTGCCTAATGGCAGCAACATACTGCAGTGCCTCATAGCAGCAACACCACTCACTGCCTAATTGCTCACAACATCTCCCCAGTGCCTAATGGCAGAAACACCCCCTATGCCTAATAGGAGCAACACCACCCAGTGCCTAATGGCAGAAACCCCCCTGTGCCTAATGGCAAAAACTCCACCCAGTGCCTAATGGCAGAACCCCGCCTCCCAGTGCCTAACTGTAGAAACACACCCCAGTGCCTAATAGCAGCAACATCCCCAGTACCTAATGTCAGACCCCCCCCCCCCCGTGCCTAATGGCAGCAACATTACCCTGTGCCTAACAGAACAAAGTCTGGTCAGATGCATCACAGCTGCATAATGAAGTTTGTGAAGTTGTATGGAATTGTTAAGGAGGTACGGAGAAACAACACAATGATTTGTAAGTAGTAAGATTTGTTTTAGTTTCTGTTCTAAGGAAGGCATACAGATTATTAGGAAAATATATGGAGGTGTACATTTTAATGGAAGGAATAGGAAGCTTACAAAAGAACCCCAAAGCAAATGCCACTGATGTATGTGTTATCACGGATGATATTGACCAGACAGCCAAATTTTAAAGAAAACACAATTGCACATACCCCAATAATGCAAAGCGTCAAGGGAAGCTTAATTTAACAGACTTTAGGATTACAACCTTTCGGTCAGGGACTCATTTACAAAAGCTCTGTGTCAGAAAAAACAAATACAAACACTTAATACATATAGACATAGAATGACAGCTAAAGGTTACAGTTTTTTCATTTATACAATATTGCAGATTCTAGATCAGCTATACATTGCATTGAACGTGTTACCGGGAGCTGTATTTTACAGTTTTCAAGAGAACAATAAGTTTGCTGATAGAGGGAGGGAGTAATAGGTTTGATATTTACAGCGACGTAGAGAACTAGACAGATATCTTGTGAGTGCAGCCAAAGGAGGCATTGTTAATAGGTAATGTTTGGTAGCTCTATCGGTAGGAGCTCAGTGGCGGGGTGGTCCCATAAGATGATAGATGACCCGGCACTAGCTGGTACATTGGCAGCGCCGAGAAGTGAGAATGTGTTCCTTGAGGGCTGACTTGAAAGGTCCTAATTTGGAGATGGAGGAGATGTCAGAAGGGAGTTCATTGTACCAGACTGGGGCCCTGTGTGGGAATGACCTTTGGGCTAAGGAGGTTCTAACCCTCAGGATGGACCACACCTGTTGGTTGGCAGTGCGGGTGTTCACCGAGGTGTGTGTGGATAGGAGAGCGGCAGAAGCCTCCAAGGGGGTAAGTCCCAGGTGTATGTTCTTTGTGAGGGGACGTGTTTGATAAAATAGCCTTTCATCCAGGGTGAGGAGATTTGTCAGGGCATACAGGGTACAAGTATGAGTACGCTTGTCTGCCCCGGGGAGGAGTCTGCACGCTTTGTTTATGGCCAGGTGGATTCCCATGATGGTACAGAAGGTGGCAGTACAGGAAAAAGTAATGGCTGGCAAATGTTCAGCCTTGGGATTATTTACGCAGTTTTTTTGTTTGTTTTTTTAGAGAAACAGGGTTTTTGTCCATGAGGTGATGTAAGTTATATTTAAGCAATGTGTTGATGTCAGAAAGTCAGGTGAAATGATGATGGATTGTTAGAGAAAATGTGGTATTAACTTTCAGAGGCGGTTGCTTTTCATAAGAGCAAGGTAGTTATACTTGTGATAATGGGAATATTAGGAAAGTAAGAGGTCTATGCAGAAGTGGAGTACAAATATACACAGTTTCATAAGTATGAGCTCAGAGTAGAGGCAAATGTGATATGCAGGTTTGTTTTAAAAATAGGTAAAAATAGCGATACATGCAATTGATAGAAAGATAGATAATTACATAGACTTATAGATAAAGAGAGAGAGAGACACACAAACAGACAGGCAGAATAGGAATGGCAGTGAAGTACTGAAGTGACGCCAACCCCACCCCCACCCTGCAGACATGGACAGGCATTGGGGTGTGCCTTTGGGTCATTGCCCATAATGCTCACGCCATTTCACTTCACCCTACCCTGCTGACACAGAGAAGACTGAATAATTTCCCTGGTACTATCAGGAGTGGTGACAGCCTCCCGAGGTTTGTATCAGGGGTATTAGTTGATCCTCTGACTGTTTTTCACTTATTGTAGTTTAGCGGGATATTGAACAATTCCCGATTTGGTCGTGGCTTCTTTAATGAAAAACAATGATTTTAAATTTGGAACCAGTGGTTTTAGCTGCCGGTGTGGTAGTTCTTCCCTCCTTAAGTGAGAGATTTGGGGGGAGAACACAACACTGTTTAGACTGTTGCTTGGAAAGCTTAACGGCCTCAGACTAGAGGCTGGGAGTTTTGAATCAAATTGATTGGATTTTACAGGCTATAGTTCTGAATTTGTGAGTAACTTAAACAGATTGCCCAAGAAGATTGTGAATATTGCCTTGGACACTAGACGTCAGCGGGCTTTTGGGATTAGAAGAGTAGCGTGTTCTGGGTGTTGTGCTTGGGGGGGTGCGGAGCCTCCTATTTGCACCTGGGGTAGTGGTTGACCGGCTTCCTGTGACCGAACGGGAGTTGCCCCCTGTATTTCTGGAGAGTCAGAGTGTCAGTTGAGCATCTTCTAGATCCCCTGTGGGTCATTCCCTGTGGCGTGCCCCCCGGGGGATTGTGGCTGTGGGTCACGGGCGGCATGGTGTTGGGACCAGTGAGCTTGGTGCATTTGGAGGAGAGGCCCCCCCTTGAGACTTGGTTTGCACGCCCCAGTCCACTGTTATGTTGTGGATTTCCTGGATTATATCCTGAAAGCTTACATGAGATCTATGACTTTAATTTGGACTGCAGTTCGTTTTTCCTTGCCCACCAAGGCTGAGACTTTGTTTTGTATCAATTTAATTTGACTAAGTTGGGATTGCTCATTAAGATTGACATTGGTTTGATTTATTACAACCTGTTTTCTTTTAATTGAGAGGAATATGTAAAAGTTGTGGATTTACTAGCACGATTTGTAATGATCTGAACAAATGTGATTGAATGCTTTATAATTTATACTTTTATATTTGATATTATTTTATTTTGTTAGGTTTGTGATTTGTTAGATTTTTGAATATGTGTTGGGAAGGCATAAGGACGGTAGGATATTATTCCCCTCCAGGCTCGGGGACCTTCATCCTTTTTCCTGTCCTCCACTATCCCCAGAGGTATATAGAATGTGTAGAGCCTTGGGGATTGTTAGAGGGAGGAGGATGAGGGCCTGGCCTGGAGAGGGGATGGAAAGGAGTGGGCAGATAGGAATAGTAGGGACAAAGAGGCACTCTGGGGTGAAATGGGTCCAGGACAGGGGCTCTTCATGTCTGGTTCCCATACCCAAGGGCTCTGCTTGCTGCAGGCAGGTAACTCGGTCTTCCTCGGGTTCTCATCCTATTTGGGCAGTGTTAAGCAATGCCAGGTCTATTAAGAATAAGACCGAGGTAATAGAGGACCTTGTTGGATCATCAGACCTGGCTTGCATCACCGAGACCTGGCTGGATAAAAATGCTGGTCCAGTGTTGGCATCGGCAATTCCAGCCAGGTACTCGGTGATGCACCGTCCGAGGATGGATTGTAGGGGTGGGGGTGTTACCATCTGTTTTAGATCTGATCTGGGCCTAGTGGAAGTGCCAGTGGGAACTACCAACTCCTTTGAATGTATCATGGGTGAGGGTGTGGGGTGCAGGATACTTCTCGTCTACTATCCACCAAGAGACGGGAATGTTTTCCTGCAGGAAGTTGCGGACTTCATTGTCGACCTGACATTGGGATCCCCCAGATAGTTGGTTCTGGGGGATTTCAATGCCTGGGTCAATGATGAACTCTCGCAGTTTAGTCAGGACTTCCTCCAGTTAATGATTTCACTGGGCTTCGCACAGGTTATTTTCTCCCCGACCCATATAGGTGGTCATTCATTGGACTTGGTGTTTCTCCTGGGGATGGAGATATCTGATTTGGTGGTGGAAGCAGTCAGATAGTCTGACCATCACTCCATTGGGTTCAGTTTAGAGGCCTCCCCTAGTAGGCCAGCCTCTATGAAGATGGTCCAGTACCACCCTTTGAGGGGTGTTTCACCAGATGGCCTGATGGCGGTGATGGACCTATCGGGTTTACTGAGTGAATGCATGGATCCAGGGGACCTGGTACTTGACTATAATAAGGCGGTGGTAGGGGCCCTGGATTCTATTGCTCCTATTTGTGTCCGTCCCCTCACTCTTTGCCCTAAATCTCTTTGGTTTGATGAGGCTTTGAGGGAGTTGAGGAAAGCGGCACGAAGGCTGGAGAGGCGCTGGTGGAAATCTGGCCTGGAGTGCGACAGACTTAGTTTGATGGACCATTATGTGGTCTATCAATCAGCAATTACCTGTAAGAAGGCAGCATTCCTGTCATGGGAGATTGCTGCTGCAAAGAATCGACTGGCTCAGCTCTTCCGGACTGTGGATAGATTGTGCAATCCAACCTGTCTTCAGACTGGAAGTGCTTTTTCACAAGAACGATGTGAGGAGTTTGCTCGATTCTTTTCAGATAAGGTTGCAGTAATCAGGTCGAGTATCTGCTTGTCCCTCCCTAATGGGGGCTGCAATGGTTGGCAGGAGATGTTGGACGCCCAGTTTTTGCGGTGTGACTTCAGCCTCCCCATGATCAATGACATGGTGATGATCATTCAGTCTTTGCGTCAGACCAACTGTAGTTTGGATCCTGGCCCTACACGTCTTTTAGTGGGCTGTGTGGATAAAATCAGTCCAGTCCTTGCTGAGATAATCTGGAAGACCTTGTAGAAGGGCCTTTTTCCTGATCCTCCAAAGGAGGCTGTAGTTCTGCCCCTGCTTAAAAAATCCTCCTTGGACCCAGACTGTCTGGCTAACTACGGACCTGTCTCTAACCTGCCCTTTGTGTGTAAGGTTATTGAGAAAGTGGTCGCGTCACAGCTGGATGGTCATTTGACCAGCCACAATGTCTATGATTCTCTCCAGTCTGGATTTAGGAAGAGACATAGTACCAAGACAGCTCTTGTCTGGGTACTTAAGGACCTCCTAATAGCGAGAGATCGAAGGACCCATTCTATGTTGGTCCTCCTTGATCTCTCTGCGGCATTTGACACTGTAGGCCTTGAGGTGCTTTTGAGGTGCCTGTGGTTAATCTGCGGTCTGTCTGGTACAGTCCTCAGATGGTTTCAATCTTTTCTCGAGTGTAGGACTCAGAGGGTGGTGTCTGGGATATTTTACTCGGCATCACTCCCCCTGTCCTGTGGGGTGCCACAGGGTTCCATTTTGGAGCCTATGTTATTTGCAGTGTATATGCTGCCTTTGGGAGTGATTATTAGGTGGTATCGCATGAGTTTTTACTGCTATGCAGATGACACTCAGCAATACATGTCCTTTGTGCCTGGCTAGGATGCTGCCATTTCGGTCTTTAACAGCTGTCTCACCGAAATCTAGGAATGGATGAATGGGAGTTGGCTGCGGTTAAACCCAGAAAAGACTGAGGTGTTGGTTGTGGATGTAGGTTATCAGGAGGTGGGTTTGTTGGCTGGATCACCTTCAGACTTATGGCTTGGGGTGTACAGCTAACTACCTCAGACCTGGAGTGGAACCTGGACAACATTTTTGATGACTGTTTGACACTTAAATCGCAGGTGTCGGCTGTTGTCAAAACCTCTTTTTACCAACTGAGGAATATCGCCCGGGTTAAACACCTGGTTCCCTCTGATGATCTTCCAAGTTTGGTCCATGCCTTCATTACCTCCCGCCTTGACTATTGCAACTCCCTCTACCTTGGGTTACCAGGGGTTGATATCCGCTGCCTGCAGCTCATGCAGAATGCGGCAGCCAGGCTGTTGACTGGTTCTTCTAGGTCCAGTCATATAATGCTTGTGCTTCGTGGACTGCACTGGCAGCCAATATGGTGGCGGAACACCTTCAAGGTCAGTTTACTGACCGATAAGGCCCTACACGATCAGAGACATGGTTACCTGTGAGATCTCCTTCGTCCCTACTGTCCCTCCTGCTCTCTCCGATCCACTGATGGGGGATTGCTAGAGATTCCCAGGGTTCATTTGAAGACATCTGGGGCAAGGTCTTTTAGTTTTGCGGCCCCAACCCTGTGGAATTCTCTACCTCATCAGGTTTGAGATAGCCCGACCGTCCAAACTTTTAAAACAGCATTAAAGACTTTTCTTTTTAATATGGCATATGCTAATTATTAGTATTGTAGCCATGGGATTTTACATGTTTATCTTAGTTTTATTAATTGTTTTAATGTATTTTGTACAGGTGCGTTGGTTTTGAAAGGCGCTTTCTTATAAATAAAGCTGATGATGATGATGATGATGAAGAGTTGAGGTGTGCTTTGGGGTTTTCAGACTTTACACTCACTCCATACCATAAGGAAATATGCTGCAATGGGTACAGTATAAGAGAATGGAGTGAACTTTGGGGCTGAAAAGTCAAAGGCACACCTCAATGCCTGTCACTGGCTGCAGGGTGGGGATGGGGTGCAATGGCGTGAGCATTACTGTTGACAATCCCAAGTCACACCCCGATGCCTGTCAGTTCCTACAGGGCAGGGTGTTATGGTCAGAAACCATAATGCCCATGGCATCTCTTGGTATTTTCACTCCAAGTTTTCAGCATGGGCTTTTTGTGACCCCACTGCATGAACAGTGATACTATCAGTTCATTAGCCGAAAGGTGATTTTGCTCAGCGACTGTGCCATTTGGCACCACAGGTGAAAAAACACATTTTGAACAGGATGTAAAAAATGACAGCTGTACATTTCTTGCTTCAGTAACTGCTCAGCACATCTGTTGCATGACCTACTTATTGACATTTTACATCTGCTATGCAGTGTACTGCTGCTATGGCAGTATGGCTGAGAGGGACCTGGGGGTGGTGGTGGATGTCAAGATGAACAACTCGGAGACTTGTAGGAGGGCAGTGGCCAAGACCAACAGGATGCTGGGATACATCGCTAGGGGGATCACTCCAGAAGGAGGGAAGTGATACTTCCTCTGTATAACTGCTTGATGAGGCCGCACCTCAAGTACTGTGTGCAGTTTTGGAGGCCACACTTAAAGAGGGACATTGAACTCCTGGAGAGGGTCCAGAGGAGGGCAACCAAAATGATCTGGGGCTTGGGGAAAGGACCTATGGGGAGAGGCTCAAAGAGCTAAATACGTGCACATTGGAAGAGAGGAGGGACGGGGGGACATGATAGAGGTCTTCAAGTACATGAAGGGATAAATAGGGGAGGTGCAGTCATGGTGCTTTGAAGGAAGGAGGGAGGGCAACTAGAGGACATGGGTGGATGCTTGGGGGGCGGGGAGACTCACGGGAGAAAGGAGAAGGTGCTACTTCACCGAGAATGTGGTAGAACCATGGAATGCACTGTCCTGGGGGAGTTGGTAGAGGCAGAGACTGTGGAGTAGTTCAAGAGGTGGTGGGACAGGTACAGGGGAAGGGTGGTGGAAGCAAAGTCCAATAAAGTGAGAATACCCTGGACTAGGAAGGGAGAAGCCCGAGAGGGCAGGGGGACAGCAAGGTCAGCTCTCAGGGTGGAGGCTGACCAAACGAGCAGACACAAAAGACTGCTAGGCCTATTGTGCTGTCATTTTAGTACGTTAGTATGCTTACTACTGTACACCACCATCATGAACCATAAAACAGATGACTGCCATAACTAGGGAGGCAGTATAGCACAGTGGTTTAAGGCTCTGAGCTGCAAATCTGGAGATCTGTGTTTGAATCCCACAGCCCCCACTTGCATACTGGGTGACCCTGAGCAAGTCACTTAACTTCCATGTCCTACCAGGTTGCCCCTGTAAACAAGCTTTCAGCTTAGTGTGCCACTCCTGGTTAAACAATTGAAAGAAAAAAAAAACAATATATTATTTTTCTTGCTTAATTTTGCTACCACAAGCTTTGACTAATACACCCATTCTTATTTATAGCTTATGTGTCTGTGACCTAGGCAGAACTACACTTTAAATATCTCACATAAATAAATAAATCATCAGAATATCATTTATTTCAGTTGTATCTCCTTCCTTTTCAGGTGCCCATGACACGATGTATATATATTTATATATTTTAACTTCAAAGCACTAAACCCATTCAAATGCAAAAAACACAAGACTTTATTCTCTTCACAAATCACTGTTAAACTTTAGATCCCAGAATGGCCAAGAAGCAATTTAGACTTCACTCTTGCATGCCACTCTCACGCCTACTTCTCATGCAAATAACAATCAGTTACAGAAACCCCTTCATTTCTATGCTATGCACTCTTTCATTAGAGAGACAAAAATCTTAGAGAACTGCTAAAAAAGCTAATTTATCAAGACTGGATTTCTGAATTAAAACCTGTTGTTTACAGTACCTGTGTAAATAATAGTTTACTGGCTACAACAAACAATGCTACACACATGTCATTAACAAAATTTCTGTTTTACATGGAAAACATCCATATAATGAACTTGTGATACAGAATTTGTGACCGTCTGTCTGCATGTATTTGACAAAGGAAAAGGCACCTGCTTGATTCTTTTTTTTTCTTTTTTCTTTTTATGCCCAACTTGCCCATACTGTAAGAGCCAAATATTGACATGCTAGAGTTAACAAAAACCAAAAATCATGATGTCTATGTGTGTGTGTGTGGGGGGGGGGTAGATATGCCTAGATGCAGTTTCAGGCACTCCTTAATTACTTCCCCAGGCAGCTCTGACAGTCAGTTGTTCCAACGTGATAGATCCACCTCATGCCCCTCCCACATGAGCAAAAAAAAAGGTGGGGTGGATCTTTAGGAGCTTCTCGGGTGGAGGTGGGTCTTACTCCCACCCCAAAAAAAAACTAATGCTGCCTCCCACTAATCAGGTTCCAGTTCTTGTATCTCCCATTTAAGAAAGAAAATTGTACCCTGCAACCATTGACTAACATGAAAACATGTTTATTTGATGGCGGAAAACATTTTGTGGAGGAGGAGACTATTTACACCTTCAGTCAGTTCCACGGACAGAAAACAAGACATCACTCCTTTTGTACATGCAAAACGTCTGCAGGCTATACCCAGCACAGCCGTAAAAATGGCTCTGCCCTCCAGAGAAATAATTTAGAAGGCACAGTTGCCACTTTTATTTACAAGATGTTTGGCAAAATAGACCACTTCCCCAGTGCTTCAACCCCAAATCCGGGTCTTCCTCAGGGGGCATATCTGGATACCCAACAAACAGAGGTGCAATTTATACAAAAACATTTAAAGTAGTATACCACCCCAGTGTGAAAAGTGCAATTTATACAAGTACAAAAAAGCACAAAATTCAATCAGTAAAAGTTCTCATAATGATCTACATTGAGCAAAATCTTAAGTTATAGATGCCAAATAACTTTTTCAAGGGTACTGTATTAGCTTAAAGTAGTACATAAAGTACGTTTCTAGGTCAAAAATGCTCATTAAATGAATATGTCTTAGCTTGGAACTCAATGAAGACAATGAGTGTTAAACATTCTGATACATTTTATACCCAAATAAAATCAAGTGGAGGAACACTCTCAAGCACAAAAAATAACAACCAAGGAATCTAATTATGAGAACTTTTGCTAACTGAATTTTGTGCTTTTTTGTACTTGTATTAAAAGCACTAGCAAACAGGCAAGAAGAGGTGGTGGAAGAACAGTGGGGAAAAATCAAAACTGCCATCATAGATGCAAGAAGTCTTTTTGTAACAAAATGAAGGAAAAAGCCACTACGGTTCTCAAAAGAGGTGGCAGGGAAGGTTAAGGAGAAAAGAATAGCATTCAGAAAATATAAGGAAACACAGAAGGAGCAGAACAGACAACTATATCAGTTAAAGCAGAAGGAGGCAGGGAAGGCAGTCAGAATAGCAAAGGCCCAAACTGAGGAAAAGATAGCCAGCTCTGTTAAGAAGGGGGAATAAAACTTTTTATAGGTACATTAGGGAGTGAAGAAAGACCAAGGGAGGGATACTGAGGTTTAATAAAAGGAAGGGAATGTGAGCAGAGGGTGACAGTGAAAAAGCAGGGATACTGAACGAATACTTCTGCTTAGTATTCACAAAAGAAGAGGAGGAGGCGGTACTTAAACCAAACAATAGAACCACTCTGGATAGGGGGTTAATACCAGTCCATTCACAGAAGAAAGGGCTCTAAAAGAACTCTTAAAACATAAGGTGGACAAAACAATTGGGCCTGATTTTGATTCACCCAAGAATTCTAAAATTAATAAGGGTAGAACTAGTGACACCACTGTCTACCCTCTTTAACAAATCATGGTAGGATGGGGTGGTACATGAGGACTGGAGGAGGGTGAGTGTGATCCCACTTCACAAAACTGGGAGCAAAGCAGAGGCAGGAAACTACAGTCCTGTTAGTTTGACCTCAGTGGTAAGGAAAATGATGGAATCACTTCTGAAGGAAAGAATTGTTGAGTACCTTGAGCCCAGCAGGGCACATGGATTCACAGTGGGACAGTTGTGTCAGACAAATCTAATAGATTTCTTTGTGGGTGATCAAAGTAGTAGACCATGGAGGGGCTGTGGATATGGTGTACCTAGACTTTAGCAAGGCATTTGACATAGTCCCACACAAAATATTAATATACAATTTAGCTAGCCTTGGAGTGGGTCCCAAGGTGATAGCCTGGGTAAAAAAGTGGCTGGCAACAGGATGCAGAAGGTACTAGTAAATGGAGTCCACTCTGAAAAAAGGGGGGGTTACTAGCAGGGCACCGCAGTATTCAGTACTGGGACCAGTCCTCTTTAATGTCTTTATAAGTGATATTTTGGAGGGACTAGAAGGAAAAGTATATCTCTTTGCAGACGACACAAAAATCTGCAACAGGATTGATACACAAGGTGAAGCGAAAAGGATGAGCAGGAACTTGACAAGGTTGGAGGAATGGTCAGACATATGTCAGGTTAGATTCAACGCAAAAGTGCAAAGTAATGCACCTGGGAAATAAAAACCAAGGGGAAGAATACACAATGGGGGCTGAGATACTAACAATAACAATAATGGAAAGGGACCTGGGGGTAGTCATATCAGATGACCCAAAGGTGGGCAGAAAATGTGAGAAGGCAGTAAGAAGAGCTGGGGGGATAATGGGATGCACAGGGAGAGGAATCACCAGTAGAAAACAGGAAGTTGTTATGCCTCTGTACAGACAGTGGGTGAGACCCCATCTGGAGTACTGCGTGCAGTTCTGGAGACCCATTTCCACAAGGACATAGACATGATGGGGGCTGTCCAGAGGATGGCAACTAAAACACTGCAGGGTTTGCACCAGAAGACATATGAAGAGAGACTAAAGGAGCTTAATATGTATACCCTTGAGGAAATGGGGGGGGGACATGATAGAAACTTCAAGTACCTCAAGGGAACGAACAAAGTCCAAGAGGGTAGCATCTTTCAGAAAAAGAGATGTGCAACAACAAGGGGCACAATTTGAAGATAGAGGGGGGATGGCTCAGAGGTAATGTGAGGAAGTGTTTTTTCAAGGAGAGGGTTGTGCACACATGGAACGGCCTTCCTGAGGAGGTCATGGAGTCAAAAACAATGGGAGAATTCAAGAATGCATGTGGCAGACAAAAGGCAATTCTAGTGAGGGGTAGGAGGAAGTAGGCTGTTGGTTAACTAGGATCTGCAGCTTATCCATTAGGTAGGGAAATGAGCAGACTGGGTGGGCCAAGCAATCCTTATCTGCCGTCAAATTCTATTTTTCTATGTTTATAAATACCCCCCAAATGCCTAATAGCAGCAACACCCCCACTTTCTAATATCAGAAACACCCCCCAGTGTGCCTAATGGCAGCAACACCCCCCAGTGCCTAATAGCAGCAACACCCCAGTGCCTAATGGCATAACCCCCCGTGCCTAATGGCGAAACAACCCTAGTGCCCAATGGCAGAACACCCCCTGTGCCTAGTGGCAGAAATACCCCCAAGTGCCTAATAGCAGCAACACCCCACTTTCTAATATCAGAAACACCCCCAGTGTGCCTAATGGCAGCAACACCCCCAGTGCCTAATAGCAGCAACACCCCCAGTGCCTAATGTCAGAAACACCCCAGTGCTTAATAGCAGCAACACCACCCAATGCTTAATGGCAGAAACACCCCCTAGTACCTAATAGCAGCAACATCCCCTTAGTGCCTAATGGCAGAGACGCCACCCCAATGCTTAATAGCAGCAACACCCCCCAGTGTCAAATGGCAGACCCACCCACCCATGCCTAATGGCAGCAACACCCCCGCAGTGCCTAATGGCAGCATTACCCCCAAGTACATAATACTGGTCTTGGTTGGATGTCTTGACCTCATCGGACCTGTGGTTGCTGAGGTTGTCTGGAGTTCCTTGAGGAGTGGGGTCTTCGCACTGGCCTTGAAAGAGGCCTTGGTTAGACCCCTTTAGAAGAAACCCTCTTTGGACCTGGATTGTCTCAGCAATTACAGGCTGATCTCTAACCTCCCATTTTTAGGGAAGGTTATTGAGAAGGTGGTGGCCATGCAGCTCTTCCTTCACCTATGAATCTTTCCAGTCTGGGTTCTGAGTGGGGCATAGTATAGAGACTGCCTTGGTGAGGGTGCTAAATGGTCTCCTGATGGTGTGGTGCAGGAGAGACTGTACTATCATGGTCCTCCTTTACCTCTCTGCGGCATTTGATACTGTGGACCGTGAGGTGTTACTCAACCGCCTGTGGTTCTGGTGTGGCCTGTCTGGTAATGTTATCAACTGGTTCAGGTCATACCTAACAGATAGAGTGCAAAGGGTGAAAATGGGATTCATCTCATCTAACCCAAAGTCTTTGTGCTGTGGGTTTCCACAGGGTTCGGTCTTATTGCTGTTATTGTTCACGGTGTATATGCTGCTGTAGGGGGACATTATCAGGTGGTACGGGCTGAGTTTTCAGTACTATGCAGATAATATCCAGCTGTACCTGTCCTGTGCACCCGATCACCAGATGTTGGCCTCTGTGTTTAAAAACTGCCTTGAGGAAATCCAGACATGGATGATTCAAAACTGGCTTAAGCTCAACCCAGACAAGACTGAGCTGTGGATCCAGGTTATTGGGGCAGAGGGAGGGTGTGGGGTTACCACGGGTTAGTTTTGGGTTGTGTTCCTCTTGACCCATCTAGACAGGCGAAGGATTTGGGCATGATCTTATATGATGGTCTCACACTTGACTTTCAGGTGTCAGCCTTGGTCAAGAGTGGATTGCATCATCTCAGGAATATCACCCGAATCCGAGCCCTGATCCCGCCTGAGGACCTGACCATGCTGGTACACTCTTTCATCTTTTCCAGGCTGGACTACTGTAATGCCCTGTACCTAGGTTTATCTGGAGGCAATCCCTGCAGGCTGCAGCTGCTGCAGAATGCAGCGGCAAGATTGTTGACAGGGATGAGGCAATGCGAGCATATCACTCCGGTCCTCTGTGAACTGCACTGGCTGCCGGTCAGGTGGAGGATTGTCTTCAAGGTAGGACTCCTGACCTACAAGGCCCTGCACAAAAGGGGACCTGTCTATGTGCAAGATCTCCTTGTCTCCTATCGCCCATCCTGGGCTCTCTGTTCTGCCGGGGGGGGAGGCCTCCTTGGAGTCCCCAGGGTTAGGTTGTGGCACTCTGTGGACAGGGCATTCTCAGTGGCTGTGTCTGCCCTATGGAACGTCTTGCATGTTTATTTGAGGGAGGCTTCCTTGGTAGGAGCCTTTAAAAAGGGCCTGAAGATGTATTTGATCCAGCAAGCATTTATTGATTAATTTAGTGGTTTTAATGGGATAGATAGATTAAATATATGCTCCCAGTTAGAATTTTTATATTATTTTGTGCATGATTTTTAACTATTGCATTGTATTGCTATTGGTTATACAGTGCCCAGAGTCTCAAGAAATAGGCGCTTTTATAAATAAAAATATGTATCTATCTATCTATCTATCTATCTAATAGCAGCAACACCTGCCAGTGCCTAATGGCAGAAACATCACCCAGTGCCTAATGGCAGAATCACCCCCCTAGTGCCTAATAGCAGCAACTCTCCCCTGTGCCTAATATCAATAACACCCCCATGCCTAATAGCAGCAACATGCCTCTATGCCTAATAGCAGCAACACCCCCTGTGCCTAATGGCAGAAACATCCCGCAGATATTGAAGGAGCTCAGAGAGATGCTGGCTGCACCACTGACAGTCCTGTTCAACCACTCATTGGAGACAGGCATGATTCCTGGAATACTGGAGGAGGGCAGATGTAGTTCCACTTCACAAAAGGGGTAGCAGGGAGGAGGAGGAGGAGGATGGCAACTACAGGCCAGTCAACCTGACTTCGGTGGTGGGGAAATTAATGGAATCCCTACTGAAGGAAAGGACTGTGGAACATCTTGAATCCAGCGGCTTACAGGATCTGAGACAACATGGATTCACAGCAGGGAGGTCATATCAAACAACTCTGATAGATTTCTTTGATTGTGTGACCATGGAATTAGATCAGGGTGGGGCTGCAGATGTGGCCTAGCTGGATTTCTGTAAGGCCTTCAACACCATTTTACATAGGAGACTCGAAAACAAGCTAGGCAGCCTGGGAGTGGACCCTAAGGTGGTAAACTGGGTAAGAAATTGGTTGGGAGATAGGTGACAGAGGGTGGTGGTAAATGGAGTTCACTCCGAGGAATGGAGGGTGACCAGCAGGGTGCCACAAGGATCAGTACTGGGACTGGTCCTCTTTTATGTCTTTATAAGCAACATTGCAGAGGGGTTAGAAGGGGAGGTATGCCTTTTTTGCAGATGACTCAAAGATCTGCAACAGGGTAGACACTCGGGGGGGGTGAGAAAGGATCTAAAAAAGCTTGATAACTGGTCAAGAGTGTGGCAACTAAGTTTCAATATGAAGAAGTGCAAAATCATACACTTGGTGCACAGAAACCTAGGGACAGAGTACAAATTGAGGGGGGTGGTACTGACAGTCACCAAACAGGAAAGAGAGCTGGGGGTTATCATATCTGATGACCTAAAGGTGGTCAAACAGTGTGACAAGGCAGTGGGGAGAGCGAATGTGATACTATGGTGCACAGAGAGGGTTATCACCAGCAGAAAGAAGAAGGTGGTGATACCACTGTACAAATCATTGGTGAGACCTCATCTACAGTGCTGTGTCCAGTTCTGGAGACCACATCTCTGGAAATACATAGAGATAGTAGAGGCAGTCCAGAGGAGGGAAACTAAAATGGTGCATGGTCTACACCAAAAGTCCTATGAGGAGTGACTGCAGCCCTCAGTGTGTACACCCTGGAGGAAAGGAGAGAAGGGGGGGGCATGACAGAGACTTTAGAATACCTCACAGGTATAAATAAGGTACAAGAGGGAACCACGTTTTAGAAAAAAATGTTCAAGAACAAGGGGTCATGCTATGAAGCTGGAGGGGGGGGGTAGACTCAGAAGAAACATGAGGAAGTACTTCTTCACAGAATGTGGTGGATGCATGCAACAGCCTCCCAGGGGAGCTGATGGGGCAAAAACTATAACGGGCTTCAAGAATGCATGGGATAGGCATAAAATAACTTTAGAGATTAGAAAAGGGAGGTAAAACTGGAGATCATGTAGGGTCTGCAGTATTACAGTAGGTAGTTGAAAAGGGAAGACTAGGTATGCCAAGTAGTCTATCTGCCATCAAACTCTATGTTTCTAAAACAAAACAAATGCCCTGCACCCATCTCCTTTCCATGGATTACTGGAAGGGAAGGGGGACGTGGGGCTGGAAATCTGCAACCATTTTAAAGTTGCTGCCTCTCAGGGATACAGCAGCCCTGGCCTAGCAGTATCATATCTCATAACCCACTGCTGCCACAGAGGTAATTGATTCATTTTGCCACCGGAAGCCCAGTTACAAAAAACCGTAAGAGCCAACAAATGGGAAAAACAGAGGGAAAATAATTTGTATATTGCATTAGAAGTGGAAAAGTTGTTGAAACAAATATTGCCAATTGCCTACTCCTAAAACTGGATTGAGGAATAAATAAATCCCAAAACGACAGTAGCATTTTATTCTTGAAACAGGGTGGTGCCTCACAGCTATAAAATAAGATCTTTAAGCAGTAGATAACACCAATAAATGACACATATCCACAGGTGAAATAAGCTTGCTATTCTTGCCTAGATAAAACAAGATGATCTGTCATAATATTCAACTGTTTTTCTCATCCAATATGAAAAAAATATTAGAAAACAATATTTTGGATAAAAAACAAGATTTTTTTTGTGAGGCAAAATATTTCAAATTGTCAAAATATTATTTTTTTGCAGTTTGTACTGCAGTGGGAATAGCTATGATTGTGTCCACTGTGATCTGGTGTCAAAAAGAATGCTGTCAAATCTCTAAGTTATTGATTTATGAGTAACATGCAGCCAGAGAGAAGCTGGCATTGGGTGTCATAGGGCTACTTGTAGTGATGCCAGCCAGAGGTTGGTGTGTACTGGATGCCCCGTAGCTACAGTACCACTGATAAAGTACAGCTCATACTGGGAGCTTTGTAGCTGTCTTTAATGAAAGGAGACTTGGAAGGGCTAACTGCAGTATCTGGTATATCTTGACCAAAGGCCAGCTTCGATTACAGGCAGTCAGAGGATACTCACCAGTGGCTTTTTTGGCTTCTTCTCCGATGAGGCTTACTTGTATGGATGTCTCATGCGGAAGCTGCTGAGCAGCCATAACTTACCCACAAATCAGCAGGTGTGCTTATGTTGTGATAGAGGATAGAGAATTATGCTGTCAGGCGTATTTTATTTTATTTATTTGTTTATTTGAAAGTTGGTAACCAGGAAAGGCACACTGAGCTGAGGCTCATTTCCAGGTGTGACCTGGGGGAAGGGGAATAAGTAGGAACAACTTACATAGCAAACATGGATACAAATTACATATCAAAAATATGGCTACAAAACAAATACAATGGTAGCAGCAAATGGAGTGGAAACATAAAATAGCAGCATGAATACAGCAATGATATGGTGGCTAGACGTAAGCGCAGCAGAGTGCACAGTGCATGTTGGGGCAGGGACTATGCTAAAGAGACTCAAATGAAGGGGAGCTGACAGGAGATGGTCAAGGATGAGGATATGAGATTAAGAAGGAAATGTATAGGAACAGGAGAGTGTAAGGAGTTCTCTTAGATGATATCTAAAGGCAGAGAGTGAGGGGGGAGAGGTGGAGGGGGGAAGGGAACAGATTCCAGAGGGTTGAGGCAGCGGGGCTAATGGGAGCAGAATCCAGAGGGAAAGGTGGTAGTAGGAGAAAGCAGCTTGGCCAGCAGATGAGTGAGTATGGGGAATGGAGAAGGTGTAGGAATCTCTGGAGTGGAGGGAGAAGGAAGAGGAGAAAACAGGGGAGGTGAGGGAGGATAGGTAGGGTGGAATGGGTCCAAGCCAATATTTGGTGAAGGAGGCACAGTGAGACAGGCGATGTGAAGGGAGGGGAAGGATGGAGAGGGAGGAATAAAGGGAACAGTGATGCGTGTGGAGGGGAGAGTTGGTGGCGAAATGGCATAAGGTTTTTCAGAGGGTATCCAGTTTGGTAATGGAGGAAGAAGGGGCAGTACCATAGACCATGTCAGCATGAAGATCAGGAGGACCATTTTTGTTACCAACTCCCAGCAGATCTGGAGAGGCACTCCTTGTTACGGTACAAGGCACCAGGTTTTGGGCAGAGGTTGGCATGACTGGTGCAGATGTGGATGGAGAAATCAAGCTTGCTGTCAAACAAGACTCCAAGGTACTTCAATGTGGGGACAGCTTCCAGAGGGGTGTCATCAATCATGGAGAAAGCAGGGGGACATGAGACCCTAGTCAGTTTCTGACTAGGTCCGAAGGCCATAGTGACAGTCTTCTTTGTGCTGACTCTGAGTTGGTTGGTGTGGAACTAATGCAGGACATTGTGGAAGTCCTTTTGGAGTGGAACTTCCACAGCTGAAGCTGAAGGGTTGGAGATATAAATGACCATATCATCCACATACAGTAAGATACGTGAAGAGACACTGGCAGAGGGGAGGTGATTTAGGAAAATGGAAAACAGAACAAGGCCCAGGATGGAGCCCTAAGGGACACCTACTATGATGGGGAGAATGAGGGACAGAACGCTACCCACTTGTACTGACTGCAGATGGCCCATGAAGTATGAGGGGAACCAGCCAACAGCGGATGCTGAGAGGCCTGCAGAGCCTGGATGTTCTAGGTGTGGTTAAAAATGATGGGGAAATGGGAGAGAACAGTGTCAATGTCTGTGGCAGAATAGACAGGTGACTAGTCAGAGGAAGCAAAGCCATGTAGGAGGGCATTTGAGTCCAGAGTCCTGAGTGACCTGAACCAAATCTACTTGGGTAGTCAAACAACCCAGACCAGACAAAGTCTAATGACCACTGATTCTGTTTTTATGTTAATGTGAACGGTTAACGAAAAAGAAGCTGAGTGCAGTTACATTATTTTATGGTTAAGCTGAAATGTGCCCACAAATAATGTCTTCCAAAGTCTCCCTATTACATTAGGAGCTCTTTGACTACTGCAGTTAATGCAAAAGGAAACATATTGATGAATTCTAACAGAAAAAAATTCCATTACATAGCACAGTAGAGTAGCTGATGTTACAGAACTTAATGTTCCAAGTTAATTCACCCCTTACCAAATGTGCATCATCAGCTTTTTACTATATGTGGGCCATTCGAGCCAAAGTTTTACAAATTTGAGAGGTAAACTTTATTTGTTAAGGAGTCATTAAACAGCCATTCCCTTTTAATTATTTTTGTTCCCTCCTTTTAACTATGGTAATTTGTTTTAAAAGACGGCTAGCCAACCAACATTAAATCTATTATATGGATAATGCTATGCAACAGTGTTCCGTTCCACTCTCCTTTCATCTTGTGTAGTATTTCAGTGTATAACTGTTGTAAATTACTGCTAAGTGCTTAAAGACAGTGGAAAGCTGCTTTATCAAATAAAAAAAAATACTAAAATAATTAACATGTATAGTGGAAATATTCTCTTAAGAATCCTATTGTGTTGTTTTGAGTAAATTAACTTGGTCATCTACTAATGCTTTTTATAGGGATCTTATGTGGCATTCTGAATTTTAAATACTTTCATAAAAGCACTTTTGTTTTACTTTTAAGAGTATCACCTGTCTGATAGATTCAGCACCCCCACCACACACATAAACATGCAAACATAAGACGCACTGTTTAGAAGGTCAGTGAGGGTAATGAACTGGCATACTGTATAGTGACTCCGTGACACTGTTGTACACAGGAACCCAAAAAGACACACACCTAAAGAACTACTACCAAATTTCATTATCCCACTAACCAAACTGGTTACATTTTTCTAGCATCATGATTCATGCAGTTCATTAAGGACTGTCAGATCATTAAGTGCCCATGGATTAAGAACATAGGGAACGCTACCTGACAGCAAAAAGACCAAGGTTCCAGCATGTGTATCTCCTGCCATCCAGGCAGATGCAGCATTCTGTAGCATGTGAAATATTCGTAGCCTTTGTTACATCGGAAGTGCTACCAGTAAATGTTATGATGCTACGGTGATGAGAACTGCCAGAAAAAGGCCCCTTGGCCAATTGTGTTTCACCAGTCCTAGCTAGCTAATTTTGAATGTATGAGCCCTGGTGGTTCTTCACTCCTCCTCTCCCACTTGATGTCATTTTTGCCAGGTCCATGAATCTCTCCCATTCCCACACTGTTTTTGCACGGATCATCTTTTTTAGTAGCTTATTCTGCTCCTCCATCACCCATTCTGTGAATAAAACCAAAAAACTTTCTGGTATCCCTCTTAAATTTGCCCCTGACAACTTCATGGAGTTACCCCTGGTGTTTGTGCTCCTTGTCAGTTTGAATGCTATCCAACTTGTTTACCCCATGGAGGTATTTCTATGTTTATATTTATGTCTCTGTCCTGACCCCTCTGTCCCTTCTCACCTCCAACATGTATATGCTTAGGTCCTTCAACCTCTCATGTAAGTCTTTTCTTGCTGTCCCTGGATCAAATTAGTTACTGTCCTCTGAACTGCCTCCACTCTGCCTCTGTTCTTTATTAAATGCAGTCTTCAAAATGTCACACAGTATTCCAGATGAGGACAAACCAATGACATATACAGTGGTAGAAGCACCTCTCTTCTCCAGGTGCTAATCCCTCTCTCTGTGTACCCCACCATTCTTTTTGCCCTTGCCAGTGGCAGAAACATCTGGGAATCTGAGACTAAGTAGGCCACCCTTTCTTTCCTGGAATATTAATTCTGTTAAAGAGAAAGCTCTTTGTGGCCTTCCCTTCTATAATAAATTAATTCATTAGTTACAAGACATTTACTCTTACAGACCATTGGAAGAAGACCCCATATATATTTTCATGGGAAGAACTTATGACTTCATTGACACAGCCTAACACTAAGGCTAAATAACCCCATTTTACACATTACTTAAGTGCCACAAAGACCTCCAACACCCACCAGGTAGACCACTCATGTCAGGCATTGATAGTTTATCTGAGAACATCTTGAAATATATTGACAGCTGTTTAAAATCTATAGTCACAAACCTACGTTCTTATTTAAGAGACACAATGTTGGCTCTGGAGGTCTTTGTCGACTTTAAATTGAATGTTAATTACAAGTGGCTAACCATAGATGTTTGTTCACTATATACTAGCATCAGACATCATTTAGGCATCCACAATGTGGTCTACCATTTAGATAAATGTCCTTCTTTACCAGTATCTAAACATTTAATTGTATAAGCATTTGATATGGCTTTTAACCAAAATTACTTTGCATTTGACTCCAGGTATGTCTTGCAGGTCTGTGGCACCACCATGGAGTCATTAATGGCCCCTTCCCGTGCCAAACTTTTTAATGGTTAGTGGGAGGAGAGAACCATATATGATCCCAGGATTAATCCATCCCTACATTACATAGCGTACCAGGGATGCTTTATTGATGATATTCTGGTGATCTGTGATGGCACTGAATAGGAAGCAGTAGCCTACATACAGTACATAAATGATAATGATGTGAATTTGAAATCCACATTCACATTTATTCCAAGTGAAATCATTTTCTTTGATGTTAAGCTCACTGTCTGCTCAGACAACAGAACACATATGGACGGTTACAAAAAGCCAACTTCAGAAAACACATATGTACTGTATCAGCAAAAAGTGTCCACCCACAACATGTGATTAAGGGAATGCCATGTTGTCAGTTCATTCTACACCATAGGAATTGTTTGGAACTGACCATGTTTGAAAAACAGGCAGAATTAAAGCAGAGTTTTTGGGCAAGAGATTCTATTTATACTGTGGTTGATGGATCCTATGCAAAAAGGCTGAATTGATCAGAACTTCTCGTTCCAAAAGAGAACCCACAGACTGATGATCACATAATTCATTTAATTATAACACTCTAACACCAACTATTAGGAACAAAGTTAAACATTTCTGGCACATTTTTAAAACAGACCCAGATTTGTAGAATACTGTAGAGAAAATACCAAGAATTGTATATAAGAGGGGCACTACTTTAAATTATGTGATCTGCAGCCACTTTTGCCAGGCTAAGATAAGCCCCAAATATTAGTTTGTACCCTTTATTGCTTCCTCCAGCTGGGTTCTATTGTTGTAGCTCGCGTAGCATTAGCCAATATGATGTGCAAAATAAGGGATTTGCCAGCCCAAAAAATTGAAAATCTTTTGAAATATGGCATTTCATTAATTGTTTTACACAGTTTGTGGTTTATGTACTCTGGTATTATTGCCCTGCCATCTATATTGGCAGGACAGTATGTCCACTGAAAGAAAGGATTCAGGAACACTTATGGAGTATCATGAATAAGAGAGGTGATACTCCAGTAGGGCTACACTGGCTGATGAAACATCAAGACAACCCAAATGGTTTCCATTTCATGGGTTTACAAAATATACTGGTAAACAATGGGGGGAGGGGGCAGAGTTAAAAGTGTGTTACATACTTAAGGATGCTTAATTAATAAAAGATCATATATGGAAAACAAAGAAACAAACAAATAAAACAGCATCCCTGAGGACCGGGAATCTTTCAAAAATTAAGAAATCAATGTAAAATATCTATTAAAAGGGCAAAATTATTATACTACAGAAATAAGACTAATAATACTACACACTCCAAAGTTCACTGGAATGTACTACATGACTTAAAAAACAGAGAAATCTCTGCCTTAAATGGATAAACAACAGAGGTGAGGGAACTCTTGGTCTTAAACAGATAAACAATAAAGGTGAATTTATTTCCCCAAGTTTAGATGCTGACACCTTGAATAAATACTTATGTACATTACTGGACGTTCAGGTTCCTAAAGTTAATCAAAATAAAACTTTTGTGGAGGACAAAATTATATATCATCGATGTCACTAATAATATCCCTAGCTTTTACTTCAGAAAAATAATAACCTTAAGAGGGGAATCTTGAAGTTAAAAAACTTAATACTAACAAATCTCGAGACTTGAACAATATGAAAATCAAATTTCTAAAAGATGCAATAAATGTAAAATTGTTCCTGTTATAACTACATTTTCAATCATAGCATTCTGGAAGGCATTTTCCCCCCAAATTGGAAATGTGGTAAGGTGGTGCCCACTTGTAAGGGGCCCATTGCCTCTTGCTCATTTTGTGTAAGCTAATGGAACAAATGGTGTACACACAGCTGTATGAATACTTGGAGAAGTACTCAAAGCTGACTGTCTGCAATTTGGGCATAGGACAGTTTTTTTATATGGACACAGTGCTCCTGGACTTTGTGGACTTAGTTTTTGTTGACCAGGAAAGAAGGACTAGACAATTCTGTCTATTTTCAGCCTCATCTTGGGGAAGGGGGATACAGATGGATGCCAACTGACACGGAACCAGATTAAGCTGTTAATCTTGGACTTTGCTGCAAGTTCACTGGATGGGGGATAGTTTGGGGGCATGGTGTTCATCAACCTGTGCAATGCTTTTGATATGGTCGGTCACAACATTTTAACAGCTAAGCTGAGGAAAATGGGACTGGCTGCTGGTCCTATCATCTAGTTCTCTTTGTATTTAAACAATAGGAAGCAGTGTCCTGCTGTGGATAGACATTTGTCAAGAATGGGTGGCTTAGAAAGAAATGTACTTCATGGGTTAATTATTGGACCCCTGTTGTTCCTATTTTAATACTCTGCCACAGTTTATAAAAAGTACAGCAGTCAGGTGGCATGCAGACAATACTATTATCTTAGCAACAGCAAAATGCTATTTGGAAGTGGAGGCTAAATTCCAAACAGATTTCATATTTTTTAAAGACTGGTTAAGTGAATCTAAATAAGCCTTGAGTACTAAAAAACTCAAGTAATATCCTTCCACAGCGAGCACACTAAGCGTAAAGGCAATAAAGAAATAAACATCTTAACTGCAGAAGAACAGAAATTGGTTGTAACTGAACATTATAAGTACTTGGGTATAACCTTGGACAATTCACTTACTTTTGATGTCCACATCAATAATGTAACTAGAAAAGTGAGTTCTAGAATAGGGGCTCTGAGAAGTTCTACATCCATATTATCTTATAAGATATGAAGCATAATTTCTACTTAATTAATTTTGCTCGTTCTTGAATATGGTATTATGAGTTATAGCTATGCAAATCAACAGAATTTAGAAAAACTAAATGTTTCTTAAAATTGATTGGCCCAATTTGTCTTAAGATGTCACTTCACTACCCATCATTGTATAATATTTCAGCAGTTAAAGTGGGACATTTTTGAATTAAGACAAAGGAAACCATGGTTAATATTAGTTTATAAAATAAAACAAGGCCTAGTTAAGGAAAAGCTGAGATTAGCATTGGACCAGAACATTATTATCCCTTAAGGGATGTTGTTCATAGAGGATAACCAGCTTCCAAAATTTTGTTTTGTTTCATTTCATAATTGAGATTGCTAGTTAGGGACCTGGTCTGTGTATTAATGCAGACATTATTGCACTGTGACTTATGACTCCTTCTACCTCTTTCTGTTACTACGGTGGTCACTAGTGATTGTCTGTCTAGATTGTGTACTCTATTGTAAAACAGCTCAATTTGTCCTGATTGTATTAACCTAAGTCCTCGACTCTTTGTATGTTGCAATGTGATCAATTACCTTTTTCATTCTCTATAAAATGTCTGTGTACCATTACCTGTAATTAATTCTGGGTCACCCCTGAAAAAGGGACTGTAATGGTTTCAGTGGGCCCAGCCAGTAACCAAAATTAGATAAATAAATAAATACATTTCATTTAGTTTTTATTTTATACTGAATGGCTTGTGAGCAAAATGCCACCCACTGGTGTCTCCCATGGTCCCCTTTGTATTTTATTTCAATATATTCGTTTTCCTGGGGAATGTACCACTACCGGAAAATAGCAATCAAGTCAAAAAGAGTTTGTGGCACTCAATTGCGTAATAAAAAACAAATCCTTCTTCAATCTTTAAATAATCCAGTTTGCTTTATTTTTCTTTCACAGTTCCAGCGCTCTGTGAAAATTGTCATGTAGTTATGTTTCAGAACAATCTTGTTCCTTCCTTAAACTATTAAATGAGCTGCTGTCTTTACTTATATTTGCACTCAATCTTGAATTAAGTTTCAATCTTGTAATGAACTGTATAATGTAAAACAAAAGGAAATGTATATTATTTTTCCTTTTTACCTTGATTCTACTAATTTGTAATAAAAGAAAATGAATATTTTTCAAAATCAGATTTGCAGGGGGAACATACCTGCTTCCTTAAAACTATATGTGTGCCTGGAGCATCATTCATGTTATTCTATATAATTTCCCCTCAAATATATAGGTCCTGCAAAACAGTGGCAACCTTTTTAGATTTCGGTTTAACAGCTCTTTAAATAAAAACTTCTCTAAATTTATGTTATTATTATACCTTCCATATATTCAAACAAATTTAGGTTCTGGCTTTATAGCTTGCATAGTGTCTGAATGTTTTCTTATCTCTAAATATAACAGTGCATTGTTCAGTTTAGTACCATCCGCCTTAGTCTTTCCAAAGTAAACCATTTAAATGCTAAGTTAATAAAAATCTCTTACATCACCTTCCCTAGGGTAAATAATCTTTCTTGGAAGGATTCCTGTGCCAAGGGGAACTCCTTGTGGCATGTATTAAAGTTTTATCTGTGCCACTGTGGCTTTTTTTTGTATGATCCACCACTAAAGTGTGGGGGAAGGAAAAGGGAAGAGAGGGAAGAGTAGCAGCAGGAGAATACCCAGAATGCAGGCTCACACTTTAATAACAGTTGTATAATCAACGGGTGGAATGTCCATGTAAAGCGACATTCCTAATGAAAAAAAAGCGTTAATGCAGGTAAGACATTCCTGAGGGGAAAAAGCATTAGTGCAGGTAAATAGTACCATGGCAACAGGTGCATAAGAGGCAGGTACAATGAGATATTAACTGCAAACAGTTAAATCAGAAAATGAATTAGAACCAACACATTTCACGGAGTCCGGTAACAAAAGTTCAAGACCTCTGTCAACTTTTCTGGTCAGTGGGAATGGAGGCATGCATGGATTGCACTAGTTCCTGACAGGAGGAGGTCAGGTCATTAAAAGCGACCCAGGAGTTCTGCCCACTATCAAATCCATGCCACTTTACTCTGTAAGTCCAGGATCCATTGACAAACTTCTTTCTTAAGATCTTCTCGATCTGGTACACTGTGGTGTGTAGAAGAGAGTGTCCTGAGAAGAAGAAGAAGAAAGTGGAGAAGAAGAGGAAGTCCCAGGCAAATGATCTGGTAAAACGGAATCTGGCTGGAGAGTGTCAAGAGCGAGAGAGCTGTAGGAACTAGTTGCACGTTGTCCAGAGGGATCTCTGCTTCAGAGAGGATGGCAGGCTCAAGGGCAGCTTCATTTCTGGGAGGACTGAGGTTATCTGGAAGGTTGTTATTCAGGTACCCATGCTTTAGTTGGTTTATATGGACTTTGTTGTGTACCAGCTTGCCATCCTACTTGCGTCGCAGACAAACATGGACCGGAGGAAGCTTTTCTACAATGTAGAAAGGACCAGTCCAGGGGTAAAGCAGTTTCTTGGTGGCACCTGGAACAAGAACAGGTCAGTACAAATAAACAATGTCCCCAACAGAGAATGAAGACTCATGCCCCTTGGCTGCAGACATTTTTTTCATTGCCGATTTTCTCTGACCCAATGTGGTGATTGCAAGTAGTCGGGCAAGTTTCAACTGTTCCAGAAGAGGGATAATGAAAGAAGAATCTGACTTGGGCACCTCTAGCAGTGAGAATTCCCTGTCCAGTGGAGTTCTTGGATGATGTCCATGGACTAAGAAGAAGGAGGTGTATTCTGTGCTGTCGACACAAGGGTTGGTATTGTATGCAAACTGCACAAAGGGAACAAACCAGTCCCAGGTGTCGTGAGTCTCATCCAGATACTTGGAGACTGTGCCGAGAATGGTGGACATAATTATTTCTCTCTGTCCATTGCACTGTGGATGGTAACTTGTGGTATGTGTCTTGTTTATGTCAAGAAGTTTTCAAGTTTCTCAGACAATGGTGGACAGGTAGTTAGTGCCTCTATCTGAATGTAGGTACGATGGGGTACCGTGATGACAAATGACTGTAGTGAGAAAGGCACTTGCCACAGTGGAGGCTTTAATGTCTCTTAGGGGGATGAGTTCCAAATACTTTTTCAGGTAGTCCACAAAAACAAGGATGTATTTGTTACCAGAGTCAGAGCATGTTGGCAAGGGCCCAAGAATGTCAGTGCTGACTCTTTGGAATGGTTCAGTGGCTACAGGCATGGGGATGATGTGTGCCTTTGTTGGTTTGGTAGGAGGCTTTCTCTGGGAGCAGGGCTGGCAGGATTTTATGAACTGGACAATGTCCCTGTTCATGTGTGGCCAGAAAAAGTGAAGCCTTGTCTTTTCAAGAGTTCTGTGTATTCCCATATGACCTCCCAAAAGTGGAGAGGCATGAGTGAAGAGAAGAACTTGAGGGACAAGAGAGGCTGGCACAACTCGCTGTACGTGAGTTCTATCCGTGCGATGACCCTTGCCTTCCTTCGTCCAAATGTGAAAGAGCGCTCCGTCATTGAGGAAGTACTGTGACACAAGGAGAAGTACATCCTGGCAATGTTGCAGTAAAGTTCCAGACTCTAAGTAAGATAGTATTTCTGTGAATTGAGGATCTGCTCTTTGTTGCATTTTAACAGTTGCCAGGGATAAATCAGATGTAAAGGAGATGAGAAGCTCTTTGGCTGCTTGCAGTAACTGAGGATTTGTGTGTCTCTCTGTAGAAGCAGTAGGGAGCAGCAAAGCAACCTGAGGTGCTGTAGAAGTGTCCACAGGAAGCACATCTGTGGCATGGAAGGGAAGAGCTTGTAAGCAGGATTCTTCATCTGTTGAGGAGGATGCAGAGGGATATCGTCTCCGGCTTACACCATCAGCATTTGAGTGAACTCGTCCTGGTCTGTATTGAATTTCATAGTTGTAGGATTGCAGCATAGAGATCCATTGGATGAATTTGCCTACTGGCTCCTTCATTTCAAATAACCATTGGAGGGCAGAGTGATCAACGATAGCTGTAAAGGAGGAGTAGCGAAGGTAGCAGTCATATTTCTTCACGGCAAATACCATGGCTAGAAATTCTTTCTCTGTGATGCCATAGTTCTGCTCAGCTGAGGAAAGAGAGCGCCCAGCATAGGAGACAATTCATTCTGTTCCATCTTGAATTTGACAGAGCACAGCTCCTACTGCAAAGGAACTAGCATCTGAGTAGAGCTTGAATGGTTGGTCGAACCTTGGGTAGGCCAATACTGGAGAAGAGATTAGGTTTTGTTCTAAGGTGTCAAAGGCCTCTTTACATTCAGAAGTCCAAATATAGTCACATCCCTTTTTGGTGGGGGCGTACAGTGGAGCTGCAATCTTGGCATAGTTGCAAATGAACTTCCAGAAGTAGCCAGACAAGCCCAGGAAAGCTTGAAGGTCTTTGAGATTGTTAGGCTCTGGATAGTCTTTGACTGCTGACAGCTTGTCTGGATCTGGAGAGATGCCTTGAGAACTAACCACATGTCCCAGGTAATGAATTTGATGCTGTGCAAAACAACACTTTTCAGGGTGAAGCTTGAGATTGGCTTGTCTGAGATGTTCGAACACTTCTTGGAGATGTTGGAGGTTCTTTGGCAAAGTTCTACTGAAGACTATCACATCACCCAGGTAGACTAGGCAAGATTTCCAAGACAACCCATGTAGTACGGCTTCCATAACACGTTGAAATGTGGCTGTACTGTTCCAAAGACCCATAGGCATATGTTTGAACTGGAAAAGTCCCAAGTGGCAGTGCTATGCTGTGTATGGACAAGAAGCTGGATCAATGGAAACTTGATAGAACCCACTCTGAAGGTCTAGAGTGGTGAAGTAAGCAGGACTGGCTGCAACAAGACTCTCTAAAGCATCTTCGGTTGTAGGCAAGGGATGAGCATCCTGCATCGTGTAGGCATTGAGTTTTCTGTAGTCTACCACAAAACGATACCCTTTGTCCTTTTTTACCACCAGCAAGCAAGGTGCACCCCAGGGGCTAGTAGATTCTTCGACTATGTCTTGGTCAAGCATGTCTTTATGTCCTCGAGGACTTGTTTCTGTTTATGTCCCACTTTGTAGGCTCGCTGATGGATTGGTTTCTGGTTGGGATGTACTTCGATGGTGTGTTGCAGAATATCACAGCATCCAAGCTTGTTATCTGAGCCAACAAAGACATCCGGGTAATTTTCCAGGAATTTCAAAAGTTGTTGCTTTTCTGTTGGAGATACTGGAAGTTTGGAAGAGGATAGTCGCTGACTGAGAGGTAACTATGTTGAAGTTGGAGTGGTCGTGATAGTATTGACAGGAGTAGAGTTGGTGGAACCAGGCTGAGGTTCTTGCATGAGATGGAGCTGGTCCCCTGAAGACAAGCAGACAAAATTTCCAATGTTGGCACCCTTTGAAAGGACTGCTGGCTCATCTGTGAAGTTGCAGCATTTTTGGAAGACTGCACCATCTTGCACCGCCGATAAGGTATTTCCTGGAAGGAGACCTGAGGAATGCAGCGTGGGTGATCCTGTGACGATGTCAACAACACCGTGTGGAAGTGGTTCACCTAGAATCTTGGCAATCAAAACCATTTCCGAATGAGGAGGCACAGTGACTGAGTCTATAGCTGCGAGTTGCCTCCGAAGATCCAGCGACAGTTTGCTTGAGGCAAAGTCTAGGATGGCTTTGTGAGCTTTGAGAAAGTCCAGGCCTAGAATTATTGCAGGTTGAAGATCAGGCACTATGTAAAACTTGACAGTAGCTTGCTGTGCGCCAAAGTGGAGCTTGAGATGGACCATGCCAGTGATAGGTACTGTATCTGTACTTGCTGTGATAATGTACTTTATGTTGGCTGGAGAGACATTAGGTATGTGATGAATAGCTTGGTTGTCCAGAATACTGCTGTTGATAACTGATATTTCTGCTCCAGTGTCAACCAAGGCATGCGTAGACCAATTTCCGATGGTTATAGGTACATAGTTTGCTAGGAGAAGTGATCAGATGACAGGTACCTTTGCCCCTGGAAGTGAGAGTGTGCCAGAGTTCGCAGTTGGAGGAAGTGTTTTGTTTGAATTGCGAGAGTCAGAGGGGTGGTCGGTTGCTGTGTTCCCCTGGTCCTGGGAGTTGTTGTGGTTATCTTGCTGATTGTGCAGTGGTGGGTGCCTGTGGTTCTCTTGATTCTGTAGTGCTTTAGCTTTTGGCAGACAGCGTCTGTATGTCCCCTGAATCCACACCACAGGCAGATCACTGATTCTTGTGAAGGTGGAGGTGGATGAGGTCGCTGTCGAAATGGATGAAGGACATTGACAGAGGTAGTAGAAGAAGCAGTTGAGCTGTGGTGCAGAGTATTGATACTTGTAGTGAGCATCTCTATCATTGATTGTTGCTGCTGGACACATTTTGCGAGTGTGGCTAACTGCGACGACTGAGGTGCTTGTACACTGGTAGCCTGAGACATTGCTATGGATTGTTGTGCAAGTCATGCTGCTTGGATTGTGTCCATCCAGGTTGCTGGTTTCTGCTGGATTACATAAAGACAGAGTTGAGGAAGCAGTCCCGAACAAATATTGTGATTTGTTCTTTCTCAGGTTTCTGTAAGCATTTGCAGTGAGACTCAGTGTCCACTATGAAGGCTTCAAGAGATTTGGTGGGTTGCATTGTACATTCCCACAGCTTTTGCTCCAATAACCAGGGTGGGTGTGCTTGGAGAAAATGGGCTTTGAAGGTTGTGTACAGTGTGGCAGTATCTCCTTTGACTTGGTCTGGAAGTGCGTTGAACCAGGAAATGGCAGTCCCTCTCAGAAGCAAGTGCAAGGCATTGGAAATACACACTGGATCAGTCCAACCATGCAAGGAAATCCAGGCTTGGAATTGTTCCAGCCAGTCGGCAGTGTCTTCATGAGGCAAGGCTGAGAAGGGTACTGGTTGTAGGCTGGTATGGACTGTGGACTGTGGTGAAATGGCTTTAATGTAGGCCAGGTTGTCTTGAATAGCTTGCATAGCTGGTGCTCCTTGAGCCGAAATAGAAGACTGAATGTCATGGAGGATTGTTTCGATTTTGTAGCCCCACACCCTAGAGGTGGGTGAAGGTAAGACTCCGGATGCTCTGTCGCCCATATCTGTGTTGGCATCAGACATTGTGGTTGGAGATGAGCTTCGTTTCACTGAGCGAAGGTCGTACGGGTGAGAAGGAGTTGCCGTCATGCAGGAAACAGGATGTTGTGTCGTAGATGAAGTGTCAAGCAAAGTTTATTTTTGTAGATAAAAGTACACATTTTTTTTGTAGCAAAGTTCATCAATGACGTCTTAATAAAGAATTCCCACTCAATTCTGTGTTGTTTGTTATTTAAATAAAGGTTTTGTTGCAAAAATCAGCTTTTCGTTACAGTGTCCATTCATTTCAATAGGACTCCAATGGATTTTAATGGCGTGAGGTCAATCTGTGCCCTTCACAAGATGGCCTCCGAACTGTGACATGCAGTTCCTGTGGGATTTGACTGTGCTGACTGTAGCAAGATGGCTGCCAGCAACGGGGGTCAAGGTTCACTTCCTTCCTTGTTGTTTTGCTCTGCTCAAGATGGAGGATCCTTGCCACGAGACTGACTGGCTGCTCAGCAATGTTCAAAATGGTGATTGCCGCCCTGATCCCCTTCTTTCCCAGCAGAAAATGGTGGGAGTTTTGTGGTGAGTGAAGGTACTGGGGAATTTTATATTTATGAGACTGCTCTCCGTTGTGTTTAAAATGAGCTTGTGCTTTATTTTTCTGTTGTCTCCTAGGATTTGTACTATAATTATTTATTTCTTTGTCCAAGGTTTTGTTTATTGCTGTGCTCCATTTTTTTTCCTCTGTTTGCCACTCAGAGCTGTCCTGTATATAATTATTCTTCATTTTCTGCCTCCAGGTTTGTGCTGTGTGCCCCCAGAACTGTCTGTTGAATGCCCCCCTTTTTTCTGTTCCTGTATTTATTTATCGATTCCTGCAGCTCTGCAGCATTTACTTTACTTTTTTTTATTTTGTTTATGTATTCATTTCACTGGCCTCCTGCAGTTACCGTCCATTTGTGTAGGTGGCTGAGTAAGCCCAGAGACTCCAGGAACGAAAGGGAAGCTGCGGTTTGTGAGGTGTTGCAGAGCGGGTGGTGAGCGCATGTAGAGCTGCAGCCTGAGGCTCCCTGCTTGTCCAGCTCTGTTGCTTGTTTGGTCCTTTATGTGGAGCGCCCCATGTGTATGTATTTTATTTTGTGAGGGCCCTATGAAGCATGGCAGATTGCCAGGTGGCCCTGAGCTGCGATATTTGTGGGGAATGGCGCTTCTGTTGTGAGGGCAGGAAAGGAGGCTTGTTGCTGTGGTTGTGCTGCAGGAGCAGAGCTGGAGAGCACTGAGCAGATGCTCCGGTTTGTAGGACTGGTTGTTCAGGAGGAGCGGAGGTTACATGCTGTATGTTTGTAGGCTGGTGAGTCGGGGAGTGAGCATAGTCACAGGCTTGAGCTATTTTTCTTTAGACCCTGTAGAGAAGTGTTCCATATGGCTGCAGAGATGGGCAGAGCAGATCTCCACTTGCGAGGAGGGTAGAGGACCAAGCGGCTTGCTGGAGGAAGGTCCCGTATGCTGCTGGAGCAAAGGAGAGCGGTGGCAGTTCATGAGGGCTGAGCAGCATGCAGAGCTGTAGAGGTAGGCCCTCAGGTAACTAGGCCACTTTTGGGTTGGGAGCTGCAGTTTGCAGAGCAGGCTGAGCCACGGTGGTGGTAGGTAAGTAGCGGCACCAGCTAAATGTTCCCTCGAGGCAGTCAGGAGTGAATGAAACTGAGTGCATTGTACAGCATATAGAGATTGATTAATAATGGCTTGGTAGCTGCAGTCTTTCGTTTTGAGAGGCACTATGTTTGCTGACTGCATTTGGGAGGTCTTTTTCAGGTCTAGAAAGGGAGACTGCATGACAAGCAGAGTAGTTTAAAATGAGCCCTGCCAGGAGGGGGGGGTTACAGTTTGCAGCTCCTTGGTGCACAGGCTTGGAAAAAATAACTTGCTGAAAGTCCATTTGTTTAGCTGGCTAGCAATGTTGAACAAATTTTTTTTTTCTTCATCACAGTCACGATGTTAGGGGAGGGCTGCAGGCTGCTGTATAATACAGGAGACAGTTCATTTTTTGTTTCTGTATGCAGCTGTTTGTAAAATATTCACGCAGGTCAAACATTCTCGGGTAATGACTTGGGGTAACCAGTGACGCAGGCAAGCGAGATGGGGGTCTGGACAGAAGAAGGGCCGCATTCTCTACCATGTGTGGCATTTTTTAGGATGGTCCACCACTAAAAGACCCCTTACCTTCTCTGTCATCTGCCAGACCCTTCGATTGCTGCTGGTGAGGACCCCATCTGGACCACGCGAATAACTAGTCAGACAGATAAAATAAAGACTAAGGCAGGTTTATTTGCTGTACTGCACATGTTCTCTTCATGAGGTCTAGCCCCCAGACTGACAAATCTCTGACTGACAGGCCAACATGGCACTGCCAGGCAGTGCAACAATTAGATACATGCAAGTTCTAACTGCTCTTAAAGGGGCAGCAGCTTAACATTAAGCCCGATGCTTAACGTGTGCTTCACACCACCTTTACTCCAGGATGCCAGCATTGTGAACTGAATGCCTCCTTCTTTCTGAAGGATTCAGAAGGGGCTGGGCCAAGGGTGAACACACTCACTCGCGCATGTGTGATAGCGTCACCTAGTGATGCAAAATGCTCATTGTCGCAAGCATCCAGTTACAATAAACACAAAAATATATAGAATAATGCAAACATTTACATAGCATATGTACAACTAATAAAATTAATTAAAACGCTTACGTACAGATTTGGTAAGTACTGTAAGCAACTTTTGAGGAACCTTTTAAATGCGGAAATCATAGTACAACTGACAGTGGAATCTGGCAAATTGTTATAAAGTTTTGTAGCCAAAAATGCGATAGAGTTTTGTTCCAACTCAGTATGGAAAAATGGAACCTGAAAAGAATATCTGTTTTGCAACCTAGCTGAAACAACATTAGACATTTTTGGAAACAGATTAACAGTACAATTTGGTAAGAGATCCAAGTGAATTTTGTGTAGAAATAACAATGATCTAAATTAAATTTGTCAACCAGGGAAAGACAACAAGAAGACCTATAAAGGTCACAACGATGTGTTGTTCTCGAAAGTCCAGTTGCAAAATGGATAATGTTATGAAAAGTGGATTTAAGTTTATTAAGTATCCTTTCTGTTGTAAATAAGTAGATTATAGAGCCACAGTCAATCAGAGAAAATAGAAAGCTATGTATCAAAATTAACCTAGTCTCGGTTGTTAAGTATTTATTCAATCGAAATAACATCCCCAGCTGCTGATGTAATTTACCAATTAAATTGATAACCTGTTGTTCAAAGGACAAATGACAATCTAGGATTAAACCAAAGTATTTAAAATCTGAAACCTTTTCTATCAAATTACCAGCATTATCAAAAAATGAGAAATCTGTGACAGTAGCTTTTCTAGGGCTTGAAAAAAGCATAACTTTTGTGTTAAGAGAATTGAGTACTAATCTATGAGAATTAAACCAGGTGTGTAATATGCCAAAATCCTTCTGAAGGTTTTTCTCCAGGGTTGAAATTACATTGCTAGTACAAAACAAAATGCATCATCGGCATAAAAGATTAATTCTGAACTATCACAAATATCAGAAAGGGAATTAATAAAAAGTGAAAATAAAAAGGGACTGAGAAAGGACCCCTGAGGGACTCCACATCCCAGTAAATATTCATTTGAATAAGAACCATTAACGAAAGTCTTTTGTGTCCTGTTCTGTAGACAATTCTCAAGCCATAAAATTGCTTCAGTAGAAAAGATAACCTTAGACAGCATCTTGAGCATCACCTTATGGTCCACCAAGTCAAATGCCACGGTGAGGTCCACGAAAGCAGATGCTACATATTTGCCCTCATTGAGGGCTTTATTTATTTAATTAATTTTTGTTAACCGGGTAAGTACACTAGCCATAAAATGACTATTTTTAGGCACGACCTGGGAGAGTACAACAAAAAGAGAACAGTTGAACAACAGCAACATGGATGTAGCACTGTTAGTCAAGAATGGCATGGGTATTGGAGGGGGTAGAGGAGGCAGAGGGGAACGTGGAGGCTATTTGGGTCACCTTGCTGATGCAGGGGGGTAAGATAGTAAAGGTCGGAGTGGTATACAGACCACCAGCACTGGCGGAGGTCCTGGAAGAAAGTTTGGTGGCAAATCTCGAGGGACTCTGTAGATTGGGAAAGGGAAGGGTAGTGGTAATGGGGGACCTCAACATGCCAGGAACAGACTCGGGGACTATGACGTCACCAGTGGCCAGAGAGCAGAGGCTGCTGGATGTCTTCCAGGATGCATTTCTGACACAACAGGTGGGTGAGTCAACTAGGGAGGCCCGGACACTGGACATTGTCCTGGCGGACAGTGATCAGATAAGGGGCCTAGAGCCTAAGGTGAAGGACCCATTGGCGGGGAGTGATTACGCCACAGTCTGGTACTTCCTGGACCACGAGAAGGATCCTTAAAGATCGTCTGGACAGGATAAGGCTGGATATGGATGCTGACAGCAGGCGGGGGATCATTAGGAGGAGAATACAGGAGGTTACCAGATCCTGCGCAAGGGAAAGGCGTAAGTTTGGTAAGGCCAGAAAACCCTGCTGGTGGACCCGGGAGGTACAGGAGGTGGTGAGGGAAAAGAAGGCAACCTATAGGCGCTTCAAGTGCTCAAGGAGTGAAAGGTATCAGGAGGAATATGAGCTAACAGCCGAAAGAGTCACCAGGGTGGTGAGAGCAGCTAAGGCAAAAAAGGAGCAGTCCTTGGCCAGTGGGATCTGGAGGGGGTACAAGTGGTTCTTTAGCTACATAGGAGGAAAAAAGGAAAGTAAAAGGGCAGATCAGCAAGATAAGGATAGGGATGGTTGGGCACAGGAGGCGGGGTAACAGGCAGAAGTCCTAAATGAGTACTTTGCCTCAGCTTTTACCAGGGGGGATGGAGGGGCTATGTCTTGTGAGGGGAGTGGGGGTAAACCGGAGCAAGGGTGGGACCAGTAGAGACCAGGGGCCTTGATGGATCTGGGGAAAGGGAGTGGCCACCACAGGCAGGTGGGTACCCAGCAGTTCAGGGTGAAAAGGGGGAGGATGTGGAGGCTGAAATCTCAGTAGAGAGAGTAAGGGAAGCCCTCAGGTCCCTTTGGATGGAGAAAGCACCTGGGCCAGATGAGATACATCCCAGGGTGCTGAGGGGACTGGAGTATGTTCTGGCAGTCCCCCTAGTGGAGCTTTTCAACATCTCTTTGAGGAGTGGGTGGGTGCCCCAAGACTGGAGGTTAGCCCATGTCTTGCTGATCCAAGGGGATCAAAAGAGGCGAAGTACAGGCCGTTAGTCTGACGTCGATTGGTTGGCAAAGTGATGGAGGGTATTGTCAAGGAAAGGCTAGGGAGTTACTGAAGCAAACTGGGTACTTGGACGATAGGCAGCATGGCTTTGTCATGGGAAGATCATGCCAGACAAACCTTGCTGAGTTCTATGGCTGGGTGATGAGGGCCCTGGACCAGGGTAGGCCAGTGGACGTCCTCTTTCTGGACTTTAGTAAGGTGTTTGATTCGATACCCCACAGTGGCCTGCTGGCTAAGCTGAAGGAAATGGGGGTAGGGAGACAGTTGTTAAGATGGATAGGAAATTGACTCTCTGAACATACTCAGAGGGTGGTGGTTGGAGGGTTAGCCTCATCCCCAAGGTGGGTTGCCAGTGAGGTTCCCATGGGGTCAGTGCTGGGGCCACTCCTGTTCAATGCCTATATCTCAGACATCAGGAAGGGGATCAGGAGTGAGATGAGTCTCTCTGCAGATGACTCAGAGCTGGGTGCAGTGGTGGATGGGGAGCAGGGGAGGGTGGCCTTGCAGGAAGACCTGGAGGCTCTGGAAAGGTGGTCGGGAAAATAGAAACTAAAATTAAATGCGGGGAATTGCAAGGTTCTGCACCTGGGAGTCAGAAATCCAGGCCAGGGGCATATCCTGGGAGGAGACATGATTCAAGTGATGGAGGGTGAGAGGGACCTGTGGGTAGTGGTAGATGTCAAAATGAACAACTCAGAGACCTGTAAGAGGGCAGCGACAAGGGAAAATAGTATGCTGGGATGCATCGCCAGGGGGATTACCTCCAGAAAGGCAGAAGTGATTCTTCCAGTGTACAACTGCTTGGTTAGGCCACATCTCAAGTATTGTGTACAGTTTTGGAGACCACATTTAAAGAGGGACATTACACTCCTAGAGAGGGTCCAAAAGAGGGCAACCAAAATGATCTGGGGCCTGGGGGAGAGGACCTATGAGGAGAGACTTAAGGAGCTTGACATGTACACCCTGGAGGAGAGGAGGGACAGGTGGGACATGATAGAGGTCTTTAAGTATGTGAAAGGGATCAAAAAAGTAGGCCCAGTCAGGGTGATCCAAAGGAAGGAGGTTAGAGAGGTCATGGTTGTAAGCTGGAAGGGGGCAGACTCAGAGGGGAGAGGAGGATATGTTATTTCACTGAAAGGGTGGTGGAACCATGGAATGCATTGCCCAGGGAGCTGGTAGAGGCAGAGACTGTGGACGGGTTTAAGAGGGGGATGGGACAGCTACAAGGGGAGGGTAAATCTGACCAGGCCCAATACAGGTGGAACATCTGGGACTGGGGACAGTATAACCCAAGGGGGAGCGGGGACACCAAAATCGGCTCTTAGTGCAGGTGCTGAAAATCGAGCAGACTCGAGAGACCATTAGGCCTATTCTGCTGGCATTTTAGTATGTTGGTATTTGCACATGCATTATCAACTGATGTATGGGTATGTGTGCAGATGGGGTGGAGGGGAGAGCAGGGCAGTGGCATGATGATAAGAGAGGATGGACGGGCAATAGAAAAGGACAGTGGTCACAGGGGGTGGGTGGAAGCACAGGTAAATCAGTGGGGTGTAACAGTTGTGGAGCTATGGGGTACAAGGCTATGCTGTGGCAAGTGGGGTTTTGTCCAGTTTGTAGAAGATTGTCTCAGCTTGAGACAGAAATAATCAGGCTGAAAAGGGAGTTGGTGGATAGGAGCATGGGGAGGAATTATGGGTGAGGGAAATATATTTGGGGGTATCAATCAAGTGAGGGTGGATGGGCAGATATATCAGGAGGGGCAGGAGTCACTTCTAGAGTGAGAGATAGACCAGATTGCTGGAGGGAATGGGGATGGTGGGAGGAGTGTATAAATAGGAGTGGGGAGGAGGAGAAGGCAGCAAGAAAGGAGGAAACAAGGTATGGGTGTGGTCAAGGTTGTTGGAGGAAAGATGGATGGCAGGTGGTGGGCAGGAGAAAGAGTGGGGAAGGGGGGATTTACAAAGGGATACAGAAGTCATGGGGTAGGCACTGGGACTACGGGTAGGGTGCAAAATAGGTATGCTACCTTAAGAAATCTAAAGGATGCAGACAATCAGGAAGGGGCTGGGGACATGGGGGATAAGAACAGTATGGAGGAGGTGAGGATAAGTTGGGAGGGGAAAAAAGGAACCCAGGGCAGGAGACTGATGTGGGGAGGGGGGAAGAGGGGGCTATGGCTCACAAATCAGAGGTACCAGGATGGGACAAGGAGGAAGATGCAAGGGACATGAATTTAGGAGGGGAGGGGAAAATGAATGGCAGGTTAACCATCGATGCAGACATAAAGGTGATGCAAGGCGACTCGGGGAGTTAAGGAGCAGAGGGCAGCAGGAAAGGGGAGGAAATCGAGGAGATAACCAGGAGGGATTCTATGAAGGGGAATTTGGGGGGTGAGGGAGAGAACCAAAATAGTTGGATCTCATGGGGATGGTAAGATTTCCAGGGAGAGGAGGTACATACAGGAGGGCTGGAGGAAGCCGTAGGAGGGGTAATACCAGGGATGCAAGAAACCAGGAGCTGGGACACAAAAGGCACATTAGGGCTTGACCGGCAAGAAGGAGATGTAAGGGTCATCATATTTGGTGACTCCATCATCAAGGGCATCAGATGGGGTGGGAACAGGAAGAGTTCAGTCTGGGTGACATGTATGCTGAGGATGACTGCGCATAAAGTGAGGCACATCAACCCCATAGGAGACAGGAAACGGGGGGAGCCACACTTTGTAGTGCATCTTGGCATTAATGACTTGGTGGAGAACAGGTCAAGGCTAGATTTAAGGACTTGGCAAGGGTGTATAGTAGAAAAGCGAGGTCAATTGCCTTCTCAGAGGTACTGCCTGTACCTAGGGATAATTCGGAGGGGAAGCAAAAAACTATGGAGTTTAATGAATGGTTGAGAGAGTGGTGTAGGTCTATGGGATTTGGGGTGGTCAGAAATTGGGGATACACATAGGTGAACAATGACTTTTATGCCCCAGATAGGCTGCAACTCAGCAAGGAGGGTACTGCAATCCTAAAGGGAAAACTAGAGGAATTTGTGACATACAACTTCAATTTAAACTTATGGGGGGAGGGGGAATTCATATCAAACAGTCAGAGGCTCAGGTCAAGGGTGGACCTCTGCCACCCCAGATGGTAATACAAGGAACTGAGAAGATTTTAAAGATGGAAGGCATGTAGACAGAGTTAGAGAGGATGGGGAACATGGGAAAGAATGGGTGGTAGTCTCCATGAATACAAGGAACTTAGGTAATAAGATGCCTGAGCGCCAAGCACTCTTGGTGGAAGGGGGTAGATATTGCTGCAATCATGGAAACATGGGCAAACCATAACAGGGAATAGGACTTAATACTACTGGGATTTCAGTTGTATAGGCAGGACAGGGATACTGGCAAGGGAGGAGGGGTAGCTGTTTACGTAAGGGAGGGGATAGAGAGTAGTAGGGAAGCAGGGGGAGAGGGGAGTACAGAAACCTTCTAGGTCACTTTAATTAATGTGAAAAACCGGAAGGTCTAGCTAGGAGTGGTGTATAGACCACCCTCCAAGTCAGAGGAGAAAGACAGGAAGTTGGTGAGGGTTATACAACAAAAATGTAGAAGGGGCAACACAGTGGTAGTTGGGAACTTCAACCTACAAGGGGTAGATTGGGACACTAAGACATCATCTAGCAATAGAGAACAAGTACCTAGATGTACTGCAGGATGCATTTCTGATGCAGCTGGTAAGACAGTCGACAAGGGAAGGAAACATCTTAGACCTAGTCTTATTGGATAGGGCTCTGTAAGGGAGGTGAGGGTGGAGGACCCCCATAGTGGGGAGCGACCAAAGTTCAGTATAGTTCTCCCTAGACCTGGGCAGAGAGGAGACATGTACTGCCACCAGGGTCATGGTCTTTAATAGGGGCAACTTCAGTAAGATGGCTGAAGTACTAGGGAAGCATGTGGCCACCATACGTCCAGACATGGACACCACCCAAAAATGGGCCATCATAAAGTTGGGACTAGTGGAGGCCACAAATTCCTGTACTGAATGGAGGAGTAAGGCTAGGTCTAATAAACCAAGCTGGTGGACCAAAGAAGTACAAACCACAGACCAAGGTGAGGGAAAAAAAGGGTGGCCTTTAAAAACTACAAGAGGACCAGTAGAGTAGCGTATAAGGAAGATTATATCAGGTGATTCAGAGAGGTGACCATGGCGATAAGGGCAGCCAAGGCTATGAAAGAGCTAAGGCTTGCTCAAGGGATTAAAAGGGATGAAAAGGTGTTCGTTAAATATATTATGGATAGAAGGAGCTGCAGGGATCAGATTTCCAGGCTTAAGATAGAAGGTGAATGGGTGGAGGGGGGTTCAACAGGCAGAGGTGTTAAATGAATGTCTGTTCAGTTTTTACAAGGGAGTGGGAGGTGTCTGGTCAGCAGGAGCAGGGTAGGGTAAGGAAAGAAGGGTGGGGCCAGGGTATTGGAAGAGGAGATCCCTGTGTAGAGAGTGCTAGAAGGACTAAGGTCACTATGGACAGATAAAGCACCAGGACCGGATGGGATACACCCAAGGATCCTAAAGGAGCTGCCAGGGGTCCTGGCAGTGCCTCTGGCAGAGGTGTTCAACAGATCACTTCTATCAGGATGTGTACCCCTGGTTTGGAGGATGGCACATGTGGTGCCTATCCACAAGGGTGGCTCTTGGGAGGAACCGGGGAATTACAGGCCGGACAGCCTCATGCCAATTATGGGGAAATTAATGGAGACTATCCTGGAAGATAGGATAGTGGCATTCCTGGAGGAGGATGATCTACTTGATGATAGGCAGCATGGGTTCACCAAAAGAAGGTCTTGCCTGACCAACCTCGTGACCTTTTATGGCTGGATAACTAGAGCTCTGGATGAAGGCAAAGCGGTGGATGTCGTGTACTAAGACTTCAGCAAGGCCTTCGACTCTGTGCCACATGGGAGGCTGATACGCAAGCTAAGGGACATAGGGGTGGGGGATGAGGTGGTCAGATGAATTGGGAGCTGGCTAGAAAATAGTCACCAGATGGTGGTGGTTGGGGGGGAACTATCAATGCCATGGGCAGTCATAAGTGGGGTACCACAGGGCTTAGTGCTGGGACCGGTGTTATTCAATATCTTTGTAGCAGATATGGCAGACGGGATTGGAAGCCAAATAAGCCTGTTTGCTGATGACACCAAACTGGGAGCAGTGGTGAATGGGGAGGAGGGGGGAACTACAGAAAGACCTAGAGGCATTGGAGAGATGGTCATACACCTGGCAGTTGTGTTGCAATGCCAAGAAGTACAGGATTATGCACTTTGGAAACAAGAATCCTAAATACAGTTACCAGCTTGGATGGGTGCAATTATTGATATCTGCCAAGGAAAAAGATCTGGGTGTTATGATCACAGGCCACATGAATCACTCTGCACAGTGTAGGAAAGTGTCGGCAAAGTCCAATAAGGTGCTGGGGTGCATAGCAAGGGGAATCACCTCAAGGAGTGAGGCAGTTCTGGCAGGGACATCAGGCTGCTGGAGGGGGTGCAGAGAAGGGCAACCAGGATGCCAAGTGGGATGAAGGAAAGGCCCTATGAGGAGAGCCTACAGAGGCTAAATATGTACTCCATGGAGGACAGAAGGGACAGAAGAGACATGACTGAGACCTTCAAATACTTGAATGGCATAAATAGGGTTCACCAGGAGGGTCTGTTCAAGTATAGAAAGGAAAGGATCACAAGAGGGCACACTCAGAAATTGGAGGCGGGAGAGGTTCAGGAGGGAGATGATGCACTTTCTCACAGAGGGTGGTGGCAACATGGAATGCTTTACCTGCAGAACTGGTAATGGAAACATCAGTAGGAGGATTTAAGAGGGGTGGGACAGGGTCATGGTCAAAATCAGAATGGGGAAGGAGGGGGAGGGAGGAGGTAACACAGAAGATGTATTCAAGTGGAAAGGTGGGGAGGTTGTGGGGGCAGCATCAGTATTCAAAACTGAGAGCTGCACACTCGAGCAGACTTGATAGACCGTGAGGCCTCTGTCTGCTGGCATCTTTGTATGTTCGTATGAATTTAAAAGCTGTTGGATTTGTGAGCTGTAAAATTGCTATGACTTTGCAATTTACTCCTTATATGTTAATTCTGTATTTTGTTTTATGTTATGTTTTTGATTATGTTTTACATGGACACTATTGTGTGTTTATATATTTTCAAGTGTGTTTTATTTTTTGTATTGTCACATTACTGTATCCTTGCAATTTATATTTTATTTTTGTATTATTACATTACTGTAACCTTGCACTTTATATTTTATTATTGTATTATCACATTGCTGTATCCTTGCACTTTATATTTTATTTTTGTATTATCACATTATTGTATCCTTTCACTTCGTATTTTATTTTTGTAGTATCACATTACTGTATCCTTGCACTTTATATTTTATTTTTGTATTATCACATTGCTGTATCCTTGCACTTTGTATTTTATTTTTTTATTATCACTTTGCTGCATCCTTGCACTTTATATTTTATTTTTGTATTATAACATTACTGTATCCTTGCACTTTATGTAACCACAACAGGACGAGTTTGAAAAAAGGTCAAACATGACCTAAATTTCCCTGTTCTGTCAAAACCAAAAGTTTTACTCACTGGGGCCCAGATATTCAAAGAAGTTGAGCCATAAGCAATAAGATTGCGCCTCATGAAAGTCAATTGTGCTGAAATTCTGCGATATTCAGAGAGGCAGTTGCGCCCAATCATGCTGAGCAGCAACACAATGCTTATGAAGGCATGCGCAACTGAAGGGGGAGGAACCATGCATAAATGGTGCAGTGTGATATTCAAAGACTTGCGCAATGCACAACAGTGGAGCAAGCGGAAGTTGCGCCATAGAGGAAATGAGCCAAAATAAAAAGGAGCAAGGAAGAGGCGCAAGAATGCTACAGGGAAGCCACATGAGGCAGAGGCAGAGGCACACAGACAGGGCAAGTGGCAGGAACAGGGCAGGCCAGGGAAAGGCCACAGTTAACAGCCAGGCACAGGGAAGGTGTGGGGAGCCACAGAGCACAGCACAGAGGCCAGCACAGACAGGTGTACCCGGTGCAGGGAAGGTAGCAGCCAGAACAGCGGGGGGAATACAGTAACAGCTGCCGGAGGGGGTGAACGCAAGCCAGGGACATGGCCAGTGCCACTTTCCACATGGAGGCCATAATGAGAAGGGTGAGAAGGCGGGTGGAAGGGGGGCATTGCCGTGGAAGGGCCCATTGGCGGTATGCCCGCAACAAGCAGTACCGAGCCTGCACCAGCTTTGAGCTGTGCACTGATACTGAGATTGTGGGCCGGTACTGCCTGAACAGGGAAATTCTGAGGCGGCTCTGTGAGCTGTGCAGTGATGTGATGCAGGCACCCACACGACGGAGCCATGCCCTGTCAGTGGAGACCAAGGTAACAGCCTGCATGTGCTTGCTCACTACGGGTACCTTCCAGAGACCAACCGGGGACACCACAGGCATAACCCAGTCGGCCATGTCACGCCACCTCACCCAATTCCTCAGCGCACTGCTGCCACATGCTGAGGAGTATATCCATTTTCCCAGCACAGTGGTGGAGCACACAGCAAATATACAGGAGTTCCACAGGGTAGCACGTATGTCTGGCGTGCTAGGGGCAATAGACTGCACCCATGTGGCCATACGCACACCACCAGGCCATGAGGGGGTCACATACATAAATCACAAGGGCTATGCCAGCATCAACTGCCAGGTGGTGTGCGATGCCAGGGGGTGCATCATCAATGTCTGTGCCACGCACCTTGGGGGAGCACACGATTCTTTCATCTGGCACCATTTGTCACTATGCCACAGATTTGAGAGTGGGGACATCCCCACTGGACACCTAGTGGGTGAGTATGCAAACCAAATGGACAAATATAGGGCCTGGGGGGGCATGGCCAGAGGTGCCAAGAGTAGTGGCCTACATGGCTTGGGGCAGGGCGATGCTGATCACCAAACTAACCTCCACCCTCTACATGCAGGTGACAGTGGATACCCACTCCATCCCTGGCTGCTTACACCCTACCGGCGGCCCATGACCCCATCGTAGCAACGCTACAATGAGGCACACACCACCACATGCAATGTCATCGAGTGGGTGTTCAGGATGCTGAAGGCACGTTTCCGTTGCCTGGACACCTCTGGCGGTGCCCTACAGTACAGCCCCTCAAAGACCTGTGGGATATTCCTGGCCTGTTGCATCCTGCACAACATGGCCAACGAATGTGGGATAGCCATACAGGTCGATGAGGGGGACAGCAATGGGGACGATGGGGACGCCGGTGATGATGGTGATGGGCAGCCCCTTGGCGACAGGACCCCAACTGCTCCGGCTGGCACAGCTGCACGGGACCATCCACAGAGGCACTTCCAGCCAATGCTGGGTAAATCATGGGGCCATCGTGACCACCAGTGGCCAAGGCACAACCCACAAACATGCAGGAACCCACAATGGGGGTGCATGCCATTGAGGGAAGTGGCAGGGCACAGAGGCACACACACAGCCAGGGATGGGCGAGGATTAACATGCCACGCCGAAGGACACACACACACACACACACACACACACACAACACAACAAACATGCACAGAGGCCAGAAGGCACACCGACCCAGAATGCACACCCTAGCAACACACATGTCCACAGGTCACCACGCCCACTGCCTGTCCATGTGCATGTGTCAGATGCTGAGCACCATTGCACTTTGGTGTACAGCGCAATGCAGGCATCATCATGCACACGTAACTGCGGACGGCAGCCGGGAGGGTGGGCAGGTGGACTGTGTGTCCGCGTGCAGGGCCGGGTACCAACCCGTGCACTGCCCACTGAAGCACACAGTGCACACAGGGCAGCACCAGACAGTAGCCACGCTGGGAGACAGGTCAGTCTCATGACACAGTGCCACGGCCACCAAGGATGCGTGGGCAGCCCCGCCGAGACCCACCAGCACTGGCAGGCTGACCACTGGCCTCATGGGATGGCACTGATGGTCCCTCAGGGGTTCCACTGTGTGAACGTGACCGTGCCCATGCAGGGGTCTGCAGCACACCGAACATGCCTGCAGCAGAATTACTCGGGATGCCCACAGCTGAACCTGACATCGACAGGGTGGGAGTCGCATGACGCCGGGAACGTGGTGGAAAGTGCACTGCGTGGTGTCTGCGATGCATGGACACCTGACTGTGTGCCCATTGTGGCCATGACAGCAATGAACGCCTGTGCATGCCTGTCAATGGCAGCGGTCACATCCTTCAGCAAACGGTCCATCCGTGCCAGGATCCATTCGGTGTCCCTGCTGCGACGCTCCTTTGCCCACTCCAGAGCCACACACAGTGCTTCCACGGATGTCGCAAGCCGCATCTGCTGCTGGACCGATGCTCACAGTAGGCGGGTGTGCTCGTCCAAGAGGTCATCAGCCTCCTCGGCATCCTGTCCCTCAGGGTGTGCCAGGGCCTGATGTTCAGCACCCCTTGAGGGTGGGTGCTGCGCACCAGGACCAGGTCTGGGCATGTCCACAGGTGGTGCACAGATGCCGCCGCTGAACCCTGTACCCCCAGGCCCGGTGGGTGACTGCTGATGCTGCCCCTCCGGTTGCCGCACCCCAGGGCTCAGTGGTGCCGCCGCAGTGGCCGCAACAGTCCACTGTCCTGAACGAGACACCAGTGCTGCCCCACTGGTGCTGACAGGCACAGCCTGGGACTGTGCTGACACGCAGGCCCCCACGGTGGCACCATCCACAGCCATGGGCGCGAATTGCCCTGTTGTGTGTCCATCCTGTGGCACACACGTGTCACTGCCCATGACGGTCGTGTCATCATCACTGGTGCCAGACTCTGCCCCGGCCACAGCCACAGTGTGCTGGCATCCATGGATGCCAGCATGCTGGGACACAGGCAGGGCTTCCTCCACACCTGTCTCAACGACATCAGTGTGGACAGCCAGACGGCCCCACTGTCGTACAAATCCACACACACCTGTGGAGGTGGATGGTCCCACCTCTGACTCCATCCAACTGTCCGCAGTGGACCGGTCCACCACCACTGACCCATGCAGATGCTAAGGATCTGTAAGGGAAAGCAAAGTCGCATTACTGCATGTGACCTACCCTGCACCCTCCCAGACAGACCATGACTTACCATGCAGAGATGGGCCACCACCCGTCTGGAAGCCACCACCCAGAACTCCCTCTATGGCACTTTGGTGCATGCTTGCAGCAAGTCTGTCCTCCGCTGGGGTGAGCTGTACCACCTCCGGCTGTCCCCCACCTGTTGCAGCATGTGCTGCCCTGATGGCAGCCACCTTCTCCTTTACCCTCCTCCTGTCTGTGCCTATCTTCTTCTTACACTCCTGCATGGACCACTGGTGGCTGCCATGTAGGTTCACGGCACGTGCCACCTCCTCCCATGCAGCAGCATGGGCCTGAGTGGTGCCCCACCGTCCACTGAGCAGTGGCTCCTGAGCCAGGTAGGCCTAGAAAAGGGCCTCGGTTTCAGCCTTAGTAAAATTCAGCCTTCTCCTCCTCCCACCAGTTGTCCTCCTCTCCAAGAACGTGCTCGGTCATTATGTAGCCTGTAAGAATGGTAGTTGTTACCTGTGACTGTGCAGTCCCATGCATGTCCCTGAATCCACAGTCCACACTTCCACACAGCATGCAACTCACCAACAAACTGCAGTAACCGACTATGGCCACTGCAGCACATTGTCGCACCTTTATAGCGCAGTCCATGCAAATGAGGTGAGGAGCAACTTTAATTAGATGCAGATTGCAGTGCTGCGCCATTGAATGGCTGATCGGATGATTTGCATATGATGGCTGAATATCGCACTGTTGTGCTTTGCGCAATTGTGTCAAACGTGCTGAGCCAATGGCGCAGTTCTGTGGCATGCATAGTACACCTCACTGCGCATGCCCAGGTTGCTGATGTAGGCATCTGCCGCACTGATGACGTGCTGTGCGCGGTAGGCAATGCAGGGCATGGCCACCATTGTGCCAGTGGCGCTATAGCGAAGGTCACTACATGGCGCTGTGGCAATGGGCCTTCATAGATGCAATGGCCCAACTGCCCGATAGTCCACTGTGGCACTGGCACACAGGCATCCAATCGTGCTACATGTATTGTTATCCGATGGCACTGTGCGTGGCCTTGCGCCAGAGACCCTTGACCCTGTGCCCGACCTTTGCCCCCTTGGCGCCATGCCTCAGGCATAGGCGCACCTCTATCGCGCTGTTCGGTAACAGCGTGATAGGGAATGGCAGCGCTGTACCACACAGCATCTGCACGTGGGGTACCGTGCTGCAGAGCGCCATATTGCCTACTATAGCTATCGCAATGGCGCGGAGAAGAGCTGCTCCCTGGATGGCCATCGAACTAGCTAATCTGGTGGCCATAGTAGAGCCATACCATGGGCTTCTTTGTGGGGAGGCCCCCCTGGATAGGACAAGGACCCAGGTGTGGCAGGAGGTGGCCACAGCCCTCGAGGAGGCAACAGGCAGGGGCCGTACTGCTGAGCAGTGCAGGCACCGATATGGTGACCTGCAGAGGAGGGATCCAGAGCTACTGGCCCAACTGAGGTCACGTGCCAGGAGGGGCACGGTGCCACGTCCAGGTAGGGGTTCTGTCAACACACTTTTATCGTCCATATGGGTCACAGTGTTGTATGTCCAGCACATAGGGAGGGACTGTATTGGGTTGGCCGTGGCAGTGTTCACAGGGTGTGGGGTGGGTGGGTCTGGCTGGGTGGGGGCACACTCCTTGGGGCAGGGGGACTTTACTTCAGGAATGTACTGATGTTGTTCTCTCCTTTTTGTCCCCACAGGCCTGGAAGAACTGCGCCGACTGCATGCGGAGCGGAGGGGAGTGGAAGCCACGGCCAGGCGGGCCGAGGACCAGCAACGGCCACCTGACCAGCCCGATGTGGGTGAGTGCCAGACATCCATGATTAATATTGCACGCTGGGTGACAAGATGGGCAGCGGGGCATAGCCACCATTCATTGACATCACTGCCATACCGCCACTTGTTACAGTCAACACCGTCCAGTGGCAATGCATGTCTGGGAGTCGTCGATGGTGGTCCATGCATGCACCAGGTACATGGCTGCGCCACTGCCTTTGCACCACATAGCCATGTCACTAGATGGCCACGGTGGTGCTGTGCGTGACTTGGCCAGTGGGTGTGTGCAGCGTTCTGCATGGCTGTATGTGCCTGGGTGGGCAGGTCCTGTGGACGTGATCACTGTGGCTGGTCACACACCATCACAGTGATATGTCCCATGGCCGTATGCCATGCACAATGGGCAGACTGTATGGGGTTGTGCATTCACACCTGTTGACTGTGCTCCCTTGTCCTAGGTGCGAGACATCTGAGGGAGATCAGGGACACCCTGGGAGAACTCCTTATTCTGGCCCATGAGACCGTGACAATTCTTCGGAGGATTGATGAGTCGGGGGTTCTTCGAAGGCACAGAGCCAGGGGGCACCAGAGCCAGGACCAGCGGAGCAACCAGTGAGTCCCTTGGTCCCTGACTTCCCTCCCCCGACCCACCCTCACAACCTCCTATCCCATCTCATTTGTCCACCCTTCCCCCTGCCCACCCCCACCTTTTTTGTGTCCCCACCACAAACCTGTATATAGTTGTTATTTATGTACATAGTTGATTTTTATATTTTATAATACATTTGACTTCTATATGAATACTGTGGTGGTCTCTGATTTGCAGCAGGCTATAGTGCTCAGCTGCAGTGGTGTGCATGGCATCAGGGGTGGTGCAGTCATGGGTATGTGTGTGTCTCTGTGTGGAGGTGACTATGGTGTGAGGGTAGATATCAGTCAGTGTCTGTGTTGTGTGTGTTGTTCCTGTGCACTGGATGACTGTGTGCAGTGGTCCATGGCGCGTGCTCTATGTCCATGGTGCACCCATCGGCCCGTCCATGGCCTATGCAGCCGACACACATGCCTGTCTGTGACCTGCATGGTCTGCTGGCATGTCAGTGGTGGCATTTCCTGCAGGGTGGACACTGAACCCGTCGTTTTGATGGGTTGCCCATGTCACTGGTGTGGTGCATGCCTGGCTCAGGTGGCACTGTGGATGGCATGGTCATTGTTCCACCTCCATGCTGTGGCTTGTGTGTGTTGCAGGGGATGTGCCCCACTGTCTGTGGCTTGTGATCCGGGTGACTACTGGTGGTGTATTGGTCCATGGTGCCTGCGCAGGGTGGTTGGCACTCCAGTGCCATGGTGGACTGCAGGTTGTGTGTACACGGCTTACATGGGCCCACACTGGGGGCTTGGTTGCCCCACCACTGCGTTCCTGTGTTGTTGTGCCCTTGGGTATGGGTGGGTGTCTGTCCAGACGCTGTGTGGCATCTGGTGTGGTGCATGCTTCCACGCACCACTGTGGGTGTCTATGCTGGCTGTTGTGGCCAGTGGTGGGCCGGGGTGTGTCACTGGAATACTGTGCAAAGCGCTGTACCACTGGTGGAGGTGTCAAGGACACGACCGTCCCATATGGGGTAACTCTTGTGCCAATGCATGGTCGGTCTCTCAGCAGTACCTCGGGGGACTGTGTGTGGTGCCACTTTGTCTGCCATTGTTGCATTGCCGTGTGCTGCCACCTGCTGATGGGTGCTCATGGTGGAGCTGGCTTGCATGGTTCTGTGGTGCACAGGGTTGCATTGACACAGTGGGGGTGGTGGCATGCATGGGGTTCCCTGCAATGGTGGTCACTGCTCATGGGGGGTTGTCTGGGGGTCATGGTGCAGGGTGTGCTGTGCACTGGGGGGGATGGTGTGGCACAGGTGGTCTGCCCTCCTTGTGTGCCAGTCATGGCTGTGGGTTGGTTGCTTGTCTCCATGGACCAGTGGTTATTCCAGCCCTCCCCTGGTTGTGCTGTGCTTGGGGTGTGGGGGGACAATGTCTGTTCTGCTGTGTGTTCATCTGCCCATCTGTGGCATGGGTGGTGGGCCACTACCTCCCTGATTGTGCGGTTACATTGCTCTGCAGCTGGGGGGCATCCCTGGTTGCGCTATGGCACCTCTGGACTGCTCAGCTGAACATCCCTTGTTGCGCTATGGTGCATCATATCTGCTTAGCTTCCCCTCCCTAGTTGCACTATGGTGCAGGTAGTGTGATATTCAGTCATTGGCTGTAGGCGCAGTTTGGCCTGCTCCTTTTTTGAATATCGCGTCTGTTACGCATGGGCGCAATAGACTTGTGCTTTCTCCTGCTATTGCGCACTTTTTGGGCGCAGTTTGAATATCTGGGCCTGGGGTCTTTGTCTCCAGTTGGAAAAATTAAAATATGGAATCTGCATTTTGCAACCATATATAAAAATAGTTTATAGATACCTTACCATGCAGTTCTTTCCTTATACTTCCTGATTATGTCTTTCCTAATCACCTCCTTCCTTACTTCCCCTCCATGCATTTTAGTTACTTTCAGTCCTCTATTTCCACAACTGCCCCACCCCATTTGACCTTCCCACATCTTCTATTTCCCCAGCTTTCTTTAAACAATTATTTAGGACATTTAATGCATATTATACGAGCGGTATCTGTTCTAAGCCAATCACAGTGAAGAACTGTCATCAGTTATTGTCTCACAAACTACTGTACATCGGAGAACCCCCAGAGACGATTATTCAACTAAACGCCTCCCACGGTCAGTTAATCAAACTTGTACCATGCCCGCAATCAGTTAATCAATATTTTACTATGCCCACAGTAGGTAATTCACAACTAGAGCTGAAAACAACAGTCAAGAAAAAATGGAGTCACAGAGACCATAGCACTTCACCTCACAGAAGTACCGAAACCTAGTCCACCACTCACATAACAAAGAATTCATTATTTACAGCATTTCAGCTGTTCTGCAACATTTTTTTCACAGAAAGTACCTGTCTCCTTTCCCTCATTCGCTGCTGTCCTGAGCAATTCCTTCCCTCCTGTCTCGGGGACACTACTGCACTTTCAGCGGTCTCCTGTTTTCAGCATGCTCCTCGATACAAAAACCGTTTGTCATCCTACGAAAATATTTCAACCATCTCTAACTCGTGTAATAGTAATACATTCTGTGAGTAAGAGTATACTCATAATAACCAGCTAGTGTGGAATACATTAAAGGGACACTGTCAACCCTCTGAGGTCTCAAAGAGTCCCTAGTTTAAAAAATATTTTATGATTGCAAATATTCTGTAAAGATTGCTGATGTAGCTGGTAGCTTGATTCTGACTCTTATTTTCTTTAAAAAAGTAAAAAAACAGACTGCCCAACATACTGGTGTTATCACACCAAAACAGGTTTGTTTACAATCCTTGATCAACCCCAAATGCATCTTTCCTGGACTTGGAAACACCCACAAAACAGTCTAGCCCCTCATGATGTAGTGGGAGTTCAGGAGGCTACTGCCTTATGAGTGACTGCACTGTTTGGGTGTGTTTCTAATGTTCAGGAAGTGCGCAGTAAGAACTGAACAAGGATCGTAAACAAAAAAAAAAAGTTGGTTATAAATATACATTGCCATGCATTTGAGTTCTGCTAAGCAAGGAGACAGACAAAACAAATAGCAGCATCAGTGTATTTTAGTGAGGGTAAGCAATCATAAAATGTGGGGTTTCAATTAGAAATGATATGATGAAAAACAGGTTGACAGTGTCCCTTTAAATGCCTTGGCCGGTGTTTAATGACCAACACCAGATGGTTATTGCTTCGTATACTCCAATTCACTGAATGCTATTACTTAAGTATCCTCCCTTCGGTGGGGACTATTATTAGCACACTAATCCCTTTTAATTTGTAGATGTTTTGGATTATTTTGTTGCATTATGCAAATGTATTCAAAGGTATATACTGAATTTACCCCCTCAGTAGTAATCTTCATTGCGTTATATCTTGATATGAAGATTCATCATATTTTTTCATTTTAAGCATCACTTTTTTCAGATAATTTGGATAAACAGGGAACTTACTATCACACAGAGATACAAGAGGGACTATCATGGACTTCTGTTTTAGGGAAATTTAAACACATGTATTTTTGACATAGTTAGATGCACAAAATATTTAAGGTCTTACCATGTATCATAAAATGAATGTTGCTCCTGTGTCTTTAAGAGTTGCTGTATAAATACAGAATCAATCCATGTAATCCCAGCCCTTAATGAAGATCCCCCCTGAAGACTGAAGCACTGGAGTATCTCACTCGTCCTTCTCAGTATTAAGTGGAGGTGTAGTACAGTATACTATATGGTTTTGTAGCTTGCTTTTGTGGTGCATGAATCTTGTTTTTGTTCTCCCATGAAGTAAGTACTGTATCCATCATTTAGAGCTTGCTCCATAAGTTTACTGCTGTCTGGGTGAAAAAAATGCTGCCTCACATTATCCCTAATTCTAGCCCCCCTTCAGTGTAGCATATCCCCCTAGTTCTGTTGCCCAGAACAAGCTGAAAAAGTTTCTTCTAATACACCTTAAAATTTTATAACCTGAAATCATATCCCCTCCTAGCCTTCTTTTGTTCAGGGAAAACATACCTTCCAGGTCAAAAGGCTCCCCATAGTCTAAACATGCTGTTCCCTTAATCTTTTTTAGTTATTTTTTGCTTCACCCTCTTGCGTTCTTCATTATCCATTATATACTTTGGGCACCAGAACTGCACCCAGTACAGTAATCTAAGTGTGGCCTTACCAGTGACCTACAAAGGGGCAGCATCTCATTATTCTCATGGCATATTATGCCCCTTATAATAACCGGACTCTGTTTTTTTCCATGGCGGAAGCCCGTTATAATTTGCTGTCATAACTAGCCTGTTATAGTGATATTCATGCTTTCCCTCAAAGAGTACATGTGCACTGCTGTAGCTCTGTGTAAAAGTGAAAATGCCTGCTGCATTTTCAACTCCCTGCAGAGCTCAGGCTGCGGCCTGTTCCATGTGAGTGGAAGAAGGGGCACAGTATGAGTGTTGCATGGTGGAGAAGGCTGTGGATAGAATGCTTCCCACCACCAAACTGGTCTGCTGCTCCTGCAGCTATGTTTAAATGCTCAGTGGGAGGCTGGCCCAGTTGCACTGGAGGCTGAGGCCGTGATCGCTACACCTCACGCCATGCCAGTGACCCGGGTTTGGGAATGAGCCCAGGTCACTGGGGGTTGGCAGGAGCAAGAGAGGATCGAGCATCCAGAGGACTGCTCTCCTCTCTCAGGGGAGGGAGGTTTATCATCCCGCTCACTGGTTGCCTTCTGGTGGGGGCTGGAGGGCAATATGAGTCGGGAAGACATGAACCAACATCCTTACATCAGTAGGAAGGGGGGACAGGAGAAAAAAGGAAAAAAAGAAGCCAGCAGGTTCCATGATGGCCGCACTAGCACCACGGCCTGCCCCCTGATGTCTGGATTTCACTCTGGGGGTGGGGTTAAAGCTGACGCCCCTTCACCCCAGCCCTGCCACGGGGGGGGCCCATTAGGGGTGTCGGGTCAGGGCATAGTGCAGCCGGATACTGAGTCCCTCCGAGAAAGGGACTGGAGTCGCCTGCCGGGCTCGGGGAGCCATAAAAAACCTCTATAGAAAAAATAAATAAATGGTTAAAGGGGCTTGTTTTGCAGTCAGCAGAGCAAATGTAGCTGGAGCCACAAACCTGATGTCGCACTGTGGCCATCTTGCAAATACCAGATGGTGCCAATTATAATTTAAATAAATAAGAGAAGGAGATCCAGGGACATAGTTGACTCCCAAAGGAGAGGATTTGTTAAACTTCCACCACTACTGTTTGTTAGACCCAGATGAGTTAACACAAAAATTTGGGGGCTTATGGGGTGAAAAAAAAATAATTGCAGCAATGATATGAAACAAAACATGGGGAGGTATGTAAAATTTAAATTTTATACACACCCTCAGTGCGGGATGCATTTATAAACCCCCTGAGCTTTGCTCTCGGAGTTTATTTAGCATCCAACACCTCGAGTGTGTATAGAATTCTTGTCATACACACCACTCCATGTATTATGCTACATTTATTGCCACCCACCATTCAGTTTACCTTTCACACTGTTATTGAATATTGATGTGACAACTTCAGCTTCCCATGGATCAGCAGGGGATGCATTATAATAACTATCTGGGAGGCGGGGGAATTATGCCACAGTGGGTGAGGGAGGGATTTTAAACCTTTTGAGCTATTTCTAGATGCCAACGGCAGCGGGGGACTGCAATTTGTGTGGTTTTCATCAGGGGTAGTGCCTACTTTGTTCAGCGAAAATTACGTGAACTGCCAAGTTTGCTGGTGAGTTGGCAATTTGCATTAGTTCACTACGTGAAGTAAGGCAGTTTGCTGGATGAATACTATGTTAATTGTGGCCACCAGCTAATTGACATCAGGCAAAATTTTTGAAGCTACCACCTGCCATGCCAGCAAGCCAGGATCAGGAGCATTCTCAGGTTGCTGGGGGCTAGTCTGGTGGGAGAGGACTGAGTGTCCCTTTGACTGGTCTACTCTTTAGAGGAGGGAGGATTGCTGGCTCTGCTGTGTGACAGCCACCAGTTGGAGGCCTGGTGGTAGAATGGGTCTGGAAGCAGCATGAAGGGCGGGAGCTGTAGAACTCTGCAGTGCAAGCATGCCTCCACATGCATGCACTGACATATGTGCCTCAGCTACAGGGAGGGAGAAAATCAGAAAGAATGGAGGACAGGCTATGTGAAGCCCTGTCCATTGCCCAATGATCTGCTCCGCCACTCAGGTCTAGGGGCAGTCTGAATATGCATTGTGGGAGGAGGAGAGGATGATGCTCACCTCTTGCCCTGCTGCTGGGGGAAATCCATGGAAGATATAGACCTCTGGCTGGTGGAAGATAGGGGATGGTCGCGGTGCATGGGGTCAGGGCTAAAAGAGCTGCCTGTTCTGCCAATGCTGGATAAAAACCTGTATGGTAAAAAAAAATTGCAAAGTGCTTTGCAAAGCAAATTTCCCAAACTTTAACCACCACTAGCAGAAATAGCATTGAACAGTTTAACTCTAGCTGGGGGAAACTTCTAACTCAGCTATTGTCTATTAATGCTCCCTAGCAGTATGTCTTAAGAAAATAAAGGTGTTGTAGCCTTATATTAGATGGCTATTACAAAGGTTCTTATCCTTTTTCAAATATATCTCAGTTTCGCTGACACCAGTCTATATCCAATGTAGTTCATATATTTGTTCTTATTTAGTTCTGTTTTTTCTAATGATTTTTGATTTCTTCTAATGGAGTGGCTGTATGTATTACTGATACTGTTGTCAGTTGTTCTGCATACGATCTTTTGTGATATATAATGTTGTGTTGTCTACTTCAAAAATAAGGAAAGACTAATTTGAAATAGTTACAGCTCCAAAAAGAGCTAATTTTAAAGGCATACTTTTGAAAATGTGCAGTATAAACCAGGCATGCAATGGCCTGACTGAGAATATAACTTCTTGCTTCATTTGTGAAGGGGACAGACCTGCATAACTCACTTATGGCTTCACCACTTACGAAGTATGGTTCTGCTCCCTCACTCATGAAGTTAGATGGCCTGTCCTGAGTCTGACCATTCTGTATCTCCTATCTCTCATATTTATTTGTGACTGCCCCAGATTTGTCTGTCAAAACTGTGAGAGGCAGGTGGACACAAATGCTGTAAGACTTGACTTATCCACCATGTGGACCATACACAGTGACTACATCTCATGGTTCTGGGAAGCATCAGTCACTTACGTCATCTGAACACTGTAACAAGAGATCTTACCTCATCTTCCAACGCAGTGCAGAGCCATAACAAAATTAAACAGATCTTTCCATCTTTGCTTCCTTCCTTTAGAATAAGAAAAGCATGATGCCCCTAAACATTATTTTGTTTCCATAAGTTTTACAAAGGAAATTATACTGACTGTATTATTATTATTCTATAGTATGTAATTCCTAAAAAAATATAAAACTTAAAAATGATGCATGACATTTCTCAAATAAGATACTCTCCAAACTTAATCTCTCCCTGCGTCACCTTTCAGTAAATTACCTACTTTGAGCATACAGCACAGAATTTTTTTTCCCCAGTAAATGTTATTACTTCTCATGAAATGCCAGGTTTATCGCTAAGATGTACTTTTCATCCCGTGATTCAAGTTTTGAAGCAGAGTCATGTAAGATAAAGACGGATAATGTGCACATGATACTGAGGAATAAGAGATGCAGGCTACTTTTCTTTCATGGCACAAATAGAGCAGGAAAAGTAATTTTATATCAAAGAAACTTTAAACATATACAGTATTTGCTTAAAACTAGACTTGTTATATTTGACATTTGATTGCTGCTGCTGCATGAAGGGAGTTTGTATTGCTTGCTTGACAGCAGTTAGCAAGGCAAACAAAATCATGGCATGCATTAGGAAAAACTAGGGATTTAATAATGCCCTTTTACAAATCCATGATACAGCCCCATCTTGAGTACAGTGTACAGCTCTGGTTCCTACATCTAGAGAAGGATAACCACATGATATAGAGAAGGTATTGAGGAGAGCAACCATGATGGCTGATGGCTTGGAGTTCATGTGCTATGAGAACTGAAAGGACTGGGAATGGTCTCTATGGAAATGACAAGACTGGGGGAGACATGATCACAGTATTTAAGTATCCAAAAGGGATAGCACCATCATACCAAGTGCAGCACTTGAGCATGCACAAGCCAGCTAGGACAAGGGACACCAATGTCACTGAAGGGAGAAATATTAATGGGAAAAATCAGACAGAACTGCTTCACAGACTGAGCAGTGAGCATTTGGAACAGATCACTAGATTACTTGGAATTACCTGATACTGCAAAACCTTTAAGCTTAGACTAGAAAAGTACTGTGAAGATAATGGGGGTGACCAGGTATGCCCACTGAGCTAGCGGAAGGGAGAATCACTGGTCTTCATTCCCCCAAATATGTATATCTATTTGCATTTTTCTTGTTTGCACAGAAGTTACAGTAGATACTGCATGAAGTATACATAAGTTTAATTAGTAGAAATACATACAGTAATGAGTATTATATAATTAAAAGGCTATAGCCTGCAGTTTGGTGGGGGCAAGGGGGTGACACATACTAGCCCACCCCCACTGAGTGGTACTTTAACTGTTCATGATCAAGCATCCTTTTGATGCTCATTTTGATGTTGCCTACCTGTAAAACTTTGGCCCCTGCTGCTTTTGCCTCTCTGCCACTTCTGCCTCTTCACCCTGGCTCCTGCTTGGCCACCCTGTTGGGCCAGTAGCCTCCTCCCTGTGCCTGTCCTGCCAGCTAATTTGCTTGCTGCTACAGTACCTCTAGCTTTATTCATCTGACTTCTCCTTGGGTGTCCATCATTCCCTGCTGCAGTTTCCTCCACTGATTTCAGGTACTGTTGGGTTTGCACTCTGCCTGCTCTCTATTCTGCTGGCTCTGTGCATTCCACTGCCTGCTGGGCCTTCTGTGCAGCTTCCCACTCCACTGGCTCTGTGGCTTCCTGGATTTGACTCTGCTCCTGCTCTCCCCTTCCTGATGCCCCCCCCCACACACACACACTCTTGCTGTTTACAGCCTAAGGGGAATCCTGGCTTCATCCTGGGCTTGTTCGTTTTGCATTTTATTTCTGTGGACTCCTGAGCTCCTGCCTAACCATGCTGCATCCAAGTGGCTGCTCCTGCCCACCCAAGCAAGTTGAGTGCTTCATGTCTTGTGGTTGCTCCTGCCTTCTTTGCATATAGGGCTCCACCCTACTCATCGATACTACCATACCTTCCTACTTTCTTACTTGAGCATATGCTCTAGTGACTACCAGGTGTCCACCCTTGACTACCAGGCATATGCCCCACAACTACCAGGCATACATTCCAGTAACTAGTGGACTCTTACCTAAAGCTTCACACCTCGTGTGACTTTTTTCTCTTTTTGACCCCTGGCCCCTGTCTGCTCATGCTACATGCACACAGCTGCTGTTCTTCTGTCTCACCAACTAGTTAACTGCTCTGCATCCTGTGGTTGCCACCTTGCATGCCCTCTTGCAGCATCCCTCTTCCACCTTGGCCATCTGCTGCCAGGGTCATGTTTCACCTTCCTGGCTTTTTGGAACCTCCCAAACATAAACCCTTGCAGCCACTACTCACCTCAGATTTTCACCTCCGATGCACTGCTTCTCATTCAAGCTATCACCCACTAACCTGCCCAAATGGTTGTCCAGCTCCTCTCTTTGGGGCTCAACACTCATACCATCTACTGTACTTCATACAGGGCTATGCTCCATAGTTTCATACTACTGTACTCATGCCTGCTATAGTTTCATTCAGGGCTGCACCCCATACTTTCATACTACCATACTCATACCTATTATACTTTCATTCAGGGCTACGCCCCATACTTCTTCTTACTACTATATTCATACCTACTATACTTTCATTCAGGGCTTTGCCCCATACTTTTTCTTACTACCATACTCATACCTACTACACTTTCATCCAGGACTAAGCCTTATACTTTCATACTACCATACTCATACCTATTATACTTTCATTCAGGGCTATGCCCCATGCTTTTTCTTACTACCATACTCATACCTATTATACTTTCATTCAGGGCTATGCCCCACACTTTATTTCTACTCTTACCACTATACTCATACTTAATAAACTTTCATGCTACCATACTCATACCTAGCCTACTATACTTTCATTCAGGGCTAAGTCCTATACTTTCATACTACAATACTCATAGTTACTATACTTTCATTCAGGGCTATGCCCAACACTTTCTTACTACCAAACTCATACTTACTATACTTTCATTCAGGGCTGCCCCCTATAGTTACTAACTACCATAATCGTACCTACTATACTTTCATTCAAGGGTATGCCCCATACTTTCTTAAACTATACTCTGGGCATATGCTACCTGTGATGTAGACAGCCAGATCTGAGTGCTGTATCAAATTTTTTATTACATATAAAATATGTGATGGGAAGGTCAGTTTGAGGAAACTACTGTCTTTCTGGAACTGACACATCAAGACCCCCCAAGAATAAGTTCAAAGGACAGACACAGCTAAACTGCAGATATCTGGGGTGCAATTACCTTGTCAATTGTTAACCTGCAATAATACGCAAAGTAGTACCAGAAAGGAAGTGGGTTGTTTGTGTGTCCCTGGACGCATGCCAGTGAACATGAGGGATTAAGGGACACGGGGTATCCCTGACATTGGTAAAAGGGGATCTGGTACAGCCTGGTCAGCTTATACCCAATAAATACGTGACTGTACAGGACTTTGCAGGTGAAGAGAAAACATTGCCACTGGCCAGTGTTCTCCTGGAAATAAGATTAGACATTCACAATTCCCTCAGGGGAAAATCCTTTGACTTACAATAGTTGTCAGGAAGAACTTGAGAGGGAGGGGTGTCAGAGAGAATCCAGAATGGACATTGAAGAGAGGTTGATGTCTGGGTCAGGGAGGGACCAGATGAATTTGGAAGGTCCAATATACTTTCCCAGGAAACCCTTGAATTACATCAGAAAGACCTTTGAGGTGTAGATTCCAAGGCCCAGGTGGGATTAAAAAGGCAAATACACTTTTGCTTTGAATACAGTGACTTAGATCAAAGAAAGTTTTGAGATGTATGTGTAGCAGAGCACAAACCGGTTTGGTCTGGTTAACCTGAGGGAGGAAAGGCAGTGAGGTCACCTATTATGTTTTTTAAATATTTTATTTGGACATCCTGTGAGATAAAATATAGATGTTGTTACACCAAGGCGGAGTTATGTGACCTCAGAAAGGGCCGGCTCAGAACTGTGTTTAATTGCTGAAAGAACCTTGACAGAGACACACAAGACAATATTTGTGACTGAGAGAAGAGAGACCCTCAAAGCACTGAAAGAAAGTAAGTACTAGATTAGACCAGTCTGAATGTATGTATTATAGGAACTGCACTTTTACCTGTTTGTTTTAAGGCTGTATGTGTTGGAATATATTTTGTTCGGTAATTATTGTTCTGTTTTGATATTTTAAAGTAAAGATATATTTTACAACGGAAACTGTCTGGAGGAGCTTTTAAAGGTTATTAGTAACTCTTTGTAGGAGCTTATTGTATACCAAACTGGGAAATGGATAGAGTTCTCTAAAGTCTTGCATAGAGTTCTAAAGGGTCATTTGAACGACCTGGTTGGGTGCCCATAGGCAAAGATATCTGGCTCCCCAAAGACAGAATTATCTGAGCCTGATAATTGGGTACGCTAACCAGAGGTTATCAGTTTGAATCCCTCCAGAGCCTGAGACTAAGGTGACTTGAACCCTCAAAACAGACAAGAGGGTTACCTTGTTCTGTTCACTGTACACAAATCATACACTCAGAGGCTGGCACTCTGGGAGTAGAGGACTGACTGGCTGAGTGAGTTTGTGACAGATTGGTTGGCAGAGTTGGCATAAAAAGTTTGGTGGTATAAGCTTCATTGTACAGTGGGTTAGCTTGAGACCATTTAGCTCACTTGAAAAAAAAAAAAGAAAGGCAGTGTTTTATTTCAAAAGGAAGCAGTACAATATCCCTTGACTTATAGTTAAGTTCCCACCCATTTTATTTTTTTTTCTGAAGTGCCAGTCAGAATAGTATTGGTAGTGAGGGAAGAAGAAAATGGCTTCCAACTACAGCAGGCACACTGTGTCTTTCTTAAAGCAGTTGTGTGGGGACAGAGGAGTCCTGTTTGGGGTGAAAGCCAGTAAGCAGAACCTCATAGAGGCCCTGATGGTAGCAGATACCCAGATCAGTGAGTCACAGACCATGACTGAAAGGGACCAGACCTCGAGTGTGGCAGAACTAGCAGCCAGTGAGGGGTCCTGAGCCAATGAGAAGGACAGCAGGGCCACTGTCAGTGAAGGGCCACAGCAGCAGGGGATGGTCACCAGTATCCTGAATCCAGAGGTACTCAAACTGCAAATTGAGTTGTGCAGGATGGAACTGGAGGCAGAGCGACAACAGAGAGAGGCAGATTGCGAGGAAGAGCGACAACAGAGAGAGGCGGATCATGAGGCAGAGCGACATCAGAGGGAGGCGGACCGTGAGAAAAGTGAGTGCCAGTGAGTGGAAGAAGAGAAGAGAGAGTGAGAATGCAGAGAGGCAGAGGAGAGGAGAGAGGAGCACCAGTGGCAACACGAACTGGAGAAGCTACGACTCCAAACAGCGGCACCAGGGCAGGTAAGTGGCTTGGGTTTAACTGGGACTGCAGGACTGGGTTACAAATTGAACTCCAAATTAATAGCTGAGTTTAAGGAAGTGGAAGATATGGACGCTTTTTTAAATTCTTTTGAAAAAGTTTGTATTCAGGCTAAAATTCCTAGAGAGTCCTGGAGCTTCCAGCTATCTCCGCTACTTTCCGGAAAAGCTCGGGATGTATTGGGTCAAATGGACAATGAAAACAGTGATGATTACAGCAAGTTAAAAGTGGCCCTGTTAAAAAAATTTGAATTAACTGCTGAATCATACAGAGCTAAATTCTGTAAGCTCAGGAGAAGCCCTGATATGAGCTATGAGGAGCTAGCCATGAAACAACATCAGTTTTTAAAATGTTGGTGGGAAGGGATTGAGGCAAACACTGTTGATAAAATTGAAAATGTGATTTTATTAGAACAGTTTTATTGGGCATACCCAGCAGAGTTAAAAACCTGGCTAGAGGGCCAAGATCCAAAAACAGTGCAAGAGGCTGCTGAACTCTCGGACTGCTATGCCAAGAGCAGACCTGCTCTGAGAGTGAATGGGGTGAGTGTGGCAGCACAGAAAGGGAAAAGCGTGCCTTCAAGGCAGCTAAAACCCTCACTGCTTCCACCAAAACCAGTTAGCCCCAGGTTTCAAAGAAAAGATTTCTCTGAAGTAAGAAATGTTTGTTGGTTATGTAAAGAAACTGGGCACATTGCCAGACAATGTCCAAGAAGGGCAAGCAATAATACGCAAAGTAGTACCAGAAAGGAAGTGGGTTGTTTGTGTGTCCCTGGATGCATGCCAGTGAACATGAGGGATTAAGGGACACGGGGGTATCCCTGACATTGGTAAAAGGGGATCTGGTACAGCCTGGTCAGCTTATACCCAATAAATACATGACTGTACAGGACTTTGCAGGTGAAGAGAAAACATTGCCACTGGCCAGTGTTCTCCTGGACTGGGGTGAAACAGGGGGAACTGTGCAACAGGTGGCTGTAGCTAACACATTAGCAGTGGATGTGATCCTGGGTAACAATCTCCAGCAGGGGGTGGTATGTGCAGTTACCCGTGGCCAAGCGGCCAGGGAAAATTGTAGTTCCCTGAGCTCCCCAGAAGCCATTGGGGAAGATACTGAGAGGCTGTTTCCCCAGCCTGTGTCTCCAGAGGGAGAGACTGATAAAAAGGGGGTAGAAATTTCCCCTAGAAGCAAGTAACCACCCAGCTACAGAGGGTTACTCCAAAGAGGGAAGGGTGACCTCTTGTCAGAGGGTAGGGACTGACAGTGATCCTGAGGGTCCTGATACTAGTGCTAGGGACCCTAGTTTAGTGACTGAAAGGGACCTGTCCCATGCCTTGGGAAGTTGTGAGGGGTTCGCAGCTGCTCAGAGAAGTGACCCTAGTTTAGAGAAGCAGAGGGCTTGGGCAGACTTGGACAGTGCACACGGAGGTGACGGCAGACATAAGGTTTATTGGAAAAATGGACTTATGTATATACAGGCAGTACAGACAGAGGGAGGAATGCTAGGCAGGCAGCTTGTTGTTCCCCAGGGATATCGTGAGCAGTTGCTCAAGGTTGCCCTTGGTATTCCCTTGTCTGGTCATCTGGGAATTGTGCGCACAATGCAACTGTTAGCCCAGAATTTCTACTGGTCTAACTTCACCCAGCAGGTGAAGGAGTAGTGCAGGTCTTGTCATCTGTGTCAAGAAATAGGGAAGGCGGGCAAGAAAACCCAAGCCGCTCTGATCCCCTTGCCCATAGTGGAAGAGTCATTTCAGAGGGTGGGAATGGATATTGTGGGGCTTTTAAATACCCCCAGCTCCTCAGGGAAGAGATTCATCCTGAGTGTGGTGGATTATGACACCCAGTACCCAGAGGCAGTTGCCCTATCCTCGCTGAGGACAGACAAAGCGGCAGATGCCTTGCTTGGGATTTTCTCCTGTGTTGGGTTTCTGCAGGAGGTAATCACCAATCGAGGGGGTTCCTTCATGTTGGACCCTAATGAAATATCTATGGAAGAAGTGTGGGGTGGTGCAGAGATGCACAACACCATATCTCCCACAAGCCAATGGGCTTGTGGAACGTTTCAATGGTACCCTAAAGTCAATGCTCCGGACATTTGCTGAACAGCATGGGAGGGACTGGTAGAAATACCTTTCCCACCTGTTGTTCGCATACAGGGAGGTGCCCCAAGAGTCAATAGGATTTTTCCCCTTCAAACTCTTGTATGGACGCTGGGTACATGGACCCCTAGACTTAATCCGGGAGGACTGGGAAGGCAAGCATACCACCCAGGGAACTCCCATTGTGGATTACATCCTAAGGTTTAGGGAATGGCTGAAGGAGCTTATGGGGACAGCCCTGAACAACCTGGCAGCTTCCCAACAGAAACAAAAGGTATGGTATGACTGCAGAGCCAGAGCTTGCTCGTACATGGTGGGTCAGGAAGTCATGGTCCTTATTCCGGTCCAGAAAGACAAGCTGCAAGCTGAGTGGGCAGGACCGCACAAAGTGGTTAGGAAGATAAATGACATAAACTACAGTGTGGAGTTACCTGACCGTACACAGACAGCAAGGATGTACCATGTTAACATGATGAAGCCATATGCAAATAGGGCTGACATGGTGTTCGCAGTGTGTAGTCATGGGGAGGGGACGGACGAAGGAAACCCCCTTGTGGACTTGCTGGAAGAGAGTAAGCGGGAGTCCTCTGTGGAGGCAGTAAGATTGTCTCCCCAGCTGACCCCGGACCAGATCCAGTAAGTGAGGAAGTTTTAACAGACTTTACCCTCTTGTTTAGCGCCAAGCCTGGACTAACCCCCTTAGCAACACACGATGTGGAGACAGGGACACAGACACCCATACAGCGAACAGCATATCGGGTGTCAGAGGCTGTCCAAAAGGACATTAGGAGGGAAGTAGGGGAGATGCTGGATTTAGGGGTAATCCAGAGAACCCACAGTCCCTGAGCCTCACCCGTAGTGCTTGTACCCAAGCCAGATGGCTCAATTCATTTCTGTGTAGACTATCGTGGACTGAATGCAGTCACGAAGTCAGACGCCCATCCGATGCCCTGGATGGACGAACTCATGGACAAGTTGGGTGGGTGATCTACCCTACGACCATTGACCTGACAAAGGGGTATTGGCAGGTAGAGTTGATGCACGGAGCTGGGAGAGGTCGGTCTTCATCACTCCGATAGACTTATTTGAGTTCAAAGTAATGCCTTTTGGAATGAAGAACGCCCCGGCCACTTTTCAAAGGTTGGTGAACCATGTGTTAAATGGTGCTGAGGAATACGCCGTGGCGTACCTGGATGATATTGCCATCTTCAGTACCAGCTGGGAGGAACACCTGTCATACCTTAGGGAAGTGCTGGGAAGAATACAGAGGGCCAGGCTCACTGTCAAAGCCGAGAAGTGCCATGTGGCCATGGGAGAGGTGGCATACCTTGGGCATGTGGTAGGCTGGGGACAGCTCCGTCCTAACCAAATCAAGATAGAGGTACTACAGGCATGGCCCAGACCAGAAACTCAGAAGCAGGTCAGGAGTTTTCTTGGGACAGCAGGGTACTATAGAAAATGTTGTACCAAATTACAGTGCCCTGGCTGCTCCCCTGTCTGACCTGACAAAGAAACGGATGCCCAAGAAAATCACCTGGGGTCCAGCCTGTGAGGAAGCCTTTACCAAACTAAAAGAGGCACTGTGCAGTGCTCCTGTTTTGACAAGTCCAAACTATAGTAAAACCTTTATAGTTCAGACGGATGCCTCAGATGTGGGTATTGGGGCAGTACTGAGACAGATATCCAGCAAAGGGAGGGACCACCCCATAGCCTACCTGAGCTGAAAGCTGCTCCCCAGGGAGCAAGCATACTCCATGGTGGAAAAGGAGTGTCTTGCCCTAGTGTGGGCCCTAAAGAAATTGGAGCCATACTTGTATGGGCAGCCTTTTGTGGTGCAGACTGACCACAACCCCCTGGTTTGGTTGATGCAGATGGGAAAAAACAATGGCAGACTGCTCAGGTGGAGTCTTGCTTTACAAGAGTATGATCTGAAAATCGTACATAGGGCTGGAGCCAAGAATCAGAACTCTGATGGACTGTCTAGGGTCTATGAGGAGTGAACTGATTTGGGAAGCTCATCCCATGTGGGGGATAGAGCCCTCAAATTCAGTCTAGGTGGGCCGGAGTGTGACGTAGACAGCCAGATCTGAGTGCTGTATCAAATTTTTTATTACATATAAAATATGTGATGGGAAGGTCAGTATAAAGAAACTACTGTTTTACTGGAACTGACACATCAAGACCCCCCAAGGATAAGTTCAAAGGACAGGACATAGCTAAACTGCAGATATCTGGGGTGCATTTACCTTGTCAATTTGCTTTCATCCCAGGAAATAAAATTAGCCAGTCACAATTCCCTCAGGGAAAATCCTTTGACTTACAATAGTTGTCAGGAAGAACTTGAGAGGAAGGGGTGTCAGAGAGAAGCCAGAATGGACATTGAAGAGAGGTTGATGTCTGGGCCAGGGAGGACCCAGATGAATTTGGAAGGTCCAATATACTTTCCCCTGGAACCCTTGAATTATATCCGAGAGATCTTTGAGGTGTAGATTGCAAGGCCCAGATGGGATTAAAAAAGGCAAATACACTTTTGCTTTGAATACAGTGACTTAGATCAAAGAAAGTTTTGAGATGTATGTGTAGCCGAGCACAAACCGGTTTGGTCTGGTTAAACTGAGGGAGGAAAGGCAGTGAGGTCACCTATTATGTTTTTTAAAATATTTTATTTGGACATCCTGTGAGATAAAATATAGATGTTGTTACACCAAGGTGGAGTTATGTGACCTCAGAAAGGGCCGGCTCAGAACTGTGTTTAATTGCTGAAAGAACCTTGACAGAGACACACAAGACAATATTTGTGACTGAGAGAAGAGAGACCCTCAAACTACTGAAAGAAAGTGAGCATTAGATTAGGCCGGTCTGAATGTATGTATTATAGGAACTGCACTTTTTTACCTGTTTGTTTTAAGGTTGTATGTGTTGGGATATATTTTGTTCTGTAATTATTGTTCTGTTTTGATATTTTAAAGTAAAGATATATTTTACAACAGAAACTGTCTGGAGTGCCTTGACATTTCTTTTTATTTTAAGTGGAGCTTTTAAAGGTTATTAGTAACACTGTATAGGAACTTATTGTATACCAAACTGGGAAATGGATAGAGTTCTCTAAAGTCTTGCATAGAGTTCTAAGGGTTCATTTGAAAGACCTGGTTGGGTGCCTGTAGGCAAAGATATCTGGCCCCCCCGAAGACAGAATTACTGTAACTGAGTCTGATAAGTGGGTACGCTAACAAGAGGTTATCAGTTTGAATCCCTCCAGAGCTTGAGACTAAGGTGACTTGAACCCACAAAACAGACAAGAGGGTTACCTTGTTCTGTTCACAGTACACAAATCATACACTCAGAGGTTGGCACTTTGGGAGTAGAGGACTGACCGGCTGAGCGAGTTTGTGACACCACCCAATGACTATCAGTCACTCACCCAAATGACTGCCAGGATCCTGTCTCATTGCTCAATGCTCCTGAAGGATTCCATACCCTTTTGTCCCTCACTGGCTTTGCATGACTTTAGTCTTGCCCCTCAAGGGATCACATCCAATGTTACTTCCATGAGTCTTGAACTCGGAGGAGAGAAAAGGGGAAACCGTGACTGCAGTAACTGTTCCAACCAAAACTTCTCCTTCTTCTTGGGGTTCTTCATTACTCTGACATTCTGTTGTCATCTAGGGATAACCCATGTACCTACAAGGGGGTAACTCTCAAGTGTATGGATTTCTTTGTCATTGGGCTGTGTTTTGTGGCTCTATCAAGGTCATCTTAAGTTAACACTTAGTGCACCCTAAACAGGGGGAGTCCTCTCTAGTGTGGACTTCTTCATCTCAGGTCTGTGTTCAGTGGATCCTTTTCAAGAGTGGAAGTCTTCTATGCAATATGGAAAGAGAGGCCCGACATAGTTACCTAACAATCCAAAATAGTGGATAATGGGTGGCAGTCTGGGTAGAGATACTTGCTGGATATACATTTGTTCAGAAGATTGCCCTTGCATAAAACAGTGTGTCATATGTATAGTGCTTAACTTATTTTGGTTGTAAAGTTAAAATGTTCCTGAGCCTGGAGGGTTTGTTTTGGTTTTGTTTATTAGATTTTTAAAAGATACCCCTTCAAGGCTCAGAGCACCTGTAGAGCAGGCAGTATAGTGCAGTGGTTTAAGGCTCTGAGCTGCAAACCTGGAGACCTGGGTTTGATCCTACAGCCCCCACTTGCATACTGTATGACACTGAGCAAGTCACTTAACTTCCTTGTGCTCCCAGGTAGCACCTGTAAACAAACTTCAGCTTAGTAAGTCTCTCCTGGTTAAAAAAAAGAAGGAAAACAAAATGAGGAATAACTAGCACAAACCATACTAAAACAGACATTAAAAAATCACAATAAAAATATCCATACATAAAAGAACAAATAAATTGAACAGTTGGGGACCTAGGTTATTGGTTCCTAGAAGTTTCCTGGGGGGGGTCCTCTCCTCCATGCCAAAGGTCATAAAATATTACATTATTAATAGATAATAATGCTTCCATGAGTTGGGGCTGGATGTAGGTACTGCAGTCTCATTAATGGCATGCGCCATGGCTGCGTTGTTTTCTCCATATGGGAAATAAGTGTTTTGTATTTCATTCATTGTAGTTTTGGGTCTTCTTCCTGAAGATACCATATGTATAAGGGGATTTCATCCCTGGGGAATCTCTAGGGGTGCACCCCCCCCAAGACGGTTCCTGTGTACATATACACCTAATCTATGTTGCACGAGCTTCCAAGCTTACATTCACTCCTTTAAAGGGAACAATCAGCACTTAGAGACCCAGAATCAAGTGTGGGACTAGTCCCAATTTGCAGTTTGTGTGCAAAAATACTTTTTTTCCCCTTACATCTACTGAAGCATAGTAGATTGTATCAGTCTGATTATGCTGACTCCCAAGCTGACATTTGCTGTAACCAGAAATTCCAGAATCCCATGCAGCTGATGTCAGATCTGGGCAGCACAGTGGAGATTCAATAGGTCACAGGGCATGTTAGAGTTTTTATAAGCTCTGATCTTTTGTTTGCTGGTCCCACTGTTCTCCTAGGGCTAAATAAAGTCACAGAGGACTAAACTTAGCCTGGAAGAACAGGGAGAGGGGCGTACAAACATCTGATAGGAGCTTATAAAATCTCTAAAATGAACTGGCCCAATGGCACTGAGAGTTGAGGTGCTAGACATCACACCTCACTCCACACCGGCGACCACTGCTCGAGAAGGAGCACTTGTTGCTGGGGGTTGGCGGGGGGGGGGGAGAGGATTGAGTGTCCGAAGGACTACTCTCCTCTCCCAGAGAGGGCACTGCATGTTCTGCCAAATGACTTCCAGCAGGTGATGACCAGGAGGCAGTGCTGGTTGAGGAGCAGCAGAAATAAGGGAGGTGCTGCAGGACTCCACAGCATGCACGCATCTCCATACATGTTGACAAGCATGCACCAGCATGGGGAAGGGCAGAAAATGGAGGCAAAAAATGATGGCTGGACAGGTGTACATGATGCCTGCATGCCAGTCCCTGCTTGCTGCATCACCAGGACTCTGGGACCAGGAGCTGGACTTTGTTTTGTGGGGTGGGAGGATAGCCCTTCCCCCTGATGATGCTATGGGGGGAATCCATGGGAGTACCCAGTTGACAGGTAAGTCCTGCAGCTGTACATTTCAGCAGAGGGTCACTGGGGCAGAGCAGAGAGTAGCCCAGCCTGTCCTGGCCATGGGGGATAAAAATTTAGATGAAAGAAGAAAAAAAAAGCACTGAAATGCACTGCCAGGCTATTGAAACTCCCACTGCTGCAACTCAGGACTGCATCAGCTGCAAGAGAATTATGGGATTTTTGGTTACAGCAAATGTCAGTTTAGGAGTCTGCAGAATCTGTCAGATACAATTTACTATACTGCAATAAACAAAAAGTAAAACAAAAAAGTTTGCACAGAAAGTGCAAATTGGGACCAGCCCAACAGTTGAGTGTTGAGCTCTTAGTTCTGACTAGTTAGCCCTTTAACTGCTTTGTTTCATTTAATTCTGTCCCTCTATGCTAACTATTCATCCAACCACTCATTCTAATTGTGTTGCCTATGCATTTCAACATAAGTTGCCTAATGGACCCGTGAAATATTAATATTCAAAACTTCTATATCTATCTATCTATCTATCTATCTATCTATCTATCTATCTATCTATCTATCTATCTCTCTATCTATCTATCTCTCTTTCTATCTCTCTATCTATCTATCCATCTCTCTATCAATCTTTCTATCTATCTATGTGTCTGCCTCTCTCTTTCTTTCTTTCTTTCTTTCTTTCTTTCTCTGTATCTGCAAAAGGTGTTATTGTTTTATTAACCGCAGAATCTTGGGAACCAGGAAATCATGGGTTCAAACCACACTGGAGCCAAATATTGGCTGCTTGACCTCCTGGGACAAGCTTGTGCTGTTACAATTAGACTAATACCCTTTTAAGGCAGTATGGCAGGGGATAGGTAGAAAACTCTTTATGGGAGGACTGGATGGATTCTTGGTCCTTATCTGCCAGCAACTTCTATGTTTCTAAATAACCTCCAAGTCCACCCCACTGCAGAAATGGGTAAAAGCAGGACCCTACTGAAAACAAGATGTTGCATCTTAGGTGGGCTCTCCTAGGTAAATAAACTGTAAAATAAAAAAGCCATATTTAATGTGATTTTTTTTGCAAAACAAATTATACCCTCAAAATGAATAAAGCTTGCAAATATAACCATCTGTACCAGTGGTAAACATGTGACTCTTGTAATGCAGCTTATGAACTTACGTGTTGGTTATAGCTTACACAGGTGGGTAAAGGCAGTCGTTAAGACCCAAAGGTTTGCAGGCAACACCTTCTGAATTTAGTTCTTTTGAGCTTCCATGTAGTGTCACTGGGTTTGGGTTTGTGAGTGTGACTGTAGAACTGAAACAACCAACAACATTCATGTCTGAGACCAGCACAGGTGGCTTGGCATATCATTCCTTAGTGTTCAGCAATGGTGACAGATGGACAATGGAGGAGGGACTATTAACATTTATTAGAGCAAGAGGGCTGGATCCTGAATGAATTCAGAATGGGAACATGAGGGGTAGATATACACAACTATGAAGTAGGGGGTCAGTAAAGGGTTTATTTAAAAGCAAAATATATCCAATGTGGGGGGGGGATCTGGAAAGCTGGGCAGTCTCCTGGCATCCGCTTCGGTCCACCATCACCTGATCTAAGTCAACAACTATAGATCTATGGAGCACTCCCCAAAAATTGTAGTGCTCCATACCTCTGTGTGTGAGACGCTCTTATTCTGTGAAGAGTATCTCACGCACAACTGTCTTGGAAACAGGCATGTTTGGCTAAGATTTCCCAAAACATTAATATAGTGTTAGTGACGCTCAATCAATTATATATTAATATCAGCACCGAGACCACTCTTACAGTTGTAATACCTTCTTACTCACCTTCAGTTCACAGTTCTCGTACCCTAAGAATGTGTGTGAGACCACTCTTAACCGTAAGAGTGATCTTGGTGGTAATATTAACATGCATTATAACCAAGAGACTGCTAACTGCTTGTGACATACAGTACCACGTTTTCCACTTAGTCTGCTAAAGGACAACAGCATCTTCAGTATTTCTTGCTGGGACCCCTACAAAATAAGGTTATTCCAGTTGTCACACTTTCAGAAAAATTATGCAATTCCTCCAGGTATAGATAAACTCCTCCCTGTTACTAGGACTAGGCAAAATGTTTGGATCCTGCTTGTCAAATTTTCATCAAAAAACATAACTCTCACAGAGTTTTTATGAAATGCTGCTTTCCATAGAATCTGTGATTTACAACAGAATATCAGTTTTTCCATATGAAAATTGCACTAAATTGTAGATGCCCAACACATTCAAGGACAGAGGTCTACAGCTCACATAGAATCTGCTCCTGCACTGCAGGAAAAATCCTATTATCAAGCCCTTCATATCTGTGGAAAAGAATTCCATGGTTTAGATAGGCAAATGACAAAAATGCATGGTTTACATAGATTTTCTTTTCTAAAACTCCCTTCAGTTTGCTTACTGGTGTCATTGTTTTAAAATTCATTGAATTATCACATAAGTTGAAAGGGTAATTCCAAAAAACTTTCAGTGCCGAAGCTGAAATTTTGCAAATTCTTACCTGTTACTGGTGTCATCCCCCCACTCATTACTAATGCATGCATAACTGCTGCAGCATGGTTAGTGATAGTCACAATGCTATGTGTACTATGGGACATTAGCGTTGCAGCCCAATCCCACCTATCAAGCAATTTTAAAGAACTATGAGAGGTACCCAGGACAAGTGAAGAACCAGTTGAGAATGACTCAGTGGGGTTGCAAACTTACTATAGCCTTTGCAATCACTTTACTCACACAACTGATGGACAATCCCCATCCTGGTAGTTGACATTAGAAGGCTGCACTACATTGGAACTACTCTTTCTAAATAATATTTGTTATACTAGGGAAATGATGACATCAGGAGACTCCTTCTATGACACTTTTATTTATTGTAACTGAAAAGAAATAATGTGAAAAATGTATAGTACCTAGTTAGGAGATGCATTCTTAAAACTCTCCAAGTCTTCTGCCAATGTACCTGTGATAGTATGATTTTTATTGGCATATTGATTTAAATGCAATAATTTTTTCACTAATTGTCATTATTAATCACTCGTTATCTGGGACGGTTTCATTATCTTGCTTCCTTAGCTGACCTTTTTTTCTGTTTTAGATAAGCTTTGTGACTCACAGTGTACCCCATGGAAACTACCATGTCATTTGAATGTGTGACTGGTAGGGGAGAGGCAGGAGTATGGTGCAGGAGTGATGAATTCCTGAAGGAGTTGGTAGACTTCATGGTTGACCAGGGAGTAAATGCCCCCAGACTTTTATTGCTGGGCGATTTCAGTGCCAGGTCAATATGATGCCTCATCTTTTGCTCAGCAACTCCTCCATGTGATGTTAGCACTAGGTCTTACACAGGCTGTTGCCTCTATTACCTACCTGCACACCCACACACTTGTCCTGTTCTTCTAGTTGGGTCTTGACATTAATGCAGTCAAGGCTGAGCCAATCATTTGGTCAGATCATCATGCTGTGTTGTTTTTCTGTGGGACACCAATTTAAATACCTCTCCCCCCCCCCCCCATGGAGATGGAGCAATATCATCCAATGCATAATTTTGAGCTTTGCAAACCCCTGGCAATATTGGAAATCTCAAACATGAAGAAGGCTTGTGCTCAGGGAGCTGAGGAGGCTTTTGAGAACTATAGCATTGTTCTTTCAGCAACCTTTGACTCCCTGGCACAGTACTGTGACCATCTCTTGATATCACACTGTAACTCACCATGGTACTGTGATGAGGTGAGTGGCTGAAGACTAAGGGACAGAAGCTGGAGCATTCTTGGTGGATGTTTTGCTCTCGGGGGAGAGGTTGGCACTGAGGACTCACTATGGTGAGTATCAGTGGGCAATGCGTGAAAAATAGTTTCTGTCAAGGATGATTGCTTCTGGAAAGAGTTGACTGGCTCAGCCCTTTTGCATGGCGACAGGTTGATTAATCCCCACCTGCCCCCTTTGTGGCCTGATCAAGCAATTACTGCAGAAGAATGCAAGGAATTTCATTGATTCTTTTAGAGCGAAGTTTCCTCTATTTGAACTACGATCTCGTAAAGTGGCCTGTCATCAGCCAATGATACCCAATCAGTTAGGGGCAAATATGATCAACCAACCTGTACTGAGTTTGTTCCAGTTGTAGAAGAGGAGGTACTTCAGGTAATATCAGGGCTGTATCCCACTGCTGTGTTTTGGATCCTGACCCTACCTGATTACTGCTCAGCTGGCTGAAATTCCTAGGGCAAATTTACACCAAGATTGTCAGGTGTTCCTTGAGTGAAAAGTTCTTTCCAACAGCTCTGAAAAGGGTTGTGGTTAGGCCCCTCCTGAAGAAGCCAGCATTGGACCTTGACAATCTGGTTCACTACAGACCTGTCTCGAACTTTCCCTTTCTGGGGAATGTAATCAAGAAGGTGAAGGCAACACAGCTTGAGGCTCACCTGGAACATAATGACATCTTTGAGCCTGTCTAATCAGGCTTTAGGCCTTACCACAGCACTAAGATGGATCTTGTCAGAATGTTCCATGATCTCCTCACTGCAAAAGATCACGGCTTTGTTCCATCTTGATGCTCTTGGATTTCTCATCTGCATTTGACATGCTGCAGCATGGTGTGCTGTAAGATCACCTGAGGAGCTTTACTTTGTGGGGCTCACTGGCATGGTGTTGAGCTGGTTTGAGGCTTGCCTCACTGGAAGGACAAAGAAGGTGGCTCTGGGTAATTCCATCTTCAGACTGGCAGTGCTCCAGTGTACTGTTTCTTAAGGCTTCACACTTGCCCCTATGTTGTACACTGTATAGAGTATATGTTACAGAAACATAGACAATGATGACAGAAAAAGACCATTGGTCCATCCAGTCTGGTCGTAACACCCTTCAAACCCGAGACCTTTTGTTCATACAATGTTCTAGCCCACGTACTCCCCCCAATGCTTCCTATCCTTCTGTTACTGCTACAAATGCAGCAAAGTTTTACTCTGCTCTCAAATGCAGTGTAAAGTTGCCAGCTTCGCCTCCGCGGATAAGCGTGAAAGTTTTTTTTAACCCAACTCGAGCCTTAGTGTGAACTTCACAGGTGACTTCGACTGCTGTGTGTAACTTTGTTTTTTGCAGAGTTATACAGATTGACTGAAAGTCATAAACAATTCATGTTCAGGCCATGTGAGTCCTTGCAGGGACCACTGTGCTAATGAGGTCAAATATTGCCAGACCAGCATGTCAGCCTTTTCAGCCCCTCTAAGTTGCAGTTGTGAAAGTTAGTGAAGAGATCACCTACTTTAAGACTTTTGTAGGAGTTCTTGATCGAATATTGTACTTTAAAAGACTATATTTCTTTCTTTTTTCAACTCTTCTTCTAACATCTTTCTGTCTGTAGTGCTTTCTGTTTCATCCAGTTCTTTCCAGTTATCTGTGCAGCTTTCTGCAGCATTTCTCTTAATATCTCATCTTTTGCTCACCTTTCTGTCTTTCATTCATTAATTGCTTGAATTTCCTGGTATTTATCTAAAAAAAAAAAAAAGTATTTCTGTGCTTTTATTTTTAATTTTTGTTTGCCCTCTTCTCTCTTATTTTTCCTCCTCCCCTACCCAGTATGAACAATAGGCCAGAGCCAGATAAAACAGGCAGTGGCGGCAGTGGCAGAGGGTACATTAGACTGTGCTGTTTGGGTGGTGCAGCATGCACCAGGGCTAAGTCCTCTTCCTCAACCCCCCTTCCAGACTCAGAAGAGGCAGGTAGAGTCTTCATCACCACCAACAGTGCCACCATCACTGCCACCAAGAGGACCACTGCCACCACTGCTGCCATCACCAGCAGCACCCGTTCACCAGCACCAGCACCACCGCCACCACCACCATCAGCAGCAGCAACAGAACCACCACCAGCAGCACTGCCACCACCACCATCAGCAGCAACACCAGAACCACCACCAGCAGCACTGCCACCACCACCATCAGCAGCAGCACCAGAGCCACCACCAGCAGCACTGCCACCACTGTCTCCACCAGCAGCACCACAACCACCACCAGCAGCAGCACCACAACCACTAGCAGTATCATGCCTGCTCTTTTGGTGCCAAGCACATCGGACACACCCTCTTCTCCCCTGTGGCCAAAGAAGTCCCTGGTGTGGGACTTCTTTAGAATGTCAGACCCCAGTGATTCCAGTGTGATCCCTTGTAAGATTTGTGGGGTCTGGGTGCACTGGGGAAAAAAAGCAGCCACTTGGGCAGGGGGGGCAGCAGACTTATCTCAGTAATCAGCACTGGGAAACATGGGATAGGCACCAGGCTGACCATGGTAGGGGAGGTGACACTGCTGTCAATGGCAGCCATATGCCCCCACTGGGCTCAAACAGTGGTAGTGATGGGGGTAGGCAGTTCAGTGGCCAACATCCCTGCCACAATGTGGGTTACATCAGCGAGAGCCAGCTCCTAGTCCAGGTGCATGGCAGAGTGGTTGAGGCCAGACCTTTTGATAGAGTGTTGGAGGAGGTCAGTAGTCTGCAGGCCAATCAGTCTGCCCTAAATGAGCACATTGACGAGCTGTAGGACAAGCTGGACCAGATACTGGCACTGCTTGCTGGTGGTCCTGCATCTGCTTGCTCCCCCTGACGGCCAAGGGCAGCCCACATTTTCCACCTCTGCCAGTTGTGTAATTAGTCTGATGTGGCTTGGGCTTCATGCCTGAAAGAAAAAAAATTCTCCTGTTCACCATGCCAGGTATGTTTCTCATATTTAATCTGGTGGTGGCATTGTGCCCGAAAGAAAAAATTCTCCTGCTTGCCATGCCAAGCATGCTCCTTGTAATTAATCTGGTGGTGGCATTATGCCTGAAAGAAAAATGTCTCCTTGCCATGCCAGGCATGCTTCTCATATTTAATATGGTGGTGGCATTATGCTTTAAAAAAATCTCATGTTTGCCATACAAGGCGTGCTGATTGCGATTGTCCTGGTGTTGACATTATGCTCTTAAAGAAAAAAATTATCATGTGTGCCATGCAAGACATGCTAATTCTTATTGCTCTGGTGTTGGCATTATACTCAAAAGAAAAACAAGATCTCATGTTTGCCATACAAGGTGTGCTGATTGCTATCACTCTGGTGTTGGCATTATGCTTACCCCCAAATAAATTATCATGTTTGCCATACAAGGTCGGCTGATTCTGGTCACTGTGGTGTGGCATTCTGCTCCAATGCTAAAACAAAATCTCATATTTGCCATACATGGCATGCTGATTGAAATTGCTCTGGTGTTGGCATTATGCTAAAAAAAATTCTCATGTTTAGGAAACAAGGTGTTCTGATTCTGACCACTCGTGTGTTGGCATTATGCTTAAAGACAATACCTCATATTTGGCACACAAGGCATGTTGATTGCAATTGTTCTGGTGTTGGCATTATGCTCTAACATTATTACCATGTTTGCCATACCAGGTGTGCTGATTGTATCACTCTTGTGTTGGCATTACGCTCAAAAGAAAAAATCTCATGTTTGCCATACAAGGCATGCTGACCACGATTACTCTGGTGTTGGCATTATGCTAAAAAACAAACAAACTCATGTTTAGCATACAAAGCATGCTGACTGCAATCACTCTGGTGTTGGTATGCTCAATCTCATGTTTGCCATACAAGTCATTCTGTTTGCAGTCACACTGGTGTTGGCACTGTGCTAAAAAAATACTCATGGTTGGCATACAAGTCGTGCTGATTGTGATTACTCTGGTGTTGGCAGTATGTTCTAAGAAAAAAAAATTCTCATGCTTGCCATACAAGGCTTGCTGAGTCTGATCGCTCTGGTGTGGCATTATGTGTCCCTCCATGTGAGGCAGAGGACATGAGGACTGCAGGAGAGGATGAGGATGAGGTGCTTCATCAAATGTTTGTGTTGGCACTTCAGGGAATGACTGGCCTGGTCTTGGATGAATGGCTGATCTGTAAGACAAAAAAAGAGATGAAATAGGACATTATTGATGATAAATACTGTGCCTATGAATAAAAAGCAGTTCCCAGGCATGCTAACTGTGTTACTTTTTGCCTATTATCACTGTAGCCCACCCTGCAGCACTGACCCAGTTATCCTCTCACATTCCTACAAACACTAGCGAGCCAGCAAAAAAATCCCACCTCAGGTGTTTTCACCTAAACCTATAGCAAAGATTACATGTTAAGAACTGCCCATCCCCTTCCCCCGTGCCCAGTACCATTCATACTTACCATCAGCACTGTGGCATAAGATCCACTGTATGGATTATCCAATTAGCAGCCATGGACTTGGCAGCGACCTGTCCAGACTGTAATGACCTGTAAAGGAATAAGGAAGAGATAAACTGGAACATTAACAACAATTATATTTTAGTCATGCCTTACCTGTAAAGGAAAGGCATCACGCAAACAGCCAAAATGTACCTTTCTCCCACAGTATGTTCCTATGAAAGTTACATTTAGGCTGCTTGTATGAACTGCCTATCCTTGAAGATCAGAAAGGTAAGGGATAGACTAGCTGGAGCCAGCGACCCTTCTTCTGCTGACAATTTCTATGTATCTGTGACTTGACCACCTGTGCCCACCCCATACCCAATACCCTCTCATATTCTGCAAAACAATAACAGATGTAGCAATCACCTACATGCACTAATGTTTTCACCTAGACCGTTTGAAGGACTACTTTCAGAGACTGCCTTCCCCACCCCCCGCAGCAATTTCTACATATAGTTACCACCAGGAAAAGAATCACCAGGCCCCCTGGTGTGATTTGAGAAGGGAGTGTCACTGTTACAGAACAGTGGGCACTAGGCAGCGGGCACCAAATCCTGACCTATAAGGGAAGAAGAAACAGAAATATGAGGGAATTTTTAACAATCATTGAATTGTGTAAGGCATAAAATATAAACAATAATACAACATGATAGGGCATGCATTAAATATTGACTACTGCAATATCAGGTGTGCCGCAGTACTGGAATAACTGAATGACTTGGACAGGTGGGAGGCTTGAGGTGCAGCCAAAGGCCATTCTACCACCCAGGAAGTGAGGTTACAGCTACATTGAACCAAACCTGGATTGCATTATTCCACTATAACATTAAAGAAAATTTCAAAATTGTTAGGATTTGAATGCATGCACCAGGGGTATGAGGCAAGAGGCACACCCAAGGCATAGCCAATTTAATACACACCTTCTCATGTATTATTGCGCTTATAACATGGGCCATCCTATAAAAGCTTGTTTTCAGTAGAAGCCAAAATCTACCTTTCTTACTGTTCATTAAAGCATTTCAATGCATGGGCATGCCACATGTTTTACCCAAGCATTTTTGAGGAACTCCCAGTGCCATTTAATAAATATACTTACGAGCATTATCATATCACTCAGGCCCATTGGGCTGCACTGGGTAGGTTACCTTCACCGACTCTAACCAGCAGCAGATACTGGGCACAACAGCAGCAGCACAGTCACACTTGGGAGCAGTGGATGGCAAATAAGTTCTAACTTCTTCTGGTTTGGCAGGTGGTGGGTCTTTATTCGCATCATAGATTTCCCTTGACTGGGGCAGTGTTCTCTCATAACAGAGCAGATAGTGGGAGCATCAGTAGCAGCAGCAGTGTCTCAGTCACACTTCGGAACAGTGGATGGCAAATAAGTTCTGACTTCTTCTGGTTTGGCAGGTGGTGGGTCTTTACTCGCATCATGGTTTTCCCTTGGCTGGGGCAGGGTTCCCGCAGAAGAGAATGGATAGGGGGTGTGGGCACTGGGCACAGCAGCAGAAACAACAGTAGCACATGGCAAGGCTCACAGCAACAAGAATCAGCATATTGACAGATAAAGCATGTTCTGGCAATGCAGGCATTGGATCTTCAGTTGTATTAGGTGTTATTCTTGATTGGATTCAGTACAAAAGTGGCGGGGGCAGGCTGCAAGTACTTTTGGGTGGATTGACTGACAAGGAGCAGATTCAGCTTGCTACTGCTGTTGCACTGCACTGCACTGCTGCTTGTGTTGTGGTGTTATATCTGTATCCTACTCCTCATCAGGGTGGTCACCAGTTAGGAATCCACCCCCACAATCCTCCAAATCCGAATTATCCCCTGATGGGAACTTTGCTGCCAAAACTTCAGCAATGTCTGATGCATCTGACACTGACACTACTTCATCACCATCCATTACCAGTGGTTTAACCAGTGATGCTACATGATTTGCTGGCAAATTATGACTGTTCATTTTTATGAATGTTAATGTGCTAACATTACAGGGGGAAAGATTTGTTCTCATAGCACATGGGATTGCCTGCTGCACTGAATACCCTATCAGAGCTAATACTTGCAAGGGGGCAACCTTGGTGTTTCAGGGCAAGTATAGCAAGTGCAGGCAGCTCCTCAAGTTTTTTCCCCCCGGTGTCTGAGGGGTTCATCTTCGATGTTAAGGTTTTTGGTGTCTGCCATATATACCTACACCATCCGCTTTGCAGACGTCATACTGAGTTCCTCCTCCTCCTCCTCTGCATCCCCCTGGTAAATCTCCTCTACCCCAGCCTGGGAGAGGACTTCCCAGAGAGGATTCACACTGGCAGAAGAAGTCAGTCCTGCCTTTGACAATGTCCCATCATGGTTCTGCATGACACTGCTGCTGCTGTTGGCACTGGTAGAGTTAGATGTAGCCTGATGGGATTGTCCCTGCAGATCATGTTTCCGCACAATCTGCATGCCATGGATCCTATTAATTAAGGTGTCCTTCACCTCTTTCACCTCTTGAATCCCACCTGGAAGAATTGTGGAAATGCTATGCTTATATTTTGGGTCCAACAGGGTGGCTATTGCAAAGTTGTGAGACTGTAAAATGCTCTGCAGATATCTGTTGCCATCTATCACACCCAGGACTTCAGTGATCAAAGCTAATGTTTATGTGTCATCACTGTTAGTGTCCACTGCTTCTGCTTCAATGTTCAAAATGGCCTGCCTCAGCACCCTTAACAGTGGAAGTCACTGACTAATGCAGCTAGTGCTACTACTCACAGCCTATGTGGCATGGTCAGTTGACTTTAAGATCATAATTAAGGAGTGCATAAGTCACCAGTCATCAGAAAATAGAGAAATACAAGCCCCAGCACTGTCCCTACACGTACGCAGAGTCATGTAGTCAGAAAATGCAGAATGTTGCTCTTACATACGTTCCAACATTGCCAGTGTTGAATTCCACTGACTGACCACCTCTTGTTTAAGACAGTGCTGAGGCAGGCCATTCTTTATCTGTACTTTCTGAAGCTGATCCCTTGCCCTGCCAGATCATGCAAAGTGGGCACACATACGCTGACACATACTCAACAAGTTCTTCTGCTAAAAGTGTGCCAGGAACATGTGCACAGACAGATTTAAGCAACGGGCCATGCATGGCACCCATATGTAGCTACCATCACTAAGTGCTTTGATTACATTTGCCCTATTGTTAGTGGCGATGAACCCAGCCTTTAGACCAATTGGGTGCAGCCAGTTATCCACCTCCTCTAAGATACTGGTCATAATGTAGGCCCCAGTATGGCTGTTCGATATGCTATTCATCACAAGTGTTGCGTGCTGTTTGATTGCTTATTTTTGCTTGCAGCCACTTGCAATAATGGAGCAATCCTGATTACAGCAGTTTTTGGCAATGGGGTTCCTGACACCCTCCAGTTCAACCCAGTTTCCTGGTACTCATATGTATGAGCTGGCAGCTGTTGGCCCACTGCTCCACAGCTCTGTGGTCAAACGCACATACTCACATGCATTAAGACACAAGGCATGGTTGATGGTATTTGCAAGTGCACCACATAGTTCAGGAATTGCCTGACATGAGACTTGGGTATGACTGGGTACCTACTGTTTAAGACAGGCTTTAGCCATAAAATGCCAGAAATCTTAATTTTCCACAAAAGAACATGGCAGCAGGTCAATGGCAAGCATCTCAGCTGCTGCTGCAGCATTTAATTCTCCAGCAGTTCTGTCATTTGACAGATATTTGGTGTTTCTACTGAGCAAGTTGGTTAGGGTCAGCTATACCTTTTCACTCATGGGTGGGGTAGACTTTTTGGGAACTGGAAGCACTCTGCTAGGAACAGTGATGTGACTAGAGGTTATAGAGGTGGTCAGGAATCCAGTTTTTGAGGGCCTGCACTCTTTTCCAACAGGACGTCTGACAAAGCTGCTGCTACTTTCACTGTGTTATGTGTGTGTCGATGTCAGTGGTGTTGGATGAATAAGCTCCATAGCCTCCTTCTCCTCTTCGCTACTGTGGACAGATGTGAGAGACTGTTTTTTTTGGGGGGGGAGGGCTGACAGAACCAGGAGTAGAGCCACCTTCAGCAGCTTTTTCACAGTGTGCTGCCCACACTGAGCTATGTTTCCCTTTACGATGGGTGTGCTGTCCCCCAGTTCCAAGGTGACTGCCTCTTTGGTCTGTGTTGACCCTGGCCTGGCAAAGCTGACACACTGCTGTACTGTTGTCTGTGGGATCAACGACAAAAAAATCTCGCACCAAAGATTCTGTAGGTCACATCACTGTGTGTATCTCAGGATTGTTCAGATTGGGACATTAATGGCTGGCTACTGGATGGCACTGATACAGGTGATAAACTAGATGATGGTGTCACAGTTGTCACATGACTGCAGAGAGTGCTGCTGCTATCTCTGGCAACTCCGCTGCTAACAACTGGCATAACACCTGACTGCTCTTTGCTACTTTTCTGTTTAACACTATCTAGAAATATCCCTGCAACTGGGATATTTCTTTCACTGACATGCCCTGTATCTGGTTTCTTCCTTTTTTTAACCTGGGTTCCTCTGGCTGCCTTGCTGGGTCAGTGTCACTGTCTTCATCACTCAGATGAACACAACCCACATCCCAGTCTTCATCTTTATCCTCCTCTGCTCATCTACTTTCTTATACTTACCGCTTTTGGGTGGTTCTACCTCACAACTTGTTTCCAGAACCTGATCCTCATTCTGCTTTTCCTTAACATCCAGCAATTCATCACTTGTTTGGAGAACTGTGGAGTCTGCAGATTCCATGGCTGGAGGGTTTCCGGGTACACTTTGGACAGACAGATTTGGATTTAACTGCTGTCTGCTTATGACATTGCCGCACAAAACAACATCCACAGTGCCCTCACCATCACTTTCAAGAATAATTGGTGCTAAATTGCTAGCAGCGCACCAGGCTGTCTTCTTACTACCACCCACAGAGCTGCTACAACTCCTTTCCTTGGACATGGGTGCTACTGCACCAGTGACCCCAACAAAATGTAACCCACCACTGTTTCCCCCACTCTGACTACTGCGCACATCCTCATGGACCAACAGGGCCACTGTACTGTCAGTTACCACCCTTTCCTCCACTGACACTCAGTGGCCAAAGAAAGGTGTCCTGGGAACTGGCTGAATATGACTGCTATTATTCACCCCCTCACCCTCAGCCTCTTCCACACCCACCATCACATGTTTTATGCTTATCACCAGCATCACCCCGTTACTCTTTTTTTTTGTTACAGTATACTTTTTTTCACACATGGTGGAAAATTAAATGTGGAAAAAAGCGGAGGCATACAGGACGCAGATAAAATAATAAAATTATACTAAATTATACAACCGTTGACTACAAAAAAAGTTCTTATCCAAGTAGAAATAAATCACCAATAAAAAAATCAATCTAGCTTGAGATGGCAAAAATACTGACTTTTCTTCTTATGAGCAACAGTGGCAAACTAGGCAACCACCTCTCCCCACTGGCTGACAGCATAGGCACAGAAAGCATGGCAGCACAGATGCAGAGCTAAGCTATGGTGCCAAAAATAAGACAAAAGAGCCTCCAAAAATGACTTTTCAGGACAAAAGGCAATTTATAGATTCTACAGATGTTAGGTAAAAAAATCGATGTTCACTGAGCTTTTTTATGCAGAAAAACACTAAGCTATAGACTTGAAAACAAGCTTTCTCTCAGGATAGGGCTGCCGCCTTTGAATGAGGCAAACAAAACGGACCCTAAGCTCCGCCCCTAGCACCACCACTTTTCATGACTCATAATGCATTGCTTCTCCTCCAAAACTATTATATCAGTAAACGAACACACCTAAAGCAGCAGTTCAACAAAAATGTTAAGATACTGTACCTGTTAAAGTTACTTTCCTAGGTTCTTCCTAGTTACTTATTTATTATTTTTTTACCAGGAGAGACACACTAAGCTGAAAGCTTGCTTACAGGCATGACCTGGGAGCACAAGGAAGTTAACTGACTTATTTAGAGTCACAGAGTATTAAGTGGGGGCTGTGGGATTCAAACCCAGGTCTCGAGGTTTGCAGCTCAGAGCCTTAAACCACTGCACTATACTGCCTTCCATATACTAACATTGGTTTACCAGATAAAAATACATAGATAAAAGAAATCTCATCTACAGATATGATCTGGGGGAGACAAGAGAAATACTGTAAATAGCATACAATAGTATACATGGTATATAATAATACAGTACATAATAAAGAAATTATTTCCTATAATGTGTAGGTTATATATTTTTCTGGCTCCTTTTCATGTTCGCAGTACTATTCAAAACCAAAGAAGCGACCATCCTTTTTTCTTGAGGAAAAAAAAAAATGTAATATTTAAAAATGCCTAAATTCTGTTGTAGATGAAAATGCTTACCAGCACATGAAAGCAGAAGACAACTGGCTCTGTTGTTACTGTTACAAAAGGTGGGGACAGCTTTGCTGCTATGGGTTAAATAAGTGTTAATGGTGTTAATGGCCATACTTTACACCTCCCAGATTGACTGCTTTCACAAACAAAAGGGCTATATTGACAACAGAACTTGTTTGTAACCTGGACATGTAGCTGAAACAATGAATGATGAGACAAAATCTGTTTCAAAAGTATGTGAGCACTCAGAATGGCTAAAAAAAAAACTGACGAGCACTGAGCAAAAGTGGATTACCCAATAGGGACCTTGAAAAATCTTATCACTAGATAAAAAAAACCTGACAGGTGGCAACCCTATCTCAGGAGCTAATTCTTCCTCCAAGACCCTCTAACAAGTAGTGCCACAATGTAGATTCACATGGTACAGGAAGACTGCAATCTGAACTATGACCTTTGCTGTAATGTGATCCTCTGATGAGTTCAGCATGGTAACTTCCGCGTTGAAGTTACAAGTTTTGCAGCTTCGCAGAACTTATAGTGAACTGCAAAGTCAGACACTTTGTGGTAGACAACTGCGGAGTTATCCACCCTCTGCAAAGCACTTCATGGAGAAAAGTTAGCCAACTTCACACATCGCTTGCTTCTGCCCTGAGCAGCCACTAAGCCCTTCACTCTATCCTGGCAGTACTTGAAACCATGAATGATTTTGGCACCCACCACATCAGCTGGCAGTCCGTACCACGGCTCAACCACCCTTTCTGTAACATAAAACTTTACTGCGTCCTCCTGAACCTCCCCTCAACAGTTTCTACTTGTGCCCCCATGTTCTTGATTTGCTACTCCTGCTGAATATTTCCTCACAGTTTACCTTGTTCATTCCCTTTAGGAACTTGAAGGTCTCTATCATATCACCCTTCACCCTTCTGGTCTCTAGTGAGAACATGTTTAGTGCCTTAAGCTGATTCTCATAAGATCTACCCTGCTGGCACATGAATCATGTTGGTTACTTTACGTTGCACTGTCTCCAGCCCATCCTTATCTTTCCTCAGGTGAGAACTCCAGAACTGGGCACAGTACTCCAGGTGGGGTCTCCCAGGTGATCTATAAAGAGGCAGCGATACCTCCTTTCTTCTGTTGTCTATATCCCTTCCTATACATCCTAGCATTCTGTTTGCCTCACTGCAGGTCCTGTTACATGTGCTTGCTTGTTTAAAACAGTCATTAAATGATGACTCCTAGGTCTCTTTCCTCAGAAGTAATGCCCAGCTTACCCCTCCCATCCAGTACTCTGTCCTGGGGTTCTTGTTTCCTATGTGTATCACCCTATATGTTTTGGCATTAAATTTCAACTGCCAAACCTTGGCCCACCTCTCTAGCCTTTGTACAGTAGGTTCCTCTGCATCTCCCTAATCTCCTTCTTGCCATCTACTCTACCACAGAGCGTAGCATTATCTGTGAAGAGACACATCTTGCTCTGAATTTCTTCTCCTATGTGTCACTGAAAAACATATTGAAAAAACTGGACCCAGTACTGATCCCTGTGATACCCCACTGGTGACCTCCCTCTCTTTGGATTTGACTCCATTTACCACAACCTTCTGCTGTCTCCCTTCCAACCAATTTCAAACCCATCTAACTGTGTCCTTTGCTGTACATGGATCCTCAGGCTTCTTCAGTTACCTTCTGTGAGGCACTGAGTCAAAAGCCTTGCTGAAATCAAAGCAGAGAAAATCCACAGCATGACCTGTATCCACTGTCCGTGTTACCCACATGCAGTTTGGCCTGACAAAACCGCCCAGTCAAGAAACCATGCTGTTCACTGTCCTGGAGTCTGTTTATCTCCTAGTAGTCTATTAAGGACTCTTTGACAAGTTTCTCCATCAGTTTATGCACCACCGTGGTAATACTGACAGGTCTGTAGTTACCCAATTGCTCCATTCCCCCCTATGGATCAGAACTATGTCCGCAACCCTCCAGTCTTTTGGAACTACCCCTTTCTGAACTGACCTATTGAATAACCCTACCAGGAGTTCAGCTAGTTCTGATGCTAATTCTTTGTGCACCTTCAGATTCATCCCATCTAGCCCAGGGACCTTATCTATCTGTAATTCCTCTCCCACTGTCTAGGGGTCCTGATGGTGAAAATGGGGTGGGTGGGAGAGGGGCAAATGAGAACCTAACGGAGTCTCCATCTTTAACTAAAGATGGAAAGGCCTTACCTTGCTTTCAGGTCTTCAACAGCATGGTCCCAAAGACTTTTTTACCATACACATGGGAAACCAAAATCAAGCTGCTACACTTCTGGCAGGCCCGGGTGGAGAAAGGCTACTTCTCAGGAGGAGCAAATATGATTGTTTCATAAGAAATAAACCCAATACATTCAGGTTAAAAGAATAATAAAACATTTTATCAGTTGCATTTATTACTGAGGCAAAATAATTAATAAAATAATTTTTAAAGTGCACAGCTCCATGGAGTGTGTGTGTGTGTGTGTGTGTGGGGGGTTCTAGCAGGCCAGAGGGCCACACAGGAGATGTAGACAGCAGGCAGTTATAGATTTACAGCCAAATGCTAGCCAGGCACAAGCTCCATGCTGATATCCTTATGAGCTGGAAACAAGCCCAGAAAAATGAAGTGGGTAAACCTGACCTAAAGCACCAACTGAGGGAGTGATTTACTTCCCCTCCCCGATCTATCCCAGGACCTGGGGATTGTTGTGGCCTATTAGCCCTTCCACGGCCACCCTAAAAACCTTGCCAGTACCAAACCTTTTCCTTTTAGAAATAGCACTTCAAGGGCATGCAGGAAAAATGAAACACAACTCCCACCTTTCAGTTACTCTTTCCACTGCATTTTAAATGGGCCTAACATGCAACCTGCCCCTACATGGGCAGAGCAGGTCCGATAAAACGAGATCCCAATGCAGTCCCCTCCACTAGTCTAGACAGTGTGCCACACTGGGAGAAGACCTTCTCAGTGCTGCCACCACTGAGAGACCCTGCCACAGCCCTGCCACTGTTGTGGCAGCCCACTGCCATTTCTTTCCACAGGACACACAAGATTTCCAGTCTCCACCTTGGTGAATAATGGGCTTACTTCCAATTGTCCCTTCACTAATGCCATCCAAGAAATGGAACCCTGGTCCCCACAGCCGCATTTGCCTACAAACATCCCCCTCGGCCCCTACGCACAACAACACTGCATAAGGACGCCTGAAAATCTCCCGGGCCGGGGATTCAAATCCTCAGCCCACTGGCCCTGTCTCCAGCCCACTGACTTCTCCCCAAAAAACTCCCAGCCACCCCAATTTAAGAGGGTAGGGGCAAAAGAAACACCCCACAGGAGGCGGACCCACACTGCCCAAGATAAAAACTGACCACTAGGGAAAGAGGCAATATAGTAAGCCCACTCTGGTGGGAGGGAGTTTACATATCTTTAGAGCTGCTAGCACTTTTTAGTCCCTTCTACTGATAAATACCTGCTGTCTCATGCCTGGGATCTCCCTTACAGCTGTCTTGATGCCACTGTCTGGCAGATGTCCAATGTCTCCCATTGTGAATATGAAGCAGAAGTCGTTGTTAGGAACAGCTGCTTTTTGCTCATTTTCCTCTATTACCCTGCTGCCTTTTTTAGCCTAACAATTCCCCCTCCTGTCTTTCTTTTTTCCCTAACATAGCTGAGGAACAGTTCCTCCCCAGCTCCCTCCTCAGTATGCAGCTCTTTGTCTGCTTTTGCTTCCCTGACAGCTCTCTTGGCTTCGCTAGTTTTAACTTAGTACATTTTCCCATTCTTCCTCGTACCTGGTTAAAGCCTTTTCTTGCCTCTCTCTGCCTTCCTGACCTTTTCAGAGGACTATATTGGTCTCTTGTACCTGTTTTGTTGGTTACTATTCTCATGTATGATGTTGTTACTTCAGAAATGCCCCCTTTAATTACTCCCCATCTTTCTTCCACTCTCCTGATGCTGTCCACTCCAACTAACTTGTCCCAGACTAGCTCCCTCATCCAGTTGAACTCACCTGCTGTGAAATCCAGAACGTCAGCCTCTGATGAGGGTTAACTGGTTCAAAAGACCATCTCGAACCATACAGTGTTATGATCACTGGACCCTAGTGGTTAGTTGATGAGCACTATGTCAAGACAAGTAGTCTGCCTAATTAGTCCCTTAACCAGCCCTACCAGGTCATAATGTTGTATGCTTCAGAGCGTACGACATTAGAGCTAACCCGGAATAGCACTGTACCAGACAGAGAGTGGTGCAGTACCGTGAATACTGCTGTACGTGGTATTGCACCACTCGCAGTATCCCAGGCAGAGGATAAGACCTCTGCTTGGTTGAGGTTCTGCTGAGCAGCTGCCGTAGCTCAATGGACTGAGCCATTATAGCAAGGAACCCTGGCGCTGCGTCTGGGACTGGGTTTTATTTCTGGTCCCAGAAACTTTTATTTTTTTTGTGCTTTGTGCGATTTCATGTTGAACCCCCTCCTTAAGTTGAGAATCCTTAGTGGGGAGAGTTTGGGGGCACAGCCCCCGTAACGGGGGGTGCGGTGCCCCTTGCCAAAAAAAGAATTATGCCACATGTAAGTAATCGTGCTGTATTGGCAGCGCAATTTTTGCATGCGGCGTAATGTCTTGAGACATTATGACCCCATGCCTTAACCAGCTATATCAGCAGGCAGGCTGGCAATACATCAAGCAGGGCCTGACCTCTGGTGCTCCTAGTTGCTGGAATGCCCCAGTCAACATGTGGCAGGTTGAGATCCCCAGCACCACCACCTCGTCCACCTTTGTATCCCCTCTCTACTTCTACTTCTTCTTCTTGTTCCCTATCTCTCTGTTCCCTCTGTCCTGGTGGTCTATAGTCCACCCCATCCATAGTCTCTTACCTGAGGCCACCCTGAGCTGAACCCACAATGATTCTGTTTCCCCATTTGCTCCTCTGATGGATCCATTCCCTACTGCCTCAATGCCTTCCCTGACATACAGTAGAGGGCTACTCCTCCCTCTATCTCACCTAAACATGGTGTGTCCTGGGACTGTCAGGTCCGGTCATTATGCTCTGTGGCCCAAGTTTCTGTAATGGCTATGAGGTCCACCTTATTTGCCACCATTGCCTGGAGCTCACTGATTTCATTTCCCAGACTCCTGGCATTAAAGCAGACTCCTTTTCATCTTGCTCCTGATCTCCTCTTGCTTTTTACTTGTCCTTCCCCCTTATTGTTTCCCTAGCCTACTTAATTTCTTATTTTTCATGTTGACTGCAGCCTTTGTGAGCCCTCACTCCTTGGTGTCCTTCCCTGAACTAAACTGAACTCCAGCTTTCTTTTTTCAACCCTACTATTACTAGCTCCCAGTTCATGGGGAGCATTGGCTAGATTTCCCACTCCCTCTTCCTTCTCAGTGGTTCCCCTAGCCTCAGTCTTCCCCACAGTCAGTTTAATTGTCCACCAATAAAGACATCAAACCTTTGCCCCAAAGCACTGGCCCCCTCTCTTATTAGCAAGGCCCCCGGGATTCTGCGATTCCACAGCCATGACATTTTTCACAGAATTTGAATCGTGCTGCAGAATATACGCTGTGCTGCAGAATTCATTGTCCTTGGTGAATTCTTGTTCAAATATACATTTTCTTCCACAGAGTCCGGCTCCCTTCCCTATCTTGTTTATTCCAAAGCCCCTCATTTATGCTTGGCATGTGATGTCATTGATGACATCAAATCATATTTTACCCAACTGCAGGACTATAGTCTGCCACAGAAATGAATAAATCATGCCACAAAAAGAAAAACCTGCTGCCACAGAACAGAAGCCTAGGAACCTTGCCACAGAAATCAAGGACAAAGTGCCTCGGAATACTAGGGAACCTGTTTATTAGGTGAAGGCCATCATCCTTAAAGAGCTTCCTGTTCCAGAAGCTCCCTCAGTCATTCAAAAAGTGTTACCTCTCTTCCGTACACCATCCCTTTAACCACCCATTATACTCCTTGATCTCTTCCTTCCTCACTCTATTGTTCCCATCTCCCCTACCCCACACAGGGAGGACCTTGGAGAAGGCCAGTGAAGCCAAAGTGCACCTTCGGTCTGTTCCACAGCCTTTGAATGTTCCGCTTCACCATCTCCACAGGCTGGTTCACTAGATCATTGGTACCCAAGTGAACCAGCACCCCCAGCTCACTCTCCTCCTCCCCCTTCTCCACCATCCTACCTATCCTGTCTATATCTCAGATGGCAGATGCACCAGGAAGGCACCTGACCATCTCCCTCCCTCCCCTTCCCCCGTCCACTGCTTTCTCTACCCCTGATCATTGAGTCCTCAGTCACTAAGACAGTCCTTACTGACTTCCTGCTACTTACCCCTCAGATGCCACCAAGTCATCATGTCCACTCCCTCCCGAATGGCTCAGCATCCCCCCCCCAATGATTTGCTGTCAGGATAATGTGGGTTTGGTTGTTCCACTTGTTGCTGCCTCTGCCTCTGCCTCCCTTCCCTATCCTTTTCTCAACCACTGTCCAGCCTCCTCGGCCAATGGAACTTTGGGGAAGTGGGTGTGTGGAGTGTGGACAACTGCTGATCTGAGCATGGAAAACTGTTGAGCTGGTGCCACAGCTGAGCTGTCTCATCTCTTGCTGCTACCAGCGCAGCATAGAGCTCTGTAAAGGTCCTGCAAATGGGGCAGTGTTCCCTCCTCCTGAGCATAACCCTGGAGATGAGGGCCCCATAGTCTCTGCAGCTGAATACCTCACCTCTGTACCTGTGCTCCATACTGCTGCTATAATACCTCCTGGACCCCTGATAATAAACCTCTTTCCACTATCTGCCTAGTACCCTTAAACTAGAGCAAAACTGGCCTACCCTATATATGGTGCTTTTGCTGACATTTCTGTCCTACATGGTCACCTGGCTCTCTCTCCTTGACTGCTTTCTTGTACCCCTCCCCTAGATAGGTAGTTAAGCAAGGATGTTAGTTTACTTAGTGGTTAAAATACAACAGGCTTACAAGGTACTCAATGTGTTATCTCTTCTGTGAGGTAACTTACACAATTGCCAGTTTGGTATACCCTAATTAGAGAGTTACTGGGGCTTCTTATACTGACAGGTCTGCTAGTTACAACACCTGTAGCTTACCTGACACCTGCAGTGGCAGAGTCCCCAGCAGTCATGTTGTCTCTCTGTGGATGTCCTACAGATGTCCCCAAGTCAGATGTCCCACTCCTACTCTATGCCACTCACACACTGGGATGCCACACGATGGGATGCTTGCAGGTGTGGGGCTTAAAATATCTTCTCTTCTAAGCCTGCTACATCCCCTACCCCAATCATGCACCTATCTCATAAATTGTAAATTATCCTGCTTCAACCCACAAGAGACGTAAGTGTTCTCCATCTACAGTAGTTCCCCTGCCTGACTACTAAGAATTACAGAACCTTGAAAAACAGCCCAAAAACTACACACACACACATACACACACACACACACACCCTTTAAGTATGAAATAAACTAAATCACCTTTGCTGTGTAGGCTAACTGGTCTGGGCTCTCTGCCATTGGGTGAGATCATAAGATAGTATGGTGTTGCATTTCACTGCTCTGCAGATGACTCTCAACTGTACCTGTCTTGCAAACCTGATAGGAGTAATGTGGCCTCCATGTTGGAGCAGTGCCTTTGGGATATCAGTGACTGGATAGCCTCCAATTGATTGAGCCTAATCTCTTGTAAGACAAAGGTGATGATTATCCAACCTGGTCTGCGAGGTTCAGTAATGACTAGTGCATATGCCATAGTTCCATCTTTAAATGGCAGTACACTCCAAGCTGTGGATGCTGGGAATAATCTGAGTGATGTGGACTGCAGGCAGGCTGATACTGGAACAGCAGGTGATGGCTGTAGTCCACAATGGCTTCCTTCATTTTGTGCCCGCTGACCTGGTGATGTGACAGTCCAGTACTTAGACTGCACTGCAGCAATGCTCTATACTTAGGGTTGTCTGGAGGTTTGATGCATCAGATGCTGCTGGTCAGAATGCAGCAACCTCGCTGGTATACTGGGAACTTCTTGAAGTGAACATATCATACCAGTCACACTGTTTGCAGAGACTGAAAATTTGATGGTGCTTCACCTTCAAGATAGGCTTGTTGATATTCAAAGCCCCACATGGTTTGGGTCCTGATTACTTTAAAAATCTCCCTGTCATTTTACACTCAGATCTGCCCACTCTGCTCCTGTGATGCTGGCTAGTTGGTGGTCCTCCATGACAGGCTGAAATTGTCAGGGGACAGGGCATTTGGAGCATTCCTTGACCCCTAGTGTCTGTTCTGCCCTTTAAGGCCTCTTTAAAGACATATCAGTTTGCCTTGGCTCACTCTTTAAATTAGAAAAGGCTTTATCAGCTTTAATTTATTATCACTGAATATTTATTGTTATATGGTATATTTTAATTGTGTTTTTATCTTCCTGTGTAGCACCCTGTGCCTTTTTGGACAGGGCACCTAAAAACAATCTTGCTTTGCCTTGCCATTGTCATAATGTTCTTATTTATGAAAGATTGATCAGATACAATATACACAGTTATACACTGTGGCACAGTTTCCATTCTGTACATAATCAAAAAGTGCCCTCTGCTACTGTATACATTATTGTTTTATTTTAAATCCCTTTCTATGGCAGATTTATCTTAACTGTCTACAGTATGTCTCTTTCGTCTTTGTCAGCATTTTTAGCTATTACCTTATAACATAACATTAGAAGTAAAACAAAGTTATTAAAAAGTACCTTTCTAGTCTACATTGGTAGGGCTGAAGGCCTATGGTTTGATGAGGTAGCCCATAATAGACTTCTCCCACTGGGGCCGCTATTTAACTCATTGAGTCCTGGTGGCCATTTTGGGTCAGGTTATGTAATGGAAGGTTCAACACCATATGGCGTCTACTGGACTCAATGACACTGACTGTGACAATAGACTCCATGGCACCAGGTCATTAATGTCTGTTGACCTCTGGCAAAAACGCTCCTTGGTTTTCATCTGAACTTTAGCAGATGAAGGTTGCAGATCATAAGATGGAATACAGATGGAGGGAAGTGCAGGCCATCAAACTTTAAAGTAATTGGGCCCTGCTATTTGCTAAGGCAGATGAACTTGATTTGGAAGAGCAAGCCTTAAAGGGGACAGCAGTGCGGCAAAGAAGAATCATCCACACTATTTTGTGTAGTAAACAGTTTGTTACATCCTGACTGTCTATGGCACAGGGAGCTTGTTTCCATAGAAAGGTGTGAATGATTAAAAGACTTCTTCAAAGCCAAGACTGTCACATACAGGACCAGATCTCCTCTATTACCCAATTAAAAGGCAACATGCATAGAGAAGAGGACTTAAGAGGCCTGCTAAATTGCTGGAGAGGTTTTCTGTATTGGATGAGGAGGATGTTGTTTGTTTGTTTGTTTGTTTTATTTATCTATACTGATAGGACCATGGGTCAAAAATGACCCATTTTCATGGGTGATCAGTGTACAGGTAACAGTTAAGTACAATATAAAATACATACATCTTAAAAAGAAAATACAAATAAAAAAATATACACATACAAATGCATATAAATATGTCACAACATTATCATTCAAAAACATTTACACTTTCACTCTGTAAAAAGATACTCTTTCAACCTGTGCCTAAAGGAGCAAAGGGAATGATTCATGCAGTCAAAAACAAACTGTATTGTATTAAAAAAAAGTAGGTAATGTGTAGGATAATGCCTTTTGTCCTAGGGAAGTACACATTCTTGGAATGCAAAGAGAAATATTATCTGTTGACCGTGTATTAACACTAGAGTTCTGTTTTTTAAAGATTAAAGAGAAACAGTCTGGGACTCTATTAAGTACTACCTTTTTTGCCAAGATACCCAATTGGAGTTTATATCTTCCGACCAAAGAAAGCCAGCCCACTTGCTCTAGGAGATTACAATGATTGACCCTTTGTGGAGATTTTACTACAAATCTAGCAATTGAATTAAGTAACACTTTTACCTTAGATAACAGCCCCTCCCTTGCAGTATAATAAAACAAAACCCCCACATCAATTAACGGCAATAAGGAACTTTGAGCCAACAAAAGGCATGTAGAATCAGTGAGTAAAGGAGATAACCTATATAAAGCTCCTAGCTGCTGGTGAGTCACCTTCACCATATGAAGTATATGACGTTCGTAAGAAAGACCATCATCCATCAATAGACCCAGGTACTTAAATTGTTTAACTTGTTCAATCAAAGTACCAGAGACAGTATAGAATACAATAAAGGATCCAGATTTGATCTTTTTTTAGTGTTTGCAAAGACCATAGATTTCATTTTTTTCTCGTTTAAAACCAGTCCATGAACTCTGAACCAGTTCTGTTCCTCCAAAAAATCATCAGTTAAATCTTTCAGAACATTTTCAAAAAAGGGGACCACTTGTGAGGACCACATTGCATCATCAGTATATAAAAAAAATTTGCAATCTAGTGCAAACAGAAGGAAGAGTATTAAGAAAAAGTCTAAACAAAAGGGGACCCAAAATAGAACCTTGGGGAATACCCAGTGAAACCTTAGCAGGAGAAGAAAATTGACAACTTATTCTCGTGACCTGCGTACGATCGACCAGGTAGTTTCCTAGCCAATCCCTAACATCTTTAGATATTCCCAAGTTAACTAAAGAAGACAACAGAAGGGGATTATCGACCAGATCAAATGCCTTGGTAAGGTCCATGAACACGACCCCTGTAAAGTGGCCCTTATCAAGGGCCTCGTGCACCGTGCTCGTGAACCCCACCAAGGCAATCATGGTACTATGTCCTGGCCTAAAGCCATGCTGTGCAGATGTTAAGACATTATATTTAGACAAGTACTCCATAATCTGATCAAAAATAACCCTCTCCAGAACTTTTGAAAGGGGGGCCAATAAAGAAATAGGACGATAGTTAGATTTATCAGAAATATCACCCACTTTAAAAATAGGAACAATAGTAGAATCTTTCCAAATTTTAGGAAAGCTAGACCCATATAAAGATAAATTAAAAATAGCAGAGAGAGGAAAACCAAAGAAGATCAGCAGTGGTCCTTACAAGTCAAAAATCAATACCATCCTTACCCACAGACGGACAAGGGTCCATTGATAGGAGATATTTCAAAACATCACCTGGTAACAAAGATGGAAAGTAAAACATTGGAATATTCAAAGCCAAATCCTCCTGAGACACCTTGTATTGTGGAATTGAATTTCCAAGTGAATACTTGGAATAATCAGAAAAATTATCATTAAATTCCTGGGCTATTTCAGATGGATCAGTAATAGTGCCATTCTTAGTTTGTAGGCATTGAATAGCTGAAGTATGCTTTTTCCCAGTAAGGTCATGTATTAACTTTCAGGTTTCAGTAACATTCCTTCCCCGAAAGTCCTTCTGCCTTTCAAGAAAGTGATTCCTTTTTAATCGTCTAACCATGGCTTTACATTTATTTCTAGCCTGTTTATAAAAAACTAGACTAGTTTGACTAGAGGTCCTCCTATATGCCTTCCAAAGTTTATCTCAGATTCAAATTTGATCTATTAATTCTAATGAGACCCAGATCTGTTTATTGCCTCTCATCCTAAACTTCATTAAAGGTGCAAATTTGTCTCAAACTAAATTAAATAAATCAATAAAATTACCTAATGCTTTATCCACATTCAGGTTCTGAGTAGCCCTAGACCAGTCTATATTAGCAACAACCTGCCTGAATCCAACCAAATCAAGTGTCTTTATATTAAGTGAAAACACAAAAACAGGAGGGACAGATTTTCTCTTTGCAGACAAGCTACAGTAGACTGGTCTATGGTCACTGACACCATCGGGCAGGACCCCATGTTGTACAATTCTATTAGTGTCAGAGACCAATATCCAGTCTAGCAATGATGAAGTTCAAGATTTATAATTAATCCTTGTTGAAACATCAATTATCTGTGCTAATCCTGATTAATAAATGTATCTCTAAATTTTATGTTATCCTTCCCCATCCAATTAATATTCTTGTCACCCATAATAATAAGCTCTCTATTTCTAAGCAAAGACCCTCGTATAGTCTCTAGTAATCAAAGTCCGTCCTCCTGGGAACTGGGTGGGACATAAATAACCACTACAGACAACATGTTTTGTTTACCTTAGATAATTGTCAGAGGTAAATATTCACAGGTGGGAGGACCTTTGAGAACTATACCAGGCAGTACTTTCAAATGGTCATTCACATAAAAAAGACAACCCCCTCCTCTTCTTGATTCTCCGTCATGTCTAAAAATCCTATAACCCTCAATAGTGATTGATTTATCTGAGACCCTATCAGTAAGCCAGGTCTCTGATACCCCAACCACATCAAATTGATGGCAATCCATCCAAACAGTAAAATCATCCCATTATGCAAGCAGGCTCTACACATTCAAATGAGTGAGGTTCAGAGCATGCTTTGGCAACATAGAAGAATCCATATTACCCACGGGCCCTGGGTTAGGATGTACTGAACCAGACATTAATAGCAATAGTAATATTACACGTCTATTGAGCAGAAAATCATAAAGGTGCTGCCTAGTATTGATGCTCCTGTTGTATACCTCTGACTGAGAAACCTTTGAAAACAGACTATATAAAAATTGCAAAGTAATGTGCCATTGTAACTTCCTAAAGGTATAAACTAATCCATCCCTAACTCTATCATTAGGCATTAAGACAGGCATAAATAAGTCTAAGCAATACACTTTTGTATAAAACCCAGTTACTTGAAGTAAATTATTAATGTCGCAAGACATTTCATCACCTAAGCTAACAGAAGCAACAAGGGAATATCCTACCAAAAGAAACATGAAACAAAATACCCCAAAATAAAACATATTTAACCCCAATCAAAAGAAGAACAGCCAGGCACTGAGTGGCAAGGAACCAGGACTGGTATGCTGTTCACGCCAGCTCCTAGGGTAAAAACCCGATCAGGATCCTTGAACTGCCACTTCAAGTACCTGACAGGGAACACCACCAGAAACAGAAGGAGCAGGCTAAGCCAGAATATGTCCATTTATGTCAATACAGCACAGGGAGTCTGCCACTCTACCAAGATGTTCATGGCTTTCTATGATTGCACCATCCCAGGCACCGCCACTGCTCAGTCAGGTGCAATCAATTACTTATTTAATTGGTTTTGCTAAAAAGTAGAACACAATTCCCCACTAATGTAGTAATATATATAAAAAGGAAAAAAAAACAAATTAAATACAAACTGATATTAACAGATATAATCATAACATATAATTCAATTAAAAATCAAACTTTTTAAAACAAAAACAAAATAAAAACCCTAGGTCCATGTCAGTACAATAACTCTAATACACTTTTTTATATAAAAAGATCAATCTCCACCCTACAAACACCTGTTGCCACTACACTGCATCAGTAGCCCCCAGCATATAGACACTGGGACTCCTGCAGCAGAGACCACAGCAATGGCAACAAGCGGCAGATCTTAAAGATTAACTCTATAGACACAGCATTTGTTACATTTGGCTAGATATCAAAAGCCGTAGCCAGTCCGGTGGCCCTGAGGGTTGAGGTGCTGGACACCACACCTTGCACTACGCCGGCGACCCGGGTTCAAGAACGGACTCTGGGTCGTCGGGGATCGGAGGGGAGGAGGAGGATCCAGCAGCCTAATGGATGCTCTCCTCCTCCTGGGGTGGGTTCCTGGGATGCTTTGAGCACCCGATGCACTGGTGGTGGTGGAAGCATGGGTACCGGGGCACCAGGCAGCTCTTCAGAGTCGGGGTGGGGAGGACGTTGTGGGCATTTGACAATGGCATGCGTCAGCATGCCATCTGTCTGGACATCATTCCTCTGTGCCGACACCCTCAGGGGTGGAGGGACTAAGGAAGAAAAGGGGAAAAAATACCCGCTCGGGCCAGGATGATGACTGATCCCATCCCCGATCACCTACCCACGGACAGACCCTGCTGTGCAGACCCTCCGGAAGAAAGAGGAGCAAGGTAGGAGACAATGGAGTAGGCCTGGCACTCTAGGGGCAGACACCGTGGGAGGGATTACAGGGATTGATCGGTCCGAAGGAGTGGACCGAATGGGCACTAAGGAGGGGATAAAAAGAAAGTGCAAAAAAAAAAAAGCCATAAAACACTATAGCAGCAGCCTTCTCTAAATAACAGGTGAAAAGTACAGACAGCTTCATTAAAACATTTACTCCCCTTAGAGGATAGTTCTTTCTTCTACCAGCCACTCACGTTTGTGTCACAGCACTCACGCTGCGTGCAGCACGGTTCTTACCCTCTATCACATAAAATACATATTACAGGCTAGATTTAAACAATATTTCTATCTCCTTTTTCTTTGAGGTGTGGCGCTTGCACCACTCATGCTCACACTGCGCGCTTGCACTCAGCAAGCAGCACAAGCTTTTATATACAAATGTCCCACCCCCTCTCCATGCTGACTGGCTCACAAGTCTCCTCACACAGTCACAGTTTTCTCTGCAAAGCGTCTTTTTGTGAGTGAAAGTCCTGCTCTTTAGGTGAAATATTGCAGGCAGTAGATGTTAAAAATGCCGAACTGACAGGAGGTAGATGTTTCAGCTGCTGGCGTCTGATAAGGTTCTTAGGGTGATTACGAGCTTGCATTGCACCACATGTATCCAGGACCCAGCACTCACCCAACTGCTCAGGGCTGGCGGGGGTCATTGGTACCAGTACTGATGGATATTGTCAATGTCTGTCTTTAGGAAGGACTGTTACTAGTGCCTTTGAAAATGGTGGTGGTAAGGTCCCTGCCTAAGAAGACATCATTAGATCCTGACTCTTAGATCCTGCCAATTATCATCCCATCAGCTTTGGATTGGGCCTTTAGGTCCAAATCATTACAGGAACTTAATTTGTTTAAACATTTTTAAGTTTCAAATTGGAGTTTGAATGGTACATTTTATAGAAAAGGAAAAAAACAAAACAATTTGTGGGCAACTCAATGGTCCAGGGAATCGTGTTGCACCTCGTGCCAGCAATCCAACTTCAGGAGCAAGCCGGGGGAACCAGGATCATGGCAGCCAGTGCTGGGGAGTATTACAGAGTATGGCAGGAGCCAGTCTTGGGAGGGTGAAGTCTGGGCTGTGCCATCACAGTGGCAGGTCACGGTGGACTAGGGAGCCTTCTTCCTCACAAGGGGTGCCACTTATGCACAAGTGGAGTGTGACGTGCAAGGCCAGTAGTAGGCATGGCCCAACATCAAGGGTGGTGGGATGGAGTAAAACTGTGGGTTAAAAACCATGCCACCATCACAATAACAGTCAGTGATTGTCTCAGGTCCTGCACTGTGTCTGGGTTAGTGAGGGTTAGTTGAGGACAAGACTGGGGCAGTTGTCATGCAGGTATGTTCCCAGGCCTGAGGAATGGGTGGACAGGTGTTGATAAAAAAATTATAGGGAAAAAACAACAATTTATCTGGGTAGCAAAAGTAGCAGTATGGACATGCACCTGACATGAACAGTTTGTGCTGGTTGTGTCTTTGCTACCTGCTTGAACTGCATTGCAATGAACTGCAGTTCCTGAAGTGTAGAGGTTAAGTCACTACCTGGGAAGCAGGCACCTTGGTTCTAATTCCAGCATGGACTTTTATATTACAAGCTACAGTACATAAACACTGAGTTTATTTATCTTATTAACATAAGTGACTAGTAGCAAGGCAACACTGGTGAAAGATTTGCACTTCTTGCATATGGCACAAATCTCCAGCTTTGCTTCTGGGACAGTAAGGTTCCTGCTTTTTACATATTGCTCCTATGGGAGCTGAGAAAAACAAAGCAGACCCTGTTGGTATCCTTGGCAGACCTGCTTAATGAATCACTAGCAAAGGACCTGATGCTGAGGGACTGGAGAGTGGAGAACATGATTGACCTGCACAAGTGTGGGGTAAAGGAGAATCCTGCAAATTACAGGTTAGTGAGCCTGACATCTATGGTTGGAAAGCTACTAGAAAAAATCATAAAGGGGTGGATAGTTGAATTCATGGAATACAACAGGCTTATGGATAGGAATCAATTTGGATCCATGAGAGGCAGGTCATCTCAAACATATTAGTTGATTTTTCTTTCTTTTTTTTTTAAACTTCAAGTTTATTCATATCAGATACAGGTATAATAACATATCATATAGTTCTGTAGTGACATCATACAGAAGGAATATGCAGTCTTATTTTTGCTGCATCTAACATTCATGATTAATAAGAAAAAATGACTATGTCTTCCTTTCTTTTAGGCAGTTCCCATCCAATCTACTCAACTGTCTCAGTAGGGCTGGAGAAGCTCCTTCAGACTATTGCAGCATGGCTATATCTTCCGAATTCCTTATGACACTATTTGAGCTAAACTTTGCAAATTGTTCCTCTAACCAAATTCTATGTCTAGTAACTGTATCTGATAAAATAAAAGCTCTAAAAACAGTGAAATTGATGTTAAACAGTTAAACAATAAAGTTATAAACTCATCACATGGCTGGTTATTTATTTACTTACCTTTTTATATCTATCTGAGGAGAGGTACACTGTACATTCTATAGATTTTGTACATTCCTTGTTCCTAATCAGTGAGCAAAGGCTTGCTGGGATAAAACAGGAACCCCTTCCAGATCCTCGATTAGGTGCATGAATGGTAGCCATATTCCATTACATTTGTTCCCTTGTAAACGTAATTCCGCCATAATCCTCTCCCCCCCAAAAAAATACCCTTTACTATATCTACCCACTCTAACAAGGTGGGTGGAATGGGATTAAGCCAACATCTAGTTATGGCTTTATTTGCTTCCACTAATAAAATTCCTATTAAGGATCTCTGCCCATTGGTTCTTTTGGTAGCCTGTGACAATGGTGACCATGATTGGGCACTTTCAAAAAAGGGCAACTCAGTCACAGTGCCTGTTGACAGGGCTACTGACCAAGGAGGGTGACTGGATGGGGGGACCGTGAATATAGCGACAGGATGTTGCTATATGTACACGCGCGCAGGGTGGAGCGAGCACGCCAAGCGATGGGCAGAAGGGGAGGGAGGGTTTGTGAGGCATGGTGCGGTGGTGGGCTGCTGAGCTGGCCCCTTGGTGTGGTGGGTGGGTGGCAGGGTAGGATTGCAAGGGTGCCAGGTTCCGGTCTGGGCACACATACATTTTGTTGTGCCCGGCCTGAAATTTTTCTTTCCCGGTTTTGCACCCTCCCCAACATGCACCCCCCTGGAATTGAGAATCCTTTAATGAGGGAGTGCAGGGAGCATAGCCCCCCACATAAAAAAAGAACAAACAAGTCCCCGGCTCCCTTTTGCTATGTGCCGGGAGTGTATATTGCCAAAATTGATTTTCGGCGATGTACACTCTCCCTAACGGCAATCGCCTTTCCACGATCGCTGTTATGACATGGAACCATTCTTTTCCATTTCAGAAAGGAACCTAAAATCATATGCTGCAAACCAAGGGGTTCCTGAATTCCAGTCATCTGTTGGAAGTGCCCCTCCACCTCCCTCCAAAATGGCTGTAACACTGGGCAATCACAAAAGATATGATAGTGGTTTCCCACTGCTCCACAGTTTCTTCAGCATCTATCTGAATGCCCAGGTTGTAATGCTTGGTTCTGGTTGGGGTATTAAAGAACCTGGTGAGAGTCTTCCACCTAAACTCTCTCCATGTATTAGAAGAGGATGTGCGAAAAAACTCCCTCCCACATTTGTTGCCAATTTTGTGAATCTAGTGGAATTCCTGCTTCCCTTTCCCAAACTGTCTGGCAGTTCGATGAGGTTTTGTCTGTGGATGCCACATATGTTAAAACCAATCTAGAGATAAGGTATGTTTCCCCCGGGGCTAGTCGCAGCTTCTAGGATAATTTGCTGTAAGGGGTGAGGGTCTTTCTGCACATCCACTATGTTTATGCCTACTCTCAGGAAAGAGATAAACTGAAGGTATCTGAAAAAATGTGAGATGGAACTCTTGTAGTATTTCCTGAAATCTTTTGATTTGCTCCTGATTAGTGAACAGTTTAAAATATATTAAGCCCCACCTCTTCCAACTCTCAAAGGGGTGATCCATTCTGAGTGGAGGAAATTGGGCACACAGTGTGATCTGTGTTCTATTTGAGAGGGGAAAGTCCAAGCCCAATTCCTTTTTAACCTCCCTCCACCCCTTATACATTTATAATGTATGGTAGAATGTTGTTATAGGTAGAAATCTACCTTTTTGTAACAACGTTTTACCATCGATGTGATGTCCCGATGTTGTTAACTCATCGATGGTACGTCACATCGATGGGTTAACAACCGGGAACAGTCTGGGCATGGGAGCAAATGGATCGGACGGCCGTGAAACGGCCGCAGCGGTATGGGCAGAGCAGCGGCAACATAAAAATGCTTTCTTTTGTAAAAAAAAAAACTAAATTGTACCATACACTATAAAATATAATGTATGGTACTGTACATCGATGGGTAGCTGTTTTTTTAACTCATCTCAAGGTTGCCATGGTGACCTAAACCTCCCGAGCTTTGCTCTTGAGGTTTACATGGTCACCCTGGCAACCTCTCGATGGTTAACAAACCAGTTAACCATCGATGACCATACATTATCCTCTATGTTTGAGCCATGGATTTACTATCTCTATCTAACCCAGGTGCTTTGGGGAACCTGCAAAATCCATTACCGGATACACTTCCGGACTACCACGGGACTCCAAGTGTTAACCAGGTGTCTTTTTTTATGTGTCACCAACTGTGACAATTGGGCTATCTGACAGCAAATTTTTAAATTGGGTAACCCCAGGTCCCCATGGTCCTTCGCCCTGAGTAATGTCTCCCACGCTATTCTAGCCTTTCTTCCACTCCATACAAAATGGTGAAGTGCTTTATTTATTTTTTTCCACTCTGAACTCGGGATCTGTAGGGGTAATGAACTAAACAAAAATAGGAAACGTGGAAGAACATTCATCCATATTGATTCCACTCACCCCATTAAGGACAGGGGAGAGCTCCCATCTTTTTAGGTCTGTGAAAAATTCCTTCATCAACTTCCCATAATTTACTTGATAGAGCTGTTTCAGGTCTAGGGGGATATTTATGTGTGACACTTGGCCATCTGGTTATGATTATTGTATGATATTGGTATTATAAATACATGGTCTTTGTATGACCTTTGAGTGCGTGAGGAATTTGGCCTGTAACTTCAAAGTGTCAGTAGCTGAAACCAGAAGATAATAAAACAGACCAGAAGGAAACAGTTAATTGGAACATTCCTTCCAGAGACAGTTTATGACCTGCTGCTGCTTTTGAAGGTGGAAACTAAATATACATTTTATGCTATCAGGAATGGGACGTCATTTAGACTGATTCCTGTTGGCTTTTTAACACCTTGGTACCAGTATGGGAATGTTTAGATCAAAGAAAGTGTTAATTAAAGGATGCCATATTTAGGAAATGTTTTTTTTCTTCTGATGCTCCATTAATTAAAGATACCTCCTGGTAGAATGTATGTTAGAATTAATTCTGAGGGAGGGTCTAGCTGACCTCATCCAAAAGGGAGTGGGGAAAGACAAAGAAAAGACATGTAACATTGTACATGAAGGTGGTATCTTTTTAGGACTCTAAGAGAGAAACAGTTCTCTGACCTAACTTAAAACGCACTTACAGAGGTAATACATTTGATAGAAAAAAATCTAAGAGTATCGTGGTAGGAGTTTTGTTCTGTAACTTTTCCATTTTCTTTTGAGATTGTAAGCTCTTGATATTTGTTCTGTATTTTATCTTACTTATTTTACAATTTCTAGCAAACCACCTTTTGTTAAGATACTGTCTGTGTCTTCCCAGTTTTCTTTTTGCATGTGGAGTGCCTGTATTTTTAAGTTTGACAAGGTTTAAAAAGGCTTGATGGTGTTACTGAGCTCAGAAAAGGTAAGACTATACCTAAGGTCTTTTACAGAGTTTTAAGGGTTCAGTTTGGATACCTGGTTAGGTGCCCCTCGGTGAAGGATCGTACTGCATCCCCCGAAGAGAGTATGTATCCAAGCCTGTTAATTGAGTATGCTAGCATAAGGTTCGCAGTTTGAATCCCCCCAGAACTTGAGACTACAGGTGATTTGGACCCAAAGCAGACAGGAGGGTTACCCTGTCTGTTACCTGTTCACACTATTGCGCTCTGAGGTTGGCACTGTGGGAGTATGTGTGACAGATTTGGTTAGCAGTGGTGCGATAAAATATTGGTAACACAAGTTTTAACAGTTCAGTGTGTTAGCTTAATACTGTACAACTCACTAGCAAAATAAAGCAGTGATTTATTTATTTTTTTTGAAATTATTATTTGTGCCTCCTCCTCTTGTGCCCAGTCTTCACTTCTTCTGGAGACACATATAACGGTCTCCCCGCATCGCGGCCTGCCCGATTCTACCCCAGTGAGTGCTTATCGAGCCATGGCTGTACCCCCTAGGTGGGTACAGGGAGGGCTGCTGACCCCCGACAATCTTGCAGTGTTGGACTCACCAGGATGTCAGACAGGTGCGAGCAATCAGGGTCTTCGCTATGGTCTCCGTCATCTAGGAGACCGGGCACTGGTTTTTCCAGTGATCTGGGGGGAGTGGTGCGCACCGGATGTTATGGCATCACTGCCGACATCACCACTCCCCAACCCCTCAAGTCAGCTACAATGCTTGCTGTGCCTCCAGCTTCCGCTAGAAACCAGGCAAGCGCCGAGCAAAGCCCCCCCCCCGCTTCCCAGGAGAGGAGAGCTGCCCATCAGATGCTCAATCCTCTCTTATCCCTGCTGACCCCCGATGGCCTGGGCTTGTTTCTGATCCTGGGTCACTGGCATAGCGCGAGGTGTGGTGTCCAGCACCTCAACCCTTAGTGCCACCGGCCTGCTGGCAGTGATTTATTTTTAAAACAGAAACAGAACTATATCATTTTGCTTACATTCAAGTTCCTATCTATTTTATTTTTTTTCTAAAGTGCAAGTTAGAGTAGCCGTAATTAGGGAAGAAGATGGCTTCCAACTACAGTGGGTACACTGCAGACTACTTGAGGCAGTTATGCCAGGACAAAGGAGTCCAGTATGAGGGGAAAGCCAACAAGCAGAACCTCATAGATGCGCTGATGGCAGCAGATACCCAGAGCATCAAGTCACAGACTGTGACTGTAAAGGACCAAACCTTGGGCATGGAGGGGCCAGCGGCTAGTGCATTGTCCAGATCCAGTGAGGAGGACAGCAGGGCCAGTGCAAGCCAAGGGCCACAGCAGCAGGGGAAGGTCACCAGCATTCTGGAGCCAGAAGCAATCAGGCTAGAGATGGAACTGCAGAGGATGGAACTGGAGTTCAAACAGCGGAAGCGGGAAATCGAGAGAGAGGAGAAACGAGAGCAGCGAGCCACAAAGGAGAAGAGGGAGCAAGAACAGTGAGCTACAGAGGAGAAAAGGGAGAGAGAACAGTGAGAAGTTGAGTGAGAATGGTGAGAAGCAGAGCATGAAGACCGAGAGGCTGACTGTGAAGAGCGTGAGTGCCAGAGGCAGCATGAACTGGAGAAGCTATGACTCCAACCACCAGCACCAGAGCAGGTAAGTGGCATGGGTTTAACTGGAACTACAGGATTGGGTTATAAGTTAAATTCCAAATTGATAGTTGAATTTAAAGAGAAGTAGGATATGGATGCCTTTTTAAATTCCTTTGAAAAGTTTGTATTCAGGCCAATATTCAATCAATCAGTCAATCAAACTTTATTTAACCAGGCGTAAGCACTGTTGGGCAAGCTCATTTTCAAGGTGGTCCTGGACATTAATACAGATCATAGGCAACAATAGATTGGCAAGGGAGAGACATAGTACATATGGAGGAATATTCAGGCCTATACATATACCTATAAATGCATAGCTAACTTAGGTATTACAGCTGCTGGGTCATAATTAGTAGGCCTATATATACATGGCTAACATAGGTAAGATGTTATAAGGTCAAAGCTAGTAGACTCGAGAGGTAGAGATTTAATACTTAGGTGGTCATCAAGATAAGGTGGTTATTATCTTATAAGAGAGAATATATAGGGAAAAGGAGGAGGATGTATATGAAGTGGGGGGGCGGAGGGAAAGGGGAAGGGGAGACAGACTAATAAGTGCTGGGTGCTCCCTAACAGGGATGAGATATTGAATGAGTTGCAGTAATTTCAGCTACGTTGACGAAACTAGGGGCTACGGTTACAAGGTCACTTAAAGCAGCTACAGGTTTCCTTAAGGTATTCAGCTATTAGTGCTTTGAAAGTGAATGGACCTGGAAGGAATATGAGTTTAAGTGAATTTTGCATAGCATTCCATAAGGTCAGGAAGGAGAAGTTGATTGCAGCCATGCCATAGGTTGTTTTTACTCTGGGTATCTGGAAGCAGAGTAGGGAGAAGCATCTCAACCCATAAGAACCCTTGGCACATTCAAAGAAGCTTAAGATGTAAGCAGGGAGTTTGCAAGATGAGGCTCTGAAGAACCAAAGAAGAGTGTTCCTTTTCCTCCTTGTTGAGAGAGAGGACCATCCCATCTCTTGGTACAGTATGCAATGGTGGGTGCGAGAGGGCAGGTTTAGGATGAACCTTATGGCCCAGTGGTAGAGTGTGTCTAGTTTGCTGAGCACAGTTGAGGGACAATGGTTGTAGAGAAAGTCTGCATAGTCCATTAAAGGTAGGAAGGTAGATTGCACAAGTCTCTTTCTAGCTTCTTTGGTCAGCAGGTGCTTAATGTGATAGAACACGCCCAACCGCTGCCTTAGTTTTTTTGAGACCTCATTTAGATGGCACAGGAAGTTGAGCTTGTTGTCCAGCCAGAACCCTAGATATTTGAAGGTATCTACTATTTCAAGGGGTTCACCCATTAGTGTTAGCATCATGTACTTGTGTGTTGGTTCTGGAACTGCCTTAGGTGAGTGGATCATGGCTTTGTTTTATTTTTTTGCGTTGAGTAGGAGCCTATATTTGATAAGGTTATGTTGGAGGGAGATGAAATCTTGTTGTAGGTCCTCAAGGGCTGAGTCCAAGGATGAGTTTGAGGTGTAGAGGACAGTATCATGTGCAAATAGGTGCACATTAGCTGTATGCAGTTGTGCATCAAGGTTGTTGATATAAATTGCAAATAAGATAGGACCCAAGATGTAGCCTTGGGGGACACCTCGTGGGTGTGATTTTAATGGGGATAAATAACCTGAAGCTTTAACTTGTTGTAAACTGTTGGTAAGATAGCGTTTGAACCATTTAATGGCAGTCTTATTGAGGCCAACAGTGCACAGTGCGTTAAGTATAATATTGTGGTCCATAGCACTGAACGCCTTACTAAGGTCAAGGAAAAGGGCACACACATATTTTTTAGAATCCAGAGCAATTTGCCCGTCAGTGGTTACTTTTGCAAGGGCAGATACTGTGCTATGTTTGGCTCTAAAGCTGGAGCCTAGAGGGTCCTGGAGTTTCCAGCTATCCTCTCTACTTACTGGGAAAGCTCAGGATGCATTGGGTCAAATGGACAATGAGGACAGTATTGATTACAGCAAACGTAAAGCTGCACTTTTAAAAAAGTTTGATTTAACTGCAGAAGCATACAGAGCTAAATTCTGTAAGCTCAGGAGAAGCCCTGACATGAGCTATGAGGAGCTAGCCATGAAGCAACGTCAATGTTTAAAATGTTGGTGGGAAGGAATTGAAGCAAACTGTAGATAAAATTGAAAATGCTATATTGTTAGAGCAGTATTTTTGGGCATGCCCAGCAGAGCTGAAAACCTGTCTGGAGGACCGAGATCCCAAAACAGTGCAAAAGGCTGCTGAGCTATTGGACCACTATGCCAAGAGCAGACCTGCTTTGAGAGAAAATGGGGCAGGGGGTGGCAGTACAGAAAAGTGAAAAGCGCACCTTCAGGGCAGCTAAAACCCTCCTTGCCTCCTCCGAAACCAGTTAGCCCCAGGTTTCAAAGGAAAAATTTTTCTGAGAAAAGAAATGAATGTTGGGTTTGTAAAAGAAACTGGGCATGTTGCCAGACAGTGTTCCAAAAGGACGAGCAATATGCAAGGTGTTGCTAGGAAAGAAGTGGGTCATTTGTGTGTCCCTGAAAGCATGCCTATAAACATGAGGGAACACATGCACCCTGTCACTGTGAATGGTGTACAGACACAAGGGTTAAGAGACGTTGACAAAAGAGGATCTGGTACATCCTGGTCAGCTTATACCCAATAAATTTGTAACTGTACAAGGGTTCACTGGGGAGGAGAAAACATTGCCACTTGCTAGTGTTCTCCTAGACTGGGGAGAAACAGGGGGAACTGTGCAATAGGTGGCTGTAGCCAAAACTTTAGCAGTTGACATCATCCTCGGCAACAATCTCAAACAGGACAGTGTGTGCAGTGACCCATAGCCAAGCGGCAAGGGGAAAATTGTAGTTCCCTGGACCCCATAAAAGCCACTGTGGAAACCACTGGGAGGTTTGTTCCCCAGCCTGTGTCTCCTGCTATGGAGACTAATGAAAGGAGGGTAGAAATTTCCCCAGTAGCAGTTAACTAAACAGCTATGGAGAGTTACTCGGAGGAAGGAAAGGTGACCCATTGTCAGAGGGTTAGGGATGACAGTAATCCTGAGTGCCCTGATGCTAGTGCTAGGGAACCTAGTTTAGAGACTGAAGGGGACCTGTTCCATGCCTTGGGAATGTGCAGGCAGTTTGCAGCTGCTCAGAAAAGTGACCATAGTCTAGAGAAGCTGAGGGCTTGGGCAGACTCTGATGGAGTACAAGGAGGTGACGGGAAACATAAGGTTTATTGGGAAAATGGACTGCTGTATACTCAGACTGTGAAGACAGAGGTAGGCATGATAGGCAGACAGCTTGTCATTCCCCAGGGGTACTGTGAGCAGTTGCTCAAACTTGCACACGATATTCCCTTGTCTGGTCATCTGGGAATCGCGCGCACTACACAGCAGTTGGCCCAGAATTTCTATTGGCCCAACTTCACCCAGCAGGTGAAAGAGTATTGCATATTTTGTCACCGGTACCAAAAAATAGGGAAGACAGGTAAGAAAACCCAAGCCACCTTAATTCCATTGCCCGTAGTGGAGGAGCCATTCCAGAGGGTGGGAATGGATATTGTGAGGCATTTAAATACCCCCAACTCCTTCAGGAAGAGGTTCATCCTGACTGTGGTGGATTATGCCACCCGGTACCCTGAGGTAGTCGCCCTATCCTTTATGAGGACAGACAAAATGGCAGATGCCTTACTTGGGATTTTCTCCCATGTTGGGTTTCCGCAGGAGGTTATCACTGATAGATGGGGTTCCTTCATGTCAGACCTGGTGAAATGTTTGTGGGAGAAGTGTTGGGTGGTGCAGAGATGCACAACACCTTATCAACCACAAGCCAATGGGCTTGTGGAAAGATTTAATGGTACCCTGAAGTCAATGCTCCAAGAATTTGCTGAACAGCATGGGAGGGACTGGGAGAAATACCTTCCCCACCTGTTGTTTGCATACGGGGTGGTGCCCCAAGAGTTGACTGGGTTTTCCCCCTTCGAGCTCTTATACGGACGCTGGGTAAGTGGGCCCCTAGACTTGATCCGGGAGGACTGGGAAGGCAAGCACACCACCCAGGGAACTCCCTTAGTGGATTATGTCCTTAGGTTTAGGGAAAGGCTGAAGGAGCTTATGGGGACAGCCCAGAGCAACCTGGCAGCTGCCCAACAAAACCAAAAAATGTGGTATGACCACAGAGTCAGAGCTCACTCGTACATGGTGGGTCAGGAAGTCATGGTCCTTATCCCAGTCCAGAAGGACAAGCTACAGGCTGAGTAGGCAGGTCCGTACAGAGTAGTCAGAAAGGTAAATGATGTGAACTATGTCATAGAGTTACCTGACTGAAGACATACAGAAAGAATGTACCATGTCAACATGATGAAGCCATATGCTAATAGGGCTGACAAGGTGTTTGTGGTGTGTAGCCTTGGGGAGGGGACGGACGAAGGAGACCCCCTTCTGGACTTGCTAGAAGAAAGCAAGCGGGAGTCCTCTGTGGAGGCAGCTAAATTGTCACCCCAGCTGGCCCCGGACAAGATCCAAGAAGTAAGGGAGGTTTTAGCAGACTTTGCCCCACTGTTTAACACCAAGCCTGGACTAACCCCATTAGCGACACATGATGTGGAGACAGGGATGCAGGCGCCAATACAGCAGACAGCATATCGGGTGTCAGAGGCTGTCCAAAAGGACATTGGGGGAAGGTGGAGGAAATGCTGGATTTAGGGGTAATCCAGAAATCCCACAGCCCCGGGGCCTCACCTGTAGTCCTTGAGCCCAAGCCAGATGGCTGTACTTGTTTTTGTGTGGACTATCTTGGACTGAATGCAGTCATGAAGTCCAACAGCCAGCTGATGCCACAGACGGACGAACTCCTTGACAAGTTGGGGGGCGACCTACCTTACAATTATTGACCTGACAAAGAGGTATTGGCAGGTAGAGTTAACTGCCAGAGCTAGGAAGAGGTCGGCCTTCATCACTCCGATAGGGTTATTTGAATTTAAGTGAATGCCTTTTGGAATGAAGAACGCTCCAGCCACTTTCCAAAGGTTGGTGAACCAGGTATTAAATGGTGCTGAGGAGTACGCTGTGGCATGCCTGGGTGATATTGCCATCTTTAGTGCCAGTTGGGAGGAACACCTGTCCAACCTTAAGGAAGTGCTGGGCAGGATACAGAGGGCCTGGCTCACTGTCAAAGCCGAGAAGTGCCAGGTGGCAATGGCTGAAGTGGCATACCCCGGCATGTTGTAGGCCAGGGACAGCTCCATCTTAACCAAGTAAAAATAGAGGCGATCAAGGCATGGCCCAGACCAGAAATACAGAAGCAGGTCAGGGGTTTTCTAGGGACAGCAGAGTACTATAGGAAATTTATTCCCAATTACAGTGCCCTGGTTGCTCCCCTATCTGACCTGGTAAAGAAAAGGATGCCTACGAAAATTACCTAGGAGCCAGCTGTGACGCTTGTACAGCTGGTTCTGATTAATCTATGATTTTTGTAATATAAAAATGTGTTATTTGGTGTCTCCCATGAGACATGCTGAAACAGCCTGTGGGATGGGACCCCCCTCCCAGGTTTTAGCTACAAGATGTTACCTGGAAGGCCAGGAGATAATTACAGGCTAGAAGAGGCCTAAATTAAGCATCTCTTGTTTATCTAGCTTAAGTGTAGCTTGCCAGCTGACAGGATAGAAAATATCCATTTTATGATGTTTAGAGGAGGAAAACCAGGTTATGTCACACTGGTGCGAAGTCATAAATGTTCCTCTGATGTCTGCAAAAGCAGGATGTTGCTCATGGATGAAAGAAGGACTTAGAAATTAACCTTATTTAATTTACATTCTGAGTGATGATATCCTGATTGTATAATTTTTAATAAACGGAGGAGGAGCTGGCTGACATCGTGGAGAAGGCAGGCTCAAGACAGTGTTTTAATTATGTTGTGAGTGACCTGTAAATACACACATGTTTGGATTCTCTTGAAAACAACATCTGTCTATCAGCACTATTAGAAGAGATACATTAGATACATAAGTCTAATTGTCTGGTGGTAGGAATTTTGCACTTTTTTTAACCCTTGTTCTTTTAAGTGATTGTATGTTTTTGGGATATACTGTTCTGTATTTACGTTTTACATTTTTTTTATCTATCTTTAAGTAAATCTCTACTTTAGAGACTACTTGCTGTGCCTTTGAAATTCTTTTTCTTGACAAGTGAAGCATACATGGTTAAAGCTGACACTGTACAAAGCTTACTGATTTTACCAAACTGGGAAAAGGTAAGAGTTTATTCTGAGGTATTTAATAGAGTTTTTAAGGGTTCATTTTGTACGCCTATTAGGTGCCCGTAGGCAAAAGATATCTGCCCCCCCAAAGAGCAGAATTATTGGAACCTGTACATTGGGTACGCTAGCAAGAGGTTCACAGTTCAAATCCCTCCAGAACTTGAGACCAAAGTTTGATTCGAACCCACAAAACAGACAGGAGGGTTACCCTGTTTTGTTAACTGTTCACAAGACTGCACTCAGTGGTTGGCACTGTGGGAGCAGAGGGCCTGACCTGCTGAGTGGGTTTGTGACAGATTGGTTGGCAGCGGTGTGATAATTTTGGTGTTACAAGCTTTTATTGTTCAGTGTGTCAGCTTGAGACCATTAACTCACTTGCAAAGAAAGAAAAAGGCAGTGATTTATTTTTAAAAAGGAGACAGAACTACTGTATATCACTTGACATACAGACAAGTTCCTACCCGTTTTATTTTTTTTCTTTCTAAACTGCAAGCCAGAGTGGCCGTAGTTAGGGAAGCAGATGGCTTCCAACTACAGCTGGCACACTGTAGACTACTTAAAGCAGTTGTGCGGGGACAGAAGAGTCCCGTTCGAGGTGAAAGCCACCAAACAGAACCTCGTGGATGCCCTGGTGGTAGCAGATACCCAGAGCACCGAGTCACAGACAGTGACTGTAAGGGACCAAATCCTGAATGTGAAAGGGCTAGTGGCCAGTGCAGTGTCCAGATCCAATGAGGAGGGCAACAGGGCCACTGTCAGCGAAGGACCATAGCAGCAGGGGAAGGTCACCAGTATCCTGAATCCAGAAGTACTCAGGCTGCAAATTGAGTTGTGCAGAATGGAGCTGGAGTTCCAGAGGGAGAGGGACTGTGAACAAGCTTTTATTGTTCAGTGTGTCAGCTTGAGACCATCAGCTCACTTGCAAAGAAAGAAAAAGGCAGTGATTTATTTTTAAAAAGGAGACAGAACTATATCACTTGACATACAGTCAAGTTCCTACCGGTTTTATTTTTTTTTCTGGATCCAGGATACTGGTGACCTTCCCCTGCTGCTGTGGTCCTTCGCTGACAGTGGCCCTGTTGCCCTCCTCATTGGATCTGGACACTGCACAAAGGAAAATGCCCCCACGGCCTTTGATGCCAAGATGCTATTTCTGTCAGCCCTAGTCATAGCTGCCCCACTAGCCGCACTCTTCAACCTCTCCTTCTCTCTAGGCAAGATACCGTCTGCATGGAAACTAGCTACCGTCATACCCCTCCCCAAAGGGGTGACCACTCAATCCCAGGTAACTATTGCCCCATCTCCCTACTCCCGATCCTGGCAAAAATACAGGAATGACTAGTCCTCACCCAACTCTCTCCCTATCTGGATGCCTCGTCCTTTTTCACACCATACCAATCCGGCTTTCTCAAATCTCACTCAACTACCACATCTCTGCTAAGACTCACTGATGACATACTTACAGGCATGGACAAAGGCCACATCACCTCTGCCATCTTTATAGACTTAGCGAAGGCTTTCAACACTGTCTCCCATTCTCTGCTACTGACTAAACAAAAAGAAGCCAGTCTCACCAGCCCAGCCTCCACCTGGTTCCATGACTACCTGGTGGGAAGGCATCAGGCTGTAAAAGTCGGGACACACATCTCCAACACCCTACCAGTTACCACCGGAATCCCCCAAGGCTTAGTCTTGGGCCCACTGCTCTTCTCAATATTTTTAAATGACCTCCTATCAGCCTGTTGCTCCTCATCTATCCAAATGTATGCGGACGATACAGTGCTGTATGCCACAGGCCCCACCTCATGTGGGGTGACAAACATGCTGCAAGAGGATTTCAACGTCATCCAACAATGGTTCCAGTCTAACCAACTATTCCTGAATCCAAAGAAAACCATGTCACTAACTTTTGGATCACAACAAAGACTGTCCCGCCAAGCACTGTGCCCCCCTTTCCAAACCCTAGTTGGGACACCCCAAGAAGCTTGCACTACTTTCAGATACCTAGGTCTCTGGCTTGATCAGCACCTTGATTTCACCACCCATATTGACTCAATACACAAGAAGCTACTCCCTAAACTCGGCGCCCTATATAGGAACAAAAGATGTCTCCCCCCCTTCTGCTAGGAAAGCAATTGTTCAAAGGATGATACTCCCTATACTTGACTATGGAGACATAGTCTATACTACTGCCCCCCCTCCACCTTGGCCAGCCTTGACTCCCTTTATCATTCCTTCTGTTGCTTTATCCTGGACTGCCCACAAACAAACCACCACTGCACCTTATACGACTCCTTAGCCCTGCAGTCCCTCCAAGACTGATAGCAAACCCATTGTACTAGATCTGCAGCTAAATTCTGGCCCCAGATCCTTCCTCCTTACCTGAATTCTGTACTCTCCCCACAAACTCCCCCTGTCTACCCTCTCAGAAGCATGGATCCCAGGCTCCTCCATGTCCCTTTCATGCACATACCAAAGGTCAAGCAGCCTTCAGATTTTGCATACCACAACTATGGAATGCCTTGCCAGTTGAATTAAGACACTCACCCAACTCACGCCTCCTCAACCACCTACTCAGCTCCCACTTTACCTCAAGCTGCTCATGTTTTTCCTAGAGCTCACTATGTATTTAGACTATTTGTTGATATGAGTCGCTGTAACACTTTCACCTCTAGCTGATCTTGATTTAACTACTTTAAACTATGTATTAGTACTGTTGTGAATTCCCTGTAACACTACCCCCCTGTATACTCCCCCTTCCTATGCTCCTGTATCCACGTGATGTGTTGTCTGCCTGGCAGGTGGACCCCTCACTGTGCTATGACCTGTATTTGTGTTATTGTATTGGGACTTGTCCCCCAGGTCGCATCTGGAATCGAGCATTACACTGCTCAGTATGCCCTCCTGGTTAAACTCGTAAATAAATAAATAAACAAACAAACAGCACGAGGTGGACCATGAGGCAGAGCGAGAATGCTGAGACACTAACCATGAGGAGCATGAATGTCAGAGGCAACACGAACTGGAGAAGCTACGACTCCAACCAGCGGCACCAGAGCAGATAAGTGGCTTGGGTTTGGCTGGGGCCACAGGACTGGGTTACAAATTGAAGTCCAAATTGATAGCCGAATTTAAAGAGGGGGAGGATATGGATGACTTTTTAAATTCTTTTTAAAAAGTTTGTATTCAGGCTAAAATTCCTAGAGAGTCCTGGAGTTTCCAGCTATCCATGATACTTACTGGGAAAGCTCAGGATGCATTGGGTCAAACGGACAATGAGGACAGTGATGATTACAGCAAACTTAAAGTTGCACTGTTAAAGAAATTTGAATTAACTGCTGAATCATACAGAGCTAAATTCCGTAAGCTCAGGAGAAGCCCTGACATGAGCTACGAGGAGCTAGCCATGAAACAACGTCAGTTTTTAAAATGTTGGTGGGAAGGAATTGAAGCAAACTCTGTTGATAAAATTAAAAATGTGATTTTGTTAGAACAGTTTTTCTGGGCATGCCCAGCAGAGCTGAAAACCTGGCAGGAGGACTGAGATCCCAAAACAGTACAAGGGGCTGCTGAACTCTTTGACTGCTATGCCAAGAGCAGACCTGCTCTGACTGCGAATGGGGAGGGTGTGGCAGCGCAGAAAGGGAATAGTGTGCCTTCAGGGCAGCTAAAACCCTCACTGCCTCCACCTTAACCAGTTAGCCCCAGGTTTCAGAGAAAAGATTTCTCTGGGAGAAGAAATGAATGTTGGTTGTGTAAAGAAACTGGGCATATTGCCAGACAGTGTCCCAAAAAGGCGAGCAATACACAACAGGGTGCTATGAAGGAAGTGGGTTGTTTATGTGTCCCTGGAAGCATGCCAATGAACATGAGGGTACACATGCATCCAGTCATGGTGAATGGTGTACAGACACAAGAGTTAAGGGACACAGGGGCATCCTTGACCTTGGTAAAAGGGGGTCTAGTACAGCGGGGTCAGCTGATACCCAATAAATATGTCACTGTACAGGACTTTACTGGTGAAGAGAAAACATTGCCCCTCGCTAGTGTTCTCCTAGACTGGGGTGAAACAGGGGGAGCTGTGCAACAAGTGGCTGTAGCCCAAACCTTAGCAGTGGATGTGATCCTGGGTAACAATCTCAAACAGGAGATGGCATGTGCAGTTACCCGTAGCTAAGCGGCAAGGGAAAATTGTACTTCCCTGAACCCCACAGAAGCCATTGTGGAAACAACTGGGAGGCTGGTTCCCCAGCCTGTGTCTCCTGATATGGAGATTAATGAAAAGGGGGTAGAAATTTCCCCAATAGCAAGTAACCACACAGCTACAGAGGGTTATTCTGAAGAGGAAGGGGTGACCCATTGTCAGAGGATTGGGATTAACAGTGATCCTGAGTGCCCTGATGCTAGTGCTAGGGACCCTAGTTTAGCGACTGAAGGGGACCTGTCCATGCCTTGGGAATGTGTGAGGGTTTGCAGGTGCTCAGAGAAGTGACTGTAGTCTACAGAAGCTGAGGGCTTGGGCAGACTCTGATGGGACACAGGGAGGTGATGGCAGACATAAAGTTTATTGGAAAAATGAACTGATGTATACTCAGGCTCTGCAGACAGAGGGAGGGGTGCTAGGCAGGTAGCTTGTCATTCCCCAGGGGTATTGTGAGCAGTTGCTCAAGACTGCACATAATATTCCCTTGTCTGGTCATCTGGGAATCGCACACACTATGCAGCGGTTGGTCCAGAATTTCTATTGGCCTAACTTCACCCAGCAGGTGAAGGAGTATTGCAGATCTTGTCACTGGTGCAAAGAAATAGGGAAGGCGGGCAAGAAAACCTGAGCCGCCCTGATTCCATTGTCCATAGTGGAGTAGCCATTCCAGAGGGTGAGAATAGATATTGTGGGGCCTTTAAATACCCCCAGCTCCTCAGGGAAGAGATTCATCCTGACTGTGATGGATTATGCCACCCAGTACCCTGAGGCAGTCGACCTATCCTCACTGAGGACAGACAAAGTGGCAGATGCCTTACTTGGGATTTTCTCCCATGTTGGGTTTCTGCAGGAGGTTATCACTGATCGAGGGAGTTCCTTCATGTCGGACCTGATGAAATGTTTGTGGGAGAAGTGTGGGGTGGTGCAGAGATGCACAACACCGTATCACCCACAAGCCACTGGGCTTGTGGAAAGATTCAATGGTACCCTGAAGTCAGTGCTCTGGGTGTTTGCTGAACAGCATGGGAGAGACTGGGAGAAATACCTTCCCCACCTGTTGTTTGCATACAGAGAGGTGCCCGAAGAATCGACAGGATTTTCCCCCTTCGAACTCTTATACAGACGCTGGGTATGTGGGCCCCTAGACTTGATCTGGGAGGACTGGGAAGGAAAGCAGGCTACTCAGGGAACTCCCATTGTGGATTACGTCCTTAGGTTTAAGGAAAGGCTGAAGAAGCTTATGGGGACAGCTCAGAGCAACCTGGCAGCTATCCAACAGAAACAAAAAGTGTGGTATGACCACCAAGCCAGAGCTCGCTCGTACATGGTGGGTCAGGAAGTCATGGTCCTTATTCTGGTCTGGAAAGACAAGCTGCAGGCTGAGTGGGCAGGACTGTACAAAGTGGTTAGGAAGGTAAATGACATGAACTATAGGTAAATGACATGAACTATATTATAGAGTTGTCTGACAGAAGACAGATAGAAAGGATGTACCACATCATTATGATGAAGCCATATGCAAATAGGGCTGACATAGTGTTTGCAGTGTGTAGTCCTGGGGAGGGGACAGAAGAAGGAGACCCCCTTCTAGACTTGCTAGAAGAAAGCAAGCGGAAGTCCTCTGTGGAGGCAGTAAAATTGTCTCCCCAGCTGGCCCTGGACCAGATCCAGGAAGTAAGGGAGGTTTTAGCAGACTTTGCCCCATTGTTTAGCGCCAAGTCTGGACTAACCCCCTTAGCAACTCACGATGTGGAGACAGAGACACAGACGCCCATATGGCGGACAGCAAATTGGGTGTCAGAGGCTGTCCAAAAGGACATTAGGAGGGAAGTGGAGAAGATGCTGGATTTGTTTGTTTGTTGAATTTTGTTGACCCGGTAAGCCCACTGGGCCTAGAAGTCCCTTTTTCAGGGGCGACTGGGGGTGGGTACAGATGGTAAGCAATTGAATTTGAACCAGATTAAGCTGTGGATTTAGGGGTAATCCAGAGATCTCACAGCCCCTGGGCCTCACCCATAGTCCTTGTGCCCAAGTCAGATTGCTCTACTCATTTCTGTGTGGACTATCATGGACTGAATGCAGCCATGAAGTCAGACACCCACCCGATGCCCCGGATGGATGAACTCCTGGACAAGTTGGGAGGGGCAACCTACCTTATGACCATTGACCTGACCAAGGGGTATAGGCAGGTAGAGTTGATGGACAGAGCTAGGGAGAGGTCAGCTTTCATCACTCTGATAGGCTTATTTGAATTTAAGGTAATGTCTTTCAGAATGAAGAATGACCCGGCCACTTCCAAAGGTTGGTGAACCAGGTGTTAAATGGTGCTGAAGAGTACGCCATGGCATACCTGGATGACATTGCCATCTTTAGTGCCAGCTGGGAGGAACACCTATCCCACCTTAGGGAAGAGCTGGGCAGGATACAGAGGGCCGGGCTCACTGTCAAAGCCGGGAAGTGCCAGGTAGCCATGGGAGAAGTGGCATACCCCGGGCATGTGGTAGGCTGAGGACAGCTCTGTCCTAACCAAATAAAAATAGAGGTAATCTGGGCATGGCCCAGACCAGAAATGCAGAAGCAGGTCAGGAGTTTTCTTGGGACAGCAGGGTACTATAAAAAATTTGTACCCAATTACAGTACCTTGGCTGCTCCCCTATCTGACCTGGTAAACAAAAGGATGCCAAAGAAAATTACCTGGGGACCAGCCTGTGAAGAAGCCTTTACCAGATTGCAGGAGGCACTGTACAGCACTCCTGTTTTGACAAGTCCTGACTATAGCAGACCCTTTATAGTTCAGACTGATGCCTCAGATGTGGGTATTGGGGCTGTACTGAGTCAGACATCCAGCTAAGGGAAAGATCACCCTGTAGCATATCTGAGTATGAAGTTACTTCCCAGGGAGCAGGCATACTCCACTGTGGAAAAAGAGTGTCTTGCCATAGTATGGGCCCTAAAGAAATTAGAGCAATACTTGTATGGGCAGCATTTTGTGGTACAGACTGACCACAACCCCCTAGTTTGGCTGACGCAAATGGGAAAGATGAATGGTAGATTGCTAAGATGGAGCCTTGCTTTACAAGGGTATGATATGACCATATTACATAGGGCTGAAGCCAAAAATCTGAACTCAGATGGGTTGTCTCGCGTCTGTGAGGAGTGAACTGATTTGGGAAGCTTATCCCAGACAGGGGATAGAGCCACAAATTCAGTCTAGGTAGGGAGGATTGTGATGCTTGTACAGCTGGTTCTGATTAATCTATGATTTTTGTAATATAAAAATGTGTTATTGAGTGTCACTCATGAGACATGCTGAAACAGCCTGTGGAATGACACTCCCCTCCCAGGTTTTAGCTACAAGGTGTTACCTAGAAGGCCAGGAGATAATTACAGGCTAGAAGAGGCCTAAATTAAGCATCTCTTGTTTATCTAGCTTAAGTGTAGCTTGCCAGCTGACAGGATAGAAACTATCCATTTTATGACATTTAGAGGAGGAAAACCAGGTTATATCACACTGGTGCAAAGTCATAAATGTTCCTCTGATGTCTGTAAAAGCAGGATGTTGCTCATGGATGAAAGAAGGACTTAGAAATGAACCTTATTTAATTTACCTTCTGAGTGATGACATCCTGATTGTATAATTTTTAATAAACAGAGGACGAGCTGGTTGACATCATGGAGAAGGCAGGCTCAAGACAGTGTTTTATTTATTTATTTATTTATTTATTTATTTATTTGCTTTTGGTAACTGGGTGAGTACACTAGGCATAAGGATGCCTATTTTCTGGTACGGCCCGGGAGGATACAAGTTGAATACAATTAACAACAACAATGTGACACAGCACAAAACATAGGTGAATACAAAGTGAAGGAGTCAGAAATACAATCAACTTAGTGAATCAGTGAAGTACATAGTTGGAAGAGGTCAAAATATAAACAATGCATTGGGATATTCAGAGCAAATGAGTGCAAGAAATACAGGGATGTAAAGTATTGCATACTGTAAGTGCTGTTGCGAGGACTATGCACCTAGAAAGAGTAGAGAGGAGGAAGGGGAGAGAGGGGGGAGAGGGTGAGAGGGTACAAATGGGGGGAGGATGAAAGCAGGAGGAGGAAGGGTAGAAAGTGGAGTGTAGTATAGCAAGGATAAGAGCTAGGGGGAAATAAAGAACTTAAGGTGGCTGGAAGCAAGTGCAGGGATTTGATGCTTGTAAATATTCACGGTGGAGGTTCTTGAAATCAGCATGGGTAGGTGCAAAGCATATGGCTTGTTGGATAGAATTCCAATACTTGTGGGCAGCGTAACAGAAAGCTCATGCACCCATAGCAGTTTTACATCGAGGGATATAGAGAGGAGCTTGGTCATTCGATTGGAGCCCATATGAGGGGGTCTGAGAGTGTAACAAGGAGGTGAGGGACTGAAGTGACCTGTAAAGAGACACATGTTTGGACTCTCTTGATAACAACATCTGTCTATCAGCACTATTAGAAGAGATACATTAGATATACAGTTCTCCCTCGTTATAACGAATCCCATTTGTAACTAACCGGCTGCTTGGCTCTCATCAAAAGCAATACTTTTGAACTTATGCTATGTACCGTATTTTGCATCTTGTTTTTTTTTTTGTGGCCATTTCCAGAATAAAATGAGCCTCACTAGAGCAACACTACATCAGAAGCATGTAAAAGCATGGCATGGGACTGCTACGATAATCAGTAATTGATGTAGTGTGAAGTGTGAAAAAGTCAATTTAAAATGACACAGTACTGCTCCCAGATCTGCTATGGCTAATATGGCTCTAATACGGCATCATTATGTTACAATCAGACCCCTGAGCACACAGATAAATAAATAAAATAAACAAATTAAGCAATACTGATACTGCAAGCCACTTTGGAGCAGTTGAACACATGGCTCACCGAAGATGCTATCCCAATATCGGAAACAACGAGTGACTCTGCCATAATACAGTATCAGAAATACAGGGGCAAGGCAGGTAAATTGCAGTGCCAGACTCGGATGATTATGACGATGTGGCAGAAGCAACAAGTCACTTTATTCACATTACAGAGGGAGTAGCAGGATTAGAAATTGGTCTACACTACCAAGAGAGACAGCCATATCTCATCACTGCAGCTACTCCAGCTGAGACAGCTAATTTCAGTACGCAGGCAAAGAAATTTTACTGTTTCCCGGTATTACGAATCCTCGTTATAATGAACTTTAATTTCGGCTCCTAAGGAGTAGGTTATAACGAGGGAGAACTGCATAAGTCTAATTGTCTGGTGGTAGGAATTTTGCACTTTTTTTTAACCCTTGTTCTTTTAAAAGATTGTATGTTTTTGTGATATATGGTTCTGTATTTACATGTTACATTTTTTATCTATCTTTAAGTAAATCTCTACTTTAGAGACTACTTGGTGTGCCTTTGAAATTCTTTTTCTTGACAAGTGAAGCATACATGGTTAAAGTTGACACTGTACAAAGATTACTGGTTTTACCAAACTGGGAAAAGGTAAGAGTTTATTCTGAGGTCTTTAATAGAGTTTTTAAGGGTTCATTTTGTACACCTGATTAGGTGCCCGTAGGTGAAAGATATCTGGCTCCCCCAAAGAGCAGAATTATCTGACCCTGTACATTGGGTACGCTAGCAAGAGGTTCACAGTTCGAATCCTTCCAGAACTTGAGACCAAAGTTTGATTCGAACCCACAAAACAGACAGGATGGTTACCCTGTTCTGTTAACTGTTCACAAGACTGCACTCAGAGGTTGGCACTGAGGGCCTGACCTGCTGAGTAGGTTTGTGACACCAGCCTGTGAAAAAGCCTTTACCAGACTGAAGGAGGCACTGTGCAGTGCTCCTGTATTGACAAGTCCTGACTATAGCAGACCCTTTATAGTCCAGACTGATGCCTCAGATGTGGGTTTTGGGGCAGTGTTGAGTCAGACATCCAACCAAGGGAAAGATCACCCCATTGTGTACCTAATTAAAAAGTTACTTCCCAGGGAGCAGCCATACTCCACTGTGGAAAAAGAGTGTCTTGTCATGGTGTGGGCCCTAAAGAAGTTACAGCCATACTTATACAGGCAGCATTTTGAGGTACAAACTGATGGCAACCCCCTGGTTTGGCTGACACAAATGGGGAAAAACGAATGGTATACTATTAAGATGGAGTCTTGCCTTACAAGGGTGTGACATGATGATCTTACATAAGGCTGGAACAACCAATCAGAACGCAGATGGCTTGTCGCGTCTATATGAGGAATGAATTGACTTGTGGAGCTCATCCTATGCAGGGGACAGAGCCCCCAAATTCAGTCTAGGTGGGGAGGATTGTGATGCTTGGCCATCTGGTTATGATTATTGTATGATATTGGTATTATAAATACATGGTCTGTGTATGACCTTTCAGTGTGTGAGGAATTTGGCCTGTAACTTCAAAGTGTCAGTAGCTGAAACCAGAAGATAATAAAACAGACCAGAAGGAAACAGTTAACTGGAACATTCCTTCCAGAGACAGTTTATGGCCTGCTGCTGCTTTTGAAGTTGGAAACTAAATATATATTGTATGATATAAGGAAAGGGACAGCATTTAGGCTGATTCCTGTTGGCTTTTTAGCACCTTGGTGCCAGTGTGGGAATGTTTAGATCCAAGAAAATGTTAATTAAAGGATGCCATATTTAGGAAATGTTTATTTTTCTTCTGATGTTCTATTAATTAAAGATACCTCCTGGTAGAAAGTATGTTCTAATTAATTCTGAGGGAGGGTCTAGCTGACCTTATCCAAAAGGGGGTGGGGGAAGACAGAGAAAAGACATGTAACATTGTACATGAAGGTGATATCTTTTGGGGACTCTAAGAGAGAAACAGTTCTCTGACCTAACTTAAAACGCACTTACAGAGGTAATACATTAGATAGAAAAGATCTAAGAGAATCGTGGTAGGAGTTTTGTTCTGTAACTTTCCCATTTTCTTTTGAGATTGTAAGCTTTTGATATTTGTTCTGTATTTTATCTTACTTATTTTACAATTTTTAGCAAACCACCTTTTCTTAAGATAATGCCTGTGTCTTCCTAGTTTTCTTTTTGCATGTGGAGTGCTTGTATTTTTAAATCTGACAGCGGTTTAAAAAGGCTTGATGGTGTTACTAAGCTTGGAAAAGGTAAGAATATACAAGGTCTCTTACAGAGTTTTAAGGGTTCAGTTTGGATACCTGGGTGAAGGATTGTACTGCATTCCCTGAAGAGAGTATGTATCTGAGCCTGTTAATTGGGTATGCTAGCATAAGGTTTGCAGTTTGAATCCCCCCAGAACTTGAGACTACAGATGATTTGGACCCAAAGCAGACAGAAAGGTTACCCTGTCTGTTACCTGTTCACACTATTGCGCTCTGAGGTTGGCACTGTGGGAGCAGAGGGCCTGATCTGCGGAGTGCGTTTGTGACAATATGCACAAGTACCGAATATTGGAGGATACCCATTTAAATGGTATCAGTTGCATCAGTTCTGGGGAATGGGAACTGCTTATCAGTATAATTTCTGTTTTGTCACTGTTAATTTTAAATCTCAAAACCTGACCATATGTTAATAAAATTTGGTGTAGAACAGGAAAGGTTTTGATTGGATTTCTTAAATATATCATCATATCATCTACATAGAGTGAACTCCTGTTTTCCTCTCCTCAGACTTTAATTCCCTCCAGGTCTGGGTGTGTTCTAATGAGTTCAGCCAAGGGCTCCATACTGAGAGCAAATGGGATTGGGGACAGGGGACAGCCCTGCCGCATCCCTCTTTGTATTTCTAGAGTCTCCGATATTGTACCATTCACTTTAATTCTTGCTCAAGGTTTATAATATACAGCTTTCATCCAAGTTTTAAATTGGTCCCCAAAGCTGAATCCAGCAAGAACATCCAAAAGGAAGTCCCAGCTCAAGCGATCAAACGCTTTCTCAGCATCAACCACTATGGCCACCTAATGTTTCTCAGCCTTCCCCCCATAATGCAAAATGTTAAGACACCTCCAGATGTTGTCTTTCAAATGTCTGTTAGGCACAAAGCCCACCTGATCCAGATGAACTAAACTCAGCAAGATGGTATTTACCCTAGTAGCTAGTATTTTGGTAAATATCTTGGAGTCAACATTGAGAAGGGAGATTGGTCTATAGGATGTGTATGAATCCAGGGGCTTACTCTCCTTTGGAATCACTGTAATAAAGGCATCCCTCCGTGAGTGAGGGAGATTCCATGCCTCCTCACAGGAATTGAAAATTTTAATTAGTATTGGGGCTAGCTGTGTACTAAACATTTGGTAAAACTCAACATTAAACCCATCTGGGCTTGGGGATTTACCTGTTTTCATGTGTTGTATGGAGTGAATGACTTCTGTAATTGTTATAGAGGTCTTCAGCTTTAATTTATCATCCTCTGACAATCTGGGGAGTGAAACCTTCGCCAAAAAATCCTGTATAGATGTGAACCTCTTGTCCCCTTGGAGTCTGTAGAATAGAGAGCAGTATAATATTCTTTAAACGCTCCAGCTATTTCTTTTGGAGTATAGTGATTAATTGTACTCCCACATCAAGTTGTTTTTAATTTTTTCACATACCTGTTGGCCTGTGTCCTCCGAAGTCTGGAGGCCAAAAGGCTTTGTTACCCTGTTCATAATACTTTTGGTTAACATATATCAACTTCCCCTCAGTCTGTTGATCCAAAATGTCCTGCAGCTCCTTTCTAGTTTTATTTATCTCTTCCCTCACTCTCTGAGTACCCCTGTGTTTATGGATAGCCTCTAATTGTTTTAAGTTTGATTCCAAAGCCTTTTGCTTTTCTTTATGCTGTTTCTTTAGTTGAAAAGCATATGAAATTATTTCACCGCTTATTACTACCTTTTGCCATCCCAGAACCATTTAGAGTCAGTCTCAGCCATCCTGTTTTGGCTCTGGTATTCCTTAATTACATCTTGTATTGTATTCTGGAATTCCTCCCATCCCAAAAGGGAGGAGTTCATCCTTCAGAAGGTACACCTACTCCAGTCTCCCAATTGGAGGTCAAGAGTCACTGAAGAATGCTCCAAGACCATCCTGGGGTGAATTGTACAGTCCTGTATTTTGTGCAGGTCTGGACTACTACCCAAAAAATAATCTATTCTTGAGTAGGAGTTATTGGAGTTGGAATGAAACATGTAGTCCCTCATTGAGGAGATCAATTCCCTCCAAATATCCAGGAGATCCAACTCCTGCATGCCACTCCTGACTGCATGGCTCATTTTCTTTTTTGTGGAGGTGACCTGTGAGGAATGGTCTACCAGGGGGTTTAGAACACAGCTAAAATCTCCTCCCAAGAGAATTAAGCCCTCTTCCAAATCTGAAATCTTTCAGAATATGGCTTTGCAAAAGGAAGGTTCATCACTATTAGGGGCATAGATATTTATGAGGTGCACCCTCTGGGAGAACAAATCACCTGTAATAAAGACTCCCCAACCCTCTTCCAGAGTCTCTTCAGTAATAATTTCTTATGGTAAGTCCCTCCGAAGCAAGATGGCAGTACCCGCTCTTTTCCTCAAAGGGTGGAACGCCCCCACTACCCTACCCACCCAGGACCTTTTCAGCTTTAGATCTTCTTCCTCCAATAATCTCATCTCCTGAAGAAAGCAAATATCCTTGTTAAGCTTTTTAAGATAGTGCAGGATTTTTGTTCTCTGAATAAGTGAGTTAAACCCCTGAACATTACGCAAGACAAGTTTCAAGGTACCCATATTAAAAGATGTAAAATCAACCTCTTATGTGATGGTCCCTCAAATCCCCAATTCCCAGACACTGTCCCCGCCCCTTGCAAACCCTCCTTTATGTATAGTCTGGTAGGCCCCTCCTTCATTATTTTACAATAAAAACCAAGCCATGCCAATTTGTCAAAATGCACAACAGGTGTGAAAGGTAAAACACAGTTTAAATCTGTAAATGTAAACAACATTGAACAAGAGGTAATGCTAATACAAATGCTTCATTGGTTGAAGAGATGACACCCTGTTTCTCACAGCGAATTGTAACATGAACTACTGAGCCTGTAATTTATACAGGCCTGACCAAAAATGGGTCAGTGAATAAAGACTGTCACTGAAACCTATAATAGTTTAAGATGTGAATCAAGCATGCCACCGCAGCGTCCATGCCAGCACTGGAAGTCCAGGGACCACCAAATAAACAACATTATTAAGAATTCCCATTATTAGCTGGATATTATTGCCGTTATGGAGAACGTGTTTGAGGTAATACCATTGCAGCTCTACAACACCTCCAACAATTGCCACCCTTTCATATTTGGTCATGAGCTATTTAAGGATCCCTCCCCTCCCATCCCTCAATGTCTAACTTAAAATGTGGGATAAAGCATCCCTTGGTCATGTACCATCAACATCTTACTGAGCTCAGATTGTGTTCCCCAAGCTCTGTGATATTTAGTACCCCCCCACCCACTGTCCAACATCTCACACCAGTACCCAGTGAGCCACATAAAAAAATAATATATTGTGAGTGGCAATATGTTGTGGCAGTGTGTCTACTGCTAAAACTAAGTAATAGAATTTTCAGTACAATGAAAAGTCTCCACCTTCCTGGTGTGGAATACAGTCAGTACATGGTACAGACTATCTCTCTGTGGCATTAAACTCCTCCAGTAAAGCCAGGGCTGTCTTTCAATGGTGAGGGGGAAGGAGGGACAGGCAGTTAGGTAAGATAATGCCCCCAGAATAGAGACATACTGAAAACTGAATAGGGCAATCAGTCAATATAAATGTACCAGGAGCCAGACTATACATCGAGGAATCCCGCCTTGGGGAGAGAGTTCCAGCCCACACCCAGGGTTTTTGTACAGGCCCACAATATAGGCCTGAGTTCCTCAATCACCAAGCAAACTCAGTTACAACTAAAGATGAAAAAGTTTATATTCCATACCCAACTCAGGGTCCATTGAAAAGCCAGTTCACCAAGTTTAGATGAGGAGACCAGGGTCAATAATGCTGTGCTAGGCTTCTCAAGTCGAAACTTCCGCAGGACTTACTCCAGCTTCTTCTCCCTCTCCTTGAAATGTCTTGTTTATCTGGCAAGAAGTTCTTTAAGGTCCATACTGAGGTGAGAGGGCAAGGATACCGAAGTGGACTGTGCTAATTTTGGCTTGCCTGCTCTACGCCAGGCTGCACGAGCTATCTCGTGTTCCAGTATGTCTGCCTGATGATCAATGCAGTGAAGTCCCATCTGCCACAAAGTAGGGGCTGCTTCTCGCAAGGAATCAAACAGGATTGGCCCTTTTTCTGTGTGGATCCACAGCCATGCAGGATAGTAAAATTGGACTTTTATTGTTTTCTCTTTGGCTTGTTTAATTATCTCCCTCACCTGATATTTCTTGTCGTTCAGCAGGTCTGAGAAGTTCTGATTCAGGAATATCCTCTTGCCATCATATTGTAGATCTCGTTGCTTCCATGCAGTTTGAAGAATCATCCTCTGTTCCTGATAGTTCAGCATTCAAACTATGATGATGGGGGGACAGTCTGACTGCTCTTTTGGCTTTGGAGCCAGCGAGCAAGGTGCCCGTTCAGCCGAGAGAGGGATGTTTTCTGGTATCTGGAGCACTGATCTTAATAAATGCACCACAAAATCCTTTACTGAAGTGAAGGACTTCTTCATATCCCTCAGGACTCCATACAGCTGAAAGTTGTTACAGTGAGCATGTTTTTCCTGATTATTTAGTTTGGTCTGGAGTTCTTGTTCCCTTGCCGTTAAATACAGGATCACTCTGTCTTGCTGGCTAGTGGAATCGGCCAAGGACCTGATCGCTTGCTCTGCTGCCTCTGTGCGTTTATATATTTTTTTCAAGTCGGCTCCCAGGTCATCAACTGAGAACTCCACTCTGTGTAGTACCTCGATTATGGCATCTAATTTGGTGAGTATTGTATGCTGGTCTCCTAAATCCATATTTTCTTCCTAGTCTGCAATACTCGCTACTGGAGATACTGGGCGGGAGTCATTTTGTAGGCCTGATTGCTTATCTAAGTACATCAGAGCTTTAATTTTTACAGACTGCGAATTTTTGCCTCTCGTTTTGCTAGTTGCCATTTCTGATCTCCAAATTTGTACTGACTGTAAAAAAATTCAAATGTTTTGCTAGTATTTCTTTACTGAGAATTGTAGCAGCCCCCCTGGAGCCCTGAGAATATGCGGCCATTAAGTCAGTGATGTCACCGGAAGTCCATTAATTGATTTTTCAATTCAGTGATAAAGTTTTCTTTGTGAAAACATTGATTGCTGTAATGAAATCTATTACACACTATTCTGTGTACCCTTGACTGGCTAAATGATGTCTTGACTCACTATACGTGTAACTGACCGAGTTATCTGTAATCAGAGATGCAGTGCTGAATTTGATATGAACTTGTTCTTTTCTCTCTTAAATATGATGTTTATGTATCACTGTTTTTGATTTCCATTGTACTCAATGTATTATATATACCCACTGTACTGTAACTTGTACTTTTTGTCTGCAACTTGTACCTGTTGTCTGACTCTGTATTGTCTGCCACTGTGTGGCCCAGATCACAACTGAAAATGGTCCTTTGGATCAGTTTGCCTACCCGGTTACTAAAAACATAAATAAATAAATAAAAATAAATGACACAAGTGGTAAATACAGGCTATCACAGATTGTCCTTCCAGAACTCAGTTGCACTGTGCTACTAACTTTTCACGACCCTTCAGCTGCCTAAATGGTCACCTTGGCATGCTGCCACCACCCAGCTTGACTTTTACTTGGTGTAGCATTAGGTTCACATCCCACCACTAGCAAATGCTCACACAGTACAATAACTTTTCTCAAGGCAAACAACCCACCTCCTGTATGGTGACAGCTGGGAACACTCTTTTACCTGTCCTGTATTAGGTTTAGGTGTGCTTTGGACAGTTTAGTAGCCTGCCTCTTTGCAGACAGATCACAGACTTGTCAATTACATCAGATTACCTATACTCTTGAAAGTCCTGTCACAGAAAGCATGAAGTATAGAACAGTAATATTTAATACTCCACAATATTTGTAGTACATATGGCACACAGGACTGTACACACCAAAGTCTATGAGGAATGCAGTAACTTTATAGAAATGGAAAACAAAGACTTTCACAGATCAAAGGCAGACAGAATAAAATTCACTAGCGTCTAAACTAGATTCTAAATAGATAACTTAAGCTTACCTCGAACTGTGATCTCTTGAGTTACAGCAGATACTGATGAAAGCTGGTACTGGCTCAGATCCCAAAATATGACTAACTCTCCAAAGAAAGTCCAGCAGAGAACTATCCATTCATAAAACCAAAGAACTGGGCACTCACCTCCTCCATAAAATAATTCAAAGAGGCACCATTTCAGTTCTCCATATAAAAATCCATTTATCATTAAAATGCACAAAGTCAGGGCAGTGGTGCGGTTTGGTTATACATTTTAACAATAAATGGACTTTTATATGGAGAACTGAAATGGCGTCTCTTTGAATTATTTTGTGGAGGTGGCAAGTGCCCCTTTCTTTGGTTTTATGTTTGGCTTTTTATTGTGAGGACCACACTCCCTGTGCAGACTTTTTGTATTTCAAGAGAAATACTATGCCAGGCCAGAGCCTTCACTTGCATCATCTGACATGTCCCTCTTACATCACAGGATGGGCACTCCTTTGATCTGTGGCCTACTTCTGCTCCTGAAAACCAATATAACCGGGTTTGAGTCATGGATGTGATTTATATCTACTTTTCTTTGTCCCACATGGCACAGCACCTTACAGGGGGCCTGTCTAGACTTTCCTTGCTATTGTTTATATGTAAACACATAGCCCAGATGAATGAGGCTCTAGTCTCTGGTGAGATCAAAGGGTTGTTTGCCCTTAGGCCTATTACAGCAAAGATAATTCAATTTCAGATTTCAGAAACATCCCCCTCTCCTAAAATATTTCACAGAAAAATAAAGAAAAATATTGCATTGGCATCACACAGGCCAGGTAATAAACATCCCGGATTTCAGTAAGCCCTTAAATTCAGTCCTACATAGGAGATTAGTGAAGAAGGTGGGGGACCTAGGACTAATGGAGGAGTAAACTAGGTGACTAGTAAATTATGTGACAGATAGGACTCAGAGGGTTGTTTTGAATGGAAAATTCTCTGATAACTTATCCACACCAGGGGATGTGACTAGTGGTGTCCCACAAGATTCTGTTTTGGGACTTACCTTATTCAACCTATTTATAGGGGATCTACATATAAATATATATATAACCACATAGTCAAATTCGCCGATGACACAAAAATTGGATCAGAAGTTAATACACTTAATAAACACTTACCGTTAGTCAATGATCTAAATACCATTACTAAATGGATGACTAATAAATGCCACTAAATCAAGATAAATGTGCTGTATTACATCTTGGGTTTAATAATCCACATAATCCATATTCTGTCAATGGGCACACTCTTGGTACAATTGCTAAAGAAAGAGACTTGGGAATCATTATCAATAATTCTTTTTCTTCAACTTCGCATTGTAAAAAAAAGTCTCACAGACCGCAAATAGGTTACTTAATTGTGTTAAACGTACTTTCAGTAACAAAAATGCATATTTTATTGTACCCTTATATAGAACTTACAGTGAAGCCCATCAGGATGAAGCACAGTGTCGCAGAATTCTGCAGTAGAGTTACTGCAGGAAACAATGCAATTTCAATGGGAGTTAATCCCCTTTTGTCATGCAGACAGAGACTCTGACGCTGCACTTCATCCTGGTGGGCTTCACTGTATATACACCCAAATTTAGATTTCTGTTCACCCTTTTGGAGCCCCCATGTCAAGCAGGACATAAAACTACTTGAACAGGTTCAGCACAGAGTTACAAAACTAATCCCCACGTTAAAAAAACAACCATATGAGGATAGACTCGAAGCTACTGGTTTAGTAACTCTCCGTGAGAGAAGAATTAGGGGTGACATTTTACAGATTTATAAAATACTCCAGGATAGAGCCCTACCAAAAGTTTGTGGCCTTTTTTTTCATGATTGCCATATTCCATTGAGAAGTCATAACAAACAGTTAATCATCTCGTATGTCCATACTAATAGAAGGGAGAATGTTTTTCTCAATAAGAGCAGCTAAACTCTGGAATACTCTTCCATAGTGTATTATATAGTCAACTAATCTTGACATGTTCAAACAGCGACTTGATAAACACCTAAATTGGAAAACTTAATGTTGAGCTTCACCCACATTATGGTGGGAGACATTCCAGATGGGCCTCGGCCTCCTTGTGTCTACAAATCCTAGTAATCCTAGTAATCTGGGAGGTAACAAGTTCCGTGCACTAGAGGTCTGACCTGGGGCCATCATTCTTTAACATGTCCTTAAGTAATGTAAGGGTGGAGTTCTAGAGAAAAGTGAATGTGATTGCAGATGATTAAACAGTCTGTGGAAGAGTGGACTGTGAGGAGGAAATCAGTAGCCCGAAAAAGATGTGGAGAAGCTGGAAAAGTGTTCCAGTGTTTGACACACGACATTCAAATCCTGGAAATATGAAACAATGCATATTGGGGCCTATGCTTAAAGGTACATGCCATGCGTAGCCACCATGTTCTGGTGGATATGCACAAAATGCACACAAACCTTGCCTGTGCAGCATGCATGATAGATGTGCACCATGGCGGTCATGTGCCCCTGTCAGACTTATGCAGCATGCAGGTTCCACAAAGGCATAGGTGCATTCCTGCGCAGCAGCCCCCGTGCTCCCAGGCACATGCATGAATGATGCCAGCTACATCAGCAAAATGTATGGGGATGTAGGGGAGACAAGACACCCAGCAGGGGCTGCTGTAAAGGGCCTGCATGTGGTGCACGGTGGCAGTCTGGTGCAGCAGAATGCCACAGCACAGTACTGGTGTGACACAACAGACACAGAAAGTGCACCACCAATGGCCATTCCACCATGGGACGGCATGTACATGCCCTGCACATGACTGATGGTGGCCCAGACCAGATCCCCCTTGTGGGTGGCCATGGACCGCGGGCCACACCTGTGAACAGATACGGGCAGCACAGCACTGCTGCCCATGGTGGTGCAAACCCAGACCCTGGAGGCAAATCCCATTGCAACAGTGCGGGCCTGCAGAAACAGTGCCACACATGGCTGGGGAGAACACACCCAGCCCCCATGTATGGCATGATGGCCCCATGGCAAAGAGACAGCCATGATGTCCTAGGAACACACCATCACCCTAGCCTGTATAGGCCTGCATGTGTGGTGTGCCCACACTGCCCCAGGGAGCAACAAGGGCAGCCACCAAGGCATCAAGTGACTGCTGGCACAGGCTGGGCAACACACATGGTGAGCCACACATGTGCCACAGCATGCCGCCAGCCATATGGATCCAGTTAGCTGAATCGATGCCCCCACATCGTACCCACTGCCCCCCCAGGCCACACACACACACACACACACACACACACTCCCTGATGGCCCGCCCACACTCAAAGGAATTGCACAGACACAAGATATGTAGGCACATATGCATTTATTGACAACCACAGCAGCAACTGGTGACATGCATCATGGTTTTAATACCATCCCCCCCATCCCACCACCCTCCCCCTCGAATGTCCATTTTCACACCTTCACATCTTCCTCCTCCTCCTCCGAGTCCTTGGATGACCTCATTAGTGTGCTATCACTGTAGTCCCTCTGGACCAGCACCATCCTCCATAGCAGATCTCTGTACCCCTGAAATTACATAAAGCCCAGAGTGGGGCAAATTAGTGGAATGCAGACACATGGCTGTGGCACTATACACTGGGCAAAGCAGGGCTCAGTGGTATCACCTTGGAGGGTGCAGCACTGACCGGAACTCTCCCCAGTCATCCTAGTGATAGATATCGGTGCTGCTGACCCACAGACTTAGGAAGACAGGCAACTGTTCTGGCCACTGGCATCTCTTCACAACGATCTGCCCAGTGGCCCCATCCCTCAGGTCACACAGCTCCATTGTGAATTCCTCTGGGTGACCCATAAAGTCCTGTGGAGGCACACACATAGGGATATTATCAGTAGTGAGCATATGACTGCCATCCACCCATTGAGGCCATGTACTACACTATACCCACCTCCACTGGCTCTGTGATACGCCATACAGCACTGCCCTCCAGTCCATCTTGATAATAATGGGTGGACATCTGCCAGATCTTACAGGGATAGGTTGTGAGCCTACCAATGGCATCAGTGTGCTTCTGCACAGCAGCTATGTCAAATCGTGACAGTGACATGAAGGGGCGCCCCAAGCAAGGGCATGCTACAGGACCACACAGTGTGGGAGTCACACCCCCTGCCCCATGGTACAACAAGTAGCCATGCATTGCAGATCTGTAACCTGGGAGCCCCAGCATAACACATACGGTGTATGTCCTCCCTGCAGGTTGGGTACAGGGCATCTGCTCATTATGGCGATGTGTCCAGAGCTACTGCTTCACGTAATCCTGCTGGACACTGCAATGGCACATGGACATGCTAGACAATGATGGAATTGCCCCTGTGTGTACAGCTCATGGCTACAAGCCACTGAGCTACAAGACACACACTGCCTGCACTGGTTACGGGTGGACCATGCAACAGTGGCCCACCTATGCATCATGGTCAGACACCGCATGCGGCCATGGACTCTCTGGTCACAGGCCATGTCGGTGGAGACAAAGGTGCTGTGTGCATTATCATACTATACCACAGGGTTGTTTCAGAGGGTGTGTGGCGATGTGACGAGTACAAGCCAGTCCTCCATGTCCCGCACAGTGTATCAGTTGACAGATGCATTGCTCCATGATGCCAAGACCCACATACTGTTCCCCATGTCACTGCAGGAGATACAGGTGACTAAGGAGGCCTTCTATGCCATGCTCAGCATGCCCAATACCATGGGTGTCATTGATGGCACACATGTCGTGATCCTATCCCCGTCTGTGGACGAGGAGACATACAGGAATTAGAAGGAATTCCACAGTATAAATTATGAGATCATGTGCAGTACACACGGCATCATCACCAATGTGTGCACGAAGTACCCAGGGTCATACCACAACACATCTGTCCTCGACAACTCGGGCCTAGGTGCACATCTTGCTGCACGTGGCTGTGTGGACAGTTGGCTGCTAGGTAGGTAACGGTGAAGGTGGGTGTGGAGGCAGTGGGTGGCCCACGGTGCACCGGACTAACACTGTCCATGCTTTCATCCACAGGTGACAGTGGATATCCACTGCAGCCATACTTGATGATGCCATACCTGGCACTGCAAGGACAGATAGAGGAGACAGACAATGAGGCATAACCAAAGACATGCTCTGTCATTGAGAAGACCATCGATGTGCTGAAGATGTGGTTCTGATGCCTAGACCACACAGAGTGTTCACTGCATGTGACATGCTGCATAACATATGTGTGCGCTGATGACTACCAGCACCACTGGTTGAACCATGTGCCCAGCCCCCGTGATGGGCCCACGGACCAACCGTGCAGTCCACCATGCCTTGGGACATGGCTCATTTGGTAGATAGGTGGATGGACCATGGGCACTGTGATAACCCACTGCTCCGAGTACCCATGTGCCCTTGCACTGCACCACCGCCTACAGCTGGGCATCATGTGTGCCATGCCATGTGTGTAACGGGGTGATGGTGATGGCAGGGTCACCGGGGGGGCATGCCCAGGGCACAGCACCAGCTGGGGGGGCTCATTGTGTTGTGTGTGCATGGGTGGGGGCCATGTGTGTGGGTGAGATGTGTGGACTGTGTACCAGAGTGTGATGGTGCCATTATGTGTGCACCAGTGACCATATACTGAGCTGATACTTTCCATGAGGCTTTATGGCTGTGACCCAGCCACAGTAGGTGGTCACATGTGCACCCAGACACTGTGGCACTCCATGTGTCTGTACACCCCTTTGAGCCCTTGCCACACATTGCTGTGTTGTCATCTCAGATGGGGGCTCCGTGGCCACCTGTTTGGCGGGGGTGGTGGTAGTTGAGGTGATGATGGGGGTATTGGTGGTGGTGGTGGTTTTGGGGGTTGTGGCGGTGGTGGTGGTGTTGGAGGTTGACCCCGGGATGGCACGCCCTGTGGCCCCCGTCAGTGCCACTGTGGGTTTCTACATATCGGTGGAGGTCCCTGCCCACATGCTGTCTGCTACCCTCTCCAGCACATCACCTATCTGGTCGAGTCCCTGGCTCATGCCCATGCTCAGTCAGATGCCACAGCACCTCTGTGTTCTCCCACTGGGCTATAAGCCTGTCCAGTTCTAGATGGCGCATTTCCGGGTAGAGGGTCAGCATGACACCTGTGGTGGACATCCTCCTGTCACATCATGGGCCTTTCCTGCCATGTCCACCATGTGGTCCACTGTAGGTGTTTTAGGGGGCCTCTTGCACTGGTGCAGCTGTCAGGGAGCAGGCTATGTTATCTGTGTCATCGGGGGGGGCAGTGGCTGCGGGCATGTCCTGTTCACCATTCCCTGAGGCAACAGCCATGGTCAGGGGTACAGGGCACAATGCCAGTGGCACAGTGGCATTGTGCAGGATAGACTCCTCACTTGCATCTGTCATGGCGGCCCTGCATGTTGATTCCCAATCTGTAGCCTCTGTTGTGCCGGTGCCTGCCGGGTCATCCTCTCTGTCGGCCTTCTCCATCGTTGGCAGCTCCTAGGTGGTACCTATGACTGGACACAAAGACAGGTGTTAGGGCACTCTGTACAGCCTTGGTGTACATGGCCCAGTCCTGCAGTTGGCATGGGGCATCATGCTTACCTTCCACAGACCCCTGTGCTGTGGTGTCTTGGTGCACTATGGTTGTGCACCACCAAGGGTGGGTCCCCCTGTGGGATGTATGACACTACAGTTAGCTATGTCACAGCCCTGCTGCCCTCCACACCTTCCCATGGCATAGTGTACCTGGCATTGTGTCCACACCCTCTGCCTCCCCATGCTATGAGACCTCAGTGATGGTCTCCACCACTATCCACTCCAGGGGGCTCAGCATGTGCTCAGTGGATGGCGGACTGCTGTCGGTGACTGTCAGAGCCCTGTTGGCCATGGACAGTTTCTGCTTCATGGCCGACTGGAGATCATGCCACTTGTGTTTTATCATGGACAGCATCCATGCCTCTGGGCTGGTGGCATTGACGGCCGCCTGTATGTTCAGCCAGAGCTTGTGCTTGGTGTTGGCTGCTGAGGTTAGGGCATGTGTCCCATACAGGATGTTGTAGTTTGCCTGGATGTTGGTGATGAGTGCCATCACCTGTACACCCATGAAGTTGCTTGACCTCGACTTCCGGGTGCACTCCGGGTGTCCTCTCAAGCCCGGCACCATGCATCCACCAGCCACCATTGGGTGGCTGTGGCTGAAAGTCCGCCACCCACGGACCACCACTCTGTTTATCCTGTGCTGCCTGTTCAGCCATGTTTTTGGCACTTTCACGTATAAGCATTTGTGCAAGGGGTGCATATCACCATATATGGCTGGGTCAAGGGGTGTGTCCACATTTTGTGCAACTGATCGGCATGCCTCTGCATGCACCTCCATGCATCTGTCATCCCTGCCCCTGTTGCTGCCCCCCTTGCATGCATGTTCATGCATGTGGCATTGTCAGTGCTGCCTGCATGGCGTGTAGGCATGCTGGCTGGATATGTCGCTTTTGCACAAAATTTATGCGCCTTTGAGGATAGGCCCCATTGGTAGCAGATCTCCACATATGGGTTATTGCATCAATGAAGTATGGGTGGAGCACTTAAAGAGGAAAGAGAGCTGGAGGTGATAATTAGCAATAGTCTAAAAAAAATTTCCAATGCAGTAAAGCACATGGGAAGGCAAACGGGATGTTAGGGTGCATAAAGAGAGGCTTCATCAATGGTTTAAGAGAGGTAACACATCCACTGTGGTATACTTATGGTATCCTGAAACTCACTCCCGACATCCAGTACCCCGGCCAGCATTGCCCGATAGATGAGGAATCCCGACGGTAATTAACCCTACGGTATTCCTCCCGATGGAGTAAGGTAGCTGATGTGATGGAATGCTACCTTACCCTTTCTGCAGTATGGGAAAGGATGGCTGGATGGGGCTACTGGCTGAGCTGCTCCAGTGGTGTGGAGGGGTAAACCACTGGTAGGTCAGCCAGCATGCTCTGTGTGACCCGAGTTCTTGTCCGGATCACTTCATTCTACGCACTGTACCCCCGTAACTACTTAATATTTAACTCCTGGGTCTGCTCTCCCTTAGAGTTAGATATTTTAGTTATGGGGATTTGTTGGGTGGAGCCTCCCACATGGTGGGTGCAGGGGGGCACAGCCCCCCAAATTTTAACACACTGCATATGTTGTCATGTTGTCTGACATTACATTGGGCAAGTGGTGCCATCGGGTCTGTGGATTTCAGGCATCTGGACTCGGTATCCTGAGCATCAGGATACTGAGTTTCCAGATAACATATTATATCTGCCACTGCACAGGTTACTAGTTCAACAATACCTTGAGTACTGTGTGCAGTTCTTCAGCCCACACCTCAGTAATGACAGAGATATGTTAGAAACCATATGGAGGCAACAAACATGATCCAAGTACTGCAGGGTAGGTCCTATGCCAAGAGATTGGAGAGTCTCAATCTGTACTCTCTGGAAGACAGGAGGGAGAGGTGGGATATGTTAGAAACATTTGAATACATACAGGGGTACAACAGGATGCACATCACAAAGTTGTTCAGGTTAAGGAATAGTTTATCCTCCGGGGGCTCACTCTCAAGTGGAAGGGGGTAGAATTTAAAAAGGGCATTAGGAAGTGTTTCTTAAACAGAGCGGGTGGTGGATGAATGGCATAGTTTACCAAGCAATGTGGTCAATGCTGGGACTATACTGCAGCTGGGGTCAATACACAATGGGACATTTTTAAGGTGGTTAGTAGGAAGCAATAAATTGTTCCAGTCCAGGACATACTTAATAGTCGTTTCCTGTCCTTATAAAATGAGTGAAAATGTCCTGCTTCTCCTGATTGGCTATAAAAGTTGTAAGACCCATATGGCAGTCCATTAGAAGTGCACAGGATGGATCAAGTCCAGAAAGTGGAATTTGGAATATGGGCAAATGACATATGGAATTAATGACCCTCTTCACTCATCCCTGAATGCCATCACAAACATGGCTGCTACCTTTACTCACTCAAAACCTTCAGCAAAGCCCTACCAAGTAGAACTCCCTTAAATTAAAAAAAATAAATTAATATACATTCTTTCCTTTCATAATCTCCTTCTAACACACATAAACAATTAAGTACTATTCATATTCAAAGGAGATGTATGTCGCATCTCGCTGGAAAAGGGAGAGGTGCCACACATCCGTAACAATGTGCCACAGCATGTTATTCAAATAGGCAGGATGTGAAGGTCACAAGGAAATGGGCCAGGGAGCAAAATAATGTATGCTGCGCAGGTGGAGGGGGCATTCCCATGCATATGCTACGCAGTGGCATATTTGGAGGGAATGCACCATTCACAGGCTGACAATGCGCAGTGCACAGATAGGCCTCGGAAAGCTGGCCTAACAAGGCCAGCCACCTACAGATGGGCTACAGAGGTGAACCGAGGTGCACTGCAGCCTGCCAGCCCCAGCAGGCATGTGCCAACCCCTTCCCATCCCGTTCCCCGATCACCGTTGTTTTGCCATGTAGCAGCCCTGATGATGCCCTGGTAGTCCTGTCACTGTGTCCCCAGCCTGATCCCTCACGACGCTGACTCATACCCTATTCCCTGGTGATCTAGTGGCCCCCACTTTAGCCCGATCCTTGTACAGAACATGAACAAAAGTCCATTCCCTGAAGTCTAGTGTAACCCCCCACCCTGGTCCGATCCTGATAATGGATGACATAGGCTTACCACTGTTCCATGGTGTGGTGGACCCCCACCCCGCCCCTCAACCCCAACCATGCTGGTGACTGGCACAGCCCTTCACTCCCGTCCACAGCCTGCCGCCAACTGACAGGCACCAAGGAGCTGTCATAATATAGGATAACACTCATTGGTTGATTGAATCAACCAGTGAATTATGTCCCATATTATGACAGCTCCCTGGTGCCTGCCGTCGGTGGCTGGCTCTGGATGGGACTGGAGAGCTGTGCCAGTTGCCGGCATAGGTGGGGATGAGAGGGCGGGGGGGTGGAGGCTACAATACACTATGGAACAGTGGTAAGCCTCATCTTCTCTATTGTTGGGGATCAGGCTGGGGTGAGAGGGAGGGTCCACTAGACTTCCAGGGAATGCGGTTTGGTTCAAGTTCCATACAAGTGATCGGTGCTGGGGTGGTGGGCCACTATACCACCACGAAATAAGGTATGGTTCATGTGACAGAGAGAGATATTGGGACTGGGGCAGGGGGGCCACAGGACTACTAGGGCATCACTGGGGCTACTATGTAGTAAGACAACAGCGACTGGGGGATCGGGATGGGGGGTGTTCCACTAGACTGCCAGGGCATCTACCGGGCTATCACATTCTAATACACTGGCGATCGGTGGATGGGAGGGGGTGACCACTGGCCTATGATGGAGGGTCTGTGCTGCTGTCTGCACCGTTTGGGGATCGGGGATGGGAGGGGGATGGACAGACACACTTTGCACGGCGCAGCTACGCTAATGAGCACGCATGGTGCCTGTTTGTGTCATGCATGCCCAATGAGCTCATTAGCAAGTACAGGTTGAATATCGCCCTTGGGGTCGTGGCGCATCCAGGTATGTGCCACGCAGTTCCCATTGGAGGTGTCAGCCTTGTCCCTTGTTGCGCTGCACCGGACCAGGGGGTGACTGCTCTGGGTGGTGCATCCAATGTCAGATATTATAACAGTATACATGATAAGCCCAGCAGTGCACGCTGTTTGAATATACCGTTGGGGCTGGCCGGCTCATATATTCTGCGTGGTACATCTTTGTGCCCGTGCAGCCAGCCAGCTCTGAATATGTCCCCACTGGTGTTTCTTTGGTGACCATGAAAAATCTACATGATCATGAAGCCGGGTTTCATAGTTATCAGAATGTAGAGAGACCAGGACTTGCTTGCAGGATTATAACAAGGTTTGTTGTAGCAATATCAGCAAGCAGACACCCCATCAAACTGATGGGGTGTCTGCCTGCTGTTTGAATTGCCGCAATAAATCTTGTTATAATCCTGCAACCAAGTCCTGGTTTGTCTATGTTCTGATAACTGTTAAGTCCAACTCCTTGATTATTTGACTAATTGATGCCATACTATGGCTCCAACTTATTTTTTTGAGTAGCCGTTGCATCTGTACCATGAACAATCTCCCTCCTGTCATGTCGTTATCAACCTTCCAGTGCAGTACCAGCTGCTCATACTGCCGCACAGCCACATATAAAATTGAAACCATTACTCCACTCCTTCTGTCATATGTGTGTGTGTGGTGGTGGTGGTGGGGGGATGGGGGTGGGCATTCTGCCAGAGGAATTCTGCAGAAGGTTGAATTCCTGTGTTCCATAATAAACAAACATTCCAACTATTGAATGTGTGGAAAGACAGATGATTGACAGGTGACAAGGGACATTTTATTAGTTACTTTTTTTGTTGCTTAAATTGTTTCTCAGTTTACCAATTTTATAAGTGCAATAACACACTCCAGGTCATGAGTTGTCTGGGACACTTCCAGGTGCTATGGATGCTTGGCACAAGTGCCTCATATCTTACTAGGCACCTGGGCATGCATTAATCCCAGACAACCAATGCCTTGTCATGTCTTATTGCTTACTCATTCTTGTATGCTTATATGCTTAAAGAAACAGCCCTGGATTCAAACCTCTACACCACGGGAGCTGCCATTCACTTCAGTACAGCTCAATGGTAAGCAGTCTAGTAAGCATAAGACCAGGGAATAAAGCAGGAGCAGTAAGCATACTTTTTATGTTGGTGCGCTTGCGCAGCCAACATCGTGGGACAGTGCAGCTTTGGAGGCGGGGTCGCTGTTGGGCGAATGCAGCACGTGACAGTAGGTGCGTCCGCATTCCCCTGACCAGCCTGGTATGCCGCGCCCACACCATGCATACATAAGTGGTGAGCACATCTAAGAAAGGTCCCCTGTAATCCGAGCAAAGCTCATCATCATGGTTCTTTTCTTGCCTTGCTCGCTGCCAGTATGCGTGGTGTTGTGCACGCATATGCCTAACTACTGCCGACTTCCGTGGCGCGCAATCCCCCGTCGGTTAACCCCCCACATTCTTGTGTGCCAACAGGAGAGCCCACTCCTGTTGGCGTAACTCCTCAATTGTTGAATGCGAGGGGTGCCCAATCCCCTCAGCTCGCGCCCCACTTTCTTTGTGTGTCGATGGAGTGCCCAATCCCTGTCGGCATTACTTCCTACCTCTGTTGTGTGCCGACAAGGGTGCCCAATCTCCAGTCAGCTACAGGCACCCCCCCAAACAGTTAGGTGGCATGCTGGGAGCCTACCCCAGCGTGCCAAATCCCCTGCAAAAAAAAAAACTGTCCCGCGATGTTTTTTTTTTCATTTTTTTCCTGTAAATGAAAATGGTCCTCGTAGTATCGATGCCCCTCCCCCACCTGCACCCACCCACTGTGCACCCTGCCTCCTCACCCCCTCACTTCATACTTACCTGTGGAGTCCGTGCGACGATCTTCTGGACCGAGAACACGCCTGCACTCTTCAAAGCCGACCGTGAACTGAAGAAATGCCGGTAAGCTGTATAATGGAATGAATAGGGTTTTTCAACTTTAATGCATATCTCGGCATTTTTGTGATTTTGTTCGTACTAACATGGGTTTTGGGACCCCTTCTCATGAATTCTTGCACTGTCATGGCAAAGATTAGTCCTGAAAGGTGATTTCGCAGTCACTGCATGGAATCACCTTTCAGGACCAAGTAACAAAATGACAGTGCCACTGTTCATGACAGGGGCTCTCAAAAGCCTATGTTGAAAGTTTGCGGGAAAATTCAAAAGTACTGTTTTATGAGCGCATGTAGCAATCCTCACAATGCACGCCGTGTTAGAGCATTCACACTATTTTCATGCCAGATTCTCAACATTGGCATTTTACCACACCTTCTTGTGAACCATACAGCTGTCATTTTTCACATCCTGCCCAAAATGTGTTTTCGTACTTCTGGCGCAAAATAGTGCAGTCACTGTGCAAAATCAGTGTTTGGGACACATTACAAAAATGACAGTGACACTGTTCATGAGCAGAGGTCCTAAAATGCCTGTGTTGAAAATTTGGTGACAATACTCCATAAAATGACTGTTTTACGAGCGTGCGTAGCAACTGCACAATGCATGCTTGTAAGTTAGTGCACTTGCAATATTTTCATGCCATATTTTAAAAATTGACATTTTATCACAACTTCTTGTGAACTGTACAGCTGTCATTTTTCAAATCCTTACCGAAATGTGTTTTTGCACTTCTGACACAGAATAGCGCGGTCGCTGTGTGAAATCACTGTTTGGGATACATTACAAAAAGGACAGTGACAATGTTCATGAGCAGAGGTCCTAAAATGCCTGTGTTGAAAATTTGGTGATAATATTCCATAAAATGACTGTGTTATGAGCGTGCGTTGCACAGTTTGCACACATGCTCACAAGTTCTCAAACTTATATTTTCACTCCACATTTTCAACAGTGCCATTGTTCTACACCTCCTAATGAACAGTACAGCTGTCATTTTTCACATCCTGACCAAAATCTGTTTTTGCAGTTCTGGCACACAATAGCGCGGTCGCTGTGGAAAGCCCGTGTTCAAGACACATTATGAAAATGGCAGTGACACTGTTCATTAGCAGATGTCCTAAAATGCCTATGTTGAAAATTTAGGGACGAAAGTCAATAAAATGAGTGTTTTATGAGCACCTGTTGCACAGTTTACACGCACACTTGTGACTTCGTGAATTTGTAATACTTTCACTCCAGCAGTTCATCATTGCCATTTTTCCATAACTCCTTATGAACAGTACAGCTGGCTGAAGTGTGTTTTCGCACGTCCGGTGCAGAATTGCATGGTCACTGTGCGAAATCAGTTTTCGGGACTCTTTCAGGAAATGACGGTGACACTATTCATCAGCAGAGGTCCTAAAATGCCTATGTTGAAAATTTGGTGGCGAAAGTCCAGACAATGACTGTGTTGCAAGTGTGCATTGCACAGTTTCCACACACCCTTGTAACTTTGTCAATCTGCAATATTTTCATGCCACATTTTCACCACTGGCATTTGTGCATACCTCATTATCAACAGTCCAGCTGCCATTTTCCACAGCTTGCCCAAAATGCATTTCTGCAGCTCTGCCACACAGTGGTGTACTCGCTGTGCAAAATCACCTTTTGGGACACATTAACAAACTCACAGTGCTATGCCTCTCCACCTCTGCCACTGCCAATGCCAGCAGGACAACATTCGGCATTGACAAATACTTGTTTGTATTAAACTAGTTTAAATCAGGATGGGGACATGTTTTTTTTTTTTTATTATTTTAATGCTACATTGTACTGGAGTGGTGACCCATAGCTGCATGTAGCTAGAATAGTAAATATACAGTAGAGGAAATGGTACCAAGCTGTGAGAAAAAAATAAATGCAGCGCAAGGTGCTTCTTTAGAGGCAAATGTTTACCTTAGAGGCAATGCAGCCAGGAGATTTGTGCCTTTTGCCTTATTATACACAATTAAATATTATTGTAAGATGAATTACCCCAACTACATGGAATTCATAGATTTTCCAATAGACATACTGCAACATTTTAAAAACAAAAACAAAAAATGACACCCGATTAAAAAACATTTATAAAGTACAAACACAGCCGAGTTATTCATCGGTCAGTCATATAAAGATGTGGGCCGGGATTTTCAAAGGTTTGGACAGGACTTGCTGCACGTGTTCTGCTGCAGCTGCATCACTGCAAATGTGCCAAAATGTTTGCAGGATATTTGCACACACTTTGATGTAGATGTGACATTTTAAAGCCAAAAACAAATAATTCATGCAACATATTTATGAATGAGAACATGCATAATTTTTTTATACAAAACTTGCAGTACTTGTGACAAGAAGTTAGACCACGTTTCTGTCCTCTAATAGTCTTGTTGCAAGCAAGTGTGGCAACATCTTGCCTCAAAGATTTGAAAATCAAAGTTGTAATATGTAATGAGGAAAGGAGCCAAGTTAGATAAAATGGATATTCATGTAAATGTATGATATGGGAACTTAGAAAACACTGGGTATGGGAGAAGACTGGACAGCTCTTCAAGGCCTGCCCCTTCTTCTAATCCAAGAGTATGTCCATTTTATCTGCACGAGTGGGAGAAATGACTAACACCCAGTCTACTTCAGTTCGAGAAACAATTCAAGTTACAAAGGAAAAATGAAATAAAGCTTCTCAAGTTTTGAGTTCAGTTCGGATTGTTCCATTCTCCTTATCAAAGGTACGTGTTTCTTCATCTGTTAAAAAAGTTACATTTTAAAATGAAAGCTCCATGAAAAAAATGATTTGATATTATTATGGGCACAGACATAATTGTGTGTTGCATCTGTGCCACTGTATCTGCGTACACGAACCCTACTATCTAATGGACTCGTACATTTACAACAAAAAGGTTGTGATTTGTGCCAATTTATGTAGAAAAGGACACATTTTCAGTTTGCATAATTTTTTTTTTTTGCAAATATAGATGTTACGGTGATACAAATGTATCTGCAATATTGACTTAGTTTGACTATCTGCGTAGATAGTCTGACAGTTTAATATGGATGCCCGCCTTTGAAAATATAGATGGGTGGATCCTGGATGAGGCCTTTTGAAGATCCCCTGTGTGAATTTACCACAACATGACTATCTAATTACAAGACTTCTGTATTGCAGGTAATAATGCATTCTGAGTGACAGAACCTTTCAGCTTTTATTAACAGTTCCTGCCCCCAAACTCGAGATGTAATAATACTCTTGCCCCCTATAATACACACAGGGCCCGTCAAAAGAGCCTTAGAGAATACATCACTAATTTACCTACTAATTGTCTGAGGGTTTAGCAAGTAGTGTCTTCATCAGTACATTTTCACAAGTCCACCTTGTGAACAGTGTTTCTGTGCATATTGCATTAAACCTGTTTCACTCTTTGTGGGGCTAATGTGGAGCCCACGAGGCCAGCCATATGTTAGGATTGCACTGTGACTTATCAGAATTAATACTTAGACATTTAGTTTGACTCCTGATGTGCCAGAAATAAGCAAAGAAGCTTGCAGTGTCTACGACTATGCAGAAGACTTTGCAAATGTTCCTAAATAAGATTTTGTGATCGGTGACATGACTTTATCTTGTTGCTTTACAACATTCAACTAAACCAAAATCATTAGAAAACTATGTCCTCAGATGTATTCAATTAGAGGAGCTCAACAACAAAACCACTGTATCTCTTAAATTGTCTTAAGCAATTTAGATATAGAGTTCGCAAACAATGATCCTCTAATCAGGTTCTGTTTAGTCAAGATTTCATAAACAGTATGAACACATGATATAAACAGTAAATGACTCCAATTGCAATATAATATGATTGGCCTTTCTCTCACACTCTGCTAAAAGCATGCAAAAGGCCAAATGTGCTTTTAGGTTCAGGTTTCACAGCATGTATGATGGCTGGGTACCATCACAGAAATGTGCACTTTGTCAAGACATCAATAAGATCATTGTTACAAACATATTAGAACAAATTGTCCAGAGCATTGGGTTTTGTCTTAACTGGCACAAACAAAATCAACAGCACAGAGCAGTGCACAGCTGTTTATGGGTTATATCTGTCTCTCTGTGAGAGAGCAGATAAAAGCCCAGTAATAGCAGCACATCAGGGAAATACATGGGTTGTAAATAGACTAGCAGTACATGGTCATTTCAAATAAAAAGACTTCTGACGAATAAAAAGTGATATACTAAGTTTTAAACAACATACTTCTAGCATTTCCTTCTGTGGCTTCAACAGAATTCTTTTGAACACAGCAGCCTTTTTTTTATTTTTTTTTTTATTTTAGAATTTTGGGGCCAGGAAAGATATACTGGGCCAAAGGTTCTTTCCAGATTTGATCAGGGAGGTTAAAACTTAAAAGACTTGTTCAAGGTCACACATTATGCATATAGAGGTCATGGGATTCAAATCGAGGTCTGCTAAGTCACCAGGTTTATAGTTTGGTGTTCTAACCCCTAGGCTATACTGCCTCACCAATGACAGACTGACTGGCATAGCAAAATCAGTTAAATTTGAAGTCAAATCCCAGCAGTCACACAGCTTTATACTGCTGAGTGAAATGGATACCACTGGCCAAAAGCAGATTTGCTGATATAAATTTTCACTTTGAGAAGTGTTACAATAAACAGTGATGTGTTTTATCAGAGTACAGTTTCATTCCCAGAGAGATGGAAATGCTGCTTGCCAGCTTTCCAGTAACTCAGATGCCATGCATCTGAATAAACAGAGTCAGATACCAGTGTTAGTGGGATCATATGTCTGTGGAAATTTCCATCATACATCTATCTATCTATCTATCTATCTATCTATCTATCTATCTATCTATCTATCTATCTATCTATCTGTCTATTTTTTTTTTGTACATCTTATCTAAAATAATTTTTTCTGTATTCCTTATCCTTCCTGTTCATAAATGTCTCTGTTTTTGTTGGCAGTAATAATAGTAACTATATTTTAGTTTACCCAGACTTCAGTACTTATAGTATTTTAACAAATATAATGTTTTGGGCCTGATTTTAAGAAGTTGTGGTTTGTGCCATGCAAAGTCCATGTCAAAAGTACTAATTAGTAAAGCGTGCAGAGTGCCCAGAGCATGTTTTAAAAATAGCCCCTAGACAGCAGTGCAAACCAAAGTGCTAAGGCACAAAGTACAAACCCCACTGCTGGCAGCAGGAGTGTATCACACTCAGTAGAAGTAATAATGTTCCAAGGAGCATAGTAGCCATTGAGGCATTCTAAAGGTGATTGTGCTGTTGCACTAAGTTAAGATTGTTTAAAGTGTACATGCAAATGATTGCAGTCTCTGTGGGAGGCCCTAGCAGGAACATTAGCATCTAATTATAGTCTCAATTCAGCTGAGAAGCAATGCTTTGTATGGGGAGTCTGTGCACTATGTTGGGACCCACACATAGCCCAGATCTGTAGATCTGCTGTAACATATTTACCCAGTGCAGCCCAGCAGAGATGCAACATATTATTTCCAGTCATGTCCTACTTCTTCCCCATTCCACAGCTGGGTATACTGGAGCACTGAGAAGGTAAGTTAAGTGCTCAGGGTCTTACTGTGAGCATGTCTGCCTGCCAGGTTCTGAACCCATGCATTGTCCTGGGGCCAGTAATTCGCTCTCTCCTTCCCCAGTAGGGAAGCGTTACAATACAACAACAGATTCCTTGGTAGTCCAGTTGTAACCCCTTCCTTAATACGATGCCTGTTTTTGTAAAATCCCATCCCTGGCTGTCCAGTGGTATGTTCCTTCCTAAGCCGGTGTCCCACTGTTGTGAAACTCTTGTCTCTAGTAGTCTAGTGGCCTACCTCTCTCATGACCATAATCCAATCCACTGGAAGCAGGCACTTACCCTCCTTTCACCTCCACTGCTGGCTGCCATCTGAATCCCGCAAGTACAGTCACTTTCTATACATCACTTCAACATTATTGTACTAGCATTAATACAGTACTGATAACATTACTTGTATAGAAAGTGACTGTAGTTGCATGATTCAGATGGCAGCCGACAGTAGAGGTTTGAGGACCTTAGAGGAAGGTAAGTGCCAGGTGCCATCTTGGGATGGGGGGGAAGGGAGGAAAATAGATTGCAACATTGGGAGTAGGTGGTTGAATTTTGTTGACCCAGTAAGCCCACTGGGCCTAGAAGTCCCTTTTTCAGGGGCAACCGGGGGGGGGATACAGATGGTAAGCAACTGAAATTGAACCAGATTAAGCTGTTGGTGGTATTTTTAGTGAGTGAGGGAAATTTGGCCAGGACACTGGGTGAAATTCCCCTACTCTTTTCGAGAAGTGCCATGGGATCTTTAACATCCACCTGAACTACCACCAATCCAGGCAGATGGGACCTTGGTTTTAACGTCTCATCCAAAAGACGGCACCTCAGAAGTGCAGCACCCCTCTCATGCTGCACTACAGTGTCAGTACTGAGATATTAACCCAAGTGCCGGATGTGGGAACTGAACCCACAGCCCTCTGATCTCCAGGCCTCAGAGGCAAGTGTGCTACCTACTGAGCCACTGACACTGCTAAGTAGGTGGGCCATTTTACTGACAGGGACTGGATTACTACAACAACTGGCAGCAGGTTAGGGAGGTGGGTACCAGTATACTACCAGGAAATCTGATTATTTATTTTAATGCATACCAGAAACAGGGAAGGAGGATCTTGCTACCAGGTTACTAGTTTTCACAACATACTGTCATTAGTGCATTAAAACTTGGTTGCTGGAAGTATCACCTAGTATTGTGCTGGCAGCCTTTTAGTGCTTTCAGGAACCATAGCAAATACTAGTACACATTGTACGCATGGAGGACACCCGATTTGTATGGGTGAATTAACATAGAAACATAAAAAACGTTTTACAGGCAAGAAAAGTTCCAGGGTCCCTAAAGCTCTGATCCTACTTCCTGCATTGGTGTCTTTGGTGCTAACATCCTAGTGATGTGCTAAGTGTCTTTCTAAAAATAGCAGCAGCTGCACTAACAGGCTGTTGGCCATGCTATTAGCACTTAGCGGGTTGCTAATCGTGTTAGTGTAGTACAGTACTAAAATAAAAAAAAAAATCAGGCCCTGTTTTATTGCTAGTGCATTTGCTGAATTAGTCCATCACACTGGCATGTATTAGATAAATTGGTAGTGCTCTAACAGGGGTTATACCATTCAGTCATTCTGTGCTAGGTGAGGGGCCTAGATATGTTATCACTAGGTCCTGTATTTCAGTATTTACAAAAAAGCCCTCTGTTTTGTAATCTAAACATTTTACACTTAGTGAAGAAAGACAGCTCTAATCTGCAGTGCTCATTCTGGCTCTCAGCTTCCTTTTTTACTAAATCATTCATTCAGCTAGCCATGTTTGATATCCTCCACCCCTTTTTGTTAGGTAACCTGTGAGGTTTGTGTTCATTTAAGCAAGTCTTCTTTAGCCCAGTATAAGAGATTAATAGCCTTGTAAGAGTTTGACAAGTTACATGAAGTGGAACAATTTTTGTCTATCGTAGCAGTGAAAACAGATGGGGAAGCAGAGAAAAGTGTCATAGCAGACATGCAAAACTTGAGCGCTCTCCAATTAATCATAGAATAATGCTGACAAACAAGTGACAATAATTGATGTAGCCTTTTGGGATGCAATCTGGAACTGGAGTAGTCAGTAGAGGCGTATTAATTTTTCACTTCTGGTGTTGAAAAACTGCATTTTCTAAGTGCTTCTCAATTGTTTTTGAATGATGTCATGGCAGAAGTCTACCAAGAACACTCTCAGTTTGGCTAAAAAGCACAGTAACTGGGTTTTTGTCCTACACAGGAGATTGGTCTTGTACCCACTGCACATATTACTGGGGGTGGGGGTGGTGGTGAGGGGGAGGTTGGACAGTTAGTCAATGGCTGTACTCATAAAGTTACCAAGTGGTTTATGACCATTGACCTCTCTGTGTTATGGCCCTCCTAGCTTCAGAAATGAAACCATGCTATACATCTCATCAGGCTCATCCATATATATATATATATATATATATATATATATATATATATTTATTGCAGAAAACTACATTTAGTCATCTGCTGGGGTTAAAGCACAAAGACACCGAAGTACAGAACTGTGATGTGAGGGAACAATTCCTCTGAATAATAGTGCTCTAGCTTTCGGACCAACCAGTCCTTCTTCAGAAGCCTAATAAACCTTTATTTAGCCTTTATTAGGCTTCTGAAGAAGGACTGGTTGGTCCAAAAGCTAGAGCACTTTGTTCTGCTTGTTACATCTATGTTGGTCCATTAGAAGGTATCAAATCATTTGCTTCGGGATCTGTTCTTGCAAGGACCAATACGGCCAATACTAAATCTAGATTTCCAAATGTTAGCGAAATGTGTGGTGTGGTGTTCCTCTGTGTTTGAATAATTGCTCAAAGCAAGGCTGGTATTCTGCCTTTTAAGAAATGAAAACTTACTCACACACCAGTGCTTTGAGGGGTGGTACTGAAGATTGGGTAACACTAATGATGTTTTGAGCAATTGCTCAAACACAGGGGAACACCACAACATACAATCCAAAGATGCAGTGGCTTTTTATCCTAACGTTTCATTTTTCTACTTTTGTGGCTTGGTGTTTCAGTACTAACTGATGCCTCAGCGTAACTTTCTGAAATTAAATTTCTGCCTTATTTGGAAGCATAGTTTCCAAAAGGTTTACACAATGTTGTATTGACAATGCCTTCCCATGCAGTCCCTGCAGTCCACTGTCATCCCCTCCTTCACCCCACACCATGCAAAGCAGTCCATGGAATCTAGTGGAACACACTTTTTTCTTCAATTAGTAAAGTTTTATTTATTCAACATTTGGTGTCATTACAAAAGTATTAAAAACAGTATATCTGCCAAAAACATTAAAAAATAGAGTCAATACAAAATATGTTAGCACATTCTACAATGATACAATGATTCTTAAGGTTAAAGTGCATATCAGGCGATGATTAACTAAGAAAGAGGATCCTCAGCTAATTCTGGAATAATACAGAATGCAAAGGGACATTCAGGGGTTCAGGTCTGGTTGCCTACAAACCCTTAGTAAAGGCAAAGCCCGTAGTCACTCTGGGCCCAATATTCAAATTGTAGTGCCGGCAGTAACATGATTTGCACCGGCACTACCTGGGTTTGCACTTGCACTCAGGGCAGGTCATATTCAGATGCCCAGTTAGCACCACCCCCAAACCTGGCAGTGCCCAGGCACTAAAATACTACTGCATCCATGCAAATAAGGGGGTCCCATCATACATACAGATGCAGCAGCATTTTCATAGGTTTGTAGCAGAGATAAACAGCCCCCAAAACTGTACTGTTTACCACAACTGAGAACCAATTCTTAATGGGATGAGAAGTCTGCACCCCCACCCTGCTATGGCAGGGTGCCTGTACTGCAACCAGCCATGCCCAATCTCCCATCCCCATCTCGTGCAACACCCTGGTGTACTAGTATCCCCCACCCTCCTGATCACCATCTAGACATGCATACTGAAGACAGAACAAGATGGTGGCATGCAAACTGGGAAAGGGGAGGTGGTGTCAGTGGGGCGGCCAGCCCAGCAATCATCAAAGGAAAGAAACTCAGCACACATGAATGGCAAATGGAGGCAAAAAATCCAACTGCTAGTGCAAGGTTTTTATTTTGGCATCAGTGCTCAGAAAAAACAACACCCTCAGCTCAAGCGCGTCAACCAAAATGGGATCTTTGTCAAGGGGCTGGTATACTGAAGATCTACGAAATTACTGACATCACAGCACCCTTGAGGTTTATGTTCATGTCAGCTGGGTACCTTGCTGTCTGTGGGTGATCAAGTGGCCGGGATACGGACGTGAACATACAACACTCATAACTGACTGGAAACATCAGATGCAAGCTGCTTCTGTGCTTTTCATCAATTGTCTTAACAGGGACTATGCTGTACAAAAGGACAAACTTGAAGATGATCTTAAAATCCAGGAGGAAAGTGTTGCTGAATTTAAGAATCACCCTGATTTTGTTAACTTTGAGAAGGATCTGAAACAAATGATAGAAGAACAGGATCAATGAAATAAAACCTGCACACTAACCAAGTTAAAATGGGACAGACAGGACTATTTGAAAGACCAAGTATTTACATGGAAAACACAACCGGGAAATGTCAATAATAATAAGAAAAACAAAAGGAGACAACAACGCACAGCTGACAGATACAGTTCCCAACCATACTCACCTGCTGCCCCAAGTCAATTCTGAAAACCAGCACTCCATCTGCTGACCACTTCACATCCAATACTGAGTCAACAACAGACTCCTCTGAAGATTTTCCAGAAGCTGAAGAGTGGAAGGGGGAACACCAGATAACACCAACTCCAAGACGCAGTGCAAGAGTTGACCAGTTTCGAGAAGTGAAAAGTACACAAAGAAAACAAGATGTGTTAGTAGAAAACACAAGAAAAGTTGACAACTTAAAATTCAGACAAAGGCAGGGACAGAAGCAGGCCCAGAGACAGGAACCCAGTCCACCAAGAGAGATGGACAGCAAAGGTACCAGAAGAAATACACTTTATAAACCTTTCATCTTTTGAACTTACTAAGATGCAAAAGCAAGTACTCAATAAGGGTCTCGGCTTCCTACCAACTTGCACTATTAAGGAGTTTGACTAATTTATTGACATAAAACAAGTTTTCCAGAAAGCTTAATTTTAAAAGTACATTTTGCTAAAAGAAATACCAGATTAACTGCAGAAGAATTTGAGATTGAATCTGTATTGAATACATCAGCAGAAAGAGACACTAATTTTGTGAGCCCATTAAGAAAACCATCAATGTCTGTGCCACTGTATTCACCAGCAGGACTGACATTTGAGAAATCAGTCCTTATGGAGCTGGAGAACTACTGTTCTGCTACTACAAATCTCAACTATGTCAGTCTCACTACGGCAGAAAGAATGGCAATCAAAGAGTTACAGAGCAACCCTCATTTAATTATTAAATCTGTGGACAAGGGGGGCTCTGTGGTCCTCATAAATATTGAGAATTATAAGCTGGAAATATTAAGGTAACTTGCCAGTACTGACTTTTATGTTGGCTTAAAGTCAGACTTGATAAATGTGTTTAAAAAGGAGGCTGACACTTTTTTAATGAATGCATATGATACAGGTGTTATTTCAAAGGATATCCTTGAGTTTTTGACAGTCGGACACCCTGTGAGGCAGACCCTGTATGTCGTACCAAAGATCCATAAGACTTTGGTGAATTCCCCTGGACACCCAATTGTTACTGGAAGCAGCTCATTGACCGAGCTATTGTCAAAATTTGTAGACCAGCATATTAATGTTTTGGTCCCTAAGTTGCCATTGTACATAAGGGACACTACTCAAATATTGGGTGTCCTGGGGGATCTCCAAATGGAAACACAATGGCTATTGCTTACTATAGACATAGAGGCTCTTTAAACCAAAGTACCTCATGATGGTGGCCTGGTGGCATTATAATTTTGGTTGGAACCTGGTACCTCTTATGAACCTGCATTTATTGATTTTCTGTGCACTCTCTAAATTTGTGCTAACCAAAATACTTTTCTCTTCCAGGGTCAATATTTCTTGCAAAAGAAAAAAAGGCACAGTAATGGGGGTGGCATTCACCCCCACATATGTCAATCTATATATTGGCCTGTGGGAGAGGGAAACAATCTATGACATTGATTAAAACCCTTTTTATGATGTCCTTAATCTTTGGTTAAGATATATTGATGATGTGCTGATGGTGTGATGTGTGGGGGGTGCTTGTGTGTGTGTGTGTGGGCGTGTGTGTTTGAACAGCAGGAATTTGTGGGCTTTTTGGAAAGGTCTAATCCAAATTTGAAATTCACGGTCCACTATAGTTATGAGAGTGTACAGTTTTTGGATCTGGACATCTCCAGAATTGAGGATGGCACCATCGTGACTGACCTATATAGAAAACCAATGGACAGGAACAGCCTCCTGCTCTCCAGCAGTTGCCACCCATGCCACACCATCAGCAACATCCCAAAGTCCCAGTTTATATGTATCAGCAGGAACTGTACTGAAATGTGATTTATGAGAAGAGGAGCAGGGAACTGCAGGAACAATTTCTGTCACAGGGCTATAATCTTTCCCTTATCAATGAGACCCAGGATCTGGTGAAAAATATACCCAGGGAGGAGCTTTTGGTTTATAGGCAGAGGGGCACAGACTCTTTGAAGGGGGCCACTTTTGTAAGACAACATTGTGCAAAAAGTGGTATCATCTAAACATGGATAGAAAAATATTTGCACATACTTAGTACTGAACCTGCATTATCAGAGATATCTAAGAATCCCACTAGTGTAACATATAGGAGGCTACAGAACCTGGGAGATTTGCTAGTTTATTGTTTTTTGCCGATGGAAAAAGTGCCTAAATTTGGCTGGCTACCAGCAGTCCCTAGGGGGTATTTCAGTTGTGGCAGATACACTTATTGTAATGTGGTTTTTAAAAAACAAATCTTTCACATCTGTGAATAGTGAAAAGGGTTCCATGTGATACGGCGATGGCCGTTAGGCGAGTGTACATCGTAAAAAATCAATTTAGGCGATGTACACTCCTGACCAACAAAAGGGTGCCATGTTGACTTACATGGGGCTTTTTGCCCCACACCCTCTACTAAAGGATTCTCAACTCGGGGTGATGTCAGGATGTGCAAAAGCTGAAAAAAAACACGCCTGAGCACAACAAATGAACACGCCTAGAACTAAACCCAGCACCCTTGCAACCCTAGCCTGCCACCCACCCACCATGCCATAGGACCAGCTCAGCAGCCCACCACTGCACTACACCTCACAAACCCTCCCTCCCTTCTTCCCATCTCAAGGTGTGCTCGCCCCCACGCTTATACATATAGTGACATCCTGTCGCTATTTTCACAGACCCCCCCCAATTCGGTCACCCTGCCTGCCCGGTAGCCCTGTGGATAGGTGCCACAATTGAGTCACCCTTTTTGAAAGTGCTCAATCGCGGTCGCCATTGTCACAGGCTACCATGAAAGGGAATATAGAATTGAGCAGTTCATTAATTGTAGTACCACTAGGGTCGTATATCTGGTGGACTGTACTTGTAATGCCTTCTATGTTGGAAAAACTAAGAGAGCTTTTAAATTGTGCATGGGGGAACATTTAAGCTCCATTAGGACACAGTGCCCTGTACTGTCATTTACATAGAACTAGGGGGAGGGGCAACATCAGTTTTCCTTCTGTGGGATTGAGATGGTTAAATTAGGTCCCGGGGTGATTTTGAAACACTGTTAAATAAAAGAGAAGCATTTTGAATCTATTGATTAAGTGCAACGAAAACCCCAGGTCTCAATGACAGCTCTGAGTTAACAGCTTTCCTTAGGAAGTAACATTTGGCTGCAAAAGTCTCTTTGTTTGATGGATTCCACTGTGCCTGTAACTAAAAGATGGAATCAAAATGTTTACTACTAAATGATGTGGCAGGCTAGGGTTGCAGGATCGTCCGTATGGTCTTGGATGAAGTCCTAGTCCCCCTGACTGACATTCTAAACTGGTCTCTATCCCCAGGTCAGTTCTCAAGTGCTTGGAAAACTGCTGAAATCACACCCATACATAAGAGTGGGGACTGATCCACTCCCAACAATTACCGGCCCATCTCCATCCTCCCCCCACTCTCTAAAGCCCTTGAAAAAGTGGTGTTGATCCAGCTCTCTGAATACCTAACCAAGTATGACATTATGTGCCCAGAGCAGCATGGTTTCCGCCCAGGACACAGTACAACCGTGGCTCTCCTGGAATTCTCCCAACACCTGCATGCTGCTGTCGACTCTGGCAGCCTTGCAGGTGCAGTGTTCATTGACCTCTCCAAGGCCTTTGACACTGTCTGTCATCCCCTTCTACTTGACTCTCTCCACCAACTTGGCTTCTCTGGTGGTCCCATTTCCTGGTTCTCTAGCTACCTCTCTGCTAGATCCCAGTATGTCAAGATCAGCAGCTCCCTCTCCAGCACTGTTCTCATTCGCTCCAGGGTCCCTCAGGGCTCCATCCTGGGTCCAATACTTTTTAGTCTCTACCTCAACACCCTCCCCAGCTCATGTACTGGTATAATGCTCCTCTACGCCGATGATGCAGTCCTTGTTGCCTCACATCCCAATCCCACCTCCCTCCAATTATCCCTCCAGCAAACCTACAACCAAGCCGAAAGGTAGTTTGGAGACCGCAGACTGGTCATTAACCTAAAGAAAACCAAATCAATGTTCTTCTACCACCACCAAAATAAAGCTAAAAATACCCCCTTTTGATTATCCCCAGCACTCTGCACCCGCTAGAACAAGTGACCACATGCAAGTACCTAGGCATCACGTTCGATACTGCCCTCTCCTTCCACACCCACATTAATGATTGTCAGCCACCATTAACTCTCGGATTGGCCTGCTATACCAGCACAGGGACTGCCTGCCTCAGGTTGCCCTCAGGCTGGCCATCACCTCCTCCCGTCTTGTCCCTCGTGGACTATGCCTTGCCCATCTACACTGCAGCTGACAGCACTGCCCTCTCCAAAATCCAACTCTCCATTAATAAGGCCTGTAGGCTCCTGAACGGTGCCCCCAGCTGAACACACACCTGCGTTCTCTATACTACCACCAATCTTCTCAACTTTGAGGAGTGACTGCTCTACCAGGCCTGCCTTCTCGCTAAGAAATCTCTGCTAGGACTCTCTCCGGGGGTCTCCACCTCCCTACAGCAGCCATCTTCGTCTGTCACCACCCATAGCTCTGTTAAGGCCACTTTCAAGGTGCCCAGAACCAAGTCCTCTCTTGCTCAGAGATTCTTCCTTTACTGAGCCCCCACCTGGTTCAACTCCCTCCCTAGCTGCATCTCCAACTTGCCAAACATTGGCTCCTTCAAAATAGCCCTTTGGAACCATATCTTTAATACTCGCTGTTGTAGGTGCAACTAACCCCCTGTTGTAACCTGTGGTTCCCGCCTGCCTTGCCCCCTGGCTTGACAATGTCCACTGGATAGCCTCTCCTTCCCCCAGACCTACCCCTTCCCTACTAGGTCCAAACAGGGATGTAACCAACTGTCTTCTCTGAGGACCTACTATATCCATGAGTGTAACTCACAATTTTGTAACATTATGTAACCTAAGTAACATACAAACTACTACATTATGTAACCTAAGTGTATCTATATTAAATGTTCCTCTTCCTGCACTTATAATGTCATCCTCTGTTTTAATCTGCACTGTAATAACTGTCTTGACGTCTCCCCCCCCTCCCGCGACGAGGTGCCTTTTTAAATTAGTCTCTGACTCAAAGGTTGTAAACCCGATTTGTAATGAATAAAATGACTAACTATTATCATTAGCTTTTTATTACCTTGGTCCGCAATGATACTAGACTATTTGTTTATTGATTTATTAATTCATACTAAATGTGTTAATACTTTACTATGCAGCTTGCCCAGTTATTACTGTTTTTTGAGGTCTGTACTGCCTGTGATTTTTTAGTATTTATTCACTGTTTATTTTTCATTTATCAGCACTTATTGGTGTTTTATGAAATGAACTGTATCTTTAAAAGTCTAAGACTGTGTGTATGGGCCTAGTACGTTTGCCAGACAGTCAAATACCCGACACTCAGATGCCCGACTCTAATTTCCCAACTGGTACATCAGCCTTTCAAAATACCGCAACTCAATTGCCTGACTCCAAATTCCCGACCATAAAGCCAACAGCCAATAGCATAAATATAGTCAGGCAATGCAGTGGATGGTGGCTTCCCTGCTACAGGATACTGTAATTTTCCCAGGAAGATCCAGCATGGCAGCAGGTGCTGTGAGCAGGGGAAGCAAGAGACTGCAGGGCTCACAGGTCCAGGAGCTGCTGTCCAGTATGAAGATGGTGCTGTTCGACTGCGATGGGGCACCTGAGGTGACTGAACTGCTGTGGAGCGAGGGCAAAGGGGCCTTCTTTGTCACCAGAAACTGCACCAGGTCCAAGGAGCAAGTGGTACAAAAATTTACCTGGCAGGGCTTCGCAGGGGTTTGGCAAGATGAGATCTTCAGCTCCTCCTATTGTTCGGCCCTCTACCTCAAAGAACTTCAGAATGCAGAACTTGGCTTTGTTAGGGAGCAGGATGGGGAGATCAGTAGCTGATTTCAGCTTCCTCAAGTTGGCAAAAACATGTTTTTATTTGCGGGACTTGGAGTGCCTGTTCCTGGCCACTGATCCAGACACCTGGCATCCCCTCAGAAGTGGCAGGTTCACTCCAGGTCTGGTTTACCTTTGATTACATCACCATGACCTTCCTGATGGGGGACCACCTGGAAACAGACATCCTGTATAGTACTTGGGTCTCCCAGCTGAACCGCGCAACAGCAGATGTTGGGATAACGGCAGTCGGACAATCGTGCCACAGGATTACAAGTGCATCAGGATTCTGGAGGAGGGCAATTGATTGACGGGCATTTGGAAGTTGGGCAAATGTATGGGTCCCATGTGGAGCAATTTAAGTGAAACATTTGAAACAGGTGGGTTTCACTATTGTAATCACTCCCTGATGGCGTTGTGAGCGAAACCGGTCAGAGTTTCTTTGGGGTCCCTACCAGTGTCTACTGTATTTGGTGAAAGGTCTCTGCACACTTTATGAACTAAATTTTGCTTATTTAGCATTGCTCTTGTATAAAAACATAAGAAATGGCCGGCAGAAGGGGACCTTGCGTTACATCTAGTCTGCCCATGTAGGCTATCCCCTCATAGTCTCTTTACTGTCTTAGGTTTCCACATTGCCTATCCCATGCTAGCTTGAACTCCCTGTAACAGGGTATGTAACCCTATTTCTGACAATAAATGTAATAATAAGCAAATATGTGACCCCCACAACATAGAGTATTCTTTTCATTCTGTCCTATCCTCTCGACTTATTCTTCTTTACTTTTCCTTTTTCTCTGTTAAGGTGGCCAACCTGACAACATTTCTCCTGCTTGTCTATACTTTTTTCTTTTTATTTGCCCTCATGTTGTTGGCACGAGCCACGCCTTTATAAGAAAACTCCAGAGTGGGAGAAATGAATGACAACGTGAGTCACGCTTTGTTTAAATACTGTAAATAAATGGTGTGCCCTGAAGTGCCGTCGGGAACACATTAATTTGTGGCCTAAGTTAAAGAAGCTCCAGTGAGTACACCACTCCTGCGGTGTGGGAGCTGGTATTGACACATACTGCAAGGTGCAGCTTATGCTTAAATAGTTTCAGGAGCAGAAAAGAGCTACAAATGAAAATACATGCCGCAAGATGAGGTTTAGGATTAAATGAGTTCAGAGAGAGGAGGCTCCGAACAGACGCATGCCACAAGATGCGGCTAAAGAAAAAAACATTAAAAAAGTTTAAAAAGGTTTGTTCTGTTTTTTCAGAGCAGAGGAGGCAAGAAAACACAGTTGAAGCTGCATGGGCAGCTTAGAATAAGATCAGGCTGGTGCTCTGTTTAACATGAGCACAGCACCAGGTGGCAAAAGCGATAAAGTGTAGCGGGCACTACTGCATGAATTTAACAAGCCGTAGTGTTTGCAGGGTTATGGCCCAAATACAAAGGTACAGGAATTACACTGTACCATGAAAGAACAAGGGAAAATACAAAAATAAGGCCCATTTGATATTGACCTCAATGGCTGCTATTTCAGCCATCGGAACCACAACAAAAGGGTTACTGACTTAAGCAAATAGCCCATGATAAGGATTACCCCAGAAATAGGGCTGGCTAACGTGTAAACCTGTGGAGTCAAGGACATACAAATTTTATATGTATTTCTGGGTCCATTAAGTCAAAAGAAATAAAGCAATTTTGACAAAACTCATTTTTGGACTTCTGAATTGGAGGGAGAAGGGAGAAAAGGACCGCACCCTTATTCTCCCATTCCCCTTTCCAAATTCAGAAATTCCCTTGCCATAATAAATCCAATTTATAAAATAAAAGTTGGTTATTTTTTTACCTGAAATTCTTGGGTACTGCTGTATAGGGCTGTCAGCCCCAAACTGACATGTGCCACATGGTGTCATCAGGGTAGGAGGGGCTTTACGCCTTAATGAGCACCCTTATGATAAAAAAGGGTTTATATGTATTAACCAGCCTACTATTAATGATGTGATAGGTTGTATTTGAAGCTAAGGTCATTACTTAATTTACACAAATACTATTGGATATGTAGGGTGTTTAGAGAAATAAATATATAATAATGAAACTTAATGATCTAATCACGTGACTACTGATGTCATCAGTAGGCGAGTATATGAATCCATCACCAGGGGTGCAGAAGAGAGAGGCAAGCCAGTGTGTCTCTGGCCACAGAGAGGTGGTGTATATGTTTTCACACCATTCTAAGTTAACGAAAATTAGTAAGTAAACAGCAGATTAGCTGGAGCAAGCTAATTCTGGGCTACTAGGTGTGCTGAACTAACACCAGTTTTTGCTTTCTGTAAATAAGTATATTTTTTTATTTTGATATTTATCGAAAATAAAAATTAAAAATGCACTTGTGCATTTTTGTTTTGCATTGTACTCCTGTCTGAAGTGTCTGTTTTATAGCCACACCTTAACACTCCCTCACTGTTTTTGTTGCACAACCTCTGGGGGCAGACTGTATCCAGTGTGGTATTTGGCAGTGGGTAGTGCTTGAGTTTTTCATTCATGGGTACTGAAGACCCTGGTGGATAGTGGTACCTCCCATCACCCATCCCAGTCTTGTACAACACCCTTGTGGTCTAGTTTCCCCCCACCTGACCTTGCATATTACCTCCCCACACCCCCTACCCTGGTGACCAGTGATTGTCACAGCCTGATATGGTGACCAGCACAGCCCTCCTCTCACCTCCTCAGCCAGACACTGCAAGAGCTGTCAGTCAGTGCGCAGACAGTATCACAGGCTGACTGACAGCTTATATGGTGGTGGGCCAAGGAGGTGACAGGAGGGCTGTGCTGGTTGCCATATCAGACTGTGACAGTTGCTAGCCACCAGGGTAAGGGTGTGTGTGGGGAGGTGGTATGCAAGTGGGAGGGTTAAGTGGGGAGGTGCTAGAACATCAGGGTGTTGTATGAGATGGGGATAGGTGATTGGGGGGGTAATTCTAGCCACCAGGGATAGAAACATAGAAACATAGAATTTGATGGCAGATAAGGACCGCTTGGCCCACCCAGTCTGCCCATTTCCCTTCCTAATGGATAAGCTGCAGATCCTAGTTAACCAGCAGCCTACTTCTTCCTACCCCCACCCCCTAGAATTGCCTTATGACTGTCCCATGCATGCTTGAATTCCACAACTGTTTTGACTCCACAACCTTCCTCCGGAAGGCCGCCCATGCATCCACAACCCTCTCTGTGGAAAAATATTTCTTAAATTATCTCTGGGCAGCCCCCTCTATCTTCAAATTGTGCACCCTTGTTCTTGCACACCTCTTTTTTTGAAGATGCTACCCTCTTGGACTTTGTTGATTCCTTGAGGTACTTGAAGTTTCTATCATGTCCCCCTCCCTCCTTTCCTCGAGGCTATACATATTAAGCTCCTTAAGTCTCTCTTCCATATGTCTCTGGTGCAGATCCTGCACCATTTTAGTTGCCCTCCTCTGGACAGCTTCCATCCTGTCTATGTCTCTGCAGAGATTGGGTCTTCAGAACTGCACGCAGTACTCCAGATTGGGTCTCACCAGCTGTCTGTACAGAAGGATAATAACTTCTTGTTTTCTACTGGTGATGCCTCTCCCAGTGCATCCCAGTATCCCCCCAGCCCTCCTTGCTGCCCTCTCACATTGCTTGCCCACCTTTAGGTCATCTGATATGACTACCCCCAGGTCCCTTTCCATTTTTGTTGTTGTTAGTATCTCACCCCCCATTGTGTACTCTTCCCCTGGGTTTTTGTTTCCCAGGTGCATTACCTTGCACTTCTTAACATTGAATCTAAGCTGACATACATTTGACCATTCCTCTAACCTTGCCAAGTCCCTTCTCATCCTTTCCACCCCACCTTGTGCATCAACTCTTTTGCAGATCTTTGTGTCATCTGCAAAGAGACATACTTTTCCTTCCAGTCCCTCTGCAATGTCACTTATAAAGACATTGAAGAGGACCGGTCCTAATACTGAACCCTGCGGTACCCCACTAGTAACCCCCCTTTCTTCAGAGTGGACTCCATTTACTATTACTCTCTGTGTCCTATTCTCCAGCCAATTCTTTACCCAGGCTGTCATCCTGGGACCCACTCCCAGGTTGGCTAACTTGTATATTCATCTTTTGTGTGGGACTGTGTCAAATGCCTTGCTAAAGTCTAGGTAGGCCATGTCCACAGCCCCTCCCTGATCTACTACTTTGGTCACCCAGTTAAAGAAATCTATCAGATTTGTCTGGCATGACCTTCCCGCTGTGAATCCATGCTGCCTTGGGTCCTGTGCCCCTCTGGCCTCTAGATACTTGACAATTCTTTCCTTCAGAAGTGATTCCATCATTTTCCCTACCACTGAGGTTAAACTAACAGGTCTGTAGTTTCCTGCTTCTGCCTTGCTCCCACTTTTGTGAAGGGGAATCACATCTGCCCTCCTCCAGTCCTCGGGTACCACCCTATCCTCCCATGATTTGTTAAAGAGGGTAGTCAGTGGTGTCACTAGTTCTACCCTTAGTTCTTTTAGAATTCTGGGATGAATCCCATCAGGCCCCATTGCTTTGTTCACCTTCAGTTTTAAGAGTTCTTTCAGAACCCTTTCTTCTGTAAATGGGCTGGTATCAACTTCTGTATCCAGAGTGTTTCTACTGTTTGTTTTAGGTACCTCCCCCTCTTCCTTTGTAAATACTGAGCAAAAATATTTGTTTAGTATCTCTGCCTTTTCACAGTCACCCTCTGCCCACCTCCTCCCTTTATTAAGCCTCACTATCCCTCCCTTGGTCTTCCTTGCTCCCTGATGTACCTATAAAGGTTTTATCCCCTTCTTAACTGAGTTGGCTATCTTTTCCTCGGTTTGGGCCTTTGCTGTTCTGACTGCCTTCCCAGCTTCCTTTTGCTTTAACTGATACAGTTCTCTGTCCTGCTCCTTCTGTGATTCCTTGTGCTTCCTGAATGCTTTCTTTTCTCTTGAACCTTCACTGCTTCCTTTGAGAACCATAGTGGTTTCTTACATCGTTCGTTTTGTTTATTTGCTTCACACAAGGCTTGTTACCTCTGTGATGGCAGTTTTATTATTCTATTGTTCTTCCACCCTCCTTCCTGCCCATTTGTTAGTGCATTCCTTAGGCACTCACCCATTTGCAAAGAGCCCTCCTAAAGTCCAGTAATTTTGCCTTTGTATGGCTTGACTCTATTGCTGTGTTTACTGTGAACCATACTGTTGGATGGTCGCTAGTTCCCAGATGGCTACCCACTTCTACATCTGTGATCCTCTTCATCTCCATTTGAGAGAACCAGGTCTAAGATTGCTCTCTCGAGTGGGCTCCAATACTAGTTGTCTCAAGGCATGCCCCTGTAGGGCATCTAGAATAACCCCACTCTTGAAGTGGCTGCTGCAACTGCACTCCAGTTAACATCTGGCATATTCAGATCACCCATCAGCAATATCTCCCCTTTTTCTGCCATTCTAAGTATACTTTCTATCATTTCCTTGTCCATTTCCTCCCTGAGAAGGGGTCTGTATATAACCCCAAGCGGATTGTGGTGCCAATGCGGTCTCCAAATTTACCCACAATGCTTCTTCTCCTCCCTGTTTACCCTTTTGTTCTGTTGCTTTGATTCCTTCCCTTATGTAAAGAGCTATCCTCCTCCTCCTCTTTTACTCTCCCTGTCCCTCCTGTAGATAGTGTGTCCTGGTATGTTTATGTCCCAGTCATGGTTTGTGTGTACCATGTTTCTGTGACTGCCACGATATCAGATGTTCCTCCTCCTCAAGGCCACTAATTCAGGAAGCTTGTTACTCAGACTACGGGCATTGGTACTCATTGCTCTCCATTTTTGATGGCTTTACCTTCTGTTGCAGCATCCCCCACTGACCTTTATACCTTGGTCTTTTCTCATTTAGTACCCTGTTTTGTAGGGAGAGGCTGGGATTTTCCTGCTGCTTATCAGTGCCTCCCCCTTGACTAGTTTAAAAGCTTGCCAATGAGCGCATTTAAACCGATTGCTCAAAGACTTTTCCTTCCTGGACAGATGCAGACCATCCTGCCAGTAGGCTGGTGTCCTCCGTGGAACCCCAGTCCCCAAAGAAGCCAAATCCTGTGCTCCACACCATTTTTTCAACCATTCATTAAACTGCATGGTGCAGAGTACCCTCACCTCACTCATGCCATTGACAGGCAGCACCTCTGAGAAGGATACTGTGTGTGCTACTTGTCTTAGGCCCCTCCCCAATCCTACAAAGTCCTCCTGCACTGCTCTAATCTCATGATGAGCCAAGTCATTTGTCCCTAGGTGGACAATGACGTCCAGCTCAGACTCTCGTGCAGCTGTTCTCGTGATCCTGAAGATGCGCTTCCTGTCCCTCCAAGCCATGGCACCAAGCAGGCACCTTACTTCAGTTTTCCCTGCTCCCCCCAGTTCTATCCCCCTAATAATTGAGTCCTCCACCAGGAACTGCTTCCTTTCCTTGTGGTGTCCTCTGCCTCCTTTCTGTGGGCCTCCCTTGTGACAGTTGTCCTCAGCCTCCTTAGTCTCCTCTGCGGGAGGTGATCCATAGGGGAGCTATGCTCCCCAGAATGGTGGTGGATTGTGGAGTGAACAACTGACTGGGTGTGCCTCTGTTCCGCCATCCTCACCCTGCCTGAGCCCACTGTCGTCCAACTGCTGTGCTTTCTTCGCAACCTCTGAGGTAGTGGTGGTGGCTCTGGTGCTCCCTGGATGGGGGAGGTTCCCTTCCTACCGCCCAGTGTGGCCTGGGGGAAGGTTTCCTGACTACTGTCCAGTATGGCCTGAAGATGGGCAACTTCCTCCCTCAGGGCAGAGAGTTGTCTGCAAATAGGGCAGCATCTCAGCCTCCAGAAAGACTCCCGGAAGACTGCTGCATTGGATGTGGCCAGTGTCGATGCTGAGAGGTAGCCTGTTGCAGCTTGATGTGCTGCAGCTGTCAAAGAAGAGAAATATCTGAAACAAAAAAAAAGGCCACTGCCACAAGCCTGGCATGGTACTCATGGAGCTTCTTCATGCTGTATCCTCCCATGTCTTTCTTGGTCCCGGACATCCTGTCAGCTGCAAAACATCATAAAGGCATACTTAGAGGAAAGCTGGGGGTCAGCAAAGAGACATTTAATTTCCAATCAGAACACCTGGTTCAACCTTGGGATATCCATATTTCCTGTCAGACATTCTTCTGGGGCGTTATGAGGAAGAGCAGACCAGCTGCCATCTACAGTTTCCAATGCTACAAATTAAAAGAAAAAAACACAGCTTTTTAAAAAATACCAATGTCATTACCTTCACGCTTCTTTTCAGTTGATTATTATGGCAGTGTGTTTGTGTGTGTGTGTGTGTGTGTGTAAGTGTATGACAGAAATGATGTCAGAGACTCCATCCCTTCTACTATCCAAACTTGCCTTCTCTGGCATCCTGGATACTACCCACTGCTGGTTTAAGTACTGTAATTATCTAGTAGATCCTAGGTGATGAAGTTGGGGGCCATCTTTTTCCTTCACATTCCCTGTAGCCCCAGGAATCCCACAGGGTTGTGTCCTGGTACCATTCTGGTTTACAATATTTGTCACTGACCTTCCCAGAACTAGCAACCTGCAGGAGACACAGGAAGGGGAGGGACATTGTAGTTCCTAGATGAGCCCCTACGAACTGTTACTCCTAAGGCATACTATATTTCTTCCCTGGGAAACAGTCTGTGTGCAGGACAGGTCATATATTCATTCCTAGTGGGGAATTGGAAACTTTTTAATTATTTTAAAGTGTTGCTGCTTTCCGATGTGGCGTGACCCCTGGAGCTCCACTTCCGGGTCACACTGCACTTAAGCATCACCCCTTAGTGAGCAGGGCAAGCTTGGGCAAGGCATGCATGTGGCAAAGTGTGCAGAGACACTTGCAGAGACACACGTGTGCGTGTTAGGTGTGTCCAGTGGGAACGGAGGGAAGGAGGCCAGACTCTCTGTGAGTATATAATCCATCTCAGATCTTCCTCTTTAGCAACTGCAGTAAACTAGCTGTGACTTGTTTGTGCCAAACAGGTCTGTAATACTTGTGGAACTAAGAAGTGCATTCCCATTATAACAGTTATCGAAGGGACATTGACTTAATGCAACTTCACTATATCTCCCTTGGGACCACTAAGTTATCTTGAGTTCCTGTGGTGTTGAGTTATGAAAACTAGCTCTAAGTAAAAATCCTTTAGTCTGGCACTGCTCTATTACAAACATTAATCAATTTATGGCAGCACCTAATTGTTGCTTTGTTTTTGTTGGTAATAACTCTGTCTCAAACTAACTTCCATTCCCTCCCCTAGTCCTAAGTGTATAAAAAAAAAAAAGCTTTCGTTTTTTCACTATTTTTCTATTTTTTATTTAACTTTCTTTTACCTTACCAGAGCCTACTCAATTCATATATCATGGCTGAAACTATTATGACTCTGGAAGGGGAAATTGGTTTAAGATGCACCAATTGTTTTAAGCACAAACTAACTGACAATAAAACTCCAAGAGGGGAGTTTACATGTGATAAATGCAAAAATATTGTGGAACTCTAGCTAGAGGTCAGTTTCTTCTATGTGAAACTAGAAACTATCAAAAGAAACCAGCAAGATATGGCATGCAGAATTATGGCAATGAATAACACAAACTCACAAGGATAGGAAAATACTGGCCAGAGTGAAACCATCACCTCTAGCATCCACCTTGGTATCCCACCACTGAATTAAGGATACACCTATTTTTGGTATTGCTACATGTGAATTAAAAAATGTCCTTGATACACCTGCAACTTATGTGTCTTGTGCTACCAAAAAAGGGACAGGGAAGATGACTCAAATGAGGGTATTATTGATGGACGTGATTGGGTAACTGTTGAAACAAGACATAAATTAAAAAAAGGACAAAGAGCTATGGGTTTCAAACTTCCCCTGAACAATCACTTTCTTTCTTTAGCCAGTAAACCCTCTGAAAACAGTTGTATGTCCCCACAAGGACCAACCCCATTCATCACAGTGAGACAATCAATAGAAAATACAAATTTAAGTACGGTAGCTGATAACCTACCTACAGCCCCACCCCTGATACACTGTTTGGTGACTAATGAAAACCTCTCCCCAAATCCCCCTCCTCCTGCCCTTGACAGTGGGAACCATACCATAATTGACCCCATAAATATGGATGTAGCTACAAACTCCAGTACTCCCAGTCAAAAATGTGCACTTGGTGATAGCCAAGCATTGACTAAGTCCTTGGAAGACCCCTTGGTGAACAGCGGAAATCCCACTCTGAATCCCCCTATTCCTGCCTCTAACAGATGGAACCAAACTACGACTACCCCAGTACTAATGGACTCAACATGAAGCACTACTCTGCCGAGACAAATATATGTACTCATTGATTCTGTGGTCAAGTATACAGATAAATTAGTATGCAGGCTAGATAAAAGCCAATCAAACATGTATAATTGTACAATGACATTTTATAATTTAGAAGTCTGATTAGTTAGCTGGTACCTTCAGACCATGGTAAATCCTAGTATTATAAAAACGGAAGAGGTACCAGCCAGCCGCATGCTCAGACACCCCGAAATCCATCTGAGCCACCGAACATGAAATTGGCTTATTGCGATTATACCAAGGTTCATTTTTTTACTATAATAAAATACAAATATTAAAGAAGTTGCTTTGTTTTTTAAATTTTATTATATTTATTCCTGTGCTGCAGAGGATATATTGGATTATAGTCTCATCAACAGCCGTTGGTTATCAGGGATTTACACCAGTGGTAAACTGACAGTCTGATGATTTCATTGGCTGTTCACTTAAATCCTCTGATAACCAACGGTTGTTGATGAGAATATAATCCAATATATCCTCTGTAGCACAGGAAAACATTGACTTGCCCGCTATACTGGTATGCTGGACCGCGAGTTTCAAATGGACTCCAGGCAACAGTCCCTGAACCAATTTTACAGCCTCCTGAAAAGAAGTTAAAAAGAATAAGAAATCTGACAGTGAGCAACTGTAAAACCACCCTCACCTCTTGAAAACAGTGACTCCATTCCACTCGAGGTTTTTAACCTCCAGCTCCTTTGACTCACCACAAAATGACAATGCAGTTTGTCACAACATTTACATTTACAGCTTCCCAAACATAAAAAAAAATTCTCTGCTCTTTTTAGTGTAGTGTATCTTTCCACAAGTAACTCTCTCGCTGTGTCACCACGTAACTCTTCTGCCAAAAACTTAGCTACCGCCTCTATGAATCTGCTGTTACTGTTTCTTCATTCCAGCTTTGCAAGTTACATCACGTTTACCACTCATCTCTTACCTCAGTCAACTATGGAGTCCATCACGCCTTGTTGAATCCTCAAGATATCCCGCAGCATCGGCCAGCTCCAGTAAGGTGCAAAGGTAAAAGAAAATCTAGTATAACTCGACCTCACTGCAAACTCTCTCTCTCTATCTCTCTCCCATTGGTTTACCACTTTCATTATCTACCTCATTCAAGAATGGGAGCCCCTCAAACCATGTCGTCTCCCCTGCTAAGCCAGCTAACCCTCAGTATTGATGGCTCCAATAACAAATACTACAAATGTTAAAAAATAAATAAGTTAATAAAATAACTTACACAATAAAAAAAATACAAACAAAAGCTTCCCATGAATCAATGTGCACCTCAGAATCTACATAGCAACACAGAACTATTTTATCTAGCGCAGCAACAAATGCACTAAAAATTATTTAAAATGTAAAAAAAAACTTTTCCTTCATTATTTTTTCTAACAAAAATTAAAGGGGAGCATTGTATAATCACAATAAACCACTCCAGGGTGTGGGTGATGCTGGGGTTTACCCACGCCTGGTGTGGTTTGGTCACTCGGCATTCAGCCTTGTAACCAAACTATGCCAGATATGGGTAAACCCACCATTACCCACACCTTGTTGTAGTTTATTGCCTAAATCTTTTAGTTCCCTGTGTTTTTCCAACCTCTGGTAGGCTACCTCCCATTCATTGTCAATTTGTTCTGGGTACACATACATAACAGGGGTGGACCTTTCATGCCATAATTTCAGGAGATTTGCATCATATATTTTCCTTTTTTACCTTTTTTCTGGCAAACTGATTTCATAGTTGACTGGTCCAGTCTGCTTGGCAACAGTATAAGGACCTTACCATTTCATGGTCAGTTTGTTCTCTGTTGAAGGGAGTAACACCAATACTTTATCCCCCGGTTTAAATGTTTTGTTCCCTAACACCTGATCATATTGGGTTTTCTGCACAACTTGTTTCTCTATATTGTGTTGGTGAGCTAACTTCACATATTTTACCATTTTCTGCCTTAGTTGTGCCATATAATCCAGAACATTTGACTGTCCTACATTCCTTCCTTCTTCCCAATATTCTTTCACTACATCCAAGGGGCCCCAGGGGTTTCTGCCATTTAATAACTCAAAAGGTGAGAACCCCGTGAATGCCTATGGCACCTCCCTGTAAGCACCCTGTGTGACCCTGAGCAAGTCACTTAACCTCCTTGTGCTCCCAGGTCGCTCCTGTAAAAAAGCTTTCAGCTTAGTGTGCTATACCTGGTTAAACAACTAAATAAAAAAAAAAAAAAAAAAAGCAAACATTAGAAATTGTAGATACTGGTCCCAGTCCCTCTCGTCATTCTGGTCAAATTTCTGTAACATCTTTGTCATGGTTTGGGTGAAGCGCTCAACTAAACCATCAGTTTGTGGGTGATATGGGGAGGTATGCAGGGCCACTATCCCTAATGTTTGTACAATTCCCTCAGAAGTTTTGAGCAGAAATTACTGCCCTGATCTGTTAGAATCTCCTCTGGTATACCCTGCTGAAAACTTTAGACAATTCTTCTGCAAACTTTTTGGCTATGATGGTTCGTAAGGGTATGGCCTCTTGATATTTGGTGGTATAATCACAGATGACTAACACAAACCTATTTCCTTTAGCATTTTTTTCTAAGGGCCCCACAATATCCATTGCAATTCACTCTAAGGGAGTTGTTATTAAAGGAAGGAGCTGTAGGGGGGTACCTTCTCCTTTTTCCCTATGGTAGCAACCTTTTGACACTCCTCATGACTATGGCAGTATTCTGATACCTGTTCGTGCATAGCAGGCCAATAAAATCTACTGAGGAGTCTACTCAAGGTATGGTCCCTCACTAAGTGACCAGCTAGGGGGATATCATGTGCTAGGTGCACTAACTGAACCCGATACTTTTCAGGGACTAGTAATTGTTCTACCATCTCTCCTGTAGCAGTATTTACACACTTCCTGTACAATAAACCCCATTGCCAAACAAATTTAGGTCCATTATGCTCATGGGTTTGAGCCACCTGTGAAAAGAAAGGTTTAAGTGTTAAATCACATTTTTGATCATTACTGAGGACACAACCCTTTAAAGTCTCTATTAAATCAGGTTGTGTGTTCACATCAGTCTTTTTCCACTGTTGTTTTAATAATCTTCTTGTCTTCCTTGCTTTTTTTAGTTTTCCCTGGGACTCCAAAAGCATCATCCTCAAAAGGATATATGTCCTGTAACTGTCTTTCTTTTTTAGCTTGGGCTTAAGTGGTGACTGCACTTACATTAGTGCTGTTTGCAAGAAAGGTTACTGCACTTACATTAGTGCTGTTTGCAAGAAAGGTTACTGCACTTACATTAGTGATGTTTGCAAGAAAGGTTTCACACTCAGGGTGATCATGCCCATTAATGACTGGAACAGGCAGGTGAGGCACCAGTCCAATTTAAAATTTCTGGACATTCTCTCATATATGTAAGTCCACCAAGGTTTGGGGATAGTAGTGGGTATCCTCATGGATACATACCACAGCGGTGTTTGAGCCTCTAGCGACACTGCTTTTAATCAGGTCAGTTTGCACTAATGTCTGTCGGCTACCAGAGTCCACAAGCCCAGTTACCTCTTGCTCCCCAATTTTTACTGGTGCAGTAAATTGTTCCCAGTTTGCTAGGGCTAAGTGGGTTGAATTGGGATTCCTTTTGGGACAGTTTCTTGCAATGTGACCTTTACCCTGGCACTCATGACAAATTATATCTGGGGAGTATATCTTCCCTGGTTTATAGTTTTTATAATCAGTCTTATAACCCCCTGTAGTTTGTGAAAAAGGCAGATTTCTTACTGGAGGTTGGTTGGTGCTGGGGCTAGATCCTGTTTGTCCCTTCTGTCAGTTTTGTCGTGCAGTTAAATAGTCCTCTGCCAATGTAATTGCTTTTTCTGTGGCCTCAGGATGATGTTCCCTTACCCACACTTGCATGTCTTGAAGAAAGATTTTTACAAATTGTTCCATAATTATAGCCTCTATAGCCCAGACCCTGAGGGATTGGGCACCCTAAAAATAAAATTTGCCTTGCCTCTAGCATTTGCTCCTTGGTCTTTAGGCTGGGTTGGATCCATTTATAACACAGTTCCTGTAAATGTACAAATGTTTCCCTAGGGGCATCAGTTGATAGAAACTTCAAAGTCTGAAATCTCTGTCGATATGTCTCAGGACTGATATCATACCCCTTAAGAATCTCCTGGTGTACTGAGTCATAATTCTCAGCTTGGCAGCTATCCATGTGTCTATATGCCAATTGAGCTTTTCCAGTTAAGTATGGTGCCAATCGTATCACCCACTGCTCCCTTGGCTAATTACATGCTCATACCACCCACTCAAAAGTAGTCAAATATACTTCTATGTCATCAGTCTCACATAGTTTTGTAGTCTTAATGTTTTTAGGTGGTTCTGTGATTCTTGGTACCTGGACAGTTCCCAGAGCTTGTATGGCCCTTAATGTACTAGCCCATCTTTCTTCTTGCCTCTGGTTATCCATCTCCCTTTATCCTTCTCTAATTGTTTCATACAAAGCCACCTTAAAAGTTCATTTATATTTTCAGGAGGTTCCTTCTCCTGTCTCATGGATACTGGCATCCATCTCCACTTTGGTTGTAGTCCTTCTCTGACAAATATCTTCTAGACCAGGAATAGACTTTTCTCCGAGTTTTTCCACCACCGCCCTTGTCAGGACACCCTTGGATCTCATCAGGTCTTTTGGTCTGGTTTGCTACATGGGAGTATGTCCACCTGGATATCAGGTGCTATCCTCTGAAGTATCCCTCTTTGCAGACACTTCAGTAATATCCCACTTCTAACACCATCTGTCGAGCTCAGTGGGTAACAGATGGACAAAAAAGAAATATATACAGCACCCATTGCAACGGACACAATTCAGGAACGCTTTTATTCCAAAAAATAGTGCTGGAACACATCAGCAGCATCAACAAGATGATCAGGCAGGTAAAGCTGTTAAAAAGACATATCGACATTTGATTTGGCCCTTGCCAAGCTTCTTCAAAGTATCTAGTGAATTAGAATGCAAATCAGTGCCGTTTAAAATATGTGAACCAATCAGTGACTTCCACATCATAATGATGTGACATCATTCCTTTTTCTTAGAGGAAAACAATGGAAAAGACACAGCTTTCCTCAGACACTACAGAAACTCTCAATTAGTGCTTTCAGACAGTAACAACTTTTTTAAATTATTTAGAACAGCTACCATCAACTTCCACTTTCTGTTGGGGTATATTTTTGAATAGTGAGAGTTTCTGAGCTCACTATATGCTAATATGCCTGTCTGACCTCTGCTATTGGTTGGCAGGTCATATTAGCATAAAGTGAGCTCAGGAAGCTCTCTGCTACTCATGAAATGGTAGCTGTCAGCAATAGAAAGTGAAAGTTATAGGCCACTGTTTAAATCACTAAAAAAGCAATTCAAGGAATAAAAAAAAAAAAAAAAGAGTACTGTCTGAAAGCACTAATTAGGAATGTTTGTAGTGCCTGGGTAAAGCTGTGCTTTTTCCATTGTTTCCCTTTCAAAAACATAGTGACATATAATACTCACTCAAATGTCAAACATGGTTCTCTTAAAGAGCCACTCATGGCAAAATTATAGGTATATACCCTTAGTCATTTAAATAAGTATAGCTAGTATAGTTTCTACCAGGACAGTATATATACCCAATACCATAATATCAATCAATCAATCAATCAATCAATCAAAATCTTTATTTATTCAGGCGAACATCATTGAGCAAAGCTCATTTACAAGATGGACCTGAGTGGTCATACAAATGAGGATACAAGTATTATTACATAGACAAGAATAGAATAAATAGCAATACAATGGCATGAAATGATTATATACAACAATTTACATATATACAAGTAACAATAGAACCATTTAGCCTGTAGGAAAAAAGAGGACAAAGGTATAGCAGTCCTAAAATATAAGTTATATGGTCTAAACTAGTTTTTAAGTGAATATAATAGGTGATTCGAAGAAAGAAATTGAGTTAATATAATGGATAGAAAAAGGAGGTTTAGTTGGGTCAGATAGGAGGATTATGCTTTATAAAGCAATTGCAGAGCTCTGGAAAAGGGGGAGAACAATCTTTTGAAGGATGCCAGAGGTAGTAGGCTATCTAGCTTCATGGATTTTTGGAGAGAGTTCCATGCAGCTGCTAAGGAATAGCTGAAAGCAGCCCTCCCATACCGGTGCAGGCATTGGGGACCTTAATGTGATGAGTTTACTGATCCTTAAGGTGTTTGGCCTGGTTGTAATTTGGGTAAAGCAATCAGTGATATAGGTCGGTAGTTTGCCTGTTAACGCTTTGAGTATCCAGATAACAGCATTCCTATTTCTTCTGTGTTGCAATGATGTCCAGTTGACTGCCATATAAAGGGAGCAATGATGGGTGTTGGAGGGAAGGTCAGTAATAAATCTTATGGACCTGTGATACAGGGTGTCCAGCTTATGTAAGAGATGACTTGAACAATGGCAGAGAAAATCAGCATAATCAATGAGGGATAGGAATGAGGCCTGAATTAACCTTTTTTGGAATCACTGTTTAGGTAATGTTTTATTCTAAAAATAGTCCGAGCCTCTGTCTTAGCTTTTAAGTAACTCTTCAATATGGACAGAATAGTCAAGCCTGTTATCTATCCAGACTCCAAGGTATTTGAAGTTATCAACAAATTCAAGTTTCTCTCAAGTAAGGTGGATATATGTAGGTGTTGGATGCTGGGGTAGTGGTGGACAACTCTTTGTGGTAAAGAACATAGCTTTTGTTTTTTTTGCATTTAGAAGTAGTTTTTTGTCAAGTAGATTGTGCTGCAGAATGGAGAATTCGGATTGTAGAAGTTCACAGGCTTTGGAAGGTGAGGGATTGCTGACATACAATACAGTATCATCAGCAAACAGATGAATGTTAGATTGAGTGAGGTTGGCATCAATATTGTTTATATAAATAGCAAAGAGGATAGGGCCAAGAATAGAGCCTTGTGGTACACCCCTTAGCAGAGGTTTTGAGGTGGATAGGTAATTTCCATTTCTAACCAGTTGGAACCTATCTGAAAGGTAATCCTTAAACCAGTTGGTGATAGGAATCCAGGCCTAATGAGTTAAGGGAGGTGAGTAATAAGTCATGATCCACTGTGTCAAAGGCTTTACTCAAATCCAGAAACACAGCACAGGTAAAATTTTTTTGTCCAAATTAGTCTGCCAATCGTTGGTTACCTTGGCTAAGGCAGTAATGGTGTATGCTTTGATCTAAATCCAGATTGTGCAGAATTTAGAAGGTTATTGTTATCCAGATAGTCCCTTAACTGAGAGTTTACTAGTTTTTCGAGCATCTTAGATAGTACTGGTAGGATGGAGATAGGTCTGTAATTGTTGAGATCCTAGTATCACCAGATTTGAGTAATGGAACTACTTGAGCTGTTTTCCAAGTAGATGGAATGGATCCAGTAGTTAGGGAAAGATTGAAGAGATGAGTAAGGGGGGCAGATAAGACATGTGAAGCAATTTTCAGGAAATAGGGATCCAGGGAGTCTGCACCTGCACTTTTAGTTGTGTCTAAATTAGAGAGGAGATCTTCCACTTCTTTCACGGATATTGGGATGAAGGAAAAAGTTGAAGTGGCCATTTGTCCCACAGTAGTTTGCAGGTTCAAGGAAGATCTCAGGATATTTGCAGGTGATGAGTCAAATGCTAGGCCAGCAGTGGTGAAGTGAACATTGAAGGTATTTAAGATTTCTTGTTTACCTGTAATTTCTGTGTCATTTAGTAGCAATTTGGTGGTTAAGGCAGAGTAGAATTCTGGCCCAGAAGTCCTTTTATTGTACCCCAGAGTCTGGATGGGTTATTGTAGGAGGCATCCAATTCAGCTGTATAGTAGGCAGTTTTGGCAGTTCTTATTTTTTTGTACATGAATTCCTTGCTTTTCTGAAATTTAGCCAATCTCTGGTGTCCTTTGTTTTCTTGCCTTTTCCACAGCTTGTCTCTGGTTCTCAAGGCTGCTTTAAGCTCAGAGAGGTGAACCAAGGGCAGGATTTTACCTTAGTTCTGATACTGGTGATAGGTGCATGAATATTGAGAACATTGGTGATAATATCCTTTAAAGTCTGGAGTGCTGTTTCAACAGAGGTTGTAAGATAGAAATCTTGCCAATATATTGTAGTACTCAGGTCATGGAGGTAACCTGAGATATTGAAATTCTTTTGACCTTTTGAGGATAAATTCTGCAGGATTTGGTGGTTTGAGTGTGGATCTTATGCCAGCTATAGGGTAATGGTCACCACATCACTTGGCAGTACTCCTGCATGTGAGTATAAGTGAGGCTTGTTTACCAACATAATATCCAGGAGTGAGCTGTTGCTGGAATTCTTCGTTAATCCTAGTTGGGTCTTTAATCAGCTGTGTGAATCCATAGGTGTCACAAAAGGTTATCAAAGGTGCAGATACATTAGACAACCAGTTTAAATTCAAATCACCAGGATGACGGTATCTTCAGGGCCTTGGTTGAGAATTGACCCTAGGTGAGAAAGCAGTTTAAGGCCTGCAGAGGGGGCCTATAGCATCCAATCAGTTTAAATGGAGACGAATTAGGAAGGAAATTTTGATTGATAAACATCAAATTCATTTGGCTCAGATGTGTTGATGAGGCAGGTTGCAGAGATGGTGTCCTTAATGTATATGGCCACCCACCACCCCTGGAAGGGCGATCTGCTCTGAAGAGCTGGTAATTGGGAAGGTTTACAACACTGTCTTTTGTTGTAGGCCTGAGCCAAGATTCAGAGATGACCAGGAAGTCTGGAAGAGTATGTGCCACCCAAGCCTGTATTAAGATGAACTTTTTGGGAGGCTGCAAGCATTGAAGTGTATGAAGCTTAGTCCTTTTATGGTAGTCAGCTCAGCAGGGAAGATAAACTGACAATGGGGCAGGATTAATCTCAATGGTGCCAATGCATAAAAGGAGGTAGAAGATTAATTTGAGTAGGGCTCCAAGGGATAGGGATAGAGAGTGATCAGAGCATTTCCTCTTAGTCCTAGATGCACACTGTGTAGTGGGAGATGGTCCTGTTATATAGGTGTGTCTTTTATCATAACATAGGAGTCTGATGGACAGGCATAGAGGTTTTATAGACCAGGATACATGTAAAGGGCTAGGGGAGAGCTGGATTGTTAGAGAGGCTTTATGTGGGATACCCAGGGTTGCAGTGTAATAGTGGTTCAAAGTGAATAAGGAATAGATGGTTGTACATTGTGGATGGCAGTGGAGAGCAGAACATACTCATTAACTTATTACGTCATGACAGGGGTATAATATGATTATCATAATGGAATGGGGGAGATGAGAGGCTAAGGAGCAAAAGGAAACAAGTTAGCATTGTGCGGGGTAGGTATGGGTTAATAGAGAAGGGAATTAGATGTGGGCGTGGATGAGAGAAATGGCGGGAAAGAGTGTATAAATACAATTAACCAAGAGGGGGGGGGCGGCAAAAATTTTGCGACTTTGCCCGTACCTTTCACACTGCTTCTCCCGGCCTCCTGGATCTCTTGGTCGGCTGGAGGTCACCGCCGGCCCGCTGGTGGCTCGGAGCCCCTTCTGCGGCTGGAGCTGGAGGGCAATGCCGGCTGCAAGTCAGGGGACAGAGGAGAAGGCGTGAGAAGGCAATTTTATTGCAGGCAATCTGCAATTAGGTGCAAGAAACAAGAATCTGCACAACAAAAGACTGGAGGGTTTGGGGGGTTAGGCGCCTAGCCGCCTAGCCCACAGTTCCCAGAAAAGGCTGAATCACTAGCAAACATCACATCAAAACATGTTTAAATTACCACAATTTTAGGTAAAACAGCTCTTTAAGGAAATTAACACAAGTTACAGCTAATCAGAAAAATCCCATCCAGAAAAGTGTTGCAGAGTCCAGCTAAAGTCAATGGGAAAGGCGCACCAATCGGAAGCAAGGCAGAGACAGCGGTCGCTTCCCGATTGGTTGCGGCTTTGCCCGTACCTTTCACACTGCTTCTCCCGGCCTCCTGGATCTCTTGGTCGGCTGGAGGTCACCGCCGGCCCGCTGGCGGCTCGGAGCCCCTTCTGCGGCTGGAGCTGGAGGGCAGTGCCGGCTGCAAGTCAGGGGACAGAGGAGAAGGCAGTGAGAAGGCAGTTTTATTGCAGGCAATCTGCAATTAGGTGCAAGAAACAAGAATCTGCACAACAAAAGACTGGGAGGGTTTGGGGGTTAGAAGCTAGCCGCCTAGCCACACAGATCCCAGAAAAGGCTGAATCACTAGCAAACATCACATCAAAACATGTTTAAATTACCCACAATTTTTAGGTAAAACAGCTCTTTTAAGGAAATTAACACAAGTTACAGCTAATCAGAAAAATCCCATCCAGAAAAGTGTTGCAGAGTCCAGCTAAAGTCAATGGAAAGGCGCACCAATCGGAAGCAAGGCAGAGACAGCGGTCGCTTCGATTGGTTGCTGCTTTGCCGTATTCACATGCTTCCCGGCCTCCTGGATCTCTTGGTCGGCTGGAGGTCACCGCCCGCCGCTGGCGGCTCGGAGCCCTTCTGCGGCTGGAGCTGGAGGCAATGCCGCTGCAAGTCAGGACAGAGGAGAAGGCAGTGAGAAGGCAATTTTATTGCAGACAATCTGCAATTAGGGTGCAAGAACAAGAATCTGCACAACAAAAGACTGGGAGGGTTTGGGGTTAGCGCCTAGCGTCTAGCCCACACAGATCCCAGAAAAGGCTGAATCACTAGCAAACATCACATCAAAACATGTTTAAATTACCCACAATTTTAGGTAAAACAGCTCTTTTAAGGAAATTAAAACAAGTTACAGCTAAGCAGAAAAATCCCATCCAGAAAAGTGTTGCAGAGTCCAGCTAAAGTCAATGGGAAAAGCGCACCAATCGGAAGCAAGGCAGAGACAGCGGTCGTTTCCCGATTGGTTGCGGCTTTGCCCGTACCTTTCACACTGCTTCTCCCGGCCTCCTGGATCTCTTGGTGGGCTGGAGGTCACCGCCCGGCCGCTGGCTCGGAGCCCTTCTGCGGCTGGAGCTGGAGGCAATGCCGCTGCAAGTCAGGGACAGAGGAGAAGGCAGTGAGAAGGCAATTTTATGCAGGCAATCTGCAATTAGGTGCAAGAAACAAGAATCTGCACAACAAAAGACTGGGAGGGTTTGGGGGGTTAGGCGCCAAGCGTCTAGCCCACACAGATCCCCAGAAAGGCTGAATCACTAGCAAACATCACATCAAAACATGTTTAAATTACCCACAATTTTTAGGTAAAAACAGCTCTTTTAAGGAAATTAACACAAGTTACAGCTAATCAGAAAAATCCCATCCAGAAAAGTGTTGCAGAGTCCAGCTAAAGTCAATGGGAAAGGCGCACCAATCGGAAGCAAGGCAGAGACAGCGGTCGCTTCCCGATTGGTTGCGACTTTGCCCGTACCTTTCACACTGCTTCTCCCGGCCTCCTGGATCTCTTGGTCGGCTGGAGGTCACCGCCGGCCCGCTGGCGGCTCGGAGCCCCTTCTGCGGCTGGAGCTGGAGGGCAGTGCCGGCTGCAAGTCAGGGGACAGAGGAGAAGGCAGTGAGAAGGCATTTTTATTGCAGGCAATCTGCAATTAGGTGCAAGAAACAAGAATCTGCACAACAAAAGACTGGGAGGTTTGGGGTTAGGCGCCTAAGCGTCTAGCCCACACAGATCCCCAGAAAAGGCTGAATCACTAGCAAACATCACATCAAAACATGTTTAAATTACCCACAATTTTTAGGTAAAAACAGCTCTTTTAAGGAAATTAACACAAGTTACAGCTAATCAGAAAAATCCCATCCAGAAAAGTGTTGCAGAGTCCAGCTAAAGTCAATGGGAAAGGCGCACCAATCGGAAGCAAGGCAGAGACAGCGGTCGCTTCCCGATTGGTTGCGGCTTTGCCCGTACCTTTCACACTGACTCCCGGCCTCCTGGATCTCTGGTCGGCTGGAGGTCACCGCCGCCCGCTGGCGGCTCGGAGCCCCTTCTGCGGCTGGAGCTGGAGGGCAATGCCGGCTGCAAGTCAGGGGACAGAGGAGAAGGCAGTGAGAAGGCAATTTTATTGCAGGCAATCTGCAATTAGGTGCAAGAAACAAGAATCTGCACAACAAAAGACTGGGAGGGTTTGGGGTTAGGCGCCTAAGCGTCTAGCCCACACAGATCCCAGAAAAGGCTGAATCACTAGCAAACATCACATCAAAACATGTTTAAATTACCCACAATTTTTAGGTAAAAACAGCTCTTTTAAGGAAATTAACACAAGTTACAGCTAATCAGAAAAATCCCATCCAGAAAAGTGTTGCAGAGTCCAGCTAAAGTCAATGGGAAAGGCGCACCAATCGGAAGCAAGGCAGAGACAGCGGTCGCTTCCCGATTGGTTGCGGCTTTGCCCGTACCTTTCACACTGCTTCTCCCGGCCTCCTGGATCTCTTGGTCGGCTGGAGGTCACCGCTGGCCCGCTGGCGGCTCGGAGCCCCTTCTGCTGCTGGAGCTGGAGGGCAATGCCGGCTTTACACTGCTTCTCCGGCCTCCTGGATCTCTTGGTCGGCTGGAGGTCACCGCCGGCCCGCTGGCGGCTCGGAGCCCCTTCTGCGGCTGGAGCTGGAGGGCAATGCCGCTTTCACACTGCTTCTCCCGGCCTCCTGGATCTCTTGGTCGGCTGGAGGTCACCGCCCGGCCAGCTGGCTCTCGGGCCCTTCTGCGGCTGGAGCTGGAGGGCAATGCCGGCTTTCACACTGCTTCTCCCGGCCTCCTGGATCTCTTGGTCGGCTGGAGGTCACCGCCGGCCCGCTGGCGGCTCGGAGCCCCTTCTGCGGCTGGAGCTGGAGGGCAATGCCGGCTTTCACACTGCTTCTCCCGGCCTCCTGGATCTCTTGGTCGGCTGGAGGTCACCGCCGGCCCGCTGGCAGCTCGGAGCCCCTTCTGCGGCTGGAGCTGGAGGGCAATGCCGGCTTTCACACTGCTTCTCCCGGCCTCCTGGATCTCTTGGTCGGCTGGAGGTCACCGCCGGCCCGCTGGCGGCTCGGAGCCCCTTCTGCGGCTGGAGCTGGAGGGCAATGCCGGCTTTCACACTGCTTCTCCCGGCCTCCTGGATCTCTTGGTCGGCTGGAGGTCACCGCCGGCCCGCTGGCGGCTCGGAGCCCCTTCTGCGGCTGGATATAATATAATAGCCATGGTGACCCACAAAACAATGAGAAAACCAGGCACTACCACTTAATTCAAGTTACACCAGGGATTGAAACATTATTTATTTATGTTATACTTCATTCCAGTAAATAAGACAGAAAACCACCATTGTACAGTACTTTTTCAGCATTTGAACTTTTTTAGAAATGCTGCTAAATCAATATTCTCATTCAGCCCTGTCAGTGTTCTTGCCCCTAATTCAAAAATCCAAAAACTTTCTCACTGTCCGATAAGTTTGTTGATATCCCCTCCTCTTGGTCCCACTGTGATTACTTTCATCCCTGTGAAACTAACTTTGTGTTCCCACTGTTTACTGTTTTTCATGTTTCACAATGGCATAAGTTTCATCCCCTCTATGTATGGCTCAAGTATGTTCACCTATTCGAATTTTAAATGAGCGAGTTGTTCGCCCCATGTAATAGGCCCCACAATTACAGTTTAGTAGGTAAACTACCCCTTGGCTATCACATGTAATGAAGTGCTTGATCTCAATTTGTTTCCCTGTCGGGATGTGTATATGTTTTACAGGTATTGATATAACCACAGTATATACATTTCCCACATTTGTGTGTACCTACAGGGGGAGAGGGGAGAAAGAAGGGCCTTATGGCTTCTGGGCCAGGGGTGAAGCTAGCAACTACCATATCTTTGATGGTTTTGCATCCTCTAAAAATGACACGGGGACCTTCTAACACTATTTGCTTAAGCCTAGGTTCTAACTGTAAGATAGACCAGTTGCCAACAATTATCTTTTTTACCTGGTTTGCACGCTTTGAGTAAGTAGTGACAAAAGCACATTGGTACTGTCTATCATAAAGGGGGCCTCTGTACTCCTACAAGGTTTTCTATCCATTTCCTCTACTGATTTTAGGGCTGTTGCTTTACTGTGGGTGCTATAACCTCTCTCTTTGAACCTCATAATCTGGGCATTCCTTTTTTGTTCAAATTCCTTATGTTCTATGTAGTTTTTCAACATTTGGACTAACTGACCTTTTGGGATGTTGAATTTACATGTGGTGGGTGGCAACTATCATACTTTATAGTAAGCTATTTCTGCCTGTAAGTTTTTGAAACAGGGTAGTACACAATTCCCCCTGTTCATTACAATAGATTTTTAGATCCAGAAATGTAACTTCATTCTGATCTATCGTGTACTTATACCTCAGGCAGCTGCTTGTACTCTCCATCCATGTCATAAATTCTGCAAATTCATCTTTTGTCCCCTCCACACCACAAGTATATTGTCTATATAGCGCCACCACAAATCCACCCTGTCCAGAAATGGATTTTTGGTGGGCCATAAAGACAATCCACCTCGCACTAACTTACAAACAGGTTTTCAAAGCTAGGGGCCATAATGGTCCCCAGTGTAGTGCCCCTTATTTGTAGGAATGTCTTATTAGAAAACATAAATACATTTTTTTAAGCATTTCTTCAGCAAGTTGTAACAAAACGGAATTCGGGACTACCACTGTCATTCTTTGCCCTTTGTTGAGAAAAAAAGCCCATAGCTTCTAAACCCTCTTCATGGGGAATTACTGTGTATAATGAGTTTATATCTAAAGTGGCTAGGTACCATTCATGTTCCATGCTAAGGTTTTCAACCAGATTTATAATTTCTATAGAGTCGCTTATGTAGGACCTTAGATTCCTAACCAAAGGCTGTAAATGCTGGTCTACAAATAGAGACAAGGGTTAAGTCACCCATCCCTTCCCCAAAATTATTGGCCTACCAGGAGGTTTGTCGAGGCCCTTATGGATTTTTGGTAATATATATATTACTGGTACTATAGGGAATGCCACAGTCATAGTTCTGAACAGACTTTCAGAGATACAGCCTTTTACATAGCCCCTGCTTAATACTGCGTCTATTTCCTCTTTGAACCTTGTAAGCACAGATTTGGAGATCTTACGATAGAACTGGGTAACTGTTGCTCAATTTCGGGTATGTAGTCATATGCATTCATAATTACAATAGCCCCTCCCTTATCAGCTGGTTTAATTACTATTTCTTTGTTGTTACTCAAATCTTTCAATGCTAACATCTCCTGTTGGCTACAATTATTCGGAATACCAAAAATCGGGCTATTCCTTTGCTTTTCCATATCAGGTTAGCATTTTTTTTTAATAAAAGTTGATACAATAGGGTTATAATCTTGGGCAAAACTCTGAGCTTGGTTTCAAACCTTCACATGTCATTTCAGAACTTGCTTCATCCACATTCTGTCCCCCATTATTTGAATATACACATTTGAATGTTACATTTCGGGTAAATTTATGCAGGTCTACACATAAAGAGAAGAAATTGACATCAGTTGTAAGGCAGAAAGATTTCCACTTACTCAACACAGACATTTCTGTTTGTGTAAATGTATGGCTAGAAAGGTTAATAACTGGCATTAATGAATCAGTTCTGTCATCGGGAAGGGGGGTGATGGGCAGTGGGGTTCATGCATTGTTGAATTAATAGCAGCTCCTGCCCCTTCCTCCAGGCTACCCCTCCTCTGTCTTCCTCCTTGTTGCTGGTAAGCAGATTGAAATCTCGTTTTGTGCTGACTGTGCCTGGTTCCCCAAGATGGTGTGGGGAATTGTCTTTAATAGGATTTCCCCACGCTTTGCTCTTCGTGGGGTTCAGTCTCAGAACCGTCTGTGTCTGAGGGACTAATGGTGTAATGTAAAATAGCAGTATCATCACCATTTCTCACATTTGGTCCCACAGTTCTCTTTAAGATAGATTTCAAACCTCCATTATTACTGTCTTCATGTTTAGAATGCCAGTTGAACACGCTATGGTTCTTATAGTCATTTCCATCTCTTGTGAACTTTTTCGCTTTTGTTTCTTCAATTGCACGTCATCTCTAGTAACTTTATCAAAAAGCAATTTGTTATACTTTTCAAATTCAGAAGGCTCAGTTTAAGTTCTCAATAATACCTCTGCATCAGCGATGTCAGCAGTTAACTGTTCACGTGCAGGCTGAGTGTATTCTAGTATAAGTTCAATGTTTTCAAGTGAAGCTGCCTGCATATTGTTTTGCCATTTTCCCATAAACTCTGGATTATCAGTTCCATGTGACAGCTTCTGCAGAATATGCAGGCTGTGTGGCACCCTTTTAACATGTAGACAGGCTTCAATAGTGGTCTTGTGCCAATACATATGCCTACCTTTAAGGACCAGTTTCTCCAGATTACAAAAAATGGTTTTTGGCTTCTGGCTTATTCAAGTTCTCAGTATGTTCAGCCTCTCTGTGGAGTAAAGCATTCACATCTCCTGGTGTCACAAAGATTCTATCAGCAAACCCGCCGATTGGTATTCTCAAAGTCACGTTTGGCATCATCTGCTGTCTCCTCAAAGGGAGGAAGCAAGATGGCAGCAGAGCAAATCCTCCTCTGTTTTATTTGTTTGCATGCCCGTTTTAAGATTTTTGGAACTCGATTATTAAATTTGATGTGTGAGTTCTTGGCACATCTTAATATGATGGTGAGAACCTAAATTACTCTTGCTTGCTGTTAGGGTATTAGTTAGGGAATTTTAGCATAGGCAGGGCAGGGGAGTGGGGTAGCCTAGGCATTAAGTTTATTTATTTTTAAGAACAGGCTGCAGCTCACCCATCTTTTCTGAACTGTTTCCCCGAGGATATGGTTCCTGTGTGTTGATACTGGTGCCCATTCCTGGGCTTTCATCTCCTCCCAGCTGGATTACCATCATAGGGGCAGCATTACATCTTATGGGAAGGTGTCCCCTCAAGGTGAGGAGGGGCTGACTTAGAGGAATCTCTCCTTCCACCTGCGGTCTGTTGGTCTGGATGACAGAACTTTACAGTCTACTGTTAATGCGGTTGCCAACTTTTTGGAACTGTGCACCTTGCTGGTGCTTCTTTTCCTATGAGAGGGCCAGTGACATTTACCCTGATCCATTAAGCTGTTGGCTGCATCTCTGGGGTTTGTGGTCGCTGAGGGCGCTACCACTTCATTGACTCTGGGGTAAAGGGTAGACTGTCGGTCGATTGCCTGGCTGGTTCTGAGGAGCATTGTGTGGGACTTTTGGCTGCTTTGCCATCTTGAAAGGCCAGTCTGTGTTGCCTGGAGGATTTGTGTTCTGGGACTGGGACTTGGGACCCCATGGATTATTGATAAGGGGGACAGAAGATCTCCAGACTCTGTTAACATCCCTTGGGGTCCCAGTGGCTAGTGAGAGAAGTGTTGGGGCACCCATGGGAGTATGTCCTTGGTTGCATTTTGTACTGTTGGCCATAAATACCTGTTTACTAAGTGACTGGGTCAGTGAGAGGGCCCTTGCCTGAAAGTAGCTTTGGCATTGAACTGGCATCATTTTCAGATTCCTGTTTTATTTGTAATTTGAAATAATCCTGAGCATTTGGATGTTATTTATGAGCTGCATACTGCTCTCCTGATTTGTATTTAGACTTAATTGTGGGCTTCCTACTTCTTTGGGATGTGTGTGGGGTGGTGTTTTGGGTGTGGGTGTGGAATGTTTTAGTTAGTGAATGTGTATATGAGGTGTGCATGTTTAGGGTTGTTATTTTAGTGAATGTCTGTGGTGTGTGTGGTTGTATAGTGAGTATTGTGGTCCGCAACTTTTTATTTTATTTATTTATTGAGTTCTTGGATTATACCAGTGAGCAATTGCTCACTTATAGGTTCCATATCAGTCAGGCAGGATGTGTCTAGGAAAGGATAGAGGCCTGGGGCAGGCTAAAATAGTGTATGGGGCATCCCAGCTGCTCAATCTGCAGCCTTTTTCTGACCTCCAAGTTTCTTCCACCACAGCAAGATGCTGTCGGGAGGTTGGGATTAAGAGGAACCACATTGATCGTTTCTGGAGGGATGCCCCGTACACTCTGGTAGGAGGCAGGACTAAGGATGTTAGGTGCAGAAGACACTCTGGTCTTCAACCAGCCTCAGACAGAGGCCAGACATGGATGGTGCCCATCACAAGGGTTCCCACCAGACTGAGTGGACAGGCAGCCAGAGGGGCTGCACTGTCCACAAACCCCCTGAGGGCAGTGCTTTGTAGAGCCAGATCAATCAGAAACAAGACTGTAATTATAGTGGACTTGATTTCTTTGGTTGATTTAGCTTGTATTACGGAGACCTGGGTGGGTGACAATGCTGGCCTGGTTTTAGAAACTGCTGTCCTGCTTGAGTATACTGTAATGCACTGCCCCAGAGTGGAACACAGAGGCTGGGAGGGGTACCCATCTGTTTTAGATCCGAACGAGGCTTCACTTTGCACCCAGTGAGAACACTGGGTTCATTTGAATGTGTGGCCGTTCGTGGGGGTCTGGGCACAGGCTGCAGAATTCTCCTGATTTACTGCCCCACTGGAGCAGCAGGAGAATTCCTGCAGGAATAAGCCGCCTTTATTGTCAGTGAAACATTGGAGGCTCCCAGATGTTTAGTGCTGGGGGGACTTTAATGTTTGGGCTGACGATGAATCATCTCAGCTTGGTTATAACTTCCTCCAGATTATGTCTGTGGCAGAAATGGGAAGGAAAGAGTTAATAGTTTGGATTCTGTAGGTGCCTTATTTTTTTAGCAGTCTGAAAAAAATACACTCAGGCTAAAATCCTCTGTCCAGCAGCATCCAGCTTGTGGAATTCCTAGCTGCTAGATAAGAGCTGGGTCATAAATCTTGAGTGGACATCTCCACACACACAGACCTGCAGACACATGCACAGGGCAGTTTGAATGGAATGGATCATTCAAATACTGTATAAACTTAAGGTGAAAAGGGAATATAATTGGTCACTGATAGGTGTTCACTCTGATTGGGACAATTAAATACATACATGTTAGTTGGTTGGTGCATTCAAGGGGGAGAATATGAATGATCTATTCTCCAGAGAGTAAATAACCTTCTGAAAGACAGAGAAGGCTCTCTCTTGCTTTGGGAAGCTGGAAGGGGAAACATAAGTTTGGAGCCTACCTTGTAGCTATGCCCATGGGAGCTGGCAGTTAGAATAAGGTCCAGTGTCTCTTAGAAGGATAGGAAAGGGTAAGTTTAATGCTAGCATATTTCAGTAATAGCCTTCTTCTTTTGCCATCTGTTATTTAAAAATATTTGTTTACTTTTCCTGTATGAATGTTATTCTCTTGTGCTGTAAATATATGTCCTGTAAACGTTCAGTGCACTTTCTGTTAAGTAAAAAGTTATTTATTTGCTCAACAGTTGTGACAGTGATGTCATTTTTCTAAGGTAATACTTGGTTTCTACTGGCTGAGGTTAACTCTGAGTAGCATCCGCCACCCGAGAGAGACACACTACCAGACTTTAACTTGTGCAATTGCACATTTAATTATTCAAGTTTGTACACTTGAAAGAGGTGCCAGACGGACAGTCCAGCTGGTGGCAGCGAATACCCAAAGACAGGCACCTCTCTAAAAGCTGTTTCAACCCAGAGGGAGAGGTGGGTTGTCACATATTGGTTGGCAGTGGTGGGGTGATGATAGCGGACTGCGTAGCACACTGAGATACAGAGTTTGCCAGTGGAACAGTTACCTCAGCATTGCAAAACAGGACATATAAGGGAAAACATCTCTACAACAGTTTTATTTGTTTCTAGTTAGCACATTATAGTGTAGCAGTAGAGAATGAGCTCCATGGAGTACGACTCACTTACTGTGCCACAGCTTTTTGAAAGATGCCAGGAAAAGGGGATTCAGCCTGAAGGTCTAAAACACAAGAAAAAGGCAGACCTCATAGCTGCCCTCTTGGCACATGATCTGAAGCAGACAGTCACTGGGGGTGAGCCAGGAACTGAGGCAGCAGACCCCCCAAATCAGCTTGAGGCACTGCGACTGCAGCTGTTGCTGAAAGAAAGGGCACTGGAGGTGAAAAGACTGGATGCTGAAGCAGAAACAAGAAGGTTGGATGCAGAAACAAAAAGATCAGAAGCTGAAACAAAAAGATGGGAAGCAGAGACAAGAAGACAAAAAGCAGAGGAAAAACTGGCAGAAAAAAGACTGGCAGACAGAGAGAAAGAATGACAGCATGAACTCCAAAGACAGCAGCACAAAAAGGAGATGATGACCCTGCGCAGCCGGCAAATCGTGAGTAATGGTGGAGTGAGTTTACCTCATGAAGCCAAAATGAATTCTAAATTGTTCCCTCAGTTTAAAAAGGGAGATGACCTTCATTTATTTTTAAGGTCATTTGTGAGAGTATGTGACCAATTAACATTGATTAAGGCTTCCTGGTCAACTTATCTTACACCCTTACTTAAGGGGCGAGCTTTGCATGCATTTGCTAAAATGAGTAATGAAGACTATGCTGATTATGATAAAGTTAAAACAGTGTTGTTGAAACATTTTGAATTAACTCCTGAGGCTTATAGAAGGAAATTTAGGGAGTTAAAGAAAACCGCAGAAGACAGTTATGCAGAACTGCAGGTTCAACTGCGTACTTACCTTGATAGATGGATGGAGGGGGCTGAAGCAACCACTGTGAAACTGATTAAAGATGTATTGGTGAGAGAACAATTCCTTAAAATTGTACCTGAGGACATGCATATATGGCTCTTATACAGGGCATACGCCTCTTCAACAGAGGTGGCAGGAAGCACTGATGTGTATCTGTCTAGCCGGCCATACACACAGCATAAGTCTTATGATGGGGGGGCAGCACATTGCTATAAGGGATCCCATGGGGGGCAGCCCAAAGGAAACCAGCCTGCACCTGAGCCGAAAGTAGAGCCCTCTGGTTCTAAGGGGACTCAAGAAATAGGACCTAAGAAAAGTCATATTTGCAAGCAAGTGGGACACTTGAGATATAACTGCCCTCAGAAACTGGTTAAGGGGCAGAGGTATGATGTAGGGGGTGATCAAAAGAGCATTGGTGTGTTTGTAGGGTGTGTCCAGTTGGAAGAACCACTCTCCTCTGATGAGAATCTGCATGCCAGTACAGTTAACGGAATAGTAACACATGGACTGTGGGACACAGGTGCTGACGTCTCCCTGGTAAAGCAGGATCTCATTCAGGCAGAGCAGATGGTACCTGGGAAATACTCCAGGGTCCAGACACTCACAGGGTCACCAGTCCAATTACCACTGGCTAGAGTCTTCCTGAGCTGGGAAGGGGGCCATGAAGAAAAGGAGGTGGGAGTTGTAGAGGACCTACCTGTAAATATGATTGTGGGGAAGGATTTGAACCCCAGGAAAAAACTGGTGCATGTTGTAACTTGTAGTCAGGCACAAGGGCAAGCTTCTGAGGGTGAAGAGGGGGTGACTCTGGGTGGTCCAGCCACACCCACAGCAGCTGAGAAAGTGTCTAGCACAGGGAAGGGGCTGGCTAGAAGCAGCAGTCCAGAACCCCAATCACAAATAGAGGAGCCCATAGGACTTTCTTTGGAAGGGGCACTGGGAGGGGTCAGACGAGGGCTGCACAGCAAACTGACCCTACCCTGGAAAAAATGAGGGAAATAGCTCATAGGGCTCAGCATTCTCAGGGGGGTAAAGAGTCCATTTACTGGGACAATGGGCTGTTGTGCAGAGAATGTACAACAGAGAAAGGGCTAGATGGTGAAGTACTCCAGCAGCTGGTAGTTCCTAAGGTTCATCATCAGCAGTTTTTGGCCCTCACCTATGATATCCCTTTTTCAGGGCATTTGGGGGTGAGGTGCTAGAAAAAGCATCTAGCCAACAATTTCTTCTAGCCTGGTATTGGCAAGGATGTGGCAAATTATTGTAGGACTTGTTCACAGTGCCTGCGGGTGGGGAAAATGGGGGACAAGGCTAAGGCAGCTTTGGTGCCCCTGCTCATTACTGATGAACCCTTCAAGAGGATAGCTGTGGACATAGTGGGGCCTTTGAGCACCCCAAGTTGCACTGGCAAGTGGTATATCCTGGTAGTTGTTGACTATGCCACCAGATACCCAGAGGCAGTGGCCCTAACATCCTCTGAGGCAGAACCAGTGGCAGATGCACTGTTGGGAATATTTAGCAGGGTGGGCTTTCCCCAGGAGATACTGTCAGACAGGGGTGCCAATTTTAAGTCAGGGTTAATGAGTAGTTTATGGGAGAAGTGTGGGGTGAAGCAGCTCAAAACATCCCCATACCATCCCCAAGCTAATGGTCTAGTGGAGCGATTTAATTCAACCCTTACGACCATGCTAAGGACTTTTTGCTGACCAGCATAAGAGGGACTGGGACAAATATTTACTTCATCTCCTATTTGCATACAGGAAAGTCCCACAGGAGTCCACAGGGTTCTCACCTTTCGAGCTCCTGTTTGGTCATAGGGTGCGGGGGCCCCTTGATTTGATTCGGGATGAATGGGAGGGGGACCATGCCTCCCAAGGGGAGTCTGTTGTGGAGTATGTCCTGAACTTCAGGACCCACCTTAGGGAGCTCATGGGGTTTGCTCAGGAGCACCTGGCCACTGCACAATGGTGGCAGAAAGTCTGGTATGACCGTGGGGCCCAAGCCAGAGAATATGAGGTGGGACAGTGAGTGATGGCACTCATCCCTGTCTGACAGAATAAATTACAGGCAGCATGGGAGGGGCCATTCTCCGCTGTCCAAAACGTTAGTGATGTCAATTACATGATAGAGCTACCGGACAGGAGATGCAAATGAAAGGTGTATCATGTTAACATGCTGAAGCCCTACTATGACAGGGAGAAAATGGTCCTCGCTGTATGCAGCGCCCCAGAGGAAGAAACTGAGATGGATTCACTGGTGGACTTACTTGGGGAGCCCAGGGTTGCATCCTCTGTGGACAACCTTATCCTTTTGGAACAACTGATGCCAGCCCAGGTGCAAGAAATTAGGGGTGTACTGAGAGAATTTGCAGACATGTTCCCAGGGAAACTGGGGTACACCACAATGGCAGAGCACCATGTGGATGCAGGGACCCAGGTTCCTCTGAAACAGTTCCCTTACAGGGTAATAATAATAATAATAATAATAACTTTATTTTGAATGCGCCTTTCCAATATTAAGAAGCAGTACACAATTAAAATGGTTGAAACAGTACTACATCATTATAAAACATAAAATCATTATGGTCTACCATCTTCGCTACCATCACCATATGCCTCATTCCATAAATAAGTTTTTAATGCTTGTTTAAAGCCCCCCACAGTCATGCACTCCCTAATCTAACTGGGTAGAGAATTCCAGAGGGTTGGTGCCACGAACATAAAGGCCCGGGCCCCAGAAGATTTTAAACACACCCACGGAATTTCTAGCAACCCCTCATTGGCCGAGCGTAGTTGTTGCTCCGTGGTGTAAGGAACCAGAAGCTCTTTCATGTAGTCAGGGCCCAGTCCATGTAGGGCTTTATAAGTCAGTAATCCAACTTTGAAGGTGATCCTCCACTGAACTGGCAGCCAGTGCAGCTCCTGCAGCACTGGTGTGATGTGGGAAGATCAAGGAGTCCCCATCAACAACTGGGCTGCGGAGTTCTGCACTAGCTGCAAGCGGTGGATATCAACCCCAGGAAGCCTGAAGTAAAGGGACTTGCAATAGTCCAAACGCAAGATCACAAAGGTGTGGATCAACACAGCCAGATCCCCAGATGGAACAAGGTGCTTGATTCTAGCGATGTTCCTCAGATGATAAAAGGATAACTTAATGACGGGCGACACCTGCAAACGTAGTTTCAGCCCATCGTCAAGAATCACCCCAAGATCTTGCACCTGTTCAGAGATAGGGAGCTTGGCATTCCCAAGGAATAAACCTGTGGAATGATTTGCTCCCCGCCCCCCTATCCGGTGACCTGGATCCACAACCATCACCTCTGTCTTCCCTGGGTTCAACTTCAACCAGCTAGTCCTCATCCAACCTTAGATCTCGATGAGGCAATAATTAAATGCTGAGAGTGCTCCATCTTGGTCTGGTGCAAAAGACAGGTAGAGCTGGGTAGCATTGGCATAGCAATGAAACTTCAGCCCATACTGTCTTACAATGTCTCTGAGGGGAAGCATGTACACCGCAAACAACACGGATGACAGCACTGAGCCCTGAGGCACCCCACAGGACAGGGAGATAGGGTCGGAGGAAAAAAACCCCGACACTACCCTCTGCATTCTACCAGTGAGGAATGAAGTAAACCATCTGTGGACCAAACCAGAGAGCCCACAGATGACTCTCAGGTGCTCGAGCAGAACCCCATGGTCCACGGTGTCAAACGCTGATGACAGATCAAGCAGAACCAAAATGGACAATTTTTTCTGGTCTCTCGCCATCAGGAGATCATTGAACACCTGAACCAGTGCAGTCTTGGTACTGTGCCTCTTTCAGAAACCAGATTGGAGAGGTTCGAAGATACTATGGATGGCCATATGGTTCTCCAACTGAGCAGCCACTACTTTCTCAATCACCTTCCCCACAAAGGGAAGGTTAGAGATTGGCCTGTAGTTAGCGAGAGAGTCTGGGTCCAAAGAAGCCTTCTTCAACAAAGGTGTCACCACTGTCTCCTTCAAGGAGCAGGGGTACTCACCAGAGTCAAGGGAGCACCAGACTATCTGCGCCAGAACCAGGCCGATAACATCACCACAGCCCATTATTAAGGATGTAGGACCTGGATCTAAACTACAGCTTGTAGTACACATACCCTGGACAATCCTCATAACAGCCCCGATTTCCGGCCATTCGAAGGAACTCCAGGAAGGAAGAGGGATAGTGACCAAGTGCTGTTTCACGGCAACTCACATAGAAAACACTGCATGGGTCTCCGTCCTGATGTCGGCCACCTTATCTGCAAAGAACCGTGCAAGCTCATCACACTGCACTTGTGAAAAAGCTCTATGAACTTGTAGACAGGCTGGGTTGCACAGCCTGTCCACAGTTTGAAAGAGCTGAGTTGGTCGGTTCTGAGATGCAGCAATTTCCCCGGACAGGAATTCTGCCTTCTTACTGGAAATTGCTGACTGATAGAGTCTATAATGCTCTAGCAGTCTAAGATGGTCAGCATCTAAGCAGGATCTCCGCCAGCACCACTCTAACCAGCATCCTCGTTGCTCCATCTCCCTCAGGTCCCCATCAAACTATGGGGGCCGAGGGTGAAGTGAGAGAGGATGCACACGGACTGAAGCAATGGAATCCAGTGCTGAGGTAATGGTGTTATTATATGCCAGAACCAAAACCTCCAGATTCCTGCTCGCCACAGGAAATTGTGATAGATCAAGTACCGCAGTTAGACCATCAGGAGTCAAATCTCATAAAGGGCGGTACTTGATCATCTCCACAGGGGCTGGCCTACAAAGAGGGGTGCAAAAATTGAATCACACAGTGTAATGGTCTGACCATCTGACGGGTTCCACCCCTACGTCAGAGGCCTCCATCCCCAGGAGGAAAACCTGGTCAAGAGAATGGCCATGTTTATGAGTGGCAGAGGTAACCACCTGTGTGAGGCCCAATGAATTCATCAATTGGAAAAAGTGTTGTCCAGGCATTGAAGTCAGCCAGAACCATCAGCCTGGGTGACTCAAACATGAGGTCGACCACGAAGTCCGCCACTTCCTTAAGGAATAGCTTCTCGTCCCCGGGTGGACGGTAGACGAGAGCCAACCTATAGCCCCCACCTGCCATTATGACACATTCAAATGATCTGGTCTCCTCAACTGGGACACTTGTGAGACCCAATTCGGTCTTAAAACAGACCGCAACCCCTCCTCCCCTGCGGTCCAATCTTGGTCGGTGTATCACCGAATACCCAGCCAGAACCACCGCCTCAAGTACAGGGCCAGCATTACCATCCAGCCAGGTTTCGGTGATGCACACCAGATCCGCTGTACCCACCATGTCCGCAACAATGGCAGTCTTGTTCACAACAGATCTGGCATTGCATAACACCGCCCGAGTTGGACAGAACTCCTAGGTTGCCCCAGCCACCTGCCCGCCATCAATGGAGGTGCCCTTGGGTATGGGGACCAAACAAGGAAACCCATGTTCTAGTCTCCATTTTGCCCCAGGGCATCTTCTGGGCTTAACTACCCCAATGCGAGAACCGCGCTCCTCCACCCTCTGCTGTTCACACCCCCACCCCTCCTCACCCTCCTGTGGGCAATACTCAAAGCCCGGCAGCGTTGGTAGGTGGAAAAAAGCAATGGTGGGGAAAAGAAAGGGCAGAGGGCATGAAGCGTGGAGGGTGAATAGCGCATGACCTGGGGGGCAAAACAATGATGCATATCCCGAACCCTGGACATGGCACGGGAAAGGCCAAAATACTTCCAATCTAGCTTAAGAACACAAATCTATACAAACAAAAATCTAAATAAATAAAATAAACAACTAAAACTAAAAAGAAAACTAAACAGGATGTTAAGTCACCATCAGTCACGCATCATACCTGAGCATGTTAAGCAGACTGTGAAAGAGGATCTCAAGGAGATGCTGGAACTTGGAGTAATCCAGGAATCTAGTAGTCCCTGGGCATCACCCGTGGTACTGATCCCCAAAAGGGATGGCACCACATGATTCTGCATTGATTACTGGAGGCTTAATAGCTGCATGGAGTCTGATGCCTATCCCATACCCAGAACAGACGAGACCTTGGAGCGACTGGGAGGACCCAAGTATTTGACCACAACAGACCCAACAAAGGGCTATTGGCAGGTACCTCTGACCCCTGTGGCTAGGGAAAGATCAGCTTTTGTTACTCCATTTGGTTTATACGAATTTAAGGTAATGTCATTTGGAATGAAGAATGCACCAGCAACTTTCAACGGCTTGTGGATTGCATTCTGTCTGGGGTAGGTGAGTTTACACTGGCTTATATGGATGATATAGCCATATACAGCCAGACCTGGGATGGACACATCAGGAATGTGTGGGATGTGTTCTACAGGTTAAAGAAGGCAGGTCTGACAGTCAAGGCAGAGAAGTGCCTGATAGGTATGGCAGAAGTGTCCTACCTTGGGCACTGGGTGGGTAGTAGACATATCTGCCTGGAGCCTGTCAAGGTTGATGCCATCCTAGCCTGGCCTACTCCTACCACAAAGAAACAGGTCAGGGCATTTCTATAGACAGCAGGGTACTACCAAAGGTTTGTTCCTCGCTATAGTGATCTGGCCAAGCCCCTGACAGACCTAACCAAGAAGGGAAAGCCAGATACAGTGAAGTGGTCAGAAGGCTGTGAGGTAACTTTTCAGGAGCTAAAGAAGGCCTTAAGTGGCCCAGCTGTATTGGCTAGCTCCAATTATAGTTTAAAGTTTATGGTCCATGTGGATGCCTTAGATCATGGGCTGGAGGCTGTGCTGAGCCAAGTTACCCAGCAGGGGGAGGAGCACCCAGTTGTGTACCTCAGCCGGAGGCTTTTGCCCAGAGAGGAGGCATACGCCACAATTGAAAAGGAATGCTTGGGAACAGTGTGAGCCCTTCAGAAGCTGCATCCTCACCTATATAGGAGAGAATTTACTGTGGTCACAGATCATAATCCCCTGATTTGGCTTCATAGGTCAAGTTGGCAAAATGGAAAACTACTATGTTGGAGTTTGGTACTGCAGGCATACAACATGACCATCCAGCATCGCAGTGGCAAACAAAATGCAAATGTGGATGGGCTATTTAGACAGGGCTAATGGCCTGGCTGGATACTTTTGGGCACTTCCCAGTAATTGCAGGAATGGCTGTGTCACTTGGGGTGGCCCAAGGGACACGTCTTCATTATCTGAGGGGGGGGAGATGTGACAGAAATGGGAAGGAAAGAGTTAATGGTTTGGATTCTGTAGGTACCTTATTTTTTTAGAGGTTTGAAAAAATATACTCAGGCTAAAATCCTCTGTCCAGCAGCATCCAGCCTGTGGAATTCCTAGCTGCTAGATAAGAGCTGGGTCATAAATCTCGAGTGTACATCTCCACACACACACAGACCTGCAGACACATACACAGGGCAGTTTGAATTGATTGGATCATTCAAATATAAACTTAAGGTGAAAAGGGAATATAATTGGTCACTGACAGGTGTTCACTCTGATTGGGACAATTAAATACATACATATTAGTCGGTTGGTGCATTCAAAGGGATAATAGGAATGACCTATTCTCCAGAGAGTATATAACCTTCTGAAAGACATAGAAGGCTCTCTCTTGCTTTGGGAAGCTGGAAGGGGAAACATAAGTTTGGAGTCTACCTTGTAGCTATGTCTGTGGGAGCTGGCAGATAGAATAGGGTTCAGTGTCTCTTAGAAGGATGGGAAAGGGTAGGTTTAGTGCTAGCATATTTCAGTAATAGCCCTCTTCTTTTGCCATCTGTTATTTAAAAACATTTGTTTACTCTTCCTGTATGAGTGTTATTCTTTTGTGCTGTAAATATATATCCTGTAAATGTTCAGTGCACTTTCTCTTAAGTAAAAAGCTATTTATTTGCTCAACAGTTGTGACTGCGATGTCATTTTTCTAAAATAATAGTTGGTTTCCACTGGTTGAGGTAAACTCTGTGTAGCATCCGCCACCTGAGAGAGAGACACACTACCAGACTTTAACTTGTGCAATTGCACATTTAATTATTCAAGTTTGTACACTTGAAAGAGGTGCTGGAAGGAAAGTCCGGCTGGTGGCAGCGAATACCCGAGGACAGACACCTCTCTAAAAGCTGTTTCAGCCCAGAGGGAGAGGTGGGTTGTCACAATGTCATCTCTGGGCCTGTCAAAAGAAGTTTCCTCCATGACCCACCAGGGCTGCCACATGTTGGACCTGGTGTTCTCTCTGAGGCTTGAGATAAATTATCTCAAGACTGATCGGGTTGTTTGCTTCAATCATTGCAGAGTGGAGTACCAGTTCAGGCCTCCCCCGAGAGCCCTCCCCCTGTGGAGATGGTTAGCTATCACCCTTTGAGGGGTTTGACCCCCAAGGGTTTTCTGGCAATGGTTGATCTATCTAGTGTGGACAGTGCATGCGTTGGGGGTACGTGCGCTGTAGTTGCAGCCTATAATAAGGTGTTAATTGATGTGCTCGACTCCCTCACACCAGTTCATGTACAATCCAAATCTTCTCACTTGAGATTCCTTTGGTTTGATGTGGAGCTCAAGGCGATGAAGATTGTGGGTCGGAGATTAGAGCACTGCTGGCAGAAGACCAGGCTGGAGGTGGACAAAGTGGCCCGGTGTGTACACTATGGTGTGTACAAGGGGGCAATCAACCATAAGAAGGCAGAGAGGCAGAGCTCCTGTCCAGGGAGATTGCCACTGGGAGGAACCAACCAACTGTGCTTTTTCGGACTGCGGACAGGCTTCTTCATCCAGCCTGTCTACAGCCGAAAAAAGCTTTTTCAGATGCTTTATGCAAAGAGTTTGCTCAGTTCTTCTTGGATAGGGTATCTGCGATCTGGCAAGGAATTGTGCCAGTGAGCCACACCATGGAAGACAGTGGTCACCATGGGCATCCAGAGTTCATTCTGCTTTGTTGGGATGAGTTTAGACTGGTGGAGGTGGCTAAGATCATTGGGGTGGCTTCTCAGCTGAGGCACATGCTTTGTGAACTGGACCCAGTACCAACACCTTTATTTGAGGGGATGTGTTGACTCCATTGGCCCAGTGTTTGCCTTGATAGTCTGGTGTTCTTTATTGGATTGGATCTTGCCCAATGTCTTGAATGAGGCATTGGTGAGACCCTTTCTAAAGAAACCATCTTTAGACCCGGATGTTAAGCCGAATTGCCATCCCATCTCCAATCTTCAATCTTGGGTAAGATTGTAGAGAAGGTTGTGGCACTTCAGCTTGAGGAACACTTTATGGCCTATGATCTATATGAACCATTCCAATCTTGGTTTTGTGTGAGACACAACACTGAAACTGCATTCAGGTACATAATGACCTCCTTACAGCGAGAGATCGAGAGGATGGGACAATTCTTGTTCTCCTTGATCTCTCCTCAGCATTTGACATGGTGGACCATTGTGTGTTGCTCAACCACCTAAGGGAATTCTGTGGACTTGCTGGCACTGTTATCCGCTGGTTTGAGTCTTTTCTCACCAACATTAGGCAAAGGATAGTGATGGAGAATTTCTTCTCCTCCCCCCCAGCCTCCTGTCATGAGGAGTACCCCAGGGTTCGGTCTTTTCACCGATGTTGTTCGTTGTGTACATGCTGCCCCTGGGAGAGCTCATTAGGAAGTACAGCTTGGGTTTTTATTGATATGCAGATGATACCCAGCCATATCTTTCCTTTGACCCAGGACATCCAACACTGTGGAGGTGCTAAACACCTGCCTTGCTGAGATCAATGATTGGATGGCTTCCAGCTGGCTGTGACTCAGTCCCGATAAGATGGAGGTGCTGGTGGTGGAGTCAAACAGAGGGTATGATAGGATGGCCTCTGGTGCAGAGACAGCACTTTTCATTGGATCTGTACCATTGAAGGTCTTCTCTGGGGTGTGGAATCTTGGCATTATTCTTGACAGTGGATTGATGCTTGAATCTCAGGTGTCATCTGTTGTCCGTACCAGTTTTTACCATATGAGGAATTTTGCCAGGATTAAGCCCCTAGTTCCGCCCCTGGGCCTCCTCACATTGGTGCATGCCTTTGTGATGTCTAGACTTGACTACCGTAATACGCTTTCTCTCGGGGTCTCTGGAGGTACCCTCTGCCAGCTGTAACTGGTGCAGAACATAGCTGCCAAGTTGTTGATGGGGCAGTCTAGGCACTGCCATGTCACCCTGGTGCTGCGTGAACTGCACTGGTTGCCAGTCAGGTGGAGGGTCCTCTTTAAGGTGGGTTTACTCACCTTTAAGGCCCTACATGACCTGGGCCCTGGCTATCTAGAGGACCTTCTAATACGTGCTGTCTCGGGCTACTCCTTCTGCTCCTCCTCCTCCAGGGGCCTCCTTGCGATTCCCAGGTCGAGGTTGAAAACTGCCGGCCACAGAGCATTTAGTGCCGCTGGCCCCATCCTGTGGAATTTGCTACCTCCAGCTATAAGAGATGCCCCATCAGTAGAGGTATTTAAAGCCCGCCTCAAGGCCTTTCTGTAGAATCAGACCTTCCCAGACTTCATTTTATGAGCTTCCTGACCTGACTGTCTGAGATTATTTTTGTCCCTGGCCTTTTTAGCTATTTATTTATTAGTTATCTCAGTGATTTTGATGTATTTATTTAATTGTGCTGATTTAATGTGTAGTACTTATTATGAGGTTGTATTGTGGGTTTTGTTTTTTGTTATTGTTTTATTTATTGTACAGCACCCAGAGCCTCCGGGAAGGGCGTCTGTTAAATAAAATTTGCCTTGCCTACTGATTGGCCATTCTTGATCAGCTGGTTGCACTCCTCATTCTGGCAACCCGGAACTGTGTTCAACGGCCAAAAATCGAGGACTTAAGAGAAAAACTACTTGTTGTATAAAATGCAAGCTGTGTGGCACAAATTCATTACGTAGATGAAGCAATTAAATCCATCACCTATTGTCGAAGGTGTCTATTTTTATGCCCCTCACTGTTGTGTGGGCAACCTGTGCTCTATAGTTAAAAGTGAAACGGAAGAGGAATGCAGCACCAGGAAAACAAGCAATGGTGCTATAAAAACAACTCAAGCACAAAATAGAAATATATACAGCACCTGTTGCAATGGACACAATTCAGGACACGCTTGTAGTAATAGCTATAAGTGTCCTTTATTCCAATTGTTATCACATAGAATCAAAATACAGAGACCTTTTAGTTTCTGTTCTCAGAACTACCATTTCACGGAGATTCAATTTCCTCAAAAAGGAATTGACACTCCTTATAGACAGTATATTCCCAAGGTATGTTGGCACTTGGCTCAGCACACTATTATAAGCTAAAACAAACTTTGAGATCCACCCTAGCCTTTGATTAAGATTATAATGGTGGATATCCCTAGGGCACTTGAGAATCTGTCTGGCAAGGCGATTCCACAAGACCTCAAGTTTTTGTAGATTGTCATTTGTGACATAAAGTATCTTCATAATTATGTAATGGGAACACCTGTTGCTGAGGCATTTTTTCTTAATTGTTTCAGACTCAAACAGTTCTAGTTTCTGTACAAGAGCCCAACCCTCTTACTCACCTGCATAATCAGTTTATCCACGTGCTTATTTCCTGACCCTGAAGGATCTAACCAGAATCCTAAGTACTTACAGGTATCTTCACATTCCAAGTAATGTCCCATTTACATCCCTTACGCATAAGTTTATGCTATGATTCAGTTTCGTTGTAAAGAGCATAAGCTTGCTTTGACATAAGTTCAGTTTCAGTTTTGAGTTGTTAAAAAAGGCCTGTAACCCATCCAAATTTCGCTGAAGCTTATCATGAACCTCCATAACTGAGGGGCTAGAAGTGCAAACTACTGTATCGTTCACATATAGATGGTATTCTGAGTTGCCTACACTAACTTCCAAACCTCTCAAATAAATCAAAAATAGGAGCAGCCCCAGGACCTAGCCCTGGGATACCCCTCTCGAGACAAACAGCGGAGATGACTGAATTCCATTTACCATAGTTGTGTGTTTTTTCTGGTACAAGTATGATCAGAACCAGTTAAATTCCTCCTAAAGGAGGTGACTCCTCCTTTCCTGGCAATTTTCACCCAATCTCTCTCTCCTTCCAACCTTATCCAAACTTCAAGAACACATAGTTCTATCTCAACTCTCTCCTTTCCTTTACCCTTCCTCCTTTTTCCCTCCCTTCCAGTCTGGTTTTCACAAATATCACTCTACCACTTCCTCTCTCCTCAGACTCCATTCTGGCATGGAACAAGGTCTCCTCACTGCCGCCATCTTTGTTGATCTAGCGAAAGCTTTCAACAGTGTCTCCCACCCTCTTCCCCTGGACAAACTAAAATCAGTGGGTCTATCTGACTCCTCAACCAGGTGGTTCAACTCCTACTTTGTAGGTAGATCTCAATCAGTGAGAACTGGAGACCCCCCCACCCATACACACTGGCATTCCCCAAGGTTCCATCTTTAGCCCTTTGCTTTTCTCCATATTCCTGAATGACCTCCCTTCAGCATGCTCCTCTGCATCCATCCACATGTACGCAGATGACACAGTCCAGTTTTCCTTTGGTTCTTCTTCATCAGAGTTAACATCCAGGCTTTAACTTGATTTCAACACCATCCAGAAATGATTCGAGGCTAATCACCTATCTCTTAATGCTGAGAAAATGGTATCCCATGTGTTTCGGCACACAGCAGAGGCTTTCTAGATTCCCTTCACTCTCCACCTTCCTCACCCCCGATGGGGAAAAAATTGGCGATGTACCTTCATTTAAGTATCTTGGTGTCTGGCTTGACTGCCACCTTGGTTTTTCACAGCACATAAATGCCATGAACAAAAAACTCCACCCTAAGCTCGGTGCACTTTATAGGAACAAAAGCTTTATCCCTATATCTGCCTGCCAGGACATCATAATAAAATAATAATAATAAAGCTTTATTTTTATGGCATCTTTCCAAAATCAAGGCGCCTCACAATTTTAAAAACGTATCAGGTATCACACAACTTAAATTAAGTAAAACAATACACATTTAAATTTAAAAACAAATAAATCAGTCACTGAATGCTTGGTGCCATAGATGTTTTCTTAAGGCTTTTTTAAATCCCTCCACAGTTGCGCACTCACATAACTGATGGGGTAGAGAATTCCAAAGGGATGGGGCCACTTGCATAATTGCCCGGGCCCCAGATGATTTTAAACACACTCTTGGGATCTCTAGCAACACTTCGCCAGCTGAGTGAAGAGATCGCCTGGGGCGGTAGGGAACCAGAAGCTCTTTCAGGTAGTCAGGACCCTGTCCATGTAGGGCTTTATAAGTCAGAAGAAAGACTTTAAAGGTGATCCGCCATTGTACTGGCAGCCAGAGCAGACCGTGCAGCACTGGGGAAATATGGCAGGACCGAGAGGTTCCTGTCAAAAGCTGTGATGCCGCATTCTGCACTAGCTGCAAATGGCAGATTTCCACCCCAGAAAGCACTAGGTAGAGGGAGTTTCACTAATCCAAGCACGAGGACACAAAGGCGTGAACCAATGTAGGAAGATCACTGGATGGAACAAGGTGCTTAATCCTGGAGATATTCCTTAGGTGGTAAAAAGAGGTCTTGATGATGGCTGACACCTGCGCATGCAGCATCAGCCCTTCATCAAAGATTACCCCCTGGTTTTGCACCCATTCAGAGGCCGGGAGTGATAGACCCCCAAGAAAAAGCCCCAAGGGTGAACCTGCCCCCAACCCTACTATCCTGTGTTCTGGGTCCACAAGCAGCATTTCAGTTTTTCCCCCCCGAGTTCAACTTCAACAAGCTCAAATCCATCCACTCCTGGATTTCTGTGAGGCAGTTATTAAAAACTGAGAGATCTCCATCCTGGTCGGGTGCAAAAAAAAGATAGAGCTGGGTATCATCATTATAGCAATGACACCTCAGCCCATACCTCCTTACAATGTCTCTGAGGGGCAGCATGTACACTGCAAACAACATGGGGGACAACACCAATCCTTGAGGAACCACACATGACAGAGGGATTGGGACCAAGGAATAAAGCCCAGACACTACCGCCTGAGTTCTTCCGGTGAGGTAAGATGTAAACCATCTGAGGACTGTACCTGACAAGCCACAGATGAACCTCAGATGACTGAGAAGAACCCCATGGTCCACAGTGTCAAACACTGAAGAGAGATCTAGAAGAACCAAGATAGAATGTTTTTTCTGATCTCTCACCATCAGGAGCTCATTGAGCCCCTGAACCAGCGCTGCCTCAGTGCTATACCTCTTTCAAAAACAGGAATGGAGAGGTTCATAGATGTCATGGATAGTTAAATGGTTCTCCAGCTGTATGGTTAGTAGGAGCACCAAACTATCCATGCAAGGACCGGACCGATGGTATCAGTACAACCCAAAATAAGGGAAGTTGGTCCTGGATCCAAACTACATCACATAGAACACATACTCTGGACAATCCTCATGACATCCATGAACTCTGGGTGGTTGAAGGCACTCCAGGAAAGCTGAAGGCCAGTGACCAAGTGCTGATCAAAAACAGCTCCCATAGAGTGTGCCGGTTGGAGACCTGCCCTGATGTCAGCCACCTTAGTCACAAAGCATCGAGCAAGTTCAATGCATTCTATTTGTGAAAACACTTTCTGGACTTGCAGACAGGCTGGGTTGCACAGTCTGTCCACAATTTGTAAAAGCTGACCTGGTTGATTTTGAGCAGCCGCAATCTTCCCGGACAGGAACACTGCCTTCTTACAGGTGATTGCAGATTGATAGGCTTGATAATGATCCATCAATCTAAGGTGGTCAGCATCAAGTTCAGATCTCCACCAGCAATGCTCTAACCTTTGACCTAATAGCCACATCTCCCTCGAGGTCCCATCAAACCATGGGGACTGAGGGTGAAGGGAGAGAGGATGAACACGGAGTGGAGCAACAACATCCAGAGCTGCCGAAATGACCATATTATAGGCCACCATGAGATCCTCTGGGTCACTGTTTGCCACCAGAATAATCGATAGGTTAAGTACCGCCATTAGGCCTTTAGAACTAACATCTTATAAAGGGCGATACTTGACCATCTCCACAGGGGTAGGCCTTCGAGGGGGGGCACTGAAATTGAACCCCATGGTGTAATGATCAGACCATCTGACTGGTTCCACCCCCAGATCTGAGGCTTTGATCCCCAGGAGGAAGACTAAGTCAAGTGAATGACCATGTTTATGGGTAGCATTGGTAACTATCTGCATAAGGCTCAGAGATGTCACAAACTGGAGGAAGTGTTGTCCAAATTGTGAGAGTTCATCATTGACCCTGGCTTTAAATTCACCCAGGACAATCAACCATCATCACTAAAATGATCCTCTCCATTTTTGATTATGGTGTCTTAGTCTATGGTGCTGCACCTAAATCCACCCTGGCCAGACTGAATGCCCTCTTCCACTCCTTTTGCCATTTTGTCTTGGCCTGTCCCCCCCCCCCGGACTGACCACTGTTCTCTGTACATTGATCTCTCCCTCCCTTCTTTGAATGACTGCCATCTCATCCACTGTGCCTCCTTTATTTCTAAATTCTGGTTGGTTTCATTCCCTCCTTACCTCAGCTCTGTCCTCTCCCCTCCACTCCCCTCCATGCACTCTCTCCGTAACTCAGGTTGTCATTCTTTTTTGTTCCCCTCTTGCAAATCCATTGCTGGTCAGTCTGGTTTCTCCTTCTGCCTTCCTAATATTAGGAACTTCCTTCCATTGGCAATGCACTCTGCCATCTCCAAATACTCTCTTTCCTCTCTTCTCCAAGGCCATACTGCCCCCTTCTGTAAATGCCCTCAGCCCCATAGCCCTACATTTCTCCTTATCTATTCCAACCGTTATTCTTCTCTCCACCCCACCTCATCCCTCCCTTCCTCTCCTTTCCCCCTCCACCACTTCCTCCCACTCCCTTACTTCTTTCTCACTTACTCCCACCCCAGTAATCACTTTTTCTACCCCTTCCTAATCCTCAACACTCTTTTCTTCCATCCAACCCACCACAATCTGTTCTCTTCTTCTCTCTCTTTTACTCCCATCATTACTTTACCTTTTCACCTCCCCTCTAGCCGCTCTCTCTCTCACTCACCCTCTTCTACTTTCTCTCTCCTACCCTTTCCTATATTTCTGACGTTACTTTCTTGTGTGTGCCAGGTACTTCACACTTCTGATGTCTAACCTGCATTATTATTTGGCCTAGTAATGTATATTATTATACATACAGTACAAGTCACATTAAACTGTTCCTCCAATTAGTTGCTTTAGCATTTCTAACTGAGTTGCATAAGTGTTGCTAGATCCAGTCCAAAGCTCTGCACAATCTGTTCCTTAAGAGTTATAAGGCAGTTTTGCACTGCATTGTGGCTAGGTTTTATATACATTTCAACTGAGTTGCAAAAGCATTTTACAAACATTGCTCTTGAGCTGGTTAAGCACTGAAAAACAATACAGTATTAGTTTCCAGTGCATTACTAAATGTAAAAAACAATGCTAAACCAACTAATTGATGGGACAGTTTAGTGTGACTTGTACTGTACTCTGCATTGTTGTATTGTTATTACTTTGCTTCTACTTGTTTGTACTTATCCCTTCCCCCCTCCCCCAGAATGCATCTGGAAACGAGCTTCACTGCTCAGTATGTCTTTCCTGATAAATCTCTTTTAATTAATTAATTAATTAATTAATTAATTAATTAATTAATTAAATATTTAGCCCCACCTCAGCTTACCTGTGCAGTAGAATTTGGTGGTCAACTATGTCAAAGGCCTTGGAGAGGTCAACAACGATGGCCCCAGTAAATTGCTCAGAGTTCATTGCTTTGTTGTCATTGTCCAATACCCTTGACACTGAGACCGCTGTTCCATGATGCCTGCAGATCTCTGACCGAAAAACTATCAAAAAAGCAACAATTCTGAACATGAGCTGTTAATTGTTTTACCAACAGCCTTTCTAATAACCAAAAAATCAAAGAAAGTAGGGAAATAGGGTGATAGTTTGTCAGCTGGCCTGGGCTGCCCTCTTTAAAAATTGGGGCAATACTGGCCAGCTTCCAAGCTTAGGTGATAGAACCAGAAAAGAGGGACCAAGTAAACATATAGGTAAGGGGTTTCGCTATATGGAATGCTGAATATGTCAGCATAGAGGGGATCAGTCCATCCGTCCACAGCTTTCTTGGTTTTTTAAATCCAATGAAAGTTCAAGAACCTCATACCGTTCTATCATACTAAATGAGAAGGGGGTATTGCCTCCTTAAGTCCACACAATCCTTTGAATTTTGTAGATTCTGATTGCAGTGACTGCCCAAAGTAATTCCCAGACCGCTTCCCCCAAAATGTGTTCAGTCTATCAGTGAGTGGAGTCCCTTTTTCAGAATCATTGTCTGTAGGAATTTGAATATTTACATTAGATTTAGTCTGCCCATTTAGGATCCTTATACATTTCTGGGGTCTCTTGCAGCCTCTATTGTTTTTTCCCCTATAGAAGTTTTTTTGTTTGTATTTCTTACTACAGACACAAAGATGTTCCTAAGCTTCCTGTAAAACTCCCAGTCCTGCGGTACCGTAGAGGTACAAGATTTCTCCAATGCTTTGTTTTTGTCTATAATAGGAGGAGTACCATGAGGCTGATTTATGTTTGCTTTTTCTGGTCTTTAGAGATTGGTGCTTATTATAAATTGCCACCAACACTGAAACAAAGTATGACTACCCCTCATTAATATCAGGGAGCAATTTTAGTCTTTCCCAGTTTGGTTTTTCCAGGCCTGACACAAAGACCAGATAAGCAATTGTTTTAAATTATCTAATTTAACACATTTTGGTAGGTCAGTAACCCTACTTCTTCCTCTAACCCATTATATCACATTGTGGTCACTGAATACATCAGCCATCACACCTGACTCCTTGTAATTATGTGGGGAGTTAGTTAAAACCAGATCAATTAATGAGTCCTCAGGATTTTTAACGTTTATGCAGGTGGGGTCTGAGGTTAATTATTTCAACCCAAGACTTTAGGTAATTGTTCTAATGTGCAGCATTTCAGCTAAAAAGGGTTACTGAATTCAAATACTTGGAGCTTCATTTTGATCCCTGTCTAATTTTAAAAAATCACATCAAAAAAACTACCTCCAAAATTCGGTCTTGTCTGAGCTGTCTGAAATGAGCCAGGTATTGCTTAATTGTAAATAATAGAAAATTTGTAGTCGCACAAGCAATTCTTCCAATACTGGATTATGGGGAAACCATTTCTTGCCATGTCTCAGACACTGCTTTGGTTCCCCTAAATGTCATTTGTTATCAACTGTTACAGTTTATTCCAAAGGAGAAATGGGATGCACACCATTGTTCATTACTTCGGAAAGTAAACTGGCTACTCCCTCATCCAGAAGAGAACTAAACTGGCTTTCTGTGGTCTACAAAGCCATGCATAGCTGAACTGTTTCATATCATTCTGATTGCCGGGTGCTACCTTCACACAGGCATGCTTATGAGATATTTGGCATCACTGTTACATGTTACCTAAATTCTTGTCTGTTTATGGTAGAGCACATTTTCTTTTGGAGCTCTCCATACTTGAACAGTTCAGCTCTGCAATTCAGAAGTTGCACCAGTATAATACTGTTTAGAAATGCTGTAAAATTTGACATATTAAAAGCTCAACTTTGTTGCATTTGTTTTGCTACTTGATTGCAAGTTTTGATAATTTATTGTGCTGTGTAGTATATATTTGTATTGTATTTCCTGACGTTGGACATGCTGTAAAAGAGACGTGTATCTCATGAAACACATCCTGTAATCAAAATCTTCTAGATAAACAAGCAAACAAACAAATCAATCGAGAGTGTACTTGAGGGCAGCGCTGCCAGCCTCATCCACATAGTCAGACACCAGCATGATCATCTCAAGGATGCTCTCCTGGCTGAGCAGGGTTGAAAGGTAGGATTTGTTGCAGTACAGTGGGCCAAGCATTGGACATGGTGTTAAACACATGGGCTCAATGTGAGTGGTGAAGCTGAGGGCTTGGTTCAGCAACACACCAAAATGCTTGGAGTGGGGTACCACTTTGAGTGAGTAGCCATCCAGAGTCAGAGAAACATAGACAGTGATGTTAGAAAAAGATCTTTGGTTCATCCAATCTGCCCATGATACTCTATTGTACCCCAAGACCTAATGTCTATACAAGGTTTTTGTCCACACTACCTGCCCCCATGGTTCCTGCTCTACTGGTCCCCGAGTAACCATTGAAACCATTAATAGTTTTGGCATCCACCACCTGAGCCGGCAGGCTGTTGAACAGCTCTAGCACCCTGTCTCTCTCTGTAAAATAAAACTTCCTCATGTCACTTCTGAATCCCCCCTACCGCCCACACCAGTTCCCACTCATGTACATGTGTTCTAAATTCTGTATGCCTGTTGAATAATCCTTCACAGTTTACCTTGTTCATTCCTTTCAGGAACTTAATGGTCTTTGTCTTATTGCCCCTCTCCCTTCTGGTCTCCAGTGAGTACATGTTCAGTTCCTTAAACTGATCTTCATAGGATCTGCCCTGCTGGCTTGGAATCATTTTAGTTACCCTACACTGTGCTGTCTCCAGCCTGCCTTGTCTTTCCTTAGGTGTGGGCTCCAGAACTGGGCACAAAACTACAGGTGCAGCCTCACCAGTGATCTATAGAGAGGTAATAATACCTCTAGCCTCCTTCTATCAAAATCCCTCCTAGTACATCCCAACATCCTGGTTACCTTACTGTAGGACTTGTTACATTGGATAGATTATTTAAGCGAGTCACTTAGGATGACTTCAAGGTCCCTTTCCTCAGAAGTAGTGTCCAGCTTAACCCCTCCAATCCAATACTTCATCCTGGGGTTTTTGTTCTATGTGCATCACCTTGCACTTTTTGGTGTTAATTTTTTTTTGAGAAAAATTATACTTCATTGAATAATTTCTTATACAATGGTAGCCAACAACAAGAATTAGGCAGAACAAACAGCACAAACAACAAGCAGACAACAGTTGGTATGTAGAAATGGCATCCCCCCATAATGGGGGGGGGGCAGGATGCAACACAGTCCTGAGATATACAGTCATTCGAAAAAGCACTTGGTGCCTGTCACCAGTACCAAAAACATAAGAGAAAGATAACCTAGGAGCAAATAAAGGGAAAGACCAACATTCTTATGGAGTCATTAATAATTAAAAAGGTCTAGTTTGGTAGGATTTTATAGCACTTTCTGGTACTGGTGATCATCCTGCCACATGCCGTTCTCTGTATGAGGGTATAACATCATCTAAGCAATGTTTCAGGATCAGATTCTTTACTATGTTTGAGATCAGCATGGTTTGACATTTCCTAGCTCCCAGAAGGTTGTTGAGGTCTAGACTCAATAAGCAGATTTCTGGTGTATATGCCAAGTCTAGACCTAAAATGAGGTTAGCCTGAATCTGTTCCCAAAGGTGTTTGACCTTGTGGCAGTACCAGAATATATGTTTGAGGGTTCCTGTAAGCTTTTCACAGCAAGTGTAGGAATCCGATGTCAAGATTCCTAGACGGGCCAATTTGACTGGAGTGTAATACAAGTTAAGGTTAATCTTATACTGCAGATGATACAGGTAATCAAATTTGAGGTATTTATGCAAAGCTTCCCACGTTTGTGTCCTATTTGCCTGCATGGATAGCTCTGGGAATACCTGTTGCCAGTAATTACACTCATCTATTATTTCAGATGTTAAAATTTGAGTGAGGGTCTGATAGAGGAGAGAAATAGCATGGCGTTGTACTGCCAGGATATACAGGTTTTCCCCATAAGCTAGAGGTTGGAAGATCCAGGGTGGGGAGCATAAAGTTGAGGTAAGAACGTGATGCAGTTGATGGAGTGGAAAAGCCTCACCATGGCTTAATGGGGCTTGTCTGGCAAGAGCATTAAGGGGGAGTAGTGAATTACCTCAAGAGCTCAAAAGCTCAAGAACAATGGATCATGCTATGAAGCTGGAGGAAGGTAGATTCAGGGGAAACGTGAGGAAGTATTTCTGCACAGAAAGAGTGGTGGATGTCTGGAGCAGCCTCCCAGTGGAGGTGGCGGGGAAAAAACTATTACGGGGTTCAAGAATGCATGGGATAAGCATAAGGGAACCTTAGGGGATAGGAAGGGGAGGGTAAAGTTGGAGATCAAGTAGGGTCTGCAGTATTGCAGTAGGTAGGGAAAATGGGCAGACTAGGTGGGCCAAATGGTCCTTATCTGCTGTCGAATTCTATGTTTCTACCTTTGAGCAAGTTACCCAGTGTGTTGATAGTTGTATGACATAGAAAAGAATGGGGAAGGGCTTTGTGTTGGATTTGGAAGTTAGAATTCTCTGATAAGTTGGCTAGGGTCAAATGGAGGTTTGGCATTAAGGAGTACAAGAAGTTGTTGACAGGTGCATACTGAGCTACTGATGGGAGTGAATTTGATCTTGTGGGGAAGTTTACTATAAGGTATGTTGGGTAAAGTTTGAATGGTTATGCTGGCTTCAGCATAGAGATCAAGCTCAATTTGTCTCCACTGTGGGTAATGAACAGAGGTGGAGTTTGATTCATCTGCAGTTTTCCACAAGAGGAACTCTCTAGCCTTAATAGCTAGATAGTCATTTTTAAAGTCCAGGAGTTGGAGTCCTCCCTGACATTTAAGAGAAGTGAGCTTACTGTATGCTCATCTAGGATTATGCCCATTCCATAAAAAAGATGGAAAGAAGGTAATGGAGCTACATAAGCCATTTAAAAGGTATATAGTGTGACAGCATACTTAGTGGGTAAAACACATGGGGCAAGATGTTCATTTTAATAATGTTAATACGTGTCCACAGTGTGAGGCAGGATGGCCCAACGCTTTAAGCTCTGTTTCATGTACTGCACCAAAATGTCTAGGTTTTTGTGGAACATGGGTTTTGAATTTCAATTGCCACACCTTGGACCACCTCTCCAGCCTTTGCAGGTCCCTCTGAAACTCCCTTATGGCCTCCTTGCTGTCTACCCTACCACAGAGGTTAGTGTCTTCTGGAAGGAGACACATCGTTCCCTGAATTTATTATGCTGTGTTGCTTATAGACATATTGAAAAAGATTGGAACCAGGACTGATCGTTGTAGAGTCCCACTTGTGACCTCCCTCTCCCCTGATTTAATTACATTTATAAGTGCATTCTGCTGTCACCCCCTCCCACCCATCTATGTCCTTTGCTGCACCTAGGTCCTCCAGCTTATTCAGCAGCCTTCTGTGTGGCATTACGTTGAATGCCTTGATGAAGTCAAAGTAGAGTAAATCCACTGCTTGTTCCTTATCCATTGCTTTAGTTACCCAGTGAAATACTATCAAGTTGGTCTGGCAAGACCTCCCTGACAAGAATCTGTGCTGTTTACTCTACTGGAACCAACTTTTCTCCAGGTGGTCCATTAGGTCCTCTTTGACTAGTGTCTCCATCAGTTTATACACAATGAAGGCAAGACTGTCTGGTCTGTAGTTACCATTGTGAAGATTTGCTATTCTCAGCATAATGCCAAAAGTCATGGAGATAATTTTTTTGACATTTAGTCAGAGCTGGTTTGAGTGGAACCAGCACTGGACATTGGTGAAATTCTGCTGGAGCAACAATTGAATCTCAGGGACAGAGGCACTAGAGGCAAAGAGTGTTATGTCATCTGTATATATATATATATATATCTATATCTATATATATATATATATATATATATATAGATAGATAGATATAGATATATATATATATACACAATAGGGGTAGTGGTAAATGAGTGACATAAAACAGTGTATCATCCACTGCAGTGTGATATTTTACCCTCTGCTCTACTGTGATGATATCAGACATTTACACAGATCACAAAAGGTCACTGATATCATCACCCTAGGCAGCTTTCCTCAGCATGCAAGAAACACCTGTCCTGTTACCATAGACACAAATGCAGAACTACCTGAGAGGTCTCACTGCTGCCTACAGCTAACTCAGTGAGCATTACAAAACACACCTATCCCCCCAACTTCCAGCTCATTACTGTGATGCTCTCAACTTGATGCAGCCAGAATTCCAAACAGCACAGCTTCACAGAACAGTCTAAACTACTGCCTGCAGCTAACTCAACTACCACTGAAACACACTCTCACTTGTTCCTCAAACTCGGATTCTCACCCATTACAATTACTATTACAATCTCAACTTCACTGCAGCCAGAATCCTAAAGAGCACAATTTCACAGAACACTCTGCAGTCTGTCTGCAGCTAACTTAATTACCACTGAAAACAGTATCAGCTGTTCTGACACTCTGCCTCTCAGCTCATTACAATTACTGCGATGCTGTTAACTTCACTGCAGCCAGACTGCTAAACAATACAGCTTCACAAAAGTATGTTTCTCACTCCTATCTAAAACTAACTCATTTAGCATTGCAAAACACACTCGTGTCTCTGAGTTTATAACACTGCCAGCCCATTCAGAAAAGCTCACGCACAGAATGAGCAAACATATTAACAGGAACAGAACACAAGACAGCATAACAAAACTTCTGAAACTCTTGGCCCTATTGGATATATCGAATACATGATGGGCAGATCGTGTGCTATGGCAAATATTGTCACTCCTGCATTGTGAGCTTGGATGTCTCACCGTTGCCTTCGGACTCGAGATATCCAGAGTCTCACTGCAGGAGTGACAATATTTGCTATATCGCACTCATGCCCATCATGTATCCCATATATATATAGATATAAGAGGAGACACAGATGGAGGAAAAGTCATTTAAGAAGATTGAGAAAAGAATGGGCCAAGAATGGAACCCTAGGGGGCATCAGACCTGATGGGCAAAGAAGTCGATAGGGTGATAAGTCATCTTATCCCAGTTTCCAGCCTGACTGCCCCTGACCTGAGTTGGGAATCACTGCTTTTGTAGGATGCCATGTTCACATTTTAATGATCGGCCAGTACTGTTGTCCCCAAAGGTTTAGAAGACTGAGCCCAACTGATCATTCTCCCACACTTACTGCAACATGTTGTCCTTTGCTGCACCTAGGTCCTCCAGCTTATTCAGCAACCTTCTGTGTGGCATTAAGTCGAATGCCCTGATGAAGTCAAAGTAAAGTAAAGTAAATCCACTGCTTGTTCCTTATCCATTGCTCTAGTTACCCAGTGAAATACTATCAAGTTGGGATTATCTGCATAAAACTTTAAAACTGTGGAAGAGCTCTTTGGCTTCACTATAACTATTTCAATGGCCTTAGGGGGTTCTTTTGTGGGAACTGGCTGATGTTTGCTAGGAGATAGTTTCATCAGAGGATTTATGCTACTGGGGATGGGTGGCAGGTAAAGCACTATGGAACTGACACAGGAGGTTGGGCTGGGCTTGAGATTTACCTTGCTTTCATGATTTTCTCTTTTTACCTCTTTTGAAATGTTTCCTCTCTGTTCATTTGAGTCCTCCACTCCTTAGTGTCAGTTATCAGGAATACTCACTGGTAATATAATTGATAATATATGTTAAGTCTCTTCTAGTTCTTCATCCTTTTCTCATGCATGTTCTTCCTCTGTACCTCCTCTTCCTCTGGATGAGTGGACATGTGAATAAACAGGAGTTTCAGTGTCATACAGCACTGACCAAAAAGGGTTGTTTATTGAGAGAATCCTGAGATGTTTGCCACGAGGATTTGAAACTGGATACAGTAGATGAAGAAGGAAATGGGGTTCAAAACTTGTGCAACTGAAAGTGTACTAACATCATCATCATCATCATCATACATAGATCCAACATGTATGGCTATGAACAACATTCCTTTGCTCAATTCACAGATCATGTCCTCAGAGAGGCAGAAAAGGGGAGATTCACTGGTGCCATATTTGTGGATCTCTCCAAGGTGTTTGACAGGGTGGATCATGGCATCCTACTCAGGGAACTGGATATCTTAGGTTTCTCTTAAAACATTTCAAATTGGGTCCAAAGTTACCTTATAAAAAGGATGCAAATGATCCAAATTGAGGGAGTCTTATCCAGCCCGCTACAAATGCAGACTGGAATCCCCCAGGGGTCTATCCTTGGACCACTACTCTACTCTCTCTTTGTAAATCCTCTGCCCTTGGAACCATTAGGATCTCACAGGATCATGTATGCTGATGATCTTATATTATTCAGCAGTGACAGCACCCCATCTAGGCTAGCTCAACCCTTCACCAAGGATGTCTCCTCTTAAATTCGATGATTCACACAACAAAGGCTTATTGTCAATGTGAAAAAAACAAAAGCTATGCTATTAGGCTCTAAACACAGGCTCACAAGACACTCAGTCAATCTTAACATCCAAACTCCAGATGGATCCATGACTGACCAGGTCAAAGATTTTAAGTACCTGGGTGTAACTCTGGACCCCTCCCTAACATTCACTACCCACATAGACCAGGCAGTCAAAAAGGTCAACTAATGACTGGGAGTGTACTACTGACTGAAACACCTATTGACCCCTGATGCTAGACTGGCAATTGGACAAAGCACCCTTCTTCCCATCTTAGATTACTGCTCTCCCATCATCTCCCCTAACTCACCATAACTTCTTAATTGCTTGAGCATGGCATACAGTAATATCTGCAGTTTTGTAACTCAAGCCCCATATTGCACCCACCAATGCAACTTATATAAAATGCTTGGGTGGTTTTCCCTTCAAGCATATAGGGACCAGTTATTTGGATCACTCATTTTTAAAACCCTCCAAGAAGGTGCTAAATCCCCTCTATCGGTGCTCCTAACCATTAAACACAACTCGACAACTGAGGTTCTCCTCTAACCACCTTTTACATTGTCCAAGGCTATCAATGGGTATAGGGCAGAGAGCGTTCTCTGATGCAGGTCCTAAGTTTTGGAATTGTCTCCCAGAGGAACTTCACAACCTTGGATCCCCCTCGACCTTTAAAAGGTACTTCATAAATGCTCTTATGTCAAATACATCCTGTAACTGTTACTATGATTCCTATTATGATTGTTATATTGCTCAGTAAAATCAGTGTCTCCTGTTCTGAACTTTTTAAATGTGAACAAACTGTTATCTCTACTGTGTAATTTTTACCTTCCTGTGATTCCTGGACTTGTAAACTGCAAAGAATGGAAATGTTAATATCTGAGAACTTGTAATAATCCTGATGTTAGCAATCTTATAATTATAGTCAGTTGTTCTTCTAACTCAACATTGTTTTATGTTTTAACTCTACATGCCATCTAGATGGCCTGAGAGTCATGCCTGAAAACAGTCCCTGCGACCAGTGTACTTACCCGGTTATAAAATGCATAAATAAAAAAAAATAGTATTTGTGAGAGTCTGTTTATGTAGAAGGTTCTGTAGCTGTTGAAACCTGAAATAAGGGTCAAGAAAACTGGTACAGAAAACATTGTGACCCATGGTCATATTGCTGAAAGGATGGGAAATTGTAGAATTGCTGTATGAATCCATTACTTAGTGACACATCCAGTAAGCCACCTTTTAGTCAAATATGATATGTTCTTTGTAAACTGATCATATGTCTGACTGGGCTAAGGGTGGCGCTCACCTTACTGAGTTGTTATATCACTTCCTCAAAAGAGTCAAGAGTGAGATTTTTATGTCTCCACCGAAATGAATTCAGCACCACCCCATCTGCAGCATTATTGTACTCTCTGATGTATTCCTGACCAGATTTTTTATAAAATACAAGTCTTTTACATGTATATTCAGTAGAGATTTACCTCGTGGGCACATCTTACTTAAACTGCCGTACTGGAAAAATTGTTGTTGTTTTTTGTGGCACTCAAACAAGATGCAATGTACTTTTACTGAGGCCCGGAAGAGCCTACACATTTTCTCAGCTGTTCCCTTTAAAGTGACTGTTGTGTTGTTGCTGGAATGGAAACACCAAATGAGCAGATTTAAGGGAAGCCAAAACAGGAAATATAATAAAAAACATTGTCTTTCAAAGCATTGACAATGTTGGCACCCTTCTTAGAAACCACAAATTCACAATGCAGACCCAGTGGCTGCAACCACACTGCAATTTTGTTTCATAGTTCTTCTAAAATGTTGCCCAGCATGTTGCACTTTACAAACAAATATATACAAAACAGTCATTTTTTTTGTAGAATCCCTTGCTTCAGATTATTACTGGAATTTGTGGTCAGGGTGTCTGAAGAACATGGCTTCAAATTATACCCAATGTCCGGTGATGCACATGTAGTCTGTAATTTGAGAGTTTCTCTATGAATCACTTGTTTTGTTTGCTATGCTACCTTTGCTGTCCTTGAGAGCCATTTGGTTTGGTTTGGTACAGCTGTATACATATTAGGCAACGCCACAGTATAAAAAGTATTTATGGCTTTGGATCTTGTACTGTTGGGCAACGTTTCTCAACAGAGCCTGGGACCTAACATATTCCGAAAATGAAATGGGCTTCAGGTCTTTGGCAGTCAATTCATAAATTAACTGATTTATTTTTAAAATGACATGATGTGATCATCTGTATGATATTCTGCTGCCAAGCATCTCTGTGATGATCTGCTGTTTGGTTCCTGTAGGGGGCAACACCACATTGTAGTGGTGATGGTATTGTCCCTGCCTTAGCAAATTACTTAACTAGGGTCTGGAAGGTAGAGGCATGGTTGCTCTTTTTCTGGTCCTTGGCCATGTCCTTCTCCACTTCAGTAGTACCCCAGTCCCTATTATGTTTTTTTTCTGAACCATTTCAGAACAGGAAAATGTTAGATGAGTTCTTTAGACATGACACATCACAGATGATGTGCTAAACTGCCCTTTTACTTTGTACCTGCTATCTATGTTCTTAGAAAGTGTACATACTATTAAGAATTAATTTGTGGGTAAATATGAAAGTACTGTAATTCCTTACCACTGAGATGGATTACTAACTGAACATGCCAGGAAGTGCATCAGTTTCCACGGCAGAGGAATATTCAATTCAGTCAGGCTGATCTTCAAGTTCAGTAGTGCTAATGGTGACCTCTGAGCAGTGTACTTCACCCCCCCCTTTTTTTTTTACTGTTTTTGGCCTTTCAGTATCAGTGTTTTAATTCTTTACGTGTCTCCCTTTTCTGAGCAGCTCTGACTGGTATTTGCACTCCCATATCATTTCCCTCCATCCACAGCAGGTACCCAGGTTTTAGAAGCTCCTCCAGCCCTCTTCAGAGTTAGATTCTGACACACTGCTCTTATAGTATTGGGTCATTAAAGTGCAATTTGTGGTACACATGGAGTATCCTCCAGACTGATGCTTCATACTGTATATAACATTTTTGAGCCCACCCCCATACTCTTGGATACTTTGAGGCACCATTGATGATTTCACAAATGTTTTATGCCTCTGTAGTTTAATCCTTCTATGTACAGAAAGTAAAGGTATATTCTGATGTGTAATGGATTCAACCTACAGTACCACATTTTTAATTATCTGCTAAAGAATATCATACTCGTGCTTTCTGAAAATGAATGACACTAGGGTAACACTGTCATCACTGACATCATCACTTGAGTGTCACTATCTGTCCATGGGTTTTCTGAACCCCTCAGCTCTTGATATTCCCTTTTAGGTGGGTCTACACCTCAAACTTTTCATAATTTGTGCTGAATGATAGAGCCTGTCTGTCTCTCATTCCTTCCTTCATTCCCTTTGACTTCCATTCTTACTCCAATACTCAACACTGGACTCTTTTGATTAGCTAAAGACATCCACAGTTCATCTGCCTAATCTCAAAGTTCTCAGTCACTGCACTTTACTCTAGTGTTTGCTCTGCAGATCAGTCTATGACTTCATACACAAACAAAATGCTGAACTAGCAAGCACTACACACCTGCTGGCTATCAGCTTTATTGTATGCATCTAAGCCTTTGTTTGCCATTACTACAGCTGGCAAACTTTGACTTTTAAAAACAATAACTGATCCTCTAAAAAAACAACCATATCTTTATTGTCTTTTCTGGTTGTCAGCAATGGTTTGTTAACTTTGTTCCAGGAAACTCTAACCTCAAGATATACATCTGAGTCTACAAAACAGTGCCATTGTTTTATCTCAGGTCTCTCAAACTGGGTCAATTGGTGTTGGTTGACAGTAGATATTCTATTATCTTCGGAGGCCCTGCAGATGCTTTCTGTGTTCACTCTTTTTCTAACCTCCCACTGGAAACTGTGAAGCAAACAACGCAGCATCATATGTATAGCAGGCAAATGGTATGCACCAAGAGCTGAAAAACACAGATGTAGTTCCATATTGGGGCTGAACCAATGATAAATAAATCACCCTAAGGAAGAAAGGATGCAGACAACTCTCACATCACTAAACATTACAGATCTGAATATAGTGTAATCTATTTTCTGCCACACATATGTGAAGTGTGACATGAGTGTAAGAAATTCTTTAGACATTTTGGTTTGCTGGTACAGTATACCAAATAAAACAGGCATTCCTGTTGCTGGGGAATTGTATTTTTAATTAATTTAATCAACAGACAAAAATGTTATTTCTATGACAGGCTTGGTATACACACACACACACGCACACACGCACGCACGCATGCACGGAGGCATGCAGTCTCACACACAGCTCACATACACACAGTTTAAAATGGTCACTTTTGCCTTCATGCACATTCTAATTAAATAACATATGAATTCTGTTTTAAGATAAAGTGCCTTGAGTTAGTGTTTCAGTTAGCAGGTTATCTAAATGTTAGGAACTTGAAATAAAAGAGGATGTGTACCCTTTACATTTTTACTTTTTAAGGGATATGATCATTTTTGAAGCACTATATAGAATACTTCACATCTGGGACCTTCTTGTGAATGAACTTGCTCAACAGAGCCTTTTTCTGGTAAAATAAATAAAAATAAAAAATAAATACTTACATTTCTCTTTTTAGGAACACATTAATGTGATGAAAAGCCACATTTTGAGAATTATACACAGTAGTAGCAGTAGTGAAGCTAATCAGTGTGATGCTGTCTTGCTGTGAAAAGTCACAAGGTTTCTGGGAACAGTCGAAGAAGCAGAGTAGTGGCTTAAGACTGTGAAATAAAAAAAGGTTGTTTTTTACAGAAATGAGAATTGGGAACAGGTGCTAGAGCGTGGTCTGAACATGCAGATACACTCTACCAAGGGCAGCTGGGGTTACTTTGTTTAGCCTGTATGTGTCTGAAGGCTAGATGCCACAGTATGACTCGAGTATGGGAATCGGATCCCTTATAGAAGCAAACCAGGTATTACTGCCTATGATCATTTTTCAGTTTATTAACTTCTTGAGAATACACATTGAAGGCAAACTCCTTGGGTATGATTTGCAAAGGACATGATTTTGTGTCATATCTACCGCCACAGTTTTAAGTACTGTTACTTGTATGTAAATGTACAGTATTGCCACAGATATAAGATACAGATGATCTGGCAAGGCAAGACAACTTTATTTATAACACTTCCTATCCCATAGGGCTCAGAGCACTGTACATTTCAAAAACATAGATGTAATAACACAAAAATTAATTAAATTAGTACAAATCAATGCATTTATAAACAATTTGACCTTGCTTCAGGATAGGGCTCAGAGGTAGTTATTACCCAAATAATTAAAATGGACTCCTGAGTTTTCAGGTCCCACTGAAAGTGTGCTGAAACAGTCCCTTTTCAAATGTCTCCACCCAGGTAGAACTTCACAAGGAGGCAGGCAAAGAGTTTCAAATGACTGGGGCAGTAGCAGTGTAGAAAGCTGTATCCCCAGATTGCTTTAATTTAGTTCTGGAGACAGAAACATAAAAACAGAATTTGTCTGCAGATAAAGACAGCTTCACCCTCCTGGGCTGCCCTATTTTCCTTGCCTATACTTCCATCACAGAACCCACCTGATCTGCAGCTACCCCCATTCCCCATATTGCCAACCTAATATTCCCTTGTGCCTTTCCCGTGCATTCTTGATGCCCACTGTATTTTTTGCCCCCCCCACCCCTGCTGGAAGTCCATTCCAGGCATCCGCCACTCTTTCAGTGACGTTGCTGTCATTATAGCCTAGAGGTTAGAATAACAAGCTGAGAATGAGCTTGGTACATGCAGCAGACCTGGATTTGATTCTCATAACCTCCACTTGCATATTGTTTGACTCTGAGCAAGTCACTTAACCACCCCAGTGCTCCTGGGTCACCCCTGAAAACAGGCACTTGTGCCTAGTGGGCCTTACTCGGTTACCAAAAGAATAAATAGAAGTACTTCCTCACATTCCTCCTAAATTTACTCCCTTCCAGTCTCATTGCATGTCCTCTCGTTCTTGTGCACTGTCTCTTCTGAAAAATATTCCCCTCCTGTACCTTGTTCAACACTGTGAGGTATTTATAGATCTCTATCATATCCTCCTCTCTTTCTCCTCTCTTCCATTGTGTTAGTTTCTCCTCATAGGGCTTCTGATGTAGCTCCTGCACTATTTTAGTTGCCCTCCTCTGGACAGCCTTGACCCAGTTTATGTCCTTCCTCAGATGTGGTCTCCAGAACTAGACACAGTACTCTAGGTCTGGCCTCATCAACATTCTATACAGTGACAACACCACCTCCCTCCTTTTGCTGGTGAAATCCCTCCTTATGCACCCTAGCATCCCGCTGGCCCTACTTTCTGCCTTATCACACTGCCTTGCCACCTTGAGGTCAACAGATATAATTATTCCCAGGTCTCTTTTCTATTGGTGACTGCCAATACCTCTCCCCCACATTATAATTTGCCTCTGGGTTTCTGTGTTCTAGGTGCATTATTTCGTATTTTTTCACATTGAATCCCAGCTACAGTACCCTTGACCACTACTCAAATTTTCTCAGGTCTCTGCCCATTCTCTGTATCCCTCTGTGGTGTCCACTCTATTGCAGAGGTTGGTGCCATCTGCAAAGAGGCATACCTTCCCCTCCAGTTCTTCTGCAGTGTCCCTTATAAAGACATTAAAGAGGACTTGACCCAGTACCAAGCCCTGAGATACTCCACTGGTCCCTCTCTTTTCCTCCAAGTGTGTTAGTTTACCACCACCCTCCGTCATCTTTCTGTTAACCAATTTTGTACCCAATTTACTACTGTAGGAACCACGCACAATCTGCCCAGTTTCCTAATGATCCTTCTATGTGGTGCGGTGTTGAAGACCTTGCAGAAGTCTAATTATGCCATGTCCACCAACCCACCCTGATCTATTTCCCTGGTCACTCATTTGAAGAAATTTATCAGGCTTGTCTGACATGACCCCCCATGTGAATCTATGCTGCCCTAGGTCTTGTAACCCTCTGTATTCAACATACTCCAGAACACTTTCATTCAAAAGTGCTTCCATTAACTTCCCCACCACCAGTGTAAGACTGACCAGCCTATAGTTGCCAGCCTGCTCCTTAATACAGCTTTCACGAAGCAGAACTGTATCTGCCCTCTTCCAGTCCTCTGGAACTACTACTGTTTCCAGTGAGTTGTTGAATGGGTCTATCAGAGGTGCAGCCAGTACCTCCCTGAGCTCTCTCAACACTCTTGGGTGTACCTTGTCTGATCACATAGCTTTGTCCACTTTCAGATTTGCAAGTCCTTTCAGTACTCCATTCTCTGAAAATGAACCTGTGTCTACCTCCTGCCCCCCCCAAGTGTTCCTGCTACTTTTATGTGGTCCATCCCCGTCCCCTTCCATTGTGAAGATGAAACAGAAGCATTATTAACCTTATATTCTCCAATAGATCACCGGTAGATTAGCCTTGGTGGAGTGGAGAGGGCAACCAGGAGCATATAAGGTTATGAGATCTTTGATATAGGCAGGACCCAGTCCATGCAGGGCTTTGTATCACTCAACTGTAATACACTATACATATGGGAAGAATTTTCAAATTGACTTTGTCCTTGCACACCATTTTCAAAGACTGCACTATAAAACACTCTGTGATACTGAGATCACAGTTTCCTGGGGGATAAATTGGATTCAAAATCTTTAGATTACCATTGTGTTCCTGCAGGATCCTGCAAGATATCTCTGGCAGAAACTGTGATAAGAACATTTAATCCTGTTGGGCTGCACTGCAGCATAGTGTGAGAAGCCTTCAAAACATATTCAAGGATGACTATTAAAGCAATAAGGTATGACAACAGATTATGCTAATGTTCTCTTTAATCAGCTCTGGGGGTGCAGTGGGGCATGAGGTGCAGTCAAGTGCCATAGACCTCCAGGGGGTGATTAACTTGAACATTAATATAACCCCTGGGAGTACCTATTGCTATTATTAAGAGTTAAAAAAATGGCAACATTGAAACATTTTTATGAATCTCTTTCTTTAAGGAGAAGATTTAAAAATAATTGTCCTTTCACATTCTATTAGAATGTGTTGACTGTATTTAGTCTGAGCATGTTCGTGTGTAAATTTGCAAGTTGGTAGGTGAGAAGGTGAGTTGTCAGACCTTTCAATACCAAAATAGCTATTGTATACTGGAGCTAAAACGCAGTATAAGAACAAAAGGGGAATAAATAGCTTCACAATCAGCATAATAGTGATGTTTGCAGTTCGAACCCTGTCACCCTCAGTTCACTCTTTGAGAAGCCAAAAGATACGATGACAGGATACAGCAAAATGATGATCAGACATCGTGGAGAAAACACACTGAATGAGCATGTGCATTCCCACAGAAAAAGACAGTTGAAGCTGAAGACGGTGTGCATGTTACAGCATTTACTAGATATGAGTTTTAGAAATGGTGAGGTAGCAAACAGGTGCTTAGGATATAACATTAATGTGCATGTTGTTGTTGTAGCTTACACATCATTGCCATGGACCTTCATTTTTATGGTGGCTGTGCTTGTACACCCAACTTTGTGTGACAATGACAGGGGATTTCGGGAGGTGTCACTGCCAAGCTTCCTGCAGTTCACAAAGGCAAGGGCTTGGCAGTCTACACCAGTGACCACAGGCTGTGGTCCTGATCTCACTCTCTGTTTGGTAGGCTGAAACGTTGTGTATTTCAAAGGACCGAAGCCACTCCAATCAAACAGGGCTTCAATCCTTTGATCTGAATAAAGCTGTCAGCAAACAGCTGAGCTGCTTTCAAAGGAGCCCTGTCCCTTTGTTTTGTCTTTAATCTTGTAAAAAGTAAAACATGTCCATCAGTGTGTGTTTGTGTCCCCCACCCTCCTCTCAGCACCCACTGCTCCCCACAAACATAACACTGACACTGGGGTGCCCAATTCCCCCAGTGTCACCACATCATAGTTTTTTTGTAAATTTTATTTATACTGTATGCCTGTAACAAAGAAAACCGTCCCTCGAAGTTAGCAGCTGGTGCCCCTGTAACTGCTTCCCCTCACCTGATCCTCCCTCTGAGCACCCCCCAAACAAATATATCACTGACACTGGCGGTGCCTAATCCCCCAGTGCCATCCCTCATAGTTTTTTCCTTTTTTTTTTTTTTTACTTTTTATTTATTTCAATTTTTTTAAGACTTATACATAGCAAGTATATTAACACAACATTGCTTGACAATTCATATATTCAGTCATATCTATCCAGTTTGTCTTTATTTATAACTGATTATCCAGTTGAGTGAATATAGGACATTTGATCATACTGTGTTTAAAAGACAAAAATGTTTAATTAGCTAGTCTCCCCTCATAGTATAGGGTGTCCTTCCCCACTAAGATACTGTGGCATGAAATCAGGTCTATGCTGTGAAATGTACAGACCCCCCCAAACTCAGGGCCTGTAAGGAACCCCTCCTAGTCCATGACTCTGGGGGGGTCTCTCATCGACTGTGTCACATCCTTCAAATACCTGGGAGTCCTCCTTGATAAATCCCTTGATTTCTGTCTGCACATCCAGTCAACCTATAAAGCAACAAATACCAAACATGGAATCACTTATAAGACTTGTCTCCTGCTAACACCATCCACCAAATTGGCAATTGCTAAGGGTATTCTGCTTCCAGCACTGACATATGGTGTTTCCACTTTTGCTAATGCCCACAAGACTGCTCTCCATAAATGGGATGTTGCGTATAACAACATATGTCGGTATGCCTCCTCTTCCCATCTCCTCAAGCACCACTGCACATGTATAGCGACCTAGGCTGGCTCTCCCCTACTGACTATACTCCCTAGGGAGCCTGACAGACTCTGTAATCTGTAATCAAACCCCCTCCTCCCTTGCAGCTCTACTTGTACCACAGACACTTGCCCACGGACTTTGCTCGGCAAACAAATTTCTACTTACCGTACCCAGGTGTCTTTCTTCAAAAGGCTCTGGAGCATTTCGCTGCACTGCCCCAGCCACCTGGAACTCCCTCCCTCCCTCCCTCCTTCTGCCCTGAGGCAGGCTAACTCCCACCCAATCTTCAAAAAGAACTATATCGCCGCCTATCCCGGGACCCCTACACATGCTTTGATCCCACTTAATGCCTTCACAGTTACCACCCTATTTCGCCTTAAGACACTGTTGCTGCACTTCTAAACAAGTTTTGCTATAAAATGTCTTTATAGCTGCCACTTAGCCCAGTTTCAGTTGTTATTTGCATGTACTAATGTCACTTTTGTCATCTCTGCATAGCTATATGTATTATCTCGAGTACTGTCTGACTTGATCTGTAATCTAACCTACCTGTACTATATACTATGTACCTGTACTATATACTATGTATTGTATAATCTCATCTCATTTTATGTATGTATTTTCCCAGGTCATGCCTGAAAACAGTCAACTTTGGCTAGCGCACCTAACCCGGTTAACAAAAATGAAATAAATACATGTGGATAGACTTTTGAAACTTTCTCCAGCTGCATACAGTGGTAGCTAGAAGTAAGTCCCAATATATAATCTAGATATATTTAGATAAGAAATCCCATTGAAATGAATGGGGGAGTACCTGTGATATACTCAGATACTGCATATCTAGATATACATGGATTTATTGCTGGCTACCACTGTAATTCCTAGAGTACATTTATTACACCAGATTATAGGACACCTCCTCATGCTCTCAATTCTGTGATTAACAGGTGGAAAGTTAAAATCCAGAAGGTACTGGAAAGGGTTTATAAATCCATCTTGGAGCGTCACTCCTCAGATGAAGAGGGTTTACAGCACATGGGAGAATTGGGGGTCACAGTTATAGAGTAGTATTGGGCCTGTTGCTGACAGAAAGCATACACTGCTTACCAATACATCAGGGTATGCTAATACGAAAAAGATACAAATGGCACAGAATGTCAAAGGCACTACAGTAGCTGGGAGTGTGAAGTCACTTTATGTTCTGGTGGTGTAACAATTCTGGATTTCAGTGCTAGCAGACTGTATGCAGCTCACAGGTAAACTGATTCCAGAAGCATCCTTCTATGAGTAGTTCTTTGCCACTGGATGGATCAAGAACTGATTTCATATCAGGAATGGTTGCAGGAACTTTTGTTCAACCTTTGCTTAGAAAAGCTGGTATTGCGTACTCATAATAGGCTTCAGCTACATAGTAAAAGAATGGAGCAAGCTGCACACCTTGTATACAATTTAACTTGATCTGGAGCAGCATGGGGGGGATTAATGTTTATTCTTTTCTTGAGGCATATTGTTTACCTATTTACTTTATTCTATTATTGCAGTGAGTCCTTTGTTTACTCTTGTTGTGGATTATGCTTCATGTTGGGCAATGCTTTTTCCACTCCGTTTATTGTGTGGGTTTAGCTGGGGGTTGTTTTCTTTTTATGTTGGTTGTATGTTGTATTGTTATGTTTTATTTGTGAAATTAATAAAGAATATTGAATAAAAAAACCTCTAATTTTATAATAATAATAATAAATAATAAAACGTTATTTATTACGTGCGTTTCAAGCACCCAGGCGCTGTACAAAATAAGCATAAAACAGAACCATATATAAAATCAGAATAACAACAATCTTCAATATTAACAATAAAACCAGAGACATATATAAAATCAAAATGACAGCACTCTCATGTCAAAAAAGCTTGAGTCCAAAGATAGGTCTTGAGTTCACGCTTAAAGATCTCCACGGACATGCATTCCCGAAGCTGGCGAGGCAGAGAGTTCCAGAGGTTTGGGGCAGCAAACATAAAAGCCCGAGCCCCAGACAATTTTAAAAGATCCCTTGGAACTTCCAGCAACCCCTCGTCAGCCGAACGGAGCTGTCGTACAGGGGTATAAGGAATCAGAAGCTCTTTCAAGTAGTCAGGGCCAAATCCATACAGGGCTTTGCAGGTCAGAAGTCCTACTTTAAAGGTGATCCACCACTGTATAGGCAGCCAGTGCAGATCGTGCAAGACAGGGGTAATATGCATCCTTCTCAGTACCCCTGTCAACAACCTAGCAGCAGTGTTCTGCACTAGCTGCAAGCAGCGGATATCAACCCCAGGAAGCCCCAGGCAAAGGGAGTTGTAGTAGTCAAGGTGAGAGGTCACGAAAGCGTGGATCAACACAGGTAGATCGCAGGACGGAACAAGATGCTTCACCCTGGCAATGTTCCTAAGACGGTAGAATGCAGACTTAATGACTGCTGATGCCTGATAAGGAAGGGTCAGCCCGTCGTCAAGTACAATACCCAGGTTACACACTCAATCAGAGGTAAGGAGCTTATCTCCCCCCAGGAATAAACCAGAAGGCAGATCAGACCTCAACCCCTCTATCCTGTGACCTGGGCCCACAACCATAACCTCGGTTTTACCAGTGTTCAACCTTAACCAGCTTGAATTCATCCAGTCATGGTCAGGCTCAAAAGACAAGTAGAGCTGGGTATCACCAGCATAGCAGTGAAACCTCAGCCCATACCATCTTACAATGTCTCTGAGGAGCAGCATATACACTGCAAACAACATGGGGGAGAGTGTCAAGCCCTGAAGAATCCCACACTGCAGAGAGAAAGGGTCAGAGGAAAAATTCCCTGGCACAACTCTCTGTATTCTCCCAGATAAAAAAAGAAGTAAACCATCTGAGCACTGTACCAGTAAGGCCACAGATGGTCCTCAGGTGCTCAAACAAAATCCCATGGTCTACAGTGTCAAAAGCTGAAGAAAGATCAAGGAGAACCAAGATAGAACGATTTCTCCGATCTCTCGCCATCAGGAGATCATTGAGCACCTGAACCAGAGCAGTCTCGGTACTATGCCTCTTACAAAAACCAGACTGGAGCAGTTCGTAGTTATTATGGATGGTCAAATGGTCCTCCAGCTGGATTGCCACTACCTTCTTAATAACCTTCCCTATAAAGAGAAGGTTATGGATAGGTCTGTAGTTGGCAAAAACATCTGGGTCCAAAGAAGCTTTGTTCAACAGGGGGTTACCACTGCTTCCTTCAAGGAGCTAGGAAACTCACCCAATTCTAAGGAGCACCAGATTATTTGAGTCAGAAATGGGCCCATGATCTCAACACAACCCAGAATCAGAGAGGCTGGGCCCGGATCGAAACTACATCATGTAGGGCACATCCCCTGGACAATCTGCATAACATCCTCGAACTTTGGCAGGACAAAAGAACTCCAGGAGGCCCAGGGTATCGTGACCGAATGCCGACCAACAGCATCCCCCGTAGAGTGTGTCTGCCGGATCTCTGATCTCATGTTGGCCACCTTATTTGCGAAGAATTGAGCAATCTCATTACATTTCTCTTGTAAAAAGGATCGATGGAGCTGGAGACAGGCTGGGTTGCACAGCCTGTTCACAGTTCTGAAAAGCTGAGCCGGTTGATTCTGAGCAACAGCAATCTCCCTGGACAGAAATGCAGCCTTCTTATGGGAGATCTCTGATTGGTAGAGCAAATAATGCCCCTCCAAACTAAGGCGGTCAACTTCTAAGGCAGATTTCTGCCATTGACGCTCTAACCATTGTCCCACACGTCGCAATTCCCTCAAGGACCCATCAAACCAAGGGGCCCAAGAGCGGAGAGAGATGGAGGATGAACACGGACAGGAGCAAGTGAATCAAGAGCCGAGGAAATGGCCTGATTACAAGCCAGAACCAACGACTCATGATTATTGCTAGCAACCGGAAACTCTGAGAGGTTCAAAACCACCATCAGGTCTTCAGGGCACACATCTCACAAAGAGCGGTATCGAACCATCTCCACAGCAGCAGACCTGCGAAGGGGAGCAGAAAAATTGAAGCCTATGGTGTAGTGATCAGACCAACTGACTGGTTTCACCACCAAATCAGAGGCCTCAATCACCAGGAGAAAGACCAGATCCAGGCAGTGACTGTGATTATGAGTAGCCAAAGAAACAACCTGAGTGAAGCCCAGCAATATCATCAGTTGGAGGAAGTGCTGACCAAAAGCTGAGAGCTCGTCATTGACCCAAGCATTGAAGTTGCCCAGAACCATCAATCTGGGCGACTCCAACGCCATATCGGTGACGAAGTCTGCCACTTCCTGCAGGAATTGTCCCCTGGTGGGCGGTAGATGAGGGCTATCCTGCAACCCACACCGGCTACTATGGTACACTCGAAGGATTCGGCCTCCTCAACTGGTACACTTGTGAGCCCCAATCTGGTCTTGAAACAGACCACAACCCCCCCCCCCATGATCCAAACTCGGGCGGTGAATCACCGAGTACCTGGCTGGAACCAGTGCCTCTAAAATGGGACCAGCCTTATGACCCAGCCAGGTCTCAGTGATGCAAGCCAGATCAGCTGTTCTAACAAAGTCAGCAGTAATAGTAGACTTGTTTTTAACAGATCTGGCATTGCATAACACTGCTCGAGTTGGACAGGGATTAGGAACTGTCCCAGCTACTTGCCCATTCAAAGAGGTGGTGCCCTTGAGTATGGGGACTAGACATGGAACACCACGTTCCAGGCTCCATTTCGCCCCAGGGCATCTTCTGGACCTAATAAACTCTATATGAGAAGTACGTTCATATGCCCTCCAATGTCCACGACCTCAGCCAAATTCACCCCGAACCCTCCTACGCCTGACAGTGCTGGTAGATGGAAAATGGGAGAGGAGGGGAGGAAAAAGGGCAGAGGTCATGGAGATCAGAGGGCGAATAACGCATGACCAGGGAGACCTGCCAGCACATATCACAGCAGAAAACAAAACTAAATACCAGACACTTCTGTAAAACCTCAACTACCTCATACATAAACCACCCCAAAATAACAAAACCCACACAACTGCACTTTACTCACAGCAAAAACAAAAATCCCTAAACAGCTAACAATACAACATTAATTAATTTCCCCTCCGCAGGACCCTCTCACAGCACTAAGGAACGAAGAAGAAAACAAACTATACTTCAAAGCTAGTTTTGACCTAAAGGTCCTCTCACTACCAGTAGGAAAAAACATTCAAAGAAAAAACAAAATATAGATAGTCCATTTGAAATTTAAGGCACTCTCACTGCCGATGATGGTCAGTCTTGCACAGAATCCGAAAATAAAAGGGAAGTGAGACCCTCTCACCACCCACACTCTCCTTTTTCAGATGGTACCAGGATCTGGTGAAAAGTCAAATGGCTTTACAATAACTCAAACCATATATAAGCTGGGTGCAGGTCCAAAGATGGACACAGTCTCAAATAAGACCAAAGATATCTACAGGCCAAACAGCAGGATGTCAGAGCTCCACCCCCCCCACACCTCCCAATTGCCTAATCAGGCTCTGCTATGCTAACGGGACCCACAGCTACAGCCAACCCGAGGCCGGACTTATAGGCCAACTCCGGAGCAGCTTAGTAGCCCCCCAATGACCCCAACTCCTTAGGGAGAAAATGGGAGTAGCTCCTGCTCGGTCCTAGCTGCACAACCCAAGATCACCCAGGCATACACCGAGGGGGGGGGGTGAAGCCTCCCACCACCAAAGACACTGCTAAGCGCCTGCTTCCCGAGTAATACTAACAGACACAGCTACAGTAATAGTAACAATCCCAGAAAAAGTGATCAGTTAATCAAATCCCACACTCATTATACTTCCAACCATCAGCTGTCTTTCCCAATCAAATTTCTTGAAGTCTGGCAAAACTCTCCTTGAGGGAAATTCATTTTTCCACCAAAAATCTCTGCCATTTTCAGCAATGTATCATCGCTTCAAAATCCAGCATCACACAGAGATGACAAACAATCCATGGATCCACTTCCAGTAACGGGCTAGATGACTAAAAGACAACCTAGCCGAATGAATGAGAAGCAAGTCAAGAAGGTAAAAATCGGTCACTGTGATCCCACTAAATAACTCTCTTCCCTACACTGAGAGAGAGTAAAGCAGGAAATAGCAGCAGATAGTACTTGCAGAACAAAATCTCCTCGGTTAAGCAGATCCCCACCACACAACTTGTTGCACTCTGAAGGGAAACGCCAGGGCAGACGGCAGCGCACATAAAGTACCGAATGGGAAAACAGTCCCAGAGCTTAATGTAGCCCCCTGCAAAGCCACTCTCCCGCACTCGAGAAGCACCGGAGCAAGTGGCAGCAGTGAAAGCCGGCAATACAGTACACGGCCATAAAACAATAACCGACGGGGAAAACAATGTAGACAGGCACAAATAAAATGAATAACAAATAGGAACAAAACAAAATTAAATAAAACAGTTAAAATAAAATGAAGCACTTCAAGGCACTGAAGGCTGGTCCACTGTGACCACCATCTTCAACATGTGTCGTATAGGGGGCTGCCATATTTCACATTTTGTTTACTGGGGGAGAGTCATTCATTAATTTCTTGTATTTTATATAGGTCAGAAAATGCAGATAAACTCTATCATAGAATATATGTATAGAAACCAAAGGCCCAATGGCAGTGGAACATTGTGGAGAGCACAGCACTGTGCACCACCATGGGCATAGATAATCTGTGGTATGCATGAAGCTCAGCAGACATGGATAATGGTGTGTGCAGGGGTGCATGTGGGTTTGTATACAAGAGAATGGGAAGATCAAACAGGTGCAGACACCCCCTTCACTTCCACATATGGCGATCTGCACTATTACAGTTATGTGGATGTCCTACGTGCACACATGGAAGTCATTGTGGACATGGGAGCACAGCAATTGTACCCACATACAACCACTCAGGAGCCACATCCCAACAGTGGTAACCAGATCTTGACACAAGTCACAGGATAGTCACAGGTGGCAACATACCAGGGACAATATCCCATATGTGTAGATGGCTGCAGGAGAGGATTTATGTGTATACCAACCAGGGTGAAGGCTACCAAATTCTGCTCACAGCAGGTGATCATAGAGGCATCCAAGATATGTCACCACTGCAGTACCCTATATGGGGCTGATGCATCCAGTGCACCAGTGGAACAAAAGTCACACATCAAGCTGGACATACAGCCTACTGTGAATGCATGTGGTCCGGAGCCATGCACACTAAGGGCCACAAAGCTCAAGTGGCATGACCTATTGACAGCCGCCAAAAGGAAGATGGCAATGGCATGCTAGTCTGGAAGCCAGACAGGAAGTGGGCCCCACCCCCAGAAGATGACAGCACTGACACCCCTAGAAGTTGATGTGGCTGACACCTTTGCACAGGCAGCATTGGAAGGGGAGAAGAAGGTAATGGACACTACCAGGTAAGTGCACAACTCTTTTGGTACAGCCAACACACATCTATTAATACAGGCAGTCCCAATAGACACCCTACAAGCAACACCAGAGGAGAGCTGCTATGACATGCCAACAAGGCAACCAGGCATGGACACACAGGCACCATCCAGTGTCAGCATGCCAATGCAACCCACAAGATGTAAGAGTGAAATATGCACACCGAGACACAATAGTGGCAGTGTACCACGACTGACCATGCCATACATGTAACTGCAACCTGTCATCCACAGGCTCCACAGGATGCATGGACACACAGGACCAGGAGAACAGCACACCCAAGTGGAAGACAAGATGTGCCAGCCTGTGAACCCAGAGACAGGCACAACCACAGATGAGTATGATGGACCTCCACCACCAACAGGGAGGAAAACAAGGTGAGACTGCCACAAAAGCATCCTATACCAGTTCTATTCAGAGTTACAAAAGCTGGAGATGGACCATCTCTGTGCATGAAGGTAAACACCATACAGATAAGGATGCTATCTACTGATGTGCATGGTGTTTGAAGTGAGCAGAGCCATACGTTGGGACATCCTTGAATGGAAATCACAGCAGCGCAGCACCTCATGCAGCATATAGACACACACAGACACAGATGTCCGCACGTGGAGGCAACTGGTCGCACAGACCAGGCTGACATGCCCCTGCAATGCCTGCACAACTGGACACATGTAGTGGCAAAACAAGGGCAAAGACATGACACCAGGGGAATAGGAGCATCCACCTGCACCAGCAAGTCACCAAAGCATCCTTCACACACACTGCACACATCACCACCACACCTTGTTGACACACCACTCAGGTACCAGCATGTCACCACAGTAGTCACCCAGAACCCTGCATCTGAACACCTTACATGGACACACAGTGGCCATGCACATCTTTAACTCTACCCTTAGTTGTGTTATAAACAAACATGCCTCTTATCTGTGGTTTAATGGGGACATCAAAAAAGATTTGGTAAAGAAGGATCAGCTCTGGGCAACTGTGAGACATACTAAATCTCCTGAGGACTGGATAGCCTTCAGGGCTTGCCACAATGCATGCACTAGGTCAGTAAGAAACACCAAAGAGAACTATTATCTGAACATTCTCAAATCAGCAAAAGGGAACCCTGCAAGAATCTGGCACACTTTTAAAACAGTGGAAGTTCATAAAGTACGTCCAACCATGCCTGATAAAATTAATTTTCAAGGCTTCCCCATCACCAACAAATCCACAATACTCGACAAGCATAATAAACACTTTGCAAGAGCAGGCCTTGCTTTTGACTCCTCCCAGGCAGCTACTCTATGCCTCTCTAATCAGTTCCTCCACCTATGCCACATTCACCTTTTCTACTATCACAAACAAACAAGTCGAAGATCAGTTACTAAAAATAGACACCAAAAAGAGCGCTGGAGCAGACAACATCAATCCTTTCTTCTTGAAGCTAGGCTACCACTACCTGACAGCCCACATTACCCACCTATTCAACTTGTCTTTATCAGAGGGAACTGTGCCTAATGAATGGAAGGTAGCCTACACACTACCCCTATTTAAGTCTGGAGAGCCCAGCGATATGAACAACTAGAGGCCGATTTCAATCCTGCCAGTACCCTACTGGGTCAAAATATAGTATGCTTAATAGCATACGACAAAACTCTGAAACTGCAACAGCACAGCATAGCACAGCGAGAGGGTGCAATACCACAAATGTGTCTCTGCATGGTACTGCATCCTCTCACTGTCTCAGACAGAGGATAAGACCTCTGCTGCAACAGGGTTCCACTGAGCAACTGCTGTGGTTCAATGGAGTGAGCTACTGGCAGCAAGGAAACCAGGCAATGTATTTGGGACCGGGTTTGAAAAAAAGACTTATGTCGCGTTGCATATATCGCGCTGTTTTGGCAGAGTGGTATTTGCATGTGGCATAATGTCTTGCGACATTATGACCCCATGCCCACCAGTACTCTCTAAACTCTTAGAAAAATTGATCAGTATTCAGGTAAGGGAATTTCTCGAGTAGCACCAACCAATCAACCCTTTACATTCTGGGTTTAGACGTCATCATAGCACTATATCTGCCTTGTTGGATGTAACAGACGACTGGCAGGAGGCCATAGATAATAAACAGATCACAGGGGCTGTATTTCTGGACCTTCATTAGGTCTTTGATACAGCTGATCATGGCCTTCTTCTGTACAACCTTAAGGTACATGGGTTTGAAAGCGCAGTACTAAAATGGTTGCCAGCTATCTGGAGGAAAGACAACAACAAATCAAGGCTAATGGGACTCTCTTCTCCCTACTCCCCCCTGCAAGAGGGGTTCCCCAGCGCTCTATCCTGGGCCCCTTGCTTTTCTTGTTATACGTTAATAACCTGAGCAGTAACACTGTGGACTCCAAAATCCATCTTTTCACTGATGACACTGTGCTATATATTTCCAAACCTTCATTCACACAAGTCTGCTTTGTCATCCAGTCTGATTTTAACCAGCTTCAGGTTAATTTAATACAATCTAAATTATTGCTGAATGCCAAAAATACAAAAGTAACGTTTTTCCATCCACCTATTTCTTCAAGTGCTCACCCCAACTACTGCCCCCCACCTATCACTACCCTTCTTGGTGACACTCTCGAAGTAGTGGACAGGTTCATATATTTGGGTTTCTTGCTCGTTTCATATCTGTCCTTTGCCCTTCACCTTGAGGAATTAATCAAAAAATTGAAACATCAAAGGTGCTTGATACAGTGGGGATTTACATAACAGATATCAAAACATGGAATGATTATAAAAGAATGGTTCAGGATAACAACTTACCATGAATTTAATAGATCATAATCCTTATAGCTCATTAAAAGACATGTCAACAAGCTAGCCCAGTGATGCTGGAGGTTGAGGTGTTGGTCACTACACCTCGTGCCACGCTGGTGACCCAGGTTCGAGAATGAGCCCGAGCCGCCAGGGGTCTACAGGGGTGAGAGAGGATTGAGCATCTGGAGGACTGCTCTCCTCTCTCAGGGGGAGGGAGGTTCTGTTGTCCCACTCGTTGACTGCCCTCTGGTGGTGGCTGGAGTGCAGTATGGGTTGGGAGGCATGTACCGGCATGCTTACATCGGTGGGGAGGGGGGCAAGAGGAAAACAAGGAAAAAGGGGAGCTTGCAAGGTCCATGATTGCCTGTCGCATCCCCTGGCTGACCCGGCTTCTGGATTATGCTCTGGGGGAGGGGAGAAAGCACGCTCCTCCCTGGCCCCTCTGTAGGGGTAAGCCATAGGTAAGTGTGTGGGTTGGTCTGAGTGGGGACATGGGCACTCAAGGATGAGTCCCTCTGAGGGAGGGCCATAGCCACCTGCCAGGGTTCCAGGGGATAAAAAATCTCTATGGAAAAAAAAAGAGACATGACAATAGATTGACAAATAAAGACTATTCAAATAAGGAATGCATGGGTCCATGGACTACTCAGCATTTTGTCCTGGAACATTGAGGGCATTGGACTAAAATTGGTTGGCAATGAAGTGAGAAATTTTTGGGAACAAGCCCAGCGTATTTGTCTACAAGAAACATGGTGGATAGACGATTATCTTCAGATGATCCCTGGTTTTACAGGATTTGCAAATCCTTCGGAGAAGGCAAATAAGAAGGGATGATCAAGAGGTGGGCTAGCTACATATGTTAAACTTTGAAATAACAAAAATAGAATCCCCTCTGAAATCACTACTCACTTTACTTTTGAACGATAAAGATTTTCAAATAATTATAATAAATGTATATATACCTCCGAGGAATTCAGTTATAGTCTATAACTGGGATTAATTAGAACTTTTGAAAAAATTGACGGAACTTAATAACACAATTCCAATACTGTTAATCGGGGACTTTAATGTTAGAGTATATGCTGAGTTATCTATTTTCTCTTTACAAAATGAGTTAATTAGGAGCATAAACTTATTTAATCATAAGCTAAGTACAAATAGGAAATCAAAAGATAATTTGACAAATAAGCAAGGTAATCTTCTATTGAAAATAATGGAAAAACTAAATCTATATATAATAAATGAAAGGACAGCAGGAGATGTAGATGGGAATTTCACTTTTATTGGACCCAATGACTCCTTGGTCATCGATTTAATATGGGCCAATCCCAAAGCAGTACTAATTATTGATGATTTGATAGTAATTGATAGACCAGAATCTACAGTACACACTTACCAGTACAAATTAACCTTCACCTTAATATAGGAATAATAGATTATTAAACCTTGAAATAATTAATCAACGAAGGATTAAATGGAATCATTATACAACCAGAACTTTCTCTGAACTTCTAGAAACAGAATATTTATTTATTTATTTATTTATCACTATGATTGACGACCTTTGAACCAGTGGTTCTTTTACAAAGGTTCCGTATCAGGTACAAAATACAGAGCGTAATAGAGGCAGTATTAAGATGTTACAATACAGGCATGAAGCTAGGACATTTGCTAAGGCGAGTAAGATACATAGACATTCATGTTTCATATGTTATAAAACATACAGGTTACATATTTAACAGTAAAGTGCCCTAACAGGAGTAAGAGGAAAACAGTTTAGGAAGCATGGGGGGGAGCAGGCAGGAGGAGCCCTTGTCAATTTTGATAAGTTGGGGAGGGAAGGGTAGGTGGTCAGGGGGTTGGGGGTAGGTAGGTAGTACAGAGGGTGGGTAGTTAGGTAGGGCTACGAGCAGTCATTATCTAGGACTGGGCAGTGTTTAGGTGTTAGGGGGAGAGTCACAACTGCTTTGTGGGGTGAGGTGCTGTTGTAGGTTGTGTTTGAAGGTGCCAATGGAGGGGATGTTAAGTATCTCAGGGGGGAGACTATTTAGCCAGTTTGGGGCTCTATAGTGGAATGCTCTCTGGCCTTGGGCAGTCCAGCAGTAGGGGATCTAGTAGTTTGTTGACGAGGCTTTGCATATATTCCAAGGGTTAGCAGCTGTTATCACAGGGGCAAGCGCTTGTTGGAGCTATACCAAGACTGACTTTTTTCACAAAGAGGCAAGTTTGGTAGGTTATCCTGCTTTTGAGATTCATCCACTGTGCTTGCATATAAAGATCACAGGTGTGGGTGTACCTGTGGGCTCCTGTTACCAGTCGACATGCCTTGTTAAGAGCTATGGAGATTCTCTTCAGGGTTCTAACGGAGGCTGCGCCATAGAATATCAACCCATAGTTAACGATGGAAATAATTGAGCCAGATACTGCAAGTTTGAACACCTCAGGGGTGATGCTGTAGCGGTGTCTATAAAGTATGCCAATATAGAGTTTATTGCCCTAGCTATTTGGCTGATGTGGGCTGAGTAGGACAGGGTGCTGTCTAGAGTTATGCCTAGATATTTGAAATCCTTCACTTGCTCGAGGGGGAGGTTTTGTTTGTTTAGCATGGAAAGGCAGGTAGATTTGTAGTGGCTGTATGGGGTATTGAAAAGCATCACTTTTGTTTTTTTGTAGTTCATCACTAGTTTATGGCCCTCAAACCAGCATTCAACCTCCTTGAAAGCGATTTGGAGATCCCTAGTGAGAAGTTTGTGGTCAGTGTGGGCTGAGAAGAGGACAGCATCATCTGCATACAGAATGATGTTGGTAGGACATGCTTTTGAGAGTGAGTTTAGAAAGAGAATGAACAGTAAGGGTCCAAGGATAGAGCCTTGGGGAACTCCGGTGTTTATGGGGTGGCTGCTGGAGAGTGTGTTGTTAATTCTGATTTGCTGTGACCTGGTACTAAGATAACTTGCAAAACATTGGTTGACCTCGTTGGATAGGCCGATGGCCTGGAGCGAGTTGAGTAATAGCAAGTGGTTCACCATGTCAAAGGCCTTGGTTAGGTCAATGTACACTGACCCTGCCAGTTGGCCACAATCTAGTGCGCTGTGGAGGAAGTTGGTGTATTCCAGCAAGGTCGTAGCGGTGCTATGTGCTTTCCAGAATCCATGCTACTCCATGCATAGGAGGTTATATTTGGTCAGGTGTTCCGTGAGTTGGTCTGCGACAATATGTTCTAGTGCCTTGGAGAGGGGGGGAAGGATAGATATGGAAAGATAGTTTGAGGGAAGTGTCCTGTCACCACATTTGAAGACAAGTACTACAGAGACAGATTTCCAACACTGGGGGAAATGTTGGTAAGAGAGGAAGAGGTTGATAAGTGCAGTAAGGAGTCTGAGGACATAGTCAAGTATTGGTCTGAGAAGTTTGAGGTCCTGGGAGCTGCTGCTGCATCTGACATTCCCCAGAGCCTTTTGAAGGTATTTTTTCACTGCTAAAATGGGGTCTCTTTTAAAATAGAATGGGGGGGCTGCCAGAGGAAGGGGAGACTTGGGTGTTTGGAGGACTGGGGCTCCCCATAAGGTAGTCGGGGGAGTATGCCAGAAAGGTCGGTGAAGGCCTTGTTTAGTGTGTCTGCTATAGTATTGGGATCTTGTGAGAGGACCATTTACATTGATCAAGTTTGGGGGTAATTTAGAAGGTTTCCCAGTGAGATTTTTTATGTTGTCCCAGAGTTGCATCCATTACCCTTAGATTTTGAGAGTTCTAGCTTATAGTGGTCACTTTTTGCATGCCATATTTTGATAGTACAGGAGTTCCCTGCGGCCTTGTACCATTGCATGTCTGCTTGTCTACCTGAGGCAATTGCAAGGTGCCACAGATTATCCCTGTCTCGCATCTTTTTTAGTAGGTCACTGGTGATCCAAGGGTTATTTACTCCCTTTATCTTCCTTTTCCAGAGGGGTGCGTGGGTATTGCATGCCTTGTTGAAATTGCAGATAAAGTAGCCAAGTGCAGTGTCTACACCGTGGGTGTTATACATAGGGGATCAGTCAGTGTGTGCAAGGAGGTGCTGCAGGTGTTTGAGGTGCCCATTCTTGAGTATACATTGTGATTTGTCCTTTGCTGGAGCTTTGGGGATTTTGTTAGTCCAGTGGCAGATGACAGGACAGTGTCACTCAATGCATCTGGTAATACTTCAGTGTGGGTTATCCTGTCTGGGTGAGTGGTCAGGGCAAGATACAGGAGTGAGTTAGTGCCAGTTCTGCAATTGATCCTAGTGGGGGTAGTTATGAGCTGTGTAATGTGGGCAGCAGTAATGGTGTCCTTGAACTGGTCCACCTTAGGGGCCCGCCAGTTCATGTTGAAATCTCCTAGGATCACTATCTCATTGCTAGCGGGCTGTTAGCTAAGTAGTCCATGACCCATTGAAAGCCCTCTGGTTGTTCTTGAGGTGAGACGTAGATGGAAAGTATTGTAATTGACTTGCCATTATGGCTGAGTAAGATTCTGGTAGGCAGAATTTCGGTTTTGCTTTCAGTTGCTGGGAGTCAACTCTCAGGCTAGATATAAAATAGTGGGTAATCATTTTCCTTCCATAACAAAAAAATGGAATTAGATACATAATTATTTACACCCTTTTTTTATATAACCAATTAGAAATAAGCCTGTAATAAAAACATGGTTCAATAAAAAGTGTAAGCAAGCAAAATGATATTTAAATCGAGTAATAAGACAATATAAAAAGATCTGAATAGGTATAATTTAAAAAATCTGAACCACAGTAGGAAAATTTATAAAATGATATTAGAAAGGGAAAAACAGCTGCATTAATATTATATATGGGAGAAATTTAGAAAGGCAGTTACAGAAAATAATACTAGACAATTCTGGTTATTGGTTAGTAATAGATTTGCACAACATAACAATAAAATAGAAGCTTCAATCACTCCTAAAATGTGGAAGGAACATTTTACACACTTATACTACACTTTAGATGAAGCAGATTTAAATATAGATGATGAATATAGTTCCCAAACATATCCAAAACCTATATTTATAGATCTTTATGAAGTCTGGATAGTAGCAAGTAAAATAGCAGTGAATAAAGCCCCAGGACCAGATAATATACTAGCTAATATCTACAGGTTATTTTTTCATTGGTGGGGTTCTATACTTTATATACAGTTTAACAGCTATATTCAAGGAGAAAAGTTTCCAGATACTAGGAAAGGAAGCCTGATTTGTCCAATATTTAAGAAAGGGTAAACAAATGATCTATCGGTGTATAGATCAATTAGTTTATTGGGCTCATCCTCAAAACTATTTGCAAGAATTATTTTAAACAGACTACAGGAATAGTTAAATGAGAATGAGATCATAAGTGAATTCCAAAACGGTTTCCGGGAAAACAAATCGACAGTACAACATTGAATAAGCCACTAAGCTTAACAAATATTTTGTAAGTGTCTTTGAACCTAAAGAAAAGTTCACAGCTCTACAAATAGAAGCTAATACTAAAATCCCAGTCATTTTGCCAGAAGAAGTAGGAAAAGTAATAACTTCATTAAGGAGTAATAGTTCTACAGGTCCAGATGGTATTACTTCTAGACTACTAAAAGAACTTAAGAATGAACTAGTGGGCCCATTAACATGTTTGTTTAACACATCACTTAAAGAGGGAAAAGCTATGTCTGAATGGAAAGAGGCAGTAATTACCCCCATACATAAAGGTGGCATCTTGAATGACACAAACAACTACAGACCCATAAGCCTTACATCGGTTATAGGGAAATTAATGGAAGAATTACTTTGGAGCCATATATTAGAACATATAAACAACTTAGGACTTGTGAACCCTTCTCAACATGGTTTCACCAAGGGCAGATCCTGCCTTACTAATCTTATTCAGTTCTTTGAACCTATAAGCGCAGCACTGGACAAAGGTATTTCTGTGGATATCATTTTTCTTGACTTTGCCAACGCATTTGATAAGGTATCCTATTATAACCTGCTCCTGTTATTAAGCAAAATCCAAGTGCACTCCAACATAATAAACTGGATAAACTCCTGGTTAGACTCCCATCGACAAAGGGTTGCCATCAAGGGACATCTTTCAGACTGGTCATTAGTCACAAGTGGAGTATCACAGGGGTCAGTTCTGGTTCCCACTTTATTCAACATACTTGTATCTACACTGCAAACCCCTAGAAATACATGGCTCTGCAAGCATGCAAGCAACTGTAAATGGGGAGGAATTGTTCAAACGGCATCAGAAGAGCAACAACTACAGAATAAGCGGGACCAAATATCAAAATGGGCATTAGAAAATAAAATGAAGTTCAATGAAAAGAAAAGCAAAATAATGCATCTAGGGGCTAGAAATCCGTAGGTGCAATATAAACTAAATAACATCATACTAGAAAGCACTGTTGAAGAAAAAGACCTTGGGATCCGGATTACTAATAATTTAACATTTGACAAGCACTCGATGACTACCGTTAAAATGTCAGAGCATTGTGGGATGTATCCTAAAAATATTAAAAGTAGAAAGAAAGAAGTACTACTACCCTTGTACAAGGGTTTGGTCCATCCTCATCTTGAGTACTGCTCCCAGTTTTGGGCTCCCCAAACCTTAAGAAGTACTAAACTTATAGAAGAAGTACAGAGAAAGCTAACCAAAAAAATGTTTAACATGCAAAATCATAGTTACAATGGGAGACTGAATACTTTGGGGTTGTACTCATCAAAATACAACTGAGAGGGGATCTTTGTCTAACCTATAAAGCAATCAGAGACCCCTTAATGATTGAAACATTAGGTCTCGTATCACATGAAACTAATATATCCACAAGGGCCCACAATTATAAACTAGTTGGTAAAAAATGTATAACAATTAAAAGGACCACATTCTTTACACAGAGAATAATAAATGTTTGTAACACCCTTCCACAGCAGATAGTTGAAAGCAAAAATATAACAATATTCAAACAAAGGCCTGATCATTACACGGGGGAAAAAAGGTTTATGAGTTCCACCCACAATACATTTATTTATTTAGGACTAGGATTACAAATACCTTTGAGCTAAGAGCTCTTTTACAAAGGTTCCCCATCATAATACAAAATAAACAGAACAATTCAATGAAAAAACAAGACACACGTGGCATTTAGTCATTTACAAGCACAAGATAATGCATACAGTAAATTGAGATCAGCCATGAGGCATTGTCAAGACACATAGGGTAAGGAGGGAAGAAGGGAGGGGGTGGCAGAGAAGGGCAGGAGAGAAGAGAGGGAGGGTTGGAAGCGAGGATGAGAGAAAAGGTAGAGAGGAGGGAGGGGGACAAGGGGAGAAAATGGGGTGATAGTGGGGGACATAGGGGATGGGTAACAGCAGAAGTGCTAAGTTGCTAGGATTAAAGGCAAGTGATGAGTCTAGGCACTGGAGAGAGGTTTAAGTAGGACAGTCATATTTGCTAGATGCTGAGAGTAGCAGTCAGAGCTTGGATTTAAACAGACCAAGCTTAGGGTATGAGGTAATGTCACCGCTGAGAGCATTCAACCAGAGTGGAGCCCTATGGGCGAAATATCTTTGTCCTCAAGAGGTTCGTCAGTGAGGGACCTGAAGGAGTTGAGATTCAGAGCCTTGGGTACGGTGAGAATTACTAGGGGGAGATAGAAGAACTTGAACTCCAGGAGCTAGCAGGCCTAAGGTTATTTTCTTGCCCATTAGGCATATTTGATATTTGATGCAGTTTGTGAGGTGTAACCAGCCAGTTTTGGCTTAGAGGTCGGACGTGTGAGTGCGGTGGTGGGCTCCTGTGATGAGATGACATGCTTTGTTAAGAGCAGTGGAAATGTGCCAGAGGGCAGTAACAGTGGTGGAGCTGTAGATGATCAAGCCATAGTCTATTAAGGAGATAGAGCTTTGCACAGCTACCCTTAAGGCTTCTGGAGTTAGATATTGCCTGTGTCTGTAGAGAAGACCAATATGAGTATTTACAGCTTTGGCAACGTTGTCGATGTGACACCATTTGATAAGTTACTGTCTACCGTAATTCCCAGATATTTAAAGAATTGTACCTGTTCAAGGGCAGTTCCAAGACAGTTAGTAATAGACAGAGGATGTTGCCTGTGCTTATTGTGGGAGCTGCTGAAAAGCATAAGCTTAATTTTTTTATAGTTTAGTACCAGCTTGTGTTTACTGAACCATTTCTCTACTGAGGCAAATCTGAGTTGAAGCTGGCTTTGCAGGGGTAAGTGGTCCTTGTGGGTTGTGAAAATAATGGCATTGTCAGCATAGAGCAGGATTTGTTCTGGGCAGTATAGTGGAAGACTGCTTAGAAAGAGACTGAATAGTAAAGGGCCCAGGATGGATCCTTGAGGGACTCCTGAGTGAACAGGTCTTGAGTCAGAGAGGACATCTGCAATTTTGACTCTCTAAGAATGGTTTCCCAGATGGCTTTTAAACCAGGCAGAGGAGTCAGGGGAGAGCCCAGCATTTAGAAGCTGTGGTAGTAGAAGTCGGTGGTGGGCAGTGTCAAATGCTTTCATCTAGTTGACAAAGATGGCACCTACTAAGTGACCCTGGTCCAGGGAACTGTGGATAGCACTGGTGAATTCCAAGAGGGCAGAGGTGGTGCTATGCCCTTGTCTGAACCCATGTTGCTGTGAACATAGGATCTTATGTTTGTCCAGATATTCAGTGAATTGATCAGCTACAACCTGTTCAATGGCTTTGGAGAGAGGAGGTAATATGGAGATGGGCCGGTAGTTCACATGGAGTGCCCTGTCCCCACTTTTGAAGACTGAGGTAATTGTAGCTGATTTCCATCTATCTGGGAACTGGCTGAGGCTGAGGGAGAGGTTAAGGGTCCTGGTTAAATGTGCTAACATTTCCTCTAGGGTGAGGGACAGCAGTTTAAGGTCAAGGGAGTCCCCACTATGTCTGGTTTTACCAATTGCATTACAAATATATTTATGGGCTTCTTGCATGGTGAGTGGCGAATTCATTAAAAGGCATCATTGTCTACCGAATTCGTATCTAACTATGAAACATTGTTTGGTATTGTCACATATAATCTGGAAATATGTGAAGGTTATGAAATCTAAATTGTTTTGCTGTTTCATTGACTTAAAAACAGCTTTTGATTAAATTAGCTTATTACAGGACAAATTGAAGGCTTATGGTATAGACCCCACTTTACTGGATATTTTAATAAGATTGCATAAAGATACTTGGTTGGAAGTAATGTTTAATCAGTTAGGTCAACTTCCATCAAGAATTAAAACCAATAGAGGTGTAAGACAGGACTGCATTTTAGCCCCAACTCTCTTCAATATCTATATTAATTCAATAATAGATGATCTAGAATATCCAGAATTTCATTCACCCATGGTCTTGAATAGGAAAATATCCTGCTTAGCTTATGCAGATGATTTAGTTTCTTTTTCTTCTGCTTCAGTTATAGGATTACAACGTAAAATAGATCATTTCGCTAGAAAATGTAAAGAAAATAAATTAATTATAAATACAGTAAAAACAAATCCTGTAAGTTCTGGTGACAAAAATAAAGCAAAACCAGTATTATACATGAAGGAAAACGATTAATAACATTAAAATCTTATGATTATTTAGGCAGAAGATATTCAGATAATTTAACCTGGACAATACATATAGACTGACAAAAGACAAAATCAAGAAATAGTGGTAATAGAAGGAAATGGTATCATATTTGGACTAATGAAAGCAATAAATGCAAAAATAACAACACGCATTACATATGGGGCTGAAATATGGGGTCGAGATAATATTGAGCCTCTAGAAACTCTGATTAATAATATGTACAGATATGTATTGAGAGTACACAATTCTGTTCCTGCAGAGGTACTATGAAATGAATCAGGACAGCTCTCTTTGGAAGCTCTTGTTCTGGAGAACAGAATGATGTTCCTTTTAAAACCTTTCCCATTGCAAGAACATCATCTCTCTAGGATATGCCTAGAAGAAATAATTAATTATTCTCAAAGAGGGTTTTCCTCTCCAATAATTAATGAAATAAGGGATCATATCCTCCCTATGGGACTGGGTCACCTTTTGTATGAGATTTACTTGTGTCCCATACAAGATGTTCTATTCTACTTAAAAAGAATAAGAGACTTCGCTTTCTCAAAAGATCAAGAAAGAATTATGAAATTAAAATATTATAAGTGGTATAAAGTTCTTAAGCTAGAACATTCCATGGCACCTTATTTAAAAATATTAGATAAACCTGAAGAAAGGAAATTAGTGTGGAAGGGTTATGGGATAACAGATGGACTAGACACATAACTTCAGGTTCAACACACAATCTCTGTGGGTTGTTTATTTAAAACACAGGGGATAACCTTAAGAAATGGCATATTCCTTCTGCAATACATTAGTTTGCAGCAACAGACTATGCATGTCCTTCTTCTTCACTTAGTCAGCACCTACTGACCGACTTATCTACTGATCTTTGTAGTGAAAATTATTTCATTCCTATGTTGGTCTTGTGTGTTTGGGTGATTGGGAGCTCAAAAAGGAAAAACCCCAAAACAAGCTAAGACAAAGAACCTTGGTGCTGAAGCACTGAAACAAGAATGACCTCAAAGGGCATTGGCAATAAAGCCAAGTTTCAAAGAAACACAACATCACACATAACCCCATAAAGCAAAGCATCATGGGACATATATGCAAATCACCATGGCATTTTAGGCTGGTTCAGCTTAAAGCATGAATGCATAGTGCTAAAGGGCCTCTCAAACAATCTGTAATTTACTTGCATTTTAAATAACACAACAGGGGTTTTCTGATATCTTTACCCCAGTAACTTAATTTTTATAATACAGTCCCCTAGTAACTTTTTACCTTTATCAAAAACACCTAGTGCCGTGGTATTTTCAACATTTACAGGTTTCATACACATAAAGCATATACATCAAGGTATTTTATGATATAGTGCTATTGCATACTAAATCCAATGAAGAACACAGCCTCTGGAGTCACTCGAAATAAACTTAATGTCCAGGCTTAAACAACTTTATAGACCATAAAAAAGTTTTATTGCCACAACACTCAAGGAGGAAAAACAAACGACTAACATTTCACCTCATGACTCCAGAGGAAGTGAGTTCTGTGATTGTCTTTGTATCCTGAGCATTTTCAAGTCACTAGGAACCCGGTCCCTGTATAAGCATCTCTAACACTTGCAACTGGAGGAACACAGCCTGTTGTTTTACATCAGCTCGGAGGTCACCACAATAGCTTCCCTGTATGAGGACCTGAGAGGGAGAAGAAAAATTAAAGAGGATACTATAGCATAGTCAAGAAAAGAGGGGGGAACACCCATAGATGGCCATCCTTATGGACTAGAAATTGTGAAGGATAGCTTGGGCTAAGAAATAGAAGAACTGTTGCAACAGATTTAAGAAAAGGACATCCTCAAGTATGGCAGGATCTCCCTGTCACAATTAGTAACAAGATAATGCTTAGAATTATATGCTGCTAATTATATATATATGTATAGTTTGATCAACAAAGGCAGGGAACTCTCACTAGATGCTGTGACTGTGATCTGAATGTAGAGGATGATCTAAAGCACATAATTCTTCACTGCTCCAAATTTGAAAAATGTAGGGAGAAATGGCTAGGTCCGATTATGTCCTTAATAGCAATGCCTCCCCAAGAGATTATACAATATTTGTTCAACTCCACTAATAAAACAATTTTATGTAATTTGGTGAAATTTTTACAAAATTTAAAACTTTAGGATCTTTAAATGATGCTAAAATTAAAATTAAAAATCATTAAAATGATTAGAGGTTAAACAAATGTTTTAATCTCACAAAGGGAAAGACTGATTCTGGGTATAAATAAACTGCAACATGAGCACGTGCCAGTGTAGAAAGGGTCCTTTATGAATTTCTTTAAAGATATAATCTGTATTTCACTCTTTAAATGAGGTGAATGTTTATATGAAAATTATTTTAATTTATTGGTCTATGTTCTTTGATATATATCTGTAATATGATATTTATGCAAATGGTTTTAAAATTGTAAAGACTTATGTCGAACAATAAACATTGAATTAAATTGAACTGAATTGAAACTGATGCTTGGTTCCTTTTTCAGAAACAAATCTGTCTTCTCCCAGACTTCTAGAATGAGATTAGTCCAGGACACATTTTTGCCTCTCCTGGATTATGCAGTTACCATTTACACTAATTCTGCAATCACCTACCTTCACAAACTGGATACAATATAACATTGTGCTATCCACTTTATCACCAATGCTCCAGCCAGAACCCATCATTGCACCCTGTACAGTGAGGTGAACTGGACCTCCCTGGCTACTAGAAGACTTGTACATACCTACATCTGGGTATATAAGCTCTCTTAAACAAACTGCCCCCTTGTATTACTACTCTCCTCCATCACTCACACAACCTGTGCGCTCTAAGGAACAGTGCATATATCTCCCTAGAGGTACCTAAAATTTATACATGTTGTGGCAAAGCATCAGCCATGCACTTCCTGTAGTCTGCAATAAACTTCAAACAATGCTAAAGCTCCAAACTTTAATGCCTCTAAATGCATTCAAATCCCTCATTAAAAAATCACTACTGATACCTGCCACTGCTACTAATCATGTATTTTACCTCCATATTCCCTTCCTCTGTTTTACTTTCTATTCCCTATATTTTTGGACACAAATGCTTACTGCAGCTTCCATGTTCTTGTGGAATTGTATTGACATGTATATGATTCTGAATGCAATTATTGTATATACTGTAAATATCACTTGAAAATGATATTTATATTATTATTGTGAACCATGTTACCAAAGGTTTTGCACTTTATTCTATGCATTGTCTTTTCTCATTGTTTGTACAAGGGACCTCCAAATGAGCTTGCTCAATAGATCTTATCCCTTCACAATAACAATGGGCACATCACGCACTGAATGCCCTTTTCACAAGTAGATGCCTTGCCTGGCTCCCCGACAGTCCATCACCTAGTAGATGCACCTCTGCTGGTTGATGTCATTTTGCCCTCCAATATCACCTTCCAGCTGTCCTGTATCAGGTATGTTTTCTGGCATAGGTACTGTATGTGTTTCGGGACAACTGTGTTGTACAGCAAAGAGCCTGCTATGAACACTGGCACACCTTTCCAGGGGCCACCATCATTGTTTCTCAAGACTCATCCAGACAGCAGAAGTACATCTTCAGTTGGCAAGTATGTACATTTTGCCACAGAACTCGTCTTACACTGTGCCTCACTGTATTGTGCCCCTGCATCTGTTGCCAGAGACAGGTAAGGCATCAGTTTGAATGGTATAAGTGGATAGCTGTTGTCAGCTGTGTGGAAAACAACAGAGGAAGACCTTCATGTGTGGAAATGCTGCCTGATGTCCTCTAATCACAATTCAGCTGTCCTACCTGCCCTACATGGGCTTTGAAGAGTGTCCATAGCCATGACTAGCTGAATATGTAAGAGTCATTGTAGAACTCGGGGTATTTAGCAAAACACTCATGATGATATCATCTGTATTACATGGCACCTGCACACTGATGCTGTGATAGTCTGTTCTGTTACAGTATGCCTCCTTATGCAGAGCCAGTGTCAATATTGCCACATACTGTATGCGCAATCAAGGGCCTGAGCACATTTGGAAATCCATGTTGTGCATGGAAACCCACCTTTGTGTCCCACATGACCTGGTCAGTGGTGGGGAAAGTAAAGTAGTTGGTAACATGCAGGACCAGGGCATTGGTCACCTAGTGCAGTGTACATGACACCATGGACAGGCTGACACCTGTTGTGTTGCCAGCCACTCTCTGAAAGGATCCTGTGCCATAGTATGCAAGGGCAAACAGTAGCCTCTTCTCGATGGTCAGTGCATGGGATCATCTCATACTTGGCACCATGTCATCCTGTAGGAGGTCACACAGTTTGCAAATGGTGGCACGGTCCATACAGAAGTGCTGAATGCATTGCCTGCTCTGTAGTGTGTCCACCTGCAGGCCTGGCCTTAACACTGATGGCCATGTATGGCACTGACCACACTCCAATTCTCTTTGCACATCACCCTCCAGTAGGAGGATGTTCAACAGCAGTGATGGGCACATTGTACAGATCTCCTTTCCTGTTTCTAGGTCTGTGTTATGTGGCCTCCTGAAGTCACATGGCTGCCACAAGTCCAGCTGTTTTGCACCAGGGTGAAACATACCATGGCATGTGGATTCCATGCAACAGAGTGCAAGGTATATTCACTGTACACAGATGTGTAGTTGTGTTGCATACATGTCGCATATCATGTACTATCCTGCACCCATTAGTATCTGACTCCTGAGCTCTTAATTCACTGCAGACCTCTAAGTAGTGTCTGTATATACAGTAGGTAACCATCTATTATGTGGGATGTAGATATGTGAAAACCCTGTTTAGGGTTTATATGTGACATCAGACAGCACTCATTGTCATGTATAGGAGTCGGGGGGGGGGGGAGTGCAGTTGGAGAAAGTGTGTATACCAATGACCTTTCTGGCTACATGCCTGCCAGTGTTCCATGCATTCATCAGTATGGGCCTTTGTGCCCATGTTGTACCATGCTTGATTTTTAAGGGGCCCGACCTCTCCCACTCTGATGACCATCTCCAGCTGTGTGAGCCCAGTTCACAGGGTTGAACAGTGAATGAGGGTGCTGCTTCACATGTTTCTGCAGTGGGGTTCCCAGCGGCCATGAACATCACTGCCCACAACATGCCATTATCACAGTGATGCCCCACAGACTGTGACATGTCAGCCTTATGTCCTAATCCGAAAACAGGGCCAGAAGTAAAATGTCCACAGCCCCTGCGGTGGGTGCTATGTTTTTGAGGGAAGTGGAGCTGCATGCCGTATTTTGTCCAGCTAATATTTACTCAACCTATGTCACACACAGGGCTATCAAGGGAGACCAGGTCAGATAACCCTCCCGCTGGAGAAGCATCATGAGGCTGGCAGGCTGGTTGTGCTGGTAAGGCCTTCTCAGTCATAGCCGCAGATCCTAGATGACCTATAGTAGTAGGGACATGTACAACTTCAGTGTATTCTAGAGTCTTGGAGCTATTTCAGGTATGTGTTTGTGTCAATGGATGCCCTCAGGCATGCTTCTCTTGGTGCTGCTGCACTGCTGCCAGGTTTATGCTGACAAACCATCACTGTGTGCATGTGTTGTTTGCTCTGCCAGATGTGGACCTTTATAGGTGCTAGGCTGACATAATGTCATCTCGTTTGTGTTGTTTTTAAGTCTTACATTGTCCACAGTGCCATCTGTACATAAGAAAAGTTGACCTGCTGGGTGCAAGTGCCTGCAGCAAAAAATGTGTCAAGCCTGTCTGGGTGTAGCAGCATAAAGTTGAGGTCCAGGGCACAGTGAACACCTAGGCCTCCATATGGTATAAAATAAATACATATATACATAGACATCTGCCTGCAGAAACAGGCTTTATGGTCTATCAAGTCTGCTGAAGTGTGCAGCTAGCACCACTAGGTCGCAGCTGCCCCACCCAGTAGCACCCTATATGGGCGAATATTACTGAGTGACTCAATATGAGTGACTCAATAATACTGCTCATGTTTAGGGTGACTGTTGGATTGAATGATCCTGTATACCAAGTATAGCAGTGAACTGCACTCGCTATGACAGGATATGGGAAGGTGTGTGGCCAAACCCTGCTGAGCTGGCCATTTGGCATAGTGGCTAGAGCCACCAACTACAGAGCCAGCAGACCCGGGTTCAGGTCCAACAATAGAAAATAGGATTTTCTTTTTTTTTATAAGTCCCCCCCCCAAGTTGATTATTTAATTTTCAGGGGGTGTGGGGGGATGCAACCCCCTGCTAAAAACTGAAGCAATGTTTTTTGACCGAGGACCGTCGCTGTTTGCGGTGGTCTCCATTTTTTCCGGTCATCATTTTGCTGCAGGTGATATTTGCGCCGCTCTTTGTGTGCAGCACTGTTAGGGACTCGCCCATATCACTTAATTCTGCCCCCCCCCCCGTGGCAAATCCTCATTACTACTTACCCAGACACCCCCCCTTGCCCTTTCCCAGGCCCTTTTGAAACTGCCCGCCATCTTACATGATACCACCTCCTCCAGTAGACTGTGGAGTGTGGCGGTTGGGGATGTCAGTTTTCCACTGACAATGGGTTTTCTGAAGTATGGGCCAAGCAACATTTGAACTTCTAACATTCAGGGTAGTTTCTTATCCTGCATCCTACTGGTGGTGTAGTAAGGTTTATGGTGGCAGCAGGGGGCATGCAGTCATGCACTGTAAAGGGGGTTGCCATGCCTTATCCACACATGTGGAATGGATGTTGACAGTCTAGTACAGGTGATATCCAGTGCACTATCACTGCAACTGGCATTTCACTGTGCTTTACCTCTGCAATGTCCATTTACTGTCCATGCACTATTGCGTTGGGTCTGCATTAAATACTGCACCTTCACTAGCTACTGTGTCTGTGTGTCTGTCGTGATTCTGCTGACTGTGGGTTGGGTCAGGTGTTCTCCACTGCTAGGGCAATATTACTGGGAAGAAGGGCGGGCACTGTGGCAGAGGGGACACACCAGATGGCACAGAGTCTTCAGGTCTCTTACAGGTCCAAATGGTGGTGGGTGGCATGCACTGGAGCACATCAGCTGCAGCCATGGCTGTGATCACAGTGGGGCCTGCTGGTCCCCTGGCCACTGTGGGTGGCAGCAGTGTTGATTGCAGATCTACTGCCTGCATGGGCACATGTGCTGCAGGGGTGATATCTTCAAGGTTGGGTTCAAGGTGATATCTTCAAGGTTGGGATTTCATGAGGGCATTACAGGGGGTGACAGATGTTTAGTGGGTGAGTTTATAGCCAAGGGATTCCTGTGCATACCTGGTGGAATGGGATGTTCATGGTGGCCTGTGCTCAAGCTTCCAGGGGGCACCATGGGGCATGCTGACAGGGCAGTCATGGTCAGCTGTGTATGTGTCCTGGCTTTGCAGTCATGTGTGCTGGCATGGCTCTGTGTTGAGGTACTATTGTTGTCTGGCTTAAGTGCTGAGCGCAACTGTTTACAGCAGGGTTCTGCCTAGCATACTTCTATACTGGCCTGTGCACATTGCGTTGCCATGTAAACATTGTGGGTGCATGCATCACCACCCCTGTGTGGCGAACCTGCTAGCCAAGCACCCATGAACATCTACATATTTGTGGGTCATGGTGTGCACATGTTTTGGTTACACATGCTACTTATTATGGTTGTGCATGCTGTTTTTGTAGTGTCCTGCATATATTACACATGTAATGCACAGCATATACACGCTGCAGAGCACTCTACACAGGTTTATGAATGGGCTGCCGTGTTTACTTCATTTCAAAAAATGCAAAAACATTGCATCCTTACTTGCATCTTAAAATGGATTGTATAGAACATCCATACCATGTTTACATTTGTATTTACAGTATTTATGATATTTGACATGAACTATGTTAGTTTATATAATGGTTGCCAAGAAAGCTGCAATCTGATTGATTAAGAATCAGTGATAAATACAGCATGATCCACATTTTAGCACTTCCTCTGGTACACAAACCCAAGTACCACTGAAAATCCCTACTCCTTCAACCACTACCACCATGTGCCAAAAACTGTCCCTTTGTGCTAAATATCAGAGTTGTTACATAATCTGCTCATATCTTACCTTTAGTGTTCTAAACAGAGATTTCTAATACTGCACACTGAAGTTGCTGAGACAGTGATTCCTACAAAGTTTTCAATCAGTCAGCAACTCAGTGAGGTCACTATACATGCATGCAAGTGTTACCATGGAAATGGTCTCATGCGTATCCTTATAACGTTGCTTAGCCACCAACTGATATAAAACTTCATAGGAGTTGGCTTCTTGGTGACTCTAGCATGCAGTACTACAAATCTTTTTTGAGAATACTAAAGGCAAGATACGCACAGATTATTTTACAGCAATTGTACAGTGGTAGCCACTGACATCAGTAATGATATCATTAGTTATGGTAAGCCATGGCTAGGTATGGGTCATTCAGTTTAATTGCAGAGGGTAAAGGTCATGGCTGGATATGGTTGGTTATTGTTAAAGATGCCATTACCATCACTGTATTTAGCACAAAGGGACAGATTTTTGCAGCTGTGTGATGCATAACATATATGCTCACATATAAGTTGACCTCATTTACAATTCATCACCCTCCCCCTTTTTCTTATGGATTTTAGTCGATTTCCAGATACGTCTCATATACAGATTGAATCCCTCTTTACTTAATATATAGCTACTAGTACACCTCGACACCACCAGGAGTTCTACTTTTTAACAAACTCCTCCCTCCTTTTTAACATACTCCCTCCCTCTGAAAAACAGACAATGATACCGTAAAACATATACCCTCCCTAACCCACGCTCACTAGCACAACACACAAGTGCTAATGATATTACATTCCTTAACCCACCCTTACCAGCACAAGTTACTGAAGGTCTGTGTCCATATTTCATACTTTTTTATTTTGTCATTTTTTGTCTATATTACTGTTTAATTGAGGGCCCAAAGACACCGATCCACAAATGCCGAAAACACATGGCGCTGATAAACTGATCAGTCTCCTTGATCAGCATCCTTAACCATCCCTAACCTGACCTTACTGACACAAGTCTTGCACAAATTGTCATGTACCTACTGGATAAACTGCTGTATGTGCAAAATCCCTACTGTAAAATATTTTTACTGCTGTACCTTTGACACCAAGTGTTGCTGTGTCCCCTGAATGCTGAATGTTGAACGAACATTCCCATCATTGCCTTCACTCTCTCACACTCTCATGATTGTGAATATGAATTTGGGCAAATAAGACAGCAGGGTTCATTGCAAGGAATTACATTTGGCAGATGGGTAACTGATGAAGACAGCTCACACCATCACCCTGAGCAGAAGGGTGAGGAGCAGGAGGCTGAGAAGGCTTTTATTTGTTTTTATACAGGTATGCTACCATTTCCATACTGTTTTAAGCTCAGCCTCTTTCCAGCACAACTTGTGCTGCCAGTAAGAAGAGTTCTGTTCTTTTTCGCCCTGTTTTTTCTACTCTAGGGTAAGAGACAGTCTCAACGATGGGGGAGCGCCACCCCAGAAGCAGACAAGACAGTGAGCTCCACAGGGGGCTAACTAGGCAAAGAAACAGGACTCTACAGGATCCTTTTGACCATCACAGGACACTAAGACTAGAGGAGGTTCACAGAAGGAGCAGAAGCTAGAAAGCTATAAATGCCTGCTATAGACATCTGCATCTGTGGAGCTTCGGAGCTATAAACCTAGGGGACTCAAGAAGACCTTCAGACCCTCTTTTCTTTCTTTTCCTTCTTCAGTTACCAGCTCTCCTCATCAGTTTAACTGATAATAATTTTTTTCTGGCTATTTGTTCATTTTGATTATTTGGGCCGGATACATTTTAGTTTGAATGTGTTTTTAGAGTGTTTTGAATGCTTATTGTACTTCCATTTCATATACACAGGAGTTCCTATAACAATCAAGTATACTCCTTAAAATACAGTCAAAGTAACTTAAATTTTATTTTTACCTTAAAAGCCCTGATTTGATAAAATAAAGTCACCCTTCCATGTGACTGCGCTACCTTATAGTGCAGGTGTGGCGTTCTAGTCTGAGCATTCACCATTTTCAGCAAGGGAGTGCCAAGAACACCACAAGCTCTGTGCAAACTGCAAGTTATTTATTTTTTTACTTAATCTGGCACAAAATGGGTGCTCTTTACTAGAAACAAAGCTGTGTTTTACTTTGATAAGACAGCTTATAAAATTTTTATGAAAACACCACTGAAATGATCTTTTGAAGCAGAAGCAAGCTGCATGGGCAGTTAAATCACACTCTGTCCACTGCATACTTAAACGTTGTGTTCACCCCACAAGAGTAAGTAATCTCTCTTTATGATTCATAATTCAAGATTCATAAATGTAAGTGTAAATTGGGTTTGTCCAGCCATTGGAATATTACACTTTATTATTGGGCATAAATAAATCTGATAGATGTCCTTTAAACCTAAAAAAAAGCCCTAGCCCTCTGAACTTCTTTCTTTACTTTTGACAAAATAAAAAAGCAGTCTCCATTCTTATAAGCTCCTTAAAGAAAGTTATACTTCTGCTTCTTCTCTGCTCAGGAAATGTGGAGCTCAACCCTGGCCCCCCCCCCACAACTTACCTCACCTATCGATTTTGCTGAGGCCACAGGTCTCAAAATGATGATGGTCAACATTTTAGCCTCCGCCTAAAAACTTGTACAGCTGCAAGCCTGGGCTGCATACGTTAACCCTGATCTTATCATAATTACTGAGTCGTGGTTAAAAGAAGAACACTGATCAACAAATATCACTGCAGGGCTACAATTTATTTAGAGCAGATAGAGAGTCTAGAGGCGGGGTGTGGTTATTCACGCCAAATCTAAGTACTTGGTCACCAATATTAGTTGCAAATCTCTAGCCAAGGAATTTGAGTTAGTTCGCTGAGCCTTCATCTCCCTCCTCAGAATGTATCACTATCCTAGGTGGCTATAGACCCCGTCTGGTGGTGATGAAGTCCTTAATCTTTGAAATCCATGTTCAGATGCAAAAACTGAAACAATATTTCTAGGAGATCTAAATATGGACTGGCTGTCACCTAAATCACACGGCCTCAAATCCCTTTGTGATGAGCTAGGTCTTGGGCAATTAATCAATGAACCCACTAGGAACAACACTCTAAATACTGCCAACAGTTCAATTCTAGATGTGGTACTAACCACCCATCCACACAAAATATCTCATTCGGCAGTGTTTCACAACGACATGAGCGATCATGGAATTGTTGCTTGCATAAGATCTCAAATTAAGGCCTGGCCGCAACCCATCTTTATAACAAAAAGATCCTTTCGCAAATTCAGTGCAGTAAACTTCCTATCTGACCTGAGCATGATCAGATGGCAAGATCTCTAACTAGCCAAAGATGTCAACAAGGCAGCTTACATCCTTAATGACAAACTCACTACAACAATAAATAAGCATGCCCCTTTCATCAAAGTAAGGGTACGGAACAATTCCAACCCCTGGTTCACCTCGGATCTCAAGGCAGCCCTTATAGCTTGAGATAAGCTCTGGGCTAAAGCTAGACATTCCAAAGAATCTTCACATTGGCAGGTCTTTAGAACAGCCAGGAATAACTGTGTGAAAAAACTTCGCTCTGCTAAAGCTAACTATTATATTTCTACTCTCGAACAAGCTAAAGGTAACCCTCATAAAATATGGAAGACTATCAAAGCTATAGAAGGACGGCCCACGGCCCCCTCTGTCCCAACAAAGATAGTTGCAAGTGGCAAGATTGTGGAAAACAAGTCCCTAATCCTGGAGGAACTTAACTCCCACTTTGCCACAGCTGGATTAGCTTTTTGACTGCCACTTATGCTGGTGCTGCGGTGAGCCAGCATACCCTCCCCACATCTAGTCCTGCACCCAGCCCCTCCAACCGCGTGAGATAACTTATAAAGAAGTAGAAGATCTCTTCTTAACTTAGACACCAAAAAGCGCAGGGGACGATGGCTTGGAACCCTTTTTCCTAAGGTCAGGCTACGCCCATCTCACTGCCCCAATTCTCCACATCTTCAATCTTTCCATGACATCTGCTACTGTGCCGTTTTGCTGGAAATCAGCACATATTCTCCCTCTATTTAAATCTGGTGACCCATGCGATGTAAACAACTATAGACCTATCTCCATATTGCCTATCCTTTCTAAAGTTCTCGAAAAACTGATCCATATTCAGTTAAAATCTCACTTGGAAACCTTCTCTCTCATTAACCCAGCTCAATCTGGCTTCCGGGCTAATCATAGCACAATCACTGCACTAGCAAAAGTAACCAATGATTGGATCTCTGCTATAGATGCTAGGAAGGTAACTGGTGCAGTCTTTTTGGACCTCAGTAAAGCTTTTGATACTGTTGATCACAAACTATTAATCAATTGCCTTGCAAAGTTGGGTGCCACATACCATACCACCCAGTGGTTCTCTAGCTACCTAACTGGAAGATTCCAAAAAGTAAAGGCGGAAGGCTTTTTTTCTGCTGCCTTGACAGTTGCAAGAGGAGTCCCCCAAGGATCCATCTTAGGCCCTATCTTGTTTTCTTTGTACATTAATGACTTAGATGCTAACATATCTACGTCCAATCTGCACTTTTTTGCAGATGATATTGTGTTGTATACTTCTGGCTCATCATTATCTGAAGTTAAGGGAGTGCTTCAAGCGGACTTCGCACAACTTGAGCATAATCTAATAAAGGCAAAGCTTCTGCTCAATGCTAAGAAGACTAAAGCGATGATATTCTCCTGCAGTGCTGTCACAGGCCCCCAATACCCTTGCCCAAGACTTCATTGTCACCACACTAAACGAGCCTCTGGAAGTTGTAACCAAATTTAAATATCTGGCATCTGGATCGACAATAAATTATCTTTCAATGACCACGTCGAAGATGTCTCTAGAAGGTTAAAAGCAAGGTAAGGTTTCTTCTACTGAAATAGGCCCCTTTTCCCCCTTGAAACTCGAAACAAGCTTGTACAGGCCACTTTTCTCCCCCTACTCAACTATGGCGATGTAATCTATTCCTCCACCACTCTTGCAAATCTAAGTAAAGTGGACATCCTTTATCACTGTGCATTACGGTTCATTACCAACTCCCCTTACCGTTCGCACCACTGTGACTTATATGCAGCTGTTGGTTGGACATCCCTTACTACTAGACGCCTGCTCCATGCTGGGCTATGGACTCTTGAACTGCTCCTGCAGAAATTGCCAAGCTATCTCTCTTCCCTTATTAGTATCTCACATAGTGCATACTCGTTAAGAAAATCTGACTTTATTATGCTTGACATACCAAGGACGCGGACTTCCTTTGGTAAAATTTGTTATTGCATATGCCCTTCCTCCATTTGGAACCAATTACAAACCGTGATTGAAACTAACTAGCGCAGTTTCAATAAACTTCTACAAATCGCTAAGTTCAGCCAAAATAAAAGACACCTGTAACTGTCATTAAGTCTCTTCCTTCCCATGTGTGCCATATTTATCCACTGGTAAGGTATAATTGATTTGTCATATTAACTGCTTTCCATTCCCTTCTACTCCTGGCTTTATCTATGCTTACTCCACTGCTACTCTATCAAATCACTCCTCCCCCCATATCAGTTGTAGTCTGTTGTTTGTTCTAGCTGCCAAAATATATGTATTGCACACACCAGTTATCATGTTTCATTTATCAGTATGCAACCTGTAAGTCGCTTCCCTGTCTCATATCAATGTTTACCACCTGTGGTCACCCTATGTGGTACCCTTGTATGTAAATCCAGCATGTATCATGTAACGTGCATTTCATGTATATACTGTTATTACCTATCTGTGTTTGTACTTTAAGTGTTTATGTCACAGGACCTCCTTGTGAATGAGCTTGCTCAATGGAGTTTTCCTGCAATAAACTTGAACTTGAACTTACTGTTCTGTTTTTATCTTGTTTCACTTTAAACCTTTATAGTGTGGATCACATTGAGGAAAAATAACTGGGGACAGACTACAAAGGAACATTTCCTCAAGGCCACAGGCAGCTTTCAGAGTAAAAAGTCAATGACAAGCACAAACAAGTACAGAAAAGCCAGACCATGGTGGACCGTGGTGGATGGAATCCTTGTAATCATAAAAAATACAGAAGGGAAGACTGAGGCTTTGAGGTGGAACTCTGGCATTTGAACAGTTGTCCTGTATGGTATTTTTTAAAACTTTTTCCAGCATTTTCCATCCTATAAACTCTATCCCATTTACTCTTGTTTCCCTCTGGGAATTTCAGACTGACCTCAAGTTGAAAAAAAAAAGGGGTGGGGCTGCTTTTTTCTTTTTTTTTGCACGCATTTTATATTTTAAGTACCCTTGGACTTCTGCACTTTTGAACTCCCGCATATATTGCAATATTTTGTCAGTGGCCACTTTAAGGAAGAATACTGTAAATTGATAGACTGTATATTAGCAGGACTGAACTTCCAGAGACCTGGATATTCCCCCTTCCATTAATAACATAATCAGTAAACTGTGTGCCTTTTCTCCTTACAGCAATTTGCTACTGTGAATTATTTGTGAATCACTGGTGTCTCTCTGCATTGTTCATTTTTAGAAGTATTGTATAGAAAATACAACTAGAATGGGGGTCATAACAAGATGTCAAGCGAGGAAAAATAATACTATTCCAAAGGAGGAAAGGGGAAATAATAAAAATCTGGGAAAGGGGGAAAAGAAGAAAAAGGGGAAGAAGCAGAAACTCTCAAAGAGCTTGGATATTATAGATGTCAATATTCAGACTCAGTATGATACAGAGTGAAATAGCCATGCTTTAAATATTAAAGGGAAGCAAACCAAAATAGATAAAGTCCTATGCACCTCTACTCCACAACTCAACAGAGTGCTAATTGAAATAGAAGAAGGAAATAATAAAAACCCAAATGAATTGCCCTCTCTGTATATTGCAGGCTCAAGCCCCCATTGCCAGACAAAAAAAATTAGCACTTCTATAGGAAAACAAAAATCAAATAATTTTGAAGTAAGCATTTACATACATAACTCTCCAGAGTTTGAGTGGGAACCTTTTCCTACACCCATAACAAGATTAGACTACTCAAAACTACATTTGAAAATTCCCTTGAATGTCCCCCTATCCTGGAGCAAGTACCTGAGGCTATAAACCCTCAGGAAGCCTCAAGGATAGGTATACAAAAAAGAACCTAGTTCTGATTTAGTGGCCAATTACCCTACACCCTTTACACCTGGATTAATTAAGGCTCTCCAAGATCCACACATGGCCAATGTTTTACTATTGTAACAGCTTTTCATATAAAGGGATGAGGTAACTATCATCAAATCTACTTTAGCCCATCATGAGGCATTAATTAAGAACTTGTTTAGGGAACTAACTGGTTAAGTCTGAATTGGCTTCAGAAGTAGATTCAATGATCTACAGACTTCCAACTTCCAGAATTGTTCCCTTGTACAAAAAAAGAAGAAACAAGTGAAAGCAATGAATAACAAAAATAAAGACGAATCTATCTCAAAATGAAGAAATATACAGAGAAAAGTGAGAAGGGAAAACAAGGAAGGGGCTAAAGAAAAGGAAACACAAAAGGAATAAGGCTTGCAAAACTTTAGAAAATAAATCAGATGGCTCCCCCAATGGGGAAAAAAAAAACAGCTCACCAACACAAGATCCCTCACAAGGTGTAAGAAATAGCTTAGAACAAATGCAGGAAAAAGAAGATGTCAGAGATAGAGGGTTAACCCAAAGGCAAGATATCTGGTTACCAGGAGATGAAGCCCTGATAAAGATACATAGTATATATCAGGGATCAAAGGAAAATATAACACAATTGGTTAGGTTGGTGACCCAGATTCTTGAGAAAGAACTGAGTATCCCAAATGGGAAGAATAATATAGTCCTGGTAAATAGGAATCCCCAAGATACTGGGAATCCAGTTTATGTTTTACTCTCAGATACCTCAATAGAAAATTGGGCCTGGAAACAGAGTAAGACCCTGAAAGAGAATGGTTTAAAGGAATACTACATCCAAAACTTGAAAAAATATATGTTGTACAGAGTGTTTTAATTTGTATGTGAAGTTCTAGTGTTTCCTTCCCTCTGACTAGTATTAGGAGTTTTTCCCAAATTAGCTTGCTAGCTTTATACTAGTTTTACGACCCCTGGGGATCTTCATACCTGATAGTGTAATTGTATTTCTTGTTCCCACAGTGCATCTTGTCTCACGTGACTGTGATGTAAGACAGACCCAACATTCAGCACACCCATGCCAAACAAACTAAATATCTTGGAAGCTTTACAAGCTGCACAAAAATTACCAGCAGCAAAGTTTTTCAGGACAGTAAAACCTTTAGGATGAGGGTGGTCACCAAGCTGAATTCTACAGATTTTAAAATATAGCAATCTTTATTGTTGTGAACTGATTGTAATGCAATGCTTTCTGCTGGATTTATGGGCTCTGCTACATCACCATTACATGAAACAAGGTGCATTGTAGGACAAAGAAATGCAATAAACCTATTTGATATGGCGATCTCCAGGGGTCGTAAAGCTACCCTAAAGCTAGCAGGCTAATTTAGGAAAAACTCCTAATACCAGTCAGAGGGAAGGAAACACTAGAACTTCACATATAAATTAAAACACTCTGCACAGCATATATTTTTTCAAGTTTTGGGTGTAGTTTTCCTTTAACTCTTGAGCAACCAATAAACATAACAAAAGTTTTACACTTCAAGCATGATGAGTTTTCACAAGGAATATGTATTCAGGAGGCTGATCTCCTGAATTGCATATATAATACAAAATCAGAATCAAGAACAAGGGAGGACAAACATTGGGGGTGGAAAAGCATTTTGAGGAAACTGAAAAAAACATTAATGAGCACAGTCTGTTATATTTTATCAGAGATAATAGGCATCAAACTAGGCTACAGGAGCATCCTTTGGGCTGAAAGGGCTGATGGTTATACAAATCATGGACAAATTAAATTCACAGTAAGAGATCAAATTCTGTTTTCTTTGATTCATTCACTAGCTAACAGACTGGATAAAATTAATCTATTGCTATGTAAGTGGGATGAAACTGATGCAACAAATGATGACAACAAATGAATTAATGATTGTCAAAAAGGAACCAGGAGTAAAATCTCAAACAAACAGCCCTATGAATGCCCCTATAGCTTGCACTGCAAAATCGTTTCCAGGTACTGAACATGAAAGCTATAAACTGACTTGAAACCGGTAAAATTCACCAGAAACAAAATGTCATCTAGTAATCAAGTAATGTCATGGAATAACACTGGGTTTTCAAAAAAAAATGGTGGATGTGCAATCGTTATGGTTCCTTTCAAAAAATGTGGTACTGTAATTTGTTTTCAAGAGACTTGGGCAATTGAAAGCCTAAATATACCTGGCTATACCTCTTTTTTTAAGGCCCAAAAATTTGCATCCTTTGGACGTCCCTCCGGGGATCTTGTAACTTTTATAAAGGTACACGAGAACATAAAAATAAAATAATCTATTTTGGTATCCTCAAATATAATAACAGCATTAATTGAATTTAAGAACAAGTTGTTTTTAATAGTTAATACATACATTCCTCCTCATAATACAAAAGAGTGTAACTCATCAATATAGGAATTTTTAGAAAATCACTTATTTACAATAATGGGTCATTTCTCATCAGCTTCTTTATTGATAATAGAAGATTTTAATTCCAGACTTGGACCCTTAGTCAACCAGCATTTGAAGGGAACCTATATAGCACATCAAAACTTATTAGAAAACAGAATAAAACGAGAGAAGATGTTTTCGATTGCTGAAAAACTTATGAATAATTGTATTGAAAGGCACCACTCAAGGGCTAAATTCTAATTATTTTACTTTTCTAAAGGTAAAAAAGCAAGTACAATTGATTATGTATGTGTACATCCATGGCAGATTCATCAAATTGCAAATTTTGAGATTCTTCTATGCCCCGAAAGTGACCATTACCCATTGACCCATTGATTGTAAATCTGAATTTGGATGTAGTAAAGATCATGCAAATTAATAGGGCTTCAAGGCTTGAAATACGAAATCAAAAAAGAATATACTTCTCACAGGAAATAGAAAGTAATGTTGCTCTTATCATCAATAGCCCAGAAATACACAATTTGGAGAATACAGTAGACACAGAAACATCTGCTGCAGAAATAGGTCAAGTTCTTGAACAGATTACAAATAAAATCTTACCTCCATAGGCATTAGAAGAATACACTTCCTGTAACATGGTATAATGAAGAATGCCAACATTTTAAAAAGGAGATTTATAAATTAATAGCAGAAGTTAAGAATAACAGAAGTAAAGACAATATAATGCTATTAAACAAATGTAGGTAACAGTATAAATCATTTCTAATTAAGAAACATGAATTATTTCAAAAGCAATAGTGGAAATCAATGCTAGATACTATAGAAAAAAGAAATGTTAAAGAATTTTGGTTAAAAGTGGCCAAGGGTGCTGGCAATTTCATGGATAATATTTCAGCTTATATCTCTCCCCAAAACTGGATAGAATATTAGCAGAAGTTATTTTATCAATATACTAGTCAACTTAACTCACAGGATGCTACCATAAAATTTACAGAACCATTTAAGCCACTAGATATCTCTTCTCAAGAGATTTCAGAAGCTATTTCATCAACTAAATCCAACAAAGCTCCAGTCCCAGACCGAGTTCCACCATTTCTCTACAAGATCGAACATGTGTGGTGGTGTAACTTATTGGCTCTGATCTTCAATAAAACAATAGCAGAGAATAATATCCCACTATCATGGAAAGAAAATATAATTATTCCAATATATAAAAAAGGCAACCCCAAACTTCCTGAAAACTATAGACCAATAAGCCTATTGGACAGTTTGAGGAAGATATTTACAAGAGTCCCCTTGCAAGGCTAAACAACTGGATTGAACAAAAAATATTATAAACAATTTTCAGGCAGGCTTTAGAAAAGTTAACGCAACAATAGATCAATGTTTTACATTAAATCATATAACTGAAACATATTACAAAAAAACAGCATATTCCAGTCTATATAACATTTGTGGACTTTCAGGGAGCCTTTGATAGGATAGATAGACTCATTATTTGGAAAAAAAACTACTAAACTTAAAAATAGACCCAAACGCCGGCCCAGTGATGCTGAGGGTTGAGGCACTGGAAGCCACACCTTGCACCACGCTGGTGACCTGGGCTCAGATGTGAGCCCAGGGCATCAGGAGTCAGCAGGGAAGGGATGGGATTGAGCATCCAGAGGACTGCTCTCTCATTCTAGGGAGTGATCCAGGGAATCACTGCTCTGTAGCGGCCCCTGGTAATGACTGGGGGCACTACTAGAGTGGTGCAGAAAAAGAGTGGACTGTGGCAGACGATGGTGAGTTGCAACATCATTGCATGCTCGCACTCCAGGGGACCACATAAAGGGAGAAAAATGGCAGCACAAAGCCAGCAGCAGCTTGATAGCCACAGCTTCACTGGCTGGCAAATGCCTGGAAGAGGCGTGTGCTAGTAATGGATCCTGGCTGGGTGCAGGGGCATCAGTGGGGGCCCCTCTTGATGGTACAGTAGCATATGCCAGCTGGGCATGCACAAACTCCGAGGTCAGTGGTGAGGAGAAGCGGTGGCTGGAGGTAGGCAGGGACTGTGGCTGCAGGAAGGAAAAATAGAGATGAGATAAAAAAAATAGACCAAAACAATTTTTCATTTGATAGTAAATCTTTACTTAGATAATAAAACCAAAATAAGATTTGATTTAGAAGGGAGTTTAACTAACTCGTTTAATACAAATTTAGGAGTTAAGCATGGCTGCATATTGGACCCACTGCTGTTTAATCTATATATAAATGATTTCCCAGACATATTGTCCTCTGTATCCACACATTCCCCTTCAGTAGGTGGTATTACAGTATCTGTATTAATATATTTATTATTTATTTATTTGCTTTTGTTTACCGGGTAAGTCACACTAGACATCCAAGTGCCTATTTTCAGGTGCGACCCGGGAGAGCTACAGACTTGAGTTTTACAGGTACAGTGACTAATACAACTTTTACATACAGTGAAGTGACTAACACAACATTTGCATACAGTGAAATATCAGAATACATAGAGTAGTGACATTCAGTAAAAAACACATGAGCCCGGGGGTGGTTACAGATGACCCAGGAGAGATAAGAGCTAGGGCATACATAGAGAGTGGGTGAGTCAAGTTTGCCTGCAAAGGGAGAGCAGACGATACCAGTAAGAGTAATCCAGTTTGTCAAAGCTTGACCAGGTTGTCAGGAAAGTAAGTGCGGTGTGCCCGGAGGGTGCAGAGGTCCCCCATGTCAGCATAGAGTGGGGCAAGGCTACGAGGTGCAGGGGCAAGTGGAGGGGCCCTTCAGGAAGTTCCACAGGGAAATTTTAAATCCAATATGGAGGGGGGTGGACCGTGCTAGAGCCGGGAATGAGTGCCATAATTTCGGGGCATAGTTGATGAAGGCCCGATCCCCGACAAGGGTGCGTGTCCTAGGGACTGGGCAGCTGAGTGCTGCCCTAGACCTAAGATGGTAGGTAGAGGGATCAGGGTTGAGGGGAAGGGCAAGGGCAGCAGGGGTGGCTGATCTGACGATGTTGTTGATGAAGTTAACTACTACGAAGATGCGGTGCTTCTCTGGAGGGAGCCATTCGAGATGAGTGTAGAGGTTGCAGAGGTGTGTAAGGGGAGGGGCAGTAAGCGTGAAGCAGCAGATGCTGTTGTAGGCTGTATCCCATTTCAAGAGGATGGATTTTGGTAGGGGGGGAAAGGTCACCAGTCCATAGCAGAGGGAGGGGAGGAGAACACCCCTGGCTAGAGCCACCCGGACAGCTGGGGTAAGGCAGGTTTTGGCTCTGTAGGTGAGACCGAGTTTAGCATTTGTGGCCTTGCAGATGTTTCAATGTGAGGAGAGGTCCAGCTGGGGTCAAGAGGACGCCAAGATACTTGACTATGGGAACCATCTGCAGGGGTGAGCCATCGGCCTTGTGGATTAGAAGGGGGGGCTGGGCAGGATTTTGTTCTGCTCAGGGAGCCAAAGAGCATGGCCTGGATTTTCTTAAGGTTGGTGGTGAGCTTGTGTTCAGCCAGCCAGGATTTGCTCCGCTTGAAGTCGGAGCTTAGTAGGGAATTGATGGAGCCAATGTCGTGATCACTATGTAGGATGACAAGGTTATCAGCGTACAAGGTGGTTAGCCCATGGGTGGGGATGGATGGCAGGTCATTGATGAAAAGGGAGAAGAGCGTCAGACCGAGGACGGACCCTTGGGAGACCCCGCATTGGACGGTGGTGAGATGGGAATGGGTCTGGTTAAAGTTGGTGTATTGCTTCCTACCAGTAAGGTAATTGAGGAACCAGGCATGGGGAGGGTTTGAGAGTCTGAGAGAGAGGATGGTGGAGCTGAGGATGAGTGATCAACCCTGTCAAAGGCCTTGGAGAGATCCACAAAGATCACGCCTGTGAGGTTTCCCTGATCGGTAGCTGTTCTGATCTGCGAGGTGACTACAGCGAGGGTGGTGGCCATACTGTGACCCTTCCTAAACCCATGCTAGGCTGGAGAGAGGAGGTTGTGTACCTGCAGGTACTCGGTTAACTGAGAGGTCACAAGTTTCTCTAGGAGTTTGGAGGCAGCCGACAGAATGGCAATAGGCCGGTAGTTAGAGGGGTCTTTGGGGTTACCTTGTTTGAGAACAGGGGTAACCTTGGCTACTTTCCAGATATCTGGGATGACACCAGTTGTTAAAGAGGAGTTGAAGATATGTGTTATGGGCCGGGCAAGGAGGTGGGCACCCAACCTGAGCAGTTTCGGCTCCAGGTTATCATGCCCAGCGCCAGTGTGAGGGGAGAGGCTGGCAAGCAGCCTCTGAGTCTCAGCGGTGGATACTTGTTGAAGGAAGAAGGAGGGTCGGGTCTCGGGTCAGGGTCGAGAGGTGCTGGTGGAGTGGGGTTCAGGTGGTTGAGCGTTTGGGGACGTGGGTGCGGCGGGAGCAGAGGGAAGAGGAGGGGGGGCTGTTCAGTGAACATTGCGTTAAAGGTATTAGAGATAGTGTGTGGGCTGTTGCAGCTAACCCCGTCAATTAGTAAGTCCGTGACTTGCACTCGAGCAGAGCCCTACACTGCACTTCTAATGTTCTGCCAGAAGCTCCTTGGGTTGCTGGCTGAGGCGAGTAGGGTGGTTCAGCAGTACTCACTTTTGGCTGATCTGATGGCTTTCTTACAGATGTTTCTGGGGTGCCTGTAGGCAGTGAGGTCATCAAAGCTATGGGAGGCTTTGTAGGTTTCCCAACATTTGTCCCCGAACTTCATTAGGGAGAATAGGCCCCCGTGAAGCCATTTGGTAACGGTGCCCTGCACTCTCCTTTTTGTGAGGGGGGCATGTTTGTTCTGCACTGGGATGTATTTGGTTAAGAATGCACCCAGTGCTTTATCCGGGTCCAGGGAAGCGGTGACCTCGGACCAGTCGGTCGATCTGAGGTCAGTGAGGAAGTCGGGCAGATGGAATTTTGAGAAGTCCCTCATTTGAATCACTTTACCGGGTATTTTCACCTGGGAGATGCCCCAAGTACAAAAGATGGGTGAGTGGTCCGAGACGGCATCAGGCAGGATGCCCGAGGATGTGATCCTGTTCGGTCTATTGGTCAGGACCCAGTCGATCAGTGACCCTTTGCCCCCTCTGGGGGGAGGGCCTTGTAGGTTCGTTGATAAGCTGGTTCAGAGTGAGGCCTGAGAGCAGTGGCTCATATGACTTCGAGTTAGAACCTAACCAGTTACGGTTCAAGTCGCCTATGATAAGGACTTTACTTGTGCCCACCCTCTCTCTAACATTGTGCAGGAGAGAGGAGAGCCCAGGTATGCCACCTCTAGGAGGGTTGTAGCAGCAGATCAAGTGAATTTTCTTGGTGAGCCCAAGCAGGAGAAAGGCATGCAGGAACTCACATGTTGGGGGGGAGGGAGGTCTACTGCAGACACATTGAGGTGTGCTTTATAGTAAAGTAGCACCCCACCACCTCGTTTGTTCCCCCCACGATCACTTCTGATGTGGCTGTACCCTAGTAGGGAGCACATAGTATCAGGAGTGTGAGGTTTTAGCCATGTTTCTGTGATACCCAGTATGTCCGGTTTGTAATGGGCAACCTAGGCAGTGAGCTTAGTAAGGTTGTGTAGGAGACTGCGGACATTTAGATGGACAATTTTTAGCCCCTTAGTGGATAGCCATAAGGTGGGTGAGTTGAAGGGGGGCAGGAGGCCATCCTGCTTGGGAGTGGCAGTTCCACCCCTGGAGGTCCCGGTGGGGGGGGTGGAGGGGGCAGTCACGACAGTGGGGAGCTTAGCGATAGCTGAGTGGTCAGGCAGCGCTTGGGGGTGGAATGTAGGGTGGCTGTAGTAAACAGAGTTTAATAAGGTCTGTGCTCAAACCTGCAGATGTATGAGACTTTTTATTTATTTATTTATTTTTTTGTTTATCAACAGCGTGTGCACTTGGGTAGGAGCTTGAGATTGCTAAGTCTGCTCCTAGTGGCAGGACAGTATAACTTACAGATGGAAAACTGGTCTGATAGGTTAATTCTCAGCCCATGTGATCACTTTCTGCCTATTTAAGGGAGAGCTGACCAAGGGTGGTGGTGGGGGCGGTGGGGCTATGCAGTCAGAAACAACGTGAGCAGCAGGAGGGCTTTTCCCAACACGCTACTTGTCCAGTTCAGTTTGTCCAGTTCAGTGTTCTGTGTATTTCCTTTCGGTGTTCTCCATGTTTGAAAAGGGCGCCAACGTGAACAACAGCACAAGGGGCAGCACCGAGGGAATGCTGCCGTCCCTGCAAAATGGTAGGAATGTCCCAGAAATTACCCTGCAGTATTTCCCTGGCTTGATTCTCCTGAGATGAGCTGGGGGGAGGGCTGTGTGCGCTCTCTACCTTACCGCTTCTCGGGTCCAGGTATCAGACGAGAGCAGGGGGTTGGGGAGGGCCGGGAGTGCCCTCTCGACCTCCGATCCTCGGGACTGTGAGCTGTGGAGACAAAGGGAGAGAGGATTGGAATAAATAGGCTAGAGGGAGGGGGGAGGGAGGAGGGGGCAGGATTAGGTGTGGTGGCTTAGGTACGTGTAGCATTAAGCAAAGGCAGCAGGCTATGGCAAGTGCTGGCGATTAATAAATGGTAGGAATGTCCCAGTCAAACAACGAACACAGCACCAGGTTTAAGTGAGCTTTGCAGAGAAAACCAAACAATGAACACAGCAGCAGGTTTAAGTGAGCTTTGCAGAGAAAACCAAACAACGAACACAGCTCCAGGTTTAAGCGAGCTTTGCAAAGAAAATTACTGGATGTAAATCAGGCTAAGAAACCCCACATATACCCAAAGTGACTGCTGAATTAAATTGTCCCTCCCTCCCAGAGGCAGCAGGTACATTAGAGACAGTACTCGACTAGTGATATAAACAGTCCCTCCCTCCCAGATGGCAGGAGGCACAAAGTCAATAAATGAAGACAGACTTCAAGCCCCAAGTTTCAATGTAGACAGACTTTAAGTGCCTTCCACGCTTCTCAATGGCTAGCACTTTACCCTGGCTCCCCACGATTGCCTTAAAGGGGAGTACTTATATGGAGTTAAGGTAACTGTATCAATCCTGATTTTTAAGGCAAAGTTAGTGAAACTGATAAAATAAAACTCTATCACCATGTCTCATGCGTCAGAAACAGCGCCAAGCCAGCTGGGAGGCTCTTCCCAACGCTGTTTTGTCCAGTTCAGTTTGTCCAGTTCAGTGCTCTGTGTATTTCACCTCGGTGTTCTCCACGTTTGAAAAGGGCACTGATGACTTAGCCCTCTTATCCTTATCACTCATAGGATTGGGTAGACAATTAAAAGTCCTTCAAAATTATTGCATAGAAAACTAATTAATAATCAAGGCCAATGATTTACGGTGATTAAAACAATTAAATTCCGTTTTCAAGACTTAAGATTCCGGAATTTCACCGGTGATTGTTACTCTAATTTCCGGATTTTACAGGGATTCTATTATCATTCTTTTAGTATGTGCATAAATAATCAGAATTAAAGAAGGCTTAATATACAGAGCATTAAATAAAGCAAACTGAAAGTAGTACAGGAAGGAATTAAAAGAAAAACAGACTTTTTTATAGATTTACTGATCTGATAGAAAATGCCAGATTCCATGAAATCTTGGTTTTTACCGGTTTTCAGGCAGTCCTAATTCCGGAATTTTACCGGATTTTCCAGTAAAAACCGAAAAACAGTGGCCTTGTTAATAATCAATACAAATAAAATGCAAATAGTAACTTTAGGCAAGCGGAAAAACAAATATATCTCACATATTTATAATGTACCAATGAAGATTGTATTAGAATATAGATATTTGTGGATGTTTATTTTCTCAGATAGTAAAACTAATGTACACAGAAAGTATGAACAAACTAAATTAAATCAAAGTAAAAGTGCCCTGTTAAGATTTGACTCTAGATTTGGAGGCAATTCAATTCGGGCAGTACTAATGGCCGCTAAAATGAAAATGAACCCAATAGCTCTATATGTGGCTGAAGTTTGGCTAGATGCATTTTATAATGTTTTGGAGAAGCCATTCACCAGCCTTTACAAAACAATATTGCAAATATCAAGATCTACTCCTGCTCAAGCAGTAGGAGCAGAACTTGGGAGAATACAGATAAAATATCTCTCCATGATTACAAAATTAAGGTATTGGGTGAAATGTACAAATTCTGCTAAAAACAGATTACCTTATAAAAGTATGGAGGAAAAAGCATCCTGGTTAAGTAGAGGCTGTACATCCCCTTGGGTGTTTGAAGTAATTACTACTTTAAAAACAATAAATCTTTAGCACTTATGGCATGATCAACAGAAGGGGATAACAATCTCAATTTCATATAATGAACTAATAAAAAAATAGACTGACACAAATCTCTTACGAAGAAAATTTGCAAATAATAAGACAGCTAAGGCTTCACCACTGGTATGCTCAAAATAAAATCAATAATGTCTTAGAGCCTTATTTAATACATTTAACAGAGAAAAATGACAAAACTCTATTCCTAAAGTTTAGAATTATTCCCTTCTAAAATAAGCAGTGTCAGTGGCTCAGTAGGTAGCACACTCGCCTCTGAGGCCAGGAGATCAGAGGGCTGTGGGTTCAGTTCCCACATCTGGCACTTGGGTTAATATCCCAGTACTGACACTGTAGTACAGCATGAGAGGGGTGCTGCACTTCTGAGGTGCTGTCTTTCGGATGAGGCGTTAAGCCGGGGTCTCATCTGCCTGGATTGGTGGTAGTTCAGGTGGATGTTAAAGATCCCATGGCACTTATCAAAAAGAGTAGGGGAATTTCCCCGGTGTCCTGGCCAAATTTCCCTCATTCACTAAAAACACCACCAACAGCTTAATCTGGTTCAAGGTCAGATGGCATTCATCTGTATCCCCCTCCCCCGGGTCGTGCCTGAAAATAGGCAGGATTTGTCTAGTGCACTTACCCGGTCAACACTAAATAAATAAAATAAAAATTAGACAGTGGATATTAAACAAGAATAAGGTTAAATATCAGCAACTTGAACTGTGACTGTGGCACAAATGAATATGAGACACTACTTCATGTAATGTGTCACTGCCCAAAATATAAAGAGATATGAAGTAAGACAATATCTCAATATTTTCAGACAGATTAGCTCACTTAGTCTGAGGTATTAAAATTTTTGATGAATCCACCACTGTTTTTTTATAACCAAAGATGTATTAAATTTAATAAAATGGCTGTACAAGAAGCTGGAACATAAATACAATCCTTCATAATCTTTTTGAATATTGATAACATGCCACAGAAGTGTAGTAATTGTGATGATCAGTAAATAGCAGATTTGTACAAATTGTTAATAACATATATGTAAAATGCATTTTATAAACAAATGTGTTCATTTGAATGTATTTGTTGTGGATTTTAATTGCAGGAAATACTGTTTTAACTTTGAAATGACTAAACAGTCAAACAATGAAGAAATACTGATACTGAACTGAACATTTGACAGACTCGGTAACTATACTCCAACTGTCCCACTCAGGCTGGACCCACGCACCCTGACCTGTGTGGTTGAAGGTGCCTCTTTAAACCAGGCCTGGCTCCACTTCTGTTGCACCCTACTGGTGCAGAACAGTCCATTGAGGAGGCACTTGATTGAAAGGGGCTACTGGTTCCTGATTGGTGCTTCTCATGAAGTGCTCAGTTCTGATTGGCAGACTGAAGTGCTCAGCAGCAAGCAAGCTCAGCTTGGCAGGTGTTTCAGGTGGGGAAAGTGTCCTCAGTGGTGTTGCAGGTTGATGAGGCTCAGTCAAGGAAACAGCAGCCCAGTACCAACACCAGGCAGCCCCGAGATGTCTCAGTTGGTGGACAATTAGTAGAGATAGGGTACCCTGCTACACCAACCCAATAAAGAGAAATAGGCACTCTTTTCCTCATGCTGCATCCCAAAATATCCTGGTGATAAACTCAGGTGCAGTGTGGTGGGACAAGGAGTTGCTGTGTCTGGAACAGCTAATATTTTTCAAGTGAAACGACCTCTGGCTGGTAACTAGGATTATCAGGAAAAGACAGTCTTTCAAGCAACAGAGGGAGGTGGATCTAGCTTTACGTTTGTTACAGTTCTTAAGATTTTCAGTGCAGGAAGAGTTTAAACCCTGGGATAAGAATTTGTCATAAATCCTGAAATAAGTGCAGGTGCAGGTTGTGTATTTGACCCAGACAGTGCCCTAGGGGGTGGAAACTGTTTTTTGTGTTTATCTGTGTGTGCCTTAAAAGGAAATTCCAGACTTTATCAGGAAGTGTTTACATCATAGCTACTTATCAGCCAATAGCTTTGGTAACAAACCTGAGAACAAAAGTATTATAAGCAAATGTTTTATAGCAGACTCATCAGAACAGCTAATATTTTTCAAGTGAAATGACCTCTGGCTGGTAGCTGCAATACTGAACATAGGATTTGCAAGAAAGCGAGTTGTGCTCACAACAGAGGGAGGTGAACCTTACAATTGTCTTTGGTTTGTAGCAGATATTCTGCAGGTGGAGGCTACTTCTAACTGAAAGATGAAATAAGGAACTTAGAATTATCAGGAAAAGACAGTCTTTCAAGCAACAGAGGGAGGTGGATCTAGCTTTACGTTTGTTAATTCTTAAGATTTTCAGTGCAGGAAGAGTTTAAAGCACAGCTGACTTATTTTGGGGCTGACTGCTTTCAGAGCACAAACCACCAGGCTGTTTTGGGGCTAGGGAGGTTTACCTGTGTCTGACTTGGATGTCTGGATTTTTCTCTGTTTGATTAGCAGGGTATTTTCTCTGTCAAATTGTTGTGTAGGGCATCTTGCTGACAGGAAGGCACTTATCGCAGCGGTGGGTCAGAGCTTTTAGCTGATTGTTTTGTGAGGGCACAGTTAAGGCCCAACCCCTTCCCACACCTCACCCCACCCACCCCTGGAAATAATTATTTTATACCTGGGGTTCTGACATCATTTCCTCAAGAATGCAAGGTGCATATCACTGTCATATCCTCTCTAGCACACTGCACTGACAATAGGAGCATACACATTGTATAATATATATATTTCTATATAACAAAACAATCACACACACAAACACACACACATACAAAAAAGTAGATAAATATGGGGAGTAGTGTAATGTAATGGCTGTGGGGCAGCAGTCTTCTGGGAGTCTTTCTGGAGGCTGAGATGCTGCCCTATTTGCAGACAACTCTCTGCCCTGAGGGAGGAAGTTGCCCATCTCCAGGCCACACTGGACAGTAGTAAGGGAACCTTCCCCCACGCCACACTGGACGGTAGGAAGGAAACCTCCCCCATCCTGGGAGCACCAGAGCCAACACCACTACCTCAGAGGTTGCAAAGAAAGCACAGCAGTTGGATCACAGTGGGCTCAGGGAGGTGAGGATGAGTGGAACAGAGGACACCCAGTCAGTTGTTCCACTCCACAATCCATACACCATTCTGGGGGAGCATAGCTCCCAAGGATGCACCCACAGAGGAGACTAAGGAGGCTGAGGACAACTGTCACAAGGGAGGCCCACAGGAAGGAGGCAGAGGACATCACAAGGAAATGAAGCAGCTCCTGGTGGGGGACTCAATTATTAGGGGTATAGAACTGGGGAGTAGGAAAAACTGAGTAAGGTGCCTGCCTGGTGCCATGGCTTGGAGGGACAGGAGCGTCCTGAGGATCATGAGAACAGCTGCACGGAGTCTCGAGCTGGACGCTCATTGTCCACCTAGGGACAAATGACTTGGCTCATCATGAGATTAGAGCAGTGCAGAAGGACTTTGTAGAATTGAGGAGGGGCCTAAGACAAGTAGCACACACAGTATCCTTCTCTGAGATGCTGCCTGTCAATGGCATGAGTGAGGTGAGGGTACTTTGCACCATGCAGTTTAATGAATGGTTGAAAAAATAGTGTAGAGCACAGGGGTTTGGCTTCATTGGGGACTGGGGTTCCACCTGGAAGGACGCCAGCCTATACTGGCAGGATGGTCTGCATCTGTCCAGGAAGGGAACAAGTCTTTTGAGCAATTGGTTTAAATGCTTCATTGGCAAGCTTTTAAACTAGTCAAGGGGGGGAGGCACTGATAAGCAGCAGGAAAGTCCCAGCCTCCTCCTACAAACAGGGTACTAAATGAGAAAAGACTGAGGTAGAAAGGTCAGTGGGGATGCTGCAACAGAAGGTAAAGCCATCAAAAAATGGAGAGCAATGAGTACCAATGCCTGTAGTCTGAGTAACAAGCTTCCTGAATTAGTGGCCTTGATGGAGGAGGAACATCTGCATATCGAGGCAGTCACAGAAACATGGTACACACAAAACCATGACTGGGACGTAAACATACCAGGATGCACTATCTACAGGAGGGACAGGGAGGGTCAAAGAGGAGGAGGAGTAGCTCTTTACATAAGGGAAGCAATCAAAACAACAGAACAAAAGGGTAAACAGGGAGGAGAAGAAGCATTGTGGGTAAATTTGGAGACCGGCAATGGCACCACAATCCACACAGGGGTTGTATACAGAGCCCCTTCTCAGGGAGAGGAAATGGACAAGGAAATGATAGAAAGTATACTTAGAATGGCAGAAAAAGGGGAGATATTGCTGATGGGTGATCTGAATATGCCAGATGTTAAGTGGAATGCAGTTACAGCAGCCACTTCAAAGAGTGGGGTTATTCTAGATGCCCTACAGGGGGCATGCCTTAGACAATTAGTATTGGAGCCCACTCGAGAGGGAGCAATCTTAGACCTGGTTCTCTCAAATGGAAATGAAAAGAGGATCACAGATGTAGTATGGGTAGCCATCTGGGAACTAGCGACAATCGAACAGTATGGTTCACAATAAACACAGCAATAGAGTCAGCTCACAAGGCAAAAGTACTGGACTTTAGGAGGGCTGACTTGCCAAATGGGTGAGTGCCTCATGAATGCATTAGCAAATGGGCAGGAAGGAGGGTGGAAGAACAATGGGGAATAATAAAACTGCCATCACAGAGGTAACAAGCCTTTGTGTGAAGCAAATAAACAAAATGAAATGATGTAAGAAACCACTATGGTTCTCAAAGGAAGTGGCAGTGAAGGTTCAAGAGAAAAAGAAAGCATTCAGGAAGTACAAGGAATCACAGAAGGAGCAGGACAGAGAACTGTATCAGTTAAAGCAAAAGGAAGCTTGGAAGGTAGTCAGAACAGAAAAGGCCCAAACCAAGGAAAAGATAGCCAACTCAGTTAAGAAGGGGGATAAAACCTTTTATAGGTACATCAGGGAGCGAAGGAAGACCAAGGGAGGGATAGTGAGGCTTAATAAAGGGGAGGAGGGAGGGAGGAGGGTGGGCAGAGGGTGACTATGAAAGGCAGAGATACTAAACAAATATTTTTTTCAGTATTTACAAAGGAAGAGGGGAGGTACCTAAAACAAACAGTAGAAACACTCTTGATACAGAAGTTGATACCAGCCCATTTACAGAAGAAAGGGTTCTGAAAGAACTCTAAAACTGAAGGTGGACAAAGCAATGGGGCCTGATGGGATTCATCCTAGAATTTAAAAGAACTAAGGGTAGAACTAGTGACAACACTGACTACCCTCTTTAACAAATCATGGGAGGATGGGTGGTACCCGAGGACTGGAGGAGGCAGATGTGATTCCTCACAAAAGTGAGCAAGGCAAAGCAGGAAACTACAGACCTGTTAGTTTAACCCAGTGTAGGAAAATGATGGAATCACTTCTGAAGGAAAGAATTGTTGAGTATCTAGAGGCCAGAGGGCACAGGACCCAAGGCAGCATGGATTCACAGTGGGAAGGTCATGCCAGACAAATCTGATAGATTTCTTTGACTGGGTGACCAAAGTAGTTGATCAGGAGGGGCTGTGGACATGGCCTACCTAGACTTTAGCAAGGCATTTGACACAGTCCCACACAAAAGATTAATATACAAGTTAGCCAGCCTGGGAGTGGGTCCCAAGATGACAGCCTGGGTAAAGAATTGGCTGGAGAATAGGACAGAGAGTAATAGTAAATGGAGTCCACTCTGAAGAAAGGGGTTACTAGTGGGGAACGTGAGGGTTCAGTATTAGATCGTCCTCTTCAATGTCTTTATATGCGACATTGCAGAGGGACTGAAGGAAAAGTATGTCTCTTTGCAGATGACACAAAGATCTGCAACAGAGTTGATGCCCAAGGTGGGGTGGAAAGGATGAAAAGGACTTGGCAAGGTTAGAGAAATGGTCAAATGTATGGCAGCTTAGATTCAATGCTAAGAAGTGCAAGGAATGCACCTGGAAACAAAAACCCAGGGAAGAGTACACAAGGGGGAGATACTAACAACAACAAAATGGAAAGGGACCTGGGGGTAGTCATATCAGATGACCTAAATGGGCAAGCAATGTGAGAGGGCAGCAAGGAGGGTTGGGGGATACTGGGATGCATAGGAGAGGCATCACCAGTAGAAAACAAGAAGTTATTATCCTCTGTACAGACAGCTGGTGAGACCCCATCTGGAGTACTGTGTGCAGTTCTGGAGACCCAGTCTCAGAAAGACATAGACAGGATGGAAGCTGTCCAGAGGAGGGCACTAAAATGGTGCAGGGTCTGCACCGGAAGACATATGAAGAGAGACTTAAGGAGCTTAATATGTATAGCTTCGAGGAAAGGAGGGAGAGGGGGACAAGATAGAAACTTTCAAGTACCTCAAGGAATCAACAAAGTCTAAGAGGGCAGCATCTTTCAAAAAAGAGTGTGCAAGAACAAGGGACACAATTTGAAGATAGAGGGGGGGCGGCTCAGAGGTAATTTAAGGAAGTATTTTTTCACAGAGAGGGTTGTGGATGCATGGAACGGCCTTCTGGAGGAGGTTGTGGAGTCAAAAACAGTGGTGGAATTCAAGCATGCATGGGACAGACATAAGGCAATTCTAGGGGCCGGGGGTAGGAAGAAGTAGGCTGCTGGTTAACTAGGATCTGCAGCTTATCCATTAGGTAGGGAAATGGGCAGACTGGGTGGGCCAAGTGGTCCTTATCTGCCATCAAATTCTATGTTTCTATGTTTCTATGGAGCAGTATACCCAGTTAAGTACTTAGATTACTGAAGAAAGGAGGAAATACAGGCTGGGAAGTTTAGAGTTTTCAAGTCCAGTTGAGGTTCAGCCTTAAAGGGACAGTGTCGAACCCCCTTAGGCCTCAAAGTGTCCCTAGTTTAAAAACACATTTTATATTTGTTCACATTCTGTAGAACTTTCTGATGTAGCTGGTCAGTTTGACCGATTCCTTTTTTTTCTTTTTAAAAGTGAAAAACCATAGTGGTGTTACCACACAAAACATGGTTGTTTACAGTTCTTAATCAGCACCCACTGCATCTTTCTTGGACTCGAGAATACCCCAGCACATTCTAGCTGCTCATGATACAATCTGAGGTGAGAAGAATTCTGCATCATGAGTGACTGCACTGTTTGGGCTCTTCCTAATGTCAGGAAGTATGTGATAGGAGTCGAACAAAGATTTGAAACAAAAGAGTGTTGGGTATAATTACACCATAGAATCATAGACATAGAAAAACAGAATGTGTTGGCAGACAAGGATTGGTAGGACCACTTGGTCTGCCCTATTTTCTCTGTCTATCAATACACCCTGGATAATGTTTGGTCACAGGTGTCCCTCTCTCCTCCCTTACCTCTACGTATGATATCCATGTGCCCATTCCACGCATGTTTGAAGTTCCTCACTGTCTTCATCCTTACTGCCTCTTCTGCCAGGTTGTTCCAGGCATCCATCAACCTTTCTGTGAAGAAGTATTTCCTCATATCCTTCTTAAACTTCCCTCCCTCAAGTTTCATAGCATGCCCCTGTGTTCTGATGCTCCCCCTGCTGTAAATGAGACTCCTGTCCCACACCTTGTTCATGCCGTGAGGTACCTACAGGCCTGTCTCTTGTCCCTTCTTACTCTCCTCTCCTCCTGGGAGCAGGGTCAGACTGGGGTACAGGGGGCCCACCTGGAAAGCTGACAGAGGGGCCCAACTGGAAAATTAATAGGGGAGGGCCCAGGGTGTCACACTTATCTCAGTATTCTACTTCAGTTTGATACACTAGCTCTGTGTTTGCATCTTAGATTTACTAACAGGGCCCATCAATTACAAAATAGATGATAAAACCAAAGATTCTCAGAGTTTAGAAGGTGGACAGTGTGACATGTGGACAGCCAGTTCTGAGTACACTATTATTTTTTTGTAATATTAAAATGTGTTATGGACTGTCTCTCATGAGAGATGCCGAGATAGCATGTGAGATCACACACACACACACACACACACACACACACACACACACACACACAGATTTTAGATACAAGGTGTTACCTGGAAGGCCAGAAGCTAACTACAGACTAGAACAGGCCTTAATCAAGAATCTCCTGTTTTCATAAGTTAAATATAGCTTTAACTGCTAAGAGGGAAATCAGTTTCCATTTTATGACGTTTCGAGGAGGAAACCAGGTTCGGCACACTTGTGCGAAATCATAAATGCTTTGATGTCTGTGTGAGAGAGGATACTGCTTATAAATGAAAGGAAATTTACAGACTTGATTGGGGAAGTCACATGGGGAAAGGAGTTTCTGCTGATGTAACCTTAATTATCTTACCTCCTAATATGATAACATATCCTGGGTGTATGATTTTTCATAAACAGAGGAGGAGCTAGGTGACCTCACACAAAGGGGTTGGCAAAGACAGTTTTTTAAACAGATTCTGTTTTTCTTCAGAGACACTTTTATCTACACTCTGACAAACAAACATCCTTGAGCACTTTAAGCAAGTATACAGGTAGAGAGAGACAAACTCTAAGTACTGTAGTAAGAATTGCACTGTTAAAACTTTGTTCTTTTAAAAGATTGTATGGTTCTTGTGATATATAGTTCTGTATTTTATGTTTTACATACTTTTATCTATTTTAGTAAAACTCTATTTTTAGAGCCTACTTGGTCTGTCTTTGAATTTCTTTTCTTTAGCAAGTGAAGTATATGTGGTTAAAGCAGACACTGTGCATAAGCTTGAATGGTGATGCCAAACAGGAAAAGGTGAGAGTTTTGTCTGAGGTCTTTTATTAGAGTTTTTAAAGGGTTCATTTCTGTACACCTGGTTAGGTGCCCGTAGGCAAAGATATCTGGCCCCCCCCCCCGAAGACAGAATTATCTGAGCCTGTGCATTGGATACGCTAGCAAGAGGTTCACAGTTTGAATCCCTCCAGAACTGAGACCAAAGGTTGATTCGAACCCAAAAAACAGACAGGAGGGTTACCCTGTTCTGTTAACTGTTCACAAGACTGCGCTTGGAGGTTGGCACTTTGGGAGTAGAGGGCTGACCTGCTGAGTGGGTTTGTGACAGACAGGTACTCAACAGAGGGTCCCACCTGGAAATTTCCAAGTATCCCTATGGGCCAGTCCAACTCTGCCAGGGAGTACATGCTGAGCTTCTATAGCCTCTCCTTGTATAATTTCTTCTTGTGCAGCCCCCACACCATTTTAGTAGCCATCCTCTGAACTACTTCACCCTGTCAATGTTCTTGTGGAGATGTGGCCTCCAGAACTGGCCACAGTACTGCAGGTGGGGTCTCTCAAGTGAGTGATACAGAGCCAACACCACCTTCTTTCCCTGCCAGAAATTCCCCTTTCTATGCACCCCTGCTTCCGGCTCATCTTACTTACTGCCTTGTCACACTGCCCTGCCACCTTGAGATCATCAGATATAGAAACATAGAAAGTGACAGCAGAAGGAGACCGTTAGGTCCATCTAGTCTTCCCTTGATTGATTTTCTACCCCTGAAACTGCTCTTGCATGTGAGGGTTCCACAGTGTCCATCCCATGCTGCCTTGAATACCCCCACTGTCTTTGCACCCACCACCCCTGGGTGCAGGCTATTCCATGTATCTATCAACCTCTCTGTGAAGAAGAACTTCCTGATATTGGTTTTGAACTTTCCTCCCATTAGCCTCAGATCATGTCCCCTAGTTCTAATGCCCTCCTTGAAGTGAAAGAGATCCTGTGCTTGTACTTTATTTATGCCTTTCATGTATTTTTTTTAACTCTTTTTACCTCCAGTTCATGGACAGAGGAGCCTCTCAGGCATCCAACCGAATCCTGCCTGGCCTGAAGTCCACCTGTCTAAGCCTCCTCTCCCCCTCCTCACCTCACAGCTGCCCCCCCCAGCTTAACCCCTCCAGGGTGGGGCCACCCCCCCTCTTTGGGTGCACTTGCAAACGTCATTTACAGCTGCTTAGTGAGGGTCCAGGTGGAGGAACTGAAAGGCCAGACAGGACGGACCCGGCAGTGGACATGGGGGCTGGTGCCATCATCTACCTCAAGGTCTGGGTTTTTCCTTATTCTGTGATCTCCCCCCCTCGCTTGTGTGGCGCACTCCCAATGCTCTGGCACATGGCAACCCTGCCTACATCGGCCATGCTAAACCCATGCTGCAAAGCATGCTGCAGTGCCCCCCAGTCTCCACAGAGGGCAGATGGCATGCCAGGCCTTTCCCATCCCCATCCTTCCCTTCTAGGGAGGAGAGCACCACAAGGGCACTCGCTCCTCAACCCTCCCCTGCCAACACCCCAGCACCGGCATGGTGCGAGATGTGGCATCCAGCGCCTCAACCCTCAGCACCACTGGGCTGGTGCCTTTCATGTATTTGAAGGTTTCAATCATGTCGCCCCTCTCCCTTGTCTGCTACAGGGAGTACATGTTTAATTCTCTTAATCTTTCTTCGTAAGGCAATTATTGCAACCCCGTACAATTTTTGTCACCTTTCTCTTTATTGTTTCTAACTGGTTGATGTCCTTTTTGAGGTATGACCTCCAAAAGTGGACACAGTATTCCAGGCATGGCCTGACCAGAGCTCTATACAGTGGCATGACCACCTCGCTCCTCCTGCTTGTGATTCCTATACAGCCCAGCGTGCCACATGCTTTAAAATGCCACCTTTTCACATTGTTTTCCCATTTTCAAGTTATCTGATATCATGATTCTCAGATGATGCTATTGCTTTGAGGCAGGTTTGAGCACCCCCTCCCAAGTAATACGTCGGTCTTTGGGTTTCCTCTTCCCATGTGCATGACTTTGCACTTTTTGGCATTAAATCTCAGCTGCTACACTCCAGACCACTCCTCAAGCTTCTTTAGTTCTGATTTCATCTTGCTCATTCCATCTATGGAGTCCACCCTGTTACAGGTCTTGGTGTCATCAGTTAATAGGCACACCTTCTCCTCTAGCTCATCTGCGATGTCAGCTATGAAAACATTGAAGCATAGAGGCCCCAGCACTGAGCTCTGGTACATGCCGCTGGTTATCTGACCCTCTGAGGTTATTGTGCCATTTATCTGGACCCCTCTGTGTTCTGCCTTGCAGCCAATTTGTTACCCATTCTACCACCTCCTGTCCAATCCCTGTGTACTCTAACTTCTTTAGCAACCTTCTGTGTGGAACTGAGTTGAAGGCTTTGCTAAAGTCCAGGTAGACTACATCCACTGCTCCACTGTTGTCCACAGTCTTGATAATCCAGTTGAAAACCCCCCACCAGATTCCTACAATGAAACCATGCTGTTTTGGGTCCATCTGCACGTTTGCCTCAAGGTCTGCTATTATTCTCTGTTTGAGCAGTGACTCCATCAATTTTCTGACTATAGACGTGAAACTTAACTGGTCGGTAGTTACCTGAGTCTTCTCTGCTGATCGATTTATGGAGTGGGACTACCATTGCCCTTTTTCAGTCCTTGGGTACCACTCCACTCTGCAGGGATCTGGTGAATAGCTTTGTTGGTGGAGCTGACAGTTCAGTCCTCAGTTCCTTTAGGATTCTGGGATGTATCTCATTTGGTCCCATGGCCTTGTCCACCTTCAGTTTATTCAGCGCGCCTGCAATACTTGCTCTTCTGTGAATGGGCTAGTGTTGACTCTGGTCTGGGGATGCTGCTTTTCATGAGTGCTGGGCCATTTCCTGGATCCTCCTTGGTGAACACTGAGCAGAAGTACCTATTTAGGATCTCTGCCTTCTCATGGGTTTCTTCTGCTAATTTTCCATTCCCTGTGGCAATCCTTACTATAACCCCTTTGTTTTCTTTCTTTCCCTGATGTACCTAAAGAAGGATTTGTCACCTCTCTTGGTTCCCCTTGCTATTCTTTCCTCCGTCTGAGCTTTGGCTTTTCTGCTGATCACCTCAAGGTCCCTCTCTTGCTTGCTAACTGAAAGTACCTCTCCCCATATATACACAACCCCCAGGTCCCCCCAGGTGCATGATGTTGCACTTCTTGGCATGGAAACCCAGCTGCCACTCTCTAGATCACTTCTGTAGTTTCCCCAGATCCCTTTGAATTCTCTCCAAACACTCCTGTGTGTCCACCCTGTTGCGGATTATTGTGTCATCTGCAAAGAGACCCACCTTCCCCTCCAGTTTCTCAGCAATTTTACCATTAGCATGCATTTCAGTTTTATTAAGAAATGAAGCAAATGAAACAACTAAAACATCAGTAACTTTCAGAGAAGGTAAGCCACCATAAAATAGGGATTTTCAACTAAAAATACTATAGTGCAAAGAAGATTGGCAATGTCCCTTTAAACACAGCTCAAAGGGAAGAAGGTATAAGAAGTATCCAGGAGTTTGAACCCAGGAGAATCCGGTAGGGGAGTGGATAGCCCTAATTATCAAGAAGCCATTCTAAGCAGGTGCTAAACTGTTATTTCAGAAAGGGAGCCATCATTTCCATTATCCATAGGGCACTGCAGATCCCTAGAGATTCCAGCAGTAGACAGGTTTGGGTATTCTGCAGAAAGGGCTGCTACCAGTGCTGGTGCAGTGGTGCTGCTGATGCTGCTGTAATCCAATGTGCTGAAGACAGCAGTCCTTAGCTGGGTTTGAGATTTCTTCTAAAAAGTTGATTTTAAATGAAAATGCTGATACATGGCAGTGATTGATTTCAAGAATTCTGTCCAGTAGATTGTTAGAGATGAGATGTACAAAAATGATGTAGGTATTCCAGCAGAAAAACACAAAACAATCAACAAAACTAATCTACAGACACATACACACTCACTCACCCACACAGAAGGAGGATTGGCAAATTGTTCACATTTATCAGTTGAACATATGTTATTATTGTGCTCTTCTGGATTAAATAAAATAAATAATTGTTACAATGCAAGAAAAAGTTGATGAATAATATGATACTTAAAATCTGTGGAACCCCTAAAGAGATTATACTGTTTGAGGAATGAAAATGATTGCAATGCACTGAGAAAAACATAGACTGAAAATAGAATTCAAACCATTTCAGCAAGGAATTTACCAATCCCAACCACGGTTAAACTCTCTTGAACATTATTGCATGGCAGCGAGTGTCATTACCAACTGTAAGAGAGATGTATCTGTACTATAAAATGGCTTGAGGCCAGACTGAAAATAATCATACGTATTACTGTCAAGAAATTGCAGATGAAGTTGAACAGCAATAACCTTTTCAAAGAGTTTTATAGTAAGAGATGAGCTTGAGGTACAACTATAATTACTTAAGATTTGTGGATTAAGATTTTCTTTCAATAAATGAGGTTCCACAATCACCACCTTTAGCATATTGGGGGGTAATTACATTTACAATAGATTAATTCACAGTCTCTAATAGAGTAGGTTTCAATAATCCCAATGTCTCAAAAAATCAGTTTGACCGTAGTGGATCTAAAGAGCAAGTTAATTTTTTCATGCTGATAAATAAGTAATGAAACTCCTCAGAGGACAATAGGGACAGATGAAAAGATATATTTTGATTCTGTAACAGGGAAGATGTACAATCAGAACATTTTTTACTTAAGGCAAATAACGTAAGAAGAACTCAGTTTCCATAATGATATCATTAACTTTCTTCAAGGAAAGAACAATCTGCAAAATGTTCACATTTATCAGTTGAACATATGCTATTATCTTGCTTTTCAGGATTATTCAAAAGCTTGTCAACAATCTGATAACAATGTCTTAGAGTATTAGCATTTTGATCACTCTGTTGTACATGAAATATGGTCTTTGCTGCCTTCACTGAGTGATTATATCCACTGCACAATAACACAGTCAGGCATCAGTTTGGTCTGAAACACAAAGCTTCAACAGAAGGGAAAGGCAACCTTGGGGAAAAAAGTCCACTGACCCTTTTGTAATTTTGTGACAAGCTGTTCCTTGGGATTTGAACAATTGTGTGATGAACCCTTGGTGTTACTGCAAATTCGGCACAATTTGTCAAAACATTTGAGTTTGCGAATACTTCTATAACTGGAAAGATGGTGCTGAAGTCAGGGTAACACCAATGCTGCATAGTGCGATTGTTCAAACCCTTAGTAAACGCTGCATCATTTAGTTCCAAAGGATCAAGAAACTTTTTTCTACCATGATAAAGCATTTCCCTACTTTTGAAGGTTCTTGTTTTAACCCTACAGATGCCTAAATATACTATATTTTTTACAATGTATTTCCTTCCTATTTTGGCCACTTAGAGTAGCTTTGTGTGACATAAGGTGTTAAGGAAAAACTAGAGACAGCAGAAGCAGAACCTGTAGTAGATGTGGCACTTGCCTTAAGGAAGCACCCAAGCATTCATCTTACTTGTAGTTCTGTAGTGGGCAATTAGTAGGCCTTCAACAGTGGAGTCCACCAGGACAGAGAGCAATAAAAGACATCTCACAAATTTCTACAGTACAAAAAGGAATACTTGCCACTGAACTACACGGTTCCCTCCAACATACTGTAGCACTCTGCAGAAATACTGCAAGGTACTGCACTGCATCCAGGCTGATTACACTGTACTGTAGCTTCCTGTCATTCTCAGTCTGAAGCCCTGTAGTCTTTTGTCCCTGTATAATGGCCTTTGTCGTCAGTCCAAATAAAGATGGCAACCTGATAACAGCTCCCAGAGTCTATGTCCTTCTGTTCTTCATCCTTATGAATACAGAGTGGTGAAAGGGTAAAGAAAACAAATCCACAGGCATAGTAGCCATACAGCTGGCTGGTAAGCCCTTTCCTGTTTTTTTTTTTTATTAAAAAAAAAATAGAAAACATGCTGATTTTGTCATGCCTTCTCTAGATAGGAACACACCCAGCCAGCATGCCTATATTTCCCATGTGTGACTACTCTCCATGAAGCCTGCTCAAAATTGCTGGGAAACACAAACAACAAGATCAAAAACTTCCAAGCTACTTCTGGCTCATATTATGAAAGTGCAGCAGTCTCCAGGCACCAGCAGCTGGAAAACTAGTAGGGCTTGCAAACTGTAGCTCCACACTGACCAATACGGCAAACAGAGCAGCAGAAAATGTTGCCCCAGCCTTTTACTACACTGACCAATATGGCAAACAGAGCAGCAGAACACTTTGCCCTTGGCCATTACCTCTGGCTATAAAGGAAGCCAACACCAAGGCAACATGATTGACACAGGCAAGAAGGAAAAACATCCACAGATCTACCTGCACCAAAGAACCACAGCATCCTCAAGGCAGGAAGGTTGAACTGCAGCAGGGAAGCAAAGTACCATTCAGCCAAAAGAAATACTGCCATCTTCTGGAGGAAACTGGGAACCTCACAACAGTGCAAGATGGTGGTGGTGGTGGGGGGGGGGGGCAGAATCCCAGCACTGGCAGTGTGAAGCAGAACTGCATACCTCCAGCAACTGCAATGTATTGTATAGCCTGGCAAAATGGCATTTGGAGTGAAGTACCAGAATTTCAGTAATTTCTTTTAACAAGTACATCGAAAGGTCCGTGCACTGGATTTTGGTGCATAAAATGTTAGAGCAGGAAAATAAGGACCTACTGCTGCCCACCTTACCAGGCCTTGTGTTCGCCTTGCTTAAAATTTTAGTGGCACTGGAGCCATTGGGTGGGTACAGCTCTGACCAGCTTAAAGGCACACTGTTAAAGTAGTACAAGCCAAAAGCAGTTGTGATAGTTGAGTACTATCAGTGCCATCACCCCCTCCAGAGAGATGGAGAGTCATCTGTAGACTTCATAATCACCATGAAAAATGTGGCTACCTTGTGCGAATATGGACAGTTCTTTCACAATGCCTTAAAGGCCCAATTTGTCTGTAATCTTTGTGGGAATTACTACATGAAGCTGCTCCTTACAGAACCAGATATGACTTTCAAGTCTGCATGCAACATTATGTTAGGACTTGACCTTGCCTTGAAAGACACCAAGAACCCACAGGTCACATGGACCCAACCAGAGGGACAATCTATAATATCGATCCCATCCAACCTCACAGGGGTCAACCTTGACTATGGGGGGTGACTCAACATCACAACCTCCTCACCAAGCTCCTGGAAACCTATCCGTGTAAGTAAGGCTAAGCAAGCTTGCTACTAGTGTGGAGGAGATCACCAGCAAGGCATGTGCCAATTCTGCCAAGAAATGTTCCACAACTGCAGCAAAGTGGGACATCTGGCACAGGTCTGTAGAAGTGCACACACACAGAACAGACTCGGTGTGTCATGGAGATTCTGCCAGAGACACTTGTGGGAGATGACTCCTTGGGCCTGTTCACTGCCTGCACCATGCGAGGCCATGGAGACAGCCTCTGCCTGAGTCTTGAATTAATGATCATGCCTGTGGGTATGCAGCTCAACACCAGAGTATCAGTGTCACTGATATCTGAATACATCCATACCACCTGTCTCAACTAGTATCCGCTGCAACCATCCCCCGTAATTGCATTTTCATGTTGGGGAGATACAAATTCCAGTGACTTACAAGGGAAGAGAGTGGACCCTGCGTCTCACTGGGGTACAAGGAAAGACACCTGCATTTCTTGACAGGAACTGTCTGCAGAATATACAATTCAATTGATAAAAATGTTCCTACTGCACACTCTGGCAAAGGTGCCACAAAATGCAATCAACCAATGGCTCGGTGAACATACCCTGATATTTTAAGATGCCCATGGCTCCATTCAGGACTTTGGAAGCACCACTTGTGCTCGGCACAAAATTCTCTGATGTCCTGCACAGTGACGGCACAGTACTGACACTGGTATTGTGCCATCCCAAAAAGACATAGCCCCCACACCCCCACATTTAGGTATAATCAACTGCAGGTCAGAGTTGTTCCAGGGAGGTGGCAGAACACTGGGAGAAGCTGCACTGGTGAAAACAGAGCATTACAGCGACTGTCGCTGTAATGACCTGTTTTTAGGTTTCGCTGTTGGGGTGTCGCGCTAGAGTGGGTCACTGCAGGACTTCAAAGCAAGGACTTGAGTGGCAGGTGGCACAAGAACCTCAGTGGGAAGAGGCACCCACACAACACCCGCAGTCAACATCTGATGAACTTTCTTTTTAGACACTGGAACACCCGACCTATGGTAATGGAGCAGACATGAGCTGGATTTTTTTTTTTTTTTTAAACATCCACAAACTAGATAGTGTCTTTTTAAAGCAAACTTGAGCCACCAAGTGCACAAGCACCAGCAGCAGTAGCAGAAGGGACATGACAGAGTTCTGTAGATGCTCCACATTTTTTATCAGGGGGGAGAGGATGATGGTCTGAGACTTATGTAGCCATAAGCAACTTTAGAGTCCAGGGAAATTGCAAGAAACTCAAGGACCTTTAACCTACTGGATGTGTGTAGGTCAGTGGACCATACACATCCATGTGAACCACCTCCTACTATCACATGTCCCTCCACCAGCGTCAGCAGAAGACATCTCTCTAGAACAGGAGGATGGCAATGATTTTTCACCTGCCCTGGCTTTAGTGCCCTCATCAGTTCCATTAATGGCTGTTCCTGAAGTCCCTGTTGCACCCACAGCTGCTGTCCAGACTGATGATATCTGATGAGGCAATGCAAGGCACCACAGAGACTTGATCTATGAACAAACCATGCATGGTGCCACTGAACTGCATGGTTGCTAACTAGAGCAATGTCTCAGCAAAGAGGCAAAACAATCTCCAGAACTTGTTGGGTCCTGAACAGGGACACTCGTTTACCATGATTGAAAAAGTGCAGAATCCAATATTATCACTGGAGTCTGCACAGCTAAAGTCTGTTTTTACTGGTGTTGTGTTTTGAGCTTTGTTTAGCAAGTTATCTCTCTGATAGCATGCATTTTAGCAATCTTGTGGCCATTACTGTGCATATTATCATTGTACTTGTTGAAAATTATAAATCTTCTATGAGAAGATCTACAAGTACCCCTATTTGCTGGGATGTTGTATATGAACACAGTCCTTCCTCTATTCACTTTGTCCCAGTGTTTTGATGACTCAGGTGTGGTTTATGGTCTGAATGGTGCTGATCTGAAGACCATCCTGGTCAGACTGTACCCACTTTTTCACTCCTTTCATAGAACTGCCAAGTGTGAGCCCTAGGTTTGTGAGCATAGCTAAATTTCCCTGCCCTGGGTCGATGGAGTCTTGAGCATGATGCAGAGACTTTGTGTGCTGTCTTCAGAAGCAGTTGAGCAACCTGATGTATGCACTCCACCAGCTAGATGGAAGGTCTCCTGTCTCAGCCTGTCCAGCTGGATAGAAGGGCTCCCCCACTGTTCACATGGCCACCTTCCTAACAATATGGCCAGCTCCCTGCAGTGTCTCAAAACCAACATGGATAGTTCCCCTCCACAGCTCCCCACACCAACACAGCCAGTGCCCCACACCAAAAACAACTTGTTGCACACCTACGCAGCCAGCACCCTGCAGTGAAGACAGCTGTGCTTTTCTCAGTCACCTTCATTGATATAATAATTATAATGCATTGAATAAAATTAAAAGAATTTCAACATCTCAGTTAAGAAAAATTAGTTTATAAAATTAATGAAAGTGTGAAAAGGAAAGTGCGAAAAGCAAAACGTGGAAAACAGTTCAACAAAAACTTTAAAAAACAATTGAACCAAAACTAAACATTATAAATACAGGATTTTAGGTTAAAATTGGATAAGCATTTGGATTGCTTACTGGGAAATCTTAGTAGGAAATTGGGAATGCTTTACGAGCTAAAGTATTATACAACTAAAGAGACACTATGTAGGATTGTGGAAACTATGATTCTGCCAGTACTGGATTATGGGGATCTGGTTTATGGGGGCATATCTCTCAAGTGTCCCTGATTTTCAGGGACATCCCTGATTTTGCCTCAAAATTTTACTTTGTCCCTCCTAAAATTTGCATTTTTGTGGCTAAACAGTGGGGATTGTAAGCACAAAATAATGCCAATCATTAAAGTTACAAACTTATTCTTCTTTAGAGAATGCATTTTGCACTAAGCCCCATATTCTGCCAGCTTTCTGGGTGGATATCTCTAATTTTGAAGATGTGTCCCTGATTTTGTCCCTTTGTCCCTCATTATTTTAATCCTTGTCCCTGATTTATAAGGCAGGAGGTTGAGAGGTATGGGGGGGGGGGCATCGGGGATGGAGCTGGCAAGGCTGAATGTGATGTACAACACATTTGCCCACTTCATCCTCGACGTCCCCAGAAATACACATATTGTGATTTGTATAGGGCCCTAAATTAGTGGTGTTTGGAAGATAGGAGGAATTTGCATTTAGCAATCCTTATGGGTAAAATAAATAGGAAAAAATTGCCCAGTTATATTTTGAATATGTTTGCTTCTAGGGAAAAAAGAGAGGGATTACAATCTTCTAGAGGCATGCAATATATTATTCCAAAATGTAACTTAGAGGTGGATAGAACTTCCCCTCTATGTAGGGGTCCTAGAATCTGGAACACACTGTCTCTAGAAATGAGAGATGGAGGTGTTCCTATTAATTCTGGTATGAAAAAAAATGGTTTACAGAGTCTATATGTAGATTGAAAGTGTGCTGTCAATAAGTGGTTAAGGGGGAGTTTTCTCTAATTATAAGAGTAAAGTATATGTTAAAATGCTGGAATTTAGTTAAGGCACTTCAATATAAAAGAATGAATGGAAATCCTGATATAGTACCTTATCTTTAGGAGGATTGGGTATTGCTGACTAGGTTGTACAAATATTAACATGTTTAAATTATCATTGTTATCATTATATTTGAATTGATAGCATATGTGATCAAGTAACCTGTACATGCTAATTATTAGGTTCTTTTATACAATATTTAATTGTGATATGCTTTTGTTAGTCTTTGACTGTATTAGATTTTTAAGGCCGGATCTGCTTGGAAATGGGTTTTTTACTCAATGGAGTTTATCCTATTTTTGTTCATACTATTATGAATAAGAATAAAATGTTACAAAAACTAAAACTAAATACATAAACATGTGCAAAACTGTGGAAAATAGTGCAACAAAATATACAGGGAAAGCAAGTGAACTAAAATCTATATAACTTAAAAACAAATACATAAAAATGTGCAAAAGGTGTTACATCAAAAATGTAGAGAACAGTGCAAGAAAATAAACAGTAAAAATAGTTGAACTAAAACATAATGGCCCAGATATTCAAACTGCGCCATTCTGAGGCACAAGCCCCTGCGCTGCTCAAAATAGTTGCGCAGGGGTGTGGCCGGGGTGATATTCAAAGGAGTTGCGCTATTGAGCAACTCCTTTGAATATCACCCCCCAGCCACAGCACTTGTAGGGTTGCCACCTGTCAGGTTTTTTACCTGGTGATCAGGTTTTCAGGGTCCCTATCAGGTAATCCGGTTTTGCTCTCTGCTGGTCAGGTTTTTGAGCTATTTTGAGTGCTCACACACCTTTGAAACAGATTTTGTTGTATCATGCATTGTTTCAGCTGCATGTCCAGGTTACAAACAAGTTCTGTTGTCAGTATAGCCCTTTGTTTGTGAAAGCAGTCAAACTGGGAGGTGTAAAGTATGGCCATTAACACCATTAGCACTTATTTAACCTAATCATTTCTACTGCATCTTAAAGTGGCATAGTAGCAAAGCTGCCCCCACATTTTGTAACAGTAACAGAGCCAGTTGTCATCCACTTTCATTTGCTGGTAAACATTTTCATATCTGTAAGAATTTTCTTTTATCTCTGTATGTTTATCTGGTAAACCAATGTCAATAAATAAATACATAAGCAAACAAATAATTAAGAAGAATCTAGTAAAGTAACTTTAACAGGTACAGTACAGTAGCTTAACATTTGTGTTGAACTGTTGCTTTAAGCCTTGTCTTTTATTGATATGACAAATGGCTTTTTAGGAGGAACAATGCATGATGAGTCATGAAAAGGGGTGGAGCTAGAGGCGGAGCTTAGGATCCGGTTTTTGCTTCATTCAAAGGTGGCAACCCTAAGCACTTGAGCATGGCGCAGTGGAACTTGCGCCACCTGCAAGTTGCCAGAGTTGAGCATTAAACTTGCGGTGGCGCAAGTACCATTGCGCCATGCTCAAATTTCCGATATTCAAAAGGTGGCATGCAAATGGGCCATAATTTATGCAAGGTGCAGGGGGGGGCCATTTGCATCTATTTATGGCCCCATTTGCATGCCATTAGCATGTAGGTGTGCCGATCCCCGAGGACTTGTGCCTAGCCACCCTGCCAGGCAGCAGCCGTCGAGGGGACCCGACGCACCCTGCTGTGACCAGCGGGCAGTATCTCCTGTAAGTCTACATTTCCCCCACACCATCTCCCGAAGCCCGATCGCGGGCATTACAGATACATGAACCGCCCACATCTCCACAGCCCGATCGGGGGCATTACAGCTACATGAACCCCCACCCACATCTCCACAGCCCGATCGTGGGCAGAATATCCGCGTTACAACCCCCAAACATCTTCCTGGTGTCTAGTGTCCCCCACCCACCCACGAAGCCCTCCACCCGCTCCCCGCGGCCGCGGGCAGCAGCATCCACCGCCCTGCCACACGCCCGCCAACTGACTGTCGGTAGGGCTGCACACCATTGGTTCAGAGCTACGGCCAGTAGGCGTGCAGCCCATACCGTATATGACAATGATCAGATTTGTGAATGAACATCATTCCACCGTCTGGAATACAACAAATGTCTGATATGCACGCCACCCCGGTAACAATAGACGTCACAACCCTACCCGGAACAATCAATCGATCAGGCGATGAAATGACAAGCGGAAATGGGATGCTGCCGCCCGCCCGGCTGCAGAAAGCAAATAATCTCATGAAGTGAGTAAGGCCTGGCAGAAACCATAACGTGTTGGTCTGCCAGCAATCCAGCTTTCTGATCCCACTGGACCACCAGAGATATTCAGGTTGGGGGGAGTTACGTCTGCCCGCGATCGCGGGCACTGGGGAGTTCAAACACGTTCTGCCGCGATCGGGCTTGGGAGAAATATGTGGGCGAGGGGGTTTATGTAACTGTAATGCCTGCGATCGGGCTCGGGAGATGTGTGTGCAGGGGGTTCATGGGACTGTAATGCCTGCGATCGGGCTTCGGGAGATGTGGGCGGGGGTTCATGTGCATTACTGACTGCGATGGGCTGGTGGGGGCACAGGACGAGTTGAGGGGCCAGCCAGGGTGGCAGTGCTGTGTTGCGCCCTGCAATACAGCAGCTCACCTGTGGTGGCCTCAACCTGATCCTTTTTTTTTTGGCTCAAGGTTGTGCAGGCGCAGGTTGGGGGTTGCGCATGCACAACTCTGCACAACCCGACTGAATATCGGGTTGCGCAGGTTATGCATGGTTCCTCCCCCTCCTGTTGAGCATGCATTCATTTGCATTGCTCTTTTGCGCAACCTGTTGTCAGTGGAGCAACTGCCTCCTGCTGAATATCGCAGAATGGCGCAATGTAAGACTTGCGCATGCGCAACCCTGTTGCGCATGGAGCAACCCTTTTGAATATCTGGGCCCATATATATATAGTACATGGAAATTAGTAAAATGGTTCTTAACAATGTGGAAAACTGAAAAAAGACAAAGAAAAACCACCAAATGAATCCAACTTATCAAAGGCTTTGCTTGCAGTTTAATGGGTGGAGCAACAAGCCATGCCCCCTGCCTGAGCTATTTAAGTCAGCTTCCTCCAGTGTCACTCAGTAGCACTGTTTCTTTGCTGCAGCCAGAGGTTCTGCCAGGGCTCTGCCCCCCCCCACCCCGTTGTTTGTCTCCTGCCACTTTTGTGCTTTGGCCTTCTGCTTGGTTTGTGTTTCTCCAGTTTTCTAGGTCAGTATTTTGCTTTTTTCCTCCTTGGCTGCAGTTTGTGCTACTCTCTGTTGTTTCTGTCTGCTGCACTCCTGTTCCCCTAACGCCTGTCTTTCTTTCAGTTTTGCTTGTTTTTTGGGGGCTTTCTAGTTTTCCTAGCATCCTGCTTCACCATTTGCTGTGACTTGTGCTATTTAGGCTCCCATTTTGCTGTTTTTTGCTTTTTTCCCCCCAAACTTTTAGCAATCTCTTTTTTCCAACTGCAATCCCTAATCATTCACACCTGGCTCCTAGCCAGCCAGCCACACTCCCTTCTGGGTGCTGTTTCTTTCATTGTTCACTTTAGCTGTACTCTGCTTTCAGTTTTTGTTCCCACTGCTTTTGCTTTCTCTAGCAGTTTCATTCATAGTCTCTACTACCTCAGCCTACCTGGCCTGCTGTGCACTTGCATTTATCATTACTCTTTCCTATAGAACTGACTTGAATATGTTCCTCATTCAGTCCATGCACTGTAGCTTAGTTTTATTCATTATCATAGTCACGTTCACATTTTTATAACTCGGTACATCTTGCCTATGTTTGTTTCTACCCATCTTTATGGCTGCCTGGCTACACCATTGCTTCCACTTCAGGGAATCTTGAGTGCCACCGAAAGGTAGGCAGTGGTATGGTGTGCCCTGCTGAAATGTTAGGTAGATGCAATAGGCAGGGATGTTGGGTGCCACTGAAATGTAGGAAGTGGTACAGCATGCCCTGCTGAAATGGTAGGTGGATGCTGTAGGCAGGGATATTGGAGACCCCTGAAATATAAGCAGTGGTACAGTATGCCCTGCTGAAATGGTAAGCAGATGCCGTAGGTAGGGATGTTGGGCACCACTGAAGTGTAGGCAGTGGTACAGTGTGTCCTGCTGAAACGGTATGTGGATGTCATAGATAGTGATGCTGGGTGCCACTGAAATGTAAACAGTAGTACAGCATGCCCTGCTGAAATGGTAGGTGCATGCTGTAGGTAGGGATGTTGGGCACCACTGAAATGTAGGTAGTAGTACAGCGTGCCCTGCTGAAAGAACAGATGGATGCTGTAGATAGGGATGTTGGGCACCACTGAAATGTAGGCAGCAGTACAGCATGCCATGCTGAAATGGTAAGCAGATGCCGTAGGTAGGGATGTTGGGCACCACTGAAATGAAGGCAGCAGTACAACATGCCCTGCTGAAATGGTAGGTGGATGTTGTAGACAGGGCTGTAGGGTGCCACTGAAATGTAAGCAGTGGTACAGTGTGCCCTGCTGAAATGGTAAGCAGATGCCGTAGGTAGGGATGTTGGGCACCACTGAAATGTTGGCAGTGGTACAGTGTGTCCTGCTGAAATGGTAGGTGCATGCTGTAGGTAGGGATGTTGGGCACCACTGAAATGTAGGCAGCAGTACAGCATGTTTTGCTGAAACGGTAGGTGAATGCTGTAGGCAGGGCTGTAGGGTGCCACTGAAATGTAAACAGTGGTACAGTGTGTCCTGCTGAAATGGTATGTGGATGTCATAGGTAGAGATGTTGGGTGCCACTGAAATATAGGCAGCAGTACAGCATGCCATGCTGAAATGGTAGGCAGATGCAGTAGGTAGGGATGTTGGGCACCACTGAAATGTAGGCAGCAGTACAGCATGCCCTGCTGAAATGGTAGGTGGATGCTGTAGGCAGGGCTGTAGGGTGCCACTGAAATGTAAGCAGTGGTACAGTGTACCCTGCTGAAATGGTAAGCAGATGCCATAGGTAGGGATGTTGGGCACTACTGAAATGTAGGCAGTGGTACAGCATGTCCTGCTGAAACGGTAGGTGGATGCCATAGACGGGGAAATGTTCTCTATTGCCAAACTCATACATAGCAGAACCTCATGCACTGCTTAACTCATAGACAGTGAGTCATCATTCAGGTTTCTACACGGCAGTAGCCATGTCATCACTAATTTATCCCAAGTCTGGCCCTGGAGGGAAGGTGACCGAGGCCTTGAATCCCCAAAGGTTTCCTTCTCATGGTGGGTTTTTCCTCTCCTCCATGCCAAAGGTCATAAAATTTAGGTAGTCCATAATGTGGTATATTCCATTAGTTTACCCAGGTAGGTTTCAGCTGTGAGTTGGGGTTGGATGGTAGCTCTCCTCCCATTTGCTGTTCCCTCTCCTCTTACAGAAGTCATGCGTCTCTGCTATCAGTCCCAATATCCATCAGCCGTTGCTCGGTTTGGTATGTCTGTTTCCAGTCATCACTTATTCATGTCACTCTTTCCTTACACAAACTCTGTGTCTCTACTTGCTGCCCAATACATTTTTGTGGGGTTCCTTCCTAAGGGTAATATGTGTGGTTTTGGACTGTGCTGTATTTGGCTTCTGAGATTTGTTATTTTCTCAATAAAAATCATTAATTTCACACCATTTTTGGCTGAAGTCAAGTTGATTCCAGTGAGTGAGTGTATTTTGGACAGCCCAAAGAAGTTCTATTTGTTTGAAACTGGTCTAAGGCACCTTTAGCCTAAAGGAATTAATTCCCATGGCACCCTCTCCTCAGGAGGGTTCCTTTACCTTCACGGTACCCTGACAGGTTGGTAGTCCCCATGGAACAGAGTGTGAACATCCAAAATATTCCTATTACAATCAGCAACATGTCATTCATGTACCTTCAGACACAATAAAGTTGCACATGCATAACTTCTCAATAAGTTACGTAAGCCCATTGAAATCAAAGGCTTTGCCTGCAGTTCAATGGGTGGAACAACCAGCCATGCCCACTACCTGAGCAATTTAAGTCAGCTTCCTCCAGTCTCACTCAGAAGCATTGTTTCTTTGCCCCACTATCCTCCCCTCCTCCTCCTCCTCCAGTGCATGCCTCTCTCTCTCTTTTCGGGGTTCCTTCCTAAGGTACCTTTAGTCTAAAGGAATTAATTCCCATGGCACCTCTTGGGGTGGAGCCCTCCTCAAGAGGGTTCCTTTGCCTTCATGGTACCCCAGCAGCATGGTAGTTCCCCATGGAACAGAGTGTGAACGGCCAAAGTATTCCTATTATAATCAGCAACATGCAGCATCATTCAAATATCTTCAGACACAACAATGTTGCACAAGCATAACTTCTCACTAAGATGCTTAAGCCCATTGAACTTCATTTGTTATACTGTACATGAGTATGGGGCTTTTAATTGTCTACTAGCAGGGTCCTTTGTTGATTCCTGTGGATCTGTCTACAGACAGAGAATGATCTCTCCACATCAGCACTTGATACTGGTATCCAAACTGCCTGGAGAACAACTCTGGATAGCACTTGTTATTGCTGCTCTATTGAAACCCACTACTGACCAACGTCAAACACAGATATCTCTGAAAGGTCTCATGTCCTGGCTTACATAAACATGCTAGTCCTTTTGTAGTACACTTAAGCTGTGAAGTCTGAACCGAGGAATATCACTGGTGTACTGTGTGAAGTCCCTATTCAATTTTGGAAGATTGAAGGGATCCAGAATACAGCAGCATTTAAAAACAAGCATTTGTCAATGCTGAATGTTCACTTGCAGGTATTTGCATTGGTGTTTGGCATTTATGCAGGCTCCCCGTTGTATCCATTTCCCTTTAGCATCCATATCCCAACAGATTACCTCTCTGCAACTCTTTTTGCATTGGATCAACATTTCACCCTCATGCTTCTTAAGTGTCTGTCTCAGGAACTCTAACACCCTGGGTGTGCTCAAGGGTATGAGCCTGCGTGGTAACTGCGCAACCTATGCTCATAACACAGTCATTCAGTGGACTTATTTCACCAAATTTTTAACATAGGCATTTTGTCACCTCTGGTCATGAGCACTGTCACTATGATTTTCTTGCTGTGTACTGAACACTGACTTCCCACAGCAATTGCGCTATTCTGCACTGGAAGTGTGAAAACACATTTCACCCAGGATGTGCAAAATGACAGCTGTACTGTTCATAAGCAGGTGTGGGAAAATGCAAATGTTGAAAATATGACAAATTTGCGAAATTACGAGTGCGCTTGGAAACTGCACAAGGCATGCTCGTAAAACAGTCATGTTTTGGAATTTTGCACTGAGTTTTCAACATAGGCATTTTAGGATGTCCACTCATGAACAGTGTCACTGTGGTTTTCTTACTCTGTATCGAACATGATTTCCCACAGCGGCTGTGCTATTGTGCACTGGAAGTACGAAAACACTTTTCGGCCAGGATGTGAAAAATGACAGCTGTACTGGTCATAAGGAGATGTGGGAAAATGGCAATGTTGAAAATCTGGAGTGGAAATATTAGAAATTCACGAAGTTACGAGTGTGCATAGAAACTGCACAATATAGGCTCGAAACACAGCCATTTTATGGACTTTTGCCACCAAATTTTCAACATAGGCATTTTAGGACCTCTGCTCATGAACTGTGTCACTGTGATTGTCTTTCTCTGTAGCGAACACTGATTTCCAACAGCGACCATGCTATTTTCTGCCAGAAGTACGAAATCACATTTTGGACAGTATATGAAAAATGACAGCTGCACTATTCATAAGGAGGTGTGGAAATATGCCTATGTTGAAAATCTGGAGTGAAAATATTATATATTCGCAAACTTACAAGTGTGCATGGAAACTAAGCAACGCACGCTCATGAAACAGTGATTTTTTGGAATTTTTTCACCAAATTTGCAACATAGGCTTTTTGAGAGCCGATCTCATGAACACCAACACTGTTGTTTCATTAATCAGTCCCAAAAGGTGATTCCACACAGTGACTGCAAAATCACCTTTTGAGACTGAATAAAGCCATGACAGTGACTGAATTCATGAGGAGGGGTCACAATAACCCCATGTTGAAAATTTGGTGCCTAAAGTCCCAAAAATGGCCAAGACATGAACCAAAGTTGAAAAAACCCTACTTATGCCATTATACAGCTTACCGGCATTTCTTTAGTTCGTGGTCGGATTTGAAGAGTGCAGACGTGTTCCCGGTCCACCGAAGATCGTCGCACCAGGCTCCAGAGGTGAGTATGGGGTAAGGGGGGTGTGGGGAGGTGGGTGCACAGAGGGTGGGCGCTGGTTGGTGGGGAGGGGGCAGGACTCACCGAGGGACCATTTTCTTGTTTTACAGGACTAAAAAAATTAAAAAGAAAATGGAGGCTTTTGGTACGCTGGGGTGGGCTCCCAGCACGCCACCTAGGTGAGGGTGTGTGTGGGGAGGTGGGAGCACAGAGGGTGGGTGTGGGTTGGCAAGTGGGGGCGAGGGACAAAAAAATGGACACTGCTAGCATGCTGGGGTGGGCTCCCAGCATGCCACCTACATGTTTGCTGGGGGGGGGGACTGTAGCTGGCGGAGACTGGGCACCCCCACCTGCCATACTGTGTGTGTGTGTGTGTGTGTGTGTGTGTAAGCATGAGCATGCTGGGGTGGGCTCTCAGCGTGGCAACTGGTTGTTTGTTTTTTTGTGGTTTGGGCTGCAGCCGACGGGGGTTTGGGCACCCCCCCGACACACAAGGTGGGGGCCAGAGAGAACAGGAGGGGGAGGACATTAGCAGAGGGAGGAAGTGGGAGGGCTTTGAAGCCGAGCTGTGCATGACAGCAGTTCAGCTGACGTGTATGCTAATTGCATACACACTACCACCACTGATTGCAGCAGACCTTTTGTTAGAAGTGAAGACCAACACAGCCGAACTGCTGTCATACACAGCTCAGCATATATTGTTCCCCTAGGGTCACGCCTGCTACACTGAGCACTGCATTGGAGAGGAGGGTCACACACCTCCAAAAGACACACTGTTGCAAGACGTTTTTTTGCGCATAGCCACAGGCGAACATAAAAATTGAGAGATGTGTTTGTCTCCACATGCTTGGACAGTTTGTTCAAAGCTATATCAAAAGCTTTTTGAAAAACAAAAAGAACCTGCTTCTGCTTGACCTGTGGCCTATGAATGTTCAGGTGCTCATTTGTTCTTTTCCCTATACTTCAGTCTTTGAGACTCATGCTTCAAAACATTTTTAATTGTGAGGAATATGTCATGTATGGCCAAGGACTTATCTTTGCTATGTACTAGCATGATTGCTTCAGTCAGGTTTGTGCAGTTTTTGGCAATGAATGCAGTCTGAACCTGCAGCTCAGTGAATCAGTCTTCTTGTGTAAAGACTTCATGGAATTTGCATCGCTTGTTTCATCCTGGAAAAAATTTCTCAGCTGCTGTAGATACATGTGTTACAGCATTTCAAGACTAAAACAGTTGGTAAATATAATGCTTTTCAATCCCTGCTCCTCCAAGAATGCCAAGTATGTACAGTGGAGCCCACCAGGTTGCAGAGCACTGTCACAAAATCTTGCATGAGACAAGAGTTAAATTGCCATTGAAACTAGCATGCTCCTCCAGTGAATCTGTTGCAGAATTCTGTAAAAATGAGTTGCACTGTGACAGGCTCCACTGTACTCCCACTTCCCTTTTGCTGACTGTTGGAATGCATAGAAACATAGAACACAGTAACACAGACAATGACAGCAGAAAAAGACCAAAGATCCATCTAGTCTATCCAGAGTTCCCTGCCTGTCCTACACCTATTGTCCATACATGGTTTTATTCTTTCCAGACCTCCCTTTTCCTTCCCTTCCTGCTGCTACTGATCAGATCAACCACCAAACCATTCACTCTATTCCAGCTATGCTTGAAACTGTTTATGGTCTTGGCACCCACCACCTCTGCTGGCAGACTTTTCCACAGTTCCACCACCCTTTCCATAAAATAGGACTTTCTCACATCCCTCTTAAACCTTCCTCCTGCACATTTCCACTCGTAGCCTCAAGTTCTTGACTCTGTACTCCTGCTAAATAATTTCCCACAGTTCACCTTGTTTATTGTCTTCAGGAACTTGAAGGTTTCTATCATATCTCCCCTCTCTCGCTTGATCTCCACTGAGTACATGTTCAGTGCTTTGAGAGGATCTCTGTCAGATCTACCCTGTTGGCACTGAATTATCTTAGACACCTTACATTGCACTGTCTCCAGCCTGAGCCTGTCCTTTCTTAGGTTGGGACTCCTGAACTGAGCACAGTATTTCAGGTGTGGCTTTACCAGGGACCTATATAGAGGTAGTGGTACCTCCTTTTTCCTGCTGTCAGGACCCCTTTTGATACACCCAACCATGGTATTAACCTTTTTACACTGGCTTGTTTGAGGAAGTCTCTAATGACGACTCCCAGGTCGCTTTCGTCTGCCGTAGTGTGTAGTTTAACCCCAAAAGTTTACTGCAGCACACATTACCTTATATTTCCTTGGGCAAGAACGTTTGTTTTCCTAATGGCAATTGAACCTGCACTATCTTAATTTACAGGTCTGCACATTTATCCTTTGCACCATTCGGGCGGGGCTATATGCATACTTTTTCAGTGCCACAAATGTATTGCTCAATCAAGATCAAACTGATTTTGTGCCAGGGAGACAGGTGAGGGATAACATTCAATGAATGATATGCATTGGAGATCACCTAAATAAGTCTAGACTGGGGGCATTGTTTTGTTTGCCATGATGCCAAAAAGGCTTTTGATCAAGGGGATTGGGAGTATTTGTTTGGGATCCATGGAGGGTATGGCTTTTCACCCCACTGTTTTGATGTACATTAAAACTTTGACCTTGCAAAGGCCTTTGATTTGGTAACTTATCCCCTCCTTCTGGGGAAGCTAAATACTGCTGGTCTTTCTGCCCCAACAGTTGACTGGTTCAGATCCTATCTCTCAAGTCTTCTCCTGTCAGTGCAGGCTTGCATTACATTGATCCCTCTCTTCCCTAGCCAGAGTCCCTCAAGGCTCTATCCTGGGCCCTATTTTATTCTGTTTTCCTAAATAACCTCCTGTATGTCTGTACTGACTCACATATTCATAAATATGAGGATGACATGGTACTCTTCACCACAGGCGCTTCATCTCAACCTTGGAATTATTAATACAGTGTGACTTTAACAGTGGCCAATGTCCAGTGCTGATTCCACTTAAACCAACTGAGGGTTAACACAAAGAAAACTGAGTCCATAAACTTTCCAGACTCTTTTCCCACCCTGTCTTCTGCACCCTGTATGCCACTCCCCATTAGGTTATCCCATGGTTCAGATATCTTGGGGTGTGGTTGGATAGTAAACTCCACTTCTCCACCTACAGTATATCAACACTATCCATGGCAAACTCCACCCTAAACATGGTGCCCTCTACTGCAGCAAAGATTGCCTCTTGTCCCGTGTCTGCCATGAGCTGGTCATTAAGACAGTGCTCCCAGTGTTTGACTATGCGAATGTGGTCTATGACACTGCCCTAGTCTCTTTTTTTGCAAAACTGGACACCCTTTGCAGTACCTTCTGCCATTTTATTGAAAATGTTCCTCATACACATGTCTGTACCCTCTACACAACCACTTTCTATCCCTCCTCTTCCCGCCTGGCACCTTTTTGCAGTGTGTCCCTTGCCTCTAAGTTTTGGTTTGATTCTCTGCCCAGCATCTCTCCTCTCTCCTTTTCCTTCTGCCTCATAAGCACTTCATTCGCGTGACTCCTCCACTATCCTTGTTTGGCACTCTGATTCTGCAGCTGGGCATTCTGCTTTCTCCTCTCATCTTTCTTCCATCTGGAGCAAACTCCCTGCCACCCATCACCCTTTCCCATTTTTCTCTCAAATGCCTGCTCAAACCTCTTGTCACCCCTTCTTGCTCCTCTCTTGGCCATACGTGTAAGCGTGGCTCAGTTGGTAGCACATCTGCCTCTGGACCAGGTCATGGGTTCTTGTCCCACACTGGGATTGGACTTGCACCTAAAATGCTGGCATCTGAGTGCAGTATTAGGGGTGCTGTACTGTTGGGGTGTGCCGTCCTTCAGATGAGACATTAAACTGAGGTCCCTTCTACCCATCCTGGTGTTGTCCTGGTGAGCGTCCAGGTGGACGTAAAAGAACCCAGGGCACCCTTCGCAAAGAGTAGGGGACATTCCTGGTGTTCTTGCCAACATTCTCCTTCCCATAGACCAGTTCATGCAATAGTCCAGGCTGTGTGTGGGTGTTGATGTGTGATATGGCCACTACTACACGTTTAGTCACTTCACTGCCAGTCTAGCATTGCTTGTAAAGTGTTTTGGGATACACTGTGTATGAAAAGCACTATATAAATACTGATTTTTCTTCTTCCATGTTATTCTTACTTTTTTTGGTCCTAGTGCACTCCGCATTGCTGCTTGAACTTTGGTGCCTAGCCATCATATGGTTTACAGTATGTATATTTTGTTTTATTGCATTTTTGTTGCACCTTTCCATTGTATGTGTTTTGCATATTTTTCTCTTTACCGCTATTGTATTATATGTTTTCACCCTATTCCCTCTCCCTGGGTCGCACCTAGAAATGAAGCTTGGCTCAATGTGCCTCCCCTGGTTACCAGTTCTCAATCAATGAATAATAAAATACATGATCAAATTTCCTGGAGCCAGTAAGAATTTGAGCTAAAGCATTTTGGACAAGTTAGATAGAGACAGTGCAGAGTTCATGCAGGGAGATCAAAAAAGAGGTAATTGTAATAATCCAGATGTGAAAACAGAAAACTATAAACCAGTGTGGCAATCTTAGAATTCGTGTAGATATGAATCTTAGTAATGGCGCATAGATGTAAAAGGCAGAGCTAGCAGTTCTGCTCACATGAGATTCCAAATGCACTGAGTGGCTCAGAAGAACTCAAACATTACTGACAACTGCGGATGGATGAATAGTAGAAAAGTCAGCGTGAAGACCTTGATCAGACAGACAGACAGACAGAGAGATTTGATCTTTGCTCTTGTGTTGCAAATAAGAAGTTCTATTTTGTTGACATTTAGACCGAGTGAGTTTGTGGACATCCATGTCATCAAGGCACAGTGGTATTCAAGTTAATGAATCAGTGAGCGGGAAATAGATCTGAGTTTCATCAGCATAACTGCGGTGAGACAGACCATGTGCTTTTATAATATCTGCTATGGGAGACATATATAGTACGAAGGGGGTGGGAGCAGGACAAAGCCTTGTGTGTGGTGGTTGTTACTGGTTTAGGTGGAGATATGGAAGAGTTATTTGCTTTCAGTGAAGTTACAGCTTGTTCTAAGATGCAATGATGGGGCCATCAAGTAGAATCTTGCTGCTCTTGCTGAACCCTAGGTAATGTAGGGATAAGAGGAAAATTCTGAATGTCCACTGGAGATGGACTATTTTGTTATATAATGTTTCATAATAACTTTGAAAGGCCTCTTCTATATCAGTAAACCTTGTAACTTTACCCCCCCTCCCATGGCAAATTTTAGGGATGAGAGCTCTTGCTTGTAGTCACCAAAACTGACATGCAACAGACTTAAAGCTGCAGATCTCACTTCATAATATAATTGCCTCAAGAATTTTAACTTCTTTTCTGTTTTGTAACCTAATAATTGCAAAGATCCTTTTTAAGGGCTTGCAGTCCTTTTCTTCCCACCCTGTCTAGTTTACTTTTCAATGGAGACTGCAAAGTAGTGATCCTCCTTCCTAGCTCCCATTATCTAGCTTCCCTTTCACATTTTTTTAAAAAACAGAATAGGAGGGCTACCCTAGTGGACAAAGGGCAGAGCATCACTCTTCTGTGTGGATGACAAGAATTAGGGCATGGACTCTGGTCATCATGTCAGAAAACAGACCAAATTGGGGAGGCTATCAGAGGGCAGCCTTCCTTGACCAGGGAGGGCGGGTGGTAAGTTTCAACTCATAGCAACCCCTGCTGGTGGGCCAGGAAGCTTTCTCTTCCATGGGGGCATGTTGCATTGCTGAGGCCATTCACAATACATTTCACACCAAGGGGAGAAATATGGGAAGAAAATAGGGAGAAAAAAGCGCTTCTCTGCCATCTGTATGATGGCACTGCCTGAATGGGGTAAATCCCCAGGATCAGAATACACCCCTGAACGCAGCAGGAAAACGGGAGAAAATCAGTATAAAAAAGCAGCACAGGAGATCATCCCCCCTTGGAATAGCCTTAATGATATCCTATAGAATCTTAGTTGAGACCCCTGAATTGCCCCTCACAGCCTGCTTAATCCTTGTTTGCACCAGTTGTTGAAATTATGGACCATTTAAGAAGGATACATTCAGCCTCTAGCAGGTATTTTTCCATACCATGCCCAGATCCAATTGAAGATGAATCATAGCATGGTCTGAAAGACCTATGGTGCCATCCAACTGGGGGTGCCGGACATGTTTCATGAAGAGGAACATTATCATTTGGAAGCAATCATGTTTCATTCAAATAAAGTGGATCTAATAGCTTGACATAATTGTGTACCAAAAATGATCTCTGAGCCAGGAATTTAGTATTCAATAGCCCCAATTCTGATTTTTAGTTATTTTATCTATTGTACCCCTAATTAACACAAATTGTAGCTGATTTAGGTTCTCAATGTAACATCATTCTACCATGGCATCAACTTAGGTTTTCTTTCTGTTGACTACCATGTAGGGATGGTAGACTGGTCTGAACTGATTCTCTTAGCTCCAGCCTTGACACCTAACTTTTTCTTAAACTGTGTGTCTTATATAGTAGTCTTAAGATCCCAAGCATGCACAAAGAGGAAAGGTGCACAGCAGGATGAAATGAATTTGCATAGAAGGTCTATGGAAAAGAAGGAAAGCAGCACAGTGTGTCACACTTTTGAAATTCTTCTCTATTCTGTTATTCATACAGTAGTAGTTAGCTCTGCCAAGAACAAGCAGGAGCAATCTGTCAGACTTCACTCAGTGACTTATTTTGTTTTATGAAAAAAACACTAGTGACTGAGGAATAATTGCTGGAACATAGAAACAGACCAGCAAGCAAAGCAACACCAGCCAGTGCCTCACCTGTGGCTAACCAGTTTTTTTTAGCATGGACTCTTCTTCAGAGGTAACATACTTGAATCACATGCTGCCTTTCAAATTGTGAATGACTTGAGAACTTATTAATTAAATAAATAATTGAAGTATCCATACAGATAAATAATGAATTGTGGATAAAAAATTACTTAAAATTACAGTGCCACTTGTAAAGGCCGTTTATATGTAGTTTCCCTGCAAAGTACTTTAACAATCACATATAATAGAAGTTGAAAGACGTATTTACTGCACATCAGAAAGCAACACAATTCATTTAGTTGCATCTAAATTTGAAACATTTTTGGCATACCCATGTTTGTAACCAAATAGCATTATGTATTTACTAAAGTTGTACATATTAGACTACAGAGTCCTTTAAAACAGTAGTACAGCAAAAAAATATTTTCTCATAAAGCCTAGTAGCCTAGTTTCCAGCTTCAATTCATAAAAATGTATTAGCATACATGTTCAATCTGATTATCTGATTTCCTAGGTGATGCATATTCTATTCATGACATATATATATATATATATATATATATATATATATATATATATATATATATACTATATATAGTTCTTTCAAAAAAACTGCATTAATGCAACATTTAGGATTCAGGCTAAAGCAAACAAAATAGGGAAATGTAGTTTTAGGCTTTCCAACCCTAAAACCCAACCCCTAAAAACAAATCAGGTGTCCAGTCTTCCTTGAGGTTGCCAAACCTAAAGCTCTCCCCATTGTATACAATCCAGAAACATACACACCTAATGGAGTGAACTTTGGAGTTGACAACCCCAAGGTAGACTGGATCCCTGATTTGTTTTAGGAGTGGGGGTGGGGTTTCAGGGTTGGAAATCCTAAAACCACATTCCTATTTTGCTTTAGCCTGAAGCCTAAATATTACGATGTCTGATTTTGCAAATAATTTCCTTACTTTTTGAGTTAGTATAATTGTATCCTTCAAAGGAAGCCAGAACAGTGGGACACTATTTATGCTGAGTTGCTGGTATGGTAGCTGCTTTTGCTTTCCTAACAAACACTGGGTCACTCCTTGTGGTGCATGCATCAGTTTAAAAGCACTGTGCCTTACCAACTAGACTGTGGCTTTAGAAAACACACAAAAACCGCAAGGACCTGCACTCATCTGGAGAAAACACAATGTGTCGCAGCAAGATGAGCAGTGGAGCTACACTTCTGGGTTTGTGGGTAGGAGTTAGAAAAACAAAAGCAGCTACAATGCCAGCAGAGGTTTATATCTGGAGCGCCTTCTCTCTACTTTTGGGTGAGACTGTAGCTACAGTTTTTTTTTTTTTCTCCAGCACAGTTTTTATGTTGGCTCAGCGCATGCCAGCACTCTCTGGTAGTAGCAGATTTGAGGTAGTCAGTCACTGTTGCTGCAATGGGCACGCATCAGTAGGTGCGCCCCTCATTCCCCAATCAGCCAGCAGCAGGAGCTGACACCCTGGCTATCTAATGCAGCCACCAGATCTGAGAATAGGTCCACTGCAATGAGAGCGAAGCTCTCATGCAATGTGACAACAACACTCCTCCTGACATGCAGGCAACATGGCAGCATTGACTGCTGCTGCCATCACCTGTCACAATGCAGATGGAGGAGCCCACTGCCTGTCAGCATAATTCCTCCCCCATTTCCGCTGTGTGCCGAGGGGGTGCCCAATCCCCCTCTGCATCATGCACCCCCAAAAGAATGCCTTTCTTTGCCGACAGGGGGCCCAATCCCCATTGGCTTCAGTCTCCCCCTTTCCCAGTTCAATCTGTTGATGGGGAGCCCACTCCCTGTCGGCATGATGTCCCCTCCTTTGTTCTGTGCTGAGAGGGGTTCCCAATCCCCCTCGGCTTGTGTCCCCCACTCCCCTTCCATATGTGCTGATGGGGGTGCCCAATCCCCCATCGGCTACTGCATCCCCCCCAAAAAAACACTTGGGTGATGTGCTGGGATCCCACCCCAGCATGCCAAATATCCTGTAAAAAAAAAAAAGCCCCCGATGTTTTTTTTTGTTTGTTTCACCTGTAAAAAAGAAAACGGTCCCTCGTGGTCTCCCTGTTCTCCCGCAACCCGTGCCCACCCTCTGTGCACCCTGCCTCTCTACACCCCCCTCATCCCATACTTACCTGTGGAGTCCGGTGCGACGATCTTCGGTGGACCGGGAACATGTCTGCACTCTTCAAAGCCGACCGCAAACTGTAAAAATGCCAGTAAGCTGTATAATGGCATAAATAGGGTTTTTATCCACTTTGGTGCATATCTTGGGCATTTTTGGGAATTTTCACACCAATTTTTCAACATGGGGTTTTTGGGACCCCTCCTCATGAATTCATGCTCTGTCATGGCATTATTTGGTCCTGAAAGGTGATTTTTCAGTCACTGTGTGGAATCACCTTTTCAGACTGATTAACATAATGACAGTGCCACTGTTCATGAGGGGGGCTGTCAAAAAACCTATGTTGCAAATTTGGTGGAAAAATTCCAAATAATAGCTGTTTTACGGGAGTGTGTAGCGTAGTTTTCATGCACGCTCGTAACTTCATGAATTTGTAATATTTTCACTCCAGATTTTCACAATTGGCATTTTCCCACACCTTCTTATGAACAGTACAGCTGTCATTTTACATATCGTGGCCAAAATGTGTTTTCGTACATCAGGCGCAGAATAGCACGGCCACTGTGTGAAATCAGTTTTCAGGACAGTTTGAGGAAATGACGGTGACACTGTTCATGAGCAGTGGTCCTAAAATGCCTATGCTAAAAATTTGGTCCCAAAAGTCCATAAAATGACTGTGTTACAAGCGTGCGTTGAGCAGTTTCCACGCACCCTTGTAACTTGGCAAATTTGTAATATTTCCATGCCAGATTTTCAACACTGCCATTTTTTCACACCTCCTTATGAACAGTACAGCTGCCATTTTCACATCCTGCCCAAAATGTGTTTCCGCACCTGTGGCGCATAATGGCATGGTCGCTGTGGCAAATCAACTTTTGGGACAGATTAACAAAATCACAGTGCCACTGTTCATGAGGGGAGGCCCCAAAATGCCTATGTTACAAATGTGGCTATCAAACTCCCCAAAATAATTGGGTTATGGATGTGTGTTGCACAGTTTCTATGCATGCTCTTGACTTCACCAATTTTTCATATTTTCACTCCAGATTTTCAACGTTGCCATTTTTTTACACCTCCTCATGAACAATACAGTTGTCATTTTCCACATCCTGCCCAAAACGTGTTTTCATCCCTGTGTCACCAAATGGCATAGCTGCTGTGCAAAACCACCTTTCAGCTAACAAATTGATTGTGATGCTTTTCATGAGGTGGGCTCACAAAAAACCCATGTTGAAAATCTGGAGTGAAAATACCAACACATGCCTATGGTGTTAGGGTTTCCAGCTGTAGCACCCTACCCTGTACAGACTGACAGGTGTCAGGGGTGTGACTTGGGATCATCAACTCTAATGCTCATGCCATTCCACCTCCACCCCCACCCTGCAGTCAGTGACAGGCATCGTGGTGTGCCTTGCACTGTTCGGCCACAAAGTTCACCCCATTCTCCTATACTGCACCCATCTCAGCATATTTCCTTATGGAATGGGGTAAGTATAATGCCCAAAGACCCCAAAGCACACCACGACACTAGTCAGTGTCTACAGGGTACGGTGAGGTACAATGGCATGAGCGTTATAGCTGATGACCCAAAGGCACACCCCAATGCCTGTCAGTGTCTACAGGGTGGGGGTGGGGTTGGCATCACTTCAATACTTCACTGCCATTCCTATTATGCATCTCTAACTCCAGCACTATCAATGCCAATGCCAGCGAGACAACATTTGGCATTGACAAATGCTTGTTTATGGTCACAATTTGCTGATGTGTTTATTATGCTTATTTAATAAAGGAGGCTTATGTCTGAACATTGTTTGGTTTCAAAGATCCCTTTCTTGGCATAAATATTAAGTGCTGACCTCCACATACACAGTTTTCCACTGTTTTGGCTTTCTTTGATATTATACACAGTTCTGAGGTATTGTGCACTCCCCTGTTGTCTTTTTATACACTAAGCCACCTGAAACCTCTTTAGTGAGAAGTCCTTTTGTTTTCTCTATAATTATATCCTTCACCATCCTTCCATAGTTTTTGACATACAGTAATCATATACTTATTTGCCTGTGCTCCCATTCCTCCATATATGTGTATATGTAAGTTGCTGTGGAAGTGCAGGGGCCCAGAGGGCCCTGTACTTCCTTTTGAAGGACACCAGCAACCAAACTGTCAGCATAGCCTTCTTATTACCCCACCTCATGAACCCAATAGTGAACATTTTTAAATCCCTGCCAAAGCATGATTCTGTGCCACTGCAACATCATTCCATGCCACAGGCGTGAAAAGACAACTTTGCCCAGATTTGAAAAATGACAGCTGTCACGTTCATGAGGTGGTGCTATATTGAAAATCTGGGGTCAAAATATTTAGAATTATCAAACTTGTGAGCAAGGACACGATCTCATGAACAAGTGTGGTTAAAACGTTCAAATCCTGCCCAGAAGGTGATTTCACCAAGCAACTGCGAAATCGCCTTTCAGGATGGATTTTCATAATTCCACCACAATTGTTCATGAAGAGGGGCCTCACAAAGGCCAGGTTGAAAATTTATTGTAAAAATATTCAAAGATGGCAAAGTCATGCATCAAAGTTGAAAATCCCATTGAAATTCAATGACCCACACTTACCTTACTTTCTCATATAGCAGTCAGTGGTTCCAGCAGCTAGACGTGAGTTCAATTGGAGAGTGGATCTTAATCCTGGGACCTGTTTAGGTGAGTGAGAGTATCTAGGGGGTGTGGGGGGAATGCAGGGTGGTGTGTGCTCTGTGGGAGGTAGGGGTGGGGGGGTCAGATCGGCAATGGACTGTTTTCTTTTTTATAGGTTAAAAAAAGACATTGAGGGCCCATTTTCTTTAATTCAGAAATGAATTCAGAGAGGATGGTGGATAGAGGGTGGGAGGTGCCACTAGACACCAGGAAGAATTTACTAATCATGGGGATGGGGATTGGAGGGCAGAGGATGCCACTAGACACCAGGGACATATGTAATAATGATGGGGATGGCATTTGGAGGGCGGGGGTGCCACTGGACACCAAGGATAAATTTAATAATCACAGGGATGGTGCTCAAAGGGTGGGGGTGCCACTAAGCACCAGGGATAAATTAAATTATTATTGAGATGGCAATCAGATGGATGATGGTGGTGGTGGGGGTGTCACTAGACACCAGGGGAAAAAAACAATAAAAATCATGAGGACAGTGATTGGAGGTTGGGGGGCACCACTAGACACCAGGGATAAATGTAATTATGATGGGGATGGCAACTGGAGGGTGGGGGTGCCACTACACACCAGCGATAAATGTCATAATGATGGGGACAGCAATAAGAGGATGGGGTGCCATGAGACACTAGGGATAAATGTAATAATGATGGGGACAGCAGTAAGAGGGTGGGGTGCCACTAGACACCAGGGATAAATTTAATAATGATGAGGATGGTGATCAGAGGGTGAGGGGTGCCACTGGATACCAGGGATAAATAAAATATTTATGGGGATGGTGATCAGAGGCTGGGGGTGCTACTAGACACCAGGAAAAAATAAAAAAAAATATGGGGATGGCAACTGGAGGGTGGGGGTGCCACTACACACCAGCGATAAATGTAATAATGATGGGGACAGCAGTAAGAGGGTGGGGTGCCACTAGACACCAGGGATAAATATAATAATAATGGGATGGTGATTGGAGGGTGGGGGGTGCCAAAAGACACTGGGAATAAATTTTATAATGATGAGGATAATGATCAGAGGCTGGGGGGGGCAGCAGTAGACACCATGGAAAAGTTAAAAAAATAATGAGGACAGTGATTGGAGGGTGGGGATGCCACTAGACGCCAACGATAAATTACATGATATTGGGGAAATTATGTGAATGCCATGCAAAATCCTTTTTTTTCCCTTGCAGGAATCCATTTCCATATCAAACCAAAAAAGAAAATGAAAAAAGGATTTCTTCAAATGAAAAAAGATTAACAAAAAAAATGAAGTACAAACTCTTTTCTGTATGAATGGATGCTTTTTCGTTTGAACAAAAAAGGTCATCTGGAAAAATGGAAGAAGAAAAAAAGTCCAAAATCTTTTTCCATATTAAGGGATCATTTTTTGTTTAAATGAAAAAGCCCATATAGAAAAAGAGGAAGCAAGTCACAAAAAGGATAGAAAAATAAATGAATAAACATTTTAGGGTCAGTTTTCCAACAGTTTACTCAGAATCCACCTAAGAGAGTTCCAATGAGCAGGATACATGTCTTGTTCTCTCTGCAGGATGTTATTTTTGTGGGTTTTGAGTTTTTTTTTAAACAAAAATGGAAAATAAGATGGTGGGAAACAAAAAAGGATTTTTCCTTCAGGAAAAAGGACTGGCCCAAAATGAAGGAGGATCCTTTTTTGCACGGACCAAATTCTTTTTTTTGTTCCAAACATCTATCCAAAAGACTGTACCGAGCATGCTCAGAAACCATCATTTTAAAATGTAATAACTTTGGAATGGAGTAATATTTTTTTTACCAAGTGAAAGGCACATCTGTGCATCAAGTCCTTTCTACACTGAAAGTTTCAGGCCAAAATTCCAAACTGTCTGGGTGCAAGGTGATGACAAAAAAAAAACAGCAAAAAAACGTTATTTTTTGCATTTTTTTCACTATCTGCATTTCGGAATCTGTACATCTGACCAGAACAAAATTTGCCATGTCAAAGAATCTACCCCATATGACCATGCATGCCAACTTTCATGCAAATCCATTGAACAGTTGCGAAGACGTTAAAGTTCAAAATTTGAGGGTTAATATAGAAACCCCTGCTCAACCCTAAATATAATGGTGCTACTGTGCCACTATAATATATATATATTATTAAAAAACATTTTTGGGCCTTGCCATTTGTCAGTGTCACAGTATAAGTTATAAGCCAAATAAAGGGGTCATCTTTTTTCTTGGAAAAAATTTATTTAAAATACATTACGTAAATTCTGGCAGAATTGGATATTTTACCAGTAAATGAAGCTGTAAGATGTCTGGAATCTGTTACAGATAAAACAAGCATTTCTCAATGCCAAATTTTTGTTTGCATGCTGTTGTACTGGGTCCTGCTTGTACACACTTATATTATATAGTTGCCCAAGAAGGACCAGATGAGAGGTAATATGTCATTTGCAATGATGTCCTGATTTTATACAGGTTTATACTGCATTTACCCAGGATAGAAGAGGTGAGATGCAATATCTCATTTTTAGTGTGGTCCTGTTTTTATAATGCATTTTTTTCTTTGCCGGCCCATCGGTGCAGCAGTTGGATTTCTTCTTGCCACGCCGGTGACCCGGGTTTTCGGAATGGACCCAGGACATCAGAGGGTCGGCCGGGGGAGAAGGATGGATAACATCCCAAGGACTGCTCTCCTTCTCCGGAGGAAGGGGGAGGTGAGCGTGACCGGTGGCTGATGGACCCCTGGTAGAGACTGGGGGTACTGCAGTGACTGGCACCAGAACGTCCAGGGGGTGGGGCAGATGCTGGACGTCATTGCACGTCCCAGCCCCCATGAAAACCAAAAAACATCTCAGCTGTTGGCTGCCCTAGATGAAGCCCACCTTGGCTTCAATTAGCCTCCAGGTCAGCCCTCTGACCTATCCTGTCACTTGTGGCACTATTGGGGGGGCTTGTGCCACAACCCCACCCTGGGGGGTAAGCCAGGGGGTATCGGAGGGTCGTGGCCTATTTGGAGGTGGAAGCCTGAGATTCATGACCGGGCTGAGGTTCTGGGTGGCTGGCAGCAGAGGAATAAAGCATACTAAATAAAAAATAATGCATTTTTCTATGACAGGTCATCTTAGATACAACATCTCTTTTTTAGTGGGTCCTGCTGCAGGGACCTGTTTTCACACAGTTTTGCAATATATTTACCCAGGATAACCCAGATGAGATGCAATATCTCATTTTCAATGGGGTCCTGCTTTCACACGTTTTTATACTATATTTACCCAAGATACCACAATTGTGATGCCATCTTGTTTTCAGTGGGATCCTGATTTTTTCAATTTTTACACTCTGGGTGATGAAGACCACTGGTTTGAGATTGGAGCATTGCTGGCAGAGGACCTGGCTAGAGGAGGACAGACTGGCTTTGAGAAGTCACTACAGTGACTATCAAAGGGCAATTAACCATAAGAATGCAGAATTCCTTTCCAGGGAGATTGCCGCAGGGAAAAATAGACCAGCTCAGCTTTTTTAGACTGTGGAAAGGCTTCTCCATCCTGTCTGTTTACAGCTGAAAAAAGCATTTTCAGCAATACAGTGTGAAGAGTTTGCTCTGTTTTTCTCTGACAGGGTGTCCTCTATTTGGGCCGAAATCTCACCAGTGGGACTGGATCAGACATGCAGGGTGGGGTCTGGTTGGAACAGGAGCACTCCTATTGCCTGGGCAGAGTTTCGGCCAGTGGAGGTGGCTGAGGTCTCTGAGGTAATTCCGAAGTTGCAGACCACTTGTTGTGAACTGGATCCAGGCCCAACACATCTTTTAGCGGGATGTGTTGAGGTTATCAGTCCAGTGTTTGCTGGGATAGTTGGGTGTTCACTTTCTCAGGGGGGGTCTTCCCTGACACCTTGAGGGAGGTGCTGGAGAAGCCCCTTCTGAAAAAACATCTCTTGACCCCGACATCCTAGTGAATTATAGACCAATCTCCAACCTCCCATTTTTAAGGAAGGCTATCTAGAAAATAGTGGCTCTGCAGCTTGAGGAACACCTGGAGGTCTATGACATCTACAAGCAATTCCAGTCCAAGTTTATGGTGAGGCACGGCACCGAGATGGCACTGGTCCAGGTTCATAATGGCCTCCTCATGGTTAGAAATTGAGGGGAACTTTCAATTCTCATTTTTCCTTGATCTATCATCTGCATTTGAAACTGTGGACCATATTGTGTTGCTAGATTGCCTTAGGCCCTGGACACACTGGGGAACTTAAAATGGTTTAAGTGCCCTAAAATGGTTTAAATCCTCCTAGCATTGTTTGCAGACAGACTACAAGCTCCTTAAAATGTTTTAACAAAAGAGTTTTTAAATTCTGCTAGATTCCTAGTCTTAAAACCATTTTTAAAAATGTTTTGGAGCTAGCATGGTTTTACTCACAGGTCTGTCCAGGAGTAAAAACGTTTTAAGCTGTAATGGTTTAACTAAAACAGTTCTAGCTGTAGTGTGTTCAGACAAGCACAGTCCTGCGTGTTGGACTTTACACAGAATAGTTACAAGGAGAACAGGTTTAGCACTAGCAGTGTGGCCACACTAAACTGTTATCAAAAATGGTTACTGAGTAGTGTGGCTTCACTGAAATGGTTTAGCTAAACTGGGTTTAAAAACAGTTTTCAAAAACAGTTCTATAGTGTGTCCAGGGCCTTAGAGAGTGGTGTGGACTCTCCAGTGTTGTCATCAACTGGTTTGAGTTCTTTCTGTCAGGCAGGAGGAAAAGGGATAGTTTAAACCCTTTCTGTATGAGCCGCTGGTGGTGTCTGATATACAGACTCTAAGAACCTGTACACACTACAACTGAAGATTTGTACCATTTTTAATAATGGTTTCAAAACATTTTCAAACTCACCACAGCAGCCCATCCACATTATTGTTCACTGAGTTTGAACTTGATTGTAACACGGTAAACTCCCGTCTGCATCAGCGGTGAGTAACGTTTTTAAACCTGGTAATCCTCCACGATTGTAGCACAGTTATGTTGGCACCGTAATAGACTGAAAATCAGACGCCCGTCCACACCACAAGGTAACAAGCTTTCCTCCTTCAAACCATTTTTAAAAATGAACTTGAGACTAGCTCGCAGCAGGGTTTAAGCACGGTTTCTTAACACGCTTTGAAACCATGCTTAAATGCGGATGGGCGCCTTGTTTGCGCTAGTTAAAACGTTTTAAGCACCTTAAAACTTTTTAACTAGCCTGGTGTGCACTGGGCCTAAGTGTCATTTGTGGGTATTCTGTCTCTTTTGGTAGGTACTTCATTTTCTCTGTTAAACAACGGAGTATACCTATTGCCTAATAATATACAGTACATTTTATCTTTTTGTACTGGCTCTGATTTTTTCTTCTTTCTCCAATCATTTAGAGCTGTTAGTTACTGTGGCAGTGGTGTGGTACTGTGTTCTTTCTTGTAGTTCAAGGTGCTTTTGGGACTGCTGATTTCTACCAGTTTAAAAGATTTTTTTTTAATTTTTTTTAAAAAACTTCACCAGCTTGGTATGTTGTCACCTGTTTGTTGTTGCTAAGTAGCAGATGTTTTTGCATTGTGTTCTGGTTCTGTGATAGAATCTGTATTAGTAGGAGGTAGATTATTGTGATGGTTGATACATTTTGATGGAAAAGAGCTGAGATAAAAATTTATATATTTGTGAATATTATAGTTATTTTATAGTTATGTATAAATGGAGGCTAGGAGAAGCTGGACTGGGAGGATATGGGGGAATGGGTACATGTATGGGAAGCAGGAGAGTGGTGATCTGCAATAGCTGTGGGGCAGCAGTCTTTTTGGGGGTGATGTGGAATAAAGGAGGATGTCCTGTGTGTAAGAGCCTGGAGCAGCTAAGGGATGAAATAAGGCTGCTCAGATGGGAGCTGGGGAGGATGGTGTGGGAAGTTAAAGGAGCAGAGCAGTGGAGGGAAAGGCAAAGGGGTGATGCCCAGGGGAGTGACACCATCAGGCAGGGGATGGGAGTGGGGAGGAGTACCCAGTATACAGGAGTATCTCTTCCTCAGAGAACTAGGGATCCCAGGGTGGAGGAATGGCAAGTGGTAAGGGGAAGGGGTGGAAATGTGAGAGCAGCATCAGACGTGGGAATTTCTAAAGGGGTGCCTTTATTGAACAGATTTGTGCCACTGCCTGGAAGGAGGAAGAGGTCAGAAGGAGGTGAGGTAGGCGGTCAGGTTGAGCCAGGGTTGCGAGCAGAAGTACGGGAAGGGGGGAGGGAACTAGTCAGTATGGGCAGGGAAGAATATTCAGGCAAAATGGAGTAGAGGATGGGGGAAAAGGAGAGAAAAGGAACGGAAGAGGGGAGGGAAAACTGAAAGCAGATACAGCTAGTACTGAAGGTAAAAAAGGAAGGATGGGGAACAAAGATGCAGGGGATAGAAGGATGGCAATCATAGGGGACTCCATAATTAGGGGTATTCACTGGGGAAGGAAAGGGTACTCAAATGCAAGCAGAAGGGTGGTTTGTATGCCAGGGATGACAGCTAGGAAGGTGGGTCCGAGAATAAGGGAAATAGTAAGGGAGGTTGGAGGAAAACCTAAGTTAGTTATACATTTGGGAACCAATGACCTAGCTGGGGAGGAGGTTGAGGTAGTGCAAAGTAGGTTCAGGGAGTTAGGGAATATCTGCAGGGAAGAAGTTAGTTCACTGGCCTTCTCAGAGGTGATACCAGTACCAAGGGCCAGCACAGCTAGGAAAAGACGGATAGAGGATTTTAATGACTGGCTGAGGAAATGGTGCAGGGAGGAGAGGTTCATCTGTATTGGGGACTGGGAGGAGACCTGGTCAAACAAAACACTTTTTTCACCAGACAGGTTACACCTCAGTAGGGAGGGTCTGAGGGTACTTAGGGACAAACTGGGGAATACATAGCCACTACACTTAATTTAAACTACTGGGGGGGGCAGTGGGTGAGCAGGCCCACAGACTCAGAGAGGAGATGATCAGTGAACCTCCTCCCATAGTAATGGAAGAGGTCTGGAGGGAGGAGGTGGGAGGGGAAAATACACAGTTAGCAAAGGGTGAAGGGGGTAAGGAACATATAATAAGGGTATGTGGAGGGGTGCATACAGAGGGGATAAATGTGAATAGAAGAAAAGAGGAAAGAGAAGGAAGGTCAGACTCTAGGTGGAGGGTGGTGTCTCTGAATGTGGGGGGTCTTGGAAACAAGTTGGATGACCTGCAGGCACTATTAGCAGACAGGAGGGTGGACATAGCTGCAGTAACTGAGACTTGGGCAACATCACACCATGACTGGGACCTTGCTATCCCTGGATATAAGCTATACAGGAGGGACAGAGTAGTCAGGAAGGGGGTAAGGGTGGCAGTTTATATCAGGGAGGGAATAACTTGCATGAGGGAGGAGTCTGAGGAAGGGGAGGTGGAGGCATTATGGATTCAGTTAAGGTCCAACAGAGGAAAAAGGTGAGGTGGGGGTGGTTTACAGACCACCCAGTCAAGATGAGGAGAGGAGACAGGAGCTGATCTCACAAATATTGAAAGCTGCGGGAAAGGAGAGGTGGTAATTGTGGGGACTTCAACCTGCCCAAGGTGGATTGGAGGATACCATCCACAACATGTGCTAAGAGTCAGGTGATCCTGGAAGGACTGCAGAGTGGGTTCCTGACTCAGGGCATCACTGAACCAACAAAAGCTGAGGCAATTCTTGATCTTGTGCTCACAAATGGGGAGCATGTACAGGAAATAATGGTCAGGGAGCCACTGGGCGGAAGTGACCATTGTACAGTGTGGTTCTATTTGGATATGGGCAGGGAAAGCAACCCGACTAAGACCAAAATCTTGGATTTCAGGAGGGCGGACTTCAGGAAAATGGGTGAGGTTCTAAGGAGCTATCTGGTGGGCATCAGAGCAGATATGGGAGTGGACCAAAAGTGGTCCATCATTAAGGAAGGAATACTGGTTGCCACAGATGAGTGTGTTAGGCTCAGGGGGAAGAACACAAGGGCAAAAGCGTCCAGCTGGTTCAGTTCTGGGGTAGCCAAGGCAGTAAGTGGAAAAAAGGTTGGCCTATAGAAAATTCAGGAAGACCAAGAGAGAGGTGGATAGGGAAAATTACCTAAGGTTGGCTAGTGAGGCAAGTAAGGAAGTCCAGCGAGCAAAGGAACAGAAGGAGCTGCAAATTGTTGAAGGAATTAAGAAGGGGGAGAAGGCTTTCTTTCACTATATAAGTGAGAAAAGGGACAAGAAGGAAGGGATTGTTAGGCTCAAGAAAGCGGTTTAGTGGGTGGAGGATAATGGAGGAAAAGCAGAGATACTAAATGAATACTTCTGTTCTGTCTTCACCATGGAGAAGGATGGACCAGTGCCTTCAGGAGGGAAAAGAAGTGCGGGGAGGGGGGGAAGGAAAACACAAACATAGTGATAGAGGAGGATAGAGTGAGGGAGGGTCTGCTGGCATTGAAAGTGGACAAATCACCAGGCCTGGACAGAGTACATTCAAGGGTACAAAAGGAACTGGCTGAGGAGCTGGCCATGGCCACTAGCAGACCTATTTAATAGTTCACTAGAGTCAGGCATGGTGCCACAGGACTGGAGAACAGCATATGTAGTGCCCCTTCACAAAAGTGGTCCCAAGGATGATCCAGCGAATTACAGACCAGTCAGTATGACCTCCATTGTGGGCAAGCTCATGGAGACCATGCTAAAGGAAAGGTTGGTGGCATATCTAGAGGAGCATGGTCTCCAGGATGAGAGGAAGCATGGGTTCTTGGGGGGGGGGGATCATGTCAAACAAATCTAATTGACTTCTTTGACTATGTCACTAAGACAGTAGACAGAGGCCAAGCAGTAGACATCCTCTATCTTTTTTTTTTTTTTTATACTTTTCTTTTTTTTTCCTGGTTTTTCCTACCCTCTTGATCCTCTCCTTCAGACCTCTCAATGTTCGTTGCCAGATCCCGGACCCATGATCTGCCCCTAGAGTGCCCCCTCCCCTTCTCTGCACAGTGGGGTCTGTCTGGTGTCGGTGGTCTGAGGCGAGTGAAGAGGTCATCATCCAGGACCGTGAGGGTGATTTTTCCTTGTTTCTGTTCTTGTCCCCCTGTCCCATCCCCCTGGGGACGCCGGCGCTTGGGACTCAGTCCTGAGAGGTGACGTGCTGATGCACGTCTAGCCAGTCATGCGCCATACGAAGTCCCCCCTCCCCTCCCCCTAGTATCAGAGCTGCCCATCCTTTCAAGGACCGGTGCTTCCACCGACTCTGTACGGGAGTGTCGGACACTGGTGCGTCCCGGGTATCCCATCCCTGAGGGAGGAGAGCATCCGGTGGGACGCTCGACCCTCCCTCCCCCTGCCAGCCCCCAGCTACCCAGGTCCATTTCCAAACCCAGGTCACCAGCGTAGCACGAGGTGTGGTGTCTAGCACCTCAACCCTTAGCACCACCGGGCCGGCCTGACGTCCTCTATCTTGATTTCAGTAAGGCCTTTGACTCTGTGCCCCACAAAAGGTTGACCAGGAAGTTGGTGGATCTTGGAGTTGGGGAGAAGATGGCCAGATGGGTGGAAAACTGGCTGAGGGGACAGAACCCAGAAGATGGTGGTGGAGGGAGTGTTATCTGGCACCAGAGATGTAACCAGTGGGGTCCCACAGGGCTCCGTGCTGGGGCCGGTGTTGTTCCAGGTCTTCATCAATGACATTGGGGATGGCATTAAAGGCAAAATGTGCCTATTCGCAGATGACACCAAGCTCTGTGGGAGCGTGGACACAGCTGAAGGGATACAGGACCTACAGGAAGATCTGGAAAAGCTGGGGAGGTGGTCCAGGATCTGGCAGCTGGGCTTTAATGACAAAAAATGCAAAGTTATGCATATTGGAGCCAAGAATCCCAGGACAGAGTATTACCTGGGTGGAGTCTGAGTAGCTGCATCAGAGGAGGAGAAGGACCTGGGAGTGATGATCAGTAGTGACCTGAAGCACTCCACGCAGTGCAAGAAAGCAGCAGCAAAGGCAAACAAGATGCTGGGATGCATAGCTAGGGGGATGAATAGAAGGAGCGGAGGTTATACTGCCCTTGTACCAGGTCACTGGTAAGGTCAAGATCTAGAGTATGGAGTTCAGTGCTGGTGCCCACACCTCAAAAAGGACATTAACCTGCTGGAGAAGGAACAGAGGAGGGCTACAAAGATGATAGCCGGTCAGCAGGGCAAGGCATACGAGGAGAGATTGAGGGCACTGAACATGTACTCCCTGGAGGACAGGAGAGAGAGAGAGAGAGAGAGAGGGGGGACATGATTGGGACTTTCAAGTACTTGAAAGGGATAAATAATGTTGATAAGAAAAGTCTATTTAAGCTGAGTGGCAACTGTATCACGAGGGGACACAGTCTTAAGCTGGAGGGTGGGAGGTTTAGGAGGGATGTCAGAAAGCACTTCTTCACAGAAAGGGTGGTGGACACTTGGAATGCACTGCCGGAAGAGGTCATCTTGTTAAAGACAGTGAGCAGCTTTAAGAGAGGCTGGGATAGGCAAGGGGAAGATAAAGAATCATGGGGTAGGAAGGATGGGAGGAGTGGGGAGGGAGGCAGGGACATTAGCTCAAGCTGTGGACCCTGCAATACGAGCAGACTTGATAGACCAAATGGCCTTCCTCTGCTGGCTTCTTCATATGTTCATATGGGGAAATTTCCTCGTCCCCCCGCCTCTTACCTGTGGAGTCCCTCAAGGCTTGATCCTGTCACCGATGCTGTTCTCAGTATGCATGCTGCTCCTGGCGAGGATCATCAGAAAGTACAGTTTGAGCTTTCACTGCTATGCAGATGATACTCAACTCTACATGTCCTTTGCACCAGGGACAAGCAATGCTGTTGAAGTGCTGAATAAATTCCTCGCTGAGATCCAGGACTGGATGAACTCTGGCAAGACAGAGGTACTAGTAATTGAGCCTGGCTGCGGGCTTAGTGAGGGTACCTCTGGGATGGCAACAGGCTTAGTCCTGGGGTCAACACCATTGATGGTGTCCTCTAGGGTGCGAAATTTGGGTGTGATCTTCAAAGATAAGCTGACATTTGAGACTCAGGTGTCAGCTGTCATCAAAAACAGCTTTTATCTTCTGAGAAACATTGCTCAGATTAAGCCCCTCATCCCGCCTGAAGACCTACTATCACTTGTGCACGCTTTTGTAACATCAAGACTTGACTACTGTAATGCTCTATATCTTGGGGTCAGTGGGAGAACCTCCACTGGCTGCAGCTAGTGCAGAACACAGCGGCCAGGCTGCTAATGAGATTACCCAGATTCTGTCATGTGACCTTGGTCCTGCGGGGTCTGCACTGGTTACCGGACAGGTAGTGGAATCTCTTCAAGGTTGGCTTACTCACTTATAAGGCCCTATATGGACTGAGCCCTGGCTACCTGTCCGACCTCCTTTCTCCAGCCATTCTGACTCACTCCCTCCTTTTCTCCACCCAGGGCCTCCTTGCAGTTCTGAGGACTGGGCTGAAAACCTTGGGTGATTGTTCATTTGGGGTGGCTGGCCTGGTCCTCTGGAACTCGCTCCTGAGATCTTTGAGGGAGGCCCCTATGGTGGAGGCATTCAGGAGGGGCATGAAGACTCATTTATTTAAGTTAGCATAGCCTGAAGATATATTTTGATGCTGCTTGTCTGATTTATTGATTGTTGTGTAATTTTATTGTGTAGCTTTATGATCTTGAATTTTATGTACAGTGCCCAGAGCCTCCAGAATTGGGCACCTAAAAATAAACACTTACTTACATTGGGCCCGATTTTCAGTGTGACGTGGCAGTCAAAGCTGTGTCATGTAAGTTGTGATTTGCATCACAGCTTGCATCAAATGGTATTTTCTAATGCAGCTTGCGTCTGTTCCAGACACAGCTGTGTTGAAGTCCACTTGCACCAGGGTTGCGTCCAACAACCCAGTGCGGCAGAGCACAAGTGGGCTTGTGCCATGATGTGGCTGCCACACACCCTTTTTTTTTGTATTTTCAAAGCCCCACCATGGGCGCAGAAGGGGGCACCACTTAGGCCAGCCAGGAGGTGGTCTAAGTGGTTGCGCCATGGGACAGGGGAGGTCACCGGACAGTGGGGAGCAGTACTGGTGGGGGGGAGCCTTGGGGGGTGTCGGGGCACAGCTGTCCTATTCATATAACTGTATATATTAAGGTAGTGATGTTGTACATTTTCTTCTCTCTCTCTCTCTCCCGTTAATACCAATTGGTCTAAACCTTCTATAGGATACTTCTTGTGCAATGATCTCGTATGCACAGAGATCCTTGAAGTTGCCTTGTAGAAAGACTATACTTTGCTGCCCTGATATGAATTCAAGAACATTTGGACCCATGTCCCCACATCTCTGTTTATTTCATTCATTTATTTCATTTGTTTATTTCTTTATTTCAGCACTAGCATATAGTGACAAAAAATCTGCCTTACCATGTTAGTTATAATGTTTGAGCGCTTTCACAGCAGCTCCATCTAGTGCTTAACTTCGGGATTTACTGTGCCTAGAAACGTATTTTAAATTGCAAGTGCACTTTTGTTTTACTTGATCACTATCACCTGAAATGTTTAATTAATAGCACTATATTTTATTTGTACCTTATTGTAAGCTCCACCCCCTGAGGAAGAGTCTGCAGTGAGTCAAAGCGCTGGGCAAGCTTTTTGTTTGTTCTGTGAGCCTCTGGTTCCAGTCCACATTTAATTTGTGAATACATCTTTACTTTGGATTTGGATTTGGACTGGGCTTTACTGTTAAGAGGCACTGAGTGCACAAACCAAACTTTGCTTCAGTTTGTATCTGGGCTTGCCGCCACTTCGGTGAGTGCACCATCTAAATCACCTACCGCAGCATGCCTTGTTGGAACTGTGTGTTGTCCAACAACCCAGTGTGGCAGGGTGCAAGTAGGCTTGCGTTATGGTGTGGCTGCCACATCCCTTTTTTTTGTATTTTTGAAAAGCCCCATGCAGTAGGGGGCATCACTTGGACTAGCCAGGAAGTGGTCTAAGTGGTTGCACCACGGGACGGGGGAGGTCACTGGACAGTGGGGAGCAGTACTGGTGGGGGGGAGCCATAGTGGGTGTCAGGGCACAGCTGTCCGGTCCAGTGAAATCATGTGGGTAGGTGAGAAACCATTTTCCTGGTAGTGTAGGCCACCCGGTACCCGTTGGTCATTACTAAGCAGTGGTGGTGGTGGTATGGTGGATCCCCCCATGATTCCCAATCTCCCCGAGGATGACTGGAGCATTTGCTCTTTTGCTACAGCACCCCCCCCATGATACCAAATCTCCCATAAAAAAACAACAAAAAAACACCATGCCCGATAATACTTCTTGGTGGTCTTGGACCCCCACCCTCCCCACCCTGACAGGCACTGCTGAACCACCCCACTCCCCCATCTCTGACTCATTTCTGTGACTGGCACAGCTGTCCTCACACTACCATGGACAGATGCCCGGAATGCATTGTGAGGGTCACGCACTGTACACTGTATACTATACAGTACAGCACATGCCATAATAACAGTTCAAGTGGCTAATGTGGTGGTGGTGGTGTGGAGGAGGGTTGTGTCAGTCGTCAGATGCATGTTGGGGATGGGGAGCAGGGTGGGTGTCCACTACCTGTCAGGGTGGGGAGGGTGGGGTACCACTAGACTGCCAGATAATGTGTGGGCTGTTTGATATGGGCATGGTGAGAGTGCGGGAAGATGGGGCAGGGAACATGGACTGGGACTGGAGTTTTTTTTTTCACAAGTGACAATGGGGACTAGGGCTACTTGTGCATGGGGGGGGACACTATACTACCACCGCATTGTAGCTACTTTGAGGAGTGGTGGGGGGGTTGGGAATAGCCTGCCACAGCAGGCATTCTATCCTAATGACACACGGGAGACCAGGCAATTGTGGCACACTGTCTATGGGGGCAAGACACCCCATTCCACAGCCTTGTGGGTCCTGACCTATTTGTGCCCAGTTCTGGGATTTGTGCTCCCTAGGGCACCTCAGCTGCCCACTGCCCACTTATCTGGAGCTGTGTCCTGGCCCTGCTCCACAACCTTCGACTGTGACCCTCTTCCTGGCTCAGGGCTGCATGTTGTGGCTATTCCAGAAAGTTTGCCAGTTGTTGCAAACTTTCTGGAACAGGAACTTTTGCATGTGCCACAACTGTGTCGGATGCAGGCACCTTCAAAAATTGAGCCCACTGTATTTACCAGGATAGCACAGCTGAGATGCAATATCTTGTTTTTGATGGGCCCTGTTTTTACCCATTTTCATAATGTATTTATCCAGGATAGCCTAGCTGAAAAGCGATTTACATATTCAGTGAGGTCCAGCTTTTACAATGTATTTTTCCTAGGACAAAGCAGCATAGATGCACAGTTCAGTAGGAGCACTGCTGTACTGGGGTCTTGCTTGCTCACATTTTTACTATATATTTACCCAGGATACACCACATGAGATGCAATATCTCATTTTCAGTGGTGTCCTGCTTTTACACATTTTTAGGTTGTATTTACCCATGATAGACCAGCTGAGAGGTAATTTCTCATTTTCAGTGGGCTCTCACATTTTGACCCCAAATTTCCAACAAAGTCTTTGTATGACCTCATGTTATGATCAAGACAGGTGGAATTTTTTTAATTCCACCTGAAAGGTGATTTCACAGTGCGACTGCAAAAACATGTTTCTGAGGGGATTTAAAAAATGGCACCTGTCATGTTCATGAGGTGGGGTAACACAACCCTTACAGAAATATGTGTGCTGCGTACATGCACAATGCATGCTACGTGCTTAATTGTGTAATGTTTCCATACGGTTAACATACACGAAGTGAACCTAAGTGAACCAGATCTAAAAAGCATATCAGGTTCGCATGCTGCAAGCTTGACATGTGTGCAGCAGGTAAGCTATTGCAAACATCTAAAAATCACATCAGGTTCGCAGGTTGCATGCTTGCCGTGCATTCAGCAGCTAAGCTGGTGCAAATATCATCTAAAAAGCACATCAGCTTCTATCTCTCGTACTACTGATAGCAATTAGCACCATTAAAATACAATTTCCATTGATTTCCCATTAAAATTAGGCAAACTCATTAATTCTGACTAATATCCTTTTGAAAATTGTTTAATAACTTTTGATTTTTGTCACTAAATTGCCATAAATTTGTGAAGTATGCTAGAATCAAATCCACAAGGGAATCTACCAGCTAAGACCCAGAATCACCTGGGATCTTGGGATCTCAAGGGCAGGATTGATGGATCTTTGGTCTCCTTCTGCCATCACCTTTGTATGTTTCTGTGTTTCTAAAGTATTGTTTGCTTACTGCATTAAATGCCTAAGCTATAGTTAACTAACACTCCCCATTCCAGATGTGCGAAGAGGGCCTCTGTGGTGTGAAGCCTGATCTTTTGTTTTGGGCTATGCAAGTTCCCTTATGCATATTTAGTGCTACATGTATGTTTCTCCATGACTGTTACAGCTCACTTGCTTTCCCTTTATCATTCTGTATGAAGCATGTACACTATGGCCATGCTCAGCCCTCTTTGTGCTGACTAGGGCATTGGAAACATGCATCATACCTCACTTTTTGTCACTGAAATGAAGGACACAAACACTCAAAATGAGGGGCAATGAGGAGCACTAACACACAATGGTTGGGACACATCCTGAAACATGGAGATAAAGTACCTCAGAGCACAGTGAAAACCATTGTATGTACTTGTACAGATATTAGCATCTGAGAATAAATTTTACATTTCTACGATAAAGCAAGGTTGCCATTTAGGTTGGGCAGAGGGGGAAGTTGTCCCCTTCCCCCACATTTGTGCCTAGCTTGTTCTTATGGTGTGGCAATAATGGCATTAAATTTGGATTTAATCTTTTGCACAATAAGTGTCCCCTCCCCAGCTTGTGTGTGCTCATGTTGTGGGTGTGCTTCTGACTTGACTGTGTCTGTGTCTGTATTGTGTTGTCAACTCTCTTCAACTATTAGCAGGGGTGCCATCACATGTGGTGTGGAGGAGCTCCACCCAAGCAAGAGCACATGAATCACATGAGTGTGACACTGTCTTTCCTACCGCAGATTAGTCAGCCTACACACCACAGCTTGGAGGAGTCAGTGTGCACTGAGCTCTCGATAGCAGTGTTGTGGCGGCATGCATTTGTTGTTCTAGTCTTAATGAGTCTCCGTCTCCCTTGGTGGCTGAAGGGGCAGGGGGTGAGCTAGAAGCTAGATCGATGACTAAGCTATCTACCTACACTACTAGGCTTGTGTCACAATACAAATGATGCAGGCCCCAGTGACAGCAAGCTAGGCCTAGCACCAGGAGCGACAGGATGTAGGTCTGTACAGGCCTTGATCAGTCTTGGTGCTGCGGCAATACGCAAGAAGCAAACAGCACAGGTTGGGTGGGTTCGGTTGGCGAGATGACTTGCTCTCGGAGCATGGTGGAGAACTGGGATGGTCGGTTCCAGCATCCAGCCTCTGGCAGAAAGATGGAGGATGAGCAGTCTGAAATCTGGGCTGGTGGCATACTGGACTAGGCCACAGGTTCCAGCCAGATGGCCAGGTAAGTAAAAGTAATTTTTTTTAAGGGGGATTGGGGAAGGAGTAAGGACTGAAATACTGATGTGCTTTTCAATGGTGCTGCACCTTTGGGCTGCTTCACAGCCCATATGGGACAGGTATTTAATGGAATGGAGTTGGGGAGAGAGATCAGGGCAAAGTTTTTTTTTTGGGGGGGGTCAGAACTTTAACCAGGAAAACAAAGGTCAGTAACTGGGTGGGTTTAAGCCTAAATCTGATTAACTGGTCCTGGGTACAGACAGATGACTCTCATACATTTGAATTTTTCCTGATTTGCATACCACTTTTCAATCACTACAAATACGTTTTACATTTTAGAGACATTCCAGATGTTCCAGAGCTTGTCTTCTAGAGCTTGACTGGCACCTAGTCTCCACTGGTTGTTGCCCCACCATTGAAATTTGAAATGGAGCCCCTGCCATAAAGTCTAAATTTACAGGAGACATCCTCTGTGTGAGCAGCATGTTTTCCATGAGGGATGGATGAGGGAGTGTCCAGTTTTCAGGGGTAAAATGAAGGCTGTCCCTTGCAATTAGGGACAGTTGAGTAGTATGGTATGCATAGAGTATTGGAGCCCCACTATAGTCAGGCTTATGCACCCCCTCCAGGGTAGCTGATCTCCACATCCCCACTCTCAGGCACGTTATGACACTGGGCAAGGGTGAGTGCAGGGGCACGCCCCATTGAAATGAATGGGGATTTTTGTTATTACTATTTTATACATTATGATGGTGAGTGGAGATTAATGAAGGCCACCCTTGACTAACAAGAGCCTTGTTGGTAGAACAGTGGCCTTCATTAATCTCTAACTTACCATCATAATGTATAAAATAGTAATAAAAAATAACTCCATTCATTTTTAAGGAGGGGCATGATGCAGCACTCTGTCCCATGGACATCAACTCTTAAAGATTCCTGCCTCTGGCTCCCTAATACTCAGGTAAGAGACCCTCAACTTATACCTATACTTGGTGGGTTGACTGTAACAGCATGGCTGCACCTGCTACAGAGTGTGTATGTGTGTGGGGGGACTTACCGTGTGGGTGGGTGCCAAGTTAGTGCTACTTTTGTGTTTGCCCTAAAAGTATGTTTGTGTGGAAGCATTCAAAACTATGGAGAGAAAATAGTAGGAGTACAGGCCAGACAGAAGTGATTAAGTAGTTCTGTGGGTAAGTGTGTGTATGGGGTGGGAAGAACCACTTGTGTTTCTGATGGTATGTGTGCTACAGTTCAGCTGTGCAACTGAGATAAGTGGGACAAGAAAACTAAAAAGTATGTCAGTGGCTATACGCATGCCATATCTGTGCAGATGTGTCCAGGTTTGTACTGAAGTACAAGCCAGCCATATGTATGCAAGCAGTATAGTGCAATGGCTAAGGGCACAGAACTGCAAAACAGAAGACCTGGGTTTGAATCTCATCAACCCCCACTTGTGTACTCTGTGATCCTGAGCAAGTCACTTAAGTTTTATGTGTGCAGTTATCAGTGACCACTTGCTTTTTGCACACATGCCACATGCATGCAGTCTGTTTCAATTTAACATAAAAAGCAGCTTGCCACACTTGCTTGCTGCATGCATGCCACATTCATGCAATCGGTCCCAATTTAACATAAAAGTTATGCTTGCAGCATGAATGTCACATGGGTAGTTTTAAGTATATAGCATGCAAACATTTCATATAATTATTTCTGTAAGGGAAGGGATACATTAAACATTAGGGGACAAAATCTGCAAAAATGAAGTTATGAGTAAAAGTTGAAACAATTCAATGTTTCTTCATACCGTAACTTAGTTGTTTTTTTTACATTTTGACTCTTTTTAACATAGTCTTTTTATTACCCCATATTATTATCAAGACTGGTGGATGTTTTTAAATGCTGTCTGAAAGGTGGTTTCACAGAGGTACTGCAAAAACATGTTTCAAAGGGGATTTAAAAATGACAGCTGCCATGTTCATCAGGTGGTGTAATAAAAGGGCTATATGCATATCTGGGGCCAAAATAAGAAAAATCACAAACATATGACTAAATATTGAAAGAAAAGAAAATGTTTCTTCACAACTTTGTTGTATGTTGACATTTTCACCTCACATTTCCAACACTGTCTATTTATGACCCCACCTTATGACTACGGCAGGTGGACATTTTTAAATCCCCTTCAAAAGGTGACTTCATGAAGCAAGTGTAAAAAGATGTTTTGGAGGATATTTGAAAAATGATACCTATCATGTTCATGAAGTGGGGCAACATCAGGACTAGGTTCAAATATTGGGGGCTAGCATCTGCACACATCCAAAAGTTATGAGTAAACAGTGAAAAAATTCAATATTATTTCATAATTTTGTTTTGTGACATTTTGACCCCCTAATTTTCAGCATGGTCTTTTTATGACTCCTTCTTCTGAATATGACAGGTGGTATTTATAAAATACTGGCCAAAACATCATTTGGTGCCACAAGTGCAAAAACACATTTTGACCAGGATATGAAAAATTACACCTCTTCCATTCATGAGGTGGTGTGAAAAAATGGCTATGTTGAATACTGTATAGCAGTTTATATTCACTCCCTTTATATTTAGCGCTCCAAGCAAACCCCCACATATTCACTTCCTTTTATTTTCACTGGTGGAACACTAGTGCTGCTGTATACAGTGACCTACCTAATATTCACTGTCTTTTTATTTCCACTCTAATATGGAACAGGCAAACATAGTGAAAATAAAATGAAAGTGAATATTTCCTGTTATACAGTATTTTGGGTCAAAATATTGAAAATTACCAAAGTTATGAGTGAGCATTGAAAACTTTCAATGAAACATAGAAACATAGAAACATAGAAGTTGACGGCAGATAAGGACCACAAGGCCCATCCAGTCTGCCCATTTCTTTTTCTACCTTATAAATGTGCCATCGGCCTTTGCTCTGTCAGTGGCCTATCTATTCATAGTCATTTGTATTGCTCCCTTATGCCTATCCCATGCCTGTTTGAAGCTCTGCACTGTATTCATAGCCACCACTTCTTGTGGTAAGCCATTCCATGCATCCACCACCCTTTCTGTGAAAAATAATTTCCTCACATTCCCCCTTAATTGGCCCCCCTCTAATCTCATGCTGTGTCCTCTTGTCCTGCTATTTTTCTTATATTTAAACATGTTAGACTCTTTCACCTTGTTAATGCCCTTAAGATGTTTGAATGCCTCGATCATATCACCTCTCTCCCTCCTTTGCTCAAGGGTATACATATTGAGCTCTGTTAATCTGTCCTCATATGTCTTCTGATGCAGTCCCTGCACCATTTTGGTTGCCCTTCTCTGGACTGCCTCAATTTGGTTAATGTCCTTGTGAAGGTGTGGCCTCCAATACTGCACGCAGTACTCCAGATGGGCCTAACCAGTGTCTTGTAAAGAGGGATTATTACCTCCTCTTACGACTTGTGATACCCTACTAATACCCTAACACCCACGCTAGCCTTACCTACTGCTTTAGAGGTCTGCTTGGATGATTTCAGGTCATCAGTGATGATGATGCCCAAGTCTCTTTTTCCTTTGTGACTGCTAGCAACTCCCTCCCAGCCTATAGGTGGCTTCAGGTTTCTCTTCCCTATATGCATGATTTTCCACTTCTTTGCATTAAATCCTAGTTGCCACTCTTCTGACCATTTTGCTAGTTTATCCAGATCTCTTCTCATTCTGCCCACCCCATCTGGATCATCTACTCTGTTGCAGATCTTGGTGTCATCTGCAAACAGACAACTTACCCTCTAGTCCATCTGCAAGGTCACTAATGAAGATGTTGAAGAGGACTGGCCCCAGGACTGATCCTGAGATGCCCCACTTGTGACTTGCATCTCTTCTGACTGTATACCATTTACCACCATCTCTGTTTTCTGCCCGTCCAACCAGTTTGCCACCCAGTTGACCAACTTCTGACCCACCCGAGCCTACCCAGCTTATTTATCAGTCTTCTATGTGGAACAGTGTCAAAAGCTGCTGAAGTCAAGGTAGGCGACATCAACTGCTCCCCTTGGCCCACCACTCTGGTTACCCAGTCAAAGCTATGAGATTAGTTTGACAGGACCTTCCTTTTGTAAACCCATGCTGTCTTGGATCCTGTGCCCCTATGGATTCCAGGTGTTGAACTATCCTTTCCTTAAGGGTGCCTCCATAATCTTGCCCACTACTGAGGTAAGACTGACTGGTCTGTAGTTCCCCACCTCCTCCCTGCTACCACTCTTGTGGAGCGGGATCACATGAGCCCTTCTCCAGTCTTCTGGGACCTCTCCTGTGCTCAGAGACTCACTAAACAGTTCTGCTAATGGCTCTGCTAGTTCCACCTTTAGCTCCTTAAGTACCCTGGGATGTATGCCATCAGGTCCCATTGCCTTATCCACCCTGAGCTTAGCAAGCTCTTGTAGGACCCTTTATTTTTGTGAAGGGAGTAGTGCTCACCTCCTCCCCTGTGTCCATGATGCTGAGCTGTGGGCCCTGCCCTACCTTCTCTTCAGTAAATACTGAGCAAAAGTTTGTATTTAGGATAGATGCCTTTACAGGGTCCTCCTCCTCACCTCCCTTTTCTCCATTAAGCTTAACAATACCCCCTCTGGACTTTCTCCTTTTCACTAATATATCTATAGAAAGTCTTGTCACCTTCTTTTACTGTTCGTGCTAGTGTTTCCTCAGTTTGGGACTTTGCCTGCCTTACTGCCTTCCCTGCTTCCCTTAGGGCAGTTTGGTATGCCTCCTATCTTCATCCGCTGTGTTCCTTTATATTTCCTGAAGGCCAGCCTTTTGGCTCTGACCTTTTCTGCTACTGTATTTGAGAACCAAAGTGGTTTCCTTCTTCTTTTGCACTTCCTTTTCTGTCTAACACAATGGGATGTTGCTTCAAGTATTGCATCCTTAATGCTTGCCCACCTTGCCTGTATCCCCTCACCTGTGTTTCTTTTTGCCAGGGCTAGCTTAACTCTGTTGGCCATCTTATCAAAGTCAGCTCCTCTGAAGTCCCGTATTTTTGCCTTGGAATGGGATGATTTAGATGTAGTAGCCAAATTGAACCATACCATGTGATGGTCACTGGCCCCCAGGTGACCTTCTACCTGGAGATCTGTGATCTCTTCCCTGTTAGTCAGTACTAGATCTAGGATAGCCCTGTCTCTTGTGGGTTGTGTACCAGTTGTTTGAGGCCCTCCCCCTGCAGGGAATCCACTATGTGTCTAGTTCTGGCAGATGTTCCTGCTGGTGTTGAGCAATCTGTATCTGCATGTTGAAGTCTCCATTATCAGAACCTCCCTTTAGCTGTCATGTTTTGTATATTTTCTAACAGTAATGTGTCTATGTCCTCCCCTGGTCTGGGGGCCTGTAGACAACCCCAGTTCTTATGGCTGTCCCATTTCCTGTTTCCAGGGTGACCCACAGTTCTTCTGGCTCCTTATATGTATTCTGAATTTCTGTAGCTTTGATATTTCCATTGACATACAGGCCCTCCTCCCCCCTTTTTGCACCTCAGTCTCTTCTGAACAATACATAGCCAGGTGCACGAAGTCTCCCAAGTGTGGTTACTGGTAAACCATGTCTCACTAATTGCTACTATGTCCAGTTTAGCCTCTGACATTATTGCCTGCAGGTCTGGGATCTTATTTCCCAGGCTGTGAGCATTTGTACATGATTTTCCATTGGCCAGATTTGGTGTGTTAGTTGTTGGGTGAGGTTTGGCATTACCCTGTGCGTCGTATGGGAGACAAACCTTTTTCTTACCTGGTGATGCAAATGAACTGCAAACATGCTGAATCTGTTTGACCACTAGCTGAGGGGAGGGGTGTTCTTCCCGATCGGCATTATGGGGTGCACCTCTCCCCATTTGCTAGTTTAAATATTCTGCAAAGGCGTCAAACTTCTGCCCCAATGCACTGACTCCTCCTTAGTCAGATGCAGTCCATCAAATTTAAGAACTTTGCTCCCAGAACTGTCAGCCAGTTCCTACAAATCTGTGTCCTTTTCCTGGCACCAGCCTTTGAGCCACATGTTTAGCTCCCTATCTCCCTTCTCTGACCTTCCGTCCATCTGCTCCCCTCTTCCAGACTGGCAGGATCTCAGAGAAGGAGATGCCGGATGAAATAGATGATAGTTTGTCACCCAGCCTGGTCAGGTGTTCCTTGGTCTCCACAACTGACCGACTGGCGAGATCATTAGCCCCTATGTGTACTAGGACATCAATGTTTTCTCCTGCTTTGTGATCAATTTTAGCAATGCGGTCAGTGTCTCTCCATGCTGATGTACCTGGGAGACATCTGACCATTACCCCTGGCTGGAGATGGGTATCAACTCCCCGAATCGTGGAGTCTCCTATGATCAAGTTTTTTGGATTTCCTTTTTGCTTTTTTTGTTTTGGTTCCTGATTTGGGTGAGTTTTGTTGTGCTAGCTCCTGTGCTGCAGTGTCCTGCTCTGCAGTGTCTTCTGCCTCTTTGTTTGATTTCAGAGATAGAGGCAGATACCTGTTTGTAGTGTTTATATGGTTTTTGGAGCTTCATAACTTTGTTGTTTTTGTTTGTTGTTTTTAATACTTGGACCCCAAATATTCAACATATACTTCTTATGACCCCACCTCATGAACTCAGTAGGTGAACATTTTCAAATCCTGCCCAAAAGTTAATTCCAGGGATGGACTGCAAAATCAACTTTTGGCTGGATTTGAACAATTTTCACCTACCTTGTTCAAGAGATGGGGCCTCAAAAAGATCATGTTACAAATTCTGGGGAATATATATATATATATATATTATAGTTAGGGTTGCCCAGCCACGTCTATGTTAAACCCCAAATTTTGCACTTTAATAACTTTACCACCATACAACAGATTTGCCTGACATTTTGCATGAGTGGTGTGGTACTGTAGATCTCTGGATCTGGCAAGTTGTGTTATGATTGGATTAGCGGTTGCAGAACGCAAAAAAAAAAATGCATAAAAACAGGGGTTTTGGCATTTCTTTGCTTAGGGCTATAGCTCAAATGATTTGTCTGTCTGGTCCAAAACCATCAGGGAAGGTGCGGTCTGGGTCACTGATGTGCCTTTTGAAGAGTTGGTGAAAAAATATGAAACCGTTCAAAAATTATTCAAATTTGAAAATTTAACATTGAAGTCAATGGGAAAAAATATATGTACCTCTCGAAAGCACCTGTTACTGTCTCGACAGCACATTTTGCTGTTGCAAATGCCCTCAGTTGTGTCATGCAGTGGCCCTCTTGTTTTCAGTTAGCGATGCACAAAAACGGCTGTAGTTTAAATTTGGGAGCCTCTAGGTAAACACTGACAGTTGTGTTCACCTAATCGGGACCTGAAGAACACACTACAGTCATTAGTTTGTGGACCCACTCCAGAAATGCCTTTTCTGTGATTGGGTCCCTCGTAGTCGTTACAGAAATTGTGACATATGGATGTGGCACTTTTCAAGAATTGCTGGTGCAGTTTTGGCGTGTTCTTTCACAAACTTTTGCAAAACTGTTGCAATTTGCAACACTACTATGGCCAAAACAGCAATTCTTTGTCACCCCACTGCACCTAAATGGTTGGGGCTTTTGGGCTGAAAGTTACAGAGTGCAAGCCCTGGGCCCACATATGTGGCTTTTGGTGGTTTGGTGGCAAAATCTACAACGGCCCCATAGTTACAGTGCTCTGAATTTGAAGAATTTCCCATAGGTTAACACTGCGGTGCCTGCAGTGCCTTTTGGTGCCTGTATCTTGAAAACTATTTGAGTTACGGATTTTTTGCTCCCTGCAGGTGGACTAAGTTTGCATGGAGGTTTCCAAGTCATAATTACAACTGCAGTGGAATGTTTTTCATAGTTGTTTTGGTTACTGAGATATTGCCAAATAGTTGTTACGAAGGTTCCTTTTCAGTATTATGGGGCTGCTGTATGGTTCCGTACTGATGTGTAAGTGGGAACGCAGGGCCCGGAGGGCCCGCACGCCCACAAACACATACCAGTTACCAGTTACATTACACTTTCTCAAAAAGAAGGGAAATTCATTGCAAAAACTTTGTTAATGCATCAGTAAGGGTTGATAGCACACTGACAAAAGTATGGAAATATGATGTTAGGGTTACAACCCCTATCCTCCCACCCTCCACAAATCAACAGATGTCGTGGTGTGCTATGGGGTCATCAGGCCTAACTCTCACCCCATTATCCTATACTGCAGCATGTCAGCTTGTTTACACATGGAATGGGATGAGAGTTAGGCCTGATGATCCCATGGCACACCCCGACGTCTGTTGGTGTCTGGAGGATGGGGCTGGGGTGGTAGGGGTGGTAACCCTAACATCACATTTCCATACTTTTGTCACTGTACTATTAACCCTTACTGATGCATTAACAAAGTTTTTTGCAATACATATAGACAGAGTTATGAGTACAAGTCCAAAATGCCTTAAAATACCTTGATGGCAGCTTACCTGATTTCCTCAGTTTCCGGTCCAGCCTTGAAGAGAGAAGATGTGTCTCTGGTATAGATTGAATTATGACATTGGACCCACAGTAAGAAAGTAATGGGCAGGATGTGGGGTGGTGGGTGCTGAAAGTGAGGGTCATGGGGGAGTGTAATAGCGGTAGGGGATGGTGGCAGCAACAGACATTGATGGGCCATTTTCTTTTCTGCAGGGTATAAAAAAATGTAAAAAGACATTGAAGGATGGATTTCTTTATTTCAGGTATCGACACTGGGGACTGGGCACTTCAGTGTTGGGTTCATATTTATGGGGGAGCAATGGGGAGGTGAGAGGGATACTTGGCAGAGGGCGAGATTTTTTAAAGATGGTATGGGCATGGGAAACAAATGGTAAGGTGGGAGGAATACTTGATGTAGAGTGGCATTGTTTAAAAATAAGGTTAAGCATAGAACCTTTCAACTTAAATATGTGCTCCAGGGCTGGGTGAGCTAAATTGGAAAACAGATTGAGCAGGGGTTATGTCCAGTCAGTTGCATTGCAAGGTGGACAAGGCACAAGTTGATCATGACACCAATCAGCTGTTTGCTGGGCGGCATCATCTGGAGCAAAGCAAAGATGTGCACTGTGATATGGGTACTCTTTTAAGAAACATAGAAACATAGAAGTTGATGGCAGATAAAGACTGCAAGACCCATCCAGTCTGACCATTTTTCTACCTTATGAATGTGCCGTAGGCCTTTACTCTGTCAATGGTCTATTTATTCATATTCATCTGTATTGCTCCCTTATACCTATCCCATACCCATTTGAAGCCCTGCACTGTATTCATATCTGCCACTTCCTGAGGCAGGCTGTTCCATGCATCCACCACCCCTTCTGTGAAAAAGAGCTTCCTCACATTATCCCTTAATTGGCCTCCCTCTAATCTCATGCTGTGTCTTCTTTTCCTGCTATTTTTCTTATATCAAACCATGTTAGACTCTTTCACCTTGTTAATGCCCTTAAGATGTTTGAATGTTTCGATCATATCATTTCTCTTCCTCCTTTGCTCTTGGGTACATATTGAGCTCCATTAATCTGTCCTCATATGTTTTCTGATGCAGTCCCTGCACCATTTTGGTTGCCCTTCTCTGGACTGCATCCATTTTGTTAATGTCCTTGTGCAGATGTGGCCTCCAGCGCTACACGCAGTGCTCCAGATGGGGCCTAACCAGTGTCTTGTAAAGAGGGATTATTACCTCCCTCTTACGATTTGTGATACCCCTACTAATACACTCCAACATCCCTTTAGACTTACCTAGTGCTTTAGTGGTCTGCTTGGATGATTTCAGGTCATCTGTGATGATGATGATGCCCAAGTCTCTTTCTTTCCTTGTGATTGCCAGCAACTCCCCTCCCAACCTATAGGTAGCTTCAGGGTTTCTCTTCCCTATGTGCATTATCTTGCACTTATTTGGGTTAAACCCCAGCTGCCACTCTTCAGACCATTTTGTCAGTTTTCCAGATCTCTTCTCATTCTGCCCACCCCATCTGGATCATCTACTCTGTTGCAGATCTTGGTGTCATCTGCAAACAGGCAAATCTTACCCTCCAGTTCATCTGCAATGTCAGTGATAAAGATATTGAAGAGGACTGTCTCCAGGACTGATCCCTGAGGTACCCCACTTGTGACTTGCATCTCTTCTGACTGTATACTGTTTACCACCACTCTCTGTTTTCTGCCCACCGACCAGTTTGCCACCCAGTTGACCAACTTCTGACCCACCCTGAGCCTACCCAGCTTATTAATCAATCTTCTATGTGGAACAGTATTGAAAGCTTTGCTGAAGTCAAGGTAGGTGACATCAACTGCAACTCCATGGTCCACCACTCTGGTTACCCAGTCAAAGTAGAGCACCAGTCACTTACTCAGTGCAGCTTTTTTCTGTTTTTTCCTCTTTTTACCTAGTCAAAGAAATCTATGAGATTAGTTTGACAGGATCTTTCTGTTGTAAACCCATGCTGTCTTACACCCTGTGCTCCTATAGATTCCAGGTGTTGAACTATCCTTTCCTTAAAGAGTGCCTCCATAGTCTTGCCCACTACTGAGGAAAGACTGACTGGTCTGTAGTTCCCTGCCTCCTCCCTACTGCCAATCTTGTGGAGCGGGACCACATGCACCCTTCTCCAGTCTTCTGGGCTCTCTCCTGTGCTCAGAGACTCACTAAACAGTTCCGCTAATGGCTCTGCTAGTTCCACCCTTAGCTCCTTTAGTACCCTGGGATGTATTCCATCAGGTCCTATTGCCTTGTCCACCCTGAGTTTAGCCAGCTTTTGTAGGACCCTTTCTTTTGTGAATGGACTTGTGCACACCTCCCTCCCCCCTGTGTCCATGGTACTGAGCTGGGGGACCTGTCCTACCATCTCCTCAGTAAATTCTGAGCAGAAGTATCTATTTAGGACACATGCTTTTCCTTGGTCCTTCTCCACACACTCCCCTTTATCCCCTTTTATCTTAGCAATCCCCCCGGACTTTCTCCTTTCACTAATGTATCTATAGAAAGTCTTGTCCCCTTCCTTTACTGTTTGTGCTAGTTTCCTTGAACTTGATGAAGTTTCTGCTCAGCAGGCCTAGAAGAGTGTCATGATCAGCCTGGCTGATGACTGGTCTGACACTGTTGAGCCCACTGCAGACTGCCCTGCATTGGACCAATAATAACACACCTCTCTAATCCATTATCATAGCAATATGTTTGCTTTATTCATGTGCAAGCACAAGTATAAACATAAAAAGGTCCAGTCACATTTTTTGCCGACTTTCCTGCACTGGTGCTTTCAATCTAGTGTGGATCAGCATTCTGAAATGTTACTGAAGCACTGCCCTTCTGTTACTGCTTCATGACTCCCATACCTGTAAGTGAAAATCAGCAGTGCAGACACATTATTTAAGCAACAGTAATCTATAAAATCCGTAGAGAAGAAAATCTAGATATAGGTAAAACAAGAGGCTGAAAAAGAGGGTCATTTTAAGAGCCATTGAACGAACTAGGAGTGTTTAGATGTCTAGCAGTGGGACAGGAAGTAGTAAACTGGGTTAGAAGTTGGTTGAGCAATAGGAGTCAGAGGGTGGTGGTAAATGGAGTCCATGCCAGAGAAGGCATGATGACCAGCGGGCTGACTCAGGGGCCAGTACTAGGCCTGGTCCTCTTCAATGTCTTATTAGTAATGTTGCTGAAGGGCTGGAAGGTAAAGTTTGCCTGTTCATGGATGACACAAAAATCTGCAACAGAGTGGACACACCGAGGGGAGGGGTAGAAAAAATGAGGAATGATTTGCGGAGGCTAAAAGAATGGTCAAGTGTTTGGCAGCTGGGTTTCAATCCTAAAAAATGCAAACTCATGCACTTGGGGCACAGAAACCCAGGAGCTATGTACCAATTGGCAGAGGAGGTACTGGCAAACACCATACAGGAAAGGATCCTGGGGATAATCATTTCTGATGACCTGAAGGTAGCCAAGCAGAGTGAAAAGGTGGTGGGAAAGGCTAGTAGAATGCTGGGGTGTATAGGGAGGGGTATCACCAGTAATGTAGGAGGAAGCAGGTAATATTACCACTGTACAGGTCACCAGTAAGATCACATCTTGAGACCTGTGTACAGTTCTGGAGGCCCCACCTCAGGAAGGACAAAGATAGGGTGGAGACGGTACAGAGGTGGATAACCAAAATGGTGAGGGACTGCAGCAAAATCCCTATGAGGGGAGACTGAGAGAACTGAATATGTACTCGTAGGAGGAAAGAAGGAAAAGGGGGATATAACAGAAACATTTAAGTACATAATGGGTATTAATAAGGTGCAGGAAGGTAGCATTTGCTGCAGAAAGACAGACTTGAGGACAAGGGGTCACACTATGAAGCTGGAGGGGGGTCAGAGGGGATGTGAGGAAATACTTCTTCACAGAGAGGGTGAAGAAAGCCTGGAACAGCCTCCCAGTGAAGGTGGTAGGTGCCAAAACAGTCACAGGATTCAAGCATGCATGGGACAGATACAAGAAGACTTTGGAAGTAACACATGGGGTGAAAATGTCTGAAGATCATGAAGGGTCCCTGGTGGCACAGTAGGCAGGGGCAGGGAAACTCGGAAGACTAGATGGGCCAAAGGGTCTTTATCTGCTGACAACGTCTCTGTTTCTCTGTTTCTATGAACAGAAAGCAAACATGGGGGGGTAGAAAAAGAAAACATAAAAGGTATTTATTGTTTTTATTTACTAGGTACTGTAGGTGTGCTAGGCAAACAGTAGTCTGCCTTCAGGCACGACCTGGGAGATCACAAGGAAAAGAGTGCAATAAGTACAAAAAGGGACAGTAATGCACAACAATAGTTTTTACAAAAATATATAAAGTAAGTGAAGGCAAGGCAAGGCGATTTTATTTCTAAGGTGCCCAATCCCGGGATCTCTGGGTGCCGTACACTGTATAGCAAAGTATAAACAAATACATCTTGGAAGCAGCAGGAAGTTAAAATCAGCTCTCAATAATTAAAATTAACTGTAGTAATTAACTATAGTGTAGACAGGGTTTTTTTTTAATTTTTTTTATTAGTTGTTTAACCAGGACTAGCACACTAAGCTGAAAGCTTTTTTACAGGTGCGACCTGGGAGCACAGGGAAGTTAAGTGACTTGTGCAGGGTCACACAGTCTGCAAGTGGAAGCTGTGGGATTCAAACCCAGGTCTGGTCTGCTGGAAATAATGCTGGGTTGGAAATAAGTTATTCAGTAAATGTCTGGCTGAAGAGGTGGGCCTTAAGCCTCTACTTATAAACACCAATCGAGGGGGCCTCCTGGACTACAGGCGTAAGAGCGTTCCACAGGGACGGCCCAGAGACACTGAAAGCTCGATCACCAGGAGTCCTGAGCGAACCCTGGAAACATTCATGAGGCCCCTTGAGGAGGAGTGGAGGGAGCGAACAGAGGTCTCAGGTAACAAGAGCTCTGACAAGTAGCTAGGACCCAGTCCATAGAGGTCCTTATAGGTGAGCAAGCCCACCTTGAAAAGGACCCTCCACCTGACCAGCAGCCAGTGCAGAGCATGCAGGACCTGGGTCACATGAAATGACCTACGTAGGCCTGTCAGTAACCGGGCCGCCATGATCTGCACCAGTTGCAGCCTGTGGAGAGTCCCTCCTGTGACCCTGAAGTAAAAAGCATTGCAGTAGTCGAGTCTGGAGGAGACAAAGGCATGTACTAGGGTTGGCAGATCCTTGGATAGAATGATGGGCTTGATCCTGGTGATGTTCCATAAGTGGTAAAAACCACTCTTAACAACAGATGATACCTGATCTTCAAAGGTTAGCCTGTGTCCAGGATCTCACTCAGATTACGCATCCTCAGGGAAGCAACCAACGGAGCAGATCCCACGAAAAGACCTGTGTCTGCCCCAGGCAGCAACCCATCATGCCCAAGACCCGGCTCAAACACCAGCACCTCTGTCTTATCTGGGTTAAGTCTCAGCTAGCTGGAGGCCATCCAGTCATTGATTTTAGCCAGACAGATATTAAACACATCAACGGCACTGGATGTTCTGGGAGCAAATGATAAATACAGCTGGGTATCATCTGCATAGCAGTGAAACTTCACGCCGTATTAGCAAATGATCTCACCCAGGGGCAGCATATACATTGCAAACAGCATCGGCAACAGGATTGAGTCCTGCGGAACACCACATGACAGAGGCATTAGAGAGAAAAAGAACTTCCCCATCACTACCCGCTGCACCCTATCCGAGAGATAGGACTCAAACCATCTGATAACAGCACCGGTGAGTCCACAAAACTCACAGAGCAAATCAAGAAGCATAACGTGGTCCAAGGTGTCAAAGGCTGAAAAGAGATTGAGGAGTACAAGAAGTGACCTGTCTCTGTCTCTAGCCCCGATTAGGTTATTATGCACACTCACTAGTGCTGTTTCTGTGCTGTGCCTAATCTGAAAACCTGACTGAAATGGCTCATAGATGTCATAGGACACGAGATGATCCTCGAGTTGATGTCCCACTAATTTCTCGACAACCTTGTTCAAAAAATGCAGGTTGGAGATGGGACGGTAATTCACCAGGTCGTCTGGGTTGAGGGAAGGTTTCTTAAGGAGGGGTCACACCAGCATCTCTTTCAAGGCACTGGTAACACCCCCTCCACCATCGAACACCTGGCAATCCTGGCGAACACCGGGCCAACAGCTTTGGCACATCCCACCAAGAAATGCATTGGGGCTGGATCCAGTTTGCAAAATGTGTACTTCAGCTCTAAGATCACCCCAGTCACTTCTGACACCTCCACTGGCCTAAACTCCTCCCAGACAGGCAGAGAGCCTCTGCTCCTGCCAGTCCAGGCACTGCAAGGCGTAGGCCCCCCTGACGGAATCCCTGACCGTATGGATGACACCCTGTTAGAGAAGAACAGAGCAAACTCTTCACACAAGGTGAATGAAAAAGTCTTCTTCAGCTGTAGACAGACTGGATGGGGAAGCCTATCCACATTCTGAGAAAGCTGAGCAGGTCTGTTCCTCCCTGCCGCAATCTCCTTGGACAGGAACTCTGCCTTCTTATGTGAGATTGCCTCCTGGTACTCACCGTAGTGGGCACACGGGACCAGTCTGTTGCCTTCAAACCAGATCTTCTGTCAACAATGCTCCAACTTCCTACCCTTGATCTTCATCACCTTGAGTTCCCTGTCAAACCAAGGGGATCTCAAGTGAGAGGATCTGGGTCATATACGAACCGGAGCGATGGCATCCAGTGCTTCAGACACCACCCAATTATAGGTGGCCACTGCCTCACTGGAACCAATTGCACAAGCTGCCTCAACTCTAGATAGGTCAGCCAGTGCCAAAAGTCCTTCTGGGTCTAACCCCTTTAAAAGGTGGTAGCTGACAATCTCCACAAGGGAAGGACCATCAAGGGATGCCCCAAACGTGAATCCCACAGTGCAGTGATCAGACCAAAAGAACTGATCTGTCTTTAGGTTATTAACCCAAAGACCCAGTTGGAACACCAGGTTATTTGTGTGGCCATGCTGGTGGGTCTCAGAAGCAACTGCTTGTGTCAGGCCTAGTAAAGACATTAACTGGAGGAGGTTGTAACCAAACTGCAAGGATTTATCATTGACCCAAGCATTGAAGTCCCCCAGGATTAAACACCTGGGGGACTCCAACACCTGGTCGACAACTAAATCCACTACCTCCTGCAGGAATTCTCCTCCCACCCCAGGAGGGAGGTAAATAAGGAGAATCCCACAACCTGCACCTGGACCCCCGTGCATGGCAATGCACTTAAAAGATCTGGTATTACCAACTGAATGCACCATGAACCCCAGGCTGGCTCTAAAAACGATAGCCACTCCCACCCCCTGAACTTATGGCTACTGAAAGCTACTAGAAATATGGGAAAACAGGGTAGATTTAAGCCAAAGGCAGCCTCAAAAGAGTCACTTTTAATTCAGTACATTACATGACCAAAATACATTTCAAATTTTACAGAAAAGAGGCAAACTCAAAATAGTCATTCAGACCTGACCCTTCTAATGCTCCTAACTGAATAATTCAAAAGACCTCCTTTGATTAAAGAAATACAAAATCACACATACCCCCATAATGCAAAGCATCATGGGCTGTATATACAAATCACCACAAAATGTTATGCTGGTTCAGCTTTAAGCAGAAATGCATGGTGCTGAAAGGCCTCTCACACAGTTTACAAAGGGTACCAACAGAAAACACAGACACGTGTTTCATCCTACCAGGACTCATCAGTGTGCCTCGTCTGTATGACACCCCAGTGGCCTTTGGGGTAACCCTTGCGTCAGTGCTTACGTGCTAAGGCCCTTTGTCTTTTAGCTTGTTTTTTGTTTTTATTGCACTCACCACAACCCAAACCCAATAGACCAACTTAGGGTAGCTGGTTCATTCCACCCTGGTAGGATGAAACATGTGTCTGTGTCTTCTGTTGGCACCCTTTGCAGACTGTGGGAGAGGCCTTTCGGCACCATGCATTTCTGATTAAAGTTGAACCAGCATAACATTTTGTGGTGATTTGTATATACAGCCCATGATGCTTTGCATTATGGGGGTATATGAGATTTTGTATTTCTTTGAAACTTGGTTTCCCAGCCAATGCCCTTTGGGGTTACCCTTGCCTCAATGTTTATGCACTAAGGTCCTTTCTCCTTTGATTAAGCTGTTTTTTTAATCTTAGTCACCACTACTACAATTAGCTGTCACTTTTTCAATCCCCATGACTCTAATGAAAAATATAAAAACTCCACCTAACGAGCCCAATTCCAAGGTACTTGCATGTGAGCTATTCTCTACAGAATAAGTCTGTGTCATAGGCAGGTGAAACAATTGCCTTCATTACTGGAAAGTGCCCTTTCCATCTGTTAATGCAAAGGCAGGTATTGAGCAAGGTTAACCAAGTGAAAAGGAAGGAAGGAGTTTAATTACCATACCTTCAGGTTTGTTACTGGTGATTTAGCTCAAACTGGAGATACCACGTACAGTATACTGTATTTCACCATGCAGTGATTTTAAGTTTGAACCACCACTCAGGGAACTAACTATAGCACTTCTTCCAATTCCACAGTAACATTGAAAGGAATGTAGGGGAAACTGTGTGCTACAAAATTCCCTTCGGGAATCAGGAAGGTAAAACATTAACCATAAATGCAGGCAAAGGGAGGGAAAGTGCTACCAAGAGATGCTTTTCAGATGAGAACTGCATCTGAGTGGAGAAAGGGTTGATGTAGTTGAGTGGGACACATTCTAAAATAAATAAAAATAACAAAAACAAAATAAAAAAAAGGTGTCGCTTCTATTAGTTTATGCACAATTATCTTCTTGTGGAATAGAAGTACAGTTGGGGAGCAATTGCAGTCATGATTTTCTCTGCCAGGCAGGAAGATAATACTGATGGGCTGGCAGTATAGCCTAGAGGTTAGAGGAATGAGGTGTGAATGAGTTTAGTACATCCAGCAGACCAGACCCGAGTTTGATTCTCACAACCTCCACTTGCATACTGTGTGACTCTGAGCAAGTCACTTAACCACCCAGTGCTCCCAGGTCATCCTTGAAAACAGGCACTTGTGCCTAGTGGGCCTTACCTGGTTACCAAAGACTAAACTAATACAAAATAATGTGCTAAAAGTTATTACAGTACTTAAAAATAGGGATGCTCGGATTTCGGGCAACACATTTAGAATCATCAGATTATAATCTGATTTCATTGTTTTTCACCATTTATGAAAACAACAAACAACAAATTATGAAAATTCCTTTTTTGATGCAGAACTGGAATCAGAGTCTGATTCCAATCCCACATCAGAATGTAGTTTAGTAAAAGACTGCTGCCCCCCACCTTGTACTGCTGATGCTGCAGCTGAGTTGGTCAGTCGGTTCAGCCATTGCCATCTACTGTGTTTAATCCTCCCAGCACTGTCAGCGACACCAAGCTGCCAGTGCATAAAAAAAGACCTCCCATCCCCTCCCCAGCCCCTCCAAAGTGCCAAATTAGGAGAAGCCCCCCCCCCCCCGGCTGGCAGCCAGAACTCTTTGCCTGACTTGACAACTCCAAGTTTTCAACCCTCCTCAAAAAGGAAGATCTTATTTTGGTAAAGTTAAGAATACTTTTTCTCCTTTAGTAGCCTACATGAGATGGTCCTGCTCAAGATGTTCTCCCTCCCTCCCTCCCCTACCCCATCTTAAAGGGAATCCGTACATTTCCTTTTGAAATTATTGTAAAGGTTACTATGAGGATCCAGTATGTAAATTGCTAGGTTATATTTAGAAAATGTTTTTAGTAAGACAGAAAATGGTTTTTAAACAGGGATGTGGAGGCATCCATTTTTTGGGCATGAAAGGTATTGTGATGATGTCGCTGCCTCACCATTGTTAACAGTGTGCAGTGCAGCAGGTGAGAACAGTTCAACTGTACTGTCAGGGATTCTGTTATATTTTGAGGAACACCCCGGATTTTATGTTTGGCAGAGTGCAAGAAAAGAATCCAGTGCTTCTCTTCATGATAGAATAGGATCCCTGTCTGTAGGAGCAGTTTGTCTTAACCTGCTTAATTACATACTGTTGGAGCTGGTGAGGCAGTGACATCATCACAGCACCCTTCCTGTCCACAAAATGGATGCCTCCACATCACAATTTTAAATGTATTTTTTCTGTATTACTGAAAATATTTTCTAAATATAACCTAGCAATTTACATAATGGATCCTCATAGTAACCTTCTCAATAATTTCATAGGCAATCCTACAGATTCCCTTTAACTTGTAGTAACCCGACTGAGGTGAGAACTCCCTGAAGCCCTCTGTTCTCCTTCCAAGAGGTCAGGTGGCTGACCTGAGGAAAGCCTTAGGAGTAGCTGTACCCAGATACAATTTGCGTCTGGGACTGGGTACAGCAGCTTCTCCCAGAGCTTCCCTGAGGCCAGCTACCTGTGGTCACTGAGGGAGAACAAAGGGCTTCTGAAAGTCCTCACCTCAGTAAGGTTACTAAAAGTTAAGATGGGGTAGGGGAGGAAGGGAGGGAGGGAGAACATCTGGAGCAGAATCATCTCATCTAGGCAACTAAAGGAGAACAACTATATTTAACTTTACTTAAAGGATGGAAATTGTACTTCCCTTTACTGAAAAATGATCTTCTCTACCTGGTAGGGTTTTATTTATTTATTTAGTTTTTGTTGACCGGGTAAGTGCACTAGACATAGACAAATCTTGCCTATTTTCAGGCATGACCTGGGGAAGGGGGATACAGATGAATGCCAACTGACCTTGAACCAGATTAAGCTGTTGGTGGCATTTTTAGTGAATGAGGGAAATTTGGCTAGGACACTGAGGAAATTCCCCTACTCTTTTCGATAAGTGCCATGGGATCTTTAACATCTACCTAACCGAGGTCCCATCTGCCTGGATTGGTTGGTGGAGACTCAGAGACAGCTAAGGGTACCAGCCGCCATCCTGGAAGTCTTGGGACTATATGGGGAGCTTCTTCTAATTTGGCACCTTAGAGGCTATGGTGGAGGTTGTTCTTTTATGCACTGGCTGTGGCTACTACCTGCTACTGGAACTTGGTTGCACTGATGGATTTGCCATCCTGGAGCTGACATTCCTTTTTCCTTCCACACAGACACAGAGTGGATCACTGGACTAGATGACCTCTGTGCTGCCTCAGCCCCCAGGGACCACCTCAGCTAGCAGCTAAGATAAGGGGAGGGTGGCAAAGGTGTGGGAGGGTATTGGGAGGAGTTTGTTTTACTTGTTTTGTGAGAGTTACTGGGTTGGGGGAGGTTTTGTGTTATTGTTAAATGGAGTTGGATGCAGAACTAGAACTTCCTATTTCTCACTGATTTCATTCCTTGACTTAATCAGATTCAGAACAAAATCAGAGTTGGAATCAGAAATTCTGAAACTCTGGCTAGGTACCAATGGGATGGATTTTACAGAATCCAAGCACCATTACTTGGAAACTGCACCACAATAAATAAAATAAAAAATATACTGTAACTATGAAAGTGCATAAAACAAATAACAGCAAACACCTACTGTATATGGATAAGGACATAATATAAAAAACGAGTGCCCACACATTGCATTACAAATAGAAAATCATACACACAGTGAAAACAGAAAATAAAATTAGACTACATTTTACAAGCATCAGATTTTTCTACTGAAGTGGGGCTGGATTCACAAAGAGAGCCAAAATTTCCAAAGCTGAGGAAAAATTACTTGTAGCACTGTAGAAATCTAGTTGCACCATATTCACAAAGAAAATTTCCGCAGTTGCGGAAATCCGTAAAACAGGCAAGTTACGGAAGTTCACAAGTGCCGAAATATCCCTAACATTCTTTCCTTAGCTGAAGAAAAAGATCAGCAGGCACAACAGGTGATCCATATTAAGTGTAGCTGCATAATTTGACAGTCTTGCAATAGATGCAGCAGTAAGTACTCACAGAGAGACCCACAGCCAGTCCCTCAACTGAGATCACTCCAGCACTACTGGTACCAGCAGGGCAATGCACCGCAGTGGCTGTCTGTAGCTATTGGTGGAACTGATGGTTGTGTCTCTCCCTGGAGTGTTTATGTTGTCTGCTTCAGTAGCACTCACTGCAGGCTGTTACCAGCTCTGCCTCTACTGCCTGTGGGGTGCCTTTATGGGCTGCACTGGGTCTAGTGGTTGTAGTTTATTGTATTTCAATGAAAATGTATACTATTTTAAGTCAGCCTGGTGGCACTGAGGGTTGAGGTGCTGGACACCACACCTCACGCTACATCAGTGACCCAGGTTCAGGAACGAGCCCGGGCCAATGGGGGTCAGCAGGGATGGGAGAGGATTGAGCATCTGATGGACAGCTCTCCTCTCCTGGGAGGGAGGGGGGCTTTGCTCAGCACTTGTCTGGCCTCTAGCGGAAGCTGGAGGCACAGCAAGCATTGTAGTCAACTCAAGGAGATGGGCAGTGGCAACATCAGTGGTGATGCCATGACATCCGATGCACACCACTCCCCCAGAACACTGGAAAAATCAGGGCCCAGTCTCCTAGATGATGGAGGCCACAGCGGAGACCCTGATTACTCGTGCCTGTCTGATGGCCCCGGTGAGTCCGACACTGCAAGATTGTCGGGGTGCAGCAGCCCTTCCCCGTACCTGCCTGGGGGGTACAGCCATGGCTCAATGGGGACTCACTGGGGTAGAATCAGGCAGGTCACGATGCGGGGAGACCGCTATATATGTCTCCAGAAGGAGTGGAGACTGGGCACGAGAGGAGGAGGTATAAACAGTAATTTCAAAAGAAAATGTGTACTATTTTTGTTGTAACAACTGACACTACTATAGGTTTGCTGTTACGTGTGCCTGTACCTCCACAATAATTGTATTGTATCTCAATTGTTGGTACACTGCACTTTGCTCAGGGAGAGTTACGCATCACTCTTTGTGGTGCAGCATGTGTGCAACATTTTTTCCGCAACTGCGGAAAAACACTGGCTGTGAATAGCCTCTAAGGGGATATGTCATACTTTTCAATGGCTTTTTTTCCTCAGGAACTTCTGTAGCTGCACTTTTTTTCCACAGTCCTCAGTGTATTTTTCTCCGCAGCTGCGGGTCTTTTCTGTATAGCATTCAGAGCAAGTTCCCCTTTTTTTCTGCATCTACAGAACTTCTGGGGACTTAGGGAAGGTTTTGCATCTTCAGACTGTTTTGTGAATCCTCCCTCATAATCTATCAAATGAAAGCATTGGTAGAACTTTGTGTAGTGTGGACACTATCTCCTAACACTGTAAACAACCAACATGTAACAAGGAGGCAGAACAGGAATGCACTATTGGTGCCCTTCTGCCAAACAAACCAAGCTCAATGCTCCTTTGCCTACAAAGCACCACACTGGTTAAATAATCTACCTGAACCACTCTTGCAACTCTCAAAACTATCACAGTTCAAGACAGAACTAAGAAATATCCTCACCCTAAGGTTCAGGTGTGACTGCCACCTCTGAAAAAAAATCACTGTACCCCTCAGTCACTGTATCTGTTTTGCCTCACCCTCCAATTAATACTTCTATGACATAACTCTGGCTAGCCTACTATTTGTGGATTTTATAGTTTTGTTTAGTTTATTTATTATACTGGAAAGGCATGTGTGCAAAAGTTGCCCATTTTCACAAGCATCCAGTTTTGGACAAACAAATCACGAGGGTTACAATGTACAACAGAAATACTATACAGGAAGACAATAACTCAGATTATATTAAATTCAATAACAAAACACGATATGGAAACAGATTAACAGCAAGTGCCATGGTTGGAATAAAGCGCTAAATTGATTAAAGGTATACCAGTACCCTCAGACCAGGGGACAGGGGTAATCCAGTCAAAGAGGGGAAAGGAGGCATCATGCGGCTGATTTAGTAGGAGAAAAGGATGAGCAACCAGAATGGGACCATCAAGACTGGGGGAAGTTGCAAGTGAAGGAATGGGAAAGGTGTTTTCTGAGGTTGTGCTTAAAGGAAGAGGTAGAGGGACACTGGATAAGAGCAGAGGGGAGATTGTGGAAAAGTTTGGTGTCCTTGTAAGAGAGGGTGTTTTGGCCATGGGTGGTATTAAAAAAAGGAAGGGAGAAGGAGAGGATGGAGGACCATCTAGTGGTCCCAGCGGGGGCTGACTTAGGGAAGAGGGATTTGATACTGTTAGGAAGGCATCCCAAGGAAAGTCTGTGAAAAAGTTAACAATTTTGCTATTTAGTCTGTACTCAAGGGGGGGCCAGTTAGTGAGTCTGTATAGGTTGCAGTGGTGGATGGTTCTTGGGAAGTGAGAGACAAAATGAATAAGGTGTGGTAGGTGCTCTGAAGCCTGTTAAAATTTCTTTGGGAGAGCGAAGGGAAGGGTAGTACACTAGAGCACCATAGTCAAATACGGGGAGCAGGAAACTGGAAGCTAGGATGGTCTTGGATTCAGGGGTGAAGAAAGGTTTTACCCTCAATAACATGCCAAGCCATTGGTGGGCTTTCTTAATCATCTGATTAATGTGGGTTTCAAAATTGAGGTAGCAGTCAAGGTGCAGGCCTAGATATTTGAATTCATTAACTCTCTCAGTGGGGTTGCCATCATTGTTGAGCAGGGAGAAATCAAAGGCTAGTGGTTTCTGGGAACTGGAGAAGACCATGGCTTTGTTTTTTTTCACATTAAGTACAAGCCCTTTAGACGAGAACCAGGAATGGAGCCTATGGAAGTCAAGCTGTAACATGTTTAGAAGGGAAATTGGGTCTTTGTCCTTGCAGTAAGGGCTACATCATTGGCGTACAGAATGAGCTCAGTGTTTATGCAAATTTCTTGAAGGGAGAAAAGAAGGGGACCCAGGATGGACCCTTGGGGTACTCCATATTTTATGGGGCAGGAGCTGGAAAGGATGCCTTTGATCACAGTCTGATGTGACCTGTGGCTTAGGTAGTTGTGAAACCAGTTTATGACATTTTATAAATAATTCTGTAATATATTGTTGCACTGTTTCTGATATTATACATATGTTCTGTACTGTATTGTTGCACTGTTTCTGATGTTATACCCTTGTAACTAACTATGACAATGGTTCCATGTGAGTCGACTATGGTACCCTGTTCTCTAACATAATTTGTATGCATCATTCTGATGGGGAACCTTTGTAAATGAGCTCCCAAGCTCAAATGTGTTTTCTGATTATAACAATAAATAAATAGTTATTCCTGGAATGGATCTAGGGGTTGAAATATAAAGTTTAACTTTCATTTCTGTTATAGATAGGCATGGCAAGGAGACAGGCTAGGCACGGTCCAACGTTTTCCAGTGAAGACACTCCTGACCCTAAATAATTCAGCATCAGGAGTGTGTATGTGGTTTATGGTAGGGTCTCCTGGACATAAAGAATCCCCTCTCTACAGAATTCCCACATCCCATGGATTGCAGCTATGCTGCCAACATGTCCTTGCCATGTCCCCAGCCCTTCCACACACACAGCTCTGGTAAAGGCTGGGGTTGTGTAGGCGAGACTATGCATAGCTAGTCAGTAAGGCTTTGAACATGCAGTGGGGACATTTCTGGCAACCACATACAGTACGTGGCATTCAGTAGTAAAGGGACATACACTCCACACATAAGATGTGTGACCTCAAGAATAGGGCCCTAAGGGAGCGGTGATATAGGAAAATATAACAGAAACTTTTTTTTATTTAAAATAACTAGAAAACCTGGAAATAATGTTTGTTGACCCACAAAAAAGTTGTGAGAATGATTTATAGAGACTGTACACAGTATAATACATAAAAAGTAGAATCAAAAGGAAGAGGGTAGATCTTTTTACCTTAAGCAGTTATTACAGAAAGCCAGACAGTGACATCATCTCCTAAACATGCTATCATTTGTGGCTATGGCACTGCCCATCAATCATCTGGTGATCTAAAGAACCTTTTCACAAAAACATATGCACCCAATTGCAGGAAAAACAGGAACATTCCAAATTGTTATTGCTTTAGAGGTGGCATTGTATATGCATTTCATCAGCATTGTTCAAAGCTGCACACAGGTCTTTGCACCCCCTGATGCATCTAGCAGAGGCATCACATCAGATGAGCTGTGGCACCATGCTATTTGATGCTGCATCCATTCATAAAAAGCCTTTGGTGCTAGCACTTGAGGAGGAAGTATACTTTACGTCCACATATTATTTACTTTAAAAACTTGGAAATGTTATTTGGTAAATAATAACATAACATGCTGTATCCATGCCCATTTTATGAAGATATGGACATTTACATTTCAAGTTCTAATACTTCTTAAACTTAAACAAAAGTATGTGTATTGGGGATATGTTACATTTTAAATGCCATTCCTCTTGATTTTAAAAGTCACTAACAGAAAAAGAACATTGACTCCCTTCTCCTGCTGTGGTGAAGCAGTTCCTGAATATGTATTTCTAAATGCTCGGAAAATTGGTTTATGTGACCCCCCTCAAAAAAGGGGGCTTACCTCTAGCTCCCTGCAAGGGAGCACACCTCTCCTGAGGCCTCTGCTGCAGTCTTCTTTGTGGCCACCCACTAAATTTCATTTTTCAGTTCCTATAGAGAATATTGTCTGGTGATCAGGACTAGCAGCAGTCTCCTCTCTGTGTGACCTGACCGATGATGAATTTCGCAACCTATGCTGTTACTGAGGGATGGGAGACAGGCTTGCATGATTGCAACAATAGACTGAATTGAAAATAAAAAATGAAAAAGACTTTAGCTCCCCACCAGGAGCAGACAGCCAAGAAATGCTTGGGAGTGGAGCATCAAGTAGCAGATCTGAAAGAAACTAATAAAAATGCCCACTTGGGCATGGACGCAGCCATCTTGTTTACCGTCTCTCCCCACAGAACTGTGGGAAGGTGCTCCTAATCAGGGTTTTTCCCAGATTAAAGGGAGTCAGCCAGGAGGCTCTTAAGGCCTCAGGTTGCATCTCTCCATGGCTGCAGCAAATGAGAAGGAAGTGCCTGGAAGAGAGAAGGGCCTCTGGACTTGGCATGCAGAAAGCAAAGTCATGAAAAATGGATGAGAGAGCTCCTTTTTCTCATTGTGATTGTGATAACCAAAAAACACTAAAGCTTGAAAAGTAGGATGCCTGCAGTGCCCACCTAACTCAACCAACTCTGCCTGCCATTTCTGATCTACCACATCTACAGAGAGAGAGAAAGACAGAAGCACTTTCTGCTGCTTAGCCCTCGGGCTGAGCCCTGCCAGAAATCCTAGCCTGAGATTCACAGCAAACAGATTATGAGTCTTAGAACCAAGGGTCTATTTTAACATTGTTTGAGTTATCTGGAGCATAGTGCCAATTGTCCCAGAATAGTGCATCTAACCCTCTACCTGTCTGTCTTGATTAGTGCAGGACTGCCACGGCGCAGTTGAAGTTGTTACTGTGACCCCTGACAGATAAGCTGTCATGGCATGGTCATTTCCCGAAGTGCAGCTTTCTGTTTGGTCACAGCATGGGGAAGGAACAATTGAGAAACCAGGGACTGGGTCTGGGTCTGGGTCAGTAATTATTTGAATATGGTGTACACTGAGGGCTTGTTCTGCATGGAAATCAGAGGGTTTCAAAATGTTGATGTACCACAGTTCAAAAGGTCATGGAATGTGATTGTACCCTGCCGTGGTACAACAACATTTCAAAACCCTCTAGAGATTCCATGGGCTATCTTCTAACTGGCAGGATCAACCAGATAACACTCCCGGCAGTGGCGCGATCACCCTAACCCATGACACAAACAGGCTCACCCAGATAATGCAGGATCAACCAGCTATTTTAACAAATAACAAAAACAAAAATACACCTGCAGGATCAATCAGATATTTAAAAAAAACACAGAAACAAAAGCATTTCTTCTTGCACACAGTCCTCTCGCTTAATGGGAGGTACAGCTGACATTTTTTTTTAAAATCCCGCTCAAATGAAAATGCCAAACAATCACAGCCCGCTATAGATGTGGGGAAGTCTAGTCCCTAACAACAACAACACCAAGGACCCTAGCAACCAACCTCAAAACCCGGAATAAGACGCAGCAGCAACATTTTACTTTTCTACATAACCCCCGCCCCCCCCAAAAAAAGTAAACAATTTTCTAAATTTTTTCGGACACCGTACACTATAAAAGATAGTGGATGGGCAACTCTATGCCCAATCAGTGTGTTTTGCCACCTGGAGGTTCTGACTCAATGGACTTCTCGAGCTTTGCTCTTGAGGTCACAGGGAATTAGAACCACTCGGTGGCACAACACACTGGTTGTGCATAGTTGCCCATCCACTATTCTCTCTTTTTTCAGGGGAGGGAAGGGACATTTGAGAAACTTAAGGGTGTGGTGGGCAGGGTTGGCTGTTATTTGTAATTTTGAGGGAAGGGAAATGGGTCAATAGGAGGTTGAAAATGCCTGTCTCTTCCCTACCCTTTATCCTCATAACCCAAGGCCAAGTTACTGTATAGGTCTGGGGCGATGCCCTATGGGTCTTCTGCTTCAAGCTACAGGTCTGGAGTCAGGGCCTACAAGTGCACCGTAACTGCTTAATATAATATAGAAACAGGAGACCCCTCATCTCAACTCCTGCAGTAGGGCTAGTACCAAGGAACTGTGCAAAGAAATTTCTTACATGCTGAAAAACAAAGTCATACAAGTTTCATTTTGGTAATGAGAGAAAATACCTCCCCAGAGTGTCAAATCAGCAAATAAACATGAGAAGCAGTTAAAGTACAAGTGTGTGTGTGTGTTTATCTATCTATCTATCTATCTATCTATCTATCTATCTATATATATATATATATATATATATATATATATATATATATACACACACCACTTTCTCTACCACTTTGTTATTTCACCTGTCTTGTTGCTCTGTGCCATTTAGTCTGAATAGTTTAGGCCATTGGTCACCCTTGATATTACTTTACTTTATATATGTCTCACCACAGGTTCACTGTTACAGGATTTAACTTCTCTACCATGTAAATACTTGCTTTTCATGCTAATGTGTAATTCACTTATAACCTATGTTTTTGTATGCTATTGTGTAATTTGTGTGTACTCATTGACACTATGTAACTCCCACCACCCTCTCCCCCAGGTCATACCAGGAGACGAGCAACTTGTTTGTTTAGTGTACCTTAACTGGCGAAACGTTTCAATAAATAAATAAATTATATATATATATATATATATGGGATATGACATGACCTGACTGAAGATACCATATTTATCTTCACGAGATGCCAGTGATATCATGTTATCTCACGAGTGGCGAAGCCACGAGTGAGATATCTTGATGTCACTGGCCTTGAGTGAAGATAAATATGATATCTTCAGTCAGGTCATGTCATGTTCTGTTTATACAATGTATGTTTTGGGATTTTTCTTAGTTTAGTAGGTTAAGACTTTTAATAACAATACTCAGTAAGTGTAACATAGGTATAAGTACATCATAGTTCATGCTTTTAAAAGTTTTTTTTTTTGTAGTAACTTGATACATATGAAATGATTTGAAGTGTAGTAACTGTTTAACAACACAGAAAATAGCAAGTTGATAAAGATTGCAGTGTTTTCACTCTTTCATGACTCAGAACATTTGAACTTCTAAAGTAGTGTATTTTTCTAAGTTTCAGGATGGAGTGGGCATTCACTGTATATTATTTGTCCATTTTTAGTTGTTTTGGGAAGAGATGGGGTGGTGAAAGGTTGTCAATATTTTGGGGTGTGCATAATCATGGAAGATCTGTTGCAGTGCTGTGTACTGTGCGAGTGAGGAGAATCCATCTATGCCAGTGAGAAGAAGCCATCTGTGCCAGTGAGGAGAAGCCGTCTGTGAGGAGAATCCATCTGTGCCAGTGAGGAGAAACCATCTGTGCCAGTGAGGAGAAACCATCTGTGAGGAGAATCCATCTGTGCCAGTGAGGAGAAGCCGTCTGTGCCAGTGAGGAGAATCCGTCTGTGCCAGTGAGGAGAAGCCGTCTGTGCTAGTGAGGAGAAGCCGTCAGTGAGGAGAATCCATCTGTGCCAGTGAGGAGAAGCCGTCTGTGCCAGTGAGGAGAATCCGTCTGTGCCAGTGAGGAGAAGCCATCTGTGCCAGTGAGGAGAAGCCGTCAGTGAGGAGAATCCATCTGTGCCAGTGAGGAGAAGCTGTCTGTGCGAGTGAGGAGAAGCCGTATTGCCTGTAGCTTAGCGAAGTGTAATGAGGCATGTGCAAGTCTGATGGTTTTGGGGAAAAATAGCTATCATCAGTGCACTGCTTTACAGTTTGGCAAGAAATACATAGCTGTAGATGTTAAGTGCTGCGATGAATACAAAATATGCTGTTACAAACCGTTACCCTGTTTCAACTTCTGGTTAAGTGTCCTGCGTGTCAAGGGTCAGAAGCATGATGTGAGGATGTGCTCGTTCGGTCGGGTTGTAGAATTAACGTTTTGTTTTGTTTAATGAAGTCCTGTAGCATATGGTGAGTTTAGTAACAGTTTTATTATGCATTTTGTGAACAGGACCTTCGTTAATATTGTATTCAGAATCCGGGGAAACTATAAGTTTGGCGACTTTGGTTTCAGCTTATTTGCTAGTCGTGCTGAAGCTGCTGTGCAGCACTACAGATGTGGCACATGACATAGTTTGTTACAGCTATGTGGTTGGTGTGAAACTGTGTTTTTTTAGATTATTATTAGATTTACATTACTGTTTTTGGTGTCATGTATACTGTTTTGTTGCTGTACCGTTTCCAGTGCTGGGAATTGCTAGCCGCAGCATGGGCGACATGAAAAGTGAAAGCACTGTAAAAACAGTCGGGAAGGTGCTAGGATCAAGCAATTACATTAACGATGACGTATAGGAATGTGAAGATATCTTCATGATGTATAGGAACATGGAGATATCAATGTTATCTTCACTGGCTGCCTGAGAGATCATGTTTTACACTTGCATTTATCCCGAAACATACATTTATATATACATATATATATATATATATATATATATATATATATATATATATATTAAATGCAGCAGCAGCTTTAAATGTCATACACATTGTATATAAAGTGATGACTGTACTCCTCCAAATGGTTTAGGTTCTCGAACAAATTAAATAGCGGGCACATGTAGGAATGCTGAAAAACTGTTCTATTTCTTTATATATGCACACATCGAAAAGCCTGAATGTAAGCCTTTTGTATTTCACTCATAGCAATAAAAGAGTTCAAGTTCAAAATACAACTGAATTCAGACAAATCATGGTTTCCATAGACAATGCTTTTTCAAATGTGAGTTGCATTTTCACATTGCACAGCTTTAGACACAAAAAAATGCAACTAATAGACAGGGTTAGAGAGCTGATGCTGTGCTGATTGATTCAAAACCAACTGTGCAATTGCAGCTGGTAAAGTGCTTGTGCTGTACTAAAAGATTCAAGTATTGCAGGATTACAAAGTGTCAGAAAATGCAATGCTTATAGATGCTCAGATCAAAAGTAAAACGTAACTGTATAGAGCTGATTCAGGGTCCTAAAACCATTGCTGGAAAACATAATTCTATTTTGTAATTGCTTTTCCCCAACACACTTTGGAATGCTGATAAATATGGAAGGAAAGACTGCTGTTATCTAACTCAAATCTATGAAAGCAATAATACCCGACAGGGTGGGTGGTATGGGGCTATACAGGCCGTCCAAGGGTGTAATGAGGTCTGACCCTGGAGGGTGTTATTGCACTTAAAAAATGGGTTCTGGCAGAATTTACATAAAAAGTTTTAAAACAAAATTCAAAATACATGTAAAAGTTAACAAAAATCAATAAAAAAAATGTGCAAAGTAGTTCCTGTACTACTGATATTGAATGTGTTTCATAGTGTTTTTTGTTCAGGCTACTGTGGTGCATACCTCTCAACCTCCCCCATCACAAGTCAGGGACAAGGCTTAAAATGATCAGGGACAAATGACCAAAATCAGGGACACATCTGAAAAAATAGTAATATTAGCTACAGAAGCTATGTATAACATGCTTCTTAGTGTGAACAGCATTTTCTTAATGAGAACTAGCCTATAACACCAATGGCTGGCATTATTTTGTGATTCAAATCCCTACTCTTCAGTGACAGAAATGCCAAATTTAGGAGGGACAGAAGACATTTCTGAGGCAAAATCAGGGACATCCCTGAAAATCAGGGACAGTTGAGAGGTATGCTGTGGTGAATGTGTTGCCACCCTCCAAGCACAGCTACTGATGTTTGATATAGATTTTTCTTATTGGTGAGTGTCCTTCCTCCCCGAGTAGTGATCTGTTTGATTTTTTTTTTACCGCGGTCTGATGGTGGTTTTCAAGAGAGACTGTGGTGCCAGATACAGAATAAATACATTGTAACAATGGAGCTGAAGAGGTAGCACTAAGGTTAGTTTTTTTAATGTAATTTCATTTATTATTTTCTTTTAATTGAGGAAAGCTGAAGAGAGACTAGCCATGCTATCTCTTAGAGTAGTGGTTGTTTCCAGAGTTCATCTCCATGGAAGATGGAGACAAGCTGCCAGCTTGAGCCACCTGATACATCTGGCTGGCAAGGGGGCGAGTACCTCTTAGAGCTGAGAACACTCTGCTGTAGCTTAAAAGCCTTTACTTTTTGTAAAATAAATAGTTTGTTTGTGAAATGTAGTGAAAGTTGTTCTTTCTCCCTGGTATTTTGGATGGGAAGGAAAGGGCTGGTTATGTTAGCTTGTTAGTGAGAGCAGAAATATGGCTGCAAATTTATTTGAAAATTCTATGTGGTGTATAGATATTAGTTAAGGAGCAGGCAGGCACAGGGATTAGTTATTTTCTGGTCTCTATTGGCACATAAATGTACCCCTTACCTGGGGTCTTAGTCAATCAGAGGTCAGGAAATCTCCCTACCCATTTTCTAATAAAAAATAGTAACACCAGTTATTTCCATGGGGTCACTAAGCAGCTGATAGGGTGGTCAAAGGTAAAAATGAAGCACCTTCTGAACAGATTTACACTGCCCTCATATCTCAGAATTGAGAGCACAGAACAAAGAACAATGTTCACAATTCCTTGGTGCTAGCCCTGCTACAGGAGTTGAGAGGAGGCATCACCTATTTCTGTTTCATTTGTTTCACATTGGGAGTAAGTGCACTAGGATATTACACCTGGTAGCTGGAACTGTGATTTTCTGAGCTGTCTTATTTGATATAGGCAATATGCAAAGAAACAGACTCATCAAGCACAGTCCTAGAACTGTACTTGCATTATTTATTTATTTTTTATTTATTTTATTTAAACAGCAGTTTGGAAAACCTTTGAGCCATAGGCTCATTTACAAAGGTACCTTGTCACAGTAAGACAAACCAAAATACACAGTATAGCAGTACGACACATAAGTAAAACAGTAAATTAAGACATGGATACAAACAAGCTGGTACAGGTAGGATGGTTTCACAGGGCCCTGCATGAAGCAAGTTATATGATCACCCTAATGCCCACCCCATTTCCTACCCTCATGACCAAAGACCAAGCTACAGTTATGGGTCTATACCCCATGGGTCTGCTGCTTCAAGCTACAGGTCTGGTGCTGTGCCCCACATTTGTGGAGCTGTACACCACAGGTGTAAACTACATCTCTGGGGTCATGCACAATGAGCCTGCTGCTTCAAGCAACAAGTCCCAAGCAACATTACCCAAAGCAGCAGATACATGGGGCACAGCCCCACAACTGTAGCTTGCTTCTCTCAGAGCCCTGTGGTGGGCCTTACACTAAGCAGATAACTCGTGGGATATGGCCATGGACTTATTGCTTGAAGCAGCAGTCTCATAGTGCATGACGCCAGACATGTAATTTACTCCTGTGGCATACAACTCCACAAATGTGGGGCACGGCACCAGATCTGTAGCCTACTTCTCTCACAGCCTTGTGGTGGGCCCTACACTAAGCAGATAACTCATGGGATGTGGCCCCAGACTTGTTGCTTGAAGCAGCAGGCTCGTTGTGCATGACCCCAGAGATGTAGTTTACACCTGTGGTGTACAGCTCCACAAATGTGGGGCACAGCACCAGACCTGTAACTTGAAGCAGCAGACCCATGGGGTATAGACCCATAACTGTAGCTTGGTCTTTGGTCATGAGGGTAGGAAATGGGGTGGGCATTAGGGTGATCATATAACTTGCTTCATGCAGGGCCCTGTGCAAGCAAAAGATGAGTCATAACTTTCTTTGTAGGGCCCTATGTGAACCAGAAGATGAATAATAATGTTAATATGTTATGTAAGACTTCAATTATAGTACAAAATGTACAGTATATGTTATTTGGCTTTAGTTATGTTCATGACTGTTTTTCATGTTTTGCAGGATGTTTTTCTTCCATTTTTTATGTCCCATGGATGTCGATGTGCAATATTGCATAATGTCCGTCATTGTCTCTCACTCTTCTTGGTCTCCCATCCGCTAAGACATTGAGCCTCCCACAAGGTGTCAAGGGCACTGTGGGAGATACAACTGATTCATCCTAGGAGAGAAGAGCAGTCCTTCAGACAGTTGATCCCCCTTCAACCCCTAACAACTGGAGTATGCTCCTGGAAGCAGGGTCACTGGCTTGGCAGGCAGTAGGGCTACCACCATGCAACCAGGCTGGCCAGGACTTAATACATTTTTCAAAACAGTTTTTACAATTTGACAAGTAACTCATGAACATTTTTGTGACAGTTTTTACAATTCAAGAAGCACTCAAAAACTAAAGAAAAAACAATGTGTTTTTCTAATTTTTGGTTGTGTTCTCAGTTATTATTTTTCTCATTTATTTGGAGTCCTGTGTTAACAAATGCAAACTCTTATCTGTTATACACATGCCGAGTTCAATTTATCAGAGTCAGTCTTGATGGTTTTTAAATCACAAAGGTATATTTCTAAATAAAATGCTAACTGTAATTATTTCCATTTTATATACTAATAAATAAAACATCTGTCACCCTTTATAATTAAATATTCTTATGTCATTAGCTTTAAAAGTTTTTGTTTGAAGTTTAACTCAGAAAAAAAACGTCATGCTTTATCAGTAATTTTTCAGCTGGTCTGTGCACCGGGTGAGATTATCAAACTTTAAACCTTTATAGCTTAAAAACCTGCTGTTCTGAAATCACCAAATGGCCTTATTCTGGGACAAGCTCTAATGAACCTCTTAGTTTCACAATACAAATCTTTGTATTTTTTCACTATTCACGGGGAAAAAAAATCTTAAAATGGAACTGTTTATTTAAAATCACAAATTCATAACTTCTTAACCACCAGATCGATCGCAGTCAATTTACCTCAATAAATGGCCCCTATGGCTAAGATTGCGCATACCACATTTCAAAGTCCTATGGTATTAGACCATCAAGATGGCATGGGGTTAAAATGTTGAATTAAAAACAGTGCAGGTCAAAAACCGAACCAAGAAAAAAAGCGAACCCACAAATAAATCGCCCGCCAAACACAACGAGCACTATTACAGCGCCACACAAAACAACCGGCTGCGTTATGTGTTCACAGGGGCTCCGCCACCAGCATCCCCTGTTGTGAGTGGCTTTGCCCCCGAACCCCCCATCTAAATATAATCACCTGGGGGTAGGGGACAACTTGGTGATGGAAAGGAACCGTGAGTCAGGAGGGCCGGGGGGAGGGAGAGAAAATTATCTAAGTCCCAGCAACGAGAAAAATAAACGTTATCTGCCGTGGGAGTCGAACCTCGCTGCCTGTACTCTACCCTCCACGCCATAGCAACTGATCAGCAGCGCTCCCCACAGCAGAATCTTTCTCCCTGTAGGCCCTGCACAGCTACAGGGGTTGCGTTACTTGTGCTGTTACATCTTGTAGCTGGTTTGCCCCATAACTGTCTTTCTTTCACAATTGTTACATTGTGGTTTTCACCCACACTGTTTTTAATTCAACGTTTTAGCCCGGTACCACAGAGGAGTCAGGTCAAATGAGTGGAAATAAATTGAGTGCAAGCTAGGAGAAGGCATAATTTATTTAATTTACACCTCACTCACTTGAAATTAAGTATTTTGGGAGATTGGTGTGACACAGGAAATGTAGAAATAACATATGAAGCATGGAAATAACGTTATTTTATTTATAATTAATGGTCTCCGTTTTCTCCCATTGCCAAAACCGTGTGTTAAATGCCGTAACACCTGAGTAGGTGTTACGGCATTCACGCGCTCCCTTTGAACAACAAAGCGCTCTAGACTAAACATAGCGCAACCTTAAATTGTCCTTGTCACAGAGCGGGAGCTTCCAACTGTCCCTGTTTCCGCAAACAGTACTGACGAGAAAAACACTTACTTCTCTGCATTACCTCCATCCCCAACACACTCTTGTGCTTCTAGGCTCACTGGTAAACTGAATAATGCAGAGAAGTAAGTGTTTCGTCTTTAAAAACAATGAATGAAGCTCACACTCTGTTATAAAACTGAGCCCTTCAGTTATATAAAATAAAATATGGAGAGAAGTGTGTCAAACTCGAATTTAACACACACCCTCCTTGTTGGATGGCACTCATAAACCCCGCGGGCTTCGCCCTCGGGGTTTATGTGCCATCCAACAACTCCCCAGTGTGTTAAATTCTCCTAACACACTTCTCCCCATACTTTATCCTATATATTATACATATCAGAATTACAGCCCTTCCAGTCAAGGGCTGGTTTCCAAAGGCTCCACCTCAGTTATTCCCACACTTTCAATATTTTCACAGGAGAGAATATTACTTTATTATAAATACCTCCACAAGTGTGGTGTAAATGTATTTATGCAACAGATGTGTAGATAAAATGTGATAGCTTATAATAAACTCACAAGATATCACGTTTTCTTGTGAGTTCAGCATGTCACAGATAATACCTTGCCCTATTGGGAATATCACAATGCACAACCAATCAGTCAGGGAGCAGCTTCCCTGGTGCTGATGACATCACATTTGCCACTGCAGTCCTGATGACACCAGTAGAAATCAAAACAAAACAGTTAAATATTCATACTAACAGCATATTTAAAAGCTATAGCTGGTCCACTGATGTTATATGACTGGAATATACAATGGTGTCATTCAAAATATGTAGTTTATCATCACTTGTGAGGGAGCAGGACCTTCATAGCTTACTTGTGAGTTATGGTCCTGCCACCTTACATGTGAAGATACATTGCATGTTTTGAGTCAGCCTATTGTAAAATATATGCCATATAGCTAATAATACCCAACAGGGTGAAGTGGTATTGTACTATACTGGACCATGTGAGAGGCGTAATAACGACAGAGGCTGCAGGCAGAGGGTCTTATAGCCCCTGGAAGGTTTGGTATAGCACAATACCACCCACCCTGGAGGGTATTATTGTGCTTAGAAAATGGGCACTGTAAAACAAAAAAGTTTAATAAAGAGATATTAATAAAACATTAGTTTAAAATTGGTTTTGTAATAAAATAGTTCCTCCGCCTCCATTGGAATGTGTATTTTTTTAACCTGGGACTTTTTTTCTACTGGAGCCTGTGTATAAAAATATTAACTACCGGAGTTTCAAAACATAAGAGCTGCAAGAGAAGGAAGACTGTGCACACAGTGGTATGTGGGACAGATACTGACAAGCAGTATTTTCAGTGTTTCTGACAATGGAACATGCTGTACAAGAGATTAAGAGACTGCTAGCTTGGGCACCGTGTATGTGAGACAATCGGTATTTTCTTCAATCTCTGTACTGCAGAAGATGGACATCCTTCTGTGGTATGGAAATCGATGAAAATACCGCTGCTTTCATGTACTGTTGCAGTAGGTAATCTAGCGGTTTCTCTGTCGCTAAGGTGGTCCTATAATACTCATGATCTCCTCTTGAGGTTTTTACAGAGAATGTTCATGACAACAGACTTACAAAACTGTTGTAGGCTTACTTTGTGTTCAGCATTGACACATTGTTGGGAGAGATGAGCACGGGTGCAGCGTTAAATGAGGGACAGCAGATGATGAGAGTGATTGGTAGTCTGCATTCTGGACAACCGCTGAATGAAAATATACTGCTTAAGAGAGGGCAATTTAAATACAAATGACATAGTGTGCACCACTTTCCTTCAGAGGCTGCAGACTGTGTGTGTGCGTGTGTGTGTGTGTGTGAGAGGGGCACACGGAAAGTAAAATGGCAGCTTTTGGCAGCTGTCAAATTTTTAACATTCAAACAGCTGAGGGATCGCCGTGATGAGGCACAAACACTGGCACCATTTATTGGCTGGGGTCTATTGCCAGATAGATTAGGGGTCTGCCAGACCTCTCAGCCAATCAGGATGATAACTTTTTAATGCCCATTTTCTAAACTTCTATATTGCTGTATCATTTCACTGAATCAACTGTGTGTGTGTTGGGGGGGGTGCATTTTAGAGGTCTGTGAGGCTGGAGTGAGGAAGAGTCAGTCATGCTCTCTGTCAGACTTTAACCAGCTGTTTCAAAGAAGACACTTCAGTTTTGTTAGTATTCAAATCTCCCTCCTGTTCTACTCTTGACCAGTCATCCAATCAGGAGGCACAACTAAGAAGTAGGCATGACCCACAAGCACTGAGTGGTCAGTTCTGTCCTATTTAAACTGCATTATGTCATGCAGACCTCTGTGCAGCTGACTGAAGTGCAAAGGTGAGAGCATAATGGCTGCTGGGGTATAATCTTGGAACAGGTCAAATCCTACCAATACTTGGGTTTTTGGCTTGACCCGAGATGTAAATGGGATACATGTACAGAAAACTGCTGGCAGTTCTGAATAGTAATCCAGGCATGTTGCACAGAGTAAAAAATGTTTATTGTTTGAGTTGAGGAAATATGTTGTAAACACAATGACTGGACCAGTTTTGGATTATGGGGATGTGCTGCTGTTGGGGCATCAGAGAGGGAGCTGGAGAAGCTGGATGTGATTTACAACAGCTTTGCCTGCTTTATCTTCAACGTCGCCCGGAACACACACCATTGTGACATGTATATCAAATTGGGCTGGCTTAGACTACAGGATAGATGGGAACGTCACATCTTTAGATACATGTAGTGTAGCAATGTTTTAACAAGTTCTGGCCAGAGCTGATAGGGCTGTGACAAGCTGCCAAGTGAGCAAAGTTACATGTGTGCTTAGAAATTATTGAACCCCAGGTGTAACTTGACAATTTTTTGGAGGTGTTGCACCAAATTTTCAACATGGCCTTGTTGGGATCCTTCCTCATGAAGAGTGCCAGTGTCATTTTTTTCACTTGTCCCGAAAGGTGATTTTGCAGATCGACCATGCCATTCTGTGCCACAGGTGCGAAAACATGTTTTGGGCAGGATGTGATAAATGATAGCTATACTGTTAAAAAGGAGGTATGCAAATATGGCAATGTTGGAAATGTGGAGTGAAAATATTAAAAATTGGCAAAGTTAGGAGAATGCATAGAAACTGCATAACACACTCATTTTGTGGAATCTTTTTACCAAATTTACAGCATGGGCTTTTTGGGACACCACCTCATGAACAGTACCACTGTCATTTTGTGAATCAGTACCGAAAGGTGATTCTGCTCAGCGACTGCAAAATCACCTTTTGGGACCGAGTAACGAAATGACTGTGAAGGTTTTCATGAGGTGGGGTCCCATGAACCCCACGTTGAAAATTTGGGGCCAACATTCCAAAAAATGGCAATTTATCAACATAAGTTGAAAATCCCATTGAATGGCATTATAGGACGCTTATCTTTGATTCTTCAGTTTGCGGTTCGGCTTTGAAGAATGCAGACGTGTCCCGGTCCAGAGAAGATAACAGTGCCAACATCCACAGGTAAGTATGGGGTAAGAAGGGGTGTGGGGAGGTGGGTGCTCAGTGAGAGGGTGGGAATGGGGAGGGGGACTGGGGCAATGACGAGGGACAGTTTTCTTTTGTATAGAAACAAATATAAGTCGGCGGACTGTTTTCTTTATTTACGGGGGGACAGACATTTGGGCACACTGGGATAGGCTCCCAGGGTGCCACATGTGTAGGGGTACATGATGCTAACATGGGGACTGGGCACCCTGATGTCAGCAGGGGGCAGGGGATCAAAATATATTTGGACACACTGGTGTGGGCTCCCAGAGTGCCACATGAGTGTGTGGGGGGGGCTACATAATGCCAGCACAGGGATTGGGGACCCTGATGTCAGTGTGGGTTTCCTTTGTTGCCTGTGCTGGCAGTGGCGATGTGATGCTGCACATGCGTAGTTGCGGTGAATGGCATTTTACCATTCACAGCTTGATGGCGCCAGCAGAACTGCGCATGCATGTGACTTGCGCATGCATAGTTTATGCTCCGGAATGCAGAAGTAACAGCCGGAATAGTGCAACTGTTATTCCGTAGCAGCTGATCATTGCAGAGGGTTTTAAGCTCCATTGAGCTTTCAGAAGGATACTTCCAAAAATCCAGTGGAAGGTTCCATAATCGTCCATTTTTAGAGCTACTGAGTGATCACAAAATGGCTGTAGGCTCCACCCACAACCCTAAAAATAGAACTCCCATAATATATAGTAACTAGCTTAGAACTTAAGTATATCAAGGAGGGTCTGAGAACAGCATCTGGGTTGGAACACATTGTACCCAGAAAAGGACAAATATTGGCAAGTCATCCTTTTTCTGTGTTGGGCCAAAACTTTGGAATTTTATTTCCCTTTATGTTAAGGCCATCCAAATGTCAGATATTTTTCTCAAAAATCAAAAATTGGTTTATAGTTAATCATAATATCCAATTGCAATGTTGTTCCAGTTATGGCGACTAATGCTGTGTGCTAAATATCTATCCATGGATAGTGTTTTCTTGATGGATAGTATACTACCTAAAAGACAAATAATCTTATTTTGGGTATTTGAACTGTTATTAACTGTCATTCTATTTAATATGTGAATTGAAGATTGTTTATTTTTTTGTACTAACATATTTGCAGCTGAAACTTTGTGTACCTCATATGCTTTGGACCCCATTGAAAAAAATGAGCATTAGCTCAACTGGGCGATCCATATTTATAATATGAATGTTAATAATAACAGTGTTTTACAACATTTTACTGCTGCATAATAATGACACGCTTTGGGGCCTCTGCTGCGGGTGGCAGTCAACAGGAGAAGCTTTTCTTAAGTGTGCACCTTATTAAACAGTCTTCTCATTTGAACCTTTCTCGTGGTTTGTTAGTTTATACAATTACTGTAGTGTGCTGTTTTTAATTTTATTGTTAATGCCCTGATCGCTGGCATTACCCCTTCCCCCACTGGAACCCAGCCCCATCCTTCTTGTTTCTGGTGCTTACCTCCTTCTTCCAACCTGATGAGCCTGTCCCCCTCATGATGGGTTTTTCCTCTATCCCCTCCCTTATAACCCGAATGGTGTGAAGGTTAGTTTAAATGATCCACTCTGCTTGGTAGTGCTTCTACCCTTCCTCTTTACAACTCAAGGTTGTGTGGGTTTGTTTAAATTACTATTTAGTTTGCTTGGTATTGCTTCTACCTTCCCTCCCTCTGACCCAAAGGTGTGGAGTTAATTTAAATGATTAACTGCTCTGTTTGGTACTGCTACTACCCTCTCCATTATGACCTGAGGGGTGTGTGGATCAGTTTAAATGACTGTTTACTCTGCTTAGTACTACAGTATTTCTACTCCTTTGCCTGGAGTTGGATAGGCTTAGATTGTTGAGTCATTATAAGATCTATCAATCAGAAATTTCCCATAAGAAGGCAGAATTCCTGTCCAGGGAAATTGCTACAGTGAGGAATAGGCCAGCCCAGCTCTTCTGGACTGTAGACAGACTGTGCAATCCAGCCTGTCTTCAGACTGGTCAAGCTTTGTCACAAGTACAGTGTGAGGAGTCTGCGCAAGTCTTCGCAGATAAGGTGTCCACCATCAGGGATGAGATCAGCTAGTGTCCTCCCATTGGGCCTTGCATGGGTCAGTCAGGTGGTACTGATACCCAGCTGGTTTGGTTCACCTTTAGCCAACCGGCAGTCATGGATATAGTGAGGATTGTCCAGACTCTGCGACCTACATACTGTAGTTTGGATCCAGGCCCTATTCACCTCCTAGTGGGGTGTGTAGAGGTTACTGGCCTGATCCTTACTGGGATAGTGTCAGTTTCATTGGAGAGAAGGATCTTTCCAGATCCTTTAAAGGAGGCTGTAGTTTGCCCCCTTCTGAAAAAGCCCTCCCTTGATCCCGACTGCCCAGCAAACTACAAACCAGTCTCGAACTTACCCTTTGTAGGGAAAGTTATTGAGAAGGTGGTCACTCTGCAGCTGGAGGATCATTTGACCAGCCACAATATCTATAACCCTCTCCAGTCTGGCTTCAGGAAAAGGCATAGCACTGAGACAGCCCTTGTCCGGGTGCTAAATGATCTCCTGATGGCGAGAGATCGGACAGCCCGGTCCATCTTGGTTCTCCTTGATCTCTCAGCAGCATTTGACACTGTGGATCATGGGGTGATGCTCAAACGCCTGTGGGTTTTGTGTGGACTGAGGGGGGCAGTCCACAGTTGGTTTCAATCATTTCTTGAGGGCAGGTTTCAGAGAGTGGTGTCAGGGTTTTATTCCTCAGCTTCTTGCTGCCTGCCCTGTGGGGTTCGACAGGGTTCAGTGTTGTCCCCTATGTTATTCGCATTGTATATGCTTCCACTGGGGGACATTATAAGATGGTATGGGCTGAGTTTTCATTGCTATGCAAATGATTCTCAGCTCTACATGTCTTTTGTACCTGAACGGGTGTCTGATTCAATCACAGTGTTTAACAACTGCCTACTGGAGATACAGAACTGGATGAGTACTAGTTGGCTTCGGTTGCACCCAGGTAAGACAGAGGTATTGGTGGTGGATTCTGGAGTTAGGATGTTAGGGTCATGGGTGGAGAAGCCCTCAGGTTTATGTGTGGGGGGACCCCACTTATGGCCTCTAGCCAGGTGGATAACCTAGGTGTTATATTTGATGAGGGCTTGACCCTGAGAGTGAAGGTGTCGGCTGTAGTCAAGTTTTCCTTTTTTCATCTAAGGAATATAGCTCGGGTGAAACATCTGATTCCACCCGAAGATCTTCCTACCTTAGTCCATGCCTTAGTTACCAGTCGTTCTGACTATTGCAATGCCCTCTATCTAGGGCTGCCAGGGGTGGATATCTGCTGCTTGCAGTAAGTGCAGAATGTGGCAGCCAGGTTACTGACTGGGGTCCCTTGATCCAGTCATACAACACCTGTGCTACGGGATCTGCACTGGCTGCCTATACAGTGGTGGATTACCTTCAAGGTTGCGTTGCTGACCTATAAGGCCCTACACGAGTTGGGACCTCACTACCTGAAAGAACTCCTGTCTTCTTACTGTCCCTCTTGCTCACTCCGATCCTCTGATGAGGGATTGCTAGAGATTTCCAGCGTGATTCTGAAAACATCTGGTGGAAGATCTTTTGCCTTTATGGCACCTACCCTGTGGAATTCTCCACCACGTCAGATACGAGATAACCTGAGTGTAGAAAGTTTAAAAAATATCCCTAAAAACCTTTTTGTTTTATCAAGCATTCCTAGATACTTGATGTATGATATATATGTTTTTTAATGCTATGTATTTTAAATATTATTATAATTATTGTAAGGGCACCCTGAGCATAGGAGTGGCGCCTTATATAAATAAATTTTACATTACATTTTTTTACATTATGATCCAAGGGCTGTGGGGGAGTAGGTTAAATTATTATTTATGCCGTTTGGTACTGCTTCTACGTTTCTGCTTTATTACTGAGGGTGTGGGAGTGTGGGGGTTTGTTCAAATTACTATTCACTTTGCTTGATAGTGCTCTACCCTCCTCCCCTTCTGACCCAAGGGGTGTGAGTGTGAGCCTAAATGATTAAATACTCTGCTTTTTAAATTATTATTTTCTCTAGTTGGTGTTGCTTCTACTCTCCCTCCATGACCTGACAGGTGTGGGGGTTAGCTTAAATGTTTATTTCTGCTACTTCATAGTGCTTCTGTTCTCCTTTATTACAACCTTCTGGTGTGGGGGTTAGTTTAAGTTAATATTTACTCTGCTTGGTACTGCTTCTACCCTCCAACCTTATAATGTGAGGGGTGTGGGGGTTTGTTTAAATTAATATTTTTACTATGTGGTACTGCTTCTACCCTCACCAAACAAAACTGCAACAGTGCAATAAAGAAACAGGAGTGGAGATACAGTCTGTTAAAAAAAAAATTTAATCATGGACAAAAGCTGTGCTGCAAATGCCCTGTTGCTTTGAACACGCTGGTTCTTTGTCTGGAGAGGGATGCTGGGGTTAGTTTAGATTATTATTTACTCTGCTTCTACCCTCCTCCCTTATGACTGGAGACTGTAGTGGTGTCGGGTTTAGCTTAAATTATTAGTTATTCTCCTTGGTACTGCTTCTACCCCCGTATGTCCAGAGGGTGTGGGAGATGTTCTAAGTTTTACCAAATTTAGTTACTGCTTTCACCATCCCTCCTTATGACCGAGGGGTAAGAAGGCTGGTATACATATTTATTATAAAATGGACAGGAGAAGTCCTGTAAGCTGATTGATTCAAGCAGTCTATGACTCTTGAAAATACCTCTTAGCAAGGATGCCATTCTCTAACACTTTGAGACCATTTTAGAATTGCAGGAATACACTCTCATGTGTGGTACATTATGGAATAATGTTACTTTTTTGATAATTGAAATCACATAAAGTTGCCTTGTGCCTCATGATATGCTCAAGGCATGATATCTCGTGATATATGCCACACACTGTCATGCATTATTGCTTAAATATTTTATTTGCTTAGTTAGGGTAATATAGAAGTAAGTCAGTGTATAATGGAAGTTTAATTTTAGGGTAGTATAGTGTCATAATAAGGAATACCTTATAAGTTAAGTGAAAACATATTTATACACAGCAGAATGTATATTCAAGGTTGCTTCAGTGGCTGGGGCTGGTCAGTTGCAGGGGGTGCTGTGTGGTCATGTTCTGTAGGGTACTCTGGACTGATGGTGGCTTTCTAGTATGTAGAAGGTTGGAGTTTCTAATGGCTGAACTGGCTACCCCAAGGACTGAAATAAGTCTTTTACAAAGTGGTTGGTGTTCAAGTGTCTAACCCTCCACTCCCAGAGAGGATTCAAGGAACCAAAATAGAGAGTGGATGAGGGGTGCATAAAAGGGTAAGGCAGGGAGGGATTGTCTTGTCTAGAAGCAAGTTTTCATTTTTGGGGACCAGGAACCGCTTCAGGCTGTTATCTGATGCAGTTCATACTTCACCATCCTTTGAGGAGTAGGCTACTGGTGCCACTAGGATGCAGACTAAATGGAAAGTGTATAGCCAGGGTGGAACAGTAGTCCCAAAGCTAAGGAAACATAGGAGGAGATTGTAATTGGTGATTCTATTATCCATTCTATTGTCAGAGGAATAAAGAGGGTGGTTTCTGTAATCAATCATGAAGTGAGATTGGTGCAGTGTTTTCCTGGTGCAACTGTAAACAGTTTTATCCTTGGTGGAAGAGTTAACAAGGCAAGGTTTAGGAAAGCCAGGAGTTCTCACACACTTAGGGACCAATGACCTCACTAGTTACAGAGTAGAAAGAGTTACAAATAGTTTCCGAATCTTAGGTGGAAAACTGAAAGCACTGTAGCAACAGATTCAGTAACTGCAGGTGCAACAGGTACCAACAAGTAAGAGGGATAATTACTTCACTGCATGCAGATTGTGGAACACTTTACCTCAAGAACTAGTTGGTATTGATGATTTTTTTGAAATTTAAGTCAGAAGTTGACAAATGGCTATTTAGCTCATAACTACAGTAACACACCCACTAGGAGTGGGAAGTAGTCTTGATGGGCCTAATGCCTTTTTCTACCTAAATAACATGAGGAACATGAGAAACCTTCTTCAAAGTTTGGTGCCAAGTTGAGGAGAAGATAGATTAAAATCCATAAGATTAACATGTGGCTAAAAGCTGGTTTAGAGAGGAGGGATTCCACTTTTTGGGGACTGGGGACATTTCTAGAAATACAGGAGATTTTACAACAGTGATGGTTTGCAGCTAAACTGAGAGGAAGCCTACACCCTGGGGCAGAAGATAGACACATTTAGTGAAAGGCATTTAAACTAGGAGTGGAGTGAGTAGTGATGAGGTTCATCAACACACTAACATGCACTTGGGAGGCTAGCTGGGTCTTCTCCATACCAGTTTGGTAGTGATGGGTAGAACCTGATAAGGGGAAGGGAAAACTTGGAAGAGATGGCGGGGGAGTGATAAGAGTGGGAGTTCAGGGAAGCAGAAGGGGGCATAGAAAGTGATCTGTAAGACTGCTAGGAGTCCAGAGAAATATTTATTTATTTGAAATGTTTTACCATGAAAGGCATACTCAGCTGATAACAGGTCACTTCCAGATGTGTCCTGTGGAAAGGGTAGAAGGGAATAACAATGCACGGAGCAGCAGTCCATCAATACAAAGACGAAGAACACTATTAAAACAGTGTGAAAATGTATAGGCACAGAGTAATCATAAATAGCATCAATACAGCAATAAAATAGGTACATATTAAAGCACAAGAAAGTACAGGGAAAATGCAAGGTGCAGTGTAATAATATCTGTATAATAACAAAAACAAAATAAAGCGCATCATGCAGGGGATGTCTCTTAGAAAGTCCAGTTGGACTGGAAGGGGTTAAGGGCAGTTACAAGACAGCGCTTTGAAGTCACGGTAGAGGGCTTCTAGGGAGAAGGAGTGCAGGCAGAATGGATAGCAGGGGAAGGACAAATCAGAGTGTGGAGAATCAAATGGCCAATGCAGCTTGACCTGACCTGGACCAGTGTCAGAGGTTCAAAGAGAGTTAGTGGAAGAAGTGGCATAAATGAGGAGGAGGCTTTGGTAAGGAGGGAGAGCCAAACCAGAGTTTAGAGATAAAAGAGGCTCAGTGAAAAAGGTGCCTGGCTACAAGAGAGGTGAGTACTAGAGAAGAGTAAGGGGAACAGTGATTTTCTTGAGGCTAGGGGGCATTGTCAAGGGCAAACTGGCAAAGATTAAAGAACTCCAGGCACTGGTTTCTAAAAAAGAGCTGGACAGTCTGTCAATTACTGAAACAAGGGTAATGCAAAACCATGCCTGGGACTTCTTCTTACCAGACTGTGCTCCAGTCAGAAAGGTTAGATGAGAATCTAGTGGAGGGAGGGTTTGTAGTATACAACAAGAATTCCATTGGAAAGATAGGACAGAATAATAAGGTGAGAAAGGTAGGTTAAATCACTGTTGCTTCAGTTGAATGAGGGTGCAGATAAGGGCCTGAAGACTGGGGTGGTCTACAAACATCTCTTGAGGTAGGTATGCAGATGTTAAGTGCGATTAGAAAAGCCATGGCTTCTGGCATTTGGTCCTCATGGGAGATTTTAATCTCCCAGATGTAGAATGGGATATACCATGTGCAAAGAGCAGTAGGACTCAATAATTTATAGAGGCACTGCAGGACTGTTTTGCACACCAGTGGGTATGGGAGGCTACTAGGAGGAACTGCACCATAGACCTTCTACTGTCTAGTCAGACAGAACCCTCTAGGGCAATTTATTTTTTTTTTGGGGGGGGGGAAATCAGTGTATGCATGAAGAAATAGATGAGAATTCCTGAGGACCATTACCCTAAACCAGGTGTCTAGAACAGGATATGACTTAATAATAAAAGGGTTCCCAAGCAGAATAGATGAACCTGTGGTCTTTTATTTGCTTGTATATTTTAATGTATATACTACACATTATACACTGATGAACTAGTTAGGGTCATGAAGCTACAAAAGTATGGAAATGTGTTGAAGTTTACAGCCTTAACTGCCTCTCCCTTCACAATCCCCTAATCTGTGACGAAAGGCCAAACTACAGGTCCAGGGCCATGAGGTGTGTTATGTGATGCAGGATTATATGCAAAGTATTGATGATCCACTGTGATTCTGGCATGAGCAGCTAAATATTGGAGTGGTGTGTGGAGAACAAAAGAAGATAGGCTGCATCTCCATTAAATTACAACCTCACACCAAAAGCAAACTTTCCCACACTCTCAGTCCTTGAATATCAACTAGATAAATTAACATTTTCATAAAAGAGGCACTCTAAAATTAGCCAGTTAATAGATAGTTTATTCTGGCACATAAAAATCCAGCCTTCTTAGGCAAAATTTGCTTTGCAGTTTACATAAGCAAATAATCAAACATTTTAAAGTGTTTTTTCTAATGTGACTATACAAAGTGCAGCTATACAAAGTGCAAAGTTGATATTACCACCCATTCCTGGAATTCAGTATTACCCATATTCCCTCACTCTGGCGCTTCAGTCATATTCAAGGACTGAGAGTGTGGGGATGTTTGCTTTTGGTGTGAGGTTATATGCGAAGTAGAAGAGTCATGTGGTATGGCAACAGACCTAGCTTTGTATGCAACCCTATGGACCCTACATGAAGCAGCAGACCCATGGTGCATAGCTCTAAAAAGGGGAATACCTTGTTATCAATGGTCTTCAGGATCCAAGGCAACATGGGTTCATAGGGGAGAGGTCTTGCCAGACAAACCTTATCAAGTTCTTTGACTGAGTAACCAAGGAAGTGGATCAGGGAAGAGAGGTTGACATAGCCTACCTGGACTTCAGTAAGGCCTTTGACACTGTTTCACATAGAAAACTGAAGAGCAAGCTGAGAACCCTGGGAGCGGGTTCTAAAATAGTAAGATGAGTAGAGAGCAAGCTAGACAACAGGAGTCAGATGGTGGTGGTAAAAGGTGTTCACTCTGGAGAGGGCAAAGTGACCAGTGTGATACCACAAGGGTCAGTAAAAGGACTGGAAGGGAAGGTATGCCTGTTTGCAGATCACACAAAAATCTGCAACAGAGTAGAAACACTGCTGTGTGTGTGTGTGTGTGTGTGTGTGTGTGTGTGTGTGTAAAGAATGACAGAAGATCTAAAAAGTCTGGAAGAATTATCATGGGTTTGGCAGCTGTTCTTCAATGCAAAAATGTATAAAATCATGCATTTGGGGCACAGACACCCAGAGAAACATATCAGCTGGGGGAGAAGTACCAACAGTCACAAAACAGGAAAGTGATCTGGGGATAATTATTTCTGATGACTTGCAGGTAGCTAAACAGTGTGACCAGGCAGTGGAAAAGCCTAACGGGATGTTCAGATGCATAGGCAGGGATATCACCATCAGAAAAAGGGAGGTAATAATATCTCTGAATGGATCACTAGTGAGACCCCACCTCAAGTACTGTGTCCAGTTCTGGAGGCTCCACCTCTGAAAGAACATAGACAGAGCAGAGGTGGTACAAAGGTGGGCAACCAAAATGGTGCAGGGCATACATCAGAAGCCCTTGAAGAAAGATGCAAGGAATTAAATATATGCTGTCTAGAAGAAAGGAGGGAAAGGGGGGATATGATAAAAACATTCAAATACCTCACAGGTATAAACAAGGTAAAGGAGGGAAGCATTTTCCAGAGAAAGAGATGCTCAAGGACAAGGGGTCACACCGTGAAGTTCGGGGGGCTGAGAGGAAATGTGAGGAAGTAATTCTTCACCGAAAAGGTGATCGATGCTTGGGATAGCCTCCCAGTGGAGGTGGTGGGGGCTAAAATAGTTACTGGATTCAAGAATGTGTGGAAAAAACACAAGGGGATCTTAGAAGTAAGGTACAAGGATGCAAACTGGAGACCGAGTAGGGTCTGTGGTGGCACTGAAGGTAGGGAAGAAAGGGCAGACTAGGTGGGCCAAGAGGTCCTTAGCTCCTGACAAATTTTATGTTTATGTGTTTGCTTCCTGTAAGGCTCATAAAGTAGCAGATCCATGGTGTAGGGTCCCACACCTATAGCTTGCTTTGTGCAAGGCCCTGCAAGCCCTATGCAAAGCAGCAGACCTGTGGTACAGGGCACCAGACCTATAGCTTGCTTCATGAAGGGCCCAGTAGTCCATATTCAAAGCAGTAGATACGTGAGGCATGGTCCCAGACCTGCAATTTGGCCTTGGTCATGATGGAAGGGAATGGGGAAGGGAGGTGGGAAGTAGGGTTGAAAAAAAACCCTAAAAATTCATTTCCATAGTTTTGTGGCTTTATGACTCTAACTAATGAATTAAAGTAGTTTTTTTGGAATAAATCTTCTTACTTTTTAAAAAGATATGTAACTTTCTTTTGGCCTATGTGAAACAGCAGACCCATAAGGCATGGTTTCTGACCTGTAGCTTGCTTCACATAATAATAATAATAATAACTTTATTTCACGTAAGCATCTTCCAAGCTATCAAGGCGCTTTACAAAAAGATAAAACAGCAATAGTAAAATCAGCAGACACAGTAATAATAATAATAACACTCTAAGGGGTCAAACTTATTCAATGCCACTAAAGGCCTGAAGCCATAAAAAAGGTTTTCAATGCCTGTTTAAAAACTCCCACAGTCGTGCACTCCCGTAGCTGATGGGATGGAGAATTCCAGAGGGAAGGGACCACATTCATAAATGCACGGACCCCCAAAGATTTCAATGACACCCTAGGAATCTCCAGCAACCCCATGTCAGCTGAACAGAACTGTCGCTCAGGGCGATAGGGGACAAGAAGCTATTTCATGTAGTTGGGGCCAAGTCCATGTAGGACTTTATAAGTCAGTAAACCAACTTTAAAGGTGATCCGCCACCAAATCGGCAGACAGAGAGGACAGCGCAGCACAGGAGTAACATGGGAGGCTCGAGAAGCCCCCTTCAACAATCATGCTGCAGCATTCTGCATGAGCTGCAGGCGGCAGATATTAACCCCAGGCAGCCCTAAGTACAGGGAGTTGCAATAATCAAGGCGTGAGGTCACAAAGGCATGGACCAACGTAGGTAAGTCCCCAGACAGAACAAGGTGCTTGATCCTGGAGATGTTCCTAAGGTGATAAAAGGAAGACTTAATGACCTCCGGCACCTGAGATAATAAAGTCAGTCCATCGTCAAGCACTACCCCCAGGTCTCGCACCCGTTCAGAGGAAAGGATCTGGGAGCCCTCAAGAAAAAGTCCTACTCCATGAACAAGGATATTGAAAATTTTCAAGTATCAGTCGAAAGATGATTTTGAAGTGCGACTCATAAATTAATGTGTTAAACATTGTAGCATTTCACATACTTTTGCATATACTGTAACTTTGTGGCTTTACAATATTTTAGTCCGGCATTTTGAATATACTTTTACATCACTGCTCCCCCATAATATCTCTTACATATCCTCAGCTCCTCAGTCACATGAACACTGCTTATAACAATATATGTAGATTTGTTACCAAGCCCCCTACTGCACCCACCACTGACAATTATACCACTCTCTTAGCTGGCTCTCCCCTCATGATCATAGGGAGCTGCAGTTAGGCTCTTTCACCTTTAAAACTCTGCATGCAGGGACCAAATCACTGCTGCAAGGTACACTAATCCCTAAAATCATCAGGCATGACTTAAGGTCCTCTGCTAGCTGCCTGCTTAAATATCCTAGGATCCTCACAGATATGGACAAGAGAGCCTTCTCCTATGCTGCACTGAAGCTTTGGAGTTCCTGCCCGGATAATCTACAATCACCTGTTTTATCCCTCACATTTAAAAAACATTTCTTGGAGGCACAATTAATTAAAGCACAATGCAGATGCACAGTCTAGCCCATTTATTATGTCTAAACTGGTTTGATTATCTAATTTTCTGGGTAAATAATATAAACTCCTCCATTGTGATATTGAATAAATTTGTATGAAACTGTGTATTCTCTTACTATGCATTTCTCTGGTAATCCTCTGTTAGTGACAAACCTTCTAGACATGTACCCACTTGATATGCCATTGTTCTGTTGTAACTGTGAACCTGAGTACTATGTGCCATCTAAACAGCCAGGCTGTGCCTGAAAATGGTCGCTGGGATCAGTGTACTTATCCGCTTATCAAATAAATAAATTAAGAAAACATTTTTTTAAAAATTACCCTACATCATGAAAAAGGATAGTTGGAATTTTCAGGTACAGGTCAAAAGGTGATTTCCAAGTACTTTATGAAACATAAATGTATGTACCACACATTTTAACGTCTTACATTCTTATAGTCATAACTTAGCCTTTCTAAAATATCTTTGTTCAAAATTTTGAATATACTATTTACGTGACCCTCCTTCATCAACAAGGATCGTGGGAAATTTTAAGTGCAGGTTGAAAGGTGATATCAAAGTGCAACACATATATTTGAGACACATACATTTATGAAATTATAATAACATGGCAGTTTTACGATATTTTAGTCTCACATTTTGAACATACTGTTTTCATGATCCTGTCTAATAAATAAGGATGGTGGGTATTTTCAAGTACCGGGGAAATAGTGATTTTGAAGTGCAAATGAAAAATTTGTGACACTTAGATTTATATGTCTCTTATTTTAGTGTGTCACATGTTTTTACTCATAACCAGGCCATTTTACAACATTTTAGTCCCACATTTTGAATATACTTTTCACAGACTCTACATAATGAACAAGGATGATAGCTTGAAAGGTGACTTTGAAGTGTGATACATAAATCTGTGACACATAAATTTATGTGTCCCACATTTTAGTGTTTGACATACATTTACTGATAACTTTGCAATTTTTCAATATTTTAGTCCTAAATTTTGAATATCCTGCTTACATGGCCCTACCTCATGGATAAGGATGGAGGGGAATTTCAGGTGCAGGTCCAAAGGTTATTTTGAAGTGCAACACATAAATGTATGTGTCACACATTTTAGTGCCTCATTTACTTTTACTCATAACTTTGCAGTTTTACAATATTTTAGTCCCTAATTTTGAATATACTGTTTACATGACATTACCTCACCAACAAGAATGGTGGGAATGTTAAAGTACTGGTCTAAAGGTGATTTGAAAGTGAAACACATGCATTTGTGACAGATAAATTTTATGTGTCACGCATTTTGGTTTCCCACATACTGTAGGTTTAACTTGGCTGTTCCATAATATTTTAGTCACAAAGTTTGAATATGTTGCTTACATGGTGCCACCTCTTGAACAAAGATGGTGGAAAATATCAATTACAGGTTAAAAGGTGATTTTGAAGAGCAATACACAGATTTGTGACACACAAATATATGTGCTGCTCATTTTACTGTCTCATATACATGTACTCATAACTTAATCATTTTACAGTACTTTTGTCCCAAATTTTGAATATACTGTTTACATGACTCTACCTCATGAACAAGGATGGCAGAAATTTTCAAATAGAGGTCAAAATGTGATTTTGGAATGTGACAATTTCAAATCTTTATAACTTTGGTATGGACTAAATACTTTTTCACCAGACCAGTGAAAAGCATCACTCTGGCCCAATCCCTTTCTACTCTAAAAATTTTAGAGCAAAATTCCATACCATCTGGGCACTAGGTGATGACAAAAAAAAAAAAAAAAGCAGCACAAAAATGATTTTATTTTTACTTTTTTTTTGCTATCCAGATCTCTAAATCCACACATCTCACCAGAACAAAGTCTAGCAAATCAAGAGACCTTGTCCCCAAGACTGCACATAAAAAGTTTCAGGCAAATCCATTGAACGGCGACAAAGCTATTAAAGTGCAAAGTTAGGGGTTTAACATTAAACAGCCTGCTCAATCTTATAGTGGCACTACTGTGGCACTATATATCAGTAGCAGAATCACTGTAAAAAAGAGTATTTATTTCAGTAATCAAGTACATGCAGCTGTATATTAAGTCACCATATCTGTTCTCCAGCCGATGTCATTTGAACAAATGAATATTACCAGCAGAAAAAGGCTCACTGGTCAATCAAGTCTGCAGAGTCTCTAGTGGCAACTAAGGGATACACCCCCTAAACTGGTACCTCCCCCTTCTTGCTTACCCACTTTACCCTATCCCACCCTCTTCTGAAGCCATCCATCATCTCCAGGGTGACCACATCTTCAGGGAGCTCATTCTACCTTACAACCACTCTCTGTATGAAGAAATGCATCCTAAACCTATCTGGAACCTTTCACCACCCAGTTTAAAGCAATGCCCCCTCATAGATTAGCCACCACTAAGAGTGAAGAAGCCCTCATTGTTTATTCTGTTAATGCCTTTCAGGTAGTTTAAGGTCTCTACCATGTCCCCCCTTTCTCTCCTCTTCTCCAGGGAGTACATGCTGAGACCCTCCAGCCTCTCCTCATATGTCCTGCCCTGCTGACCCCTAGCCATTTTTGTCACCTGCCTCTGGACTGCATCTAACAGAGATATCACCAACATTATGAAATGTACTGTATATTGTATTTTTAAGTAGACATGTACAAGTTGCCCATAAACTGTTCCTGAATTAATCTAATTTGGCATTTTATTGTGCTCCCAGTGGTATGGAGGTGGGGAGGGACTATGCCTCTTCAGAGGTAACTGCATTTTGTTACAAGAGCATGAAAAGAAAAGGGGACCACCTCTGTGTCGAGGCTGTCATTCCCACTCTCGATAAATCTGGCCTGAACTATAGATCCTACTTAAGTATGTAATACATTTGTTTAAATGACAAGGCTGGCATGGTAAGCTGTATTATGTTGTACAGCACAGCATCAAATGGACAATTTTATCATCTGACAACATGAAGGCAGCAATCTATGTCACACCTGGATGTGATCATGATCTTTTTTATGCTGTATGCAAATTCAGCATGCGGTATGCTACTGCAATGTGGAGTCTTTGTAAATGAGTCTCTGACTCAAAGGTCGAAATTCTGAAATGTTCAATAAGTAAATAAATAAAATTGCTCATTATCCTCTAACTGGTAGGAGGTTCTTTTTTCCTGTTTTGATTCTACCCTTTTTTTCTCTTTTTGATTTTAGACAATTAAAATAGATCCTTTTGAATATAATTGTAGCTGGGTTTTTAGCAAAACTCTATCATTTTAAATGCCAACTGTTTGACATTACCATTTGATCGATCTAGGGAAGCATGCAGTAGGTACTTCTCTCTTATCCTTTGGGGGCTCTGAGGACAAAATGTTGCTGTATCAAGTCCACAAAAATCTTAGTTTCAATGTGGCAATTTACAAGAAAAATGAAATGAAATGTAGGACCATAAAAATGAATTACAACATTAAATATACAATAGAGATCAGCATAGATGTGAATGGGAGTGTTTCAGGAATTGTGTGAATTTTGTAACACAGTGTTTCTGGATTTGGTTTAATCTGTTAATGAAGTATGAGAGACATGTTTCCATTCACAGTGTAATTTTGTTTTATGTTACATGTAAAGGAGGGTATCAAGGCCACAGAAATACAAGGTCACAGCGGGAAGAAGGAGGGGCTGGAGGTTCTTTGGTTGGCTTGCAGATGGGGTCAGGAGCCCTTATATGCAAAGGAGTGGTCTACAGGACACCAGCACAGAGGGAGGATATGAACAGGGTTTTGGGGAAGGCCTAAGCAAAATAACAAGCAAAGGGGAAGTAATAATTTTGAGTGACTTTAATCTACCAGATGTGGGCTGGAACATCCAGGCCATAGCTACAACTAGGTAAAGGGTCATCCTAGAATCCCTGCAAGGGGCATTTCTCATGAAGTTGTTAACAGATCCCATAAGGGATAGGGCAGTGAAGGATCTGGTACTCATGAACAGGGGCAGCATTGCAGACATTATAGTGGATAGTCCCCTGGGTTCACGTGATCATCGTACAGTGTGATTTGACAAACGGCTTGGGCAGGATAAAAAATACACTAGGATGAGAGTCCTGGACTTCTGAAGAGCAGATTTTAAAGAAATGGGAGATTGCCTCAGGAAATACATTGAAGAGATGGGGTAGCAGGGAGAGTGGAGGCACACTAGAATAGAATAAAGAAGGGAATAACAATGGCAATTCATGTCAAGGCAATGATCAAGGGTAAGAGCAGAAAGAGGCCACTGTAGTTCTCTAAGGTGGTGGCTAAGGCAGTAAAGGAGAAAAAAACAGCATTTGGGAAATACAAGGAGACTGAAACAGAGGCAGACAGGGAGGTATTTTTAGTGAAACAAAGGGAGGCAGGAAGGAGGGCAAGGGAAGCTTAAACTGAGAGAAGGATCACCCAGGAGGTCAAAAATGGGGACAAAACTTTCTACAGGTACAGGAGAAAAAGAGGAAGGCAAGAGGTGGTACAGTGAAGATGGGGGGGAGGTCAAAGGAAGACCAATAAAAGCTAACATTTTTAACAAATGCTTCTGCTCAGTCTTCACAGTAGAAGGGGTTGGGCCGTCATGCATTAAAAGATACCATGGGGAGGAGGGAGTGGACACATATCTGTTTATGGAAGGGAGAGTCCACTGGTGGTGGTTAGTCCTGGAGGAAAACAAGGTGATGAGGATGGACAAGATTCACCCAAGGGTACTTAAGGAACCGAACATGGAGCTAGTCGCCCCTCTGGCAACACTATTTAACACCTCACTGGAGCTGAAGGTGGTTCCAGAGGAATGTAAAAGTGCTGATGTGGTCCATCTGCACAAGAGTGGCAGCAGGGAGGAGGCCAGTAATTACATGTCAGTTTCACATCAGTGGTGGGGAAGTTAGTGGAATCTCTGCTGAAGGAGAGACTGATGGAGTACCTGAAGACACATGGGCTGAAGGATCACTGGCAGCATGGCTTCACAGGGGGGAGGTCATGTCAAAACATCCCATAGATTGCTTTGACTGGGTAACAAGAGAGGTGGATCAGGGGAGGGCAGTGGATGTGGCCTATCTGGACTTCAGTAAGGCTTTTGACATTGTTCTATACAGGAGGCTGATAAAGGAACTTAACAGCCTGAGGGTGGGTGAGAAGGTGATGTGCTGGGTATCAAACTGGTTGAAAGATAGAGATTTCAAACTTGCAAAGACCAGCACTGCTCTGAGGAACTTAACCAAAAACACAGCTTTATTAATTAATAAAACGTCACACCATGAGCAGCCATGCAATCATAACATCCTCAAAGATAGAGAGCAGAGGGTGGTGGTACAGTAAATGGCAGTCACAGGAGTACCACAGGATTGGTACTGGGCCCTGTCCTCTTCAGTGTCTTTATAAGTGATATTGCAGAGGAACTGGAGGGGAAGGTGAGTCTCTTTGTGGATGACACAAAAATCTGCAACAAGGAGGACACCCAGGAGGGGATTGAGAGAATGCAAAAAGAGATGTGGAAACTAGAGGACTGGAATAATGAGTGGTAGCTGGATTTTAATGCCAAAAAGTGCAAAGTCATGCACCTGGGGCAGGGAAACCCGGGGGATGTGTATAAGATGGAGGGGGAGGTTCTTAGAGTTATCAAGCAAGAAAGGGACATTGGGATGATCATATCTGATTACCTCAAGGTGGCAAGGCAGTGCAACAGGGCAGCAGACAAGCCAAGGAGATAGTGTTGCCCCGGTATCACTCACTTGTGAGACCACACCTGGAGTACTGTGTCCAGTTCTGGAGGCCACACCTCCAAAGGACATCGACAGGGTGGAAGTGGTCCAGAGGAGGGCTACTAACATGTTGTGGGTGTTGTATGAAAAACCACACAAGGAAAGGCTGTGGGAGCTCAACATTTACTCCCTACAGGAGAGGAGAGTGAGAAGGGACATGATTGAGACCTATAAGTACCTCATGGGGTGACCAAGGTGCAGGAGGGGAAGTCCCTTAAATAGGAAGATGAGCACCAGAACGTGGGGGCATGCCATGAAGCTTGGGGGGAGGTAGTTTAAGAGGGATGTGAGGAAATGCTTCTTCACAGAAAGGGTGGTGGATAACTGGAACACCTGCCAGAGGAGGTTGTGGGGGCGAAGATAGAGGGGAGCTTCAAGCATGTGTGGGATAGGCACATAGGTATAATAAACAGAGCTAAGAGAGGAGGAAAGGACACCTGTGATCAAATATAGTCTGGGATGTAGTGTTAGGCAGGGAAAAATGGCAGACTAGATGGGCCTACTGGTCCTTTTCTGACAACACATTCTTATGTTTCCATGTTTCTGTAAGTATTTTGTTTTTTCCCCCAGGATGAATGACCACACATTTCACATCTGCTGCCTCATTAGATTGCCATGTTTTGGGGAAATCCTTGCGGTTAGTCCCTGCAGGGAGAGCCTCAATGAGCCATACAGATCCTGTTAATTCTTCTGTTGGCCAACCTGAACAGGAAGGGAAGGCTTTGGGCAGTTTAAAGCTTAGCTGTGTCAAAGTCCCACCTTCCCACTCATTCAATTTAGGGAGCTTCTCATGTTTAGTGACAGCTGCTGCTGTCACATAGGATCAGCATGTTTTGGGGAAATACTGTGGGCCATTCAGGGTGGGGGGGGAGCCTTGCTCTGGCTCATGGACCCCTTGGTGCTGCTGGTAGTAAAATGTGAACCAGGAGGGAAGGCTTTAAGAAAATCTATGCCCAGTTGTTGAAATGTTATGCCTTCCTTCCCCTTATTCAATCAGGGACTCTGCTTTTGATGAGTGACCACTCCTGCTGACACAACAGATCAGCTAGATCCTGGGAGAAAGCCTGTGCTGGGAGAGCTGTGATAAGGCTCATAGACCCCTTTGATGCTGCTGGTGACCAAATGTGGACTAGGAGAGCAGGCTTTGTAAGCAATAATACCCAACGAGGTGGGTAATATTAGGGAATACTGGACCACCCAGGGGTGTAACGAGGCCCGACGCCCCAGCACCACCACCACCACCCACACTGGAATAGGGCATCTCTTTTATTTTTTAAAATCAATTTATTCATGCAACCATTGTATCTTTATATACCGTGCGGTTTGATAGTGGCTGCAGCATCAGACCTGGAAAAAGCTTCCGAGTAGGGTCAGTCAAAGCCACGGTGGTGATTTATTCAGACCAAGAATAACTTGGATGTGACAGCTTTTTAATGCCCCTGCTATTAAAGTTAATGTTTTTTTACACAGTTTCTGGTCACCACGGAGCATGCAGGGATGTAGCTCGAGCTGTCAGGAAAAAGTAAAGCTGCTGAAAAAGATCAGTAAAAAAAGGAACGCTGTATTTTAGAGTTTTTGCTTCTCACTACCAAGTAGAATACGAATACCTACCCCAGAGTTGTTTTCACTCCCCCTCCATTTTATTGGGATGACGATCGCAAAAGGATGGAAAGTTTGTAAACAAGGTACCTGCTTGCTGTCAGTTGTCTTCTCCCTCCCTACCCCGGAGTTTCTGATAGTGTTCCAGGTCAGTGTTTCTTTTTCTTTTCCTTTTCCCCCATTACATAGTTTCCCTGCCATTTGCCAACTGCCATTACTACAGTTATTTGTCCATGAGTGGGTGGGGAGGAGGACAAAAGCACTCATTCACAACGCCAAATTAAAATAATGTGGCAGGACTTTTTTTTAATATTCACATGCACAGTAGTTTTTTTTATATCAGCTGGTAATCAGTTGCAGGGTCAGTGGCTCAGCAGGTTGCACACTTGCCTCTGAAGCTGGAAGATCAGAAGGCTGTGGGTTCTATTCCCACACCAGGCACTTGGGTTAAATCTCAATACTGACGCTGTGGTACAGCATGAGAGTGGGGGGGTGCTGCACTCCTGAGGTGCCATCCTTCGGATGAGATATTAAACCAATGTCCTATCTGCCTGTTCTGGTGGTAGTTCAGGTGGATGTTAAAGATCCCATGGCACTTCTTGAAAAAGAGTAGTGAATTTTTGTTGTGTACAACAGATAAACAATACAATACACAAATCATAACATAACATAACAGGTAATATATACAAGTAAATGAAGCGATATACTGACTGTAATCATATTCATAAAGAAAAAAATAAGTGGCCACTCTCAGTCTCAATCAATCAATTTCAGTTTATTGTTCAGTCATAGACCTTTACAAAATTTATAAAAACAAGTAAAATCTTACATTTCCATAATACAGCTTAAAAATTGCACTCATAGTATTTATGTTCTTTGGTTATACATACAATAGTAAAACACTTGTTAACATTACATTGTATTAGAAAATTCCAGTCTAACATTTGGTCCCTTCTAGTAGTTTTCATTCGCTTAAATTATGTTTAATCCTGATTTTCTGAATGGCACTCAAATATGCAGCTACATTCTTAATAATAAACTCATCCTCTGAAGTGAATATAATAGTCAGTAGTATCTCATAGTTTGTGGATTGAATCGATCTTATCATGGGAATTATCCATTTTTTCCCTTGGAGATTTATATCATTTGCAGAAAAAAATGACATGAAGTAAATTTTCCAATTGCAATTTATCACAATTACAGTAACTAGCCATTAAATCCTTATCCTTATTGTATCTCGCCAATAAAACGTTGCTGTTAAATAATTCCATCCTATATTTGGCATATAATATTCTTTTCTTATTATCTGTTAAAACATCCAAGTAATGTCTGTAATAATGGAATGCATCATTGCGTACTAACCAATTCACAATATTCAGATTCTTTATATAACATAGATCTTTTTCTTTTTGGAGTTCCAAAATCCTTTGAGTAACATATTTTTGATACTTAGGACTAATAGCCATTCATTGCTCATTCAGCTTAACCAGATAACCCAACCCATTTTCTTTTAGAATATTATGTACTTTTCTCAACCAACCAGATGGATTTAGTCCTTCAAATAGCCACCTTTGTTTCTGTAGTAAACATAAGTAAGGCAAACAATATTTTTCCATTTGTAAGACTTTAATCCAATAGTTGGTTTTCCTTGACAGGACTAAAGCTGCAGTACTTGTAAGACCAAGTTCACCTCTAATCAATTGAGCTGGAACTGATTGACCCAGATCTAGGCTTGATCTAAATAACTTAATTAGTGAAATTTCCAGAGTTTCTATTGTCTTAGACTTCCAAATCTCAGACCCATATACAAATTGTGTATTATATTTTGCTTTGGTGGCCAGAATAAGAGGTTTTAATGAACACCCCCCATATTTTTTATTAAAAAGATTTAGAGAATTAGCGGACTGCTTTAACTTTGTTTTTAAAGTATTGAAATGTTTAGACCAACTTCCCAGTTGAGAAAAAGTAAGGCCTAAATAATTATAGAATTGTATAGTTTTAATCCTTAAATACCCTGAAGACCATAGCTTTTTTAGTTGTTTGTGTAGTCCCATTACCATTATCTGGCTTTTATTTTCATTGATTTTTAAGTTGAACTCATTGGCATAGTTCAACAGCATTTTCAACTTATTTTGGAGCCCCAATTGAGTCAGGGAAATTAAAACTAAATCATCAGCGTATGCCAGGACTGGACAGTACTCCTTTACTATTTTAGGGGAGTCTGTGTCAGATTCCTTAAGGTAGATTAGTAGTCTATTATATATATATACACAAAATAATGTCGGAGCCAGTATGCAGCCTTGTCTCACCCCACAATTAGTAGAAAATTTCTTGGAGGGTTCTGATTCAGTAGATATTCTTAATTGTGCCCAAATGTTGGTATATAATTCTCTAATAATACCTATCAGATGAGAGGGAAAACCCAGTCCTTCATGGTTTCCAATAATTTCTGCCTTGAGATCCTATCAAAGGCAGTGCTAAAATCTATAAAGGCTAAATAGAGCTTTTGCTTCCTAAGTTTAACGTATTTCTCAAACTGATGATTAAGAATATAGCAGTTGTCAATAGTGCTATAACCACCCCTAAATCCTGCTTGAAATTCAGACAGTCCACCTAGATCTTGTAGTTGATCTCTTAATCTTACAAGAATAATTTTAGCAAAAATGTTGCCTATAGTATCCAGTAAGGATATAGGTCTATACATAGCTGGATTTTCTCTATCTCCCTTTTTGAAAACAGATATGATCGTAGCTCCTTTCCAAGAATCCAGAAATTTCAAGTTTTTACAGCAGGCATTAAAGAACTTGGTCAATATACATGACCAGACCAAGGGGATGTGCCACTTTCAGTCATATCCCTTATCTGTCCCTCTCACTCCTACTCACCCTATAATAGTGTGTCTTGATCATATACTATCCTCATGCTTATAAGCAATCTACTGGCTATTTTACAATTAATACATACAAATCAGCATAGAAATACACATTTTGTTGTGAGTCCTAGATCTGTCTTCCTCTTGCTAAGATTGAAATATATGCATCACTCCTTTCTACCTCTTTTTCCATAAGGCCACATAGGTAGGGTAGATTTGTCATGCAAACTTTGTGTTTTCATTTCCTTTTTAATTTCCACCTGTTGGAGTACATATTTACACCTTGTTTGCCACAAAAAAAATAACTTCACATGTGTAAAAATAAGTCTCAAAGTTTCTTACTCTATGCCTTTTATAGATTCCACACATCCTGTCACTATATTATCATATGTCAACCTACTCCACATTCTTCCATCTCACAGCTACAAGTTTCCAAAATTGTGAGATACAGGAGCAATCAATTAGAAAATGCTGTAATGATTCTTCCTGCTGACTACATTGTGACATTGGACAAATCCTTTCATACTGTCTCATGTGTTTATAATTACCCTTGACTCCTAAGCGACCATGGCAACACAGCCATACTACATCCCACATTCTGGGGGGTGCCCTCTTGTCTATCAGATATCTCTCTATGTTTCTATGTTTAGTGGGCAGAACTCCTTTATACTGTATGGGGCTAGTATATGCATGTTCCTGTATTGTATTGTATAAAGTATATCTGTTTTGTACTGATACTTAGGAAATTGTCAGTTTCCATTGTTTTATTTTGGAGAGCACTGATAATATGTATTCAGGAAGATATGATTGTTTCTTTAAGCCTTGATTTGATCGAGTCCATGTAGTGATCAAGGGGTGTAACCATATGGAAATATTTTTTTTCCAATCATGTTTTCCTGGAGCATTGTATCTCATTACATTACACTGGAAAATATACAAAAAAATTGCTTACTGGGTTTAAGAGGCATAGGCCTCCATCCTTGAATGTTCTGTATAACACATTTCTTTTAATGGGGTTGAGTCAGCTCCCCCAGATCATTTGAAAAACTAGACTAAGCAGTCAGTCAACTAAGTTACTTGGTGGGGGGTGTATCATACTAAGATATGTGAATATGGGTAATAAAAATGTTTTGACCAATAGCACTTTTTTTTTCTTTGTTTGCTGCCATGACTTCCATCTCTGAACCTTTTCAGAGCATTTTACTTGCTTTACTATTCCAATTGTTCTGAGCAACATTTTCTTTACCATAAGTGATTCCTAATATGCTTATTTTATCATCTGAAGTTTTAGTCCTTGTATGTCTGGTACTTTTTCAGTATTTTCACTTAAAATATATCATCTACTTATCCCAGAATTTATGCAGATGCCTACTTGCTTTGGAAATTGCTTGATTTTTCCTAAAGCTTCCTCTGCTGCTCTTTTATGTGATACTGAGAGATAAATATCATCTGTGTATGCTGTTATTTTATTTATGTTTCCTATCCCTGGAATCTGTATGCTGGCAATAGTCCTTTCTTGTTGAATTATTTTGAGCAAGGGGTCAATACAAAATACATATAATAATGGGCTCATAGGGCACCTCTGTGGTATGCCTCTATTAATTTCAGTCATTGGTCCCACAAAGCCATTCACTAAAGGTTTTGCTTTCACAGTGTATATATTCATAATCCATTTGTGAAAAGGTCAGGAATTCCATAAGTCTGCAGTACCATTTCTAAATATGTGTGAGGTATTTTATCAAATGCTTGTTCCTGGTCCAAGCTTAATAAATATCCATCTATTTTAGCTTATGCTCCTAATTCAGTTAATTCCCTGACAGTTAATAAATTATCTTGAATATTTCTCCATTGTACTGTGCATGTTTGTCCTATATCTATTATATAGGGTGCTATTTTTGCTAATCTGCCATTTAATATTTTCATAAGAATTTTCATATCAGTATTCATCATACTGAGTGGCCTCTAGTTACTTAAATCTTTTCTATCATTTTATTTTGTGTTTAAAAATTTGGATGGACAGTCCCAATTGTGGTACCATATGGCCTGTTTCCAACATATAGTTAAAGATTACTGGTAATATTGCCACTAGATCTGACACTAGTACTTAATAAAATTCAGATGGCAAGCCATCTGGTCCTGGAGCAGTATTATTTTGCAGGGTTTTAATTGTCCCTTCTACTTCTTGTGCCATTATAGGGGCATTTAGCTGTTGCTCCAGGTCTTTAGGTATTTTTGGTATGTTCATATCCTGTAATGCATCCTTATAAGTTTCCTCTGGAGTGTCAGCCTCTTTATAGATTGTCATCATATGCTGATTAACCACTGTCATAATATCATTTTTTGAAATCACTTCTCTACCTCCTTGTGTATAACATGCAACTATAACTCTTTGGTCCCTTCTTTTTTTACAGCTCTCATACATGTCTCCCACCCCAGTTTTACCAGGTGTGGCAATCCTGTGTTCATGTAGGAGTGAGATTGCTCTAGAGTACTGTATTTTTCCATTTCCACTTTAATGACATGTATTTGTGGTGCATAATCTTCGAATTCATTGTTTACCAAGCTCAACATTTTATGGTATTGTGCTGTTAAAGTGAGATGGTAAAGGGGAATACAGATGAATGCCAACTGACTTTGAACCAGATTAAGCTATTGGTGGTATTTTAGTGAATATATATTTAGTACCCTCCATACTAGAGTTTTGTAATTAAAATCCAACAGCAGTGCCCTCCCAGGGACAATATCCACCAGCCTCATTATGGTAAAATCATAACCTGTAAATAATACCCCTACCCCTCCACAATGGTCAGTACCAAATGAATAATAAGAAGGTCCCCAACACCATAATCTTGAGGCTGTATTAATTGCTTCATTAGTATGAAGCTTCGTATCCTGCAGGAGACATGTATCCAGTTTTTGATCTTTTATAATGGAAAATGTTACTACCTTCCTTCTATTGTTTTTAATGCTATTACCATTTAATGTTGCCAATGTAAGTAGATGAAGAGTTTCCATGAGAATCTATCAAAAAAAGAGAAAAATAAACTGAAGTGTTCAACATCACCTGTTAATATTTTTTTTTAGTTGGCCACTACACCATGGTCTAGGCCCCAATTGTTTCTGTTTGTTCGGGCTTCCTGAACCTTTAAAGTCAATTGTTCATCTTCTTAGTCCAATGTTAGACCAGGTTGTGATGAAATGATGGGAGACATTTCTGAGTCTTCCTCCTGGTCAGTGTCCTGAGCTTGTAAAACCTCATACTTATTTCCTGCAGGTAATTCTCTCTGAGATACAGTTGTTTTGGATATTTTAGCTACTGGGTTATTGTTCTTTGGAGTTCTTTTTTGTGAGGTTACCATTGTCATTTCAGGTGGGGGCATACTTATCATTTCTTCTACATTCTGTGTCAGATTTCCAGTATCTGGCACACTCTGCCCTTCTTCCTGTTCTATGTGTTTTTCCTGTGTGGCCTTGGTAGTCGCAGTACTCTCCGTAGGCACAGTCTCATTCTGTCTCGGAGGGGTAGATCTCTGCACTGTTACAACAGGTTGTTGTGGTAATACCACATTTTCAGTGCTTTCTTGTGCTTCTCTAGCTTTCCTCTGTTTCTCAGTGCTAGTTTTTGGGGCATTTGTTAGGATGATATCTTGGTCTGCCCTGTCTTGCCTATTATGAGTAGCCCATTGACATGTACGATACACATGCCCCATTTCTTCACACAAATTGCACTTCATTTGATTTATACAGTTTGCACTGTGATGTCCATATTCAAGGCATAGGTTACACTGCACTTTATCACAAACATTGCTGAGGTGCATCAGGGACCCACACTTAAAACATGTCTTTGGCTGTTCCTGATAAAAACAGTGCCCCCTGTCTTTTCCTAAAAAAAGAGAGTTAGGTAAATGTTGAATTCCAGTTGTTGTGGATCTGAGTTTTACCATGTACATATTTCCACACCCCCTGTCCATATATGCTCTTCATCAAGGATAGGTTGTGGTTGGCCCAAAATATTACATTTTGGGGACAGCCAGTGTGTTATGTCATGCACACTGACTCCTTCGTTATGAAATACGTTGGTCATTTGTTTAATAGCTGTTTTTGTCAAAGGTATTGCTTTAAAGGGTAATCATAGTGCAGTGTATCAATTTCTCATAGGAACTCCAAAATCTGTCCAGTCCTATAGGAGTCTTAAAGCTGACATCAAAAATGTTGTCCCCGGCAGCATGAATTTAAGCATATATCTTAGAACAAAATCTCACAGATTCCTTTATTAAAGTCCGGCCCACATTTATACAATCAGGGTGTGTTTCTAGGCCCCCCTGATATTGTAAACATACTGTATTCTCTCTTTGAGCTGGCATGCTGTTTTTAAAGACCCTGGGCTGGATTCACAAAGCTTTCTGAAGGTGCAAAACCTTCCCTAAGTCCCCAAAACTGCCGTAGCTATGGAAACAAAGAGGAATTTGCACTGAGTGCTATTCACAAAACCCTCTGCAGCTGCGGAAAACAACGCTAAGGACTGTGGAAAAAAGTGCAGCTGCAGAAGTCCATGAGGAAAAAAATGTGTGAGATAAGTAAGGCACAGCCCCTGAAAAGCTATTCACAACCAGTTTTTTCCGCAGTTGCGGAAAAAATGTTACACACAGTGGAATGAGGTGTAACTCTCCCTCAGCAAACTGCAGTAGCGCCCCAGTAATTGGAATCAATTAAGGTGGAGCTGAGGCACAGGTAATAGCATCACAGATAGTATAAAAGTGGCTGCTGTAACAGCAACAAAAGCACACGTTGCCATGATATGGCAACAGGCAACAACCACCAGACACAGTGCAGTCCATGACGGAGCCCCACAGGCAGTAGAGCCTGGCCAGCCTGCAGTGAGTGCTACTCCTGCAGGCAACAGGAACACCCCAGGGAGGGAGGACCCGTAGTGACAGTTGGCCACTGTGGTGCCATGGTATTGATGGTACCTGTGGTGCTGCAGAGGTCCCAGTTGAGGGACTGGTTGCTGGTCTCTTTGTGGATGTTTTCAGCTTCATTCTATGGCAGCCCTGTTAAAGTCTGCTGTTCCAGCTAATTAGGTTCACTGTTGCTGTGCCTCCTAAGCTATTTCTGCAGCTACAGATCCGCAGTTGCGGATTTTTAGCACGTGCGCAATTTCCGCAGCTGCTGAATTTCTGCGGTTGTGGGGCTTTTACGAAATTCCGCACCTGCTCAAAATTTCTTTATGAATATCATGCAACTGCATTTCCACAGTGGTGCAGGCCTTTTTCCCGCAGCTGCAGGATTTTTGGCTTTCTTTGTGAATCCTGCCCTCTGTCTCTTTCTCGAAAACCAGCCCGAAGTTGAGAAGCTCTTCTGCCTGGATGAGCCTCTTCCTCTTGTTCATTTTCTTGATCAACTCTGTCTCCCCATGAAGTATTAGGGCCTTCATCCCCCACAGGGCATTTCTATTTATATTTCCTTCCGCTGGTGTATTATATAGCTTGCATATGTCTGGGGGCTATATCTAACATCTTCGGCATGCAAATCTGTGTCAAAGTTATCTGCAGATACTGACTGTTCAAGCCGGGCCCACCGGTGCAGCGGTTGTATTTCCGCTTGCGATGCCAGTGATCCAGGTTTGGGAATGGACTTGGGTCGCTGGAGGGCTGGCCGGGGGGAGAAGGATTGAGCATCCCTCAGACAGCTCTCCTTCTCCAGGGGGAAGGGTGGCTTCGTGATCAGTGCAACAGCGGCACCTGGCGGAGGCTGGGGTTACCGCACCGTACTGACGCAGGATACTTCTCAGGGGTGGGGCAGATGCTGTTCATCATTGCACATCCCTGCCCCTGCACACATGGGGAAGAAAAAAATTCTGCAAGGGGAACGTCTCTATGAAGCCTTACCTCCGGCTTCAAATTAGCCTTCCAAGGCTCACTCCTCCACTAGATAGATATTGGAGTTGTGGTACCCATAGCCAGGAGTGGGTGCCACTATCCTGCCCTCTGAGGGGTAAGCCAGGGGTTCTGAGGAGGGCATCAGAGCCGTTGATGGGAGGTGGGAGTCGGAGGTCCGTGACCAATGTGGATGTTGGCGCCCCCACGACAAAAAGCATACTAAATAAAAAAAAAATAAAAAAAAAGATGCTGACTGTTCATTTTCACTTTCCCCTAGCTGTATTTGTGCAGTACTTGGTCATGGGGGTGTACCTGGTATTGAGGCAGCCGCTTCATCTGCAACCCATATTCCAGATTAATTTAATTTCCATCCTGCCCCGAAAGTGTTTTTCTACTGACCAAGATACATTATTTTCATTTGGTTTTGAAGTCTGGCTGCTCCGCCTACCAACTCTGAGCCCTTGGACAGACTGAGACATTTCCTATGCATTTTGTATGCCATTTACTGTTTCAATTTGTTTACTCATTGCAATTATATTTGGTGCTCCATTTTTATCAGCACTTTACTTTGCTTCTCCTGGCATGGGCATTGGCTGGATTTTCGGCCTCTGTGATGCAACTGCATCACACTCCAACACTCTGACAGTGCTGTCAGCTGCACCTTCTAACAACACTGCAGCGATTCCCTCGGTCTGGACATCCTTCCATTCTAGCAACTTTTGGGTGGAAAATCTTCTTTTTGCAGCACATTTAAGAGCCTTTTTTGCTATTGAGAGGTGAGCGGTTTTAAAAAGGCCTTTTCACTAGCGAGTCCTCCGACTCCTGTCTACTCTCAATATTTTCCATTTCAACCTCTTCAGAACCTTCAAGGTGTATCCATTTGCATTATCTCCATTGCTGGACCTACAGGGGTGGAGATCTGTTCCCCAGCTAGTACACCAGCCATCTCCTAACCAACCAGACGTATGTCTGCCATGACAGGCAAGACTGTTGCAGTGCCCCCTACCAAAAGTAGGGGAATTTTTTATTATAATAGCATCAAAAACAAATAATTTTAAACAGTGTTGAGTCACACAAAACAATATATAAGCCATAGGCCAAGAAAAATTCAAATAAATACAAACAATGTTAAATCACACAAAGATTATTCAAATCATAACAAAATTAAATAAATATTGCATTCATACATTTTCTAACAAACTTCCTTGTGATCACTTAGCTAACCTCTCAGTTTAGTCCTCCAGGATCCAGGCACATGAGGTCCAATATTTATTGAATTGTGGTCTGGGCATCTTTCCTTGTTCAGAGGTATCGGTAGCCCTTAGTTCTAGTAAAATTTGCTTAATCACTTGTACCCCTGTAAATACCTTCTGTTGCAGTAGACGGGCACATCTAGCTTGCCATAGATAATATCTGCAAAGCACAAATATAAGCCTTAAAGTGCTGGCATGGTATCGAAACATTGTAGGTGGGAAAATACCATAAACTAATATCTCATAAGAAACATAAGTAATCTGTTTGTCTTTCCATTTATAGAGGAACATAGTCCAAAATTGTACACTAAATGGACATTCTAAGTAAAAATGCTGCATTGTTTCCAACTGGTTTGGGCAGGTTTCCCTAAAACAATTTCTTTCCTCTATGGATTTATGTTTGAAGTTACTCTGTACTCCGAGCCTTCTATGGCATGATAACCCAGTAGTGTCCCAAAGTTTTTTGTGGAGCCTAGTGTCAGTAAGTTGTGTAAATACTCCTGTGTTGTCTACTGCGAAGCCTCGAGAGGCCAGCAAAACTGGTGATTCTGAATAACTGTTAGGGAGAATGCAGAAATAAAGTTGCCTGAAGTTGTGTCTGAATAGTATTACTATCCAGTTTCCATTGTCTGATTTTAAGCATAGTGGGAACTAGAAATTTTGGTGGCTTTCATTTCCAAAAATGTCTTGGCATCTTATCAGGGATTCTAAGCCACTTCTTACAGAAAGGAGAGAGCAGAGCCACTAACAAGATGATCCGTTGGGAAGGGGAAGGATGTAATAAAAATGGAATACAAAGCTTGAGGAAAAAGTCAATGAAAAAAGACTATGGGGTGAATCATCCGCACTCCTCCAAAACAGTAGTCTTGATATGTATCATTTTGTTTTACCGGGTTCAACCGGCTTCCCCAGAATCCTTGAAAGAATACATTATTAAGTCTAGCTTCTAGTTTATCCGGTAGAGGGTACACTGAAGCTGTGTGTAAAAACAGAGGGAGTATTAAAGTTTTCAGTAGTAAAACCTGTTTTCTCTTAGCAATGGTTCATCCTTTCCATGATGACACCACCCTGTCCACTTTATCCAAAGACAAAGTCCAATTAAATTCTGAATCATCTGTGCTACCAAAACAGAGACCCAATATTTTAATTGGATTCAAAGTGACTGGAATATTAGCTATGGATGAAGGAGCCTGGGGACTAGTTAAATTGGGGACATATTTTGCTGTGCTTCTGTGATAGTTCAATTTAGAGCCTGAATATTTCTCAAATTCTGTGACTGTAAAAATAACTTCTGGAGGGTTTAATAGAGGAGTGGTGCAGATGCATAAATCATCTGCTTAAGCTAAAATGACAGGATCAAACCCCTTCAGTAGTAGTCTTGGGATGTGAGAGTGGTAGGACAGTCTTCTTAGAAAGGGGTCAATTTGAAATGCATAGAGAAGGGGGCTCAGAGGGCATCCCTGCCTAACACCTTTCCTTCCTAAAAAGACATCTCCGGAAGAATTAATAATAAAAGGAGTGATTCAGGCTGTACTATACAAAAGTTTTAACCATGAAATACATTTTCTAGGCATATAATAATGTTGTAATACTTGAAATAGATAATTATGGGACACACGATCAAAAGCTTTTTCCTGACCAAGGGAGAGAAAAGCGCTTGGGTTTCTGGAGAGCATGAGTGTATTATATCTCAAAACAGAGAAAGGGTGTGTATCATAGACCTGTTTGGAATAGCACAAGTCTGTTCTATAGAGATTACTTGAGTTGCAATAGGTAGAATTCTATTTAATAATATTGTAGTAAATATTTTATAGTCCACATTCAAAAGACTGAGTGGCCTCCGATTTTTTGCATCTGACCTATCTCCTTTTTTAAATAGTAGTATCATTATGGCATCTGAAATTTTTTTAGGGATGGAGCAGGTGTCTATTAAACTGTTGAACACACAAGTCCGTATTGGGCCAAAAATATTTATAAATGTTAGATGTAATTCGGCAGCCAGACCATCAGCACCTGCAGAGGTACTTTTTCTCTGTTTTTTAATAGCCTGAATTGATTTCTCTACTGTTATGGGGGCAATCAGAGCCTGTAATTGTTCTTCAGGGATGCTTGGAATATCTAATCCAGTGAGACAGTGAGGGAACATGCTGATTTGTGAGTGCAGAGCCAAACATTCCTTCCAGGTGAGACTGAATGACCCACTTTATACGATGAAGAGAGGAGTATTCATCACCAGCATCTGGGTCTTTTATCTGCTCAATAAATGTAGCAGAAACTCTGTCCGATCAATTTTTAAAAATATCTAAGGATGGTTTTGTCATTTGGTTTCCACACTGCGCTTCTAGTTTTAGTGAAAATGCTCTGCTATATTGGTGTATAGCCATTTTGGATTTGAGTTTCTCTATCTGTTGAGAGTAAATTAGTTTTGTCTGATATGCCAGTGACAGTGTGTTCAACAGTTGCTGTCATAATTGGGTATGTTTGAAGTAAGCGGTCAATTATTTATGTTTTGCAGTCCTTATAAAGAAACCTTAAAGTTCTATTTTGGTGTCCTCCCACCAAGCTATGGGAGAGTGGAAGGCATCGATATTAGAAACTCTTGCTTGTAATAAATTCGCACATTTTCCAGAAATTATGTCATCTAATAGTAATGAGCTATTTAGATTCCCTCTAGATTTAGGGATGTATGGTAAGGGACCTCCTGTGGGTGCACATACTAGGGATACAGCCAAGTGGTTGGATGCTTTGCAGGGGATCACTGCCGCTTGATAAACTTTTATATTTTTGGAAATAAAGCTAAAATCTATGCATGTAGCATACATACCTCTGTAATATGTCTTAGCACCTATAGAATGTATGGCTCGATACCCATCCACCAGTTTGGCTGTCTGAATTAGTTATATTAAGGTAGCTGTGTCTCCAACTGTTTTATGAGCATTACTTCCCCTGTCTGTGGCTGTGAGTCTGCAGTTAAAATCTCCACCGAAATAAACATACCTAGTTGTAAATAAAAAGGGTTGAATCTTAAGAAAAAGTGAGGATTTTGCTGCAATACTCTGTGGAGCATATATGTTACTTAATTGGAATTCAAGAGACCCATATGTACCATCCACCAATAATGCCCTCCCCGGAAAAATAACTATAACTTTAGAAATTTATCTCCTTGCGACCAAAAGGAAGGACCAGATCTCCATTTACTCTTTACTTGAGCCAGTTTGTTCCTGGATTTAATTTGAGTATCTTGCAAAAAGTAAAATTCATATTGCATAGATTGCAAAAAGGCAAATATAATGAGTTGCTTCCTAAATGTTTTAATGCTACATACATTCAGTGTGCAGCATCTTAACTGAAAATAATTAGCCATTTTACTTAATTATAAGAAAGAGGGATGGACTTTAGTTATTTATTTTACCTGAATGGGACCCCTGTGTTTACCATGTGATTCATCCATTCAGGTGTTGTGTCACTTGGTGTTGTCCCCCTGAATTCCCTCCCCCCCCCACTAGATTCAGAGGAAAATTCCATCTTTGAGGAAAAAGCAGTTGAAGAGTCAGAATCTGCATCTTTCCATTCAGTATCTCCCCACTGTCTTCTTTTCACCCAGGCCTGAAATTTGTTCCTTGTAAGAATGGTTTAGGTGTTGGAACAGGGGTAAAGGGGTCTTCAACTCTTAGGGGGGAGGCATGCTATCTTGCCTAACGGTTCCCTATCCTTGACAGGAGGCCTCCTGGATCTGAGAGATGCCTGAAGTGCTTGGTAGCTCACTTTGCAAATTGTGATTGGAGGAAAGTAATACTGAAGTTACAGAAACTTCTACATCTTGAGTATCAGTCTGGGCTGTAGAAACCTCATTTGTTACCATATCAAGTGAAGCCTCATCTAGTCTGGCTAGTGCTGGAGCCTGCATGTCTATAATAATAATTCTGGTATGGTCTTGGGGAACCCGATCCATCCTGTTATGCTCAGCCCAGGGACATTGTGGATAGGTATGCCCATGTTCATCACATGGTTGCACATCCAAGGGTTAGGGCAACCTAGACTAACATGCCCTAACCCTCGGGTGTGCAATTTGAGTAGCTGGACAATCCTAATGTCATTTTCCCCTATAAAATAAAGTCCTATTTCATTTGCTTTCTGACCTAGTAGTGCGGTTAGCCAGGCAGGAGTGAGCAAGTAACAGGAAAGACATCCCCAAATATGTAGCACTCAAGCAGGTGTCTTTGATTGCACTACAAGTTAGGGGGAAAAAATGATAAAGAAACTTTTTTTTTAATATAGTGGGGGGGGGAGAATTGAAATTAAAATTAACCATTGTGGGCTACTTCAGTGCAGAAACAGCAGGGTGTGTGCATATGTGTGTGTGTGTGTGTGTTCAATTACTTGTTAAGAAAAACATGACGGCAATTTCAAAATGAACATTCTGTGGGCACAAAGATTTAGACCCTAATCAGGCAGCAGAGACAGGGAATCATCATTTCCTGGTCTCTATTGCCTGATACTAGTTCGGCTGGACGGTGGTATTAGCCAGTCAGCTTAAAGGATTTCCCCAGTCCATTTTCTAAGAAAATTTAAAACCCAATTGTTTAAAAGTTCTGACTACTGTATTCTTGTCCAAATACAGACTCTTATCTTGTTCAATGGCAGTTTTTGATTGACAAGTTCCAGGGAAATCCTGGGGGTCAGTCCCTCTAAGAGAAGCCTTGATCAGGTTCACACACTCTCATGGTGCTGCTGGTGACCATATGATTGGACTGTGCATCGCACCAATTTGAAGAGAGTCAAGGGTCACCAGAAAATGCATGTGGATCTGCTGTGATATGGATATACCAGGGAGAAATGCTCCCAAGCATATAAACATAGAATTTGATGGTAGAAAAGGACTACTTGGCTCAACCAGTCTACCCCTGTTCCCTGTCTATTCTGTCTCTGTGAACCCTATCTGGTCTTTGGTGACCCTCCTGCCTCTTGTCTAATATACACCTGTGCCTATCCCTTGCATTCTTGAAGCTACCCACTGTTCCAGTCTCCATCACTTTCACTGGCAGTCTATTTCAGGCATCTACAACCCTATCAGTGAAGAAATATTTCCTTACATGACTTTTGAACCCCCCCCAGCTTCATTGCATATCCCCTGGTCTTGTTGCTTTTTCTCATTTGCTAGAGACTTCCAACCTCAACCCTGTTCACCCCTTTGAGTTACTTATAGGGCTCTATCATGTCGCCTCTCTTTCCTCTCTTCCAGGGTGTACATATTGAGGTCCCTCAGTCTCTTCTCATGGGCCTTTTTGTGCAAACTGTGCACCATTTTAGTTGCCCTCCTCTGGACTTCCTCCACCCAGTCTATGTCCTTTCTGAGGAGAGGTCTCCAAAACTGACTGCAGTATTCCAGGTGTGGCTGCACCAGCAAGCAATATACTGGCAACACCACCTCCTTCCTCTTGCTAGAGACAGCCCTCCTTGTGTCCTCCCAGCATCCCTCTAGCCCTACCCACTGCCTTGTCATATTGCCCTGCCACCTTGTGGTCCTCAGATATGATAACTCCGAGGTTCCTTTCCTGTCTAGTGACTGTCACTACCTCCCCCCATTCTATACTCAGAACCGGGGTACCTATGCCCTAGCTGCATGATGTGCACTTCTTGGCATTGAATACCAACTGCCATGTTTTTGATCATTCCTTGAGTTTTCCATGATCCCTGAGCATTACTTCCACCCACTCCTGAGTGTCTACCCTATTGCAGATTTTGGTGTCACCTGCAAACAGGCCATACCTTCCCTTTGAGTCCTTATGCAATGTCCCCTATGAAGATATTGAAGAGAAATGGTCCCAGTACCGAACCTTGTAGTACCCCACTGGTCAACTCATGTCCTTAGAATGAGTGCCATTAATCAACACCCTCTGTTTCCTATCCGTTAACTAGTTTGTAACCCAATTTACCAGTCTGGATCCCACTCCTATGCTGGTCAACTTCCTAATCAGCCTCCTGTTCTGTAACATGTGAAAGGACTTGCTAAACTCCAGATAGGCCATGTCCACTGCCCTTCCCTGATCAATTTCCCATGTCACCCAGTCAACAAATTCTATTATATTTGTTTGACATGACCTCTCCCCATGAATCTGTGTTGTCTGTGGCCTTGCAGCCAATTAAGATTCAAGATACTCTTCCAGTAATTTTCAGTAGGGATTCCATTAATTTCCCCATCACTGAAGTGAATCTAGCTGGCTACTAGTTGCTAGTATCCTCCCTGCTGCCACCCTTATTTACAGAGTCAGGACCACATGAGTCCTTCTCCAGTCTTCTGGAATCATGCCTGTTTCCAGTGAGCTCTCGAACAAGGCTGTCAGTGGGGCAGCTAGCACTTCCCTGAGTTATTTTAGTGCTCTGGGGTGAATCCTGTCCAGTCCTCTAGCCTCTGTCCACCTTCAGGGCTGTAAGTCATTTCAGGACTCTTTCCTTTGAAAATGGACCTGTGCCCACCTCCCTCCATTGCTATTTCTTCCTGGTGGTCCATCCCCTCCACCCTCCATTGTGAAGACTGAGTAGAAGTACCTTATTTAAGATGTTGGCTTTTTCTTGGTCCACTTCTGCATATTCTCCCCCTTCTGCACTTCTAATCCTTATTATACAATGGCAAGAACATTGCCAGGCTTCTGATTGGTCAGTGTGTGCCTGGAACAGTGATGTTATCTGAGCATAACTTCACTGTATTAAGGCCCAGAACACATGACTGCAGCAAAAGACTGAAAAAAAATAACTGCGCCCCATCTCCACCATCCTCCTACTCCCTCCACACTTCCCTCCCAAAACTGCCATTGCCTCATACCCTCCCAAAGTAACTCTTCATTGGTGGACCCCATCTCACTATGAAAAAGCATCACCAAACCACAAATGTTTTTTTGCCTCTTGTAAATCTGAAGTTAGGAGCCACTTCTTTGATGCGGCCCACAACAGAGCTGCACACAATAGACTCACACTGCCCCACTGAGCTGTCAGCATGTTCTCTATATGCTTTCCATCAGGTCACATTATTTTTTTTTTATTTGACGTCTAAACACAAAAACCAAGACATTATTTCTAACACCTCCCTTCCTCCTTTCCTGTTGTCTCCCAGAGATGCAACTGACAGCGGCAGTATCGGGCAGCCGACTAGAGTGGCAATGGGGGGGGAGCTCCAAACAGTGCTTGCAGAGCCAGCCTTAGCATGGCACAAACTGTGCATTCGCACAGAGCCCTAAGGGCACAGGGGCCCCCCAAAAGCTTCATCTGTCCAGCTGGCCTCTTTTTTCCTGGTCCTCTGTATTCCAGTTCTAGTAAAGTGCAAAAATGACACAAAACTAGTTGAAAATGAAGATAGAGGGAAGCCATGGTAGGAATGAGGATGTTCCTTAGGGGCTTTGCAACTTTTGATATGGGGCCCCAACAAGGAAGTTCACACAGGGCCCAGGTGTTCACCTTGATTGTCCAGTGTTCTATCTCACGCGAGGAGTACTGGCTGGCACTCCTATGTATCATTCTGTTTCAAGAATTAGAAAAATGTATTCATGAGACAGTGCATTACAATCATGTTTGAAATTTGGAAGAATACTATGATTTTGGAATAAGTTTTTTATGGAATTAAGGATAGGTTCATTTTTGGAGCTTATACTGAATTCTAGAGGATTACCAAGCCTTGAAAAAGAAAATATTTGAGAGATTACCCTAAGTGGCAACTCTTGATAAAGCCTATAATTAGGTGAAACATTGGGTATATTGCCATGTTTTAAAATTATCAATAAAAGAAAGAAATTCTGAAAATGGATTCATCTTGTCTGCATCAATATTTCTTTAGCGCCTCACCATTTATGCTGATGATACCCAACTGTATCTTTCCTTTGCCCCTGAACACCCAATGCAGTGGAAGTGCTTAACACCTGCCTCACTGAGATCAACAACTGGATGGCCTCCAGCTGGTTGCAACTTAACCCCGGTAAGACGGAGGTACTGGTGGAGGAGTCAAACAGAAGACGTTAGAGGATGGCCTCTGGTGCAGTAACAGGGTTATTCCTCGGTTCTGTGCCATTAAAGGCCTTCTCTAGGGTGCACCATCTTGGTGTGACCTTTGACAGTGGATTGACATTTCAATTTCAGGTGTCATCCATTGTCCGGACCGGCTTTTATCGTCTTAGGAATATCACTAGGCTCAAGCCCCTAGTTCTGCCCAGGGACCTCCCCACCGTGGTACATGCCTTTGTAATGTTCAGGCTTGATTATTGTAATGCGCTCTACTTCAGGGTCTTGGGAGGTACCCTCCACAGGTTGCAGCTAGTGCAGAATGCAGCTTTCAGACTGCTAACAGGGCAGTCTAAATTCTGTTATATCACCCCGATGCTGCATGAATTGCACTGGCTGCCAGTCAGGTGGAGGACCCTCTTCATGGTGGGCTTGCTCACCTTTAAGACCCTACATCGGCTGGGCCCCAGATACTTGTCAGACCGCCTGACATCTGCTGCCTCAGTCCACTCTCTGTGCTCCTCCTCCTCTAGGAGCCTCCTTGCAATTCCCAGGATGAGGCTTAAAACTGCCGGTGACAGTGCATTTAGTGTTGCTGGCCCCATCCTGTGGAATTTTCTGCCTCCATCTGTAAGGCAGGCCCCTCCAGTTAAAGTATTCAAGTCCCACCTCAAGACCTTTTTGTTTAGTCAGGCCTTCTCTGACACTGGTTAGTTTATTTCAGCAGGACAGCCTCTTATCGATTGCTGCTATTTTTAATTGTGTTTAGATGGTTTGCTATTTATCAGTGTTTTATTTATGTGTGTTTTTTTTAATTGAACAGTTGTAGTCTGTGTATGGCGCCCAGAGCCTCCGGGATTAGGCACCCAAAAAATAAAACTTGCCTTGCCTTGCTAGGGATAGCTAGGGCAGTTCTGAGTGCTTGCTGACTGAAAATGTCACAGCAGTGCAATAATCTCCAGGTACAACACTAACATACAGGAACAAACTGTACCGGCAGAACCTCAAGCAAGACACGTGGGGGTGCTACAGTGAAGCAAACAAAAGCACACGTGTGATGCAGAAGCAGATTCACAATAGAAGAGAAATCCACCTATTGCCCAGACTGCTCCACCTACAGGATTAACAGGGAGAAATGAATTTCCTTTTATATAAACATATTTCTATACACAAAAATGAATTAAAAAAAACTCTTTCAAACACATTTCTTTTTATTTGTTTCTTCTGTTTATAGATTAGCCATTGTATAATAGAAATAAGGCACTCCAGGGTGTGTGTGTTATTGTGTAATAACATCACTTTTCTGGTGTTGCACACACTCGGCGTGCAGCCTCGTGCTTCAAGCACCCAAGGCGTGACATTATTACACAATAACTCACACCCTGCCATGCCTAATTGCTTAACTAGTCCTCAATGTATAATAGTACACTTGAGTGCTGTACAGCAATCCATCCACCTCACCAGATAACTGTCCTTGAAGAGGTGGGGAACACCCTGCCCTGAAGACCCAACAATAAGGTGAAAACTGTGGAGGATGACAAAGGACCATTTGATGGTGCAGGGACCTTGTGGTCACTGACTACATGGTATAACTGGTGTAAGGAGCCAAAAGTTGATACACAAGGTGGGGTGGAAAGGATGAGGAGGGACTTGGCAAGGTTGGAGGAATAGTCAAATGTATGGCAGCTTAGATTCAATGCTAAGAAGTGCAAGGTAATGCACCTGGGAAACAAAAACCCAGGGGAAGAGTACACAATGGGGGGTGAGATACTAGCAACAACAAAAATGGAAAGGGATCTGGGGGTAGTCATATCAGATGACTTAAAGGTGGGCAAGCAATGTGAGAGAGCAGTAAGGAGGGCTGGGGAGAAACTGGGATGCATAGGGAGAGGCATCACCAGTAGAAAACAAGAAGTTATAATCCCTCTGTACAGACAGCTGGTGAGACCCCTTCTGGAGTACTGCATGCAATTCTGGAGACCCAGTCTCCGCAAAGACATAAACAGGATGGAGGCAGTCCAGAGGAGGGCAACTAAAATGGTGCAGGGTCTGCACCTGAAGACATATGAAAAGAGACTTAAAGAACTTAATATGTATAGCCTCGAGGAAAGGAGAGAGAGGGGAACATGATAGAAACTTTCAAGTACCTCAGGGGAATCAACAAAGTCCAAGAGGGTAGCATCTTTCAGAAAAGAGATGTGCAAGAACAGGGGGCACAATTTGAAGATGGGGGGCAGCTCAGAGGTAATGTAAGGAAGTATTTTTCACAGAAAGGGTTGTGGATGCATGGAACGGCCTTCCGGAGGAGGTTGTGGAGTCAAAAACAGTAGTGGAATTCAAGAATACATAGGACAGTCATAAGGCAATTTTAGGGGTTGGGGGTAGGAAGAAGTAGGCTGTTGGTTAACTAGGATCTGCAGCTTATCCATTAGGTAGGGAAATGGACAGACTGGGTGGGCCAAGCGGTCCTTATCTGCCATCAAATTCTATGTTTCTATGTAAGTACTGAAAATTAAAAATACTCATTATACGTAGCCCCTTTTACATGTTTCTTTATTTTACACACAGGCGTGCTGAGGTTTAGGTATTACTCTACTTTTGCCTAATTACAGTGCAGTTGGAAACTAATCAGTATTGTCATGGAAGGTCCCCACGCATCTATCAGCCAATCAGATTACTCCATGTATGCTAAACATTTTAAAGCACCAAAATACAAGGCTATCATTGGCAGTGTAAAATGGAACAAACTCCTCTGTGTGTGTGCGTGTGTGCGTGTGTGTGTGTGTGTTTTAATGGCCAATTGAAAAAGGAAAAGAAATACTGTGCAAAAAATATTCTTAGATAATGTTAGGGTTCACCCCAGACAGCTGAGATATGCAAAGTAGGGGTTTAAAACCATAAATCCTACTGTTTTTTTAATGACTTTCTAGTTTCCTGCAAAAACTACAGCAGCCATCAGCAGGACTCAAATCTCATTACATTTCAAACACTTTAAATGTTAAAGCATTCCATTGTTTATTACATTTGCATGACAACAGGCTTTGGCCCTCAGACTTCATCTATTCCTATTGCTTATACCTGCCCTGAAGTCATAACCATCTGATTGTGTCATCATAATCATTTCTGTGGCAATAAGCTGTGATGTCATAAGCAGAAGACTATTACTTCAATATGGGAAAAGCAGTTGAAATAGATGAAGTCTAAGGGAAAATGATCCAGTTTTAATGAAAATTCCTTTCATAATAAAAAACGAAAGTCTTGGAATAAAACAAATTGGGAAAATATACAATTCTGTGCAGCTGAATCCTACTGAGACAAACTCGAATTTTTTTGCTGAAGACTAGAAAATCTCATTAAGCAAGGTAACAGTTTTATGGAGCTGAGTAGGTCAATTTAATGTACAATATTTAGGGTTCTCATGTCAGGTTAAATATTTTAGCCCTTTTATGAGCCCTTTGGACTATATGCAGTACAGTACCAGGTTTCTCTATTGCAGTTTGCTGAAGCAAACTTTTTTTTGAAAATTCTTCTTGCAAGGTATTTGTTTCTCATTTTCTGATTCATATTAGTATCAAAAGAGATGTTTGTGTTAGGAAACACTGTGAAAAGGGAACAGCACATGTAGCACTCATTGATTTTGATGTAAGCCACCCATTCACAAGAGTATCCATTCTTAAGGTTTGTGTAACCTGTTATTTACAAATGACAACTGAGGACTATAGAACATCTGGGGCCCAATTCTCAAAGAGGCGCAAAACACTGTGCAAAATGTTGTGCTGTGCTTTGCACTTGCCCAGGTGTCTGAGGTTACTGTGTTCAGTCAGATAGTGCACCTGTGCTGTCCAACTGAATATAGGCCAGGTCGATTCAGCACTAACCCTGTTAGTGCTGCCCTAACATGGAGCCAGGAGTATGGCTTCCCAGTGAATAATATAGCTGCGCTATTTGCTATCCACAAAAGCAACCATGAAAATTAACTCATTGGGCATGCAAGATGCTATGTGACCATTTGCATGCCCATTATTGGCCCATTCACATAGGCTGCGTCAGAGCTCAGCTCGCCCCCCCCCCACAAGCCCCAGCCACATATGCAGCCCTGTTTCCCGGGTGTCAGGTGGTCCTTCCCTCCCACCTGATGCCCACCTGAAATACACTTTTATGCTTCTCTGGTGTCTAGTGGTCCTACCCCCCAATTGATACCCACCCAAAGTACACATGCATGTTTCCCTGGTGTCTAGTGGTCCTACCCCCCCACCTGATGCCCACCTGAAATACACTTATATTTTCCTGGTGTCTAGTGGTCCTACACCCACCCCAATGACCACCTGAAGTATACATGTATGTTTCCCTGGTGTCTAGCAGGTTCCACCCCCCACCCAATGCCCGTCCGAAGTGCACAGTTATGTTTCCCTGGTGTCTATTGGTTCCACTCCCAATCCGATGTCCGTACCTGTAACAGAGAAAGCCCACCACATTTTGTCATGTTAACCCCCCATGGTGATCGCCGTCCCACCACTGGTGTCTGGTATGCCCTCTGCAAGTAAGTCCCCCTCCAACAACACAGCCCCGTCCCTGAACAGTGCTCTTTGGCTCCCCAGCCTGACCCTCTTTGGTGGTTAGTGTGCCCCCCTCCCACCCATAGCACTGACAACCCACCTCCCCCGGGCCCCTTTTCTTGACTGTTGATGCCACAGTGAATCAACAGCAAATGACACAGCCCTCCACACCACCTCAGCCGCAAGATGTCAGACAGGAGCAGGAAGCATGGTGCAGATTTAGCCCTATAAATAAACAGTGCTCTTCCTGCTCCTGTCTGACCAAGCCAAGGTGGTATGTGGAGGGCTGTGTTGCTTGCCATCAATTCACCGCAGGATTGTCAGTGCTGCAGGTGGGGAGGGGGACACTAACCACCAATGATAATTGGGCTAGGGGGGTCAAAGAGCAATGTTCAGGGAAAGGGACAAAGCTGTGTTGTTTGGGGGGACTTACATGCAGAGGGAGTACTGGATGCCAGTGGCAGGATGGTGATCGCTGTTGGAGGGGGACATGACAAAATGTGGTGGGCTTTCACAGTTATGAGAACAGACATTGGGTGGGGGTGGGACTGCTAGACACCAGGGAAACATTAAAGTGTATTTCAGGTGGGCATCAGGAAGGGGGGAAGGATTCCTAGACACCTGGGAAACATCTATATGTACTTTGGGCAGGCATCAGGTTGGGGGAGGGACCACTAGACACCAGGGACTACTGTGTTGGGCATCGGTGGGGGGTGCTGCACTACCTCCACCAACCACTTTGGTTGAGTGGATTACAGCTGGGTCTCAGTCAGCAATATTTGCTCCACACAAGGGGTCCATGCAACAGGCACAAATACACTGTGAATTGAACTGCACCAATATTCGGGTCTCCTGCTCTTCAGTTGCACTGTGCCCCCCTCCAATCTTTGCCTGAGCACAAACATGGTTTGAGCACACTGATTGGACTTCTGTGAATAGCAACTCCATGAGCCCTGTTTGCATATTTGCACAAGTTTGCACAAGTTTGCACCCGGGCATTGTTTTTAGAATTGGGCCCTGGTCACTGTTCAGTGACCTACTGACCTGGGTGACATGTGCTCTGGTGTCCTTAATTAAATTTTGTTTTATGTTTTTGCAAATGTTTTTATTTTTGCTAAGGCTAGGTTAACTAAGATTTAGGATTTTATTTTTAGAGGGTCCTTTATATTTTTCTATTCAATTGTACCTCAGCATTGACTGGAGCGCTAGAAAGGTAGTAGAAATGAGTTCCTCAATATCACACAGCACGTTAGTGGCTGTTGTGAGAGTAAAACACTGATTCTGGTTCTGGTACACAGTTCTGCACTCTAACCACTGAATCACACTACCTTTCTCAGTTTCCACTGAACAGGAGTCTATATCAGAAGACCACCATCACAACTGGCATTACATGTTACATTTTGCTGTAGATTGTCTATCTCTGGATGATAGATTTAAGTTAAGTATGAATATGTTAATAAACAAAAACTCCTTGGATTTGCTCCCCAAAAATATTTAAACTTTCTTTAAAATCAGCTCTTATACTCGTGAGACTAGATTAGCCCTCTTTAGACACTGCATCATCCCCTGCTTTAAAAAATCTTGTAGTCAGAGGTCATTTTTACATAAAGCTCCATTGTATTAGAATTCACTTCCTGTAGAGATCAGGGACATTGATTCTATCACTACATTTAAAGGATCAGTTATTGATTATTTATGCTTAAAAACCATGTGCAAATGTTTTGATACTGCCTGAATGCTTTGATCTTGTATATAATTGTATGTGTATTTCATTTATGTTTTATGATCTTTGATACTGTATATGGTTGTTTTTTAAACTTGTCACTAATAAAAATAGTCATTTATGATCATTGGCTTACAAGTATAAAAAATACAAATGAAATGAAAATGAAACAAGTCAGCCGTGTTGGCAGCCTCATGAAGAGTTTAAAGATTTAGTGCACATGACATCTGAAATTCTTAAGTGCCTTCTCACCTACCTGAGGAGGTTCCCCCCCATGACAGGGTTATGGTACATTATCAGTGCAACGTGGAGAAACCCCACACTTTGTCAGCTGTCCAGTGTGAATACATACAGGACTTTGGCCTCCAATGCTGCCAATCTGTCACCTTTTGTAAGCACTAACATTGATTGCAAAATAAATGGAAATCTAGTTAAATCCTATGAAAACTGAATAAAAATGGAAGAGTCGGGTGGTAGCTCTGTGGTTCTGAGTAGTGGGGCATCTGGTCAACACACTGGTGACCCGAGTTCACACCCTGAGCCTAGAACATGAGGAGTGAAGAACAGCTAGGTGGGCAACGAGTATTCAATCTGTCCTGCTTCTGTGGAGAGGGCTTCTGGCACTTCTCACTTAGCAACACCTAGTGAAGGCATAGCAGTAATATAATGGATGTTGAGGGTAACTATACCATATAAGCCCCCCCCATGCCAGTTGCTGTCAAGTGTACACCTGTCAATGTAGAGACAAAAGAAAACATCCCAAAATTATTTGCATGACAGATTGAGGTTAGAGGTCACCCACATTCACCGAATTTAAGAGCGAGCCATCGTTCCCCCTAAAACTGTGCCACCGCTGAAAACCTGTCCTCCCAGGAATACAACTCAGCTATGCAGTAATGGGGAGATCTGCCTCAGGGGGCTAGGAAAGGGGAGAAAGTTAGTCATGCAAAGAGTTGTCCAGATCAGGAGGGTGACCGACTTTAGTACCAAAGATTCAGATAGGCAGTGGATAGATCCAGGACCAGAGGTAATGGCAAGTAAAAAAGTATAAAGTGTGAATTATAAAAGAAATCACGCCAAAGTTAACACAGTTGGATGTGGAGGGCAGCGTATTTACTTATTGCCTAACTTGTTGAAGTCAGAAAGCAGCAGTAGAAATATTACACTAACAGTTATCACCCAGGCTCCAGAAATGAAAGTGTGCTGCGCATCCACTACAAATGATTTGCTATTGAAGAGTCAAAACATAGCGTGTTAACCCCTTTGTGATGGTAGGAATGATTTGCAAGGATTTCAGCTACTGTACAAATGTGAACATCATATTTTGTGCCCTATCAGAGACTCATCACATGCCCGCATAAAGAAAAGAAGTCTGGGAGATAAAGCTAATCTGTTGTGATCAAAGAAAAGAGGCACATTGTGGAGACTTGGGGGATGCCAAGGATTGATTGTCTTTCTGCTGAAAGCTGCAGATGTGGTATGCTTTCCTGTAAATCCACCTAAGCTCTAGTTTAAACATTTTAAAAGGCCACAAATAACTCCAGCCATACCTTAAAATTACCACTGTGTACTTTTCCTACTTCCAAAATAACTAACGCTGCCACAGGAGCACCACATCTTAAAAGGCAAATCAGCAGGAAACACCCTTTCATAGATGTTAAGAGAGGCACCCACAGGAAATATATACTATGTACTCTATGTGTATCTATGGACGTATATGTCAGAGCTGCCACAAATGGTTTGTGTAAAACTCAGACTGTCAAAGTATGTTTTTTCACTGGGGCTGAACATCTGTAAACCTTTTTTGCAGCTTTCGAGATGCCAAGTTTGCTGGCTCAAGCTGGCGTACATATTGGTGCACTGGTTGGACTGGGAATTCATGTTGGTGGGACACTGGGTTTGCCTACTTTGTCACCAGAGATTGGAAAAAATGAAAACAAAAGTTAAGTTGCAGAAATGCTGGTTACATAAAATGTATTCATGATGAAAATGAATGACAATTTTAAGCTTTTTAAATCACATTTGTGAATTCTGTCTCACTATTTCCCCAATGCACTATATGTAGTAGCTTTGTTAATGTGTTCTGTAAAAGTGTTTGTTTGGATTTGTTTTAATTTAAATAGGTTTTTATCTTTGCGTTAGAACTGTTCATGGTGTATGCTTATCAAGAAAATTATAGAATCCCAACATTAAATTATACAAAAATCTATATGTTTTCATTCAGTGGACCAGTTTTTAGCAAAAGGCATTTGTTTATATGAAACTCAATCTTTAACTTAGAGTATTAGCTTATAGGAAACAATCTTCACATTTGAAAGTTTTGTTTGAAATTGTTTAAAAGGACATTAGTTAGCCCAGGTGCCAGATTTACTGTGTTGTTTAAGCAGCAGTATTTATTTCATGATATAGATATACGTATATTTGTTTTAGTAATGCATTTCTGGCAAACACATTACAATACCAATTATTCTTCTCATTTTCTTACATTCCTGAAGTGAGATATATGATTTTTTAGGTTTTCAGAGTTGTTGCGTTTGATATGCTCAACATGAAACAATTAACCATCTTGGTGTGGTGTGATGCTATTTATCATCAGAAACATGCGACAGCACCATTGCAATACATCCACAGTATAAATACAGTATTAACAATCAAAAGGAACCCTTAATGGAAGGGATTTTGAAATATTATGTGTGTCGGCCATCTTTAACAGCTTAAGCCATTAATTACAAAAATAGTTATACATGCTGTTTTTGTAAATATATGAGGAAATTGTTAAGCTAATGACTATGAATCTAAGATGTCAGAAATGTATTTTTGCAAACAAAAAAACTATATGGTGAAAATGTTTGTCAACTAACAAATACCGCTGCTTTAACTGACCCTGTGCTATCTTGACTCATGCACACATGCTAAAAAAGGGTTAAATGTGACTAGCCCATTGCCTGGGTATCAGTTCATTGCACTGCGGTCTTGGAGATCTGGGTTCATGTGCAAGCCCCAGAATCTCATACCAGGGCTGCATACCAAGGCGGGGGGGGGGGCGCAGAACCCCCAGCATTTGTACACTCACTCCCTAAAGGTTGCCAAGGAGCAACATTAAGGAACTGGAAGGGGGACAGAATCAGATCTACAGTACAGTAGCTTCTTGTTTTACATTGTTTTTCATGGATTCTACTTGGTAGAATGTTTATTTTCCTTCTTACTACTAAGGGGCTAGCAGGGTATTGTTTGGGGCTGTTGGAACTTTGAAACCTGTTTTGGTAGCTAAAGTGGGCTCATTTGTTTGGTTTACGATTGTGGCAGGCTGCATTTGTAGAGGCCTATTTCTTCTCTTTAAACATAATTGGTGTAATTTAACTGGTCTGTTTCTTTGAATTGAGACCTATATCTTATAATTCCAAACCTATTTTGATGTATTGTTGGTGAAGCTGTTTGAATTGGTGTCCTGTTTCTTTAGGTAGAATTTATTCATTGTTGCTGGCTTCACTAGCTGCAAAGTTTTGAGTGGGGAAGGGTGCTAATTTGTCTGGCCAGGTCTCACTCAGCAGGGAGGCAGAGCTGAATCAGGTGTGGAGTCAGTGCTTTGGCTTCTCAGAAGGAACTGGAAGGGGACAGAATCAGATCTACAGTACAGTAGCTTCTTGTTTTACATTGTTTTTCATGGATTCTACTTGGTAGAATGTTTATTTTCCTTCTTACTACTAAGGGGCTAGCAGGGTATTGTTTGGGGCTGTTGGAACTTTGAAACCTGTTTTGTAGCTAAAAGTGGGCTCATTTGTTTGGTTTACGGTGTGGCAGGCTGCATTTGTAGAGGCCTATTTCTTCTCTTTTAAACATAATTGGTGTAATTTAACTGGTCTGTTTCTTTGAATTGGAGACCTATATCTTATAATTCCAAACCTATTTTGATGTATTGTTGGTGAAGCTGTTTGAATTGGTGTCCTGTTTCTTTAGGTAGAATTTATTCATTGTTGCTGGCTTCACTAGCTGCAAAGTTTTGAGTGGGGAAGGGTGCTAATTTGTCTGGCCAGGTCTCACTCAGCAGGGAGGCAGAGCTGAATCAGGTGTGGAGTCAGTGCTTTGGCTTCTCAGAAGGAACTGGAAGGGGACAGAATCAGATCTACAGTACAGTAGCTTCTTGTTTTACATTGTTTTCATGGATTCTACTTGGTAGAATGTTTATTTTCCTTCTTACTACTAAGGGGCTAGCAGGGTATTGTTTGGGGCTGTTGGAACTTTGAAACCTGTTTTGGTAGCTAAAGTGGGCTCATTTGTTTGGTTTGATTGTGGCAGGCTGCATTTGTAGAGGCCTATTTCTTCTCTTTTAAACATAATTGGTGTAATTTAACTGGTCTGTTTCTTTGAATTGGAGACCTATATCTTATAATTCAAACCTATTTTGATGTATTGTTGTGAAGCTGTTTGAATTGGTGTCCTGTTTCTTTAGGTAGAATTTATTCATTGTTGCTGGCTTCACTAGCTGCAAAGTTTTTGAGTGGGGGAAGGGTGCTAATTTGTCTGGCCAGGTCTCACTCAGCAGGGAGGCAGAGCTGAATCAGGTGTGGAGTCAGTGCTTTGGCTTCTCAGAAGGAACTGGAAGGGGGACAGAATCAGATCTACAGTACAGTAGCTTCTTGTTTTACATTGTTTTTCATGGATTCTACTTGGTAGAATGTTTATTTTCCTTCTTACTACTAAGGGGCTAGCAGGGTATTGTTTGGGGCTGTTGGAACTTTGAAACCTGTTTTGGTAGCTAAAAGTGGGCTCATTTGTTTGGTTTACGGTGTGGCAGGCTGCATTTGTAGAGGCCTATTTCTTCTCTTTTAAACATAATTGGTGTAATTTAACTGGTCTGTTTCTTTGAATTGGAGACCTATATCTTATAATTCCAAACCTATTTTGATGTATTGTTGGTGAAGCTGTTTGAATTGGTGTCCTGTTTCTTTAGGTAGAATTTATTCATTGTTGCTGGCTTCACTAGCTGCAAAGTTTTGAGTGGGGAAGGTGCTAATTTGTCTGGCCAGGTCTCACTCAGCAGGAGGCAGAGCTGAATCAGGTGTGAGTCAGTGCTTTGGCTTCTCAGAAGGAACTGGAAGGGGACAGAATCAGATCTACAGTACAGTAGCTTCTTGTTTTACATTGTTTTCATGGATTCTACTTGGTAGAATGTTTATTTCCTTCTTACTACTAAGGGGCTAGCAGGGTATTGTTTGGGGCTGTTGGAACTTTGAAACCTGTTTTGGTAGCTAAAAGTGGGCTCATTTGTTTGGTTTACGGTGTGGCAGGCTGCATTTGTAGAGGCCTATTTCTTCTCTTTAAACATAATTGGTGTAATTTAACTGGTCTGTTTCTTTGAATTGGAGACCTATATCTTATAATTCCAAACCTATTTTGATGTATTGTTGGTGAAGCTGTTTGAATTGGTGTCCTGTTTCTTTAGGTAGAATTTATTCATTGTTGCTGGCTTCACTAGCTGCAAAGTTTTGAGTGGGGAAGGGTGCTAATTTGTCTGGCCAGGTCTCACTCAGCAGGGAGGCAGAGCTGAATCAGGTGTGGAGTCAGTGCTTTGGCTTCTCAGAAGGAACTGGAAGGGGACAGAATCAGATCTACAGTACAGTAGCTTCTTGTTTTACATTGTTTTTCATGGATTCTACTTGGTAGAATGTTTATTTTCCTTCTTACTACTAAGGGGCTAGCAGGGTATTGTTTGGGGCTGTTGGAACTTTGAAACCTGTTTTGGTAGCTAAAGTGGGCTCATTTGTTTGGTTTCTGTGTGGCAGGCTGCATTTGTAGAGGCCTATTTCTTCTCTTTTAAACATAATTGGTGTAATTTAACTGGTCTGTTTCTTTGAATTGAGACCTATATCTTATAATTCAAACCTATTTTGATGTATTGTTGGTGAAGCTGTTTGAATTGGTGTCCTGTTTCTTTAGGTAGAATTTATTCATTGTTGCTGGCTTCACTAGCTGCAAAGTTTTGAGTGGGAGAAGGTGCTAATTGTCTGACTAGAGGCCTCAGCTACCTGATTGTTTCGGAGGACTTGGGCTGGTCACCACCCCAACCTCACCCACCCACCCTGGTCAATTATTCCCTTTGTACTAGGGTTCTGACATCACTTCCTCAAACAGGCCAAAGGATTTGCACCTGTCATAACAGAAGCAGACATCCAGGAAAGGAACTGCAGCAAGTGAAGAGGTGACGCTCTCAGTGGAAGGGAAGTAAATGCAAATCTAGGCGCTTTCATTATTACTTCACATAGTTATTGCATTGGGTAAAGGGGAGTAGGAGTTGAAGAAGTGTGCAATGGCTACTTAAAGTATTTTTGAGTGTGGATAGGAATATACAAAGCAGTTGCTCAACATATCTAAACGTGTGCAACAAAGGAGGTAAGGGACATAAAGAATGTTTTGCACTGATAGAGGGGGGAGAGTGGGGACTTGGGGAAGTGTTTGGTATCCTGCATCTGGAAGGGTTGGGGGTCGCTGGTGAGCAGCGACAGCAATGGGTGGTGGTGAGCTGCAACAACTGCGGTGCACCAATCTTTCTAAACATTGCCTGGAGAGTGGGAGGATGTTTAGTGTGCAACCACATAGAAAAAACTTAAAAAGGAGATTGAGGGTCTGCAGGAGGAACTAAGACAGGCAAGGCAGATTGGGGTGGGTTTAGCCCAATACTGGAGGAGGAGGAAGGGAGATGAGGGAGGGCAATTTAAGCCAACAGTGGCAGAGAGGCTCAGAAGAGGAAGCAGAGACAAGGGGCCCAGGCCAGGAAGAGCGATTGCCGGAAACCAGGTCAGGAGACAAAAGTCAAATGGAAGGAGGAATAGGGACTTGTGAGGGAGGCGAAGAAGTGGCAAAAGTCATGGAGTGGAAAGGAAGAACAGGTTACTATGCAGAGAGAGGAGGCGGGCATTTGTGAAGGATCTTCAGAAAATAGTTTTGCACTGCTAGAGAGGAAGAAGGTGGAGGAGGAAGTGATGAAATTAGAGGAGTAATTGATAAATGCCTGGACCAAACTGGAGCGGGGAAGTTCTGCTGGGAGAACTGCAACAGGGTAAAAGGGCATAATAATGTGCAGGAGGAAGAAGGAGCTGGAAATGAGGAGGAGATGAAAGGAAGCAAGCAGGGAGTAAGAGGGTGGAATCTTAGTGCTGGGGACTCAATACTAAGAGGAGTTAGGTGGGGTAGCAAGGCGGAGAGCATAGTCACATTTGGGTGGAGGCCTTGCCAGGAATGACAGCGGAAAGGTGGGACAGTCTGTTCTGAAATATGCTAGAAGGGGTAGGGACAAGCCTCATTTAATTATACATCTTGGGACAAACGACCTGGCTGACAAGACAGTGGATATAGTCCAGAGGAGGTTTGAGAACACTGCACAATTATGTGAGGGGCAGGAAGATCAGTAACTTTTTCCGAGATACTTCCGGTGCCAAAGGCAAGCACAACAGAAAGCTGAGAATAGAGAATTTAACAGATGGCTAAGAACCTGGTGTTGTGCTAAAGGGTATGAGCTGTTGGGGGGTGGGGAGGGACTGGGAGGACAGTAGTCTCTATGCCAAGGACAGACTACACTTGAGTGAGGAAGGAAGAAAGTGTTGAAGCAGAGGATGGAAGAATATATAGAGGAAGTTTGGAGTTTAAACTAGGAGTGGGGGGTGGCAGTTGGGGAAGAGATATGCAGGGACCACAGGTTGGGAAATCATATGAGCTTACCCCCCATAACAGTGACAAAGGACAAATGGCAAGTACTGTTGGTGATGCTAGGAAAGGAGGGCAGGATGGGAGGAGGGAAAAGGGTGGAAGGTGGTTACCCTTAATGCTAGGAGCCTTGGGAGGAAAACTGCAGAGTTGCAGGTTCTCATGGCAGAGGGAGAGGTGGACATTGCAGCCATCACGGAAACATGGGCCACCCAATATAATGACTGGGACCTGTCTGTACCAGAGTACAGGTTATTTCGTAGGGACAGGGTGACTGGGAAAGGAGGGGTGGCACTATATGTGAAGGAAGGACTGAAGTGTAAGAGGGAAGGGGGAGGAGGGCAGTACAGAGTCACTTTGGGTGCAAATCCAGGATTCCAAGAATAGGAGTCTTAGAATGGGGTGGTGTACAGGCCACCATCTCAGATGGAGGAGTTAGACAGGGAACTAGCGGGACAGATCAGGAGGACCTCGAGGAAGGGTAGTGTGGTGATTGTGGGGGATTTCAACATGCCAGAAGTGGACTGGAGCACCCAACAACCAGGAACAGAAGGGCAGGTACTGCTGGATGCCTTCAGGACAGCTTCCTGCTGCAAATGGTCAGTGAACCAACCAGGTTGGGAATACCCTTGACCTTGTGCTGGCAAATGGGGACTTTGTGAGAGAACTTACAGTGGAGGAACCGCTGTCAGGAGTGACCACCACTCAGTATGGCTCACATTGGATATGGGCAAGGAAGGAGTGGAATCTGGCACAAGAGTGCTGGACTTCAGGAGGGCTGACTTTGGGAGGATGGGGAAGTGGTAAAAGGGTACCTGGCCAGAATTCAATCTAGTATGGATACTAACCAGAGATGGGAGCTCATAAAGTTGGGGATAGTGGAGGCAACAAAACCTGCTGCAAAGCCCAGAGCAAGAAGGCTAGAGCTAAGAAACCGAGCTGGTTGAGCAAAGAGGTCATGGAAAAGGTAAGGAGGAAAAGAGCTGCCTTGGAAATACAAGAAAACAGGGAGGGGGAGGACAGAGAGGAGTACTGACAGAATCGAAGGAGGTGACAAGGGCAGTAAGGGAGCCAAAGCATCTACGGAACTCAGGCTGGCACAAGGCATTAACAAGGGAGAAGGACTTCTTTAAGTACATCAGGAGAAAAGGAGCTGTAGGACCACATAGTAAGGATTAGGAAGGAGGGTTGGGTGGAAGCAGGGTATGATAAGGCGGAAGCACTAAATGAGTACTTCTGCTCAGTATTTACTAAAGAGAAGAGGGGGGTGACACCCAAGATGGGTGAAATGGCAGACGCAGGGGGGGAAGTGGTGACAGATGGGGAAATCATGGAGGACAGAGTTCGAGAGGGTTTGAAGGCACTGAGGGTGGACAAGGCACCAGGCCCAGATGGCATCCACCCCAGGGTACTGAAGGAGCTGGCAGAGGTCCTTGCAGGACCTTTGGCAGACCTATTTAATGCCTCACTACATTCGGGTGTGTACCTCAGGACTGGAGGATGGCTCATGTGGTGCCCTCCACAAGAGTGGCCCCAAGGATGAACGGAAACTACAGACCAGTGAGCCTCACATCCATCGTGGGTAAGCTAATGGAGACTATCCTGAAGGAGGCTGGTGGCCTCTTAGAGGCCAAAGGACTACAGGACAGCAGACAGCATGGCTTCACACGTGGCCGATCCTGCCAAACCAACCTGGTCGGGTTCTATGACTGGGTAACTAGGCAACTGGACGGGGACATGCAGTGGATGTCCTGTATCTGGACTTCAGTAAGGCATTGACTCAGTGCCACATGGAAGGCTGGGAAGGAAGTTAGTAGGCACAGGGCAGGTGCAATGCTGGTGAGATGGGTAGGAAACTGGCTGCAGGAAGGCAACAGAGGGTGGTGGTGGGTGGGAGCTCTCACACCCAAGGGCAGTGGCCAGTGGTGTCCCACAGGGCTCGGTGTTGGGACCAGTGTTGTTTGGGATATTCATTGCAGACATATCATGGGACATCAAGAGCAAGATCAGTCTGTTTGCTGATGATACCAAGGTTGGCGCGGTGGTGGATGACCTAGGGGGATGGCAGGGGTTGCAGGATGATCTGGCAAAGCTTGAAACCTGGTCAGACACCTGGCAACTGGGCTTTAATGCCAAAAAGTGCAAGGTGATGCATTTTGGGATGAAGAACCCAAGGAGGACTTACCAGCTAGGGGGAGTGCAGCTAGCCCAGACAGAGGAGGAGAAGGATCTGGGTGTGCTCATCACAGGTTCAATGAACAACTCGGCACAGTGTAGGAAGGCAGCTGCAAAGGCCAACAAAATGCTGGGTTGTATTGCAAGGTATATCCTCAAGGAGGAGGAGGTGATTCTGCCACTGTATGGGTCATTAGTTAGACCACACCTGGAGTACTGCGTGCAGTTCTGGCGTCCGTATCTGAAAAGGGACATTAAGTTACTGGAGGAGTGCAGCGCAGGCGACAAAGATGATCAAGGGTCTGGGGACTTATCATATGAGAGGAGGTTGAAGGAGTTGAACATGTACTCACTGGAGGAGGAGAGACGGGGACATGATTGAAACCTTTAAATACATGAAGGAATAAACAAGACAGGTACAGAGGAGCTGTTCAAAGTAAGGAGGGGAGGGCCACCAGGGGCCATGATATGAGACTGGGCGGGGAAGGTTCAGGAGGGAGATGAGGAGACACTTTTACAGAGAGGGTGGTGGTGGGTGGAATGCATTACCTGCAGAAGTGGTATGCAGTAGAACAGTGGACTGCTTCAAACGAGGATGGGACAGGACAAGGGAGGGTTAATGAAGGGAAGGTGGAAGGGAGGGCAGCTGCAGGATAAGGGTGCTAGCTGCACATTCGAGCAGACTTATAGACCTCTAGGCCTTTATCTGCTGGCAAATTAGTATGTTAAGTATGTTCGACTCATTAGCATTGGCTGTGAAAAGAAGCACTTGTCCACGTCCCTAGCAAGTGGAATGTGAGGGGCAGGCAGGGAGGTTAAAGTGTGTGTGTGTGTGTGTGTGTGGGGGTAATATGATCTAATTTAAAACTAGGGAAATGCAGTGACTTCTACCAAGATCAATGGCTATTACTGCAGTTATCAACTGAACTGCCATATGGGTCAACATTCTGTACAGCTCTGAAAAGCTATACTGCATGCTGTCTTATAACAAGAACCAATTATTTTTCATTCGAGACGGTTTCCACTGAGGTACTCAGGGCTGTTTGCAGAAGACTTTCTTATAGTTGCCCATTGCCTGCTTGTTGCCTTATCTTACTCCTGTGTTCAGGAACATTTGCATGGACATTTGTATTGAGCAGAAGGTGGGAATTCATTTTAAATCAATGCAGACAGGCTACCCACAAGGGTATGTTCGGTGAGACTGAAATGAATGTTCAAGGGCCAGCATACTAAAAGAGCCTGCCAATCACTTAAAGTTTTGTTGCTTTCTTACATTCCTTCATCATTCCATGTACAACCACAACCACGCGCAAGACACCTGACTCAGCCAAGCAAAGACAGGAAGCGGCTGGGTCTTTAGGACTTTGGGTGAATGGCACCTGTGTTCAGTTGTAAGTAAAGAGGTTTTGATGTGATGTGGTGCCTCAGTGTATGGGTATTCTAGCAAACTGCTGCCTGGTGCTGCCCACAAAGAAAAAAAATAAACCTACACTAATATTCCACATACAGATAGCATTTCAGCCTGCCACAAATACATACAGGAGAAAGGAACAGACCAAAACATCAAACCTGAAGTGGTGGGGAAACTTACTGAATTCATTCTGACACATAACAACGTCAGCTTCATTGGTAAACATTATCTTCAAACTAAGGGAACAGCAATGAGCACCAGGATGGCTCCACAGTATGCTAATCTTTTTATGGGGAATTTGGAGGAGGACTTTTTAAGGCACTGCACTCACAAAACACTCTTATTTCTGTCACATTGATGATCTATTTATAATTTGGATGAAGGGTGCTGACACACTGAGAGATTTTCATCAGAACTTAATAACTTCCTCCCAACCATAAAGTTTACGCTGGAATATTCTGCCACAAGTGTTAATTTTCTGGACACCACTGTCACCATCAAGGATGGAACCTTGCATACATGTATTTACAGGAAGCCAACAGACACACAGAGATACTTACACAGGAATAGTAATCACCCAAGCCACACTGAGAAATCTGTCATGTGCAGTCAGGCGCCTCGGTATCAGCGTATCTGTTCAAGTGAGGAAGTCAGAGATACACATTTGGCTATGTTGAAAAACACCTTTATTGAGCAGGGACATTCTTCCAGAGAAATTGACAGGACAATAGAATGTGCAACACAAGTGCCAGGACAACAACTACTTCAGTATAAGGGAAGGACAGCTACCAAGAGAATACCTTTAGTAGTCACATGTCATCTTGACCTTGAACTTCTGCATAAGATTATTAAGGACCTCCATCCAATATTTAGTAAGGATGAGATCCTAAATTGTATTTTTAAGGAACTACTGCTACCATCTTTTAAACAACCACCAAACATAGCCGACCTAATTATTATGAGCAAACTTTCACCAGAACAGAATGCCATGACTCTAAATGGTACAAGACCCTGTAATCAACTCAGATGTAAGACTTGTGAGCTCATTTCCACTTTGGACTTTGTGGTTACATCACAAAACAGGCAATACAGGGTACATGGGAATTATACATGTGCATCATGGCACGTTGTTTATTTCATTCAGTGCAAGAGATGTCCACAAACAGGTTATGTTGGAGAGACAAGCCAAGCACTCCGTACTAGAATGAACTCGCACAGACATAATATTTATCTGAAGATGACTGAAAAACCAGTAGGGTAACACTTCTCTCTGCCGAAAGACTCCATCTCAGATTTTTCAGTAATGGTCTTAAAAGGAAATCTTAAAAGTACACAACAGAGATGGGCTTTTGAGGTCAAACTTATATTACTTCTCAATACGGTAGAAGATGGGATGAACACAGATTTGGGGTTTATGGCACATTATAGGACTTAAACATCCACAGACTTTTTCTTCAAAGGATGTACATATTATAGAACTTCAGTGTCCCCTTGTGTGTGGGTGAGTGTGTGTGTGTGTGTGTGTGTGTGTGTGTGTGTGTGTGTGTGTGTGTGTGTGTGTGTGTGTGTGTGTAGGTGGGGGAGTGTGTGTGTGTGTGGGGGGTTATGTGAGTATGGTGGGTGTGGGGGTTGCTGTTACATTGAGGTGGGCTTGTATTCAGGTACATAACATAATGGCATTACAGTGTGTTATGATGCTCAGTTCACACACATGATGAATATTATTTCCTTTTTACTAGTTATCTTTCCTGGGGGTGGGGGTGAGGTCAATTCCATTGGGTCTTATTTGGATTCCATAGCCTGTTACTGTACATACAGTAGTTTTATTATATACTGTCACATTTTTGAACTCTGAACATATTTGGGTGCAGTATCTCATTTGCATGGGGGTCCTTGACAGAGTAATTACATTGGGCTAATGTTGTAGTGATCTGTGGAAACGAGGGTATGTTTGGACTCTTGTCTGACATACATAGTATACTTTCACTTCTAACTAGTTATCCTACCCTGGGGAGGGTGGAGGTTTTATTTCATTGTGGTTCTATTCTGAATCCTTGGACTGTTACTGCACATATAGTAATATGATTATAAAGTGTTGTAGTTCTGAACTCTGTACATATTAGGATGCATGATGTCTTTTACTTGGAGGTTCATGACAAGTTTATTTCCTTTGAGTAACAATTGAAGTGATTGATGTGAATGATGGTGCATTAAGACGTGGGTGGGTGTGTGTGTGTGTGTGTGTGTGTGTGTATGTTATCTTACCCCCGGGGGGGGGGGATTTATTTCTTCTGATTTCTTATTCAGATTCCTTAGACATTTTCAGTACACCAAGTGGAAATCTATACATATCAGATTGCATAGTCTTAGTTTCTTGGTGATCCTTGAGAAGCAGCTTTTTTGTTTGGCTCTTACACTGCCAATTTATGTTGTCATGTATAAACTCCTGTTACAACACCAAAGGCCTTAAGGTTTACGGAGCATAATAACCAGTTTGAGAGTACAGTTGGGCAATGTTTCCAACTTAGTTTTATATTCAATATAGTGTGAAACTATTGCTCACATTAGGTAAACTTTTCTTTAAACCCTTTGTAAGTCATGTATATTCACCTTTTGTACTTCTGTTTTGAAGAGCTTGGTTTCAGTTTACAATTATGTCACATTTTATCACGTCTTTAATCTGAGTTGGTTTTGACTCATAATTGGGCTATACAGCTCTATGCTGGAGATGTTGTTATCTTACTTTGAGGGTATCTCTAAGTCATTTTGATTTATGTGCAGTGTACTCTCTTCATGTTTATATGCTCTAAGAACATGTGACCTTTAGGCCCTTTCAACTGAAGCCGAACTGGTATTTTTCACCTTCTCTGATGTGTCTTGTGTTATTTTTTAAATGCGTATTTCAAACAAACAGGAATTTTTTCAGGTTTTTTTCTGCATGATCTGGATGTTAAAAGAATGGGATTTTCTAAATAGCTGTCATTACGCTTCCGAGGAAGGACTGGGTTGGTCCAAAAGCTAAAGCATTTTGTTCTTTTTGTTACATTTATGTTGGTCCAATAAAAGGTATCAAATCATTTACTTCTGGCTCTGTTCTTATAAGGACCAATATGGCAAAGACTAAATCTGTATGTCACAAAAAAAAAGTAATTCCCATCCACAGTGACAGGGCACTTGGAACTTTACAGTATTCCTAATAACCATAGGTAACAACACAGGTTACTAGTAAAATACTACAAAATGATAACCAATGTGGCAGAAAATACAATATATACTGGATAGGCTTTATTTGGGGTAGGAACTCAGGAACAAGCTTCTGGAAGGAAGTGGCAGTAGCTGCAGTAGTAGATCTTATTCATGGGTGGTGGAAGGGTCTGCAAAGTGGTAGGGCCAAGGATATAAGAAGTAAATTATCCCCCCCCCCCCTTTACTGGGTTCACCCACACTTTTATTTTGTTCTCTTATCAAATGTGTAATTTGTGGAGTAACGTCCCCCCCCCATCACCAACTGAAAGCATTACCCTGTGCCTTGTTCCTTGATGCCCCCCATAAGACCTGGCACTTCATTTTTATTTTAAAAATGTGATTACTGAGCCTTAACTCAGTAGGCCATGGCCTTAGCCCACCCTGTAATCCAGAAAGGGAGTGATTGGTAAGTAACACTGTTTACGGCACATACTGCATTTTAAAGTACAGTCCTCCACGGTAATTTTATTTTTATTTCACCTTTCCCAGTACGACAGAGTGGGAAGGGTGACCAGGTGTCTGTGAAATGACTAGCTCTCTCTCGGGTAGCTCAGGACAAAATCATGCAGTGCTTTATGGGTGAGCAAGGTATCTTGATGCTGATGGGCCAGTGCACTGGCAGCCAGTGCAGTTTCCACTGGGAATCTTCTAGAACAACTCATCGATCCTCTTGACCCTATGGAGGGCCTGTTCTTCACATCCCCAAAGGCAGATAGTACCACATAGCATAGTCATGTGTAGCTGGCACTCTACTGGGATGCTTTCTTATAACAGTATGTCCCTGGAAAAGGCAGCCTGACTTGTCCCACACACTCAGAGCATTGCAAGGCTCCCCTGCCTCAGTGACCGAAGTCCCCATCGAGCACTTCATACTTCAGGATCAGAATCTGCATCCATTGCTTTCTGCTCAGGGAAAACCTACAGTCAGCAAACTCATCCCAAAGTCTGCATTGTGAAGCTTCTGTCACACACAGACAATCAAGGCAATCTGATCCATCTAGGACTCTTCCACAGCAGTCCATCTTTCAATCCCCAGTCTCATTGGTCAGCACTGTTGCTGGCCATGTAGAACCTTATATTGGTTCACTTTCATGAGCAAAAATTTAATGTAAGGTGCTGGCAGTATGCATGCCTTGTCCATACACTCCCTGGCCCATCACTGGCTCACAGGTATTAAGGTTTTACAAGCACTCTCTGATAACCTTCCACAAGTCTATGGGGTCAAATAACAACAATGCAGTCTTAGTGATTGATTGACAGTTCTGTAGGAGCTGGACAGGATACTAGGGTCTCAAATCACAGAAATGACCAGTAAGGGTGCAGAAATAATGAGTGGGGGATTTCAGTCTACCCGGCATGGACTGGAGAATCCCAGCTACCTCCTGCACTAGGGAGCAAGTACTACTGGATGCATTTCAGGGAGGCTTCCTGGCTCAGGGTGTCATGGAACCCATTAGGAGAGGGCTGTACTGGATCTGCTCCTGACCAGCTGTGAGCATGTTCAGGATGTGAAAGTGGAAGCGTCACTTGCAGGTAGTGACCACCACACCATGTGGTTCCACCTGGAATGGGCAGGGGGATGGTCAGGACCAGGTCAAAGGTTTTGGACTTTAAGAGGGCTGACATTGGTAGGATGGGAGACAGTCTAGTATTCCACCTTGCTGGGACCAGGAGGGAGAGAGGTGGATGTGGAATGAAAATGGGCAATAACAAAGAAGGAAGTGATGGAGGCCACTAATGAGTGTGCCAAAATCAAAAACGAGAAAACTAAGGCCAAATAGTCCAGCTGGTTGAACAAAGAGGTGGCAAAAGCTGTAGGTGATAAGAGGGTAGCCTTCCAGAAATACAAACATCCTCAAAAGGAGGAGAATAGGGTGGATAACTCAGCTAAATCAAGGGAGGTGAGCAAAGTGGTTAGAGTAGCAATGGCTACAAGGGAAATGCAGAAAGCACAGGGGGTAAAAACAGGAAAGAAAGTCTTTTTCCAATATATAACGGAGAAAAGGAACACAAAAGATGAGATAGAGTAAAAGGGGAGGGTGGTTTGGCAGAGGGTAGAGAAGAGAAAGTGGAGGTACTTAACAGTTCAGTCTTCTCTAGAGAGAAGGATGGACCAGTGCCACTATGGAATAAGGGGGTGGGGACAGGGATGGGAAAGTCATGGCTGGCATCATTCAAGCTGATGGGGTACTTAAGGGCCTAAGGGCCCTGAAGGCAGATAAATCCCCAGGGCCAGGTGGTATGCATCTAAGGGTTCTGAGGAAGCTGGTGAAGGCTCTGGCGGATCCCCTGGCAGACCTATTAAACACCTCTCAGGAGTCAGGGATCATGCCCCAGGTTGGAGAAATGCACATGTGGTACCTGTCCATAAAAGTGGACTGAAGGATAAAGCAGGGAACTACAGGCCAGTCAGACTGACATCAATAGTAGGCAAGCTGATGGAGATCATCCTGAAAGAGAGACTGGTGAACTTTCTGGAGGATAATGAGCTCCGGTACATGGACTTCTTCAACTAGGTCACCAGGACAGTGGAAAACTATCAAGCTGTTGATGTCCTATATCTGGATGTCAGCAAGGCCTTCAACTCTGTATCTCACAGTTGACTGGTTAGGAAGCTAGAAGATATGGGGGTGGGGGTTAAACTTGTTGGGTAGGTCAGAAGTTGGCGGCAGGACAGAAGCCTGAAAATGATAGTCGGAGTGGGGAATTCTCAGAAGCTAGGTCTGTGATCAGTGGATCCATGACACTGCACCAACAATTTCTTGTTGACGTGATGTTTCCTCGACACCATGATGTTGACTGCAATTGCGGTCGGCATTGTGCACTGGAGGACAAAGTTGTTTTATTGAGAGGGGGCTCCGCACCCCTCATGTGGAGGGTTGTGCCCCATGAACCCCCCTAACTTACTATAATCAACTTCAAGTCAGAGCTGATTCGGGGAGGGAGTGCAGAACCTCAAGAAAGAGTGCCAGGGTCACAAGCAGACTTTACAGTGATGTGTCGCTGTTGTAGGCATCGACGACATTGTTGTAAAGTTGTCACTGTAGAGACGGCATACGGTGACCAGTGGAGGCCCACAGGGTCTACTTCGTCTGGTGTTGTTTAAAATATTCATATTTATTTTCACTATTTAATCTACTTTAGTCAACACAACCAGCAGTTTTTTTACTGACCTGTTTGGGAATAAACCTCCCTGTTTAAAATTTTGGGCGCAGCAACTTGACGCAGCCAGCAATGCTGTACTGACCTGTTCATGAATAAATATTCCTGTTTTCACTACTTAAACTACCTGACTTGATGCAGCCAGCAGTTGTTTACTGATCTGTTTGGGAATAAAATTTAAATCTCCCTGTTTATTTTGATGCAGCTGCTTGATGCAGTAGGTAGAGTGCTGTGACGTGTCTGAGAAAAATAATTTACCTGTATTCTCACTACTTAAACTACTTAAGTAGACGCACACAGCTAGCAGTTGTTTACTGACCTGTTTTGGAATATGTTTACCTATATTTTCACTACTTAAACTACCTGACTTGACACAGCCAGCAGTTGTTTACTGACCTGTTTGGGAATATGTTTACCTGCATTTTCACTTCTTAAACTACCTGACTGGATGCAGCCAGCAGTTGTTTACTGACCTGCTTTGGAATACATTTACCTGTATTTTCACTACTTAAAGTAATGGACTCGACATAGCTAGCAGTTGTTTACTGACCTGTGTGGGAATAAATAAATCTTATGTTTTCTCTACTTAAGCCACTTGACTTAAAAACGTACTATTCTTACTTTCTAAGGACTATTGTACTACATCCCAAACAAGCAAAAACAAAAACAAAACAAAACAAACAAAGAAAAAAAATATATATATATACATACTGTATATACTTCTGTGGATTTTCTAACTAGAACAGGTAGAACGTAGTTATATATTGTAGAACCTGGTTACCCAGTAAAAAATGTGGTTTTACTTGGTAGAACCTGGTTATATTTGGTAGAACCTGGTTACAGTTGGTAGAACCTTGTTTTACCTGGTAGAATCCAATTCTACCTGGTTCTGCCTGGTAGAACCCAAAGTAGAACCCAATTTTACCTGGTTTTACCTGGTAGAACCAAGTAGAACCTGGTAGAACCTTTTGGGGTTGGTGGAAACAAGACCGCTAGGGGTAACAGCCTGAAACTGGTGGGGAAAGGTTCAGAAGGAGGAGAAGGAGGAGGCACTTTTCACTGAGAGGGTGGTAGCCAAGTGGAATGAGTTGCTGGAAGAGGTAGTGTCCTTAAAATCAATGGACAGCTTCAAGAGAGGTTGGGACAAGCAGAGGGGGAAGTTGCAGGTAGGGGGCAGAGGGGCCGAGGGGGGATACTTGAGAGGGGGGGTCAAAAGGGACATGGGGGCACAGTTCCCTCTGTAAACACTGTGGGAACTGCACACTTGAGCAGACTAACTAGACTGTAAGGCCTTATCTGCTGGCACATTCATGTCTGTATGTTTGCATGTCCTTACATACATGACCCTTCTGTGGATTTTGATTATCTGGTGTGCCTTGGAACACCAGTAACAATAGTTCAGCAGTTCTTTTCCCCAACATCCTGTCTGCCTGCTGGAGTTAGACAAGCATTCAAGTGTCTCCAATCACTCTGCTCACAGAGCATCAGTTCTGGTACACACTCCCACTATGCCTCCCACTCTTCTTTAACTAGAGTCCATCAGGTCCGAGGGCAAATGTCTGATGGAGCTTCTATAGATCTGATCTTTTCTGGGTGACAGTCCTCTACCCTACATGATGAAAACAAAATTGTAAGCACCCCTTTTTGGGAGTGGGATTACACATGATTTTAAAAGGGGTTCATGGTTTCATAAATCAGCTAGGATGTGAATATAAGAGGGACGGCCCAGTGGCAGGGAGGGTTGAGGCGCTGGATGTCACACCTCCCACCATGCAAGTGACCTGTGTTGGGGAACAGACTCAGATCACTGGGAGTTGGCTGGGGAGGGAGAAGATTAAGCATCCACCTGACTGCTGTAGTTTTTTGGGGAGGGGGGACCAGCTGCACTGCTCCTACACTGCCATCATGTGGAGGCATGGTGGCAGGGCAGTGGGAGCAACTTACAATGGGATGGCCAGCAGTAGATGCTTTAGTGCACATGCACTTCCATGTCTATGCACACCTAGCATCATTGCACCCTGCCAGTCTTGGGATGGACCAGAAAATGGAAAACAGGGAGTAAGCATATGAAACCCCCCTCACCCGCTTGCATGCTTCTGCTTGCTCCACCACTTGGGACCCCACCAGATGACTGGATATGTGTTTCCAGGATGGGAAGGACAGTCCTCCCTTCTCCTCTATGGCGTATGAGTCCTGAGGGAGGTGGTAGATGGCAGCGGAGGCTGGAAGGGGGCTGAAGAGCCTACCTGCAACCTGGGGAAAAACAAGATATGAATAAGACTCACCACCAGTGACAAAGAGACCTAATAGGTCAGGTACCATTGTGGTACTTAAAAGCACTGTGGCACTGCACCTTCTAATCTTCCCTGGGTTGACTTTTCTCTTCCTCCAAGCGCTGCTTTATTATGGGCTGCTTTATTGATAAACTTAGTAGGTTTGGTACTACTCCCTGTGTGTCCTCCATGTTATGGTCTCCTGCCATATCCCACAGCCTTCATTCTAGTGGTGCCTTTTAATTTCATTAACCTAGGACTAGAATCAGTTAAGCTGCCTTTTTCCACTCAGCTTCTAGGTTCTGAAATTGTCTCCTTCTTCTGATAAGGTGCTCAGATTCCCATCATCATTTTAAATTGGCATTACTTAAGCATTGCCTTACCTTAACGCTGGCTCTCACTCCCTTATTTATAGCCTATTTTTATTGGTGGTATTTATGTTTCTCATAAATACCCAGAAAAGCAGAATAGTACACAGAGGGACAATTTAGTTATCAACTAGTAAGGCCCTGGTCCCCAGCAAGGGTTCCGGGTTTGTACCCCGGGGCAGACTAGATGGACCTCTGTTCTCCTTCTGCCGACCATTCTATGTTTCTCCCAAAGTCAAACATGATTCCATCGATACTTTCATTCTTATCTATTCCTCCCTTGCCCCCTCTGGTGAAGTCATACTGCTATGTGACTTAAATTCTGATTGACTGTCCCCTCTTATAAGCCCACTGTTTATTCTATTGAGGCCCTAAACCTCACTCTGCTTACTACATGCAACTCAACCACTGGTCTCCTAACCAGTCACTGTTACATTGGGTCCTCACCTCTCATCCTCACCAAAGTGCCTCCACAGGCACCCTACCTGATGCCTTTAATGATTATTGTAGAACCAATTCTGTCCAGAAGAATGATGATCCAAAGTCATCCCTTACGTTCATCTGTTCTGGAGCACATTCTGTAGGTCTCTTAACCAGTCTTCTCTGCTTGCTGAACTAGTGAATATTGATTGGTCATCATCTCCCTATCCACTGATACTGAAGAGGCCCTCTCCCTCTGTCAATCTAAATCTCTTGTCATTTCCTACGGACAAACATTCCCCTTTCCACTGGTCCTGGATCCATTGTTCTACCACCCCTAGGTATCTGCTGAGTTCATTGGCCTATGCAAGGCCAGTGTTTCTGCCTGGCACTGCCATAAGGCCTCTAGCTTCCACATGGAACTGTTGAGCAAGCAGCTCAATTACAGTTTCACTAAGGCTATCATTGAGTCTAAGTGACACTATTTCCTGATGGTTCCATGTCATAATAGTGATTGCAGTATAGTGATCGCTATTATGGTGCATGCATATTGCTGAAAAGCAAATCAGCAATGTACACTTTCAAGCAACCTGACATATGGAATCGAAAAAAGTGTTTTTGTGGGGGGGGGCTGTACCCCCCTGTGCTCCCCCTCGCCGGGGGGGGTTTGCCCCCCTGCACTCCCCTGAATAAAGATTATTAACTCCAGGGGTTGCATGTCAGAGAGGGGCAAAATCCCACATCGCACAAAAAAGTAAGTGCCAGAGCTGCAGGCAGCGACAAAAGTTTTACGCACCTGGTCCCAGTCCCGAACCCTGTACCTGCTGCACCACAACTAGCCACCCACACCATCACACCACACAGCTAGCTTGGCGGTGGCAGGTACAACCATCCCTCAAAACCAATTCCCTATTCCTCCCCTTCCCCTCGCTATCCTCCCCTTCCTGTTGCCATACACTACCATAGCGGTCATGTACAGTCACTACCCTTGCAGGGTAGCCCATGAGTATAGAGCCCAATATATGTTGCCATTTTTATGTGGCATCCATATTCGGTCACTATACTCACGGTGTACCTTTCCTGATAACTTTACTTACCAAAATAATTTTAGAAGGTTTTTCACTCCCTATTGACCACCAGCCAAGTCTACCACCCCGAGCCTAACTTTAGATGATTTGGACATCTTGGTTTCTGCTTCTGTGGCTGTTGCTTCCAATGACTTTTTCACTTCATTTGTTACTTATGCTATCTGTGCTTCTTTTCCATTTCCCTCTCCCCTCACTTCCACCTTTTCATCCCCTGCCAGCCCTTCTTGACATTTCTAATTTTTTCCCAGTTACCCCCTCTGCTACCCTTTTTCTGCTATTTGGGCCTTGAACCTTCACAGGGCAATACCTGAATGAGTTAGACCTCAAATATCTCATTCTTTCTCTTCCTGCAATTGCTGCACCTATCACTACACCCCTTATTTTCGCTTGTAATCTTGGTGCCCTGAAAATGAAAGCAGGTGAGGTTCTCCCCTTGCATAAAGGATGTAACCCTTCTGCACCCAGGAACTACAATCCTATCTCCTACCTTCCCACCCTGGTCAAACTCCAGGAGAAGCTTGTACCCATTCAGCTCTCTGCCTTCTACAGTTCTCTGTCTTCTTCTCTCCTTTGTAGTCTGGTTTCCAAAAAGGCCTCTCCACTGTATCTTCTCTTCGCTAGGTCAGTGATGATCTCCTGAAGGGGCTGCAGAAGGGACACCTCACAGCTGACATATTTATTAACCTTGCTAAGGCTTTAGATACTATTGTCCAAGCTGAGCAAGATGAGGGGTGGAGGGCACTCTGTCTTGGCTATAAATTGGTTCTGCTCTTATCTAGCTGATGGTCAGCAGTCATGTCAGGTGGGTGGCTCTCTTTCTTCCCCCTCCCTTCCCATCTATTTTAATGTTTCTCAGGGTTCCATTCAAGGCCCTATTCTCTTTTACATTTTCTACAATGATCTGCCTTCTGCCTGTGCCAGTGGTAATATCCATATGTTTGTGGATGGCGCAATCCTCTACTCCACAGGTGCATCAGTCTCTGAGCTTGAATCATTGACTCAGCCTGACTTTGATAATGTCCAACATGGCTCAACTCAAACCAGCCAATGCTTAATGCCAAAAACACCATGTGAATGCACTGTAACCCCAAGCAGAGGCTATCTGGTAACTCTTCTATGCCCACATTCACTACCTTTGATGGCATACCCCTCTAGAGGATGTCCCCTCTTTTGCACCTCAGTGCTGCTTGATATCAACCTGGATTTTTTCCTCACACGTCGACGCCATCCCCAAAAGCTCACAAATTTCCTGCTCTCATTCACCTTTCCTCCATCTACCTAGCTCTCAAATCTTTTCTAAACAAATTCTTCACACACTGCTATTCATGCCCCTAAGCTCTCATCTGTACTGGTTACCAGGGCTAACTGAATCTGCTCCTCAGAATTCAGTACTCAGTAGCCTCAGGTTGTACGACTGTGTTTTGGTTTTTCCTTTAAGGATTGCACCTTAAATATATAATGTATGTAATTGTTCTTTTAATACTGTACATATATCATGCAATTAATGCAATATGCCATATGTATAACATTTATTCTAAAGTTCTTATAGGAGAACACTTAGCACTAAGAACCCCACATCCAAGTGTAGGTTTTGTCTGAATTTGCAGTTTGTGTACAAACATATTTTTTATTTACTGTTTGCAGAAGCATAGTACAATCATTGACTCAGCCTGACTTTGATAATGTCCAACATGGCTCAACTCAAGCAGCATAGTAGATTGTATCTGGCTGGTCTTGCTGACTACCACCTTGACGTTTGTTATAAACAGGAATCTCAGAATCCCCTGCAGCTGATGTCAGAGTTGAGCTGCAGCTTGGAAGATACAACTCTTTGAAGTACATGTTAGAGTTTTTATAAGCTCTGACACACACACACACACAAAAAAAGTAGATAAACATGTGGGGAGTAGTGCAATGTAATGGCTGTGGGCCAGCAGTCTTCCGGGAGTCTTTCTGGAGGCTGTGATGCTGCCCTATTTGCAGACAACTCTCTTCACTGAGGGAGGAAGTTGCCCGTCTTCAGGCCACACTGGACAGTAGTAAGGGAACCTTCCCCCAGGCCACACTGGATGGTAGGAAGGGAACCTCCCCCATCCATGGAGCACCAGAGCCACCACCACTACTTCAGAGGTTGCAAAGAAAGCACAGCAGTTGGACCACAGTGGGCTCAGGAGGGTGAGGATGGTGGAACAGAGGCACACCCAGTCAGTTGTTCCACTCCACACTCCATACACCATTCTGGGGGAGCATAGCTCCCCTATGGATGCACCCGCAGAGGAGACTAAGGAGGCTGAGGACAACTGGCACAAGGGAGGCCCACAGGAATGGAGGCAGAGAACACCACAAGGAAAGGAAGCGGCTCCTGGTGGGGGACTCAGTTATTAGGGGGATAGAACTGGGGGGAGCAGGGAAAACTGAAGTAAGGTGCCTGCCTGGTGCCATGGCTTGGAGGGACAGGAAGCGCATCCTCAGGATCACGAGAACAGCTGCACGGGAGTCTGAGCTGGACGTCATTGTCCACCTAGGGACAAATGACTTGGCTCATGATGAGATTACAGCAGTGCAGGAGGACTTTGTAGAATTGGGAAGGGGCCTAAGACAAGTAGCACACAAAGTATCTTTCTCAGAGGTGCTGCCTGTCAATGGCATGAGTGAGGCGAGGGTACTTTGCACCATGCAGTTTAATGAATGATTGAAAAAATGGTATGGAGCACAGGGGTTTGGCTTCATTGGGGACTGGGGTTCCACCTGGAGGACACCAGCCTATACTGGCAGGATGGTCTGCATCTGTCCAGGAAGGAACATGTCTTTTGAGCAATCGGTTTAAATGCTTCATTGGCAAGTTTTAAACTAGTCAAGGGGGGAGGCACTGATAAGCAGCAGGAAAATCCCAGCCTCTCCCTACAAAACAGGGTACTAAATGAGAAAAAGACTGAGGTAGAAAGGTCAGTGGGGGATGCTGCAACAGAAGGTAAAGCCATCTAAAAATGGAGAGCGATGAGTACCAATGCCCGTAGTCTGAGTAACAAGCTTCCTGAATTAGTGGCCTTGATGGAGGAGGAACATCTGGATATCATGGCAGTCACAGAAACATGGTACACACAAAACCATGACTGGGATGTAAACATACCAGGATACACTATCTACAGGAGGGACAGGGAGGGTAAAAGAGGAGGAGGGGTAGCTTTTTACATAAGGGAAGGAATCAAAGCAACAGAACAAGAGAGTAAACAGGGAGGAGAAGAAGCACTGTAGGTAAATTTGGAGACCGGCAATGGCACCATAATCTGCACAGGGGTTGTATACAGACCCCTTCTCAGGGGGAGGAAATGGACAAGGAAATGATAGAAAGTATACTTAGAATGGCAGAAAAAGGGGAGATATTGCTGATGGGCGATCTGAATATGCCAGATGTTAACTGGAGTGCAGTTGCAGCAGCCACTTGAAGAGTGGGGTTATTCTAGATGCCCTACAGGGGGCATGCCTTAGACAACTAGTATTGGAGCCCACTGAGAGGAGCAATCTTAGACCTAGTTCTCTCAAATGAGATGAAGAGACGATCACAGATGTAGAAGTGGTAGCCATCTGGGAACTAGTGACCATCGAAATATGGTTCTACATAAACACAGCAATAGAGTCAAGCCATACAAAGGCAAAAGTACTGGACTTTAGGAGGGCTGACTTTGCCAAAATAGGTGAGTGCTTAAGGAATGCACTAGCAAATGGGCAGGAAGGAGGGGTGGAAGAACAATGGGGAATAATAAAAACTGCCATCACAGAGGTAACAAGCCTTTGTGTGAAGCAAATAAACAAAATGAAATGATGTAAGAAACCACTATGGTTCTCAAAGGAAGTGGCAGTGAAGGTTCAAGAGAAAAAAAGCATTCAGGAAGTACAAGGAATCACAGAAGGAGCAGGACAAAGAACTGTATCAGTTAAAGCAAAAGGAAGCTGAGAAGGCAGTCAGAACAGCAAAGGCCCAAACTGAGAAAAGATAGCCAACTCAGTTAAGAAGGGATAAAAATGTTATAGGTACATCAGGGAGTGAAGGAAGACCAAGGGAGGATAGAGAGAGGCTTAATAAAGGGAGGGAGGGTGGGCAGAGGGTGACTGTGAAAAGACAGAGATACTAAACAAATATTTTGCTCAGTATTTACAAAGGAAGAGGAGGTAAAACAAACAGTAGAAATACTCTGGATACAGAAGTTGATACCAGTCCATTTACAGAAGAAAGGGTTCTGAAGAACTCTTAAAACTGAAGGTGGACAAAGCAATGGGGCCTGATGGATTCATCCCAGAATTCTAAAAGAACTAAGGGTAGAACTAGTGACACCACTGACTACCCTCTTTAACAAATCATGGGAGGATGGGGTGGTACCCGAGGACTGGAGGAGGGCAGATGTGATTCCCCTTCACAAAGTGGGAGCAAGGCAGAAGCAGGAAACTACAGATCTGTTAGTTTAACCTCAGTGGTAGGGAAAATGATGGAATCACTTCTGAAGGAAAGAATATGCCAGTATCTAGAGGCCAGAGGGCACAGGACCCAAGGCAGCACGGATTCACATTGGAAGATCATGCCAGACAAATCTGATAAATTTCTTTGACTGGGTGACCAAAGTAGTAGATCAGGAGGGCTGTGGACATGGCCTACCTAGACTTTAGCAAGGCATTTGACACAGTCCCACACAAAGATTAATATACAAGTTAGCCAGCCTGGGAGTGGGTTCCCAAGATGACAGCCTGGGTAAAGAGAAGCTGGAGAATAGGACACAGAGTAATAGTAAATGGGTCCACTCTGAAGAAAGGGGTTACTAGTGGGGTACATGAGGTTCAGTATTAGGACGGTCCTCTTCAATGTCTTTATAAACGACATTGCAGAGGGACTGAAGGAAAGATATCTCTTGCAGATGACACAAAGATCTGCAAACAGAGTTGATACACAAGGTAGGGTGGAAAGGATGAGAAGGGACTTGCAAGTTAGAGGAATGGTCAAATGTATGGCAGCTTAGATTCAATGCTAAGAGTGCAAGGTAATGCACCTGGGAAACAAAACCCAGGGAAGAGTACACAATGGGGGTGAGATACTAACAACAACAAAAATGGAAAGGGACCTGGTGGTAGTCATATCAGATGACCTAAAGGTGGGCAAGCAATGTGAGAGGGTAGCAAGGAGGGCTGGGGGATACTGGGATGCACAGGAGAGGCAACACCAGTAGAAAACAGGAAGTCATTATCCTCTGTACAGGCAGCTGGTGAGACCCCATCTGGAATACTGCATGCAGTTCTGGAGACCCAATCTCCACAAAGACATAGACAGGATGGAAGCTGTTCAGAGAGGGCACTATAATGGTGCAGGGTCTGCACCGGAAGACATATGAAGAGACTTAAGGAGCTTAATATGTATAGCCTCGAGGAAAGGAGGGAGAGGGGGACATGATAGAAACTTTCAAGTACCTCAAGGAATCAACAAAATCCAAGAGGGTAGCATCTTTCAAAAAGAGGTTGCAAGAACAAGGGGCACAATTTAAGAAGATGGGCGGCTCAGAGGTAATTTAGAAGTATTTTTTCACAGAGGGGTTGTGGATGCATGGAGACGGCCTTCTGGAGGAGGTTGTGGAGTCAAAAACCGTGGTGGAATTCAAGCATGCATGGGACAGTCATAAGGCAATTCTAGGGGGTGGAGGTAGGAAAAAGTAGGCTGCTGGTTAACTAGGATCTGCAGCTTATCCATTAGGTAGGGAAATGGGCAGACTGGGTGGGCCAAGCGGTCCTTATCTGCTGTCAAATTCTATGTTTCTATGATCTTCTGTTTGCTGGTCCTGCTATCCTCTTGAGGTATGTTCCATCACAGAGGACAGTACTTATCCCCAGGACTGGCAAACAGCTGATTGGAGTTTCTGAAAGCTCTAATATGCACTACAGGCTATTGAATTTTCCATGGCTGCAGCCCAGCTCTGACGTCAGCCAAGGGGGAGTCTAGGATTTCTGGTTACAGAAAATGCCAGCTTGGCAGTTAGCAGGATCAGCCAGTGTAAGAGCCTCTTTTGGACTCACCTTGGCTGTTTCTGGGGGCCCTTGGGTCTCCCCTGGACACACGTCAAGGGGACCAGCCTTGGTTCTTTGGCAGACAAGTAGTACTGGAACAACAGGGGCATGCGGTGTCTCCACCTGGGGTAGTGATAGGGATACCTGTAGATAAATTGCAGGTTAACATCCCCAGGAAAATATATTAACATTCCCCACTGTACCTCACTCAGACAACAATAATGTCCACTTTTTTCAATAAGTTGCAACACCAGGACGTAACATTAATAATAAACAGTTTTATTTTGGGGGAAGGAGAAAAAGGGAGAAAAAATAGCATAAAACTTTTAACAACTGTAGCAACACTTTTGCCCCACACAATCCCCACCTTCCACCTATGGGTGCACCTGATTTCCCAATGGCAGTTGCCCACAAAGTCTGTGAAAGTTCCTTGGATGGCTACCACACAGCCATGAAGAAGACACTGGGGAACTTGTGTCGGGGCCCAAAAACCTTTTAACAGATGCAAGAACTTTAACTTTCTACCTGGGCGCAATTTTAATCTTGGCACAGTCCTGCCCAGGACTTATCCCCCTTAATTCTCTGACTAGCTAGCTAGCTAAATGAAGACTTCCCCAAAGCCGCAGCCCAGGGTACTTACAGTTCTGGAGATTCTCAGGTGGTTTTGCAGATATTTGATTTCACGATACCATGCTGAGGTTGAGGATTGATCATGCAACAAACGGCCACTGGCTGAAGCAGTGATAAAAGCCAGTCTTCACCTGCCAGGCCTTTCTAGTCTTCACCCTGGGGGCCTTTGTATATGGTGTTTACCTGGCAGGCCTCTCGATATCTTTCTCTCAAAGGATTCTCTCCTGGTCAGGGTAACACACTCTGTCTCTCCTGCCTGGAGGAAACATACTTGCACCTCACTTTCATCTTAGCTGGCAGACACTGTAGATTTTAGGTAGCGACCTTTCAGTCTCTGATATCCAGCTGTAACTTTCAATGACACTTTCTGCACTGCAGGACAGTCCACTCCTATTGGACAAACCGTAGAAATCTCACAGCAACAAATGCCCCACAAACATGGGTCCAACTCTTAGCAGTAAATGCTCTCAGTTACTGGCTCACACTCTGGACCAAAATCCACACACTGCAGCAAAATTCATCGGCCACAGGTTCAAATCTCAGAAGCAACTTTTTCTCACTGCAGCAACCTTTGTCAGCCACCAGTTCAAATCTAAGAAGCAACTTTCCTGATTGCAGCAACCTTCATCGGCCATAGGTTCAGCTCTCACAAGCAGCTTTCAAAGTCTCCAAAGCAGGTTCCACTCACTGCAGCTACTTTACTCAGCCACAGATTCAAATCTCACCCAGGGGATCTCTTTCAGAGGTACTCTTATCCCTGGGGCTAACTTGTTTCTCCCAGCACAGTGCAGCTTGTCCTGTCCTGAGGCCAACTAGGCTGTGGGGCAAACACACAGGCCTTCAGGGTTTAGCAAGCCCACAGCGTTCTTTCTTGTTGCTTCTGGCTGGGCTCACAGCTTCCAGCTGAAGACCCCTTCTGGGGGCAAACAGTCCTATTTATTAGCGCTCCAGCAGTCCTTTCTTATTGGCTGCCTCACTTGTCCCATGGGGCAAATTAACATTCATTAAGCATACTTGATGACCTATTGGTTCTTCAGTGGGTGCCAAGAATAGTCCCTGATTTTCCTTCCACAAGTCCTTTTCCCCTCCCATCATCTGGGCACAATACTGGCTGTTGGTTGGCTGAAAAGAAGGGCAGAGGTGATCACTATGGCTGCTGAATGCTCAGTCAAACATAGTCCCACTTTATCAATATAAATTGCAACCACACCAAATAATTTCAAAATGTTATTTCCTGAAATATCCATTTGTAACTCCACTGCCCACTCACCCACATGCAGAGTTTAATATTTTTATTTCTCCTTGAGCCTGTTGCTGCCACAGAAACACTGTCCCCCCAAGGCAGCAAGCAGACTCATTAATATTCATAAACCTTTCATGAATGCATTTATGAGCAGAGCCCCAAGCACCCACTGGCGCTCTCAAAAGAAACATTTTTTGGGTTTCTTTTGTTCCTCCTCTATGTCTCTGGACCCTGATTTACTAATGCTGGGGGTTGGGAGCACAGAGGGGAGCCTTTACAGGGCCGCAGTATCAGCGAGAAAATAAAGATGTGCATCTGCGCATGTGTGGACCACAGGCTCGCATGTTCATGTGACAGTAGCATGGTAGTTCCGCATCTCCACTCCTCTGACCCCCATTCACAATAGGAAACACATCAGGGTCCAGACAGAGAGACCAGGCACACCAGCTCCGCATACCATCAGGTACCACCAGAAAGCCCTCTAGTCCCGATCCAGGCAGACATGGGGACCGGAAGCAGAACAGAGACTCCGTTGGGCCACAGCTTCAAAAGTAAGCCCAACAGAGTTGGGGGGCTTACATATCCCCCAAAACCTTGGTGTTCTCAACAAACCATTGAAGTTCAGCACAATTCAACTTTAGGAACATTTCTAGCTAGACAGTTCAGTACCTCACTATGCGGACTCTTCAAGCAGCATAACATATTTTCCATACATTTCTTACTAGACACCTGGTTCCTGACTATCAAAGCATTTCTGACAGACAATAGCAGTAATAGATACACAACATCAGTTCCTAATCTAGACATCAAATAACTAACTAGTCCACAACACCCATTAGAAATCAGATACACTTTTCCCACCCTGTTCTGATTGGCAGAACAAGGGGGTGCCGAAATTTTCCTTTTTTTTTTGAAGTGCACTATTGGGGATGGGCACTAGGGGGCAGCAGATCCCAGTAGTGCCTCCACTTGTAAGAGCCCCTTTTGAACTCAGCTTGGCTGTTTCAAGGGGGCCCTCAGGTCTCCCCTGGACACACCTAGAATGGGATGGCCTAGGTTCTTTGGCAGCCAAGTGGTACTGGAGAATAGCTGCTTGTGGTGCGTCCACCTGGGGTAGTATTAAGGATACCTGTAGACAAATTGCAGGTTAACACCCCCCAGGAAAATACAGTAACTGCTCCCACTGTACCTCCCCTACACAACTACAATTTCCACTTTTCACAATGAGTCACAATACCAGGATGTAACATTAACATTTAACAGTTTTATTTTGGGGAAAGGGGAAAAAGGGCAAAAAATAGCATAACAACTTTAACAACTGTAGCAACACTTTTGCGTCACACAATCACCACATCCCACTTATGGGTGCACCCAACTTCCCAATGTTAGTAGCCCACAATGTCTGTGAAAGTCCCTTGGGTGGCTACCATACAGCCATGAAGAAGATGCTGGGGAACTTGTGTTTGGGCCCAAAAATCATTTAACAGATGCAAGAACTTTAATTTTCTGCCCGGGCACAGCTTTAATCTTGGCACAGTCCTGCCCAGGACTTCACCCCCTTAATTCTCTGACTAGCTAGCTAGCTAAATGAAGACTTCCCCAAAGCCGCAGCCCAGGGTACTTACAGTTCTGGAGATTCTCAGGGGGTTTTGCAGATATTTGATTTCACAGTACCGTGCTGATGTTGGGGATTGATCATGCAACAAACGGCCACTGGCTGAAGCAATGATAAAAGCCACTCTTCACCTGCCAGGCCTTTCCAGTCTTCACCCTGGGGGCCTTTGTATATGGTGTTTACCTGGCAGGCCTCTCGATATCTTCCTCTCAAAGGATTCTCTCCTGGTCAGGGTAACTCTCTCTCTCTCTCTCTCTCTCTCTCTCTCTCTCTCTCCCTGCCTGGGGGGAACACTTGAAAATCACTTTCATCTTAGCTGGCAGACACTGTGGATTTTAGGTAGTGACCTTTCAGTGTCTGGTATCCAGCTTTAACTTTCAATGACACTTTCTGCACAGAACAGTCCACTCCTACTGGATAACTTGTAGAAATCTTACAGCAACAAATGCCTTGTGAACATGGGTCCAACTCTTAGCAGTAAATTCTGTCACTGGCTCACTCTTTGGAGCAAAATCCACACATTGCAGCAACATTCATTGGCCATAGGTTCAAATCTCAGAAGCAACTTTTTCTTGCTGCAGCAACCTTTGTCGACCACCAGTTCAGATTTAAGAAGCAACTTTCCTCACTGCAGTAACTTTCATTGGCCATAGGTTCAACTCTCACAAGCAACTTTCAAAGTCTCCAAAGCAGGTTCTACTCACTGCAGCTATATTACTTGGCCACATGTTCAAATCTGACCCAGGGGATCTTTTTCACAGAGGTACTCTTATCCCTGGGGTTAACTTGTTTCTTCTGGTGCAGTGCAGCTTGTCCTATCCTGAGGCCAACTAGGTCACTGAGCAAGCACACAGGCCTTCAGAACTAGCGAGCCCACAGCATTCTTTCTTCTTGCTTCTGGCTGGGATCACAGCTTCCAGCTGAAGACCCCTTCTGGAGGGCAAACAGTCCCATTTATCAGCTCTCCAGCAGTCCTTTCTTATTGGGTGCCTCACTTGTCCCACTGGGCAAATTAATTTTCATTAAACATACTTGATGCCCTATTGGTTCTTCGATGGGCACCAAGAATAGTCCCTGATTTTCCTCCCACAAGTCCTTTTCCTGTCCCAGAAGTCCTCAGGGTACAATACTGGCAGTTGGTTGGCTGAAACAGGGGGCAGAGGTCACCATCATGACTGCTGAATTCTCAGTTGAACAGAGTCCCACTTTATAAATATATATTGCAGCCACACCAGATAGTTTTAAATTATTTCCACCAATATCCATTAGTAGTCCCACTGCCCACTCACTCACATGCAGAGTTTAATATTTTTATTTCTCCTTGAGCCTGTCACTGCCACTGAAACACTGTCCCCCAAGGCAGCAGGCAGGCTCATCAATATTCATAAGCCTCTCAAGAATTTTATTATGAGCAGAGCCCCAAGTGCCCATTGATGCTTTCAAAAGAAACATTTTTGGGGCTTCTCTTGTTCCTCCTCTGTGTTCTGGGGATTGAGAGCACAGAGGGAGCCTTTACAGAGCTGCAGCAGTGGTGAGAAAATGAAGATACTCATCTACGCATGTGCGGATCACCGGCTCACATGTTTGTGAGGCAGTAGCATGGCGGTTCCATGTCTCCACTCCTCTGGCCCCCATTCACAACAGGAAACACATCAGAGGCCAGACGCAGAACCCGGTGCACACCACCCCTGCATCCCACCGGGGACCATCAGAAAGCCCTCGAATCCCAATCCAGGCCGCTATGGGGACCAGAGGCATAACAGGGGCTCTGCCGGGCTGCAGCCCCAAAGATAAGCCCAACAGAGTTGGGGGGGCTTAAATCAGTGTCAGCCAGACATGATCTATTATTGTGCAGTAAACTGTGCGTAACTTTTTTTTTATTTCTCATTTGTTTTCTTCCCTTTTTAGTTTGCACAGGTCCTGCTGTTTTCCCACATTATAAATTCCCTTTCTGCTGATAGCCTTTCCTGTGATGCCCTACTGTACACTGATGATCTTGTATTATATCACAGTGACAAATCCCTAACAAATCAAGCCACCACATTTACACTTAACTACGAGCGACCCACAAATGGTTTCTGTCTAACAGGCTCTTAGTCAATGAGAAAAAAATTAAAGCAATGCTCCTGGGGTCCAACCATTATCTTCATAATATCACCAAATCTTGGTCCTTCTCACAGTGCTTACATCAGAAGGCACCCTCCTGCAGAATGTACCCTGTTTTAAATACTTGAGGTGCGCCTAGCCATTGCCCAAGACAACCTTCTCCCCCTCTTAGATTACTGTTCCTCTATTTACTCTGATGTTTCCTCCTCTCTGTGCACCAGACTTGCCACTGTCTATAACAGTATCTGTAGGTTTTCAGTCTTGTCACCCTACTCCACACATCTCTGCACCTCATGCCAGTCACCAGGCTGGCTCCTCTCCAAGGATGGCAGGACTATGCCCTTGGCTGCATCATTGATAACATCATTAGAGGTTGTGTACTGTCACTGTACTCATCCCTTCTCAAACAGAGAGTCACTCCCAGGTGTCATTGTGAATCCTCAGTCCCTCCACTTGAAGTCCCCTGGATCTCCACTGTTCAGTGAAGCAAAGCCCTGTCCTTCGTGGCCCCCACACTGTGGAATAAACTCCACCCTTCCCTCCAGTCACTTGAATTGCACCTTACCTTTAAAACTCATCTCAAAGCCTGGCTGCTGTCTGAAGCCAAATGTTTCTGCTTATCTGGGTAACTGAAGGGAGTACAAGGGGTGGGAATGGCGCAGAAATGGACACAAGTCCCTTTACACAAGAAAGGGTCCTGAAGGAACTGGAAGGAATAAGAGTTGATAAAGCACTGGGGCCAGATAGGGTGCACCCCAGCGTCCTAAAACAACTAAGAGAGGTGGTGGCTGAGCCTCTGGCAATCCTGTTTAGCCAATCACTGGAAACAGGGGAGGACAGCAGATGTAGTTCTATTACACAAAAGTGGGAACAAAGAGGAAGTGGGGAACTACATACCAGTCAGCCTCACCTCAGTAGTGGGGAAGATCATGGAAGCACTAATGAAGGAGAGATTGGTGGAATATCTGGTTGCCAATGAACTACAGGACCCAAGGCCGCATGGTTTCACCAGGGGGGAGGTCATGTCAGACCAGTCTCATTGAATTTTTTTGACTGGGTGACAAGGGAGGTGGCTCAGGGGAGGGCAGAGTACATAGCCTATCTGGACTTCAGCAAGGCCTTTGATGCTGTGCCACACAGAAGGCTATTAAACAAATTAGGGAATATGGGAGTGGGCAGAACAGTAGTGCAGTGGGTAGGTAACTGGCTGGGTGGCAGAAGACAGAGGGTGGTGGTAAATGGCTGTCTCTCCACAGAGGGAAGAGTGACCAGTGGTGTACCACAGGGATCAGTGCTGGGACCGGTCCTATTCAACGTCTTCAACAGTGCCATTGCGCAGGACCTAGAAGGCAGAATTTCCCTGTTCGCTGATGACACAAAGCTCTGTAAAAGAGGACATGCCAGAGGGGTGTAGAAAGAATGAATAGGGACCTGCAGAAACTTGAAGAATGGTCAAGGGTTTGGCAGTTGAAATTCAATGCAAAGAAGTGCAAGATAATGCATACAGGGCACAAAATCCCTAGAACAACATATCAGTTGGGGGCTGAGGATATAGCATGCACCAAGGAGGAAAGAGACCTTGCGGTTATCATCTCTGATGACCTCAAGGTAGGGAAACAGTGCGACAAGGCAGCAGGTAAAGCAAATAGGATGCTGGGATGCATAGGCAGGGGCATCACCAGCAGGAAAAGGGAGGTCATAATTCCACTATACAAGACACTAGTGAGGCCCCACCTGGAGTACAGTGTACAGTTCTGGAGACCTTACCTACGTAACGACATAGACAGGGTAGAGAAGGTTCAGAGGAGGGCAACAAAGGTGGTACATGGATTGTATCACAAGTCCTGTGAGGACAGGTTGAAGGACTTGAATATGTACTCCCTGGAGGAGGGGAGGGAGAGAGGGGATATGATAGAGACATACAAGTATCTTACAGGGAGGAACAGAGTGCTGGAATGCACTATTTTTCAGTGAAAAAGATGTTCCAGGACTAGAGGGCATAGGATGAAGTTGGAGGGAGGGCTATTCAGAGGAAACGTGAGGAAGAATTTCTTCACAGAACAGGTGGTGGACAAGTGGAACACCCTGCCAGAGGAAGCAGTGGGGGCTGAAACAATCTCGGGATTTAAGAATGCATGGGATAGACATAAGGGAATTCTGGAGGTCCAGGGTAAGAGGCAACAGACATCTAGGAAAACATAAAGTGAACTTACAAGCTCAAATGGGCAGACTGAGTGGGCCATAGGCCCTTATCTGCTGACAGTGTCTATGTATCTATATATCTATGTAACTTAAGGATGCAAGTCTTCACCCTTACTACTGAGCCCCACCCTTCCTTTCCCCTGTTAGGGTGCACCATTCCACTGTTCTCACCTTACCTTCTTTCATTTTTACACTTGCTCCCTACTTGAACGGCATTGCACTTGTTTTTGTTGTAACTGCATTTCCTGGACTGTATGACATTTGTACGTCTTTGTATTTCCTGCATTCCCAATGTATTTTGTACCTTCCGGTATGCTTTGTGTACAAAGCATTTGATCGTATTTTTTCTGTTATGTTACCTGACTCTTCTTAAATCATGTAAATTGTATTGTATATATTCATATGTGCCATCTTCATGGCCTGGGTCGTGCCCGAAAACATTCTATTGGATCAGTGCACTTGCCCGTTAAACAAATAAATAAATAAAATAAAGCTCTTCATCTGTGATTATCTTAATTTTATTGCAGTCTACTTTCCTAAAGTCAGGTACACAGTATTGGACTTATGTTGCCCACAAATGAGCACAGTGTTCACTTTAATCGACACTCAGCCAATTACATTGTCATTATTAATACTAATATCCTGGTTGTACTGTACCAGCTCCAACACTGCTTCCCCTCTGGTTTGTGCACCCATTGTTTGATGGTGACTGTGAAGCTTATGTGGATTACATTCTGTCACCTGGTGGTGTAGTTAACTACTCAGGTGGCAGGGAGGAAGAGGAGAAGAGAAGGAGCAATCCCATGAGGGGTATAAAGGTCACAGTGATAGGGGATGGCAGAAAACAACAGGACGAGAACAGGGAACAGATAAACACAGAAATATAGAATATGACAGCAGATAAGGATGACTTGCCCCCCCCCCAGTCTGCCCATTTGTCCCTGCCTATACTGTCACCACAGCTCTACTTGATCTCTGCCCCCGGCTTCCTAATTAAGACTCCTTTGTGCTTATCTTATGCATGCTTGAATCCCACCACTGTTTTTGCCTCTACACCTCCACTGGAACAGTGTCCTAGACATCCACCACTCTTTCAGTGAAGAAGTACTTCCTCACATCTCTTCTAAATGTCCCCCCTTTAAGATTTATTGCATGTCCTCTTGTTCTTGTGCATCTTCTTCTCTGAAAAATTCCCCTCCTGTACCTTGTTCAACCTGTGAGGTATTTATAGTCTCTATCATGTCCCCCCCTTCCAGGGTGTACATATTGAGGTCCTTCAGTATCTCCTCATAGTGCTTCTGGAAAAGCCCTTGCACCATTTTCATTGCCCTTCTCTTGACAGTCTCCACACTGTCTATGTCCTTGCTGAGATGTATTCTCCAGAACTGGACACAGTACTCCAGGTGGGGTTTTGTCAATGATCCATACAGTGGCAACAACACCTCCCTCCTTCTGCAGTCGATACCCCCCAATTGCAATCCAGCATCCCACTGGCCCTACCTACTGGCTTGTCGCACTGTCTTGCCACCTTCAGTTCATCCCTTTCCTATTTGATAACTGTCAATACCTCTTCTCCCATTTTGTATATCGCCTCTGGGTTTCTGTGCCCTAGGTGCATGAGTTTGCATTTTTTCACACTGAAACACAGCTTTCATACCCTTAACCCTGCCTTGAGTTTTCCTGGGTCTCTGCACATTCTTTCCACCCACTCAGGAGTGTCTACCCTATTGCAGATTTTATTCTTATCTGCAAAGAGGCATAGAATCCCTTTCAGATCATCTGCAGTGTCACTTATAAAGACATTAAAGAAGACCGGTCCCAGTACTGAGCCTTGAGGCACCCCACTGGTCACCCTCCCTTCCCTGGAGTGAACTCCATTTACCACCACCCTCTGTCACTTATCCATTAACCAATTTCCTACCCAGTTTACCACAGTTGGACCCACCTCTAAGCTGCCCAGTGTCCTTAAGAGTCTCCTATGTGTTACGGTGTCAAATGCCTTACTAAAATCTAAGTAGGCCACGCTCACTACCCCACCCTGATCTATTTCTCTGGTCACCCAGTCAAAGAAATCTATCAGAATCGTCTGACATGACCTCCCTTCCCCATGAATCCATGCTGCTTCAAGGCTTGTAACCTGTTGTTTTCAAGACACTCCATAATGTAGGGCTCCAGCACAGTGGTAGCTCTACCACTTGCAATGCAGATGACCTGGGTTCAGGAACAAGCCTGGAGTATTGGAGGGCCGGTCAGAGGAGGGTGTCTGAGTGTCCCATGGGTGAGAGGGAGTTTGGTCTGTACTGCAATACCACCACTTGCGTGACCATAGGTGGTGGTGCAGCTGGCGCCAAGGATTGAGGGAGGGTGACATTGTTGGCATGATGCTATGCATCATCCAAGTCCTTCCCGATGTTGGGGAGCGGGATAAAAAATGGAAAAACTATTGACAGACTCAGGATGCCGTCCATTGCCCAGTGCAGGCCCTGCACTGCTGACTGGGTTCTCCACTTCACACACCGATATTACAACTCTGCCCGGGGGACGTAAGGGCGTGGCCCTCCAGCAGCCATTCCCATGGGGGGAGGTCATCCATGGGGGAACTGCAAGGTGGAGGTACAGTAAGTCCCTGAGATGGTGGGTGATGGGGCTGGGGGGAATGGCAGGCCTGATGGGGGCTGGTCAGACTGCAGGGGGACAAAGTACAGTAAATTAAAAAAAAAAAAAAATATATATATATATATATATATTGTAAAAACCTTTGTTAATGCATCAGTTATGTTTAAAACAACAAAAGTAGTAAAACGTGGCATTAGGATTTCAAACCCTAACACCTCACCCCCACCCTGCACAGACCAAAAGGCATCAGGGCGGCATTGGGGTTACCAGCCCTAACACTTACCCCATTCCATTACAAAATAAGCTGGATGTGTACAGCATAGGAGAATGGGGTGAGCATTAGGCCTAACAACCCCAATGCCACCCTTGACACCTCCTGGTCTGTGCAGGGGAAGGGTGGGGTGTTAGGGTTGGAAACCCTGATGCTACATTTCCCTACTTTTGTTGCTTTAACTGTAACTGATGCATCAACAAAGTTTTTTGCAATTTATTTCCTTGCTTTTTGAGATGTATAATAGTATCCTTATTTTACTTCTGATCCTGCACTCCCATCCCTCCGTATATGGGTCTATGTATGTAGCTGTGGAAGTACATGGCCCTCCAGGCTTGTGCTTCCATTTATAGGACAACAGTGACCAAATTGTTAGCATAGCCTTTTTATTACACCACCTCATCTACCCGGTACAGAAAATTTCCGCATCCCAGCCAAAACGTAATTCTGCACAACTGCGATGCCGTTCCGCACCACAAGTGCGAAAACACAATTTGCCCAGGATTTGAAAATTGACAGTTGGGACATACATGAGGTGGCGTAATAAGAATGGTATGTTGAAAATCTGGGGTAAAAATATGTAACATTTCCGAAGTTACAAGTGGGTGTAGTGAAATCGCAACAAATGGTCATAACTCTGGCATTTTTTCATATTTTGACCCCAAAATTATCAATATAGGCTTCTTATGATGCCACCTCATAAACCCCACAGGTGAACATTTTCAAATTCATGCCAAAATGCCATTCTGTGCCACAGGTGCAAAAACACGTTTTGGACAGGATGTGAAAAACGACAGCTGTATTGCTCATGAGGTGGTGTGAAAAAATGGCTATGTTGAAAATTTGGAGTCAAAATATTGAAAATTATCAAAGGTATGCACATGCGTAGAAACATTTCAACGAACGCATATAACCTCAGGAATTTTTAGGAATTTTTTCAACACATTTTCAACACTGCCTTTTTGGGACTCCACCTCATGGACACTGAAACTGTTGTTTCATTAACCAAGCCTGAAAGGTGACTTCGCGCAGTGACAGCAAAATCACCTTCTGGGCCAGATTAATGAAACAACAGTTGCAGTGTTCATGAGGTGGGGTCCCAAAAAGGCCATGTTGAAAATCTGGGGAAACAATTCCAAAAAATGGCAAAGTTATGAGCCTACAGTAAGTTCAAAACACCATTGAAGTACATTATACGGCACATAACTCGATTCCTCAGTCCGCAGTTCGACTTTGAGGAGTGCAGACATGTCCCAGTCCACAGAAAATGACAGCCCAGGACCTCTGGTGGTAAGTATAGGGTAAGCGTGGTGCGGGATGATGGGTTCTCAGTGGGAAAGTTGGGATGGGGAGGGGGACAGCGGGGATGACAAGGGACCGTTTTCTTTTTTCAAGTCTAAAAAAAAGATGTCAGGGACAGTTTTCTTTTTTACAAGGTTTAATAAAAGACTTATTTCAGGACACTGGTAGTGGGCTCCCCAGTGTCCTACACTGCTGGGGGGGGGGCTGTAAATGCCTATATGGGGATTGGGCACCCTGATGCTGGCAAATTAAGAAAACAATAGGTTGTGGGAGCAGGGGGCATCTGACACTGGGAGTGGGCTTCCTGGTGTTGGAATCATAATCAGTGGCAGGCATCAGAGGGTGGGAGTGCCACTAGACACCAGGGAAACATTGGGGGCAGTGATCGGAGGTTGGGGGTGCCACTAGACATCATAGAAATGTAGGTGCAGAGGTATTGGAAGGTGGGGGAACCATTAGACACAAGGGAAAATCATTAAGTACTGGGGAGGGCAGTGAAAGCCAGAAGCAAGGATTCTTGAGTGAGGAAAAAGTATCCTTTTTTGTGACTCGTGATATGAAAAAGGATTCTTTTTTTGAATCATGCTGTCATAAAAAAGGATTCATTATATAAAAAAAACACATTTCAGGGCATTGTTTCTAACTTTGAAGTGCAGACTGCACTTAACGGTATCCCAAAGAGCCAGCTATGTGTGGTGGTCTCTCTCCAGGATGTCATTTTTGTGGCTTTTGAAAAGAAAAAAGGAAAAAACTGAAACAAGATGGCTCACGAAAAAGGAATTTATTTCTCATGAGAAGAGATTTAGTTCTCAGGAAAAGGGAACAGGTCTCATGAGAGTGAATCCTTTTTCGGGAGATCAAATCCTTTGTCGATCTCTTACCAGCTAGTATCTTGAAAACTAAACTTCCCTTTGAAAACAATGGGAAATGAAAAATTGAATAATGGATAAATATTTTGTCACCAAACTAAGCATGGCAGCTCTTTTAACCAAAGATGTTTCTACCAAACAAAAATCATACCAAAACGCTGCACCATCAGGGCGCAAGGTGATGAGGAAAAAAACTGCAAAAAGTGGCGACTTTATGACTTTTCAACTCTCCAGATCTCAGAATCCTCACATCCAACTGGAATGAAACTTGCCACATAAACAGATCTATCCCACAGGACAGTGCATACCAAATTCCATGCAAATTCATTTTATCAGTTGCAAAGTCATTATTGTGCAAAATTTGAGGTTTAACATTAAACATGCTATTCAACCCTAACTATAGGGATAGTGCTACCTTCCCCCTATATTATGTCAATATATGTATATATCTATATATAACAAAGGTAAAGAAACAATGTACCCACAAGCAAGAACTGACAGCAAAATGGTATATAAGATAAAATATACAGTATATCTTACTGTTTATTGAAATATCCGCTCATTGTGCAAAAATCACGAACTTCACCCTGGCCAGTGGCATGTAGCATGTCTGGCCCCATAGCTATGTACACATTCAGTTTTGTGAGTACCTTCAGGGCTCTCTCTCCTCTGTAAATGGACTTCCTCTCCCCTCCCCCCAGTGCTCCTGCTGCTTTTATATAGATACATAGATGTTAATGGCAGATAAGGGCCTACGGCCCACCTAGTCTGCCCATTTGTGCACGTAACTTTGCTTCTTCAAGCTTGTCTGGACCTAAGTTGTCCCCTTCCACTGACTACCAGAATACGTTGAGGCCTATCCCATGCATTCTTAAATCCTGTAATTGTTTCTGCCCCCTCCGCCTCCTACATTTACATAGTCCAACCCCTTCCTCTGTGAAGGTTGAACAAAAGTATTTGTTCAGGAAATCTGCTTTTTCTTGATCCTGCTCTGCACAGTCACCCCCCTGCCCATCTTAACCTAACAATCCTATCCCTAGACTTCTTCTTTTCACTTATGTACCTAAAAAAAGGTATTTTCCCCTTCAGTTATACCTTGGGCAATTCTTTCCTCAGTATGCGCCTCTGTACTTTTACCACTTTCTCTGCTTCCCTCTGCTTCTCCTGATACACCTCCCTATCCTCTTCCTTCTGTGTCTCTTTGTGCCTCCTGAATGCTACCTTTTACCCTTTACCCTTTCAGTCACTTCCTTGGAGAACCATGGTGTTCTCTTTTTTTCTCCTGTTTTTGCTCACTTCATTTACACAGCAGTTTGTTGTCTTTACTGTGCCATCCCTTAACTTGGCCCATTATTCCTCCACCCCACCCAGGTCATCCCACCTGCTAGGTCATCCCTGAGGCATTCACCCATTCTTTTTAAATCTGCCAACCTGAAGTGCAGGACCCTCATTCTTGTGTGGTTTACTTCTACAGCTGTCCTTATATTGAACCACACTGTACGGTGATCACTGGTGGCTTTCCACCTTGACGTCTGCGATGCTGTCCCTGTTTGTGAGACCAGGTCCGGAATAGACCCGTCACAAGCAGGATCCCTGACTAGCTGCCTGAGAAACACCCCCTGTAGAGAGTCTAGGATGCCCCTGCTTCTAGCTGAGGCTGTGGCTGGGAGGCTCCAATCTACATCTGGCAGATTGAAGTCCCCCATCAGCAGCACCTCCCCTTTATCTACCATTGTGGTAATGGCTTCCACCACTGCCTTATCCAGTTTATCCCCCTGTGTTGCTGGTCTGTAGATCACTTCAGTGCAAATAGTGGCTCCAGTTTCAAAAATGGTTTTACAGGAGGGAGGTCATGTCAAATGAACCTGATGGATTTCTTTGACTTGGTGACAAAGTATTTGGATCAGGGTGGAGAGGTGGCCATTGCCTACCTAGATTTCAGTAAGGCTTTTAACATCATTCCAAACAGGAGACTAGTAAGCAAGCTGGGTAGCTGAGGAGTGGGTCCAAAGGTGGCAGATTGGATAAGAAACTGATTAGGGTCAAGACAAGGGAGGCTGGCGGTAAACAGATTTCACTCCATGGAAGGGAAGTGACCAGAAGGATGCCTCATGGATCACTGCTGGGACCAGTCCTTTTTAATGTCTTTGTAAGTGACATTGCAAAGGAGCTGGAAGAGAAGGTCAGCGGATACTCAAGGGGGGTGGAAAGTATGAGAAGAGACTTCAGAAAACTAGAGGAGTGGTCAAGGTATGGCAAGTGGTTTTCAACATGAACAAGTACAAAATAATGCACTTGGGCACAGAAATCCAGGGGCAGAGTTCAAAATAGGTGGAGTAGTATTGACAGCCACCAAGTATGAAAGAGATCTGAGGTAATCATATTGGATGACCTAAAGGTGTCCAAGGCAGTAGGGAGGGCTAGTGGGATGCTGGGGTGCATAGGGAGAGGTATCACCAGCAGAAAGAAGGAGGTGGTATTGCCTCAGTATAGATTGCAGGTAAGAGCCTACCTCAAATAGTGTGTCCAGTTCTGGAGACCACATCTCTGGAAGTACATAGACAGAGTGGAGACGATTCAGCGGTGGGCAACTAAAATGGTGTGGGGTCTGCATCACAAGCCCTATGAGGAGAGACTAAGGGACCTCAATATGCACACCCTGGAACAGAGGAGGGAGAGGGGGATATGATAGTGACCTTTAAATACCTCAAGGAGCAGATATGGTACAGGAGGGAAGTATTTTTCAGAAAAAGAAATGCTGAAGAACAATGGGACATGCAATGAAGCTGGAGGGGGTATAATTAGGAGAGATGTGAGGAAGTATTTCTTCACAGAAAGAGTGGCGGATTCGTGAAATAACCTTCAGTGGAGGTGGTGGGGGCAAATACAGTGGTGGGGTTCAAAAATGTATGGGATAGTCACAAGGGAATCATAGTGGAAAGAAAGAAGGGAAAGAGAAAGACCTATAGATTGGGCATGGCCTCTGGTAATAGTGTAGGTAGGGAGAAATTAGCAGACTGGTTGGGCCAAGCGGTTCTTATCTGCCATCAGATTCTATGTTTCTGTGTTTCTATGGTTCCTGTCTCCAGGGTGACCCACAATACTTCCAGCCCCTCCATTAAACCCTGGATTCCCTGTGACTTCATCTCTTGGATACCCTCCCTTACATTCAGCACCACCCCTCCTCCCTTCCTTCCCACCCTATCTTTCCTGAACTGAGTACAGCCTGTTATGGCCATGTTCCAGTCATGGTTTCCTGTGTACCACGACTAAGTAATGGCCACAGTATCCAAGTCTGCCTCCACGATGATGGCCTCTAGATCCAGAATTTTATTTCCTAGACTTCTTGTGCTTGTACACATGGCCTTTCACACTTTGTTCCCACCTTGCCTGCTGCCCCCTTTTGTACTGCCTCCTTTGCCCCTCAGGTTTTACATCTCTTGTTCCCACAACCCTTGTTTCCTACCACACTGCTTTTTTCAAATTCAGATTTTGTTGGAAAGCAAATTAAGAGCGAGCTTTTCTTTATTCTTATTTTTTCTTTATTGTGCTGCCTGGAGGAGTCTCCTCCCTTAGGTACTCCCTTCTCTCTGCTTCACTTTGTAAGGGGGGCAGTTAATGCCTCCCTTTTTCCTTCTGCTTCCCCCCTCAGCTACTTTAAATGTTCATCAAAGTAGCATTTAAACTGTCCACTGAGGACTGCAGTCCCCCCAGATGAATGCAGGCCATCTCCTCTGTATAGGCCTGTGTGCTTCCAAGTTGGTTCCCTGTCCCCAATGTAGCCAGCCCCTCATCTCTACACCATTCCTTCAACAGGAGGCATGAGAAAAAAAGTTAAGTTAGCCTCCTGTCATTTTGCCAAACTATATTAGCAAGCAGAAGTAGTCCTTACCAGTATGGTTGTTCTTTAAAATTGAAAAAAGGCAATTATTGTTGTGCAGTCTGTACCATGTGGAAGTAAAATTAATTGAGAGAGGATTGACCAACTGGGAACTACATTTAAGAACACTTACTTGAAAAGAAAAAAAACATTGTTATTAGGAAGAAGCAAGTAGGGAGTCAGGATTATGAGCAGACAGGCAGGGGACGGTGGCTCAAAGTGAAGAAGAGAAGAGAGCTGAGGTTTCATTAGTGCCCTCAGACAGTTGTCAGTGAAGTATTTTGTTGATTTTGTTACAATTACAATCATCCTATATACAGTAATGGTAATAACCAACTTAGATACCAGCTCTTGAAGGGGAAATGACTGAACAGTTCATTCTATAGGAAATTGTGCAGCACGCTAGACATTTTACTGCTAATCTTAGTCAAATCCTGGAAATCAACCATGCTATTGCAGTTTTTATAGCTATACTCTACTGTCCTCTTCATTTCATCTTGAGTAAGGAATGCTGTGTGTTCGTGGCCACTTTTGAATCACAGTATACAGTATCACCCTGACAGTTGTTCCACCATGTTACCTACAGAGGTACAAAGCAGCGAGAAATGAGTGTACCGTGCCATCCATTCTGCTAAAAGCCAGTATTTCAAAGAAGCCCTTTCCACCTCCCGGAACGATAGCAGGATTTTCTGGAAGAACATCCAAGACATCATTGGTAAAGACCCCAAAACTACCCCGAACATGCTGAACATCGATGGCACCCCTACCATGGACCCAAAAGCCATCGTGAATGCTTTCAACAAAGCATTTACAGACCTTAGCACAGTTCTCCCCCCGTCTACTTTGTGGTTATCCCCTCAGTTATGAACACTGCAGTCCAGAACCTACCCCAAGACCACCCACCATTTTACTTCAAAGCAGTGTCTATAAATGAAGCCAGACATTATCTTAAGAAGATACTGTGGGAAGTTAGATTCAGTGGGGACTCCTTGGACTTAAAATTTGTTGCCCTTACCCTAGAGGAAATCCTCATACCTCTTATCAAAATAATCAACCTGTCACTCTCTCAGTCACAATTTCCATATCTTTGGAAATCAGCAGTGGTCACCCCGGTGCACAAGAATGGAGACCGAGCACTAAAGGGAAATTACCGCCTGATCTCTATTCTTCCCCCGATCTCTAAGGCCCTGGAGCGTATTGTGGCCAACCAACTCATAGAGTATCTGGATAACTGCCAGCTCCAATGTCCCCAACACCATGGGTTCAGGTGTGGGTGTAGTACCATCACTGCATTCCTGGAGTTTACAGGCTTTATCAATAACTCTCTGGAACAAGGGCTCTTGGTAGGGGCAACTTTCATAGACCTTACCAAGGCCTTTGACACTGTCAACCACGATCTCCACATCAGACAACTCTCCTCCATTGGTCTTTCCTCTGATACTACACGCTGGTTCTTCAGCTACTTAAGCAGCCAAATGCAGCAGGTAAAAATTGGTAACGCCCTGTCCAATAGTAGGCTTGTACGCTCTGGAGACCCACAGGGATCTATCTTGGGTCCATTGCTTTTTAGTATCTTCCTCAATTGACTACCAGGAGCTTGCTGTGACCACATATTTCTATACGCTAATGATGCTGTACTTTTTACCAGCAGCATGGACTCTCACTTTCTCCAGGACCAACTTCAGCAATCCTTTGCATCTGCAGAGAAGTGGTTTTGGGATAATAAGCTCATCCTTATTTATAACAAGATTAAGACAATGTTGTTTTCGACCTCCAAAACCAGACACAAAACCTTCCTGCTTACCATTACTAATGACACTTGCTCCCCTCTTGAACTGTTTCACCATTTCAGGTACCTGGGTATAACTATTGACTCTACCCTGTCTTTCACCCAGCACATTGAACAAACAGCCAAAGCTGTTAACCAGTGTTTAGGAGTTCTATACAGAAACAAACATAATCTCACTTCAGAAGCACTGAACATGGCCATCCACAGTTCTGCGGTCTCACTCGCGGACTATGGTATTGTCATTTACGCTGCGGCTACAGACACTGCCCTCCGATGTATCAAAATGGCCTTAAATAAAGTATGCCGCCTTCTTACTGGTGCCACATGCTTCACACACACCTGTGATCTTTATGCCCAGGTTAGCTGGTTACAATTTGATGGCAGGCTCAAATACCAATCGTGCCTGCTTGCAAACAAAGTCACCTTGGGATTGCTACCCCCTGGCATAATGGCCCTTCTTTCCCCTGCATGTAACCCATGCAGTATCAGAAGCTCTGGCAAACAGGCTTTCAGAATCCCATGCTGCCGCACCGCCTTTGGACAATGTGCATTCGCATACAGAGCTCTGCAGTGGTACAGCTCCCTGCCTCCTGACATAACCAATGCTACTTTGCTGGTCTCCTTTAAGAAAAAACTCCGGCAGCATCCAATCTCACTGGCAACCTATGACTGCTACCGCTAATTTGCATTTACCTTGCTCCTACCATTTGCAATCTCTGCGATCTCTATTGATTAGTAAAATGTTACACTTCATGTCCCTTTCTTGGGCCTCCAATCAATTTAACACTTTAATGGGCTTTCTGCCCCAGCCTAAATTATTTATTTTCCCCTCCTACCTCCCTCCACCTCCTCTTCCTTTTTTTGCCCCTCCATCATTCCATACCTCTTTCCTCCCTACCACCATAATACATCTTTATCATCACCCCTCTACCTACACCACCTCTTCCTCCCTCCTCTCCTTCACCCCTCCTTTCCCCACTCTCCTCCTCCCCCTTATTCCACTTTGACTACATAGCCATTCTTCCCTTTCCCCCCTATCTTTCTCCATCCTACCCCCCACCTCTGCTTGCCTTCTCCCTCCCTGCACTTTCCTCCTTCCTCCCCTGTCCCTCTCTACTGGTACAAGACTGTCATTCTTTCTTTGACTCAGGCACAATCCAATTATCTGCCTATGTTGTTAGTTGTACAATTCTCCTTTTTAAACAAGCGTCCTAATGTTATGTTACCGTTACCTAGTGAAACGTTAGCTTTTGTCTTGACTCTACACCCTGTACGTGATTAGATCATGTAACTATTATTAGAATTTATGCCTGGAGACAGTTTTCAATTGTTTCTTGCTGTATCTGTATCTGTGGAACATATCTGTATTCTTGTTTGTGTCGTACTTGACGTGGAACCTATGAAAGAGCTTTCTGCTCAAAGGTGTCAATCCAAGATCTCAATAAATAAAATAAACAAATAAAATGTTGCTATGTCACCTATTTCTGTGACAGTGTATGTACTAAAGTATGCTGCATTTTCTTGCAAGTCCATTCAGCTCAGTACAAACGTGAGGACTAGTGGATAGCTCCTGGACTACACGGCATTGAAAACATACAGGTTTTCATTCTGCAATTATTACGTTCCATACACTTCTGGCAAGCTGGATCTCAAAATGCGTCATCCAATATACAGGAGGCAGGCACAGTGGTAGCCATCACCATCTGAAACAATATCAAATGTGATAGCATGCCATGATGAGGTGATAGTGGTTGCTGTCATGGAAATGTAACTTAATGCTTTACAAGTGATAGCAGGGATGCCATGCCCAGGAAAGTTTCTGGGGAGGGGCACACAATTGAAAATTTGTCTGATAGGAACTCTAAATTACACATTACACCCATCTTCTGTTCAGTCAGCTCTACTTGGATGACAATGTGGGGGCACTTGCCCCTGTCATCTATGGGAATGATAGCTATGAGTGATCGTGGCTGCTAATGGTGTTGTGGGAGCAAACACCATGGCACAATATTGCTATGAATGATGATGGCTAACACTGTAATACTGTGTCTTAGTGGCTTTAGAAAAGGACTACACATGCATGACTACATCTGGTGCACTTTAGGAGCAGAACAACTGCTGCTTTACTCTGCAGAATCTAAAAGTAGTTATTGTTGCGACTGACAATAAAAGTATTTTAGTCAAAGCAGTTTTTGAGGGCAGTTACAAACACGTGGCATGTTTTATACACTCTCTTACTTGGTAGAGCATGGTTTACCATGCAAGAGCTGTCAGGCTGGCAGCATTATTGGTACACTGAAAAAAAATTGCATGTCACTTATTCCACATGCTAAAGTTACAGAATGCTCTTAAAGTCATCCAGTGGGCACAACAACTGCCACCGCATAACTTCAACCAGCACGAGGTAACCTGGTGAAACTTCCTCCTACTGCATGTTTGAACAGTTCCTATATCAGCAGTTAGCTGTCCATGAGTATCTCACGACACATTAAATTGATAACGCAGATATAATGTCAGCCAGTAATGGACAGCTTATTAAAAACTACTTACCATTCAGTCTCATGTGACGCTATTTGAGGATGTCATATAGGAAGTTAGTTCTGAGGTGGTATACCAAGGCCAGATTCTGCCACGCATTCATTTTCTGTATGTTGCTGTATAACACACAGCAGTTGATGCCCAGTATGAGGAGGACAGCAGTGATGGTGTGTGACTCATTTACATTCCACAGAAAACACTAGGAAATAAAGAGACAATATGTTTGAAACAAAACCTGATGTACCCCTTTCTGGGCTCACGTTTCAAACGTTATACAGAACAGATTCTCCATCAAGGATCAAACACAGACAAATAGAAGAGAATTGTATTTGACTGCATCAGTGAACAGCAGGGCACTTTGGAAGAGGAACAGGACACATCATTTAGTTAATAGGGAAAGGGTGGCTAGAAGCTGGAGGAATCACATAAAGAGCCAAACCAGCCTGACAAACCAACTCATGTTCCTCATGGGATGGCATGATGTCTGTTCCACTGAATGTAATCCATGGAACTTTTCCTCACGTAGGGGCAATGCTTATACTGTAACTGTTCAGTAGGTCACATACTAGTGTAAGTACTGTGCTGGATCAATATGTCATGGACAAGACATTTCTCTTGGTGCGAAATCATTTATTGCTCTTCTGGAAAAGAAAGATGATGATGTGACCCACACTGGTATAAACAGTCATGTATTGTACTACGTAACTCACCCTTATTTTAATGTGTTCTTTGAGTAACACATTAGTGCTGCTAGGTGCACTGTGATGGACAAAAGAATGCTTTTATGTGCTACCTGATTCACTTTCCAGTAAATGAATTCATGGTACTTCCAGTAGGCACCCCTGAAGATACTGGTGTAAATGTGTGATCCCCAATGCAGCTACTGAGACACACATTGGCTGATGGGAAGAATGTGGTGAAAGAGGAAGATCACTGAATCACAATTTTATCATTTGGCATTCATAATGGGTGCTATACATGAAGGGGCATAAGGTACATGCCAAAGGGGCGTACCTTGCCCACGTAGCTCCACACCTGTGGACAGGTGCACACCTAGCAGCATTCCTGACTGGTGACCACCTGTTTGTGGCCCTGCCCCTCCAATGCTCAGGTTCACAGGGGGCAGGCTGGTGTAGAGGGGTGGACCTGGGCAGGCATCCAATTGGATGCCTGATCTGGGTCCCATAGTGGATCCCTCATGCCCATGGGGTGATCTTAAATTAGCCGTGCAGATCCGCGGCAATGCTGACATGACAGGTTGAATGAGCACTCACCTGAACAGCAGCCTTCACCGCCCCATTTGCCCTGTAGGCTGAGACAGCATAGGGGGGGTTGATTCCCGGTCTGGCTATGACTGGTGGGTGACATCCACGGGGGCGTGCACCAGTTATGGTAGGGTCCAGGCTGCCATAACCTGCACCCCTGTGCGTGCCTGTAGCCACAGTGGTGACAGCCTGTAGCACAGGCACACTCACAACACCCCTGACCGTCCCATATGCATAGATGTCCATGTGGGTGGGGGACCGAGTGCATAACTGTCATGCGCCCTGTTAGTGAATGCCATGTGGGGTCCATGGGACCCAGCTCCACAGCATTCATGTGTAGGAATGCCAACATGCCCAGTTCCATGGTGCATTGGCATCATGCATAGCATCCAAGAATTGTAGGGTGTCATCCATATGAATTGTCACTGATGTAATTAGATCAGGGTGGGTGGGTTGGAGTTATACTAATATAATCATTATAATGCATACCCACTGTGTTCAAGTCACTGAACTACTGTAACTTTTCTAATTTACTGTAATCATCTAATGCCAGGTGCCTGTGTTGGTCACAAATGCTACAAACCGATTTCATTATTCATGTGACCCAGCCCGGTGTTTACGGTGTCCATCCTACCTCTATCATAACAATCTTTAGCTGCCTGTTTCAGTTGCACCTCACCATGACCAGTGACCAGCCTTGTCTGTGTGTACTGCCATAGGGCATTGTACCTGCCTGCCTGTTTCCATATCATCAGTGACTTCTAGTGTGGCCACTCCTCTCTTGGCCCTACGTTATTACATGCATATGAGGGATGGATAAGAAGATACATGGTAATAATGAAGAACTAAAGTAGGAGGACTTGATATTGTTTGAGAAAACATCATCATTATTACATCTTACTGCAAAATTTGCTCATGGTGGGTGGAAGTAATCGGTCATAATTCTGGACTGGAACATTCAATCAAAATGTTTCCCTTAAGAACGGCAGTAAATTATTTTTATTATTATGGCTTACATATGTTCGCAGCCAAAATTTTAATAAGATTCTTTGATATGTATAATGCAAAGCATGTGTCACCCAGAAGAAATCAAAACATTTTTTTTTTATAAATATATTTATTATTTATTAACTAAGCTACACACAACAAAAGATCCAAGAATGCATTAGGCTTCACACACACTGTAGAGAATACACCAGACTGTATTTCAGCATACAGTAAGTCATTAGTTACAGACTGCAACCAAGTGAAAACATTTCTTTGCAGATAATAGTATGATTTATCTCTTTGCAGACATAATCAGACAGGCTTGGCTATAATGTGTATACCCATCAAATTGCATTTAAAGGAGAATACTCCTGTCTATTTATGATTTGGATATTTCTGACATATTTTTCAAACATTACATCAATTACTGCAAGTATGTCAATAAGAGATGTCATTTTTTTTGTATTTGTTGAAACACATATCTAGATTCTGAGGCTCTGACACAGGTTTGTAAAGTTTTAAGCAACCATCCATTCATATGCAAATTGAGGCACTTGTAATACAACCCCTTCCATTCTTTGATGTCACTGGAGCAGCAGCTCAGAAGAAAGCATAAGGTTTTTTAATGCTTTCTATCCATATTTTATTTTAAGTTTGCAATGGCTTACGATAGTCCGGTCATGCCACTCACACAGTGTGTAGTACTACTAGCCTTTATTTCTGCATAGCAAATTATACATCTAAAATTATTTCATTCACAAGAAAAAATCTATTTATTTGTGCTGTTTATCTCTCACTGTCAGACAGTTGTAACACGTTGTGGGGGAGGAGTAGACTGAATGCCTTCTTTTCACAGATGATACACATTCTCCTTTCAGCAGCTGGAAAAATGGAGAGCAAGTTTACTTAGTTTAAAAAGTGTGTTTTTTACATTTCAAATGCTCCTTAACCCACCATTGCAGACTGGAAATACCAAGAGAGAGAGAATTAATATGACATGGGAGGAGTGAGGTAAGTAAATACACAGCACTGCTAACGCAAGACTTCTTCTTTGTTTCTCTGTATATTGTTCTTTACTAAGTCATCATTACATGTTACTACTGCAAAAGATGGCTTATGTTTAGCAACACATCACAATCAATGTCATCATAGTACGTAATCCAAGACTAGCATACTGTAGTAGTGATATGATATGCACATACCTTGGTATTTATTTATTTATTTATGTATTTATTTCTGATCTCGGATTAACCATTTGAGCTCAGAGCTCTTTACATAGGTTCCACATTAGTACATTTAGAACAAGTAGGTGATTATACAGAGGATTGAGACAAACAAAGCAATAGAATTAGAATGAGAACATTTAGGTACATTTGGTCTTTGAACAAAGGAATGCAAAAAATACAGCAAAAACTAAAACTGGAATAAGTAAACACAGTCAGATACATACAGGAACAGACTAAATAACTGTGCCTGTTAGTTGACAGCAACACGATGGGGTTAGCTCATAGAAGTGCTGAAGACACAGGGTGGAGGGTTGAGCCCCAAGTGCAGGGTGTCTGAGAGAGAGAGAGAGAGAGAGAGAGAGAGAGGTATGTTTGGTAGAAGGGCAGATGGTAGAAGATGCCTTTGCTAGGTGCTAGTGATGGCAGACACATTGAGATTCCTATATTAAATGGTTCTTTAGGTTCTTTTTGAAGGTCCACAGAGTGGGCAGGCTAATAATGTTCTCATGGAGGGAGTTGAACCACAATGGTGCCTGACAGGCAAAGTGCCTTTGTCCATGAGATGTCTGACATTTTGGAGTCACGAAGGACTGCAGTTCCGAATTTCAGGTGGGCCTGGGATTAGTGCTGGGAACTAGGAGTTGTTGGACCCCAGTCGGGAGCTGACCAAGGCAGATCTTTTTGGCCAGGGGGCAGGATATATATTTTAAACCATCAAAGTGTGTTAGCCAGTGAGCCTTTGTATAGAGATCACAGGTGTGGGTTAGTTGGTGTGCCCCTAAGGTGAGCTTGCTGGCATAGTTAAGGGCAGTTTTTATACATTGGAGGGCAGTATCTGTGGCAGAGCCATATATTGGCAGTCCGTAGCTCACTAGGGAACCCACTGAACTGTGGACTGCAATGCTGAAGGCTTCAGGGGTCAGGCTCTGCCTATGGTGATAAAGTAGCCCTAAGCATTTGTTGATTGCTTTAGCTGTGATGTCGATGTGGAAGGCATAGGAGACCGAGCTGTGAAGAGTAATTCCAAGATATTTGAAGTGATGAACACGTTCAAGAGGAACACCAACCCTATCACATATTGATAGCGGGCAGTTTTTGTGCTTGTTCTTAAGGCCGGTGAACAACATGGTTTTGGTTTTTTTGTAGTTCATTATCAATTTATGATTTTTGAACCACGACTCAACACTGGTGAAGTCACATTGTAGCTGTTGCTCAAGAGCAGTGGGGTCAGAGCCATTAGAAAAGATAACCACATCATCCACATAGAGGAGGCTACGGCACTGACTGACTAGGAGGAGGCAATTCAGAAATAGGCTAAAGAGGAGGGGGCCCAGTATTGACCCCTGTGGAATGCCTGAGCACACAGGCTTGGTGTCAGAGAGAAAGGTATCTATCCGAATTGCTGTGTTCGGCAGTGTAGGTAGCTGAGAAACCATGCAGCTGCCTCAGGGGCAAGGCCTATGGCAGTGAGTTGATCAACTAGGAGGGCATGGTTGACCATGTCAAAGGCATTTGTTAGGTCAATATAGATAGCTCTGACTAGCTGGCCAAGATCAAGGGATTTGTGGATGAAGCCTGTGAATTCCAGGAGGGCTGTAGTGGTGCTATGCCCAGCCCTAAAGCCACGTTGCTCTGCACATAAGAGCATGTGCTTATCCAGATAATTGACAAGTTGGTCGGCAATGATTCATTCAAGGGTCTTTGAGAGTGGTGGTAGTATAGAGATGGGTCTATAATTCCCAGGGAGGGCACGAGCCCCACTCTTGTACACAGGGGTGACCACTGCAGCCTTCCATTTTTGGGGGACTACTGCAAGATGGAGTGAGAGGTTAAGGATTTGGGTGAGAGGGGATAGGGTTTCTTCAAGTGAGAGCGAGATTAGTTTCAGGTTGAGGTTATCCCCACTAAATCTCCCTTTCCCAAGCCCTTTGCACAGATATTTCCTGGTTTCTCCGAAGGTAATAGTCTTGAAGTGAAAAGGGAGATGCAATGGGGATTGTGTGGGTGCAACAGAGATGGTGGGGGTAGAAGAAGTGGGAGGGGAGAACATGCTGCAAGTCAGTGAAAGCATTGTTAAAGGTGTTGGCAATAGATTTAGGGTCAAGGATGGGGAGCCATCAAAGCAGAGCATAGCAGGGGTCATTTTGGGTTCTCGCCCGGTGACCTCATTTAGGTTAGCTCAGAATTTGCACCCGTCATTTCAGTTCTTGGTTAGGACATCTTTATAGTATAGGTTTTTGGCTAATTGGAGGGTCCTGGTACAGTTGTTCCTCGCATGTCTGTAGTTCAGGATATCAGACTGCTTGCCAGTGGCCCTAGCTATATGCCAGAGGTGGTCTCTGTTTTTCATTAGCTCAAGAGTATCAGGGCTCATCCAGGGGTTAAAGTACCCTTTGATCTTCCGTGTTTTTATGGGAGCATGGGTGTCACATATTGTACTGAAGAGGAGGATGAAATGGTTGAGTGTGTCGTCAACGTTGGACGCCTCAAACACCGAGGACCAGTCAGTATTGAGGAGATCCATTTTGAAGTGGTCAGCGTGACCAGGTTTGAGAACCCTGCTGGTGATTGTTCTAGGAGTTGGTTTGGATGAATTATTAGCTCAACTGAACATGACATGGGAGTGATCACTGATGTCCGGGAGGACGGAGGCATTAGAGGCATGCTCAGGTCGGTTGGTAAGCACCCAGTCAATCAGAGTACTAGTGCACATCCTGTAGTTAGTCATAGTGGGAGTTTCAATGAGCTGGGGTAAAGTGGATAGCCTGAATTGCATCCTTGAATTGGTTAGCTTCAGGTGCAAGCCAATTAATATTTAAATCACCTAAGAGAATAACCTCCGAGCTTAGGGTCAGACTCCCAGGACAGTCTATGACAGCATGGAGACCCTCGGCTGATTTCTTTAGGGGGATGTAGACAGATATAATTGTGACAGTTTTGTTGTGGGCCCATAGAAGAACCTTAATGGCAAGTGCCTGGGCGAATGACCCTAGGCTGGGTAAATTCAGGACTATGCCCTGAAGGCTGTCCTTAAGGTAGATTGCACAGCTGCCTCCTCTTTTAGATTTACGATCTTGCCTAAAGATCGAATAGCTCAGTAGACTGATGGCTCCATCAGGGATCTTGGGGGTTAGCCATGTCTCTACCACAGTACATCTGGATTATGTAGGGTTACCCAGGCTTGAAGGCTGTCAAACTTTGCTGTCAGGCTACAGATGTTTAGTGACACAAAGGTTAAGGTGCCTGGTTTTGGTGCACTCAACCCCTGAAATAGAGGAGGGTCGGGATTAGGGTGGATATTGCCTGAGAGCAGTAGTAACAGGAGTACCAATCTGGCCAGGTAACTTTTAAAGTGTTTAAGGCTAGCTTTGTGCTGTCTTTGTGGATTAATTTGAGCTTCATGCTTATCAGAGAGAATAGGCAGTTTAGGCAGGACTGTGTGAGGGGGAAGTCCTGGAGGAGCTGGATGCATTCTGGGCGAGGTAGGCCAGGGTGTCTTGTTAGGCATGCAGTTGGCACGTGGGCCACAGTTATGTACAGAAGTTATAGTGCTGTAGATGTTGCCATAGGGGTGCTCTGTGATAAGAGCGTCAGCTGATTTAGGGTCATTCAGTGGCTGTGAACAGAGAGTGGGCAGGAGTATAAGAATTAGCATTAGTCTGGTTGCCATGTCCAAGATTGGAAAAGGGTGGAGGCACAGCAAGCAGGGTCTTGGGAGAGGGTATACACTATTGCACATGGATTGAGCCATGTTATGCATTTCAAACAATCAATCAATCACTCAATCAATCAGTTTTTATTTAACCAGGGGGAACACCATTGAGCGAGCTCATTTTCAAGGTGGGCTTGGGTAGTACACATAAGTAATACAGTAGAACAACAACAACACATATTCGGCACAAATGGATAACATAGACAACCTGAGGAATGTTAAGCCATAGGGTGATACAACAACTCTGAATACAAAAATTAAAAATTATGTACAATAAGTGTTCAGGAAAAACAACAGTTCTTGATATAAGCAATGTTGCACTATTGGAATCAACCTACTCGGAATTGTGACAGAAATGTATAAAGGCACATGGAATAAGGGGAAAGGAAGGATGAAGGTAGAAGGAAGGATGAGAGCTGCAAGTGTCACTGCACTGGCAGCAGTGCAATTAGCGACAGGGAAAATATTTACAGGGTTCAGAGAAGGATCTTGAGTAAAGTGATTCAAACTCCACAAGATAAAGTGGGTTAACCAATTTTAATGTTTTTTTGGATTTTATTCCACAACTGGGGCAGCATGTAGCTGAAGGAGGCTCTACCAAAATGGGATTTGACCTTAGGTACAGATAGTGAGATGTAGGAGTAACCTCTCAGGGTGTAATTTTCTAAAGTGCAAAGGGGCAGGCAGTCAGAAATATAGAGGGGTAGTTTTTTGATAATAGCATTGTAAGACCAGAGTATAGCATTCCTTTGTCTCCTGAATGTAAATGATGACCAGCTCTACAAGTAATAAAGTGCACAATGATGCATGGTATAAACTGCACCAGAGATGAAGCGTAGGGCTCTGTGGTACAGGATGTTGAGCTTTGCTAGAGCTGACCCTGGAACTTGACCATAGAGGAAGTCAGCATAGTCCAAGAGAGCTAGAAAAGTGGTCTGTACCAGCATCTTCCTAGCCTCTTGGGTAAGCAGATGTTTAATTCTATACAATAGGCAAGCCTCTGCTTCAGTTTTTTTGAGAGTTCCTCTACATGCTCAATGAAGGAGAGTCTGTTGTCAGTCCACATCCCTAGGTATTTGAGGTATTTGAATTTTGCAGCATAATCCAGTGATTCACCAAGCAATGTGGTGATAGGTGGCACTGGTCTGGACTTGGAGAGATGTTGGGCCATTGCAAGCAGAGACAGGAGCATGGCCTTTGTTTTTATGGTGTTTAGGAGTAGTTTTTGGTTAAGAAGGTTACGTTGTAGTATATTGAAATCTGATTGTAAGCCTGTACAGGCACTCTCAGGGGTTGGCCTGGCAATGCAGAAGACCGTGTCATCAGTGAAAACGTGGACGCTGGATGACAAGATTCCATAGTCAATATTGTTAATGTACAATGCGAAAAGTAAAGGGCCCAAAATGGAACCTTATGGCACTCCTCTGCTGATCAGTTTTAGTGAAGAAAGATCACTCACTGCTTTGACCTGCTGCATACGCTCTGTCAGGTAACAAGAGAACCATTTTAAGGATTGTGTGTCCAATCCAATAATGTGAAGGGTAACCAATAGCAGGTTGTGATCCCCGGTATCGAATGCCTTCCTTAAATCAAGAAAGACTGTGCATACATGGTTCTTTAAGTCAAGGGCTCTCTGCCAGTCATTCATTACCTTAGCAAGTGCTGAGATTGTACTGTGATGGGGCCTAAAGCCTGGCTGTACTGGATTAGGCAGGTTGGAGGCATCAAGGTATTTCCTAAATTGATTATTGACTATTTTCTCCAACAGTTTTGAGAGGATGGGAAGTAAGAAGATCGACCTGCAATTATTGAGGTCATTTGGATCTCCTGATTTGAAAAGGGGTGTGACTTGAGCAGTCTTCCAGATTGAAGGGAGTTCACCCATGCCAAGGGACAGTTTGAAGAGGTGTGTAATTCGTGCTGCCAATACTCGGGGACTAAGTTTTAAAAAGTATGGTCCAATAAGAGCTGCTCCTGTGCTTTTCCTGGTATCCAACTGTAGAAGCAGGTCTTCCACTTCCTTGTGTTACAGGCTGAAGGGGAAAACTTGTGTCTGGGGCACAGTGGGTAGCGGCAAGGATTGTTGAGCCCTGGGTTGCAAGCTGGGTTTGGAGGTTATTGGCTGGTGAAGAGTCAAAGGCCATCCCTGCAGGGGAAAAGTGCTTGTTTACGATGTCTAGGATCTCGGCTTTGTTGGTGATGGAGGAGCCATCATATGAAATCTTAGTGGGGAGAGAGCCAGAGGATGCATGGCCTTGGATATCTTTATGTGTTCTCCAGAACTTAGCAGGGCACATGGTGAAGGAGTCCAACGTTGTATAGTAATAGTTAGCCTATGTGGTTCTGATAAGCTTCATGCAGAAATTCCTGGCTCAACTGAAGGCAGCTCAATCAGAAGGAAGTTTTGATTTATGTGGCTTTTTCCAGAGTTTGTCCCTACTGAGCAAAGCAGACTTCAGTTCAGTTGTGAAACAATTGAATGTTTTCTTCTTGGTGCAGGTTTTGACCAGAGGGGCATGTCTATCTAGTGCCCCATGGACAATGTTTTGGAAGGTCTCATATGCAGCCTCGACTGTCTTGGTCAGGTAGAAGTCCTGCCAAAGTGGTGAGTTTTGCAAGTCTGAGAGGAAGATCAGAGGTTTAAAGCTACGTAAGCATTGATGGGGGACCTGAATATGTCAGATGTTAACTGGAGCACCTTTGCTGCAGGCACATCCAAGAGCAGGGTAATTCTTGATGCCCTACAGGGGGCATGCCTCAGACAGCTAGTACTGGAACCCACTCAGGAGGGAGCAATCTTAGACCTGGTACTCTCAAATGGGGACGGAGAAAGAATCTCAGATTTAGAGGTGGGTAGCCATCTGGGAACAAGAGACCACCAAACAGTGTGGTTCACGATAAACACAGTCATACAATCAAGCCATACAAAAGCAAGAGTATTGGACTTTAGGAGGGCTGACTTTGGGAAAATGAGAGAGTGCCTTAGAAAAGCACTAGCAAACAGGCAAGAAGGAGGGGTGGAGGAACAATGGGGAGTAATCAGAACAGCCATCACAAAGGCAACCAGCCTTTGTGTAAAGCAAATCAATAAAACACAACAAAGGAAAAAAAAACACTATGGTTCTCAAAAGAGGTGGCAGGGAAGGTTAAGGAGAAAAGGACAGCATTCAGGAAATATAAGGAAACACAGAAGGAGTAGGACAGAGAACTTTATCAGTTAAAGCAGAAAGAGGCTGGGAAGGCAGTCAGAATAGCAAAGGCTCAAACTGAGGAAAGGATAGCCAATTCTGTTAAGAAGGGGGATAAGACCTTTTATAGGTACATTATGGAGCAAAGAAAGACCAAAGGAGGGATACTGAGGCTTAATAAAGGGAGGGAATGGGGGACAGTGAAAAAGCAGGGATACTGAATGAATATTTCTGCTCAGTATTCACAAAGGAAGAGGAGGAGGTACCTAAACCAAACAAGAGAAACACTCTGAAGAGGGGTCGATACCAGTCCATTTACAGAAGAAAGGGTTCTGAAAGAACTAATAAAATTGAAGGTGGACAAAGCAATGGGGCCTGATGGGATTCACCCAAGAATTCTAAAAGAACTAAGGGTAGAACTAGTGACACCGCTGATTACTCTCTTTAACAAATCATGGGAGGATGGGTTGGTACCTGAGGACTGGAGAAGGGCAGATGTGATTCCTCTTCACAAAAGTGGGAGCAGGACAGAGGCAGGAAACTACAGACCAGTTAGTTTGACCTCAGTGGTAGGGAAAATGATGGAATCACTTCTGAAGGAAAGAATTGTTGAGTACCTAGAGGCCAGTGGGGCACAGGACCCAAGGCAGCATGGATTCATGCTGGGAAGGTCATGTCAGACGAATCTAATGGATTTCTTTGACTGGGTGACCAAAGTAGTAGACCAGGGAGGGGCTGTGGACATGGCCTACCTAGATTTTAGCAAGGCGTTTGATACAGTCCCACACAAAAGATTAATACACAAGTTATCCAGCTTTGGAGTGGGCCCCCAAGGTGGTAGCCTGGATAAAAAACTGGCTAGACAACAGTACGCAAAGGGTAGTAGTAAATGGAGTGTACAGTGAAGAAAGGAGGGTTACTAGTGGGGTACCACAGGGTTCAGTACTGGGACTGGTCCTTTTTTAATGTCTTTATAAGTGACACTGCAGAGGAACTGGAAGGAAAAGTATGTCTCTTTGCAGATGACACAAAGATCTGCAACAGGGTTGATACACAAGATGGAGTGGAAAGGATGAGAAGGAACTTGGCAAGGTTGGAGGAATGGTCAAATATACGGCAGCTCAGATTCAATGCAAAGAAGTGCAAGGTAATGCACATGGGAAACAAAAACCCAGGAGAAGAGTACACAATGTGGGGTGAGATACTGACAACAGCAAAAATGGAAAGGGACCTGGGGTAATTATATCAGATGACCTAAAGGTGGGCAAGCAATGTGAGAAGGCAGTAAGGAAGGCTGGGAGGATACTGGGATGAATAGGAAGATGCATCAATAGTAGAAAACAGGAAGTTGTTATCCCTCTGTACATACAGTTGGTGAGACCCCATCTGGAGTACTGTGTGCAGTTCTGGAGACCCCATCTCCGCAAAGGCATAGACAGAGTGTAGGCTGTCCAGAGGAGGGCAACCAAAATGGTGCAGGGTCTGCACCAGAAGACATACAAAGAAAGACTAAAGGAGCTTAATATGTATACCATTGAGGAAAGAAGGGAGAGAGGGGACATGATAGAAACTTTCAAGTACCTCAAGGGAATCAACAAAGTCCAAGAGGGTAGCATCTTTCAAAAAGAGATGTGCAAGAACAAGGGAGCACAATTGGAAGATAGAGGGGAGATGGCTCAGAGGTAATGTGAGAAGCTATTTTTTCACAGAGAGGGTTTTGGATGCATGGAACAGCCTCCCTGAGGAGGTTGTGGGGTCAAGAACAGTGGAGGAATTCAAGAATGCGTGGGACAGACATAAGGCAGTCCTAGTGGGGGTAGGAGGAAGTAAGCTGTTGGTTAACTAGGATCTGCAGCTTATCTGTTAGGTAGGAAAATGGGCAGACTAGGTGGGCCAAGCGGTCCTTATCTGCCGTCAAACTCTATGTTTCTATGTTTCTATGTTAGCATCTGTTAACTATGAACCTGGATTTAGAGATTGGTTTAGGTACAGACCTTATACAAGCAATAGAGCAATGATTACTGAAGTTGGTGAAAAAGATACCAGGGTGAGAAAATAGATGCAGTTTGTTTAGTAGTATGATGTCTAACAGGGAACTTTTGTTGGGATTCTTTTTATTTGGACGAGTCACTTCTGTAATTGTTTGGACAAGCCCGAAGGTGTCACACAGACATTTTAGAGGTTTGGAGCAGTCCAAAAGCCAGTCTAGGTTGAGGTCGCCCAGAATTATGACTTTGTGCTATATCACATTCAAGGAGTTGGTTAGATGACTCAGCAATTATAGGCCCACAGAGTGAGGCCTATAACATCCCATTTTGTACTGGGATGAGGAGAGGGAGGGTTGGATTTTGATTGTTAGACTTTCAAACTCTTTCAGGACAGATGTAGGGTCAGTAATAGAAATGGTGAACTTGTCCAGAATGTAAATGGAAACCCCGCCTCCTCTGGCCAGTCTATCCATTCAGAAAATATTGTAGGCCAGAATGTTCACGTCAAGGTCCAGAACATGGGGTTTGAGCCAAGTCTCCGAGATCAACAGAACATCATGCTTTGTATGTGCAATCCATGTCTGTATGGCATCTAGTATTTTCAAGAGACTACACACATTTATATGAATGATACTTAGACCTTTAAGGTTTTCTAGGTCCTGAGGAACAGAGATTGGTAATGGGGACCTGGATTCAATTTGACGGTGCCTGAACAGAGCAGTAGTAGAAGCTGAATCCTTTTAAGAGTGCTCAACATCAGTTTGTAGAACCGTGCACGTACACGTTTTCTGTAAGGTAGTGTACAAGGCATGGGGTAACTAAATCAAGTACCAAGAGCACCCTGGGTTGCATGAAGAAGCACCCTGGCCTGATAGATAAGTGTGGAATGGTAGGGTGGATAGGATGTGCTAGAGACTGCACGCATGTTAAGCAACAGTGGCAGAGTCCCAGTTTGCAAAGGAGATTGAATAGGGTGGTCCAGTGTTAGTACAATGAACATAAAGGTGGTGGGGGTTCATATGCGAAGGGGGATAGTATTCCCAGTAAATGGATAAGTACTTATGCAAGGGGCTTGGGAATGAGGCAGAAGGCCAACCAGAAGACACAGAAGCATTGAAGACCACATTTCCTTCAGTAGGGTCTCAATACAAGATACTGCTGCAGACAGTAGGAAAGCAACAGAGTCCCTGGGGTGAATAGTGTATTAGTTCGGTGCTGACAAAGAACTGCATTCACCTTTAAATCAGGTCAGAAGGAATGTAACCAATGGTTAGGCAGTACTAGAGCGGAGGAGGGAACAAAGAGTATTTAAAGTTGTGGCAGGGCGCGGTGGGTGGGACAAAAAAATGCAGCTGTAATAGGAGCACAAAAAGCGCTAGCTGAAAAGGGCTACAGAGCAAAGGAAAGCTGGGCTTGGGACTTTGAAACTAATGTAGCTGGGCGGCCCAATCAGAAGGAGCTGTAAGCAGATGGTCCAATCAGGACAGAGCTCCTGGAAGGGAGCCAATCAGGGTACTGTTGTGGAATGCCTAAGGGTAGCAACGCTAGGCTGGAGGAGTGACCGTACCTGGGACTGCTTTCAGTGGTCATGGATTCAGGCTTGCTGGCAGGAGCAGTGGAGCGGGCGGCGGCCGTTTGGAGGAGGCTGAACCATGCAGCTCAAATTCCGGTGCACCCGGTCAAGGGCGGGAAGCTGGAAGGGGAATACAGGGAGAAATTAAAAACTTAAACAGGGAGTTAAATTGGGGAGGTGGGGGAGGCTGGCGACAGAGCATCAGTGGGTGGGTGGAACATTTACTAGGGTATGCAATGAGGCACAAGGCAGAGCCGAGTGTGTTAATGTACAAAGGTGAGTGTATATGAAGCCAATCACACAAAAGTGACACAAGGGGCCCAATTCTGAAATGCATGGCACAACTCATGGTTGTATGCGAGTTGCACCATGTGGCACTATGCCATGGGCCCTGCACCCTATTCCAGGACAAGCAAGGTCCCCAGCACCTATGCCCTCAACTTGCAGCAGCCACAGGCTAGTGCCAAAGGCGTGGTGCACAGGACCTGGGTGTTGCAAGTTGAGGCATGCATTCTACTGCCCCCTCGAGCCCCCCAACCTGGACTGCAATGGCATGCACCTGGCATTGGGGGGCTGGCCAATTGGCACATGCGCTGGGGGGCAGCAATGGAAATGGACCCTAGGGGTCCCCGACATTCAGGGAGGTGGGGGCTTGACAGGGCAGTGGGAGCATGGGGAGCACCACAGTATACTGTCTGTGGCACTGTGGGGGGGCATCCATCACTGTGCCAGGATGGATGCCTTTAGACCACCTCTTAGCTGGTCTAACCCTGCTATGCCATTCCCTGCTCTGGAATGGTGTAAGTGGGTTATGGCAGCCGCCCTTCTGGAGTAGGGTGCAGTTGCTGCTGTAACCCACCCTTGCCCCATGCTGCTGTGGGTTGCGGGTGTAGTGGGTGGAGTAACTCACATGTGGTGCAACCTGCATATGGCATGGCACAAGGTGCCTTTTGGAATTGCAACTGGCATTATGCCTGGCATAAGGTGCGATTTGCCCCATTGGGTTCGGCATAAATCACCTTGTGCCAGGTGTAATGCCTTTTGGAATCGGGCCCCAGGTTTTCAGAATAACTCAAAATTATATGTAGTGAGCGAGCAAATGTATGCAGTTACCTGGGTAGACACTGAGGCATGAGACAGACCCAAGTATGTTCATATAAGCAAGGTGAGTTTATATAATGAGCATGTTGACAAAAACACCCAGATAAAAGTGCTATCCCTGCTAGTGATGAACCCCACTCACAAGTTAGCAATTATATCTTATGAATCGGGTTCATCACACCAGCTATTTCCACACTCTGATTCGTCGTAATTGTGTATCAACTGTGGAATTAACCAGATCTAATTTTACACACAAATCTGTTTTTTTTTTCACCCAATCTGTCAAAATCACAGTCAAAAGTAAATGTACATGTAACAGTGAACCGCGCTGATGCTGACTTGTGCTACATCAGCCCAATGGCTTCAGTTACAACTTCTTTGAAAAATTTATAAACTTAAATTACGTCCCTGATTTATGGAAAATAGCTTATGTTATCCCCATTCATAAAAGAGGCATAGGAATAACTGGGAAAATTATAGACCTATAAGCTTAACATCCCCTCTATGCAAAGTATTAGAAAGTATAATAAAGGACTTAATTTCCCCAGCTTTAGACAATTTTGATGGTGCCCAGCACAGGTTTAAAAAAGGTTGAAGCTGTCTAACCAACCTACTATGTTTTTACAAGGATGTTAGCAGTCAGCTCGACAATAAAATACCATATGATGTTATTTTTATCGATTTTAGTAAGGCATTTGACTCAGTGCCCCACTGGGCCTTAGTACTTAAATTAAATAGCATAAACATTAACAGAATTATAGTTAAGTGGATTTCTAATTGGCTAACAGACTGGACACAACGAGTTCTAATCACTGGACAGCTTTCTGATACTGACAAGGATACCAGCGGGGTCCTGCAGGGCTCCATGTCTGTTCCAAGCTTTTATAGCAGACTTGACTAATAATTGTTTTTCTACCACCACCAAATATGCAGATGATGTTAAAATCAGAGGGCCCTGTTCAAACCCCGAGCAAATAGTTTCCATTCAGAAAGACCTTGATTCCATCACACAGTGGGTATCTAAATGGGAGATGAAATTAAACTACAACAAGTGCAAGGTTATGCACCTGGGTCCAAATAACTTGTGTTTTACATATAAATTAGATGGTAATACACTAATAACAACATCCAATGAAAAAGATCTAGGGGTCAATATATCTGAGGATTTTCTTCCAGCTTCTCAGATTAATTGGGCTATTCTAAGGCCGAATTGAGTTACCGGGTCAATCAGAAGAAATATAAAATTCAGAGATAGCAAAGTGATGATGCCATTCTATAGAGCATATGTCAGTCCACACCTAGATTATGCTTCACAGTTATGGTGCCCATTTAGGAAATCAGACATCATACTATTAGAAAAGGTACAAAGGAAATACACCAAACTCATCACAGGTTTTCATAATGTTCCATACGAATAAAGAACTGAATCTCTGAATCTAATGTCATTAACTACTCGACGTCTTGGGGGGGATCACCTCTTTATGTATGATTATGCAGGACCCATTCTTATTAACTGTATTAGGATTCAAATTCAAAAACAACATATATAACACCAGAGGTCATCCTCTACAGTTATATGGTATTTAACTTGTTGGCATGGAAATATTTCTATACCTTAAGAACTATTAATCCTTGGAATGCTCTCCTTATTGAGGTAATTACAAACTATTGGAAACTAGTATTCAAGTGCAGACTGGATAAATTTATACTTTCAGGTGCAAAAATTAACTATTATTAAATAAGAGGAGCAAGTATGGGCCTCCAAGACTCCTAGCTCCTATCACTTCTTAGTATGATCCTTAGTATGAACTGTAACAAAAAACAAAACAAGAACTTTCACTCGCTGGTGCTGAACGTGGATGATGTACAGCATTTTTAATCAGGTACAGGAAACTGATCCTCACAAACACAGTCAAAAGTCAAATCCAAAAGTTAATTAAAAGAAGTTGTCAGCAGCTCTCCACAACTCCACTCATCATCATTCATACCACCTATAGAAATTAAACTGAAAAACGAGATTACCAACACCATAATGACAGAGACTCAGTCACCTTGCAGAATCTAACAGAGCAACTCTGGAATGGCAGAGATGAACATGTTAGTAAAGCAGAGCATCATGCCGACATAAAAAACAAACTACAAATACCTTACAAATCTGGGTGCTTTTGCTAACATGCTCATTGTATAAACCAGACATGGCATGTGTAAGTGTGTCATTTGGCTTTTATCTTCATTCAAGGTCTGCGACTTCTTGATCCCTCACTCATGGCTACACCACTCGTGAGGGGTCAAGAGGTCACAGACCTCTCATGAAGATAAAAACCATATGACACACTCACACATACCATATCCCCTATGTATATCAGAGGCTAATCATACCAAGTGACACAAGGTTTGCTGAACAACTCCACTCAGAATTGTACATGGTGCAGGAGCCAGGGCATGCGCTTACAATGATATACAGTAGGACATGAGGCAGAGCAAAGTGTGATCATGTAACCCAGGTGAGCATGTATCAGAGGCTGATCACACAAAGTGACAGAAGGTTTTCAGAATAAGTGCACTCACAATTGCACATAGTAATTGAGCAATGGTATGCAGAGGGTAGACACTGAGACATGAGACGGAGCTGAGTGTGTTCATTTAACACAGAGTAGCATATATCAGTGGCCAATCACACAAAGTGAGACGAGGGTTTCAGAACAAGTGCAGTAACATTTGTAGACAGTGATGGAGCTATGGTATTCATTTTCTTTGCTATATACTGAGGCACGAGGCAGAGCCAAGTGTGTTCATGTAACCTAGGTGAGAGTGTATCTGAAGCTGTTCACAGAAAGTGAGACAAGGTTTGCAATATAAGTGCAGTCACATTTGTTCACAATGACGGACTCATGGTATGCACTTTCCTGGATATGCACTTAGGCACAAGGGGCAGAGTCAAGTGTCTTCATGTAACCGAGGTGAGCATATAGCATAGACTGATCACACAAAAGTGACAAAAGGTTTGCAGAATAACTGCACTCACAATTGTACATTGTGATGTAGACATGGTATGCACTTACTAGTGTATGCAGTGAGGCATGAGGCAGAGCCAAGTGAGTGTATGTAACTCAGGTGGACATATATCAGAGGTCAATCTCAGAAAGAGAGGGAAGGTTTTCAGAAGAATTGTAGGCACAATTGTACATTGTGATGGAAAAAAGGTATGCAGTTACCTGGGTAGACATAGAGGCATGAGGCAGAGCCAAGTGTGTTCACTGAACACAGGGTAGGGTAGATCAGAGGCTAATCACACAAAGTGAGACAAGGTTTGCAGAATAAGTGTAGTCACAATTGTACATAGTGATGGAGCCATGGTAAGAACTTTCCTGGGTATGCACTGAGGCATGAAGCAGAGCCAAGTGTACTCATGTAACCTAGGTGATGCTATATTAGAGATTGATAACACACAGTGAGGCAAGGTTTGCAAAGTAGGTGCAGTCACATTTGTACATAGTGATGGAACCATGGATTGTGCTTTCCTGGGTATGCACTGAAGTATGAGGCAACATCAATTGTGTTCATGAAAACTTAGATGAGCATATAGCAGAGGCCGATCACAGAAAAGTGACATAAGGTTTGCAGAATGACTGCAGTAACAATTGTACCTTGCAATGGAGCCATGGTATGAGCTTATCAGAGTAGGCTGTGAGGCATGAGGAAGAACTAAGTGTGTTTGTGTAACCCAGGTGGGCACACATCAGAAGCCAGTTGCATAAAGTGACAGAACGTTTTCAGCATAACTACACTCACAGTTGTACATAGTGATAGAGCAAAGGTATGCAGTTATCTGAGTAGACATTGAGGCATGAGGCAGAGTTGAGTCTGTTCATTTAACACAGGTTAGTGTATATCTGAGGCCGATCACACAAAGTGAGACTCAGTTTGTAGAATAAGTGCAATCTCATTTGTACATACTGATTGAGCCATGATATGGATTTTCCTGCATATGCACTGAGGCATGAGACAGTCAAGTGTGTTCATGTAACCAAGCTGAGCATATAGCAGATGCCGATCACACAAAAGTGACAGAAGGTTTGCAGAATAAGTATACTCACAATTGTACATTGTGATAGGTCATGGTATGCACTTGCTAGGGGGTGTAATGATGCATGAGCAGCTCATTTCTAGATGTGTTGAGGGGAGGGTTATGGATGATAGTACAATATGAAAAAAAGTAGTAATTAACAGCATTACAAAAGTAATAGTCACATATAGCAATATGGTAAATCAAAGCAGCATATTATAAACGCGGCAACTATACATATTTACAGAAATTATGTGTGTGAGACCCTTATGGGGGGTAACCTAGGGGGACTGGATAGCTGAGTAGCTAAAATGAAGTACTGAGGAATAATGTCACAGTGTGATTATGTGATCTTGTGTAACTGCAGCTGTTCCATAGTGTAAAACCAATGGTAAGAGACCCCTGGGAAAACTAGTACTACTGTGGTTTAGTTTTAGACTTCCAACAACCTTTTCTGTTTATTTACACATCAGTCTTTCATTTTGCAGTCACAACAATCAAACAGTGCCATCTCCTCTGAGCAGATCGTAATGCTAGGGATTTCCTGAGGCTGTCAGTCAGTGTCTCCACTTGTGACAGCAGCATTATTGTTTTTAATTTACAGCCTGTTTACCAACAATAGCTGCGGTGTGTCACAAATACACTTCACAGGTCACGCCCTCAGCTCCCACAATACCAAACCTCAAAGTGCAATATGTGAACAGGAGACAAACGGTAACCCTCTTCTCTACTTTGGGTCCAAATCACCTACTAGCCTCAAGTTCTGGGGTCAAATATGAACCATTTTCTGCCAGCACACCCAGTTAACAGGCTCAGATATCACACTTTCTTCGGGGGATGCAGTGCAATACTTCACCCAGTGGGCACCAGTCTGGTTCACAATTTGACCCTTTTGTCTCAATTCGAGACCTAGGTATATTCTTACCTTAGCAAGATAGTAACACACCTTTAAGCCCTTAACAGTTTTTGTCAGAATTACCCAATACTGTTTCAGCCTCCACATGCAAAATAAAAGACTCAAGCAGGATTAAGGAAACCAAAAGGTTTACTGGAATTAAAAAAATAGTAAATATATACAAAACATAGAACGTATAACATAAATACTTACAGTCAGAAATCAATTGGAATTTACAGAAACAAAATGCCTGGTGCTTAAATGTCTAAGCCTAACTCAGTTCCAGTTTGATGTTACCTATTGTTTAGCAGAAGTGCCTTTTTAGTTCAGACACACTCTGTGTGTCTTCCTTTAGGGGTCCAGAGATGAAGTGTTCCCACTCCTTTTCAGCCAGAGTGATAATAATCCAGCATGTGCCTCCTATCCTGTGAGGTCACAGCTCATGAGGTCACTATTAGCCTGTACCTAATTTGTAACCTGACCAATTATATCCAAAAGGATGTCATTTTACTGCTGGCTGGAAATCTGCAAGATAGCAATATTAAAATATGACAGTCTCTTTGATCAGAGCATTCACCTTTGCTGTTCAGAGAACATCCTGACAAAACATTTCTCCTACAGGTGTGAAAGCTAACATGAATCAGTTAAAAATGGCCTTTTCCTCAAAGGTCATAAAATGCATATTTTGTCCCTGCTCTTCAAAGTAGAAGGGTTAGTTTATAATGTGTTAGATGACAGCTAATACGGGTATGACAGGAGATGTCAACAGGAAACTTCTTAATTAGTTCACTGGTTCAGTGTTACTATAGTCAGTTGTTTTCAGTGAGGCAGGGCCTTTGGGGTCAAAATGTCAGACCCCTTTAAAAGCTGCTGGCTACCATTCCCTAAGCAGACATTCAAATAAACATATATTTATATCACACATATAATTATAACTAGTAGAGGGTTAATCACTTTACAAGGTGTAGCATCTGATTTTTGAGGACTGTTCTGCTTCAAGTGCTGGCATTACAAGGTGGGGGGGGCTTGCAGGGCTTGTCCCCAGTACCTCTGAAGTGAGCTGCTGTAACTTCCACATCACTGCAAATGATTTGTTAGTTTGTTTGTTTGTTTATTGTTCTAGGAATTAATGCATTTAAGCCAAGGCTCTTTTACAAAGGTTCCATGTCATTAAGTACAAAACATAGTAGACAGTGTTACAAACAATCAGTAAGCCATTTAACAAGGCCACAACTTAAACAGTAACATTTATGTATGGAAAAGAAAAAGGAACTCAGAGGCAGTGTCAAGGGCAAGGAATAAGGATTGGAGAGCTTGAGGGGGAAGAGAGGGAGAAATAAGAAGTTTAGAAGCAGACAGAACCAGGTTAGTGGTACTCAGGTTGTCTTTGTCAAAGAGGAGACCATGGTGGTTGAGTGAAACAAAATGTAAGTGCACTCAGAGGGAATGATACTTTAGCCAAAGCAGTCACAGGAGCTGGAGGCTGTGAGATGAGTGAATAGTATGGATTTGAAAGCTCCCAATGTCGTGGAGGATAGGGAGGGCAGGTTAAGGGCATTGTACCAGGTAGGGGCACGGTATGCAAAAGATCTTTGTCCCTGAGCAGTCTGGCATCTAGGGACAAGAAAAGGTTGGTGGACAAATCTTCTGGTGGTACGAGAGCCATTGTTCAGGCAGAGCAGGTCCCGGACACATGGAGGAGTGAGTCCCAAGATTGATTTTTTTGCCATCACGCAGGTGAGATACATGAAGCGATTGGAGAGATGTAACCAACCGGTTTCCATGTAGAGGTCACAAGTGTGGGTCCATCTGTGTGCTCCAGCGAGGAGTCGACAGGTTTTTAGTGCTGTTGAGATGCACTTTAGTGCAGTGGTAGTTGCTGAGCCATAGACAATTAGACCATAGTCTATGATTGAGATGATGAAGCTTTGAACAGCAATCCTCAAGGCAGCTTGGTTGAAAAATTGAAGGTTCCGGTACAAAATTCCAATGCGTTGGTGCACTGTTTTTGCAGTGTCATCGATATGGGCTGCAAAAGTAAGACATTCGTCAAAAGTGATACCAAGGTACTTGAAGGTGTTCACTTGTTCTAGTGTATTTCAAAGAGAGATTTTTATGATGAGTGGAGTATGCCTATTTCTGTTTTGATGACTGGCGAAAAGCATGACTTTTGATTTTTTTTTTTGATTTAGGACCAGTTTGTGCTTAAGGAACCACTTTTCAACACATGAGAAAGCAAGCTGCAAGCTCTTTCGTAGTGGATTTGGATCCTTATGGGAGGAGAGAATTACAGCGTCATCAGCATAGAGTATTAATTTTTCAGGGCAGGATTTGGGAAGCAAGTTTAGAAATAGGCTGAAGAGGAGAGGACCTAAAATTGAGCCCTGGGAGACACCAGAGAGGACTGGTTTGGAGTCAGATAGAACCTCACAGATTTTTACTGTTTGAGAACGTTGTGCCAGGTAACTTTTCACCCAGGCTCCAGGTCCCTCAGCTAGTCCAATGTTGAGCAGAAGAGAGATTAGAAGGCTATGGTGAACAGTGTCAAAGACCTTTGTGAGGTCTATGAAAACAGCTCCGGTTAAATAACCCTTATCCCTTATCCAAGGCTTTGAGAGTTTCACTAGAGAAATCTAGTAGGGCCATCGATGTACTGTGTCCTTTCCTAAATCTGTGTTGCTGAATGCAGAGTAGATCATACTTTTGCAGGTAGTCTGATAGTTGATCCGCTACGATTCGTTCAAGGGCTTTGGAGAGGGGTGGAAGTATAGATATGGGCTGATAGTTCCCTGGTGTGGATTTGTAGCCCCCTTTATGCACTGAGGTGACTATTGTGGCCTTCCATGTGTTTGGAAATTGACTTTGGCACAGGGAGAGGTTGAGAATTTTGGTGAGGGGGTGGATCACTTCTTCCAACTCGAGGGTCAGAAGTTTTAGATCAATGGTGTCACTGCAATTTCTAGATTTAGAGCAGGCCTTTTTATGTATCTGTAGGCTTCGTATGTTTTAACTATTTTAAAGTAAAATAGCGGTTTGTCTGGCGAGGTGGTTTGGTATACGAGTTTTGGAACTGACAAGTCATGGAAGAAATCTGGTGAGAGGACACCACTGAGGTCTGTGAAGGTTTTATTTAGGGCATCAGCCATAGCCTTAGGGTCACGGGTAGTGGAGCCATCAGTGTTCATTGCCGTGGGAGAGGATTTAGACTGTTTGCCCGTAATATTACGTATATTATCCCAGAAGAATCTCCCATCACCCCAGGTGGTTTTTAGAGAGTTCTTGAAGTAAGAGCTCTTCATTTGCCTGATTTGTGAAGTGCATAGGTTGCGTGCCTGTTTATAGTTAACTGAGTCTGTTATGGAGCCTGTGGCCCTGGCTATAGCCCAAAGATGGTCACGTACTTTGAACTGAGCCAGTAGTTTGACTGTTAGCCAGGGATTAGAGAGGGCTTTGATTTTACGTTTTTTGAAAGGCGTGTAGGTGTCACAGGCAGTGATGAATGTTTTAATGAAGTCTAGGGCAGCGTCAACATCCAGCATATTGTAGATGGGGACCAGTCTTGTTGTAGGAGGCAGGTCTTTAGCTTAGCAAGGTTTCCATGCGGTAGCATTCGACTTAGGATGGTTTTTGGAGGTGGTTTGTGGAATTTATTTATTTATTTATTTATTTATTTTATTTAGTTTTTGTTGACCAGGTAAGTGCACTAGACATATCCTGCCTATTTTCAGGCATGACCTGGGGAAGGGGGATACAGATGAATGCCAACTGACCTTGAGCCAGATTAAGCTGTTAGTGGTATTTTTTTAGTGAATGAGGAAAATTTGGCCAGGACACCGGGGAAATTCCCCTACTGCTTGGCCAGTAGGGGGACTTGCTGACTGTCAGGATGGAAAGCTCAGTTGCCGAGCCGCCTTTGTTGCTGCAGGACATGCTGCAGGCTGTGGGGTCAGTTACAGCTTCTGCAATTGAAACTACAGATTCTGATATTTTCTTTGAAGCACCGATGGAACCCGACTTACATGCTGACCCTGCAGTTTCTATGGATATTTCGACCACAAAGAGACAACAGATTGTGAATTCGTCTTCCACCACCGCAGTTTCTGGACAACACCCTAAAGAGTTCACTTTCCGAGCTTCAGAACAGCCTTTACTCTCTAACCAGTGGCAGAATGCGGAACCGCCACTTGGAAACCCTATGACAGCTGAAACAATGCTGTCTGACAGCGAGGTTGCTACGCAGCAGGAAAACAAAACTAACCCACGGGTTACTGCAGCTCCAGCCAAAACGTTGAACACACTTTGCTCTGGACAACCTACCACAGGTACCGTTTATGTTTCTTCAACTTTGGATCAACAACATGCTACTGTTTTTTTCTTTTTGTGTACAACAACAATGGATTATCAAACCTGTTGCAAAGAAAGCTCTACCTGACCAAAAACGCTCCTGGGCAGACCAGGTTGATGATGCCGATGCTTCTTGGTCAGTTTCCAAAGCCCTGACATCTGTGGGCTGGGCGCAGCTCCCAGAGCCTGGCAAATGGATTTCTGGCTTTTCCCCTATTGTAATTCCAGGGTTAAAAATGAAGGAATCTTGTGTCTCTCCTTTGCGACTTCCTGGACCTGCAGTTTCCAAGGTCCCTAAGACTGCTACTAAAGAAACCCACTCTGAGGACGTTGTAGATTCTCCTTTAGCTCTTCCTTCTGAACTACCCTTTTCTCAGAATCCAGAACTTGGTTTTCGCCCACAGGGAGGTGTTCCCCTCCCTGAAGAACTTCCACCTGAGCCATTAATCCCTTCCTTAGAGGAGCGTATAGATGATCAAGCCACTTTGAACAACCCTGAAGGCCCTTCACCAGACACTATGCCTGGCCTAGAACAACCTGCAACACGCTCTTATGCCTCTTTTTTTCGTTCCTCCTCTTATTCGGCTAAAAGACACAACGCAGTTTGGTTCATTTACAAAGGAGGGATGGATGTCTTCCCTGATAGGAAATTTGTGGCAAAATCATTACTAAAAGATAGCCTGCAATTTACTTCTGCTGAAATGTATGCTCTAATACATGTGTCTGGAGAAAAGACCTTTGATGTTAGTTTAAACTTAATAGTGGTTTGGAAAATTTTGGTCTAGATATCATTGCAGTCATGACAGACTCCTTTGTGGTCCCCTTTTGATGTTTTTCCCCTCACTAAACCAGCACACAAAACAGTTACCGTTCTTTTTAGAAATGAGAGCGTTAGTGTTGCAGACCTAGTTTACTGGATGAAACAGAGGTGCACAGTATAGGGGCACCCAGAGGTGATTTTTGACTCCGAGGATATTTGGACAGGGGGATGGAGAATCAGGGCTATCCTACGTTCTACAGAAGATGGTTTACAGCATCTTCCAAATTGTATTTTTTGGGGGCAAGACAGAGGGGTCCTTTTCTATGTAAGCCAACCTAAATCCTGCTATTGATGTGGGAAATTGGGTCACATTAGTAGTGCCTGTGACCGCTTACGCTGTAATCTCTGTAATTCCTTGGGTCATGTGAGTGAACACTGTAGGAATGTAGCTGTATGTTCCTTGTGTGCTGCACTCGGGCACACTTATGCCACTTGCCCTGAGGCAGCTCACCAACACTCAGACACTCAGGACTCTGAAGAACAAAGATTGTTAATTGCAATTGCACAATGTTCCAGAACCGCTTTCTCTAAGGCCCACACTATACCTTTTGTTCCCACTACCTTGACCTCCCCAGGTTTGGAAATTCCTGTCCCTCACGAATCTCCCCACACCCCTTCCCCTTTAGCTTCAGACCCAGAAACACCACTGTCTGACTCTCCACCCCAGGTTTCCATTCCTCTTGATAACCAATCCATCCCCCCAGCTTCCTCATGTAATACCTTTTCATTCTAGAGAAACACGGAGTAAGACCTATCATACTCAGCCTGCTTCGAAAGTCCCTAAATTGTTAAATACCCCTACAACTAACCATTTTCACAACCTTCTCCTCACACAAGATGTGTCAGATGCTGACTCTGAATCTTCCCAGTCAGGAGTGGACTCCATGGGGAAATCTGTGGATGTAGAATCAGAGGGAGCTTCACTCCCGGCCCTCCCTCTGAAATCCAGCTCCACAGTTATTAAAAAGGGGGAAAAAAATAAATGTAAGCCACCATGACTTGCTCTCAACTACCTAAATGTTTTCCTCCTTAACTTTTTGTTCACTTAACGTGAACAGCATCAAAAATCAGTTAAGACAATCTGCTTTATTTTCCCTTTTAAAAACTTTACACTGCAATATATTCTTTTTACAGGACACGCGTTTACACACTTGCTGGTGATTCAAAATGATGGCACACGGGGGTTTCATATTGGTCACTGGGATTTGACAGATGTACAGGGGTTGCAATACTTTTTGAATTAGATGTGAAAGTTTTGAAATTGATAGATTTGGTTCCTGGTAGGGTATTGCTTTTGGATATTGTACACCAGGGGGCGTGTTACAGATTAATCAATGTTTATGCACCTCAAACTAAAGCAACCAGGGTGGATTTGTTTCAGCTTCTACAACCATATTTACACACCTCCTTTAATGTTATTTTGGGTGGTGATTTTAATTGTGGACTATCTAACAAAGATAGGGGTAAGGGGGTAAAGACTACTAAAGTTTTTTGTGATATGTCTTGTTTGGCCAAGGTGGTCCAAACCACAAGTTTGGTTGATGCATATGCTCAGCTGCATGTGACTACTATGCCTACCTTTCACAAAGGTGCCCTTGCTACCAGGATAGATTTCTTTTTCATTAATAGAAATTTACCTTTGCAGTCCGCATGGGTTACCCCGGTGGAATTCTCTGATCATTGTGCCTTGTGCATAACGGTTGGGTCTACAGCTGCTTTTTCTTTTGGTAGGGACTCTGGAGGCTTAACTCTCAATTGCTACTACATCAGGACATTTTGCAACACTTACAATATTTTATAATGTCAAGGAAGTCTCTATATGAGATGTATGAAGATCCCCTTCTATGGTGGATAGATACGAAATCAGATGTTATCTCACCGTTTAAATCTTTTGGGAAATCTCAACGTTCAGCTGCATATTTTTCTTATTTGCAACTCCGGAAACAATTGCAGAAATTGATGTCCATGGCCCAGACTACTAAACATGACTTTTCATCCCAAATAAAAATTCTTAAGGAAAAAATGGCACCTTTTCATAAACACCAATCAAAAGTTTTACAATTTCAACAACAATTTGGTACACAAGGCAGCTTTGCCACTGTTTGTCCCTTTCTTGGTAACAAGGAAAGGGTGGGGAAAAAGGTTTTTATCAGTTTACTAGGGTGTGATGGTCAGGAAAAACTTATACAAGCTGACTTAATGTCAGAGGTGACATCATACACGGCAACACTCTTTAAAGAACAGCCTGTAGATTTGGATTCTTCTCTGGCTTATCTACACAGTGTTGAGGTTCCAGACTGTCCTCCATCATTATTATCTAGTTTGGTAAATCCCATTACATCACAGGATGACGTTCAGAGGCATTGTAGTTGCCATCTGTGGTGGCCTGATACCTCGATTTCTAATGAGAATGGGGGGCACATTTAAAGGCATGCACCCCAGGGGCCACCACAGTTCCCAAAGCCATACAGTGTAATTCCAACCCTGGATGCTTCTTCCCAGTTTTACACTTGTGAGTGCTGGAATACAGGGAGGTTAGGAAACTTGCTAAGGGTCACAGAGTAAGGGACATTGATGGGATAGGAACCTGAGTCTCGTGGTTCCCATGCTTGTACTTTAACCACTAGACTATCCTGTCTTCATATGCTGAAGTTGATAGTGCTATGGTGACCTATTTCTTGTTTTAGCTGAATTCCTTATTCCCTCACAGCAGCCATCCAGTCACTGACTGCTCAGTTACCAAGGGTCAGGGGTATATTTATAAGATTTTCTCTCACTACAGTAGTCAATCAAAACACAAAATGCTAATACAAATACTAAATAATACAACATTTTTGTAATGGCACCCGGAACTCTCTTTTTGCACACAGATTCATTTATTGGGTAAGACTTTTTCTGCTAAAACAAACATTAGCAGTAACAAATACAGGCACTTCATTATGTTATTATACATGTTATACATACTATACATGTAAAATCAATGCTGCATCACACTGCAGCACTCTCACACTGTCAGAATCATGCCTCAAAATGTACACAACACTTAAAAGGTTCCCTCAATACTCAAGGTGAACCAAATGTCATGGACATGGTTTCTTGGTGGGACTGCATTTAGCATAACAGGCTAGCAGGTGTTGCTCTGATGATGTGCTCCTCCAGCCACTTGGATACCAAAATGGAGGAGAAACACATTAATAACTTCTTGGGGCTGTCATTTTTAATTTAAAACACAGATTTGGACAAAAACAGTGCTGCTGGCAACCAGAGGACACACATAGTAGTTGCACTTAAGGAGGTGGGAAAACAAATAATGCTGTGAAAAGATGTGAGACTTCCTCTTTAAACAATAGACTGATCTCCCCCAGTACTTTAACAAAGGCAAACACCTCGATCTTCTTCAAGGATATCCCTTGCAGCAAGCCACATCTATGTAACTATAGCCATCAGGCACTAGGTCAACACAGAAAACTTTCTAGCTAGCAGTCTACAATGGGCCACCCATGATGACGACGTCAGCCGATGTCATCCCTCCCATATAAATGTGGGCGGCCTGTGCCCTCCTTAGTTCTTTTCCCATTGTCGACCATTGCACGTCAGACACCACAGAGAACACCATTGATTAATTCAACTGCCAAATCTTCATTTTTACTTTTCTTTTATTTTTCTCACCTTAGTTAGTGATCACTTTATTTTTTTAAATGATTCCTCCAGTCATTTGTCTGTCACTTCCAAGAAACTTTTCAAAGCAAGGAGATCACTGACAAGGACAACAATGACACCTGTGTCCGCTGTCTTGGTGCCAACCATGATGTCCAGGCCTGCAAGATCTGCCACAAATTCAACCAGGCCACTTGGCGACAATGTCAGAAAGCCCTAGAAGCCTTCCTTCTGGAACAGAAGGTCACCTGCATGGAGAAGTAGCTCCAGGGAAGAAGCTCCTCTGCCTCACCAACTCCGTCCATAGACTCCCACTCCTCCAAGGTCCGGGACAAATCTGCTGGCAAACACAAGCACTGGAATAAAGACAGGCCTAGGGACAAGGCCTCCTCAACACGCTCTTGGTTGCTGCTTTTGAATGCTGCCATTACTGGATCTTTGACCACTTTGGTGGTGATCCCCCACTACTGCCCACACCCCCTCCTTCATAGGATTGACTTTGGCAGCACTGCCCACCGGTCTCTCCTTGGTCAGTGCTGGCTTATCAACATCGGGTCTTCTCATGCCCTTGTTGACGCTTCAACACCTGTCATTTAAGTTCATTTAAATTCAGGTGCAGTCATCAGAGTGTTCTGCCAGACCTCTCTTGGCCAGTGCTGGGATTTTTGCATCCTCTTTCAATGCTCTTGACTACTTCATTGATGTCGGGGATTCAGTTCCCCCCCCCCAATTGACACCTCTGGCAATCTTGTAAATGCCAGAACTCCAGCCTCCCCTGTCAACACCCCAGACTGCCTTGTTGGTACTGGAGCAACAGCCTTTTTCCACAATGCTGCAGGCCATACTACCAATGCTGGAGCCTCAGCCTCTCTCATTAACACTGCGGGCTACACCATTGATGCCAGAGCCACCCAGCTCTCCCTGTCTATACCATAAGGGGCTCCAAGAATACAGCTTACCATCAATGTGCAGATCATTCTCTCCTCCTTGGAGTTCATGCACCACACTGCTCCCCCTCTGGGCCTGTTGACACTGGGGTCTACCAGGCCAGGTCCCATGCTGATGTCTTCCATGGTGATGTGCCCATCATGCTGTCAGTTGTCCCTATCCTCTGTGCCCTATTAAGAATCAGAGGATGAGGATAAGAACAATCCTAATCTCCTTCATCCTGATGAGAAGGATGAGGAGGATGAAATGGAGGTCCTAGGAGCCCTTCATCTACCTCTGCTGTTTCTTCAGGGTGTGAGGACTCCACTAAATCTACCCCATGGTCCCCCTGATGACCCCTCCTTCATCTCAGTGATGAGGCAGCTGCAAGTAGCTATGGGGTTCAGTGCTGAGGAGCAGGATATTATCAGGAGGAATCTAATAGAATACCTGGAATTCCCAGATTATCCCCCTATGATCATTCCTCCTCTGCTGGCTGCCTTTGAAGATGCCACCATGGCTACCTGGTATAGGCCAAATGTGATTCCTGCGATGCCCAGGAAGACAGACAAACTGTACCAGGCTCCCTATAGGAAGCCTTTCTTCACAGAACAGCCATGGGCAGATTCAGTAGAAATAAATGCTGCCCAAGATAGGTCCAAGAGATCTCAGCACCTTAGCTCCCTCCCACTGGATAATGAGTCCAGAAAGCTGGACCTCATGGGCAAAAGGGCCTATACCTCTTTTACAATGGCCAGCAAGGTCATTAACTACATTGCCCATATGGTCAGGTTCCAAAATACCCTTTAAAAGAAGGGCCCAACTGTGGCTCAGGCCTTTCCTGAGGGCCCCCAGAGACAGGAGCTGCTTAAAGCCCTCCAGCTGGAGCTGATATGGGCAACCATCTTTTGAGGGTGGCTTATAATGCTGTAGATGCCTCTGCTTTGATGACACTCTTGGCTCAGCTCAGGATGTCTGGTTTTGCCACTGATGTTCAACAGTCCATCTTGGATGCCACCCTTCAAGGGGCTACAAGCTCTTTGGGGCAGATGTGCAGGACATCCTTTCTGACCTACAGACCTCAGGGAGAACCCTGTGTTTGGTTCACTTCCTTTGCCATTCACAGCCAAGAGGTGACCAGAAGTTGCCAGACCCAAGCCAGGCATCTCACAGCCAGCCAAGTGCTGAGCAGCCACAGCCTGCCCACCCCTACTACCACCACCACCCAGAAGGCTCCTAAAGGTGGAGGTGTGGTCCTGGCTGCCGGCCCTACCTCAGCATGACTCCTGATTGGACCCCCACCCTCCAGCACTGCAGGAGGCAGGGGTAGGGGTCACTTCTCCCTCCACCTAGACAGGTGGAGGGAGAGCACAACAGATGCTTGGGTCCTGCAGCTTACAGAGCAAGGCCACATGCTAGAACTCCTGGACTGCCATCTAGACCTCCCTCTAGTTCATTCAATCTACCCTTTGGCTCATGATCCAGTGTTGCTAGAGGAAATTTGCATGCTGCTGCAGTAAAGGGCCAAATAACCAATTCCAGAGGATCAGAGGAACAGAGAGGGTTTGATTCCTACTTCTTTCTAGTTCTCATATCCACAGGGGATTTGTGACTCATCCTGGACTTAAGAAACATGAATTTCTACATCCAATACAAGATTTTCAGGATGGTATCCATCCAAGGTCTGCTGCCTCTACAGCACAAGGAAGACTGGATATGTTCCCTGGACATGCAGGATGCATACCTGCATATAAAGATTTGTGCTCTCCACAGGTAGTACCTCAGGTTCCTCTTCTGGGGAGAACACTACCAGTTCAGAGCATAACCCTTTGGCTTGCCTTCTGTGCCAAGAGTCTTTACCAAATTCTTGGTGGTGGTGGTGGAAGATCTTAGGAGGGAGGGACTGTGTGTCTTCCCTTACCTGGATGACTGGTTGCTCAAAGCTCAGTCCATGGAGCAACTTGCTCACTCCCTAGTGTGTACCAGAGAGCTGTTCCACACCATGAGGATTATGGTCAACCTGTCCAAGTCAGTTTTGACCACCTGTCAATGTCTCCAGTACATAGGGGCTATACTGGATACAGCCCAGCATGCTGTCTTCCTGCCCCAGGGCAGGGTGGAATGCCTGATAGAACAGTCCTGGTTCCTTTACAGCAACATTTATGTCACAGCCAGGACATTCCTGTGACTTCTGGGCCTCATAGCTGCAGCCCTTGTCATGGTTCCTCTGATGAGGCTGCACATGTGGATTCCCCAATGGATTTTAGAGTCCAATGGGATCAGTGCACAGATGATCTAGAACAGAAGGTTCTAGTGGCTTCACTGGTAAGGAAAGTGCTTCAGTGGTGGATGGAACCCAAAATTCTTCTCAGGGTGGTTCCTTTTCTGATTGCCTCCCCTCATCAGATTCTCGCCATGGATGCATTGGGATGGGCTGGGTGCACACTAAAACCCTCACCAGACCAATGAAACCTGGATGGCAGTGGAGAGTTCCCTACACATAAAGGTCCTAGAGATGAGAGCCATCTTGTATGGCCTGCAAGCCTTTCAGTTCTACCTGCTTCAAGGCCCTCTGCTCATGCAGATGGACAACATTAGCATACTGTGCTACACCAACAATCAAGGGGGAACTCATTCATACCCCCGTGCAGGGAAGCAATGAGGGTCTGATACCGGGCTCTAGAACATGGTCTTTAATTGTCAGTAGTCCATGTTCCAAGCATCCAAAACATCTTGGCAGACAGACTAAGCAGGACATAGTCCAGGATGCATGAGTGGGAGCTGCTGATCTCAGTCGTAGATGATCTGTTTGACAGGTGAGGTCATCCAGAGCTGGATCTTTTTGTGTCCCCACTCAGTGCAAAACTGCTGCTTTTCTGCTTGCTTGCTCCAGGACCTGGGTTTTACTGGTGATATGCATTGCCCTGTCTTAGAAAGAGAAGTTCCTCTACGACATCCCTCCTTCCCTTCCTACTGCTTCAGAGGATGTGGACTAAGCTTCAGATGGAAGGAGCAACAATGATCTTCATGGCTCCCTTCTGACCTCATCAAATCTAGTTCCCCTTACTGCAACAGTTGGTGGTGGAACCTCCAGTACCCCTGCCCCAGTAGCAAAGGCTTGCTCTCTATGGAGCAGGGCACACTAGTCCATCAAGACTTCAAGTCCCTACACCTCCATGACTGGCTCCTAAAGACATAGGTTTGGGGTATCCCAAAAGGTGACTGATGTCCTTGTGGCTGCTAGGAAGCTCTTCACCAGGTCCACTTATTTGAAGTGGTAGCGTTCTGCTCTGTGGACAGCTTCCCATCATCTGGGTGTTTACTTGTCCAGTGAATCAGATTCTGGAGTACTTACAGTTCCTCTCAGATTCTAGTCTGCAATACTCTTCTATTAAGGAGCACCTGGCCACTATTTCAGCCTTCCATGTGCCTGTTGATGGCTGTATGGTGGCACAACTGGAGATGCCCTGTACATTCTTAAGAGACATTTTTCACCTAAAGTCTCCCATATACAATCCAGTCCCTCCTTGGGACTTAAAGTTTGTGTTAGAGAAACTTACTTTGGCTCCTTTTGAGATGGTCACAGCATGTGAGCTATGCTTTCTGTTGTGGAAAGTGTTATTTTTAGTTGCTATTACTTCTGCTCGGTGGATTTCTGAGCTTCAGGCTCTGATGTGTGAATCTCTTTATTTGGTCTTCCACAAAGACAGGGTGTCTTTGCATACCATTCCTAAGTTTTTACCAAAGGTGGTGTCTGAGTTTACCCTGAATCAAGTCATCCACCTGTCTGTGTATTACCCAGAGCATGCCAATCTAAGGGAGGCATTGCCCCATACCAAAATCACAACCTGGGTAACTACTTGGGGCATGAAATTGAACACCAATAAATACAAAGTAATGCATCTAGGAATCCTTAATCCCTATATGGAGTATACCTTAGGAGGCACTATCCTGGATGCCACTATGGACGAAAAGAACCTTGGGATGTTCACATCAAATGATTTAGGTAATTCAAGGCAAATAAATGAGGCTATTAGTAAAATAAACCATGCTATCTGGTCCATAAGAAGGAATATCAGATCAAGGGACCCTAAGGTTATGATGCCTTTGTTTACGGCATATGCCAGACCCCACTTGGAATATGCCTCTCGGCTCTGGTGTCCTTTTAAGAAATCAGATTACATTTTACTAGACAATGTTCAAAGAAAGTTTACTAAACATATTGCCATCTTATAAAACCAGTCCTATGAAAATAGAGTTAATTCACTAAACCTCATGTCCTTAGCAGTACACTGTCTCAGAGGTGACCTTCTCCTAATGTTTGATATAATCCAAGATCCATATTTACTTTCAGAATTGGACTTTAAATTTAAAAATAACTGCTAGAATACCAGAGGTCATCCCCTACAATTATCGGGTAGAAAATGTAATTATAATAATCACAAATTATTTTTCACCTCATAAGTAGTTAATCCTTGGAATAAATTTCAACTTGAAGTAATTATCAGTAAAACAAAAAATACATTTAAACGATGCCTCGATAGCCTTATTCTTTCTGGACATAAACTTAGCTATTACACATAGTAACCTACAGGAGCAACTATGGGCTTTGTAAGCCTTCTAGCTCCTAATGAATCTTAGCATGAACTTAGTATGATACTTTAGATAGACATAGAATCCTCAGATATGTTCATCGTACGAGGGACTGCAGAAAGTTCTTGCAGATGTTTGTTTCTTTTGCCCTTGGAAAAGAGGGCATACCTGTTTCTAAATAGTACTTGTCCAAATGGTTGGCCAACTGTATTATTTTCTGCTATAGAAAGTATGGGAAGGAACTTCCCGGGGTTGCGAGTGGCCACTCTATCAGAGGTATGGCCACTTCTGTTGCCTGTTTCTGGAATGTGCCAGCTGCTGAAATCTGTACTGCTACCACTTGGAGTACTGTCCACACTTTTACAAAACACTACAGTCTGGACATTGCCTCTATGAGAAGATTAGGCTTCAGCCTGGCTGTGTTTCAAGGCCTCCTGTCTTAGGTCTATCACCTCCAGCCACCCAGACTGTCTCAATGTGAGAGCCGCTTGAAACTTGTTCCATAGGTGTGACTTGCTGCAAGAGGTATCCTTGAAGAAGATATTAAAGTTACATAAGGACGTCTCACAACAGTTGATCTTTGAGAGAATATATTGCAGCAAGCCATGCTGTCTCACCCCCAAGCCCCTTTGCTTCTCTGTCACTGTCTTTCTCTCTCTCTCTTGCTACAGGATGGTATACCATCTGTTTCTCATTTGATAGTGGTGGGAACCTCTGTCCCTCTATCAGTTCCCCAGGAGGAGGTACTCTGTATATGGTCCGGTGGGGGAACTGAGGAGGGTGCAGGGCCTTCTATGTTTATATGGGAGGGACGATGTTGGCTGATGTTCTCATCATTATGAGTGTTCTCTAGTAGACTGCTAGCTAGAAAGTTTTCTGTGTGGTCCTAGTTCCTGATGGTTATAGTTCTATAGGTGTGACTTGCTGCAAGAAATTCTCCTGAAGGTCTACTGTTATGATAAGTTCTTACATAACTATTGTTCTGCTGATGGCATGAAGGTCTTGGATGGGTTGCAAGAGGTATTTGGAAGAATTTTGAGCCACAGGTTCAATTCTGGTGCCATCTTCTATGAAGCATTATCTGTTAGCTGACATCAGTTGTCCTTTGGCAGGCTCAGCATTTCAAGGTTACTTAAGAAAAGTTCAGAGTCCCGATGCCACTTGTTTATCTGGCTTCCTGAACAGTTCTGTCTCTGCTGGCATTTAAATGCAGTTTCCAAAAGTATTTTTATTGTTCCATAGCATTCTCATGCATGCTGGTCTGAAGGGAGAGATACTCCATTTTCACATGCTCACCAATATTCTCTTGAGGTGCAAGTAGGAAAAGAGAAAACATATCTCTGCTGTGATATTTTAAGCAAATACATTCAGTCCAGTAGTTTACTATTTAAGAGAGTGGGCAGTCCCACTGAACACTGGAATTTCTTTTCATAAAAGTTCACATATCTTCACAGAACATTTAAGCATATTTCTGATAGTAGCTTCATTAAGGCCTTTGTAATAACATAACTTAGAAGTCTGTAGCATTTGACGTTCTGTCATAAAATACAACAGATTTTACAGTTTATTCCATCAGCCCCATTCTTAAGCTATAAAAAGTGGTTCATTTTGGTCATTGCACACACCCTGAGCTGCAGATGGGATTCCAGTGTTATTCCTCTTGGATTTACAGTTGTTTATTTGATAAGATGAGGGGCACCCCATGCCACAGATTCAAGCTACAGTATAGTATATGGCCCTTTCTTCTTTCTGTGAACTTTGTTTATAGATCTTAACTGTTTGCTTCCTCACACAGGCATATGTATGTCCATGTTTTAAGCTGTTCTTTCTTCTGTGGGATTTGTCTCTAATTGCCACTTTGAAAAAGTGGTTATTTATTTTTTATTTATTTGCAAGATGTTTCATCAGGAAAGACAACATGAACTGCACAATAGCTCATTTCCAGAAGCATCCTGGGGGAAAGGGGTTACAGAGGTTGGGAGAGCAAATAAACTTGATACAAAAATACAGTACAGGAACAAAAATTATTCATAAAATTGTAGAAGATTTACAGCATGATAAAACACTATATAACAAGCCTGTGGTCAGATTAAGCAAAACCATAGGCTGGAAAAATCACATTGTAACACCCAGAGCCGGAGACCAGGAGGCCAGTTGGAGTATAAAACACTGAAGTGCCAATGTAGTAGGAGGCATGGGTTTAGTAAGTGCTAGTGTAAAACCTAAAGAAGCGAGGAGGTCAGGGGAAGGGGGAGAAGAGAGGGAGGATGGGGGGATAGATAGCCAGATAGATAGCCAGGTCCCAAACATCTTCAGGATGTTGAGAACCCTGGAAGGAGGAGGACCAGAAGTGATCTGGAGGGAGGGAGGAGGGATACAGAGGGAAGAGGAGGTTATGAGGGAGACAGGAGACAGGGAGGTGGATAGTTGCTAGAGTTTGAGAGTGAAGCAAGTGAAGTAGGGAGGGGATAGTCACTAGAATTATGAGGGGAGGGTGAAACTTGAGGGGGCTGAAGTGGTGGTAAATAGGTATGTAAGGGCAAGGTAGAGGAATTGTAGTGATTAGCTGATATGCAATAGTGGGACAAGTAAGTGAGAAGGAGGCTAAAGTAGATAGAGATTATGGGGAATAGCAGATTGTGTAGGGCAGGAGAGTGGTAGAAGTCAAGCTTAGGGAGAAAATAGAGAATAGAGGGGTGGGAGAAAGAGAGAAACCTATAGGGAGATGTGACCGGGAGGGAAGGAGAAGGAGGAGGCGAGAGGTGGAGAAGTAACAGGGGTGAGGAAGGGTGAGCATGGAGGGCATGGGGAGGGTAATGGGGAGGGAGGAAGTGCAAGATGTAGGAAGGGGTATAAAGGGTAGGAAACATGTGTGGGTAGATGTAGGAATTTTGAGGTATGTAGGGTAGATGATGTGGTCAGGGGAGGGTGGGGGAGTGGTTAGGAGCAGGTGCAGTTAGGGGAATAGAAGTTATGTAGGGCTAGAGAAAGGGATGAAGGGGTCAAGAATGTAATATAGGAGGAGGGAGTGAGTTCCAGAGTTTAGGGATGCGATAAGAGAAAGCATCTTTACCTATGGAGGTGTGGTGACAAGTGATAGCTAGAGTGTGGGAGTCAGAGGATCTAAGAAAGTGGGAGGCAGGGGGTGGAGCAATAATTGAGGAGAAGAGGTAAGAGGGGAGAGACCCAAATCAGAGTTTAGAAATGAACTTAGCATAGTGAGAGAGGAGCCTGTACTCCAGGGAAGGCAGAGCTAGAGAATGATATAGGGTGCAGTGATATGTTCAGGAGGGGGAGTCTAGGGCAATGTGACAGAAAGCATTGAAAGGGGGATCCAATCTGGCAAGGGAAGACTTAGGAGCAGCACTGTAGACTATGTCACATTAGTCAAAAATAGGGAGTATCATTTTCTGAACAAGATCATGCCTAACCGGTAGTGGTAAGGAACTATAGTTCCTGTAAAGGGCGTGAGCTTGGGGCGCAATTTAGTCCAATCCCTTCTGCATGTTTGCACAGAAATGCTTTCATCATGATGATTTTGCTATGGCATGATAAGAAAAAATAATAAAATAATAAGCTGTAGTTAATTAATGATTAAATATTTTGCATCTTATTCTAATGTTCTTACATTTTCCCCCTTTGAGGTGAAGGGATCTCATAACACTCTTTCAGTTTAAAATTTGATTAAATATACTATCAGTGTGTATATGTGAGGGAGTATAATATGAGAAAGGAGTTATTACTTGAGCAACCATTTTAACATGTTAAGGTAGGATATAACATTATATATACATAAAAATACAGTATCACATATAGGACAGTAATAAGTAGAGATGTGAAGTTTTATGTTGCTAGTGAAATTGGTGTGAAGTGGGGAACTTTGCACTTCATGAAGCTTAATGAAGTTCCCTGACATCACACCTTCCTCTTGTTTTTAAAAAAACTTTACTGAAATCTTTGGGGATAAAACAACAAGCCTACCTTCTGGGTTAGTGATACCCATCCCCCTCCCAGCATGCCATCTGTTATATAAAGATAGCCTCTTACCCATCCACTCACTAGGACTCCACTTCCTTCCTCCCCCCATATCCTGTGAAGTTACCAACAGTGATGCAAAGTTGCTTTCCCTCACTCGGAAATCCAAATTCTCTTCACTTCCTCTCCCAGTCCCTTTTTAGGGCTGCAGTGGGCGGAGCCCTGCAAACCTCCTATGATTGAAAAAGGGAGACTTTCCTCACTGAGCAACAATGTGGAGTTGCCCCACAGTCACCTCTGCATCTGTGAAGCACTCCGCTCCCTCCATTAGCAGTTGCACTGCACTGTTTTTCAGTCAGCGCTCACGGCGGAACACAGCACAGTCCACAATGTCCAAGATGGCCACCAAACTGTATTGTGCATGCGTGACTGCTTGCGCATTTGCAGTAAAATCTGTTGCCCATCTTGGACATAGTGGATTGTGCTGTGTTCCACTGTGACCTCCGCAGATGAGACTGTCATTTTTGTTTATTTTTATATATACTTTTTCCTCCCATCCATCTGACCTTCCCTTTCAGCATCCCCCCCCGAAACATAACAGTGCACTGGGGGTGCCTAATCCTCCAGTGTCGTGATCATGAATCCTTTGTTTTTAGTGACCCCCCTGTCCACTACCACGCATGTGCAGCTATAGTTTTTTATAAACTGTATATATATTTTCCACTGACCCTCCCTCTCAGCACCCCAACCCCCCCAGAAAGATAACAGTGACACTGGGGGTGCCCAGTCCACCAGTGTCATGATCAGGAATCCTCAGTCCATTTTTCCTTTTTTTGTTAACCCTGTAAAAAGAAAACCATCCATTGATGCATTTTGCGGCTGTTACTATCCCTCCACCTGACCCTTCTACTCAGCACCCACCCCCACACACTCCCCCAAGCCCTTACTTACCCATCGGGGTCCAATGCCATAATCCTTTCTGGACAGACACGTCTTTACTCTTCAATGCCATACCAGGAACTGAAGAAACGGGCATGCAGTTCAATGTATTTCAATGGTGTTTTGAACTTAGTGGCATAACTTGGGCGTTTTTGCATATTTGTGGCCAAAATTTTCAACATGCCTTTTTCAAGACCCCACTTCATGAGCATAGAAACATAGAAACACAGAAGTTGATGGTAGATAAGGACCACAATGCCCATCCAGTCTGCCCATTTTTTCTTCTTTTTTAATGTGCCATATGTGTTTACTCTATCAATGGCTTATCTATTCATACTCATCTATATTGCTCCCTTATGCCTATCTCATGCCCATCTGAAGCCTTGCACTGTATTCATATCCACTACTTCCTGAGGTAGGCCGTTCCATGCATTCACCACCCTTTCTGTGAAAAATAACTTCCTCACATTACCCCTTAATCAGCTTCCCTCTAATCTAATGCTGTGTCCTCTTGCACTGCTATTTTTTTATATTGAAACATGTTAGACTCTTTCACATTGTTAATGCCCTTAAGATGTTTGAATGTTTTGATCATATCACCTCTCTCCCTCCTTTGCTTTACAGTATACATATTGAGCTCCATCAGTCTGTCCTCATATGTTTTCTGATGCAGTCCCTGCACCATTTTGGTTGCCCTTCTCTGGACTGCCTCAGTTTGATTAACATTCTTGTGAAGGTGTGTCCTCTAGTACTGCATGTAGTACTCCAGATGGGGCCTAACTAGTGTCTTGTAAAGAGGGATTATTACCTCCCTCTTACGACTTGTGATACCCCTACTAATACACCTCAACATCCCTCTAGCCTTACCTACTGCTTTAGTGGTCTGCTTGGATGATTTCAGGTCATCTGTGATGATGATGATGCCCAAGTCTCTTTCTTCCCTTATAATTGCCAGCAACTACCCTCCCAACCTATAGGTGGCTTCAGGGTATCTCTTTCCTATGTGCATGATCTTGCACTTCTTTGCATTAAACCCCTAGCAATTGCACTGACATTAGGCAAATCTGTCCCAAAAGGTGATTTTGCAGTCCCTGTGTAAAATCACCTTTTCGGCAGGAGTTGAAAAATGTCTCTGCCCTTCTTCATGTGATGGGGTTATAAGAAGGCTATGTTGAAAAGTTGGTGTGATAATATTAAAAAACAACAATGTTATGAGCCTACATTGAATTCTGTGAACTCAGGCTCATAACTTTGGTAATTTTCAGTATTTTTACCCCAGATTTACAACCTAGCCATATCTCCACAGCACCTCATGAATGTGGCAGCTACCATTTTTAAAATCTTGGCCAAAATGTTTTTTTTTTTACATCCCAAAAGGTGATTTTGTGGTCAATGAACAAAATCACCTTTTGGACAGGATTTAAAAATTTTCTCTGCTCTTGTTCATGAGGTGGGGGCATAAGAAGGCTATGTTCTATATTTGGTGTAAAAATATTTTTAAAAAAAGTTATGAGGCTAAGTTGAATTTTGCAAATGCAGGCTCACCTGTTTAATAATATTCAATATTTTTACCCCAAATTTTCAACGTAGCCATTTCTTTACAGCACCTCATGAATGTGACAGCTGCCATTTTTCAACTCCTCCCCAAAATGTGTTTTTGTGTTCTGAAAGTTGATTTCTTACTGCCTGTGTGAAATTACCTTTAGGCCAGAAGTTGACCATTTTCTCTGGGCTTTTTCATGAGGCAGTGTCGTAACAAGGCTATGCTGAAAATTTGGTGAACAAATATTACAAAAATGAACACAGGCTCATAACTTTGGTAATTTTCAATATTTGTATCCTGAATTCCTCAGCTTCAGCCTTATCTGCTCTGGCTAGAGTTGGTTCTAATCTGTGACCTTCCACTGTTTCCCACCTTCTTGCGAATAAATATCTCCTGCCCCCTCAGCCCCCCAAACCACAGTTTTAGGTCTTCCTCCATTCCGTATGCCTGTAAAGAAGAAAACTGTCCCTTGGTGCAGTGAGTGTTTATGCTCTTCAGTGTCTAAATTAAATGATGTCTGTATTTATAATTGATTTTATTATACTTGTGTGTTTTCTGCTTGATGTTGAATAAGTGAATTGTTGTATTGTTGTTTTTATTGTACAGTGCCCAGAGTCCAAGGAATTGGGTGCTTCATAAATAAAATATCTACAGGTACCTATCTATCTATCTATCTATCTATCTATCTATCTATCTATCTATCTATCTACCTATCTATCTATCTATCTATCTATCTATCTATCTATCTATCTATCTAATAAATAGTTAGTGATGTCTCTCCTAGAAGTAATTCCTCATTGGCTGATAATCACTCTCCTTGATGGCATGCTCACTGTACACCCTCAAGGTGCCTTTAGCTTGGGCAGAGTCCCTGTCATCCCTCTGAGATTGGTGCAAAGGTAATAAATTGGGGGAGAGATTAGAAGGTATTTCTTCTGTAGGAGGGGGGTGATCCTATGGAACAGCCTCCCAGTGAAGAATGTGGACACAAAGACAATACAGGATTTCAAGGTAAGCCTTGGCAAATGTTTGCTTACCAAAGAAATTGCAGGGTATCTGTATCCCGCTTAAGTGTTGTGATGGAGACTAGAGAGCTAAAGGAGGGTGGGAAGTATCTATCTGCAGCAGCAGGTGGGTGCTGCAGTTGTGGTGGAGACCGGGGTGCCTGGCTAACTCTGAGGAAGGATTACTGCTCTCAGTGGTGATTGGAGAACAGCAGGGTGATGGGAGGGATCTGCAGCAGTGGGTGGGTGTTTTGGTGGCAAGGAGGGAACAGAAGGCGGGGATACGCAGCAGCTGGTAGGTGTTTTGACAAATTGTTAATCAGATGACTGACTGTTCCCATGACCACTGGGAGACAAAACTGTTTGGAAACAATGGCATTTTATAGTGATCCAGCAATGGGTGGGTGTTGTGGCAGTTACTTGAGAATGGAGGGGTGGCAACAGGGATCCATCCATATCTGGGTGTTGTGGAGAATGGGAACTGGAATGGATGTGGGAGGGATGCTCACCAGAGGGTGGGTATTGTAGTGGCATCCAAGGAATGGAAAGGCAGCAGGAAGGATCCATCCACATTTGGGTGTTGTGGCTTCTGGGAACCAGAATGGAGAGATCTGCAGCAAGAAGCAGGTATATGTTGTGTTGTGGCATGGGGAACAAAAGAGAGGTGGTAACCTTTCCCAATAGCCCAGGTGGTAGCCTTCTCTTCCACAACCTAGTCCATATTCCCTATTCCAGATGGTATCCTGTTCACCTGCAGAGCCTGGTTGGTAGCCCACATAACCTCCAAAGCCCAGATGGTAGTCTCCCCCACTGCCACAGCCAAGTTGGTCACTCTCCCACCACCACCTCCTCCCCATCACCACAGCTGAGTCAGTAACCCTCCTAACTCCAGTATCCCAGTCAGAAACCCTCTACCCCATAACCCAGTCTGTAGCCTTCTCTGCCACCACATACCAGTTGATAGTGCTCCCCTCTACCACAGACTAGTCAGTTGCTCTCCCCACCACCCTAGCTCAGTCTTTTGCCCTCTGTTTATTTATTGAAATGTCAATATCTTTGTCAACCTGGCAAAAGCCTTTGGTACTGTATCCCACACCCTACTGCTGAGTTGCCTCTGCACAGCAGGACTCTCACCAACTTCCACTAATTCATTCAGCACCTATCTATCTGGCAGGTCACAATCAGTTTGGATCACTGATCAACTATCCACACCCTGATGAATCTGCACTGGAGTCCCACAGGGCTCTGACCTTGGTCTGATCCTATTCTCTATCATCCTAAATGACCTTCGCGTGGTTTGCATGTCAACATCCATAAATATGTATGCAGATGATACAGTTCTATTTGCAACTAGCAAATCCATCTCTGATGTCACCACCAGACTCCAGCTTGACATTAACAATGTCCAGCTGTGGCTCAGCTCACACCAGCTCTTTCTAAATGCCAAAAAAACAGTCTCCATGACCTTTGGCACAAAGCAGAGACTAACAAGGCTTCCTACCTTGCCCTCCTTCCACACCTCTGATGTAACTATACTCAGGCACACCTCCTCATTTTGCTACCTTGGGGAATGGATTGACCAGTACCTCAGCTTCTCAGTACACATTGATGCCATTCTGAAAAAGCTGCACCCTAAACTTGGTGCCCTCTACAGAAACTGCAGCTGCATCCCCCTTGCAGCAAGGCATGAGATTGTACAGAAGATGATCCTCCTTTTATTTGACTATTGGGACATAGTCTATAGTGCTGCCCCGCAGTCCTCCCTAGCCAGACTGGACACCCTCTTTAACATCTTCTGCCACTTTGCCACTGACTCTCCTCCCCTAACTCACCACTGTGACCTCTATAGCTCGCTATCTTTTCACTCCCTCACAAACAGATGCACCCTACACTGCGCCAAATTCACATTCAGATTCTAGCTGGATTCTCTCCCTCCCTATCTATCCTCTTCCCTTGCTACCCCCCCTCCCGCCTACTCACTGAGGTCTGGTGATCCCAGGACTTGGCAATCCCATGCCTCTTAACAACCATTGGACAACATTCTTTCTCCCATCGCCTTCCCAAACTCTGGAAATCACTGCCTCCTCAGATTTGTAACTCCTTCTCTACCTTTTCCCTCAACTCAGCTCTTCATAACTATCTTTCCACCAACTATGACTGCTTTACTGCAACTTAATCGGATATTTGGGCTCCCTTGTGAGTTTGCCCAGTCCCCTAAATATCCCTCCTCTCTTGGATCCTTTACCTTGACTCTGGCCTCATTCCTAATTAAACTCAAATTATGCACATTAAAATCTGATGTTTTGCACTAATTCTGGGATTATTACTTCCTTAAGTTCAACCTTTGTTGTTTGACATTATTACTTTGTGTTATGTTACTGCACTATTCTTATTAGATTATCACTGATGCCTGTATGCTTATTGTACCCACTGGTGAACTGTACCCATGTTGACAATGTCATATTACTATTCCAATGTCATTGTACTATTCCACCTTAAGCACTTCTTCGTCTGTTCAAAAAACTCTGTAGACGCCGGTATGTAACTGTGTACTTGTTTTGTGACCTCCCACTGTTCCCTTCCCCCAGAATGTGTTGTGAAATGAGCATCTTGTTGCTCAGTGTACTTTCCTGGTGAAACATTTCAATAAATAAGATAAATAAATTAGATATTTATTTTTATACAGGTAGCATGTCATTATGGAAAATATCCCTGTTTACAAGACAGTCCTGTGCATTACACATTTCAGTTACTACAAAAACAATATGAGAAATACAAAATATAAATCACAGAAAACAATTAAAAACATATGAGAACCAGCTTTCCAATTCATTTACAAAACTAGGTTAAGATGACAAAGTGCAAACAAAATAAGGAAATCTGTTAAAGGGAAATGTTCACCTGCAAGCGCCCCACACTATAGTGTGGGGCAACCCCCGATTAGGTTGTCTGCCAAAAATGAAAACCTTACTTTCGGGAAATTTATAATATTTTAAGTTTATCTGGGTGATTCTGCCATCCATCCCGCTGGCATTTTCTGACAAACACCACTCGCGGCACATCCTAGAACCTCCTGCAGCTGACATCAGAGCCGGGGATCAGCCGTGGGTGAGATTATAGATTTTGTCAATGTATGGAATTATTATTAGCCCCCATTTGGTCATTTGCTTTCCCCGTGTAACACCAAAACCAAGTATAGACTGTTCAGCAACTTCATTTTATTAAATTATTATTATAAATAGCTGTTCAACAGCTATTTAAACTTGTCAGAAGGTATGGTTTTTATTTTTGGCAGAAAGCGTAATTGGAGGCTGCCCCACACTATGGTATGGGGCATTTGCAGGTGGACGTTTCCCTTAAAAATTTCTGAAATGGTAGGTCCATTTACTAGTCGGCTTGTTTCTGATCTATCCACTTCTTGAACTTTGTTTTGACCACCTGATCCAAACCCTATTGGTGGCTGTTCTCTCACTTCCTATCATCCTTGATGCCATGCTTCTTACATTCCTTAAATGTGCCTTTAGCTTTTGCATTCTTTCAGCGTGCCTTTAGCTTGGGCCAAATCCCTTTCTCCCCATTGAGGTCAGCGCAAAGGTAAAAAATTGAGGGAAATGTTAGGAGGTATTTCTTCTCTTTGAGGGTGATGATGCTATGAAATATCCTACCAGTGAAGAATGTGGACACAATGACAGTAAAGGCCCTCAAGTTAAGCCTGGACAAATTTCTGCTTACCAAAGGAATCACTGGGTGTTCTTGGTAGCAGGATGGGTGGGAAATCCCTACAAATAAGTACATGTTTGCAAAGCATACTTATTGGTCTGTGCTTGTGAAGTGGGGGGGGGGGAGACTTGATAGTGTTGTGGTGGTGACCAAAAAATGTAAGGGTGGTAGGAAGGATCTAACAGAGGGTGGGTGTTGTGGCAGTGATCAGGGATGGAAGGGAGGGATCTGCAGCAACAGGTGGGCGTATATTGTGTGGTGTTACAGGGAACATAAGGAAGGTGGGAGTGTTTTGCAGTATCAGGTGGGTTTAAATTATGACCAGGGCTGCAGCCAGTCTTTTAGTTCCTGGTCCTCCTGTTGTTTCTCTCAGGTTCCTGACAGCTTCACTCATAGCATACCTGGTTTCCATGTCCAGTTGCTGCAATAACCACTAGAACTGGCTTCACATTTCCAAGATCTTTACCACTTTCTCATCCTGTTCCACATGCACTCTTCAACATGCAGCCAACCAAATGATCACCAGTACTAAGTGATAACTGCAACAAGCAATGGCAATCACCATCACTCATTCACGACTGTAGCGGTCATCAGGCACTGTCAAACAATGCATTTCTAGGGCAAATCTCAAAATCACTGCCTGGCTACAATCACAGTAGGAACTGTTCTACTATGCAGCTCAGCACTAAAAAATGTTAAAGTTATAAGTAAAAGAAAATTAAAGTGCAAAAACAAAAGTCTGTGCTCATGCAGTTTGCATTCCTTCTGACATCTTCTTTTTTCACCTTTTCCGAAAAGACGCAAAAAAGCTAAGACCAAAGATCCATGAACTGCGCGTATGCACGGATGTATGTTTCCCCTAATGTTTTTTTGCTCATAACGTTAACATTTTCTTAAATATTTTTGCACAAAATGTTCACTAATCTGCAAGCTACCATTGTCTCTAATGACCACATGTGTGGCAACTTTTAAATGCCACTCAAAATGTGTTTTTGTGAGGAAGGGTGATAACTTGCAGATTAGAGAAAACCTGGTGAAAAATATTCAAACTTTATATAGTTGTGCATTGATGTGAGTTTACAGCTGCTCAAAGAGCTCTCCAGTGCACACAGAATGAGGGAAACAATGAATGCAGAAAAAGGAAGCCAGCCACATGCTGTCCCAATAAACAGAGTTGCCAGGATGGCGGTTGTCTGTCAGCAGTCTGCTTATTAAAGTGTCCAAAAGTTCACACAGGGAGAAAATCCAGCAGCAGATTTCAAGTGCGCTCACACCATCAACGTTTCAAGCTATTCACTGATGCTTTCTCAAGGGGCCTGGCTTTCTTTTGCTGCATTAAAGTTTTGAGTAGAAGAAAATCAAGTTGGAAAAAATTATGGACTGAATATTCAAAGAGTTGCATCACAAGTGGGATACAATTACGATAATTGCATCAAGACTGTAAGATCACCAAAAAGTTGATCTAACTGCTGGACATTATGGGCCCAATTCTCAAAAGAGATTGAATGCTGCAAACCCAATGTGCACCGAACATACAGCGCATGGTGCTTGCGGCCTTCCCTGTCCATCAATCAGAATTTTCAATCCCGTGCACCACAGGGCATAAGTTAGACCAGCTCATGCTGGTCTAACATTACAGACCTTTTATGGGGTTTGTGCCACATATTTGGTGCAAACTGTTGTAAAGAAGGTAAAGTGATGCAAATGCGCGCAGCATTAGAGAATTAGCCATATGGTGCAGCAATGTGTTCAGGGCAGCGCAGGGTTTGATGCAGGGTGTATGCATGCCCTACATCAACCATTGAGAACTGAGCCCTATTACTGCAAGATGCTCACCAAAAATGATTCATGTATCAAAATAATGACGCATGTGCCATTTTTTATGCCATAAAGTAGGTCAAGTGTTATAAATACATCAGAATGTTTGAAAACAGGGTACAACTATTTGGATGCATTTATTGTGATGCAGCTACATCAGAATAAATGGCACAAGTGCTGTATTCAGACCTCTGAAAATCCAGCCCACTGTCCATGTTAATATGCAGTTCATGTTTTTTCAGGCTCAGCTTTTTTTCCATCTCAATTTTGATTTGATTTTAGTAGGCAGTGGCCAGCCACAATTTAAGGAGGTATGTGCTGGTCACCTGTTGAGGGACCTATATACTTTTTTGAAAGGTGAGAGGGGATAGGAGGGTGGTGGGTGCCAGAGGTTGACTGGGTGGGGGGTTTAAAGTACTGGAGGGCAACAGTAGCAATGATGATACCGACAGCATGGATGGGCTCCTGACCCTAAGTCATGTGAGTAGAGCAGTGGGGGCTTCACAGTTATATCCAGAGCCCTGTTATGGGTAAATAATGTGGTAATTGACATGCCCCAGGCTGTGCAGTAATAGTCTGGGGCAGTTTGTGTGTATGTGTGTGAGTGTGTGTGTGTATATGTGAGAGTGTATGCCACTCAGAAAGCAGCTACATCATCACATGTATTGCCCCAGACCTGTAGCTAACTTTGCAAGTGGCCATAATCACTCACATTGCCCCAGACCTGAAGCAGACTTTACAAGTGGCCAGGTAGGCCACTAGAGAAACAGCTGCATGATCACACCCGTTGCAACATATCTTTAGCCAGACTTTGCAAGTGGCACTGTGGACCACTCAAAATCAGCAGCATCACACACATTGCCCCAGGCCTGTATCCTGCACCCTTGTGACTCACATCACATGAGTGCAGTGTTCGTCATGGGGTGTAACAGTATTCCTTGTACAGTGTTATTTATTTATGATTTTAAGACATATGTTTGAAATCCTGGTTGTACGTCGGCCTTCAATGTGGTGGGGTTCATAGTCTGGTGGATGGGATGGATGATATTAGGGTTCAGAAAAGCTGAATGTCAACATTTCATCACTTTTGTCACTTTAATAATAAGCCTTAACCTTTGCATTAATGTGTTTTTTTGCAATTAATTTTCTTTCTTCTTGAGATAGCACAATAGCTTACTTTGCATATAGTCCTGAGGGCCTTAGGCAAAGTAGCTGCAGCTGCACATTCACACACATTGTGTCAGACCTGTAGCATACTTCACGTGTGACCCTGCGGGCCACTGGTGATGCTGCTCTATCATTACACTCATTGTGCCAAACATATAGCTGACTTTGCAGAAGGCACTACAAAGTCATGGATTTTGCTTGTTTTGAGACTTCCACAAAAGTGAAAATTCAATCATGAGTGATAAAAACAGGACCTGTTCATGACACACAGCAGCCTATTTTCATTAATCTATGACAAACTAGTTTCTTAACACACCTAAGGAATCAACCTTACATCCTACACTGTTGACCATACGTTTCTGACTTTACTTCTGACAGCTTTTCTTGTTTTTGATGCACAAAGCTTTCTCTTGTTTTACCCACTTTCATGACTGCTAAGACTAATATAACCGTAAGTCTTAACTCACAAAAGTAGATTTTGAATCTGAGAAGTGAGGTAGTCAGTTTCACAGAAATCCAGCAATGAAAGTCTGTGGCAAAATGAACTGCACATGTGTACAAAAGGAAATTTATTTTTTCAATAATTTAAAATCTACAAATATCTCAATAAAACCACTTGGAAAAGAATCACCTTTCTACAAAACATTAAACAACCTGAGAGTTTAATGTTTTAACTCTCAGGATGTTTTGCACTATTGTTGAACATACAAAGGTACATTTACAAATTTTTAGAACTTCCAAATTGCCATTATCAAATTTGCAGGATCCAGATATCCTATGACTGATAACAAACACACTAAATTTCAGTTTTTTTTTTGTCTAGGGACAGCCATGATGCAAAGATCAAGGTTTAACATAGATTCAATTTTTATGGATGTGGGTAATGTGCAAAATATTCAATGGCTGGATAGATAGATGGATATATAGATAGCTGATAGACAGACAGGTAGATAAATAGATACCTAGATAAATAGATATATAGATAAGATTAGCTAAGATAAGATTAGATAGATAATATAAGACTGATAGCTAGATAGATAGATATCAAGAGAGAGATACAGATATATAGATATCGAGAACGAGATAGAGATAGATAGATACATACATAGATAGATAGATAGATGATAGATAGATAGATAGATACAGAGACAGATAGAGGGAGTGAGATAGATAGATAGATAGATAGATAGATAGATAGATAGATAGATAGCAATAGATACCTAGATAGATAGAGAGAGATAGATAGATAGATACCTAAACAGATACCTAGATAGACAGAAAGATATATAGATAAGATTAGATAGATAAGATAGATAGACAGATATCAAGCGAGTGATACAGTTAGATAGATATATATATAGAGAGAGATATCTAGAAAGGGACAGAGATAGATCGACAGATAACGAGAGAGAGAAGTAGAGGTAGATATATAGATAGATAGGGATAGCTACATAGATAGCTAGATAGATAGGTTCATAGGTAGGAATTACAAGTCAAAATAGCTAAATAAGCCATATGGAGTCTTGCAGCTAACAGTGGATATATTCTAATTTTTTGTCCCCCATATATAAGTCTAACTGATGTTTAAAGGCCTTCATACTATTAGCCCCCACTATGATCTCTGGCAAGGCATTCCATGCCACAACCACCCTCTGGTTAAACTAGTTGCCCCTTCTTGTGGTCTTATATGAGTCCCCCTTCAACTGATAGGGGTGTGATCTTGTGGCTCTATCTAGGGTCACTTTGCTGGTAAGACCAGATGTTTCCCAAATCATTTTGTCATGAAAAGCTCTGTAAACATAACACAGGTCCCCTCTTATTTTTCAATAGGACATTGAGAACAATCCCAGTTGCCTAAGCCTGTCCCCATATGCCTTATCTTTAACCCTTTTCACTGACCTCATCAATTTCCTCTGCACCCTGTGCACCACATTTGTACTGCCTACACTTTGGGATGAGCAGACTGGGGCACAATATTCAAGCACTGGTCTTACAAGGAAATGTTAAAGGGGCAACAATACTCACTATTATGTTTCTCAAAGCTCAGGGTGTCAGTTTTCCAACCTCAGGTCTTTTTCATTCATAACACTAGTAATAGGTATATTATTGATATGGTATTCAGACCCAGGATTATTAACACCAAAGTGCATGACCTTACACTTGGTAATGTTAAAAACTAGTTTATGTTCAGTTGCCCATGTATCCATTTTATTGAGTTGTTTTTGAAATCTATTTGTGGAATCCTGGTTATTAACTATAGCCCCCACTTTTGTGTCATCTGTGTATTTACAGAGCCACACCCCATCCTCAACTTGCATAGATGAAACAAAGACTCTAAACATGATGGATCTCAAGATTGATCCCTGGGGGACACCACTCAGCATTGCCCCCCCAGTTGGACAAGTGTCCCCTGATGGCCACTCTCAGTCTCCTTTCCATCAACCAGTCTCTTATCCATACAAAAAAACCTGCATCCAGACCTATGTCTTTCAAGGTATTTAACAAACTGACATGGGTTACAGAGTCAAATATCTTTGCGTAATCTAAGTATATCCAGTCAACAGGCATACTATTCTCTAGTGCCAGACTCACAGGCTCAAAAAAAGTCCAATAAGTTTGTCATGCATGACCTACCAGGTACAAATCTGTGTTGTGTAATATCCACCACCCCTAGACTTCCCATATTTTCTTCTATAAACTCCTTTATGAAACCATCCATCATTTTACCCTCAACTGAGGTGATACTTATGGGGTGGTAGTTCTGCATCTCCATTCTAGCTCCTCCTTTTAATATTATGATGATGTGTGCCAATCTCCATTATTTCAAAATGTCCCCCTTTTGCAAGGACTAATTAAACAGTAGAGCCAAAGGCTCAGCCAACTCTTCCACTACCACATTTAAAAGAAATGGATGAATCCCACCTGGACCCCAGGATTTATGCTTTTTTTTTTTTTTTTAATCTTTTATATACATCCCTCTTCATGATATATTTCTGTGGTAAAGAATCTAGATAGCTAGATAGATATAGGGGGAGAGAGAGAGAGAGATAGATAGATAGAAACCTAGATGGATAGATAGATAGATACCTAGATAGATAGATAGATAGATAGATAGATAGATAGATAGATAGATAGATAGATAGATAGATAGATAGACAGACAGACAGACAGACAGACAGATAGAAAGATAAATAGACAGACAGACAGACATATACCTACATAGATAGATAGACAGTTATGTAGATAGATACCTAAATATATACCTAGACAGATAGATATACAGATAAGATTATATAAGATACAATTAAATAGATAAGATAGCTAGATAGATATCGAGAGAGAGAGAGAGATACAGACAGATAGATCGATATCAAGAGAGATAGAGATAGATAGATATCAAGAAAGAGATAGATAGATTGATATCGAGAGAGATAGATAGATAGATAGATAACACGACAGATAGGGATAGATACATAGATAGCTAGCTAGCTAGCTAGCTAGCTAGATAGATAGACAGGTACAGTAGATACCTGAATAGATTCCTAGACAGATAGCGAGAGAGATAAGATTAGATAGATAAGATAATATAGATATTGAGAGAGAGCTAGAGATAGATAGATTGATAGAAAGACAGATAGATAGATAGACCAGACAGACAGACAGATAGACAGATAGATAGATAGATAGATAGATAGATAGATAAAGAGAGACAGATAGATAGAGATAAATAGATATATAGATACCTAGATAGATAAATAAAGATACCTAGATAGATTCTTAGATAGATACCTATATAGAGAAGATATGATTAGATAGATAAGACAGACAGACAGATAGATAGATAGATAGATAGATAGATAGATAGATAGATAGATAGATAGATAGATAGGTAGGTAGGTAGGTAGATAGATAGATAGATAGACAGACAGACAGACAGACAGACAGACAGACAGACAGACAGACAGACAGACAGACAGACAGACAGACAGACAGACAGACAGACAGACAGACAGACAGACAGACAGACAGACAGACAGACAGACAGACAGACAGACATATGCCTACATAGGTAGATATACAGTTATGTAGATAGATACCTAAATAGATACCTAGATAGATAGATAGATATACAGATAAGATTATATAAGATACAATTAGATATATAAGATAGCTAGATAGATATTGAGAGAGAGAGAAAGATAGATATAGAGAAAGAGATAGATAGATTGATATTGAGATAGATAGATAGATAGATAACACGACAGACAGGGGTAGATACATAGATAGATAGATAGATAGATAGATAGATAGATAGATAGATAGGTACAGTAGATACCTGAATAGATTCCTAGACAGATAGCGAGAGAGAGATAAGATTAGATAGATAAGATAATATAGATATTGAGAGAGAGGGAGAGACAGAGATAGATAGATTGATAGATAGATAGATAGATAGACAGACAGACAGATAGATAGCTAGATAGATAAAGAGAGACAAATAGATAGAGATAAATAGATATATAGATACCTAAATAGATAAATAAAGATACCTAGATAGATACCTATATAGAGAAGATACGATTAGATAGATAAGACAGATAGATAGATAGATAGATAGATAGATAGATAGATAGATAGATAGACAGACAGATATCTAAATATATAACTACATATTTATTTTAGTCTTTGGTAACGGGTAAGGCCCACTAGGCACAAGTGCCTGTTTTCAGGGGTGACCTGGGAGCACTGGGCAGCTAAGTGACTTGCTGAGAGTCACACAGTATGCAAGTGGAGATTGTGAGAATCAAACTAAGGTCTGGTCTGCTGGATGTACCAAGCTCATTCCCAGCTCATTACTCTAACCTCTAGGCTATACTGCCAACCCAAAACAGTATACAGGTAGTAATGGTCTCACGGTATGTTGGTGGAGGTGGAGGAATTGAACACAGGTCAGCTACACATAGCCCAGCTCTGTCGTGATCCATTGCTGTAGCCATTGTGCTGCAGCGACAGGGGTCTATGTATGTATATAGATTCAAGGCAAAAAAACTTAGTTTAATGCATCAGTTAAGGTTGTTCCACAGTGACAAAAACAAAGAAATTCCAGTGTTAGGGTTGAAAACCCTAACTCGAGATTCCTCCCATTCCCCCAGCTACACACACACACACACACACACACACACACACACACACACACACATGCAAGTAGGGGGCAGGACCAAGGCAACACGACCAATCACAGACAACCAGCAGCAGGTGACAGAAATAACATACAGCTGTCTAAACATACTACAAGACACATCCATCATCATGGGCCAACAAGTGTGCAAGTTCTGCTGGCATACAAGTAAGTTTATCTTCTCCATGCATATTGCCCATCAGTTGTAACTGTATAACAGTGTACATTATTTATATCTAATAGATTTTGTATATCTTTTCAATGACAGTGTCTTGATAATCATGACTGTAATAACATGGTAATAACTGGCACTAGTGTTACAGCTCTTTGTTGACTGTTAATGCCTCCTGATGTTACCCTGGAATAAGACAATCCTGTAAGTATAATATTCTCTGCACAGCAGCACTGCACAGTCATATTATATTGTAGAATACAACATCACTGTGGCAATCCCAGACCTGATAACTCACAGGGTAACACTGTGCAATAGCTCAGTTGTTAAAACTTTGTCATTTTAAATAGACAATTGTGTGCCTCCACTATTTGATATAGTGCTGCAACTATGGTATTCAAACCATCAATGTTTAGGTGTCTATTTTCATGACTACATAGTATTACAGATCAGTTTAAGACACTTTACTGTGTCTAACAATGCACTGATCTTACTATCCTATAAGAAACAAAATTGCAGCAGTACAGTATTATTTACTAAGTCATTCTCCACTATTATTTGAAGCTTTACAGTTCTGTATGACACTGTGTCACCCAAAGTATTCTATGTCAGTAGTTCAGTCTTCTTGCCTTGCTCTGACTCTGTAACTGATAGTGCATGCTTATGTTTGTATACACATTACTACCTATGTGGTATTAGTGGTGTTCAAGCACAACATTTTTCCACATCTCTACCTATGAATGAATAATATTTGACAGCTTTAATAAAAGGGTTTTATGTCTGTAAATGGCTCATAATATCACCCCAACAGTAGCAAATAATGTATTTTAATGCAATAATCAACAGTATGCTGCTCACTGCTATCTAATCCCAGCACATCAACAGCAATGTCCAACTGTACGTAAGAAGCTGTTGAATATCATTATGGGCCATGATGCAAACTATCATGCAAATCATTTTCACATATTCACAGTCATATGAGTATTATCATAGGGCTGGCAAAATCATGAGCCATCTATAGCAGTGTTAGTTTTGTCAATGGCTCTGCCTGAGGCAGTAAAATTACAAAATACTTATTTTACATAATATTTTGCATCGCTAATAAAAGAAGTGTCACACAAGTACTGAGTACATATGTATTAATAGATATATAAGAAGAAATTACCATTCATACAACATGCATGTCTCAACATGAACAAATACATCTTGATTTAAACAAGTATCTATTTAACAATACATGTTACTTAACGGGTCTCATACTGTATTTTTTTTCTGTGTTTGTCCACATTACATAATGCACAATGTGATAGTTTCTTGTATGTTGATACCTCATTATGTCATCACAGCTTGAACAATCTATATCTTAGAAATTCTATGTGTAACAGTATTGTGCTGACATGTGACCATATGAAGATGTGTACAACACTCTGTACACCCATGACTTTTAAAATGCAACAGTTGTTGGCCCATAATGATGGATGTGTCTTGTAGTACGTTTAGACGGTTGTATGTTATTTCTGTCACCTGCTGCTGGTTGTCTGTGATTGGTCGTGTTTCCTTGGCCCTGCCCCCTACTTGCATATGTGTGTGTGTGTGTGTGTGTGTGTGTGTGTGTGTAGCTGGGGGGTGGGGGGAATGCGGAGTTAGACTTTTCAACCCTAACACCAAATTTGCTCGCTTTTGTCGCTGTGGAACAACCCTAACTGATGCATTAAACAGAGTTTTTTTGCCATGAATTTCCTGTCTTTTTGAGAAATAATTATGTCATATTAATTTGAATATGTTGTTTAGACCATGCCTTAATTTTCACAATACTGTCTCACCCAGATATAGATACCTTTGTCTGAATATGTAGTTCTATGATAGTATTTATACAGCAATAGCTCATGTTCTGAGCCTTTGTTGTAAAAATACTACACTCAATGTATGGAATAGAAGATGAATCTGTTCACCACATTGGTGTATAGCAGATAAACAGTGCAAACTATGTTATCTGCACTGATGAGCATGATACACTCTGTATAGATGCATCAATACACCAACAGCAACATACATATTATCACTATAACATTATGCTTAATGAAAGACACAACACAGGAAGATAAGGCTTAGAAAAGAGTTATTGCCCAATAAAAAAATTGTAAAAAAAGGGCAAATTAAAAAATCCAATTGGTGCACAAAATCAGTCTCACAAAACAAACATTTAAATGTTTTCACCAAAGGTTGAAATACATGTTAAACAGTATCACAGATAGTCAATGGTAACATGTGATGGTAGTACACAATATATAAACACATGTACCACAGTACTCTCTGCACACTGCTTACAGATATCAAACAGTTATGATGTTTTTGTCATTGTGTGACTGATAGTGTGAATGTTCCTGGGGTGGGTGAAAAACCAGATGCAACTATTAAAATAATAGCAGCAAAAACAGACAATCCCCTCAAGAAAAATATTCATCTGAAAGTTACTGTTAAACATTTAATTGTAGATATTTGATGTGTACATATACACATACTGTATGTATAATCATACATAAACATGTTATGACATATCACTATGTTACTGCATTTGGAAAACTCCCACCCAACCCCTCAATAGAGGCGATCAAAAAATATTATCAGGAACACAAAAAGTCAGTTTTTATCAGTGAAAGTGTCTGATGTACAGTTCTTAACCATTATAAACATTCATTTAATTAACTTACCCCATAACTAAATCAAATAGCACATGGTGATAGACAGTATATACATCAGTTAAAAGTATCAAATCAATAATCAAATTACTACTGAACTAGTAAAGCACCTAAATCTGTCACATCTTCTACTTACATGAATGAAATAGTTACCAGAATGCTATGAATACAACTATTAATTCTACTATGATCAGAAAATGTCACTTGTACACAATTAATATCTAGTACAACACTTAACTATGATATCTATTATGGCTACATGGAATAACAATTTACTATATATCTGCAAGTACATATCTATGTCATACCAATAACTATATTCACATAACATTAAAATGCTTATGAATAATACTTCAAAACAGTCACATATTAGTTATTTCTGTAATACAGCAACTAATATGGCAAGTAACACAACTACTGTAAATGTCACAGTTACAAACTATTACTAATTGGTTTATTAACTATTATATATACATAAATACAACAGAAATGCATGAGAACAAAACAGGTATAGTAAAACACTGTTGCATCACAAAATGGCATTCAGTGGAGACACAAGCAGATAAAAAAAGGAACACAGGGCACATCTCATGTTACTCAACATGTACAGAGAGAAGGTAATTTTTTGAGTATTGTAGTCTTAAGTACAGATCATCCGGCCATGTAAAAAAACAGAGCTGAATACTGCTCACACAGAAGTGGAATAAACACCAAAATATATTTTTGTTATAAAACATCCTAATAATGTTAATATAAAGAACATTGTAACAAACAGATATGTTACACTGTTATCTTAATGCACATAGACAAGTATTGTGCCTTAGTAGAGGCACAGATTTGGCAAGTGTGCCAAGTAGTACTTGTTATGTCTGCATACAACATACTCATAAGAAAAAGGCAATGGCAGAAGAGGACAACTAGATAGGAATTTCTCTTTTGGCATTAAAAAGTCTTTCTTAGACATACAAATGTGTTTTTTCTAGTGACTGTCTATTTTCACTGTGTCACTGATCAACACAACAATCTTATACATCACATTGAGTAAGCATATGCTATTCAACCATGTGATATGTTACCAATGTGGTAATGAATGTACATCTGTAAAAAAGTATGATAATGTACCAGAATGCACTCTGTAACAAGATGGACAGCAAAGTATGTCACATATTGTGTGACTATTCCTCTGACACATGAAGATTGTCGTAATTCTTCAATATCAGAACTTATGCATTTTTTAAGTGTCGCGGCAGTCTCTGTTTGAAAGAGCTTGTTGAGTCATCACAGTCAACCCAGTCAGTTCTGTACCTCAACAAACAAGTGTAATGTCCAGACTGTACAGACTGGCCACAGTGATAGATCACAGCATGAGTGTTAAACACTGCTTGGTTAAATACAATTCTACCAGCTGTGAAATCTGTGATAGGTGTCTCAACTCTGAGTCCATTAGAGTCAAATCTATGCAATACGACTATAAGATATCGAGATGAAGTCCTCACACGAATGGACTGAGTACATGTACCTCCACATCTTACACACAAGTGACCACTTTCTGCATTGGTAAACAGCTGCTGGAACTTGACACTTTTAACCTGAGGCACAAATAGAGAAACCCAAAGCATGTCTTCTGTGGTTTCTCGCTCTGAATGACCACATAACATACATACATATTTGGTTGCATATGATACAGTGAAATACTGATGCACTGGAATTTCCTCTTCATCCAAGCTGTTTATGATTGCCATCAAGAACTCGCTAGCATCCTGCTGTATGTTAGCAGCAAATGTACTGCAGCTGTCATATGTCCCCAACACCTGTTGCAGAGGTGAAAGTGACTGTACATTGTTACCTTGATCAGAAGCCACATTGACAACCTGCTTCAATGCCTTTGATAAAGGAGTGTCTTGTGAAGCAGATATTGTCTGCACAAAGTGTGGCATGTGTAGAAACACTTGCATTGCTGAAGTAGCATAGCAGTTTACTCTAGTACTGTTATCAAACTCTGGGACAACAGCCATACCAACTGACTTCTGACCGACAGACGGTTCTGCATATGTATTTGACAGTTTGACCTTCTTACTACTCTGCACAGTTGAATCACTTGTAGAAGCTCATTTTCTTTTGTTGCCAGATGTAGCTGTGACTGTGGGATGTGAGACAACCACACATGTAGGTAATGGTATTAAAGACATCTGTGGCTGATATAGAGTACGTAATTTGTTGTACTCAACAATACATCACTTGTCAGTGCATATCTTCTGAGGTGCAAGTGTTATGATGTGCAACCCAGAAAGACTACGTACGTGTGAAAGTGCGACATAGCTCATGCCATCTTTGAAAATGTCTGTCCCTATGTCCACAGTTGCTGAATCCAAGCCCAAGCCCTGAGACTTGTGAATTGAAACAGCATACGCAGCACATATTGGAAACTGTTTCCTGTTAACATAGATATCCTTAAATACCTGGAATTTAACACAGGTACGATCAATCTGTACAGGAAGTTCCATGTTGTCAAAGTGGACAAGAAGAGTCTCAATAAATGTTTTCTGAACATTGTAAATGAAGTCAATGATATTACCCATGGCACCATTTACCATGCCATGCTCCACATCAAGACTGCGGCATAGCATGACACGTGCATTCTTACAAACTGTAAGAACAGCTTCCAGTACAGCTGTGTGTGAAACATCTGACTTCAGTTCAGAGAGTCGTTCAGTCATCTTTGCTACCATTTTTTGACTTAGAATGACACCATCAACTGTATCAACAGCATGCAGTGTGAAAATCTCTTTATTCTCTCTCTGCAACATGACACTGTTGAACTTAGCACATTTCTTCAGTCGTGGCACAAGACACACAATGCATGTGCCTGTGGAGTACACATCACTGAAAATATCACATGCTATTTCTATGGATGTAGTATCCATTCTGATTCTTCGAGCATGTAACACTGAAAGATGTTCTGGTGACAGGGAACCTGTATAAGCTTGATCCAACAGTGCCTTGTAAGCCAGATCACCACTTTATTGCATGTTCTGATATAGCTCGACATAGATAAATAACTCCCACAGGTTAAAACCTCCAATGCAGCCTAGTGTATTCTTAGCCTGCTTGACAGTCAGAGCTGCAAAGACATGTTCCACATTAACTGGTGCAAGCTGTAAGAGGTCTCCAAATACAACAGTGCTTTTACCACCAAATGCATCTCCATAGTCATTCCCCAAGATCTCCTGTAGATGCAGGTGTCTACAGGCAAGCATCATATTGGAGACCATATTAATCTCATCAATGATGAGTAACTTCATCTTAGTAAACATAGAATGAAGCTGAGATGCAACCTCAAATGACAGTTTGTGATACTCTTCTGCTTTGCCGTGCTCCACTGGCAACATGAAGAGATGGTGTAATGTAATTCCACTGATGTTGTATGCAGCCAGTCCAGTGAGAGCACTAACAGCAACAGACATTGAGGACCCTGTCAGGTTCTGTATTTCTGCTGTTATGACCTCTATAAGGAAACTCTTCCCTGTCCTGGGTGAGCCACTAACAAACATCAGCAGTGGCTTGTAGTCCACACAGTCACATTTTTTGTGTTCATGTAGTAATCCATGCCGGACAGCATCAGTGACCTCAGAGTGAACCACCCATTGCTGCTCATTGAGTCTCTCTCTTTTAACTCAGCAGGGTAAACACTGCAGTGGGTGCACCATGTTCCATAGCACTCTTCACTTCCGACATGAGTACTTCTGGGGCATTCTGAGGAAGAGGTTCTCCAAGGATACCTTGTCCTTCTGGATCAAGAGACTCCTGTGAACTGACAGGAGTGTCATCTTCAAGCAGTTTCTGTGCCTTCTCAAGTTGCTCCTTCTCAGTGTCTAGCCTCTGAATATATCTGTCAGAGTATTCACTTTTGAATGACTCAGAAATGTGATTGAATTCTTCCTCAAATGTATCACAGTCAACTTTTAATTCAGATTCATTCCTCCAGGGTCTAAATAGAAATAGGAGAGCAAAGTAGTATTGCTCTCTGCTCTCAGATGTGCCTAAATGTAACCTACAGTGGTCAATGAGCCAAGGCTTTTGTATCTTAATGAGGCAGCCATCCACTCCTTTAACCTTGTAAATGTCATGTGTACAATCAGGTGAGACATCCATCTTGTAGTCATATCACTTAGCCACCTCAAATAAACACATTCGATCCATGTCTTCTTGTCTATGGGGGTAGTACGTGGCCATTAGGTTATTCTTCTAGATATGCCTTGAAGATGGTCTCTTGAGAGCCAGTTCCTCAATCTCAGCATGAGGAGTAAGTACACGTTTACGCTTCTCTTTGTAGTTTACACTGAGAAAGTGCACAGCATCAGACTTGCCCTACAAATGTGTACCAATCAGTTGATTGCCAGCCTCATAAGCACCACATTCTCTGTGTGATAAGGTCTTCAACCCAAGTGACCACAACTGAGATGTCAGTGACTTGCTTGAACTGGCAATATCTTCCCAAAGATCTTGCAAGCTAGTCTGTTCATGTTTAGTTATGTATGAAGTGATGTACTGAAACAGAGTCAACGAGTTGTCGGCCACAAACTGAACATCTATATTTGCTTGCCACATTAGAAAAAGAGTAGGGTTGTAGTCATTGATGTACACCTCATTCTGTTCTCTGGGTAATTCATAAACCCTCTTGGTTGATTTTGGCTTCAAGTGGTGTCGCATAGTTGAAAAAAGTTCATTCATGCAACCATCCTGACAGACACGTCTACGGAATCGGAAACGGCATCTTGTGTACCAATCAGATTTGTTCTTTACTACCCAGTGGCAATATTTAGCTCAAATTTGGTGTTGAAACTTCTGCACCAACTTCCACAGTGTAGGACTGTCATACTTGTTTGGAATACGGCAAGTAATGAACTGCTTAATGAATGCTAGCACTTGTGCTGCTTCATGTTCACCTATGCGTGAGGCATCCTTGATCCACAGTAACATGTGAATATGAGGAGCACCACGTGCCTGATACTCTGTCCTCCAGAAGTAATGCTCAATAATACCAAGAGGCGCATTGTCCTTTGACAAAATGAAAGTCAGAATGTCATGGAATCGCTTGTAGAAATGCCTTGTCACAGATACAGGGTCAAGTGAGGCATTTCTCTGACAATCATTGATGAAATGCCCTCTACATCACAATTTGCCCACTTCAACAGTTCTATGACCTCATCCCATGCATACTCAGCACAACTGAGTGTGACAAACCATGTGGCTGGACCATACTCTGGCAGCATGGTCATCACCTCAGAATGCCTGCGATACCAGTATTCTTTAGTGCCATGTAGACTTGACAGAATGGAAGACAAATTCACTTGCACATTTTCATCCTTCTGATTCAGTTTCTCCAGGAACTGTGCAGCTGTTATTCCATCAAATGGAGTTGTGAGATGAATAGTATGTGCAATAGACGCAGACAGTATGCTAAGCTCACTCTCCCACAGGAGATGAAACAGATACTGTACATTACATCTGAATTTGCTATCCTTACTGAGCACATGGCTAGTACGGTACTCAGCACCATGTACACAGACTTCTCTTTCATCTAGGCATCTACCGGACCCTTTTGGGAATAAATCTGGGAAACAGTGTGCTTCCAATGTAGTCTTCCAAATGCTGATGGGCTCATCTTCCACCTGTTTCATTTGACAGAGATCAATGTTGCCCCTACTGGATCTCTGCCATGCAGTGGGTGAATTGTGTACTGTTTGTACACATTGTCATTTCTTTCCACATTGACCTTCTCAATCATTGGCTTTGTGCTTTCCAACAGATCATGTTCAACAGACACAGTGGTCATGCGATCAATATCAAGGTCTGCATAAAAGGGATTGTTGCTCTTTAAATAAGTAAGAGCAAGCTTCACTTTCTCTACATTGACAATATCCTGCCAAATGACCTTTGACTTCATTGGAACACCATTGACAAGAATCACCAAAGTATTCTCAGTAGAGATTGCATCCACATTTTCCTGCAGAGGAAGTGGAAGATACATAATGGAACCCTTAAGAGATCTAATAAGTTCTTTTTGTGGAATGTTCCGTGTCTTTGTGTTCAGCCATAGAATGGTTTGAAATGGTTTCATTGTCTGAATTAGAATCCGTTCAAACATATTCAATGTGGCAATCTCAGTTGGTGTCACATGTGCCTCCATGTTGTTCAAGACTTGACCTTGGCGGCAGAATGTTGAACTTCACTTTGGAAAACAGTGTTTGCACATTACAATGATTGGGTCTAACTGAAAGTCCCACTTTATGTGAAATGCTGACAGTCGAAACCACATGTCATTGTATGGTGACAAAGTTTCAGGTTCACTGTGACGTTTGTTTTTAAATAACAAATCGATCACATGACACACATACAGTCAAATTTGTCTGTCTTTGCCAACTCAAATTTGGCAATTGATTTCCCAAACTGCTTGAGAATATCAGTTTCTAAGACAGACACACAGTTTCCATCAGCAATTGATGACCGATCAATCAAAGTATCTGCCACACTAGTGACACGTCACAGCTGTTTCAGAAATGTAATGGCCCCATGCATGTCACCAGACTGCAGTAACTCATTCAGATGAGTATACTGAGTGACAACTTGACAAACATCATAGACCCTTTACACAAAGTTTCGCATGCCTGATTGATGCACTCCCAGCATCTGCATGTGGTGAAAGACACTATCACAAACACCACTATCTAGGCATGCAAGCGAGTGACCCATAAGTCCAGTATGTGGACAGATCTCACAAAGGTCTATAGTCTCAAGCAGTTTATGTCTGTCTTTATGATCAGTAATGACAAACAGGTTGATAAAGTGCTCAACTTTGTCAAATGATGATTGCCTCCGGTTGCAAGTCCCATCACAAGTCCATGAGAGACAGTGACATTTACGAGGCTGAGTAGTTCCCTCACATTCATTGTCTAACTTCATTGTAGTGTCATCACATACACTAAGCACATTACACACTTTACTGGACTCATCAATGCACAAGTTGCTGTCCTTTTTTTGTGAGTGATATGACTCCTCCCAGAAATATGCCTCTGAGTGATGTGTGTGCAGCCACTGTCCTGTGAAAACATCACAGAAATTGTGCAGGCTCAAGACAGGATACTGTTGTAACCTCATCTTTATGTCATACACAATTTTTCTGAATTGCTTAAGTACATGAGACATCTTACACCACAAGTGTTGAAGAACAAAAACTGCTCTACTAACAAATGTACGTACTGTGAGGTGCAATTTCATCAAACTGAGATGACTCTTTATTTTTTTATGCCCACGTCTTATCACAACAGCAATAAGTCTGTCAATCTTAGCTTTGGAAGCTAGTGATCGAAAATACTTCTGCTTCCTCAGATGAGCATCAGCAGCTATGAATTTACGACGTTGCTTACCACGTGTATTAATGCGTGTCCTTGTAACAGTATCCTTTCAGCTCACAGATCTGCACAACTGTTGCTTAGCTACACATTCTTTCTTTGCTGTTGAACAAGCACATTTTTTCCTGCAGAGTAATGAAGCTCTGAATTCAGGCTTTTACTGGAATGCTGAATCATTTTACATCTTGAATTACCATCACTGGGTTTTGGATTAGTCTTAAGCAACAGTGATGTACTATTATACCTGTTTCATCTCTGAATAGACTTCTGTCTCTGTTTAGAAGGCATCTTCCCTGTTTGGCAATTCACAGTTGAGTACACCAGTCTTACAGAAGAATCAGACACCTGTATGGGAAGTACAGAAAAAAAAGTTAGAATTCATCTCTTTAGTTTGCTTCTAACATTACATAGTATCATGCACAATCCATATCTCATATAAGAAGAACAAATACTACTACCTACTAAACATTGTGGAGACAATTACTGCAGTAAGTGGAGATCAGTAAAAGCAATACACAGTCTTTTCAAATGGTGCTGAACATAACCTCAATAATAATATGAGAATAAATATCTAAATATATGAAAAATCAAGCGGTGCCACAATGTCAAGCATCACAGTGCTTTTTACCTAATTAAAACTGTTTTCTCAAAAGTTACAAAAGTAGTGTTGAGCGTGCGACACTTTCAAAAAAAACGAGTATCAGAATATACGAAAATGTCGAATGTGGTGTACTTAAATGTGAGTGTTGAGCATACGAAAGTGTCGAATAATAGTGGTCGCACCGTGACACTTTGCAAATCACAATTCTTCCCACCCTTTGACATAGCCAATCTGAACTGGTGCCTATTTAAGTGACAGATGCTGCAACCAATGTATTGCACATTAATCAGGCCATATCGAGCAAACCAATCATAACTACTAGAACAGTGAAAAGAAGAACATAGCAGCCATCTTACAGAAAACAATAGACACTTCTGACTGTGTGAGTACATCACATTTTCTAAACAATTTTTCAACATCATAAAACTATTAGCAGTACAAAAATAGTATTAAACAAAACATTTTTTTAATGCTGTATTTGACTATGATAGTATAATTTACCTACCATACTACTGTTAAAAAGTTATAACAGTTTAAAGTCAAAGTCTCAATCAGTATTTACTAGCACAGATGAGGCTACAAATGGAGGCAGAAACAAGCAACGTGTATCATAACAAGAAACACAACCAATCACATGCATCTGTTAAGCTGTAATTGTTTGAAGTAGCCAATGGCAATGTTGCATTTCCTACTAAGAAATATTTCTGCATTTCGTGTTTGAAGCAAGAACACCCATTCCAGTGTAGTAATAGTAAGTGCATGCACCGTATTGAGCAAGAAAAATCATTAACCAATAACATGGCAAATGACTGTGTTTGGATCAGCCCACAAAACCAGTCTTGAAGCTGAGAGGAAATCTTGTTTCACATTCACTTGTGCTTAGCCACTGCAGAGAAACACCGATATTTTTGTGGTTGCTCTCTGTCCACTTCTCAGTTTAAAAGCTAAGAATGGTAGAAAACAGCAGATGGACCATGTGAGTAGTGGGCAGCAGCATAGTAAGGCGTGCTTCAGAGTATGCTCAGAGGAATGATTTGGGGAAAGAACTGCAGCTTCAAAATTGCTCTGCAAAGTGGTCTGACAGAGGTGGCATGAGGTGGGAGCATCTCATGCCAACAATGCACAGACTTTTGACTACTCAACTCAGCCAGACATACTGCTGATTCATCTCAGAGCAATGATTTTGGCAAAAAAAGATGGGTAGATTTAGTCTCAGAAGCAAAATTGGACCTTGCTTCCATTATGAATATGTTGCCTGCCTGTAAGATCATTTTTCTGATATTACAAGAGTGTAGGATGTGGCAACAGAACAGCACATGTACCCGCTTTGACAGAGGCATGCAGAAGGTAAACATCCAAATATCTGGATACCTACATGGCTGGGATGCACACCATATGTCATCCTGAGATAAAATATTGTAATGATTGGCTCTACCTAGCAGACGGTGTGCACTTCTCATATGCTGGCAATTGCCTTTTCCTGGATGACCTTCGAGATGGGATCTCACAGTCCTCTAAAAATATCACATTGTAACAGCACACACAATTGTTTAAAAGTTTCTTTTAAGAACCCATAAACTTCAGTAAAAAAGAAAAGCTGCACTGATTACACACAAACAAAACCATGGTATGTCACTGTTATACTGTTACACACATTCAAAGGCATCACAGATGTTCACAATTGTGCCATACATACAGCCATAGTTAATAGACTGTTCTATGTAAAAATCACTGTGTTTTCCTATGCATATAAAGACAGACTGAAACATTAAATAACAAACAGTACTCTTTTTTGAATGTAATATTATCTAATGATTAGTCAAACAATTTAACATTGTGAACAGGATTAACAATTCCACCCCCTGATTGCCTGTATGATTTCACTCCTGTCAGCAATAGTACAAGTAATGCCCCCAAAAAGTGACCATACAATACCGCATGTGCAGCTATGGTACCAATGATGTATCCAACCACCTGTACAATGCTGCTTGGCACCAGTAGATAGCAGACAGACCCCTCCCAGCCACAAGTACTTGTAATTGATGCATCCCACAGCAGCCGTGCTGACAGCCACAGTGATGTACCCCCCACCCCTCTTCCCGTACCACAGCAGGGTGCTGTTCTTGGTGGGTGACACAACACAGTTGCATATCACCATATCTGCCTGCCAACATAGCTCTCTGAGAATGACACCTATTGCACAGTGGCTCTGTGCAATAGCTTTCATTGTCAGACAACTCTATCAGCAGGCAGCTGTGGCAGTATGTGTCTGCTTTTAGTCATCCACCAACAGTGACACAATCTGCTGTGGGTGGATATCTAATTATTGTTTTGAGAGTGCAGTGGGGTGAGCATGAACATCTCGCACACCTGCTGCAGGAGCACACATTAACAAGGGCTTGCAGATGAGAGGCGTTTTTAGCGTGTCATTCAATGCCACCAGTATCAACATCATGCAAGCACTGGGAGGGACCACCATTGGTACTACAGACACCATGAGAGCAACATTGCATATGGGCACCTGGTTGAGCATCTCTACTAGTACTGCCACGGTAGTGGGAGTTTACAAAGGGCCTGTGGCATGGAGGTATCATACTGTGTAATGCAGTAGCACCTCCTTTAGTATACAGTCTTGGGGTGCATCATACCCTTACCAGTGCTAGGATAAGCATTGCACAGGGAGCTATGCAAATCTCACTGCACTGCCAGGATGCAATACCACATATTGTATGCATGCAGTGTATTATTTCTAGTAATCCTGGGCACTATGTTACTCTAAGTATACAATCATGAATATTTAACTGTGTGATCATCCTACTATGACACGTATACAGATGAAAAAATGCATATCTCATAATACTGTGTTCTAACATAGTGTTTATTCTCTATTTATTACAGCTTTTCAAAAAGAATTAAAAGGTGACAAAATGCGTCTGTGGTCACAGAAGGAGGTGTGTTGTCTGGCTCAGTCAGCCCAGGCCAGGGGAAACCCCCACATACTGATGCACAGTACAAACCTGAATCTGGATAAAATGTGGAGGCGCATCCACGAGTATAAATGGACCATGCACAAGGTCCGCAGCAAGAATGCACCAACGTGCAAAAAAAGTGGAAGCTGTTGCACCAGCAGTTCTACACTTTAAAAGCTCGAGAGGAGATACCAGAGAATGACATCACCTGGTACTACCTCGCTTATGAGTTGTGGGAAGCGACAGGAAAGCCAGAAGTGGGGAGTACGCCTAACATAATGTGAGTAGAAACTATTTGGGAGAGCGCCAACATAGTGAGTACAGAAACTATCTGTGACTAAACACATTTTGTTTGTGAAAAACTCAAATAAAGTCACTATTGTGTTAATTAAGCAATGATGAACTCTGGTGATTTTATAAATTTACTGAAGATTTAATCACCACCGAGATATAATGTTTGACAGTAGAGCCGGGTAGCATTGCCTCAAGGAGTGATTAACTTGTACATTCGTAACACCAACCTCTTCTGACTAGCCTGTAGAAGTACAGTAATAAGAGAGATTAACATAAGGCCCTCGCAATGCTGATAACAACTCAAATGTAAGCATTCTGAGACCCTTATAATAATTATTTAAAAGAATCTGAAAATGATGAGTTTTCAGATTGACTGTTAATATTCTAGCAGTCAAATATTTATCTTGTATTAAGATGCATATACAGCTTAGCCATACAGTTACCAAGGTTTAAAACTATCTATTAACATTATTAATAGTAATACCAATTAGGCAATGCTATACATTGTTTCAATGATAATTCAATCAACGATTACAGTCATGTACTACTCAGCTATAAGTCATGTCATAGTACACTGTGTTGCTGTCATTGACTACCATACATAGTATCTTACTGCTATCACCTCATTGTAACATATCTTATCCACTTAAATGTTTTGTATACTTAACCTTAAGTGGCAGAGTAGAGAATAATTGTTCCAAGAAATTACTTATCAATGCGTTAACACACAAATACCACACTCAATGAAAATCTTTAAAATCTCTTATTTTATAGATCGTCAAAGGTGCTCCCACCACAAAGCGGAGGTAGTGCCAGCCAAGTCGCAGAGGCTGTGGAGCTGACCATTCTGACAATGTCGTGTCATAATTGTCAGAAGTCAGAAGGTAAGAACATTGCACAAGAAATTATTAACTATAGTTACTGTCACTGGTGCACATTGATCACATTTTGATGTTGTAGAACCCGCTGAGCTGCTGTAACATTGGTATGTACTGTGTTATTTTTTTCAGGACTGCAGAGTGCAAACCAGAAATTGTTTGTGTATCATCATAGCAAATACCTTTGCTGATCACACAGAGTACTAATTTCCCAAGCATATATACCTCAATAATTAGCAAGCTGTTCTGTAATTGATGACAGTACTAGTTTCCCCTGTGTTTCTACACACAGACAGATCAGATCTTAACTGTATAACTAAGAAATAATACCTAACACCAGTACTAATGACTTAAAAAGAATTACATAGAGAACACGTTAGTATCTTCCTCACAAAGCAGAGTTCTACTTGTACAATAGTCAACTCAGTAAGTATTTAGCACAGCTATTCCCATAGTGAGTTTCTCACCATTACATGAAAATCATTAGTATGAATATTTTAATATATAACTGCAAGTTGGTATACAATACCAGTCCGTGTGTGCCTACAAGTGGGGGGGAAATGTTACGTAGTATCACAGATAGTCAATGTAACATGTGGTGGTAGTACAATATATAAACACATGTACCACTAGTTCTCTCTGCACACCTGCTTGTGATATCAAACAGTTATGATGTTTTTGTCATTGTGTGACTGATAGTGTGAATGTTCCTGGGTGGGTGTAAACCGATGCAACTATTAAAATAATAGCAGCAAACAGACAACTTCAAGAAAAATATTCATCTGAAAGTTACTGTTAAACATTTAATTGTAGATATTTGATAGGTACACATATACACATACTGTGCGTATAATCATACATGTTGCTGTTATGACATATCACTATGTTACCGCATTTGAAACTCCCACCCAACCCCTCAATAGAGGCGATCAAAAATATTATCAGGAACACAAAAGTCAGTTTTTTATCAGTGAAAGTGTCTGATGTACAGTTCTTAACCATTATAAACATTCATTTAATTAACTTACCCCATAACTAAATCAAATAGCACATGGTGATAGACAGTATATATCAGTTAAAGTATCAAATCAATAATCAAATTACTACTGAACTAGTAAAGCACCTAAATCTGTCACATCTTCTACTTTACATGAATGAAATAGTTACCAGAATGCTATGAATACAACTATTAATTCTACTATGATCAGAAATGTCACTTGTACACAATTAATATCTAGTACAACACTTAACTATGATATCTATTATGGCTACATGGAATATCAATTTACTATATATCTGCAAGTACATATCTATCGTCATACCAATAACTATATTCACATAACATTAAAATGCTTGGTGAATAATACTTCACAGAAACAGTCACATATTAGTTACTTGCAATACAGCAACTAATATGGCAAGTAACACAACTACTAAATGTCACAGTTACAAACTATTACTAATTGGTTTATTAACTATTATATATACATAAATACAAATAGAAAGTGCATGAGAACAAAACAGGTATAGTAAAACACTGTTGCATCACAAACATGGCATTCAGTGGAGACACACAAGCAGATAAAAAAAGGAACACAGGGCACATCTCATGTTACTCAACATGTACAGAGAGAAGGTATTTTTGAGTATTGTAGTCTTGTACAGATCATCCGCCATGTAAAAACAGAGCTGAATACTGCTCACACAGAAGTGGAATAACACCTAAATATATTTTGTTATAAAACATCCTAATAATGTTAGATATAAAGAACATTGTAACAAACAGAGATATATACATGTTATGTTAATGCACATGACAAGTATTGTGCCTTAGTTGAGGCATATATTTGGCAAGTGTGCCAAGTAGTACTTGTTATGTCTGCATACAACATACTCATAAGAAAAAAGAGCAAGTGAGCAGAAGAGGACAACTAGATAGGATTTCTCTTGGCATTAAAAGTCTTCTTAGACATACAAATGTGTTTTTTCTAGTGACTGTCTATTTCACTGTGTCACTGATCTTAACAACAATCTTATACATCACATTGAGTAAGCATATGCTATTCAACCATGTGATATGTTACCAATGTAGCAATGAATGTACATCTGTAAAAAAAGTATGATAATGTACCAGAATGCACTTCAACAAGATGGATATGTGCATGTCACATATTGTGTGACTATTCCTCTGACATATGAAGATTGTCGTAATTCTTCAATATCAGAACTTATGCATTTTTAAGTGTCGCGCAGTCTCTGTTTGAAAGAGCTTGTTGAGTCATCACAGTCAACCCAGTCAGTTCTGTACCTCAACAAACAAGTGTACGTCCAGACTGTACCAGACTGGCCACAGTGATAGATCACAGCATGAGTGTGTAAACACTGCTTGGTTAAATACAATTCTACCAGCTGTGAAATCTGTGATAGGTGTCTCAACTCTGGAGTCCATTAGAGTCAAATCTATGCAATACGACTATAAGATATCGAGATGAAGTCCTCGAACGAATGGACTGAGTACATGTACCTCCACATCTTACACATAAGTGACCACTTTCTGCATTGGTAAACAGCTGCTGGAACTTGACACTTTTAACCTGAGGCACAAATAGAGAAACCCAAAGCATGTCTTCTGTGGTTTCTCGCCTGAATGACCACATAACATGCATACATATTTGTTGCATATGATACAGTGAAATACTGATGCACTGGAATTTCTTCATCCAAGCTGTTTATGATTGCCATCAAGAACTCGCTAGCATCCTGCTGTATGTTAGCAGCAAATGTACTGTAGCTGTCATATGTCCCCAACACCTGTTGCAGAGGTGAAAGTGACTGTACATTGTTACTTTGATCAGAAGCCACATTGACAACCTGCTTCAATGTCTTTGATAAAGGAGTGTCTTGTGAAGCAGATATTGTCTGCACAAAGTGTGGCATGTGTAGAAACACTTGCATTGCTGAAGTAGTATAGTAGTTTACTCTAGTACTGTTATCAAACTCAGACAACAGCTATACTAACTGACTTGGACCGACAGACGGTTCTGCATATGTATTTGACAGTTTGACCTTCTTACTACTCGTTGAATCACTTGTAGAAGCTCATTTTCTTTGTTGCCAGATGTGCTGTGACTGTGGATTGTGAGACAAACTGGCCACACATGTAGGTGTAATGGTATTAAAGACATCTGTGGTTGATAAGAGAGTACGTAATTTGTTGTACTCAACAATACATCACTTGTCAGTGCATATCTTCTGAGGTGCAAGTGTTATGATGTGCAACCCAGAAAGACTACGTGACGTGTGAAAGTGTCATAGCTCATGCCATCTTTGAAAATGTCTGTCCCTATGTCCACAGTTGTTGAATCCAAGCCCAAGCCCCGAGACTTGTGAATTGAAACAGCATGCGCATGATTATGTATTGGAAACTGTTTCCTGTTAACATAGATATCCTTAAATACCTGGAATTTAAATACAGGTACGTCATCAATCTGGTCCGGAAGTTCCATGTTGTCAAAGTGGACAAGAAGAGTCTCAATAAATGTTTTCTGAACATTGTAAGTGAAGTCAATGATATTACCCATGGCACCATTTACCATGCCATGCCCACATCAAGACTGCGGCATAAAGGATAATACGTGCATTTCATAAACTGTAAGAACAGCTTCAGTACAGTTGTGTGTGAAACATCTGACTTCAGTTCAGAGAGTCGTTCAGTCATCTTTGCTACCATTTTTGACCTAGAATGACACCATCAACTGTATCAACAGCGCATGTAGTGTGAAAAATCTCTTTATTCTCTCTCTGCAACATGACACTGTTGAACTTAGCATTTCTTCAGTCGTGGCAAGACACACAATGCATGTGCCTGTGGAGTACACATCACTGAAAATATCACATGCTATTTCTATGGATGTAGTATCCATTCTGATTCTTCGAACATGTAACACTGAAAGATGTTCTGGTGACAGGGAACCTGTATAAGCTTGATCCAACAGTGCCTTGTAAGCCAGATCACCACTTTATTGCATGTTCTGATATAGCTCGACATAGATAAATAACTCCCACAGGTTAAAACCTCCAATGCAGCCTAGTGTATTCTTAGCCTGCTTGACAGTCAGAGCTGCAAAGACATGTTCCACATTAACTGGTGCAAGCTGTAAGAGTCTCCAAATACAACAGTGCTTTTACCACCAAATGCATTCCATAGTCATTCCCTCAAGATCTCCTGTAGATGCAGGTGTCTACAGGCAAGCATCATATTGAGACACATATTAATCTCTATCAATGATGATAACTTCATCTTAGTAAACATAGAATGAAGCTGAGATGCAACCTCAAATGACAGTTTGTGATGTTTCTTCTGCTTTGCCGCGCTCCACTGGCAACATGAAGAGATGGTGTAATGTTAATTCCACTGATGTTGTATGCAGCCAGGTCCAGTGAGAGCACTCAACAGCAACAGATTATTGAGGACCCTGTCAGGTTCTGTATTTCTGCTGTTGGCGACCTCTATAAGGAAACTCTTCCCCTGTCCTGGGTGAGCCACTAACAAACATCAGCAGTGGCTTGTAGTCCCACACAGTCACATTTTTGTGTTCATGTAGTAATCCATGCCGGATAGCATCAGTGACCCCAGAGTAGAACCACCCATTGCTGCTCATTGAGTCTCTCTCTTTAACTCAGCAGGGTAAACACTGCAGTGGGTGCACCATGTTCCATAGCACTCTCTCACTTCCACATGAGTACTTCTGGGGCATTCTGAGGAAGAGAGTTCTCCGCAGGATACCTTGTCCTTCTGGATCAAGAGACTCCTGTGAACTGACAGGAGTGTCATCTTCAAGCAGTTTCTGTGCCTTCTCAAGTTGCTTCTTCTCAGTGTCTAGCCTCTGAATATATCTGTCAGAGTATTCACTTTTGAATGACTCAGAAATGTGATTGAATTCTTCCTCAAATGTATCACAGTCAACTTTTAATTCAGATTCATTCCTCCAGGGTCTGAATTAGAAATAGGAGAGCAAAGTAGTATTGCTCTCTGCTCAGATGTGCCTAAATGTAACTACAGTGGTCAATGAGCCAAGGCTTTTGTATCTTAATGAGGCAGCCATCCATTCCTTTAACCTTGTAAATGTCATGTGTACAATCAGGGTGAGACATCCATCTTGTAGTCATATCACTTAGCCAAATTCTCAAATAAAAAAACACATTCGATCCATGTCTTCTTTGTCTATGGGGGTACGTGGCCATTAGGTTATTCTTCTAGATATGCCTTGAAGATGGTCTCTCTTGAGAGCCAGTTCCTCAATCTCAGCATGAGGAGTACAGTGCACGCTTCTCTTTGTAGTTTATACTGAGAAAGTGCACAGCATCAGACTTGCCCTACAAATGTACCAATCCAGTTGATTGCCAGCCTCATAAGCACCACATTCTCTGTGTGATAAGGTCTTCAACCCAAGTGACCACAACTGAGATGTCAGTGACTTGCTTGAACTGGCAATATTCCTTCCCAAAAGATCTTGCAAGTTGGCTCTGTTCATGTTTAAGCTGTAAGGAAGTGATGTACTGAAACAGAGTCAACGAGTTGTCGGCCACAAACTGAACATCTATATTTGCTTGCCACATTAGAAAAAGAGTAGGGTTGTAGTCATTGATGTACACTCATTCTGTTCTCTGGGTAATCTCATAAACCCTCTTGGTTGATTTTGCTTCAAGTGGTGTCGCATAGTTGAAAAAAGTTCATTCATGCAACCATCCTGGCTAGACACGCTCACGAACCAAACGGCATCTTGTGTAATCACCAGATTTTTTCTTTACTACCCAGTGGCAATATTTAGCACAAATTTGGTGTTGAAACTTCTGCACCAACTTCCACAGTGTAGGACTGTCATACTTGTTTGGAATACGGCAAGTAATGAACTGCTTAATGAATGCTAGCACTTGTGCTGCTTCATGTTCACCTATGCGTGAGGCATCCTTGATCCACAGTAACATGTGAATATGAGGAGCACCACGTGCCTGATACTCTGTCCTCCAGAAGTAATGCTCAATAATACCAAGAGGCGCATTGTCCTTTGACAAAATGAAAGTCAGAATGTCATGGAATCGCTTGTAGAAATGCCTTGTCACAGATACAGGGTCAAGTGAGCACATTTCTCTGACAATCATTGATGAAATGCCCTCTACATCACAATTTGCCCACTTCAACAGTTCTATGACCTCATCCCATGCATACTCAGCACAACTGAGTGTGACAAACCATGTGGCTGGACCATACTCTGGCAGCATGGTCATCACCTCAGAATGCCTGCGATACCAGTATTCTTTAGTGCCATGTAGACTTGACAGAATGGAAGACAAATTACTTGCACATTTTCATCCTTCTGATTCAGTTTCTCCAGGAACTGTGCAGCTGTTATTCCATCAAATGGAGTTGTGAGATGAATAGTATGTGCAATAGACGCAGACAGTATGCTAAGCTCACTCTCCCACAGGAGATGAAACAGATACTGTACATTACATCTGAATTTGCTATCCTTACTGAGCACATGGCTAGTACGGTACTCAGCACCATGTACACAGACTCCTCTTTCATCTAGGCATCTACCGGACCCTCTTTTGGGAATAAATCTGGGAAACAGTGTCTTCAATGGTCTTCCAAATGCTGATGAGGCTATCTTCCACCTGTTTCATTTGACAGAGATCAATGTTCCCTACTGGATCTCTCCGCCATGCAGTGGGTGAATTGTGCACTGTTTGCTACATATTGTCATTTCTTTCACATTGACCTTCTCAATCATTGGCTTTGTGCTTTCCAACAGATCATGTTCAACAGACACAGTGGTCATGTCACGATCAATATCATGGTCTGCATAAAAGGATTGTTGCTTTAAATAAGTAAGAGCAAGCTTCACTTTCTCTACATTGACAATATCCCACAAATGACCTTGACTTCATTGGAACACCATTGACAAGAATCACCAAAGTATTCTTCAGTAGAGATTGCATCCACATTTTCCTGCAGAGAAGTGGAAGATACATAATGGAACCCTTAAGAGATCTAATAAGTTCTTTTTGTGGAATGTTCTGTCTTTGTGTTCAGCTATAGAATGGTTTGAAATGGTTTCATTGTCTGAATTAGAATCCGTTCAAACATATTCAATGTGGCAATCTCAGTTGGTGTCACATGTGCCTCCATGTTGTTCAAGACTGACCTTGGCGGCAGAATGTTAGACTTCACTTTGGAAAAACAGTGTTTGCACATTACAATGATTGGGTCTAACTGAAAGTCCCACTTTAATAGCAGAAATGCTGACAGTCGAAACCACATGTCATTGTATGGTGACAAAGTTTCCAGGTTCACTGTGACCGTTTGTTTTTCGTAACAGAGTCGATCACATGACACACATACACAGTCAAATTTGTCTGTCTTTGCCAACTCAAATTTGGCAATTGATTTCCCAAACTGCTTGAGAATATCAGTTTCTAAGACAGACACACAGTTTCCATCAGCAATTGATGACCGATCAATCAAAGTATCTGCCACACTAGTGACACGCCACAGCTGTTTCAGAAATGTAATGGCCCCATGCATGTCACCAGACTGCAGTAACTCATTCAGATGAGTATACTGTGTGACAACTTGACAAACATCATAGACCCTTTACACAAAGTTTCGCATGCCTGATTGATGCACTCCCAGCATCTGCATGTGGTGGAAAGACACTATCACAAACACCACTATCTAGGCATGCAAGCGAGTGACCCATAAGTCCAGTATGTGGACAGATCTCACAAAGGTCTATAGTCTCAAGCAGTTTATGTCTGTCTTTATGATCAGTAATGACAAACAGGTTGATAAAGTGCTCAACTTTGTCAAATGATGATTGCCTCCGGTTGCAAGTCCCATCACAAGTCCATGAGAGACAGTGACATTTACGAGAGGCTGAGTAGTAGTTCCCACATTCATTGTCTAACTTCATTGTAGTGTCATCACATTACCCAAGCACATTACACTACTTTTTACTGGACCCATCAATGCACAAGTTGCTGTCCTTTTTTGTGAGTGATATGACTCCTCCCAGAAATATGCCTCTGAGTGATGTGTGTGCAGCCACTGTCCTGTGAAAACATCACAGAAATTGTGCAGGCTCAAGACAGGATACTGTTGTAACCTCATCTTTATGTCATACACAATTTTTCTGAATTGCTTAAGTACATGAGACATCTTACACCACAAGTGTTGAAGAACAAAAACTGCTCTACTAACAAATGTACGTACTGTGAGGTGCAATTTCATCAAACTGAGATGACTCTTTATTTTTTTATGCCCACGTCTTATCACAACAGCAATAAGTCTGTCAATCTTAGCTTTGGAAGCTAGTGATCGAAAATACTTCTGCTTCCCTCAGATGAGCATCAGCAGCTATGAATTTACCGACGCTAAGCTTTTACCACGCAGTATTAATGCGTGTCCTTGTAACAGTATCCTTTCAGCCTCACAGATCTGCACAACTGTTGCTAGCTACACATTCTTTCTTTTCTCCAGTTGAACAAGCACATTTTTTTCCTGCAGAGTAATGAAGCTCTGAATTCAGGCTTTTACTGAAATGCTGAATCATTTACATCTTGAATTATCATCACTGGGTTTTTGATTAGTTTAAGCAACAGTGATGTACTATTATACCTGTTTCATCTCTGAATAGACTTCTGTCTCTGTTTAGAAGGCATCTTCCCTGTTTGGCAATTCACAGTTGAGTACACCAGTCTTACAGAAGAATCAGACACCTGTATGGGAAGTACAGAAAAAAAAGTTAGAATTCATCTCTTTAGTTTGCTTCTAACATTACATAGTATCATGCACAATCCATATCTCATATAAGAAGAACAAATACTACTGCCTACTAAACATTGTGGAGACAATTACTGCAGTAAGTGGAGATCAGTAAAGCAATACACAGTCTTTTCAAATGGTGCTGAACATAACCTCAATAATAATATGAGAATAAATATCTAAATATGTGAAAAATCAAACGGTGCCACAATGTCAAGCATCCACAGTGCTTTTTTACCTAATTAAAACTGTTTTCTCAAAAAGTTACAAAAGTAGTGTTGAACGTGCGACACTTTCACAAAAAACAGTGTCGAATGTACGAAAGTGTCGAATGTGGTGTCGCAAATGTAGTGTTGAACGCACGAAAGTGTCGAATAATAGTGTCGCACACGTGACACTTTTGCAAATCACAATTTCTTTACACCCCCTTTGACACTCAGCCAATCACAGACTGGTGCCTATTTAAGTGACAGATGCTGCAACCAATGTATTGGCACATTAATCAGGCCATATCGAGCAACCAATCCTAACTACAGAACAGTGAAAAAGAAGAACATAGCAGCCATCTTACAGAAAACAATAGACACTCTGCTTCTGACTGTGTAAGTACATCACATTTTCTAAACAATTTTTCTAGCATCATAAAAACTATTAGCAGTACAAAAATAGTATTAAACAAAACATTTTTTTAATGCTGTATTTGACTATGATAGTATAATTTACCTACCATACTGTTAAAAAAGTTATAACAGTTTAAAGTCAAAGTCTCAATCAGTATTTACTAGCACAGATAGAGCTGCAAATGGAGGCAGAAACAAGCAGCACGTGTATCATAACAAGAAACACAACCAATCACATGCATCTGTTAAGCTGTAATTGTTTGAAGTAGCCAATGGCAATGTTGCATTTTCCTACTAAGAAATATTTCTGCATTTGTGTTTGACAGCAAGAACACCCATTCAGTGTAGTAATAGTAAGTGCATGCACTGCATTGGTTAGCCAAGAAAAATCATTAACCAATAACATAGCAAATGACTGTGTTTTGGATCAGCCCACAAAACCAGTCTTGAAGCTGAGAGGGAAATCTTTGTTTCACATTCACTTGTGCTTAGCCACTGCAGGAGAAACACCGATATTTTTTTGGTTGCTCTCTGTCCACTTCTCAGTTTAAAAGCTAAGAATGGTAGAAAACAGCAGATGGACCATGTGAGTAGTGGGCAGCAGCATAGTAAGGCGTGCTTCAGAGTATGCTCAGAGGAATGATTTGGGGAGAGAACTGCAGCTTCCAAATTGCTCTGCAAAGTGGTTTGGCAGAGGTGGCATGAGGTGGGAGCATCTCATGCCAACAATGCACAGACTTTTGACTACTCAACTCAGCCAGACATACTGCTGATTCATCTCAGAGGCAATGATTTTGGCAAAAAAAGATGGGTAGATTTAGTCTCAGAAGCAAAATTGGACCTTGCTTCCATTATGAATATGTTGCCTGCCTGTAAGATCATTTTTTCTGATATTACAGAGTGTGGGATGTGGCAAGCAGAACAGCACATGTACCCGCTTGACAGAGCATGCAGAAGGGTAAACATCCAAATATCTGGATACCTACGCATGGCTGGGATGCACACCATATGTCATCCTGAGATAAAATATTGTAATGATTGGCTCTACCTAGCAGACGGTGTGCACTTCTCATATGCTGGCAATTGCCTTTTCCTGGATGACCTTCGAGATGGGATCCCTCACAGTCCTCTAAAAATATCACATTGTAACAGCACACACAATTGTTTAAAAAAAGGTTCTTTTAAGAACCCATAAACTTGGTAAAAAAATAGAAAAGCTGCACTGATTACACACAAACAAAACCATGGTATGTCACTGTTATACTGTTACATACATTCAGAGGCATGCAGATGTTCACAATTGTGCCATACATACAGCCATAGTTAATAGACTGTTCTATGTAAAAAATCACTGTGTTTTCCACTATGCATGTAAGACAGACTGAAACATTAAATAACAAACAGTACTCTTCTTTTTTTGAATGTAATATTATCTAATGATTAGTCAAACAATTTAACATTGTGAGCAGGATTAACAATTCCACCCCCTGATTGCCTGTATGATTTCACTCCTGTCAGCAATAGTACAAGTAATGCCCCCCAAAAGTGACCATACAATACCGCATGTGGCAGCTATAGTACCAATGATGTATCCAACCACCTGTACAATGCTGCTTATGGCACCAGTGAATGGCAGACTGACCCCCCTCCCAGCCACAAGTACTTGTAATTGATGCATCCCACAGCAGCCGTGCTGACAGCCACAGTGATGTACCCCCCACCCCTCTTCCCGTACCACAGCAGGGTGCTGTTCTTGGTGGGTGACACAACACAGTTGCATATCACCATATCTGCCTGCCAACATAGCTCTCTGAGAATGACACCTATTGCACAGTGGCTCTGTGCAATAGCTTTCATTGTCAGACAACTCTATCAGCAGGCAGCTGTGGCAGTATGTGTCTGCTTTTAGTCATCCACCAACAGTGACAATCTGCTGTGGTGGATATACAATTATTGTTTTGGAGGTACGTGGGGTGAGCATGGGCTGTCTGCACACCTGCTGCAGGAGCACACATTAACAAGGGCTTGAGATGTGAGGGCGTTTTAGCGTGTCATTCAATGCCACCAGTATCAACATCATGCAAGCACTAGGGGAGGGACCACCATTGGTACTACAGACACCATGAGCAACATTGCATGGGCACCTGGGTGGGCATCTCTACTAGTACTGCCCACCGGTAGTGGGAGTTTACAAGGGCCTGTGGCATGGAGGTATCAATACTGTTAATGCCGGTAGCACCTCCTTTAGTATACAGTCTTGGGGGGTGCATCATACCCTTTACCAGTGCTAGGGATAGCATTGCACAGGGAGCTGTGCAAATCTCACTGCACTGCCAGGATGCAATACCACATATTGTATGCATGCAGTGTATTATTTCTGTTAATCCTGGGCACTATGTTACTCTAAGTATACAATCATGAATATTTAACTGTGTGATCATCCTTACTATGACACGTATACAGATGAAAAAAATGCATATCTCATAATACTGTGTTCTAACATAGTGTTTATTCTCTATTTATTACAGCTTTTCAAAAAGAATTAAAAGGTGACAAAATGCGTCTGTGGTCACAGAAGGAGGTGTGTTGTCTGGCTCAGTCAGCCCAGGCCAGGGGAAACCCCCACATACTGATGCACAGTACAAACCTGAATCTGGATAAAATGTGGAGGCGCATCCACGAGTATAAATGGACCATGCACAAGGTCCGCAGCAAGAATGCACCAACGTGCAAAAAAAGTGGAAGCTGTTGCACCAGCAGTTCTACACTTTAAAAGCTCGAGAGGAGATACCAGAGAATGACATCACCTGGTACTACCTCGCTTATGAGTTGTGGGAGGCGACAGGAAAGCCAGAAGTGGGGGATCGCCTAACATAATGTGAGTACAGAAACTATTTGGGAGAGCGCCTAACATAATGTGAGTACAGAAACTATCTGTGACTAAACACATTTTGTTTTGTAGAAAAAACAAATAAAGTCACTATTGTGTTAATTAAGCAATGATGAACTCTGGCGGTTACATAAATTTACTAGTTAATCACCACCCGGGGTATAATGTTTGACGAAGTAGAGCCGGGTGGCATATTGCCCCCAAGGAGTGATTAACTTGTACATTTTCGTAACACCAACCTCTTCTGACTAGCCTGTAGAAGTACAGTAATAAGGAGATTAACATAAGGCCCTCACAATGCTGATAACAACTCAAATGTAAGCATTCTGAGACCCTTATAATAATTATTTAAAAGAATCTGAAAAATGTGAGTTTTCAGATTGGCTGTTAATATTCTAGCAGTCAAATATTTATCTTGTATTAAGATGCATATACAGCTTAGCCATACAGTTACCAAGGTTTAACACTATCTATTAACATTATTAATAGTAATACCAATTAGGCAATGCTATACATTGTTTCAATGATAATTCAATCAACGATTACAGTCATGTACTACTCAGCTATAAGTCATGTCATAGTACACTGTGTTGCTGTCATTGACTACCATACATAGTATCTTACTGCTATCACCTCATTGTAACATTCTTATCCACTTAAAATGTTTTTGTATACTTAACCCTTAAGTGGCAGAGTAGAGAATAATTGTTCCAAGAAATTACTTATCAATACGTTAACACACAAATACCACACTCAATGAAAATCTTTAAAATCTCTTATTTTATAGATCGTCAAAGGTGCTCCCCACCACAAAGCGAGGTAGTGCCAGCCGTCGCAGAGGCTGTGGAGGCTGACCATTCTGACAATGTCAGTGTCATAATTGTCAAGTCAGAAGGTAAGAACATTGCACAAGAAATTATTAACTATAGTTACTGTCACTGGTGTACATTGATCACATTTTTGATGTTGTGAACCCGCTGAGCTGCTGTAACATTGGTATGTACTGTGTTATTTTTTTTCAGACTGCAGAGTGCAAACCAGAAATTGTTTGTGTATCATCATAGCAAATACCTTTGCTGATCACACAGAAGTACTAATTTCCCAAGCATATATACCTCAATAATTAGCAAGCTGTTCTGTAATTGATGACAGTACTAGTTTCCCCTGTGTTTCTACACTCAAGACAGATCAGATCTTAACTGTATAACTAAGAAATAATACCTAACACAGTACTAATGACTTAAAAAGAATTACATAGAGAACACGTTAGTATCTTCTCACAAAGCAGAGTTCTACTTGTACAATAGTCAACTCGTAAGTATTTAGCACAGCTATTCCCATAGTGAGTTTCTCACCATTACATAGAAAATCATTAGTATGAATATTTTAATATGTAACTGTCAAGTTGGTATACAATACCAGTCTGTGTGTGCCTATGCGGGGGTGGGGGGGGGCACAGCAACAGTACCTGATTATCATACCACAGCTAAGGGCACTAACTTTCTTCTTGAGATAATACTTTTATTCATGAACTTAAATTAACACTGTGTACCCAGTCAGTGTACAGTTGCCATACATGTAACTGGGCAAAACCTATGTAACGCTATGCCCTCCCCCCCACAGAGTCACACCATTAATCTCCATAGACTTTTACTATCACTGTAAAGTTACTATTCAAAACTTTATGAGGAGATGTGTAACATTGTCTGCATCATGTCATGCAACAGCTAAGTGTTCCAAGTTGTCTGGTATTCAATCGCCAACCTGTCAGTTAGATGTCAATAAGCATTGTTTTACTCACAAAATACAGTGACGCAGTGTGCGGTGGGGGGTTCAGGGGTGTGGCAGTGGGCTTTCCATGTGTGATGCCATCTACTTCTTAACAGTTTTAATGTTTCTCAAAGTCCAACAACACATGTACAGTATCACTGTATCTCTACTTTCTTTAAGTGTAACTCTCCACTCAGGATGCAGTATCTCCCCTCACTTGAGGATAAGGACTGTCATTATTTAGCTGATAATGAACAAGTACTAACTCTTTCAATGACTATCTAATCCAATGATACAGCTGAACCATATAGACCCATTACCTTTGTTTAAAGTATTTGTCTACACTCAGAAAACTGAATAGTTGCTTTATTTTATTTTTACAGAGCGGGGGGTGGGCATACGCTGGGTAACAACATGCAAGCATAAGCTGCCACCACAGTCCTACACCATGACCTTTTGTCAGGCAAGTCATGCTGCCTACTACACTAAGTATAAGAAAAGTCCTAATATAAATTGTCAAACAAATGTCAACACAACCAGTAACATACAAGCAAACAGTGACGCACACATTTGCAGACATGAGAAAGATAAAGCAAGGTGAACATAAAACCAAATATTTACAATAACAGTATCAGTAAGAAAAGCTAAATACCTGCATGTATGTAAGAAACTATTTCTCTGTCTTACAGTGGTCTGGGAGACTGCAGAAACAGCAGAGCCACAGGTGAAGCAGAAGCATGCTACTAGACCTGAACATAAGTCTAGCAACAAAAACTGACACAAAGGTCATACAGTATTGGGAAGACTATCAGTTGATTTCATGTAATAATGTTTGTTAAGACAACAATTACAGGTTTACAGTACATCAACTACTCATGTCTTGGAAACCAGCAGCTGTCACTGCATAGTTGACAACATACAACTAGTAACTGTACCATGTAGTATATTAGTGCAATGATACAGGTGTAACACCTATTACATTGCCTTTTGTGTTATCAAACTCCCCACTAAGGATCCACCACCTGATTTTTAGTCTGGGGCTATTCACTGCACCATTACATACAACTGTTAACTGTCCCGCCACTGTGTTAATGTAATCATGCAGCCCCACTGTTTAGACACATAGCTTATGTGTCTTACAAGTCTCCACTGACCATGCAGTTCCTCTTCTACACATGTGTATAGTTGACTAGCTGATAGCAAACAACTTGTTATTCTGCAAGCTATGTCTACCTACAACCATACAGTAATAACACAAAATCTGTTTGCACAGTGAGTTCCCAATCATAACACAGTAGCTGTGCTATCTCTAGTTGGTTGGGGGGATACATTCACTAGGCAACACCATACAACTCTTAACTGTACCAATTAGTAAATTATTGCAATCATACATCTGAAATATTCATATCATATCATTTCTTTCTGAGTGAATCCACACTTAATATGCAGAACCTCCTCAAATGCTGCGGGGGAGGGCCTTACCTCCCTGATAACGTTAAATTCACAACTATCCAAACTATTACAGTACTGAAACAATAGAGTTGTACCATCAATATACTTAAGATTTGTTTACCTGTGACTCTGCAGTCATGATGCAGTATGTCCACTGGAGACACAATGAGGGTGCGGGGGGGGTGGAGGACATAATGTAGCTGATCACATACAGCCCCTAAATGCCATAACATGTCTCCTCCTATAAACAATCATGTATACCATTAACATCTGTATCCTTTATTTACTGTAACTATCCAGTGACTGTAGAGTTATGACTGTATATAGCTGTGGCTCTAGCTTGGGCAGCATTCCATGGCTGACAGCACACAAGTACCAAATCCCTAAGTTGTGTACCAACAACCACAAAGAACTGTACAATTAATAGGTATTCCCTTCCTTGACAGATAAACTATGTCTACAGGGAAGACAGGTTAGTAGAAGGTGAGGCATTGCCTACTTGTAGAGAGATGCCCATTGCTTAGCTTATGTCATGTAACAATTAACTGTTCTAACTTGTGTCTTATTCCTTCATCAAACTGATAGGTCAGTAACCATATCCTCTATTTTAGTGAATGTCTGCACTCACAATACAGTACCTTATCTGTGGTGTGTATGTGTAGGGATGGGTTATTTACCTAGGTGATGCCACCCAACTCCTAACTGCATAAGCTGTCATCTACCACAAACAGAGATATATGGCATAAATCACTAAAACATTTTTTCCTCTGGGTATCCACTCAGGACACAGTTCCCACTGTCTCTCTATCTGTGATGCGGAGGGGGCGGGGATGGGGTATTCACTACATAACCACATGCAACTCAAATGTTCCCAAATGTATATGTACCTGCAACCACAAAGATGCATCATTGATTCCTATGTACCTTGTTTTCCTCTCACTCTATACCCAAGAGTCAGTACATACTGTGTGTGTGTGTGGGGGGAGACAAGACATGATATACAATCTGGTCTGTGCAGACACAGGGGGAGGACATGTTGTACCTGATTTCATGCAATAATTTACTCTTCCAACTAGTATGTTACTTTATTGTGATGCTCTAACATGAATATCAGTAACTTTGTTTTTACTGACAGTGTGAACTCACAATACAGTGCCTCACCTGTAATGTAGAGACAGTACAGTTAAGCAACATACCATGACACAGACTGTGTATATTTAAGCAATAATGTATGACAGAGAGTGGGTTGTGCTATAACCTCGCGTGTGGTTTGTAACAAGGCCACAGGCCGAGTGCATCCAATGTCCCAGAAGTGAGCTTATCCCAGCACAACCCACACCCTGGAGTGCATTATTGCTATTATACAATGGCTCATTGTTATATATAAAATTAAAATAACATTTTAAAGAATGTTGTTATTACTGTGGGAAAATATTTTTTTGTCTTAAGAGGAGATGCAAAAAAAGAGGAGAGCCATAATGGCCATAATGATGACAGTAGATCCATGAGGTTGTGCTGGGATAACCTCACGGTTCCAGACCAAGACTGACCAAACAGAGTCCAGGATTTTTTCCTGCCATTGTATAATGCTAGATTCACCATGCCTGGTGTGTTTCATTCACAAGGCACACATTGACTCAATTGAGTAAATCAGCTATGTGGCAGTATTTCAACATGTTATGATACAGTACTGACACACCTACTGCATCATAACAGCTATGATTACATATGTACTGTAGCATAAGAACTCCATCCCAGTAATAGATTTCTATATATTACAACATTTTTCCATACACTATAATAGAATATCTCAGCTGCAGTACAGCAGGGACAGGTGGGGTGCTGATGAGACCTATTGCCTGGCTGATGAAATGCAGCTCATAACTGTCATAAGTGTGCCCCAGAAGTGAAATAGCGAAATACAGATAATAAAAAAACACAAAAGTATTTTTGACATTCTCACATAGTAATAGTTTGTTTTTTCTCTTTACAGATCAGCCACGTAAAAAGTGGCATGCTGTGCACTACTGTTGTGTTCGCAGACTCGAGCACAAGATCGACTGGCTAACAAATGAAGTGAAAGAATTAAGGAAAGAACATCAAACAATATTAGAACATCTTGAGGCACAGCAAGCTACAGTCAGTCTTGTGCTTGAACCTGTGGGCACAGCGGCAGGTGCCAGTGCGGACAGAAGCACTGCTTCACCTGTGGCCATAACCAGTCTCCCTGGCCACTGATGGACAGCCTCCACAGCAAACTCCCGGTATCTCCTCTCAAGCTGGTGCAACAGCTTCCACTTCAGATGCACCTTCACATTTATCCAGCTTGCTGCCTGGGCTGCCTGAGCCACTGAACACACCTCCTTTTCTATTTCATTTATTACTATATATATATATATATATATTTATGCAATAGGTGTGAGACCAAAAGCCATTGAATAAATCCATTTATTTCTACATATGTGGAATAAATCTAACCACCCTAGATTTATTCCACATATGTGGGATAAATGCAAACTGTCAATCAAAGCTTTTTTTTACTTTTTTGACAAACAAATGTGAATAACTTTAAAACAGAAAATGATAGCATAGTACTGTGAGCACGAAAAATGTTCTGGATAAAAATATCTACAAAATGAGTGGTGTTTCATTTATAGATACCGTTTGTTTTTTTATAATTAGCAAAAACAGCAAAAATCCTATTTTCTTTTCACTTTTCAGAGAACAAATATAAATAACTTTAAAATGAAAATGATAACATGGTACTGTGAGCACGAAAAATGTTCAGCATAAAAATATCTACAAAATGAGGTGGTGTTTCATTCAGAGATACCTTTAGTTTTTTTCATAATTAGCAAAAATGCATAAAATTAATTTTTCTTTTTCACTTTTTTCACAAAACAAATGTGAATCACTTTAAAACTAAAAATGAAAGCATGTACTATGAGCACAAAATGTTCAGCATGAAAATATCTACAAAATGAGGGTGTTTCATTAATAAATACTTTTAGTTTTTTTTATAATTAGCAAAAACAGCATAAAATTAAATTTTGTTTCACTTTTTCATCAAACAAATGCGAATAACTTTAAAACAAAAAAAGTAGCATGATACTGTCACCATGACATTTGTTCAGCAAGAAGTTCTCACAAAATGAGTGGTGTTTCATTTAATAGGACCACCCGCTAGCTAGGCAGACATACACCAGGAAAAGTTAACCAAAAGTCCCAGAAATTATCATTTAAAAAGAAGATAAACAGTTAAAACCAAATGTTCTCGACTGATAAGAAGAATCCTTCATTGCATAATGAATATAATGGTGAGTCTAGTCAGATAATGATTTATCACCATACGTATCTTGACTCGACACTCACCGGTGGCTTCACGCCACGTCGAAGTTACCTCGAGTGTCAAAACAGCACTTGTGTAGATAAATCATTTATCTGACAGCTCACCATTGTATATCCTTATATATATATATATATATATATATATATATATATATATATATATATATATATATATATATATATATATATATATATATATTTTACAAATCGTTTATTTTTTATAAAAAAAAATGTTTTCAAAAAAATTAGTACTTAATATTTTAAAAAGCTTAATTTTATTTTGCTGAAAACAAAGCACAGTTATTATTTATGTCTTTATATATATATATATATATATGTTTTTAACAAATAAAAACATTTTCATAACAAAACATTGTTTTTCTTGTAAAACTTGTAAAAATCAGTATTTATGACACTTATTAGAATGCTGACTACTGAAGGTCACTACTCATAATACAGTACCTAATCTGAATTGGCGGTAGGGTAGAGGGACATCACATGGCTGAAAACATGCAACTGCTAACTGTCATAGCTTGTGTACTCCTACAAACACAGATCAATACCGTGAAAATCCATATCCATAATTAACTGTGGAAATGCACTCCCTGGCTAACAGCATATAAGTGCAAACTTTTCCACATACGCTATTACTACAACAACAAACATGCACTATTAATGTGCATATCACTTCTTTCCCCCAACTCTACAGAGAGGAAACAATACATCCCAGGAGTGTTTCAGGTGTGCAAGGTGTAGTACAAAAACTGAATGGAATGTGGTGCTGGGAGCACGGGGCCCTGTGGCACCACTGAGTGGGGCTGTTTTATTACATAGTAACATTAAGTGCAAGGGAAACGCAACCGCTAACAGTTACGCACATGGTGACAGAAAAGAAAATGGTAAAGGGAAACGTGAATAGAAACACAAGCACAAGGTTTCACCTAAAAAGTGCAATGGCTCTCCACTCAGGATGCAACACCTGTTCATGGGGAGGCATAGCCTGGCTTAGACCGTGTAGTTCCTAACTGTGCTAACTGAAGTGTACCTGTAATCAGAGAGGTATACCATTGATGTCCATGGGCTTCTTTTTCCTGTAGCTCTCCATTCAGAATGCAGTATCTGCTGCGGTTTTGCGGGGGGGGGGATTCCTGGTTGAGACAGTGCAACTCCTAACTGTGCAAACTTGAGTACAGCTGCAATCAGGGAGGTGTGCCATTGATGTCCATGGACTAATTTTTGCTGTGGCTCTACACTCACTATGCAGTACCTGTTCTGTGTGTGGGGGGGCATTGCATGGCTGAGACCATGCAACTCCTAACTGTGCTAACTTTAGTGTACTTGCAACTAGGGAGCTGTACCACTGATGTACACAGCCTCAGTTTTGGTGTGTCTCTCCACTCAGGATACAATACCTGCTATGGAGTGTGGGGGGAGCATTGCATGGCTGTTGCTGTGCAAGTCATAAGTGTGCTAACTGGAGTGTACCTGCAATCAGGGAGCTGTACCATTGATGTCCATGGCCTTTGTTTTCCTGTGATTCTCCACTCAAGATGCACTACTTGGTCTGGTTGGGGGGGGATTCCTAGCTGAGACGGTGCAACTCCTAACTGTGCAAACTTGTGTACAGCTGCAATCAGGGAGGTGCACCATTGATGTCCATGGGCTTATTTTTGCTGTGGCTCTACACTCAGCATGCACTACCTGGTCTGTGGGGGGTGGCATTGTCTGGCTGATGCCATGCAACTACTAACTGTACTAACTTGAGTGTGCTTGCAATTAGGGAGGTGCACCGTTGATGTCCATAGCCTCAGTTTTGCTGTGTCTCTCCACTCAGAATCTAGTACCTGTTATGGAGTGTGGGGGGAGCATTGCATGACTGAGGCCATGCAAGTCATAACTATGCTAACTGGAGTGTATCTGCAAACACAGAGGTGTACCGTTTATGTCCATGGCCTTTGTTTTCCTGTGGTTCTCCATTCAGGATGCAGTACCTGCTCTGGTTGGGGGGAATTCCTGTCTGAGACTGTGCAACTCCTAACTGTGCAAAGTTGTGTACAGCTGCAATCAGGGAGGTGCACCATTGATGTCCATGGGCCTATTTTTTCTGTGGCTCTGCACTTAGTATGCAGTACCTGGTCTGTGGGGGTGGGTGGGAGGCATTCCCTGGCTGAGGCATGTAACTCCTAACTGTGCTAACTTGAGTGTACTGGCAATTAGGTAGGTGCACCATTAATGTCCACAGCCTCAGTTTTCATGTATCTCTCCACTCAGGATACAGCACCTGGTCTGGAGTGTGGGGGGAGCATTGCGTGGCTGAGGTTGTGCAAGTCATAACTGTGCTAACTAGAGTGTACCTGCAATCAGAAAGGTGTACCATTGATGTCCATTGCCTTTGTTTCCCTGTGGTTCTCCACTCAGGATGCAGTACCTGCTCTGGTTGGGGGGGATTCCTGGCTGAGACTGTGCAACTCCTAACTGTGCAAACTTGTGTACAGCTGCAATCAGGGAGGTGCACCATTGATGTCCATGGGCTTATTTTTGCTGTGGTTCTACACTCGGTATGCAGTACCTAGTCTGTGGTGGTGGGGTGCATTGCCGGGCTGAGGCATGCAACTCCTAACTGTGCTAACTTGAGTGTACTTGCAATTAGTGAGGTATACCACTGATGTCCACAGCCTCAGTTTTGCTGTGTCTCTCCACTCAGGATACAGTACCTGGTCTGGAGTGTGGGAGGGAGTATTGCATGACTGAGGCTGTGCAAGTCATAACTGTGCTAACTGGAGTGTACCTGCAATCAGGGAGCTGTACCATTGATATCCATGGCCTTTGTTTTCCTGTAGTTCTCCACTCAGGATGCAGTATCTGCTCTGGTTGGAGGGAAGGGGTGAATTCCTGGCTGAGACTGTGCAACTCCTAACTGTGCAAAGTTGTGTACAGCACCAATGAGGGAGGTGCACCATTGATGTCCATGAGCTTATTTTTGCTGTGGTTCTACACTCAGTATGCAGTACCTGGCCTTTGGGGGGGTGCATTGCCTGGCTGAGGACATGCAACTCCAAACTGTGCTAACTTGAGTGTACTTGCAACTGGGGAGGTATACCACTGATGTCCATAGCCTCAGTTTTGCTGTGTCTCTCCACTCAGGATACAGTACCTGGTCTGGAGTGTGGGGGGGGGAGCATTTTGTGAATCAGGCCGTGCAAGTCATAACTGTGCTAACTGGAGTGTACCTGCAATCAGGGAGGTGTACCATTGATGTCCATGACCTTTGGTTTCCTGTAGCTCTCCACTCAGGATGCAGAACCTGTTCTATGTGGGGAGAGCACTGCCTGGGTAAGAATGTGCAAGTCCTAACTGTGCTAATTTGTGTGCAGCTACAAGCAGGGAGGTGCACCGTTGATATCCATAGCTTTCTTTTTCCTGTTGTTCTCCACTCAATATGAAGTACATGGTTTGTGGGGAGGGGGAGGGTGGATTGCATGGCAGAGGTCATCCAACTCCTAAGTGTGCTAACTTGTGTGTACCTGAAACACAAACTGTAACACGCACAGTCACGTTACCGCAATTATAAATGTAAATGGTAACAGTAACAGCAACAATAACGCCAAAGGAAAGAGAAACACAAAACAAAATGCAAGCACATATGGAAATGCATGGACATGCGCAGTCACAGTACGGCAATTGGAAGCACAAATGGTAACGTTAACAGCAGACATAATGGCAAAATAAACAGAAACATAAACGCGAATGCAATCACTTACGCAAATGAGAGCGCAAAGCGTTACGCACACAATGCCTTACACGAGAACAGTAACGTAAACAGGTATGGAAACACAAGTGGTAATGCTAAGTGTAACAGTAACATAAGCACACACCCTGTTTTTGCCCAACAGCTGCACAGAGAAATACAGTGTGTACAAAAAATGAATGCATAATAATGGACCTCAGAGCACAAAATGAGGTGTTGAAAGACTAAATTGCTTATATCTCAGGAACCGTACGACGTAGGGAAAAAAACCCCACATGATTAATGATTTTCCTGGCTACATTTTCACTGAATCTCGTGACAAAAATCTGTATCTCGCGTCGTTTCCGAGATACAAGTCCCGAAAGGCGCGGCAGATGCCACCATGTTAGTCTAGGGGAAAAAATGCCAAATTTGGAGTACCATAACTTGGCATCTGTGCAACATTTTTTCACCAATCCATGAAAAAGCACATCTGGGAGATGTTGGCTGCCTTCCCTCCAAATTTCAGCTCAAAAGTCCAAACCGTTCTTTCGCAGCAGGGTGGCAAAGAATTCCTGTCATTTTGCCATAGTCTGGAAAAGTACTTCAGCAAATTGTGACACTTTTCACAAAAATTTGTGAAAGTGTCGAACGTGCGACACTACTTTGCGACACTACTGTTTCCAGAAATTTGAAAAACATTTCTGGGGTGTTTAACCCCAAAATAAAGACATGGATAGCATCCTCAGGGTCCGACTAGGTGAACACAGAAAGAATTGTGTCCCTAGAGGGTCCCAATTTTAAATGCCAAGCATATTTCTGATCAGTAACTGAAAACAAAATGGCAGATTTGTGACACTACTAGGGCCATTTGCAACACTAAAAAGTGCATTTGCGACACTTTCAAACTTTTTGTTAACTTTTCTCATTGACTTATAATTGGAACTTGTTTTTTGAATAACTTTTGAACTGTTCAATATTTTTTCATGAAATCTTCAAAAGGCACATTAGGGACCCTGGCCGCACATTTCCTGAAGTTTTCGGACTGGTTGCGCAAACTGTGCAACCTGTAGGTGAGAGCAAAGAATTCACAAAAAACATAATTGCTCTTTTCATTGTTGCTTACTAACTCCGCAGCCATATATCCGACTGGTTCACAAGTTGGCAGATCCCAAGATCTACCATACCCAACCATGTGTGCTAAATTTCAGGAAACTCTGTTGAACAGCGGCAAAGTTATTAACGTGCAAAATTTCACCTTTTAACCTTAAAAGGGCTACTCAACCCTAACTATGGTATAATTCATCATATTATATATATATATATATATATATATATATATATATATATATATATATATATATATATATATATATATATATATATATATATATAGATAGATATATGTATAAATATATATCTATATATATATATATACACACACACACACACACCATGGGGGTGAGACCGATTCCAGTGAAATAAACCATGTTATTTTCACTGGAGTGAAATAAATCCTGATGACATCAGCAGAGTTAAAATAAATACCATTTATACCTACTCTGCTGACATCACTTACCTGCATCTGAAAACACTAAGACACACCTCTGTAATTTGCTGAGTTCTAAAACAGGCCCTACACTGAAATTAACACAATTAAGATAGATAATGACAGTCAGCTGCAGCACTCCTTCTAAATGTAACAAACTCCAAATCTCTTGTGCTATATTTCAAAACCCAAGTTTAGTATAGTACATTACTGAATCAAACAGATGATGCCTGAAATTTTTAAATAAATCTTAAACAGCCAACCATGAAGACACAAACCTGCCAAAAGAAATCATTACCATCTTCCTCACTGTCACACAACAGAACAGAACCTCCCTCAGGCAACCAATTACCAAAACACAGCACACCTAATCAAGAATCACACACACACACCAACCAAGAACAGCTCACTACAACAACCCATTCATAAAAGTTCACACACACACACACACACACACTACCACAGCACCAGCATCATTTCAAGTGACATTATCCTCATAACAACAAACATACCACTCTCACTGAAATTGGTCTCACCTCCATGGTATAAATAGCACACATGATGGGCAGATTATGGAATATGGAAAATATTCTCACTCCTGCATCATGAGCACTGTATAGTTCACTCATGCCTTCGGCACTCATGAAATATCCAGAGCTCACTCTGCAAGAGTGAGAATATTTTCCATACTCCATTCCTGCCCATCATGTATCCCCTAATATATATATATATATATATATATATACACATGATTAGATAAGATTAGATAGATAAGATAAGATAGATAGATATATAGCTAGATAGATACTGAGACAGATAGAAAGATTGGGATAGATACCTAGATAGATAGATAGATAGATATGGGGGGAGAGATAGATATATAGATAGATAGATATATAGATAGATAGATAGAGAGACAGATAGATAGAGAGATATAGATAGATAGATAGATATATAGATAAATAGATAGATACATAGATAGATATACTGATAAGATTAAATAAGATAAGATTAAATAGATAAGATAAGATAGATATATATCGAGAGAGATAGAGATAGATAGATAGATAGATAGATAGATAGATAGATAGATAGATAGATAGATAGATATTGAGAAAGAGATAGATAGATGGGTAGAGAGATAGATAACTAGATAGATAGGGATAGATGCCTAGGTAGATAGAGATAGATAGATAGATACTAGATAGACAGATAGACAGATACCTGGATAGATTTCTAGATATATATATATTGAGAGAGAGAGAGAGAGAGAGAGATACCTAGATAGATAGATAGATAAAAATACCTAGAAATATACCTATATAGATAGGATTAGATAGATAAGACAGATAGATAGATAGATAGATAGATAGATAGATAGATAGATAGATAGATAGATAGATAGATAGATAGATAGATAGATAGATACCTGGGTAGACAGGCAGACAGACAGACAGACTCAGATAGATATAGATACCCAGATAGACAGACAGACAGACAGACAGACAGACAAGTGGATACCTGGCAGATAGATAGATATCTGGATAGACTGCTAAATAGATAGACAGATATCGAGAGAGAGAGAGAGAGAGAGAGAGAGAGAGCCTAGATAGATAGATAAAGATACCTAGATCGATACTTAGATAGATACCTTTATAGATATATAGATAAGATAATATTAGATAAATAAGACAGATAGATAGAGAGAAAGAGATAGATAGATAGATAGATAAATAGATACCTAGGTAGGTAGGTAGGTAGATAGATAGATAGATAGATAGATAGATAGATAGATAGATAGATAGATAGATAGATAACATTCAGTACTACCACTACTATTAATGTCCTGCCACTGGTACATACCTGCCTGCTCTGCCTTGTATCATCCAGTTGTGTTAAGTTGAATACACATGGTATTCCATCACAATTATCTACCTGTGTAACAACATTTACTTTGTTGGTACTTTACCACCAAATTAATCAATCAATTTAGCTTATTCATGGCCCATATGACTGATACCGACAGAACCAAGATAGCAGATAGCTAACCCCACATAAAACTATCCTGAAAATAGGACTTGTAGCATAGGTACCCCAAGTTACTGTAACCCCGCTAGAACTATGGAATCCTCCAGAGCGTGCATAGTCCTTTTACTTGCATTTACTTCTGGGAGCTTCTGATTCCCCTCAGACCCAATGTAACTAGATTCTCAGAACAAGGGTTGCTAAAGATCCCTCCCTCATTTAAATCCAGAGTCTGCAGGAACCTCTGGAGACAAGCATTCCTGACGTAATAAATCTCTCAGGATCCGTGAGTTCTTTACTTATGTGTATTTGTTTATTGTAGATACTGCATGTATCAGTAATAATGTCAAATGTGGTGTTGTATGTTTATTTGTTTTTTACTCCACCGTGTTCTATCATGATGAGCACTCTGAGCTTGTGGAAGAGTGCATTATAAAATAAAATTCTACAACTACTGTACTAACTTAAGTCTGTTTAAACAAAGGTTTAGTAAACTAAATATAAATAAATAAATACATACATACATAGAAGGACATAAGTTCACCAATCTTGGCTTAGTGTGCCTTTCCCCATTTACCAATATTCAATAAATAAATCAATAAATAAACAAATAAATAAGGTTGGAAAGTGAATGCCTCTCAAAATAGAGATTTTTGAGATGGGAATATTCGAGTGCTGTTTCCAAAAGAAGAAGCACATTTATTTGTTATAATTCAGTCAAATGTCTATTTCTTGTATTAAAAAAAATACCTTTAGGTTTTGTTGGCTATATTATCTGTATCCAATTATAGTTGTGTTGTCTGTATGAAATATGCATGCTGTATATTTAATAAGGAAAGCACAGTTTCCTTGTGATACATTTTATTTGTTCACTGACATTAAGTGAGAATGCTGATGGCTTTATTTTCCAGGAAGATATTCCCCTGAGCTTTCAGACCTGCTAACATTATAAATCACATAATGTACCCAGCTCTAAACTCCTTAGGGGGATAAGCAGATTTCCCCACTGTTTTATCTCTTTGCCCTATGTATTGTCAAGTACAAGAAGGAGTCTATTCTCTGTAGGCCTGCCTTGTTCAAGATGAACTTCTTAGAATTAATGTTTTACTTTAATGTGTAAGCCCCTATTTAAGCCTAGTTTTGTAGAAAGGAAATAGTAGTTATTTAAGTATGGTGCTTCATTGTTTAGGTAGAATGTTCCTGTTTGTATTACAACAAGCTCACTTTTTGGCAGCTTCATGCTAGGCTGTTATTCATGAATGGCTGATGACATCATCACAAAATACTGATCTTTTGAAAAGTGCCAGAAAGTAATGATAGATTTTATCAAACACTTTCTCAGAACAGGAAATTTACTCTTTCATATGGGTAGGCACAGCATAAAGTAATCTGCTTTCCTACGTACAGTAGGAGTAGCACTTCAGAATAGAACTGTTAATTTATATTATAGAGCTCAGCAGAAGGACTTTCATCTTCTGTAATAATAAGATTCTTTGACTTACTCCAGCTGCAGGTGGAAGTGATAAAATAACCCATTCTGTAATTATTTTGCCTTCACAGGATTTGGATTTTGCTGCTGCCTTTTGACTCTTGCCTCCCAATGTTAGTAAATTAAGTGTGTAGCTGTCATTTGCATTGTGTTTGACACAAATACAATGCATCTAGCTGTGTGTGTATATCATGCACTGATATACTGCATGCATATTATGACAGAGTGGTGCTCATACTAAAGAATGTTAATGTATTAACTGTTTGATATGTAGCTTATGCAGCTTAAACCACCAGGGTGCTCAATGTATTAACATTGTATAACCAACACTCAGAAGTGTCTCATTCCACTTTTAAAATGTTCAGAGTGTCTTATACCATTTCTAAAACATCTTCCTGGGAACTTAATCCATGTTTTCTAAGGGCAGGGTCAGTTCCATTGCCCTTTTGAGAATTTGGTTCCTGTTTAGAATTAATTAATTTATTTATTAGAATGTTTGGATAACACTTTTGAGCAGAACTTGTTTACAAAGGTTCCACATCAGAAAGTACAGAAGACAAGAAAAACAGGTTGGGTACAGAATACATTTGCACAGTAATGTGTTGAAAATGCAAGGTCCCAGGTAAATGTATAATATTTAGAGGTTACAACAATTACTTAGAGTTTATGTACACAAATATAATACAGTGGTACAGGAGTAGCAGGCATTGCCTAGTCCATTGTTAGAGCTTCAAGCAGGAGCAGTCAGCAACTTTATCAGTTATTATTACTTATTTCAGGGGGCATAGCAGGGAGATGTAGTCCAAAAGGGTCCATTCAGTGATTGCATTGGCATATGAATTGCTGGGCAAGATATATTTTGAGGGGCAATTTAAAATGGTTCAGTTTGGGTAATTCTAATAGCGTGGAGAGTAGTTCATTTAATTAGGTTAGCGCTTGGTAGGGGGAAAGCCCATATGGCTTGATTGGTCCTATAGCATGGGACATGCAGGGTATTTTTTGCAGCACTCCTCGTAGAGTGGTGGTTATAGTGGGTGTGTAGTAGGAACTGAAGGTAAGTGGGGGTGAGAGCAAGTAGGGCCTTCTTGCCAACTAGACAGGTTTGGAATTTTAACCTGAGGTCTAGTTGCAGCCATTTTGTGTCCAGATAGAGGTTGCATGTGTGTGTGAGCCTATCTGCATCTAGGACATGATGACTGGCCTTATTTACGATGGTTCTGATTCTGCTGAGGTTGGTGTCTGTTGCAGCACCTTAGATTACCAGTCTGTAGTCCAAGTTGGAGAGAACTGAGGAGGCTATGGCCAATTTTCTGGTCTCGGGTGTCATAAAGTACTTATATCTATAGGTTTCTGTTAACTGTACTAACTACATGGTCAAGATGCCGAGTGTGTGTTAGTGCACTGTATAGGTGGATACCAAGGTATTTAAAAGAATTTACCTGTTCTAAGATCTCACCAATCTGGCTGTAGACTGTCAGGGGTAGAAGTTTTTTTTCTTCTATTGGCTAGTCAAAATCATTGATTTAGCTTGTTTGTGATTTAGAAGCAGCTTAACCAGTGTTCCTTTGTAATGACGTTTCACTGTAGGGTTTGGCTAGCATCTTGCTGCTGGTTACTACTGGTGTAGATAACCGCATCATCTGCATATAGCCAGATGTGTGCACCTGTGCAGGCTTTGGGTATATCATTTATGAACAGGCTAAACAGTAGTGGACCCAGTATTGATTCCTGTGGATCCCCTACCGTCACTGTCTTGGAATCTGATAGTACTCCATGGACTTTTACTTTCTAGGTGCGGTCTGTCAGATAGTTCTCAAACTAATCAACTGTGCCCCTCACTGGGCCCATTCCCATATGAATTGAGTTCAGTGCTGCGTCTTTTTTTATTTTATTTTTATTTATTTATTTGTTAACTGGGTGGGTACACTGGTTCAAGAGACCATTTTCAAGCACGCCCCAGGCCATAGAGATGGCACCATATAAAGATGCAGAAGGCATAGATAGATCAAGGGGAAGTACTAGGGTGTAACAGTTTTAAATGCATGACACAACAAATCAACAAGGACTTCACAGTTAAAATACAACATTATGATAGAATGCCATTTCGGTAACAGCAGTTTAATAATGTAAAGCCACAAGTCGGCTTTAAATACCAGGGGAAGAAGTGTGGTAAGTGGTGCCATGGCTGTTTAAAGCACCCAAGGGCAAGCAAGCGGTGGCAGACAGTGTTACTACTAGGGGTAGGAAGTGGAATGAGAGGTGCTGGGGCAGTCGTGGAGTAAAATTGCAGACAGATGCTGACAGAAGAGCTGTTGATAAGTTTGATTTAAAGGCCTGAGTATAGCCTATGACGTGGACAGAGATGGGGAGGCTATTCCAGAGCTTAGGAGCTACGACAGAGTATGCTCTCTGGCCCATGTTAGTGTTGGAGTGGGGGACACTTAGCAATTGTTGAGACAAGGACCTCATCACCCTTGAGCATTGCTCGATGCAGAGGAACCTGCCTGGGGAAATGTAGCGCAAGCCACAAAGGTTTTATGAACAAGGGTACCCAGGTGGAAGTCACATCGAGCCTGGGGTGATAGCCAACCTAGGGAGGCATAGAGGGAGCAATGATGGGTAGTAAGAGGGACAGGGAGAGAATAAAATGATTGATGCAGTTGTAGGTATTGTTTAGTGGGTGAGTTCCCTAGATGAGGTCTGAGAGATAACAGGAGAGCAGTACTCCAAGAGAGGGAGTATCGTACCTCGTCCGATCACCAGTCGTGCCTCAGGGGTAAGAAAGTGTTTCGGGTGGTAGCAAGCCCCAATCTGTCAGTGAACATTCTTGATCATTATTCCTATATGTTTACTGAATATAAAGGAAGGGTCCAATGTGACCCCAAGGTATTTATAACTCAAGACTTGGCATACTGTCAGGGGCCGAGATAGAGGGTGGAGTTGACCATTGGTGTGAGTATTTTGGAGAGCTTCTGGCTAGACCCGAATAGCGTGGTTTGGATTTTCTTTGTGTTAACCAATAGCCTGTTAACCAAAAAACAATTGTGTGTGATTGTGAAATCATGAGAGAGAGAGTGAGACAAGGAATGAAGACTGGTTGCTCCTGTACTAGATTAGATTATCCGCATATGTGATTTTCAGACAATCATGGTTAATATGTAGAAGGTTATTGATGAATAGGGAGTATAGGATAGGGCCCAGAATGGATCCCTGTGGGACCCTGCTGGTCACCTCTGGGGTAGATGAAAGTGCTTCACTGACACAGACTCTTTGTGACCTCCCTGAAAGGTAATGGCAAAGTCAGTTTGCAGTCCCCTCAGAGAAGCCAAAGGCATGAAGTTTCTGAATAAAGAGGTTGTGATCAATGAGATCAAAGGCTTTGGATAAGTTAAATGAATGTTGGAGTTGTTGGAGCCACATTTTAGTAGTATGCAGTTTCAGTTTTAAGAATGGATCTGTGTGCAGGCAGATGGATTTTAGTATTCTCTTGATCACAGTATCCAAAGGCAGAGTTTGCAAGCTGCTCCAGTGTCGATCCTGTAATTTTGAATTGTATTGCAGTTTACAGCACCCTGCAGTATATTTGTGTTGCTGGCTCCGAACAGTATGTGTTTGCTGTTTTGTAGAATGGTATTTTGAAAGTTTTGTACATTGTAATTTAGTGTGCATTACTTTTTTCTGTGCTTGATTGGAGAACCTTGCTGACATAGCTGGATGTTTGGCATCCTTCATTAGTAGTGTTCTTTTTTATGTTTTGGTGGACGTAATTCAGGTTTAATTTTATATTAGGTTGGTTCCTTGAGTTTTAGTTCTTGATGATTGTGTTTGCAGTATATGATTTTAGATTATTTTTTGTTTGAGCTGGGAGTTCTTGTATGGTAATTTTTGTCATGTGGTTGTCTGATTTTCATAATGACTTCTATTCAGACAGTACGCCGCTGCTCAATGCCATATAATTGGCTGTACAAGAATTAATATGAACATACAAACATATGAAGAATGCTAATAGATACAGGCCTGATGGTCTATCTAGTCTGCTCGAGTTTGCACCTAGCAGTCTGTTACACTGTATCTGCTCCCCCGTCTCCTATGTGCATATCCAATTTCATGCCCATACTAGCTATTATCCCTCCCCCCAGTGCCTCATTGGTAACCTTCCCCCTGACTTTGTCCCATCCCCTCTTAAAACTGCCCACCACCTTCAAGGCTATCACCTCCTCAGGCAGTGCATTCCACCCTGTCACCACTCTGTCCATGAAATAGTGCTTTCTCATTTCCCTTCTGAATCTACCACACTCTAACTTTAGATTCTGCCACCTAGTGTCCTCACTTCCCTTAATCTTAAAATTCCCTCTGTACCATCTTTATTTATGCCTTTCATATATCTTAAGGTTTTTATCATGCCCCCTCTATCCTTTCATTCCTCCAGGGAGTACATGCTGAGTTTCCTCAGTCTCTCCTCATAGAGTTTGTTCTTCATACAGAGGATTATCCTGGTTGCTGTGTTGGATCCACTCCAGCAATTTAACATCTTTCTTTAAATAGGGGTGTCTGAACTGTGCACAGTATTTCAGGTGTAACCTCATCAATGACCTGTATTAATAAAAAAATACATACTATAGCTTGAAATCAGTTATGGGGTTTTGTGGGGAAAGTTTGTAAGGATTTTCCCAGCATTTTAACTAAACTATAAGGATTTTACCTCCTAGAATTTAACTGAACCTGAAGTCCATCATTTCCGCAAACCTTCATTTAAAAATCATTTAAATATCATGGGTAAATTAAATGTATTTGTAAAACACTGCACTGAGCTTGATCACCCATGACTTTAATATCTGCCTCTCTTGCCACAGCCACAAAACAAGGCCATAGGCTGGGTATGAAAAGATGTAAGAAATTGTACAAGCTGGTTTGCATCAGTGCCTATGTGGGATGTCTAGGGCTGCACAAGTAATGAATATTAATTACTGAGTATCATGAATAATTGCTTATTGAGTACTCAGATTCCAAATACTGAATCTACAGAATAATAGGTGGGCAACTATTTGTGCAATAATTCTGTGTTTCCATCAAGGGGTTCTGATGACATCAATCAATCATTCAGTATTTTTGTTTGAAAATATTAGTCTCTGCAAATAAATACAACAAAAAATCAACAGCAGAAATGTTGTTACAATATTCACAATTTCAATAAACCAGTTTAAATAACAGGAACAGTCAGATCATCTTGATGATCAACTTGTTGAGCTTGGTCAATAGTTCTATTTTTAACTTTTTGTACTATGAAAGGTAAAGGTTTCATCACAGGAAAGTAAAATAGATACCCAAAGTCCAGTTTGTATAGCATATTTTCTTAACTTTTAGTCCATGTCTTGTATTGTACAGCTTCCTTTTCTAGTAATCTTTTTGCTCAATAATACTAGTCAGACTGTGCTGTCGAGGGATCCAAAATAGAACATATCATCCTCTCTTCAATACAGTTATACATTTAGTGTTGGCCTAATTTAGCTCTCCCAAGGCATTCAGGATACAGCTTGGTAACTAGTACATTTTTATAGATAGCATCCATTATTTTGTCTAATGGATTAATGCGCCCCAACCCTCAGAACTTTTGCTCTTTATGTGGTGTTAATAACTTGCAGTACTGTAACACACTTACCACCATATATACCTAGGTAGTCATATGATTTCAGTTTGAAGTGGGGAACCATTCAGATACCAATTTTGAGAGTTAGGTTGGTTGTTTCCTGCCACAACAATATGAGACTGGATTACTTTATATTGATTTCTAACTTTAAATTTGTACAATGATCAGCAGAGTTATCCAGTTTCCTTTAACAGCCTTATTTATTTTATTTATTTGATAATTGGGATACAGTCTTTGAGTATACACTCTTTTACAAAGGTTCCATGTTAGGATGCAAAACAGCAGAGACATAACAATAACTTGACAGTTTACACAAAACGTAAGATTGCTATATAATACAGAATATACTGTAAATTATACATTTGAGTGACCTAGACAACTGAAATTAAACAGCGGGAGGAGGAGAGTCCCCATTAGCAACATATGACATAGCTGCCCCAGGGGGGCCTGCCAAGGTATAGTATTGGAAAAGGTAGGGGAAAGAAAGGGAGAAGTGTGAATGAGGTTTCCCAATTAACAATGTGTGGCATTGCTGCCCCAGGGGGGCCTGTCAAGGTAGAGTATCAGAAAGGGTAGGAGAAAGAAAGGGGGGAGAGTGCAAACAAGGGGTAGATTACAGAGAGAGAGAGAGAGAGGAGGAGGAGAGAGACAGAGAGAGAGAAAAGGGATTGGGAGAAGGAGACTATTTAGAGGAAGAGTGGGTGGAAAGGAGAGGTGTTGGGAGTATGGAGGGAAGAGAGTTGGAGAGAGCTAGAGAGGAGGGGAGGGGTGGCAAGGGATGGCCTGTGGGTGTCCAGGGTAGGTAAAATAGGAGGAAAGCTCAGACAGATGAGGGTGGTATCCTGGTTGAGGATATGGACTCAGGTAAGGGAGTCAGAGGTGTTTAAGAGCGGGTATCCAGGTTGAAGATATGGATTCAGGTAAGGCAGTCACAGGTATTTGAGTTTAGCAGGTATTGCTTCAGTTCCCTTTTAAAGGACCAAACATTTGTTGTATTAAGAGCTGCAGCAGGGATCTCATTTAGCCATTGTGGAGCTTGGTACATCAAGGATCTTTGTCCTAGGGAAGTTCTATGAAATAGGACATCAAGCTGTGTTGTCACTGTTCTTCGTGTGTGTTATATTTGGAGCTTGCTTCCTTTACCAGGTCTGCAAGGCAGGTAGGGGTTAGGAAGAGCATTGCCTTTCTCCCTAGCAGGCAAGTTTGGTATTTGATTCTGGATTGAAGCGGTAGTATGTGGGCCAGACCATACAGGGTCAAGTGTGCGTGAAGTGGTCAGCATTTAGCAATAGTCTGCAAGCCTTGTTAAGAGCAGTGGAAACCCTTTTGAGGGCTGTATCAGTGGCAGCACCATAAACCACCAGCCTGTAGTTGACCAGGGAGAGGACAAAGCTGGAGACTGAGAGCTGGAGGGCTTCAGCAGTTAGGCTTTTCTTGTGCATAAACAGTGTTTAGTTTAATTTAGTTTTAATTTAGTGTTCACAGCTTTCACCACCATGTCAATGTGCTGAACATATGAGAGGGTATCATCCACAATGACACCCAGGTACTTGAAGGAGTGAACCTTTTCCAGTGGGGCAGTCAGGTGATTTGTGATTGTTAGTTCTGGGCATCTCCTTTTTAGTTGGGGGCTAGAGAGGAGCATAGTCTTATTTTTTTTGTAGTTTAGTAGCAACCTTTGGGAATAGAACCAGGTCTTCAGTTGCTAGAAGGATGATTGTAGCTCAACCTGTAGGTGCTCTATGTGAGAGTGACAGCTAAGTAGGATGACATCATCGATGTATTGAATGACTTTGCTAGTGCACGCATCGGGTAGGCCATTCAGGAGCATGCTGAAGAGCAGTGGACCCAGGTTGGACCCGTGAGGCACCCCTAGCAAGACCTCCTTGGATGCAGATATGGAGTGACCTATCTTGACCCTTTGAGATGGGGAGGTTAGGTAGTCCTGGAACCATAGAACAACATTTGGGGAAACACCAAAGGCATGCAGTTGAGACAAGAGAAGTGGGTGGTAGACTGTGTTGAATGCCTTTGTTAGGTCAATGAAGATGGACCCAACCAGCTTTCCCTCATCCAATGCCTTATGGACATACTCAGTGAAATCCACCAGTGCAATGTCCGTGCTGTGGAATTTCCTAAAGCCGTGCTGCTGGGGACATTGCAGCTGGTATTCATGAATATAGTCAGTAAACTGGTCTGCCACAATCTTTTCCAGTGCTTTAATGAGAGGGGGAGAGGATAGAGATGGGCCTGTAGTTTGTGGTCAGTGACCTATTGCCTCCCTTATGCACCAGGGTCACCACTGCTTGTTTCCAAGGAGAAGGGAATTTGGCAAGCTGGAGGGATTTATTGAAAATCATAGTGATGGGAGCAATGACTTTGTTGATTGCCAGTGCCAGCGGTTTCATGTCAATGTTGTCAGACCCCATTCTGATTTCCCCCCAGGACCTTTTTAACATAGCCCAGTGCTTCTTTGACAGTGACTCTCTTGAAGTAAAATTGTGGGTGCGAGTTGCTGTCCGGTGGGTGCCTGTTATCAGCTTTTATAGGCTTGAGGTATTCAGCTGGTAGAACAGAGCTAAGATCTGTGAAGGTGGAGTTGAACTCTTCGGCAATGGTGTGGGGGTCCATGATATTTGTGCCATTAATGTTTAGCAGTGATGGCTGTGTTTTGTCATCCTTCCCTGAGAGTGCCTTTATATTGTCCCCAAACTGCCTCCCATCACCCCAGGTTCTTTCCAATTGATCCTTGTAGAAATTAGCCTTAGCATTCCTGATTGATGTGTGCATTTGTTTCTGACTGCCCTGTATCTTTGAATGTCACTGGGCTTACTGGAGGCCCTGGCTTGATACCAAAGGTTGTCCCTTGCCCTCATGTTATCTAGAAGGTCACTAGTAATCCACCCATTGTTATGGCCGTGTGTTTTTCTTTTTTTGAACAGAGCAAATCTGTCACACACACTATTAAAGTTATCAATAAGTACTGGAGTGTTATGTCAAGGTCATGCAGTTCCTTAAGGGAGGACCAATCAATCTGAGAAAGTGCCTCCTTGGAAGCTGAGAGCTGCCCTTTCCTGAGAATTCTGCTGTTCTCAAAGACAGGAGGTGCTTCCTTTGGATTTATTGGACCACAAGTAGGTGATAGGGGAGTGATCGTTTAACAAATTCGGTAGTACCAAGACATCAGTAATCCTGTCCAGTGAGCTTGCAAGGAGCCAGTCCAGGAGCGTGTGTTTATTGGTGTTATGGTTCATTCTAGTAGGCGCCATGACTAATTGCATGAGGAGGGAACTGGCTATGGTATCCTTCTGGTTGGTTGATTCATTACTGAACCAATTGATGTTGAAGTCCCCAGTCACAATGAGCTCACAGTTGTTGTTAATACCAGTTAAGGACCCTAGTAATTTAGTTAGACCATCTTTGGCCATTTTTGGTGGGAGATAGATGCATGCAAGGACCAGAGATTTTTTATGTTCACCAAAAATGATTCTAACTGCAAGAAGCTCATGGTCAAAGCTGCAGGTTGTGATGGGGAGCACAACACCTTGTAGGGTGTTCTGTAAATAAATGAGACAGCCGCCACCTCTTTTCCTATCACATCTAAAATTATTGTAACCTGGGAGCACTATCTCATTATCCCTGACCAGGGTGGACAGCCAGGTCTCAGTCAACAAAGTATATCAGGGTTATGTAGGGTGGCCCACTCCTGCAGTTGAGGCATCTTTGGAATTAGGCTGCAGATATTCATTGTAGCAAGTTTCAAGCCATTTCTCTTTGGCCTGGTATACCCTTGCCAGCTCATGGGGTTAGGTTGCATTCTTGATGTAGTAATATTAAACCATGCAGATAGTTATGTTCGGAGATATGTAATATAGTAATCTTGTCCAAGGTACAAGGAGTCAAATGATGAAAAATAATCAGATCCACAGGAAATGGTGAACTACTGGGGACCAGTAAACTGTTGTCACTGTAGATCAAAGACCCAGAATGTGTTAAATTTCTGAAGGTGATGAACATTGGCCTGGGGCATATGCAGGATGTAAAACTCCCTTGTTAGTGTCTTCCCTTTGTTCTCCAAAATGGTTGTGAATAGACCTCAAAGACAGGCACAGATCCTTTAAGGAACAAGTCAGATGGAAATGTGGATTCAATGCAGCACTCAAGAACTCAGAGCTTGTATAACAGATTTACTGACCTTACTTTTGCTTTTGATGGCTTCCAAAAAGTTGATTTATGATGAGAATGCTAATCTCTGGTGGTGATGTTTTACAGTTTCTTAGTCCAGGAAACATTCATAGATGTCATGTCCAAGAATGGTCCAGTTTCTCCAAGCAGAAAACACATGAAAATCCACAAAAACTAAACTGCTGACAGAGACAAACACAGACAGCCAGCCACACGTTGGTCTCCTCCTTCTCCGTTATTGAACAGTATACAGAAGGACAAGATTGTCTGCATACACTAGGCAACTAATGTCAGCACTGAGGAATGTAGGGTTGTGAAATTATGTGTTGTTCATTATCAGCAGACTTTGATTTATTTAAATGCTAAACAATATAGTGGCTTGAAGACAGCCTTGATTAACTCCTATATCAGCATTAAATTTGGATAAAATATAACCATGGGCAGAACAACATACACATGCCCAAATGTTAGCATGTATATGAATAATAATTGATAATAACTCAGAAGGGATGTCAATATTCTCCATTTCCTGCAACAGAATTATATGATCTTTATCTAAGGCTTTGGAGAAGTCATAAAAGTCTAGTACTGTACAGTATTTTATTTTTGTGTACTTTTCCATAAGATGTTGAAGAATCATACAGCTGTCCAGCATAAACCTTCTTGCCCAAAATCCAAATTGGTTATGTGATATGATATTATGTTTATCTAACTAATCTTGAAGATTATTAAGGATGATTTTTGAAAAGATCTTTTGAAGATGGTCTAATAGATGAATAGGACTTTCTATCATTAGATCTTGTCTTGAAACTTTATTTTTGTAGATCAGAATGATGGTATTTCTTAACCATGAAATAGGGACAAAATTAAGTCTTAAAATGGTATTGAAAACAGTGTACCAATACTGGAGACCACCAAGCTGTTTCCACCTTAAGGCCAAATAAAAGAAATGCCAAGTGTATGCCTATTATAAAATAAAGACAAATATTTTATTTTTTATTTATTTTAAAATTTGGTAACTGGGAAAGGCACACAGAGACAAAGCTTGTTTCCAGGTGTGATCTGGGGAAAGGGGAAAATTGGAACAAAACAGTGGCAGTTACAATGAAATGAATCAGCATCAGCAGTTTTAAAGTGCAAAAATACAGTAGAGGCATGAACAATAGTGGAATGAATGTCCAGGGGTATAAAGGTAGCATTGCTATAAATAGCACCAAGTAGAGATTTACAAAAGGTGCATGGGGGGGTAAGATTAGGAGGGTTAAGTTAGCGAGGAAGGCCTTCAGATGAGGGAGCAGGGGAGAGGGGAGTGTGAGCGTGAGAGATCAAATAGATAAAGGGCGGAGCAGCAGTGGGGAGAGAGGAGGGGTAGGGAAGCATGGGGGAGAGAGAGAAGGTGGAGAGGGTTCATTGGTTAGAGGGGAGAGGCAAGAGCAAGTAGGGGCAGGTTGGCTTTAGTAAATGTTTTAGGGATAGTAGGGATGGTGCACAGTGAAGAAGAGGTGGGAGCTGGTTCCATAAGAAGGGGAGACAATAAGAGAAGGCTGCTAGACCGGCACTAGAGAGAGGGTGGGGAAATTGAGGAGGAACAGGAGTCTCTGGAATGAAGGGGCTAGAAGGAGGCAGCAGAGGAGGATAGTAGAGAGGATAGGTGGGGGGAAGGGAGGCAAACCAGTATTTTCTAGTGAAGGAGCAGTGGGAAAGATGGTGTGAGGGTAAGGGGCAATAGTGAGAGTGGAATAAGGGGAGCAGTGATCTGTGTGGGGAGGAGAGTTAGTAGCAAAATGATAGAAGGCATTACAAAGGGTGTCCAGCCTAGTGAGGGTGGAGGGAGGGACTGTGCTGTAGACTACATCAGCTTAGTCAAAAATTGGAAGGATAATTTTGACAAGCCGGTCCTTGCATATATCAGCCAGGAGACAGTCCTTGTTTTGGTAGAGAATGCCTAGTTTGGAGTGGAGTTTTGAGTGTATAGCATCGACGTGTGCTGAGAAGTTTAGGTTGCTATCAAGCCACACACCGAGTTATCTATAAGTCTGGGCAACCTCCAGTTGGATGCCATTGAGAGTGGAGAACATGGGGAGAGGTGACAGCCTTGCTAACATTTGACTGGAGCCAAAGGTCATTGACACTGTCTTATTGGTATTTACTTTGAGCTGGTTGACATGAAACCAGTGTAATACATTATGGAAGTCTCATTGAAGCTAGGATGCTACAGTGGCTGTGGAGGGGCCAGATGCATAAATGACAGTATTGTCAGCATACATATGACAATGGGAGGAGACACAGATGGAAGGGGAGGTCATTGAAAAAAATTGAGAATAGTATGGGGCCTAGGATAGAGCCCTGGGGGACACCTGCAAGAATGGGGAGGGGTAGATAAGACACCACTCACCTGCATAGATTGTTGGCAGTCGGTCAGATAGGAGTGGAACAATGAACTGCTGAAGAGGAGAGACTGACTGATGCCAGCTTGTTTAAGAGGAGGGGGTGGGAAATTGAATTGAAAGTCTTAACAAGATCAATAATGACAACCGCTGTGATGAGACCCTTGTCCATCCCTGTAACAAGTCAGTAATGCGGAGAAGGGAGGTGATTGTGGAGAGTTTTTTTCTGAAACTGGACTGGAAGAGGGATAGGAAAGAGGAATCAAGGAAAATGACTAATCTGGAGTGGACTATTGACTACTGCAGTTTGGCAAGGGAGGGTAGGAGAGAGAGAGAGATAGGCCAGTAGTTTTTGGGGGATGATGGGTCGCCCCTTTGTAGAGAGGTAGTACCTTAGTGGTTTTTCAGGCAAGGGGGACGATGCAAAGAGAGAAAGAGAAGTTTAGAAGGTAGGTGAGTGGGAGGAGAATGGCGGGGGTAGATATGTGGATGAGTTTGGGGTCTAAGCCATCAGGGCTGTATTTAGAGGGCTTGAGAGATTTGAGGGCAGGAAAGACTTTCTGAGGGGAGATGAGAGGGAAGTGGAAACCAGCAGAGGAGGAGGGTTGGGGCGAGGGGGGAGTGGTTGATGATTGGGAGGGAGCAGCCTAAGTTGTGAAGTATTTTTCTGAAGAGGGAGGTGACAGCAAGGTGATCAGATACCAGTGAACCATCAGCTTGGAGAGAGGAGGGCTGATTGTGGTGCTGGGTCAAAGAGGGAGTGGACTATTTTCCAGAAGCTGGAGGAGAAGCTTAGGTTGGATTGAAGGTTAGATTTGAAGTAATGGGCCTTGGCTGCACAGATAGCCTTGGTGCAGGAGTTTCTGAAGGACTAGTAGTGCTGGTGGTAGGAGTCAGAGTGGGGGCCTTAAAGCGGGTCCAAGCCTGGTCCCTGATTTTGCAGGACTGAAGGAGGTCAGGTGTAATCCAGGGGTGATGGGGTATTTAACTCTGGTACTTTTGAGGGGGGGGCATGCATGTTCCAGGAGTAAGTGAGGATGGCAGTGAAGTGTGATAGGGATCAGTCAATATCCTGGGCAGAGTAGACCAAAGACCAGTCTGTAAAGGCTAGATCACCCAAGAGAGCATCAGAGTTGAGAAACCATAGGGGTTGGTGCCAAATGTACTTTGGGGAGGATTTTGGGAGGTGAGTTTTCAAGACACAGTAAACAAGACTGTGATCACTGAATACATTAGGGAGAACACCAGCAGATGAGACACAATGGGGGTGACAGTATAGTACTGTTAATGTGCTGGTTCAGGTTGCCCCATGCTCCTACATTCCTATATAAAATCTTGGGTCATCCTAAATCATGGCCACATTAGTCTATCTATATTTAGTATAGGATGCACTTCACTAAAAAATAACACTTGTGTAGCAAAAAAGCTCCTTTATTTCATATTTTTCCACACTGAAAAAGTCTGGGCAACAGTTTTGTGGCCAAACACCACTTCATCAGGCCCCAATCTGCAGTGTTGATCTCTTTTTGTTTTAAATAACTAATTTCTATCTCAGAGTAAACATCTTTTGTAAACATCTCTTGTTACATTTTCAGTATTTCATCCACAAAGTAATTCCTCTGAACACTTTATTCTTCTCTGACCACCCTTGTGTGGCTTCTTACACCTTTAAAATGCCACTCTTTCATGGATCCTCTGGGTAGTCTCTCCTGTTTTGTAATTTATCTTCTCCTCACTCTATTACTATGTGTACAGACACTTCAATGTTAGCAACTCACTCGTCATTTCAACAATGTTCCTGGGGTCCAGCCTACCTCCTGGTTGCAGAAGAGGTGACAGCATAGCACCCAGTCAATGAGGGGGTGGTTAGAGGAGTAGGGGTTTAAGCTGGTGGGTTCAAAGATTAGCTGTAAGAGGTTCAAAGATTCCATGGATTGCTGGATATGCTTTGAGCCTGGGGAGAGCCAATTCAGGTTAAAGTCATCAAGAAAGATGAGTTCACCTGAGGCAGAGTGGGAAACAAGTGTGGAGAGGGAGTTAATGAGAGAGGAGGGAGGAATCTTTGGGGAAGGCATACAGGACACCAACAAAGATTGGGAGGGTGGAGGGGAGAGAGAGAGAGTTTGAGGAGCAAGAGCTTCTGAGAGGAGGGGATGGCCTTTTTGAAGGTGATAGAGTAGGAAATGTTATGGTGAGTGTAAATGGCAACACCTCCATCATGTTTATCTCTGTCCTGGCAGAAAAGGTGAAAATCAGGGAGGGTGAGGTGCAAGTCTGGGACTGTAGAGGAGAGCCAGGTTTCAGATATACAGAGAATATCTGGAGAGTGTTGCAAGGACCATACCTTAAGGAAGTCTAACTTTGGGAGGAGGCTTTGTATGTTGAAATGGTAGAAACTAAGACCTTTGGGCACAGGGGAAGGTGAGGAGGTGTCAGGATTTGGTTCCACATCTCCTGCCAGGAGCAGTAGAAAGAAGAGGAGGGCTAGAAAACATGGGGATGTAGACTTTTGTGGCCTGGGGGGAGAGGGCAAGAGGGCAGTGGTGAAATGAGCAGAGGGAACGGTGGAGGACTTTGAGATGAGAGGAGGGGGTAGGAAAGAGGCTGGAGTGGATGGGGAGAGTGAGAGAATAGGGAAATAGGGCAGCAAGAAGGGAGGGAGGAGACAGGTGGGGTGAGGGGAGGGAGGAGGGAGGATGGGTGGAGGACAATGGGGATATGAGGGGGTTGAGTAAAGGAAATGGGGTAGTGGGCAGGGGGAGGTAGATGAGGGAAATGGGTAGCCAGAGGAGCTTGTTTGGGGAAGAGGCAGGGGGTGGGAGAGGGATGAGAGCAAGAGAAGAAGAGGAGAAGTGGTCAGAGAAAGAGCATGAGGAGTATGCAGAGCAGAGAGGGATAGAAGGAAGCAGGGGGGCAGAAGGGTGACAAGTATCAAAACAGAGGTGCCATAAAATTTGCAAGCACGGAGCTTTTTAAAGAGTATCATCCTATACTGAGAGCCTGACATAGAGGCATTACTAAAAGGGGCATATCAGTCCTGAAGATGAAAGATCAGAGTGCATTAGGACCATGAAACATTGATCAGTATTATTTGATATGACATGTATGGGTTTTGATACCATGTTGAGTATGTTAAAAAGAAACCTAAAATAAGATGCTGATGAGTGGGTTATAGAGCTGGGTGAAATTAGTGAAGTCCGAATTTGTGGAATTTTAACAAAATTCCATGAAATTTCGGGAAACTTTGGGAAATTTTTTGGAATTATCCAAAATTCTTTAATTGATGACAGCTTGGTCAGTGTTACAGATAGAGGTCTGACATTTGACATGCACATTGGTAGGCATGGTCCCTAATAGCTTGGTAAGTGTCATAACATTTGGATGAAGGGTGGAGAAGTTCAAGGGGGCTCAACGTCTGACAATTTATTATTCATGTAAAAATGTCTGAAAATATTTCTGTACTTACAACTTAGCTACCTTTGGAGGTAGATAATTGAAAATGTAGATGCATGCTTTCTTTGAAGAGTTATAGAAACTGCTAAATAGAGAAGTAAAGGTTATGTAAATTGTAAGTTTTAGCCAAGTCCTGCCTCCCGACATGACTTCCTGGGCTCACTTCCAAACCTGGGTCATCAGCATGATGCTCTGATTCTGGGTCATGGGAGTAGTCTTAAAGTTTAATATTTATGGTCAGTGAACCTAAAGACATTTGGTGACATTCCATTCTATAGTTTTAACCTGATAGGGGCTTACAATTCTGCAGTTTACATAATTGCAAAATGTAATTTTAAAATGCCCAAATGTTTGGAGGCTTATAATTCTGTCACATTTAAAGATAGAAATCTGAAACTTGGTACACATACCATATGTATGGGCCTTGGTAAAGTAACCTTACCAAATTTGGTGAAATGTGGACAGACAGTTTTAGTTTACTTTGTTGTTTACAGTCATTTTACAATTTCTGAAAGCTAGGAGACTTATAAAGATAAAGAACTTGACACTCCTCTGTATGGGCATTGGCAAAGCTAGCATACCAAATTTGTTGCAGTTTAGACAAATACTTTTTAAATTAGAGGGGAATAACTGAAATCACAGTTTTGGTGAAATTTCACAAAATTTTCACAGAAATCTTGTGAAATTTCATGGAAGTGAAATCAGCATTTTGTGTGAATTCCACTAGCAGAAAAAAAATTGGCCAATCTCTAGTGGATTGTTTTCTCCATTGAGTTTAGGATTTCTATTAGATGTCAATTTATAGGTTCTGAAAGTATCTATTATTCCCTATAGTGACAAATTATGCAAAGGTGGATCCTCCATGCAGATTAATTCTGAATCCTGAATTTAGATTAATGGGATATTATTGCTATCAGACCTCTCTGATGACATCATAGACTTTGAGAGTGAAGCTTGAGAGGTCTCTAATGTTATCAGAACCCAGAGATGGAAATGTGGTTGCCATTCATTATTTTACGTAGGGTATGGTTTAAAAATAAATAATAGTGTCTCCCACAAGAGAAGCAGGCTGCTATTTTTTTCATTATTTTAAATAGTTCTATTTCTTTTGTAAGTAATCATAAACATACTTACTTGTTAAAAAGATTGAGCTCCAAACGACAACTGGCATCCTGTTTGTAAGCACTTTCATTTCAACAGCACTAACTGAAACGGAAGTGCTTACATATAGGATTGTGTGTTGTTGCTTGGTGCTCAATCTTTTTAATAAGTAATTATTTTTATGATTTCTTGCATTAGAAACAGTATGATCCATGGCACTTTTGGCATTTTAGCAACTGGGCAAGTGGTGGATTTTTATTTTCTAAAACAATAGAAAAAAAGGAAGATTTTGTGTTCTGAGATAGGCTCTGTGTGCGTGGCTAGGGAAAACTGCATGAACAAAGGAATGTCAGAGGACAAAATGGCAGATGACATGAGCTGGCAATTAACTTAACAGCTGTATCACAACAGTGTGAACTGTTGTACCATGACATTTGAACTGTGTACAAAAGCTTTTCAGTCAGTATAGATTTCCATACACAACAAGGGCTAAACATACAGTATACTGTACTACTGCCTATGTCCATTATTCATAACATTTCTATTCAGGAAAAATAAAAAAAAAGTTGCAAAACTCTAAATAAAAACATCTAGCCCTCCAGAGGACAGGGGATAGTGATATAGTTGCCTTTACTTTAACTCGGTGGTCTTCCACCTTACAGCTCTCCCCATCCTCTCTCAAAACATTAGAAAACATAACTGTTTAACTGGCACAGTGCCAACTTCTGTATATGTTTATGTAACATGCTCCCATTCTGACTCCCCCAGCCCCAAATTTACATGTGTATTTTATATAATTCTGTCTTCCTGATCAGAGATGAGTTTATAGGCGCAATCTGGGCTAAACACATGAAAACAAAAATAGTGTACACCTTCTCTCTGTGAAAATGACTGGGTTTTTGAGTGCATTCATTAAAGGGTGGGACTCAGTACTGCTTGCTCTGTCAGGTCTCACTAGGCTGCATTTGAAAGCAGCACACCACAAGAAATAGATACACACTTTACTTCACCATGCAGGTTTCCTTTATTTGTTCTGTTCCTCAGAGCTAAGGATGGTCACATGATTGAAATGTCAGCACGTGACACTGCTGCCAAAGATGGTGCTCTGGTGTCTATCAAGCTCTATCATAGTCTATAAGCTTGGGATGTGTCTAAATATTTGGGAATATGGTGAGTTGTTTTAACTAAAGGCTACCTTTGATGTTACTCATATGAAGGAAAGGAAACGTTCCCAATAAAGGAAACCTACATGGTGAAGTAAAGTTTGTGTCCACAATGCAGGCTTAGTCAGTGGTCCTGCTGTCTAGCCTGAATGCACAGCCTTTTGTCTTGTCGTTATCTAACTTAGTTGACAGCTGCAGTTCACCAGGGAGTACATGTCATTGGATGGCTGCTGTGTGCTTGATCTGTTGAAAAGGAGCATGACCGACTGACATTTTTTATGCCTGAAGTATTTTATGTGAGGTATGCCATCTTTATCTCATTTTTTGAGATGTACAGTATAAATTCTTTATTTCATTTTTGCGGGTTGCCTCCATGGCGGCTGTGTGTGTTTGTCTCCCTTTAGCTAAAATGCGCTTAAAAGAGAAATCTGTGTAGGGAAGTCTGCTCCTGCCCATTGAAGGGATGAGCAGAAAATGGATCTGAAGCTGAGTGGAACTGGAAACTGACTTGTGTTTTTTGAGGATCTGAATGTTTGGTGGGATTTTGAGGACCTGAGAGAATATCCCAGAGTCACGCTGTAGACCCAGAGATTTGGAGGTTCCAAGTGTCTACAAAAGAGTTATATGGACAGAGCCATAGAGAGATTTGAACTCAGTATAATGGAAGCTGTGTACCTACAAGTTAAAATGTAAAAAGAGTGCACTTAGTTTTCTTTTTTATTCTTGTTCTAAAACTTGTTGGGTGGTTTAGATTCTGGTTAAAGTGGTGATGTGATTACATAGTAGGCTGCTGTTTGGTGATTGTGACATGTTATTTTTTTCTTTCTTTTGCTTTTAACAATAAATCTTAGTGATTTTGTATAATTTATATATAATTTTAGTTTGTTTTACATTTTCTTGGGCTTGCTGAAACTATATGACCACCAATTTCCCTTCTTAATGGAGCCTGACTTTGAAAAACTCCCAGAAGGTGCTGCACTATTGAAGGGGAATGTCATAATCAGAGGTGTTCCATGTCTTGCAGGCCCTACATTTTATTGGAGTCTGATTAAGATTTCATTAACCTAAACTGCTAACTACAGAACATCCAGATGGCAAGATATCCTTTTTTGGGATATGTAGAGAGGTTGTGCAGGTTGTAGTCCCTGAAATAGTAAATCTCTTTTTTTGATCTATATTACTGGATTATATGCCCTTGTCTCCTGAGAAGCAGGCATTTAGCAGCATAGCTAGAGGAACAATATTAAATAGTCCCTCTCTTTTTTTCTGATATAAGTTTTTTTCTATATGGCATGGGCATTATTAAATATTTTAAAAGTTGCAATCACCATTTTATATTTTATAAAATATCTCCCTTACTATTTATTATCTTAGGGAGTATTTTTTTTCTGAGTTCGAGAGAATGTAATTTAAATCTTGGCAATCTGGTGATACAACAATACTTGAGGAGTAAGAGCTGCTGGCTTCATGCAATACTTATTTTCTTATCTACGAATTTTACCAAGAAAGGAGTTTATATTTATTTACAAAATCATTGTATACTGGCTTGTTTAGCACAAATTGTGCTAGGACTGGACATATTTAATGGAGTTAAACTAGTTTTTTGCTACTCCAGTAGGATAAGTCTTATTATTTTTGTTTAAGTGCTTTACTACAAGTAATAATTTTATTCATTGTTCATTCACGGTTAAGCTTGTTTTCTTAGTACATAGTGTGAATTTGTAGTAAGCTGAGATACAAAATCAGCAAAATCAGAGGATTTGTATTATAGCTAACATCCATTGAATACTGGTTGTATCAAGACAGGGTTTAGACTTAGGAAGTAATACTGAAGCTCCAGCAAAAATTAAGATGTGAAAAAACATAGTAAACAGTCCAGGGAGTAAAAAAAAAAATAAACAAATAAATAATGTTGAGTTGGAGAATCTGACTAAGATTACTCATCATTTAAAAATGCTCAGTAACCAGAAAACCCCCCCCACAGGATTCTCATGTTCAACCCCCTTCCAGATATTAGATGTTCATGAAGACATTTTAGTGAGAAATGAGAATACTACTGATATAAATGGTGAAGAAAGAATTGGATTAAGTGAGTCCTTGGTGTGTAGCCCTTTTCTTTCTTCACCTGAGGGCAATCTGTCTGAAAATATGAATGAGACCAAAAAAGATATTGAAAAGGTCCTAAATGAATTACGTTTTGTGAAATTACCTGATGAAGGTAATCTACAAACAAGAGTGGGATGATGACTGTTTCTCAGGAAAAAGTTACTGTGCCTAATATGAGGGGAAGAATAAATTAGAATGATGCAAGGATAATATTAATGTTATACAAGAGGGGTCTGGGGACAACTATCTCAGGGTTAAAAGGCTTACTTTATACAGGATCCTTAGGATATAGAATGAAGCAGGACAAACAAGCCGCACTCCCTGCGCTTTCAAGAAAATAAGTCAAAATAGATTGCCAAATGAAGCAGCAACAAAACTTTATTTTCAGAGAGACCCCAGTGAGTCACAAACCCTCGGCACTTCACAGTTCACGTTTCGTCAGGAAGAGGAGAGCAAGTGAGCATCACAAATTACATTTGAAGTGTGCAATTAAAGAAACAGTGTTAGTAACAGTGCATACCTGAACCTTATAAATCATGTTAATTCTAAATATAAATATTTAACATGACATCTTAGTAATAAATTGCCATATCTAATTTTACAGAACTGCTCAAATCAAAAACGCTCTTAGAATTGTCTAGATGTGACATTCAGACTATAAAGTAGGAACTTTGAAAAATAAATTGTGAACCTAGAAGGACACCCCTAGTGAATATGAAATGAACCTGTAATTAACCTTACATAAAAAAGTTAGTACATTTTTAATAAAGACAGTACCTAATTAAATAAGTCAATTTTAACCCCATAATTTTCAGAATATGTAATATATTATTAACATAAAAAAGGAAAAAAAGGTATCAAATGCATACTGATGCAATTATAAAGCATGTAAAAATGTTAAATAAAACAAACAACCCATTATTGCTAAAGATTAAACCTAACCTGGCAAAAACTAGTATCATCATTTACTTCCTTAGATCTTATTTAGGTTCAGAAAGTTTTTTAAATTCACATTAACAAGACAGCCACTATGAGACTATATAAAAGACAAGGGACAAATGGATGGGTTTGGGAAATACGACACCTGTTGGCCAGTATCATTTTACAAATAAGGTACAATACCTATGTGGCTACTGTTTAGACCCATATCAATATGGCCCTTAAGACTGAAAATCCATCCAGTTTCATGTTGCAATAGAATTCTTCATCTATTACCTCCTCTTGGGTTGGCCTGAACATGTTTCAGGCCAATAAAAGAGAGAGCACCCACTTTTCTATTGTGACATTCTGCAAAGTATAACCCTAAGGGTCTGTCTGGGTCAATGTTAATTTATTTATTTATTTTTTTTATTTATGACTTTGGTAACTGTGTAAGTTTGCTGATCCCAGGGACCATTTTCAGGCACTACCTGGGCCACCGTATAAATGGCATAAATTTACAACATCAAATGAAGATTGTAGACATAAAGACAAATAAAACATGATTACAAATAAATTACAGTTTACAATACCCAGGTAGCAAAGGTACACAAGAATACGGGGTTACTTGAGGGCAGAGTTTCACAGTGATACAAAGTTTGTGGTGACATGGATCCACTAAGCTTATATCTGAAACTAGTTGGGAAAAAATAGGAGATCAGAAAATAATTTCAGTGCTATCTACAGTGAGTGAACTACCCAGGGAAGCAATGGCACCTGGAGGTAGTCATGAGCCATTCTTTGTGGCGGGATTTGAAGTGACCGTGGGAGTCTTTGGAACGAAGCTCGGCAGATAGTTTATTCCATAGCATTGTGGCAGCTACAAACAGTGCTCTACTGCCCATATTTGTGGATACCCTAGGAACATATGGGGGGATACTCTGAGAGCGTAGGTGACAATGAACTGTATGAACCATGAGGATGGCAGTAAGGGGAGACTCCAGGCCAGTCCGGATGGCTGAGTTGACCAGGTTGCCAAGGGTGAGGGTGAAGCGGTCTTGCAGTGGGAGCCATCCTAGCATATTGTTGAGGACACAGTGGTGTGTGGAAAATGGGGCAAGCAGGGCAAAATGACACATGCTGTTGTAGGCAGAGGAGAGCTTGGACATCAGGATTGTAGATGTCCTAGCATATATGGGGGAGCAGTAGTCCAGAAATGGCTTGGATCTGAACAGTATGGATTTTGTTTTTTTCACATTAACCAGGAGGAGGTTTTCTGAAAACCAGTTGTGAGCCACAGCATAGCTATGTGTAAGAACAGAGGAGATAAGGTTGGGGGATTTGTCACTGTAGTGGAGTACAAGGCCATCAGCATAGAGGAGAGATTTGCATTTCAGGCTGTCCGAGGGGAAGGAGTTTATAAAGAAACAGAATAGAAGGGGGCCTGGGATGAGGCCCTGGGGCACACCTGTTGAGACAGGCAGGGTGGGGGACCTGGCAGGTCTGATACACACAAATTGAGTGCGACCGGAGAGGTAGCTCAGGAACCAATTTGTAACCTCAGGTGAGCAGCTGAGACAGCATAGTTTGTGGAGGAGGAGGGCATGATTGACCATGTCAAAAGCTTTAGAGAGGTCAATGAAGACCGCACCTGTGGTGTTTCCATGGTCCATGTTTGATAGTATGTGGTCAGTCAGTAGTGCAAGGGTGGTCATGGTGGAATGGTTCTTGTGGAAACTGTGTTGCTTGCTACGCAGAAGGTTGTGATTCACCATGTACTCAGCAAGCTGGTGATGGATGGCCTTCTCCAGTAGTTTACTAAGGTGAGTAAGGATGAGATGGGATGATAGTTGTCTCTGGATAGAGGACCACCTGCCTTGAAAATGGGAATGACCTTGGCAACCTTCCAGGGGATGGGCACGGAAGGGGTGGAGGAGAGGGTGATGTTAAAGATACAAGTGAGAGACTTTATGATGGCTGGTGAGACTAGCCTGAGGAATACTGGGGGGAGGCCATCAGCCCCAGGTGATCCATGGTTTGGGAGTCTTTTGAGGAGCTTAGTGGTGTCAGCAGTTGAGATGGCTCTGAAATAGAAAGGTGGTTTATGAGGATGTGTGGAAGACCCAGTGGTAGTCAGCAAAGGGTTTGAGAGGGGGGCCGAGTTATTAGGCTGGCTATTTGGGAGTTTACTGAAATACATACATAGGTCAGTGAACTTGTCATTGAAAGCCCTGGCTACATCCAGTGGGTTGGTGATGGTACCATCAGGGGAGTTTAGTTGCAGGGGTGTCTTGCTGGAGTGGGGGTTAAGAGGGAGTTTAGTAATTCCTCGAACATGCTCCTGCACGTGTTCCTTAAGAGGTCTTGTTGTACACCCCACATATACCTTTGGACAGGTACAAATAAGTGTGTAAACCACGTAAGGAGTAAAGCAATTAATAAATTCTCTGATATTGATCTTTTGATATGTAATGGGGTGTTCAAAAGCTTTAGTCTGGATACAATATTTGCAAATATTGCACTTACCACATCTATAGCAACCTATAGGACATGGGGGCATCCATGTAGGCCTCAATTCTGTTTTCTGTTTCACAAACAAACTATCTCTTAAGTTGGACCTACGACATAATGAAATCCATGGTGATGTCCCTATTTCATTAAAGAGGATGGAATCCCCTCTCAGGACATTCCAGTGTTTTCTAACAATGGATGAAACATTGTTAGATAGACGATTGTAAGTAATTACAAATGTAACCAGCTGTTCATTCTGATTAGATTTCTCCTTAACTGTTCTGGCCCTATTAAGAGCATCTTCTAAAATATCCAGATAATAACCTTTTCTAAAAAATGCATCTTAAGGTCCTGTGCATGTTCTTCAAAAGTTATTAGATCTGAACAGTTTCTTCTTAGCCTAGTAAACTGACCAAAGGGTATGGATTTTTTAAGATGTTGTGGGTGGGCACTGGAAACATGCAGGAGCATATTCACAGAGGCAGGTTTCCTATAAGTGGAACTTGAGATAGGCCATCCATCTATGTCTTGTAAATTAAGGTCAAGATAAGAAATGACATTAGGGTCTGTAAAGTATGATAATTTCAGACCTACATCATTAGAGTTCAAAAACTGTAAGAAACTGTCCACTGTTATTTCATTACCTTGCCAAATTAACAAGATATCATCTATATGTCGGCCCCACATAACAATGTAAACATTGTAGTTCTTTAAATTGGCTGTGAGACACCATCTGATATAGTACTGATGTCATATGTCAAAGTATAACAGAAAGCAGAGATATCATCAACTTCTGTGGACAGGTTCATAAGTAATGGAATATCCTCATCGAAGGGTAAAGTAGTATATGGATTGCCAAAACCCATTTATTGTTGTTTACAATTGAAATTTTTCAAATGAAGTTTCCTAAAGAATTTTTTAATATCAATATAAAGTTCAAAATGGTCCACATGAGGGTCAGGCATGAAAGAAAGGCCTTTATTAAGTAATTTTTCTTGTAAATTTGTAAGATGAAAGTCTGATAGATTTAAGACTTTGTGCTTCGGCTCCTCAGATTGTCTATCAATCTCTTGTTGGTATCTGTGCCTGTATTTTGTCCCCCTATGTTGCCCCTCCTTGGTTTGAATTTTTTTTTTGTGCTGTTGAGCCAGAGGTGGTTGAGATGCAGTAAGAGTATTGCCCAAAAAAGACTTAGGATATACCCAGCAAAGAGTTCAGGAGAGTATAAAAAGGGAAGTGCAATATTGTCCATTTTCAGGCAAGAAATGTTTAGAGGTTGTAAAGGACTCTTATACTGCAAATGTTCTATTGATGGCACAGTTGGTCATACTTAAAAATGAGGTCAGCTCACTGAGGGAAGATACCACAATAAATGGTGCCTGTCTTGATGGCGTTTTATAAAAACTGGATAAATTAGGAGTTAAAGATCAAGGCTGGACAAAAAGTGAGAGTATATTTCTAGAGGATGTTTTAGAAAGTGAGGGAATGATAGTGAAAGCTGGACAGAAGGATAGGGAGGGAAATGTATAAGGTTTGGACTTTAGTTCAGTAGTTTTTAAAGAAAAGATCAAGTTACCAAAAAAAAAAAAAAGAAAAATTTAAAGAAAATAAAAAAAAAAGAAAATTAAGGCTATTAAATCAGTTATAGAAATTGAATTGAGTGATGGAAATCAGGTTGTAATGGAAGTGGTATCAGAAGCTAATTCTTAACAGCCTGTGTACCAAAGTAAAATTGAACCAAAGGCATTTTATTCAGATGTGGTTAAGTTGCTCCCCAGCTCAAAAAATAATTTTCCCTGCATTACTACTCTATCCCAGTGTGCTAGATGGAATTGGAAAAACAATGTATAAATGGCAGGATAAAGAAGGTGCTCCTCTAAGGTTAAGAGATCTTTCAAAAGTGGATTATGAGGGTAGCACGACAACTCAGCAACTCCAATATCTATGTGTCAATTACCATGCATGGTAAAGCATGAAAGAGATGTGCGTGTGAAAGCAATGACAGCGCAGGGTTGGGAACACAAATGCAGCTTGCAAAAACTGCACAGGGTGAATTCGTCGATGAGGGAGTATTGCACCTGTGGTGGAATCAGCTCCGATCTTGGAGTTGATTATAATAATTTATGGGGGTTGCAGGGGCATAGCCCCCACAAGAAAATCACCAAAGAACAGTTGCAACTATTGTAGCTACTGTCCTGCTCCTTCTGTGTATAAGGAAACACAGAATGAGCAGGACAGAGAGCTGTACCAGTTAAGGCAAAAGGAAGCAGGGAAGGAAGTCAGAATAGCAAAGGCCCAAACTGAGGAAAAGATAGCCAACTCAGTTAAGAAGGGGGATAAAACCTTTTATAGGTACATCAGCAAGCATAGAAAGACAAAGGGAGGGATAGTGAGGCTGAATAGAATGAACAGTGGTGGGCAGAGGGGACAGTGAAAAGCAGGGATACTGAAAAGAATATTTCTGCTCAGTATTCACAAAGAGAGGGGAAGTGCCTAATCCAATTAACAGAAGCACTCTTGATGGGGGGTCGATCCCAGTCCTTTCACAGAAGAAAGGGTTCTGCAAGAACCCTAAAACTGAAGGTGGACAAAGCAATGGGCCTGATGGAATTCACCCCAGAATTCCAAAAGAATTAAGGGAGGAACTAGTGAAACCACTGGCTACTCTTTTTAATAAATCATGGGAGGATGGTGTGATACTGGGGACTGGAGGAAGGGATGTGATTCCCTTCACAAAAGTGGGACCAAGACAGAGGCAGGAAACTACAGACCTGTCAGTCTGACCTCTGTGGTAGAGGAAAGTGATGGAGTCACTTCTGAAGGAAAGAATAGTTGAGTACCTAGAGGCCAGTGGAGCACAGGACCCAAGGCAGCATGGGTTCACAGCGGGAAGGTCATGTCAGATGAATCTAATAGATTTCTTTGACTGGGTGACCAAAGTAGTAGACCAGGGAGGGGCTGTAGACATGGCCTACCTAGACTTTAGCAAGGCATTTGACACAGTCCCACACAAAAGATTAATAGTCAAATTAAGCAGCCTGGGAGTGGGTCCCAGGGTGGTAGCCTGGGCAAAACATTGGCTGCACAACAGGACACAGAAGGTAATTGTAAATGGAGTCCACTCTGAAGAAAGAGGGGTTACTAGTGGGGTACCGCAGGGTTCAGTATTGGGTCCAGTCCTTTTTAATGTCTTCATCAGTGACATTGCAGAAGGACTGAAAGGAAAGGTATGCCTTTTTGCAGATGACACAAAAGTCTTCAACAGGGTTGATACACAAGGAGGCGTGGAAAGGATGAAAAGGGACTTGGCAAGGTTGGAGAAATGGTCAGAAGTATGGCAGCATGGATTCAATGCAAAGAAGTGCAAAATAATGCACCTGGGAAACAAGAACCCAGGAGAAGAATACACAATGGGTGGGGAGGTAGTAACAACAACAAAAAAGGAAAGGGACCTGGGGGTAATCATATCAGATGACCTTAAGGTTAGCAAGCAATGTGAGAAGGCAGTAGGGAGGGCTGAGGGTATACTAGGATGTATAGGGAGAGGCAACAGCAGCAGAAAACAAAAAGTTGTTATCCCTCTGTACAGACAGTTGGTGAGATCCCATCTGGAGTACTGTGTCCAGTTCTGGAGACCCCATCTCCGCAAGGACATAGACAGGATAGAGGTAGTCCAGAGGAGGGCAACTAAAATGGTGCAGGGTCTGCAAGAGAAGCCGTATGAGGAGAGACTAGAGGAGCTTAATATGTATACCCTTGAGGAAAGAAGGGAGAGGGGGACATGATAGAAACTTTAAATACCTCAGTGGAATCAACAAAGTCCAAGAGGTAGCATCCTTCAGAAAAGAGACTTGCAAGAACAAGGGACACAATTTAAAGATAGAAGGAGGGCGGTTCAGGGGCAATGTGAGGAAGTATTATTTCACAGAGAGGGTAGTGGATGCATGGAACAGCCTTCCTGAGGAGGTTGTGGAGTCTAAAACTGTGGGAGAATTCAAGAATGCATGGGACAGACATAAGGCAATTCTTGTGGGGGTAGGAATAAATAGGCTGTTGGTTAACTAGGATCTGCAGCCTATCCTGTAGGTAGGGAAATGGGCAGACTAGATGGGCCAAGCGGTCCTTATCTGCCGTCAAAGTCTATGTTTCTATGTTTACTGCTGCTATGTTAAGAGACGTGTTCAAATCAGCTAGTGAATGCTGCTGAGTCATGCTGGCAGCATGACATGGAGGTTAGAGTTAACACCTCTGAGTGCATGTCGTACACCCAGTGGTCCTGGGTTCTAGTCCAGGAATGTGGTTTTTTTTTAGTGGTCTTCTGCGTTGCATCTGCCACCCTGTCCCCGAGTTGTGTCCCCCCCATTATGTTTTCACGTTTCAAGAAATATGTATGGTTATCTGTATATGTCATTGTTATTTGTTTTGTAATTATTTGGTAGTTGTATGTATGAGCTGCTGTTCCACATTAGGTGTGCTGATTTGTAATTGCAGCAATATTACTTTAGCTGTAGTTATTCAGCATGGAATTGTTTGTTATTTTTTCTGCTTTGTTTTGTACCATGCTGATATTGATTTCACTGAGTTGTCTTATCCAATTATGAGACACCAGATAATTAAAAGAGAAAGGTGCTGATGTTATTTAGGAGAGAAATCGACCTAGAAGTGGAGTCTGAGGATGTTTTGGATGTAATTCAACATCACAACTTGTATGTTAAAGATAACCTTTTGATTATTGTTATTATAAAACTCGCCCACTATATTTTGAAAGAGTTCTATGGTATTGGAAAAATTAGAGCTGGGTTGGGCAAGGCTGTTACCCTTTATAAACTGAAGAAATCAGATTCTGGTAGTGTGGTTAGAAAAGAATAGATAGTTGATATTTTAACAAACAACCCAAATCTTTGAAAATTTCAGGAGGTAAAAAGGATTGTTCCCTGGCTGAAGAAAACATTGTTTCCATTCTTGGAATAAGGCAAACAGGCTATGACCCAGGGTATGAATTAAAATCAATGACACATAGTCTATCTTAAAATTTCATGGGGATTGAACTTATGTATAATGATACATTGTTAAGATAGTGGAAATCATTGGGAAGGTTTACAATTTGATGTGATTCTTAGGACTAGAGTGTTGATGGACACAGTTCTAGAAATGGGATACAAATGATACTCTCTGATATTACATTAAAATGCATGAATAATTCTTAAGTCCAAAAATTAAGTATTGGAGCAAATGAAGATGGTGGTGCTAGGCTGTGAATGAGGCAGGGTGCAGACATTAAAAATTTGTTACGAGTCTAGAGGGAGCAAGAACTTGACAGATATACCAACAGGTAATAGGCATGCCCCTCTTGCTGTGAATGTTAAATGACTTCAATCTGATGTTACAATAAAAACTTTGGAACTTGACTTCCATAACTGCTTAATTTCAAGCACTGATACAGTAGTGGGTAGATTTTTATCCTGTCTTGGAATGTTTCTAGTCATTTAAACCAATTGGTGGACCAGGAAAATAGAGTTTTTATTGAATTATGACATTATAATCATACAGGAAACATGGCACTCATATAGAAACTGTATAGATCGGAATGACTTTAAGTCTTTAGACATCGCAGCTTAAAGGGATGCTTTGAGGGGAAGAAGGAGTGGTGGACTCACATTCTATGTTAGGGTGGATGAGTTGTTCAAAGCACCTAGGATTGTATATTCATCAGCTAATATTCTGATTATACATTTGATAGTGGGAAGTCACAGCTAATATTAGTAAATGTATACTTACATCCATGTAAATCTAAATTTCATGACCCAGATGTTTGGACACAATTTTCTGAAAAGCTATTATTTGCTTGGGAAGGAGCAGAATATTATAAAATATTCATAATTGGAGACTTTAATTCAAAATTAGGGAATAACGAGGAATGGATTTTGGGAGACATCTTCAATGAGGAAGTATGTTTCTCTAATATATCTGAGATAGTGAGTAAAGGTGATAAAACTAATATTAATGACGTGCACATGATGGAATTCTTGGGAAATAACTTTCAAGTTTATTTCAAGTTTATTGCAGGAAAACTCCATTGAGCAAGCTCATTCACAAGGAGGTCCTGGGACATGTACAAATAAAGAGACATTACATGGAACAGCAAGCAATAATTACAAATATGTAAAGGATGTACACATAGTTCATGAAAGATGTTGCATAGAGAAAAGCATCACTGTAAAAAGTGTACAGTAGAAGAACATCTGGTACATAGCATGCCAGCAACTACAAGGTAGGTTACATAAACGTATCATTGATAAATTCAATAAATACACATCATATAACAATCCTTGGCAGGAGAGACAGGGTAAGGAGGGTGGGCAAGGTTAGGGGGAAGATGATATCTAACTTATTAATAGTTATTAATAGAAGGCAGGATGAAGATTGTCTGGGAGTTTTACATATTTCTCAAATATAGGCTCTTCTGTAATTGACTATTTTTGTGTGTTTTCTGTCAGTCATTTGTAAGTATCTTTGGTCGAAAGTCATATCCAAAGTTGAGAGTGACCACTTCTCCTTGCAACTTTCTCGGTGTGCTGATAACATACCACTCAGGAAAGAAGAGACCCCACTCATAATGCTTAGTGATAAAAATTATTTGGAGTTGGAACCACATACGTATTGACTCTGAATTATTTGGGGAATTTAAAATTCAACTGAGAAACTAGTTTTTGTGGGTTTATCTCTAGCATATTTTTATAGCTTTTCATTAGTGCTATGAGTTCAGTAAAAAAGCATTGCTAAACAAATAAATGTTAATGCACATCATATTACGAAAATGTGGTTTAATGTAGATTGTAAAAAAAGGAAAGTGGAATTTGGAAAAGTACTCAGGCAAACAAGAAAGTATCCATCTTGGGAAAATAAGAAAATGTTTATAAAATGGGCAAAAAATTTCTTGTAATCTGATTGGCTAAATGCCTATAGCAACTGTATCCTTTCCAGCCCATAACTTGCCAACTAGCACTACATACCCCAAGGAAAGCCCCATAACATGAAGTATCACTGTCCCACCATTCCCCAGTCATAGCTCTCACAATGAAAAGTTGACCATGATCTGCAATGCTGAAGCCAACCACAAAACCCGAAGTCAGTCTTTAGCTGTCTGGTTCCTCACCAAAGTGCTTCAAACGGCTATGCTGAAATGCCAACATTTCTGAAATGCCAAAGTTTCAGGCAACAAAACTGTTATGATAAACAACATTAAAATGTTATAATTTACGTCTACTTTTCTTTTGCACAGAAGTTGTTTCTCCAGTCATCTCACTGTTTTGCCCTTACCATTTCTGTTATCTTCATTTGGTAGGGTGCCAGGTCCTCCCCCTCACCCTTCCTGCTAGAGTTCTTAAATTGTAATGTAGAGTGAGCAGGGTGAAACAGTAAAGAAAAATGAGAAACCCATTCGCTCATACTGCAGCCCCATAGGGAGACACTAGAAGCGCAAATTACAATGCGCTAACTAGGGAGACTGCAGAGAGACACGCTTGCTCACAGACAAGCCACCTGCTCACCTTAAAAACATGACCCACAGAACAGAAATGAAACAAAAACACTGTCAACACTTTGTATGTACGAGGATTCAGAAACACAAATCATCACCTCCTTGAATACGGCAGCCCCATAGATAGAAGCATTTACAATGGAGACTGCTGAATTCCACACTCACTCCCAGTCAGGCCCCTCCACCCAATCTCGCACTGTAAAACAAAAGAGAAAAAGTAAAAGCATTGCAAACACTTTGTTTGTGTGAGGATGGGGGAAGGGGGCAAGGGAACACATTATCGCCTCCTTGAAAATCTTTCTGAAATTAGACAGAGTTACTACACTTGTCCTGTTACAGGAATTACTTTCTTCAAAACTACAAAAAGTCAACATAAAATGAACAACAAATTATATTTTTCTTTTAAAACTGCAGTAACTTCTTCGTAATAAGACACTTCGAGGTATGGGTTATGGCCTGATAAGAGCACTTCTCAGGTGATAAGGGCACTCGGCACAAGTGCAAGTGCCTCATGCCTTATAACACACCTGGGGCATGCTTTTATCAGGCCATGACCCAAAACTCATTGTGTCTTTTTGCTGGTATAGAAAGGAATATGAGATATCTATCATTAAAGAAAAAGAAAAATACTCTAGGGAGCTGTGGCAGAAAATGTAAGACGCTGTTGTATATGGAGATGTGAAATCATTTTTGCATTTGGTTGTGAATGGTACTTTGAATTAGAGGAGTCAGGCTGAAACTTATATTGAGCCCCATACCTGGGTGACATTTTTTATCACTATTATTACTGTTATATTATGTAAAAGAAGCCAATTACAGTTGGAAGTTTGTGTTATATAAGGACGTTTCCCCTGATTTTGTATGGTTTTCTGAGACTGAAGTTATGAATGCTATTTTAACTGCTAAAAGTAACAAAGCCCCAGGGCCTGATAATATATCAGCAGAATTCTATGAACTGGACCGAGTGGTGGGGTGTTGTTTTAGCTTTTTTCTTCAGCAAATGTATTCAAAATGATTACACCTCTATGTCTCGGAAGGGAAACTATATTGTGCCCCTCCATCAGAAGTGAGATAAAGCTGAATCAGGTATGTACAGGCTGATAAGTCTGCTGGATATTCTGTCCAAATTGTATGCCAGAGTTTTGTTGGGAAGGTTACAAAATTGTATTGCAAGTACTTCACCCCTTTTTGAACTCCAAGCTGGCTTCAGAGAGGGGTGCAGCACAATGGATAATTGTTTTATTTTCATGCACCCTGTTGAAAAGACGATAAACTTAGGAAAATTAAATTATTTGTTATATTCATTGATTTTAGCTTGGCCTTTGACTAGAGATGTTATGAAGATTAAATCCACTGGCAGAGTTAAGGTGAATTTACCAAATTCTCCTCCACGAATAAATCTGAAAACATGTGCTATTTAACAGCAAATTTGCCTTTGGCAACTTTGCATGACAACTCCCATTGTAACTTCACTCTTGGGGCACACCAAAGTGAACTGTGGTCCAAATGAGTCAACTGGTAGCAAATGTCTGAAGGTCACATAGAAGAGCTTTTGCAGGTCACATGTCACATCTGTATACAGGAAGATTGCTTCACATTCAGTTTTGCAGTGTTAGTGTAGGAGATAGGAGCCTTACAAGCTTTCTGTGGAGAAAATTGTTGGATTCAGCAACAAATTACATTAGTTTAACAGCATTTTTCTTATCTGTTTTTTCATTCTTATTGAATTCTTAGTGTTCTTAGTAGTAACTGAGTTTTTGTTTCTTCTATGTTTTCCCTATTTTTTTTAGTTTTAAGATTTAGAGAGTTATATTATCTCTTTTTCATTTGTTTCTATCTTACATTCTTCTCTCGCTCCCTCTCCACCTCTCTGTTTTCATTCTCTTGCTAAGGATGGAGTTTAGGGGTCATGCATGGACTTGTGGTGGCACCATATACCTGCATCATCCAGGGCCTATTGGTCAGCGAGCAGCCCCCCATAACACCACAGCAGCCACCCCAAGTCCAGCAGCAGCAAGCCCCATTCCCTGCCCAGCTCCACAGCAACCCACAGTTCCTCCAGCCTTGTAACAACAGCCAGAACCATTGACCTCAGCTCTGCAGCAGCCCCTTCTTCTCCCCACTCCTCAGCAGCAGCCAGAAGCCCTGGCACCAGCTTTGCAGCAGCATGAGTTCCCCATGCACCCCTGTGGTACCACAACCAGCTGTCCCCTCTCCCCCAAACAGCCATGTTCATCCGCCTCATCGGACATCCACATCCAAGCAGCACTGGTCTTCCCTATTATGGGAGTTTTTCACACCGGACTCCCAGGACAACAGTGTTTCCCAGTGTACCATTTGTGACACACATGTCAGTTGGGGAAAAGGGGACCCACCTAGGCACCGGTGGGCAGTGTACACATTCAAACATCTGCTACCTGGTGGAGTTAAAGGCAAGCTAGTGTAAGGTGGCTTGTGATGGTGGTAGTGCACCATCTGTTGGATCTAGTGGGGACCAGCTGACCACAAGGGAGTACATAGTCCATCACTGCCATTCTTGGCATGGTGATGCCATGGGACTGGACCAGGAACTCCAGCACCAGCCCCCACACAACCGCAAGACATTACAGAAGAGATTTCTCACCTGCAGGAGGAAATGTAGGACCCCTGCCAGTGTGTTTGTTCTATTGAACAAAATATGGTCAAAGAACTGGAGAACCAACAGCTCCTTCTCTAGGAAATGTGGGAAGCTCCATTGTGGTGGTGAAGGTGCTGCTCTGTCCGGCAGTGGAGCACCATGAGATCCACTTGATTTGAAATTCTGACTGCATCTTTCCTTTTTTAGTGCTTCCTCATTCCTCCCTGTTTTACACCCCTTCCTTTTCTCTAGGTGACATATTCTTCTTTCTGTCTCATCTTAGTCTTTCTTCCCCCCTTTGTTAAATCCCCCTTAAAAACAAAAGAAAAATAAAAAAAATGCAAAATACAAATAACAATTTAAACTGGTTTCCTCTCTTTCACTTTACTGTTTTGTTCCATTGTTTCTCACCTTTATTTCTGTCTGAGCTCTCTCTCCTTAAAACACACACATGAAAATATTCTAATTTCTATCTATATTTTCTTTAATTGCACTGTTTATGTGGCATATCATTCTTTTCTTTCTCACTACTTCATTGTTGAAAAGCAATTTTCTCCTGAACAAGAAATGATTAAATGGTGGTAGCTACTGCTGCATTGTTCAGGTCTCCTTTTCAAACAATATTTGTAGATCACAGTGAGTTGACACAAGTGCTCACACACATTATATACATTTGTCACTTCTTGAATTTTTTCCCAAACAAGAAATTATGACATGGTGGTAATGCAGTATGCTGCCACAGCTACAAACATGGTACAGCCCAACCATGGTTCTTGTAACATACTTTAGGGAAAATTATGAAAAAAAAACAAGGATACATAAAATTCTCTTCTCTCAGAATTGTCCTCAGCTACCAGAATAAATACTTCAGGCTTCTGGATGCTGCTGCTGCAACAAGGTGCTGTGCTGTGCCATGTCTTAGTCCCAACACCCCATGCCATAGTTCTTGTAATGCACTTTAGGGGAAATTATGAGAGCAGCATAACATACATAAGTTCTGTGTTCCTACAATTTTTCTCAACTGCCAGAATAAATACTTCAGTTTGTTGGATGCTGCTCTAAGATGCTGTACAGTGTCTTGGTCCTCATGCCACTGGCTGTCGTAGAAATGAGTGATCAGAAATTCTGCATGTTTTTGCATGAAATAATAATTTCTCTTTGTGGCATTGATCTGGATAATGATCTTTGAGTATTGCTTTAAGTCCTTCCAACAAGGTAAGTATTTGTTTTTAATTTTTTACTTTTCAGTCTGTGCGTGTATATGTGTGTGTGTGTGTGTGGGGGGGGGAGGTCTTTCTAATCATCTTTTGTTCCTATTTTTCTCCTTGCAGCTATTTGTCATGAGGGTAATGAAATTTTGTTACTGCATGGGTTTGGCCTAGATCTGGTTTTTTAATGTAACAGTGTTTCTTATGAGGGAAGGTAAGTATTTTTTGTTGTTAATTCTGATAAGTTACTCAGAAGTCAGACTCTAACTGCTTCCCGTTCCTGTTTCTTTCATTTCAGGCAATTTTCAATGAGGTGACAAAATATCAGGCATCATCATCTGGTGAATGACTGTTATTCATGCTGGATACATAAGAACATAAGAAAAATGTCGGCAGATGGGGACCGCATGATCCATCTAGTCTGCCCAAAAAGACTACCCTCTGTGTTGCCTGCAACCTAACCTGTCCGCAATGCCTGCTCCATGCAAATTTGAAATCTCTAATTGTTTTTCATGCTACCAGCTCCTGGGGCAGGCTGTTCCATGGTTCCACCTCTCTCTCCATGAAGAAATACTTCCTGAGGTTGCTTTTGAACTTACCTCCCACCAACCTCAACTTTTGGCCCCTTGTACATGCTGTTGTGTTGTGCTGAAATAGATTACCTGCCTGAGTTGTGTTTAGCCCCTTCACATACTTAAATGTTTTGATCATGTCACATCTGTTTCTTCTTTGCTGGAGGGAGTATAAATTTAACTCCCTGAGTCGCACCTCATACACTTTGTGGTGTAGACCCTGCACCATTTTTGTAGCTCTTCGGCCAATGTCCTTTTTGAGGTGAGGTCTCCAGAGCTGACTGCAGTATTCCGAGTGTGGCCTTACCAAGGACCTGTAGAGAGGCATGATAACCTCCTGATGCCTACTAGTAATGTCCCTACTAGTACAGCTGAGGATGTCATTTGCTTTCTGTGCTGCCTCCTCACACTGTTTTCCTACTTTTAAGTCATCAGTGATCACTATGCTGAGATCTCACTCTATCTGTGTTTCTTCGAGTTGATGTCCTCCCAGTGTATACTTATTTCTTGTGTTCCTCCTACCCAGGTGCATTACTTTGTCATTAAATTTTAACTGCCAAGCCCTGGACCATTTCTCCAACTTTCTAAGGTCAGCGTGCATGTTGTCTGCCTCTTCCTGTGAGTCCACTGTGTTGCAGAGCTTAGTATCATATGCGAACAGGCAAACTTTCCCTTTCAGATCATTTGTGAGATCTCCTCGCAAGACATGTTTACTTTAATAAGACTACACACAGTAGAGGAGAAGCTGGATGAGGATGAAGAAGAGGACATCTGAGAATGATTCTGCAACACTGATGAAAAATTATGTAATCCTAGCATGTTGTACTGTTACTAATAGGCAGAATGCTAAACAGAGATTAAATCAGAACTCCTGAATTTTTCTGAAGTCCCTGGAAAAATATATCAGGCTGCTGCATTCTGCTACATAGCGCCAATCTATGTTTTAGTACCCACAACACACAATACTTGTACTGCACTTCAGGGGAAATAGTGTGAAATGCTAAACAAGGATGAAACCAGAGCTCCTGAATTTTTCTGAGGTACCTCAAAAATACAGGTTCATAGTTTGTTATGAGTTCAGGAGACCATAGGCCCATTGGAACTCGCCACCTTGTACAGGTGGGGATGAGATGAAGTATTAATTAATATTTTGTACTTCTTTGTGTCCCATAAAAAGGTCAAGCCTATTTTTAAACACCAGCATATTTTCACTGTTTACTATCTCCATTGGTAGCGCATTCCAGTATGAAACAATTCTTTGGCTGAACCATTTATTATGTTTATTGGTCCTATTAACTTCACCTTCTAATTTTAGTTAATGGGTTCTGGTTAGGAGGATGCAGGTATATCTGACCAGTCCTAGGGTTTCCATTAAATATTCATCATTTATTGCTTTATAAGTAAGACACAAATCTCCCCTTAATTGCCTATATTGCAAGGAATACAGGCCTTAATTTTCATATCTCTGTTCATAGTTTAGGTTTTGTACAGTCTTGATCTTTTTAGTGACTCATCTTTGACCTCCCTCGACTAGTTTGTTACTTTCGATTGATGTTGGTGCACATAAAGGGGGACAGTAGTCTAAGTGGGGGCATACCAAGCTAGAGTACAAAGGGATAATTACTTTAGAATCTCTGCTTTTGATGTTTTTAAGAATGTAGCCTGCAATTCTTTGGCACGTTTTAACAGTCAGCCTGTTATGGGTATCAAAAGTTAAGTTATTATTTATTACCCCTAAATCCCTTTTGTTAAGTGTTTCTTGTAGAACTACATTATTGAGTCTGTAGATATTCTTGATATTGTCATGACCCAGAAGCATGACTTTGCATTTATTTGTATTGAAGCTCATTTTGTTATTTTGTGCCCAGTGCTCTAGTTTGTCTAAATTATCCTGGAGGTAAGTAATTGACTGAATATTATTGACCACACAACCCAATTGTTTGCATGGAAGATATCAATATATTGAAGAATGCTGGCCCTAAAACAGAGCCCTGTGGTACTCCACTTATAACTGGGCCCCAAGATGAAGTGTGCCCCCTTATAACAACTCATTGTCTACGGTTTGTTAACCATGAGGTAACCCATTTCATTGTGTTGCTGTGGAATTTGAATTTATTTAAATATTCTATTAGTATTTTGTGAGACACTGTGTTGAATGCTTTCGAGTAGTCAAGGAATATTACACAAGCTGGCAGTCTATTGTCCAGAGCTGTGCTGACCAATTCAAAGAAGTGGTGGAGATTTGTCAAAGAAGATGTACCTGTTTGAAAACCATGCTGAGAGATATCCCATAGATTGGCCTGTATTGTGTGCATTTCCATGCGTTTTTGTATGAGCCTTTCCAACATTTTACCGATTAAGGAAGTAAGACTAATGGGCCTATAATTTTGAACATCTTTCTTGTTGCCTGCCTTATGGATTGGTGTTACCGTAGCTTCATTCCACTCAGGAATGGTCATATCTTCTTCCAAGGATAAATTAAAAAGGATAGTCAGTGGACCCAGATAATTCCTTTATTAGCCTGGGATGGACACCATCAGGACCAGGTGAACTATTATACTTAATATTTCCATGATCTCAGTCTTAGTGAAGGGTTTCCAGTTTTTACTGCTACTCTCTGGTGTATCTAGTAGTGTTTCCTTAGGCTTAAAGACACTTATAAAGTACTTATTAAATTCAGATGCCATCTCAGTTTCATCACAAATTATTCTCTTGTTCATATCTAGGGGGCTAACTCCTATTTTGCTACCACGCAGTGATCCGACATAATTACAAAAACTTTTCTTATTGTCCTTTGCGTTTGTAGCTAGCTGCAGCGCTAGGTTTTGTTATGGTTATTTTATCTGAGTTAGTCATTTTTTACACCAGTTCCAATTTGTATCTGTTGGTTATTTTTTATGTTTTTTGTAAGTTTTCTTTTTCTTATTAATGGCTTTTTTTACTTTCTTGTTCTACCATATGGGTACTCTATGCACATCTTTATATCTTCCAGGATGTAATAAAATTTTTGCTGCTCAAATCTTTTTCCCAGTTCCAGTTAGAGAGGAATTGCCTCATTCTTCCATAGTTGGCCTTGTTTTTTTTTTTCTTTTGTTTTTCTTTTCCTTCCCTCTTGAGCCCCTCCGAACTCTCTCCGATGACCGCCCAGTCCAGGACTCTACCTTCTGTGTGACCCTGACTTATCTCCTCTCCCCCCTGGCACTGGGAATCCCCCAGGTCTACCCTCTGGGGAAGGGCCACCCCCACCCAGGGCACTCTTTCTTATAGGGTTGAAACCAGGCCAGGGAGGAGACAGGATGAGGAAACACTGTGCCCAACTTCTGGGAGTGTGGTCCTTGGGTGGAAGGTGCCATTGCCTATTGGTAGGAGGAGGGAGGTATTTTACTTAAGTAGATCCCCTGTGGAGCCCAGCAGTCAAGGCAGTGTACTGCCATGGCTCCACCCTCCAGGCATACGCCACAATGCTGCATTTGGCTACTTCCAGCCACCACCAGAGGGTGCTCCTCAAGCGAACATTACCCCAACCCTCCCCAGGAAGAGAGATCAGTCCTCCAGATGCTGAATCTCTTCCCTCCCCTGGCAACCCCTGGCTCCCTGGGCTCATTCCTGAACACCGGTTGCTGGTGTGGCATCCAGTGCCTCAATCCTCAGTGCTACCAGGCCGGCCATAGTTGGCCTTGTTAAAGTCTTTTATTTTAATAACACCTTTAGCTAGTTCTTTTGCTAAGATAATACTAAAACTGACCATATTGTGGTCACTATCACCCAGAGGCTGCATGACATGAGGGGTAGTGACACCCTCTTCACTATTAGTTAAGACTAAGTCCAATAAATTTATTTCCCCTAGTATTTTCCATAACTAGTTGTTCTAAGTTATGTTGTAAGGCTATTTCAAGAAATTTATTTTCAACTAGCCCTGATGCCTGTAAGGTAGTCCAATTAATGTTCAGGAGATTGAAATCACCCATAAGTATGTAATCTGAAGATACATCCATACTTCTTAAGGCAGACAAACATTTTTCATGGTCATCCCATCCAAATTAGGTGCTTGGTATCCCAGACCAATCACTAGTTTTTTGCATGGAAATGTTATTTGAGCCCATAGAATTTCTACATCAAAGAATAATGCTGCTTGAGGTTCTAACAAAAGTGATGTATACATTTCAGATATGTATAAGGCTATGCCACTGCCTCTTTTATGACTCCAATTTTTGAAATGTCTTATATAGCCATGAATATCCATGTTCCAATCACCTTCTTTGAATCAGGTATCGGTGATTCTGCATATTGCTATGTCTTGATTTATTAATATATGATTGAGTTCATCAATTTTGTTGGTCAGACTATGAGCGCTCACCAGTAGAACATTTATTTCATTGTTATGCTTGTCTGAATTTATGTCAGACTTCTGAAATTCCAAAACTTTGTTAACAGATGCATTTGGAACATGCCTCTCCCCCAAGCTATTTAATTTAAAATGTTATTGATAAATGAGGTAATATGTTTCCCGAGTAGGGTATAACCTTTCCTACTTAGATGCAAGCCATCCCCTCAATATAATTCTTTATGATCATTAAACTGCTCCCAATGGTTGATACATTTTATCCCCTGATTCATACACCACTTACGCATCCACTCATTTACTGTATACTGTTAAGCTTGTCAGTAGTGTTTTCCAAAGCTTTGGGTATGGGAAGAATCTCAGATAAAGCAATATCACAGCCAATATCAATGCGTTTGTTTGTTAGCAATACAAAGTCCTGTTTTATGTCTTTAACTGGGTCATGAAAAATGTTGTTTGCTCCTGCATGAACAAATACTGTACAAGGGACCCATCATCACTTTTTTAAATAATATTATTGGTCTTGTTTCCAGTATCTGCCAATCTGCCACTGAAACTGGATAACATATGCTGAGCTTTGTCTGGGTTACACACAACTCTGTTGAGATGTTTTATGATTGACTCCCCCAGCACATATATTGGTGGTTATCTGACAGCAGCACTTCTATTGATCTCCATGGAGGTGCCTGGATCTAGTGTATCAGCATTAATATTGAACTATTTTCTAGGCCAATGGTTTGTGCAACTAATGGTGAACCCTGTGCATGGTTATTACTAATACTATCGCCTATAGATTGAGTAGAAACTATAGGTTCCTCGACGGCATGAAAAGGATTCTCCAAAGATGGCAGAAGGTCCATTTCATTGGTTACTAAGATGTTTGTTTCTGATACTGTTACAAGCAGTCTAATAGGATCAAATTGATTATATAAAGGGAGGGTAAAGGTATTAGCCTTATGTCCCTTTTTGGCAGCTTTTGCATTCTGAACCAGATACCACTCATCCTCTGTATTGTCGGGTGCTTCAGTTTCTCTAGTCCTCTTTTTATTAGTATCTAGACCATGTCTGTTTGTGGGTAGAGATGCAGCGAATTTAAATTCCGCCGGCGAAGTGAACACAAAGTGGGCACTTTGCGTTGCCACTCTGCTACATGGAGTGGGCAATGCAAAGTGCTCACTCCGCCTTGCCATTACCATTTCGCATTAATGTGGAATGGCAATGCGAAGTAAGGCGAAGTCATTGTTTTTAATGGACTTTGCGTTCCTCATTATGATTCTAAGTGATCCACTTGGTGTTTCAGACTTGGCAGCACCCCCACACATCACATGGCTTACAGTACTGTAAGTCACATGCTCTTTAGCTAGGCAGGAAGAAAGTGAGTCATACAAGCAGACACTTTTACTTTCTCCTGTGCAGACGGAGAGAGAGTAGTGTGTTTTGTGACTGCTGATACTTTGAGATCAGAGTGAGGAGGTGATTTAAACTTTGATTTAGACCCAACAGCTTTTTTAAAAGCTACATTTTTTGTATTTTCTGTACTCTTTTTTACTTAATTTGTTCTTTCTGTAAATTTTATTTTCTTACCTTTATAAGTAGTTAGTTATTTGTCTGTGTCTGTGTGACTGTATCTGTGTGTTGTGTGACAGTGTGAGTAGTGATTGCTCAGACTCAGGGAGCTCAGTAGGAGAGATGGACCGGGGTAAGGGAATGTCTGGGGTGGGGGCAGCTCTGGGAGAGCATGGTAGTGATAAGCGTCATACCATGCACATGTGTGGAGGGCATGGGCACCCATTCCTGTTGGACCACTCAAAACCTGTGAGTGCCCCCCCAAAAGCAGGACCAGCACCACCTCCTGTCCCTGACTCTGAGGCAGTTGAACCACCACCACCACCAAGTCCAGCACCAGGTCCTCTGGAGCAGGATGTGCCTGTTTCCCCGAGCCCAGGTGTGGATCCCATCCCTGTTCAGTACCATGACCAGCCAGTTGCCAGTTCATCTGGCCATCCCCTGCCTGTGCCTGGTCCTCTCTGCACCTCCATTGTTTGACAGTTTTTTGACTGTGTTGGGGGGCAGCAGTGTGGTCAAGTGCCGCCTATGTGAGGTGGAGGTGTGCCATGGCCCCTGGGGGGCTCACCTGGGGACATGGGGGCCAGCACACCCATATGCTCAATCACCACCAGTTGGAGTGGCAGGCTGCCACAGAATGGACCATGCCTGCACCTGCTGGCCATTCTGTGGCAGAGGGTGCAGCTGTGCATTGCAGCATCCCTAAGAAGAGGAGGGCCACAGCACAACCTGCTGCTCCATCAGCACCCCCACCCCCACCACCACCACCAGCAAGTCAGCCTGTAGAACACGTGGACCCCAGAGAACTGCATGTAACACAGGCTGACTTGATAGTTCTCTGGAGTGCTGTTGAGGAGAACAATGACAGGGTGAGTGCTGTGGAGCAGTGGCTGGATTGCATAGAAGGACATCAGTTGCAAATTATGTCCATGCTGGAACTGCTGCTGGATCACCATGGGATTCCACATTATTTTTTTTTCCTCACACCATGTGCCCTTCCACACCTTCCTTGCTGTGTTATCAAATGTATTTCTCCACCGTCCCCAACCCTTGTATGTAATTATGCCCTTTTTTTGTTGTCTTCCGTATGCATGACACTTTGTATTCTGAGCAGTGCAAGTATACTGTGCTAAACTGCATGTGTGCAGTCAGTCTTCTTTCCAGTCTGTGTATGTACTGCAGACACTGTCCAGCTCCCTGGCTTAAAAACATTTATTAATTTGTACAATGGTGAGATGGTGAAGCCTGGAGAGATACTACAAAACAGACTTACAATACATCCAAGTAACTATTAAAAAGCTAATATTGTGATTTGTGACATGATTGTAAATTATGATTTGTGACTGCATTTGTGACTGTGATGATGAAGAAATGTTAATGCCTATGGCTGTACTTCCTCAGGCCCCGATGAGGTGTGGCACAAAACTCCCTGACTTAAAAACAAATATTAATGAGTACAATGGTGGGTGGTGAAGCATGGAGAGATACTACAAAACAGGCTTATGATACATCCAAGTAACTATTAAAAAAAATTAAAAAAATTTATGTTGTGATTCGTGACATGATCGTAAATCATGATTTGTGACTGCATTTGTGACTGTGATGATGAAGAAATGTGAATGCCTATGGCTGTACTTCCCCGGGCCCTGATGAGGTGTGGCACAAAACTCCCCGACTTAAAAACAATCATTAATGAGTACAATGGTGGGGTGGTAAAGCATGGAGACTGATACTACAAAACAGGCTTACAATACATTCAAGTAGTTATTAAAAAAATGTAATGTTGTGCTGTGTGACTTGATTGTAAATCAACATTTATGACTGCATTTGTGACTGTGATGATGAAGAACGTGATTTATATCATGAGTGACTCGTGATGATGGTTCTGACTTAAAAACGCATATTAAATAGTACAATGATCTTGCAGAATTATGCACCACACCTGTCCAGTACTCTGAAGGGAAGCCAAAGAAACAACTGTGACTTAAGTTACAGATGGAGATTGGGCCCTAAAGAGATGCAAATGCACAGACAGATTAAGATTGCACTGCACTCTGAAGAGATGCAGATGCAAAGGCACAACACCTAACCAGTGCTCACCATCAGAAATTCAAATCTGGAAAAGAATACCTTTGCCGGTTGGGGCAGACTGTGGGCAGGGGGGAGTATACTGCACTGCTGCAGTAACAGTCACTAGAACTAGTACCAGTAAAGATACCACAAAGAAGTACAAAAATTACACAGCTGCAGTGGATAGCAGGTTCACGTTACTGAAATTATGTGGCACAATAAAAGATGTCTGATTTGATGACATGCATCACACATATACTCATACACACACACACTAAGTAATGCGTAGCAAATTGCAAACTTCAGTAATATAACCACATATTTTAAACAGACTAAAATTATGCCTGCTGCACCACAACAATCAGCAAAAAAGTGGCAAGAATTATTGAAAATATTGCTGTGTGTACATTAGCACAGTTATACAAGGAAAATATCACCAAAACAGAAAGCACTATCTTTTTCTACAAGTTAATCTACCTACACCACAGATACGCCCCTCCCCCAAAGCACACTTCCACTGTCTCTCAGCACACAGACTGAACATTGTACATTAATATTCAAAATCCACACACAAATAATAAACGCTAGATGATATGAGCACAGGAGGGTTTCCTATAATCGATCTGGAGTACTGCGTGCAGTTTTGGAGACCCAGTCTTCACAAAGACATAGACAGGATGGAAGCTGTCCAGAGGAGGGCAACTAAAATGGTGCAGGGTCTGCACCGGAAGACATATGAAGAGAGACTTAAGGAGCTTAATATGTATAGCCTCGAGGAAAGGAGGGAGAGGGGGGACATGATAGAAACTTTCAAGTACCTCAAGGGAATCAACAAAGTCCAAGAGGGTAGCATCTTTCAAAAAAGGTGTGCAAGAACAAGGGCACAATTTGAAGATAGAGGGGCAGCTCAGAGGTAATTTAAGGAAGTATTTTTCACAGAGAGGGTTGTGGATGCATGGAGCGGCCTTGGAGGAGGTCGTGGAGTCAAAAACAGTGGTGGAATTCAAGCATGCATGGGACAGTCATAAGGCAATTCTAGGGGGTTGGGGTAGGAAGAAGTAGGCTGCTGGTTAACTAGGATCTGCAGCTTATCCAGTAGGCAGGGAAATGAGCAGAATGGGTGGGTCAAGTGGTCCTTATCTGCCGTCAAATTCTATGTTTCTATGTTTCTATGATGAACTAAAGTTTCAGCAAAAAAAAGACTCAAAAAGGCCTTTTTAACAGCTTTTAGAAGGTTTGAATCACAGAGAGCTCTCAGAGCAGATTGTCTCCTACAGCTTCCTACACACACTACCCAAAACAGAGGCTGTGCAGAACAATCTAGAGCCCATGTGACCTGAAATCCCATGAATCACTACAAAATTTGCCTTTGGAGCTTAAAAACAAGGCGAAGTGAGGCGAAGTACATTGTTTTCAATGTACTTCACCTTAAGAATTGGTGGAGTAGCGGTTTGGGAAGGTGGAGTAATGCAAAGTCATTGTTTTCAATGGACTTTGTGTTACCCATTGTAAGCAGTATTCTGTTGTTAGAGCACCCGACACCGGCCTTCACTCGCTGAATCACTGCGGAGCTTGTAATTGGGGCCACCGCCATCATCTCTATTTGTGGGTGAGGCCATCTGCCCTATGGGAGTGGTTTTTGGCATCCTTATAGCCTGTCCTTCTTGTATGGGGTTGGAGCTGTTATTAATTATGGCCTTTTCTTTCATACTATCAGGGCTACGAAAGTCAACCTATAATCTAGCTGCCATGGCCTTTTGGCTGGATTCAAGATTGGTCGTTCCTGAGTTAAACAAAGTAACTTCATTGACTAGTATTTCAATTTGGACACATCTAAGCTGATTAGGAAGGGAATCCTTAACAATCTTATACATTCCACAGGATGTGCATTTTATTCCCAGCTCCCCTTCCAATTTCATCGGTGTGTCAGCTATGTTGTCAAGTACAAATTGTATGTTACACTGTTATAGATTATGTAGTACAGACTTTCCATGAACTTGCTTGCACAATAGTATATTCTACTAGCAGTTGCTAGTAAAATCTGTATTTTGAACTCCTTTAATGTGTACTCTGCCTAAGGGCACCTTACTGTACCGTAATGCTGCTGCTGCTATTCTAATATGTGAGGATCACCAAAGACTGCTTGTAGAGTATACAGCAGGGCCTACTTCCGATAATCCACTAGACATGTGTGCAAGATGCATGTGTCTTTGGGCGCGTCATTGCGCTTGTCACCATGCTCACCCTGCTTGTGCTCACCCTGCTCAAAACAGTGTGAGTTTAAGAACTGAAATGTGACCCGGAAGTACCAGAGGGGTCATGTGGAGATTAAAACTTTAAAACTGTTGTATTAGCCCCAAAAATGCAGTGAAAACCAGGCATTTGTGGCCCTGGCTGCCTCAGATGCTATATTCTGCCCCCCAAAATAATAATGAAGTTGTGCTGAGTTGTAGTCCTAGTATAGCTTATAGGACCACAGCTCACTCTTCCTGCTTCCTTTAGGTCAGCAGGGCTCCAGGCAATGCAGTTAGACTTCGTATATGATACAGTTTAAAATGAGTGCACAATTACATATGGCAAGTTGTTCAGTATTGTGCTGTGCAGGAAGCATTACCACAGTAATACTGACTTTAGTGGCTCCCGCTTGCAGCAGTGCGAGTTTAAGAACTGAAACATGACCTGGAAGTACCCAAGGGGTTGAGTGGGGATTAAAACTTTAAAACTGTTGTATTAGCCCCAAAATGCAATATATCAGACTACTACATGCTCTTACATGGTGTCACGCTATGATTTAGTACCCACAAGTTCTTGTACTGCACATTAGGAGAAATGGAGCAAAATGCTAAATAGAGGTGAAATCAGAGCTCTTGAAATTTTTTGAGTTCCCCTAAAAATATATTAGGCTGCTACATGCTAGTACATGGTGCTACACTGTGTTTTAGTACCCACTACATGGTTCTTTTACTGCACTTTAGGGGAAGTGGTGTAAAATATAAAACAGAGATGAAATCAGAGTTCCTGCATTTTTCTGAGAAAGAAGCTGGTGTCAACCACATGAGCCGGTGTCTCACACATGCCACAGTGATGCTTGGTTCAGAAAATGTGAGTAAGGATGGAGGGAGAAGGAGGACACCCTGTCACCTCAGTTTGGATGAAGTAGATGTGTTGGAGTTCATGCAAGTAGATGTATATTTCTTTAAATAATTGACAATGAAATTTATTTTAACGTAATTGTGACCATGGGCCCAATTCTAGAAAGAATACGCCATAGTGCAATGCAGATGCGCTAAGTAAGGTGGCACAAGTCACAAATATGTCAAGCAAATGCGACATACACTATTCTCCAATGCGACATGTGACATAATGCAACTAAGTACGCCAAATATGACTTACACCGCAGTTCGACATACCTGCAGGTACGCCAATGCGTAACTGAACATACGCCAAGAAAATGGATGAGATATGCCAGGGTGAGATTTTTGAAGCTGCAGTGCCACAACTTACTCCAAGACCAGCTGGTGTAACATACACCAGGTGGGAGCAGGTGCAACTTGCACAGTATATAAAGGAGCACAGACAGGCAGACTGGAGACACAGCAGTACAGCACTGTGACAGAGAGAGAGAGAGAGAGAGAAGAGAGACAAAATGGAAGTACCAGTTGCAATGCTAGGTGTGCTACGGCTGGAGCACTGGAACAGGCACAGGAGGTGACACAATGCTCGGAACCAGAGGAACAAGCAGCAACCATGATGGCACAGACCTGGCAGACGCCATGCACCACTGGTTTATAGGGTAAGGAAGACATACCAGGACCTGATGGAGGAATAGTGCATTGCACGCTACCGACTGTCCCAGGCTGTCATAGAGGGAATCTGCCATGACCTACGTGCAGACCTGAGGAGTGCCACATGCAGGGGGCAGCCAGTCCCTGTGGAGGTGAAGGTGACAGCAGCACTATGCTTCCTGGCAACAGGGATGTTCCAGACACCAACAGGTGACACTGTGGGAATATCACAGCTGGCCACGTCCAGGTGCCTACACCAGTTCCTGAATGCTATGGTAGCCCGCATGGGCCAGTACTTCACCTTCCTCCAGGAAGCACAACAGCAGCAGGCAGTGATGCAGGGCTTCTGCACCATTGCCCAGTTCCCACGTGTTATGGGTACAATAGACTGCACCCATGTCACCATATGGGCACTGTCAGTCAATGGGGATGTGTATGTCAACTGTAAGGGACACCATTCCATGAATATGCAGGTGGTGTGCGACAGTCAGGGCCACATACTGGATGTGGTTGCCCAGTACCCTGGTTCCACACATGATACCTACATCCTGCACAACAGTGGGCTACACGAGGGCTACCAGAGAGGCCAGCTCATGGGAGGATGGCTACTAGGTAAGTGAACACAGCACAGAGCACTGCATACCTGAACACCTGCACACCATGCAGACACAGGAACACAGACTACAGAGACTGATGATATAGCATTTATCCAACAGTGGGTATCCACAGCTGCCATTGGTGATGACACCACTGCACCACACACGCTCAGCAGCACAGACATGATACAATGAGGTGCACAGTCAGACCAGGTGCATCATCGAGCGCACCTTTGGCGTCCTGAAGGCATGATTCAGGTGCATTGATAGATTGTCGGGGGCCCTACAGTCCAGTCTAGAGATGACCTGCAAGATATTTCCTGTCTGCTGCATACTGCACAACATCGCAGTTCAACACTGTGTGCCACCACCAGACCAGCTGGAGGATGTGGATGAGGAGGACCAGGAGTGGAATGGCATGGCACACAGACATGGCAGACACTACCAGACAGATCTAGCACTGGCACAGGCAGGCCGATGTGCATGACACGACCTGATAGAGAGGCGCTTCACCTGAGAGATGCCATGGAACCACAGTGACAACCATCAAATGCCAGGTGGAGATGTCCAACAAAACAACTCACGGGCATGCTGCCTGTTGCAGTGCACAGGCCATGGTGACACCGGATGATGGCAACAGGTCCCATTGAATGTGGCCACATTGGGTGGTGCACACACAGCCATGGACATGGTACAGTGTGGGAACTGAGAGACAGTATGGAGCAATGTAACAAGACCATCACAACAGGTAGGTGGTGACAGGCACAGCACAGTCTGCTGGGGGGGGATGGCCATGCATAGGGCAGTACAGATTATGCCTGTAACCACACAACAAGGCACACAGTAGGGTAGGGCAATGGGCAGGGGCAGGCAGCACACTGTGTGAGCACACACCTGTGAGGCCTGCAGACACATGGCACAACCAGTAGACACCAACACACATGAACAGGGCAGAACCAGTGCCATGCAGTGGGCCATTCATGTAGCACACAGCAACACATCATGGGAGACATGACAGACAGACTGTGCAAGCAATGCAGGCACACAGTGGCATGGGGGACAAAGGGTGCACAGAGACCACAGGCACAATGCTGGGATGATGGCGCCACCAGGCACAATGCCCCTGCCATGGCCACTGATACATGTAAACAGTGCAACCACAACAAGGACACAGCACCAGGTGGCACAGACATGTAGAAATATGGTGGTGAGACACACCAATGCCCTTGCCAGTGGTGCCACATGCAGGGAACAATGGTTCCTCAAGGCAGAAGGGTGCTGCACAGGCACCGTGCCACCACAAAGCTGGGACATACATTATGAGGTGGCATGGATGCCACACCATGCGCGGTGACCTGCAGCACACAGGACACCATGCAGATGTGGCCAGTGGACAGTGCCATGGACCATGAGCAGCACAACTGGCACATTGACCAGATGCACAGTGAGGAAACACCAGGGACAGCAGGCACCACCACCAGTGAGCACCCATGTGCATGGTGACACACACCCACACGGCCATGCACACCTGGAACTGACACACAGACACAGTGATGAAGGAAAACAGTTTAATGCAAAATAACAACAACAGGGACACAACAAAACAATGAAAAGGGGAAGGGTCTGAATAACAGCCAATGGCACAGCAGGAAAACAAATCAAAGTGCCCACACCCTAGCAGCAACTCACAACAACCCCAAATGCCCACCTGCACCCACAAGCAACATATCACAGGTCCCCACAACAACAACCTAATCCCACCCAGAACAATGAACACAAACATATAGACATGCCCACCCAAATGTAGCCCACCACACCCATATGTACAAACCCACCCAAACAAGACAACCACCCCTATATACATAACCACCCACAGACACAGTCCCACCCATGGAATGAATGTGCAGTCCCACAGTCACTAAGTCCACTGTAGTTCGGACAACAGGACACCCTTGGATCCATGGAGGCACCCAGTATCCTTGCACATGGCCGACACAAGGGCCACAATGCGCTCCCGATCCAGGCCCCCCCTTCTGCATGGGAACAGCACTGGGGTCTCCAGCCATGACATCCATAACCTCCACCTGCTGCAGCTCCTGCATGACATCCAGTGGCTGTGGTCTGGTGTCCCCTGCATCAGGTGCATCAATGCATGGCTCAACATCTGGTGGTGGAGCATCCTTGGCTGCCTGTGCTGCAGCATCCCCCACTGTGGTCCCTGACGGTGAAGCAGCCATGGCCTGGTCCTCCTCTACTGTAATGTTGCCCTCTGTGGCCAGTCCAGGAGCAGGCTGTATGACAGGCCCCTGGTGCCCAACATCTGTGGGGTCTGGCGGCGCCACCTCCAGTGCTACAGTGCCCATGTCTTCAGCAGACACCACTGCTAAGGAGGAGGAGGAGGAGGAGGAGGAGGAGGATGAGGTTGGTGGAAGGACCCTGGCCCTCCGCTGCCTGCACTGTGTGCACCTCTGGTACTCCATGGCATCGGAGGCCTTGACCTCCACCACTGTCCTCAGCAGGGCCCTCTGCCATTGTGAAAGTTGGCTATGGACACCTGTAGGAATGCAAGGGATGTGGTCAGTGCTGGGCCCAGTCAAGTAGTATACACACGTAGGCAATGTAAGGGTGCAGCTTAAGCCACCATGTGGCCATCTGCCATGGCCACGGCACAAGGGGACCACTGCATGCACTTACCAGACCTTCAGCAAAGTGCCTCCTGCCTGAGGCTGCAGATGTGGCCCTGCTGCACTCCCTGGGATGAGCCAGTTGAACCTGTGGGGTGTAGGGACAGGTGAGTGTGTGTGTGCAGCTCAACACATCATGGCCAACGTGCCAGCACTGCCCTAACTGAACAGCCATAGGTATACATACCTGCACCCATGTCCTGTCCAGACTGCAAGTCTGCATCCCTGTGCCGTGCCATGCTGATCATGCGGTGTAGGATCCTGGGCTCCCTCCACATCACGTCCTGCCAGTGGTATGCCAGCTGGTGGGCTGTCCTGCGTGTGCCACTGCTGTCCGCAATGCGTGCTTAGATGGCATGCCATGCACGCTCCCACTCCACAGCAGTGCATCCTCTGCACCCAGGTGGCAGTAGTGTCCTGCCCCACTGCTGCACACAGTTGACTAGCATGGCAGTCTCCAGTGGTGTGAAGTTTGGCGCTCGCCCGCTGAGGCTGAGTGAGGACCTAGATGACATGTCTGCTCGCCACTGTGAGACCTGCATGGGGGGAAGGAATGGCACATGGGTCACTACACAATGTTTCCGTGGAAGTGTTGACATCCCCCACCCACCATGTGTAACACCGGCCACTGGCCATGGTGCATGGGACTGGGCCAGGGTCACAGGAATGCAACAGCCGGCCCCCACCACAGGTGGTGCACCATGCACCATTACCATGCATAGCAGGAAGTGTGGACAGGCTGTGCAGTGCCATGCAGGTGTATGGGCACACAGCGCTGCACAGTGCACCCACAGTGCACCAAGAGGCCACCTGCCCCCTGCATAGGCATGATACAGCCTGACCCTGCACAGTGTGGGCATGGACGTGGAGCACCACATGCAGCCCTGCCACACGTCTGCACCACAACCACCTCTATGCACAGCAGCATGTGGCCCGACCCAGCATGCACCCATGGTGCAGTCCCATGGCCCACCGTGGCCGACACAATTTATGATGAATGACAAATACCTACCTGGACTGTGCACTGTGGTGACAGTAGTGGGTGGTGCTGATGGATCCGGTGGCACACCTGGATGGCGAAAGAGCAGGGCATCATTAGCCGGTGGCACAGACAGTGACCACCACAGCTGCAGTGGTGTGGCAGCATGCCCCTGCCTGGTCCTGTGCACTGGCATTGTATCCTACACAGGGGACAATAAACAACATTGTCAGGTACACAGTGTGGTACATGCAATGGAACAGTGCATGCCATGCAATGGCTAATACTCCCCTAAATCCCGTGTGTCCGCTGTGGTGCTAGAGAGGGAATGGACATCGGTTAATACACTGCTGGATGTGCCAGTGGGGTCTGCTGCCTGTGGATGCTGCATACCCCCCCCCATCTGTCACCAACCCACAGGTATGTCCCTGAACATGGGCCAGGATCGTCCCCAGGTCACCCTGCCATGACAGACCCAGCACTGGGGGTGGTGATGGGAACATGCTTGCAATGACAGCAGGTGGCATTGCAGACAGGCTGCCATTGTGGACCTCATAGGTATACCGGGTAGGACGTGGTACACAGCCAGCCATACAGGTAGCCGTGCACCTGTGTGTCAGTTGCCGGCAATGGGCTGTGTTGGACCCCCTCGTACTGTCCGATGGGGCATGTAGCAACACCTGACCTGAGTGGTGTTGGACAGCTGAGACATGGGCAGCCATGTGCTGCACACAGGCATGTACGGTGATACATGTCCTGTTCAACCATCAGGAACAGTAATGGCACACAGGCCAGCATGTGTTGCAGACCACCAATGCATCTACGCTAACACACCATACAGACATGCAACACATATGCAGTGGCACAGGGACTACGATACAAGGCCATGACCCTGACTATGAGGGGTGTACATATATGTGGCGTCATGTGGGGATGTGCATCCTGGTGGTGCCCATGTCACAACAAGCGAAGTACCACCCTGGGCATGGGTGTGGGCAGGCATGCCCATGTGCTCCATGGTGTACAATTGTATTTGAGTGGGGCAGCACAATGGTGCTTGTGTGCTCCCTATTTCTATGTATCCCATCAAAGCCAACAGGCCCCCCTTTACTGTTAGGCCTAGGGGCCATTACCATGATGTTAGGTCACTGTTACTGTCTTTGCACTCCATGGACAATTCAGTTGTACAGCCTCTGGGCTGCTATTTGGGAGTCTGGGGTGCACTGTATTGCATCTGTGGTCAGCCATGCATTGTGGGGGGCAGCAGCCAGTGTCATGTGCATACCTCACAACTGTACCACATTATGAGGAACCTTCCATAGCCTACTTCACAGAAGCACCCTGCTCCGTAATGTGAGGACCAGTCCCACAGTCAGTATTATCATTGTAAAGCACGCGTCTAATGTAGACGATGACATAGACAAAGTAATCTCTTAATAACTGACCTTGTGAACAGAACTGCACACATTATAACAGTGTTCTGAGCCCCCCTAGACATTGATATGGGTAGGTATACCACATAATGTTCAATAGTCCCATACTGTGATAGGCAATGTTGCACATATGGAGACAGAAGGATGAGAGGTATGGTCATGGGGTACAGTGTTGTATTGTACATGCTAACAGGGGCATCAAATACCAACCTGGTGTACATGTCTACATGCCTAGCTGCACCCCTGACCCTGGGCCTCCTACAGGATGGTAACCCTGTGTGTGGCCTGACCTGAGGTGTGTGTGGGGGGGGAATAACTCTCAACTGCTATGTATTTTGCATAATGCTATGATATTCACACTCAAATGTACCTTGCTCCACATAGGTTTGCTGATGTTCCTCATAATGTTAGAGCCATTTCAGATTACACAAACTATTAAATCTATGAACTGAGTAGATAGAAACATTCCTTATCATTAACAATGTGGGGCCCACTATTTGTAGACAGAGTATTGTTTAAACTAAGAAAGTGCTACACAGTCTGGCCCTGTGCTATGAAAGTTTGAAGGCCAGTACTATGAGTTTTAATGCTGAGAGGTTGAGAGGTATGGGGGTGTTGTGGCCTGCTGTGTCCTAGTGCTCACCAGTCTGCTGTCTGATTCTGTCCTGCTCTGCTTGGCTGTGGCACTGCTGTCTCCCTGCACTGGGCCTAGCACACCAGCTCCTCACCCTCTACTTGGTGTTGCAGCCTAGCTATGTCACATGGCTCGCAGCCACATGTGGCGCACGTACATGCCACGCGTGCATTGCAGCTCACAAGTGCACAGTTGCGGCTTGCATTGCACTGGATATCTGCAATGTGTGGTTGTGGCCTGCAATGCTGATCCCGCAACTGCATTGTACTGATGCGGTATGCTGCGCATCTGAGATAGGAGTAGTGGGTCTCATGCATGTGCGGCATGCATGAAGGCATGGCTGTGTGTGTATGTGCCCAGTGGTGGCCAGTGGTAGGATGCTGCCAACCAACATCAGTCCACCCACAGGGGTGGGACTGTGCAGCACTGCACACATCCATGATGCGGTGCTGGCACAGTCATTGCACATGGGTACCCTGACTTGCCAGCGGCAGGGCTGCAACCCCTGTGGAGGTGTGGGGGGAGGTGGCACTGTGCTATGGGACGACTTGGCAGCATGGCCCACTGCCAGTGTGCCTGTGATCTCATGGGTGCACTGCACCTGTTGATGGCAAGGGTGGGCTGCATGCCTGTACAACACAATGGTAGCAAGGATGCAGCCCGTCATGCTGTGCAGTGCTGTCTATGTGCCAGTTGTCGCCACACTGTACCATGCTGTTCGACAACAATCACCACGGTACTGTGTGCTGTCACTGATCTGGCACCTGTGTGCCGCTCTGTGTGGACATCGGTGGTGCTACACACACCACCCCATGGTTTCATCCACTGTATGCTGCTGCAGGCACATGGCACTGTGTGGCATTCACAGTGCCCAGCGCTGACACCTCACAGGGGCCATGCACATGTTGTGCATGACACCTGTGTCACCTGTGCACAGCAGCGTGCTGTGAACCCAGCCCCTGCCCAGCACTGCCAACTGCTGTGCTGACTGTGGCCCCACATGGCAACACACCACCCCTGGTGCACCCCTGGTCCTGGGGATGGCACCGCAGCGCATGGGCCTGGAGACCCAGGCCACAGTCATGCCTGTGGCTGTGCCAGCCATTGCTGCTGTCCTGCTGTGGTACGACGGGTACACATGTCCTGGTGGCCATGGTTGGTGTGTGCTGTCCCTTGTTGCCAGCCCCAATGTCATGTTCCACCATCCCCTGCATGCCATTGGACATGTCTGCCCTGGAGCTGGTCACATGTTCCCCCGGGCATCTGCCCAGTACTGTACCTCCAGTTGCATGTACAGTGTGTGTGTGTGGGTGTGTGCACTGGGGATGTGTGTGTTCAGGACATCCGCAGTGCCAGCATCAGCGCGAGGCAGTCTGGGGGCCCATGCGGCCTGCACTGTTGTCCACTGCCACAGGTGTGTGTGCCCTGTGACCCACGCCAGGCATGCACAGCAGCCGCCGCTGTTCCCCTGTGCAGACATGTGCAGTGGCTCCCCATCCAGTGACCATGTGGGCTGCAGACGTGCACTGTGCAATGCCACTGCTGTGGCCACCCCTTGCCCACCACAGGCTGAAGCCATGGCCGGTGGTGCATGCTGCATGTGCCGGAAGTGGTACACATGGCATGTGGCCTGCCTGGGCTACCTGTCTGGGCATGCCTTTGCCTGCAGGACCCTTGCCACCACTGAAGATTGTGGTACCCCTCCTGTGGTCCACGCATGCCGTGGCATGTGCTATCCTGGGGTCCAGTTGTACCAAGCGTACTAGTCCCCACGGACAACAGCTGGCCTCTGATGACCTGTACCCTGAGCCTGCTTGCTGACTCCACCGCTCCAGTGCTGGGATGAGTTGTCCCATTGACGTCTTGACCCATGACCCACAATGGCTAGCACCTACCTACCAGTGCTTGCCCTTCCAGGGCTGCGACCAACACTGGTGGACTTCATATGGTACCTGTAGAATGACACATGACATCATAGTGATCTGGTGCAGTGGTTTATTTACATTGTGCACAGTCAGCATCAGCTGCACTTGACACAGAGCTCCCCTGTGTTTCCCATCACATGTGCTCCCACACTCACCAATGCACGCAGTCACACATACACACACCCATACCCTTGTGTACTGCACAGTGCCCCCCTGAATACAGGTAACTTCCTGCCATGCTCTTGCCCCCACCCCACCATTGCAACTCCACCTGACCATCCCCCATCTGTACCATGCTGCTGGGCGTACTACAGTCATCTACCATGGCCATGCCATGCTCGCACAGACACCTCTGGCACTGGGTGCTGGGCTGTGGAGGACCCCACTGTGCTGGTGGTTTGTGCAGTGCCCTGGTGGACCTCCCCTGGCATAGCACCCCGTGGGCCTGTGTGTGCCACCACAGTGGCTCTGCTGTGCCTCCGCCCCCTCAGGCCAACCTGCCTCATTGCCACATGTGGTTTCAGCTGTGCTAACACTACACAGTGTGTTCCCCCATCCCATGTGGACCTTCCTGGAACCTGTGTGGTCTGTGGTGCAGTGGCCTCTATGTGCATGCCTCCCTGTGTGGGCACTGTACCTGTCCCTGTTCTGGTAGGCATATGTGTGTGTGTTTTCCTGTTCTGCACCTGTGGTGCTGGCAAGCAGTGGGTCATGGTGGGTGCACCATGGTGTTGGCATGGGCCTGGGTCTGTGTGGACCTTGCACGGCTGGGCCTGAGGCCGGGCAGCATGACTGCATGGGATGGAGCCACACCACCTGGCCCGTGGGTGGGGAGGGTGCACAGGTTCCAGTGGCTGTGTCTGTGTGCTTACCTGTGCAGTGGCTGGGGTGCCACCACTGGGCCATGTACTGCAGGTGTTGCAAAGGCTGCAGTGCACATGCTATGGCCTGCATGGCCATGGCCATGGCTGTGTCATGGTGCTGTTGCTGTGCCAGCATGTGTTCCATGCCTGTGTTGAGGTGGTCCATGAGCACCACCTGGCATTCAGCACAGTGCTGTAGGCCCTGTATGGCATCCCCATGCTGCAAACACTGTTGTCTCCCTAGCGCATGCCTGCAGACTGCTGGCAATGCCAGACAGATGCATCTCAATGTTGTTGTGCTCCTGCATGGACTGCTGGATGTTACCCAGCTCCTGCCTCACATCCCCCTGCCCGGCCAGCACTGACTGGCAGTAGTCCCCTATGTAGGCCGGTGGGGACAGCTGGTCCTGCAGCTCCTGGATGGCCTCGTCCAGTTGCTCCTCCAGTCCACAGGTGCTCAGGGGGTCAGCAACCCTATTGCTGTCTCCTGTGTTGCCGGTTGCACATGCTCAGTCACCTCCTGGTTGTCCCCGGTCATCCGCATCAACTCTTCTGGTGTGGTGTCACTGCTGGTGTCCTTAGTGGTCCCCTGCTGCCTGTGTAGTGGGCCTGCTGCATCCTCCACACTGCTGGCCACACCCTCCTCACACATGGGGCTGTCACCATCCACATTCCTGTCAGGCTCCACCATGGGTTCTGGTGTGTTGGCCACGGGTGTGCTGGTGTCTGGGCTGCCACCACTTGTTGGTGTGCGGCTGCCATCTCCCGACACTGTGCCAGTGTCTCGGTCTTTCCCGGCAACATCCTGGTCATGTTGCTGCTGCTCAGCCTTCCAGCTCCACTCAGCCCACTGTCACCAGCTGCCATGGCACCCGTTGGATGGACAACATGTCAGTATGTCTACACAGGGTTGTGTGCACTCTACTGCCTGCTTCATGTTGCCCTCACATGTGTGCTACAACATTGCAGTTTTGCATAGCACTTGCCTCACTTGTGGACAGTCCTACCAGGTGTTCACCACCCCTGTGCCTGCATCCTTCACAGCTGGTGTGGTCCTTCCACTGTTGCTGCCTGTCCTGTTCTGTCCACCCTGGTACATAGTTTCCAGCTGTCATACTGCTGCCCTGTTCAGGTCTTCAATGCATGATGACACTATGCATGGCTAGCGGTCCAGAGGGCCACTGTGCTGCAGAGGTCAGCCACCCTATGGACAGTTGCATTGGCCCTGCCATCTGTGCACATGCCCATCCACCCTCGCTCTCCATTTGCAAGCACTGTGGCAGTACCCCATGCCCCCCGTTCAGCACAGCTCATACCTGTGCACAGCCCCCAACAGTACACAGTGCATATCATAGCCCCCTGTTCAGCACAGCTCATACCTGTGCACTGCCCCCAGCAGTATACAGTGCATTTCACAGCTCCCCCCTGTTCAGCACAGCCCATACCTATGTACAATCCCCCAACAGTACACAGTGCATTTCACAGCTCCCCCTGTTCTGCACAGCTCATACCTGTGCACAGTCTCCCCAACAGTACACAGTGCATATCACAGCACTCCTTGTTCAGCACAACTCATACCTGTGCACAGCCCCCCCAACAGTACACAGTGCATATCACAGCACTCCTTGTTCAGCACAACTCATACCTGTGTACAGCTCCTCCAACAGTACACAGTGCATTTCACAGCCCCCCATTCAGCACAGCACATGTCTGTGTGCAGCCCCTCCAATGGTTCTATGTGCATGTGCCTGACCCCCTCAATGGTTCAGTATGGCACATACCGTTCTATGACACCACACATCAGTTGCACACAGTGCTTGTCCTGATCACCCCTGGCCATGGTATGGTTCCCTGGGCCCACTCTGTGGCCAGTAGTGCCATGTGGCATTGCTATGGCATACCACCACACTGCTGCTTCAGCCTACATGGTGTCACCCACCCACACCACCTTTACTGTTGGTTGCAGTGCTGTTGCCATGTCAGGACTGTCACATACATTGATGTTCATTGTCCCTACCCGCCCTGTTTGAAGGTGTCCAGCTCCATGACACCGCCAATGCTCTGCTGGCTCAGGTGTGCTGCTATCCTCCTTTGAAGGCTGCTGAGTGGCTGCTGCTGGGTGGGTCCACCTGTGCCCTGTGCACTCTGTCTGTTCTGGGTCAGCTTGCACTTCACTAGATGCTTTAGGTCATTATACTTTTTCTGTATGTCACGCACTGTCCTCCGCTGTACCATGTTGTTCACCTTGTGTGTGACCCTGTCCCATGCCTTCCTCCTTTTTCCCTCTTCTTTGTCTCCCTTCTTGACTCATGAAGAGTGTGTGGTGTTTATCTGTTTCCTCCACCAGAGTCTGGACCTCCTCATGGTTAAAGTTTCTCTTATGTCTCTGCCTCTGTGCTGCAGCTTCTGCCATCCTCTTGCATTTCTGCTTGTGTATCTTATGCTGCTGTTGTGTGTTACGCACTTTTATATTACGTATCTTGCGTGTATTGACTTGCACGGTGTGTATAGCATATGTCTTGCATGTTCTAGAATACGGTATATGTGATGTCAATTGCTTTGGTGTATTTATGCAATTGCGTTATTTGGCGTCTGAAGTAACTGCTCTTCTAGAATTGGGCCCCATGACCGTAAAGGCAGGTGAGGACTCTGTCTCCTCATTTTAGATGAGGTAGATGTGTTGGAGTAGCCACACTTAAATGTATATTGCTTTAAATGATTAATGAAAATTAGATTTATTTTAATGTGACCATGACCATAAAACAGCAGGAGACTCTGTCACATCATTTTATATAAGGTGGATGTGTTGGCATCAATGCAAGTAAATGTATATTTATTTAAATGATTAATTACAATTTAATTTATTTTAACATGACCTTGACCATGACTGTAAAGACATGAGGAGAGTGTGTCACTTTATTTTAGATGAGGTGGATGAGTTGGCGCTGATGCAAGTAAATTATAATTAATGAAAACTAGATTTATTTTAATGTGACCATGACTATAAAGACAGGAGGAGACTCTGTCCGTCATTTTTATTTTGGATGAGGTGGATGTGTTGTAGTTGGCGCTAAGTAAATGTATATTTCTTTAAATGAGTAATAACAATAAATTTATCTTAACGTGATCATGACCATGACAGTAAAGACAAGAAGAAACTCTGTCACCTCATTTGGGATGAGATGGATGTGTTGGAGTCAATACAAATAAATGTATATTTCTTTCAATGAATAATGAAAATTAGTTTTATTTATTTTAACGTGACTGTGACCATGACCATGACTATGACTGTGAAGGAAGGAGGGACGCTACCACTTTATTTTGGATAAGGTAGATGTGTTGGAATTGATGAAAATAGATGTATATTTCTTTAAATGAGTCATGAAAATTAAATTTATTTTATTACAGAATATAGATTTATGAAATCAGCTGAAACCAGCTCCTATCCTATCAGATTTTTTAGAAACCATAATGGAACATAATATTAGAGTATTAGAGTATTTTATTACAGAATATAGATTTATGAAACCAGCTGAAACCAGCTCCTAGCCTGTCAGATTTTTGGAAGCCATAATGGAACATAATATTAGAGTAGGCACTCTGTTTTATATTTACAGGATAGGAAATTTAAAAAATATATAAAGCAATTATATAGACTGACAATCAAAATCAAAGCCCAGAGCTTGAAAGAGCCCTCACCCCGTTACACTAGTACAGCAGTACTCTTGTGGATTATATTGATGTTTTGCTTAAACTAACTATGCCTCTTGCTTCTGGACTGATGTTACTGGTGGCACTCAGAGACGGGTGACTGACTCTATGGGGTGCTGACTTGTTCCAGGCAGCAGCCTGAGCAGCAAGGACACTGACAGGAGCACCACACAGTGATCATTTGGGGATTTGGGGTTGGGACTACGCAGTGCAGCTAAGCTCGGATGTGTGCTGTGTCATTGGTAGGATGGTATAGAAAGTCAAGTAAGTGATCCAGCAGTGAGTTAATCCACAGACTCAACTCACAGTGAGTATTATTTGGACATTGCCATTTTCAGCTTTAGTGGGCCAGTGGTTCACTGCACAGGGGGAGGGAGTTAACATTGCATGCTGTATGACACAATATGTGAGTGGCTGGGTCAAGAGCGAACCCTGTGCTGGGGGGACAGGCCAGGAAGAGAGACTGGCAGGAATTGATTGTGATTCCTTTAAAAAGAAAAGCCTGAGAGGGTGAATGAGCCAGGCATTAACATAATTAGACAGCAGCAGCCAGGGGTCACAAAAAAATACAGGGGCCACAATTGCGACCCCCTGGTCACCCCTAAATGATGCCCCTGCTGCCTGCAACTGTCAGCTATGATCAGTGGCACTTTAGGACTACATTACATCCAGATAATTTACTGATGTGTGATCAGAAATTGTCCGATGTTTGATTATTGGCTGTCTGGTGAATAAAATATAAGTAACTGTTAAAAAAAATGAAACCTCATGACCCCACTAGTTGGAGAGGATGCAAGTACGAGGAAGTCACTCATATCCGTATTTTATGGTCATGCCCCCAATTAATTCCTTTCTGGACAGTGGTCAAAAAGGAAATAAATACAATAATTACCAATTTTATAACACTAACCCCACAAACAGTCCTTTTATTACACAATGCTTTTCATATTAAAAATAAGACTTAACTATACCTACTAGGCATTTTCCTAATGGCTGGTAGAAATGCAGTTACCCATCTATGGTTGAAACTTGAACCCTCTATACTTAATGGCAGGATATTACTGAATTTAGGATATTTACAAAATGAAAACATTAATGTCACAGTTCCAGAAGATGGAAGAAAAGAACCAAATAGATGGAACCAGTGGCCTCTCCATATTATGACTGTTAGATCTGATATTACACCCTTGTACCCAATGGATTGAGTGGCAGAAGAGCAAGGGGGTAATGCCCGGTGGAACGACTGTACTGGACCTGGGGTCCCACAAGGGACCATGCTGAGCTACAGTAGGCTCCTGTCACGTCTTTTTAAATAATGATATACAGCTTAAATAGAACTGAAGTTCAAGCTACTGTGTTCCTCCAAAACCCATCATCATCATGATGTATGCTCGTGAAAAATTAACAAGCGTTTAAATAAAAAAAAAAAAACTAAGCGTTCAAGGGGTGAATGATTGCTGAAACTGAGTGATGGGAGGCCAGGCAGGCAGGCTGACAGATTGCTCCACGTCAAGGAAAAAAATACTTAAAACAGACAGTTTAGAAACTTTCCTTGATAATTTTATTAAATATGTTTTGTTTTAAAGGGAAAGAAGCAGCTACAGTATGTCAGGTAGTAACTGTGACAAACTCTCACTTAGTGGGGAAAATGATGGTTATTTCAACATTTTAAGAAGTGGCATAATGATTTCTTATATGTCCTGCATCCATCTGGCTAGAACTTGTTTAGCCATACATTAGTTACTGCTAATACACGGCAAATGACCAATCAGGATGCAGGATTTTCCTTCCATTTTATAAAGGTAGATATCCCAGATGTTAAACCAATAAATAGCATTCAGTCCATGGCTCAAATCTTTGGTATCTTACATTTTAATTATACTAACTTGTAGAGAGAGTCAAAATTACAATCTGGATTAATAAACCTTAAAATGGTGACTCAAACTGCTCATGCCATTTTCTTTCCTTAGCTAACAGAAATTAAATAAACCAGACCTGGTAAAATCCTGCCTCAGGGCATAAATTAAATTCCTATTTACTCTTAGCTATATTTCTCAACTAATTCCACTTCACACATTGCAAATAGACATGCCTGTACAATGAAAGTATTCTAAACATTGCACATTCAAAATGTACGCCATATTAATCAAGTATATGATGTATAATATTGACTTATGGATACTGTTATAGTCATAAAGTATGTCATACTCCCTTTAAGAAAAGGAGTACATTTTTAAATGGTAGAAAATCGTGCCTTTCCCTAGAGGTGTTTCTCTGTAAGAGACAGAGAAAAGGGCTGACAAACAAACCAATAACTGCAGAGATAAGCAATGAATAACTTTAAGACAATGTTTTGTCTGAGAAGCTGAATTGTACTTGTAGACAAACAGGTTCATTAACTTGTTGACCAACATTTACACATTACATATTCCACCAGGTTAGTGATAATCTGTTAGTAGCCTGAATGAGCAGGCCTGACAGTTTTCAAGGATACAGAGTTTTCAGGGAAGGACCAGACTGACTGTACATAATAAATCAAGTGCGCATCTGGGACAGCCTTAAGGAGCATGGCTGGTTCTCATTATAAATGACAATATACAGTGACTTCTGTGGATGAGGGTGAGTTCCACTGACAGAAAACACTCTGCATTGCTTTCAGCACATCTGATTTTTTTAGCCATGTTGATTTTCTTACTTTCACTGAAGTTTCCTGGTGTCATAGAAGTTCAGTGTTTGATGTTCTCTGATGATCTTTCATAATTAAATTAAAGACAAAGTGGCTGATGAGAAACTGTATCCTTAACCTTATCAGGAAATATCTTCCATCTTAGTAAAAGTGATTGTGAGGGGGACGATTCACTTGATCTTATTCACGTTTAGATAGCTGTCTCAGTTCCCACTTAGGGAATGGATGGGAGAACCTTATGTACACCATCTTGACCCATTACGATAACAGTTTCATTTCTGTTGTCTTACTTAAGCCACTTCAGCTCTCATGTGGTATACTTTTATAATGATAGATGTTCATGACATTCAGACTAATGAGCTTTTTCAAATGCCAAATCTGCTGAAAATGGAGATTAATCCTTGTTCCTCTAAAAATCACAGGTCAAGCAAAACAAAATCAAAAACGTGTAAGAAAATAACTGGATAAATATTATTCTTGAATAAGCATTCCTATAAAACACTCTCCCAGCAAGAAACCTCTTGCATTTTAATGTAAATATAATTAAAATCCATAGCACACTAATGTTTGACAAAACATGTAAATAAGATGTTTTAGAATATATAATAGTAGTCACTTAAATAGTGAAACAAAACTAAGCCTCACATAGAGATGGTGCCTCTTCCAGTAAAATAGATGCATTTTATTTACAAAGAATACTATCCCAGACACAGTCTGTGTGCATGTGGGTGTGAATGTTTGTATGCATGTGTCTGTCTGCCTGCCTATCTATCTATCTATCTATCTATCTATCTATCTATCTATCCATCTACACACACACACACACACACACACACACACACACACTTACTTAATAGATAATCCACTACAAGGCATGCAGTTGTGCTCTGATAAACATGCACCTTGGTGTGCGTTATGACACATGAGGCTGCAGGCTGAGTAGGTTCAGCCACCGAGGCATGTGTATATCAGCGCATAACCACACAACCTGTAGTAGATTATCTATTTTATAAAATAGCCACAAATATTGGGGGACAAAAAGTAGTCCCTACCTGGCACAAATTGGTGTTTCATTTAGCTGATTTTGTTGATCCTGTCATGATTCTGACAGGTTTAAAACAATTATCTGGTTGATCCTAGCATGATTTGCCCCAACCTTCTTTGAGAAGTCTATCAACCCTTTCCCCTCTGAAGCACCCTACAATATTTTAATATTTAAAGTAATATCCCATAATGGGCAACACAACCCACACTCCTCCACAGCCAGTTGCCATCTTTTTTATCTTAAAATGCACTTATTTGTGCTAAACAAAATATACTTGATGTTACCCACCCAACCACCCAGGTAGGATCCTGTTCCAACTATCTGGTCCCCCCAGTACCCAACAGTAGTCAGAGGAGAAGGCAAATGGCAAAACCAGCCCTCCTCCATGGCTGGCCACCTTGTCCTGAAGGAAAGTGCTTCTAGTTGCTCTGTATAATAAAACCAGCTGATCATGTGATCAGCTGATTTTACAATACAGAGTGAGTAAGAGTGCTTTCATTCACAGCAAGATGGTCAACTGTGGATGAGGATGAGTTGTGCTGACCACCTTCTCCTCTGACTGCAGTTGTGTGCTGGGGGGATCACAGGGTAGAAGCAGGGTCCTGCTAGGGTGGTGTGGTGGTGGTGGTGGGGGAACATCAAGTATTTTTTATTTAGCACAAACAAGCTTCATTTTAGGATAAGAAAGATGGCAGCTGGCCGTGGAGGAGGACGGGTTGTGTCGGTCACCCATTGGGATATTACTTTAAATATTGAACATATTGTAGGTGCTGGGGAGAAGGAGAAGGGTGGGATAGGATTTGTCAAAGAGGGTTGGGGACAGTGGGTATATTTAACTGGATTTGGGCTGGGGTTTAGTTATTCAGGTATAGTACATGACAATACTCTGACTTGGTAAGTTCCTCAGTACAAAATTAGTGGAGTACAACATAAAAAAGAGATAATTTAGTAGAAAATGGCAGGATTTAATATGTCATTGAATGCAAATGGTATTAATAACCCTATTACAAGAAAAATAATTATTAGTTATGTTAAAAAACATAGATTGCTTGATGCTGCAGGAGCCCCACCTTAATGAACTAGAAGTTTAAAAATGGTGTAAATTGTGGGGTGAGAAAGCAATTTATGCAGGATCTAATGGTAAATCTAAAAGCATTGCAATTATTTTTTCTGAAAAACATAATTTGGAAGTGATAAAATTATTTAAAGAAAAAATTAACAGATATGTTATATGCTGCATTAAATTGAATAATGTCACCACAACTTTTACTAGTTTATATGGACCTAATGAAGATACTCCAGATTTGTTTCAGTGAATTTTTCACCTGCCTTTCCCAGTTCCTGCATCCTTATATAGTAGGGTTAGAATCTGATACAATTTTAAATCCAGATATTGATAGAACTAGTGTCCGCTCAACCCTGTTGAAAGCCGCCGAAGTAATACTAAGTTGTATGGAGGCATTAGGGCTAGTAGATCTGTGGAGGTACCACAGTGAATGGGTAAAGGAATAGTCTTTTTTTCTTTAATCATCATGAAACTTACTCAAGAACAGACTTTAAATATGCTTTTTAGTGTTCTACAAGAGGTAAATAACATATAGTATGAAGGAATTAACCTATTGGAGTATTCACCTGTAAAATAAACATAATTAATATGACAAAACCCAAAAGATGGACAATGGATTCATTATTGAAAGTCAAGAATTTTAAGATTATTTGAAAAAAAAATTAAGACCTTTGAGGAAAGTAACATGAATGAAGAAACTCCATTAAATTACATCTGGGACTCTATGAAAGTTGTTATGAATGTGTGGATCATTGGTTATTCAAGTAAAAAATAAGGAAAGGAAAGAAGAAATTAATAGATTAGAAAAGGAAATAAAAAGAGCAGAAATGAAACACATCCCCATAAAACAAGAATGAGACATCATAGTATTGTCTAATCTAAAATCAGAATATAATAGCATCTTGAATGAAAAAACAGAAAGGCTAATTCTCAGAAGTAGAGTTAAATACTATGCAGAGGCAAAAAGCTCTCTAAGATTTTGTCATATCAAAATGAAAATGGAAAGAGTGATTAAGGAATTAGATAATGAATGCACTTCTATAATAGAACCAAATAAAAAAATCTTGAAATCAAAAATTACTGTTCAAAACTGTACACATCAGAAAAAAAGGCAAGAAATGAAGGAGATTTGACCAGTGTAAATATCTCAGAAATTACTGATGATCAGAAAGTAGCTTTAAAACAAGTAATATCAAAATCAGAGGTAGAAAGGGTTATTAAGAAGTCTAAAAAAGGGAAAACACCAAGGGTGGGATATTCATAAATGCGCCAGGCAGGGGCACAAACCAGGTGCAGCACAGCTAGAGGTGCACCAGGGCATGGACAAGTGATATTCAATGGTGCTGTGCCATGGCTCAGCACCACTGAATATGGCATGGGGCACCCACACTGTGCATAGCACAGTGGGACTGAACTCCAACACAAGTGGCAGTTGAGGGCAGGGGCTGTTCCATTGCAAGTGCAGCTGCGCTGGGCACAGCAAGAGCGATATTCAGAAGTGAGCATGCAAATGAGGCCATTTGAATGCAAAGTGCAAATGGGTCCATTTTCTATCGGTATGACCCCATTTGTATGCGATACGCTGATCCCATGTGACTTGCACCTGGCGCCCTGCCAGGCTGCAGCCATTGGGACCAATGCCCTGCCCTTACGGCATCGCCCGATGCCCAATCATGGGCTTTGTAAATAAAGAGAATCCCTGGTGGTTCAGTGGACCTGCTCCCCAGCCTGATCATAGGCTTAAATATCAATAGATAATCCCCGGTGGTCCAGTGTACCAGCTCCCCAGCCCAATCGTGGGCTTAAATAGAAAAACATTTCCTGGTGGTCCAGTGGACCTGCTCTCCAGCCCAATCATGGGTTTAAATATAAATAGATAATCCCTGGTGGTCCAGTGTACCAGCTCCCCAGCCCGATCATGGGCTTAAATATAAATAAATAATCCCTGGTGGTCCAGTGGACCCGAACCCCAGCCTGATCACGGGTTTTGGAAAACATAACATTCCTGGTGGTCCAGCAGTCTCCCCCTCTCCACCCTCCCGTTCAGACCCACCATCCCGCTCCCCTCCTGGTCAGCAGCAGGCCGCAGCTCCCCACCCACAAGTCACCTGGCCGCCTGCTGACTGACAGCATGCAGTACGGCTGTATGCCCATTGGTCCACTGCGTGGCCAATGTATGGCTGTATGCCCATTGGTCCACTGCGTGGCCAATGGGCATGCGGATTGTACTGTACTACACAGTCCGGAAATGTGAATGAAACCATTCACATTTCAGGACTGTGTAGTACAGTATGGTCTGCATGCCCATTGGCCCATGCAGTGGATCAATAGGCAAACAGCTCTACTGTATGCTGTCAGTCGGTGGGCAGCCGGGTGGCTTGCGGTGAGGAACTGTGGCCCACTGCTGACCAGGGGAGCAGGGTGACAGGTCTGAGCGAGGCGGGTGGGGAGGGGACTGCTGGACAACCACAGACATTACATTTCTGAAGCCCGCAATCGGGCTGGGGTTCAGGTCCACCAAACTACCAGGGATTTTCTCAGTATACGTAAACCCATGATCGGGCTTGGGAGCAGGTCCACTGGACCACCAGAGATTATTTATTTATATTTAAACCCGTGATTGGGCTGGGGAGCAGGTTCACTGGATCACCAGGGATTATCTATTTATATTTAAGACCACGATCAGGCTATGGAGCAGGTCCACTGGACCACCAGGGATTATATATTTATATTTAAGCCCACGATCGGGCTGGGGATCAGGTTCACTGGACCACCAGGGATTATTTAGTTATTTTTAAGCCCGCAATCATGCTGGGGAGCAGGTCCACTGGACCACCAGGGATTATTATAGTTTACTTAAAGCTCACGATTAAAGCGGTGAGGGCAACGATGTTCGGACTTTGGCTTGGGAGTTGGCGGCCACCATAGCTGGCAGCCGCCATGTTGCGCTCTGCAATATGGCAGCTCACCTGTGGGTGGCCAGGCCTTGCTCCTTCTTTTTATGGGTGGAACTCTACGCTCCCCTGTGTGGCGCAAGGTGGGTGTGTGCCTGCATATGCGCCGCACATCCTGGGCTGAATATCGGGATGTGCCGAATATGCATGGACATGCCCCACCGAACTTGTGCCACATACATTACTGGTGCACCCCGGCACATCGGGATTTGCGCAGTGCAGGTTCCACTTTTTAATTTCGCACCGGGGTGCATCAGTGGGTTGCACATGGTGCAACACTGTTGCACCATGTGCAACCCCTTTGAATATCTCACACACAGTCTGGAAGGCTTTCCTGTTGAATTTGACCAGATGTTATAATATGCATTCTGTAAAATAAGAATTTGTCCCAGTAATGACAAGTATCTTGAATTCCTTTTTAGAACAAGGCTCATTCTCACATTCCTTTGAAGGAAAACTACACCCAAAACTTGAAAAAATATATGCTGTGCAGAGTGTTTTAATTTGTATGTGAAGTTCAAGTGTTTCCTTCCCTGACTGGTTTTAGGAGTTTTTCCCAAATTAGCCTGCTAGCTTTATACTAGTTTACGACCCTGGGATCTTCATACCTGATAGCTTAATTGTATTTCTGGTTCCCACAGTACATCTTGTCTCATGTGACTATGATGTAAGAGTGACCAACATTCAGCACACACATGCCAAACAAACTAAATATCTTGGAAGCTTTACAAGCTGCACAAAAATTACCAGCAACAAAGTTTTTCAGGACAGTAAAACCTTTAGGATGAGGGTGGTCACCAAGCTGAATTCTACAGATTTTAAAATATAGCCATCTCTATTGTTGTGAACTATTGTAATGCAATGCTTTCTGCTGGATTTATGGGCTCTGCAACATCACCATCACATGAAACAAGGTGCATTGTAGGACAAAGAAATACAGTAAAGCTATTTGTTATGGAGATCTCCTGGGATCGTAAAACTACCCTAAAGCTAGCAGGCTAATTTAGGAAAAACTCCTAATACGAGTCAGAGGGAAGGAAACACTGGAACTTCACATACAAATTAAAACACTCTGCACGACATATATTTTTTCAAGTTTGGGTGTAGTTTTCCTTTAAATGAACATTGTCAACCTATTTTTATCATACTATTTCTAGTTGCAACACCACATTTTAAAATTGCTTACCTTCTCTAAATTCAATAGATGTTACTGCCTGTTTTATCTGTATTTTCTTTCTTAGTAGAATTGAAATACATGCTAGTTTTGTTTTAAATCCTTTAACTACTTTTATTACATACTTACTGAACATTATGAACACCCTCAAACGGTGCGGCCATTCATGATGCAATAGTCTTCACTCTTTCCACTCCATGCTGAGCGTGTAGTTTGTGTTAGGGTGTTCCCTAGTCCAGTAAAGATGCATTAGGCGCTGATCAAGGAATGTAAACAGACATGTTTTGGTGTGTTAACACCAGTACGGTGGGCAGTTAGCTTTTCACTTCTAAAAAAAAAAACATTCTGAATCAAACTACCAGCTACGAAAGCAATGTCTACAGAATGTGAACAATCAAAACATGCATTTTCTAAGCTAGGGACAATTTAAGGCCTAAGGGTGTTGACAGTGTTCCTTTAAAAAAGCTTTGATAATATTTCTATCAAAAGAAGGGAAAACCCCAAAACTCTGCACCTCATATGGGACAGTCTTGCTAGTAAACTCTGGTTATAACATATTTACAAAAATCCTAGCAACTAGATTAAAATGCATTGTACCATCACTAATAAATGAAGATCAGGCAGGCTTTGTGAAAATTATGAAAAGTTTCAATACTAAGCAGAATGCCATAAATGTTATCCTAAACAACAAAAACATAGACACAGTTCTGCTGTCATTAGATGTGGAAAAAGCTTTCAACAGTGTTGAGTGGGCCTATCTGTTGTATATTAGGAACAAATCAAACCTGGTGAGATCTTTGTAATTGGACTAAACTGATTTGTACTAACCCCTGCACCTCAGTATCAATGAATCATGACATCATAGGCAGTTTTGAATTGTCAAGGGGGACCCACCAGGGTTGCCCACTTCCGTTCTTCTTTTTGCCTTTGCAATAGAACCATTGGAAAATTTAATTAGGAGTAACCCAGATATTATGGGGATAAAGGCATGTGACAGACAACTAAAATGATTACTATATGTAGATGATATTTTATGATGCATAACAAACCTGGCCATAGCACTACCAAAATTAACAGCACTAATTTCAAACTTTGGACTCATGTTGGGCTATAATGTCAACTGGACAAAATCAGAATAATTAGAACTATAGATAGATAGGTAGATAGTGTTTTAGCATTCAGTTTGGTAGAGTTCACAGTGTGGTGCATGGGGTGGGTGGATTTACGGTTAAAAAATACCCTAACATGATATTTTCCTTCTAAATAACTAAATAAATAAATAGCATGTTGGCATTCAATTTGGTTGAGTTCACAATTGTGATACATGTGGTGGGCTGTGGCATTTCCTAACTTTTGTTGCTTTAGCAACCATTACTTGTGCATTAATATAGTTTTTTTGCAATGAAGTTCCTGTTTTTTTGCCATAGTAGAAGAAATGTCTTCATACATACTGTAATTTCCTTTTCTGCTAGCGCTAACATTTTCAATGGGTAGTTAGTACATATAGGTAATGTATATCCCTACTAGGAGAAATGGCACAGCCCAAGGCTGCAAACCAGCATAGAATCCTGGGCACATGAACAGAAAAGCAGATACTCTCTTTGTCCTTGCAGTGCCCATAGTTATAAACAAGTAAAACTAAATGTATCCTGAATATACTTCTCTTTCTTGCAATAAATCATTATATCAATTTGCTTGCTTAACCATCCTTTTTCCATAAGAAGAAGAAGACACAATAAACAATTCCCTACCTTAGTCTGGCCTGTGGAATGATGGAAGGATGTTCGCCTTCTGCATTTCTCTTGTGCTGAATCCCCTTTAATCTTCTTAACGGGCTACTATGAGACTGGCCAAAAACTATTAATAGAAAAGGTGTATAACACTACAATAACTGCAAATAATGTAAGCACTAACCCGTAACTGAGGCACCACTTCTTGTTCAGAAAAATCAAAACCCGTTAACCTGAGTGCCTGTAACCAGAAATTCTGTAGCAAATTTTATTTTTTATTTGTTACATCAGCAGATAAATCATAGAAGGATGTCACACTACTTACAACCAAATTTTTCTTAAGATACAAGGACATCCCAGGTGTATACCAGACAATATTCTCCATCAGGAGCCAGACTCTGGGAGAGGTCCCATTAACAATGTTAGAGCTGACAGAAGAGGAAGAAATTATGGTTAAGTATGAAGAAATGTTTTCTTTCTGTAGCACTCCATATTGTCAATGGGTAGTTAATACACATGGGTTCTAATAAGCATTACCCATTATCAGCTGGGTGGGGGAGAATATTGTCCCATATGCAACCCAAAATGGGAAATAAATTTATCTGCTAGCTGCCAACCTGCAGAACTCTGTGACTAAAGGCCACACCAGCAGAGGTTTGTACATCCAATCTGTTGTGCTTAGTGAACGTGTGGAAAGAGGACCACGTTGCAGCCTTGCAGAATTCTAACACAGATGCCTCCTCTGTCTCTGCCCAGGAGGCAGCCATAGCTCTGGTGGAATGCACCATGATGAGAGCCCTAGCTCTCTTCTTTACTGTCACATAAGCTGTGGCAATATAAGCCCTCACCCACTTTGCCAAGGTGGCCTTGGAGGCTTTTTGACCTTTTCTGCTGCTCTGAAGACCATGAACAAACTATCTGATTTCCTGAACTCTGCAGTTTGCTTAAGATATGCTCTAACAGCCCTATGCAAACCTAACTTGTGCAACTCTCGTTCTTTTGGATGAGTCAGCTGTGGACAAAAAGATGGAAGACAGCTCTCTTGAGTCATGTGAAAAGATGTAGGAATTATTGGAATGAAAGATGGAACCATTCTCAGAACCACCTTGTTCTTATGAATGACAAGTTAAGGTTCTTTGTGGGACAAGGCCTGGAGCTTGTCAATTCTTCTGGCTGAGCACAAAGCAATTAAAAACACACCCTGTATGACAGACTGTCAAGCAACATTGGTGAAAGAGCTTCAAAGGATTCTTTACAAAGAACATTCAAAAACAGATTCAGATCCCATGGGAGTACAGGGGATTGGAATAGAGGTCAGGTTCTGCTTACTGCTCATAGGAATCCTATAACCTCCTGATTATTCCTAGAGATAAGTCTATGGAGGCTGCAAGTGCTGATACCTGACCTCTCAAGGTACTCAGTGTCAAACCTTTGTTCACTCCTGCCTACAAAAATCAAAATTTGATGCAGAATTGTGGCTTTTGAAAGCCTGATATTTCTCTCTCTGGCAAAGTCAAAAAGTGGTCCATCCTTGAACATAAGCTGCAGATGTGGATCTCTTCCTGGTAGCCTTTAGGTATCCCTATCTTTCTTGAAAACCCTGTTTTAGGAGTCGCCTCCTCTCAGGAGTAAGGCCGCAAACTGTATCACCTCTGGGTTGGGATGCAGAATGGGTCCTTGGGAGAGAAGGCCTCCCCAAATTGAGAGTTGAAATGGTGTGTGCTGAGCCAGATTCACTAGGTCTAAGAACCACAGCCTTCTTGGCCATTCTGGGACTATCAGAAGAGAGCTTATTTTTGAGTGTCTTATTTTGTGAATGACCTTGGGGAGAAGCAGCAGATGAGGAAAAGCATATGCCCTGTAGAAATCCCATGTCTGTGACAGAGCGTCCACTGCTTCCGCTTGTGGACAACAGTACCAACTGATGATTCTTGTACCTGAGCATTGTGGCTGAAGGCAAACAGGTCATTCTGTGGACAACTGAACCTTCTGTACAGAAGGTTGTATACCTCTTGGATCAACATCCACTCCACTGGATGGACAGTCTCACGGCTTAGCCAGTCAGCCTGGATGTTCAACTCTCCTGCAAGGTGAACTGCCAAGAGAGCTAGAAGATTCTCTCTGCTCACATTAGCAGGTTGGTTGCTTCTCTTAGCATCCCTCTACTCTTTGTGCCTTCTTGATTGTTTATGTACACCACTGTGGCAGTGTTGTCTGACCTTACTTTCACAATGTTTGACTGTACCACCTTGCAAAAGTGAAGGAGAGCAAGATATACTACCCTCATTTCCAACACGTTGATATGTAGGTACTGTTCCTGTGTAGAGCAAAACCCCTGAATCAGGAGTTGGTCCAGGACTGCACCCCAGCCTGGCAGACTGGCTTTGGTTGTCAGGATCAGTTCTGTGGAACTCTAAGGGATCCTTTGCTTAGGTTCTCAGAGCTCACCCACCAATTCAATGACTGTTGAAGAGGTTGAGTAATTGGGATCATAGCCTGATAGTCTTCCGAGGTTGGATCCCAGTCTGCCAGCATTGCATTCTGAAGTGGTCATATGTATAAGCAGGTCCACCAAACTAGTTCTATTGTTGCAGTCATAAGACCCAAAATCTGTAGTAGACTCTGAGCAGAAGCCAATTATTGACTGCTCATCCACTAAACCTCTGATCTCAGGGTCTCCTTCCTGGCTGTCAGAGAAAATCCTTCCCCTTGTCCATCCTGAACACCGTGCCCAAGTGCTCCAGGCTCTGAGATGGGTTCTAGAAGTTTTCTCTGACTGACTACCCAACTGTGGGACTCCATAATCTGCAGGATCCTGGCTACTGATTTCTTTGCCAATAGCACAGAGGGTGCTAGAATGAGCAAGTTGTTCAGGTAGGGATAGACATGATGTCTCTCCTGCCGTAGTTGAGCCACCAGGACAATGAGAACCTTCAAGAACACCCTGGGTGCTGCTGCCAGCCCAAAAGGATGTGCCCTGTACTGGAAGTGTTGCCCCAGAATTGCGAGCCTGAGGAACTTCTGTTGAGATTGCTGAATGGGAATGTGGAGATATGCATCTCACAGATCTATGGATGCTAAATAATCCCCTTGCTGGCAGCCCAAATGATTGACTGTAGGGACTCCATCTTGAAGTTTGTGTGACAAATAAACTTGTTTAGGTGCTTTAGGTCCAGAATTGGTTTGAACCCCCCCCCCCCATCTAGGGAACCACAAAGTAAATCGAGAAGAATCTCTGGCCTTGTTCATTGTGGGGACTAGGACGCTTGCCCCACTTCTGATTGAGATGATCTAAATTTTGAGACTCTGCTTGTCTCTTCACTGGGTCCCCTGGCACAGGGATCTACAGAAAATGCCCTTTTGTGGGAACTGTTGCAAACTCTATTGTATAACCTAATGCCAATATGTCCAGGACCGAAGCATCTGACGTTATTTGGGCCTATCTTGTGTAAAAATTGCACAGTGTTCCTCCAAGGGAAGGGAAGCAGAGATGGGCTCATTCACCCTCACGGTGAGATGTCATCTGTTTGTCCTGGTCCTCCACTACATTTCTGGACAAGGGCTCCTATGCCACTACTGCCGATGAACCCAGGTAGGACTCCTTTTCATCTGGTTTCCAAAATTCAAAAGGATGAAAACTTCCTCAATATTGCCTCTGTCAGCTGCCTCCTTGAACGTTTGGGGCTGAGCTGGCCTTCTGCTGCTGTTTTGATACTGAAAGATGTCCTTCTTATGCTGAATATCTTAAAAACATAATTCAGGCCTGATCCAAATATAAGTCTTCCTCAAAAACAGATTAACTGCTTGGCCTTTGATGCCTGGGGCCCACGACTCAATGCCTCAGCCATACACCCCACATGGTGGACACAATGTGATAAGGCCAGTGAGCTGACATCCATAAGTTTTCCATTGTGGTATCCCCTATGAAGGTGGAGGCTATGGATACCAGCTGTAAAATACTTGCCCTCAGAATCCAGGAAATAAATACACAGAGGCATAACCCATAAGTGTAAGGCTCTGGCAACAACACAGGATGCACAGGAGGTGCACAGGTTTGCTCCATTTGATGTGAAGGCTCTTCTGCATGAAAGATTCACTTGTTTTCGTGGCCAGAGATCCTTCAATTTGAATAGTTGTGTGCTTTACAGAGTTATGCACAGCTTTATCTGCCAGGGGTGGAGTTCCCCAGTTGCAGGAATTCTCTTCCATACAAGGAAAACACCTCACCCTGGGCTTAGGAAGATAGTTCCTCCTGTCCATGCCTGCCCATTCATGTTCAATAATTTGGTCACAGTGTATAAAGTTTGGAAAACACTTTGTTGTGGAAAGGATGCAGACAGGTTGGATTCACATCTGATGCCTCCATGGTTTGCACTTCCTTCAACTGAAATATCCTACATCCCTCTGTTATAAGATAGGACAGAGATTTTGCATTGAACAGTGGAGGGATCAGGATTCTCCACTTAGGCTCCATCCATCCCCTCCTCCTCTTCGTCATAGAGGTCATCCTCCTCATCAAGAACTATTGGTGAGGATTTTCCCAAAGTCCCCAGCATCATCATCCTAAGCCTCTGTATGGTCAAAGTTGGGGTCTGCCTGTAGATCTGGGTTAACAGACTTATCCTGCTGTGGTGCACCTATACATGCCTGTGTGGCCCTCTGTCCTGAGGGTGCAGCTTGGATTTGGGTGTGTTGGAGGGCATGACCTGTGGAACGTCAGGGCTCAAAAGCTTATTTAGAGCAACAGTAAAAATCTGTGCAATTCTGTTTGCCATTGCCAGTCAGTACACCAGGTGCACACATCCCAGTTCATAGTTCTGGCTGGGGGAACTGTGATAGACATGCAAGCCCTCCCCTTTCTCAAATGTCTAGGGTCCAATGTTCTTGGGAAGGGACCCACAAACATTAATTCCTCCACCAGACTTCTCAAAGGAAGAAATTCATAGAATAAATAAATCCTATCTTGGGCGTCTTCAATGACTCCGACCCAAATTTCTTTTCAAATGGATCAGATTCCCAGAAGTCACCAAATCGAGGGTTTCTTTTCTCTTTTCCTCCACCAGTCCCAGGTGCAGATGAGCGCATGGACAATTTCACATTAAACCCCATTTGGAAGAAACTCATGGAGAACTCTAAAATTGAAGGATTAAATTTCATTAGAACCATTAAGGCTAAATCAAATGTAGGACTCTAGATTTCTCCCAAAACAGATCAGACCTTATTAACCTAAGCCCTTAAATGATTTGCTATGCTCAGGGTTCCAGTTTCTTACAGACTTAAAATGACAGCTCCATGGGGCTAAACTTTTTTACATCGCTACTGTGGGAGATTCCAAATGAGCAGGAAACTTAGAGAGAGGATTGTCTAGAGCAAACATAAGCAGAGTTTTTACACCCAGACCACAAGGACCTTTTTAATTTCTCCAGGAATGAGAAGCTCCAAATCAAGCCTTTAGGCACTGGTAAGTACCTGATCCTTTAGCTTCACTACTTTACCCTGGGGCTTTCTTCAAACCTTTCCCAGTGCTCCCTGATTTCCCTTCACTGAGCACTGTCCCAAGACAGAAGTGATAAGCTCCTCCAAAGCCACCCCCAAATACTCAATCTGTTAAGTGATGCTCTTTGTGCAGCCTGCTAGTACCTCGGCTGCGGTGACCCTTGCTTTGCAATCTGCCCCAAGTCCTTGTGTCCCGACCACCTGGTCCCCGTTTACTCTGTTTTTTACTTCTACCATCTGGAGCCCTCTTTTAACAGTCTACAGTGGCACACCTCTTAAAATCCTGTACAGATGTTGCGAGATGTGCAACCAGAAGCCTGTCCTAAGGATCATGGTACTGGGACTGGAACCCTGCTCCTGAGACCAGTCTGAGGACTTTAACCCCAGGCTCAGGCCAGCCCCTCCAAGTAGGCCCTCAAATGGTAAAGGCTGGACCAGCCTCCTTCACTACCCTCCTGGGCTGTTCTGCAATGGGGGGTACAAATCTGGGACCACTCCCACTGGCCCCAAATCTCTACAGAGGCCCTGCCACAGCCTACTGCAGCCCTGATGACCCAGGAAATTAATCCATGAACAAGGGCCACCAGCAGCCCTAAGGGTCCTACTCTAACTCACCCTCCTACATCCCTGGCTGTTAGCACAAACCAGCCCCTTAGGGCCTGGACCTAGAATGACCACAGCTGCCTCCTCTGATGGTCCCCACATAGATGTGCCACCCAGGGACCCAGCACATCATCGCTGAAGCTGCTGACCCTGCCTAAGGGGGGGTACCCCCAAACTGCCCTACTGAAGAATGCCCGGCAGTCTCTCTTTCACTTAAGACCATAAGGATTCTCCTATCCTTTTTTAAATACTGACCCAAGTTCTCTCTCTTTCTGAAGCCCTCAAGTGGTGGCCCACAGAAATTGCTCCCCACAGAGCACCTTTCCAGAAACTAACCCTGGGGAAGAGGAAGGGGGACCCTAAATTTGAGCAATAAGCCCCTCTCAAATGAGAGGAGCTTACAAACATAGTAGCTTTAGTTATATAATAAGGGCAATAAGAGCTTAATGGGAAAGGGTCTCATTACCCTGCTGCAGGTTGTACACCTATTAAAAACCATAATTCTCAGATAAGCCATAGTGCCAGTGACTCTGTTTCATATTAAATGCTGGATTATACAAAAACCTTTTTATTTCATGAGGTTGCTCAAGTATTGTCCCAAACTTCTGATTCCTTCCCCCCTGCTGTAGCAGAGAGCTGTGTAACAGAAGGGAACTTTGGAGGTAGTGGATTGGGAACAATCAGAGAGGAGAGACTGTATCACAAGTGGTGTTCCTATCAGCCCTGCAAAAGAAGGCTCATCTATATAGGAATGATTGCGCTGCCTAAAAAGAGTAAGGAATTCAGTTCCTGGCAGCCACATCTAGTGCACAGAGAGCACAGGCCCATGCGTGTTTGAGTGCACAATCCAGTGACTGTATGAGTATGGGTGATGTGACAACGTCGGCAAGCACACGCACAGCCTAAGTGCGCAAAAAGGCACCACTGGAGCACAGGATGGAACTGCATAAGAAAAAGCATGCAAGCCTGACAGGCTGCCAACAAGGTCTATACAGCTCAGTGGTGCCATTAAAGAGGCTGGAAAGGCACTCACAGTCCCCACACAAACAACACAATATCCCAGCGACAAGAAAAAGGAGTATAATCCCCACAGAGAACAGCACTCAAACTACAGTCCTTCAAGGCACCTTAAGCAAAAAAAATACACACAGCCTTAAATAATAGCTTTCCACTAACAGTCCCCTGGGGGAGGGGGGTCCAAATAATCATATAGATACAGGGATAAACTAAGAAATAAAAACCTAGCTAACAGACCCTTATAAATCACACCAAGAAATTCATCATACTGGAGGCAACGAAAAAAAAAAAAAAAGAAATAGGAGACCTGGTAAAACATCCTTAAAAATAGTGTGACAGAATGTGACCCCCAACCCAAGCACAGTCAGGCAATGAAAATGGGAAGATTAATGGAGGTTAGTCAATTTGAAAGCTGCAGCTTAAGAGGCGTGACTTTTAAATTTTTGGGTTGCTCCCTGTCATGAAGTAGGCCCAATCTGCCCTGCAGAATTGCAGCCCTAAAATATTAAGCACAGACAAAAGAAATGTTCCTCAGAGGAATCTTCTGTGCTGCTTCCCCTTCAATGGCACAGCACAGACTGAAGAATCTCTGCTATTCGGAATGTCCATGTGCCCAGGATTCTATGCTGGTTTGCAGGCTTGGGCTGTGCCATCTCCCCTAGTGTGGGTGCACATTACCCATATGTACTAATTACTAATTAGTAATTACCCATTGACAGTGTGGAGTGTTACAAAAAACATATAGCTTGTTTCATGCAGGCCCCTCTAAGCCCTGCTCGAAGCAGGACATAAATTGTAGCTGCCTCTGATAAAGCAGACGCATGCTGATGCACAGTGCACCAGACTACAAGTGTTCTGAAGCCACTACCCCCAACCCCAGCTGCTCTACATGCATCTGGACTTAATTTTGTTTTCTTTTGTGTATAGCTCGGCCATTTGTGACCATTTGGGGCCACATTTTCAAGTGCCAAGTTGTCATACCCTCTCATGATCACATAAGTGAAACGTTGTAAGCTTCAATTCCCCCAAACACATATCTGGTCATATTTACAACATGCCAGTAATGCCGTTATAAGGTGAGGTGGTAACTTGCCAACTCTGAAAATTTGGAGCTAAATGAACGAAAATGGTGAAGTTATGACCATAAGAAGAACAATCTGAAAAACCTACAGTATGTCCCCAAAAAAAAAACATACTGTGCATGTCTATGCAGTAATTTTATTCCACTTTTTTTTCTCATTGCAGGTAGAGGAACACATTGAGAGACATTGAGGAATTGTCTCAAGGGACATTGAGGAATCATCTCTAGGACATTGACGATCTGCGATTAGGGACCAGAGGTACAGTAGTGGGTAAGGGTGTCATGGATGGTATAGAGTGAGAGAAGGTGTTTTTTGTTTTACTAAATGGTGGGTGTTAGAGAGCATCAGCAGTAGAATTGGGCACCACCACCACTTATGTCTTATCAACTGACCCCTTGGCTGGAAGAAAAGGGGCTGGAGGTGGGCTTGTGTACCCACCACCAGTGTCTTCTTTGCAGATTGGTAAAGCACGAGGGAGGGGTGACTGGTGGTGCTGCTGGGTAGCCGCTGCCACAAGCTATAGACAACAGGGTCCATTTTTGTGACCAGTAAGTCTCACAAATGGCTAATGCAAATGGATTGCAAATTACGAGAACAGAAGCTACTGTTGACACAATGAACACCCTATAAATTAAATGTTTAAAAACATTCTTCTCATGCTCTACAATAGGATATTCTTTTGTTAATTTAAAAAACTTCTCATGTTTCAGTTAACCCACCTATTAAAGGCACATCCTTGGGTCAAACTGTATAGAACCTAAAAGTTTCGGGTTTCACTTGTCAGCCAGTTTTGTGGTATAAGTGAACAAAAATATTTAAAATATATTATGTAATGGATCATTACCATATTTTCAGGATTCAGTAACCCTTCATCAAAATATACATGCAATATTTCAGGTTATTGCATTCAGGACTGCCATGTTATTAAGTTACAAAATTCAGGGTTTAATAAAGAACAATATTTGTAACCCAATCTATAGGGGCACTACCATGCCTCTTTAACTATTACTGTCAAAGTAGCACCAGTATATTAGGATTGAGTTAGTGTTTGTGTCAAAACCCTTGTTTATGGCAGTGTATAACTCAGGTTAACTATTCAGAAATGGGCAAAGTGGAGCGCAAATATTTATGCTGTGCTTTGCCCTTGCCTGGTGTCCAAAATGCCATATTCAGTGGAACTGCACACTAGTGCTATTCCACTGAATATAGGGTCGATTGCCGCCAGTGCTAAGATACCTAGTGATGGGCAGACATGGTTCCCAAATAGGGCATCATAATGGCTTGCGCCCACGCTAAATATCCTATATTCAAATGAACCTATGCAAATGAGATCATTGGGCCTGCAGGTGCTAAGGGGCCAGCTGCATGCCCATTATGGGCTCAATCGGTGTGTGAATACTTGCATGCTACCCTTGAGTTGGGATCCAAGAAACTGCATGTTATCTGTGCATATAACCCCCAGTGGGAAGGATTATGGGTCTAGAGGACCTGTTGAAAAAAACCTCTCAGAATTTTAATCATAATGAGGTTGTCATCTTAGGGGACCTAAACTTAAACTGGCTTGGGGCAGCTCTCAGTTCTCTTCAGTCTCTGACTCATAGCTACAACCTGCATCAGATGGTAACAGTGTTGACTAGAAGTCTGTCTTCATCACCACTAGGCACACTATTGGATTGGGTGCTGGTAAACCCGGATCAAACACATCTCAGCCGCTGGTACTCTTGCTGATGCCTTAACTGACCACACTCCTACTTTCTGCATCCTGTCCTGGGGCACCTCTATCTCCTCCATCATGTCTCATCACTCTACGAAACTTTGCTCATCTAGACCAAGAGGTGTTTCTGTATGACGTCTCCAGAATTGATTGGTTGGAGATCTATCTATCACACTGTTCTCAGGACGCCCTAAACCTCTTCATCACTAAATTCCTTACGGTTCAATGTAAACATGCCCCAGAGATCACCCGGAGAGTGAGAGGTGAACAAACAAGATGGCTAAACAAAGACTTGCTCAAAAGTTTGCACCGTAGAGATAAACTCTGGAAGCACTACAAAATATCAGGCTAGCAAACAGATTTCAACGCTTACTGTACGCGACGAAATTCATGTAAAGACAAGTCAGAGCTGCTAAGAGCAAGTACTGTAAAGACCTACTGATTAGCTTGGCCAATGAGCCCAGAAAATTCTGGTCACACATCAAATCCTTCCTAGGATCCTCATAGTCAACTACCCCTGGTGATATGTTGATAAATGATGTGCATTGCAATGACTCACAAACCATAGCTAACTCTTTCAACCTGCATTTCTCTGATCTCTCCCAATATACCTCTTCCTTGATTCCACTGCAGTGTCCTCCCATTCCTCATCAGGAACCTGTCTGGATAAGCGGAAGTGTTGTCCCTGTGCCTCCTTATACTCCTCCATTCTATTTTAAGGCTGTGTCTAGAAAGGAAGTCCGAGCTCCTGAGGTCCATCTCTGATCATACCAGCTCTGGCTCAGACTCCCTGGAACCCGCCTCTTGAAACTTGCAGCTCTCCTTATTGCATTACCACTGGCCAACATTTATACATTATCACTTTCAGGTGGAGTGGTCCCTGACCTCTAGAAAGCTGCTCATCACATCTGTACTTAAAAGGGATTCTAAGGTTGTCATGAACTACAGATCAATTGCCATACTCTTGGTACTGAGCAAAATCCTGGAGAAAATTGTCGTAACTCAGACAACTGACTATCTACAGTACTTAAGCACAGCCTGCTCTCGGATACCCAACATGGCTTCAGGAAAGGACATAACACAACGACTGCAGTCCTTAAATTCACCACAGACACTCTATCAAAAATGGATACTGCCAATCTGACTGGGGCTGTCTTTATTGACTTCACAAAGGCTTTTGACCTTGTTGATCACACTTTGCTTCTCTCCTCTCTTTGACATCTGCATTTTTCCTCCTCTATTGTTGACTGGTATGAAAGCTACCTGACAAACAGAACTCAAGTGGTGAAAATTAATTCCTCTCTATCAAACAGTACCACCATTAACATTGGTGTACCTCAGAGCTCCATCCTAGGGCCCCTCCTATTCTCTCTTTATATAAATAACATTGGAGCTACTCTAAAATCCTGCTCTGCTATTCTATATGCTGATGATCTTGTCATCTATACAAGTTCTACTAATATACACACTATCGACACAACCCTTTCCTCTGACTTTAACAATATCCCAAACTGGCTATATGACCACAAACTGGCTGTCAACACTAGCAAAACTAAAGCCATGCTGCTTGGATCGCCTCAAAGCTCCGGCTTGCACAACAGCACTGATGGTGCAGGACTTAGAAGGTCAATTACTAGATCGTGTGGCCTCTTTCAAGTACCTGGGCATCCTGCTAGATCAATCTGTTGATCTTAATCTTCATGTACAGTCTGTTTGCAGAGCTGTCAACTCCAAACTGGGTGTTGCATATAAGACTAATTATATGCTCATGCCATTGGCTAAAATGGCCATTGTGAGGGGAATTCTGCTCCCTACCCTAACCTATGGGGCTCCCTTATTTGGGGCTGCTCATAAAACTGACCTACCCAGATGGGATATTACGTATAACAACATATGTCGCTATGCCTCTTCTGCTCCTCGGCTTAAACATCACTGTCCACTTTATAATGATCTTGGTTGGCTCTCTCCATTAGCTAGAAGAAAATGCTACCTTGGCTCTCTTATTGATTCAATAATTCAAAATCAAACCCCTAGGAGTCTTGCAGCTATGCTTGTTCCTCAGGACACACTCCATGGTCTATGATCGGCTGATAAATCCTTTCTGAATTTGCCGAGGTGCTGCAGTAGGAAAGGAACTGTTGCATTTGAGCATGCAGCTCCACAGCTGTGGAATTCCCTTACCCTCGACATTAGACTTTCTAACTCCCACACATGCTTTAAGAGAAAACTGTGCTCAAGTCTGCTAATTGCTGATACCTGTTCCTGCTTTCACCCCACCTAATGACTGATGTCTCTGGCCATACAATAGTATTTCCTCACCTCTATATAATCCTCTTACTGCCTCAGTCTGTCCCAGCTCCCTTTCCCTGCCCATATACAATCTTGCACTACAGGCATCTCCCTTACCCTTACATACACTCATATAATCTTATTTCATGGCTTGCTCCCCTCTTCCTCACTTAACGACCTTTTCCTTAATGTCACCCCCTGCTCTCAATGGTCATTTCTTCATTTTGTATTACCTGTTTTTGGTTTTGTGTACCTTGTTCTGTTCATATGATATGTCACCTGATAATTTATTGTCCAAGGTCCTCTCTATTCATTGCATAGGTAGGCACCTATGAACTTATGAATGGTCTACTCTGTATGTCTCTGATATATTGTATCCACTTTAACTCATTGTATGTAAAGCGCTTTACTTTGTTTGTTCTGATGTATTGTATCCTCTTTAACTCATTGTATGTAAAGCACTTATAATGTGTTATCCTGTTAAGTTTCTGCATGTCTGTACTCTCCAGGGTCGTGCCTGAAAATAGTCATTTTATGGCCATGCACTACCTGGTTAACAAAAGCTAAATAAAATAAAAATTTGCATGGGTAGCCTGACAATTTAGTGCAGCAATGCCCCCACTTGCCCTGTCTCAAAAAGCTATCCCTGGTGCTAGTGCCCCTCTGCTGATTACTGGCCTGATATACAATAAAGATTTTGCCTGGTGTACGATCTCCAGCACGATGTAAAATAAAGATTTCCCTGCTGTCTAGTGGGTCCCCTCACTGATCGCCAGTCTCATGTAAAATAAAGATTCTTCCTGGTGTCTAGTGGTCCACCTGCATCGATTACCATCCTCATGTAAAATAAAAGATTCTCCCTGGTGTCTAGTGGTCCCCCTTGCTGATCGCCAGCACAATGTATAATTCAGATTCTTCATGGTGTCCAGTGGTCCCCCCTTCACCAATTGCTGGCCTGATATAAACTTTAGATTTTTCCTGTTGGGCTAGCCCCATCCCTGATCTTTCCCTGCAATAACTGGAATGCTTCCCTGGTGATCTAGTGGACCCCCATCCCTATCCCTGATCTGCCCATAAAATTCGAGATACATATTTTTTTGGTGACTAGTGGACCCCTTCCAACCCCCACCCCAGCAGGTAGTGCCCCACCACCCTGCTCCCCCCTTCCTATCACCAAGCTGGTGACCAGCACAGCCCTCTGCCTTCCACCATGGATAGCCACTGATTGAGCTGTTAATGAGTGTGTACTGTGTATACAGTACACACTCATTGATTGACAGGTAGCTGCCAACTGAGCTATCAGCAAGGAATTGAATATGTACTCCCTGGAGGACAGAAGGAAGAAAGGGGGCATGATAGAGACATACAAGTATCTTACAGGGAGGAACAGGGTGCAGGAATACACTATTCTTAAGCAAAAGATTTTCCAAGTCTAGAGGCATGGGATGAAGTTGGAGGAGGATGATTCAGAGAAACGTGAGGAAAATTTCTTCACAGAATGGGCGGTGGACAAGTGAAACACCCACCCAGAGGAAGTGGTGGGGCTGAAATAATCACAGGATTTAAGAAAGCATGGGATAGACATTAGGAATTCTGGAGGTCAGGGTAGGCAACAGACTTCTAGAAAAACATAAAGTGAACTTGCAAGCTCAAATGGGCAGACTAGGTGGCCCGTAGGCCCTTATCTGCCGACACTGTCTATGTATCTATGTATCTATGTATACAGTGCATGCTCACTGACAGCTCAGTCAGCAGCCAGTGTGGTAGAGGGCACTGGGTTGTGCCAATAGCTGGCTTGGGGATGGGATGGGATGAGGAAGCGGGGGGTGGTGAGGCACTACCTTCTGGGGTAAGTGGGGTGGAAGATATCCACTACACATCAGGGAACTATATCTCTCAAATGTTTTGACAGATCAGAGATAGGTATGGGGTCCACTAGACCACCAGGGAAGCATTCCAGTTATTGCAAGGTGAGATTGGGGATGGGGAGGGACTGCTGGACCCCCAGGATAAATCTATAGTTTATATCAGGCCACCGATCGGTGTGTGGGGGGGTGCTCCACTAGATGCCAGGGACTACTGTGTAGGGGTGGGGGGCCACTACACTTCCTCAGACAACCACTAGGGTTGTGTGGGAGTAAATCAGGGTTTGGATTAACGATATGTGTGCTGCTCAAGGGGCCATGCAAAATGGCCTTGCACAGCACACATACTATGAATATTGGACTGTGCCAATATTCAGGCCCCCCTTCATTTTTGTTGCACCCCGGCCCAACTATTGCTCAGGTGCAAAACTGAGTTTGCCTGTGCTAACTAGGGTTTTCAGTATTGCTTATCCATGTTAATCTTGGTTTGCATGAGCAAACTGGGTTTTGCACCTGGGCAAATTTTTGAATATCAGGCCCCAAGGGCTCTTATATTCAAAGCTTTGCCCAGTGCATTGATTGTGCGTGAGTTGTACACACAGTTAGCACAGCTGTGTCTTATTCAAAAGCTGGAATTACACAAGCAAAATGGAACAGCACACATGTAAAAAATAATGTATGCATTGGGCAAAAAGGGACTGGGACATTGAATACAGGTGCACTGCTATATTCAGTGCAATAGCACTACACAATGGCACACCGTGTGACATATTATACAGCGCAAAATACTGCTTATAAAAGGCTGACCTAATGCTGGACAAACCCTAGAGGCAGGCAGTGACACTGTAGCTGCAGCAGACATGGCTGAATTCACTGCACACATTCCAATCCTCATGGAGCAGGCCATAGAAGAGAGGGCAGAAGGCCATCCTGGGCCAGTCCATTGGCTGTGGAGGTGATACTCTGCAAACAGATGGTACCGGCTGCAAGTGTCCTTCATGACCCTTACCATTGACCAACTGGTGGGCTGGTTTTGTCTCAACAGGGCCATACTACAGCAGCTGTGGCTCCTGCATGAGTGGCTGCATAGTAGCGCCCAGCACAACCATGCCATGACAGCCGAGCTGAAGGTGACAGCTGCGATGTGTTTTTTAGCCACTGGCACATTCTTGAGGCAGATGGGGGATACCATTGGTGTGTCGCAGTCAGCCACCTTGTGCTGCTGGTCCAATTACTACATGATCTGCTGCCACATGTTGGCAAGTTCATTGTATTCCCCAGCACAGCAGTGGAGCATAAAGCAATCATGCAACAGTTCTATTGGGTTGCGCAGCTACCTGCAGTACTTGGTGCCATTGAATGGATCCATGTTTTCACCTGGGCACCCACTTCTGATGAGGTGAATGCCTACCTCAACAGGAAAGGATATCATTCCATCAATTGCCAGGTAGTGTCCGATGCAACTGGGTGCATCATCAATATCTTGGCATGGTAACCAGGCAATGCCCACGATGCATTCATATGGCTTACCTCCAGACTATGTCAGGCATTTGAGGGTGGAATGATACCTGGTGGACACCATGTCAGTGAGTACAAGCTGCTGGCCACTGGGGTGACACCACTGTAATATAAGACAGTCATGCCTCCATGAGTAAAGGGTGGGTGGGTAGGGGATGTTGGACAAGTGCACAGGATGCACCACAGACCAAGGGATGTGATGTGGCTGAGAGCAGTGACACTGTGAACAGATGCTAACATACGTTTTTATCCTAGGGAACAGTGTCTATCCCTTGCACCCCTGGCCCCTCACACCTGTCCTAGAACCCTCAAATGTGGCCGAGGACAGGTACAATGCAGCACACACTGCCACACACAATATCATTGACCACATCTTCGGCATGCTGAAAATGCATTTTCGGTGCCTGAACCATTCAGGTGGTGCCTTACAGTATATCCCTCAGAGGCATGTGGTGTTTTCCTGGCCTGTTGCATGTTACACAACATAGTGCACACATGTGGAATAGGCCTTCTGGTACAGGAAGAACAAGTGACATTGACAGAGAGCCAGAGGTGCAGGACATACTGAAGCAGCTTGACAGCCATGACCCTGCATGGCCAGGAGGGCCAGGAACACAGAGAACACATCATTAGAGGACTCAGAGAGAGGAGCAGGTGGGTAAAAATAAAGGACACTGAGGCATAGTGCACAACTTTAATGGTAAGAAAAAATAAATATGCACAGAGCAGAAAACTTGCATGAAGAAACAGAAACATAATATTGCCTGTGGGTTGGTTGGGATAGCAGCAACAACAATATCAGGGCATGGGAAGGTGGCAGGAGAGATATGGGAAAGGAAGGGGAGGCCACTGTCCTCAACTTCTATGTCCACCATGGGTGCTCAGGGATGGTCATGTGTGCCCCCCGTATGTAGGGGTCATGGTTGTGGGGTGGGGTAGGGTGATGTCCATGGGGATGAGGTCACCCCTCTATGCTTCTGGTTGGATTATGGGATGTCCAGGTCCCCTGTCCATTGGCAATAGTGTCACAGGTGTGCTGCCCGTGCTTGACATGCCACTCTGTGGGGTCTGTTTATGCCATGAGGTTGCCCCTGCACTACAGTACAAGTCACATTAAACTGTTCCTCCAATGAGTTGCTTTAGCATTTCTGACTGAGTTGCATAAGTGTTGCTGGATCCAGTGAAAAGCCCCATACAAACTATTTCTTAAGATTGAAAACTCAGTTTAGCATTGCATTGTGAGTGGACTGCATATGGAGTCCAAATAAGTTGCAGAAATGTTTTTCAAAGCTGGTTATGTATTGAAAAATAATGCAATATGAGTTGTCAGTGCATTGCTAACTGTAAAATACAATGCTAATCCAACTCACTGGTGGGACAGTTTAATGTGTCTTGTACTCTAGTCCAGCACACACTAGAGCAGCTGCATCATCATTAGGTCTGCCAATGGCCTTCACCATAGCTGTGATCTCCCTCACAGCCCTGGTGAGATTCCCAAACAACAGCTGGAGTATGGCCAGAACCCTTGCCTCACATGCCTCTGCATGCTGTACAGCCCACTGCATGTCAGCATGCAGGATCTCACATAGGTGGTTCAGTTCGGTTCTGCATCTACCTCTGGAACATGACAAGCTCTCAGTGTGTGACTGCCTACAGCTCCACAGCAGACTGCAGTAGCTGCTGAAAGTCAGATGGAGCCTGCCTCTAGGGTACACTGTCTGGTGGGACAGTATGTGCTGCTTGGCATGTGCACTGGGCAGAGGGTGCATGTACCATGGCCAGGGTGGGTGGCTGAGGTGACAGGGCCTCAGCAGACCTGATGACATTCACAGAGCAGGTGATAAACAGTGGGAGATCAGGGTGGCTGCCCATGTCCCCCCATTGTGCAGGGTGGGTAGCCTGGGAGGTGGTGAATGTGGTGACCACCTCAGTGGTGGTAGTGGTGGCAGAGGTGATGGTGGTGGAAGTGCCCTGAGACAGTACAGTCACTGGCACAACACTGCTGATCTCAGGGGTGTGGGTGACATCTTTTGTGGTCTTACCACTGGGCACCACTGGCTGCATAGGGAGACTGGGAGGCTTACAGTTGGAGAGGAACCTCCTAGTCCTGCAATGGCCTCCAGATATTGCTGTGTCAGAATATATGTATCACCTTTGCTCTTCAACTGATCCTTCTCAAACAGGTTCAGGGGTCATCCTCTTCCTTATCCTGACACATCACTGGGCAGTACCCACATTGGATGGCCCAGCTCCTCCTCTGGAGTCTGTGTCCTGCGCTGTAGATATAGGACAGCTCTGTCAGTGTGTCACACTGTACAGAATAATCAGTTAATACTGCTATTATAGCTATACCGCGAGATCCCGACTGGACTGAAGCACCATGATTGAAAATGTCAGCTGCACCGGGGCTTCTTGAATTTTTTGAGTAGTGAGCTAAACAAAATATACATTTTATAGGGTGACTGCAGGAGGGATTTGTACAGTGAAACCCTGATCTGTGAAATGGTTGGGGCTTCACTTAACCCAGCAGAACTCCTTTAAAGTGCTTACTGAATCCTAATATACAGCATCTGTATAATTCATTACATCAATTGCATTAATGTACCAGTTTGGGTTCAACTTAATACCACAAAAGTAGGGAAATGTGGTGTTAGGGTTCCTTAACCCCTCATAACCAAAAGCAGGAAAAGGACAAGACCACACAAGCAACCACAGACATCCATCACCAGGTAAAACAAATGCATGTAACTGTTTCCAGATTAAACAAATATAGTAGCACTGATGACTACCTTCATGGATTTCTATCTTTGGCATGCACACAACAGAGTATATACACTCACTTCTGGCTACAGATAAATATCCACAATTCTCAAATCACAGTGCTACTTATGTCTGCAGAAGCACCTGCCTCTGCAATCACAGATACAAATCCACTATACCTGAATTACAACTGTTCTTCTGTCTGCAGAAATGCAGGTACTTCTGCAGCACAGATACAAATCCATGATACTTATATAACACCACTACTTCTTCCTGTAGTAGTGCAGGCCCCTATGGGGCCAGAGCTTCTGCAGTCACAGATACACATGAATATTGTAAGACATACACACCCATTTTTGGCTGCAGATACAAATACACAAAGGAAGCACAACAGTGTTACTACATTTGTGTCATCTGGAAACTGTTGTATGTTGTTCATCTTCCCTGATGATGGCTGTCTGTGGTTGCTTGTGTGGTCTCATCCTGTTGCTGCTTGGGGAGGTGGGGAGTTAGCATCAAAATATTCAAACAATACATTTTCCTTCTTTTGTGGGTTGAGTTGAACCCTAACTGGTGCATTAACACAGTTTTTGCAATGAGTTTCCTTTCTTTTAAAGAAATTCAATAAACTGAACTCACAACAGTTCATCTGGGTGCAGAAGTGATGATTCGTATAGGACCAGTGATGTCTGCAAACACATATACAGTTTAAGAAATACAGTAAACAGACACTCTGGCTGCAGAGGACCAATGCCACTACATTAACCTTCTTGTATTTACATTGCATTTACAATGCAATATTAAAGTATAAATAATAAATGAATCCATGCATGCATCCAAAAATCTGACACGTAATTTATTTGCCTGTTTGTCTGACAGTCCAAAATACAAACTAGACACATATTTGAAATAGTCTTGTGAAGTATTTAGCTTAATTTTATCAACAGTTGTATGCCGTCCTCCCATTTCTTGCCCATCGTATTCTAAATAACAATGCTCTGAGCTGAGCTGTCACATGCAGTACTGTGGATTTTGACAGCTACCATAGTGTACATATATAACATTTGCTGTATATTGGTTTTTACTGTGTCAGATAAATATATTTAATATGTGACCTGCAATTTCCATTTTGTGTCAGAATGGCACAGGTTTCACATATCTATGACTAAATATATACCAGGCTTCTGCAAGATAACCTCATAGTCTTCAGGTAAAGCTACCTCTGGCTGCAAGCTGCAACACTGGACTTAAGATCTGCAAGAAAGTGAGTTGTGCTCACAACAGAGGGAGGTGAACTTTACAATTTACAATTGTGTTTGGTTTGAAGCAGATTCCTTAGGAAAGTTAATATTCTTCAGGTGGAGGATACTTCTAACTGAAGGGTGAAATAAGCAACTTAGAATTATCAGAAAAGGCAGTCTTTCAATCAACAGAGGGAGGTGGAGTTTGCTTTACTTGTGTTACAAGTGTTAAGGTTTTCAGTGCAGGAAGAGTTTAAACCCACATAGGCTAAATACTGTTTTCTGTGTCTGCCCTTCTGCACAGCTGACGTGTTTTGGGGCTGTTTTCAGAGCACAAGTCACCAGGCTCTTTTGGGGCTGGGGAGGTTTACCTGTGTCTGACTTGGATGTTTGGATTTTCTGTTTGATTAGCAGGGTATTTTCTCTGTCAAATTGGTTTGAAGCAGTATTACAAATTGTCTTGTATGGCATCTTGCTGACAGGAAGGCACTCATCGTGATCGGTAGATCAGAGCTTAGCTGATTGTTTTGTGAGGGCACAGTTTAGGCCTAACCCCTTCCCCACCCCTCACCCCACCCACCCCTGGAAATAGTTCATTTATACCTGGGTTCTGACATCATTTCCTCAAGAGGCCAAGGTACACATCACTGTCATATCCTGTCTAGCACACTGCACTGACAATATAAGCATACACATTATATAAATACATATATTTCTATATAACGCACCAATCACACACACACAAAAAAAAAATAAACAAGGTAGACAGTTATGTGGGGAGTAGTACAATGTAATGGCTGTGGGGCAGCAGTCGTCTGGGAGTCTTTCTAGAGGCTGAGATGCTGCCCTGTTTGCAGACAACTATCTGCCCTGAGGGAGGAAGTTGCCCATCTTCAGGCCGCACTGGACAGTGGCAAAGGAACCTCCCCCATCCAGGGAGCACCACAGCCACCACCACTACCTCAGAGGTTGCGAAGAAAGCACAGCAGTTGGACCACAGTGGGCTCAGGGAGGGTAAGGGTGGTGGAACAGAGGCACACCCAGTCAGTTGTTACACTCCACAATCCATACACCATTCTGGGGGAGCATAGTTCCCCTATGGATGCACCCTCAGAGGAGACTAAGGAGGGTGCAGACAACTGTCACAAGGGAGGCCCTCAGGAAGGAGGCAGAGGGCACCACAGGGAAAGAAAGCAGCTCCTGGTGGGGGACTCAATTATTAGGGGGATAGAACTGGGGGGAGCAGGGAAAACTGAAGTAAGGTGCCTGCCTGGTGCCATGGCTTGGAGGGACAGGAAGCGTATCCTTAGGATCACGAGAACAGTTGCACAGGAGTCTGAGCTGGGCATCATTGTCCACCTAGGGACAAATGACTTGGCTCATCATGAGATTAGAGCAGTGCAAAAGGACTTTGTAGAGTTGGGGAGGGGCTTAAGACAAGTAGCACACACAGTATCCTTCTCAGAGGTGCTGCCTGTCAGTGGCATGAGTGAGGCGAGGGTACTTTGCACCATGCAGTTTAACAAATGGTTAAAAAAATGGTGTGGAGCACAGGGGTTTGGCTTCATTGGGGACTGGGGTTCCACCTGGAGGGACACCAGCCTATACTGGCAGGATGGTCTGCATCTGTCCAGGAAGGGAACAAGTCTTTTGGGCAATCAGTTTAAATGCTTCATTGGCAAGCCTTTAAACTAGTCAAGGGGGGAGGCACTGATAAGCAGAAGGAAAATCCCAGCCTCCCCCTACAAAACAGGGTACTAAATGAGAAAAAGACCAAGGTAGAAAGGTCAGTGGGGGTTGCCACTACAGAAGGTAAAGCCATCAAAAAATGGAGAGCAATGAGTACCAATGCCCATAGTCTGGGTAACAAGCTTCCTGAATTAGTGGCCTTGATGGAGGAGGAAGATCTGGATATTGTAGGTAGTCACAGAAACATGGTACACACAGAACCATGACTGGGATGTAAACATACCAGGATACACTATCTACAGGAGGGACAGGAGGGTAAAAGAGGAGGAGGAGTAGCTCTCTACATAAGAAGAAATCAAAGCAACAGAACAAAAGGGTAAACAGGGAGGAGAAGAAGCACTGTGGGTCAATTTGGAGGCAGGCAATGGCACCACAATCCGCACAGGGGTTGTATATAGACCCTTCTCAGGGGGAGGAAATGGACAAGGAAATGATAGAAAGTATAGTTAGAATGGCAGATAAAGGGGAGATATTGCTGATGGGTGATCTGAATATGCCAGATGTTAACTGGAGTGCAGTTGCAGCAGCCACTTCTAAGAGTGGGGTTATTCTGGATGCCCTACAGGGGGCATGCCTTAGACAACTAGTATTGGAGCCCACTCGAGAGGGAGCAATCTTAGACCTGGTTCTCTCAAACGGAGATGGAGAGAGGATCACAGATGTAGAAGTGGGTAGCCATCTGGGAACTAGCGACCATCGAACAGTATGGTTCACAATAAACACAGCAATAGAGTCAAGCCATACAAAGACAAAGGTACTGGATTTTAGGAGGGCTGACTTTGCCAAAATGGGTGAGTGCCTAAGGAATGCACTAGAAAATGGGCAGGAAGGAGGGGTGGAAGAACAATGGGAATAATAAAAACTGCCATCACAGAGGTAACAAGCCTTTGTGTAAAGCAAATAAACAAACGAACGAGGTAAGACACCACTATGGTTCTCAAAGGAAGTGGCAGTGAAGGTTCAAGAGAAAAAGAAAGCATTCAGGAAGTACAAGGAATCACAGAAGGAACAGGACAGAGAACTGTATCAGTTAAAGCAAAAGGAAGCTGGAAAGGCAGTCAGAACAGCAAAGGCCTAAACCGAGGAAAAGATAGCCAACTCAGTTAAGAAGGGGGATAAAACCTTTTATAGGTACATCAGGGAGCAAAGGAAGACCAAGGGAGGGATAGTGAGGCTTAATAAAGGGGAGGGAGGGTGGGCAGAGGGTGACTGTGAAAAGCAGAGATACTAAACAAATATTTTTGCTCAGTATTTACAAAGGAAGAGGGGGAGGTACCTAAAACAAACAGTAGAAACACTCTGGATACAGAAGTTGATACCAGCCCATTTACAGAAGAAAGAGTTCTGAAAGAGCTCTTAAAACTGAAGGTGGACAAAGCAATGGGGCCTGATGGAATTCATCCCAGAATTTTAAAAGAACTAAGGATAGAACTAGTGACACCACTGACTACCCTCTTTAACAAATCATGGGAGGATGGGGTGGTACCTGAGGACTGGAGGAGGGCAGATGTGATTCCCCTTCACAAAAGTGGGAGCAAGGCAGAAGCAGGAAACTACAGACCTGTTAGTTTAACCTCAGTGGTAGGGAAAATGATGGAATCACTTCTGAAGGAAAGAATTGTTAGTATCTAGAGGCCAGAGGGGCACAGGACCCAAGGCAGCATGGATTCACAGCGGGAAGGTCATGCCAGACAAATCTGATAGATTTCTTTGACTGGGTGACCAAAGTAGTAGATCAGGGAGGGGCTGTGGACATGGCCTACCTAGACTTTAGCAAGGCATTTGACACAGTCCCACACAAAAGATTAATTTACAAGTTAGCCAGCCTGGGAGTGGGTCCCAAGATGACAGCCTGGGTAAAGAATTGGCTGGAGAATAGGACACAGAGAGTAATAGTAAATGGAGTCCACTCTGAAAAAAGGGGTGGTTAGCAGTGGGGTACCACAGGGTTCAGTATTAGGACCGGTCCTCTTCAATGTCTTTATAAGCGACATTGCAGAGGGACTGGAAGGAAAAGTATGTCTCTTTGCAGATGACACAAAGATCTGCAACAGAGTTGATGCACAAGGTGGGGTGGAAAGGATGAGAAGGGACTTGGCAAGGTTAGAGGAATGGTCAAATGTATGGCAGCTTAGATTCAATGCTAAGAAGTGCAAGGTAATGCACCTGGGAAACAAAAACCCAGGGGAAGAGTACACAATGGGGGGTGAGATACTAACAACAACAAAAATGGAAAGGGACCTGGGGGTAGTCATATCAGATGACCTAAAGGTGGGCAAGCAATGTGAGAGGGCAGCAAGGAGGGCTGGGGGGATACTGGGATGCATAGGGAGAGGCATCACCAGCAGAAAACAAGAAGTTATTATCCCTCTGTACAGACAGCTGGTGAGACCACATCTGGAGTACTGCGTGCAGTTCTGGAGACCCAATCTCCGCAAAGACATAGACAGGATGGAAGCTGTCCAGAGGAGGGCAACTAAAATGGTGCAGGGTCTGCACCGGAAGACATATGAAGTGAGACTTAAGGAGCTTAATATGTATAGCCTCGAGGAAAGGAGGGAGAGAGGGGACATGATAGAAACTTTCAAGTACCTCAAGGGAATCAACAAAGTCCAAGAGGTAGCATATTTCAAAAAGAGTGTGCAAGAACAAGGGGCTGAATTTGAAGATAGAAGGGGCGCTCAAGAGAGTAATTTAAGGAAGCATTTTTTCACAGAGAGGGTTGTGGATGCATGGAACAGTCTTCCAGAGGAGGTTGTGGAGTCAAAAACAGTGGTGGAATTCAAGCATGCATGGGACAGTCATAAGGCAATTCTAGGGGGTGGGGGTAGGAAGAAATAGGCTGCTGGTTAACTAGGATCTGCAGCTTATCCATCAGGTAGGGAAATGGGCAGACTGGGTGGGCCAAGCGGTCCTTATCTGCCGTCAAATTCTATGTTTCTATGTTTCTATTGCAGTTGCATAATTAACTATGGGATTGTACAAAAGATAAAACCAAAAAAATCATATGCATGTAAAAGATATCATTTTCTAGTTTCAGTAAAAGAGATCATACAAACCCACTTGTTTGCTTTTTATTGGCACCAATGTAAAACATACTTGTGCACCACACTGAAATCTGTATAGATATGATGAGGCTGGGTTACTGTGCTCATGAATGAAAGGGGAGTAACAGATAATCGCGATGTAAATACTGCCAATTTGATGTAAAATATACAAAGGAGCTTTTTAATTGCATATAAATTATCTGTTAAGATTAGTAAACAATTATATCCCCCGAATGTTTTTTTTGGGAAAATGGAGAGACAGGACAATTAGGTAACGTTAATGATTGTGGAGAGAGGACTGAGTTTCAATGAATTTGAAAAGCAGCATCTGATAGTAATACTGTACATTGAATTTAAACTCTAATCTACACAGATATACAGGTTTCTAGTAAATGTTTGTCTGTCTGTCTGTCTATCTATCTATCTTAAAATGTTTCTTAAGCAGACCAGGGTGCCCAACCTCAGTACTGCTTCTTTCTCGCCATCCCCTCCAGGTCACCCCCCCACCACCTAATGTTTGTGTATGTAATATATAATATAAGGGGACCAGGACCCATCCCTGGTACCACTTCTCTTGACCCCCTTCCCTCAAGGTTGCCTGCTCCCTGTTCCCATTATGTACGTGGCAACACTGAGGTGTTCACTCCCCGGTGTCAAGTCTCCTGAAATAAAGAAAACCATCCCTCATTGATTTTTTTTTTGTTTTTAACTCTTGCCGATCTGCTCCCCACACACACTCACCCTTCCCAGCCCTCCCACTCTGTATATAGCACCCCACACCCCCACACTCTCATTCACCTGAACATGTCCCTAGATGTAGCACCACTCTCCAATTGAAGATGTCTTGCTGCTGAAACCAGTGACTATGATATGAGAAAATAAGGTAAGTCCAGTTTAATTTAATTCAATTGAGTTTGAACTTTGATTCATAACTTTGTAATTTTTACATATTTTTACACCAGATTTTCAACATGTCCTTTTTAGGATCGAACCTCATGAGCAGTGGTGGAGGAATTATGCAACTCTAGCCCAAAAGGTGATTTTGCGGCTGTTCTGTGAAATCACCTTTGAGGTGGGATTAGAACATTTTCACTGCCCTTGTTCATGATGTGGGGTCAGAAGAAGGCTACTGTATGTTGAAAATTTGGGGACAAAATATGTAAAAATGACAAAGTTTTGAGTGTACATTGAAATTTTTCTACACTTTCTCATAACTTTGGTAATTTTAAATATTTTGACCTCACATTTGCAACATAGTAATTTTTTCACATTACCTCATAAACGTGATAGTTGTCATTTTTCAAATCCTGGTCAAAATGTGTATTTGCACATGCAGCACAGAATGATGTTTCAGCAGGGATTTGAAAATTTTCACCCACCAGGTTCATGAGGTGAGGTAATAAGAAGGCTGTGCTGAAAATTTGGTGTACAAATATGGTAAAATGTCCAGGCTGTGAGTGAACATTGCAATATTTCAACATTCACCCTAGAGATGCAGCAAAGTTTTAATTCACCGGCGAGGTTCCGGCAAAGTCAGGAAATTCACCTCCACAGAGCAATCCATGAATTCGTCCATCTATTTTCGCCGTTTCATGCACAAATTTTTGCCGCAAAGTGTGGAATTTTCACCACAACATGCAGAATTTCACCTGCAAAGTGCAGGATTTCACCCATCAAGTGCAGAATTTCATCTGCAAGTGGTGAAATTCCACCATTCCGGGTGAAATTCCACACATTCATGGGCAAAATTCAGCACTTTGCAAGTTGAGCTTCGCAATTTACACCATTGGATTATTTCACAAATTGTACAGAATTCATGGATTGATTCACATAGCCAATTTGGTGGACTTCACCCATCTCTAGTTCACTCATATACCTTTGCTAATTTTCAATATTTTAACTCAAAACATTCAACATACTGTAGCCATTTTTCCACACCACCTCGTAAATGTACAGGTTTCATTTTTTAAATCCTGAACAAGACATGCTTTCATACTTGTGACGTAAAATAATGTTTTGGACAATATACTATAAATGCCATATTTCATGTTTACATATGGAGTCATAAAACGATTATCTTGAAAATTTGAGGTCACAAAAAAAAAAACCCAGTATAATTATTAAGAAATTGTTTGTGTAGTGCCAGTCTTTGCCCCAGCAGGTATGCTTTCTGATCTCATGCCAGTGAGCTGAATTTTGGGGTGAACTCAGTGATCCAGCAACATAGGGTGAGGGTGGTGGAATGATGCTGTTATGTGACACCCCCAGCCAGGGAATGAAAGCTGCAGGGTTGCCCACATGGGCTTGGGCACCATATAGTGAAGACAGCACTTATCTTGTCATAGAGCCCATACCTCTGCACCCATGGGTGGCAGATGGCCCTGTGCATTGGCTAACAGATGGACTCTTTGCCCTGTATGTCTCTATCTGCAGCCATAGGCATTATGTTGTTGGAATTAGGGATGCTTGTTGTATTTCTATAATTCTGAATTGTAAAAATTTCCCTGTATATGGTCTTGATCGATTGGTTTTGTTCTTCTGGACATCATATTGATGTGATGTAACTACCTATATGTTTGTTAGGTGTGTTTGATATTTAATATTTAATAATTGTAACCATGTCTGGAACCAATTGTGTATGTTTAGTAATGGACCTCCTTGGAAATGAGTTTTAACTCAATAGAGTGTATCCTATATTCTTGTTCATTTGTATGAATTTGAATTCAAAATTTGTTTACAAACAAACAAAATATGCAGCTAGAGAGCAGAGGGCCCTGTGCTTCTGCAGCTTACCAGACAGCCCCACAAATTCTTGACATCTGCCACAGACAGAGTTTTCTATTGGTGCAAGGCCCAAAGGACAATGCGTGTCTGCATTTGTTCTGGTTTTCTGTAAGCTGATTTGGCCTCTCTTGCTTGTAGCACTTGTTTTTTGTTTTTGTATGAAAGGGAAGGTCTCCTCAGACTTTTATTCTGTTTATCTGTGTAATTTGTAGGCATGAACAGTGATTGCCTCTACTGTACTCCCTAATTTGATCAGGATTTAAATGTAAATGAAGTTACTTATGCCTGGTGTGAAAGTCTGCTTGAATCTGTTGCAAAGGTCATGAACCAACTCTTGTAAGGCATCCTGGAATTTTATGATGTTTTATTGCTAAAGTCTGCAGTAGTTATAGTGTATCAGTCAGTGCTTCTGCTGTCCTCTGCAGTCTCTATGTTCTTGTCTTATGCTGGCCATGGAACACATTAAGGTATAGTAAGTGCCCTGCTGTTTTCTGTAGTTTAAAGTATATCTGAGTTACAAAACATGCTTTTAGAGAATACAGGAACTTCACAAGCCATGCAACTGAATGAGATTATAACTTCTCTTGGCTTTTGCAGGTATGCATCATCAACTCCCATGATGCCTTGCGTACATGGGATCATGACCTTCGCAATAGAGTAAAACAGGTTTTCACACCAGGGCAGAACAGAGTGAGACAACTTATTTTTACTTAAATTAGAATGAAATTGTGGGGGTTAAAAAGAGGGAATCATTGCTCATGCCTACAAACTATGCCTACAAACTACTGTACACAGGTATACAGAAAATAGATTGAGGGGACTTTCCCTTTCAAAATTATTGGTACTCCTCAAATGCCCCAATGGCCTAGAGTCATTATTAATGCATAAATAAAAAAAATAATTCTCAACTAATGGCTAGATCGCGTGGATTACACGTTAGTTGAGTAAAACAACTTAACCAACGGTTACATTTAATGCTTAACATTTTAGTCATTACTTAATGAAAAGGGAAAAATTGCGTATTTACTTATTTTCTGTATGGATTGCTCTGCTGGCCATGAATCGACTTTGTGGCTCTTTGTTGCACTGACATAGCAGCTTGAGTGACTGGATGCTCCAGTTGCTGTAATTCCTCCAGCAACACACCTAATGACACAGTGGCACTTAGCCAAGGCTACCACAGTAAAGATCACGGAAGAGGACCAACTTTCTTACTGGAAATGAAAGAGGTGCATGAGGCCTGCCCCAGACTTGCAAAGCTTGCAATGTCAGGCAGTTCAGCCTGCCAGCATGATGCACTCATATCACAAGTTTTTGCCAAAGAATTCTTGCAGGAACACAATGTAGTCCAGTGGCGGGTAATGAAATTTATCCTGCCAATTGGGTAAATGCATGGGTCATATGAGTGCCTGTTTGATTAAATGACATTACAGAATAGCTCACAGGAACTAAGATCTGCTGCAAATAATTCTTTGTCTTTTTTTGTAAAACTCACATGGGTCAATGTTCATTTGAATGTATGTTATCCAGTGTTTGGAATTGGTTACCACTGCATGTTAGGCAAGCTAGGACTTGTGGCTGTTTAAAACAAGGTTAAAAAAAGAAACATTTTATTATTCTATGAACAGCCCATGAAATATGTTCAATGTGCATGCTTAATTAGTGGTTTGATGGTACTTAATCTCCCACCCTTTAAAAGGTATCCAAGATTATATCAGACTAAAGGAACTAGGCTGCCCAGAAAGGAACAGCTGCTCAAAGGAGAAGGGAAGGCAAAAGATAATACCATAAGCCCCAATGAGCTAGAGCTACAGTTTTTTGCAGTACCTGTAGATGGGGGTTTTGTAGGCAGAAAGGTCACAAGGTAGTGTCTCCCAGGGTTCCCTTTCACACTTGGAAAAAAAGGGGGGATAAAATGATAATACTTGAAGGGGGAGAAGAAACAGCGGAATCCAAAACAAACTTAAAATAAATCAATTCAACTCCTAGAAAGATAATTCAGATACAAGAATATTATCTCTTATAAAACATTTCTTTTATTTTTTAGTTCAATCATCTCTTAGTGTATTCCGTTCCTCTTATTTTAAATTCTTGTTTTGAAAATGGTTCCAAAAAAGAAGTTTCCATTTTTTTCTCATGCAATAGTTTTTTTAGCAGGCTCCATAGGTACTTCCTATTTGTAACATTTCAGAACAACTTAGTTCCTTCATCAGACAAAAGCCTTTATAATTAAATATATTTCACCTTCATCCAAGGTTCAAACAATTTAAATCTGTAAGAAACAAATACATAAATGCTTCAGTAATTACATCATAAAGAATATCGTACCCTATAGATTCCAAAAGAACGAATATCCAAATTCATATCTATATTTATCTATATATTTATAAACAGGGGGAACTAACCGGTAAACTGATATACAAACGTAACATTCCTAAAAAGGACTCATTTAATGAAGGCTTCCATTGGTCTTAGCAAGTTGATAAGACTTTGCTGAAGTAAGTGAGTCAGGACATCTGACATCCATTCGCATGGCAGCCGCACCGTGGGCATTTCTGGCATTTTTGATTCTTAGCCTCCATATTTTTTGAATAGAAAGAGATAAAGTCATTGAAATCAGGTAACTAAAATATAAGATTTCAATCGATTTAGACAAAAGAAGCTCATACTAAGACAAATTGAGGCACAGTTTTGAACTGTAAAACTCTAAGTGCTATTGTATATGTTCTCCCCCATTTAGAGGAGAAGTAAAGCTGCTATGAAGTGGTATCTTGTGAATGGGCTTTGATTAAGAAAGGTAAAATAAAATCATAGAAATTAGTACAACTCTGCAAAAAAATATTTCTATAACTATTATTTTGATTGCAAAACTATGAATTTTAAACAATTCCTTTTTGTTCTATCTACTAGAGAGTGGGATGTTACAGAGAGAGAAAACATTTTCTCTGGAACCCTCCCCATCCCACATTTATGCCCTGACTCACTCACTTCAGAAAAGTCTTTTTAGCTTGCTAAGTCATGATCCACATACACTCGATTCCTCAGTACCTGGTGGTCTAGTGGACCCAACCCCCACCCCGCGGTGCCCATCCAGCCAGAAACTGGCTCAACCCACCATTCACCTCCACGGTCAGCCACCGACTGAGGTCCATATCAACGTATACTGTATATATGTGCTCAGTGAATGACAGTAGCTGTCATTTGCTGAATGCATATATGCAGTACATGCTGATTCAGATCTTGGAGGTGAGTGGTGGGCTGAGCCAGTCGCTGGCTGGATGGGCACCATGGGGTGTGGAATCAAGTGTATGGGGGGGTCATGTTAGTTATTCTTACATTCTGGCTGTATTGGGGATGGAGTGGTGGCATTGTGTACAACTGGGACACTTGGGGTTTGGGAGGGGCTTCCACATATACATTCACAACAGGGAGGCATGGGGTTGGGGGGCATGTAACCTTTAGCTGCCATTCTATATCTATATGTATTAAGTGTTTGTGTTTGTTTTTTCTGATGTGGAGCCTTTGTAAATGAGTCCGTCTCAAAGGTTGTAATCCTAAAGTCTGTTAAATAATAAATAAATAAATAAATACATTTACTTCCCCGGGCGGCATCAGGGATTGGGAGGGGGGCCTTTTTATTTCTTGTAACATGGCTACATTGGAGATCCGAGGGGAGACTGCAGCATACTGCGGCATGTATTACAACTGTCCCAGATGGACATATTCTAAGTACCCTTAGACCAGCCCTGGCTGGTCTAAGAGTACTTAGAAATTTGTCATCTGGGTGTTTTTACTGAATCCCATTTTAGGGGATGTGCAAGCTTGCACCATGCCATAGCTACTTCTGTGGTGCAAGCCCAGTTTTGGGCATGCAGCCTATGGTTGATGGAGGCTGCCTTTGAGAATCACTCCTGGCACATCATGTGGCACAAGGCACACTTTGAGCCATTATTTTTGGCACAAGCCCGTTGCGCCATGCTGGGAGCTTTGAGAACTGGTGCCTATAAATGATTTTATGCTTTTGCTTTTTGTATGTCTACTTGTCAAATGAAACCTGTTTCAATGTTCCGGGTTGTCCCATTAGAAGTGTTTTAACTAACTGGACATGACCTGGTTACCAAAGAAATAAGTAATAGTAACAGCACAGTCAAAAATGAATACACCATTAGTATGCAGCAAAATATTTCTAGAGTGAGCAAAAAAATGGTTTGTTGCCATGTTGCTTGTTGTACAACAAGATGTACAAAGTAGGTAGTTTGATACCTTTTATTGAACTGACAGAGATTTACAGAAGCTTAAGGATTTTCTGTAAATCTCTGTTGGTCCAATAAAAGGTATCAAATCACTTACTTTGTGTAAACAGTGAGCAAGTCATAGAAATGCAGCATTTTATGGTATCAAATCTATACCAGGTACCACCACTTAAGATAAACTTAAAATGCTTTCCTTAGGGCTGGCCCATTGGAGAAGAGGTAGTGCTACCAGTTGTGACACTGGTACCCCTGGTTCAGAGAAAGAGCTTAGGTAATCTGGGGCTGGCCTGGGAGAAGAGGAGTGAGTATCTCAGAGAATGCTCTGTTCACCTCCTCCTGCAATGGAGGGATGTTCACCCTGTGGTGCTACTGACACTTGTAGATCTACCAGCAGCAGAGCAGCTGTCAGGGTGCAGGATGGTAGGGATGCTGAGATGTGTATGGGGTGGAGCATGCATGAGCATGCTCCTGCCAGGACCTTAGTCCCCATGTAGGCATCCCTATGGGGAAAGGGATCTGGTGGGCACCATAAGAGGTTAACCCCCTCTACCTGAAGCTCCATGATGGCCTGTATACCTGTCTGAAGGCAGCATACCCACAATGCCAGATGGAGGAGCAAAATGGTAAGTTAAAAAAAAAAAGACTTTCCCTAATCAGGTCAGAAAAATTAGGATGCAGTGTCCACAACTTCTAGTATTTTCTGCAACACAGATAGCAAAATCAGTAACACTTCATTGGGAAATGATTGTTCATGTGTAGAAAATCTTAACCAGTAGACCAAATTCCGAAGCAAAGCCTAACAAAACCCGAGTAAGGTCATTTGTGTTTCAGTATGCATATCACACCTATTATTTTTTTTCACAGATTTTATGTGCCATTTCATGATGCTGCCTGCATCTTGCATCTCTTCTGTACGTGACCTCATGAACTATTACTATCAACTCCACATTCAATAGGATTAGTGAAGTTGCCTTTAATTCCTTTGAACTTGGAAGTAAAAGACAGTCTGTTATATACAACTAGGCAGTCTGTGGAAATAATGATAAATAGGCTGCTATATCTGAGATACGAGTGTGTAAGTGTAACATAAGGTGCGCTCCTGTTGCAAAATGGAAATGGCACATGATGAAATACAGAACTTCGGTTCGTACTATAGTCTTTGTTCAGAGGGATTCAGTCTTATTGTCATGCCCAGCTCCACTGGCTCAGCTCCTTCTCCTTTAATTATTACTGCCTCTGTGAAGCATCACAGATATAACTGCTGATTTAAGCAGCCAATGGTTCCTTATTGTATCAACTTTGAAGGCTGTTAGTGAAAAAGACCAATAGTCATACATCAGAGTGACATACTAACTCTGGCATTTACTGTAGAGATTTCTCCTTTTACAGTGGCCAAACTGTCTAATCTTTCTTACTTATTTAATGAATTTTGGTAACTCAGTAAGCCCACTGAAACCAGAGGTCACTTTTTCAGGGGCGACCCAGAATTAATTACAGGCAGATATACAGATAGCAGCAAGGTATACATTCATTTACTGTATTGTATTGGAATAATTAGAGGCAATAATATACAGGCAGTAAACACACAAGGCATACATTTTTAGAGGAGGAATAGGATTCATAATATATATACAGTACGTGGCACATCGTAAATAGCATTACTATATGACATGGCTATAAAACCAGAGCAACTCGCAACAGCATAACATCTCTAAGACAGACATGTGAGGAAATCTCTAGATATGGCCATCATTCAATGGCCGAAGAACAGTGATAACCTTTCAGTAGAAAGGTCTCCAGCCCTTTTTTTAAAACCCATGACAGAAGAAGAGTTTGGCAGCTCAGCTGGTAGAGAATTCTAGTGAGACAGGGCAGAGCAGGGCTGGCAGTATAACCTAGAGGTTAGGATAATGAGCTGCAAATGAGCTTGCTACATCCAGCAGACCTGGATTTGATTCCTACAACCTCCACGTATGTACTTTGTGACCCTGAGCAAGTCACTTAACAGCCCCAGTGCTCCCAGGTCACCCCTGAAAATAGGCACTTGTGGCTAGTTACAGTATGTAGCCCTACCCAGTTACCAAAGAATACAAAAAAAAATAGTAGGTGTAGGACCTCTTACCCATATTTGTTTCAACCCTGGGAACTTCAATCAGGTTGCAGTTTGAGGACCGGAGTAAGTGCCTCTCAGGTTTAGGAACTAATACACCAATTAGACCTGGCGGGTTATAAATTTTGGTGACTTTAAATGTCAGGCATAATAGAAGTAAAGCATCCTCCCTTCCAGGCATATCCTGTCAAGTTGCTGAGTACATTTTGCTGCCACAATTAGGGCACTGCAACAAGGGCAATGGTGAAAGGGGCAATCTTGATTTTAGATCGCCCCTCACTCATGTCACCCTTTGTGCTCAAACAACTTCTGCTCCCTCCAGGGCATGACCAACCTGGAGGAGGTTATACTTAGTTTTGGAGAGTGTGGGGTGGAAAACCAGCTGTTTCCTGGGAGAGTGCTTTGGTGCTGTAACTACCAGGAGACATAATGCCTGGTGCTGTAATGCCACGTGGCATGTTGCCTGCACCATAATTGGCATTGGTAATATGTTTGTCACTGCGGTATGGGAAACCCTTCCAGGAGGGCCAATTCAAGGAAGAGAGGACCTCACGGTGATGTTTCCTGGGAAGAGCTCTAGATGAAAAAGCAACCAACTTTCTTATCTAAAACCTTAAACCTGTTATTCTTAGAGCTTCTGCGGGACAGACGGGCTTGGGCACCAAGTACTGTAACAGTAAGGGGAGCAAGATGTTATTTTGCAATGGCAAGTCTCAACTCTGGGCTTATTTATTTATTTAGTTTTTGGTTAGTGCACTAGACAAAAAACCTTTTCTGTTTTCAGATATGACCCGGGAGAGTTACAGACAAAAGAACAGCAATTACAGGTAACAATACAGTACAACACATCATACAAAGGTTAGCCAAAACCTTGAATATCAATTACAGTTGTTACAGCAGTGCAAGACATCTAATAGAACATCACCTTGGTGTTACAGTAGGCCAATTTCTTGGTGGAGAGATTTTCGTGATATGATTCACCTGAGGCCTGAAAAGGATTTTTTGGTCAATGTAGATCCCAAGATACTTTAGCATGTCCACCATTTCGATTTCTGAGCCACATGAGGTGACTAAGTAGAGCAGGTGCTGCCTGTCTGTTCCAAGGTGTTTTGAGCCAAAAAGAATAGCATTGGCCTTTTTTTCATTCATAATAAGCTTATTATCAGAGAACCATTTTACTAGGAGTACAAAAGTCAACAACGAGCTGGACACTGATCATATTAACATGAGTGGAGCTTCCATACAGAACCGCATCTTCTACATAAAGCTGTAGGTTCCCTCCCACCACAATTTTCATGTCATTGACAAATATAGAGAATAGTAAGGGACCCATGATAGACCCTGGGGGATGCCATTTATAATAGACTTCTGACAGGAGTGGCTGCCCTTCCATTTAACCTGTTTGTCAGATAGTGAGTGAACCAGGAAGTGTGAGAGGCAATCAAGGCTGAGGCTTTTTAATGAAGCATACCATGACCGACCAAATCAAATGCCTTTGTGATGTTAATAAAAACAGCCCTTGTCAGCTTCACTTTGTCCATGGCATTTACTGTATCAGTCTAATCAAGCCAATATCAGTATCATGATGCTTTCTAAAACCATGCTGCCTGTCTGATAATGGGAAATGCTGTTCTAGATAGCGCTGTAATTAAATGTAAACCAATCTCTCCTGTATCTTTGTCAGCGGGCCAAGTAGAGAGATGGGGCAATAATTTTCAACTGGTTCCCTGTGGCCTTCTTTGTGAACTCGTACCATTACAGTCACTTTCTATTTGTCAAGTAATTTTTTTCTTCCAGAAAGGACCTATTATGGTAACAGGAAGGGCAGTCACTGGGACTGCTGTTCTGAGCAGCTTAGGTTCCAGTTTCAAGTCCACCAGAGCCACCTGATTTAATTTGCTTTAGTGTGGGTAACACTTCCTGTCTTTGGACTAGCCAGAGATGAAAACAGGGTTGAGTATCACTTGTTTCAACCTGACCCTGGGGGGGGAGGGGGCGGCACAGGAAAGGAAGATGTGAACGTGGTTAGAGCCATAAAGAAGCAGTTAAAGGCACTGCCAATGTACTGGGGTTCACTAATACTCTGACTACTAGCAATAATGCCTCCTTCTGTGAAATCAGTATGCCCTTTCAATGAGGAGTTAATCTGTGACCAGAACTGTTTGCGGTCTGTCAGATCTTTACCATATAGCCTCCTGATGTAATCCATTTTTTCCATTTTTGCACTTTTGATGCACAAATTTCTCAAATCCCTATATTTGTTCTTGTCTGCTTTAAGGTCGCTACTTTTTTTATGCTTGTATTTTTGACCCTTGGATGCTGTTGGTGGAGAAGGGATCCATTCATCATGGGGCTTGCACTGTGGGGTTTTCCCTTGTGCATCCCCCCTTCCCACCTGTCCAAGGCAGGGCCAGTCATGCAATGACCTTGGTGCATGATCGGACGTGCTCCCACATGCGATTGTGGAGATTCACCAGTCCCCTCCTCTCCAGTCAACCAGGATGGCATTAGATGCCACACTCCCCTGCCAATGCCAGGGGTCAGTAGGCATGAGGTGCCAAGTTTCCACCTTCCCCAGTGAAGGCGAACAGTCCCTGGGATGTTCAGTCTCCTTCCCCCGGTCAACCCTCTGATGTCAGAAGATTGCTCCCAAACCCCAGTTGTTGGTACCACAGATGGAAGCACTTCCTCTGCTCTGGTGTGCCAGCCTATGGACTCTACTTTTAAAAAAAACCCAGTCTTTATGCCTGAAGATAACTTGAATTTTCAGCTCATGAACCAACCATTTATAGCATTTAACTTTAACTCTAATCTTTCTGAAAGGGGCATGTCTATTAGCAGCCGAGAGAAAGTTGTGAAGAAAAAAGTCAAGGTCATTATCTATGGTAGGGAGCTCTCTGATGAGGTTCAAGCCAATTTCAGATAGGGTAGCCTGGGAAGACCTCTCAGTAAATCAGAAGAAATCCCTTTGTAGAAATGTTCTAGGCTGTGCTTTAAGGGCAGTATTCTTCCAAAGACAGACAAGCATTTGTCAATGCCGAATGTTTGCTTGCTGGCATTGGCAGTGGTAGTGTAGAAGTTACAGAGCTGTGTAATAGGAATGGCAGTGAAGTATTGAACTGAAGCCAACCCCACCACCACCCTGCAGAGAGTGAAAGGCATTGGGGTGTGCCTTTAGGTCGTCAGGCATAACGGCCACGCCATTTCACCACACCCCACCCTGCAGACACTGACAAGTGTCATGGTGTGCCTTGGAGTCTTTGGCCCTTATGCACACCCTATTCCATCAGGAAATATGGTGAGATGGGTGATGTATAGGAGAATGGGGTGAACTTTGGGGCCAAAGAGTCCAAGGCATACCTAGATGCCTCTCACTGGCTGCAGGGTGTGGAATGGGGTGAGCATTGTAGGCAAGAATCCCAAGTCACATCCCTGATGCCTGTCATTCTCTACGGGGTTGGGCGTTATGGTTGGAAACCATAATACCTCAGGCATTCATTGGTATTTTCACTCCAAATTTTCAACATGTTTTTTTGTGACCCCGCCTCATGAACAGTGGCAATATCAGTTTGTTAGCCGAAAGCTGCTTATGCACAGCGAAAATGGCATTTAGCACCACAGGTGCAAACACATTCCGAACAGGATGTAAAAAATGACAGCTGTACTGTTCATGGGGAGGTGTAAAAAATGGAAATGTTGCAAATCTGTAGTACAAATATTGAAAAAACTGGTGAAGTCACGAGAGTGCATGGAAACTGTGCACCACACACCCGTAATGTAATTAGTTTGGGGAATTTTTACAGCAGATTGTCAACACAGGTATTTTGGGACCTCCGATCATGAACAGTGTCACTGTGATTTTCTTTATCTGTCGAACAATGATTTCCCACAGTGACCACGCATCTCTGCGCTGAAAGTGTGAAACACATTTTGGCCATGTTGTGAAAATGACAGCTGTACTGTTAATAAGGAAGTGTGGAAAAATGCTACTGGTGAAAATCTGGACTGAAAATATTACAAAGTCATGAACTTATGAGGTGCGTGGAAACTGCAATGCTCACTAGTACAGTCATTTTATGGACTTTTGTCACCAAATTTTCAACATAGCTATTTTAAGATCTCTGCTCATGAACAGTGTAACTGTGATTTTCTTAATCTGTCTCAAACATTGGTTTCGCACACTGACTGCACCATTGTGCGCTACATGTCCGAAAACACATTTTGGGCGACATGTGAAAAATGGCAGCTGTACTGTTCATAAAGAAGTGTTATAAAATGGCAATGTTGAAAATCTGGAGTGAAAATATTGAAAATTCGCAAACTTACGAGCGTGCGTAGGAACCGCGCAACGCACGCTCTTAAAACAGTCATTTTTAGGAATTTTTCACCAAATTTTCAACATAGCCATTTTAAGACCTCTGCTCATCAACAGTGTCACTGTGATTTTCTTAATGTGTCCCATACATTGATTTCGCACACCAACTGCGCCATTGTGCGCTACATGAGCGGAAACATGTTTTGGGCAAGATGTGACAAAATGACAGCTGTACTGCTCATAAGGAAGTGTAATAAAATGGCAATGTTGAAAATCTGGATTGAAAATATTGAAATTCGCACACTTACGAGCGCATAGGAATTATGCAACGCACTTTAAACAGTCATATTTAGATTTTTCACCAAACGTTCAACATAGCCATTTTAAGACCTCTGCTCATGAACAGTGTCACTGTGATTTTCTTAATGTGTCCCATACATTGATTTCGCTCACCAACTGCGCCATTATGTGCTACATGGGAGGAAACACATTTTGGGTGAGATGTGAAAAATGACAGCTGTACTACTCATAAGAAGGTGTGGTAAAATGGCAATGTTGAAAATCTGGATTGAAAATATTAAAAATTTGCGAACTTACGAGCCTGCGTAGGAACTGTGCAACGCACGCTCGTAAAGCAGTCATTTTTTGGAATTTTCCACCAGATTTTCAAAATAAGCTTCTTGAGGAGCCCACCTTATGAGCAGCTGTCAGTGTCATTTCGTTAATCAGGCCCAAAAGGTGATTTTGTGCAGTGACTGCAAAATCACCCTTCGGCCCGAATAACGCCATGACAGTGACATTGTTCATGAGAAGGGGTCCCAAAACCCCATGTTGAAAATTTGGTGCAAAATTCCCAAAATGCCTGAGATATGCAACAAGTTGAAAACCCTATCTATCCCATTATCGGCTTACCGGCATTTCCTCAGTTAAGGTCGGCTTTGAAGAAGAGTGCAGTGTTCCGGTCCACGAAGATACATCACGCCCGAGCTCCGAAGGAAGTATGGGGTGAGGGGTGTGGGGAGGCAGGTGCGCAGTGGGTGGGTGCGGGTTGTGGGAAGGGGACAGGGAGAAGCGCTGAGGACAGTTTTTAATTTTCAGGTTTTTTAAATGACAACATAGGATGTTTGCCATGCTGGGGTAGGCTCCTCGTGGCACAAGGACAACTGGTTGGGGGCGTGGAGCTGACAGGATTGGGCATCTCCATTGGCATAGCATCCAGTTGCCATGCTGGGGTGGGCTCCAAGCGTGGCACCCTGTACTCTCGGGGGAGGACAGTGAAGCTGTGTGAAGTTAGGCACCCCCGTCGGCTATCCTATGACTTGCCACACTGGGGTGGGCACCCAGCGTGGCATGTGGAAGGCTTTGGGGAGAGCGCAGCACAGCCACGAGGGGGATTGGGCAGCCCCGCCGGCTATACATATGTGCGTGGGGGCAGCATGCAGTATGCGGTGTGTGTGTGTGGTGGGGAGCTGCGCATGAGCAGGCGATATCTGATCGCTGCTCTCTGAAGTGTAGCTCCCCCTTTCAACTGTACTCCACTGCATTTTGGAGCTGTCATAGACAGCTCCAGCATGCATTGGAGGACTGGGACGCCTGCCAACACACTGACTGAATTGGAAGAGGTGGTGACACACCTCCGAAAACTCGGATGATGACACTATGTTTCTTGCACATGTGTGCAAGCAAACTTAAAAATGGGGAAGTGGTCTCTTAGAAAGTCTGAGAAGACATTTGCAGCCTGAATTCTTTCTTGACTGGTAATGACTACCCAGTCAAGCAGGGAATGGTTTCCAGATTTGTTATTTAGTCTAGTGGGCTCACTGATTATTTGTGTAAAGCAAGCATCAAGCAGCCAGGCTTTAAGACCAATTTCTGTATCCAAAGTCGAGTTTAGGTTTAAGTCTCTTAGAATGATTGTTGGTTGATCTGCAAGTGCATTGCATTAGGAGCCAATGAGGCCACCTTAACAACAGACTTCATCTTGCCATGTCTTTAGTTTAACAGCTATTGCATCAGTCTTCATTGTAAACTAATTCTGCCATTTGGAGCCCTTTATCCAGGAATTAGTAGACTGGAAGCTCAGTTTGGTGGGGCAGCAGGTGACTCCTGCCTTGCCCTCACTTAAAGCTTTATAATCATACGTAGCCAGGTCTCCTTCAGATGCCAGTTTCCTTGCAGCAGCCAAGTGGCTACTGGCTTCCTCCCTCCTCCCTCCCTGTTATCTTCCCTGCCATGCATCCGCTGCCTCAGGCCTCTCTTTCCATCCCTTCAGGGCACTCCTGCCCCTTGTTACTGTGGTTGTGCATGCTTGCCATGCTCAGACATTCTTCTTTTTAGATTTATTTGTTTTCCTACCTGGCAGGCACCTCCAGTCTGCTCTGCACCTCTGTATATGCTGCTTCAGTGCTCCATCAGAGCGTACAGCACTGCTTTCCCAGTCCCCAGTCATGGCCTCATTGATCCACTTCACCGCTTCGACATGACCTCTTCTGGGTCACGCCACTCTGCTCAACAGTCAGTGCTCTTCTTATGTTATACATTGATATTCTATAGCATCGGGCAGCACCTTCCTCTGCTTGCAGCAGCTCCTTAGTTCGGGGCTCCTCCAAGCTCACTGTTCCACGGCTCAGCCATGGCACTGGGCCCAAACAGTGCCGGTCAGAATAGCACACGCTTGGTGCATGCAGCAAAAAAGGTGGATTTTTGTTTTTGTAGGGGGGGAACTTTGCTACCCGCACCCCCTGGACTAAATTATTCTCACTCCGAGGAAGAGCGGATCACAGGACAAGTTAAATGTCTGGGGCCATGGAATACTGTTTCCACAGCCCCTTGAAAACAAACACAAGTCCCAAAAGCAAGCAAAATAACTGGAGACCAGGATTAGAACCCAGGTCTCCAATAGCACTGGCAAAGCTGCTGTATGGCCCAGCCCTCCACATCATGGGAGCAGCTTGGCCAGCTCCCTGAATTCTGGTGCCCTTGTAAATGAGTGGCACCATGGACAGCGATGAGGGGAATGCTTACTACAAGTCTGTAAATCCCCTCTCGCTGTTCAAGGTAGCGCTATCCAGACTAGCGCTCAGTTGACTGGTGCTATTCTGGTAGCACTTATCTAACCGGGTACCCTCAGGGCCCTGCTGCCTGAGCGCCATTCTCCCTGTAGCTTCAGTTGCTGCAGTCAGGGTAGGTTTCACCCAACACACAGCACTGCTCCTGGACTCCTGCCTGCACGTCCACTGCTCACTCATTGCTCCAGGCATTCCTTGCACTTGTTCGCTGCCTATAGTTCTCATTGGCCTGCCCAGGACTCACCTTTACCCCTTCCATATACTATTCCTACTCTACTATTACTTTCAGGAAAATGCCTTCTCAACCAGCAATGGGAAAATGCTCCAATGACAAACGGACACATGCCCTCCTATTACCAGGCACACATCCACTCTCTGCCGCTTAAGGGCCCAGTATGCCTTTTGCCTCTCTGGCTTTTTATTGAAACACTCAGTATGCTTTCCCCTCTCTGGCTTCATACTGTACCACCTGACCTCTCAAGAGACCAGTTTCCTATATGGCTGGGCTATTTTGGAAAATTCTGGGCTGCCAGGCCTGAAGCAGCTATCACCAGTCTTCTTTTCTTTGGGGCATTTGAACTGCAACATTCCTTGCCATGATTTTGCTATGCTCCCACATGGCAAGCTTCTGTGATACTTTAGGTATGCCATCTGAACAGCGACAATTGCACAGCAAATGATATTACAGCGGCAATTCATTGTTGCTGCTGTAATGTACCCGAAGGACTCCAGCACTGCTTTGACTGGGTATTGCACCCTACCCTGAATAAACTCTGACTCGGAGTTGATAATCCTAAAGGACATGGAGCACGGGTCACAGAGCCTCCCACATGGGGGGTTCAGGGGGTGAATGCCCCTGGGGAAAAGACAGGTTACTTGACTGATTTATGCCGACTGCAACTTGCAGTTGACATAAATCCATCGCTGTGATGTTGGTCGACATAATTTTTGTCGAACCGGTGTCATGGATCTGATCCTTTGTGGCAGAAGACCTCCCACTGAAAGGAGATGGCTACATTACATAGTGTGCAGTTATGCTTGCTGGCCCAACTGATGCCTGGATTTTAATCTTTTCATTTTGCATCTATAGGGATGGCAACCAGAAGCCTTGGCTCTGCAGAGATTTCCACCTTAAAGGGTCTTTTTCCTCTCCTCCCTGCTGATGGTTATAAACTTAATAAGGTTTCTCGCTTGTAGTTTGGAGTTTTCTGCCACATGAGTTGAAACTTGGATGGTGGTGCCTCTTCCTCTCCACTGGTCACCCAGCCTGTGGTCGTCCCTCTTTCCTTAGTGGATGTTGATGTGCTGATGGTTCTTACTACATGCTTTGGCTTGACTTTTGGTTTATTCCTTAAAGTATCTTTATCCAAGGACTGCATCATGTGGCAGCACTAGGGGTGTAACCCTTCTCAACAGGATTTGTACCTTCATTTCCTTCAAAAGGGTGGTAGCTCACTAGGAACAGAGAGCACAAATGGTCATGTAAACCAAAAACTATTCAAGTCTGCAAGCCATATGTTGCATGAGCACATGTCAACAATGAACTTTACTACCATTCCACACATAGATGCCCACTGGACCAGTGAGCCCTCATAATAACTATGCTTTTAATACCTGGTGAGTGGTACAAAGAGAAAATACTTATTTTAAGGCAAGCATAGTCCCCTCAGGGTAGATTAAACCTTTCATAGACTGCTTGGATAACCATGAACAGCTGATATCTAGTTCTTCCTTGCCTTAGACTAACTTTTCAGTAATGGATACTCCAAATTATTGTCTTTTGATGATTTTGTAAGTAAATCTTGCAAATGCAAGGAAGATTAGGGGCTTCTAAAAGGGGAGTGAAAGGCATGTGATATGATTAAGGGTTTAAGTATATTCAGAATGCTCAGAAGGCGCACATCAGAGAGGCAGTTTGCAGGAACAGCAGTGTTCTGAATCTATAACAAGAAGCTAGGAGAGAAGAAACATCTAAATTGTTTGGTTTTTCTGCATTTCTCCATACCACCATGCATACACTCAAGCCTTAGTCCTTAATTTAAGGGTATACGGGTATGGGGTTAACAGATTAAAAAGTAAGTAGTTTCTCATGCAATAGGATGAAGTGGCACCAACGTTCAGAAGATCTGCAAAACATTTCTAAATTAAACACATTTTAAACTGTTATGCATTTCATATTTTAATATATGGCAAGCTTTTGTCAATGCTGAATGTTTGCTTGCTTGGTTGTATTTGCTTTGTAGTTGTTGGGCATCAGTTGTGCAGAAGGTAAAATAAATAAATGAATTTTAACAGGAGTTATAATACTGAAATTGTCATGACTGGGAAATGAAGAGGTTCACACTCTGGACCTGGACTACTGTGTGTAGTTCTGGAGATAACATTGAGAACGGACTTCTGCAGATTAGAGACAATGCAAAGAAAGGCAGCAAAATTGATCCAAAGCCAACAGGGAAAGACCTGTGAGGAAATATTAGAGGACCTCACAGATTCTCACTTGAGGCTAGAATGGAGAGGGGGTTTGACAGAGATGTATAACTACTGTATGTATGAGGGGGATAAACATAGAAACATAGACATTGCTGGTAAATGAAGACCAAGGATCCATTCAGTCTATCAAGAAAAATGTCCTACCTATTCTCTGTCCTACAGCCTTGTAGGGGTATTTATCCATAACATCTACCCTAAGCCTCCTCCCTAGCTCCTACCTTTGGTAGTACCAGACCTCTGTATCTGTTCTACACATTGTCGAACCTGTTTATAGTTCCTGCTCCCACCGCCTCCCCTAGCAAACTGTCCCAGTGCTCCACCACTATCTCAATGACATACAGTTTCCTCATGTCTCTCTTTAGGTTCCCACCAGCGAGCCTTCATTCATGCCCACTCGTTACTGCACTACTGTTCCTGGTGAACAAGTCCTCACTGTTCACTTGGTTACCTCCTCTCAGGAACATGCACATCTGCATCATGTCGCCCCTTTCCACCCTGGCCCACAGCGTGTTCATATGAAAGAGCAACTCTCTCCTATAATAAAAAGCTGAAAAACACTAGCTTCACGCCAATCATGTTTTAATCTTATTGTTTTCTAGCTTTTTTTTTTACTTTTCCTAATTGTTGGTCTACAAAATATTTTGGATAATTGAGTACTTATTTCACTGAGTCTTTCAAAATGTATCTGACTCTCCCCTTCTAACTACAGTTGCTACTTGTGACATCACATTCTGTTGTCATGGTGAGCACTCTGATGACATAAATAATGGTACTGAGAGGCTAACAGCAGACCAACACAGAATGTGCCGACAACCGAAGGCAGTACCAAGAGCACCTTGAAGAGATAAAGACTACCTCTTCCTGCCAGCTTGATTTATTAGGGGTGTTAGCCTGTTGACTCTGCACATCAACTGTCCCACTCAAGCCAGACCGTCAATTTATAGGCCCTTACACTTCCTGTTGCGTTGTTTTCTAAGTTCTCACTTCTCCATTAGCAGGTTATACTCACCTGCCTCTAGAGGTACTCCTTGCACAACTTTCCTATCCACTATACTCTTTTCTGCTCTTCTACCACTCTACCTACCTCAGCTACTTCACTGCCTTCTCTCCAATCCTAGTTAGTCTACTCACTGCCCTATCCCCTCCTACTTGCTGCCATCCAAGCCTTTCCACCCCTCTGCTGTCCACCCCCCTGACCATCTTCCATTCCCTTGCTGCCACTAGGAGCCACTATTTCATCCCTCCATCCTGGGCCTGACCCAGTACACACCAGCCTCCCAACTGCCTGGTTTACCATCTTTCCCAGGCCTTAAGGGCACCTGCCCCCTCAGGGTATTTGAACCTTGTACCCTGTGCACCAAAGTCCACAGCCCAACCACTACACCACTGTGGCAGTCGCACAACTGAAAGCATAGCCTAGACCCTTATACTTCTCTACCACCCCATCAGCAAGAGGGACCATGGGTGCCAATTACCCAATGCTATGCCTGGCCATCCCAGCCCTCCTGATACTGGCCTTTCTCCTGCCAGACCACACTCCCTACACTCATGGTACTGCACCCCCAAACTATACCTTGGTCACCCGACCACCACCCATGCTGGTCACAAACCCGGAGCCCCAGCATCCTCCTCCTCCTCCCCCCCACTACTCACCAGGCTCCTCTGCCTTTCTGGGACCCCCTTGGACCCACCTTCTTGCTGCTATTCCCACACTTCATGCCCTGCCCATTCCTTGCACCCCTGAGGTTGGACCCTCAGCCTGCAGACCAGTAAAGGATGCCTGTTACCGCCACCCATTGGTTAGAATTATCACTCTATTACTGCTACTCTCTGGAAATGTCCAGCCCAATCTGGGTCCAACTCCTACAAGCCCGCCCAAGACTTTATCCTCTGGGCTCCACATTGCCTCCTTGAACATCTGCAGCTTGCTAAAAAAATCTGCTGCACTCCAATGCTGGGTCACACAACACCAACCTGACAGTATTGCACTAGTGGAGACATGGCTTTCCAAATCTACTCCCAATTCCTTCGTCTCACTCCCTGGGTACACCCTCTATCGGTAAGATCGATTAAGCAAATGAGGGGGTGGATGTGCTGTTTACTTATGTGACACCATTATTGGTCATGCACTCCCAGCTCCTAAGTTCGACAACGGAGCCCAGGTACTCACCCTCAAAATCATCCCTGATCCTACCAGAGGTCCACTCTACATCACGGTCTCCTATGTGCTTCCTAGGAACCAAAACCCAGCTATCCAGTCACTCACAGAGTATCTCTCAACTCTCCCTCACAAAGCTGAACAAGTCTTATTAGGGGAACTTAATGCCAATTGGCTTGGCAGTTTGGCTTCACAAGTGAGGGATTCCTTTGCCGCCCTTGACATGACCCAATTTGTCTCCCAGCCACTAGACTCAACTCCACCAGAGGAATCAGCACCCTCCTGGATGTCATAGTTTCCAACCACCCCCAAAAAGTCTAGGACATTAAAATCCTTTCAGACTCCTTAAGTGACCACTACTATATCCTCTTCCTCTGGTCCTCCACCACCCCCAAACCAGTAACTCAATCCTCTCTTTGTAGGTGCCTCTGCCCTTGTGGCCTTAAAATATTCAGGCACTATCTCGCCCAGATTGACTAGTCCCACATCAACCATGCCCAAAGCATTGACACCACGCTTGACCTCTTCACGTAGGCTTTCAACAAGGCCAGCGCTCACTAGACATCGCTCAAAAAAACAAAATGAGCCTTGGGTCACCCCATCCCTGCTTCAAACACTCCACAAGAGGGATAACGTCTGGCATTTTGCTGCAGAGTCAGGCAAAGTATCAGATAGGCAAGCCTACAATGCTGCGTGCAATCAGTGCACATGGGCCATCCACAAGGCCAAAGCGGAGCACTACCAGGCCACCCTTACCTCCTCCTGGGGCTCAGCCTGGACCTTCAGGGATAATATAAAAGAGCTGCATGGGAAAACATGTTCCCCCCATCCCAGATTTCTATAGATGACTCTATTACCATGGACCCCTCAACATAACTAACTGCCTTAATACCACCTTCACTGATCTAAGTTCAGTCCTCCCCAGTAGTTTTTTCGACCCTGTGCTGGAATCTCAACCACCTGTCCTACAATGCCCTCACTTCCACCTATGCAAGATTTCCACCCAAGAAGCCAGACTGTACCTGCAAAAAGCCCTGGGCAGCAATAGCCCTAGCAATGACACTCTGGACACCAGGATCCTACACCAAGTACTTGATGATGTCCTTGTCCCACTGACTGACTTACTGAATCTATCCCTCTGTCTAGGTCAATTCCTCAGTGTCTGAAAAATGGCTATCATCACACCCATGCACAAAAGTGGTGATAGGTCCTCCACAAACAATGATAGGCCAATCTCTATACTCTCCCCTCCATCCAAAGCTATCGAAAAAGTGGTGGCCATTCAGCTCACTGAGTACCTGACCAAATATGACACACTATTCCCTCAGCAACACAGATTCTGCACAGGACATAGTACTACCATAGCCCTCCTTGAATTCTCCAACTATGTGCACTCCTCTCTAGACTCTGACAATCTTGCTGGTGCAGTATTCACTGACCTCTCCAAGGCCTTCAACACTGTTTGCCATCCCCTCCTGCTTGACTCCCTCTACCAAATCAGTTTCTCCTCTGGTTCTCTCGCCTGGTGCTCCAGCTACCTCCCAGCTCATTCCCAGTGCGTAAAAATCAATGGGACCTTATTCAGCATCTGACCTGTTCACTCTGTGGTCCCCCAGGGCTCTATCCTGGGGCCCCTCTTGTTCAGTCTCTACCTCAACACCCTGCCGTGTGCCTGCTCCAGCAAAACTCTTCTTTTGCTGATGATGCCATTCTCTTTGCCTCTCACCGTAAACCTGCCTCACTCCAGGACTGTCTCCAGTTCATCTTTAACCAAGCTGAAAAATGGTTCAAGGATCATAGACTTGTTATCAATCTAAAAAAAATCCAAGTCTATGCTATTCCCCCACCACCAAAACAAGTCCAGAAATGCCTCCATCCTAATCCTTCCCAGCATACAGCACCCCTTAGAGCAAGTGTCCACATATAGATACCTAGGGACTACCTTTGACACTGCTCTCACTTTTCATCACCACATAAATGCCCTCTCAGCAGCCACCAACTCTCAGTTAGGCCTTCTCTACCGGCACAAGGACTGCCTTCCTCCCCATGCGCTCCAGCTGGCCATCACATCCTCTGTCCTGTCCCTTGTGGATTATGGCCTGCCTATATACGGTTCTGCTGATAATACTGCTATCAGTAAAATCCAAATCTCTATAAACAAGACCTACAGGCTCCTGACCAGGGCACCCAGACTCACCCATACCTACCCACTCTATGCCACTGCAAACTTCCTCAACCTTGAAGAAAGACTCCACTACCAAACCTGCCTACTATCCCAGAAAATCCTTCTCAGGCTCTCCCCTCCCCAGGGGTGGCTGCATCCCTTCAACTTGCCACCCCAACTGTGGCCACCCACTGCTTGGATAAAGCCACCCTACTGGCACCCAGGACCAGGACTTTCCTAGCTCAGCAATCCTTCTGCTATAGGGCTCACTCCTGGTTCAACTCCCTCCCAGTCGGCATTACCAATACACTCAAAATTGGTCCCTTTAAAATCACCCTTCGTGACCACCTTTTCAACACATGCTGCTGTAAATGCAACTTACTAAATCCCTGCACCCTCCTTGGGCCTCCAAAGACTCATGTCATCTTGCTCACTCCAACCTCGAAAAAGTCCTCTGGACTGTTCACCCCCTTCTCCCTTAGCTGCTCCTATCTGAAGATATTTTTTTTTCTGCCCTCATTGTTACTGCATTGCAGGGACTTATATCTCCCATTTGTGTCACACGTTACCTATGTAAATTGACTGTACACAATTGCTCTGTATCACTGTAATAATGCTTTTATCACTGTAACCTATGTATTTTTTGCATTCACTGCCTGTATTTAGAACTTGTATTATTGTTTTGTCCCCACTGTGATGAGGTGCCTTTGTAAATGAGTCTCTGACTCAAAGGCTGTAAATCCATTTGTACAAATAAATAAATAAAAATAAACAGGGAAGAAGCAAATGTTTTTCATGCATGCTTTTAGACAGACTACCAGGCTGTGCTGTAAAGCTTGGAAAGAAACAATGGCAATGCAAAAAGTATTCTCTGGTAAACTGTAATAGCTGAAACATCTGATTTATAGATGTACATGCTGAAATACAGAGTTGCTCCTGAAAGGCCTCCAGCCATTCCTGATAGGATCTGGAGCTGTCTTGTTGGCCTTGGATCATCCTGATGACTTGCACTGCACAGTCTCCAGCCTATCCCTGTTCTTTCTGAGATGTGAACTACAGAACTGGACACAGTAGTCTAGGTAGGGCCTCATGAGGGACCAGTACTTGTGCTGACTGGATTGTTTTAGAGCGTTGCTAATGATACCATGGGCACACAGGTGGACCACGAGAATTGTTCAATATGAAAAACTGTTCAACCATTCAGGCTGGTAGAGGGGATGGTAGTTAGGAAGGACATCGGGAAGCCTTTTTTACATGGAGAGGGTAGTGGACACATGGAACAGCCTGCCAGCAATGTGGTTAATGCAGGGACCATAAATGGTTTCAAAACACAGTGGGAATCAAAAGCAGGTCTACTGGATGTAGCAAGTTCATTCACAACTTGTCACTCTAACCTCCAACTCTTATTTCTAGGCTATACTGCCAGCCCAATGTTATGTTTTACTGTTCCTGTTTTATTTTTTATTAATATTTTATTGCATTATTTCATGATGTCTTAATGAAATAACAATATGGGGGCATCAAAGAACTGATTAAAAACTTGATCTGGCATCATAATGAAATGACTCACTAAGGAATGGGCAAGTTAAGGCAGTCAGGCACAGACAGACAAGGACCTGTGGGTGGTAGTAACCCCAAGGATATTCCTACCATGGCCTCTAAAACATATTATTGCTGTTATGGAAAAACAGTATGGAATAACCTAAAATGTCCTTCTACAAAAACGTGCACCCATGTAAAACCAGTGCCATACACAAAAGAGAAACTTAATCTTAGTCCTTGAGCTATTTATATCATATCAAGTGTGCAGTAAAATTTTCGTCACAGAAAGGCAGTTAATGTGCAAGGAAACTGAGAGATTATATTTCCATGAAAGATAATATAGCATACTGGAAATTTGCACTGGACATAAAGGAAAAAATGAATCATGTAAAACTTAACTGGGAACCCTGGGTATGGATGAAATCCAGACTGCCAGACCTGACCCAAAATGATAAAACCCGGACCAGCTGGTCTGGCTGGAACAGCTGGACTGGTGCAAGTTGTATAGTCTGGCTGTTGCAGCCAGACCAATCTGTTCAGATTTTACTGTTTTGGTCCATACAGTCTGTTCTTTTACTGTTTTGGTCCATCCCTTACAATGGTACCATGTGATAAGAGCACTTTCTAATCTGCGGCAAGCACAACAGCTACTGCACATTGCCAAAAACAAATATGGTGACATGCACAATAGCGGCACACAGGAAGAGCTACACTAGCACAAGATCACCCAAATCTACCATGCAGCACTATTTAATTTATTTGTAAAAATATTTGCCCCCACACCCCCCAATTATTTATTAATCAACTCCGGGGGGGGGCTTCATAATGGGGGAGAGTGGCAAACTCAGGAGGGAGGCTATGTCAGGGGACAAACCTACAGGAGGGGGGATGAAGGACAGCGGAGGTACAGTATGCAAAATGAGAAAAACATATTCTAATACTAGTGCAAACAAATGCAAAACTAATACCTTGATCACAGTCAGTCCCAAACCTGGGTCACACAGCTGGAAGGCGGTGACATTCCCCAGTACACCAGATGGACAGTTCGACAGCAGCCCCATCATCAAACCTACACATACTCATCCATGTAACCACAAAACGTATACACTATAATTACAATGTGCTCTTAATGGCTATCACTATTAAGAACACATCGCCCATTTATCTTTCACTATTCTGATGTCATTCATTTTTACTCGTTCTAAAGGAGTTGCCCTATTGACGGGTTATCCTTCCAACTGGTCTGGATTTTATGTATGGTGAGGGCATGAGTGATATCTGAAGTACTGGACTTGACTTTTGACAGTTTTGATATGGTCCAGATCTGGCTGTCTAGATATCACCCATGCCACCTTAGATGACATCTGGAACAACCAGAATGGATGGACCACAACAGTAAAAATTAGACCAGTTGATCCAGCCAAGATAGTTGAACCATACAACTTGCTCCCAGTCCAGCTGGTCCAGCTGGACAAGTTAGTCAGGTTTTCTTACCATTTGGGTACAGTCTGGTGGTCTGAATTTTATCAAATCCAGGGATCCCTTTCCTTATTTAACATAGTCATACCCACATGGACATGAACATGCACCCATCTCTTTAAAGTTGTATTTTGTAACGCACAGTGAAACTCTGGTGCAGTAATTTTGTTACCAATAAAAAGCTTAACATATTTTTTGAGTTTATAAATTTAGAGAAAAAAACAACAACTATGTTGCAGGTAATACCTTTTATTGGACTAACAAAATTATTAATTTTGTTAAAGGTATCACCCGCAACATATTTGTTTTTTTTTCTCTACATTGTTGACCGGGCTAACATGGCTACCACATTTATTTTTTTCAGTCTTTGCGTTTATAAAAAACTGAAAGATTTTCTCTCCCTCTTTTTACACAACAAGCAAATACTGCTCAATCAAGACATTAAAAAAAGTAAAGAAAAGGCAGCACTCAGCAGAGGTTGATGATGTGAGCAACTAATAAGGGAAAGTTTCTCAGTAACCTGTACCATGCACCCATTAACCACTGAGTAGTTGCAGAGTGAAAAGAAAAAAGAAACAAACATATAGTGTACTACACTGTTTGAATTCAAGTGGATAAAGTTAAGTTGGAAGAACAGACCTTGGGCCACACTTACCACTTGTTCAGGAGGACTGTTTCTAGAGCAAAAGATTGGGCACAGTGTGGGGGGAGTGTCAGGACATACAACTGGAACCAGGGCAATAAGTTAGTGTAAAAGGTTGTTTTTTTTTTATTAGTATGCAGAATACTTAAAGTGAAAGACACCTGCTATAGACGCTTGTTGAGCTGCGGGTAGAGGGTGGCCACCCAAATACAGGAAAGAAAACATCAGCAGTACCAGTGAAGTGTAATGAAAAAAAGTTTATTGGGGCCTCAGAGGCTAATAGCAACAAAGTTATGTCCCTCAGTGCTTTGTGCCTCTCCAGCACTTTATGGAGGGGAGAGAAGTTAGTTGTTGTAAACTTCTGAAGCCCCAGTTATCCTCTTTTTTGTTTTGATACAATTACAGTTGTGGCGTTAAGCATTTTTGTTGTTCTCTTCATTAAGAATGTCCCTTCTCCGGAGGAGGCAGGCTTCAGAATCGGGGCAAGGCAGGGTAGCTGAGAATTGGGGGGGTTGTACTGAGGACTAGAGGACTATGGAGGGGGTTACTGAGGATCCTGGAAAGGTTGAGAAGGCAGTTGCAGGTCTGGCATGAGCACCGGACCCACTAATAAAAATTGTGTTGGGACACAACTGGCAGGTCAGGGATGACCACTGCTTGGAACCATCATCTGACCGCAAATACCTGCTTGTGATGAATCCCATGGGCATGGCTACCTCCTCCTAGCTATGTATGTGATCTCTCCATTGTTGTTGCTCCATGTGTTTCTCATTTGACTTGAACTGGCCACTCCTGTCCTCTTCCCTTCAGCGTAAACAGTGGATGACATGCAGTGAGCTATTCTCCTCTCCCTTCAGTTGTGGATGGTTCACAGCATGCTGCTGCTGCAGTTGCTAGCAGTCTTCAGAGACACTCAGGTGGGGAAGTGAGAGAGAGGGTAAAGGTTGTTTGGTGAGCTCCCACTCAAGAGTCAGCAGCATGGCATCAGGAACACCAACAATCAACGATAAACAAGAACCAGGAGAAGTATCTCCTCTTTCAGCCTTTACTACAGAACACACTCATATTAGAAAATCCTTGATGGTCACATTCTATTACCAAATAGTATATAATAAGTGATCAAAAAGGGTTTCTTCAGCAGTAGCAAGAAGCCTTTATAAACAGAATTCCTGTTTTTGTATGGAAAAAAGTTATGTGACAGATTATGGGCAGAGCTGGGTGAGTGGGAGCGCAGAGAATGTCATAATGTTGCTCAGCTGCTTGTCGGCTGGCTTCATGGAAATGAAAGGACTGAAATGCTCTCTCATTAGAGCACTTTGGTCCCTTCAACTACACAAAGATTCCACCAGTCAGACTGGGACCAATGTCAGACACTGCTTGCCTCAGCATTGGTCTGTCACTGATGAGTCAAGTGCAAGTAGACTTGCATTGGATACCACAGTGACACACCTATCAAATACCATTCATTGTAACAAAATGTTTCTTGTGCATGTGCAAGCAAACCAAAAAATGTAGAAAAGAGAATAAATTGGGTACTCACCACCTCTAGGCAGAAAAGACGCAACTCCATTGTTACTTTAAAATGTACTCCTTCTCCAACTACTCTCTTACCTCTGCCCTACACAATTACCTTTCCCTCAGCTGTTCCTGCTTTAGCCCTCCTTAGTACATATCCCCAGTTTCTGCCTTCCTACCATGACCCTCCTGGCAGGGTTCTCAACATCCTGAAGGGGGAAATCAGGAAATGGCTACCCCTTCTCCTCATATTCAGTTCTTGCCTCTCCCCCTCTGTTCTCCTCCTGCCCTTCTGGGTCACCAGTGTGCACATCCTAACACCATCTTTTTTACTCCTACAGCACCTGCCTACTACCTGGAGCCTGCTCCTGGTACACTCATGCACTATAAATGGTTCTATCACATTATTACTGTTTTGTACGTTTAGATGTTCTTTTGTATGATTTTGGACATGTATTGTAATTTACCCAATGTTCCACTACTATTTATTGTACAATACCTTGTGTTCCAACTGTTGCACAATCTTACAATGTTGTATTGTTTGTACTACCCACATACTATTATAACTGATCATCCTTCACAACCCTGTGTAACCCCTTCCCCAGGCTGCACTGTGAGATGAACAACTTGTTGTTCAGTATGCCCTCCTGGTGAAACATTTCGATTAATAAATAAAATAAATACTTAGTGCATCATTTTAGTAAGGTGCAAAAATGGACATCAGCACATATAGTAACTGCCTGATGTGTTTCAGATTGATTGATTTAATCCTTTTTCTAAATCTGAAACACATCAGGCAGTAACCATATGGGCTGATGTCCATTTATTGCACCTTAATAAGATGATGGACTGAGTACATTTTAAAGTAACACTGGAATTGTATCTTTTCTGCCTAAAAGTGGTGTGTGCCCAGTTTTTTCCTTTTTCCATTGTGTACCTGTTTATTGCGAGCACCACTGTCCCTCTGCATGACATATTTACAATTGGTTTGAACCAGTATCATAGAAACATTGAAAAGTGACAGCAGAAGAGGACCTTACAATCTATCTACTCTGTCCATTTTAGAGTAACTACCCCCCCCATTTTGTGCCGAGTGCTATGATGCCTTTATATTTATCCCATGCATGTTTCAAACTTCCGACCATCCTGACCCCTACAACCTCCTGGGGGAGACTGTTCCATGGGTCCACTACTCTCTCCATGAAGAAGAACTTCCTTATGTTACCCTGTATCTCCCCTCTCTCAATCTTCATATCATGCCCTCTGGTTTTTATGTAACTCCTACCCAGAAACTGGTCTTGTACCTGAGCTTTGTTGATACCATTTAGATATTTGAAGGTCTCTATCATGTCCCCCATCCCTCCTCTGTTTGAGAGAATACATGTTATGTTCCCTCAATCTATCTTCATATGGCATCTCGTGCAGCCCTTGTATAATTTTAGTTGCCCTGCACTGAACCATCTCTAATCTATGTCCTTTTTGAGATGTGGTTGCCAGAACTGTACACAGTTCTTCAGGTGTGGCCTCACTAGAGATCTGTAAAGCGGGAGCACCACCTCTCTTTTCCTGCTGGAGATTCCCCTACTTATGCAACCCAGCATCCTATTTTCCCTAAGCACACTGTTTTCTTGTTTTTAGGTTATCTGTAATAATCACCCCCAGGTCCCTCTCCTGCTTCATGGCCTCCAGTCTCACTCCTCCCATGAAGTATTCCTCCTCTGGGTTTCCCTTCCACAAGTGCATGACCTTGCACTTTTTTGCATTGAAATTCAATTGCCAGGTCTCAGACCATTGTTCCAGTTTCTTTAGGTCAGACTTCATCCTTTGCACATCCCCAGGAGTGTCTATCCTGTTTCTGATCTTTGTGTCATCTGTGAACAGACACACTTTACCCTCTAAACCTTCAGCTATGTCACTAATGAAGATGTTAAATAGGATAGGACCTAATACTGACCCCAATGCACCCCACTGGTCACCTCTCTTTCCTATAATAGTGTGCTGTTTACTAGTACCTTCTGTGTTCTCCCACTCAGCCAGTTTTGCAAGCAGTTTACTACTTTTAGACCCACTCATAGGTTGGCTAGCTTGTTTAGCAGCCTTCTGTTTGGAATGGAGTCAAATGCTTTACAGAAATCTAGATAAATTACATCCACTGCTCTGCTTCAGTCCACTATCTTGGACACTGATTTGAAGAAGTCTATTAAATTTGTTTGGTACAATCTCCCCGTCATTAACCCATCTTGTCTAGGATCTATTGTCATGCTCTCCTCCAGATAGGAGATGATTCTTTCTTTGAGGAGAGCTTCCATAATCTTGCCCACAATTGATGTGAGGCTTACTGGTCTTTAGTTACCCCAACTACCCAACTCCCACTCTTATGAAGAGGGACCACAGTGGCTCTTCTCCAATATTCAGGGACAACTCCCTGTTCCAAAAACAGGTTGAAGAGTTCTTCCAGGGGTTCTGACAGCTCTTCCCTCAATTCATTGAGTATCCTAGGGTGTATTTCATCAGGCCCCATTGCTTTGTTTACCTTGAGTTTCCCTAGTTCTTCTAGGTCTCTCCCTTGTGAATGGTTCTGAGACCACCTCTTTACCAGAGGTGCTGTTTCCCCCTAGCTTGGGTCTGCTACCATCTCTTTCCTTAGTAAAAACTGACCAAAAGTAGCCATTCAGTAACTCTGCTTTTTCCCTGTCATCCTCCGTGTCTCCCCCTGTTTTCTTTGCTATTCTGACTGTACCCCCTTCCTTCCTTCTTCTTTCACTGATATAGCTAAAGAAGACTTTGTCCCCCCTTCTTTACCCCTTTAACTATCCTTTCCTCTGCTGATGCCTTTGAAAATCTGAGCATCCTCCCTGCTTTCCTCAACTTCTCCTTGTATGTATCCCTGTCTTGATCAGTTTTAGTGTCTTGTTTTACAAGCTGCTTTTTTGCTTGGATTTTGGCAGCCACTTCCCTGGAAAACCAAAGCGGTTTTCTCCTTCTTTTTGCTTTATTCACTCTTTTTAGGCACTGTTTTGAGACTTTGGTTACAGCCATCTTGATCCTTAACCAGTGTTCCTCTACCCCCTCCCCCCGCTTACTGTGCCTAGAAGGTTCTGTTTAAGATGTTCCTTCATTTTATTAAAGTCTGCCTTCTTAAAGTCCAAGACTTTAGTTTTGGAGTGTTTAGTTTCTCTACTTGTATTCACCTGGAACAAAACCATGCTGTGGTCGCTAGTTCTGAGATGAAGACCAACTGTTAACTTCTGAGAGGTTTTCACTATTCATGAGCAGCAGATCAAGGACCATTTCCCCTCTAGTTGGTTCCTTGACAAGCTGCCTTAATCCCAATCCCCCTAGAGCATTGACAAAGCTTTTGCCCTTCGATGAGTTTGCTGAGTGGGAACTCCATAATACGTCTAGCAAGTTGAAGTCTCCCATCAGTATTATTTCACCCAGGGTCTGCCATCTTGTGCAAAAATTATGTGAGCTCTTTGTCGCCTTCTAGCCCCTGTGCTGGGGATCTGTTGATCACACCAACCCTAGTCATTGCACCGGTTCCCGCCTTGAGTGTGACCCAAAGTGCCTCAGACTCATTCTCAGTATTTTGGATCATTGTGGCATTGATCCCCTCCTTCACACACAATGCCACTCCTCTTCCCTTTTTACCTTCCCTGTCCTTCCAGAAGAGGCTGAAACTGGGGACAGTTGTTTTCCAGTCATGGTTGCATTGTACCAGGTTTCAGTGACTGCAACCCAGTCTAGATCTGCTTCTACAATGATTGCTGAGAGATCTGCTACCTTGTTGGTTAGGCTCTGAGTGTTAGTGAACATAGCCTTCCATATTTTTCCCCCCTGGTTTTTATTGCCCTGCCCTCGGTTTGATCTGGTATTTTCTTTACCATTTCTCCCAACCCATGTTGTGTTTGTCCTTGGCTTAGTTTTGATTGTCCTAAAGGACCTTATTTGTTGCTTAGGGGGAGCAGTAACAGGACCCTGTGGTGCTGTTTCCATCTCCCCATAATCTAGTCTAAATGCCCAATGAAGACATCCAGGTTTTGTCCTAGTGCGCATACACCTTCTTTTGTTAGATGCAGCCCATCATTCCTGAAGAGACTCCTGCCCCAAAAGTCTTGCCAGTCACCAATATAAAGATGCCCCTTCTCAAGGCACCAGCCATAAAGCTATGTGTTTAGTTCCTTGATCTCTGTCTCCCTGATTTTTTGCTTTCTGCCTCCTTTCCCCACACTGGGAGAACTTCAGAGAAGGCTATGACAGGTGCTGTGGAGACTAACTTTTCACCTAATTTTGATATGTGCATTTTGACTTCAACCACCATTTGGGCCGTGAGATCGTTTGTACCTATGTGGACAAAAATGCTTGTGCAGTTTCCCTCTTTTCTTAGCATCCTGTCAATACGGTCAGTGTTTCTTCTTGTGGAAACTCTGGGAAGTCACCTGGTCACCACCTTAGAATCTTTGTCCTGACACAGGTGATGCTTGACTCCTCTGATCATGGAGTAGCCTACGATCATTACTTTTGTGCCCCCTTTGGAGCTAGGTAGGATCTTTGGAGCTTTCCTTCTTGTTGTTTCCTTTTGGGTGATCTGACTGTTTTTTTCTTGGTCCCATACTGTGTCCATTGTCTACCACAGTAGCTAAAGGTGCAAACCTGTTAGTTGCTTGGATGAGTGGGCCCTGTTCTCTGTGCTGTTTCCCAGATTTGCTGTGTTTGGCCCCATCCTCCTCACCACCTGCCACTCCCCTCTGCCTACTTCTGAATGTGGGTGAGGAGTCGTTTCTTGGTGAGGAAGGCGCGACTTAGGAGAGTTCAATGGTCCTCAGCTGCTTAGTAGGTTATGGAAGTGAACAAAATATGGGCCCAGGCTTCTCTTAGCTGGCTTTTCAGTCTGTCAATGATCCAACATGTGGGGCAGTGACTCATCCTTAGAAAATGTACTCTGTGGAAGGACGCCCCACATCAGTGGCAATTTAAGATATCCATTTTGTTTTTACTATGCAGACAAAAGAAGAAAAAACAGTTTTTTTCTTCTCCTTGCTTTATCTAAAGCTTTTCAGCTGGGAAATGCTGGTGGATGAAAATAAACATTTTTGTGCTTGAAGTAGAGGTAGGTGGTGGATGGAAGAGAGAGAGAGAGAGCAATAGAAGAAATTCAAAGTTTTTTTCTTTCTCTTAAGTTATTTGGCTCCTCCTGGTGGACTGAATAGAGAGAGCTGTAGAGAAGGATGTGGAAGACAAAGATGAGATATTAGTAAAAGGTTTTCTAGTTCCTTATGTTATGTTCCAGTGACTGACCCGTCCCTTCCTTGGTATGACAGGAAGTGGTAGGCAGGTAGCAAAGCAATAGACAATAGAACCAGAAGGTTCTGTGCAAGACAATAGACAATAGAACTAGAAGGTTCTGTGCGAGACAATAGACAATAGAACTAGAAGGTTCTGTGCGAGACAATAGACAATAGAACTAGAAGGTCCAGTGCAATAGAGAAATATTATATATTTCTTTGTATGTTTGAGAGGAAGTGTGGACAAAATGTAATGGAGGTCCTGTGCAAGAGACAATAGGAAAACAGTATTTAGTGCCTCTTCCTGTGTCCCTGCAGGAAGTGGAAGGCAAAGGGTGGCTATAAATGTGAATAATCTAGGTAAGGGTGGGCATTTCGGTGTGTTCCTGCATAGGGAGAAAAACAATCAGTGAGAAACCACAGAAACGAGTTAAAGAGCAAAGTTCCCTAGTACAATAGAAAAAGGGCAGCAGTTCTGCTAACTACCTTGCTACTACGAATTACAGAACAGTAACCAAAACAGAACACAAACAACTCTAATCCAAAGCCCTTCTGCTTATTCACTTACGCAAACCCTGCAAGTTTGAAATGAAGTAAAATAAAATCAATCACCTCTGTTGTATAGTTCTTTTCAGCTCTTCTTAACTGAACCCACAGCCAAGTTTCCCTTTTCAAGGGAAATGTCCACATCCTCCAAACAGCAGTATGAGGTATCTGGTAGCTGCCCTCTCAAAATCGCAATGCAACCAATGTGTAGAAATCAACATTTACCTGTAATTTTTCCCGTTTTATAAATTCAGCTGTCCCTCCTCCATTTTGTATGCTGCCTGACCTCACCGATTGCTGCCAACCCCATTGAACTGGAAATGATGTTTCGCACAAGGAAAGCAACTGACTGCACTAGATCCCTTATTACAGGGTGATAGTGTACCTTGCCTGATTGCTCAGAGTAAGTGTGCAGTTATCTTTGGGTGCAATGACAGGCAGGGACTGAAACCATGGAAATGAATTTGGTAGGGGAAGCAACTCACAGCACTCGATACACAGTACCACCTGCATGTGCTGTGCTCGGACATGTTATTCCATTTATTTATATAATCTTTCCCCGACTGTATTACTGGCAAATGTCCTTTTTCTCAACTAGAATAACTTGTGCTTGATGTTTCACTCACAGACAAGTAACAGAACGGATCACAAAAATCATGGCACATACCTGTAGAAAACATATCGCACCCCTATGCTCCATTGCAATCAGGCAGTAGGAGCTGATTGCTATGATCACAGCAGGTTTATGAGGCTCTGTTTAAGGCTGGTACTATGTGTGGGCTAATTTTTCACTATTAGGCAAAATACCAAAACAGAGCACAACATGGCTGAGAATTGCGTTGCCAAACTAAACACAACAAAGCGCTATTCCTCTCTTGCAGCTGTGTCCCTTCCCATTGCATTGCTCCCGAGCTGTATACAGTATGCTAATTGCTGACCACATGAAATATATTAGTCAGTTTCACCAATGTTTTTGATTGGGGATGTGTTAGGTAGTGTGGCATGCTGACAAACTCATATCCTTTTGCAGTATGGGCGTAGAAGAAATATGCATATATGGCTTGGTGGAAATTCACTGTGAAAGGAGGCATCAGCAACAGAGGGATTGCAATTTTGGAATGGGCATTAGTGACACCTGGGCTTTGCTAAAGCTACATTACTTTCTACTCCAGATAACTGTGGAAGACAATATCATGTCTTTTGTCTCCCAAAGACAGACTGTTATGCCACCATCATTTACAGGAATTCAGCCGTTATCCTCCGAAGGTACTATTCCATTTCCATGTGTTTGTACCTTGATTTCGCTGGGCTCACAATATGGTTATTGCTCACCACTACTAAGGCACACTATGACTGTTGTGTTTGTTGTTAGCTATGCTACTGAGTTGAAGAAGTTATATTCCTTTTTGTTTACCCCCCCCAGTACACAAACCACTGTCACTCACTTGCAGCTGTGTCCCTTCCCTGTGCATTGCTCCTGAGCAGATCAATGACCTGTTGTCAACAAAAATTCTGTCTAACGACCAGATAGTGAAACCATCATGTTGATTGCTTTGTGGTCAGCATACAGTTTCTAATAGACTAACATGTTTTCTTCTGGGGGCTTCATCCCCTGAACCACCCACATGGGGGGGCTGTGCTCCCCGCACTCCCCCACTAAATATAATCAACTCCAAGTCACAGCTGATTGTGGTGGGGGTGTAAGACCCCCTGAATACAGTGCCGGGGTGCAGCACTGACACTATAGTGATTACAGCGCCAGGTCGCTATAGTGTTGGTTGATGTTGAAGTTTTAATGTTGGGTGTGTATACAGAATATTGATTGCCGACCACATAAAATATATTAGTCAGTAACATACATTTTTTCTATTGAGGTGCATTGTTAGGTAGTGCCGCATGTTGACAAACCAGTATCCTTTTACAGTATGGGCTTAGAAGAAATATGCGTATACGGCTCAGTGGAAATTCACTGAAGAGAGGCATCTGCAACAGAGGGATTGCAGTTTTAGAATGAGCATTTGTGACACTTGTGCTTTCCTGCAGCTACATGCCTTTCGCTATCCCTCACTTGCAGCTGTGTTCATTTCAGATGCATTTCTCAGAGGAAGCTGGCAGTACAATTTGTATGTCAGTGCCAACAGTACCCAATAAATTGTGTCTAGGGTCCAACGGTGACTAACATGAGCAGACTGAAAATAAATAGCAACTGCTGAAAAGAGGTTTGGGCATGATTCCAAACAATTACTGAATGAAAGCGACTTGAAAAATAACTAATCTTTCACAGACTACAATTCACAGTATGGGAGAATACTAATAATGGAAATTGTTAGCTGCAATGACTTTACTGTTACAGCATGACAGCTGTATCTGTCTCTAATTAATTAAAGGGACCACCCAAGAGGAGAGGAGAACAGCACTTTAAATTTCCTGCGTGCCAGGAGAGTGAAACAGCAGCATTACCAAAGTCATCCGTACCAGCTTTATTATACCCCTTTCAACATACAGGGCTGTGGTGAGCTGCAGCTTCTGCTTAAATTAAGAAACATATTGTGGATTTGAGTGCACTTTATATTATGAGCCCGAGTATTCACCACGGGGACTGCACAGCTAATTAATTAAAGGGACCTCCCAGGAGGAGGGGAGAACAGCACTTTAATTTTACGAGCTGCGTGCCAGGACGGTGAAACAGCAGCGCTATCAGAGTCATCTGTACTGGCTTTGTTTCACCCCTTTCAACATCCAGGGCTGTGGTGAGCTGTATCTTCTGCTTAAATTAAGAAACATATTATGGACTTGTGTGCACTTTGTGACACCTGGACAGCTGATTCTGATCGCTCTATGATTTTGTAATATAAAAATGTGTTATTGAGTGTCTCTCATAAGACATCCTGGGCTCCTTAGATGACCCCCTCCACAGGTTTCGGTTCAAAGGACAGGATATGTTAAATAGCAGATCTCTGTAATGTGATTAACTTCCATGAACTTGCATTTTATAGCCTTGTTTAGGATCTGTGTTGCTTGAAGCCAGGAACTTAAATATCCATTTTATGACATCCTCAGGAAGGGCAGTTAATTTCAACTGGTGCTGAAAAACTATGTTGCAACTAGGTGAGAAAACTGCAGAGTTGTAAAAAGTTCCTGTGATGTCTTGGGAAGCAGGAAAACACATTAGACCAAAGGAAATACTCAAGATCAAAGAGTCATATTGGAAATGAGTTTTTGCTGATTATTTAATATACCCCCTGAGTGATGGGACATCCTGTGTGTATTAATTTTTATATTTTGCAGGGAGGAGCTAAGTGACATCATGGAAGGGGCAGGTTTAGAGACAGTTTAACTGCATTCTGTATTTCCACTTAGAGACATTCCTGTTTGGGCTCTCTTGAAACAACAACTAACTAAGGCACTGTAAGAAGGTATACATAAGATAGACAAGTCTAAGTATATTGTGGTAGGAGTTTATGTTTGTATTTTACCTTGTTCTTTTAAGTGATTGTATGTTTTGTGATATATTGTTCTGTGGTTACATTTTTCATATGTTATTCATTTTAAGTAAAAACCTTTCATTTTAAAGAGACTGCCTGTATCTTCCAAGTCCTTCCATTTTGCCTGTGATGTATGGAAGGTTAAGATTTTGATAATACTGTTCATAGGCTTAATGGTATACCAAACTAGGAAAAGGTAAGAATTTATCTAAGGTCTTTCATAGAGTTTTTAAGGGTTCATTTTGTATACCTGGTTAGGTGCCCGTAGGAGAAAGATATCTGGCATTCCTTGAAGAGCAGAATTATCTGAGCCTGTACTGTTGGGTATGCTAGCATAAGGTTCACAGTTTAAACCCCTACAGAACTTGAGACCAAAGGTGATTCGGACCCACAAAACAGACAGGAGGGTTACCCTGTTCTGTTACGCTGTTCACAGTACTGCACTTGGAGGTTGGCACTGTGGGAGCAGAGGGCCTGACCTGCTGAGTGGGGTCATGACACACTTTATATTCTGAGCCTGAGTATTCACCATGGGGACTGCACAGCTAATTAATCAAAGGGACAGCCCAGGAGGAGGGGAGAACAGCACTTTAAATTTATGAGCTGCGCACCAGGAGAGTGAAACAGCAGCGATACCAGAGTCATCTATACCAGCTTTAATTCACCCCTTTCAATATCCAGGGCTGTGGTGAGCTGTATCTTCTTCTTAAATTAAGAAATATATTGTGGACTTGTGTGCACTTTATATTCTGAGCCCAAGTAATCACTACGGGGACTGCACAGCTAATTAATTAAAGGGACCACCCAGGAGGAGGTGAGAACTGCATTTTAAATTTATGAGCTGCACGCCACGAGAATGAAACATCACAGCAGCACTTCCAGAGTCATCTGTACCGGCTTTATTTCACCCCTTTCAACATCCAAGGGTGTGGTGAGCTGTATCTTCTGCTTAAAGTAAGAAACATATTGTGGACTTGAGTGCACTTTATATTCTGAGCCCGAGTATTCACCATGGGGACTGCACATCTCATTAATTAAAGGGACCACCCAGGAGGAGGCGAGAACAGCACTTTAAATTTATGAGCTGCGTGCCCAGCGTGAGCGTGGGTGCGAGTGCCACTCCATAAAAAATAAAATCAGCAACACTGGGGGACAGACTATATGTTTAACAGTTAGAAAAACATGCCTTAAGTAGATAAAGTTAGGTTATAGAAATCAATTGGTGTCAGATTTATATAGAATTAAGTGCACTTTGTATGTTTTAGTTTATTTACCTTTAGTATCGTACTGGGCTAATAATGTACATATTGTTTTTACTAAGTATACTGCTACCTTGCCTTGCAGGTTTAACCACTGAAGTAGAGCAAAAAAGAAAGCTGGGAGCATACTGGCTGGCACCCAGCATTGAAACTCAATATATAGACAATTTTAATGAAAGAAGAAATAAGTTTATAAATCAATGGGGGCAATGGAAACAGCAAGACAGGGTAGTAGTTTTGAACTCATATAGTGGTAATAATATACAGGTAAAACAGGGTACAGTTGCCTTTTTATTATTGTTGATACTGGGTGGGGATGTAGAGTTAAACCCTGGACCTGATGTTCTTAAAAAAGTTAGGATTTTACATGACGATGCCAGAAGCTTACGAAATAAAATGGATACTTTCAAAGTTATGATTGAGGAACAAGCTCCAGATGTAGTTGGGTTAACAGAGACTTGGCTAGTAAAAAAACATAGATAATGAAGAACTTGGTATTTTTGGCCATACATTGTTTCACCAGGATAGGTTGGGGGGGGTACTTTTGTATGTTAAAAGTAGTCTAGGCCACACTGAATTGTTAAACAGAGGAAGTCAAAACAATATGGAAAACATAGTAATAAAAGTAAGTAAACTAAATATAGTTTTTTCAGTAATTTACTCTCTACCTAAAACAAAAGTTAACCTGATAGAAGAAACTTTGAACACAAATCAAGGGGTTGTAGGTGACAAACATGTTGTCCTTACGGGAGACTTGAATTATAATTGGGAAGAGAAAAGGGGTAAATCTCTAAAGGATGCTAAATCTGTTTTGGTGGTATTCCAACAAATACAAGAACCTACAAGATATACTAGCACAACCAAAAAGGGCACAATATTAGATTTATTGTTCTTATCTCATGCTATAAAAGTTGAGGCTTCAGGAGTTCTTCCTCCTTGCCTTAGAGACCACAACCCAATATGGCGTGACATTTTATTAGAAACTAAACAGAAAACTCTGGAGGCAAATATTATTTGGTCTAGAAATATGCAAAATTTCTCAGAACAGGCGTTCTTACTAGATGTTGAGAGGGAGACGTGGGATCGAAATAAACTTATACCAGATTTCTGTTGTTATGCAATTTTGCACTTTAATGTGTTTGGCTGTAGAATGGTTTACTCAAATTGAATTTTTTTCTAATAAATATATTTTTTCCTGAACTGATTTACTGGTGTCTCAATAGTGCAGGTCTCTGAGAATGAGTCTATTGTTTCTCATAGACCCTGATTGATCAAACATAATACTACTGCAAACTATTGGAATGACCAACAGCAAATGTGAATTACATTTTTATGATGTGTAAATCTGTTACTCTGAAGAGAATATTTATCTTAATTGATGCAAGAGAATGTACTTTAAATTCATATATCCAAGTTCAAATCATGGTTTTGTTTTAGTTATACTGTTTAACATAGATTACTCATTGGTGCAGTGGGATGCTGTTGTGCAGTGTTGCAAGACTTCTAAATTCTCCCCAATGTTACCATGTTAGCAAAGAGGTCCCCACACCAGGCACTTGGGTTAAATCCCAATACTGACACTGCAGTGCTGCATGAGGGGGGTGCTGCACTCCTGAGGTGCCGTCTTTCAGATGAGATGTTAAACTGAGGTCCTATCTGCCTGTTCTGGTGGTAGTTCAGATGTATGTTAAAGATCCCATGGCACTTCTTGAAAAGAGCAGGGGAATTTTTATTAATAACTTAAAGACAAAATACACACAAAAAGTAATACTACAGACAAATCCATAACAAAAGAAAAATAGAAACAAAAAATAAGTATTGCATCAAACAGAAACCAATAATTTAAATGAGTAAATTAACTATAAATCCATTTATAATAAATTGGGTCAAAAATTGGATAAAAAACAGAAACCAATGAGTGTGTATTAGAGGAGAGCTCTCTGAACAGTCAGAAGTGACTAGTGGGGTTCCCCAGGGTTTGGTGCTGGGCCCCTGCCTATTTAACCTAATTGTATCATCTCTTCAAATAAAACATAATACCATTTGGTTACATAAATTTGCAGACAACTGCAGGATAGGTGCAGAAATAAATATCAGAAACCATATGAAGAGAGTCTGAGAGAGCTTAATATGTATACCCTTGATGAAAAGAGGGATGGGGGACATGATAGAAACTTTTAAGTACCTCAAGGGAATCAACAAAGTCCAGGAGGGTAGCATCTTTCAGAAAAAGAGATGTGTAAGAACAAGGGGGCACAATTTAAAGTTAGAGGGGGGACGGCTCAGGGGTAAAGTGAGGAAATTCTTTTTCACGGAGAGAGTGGTGGATGCATGGAACTGCCTTTCTGGAGAGGTTGTAGGGTCTAAAACAGTGGGGGAATTCAAACATGCATGGGACAGACATAAGGCAATCATAGTGGGGGGTTGCAGGAAGTATGCTGTTGGTTAACTAGAACCTGCAGCTTATCCAATAGGTAGGGAAATGGGCAGACTGAGTGGACCAAGTGGTCCTTATCTGCTGTCAAAGTCTATGTTTCTATGTAAATATTAGTCAAAATTCATCCGACTTGTAAGAAACAATTGATAACATAGAAGCATGGACAAATCAATCTAAGCTGACATTAAATCAAGATAAATGCTTTATCATGCATCTGGGGAAAAGAAATCCTAAAATATCTTATAAATTAGGAAATACTGTTTTGAAAACAATAGATGAGGAAAGGGATCTAGGTATAGTCTCCAGCGATATGTCCTTTACATCACATTGCCAAAAAATAGCTCAGAAAGGAAACAGGATTCTAAATTGTATATTAAGACACATATCGGCTAGAAGCAGGGCTGTCATAATGCCATTGTACACATCCCTGGTTAGACCAATCATGGAATATGGTGCCCAGGTTTGGACACCATATAAAAAGCAAGATATTGCGTTATTGGAGAGTGTACAGAAGACAGCCACCAAAGCAATACACAATATGGCAGATATGAACTATGAGACCTGTCTGTCTCAGTTGAATATGTATTCCTTGGAGACAAGAAGAAAAAGAGGTGACATGTGCTTAGTACACAGGGCATGGAACAACGATGATCTCTGGGACATTACTGGTCTTGAAATTAACTCAAGCTCATATAACACTAGGTCTCACCCTAAGCAGCTAACAGCACCTCACAGAAAGAAAGTACATAGCACATGGTGGTTCAATCAAAGAGTTGTACATGACTGGAATAGACTACCACTAGAGATTGTGGCTAGCCCAACAACTTCAGTTTTTAAACTTAGATGGGATGCGTATATAAATAAAATTAGAGCTTATAACTAGTTGGTGAGCATATAGGACGCAAGTCCATTGGCTCAGTACCATTCCTATGATTCCTATGATTCCTATGAATGTTTCACTTGCTCTATCTGCAGGTCCATCTTCCCAAGAAACTATTGTTTGACATTGCAATCCAACAGGGTGAGCTGTCGACCTATCCTCTTCTGTCTCAGAATTTTCTTGAGTCATTTACCATCCTCATAATCTGTAAATGTTCCACTTTATTCTTGAGATTTATTCTTACTAATGCTGTTTGTACAGTGTACTGAAGTACAATGTTCTATGAAATCCCTTTTGAGCAGCACAAATCTTCAAATATTTAGTTGCTGTCTCACACGCTGTAGACATGTCTGGAAAATATGTAACCTTTGGTGCTTCCACAGAAGATTCATTTTATGTTTCACAGCAGCCACCACCATTTTCTTTGACAAATTTAGTGAGAAAACAGTTGCAATAGGCATCTTTCTGAAGTCAGTAATCTAGATTTAGTAGTTGCCGTATTGGTCCTTGCAAGAATAGATCCAGAAGCAAATTATTTGATACCTTTTAATGGACCAACATAGATGTAACAACAAGAACAAAGTGCTCTAGCTTTCGGACCAACCAGTCCTTCTTCAGAAGCTCATGGCAGTTGTTTAGAAAATACAATACTTATAACAGCTAGATAATGCAGAGAAAAACAGAAAAAAATCCCCATTGGTTTAAAATACTCATTTACAAAAAAAAAAAAAAAAACAGAAGATGATGTCAGAGAAGTTTAACAGTACCATACTGCCTTCAGCCAGAAGTAACCTTGGGTTAAACATGCTTGGTGGAACACAAATACAAAGAATCCTACTGCATATAAATTTAATTGACATAAGATAACACTGCTGAAGCAGATAACTCCTAAATCAAGCTATTAGTGTCACAGTTAGTATAAGGATGTGATTACTGAAAGGCAACCCCCACCCAGATTAAAGACAAACTAAGATTGTTATAGGGCTCATGAAGTTTCAATGTCTGCATTATAGACAAGAATTTACCAGTAAAGTTGTCTTAAAGACATCAGTACACACTGTGTGATGTGTAAAGCCTAGCTGGACCTGTCACCCAGCTATACTTTCCAGCTAGATATAAGGCCCAAGAAATTTCAAAAACCTCAGGACTATATAAATGATAATTTAAATATAAATTGATAATGTTAGTGTCAAACAAAAAACTCTAGTCGAGGAATCTCAAGGAATTAAGACCATGTAGCCTTATGTTACTTTTTCCTTTCTTTCTGTTTGTTTTTTATATATATATTTTTTTTTTCTTCTTTCTTGGCTGTTTTGTGTTTTAAATTTCTGTTTTTCTGTTTTGGGATAGGGAAGTTTTGGGTTTTCTTGTTTGTTTGGGAGACAGACTTTCTGGTATTGTGGTTTGGAGAGTTACTTTTTTTCTTTTATAGGATGGTGTGAGTTTTTGTAGTTTTTGTGATTATTTTTCTGTTTCCTAAATAGAAAGTTTTGTTGTTGTCAAATTTTGTGTTGGTGAGTGGGAATTAGCTTAAGAGTGGTGGAGAGAAGTGCTATAGTCTCAGTAGAGTAGTGTAAAGTTCTACTACTAGTAATTTTCTTTTGTTGTTTTCTGCCAATGCTATCTTAGGTGTTTTAAATTAAATACTTGTTTCTAAGTGTTTAAGTATTTCTTTACTATAGTTTCACGGAAGTAATTGCATAGATAATAGTTGTTTTTCAAGCAATTTGTATAAATACACTAATTCTTGTTTTTTTGTTTGTTTGTTTGTTTTTACTTTATATTGAATATTCCTGTGTAGTTTGTGTTTTGTGTTTTTAAGTTCTAGTGTAGTAGTAAAGTTTTCAATAGCATTTTTCCTTTCTTGCTGTTTCTTGCCAAAGTTGTTAGGGAAGTTTTTAAATTTAAATACTTGTTTTCTTGTTGTTTAAGTTACCTTTGTTTATGTTTCTTTTCACTTGAAGTAATTGCATAGATAATAGTTCTTTTCACTTATATTTAAATATACACTTTTGTTTTTTTTTTTTGTTTGTTTTTGTTTTGAATGAAGGTGTTCTTGTAGTAGAGTTTCTAGTGTTTTAAGTTCTAGTAGAGTAGTAAATTTCTAAGAGTACTCTTCTTCTTGTTGTTTTTGTTGTGTTATTTAGTGTGTTTTTAAATTTGGGCTACTTGCTTTGCTGTTTAAATTACTTTTTCTCTATGTTTTTTCATTTAGGTAATTGCATAGATACAGTTTTTCACTTATATTTGTATAAATACTTGGATTTTGTTTTTTTTGTTTGTTGTTTTTACTTAAATTGAAAGTTCTAGTAGTAGTTAGTTTAGTTTCTAAGTTCTTGTAGAGTAGTAAGTGTTTCTACAGTACTTTCTTCTTTTGTGCAGAGATGTGCTTGCAGGTGGGAGTAACATGGTATTCTTCTAGAATGTTTCTAGAAGATTCTGTTTGCAGTTGGCTGTGTTGCATTATGTATCTATGTTTTGCTTGTGATTTTCAATTGTTGTTTTTGTATGTTATTTTTTCTTTCTGTTTTAGTTTTATATATATTTTTTTTTTTCTTCTTTCTTTTCTTTGTGTTTTGTGTTTTTAAATTTCTTGTTTTTCTTGTTTTTGGGAGGGAAGTTTTGTATTTTCTTGTTTGTTTAGAGTTACTTTCTGCATTGTGGAGAGGGGGAGCTTGAGAGTTATTTTTTTTCTTTTAGGATGGTGGAGTTTGTGCTTTTGTGATGGCTTTTTCTGTTTTAAATAGAAAGTTTTTGTTGTTGTCAAATTTTGTGCTTGTAAAAGTGGAATTAGTTAAGAGGGGGGAGGGAGGGGTTGGGATATTCTTTAGTAGAGTAGTAAAGTTTTAACAGTACTTTCTTTCTTGTTGTTTCTTGTTAAATGCTTGTTTTAGGTGTAATTTTAAATACTTGTTTTCTTATGTTTAAAATTACTTTTAATTTGGTGTTTTTTACTTGGTAATTGTATAGAGGTGTTTTTTAAATTTGTATAAATACTTATCTTATTTTTTTTTTTGTTTGTTGTTTTTACTTAAATTGAAGGTTCTAGTAGTAGAGTTTTAGTTTTAAGTTCTAGTAGAGTAGTATGTTTCTAACAGCATTTCTCTTCCTCTTGCTGATCTCTGCCAAACATAGCGATATAGTTTACTTATAATGATTTCCAAAGTTTGAGCTCTGTAAATCCCAGATTTCTGTTGCATAGAGAATGCTAGATTGTACTTTAGCATTTATGACCTTCAAGGCTCCTTCCACCGAGCTCTTACCTGTCTTTGTGTTAAAGTTTTTTAAATGCATTTACAGCAATTTTCAGTTTAGCTTGTAAATACAATATCTGTGTCTTTCAGGTACAGTTTTCAGCAAATCTGACTCCTAGATAATTATAATATTTTGTGGATTCTAGTTTATTTTTTATGTATGAATAATGTAGGTAATTTATTGCTGTCATTACCAAAAATAACCATTTTGTTTTATCCTTATTAATTACAAGTCTGTTTTCTGTACATCATTTGGAAAAAATTATTTACCTTTTCTGTTATCCTAAAAGCATATCGAAAGCAAGACTATATTGCCAGCATAAACAAGACATGACATTTTTTCATTCTTTACTCTCAACGAATGAAAATCATGATTCTCCAGATTTAGTAATATGTTATTTATGTATCTATTAAAAGTATCAGAGCTAACAACCATCCCTGTCTGACCCACAATTTGTTTTATTTGGTGAGTCATACCTTCAAATTGGATTATATTGTACCCCAGTCAATGTATTAGACAGAATGTAACCAAATCACGATATCTAGTAAGACTGGATCCATTTCAGATTGTCTAATTTCTTCCATAATAGAGATTCATGTATACTATCAAAAGCATTTATCATAGTCCACAAATAAACAATAAAGCCTTTGCTTTTTACTCTAACACATTTCAAATAATATGTGAAAGTACATAGTAATATTGAACAGTCAACTGTCCTGGTCTAAACCCATTTTGTATTCTCTCAATATTTGGTTTTTAAGTCAGTTTTGTATTCTTGAAGAAGAATTTCAGATGCTATTTTTTGAAGTGTCTATCAAACTTATCAGCCAAAAATTTCAGGATCTAAAGCATTTCCTTTCTTAAATAATGGAAACATAATGCTTCCTAACCAACTAGATGGAATTTGTCCTCCTTAGACTATATGATTAAATAAGGTCCTTAAAATAGGAACCCACCAATCCTGAAAGAATTTATACACATCCACCAATATCTGATCTGGACCTAGAGCTTTATCTGCATGATCCTTATCTATTGCTTCTCAGATCTCATTTTTCTCTGTGTATATGTGTGTGTGTGTGTGTGTGTGTGTATATATATATATATATATATATATATATATATTGGATAAGGTGCCCATAGCTGGCTTAAATGAAGTTTGAATAAATAGCTGTTCCTGAAATCCTATCTTCTATTTCTGAATAATAAAGATTTTGAAAATGTTCCACCTAGATATTAGGGTGATTTATGCCTCAATAGCTGTTGTATATCCACCTATAGCCTTTACTAACTAGTGTCCAGAATTCTTTTGTGTCTCTGTTATATATGGTCTCTAAGTTCTTCCCACATGTTTTTTATAATATTTTCCTCTTTCAACCTCAAGTAGCTTTTTATAATTTTTCCTTGTTCTGTTCAAAATTAAGATATTTTCTTTGATACTTGCATTTTTACAGTCTTACCTGCTTCTGTATGTCCTTTTCTGCAGATTTACCTGTTTTATTAAACCACATAAATTGTTTCTTCTTTAATGATGTTCTATGTTTCATAAATGATCTAATATATGAATTTAACAGAGACCAATTTTCTAATATCTCACTTCTCTCATCAGGATTCAGTATATTAGTGATAATATTGAACACAGTAACATTATCCAAATATTTCAGCAAAAAGTGTCACATTTTCATTATTCCATCTAATTATTTTTCAGTATTTATTTCTAAACCTTCCATATTCCTATTTAGATCTTTAATTATCTCTGAGGAATGTTGTGTATTAAATATTATCACAACTTGTACATGTGCAGAATCTGGTTGCTCTATTATTTTTAGATTATAAATCATTTTTAATGCCTGAAGACTGGCCCAATCCAAATCTATAATAGAAGATCCCAGTGGGCCCATGTAGGTAAATGCCCATTTTGGTACCTAGGCAAATGACCATTATGCAAATGGAAGTTCTCATCTGACATTAATCAGAAGATATTTTTTCCTACACAGAGTGTATTTTTAGTCTTTGGATCTTTTGATCCAGTTTACCTTTGGTTTATTGTCTGAAAGCTCTGCATTAATCCATAAAAAGATTTTCTTGTTTCTTATATATATTTATCCTGGCATTATGATCTCCTACTATTAGAATCTTCTCATTTTCATATTTATCTATTAACTCTTTTATGACTGTTTCATACGGTTCTAACACTATAAAATGACACCATTGATATCGATGGTGCTGACATCAGTGAGCACAATGCTGACAGTTGGCATTGTCCTTGATTGGGGAAAGTGTTTTTCTGTAGGGGGCTTCACTCCCCACACCCCCATCTTTAAATAACCACCTCCAAGTTGGAGTTATTTTGGGTGGGGACACAACACTGGGAGTTGTGGTGTTGGGTCACAGTGGACCACCACAGTGAAATCTCTCAACCTGGCAAGATTTGTCACTGTGGGGGTATTTTGCTGTGATGTTGTCATTGCTCCAATATGATACCATTTCATACTGTGTCAAGATATCCATAAATTGTTTTGTTATTTGGAGTAAAGTAGATGTTTATAATTACTAATTTTAAATTCTCTCTAACTAGTCTCAAAATGAGTATATAGTCTACCAAAGAGGAAATTACCATACCCATCAATTTCAAAGACGTTTTAATATATATAGCCATTCCAGCTTTGTTACAACCATATTTTTCTTCCTAATAGCTGATGACATATTGAGTAAATCCAGATAGTAGAGGAGTATAAGACACCAAGTCTCCTGCAAACAAAGTATGTCATATATCACCAGAAAGTCTCTAGTTTCATTATCAGCTAGTTTAAGCAAAAGCTTTCAATATTTCAAGATATGAACTTTATTTTTTTTACCATACCTCTGGATTACCTATCACTAACTGCCTTTATCTTTGTCATTGGGATCAGATTGACTGCAAGATTGAACATTTGTTATAAGTATCCCCAACATATCCAGTGGCTGTCAGGATTGTAGGACCAGTCTGCTAATGTTGAGCTTTTGAAAGCAATATCTCACTGAGGGGTATCTGAGATACCCTTATTGATTGTAACCCAGGCTATAGAACTAGGGGCAATATTCACCTTGAGTGACCAAGAAAGAATGAATGCCAGTTCCCGCTTCACGGTTCTTATTCTCTCCCCCTTAGTCATCTTCCGACCAAAAACTGAAAGAGTCCTGCTTTCCCAGGATAGCTTATTTCCAAGTAGAGATGCAGGGAATTTAAAATCCACCGGTGAAGTGAATGCAAAGTGGCCACTTTCCATTGGCACTTCGCTACACAGAGTGCCCCATAGGAAAGGCTCACTTTGCTTTGTTATTATTACTTACATTGTCATGCTGCCTTAAACACAAAGTAAGGCAGAGGATAACAATATTGGCAGCACCCTATCCACACAGTCACCAGAATTAATGTGCATCCCCAAAGTGCTACTGTCTTGTGTCCATAAAACTCCCGAGTGCTGACAAAGTGAAATGAGAGCATAACGAAATGCAAAGTCTCTCAAAATTAATGGCGCCTCAGTCATGCACGCAGTGAACACACAGAGTCATCAAATTAATGTGCATCCCTAATATACTACTGTCTTGTGTCCAGAAAACTCCGAGTGCTGACAAAGTGAAATGAGAGCATAACGAGAAATGCAAAGTCTCTCAAAATTAATGGCGCACTCAGTCATGCACGCAGTGGACACACACAGAGTCATCAGAATTAATGTGCATCCCCAATATGCTACTGTCTTGTGTCCAGAAAACTCCCGAGTGCTGACAAAGTGAAATGAGAGCATAACGAGAAATGCAAAGTCTCTCAAAATTAATGGCGCACTCAGTCATGCATGCAGTGGACACACACAGAGTCATCAGAATTAATGTGCATCCCCAATATACTACTGTCTTGTGTCCAGAAAATTCCCCAGTGCTGACAAAATGCTACTGTCTTGTGTCCAGAAAATTCCCCAGTGCTGACAAAATGCTACTGTCTTGTGTCCAGAAAATTCCCGAGTGCTGATGAAGTGAAATGAGAGTGTAACAAGAAATTCAGTCTCCCAGAATTAATGGTGCACTGCAAATGCACAGACAGATTAAGACTGGGCTGCGTACTCAAGGGGTGCATACGAAAAGGCACAACAACACCTAACCAGTGCTCACAAGTCACTGACCCAATTTGGAAAGGAATACATTTTGCCAGTTGGGGGATTAGTGCATGGCAGTAACAATCCACTACCAGTAAAGATACCACAAAGCAGTATAAAAAATTCATGCAGGTGCAGTTGATAGCAGGTTCACACTGCTGCTATTACTCTGTGGCACAATAAAAGGTGTCTGATTTAATAACACGCATCGCACACACTCACACACACACTACAAGTAATGTGTAGCAAATTTAAAACCATTAGTAATATAACCAAATGTTTTAAACAGACAAATTATACACTGCTGCACCACAACAATCAGCAAAAAAAGTCAAGAATTACTGAAAATATTACTGTGTGTACATTAACACAGTTATACAAGAAAAATATAACCAAAACAGAAAGACTGCCTTTTTCTCCCAGTTAATGTACCTACACCACAAAGGTAACCTGTGAAGTGGGCACATGAGGAAGGGCGCCGTCCGTTACAGCGACACCTTCCTCACGCAATCCACTCACGGCGACCGACAGGTAGGGTGACCAGATGAGGGGGTGGGTGAACTAGGAGACAGGATGTCACTATATGTACGCACGTGGGGGGGTGGGAGTGAGCATGGCAAGCATGGGCTGGGTGGTGGAGAGGCTGTAGGGGTGGTGCTATGGTCATTGGTTGAGCTGCGGCGTGGCATCAGGGATTGGGCAATGGTTGGGGTGGCTGAGGTACTGGGTTCTGGTCCAGGCGCTGGTGCAATTTTTATTGTGCCCAGCCTGAACCTTTTTATTTTTACTACTTTCACCCTCCTGATATTCACCCCCTGGAGTTGAGAATCCTTAAGTAGGGAGGTGCGAGGTGAAACCCTCCACGAGCGGGTGTGGGGCACAGCCCCCACATAAAATAGTAAAATATGTCCTGGCACCATTGTGCTGGTGCTGCCATGGTTGTCAGAGTGCCAAAATGTGTCCGCACTCTGACTGAGCGATAATGGCGATCGCCTTTAGGCATTCGCTGTTATCACATAGACCCCACCACAAATACATCCCTCCCCAAAGCACACTTTACAGTACACAGACTGACTGTTCTAAATTAACATTCAAAATCCACACACAACAATAAACACTTGATGATACGAACACAGAAGGGTTTCCCACAATCTATGTACTACATTTTGAGCAAAAAGGCATTTTAAACAGCTTTTAGAGGTTTTGAATTGGAGAGCTCTAAGAGCAAACTGTCTCCAGCTACCACTACACACACACTACCCAGGCCACAACTGAGGCTGTGCAGAACAATCTAGAGCCCATGTGACCTGCAATCCCATGACTCCTTGCAGAATTTCATTTGGAGCTCAATTACAAGGCGAAGTGAGGTGAATTACATTTATTTCAATATATTTCACCTTAAAATTGGTGGAGAAGTGGTTTGGGGAAGGTGGAATAATGCAAAGTCATTGGTTTCAATGGACTTCGCATTCCTCATTATGAAGTGAAGTACTCCACTTCACATTGTGGAGTACTCTGCAGATTCCAGGTTACTCCGTGATCACTTCACAAAGTGAATTGGGCCATTTCACCCACCACTACTTACAGTACTGTAGCGCACATGCTGTACAGGAAGGAACACGAATGCCTATGGCTATACTTCCCTGATGAGCTGAGCCTGTATCATAAAACTCCCCAATTTAAAAACTCTTATTAATGAGTACAGTGGTGGGGTGGTGAAGCCTGGAGAGATACTACAAAACAGACTTACAATAGATCCAAGTAACTAGTAAAAAAATTAATGTTGTGATTCATGACATGATCATGAATCATGATTTGTGACTGCATTTGTGACCATGATGATGAAGAATGTGATTCGGTGTCAACGGTCTGATATAACCAATATGGAACTGTATTGGGAACGCGAATGCCTATGGCTGTACTTCCCTGATGAGCTGTAGCACAAAACTCCCTGACTTAAATACACGTATTAATGAGTACAATGGTGGGGTGTTGAAGCCTGGAGAGATGCTACAAAACAGGCTTACAATACATCCAAGTAACTAGTAAAAAAAATTAATGTTGTTATTCGTGACGTGATTGTGAATCATGATTTGTGACTTTATTTGTGACTGTGATGATGAAGAACGTGATTTGTATCACAAGTGACTCATGATGATGGTTCTGACTTAAAACGCATATTAATGAGTACAATGTTCATGCAGAATTATGCACCAACAGTCCAGTACTCTGAAGGAAGCCAAAGAAACAACTGTGACTTAAGTTACAGATGGAGATTGGGCCCTAAAGAAATGCAAATGCATGGACAGATTAAGATTGCACTGTGCACTGAAGAGATGCAGATGCAAAGGCACAACACCTAACCAGTGGTCACCATCTGAAATTCAAATCTGGAAAAGAATACCTTTGCAGGTTGGGGTGGGCTGCATGGCAGTGTACTGCACTGCTGCAGTAACAGTCACTAGTACTAGTACCAGTAAAGATACCACAAAGAAGCACAAAAATCATGTAGCTGCAGTGGATAGCAGGTTCACATTGCTGAAATTACTATGTGGTACAATAAAAGGTGTCTGCTTTGATGACAGGCATCACACACATACTCACACACACACTAAGTAATGCGTAGCAAATTGAAAACTTCAGTAATATAACCACATATTTTACATAAAGTATAATTATGCACTGCTGCACCACAACAATCAGCAAAAAAAGGCAAGAATTATTGAAAATATTAATGTGTGTACATTAACACAGTTATACAAGAAAATATCACTAAAACAGAAAGAACTGTCTTTTCTCCAAGTTAATCTACCTACACCACAGATACACCCCTCCCCAAAGCACACTTCCACTGTCTCTGAAGTACACCGACTGAATGTTGTACATTAACATTCAAAATCCACACACAAACAATAAACGCCAATTATATGAGCACAGGAGTGTTTTCTACAATCAGTGAACTAAAGTTTCAGAGAAAAAAGATCAAAAAGGCTTTTTTAATAGCTTTTAGAAGGTTTAAATCGTAGAGAGCTCTCAGATCAGACTATCTCCTATAGCTTCCTACACACACATTACCCTGAACTGAGGCTGTGCAGAACAATCTAGAGCCCATGTGACCTGAAATCCCATGAATCACTGCAAAATTTGCCTTTGGAGCTGAAAAACAAGGCGAAGTGAGGCGAGGTACATTGTTTTCAGTGTACTTTGCCTTAAAAATTGGTGGAATAGTGGTTTGGGAAGGCAGAGTAACGCAAAGTCATTGCTTTCAATGGACTTGTGGTACTCTTTATAACGCGAGGTACCCATTTGCTGTGGAGCACTCCATGAATTTGCTTTACTGCACCATTTTCACGGAGCGAATTGGGGCCACTTCAACATCTCTATTTCCAAGTTCATGTTTAGCTATTGTCTCTTGACTATATTAATTCCATTTAAATCCACCTTTCTTGTTCTGCTTTGAACAGTAACTTCAAGTCTTTAAATGTTATTCCCTAAAGGCCTTGGGACTTTTAAGGGATCAGAGATCCTGATTCCTAATGTCTGAAAAATGGTGCTTGATCCCCTATCTCAAATGCTAGTTGTTCATTACCTAGATATAATAGAAACCAATCCATTATTGCTGAGTTTGGTGGGAGGTCCACAAATACTGTACTTCCCTTTCTTCTTCTGGGATATGCAGTATAAACTTAATCCATTTTAACAATTTTTCTGAAGTTTCCTGTTCCAAAGGTCCCACTCCATACACCTCTAACAGAAAACCAATCCCTGTAGATGAAACCTCCTGCATTTCATCATAAGCATCAAATGAAAAGAATGTATTAGGCAGAGCTTCGCTATCAGAACTCTCCTTTATACCTTCTCCAATTATTTGTCCTTCCTGGACTCCTTCGACTTCCCCCTGACCAAACATTCTTTATTCTTCTCAATATTACCTCCATTCAGCTCGTGTTTAGGCAATTCCTCAGATTCCACTCAGTGGTTTTCCTTTTTTTGTCCAGCTAACTTCATATCTTTTTGTATTTGATGTTGAGCTTCCTGCTTACTCGTGTTATATTTCCCTTATATTTTTTTGGTACTCCTCTTTTTTCCTGGTCCTTATTTTCCGATTGTGTTTATTTTTGCTCTAGTCCTTTTGTCTTTCTTATTTGTTTATTTTGGATGCTCACTTATTGTTTTAGTTATGTCTCAGTATTTTTGACCTTTTTGAATATACTGATCTTCTGTTGGACTCAACTTTCCTCTTTCCTATGTGCTGATGCTTCATGTTATTCTATAATAAAAGGAGGTGGTAAGGACACTTGCATTGCTTTATTGGTACGTTCTTTGAATTCCCCTCCTTTATAAATATAACAACATGAGTCAGAATTTAGCTGTTCCTTTCCCTCTCATTTGCTTTAGAACAGCTTGATTGAAAAATCCATCAGCTCTCAAGTTAGAGATTTCTCCATAAGTGCTCCCAGATTTTCCAAAATTACTATATTGGCAAAATATGGGTTTTATTATTTCAACATTTGACTGAGAGAGTAGAAGAAGAAACAAAATTTCCTTAGCTGGTAAAAAGTTATTTGTTATATTCTATACTTGTAGGATTTGTTCTAATTTCAGTACTTATTTTTGTCTCAGTGAGCCTTTCAAAGGAAAGAAATCCCTTGGAAAATATTTTGCACTTTATTCCCTCCTCTAAACCAGGCATAACTAGTTTCTTGAGTCCAACTATAGCCTGGCTAAGCTACTATATGACAGATGCAAGATTATCAGGTTCCTCCATCTCATTGTATTTAGGGTCACTCTGACTTTTGCAGGTGTCTTCCTTATGTAATATCTGAGAATTTAATGTATAGCCTGTATAACTAGATTGTGTTAATTCTAAGAAGAATGACTGTGAATCTGATAAATCAAAATTTTGTACATAACTCGAATTACCCAATATTGAAGTTGAATGGTTATATGACTTCCAATCTTGTGCAAATAAAGATAAACTGTCACCTGTTTGCCTTGTTTTGTTACAATAAAAAGTGCATCCAGATTGGGAGAGTTTTCCAAATCAGTATATTTTGAGGAATTTGCTTTGGACTCATTTTCAATAGACTTTCACATATTTTGTATACCATTCCCCATCTTCCTATTAGTAAATTCTGTTACTGCCATAGAAGTACTGTAGAGGTTCATGGAGAAACACATGATTCCTTTCCTTCATATAATGTGCCCTTAATCATTTTTTAATTTTTGATTGTTTAAGTGACACCTTTTCCTTACTTTCCTTATTTTCCCCTCTATTTTCCATAATTTTATGTTGAAAAAAGTAATGTTTTGTTTTCTGTTTCCTTTTCTCCCTGTCTCAGTTTGCCATATTCTTCCAGCAGAGAACTATTTCTCCCACTTTGAACGCACACTATTCTTTGCTTCATAAATTTACAAGCTTTTATGACTATATAATGAGGTCTGAGCTCACCTTTGTTGCTCTTTAATAACTGGATACAGCAAGCAATACATTGCACATATATACAGTATCTGTAATGTATTACATTTGTATAGTAATACAAGACATAAAATAAACATATGTTTAAATATGCTTATAAAAAAACTGGAATGTACTTCCCTCAAAGGGTACTTTAAAAAGCATTTTGCTACTGTCAGGTTAAAATCCTTTTATAGCATAAATAGCCTTATGTCTAAAAAAAGAAGTCACTCAAACATTTATATAATAACAATTCCTATAAAAGAAAAAAACTAAAAGTTTATTAAGTCTTCTTTGTCCTCTGATGCCCAGAATAAACAGTTCTTTAGGAGTCCCTTGCTTCTGATGCAACTGCTTAAGCAACTTGGATCCTTGTTTATATTTCTTCCTCAGGACAGATAGCACACTTCCACTTCCCTATGTTATTTCCAAGGTCAGGCGAAATTCAAAATCAAGCAAAGTCTGACAAAGTTATTTCCTTTGCTTTAATCTTTCTTTTTCTCCTTCTGCAAAAGTAGAGCTCCTGAAAATATAAAATTAAGAAAGAAATACGCAGAACTACGACCAATCAGTCAATTAACTATAAATCAGTCAGCTGGATACACTTAATATAAATGAGTTAATAACAACATATTTGGTTACCGAATATAGTTTATATAACTACATACACCCAAAATCGTAGCAGTTCATATATCTTTGAAATCTTAAGCTCCCAAAGGTGTTTATTTATTTATTAAATTAAATGTTCCCATTTTAAATAAAACTAGCCCAGTATATAATGCTATCTGGACCTTACTGTAAAAACTTTCTAAATTCTGTCTCTAAAATGCTTATTGCAATTATTTATTGTATATGTATTGTTTATATATGTATAGAAAACCCTAATCATTTTTATTATTATTAATTTGCTTATCCTATGGATAATTAATGTTGTTACTGTTGTTAAATTGTATACTGAAATATCGGGGAAATGCATGTACTGGAATATCAGGAAGATTCCTAAAACTATCCTGTTCCCCCATTAACTAATGTTGACCAAATCTTCCTAAGTTCCTCCTAATAGGAGTGTTCAGCTTTTACATTCAACTCTCCTTGATATCTTTGTTGTTAATAATCAAAATGGCACCTATGCACTATGGAAGGTAGTGGCTACAGGCCACATACATGCAGCGCATAGCCACCCAACACCTCCCCATGCCCACTGCACCTCCCGCATGGTATTCATGGACCTGATATGTGACCCCTATACATCCGATCCCCCAATCGACCATGGAGCTCCGTACAGGGCTGGGCCAAGGGGCAGTGAGGGGAGGAATGCCAGCACTCCATGTCATGCACAATAGTGCAAAATGTTGTGCATGAGAGGTAACCAGCTATGCCATTTCAGAGCAGCCTTAAACCTTTGGGCCAGTTACACACCCACCCAGATTGCCATCACAGGCTGTGGTGGTGATGACGGGGCTCAGTGAACCCCCCCAACAGGCCACATCAGCCATCAGGCCACACATGGAGGGCTGGGGTGGCCAACTTGACACTCTTCCCCCACATTGCTGTTGGCACATTACATGTTGGCTGCCTCTACTGGACTCCGAGTGCAAAAGGGATCCACTGCTGGGACCCTCGTCAGGCAGCTGATTGACCACCCACCTGAATCCGCTGCTTCACACCCAAACACCCCTGTGACACTGCACACCAGGAGGGTGGGGCCGCAGAGGGGAGCCGAGCAGTGGGCAGCCATCATGAATATGGCCACTGTGCAATTCTCCCAGGGGTGTGGAGCTACATGGGTGGGATACTTGCCTTTGGCGCATAATTTCTATCCCTTCGTGCATAAGCCCTGATATACTTTCATGACACAGCTTGTGGCAAGGTGTCCTTTCACCAATAAAGTTAGGAGAAAAATATCTGCACCTTTTTCCATAGCAGTATCTGTAGCCGATGAGGCTAAAAAGGAAACATAAAACATAAAATGCCTCAACATCACCTTAAAATATGAAAAAGTATATGAAGGTTTAGTGATAAGTAAGGGTTTTTAAACCCTGCTTACCATATTAAGACCTAGCTACCAAAAATACCTCTGTGTTTTTCCAGTCAGAAAAGCAAAGAATTTTTCTCAGAAGTTATTGTCAGCTAAAGGGACCATCAGTGTGATGGTTTAGCTTAATAAGTACCGTTTCCCTCAGCCTGATAAGATACTTTTGCTGAAAACTACTTCCCAAATGCTGACTGCAAGCTACTCTTGCCGATTTAGAGATGGCACCAGTCTCTCAAGAATCACCTGTACATGCACAATATTAGTGCTCTGAAGTGGTCATATGACCTCAGACATAGCAAAACTAAATTTTAAAGGAGCATATACCCAGGCATATTCATGAATCGGAAAAAGGTTTTGAAGGAAAACCTGCCACCAAATTTATGTATAAGTAAGCATAAAAGCATAAAAGCATAGAATCATAGAAGCAGACTACCGTAAATATTTTTGAGATATTTCCATACAAACACTCTAGTAGTAAGATGTACAACAGTACAATACTGTTATGCAGCAAGCGGGCTGTCTGGGAAATTATCAGGAAAAATAGAATGAGGAGAGAAAGCTCTGGGGATTGAGTGGGAAATGAATTATGCCATGGACATTTCTTTCAAACTTCACTTTTGTCTTCCTCTCTACTTCTCCCCTCTGAGAAAAACCTTCAGGACACTCCTCCACCTCTCTTTTGCAGGTTCCTTTTCAGGTTTCCTCTGCCTTCACTGTCTTTCTTCTCTCCATTCACTATACCAGCGATATTCACCCTCCGCAGGGCTTATTGTTGCTGACTCCCACCAGGGGATCCTTGCCACCACGGACTCCAAATGGTGAGATTCAGCAGCAAAACCATCAATACAGTGAGGCCAGTTCATGTGTAACAAGCTGGACTAGAAAGGCTGTGCACTGGTTAGAACAACTAATCCTCACAAACAGGGGTAGTACCAGGACTGGAGGAAGGTGGATATGATGTCAATACTCAAAGATATAAATTAAATATCTTTCTCCACTTTAGAGGCAACAGTGGATACCTGCTCTAGCCAGAAAATGCCTTGCACAACCTGGCTGCCGGTGTCTCTTCCTCAGCAGTGCAGTGCTCAACACACTGCACAGTAGCTAAACAAGTGGCCAAATGCAGAATCCAATGGCTTGATGTCATTGTGAGGTAGTGGCTACAAAAACAGGGATACTAGAGGAAATTATCATTTAAATGGAGGCATACAGTACAAGAATAAACATTTCAATCACATTCACAGACTTGCTGCAGCAGAAGGTTACCAGCACAAAACAGACATTCACAAAGTGTAGTCACACAATTTAAGAGAGTTTAACAGCATAGCTACATACTGGACAGTTGGCACAAAGATCTGGAAGGCCATGTCCACAAATGACACAAGCTTGGGCAATAAAGTTGCATATCTAGAGGCCATCATAATAGAGGAAGATCTGGATACAGTAACAATATTGGAGACCTGGGTCAATGAAAACATAGACTGGGGAGTAGCAATACTGGGGTATGTGCTATTCAGGAGGGACAGAGTAGGGAATACGGGAGGTGGGGTAGCACTGTACCTGAGGATACCATTAAAGCCATGGAGATACCAAGGGAAGGAGGGAAGGAGGGAAGAGAGATGTTGTGGGTAACACTGAGGTGAACGGGGGCACCAAAATATGAGCAGGGGTTATCTACAGACCACCTACGCAAAAAGAGGAACTGGATGAGGAAATGATGAAGGCAATTAGGGAAACATCTAACAGAGGGGAGATAATACTGATGGGGGATCTCAACATGCCAGATGTGGATTGGAGCATCCCAGTAGCATCAAATAACAGATGTAGGGAAGTCCTAGAAGAGCTTCAAGCGGCATTTGTAGGAAAGCTCATCAGTGAACCTACACAGGAGAAGACCATATTGGACCTGGTACTGTCAAACAGGGATAGTGTGATTAGGGTCACAGTGGGGGATCACCTGGGGACGAACGATTATAATACAGTATACTTTGAGGTAAGAATAGAGCAAGAACAGTTTCACACCAAAACAAAGATCCTGGATTTCAGGAGAGTAGACTTTTGAAAATGGGGAGAGGGCTAGCAGGGCATTGTCACCGATACAAAAAGGGAAGGGATAGAAGAAAGGTGGACGAATTTTAGAAGGCCTTAGAGGAAGCTATGAGGAAGCTATGATCCCTATGTATAAAACACGACAAAGAAAAAGAGGAAGAGACCACTTTGTTCCAGAAAGCAGCAGAAGCTGTTTGGGCAAAAACACTGGCCTTTAAAAATACAAAACAATGCAGGAGGAACAGGATAGGAAGGAGTATACGAACAAAAGAAGAAAAGCAACAAAAGAGATTACAGAAGCTAAAGCACACAGAGGAGAACATAGCAAGGACTGTGAGGCAGGGGATAAAACATTTTACAGATATGTCAGTGAGAGGAGAAAACAAGGCAGGAGTGTGAGAATTAAGGGACAGGGGAGAAAATGTGGAAGAGGACCAGAAGAATGTATACATGTTGAACATGTATTTTGTACAGTATTCACTAAAGAAGGAGGATATGGTCTGCAGGTAAAGCAGAAAGGAAGACCATTGGAGGGGGTAAACATAAGCCCCTTTTGGAGGACAGGATACTCTGGGAACAGGAGAAATTAAAAGTGTATAAGGCTATGGGACCTGATGGGCACTTTTAAGGATACCAAAACAGCTAAGGAAGGATCTGGCCACTCCCTTGGCATCCCTGATTAACTAATCCTCGCAAACAGGGGTAGTACCAGGGGACTGGAGGAAGGTGGATATGATGCCAATCCACAAGAGTGGGAACAGGGAAGAGGCAGGGAACTATAGACTGGCAAGCCTGATGTCGATGGTGGGGAAGGTCATGGAGACACATTAATAAACGAAAGGATGGTGGAGTACCTGACCAGTAAAAAGTTGCAGGATTCAAGGCAGCATTGTTTCACAGGTGGAAGATCATGCCAAATCAATCTAATAGAGTTCTTTGACTGAGTTACAAGAGTCCTGGACCGGGGGGTGGGCGGTGGATGTGACCTACCTTGATTTCAGGAAGGCCTTTGAGACAGTCCCACACAGGAGATTAGTAAACAAGTTGAACAGTCTAGGAGTGGGGGAAAAAGTGGTAAAATTGGTGCAAAACTGGCTAAGCAACAGGAGCCAGCGGGTAGTGATGAATGGGGTGAGATCAGAGATGGGGAAGGTGGCAAGTGGGGTACCACAGGGGTCAGTCCTAGGGCCATTTCTATTCAATATCTTCATAGGAAATATAGCAGTAGGACTAGAATGGAAAGTATGCCTGTTTGCAGATCTGCAACAAGGTCAACACACAAGAGGGAGTGGATAGAATGAGCAGAAACTTGAACAAACTGGACGAATGGTCAAGGGTGTGGCAGCTGGGATTTAATGCTAAAATAAGGTAAGGTGTAAGGTCATGCATATGGGACATAAGAAAACTAGGGCAACATACCAATTAGGGATGAGGAGGTAGCAACATCTAACCAGGAAAGAAACCTAGGAGTCATCATAACAGATGATCTCAAAGTGACAAGTCAGTGTGGAAGGGAAGTGGAAAAGTCAAGCAGGATATTAGGTTACATAGGGAGAGGAATAACAAGTAGAAAGTAAAAGATAATATTGCCCCACTATAGGTCTCTGCTGAGGCCTCACCTTGAGTACTGAATCCAGTTATGGAGGCCCAATCTCAGAAAGGACATTGACAAGGTGGAGGCAGTGCAGAGAAGGGCTACCAAAATGGTCCAGGGCATACATCAGAAAAACTATGAGGAAAGGCTCAGGGAGTTAAACATGTACTCATTGGAGGTTAGAAGGAAGAGAGGAGAGATGATAGAGGCATTCAGATATGTCAGAGGAATAAATAAAATAGGGGAAGGCAGCTTTACAGAAAAGAAAGAGCACTAGGACTAGGGGCCATGATATGACAGTGAAAAAGGGGAGGGAGACTCAGAGGCAATGTAAGGAAGTACTTCTTCACAGAAAGGATGGCTGAACCCTGGAACGGGCTACCAGAGGATGTGGCAGGTGCATGCACCATGGAGGCATTCAAGCATGCATGGGATAGGCACAAAGGATTAGTGAGATTAGGACAGGGGGGAAGTGTGGACATAGGTCAGACAGGATCTATTGTAAATAAGTAGGAACTAATCTACAACCAGGGCAGACTGGATGGGCCATGAGGTCCTTTTCTGCTGACAACTACTATGTAACATACAAAGTCTTACACTGGTGAGAAAAATGTCCATAGTGCCCAGCCTTTTGCAACAAATAGTAATCCATGACCATACAGTGATGTTGCAGCTCAGACTGACTCAAACCACTTCAGCTCTGCAGTCAAATTGGCTGAGGCTTAATTTCTGAAAGTGCAGAATGGTTTTATGGCAAAGAAGATTTTCACAGTTCATCAATAAAATTCCACAGCTCACATGATTATTATACCAGACAAAACAGAATTCATTACAACTGGGTAAATTTTGACAATGGCAAATATTTGTGAAATTTCACAAAAACTGGAATTTCACAAAATTTTCATAGAAGCAGAATCTGCAATTGTAGTCCATTTCAATCATGACTAGAGATATATAGATACCATTGTCAAGACATCCTCAGTTGTAGCTACTGTAGTTGTAATGCTTGGCATTATTTGGTGTTGCTGTTTATAATGTATTATAAATATACATCTTCATCTTTTAAATAGAAAGCTGCATGTAAAGAACATTTTGCTTACAATAGAATAAAACGAGGCTATGATCCGCCTACCGTGTCACCCTAAATTGTTAGATTCCACCAACTCAAATATTTAAGTAAAGATTCTAAAGAAACAGTTAGTGACCATTCTGAAACCATTTAACACAGAGCAGGTTATATTTCTGAATGAGAAAGAAAGCCACTTTTCAATACTAAGCCTATCATACTGATGTTTTACACTACACCAATATTACACAAACAGCTGCCAAAATCACTCGGTATACCTATAGTATTGCACCAGGTATAGGGTCAGTACTTGAACCCCTTTCAACATTCATAGACATTAATATTTAAGAGGTTTTTTTTTATTCTTTGGCAACTGGTAAGACTCACTAGGCACAAGTCCTGTTTTCAGGGGTTACATGGAAGCACTGGGGTGGTTAACTGACTTGCTCAGGGTCACACATTATGCAATTGGAGGTTGTGAGAATCAAACCCTGGTCTTCTAAATGAACCAAACTCATTTCTTAGCTCATTACTCTAATTTCTAGACTATACTGCCAGCAATTAGAGATAGTAACACAAACTACAGTACATGTTACATTGTGGATACTCTCAAATATTAGAAATCATTAGACTTGAACTCCATAAGAACTAGATCTTTAAACCATCAAATTAGCCACAGTGGATGTGAGGGATTTATAGGTGAAGCCCAGCAGGTTGCATTGTAACTTCACAGATTCCTGCATTGCAACATGGACTAACTGACATGGAAATTGCCTTGTTTCAGGCCGTAGCTCTGCTGCAGAATGTTGCAGAATTGGGTTGCATCCTGGCCGGCTCTACCATACATACATCCCACACACACCTCGACTTGAGAATATGTATGAATTTCTAAAGTACAGAGAGGACTCAGACCCAATAACAAATCACATTTTAGTAGACCTGATTTCTTGTGTCATCTATTATGTTTTTTTTTTTTTAATTTAAAAGTTTTTTTTTTTAAATTTGAGATGTCTTTCTATTACAGGTGTGCAGAATGTCTACTAGTGAAACCCAGCTGCCCTGAACGCATGCGGCTCAGTTTCTGTGACACCCGAACCGAACCTTGTCAGTGCGACTCACATCTTGGAGCTGTTTTTTTTTCCAGCTCCCCAGCCTTCCACATACAGTACTTGCCTGGCATTATAGTAGAGGTCAAAGGGTGCAGAGGGGGAGTTGGTGTGCCACAAGATACTCCTATCTGGGCATGCACAAGCTGGAGTATATATAGGACCATGGCTCTGACCTCTGCACCATTACAGAAAAAACAGCTAATGAGCAGGGTGATTGCACAGCACTTAACAGCAGCTACTAGTTAGTGTGAGAAGTGACTGGCCCAGGGAATTACTTTTTGACTTTGTTCACCCACCCCACCACCACTACTGAGAATAGGAGGAGGAGTCCCACAATAAAAAACACAAATAAATAAAAAAAAAGAGAGAGTGAGGAACGGTGGACTACAGATTAACTGCGTGAGAGGTGGGGACGCTATGTCCCGATGACAGACTACAGAAAAAGAAAAGAGCTTTAAGTGTTTAATTTAAGGCAGCTGCCAATTAAAAAAATTAAATGAGTTAAACTAAAACTACAAAAGCAAACTGTGTGTGTACGTGTGTGTGTGTGGGTGGGGGTTGGAAACTGCCGTGCTTTTGCCTTAGCCTCAAACTTAAGTGCTCAGCACAGCAACTGAACCAGTCCAGAACAGTCACAATGCTTTTTATAACAAAACAAAACAGCTGGTTGGAAGTACAGCCTAGCAAGTAGAGTAGAGTTGTGACAGAGGTTATTCAGCAGACCTGGGTTTGATTCCCATTTCCCACAAACTCCACTGGCATACTGTGTGACTCTGAGAAAGTCACTTAACCACTCAAAAGCTCCTGGGTTGCTCCCAGAAAACAGGCACTTGTGCCTAGTGGGACTTAAATGGTTAACAAAGAATTAAAAAAAAGAAGACAAAGCACAAGCAGTCAGAACTGGTAAAAGGCAGGCTTGTGTCACAGAATAACCTTAATCACCCTTCAAAGTTTTGGAAGGTGATCTATGCCCTTTTTCACCCCAAACCGAAGCACTCCTCCTGATGTTCAAGGTAAATGCCTCCACCTTTCTCCTACTTCTGTCGCTTCTGAATTTAATAATTTATTCACTAACTGTACCTCCTCCCTTCACTCCACTCTTCCTCATGCCTTCCCCACTGCTTCTCAAACCCCTCTTCAAACCCTCCTTTAGCCTTCTCTCCTATTTCTCCATCTGATGCATTCAAGGCCTCTTGGCTCTTACCCTCCCCAAGGGCAAGAGCCAGATGGAATGGTCCCCAAACACTTGCATTTCTCTGCCCCTGCTATCTGTCTTCTGCTCTCCTCCATTCTGAGCCTCTCCTTTACTCTTGTTTCTGTCCCAAATGCTTGAAGCAGTAACAGTATTATCCTCCCTAAAGGTGGTGACCCCTTTATCCCAGGCACCATCTTATCTCTGTGCTATCCACCTTGCCAAGGTACAAGAACAACTAGTCCTTTCTCAACTCTCACCCTTCCTGGACTCTTCTTCTTCTTTCTTCCACCTTTCTGGTCTGGCTTCCACAAATCCCATTCCACCTCCTCCTCCTTGCTCAGGCTATCTGACTCATTCTCTGGAATGGACCAGGGCCAATCTACTTCCACTATTTTTGTCGACATGGCCAAAGCCTTCGACACTGTTGCCCACCCCATTCTTCTTGCCAGCTTACTGCTGCAGGACTCTCCTGTAGAGTCATTGATTGGTTTTGCTCATACCTTCTAGGCATAACCCAATCAGTTAAAATAGGATGCAACACTTCCCACCCCTACCTATCAGCACTGGAGTCCGCTAAGGCTCTGTGCTTGGTCCCATCCTGTTTTCTGTTTTTCTAAATAACATTCCTACAGTCTGTACCTCAGCATCCATCCACATGTATGCTAATAATACAGTATTATTTTTTCTGGTTCCTCACCCTCTGATCTGATGGCGCGACTCAGTTGGATTTTGACAATGTCCAGTGCTGGTTCTGTTCAAATCATCTGGCCATAAATGCAAAGAAGATGATCTCTACATCCTTTGGTACCAGGCAAAAGCTCTTCAAACTTACAACCACCCTTTCCTTCCTTCCACACCTTTGATGAGTCCCCCCTTGATGATGTCATATCCTTCAAGTACCTGGGAGTATGGCTAGACAGGCACCTGGACTTCTTCATTCACGTTGTGGCAATCTACAAAATGTTGCACCTAAAACTAGGGGCTTTGTATCATAACCATGGTTGCATCCCCCTGCCTGTTCACTGAGCCATATTACAGAGAATGATTCTCGCCATCTTTGACTACAGAGTCACTGTATACAGTGCTGCTTTGAAGCACTGTATACAGTGCTACAGTACTGCTCTGAAGTCTACACTGGACAGACTGGACCCACTATTCCATTTATTTAGCTGCTTTGCTCTTGATTTCCCAATCACACACACCACTGCTCCTCTACTCTGCCCTCTCTCTTCCCTCCAGCCCTTCAGTTGAGTAGCCTCTGTCTGCAGAGTCACCGCCATTTCCCACTCAAGCAGGAGTCAGGACAAGACCATTTTTTTGTGTAGTCCTGTAAAAAAATAAATTGTGGAAGCAGAGCCAGTAAAGGCTTGCATCATGTATAAAACCCTTTTGGAGGGAGGGGTACCTCTTGGCAGTTGCATAGTAGCCCCAACCTGTAGTCTTGCTAGTTAACCATTTCATAGTCATACCTTGCCTTGAGATGTGGACTACTTATCTTCATTGACACCTATTTCTCCAAGATGACTGAGGAAGGTAGTATGGTTAGGTACTGGGGGTTTTCTTGGAAGGGAGCAAGCTTAATTTGTGATCAGAAACTGCTCTTTGTAAAAATTCTTGTATATTAAAATAAAGATGGAAGGGAATAGGCCTGTGAAACAATTTTTAAGACAAAGACAGCAATTCAGAAGAAAAAAAAACAGTCACAAAAAGTGCTTCTTCTACTGCAATAGGTACATTCCCTTTACGGACTGAAGCTTTCTCATGCCCAGAGCCCATGTCTTCTGAGATCCCATCCTGTCTGAATGTTGCTGCAGGTGATGCCCAGTTAACAAATACAGTCCAAGTAAAAGGTGGCAAGAAAAGCTCGGGTGAGGATCCAGCAACTAAGAAAAGTATATTTGCCAACGGTACAATTATTAAAAATATAATAAGGGCAGTTGCAGGCACTACATGAAGTAGAAAGGAAAGTATCAGCACACATGCATACTTTGTGCCACTTTCTCAAGATTCTACCATTTCTCATTCCTCAGAGTCAGATCATGTGGATAGCATTGGCAGTAAGTACATTCCTAAAACAGAGGCAATGCATGATAAGGGATTCTGATGATGAGGAACCTGTGAGATGCCAGACCAAAAAACCTGGGGAAAAGTCATCAGAGGAAAGGTCATTAGGGGCCAGTGAAAAGAAAGTTATGCCTGGCTTGTCTGTCTCATCTGCTGAGGGCAGGCCTCATATCCAATCATCCAGTGAGGACATTGAGGGAAATAATCTAAACATAGAAGTCATTCTAGACATGCTGGATGATGATTCAGAAGTTGCAATGCCAGGGACAAAAATTAAAATACATCCTCTTCCATTTGAAGTTTTTTTTCACCTTGACCCAAAGAACAGTATGCAAGCAATATGCTGTTTGTGTAAGGCATCTTTCAGCAGAGGAAGACAAGCAAGCAACTTTGGCACATCAACCTTAATAAGACACTTACAGAAAATACATCCACTTCAGTGGGCCAGGAATAAGTCACACGGTGACATGGCAGAGGATGTTGAACAGATAAAGGTGGTACTCAGACTGGTGGTATAGCTAAATTTTTCCATATACCATGCAAAACCCCTCAGACACCAAGCAAGAGTTTGACTGCATCACCCTTTTTGTCATCTAGGTCTTTATCAGAATCAGAAAGCTCCCCAGTTGGAATCAGAATGAGTTCTTCTTTGTCTTGGTGAGTTAGACAGAAGTAGGCCGAAGCCCATCGAGACTGTCTCCCTCTATTAGGTGGGTTATTTAATTATCTTTGTCTGGATAATATACTTATCTAACTCATGCTTGAAACTGTCCAATGACTGAAGGCTAACTAACTTTGCAGGCTTCTCCAGTCTCTTTTAGTGTGCCAATTACACCTCAGAAACAGTTAACGATGCAGCAGGCCTTTGAATGGAGAACTAAATATTACCAAAGCCATCACGCTGCTCAACAGTTAAAGGAGAACTCTCATCTTCAGGATTTCTTAATGTCTGAAAGCCCATAATAAGCTACTTTGAGTGAGTGAGTTATTGTACTTGTCTGCAAGTCTTGGCAGTCTAGAGTTATTCATGTATAATGTATGGGGAACTCTTATTACCGCTCAAAAGCAGCAAAATTATTTCCTTGTAATCCATCGCTATGATGTCAGGAGATGTTACCCCTCTTGAGTACGTCATGGCAGCGATGGGATTACAACTGAGTCGATCTGAGCTTGTGTGCATCTTAAGTAGTGGTTCCCAACGAGCGGCCACAGCAGGAGTGCTGGCCCTCATGGAAAATGGCACCATGGCAAAAATCATTTTTATTACTCCCCCACAGTGTCATCTATTTTCTTCTTCACCAGTCTGCTGCATATCAAAATGGATGGAGCTTGTTCGTGAAGTCGACGTTGTTACATCACGCATCACGCATCACCCATGCCACCTGGCAACATGTGATATGCGTCAGCCAACCGGATGCACTGTTCATTTTTTTAATCAAAAATGTTGTTTTTCTTGTGTTTTGAGTCCATACCTTTTTATTTAACAATTGTAGTGATTTGTAAATGCCTAACTACAGTGGTTTTATTATTTGTAATGGCAATAAGTTAACTGTAAGTTAGTAATAAATTCCACATTTGTTTCAAACCGACAGACTCGGTAATGACTCCTCCAAATAGGTAAGACACTTACAGTTTTAATCATGCACTGATGCCGTGTCAAACAGGTTACTGTCAGCAGCATTAGCTTTATAGTATAAGGAGCCCATACACTATAAAAGCTAATGAATGGCCATCCATTATTTTCTATGGAAATCCACCTGTGATTAAGGGCAGCCATGTGTTTCGGGCTTCTGACAAGCAATGATGTCACCACATTCTTGGCCCTGCTGTGACTGCAGCTAATCCAATAGGTTAAAAAGGAGGTGTGGTGTTTTATAACATTTGTTTTAAGGTGTTATTACAACACTTTCTACATTTATAATAATTGTTTTGTACGGTATGTGCATTGAAATTAGTGAGTTATCACCTTTACATTTTAAACTGTTAGTAAAAATAATCCAATATAATTCTTGTATTGTTATGTTAGAAAATCCCATTCAGTCCAAAGTATTTCAGTAAGAAGCGGTTATACTTTTAATTTTATCAAAAGAAGTAAAATACTCTTAATATCACATTTCAAGTTATGCATGTTTTAACATTGTTGTCCTGTTTTTGCTATTAATAAACAAGTAACTGTGTCCTGTTTTTTTTTTTCTTCAAGTCAAATATGGATAGAAAGAGAACTACAGTTGTAGAATCATAACAAATGCTCAGATTGTTTTCACTACTGTAAAACTGGATAATTTTGCTGTAAAAATATTTTCACTCTATTCACTGAGTGTGATGTTTGAGCTAAAATAAAATGGCACTAATTTGCCAAAATTCCACATTTTCAATAGAAGTGAATTAGGCTCTAATCATTTAGCGCTAAATTTAATTTGTGCAAATTTGACCAATTTGTGCCATGCACTAAATAGAGGATTGTGTATGAGCAAGCATACACAACAAGGCAGTTGTGATCGAGAGGTTTCTGTGGTAACCAGAGACCTCAAGAGTGTAGCTCGAGAGGTCCGTTACCACGGAAACCTCAAGATCAAACAACTGTCTTGTTTGTGTATGCTTGCTCATACACAATCTTTTATAGTGTGTGGGCAACCATACGCAGTACTCTGTGAACACAGGAACAAGTTTTTGTAAAAAAAAAGGCTTACTTCTGTTTCTGCCGCCGCATGCTCGCTTCCGCGTTGCCGTGCGCCGCTCAATTGCACATGCGTGAATGTGTTTGATCTTGTTGTGCTGCACCGGTGACGTACTCGGTGCAGCACAACAAGATTGTGACGTACCGAGTGCAGGAAAACAACACTGTTCCAGGCATGGATTTCCATGCGGAACAGCGTTCTACCATACACTATATATAACTAGCATGAAAATAAACTGTTTTACAGTAACTTTGTCCAGAAAAGGCACACTGAACTGCAACTTCTTCCCAGGTGTGTTTTGGGAGTACAGGGAAGTTAAGTGACTTGCTCTGGGTAACACAGTATGCAAGAAGAGCATGTTGGAATTGAAATCCATTTTGCTGGATGAACCAAGCTTGCTCACTGCTCTTTTGCTTTAACCTCTAGGCTATACTGCCAGCTGATCATCACAATCTACACATTTCAAGACTGGCCTGATGGTGCCAGGCCAGTACATATGGGGCCACATTTGCATCTTGCAGTCCTGAGCTCACTCTCAAAACCCATGATTGTACGAGAACAGGCTATAAGAGAGGAGACGAAAAAAGAAAGAAGGTGGTGCTGGGGCAGCCCTAGAACTTTTTATTGACTTGAACATAGCCAGGGTCTAGAAATCCTGATATGGGACCCCATACCTATTGGCACCATAGATCCATCTTTGAAATGTGTATTTTTTGACGATCCGCTGGCAGTATGGCCTACAGGTTAGAGTAATGAGTTGTGAACAAGGTTGAGTCATCCAGCAGAACTGATTTTGATTCCAACATGCTCTGCTTGCATATTGTGTGACCCTGAACAAATCACATAACCTCAATGTGCGCCTAAAACACACCCAGAAACAAGTTCCAACTCAGTGTTCTTTTCCTGACAAAGACTGAAAAAAAAAAATCTGTAAATATTTGTTATGATTCTGCAAATATTCTTTTCTATCAGATTTCAAGAACAGTTATTTGTTTATTAAAGAGCAGGTTCCAAGTAGAGATGCAGAGAAGTAAAATTTTGCCCATGAAGTGGACACAGAGTAGCCACTTAGTGTTACCATTCCACTGCACGAAGTGCCCCTTTTAAACCCTCACTTCACCACTTAGCATTGTAATTATGACTTTGAGTTGTTCACTCCACCTTACTTCACTTTAAGTTGGAATGAGAATTCACTAGCAGCCCACATACATCACACGGCTTACAGAGTGTAGGTCACATGCTTCATGCAGGCAGGAGGTGACTCATGCTTGAAAGACAGTTTCACTTTTGCCTTGTAGTAGGAGAAAGAGGTTGTGTTGGTTAGCATGAGAGAGGAAAATTTGTTGGATAAATACTTTAAACCTTTTAATTTTTTTGCTACAGGTGCTTATTCTTGAGTATTTGTTGTCTGAATTTGTGTTTGTGCAGTATTTCAGTTTAGTATTTTTTTATGGTTAGTAGAGTTGGTGCCATATTAACACCACCTCCTGTGGCACTGACCAGTGTCCTGCTATGGCCCCGTGCCAGTGGCTTAGCAGGTAGGGAAGCCAGGAGGAGGAGGAGCCTCAGCAGTAGCGTTGCAGCAGCAGGTTTCTGCAGCTCCCCCAGCCCCAACTGGACAGCCACAGCCCTTACTCCAACAACAACTGGGCCTCCCCACCTGTGCCTGGTCCTCCCTGTACCTCATTAGTGTGGGAGTTTTCTACTACACTGCTTGGGCACAGCAGTGTAGTAAAGTATAATTTGTGCAGTGTTGAGGTGTACCATGACCCCAGAGGAAGTCACCTTGGCACAGGGGGTCAGTGCACCCAGATGTATAACCACCACCACCACCTAGAGTGGCAGGCCAAGGTCACTGAACAGGCCAGTAATGCACCTGCCAGCCCTGCTGTAGAAGAGGGAGCAGAATGGCATCCACCTGCATGTGGTGTGAAGCAGGGAGGGCCATGGCAGAACTGGCTGCTCCACCACCGTAACCTGCAGCACTTGCTGATGACAGTGGCAACCCTCTCCAACTGCCTGTCACACAGGCTGATTTGGGCCTGCTGTGGAGTGAGAGAGATGCTGTATACCACCAGCTGGACAATGTTGAGCAGCAGTTGGTCTGAATTGAGGGGCACCAACTACAGATCATGGGGGATGCTTCATCTGCTGTCCCATCACAACATTAATTATTGTTTTGCTGCTGCAGTGGGCATAGCCCTGCAGACATTTTGCTTTGAGAAAAGGACTACCTGCATAATTAACTTCCAAACAACATGGTAGAGTGTTAAAATAGTGTCCTCCACTGAAGCCTCATTACTGCTTTGCCTGTGTGTGTATGGCAGCTAGACAGCACTATTTTTTCTCTTACTTGAGAAGTTAATTGAACCCTCCCCAGTACTGCATTTTTTTGTAAGTTGAAACCTCTTCCACAGTGTTTTATGGGCCTTTTCTTTGTTTGTTAAGTTTCAGTGCTTAAGTTGAGCCCTCTCTAGTACTGACTTTTTTGCAAATTGAAACCTCCTCCATAGTGTTTTATGAGGTTTTCCTCTGGCTTGAGAGAAGTTAAAGGAGAACTACACCCAAAGTCCAAGTCTGGTGCACCCCCCCCCACACACACATAGAAAAAACTCCTTTCACAACCAGAACTGAAAAAAAATATTGAAATGAAGTTAGAACACAAAAAGTTAATAATACATATGCTTTCCTGATTTTAACAAGTAGTTTTCCTTTAATTGAGCTAGTCCCAAAACTGCCTCTTTTTTCTAGAGAGCACTGTTTAATTTCTGCTTCTTGCTACTAGTGACATGCTTACACACACACACACACACACACACACACACACACACACACACACATTGAAAAACCCCTTTCACAGCCAAAAACTGAAAAAAAAAATATTGAAAGGAAGTTAGGACACAAAAAGTTAATAATACATGTACTTTCCTGATTTTAACATGTAGTTTTCCTTTAATTGAGCTATTCCCAAAACTGGCTCTTTTTTCTAGAAAGCGCTGTTCCATTTCTACTACTTGCTACTAGTGACATGCTTACACACACACACACACAGAAAAAAACTCCTTTCACAGCCAGAACTGAAAAAAAACACTGAAAGGAAGTTAGAACACAAAAAGTTAATAATACATATTTTTCTTGATTTAACATGTAGTTTTCCTTTAATTGAGCTCTCCCAAAACTGCCTTCTTTTTTTGTAAGTTGAAACCTCCTCTATATATTTTATGGGTCTTTTCTTTCTGTGTTATGTTTCAGTGCTTAATTTATGACCATTTGCAAACTGAGAAACTTGTTTTGCTGTTATCCCTCCTCCATGCATTCAGAGGTGTCAGTTCATTTATTTGTTAACCATGCTGTTGATATTACTTGCTGCCCTCATAGTAAGACTGTGAAACTAAACTTGTATTATTTTAAATGGTTGATAAAGTGACATGTCCAGTAGGCATCTCTTGTAGATGAAGCTGTATCCCTTTACCTGTGTGGAGTAATTCACTTGGCACCAGCTCTTAAGACCTCAGCTGTTGACATCAATTTTAAGATAATGTTAAATATAAAGCTGATGGTACCAGTAACACAATACCATACACAAGTACTACTCATTGGCAGATTATAAAGGGTAACATATTATAATTTGCAATAGTTTTATTAAAAGGATCAAGGAATATAACAACAAATGATGACAAGCAAGATGGCTAAATGAGGATGTGAAGAAAGTGACTCAACAACAAGAGCAACAAAAAGCTAAGCATGCAATAAAATTGCTGAAAACAAAAGCCATGACATAAACACATGGTCAGAATATTAAACATTTTAAAAGAAACATAAACACAAAAGTAACCATTTCAAAAGAACATGGAACTCAAATGCAAAAGATGCAGACAAAAGCAACAGCAAGCAATTGTGCAGTTACATCAATAGCCTAAATAATATATATATATATATATATATATATATATATATATATATATATATATATATATATATATATATACACACACATACACACACACACACACACACACACACACACACACACACATGTATATAAATATTAAAGGGGAAACAATAACAAATCCAGTGGAGATAGCAAAGCAATGTAATGAATATTTGTATTCCTTATTCAAACCCAATCACAACTCAGTCCTCTGCCCCTGTATATTACCAGAAATGCCAACAGAATGAATATAAATACAGGCAACATACCACAAAAAATTCAGAATAAGAAAATCAGAGTTCAAAGTTTCCCCCTCAAAATATTTTTTTAAATTAATAAATACAGGTTCCAGGTAAAATTCTAGAATCACTACTTAAAGATTTGAGTTAGCCACATGTCTAACAGTGATTTCAGTACAGAGAACAGCAGTGATTCACAAAGTTATAATCATGTACCCTAAATGTAATTTGCCTCTATGAAAACATGATCCATTCTTGGTCAGCAATGCCTCATAGACATAATTTATATTATACCTTTGCAAACCATCTGCCACTGTACCACATTTGGCAGTCATTGAAAATGTCTTCCCAGCTATTCATCCATGTATTATACAGTAGAACCCAAACAAGCCAAACCATATGAAGATTCATCACTGTAAGCCTTCTGTATTATGCAGACTGTGATACTTAACAATTGAAGGGTAAGTCAGTGCATCTGATTTATTTGCTGCATATGCATTTCAGTTGCTAAGGGTTCTGACCATATGCACCCTTCCTCAAGCCAAGCTAGCTACAGTATGTCTAACACTAACATTGATGGGAAGATTATGCCATTAGCAAGCATCTCTTTAAATATGTTAAAGTTAATATTGACTGGTATTAACAATAAAACCTGAAGAAATCAGCAGCTTCTGTGTTTCTGTTGATTAAGTGGTTGGCACATGTGCATTATAAATTCATGTTGGCATCAGTTTTAAGATGTTAAATATAAAGCCTATGGTACCAGTAACACAGTGCTATAAACAACTGCTGCTCAAATATTCAAAATCCATGGAATTAACCTATTGTCAATTTAAATCAAAATATTTATCTCTATAGCAGTCAGGACCATAAAGAAAAAGAAAAAAGAAACACAGAAGAAAAAGTGTTCATAAAATAACCCAAAGCAATGGGGGTTATAATATGCATAAAGCAAGTGAGCAGCACTGAAATGCATTTTCTTTATACTTATGAAAGATGAAAGCTCAAGTAAAATATAGGTCCTAAATATAGAAAATGGTTGAAAATGATAAAAAGGAACGGGAAGGGTCCTAGATGCGTAAAAGAACAAAACAAAAATCAAAGAAACAGATTGTCATAAAATTTAAAACAACAAAACAGTGAATGATACAATTTAAAACAACCAAACAGTTAATGATATTTGGCAGATTATAGAAGGCAACATCTTATCATTTGCAATAGTTTAAATTAAAAGGATCAAGAAATATAACAACAAATGATGACAAGCAAGATGTCTAAATGAGGATGTGAAGAAAGTTACTCAACAACTAACAAGAAAAAATGCTAAACATGCAATAAAATGTCTGAAAACAAAAGCCATGACATAACCACATGGTCAGAATATTATACATTTTTAAAGGAAACCATTTCAAAAGAAAATGGAACTGAAATGCAATAGATGCAGACAAAAGCAACAGCAAGCAATTATGCAGTTACATAATAGCCTAAACAAACAAAAACATAATAAGTAATGTTAATAATAAAGGAGAAACATTAAAAATCCATTGGAGATAGCAAAGCAATGAAATAAATATGTGTGTTCCTTATTCAAACCCAATTACATCTCTGTCTCCTGCCCCTGTACACTACCAGGAATGCCAACACATTTAATATAAATACAGACAACATACTACAAAAAATTCAGAATAAGAAAATCAGAGTACAAAGTTTCCACTAAAATACTGAAAATAAATATTGGGATACTCCACAACCAGGCACCCCCCTCAAAATATTTTTTTTATATTAATAAATACAGGTTCCAGGTAAAATTCTAGAATCACTGCTTGAAGATTTAAGTTAGACACATGTCTAACAGTTATTTCAGTGCAGACAGCAGCAGCAGTGATTCACAAAGGGTCATCACGTACCCTAAATGTAATCCGTCTATATGAAAACATGATCCAATTCTTGGATAACAATACCTGATAGACATCATTTCCATTATACCTCTGCAAAACATCTGCCACTGAACCACATTTCGCAGTCATTGAAAAAAAGTCTTCTTAGCTATTCATCCCTGTATTATAAACAGTAGAACCAAACCAGCCAAACCATATGATGATTCATCATTGTAAGCCTTGTGTATTATGCAGACTGTGATACTTAACAGTTGTAGGGTGTTAGTGCATCTGGACTTATTTGCTGCATATGCACCTCAATCGCTAAGGGGTCCTGACCATGTTCATCTTTCCTTAAGCCCAGCTAGCTACAGTATGTCTAGCACTAACATTGATGGGAAGATTATGCCATTAGCAAGCATCTTTAAATATTTTAATGTTGATATTGGCTGGTATTAAATAAAACCTGAAGAAATCATAGCAGAGGGCTCCTGAGGAGCTCACATAACACAAACAATCACAAAGCCTACTTAGCCAATGGATGACCTCAGCTTCACAATGATTAGATTTGTCTACAAACACTGTATTTTATGCAAGACACAAACAATTGAATCAAAAGTCCATAACGTGTTGATCAAAATGAGGGGAGCAGGATTTTAGGCAAAGTGACACAGTTTCTGTACAGACTGCAGGCAGCAATAACTGCTGCTTAGATAAACTGATGTGTCCCTTGCTGTGCAATGGGAGGGGGTGTAAAGTAGCATTGTTGAGGAGCAATCACAGATTTGTTTTTTAAATAGATGTGTCTATGTTGTTTCCAGACTAGTTTATATAAACCATTCCATTCTGCATATATTATTTCATTCATGGTCTACTCTAACAAACTATAAAGTGGTGCTCCATTTCTGCTACTTGGTACTGGTGCAAAACTGAAAAGGACTGAGGGATAGCAACAGGAGTGCAAACTAAACTACTTTAAATAGTGACATGCTTACACACACACACAGCAGAACATAGCTGGATAAAGTACCAATATTTAGGAAACTTATTGATTATACATACCCTATAACTCGCAGTGTGGCTCCTCTGGCTTCTGTATTCTCTCTATTGTGGTTAATTTGAAACAAAAAGATAATGTAACAAGACATTGGCCTCCAGCAAGGGCTATTAAACATTAGAGCAAATGACACTCTGGAAAGATTGTCTGGGACAAGATGCAATAAAATAAACCTGAATAGCAGCCCAAGGGGCCATAAAACTACCATGTTTGCATTACCATGTGTGTCACTGTTGGCATTTCTGTTTGTGTTGCTGTTCCTGTTACTATGTCACAAGACATCACGTGGTGGGAGCACGGAGCCCAAAGGGCCCTGTGCTACAGCCACCACATTACATTCATTATTTCTCATCATCATTCTAAAAAAGAACGGAAATTAGAGGCAAAAAACTCTGTTTAATGCATCAGTTAGGGTTGTTTCACAGCAACAAAAGTGAGAAATTTGGTGTTAGGGTTGAAAATCCCTTGCTTGCCCCCATGCCCATCCCCCAACGGCATTGTGGTGAGCCATGGGTCATCAGGTCCTACTCCACCCCATTTCCTACACTTCAGATTTTTACACATGTGATGGGGTGTGAGTTAGGGCCGATGACCCCATGGCTCACCACAATGCGGTTGGGGGTTGGCTGTGGGGGTCTAAGGGCTTTCAACCCCTAACATCGAATTTCCTAGCTTTTGTCACTGTGAAACAACCCTAACTGATGCATTAAACTGAGTTTTTGCCTCTAATAATATATATATATATATATATATATATATATATATATATATATATACACATGTATATTAATTTTAAAGGGGAAACAGCAAAAAATCCAGTGGAGATAGCAAAGCAATGTAATGAATATGCACCCCAGCATTTCACTGGCTCTCCCCACAGCCTTAGTACCTGGCTTAGCCACCTTTAGGGCATCCAATGTGATTACCCCAAAATCCCTTTCCTGTTTGGTGACCATCAGTTTCCTCCCCCATAATCCTCCCCAGGATTCCTGCAACCCAAATGCATGATTTTGCACTTTTTTGCATTAAATCTCAGCTGTGACATTTTGCACCATTCCCCCAGTTTTCCTAGGCCCCCCTCATTTTTTCCACTCTTCCCAGAGTGTCCATCCTGTTGCAGACCTTAGTGTCATTCGCAAATAGGCACACTTTCCCCTCTAGCCTCTCTGCAATTTCATTTGTGAAGACATAAAATAAGACTGAGCTCAGGATTGATCCCTGTGGCACCCTTCTGGTCACACTCCTTTCCTTTGATTGAGCACCATTTACAATGACACTCCATCTTCTATCATTCAACCAGTTCCTAACCCAGTTTACTATCTTGTGACCCACTCCCAGGCTACTCAGCTTGTTCACAAGTCATATATGGAACGGTATCATAGGCCTTACTAAATGCAATTCATATTTATGTTTTAGCCCATGAAACACCCTTATCAAGTTAATGGCATTTGCAGCCATAGTGGCTCTGCCAGAACTTGTTTATTTTTTCCTTGCACCCACCACCACCGCCCTGTGTGTGAAAAAATAGTTCCCGATGTTGCCCTTGATCTGTCCCCTCTCTATCTTGAAAGTTTGGTCCCTTCTTCATGCACAACTTTTGTTCTGGATGTGGCTACCCCATTGGTGAGTCCATTTCTGTACTTGATAGTTTCTATCATGCCCCCCCTTTCCTTGTGTTTGCTTGTAATGTCCTTTAGTGTATCATCACCTGGCATCATTCTGGTGCATACCCTTCAACATTTTAGTTCCCCTCCTTTGTACAGCCATTTTTTGACTTCATTTTGATGTGATGGCTCCCAATACATCCCAGTATACCCTGTCCCCCGTCCTCCTTAATTCCTTCTGGCATTTCTCTTGCATACCTTTAGGTCATCTGACACAGGTCACTATCCATGTTTGTTGTTGTTAGTCCCCTCATTGTGCACCGTTACGTGTATAATTATGTTAAGTGTGTGTTCCATCTTTTTTTTGCATAACCTTGTTTAACTCCCAAAAATGGTGAGAACCATGCCCAAAAACAGCTGAAATAAAATAAAGTAAGAAAAGTGTTGTCCTTGCCCTCATTATATTTCTACTTAACAAAACCAGAAAGCCATAACTCCACATGAATAAATGCCAATAAAATATGTTCACTGCTAGTGCAAATGTATTTATGGCAAAACAAGGCACACTAATGACCCTTGCGCTTTGGCAGTTAGGCCTTCTTTAGTGTTCCCCTAATGAAGGCCTAAGTACTGAAGTGCAGGGGGCATTTGTGTGTGGCTTGTTTTGCCATCAGTAAAGATGCAGTAGCATTGAAATTTTGATCTTGGCATGTATTCATATAGAGTAGTGGCTTTGTGAGTTTGTCTTGCACTCTTGGAGCTAGCTACCCTGTACCAGCACCCATCCACAGTGTTAGTGCCGTGTGCTTCTGGCTGCCCTGTTATATTCCTACTTAGCAATGTCTGTTTACCATGAAATATTTTTGATGCCTCAGTAATGTTTCCTTTTTGTCGTGGTGATTTGTTTGTTGAAAAGCAGGAATGAGCAGTGCAATAATCTGCTAAACAGCAAGTGTGCAGTGCACTGTCAGGTGCACACACTGTCCAGCCCCCTGAAAACATATACGATAGCTGACTTGTTCCACTATTGATGGTATAAAGAATATATAATATTGTATATTTTATTTGTACCATCATCAACAGTGGACCAACTCATATATTCAATTCAATTCAATTCGTATTTATTTATAAAGCGCCTTTCAAAATCAAGGCGCTGTACATAATAATAAAACAGAAATCGACATTAAGCAATCAAACTATAAAGAAAAAGCCAAGTTAAAAAGATAAGTTTTAAAGCAGTTTTAAAACTATCGACGGTCGGGCATTCTCTCAACCAATGAGGTAGAGAATTCCACAGGTAGGAGCTGAATAGGCAAAAGCACGCAGATCCTGATAACTTCAAATGAACCCTGGGAATCTCTAGCAATCCCTCATTAGCGGAGCGGAGGGGTGGAGGGCGATAGGGAATCAGAAGATCTTTCAGGTAACTGGGTCCTTGATCGTAGGGCTTGAAAGGTTAGTAAACCAACCTTAAAGGTGATACGTCATCGTAGGCAGCCAATGAAGTTCTTTGGCTAAGAGGCGTAATATGACTGGTTCTTGAAGTCCCAGTCAAAAGCCTGGCTGCAGCATTCTGCACTAGCTGCAGGTGGCGGATATCAATCCCTGGGAGCCCTAGGTATAGGGAATTACAGTAGTCCAAATGGGTTGTAACAAAGGCGTGAACCAAGGTCGGAAGGTCCTCCTGGGGAATCAGATGTTTCACCCGGGCGATATTCCTCAGATGATAAAAAGAGGTTTTGACAACAGCTGACACCTGGGATGTCATGGTCAAACCGTCGTCAAAAATAATGCCCATATTTCGCACCTGTTGAGAGCTAGAGAGCGGCACCCCACCAAGTGATAAGCCTGATGGATGTGCCGCACCCAAACCCCTCCCAGGATGACCTGGGCCCACAACCAATACCTCGGTCTTATCCGGATTAAGCTTCAACCAACTCGAACTCATCCAAATTCTGATTTCATCCAGACAGTTGTTAAGTACAGAGAGTGCATCACTCTGATCGGGGAGAAAGGATAAATACAGCTGAGTGTCATCTGCATAGCAGTGAAAACTCAAGCTGTATCTCCTGATGATTTCTCCTAATGGCAGCATATACACTGCAAACAACATGGGAGCTAAAATGGAACCCTGCGGTACCCACATGGTAGGGAGAAGGTGTCAGAGGAATAAATTCCGGTGACGACTCTCTGAGACCTACCAGTGAGATAAGAACGGAACCATTCATGGACTGTACCAGACAGTCCACAAAAAACCCGCAGCCGCTCGAATAGCACCTCATGGTCTACAGTGTCGAATGCAGCAGAAAGATCAAGAAGGACCAGAATGGTATAAGCCTTTCAATCTCTGGCCATTAGGAGGTCACTCAATACCCGAACGAGGGCAGTCTCCGTACTATGCCTTTTCCTGAAGCCAGATTGGAGAGTATCATAGACATTATGAGAGGTGAGCTATTCATCCAATTGCAGTGCAACTGCCTTTTCAATAACTTTACCAACAAATGGCAGGTTAGAGATAGGCCAGTAGTTAGCTAGACAGTCTGGGTCCAAGGAGGATTTTTTAAGGAGTGGATGAACAACTGCCTCCTTGAGGGGATTAGGAAAAACTCCCCTCTCCAAGGATTTCCAGACAATGTCACCAAGGATTGGGTAGATGACTTCTACACAACCTACTAATAGAGGTGTAGGACCCGGATCCAAACTACAACTAGTTGGACGCATTGATTGGATGATCTTCACAATATCTGCGAATTCCGGGTGGTGAAACTCTAACCAGATAGGCCGAGGATTAAGTACAACTGGTTGCCCACCGTAACCCCCCAAAGGAGAGGTCGGACTGATGCCAGACCTGATGCCGGCAACCTTATCTGCAAAGAAGCGAGCGAACTCCTCACATCTAAGTTGAGAAAAAGCTTCTCTAGGCTGAAGACAGACTGGATTGCACAGCCTGTCCACAGTCCGGAAAAGCTGAGCCGGTCGATTCTTTGCAGCAGAAATCTCTCTGGACAGGAATTCTGCCTTCTTACGAGTGATTTCTGATTGGTAGCCATCATAATGGGCTAACAATCTAAGCCTGTCGACATCAAGGCCCGATTTCCGCCAGGCTCTCTCCAACCTTCAGCCTACTCACCTTAATTCCTTCAAGGAGCCATCGAACCATGGACTCCTTGGACGGATAGTGAGAGGCCGGACACCAACAGGAGCAATTTTGTCCAGTGCATCTCCACAGCCTTATTATAGGCGAGTACAAGATCATCTGGACTCATGCATTCACCCGACAAACTCGATAGGGTCCAGTACACAGAGGTCACTGGGGCCAACACCCTTAAAGGGCGGTATTGGACCATCTCCGTGAGGGCAGACCTATTAGAGGGGCCCTGAAACTGAACCTTATGGTGTAATGGTCTGACCAACTGACTGGTTCCACCCCAAATCAGTGATCTCCATACCCAAGAGAAAGACCAGATCTAGTGAATGACCTCCAATATGGGTAGAGGTGGTAACAACCTGTGTCAGGCCAGTGCACTCATCAACTGGAGAGACTTTGACCAAAATGAGAGTTCATCGTCGACCCAAGCATTGAAGTCACCCAGAAGAATTAATCTGGGAAACCTCAACACAAGGTCGACAATGAAGTCTGCAATCTCCTGTAGGAATTCGCCACCGTCACCTGGTGGACGGTAGACGAGGAGAATCCCACAACCTGCACCCTCACCCAGGATATATTCAAAAGATCTGGTGTTCCCCAATGGAACATCCACAAGGCCCAGTTCAGATTTAAACATAATGGCCACACCTCCGCCCCTACGATCCTGCCTTGGACGGTGTATTACCGAGAACCCGGCTGGAGTTGCCAAGGCCAATATAGGGCCAGCATTTTCATCCAGCCAAGTCTCGGTAATGCAAGTCAGATCAGCTGACCCAACAAGATCAGCTACAATAGCTGTATTGTTTTTTATAGATCTGGCATTGCACAACACCGCCAAGGCAGGATGAGATGTCAGGGAAGACCTCGGTACCTGTCCGATATTTTTGGGACTCTTGGGTATGGGGACAAGATAGGAACGACCTCTATCTTGACCCCATTTCACCCCAGGATGACTTCTAGACCCTAAAACCCCAATCCGCCCTCCCTCTCCTGTCCCCACCAGGCCCAGCTTTCCACCTTCGTCCTCGCCTCTTCAGAATGCCCAATGCCTGACACCTAAAATAGGTGTCGGATGATAATGGTGGGCACTCAAAAGGGTGAAGTTCCCTGAGCCTGGTGGGGGAATAATGCCCAACCGTCATTATTAAACAAATCACTAAAATAAACCTAACAATAAACCTAAAAGTATCACAATTATAAACACACTCTCCCCACTCTCTCTCACAGAGGAAGGGAGAGCAAACCAAATAAACAAACATAAACTAAAAGCAACTCAAAAATAACCAAACAATAAAATAAAATACAATACAGTAATTTAAAACGTAGTAAAATAACTTATTAAATATTAAACAAATTTGAAATTTAAACAATTTTATATCTTAAAATAATGCAGCACCTCTCACATGCAGCAAATACTAAAAATATTAAATAAACTCCCAACACCACCTCTCACATGGCAGGAAGTCAAATTCAAATTTGTAATAATAAATAACCATCACTCTCACTACCTACAGTCCAAAGACTAAAAACAGTATTCTAGTGTTCCATCAATAGCATCCAAACGAATCAGAAAAGTCTTTGTGAAAAGTTCAGAATTCAAATAAGCAGAAAATCCTGAAATCTTCCAGCGACTGCTCCTCAGATGCCAGTAATTAATTATAAAAACCAATAAAATACAGTCAGGAGATATGTTCCTGCAGGGAGTATTGCCCCCACTCGGACAGCAGCCAACAGCTAAAGTTGTCTCGCAGGTCAGCACTACAGCTGACCCCAAGGCAACCTAGAAGAGGCCCCGGTCTCCCCCAGCTCCCTAGGAGGCACCCGGGGCCACTCCTGCCTGGCTGGAGACCACCGGGTAGGCGACACACCCTACAAATTAAAACCAACTCCTGTGATAGCAGAAAAACCCTGTACCACCATATATTAGGAGAAAATTGCAGGGTCCTTAGAAAGCTTGATCCTCAGGAGTATAACAGATCTCTGAGCACGGTTGGATATTCCAGAGTTAAATCAGTTCACAAACTGTGATTCTAAGTAGCAAAAATCATTCAAATGATGTAGGGGCTTCTCAATCTATCACAGCACGACATAAAATGTAGAGAAAGCAGTCACCAGGCTCACTAGGTGGGGGGAGGGGGGAAACAGTACGAAGGCAAAGACCCCACAACCCAAAAATAATGGGAACAATACAGCCTCACCAGGTGAGCCCCGATTCTATAATCCGGCATCCAGGTCTCAGCAAATCAAGGCGACAGACAAAAAGAAAGGCAAGGAGCACAGACCACATAGCGTGGCGCCCAGAGGAACGAAGCAGAGCAGAGCCAAAACTCCGGCCGGCGCAGCTCAACCGCCGCAACTCCAGCAGGTCCTCCAGGAGAAGCCATATCCAATTCCAGCAGAAAGGCCCACGTTCAGTGCCAGCAATCCAAAACAGTCAGAGTCCGACCGAAAACCCAGCCCAGCCCACCGACAAATACTAGTCCGGAGACTCTGTCCAGAAAAACAGCAGCCGCGTCGCTTATACAAAGCGACGAGACACTGCAAACTTTAAATTAAACTTAAAAATACGAGGACTGAACAGCAAAGACACCAAAAGGCGCTTAAAGACAAAACAAAGAAACAAATACCACAAGCAGCAAAGCGGCTAGCCCAACGTGGCCGCCATTATCAATAATGCAGTAAAGTATAAATAGAATAATAGACAGGTTCTGGTGTATTACAAGGTAATAATTCCATCGAGAGGTTCTGGAGACACAGAAAACCTAGAGAGCGAAGCTCGAGAGATTTCATGTGTCCCCAGAACCTCGAGATGGAATTACAACCTTGTTATGCCAGAACCTATTTGCTATTTTTTTTAATATATGGATACGAGGTGAATTGACTCACCTTCATTTGAACAGTTGAGTCAGCCAGTTCACAAGCATGCTGGCAGGGTTCCCCAGTGCTGTGTGGATGAGTGGGTGCTGTGGGCTCCATTTAGCCCTGCATTTTTTTAAACTGTTTGTCAGTGGCAGTATCGGGTGAGCAGAGGAGCAGAGGACAGAGTTGAATTGTTCATAATGACAAAATTGTTTTCAAAACTAAGAAAAACAGTTGCTGCTCAGACCATTTGCTAAGCTAGCGGAGCAACCAGCCATGTTTTTCAGACTCATTGTGCCAGCCCACAGAGCAACAGTGACCAATCACAAGGCATGCTTTCTAAGACGTCAGGGATAGACTTGCGCATGCACTTTTCAGCTTTCTTGATAATACTATTGTTCAGGTGCTGAACGATACTATTACGGCACCCAAACGATAGTATTATCACTTAGGAAGAGTAACAGCAGTATTATCACTCCAGGAGCAATGGTATTACAATAATTTTTTTGTATGTTTTTCAACCCTATTAGTTCAACAATCCATATATTAAAATATGCTTTCAGAGGGCTCGGTGGGAAGTGTGCACCTGACAGTGCACACATGCTGTTTAGCAGATCGTTGCACTGCTCACTCCTGCTTTTCAGCAAACCATGACAGAAATAAAACATTGCTGAGGCACCAAAATATTTCATGGTAAACAGACATTTTAAGTAGGAATAAAACAGGTCCAGTAGCATGCTGCTAACACTGGTGCTGGGTGCTGGTGGAGAGCAGTTAGCTGCAAAACTGCCAGAGTGGACTGACTTACACATTTTGCATGGGGTGACAAATGGCTCTGCTCTGCAAATGGCTGGGGTGGGTGTGGACATGGGATGAAGAGGAGTGCACAGGTGACAAGTCCACAAATGAAGTTATTTCCCATTTTATGTACAGGGTTGAAGTACCACTTGCACTAGACATACTGCATAGACCACCACCACCACTGCTACTCTGACCACCACTTGACAAGATTTCTAAATCATAATCCTCCCCCTCATCATGCCTGTAGTAATCCTCTGGTGTTATTTCGTCGCTACTGCAGACATTTCTACTTGGTTCTACTTTAATGGAAGGGGATAACATGCTCAGTAAAGCTAATGATGAAGGTGAACACCGCACTATGGAATTAGCTGCCATCTGGTGCTGAGTCCACAGTGCCATGTGCCAGTTCTTAAGATGTGTATGCTGGCCTCCCATGCCCAGATGACTCTCCTTAACCTCAACTCACACACACATGGCAAAGCTGGCAGATTGCAACTAACTCATCATTTGCATCTTGGACAAAAAAATCCCAAACAAGGGATTGTGATCTCCTACTTTTAGGTGCTACATGATTTTTCAGGCTGGACACACTTGGACTCCAACTGACCACCACCACTACCTATGATTATTACTGGGTCATCATCAACAGAAACCATGAAATCACAACTTTTTTGAGGAGCGGGGATTTAATGCCATCAGACCCAGACACAGCCATCTTGACTTTCTTTTTCTCCAGTTCCTGACAGGGGTCACTGACATCATCATCATCATATTCATCAACATCATCCGCATCCACGTTTTCAGCTTGGATGCTGTCGTGAGGAGAACATGTTCCAACCACAGCATCATCATCATCACCCGATATTTTTGTGCCACACTTAGAATCATTGTATTGCAAAGGCATGACCTCAACAGCACTGGAAGAAATGTGACATTGTGAGTTATCATCGTCAGGATCAGAATCATGTTCAGCTGCCATGGAGATGTTAATGGGGAGTATGACATCATCTACACTGTCAGTCACAGCTTTAGATGCAACTGTATTTTTTGAAATGGTTAACTGGTCAGAAGTGGAACTTGAGGCAGCAATACTCATCCCAGCAGAAACTACACTAACACCACCAGTTGAGACAACATCACCTCCTCCAACTATGAGTGAAGCTACAGATTGCGCTGTAAAAAACATTGATGGAGAAATCCCTTTACTGACATCAGCTATGCACTTCTGCATACTACCACACCCACAGACAATCTTGCCACTGGAAGCAGTGTCATGGCCACAAACAGCTTTGCTTGCACGTCTTTTTGCAGGCATTTTGGGGGATCACCAAGAAAATTCTAAACAAATTTAGATTTCTGAACTTTCAGTCTGGGCTGGTGGATGTGAAGTCAAAAAAAACAACTGTGGCTTGCAGATAGAGATTGGGCACTAAACAGATGCAAAAGCACAGACAGATTAAGATTGCACTGCACAATCAAGAAGAGATGCAGACGCAAAGTCACAACACCTTAACCAGTGCTCACAAGTCACAATCCAGTCTGGAAAGAATACCTTTTGCCAGTTGGTGGTGGGGGGCAGTGCACTGCAGTAACAGTCAAAACCAAGATACCACAAAGCAGTACAAAATCACACAGGTGCAGTGGATAGCAGGTTCACACTGCTGCAATTACTCTGTGGCACAATAAAAGGTGTCTGATTTGATGGCACACGTCTCACACACACACACTACAAGTAATGTGTAGCAAATTGAAAACTTCAGTAATATAACCAAATCTTTTAAACAAACTGAAATGATGCACTGCTACACCACAACAATCAGCAAAGAAATTTCAAGAATTACTGAAAATATTACTGTGTGTACATTAACACAATTATACAACAAAAAAAACCCAAGCAGAAAGACTGCCTTTTTCTCCCAGTTAATCTACCTCTACCACAGATATGCCCCTTCCCCAAGCACACTGCAAGTGTTTGTCAGTTCACAGACGGAATGTTCTAAATTAATATTCAAAATCCACACACAAACAATAAACACTTAATGATACGAGCACAGGAGGGTTTCCTACAATTGTTGTACTGAACTTTGAGCAAAAAAAAAGGCCCCAAAAGGCTTTTTTAACAGCTTTTAGAGAGTCTGAATTGTAGAGCTCTGAGAGCAAACTGTCTCCAGCTACCACTACACAGACACACTACACAGCACTGAGGCTATGCAGAACAATCTAGAGCCCATGTGACCTGAAATCCCATAAATCACTGCAAAATTCACCTTGGAGCTCACCAACAAGGTGAAGTGATGTGAAGTACATTGATTTCGATGTACTTTGCATTAAAAGTAGTGCAGAAATGGTTGGGGAAGGCGGAGGTAATGCAAAGTCATTGTTTCCAATGGACTTAACATTCCTCATTATATGGCGTGAAGTACTCCACTTCGCGTTGTGGATTACTTTGCAGATTCCACCTTACTCCATGAATTGCTTTGCGGAGTGAATTTTGGTCACTTCGCCCACCTCTAATGCCAAGTTCACTATCCCCCCAACATATATATAAAATAGGGTAATTGTGAAAGTGATTATTTTATATTGTTCAGGCCACTAGAAGGGAAAGAGGGGGGTTACAGTGTCCCGGAGGGCTGTGCCCAAATCAAATCAAATTCAAATCAAATCGTCTTTATTTATAAAGCGCCTTTCAAAACCAAGGCGCTGTACAATAAATTCACATAAATACATAAGTTAAAATGATGATAAATTAACAGCCATAACTAGGATATGCTAATCTAAATAAATATGTCTTCAACTCATTTTTGAATTTCTCGACGGTTGGACATTCTCTCAACCAATGAGGTAGAGAATTCCACAGGGTTGGCACTGAAAAAGCAAAAGCACGAGATCCTGATGTTTTTAATCGAACCCTGGGAATCTCCAGCAATCCCTTGTTGGTGGAGCGGAGAGGACGGAGGGGGCAATAGGGTACCAGGAGATCTTTCAGGTAGCCGGGTCCCTGATCATGTAGGGCTTTAAAGGTTAGTAAACCAACCTTATAGGTAATCCGCCGCCACCTAACAGGCAGCCAGTGCAGTTCACGGAGCACAGGCGTAATATGGCTGGATCTAGAGATCCCAGTCAAAAGCCTTGCCGCCTCGTTCTGCACCAGCTGCAGGTGACGGATATCAACCCCAGATAGCCCAGGTTAGCTTGACCACTAACAACCCTGACCTCTGGGTGGAGGCACCCATTTCAGTACCCATGCCCCTTAACCTGCTACTAGCCAAGCCAAGCAGGCTGGGGTAGTAATCCTTGGGATAGTGCCACCTAGGGGTTACATTTATTTTTATACTTTTCCATGCCGATTATGACAAATGAGTTGAGCTGTGGCCTTCATTTGTTATAATTGTTTATAAGTCAGATCCTGCTCTTTAACAGCAAAAACACATAGACAGACAACAGCGTTAAAACATACATAACTTGAAATATGTTATTAAAAGAGTATCTTACTTTTTTTTTGATAAAGTTAAAAGTATGACAGATTCTTCCTGAAATATCTGGACTGAATAGTTATGGCATTTTCTAACATAACAATACCAGAATTCTATTAGATTATTTTTAGTAACAGTTTGAAATGTAAAGGTGATAACTCACTAATTTCATTGCACACACAAAATTATTATAAATGTAGAAAGTGTTGTAATAACACCTTAAAACACACTTGATGAAATAGCCAACTTTCTATTTAACCTGTTGGATTACCTCCAGTCAAAGCAGGGCCAAGCCTGCAGTGACATCATTGCCTGTCAGAAGTTTAAAACACATGACTGTTCCCAGTCCTTAATTACAGGCTGATTTACATATGAATTACTCTGGTCTGCTAAGACTTACAGGTAAGCACAACTCACTCAAATCAGTTTTTATGGGCTTTCAAACACTAAATCCTAAAGATGAGAGTTCCCTTTAAATAAAGCAATATCTTTAATGAGCGCACTGGACATGCAACCATTTTCTATTGCTGACTCTGTTGGGTTTCAGAAGATTGTGAAACTTGCTGCCTCTCCGTATCAGCTGCCATCATGGGCATATTTCTCCAGAAAGGCTGTGCCAGCTGTTTATGTGAAACTGTGCCAGAAGTTAAACAGTGTATTGCAATCATCAGCTCTTGAGAAAATAAATATAATAACAGATACGTGGATGGGTGGTCAAAAGAAGACTACATGACTGTCACCACCCACTGGGCATAATTTTCCCCTGCAACATCCTCTGGCACTACCAGGGATTGACAAACTCCTCAAAAACAGGCCACCATTGGTATTGCAAACTTTGACAATGAAAATCACACTGCTATGAACATCTTACAGAAGCTAAAGAAACTGTCATTGGAATGGTTTTCCCTTAATGGCCTTTCCCCCAGATTTGTGGTTGCAGACAATGGCGCTAACTTAAAGGATGGTGGGCTTCTGCATGTATCATGTTTTGCCATACACTCAATCTGGTAGTGCAGGACTTCCTCGGTGATGAGAGTGTGCAGAATATGCTGGCTGCTGCACAAAAAATATGTGGTCTCTTTAGACACTCTGCAAAAGCTTGTAAAACATTTCAGGAACAGCGACAACAGAATAACTTACCGATTCACCAGCTAAAACAAGAAGTTGCCACTCGGTGGAACTCTACCTTTTAAGTATTGCTGAGGCACCAAGAACAACGCAAAGCAGTGTATGAGAATGACATGGCCTTTGCAGTAGGGAAAGGAGATTTTACACTTTCCTCTGATCAGTGGAATCTTATATCATATTTATTTATTAAAACTGTTTCCAAAGTTAAGTTTCTTTCCTCCTCCCCCCTTATGATTTACAACTGTGGCTGGCAGGGAAAGAAAGGAGATATCCTACCTTTGCTTGAGACTTTCAGGGAAAAATCTTAAATGAATATTCTGCCCTGTAGCAACAGGCAGAATAGTGGATGGAACAATGCTTGACCTCCCTCAGCGTTAGTAGGTGAGTGGTGGTGAGTAGGACCATTGACATAGGTGGTTCATGCCATCCACCAGAAAAAGAGCATTTTCAAAAGTAATTAATTTGGACCCAGTAGCAGTAACGATAGTAGTGGTTCCATACCACTTAGATGGGCAGTAAGGCCCCAAGCAGACTGCTAGCCACTAAGTGAAGATGGGTTGAAATGTGCTGCTATTTTCTGTGGTAGTGGGAGGGGGATATTAAACAATGTAGGAGCATATGTGAGTTGATGATGGTCAAAATGTTAAAATTGCCTGTCAGCAGGCACTATTGTCCACTGCTAAGAACAAGCTGGACAATAGTTCCTGCCAAGCAATATCATGTATTTAAAATTTTCATGGATAACTCCAATTGTATTTGTTTTTTATAATTAATGTCATATTTGTCTATGTGGGATTTGTTTATACATTACGTATTCTATGTCAAATGTACACTGGTCGATGTGAAAAGGGCAGTATTGCTCATCTGCTTGTCAGTTAAAATAAAAATTCAATAAAATAAATGAAAATGAAAATGTTGTTCTGACCAGTGACAGATTGAGTTTATGGTCCAGTGTTAAATAACATGTTTTAAAAATTAAAATGCCAGCCTTTACAGTGATATGATACCCTGGCTGGTAGACTGCTATGTCCCCAAGCTCTAGACCCTGCATTCATGGAGCAGAGGATCTGTGCTGGGCCAACATGCAATGTGTGACTACAGTCCACCTCCCTCTCTCTGTATGAGATTCTTTGCCCACACTTGTTTAAGGGGGCATACATAGTGTATGAACTGTATACCACTCATGAGTCCTGCTCATGAAGACATGTGGGAACAGAGCAGCATGGCTGGCTACATGAGAACTGAAACATATGTATAGCAGGCAACTTTGTGAATAGATCCCTATGAGTGACTTTATAGAACATACCCTTTTAAAACAAATAAGCATCTCTACTTCATTAAAAACATTTTTTTGTGTTGTGTCATATTTAACTCCTAGGAGGATATACCCTGCACATAGAAAATACAAATCTGCTTTGCTTAGACTATGTTGTAGTCGGCACTAATAGGTCACGTTCTTGGACATTGGCAGAATAGTTTTTGTTAGTCGCACCAATTAAATAAATTGGCATCTACTCTCAAACAGCATGCAGTGGGATGCCCACAAGAAACATGAAATGCATTAAGACAGTTGTGCTAGATTAGTATGCAGCTCCCTGGTTCACCTTAATAAGGGCACAACACAAGGCTCATTTACATGGGAAAATCTGATCCAGTTCTGAAGGTGTACTTCACTGGGATTGTTACATTATGTCCCTTCTGAATGCTGGTTTTGTTTTGTTTTCCATGGCACAGTGGTGCAAGCACAATCCTCATTTTCCTGCGATCACGTGTTGGTTTAGGTGGTGTCACTGGCCGTCTGACTGCTGGGCAACCGCTGCACTGCTCTCCCATGCTATACCCAGCCTGCACAGTGACAACGCCTGGACAGAATTGTGCACCTTCTACATCAGTGCACAAGGCTGCCATCTGAATAGGGGTTGGCCAGCATTTCCGAACCGGAAGAAACAAGGGCTTCATGTGTAGCCCTGCCATGTGAATCCAGCTTCACAGTGTGGTCTGAAAGCTTGTGTAATGAAAAGTTCTTGTTGGTCCAATACAATGTATCAAATCCTCTTCTTTGTTCAGTCCCAGTTTAAAAAGTGCTTAATTCTCCCAAAGCTAGCCAAACTAGTACTAAGTTAAGGACTGTACAGTCCCTTCCCAGTGGCGACAAATAAGGGTGCATAATGTATTCTCAAATCTCATCACTAACATTTACATACTCTAGGTTACCATTTTAAGCTCTTCAATGTTCCTAGATAAAGCATTACCTAGTAATTGAATCTGGCTACAGCAGAGTCAGTCAGGACACTGCACAGTAGCTTGCAGTATTTCCACAGTGGTACACTATGCTGCAGGGAACCATGAATTTAATGGCAGGTAAGCCTTTTCTTATGCATGAATATATGAGATGTATGTTACTGCATTTGATTCTGGCTGACTCTGCTGTATATCCACACAGGTAAAGCAATTAATATAGTTGCACTAATCCAAGGCTCATGGGAATAAAGAAATAATGAGTACAACTCAATACTTTTTTGTTAAACCAGTATAGCAGGTGGGATCTTTCTGCACAAGGAAACATCATTGAAGCATTTTATAAGTCCATAAAAGCATTTATAAATCCCAAGCTGATAAAATAGAAATGATTTACTGTCATACCAGGATTACTGAGGATGCTACTTTCTGGCACATGCTAACAGAGAGGGACACCTGCAGATCTTGGATTTAGAAATGTATAATTACCGATGTGGTTAGCTTGGGTAGAGGAACATGAACTAAAGCCCTAATTTAGGGAATGGAAACTACAGCATGTCATGCACTTGTGTCCTTCCATCTTGGCTTTGCATAAAGCCAAACACTTAGCCTCTAGAACACTACTTTTAAAATTAGAATCCCTACCATTCCTTATGTTGTAAAAAACATGTGGCTGATCTCAAAACAACACTACAATACATTTTTTTTTGGGGGGAAGGGTATGTCTCCCATGAGTTATGTGGAAGCTGTAGCCACTTCCTTTCAAACTGCATAAAGCCACTGATGGTCTTAGCTTCTCCAAAACACTAAGCCTGTATAATTTAATTACACAGTCATATTATAGTCAAAAAAGTATTGAGTGATGGTCTGTTTTATGATTCTGGCCTTTCAAGACATTCCAAAAGTGTTATGTAATATAAAGTCATTTAAAGACACCCTTTCGTTTTGCCACTGATGCACACATTTGAACTTGTAGCTATTTATCTATGAATTTTATGTTTACTTTCCTGACTGAAGTATTTTCTTTTATTAGATTTTTACTATTATTCATTTCAAATGACAGAAAAGTTATGCTTTGCCCATAAAGCACAAGACAGCAATAATTTAACAAGCTAGACCACTCAGAAGACTTAATATAAGCTATTCATAAAAGACTGAACTTTTATTATCTCTTGGCGGCCTTCTGTTGAGACAGATAAACCATTTATTTCATTTTTTCTTAACCAGGTAAGAACACTGGAGTCTAGACAAAAATGGTCTATTTTCAGGCATAACCTGAAGGGTAACAATTTGGTAAACAACAGAGGGACAATAAAGGAATAATGTCCGACAGAGTGGGTGTTATGCTGGGATAACATCCCACCCTCGGGTTGTTGGGCATCCAGCACCCAAGAAGGGATGTTATCCCATCATAACACCCGCCCTGGATGGCATTATTCCTATTATACAATGGCACATATGAATAAAAATAGAAAAACATGAAAAAAGTACAGGCAGAAGTGTTTTTTTATATTATTTTTTTCTTCCGTTGGTGTGCATATTAAAAAAAAAGTAGTCCTCTTCTATTGTTTGTGTGCCTCCAAACATATTCAACACAACCAGACAGTTTTCTGTCTTTCATCACCCCCCCCATTCTGAAAGGGGTTTGATTGGGAGACTGACCTGAGGGGACTGAGAGATTTTTTGTTTCAGAACTTATTAGTAAGTCTCTTGGTCCCTATGTTAGTGTTTTTTTGGCTATGGCTTTTTCCATTTATAAAATAGATGGCAAGTGCAAAATTTTTTAGTCAGCCACCAGTTTGTGGAGCTGCTGCTCTGTCATCGCTGCTGCTGCCAGCCACCCACTGCTGCCACTGTCATTTGCTTGCCTGGTGGAAAACGGGAAAGACCGGTTTTGTGGAAAAAAGTAAAAAAGGAAGCCAGAAGTAGGAAGGTAAGCCAATCATACTGTTGGTGAGGTGTGTAGCAGGGAAGGAGTGGGGGGACATCTGTGAAGCCGATCAGGAAGACGGCTTTATTGTGGTTTGTTATTTTCTTTTTCTTTTTAAATAATAGGGGACAACTTTGTTTGGGGGAATGTTTTAGGGCTACATTTTATTGAACTGTGTGAAGTTGATCAGAACCGTTGCTTACACTTTGCCTGGGAGCTGGAAGCAAGGGACGGCTGCTGACCAGTTTTGTTTTATTTTGTTTTTACTTTTAATGTGCTACTGATTCTGCTGGGACTAGAGCCAGAATGTTATGCTAGGATAGCACCCTGGGTCCAGCCCGAGATGGACCAATCAGAGTCCAGCATTGTTTTCTGCCATTGCATAATGGACAAAAATATGAACAAGTGAGTTAAAAACAGAGATACATAGCAACACTGCAAATTACAAAAGCTTAAATGCATAAGAATAATAATTCCATATTGACATGTACATTCTTTGCAAAAATCTTCCTAATGCACTAGTTAGGATTTCAACAAAAGTAAGGCAATGCAGTGTTAGGTTTCAACTGTAATACTCCACACCCCTCCCTGCAGGGCAGCAACAGGGTGGGATGTGCTCAGATGTCATCCCTAACGTTCACCACGTTCCATGAGTAAATAAACTGAGATGGGTATAGCATATGGGAATGGGGTGAGTGTTACTGTTGGCAACCCCAAGCCACGTAGCATGCACTGTAACTTTCTTGGAAGTGCTGCCTGTCTATGGAATGGGTGAGGCTAGGGTACTCCACACCATAGGATTCAATGACTGGTTGAAAAACTGTGCAGAGCACAGGGATTTTGCTTCACTAGGGACTGGGGATCCACCTGGAGGGATACAGGCCTATACTGGTGTGATGATCTGCATTAGTCCGGAAGGGGAACCAGGATCCTAAGTGATAGGTTTAAATGCTTCATTGGCAAGCATTTAAATCCAGCTAAGGTGGGGAGTGCACTGAAGAGAAGCAGGAAATCCCAGCCCCATACAAAACAAGGTTAGTTAGTAAAGTAGACACAATGGTAGAGAAGTCAACAGGGAGCAGAACATGGGTAAATCCAAAAAAAGGCAAAGGCAGTGTGGACAGGGATGGGCCTAAAATGGGTAAGGCCATCAAAAATTGGAGGGTGATGAGTACCAATGCCCATAGTCAGGGTAACAAGCTCCCTGAACTAGTGGCCTTGATGGAAGAAGGAAGCCTGGATATCGTGGCAGTCACAGAAACATGGTACACAGAGAACCATGGCTGGGATGTCAAAATACCAGGGTACACAATCTACAGGAGGGACAGGGAGGGTAAAAGAGGAGGAGGAGTAGCTCTCTACATAAGGGAAGGAATCAAAGCAACAGAACTAAAGGGTAAACAGGGAAGGGAGGAGGCACTGTGGGTCACCCTGGAGACAGAAAATGGCACCACAATCTGCACCGGGGTTGTTTACAGACCCTCATCTCAGGTGGAGGCAATAGACAAGGAAATGATAGAAGGAATCCTTAGAATGGCAGAAAAAGGAGAGCTATTGTTGGTGGGGACCTGAATATGCCAGATGTTAGCCGGAGCAACTTTACTGCAGTCACATCCAAGAGCAGGGTCATTCTCGATGTCCTACATGGGGCATGCCTCAGACAGCTAGTGTTGGAACCCACTCGGGAGGGAGCAATCTTAGACCTGGTACTCTCAAATGGGGATGGAGAGAGGAGCTCAGATTTAGAAGTGGGTTGCCATCTGGGAACAAGTGACCACCAGTGTGGTTCACAAAAAAACACAGCTATTAGAGTCAAGCCATACAAAAGCAAGGGTGTTGGACTTCAGGAAGGCTGACTTTGGCAAAATGGGAACATGCCTCAGAAAAGCACTAGCAAACAGGCAAGAAGAAGGAGTGAAAGAACAATGGGAAAAAATCAAAATTACCATCACAAAGACAACAAGCCTTTGTGTAAAGCAAATCAACAAAATAAAATGAAGGAAAAGGCCACTATGGTTCTCATAAAAGGTAGCAGGGAAGGTTAAGGAGAAAAGGATAGCATTCAGGAAATATTAGGAAACACAGAAGGAGCAAGACAGAGAACTATATCAGTTAAAGCAAAAGGAGGCGGGGAAGGCAGTCAGAGTAGCAAATGCCCAAACTGAGGAAAAGATAGCCAACTCTGTTAAGGAGAGGGATAAAACCTTTTATAGGTACATTAGGGAGTGAAGAAAGACCAAGGGAGAGACACTGAGGTTTAATAAAGGGGAGGGAATGTGAGCAGAGGGTGACAGTGAAAAATCAGGGATACTGAATGAATACTTCTGCTCAGTATTCACAAAAGAAGAGGAGAGGGAGGTACCTAAACCAAACAATAGAAACACTCTGGATAGGAGGGTCAATACCAGTCCATTCACAGAAGAAACTGTTCTGAAAGACTTCTTAAAACTGAAGGTGGAAAAAGCAATAGGGCTTGATGGCATTCACCCCAGAATTCTAAAAGAAGTAAGGGGAGAACCAGTGACACCATTGACTACTCTATTTAGCAAATCATAGGAGGATGGGGGTGGTACCTGAGGACTGGAGGAGGGTGTACGTGATTCCATTTCACAAAAGTGGGAGCAAGGCAGAGACAGGAAACTATAGACCTGTTAGTTTGACCTCAGAGGTAGGGAAAATGATGGAATCAACTCTGAAGGAAAGAATTGTTGAGTACCTAGAGGCCAGATGGGCACAGGACCCAAGACAGCACAGATTCACAGTGGGAAGATCGTGTCAGATAAATCTAATAGATTTATTTGACTGGGTGACCAAAGTAGTAGACCAGGGAGGGGCTGTGGACACGGTCTACCTAGACTTCAGCAAGGCATTTGACACAGTCCCACATAAAAGATTAATAAACAAGTTATCCAGCCTTGGAATGGGTCCCCAGGTGGTAGCTTGGGTAAAAAACTGGCTGGACAACAGGACGCAGAGGATAATAGTAAACCGAGATCACTATGAAGAAAGAGGGTTACTAGTGGGGTTCCGCAGGGTTCAGTACTGGGACAGATCCTCTTTAATGTCTTTATAAGTGACATTACAGAGGGACTGGAAGGAAAAGTATGTCTCCTTGCAGATGACACAAAGATCTGCAACAGAGTTGATACACAAGAGGGGGTGGAAAGGATGAGAAGGGACTTGGCAAGGTTGGAGGAATGGTCAAATATATGGCAGCTTAGATTTAATGCAAAGAAGTGCAAAGTAATGCACCTGGGAAACAAAAACCCAGAGGAAGAGTACACAATGGGAGTAGATTACTAACAACAACAGAAATGGAACAAGATCTGGGGGCAGTCATATCAGATGACCTAAAGGTGGGCAAGCAATGTGAGAAAGCAGTAAGGAGGGCTGGAGGGATACTGGGATGCATAGGGAGAGGCATCACCAGTAGAAAACAGGGAGTTGGGGGAAATATGCAGGAGAGGGATGGGGGGAAAGGGGGCTGGGGGTCAGGACTGTCTTACCTGGACATGTACCTCACGTCTCCTCATCTCAAGGTTATATTCCTGGTAACTATGTACAATATTAAGGGGGAGACCCCTTTTGTTTTCATTTTTCATGCCTGTACCAACTTGTGTCAATGCTAAATAATTAAATAAAGTTTATTGAATAAAAAAAAGAAAAGAAAACAGAGAGTTGTTATCCCTCTGTACAGACAGTTGGTGATACCCCATCTGGAGTACTGCGTGCAGTTCTGGAGACCCCATCTCTGCAATGACATAGACAGAATGAAGGCTGTTCAGAGGAGGGCAACGGAAATTGTACAGGATCTGCACCAGAAGCCATACTAAGAGAGATCAAAGGAGCTTAATATGTATACCCTTGAGGAAAGGAGGGTGAGGGGAGACATGATAGAAACTTTCAAGTGCCTCAAGGGAATCAACAAAGTCCAAGAGGGTAGCATCTTTCAGAAAAAGAGATGTGCAAGAACAAGGGGACACAATTTGAAGATAGAGGGTGAACAGCTCAGAGGTACTGTGAGGAAGTATTTTTTCATGGAAGGTTGTGGATGCATGGAATGGCCTTCCTGAGGAGATCAGAATGTTAAAACAGTGTGGGAATTCCAGAATGCATGGGACAGACATAAAGCAATTTAGTGGGGTAGGAGGAAGTAGGCTGTTGGTTAACTAGGATTGACAGCTTATCCATTAGGTAGGGAAATGGGCAGACTAGGTGGGCCAAGCAGTACTTATCTGCTGTCAAATTCTATGTTTCTATGTTTGAGGCACATACACCCTTGTTACTGCCTGCAGGGTGGGGTTGAGGTGTTAGTTCTGGAAACCCTAACATGATATTTCCATACTTTTGGTGCTGGAACCTTAACTAGTGCACTAATGTCTTTTTTTTTTGTAAAGAATTTCTTGCTTTTAAGATAGTATAATTATATTCTTATTTGCCTGTGGAAGGGCTGCACTCACATTCATGCATATTTTTTGAGATATTGTAATCGTATCCTTATTTCTCAGTGGGGCCCTATGCTCACATCAGTCCATAAAGGTATCTGTATTTGAGTGTGGGAGTGCAGGGCCCTCTGGGTCTGTACTAGTAGCCATCCATAATTTTGAGATATTGTAATCGGATCCTTATTTCCTTCATTTTTTTCTTTTTAGATAATTTCTGAAGAAGACCTAAGATTGAAACATCAATTTTAACTCTATTTTATGTTTTCATTATCTTTGGCACAAGGCAGAGACTCTCTAGGCTTTCCTCCCTACCCTCTTTTCACACCCTTGATTGGACATTACTTAAGGGTACCTCCTCCTTCAGGTACTTAGGTGCTTGGTTGGAACAACACCTAAACTTCTTGGACATTTTGACACCATCCAGAAAAACTGCACTCAAGCTTGGTGCCCTGTTCAGGAACCATAGTTGCATTCCTCCCACGGCTAGGCGTGAACTTGTTCAGAAGATGATACTGCCCATTTTTGACTACTGTGATGTAGTCTATGGTGCTGCCCCATGTCCTCCCTAGCCAGACTAGACACCCTCTTCAATTCCTTCTGCTGCTTTGTGCTGGATGCCCCTCGCACCCACCACTGTGATCTTTATCGTGTCCTATCCTTCCTCTTACAAATAGGCTACTCCCACTGTGCTAAATTCACCTCTGGGCACTGGTTGTGAGCCCTTCCATTCTCACCTCCTTCTTCATAACTCCCCATCTTCCTATTCCTTAGATCAACCAACCCTACACCCTGGTAGTCCTCTGCAGATCCATCCAAATCAGTCAATCTGGTTACTCTCACCACATCCCAAAAATTTGGAATTACCTCTTTCCCTCCTCAATTCAGGCACTCATCCTCTGCCTACTCCTTCAGCTCTGCCCTCCATAATTACTTTGCACCTAGCTGCTTCTGACATGTCCCTCCCTAATTCCCTTCTCTAAGCCCTGGACAAACCCTGCCCCTCTATAGTCACCTTCATTTTACCCTGTGTACCCCCACCCCTCAAATTTCTAGCTCTTCCCCCCTTCCCCCAAATTGCTTCCCCTTACTCTCCTCCCTTGATCACTCACAGAATGTAAGGGACCCCGAATACTCTCAATGGGTCCCTCTCCTACCACCCAAGGGGCTTGTATCTCTCATCTACTCCGTTCCTCCACCATCTCTACTATCTCCCTAGACTTGCAGTCCTCTTGCTATCTTAGCATCCTGAAGGGGTCCCACTGCATCTAGGCATGTCTCCTCTCCTTCCCACTGCCCCATCTACCTGTCCCCTAGCCTTTACAGTGTCCTTGAATGATTCTCAGCACACTGAAGGGGTCCTACTCGGCCTAGACTTGTCTCCTCTTCTTCACATCCCCCATCTACCTCTCTCCCTAGTCTTCATAGTCCCTCTTGCAGGGTTCTCAGCAACCTGAGATGGGTCCTACTGCACCTAGTCTTATCTACTCTCCTTCCCCTTCCCCATCTACTTTTATCACTTTCCATCGCAGTCCCCTTGCAGGGTTCTCAGTATCGTGAATGGGGCCAACTGAGCCTAAGCATATCTCCCCTATTCTATCTTGGCTTTTCATGACTACTAGCAGGGTCCAATGCATCCTGATGAACTATAGATTAGGCCCCACCCCCTCCAAAGGTGCAAATTCTCTTCCCCTCAAGGGTTCAAGTCTCACTCACTCTCTCTTCTATCACTCTCTTAATCCCTATCTACTGACCTTCCCCAACCCCCTTGCAGGGTACCCGGCATCCTGAAGGGTCCTCTTTTGGGTTAAGTGCTATTCCCCCTCCTAGTATTAAGTCACACCTCCTTCTTCTCTCTCTTCCCTCTTTAAATCCCTTCAGCCTTATCCCCCTTTCTATCTAGCCCCACAGCCCCCTTGCAGAGTTCCCTACATTCTGAAGTGGTCTCTCTGGAACCCTGCCTTATCCCCTTCTCTCTGATCCCCCTAGTCCCCTTGCAGGAGGTTCTCGCATCTGGAAGGGTCTCCTAGGGATGGTTCTTCCCTCCCTCCCTCTCACTTCTTGCCCTTTTCTTTCACGTAAACACTTGTTTACTTATTAACGCGGCACTTATTATTGTCCACTCTTTCTACCTGTTATGCTCAACACTTTTGTAACACTGTTTGTAACACCTGCCTTACAACTGTACATTAATATTGATCTTGTAACTTGAATGTTTAATGTCTCATTGCTATTGTACTCTTCCCCCAGGTTGCACCTGGAGATGAGCTGATTTGTCTGTCAGTGTGCCTTCCTGGTGAAACATTTCAATAAATAAAAAATAACATTTTCTATTTTCAGCATGCATTAAAGATTAGCAGTTTGTCTTGCGTACTCTGACATTTATGAAAAGGTCAACTCAGCTCCTTCAGATAATAATATTTTTATACAACTTTATGTTTATTTCATAGCCCTGTTTCTTGCATTCAGCTGCCTGCTGTCTTCAAATTCCAAAAATGCACCACATTCTCACTTTCCATCCCGCTCTGGTTTTGGGAACTCCCAACCACAGGCTAGCTCTCTGAATCTGTACTCAGCGTATATAGTTAGAGTCTCTTGTTTTCCCAGTCTACTCTCATATGGATTCTGCTTCTGATAAGCTTTGAAAAGCCACTGCTTTCAACAGACTCACTGTCTTCTCAGCCTGCAATAGGCATTATTGAAATATTTATGATTCTCCTTTGTAACTTAATGATTTTTTGGTAATAAATTGGTGGAATTTGATTTTGAATAGAGTATAGTTTATTTCACAATAACAGCATATAATTGTAATTAATAAGGGCAGGCACAGAGGTAAACATATGAAATATTGTACTAGCCAATTTAGCAAGTCATCTATGAGTGCCTCTTTCCAATTGTGAGTTTATCCTGCTCATTCTCCCTGCACATCCTCATCTGCCTCCACCGCCTTTGTCACCCAGCTTCCCTAGGACTAACCTAAATGGCATGTACTCTGCATCAGGGTAGTCAGCCACACTACCACAGTTCCCAGACCCACCTCTTCATAGGGGCACACTACAGGAGAAGGCTGCCACCTCAATGCTACACTTTGCTATTAAGTCACTGAATTTGAGACCAAAACATGACAGGAGAGAGTTGGTACTCTCCGAGACTCTCCTCAGTCAGACTGACTCAATGTTCTGATGACAATTAAGCTGTTTTTGGTGAAGTATTAGCCATTGCTAGACAATTTAAATCACAAATTGTAGTGAGAAAGAAATAATGTAACCTACTAGGAATTGAACCCAGGCCCATGGAATACTGTCCCAGTGCTCTAACCACTGAGTTGCTGAAGTCTCACATGGTTAGACCTGAAGCTCACACATGTGAAGACACATTTTTTTCTTTGGTATTGCATATCCTGCAACTAGGAACAATCAAGATGACAATTGATGATTTTGGTGCAGTATTAGATATGCAATGCCAGAGAAAGAAAGTGTGTCTGGGGACCTCAGGTCCAAACATGTGAGCATGTAGCTCAGTGGTTCGAGGACTCAGATGGTGTTTTGGGGGCCTGATTTAATTCTCAGTATGTCACTTTATTTCTTTCTCATTACAATTTGTGATCAAAGTTCTAAGTGAGCAGCTGACACCCACTGCAGCATTTTATCTATCAATCAATCAATCTTTTATTTGTATATTGGAAGGTATGTGAGCAAAAATGCCTGTTTTCACAAATGTTCAGTGTAAGAGATATCAAGAAGGTATGACAATACAAAACAGAGTCTAACAGAAACAAGATCTATACAGGGGAAACAATCCAAACAAGTGGTTTAGATATATAGAACAACGTCATAGACTAACAGTTTTCTAACGGTTACAGCAATTTTCATAAACTGAAAAACAGGAGGCAATCAATTACAATAAAGTAAAAAAGAGAAACACATAGAGTGGCCTGAACATTTACATGCGTAACATATGGAGAGCAGGAAGGAGAAGGGAAGGGGTATAGAGGGGCTAGTAATCTAAGTGCTATAGGTGGGAAAGCAAGTCTTCTTTGGTTGGTTGCAGTCGGGTCTATGATTGAAATATGAAGAAACCTAGGCTAGGAGTGGTGGTGGGAGGAAACTAAGTTGAGGGGTGAGCAAAGAGCAGGAGGAATGGGTGTGAGAGAGGAGAGAAGAGGGGTAACAGTGACTAGAGTAAAGCAAGGGGACTAGAGATAAGCAAAAGGTCAAGTGGCTGAGTTTTGGCTGGAGGCTGGCTGGGGCAGCTGGATGGGAATTGAGTATGTGAACTTTGAGGTAGGAGTTGAAGGTGTGGATGGACCTACAGGCTTGGATATTGGTGGGCAATTGGTTGTACAGCTTAGTGCCCTATAGGTGATCGAGTTCTGAGCTTGCATAGTGCTGTAGAAAGGGGTGTCGAAAACCATACTTGAGGCCTTTCTGGTTGCCTGCACAGTGGTAGTGAAGGGGAAGAGGGAAATCATGCTGGGTGGCAGCAAATTCAGGTGTATGTTATGGAGGAAGGAGAGCATTTTTTGTTGGAACCACCCTTCAAGGGTGGGCCAGCTAAGGAAGGAGTAGAGGGTACAGTGGTGAGTTTTCCATGGTAAATAAGTGATGAAACAGACAATGTTTTTGTAGGTTGATCTTAGTTTGGAGTAGAGTAGAGATGTGGTGGGGGAGAGAGAAGATGATGGATCCTTAGTCGATGAGTGGCAGGAGAAGAGAGTTAGCTAGGCGAAGCCTGGTTGCAGGGATAAGGAATTTTCTTATCCTATAGAGAAGACCAAAGCCTACTATAGGTCTTCAGTACGAGGTTGCTAACATGGAAATTAATGGAGAGGTGAGGGTCCAGGAGGAGCCCAAGGTATTTAAATTCTGACACCTGTTCCATTGGGTAGCCAGAGTTATCAACTAATGCAAGGCCAGTGACAATGGATTTTCTAGGGCCTGAGAAGGCCATAAACTTGGTCTTCTTAGAATTTAGGACCATACCATTTCTGGAGAACCAGGAGTGCAACTTCCGTGAAATCAAACTGTAGATTGCTGAACATGGTGGTGTAGTTAACGTCACTACTGTATAGTGCCACGTCATTGGCGTAGAGGACAAATTGTGTGTTAAGGCATATAGAGGGGAGATTATTAATGAAAAGTGAGAACAGGAGGGGGCCCAGAATCAAGCCATGGAGGACCCAATATTTGATTGGGCATTCGACGGAAAGATAACATTCAATGGAGGTTTTATGGGATCACCTGGAAAGGTAGCTTCTGACCAAATCTATGACATTGATGGAGAGGTACAGATCTTTGAGGGTGTTAAGTAGGAGTGCATGGCCCACAAGGTCGAATACCATGGTCAGGTCGACAAATACCAGCCCTGTGTATTGGCCTTTGTCATTGGTCTTAAGGATGTCGCTAGTGAACCTGACCAGGGCAGTTTCTGTGCTGTGACCAGATCTGAAGTCATGTTGAGCACAGGAAAGTAGGTTATTGGCTTCCAGTTAGGCCGTAATTTGAGAATGGACAACTTTCTCAATGACCTTTAATAGGGGAGGCGAGAAGGGAAGGAAAAGGAGAAATTGTTTAACCAGGAGAGGCACAATAAACCAAAGCTTGATTCCAGGTGCGACCTAGGACCACAAGGAAGTTAAGTGACTTGCTCAGATTCAAACACAGATCTCCAGATTTGCAGCTCATAGCTTTAAACCACTGCACTATACTGCTTCCTAAGGGAGATAGGACAGTAATTACTTATCTTGCTTCTGGACCCAGATTTGAATAATGGTTTGATGGTGGTGGATTTCCAGGCTTTGGGAAAGGACGGAGCAGAGGGAGCTGTTTAGAAGATTGGTGATGGGGATTGCAAGGCAATTGATGGACCATTTAAGGATTTTGTAGTTGATACCATGATCCCCTTTGTTGGTTTTGGCTGTTCCTCAAATAAGTTTGATAGTGTTTGTGGTTTTAGAGCCTTACAGAAGAATTTGGGGAGGCCCAAAATGGGGTCAGGGAGACATGGATGAGGGATATGGGTTGTTGGTTTGTACTATTCAAGGTCACCAAAAAAGAGTTAAAGATGTTTGCTACTTTCGTGGGTTGTGGGGTTAGTCTACCATCATGAGATAGGTGATGGGGTCAGAGTTTCTGGATTTGCTGAGAAGACAGTTGAGGCACCCCAAAGCTGACAGGGGTTTGAAGATTCCCCCAAGTTGCTTGTTTTGTAGGAAGTCTATTTTGCCTCTTCCTAGAGCTGATTTGCATTTGTTTCTAAGGGACTTGTAAAGGCGAGCTGAACAGGGTCTCTGTGTTTGTGGTAATGGGCCCAGGTTGTGTCCCTTGTTCTCATTAATGAAATAATATCTGGGGAGACCCATTCATTAATTTTCCCTCTTGTCCTAATTTTTTTGAGGGAAGTGTGTTTATCCCAGATGCTAATTAGGATGTTGGAGAGTTTCTCCAGGATAGTGTTGCAGTTACTCAGCCCATACATGAAGGACTGGTCAACTAGACTGAGATTGTGGTTTATTAATTGAATGTTCTGATCGATTATTTTTCTGGTAAAGATAAATTTAGGGGGTGCTTGGGAAGACAGAGGACCATAGACAATATATGGCACAATGATCGCTGATACAGTCGGGCAAGACTCTGGTGCTTGTGATGCAGGAGGGGTGCATGATGATGATCCAGTCAATTAGCATTTGTTTTCCTGTTTTATAATTAGGTCTGACCAATGAGGTGATAAGCTGGTCGAGCCCGAGATTTGCAATGCAAGATTTAGCTGTATCAGCTTGGCAGGAATCCCAGTTGATGTTAAAGTCTCCGAGGAGGATCCACTCTCTGTTAATAAGAAGAGAGTGCTTCAAGGCCAGGAGCAACTCAAGGTCAGCGTGTGGAGTTCCTGGGGGAAGGTAAGTGGTCACAAGGGTAAGAGTTGTATTTGGTCCTAGTTGGAGGTGCATAGACAGGGTTTCAAGGAGGGAAGATTCATAACTGGGGTTGCGTTCTGTGAAGGAGAATTTATTGGAGACATAGAACATGCAACCACCTCCTTTTTTTCTTAGTCTGTCTTTTCTGATAGAGGAGTAGCCACTAAGCTCAATCTCCCTGTCAGCAATCTTGTTGGAAAGCCATGCTTCAGTGAGAGCTATCATATCAAAACTGTGCATGGCTACCCAGGCATGAAAAGAGTCAGATTTAGCTGGGAGACTCTGGATGTTGAGGCAAGGTTGCAAGGTGGGAGTACCGGAGAATTCTGGAATGGGATAGAGATGGATGGTGTCGGAGAGGAGTAAGAGCAGGATGAGGGTCCTGGAGAGATATGAAATGAGGGGACGTGACTTAAGATTTTTAGATCTGAGGCATTTTATTATAGTGACTGGTGTGTGCTTGGGTGTAGTGCAGTAGTGCAGGGTTTAAGGCTGTGAGCTGCAAACCTGGAGACCTGGATTTGAATCCCACAGCCCCAACTTGCATACTGTGTGACCCTGAGCAAGTCACTTAACTTCCTTGTGCTCCCAGGTCACACCTGTAAAGAAGCTTTCAACTTAGTGTGTCTTTTCCAGTAAAATAGTTGAATTAAAAGACACCAGGGGCAGTAGAGGGATAGGGGGAGGACGAGGAGGAGGATGGGATCATCCTGGAATGGATTTTGAGGGGGCCATGGGCGAGAGGATGGGTCAGGAGGAATTGTAAAGGTGAAAAGGCTGTGGGGGTTCAAGGAAGGTGGAGGTGGGACTAGAATGCCTGAAGGGGTTAGAGCAAGAACATGAGAGGATAGGGTTGGGGCTGACAGCAATAAGAAGAGAAAGGGGAGGAAAAACATAACAGGTAAAAAAAAAGGAAAAACGGTAAGGACAGAAAAAGGCAGGGTCAAGATAGGGTATCCAGTTAGTGCAGTGGAATAGGTTCCAACTTTGATGTACAAGGTATGGGGTTCAAGACCATATTGGGGCCTAATTAAACTGGTAGATCAGCAGATGGGATAGACAGCACTTGTAGGTTCAACAGGCAATGATCTCACAGTAAACAAGCATTTATCAATGCCGAATGTTGTCTCGCTGGCATTGGCATTGGTAGTGCAGGAGTTAGAGACGCATAATAAGAATGGCAGTGAAGCATTGAAGTGACGCCAACTCCATCCCCACCCAACAGAGACCGACAGGCATTGGGGTGTGCCTTTCGGTCATCAGTTATAACGCTAATGCCATTTTACCTCACATACCCTGTAGACGCTCACAAGTGTCGTGGTGTGCTTTGGGGTCTTTGGGTGTTATACTTAGCCCATTCCATAAGGAAATATGCTGAGATGGGTGCAGTATAGGAGAATGGGGTGAACTTTGTGGTCAAACACTGCAAGGCACACCATGATGCCTGTCACTGTCTGTCGAGTGGGGGTGGAATGGCATGAGCATTACAGCTGATGATTAAAAGTCACACCCCTGACCCCTGTCAGTCTAGACAGGGTGGGGTGCTACAGTTGGAAACCCTAACACCGTAGGCATGTGTTGGTATTTTCACTCCAAATTTTCAACATGGGATTTTTGTGAGCCTACCTCATGAAGAGCGGCACTATCAGTTTGTTAGCTGAAAGGTGGTTTTGCACAGGGGCTATGCCATTTGATGACACAGGGAGGAAAACATATTTTGGGCAGTATGTGGAAAATGACAACTGTATTGTTCATGAGGAGATGTAAAAAAAATGGCAACATTGAAAATCTGGAGTGAAAATATGAAAAATTGGTAAAGTCATGAACATGCATAGAAACTGTGCAACACACGTCCATAACCCAATTATTTTGGGGATTTTTTTAACCACATTTTTAACATAGGCATGTTGGGACCTCCCCTCATGAACAGTGGGGCTGTGCTTTTGTTAATTTGTCCCAAACATTGCTTTCCCACAGTGACCAGACCATTGTGCACCACAGGTGTGAATACACATTTAGGGCAGGATGTGAAAAATTACAGCTGTACTGTTCATAGGAGGTGTGAAAATATGGCAGTGTTGAAAATCTGGCATGAAAACATTGCAAATTTGCGAAGTTACAAGGGTGCATGGAAACTGGCGCAACACACACTTGTAACACAGTCATTTTATGGAATTTCATCACCAAATTTTCAACATAGGCATTTTAGGACCTCTACTCATGAAAAGTGTCACCGTCATTTCCTCAAACTGTCCTGAAAACTGATTTTGCACAGTGACCGCTCTATTCTACACTGGACGTGAGAAACCACATTTCGTCCAGGATATGTAAAATCATAGCTGTACTGTTTATAAGGAGGTGTGGAAAAATACCAATTTTGAAAATCTGAAGTGAAAATATTACAAATTCACTAAGTTCCGAGCATGCGTGGAAACTGCACAACTCACGCTCGTAAAACAGCAATTTTTTGGCTTTTTCCACCAAATTTGCAACATAGGCTTTTTGAGAGCCCCCACTCATGAACAGTGGCACTGTCGTTTCGTTAATTGGTCCAGAAAGGTGATTCCACACAGTGTCCGTGAAATCACTTTTCGGGACAGAATAACGCCATGACAGAGCTTGAATTCATGAGGAGGGGTCCGAATAACCCCATATTGAAAATTTGGTGTCAAAATTACCCAAAATGCCTGAGATATGCACCAAAGTTGAAAACCTATTTATGCCATTATACAGCTTACTGGCATTTCTTCAGTTCGCGGTTGGCTTTGAAGAGTGCAGATGTGTTCCCAGTCCACTGAAGATCATTGTGCCGTGTTCTGGAGGTGAGTATGGAGTGGGTGGGTGGGAGTAGATGGGGTGCACAGACGGTGGGCGCGGTAGTGGGAGGGACAGGGAGACCGCAGAGGACCGTTTCTGTTTTTCAGTAAAAAAAATAAATAAATACATTGCAGGACAGTTTTTTTACAGGGAGATGCTGTGTACGCTGGGGTGGACTTCAAGCATGCCACCTGAGTTGTTTTTGGGGTTGTAGTCAATGGGGATTGGGCATCCCCCCAGCAAATACCTTCAGGTTCAGGGCGTGAGAGCCATGGGGGATTGGGCACCCCTCAGCACACAACAAAATGGGAGGATTACTATGCTGATGGGGAGTGGGCTCCCCATCGACAGACTGAACTGGGAAAGGGAGCGACTGAAGCTGACGGTGATTGGTCCCCCCTCTGGCAAAGAAAGACTTTTTTTGGGAGGGCGCATGATTCTGAGGGGGATTGGGCACCCCTAAGCACACAGCAGAAATGGGAGGGGAACATTATGCTGACAGGGAGTGGGCTTCCCCATCAGCATTGTGACAGGTGGCGTCGGCAGCAGTCACTACCGTCATGTTGCTTGCACATCAGGAGGTGTGTTGTGGTCCCGCTGCACGAGAGCTTTTCTCTCATTGCAGCAGACCTTTTCTTAGATCTGGTGGCCACATTATGGATGCATGATGTCAGTACCTGCTGCTGGCTTATTGGGAAATGAGGGATGCACCTACTGATGCATACCCTCCATTCGTCTAACAGTGACCACGCCTCCAAATCTGCAACTACCACAAGATGTTGGCTGTGCAAGCAGGAGCCAACATAAAAAGGAAATGCCTCAAGAATTAGGTATTATTACCTCTTTAAAAGAGAGGGGGAGAGAGAGGGAGACAGAGAGAGTGAAACCTGAGAGAAGTAGGGGTGGGTCACTGGGAGCGAGAAAGTGTATTTAATAAAGGAAGGTGGTAGGGGAGGGGGGTGCACCAAAAATTACCCAGAGAAAGAGCTGCAGTGATCTTAGTCCTTCACCCTGCACAGAGAAAGAGCAGCAGTGATCTCAGTTCTTCACCCTACTGAAGAACTTCACCCAAGGTAGTGAAATAAAAATAGGGACAGTCTGAGGGCACTACTCAGTTGGAGAGGCAGTCTATTAAGCTGCCTCCAGGTCCGATAAAGCCACTTCAGTTTCAAATTGCATCGTACCTTAGGCAGTGGGGAGCAGGCAGGCAGCTGATGCCTGGAGGGATGTGGAGGAGCTGACCCATTCAGGGTGCAAGGATCCCCTTAGGTAGGGGGGAGCAGGCAAGCGGCCAATGCCTGGAGGAATGTGGAAAAGCTGACCCATTCAGGGTGCAAGGATCCCCTAAGAGAAGGAGGAAAAACAGGGGAATTAGTAGTGAGCAGAGGGGGAGGTCACTTAGAGGATTAACAGCCACAACAAAAGGACAGGGGTGAGTATATTTTGAGCAAGGAGACATGAAGAAGACTCTGAGGATTAGCCAGGAGGGAAAGGAAAGCCTTGGAGGGGCACAGGAAAAAAAGATAAAAAATGTAAAGAGAACAAACAGATGGGTGTTGCAGGCTGGGAGCAGGTAGCTGCTATTGGGGGGGTCAGACCCCAGATCAGCAGGACAAACAGACCAGAAAAAACACAGAATTACAGTTAAATTACACTCTAAATTGCAGTTACAATTTAAATTACAGTTTAAGCTGCAGTTCAAGTAAACAAACAGTGAACTCTCTAATAATCAGAAATCACCCAGAGAAAGAGCTGCACAGAGACAAAGCTGCATTGATCCTAGCCCTTCACCCTGCACAGAGAAGGAGCTGCAGTGATCCCAGCTCTTCAACCTGCTTAAGAACTTTACCCATGGTAATGAAATAAAAATATGGACAGTCCAAGGGCACCGTTCAGTTGGAGAGATAGTTTGTTAAGCTGCCTCCAGGTCCAGTAAAGCCACTTCAGTTTCAAATTGCACTGTACCTTAGGCAGTGGGAGCAGGCAGGCAGCTGATGCCTGGAGGGATGTGGAGGAGCTGACCTGCTCAGGGTGCAAAGATCCCCTTAGGCAGTGGGTGCAGGCAGGCGCAATGCCTGAGAGACGTGGAGGAGCTGACCCATTCAAGGTGCAAGGATTCCCTTAGGCAGTGGGGACAGGCAGGTGGCTGATGCCTGGAGGGATGTGGAGGAGCTGGCCCATTCAGGGTGCAAGGAGTATATTATTGCTTATGCTTTTGGGAGGCCCATCACACTTTGAACCTCTGTCCAGATGACTGACAGCAATTTTAGGGGAGACCTGGAAGTTAACTTTTTGCTGCCCAGACTGACTAACTTAAAACCTATCACACTATATAGGATTCCAGTAACCAAAGGGACACAGGGTTACACTCATCATCATCAGAAACCTTGCTGGCCTTAGCAAGGGCCTTGGATGTAACAAACCTCCCATTTGATTCACTATGAGGGGCTTGCAAGACCAGCCTCTAACCATGAACAGTATGGACAGGACACCTAGAGGATACTGAAGCCATGGCAATAAGAACCACCAACTGAAGCTGGCTATGGGGTGAAGTACAGGATCCTCACTGGTAGCATAACTGGCTACCAGTTAGTATATCTGGCTACCAGATGTGGCATCCCAACAGCCAGTGTGGACTATCTTTGCTGCTCACTATGGTAGTACTAGTCTGCTTATGACAGGAATCCTCCTGGCTCCACCACCAGGTACTTTCAAGTACCTCTAACTAAGCATTACACACTTTACAAATCTGTCCGGGACCACATCACAATTAATTTAAAGAGTAATTTTGCGCGTCAGCACGCACTTTCATAATTAAAATATTTCAGCCGTTACACTTCACTATAGAATACAGATTTTTCATTTTCAATGTTCCATTTCAAGATTTACAGCCCATCTTGGTAGTCCATCTAAAAGGTCAAAGGAAAACATTTGAAAATAGTTGCCTCTCCCATGTTAACCTCACAGTGCCTATATTTATTTTTTATTTATTTGACATCATAGTGCTCACCATGACAACAGACTGCTATATCACAAACAGTGATTCTGTGGTTAGTAGGGGAGAATCTGATACATTTTCAAAGACTCTATGGAATAATTGTTTCATTATCTACAATATTTAGTAGACCAACAGCGGGGAAAATAAAAAAAATAAAAAAATAGAAAACAATGAAGTTAAAACATAACTGGTGTAGGCCTAGTGTTTTTAAGCTCTTGATTATAACAGAGTAGCTCTTTAAATGTACCATACCAAACCCAGTGAAACCCAAAACATACAGTGTACTGTCAAACATTTGACCCCTATAAGAATATGCATGTGACATAGCTATGCACTTCCTATTAACTGGCAACAGTGCAATTCATTAACTTTTAAAACTTTTACAAACTAATTCATAGCTGTGCATGTTTAAACACATTTAAAAACATTGCAAAACAGGCATTGTAGCATTCACGGGTGTTATGGATGAAACCTCAGGTCCTCTTCTTCAGCTGCACCTGCAAGAAAGCATGCAAAGGCACACAAATACATACTACTTGACTAACATTTTTGTAAAAGGTTTACATGAAAATTTTATAATTATTTTCTATTTTTTAATTTTTTATGTAAAACAGTATAAAACATGGGGAAGAGGACCCTATTAGTCCATCTAGGAAAAAAAGTCCTTTGAGCTGGAACTTCCCAGGCAAATGTCTTTAAAAACAGGTGACACAAAGTCACAAAGTTCTCTGAAAGGGCACAACACCTATTGGAAGTGTCCAGACAAAGTGTCCAATGGACTATGGTGGAATCATTGTCGATAACACCTCTTGGCTGTGTAACACATGTGTAACTGGTGTAACAGAATTAGTAACAAATAAACTTTGCCCTATAGGTCAGACATGCAGATTGACAACTGAGACCACACTGCTGTGTTACCTGGTGCCTCCTCTTGTGGCTGGAACTGGTGAACTGCAGATATCATGGATCTGGTCTTCCTCCTGGCTTCTGAGCTGGAGCTGTTTCTGGTCCCAGATCAGGACATCCCTCTTTCATCAGGGGGATGATGCAGTGGGTTCTTATCCTCTTCTTTGGCTGATGTCCTGCAGATGATGTGGCCTGCCAACCATTGCTTATACTGTAGTTCGCTTTTCTCTCCACCAACATGGCAACTTATCACTGTTTGGTTCTTTTTGGGAGAACCTTTCTAGGATGCCCAGGAATCAGTTCAGGAGTACCAGTTAGGCTGAGGCTGTCTACTATTAGCCCTATAAGGATGCTTGATGGTGAGAACAGGGATTGACTGATGTCTAGCAGGGTCATGCAGATCACAGCATCCATACAAAGCGTTCTGCTTACTCTTCATAATGCTACCATTTCTCTACAAATTCATTTGACTTCTGTCACTGCAGTTTCAGTTCTTGGATACCTCCTGGATGTGAAGTTCTCCCATGCATGCTCCATCAGCCATTGTTCATGGTGGCTATTAATGTATTACCATATATTGCATGGAAGATAGGGATATTCCCCCCAAACTCTGCCTTCATCCTTTTGCAGATGATATGTTCTTCCTTGCTGCTCTTGGGGGGATGTCTGTTTCCTGCTCTCCCTGGAGATGGCCAGCTCTGGGCATTCCATGTGTCCTGATTCCAATGCATGCTATTGTTGTTTCATCCTCTCACGATATTCTTTAGACTCCACAGGCTGGGTAGATCCAGTGGCACAGGTAGACACAACAGGGAGTGAATCAAAAGAATCTTCTACTTCCTGTCTTTCAAACTCATACTCCTCCTCTAGTATGACAGAGAAGGTTTCTGATGGTCCTTCTTCCTTTGAGGTGCTGTGCATGGCACGTGTATGAGGCTCTACTGGTTCCATTTTCTCCATGTATGCCTCCATGACACAACACAGGGAGAGTGTAGCAGAGTCCCAACACAGTGGCTGACTGTCATTATCTTTTATTGGTATGACATTCAGTGGCCCTCTATCTGAGTGGCACTGTCCACTGTACTCAATTCTTCTTCTCCCTTGAATCAAGAACTTGGTGGGAAACACAAGATTAAATTGTCCCAGTCAATCCCCAGTTCTTCTTTATTCATATCAGACTGGGTGCCAATGCAGACTGACTGTTATTCCTTTGGCTGGGTCCTTCAAGGCAAGATGGTGCCTGTGTGCTGTTTGCAGACCCAAAGACAGCATCTTTTGCTTTAAGTTGGACCAGCATAACATTCTGTGGTGATTTGCATATGCAGCCCATGATGCTTTGCATTGTGTGGGCATGTGTGATTTTGTATCTTTTACTTTAGCCTTCTTCCCTGGCTTTAGAGGGTACTGCACAGATGGATCTACACATCTCTTTAGTAAGGCAAAACCTGGTACTCTGAAGAGGCTTATACATAAAGCTTAGGCCATGGTTCACCCTTTGCAGCACTTCACATTGAACATCCTGCCAGAGAGCAGAATCTGCAAGCACACACTGGCCATTTGGGCAGTTCTATGTCGACCAACGTCCCAGAGCAGAGGTACTCATTTTTCTATTCTCTCCAGGACCCCCTTTTTCTTGCCATTGCAGGTGATTTCATGGGCTAGAATAGTTGCTTCTTCTCAGGGAACCCCTCCGTCTGCCATGCCATGGCTCTGACTTTTTCAGACAAGAGAACACAGTGCTAGTGATAACTTCAGTTATTTTCTTTCAACCATTTTAAATTTAATTTCACTTTTCTGCTTTTACTCTTTTTGAGAAGTATCTGGCATGCAGTGCTGTCCTCAAGATCTCTGCACTTACTTTAGGGGTGGGGGGCAGTGAGTACTACTGTCCTCCACACTACATAGATCAAAGCCCCACAAAGTGTTTTTATACACAACACGGTTCTTTAAGTCCTCAGACATTACAGACTAACCATTAATTAAGCCACTTCCACCTAGCAGTCTCTCCGCGCTGGCTTTGCTGGTATTTCTTATTGCATCACCACCAGACCTCAGTGTACTGGTTAATGCTGTCCTGGATGGTGTCTGCTTTACTTTCAAGGTGGTTATTGTACATTCTGCTCAGTTCAATCATTTTGTCACTTTAAAATGTACTGTTCTTTTTTGTGTTGCCGGTCAAAACAGTCCCACTGCCTGCCACTGGTCTGCTATAATTTAGTACTCTTCTCCCCTGCTGCGCATTGAATCATCTGCTACCACTTTTCAGGTGTTCTTTCTCATATACCCTTCTCCTACCTGCCTGCATTTGTCTTCTTCCCCTGCCCTATCTCCGAACAACACACAGCATTTCTTTTACTTTTTAAAATTCATTTCTTAGGAACATGACTGATTCTCTTCAATTTCCTTCAACTTCCCTGAACCCACTCACATGCATTTGGCATTTACTGTTAGCTACTCACAAGTAGGCTGCTTCCATTGTTTATTTTCTAGGTTCCTCCTGAGGTAGACGGCCTACCGACAGCCTGACACCATGAACACTCGGGGGATATTTTCACCACCACAGGTAGCTTGACCACTGATGCCAACCACAAGGGTGCTCATGCCGACCACTGCACCAGGGTTGAACTAGGAATTGTGCCATGCACAGGGATACCCTGTTAACCTTCTAATTTTTTTTTTCCAACAAACAGAACAGTTTTCATTAGATTCTCCAATACAGGCCTCAATGGCATCTTAACTACTAGAGCTGTCTCACAGGCTTGGCTTACCCCACAGCATACAGCTGACGTCAGGGAGTGAGGCTTACTGGCATGTGTCTAACCTTTCATTCAATGCCATGCAAATTAGGGCAGGGACACATTGTTTCTCTAGTGTGAGCTTCCAGACCAGATTCAGGCAGCAGTTTTAAACAGTAAAGCGAAACATTGTTCTTTTTCTTGAAGCATCGTTTGAGATCACTTCAACTACAACCAAAGCATACACTTTCTGGGAGCACTGCCACCAAATAGACAGTTGTGAGGCCATTTTCCAAGGCCCTGACTAGCCACCATTGTGTGGCCAGCATTCTCCTCACTAGTGGATAGTTCCTTTTGGCTCTTGTAGGGAGGGTAACACAAAACCTTTATTTTTTTAACCCGAGAAATGGTGAGGGCCACAGCACTGGGGACCTGCATGTACTGATAGGGGCACTGCACCATTAACACACAGCAATCAATTAGAAAGGTACTCTCCTTTAGCTAGTGTCAGGTGGTATATCTTATTATTTCATAAGATGTCTGAAACAGACAAATGCCCCATTAGGATTGCAGGTTCAGAAGGTACACAGGCACAAAGTTCTTGGTACTGTACACAAAATCCATATGGTCCCTGATCAAGGGATCAGGAAAAGTCTCCTTTGCCCATCCATCTTCTGGGATCAGAGCCAGGACAGAGAATGTCATTGAAGTTTGGTATACTTAGGTTCACTGAAAGCAAATTTTTCTCCTCAGAGACAGAATCCTTTGGGACATACCATGCCCTTATTTTTAAAACACACTTTACTGTGATGTGTAAATTTTTTAGTTAGGAACTCTTCCAGATAGCCATGGGGGTGGGACCCCCTATTCCAGTCAGGATGATCCATCCTTTCTTCTACAGAAACTTTGCACCATGAAGGCACCATTTGGACTGTTCTCTTCCAAACTTGTGCTCACATCCTAGAGTTTAACTGCTCTAAAACACAGAGGCACTGGGGCCATCTTGATGAATCCAGTACTAGGCAGTAACTCAAAGAAAGTCTCCCACAGTTCAGGGTTGGTACCTGCAATTTGCTCTCATTTCATGATCAGATACTTTCAAAGCTTGCACCTCACACAGGTCGCACCACAGGAGAAGGCCTTTGCCACGACTCAATGCTCGGCTACTCTGTGACTGAACTAGGGACTGAAACATGTCCAGGCAGAGTGGGTACCTCTTCTGAGGCTCTTCTCAGTTAGGCTGACTCAAAGCTCTGAGGGAGCAACTGATACTACAAATGATTACCACAGATGGACTGCACTCACTTATAAAGAAATTGCTACTAGAAATAAATCACACGCCACTGTGTACAGAGTGCAGCATGCAGCAATCAACTTAACCTACACAGGAGGCACAATAATGCTTTTAGTGCTTTGCTTGTAATAGCTTCATCAGGGCCAGGTCTGTGGAGCTGCCTGCCTTAAGTACCCAGAAAGTGTTCATTGCAATTTAGTTGCCACATACACCGGCCAAGTATAAGTGTAAGCACAACACATTACAGTTGGATTAAAAATACAAACACTGGCATTAGATTTGTGAAAGGCCATCAAGCAACAATAACATTCCTCAGTCGATGAGGAATAAGACTGCTGTAACTGAAGATTTTATGTCTCATTCCTCTGTTCCTCTGTCAATCTGGCTTGCTTTATGGAGACCAGGCTGGGTGATGATGGTCCTGTTTTGGAGGCAGTTGTACTAGCCAGATTCTCTGTAGTGCACTCCCAAGGAAGGACCGGGGAGCGTCTGTCTGTGTTAGATCTCAGCTATACCTGGCTGTACACTCAGTGGGGATGCCTCATTGTTTGAATGCATTGGAGACCAGGTGCATGCTACAGGATCCTGCATGTATACTAGCTCAGGGCACCATGGGGAATTCCTACAGGTGTTGGTAAACTTCATCACTGACAGGGTGTTAGAGTTGCTGAGATAGTTGACTCTGGTTATTTCAATGCCTGAATCAGTGATTAACTCTCTGACTTTGGGCAAGATTTCCTCCAGGGTATAAAACTCTGGGCTTAGAACAAGCTGTTGCTTTTGTGACTCATCAACATGGGCTAATCTTGGACTTGGTATTTGTCATACTTGTACCACTGATTCTGATCCATGTATCATTTTTTTTTTGTATTACATATAATTTATGTAAGGGAAGGGCAGTCAGAAGACCCACAGTCTTGCTGAACTGACACATCCAAAAAAAAAAGGGATAAGTTCAAAGAACAGGACATAGCTAAATCTGCAGCTATTTAAAATGCTATTCCTTTGTTAAATTTTCTTTGAAGGCAAGAACCAAAGTATCAACTTTATAATGGCCTCAGGGAGATCCTTAGACTTGCAATAGTTGCCAGGAAGAACCGTGTTGGGAGGGGTGTCTCAGGGAGCCCTTGAATTACAACAGAAAGACCTTTGATGTGTAGATAACAAGGATCCAGATGAATTTGGAAGGTCCAATACACATTCCCAGGATGCTTTGGAAGGATATCACAGAAACTGTTTATACGTGTGTGTGTGTGTGTGTGTGTGTGTGTGTGTGTGTGTGTGTGTGTGTGGGTGGCAGAACAAAAAACAGTTCTGATCAGTTAACCTGAGGAGAGGAAATTGAGCGTGTCACTTATCATTTTTTTAAATCTTGTTGGGACATCCTGTGCTGTGAAATACAACTCTTAATACTCCAAGGCGGAGTTTAATGACCTCAGAGAAGAGGCCAGCTCAGGACTGCTTTTATCCAACTAAGCAAGCCTTGGAGAGTCACATTTTATTCTATTTCAGACTGAGAGAAGAAGGACAATATCAGCACCGTAGGAGATAAGTATTATGTGGATAAGAGAGCTTAGTTTGTACTTTAAAAACCTGTTTTGTTTTTAAGATTGTATGTGTTTGGGATATTTGTTGTGTATTTATTGTTCTGTTTTGATATTTTAAAGTAAAGATATATTTTACAATGGAAACTGCCTGGAGTGCCTTGACATTTCTTTGTATTTAAGTGGAACTTTTAAAGGTTACAGTTAACACTGTGTATGGGCTTATTGATATACCAAACTGGGAAATGGATAGAGTTCTCTGAAGTCTTGCATAGAGTTCTAAGGGTTCATTTGGAAAGACCTGGTTGGGTGCCCATAGGTAAAGATATCTGGCCTCCAAAGATTATCTGAGCCTGATAATTGGGTACACTAACAAGAGGTTATCAGTTTGAATCTCTCCAGAACTTGAGACTAAGGTGACTTGAACCCACAGAACAGACAGAGAGAGGGTTACCTTGTTCTGTTCACTGTCCACAAATCATACACTCAGAGGCTGGCACTTTGGGAGTAGAGGGCTGACCAGCTGAGCGAGTTTGTGATAGATTGGTTGGCAGCGGTACCATAAAAAGTTTGGTGGTATAAGCTTTATTGTTCAGTGTGTCAGCTTGAGACCGTTTAGCTCACTTAAAAAAAAAATAAAGGCAGTGTTTCATTTCCAAAGGAAACAGAACTATATCCCTTGACTTACGGTTAAGTTCCCACCCATTTTATTTTTTTTTTCTGAAGTGCCAGTCAGAATAGTATTAGTACTGAGGGAAGAAGAAAATGGCTTCTGACTACAGCAGGCACACTGTAGATTTCTAAAGCAGTTGTGAGGGGGACAGGGAGTCCCGTTTGGGGTGAAAGCCAGTATGCAGAACCTCATAGAGGCCCTGATGGTATCAGATACCAGAGCAGTGAGTCACAGACCGTGACTGAAAGGGACCAAACCTCAAGTCTGGAAGTGCTGAGCGGCCAGTGAGGTCCCGAGCCAATGAGTGGACAACAGGGCCACTGTCAGTGAAGAGCCACAGCAGCAGGGACAAGTCACCAGTATCCTGAATCCAGCAGTTCTCAGGTTGCAGCTTGAGTTGCAGGGATGGAGCTGAGTCCCAGGAGAGGAGAGAAAGGGAACGGTGAGAGGCAGACCATGAGGAGCGTGAGTATCAGAGAGCTGCAGAGGAGAAGAGAGAGAGTGAGAACACAGAGAGGCAGAGGAGAGGAGAGGAGAGAGGAGCTCCAGTGGCACCATGAACTGGAGAAGCTATGACTACAACCAACGGCACCAGGGCAGGTAAGTGGCTTGGGTTTAACTGGGACTGCAGGACTGGGTTACAAACTGAACTCCAAATTAATAGCCGAGTTTAAGGAAGGGAGGATATGGATGCTTTTTAAATTCTTTTGAAAAGTTTGCATTCAGGCTAAAATTTCTAGAGAGTCCTGGAGCTTCCAGTTATCCCTGCTACTTACCGGAAAAGCTCGGGATGCTGGGTCAAATGAACAATGAAGACAGTGACGATTACAGCAAGTTAAAAGCTGCACTGTTAAAAGTTTAAATTAACTGCTGAATCATACAGAGCTAAATTCTGAACTTCAGGAGATGCCTGATATGAGCTATGAGGAGCTAGACGAAACAACGCAGTTTTAAAGCGGTAGTGGGAAGGAATTGAGGCAACCTCTGTTGATAAAATTGAAAATGTGATTTTGTTAGAACACTTTTATTGGGCATGCCCAGCAGAGTTAAAAGCCTGGCTGGAGGACCGAGATCCAAAAACAGTGCAAGAGGCTGCTGAACTCGCAGACCACTATGCGAAGAGTAGACCTGCTCTGAGAGTGAATGGGGTGAGTGTGGCAGCACAGAAAAGGAAAAGCACACCTTCAGGGAAGCTAAAACCCTCACTGCCTCCACTGAAACCAGTTAGCCCCAGGTTTCAAAGAAAATATTTCACTGAAGTAAGAAATGTTTGTTAGTTATGTAAAGAAACTGGGCACATTGCCAGACAGTGTCCAAGAAGGGCAAGCAATAATACGCTAAGTAGTACCAGAAAGGAAGTGGGTTGTTTGTGTGTCCCTGGAAGCATGCCAGTGAACATGAGGGAACACAAGCATCCAGTCATGGTAAATGGTGTACAGACACAGGGTTAAGGACACAGGGGCATCCCTGACATTGATAAAGGGGGATCTGGTACAGCCTGGTCAGCTTATACCCAATAAATATGTAACTGTACAAGGGTTTACTGGTGAAGAGAAAACATTGCCACTCACTAGTGTTCTCCTTGACTGGGGTGAAACAGGGGGAACTGTGCAACAGGTGGCTGTAGCCAACGCATTAGCAATAGATGTGATCCTGGGTAACAATCTTCAGCAGGGGGTGGTATATGCAGTTACCCATAGCCAAGCGGCCAGGGAAAATTGTAGTTCCCTCAGCTCTCCAGAAGCCATTGAGGAAGATACTGAGAGGCTGGTTCCAAAGCCTGTGTCTCCAGAGGGGGAGACTGATAAAAAGAGGGTAGAAATTTCCCCAGTAGCAAGTAACCACATATCTACAGAGGGTTACTCCAAAGAGGGAAGGGTGACCTCTTGTCAGGGGGTTGGGATTGACAGTGATCTGAGGGCCCTGTCGCTAGTGCTAGGGACCCTAGTTTAGTGATGGAAGGGGACCTGTCCCATGCCTTGGGAAGGTGTGAGGGGTTTGCAGCTGCTCAGAGGAGTCACCCTAGTTTAGAGAAGCTGAGGGCTTGAACAGACTTGGATGGTGCACAGGGAGGTGACAGCAGACATAAGGTTTATTGGGAAGATGGACTTATGTATACCCAGGCAGTACAGGCTGAGGAAGGGATGCTAGGCAGGCAGCTTGTCATTCCCAGGGATAACGTGAGCAGTTGTTCAAGGTTGCCCATGATATTCCCTTTGTCTGGTCATCTGAGAATTGCGCATGGTGCAGCGGTTGGCCCAGAATTTCTACTGGCCTAACTTCACCCAGCAGGTGAAGGAGTATTGCAGATCTTGTCACCAGTGTCAAGAAATAGGGAAGGCAGGCAAGAAAACCCAAACTGCCCTGATTACATTGCCGGTAGTGGAGGAGCCATTCCAGAGGGTGGGAATGGATATTGTGGGGCCTTTAAATACCCCCAGCTCCTCAGGGAAAAGATCCATCCTGACTGTGGTGGATTATGCCACCCGGTACCCCGAGGTAGTTGCCCTATCGTCACTGAGGACAGACAAAGTGGCAGATGACTTACTTGGGATTTTCTCCCGTGTTGGGTTTCCGCAGGATGTAATTACTGATCAAGGGGTTCCTTCATGTCAGACCTAATGAAATGTTTATGGAAGAAGTGTGAGGTGGTGCAGAGATGCACGACACTGTATCACCCACAAGCCAATGGGCTTGTGGAATGCTTCAATGGTACCTTAAAGTCAATGCTCCAGGTGTTTGCTGAACAGCATGGGAGGGACAGGGAGAAATACCTCCCCCACCTGTTGTTTGCATAGAGGGAGGTGCCCCAAGAGTCAACAGGATTTTTCCCCTTCGAACTCTTGTATGTTCGCCGGATATGTTGGCCCCTAGACTTGATCCAGAAGGACTGGGAAGGCAAGCACACCTCCTATTGTGGATTATGTCCTATGATTTAGGGAAAGGCTGAAGGAGCTTATTGGGACAGCCCAGAGCAACCTGGCAGCTGCCCAACAGAAACAAAAAGTATGGTACGACCGCAGAGCCAGAGCTCACTCATACATGGTGGGTCAGAGAGTCATGGTCCTTATTCTGGTCTGAAAAGACAAGCTGCAAGCTGAGTAGGCAGGACCGTACAAAGTGGTTAGGAAGGTAAATGATGTGAACTACATTGTGGAGTTACCTGACCGTAGATAGACAGAAAGGATGTACTATGTCAACATGATGAAGCAATATTCAAATAGGGATGACATGGTGTTCACAGTGTGTAGTCATGGGGAAGGGACGGATCGAAGGAGACCTCTGGACTTTCCTGAAGAGAGTAAGTGCAAGTCCTCTGTGGCGGCAGTAAAATTGTCTCCCCAGCTGACCCCGGGCCAGATCCAGAAATTAAGGGAGGTTTTAGCAGACTTTGCCCCCTTGTTTAGTGAAAAGCCTGGACTAACCCCCTTAACAACACATGATGTGGAGACAGGGACACAGACGCCCATACGGCAGACAGCATATCAGGTGTCAGAGGCTGTCCAAAAGGACATTAGGAGGAAAGTGGAGGAGATGCTGGATTTAGGGGTAATCCAGAGATCCCACAGTCCCTGGGCCTCACCTGTAGTCCTTGTACTCAAGCCAGAGGCTCAACTCATTTCTGTGTAGACTATCGTGGACTAAATGCAGTCACAAATGCAGACACCCACATGATGCCCCAGATGGATGAATTCCTGGACAAGTTTGGGGAGTGACCTACCTTATGACCATTGATCTGATGAAGGGGTATTATCAGGTAGAGTTAACTGCCAGAGCTAGGGAGAGGTTGGCCTTCATCACTCCGATAGGCTTATTTGAGTTCAAAGTAATGCCTTTCGGAATGAAGAATGCCCCGGCCACTTTCCAAAGGTTGGTGAACCAGGTGTTAAATGGTGCTGAGGAGTACGCTGTGGCATACCTGGATGACATTGCCATCTTCAGTGCCAGCTGGGAGGAACACATGTCCAACCTTAAGGAAGTGCTGGGCAGGACACAGACGGCCGAGCTCACTGTCAAAGCTGAGAAGTGCCAGGTGGCCATGGGAGAAGTGGCATATCTCGGGCATCTGGTAGGCCAAGAACAGCTCCGTCATAGCTAAATAAAGGTAGAGGTGTTCCAGGTGTGGCCCAGACCAGAAACCCAGAAGCAGGTCAGGAGCTTTCTAGGGACAGCAGGGTACTAAATAAAGTTTGTACCTAATTACAGTGCCCTGGCTGCTCCCCTTTCTGACCTGACAAAGAAAAAAATGCCAAGGAAAATCACCTGGGGCCCAGCCTGTGAGGAAGCCTTTACCAAACTGAAGAAGGTACTGTGCAGTGCTCCTGTGTTGACAAGTCCGGACTATAGCAACACTTTTATAGTTCAGACGGATGCCTCAGACATGGGTATTAGGGCAGTACTAAGTCAGACATCCAGCGAAGGAGGGACCACCCATTGACTACCTAAGTAAAAAACTACTTCCCAGGGAGCAAGTGTACTCCACTGTGGAAAAGGAGTGTCTTGCCATAGTGGGGGTGCCAAATAAGTTGGAGCCATACTTGCATGGGCAGCCTTTTGTTGTGTAGACTGACCACAACCACTTGGTTTGGCTGATGCAGATGGGGAAAAACAATGGCAGATGGCTCAGATGGAGCCTTGCTTTACAAGGGTAGGATTTGAAAATCATACAAGGGCCGGAGCCAAGAATCAGAACTCAGATGGTTTGTCCCGTGTGTATGAGGAATGAATTGATTTGGGAAGTTAATCCCATGTAGGGGATAGATCCCCCAAATTCAGTCTAGGTGGGGAGGAATTGTCACACTTGGGCCACTGATTCTGATCCATGTATCAATTTTTTTTGTATTACATATAATTTATGTAAGGGAAGGGCAATCAGAAGACCCACAGTCTTGCTGAACTGACACATCCAAAAAAAACCCCAGGGTTAAGTTCAAAGAATAGGGCATAGCTAAATCTGCAGCTATTTAAAATGTAATTTCTTTGTTAAATTTTCTTTGAAGGCAGGAACCAAAGTATCCACTTTATAATGCCCTCAGGGAGATCCTTAGACTTGCAATAGTTGCCAGGAAGAACCTGTATTGGGAGGGGTGTTGCAGGGAGCCCTTGAATTACATCAGAAAGACCTTTGATGTGTAGATAACTAGGATCCAGACAAATTTGGAAGGTCCAATACACATTCCCAGGATGCTTTGGAAGAACATCACAGAAACTGTTTATGTGTGTATGTGTGAGTGGCAGAACAAAAACCAGTTCTGACCAGTTAACCTGAGGAGAGGAAATTGAGTATGTCACTTATCTTTTTTTTTTTAAATCTTGTTGGGACATCCTGTGCTGTAAAATATAACTTTTAATACTCCAAGGCGGAGTTTAATGACTTCAGAGAGAAGGCTGGCTCAGGACTGCTTTTATCCTATTGAGCAAGCCTTAGAGAGTCACATTTTATTGTATTTCTGACTGGGAGAAGAAGGACAACATCAGCACTGTAGGAGATAAGTATTATGTGGATAAGAGAGCTTAGTTTGTACTTTAAAAACCTGTTTTGTTTTTAAGATTGTATGTGTTTGGGATATTTGTTCTGTATTTATTGTTCTGTTTTGATATTTTAGAGTAAAGATATGTTTTACTATGGAACCTGCCTGGAGTGTCTTGACATTTCTTTTATTTAAGTGGAGCTTTTAAAGGTTACAGTTAACACTGTGTATGGAGGCTTATTGATATACCAAACTGGAAACGGATAGAGTTCTCTAAAGTCTTGCATAGAGTTCTAAGGGTTCATTTGAAAGACCAGGTTGGGTGCCCCGTAGGTAAAGATATCTGGCCCCCAAAAGACAGAATTATCTGAACCTGATAATTGGGTATGCTAACAAGAGGTTATCAGTTTGAATCTCTCCAGAACTTGAGACTAAGGTGACTTGAACCCACAAAACAGACAAGAGGGTTACCTTGTTCTGTTCACTGTCCACAAATCATATGCTCAGAGGTTGGCACTTTGGGAGTAGAGGGCTGACTGGCTGAGCAAGTTTGTGACAGTATTTTCTCTAGTGCTTTAAGTGGAAGGCCTCAATATTGATCTGATCAGTTAGTCAGATCATTATGCTATCAGGTTCACTTTCAGGGGCCACCCTTGTAGTCTACCCCTTCTGAAAGTGGTACAGTATCACCCTTTGCAAGGACTTTGGCCAGAAAGAGACTTGGCGGTGCTGGACATGTCATGCACTGACAGACTGAATGAAATTGTGATGGCCTTTGCTCTATGGGGTCTATGAATTTTAAAGAGACTGACCTTTGAACATGATAATGAAGTTCTCATTAGTGACTGGAAGACATGTAGGAGGCTTGATGAAATGTATCCAACATATTTTAAAACATTCAACTACGGTATAGGAAGAGATAGCAAAAGAGCCTGAAAATAAAAAGAAAGAATTTGGGAAGATTGAGGGCCACAGTGATTATAAAAATGCATGTGATAAATTAAAGGTAGCCATCAAGAAATAGGACAAGAGGGTGGAAGCTGCAAAAATGTCGAAGTTTATTCATGATACTAATGATTATGAGAATCAAAGAGTGTTCAACTGGAACAAAAATACCAATAGTCAAAAATCAATTTTGAAACAAAGGGAAGATGTTGATTTATATTACTCATTGGCACTAGTGACACTGAAGGGCAGAGTTCTCAGTCACATCTTTTATAGAGAATGGCCCAAAATTCAACAGACTTCCACTACAACAGCCCAGACAGGAACCCAGAAGAAGCCTAAGACTAAAACAGGTCACTTTTGAAAATGACAAGGAAAGTCAGGAGGGGCAAGAAGATGAAGGAGGTGCAGGGCCCAACCACAGAGGGGAAAAACACGGGGGCAGGAACAGATACTGGCAAACGAGACATTGTTGAATGTGATAAACTTATCACAGCACTGATTAACAAAAATTGGCAAGAAGGTTCTAAAAAAGGTACTGTCGTTTGTTCCCGTAAATGCCATCGTGTTTAGTTCTGTGATAGACCTGCATAAAATGCACCAACAGTTAAGTCTGAGGTCCTTCTTTACAAAGCAGAACAGCTTGATAAGCAAAAAAAGTTTACATGATGTCACACAAGATTCAATGGGTGATAGGCACACAAAGGTAGTGCAATGAGATAAAACTGGTTATATACACTTTGTCCAATGTGCAAGTCCCTTATGGACCTACATGGAAGACCCATTATTAGTGGAATCTTGTCAGTTACTGAACCACTTGTGAAATATGTGGACTCATCTTTGGCACTATTTGTCTCTCTTGGATTACATAGAAACTCCTGAAAATGCCATCTTGTAACTCTGAATGCAGAATTATTGCAGAAAACTATGACAACACTCACTCTTGCCTGCTTCTATGCTTGTGAAGCTGCTGACTCACTCACTCTCACTTAATGTTGAATCCCCAACATTCTCACACCACAGTAATGAAATACAATTCAGAACACAAGGATTCCTTCTTTTATGATGAAAACATTTTCACATTCAAGTCTGCGCAACTTTATTTTACTGGAATGAAGCCTGCTCGGTCATGCTTCAGTATGACCAGAAAGTGAAAGTAGTTGAAATGCTAAATGAATCTGGGTAACTGAGACACTGTTAAAATCGCAGGATCAACCAGATAAATATTTTTTACCACTATTACACCAGCAGAATCATGGCAGGATCAACCAGATCATTTTATTTTGTGGTCACAGGGACTAAAGGGACTACAATTTGACCCCCCAATGCTACAGTACCAGCCGCAGTGATGTTAAAATGTCTCGATACATTTTTCTTTTTTATTACACTATTAAAGCAGTAGAATCATGCCAGGATCAACCAGATAATTTTATTTCTGACACACAGGGACTCATTTTATGACCCCCCTCCAATATCTATGGCCATTTTAAAGATTGATAACCCACTACAGGCATGTGGTCACATTCTGAATTTATGCATGCCTTGATGGTTAGGTGCACTCAGCCTGTGGCATCATGTGTTACAACGCACCACCATGAGTATATCAGAGTGTGACTGCACACCCAGTAGTGGGTTATCTTATATATATATGTCTTTAGAAATTGGGTAAATCAAAACTCACACCTTGATTGGTTGAAACAGCCTGGCATCTGGGCTGTTATTTCTTACTAACGCCCAGTGAAAAACAAGTACTAATTCAGGGTGCCCCATTACTTACACTATTCTTAGGCACCCTGAATTGCCAAACTTGCCATTCACCTTGTTTTTTGTGTCGCTTATCGAGATTCTCTTCACAACTGCTCAATACCCGTAACAAATCCTCGCGTACAGCTTTGTGAACTCGGCCCTCACTTGTACTCACAACTTCACAGTAACTCACATTCTTCATAGCCAAAGATGTGAAAAACTCATTTGTTTTTTCAAAGTTACATTTTTTTCTTTGGTACAGGCTCACCTGACTTCGTTCGGTATGCAGCTCTCTAGCCCCGACATTTCACCAGTGTCTGCCCGCTCATGCTAAATCCACCAACTGAATTGCAGTAAAAAAACAAACCCCACTTTTTTCTCTGGTCAGACAGAATTTTTCCCACGTCTTCAACTGGGGGGGGGGAGTAGAGGCACGAGCGGGCGAGCACCGAGGTTACCATGACAAGCACTTTAAAAGCTTAAACTTCGGAGGCTGCACAAGAACAACAGTCCCCACAGTAACAACACAAACCCTCATGTAAATACAAATGGAGGAACTATTTTATTATACATTAAATGAAATGTAAGAATTTAAACTTCTAAACATAACATTATTATTTTTTTAAACCATTAAATACAGTGGTCCATTTTCTAATGTAATAATACTCTCAAGGGTGGGCATTATGTGATATAGCGGACCTTCCAGGGGTTATAAGGCCCCGCCTGCAGTGTCGGCCTCATTACACCCATGGGCAGTCTGTTATATCCTAATAACGCCACTCTGTCGGGTATTATTACTATATATATATATATATATTTATATATATATATATATATATATACACACACACACACACACTATGGTGGGATGCTGTATACATGGAATTCCATGCCTGGAATATGCTTGTTCTGCTGCAGTAGTGATATCATTATGTTGTTCTGCTGTAGTAGTGATGTCACTACTGCAGCAGAACAACTTGGAATGCTGCCCATAGTTGCTTTTCTCTATCCAGTTAAGCTGGAAGTTTGTATTTTTTAACTTAAACTTGCAGAAACATCTGCAGCACACTGTGTCAGTTAAAAAAAAAAAAGAAAATGTTAAAATTTCAATTTTCCATTGTCTTCATTAGCTGGCTTTGTGTGATTTTCTGTCTGGTGACTGCCCATACACTATAAAAGATTGTGTATGAGCAGTCATACACAAACAAGGATATTATTGTATTGCGAGGTTTCCTTGGTAACAGAGCACCTCTCAAGCTGTGCTTGCGGTCATCTGTTACAAAGGAAACCTCTTGATTCAAGAATATCCTTGTTGTGTGACTGCTCTTAACAGTCCTCGATATCGTCACTGAAGTGTGATAATGATGGTGACATCAGAACTGTAATGATAAATGTCATTTATCCATACTGTGATGATGTCACCACTCTCACTACAACCTGCATTTTAAATGAATCTGCTTCAGTTTCTCTGTCTCACTGAAGCCTGCAAGTTACTCAGTTAGTATTGCAAAGTAGACTCACTTGTATGATGTAATCTTTCTAAGACTCCCACCCATTAATGTGCTGATATCAGCTTCACTACAGCCTACATTCTAAATGAAACTGTTTCAGTTTCTCTTTCGCACTGAAGCCTGCAAAGTACTCAATTACAATTGCAAATGAATCTCAGATGTGTGCTGTAGTGATTCTGAGACTCCAGACCATTAATGTGCTAATATCAGCTTCACTACAGCCTACATTCTAAATCACACTATTTCAGGTGTTCTTTTTCACTGAGGCCTGCAAGTTAATCAGTTACCATTGCAAAGGAAACTCACCTGTGTGCCATGGTGTTTCTAACACTCCCAGCCCATTCAGAAAAACTCACACACACACTCACACCACACACAGAAAGAGCAGAAAGCACACAGAAAAAGGACACAAAAAAATTTCGAAAGCTCCCAGCCCTATTGTATAAATTGCACACATAATGTGCGGATTGTGTGCTATGGAAAATAGTCTCACTCCTGCAGAGTGAGCTCTGGATACCCTCACTCATGCATTCAGCATACTTGAGTATCTAGAGCTCATGCTGCAGGAGTGAGAATTATCTCCATATTACATTCCTGCACATCAGGTATCATATATATACATATATCTGAGGTGGAAGACTAGGTCTGCTGGCCAAGGCACCTAGCTTCAGCTGAGCTCTTTCTTTCTAGGTTGATTGAAAGGACAGAGCAAAGAACCTTACCAGATCAAGGGAAAGGATTAAGTCTTATTTTGGCTACACATTGTTACTGTTCGCTGCTAACATTTTATTGCTTTATTTTTCTCTGATTCAAATTGTTGTTGCTGTGAATACCTTCTGCTACATTATTACAAGGTGTGCCTACAGGTGTGTGCTAACAGATTACTGCTGTAATCTGATTCAAATTGTCTTTTGCAATGTATTATCTTCTCTTACTGCTTTATTTGTCTCTGTAGCAAAGAGTTTCTTACAGGCAGATCTTCTTAGAAATTATTACAGGTGGGGCTTTACAGTTTTTTCAGTTTTATCTATCATTAGGATACGCTTTCAGGGTTACTTCATTTGTTTCTGACTGATTGTTTCTGCTCTTACCTCCTTGTTTCTTTCGTGTGTGGATCTTCTTTTTCGGCAGGGGAAGAGCCCAGCCACCCACCCCCATCCCCAACCACCCCGAACTACACTCCTTTTATAGGGTAGTACAGTTATGACAATTTCTGCGGTAAAGCAGGGAGGGGTGGATCAGTGCAATATCCACACGGTGACCTCATTTACAGGGGCACTAGTAATTTAACTTGTTATAACAAGCTATACAAAAACAAATAGTCATACTTTTGCTTTCATTTTCTTCCTTCTAATTACTCTGACCAGGTTATAAACTCAGCAACTTATCTGGAATGGATATCATTAACTGCAGGTACTGTGGAACACTTTTCAGAAGGGCAGGTTTACAGGATTTAGGACACTGTCCTACATGCTGAGCCATTGGAGATCTTATGGCTTTGCTCCAGGCATCATGGACAGAGATTGCATGCCTCAAATTTCATATTCTAGAGGAAATATATTATAAGAACCACCCGTCATTTCCCCAACATCCAACAGAAGCACCTCAACCGCAGAGGGTAGTTGGTTCAGGAGGTTGGCAGGTGGTTAGGAGGTGCAAATCAAGTGCCCCATCACTCAGTGATCTCCAACATATTACCTCTGCAAGCCATATAAAAACTACAAAGAGGTATCTGCCCCATCTCCAAAATCAAATAAAGGGGCAGAGGACACTGCAGAGCATGACACTGCAGCACAGGAGCTAGCACAACAAAACTTACCCAAAACAGGAACCAAAACAAAAAAAGCAAAAAGGAAATCCAAAAAACTTCTGATCATAGGAGACTCCATGATTCGGGGAGTTGATACCTATCTCCAGCCAAGGGTAATGGTCAGATGTCTCCCATGTACATCATCGTGGAGAGACACTGACCATATTGCTAAAATTGTTCAGGAAGCCGGAGAAAACATTGATGTCCTGGTACACATGGGACTAATGATCTTGCCAGCTGGTCAGTTGTGGAGACCAAGAAACACCTGACCAGGCTGGGTGACAAACTATCATCTATTTCATCCAGCATCTCCTTTTCTGAGATCCTACCAGTCTGGGAGAGGGACCAGATGGACGGAAGGTCAGAGAATGAGATAGGGGAGCTAAATATGTGGCTCAATGGCTGGTGCCAGGAAAAAGGACACACATTTGTAGGAAACTGGCAAAAGTTTTGGGAGCAAAAGTTCTTTAAATTTGATGGACTGAATCTGACTAAGAAGGGAGTCAGTGCATTGGGGCAGAAGTTTGACATCTTTGCAGAATATTTAAACTAGCAAATGGGGAGAGTGGTGCAGCACCCCATACGTTGAATGGGAAGAACACCCTTCCCCTCTTTACTAGTGGTCAGACAGGAGTTCAGCATGTTTACAGTTCATTTGCAACACCAGGTAAGGAAAAAGGTCTAGCTCCCCATACAACGCACTGGGGAAATGCCAGACCTCACCCAGCAACTAATACACTGAAATCTGGCCAATGGAAAATCATGTACACAAATGCTTGCAGTCTGGGAAGCAAGATCCCAGACCTGCAGGCAATAATGACAGAGGCTAAACTGGACATAGTAGCAATTAGCGAGTTGTGGTTTACCAGTATCCACACTTGGGAGACTTCAGTACCTGGCTATATACTGTTCACAAGAGACTGAGGTGCAGAGTGGGGTGGAGTAGACCTGTATTTCAATAAAAATATCAAAGCCATAGAAATTCAGAATACACATAGGAGCCAGAAGAACTATGGGTCACCCTGGAAACAGGAAATAAGACAGCCATAAGAACTGGGGTTGTCTACAGGCCCCAGACCAGGTAGAGGACATAGACACATTTCTGGTAGAAGATATCAAAACAAAACAGCTAAAGGGAGGTTCTGATAATGGGAGATGTCAAAATGCCAGATACAGATTTGTCAATACCAGAAGGAACATCTGCCAGAACTAGACACATGGTAGATTCCCTCCAGGGGGAAGGCAAACAACTGGTACAACAACCCACAAGAGACAGGGCTATCCTAGGTCTAGTACTGATTTACAGGAAAAGGATCACAGATCTCCAGGTAGAAGGTCACCTGGTGGTCAGTGACCATCACATGGTATGGTTCAATTTGGTCACTACACTAAATCATCCCATTCCAAGGCAAAAATATGGGACTTTGGAGGAGTTGACTTTGATAAGATGGCCAACAGAGTTAAGCTAGCCAAGGTAAAATAAATATGGTTGAGGGGTACAGGCAAAGTGGGCAAGCATTAAGGATGCAATACTTGAAACAATATCCCATTGTGTTAGAGAGAAAAGGAAGTGCTAAAGAAGGAAACCACTTTGGTTCTCAAAACAATAGCAGGAAAGGTCAGCTCCTAAAGGCTGGAATCAGGAAATATAAAGAAACACAGTGGGATGAAGACAGGAAGTCATAACAAACTTCCCTAAGGGAAGCAAGGAAGGAAGGCAGTAAAGCAGGCAAAGGCCCAAACCAAGGAAACACTAGCACAAACAGTAAAAGAAGGCGACAAGACTTTCTGTAGATACATTAGTGAAAGGAGAAAGTCCAGAGGGGGTATTGCTAAGATCAAAGGAGATAAGGTGGCATGTGAGGAGGAGGACCATGTAAAAGCATCTATCCTAAATAGATACTTCTGCTCAGCATTTACTGAAGAGAAGGTAGGGCAGGGCCCACAGCTCAGCACCATGGACACAGGGGTAGGGAGGTAAGCACTAGTCCCTTCACAAAAGAAAGGGTCCTACAAGAGCTCAATAAACTCAGTGTGGACAAGGCAATGGGACCTGATGGCATACATCTCAGGGTACTAAAGGAGCTAGAGGTGGAATTAGCAGAGCCATTATCAGAACTGATTAGTGAGTCTCTGAGCCCAAGAGAGGTCCCAGAAGACTGGAGAAGGGCTCATGTGATCCCACTGCACAAGAGTGGTAGCAGGGAGAAGGCAGAGAACTAAGACCAGTCAGTCTTACCTCAGTAGTGGGCAAGATTATGGAGGCATTCCTCAAGGAAAGGATAGTGCAACACCTAGAACCATTGGAGCTAAGGATCCAAGACAGCATGGGTTTACAAAGGAAGGTCCTGTCAAACTAAACTCATAGATTTCTTTGACTGGGTAGCCAGAGTGGTGGATCAAAGGAGCAGTTGATGTCACTTATCTTGACTTCAGCCAATCTTTCAATACAGTTCTACATAGAAGATTGATTAATAAGCTGGGTAGGCTTGGGGTGGGTCAGAAGTTGGTCAAATGGGTGGCAAACTGGTTAATGGGCAGAAAACAGAGAGTGGTAGTAAATGGTATACAGTCAGAAGAGATATAAATCACAAGTGGGGTACCTCAGGGATCAGTCCTGGGGCCCGTCCTCTTCAATATCTTCATCAGTGACATTGCAGATGGACTGGAGGGTAAGGTTTGTTTGCAGATGACACCAAGATCTGCAACAGAGTAGAGGATCCAGATGGGGTGTGCAGAATGAGAAGAGATCTGGATAACCTAGCAAAATGGTCAGAAGAGTGGCAACAGGGTTTAATGCAAAGAAGTGCAAGATCATGCACATAGGGAAGAGAAATCCTGAATTCACCTATAGGCTTGGAGGGTTGTTGGCAGTCACAAGGAAGAAAGAGACTTGGGCATCATCATCACGATGACCTGAAATCATCCAAGCAGACCACTAAAGCAGTAGGTAAGGCTAGGGGATGTCAGAGTGTATTAGTAGGAGTATCACCAGTCGGAAGAGGGAGGTAATAATCCCTTTACAAGACAGTGGTTATGCTCTATCTGGAGTACTGCATGCAGTACTAGAGGCCACCTTCACAAGGACATTAACCAAATTGAGGCAGTCCAGAGAAGGGCAACCAAAATGGTGCAGGGACTGCATCAGAAAACATATGAGGACAGATTAACAGAGCTCAATATGTATACCCTAGAGCAAAGGAGGGGAAGAGAGAGGTGATATGATCAAAACATTCAAACACTTTAAAGGCATTAACAAGGTGAAAGAGTCTAACATGTTTTAATATAAGAAAAATAGGACAAGAGGACACAGCATGAGATTAGAGGGAGGCCAATTAAGGGGTAATGTGAGGAAGTTCTTTTTCACGGAAAGGGTGGTGGATGCATGGAATGGCCTACCTCAGGAAGTGGTGGATATGAATACAGTGCAGGGCTTCAAACAGGCATGGGATAGGCATAAGAAAGCAATACAGATGAGCATGAATAGATAGGCCCTTGACAGAGCAAAGGCCAATGTCACATTTATAAGGTAGAAAAATAAATTGGCAGACTGGATGGGCCTTGCGGTCCTTATCTGACATCAACTTCTATGCTTCTATGCATGTGTGTGTGTGTGTGTGTGTGCATATATATATATATACATATATATATATATATATATATATATATATATATATATATATATATATATATATATATATATATATATATATATATATATATATATATATATATATATATATATACACACACACACACACACACACATATATTCATTGCAAAAAGTTTAATTAATGATTACTGTACTAGTTAGGGTTAAAGCAACAAAAGTAGGAAATGTGGTGTCAGGGTTTCCAACCTAACAGCCGACACCCACGCTTGCAGGCAGCAACAGGCATGGGGTGTGCCTTGAGGTTGTCAGCCCTAATACTCACCCCATTCCTGTAAGTAAATAGGCTAAGATGGGTACAGTATATTGGAATGGGGTAAACCTTAGGGTTGACAGCTAAAGGCACACCCCACCACTGTTGCTGTCTGCAGCATAGGGGTGGTGTGTTAGGGTTGGAAACACTAACACCAAATCTCTCTACTTTTGTCATTTTACCCCTAACTAGTGAATTAATAAACTTTTTTCCAATGAATCTCCTTACTTTTTGAGCTTGTATAATCATATTTTTATTTGCTTGTGGCTCCACATGGCCGGGAAGACTCTGAGCTCCTATCAACCTATAATTTTTGAGATGATGTAATCATATCCTTATTTGCCTGTAGTGTGGAAAACTGCAACCAAAGTGTCACAATAGCCTTCTTATTACCCTACCTCATGAACTCAGTCCTGAAAATTTCCAGATCCCACCAAAACATGAGTCCGCACCACTGCAATGTTATTCTATATCACAAGTGTGAAAACACAGTTTGGCAAAAAATTCAAAAATGACAGTAGTCACATCCATGAGGTGGTGTAAAAATATGGCTAACTTGAAAATTTGTGGTCAGAATATTTAAAATTACAACAGTTATGAGCAAGCATAGCAAAATTTCAATGGATGCACTTAAGTTTGGCATTTTACATAGTTTAAATTTAAAACATACCTTTCTTAAGATCCTACCTCATGAACAAGGGTGGTGAAAATGTTCATATCCTGCCTGAAAGGTGATTTTACAAAGCAAACACAGAATCACCTTTCTGGTGGGATTTGTATAATTCCACTGACATTGTTCATGGGGTGGGCACCAAAAAGGTCATGTTCAAAATTTGGGAATAAAATATATAAAATGGCTAAGTTATGCATTAAAGTTGAAAACCTCATTGAAATACATTGAACCACACTTACCTTAGTGTCTCATATTACAGTCCACTTTAGAGCAGCAAAACATGTCTTGATCAGAAGTGGATCTTCATCTGGCACCTATTCCAGTGAGTGAGGGTGTGTGGGGTGTATTGGGGGTAGAAATGGATACAATTTACTATGCAAATTATTTCGCAAAGTTGGTGAAATTTGCAGAGTGTGAAGTGCCAGCTTTGCAATGTGTTTGTAAGGTGAAGTTGCCCATTTTATAGGCAAATTGATCTAAATTCACCCAACTTCACCTAACTTTTCTGCCTTTACAGGCTAAGTTGAAAATTTGGGAACTTCATGAAGTAATTTATGAAGGCAAATTTTGCAACTTTGCCAGAACTTTGCTGGCAAAGTAAAACTTCACAACATCTCTACTGGGGGCTGTGTGGTTGTGGGTCCTGAGTGGGAGGTGGGGGTGGGTGGGGCAGATCGGTGAGGGAAAATTTTATTTTCTACAGGTAAAACAAAATGGAAGAACCATTTTCTTTCTATGAGGTTGAGATAGGAATGCAGGGTGAGGGGTGTTACAAGACACCAAAGAACAGGAGAAAATGAATGGGGATGGCAATTGTAGGGTGTAGGGGTGCCAATAGACACCAGGGATAAAGAAAATCATTGTGGGAGTGGGATTGGATGGAGGGGGTACCATTAGACACCAGGGAAATATAAATAAGACATTTCCTAACTTAGTCTTAAACAAATTATTAACACTAGTCTTAAGTTGTTAAATGAGTTATATACATTTGACAGTTTGCAGCTATAGATCATAAGCCATTATAAAGCACAAAAAGAAGACATCTATAATTAAGTTAGACTGTGTTAAAGTCCATCAGACTTACAGTTCAGCAACTTAGTTGCAGAGGTGCCTATACAAATCCCAACAGTCACAATCCCGACATTAAAATGCCCGACACCTCAATACCATCATGGTTAACATCCTGTCAAATGAATGACCATCAGATGAATGGCCACCAGAGAGAATCCCAACAAAGAACATACTGCTCTGTTCCAGTCACCTGGTACCTGCAGACATCTAAAATTTGGAATCAAAATGTTTTATGATTCTGAGTGTTGCCACAACAAAAACCTCTTCACCTCATGAGTGTACCTCGTACCCCCTGAATGCACTACAACCTAGCCAAACTGTTAATAATCCAGTCTCTCTGTAATTCATTAGATGTTTGTTGAGGCAGTGTTTCCAACTGTTGAAACAAACACTTTCTTCACTTGCTTTACTTTGTCCTTTTGAGAATGGTTCCACAGATCTGCTGACACTGATAGCATTCAGAGTTACCTGATTGGCTGATTAAAACATTGAACACATAGGTGATGGGCCAGGCACAAATCGATGAAACAACACCTTATTGAAATAAAATAAAGCACTGCAGCATTTGTGTAACCCACTGTTGATAAAGAGACAACAAGGAAAAAATCTCTCACAACTCAAAGTGTTTCTGACATTTTGCAATTTGCATCATGGCACTGCCCTAATATTTGTTTTTCCTCCAGTTGAGTCAAACACTTCTGTCAAAAAGCTCTGCACCTGTCATTGCAGCTGTACCCAATTGCGTAATGGGGATTCTCTCTTAGCCTTTGCTTGCATGTATGCATAATGCGAGTGAGAGAGCTATTTTAGGGTAAAAATTTCCAAATCACCTGCATTATTTTATTTCAATAAGGTGTTGTTTTAAAGATCTGTCAAAGTATCATGCCTGTCATTTCTTAATGAGCCTGTCATTGTTTTAATCAGCCAATCAGGTAACTCTGAATGCTATCACTCATAGCAGGTCTGTGGAACTGCTCTCAAAAGGGCAAAATGAAGCAAGTGAAGCAAAACATGAGTTCTTATGGTGAGAAAGAGCAGAGTTTCCGGCATAAACCACAGTGTGTTTTTTTCAACAGTAGATCGCACAAATGCTGTAGTAGGGTACTGCAGAACTATAAAATACCCCAAACAGTCACTTTATTTCATTTCAATAAGATGTTTTTGCTGATCTCTGCCTACCCCATCAACTATGTTTCCAAAGTAGAAGCTGCATAAAGTTAGGATTTCATTGTCAGTATTAAGTCCTTGTCAGCATTTTAAGAGAAGGATTATGGTATCGGGCTCCCATCTGATGGGATTTTGGATGTCAGAATTCCATACCTAACCCATTGCAGAGATCTGTCAAGCATAATGAGTCCCAGACAGTGAGAAGAAAAGGAGGGAGGGACAGCTGAAACTATGAGCGGTGCCATAAGACACTCCATTTTGAGTGCAAATCCAGTGTTTTACCAAGGCCAGAAAAAACAATCTCAATTCTGAGCACACATGTTAACAACAGCATTGAATTATTAAGTCACAAGTGCCTTACTGTCCCTCATTGGCACCATTTGAGCCAAACTCTCAATCCATTCATCTGCTCAACCCACAAGGTACTTCCAAATCTCAACAACTTGCAAATGTTCTTTTACTAAATTATGCACACCAGAATCAGTCTTAATCTATTGAGCCAGGGCCCCAGCAACTTTGACTCACTGAAGAGGTACAGCTTCTCTACATATACCACTTTAAATATTACAGGATGTTGAAGACTGTGTTGCACTGCAAAGGAACGTAGAGCCACCCAAGTCCCATCAAATGCGTTGCACTGGTCTTGCATAGTAAAGCTCATTTCCAGATACAAGTATATTTTATTTCTCCTGAGTGCAACATTTGGAACTTGCCATTCATGCTGTCGCCAGCACTTGGTATCACTCATGTAGACCTGCAGTAATGATAAGAAAAGTTCTGGACAGAGCTTAAGTTTCATAGAAATACAAAATCACACATAAACCCGTAATGTAAAGCATGATGTGATGTATATGCAAATCACCATGACATTTTATGCTGGTTCAGCTTTTCCTTGACATGATCTGGTATGCTCAGAATACAGTCAGGCTGGTTTTAGGTAAAGATTCTCCCACAACTTTAGAGCCTGGGAATCTGGCAGGATCATTCCCATTTATCGCTTCTATTATAGTGACCAAAACATGTATCTTGCTTATCGGAACCCCCTTATCTGCATTCTGCACTAAACTGTTGGAGAAATGCCCTTGAAATGTTCTTTTTTTTAAATTATAAATCATTTTTCAGGACTCATGTTACGATAAAAGAATATTTTTTCCTATTATTAGTCATAAAAAAAATTATTTATAATCTTAAACGATAACATTTCAAGGGCATTTCTCCTACATTTAAGTGCAGAATCTAGCTGATGGGTCCCAATAAACAAGAGACTGTTGATCGCATGAACAGAATGTCATTTTGTGGCTTTTGAAATTTGAATTTGTAGGGGACAATGGAAAACAAGATGAGGGCAAATGAAAATGGATTTTCCTTTCACAAAAAGGTTTGGCCCATATGAAAAAAATCATTCTTTTTCATTTCACACAGCTATTTGAAGTGCTTACTGAGCATGCTCTGAACTAATTTTAAAAAATTGAAAATTAAATAACTTTGGAACAGATTAATATTTTTCACCAAGTAACCAAAGGCACATCTGTGTGTTAGCCCCTTTCTACCCTGAAAATTTCAGACCAAAATCCAAATCATCTGGGGGGTTGCAAAATTCAAAGTCTATTAAGGCAGAAAAGTGCCAGGTGGCCATGGCAGAGGTAACTTATTTCAGACATGTGGTAGGGCGAGGCCTACTCTACCAAAACCAAGAAAAAATAGAAGTGATTGCAGCATGGCCCACACCTGAAACTCAGAGACAAACCAGGAGCTTTCTGGGGACAGCAGGGCATTATAGGAAATTTGTATCTGACCACAGCTCCCTAGCAGCTCATTTATCTGGGTTGTTGACAAAGAAGAAGCATAGGAAGGTAAAATAGGATTCAGCCCATGAGCAGGTCTTTACACAGCTAAAATCCTCACTGTGTAGGGCCCCAGTGATTGCCAGCTCAGACTATAACAGGCAATTTGTACTGAAATAGATGTCTCAGATGTGGGAATAGTGGCAGTCCTCAGCCAAATATCCAATCAGGGAAGAAAGCACTCCATTGTATACTTAAGCAAAAAGCTGCTTCCCCACGAACAAGCCTATTCAACCATAGAAAAAGAATGTTTTGCCTTAGTTTGGGTAATAAAAAAATGGAACCATACATTTATGAAAGGCATTTCAAGGTCCAAATGAACCATAACCCTTTAGAATGGTTGGGCCAGATGGGGAAATCATGTGGGAAACTCCTAAGATGGAGTGTTGCCTTGCAAGGCTTATGCCATGGAGGTTACCTATGGGCCTGGGTCTAAGAATGGGAATGCAGATGGCCTGTCTCACATACTGGATCAATAACAGAACTGGGAGAAAGGCTGCCATCAATGGGGGTGCATTCCCACTGGTTCTGTTTCAGGAGGAGGGATGTTGCAAGATAGGCCTATACCACTTTATTAATGCTCCTATTTCATGTGTTTTGAGGTACTCCAGAGCTAAGACACTGTCCCTTTGAAAGGACAAGGAGAGTTAAAAAATTTAAGAAAAGACCTTGTAACATTTAAGGTCTTGCATTCATCTAATAATGAGCAGGTTAGGGTATATGTATTCTAAGGCTTTTATTCCTTACATCAAGGGGCAGTTAGCCATTCCACTGGGAAAAGCCATTTACAAAGCAAAAGACCCCAGTGGGAGGTCAGAGGTCAGCAGCAAACAGTCCCAATGGGAGGTCAGCCTACTACAGCAACAGGAAAAATCATACATGGGCATAAGACATGTTAGAGATTTTTTAACATGAAAACACAGTGACACTTGCAGGATGAGGTGAACTGTTGCACCTCAGTTCTCTGCATGGCCAGAAAATTTAAAACCATCAGAAAGGGAGGGCTGAATATGATCTCACAATTTGTATAACTGTTGAGTTTCTCTCTCAATCAGTGCACTTTTTGTGGAGGCTTCTTCTGAGAGAGAACTGGCATGTTCTTGGCACTCTCGAAGAGAAAAGAGCTTGCCATTATAAATGTTTTATTTCCTTTCAAAAGCATATGAAAATGGTTTGGCAGATCCCCGTGAAAGCCTGCTGTAGGTATGAAAAAGGATCTTTCATCCTGAAAACAGAACTTCTGATTTTAAGTCAGAAATATGAGAAACAAAGACTTATCATCAAGAAAACACCTGGCTTTTGTAAAAGGCTTTTTAGAGAACTGACTTTGATCACAAGCGTGCTACAATTTATTGCTTACTGAACTTTCATCAAGAAGAGAGAGAAATTCCTCTCAAAAGGACACTTGATATTTTCTGGACTCTAAGCACCAATTCAAGGTATAGTTTAGAAATAACAGTGTTTTCTGTATAACCATCCACTAGTTATTTTTGTATTGTCTGCATTTCAAATCTTCTAAGCTGTAGAATTTACTGTGTTGTTTTTTTTCCTTTAAGTAAACATTTTATTATTTTTATCAACTCTGTCTGAGGTCTGGTTGTGTGAGCTAACATTTTAAACTGAAGGGTTTTATAAGGAATGTATGCCTTGCTAAGATAATATTTGCTTGGCTATCCTACAAACCACTTAGGAAGAGGCTGCCAGCCGGAAAGGAGACTCTACATTTTACACCCTCCCACAGTGAAAGAAGGGTAACCCTACAACTGCTCATTAGTTCCATAAAAGAGGGACATCCCTACAAACAGGAAGTCCTGTCACACCCATGGGCTGGGCTTGTGAAAGATTTTTATCCTTTTCACATCCATCAGCTAAGACTAATCTCTTCTTATCCTTCTTTAGATGAGGGTGTCCAAACTGAATACAATACTCTGGTGTGGTCTAACCAGTGACCTGTACAGCTGCAACATCACCTCATTGCTGTAGCCTCTTAGTTTGCCATCCTACATTTCAAGGAGGCTTTTGAAATGCTGCTTATTATCCCACTATATCTCTTTGCTCCTTTGAGAGGTCTACTATGATCCACAAAATGAAAAATCACCACTCTTTAAGGGAACTCTCTATGTTGCCAACAGATGCATACAACAACAGCCAGTTAATGGTAACAGCAGCAACTTTATTCTGGACATTGGGTGTTTTTGAGTATGTTTTTAACTTTTGTGATTTTATGTGCTTATATTTACATTTCTGCACAAGCGTGTTTGCACTGTATGTTTGCACAACATTTAGCCTGAACTGTTGTCCAGAATATTATTTTGATATTGTGCTTGGTATGTTATGTTTGCTGTGTTCCCTTTAATACATTCATGAAACTGCTACTTAATTAAAATCAACTGCAGAGATATTTCATTGCACTGTATAAGAATGTTTCTTTTAAGAGCAGGTACCTTTAAAAAACATAGACAGACTACATGAAATGTTAGGTGACCACCTGACAAGTGACCCACTAGCACTTCCTGTTTTGCACACCTGGTGCCTGATATTCAAAATAGCACAAGAAGAGTGCAAAACTTTGTGCTGTGCCTGCTATTGCTCAGGAGTGTGAGGATGCTATATTCAGATGAACAGTGCAACACTGCTATTCAACTGAATATAGGGGCATGTCAGTGCAGTGCTAAGTCAAGTAGTACAGCCCCAACATGGATCTCAAGTATGCCACCAGAATGAATAGTGCTGGAGTGCTATCTGAAATATTCAAAGAGACCCTCAAATGGGCTCATTGGGCATGCAAGGCACTAAATAGCCATTTGCATGTCCATTATGCACTCATTTATATTGGTAGTGGGCAGGTTAGTGTGGCACCCCAATTGTCCGGCCCAGACATGTATAGATATCCCTGGTGCTAGTGCCCCCCTCCAGTCGCTGCTACATTTTGTAAATAAAGAATCCTTGGAATAAGTGGTCCCCTTCTCCAATGGCTAGACCCATAGTGTGAATAGAAGAATCCCTGGTGCTAGTGGACCCCTAGGTCACAGGCACATAGTGTAGAGTAAAATATCCCTGCTGCTAGTGGTCATCCACTCCTCCAATTATGCTGGCCTGCAGTGTGAATAAAAGAAACCCTGGTTCTAGTGGTTCCCCAATCACCAGCCCATAGTGTAAATAAAGAATTCCTGGTGCTAGTGGGCCCTAATATCAGCTTCACTACAGCCTACATTCTAAATGAAACTGTTTCAGTTTCTCTTTGCACTGAAGCCTGCAAAGTACTCAATTACAATTGCAAATGAATCTCAGATGTGTGCTGTAGTGATTCTGAGACTCCCAGACCATTAATGTGCTAATATCAGCTTCACTACAGCCTACATTCTAAATCACACTATTTCAGGTGCTCTTTTCACTGAGGCCTGCAAGTTAATCAGTTACCATTGCAAAGAAACTCACCTGTGTGCCATGGTGTTTCTAACACTCCCAGCCCATTCAGAAAAACTCACACACACTCACACACACACAGAAAGAGCAGAAAGCACACAGAAAAAGGACACAAAACAATTTCGAAAGCTCCAGCCCTATTGTATAAATTACACATAATGTGCAGATTGTGTGCTATGGAAAATAGTCTCACTCCTGCAGAGTGAGCTCTGGATACCCTCATTCATGCATTCAGCATACTTGAGTATCTAGAGCTCATGCTGCAGGAGTGAGATCTCCATATTACATTCCTCACATCAGGTATCATATATATACATATATATGAGGTGGAAGACTAGGTCTGCTGGCCAATGCTCTTAGCGTCAGCTGAGCTCTTTCTTTCTAGGTTGATTGAAAGGACAGAGCAAAGAATCTTACCAGATCAAGGGAAAGGATTAAGTCTTATTTTGGCTACACATTGTTACTGTTCGCTGCTAACATTTTATTGCTTTATTTTTCTCTGATTCAAATTGTTGTTGCTGTGAATACCTTCTGCTACATTATTACAAGGTGTGCCTACAGGTGTGTGCTAACAGATTACTGCTGTAATCTGATTCAAATTGTCTTTTGCAATGTATTATCTTCTCTTACTGCTTTATTTGTCTCTGTAGCAAAGTGTTTCTTACAGGCAGATCTTCTTAGAAATTATTACAGGTGGGGCTTTACAGTTTTTTCAGTTTTATCTATCATTAGGATACGCTTTCAGGGTTACTTCATTTGTTGCTGACTGATTGTTTCTGCTCTTACCTCCTTGTTTCTTTCGTGTGTGGATCTTCTTTTTCAGCAGGGGAAGAGCCCAGCCACCCACCCCCATCCTCAACCACCCCAAACTACACTCCTTTTATAGGGTAGTACAGTTATGACAATTTCTGTGGCAAAGCAGGGAGGGGTGGATCAGTGCAGTATCCACACGGTGACCTCATTTACAGGGGCACTAGTAATTTAACTTGTTATAACAAGCTATACAAAAACAAATAGTCATACTTTTGCTTTCATTTTCTTCCTTCTAATTACTCTGACCAGGTTATAAACTCAGCAACTTATCTGGAATGGATATCATTAACTGCAGGTACTGTGGAACACTTTTCAGAAGGGCAGTTTTACAGGATTTAGGACACTGTCCTACATGCTGAGCCATTGGAGATCTTATGGCTTTGCTCCAGGCAGCATGGACAAAGATTGCATGCCTCAAATTTCATATACTAGAGGAAATATATTATAAGAACCACCCCGTCATTTCCCCAACATCCAACAGAAGCACCTCAACCGCAGAGGGTAGTTGGTTCAGGAGGTTGGCAGGTGGTTAGGAGGTGCAAATCAAGTGCCCCGTCACTCAGTGATCTCCAACATATTACCTCTGCAAGCCATATAAAAACTACAAAGAGGTATCTGCCCCTATCTCCAAAATCAAACAAATGGGCAGAGGACACTGCAGAGCATGACACTGCAGCACAGGAACTAGCACAACAAAACTTACCCAAAACAGGAACCAAAACAAAAAAAGCAAAAAGGAAATCCAAAAAACTTCTGATCATAGGAGACTCCATGATTCGGGGAGTTGATACCTATCTCCAGCCAAGGGGAAATGGTCAGAAGTCTCCCATGTACATCATCGTGGAGAGACACTGACCATATTGCTAAAATTGTTCAGGAAGCAGGAGAAAACATTGATGTCCTGGTACACATGGGGACTAATGATCTTGCCAGCTGGTCAGTTGTGGAGACCAAGAAACACCTGACCAGGCTGGGTGACAAACTATCATCTATTTCATCCAGCATCTCCTTTTCTGAGATCCTGCCAGTCTGGGAGAGGGGACCAGATGGACGGAAGGTCAGAGAATGAGAGATAGGGGAGCTAAATATGTGGCTCAATGGCTGGTGCCAGGAAAAGGACACATTTGTAGGAACTGGCAAAAGTTTTGGGAGCAAAAGTTCTTTAAATTTGATGGACTGCATCTGACTAAGAGGAGTCAGTGCATTGGGGCAGAAGTTTGACATCTTTGCAGAATATTTAAACTAGCAAATGGGAGAGTGGTGCAGCACCCCATCGTTGAATGGGAAGAACACCCTTCCCCCCTTTACTAGTGGTCAGACAGGAGTTCAGCATGTGTACAGTTCATTTGCAACACCAGGTAAGGAAAAAGGTCCAGCTCCCCATACAACACACTGGGGAAATGCCAGACCTCACCCAGCAACTAATACACTGAAATCTGGCCAATGGAAAATCATGTACACAAATGCTTGCAGTCTGGGAAGCAAGATCCCAGACCTGCAGGCAATAATGACAGAGGCTAAACTGGACATAGTAGCAATTACCGAGTTGTGGTTTTCCTGTATCCACACTTGGGAGACTTCAGTACCTGGCTATATACTGTTCAGAAGAGACTGAGGTGCAGAGTGGGGGGTAGAGTAGACCTGTATGTCAATAAAAATATCAAAGCTACAGAAATTCAGAATACACATAAGGAGCCAGAAGAACTATGGGTCACCCTGGAAACAGGAAATAAGACCGCCATAAGAACTGGGGTTGTCTACAGGCCCCCAGACCAGGTAGAGGGCATAGACACATTTCTGTTATAAGATATACGAAACAAAACAGCTAAAGGGGAGGTTCTGATAATGGGAGATGTCAAAATGCCAGATACAGATTGGTCAATACCAGCAGGAACATCTGCCAGAACTAGACATATGGTAGATTCCCTGCAGGGGGAAGGCAAACAACTGGTACAACAACCCACAAGAGACAGGGCTATCCTAGGTCTAGTACTGATTTACAGGAAAAGGATCACAGATCTCCAGGTAGAAGGTCACCTGGTGGTCAGTGACCATCACATGGCATGGTTCAATTTGGTCACTACAACTAAATCATCCCATTCCAAGGCAAAAATATGGGACTTTGGAGGAGTTGACTTTGATAAGATGGCCAACAGAGTTAAGCTAGCCCTGGTAAAAAGAATTATGGTTGAGGGGGTACAGGCAAAGTGGGCAAGCATTAAGGATGCAATACTTGAAACAATATCCCATTGTGTTAGAGAGAAAAGGAAGTGCAAAAGAAGGAAACCACTTTGGTTCTCAAAAACAATAGCAGGAAAGGTCAGCTCCTAAAGGCTGGAATTCAGGAAATATAAAGAAGCACAGTGGGATGAAGACAGGAAGTCATAACAAACTTCCCTAAGGGAAGCAAGGAAGGAAGGCAGTAAAGCAGGCAAAGGCCCAAACCAAGGAAACACTAGCACAAACAGTAAAAGAAGGCGACAAGACTTTCTGTAGATACATTAGTGAAAGGAGAAAGTCCAGAGGGGTATTGCTAAGATCAAAGGAGATAAGGGGCATGTGAGGAGGAGGACCATGTAAAAGCATCTATCCTAAATAGATACTTCTGCTCAGCATTTACTGAAGAGAAGGTAGGGCAGGGCCCACAGCTCAGCACCATGGACACAGGGGTAGGGAGGTAAGCACTAGTCCCTTCACAAAAGAAAGGGTCCTACAAGAGCTCAATAAACTCAGTGTGGACAAGGCAATGGGACCTGATGGCATACATCTCAGGGTACTAAAGGAGCTAAGGGTGGAATTAGCAGAGCCATTATCAGAACTGATTAGTGAGTCTCTGAGCCCAGGAGAGGTCCCAGAAGACTGGAGAAGGGCTCATGTGATCCCACTGCACAAGAGTGGTAGCAGGGAGAAGGCAGAGAACTAGAGACCAGTCAGTCTTACCTCAGTAGTGGGCAAGATTATGGAGGCATTCCTCAAGGAAAGGATAGTGCAACACCTAGAATCCATTGGAGCAAAGGATCCAAGACAGCATGGGTTTACAAAAGGAAGGTCCTGTCAAACTAAACTCATAGATTTCTTTGACTGGGTAGCCAGAGTGGTGGATCAAAGGGGAGCAGTTGATGTCACTTATCTTGACTTCAGCCAATCTTTCAATACAGTTCCACATAGAAGATTGATTAATACGCTGGGTAGGCACGGGGTGGGTCAGAAGTTGGTCAAATGGGTGGCAAACTGGAATAATGGGCAGAAATCAGAGAGTGGTAGTAAACAGTATACAGTCAGAAGAGATATAAATCACAAGTGGGGTACCTCAGGGATCAGTCCTGGGGTCTGTCCTCTTCAATATCTTCATCAGTGACTTTGCAGATGGACTGGAGGGTAAGGTTTGTTTGCAGATGACACCAAGATCTGCAACAGAGTAGAGGATCCAGATGGGGTGGGCAGAATGAGAAGAGATCTGGATAACCTAGCAAAATGGTCAGAAGAGTGGCAACAGGGGTTTAATGCAAAGAAGTGCAAGATCATGCACATAGGGAATAGAAATCCTGAATTCACCTATAGACTGGGAGGGGATTTGCTGGCAGTCACAAGGGAAGAAAGAGACTTAGGCATCATCATCACCGATGACCTGAAATCATCCAAGCAGACCACTAAAGCAGTAGGTAAGGCTAGGGGGATGTCAGAGTGTATTAGTAGGAGTATCACCAGTCGGAAGAGGGAGGTAATAATCCCTCTTTACAAGACATTGGTTAGGCTCTATCTGGAGTACTGCATGCAGTACTAGAGGCCACACCTTCACAAGGACATTAATCAAATTGAGGCAGTCCAGAGAAGGGCACCCAAAATGGTGCAGGGACTGCATCAGAAAACATATGAGGACAGATTAACAGAGCTCAATATGTATACCCTAGAACAAAGGAGGGAGAGAGGTGAAATGATCAAAACATTCAAACACTTTAAAGGCATTAACAAGGTGAAAGAGTCTAACATGTTTTAATATAAGAAAAATAGGACAAGAGGACACAGCATGAGATTAAAGGGAGGCCAATTAAGGGGTAATTTGAGGAAGTTCTTTTTCACGGAAAGGGTGGTGGATGCATGGAATTGCCAACCTCAGGAAGTGGTGGATATGAATACAGTGCAGGGCTTCAAACAGGTATGGGATAGGCATAAGGAAGCAATACAGATGAGCATGAATAGATAGGCCCTTGACAGAGCAAAGGCCAATGTCACATTTATAAGGTAGAAAAATAAATTGGCAGACTGGATGGGCCTTGCGGTCCTTATCTGACATCAACTTCTATGCTTCTATGCATGTGTGTGTGTGTGTACATATATATATATATATATATATATATATATATATATATATATATATATATATATATATATATATATATGTATATATATTTATATACCCACACACACACACACACACATATATTCATTGCAAAAAAGTTTAATTAATGATTAATGTACTAGTTAGGGTTAAAGCAACAAAAGTAGGAAATGTGGTGTCAGGGTTTCCAACCCTAACAGCCCCACCCCACGCTTGCAGGCAGCAACAGGCATGGGGTGTGCCTTGAGGTTGTCAGCCCTAATACTCACCCCATTCCGTAAGTAAATAGGCTAAGATGGGTACAGTATATGGAATAGGGTAAACCTTAGGGTTGACAGCTAAAGGCACACCCACCACTGTTGCTGTCTGCAGCATAGGGTGGTGTGTTAGGGTTGAAACACTAACACCAAATCTCTACTTTTGTCATTTTACCCCTAACTAGTGAACTAATAAACTTTTTTCCAATAAATCTCCTTACTTTTTGAGCTTGTATAATCATATTTTTATTTGCTTGTGGCTGCGCATGGCCTGGAAGACTCTGAGCTCCAATCAACCTATAATTTTTGAGATGATGTAATCATATCCTTATTTGCCTGTAGTGTGGAAAACTGCAACCAAAGTGTCACAATAGCCTTCTTATTACCCTACCTCATGAACTCAGTCCTGAAAATTTCCAGATCCCACCAAAACATGAGTCCACACCACTGCAATGTTATTCTATACCACAAGTGTGAAAACACAGTTTGGCAAAAAAATTCAAAAATGACAGTAGTCACATCCATGAGGTGGTGTAAAATATGGCTAACTTGAAAATTTGTGGTCAGAATATTTAAAATTACAACAGTTATGAGCAAGCATAGCAAAATTTCAATGGATGCACTAAGTTTGGCATTTTACATGATGACCCCAAATTTAAAACATACCTTTCTTAAGATCCTACCTCATGAACAAGGGTGGTGAAAATGTTCATATCCTGCCTGAAAGGTGATTTTACAAAGCAAACACAGAATCACCTTTCTGGTGGGATTTGTATAATTCCACTGACATTGTTCATGGGGTGGGGCACCAAAAAGGTCATGTTCAAAATTTGGGAATAAAATATATAAAATGGCTAAGTTATGCATTAAAGTTGAAAACCTCATTGAAATACATTGAACCACACTTACCTTAGTGTCTCATATTGCAGTCCACGTTTAGAGCAGCAAAACATGTCTTCGATCAGAGAGTGGATCTTCACTCTGGCACCTATTCCAGTGAGTGAGGGTGTGTCGGGTTATTGGGGGTAGAAATGGATACAATTTACTATGCAAATTATTTTGCAAAGTTGGTGAAATTTGCAGAGTGTGAAGTGCTAGCTTTGCAATGTGTTTGTAAGGTGAAGTTGCCCATTTTATAGGCAAATTGATCTAAATTCACCCAACTTCACCTAACTTTTCTGCCTTTACAGGCTAAGTTGAAAATTTGGGAACTTCATGCAGTAATTTATGAAGGCAAATTTTGCAACTTTGCCAGAACTTTGCTGGCTAAGTAAAACTTCACAACATCTCTACTGGGGGCTGTGTGGTTGTGGGTCCTGAGTGGTAGGTGGGGGTGGGTGGGGCAGATCGGTGAGGAAAATTTTATTTTCTACAGGTAAAACAAAATGGAAGAACCATTTTCTTTCTATGAGGTTGAGATAGGAATGCAGGGTGAGGGGTGTTACAAGACACCAAGAACAGGAGAAAATGAATGGGGATGGCAATTGTAGGGTGTGGGGTGCCAATAGACACCAGGGATAAAGAAAATCATTGTGGGAGTGGGATTGGATGGAGGGGGTACCATTAGACACCAGGGAAATATAAATAAGACATTTCCTAACTTAGTCTTAAACAAATTATTAACACTAGTCTTAAGTTGTTAAATGAGTTATATACATTTGACAGTTTGCAGCTATAGATCATAAGCCATTATAAAGCACAAAAAGAAGATATCTATAATTAAGTTAGACTGTGTTAAAGTCCATCAGACTTACAGTTCAGCAACTTGTTGCAGAGGTTCCTATCGAAATCCCAACAGTCACAATCCTGACATTAAAATGCCCGACACCAATACCGTCATGGTTAACATCCTTTAAATGAATGATCATCAGATGAATGGCCACCAGAGAAATCCCAACAAAGAACATACTGCTCTGTTCCACTCACCTGGTACCTGCAGACATCTAAAATTTGGAATCAAAATGTTTTATGATTCTGAGTGTTGCCACAACAAAAACCTCTTCACCTCATGAGTGTACCTCGTACCCCCTGAATGCACTACAACCTAGCCAAACTGTTAATAATCCAGTCTCTCTGTAATTCATTAGATGTTTGTTGAGGCAGTGTTTCCAACTGTTGAAACAAACACTTTCTTCACTTGCTTTACTTTGTCCTTTTGAGAATGGTTCCACAGATCTGCTGACACTGATAGCATTCAGAGTTACCTGATTGGCTGATTAAAACATTGAACACATAGGTGATGGGCCAGGCACAAATCAATGAAACAACACCTTATTGAAATAAAATAAAGCACTGCAGCATTTGTGTAACCCACTGTTGATAAAGAGACAACAAGGAAAATAAATCTCTCACAACTCAAAGTGTTTCTGACATTTTGCAATTTCGCATCATGGCACTGCCCTAATATTTGTTTTTCCTCCAGTTGAGTCAAACACTTCTGTCAAAAAGCTCTGCACCTGTCATTGCAGCTGTACCCAATTGCGTAATGGGGGATTCACTCTTAGCCTTTGCTTGCATGTATGCATAATGCGAGAGTGAGAGAGCTATTTTAGGGTAAAAAATTTCCAAATCACCTGCATTATTTTATTTCAATAAGGTGTTGTTTTAAAGATCTGTCAAAGTATCATGCCTGTCATTTCTTAATGAGCCTGTCATTGTTTTAATCAGCCAATCAGGTAACTCTGAATACTATCACTCATAGCAGGTCTGTGGAACTGCTCTCAAAAGGGCAAAATGAAGCAAGTGAAGCAAAACATGAGTTCTTATGGTGAGAAAGAGCAGAGTTTCCGCATAAACCACAGTGTGTTTTTTTCAACAGTAGATCACACAAATGCTGTAGTAGGGTACTGCAGAACTATAAAATTCCCCAAACAGTCACTTTATTTCATTTCAAAAAGATATTGTTTTGCTGATCTCTGCCTACCCCATCAACTATGTTTCCAAAGTAAGAAGCTGCATAAAGTTGGGATTTCATTGTCAGTATTAAGTCCTTGTCAGCATTTTAAGAGAAGGGATTATGGTATCGGGCTCCCATCTGATGGGATTTTGGATGTCGGAATTCCATACCTAACCCATTGCAGAGATCTGTCAAGCATAATGAGTCCCAGACAGTGAGAAGAAAAGGAGGAAGGGACAGCTGAAACTATGAGCGGTGCCATAAGATCCACTCCATTTGAGTGCAAATCCAGTGTTTTACCAAGGCCAGACAAAACAATCTCAATTCTGAGCACACATGTTAACAACAGCATTGAATTATTAAGTCACAAGTGGCCTTACTGTCCCTCATTGGCACCATTTGAGCCAAACTCTCAATCCATTCATCTGCTCAACCCACAAGGTACTTCCAAATCTCAACAACTTGCAAATGTTCTTTTACTAAATTATGCACACCAGAATCAGTCTTAATCTATTGAGCCAGGGTCCCAGCAACTTTGGGTCACTGAAGAGGTACAGCTTCTCTACATATACCACTTTAAATATTACAGGATATTGAAGACTGTGTTGCACTGCGAAGGAACGTAGAGCCACCCAAGTCCCATCAAATGCGTTGCACTGGTCTTGCATAGTAAAGCTCATTTCCAGATACAAGTATATTTTATTTCTCCTGAGTGCAACATTTGGAACTTGCCATTCATGCTGTCTCCAGCACTTGGTATCACTCATGTAGACCTGCAGTAATGATAAGAAAAGTTCTGGACAGAGCTTAAGTTTCATAGAAATACAAAATCACACATAAACCCGTAATGCAAAGCATGATGTGATGTATATGCAAATCACCATGACATTTTATGCTGGTTCAGCTTTTCCTTGACATGATCTGGTATGCTCAGAATACAGTCAGGCTGGTTTTAGGTAAAGATTCTCCCACAACTTTAGAGCCTGGGAATCTGGCAGGATCATTCCATTTATCGCTTCTATTATAGTGACCAAAACATGTATCTTGCTTATGGAACCCCTTATCTGCATTCTGCACTAAACTGTTGGAGAAATGCCCTTGAAATGTTCTTTTTTAAATTATAAATCATTTTCAGGACTCATGTTACGATAAAAGAATATTTTTTCCTATTATTAGTCATAAAAAAAATTATTTATAATCTTAAAAGATAACATTTCAAGGGCATTTCTCCTACATTTAAGTGCAGAATCTAGCTGATGGGGTCCCAATAAACAAGAGACGTGATGGTCACGGACAGAATGTCATTTTGTGGCTTTTGAAATTTGAATTTGTAGGGGACAATTGAAAACAAGATGGGGGCAAATGAAAATGGATTTTCCTTTCACAAAAAAGGTTTGGCCCCATATGAAAAAAAATCATTCTTTTTTCATTTCATACAGCTATTTGAAGTGCTTACTGAGCATGCTCTGAACTAATTTTAAAAATTGAAAATTAAATAACTTTGGAACAGATTAATATTTTTCACCAAGTAAGCAAAAGGCACATCTGTGTGTTAGCCCTTTCTACCCTGAAAATTTCAGACCAAAATCCAAATCATCTGGAGGTTGCAAAATTCAAAGTCTATTAAGGCAGAAAAGTGCCAGGTGGCCATGGCAGAGGTAACTTATTTCAGACATGTGGTAGGGCGAGGCCTACTCTACCAAAACCAAGAAAAATAGAAGTGATTGCAGCATGGCCCACACTGAAACTCAGAGACAAACCAGGAGCTTTCTGGGGACAGCAGGGCATTATAGGAAATTTGTATCTGACCACAGCCCCCTAGCAGCTCATTTATCTGGGTTGTTGACAAAGAAGAAGCATAGGAGGTAAAATAGGATTCAGCCCATGAGCAGGTCTTTACAGCTAAAATCCTCACTGTGTAGGGCCCCAGTGATTGCCAGCTCAGACTATAACAGGCAATTTGTACTGAAATAGATGTCTCAGATGTGGGAATAGTGGCAGTCCTCAGCCAAATATCCAATCGGGGAAGAAAGCACTCCATTGTATACTTAAGCAAAAGCTGCTTCCCCACGAACAAGCCTATTCAACCATAGAAAAGAATGTTTTGCCTTAGTTTGGGTAATAAAAAATGGAACCATACATTTATGAAAGGCATTTCAAGGTCCAAATGAACCATAACCCTTTAGAATGGTTGGGCCAGATGGAAATCATGTGGGAAACTCCTAAGATGGAGTGTTGCCTTGCAAGGCTTATGCCATGGAGGTTACCTATGGGCCTGGGTCTAAGAATGGGAATGCAGATGGCCTGTCTCACACACTGGATCAATAACAGAACTGGGGAGAAGGCTGCCATCAATGGGGTGCATTCCACTGGTTCTGTTCAGGAGGGAGGGATGTTGCAAGATAGGCCTATACCACTTTATTAATGCTCCTATTTCATGTGTTTTGAGGTACTCCAGAGCTAAGACACTGTCCCTTTGAAAGGACAAGGAGTTAAAAAATTTAAAGAAAGACCTTGTAACATTTAAGGTCTTGCATTCATCTAATAATGAGCAGGTTGGGGTATGTGTATTCTAAGGCTTTTATTCCTTACATCAAGGGGCAGTTAGCCATTCCACTGGGAAAAGCCATTTCGCAAGCAAAAGACCCCAGTGGGAGGTCAGAGGTCAGCAGCAAACAGTCCCAATGGGAGGTCAGCCTACTACAGCAACAGGAAAAATCATACATGGGCATAAGACATGTTAGAGAGATTTTTTAACATGAAAACACAGTGACACTTGCAGGATGAGGTGAACTGTTGCACCTCAGTTCTCTGCATGGCCAGAGAATTTAAAACCATCAGAAAGGGAAGGGGCTGAATATGATCTCACATTTTGTATAACTGTTGAGTTTCTCTCTCAATCAGTGCACTTTTTGTGGAGGCTTCTTCTGAGAGAGAACTGGCATGTTCTTGGCACTCTCGAAGAGAAAAGAGCTTGCCATTATAAATGTTTTATTTCCTTTCAAAAGCATATGAAAATGGTTTGGCAGATCCCTGTGAAAGCCTGCTGTAGGTATGAAAAAGGATCTTTCATCCTGAAAACAGAACTTTGATTTTAAGTCAGAAATATGAGAAACAAAGACTTACTATCAAGAAAACACCTGGCTTTTGTAAAAGGCTTTTTAGAGAACTGACTTTGATCACAAGGTGCTACAATTTATTGCTTACTGAACTTTCATCAAGAAGAGAGAGAAATTCCTCTCAAAAGGACACTTGATATTTTCTGGACTCTAAGCACCAATTCAAGGTATAGTTTAGAAATAACAGTGTTTTTTGTATAACCATCCACTAGTTATTTTTGTATTGTCTGCATTTCAAATCTTCTAAGCTGTAGAATTTACTGTGTTGTTTTTTTTCCTTTAAGTAAACATTTTATTATTTTTTATCAACTCTGTCTGAGGTCTGGTTGTGTGAGCTAACATTTTAAACTGAAGGGTTTTATAAGGAATGTATGCCTTGCTAAGATAATATTTGGTTGGCTATCCTACAAACCACTTAGGAAGAGGCTGCCAGCCGGGAAAGGGGACTCTACATTTTTACACCCTCCCACAGTGAAAGAAGAGGGTAACCCTACAACTGCTCATTAGTTCCATAAAAAGAGGGACATCCCTACAAACAGGAAGTCCTGTCACACCCATGGGGCTGGGCTTGTGAAAGATTTTTTATCCTTTTCACATCCATCAGCTAAGACTAATCTCTTCTTATCCTTCTTTAGATGAGGGGTCCAAACTGAATACAATACTCTGGTGTGGTCTAACCAGTGACCTGTACAGCTGCAACATCACCTCATTGCTGTAGCCTCTTAGTTTGCCATCCTACATTTCAAAGGAGGCTTTTGAAATGCTGCTTATTATCCCATTATATCTCTTTGCTCCTTTGAGAGGTCTACTATGATCCACAAAAATGAAAAAGGGAACTCTCTGTATGTTGCCAACAGATGCATACAACAGCCAAGTTAATGGTAACAGCAGCAACTTTATTCTGGACATTGGGTGTTTTTGAGTATGTTTTAACTTTTGTGATTTTATGTGCTTATATTTATATTTCTGCAAGTTGTTTGCACTATATGTTTGCACAACATTTAGCCTGAACTGTTGTCCAGAATATTATTTTGATATTGTGCTTGGTATGTTATGTTTGCTGTGTTCCCTTTAATACATTCATGAAACTGCTACTTAATTAAAGTCAACTGCAGAGATATTTCATTGCACTGTATAAGAATGTTTCTTTTAAGAGCAGGTACCTTTAAAAAAATATAGACAGACTACATGAAATGTTAGGTGACCACCTGACAAGTGACCCACTGGCACTTCCTGTTTTGCACACCTGGTGCCTGATATTCAAAATAGCACAAAGAAGAGTGCAAAACTTTGTGCTGTGCCTTGCTATTGCTCAGGAGTGTGAGGATGCTATATTCAGATGAACAGTGCAACACTGCTATTCAACTGAATATAGGCATGTCAGTGCAGTGCTAAGTCAATAGTACAGCCCCAACGTGGATCCTGAAGTATGCCACCAGAATGAATAGTGCTGGAGTGCTATCTGAAATATTCAAAGAGACCCCTGCAAATTGGGCTCATTGGGCATGCAGGCACTAAATGGCCATTTGCATGTCCATTATGCACTCATTTATATTGGTAGTGGGGCAGGTTAGTGTGGCACCCCCCCAATTGTCCGGGCCCAGACATGTATAGATATCCCTGGTGCTAGTGCCCCCCTCCAGTCACTGCTATATTTTGTAAATAAAGAATCCTTGGAATAAGTGGTCCCCCTTCTCCAATGGCTAGCCCATAGTGTGAATAGAAGAATCCCTGGTGCTAGTGGACCCCTCGATCACAGGCACATAGTGTAAGTAAAATATCCCTGCTGCTAGTGGTCATCCACTCCTCTAATTGCTGGCCTGCAGTGTGAATAAAAGAAACCCTGGTTCTAGTGGTTCCCCCCTAATCACCAGCCCATAGTGTAAATAAAGAATTCCTGGTGCTAGTGGGCCCCCCCATCACCATTCCCAACTTAGAAAACAAACCCTATCTGGCATCTAGTGGTCCCCCACACACCAGTCCATGGTACCACCACTGGAAATACCATGATCCCTGGTGTCTAGTGACATCATCTGTGGCACTGACCACCCACCTCCCCCAGTCACCTTACAAGTACTCTTGGTGCCGTGAGTGCATATACAGTGGCTGGTGCAGCCTTCCTCACACCTCCTCATCTGGCCACTGTATATCCAGGCAGGTAGCGCACCTCTTATTTATTGGACAGGATGACATGCCGTATCCTATAAATAAGAGGCACACTTCCTGCCTGGACATTCAGTGGCTGGTCAAGGATGTGTGATAAAGGGCTGTGTCAGTCACTGCATGTGCACCCAGGGCACTGAGGGTACTAGTAAGGTGACTGGGGTGGTGGTTGGTCCGAGACCACTGCAATTCAGGAATTATGGTATTTCCAGTGCCACTACCATAAATCAGTGCCTCGGGGGGGGGACCATCAGATACCAGGTAGGGTTTGTTTTGTAAGTAGTAGCTGGCGATCAGAAGGGGGAGACCACTACCACCAGGGTTTCTTATATTTACACTATAGGCCAGTAACTGGCGAGGAGGATCACTAGCACCAGGGTTTCTTCTGTTCATACTACAGGCTGATAATTAGAGGGGAGCCACTTTATCAGGGATTCTTCTATTCACATTTGAGGCTTCTGCATCAAATGGGAAGAACACTAGCACTAGGGATATTTTAACTTAACTATCGGTCATTGATGGGTGTACCTAGCACCAAGGATTATTTTATTTACATTAGGGGCTGGCAATCAGATGGAGAGGGGACCACTAGCAGCAGGGATTCTTCTATTTGCACTACAGGCCAGTGACTGGAGGGAGGTGGGAGCACTAGTACCAGGAATTCCTTTATTGACACTAAGGGCTGGTGATGGGGGGGGGTGTCACAGACCACAGAAGATGGGTGTGCTCCCTAACAGCCTATCAGCTAGATGGTTGCATTAGCATTTATTATGCTTTACATTTTTTAAAGTAAAGCTCCAGAACGGGAATTTCTAAATTGGTGATTTATCAATAAGAAGAACATGTCAGCTGAAAATGTTACTGATGGAGAAGTAGTCAGTGGGTCCTTAGACATTTTAAAGTCAGTATTCCAGCACAATAGGCAAGTGAATCCTCTCCTGGTATCAGGACATTTTACAGCACCAGATGATAAGTATATCCCCAGTTTCAAGGCACAGTATAACCAACTCAAGAACAGCTGTTAAAGCCAGACAGCCTTTTTGGCAAAAACCAAAACAAAATCACTACAGGCATTCTTGGAGGTGGATCGAGCACTATGGGGTCTATGAATTTTAAAGAGACTGATCTTTGAACATGATAATGAAGTTCTCATTAGTGACTGGAAGACATGTAGGAGGCTTGATGAAATGTATCCAACATATTTTAAAACATTCAACTAAGGTATAGGAAGAGATAGCAAAAGAGCCTGAAAATAAAAAGAAAGAATTTGGGAAGATTGAGGGCCACAGTGATTAAAAAAATGCATGTGATAAATTAAAGGTAGCCATCAAGAAATAGGACAAGAGGGTGGAAGCTGCAAAAATGTCGAAGTTTATTCATGATACTAATGATTATGAGAATCAAAGAGTGTTCAACTGGAACAAAAATACATATAGTCAAAAATCAATTTTGAAACAAATGGAAGATGTTGATTTATATTACTCATTGGCACTCAGTGACACTGAAGGGCAGAGTTCTCAGTCACATCTTTTATAGAGAATGGCTCAAAATTCAACAGACTTCCACTACAACAGCCCAGACAGGAACCCAGAAGAAGCCTAAGACTAAAACAGGTCACTTTTGAAAATGACAAGGAAAGTCAGGAGGGGCAAGAAGAGGAAGGAGGTGCAGGGCCCAACCACAGAGGGGAAAAACGGTGGCAGGAACAGATACTGGCAAACGAGACATTGTTGAACGTGATAAACTTATCACAGCACTGATTAACAAAATTGGCAAGAAGGTTCTAAAAAGGTACTGTCGCTTGTTCCCGTAAATGCCATCGTGTTTAGTTCTGTGATAGACCTGCATAAAATGCACCAACAGTTAAGTCTGAGGTCCTTCTTTACAAAGCAGAACAGCTTGATAAGCAAAAAAAGTTTACATGATGTCACACAAGATTCAATGGGTGATAGGCACACAAAGGTAGTGCAATGAGATAAAACTGGTTATATACACTTTGTCCAAATGTGCAAGTCCCTTATGGACCTACATGGAAGACCCATCATTAGTGGAATCTTGTCAGTTACTGAACCACTTGTGAAATATGTGGACTCATCTTTGGCACTATTTGTCTCTCTTGGATTACATAGAAATCCCTGAAAATGCCATCTTGTAACTCTGAATGCAGAATTATTGCAGAAAACTATGACAACACTCACTCTTGCCTGCTTCTATGCTTGTGAAGCTGCTGACTCACTCACTCTCACTTAATGTTGAGTCCCCAACATTCTCACACCACAGTAATGAAATACAATTCAGAACACAAGGATTCCTTCTTTTATGATGAAAACATTTTCACATTCAAGTCTGCGCAACTTTATTTTACTGGAATGAAGCCTGCTCGGTCATGCTTCACTATGACCAGAAAGTGAAAGTAGTTGAAATGCAAAATGAATCTGGGTAACTGAGAAACTGTTAAAATCGCAGGATCAACCAGATAAATATTTTTTACCACTATTACACCAGCAGAATCATGGCAAGATCAACCAGATCATTTTATTTTGTGGTCACAGGGACTAAAGGGACTACAATTTGACCCCCCAATGCTACAGTACCAGCCACAATGATGTTAAAATGTCTCGATACATTTTCCTTTTTTATTACACTATTAAAGCAGTAGAATCATGCCAGGATCAACCAGTTAATTTATTTCTGACACACAGGGACTCATTTTATGACCCCCTCAATATCTATGGCCATTTTATAAGATTGATAACCCACTACAGGGCATGTGGTCACATTCTGAATTTATGCATGCCTTGGATGGTTAGGTGCACTCAGCCTGTGGCATCATGTGTTACAAGCGACACCACCATGAGTATATCAGAGTGTGACTGCACACCCAGTAGTGGGTTATCTTATATATATATGTCTTTATAAATGGGTAAATCAAAAATCACACCCTGATTGGCTGAAACAGCCTGGCATCTGGGCTGTTATTTCTACTAACGCCCAGTGAAAAATAAGTACTAATTCAGGGTGCCCCATTACTTACACTATTCTTGGGCACCCTGAATTGCCAAACTTGCCATTCACCTTGTTTTTGTGTCGCTTATCGAGATTCTTCACAACTGCTCAATACCCGTAACAAATCCCCGTGTACAGCTTTGTGAACTCGGCCCTCACTTGTACTTACAAGATCACAGTAACTCACATTCTTCATAGCCAAAGATGTGAAAAACTCATTTGTTTTTTCAAAGTTAGATTTTTTTCTTTGGTACAGGCTCACCTGACTTCGTTCGGTATGCAGCTCTCTAGCCCCGACATTTCACCAGTGTCTGACCGCTCATGCTAAATCCACCAACTGAATTGCAGTAAAAAAACAAACAAAAAAAAAACCCCTCTTTTTTCTCTGGTCAGACAGAATTTTTCCCACGTCTTCAACTGGGGAGGGGGGAGTAGAGGCACGAGCGGGCGAGCACCGAGGTTACCATGACAAGCACTTTAAAAGCTTAAACTACGGAGGCTGCACAAGAACAACAGTCCCACAGTAACAACACAAACCCTCATGTAAATACAAATGGAGGAACTATTTTATTATACATTAAATGAAATGTAAGAATTTAAACATCTAAACATAACATTATTATTTTTTAAACCATTAAATACAGTGGCCTATTTTCTAATGTAATATATTTCCAGGGTGGGCATTATGGATATAGCGGACCTTCCAGGGTTATAAGGCCCCCGCCTGCAGTGTCGGCCTCATTACACCCATGGGCAGTCTGTTATATCCTAATAACGCCCACTCTGTCTGGGTATTATTACTATATATATATATATATATATATATATATATATATATATATATATATACACACACACACACACACTATGGTGGGATGCTGTTATACATGGAATTCCATGCCTGGGATATGCTTGTTCTGCTGCAGTAGTGATATCATTATGTTGTTCTGCTGTAGTAGTGATGTCACTACTGCAGCAGAACAACTTGGAATGCTGCCACATAGTTCCTTTTCTCTCTCCAGTTAAGCTGGAAGTTTTTTTTTTTAACTTGAACTTGCAGAAACATCTGCAGCACACTGTGTCAGTTAAAAAAAAAAAAAGAAAATGTTAAAATTTCAATTTTCCATTGTCTTCATTAGCTGGCTTTGTGTGATTTTCTGTCTGGTGACTGCCCATACACTATAAAAGATTGTGTATGAGCAGTCATACACAAACAAGGATATTATTATGTGCGAGGTTTCCTTGGTAACAGAGCACCTCTCAAGCTTTGCTTGGGTCATCTGTTACAAAGGAAACCTCTTGATTCAAGAATATCCTTGTTGTGTATGACTGCTCTTACACAGTCCTCGATATCGCCACTGAAGTGTGATAATGATGGTGACATCAGAACTGTAATGATAAATGTCATTTATCCATACTGTGATGATGTCACCACTCTCTCACTACAACCTGCATTTTAAATGAAACTGCTTCAGTTTCTCTGTCTCACTGAAGCCTGCAAGTTACTCAGTTAGTATTGCAAAGTAGACTCACTTGTATGATGTAATCTTTCTAAGACTCCCCACCCATTAATGTGCTGATATCAGCTTCACTACAGCCTACATTCTAAATGAAACTGTTTCAGTTTCTCTTTCGCACTGAAGCCTGCAAAGTACTCAATTACAATTGCAAATGAATCTCAGATGTGTGCTGTAGTGATTCTGAGACTCCCAGACCATTAATGTGCTAATATCAGCTTCACTACAGCCTACATTCTAAATCACACTATTTCAGGTGCTCTTTTTCACTGAGGCCTGCAAGTTAATCAGTTACCATTGCAAAGGAAACTCACCTGTGTGCCATGGTGTTTCTAACACTCCCAGCCCATTCAGAAAAACTCACACACACACACACCACACACAGAAAGAGCAGAAAGCACACAGAAAAAGGACACAAAACAATTTCAGAAGCTCCCAGCCCTATTGTATAAATTGACACATAATGTGCAGATTGTGTGCTATGGAAAATAGTCTCACTCCTGCAGAGTGAGCTCTGGATACCCTCACTCATGCATTCAGCATACTTGAGTATCTAGAGCTCATGCTGCAGGAGTGAGAATTATTTCATATTACATTCCTGCACATCAGGTATCATATATATACATATATATGAGGTGGAAGACTAGGTCTGCTAAGTCTACTCAGTCAGAGGCCTACGTTTCCCAGCTCTTCCTGTCTGTGTCCAGTATTGAAACTGCACCAGTGCTCTGTGGTCTCCATTTTGAAGAACTGAGGTTTCCTACAGCTAAGATTTACATGTTATAGGTAAGAGATTATGTTTAAAAGTACATCTTTTAACTCCTGAAATGTTAAATACAGTAAAGAAATTATCACTCAGGTGTTTTTTTTCAAAATGAAATGCTGTGCAAGTTTCACTTTCAATGTTTTGTCTTGAAAACATTTTCTCTTCTCTGAACTCTTGGCTAAACTTTGAAATACACATTTTATTTTCAATCAACCCCTCCCCCTTTAAAGTGTTTAGGATGCATTGTGCCTCTAGATTACTTGTTATTTGTGGAATTTTTGCTGATTTAGTTACTTTAAAGTAGTGTTGGTGGTGGTGGGGGCAGCAGAATGAACAGCAGGAAGATTGTATACCTGAGCAAATTCAGAATGCATAGAGAAAAGATTACAACTTTTTTAATTTGAGAAAATCTGGAGTTACCCTAAAGGAAGAATTATTTACTGCAGATATTTGAGTGTGTTTGTGGGGGAACTGTTTTTTTGCATTTAATATTTGTGTTTAACAGTTGCAAATCCATTTTGTAATCTGAGGATCAGTGTATTTTTTTCTTCTTTTGCTGAAGACTGCATTAATTTATATTTTATTTCATTTTTGTTGACCGTCTAAGTGCACTAGACAGATTTTTGCCTATTTTCAGGCATGACCCGGAGGGAGAGGAATACTGATGAAAGCCAACTGACCTTGAACCAGATTAAGCTGTTGGTGGTATTTTTAGTGAATGGGGTGGTGGTGGTGGTGGGGGGAGTATGGCCAGGGCAATGGAGAAAATTTCCTGCTTTTTTGAGAAGTGCCATGGGATCTTTAACATCCACCTGAACTACCACCAGAACAGGCAGATGGGACCTTTGGTTTAACGTCTCATCTGAAAGACAGTGCCTCAGGAGTGCAGCCATCCCCTCACACTGCACTACAGCATCAGTATTGGAATATTTACATAAGTGCCTGGTATGAGAATGAACCACTGCCTTCTGATCTCTCAGCCTCGGAGGCGAGTGTGCTACCTGCTGAGCCACTGACACTGCAAATGCAATATGTTAGTGTCACATACTTTTTTTTAAATACTACGTTGAGAAGTATGGGGTCCACGGTTGAGGAAGGGTGATGGGGGGGTCTAGGTGTAGGGAGGTTCTGCTCTGGATGGTGGGTGTGTCCAGCTTTTGGAAAGGGTGTCCAGCTCTGGAGAGGTTACTCAACCTGCAGAGGGGAGGGAGACTGGTCTGTGGGTGGGAATGAACCCAGGGGTCTAGCTGCAGGGAGGATTGTCTGCTGGGAGAGGCTAGTCCAGGGCATGAAAGAGTGAGCCAGCAGCAGGGAGGGTAGCTGGTGGTGGTGGAGGGGCTAGTTCAAGGTTGGAAGTGAGGTCTAGCTGCAGGGTGGGTGGTTCAATGGTGAGGCTGGTATGGGGCTTCTGGTGGATCTAGCCGTAGGTTGAATGGTTAGGTGGGGGACAGCTATATCCTGGACTGCTTCAACCAGATCCACTCTAGCTCCTATGCCCTAAGAAGCAACAATATCATCCTGCTTCAAATTGCCCAAAAGTCAACACCAAACTAGGGAGGGCAGCAATCAGCTATTCTCTAGCTATAGCATGGAACACCCTACAAAAATCCCAAAAACTGTCCATTATCATTCCATTTACATCCTTTAAGCAGCACTGTACAGCCTTCTTTACAGACAAATGCAGTTGCTACCACTAGAGATAGAATAGTCATCCCACAAACCTATATTCCAATCATATATGACATATTCCTTCCAGTCAGACACCCCCAGTTTATGGCACCCAATATTCCCTTCACCATCCTTGTACTCATGTGTGTGACTGCCATGACCCTCATTGGGATATATATGTACTGTACATATTGTAGATATTAGTTTAACCTTCTCTTAACGAGTTTCAACATGTGAATTCACTGTATATCATTGAGTTATAAACATCATTTTTCTGTATGTATAACTGTCTTATAAGTGTGTGATTATTTGCTGTGTATCAACTCGAACCTTGACCTTATCAGGTCCATGTTGTAAATGAGCCTTGCTCAATGATGATCGCCTGAATAAATAAAGATTTGATTGATTGATTGATTGGTCCATGGGCTTGGAGGGACAGCTTCAGATATGTGGTCTGTTTAGAGTGGAGGTTTGGGGTGGTGCTCCAGCTGCATGGAGGTTGTATAGAATGTAGTTGTAGGCTGGTCCAGATGTAGGGAGGGTGGCTGGCTGGGTAAGCAGCTGACCCAGAGCCTGTGTGGTGCTCTAGCTCCAGTGCTCATTATGTGAAAGGCTGGGGCTAGAAGGGTTGTCCAGCTGCATGGAGATAGTCTGGTGCCTGGAAGGGTGATCTAGCAGAGAGGAGGGTGGTTGACTATTGGGAAGGGGCGAGGCTAAAGAGATTGATCAGCCTAGGAGGGATCCAAAGTGGTAAAATGAATTAGAAACTGGTTAACATGTGTGCCCTTCAGCTTAACAGTAGCACTATAACCTGCAGCAGAGATGACCTTAGTTCAGGAATGAGCTCGCGTCAGGGGCTCTCTGGGGAGAGGAGGAGGATCAACTGTTATACAAGAGGCTCTCTTCTGGGGAAGGAGGACAGCCAGCTCAGCTGTAGTACTGCCAACTGAGTGACCACAAGTGGCAGTGCAGGTGGGAGCAGCCCATGGGTGGGAAGACTTTGACTGGTGCTGTCCACACATGTCTGTGCATGTGTTTGTGCACCCTTGCGCTATGTACTTGAATGGAAGAGCATAAACGTATCTGACTACCTAGGCAGCTGCTCATATATTGGATTCATTCTATGGTGGAGCAAGTCCTGGCAGATGCCAGAGTGATGGTGGTGTGGTAGCTGAACAGAAGGGGGTGTGACCAGAAATGCAGGTTGGAAACGGAGTAGTAGTTGGGGTGGGGTTAAGGTGTCAGAGGGTGATGGGTAATGGCACTTATTACAGTGATGGGACAGTGAGCAGCTCAGCTCAGTACTGGCGCAGATCCTCTTCAGTGTCTTCATAAGTGACATTGCAGAAAAACTGGCAATAAAGAAAGGGAATGCCTTTTTGCAGACAATACCAAAATTTGTAGGGTGGGCATTAAGAAGGGAGCAGAGAGCATGCACATGCCTCTTGGAGAAACTCGAAAAGTGGTCAAGATTGGGGCAGTTGGGGTTCAATGACAAAGTGCAGAATTGTGCACCTAGGGCATAGAAACCAGGAGCTGCTTTATAGGGTTGGTACTGATGATCACTAAGCGGGGGGGGACCTTGGAGTTATTATGATCTTAAAGAGACTTGCCAAGATACTGCCCTGTACCATACCATACGGTGCCTTGCATGAGGGCCCCAGGAAGTTAATGTGTCCCTAAATTTATAAGCCATTAAAAGCGTTCTGTCCCTCATAAAATATACAAACTGGGTCCCAAGGACTTCCTGGTTTTGTTTGTTTTTCTGCTGCACAAGCTCCACCCCCATGCTCACTAGCAGGATGACGAGATGCCAGTAAGGGCATGAGGGCGCACTCCATTATATGTAATGGGCGGCAGCATTTCTATTGATTTTAAACTATATAGTGGCTACCTGGCAATAAAATGTGGGCACTGTTCAACTAACAAGGGCCTTGTTACTTGACTGATGCCCACGTTTCATTGCCAGGTGGTCACTAAATCATTTAAAATCAATAGAAAAGTTACCGCCATTACAAATAAAGATAAACACCCGCACTCTCACTGGTGTCTCATCATCCTGCTAGATAGTGTGGGAGGCCGAGGAGCTGGGGCATCAGCAAGCAACTGGGAAGTTCTTGGGACCTGGTTTGTATATATTTTTCTGAGGACAGAACTTTTGTGGCAAAATTTGGGGACATATTAACTTCATTGGGGTCCTCTGGCAGCAAGGCACCGATGGATATGGTGCAGGGGCTGACTCAGTTACCTTACCTTGGTAAGTCTCTTTAAAGTTGCTGGGCTGCATGACAAAGCAGTGGGTAGGGCTAGAAGGATGCTGGGGCTGCATAGGGAGGGGTATCTTCAGCAGGAGGAGGGAGGTGGTGGTGTTGCAAGTAATCCCTTATTAGTGAGATCCAACTAAGGCCCCATCCACGCTGCACCTCTCAGACCCTGTAACAGATAGAAACCGTTACAACTGTGGAGTGGTACAGTGTGTCCACACTGCCGTGGTGTCCATTTCGGGACCAGCACCACCGCTCCACACTTTGGAGGCCGGTGACCGTTACCGTGGCACCCGATCCCACAATGCAGCTCGTACTGCACTAGGGAACCAGTGCCAGGCGTCCACACTATGCCCAGTAATGTTACTGAGGCGTAACCGGTTTCAATACGTTGTTGAAACCACCTCATGTGGTTTCAGCAACAGTTACGAAAACTCCTTCTGTAACGTTACGGGTGTAAACGTAAACCATTGTGGTAATGGTTTGGGCACTCTGTAACGTTACAGAGGGGTAGTGTGGGCAGGGCCTAAGAGTTCTGTGTCCAGGTTTGGAGGCTGCACCATAGAAAGGCCATAGGGTGTAGGCAGTATAAAGGGCAACTAAAATTGTACATGGGCTGTGGCAAAAGCCCTGTGAGGACACTGGGATCTCAACATATAAACCCTGAAAGAGAGGGGACATGATGGAGACCCACAAGTACCTTACAAGGATGAACAGGGTGCTGGAGGGGGCTCCTTCAAATAGGAAAAAGGACCATGGGACATGATTAAGCTTATGGTGGGGTTAGATGGATGTGAGGAATTACTACTTCACTGAAAGGGTAGTAGACACCTGGAACAGACTGACAGCATTATAGTGTTGGAGGTCAGGTGTGAAATGTAGTGGGGGCTTAAAACATGTGGTATATAGACATAGAAATCTCAGTAAATAAGCAGGGAAGAGGAGGGCTAAGGGCCACAAGAGACCATTTAGAGTTCACAGAGAAGGACTTCACAGGAGCCTATGGTTGCAGTTGTATCGAGGTCTGGAAACCACAGCAGAAGTGTGACCTAGAGTGAGGGCTCATCAGCAGTGGGGTTTGCGAGCAAGCAGTTTACGGAAAAAAATCTGACAGTTTCTATGTGCTGGGGGAGCTCTGGTGGCAGTTGTAGCGAGGTGGGGAAACCAGAGTGGAAGAGTAAGAGTGAAGGCTTATCAGTGTTTGAGGAAGCAGTGTTAAAAATAAAATAAATAAATACAATTCTGTTTTTTATATCTCGAGGTGTGGCGAGGACATGGCAACAGAATGCAGAGGAGTGCGACAGCTTGGAGCAGCCAGTTGAAAAAGATTTGGTAGAAAAGCAAAAAAAAATGTTAAAACAGAAACAAATGATCACTGTATGATAGTGGGAAGAACGGGGAGAAGTATGACTAAATAGCATGTGGAGTGGCTGAGGGACGGTCAACCTGGAAGAAACAAAACTAAAAGCAAGATACCAGTAAGCAGTGTGAAACAACGGGGGTGAGGGATGGGGATGTGTGACACAGTCCACTATGCACATTAATCAAGGATGACCATAATAAATATATGTGTAAATGTAAGATTCTGCATGTATACACGTACATGCTCGGATAAAATGGATTTATCACACTCCATTTATGTCCACTCCTACTGCATAAATTTACTTAATATTTATAACCCATCAGGGTTCTTTCTCTTTAGTGCTCTGTGTTTTTAATTGTGAGCTGTCCTGGACCTTATGTTGTTTTTTTCCTCCCCCAAATCCTTTTGTTAGCCCCTGGTACTTTGACATTAGCTGCTGTGTGACTCTATTGTATGCAGTGCTTGCTGCTTTCATGGTCCTGTCAGGGAGCCCACTGATTTACCCTGTTTTCCTTCCACCCACAGCTACTTTTAAGTCAAGTTCAGGCATTGCCCTTCAGCTGCACTGCGGATTTTCCTTTGTGGCACCTATCTTGTGCATTTGCTCTCCCAGTCCCTTTCTACCAGGCCCTCAGGGCACCTACAGTCTGCCACCATGCTGGGTAGCTAGAGGTTCCTGCCACCTACTGCTGGCTGCCCACCTCAGACCCTATTCCGGGGGCTCTTCACATGCCACTTTGTGGCTGATGGGTAAAGGGAGACATTTGCTCTAGTCTCTTCCCTCCCAAAAATATCCCATCTTCATTCCCACACACATGGAGCAGGTTACAGCCTGAGCTCTGTGGGCTGAATCAGACACATAGACCTTGATGGCAGATAAGGACTGCTTGGCCCACTCAGTCAGCCCATTTCCCACCTAGTGGATAAGCTGCAGATCCTAGTTATCAACTTTCTGACTTCTCCTACCCACCAATAGAATTGGTTCATGTCTGTCCCATGTATTCTTGAAGTCCCCCTATTTTTGACCGTACAACCTCCTTATGAAGGCCATTCCATGTGTTCACCACCATCTCTGTGAAAAAATACTTCCTCATGTTGCCCCTGAGCCATCTTCTCTTATCTTCAAATTTGGCCCCTTGTTCTTACACATCTCTTTTTCTGAAAGATGCTACTCTTTTGGACTTTGTTGATTCCCTTGAGGTGCTTGAAATTTTCTGTCCTATCTCCCCGGCCCTTTTCCTCAAGGGCATACATATTCAGCTCGTCTTTCTTTTGTATGGCTTCTGGTGCAGACCCTTCGCTATTTTAGTTACTCTCCTCTGGATTAGCAGTTGAAAGTGCCTGCCATTACTGTCACTGTAGTTCAGTAGCACTAAACTGTCTGCCTATCAACATCCGCAGCATTTCTGGTCAGCAGTTTTCTGAATAGCCTTCTGCCTGCTACATACAGTCTGGGCCCAAGGACATCACCCCCCCACATTAGGTTCCAGGGGAAGATAATATAAAAAAAATTGCCACTGTCCATGAGGGAGTGACCTATTATATCACCAGAGCCATACCTTTCAAACCACTGGCCTCCTGGAACAACTCAAGACTCCTGAACCACCATTGTCCCCTTTTTTAAATAATATAGGGGCCACTAGCCCAAATGCATTCCCACCTGCCCATCTGGACTACTTCTTAAATTTATTGGCTACCTGCAGGTCACCTAGGGGTGCTAAGGGAGGGGTTTGCCGAGTCCCAAATACCACTTTATTCTCAGTTCTTAGCTGTCTGCATTTTTTATTCCATCTCTAGTTTCCTTACTTTGGCCTAGTTTGTCTTTTCCTCTGAAACTTCTCTTCCTTTACTCCTGTGCTATATACCATTTTTGTATCTCTACTCTTGATACTATAACTTCCCCATACTGATCTATTTTTCCTTTATTTCTAAAGGTCTGTCCAAACATACCAATCAAATAAGTATATTTGTTTAATTCTAGCACTCTAATCTCTCCTCTAGCACCTCCAAACCTTTGTGTCCTTCAACCTTCTCTGTTCTTCCCTTTAGCTCCTACCAGAATACCCCAAACCAGACACCCAACTCTGGACTCCCCTACTCTGATGGAACAGGTTAAGTCCTAATTACGTAACTGCCTTAGAATCATAGAAGTCTGGTGACGAAAAGGACCATTTTGGCCAGTCGAGTCTGCCCCTTACCCCACCCTCAATCATCATCTTTGTCAAGAACACTCCACTCTGCCCACTGGTCAACTTCTGGTGTCTGTCCCATGCCCCTTGAATCCTTTCACCATTTTTCACACCACCTCTTCTGGTAGTCAGTTCCTGGACTCCACCACCTTCTCAGTGATGTGATGCCCTCACATTGCCCCTAAACCTTCCTTCTTCTAATCTTAGTTTATGAACCCTAGTTCTAGCACTTATTTTCCTTGCAAATAAGCTTACTAGTCTCAGTGGGTACAGATCAGATTCCTCCACCTCTCCTCAGGGCTGCATTTGCATAGCATGCACCATCTTGGCTGCCTTGTCTGAACCCCTTTCAATCCTGTCTTATATCCTTGTGTAGGTGACACCTCCAGAACTAAACCCCATACTCCAGGTGAGACCTCACCATGGATTTATAAAGGCGCATCAGCACCTCCCTCTTTCCGTTTTATACCCCGCCGTATGCACATAGCATTCTATTCACTTTGCCCACCACTGCGCTGTACTGGTTCTCCACCTTCAGGTTATCTGAAATTATAATCCCCAGATCTCTGTCCTGCTGGGTTTTCTTACCCCCCGCCCTGTGTGTAAATGGTTTGCAGGTTATTACACCCATGTGCATTACTGTGCACTTTTTGGCATTAAATTTCAGCTGCCAAGTTTCCAACCACCTCTCCAGAATCTTTAGGTCCTCCCTCACTGCCTCCATCTCCCCTACCAGGGTGTCTACCCTATTGCAGATCTCCGTATCATCTACAAATAGGCACACCTTCCCCTGCAGTTCCTCCGCTATCTCTAACGTGCTAAAGCCATCAGAATAGGCGGATGAAGGTCTCGTGTGTCTGCTTTCGGTAGCCAGCCTCCTAATGGTTCTTTCTTTCCACCCAGCCCCAGAGGGTCATCCTCTTCTTCAGTTTAACCTTGAACCTGTCCCACTCCTCAAAGCCCTCCACTGTGCCCTCCTCCACCAGACTCCTGGACAGTGCATTCCAGGGCTCCACCACCTCTCAATGAAGTGAGGTCTCCTGCACCCCCGTAATTTCCCTCCTCTAGCTTCCACTCATGTCCTTGGTTGTTTTTCCACCTTCTTTAGTCTGAACATCTCTTTGCTTTCGCCCCTGTTTATTCCTTTTACATATTTGAAGACACCTATCATGTCCCCCCGCCTCCTCTCCTCCAGCAGTACAGCCCAAGCTCTTCCAGCCTTTCCTCATAGGGCCTTCCTCCCATGCTCTGAAGCATCCTGGTTACCCTCCTCTGGACACTCTCCAGCAGTGTTGCGTCATCCTTGAGGTGAGGTCTCCAGAACTGCATGCAGTGCTCAAGATGTGGTCTGACCAAGGTATTATACAGAGGAAGGATCACCTCCCTCTTCCTGGACGTAATCCCCCTGGCTATGCAGTATCCTGTTTGCTTTGGCCATAGTTCTTTTGCAATTTTTAGTGTTGTTCATTTTGACATCTACCACCACCCCTAGATCCCGCTCACTCATTGTGGCTTGCAGTATGACACCTCCGGGTGTATACATGGCCCAGGTTTCTGACTTTCGGATGCAGCACCCAACATTTCCCTGCATTAAACCTCAGTTCCCACCTCCTTGACCACCCCTCCAGGGTATCCAGGTCCCTCTGGACTATCTCTCTCGCTTCGTCTCCGTCCACCAATGCTCCCAGTTTTAAGTAATCCACAAAGAGACTCTTCCTACTCTTAACCGCCCTCCCCATATCGAAGACATAGGCATTGAACAGGAGTGGCCCCAGTACTGAACCTTGGGGACCCACTGGTAACTTTCATGGAGGAGGAGGAGGAGACTACCCACCACTACCCTCTGTATTTGCCCGCTAGCCAATTCTTCTACCCATCTGAGCAACTGTCCCTCTCACCCCCCCCCCCCAATCTGAGCAACTGTCCTCCCACCCCAGTTTTAATAGCAGCCCATTTTGGGCTACGAATCAAATGCCTTACTGAAATCCAGGTATGGGACGTCCTCCGGTCTATGCCGGTCCAGGGTCCCAGTCATAAAAATCTATGGGGTTGGTCTAACATGATCTTCCCGGGATGAAACCATATGTTTGTCATCCAGTTGCCACAACCTTTCCAGCTGCCTCCTGAGCCTATCCTTGATAATGCCCTCCATTACTTTGGCCACCACAGACGTTAGACTGACAGGCCTATAATTCCCCATCTCCTCTCTAGACTCCCCATTAGTGGATAGGCACCACATGAGCCACCCTCCAGTCTTGAAGCACCCATCCTGTCAGCAGAGAGGTGTTAGAGTGCTGCCAGTGGTGCTGCTAGCTCATCGGCCAATTCCTTCATAACCCTCGGATGCAGCCAATCTGGCCCCGGTGCCTTATCAGTTTTTAGTGTCCGAAGGGCCTCCTTCACCCTTTCACTCTGCTTTGATTTCTCTCCTCCCAGCCCACCCCTCATTTAACCACCCATCCCCTTCTAGACTTGGCTCAGCCTGTACCCCAACTTTTTTCAGTCCTCCCGACTCTTGCTGGCTCCCCTTCTTTCACTTGGGCTGGAGGGATCCCCTGCCTCCCTCCGTAAATATCAAGGCAAAGTACTCATTTAGCACCTCTGCCTGATTTCCCCTGCCTCCTGAGTCCATCCCTCCTCAGTCCTAATCATGCTGATCATTGCCCTCCCTTTTCTCTTCTCCCTTGTGTATCTATAGAATCCCTTCCCCCTTTGGATAACCCTAGCCAGGTTTTGCTCCCTCCTCACCTTGGCTCCCCTCACCACTGTGGTGACCCTTCCAGCCATCAACTCATATCCCTCTCCCTATCCCCCCTAGAGCACTTAAAACATGCATAGGCAGCCTTTTTATCCCTCACTGCCTCCTGCACCTCCCTGGTCCACCAGTACAGCTTGTTGGCTCTACCATGCTTACGCCTCACCTTTGTACAGGAGTTAGTAGTCTCCTGCACTCCCCTTCTTAATGGCCTCCCACAAGCTGCCAGCATCCACGTCCGGCCTAATCTTGTCCAAAGCTCCCTGTAGAATCCTGCCCATGCCCACGAAGTCTGTTCCCTGAACTACTACTACTGTATTAGAATGGTTATCCTCCCGAAACAGCAGAAACCAGACTGTAGTGTGATCACCACCTGCCAGCGGCTGCACACCTCCAGGCCCTTTATCTGGTCACTGTCTGCTAGGACACAATCCAGTATCCGGCTCCTCCCTAGTAGGTTCCCCACCTGCTGGACCGGGAAGGCATATTGAAACATATCCATCAGTCTCTGTTCCTTGGCACAGAGGATGCCATAGTGTCCCAGTCTGTCCCCAGCATATTAAGGTCACTCATGATCACCATCATTCCCTTTCCACGGTCACAGTGCTCCTTGCTGTTCTCAACTAGTTTGTCCTCCAGGGCCTCTTCCATTGTTGGGGGTTCTGTACACCACCCCTATTTTCAATCTTTTACCTCCTCTCTTTTTTAGGGTTACCCAGATCTCCTCCACCTCCCCCTACAGCCTCCTCCACTCCACTAACCGCTATGTCATTTTTGACTATCAGCGCTACACTCCCCCCTTCCCTCTCCTCTATCCTTCCTGAATATTTTGTAGCCGACCAAATTTAGGTCCCAATCATTTTTTGAGTGGTCCATGTCTCAGTAATTGCCGCATCAACTGATCCCTCAACCAGCATCACCTGGAGCTTTGGCATTTTGTTGCCCATGTCCTAGCATTGATCAGGGCTGTCCTCCATCCTGACTCCTCTCCTTCTCCAGTCATCTCGACCCTGAGCAGTCCTAGATGCCCTTTCTTGCACAGCTCTGGATGGATTTAGATCACAGTTACCTGCTTTCTTTTCATGCCCTGGACCTGGACCCTTGAGCAGCCCTCCTGGAGCCACTCTTTTACTTAACCTCCCCCTTTACAAGATTAAACTCCACCTCTCGACTATGAATCCAGCAAGATTTAGTTTCAAGATCTCCCCCCCCTCCAAGTTGAGCTGTAGCCTATCCCTGGCATATAAACCCCTTGTCCTCCCATGTATCCCCCAGTCCCTTACCAGCCCATACCCTTCTGGCCTGTGCCAGTCCCTGAGCCACTGGTTCACACCTCTAAGTTTATATTTGGTCTCCCTGGACACCCTAGGTACTGGCAGAATCTCAAATAAGGAGATCTGCGCCTCTATAGAGTGGTAAACCCTGGCCAGTTCCTCGGAATCTTGCCTGGATTTCTAGTTCACTGTTCTCTAGTCATTTGTTCCCAGATGTTTTGTCTGGGGATTACCAGATTCCAATGCTATTGAGTATAGCTGGAATTTGGCCTTGTGTCGGCTAGGCCTGGGATACTTGCCTTGACTGGCCTGCTTTTCCTCCCCGCCTCCCTCCACTGGATGCTTCAGGTCATGGAATCACCCAGCAGGATCACATTCTCCACCTCCACTTTACTGGCCCATTAGATTCCATCCAGGCTTTTCCTTCTATCATCAACCCCAGCTTACTTTTTCTTGTCCCCTCAGCCTGGGGATCACAAGCCTGTGCTTGCCCTACCATGCTCATTCTTCTACCTTAGCTCCCAGCTTGCTCCTTGCCCCTCAACCTTCTGGGTGGCACAGATTGCACCCACCCAAATCTCCGTGGACTCTTTCTGGCTGGTATCCTCAGATCCCCCCCAGGCTCCCTTCTACTGCTTCCTCCTTGCCTACCCTCCAAGTTCTACATCCCACCCCATCTGCTGTGTTTCACCCTACCCCTGTCTCCCCACCTCATCTGATTTCTCCTGCCCTGAAGCTAGTAGAGTATTCCTTATCCTTGGTTGACTTCCCTAACCTGGATGCTTGCCCAACCCTAGTCCTCCCCTCCTCCCACCCTGGCTTCACTCTGCACCCCCTTCCTCCCCACCTTCCTCCCACCTAGGCTAATGTCTCTCTCTCTCTGTGGATCTGGCTCTCTCCTGCCCCATCTCCCCAGCTTACTGACCAAACCTCTCTGTCTGCCTGCTCCCTTCTCCCACCAGCCTCTCCACCTCATCTCCCGTATATAGCAAGGCGAATAGATTAGTAAGTGTGATGCTCTCTCCTGTCCCCCTCCTTCTGGTCAGCCACCTCCCTACGAAGTGATTTCCAGACATTGCTTGTTTCGTGCCCCACCCCTCATGAGTAATCATATGATCCTTGTCTATCTTTTTCCTCTGAGGTTATGCCATATTGGCCTGTGTACCTCATGAGGTCCTTTCCACACCTTCCTTCCCACCCTCCCGCCTTCCAGCTGCCTTCTGATCCCTCTACTTCCTCCCTAAGACCTGCTAACTGAAAACACACTGGGCACCTCTGAACCGCCTTTGCCCAATTTAATATTATTGCCCCCACACCCTGACACCCAATCACTCTACCGAAGATGCCCGCTTTGGCCACCCCCAAGTCTACCCTCATTTTAGGTGAGCAATGCGGCCCTCTAACAGAAATAATTCAGTAAGTGTTGCACTAAAACCCAAGCAGTTTGCCCCTCCAATTACAGCAATTTTCCCTCTTTCTTGACAGTAGCCAGTTTTCTAGCCCTAGCAGTAGATGGTTCAAAGCAAAATTAGCCCATCACAACACTAGCCAGCTTAGAGACCCTAATCGATTCACACACAGTTTGCCTACTCCCTCAGATGTAGTTGGCATACACAGTCATTTATACAGTCTGCTTCATTATTCTCCTTCCTGGTAGTAGTCAGTGTTGCCCAAGCAGGAGGGTGTACAGGACCCTAGACTTGTCCTTCTCCAAGGCTGTGCCCTCACCAATCATTTAATAGAGGTCGGGGCCAGGGTAGGTGATGTGGAACAAAGAACAGCTCTCCTCCTCTGATTGCGACTGGACTATTTGCCTTTAATGGCCCAGTCACACAGTCAAAGGTTTGCGCCCTATTCACTGATTGGCTGCTCCTTGCTGAGTCGCCGGCTTGCAAAGTTGTGGCTAATGTGGACCCGGTATGCATTGTCTGTCCCCCGCCAGCAAGAGCTTTCTTGTCAATCACCAATGTGATCCCATCTTATCCCACTGCTGATGTAGCCTCAGAATGCCTGCCCAGACCACTTCCAGCGACAAGCCCCGGTCTGGAAAGAACAACTCTCCTCCCCTGATTGGAACTGGGCTAATCGTTGCTGTAGATATTAAAAAAGGATGGGTCCCAGCACCAACCCCTGGGGCACACCACTGCCACCCTGGAATGCACCCCATTTGCCTTACCACCACCCTCTGGTTTCAGTCTTTGAACCAGTTCTCTGCCCACCTTGTTATTTTCTGTTCCACCCCTAAGCCTTCCAGCTCATTTACCAGCCTTCTATGTGGCAAAGTGTCAAAGGCATTGCTGAAATCTGGGTAGGCCACATCCTCCTCCATCCACCTTCCTTGTTACACAGTCAAAAAACTCAGTTAAGTTTGCTGTGGCACAACCTGTCTCCCATAAAACCAAACTGCCTTGGGTCCTGGAGGCAGTATAGCACATTGGGTAAAGGCTCTGAGCTACAGATCTGGAGACCTGGGTTTGAATCCAACAGCTGTCTAAGTGCATACTGTGTGATTATGAGCAAGTTACTTAACTTCTTTGTGCTCCAGGTTGCATCTGGAAACAAGCTTCAGATTAGTGTGCTACTCCTGGTTAAACAATGTTCCCTTCCTCCACTTCCCCTATAGACCATTGACAACCAGGTGCTCCACTATTCTTTTCTTCAGCAGTATTTCCATGACTTTTCCCACTGTTGTGGTCAGGCTGACCAGTATGTAGTTCCTGCATCCTCCCTGTTAACATTTTTGTATAGTGGGACCACATCAGCCCTTCTCCAATCTCTTGGCATATCACCAGTTTCAAAGATAGGGTGGACAGGGTAGTCGGAGGCCTTACTAACACCCATTAGCTCCCTCAGTGTGTCAGGCATGCATCTCTCTCTGGCCCATAGTCTATTGCTCCAGTTTCCATGAGGATCCTTTCTTTGCAAAGGGAGCTGTGTCCTTTCTTGATCTCTCCATTCTTATTAATGGTGGCCCATTTCCTGTCCCTTCTTTTGTAAAACCGGAACAGAAGTATTTGTTCAGTATTTCTGCTTTTTGGCGGTCATCTTTTACCCTCCTTCCTTCCATCCACCCTTTTCAGACACTCAATATCTCCCCATGCCTTCCTTTTCTCCCTGACGTACCTACATGTAAAAGGTTTTGTCCCTCCTTACCACAATATCCACTGGCTGGCTTGTGTCAAGGTCCCACATATGTGAGTCTGGTGCCAAAGTGCACTTTGCACATGGAAATATTTTGGTTTGCCTGTGTGCTTTAGTGTAGTGGATTATGACTGGTTTTGCTGGATTCTGCATGACAGCTTCATTTACGTAGATCCTGCAGTTCTTTGTGGTGGAGATTGTCCACAGTGCATGTTAAGAGTTTATATAGGCTCTCAGCTTTGATTTACTGGCCCACTGAACTCCTGAGCTAAGTTCTGTCACAGACTGACTTATCCTCTGGAGAAGAGCAGAAGTGGAAACATCTGATAAGAGATTGTGTAGGCTCAAATGTGCACTGCAGGCTGTTGGAACTTCTGTTGCCTGTTGCCAGCTGAAGGGAGTTCTAGGACTGGTGTGTCTGTATTATATCTGCCTAAGATGGTCACAGTTGGCCTGCTGTGTGTGCTATACTGCAATGGATGGTAGTTGGAAATTCAAATTGGTTGGGGGGACTTAGAGGAAGGATTAGGAAGTACTTCTTCAGTGAGGGTGGTGGACAAGGGAATGGGCTGCTGAGAGAAATGGTGAAGGGTTCATGAGGGCATGGGATAGCAGAGGGCAACTGGCATGGGGACTACAGAAAAGGCCTAGTGGATATCTAGGTGAACTGAGCAGACAGGGTGGCTTGCAGTCCCTTTCTGCCATCACATACCTGTGTTCCTGTGTATTCTACAGGCAGATTGGGAAAAGGGAGGGGGATCCACTACACCACCAGGGAAGCATTCATTGTGCCTTGAATATCTGTTCCTTGGTGTCTTTATCCTACCCCTGTGTTGGTTGATGTGTGGAGCAACATGATGACCTACCCAAGATCAGTTCTAGGAGCACGGGAAGGAGTCCTCCTCCTCCCTCAACCATGACATCCTCTGAGTGACCGAAGTCCATTCTAAAAGCCAGGTTGATGGTGTGGTACAGGTCTGGTATTCCCCCACTCACTTTTTTATTTTAACCTCTATGGAGCCTTCCCAACTGACCCAGCTGATCAGTATTTTATTTTCATACTGACCCATTTTCCTTTTATATTTACAGGTCTGACAGGACATCGACTGGGAGTAGGAGGACACTGACCATATGTATCAGATAAGTATTGTTTTTTGTTTACCCCATTGTTTGTCATATAATAGTTCATAAAGAACTGTAGATCCTTTGTAAGCCCATTGCTGTTCTTGTTTTACAGGTACAAATGTGCTGCTATGGGAGGCACTGGGTTGGAGCTGTGCCTTGTGCTTTAGAAAGGATACTATGGGCTGGTGGTGGTATGGGATGGGCATCAAGATTGGGAACTCCAGGGAACATCACACAATCAATTTGCCAAGACTTGTTGAGGCTCAAACCCTGTTTTCATTTTCTTGTTGTGTGCTTATGCTTCTAATGCCTGCATTAATGTAGCTTTTGTTTTGCAAGTACTGTGTGTGTGTGTGTGTGTGTGTGTGTGTGTGTGTGTGTGTGTAATAACCCATTGTAGGGTGTGCGGTCACACTCTGATACCGCATACACCTTTGGTGTGGTGTGTGCATGGGGCCGCAGGCCGAAGTGCATCAACCAAACGTCGGTATATCACTGCTTCCACACACCACACAGTGGGTTATCTCATCTTATAAAATGGCAAATTGTTTTGGAGGGGAGTGAAAAGTAGTGTGTGTGGTTGCACTATGATATATATCACCTAATGGTGTTTGTCCAATGCAATTGATAATCCCATTATATATAGAGAGAGATATATGTATATGTGTATATATATATATATATATATATATATATATATGTGTGTGTGTGTATATGTGTATATATATATATACACACACACACACATATATAGAGATATACACACACAGACACAGCATACATATATATATACACACACTTCACTCTAGCAGCCCTGATTACGAAAATAATTTTCCACACCGTGCATGTGCTCCCAGTCCGAAGAGGCTTTTCTCCTTTTGAAGATAAACCTTGAAATACTGGTGAGGACCTGCATATCAGAGAGCTCCATACCATTTTCTGCAAACCAGAGCGATTGTTGGTCATTCCTTTACCTAAATGTCCACCTTCCTTGTGACTTTGAGTCAAACATGGGGTAACAGACTTTAGTACCTCCATAGACATAGCCCCCAAGATCTCCATCTTCTTTGAATTCACGACGACTTTCTCCTCAGGAACCCTTAAATAAAGCTTCCTGCTGAGGTTGCAGATACTTGCAGATGAATACTGTTTTGTTTTGTTGAATTTTATGCACGCCATCTTTAATGCAGCCTAATACACTGAAACAGAACTACAACACTGCTGACAGGAGTGCTACCAAAATCACACTGCACACTGAAGTGCACTACAGGTGTTGACGCAGTGCTAATTAACATAATTCGCACACACTGAAAAAGCAATGCAGCACTGCTTCAGGCAGTGTTGAAAACACTGCTAATCACAGTACTTTTGCAGTGTGATTACAGTGCTAATTAACATAATTCGCACACACTGAAAAAGCAATGCAACACTGCTTCAGGCAGTGTTGAAAACACTGCTAATTGCAGTACTTTTGCATTGTGATTACAGTGCTAATTAACATAATTCGCACACACTGAAAAAGCAGTGCAAAACTGCTTAAGGCAATGTTGCTGACAGAACACTGCTTCAGGCAGTGTTGAAAACACTGCTAATTGCAGTACTTTTGCAGTGTGATTACAGTGCTAATTAACATAATTCACACACACTGTATCAGCACTGCATGTACACCAAAAGAGACCTGAAGATGCACTGATTAAACACTGATGGACTGCATTATGAAATGAAGTGTGCAGGAAGTGTACACTGCCACTGTAACACTGAAATAACACCATTTAGTGACTATTTGAACACTTCACTTCCCTCTGGGTACAAACCACTCCCTGCGAAGCACTGCCGTGACCCTTCTGTCTGCAGCAGGCTTAGAATCCCAGGAGATCATGGCAGTTACAGGGCACTGATTGGAGTCATCCCTCCGAAGTTACTGGGGCCCCACACTAGAAAATTGCCGACTTTAGTCTGAAATACTTGCCGGCAAACAAAATCAACTAGTGCCTGTCCGTTACAAAGAAATACAAAATCCTGTCTCCTCTGATGCAGAAAGCAGCTGGCAGCAGCAACGTGGAGCAGCAGAACAACCATCACCTAGTGTACACGATACCTCCCTTCACTCATAATCTGGCATGCAGTATTCTCCTGTTGCTTTCGAAAATCCCCAGTGCTGTCTGTCAACACCATCCACCTCTGTATGAGCACACTGCAGTCTGCAAACTGGGCCCGAAACTGACGCAACTGAGCCAGGAAATCCTCCATGTGGCCAAACTGAGGAGTGCAAGCAAGTACCACATGAAGTACAAAATGAAGACAGAAACATGACTGAAATGCCCAGCTACATGAAATACGTTTCAGTCACAACCCTCCATGGCAACATACAGTTAAATGTGTATCAATATGGCTCCAAAGATGGTCCAGCTAATTGAAAAGCCACTTATTTAGTATAATGAATGTGCAGTTTGTGTTATCCTACTGCAGTCACAATAATTTTACCCCGCTCCCTAACTAACAAGAACCCTCCCAGCTGAAGAAAAAAAGCTAACTGCTCAAGTTTTGTAATGTGTAATGGTTTAAAAAAGTAAAAGTTCATTTCTTCTATTCATCTTAATAAATACCGCCAGTAAATTGTTTGTTTCTAGCAGTACAGATAGCTAACCATTGCAGCTAATCATTTAAATTCAGTGAACTGCAGCAGTACAGTGAGTAAAGTGATTACTGTGTTAGCAGACTCCACAACTAACATTCCCTTCCCACTGTAAGCAAAAAAATGTAACCTGTGTTGACAACATTTTTTTAAATGTGTAGTTCCTTTTCCAGTTGCTCATCATGCTGTAATATTAATGAAAGTAGCTCATGATCCCCCAAAACAAGGTATACGTCACTGTTTTCAGAGGAACTATTTTATGTGTTTTCATAAAAAGTTTACAAAAAGAGCATATCTATTGATTTGTTTTAAATAAAAGTTAATTTATTAGAAACAGTTGTCTCCTTTATTGTTTTTATAGGAACCCATTTCATAATCGCAATAAGGCACTCCGGGGGGGGGGCATTATGGTGGGATAACGGCCCTTCTCGGGTGGTGGAAGCACTCAGCTCGCCTCATGCTTCAACCCACGCGAGCAGGCCATTATCCCAATTACAACCCTGGCCATGGATTATTGCTTAAGTATATTACTCCATAGGTTTATATCTTAGGGTTGCTATGTATCGGATGTTTTGTCATGCTGACTTTTAAATAAAGTTTACAAAAAAAAGACAACTCTTGTCCACGGTGTCTGCAGGGATTTAAGTCAGGTGTACCCACTTGGGATTTGGAGGATGGATGAGGTGGGAAGATTGTTTTGGGCAATTTGCTCTTGTTGTTACTGCTTAGAGTGTAATAATTTTACTGCTACCCCATTGCTCCCCTTTCTCCTGCTGTCCTCTTGTCCTTTTTGTACCCTCCCTGCTAAATAAATTATTTGTTTCAACTGCATTTCTTGGTTTGGGGTTGTTATGCCACAGATAGGATCAAACGTAGAACCAGAGTCAAGAGGGTAGACAACCACAGCCCTCACCAAGTCAGCCACCAGGGACTCGCCGCTGGACCACTGCCACAGATAGGTACAGGACGCCTCGGTTTTTGGTGCCAAACCTGGTCACAGCATCCAGCTTCCTGCTCAAACAACATGAAATGATCTGCTTCTGAGTTTGTTAGATATGATTGTATCAAATTAATTGTACCAAAATAATTACTGTACTGAAGTAATTACTACCTGTATGTGCAGTAGCTGTAGACTGATTTACCCCTAGCTTCATTACTATGTACAATTGTTCAAGCTCAAGCTATACCTGCAATTTAGGGAATATTTATAGAACTTTAACAGTAGTTTGTAAGAGGATTTGCTGCATCTGTTACCTTAGAAGCCTCACAGATGCTCAGAGCTCTTGTCATCAGCAGACTGTGGATGATTTGCTTTCAAGCACAGAGTAGATCATGTACAGCCTGCCCACTAATCTTTCTCTTTACCTCCCTAGGACCAAACACAGAACCAGTGTCAAGAGGGCAGATGACCACAGCCCTCCCCAAGTCAGCCACCAGGGACTTACTGCCTCAGATTGATATGGGGTGCCTCAGTTTTTGGTGCCAAACCAGGCCACCACATCCTGCTCTCTGCTGAAATGTGGCACTGCAAGCTTGGCATCACATATAAAATAACCCTCCCTCCTGCCCCCTCCCACCCACACATGGAGGTAACCATTTATATACACCCAACCCACTTAATTTCCTCAGCTCACAAGAGCCTTTACCTGTGCTCTTCCAACACCTGAGAGGCAGCTCCAACCACCACATGCAAGAGGAAACTTCCATCCCAAACTGACTGTGATCTCCCAGTCACAAAAACATGACCTCCCCCACCACAGCAAACCACACTGCCCTCACCTCCCTTGCCTTCAGCATTCACATCTTTAACATAGGAGGAAAAGTCTAGTTAAGAGCAAGTCTAACAGAGAAGAAGGACCACCAGATAAATATAACTTACACTTCACTAGGCAGGATGCATTGGCCTATAATATGGCAGTGCTTAGGGAGCACACTGCTAGCTAAGCAGGACAGCATACAGTGGATTCAATGAATTACTTGAGCAGAGTTGTAGAAATCAAGCAACATGTATAGACACAGACTTTTGGTCCTACAAGCATACAAAATGAAATGAGTTTATGAATGTCTGGAACAGCCACCACCCACAGATGACAAAACAGGAGTTGTGAACATAGAGGGCAACAAATGTTCTAAATTACCAAGCACCAGAGCCCTCAAGATTTTATTACTGATAATAAGTGGGGACATAGAATTAAACCATGGCCCAAAAGCAATGCTTTAATGTCAGCGTGACAACATCAGAAGCATGATGGAAAAAATGAACCAGCTCAGGATACAGGTGGACAGGAAGAACTGTGATATTATAGGACTGTCTGAAATATAGTAAACTAATCATTTAACAGACTCAGAAATTCACATTGAGGAATATGTCCATTTCAGAGATGACAGACAAAAGAAAGGAGGTGGGGTGATTATACATCTGAAAGCAAAACCGGGCCCATAGAAGTAAATTTCAAAGGATGTGTCAAGGGATAGAAATATTGCTGGTATATGTCCATTCCCTAAACATGTGCATAGGGGTAGTGTGTCACCCCAAAGACAAAACCACAAATTTTGAAAACTAACTCAGAGTATCCTAGAGACCATGAAAGGAAACGTAACCCGTGTTGCTAGGGATTTCATTGCTGCTTGGGGAGGACCTAGATGGAAAGAACTAGCAGTATAATTTTCATCACTGGGCCTTACACCGCATGTGACCCAACCCACAAGAAAGGGATCTCATTTAGACACGAAATATACTAGACCTACTATTTTCATCCACTAGCATAAAAATTCAGGATGTTGAAGAAGGGCCCTAAATTTAAGTGACCATAACCCTATCCAATCTACAGTCCAGAGAGATCTTTAGGAGCAAAGAAGCTTCCTTCTCAAGAAGGAGACGCTTAAAGATTTTGATATCTCAAACCTAGCAAACATTAGATGGGACAGACTTAATTTAATACCAGACATTAACTTAGCAGTAATTATCTTATCTGTTCCCTCAAGTTTGTTTACAACTTATATTTTCATTACTCCACTTATAATGTACATTAACTTCTGTAATCTTCAGTACTGTTTACACTGTCATGCATCACTGTATAATTTGTATTAATGTTTGGTTGTATGTATGTATGTATGTATGATTTCCCTGATACCTCTCTCCCAGGATACACCGTGAGATGAGGAACTTGTTGTTCAGTGTTCCCTTCCTGGTGAAGCATTTCAATAAAGAAATAAATAATGAATTTCTTCAGCACCTTCCTGGACATTTATAATAAACATGCCCCTTTTAAATAAGGAAAGGAGAGATCAAACCACAAGCCATGGGTAAACAAAATGCTGACAAAACAAATCAGGATAAAGGACAGACTCTGGAAAAAAGATCAATAAAAACCCAAAACAAGAAATAAATGCAGGAACCAGATTAGGAAAGTAAAAAAAAATGTATCTATAAAATGAAAATAGAGGAAAGCACAAACCCAGCATCATACTGGTACCTGATCAAAACATTGAAAGGTGCATCAAAAAAGGACCAGGTTACAAACTTTAGAGACAAAACAGGAACAGAGCTCACAGTGCAAGAGATCGAGGACCTATTAAATATTTACTTTTGCATGTTACTGGACATAAAAATTCCAGAACTAGAGACAACTCCCAAACCATCAACAGGGAACTGAGCAGCAGTGACATGTTGAGCCCAAACTGCCAAAAGTTTTATTTTAAAGCAATCAAGTAGAGTGAGATTCACAAAGAAATAAAAAACGGAATGTAAAGGAAGGCCAGCAGACCAGACCAAATAGAAACTAAGTTCTTAAAATACTCAGCTGAAGTAATAACCACTGTCTTAAAGAGACTATATAACACATGTTTAATTGGGGGTCTTTTCCCAGAGGTGCGGAAATTGGCCAAAGTGGTGCCTTTTTATAAGGGGGCTGAACAAAACAATCCATCAAACTATAGACCAGTGGCATTATTGCCCTTTGTATCAAAAATCTTTGAAATACTAATCAGGAAACAGATTGATGAATACTTAGCCACCTATGAACTATTATCAAAACAACATCTGGCTTCAGGGCAGGAAGGTTGACAACTACCACACTCATGGACTTTGCAGATATAGTAGCCTCTGGCTTAGACAAAGGGGAGGCCGTGGGTGAGGTATACTTTGACCTGTCCAAAGTGTTTGATTTGGAAAAGGAGGCAGTATAGCGCAGTGGTCTAAGGCTCTGAACTGCAAATTTGGCGACATCCAGCAGACCAGACCTGGGTTTGAATCCCACAGCTTCCACTTGCATATTGTGTGACCCTTGAGCAAGTCACTCTTAACCTCCTTGTGCTCCCAGGTCGCTCCTGTAAAAAGCTTTCAGCTTAGTGTGCTATACCTGATTAAACAACTAAATAAATAAAATTTGGAGGACCGTCAGATACCACTGGACAGACTTAAGCAGATAGGATTGTCAGAGAGGCCACGTCATGGTTCCAATCATATTTATATAACAGGAAACAGCAGGCATATATAAATGGGGTGATCTCAATCCCCACATCCTGGAAAGAGGGATACCCAGGATTCATCTTGGGCTCTACTGTTTCTGATTTATGTAAACAATTTTCCACACACATTAATAAGGCAGAGACTAAGCTACATGCCAATGACAGTGATGATAGGTGAAGTCGTCTCGGAAGAACTAGAGTGCATTCTACAGCATAACTTCTACTGTCTCCAAGAATGGTTCACAAAATCAGACATGGTCCTGAGTACCAGGTAAACTCAGGCAATGGTGTTTCAACAAGGTAGGCAGGATAATAATGTAAAGTACAACATAAATATCATGACATTGAACAGCAAAACACTAACCAAGCTCAAAGTATACACATATTTAGGCATAACAGTGGATGAGGCATTGAAATTTGACTCACAAATAAACAACTGTGCCAAAAAAGTAGCCAGCCATCTAGGAGCCCTGAGAAGGAAAGCATTTGTTATACCCAGAGAGGTAAGGAAAACTATTGCCACCCAGCTCCTACTACCAGTGCTGGAATATGGGAATATTATATATCAGCATGCAGGCAATACAGTGCTAAAAAAGCTAGACAGACTTTATAATAACCTGGCAAGGTTCATGCTAGGATGTGGCTATGCCTACGATCATTGCCTAATGTATAATGGTGTTGCATGAGATTCCTTAGAAATTAGGCAAGAAAAGCTGAGAGTACAGGTAGCCTACAAACTACACAAAGGTGGTGCCATAGTCCCTAAACTGGAATTCAGTGAGGCTCCTCTGCATTCGCACAAATTAAGGGAGGTAATAAACAGGGGTATTGACCTCCCTAGGATATGTTCCTCATACGGGCAAATGACTACAGAATTGTGGTCTGCAAAACTGTGGAATAAGCTACCCCAAGAGACTAGGAAAGCAGCAACAGCAAGATCATTTAAACTGCTTCTGAAAAATGTGTTTAAGGATACCTGTAATTGCTCGTAATGTATCAGGTAAAAGTATGGAAATCATGCACTAGGTTTCTTGAAAATACACTCAATGTCAAACTACTTCCTGTATGTGAAACTGTGCTTATATGCATAACCGATGTTCTTGAAAACACATCTACCATCAAACTATTTCCTGCATACCAAACTGTGCATATATGCCAACTAGGTCTAAGGTAATACGCAACTGCCTGTCATTGCCTGATGTAAATGTGTGCAAATCATGTCTTAGATTTGTGTAGAATGCTCTTAAACTGTCTCTTCTGACCAAGCTGTAACCTATATGTTAATCTATACTGCACCAAATGTCACTTCATCTGTAAAACAGGACAACTTTGTAAACAGGGCTGAAAAGTCCTAACAGTTTTATCCTGTCAAAAAATAAAGATTTTACCATCATGATCATCATTACTGTTACAGTGTCACTTGTTCAGTGGGTTGGACTGTGTAGGCAAGTTATGTACTGTTTCCTGGGTGGGAAGGGGGATAATAACCTTGTGTGTCAGCATCCAGGCACCCCACATTGCTACCCCAGGTGGAGGTGTTACACCACTTTTAGGCCTGGGTACCCAGTGTAGCACAAATACAACCAAGGTCTGCACCCTCAAAGTGTTTATTGGAGGTGAACCTTGAGGGCCCTGGGTGGTCTGCTATAGAAAGAAGGAAAGATCTCAGTGTAGCTCCAGGTAGGGTTCCAGGGGGTATCCTGTGAGTTGGGCATGTCACAAGTGGGTGCCTACTGAAACGGCGACCAGCTTGTGGCGCATACCCAGATGGTGAGGGTGTAGGGAGGCGACCGGATGGGGAGGGTTCACGAATGGGGAAGGGATGTCACTATATGTACACACACGGGGGGAGGGAGTGAGCACACTGAGCGAGGGGCAGGGGGTTTGTAAGGGGTGGTACCATGATCCTCTGCCGAGCTGGCTCTGTGTTGTGGAGGGGTGGGTGCTGGCCTGCGGTGGCTGGGATGCAGGGTTCGGGTCCAGGCGCAGGTATGTTTTGGTTGCGCCTGGCCGGAGTAGCTGAATTTTTGCACTGTTGTACTCCCCAACATGCACCCCCGGAGTTGAGAATCTAAAAGTAGGGGGTGCGGGGACACAGCATGCCGCATAAAGTAAAATTATAGTTCCTTGCACGCTTTCTCTGTTGCCGGGTTGTACATCACAGAAATTGAATTTGGTGATGTACACTCGCCATAAGGACGATTGCCTTTCTGCAGTCGTCATTATGACATGGAACCATTCCAGGGTATACCGGATGAACACTGCCTTTTCTGCCCATACCTTTCTGTGTTTCTATGAGATTGTTCCTGAACCTAAATTAGACCCTCAAATTTCTGTCTAACCACTAGGCAGACCCTTGCTGTTGGTTTTTGGTTTAGAATTATAAAGATATCCATGCATGACGTCATATGAAACTAGGTTATGGTATAGTTTCCAGACACAAATCCTAGTGTGACTTCTAGCCCTGCAGAAAATGACAAAATAACTAGGAGAAATCTGTTCCAGTTGGAGATCATAATGTACTGGAAAACATTAACTAGACATAAAACATATTCACCAGACAATAGTCAAAGCTAGATTAACTTTATTGTAGAGCTGTACAAAAAGTCAGCCCCACGTAGACCAGCATTTCATGTGTTAACATTATCAGGGAGCAGGGAAAAACCATCTGTAGATAAAATTATTAAGCCAAGTGTTTGGATATTAGTTATTAATTTACAGAAAATATTTACAGAACACCAAAAACCTGAATAAATCCTAAATAAGTGGTGTGAGCTAGCATCATTATGTGGCAGCAAAAGTTATTAAGTAATTAATAAGTGACAAGTGCCCTCACATTTTAACAAATAAGTAGTACCTTTACTTTTGAAACACCACAGTAACTATATTCTGAAAATGGGGGACTTTGTCATTATCACTGTGTACAAGTAATAAGAGTGGTATTACTTAGTGTGTACTATGCAGCACTTCAGAGAAAAGGCTCTGTTTTTTTCAATTGCCCAAAATATGGCTGTGAAGGGGGAGGATAAACGTAGGGCCATGCCCGTAGTTAAGTGGGGGGAGAGCTCCTCCCTCACATCCTATTTAAGCCAGCAGATTGCACACCACCCTGCTTAGAGCAAGTCGCACTTACTGCACTTGTTCCATGCTGCATGCTGGGGCTGGCTCCTGCCTCGGTTCTGTGCTCCCCCCACCTCTCCTGCTGTCTTACCTCTTGTTTGTTTTTTCCATGCCCTCCTTCCCTCCCGTCTGTTTGTTTTTATCTTTCCTATGGAAGGTTTCTGCCTCTCCTCCAGTTGCAGCACCATATTTCATCATTTTCCTTTGCCGCTTCCTCTCCTCCATTGGTTTTCTCTGCCTCCCGTCCTACTCATCTGGACCTCGCAACCTGCCTCTGTTACCTCCTATTTTCTGGTTTGCCTTCCATTGTGGACTCGCGCACCTGCAGTTGTGGGACATGCATCGCACCTGCAGTTCATCAGGCACTGCTCTAGCCATATGCTTTTTTTTTTTCATACCGCTTCCCTGGTTACCATGTGATTCTTCCTGCTCGGTATGCTACACACCTCCCACTTACCTTGGAGCTCGCCTGCTTCCATCCACAGCCCTATTCGAACCTAGAGCTCCTTCTCCCTAGTGCAGTTCAGCGCACTCCTACTGCATTCTGACTATTCCTCCTCATTTTCGGCATTCATGGCCGGTCTATGTTTGGGTTCCAACCCTACAGCGATCTTATGGCAGACACAAGTGACATGCTCTGTGCATATGTTTTTCCAAAACTAAAGGAAACTGGCCTCTTAACCTTCATGGGGCGTTTGAATGCAGCTCCCTTCATACTTTAGCAGTTGCTTTTACCTTACTTTACCAGCTGTTTGGATATGCTACTGGTGCATTTTGGGTTTCTCTAGAACTTATTTGTATACCTAGCCATGAAGCAGTCATTAATGACATTCACTCGCTATTATTAAGTTTACTGGGTGATGGATGGGGCATGTTTGGTGCTATATTTCAGCTAAGACTATATACATTGCTGTCCCTTACGCAAGTCATTCAACAAGTCTTATACTTCATGGTCAGCTGCATGTCCTTTCTCAGTCCGATGCCATATGGCAGACTAGCAGGAATTCCTTGGAACGGTATGCTGCCGCACTTGAATTCCATTATCCCCCCCTTTTTTTTTAACAACCACTGAAAGCTTGCAGATATGGCCTTCCTCCCCATTTCTACTTCATATCGAACCTGAAGCAACCTACTCTGTTTCTACCTTATTCATTTTCCTCCGTCTAGCCTACACAAGGTCAGATTATCCTGCAGGCCTCAGGGCTTCGCATGGTGGGCTGTGCAGTTGCCTACTCCATAGCTTCCCATTTCTGCCGTTATTAGACTTGATTCCTGTGACATTGCTACCGTATTGGCCAGGTTACTTCCATACATCGACCTTGACTTATACCATGCATTTCGCCATCTGCCTAACTTTGCTTTCAGCGTGCTGCTCCAGAGCCTTCCTGCAAACCTCTGTCCAAGCCTTCCATTGGGTTTGGACGCACTATAAGTTATCATGATTGACTTTTACGTTACTGTTCTGGATGCTTTCCATTACTTTGCTTGTTTGGTGTTCTATTACTGCCTCACTTCCGGCTGACCTACATGTGGTCCAGCAATACTGGCTAACCTTTATGGGGCTTAGCTGCCACTATTTACTTACCTTACCAGCTGACCTACATGTGGTCCAGCTGTGCATGCTAGCTTACGTGAGGCTAGCAGCCAATCTTACTTACCTTACCAGCTGACCTCATCATCTATCTGCATGCTAGCCTTTTGGGTTTAGCTTCTACTTCTATTTACTCACCAGCTGACATACTCATTCAATCGTACCATCTACGGTTCATCAGCTGACCTACACATGGTCTAGCCTGCACTTCCTTATCTCATTGGACTAGCTCCCCTACGTTCCCATGGATGCCTCCTACAGAGCTGCTTTTTCATTCAGACCTACCCTTCCAAATATGCTCCCCTAAGCTTCCACCTTACATTGGATTATTTCTGGAGTACATCAGATATTCGCTTCAATTCTCTTGGATGCTCCTCGCCATGTTACTTCAACTTCCCCAGAGTTACTACTACTGTCTCTGCCAGGACTCCCTGCTGAACTTTATTCCATATTGTCTTCCTTGGCTGAACTAATGCCACTAACATTGAATAACTACAGTTACAGGATGCTTATTGCCTCTCGCCGAGTTGCCAACTCCTCCGCCAAGGTCTCTTCACTGCAATCCCTGCCATCCTCGATCTTCAGGATACGACAGTCTACAGCACCGTCCTACTCTCATAAGTCTGCCTTAAAACTACTGTACTACTACGCACTAAACTGACTCAGGATATGCCACCAATACAATACCATTTACAATTTATTCCTCACTACTTCACTGCTTTTCTGCATTGCATACAGTTTGACATTTCCAGTGCATTATCTACCACTGCTCTGCAACCTGCCTCACCCTACGGGGCCGGAGGTTTACCATCATATTCACCAGACCTGCGCCCCTACGGGCACGGAGGTCTTTTGCCCCTATATTACTGCACCATAATTGCTTACTTCTATGACCTGCTTTCACCCATCGGGCCGGGGGCTTTAATTACTTCGACTCTACTCCTGCCTCACCCAGCTCTGGCCTGGAGATTCACATATTCTACTATATGCCTACCTACCGCCGTGTCAGCCAGCCCTGGGAGCTCCTTTATTATGGACTCGCATCTGAATGTTTAGACATTCATCATCTATCCTTTGAATGCTTTTGCCCTGCTGTTTTAGTCCTATGACATTACTACTGCTACACTCCTACCAGGACACTTAGTTGAGCTTATCCAGAAGACCTTCAATATCTTGATTTCTGCTCTAAGGCTTCTTGGATCCTGTGACAATGCTACTTCATTTGACTCAGTCTCTTTAGTTATCACCATCTATGACTCGTACGCTCAACTATTCAGAACTTGTCAGAATATTCTTACTAAGTCAATTCTAGTTAAGGTACCATTCAGGCTTTGAAACGTGGATGTCAACATTGTTAAGCAACCATTTGGATCCACATGAAGCTCTTCAATTCCCGTGCTATTACCATTCTTCATACCCCACGCTGTATACCATACGTAAGCTTGCAATACTACTTCCCTGCTACTACATCTGCATCATGCAGCTTTATTTACTACTACAACTGACCTATGTACAGGTCCACTTATTTACATTACTTGCTCATACTACCTGCTTTGCCCTTACAGGGCCTAGAGGTCATCACGACTAACTCACCATTTTACAACCTACTTCGCTCCTCGTGAGCTGGAAATACATCTGACCTATGTCTTCCTATTTGCACTATGATCCCTACCTGCTTCACATACTTGCATCCTCTCTCTGGATTGGAGGTTCCTACTGCTCCATCCTCCTGATCACGCAGCATACACCAGTTCTTGTGCTTCATTGCCACGATCTTCATTGCAAAGCAGAACATGACTCCAACAGTCCTCCTTACGGACATGGATGCTGAGCCTTTGATTCCTGGTTCTCCTCTGAAGTCATCTTCATCTGCTGGAGTGCTTCATGCATAAACCAAGTGGGGGTTTTCTTCTCCGTGTGCTACTGGTCACACTCTCCAGAGTTGGAGGAGGTGATCATACTGCTACTCATTTTCTTGGGGTTGTCATCCTACTCGACTCCTCCAACAGTCAGATACAGAACAATCGTTGATATCATTATTTTTGGGGGTATCATAATACTGGACTAATCATCCTTCCTATGGTGGGTTACAGAGAAAGGCCAAAACTATCAAATCACAACAAGTGACTCATCAGTTCAAGCATCTAAGCACATCTTGCATACACTTGGATGTCAGAGATGACATGCACAAAAAATGTAGCTATACATTCTTTATGAGAACAAGAAACATTAAATTAATGACAAATTGTGAAATTTAGGTGAGAGATATTCATCAAAATGTTGTCAACAGAAGCAACATTCTCCGTGAGGTCCGACATGTGCAGGTCAATGTTGGAAAGAACTGTAAGGTGGGGCTTTGGGACTGCTCCTGTATAGCAGCATGCTGATGTCAGTCACGTGATGCTGGGGGGCAGTCCCCTGCCAGGCACTGCTAGCTAGAAATTTTCTGTGTGGTTCTGGCTCCTGGTTGCTTAGTCCTACATGTTAGTACCTACTGCAAGAGCCATCTTGAAGTAAGATCTGAGTGGTACAGACTATAGACTGTGTGAGATAAGCAGGTCTTTCATACAGGCAGCAGAGCTGGAAAATGCTGGCAGGTGCTGTTATTCCATCTGTGGTGCAGCACGGGCCTTTACTCCCGCTCACCAGCTCGCCACCAAGTCTGCTTCACTTGCGGTCAGCACACACCCACAGTTAAATAAAGTACCACAACCTGATGTTGAGTAGGCTGAACAGTCACAGAAAATCGCAGTAGAATGTAGTTGCAGGGAGGAAAACTGAGTGGTATGGACTGCAGAATGTGTGAGATGAGCAGGTCTTCCATGCAGGCAGCAGGGCTAGAAAACTCTGGCAGGTGCTGTCATCAAGGGACACACTGGGTCCAGGTAATTAAGTACAGGCTTCATCCTGCTCTTTGGCTGCCTTGAACAGGTTTGTCATGTACTGCTGCTGTGGTTTGGGTTACAGGAGGATAGCTGATGCTGGAGGAGCATACCAGCTCCCAAAGACCACCCATAGGAGCTGCAGGCAGAGGTCTCCTGTTGCGGCTGCAACTGAAGCTCCTACAGGGGATGCATGAGGCTTAGTTTTCTTGTTAGCCTTTCCCTTATGCTTGAGCCACCCTTTTTGGGACTGCAGGGAGACAAGTGTCCTGTGGGCAGTCACAAGATCATCTCACCACAACAAAAAACGTGCGGCAATGAATGCTGAAGCATTAGGGCATGCACTGAAATAATGTCGGTAAAACACCAATGACCACAGAAACAGTGCCCTTACAAAACATAGGCTTCCTTATATTTTGTGGGGCTTTTCCACCCCCAGAATTTAGATAACAAACTCTGGGGGTATTGACCTCAGGGATTGGGAGAAAATCGAGAGGGGAAACCTTTGTTTTGTAAAAAAAAGCAGCAAAAACTTGTAACACAGGGAGATATTGGTGGGGGTGGGGGGCTGAACCACAGTCCCAGGTCTCCCATTCCGCCAAGTGCTGGTACTTTAGCCACTCCACCATGGGAACTGCTCGATCAGGCACCCAACACAAGATATCTTCATCTTTCACAACAGAAGCATACACTGACAGGGGTAGCGGTAATGCCCTACCACTGTTATACCCCCTGTCACTGTAAATCCATTTGACTCTATATACAGCGCAGTTATTATCATGCTGTCTTTCTTATGCAGTATTGACCTGGTACTCTTTGGGCATTGTGTTGCAGGCACTGTATCCAAAGCTTAATTTGTGGAGGATTGCTGCACCACTGACTCTGGCATATTGTCAATGTCAGCATATCCCTGGTGCCCGGAATGGCCAGGAAACTGAGCTTCCGGCCGTGACCGAAGAACAAATTCTTCTGCTGCCTCAGGGTCTGTAAAGGAATGTGGGGCAGTTTTATGGATGATTCACAGGACAGCCAGATTTTGTAGGCTGTAAGGACATGTAGGGACATAAGGGCATGTGTCATTTTTGTGAACACTCTTCGGTGCTCTGAGAGGGCTGGTTACAAGTCCGGAAAAACTTGAAAGTAGTGCCTCACCACTGTAGAGACCAGTGTCCTTTAGCTAACTGCAGTATTCTCTCCTGATTTAAAAACTGAAGGAACATAGTGACCAATGGACCCTTTCGATTTCCAGTTAGGCCATTGGTGCTTTAGCATGGAGGATAAAACTTGTTGAAAAACAGAATGTTGTCCCAGCTCAAATCCCTAGGGAAAGCCTACCAGCTGCAAATTATTTTGCCACCCCCGATTCTCCAAGTCCTCCATTTTGTCTGAGAGCTGGCATAAGATGCATCTTGTTCACTCATGTGGGCACAGAGGTGGTCTGTCATGTCTCCTTGCAGGAGATTTGCCTGTTCATTATCAGAAACCCTTGTGAGATAAAAATATTGTCCTGTTTTGTTTTAAGGTTCTGACTTTTAAGATCATCAAGTTCTGTGAGCTACTGAGCAACTGCTTCTCTGATCTCCCACAGGTCACCTGGAGCCTTGTCAAAGGAACATCCCCAGTAGATGTCATGCTGCTCCAGGGACCCACACTCGAGGCTGTAGGCCAGAGGTCAGTGTCTGGAATCAAGGTACATTTTGTAGGACACAGCTGCTAAAGGATTAGATCGTTTGATACCCTGTGTGCCAGAGTTAGTTCTGATGGTAGTTTGGTGTGGCTAAGCGCTGAAGCAGTGTCAGTATGCTGCAGGATAGTCAGACAGGTGAAGGGAGCAAAGAGATCAAGCTGTTTCCATCTTGGTTGCCAATCCACCCCTGCTGCTGCCAAATCTTGAGTGTATACCTGCAGTAGCAGTGAAGCTCTAACAATGTAAATATTTTGAACAATTTACACAATTTAAGAAATAATTAAATTGTGAAAGTCTGATCTTCTGCAACTTACAATGAACACAACTAATTATCTTTCTGTTTAACAGTTTATATGACTAGTTTAAGAAAGCATGCATATAAATTTTCAGTTATCTAGCTCTGAAAGTGGCTATGTTGTAAGCACAGAAATAGTTTCAGAAATGTTCAGATGAATAATGAATAGTCAGAATTTGAGCCTCACAACTTCCCACCCTAATCCAAGTATCCTGAAGCTTGACATCCTTTTTAGGGCCCCATTCAAACAATATGCATGTGAAACTGTAGATCTCTAGCTGCAATACTAACTGAGTTATGACTAAAGAAGGCATTTCATGGAATTTCACAAAATGACACAAAAATGGAATTTGCTGATTTGCCCAGCCCTATTTAACTTTTATGTTAAAGTCACATTTACCATGGGGTTCATCTAGTAGGTATGCCTATGATAAGTCCCCTTATGCCATTCAGAGTGCCAGCATTATGGCGCCAGGCAATGAGGGTGGCAAATGCAGGATTCATCGCCCCCCTACCCAAGGTCCACCTCCCCGGAGTAGGAATCCTTAAGTAGGGGGAGAGGATAGGAGGCACAGCCCCCCACAAAAAAGTGATTGGCAACATTGCAGATTGGTGTCCTAATTGCCCAGCACTGGATTGCTGGTGCATTCCGAGGGTGGAACTTGGTGAGTCTTCACATGGAATTGCACATCATTCTGTGCAATAAAATCAAAAATATGCATTATTATAATGATACAATAAACATTCTAAATATTTTAACAAAATAATTTTTGATTCACAGTATCCTCTGCATATTAAATCTAATCACGACTATAAACTTCATAAGTGGATACAAGGCAGTAAGTGGGACCCACTGAGGTTAGTCTGCATGCTGCCTTTAAATGAGGAAACAATACTCAATGCACTTATTCATAAGATTTAATTTGGTGTGAGTTGAATCACTAATGTGTGGCTTTAAACAATTCAGTGTGTCAAACGTGACTGAATAGATTCTGATTTTTGATTTGTATATTCATTTAAAGGGGGCTGGAAGCAATTAATATTGTTCCTGTTCACAGAAATACAATTCATACCTTCAAATGATACATATTTAACTGTAACTGAATCAGCACTGATGTGAAAAACTGTGTTTTTAATTGTTGCTTTTTATGGGCAGCATTCTGTTACAGTTCTCTTCATGGAACAAGTAGTTTGGAGTTTTTACTGTGTCACGATTTGTGTATAGAATGCTAAACATAAGCTGCTGTCCTATCAGAGCCATGCTCAGTGTTCTGTCCACCAACTATGACATAGTTATAACTCCAAATCACTGGTTCCATGAACAGAACAGTAACAGAATGCTGCCCATAAAAAGAAAACAATGCAAAACAAATTTTTTTCATATTGTTTTTCATTTGGGTACAGTTACATATGGAGCATTTAGGCGTATGAATATCATTTCTGAAAATATGAACACTATGAACAGCTGCTAATTAGAAATAATTTCCGGTCCTCTTTAAAGAGCACCCCTCTATTGTAATAAAAAGCACTATATTTACACCAATTATGTTTTAACTTTATTGTTTTTAATTATTTGTCAATTCATCTACTTTTCTTTGCTGTTGGTCTACTCAATAGTACTGATAATTCAGCAACTATTTCACTGAGTCTTTCAAAATGTATCTGACCCTCCCCTGCTAACTAGACGATTACTGTTTGTGATATCACAGTCTGTTGTCATGGTAAGCACTATGATGTCATAAACAAAGGTACTGTGAGGTAAATGGGGTACAGGCAAATGGTTTAAAATGTTTTTTATGCAGAATTTGATAGACTACCATGATGGGCTGTAAATCTTGGAAAGGAACACTGAAAATGGAAAAAAAGGATGCTTTAGTAAATTGTTACAGGTGAAGCATCTTATTCATAAAAGCACATGCTAAAGTGCAGAGTTGCTCTTTAAAGGCAACACGCAGACTGACCTCAGTGTGTTCCACTTATTGCAATGTATCTACTTATTGAAGGGTACAGTAGTGAGTAGAATTAATATGCAGGGGATACTGCAAAGCAATACTTATTTTGCTAAAATATTTAGAATATTTATGATAGCATTATAAAAATACAGTATGTATTTTGATTTTATTGCTTAGAATGAAGTGCAATTCTAAATGAGGCTTACTATAGGCACACATACTAGATGGATCCCATAGTAAGTGCAACCTTTACATAAAAGTTAAAAGAATACTAAATGTGTTACAGTAATTGATTAAAAAACAAAAAGTTCAATGTTCTTTATGTATGTATAGTATTTTCCAACATTATTGTTGTAAGCCACTGATGAAAAAAAAAACAAACATGTCCTGATGAATTGATGAGTTTAAAATCATGAAACTAATACAGAATCAAAAAAAAAAGACGTGTGCTATAAAATAATAGATAAGTGATGTGTGAGACAGTCTCAAGTGCTTTTTCTGATTTTCTTTGTTCACACATCCACTTTGCTCAGTTGTCACTTCTTGGTACCGAGCTTGTGCTAGGGCACCATGGCAGTCCCACAATGGGACACTGTCAGTACCTGCACTTCCCATGAGAAGAGTCATCCATGGGCTGCTCAATCCTCTCACCCCGGGCTGACCCCAGAGCAACAAATGTCCATTCAGAAATTCAGCTTGTCAGAGTAGTTAGTAGCACTGACATTACTGTAGTGCTACTGGGCTGGTGCTTTGTATTTTGAGAAACCACACATTGCTTTTTATTTCCCCTCCTGTTGTCCATGAGGGATATAATCAGCTAGAGATTGACCCTCAAAACAGACAGGGATATACCCTGCCCTGCAATCAGACAGGCTTTGCTTCACTCATCAAGCTGCCTTCTGTTATTCAATATGCACTTTAAAAATGCTCTGCTATTGACCATGGCCTGCAAGTGCAATTCCTGATCTTAGCCAAGTGACCTCATCTGTCGACCTCTCATCCCATTAAACTGAAGGGAGCCACTCAAATGGCTGGAGAACAGTCCCTCACTCCCTCTGATATAGAATCTTTCCTTATTGTTACATTAACTTTTATGTTGCTACTCCCTGATTTATATACTATGACTTATATGTTACGGACATATATATTATGACTTATACATTGTTTCAAGCTGTATATTTGTACCTATATATGGTACTGCTGAACCCTGTTGTGTTGTTTCTCTCATGCACATTATGTTGTAACATCCCATACATTTTTCTCATTCCTTGTACTGTATGTACCAACTTCACGGCACGGGGCATATCTGAAAAAGGTTCCTGGGATCAGTGTACCTACCTGGTTAACAAGTAAATAAATCATCCAATTTGCATAAAAATAAGTGCAGTTCCTGTGGGACTTAGCTCCCCCACAAGGACGGCCATTCCCTCTGCCTTTTTTGTCTGGGCCCAGAGCACAAGACTGAGAAGTGTGAGATTTGCCAGGGTTTTAGCCAGGCCACACGAAAACACTGTCAGCAGTCTGTAGAAGCCTACCTTTTAAAATTAAGAATGGCTTCCATGGAGAAGGAGCTGAAGAAACTCAGGAGCTCTTCTTCCTCACCCGAGGGCCATTGTAAGAAGAAGAAGGACAAGGAGAGACATCGGAACCAGGTGGAGTCCTCTACAAGGCCGCAACATCCTCCTGGTGTTGTGGCCAAGGAGGTAACTTTCCCCCGGGGGGAAGACACCTTCATCCACAGCTGTCTCTGTGGGTACAGTGCAGCCGTTGGCCCCCCATCGAGTCTGGGCTTGGGCCCGATGGGAGCCTCTGGGGAAAGGAGACACCTACTTCCTCTAAGTTGATCAAGACTGAGTGGCCTAGTGGCTCTGGTGGGACTAGTAAGTCAAGCTCCGGCTTCTCCGACACTCGCGCATATCATGCTGATAAGCCACCTGTTGGATCCTCTGATGGTGGCACAGTGCTGGTCCCTCTGTCTGGCCCGAACAACAGGCCTGACATAGAGGTACCAGATCAGCTGATGTGTGAACCACAGCTGACACTGGAGTTCCCTCCGATCTTTCCCCTTCATGGCCAGTAGAGCTTCCTCTGGTTTCCCTGGGATCAGAAGAAGGGAGAAGGACCACCTTCAGGGATTGTACCACCCCCAACTCTGGAGCCACAAACACCTGAGGTACAGCAGGACCTGACGAAAGGCTACACCACTTCCTCTTGGTCTGTTGACTCCCCAGGGACCAATGCTCGGCCCGACGTTGATTACATCAGAACCATTGGGGCTTCTGCCCCTACCTCCAGACCCTCCATCAGGACCTTCTGCTCCTTTATCAGGGCCTCCTCCAGACCCTTTTGCCCCACTTCCAGGCCCAATTCCAGGGCCAATGCAGGCCCCTTGGGAAATCTCCCAGGTTACCCGACACCGGGCTATCCAACACCACAATACCACACACCAGGGTATCTGGTTCCGCAATATCCAACATCTTCACCAGGGTTCCCGACATTGGGGTATCCATTGCTGGAATTCAGCTACCTCTACTATGTGGGATACCTGGGATTTGGAAGCCCACTGCCTCCACCACCACCGCCCCAGCCCCAGGTAGGCCTTCAGACAATGCTGTGGTCTTGGTGGAATGAGGCAAAGTCACAGCTCACATCCGAGGTGAAGAAATGACAGCCCTCATTGACCCTGACCCCAGTCCCTAGGACTCCATCACCTAAACCCATCCCCCCATCAGCCTCCTGGCAAATGACATCAGGAAGACCAGTACAGCAACCAGCTCACCCGTGAACTACTGAGTTTGTATAATCTGTAGACCGATCCAGGCCAGTAGACATTACTTTACCAGGGCTTAGTTCACCCAATGAAAGCCATCCATTGGAATCAGACAGTGACTCAGTTCATTCCGAATCTGACTATGAGTCCCCGATGCCAGATGATCCAAAACCTAAGGACTCACCTAAGTCTCCACCAGAGAACCCCTCCTTTACAGAACTCCTGAGGAAAACCTAGGTGGCATATGATTGGCATACAGAAGCCCAGGATCTGCAGAGACGGAGACTGGCCCTCATCCCACCCTGGATAGGGCCGCATGAGGATTTGGCTTCTACAATTTGGAAACAGACGGCCCCTCTGGCACCCGTGGCTAGAAAGGCAGACAGACTATATCATACCCCAGACTGCAAAGACCATCTAAGCAGTCACCCTAAGGCAGACTTAGTGGTCATCAGTGCTGCCCCTGACAGATCAGCAAAACCGAAGCACCTTAGCACTTCTCCACCGGACAAGGAATCAAGGTCATTGACCAGTATGGGAAGAAGATATAATCCTCTTCCATTTTGGCAATCAGAGCACTGAACTACGTGGCTCACATGGGGGTCTACCAAAAATCAGTTCTGTGCCAACTGGAGTCTAAGACTGACTTCTCCAGGACTCTCAGTTAAAGGAAGAGATGGCAGGCTTGGTCGAGTCAGTCAGGTCTGCTAGCAGACATACCCTGAGGGCCACCTATGATGCAGCGGATGCCTCTGCTAGGAGAACAGCCACTGCCATCAGCTTGCAGAGGCATGCATGGCTGAGGATTTCAGGTCTTGCACCAGAGGTCCAGACAGCCATTCAAGAAGCTCCTTTTAGGGGCCTGGTCTTGTTTGGAGGAGATGTCAAAGATATTATTACTGATTTACAGGACAAGGGCAAAGTCTTGCACTCTGTCCAGTTCATATATAAACCCCCTCAGAAACAGAGGCAGCAGCCTTTTCTGCAGCAGCAACATCGCCAGCAAAAGCAGTCTCAGAACAGGCATCAGAACAAGCATTGGGCCACTTCGACAGGCACAGCCCCCCCTGGCCAAGCCCCATAAAGCCTCAGGAGCCATGACCTCTACCCTCCCCACTGCCTTCTGACTCCATGGACTCCCTCCCTCCTCTGGAGTGAGTCACAGAGGAACCGATAGGGGGAAGGTTTGCCAAACACCTACTGAGATAGGAGGAAATAACCACAGACTCGTGGGTATTCCAACTGGTAGCTCAAGGCCACACAATAGAGTTCATAGAAACACCTCCCTCAAATCTTCTGGGTCCTCCTTCTACTCCCAAAAGCCACATACCTTTGGTGAAAGATGAAATATCTCCTGCTAGCAAAGCAGTAATAGAGCCAGTTCCTGAAATCAGCAGGGACAGGGTTCTACTCACTTCTTCCTGGTGCCCAAGAAGACAAGGACCTCAGACCCATTCTGATCTGAGCCACTAAATCTCTTTTGTGGAATACAAGAGATTCAGGATGCTGTCTTTACCAAGCTTGCTTCCTCTCTTACAGAAGGGCCATTGCCTCTAGCACAGGATATGAAGGATGCCTACCTACATATCCTATTTTTCCACCACACATCAGGTTTCTCAGATTCTGTTTTCTGGAAGAGCATTTTCATTAAAGCTCTTCCCTTTGGCCTTCATTGGCACCAAGAGTGTTCACAAAATGCCTAGTGGTGGGGCAGCAGCACTGTACAGACGGGGAGGTACAGGTGTTCCGTACCTTGACAATTGGCTTCTGTTGGCACCATCGAGGGACAGTTTGGTCAAGTCCCTGACCATAACTCTGGACCTTTTTCAACAGGTGGGCATGACGGTAAACTATCACAAATTCCATCTTTCTCCCACCCAACAGTTCCAGTTTATTGGGGCAGTGTTGGGTACAGTTCAGGGCAGGGACTTCCTACCATTCAACAGGATGGAAACCCTGCAAAGACAGGAACATTTGGTGGCCTCACAGAGAAGGATGTTGGCAAGATTGATTCTTCGCCTTCTTGGTCTTATGGCTGCAACCATCCCTACAGTCCCCCTAGCCAGACTTCACAGAGAGTCACACAAAGGGCTCCCAGGGTTCAAGGAGGCAGTATAGTGCAGTGGATTAAGGCTCTGAACTGCAGATCTGGAGACCTGGGTTTGAATCCCACAGCTGCCTAGGTACATACTGTGTGATTCTGAACAAGTAACTTAACTTCCTTGTGCTCCCAGGTCACATCTGGAAACAAGCTTTGGCTTAGTGTACTACTGCTGGTTAAACAATGTTCTCTTTCCTTTGCCTTTCAATGGGACCAGAGATCCAATGATCTGAACCACAAGATCCTGGTCTTGAACCCAAAGGCTCGGGACCTGTTGTGGTGGCAGGACCCAGACAACCTTACTCAAGGTGTCTCATTCTGCATGGACCTTCTGTCACAGACACTGATGACAGATGCCTCCGGATCAGGTTGGGGAGCCCACCTGGGTGCACACAGGACTCAAGGTTCTTGGTCCAACAATGAACTCCCTCTCCACATCAATGTGCTGGAGATGCAGGCAGTTCTGAATGTGTTACAAGCTTTCCAGCATTTAGTTCAGCCAGGACGGCTCATGACCCAGACAGACAACGTGTGCATTGTCTGGTACACAAACAAGAAAGGCAGCACACACTCATACCCCCTCTGTCGTGAAGCAATGAAGGTGTGGTACTGGGCAGCCAGCCACAACCTTCCTCTGACAGCTGTACATGTTCCAGGTGTTCAAAATGTCCTAGCAGATGTGCTCAGTCACACTCAAGCCAGAGCCCAAGACTGGGAACTGAGACAGTCAGTGGTAGACAATGTCTTCAAGAGGTGGGGAAGACCAGACCTAGATCTGTTTGCCTTCCCATCCAACGCAAAACTACCAGCTTTCTGTCACACTTCAGGGCGTGGTGTTTTCTGGTGAGACACACTGTCTCTGTGCTGGAAGGGAAGTTCCTGTAGGCCTTCCTCCACTTCCTCTAATGCAGAGAGTTCTATTGAAGATGCAGGCAGAAGGGCACAAATAATTCTGATCTCCCTCTGGCCCAGACAAATTTTGTTCTCTACTTCAGCAACTGTCAGTGGATCCTCCAATTCCACTATCAGTTTCTTAAGACTTATTGACACAGAAACAGGGGACCCTGGTCCATTCAGACATCAGAGCCCCGCACCTGCATGCAGGGCATCTGCTGACATAGCCACCACTCGCTTTGGTGTTTCCCCAAGAGTAGCCCAGGTTCTAGTGGAGGTCAGAAAGCCATCCACCAAAGCCACTTACACCATGAGGTGGAAAAGATTTTCCATATGGGCCACTTTGAAAGGGTTGGAACCTTTCACTTGTCCTGTCCCAAAAGGTCCTGGATTACCTTCTGTGCCTCTTGGATTTGGGGCTTAGTTATTCGACCTTGAAGGTCCACTTATCTGCCATTTCTGCCTACCACATTCCTGCAGACGGCAACAATTTGGCTCAGCTGGAAGTCTCCAAGACTTTCTTGAAGGGGATCCTTCATTTGAAACCTTGAGTGAGGAATCCTTTTCCTCCCTGGGATCTGAACTTCATTTTGGAAATACTCACGCTGCCACCATTTGAACCAGCAGTGAGTTGTGACATGCGCTACCTTTCATGGAAAGCACTCTTCTTAGTTGCTATTACTTCAGCTCAAAGAATTTCTGAGCTTCAGACCCTGATGTGTAAGGAGCCTTATTTGATTTTCCACAAAGACCGGGTGGCTCTGCATACAAATCCTAAGTTCTTGCCTAAGGTAGTCTCAGAGCACACCTTAAATCAGACTCTTGAGTTGCCAGTGTATTATCCTGAGCATTCCAATCGGGGTGAAGCAATCCTGCACACACTAGATGTGCACAGGATTCTTCATTACTACATAAACAGGACAAAGCCAGTCCGTAACACTGATCAGTTGTTTCCTTTGTGCCCAAAAGAGAGGGGCGCTGTGGTTTCAAAACAGTGTTTGTCAAAGTGGTTGGCAAACTGCTTCACCTTTTGTTATCAGAAGTATAACAAACCCCTTTCTAGGCTGGTTAAGGGTTATTCAGCCAGAGGCACGGCTGCTTCTACTGCTTGTTTCAGGAATGTCTCAACCACAGACATCTGTGCGGCTGCCACTTGGAGTTCTGGCCACACTTTCGCTAAACATTACAGTTTGGACATTGCTTCTAGGTACAGAGCAGGCTTTGGCCTAGCTATCGTTCAGGGTCTCTTATCTTAAGAACCCTGTTTACTGCAGACTTATTCCTGCCTCCCATGTCTCAGACTTGTCTGAATTTGACTGCTTGGGACTCAGTCCTACATGTTAGTACCTACTGCAAGAGCCCTCTCGAAGTAAGATAGTACAGTTACATAAGAACTTACCGTAACAGTAGATCTTTGAGAGAGGCTCTTGCAGTAAGTATTGCTTTCCCTCCCACCTTCCCATTCGGTTTCTTCTTCATTTTCTCCTGGAACAGTTTTTTAGCTCTTGGATCCCACTCCTAACTCCTGTCACACCTTTCTAGGTCTCCAGCAGGAGAACCAAAGGATTGGCGTGAAGACCGCTCCCTATATAGCGGCACACTGACATCAGTCATGTAATGCCGTGGTGGGCAGTCCCCACCAGACACTGCTAGCTAGAAATTTTCTGCGTGGTCCTAGCACCTGGCAGCCTAGTCCTACATGTTAGTACCTACTGCAAGGGCCTCTCTCAAAGATCTACTGTTACAGTAAGTTCTTATGTAACTGTACTTTTTCCTCCCTGCAAGTATATCCTGCTGCTATTTTCTGTGACTTTTTAGCCAATTTAACATCAGGCTGTGGCACTTTAATTGACTGTGGGTGTGTGTGCTGATTGCAAGTGAAGGGGGCTCAGTGGCAAGCCGGTGAGCACAAGTCAGTTACAGGTGATGGGGCAGATTGCACTTTAAAATCCAGCACTGCACCACAGACAGAATAAAAGCACCTGACAGTGTTTTCCAGCTCTGCTGCCTGCATGGAAGACCTGCTCATCTCGCACAGTCTGCAGTCCATACCACTCAGTTTTCCTGCCTGCGACTACATTCTGCTGCAATTTTCTGTGACTGTTCAGCCTATTCAACATCAGGCTGTGGCACTTTAATTGACTGTGGGTGTGTGTGCTGACCACAAGTGAAGGGGGCTCAGTGGCAAGCTGGTGAGTGCGAGTCAGCTATAGGTGATGGGGCAAATTGCACTTTAAAATCCAATGCTGCACCACAGACAGAATAGCAGCAGCTGCCAGAGTTTTCCAGCTCTGCTGCCTGCATGGAAGACCTGCTCATCTTGCACAGTCTGCAGTCTGTTTTCCTGCCTGCAACTACAATCTGCTGCAATTTTCTGTGACTGTTCAGCCTATTCAACATCAGGCTGTGGCACTTTAATTGACTGTGGGAAAGTGTGCTGACCACAAGTGAAGGGGGCTCGGTGGTGAGCTGGTGAGTGTGAGTCAGTTACAGGGAGCGAGGCAGATTGCACTTTAAAAGCCAGCACTGCACCACAGGCAGAATAACAGCACCTGCCAGCATTTTCCAGCTCTGCTGCCTGAACAGAAGACCTGCTCATCTTGCACAGTCTGTAGTCCATACCAATCAGTTTTTATGCCTGCAAGCATATGCTGCTGCTATTTTCTGTGACTGTTCAGCCTATTCAAAATCAGGCTGTGGCACTTTAATTGACTGTGGGTGTGTGTGCTGACCACAAGTGAAGGGGGCTCGGGGGCGAGCTGATGAGTGCAAGTCAGTTTCAGGGGGTGGGGCAGATTGCTCTTTAAGAGCCTACACTGCACCACAGCATGAGAGTGAGTTTTGCGATTGCCAGTCATAGATGATTTGTACTAATAAAGGTCAAGTTTACCCTCTGTAAGATACAGACTTAGAGGTTGGTGAACATTTTTATAGTGTTTAGAACATCTTTTAATAAGCAATGTGTGACTCCTCTGGTTTACACCATACACAAAGAACCCTGAAGGGCTTTTAGCATGTCTTTAGTTTCTTTTTATTTAAGATTCCCCAACGTTTTGACAGAATATGGCATCTTCTGGGGAACTGTAAAATAGATAAGAAACTATATGTGATCTTACCAATGTTTATTAAGTCATATTCATAATGCGTCCATATGATAAAACGTTCAGACTATTATTGATGTGAATAATGTTGATTACATAATCATTCCCGTGTCACCACCTGCTCAGACTAGTTATAAAAAGTACCAGTCAGCTACCTGCTTACAGTATATCTGTGCTTTAGTCTTCACTGGGCTGCCTTATTTTCTTCCATTGTTGTAGCTGAAATTGCTATCAAAAGAATATTTAATACAAATCAACAAATTCTGCTAGGAACATATTAAATCATCCATCTTAAATCATCATCTTAAATCTTAAATCATCTCTATGTGGAAAAAGGATTAAAACTCAAAATCACCATAAAACATTCTAAATACTGTACTTAAATAAAACACTTTTCAGCGTATATCATAATGCTCTGCATCCCATTCCTCTGTTCACTTCTAGACAGTGGGTTACTTATGCTTATAATTTTCCAAATATTCAATATCAGTGCATGGATTACAATTAATTTACTCATGCTCGTAACATTCAAACATTCAAATCTCAGTGCCTAAATACAAATCTTCACTGAGAATTTTATGTATCAATAGATACCTAAGTTTATATTCCACTTATTGTTTCATATGCCTATTGCATGTTTTTCCCTTTTAAAGAACACTTATTAAAATGTGCACTCAAATATTTTACTTCACTTTTATAGAATGCTATATACCTGAGTTTAAATGGCTTTTCATCTGGCTCATGCCTATTTCCCATACTCTTCAGGCTGGCGTCTGTTCCTACATTGAATGAAAAGGCTCAGTGTAAGCTCTCTTTTGTTGTTACTATGTTCCATTCATTTGTTAAAATACTTTTCTCTGTTTGAAATTGTCACATTCAAAGTTTATCCTTACTAATTCATGGCTTTCTGCTTGTGTGCATGTTTCTAATCTGGCAGCAAGAGTCAGGTCACAACCAAGACCTCTTATATCCATGTGGGGTCACGTGCTAAACAGGTCAGCAGTCGCAGAGCATCTGCATCATTGCTAGACTTCTGATGATGCCTAACAACTGTTTCCTCACACGGACAACAGAGCCTACCTGTTCACAATACACTTTCTGGCAGTTCTTATCTTCTAATGATGTTGTATTTCTCTACATGAATTCCTAGATACTGTATGTATTTCTTTCCTTATAAAATCCTGATCGTTGCTCAGTTAGCTACATGCTGTCCTAATCGGGAGTGTTTAGGACACTACATTCTGTAAAGAGTTGGACTTACAAAGGAGGCTAGACCATGGGGAGGGGTTGACTAGATTGAAATTAAAATAGAGTGTTTAAGAAAGTCACCAGATTTCAAGAAAATTTCTTTCTGCACTATGATTTACAAATCTGAGTTTACTTCTGTTAGTTTAATTACCAACAAACATCCGATTAATTACTTCATTCAGTCCCGGTCCTCATGGTTTGTTCCCAATTCATAGATCCACCAAGTCTCTCCGTTCTATAATTTTTGAATTTCACCACTTCTTGTTGGTACTTGTACAGTTTCAAGTCCACAAAACTTCAATTGTACAACTGAATGTCCCCTTTATTAAAATAACAGGCTACTGATGAATTATCATCTTTGGTTCTGATCTTACTTTTATGTTCAGAAATGCACTTTTTAAGCTCATGTGTCATCTGTCCAACATAGAAATGGTCACAGGGGCACTGCAGTAGGTAGATAATGCAAGTGGAATTACAGTCTATATGATTTTTGATGAGCTACTCTTTCCATGTATACAGATGTCTATATTTCTCTTTTCTAGATGTGTTTCTACAAGCAACACACTTGTAGCATGGGAACATTCCATTCCTAAGAGAGCCCAATAGTAACTATCCCTTTAAGGGTTTCTCATAGCTATATTCCATTTTAACTAATCTGTCTCTTATGTTTGGTGCTTTCTTTGAGATCATGAAAGGCCTTTCTGTAAAAACTCTTTCTGTCTGGGGAGTACCCTTAAGTATCCTCCAATGTTTAGTAATAATATGTCTGATTCGAGGCATCTCTTGACAATGTGTAGTGCCAAATGGGAGCTTTTTATTAGGTGTAGAGTCTATCTCTATCCTTCCTGTTTCTAATAATGCACTCCTTTGTATCTGATTAACTCTTATCCTGGCTCCTTTAATGTCTGGTGTTTATAGCCTCTTTCCCTGAATCTCCTGATAGTATTTGTCTGTTCTTCTTCATATGCTGTTTGTGTGCTGCAGTTACGTTTCACTTGCAGTAACTGTGAATAGGGTATGCTTTCTTTTAACCCTCTGGGATGGAAGCTGCTGCCATGCAGCACAGTCTTGCGATCTGTGTCCTTACAATATAGTTTTGTTCCAAGTTTGTGTGCATCCTTCGATATAGTTATATCTAAAAAGTTTACCTTTTGCTGGCTAAATGTGGCCAGAAATTTTAAGTTTGGATCACATCCATTTATGTATTGTAAGAAATAAGTCAAAATGTGTTCATTTCCTTGCCACAGTAATATCACATCGTCAATAAAACATTTCCAAAATCCAATATTATCAGCAAAACTATATTTCTGTTCTCGGGTATATAAAATGTATTTCATTTCAAAATCATACATGTATGTATTTGTGTATCCAGGCGTCATCGTACTCCCCATCGCAGTGCTCTTCAATTGACCATAGAATGTATTTTCAAACAGGAAATAATTGTTCTCCAAAACCAACCTGCCCATTTCCATTAATAATGCAGTTTTAGGCATTTGATCTACTGGTCTTACACTTAAAATAATTTTCCTGATGCTTGAACCCCTCTGTATGGGGAATTGGAAGTATACAAGTCCTTCACATCAATTGTGACTAAGTATGTTTATTTTGTTATCTGTCCCTGTCTGTTAATTTATTCAATTAGTTGTAACACATGTGACGTGTCCCTAATATATGTTTTGGTTTGTTTGATTAATTCATGGATATATAAATCTACATGTATTGATAAAGGCTCCAAAATGGAGCCTATCCCTGATATGATAGGCCTCCGGGGGGGGAGGTCAACCAAACTTTTGTGTACCTTAGGCAAAGAATAGAATATCAGAATTCTGGGAGTTTTTGTCAAAAGTAATTCTGTTTCCCACGTGTGTAACCATCCTAATGCTTGGACTTCCTCTAGAAAGTCCTGTATTTTTTGTTTTATACTAAATGTAGGATCTTCTCAAAGTACATTATAATTCTCTCTGACTTGAGACACATGTTCCTGTATTTATCTGTATCCATTAAAACTTTAGCTCCCCCTTGTCTGCAGGTTTTGTCACTAATTGTGCATCCCTTTCTAAATTCTCAATAATTTCCCTTTGTTGCTTAGTAATGTTTCTTCTTTTGTTTTTAAGATGCTCAGTCTTTTGACATAAAATATCGATCTCCCTCTGTACCTTGCTAATATGTTTCCACTGCATGACAGGATCCTATTGGGGGCATATACAGTAGGTACATTTAATGCCTAATGCTCATTTTAATCTATTTTTCTCAGGGTTTTCAACTCTAGTGTCTGCAAATTGTGTCTGTAATCTAATGTTTCTAAAAAAAACTTTGAAGGTCCACTGATAATTGAAATTTGTCTAGGTCTTTTGTGATGGAATATGACAAATCCAACCCCAGTGTATCAATGTCTGCCTGTGTTAAAATTCTGTTACTAAGACTGAGGACTATATTCTCCCTCTGTTCCCATTGTGTGCCATTCTTTGCCCCCACCATGCACTCCCTCCATCTCCTCCTTCTGTTTCAGTTCCTGTTTGTGTTTTGTCTCTCAACTCGTACCGCTGAGGGGGCCCTGAAGTTGATTGTTGTTTTCCTTGATTCAACCCCAAGGTAGTCAGTTGTTCTATCTGTCTCGTCTGATTGACTTGAAAAGATCTCTTGCCTAAAAAAGGCCCTCTACTATGTCCCTGCCTGAATGTACTCCTTGTGTAGCTGTCTGAGGAATCAGAGCTACTGGCTTCACTGTGTGAATTTTGATACCTAATCTTATATGTATAGATTTCATTGTCCCGTAGTCTATCATATTCCTAAAGAATTTCTTCATTTTGATGTCCTTAATGTTTTTTTTTCATAATCAATTAATTTTTCCTTTGTCTCTTCTAACCATTTATTGAAATCCTTTAATTTTAGTTGAGCTTTCAGACTCATTTCTTGTCCCTGTACCTCCTTTGTCAATTTCCTCGAGCCTTAATGACTGCTTCGATCAAAAGCATACATGAAATCCACACTACATCTAGTGTGGATTTCATCCCTATCTAGTTAAATCCTCATCATTAAATACCCAAATTTGGTTCTATAGGGACCCTCAGACCCCTGGGGATCCTTTTAAACTCCAAATATTTCATTAATGTCAGGCCATGCCACTCTAGCCTGACATCCTTTGATTTAATGTTTTCTGTTTTTCTTTTTATATTTTTAACTATATGCACTTCAGCCATGGTTAAATCTCTGTTGCCTTTCATTGTTTGCAGTAACGTAGCTCTTTCATCCTCTGTAAAGCTACAAAATAGTAAACTGCTTCAACACTCCCTCCTACCTTAGAGAAATTAGCCATCATGTGTATGTTAAAACCTGGGTGACTAAGATTAGGTGCAATACTATCATATACTGTATAGATATAGAATATTATATGTAACTGGGAATTAACTGAAGATTAATAAGGACATTACAGAGAGAACTTGATTATCTCTCAGTATACCTGTACATTAATGTATTACAAAAACAATTTTAAGAATGTATCTAAGCAAGACCTTATTTTTCCTGGGGTTTTGTAATACATTATTCACCTTGTACAAAGTGACATCTTTTGAATGCAAACAAGATTGGGGAAAATCAACAGTTGACTTAACTGATAAAATTAAAATGGTTAATTGGCCAGTTTCCTCCCATATTGTTCTGGCCAATTTATAGACGGAACTATTGAGGTTACATTTTTACATATGGGTAATTCTACCAATGCGCAAGTTATTATGACATCTGCTATTAAAAATGTTAACAAACTAGTAAAAGTAGTGTTCAAATGCCTATGTATATGTAGAGAAGCATGGTTTAGATCTATTTTGTCATCTCATTATTATTATTAAGTGGAGACATACATGTAAATCCTGGCCCACACCACACAGAAGCATTAGACACGAGCACATTAAGAGGGAATGAATTTAATATTGCACATTTTAACATAGATATATAGATGTTGTCTGCAGATAAGGCTTTGTGGCCAATCCAATCTGCCCTATCCCTCTTTCTGACGCTTAAGGTACCCTAGATGCTACAAGTCCCTCCCTCTGCCCTAGCTTGATAATTACCATGTGCCTATCATGCGCATTCTTGAATCCCTGACTTGTGGCCACCCCCACCACTTCCTGGGGAAGACTGCTCCATCTCTCCACCATCCTTTCAGTGAAGCAGAATTTCCTCAAGTTTCCTCTAAGTTTTCTCCCTTTTAGTCTCATGCTGTGTCCCCTTGTTCTGCTATTTCCCTTCATGTGAAAGATGCTGCCCTCTGATACCCTGTTGATCCCCTTTAGATACTGAAGGCCTCCATCATGCCCCCACCACTCCTTTCCTCCAGAGAGTATGCTTTGAGAGCTCTGAGTCTCTCCTCATATGACTTATGCTGCATCCAGGACACAATTTTTGTCACCCTCTTCTGTACCATCTCCTTCCAGTCTATGTCTTTTTGGAGATGGGGACTCCAAAACTGAACACAGTACTCCAGATAAGGCTTTACTAGGGAGTTGTACAATGGTACCACCACTTCCCTCCTTCTACTTGTTATACCCTTCCCTATGCACCCTAGTATTCTGTTAGCCTTTCTGACTGCTTTGTCACACTGTTTAGCAACTTTGAGGTTATCTTTTATGGCTACACCTAGATCCCTTTCCTCTGTGGTGCACAGTTTAGTAAATAAGATAGATGCACTAAGGGAATGGGTGTTAGAGTATCAACCAGACTTAATTGTACATACAGAGTCAAGGTTAAACCCAAGGATATCATCTTCACATATTGGAATAGAAGGTTACTAGATCATGAGAAGGGACTGTAACAAGAGGAAGGGGATTCTAATTGATGCTAAACAAATATTACAGATTAATAATGCTGCATCAGAAAATTAATTCACTCGACATAGAAATTTTGCCTCTGGAATTAAAACTCCCATATTCTCAACCAATACTTTTTTGGGGAATCTTTAGACCACCAAAAATGACGGTGGCACAATTTAGTATTCTGACTGAGTATCTGTTGAAGTATAGAAACACTCATGAATTACTGATAATTGGGGACTTGATGTTAATTGGGACACTATCACTATAGAACATGAACTTGTTGACTTGGTAACAAGTCTTGGGTTAAGTCAATTAATAGAGGGCTCCACCAGAATTAACATCAAGGACATCTTGGCATCTACTACCTTGGATTTGATATTTACAACCCATAAAGATAAATGTAGAATAAGTGGGGTATTGATGGATACATTTAGTGATCATCAAGGTGTGGTATGTATACGATCAAAGGAAAAAGGTGAGAAGATTGGTAATTGGGAATATTAGAGAATGTTTAAATATTTTGATTACATACATTTTATGCAGAATTTAGAAGGGGTAGACTGGGAAAGGGTGAATCGATTTCCCACAGTAAATGATGTATGGCAATACTTTAACCATGAATTTATGAAAGTGTGTGATCACCATGCCCCCTGAAAGAAAATATATCAAAGTCCAAAAAATACAATACGGTACAAAGGAAACTTACATAAGATTAAAATACAACAAAATAAGATCTGGAAAAAGGCAAAGAAAATGAATGCCCGGTCAGACTGGAAAAAGTACAGGGCTATAATTAAGCAATAAGGCATGACAGGGTTTGGTATATCATGAGATATCATCATGCCTCAGGTGGTTGGGCATGATGCCACAGGCCGAGTGTATCCAACCGCCCGAGAAGTGCTGATATCCCATGATATACTGCACCCTGGAGTGCCTTATTGCTATTATGAACTGGAATACAAGTTTTAGCAGTAAATAAAATTTAAAAAATCATTTAAATTCTCCTGAAAATGGGTCTTGTGAGGTGTTGGAGCAGTACTTTTTAATAAAAATAGTTCCCAGAGAGCTCTGCACAGCATGGCACTGTTGTAAGTTGAGTTCATGGAGGAGAGGTGTACTGTGTGTCTCTTTCAGGACCAGAAAGTGAACTCTGTTTTTTGCCTTTGACCTGGTGCCATTGGCTTACTAAAGATTGTGTGTGCTTTTGTTTTCTGAAAATGTTATCTGTGACAAGCAGGAAGCAGCGATGTAATTGGGAAGAACATCTCCTAGTAAGACACCCGGAAATTTGAAACTGCTGCTTGGCCAGCTGTTAGTAGTGTTTTAAAAAAGCAGTCGTGGGCCTGTTTGGGATCCTTTACTGTTTTTTTTTTTTAAATACTGTTCAAGGCGCGACTCGCGACATTCTGCCTTGTAGACAGATACAACATGGTCTGTGAGTGCAGGCTGCTGGCTAACATTTGTGTGGGGAATGCGAGAGCAGGATGCGGAGGATGTTGTGGGCAGCTAGACTGTCGTTCATCCTAGCAGCTAGTGTTGTGCTGCGTTCTGTTATGGGCACAATTGTGATTTTTTTTTTTAAATAGTGGAGAACTGGAGGTCTGACTCTGACTGTGGGAGATGAGGAATACTGAGCGATAATTGAGGATGCTGGTGACCAGAGGTTTTTTGAAGCCGTGATCTTGTAGCCCGATATCATCATGGCTTCAAAGACCTCTCAGCCAATCAGCTTCTTTGATTCTTAGCACCCAGTTCATAATGAACAAATATCTAAAGGAAGTTAGGAAGGCTCAAACAGATTATTATAGACAAGTACTTGAAGATAGCTATCAAGCAAATCCAGTACAATTTTGACACTTGATACATAAGCTATAGGAACCAGGAGCAAATAGTTACCCAAAAACATTTAATATCAAAGGTGAGGAGTAGAACTTGGACCTAAAAGTGCAGATGGTTTTAATTATGTTTTAATAAATATGGGTGCAATACATTAGAAATTAGACAAAGCAACATCAGCCCAACAAGAATATGTAACTGAACCAGACAGGATAAGAGAACAGACATTTCAGTTTACTATGATTTATCCCAAGGAAGTGATGTCAGAACATTTAAAAATAAATGTTAGAAAAGCAATAGGTCCTGATAACCTAAATAAAGTGTTGTAATATGCAGCCCCAATTATTGCTTATCCCCTTACATTAATATTTAACTTAACTTTGAGTACTAGAGATGTTCCTGATGAATGGAAATCAGTGAAAGTAATACCTATTTTTAAATCGGGGTAAAAAGATATTACAAATTATAGACCAATATCCCTAATACCAGTGCTTGCAAAAATCTGTGAAAAGATGATTGTAAATCAAATGAAGATACATTTAAAGGCTAATAACATTCTGAACCCTAACCAATCAGGTTTTAGGGAGAAACACAATACTCAAACTCTAAAACTTGAAGTCAATGGGGATATATTATCGGCCAAGGAAAAGGGGATGCAAACAGGAGGATTACTAAATAGATCTGTCAAAGGCCTTTGACACTTTAAACCATTGTAAAATTGTTACAAAAATTAAGATATTTTGCTTTCTCAGATGATGCAGTTATCCAAAAGACAGGAAACAAAAAGTATGTCTAGAAGGACATTGCTTGGAGTTGAAAGATTCAAAACAAGGGATCCACAAGGGGCAATATTAGGACCACTCCTATTCAATTTATATATGAACATTATAGAATTTAATCAGGTAGGTTTAAAATATCATTTTTACGCTGACAACACTATTATATATTTAGTGGAAACTAAGACACAATATATACAACAAGATTTGCAAGAAGTATTTAATAATATACAAACTTATTTTTTAATAAACAAGTTAGTTTTAAATACTGGTAAAACAAAGGTCATGCTATTCAGACAAAAGAAAAAAGATCTATACATAGACACTACACTGGAGATAACATATAATGGAACTAAAATACAACAGGTTGAAGAATACCAATATTTAGGGCTTTGGATGTTTACTGTAAATGGGCAGTACACATAGACAAGTAGGTAAAAAACTGGGACAACAACTTGGAATGTTATATAGGCTAAAGAATGTACTTACTAGACAAACTAAACTACATGTGATCAATATGATAATTCCATTAATAGATTATGCAGATGTTATATACAGTGGGGCTTTAATAACTGATTAAAGAAAAACTGATATTATATATAATCGATTGGCAAAATATATACTGGATGCACACTGGCGTACACATCATTGTAAACTCTACCGTGAATTAAATTGGTTACACTTGGATCTTAGACCGAATTTACATATATGTAAAATAATGTATATGTAACCCTTCACCCCTGCCTTTTTGCAAATGACAGGTGGTATGCTGTTGAAGCTGACAGCAGTACCAGGTGGGGACTGGGTTCGGGGAGGACTAGGTTACTCGGCACAAGGGCTAGGTTTGGCCACTCTGCACAGGAGCACCCAAATAAATCCAAACACAGGAACCAATAACTGTAATGTCCAATACCAGGAATGGGATTCTAAAGTGTGGCATTTATTCATATCCAAACTGAACAAACAAAGCATAGACGGACCCCCACGGGGCTACATTCCTGGTAATGCAGATTAAGAATCAGAACACTTCCTCAACACTTCAGCCCTCAGGCTCTGAACCCACTGGCACACAGCCCGGACTTGCACACTGCTTTGGGTACACAGCCCGACTTGTACACTATTTGGGGATTTCCCTGGCTCAGCTCCCCTGCCAGCCACTCGAACACCTTCCATATGACATGGACACATTTTCCAGTGGCTCCCTAAACCACCTTAGAGCCTTTGACTCCATAAAGGAAACTTCCTTTTAATCTCATGTTTGGGTACTTTCCTCAGTACTGGCCAAGTGCCTGAGGGAAAGTAAAAGGGCCACACAGCAAATCCGTAGAGGTGAATTTGGTTACTACTGATGGGAGGTCTCCCACCTCTCTCTTCCACAATTCATACCAGGCCATTTCTCTGGACATTAAACATCTCTTTCTGAAAAGCTTGGCAATGTAGATTAAAGGGTAAATGCATAGCACATTTCCTCTATATGTCTTGGCTTTCCCCTTGTACTAGGTTCGAACATACTTAAACATCTCTTTCCGAAAAGCTTGGCAGTGTAGATTAAAGGGTAAATGCATAGCACATTTCCTCTACATGTCTGGGCTTTCCCCCTGTGCTGGACTTGAACATACTTTTACTTGGCTTAGCCTGTTCCTCTAGGCCTCCCACTGATTAAGCAGTCCAATCCCCCACTTTACAACAGTTCAGGTGAAACAATGACACTATGTAAGAGCAGACTTACCCTTTGGTTGCAGGTGTCCCACAGGCGATTCTTGACAGCTTCTGGGCCGCAGCACAACTTGAAAAATAAGGCAGCTTCTTCCTTAGCCGGAACCAGGAGGGTTGCCCCTGAAATGACAGGCAAACCTTTTCACCCCCCATCCCCTCAGGGATGGGGCACAGAGACCAGTAACAGCAGTCTCCACCACTTCACGAACAGCTTACTGTGTTCCTCTTTTGGTGGAAACACACACCTCTCCCTACAGTAGCTCTATATCAGAGCTTTAGGCTACAAGAGCCTGTGCACAGACTGCAGTGCTCCTCTCTTCAAGACCGCTCACACACAACTCCCTCCAAAAACTCCCAACATTCTAACCTAACTCTCAACCGCAGATTCCAGTGTGGCTCTTGCAGCTGCTAGAGTTCTATGGTGATGTCATCCCTCAGTCTCAGCTGATACTGAGTACAGAGTGAGACAGTGTGAAATCCATTTAACTGGAGTTTCACAAGCTGCCTTCCCTGCCTACCACTAGGTCTTACTGGGATTCTAGCAACCCCGGGTTACAGGGGGTTACACTCATCCTGGGCCAGGAAAATGACTGCACACAGTCATTATTTACCCAGCTGAGGCCATCTCACCCTATGTGTTACCTGCGGAGGGGGGTGATCAGGCCCCCTCCTACCATGTGCTAACACAGGCAGGCAACACTAAGGGCCTAGAGGCCTTTGACTGACATATCAGCCTCTACTCTGCCCAGTAACTATAGGTGCCTAGTGGCTCTGGTAGAACTGTCCAGAGCATAGCCCTAATAGATCAGCACTGCAACCCCTACTGCAGGTCAGGGCCACAGCCTGTCTATCCCCCCTAGCTCTCTAGGGAAAACCTAGCCCTCTAGGGAAAATCTATCTGCCTTTAACTCAAATCCCAAAACAAAACAAACAGGGGACCTCCCTGACCTTGGACACCTTGCAACCACATACCAGGAGCTAATACCAACCATTACATTACTCCCTCACTCCCCCACAACCATACCTGTGGAAGACAAGGGTTTCTATAGTAACAACAATAATAACAACAACAGTACTTTAAATACTACACACTAAAGTACTAGTGAGGAACTCCGATGAGCCCCTCCTCCTCTTCTTGTCTTCTCTTCTATCTTCTTCAGGATCACCTGCAAGAAAAAAGAAAGACAACACAGACTCCTATCTGCATACACAGTCTATCTAAACCCCTACCATCAAAACACTGGAGAATCCCAGAAAGATTTTTTTAGAAAAGGTAGAAAACAGTATATACACTAGAAAACAGTAGAAAGACAATGACATTATTTACAATACACATTTGGGGGACAGAGTGCCCTAAACGTCCCATCTAGTGACTACAGTGCCTGAAGGCTAGTCTATTAAAGAGTTTCTCCTGGGCCAGAGCCCGGTGAAGCACAGTTCTAGCAGGCCAAAGTCCCGAAGGGGAGAGTCTTTGAGGACAGTTCACACATATTGGAGTCTGCTAGTGTAGGGTGTGTACTGCAATGTCATAAGAATAGAAAAGTTTGGATTTACCAGCCCCTTGTAGAATGAACAACACACACTGACCTGTTCCTCGGCCGAAGACTCTCCCTGGCAGCATTCTTCCGATACAGCTGGACAGACATCTTCCGGGAACTACAGGAGGGCACATCTAAAAACTGCTGTGCTGATGTCATCTCTGGAGATGGAACCTTGGAACAGGAACAAAAAGGAAAACAGCTGGTCTGACATCATCTGATTACCAGGCGATGAATCAGGATACAGCTGGGCTGGTGTCCTCTCTTGATCTGAAGTCATCTGGTGGGCCAGTCGATGGATTCTGGAAAGTCAGTACACCGTAGAACTGATGAATGTGGGGCACCTGAGTCCTGGACATCCATACTGGTGGAACAAAAAAGGCACTGCAATGGCTGGAGTGGCAGCACTGACTACCACTGCTCTGCTTTCCAGCTGGTAGGCATGGGCACATTTGCAGGGAAGTCTTTGCATTGAGGCCAATAGTACAGTGGGTCAGGAGCTTGAATTGTTACCCCATCTGGGTGCACTTAATTCACACTCTGACAGGTTTCACATCCCTCTCCATCCATTATTCAAACAGTGTCCATAAGCAGTGTCCTGCCTCTTTTCCACTGGCTGTATTTTTCATGAAACATTTTGTTTCTGACATGCTTGTTTGCACCAGGATGCACACATTTCATTGTTTCGGCCCAAATCCAGGATTTTCTGCTGTTCTCAATCTCCTCCCAGACTCTCCGAGGAAAGGTAGGAAAGGACATCCCACAGATTCCATTCACCTTCCTACGAACCAGTCTCTCCTCCTTACTAGCTTTGGTCAACCTGAGACTGCTGGCCTGGCTTGGGGTGGCCAGTCCTGGTTCTGCCAGTTACGCATTCTCAACGAGATGAAAAATGGATCCCTGACTTCTTCTTCTTCTTCTTGCACAGCCAGGGCAGTGGCATCACCACTCTCATCCATGCATTCCTCTGAGGCAAGAGCTTGAGGCTGTGTACCCGTTCCTTTTTCACAAGGCCACAAAGGTTCCCCCTCTTCTTCTTTCTCACTGAAAATCTGTGCCCAGGAGTGAGCAGTCGTCCTCACTCCTGAGACTATCCACTCTTCACTGGGCGTGGAAGTCGATACCTCCCATTCAAAGGCCTCCCTCATCTCATCTTCTCCTATGAGACTTGGGCTAGGCCCCCCTCTTCAAGGGTCTACTGATGCTCTGTCTGAATTGTCTCTCTGCAATCCAGCATCCGAAGCATCAGCATATTGTTCTGTCTGCAAATCTGCACCCTCTAGCTTTGTGCCACACTCCCCCGAGGGGCCTTCTCCAACAGGCTCCTCCTGGTGCTGTGTACTGCCAACTGCAGATTCTTGAACTTTTGTCCAAGTGGGCACTTTAATCAAGCCGTATTTCTCTAAGCACCCCGAACAGTAAGGTACCATGAAGACGTCCCTTCCAGCATTTAAGCATATTAAACATACTTGCACTGGGTATCCAGGAATCGCCACATGAGAAGGCAGTTGTCCTCCATGGTAACACCTTTCAATGTCCCTTAACTTGTTTACTTCTGCTGCTACCGCAGCCCCGGGCATGATCCGGGTAGCGGTCTGGTCCTGAGGCCATGACTGCAGAGAAAAACAAACAAACGCTCATTGTTATTGAAAGTCCCACATCACTGAACACTTTCTTTCACTTTCAAAATGGCTCCTCTGCTGCTGTGTTTACATTACTACCCTACCCTGTAATGGCGGCGGCAGCACTCCTGTGCATCAACATTCTGAAATTGGGTCAACGCATTTGATTTACACACACTACTGATAACTTTGCTCCAAACTGCACAAACTTGCACTGTTCTTTTTCTAACACATTTATATGATTTGCCACGGACTTTTCACTTGCTGAAAACATTGCTTTAGCGCACAGTCCCTTAAAGTCTCAGGATTTCAAGCACAGGATTGCCTCTAACTAGTGCTGCATATCTTGCTACAACTCAAAGTCTCTCTACTGGCTTTGAAACTTTATTCTGATGCTGAACCCATAACTATGCTCACAGTCAATGGCTTAACAGACTTGCTCTTGCTGGTAAAACTTGACACAGTCTTTATTTAGTAAACGACTACACTGCTGCACACAGATTCAGCTGGCTTTTGGCAAAAAATCACTGTTTGAGCAATTATTACTGTTGGTACTCACTGTTATCACTAGCTGTTTGCTGCGATGGAAAAACGGCCTGCAGCCAGTCTTGGAGGCCTCAGAAAGGAAGCGGGTGGGTAGTCCTGCCAATCGTCCCTCCGATCACCACACTCACAATCCAGTCGATCGAGATGCGGGTTGAGCCCAATTTTAGGTGGAAAAGTCTGTTTTTTGAAACTTTAACAGCGGTTTTTAATCACCGCGACGTTCCTCCGCTAAGCCAGTACACGCACTCCACTCACACTCCCTCTCGAATGCTGGGCAGTCAATGTAGAGCTGGCTTGGGAGCAGGACTGATTGTAGCCTCACCAATCACACGAAGCCATGCAAATGAGCCTCTTTCCCGTGAGTGCTCTTCTCCTCATGGTGATCATCGAGAAGGCAAATTTAAACTGCAGAAAATATTTTTTTTTTTAACTGTCTCCACGGCAGGAGCCCATTTCAACCATTTGTCATGGCCATTATCACAAAAAGTCTCTCAGTTCACTAAAAAGCATTTCCAACGTCCAGGGCACAATTTTCCTGTTGCTACCCCTAGTCTTCCACACTTTCCATTATCACAACAGTTTTTAAAAGCTGGCAAAATGCTGTAAATTTTTTGATGCAGGACAAGGGCATGCTCTTTCAGGCTTTATTGCTCCTTGGTAAACAGTTGGCATTTTAACTGCAGCATATGGACAACAGCACACAGCAACACACTAGTTAACCTTGCTTCAGCTTTTTGGGCTACCCACTGCCAGATAACCAAAACGCTAGCCCATTGCCCAAGCACATTTCTTCCCTAAGTTAAAATCCAAAGCAGTGCCTCCATTTTGTAACCCCTCACCCCTGCCTTTTTGCAAATGACAGGTGGTATACTGTTGAAGCTGACGGCAGTACCAGGTGCGGACTGGGTTCGGGGAGGACTAGGTTACTCGACACAAGGGCTAGGTTTGGCCACTCTGCACAGGGGCACCCAAGTAAATCTGAACACAGGAAGCAATAACTGTAATGTCCAATACCAGAAAGGGGGTTCTAAAGTGTGGCTTTTATTCAAATCCAAACTGAACAAACAAAGCATAGACAGACCCCCATGGGGCTACATTCCTGGTAATGCAGATTAAGAATCAGAACACTTCCTCAACACTTCAGCCCTCAGGCTCTGAACCCACCAGGCACACAGCCCGGACTTGCACGCTGCTTTGGGTACACAGCCTGACTTGTACACTATTTGGGGATTTCCCTGGCTTGGCTCCTCTGCTGGCCACTCGAACACCTTCCATATGACATGGATACATTTTCCGGTGACTCCCTAAACCACCTTAGAGCCTTCGACTCCATAAGGGAAACTTCCTTTTAATCCCACATCTGGGTACTTTCCTCAGCACTGGCCAAGTGCCTGAAGGAAAGTAAAAGGGCCACAGAGCAAATCCATAGAGGTGAATTTGGTTACTACTGATGGGGGGGTCTCCCACCTCTCGCTTCCACAATTCATACCCGGCCATTTCTCTGGACATTAAACATCTCTTTCTGAAAAGCTTGGCAGTGTAGATTAAAGGGTAAATGCAGAGTACATTTCCTCTACATGTCTTGGCTTTCCCCTTGTACTAGAATCGAACATACTTAAACAACTCTTTCTGAAAAGCTTGGTAGTGTAGATTAAAGGGTAAATGCATAGCACATTTCCTCTACATGTCTTGGCTTTCCCCCCTGTACTGGACTTGAACATACTTTTACTTGACTTAGCCTATTCCTCTAGGCCTCCCACTGATTAAGCAGTCCAATCCCCACTTTACAACAGTTCAGGTGAAACAATGGCCCTATGTAAGAGCAGACTCACCCTTTGGTTGCAGGTGCCCCACAGGTGATTCTTGACAGCTTCTGGTGCCGCAGCACAACTTGAAAAATAAGGCAGCTTCTTCCCTAGCTGGAACCAGGAGGGTTGCCCCTGAAATGACAGGCAAACCTTTTCACCCTCATCCCCTCAGGGATGGGGCACAGAGACCAGTAACAGCAGTCTCCACCACTTCACGAACAGCTTACTGTGTTCCTCTTTTGGTGGAAACACACACCTCTCCCTACTGTAGCTCTATATCAGAGCTTTAGGCTACAAGAGCCTGTGCACAGACTGCCGTGCTCCTTTCTTCAAGACTGCTCACACACAACTCCTTCAAAACTCCCAACATTTTAACCAACTCTCACCTGCAGATTCCAGTGTGGCTCCCTGCAGCTGCAAGAGTTCCACGGTGATGTCATCCTCAGTCTCAGCTGAGACTGAGAACAGAGGAGACAGTGTGAAATCCATTTAACTGGAGTTCACAAGCTGCCTTCCCTGCCTACCACTAGGTCTTACTGGGATTCTAGTAACCCCGGGTAACAGGGGGGTTACATATAAAAGGGTTACTAAGGACTTGCCAGAATATATTGCTGATAAGTTGAAAATTAAACAAACAAAAACTGGTCTGAGATCAACTCAATATTTGGAATTTGAAGCATCAAATAATAGGACAAAGGTTGGCTGTGCTCTTATCTCATACCTTTGTCCAAAGGTGTGAAATAACTTACCTAATTACCTCAAACCAAAAGTTATCAGAATTAGTTGGAAAAATATAAAATCATGGTATTGCGCACAAGCAGCAAGTCCAAGAAATTGTTGCACAGCTATTGAGTCTGGGCAATTAGTGATGGGGTGTTTTCCATCTGTTGTCTCCAGTGTTGTATCAATGTAGTAGTGTGCTAGCATGTTGTATTAAGGTACTGTATTTTTTGCCCCAGTTTAAATTTTGTTGTAGTTAGAAGATATCATGCTGGTTTGCACCCTAAATGTCTTTTATAATATATTTTAACTTTTTCTTACTTATGTGTCTGTGTGTGTGTGTGTGTGTGTGTGTGTATATATATATATATATATATATATATATGTATATATATTAGAGGCAAAAAACTCTGTTTGATGCATTAGTTATGGTTGTTCCACAGCGACAAAAGTGAGGAAATTTGGTGTTAGGTTAAGAAAACCCCTTGGACCCCCTGTCCACCCCCAACCGCATTTGGGTGTGCATTGAGGTCGTTGCAGCCCTAACTCTCACCCCATCACATGTGTAAAGCAGCAAAAGTATAGGAGAATGGGGTGACGAGTTAGGACCGACGACCTAATACACACCCCAATGCTGGGTTGGGGCAGGCAGGGGTCCAAGGGGTTTTCAACCCTAACACTGAATTTCCTCACTTTTGTCGCTTTGAAACAACCTAACTAATGCATTAAATGGAGTTTTTGCCTCTAATTTCCTTCTTTTGAGAATGATAACAAGAAATAGTGAATGTAATGCAGCGGTGGGAGCAGGGCCTCTGGGCCTACACTCCCACCATGTAATGGCGGGCGGGGAGCACGGGCCCTTTGGGCCCCACGCCTCCCCACATGATGTCTTGTGGCATAGTAACAGGAACAGCAATGCAAACAGAAGCGCTAACAGTGGCGCACATGGTAACACAAGCGCGAATGAGAACAGAAAGGGTAACGCACATGGTGGCGTAGACGGGAACGGTCTGCCACGTAATGTGTTTTCATATAGTAACATGGTGCCTGCAAACAGAAATGTCAATGGGCATGGTGACACAAAGTGAAACAGAAAGAGAAACAGTACTGTAGACACAAATGGCAAAAAATAACAGAAACGCAAGCGCAAAGGAAAACGCAAAGGATAACGCATATGCTGGCGTAGACGTCAATGGTTAGTGAAATGGGTACAGAACCACAAGCGGAAAGGGCAACAGTAACAGTAATGTAAGTGCACAGGCTGGTTTTCCCCAAAACCTGCATAGAGAAAGACAGTGAGTACAAAGAATGTATGCATAATAATGGGTATCGGAGCAGAAAATGAGGACTTGGAATACTAAATAGGTTATATCTCAGGAAGCGTACGATGTAGAAGAAAAATGTAAAAGTCATATGATATATGACTGTCCTGGCATTTTTCAGACGAAAAGTCTATATCTCGCACCGTTTCCGAGATAGGGGCCCTGAAAGGCGCGGCGAACACCGTAATGTTATCCTACGGGGAAAAAAGAGAAGTTCAGAGCACCATAACTTTGTCTCCCTGTAATATTTTTTTCACCAAACCACTGAAAGGCACATCTGTGGGCTGTTGGCTGTCTTTCCTCCAAATTTCAGGAAAAAAGACAAAACCGTTATTTTGCAGCAGGGTGTCAAAGGATTCCTGTAATGTGTCGGGCGCCGTAATGTTATCCTATGGGAAAAAGTGTCAACTTTGGAGTGCTGTAACTTTGCCGCCGTGTAATATTTTTTCAACACAACACTGAAAGGCACATCTGTGAGATGTCGGCTCATTCTCCTCAAATTTCAGCCCAAAACTCCCAACCATTCTTTTGCAGCACAGTGCAAAACTACTGTCATAATTTCAGAAAGCTTCAAAAATTTGTGACACTTTTGTGAGCACAAAAGTAATTTGTGAAAGTACTTTTTCCAGAAATTTGAAAAACATGTTTCTGGGTGTTTTACCCCAAAATAAAGACATGACTAGCATCCTTAGGGTCCGACTAGGTGAATACAAAAAGAATTAGGTTGCTAGAGGGTCCCAAATTTAAATGGCAACCATTTTTCTGATCACCAACTGAAAACAAAATGGCGGATTTGCTAAAGTAACAGGGCCATTTGCGAAAGTAAAAATTCATTTGCCACACTGTCAAAGTTTTTAACTTTTCCCATTGACTTATAATGGGAAATTGTTTTTTGAATAACTTTTGAACCGTTTAATATTTTTTCACCAAATCTTCAAAAGGCACATCGGGGAACCTGGCCGCATGTTTCCTGAAGATTTCAGGCCAATCTCGCACAAACGTCCACGACCTGTGGCGTGACGTAGAATTTCAGAAAAAGCATAAACATATGCACAGATCACGCTTTAGTAACTCTGCAGCTACATATCCGACTGGTACGAAACTTGGCGGATCCCAAGGCCTATGGTTCTTGATCATGTATTCCAAATTTCAGGCAAATCCAGCAAATGGTTGCAAAGTTATTAAGGTGCAAAGCTTTGGGTTTAAATATAAGAAATGGCCTTCACCATAACATACATACATATCAATTTGATTCCTTTTCATTCAAAAACTTGTGTAACCAGGATGAATGTATGGTGTCCCTTGTAAATGAGCTTTTGCTCAATGAGAATTTAACCATGGTCATTTATGAAATTAATAAAAATCAATAATACTACTACTGACTGAGGATCTGAGTGTCCCTTCTCTTACACTACTGCTGCCTCAGCACTGCCACACTGGGCAGAAACTTCCATGGATCTGAACAACGATTAAGGCTCCAATGAACATCCAGGGCCAAGTGCCCTTTCAGTAAATTGTGAAGTCTTTTTGCTTGGGCTAGACCTTTTGTTTACTGTGTGTTCAGGCCATGCCCACCAGTGCATCCTTAAAGGGGCCCATCCTTTAACTCACTTCACTGTGGTAGGGAGTATGATGATGTAGCACCATTATTTGAATAGTGTTACTGGTCCTCACTGAGCACAAGTTTGTTTGTTCAAAACATGCACTGCTATTACTGTTCACAGATATAGATCCTGTTATATGTTCTCAATCATAGTTATGTTTGTTGTAGCTTGTTCCCTGTTTTCAATATGTTAAGCTTGGGACCTGGCATCAGTATGGCTGGGGTACAATACTCTTACAGGGTGCACAAGCTCCTAGCAACACACTGCAGCTGTAAAGTGATTAAGAGCTTTCCCATTTACCATTTGGTAGGGGCCTGCCTCCTCTGACTGAGGGTGAAGAAAGGAGCTTGTTTCACTGCAGGTCTGATCCTCCCATTCACTAGTGTGTACCTTCCCCTCTATGACCCTACACCTCTGCTTCCGTATGCTTCCTGGATAAGAGTTGCAGACTAAAAGCCTCTACATTGTTTACATAGATACAATCCCTTCTGAAGCTAACATATAGACAGTAGGGCCATTTGCTTGGACTCCCTGCCCCTCTGGTACCTCTAGGGTATATCCTTGGCAAGGGTTAGGTTCCAGCGCAATCCATTGGATACATTCATGCTACCAAGGGGGATGTGAGGAGGAACAGCACCTCTCAGAGGGATCCTTGTTTATGGGGCAGTATCCAGAGGCAGCCATGACTATTGCTGAAGGGAGAGGAGGAGGATGAGTGCTCACCTCTGCTGTGCTTAGAAGTGCATGGCTATTTCTAAACTCTAACTCATAACCGACCTTGCAGCAGCATAGCTTTTGCTTTCTTAAAGGGGTGTTGGATCTCCACTCCTGATTTTTAACCCCCTTGTATGCTCTCCTCATATGCTCTGGGTAGACACTGATGTTAGGGTGTTTCTACTCACTTTGGGGATCTACATTTGGTTGGGCATTATCACTTGGCGGCTATTAGTGGCACCGCAAACCATGAGGCCTGGTTCCAGAAGTGTTGGACAATTCTTATGTTCATGGCATCCAAACAGGGTGCACTTATCTTGGAATGTAAATAGTTGCTGTTGGTTATGTACTGGTGCTCATTCTCAGTAAGAGTAACTAAAAGTTCATGTGCTCACAGAGGTTTGTCTTTTGGGGTATTTATTTATTTAAGAGATAAGAATTACAACTCTTTGGGCCTGATTCTAGAAGAGTTACACCTGGCGTAACTGCAGTTGCGCCAAGTAGAATGGTGCATGTAGCAGCTTATGCCAGCAGTTGCGACATGCGTGATTCTACATAGTGGCCTGTGACATTTATGGCAGCAGTTGCACCCCATTCTAGAAGGGCAGCCATAAAGTGCCCACATTAGGATTCTACAAGAACCCCTGGAGGAGATCTGGCAATGTAAGTTATACCAGCATTTAGCTGGTATAACTTATGAACGCCCCCGGGGGTCCTGTAGACCCGTCGGCTGTCCAGCGGACAGTGCACAGTTTCCCTCCCCCCAATGCCCAGCACACCCCAGCGGGGCCCCACAGGGCTACCCATACTCCCAGCCCTCCAAAACAGCCATTAGCAGAAGCCCCACAGGGCGGTGCTGCCATCCCCCCACCTGTGCCCTGAACCATGAGTTGCCCTCCGCATATGCAGCAATAATCCAGCCCTGGAAGTCTAGTGGCCCCCCAAACTGTACATAAAGAAAATAAATCAAAATCCCCATTTCCCTGGAAGTCTAGTGGCCCCCCCAAACTGTACATAAAGAAAATAAATAAAAATCCCAATTTTCCTGGCAGTCTAGTGCCCCCAAACTGTACATAAAGAAAATAAATCAAAATCCCCATTTCCCTGGTAGTCTAGTACCCCCGAACTGTATATAGAAAAATAAATCAAAATCCCCATTTCCCTGTTAGATTAGTTGCCCATAAACTGTACATAGAAAATAAATCAAAATCCCCATTTTCCTGGGTAGTCTAGTGTCCTCACCCAGCTGAGCCAGCCCACCCAGCACCTCCCATTCATCATGGCCAGCAACTGGCACAGCCCACCTCTCACTCCTCCATGGCCCAGCTACCCGACTGAGTGCAGTATTACCGTTACTGCACAGGCAGCAGCAAAATTAATTTCTGAGCTGCCTCGTGCAGTAGCTCTAATACTGCACTCAGTCAGTGGCTGGTCAGTGAGGTGAGAGGTGGTTTGTGCCAGTAGCTGGCTGGGGACGGGTGGGGTGCTGGGTGGGCTGGCATGGCTGGGTGAGGAGGTGGGGGTCACTAGACTACCAGGGAAATGGGGATTTTGATTTATTTTCTATGTACAGTTTGGGGGGGGCCACTAGACTACCAGGGAACGGGATTTTGTTTTATATTCACACTGTACAGTTGGGGGCACTAGACTACCAGGGAAATGGGACTCTAGTTTTATTGTGCGGTCGGGGGGGCACTGGACCACCGGGGCAGGTGACGTGCCGCATTTGTGGTGGGCAACCCGAGGATCAGGGCATGGGTGGGGGGTGCACTTGTGACCTGCAGCAGTGGGTTGTGGCATGCTGGCAAGGTATGCTGTCTGTGCGGCATACCTTGCCGCATGTCGCAAGTTGCAGGACTTTGCTGTGGAGATGCTGCCCCTTCTAGAATAGGGTGCAAGGTCAATGTCGCAGTTGTGGGTGTCACAAGTTGCATTCAGCGGCAACTTGGGCCACCCTTCTAGAATTGGGCCCTTTGAGTCAAAGACTTATTTACAAAGGCTCCACATCAGATTGAATGCACAAACATACATACAATGAGAATTGTGGGTAAACAAAAATACAAGAAATACAAAAGAAATGTTCAACCAGCACTGGATAATTGTCTATACAGGTGGTAGCTAAACAGAGGCTGTGTAACAGTCACAATTAACCAATGGACAGTTTACAGACAGTAGGCAAGACCTATACAATGGTTGCTAACAATGCACATTGCAGGTAAGTCGAGCTTGCAGTTAGCAGCCTCCAAGAGGCTTTTTAGCTTGCAAAATATAGAGCATATGGAAGGTAACTAAAGTAGGTGAGGACCCTACTAGAGAAGAGAGATCTTTCTCAGGGCCACAGACACGGGCAGGAAAGTGAACTAGTGGTGTCTTTATAGTCATTCCCAACCTCCCCACCCCGCTGCAGCTGTCAAAGAATACGTAAGAAGAATAGGTATTCCTTGTATATCAGAGTCTCAGCAAGCAAGTCTATTAAACCCTATTTCAGCTGAAGAAATAAAGAGTACCATCGCTTCCTTGGCTCCTGATAAAGCGCCGGGACCGGATGGACTCCCAGCAAATTTTTATAAAGTTTTTGTTAAAGATTTGACCCCCATTCTTCTTAAATTATATAATTATTTGCTGGTCTCCTCTGAGCTTGATCCTGCTTTATTTGAGGCTACTATAGTTTTAATTCTAAAGCAGACAAAAACCTCACTGACCCGCCATTACCGCCTATCTCTCTCCAAAATTATGATATCAAAATTCTAGCTAAAATACTTGCTGAAAGGATCAAGAGGATCTGGTTGGAGCTTTTGAGTCCTGAACAGGCGGGCTTTGTTTCCGGGAGGTCGGCGGCAGATCATTTGAGGACTTTGTCGCACATCTCTCAGTATGCCCGAACTGCCTCGGGTCCGGTTGCTCTAATCTCTCTTGATGCTGAGAAAGCGTTTGATCGGGTTGATTGGTCCTTTTTGTGGATTGTAATGGAGGAAATGGGTTTCCCGACTTCTTTTTTGAATATGATACGTGTATTTTACAATTGCCCCTCTGCCAAGATTTACTGTAACAGGGTCTTGTCTTCCTCTTTCCGTCTTTTTGCTGGTACTAGGCAGGGTTGTCCTCTCTCTCCTTTACTATTTAATTTATACCTCAAGCCTTTGCTGATTAAACTCAAGTCGTCTCCTCATGTGAAAGGTATTAGGCTTCATCAACGGAATTAGTTTTGTCTGCATATGCAGATGATGTTTTGTTGCATCTGACGGATCCGCAACATCTTTAAAGGCAGCTCTTGAAGTTACACAATTTAGTTCCTTCTCTGGTTACAAACTAAATATCTCTAAATGTGAGATCTTCCCTTAATAATTATACGTACAAACAAGATTTTCCCTTTGGAATGAGGTGGACCCCAGATCAATTAGTATCTTGGAATCCACTTTTCTACTGATCCTTCCTTCTGAAGAGGTTAAACCTGGTCAGAGTCAGAGACTTGATTAGCCAGGACTTGCAACGCTGGTCAGCCCTCCTATTTCCCTTTGGGGTCGAATAAATATTATTAAAATGAATGTTTCTTCCGGATTTTCTATCCATTGAATCTGACCAATCTCTGGATCCCTCTTTCCTTTTCCAACAGCTCCATCGACTGTTTTCTAGCTTTATTTGGCGGGGAAGGGGTGCGACGCCTTATACCACCTTTGTCGCTTCCTAAGGACAGAGGTGGCTTAAAAGCTCCCTAATCTTCTACTGTATCACTGGGCAGCCCACCTTTCTAAGTTGGGGAGATGGTTCTCCAAATACAGAGAACCTCTGCCCAATCTGGCTTCAGTTGGAAGGGCTCTTCTTTCTGAACTCAGAGTAGATATGTCTGCCTTGTTTTACTTGTCCCCGAAAGTCCTTTCACAGTTGGTTCCGGATAGTACGGTGATAGACTCTCTTAGATCGTGGGCACAGTGTCTTACCTTTTTTCAGATTTCTAATGTTATGGATCTAGGACAGCCAATAGTTCTAAATCCTAATAATCGATTGGGGTATTCTTGGATAAGGTCAAATTGGCTCCCACAGCTTAAGGATGCCAGGGTGGAACACCTGTTCAATCAGGATTTGCTCCTTACGTCGGATGATATTCTGGCGAGGTTTGATATATCAGCTAAAGGAATTTTTAAGGTATACCAGCTTCGGCACGTAGTGGGTAACAAATTTGGCACCACTGCTAGACAGTCAGTTGTACACCCCTTCCTATCTAACATCATCAGCCTTGCCTCTCAACCTCACTCTATTTCGTCAATCTATTCCTATCTCTTGAAGTTTAATTTACAGGAGGATGTTGAGGGTTCGTTGGTTTGGACGCATCTTCTCCCCGAGATTACACCATTCTGGACTAATATCTGGCGTGACTTACATAGATACCACACCCAAGATAGGTTTCAGTTAGTACAATATTATATTGTAAATAACTTGTATTATACTCCCGTTAAACTCTTTCAGCGCAAGTTGGCCTCTGTGTCAGATTGTTTTAGGTGCTCACAGGCTGAGGGTAACTTAGTTCACATTTTTTGGGACTGTCCTAAAGTTGCCCCACTGTGGTCCCTGATCCAGGAAAATTTGGATCCCCTTTTGGGTCTGAACCGGTTCTTCTGCCTGGAAATCTGTGTGCTGGGTGATTTTTCTTATGTAGACAGTATAGAACACTGATATCATATGGCCTTAGTGTCCATGGCGGTCAAAAAGCTGGTCTTAAGACTTTGGAAGGACCAATTGGTTTTATCATATGCTGACTAGTTGAAGGAGATAATGGCATATCTTCAATCAGAGAATCTTATAGCCAGCTATAAGGATCTGTATGGATCTATTTTATAAAAGATGGGGCAAACTCCAAGCTTTATGCTTGCCTTAGGGCAGCGAACCATCCCTTTGTCCTCATATAGTTTATATAGTGTTCATAGTACCCTTTGTATTGTGGTAGATTTTACCTGTTTTTCCTCCTAGGAGATCTAGGATGATTAAACTGATGTACTGTATTATAGATATGTTGTGATATCCAGATTTCGGGCTTCTTGGCCTTTGTTGGTGCACCCTGGGAATAGGGAGGGGAGGGTGGGTGGGGGGGGAGTTCTTTGATTCTTTTGAAATCTTGGTTGTATGATATGCATATTGTCTTCTCTCCGTCTAAGTAATTACTGATATGCTATGTATCTGTTTGGGGGGGTGGGTTTAGTTTATTATTGTATTTTATTTTATTTTGCTTTACCTTATTTTATTTTGTCTTGTTTTGTCTTGTTGCTTTGTTTGATTGTATGTTGAAACTAATAAACTTAAATTTCAAAAAGAACTAGTGGTGGTCAGGTAGACCAGCAGGTTAGCAGTTACACTAGCATTGACATGATGATAAAATGTGGTCTCTATTAGGGATGCTTTAAAAGGACCTAAATTGGTGATTGATGTTATGGTGGGAGGGAGGGCATTGTACCAGAACAGGGCTCTGAAGGGGAAGGATCTCTGGGCTAGGGTGGACCTGACCCTGGGTACCTTCCAAATAGTTTTTAGAGTGGCACGTGTGTGCACGGAGAGGGTAGCTGCCTGAAGTGAGGCCATGACACCTGTTAGGGATAGGCCCAGGTGGATTTTCCTGGTGAGGAGACAGGTCTGGTATAGCATCCTTTCCTCAAGTGAGAGAACATTGGTGAGTGCATAGAGGGTGCATGTGTGTGTACATCAGTCAGCTCTGGAGAGGAGCCGGCAGGCCTTATTGGTGGCTAATTGTATTTGAGGAAGTGCCATTGGGTCAGCAGCAGTATTGATTGTGAGGCCGTAGTCTACCAATGATAAGACTGAGGAAGTGACAGCTAGGTGAAGTGCTTCAGGTGGCAGGCAGTTTTGTGTCTATACAGGAGACCCACCCGGGCATTGATGGCCGAGTTGAGAATTTTGACGTGTCAAAGGTAACACCCAGGTACTTATACATTTGGACCTGTTCCAGAAAGAGGAGGGAAATGGACTGTATTATCAGGGGGAAAAATCCTTTGCTCGATTGTGGCAGTGGGCAAAGAGCATCATCTTTGTTTTTTTAATATTGACCACCAGTCTGCGTTCAGCAAACCAGCATTCGATCTGTAAGAAAGAGTCTTGCAGAGTGAGCTGGAGTGAGAGAGGGTCCTGATGGAAGGCATAAAGTAAAGCGTCATCATCGTAAAGGAGAAGGTTACCAGAGAAAGATTTGGGCAGGGTGTTGAGGTATATGTTGAATAATAGGGGACCCAGGATGGATCCCTGGGGAACTTCTGAGTGCATAGGCAACATGGTGGATAGGGTATTATTAATTTTAATACATTGGGTTCTAGATGAAAGGTAGCTGGAGAACCAAGAGAGGAGACCTTGGGAGACCCTGATTTGTTGTATTGTGTTAAGGAGGAGAGGATGGAAAACCATGTCAAAAGCCTTGGAGAGGTCTATGAACACAGCCCCCCGCCAGGTGACCCTTGTCCAGTGTGGAGTGCAGCGAGTTGGAGAACTCTGTAAGGGTGGTAGTAGTGCTATGACCAGCTCCGAACCCATGCTGCCCCCAACATAAGAGGCTGCGTGAGAGGAGGTAGTCATTGAGCTGGTTGGTCATGATTTTTTGAGGGCTTTAGAGAGTGGTGGGAGAATTGAGATGGGCCGGTAGTTGTTTGGGGAGCAACTGTCACCACTTTTTAATATTGGCATTATAACAGCCATTTTCCATGGGGTCGGGAACTGACCAAGACACAGTGACAGATTTAGGAGATCAGTGAGTGGAGAGATGAATGAGTCTAGCTCAAGGTATAGGATACACATTCGAAAGCATCTTTACAGTAGTTGGAGCCCTGGAGGGCTCCGGACAGGTAGGCTTTGGTTTCACTTGGGGCAATGACCCTGAGACTGAAGGGAGGGTGCTGAAAGCTTGGTGGTGGGGTGGGCTGAATTGGGTCAAAAAAGTTGCTAGGGAGGACCAAGCTGAGGTCGGAGAAGGTGGAGTTGAGACAGTTAGCTATGCAAAGTAGGTCTTTGGTGGTAGTACCATTAACAATTAGTTGTGATGGGGGGGAGTGAGATTTTGAGATTTACCATTAAGTTCCTTGATGTTATCCCAAAACTTTCTTGAGCTGCCCCAAGAGGTGGCTAGTGCGGTTCTGTACTGGTCCGCCTTGGCCTTGTGGATTACCCAGGTGCATTTATTGTGGGCAGCAATGTAGGCCTGCCTATCACTCAGTAATCCCGAGGCAGTGGCATGGTGTAAGAAGTAGTCTCACTGTTTGAACTGTTGTAGGAGTCCTGGAGTGATCCAGGAGGCACTACGTTTCTTAGTGGTCACTTTGATGAACGGAGCAAATGCATCACAGGCAGATTTAAAGGTGGTGGTGAAATAGTGCAATGCATTATCTATGTGTTGGGCCCAGAAAATTGGGGGCCAGTCCCTGTTAATCAGGTGTTGCTTTAGTTTGGCTAGACAACCTGGACATAGTCGCCGATGGTACATGATGTTTGGAGGTGGTTTTGGTAGTTGACAGGACCAGCTGAAAAGGATTGGGGAGTGATCACTTAGGGAGTTAGGTAGGACTCCTAAGTCTGTGATATGGTGGGGGCAGTTTGTGAGCAGGATGTCAAGTAGGGTGTGGGCTCCTTTGGTGGGATTTGCCCTGGTGGGTTGGGATACCAGCTGGGTCATATCTAAAGTTGCAAAGGTATCTTTGGCATGTGCTGATGAGCTCACTAGTCAGTTTATATTGAGATCCCCAACTAGAATTTGCTCCATTTTGTGGGGGAAGTTGCCTAGGTAGTCTGACAGCACATTTCAAGCAGGGGGTTGGTTACGGGGGGGAATGTAGGCATTGGTGAGAGTAAGAGGAGCATGGTTTGGGTCAGGGGAAAGCTTTATTTTGAGGGCTTGGGCACCATGGTCCAGGGAGGGTGTAGGCAGAACTTGATAGTGCAGCATGTTATTCACATAGACGGTGCATCCACCACCTCTCTTGTCCTTGCGATCTTCCCGAAGGAGACAGAAACCAGGGATAGAAACAAATGAGTCTGGGGTCCTATTGGATAGCCAAGTTTCAGTTAAGGCCAGAATGTCTGGCTGGTGCTCTGCTATCTAGCATTGCAAGAGTGCAGTTATTTTAGGCCGACTACAGATATTCATCATGGCTATTTGAAGCCCTGAGGGTGACTGCAGTTGAAGGGGTGCTGCTGGGCCAGGATTGGGGTGCACATTGCCAGACAGTAGTATAAGCAGATGGAAAATCCTAATGAGGGCTATGAATTGATGCCATCTTGCCAGGTGGCGATAGCTGACAAGCTTGGAGGATGGTGAGCAGGGGATGGGCAGCCTTGTGAAGGGTGGGATGACCAGGTGAGGGAGCGGGCAGGATGGGCCCATGACATGGAGAAGTGGGGAAGGGATTGCTGGGGCAGGGTCCGGGGGGGCTATGGGGAGTGACAGGGTGAAGGAGAGGTGATGAGGGGCGAGGGGTATTCCCACCTCATATTGGTGTTAGATGCAAAACACTCATTATGCCCTTCCAGACATGTGGTTAATATAACTTGTATGTACTGGAGTGTCAGGGGGCTTAATTCCCTAATTAAATAAAAACAGATCCTAGCCCATTTGTAAAAAATCACGAAGTAAAGTGACTTTTCTCCAAGAGACATAACTCTCGCACCTGGAAGCCTGTAAATTAAAGAGCAACTTTCTTGATCTTTTTTATGAGTGCCCCCCAAGAAACATAACTAAACCTTACCTGGGCAGAAGTCCTATGATGTTCATAGTTTTTACTATAGTCACCTTCATTTTGGAAGGAAAGGGATCATATTTTGGCTCTGTGGAGCCAAGCTTGCTGATCCCTTCCACTTCCTGATATCATATCAGTCCTTGATCTGCCCTCATTCTACCCCCACACTCACTTGTTTTTTGATGTCATTATATGTAGAGCAAGGGGGCATGCTTCCATAGAAATGAATGGGGGCTGTTTTCAGAGGTAAATTTATGTAGTTTAGATGGCCGTTTGGAACAAATCATGGCCATCCGCTTAACTAACAAGGACTTTGTTAGTTAAGCGGTCATCATGATTTGCTCCAAACGACCATCTAAACTACATAAATTTAACTTTGAAAACAGCCCCTATTCATTTCCATGGAAGTGTGCCCCCACATTCTACAAATAATGACATCACAAAACAAGCAAACGTCTGGGTGGAACGGAGTTGGATCAATGACTGAAATGGTATCAGGAAGCAGAAGGGATCAGCGCGGTTTGGCTCCATGGAGCCAAAGTACGATCCCTTCCCTTCTGAAAAGGGGGCAATTATAACAAAAAATATGGACATCATAGGACTTCTGCTCCGGAAAGGTTTAGTTATGCTTCTTGGGCCAGGGGCCTAGATTGTTGCTCTTTAAAGAAGGAATGGGTGGTGGTAGAGGTACATAGTACACCTCTGCTAAAAGAGAGGTCTTCATATTGCTGCATAAATCCCTGAAATGGTCACCAATCTGCACACAAATGGATAAAGATGGATTATGTTAAAGGTTAATAACCCAGAGAGTCCCTTAGTACTCCTTAATCTGTATGCACCCAATTCAGATGATCCATTGTTTTTCACTCAGCTCTAAGAAGCTCTTGCAACTGCTACCTCTCAACATCTACCCCTACTTGCTGCAGGAGAATTTAATCTTACACAGGACCCCAGTATGGATAGATCATCAAACTTTTCAGAGCCTTATATAAAAGTGGGGGCTACACTGGCACAAATGTCCCAAGAACATGCTCTCACAGATGTGTGGTGCCTTATCCATCCAGAAGTCAAAGATTATGCCTTCCACTCTGGAGTCCACCATACTTTTAGTCGAGTAGACTACTGGTTATCTAACCCCCAAATCACAGTGGCAGTGCTTGACACCAAGATTCATCCTATCATTATATCAGACCATGCTCCCATTATGATATATCTAAACTGAGGCCCCACTACCCAGGTCTTTTAATTGAAGGTTAGGCCATCTGCTGTTGAAGAACCCTGATTTTGCTCCACAAGTACAGCAGGAAATCACAGAATTTCTAGTCCATGATGATGATCTCGATGTATCCGACAGCATCCTGTGGGAGACCCTGAAGGCTTATCTGAGAGGGAGGATTATAGGTTATGCCTCAAACAGAAGATGCACCAGGGAACTGGAAGCAACAAATCTTTAAAACAAGCTGAAGGTATTAGAGAGAAGGCAAAAAGGCCAACCCCACGGCAGTTCCTAGATAGATGCTCGATACTCGAGCCAAACTCAATGTCTATCTCACCAGGAAGGTGGAGCTAGCTCTACTACACCTTAAGCATACAGTACATTCTGGGAAGGGGAGAAAAGTCAAGTAAGGTTCTCTTCTTTTGCCTCAGAAAACAGAGTGCTGAAAGACATATTCCCGGGCTGACTGACACCCAGGGTCAGGTTCGAACTTCTCAAAAAGACATTTCCCACATTACATCCACCTTTTACTCAGATATACACTTCATCAGCCCCTCTTGATAGCATGTAAACATCCCATTTCCTTCCTTCCCTCCTTTAACTTACCCCAAATATCTCCCATGCAGATGCAGGAGTTAGATAGGCCCATTACTCTAGAGCAAATAAGAAAAGTCATTCTCAGCCTAAATAAAAATAAATCCCCAGGGAGGGATGGCTTCCCCATAGACTTTTATCAATTGCTGCATAACGAGGTATCCCCCCTCCTTTAGAGAGTTTATACACACTCTCTAGCCACCAAAACTTTACCCCCCACAATGAGAGAAGTGGTAATTACTATCTTGCCAAAAAAGGCAAGGACCCTCTCCAACTGGTAAGTTACCACCCCATTTTGCTGATAAATGCTGATGCCAAGGTGTTAGCCAAGATTCTGGCCTCCAAATTAGAAACTGTGCTTCCCGACACCATACACCCATCTCAGATTGGGTTTATGCATGGGAGACTGAGCTCAGACATCTGAGAACATTCTTCAATCTCAGTAAGATGGTGAAATCTCTCCCTAATTCAGTGGCAGCCTTAACAATTAATTTATAAAAGGCCTTTGACTCCATAGTGTGGGAGCACCTGTTTGATGTTCTGCACCAGCATGAGATTGGACCCTTCTTTCTTAACTTGTTAAAACCCTATACACGGAACCTACAGCCAGAATACTTACTAACAATTTCTTATCTAACTCCTTCTCCTTAACTCAGGGCACCCGGCAGGGTTGTCCACTATCCCCATTCCTTTTTCTACCAGCAATTGAACTCCTCACTGACCTTGAGAGCGAATCTGGAGACTGATGAAATTCAGGTAAGAGCAACTGAATACAAGTCCTTCTCATATGCAGATGATCTGCTTACCCTGCTTAGTTATGCCTCAAAGATAATCATCCCACTCTGCCAAATGCCTGACATGTTTATGAACATGATGGGACTCAAAGTCAATCACAACAAATCAGAGGTACTAGCTCTCAACAGTCTCTATAAAGCAACTCAATTTCAACACATCAGCTGGAAGTGGGTTTCTGCAAGCATCACTTACTTCAGCACTTGTATCACTCCTGCAATCTTTGATATATATAAAGCAAACTTCTCCCCCCTGATAGCCCTTACTGCTGAAGTCAATAGATGGCAGGCACTGCTCCTCTCTCTGACTGGACAAATCACAGCTATCAAGATGTTGCTAGCACCTTGGGTCTTCTACCTGCTCGACCAATTACCCCTAAGTATTCTGCAAAAATGGTTTTCTTTTATTAATAAGCCTATAAGGTAGTTTTTGTGGGAGGGGAAACCCCCACAGCTCAGCAGGACTAAGCTAAGGAAACACTGGAAGAAAGGGGGTCTGGGGCCCTACCTAACTTCTCTCACTACCATATAACATTCATCGTAGCCCAAGTTTTGCAGTGGTACCCAGATAAGGACATGAAACCACCCCAGTGGGTTGCTATAGAGGGCCAATTATTTTTTGCTTAGTCCTCCTGGTTTACACTATACACTAAATCCCTGAAAGGCATCTTTAAATTCCCCACTATTGCCCTATTCCTTAATTACTAGAGGAAAGTTTAGTAGGCTCTACATATTGATACCATGCCATTTCAGCTAGCACCTCTGTGGGACAACCCTTCGTTCAAAGTTGACCATGAACTGATCCATTGGCACACCTGGAAACTCATAGGTATCAGGATGGTAGAAGACCTTTGCCTCACTGAACAACTGACACTCAGATCATTCCAAGAATTGACCCACAGATTTCAGTTACCCCAAAGAGATTTTTGGCATTACCTCCAAATTAGGGCAGCACTTACCCCGCATATCATACTACTACTAAGGATTGTCAGAAGCTAGAAGACATAAGCCCATTTTGCTCCTATAGGACTTATTCAAAGTACTGCAGTTTCTTTTCATTTAATATGTACTGTATGTCCCTAACTACCTTTTAAACTCTGTTTTTGTCTTATTAATAACAATTTCAGTTGGCAGAACATTCCAAGTGTTCACCACCCTAGATGTAAAAAAATTCTTTCTGTTGTTACTTCTAAATTTTAATCCACTGATTTGTAATGAGTGCCCTCTTGTTTTCATTATTCCTTCCTTGAATTTTATGTTAAGTTAATTTAGCAATATTGGGTCTTGCATGATGTCATACATGAACAGCATGTCTCCATATATTTGCCTAGTTGTAAGTGACATCAGATCCAGTATTTACCATTTCTCATAAGTTTTACCCTCTAGTCCTTTGATAGATTTTGTAAATCTTCTTTGGACTCTTTCTATGCTGTTAATTTCATTTTTCTTACATGGGTTCCGTAATTGGGATACAGACTCAAGGTGCAGACGAACATGTGCTCGAAAAAGTGGTATCATCACTCCTTTATGTACTGTATGTATGTAACACCTGTCTGATTCACATGGATGTTAATGATGACTTATGCAACTTCTATGTGTGTATGTATCACTGATCCATCCTCATTGTACCCCCTCCCCGCAGGTCGCACTGGGAGACGAGCAACTTGTTGCTCACTGTGCCTTCCTGTTGAAACATTTCAATAAATAAAAAAATTCATCTTTGGAAGTGATGTTTCTTTTTAGTGCCCAAATGATTTTGTTAGCTTTTCTTATAGCCTCTAATGTTGGCTTGGAGGTAATCAAATCATCTGTAATATAAAACCTAAATCTTTTGTTGCAAGATTTTATTAATAGTTGGTCATTTAAAATGGTAATTTTTTGTTGGTTGCCCTTCCCCAGATGCATCACTTTACATTTATTTCAGATTCAGTTTCATTTTCCATTTGTCTGTCTATGAAACTATTTTATTCACGTCTTCTCTGGACCAGAGCCATATCAGCATCATTTTCAATGGACCACCTGTTTTGATGTCGTCCATGTATTTTGAGATGCAGCTATTTAGATGTGATGTTAAATCTATTCTGAAAATTTGGAACAGTATGTGTCCCAATACAGATACCTCTGGGACTGACGCTTTTCACACTTCCCACCCCAGAGAGGTGCCCATTCACAGTCACTCTCTGGCTCCTGTTCCTAAGCCATTCTGTTACCAGATGATGTAAACCTCATTAATCTCTGTATTTTGTAATTTGTGAACTGATGCACCCCATCAGTTGGGCCTAGTGTTGTTGACATCCAGACATGGGCCAAAAACAGAGGCATGGTTAGACTCATTTATAGACATTTAAGGGATGCCCTACTGCTCATAGTAGAGACACCTGGGAAAAAGAATTAAACATTAATATTCCAGACATAGAATGGCAGAAATCCTGGACCACAGCACATATTGCATGCAGAGCCACCAAAGCCCAGCTTATCCAGCTTAAAACTCTGCACTACCAGCACAGAACCCCACTGTTCCTTTACCAGTAAGGGGTTCTTTCCAATGATAAATGCTGGAGGTGCCATAGCAGCTCAGATTCTTTGTTCAACATTCCATGTTCCTGCCCTAAGATTCAGCCTTTTTGGGAATAGATTATCCAATTCTGTAAGCAAATAATCCCCCCTGTTTGTGTTATAGATTAACCATTCGACGTCCTAGGGATGTTCACTTCCACCCACAATGGCCATGCGCACCAACTTTAGTGGGGAATACTGACTACAGTTGCAGTGAAAAGACTCCTCCTTAGAAGATGGAGGACTCCAGACATACCATCTTTTAATGAGTGGCTGCAATCAGTCAGCCAAACTAGCCTCATTAGAGCATCTCTTGTATGTTGCCGAGGCAAGCTGCACAAGACAATGATATCTGGGCACCATTTCTTACACTTCAAAATAAGAATGGATAAAAGCATTGAGTGGACAAAAGATAAAAGGGGGAAAATCTGTTTCTTTGTGGATGATACTAAACTCTGTTGGAGTCGATATAGAGGATGGGAGAAGGGAGTAACAGTATGACCTGGCTAAATTGGAGAGATGGTCAAATACCTGGCAACTGGCTTTTAACTCCAAAAAATGCAAGGTTATGCATCTTGGCACATGAAATCCAAGGGAGGAGTACTGGTGGGGGGTGTGTGAAATTAGTAGAGACAGAGGAAAAGAAAGACCTAGGGGTTATCATCGCCAAAGACTTGAAACAATCTGCACAGAGTAGCAAAGCAGCAGCTAAAGCTACGAGAATTTATTTATTTAAAATTTTGGTAACCAGGAAAGGCACACTGAGCTGAGGCTTATTTGCAGGTGAATGGGGAGAATGAGAATAAAGGTGAGAAGCATGATGGGCTGCATAGCCAGGGATTTCACATCTAGAAGGAGGGAAATCATAATGCCCCTGTATAGATTGCTGGTGAGACTGCAAATGGAGTAGGGAGTCCAGTTCTGGTGCCCTCACCTAAAAAAGGACATAAACATGCTGGAGGGTATGCAGCATAGGGCGACCAAGATGGATCAGGGCCTACATCACAAACCCTATCAGGAGAGACTGGATGAACTTTGCATGTACCCACAGGAGGAGAGACGAGAGGGGGGGCATGATAGAAACTTTTAAATACCTTAAGGGCATAAACAAGGTCAACACACTGAGGGCTTGTTTAATGTAAAGGTTGCAGGAATAACAAGGGGGCATCATGTAATGTTTGGAGGGGATTTTAAAAACATGCAAGGAGGCATTTATTTACCAAAAGGGTGGACTCATGATGGAATAAGCTTCGAAGAGTTGGTTTCAGTCAAGACTGTGGGTGGATTTAAAAGCGGGTGGAATAGGCTTACAGGAAAATCTCACTTAGGACAGGGATGGTGCAGAAAGAGGGAGAGTGGGAATTGTGGAATGGGTTAGGGGAGTGAGGGGGACAGCTCTACTGAAATATCATAGCAGAGCAGCACACTTGAGCACACTGAGTAGACCATAATGGTCATTATCTGCTGGAAATTTCATATCTTCGTATTTCTCGTTCTCTTCAGTTTACTCTCTGTGTTTTTCATTGGTGTGCCTCAGGGTATGTAAGATTGTCCTTCTGGTACAGAATGCACCCTCTGCTCATATTAATTCAGTGTGTAGTACATATTACTGTCAGATATTGTGTTTATCTCAGTTGAGCACAGGTATGTTATATTTTTTGTTACGTGTTGTATTGTTAGAAACTTTCAATCAAAATGTAACTTAAAAGAAAGATTTGGCGGTAGCATCATGATCCTGCAATACCCATCCAACACCCTGTGACAGTGATGCCCACCCTCATGCTCCATCATAACTAAAGATATCCAGATACTCTGTCACAAAGGCCAAAGTCAAACTAGTTGTCAGGCTTCAGGCTTGTTGTCACCTGGATCCACTGTTTTCAAACAGTAACAATATACTCTGTTATCTACAGGGTTGCAGGAGGCACTGTACAGAAAAAATACTGCACATGCTTCCACAAGTCATTAAGCCAATGAGCTCTAGTGGTTATCTGGCATGTTGCAAGAATTCAGGCTAGTGCACACTGATGTCCATGACTATTCTTCATGGTTCATCACTCAAGACACTGACCTGACCTTGGCACCGCTGTACTTTCACTATGAAGCCTTTAATGAATGCTACCTTGCTGCCACTTAACTCAGCCTTTACCTTCTTCTTCAATGGCAACTCAGGTGTATGACTGGGCAAAATGTATGGACCTGGCTTTTGAGAAACATACCACAACATTCCATAATTTCACAAAAGCCCAAGAAATTCAACTTTAATTACTGATATTATTGTGGAAGCTTTAGCTGTTTGTAACTTGGCAGGCCTGTGAGCAAGAGATAAGAGAGGTGACACATACAGCCTCTTTTTTTCTTCATATTGTTTTTTTCTCCTAGCCAGCAGCTCGTGTCTCAGAGATATTCGCTGTTCACAGGGATATACTCTGATCAGGCTGAACCCACCAACATTTTTTTCTGTCCCATCTCCCCTGGTGGGGAGGGGGGGTTCATCTGCCAGCCTCACACAGCCACAGCTTCCCTTGCAGCAGGAGCAAGCTCCCTGTCCTCGCTGCAGGAGTCTCTGTGTTGGTGAAACCCATCACCAACCTCTCCCCAACCAAAAAGAACTACTGAGTGGCAGCTGTGTCAACCAAGGCCTGCCTCCAGACATGACTCCCCCAGCTTGCTTCCGAAACCAGGTCATCAGCATGGCAGTGAGAAGCTCTGCTACTGGGCCATGGGGGTGGCCTCAGAGCTTAATATTTAGGGTCAATGAACCTAACAAAACTGGTGATATTCTTCTGCAGTTTACATAATTATGAAATGTAATTTGAAAATATGTAAATGTTTGGAAGCTTATACAGTACCTCAATCACCTTTAAAGGTCTGAAACTGGGTGCACTTCTGTATGGATCTTGTTATTTTTATTTATTTATTTATAACATCATCATATTAAATTTGGTGCAGTTTAGACAAGTGCACTTAGTTTACATAATTGCAAAATGTAATTTTAAAATTTCTGAATGTTTGGACTCTTATGACTCAGTCACCTTTAGAGATAGAGATCTAAAACATGGTACACATCTGTATCAACTTTAGATATCAAACATGGTACACATCTGTATCAACTTTAGATATCAAACATGGTACACATCTGTATCAACTTTAGATATCAAACATGGTCCACATCTGTATCAAACTTTAGATATAAAACATGGTACACATCTGTATCAACTTTAGATATCAAACATGGTACACATCTGTATCAACTTTAGATATCAAACATGGTACACATCTGTATCAACTTTAGATCTAAAACATGGTACACATCTGTATCAACTTTAGATCTAAAACATGGTACACATCTGTATCAACTTTAGATATAAAACATGGTACACGTCTGTACTGACCTTCAGTAAAGTCATCATACCAAATGTGGTACAATATGGACAAAACATTTTAAATTATACAGAAATAACTGAAATCACAGTTTTGGCATAGTTTTGAGAAATTTTCAATGAAATGTCACTACCTTCATGGAAGCAAAATTAGAATTTTGCCAGAATTTCAATGCCAGATGATACATTTGCCCAGCCCTGAAGTAAAAGAGTACTTAATGAATTAATTGATGAAACAGAGTGTTCAATCTGCTGTTCTGTAGTGGTTGCTATGTTTGTTTCCTTATGTGCGGGATGAAATACACAGTCGGAAGTTGTTAGCTTCAGCCTCTGGTGTGTGCCTGTGCTTTTGAGCAAGGATTCGTGTTATAACCAGTAGTACATCACAAGTGGCAAAGAGGATTTAAAGAACTTTACAGGGGGAGTCCTGCTACAACTGTAAGTACTCTAAATTGCAGAACTACCTGCAGTTGTTGCAATGGCAGGTCATACTAGAAAACGTGAGGCCTTCAACAGTACCATGAAAGTCTGGCCCATATATATATATAGAGAGAGAGAGGCTGGAAAAATATTTTGAAGTAAATGAGATTCCCCCAGAGAAACATGTAGCAGCATTACTGAGTGTGATGGGAGGAAAAGCATACAGATTAGTATGCAGTTTGACTGCTTCAGAGAAGCCAGCTAGCAAAACTTTTAAAGAGATAGTGCAAATTGTTCAAGAGCACTTGGCACCCAAGTCTCTGATTATATAGAAAGGTTCAGGTTTCATAAGTAGAATCAACTTGAAGGTGAATCTATTTCCTCCTTTGTGGCACAGTTAAAAGATTATCAGAAAACTGTGCTCTAAAGAGTGGACTTAACGATGCCCTAAGAGACAGATTTGTATTTGGACTGCTTAATGAATGCATACAGAAAAGGTTTTTAACTGAGGAAGATCTCATATTCAAATGTGCTGTAGAAATTAGAGTAGAAATAGAGACAGCAGGAAAGGATGCAGTCGAATTGCAAACCAGAAATAAATCAGAAGTGGAATGCACAAAATATCTATAGCACAAGGCAAGGGTAGTTCATTCAGCAGACAGACACATGTCAGTGTGGAAAAGGGTTCCACATTTCTTCTGATTGCCAGTTCAAAGACACATACTGCAGAAGCTATATAACAAGATCTGGCCAGAGCTGACAGGTCTGTGACAAGCTGCCAAGTGAGCAAAGTTACACGTGTACATAGAAATTATTGAACCGGGTGTAACTTGGCCATTTTTTGGAGGTGTTGCACCAAATTTTCAACATGGCCTTTTTGGGACCCCTCCTCATGACGTGCCAGTGTCATTTTTTTCACTTGTCCCAAAAGGCGATTTCGCAGAGCGACTGCACCATTATGTGTGACAGGTGCGAAAACATGTTTCAGGCAGGATGTAATAAGTGACAGCTGTACCATTTAAAAGGTGGTATGCAAAACTGGCAATGTTGAAAATGTGGAGGGAAAATATTAAAAACTTACAAAGTTAGGAGCGTGAGTAGAAACTGCACAATGCACACTCATAATGCAGTCATTTTTTGGAATTTTTTCATCAAATTTGCAACATGGGCTTTTTGGGACCCACCTCATGAACAGTGCCACTGTCATTTTGTGAACTGGTCTTGAAAGGTGATCCCACACAGCAACCTTTTGGGACAGAGTAACGAAATGACAGTGAATGTTTTCATGAGGTGGGGTCCCATGAACCCTATGTTGAAAATTTCAGGTTAAATTTCCACAACATGGTTTATTTATCAAAATAATTAGAAACCCCCATTTAATGGCATTATAGCATGCTTATCTTTGATTCTTCCATCTGCGGTTTGGCTTTGAAGAGTGCAGACGTGTCCCGGTCCAGAGAAGATGACCTGCGACCTCGCGAGTAAGTATGGGGTAAGGGGGTGCGGGGAGGTGGGTGCTCAGTGGGAGGGGGACTGGGGTGACGACGAGGGACCATTTTCTTTTTTACAGACAAAAAAATGTGGAAAAACACATTGGGGGACTGTTTTCCTAATTTACAGGTAAACAAAAAAAAGCAGACATTTGGGCACACTGGAGGTTGGCTCCCAGTGTGCCACATAAGTGGGGGGCATAATGCCAACATGGGGGTTGGGGACCCTGATGTTGGAAGGGGAAAAAAACATTTAGGTACACTGGGGAGGGCTCCCAGTGTGCACACATATTGAGGGGGCTACATAATGCCAACACTGGGGATTGGGGACCCAGATGTTGGTGCATTTTCTTTGTTGCTGGTGCTGGCAGTTGCGGCTACACAACTGCACATGCATGGCACTCATGCATGTGCAGTTGCTGTGAATGCATTTGCCATTCACAACATGATGGCACCTGCAGAACTGCACATGCTGGCGCGCAGTCGTGGCGCAGTTTGGCGCCAAGAATGAAAGCAACAGCTGAAATAGTGCAGCTGTTATTCCATAGCGGCCAATCGTGGTGGAGGGCTTCAAGAACTGTTGGACTTGAAGGATACTTCCAAATGTCCTATGGAAGGTTCCACAATCGGCCATTTTTAGAACTACTGAGTGATTCCAAAATGGCTGTAGGCTTCACACACAGCCCCAAAAAGAGACATGTCCAAATGTTTGACGCGCTAAGAGGGATAGAGAAAAGGCCAATTCAGGGCATAGAAAAATGAATAACAATGTACATTCTGTGGGCAAAGACAGTAGTGAACCCGAAAAGATGTGTTGGTAAAGCTGAGTGAGCATTGGGGATAGCTGAGCTTGGAAGTTTTTATAAAAAAGAGCCGAGAACCCATCTATCCCTGGGTTCAGAGGTAGACCCCTCCTTATTCGAGACTCTGATTGTCTTGATTCCTAAACCAGGTAAACCTGCCAATCTGGTTACTAATTATTGCCCAATAGCTCTAATAAATCAGGACATCAAAATTCTTTCCAAATTGTTGGCTACTCGACTGGAAAGGGTTATGGATACGTTGATAGGTCCGGAATAGCTTGGCAGAAGACACCAGGAGAAAGGACTGCTGTGTGACTGAACTTCTACTGGGACTGTATTGTCCTCCTCCTTCCCTCCCCTCCACCCCCCCACCCAAAGCTAGTTCTATTTTTATAGGCACAGGGTTTGACTGACAACAGAACTTCCTGTTTAGGGGCAGGAAGTGAGTGATCACAGAACCACCAGGACCCACCATCCTAGAAGGGCAAAAGTAGCTCTCCGGCCCCTCTAGCTGCTGGAGGTCTGCCTCTGAACAAGTAAGTGGTCTACTGAGAAATATAGGATATTCTTTTCTCAGAACAGGACAATCAGGAGCTTAAAGGGCACACAGGCAGAAAGTAAGGAGAGAGAAAAAAAACAGAGGAAAGAGTAGGATTGCAAACAGTTAAGGGGCCAGAAATAAGACATGATTGAGTGGTGCAGTGCAGTGGCTGTGGGCAGCAGTCTTCCGGGAGATGTTCTGGAGGATGCGGTGTTGTCCCATCTGCAGGCACCCTCTGGGCTGAGGGAGGAGGTTGCTCATCTCCAGGCTGAGTTGGCCAGGATTTGTGGGACCTCCTCTTCCATCCAGGGACCACCAGTGCCACTGCTGTTGCCTCAGAGGTTGCCAAGAAAGAGGAGCGGTTGGACCACAGTGGGCTCAGGGAGGGTGAGGGTGGTGGAACAGAGGCACATCCCTCCAGTTGTACCTCTCCACAATTCCTATGCCATTCTGGCAAAGTGTGGTTCCTCTATGGAGGCACCTACAGTGGAGACCGAGGAGGATGCTGGGAACCTTCACAAAGGAGACCCACAGGAGGGTGGCAGGGGACCCTGCAGGGGAAGGAAACAACTCCTGGTGGAGGACTCCATTGTTAGGAAGGTAGGACTGGGCAAGGAAGTGGAGAGGGAGTTAAGGTGCCTGCCTGGCGCCATGGCTTGGAGGGACAGGGAGCGAATCCTCAGGATTGCCAGAGCAGCTGCACAGGGGAGGGAGCTGGATGTCATTGTCCACCTAGGGACAAATGACCTGGCTAAGAAAGGGATTAGAGAAGTGCAGGAAGAGTTTGTGGAATTGGGAAAGGGCCTTAGTCAAGTACTGCAACGGTAACCTTCTCGGAGGTGCTACCCATCTATGGCAGGAGAGGCTAGGGTGTTCCGCACCATGGGATTCAATCAGTGGTTGAAAAACTGGTGTGGAGCTCTGGGATTGGCTTCATTGGGACTGGGGTCCACCTGAGTGATGCAAGCCTATACTGGCATGATGGGCTGCATCTGTCCGGGAGGGAACCAGGATCCTAGGTGATAGGTTTAAATGCTTCATTGGCAAGCTTTTAAACCAGCCAAGGGGAGGCACTGGAAAGGAGCAGGAAAATCCTAGCCCCCAAACAATCAAGGTAGTGTGGCAAACACCAACATGGAGGTGTCGATAGGAGAAGGGCAGGGTAAATGGAGAAAGTGACAAAGGCAAGAAGGACAGGGATGGGGCAAAGGGATAAGGCCATCAGGAAATGGAGGTAATGAGTACCAATGCCCGTAGTCTGGGCAACAAGCTCCTGAGCTGGTGGCCTTAATGGAAGAGGATGCCTGGATATCGTAGCAGTCACAGAAACATGGTACACAGAGAACCATGACTGGGGTGTTAACATACCAGGGTACATAACCTACAGGAGAGACAGGCAGGGGAGAAGAGGGGGAGGAGAAGCTCTCTATGTAAAGGAAGGGATAAAAGCAACTGAACAAAAGAGTAAACAGGGAGGAGAGGAGGCACTGTGGGTCACCTTGGAGACTGGAAGGGCACCACAATCACACAGGGGTTGTGTACAGACCCCATGTCAGGTGGAAGGAATGGACAAGGATATGATGGAAGGCATTCTTAGAATGGCAGAGAAGGGAGATACTGTTGATGGAGACCTGAATATGCCAGATGTTAACTGGAGCACATTTGCTGCAGCCACATCCAAGAGCAGGGCCATTCTTGACGCCCTACAGGTGGCAGGTATTAGACAGCTAGTTTCGAACCCACTCGTGAGGAGCAATCTTAGACCTCTCTCAAACGGGGCAGTGAGAGGATCTCAGATCTAAAGTGGGTTGCCATCTGGGGACAAGTGACCATCAAACAGTGTGGTTCAAGTTAAACTCAGCAACAGAGTCAAGCCATACAAAAGTGAGGGTACTGGACTTTAGGAGGGCTGACTTGTAAGATGGGAGAGTGCCTCAGAAAAGCACTAGCAAACAGGCTAAAAGGAGGTGTGGAGCAACAATGGGGAATTATCAAAACTGCCATCACAGAGGCAACAAGCCTTTGTGTGAAGCAAATAAACAAATCAAAATGCAAGAAAAAGCCACTATGGTTCTCAAGAGAGGTGGCTGTGAAAGTCAGGAAGAAAAAGATAGCATTCCGGAAGTATAAGGAAACACAGAAGGAGCAGGACAGAGAGCTGTACCAATTAAGGCAGAAAGAAGCAGGAGGGAAGTCAGAATAGCAAAGGCCCAAACTGAGGAAAAGATAAGCTCAGTTAAGAAGGGGATAAAATCTTTTATAGGTACATCAGCGCAGGAAAGACAAAGGAGGGATAGTGAGGCTGAATAGAATGAGCAGGGGTGGGCAGGGGACAGTGAAAAGCAGGAATACTGAATGAATATTTCTGCTCAGTATTCACAAAAGAGGAGGAAGTGCCTAATCCAATTAACAGAAGCACTCTTGATAGGGGGTATCCAGTCCTTTCACAGAAGAAAGGGTTCTGCAAGAACTCCTAAAACTGAAGGTGGACAAAGCAATGGGTCCTGATGGAATTCACCCCAGAATTCTAAAAGAATTAAGGAAGGAACTAGTAAAACTACTGGTTACTCTTTTTAATAAATCATGTGAGGATGGTGTGGTACCCGAGGACTGGAGGAAGGCGGATGTGATTCCCCTTCACAAAAGTGGGACCAAGACAGAGGCAGGAAACTACAGACCTGTCAGTCTGACCTCTGTGGTAGGGAAAGTGATGGAGTCACTTCTGAAGGAAAGAATAGTTGAGTACCTAGAGGTCAGTGGAGCACAGGATCCAAGGCAGCATGGGTTCACAGGGAAGGTCATGTCAGCCAATCTAATAGATTTCTTTGACTGGGTGACCAAAGTAGTAGACCGGGAGGGCTGTGGTCCGCCTACCTAGACTTTAGCAAGGCATTTGACACAGGCCCACACAAAAGATTATTAGTCAAATTAACCAGCCTGGGAGTGGGTCCCAGGGTGGTAGCCTAAGTAAAACATTGGCTGAACAACAGGACACAGAAGGTAATTGTAAATGGGTCACTCTGAAGAAAGGGCGGTTACTAGTGGGGTACCGCAGGGTTCAGTATTGGTCCAGTCCTTTTAATGTCTTCATCAGTGACATTGCAGAGGGACTGGAGGAAAATTATGCCTTTTGCAGATGACACAAAGATCTGCAACAGGGTTGATACACAAGGAGGCGTGGAAAGGATGAAAAGGGACTTGCAAGGTTGGAGTAATGGTCAGACGATGGCAGCTAGGATTCAATGCAAAAAGTGCAAAATAATGCACCTGAAACAAGAAACCCAGGGGAAGAATACACGATGGGTGGGGAGGTAGTAACAACAACAAAACAGGAAAGGGACCTTGGGGTAATCATATCAGATGACCTTAAGGTTAGCAAGCAATGTGAGAAGGCAGTAGGGAGGGCCAGGGTATACTGGGATGTATAGGAGAGGCATCAGCAGCAGAAAAGAGGAAGTTGTTATCCTCTGTACAGACAGTTGGTGAGACCCCATCTGAATACTGTGTCCAGTTCTGGAGACCCCATCTCCGCAAGGACATAGACAGGATAGAGGCAGTCCAGAGGAGGCAACTAAAATGGTGCAGGTCTGCAAGAGAAGCCGTATGAGGAGAGACTAAAGGAGCTTAATATGTATACCCTTGAGGAAAGAAGGGAGAGGGGACATGATAGAAACTTTCAAGTACCTCAAGGGAATCAACAAAGTCCAAGAGGGTAGCATCTTTCAGAAAAAGAGACTTGCAAGAACAAGGGGACACAATTTAAAGATAGAAGGAGGGCAGTTCAGGGACAATGTGAGGAAGTATTATTTCACAGAGAGGGTAGTGGATGCATGGAACAGCCTTCCTGAGGAAGTTGTGGGCTCTAAAACTGTGGGAGAATTCAAGAATGCATGGGACAGACATAAGGCAATTCTTGTGGGGGGCAGGAAGATATAGGCTGTTGGTTAACTAGGATCTGCGGCCTATCCTGTAGGTAGGGAAATGGGCAGACTAGATGGGCCTAGCGGTCCTTATCTGCCGTCAAAGTCTATGTTTCTATGTTTCTATGTTAAAGGCATTTCCTTGATGGTCGCGGTGATCTCGGCAGGTGTAATTGGAGCCAGGAGTCTTTCCTGCTGAACGGGTGTTAGTTGGGGTAAATTGGTCTCCTGTAGGTACTCATGTAATTGTTGTGTAGTGGGGGGGATTCCATGGGACTGTATAAATACTTATAATACATTGTGAATTCCCTAATTATATCCTCTGGACGTGTTTTAAGAGAGCCGTCCTGTGAAGAGATTATGGAGATGATATATCGGGAGGATTCCATTTGCTTAACCCTTAGAGCTAGCAACCGACCAGCTTTTTCCCCTTGGTCGGTGTATGCAGCCCGGGTCTTTAGTATGGAAAAGTCTGCCTTTTCCCTGTTAAGTTCTAAGTATGCGGCCTTCGATCTAATAAGGTCCTGCTGCAAGCCTGGAGAGGATGGTCCTCAAGCATTTTAATCTGATCCAGCAGCTGTGCCAGTTTATGATTAGCTGTTTTCTTCCTATGAGAAGCTACGCTAATCAAGATCCCACGGGTGTAGGCTTTGAATGCTCCCCACCAGATATCTGGCCTAATTTGGGGATCTGCGTTAGTCTGACAGAAGATCTCAATTTTCTCTAATAGCCTTTTCTTATGGGTTTTTTTTTTAATAACATGTCATGCAGTTTCCACCTGGAGCCCGCTTTGGAAGGGAGGTAATTGAAACTGAACAGGATACAACCGAGTGATCCGAGATTTCAGGTAGAATCGAGAGTCTAATGTTCCCTTATAAGTGAGTGGGAAAGCAATATATAATCTATCCTCGATGAGGAAGAGTGTATGGGGAGACGTAGCTGAATTTTTTATCATTGGGATGCATGATCCTCCGGATATCACATGTTCAAGTTTGTTCAATGAATTCTCGTGCCGCCTGTTGGGTGGGAGAGAGCTGATTTCGACATATAGATCAGTCCCAGAATGGATCAAGGACTAAATTAAAGTCTGCCCCATTATTATAGGAATAGAGAGGTGGGGTTCGAGAACTCTTGCTAACTGAATGAAAACTCCGGTGACTCCACATTGGGTCCATAGACGCTGCCTATCAATAGCTCTTTGTTATATAACAGGCCTCGTATGAAGATATATCTACCTCTTGGGTCCATGTATGTATCAAGGGTATGAAATGGGATAGACTTTTTAATAAGGATCATTACTCCACAACTTCTGGTAGTACCTTCTGCGCTGAAAATATGTCCAATGTGCTGTCTACGCAATTGGATTGCTTCACTGTCAAGTAAATGCGTTTCTTGGAGACAACTGATATCTATATTCAATAATTTTAAGTGATGTAAGACTTGACATTGTTTTTCCCTTTTTCTACCCCCTTGGATGTTCCATGTGGCAAACCGTGTACAGATAGCCATGCTGTCAATATCCTAAAATCGTGCTATGTTCCCCCGACAAACAGGTAATGGAATTGCTACAAAAAGCACAATGTTACTGAAATCCTAGCAGATAAACAACCCTCCCCCCTCATCTTTCCCCCTTTAACAGCAAAACAATACATGTAAAGAAACAGTAACCAGAAAATTTTCAATGTAATAATGTCCTCCTATCTATGGTCCTGATTTTGCTAGACCTGCGCTGTCTACAACAACGCCCCCGTTACCCAGAACACGGGAGCTGCAACTGCTAACATATGTAGAGTTTATAAACAATGGCCCTTTCCCTGAGGGTCGTTTCTAAATCAAAACCTTATAATATAAGTAGCCACACTTGATTTACAAGGATCCCTGGACCCATGCTTAGAATCCTGGTAATATCGCTAAATGAAGCAGATACCCATAATAATAATTTAAAGGTCTTCCTCTATTCAGAGCAAATCGGGTGAAGTCTGGATTGTAATATATAGGAGTTACATGTCAGCCAACAGTATCGGAGTAACCCAAGGAGACGGTAAACCCTGTAAAAGGGATACCTGCGAGGGATACCTGCCTCCAATGGATCAGCGAATCGGGGTAACATAATGGGCGCGGGACTGAGTATGCAGGAGCAATAATATTTTTCTGTCCTAAAATGAGTAGAGGCAGGAGCCCTGAGTCTCTAGAGTGAATTGTAACAGTCCGCAGTGGCAGCTTGGGGACTAGGTGAGACCAAGTTATCTAGGGTCCTCAGTCAGGTCGAGCATGAGATGCGCTTTGTCTGTGTTGCCGGGAAAGGTATTGGAGGATCCGGATGGGGATAAAGCAATCCAGGATCCAAAGGTACTGCCGCCAACTCCTTAACCAGGAACTAATGGAGATTAAGAAATTTTAGGTTCCCATTTAAGTGTCCAGGCTCTCCTATATCCTGCTCTTCAGTCATTTAAATAAATCGGGATGTTCACTCTGCAAAGCTTTTAAAGCGGTGTCGACTTCTTCAAAGGAAGACCAACTGCCTGCTATTACAACTTGAAGGTGAGCAGGGTAGCTCATTTTAAATGTAATTCTGGCGGAAATGAGTTTAGATACTGTGGGATGGAAAGCAGCCCGTCTTTGCCTTACGGAGACTGGGAGATCCTGGGTTATGCGCAGCTTGTGTCCTTCCCACAAGATTTGATCAAGATCCTTGACTTTATGGAGAAGAAATTGCTTTTCCTGGAAGTTTAAGAATTTAAAGATCAGCGGCCAGGGTGCTTGATCGGGGCAGGCATCGGTCGGAGTGCTCTGTGGGCTCTCTCTATTATATAAGGGGCTCCGAAGGGAGAAGGGCCCACGAGTTTCTCAACTAATTTTTGAATGAAAAGCAAGGTATTGTTGCCTTCTTCTTTCTCAGGCATGCCCAGCACCACTACATTATTTCTGCGGCTTCTCCCCTCGAGGTCTTCCACCTTTTGCTCTAATTTTTTAATGCGTGAGTGAGTTTCCATCACTGCGCAGTCTACACGATCGGCCTTTTTTTCCAGGGAGACGAGCTGGGCTTCAGAGTCTGTCATCCGGGTCGAGAGGTCCTCGAGAGCCCCCGAAATAGGTTTGACCTCTGAGGCTACTGAGTGCAGATCACCCCTGAGTGGTTGCATTTCTTTAAGGAAGAGCTCCAAGGTAAGAGGAGTCGTTTCAGGGGTCTGACTGTGGGGCCCAGTTGGAGTCGAGAACTTACTACTGCCCGGTGCTGGCACTTGCTGCTTGCCTGGTTTCTCTGGAGAGACAGGAGGGGTATGTCACGGCAATGCCAGTTGCATTTTGGCCTTCATCTTCAGTCCAGATTACTCCTTGAAGGTAAGTGAAACGTGAGACAGGGTTAACAGTCGCTAATGCGCCAGAATAAATTGAAATAAGTGAAATGAACGGTCTGGGCAGCGGAAGCTGGGCTCAGATGCGACTACACAGTCTGCAGCATCATGTGACTCTCATCTCTGAATTTTAGAAGGCAAAAAAAAATGCTGCACTCTGGATTGTTAGAGAACTCACCAAGAAACTTCCACAGTACATTACTGAATGTCTGCTGATATGTACTGCAGGCAGCTACTCACTGAGAAGTCTTTCATATACCTCACTCCTCATCCCGAAAGTCAATTCACATTTTGGTCCATCCTCTATAAACTACGCCCTCCCCTCACTGTGGAATAAACTTCAAAAATCCTTGAAGTTAGTAATACCTGTAAGACTGTCCACCTTCAAAATGCTAGTTGCACATTCCCTCAATGAGTCCTGCAATTGCTTCCCCTAATTACCTGATAGGCTAGGGCATGGGTCATCCTCCCTGTGTGGCCCACTGGCTGCCCCTCCAGTCTTTTCATCTTTGATACCTGCCTCTTAACCCATTTTACTCCTTCTCCTTCCACTCCTTGATATCTGTCTTATAACCCTTCTTACTCAATCCCTTGAAATTTCATATATATATATATATATATATATATATATATATATATAGGGATACATGATTATTAGAGGTGATATGGAAAATATTCCACTCCTGCAGAGTGAGATATCAATGCCTCACGATGCAGGAGTGGGAATGTTCCATATCACTCATGATCATCATGTATGCGATTATACAGCAGGGGTGAGGTGATACACAGTGAAATAAAACTGTGAGAAATGCTGCAGTTGCAGTGATTTTCTGGTGCAGTTCTTCATTTCTGTTGCTGGGTGTGTGTTGTGTGACTTGCTGTGTTGATTGGTAATTGTGCTGTGGCAGTTGATCGGTCATGTTGTGTGCTCTGTGCAGTGGTTGGCTGTTTTTCAGTGTTCTGTTCCATTGGTTGAAATGTGACAGTGTGAGATTCGGTTGGTTAGCACTTATGGAATTGCTGTAGGAATGGGTAGGTGTGTGCTGTGTTAGGATTGGTTCTTGCTACGTAATGTGTGCTGTGATTGGCTGTGATCTGTGCATGGGCGGGACTATGTTGCTACGTGAGTTAGCTTTTAGTATGTGCATACAAGTTTGCTGGACGTGGGTCGCTATGCAAAGTTTATTCCTTATTTTGCAGTGTTGAGAAATCTTTTACATGTTTTGGGTGCTGAACATTTTATTTATTCAGATAACATTGTATACGGTATGGGGTTGCACTTGCATTGGCTGTAGCTCTGCACCATTGGTGGCAGCCCTACCGACAGTCGGTCGGCGATGGGCGGGCGGCAGGCGGGCAGGATGCTGTCACCGGCCGCGGGGAGCGGGTGGAGGGCTTCGGGTGGGTGGGGGGGGGACACTAGACACCAGGAGATGTTTGGGGGTTGCCAGCTAGACATTCTGCTCCCGATCGGCTTTACGGTCCACTGGACCACCAGGGAGTTATTCGGGTTGGGGAGGAGCGACCTGCCCGCGATCGGGCACGGGGGTTCTATATAGGTTCTGCCCGCGATCGGGCTGTGGGTGATGTGTGGGGGGGCGATATGGTGTGTTCTGCCCGCGATCGGGCTGTGGGGTGATATGGTGGGGCGATATGTATTTGTTCTGCCCGCGGATCGGGCTGTGGAGATGTGTGTGGGGTGTCATGTAACTGTGATGCCCGCGATCGGTTGCATTAGGCGCCGGTCCTCGACGGCTGCTGCCTGGCAGGGTGGCCAGGGAGCAAGTCTCGGGATCGGGCGCATCTACATGCAAATGGCATGCAATGGGAGCATAAATAGATGCAAATGGCCCCCTGCGCCTTGCATAAATTATAGCCTCAGTTTGCATGTCACCTTTGAATATCGGAATTTCAAGATGGCGCAATGGTACTTGCGCCCACCGCAAGTTTAATGCTCAACTCTGGCAACTTGCGGTAGCGCAAGTTCTTCCACTGCGCCATGCGCAAGTGCTGTGGCTCGTGGGTGATATTCAAAGGAGTTGCTCAACAGCGCAACTCCTTTGAATATCACCCTGGCCACACCCCTGCGCAACTATTTTGAGCAGCGCAGGGGCTTGCGCCTCAGACTGGCGCAGTTTGAATATCTGGGCCTGTATGTATTTCACTATATAATGTAAGTATTTCACTATTTAGTGTATGTTTCACTATATGATATATGTATTTCAGTATACAGTATATGTATTTCACTATATGATGAATATATTTCAGTAGACAATTTATGTGGTTCACTACATTGTGTATGCATTTCACTATGATGTATTTATTTCACTATATGATACATGTATTTCACTATGTAGTGTATGTGTTTCACTATAGAACCAGAGATTATGAATTATGTCCCTAACGGCTTGCCATAAAATGTATCTACCTTTTTACAAAGTTCCCTTTTGAGTAAGTCTCCAAGTAATGCTCCTCTCTGATTCTGACTTTTTACTTTCCAAACACCTCCCAGAATTCACCAGAAGTTGAGGCTGCTTCTTCAAAGGACCTTTGTGGTACAGTTGATTGAGTTAATCCCAACTCCAGGGCTATTATTTTCAGGAGCTTTGATTTCTCTAGACTTTAGAGATGAAGTCTCCCAGATGACTTAGTTCATGTGGCAACACAAACTGGGTCAATATTTGAATTAGCTCTTCTAAGTTCTTCTAAGGAAATATTGGAGGTCTTAAACAGCCCACCAGTAATAATAGTTTAGTGAAGGGGTCCCTGAATTCACGACTGTCTTTAAAATCTTCCAGGCTGTCATCTGTAGTACATTTCCATCAAAAAGAGAATAACTGGTCATGTACCTTGTACCTCATCATTGATTTGGCCATCCGTTATGGGGGGAATTACATCTTACAATTACCATGATGCATTTTAGGCAAAAGCAGAGGCATATCTTCTCTTATTTCATGCAAAACTGAATTTGCCAGCTTTTGATAATGTGTTATTCTGCCAATACTTTACCAGTCAAAAGGCCCTCTCTTGTTCTACCAGTAGCTCATTATCACACCAAGAAACACTATGCCCCTTCACAATCCAGGAGGCCTTCTCAGTTTCTCAGACCACTACATTCACTCCATCACCATGCAACAAAATGTGTTTTTCACTCCAAGAAGCTTCTTCAATTGACAAATGTGGCAAATCTGGTTTATTTTATGCAGCGCTATTTGCAACAACTTTAATTCAGCTCTCTGCCATTACAGTTCTTGTCATGTCCTCTACAGTATGTTAGCAGCAACTGTGGCAGCACTCACACATGATCCATATATCATCATTCTCAGCTCTACAAAATGACTATCAGCTGTGCATGTGTATTGCCTAGAAGATCTTCTTTCTCTCCATACAGTCCAGAAATTGTGCTCCACTGTGATCCATGGTCTCTTGCATGATTTTGATACTGAAATCCAAACACTACCATCTTCTACCATCATATGTGGCAACTGGAAATCTGCTCTCAGTGAACCTGACTCTCTTTCAGGCTGAGATAAAGAAAGGATTAATGAGTGGCCCATTTATCAGTCATCCATTACTCATTTTTTTGTGTAAGCCCTATTGAGATAGCCACTCGCAAATTCACCCTTAAGAAAAACCTCATCATCAATCTGTCTGCTCCTCACCACTCAACTACACCCAGTATTATTTCTCTCATACAGGCAGATAAATATTCCCTGTTTCATTTTCATGCCGACAGTGCCATCTCTCTTATCAAACAGATAGGACTAGGTGCTTGGTTATCCATGGCAGACATCATCGATGCTTTTAAAATCATACCATCCCACCCCAATCTGTGACATTTCTGTGGTGTCCACTGCGAAGCCCTATTCTAATTGGCAACCTGTATCACATTTGGCATCAAGAGGAGTCCTAACATTTTTGATGTACTCTCCAAAACCATATACTGCATTTTACTCAGTGTCTGCTGCTGACACTTCATCCTCCACCTTCTGGACAGTTTTCTTCTATTGATATCCCTTGATGCCTCTGACTGTAGGTATGAGCATTCATAGAGATCTCTTCTCCTTTTTTGGGGTCCCATCATCTCTGGACAAGACCTATGGACACACTACCTAACTGGACTTCTTAGGTATTAACCTAGACTCGATAAGAATGGAACTTGTCTGCCTCATACAAACTCCAGACTATATCATATGTCCTTTCCTCCTTCCTCCACAGAAATATCAGTTCCAAATGTGAATTACTCTCCCTACTTGGTTTTCTCAGTTTCACCATATAAATCATTCTTCAAGTTCATTCCTTCAGAGCCCACCTTCTTTAGCTACTCACGCTTCATGAAACTCTCGATCAAGCAAGTTCCATTTCAGAAGCAGTTGAATGTGGATGAAGTTTCTCCCTGCATGGAACAGTATTTTATGTTTTTTTATTTGATGAAGCTCCCATTCATGTTCCACAAGTAGTTATTGATGTATCAGTTACCCATGCCTATACAGCCATTTACAGAATGTCCTGGTTCATGGTTCCCTGGCCTTCTAAGTTTCTGTCTCTTCTTTAGCAACATCCACTTCAGATATATTTTAGGTATGTCTTGTTGTTGTTCCTAGTAAATCTCTTTTAAATAAATAAATAAGGACAACACCCTGCCCTGCCTACATGAGAACTGTGGTGATTCTTGGGTCGCATATGAAAAATGGCCTTGGCTCATATGTTTACCTGGTTAACAAAATAAATAAATAAATAAAAAATAATGCAAACTGCAGTGCAAAAACCAACCCCACACATTCCCTATGTCCTGTGGTAATCCTCTGGTCACTGGTCCCCCCATGTCATAGAGGTAATCTCTAGTATCTAGCTGCCCCCTCACAGCACCCACCACCCACCCTGACACCCCTTATCTGCATTGGCAGTGCAGCAGGAGCTCATAGGGCAACTCACACAGCCTTCCTTGTACCTCCTCAGCCAGCCGCCATATGCAATGCCAAAAAGAGTGTGCACTATGTCATGTAGCGATTGTGTGTCCTCTATTGCACAGTAGGGATGCATGCTCTGTACACTACATTGGACAAGCACTCTCTGGCATTGCATTCAATGAATGGCAAGGAGGTATGAGGAGGGCTGTGCCAGTTGCTGTATGACAGGGTGGATGGTTGGCATCATGGGGGGAACTGCTAGATGCCAGGGATTACTTCTATGACATGGGTGGACTGGCAATCGGAATGGGGATTACCCAGAACAACAGGGAATTTTGGGGGTTGATTTGTGCACTGCAATTTGCATTGTCACCACAGTTTTCATGTAGACAGGGCAGGGTGTTGTCCTTGTTATGGAGCTGGGGATTAGAGTCCAGAGGAGGGGGGACCACTGTATGCCAGGCAATATTTTGTATGTGGTGTGGCCACAATTTGGGGATCGGGAAGGACCACTGGATGCCAAGAACATCTCTTATCATAATCAGGATGGTGGTTGGAGGGTGGGGGGTGAACCACTAGCCACCAGGTAGTCAGCGTCTTGTACAGGGCTGGTGATCAAGTACAGGGGGGCACTGGCCACCAAGGAGCTGTTTTCTGTTATGGGCCAGGGAGCAGGTACTTGGGGGACCAGTAGGCACCAGGGGATTATGTGGTTAATATAGGGACTGACAATTGGTGGGAGAATGGACCATTACACAACAGGGAGTATATATTTCCTATAGGTGCTGGTGATCAGAGGGAGGGGGAACCACTAGGCACCTGGGAGTACTTATTTCATATAGGAGCTGGTGATTGGAGGGCATGGGAACCACTAGGCACCAGGGATTCTCCCTACATGTGTACTGGGGTGGCACTCAGTTGGATGGGGGGCCACAGACCACCAGCAGATGTGCTCCCCCACTGGCCAACATGGTGGTTGACTGCAGTAACTCAAGCAGCCAGTAGGGTTGCCTGGAGTAAGTCAGGGGTTTTGTTCAGCAGTATTTGCACTGCACAAATGGACTGTGCTAAGCACTTATGTGCAGCGTAAAAGCGCAGAATATGGGATTGTGTGGTTATTCCTGTCCCCTTCCCTCCCTTTGCTCACATGCATACATTATGTTAAGCGTAGGTGATAACCCTGCTTGCCCAGCACAACCACCTCTTTTGAATATTGTACTCTGGCACAAAACCTGGTTTGCATGTGGAAACACTTGTTGTGCCTGCACGGGCCCCTGATCTGAATCTGTTGGGGGAGGGGGACAGCCAGCTTCCAGTTTCTATGTTGCTTTACTCAAAACTTTAAACTTTTACTGTGTTTTTACGATGTAACTTTTTGCTTTAATGAACTCTGCATGGACAACTGATTTTAAGTGACCATATATGTAACTTTGAAAAAGAGTTGATTTTTTAAAAACAGACATGGAAATATTAACAAAATATTTTTTGGCTATGTAAGTCAGTTATTCAAATAATTTGAGAAGGATTTCAAAGCAACAGCCCTGTTGTGCAGCTCAGTGCTTAAGCAGCACAGTACAATTTTTTCCCCTAAGTAAGAAACCAGAAGTAATTCAGGGGAAAAAAAATAAAAACACTTTAGCTGTGTGAGAGAATAGTCAGTTTTTTTGTGTAAGTCAGCAAACAGCAGCCCTATTGTGCAGCTTATTGTTCATGCCAGTAAATTTAGTGTGGATGTTGTGTATGATGGTGGGAGCTTAAAGAATGGATAGATGTGGGAAAGGTCAGGGCAGGGGGCTCATTTTCTGCATTAGAGAATATAGAATAAGGGAATAAGGGATCATCACCACTAGATATGGTGGGCATCAGCGCTCATCATTCAACATCACAAGGAAGACACAGAGTGACAGCAGCTGTCTTGACTGCTATTATTAAACATAAGAAGGGCAGGAAGGGTAAGCCCTAACCTACTACCACTGTAGTTCCAACACTGAGGGAGGGGAGGTAGTCAAGAAAGAGATTGTCGAGGGTTAAGGGGGGAGAGCGAGTCTGAGGACAACAGTAAAGATGATATACAGGAGACCAAAGGCGATGATGAGGATGTAACAAATACTCCCTGGGAACATGAGTACAAAACAAACAAAATCAAGTGTGACCCCCAACAACAAGTAAATGATCACATTGCTTAGCATATGGCTAAATGTCAAAAGAATGTTGAAGGTGACACTGATGCAGATATGTTGGACAATCCAATTAGTCCAAGATGTCCCCAAGAAAAGCAGCTGCAGGTCACAAAGTGAGAAAAAGATGTTGAGGAGCCAAGTTATAGCCCCCCACTCCTGCCACTGTGAATTATCACTGCCCATCCAAATCCTTTTTATGCAGCTATTTTATTAGTCATCCATATGCTGAGGCAGCTGCACATCTGAAAATAATAAATACAATATTTACAATAATAATAAATCACTTATGAAAAAACAGTCTGGGCCACCCTAGTCACCTAATGGTTAAGGCACTTGCCTTCTATTCTGGCATTACAGGTTTGGTTCCTGACACAGTGCCCTAACTGGGTGTGGTAAGAGTCAAAGGAGTAGTCTCATGGATAGTGTCTCTATTTTGGGAGGGTTTGCCTGTGCTCCCTCACTGAATAGCTGCCCCTGGTTGATCAGGGGTAACTGGAGAGACACTCAGTGTGGAGCTTCATGTAGTTCCACTTCCTCCACCGACGTTGGGGTTCTGAGGGGTTCACTGGTTATTTATTTATTTATTTCACTGTTAGAGGGCACAGAGGCCCCAACACCAGGCCCCTACCCAGATATGAGGTGCCTCAAAGCCTTGTCAGATGTGAGCATTCTGAGAGTAGCAGTTGCCCGCCTGTCAAAGTTGACTGGAAAAAGTGTCACCTTCATCTGGCTCACCTCTACTCAAAGAGGACCTGTGGAAATGGCACTCGTGAGAAGAGGGACCAGCACTGTTTATTGCTGCAATGTTGTCTGTGCCTGGTCATCACTGGCATGCATCATGGAAGGATATCCTGGCAGATCCTCTTGCCCCTGATAAGTGCAAGAGGTGTGGGTGGGTTGTAGGGCACATATACCAGGCAAAAGGAATAAATGGAATGATGAAAAAATGTATTCTACCCTTTTCATGTTCTCACATTTCATATTTTCACATTTCCTGTAATGATACTGACAGCAACAGTCCTGCACCACAACTGAGGCAGCTCCCATTTTTTTGGAATAACAGTTAATAACAAGTATCATATTTAAAATAATAGAAACATAGATGTTGCTGGTAGAGAAATGCTCACTGGCCATTGTGTCTGCCCAGTCCTCCCTCATTGCCGGATCATGTCTGTTCTAATATGTAACTGAAGGCTCCCTGGAGCAACTATACTTAGTCTTACTCTGTACTACCTGCTTGACTGCTGTATTTATCTCTCTTATTGGTACAACTATGTTTTGCCACTATTGTTTTTTTTTTTCCTGTTTTGGACCACTACTGTATTTTGTATTCACTTGTTGCTTGTCCTGTAATCTTGTTTTGTAATCCTCCTGGGTCATACCTAAATAGGCATCCCCACAGTATGTCTAGTGTAACTACCCAGTCAACAAAAACTAAATAAATAAATAAAGTATTCAATGTGGAAGGTAAGAGTCTCAGCGGCTGTCCAGACCTGCGCTCTCCATGTACTTTTGATAATGATTTTAATAGGCCCATGAATCTGTCCTGCCCATGTTTGATTCCCCCACTGATTCAACACAAACCACCAATTTTGGTATCTTATTCCACCCCTCTACCACCCTTTCTCTGAAAAAATACTTCCTGGCATTCCTCCTAAGTTTGCTCCTAACCATCTTACATACGAGCATATGAATCTGCCAGCAGAAGCAGGACTCATGGTCTATCAAGTCTGCTCAAATGTGCAGCTAGCACCCTTACATTGCAGCTGCCCCTCCCTCCTCTCCCCCCATAATTACCCCTCCATCCTGTCCCATCCCCATTTAAAATGGCCCACCATCTTACAGAATACCACCTCCTCGGGTAGAGTGTTCCATCTAGCCACCACCCTCTCCATGACAAAATGTCTCCTCATCCCTCTCCTATATCTACCCCCCTCCAATCTGAGACCATGCCCTCTCATGTCCCTCCCCCTTCTCAGCTTGAATACCCCTTCTGTGCCTGTCTTGTTTATCTCCGTCAAGAATATAAATAAACTACATTTTGGGAGGGCAGAGTTTCAATCCTTTAAAACAACAATGGATAGGTGGGACTGGCAAAAACACTTCAATAACAAAACAGTGGAAGATGTGGGAGATATAACTAACAAAATTAAGGATAGAAACAACTAGATATATACCAATCGGTAGAAAATATAAGGGCAATAAAAAATATGTAAAAGGATGGTTCAACACAAAAATTAAGAAATTAATAAGAAAGAAAAACACAATGTATAGGACATTTTCAAAATCTAATGAGTCTGAGGATATGAGGAAATACAAGGCCTTAGTAAAAGAAGTAAAAACATACTATAAAGAGAGCTAAAGCCACCTATGAAGTAGAACTTGCCTCCAAAACTAAGGATAATTATAAAATGTTCTACACTTATATTAACAGTAGTAAGAAATGTACACATATAGTTGGCCCACATACCACTTCTGAGAGAATTAAAACCAATGACAAAGAAACAGCAGACATCCAGAATGATTATTTCTGTTCAGTATTTAACAAACAAGTTATCATGATAGATACTCCCACAGCCTGTTTAAAAACTATGCCAGGCAAAATAAAAATTGAGGTGGAAGATGTGAAGAATAGGTTAAAAAAACTTAATATAAATAAATCCCCCGGACCAGACAATATTCACCCTAGAATTTTAGCAGAGCTCTCAGAAAACTTAGCAGCTCCAATAACACACATTTTCCGGAAATCTATTGACTCGGGAGTAGTAGCACAAGGGTGGAGGGAAACCATGGTTGTACCAATCTGGATAAAAGGCCCAAGGACCAACCCAGGAAATTTTTGCCCGATTAGCCTGACAGCAGCAATATGTAAAATATTGCAGGGTATAATAAAAGACATTATACAAGTACATCTGGTGGCAACTAACCAACTAGACCCAGCCCAACATGGATTTATGAAATCGTGTTCATGTCAGACAAACATGGTAGTCTTTTATGAACAAGTAATTAAAGCTCTTGATGAAAGTAATGCCATTGATGTGGCTTTTCTAGACTTTTCAAAAGCATTTGATAAACTGCCCCATGTAGAAATGGTGTGTACCCTTGATCAAATAGGATTAGATCCCAGTTTAGTTACTTGGATTGCCTCATGGTTGGGAGGGAGAAGACAGAGGGTGACTGTGAATGGAGCCAAGTGAGGTACCGCAGGGATCTGTCTTGGGTCCTTACCTCTTTAATGTATACATATCTTCCTTGAGATGCAAACATACAAATATTTGGCTATTCAAGTTCACAGATGACTGTAGAGTAGGGGCTATAGTTAACAACAAGGAGGAAGGTAACAACATGCAGGATGCCCTACATGATATAGTAAATTGGACTAAGAAAAATAAATTAGAATTAAATGCGAATAAATGCTAGTTATGCACCTGGGGAAGCAGAACCCAAATATAGCCTATAAGATTATGGATACAGTCCTACCTACTACAATACAGGAAAGAGATCTTGGGATAACAATATCCTCAGACTTACAATTTACTGCACATTGCACCAAGGTTACAAAAACCGCAAACCAAAGATTCCGCCACATAAAAAGTAAGGACAGGAAGGTTATCATTCCCCTGTATCAGGCACTGGTGTGGCCACACCTAGAGTATGGAGTCCAGGTGGGGGCTCCTTACAAGAGGGGCGATATTTTAAAGCTGGAGTGGATTCAGCAAAGAGCCACAAAGGCTGTAGTAGGAAATAAATATCTGCCATACTATGAAAGACTGAAGGGACTGGACATCTACACATTATAGTACAGGAGAATGAGGGGGGATATGTGTATGCTTTACAGGGCACTACACGACAATATTCTATGGAAAGAATATGGTCTTAATATAAAAGAATGTATATATAAAACTAGGGGGCACCATCTTCAGTTAGCAATACCCCAATGGAATCTAATGAAAAGGAAACATTGGTTTAGCCAAAGGGTAACAACTACTTGGAACAGCTTACCTAGTGAAGTGGTATCAAGTACCTCAACAGAAATATTCAAAACAAGATTAGACAGTTTCTTTGTAAATAAATATGAAATGGTATAGCTGGCAAGCAACTAAAGGACTAAAGTCTATTTTGCTTGGAAATCCTATGAAGTATTTAAAGGTCTTGATCATATCCCCCCCGATCCCTCCACTCCTCCAGGGAGAACTTGTTCATCTCACTCAGCCGGTCCTCATAGGGTTTGTCCTGTAATCCCTGGATCATCTTTGTTGCCCTGCACTGTACCCCCCCTCCAGTAATCTGACATCCTTCTTCAGAAATGGATGCCAGTACTGTACGCAGTACTCCGGGTGTGGCCTAACCAGTGCCCTGTACGGAGGCAGGATCACTTCCCTAGTTCTGGAGGAGATTCTTCTCATAGTACACCCCAGCATCCTGTTGTCTTTAGCTGCTATCTTCCTGCACTGAGCTGAATTGTTCATATTCCCTGTTATAACCACCCCTAGATCCTTTTCCTCCTCAGCGATACCTAACTGAACCCCTCCGAACTGGTTTCTCCTCTCTGGGTTCCTTGATTCAAAGTGCAGTATATTGCACTTCTTAGCATTGAACCCAACTGCCATGTTTCCGACCACTCCTCCAGTTTAGTCAAGTCATCCTGTGGACCCTGCCACCCTACTATGTCATCCACCACTGCCCCCATCTTGGTATCATCAGCAAACAAACTGATCTTACTCCTGATTCCATGTGAGATATCTGCTATGAATATCCCAAACAGCACCGGGCCCAGTACTGAGCCCTGTGGAACCCCGCTCATTACAGCTCTTGGGGATGAGAGTTCCCCCACCACCCATTGTTGCCTCTCCTTCAGCCAGTTCCCAATCCAGTTCACCATCTTTGTCCCCACCTCCACATATTTCAACTTTCTCCCAACTGCCCATGAGGCACTGAATCAAAGGCCTTGCTGAAGTCCAAATACAGGACATCCACTGCATGGCCCTTATCCAGTTCCCTCGTCACCCAGTTGTAATACTCAACTAGGTTGGTCTGGCACAATCTTCCTGAGATGAACCCATGTTGGTGATTGTCCTGGAGTCCACTGACTTCCAATAAGGTCATCAGCCTCTCTTTTAGGATTGTCTCCATTAGTTTTCCTACAGTGGATGTGAGGCTTACTGGTCTGTAATTGCCTGGTTCATCCTTTGGGCCACTTTTGTGGAGGGGCACCATGTGAGCCATCCTCCAGTCTTGTATATGCATCCTGTGTCCAGGGAGGTATTGAACAGGTCTACCAGTGGCCCTGGCAAGACCTCTTCCAGCTCTTTCAGCATCCTGGGGTTAATGCTGTCTGGTCCTGGTGCCTTATCCACTCTCAGTGCCCTCAGATCCTCCAGCACCCTGCCCTCTGTAATTACCATATTTGTCACCCCGTCGCCCTTAGCCCACCTTCTCCAACCCCTGAGGTAGCTGCCCACCATTCTTCTTCATGAACACAGAACAGAAGTACTCATTTAGTGCTTCTGCCTGCTCCGTCCCTTTCTCCACCCACCCCCGTCTTTCCTAATCCTCACTATCTGGTCCTTGTAGATCCTTCTCTCCCTTATGTACCTGAAGAAGTCCTTTTCCCCATCCTTGATGCCCTGTGCAGCCTCAGCTCTCTGGAAGCCTTGGCCACCCTGACTAGTCTGGTTACCTCCTTGGACTTCATATATATATATCTATATCTATATATGTAGATATACATATATATATATATATATATATATATATATATATCCCTGTCCTCCCCTCCTGGATTTCTTGAACCTCCTAAATTCTGTTTTTTCCCCCTTCACCCCTTCCAAAACCTCCTGACTCAACCAGCTTGGTTTCTTATCTCTTCCCTTCTTGCTCTGTGTCTTGGTGCATGATCCAGTAGCCTCCACCAGCCCCTGTTTGATAATTTCCCATTTTTGGCATGCATCCAAGCATGGATGAATTCCTGCCAGGTGCCTCTCCAAAATTTCCCCCATCATGCCAAACGCAGCATGTCTGTAATCAGTCACCCTGCTTCCTGTACCTACAGCTTCCTTGCCCATGTTGAGCATGAACCACACTCCCAGCCAGTGGGTCCTCCACCACCAGCTCCCTTACAGCCTCTCCGTTAGACAGTACTAAGTCCAGAGTTTTTCCCAATCTAGTTGGCTCGTTAACCATCTGTGTCAGTAAGCTGTCCTGGAATGCTTCCAGAAGCACCTGCTCCCTTGCACTCGAGGTGGTTGGGGTGCTCCAATCCACTCCTGGTAGACTGAAGTCCCCAATGAGCATGGTGTTCTCCTTCCCACAGACCCTCCTTATCTGCTCTGCTAACTCCCTGTCCAAGTCCTCTGCTTGAGCTGGTGGCCTGTTCACCACTCTCATCCTCAGAGTCCTACTTTTTGAATCATGGAAATGCACCCATAATGTCTCTGTCCTCTCCTCCTCCCCCCTTCCCCTCTTCCCTTGCACACCTTATACCCTCCCTTACATAACTCACCAACCTTTCCCCTTTCCCCTTGCCCCTATCCTTTCTGTATATCCTATACCCTGGGATCATCAGATCCCAGTCCTGGTATTTGGTGGCCCAAGTCTCTGTGATGGCTGCAATGTCCACCATCCTCACTGCCAAGAGAGCCTGTAACTCAGCTAATTTGTTCCCCAAGCTTCTTGCATTCAGGGAGACAACCCTCCAACTTGTTCCCTTCCCTTCCTTAACCTGATTCTCCCCATCCTTAACCCCCTCTGTGAACCTTCCCTGGTACCATTCCTGTTAGCTTGGGGGGGTAAGCTTGTTCAGCTCCCCTCTCTGGCAGCTCTGCATTCCTGCTGCACACTCGTCTCCCCCACACCTAGTTTAAATCCACCTTAGTTGGTACATATTCCCCCAGCCTCTGTTTCAATACCCTCTGCCCCACATTACTCAAATGTAACCTGTCCCCTGCCAACAGGTCACTGTTGTCCCAGATGTTTCCTCAGCCTCCCACTAGCCCATACCCTTTGGTATGACACCATGCTCCCAATTAAGTGTTGAACTCCTCTATCCTTATTTACTCACCTTGCTTGCCCTGGGTACTGGGAGCACTTTCAAGACCACTGATCTCCCTGTCTCTTCATACAACTTCCCCAGTTCCTTGAACCTCTCCCTTACCAACTTGACTGTATTACCCCCCAAGTCATTCGTACCCAAGTGCACCACTACATGCAGTTTCTCCCTTACTCTCCTTACACACTTGAGAATAGACTGTTCTGCCCTACTCGCTATCAATCCAGGTACTGATTCCACCCATGTTCTACTATGCCGCTCCCCTTTACTTCCCCATCAGACCCCTTTTAGGTTTTAATTTCCCAGCACCAAGACCCTGGCCCCTTCTCACATTTGTGCCTTCACACCATCCCACTTTCATTACCCCCGGTTTGAAAATCCACCCTGTCCTGCAAATTCGCAGCTTGATCTGCCCCCTCTGCTATGCCCCCACCCCTATCTGCAATCTGTCCCCAACCTCTGCCCTAGTCCTGCCCCTCCCCTCTAGCCCCCTAGCCCCCAGTACTCTCCCAGCATCATCACCCTCCTTCCCTTCCTCACTGGGTCCCTCTATCCCTTCCTCGCTGGGTCTCTTCTTCCCTTCTTCCCTTCTGTCTCTTCTGCCTTTTCCCTTGTCCTCCATTTTATCCCTATCCCTTTTCTCCTCACTCCCCATACTCCTGTCCACCTCTTCTGTCTGACTGTTGCCCCCTGGGCATTCATTACCCCCTCTTCCTCCTGCCCCTCCAGGAGAGCACCTCCCTCACCATTGAAGTCAGCACAACGAGCCTATTGTCTGACCCTGAGCTTCTACTGTTTGCTTCTCCCCTCATGTTATCTTAAGATTCCCCCTTTACTGCTTCTATACTTTTTTACTCTGTTACCTATCCTCTTCTTTTCCACTGGTTCTGTACTCCTGGTTCCCCAAAGACATGGCCATCCTGTTCCAGTCATCTCAATCCCTACCCCAATCCTTGCTAACTCCCTTCCTAGTCACTGTACCTCTGCCTCCAGTACCCTCAGCCTATGACAAATGGGACACCCCCTAGCTTCCAAAATGTGTCCATCCAGATAGCCACCCCACAACCATTGCAACCCACTATTCTTCCCATCCGAGGTTGCCTGTGGTCCTCCTACCCTCTGTAGCAGTCCCCCTTCCCCTGCTGCCAACCCATCCCCAACCACCCTATTCCCCTCCTACTGTAACCTTCGCTAGCATGCCACATTTTTGTTCTTCTAATCTCCGCACCTGTGCTCCTATAGTCTGCTCTGGAACCCCCTACACTGCAGTGTATCTAATAAAGTATAGCTGAGTCCCTAAGCTTTAAATTAACACAGTTTCATCACCTTCTACCAGATAGCGAGGTGCCTTATTCAACTCCCTTCTGTTGGTAATCTAACTAATTCCTGCAAGTACCCCTGTGATGTCCCCCATTATGATTCCTTATCAGCTCCACATCACATCTCTTATTCAAAGTAAAAAAAAAAATCAGGCTGTTAGCAATACATCTACTTCCCGGGTACCCCTGTGATATCTCTTATTCAAACATTAGAAAATTCAGACTTTTAGTAATACAGCTACTTCCCCGAGTACCCCGTGATATATAGTTGTAGGATTCATATCAGCTCCATCTCCCCCTATTAATCAAACATTTAAATCAATTATGCTCTTAGTGATCACCCTCTAGAAAAAGGTATACACATTTTATCATTCAGACATTAAGATCAATAGTACATCTCTCCAGTTCCATCAGCCCTTCTCCCTTGGAAGAAACTTCCTCCCAGTAGCTCTCCACCTCCACTAATTTCCCACTGGTTCAGCCCCCCCGGGAGGAGCCCAGGGAAAACATATAAAGGTAATGAGAGCCCTGGGGTGAGTGGGTTGAGGGTGAGGGGTGGGTGGGACCACCAACCCAATCCTCCTAAAACAATCAGTCCAGCCCGGAGCTCAGTGGGCTACCAGAACAGAGCCTCTCAGCTAAATATGGAGGCTAATTTCAAAAAATCAAACCTCTGACTTGTATATAATAAATCACTTCTGCTAAAACACCTCCCCTTGAAAGTTAGCAACTCCTCAGCCCAATCAATTTAAGCCCAATGCGATTAATAATCTGGCAAAATCAGTTAAAAGTCAACAATGAATGCAAAACTATGATTCACTTCTAATTCAAATCCCCTGTACAGTTAAAACAATTCAAGTCACCCCTCGGCTAATTCAGATTAAATTCCCCTCCAAATCTTAGGGCAAAAACAGATCTGAAAGCAAACACCATACAACGCTCCTATGGGGAACTGACTGGCTGCTCCTTTACAATTTGAAGCTCTCAGCAGTTACGCAGTATCATTTCCCTGAGTTTCAGTGGTAGCACACAAGCTCCTGATCACTTGCCCAACCATAAACCAATCCAGTCAAACTTAGTAACTGCGTGCAAAACCTGTTTCCCTCAGCTCTGCCACTGCAGCGCCAGCACAGTCTCTCTACACTGCCACTTGTGGGTCATGCCTTTGCAGCCTCTAGTGCCCCTCCTTGTATCATCTCATTGCAAGATCAATCTGCAGAGGAAAGTCCACTCTGACTGTGTCTCCTCTCCTCTCTTCTCAGCTCTTTTGTGGGGTGATTGGCAACTCCCTTCTAGCCTGCCTGCTTCTCCACCATCAGCCATCATGGAGTTACTCCTGCTGCTTCCACTCCCATCCAGCTTCAATGGCTCTGCACAGTTCACCTTATTTATCCCATGGTGTATTTGTACAGTATATCTTGGGCATGTCCCCTCTTCTCCTCACTTTCAGCATGTACATGTTTAGCTCCTTCAAACTCTCCTCATACATTCTCTGCTGCTCTTCGTGGATCATCTTGGGTACCCTCCCCTGTGCAACGTCAACTCTGTCCCTGTCCTTCTTCAAATGTAGTCTTAAAAATTATACACAGTACGCTGGGTGAGGACAAACCAAAGTCTTATACAGTGGCAGAATCACGCCTCTTTTCTGGCTGCTGATCCCTCATTTTGTACACACCAGCATCCTATTTGCCCTTCCAACTGGCCTCTTACATTATGCTGTTGCCTTCAGACAGTCCACAATCTTTACCCCAGGGTCCCTATTGTCTGTTGTGCATTTCACTACTGCCTCTCCCATTCCTTATTCAGTTTTCAGATGTGTTATATAAATATACAGTATAATAAAATAAAAACATAGAAACATAGATATTGATGGAAGATAAGGACCACAAGGGCCCATCCAGTCTGCCCATTTTTTCTACCTTATGAATGTGCCATAGGCCTTTACTCTGTCAATGGCCTATCTATTCACACGCATCTGTATTGCTCCCTTATGCCTATCCCATGCCTGTTTGAAGTCCTGCACTGTATTCATATCCACCACTTCCTGAGGTAGGCCATTGCATGCATTCACCACCATTTCTGTGAAAAAGAATTTCCTCACATTATCCCTTAATCGGCCTCTCTCTAATCTCATGCTGTGTCTTCTTATCCTGCTATTTTTGTTATATTGAAACATGTTAGACTCTTTCACCTTGTTAATGCCCTTAAGATGTTTGAATGTTTTGATCATATCACTTCTCTCCCTCCTTTGCTCTAGGGTATTTTGATTCAAAGTTCAAGTTTATTGCAGGAAAAAACTCAGTTGAGCATGCTCATTCACAAGGAGGTCCTGAGACATTTACACAGACATATGGATATTACATAGACAGGTATAATTGACTGTAATTAGACAAAGTGCATACATAGATCATAAAAGATATATCATGATAAGGTACAATCTAACAGTGCACGGTCCAGTTAAGACATTATTTCTTATATCTAATAGAAAAGAAGAACAAAAAAATGGTTAATGTGCAAGGACAAGAGAGCGTGGGTAGTTAGGAGGTCAGGGTTGAAGATTTGCAGGCAGGGAAGGCTAGGGGTTAGGAAGAGTATGGGGGAGTAGGATGTAGGTAGGAGGTCTGAGGGTGTCATATCATTAAGCAAATATAAGCCTTATGCTAGTTAGGCAGTTTCATTCCTGGCTTGGAGAGGAAAAAGGACAGTTGGTACACAAATGACTAACCTGGAGTAAGGGGTAGGCTTAGTGGCAGCTGCAGATATCTTTTATTTTAGCGACTGCTAGTGCTTTGTAGAAATTATTTGAGATGATACTAGCGAGTTTCAGCATGGATTGAAGATGGTTCCAAAAAGTAGGAAGGGCATATGAAATAGCTCGTTGGCCAAAGATAGTACGAGTCTTAGGGATAGCTAGTAGGATGTAGTCAGATTTCCTAAGGGAGCATGCACTATCGGAGATGTGGATAAGAGACGTTATGTAGCCTGGTAGTTTGTGAAGAAGTATCTTAAGGGTCCAGATACCAGCATGGAGCAGGCATCAGGTGGCAAGAGAGATCCAGACAACAGCTGCTTAAAGATCACAGTGGTGGGATCGGTAAGGAGAGCTAGTGATGAACCGCAGGGCACGGTGACAGAGAATGTCCAGCTTACTTAGGATTGAGATTGAAGAGGAGATATAAATTAAATCCCCATAATCAAGTAAGGGAAGGAATGTGGCCTGGACAAGCCTGGTTTGGGTCACAAGAAGGAAGAGAGACCTGTTTCTAAAAAGAGAATCCCAACCGTGCTTTGATCTTCTTAGATAAGTCCTCAATATGGTCATTAAAAGAACGCTTATTGTCTATCCAAATGCCAAGATATTTAAATTTAGGTATGACTTCCAGGGGTTCTCCCATGTAGGTAACAATAAAGTCCTTTGGAAGGGCAGGTAGAGTGCCATGGGAAGTATTACTTGAAAAAATCATTGCCTTAGTTTTCTTCGCATTTAGGAGAAGCTTGGCTTTTATAAGATTGCAGAAGTCAGCTTGCAACACTTCCCTAACTTCCGATAAGGTTGTACCTGTGGTGTGCAATACTGTATCATCCGCAAAGAAGTGCAGGCTAGAATTTGTTATGTAAGAATCAAGATCATTGATATACAGGGAAAAAAGGATCCGGCCTAGGATGGAGCCTTGGGGGACTCCCCTGGCAATCGGGAGAGGGGCTGAAAGTAGACTATCAGCTTTGACTTTTTGTATCCTTCCAGAAAGATAACTGTTAAACCACTGTGCAGTAGACAGAGTGGCACTTAGATTAGTGAGGCAGGTAATTAGAAGGTGATGGTCAACAGTCTCAAATGCTTTACTGAGGTCTAGAAAGACTGCGCCAGTAACCTTCTTAGAATCCACAGCAGAAATCCAGTCATTAGAGACTTTAGCCAATGCTGTGATGGTGCTGTGTTTAGACCTGAAACCAGATTGTGCTGGGTTTAGGAGAGAGTGCATTTCAAGATGATTTTTCAGTTGGTTATAGATCAGTTTTTCCGAAATTTTAGAGAGAACAGGCAAGATGGAGATGGGCCTGTAGTTGTTTAAATCACAAGGGTCTCCTGATTTGAAGAGAGGAAGAATGTGTGTGGATTTCCAGCAGGATGGAACTGTGGCAGAGGTGATGAAGAGATTGAAAATATAGAGGATGGGGCAGAGAGATGGGCAAAACCTAGTCTCAGGAAGAAGGGTCTGAGACCATCGTCCCCTGCACTTTTCCTGGTATCAAGGCTGAGGAGTAAGTCTTCAACTTCTTTGTAGTTAAACATGCACAGCTGAAAGGGATGGGATGGGATACTGGATGCGGAGGTGGGGCTAGCATTGCTATTTGCGTGTCTAGCGTACGGTGAGGAGTCAAAAGCTAGTCTGGCAGTGACAAAGTGTGAGTTAAGTTCTTCAAGGATTTGAGAATTGTTTTCCACCACCCTGCCTTTGATAAGAATCTTGGTAGGAATAGAAGGAGCCAAGGGATGGCCTTCAATGGATCTCAGTGTCTTCCAGATTTTGTGGGAGTTTCCATTGGCCTGCTCCAAGGTGGAAGTGTAAAAGTTTGCTTTAGCAGCATGAATGTTTTTTACACAGGCATTCCTAGCAGTTCTAAAGGCCTGCCAGTCTGCAGGGCTCTTTGAATGCCTAGTCTGAACCCAAAGCTTGTCTCTATACATATTGAGCTTCATTAATCTGTCCTCATATGTTTTCTGATAAAGTCCCTGCACCATTTTGGTTGCCCTTCACTGGATTGCCTCCATTTTGGTAATGTCCTTGTGCAGGTGCAGTCTCCAGTACTGCATGCAGTACTTCAGATGGGGCCTAACCAGTGTCTTGTAAAGAGGGATTATTACCATCCTCTTATGACTTGTGATACCCCTGCTAATACACCCCAACATCCCCCTAACCTTACCTACCGCTTTAGTGGTCTGCTTGGATGATTTCAGGTCATCTGTGATGATGATGCCCAAGTCTCCTTCTTCCCTTGTGACTGCCAGCAACTCCCCTCCCAACCTATAGGTGGCTTCAGGGTTTCTCTTCCCTATATGCATGATCTTGCACTTCTTTGTGTTAAACCCCAATTGCCACTCTTCTGACCATTTTGCTAGTTTATCCAGATCTCCTCTCATTCTGCCCACCCCATCTGATCATCTACTCTGTTGCAGATCTTTGTGTCATCTGCAAACAGACAAATCTTACCCTCCAGTCCATCCGCAATGTCACTGATGAAGATATTGAAGAGGACTGGCCCCAGGACTGATCCCTGAGGTACCCCACTTGTGACTTGCATCTCTTCTGACTGTATACCATTTACCACCACACTCTGTTTTCTGCCCACCAACCAGTTTGCCACCCAGTTGACCAACTTCTGACCCACCCCGAGCCTACCCAGCTTATAAATCAATCTTCTATGTGGAACAGTATGGAAAGCTATGCTGAAGTCAAGGTAGGCAACATCAACTGCACCCCCTTGGTCCACCACTCTGGTTACCCAGTCAAAGAAATCTATGAGATTAGTTTGACAGGACCTTCCTCTTGCAAACCCATGCTGTCTTGGATCCTGTGCTCCTATGGATTCCAGGTATTGCACTATCCTTTCCTTAAGGAGTGCCTCCATCATCTTGCCCACTACTGAGGTAAGACTGGTCTGTAGTTCACTGCCTCCTCCCTGCTGCCACTCTTGTAGAGTGGGATCACATGAGCCCTTCTCCAGTCTTCTGGGACCACTCCTGTGCTCAGAGACTCACTAAACAGTTCTGCTAATGGCTCTGCTGGTTCCATCCTTAGCTCCTTTAGTACCCTGGGATGTATGCCATCAGGTCCTATTGCCTTGTCTACCCTGAGCTAAGTGAGCTCTTGTAGGATCCTTTCTTTTGTGAAGAGACTTGTGCACACCTCCCCCCCCGTGTCCACAGTGCTGAGCTGTGGGCCCTGCCCTACCTTCTTCTCATAATAAATTATGCATTAAATCAATCTACCCTATGCCAGGCAATCAGGCAGACTGTTAACTTTCACAGGTGTCTTATAGATTCATAGGTTCATAGAAGTTTACGAGCACAGCAGGCAAATGCAAAAGATGCCCTTTATTGTACTTGCCACCCATATACCCTATGGGTGGAATTCAAATTTTTTTCCCCCATAAAATCATCTAATCTCTGCTTAAATGTAGTTAGATTAGTACTATTAATAACACTTTCAGGTAAGTTATTCCACATTCCCACAACTCTTTGTGTATAGAATAGACTCCTTTTTGTAGATATACATTTCTCACCTATGAGTTTATAACTATGACTCCTGGTCGATGTAAGGTTGGAAGATGTTGTTAATGCTATTGTTGTTTTTAAATAATCATTTTTTAGCGTTTGAAATACCAAACATAAATCTCCCCTTATTTGTCGATATTTGACAGAAAAAAGTTTTAGTTTTTTTTAATCTTTCTTCACAACTTTTATTATGTAAGACTGTAACTTTCTTGGTGAATCTACACTGTACACACTCTGCTAGTTTTAAACTCCCGATAGAAGTAGGGGCGCAAAAATGGGAGCAGTATTCCAGATGAGGACATACTAAACTGGTATAAAATGGCATAATCACTTTAGAGTCACTACTTTTGATATTTCCAAAAATTGAACCAATAATTTTGTTACATTTTTTAACTTTAATTATATTATTTCTACCAAAAGTTACATTTTTAGAGATTGTAACTCCCAAATCTTTTTCTCCAGTAATACTCTTTAATAAAATATTGTTTAAAGAATAGTCAAAAGCCATATTATTTTTGCCCAAATGTAAAACTTTGCATTTGTCTACACTGAAGAACATTCCGTAAGTATTTGCCCAGTTTGATAGATTATTTAGATGTTTTTGCATTAAACACTTATCATACATAGAGCTTATCAAACTACCAATGTTACAATCATCAGCATACTTAGAAACCCACATCTTGTCAGTTGTAGGCATTGTGGAAACTAAAATATTAAATAATATCGGACCCAGAACAGAGCCCTGAGGAACTCCACTAGTCGCCATACCCACATCAGATAGATGACCTTTAACTGATACCTGCTGAGTCCGTTTATCCAACCATGATTGCATCCAGTTTATAATATTAGGGTGTAGTTTAATTCTGACTAATTCTTGTAGCAATACTTTATGTGATACTTTGTCAAAAGCCTTGGCAAAGTCCAAAAATATCACATCCACCAGTATACCCCCATCTAAGGCAGCACTCACGGGTTCAAAAAACTGTAAAAGATTTGTCAATACAGATCTCTCAGTCATGAATCCATGTTGAAAAATATCAGCTGTATTATTCCTTTCTATATGGTTAACAATGTAGGTTTTAAGCGGTCTTTCCATAATTTTACCTATGATAAAATTCAGGCTTATTGGGTAATAATTGTTAGGATCATGTCTATCTCCTCCTTTGTGAATAGGAATAACTATTGCTTCTCTCCAGGCCTGTACAACTTTGCCTTCAAGGATGGATGCATTAAATAGCACTGTCAGTGGACCGGAAATTAAATGACTGATTCTCTGTAAAAATCTAGGTGAAATGCCATCAGGACCTGAAGAACTGTTAGGTTTTAAAGATTTCATTATTTTTTCAACTTCCACGTTTGTAAAGACAGGACAACTAATGTTATTCACAAGAAATGGGATTTTTACAACTTCCTTAGTTTCAAAAACTTTAAAAAAATGTTCATTTAATATTGTAGCAGTGGCGGTTTCAACAAAAATAGAAGTATTGTTCATACTAAAGGGGCCTATAGATTGATGACTTCCTTTCATGTCTTGCTTTTATGTTTTTTCTAATACTAAAATATACTGGACATTGTACTCACAAACGGGGATAGCATTGAAGATGTGGTGGTGGGAGACTGCCTGGGTAAAAGTGATCATAGCTTAGTGAGTTTCAGGATAGAAATATGGGGAATAACAAAAAAGACCAGTACAAAGATTCTGAGCTTCAGGAGGGTGGACTTTGAAAGAATGAGGGAGATTTACAGAGAAAAAATGGAAGGCAAATACCAGACAGAGAATGTAGAAAAATTGTGGATATGTAGCAAAAGGGTGGTACTAAAAGCCACATAACTATGTATAAGGAGGATAGGGGGAAAAAAAGGAGGCCTCTTTGTTTTAATAAGGATGTTGTTGAGGCATTAAGGGATAAGATAGCATTCAGAAAATATAAGAAAACTCAGAGTGAGATAGATAAAGTTAATTATAAGGGGAAATTGAGACAGGCAGGGAAATTGATTAGGAGAGCAAAAGCAGAAACAGAGGAGAGAATTGCTAAACATGCCAAAAGATGGGATAAAATATTTTTTAGTTATGTGGGGGAGAAGAGGAGAACCAGACAGGAGATTGTGAAGATGAGGGGGGTATAAATATTGATAGTGACTTGGAGAAAGCGGAGGTTCTACATTTTTAATTTTGCTCTGTTTTCACAGTGGAGTGGGGGTGGGAAGGGAACTGAGTTAAAGAGGAAGGGAGGGAAAAATGTGGGATGGATCAAAGCCCATTAAGTGAGAACAGAGTAAAGAAAGAACTTGGAAAATTAAAGGTAGATAAAGCAATGGGCCTGATGGTTTGCATCCAAGAGTTCTTAGAGAATTGAGGTATGAGCTGGCATCATATCTGACAAAGTTATTTAGTGTAGCCCTGGATATGGGGAGGTGGATTTCCGAGTTACTGGAGGATGGCGAACGTAGTACCAATTTTTAAGGAGGGGTGCAGGGAGGAGGCGGGGAATTACCACCGTGTCAGCCTCACATCAGTGATGGGTAAGGTGATAGAGGTGTTAATAAAGGAAAGAGTGGTAAAATACTTAATGGACATTAAATTATTAGATGAAAAACAATATGGTTTTACTAGTGGGAGATCTTGCCAGACAAATCTGATCAAATTTTATGATGAGGTAACAAAGGTTATTGATCGGGGGGGGGCAGCTGATGTGGCCTACTTGGACTTCATTGAGGCCTTTGACTCTGTTCCTCACTGCAGGCTAATAAATAAGACAGAGAGCCTGGGGTGGGACAGAAAATAACTAGATGGGTGGAAAACTGGCTGAAAGATAGAAGTCAGAGGGTGGTGGTAAATGGGATACATTCTAAGATAATGAGGGTGACGAGTGTGATACTTGGCCAGCTGGTTATGATTGTTCTATGATATTTGTAATATAAAAATATAGTATATAATTGTCTCACATAAGGCAGCTGTGCCATAGGTGCCCCCTCACCCCAGGTTTCAGTTACAGGAACTGACTCAGAGATCTCTGTAATGTAATTAACTTCCTTGAGAAGTTGCACTTTATGGCCTTTTTATGACCTCCTGCCTCTGAAGTTGGGAAGCTAAATATGCATTTTATTACAGGACAGGACACAACTTAGCTGGCTGTATTTGCAGCCAAGTGACGTATGGCGGAGTTGTAAAAACATTTTATGTTCCTTGGGGAAATAAGAAACCAGCCTCCAGTTCAAAGGAATGGCTTGATTAAAGACTGTCATAATTTGGGAAATTATTTTTTGCTGACGTCACATTATTTAAAATATCTCCTGACAGGAAATCATGTTTGTATTTTTTGTGGTTCTAAAAGGAGGAGCTAGATGACTCATAGAAGGGGTGTGGAGACACAAAGTTTTAAACTGAATACTGTGTCTGAACTTTGTAGTCATATCCCATCTTGGGGTGCTAGAGAGAACTCTCTACTCTGATCTAACTTAGGCACTTAAGAGGTAATACATTAGATAGAAAAAGTCTAACTGTACTGTGGTAGGAGTTTTTTTGTACTTTTCCTTGTTATCTATTACGTGATTGAATGCTCTTTGATATATTGTTCTGTGGTTACATTTTTCATGCTTTATCATCTTTAAGTAAAGTACCCTTTATTTTGAAAGACTGCCTGGGTCTGTCAGTTCTTTTTTGCATTTGACATGTAGAGGATTAAGACTGACAAAAACTGTTCAGAAGCTTGATGGTGTTACTAAACTGGGAAAAGAAAAGAATATACCTAAGGTCTTTTAGAGAGTTTTAAAGGGTTCATTTTGGATACCTGGTTAGTTGCCCTTATGCGAAATATATATTGCATCCCCCTAAAGAGAATATTATCTGAGCCTGTACATTTGGGTATGCTAGCATAAGGTTCACAGTTTGAATCCCCCCAGAACTTGAGACCAAAGGTGATTTGGACCCACAAGCAGACAGGAGGATTACCCTGTCTGTTACTTGTTCACACTATTGCGCTCGGAGGTTGGCACTGTGGGAACAGAGGGCCTGATCTGCTGAGTGCGTTTGTGACAATGAGCAGTGTTCCTCAGGGGACAGTACTGGGACCAATCCTTTTTAACATATATATCAGTGGGACTTGAAGGGAAAGAGTGTCTTTTTGTGGATGATGCAAGTTTATATAATATGGTTGACATAGCAGGAGGGATTGAGGCCATTAGGAGAGATGTGAGTACCCAAGAGAAGTGGTCGGGCATTTGGCAGGTGAAGTTCAATGCTAAGAAGTGTGCAGTGATGCATGTGGGATGTAAATATCCACTAGCTGAGTACTCACTGAGGGGAGAACTGATAAAGCAAACAGAACAGGAAAGGGACCTGAGGATTATAATCTCAAACAACTTTAAGTAGGAGACCAATGTAGTAAGGCAGTAGGAAAAGCTAATAGAATGATGGCGTGCATAGGAAGGGTATAACAAGTAGGAAGAGGGAGGTGTTAATGCCTTTATATGTGACAATGGTTAGACCACATCTGAAGTATGGGGTAGAGTTCTTGAGGCCTCATTTAAGAAAGGATATAGATGGGTTGGAGAGGGTTCAGAGAAGGGCTACAAAGATGGTGCAAGGTATGCAAGAGAAACCATACAAGACAAGATGGAAATAATTAAATCTGTACCTGCTGAAGGTTAGAATAGATAGAGGTGACATGATAGAGACTTTTAAGTATATGAAAGGAATAAATAAAGTGAATGAAAGTAGCTTATTCAAAAGGAAAGTAGGAGTTAAAACAAGGGGTCATAATTTAAGATTGGAAGGGGAAGATTTAAGAGCAATATAAGGAGATGTTATTTCACTGAGAGGGTGGTGGGACCCAGGAACAGATTACCTAATGAGGTGGTATGTGCAGAAAAAGTGGAGGAATTCAAGAGGATGTGGGACAGACACAAGGGGTTGGCTAGTGGGCAGAGGAAAATATCCCTGGGAAGTGGAGACAAGTAGGGGAGGGTGAGAAATGGGCAGACTAGATGGACCAGGATGGTCCTTTTCTGCTGACACATTACTATTATACTATGATAAAAACCTAATGACAAACAAAATAATGTATAACATTAATTTTGCATTATAAAAATGTGAGATGGGCTGGCTCGGTGGTGCTGGGAGTTGAGGCACTGGACGCCACATCTCACACCACGCCAGCAACCTGGGTTCAGGAACGATCCAGGGCTGCTGGGGGTTGTCAGGGGGAGAGAGGATTGATTGTCCAGAGGACTGCTCTCCTCTCTCTGGGGAAGGGAACTAGTCATCCTACCTTTCTGACTGCCCTCTAGCGGTAGCTGGAGGGCTGTACAGGTCTGGAGGCTCAGAAGCTGATGTGCTTATGTCGGAGGGAGGAAGGGAGGAGAAAATGGAAAAAGGCTGGTGGTCCATGGACCCATGATGGCCTGACTGCTCTGGCGAAGTCTGCCCCCCTGTCACTAGAATTTTTGCTGTACCAGGTGGCAGGGGACTGTCGGCGCCCCTCCAACTGGCCCTGCCGCAGAGGGGAAATTGGTGGGAGAACCTCGGGGGGCAGACAAGTTGGGGGTCAGGCCGGAGGATGTACCCCCTCTGGGGGGTCATAGCCCCATGGAGCCTGTGGAAGGAGCTATAAAGATAAAAAAAATATATACATGAGATACAGTACCATTTTTTCTTCTTTAGGGTTTCACTGGATAGACAATCACTTTTCCCATTTCTCACATGCACAAGGATGAAGCGTAGTGTCATTCAGAGAAACTTTGTAAGGCAGCTCCTCAGACTTTTATTTGTAACATCCTTTCTTTGTGACAGCATGAGCTGCCTTCGGTGCTCACAGATCACTCATGTTAGTCACATCATTCTCACTCACACTGACATCACCTCACACTTAATAAAAATAAATGATATAAAACCTTAAATAACATTAATTTTACATTACAATTTGTTTAAAAATATTATACAAAGAGATACAGCTATTTTCTTCATGATTTTGTGGGATACAGGTTTGACTTCATGATTTCTATGCATAGTGCTCATGTAAGGATATAAAGTAACAGTCCTGCTGTGCAGCTCAATGCTCACATCACTTGCATGTTTAGTCACTCTCATTGTCATTCACTTCCCATTCACATCACACTCACATTATGTTCAGGCTCATATCACAGTTATCGTTAATAAAAATGAATGATTAAACACAGAAACACAGAAATCGTCAGCGAAAAGGACCACTTGGCCCACCCATTCTGCCCAGATGGTCTGTCCTGCCTAGTCTGCCTCCACAGACCCTAACCAATCTCTGGTGCCCCTCACTCATCCCTGCCTATTCACTAATATTTCCTTATGTGTATCCCATGCATACTTGAAGACCCCCTACTGTTTTTGTGTCCATCACTTCTGCTGGCAGTCTATTCCAGGCATCCACCCTTTTTCAGTGCTTTCTTGCATCCTTCTTTAACTATACCTCCAGCTTGATCGCATGTCTTCTGGTCCTGTTACTCTTCCTCCTTTAAAAGAGACTCCCCTCCTGCACCCTGTTCACTCCTATGAGGCACTTGTAGGTCTCTATCATGTCACCTCTCTCTCTCTCTCTCTCTCTCTCTCTCTCTCCCCTCTGCACCATTTTAGTTGCCCCCATCTGGACTGCCTCCACCCTGCCTATGTCCTTTCAAAGTGGGATCTCCAGAACTGGACACAATACTTGAGGTGGGGTCTTACCAGTGAGGGATACAGTGGCAACACCACCTTCCTCCTTCTACTGGGGATACCTCTGCCAACACATCCTGGCACAACACTGGCCATGCCTCCTGCTTTGTCACACTGTCCTTCCACTTTGAGGTCATCAGATATGATAACCTCAGGGTCCCTTTCCTGCTTAATGACTTTATAGGGGCAGCCCCCCATATACTTAGTTTCTGGGTTCCTATGCCCTAGGTGCATAATTTTGCAATTTTGGTGTTGAACCCCATCTGCCATGTTTTGATCACTTCTTGAGTTTCCCAATTTCCCTACGCATTTTTTACCCTCTCCTGGTTGTCCACCCTATTACAAATTTTGGTATCATCTGTAAAAGGCATATCTTCCCTTCCAGTTTATCGGCAATATCTCTTAAGAAGACACTGAAGAGGACAGGTCCTAGTACTGGTAACCTGTCAAAACAGCAACTCAAAAGAGTGAGAAAAAGGGCAAGTAAAGAACAGCACTTGTCATTGCAACAATATGGAAGTTACAGCACGTGTTAAGTTTAGCACTGTTGAGGTTGCTCTTCTGGTCTACTTTGTGAAGCTCAGAGATAGTTATATTTAGTCATAGGGGGTTGGGGGGCAAAGCCCTCCCTGTGGGGTGCAGGGGGCACAGTCCCCTGCAAGTGACTTAGAATTGGGGTCTCACTGTGGTTGTTCAGTGTTGTATTGCATAGCACTGTTACAGGTCTCACTGTATTGCACTCGCTTGTGTGCTCCGTGGGTTTTTGAGTCGCTGTCATGATGTGGAACCCCTAGTACAGAGTCCTGTTGCAACACGCTGGTCACTCTTCCAACCTTAGAGTCACTGCATAAAAATATGATAATATTAATTTTACATGCTGCAAAATATAAGATGTAACCATTGTTTCTTCATGGTTCATCAATGATTCCAAACATCATTTTCCTCATTAGGGAACTACCCCATTGTGTCTAGCCTTAGTCATGCCAGGCATAATTTTCCTCATCATTGGAGTACTTTAATATATTTAGCCTCAGTCACTCCAAGCATCATATTTCTCATGAGGGAGGTACACCAGTGGGCCTAGCTTCTGTTACTTCAAGCATCACCTTTCTCATCAGGGACTTACTCCAGTGTATGCAGCTTCCATCATTACAAGCATCATCATCTTCCTCCACTTGGACCTACTCAAGTGCCCTCAGCTTCAGTCACTCCAAGCATCATCTTCCTTATCAGGGACTTCCTCCAGTGTGCCCAGCTTCAGTCACTCCAAGTCTCATCTTCCCCATCTGGAACCTACTCCAGGTTTCCTAACTTCAGTCCTTCCAAGCATCATCTGCCTCATCAGGGGCCTATTCCAGTGTGCCTACTGTAGCTTCAGTCACTCCAAGCATCATCTTCCTCATCCGGGGCCTACTCCAGTGTAAATAACTTTACTCTGTTCAGGTCTCTTTCTTCAGTCTTTACATTTTAGATTGGCATAGTTTTGTAAATCTGGATAGCCAGCCTAACCTGTGGGTTGCTAACAAAACTGTATTGCTGCTAGTGCTTTTGCATATCAGTCAGGCATAATTTTTAGGGTAGCAGCTGTATGTGCCTGCATCACCATAATGGCAAAATTAGGAGCCCTGTCCCACAACCTCATCCCACTTCACTTCTGATCACAGCTTAGACTTGGGACATTGAGAGTTAGCACATGATAACTGTTCAATTGTCTGTGCTAAGAAACATTTAAACCTATATCACTTCCCAAGAAGCACGCTGGGGATGCATCAGATTCCTTACCCTAACAGTGTGGGACTGCACACTTTAATACACAATATTTAAATACATACTACATAAATAATACACAGTTTAATAAAACTTAAAACTAAAATGGTGTACTAGTAGAAAAAACAGAAAATAGGAAATGATATTTAAAATAGGGCCAGGGTAGACAGAGCTCAAGTGTCTTTTCCATACCTCTACCTTGAAGCAGCCCAGGCTTTGAACATTACAGACAGATGGTAGGAGGAAATTCCTTAGGGCAGGAGCAGCTACAGAAAATGCCTTATCCTCTGCCAGCTTCGGTCTTGAGTGGGGGACAATAAGTGACTCCTGGTCCCTGGATCGAAGAGCTTTACCTGGGTACTGGTGGCTAGAGCCCATGGAGGTAGATGGGACCCAGTTCCTGTACATACAGTGGATGGACACAGCAGAGTCATACAGTATGCAGTGCTCTATGAGAAACATGTCACACTTTCCTGTATGACAAATTAGAATAATTGTCATTGGGTTACACTATGTTCCTGCAGAATTCTGCAGCATGTCATTTGGAAAAACTGTGGTTATGCGCATTCCATCCTGGTTGACTCCACTGTACAAAGATATGTACAGACAGAAAAAATCAATCCAGTCTGCCCGGTTCCTTGGCGTCTACCTAGGCTCTCACCAGTCTAGCACTGGATAGTTCTCTAGTGGATCAATCATCCCATAATTTCACATTGGCTACCCCTACTCCACAATTTACTCTAGCCCCTCCTTCATCAGCCTCATCAATTCAATGAATTTATCCCTGCTCTACTTAAAGCTTACCACAGTATTAAAATTGACCAACTTCACTGAGAGATGGTTTCACTTTTTTTTAATTTTTATTTTTTTGTTAAGTGGGTAAGGCCCACTACGCACAGGTGCCTCTTTTCAGGGGCAACCCGGGAGCACAGGGGAGGGTAAGTGACTCACTGAAAGTCACACAGTATGCAAACGGGGGTTGTGGGAATCAAATCCAGGTCTGTCTGCTGGATGTACTAAGCTCATTCACAGATCATTACTCCAACCTCTAGGCTATACTGCCAGCCCCTCTCTTTCCACCATCTTCTCCGTGAAGAAGTATGTCCTCACATTCCTCCTAAATTTTCCCCTTGTCATCTTATAGTCATGGTCCCTTGTGAAAGACCTCTCACTAAGGTTAAACAGTTGCTGGCTGTCCATCCTGTTTATGCCCTTCAGGTGCTTGAAGGTTTCAATCATGTCTCTCCTCTCTCTTGTGGCCTCTAGTGAAGACATATTGAGGTCAGCCTGTCTTTCCTCATAAGTGCTCCTCTGCCAGCCATGAATTATTTTAGTCACTCTCCTCTGGATCAACTATGGGTGGTTCTTGCCCTTTTTTAGGTGAGAGGCTCAGAACTGTGCCCAATACTCCTGGTGCAGCCTCACCAGGGCCCTGTACAGGGATAGGATCACCACTTTCCATCTGCTTGAGAAGGCAATACCTGTTCACCCCAGCATCCTGCTAGCTTTCCCATATGCCTTATACAAAGGGCAGAGAGCTTAAGGCTGTCACTAATTATCACTCATAGATCCTTCTCTTCTGAGGTCTGCTTCAGTATTACCCAGTCCATTTCATTATATTTGGCCCTCAGATTCACTCCCCCCCCCCGCCACTGTAGGTTTTGGAAAGTCAAAATAATTACCTGTAGTCAGGCCTCCTCATGGCACTCAGAGGTAGCTGCGCATACTACATCAGGTCCAGGTGATGGAACTGGCCACTTGGTAGGCCTTTATGGAGCACACTACACTAATCAAGGCATGAGGAGAGGAATGTTTGCACCAGAGTTTTCAGGTTCCATAAAGGATTACAATTGAAACAGTGAAATGATTCCAGTGCACACTGAAAAGTTGAAGTTAAAAAAGCGTTTTATTTCATTTTAATACACCAGCATGACATAACGTGCATGCACTATAGCCAAAAATATCCCCAGCACTTCGAGGTGTGCAGCATCTTCATCAGGGGAGATGGCTACAGCATCAGCGCATGATGCTTTCAAAATACTAGGACTGTGCTGCTTCAGTTTATCTTTCTCAAAATTATTGTCAGGGTTTTGACATGTGCAGTTGTGATCTGCCCAAGAGGCAATCAGCTGCACTATTGTCTACTACAATTTGTCTATTTAAAGCACACACACAGCATGTTACATACACAGGAACCTCTGTGCTTAATTCTGAAGCAGAGTGAATGAATTGTTCAGTCCCTTATCCCCTAAGAAATCTTCATATTTAAAAGATAGTGCTCACTAGAATATCAGAGATATCAAAAAAAAAAAATACACACAAAAAAACTGAATTTTACAGTGACAGCCAATTGTGAGGGGGTTGCAGGAACAGAAAAGGAGCATACTGTACTTATTAGCAAAAAAATGTTAAAATACAGCACAAAACTGACCTGTCTGCTAGCTTAATTTAACTTATTTGGCTAAGTTAAGAAGTACCCATGGAAAACCATGTAGGCAAGGGTGACTGGGTGTGGATTTAATGTATACATGTAACCCCTAGATGGCGCTATCCCAGGGGCTACTACCCCTGCCTGATTTGCCACTAACAGGTTGAGGGGCCTGGATCCAATGGCGGGTGCCTCCACCCAGAGGTCAGGGTTTGCAATAGTTAAACTAACTTGGTCACAGCCCTCTGGGACACTGCAACCCCCCTTTCTTCCCACTAGTGGCCCACACAATATATCAGAATTACCTTCACAGTATACACTTACCCCCAGGTCTGGTTCCGCACTGGGACCTCCTGTGAAATGAGATACAGTGCAACAATCACAGTACAGTACTTTTAACATAGACAAATACCTCAGGCAGTATAACTTTGCTGAAACAAGCAGCTCTGATTTATTTAGGGGATATAACAAGGACAGGGGAAATCAGGTTAATTAGCTTATCACTCTAATAATCTATCTATGGCTCTGTGCACAGGCCTATCCCTATCAGTTACTGTCCCTAGGTACCCAAGCCCTAGTGGCTAGTCCAAACCGTGGCAGCTGGTAGGGCCCTTTCACACAGAAAAGGAGAATTAAACAGTCAGCAGTACAGTAATTCCATTTGGATTTAATGTGGCAATTCAACAGGGAGCGACCCTGAATTAGTATCACGACCTCCAAATAAGATAGGGTCCTTCAATGTCAGCAGGGCTCACTTGAGGTGCACAAACCTCTCACACATCCATATAAAAGAAAGCACTATACCAGGCAGGCTGCATCTGTATCCCGATCGCAATTACTGCACAATACCCGGGAGAACACACAGCAGATTCAGTTCCTGACAGACCGAGTGTAATTTTCAGCAATTCCTCCAGTCTTCTACAGGGTGAGCCTGGTTTCTACTCTTCAGAGATCCTTTGATTCTTTTCACAGGACGGATTCAGTCCCAACAAGCTGCAGACCGAACTCTGGGCCTTCACACACGTTTTTGACTAAAACTGCACACTGAAAAAGCACAGGGCTCCTTCCTTCTTCACTGCCAAAGTTCAACTGAAACTCCAACCGACAAAACCGGCACTTCCTTTGAGTTCCTCCCAGTTCTTGACTGGATTGGCTGTCACTCACAATAGACTGCTGCTGTTGGTCCAAAAGGCACTGAAGTCTAAACTACATCTCCCAGAGTCACTGCCCATACAATCCTCTTGTGGCTGGCTCAGATTATGAGTCCAAGTTCTGATTCGTCCAAGGCACCATTTTAGAGCTAGCTTACCCCACACTGATTGGTCCAGTTCAGCAGTTCAAAACTAGAATGGGGAACTAGCAGACACAGTTCTGACTGCAAAGAAAGCAGGTTAGACAAACTGTAATTTCATTATTACTCTAAATAATTTCTGGCAAACAGTTACATCTTTCAGATAGGTTCCTTTGCACCCTAGTGACTGCAAAAATGAAGTGAATTGGCAGCAGCTTGAGTGGTACTCAATCAAAAACACACAGTCCCCATACAAACTAATTATGTCTGCAAGCAGACAGCTCTTAAAGAGACAGTACCAGAGGCTCTAAAACACTCACTGATAAATGGCTTAAATGCCAAACACCATTCAGGCTTGGAGCATTCAAGCAAGCTCCTGGAAGTCTTTTGGGAACCCCCATTTGCAGGGGGGTTACATACAGATGTATTGTGGGGAGGGAAGGAGGTTAAGACCAAATATGTGATAAGTATTTGAAATTAATATAACCATCACAGACTAGATTCACGACTCCAGTGTCCATATTCAGAGAAGTTCATTCCAACACCAGTCCATATTCTAATCCACAAACATGGTGGTAGAATATAAAAAAAATCAAATCAGCAACTTTGTATGTTAATGACATTCAAATTATGTCTGCTACAATTCAAACATATTTTGAACTGCGTTATGGAAAAACAGAGTAGTCAATTTCTTCATCTAAATCTGTTGGTTGCAATGATTTTATATTGAATATCCACCTTGATTCATTTTGTAACGGTGCCAATGTATACATCAGTGCCAGCCATTGAAAAGGTGGGTCAGGGCCTGGGTCATCAGGAAAATTCCTGGATGCCCTTGTGGCTTGTGCCAATGCCCAAGGTCCAGGTGGGGAGGGCAGCTCGCTTTCCCATGCCAGTGAAAGCAGGGACAACCAGTGCCAGAGTAAACGGGACCCTTAAAGGGAAGAAAAGGAAGGTTGGCTTACTGGATCCTTTATATGCCAGGAGACTGCAGGGATCTGTGTTCCAGGGTCTTGGATAGATCACCTGAGAGTGGAAGCGGTAGAAAAAGAGAATCCTTTTGGTGTCTGCTAAATGGTTCTGCTGTTTAATACGTCCAGCTCAAAGTGCACAAAGTTGTAGCCCCACGGAGCTGATTATTTATTTTCTTGAGAACAATGGTGACCCCTGTATTGCTGGAATCATTTGCTATACAGGTGAAAATAAAAGCCAGTTGGGGAGAAACAGTGGTTTGTGCTTTATTTGACTGTAGGGGGAAGGCTAATGAAATGAAATCCTTTTCTTTCCCCTGATATTTGCAGTCCGATTAATTCTCATGAGTTACATTTCAGGGACAGAATCCAGCCTGGTTGGGCTTCAACGGCTTCCGTGAGACCTCTGTAGGAGAAGAGGGAGGTCTCAGTCTGGTGGGTTGGTTCGGGATGAAATCAGATGCTGAGATTGAGAGGTAAAGTGCACAGCTTGAAGACAGCAAGCAGGTAAGTGACATCTGTTTTCCTGTTACAGTGTTGTGCAAGTGGTCGAATGTTAGCACTTTGAGTGCTCTCTTCTTTCTGTCTTGACCATCTGCGAGTAAAAAAAGTATGCTCCTAGATGGGGCAGGAAGGGGGGGTTACATTTCTATCATGTCCCCCCTCTCTCTCCTCTTTTCCAGTGAGTACATATTGAGGTTCCTCAATCTCTCCTTGTAAGTTTTGTGGTTCAAGCCCCGTACCGTGTTACAGTGTTGTGCAAATGGTCTCGAATGTTAGCACTTTGAGTGCTCTGTTCTTTCTGCCCTGACCATCTGTGAGTAAAGAAGTATGCCCCTAGATGGAGCAGGTGGGGGGTGTTATATTGTGGTGGCTACTCATCTGGGATGTTCCCTGGACCCTCCCCAAATCACTGCTGGACCCTGAGCTTTGCGGTCTGTGGTGTGTCAGGCTTCCTGGCCTGGTTGGGCCCTGTTGCGTACTTCTCAATTATTGTGGGGTAGGCCTGGAGCAGGCATTAGGCCTGGCCTGCTGGTGTGGTGTGCGCACGTGACGTTTTGGTCACGTAGCCCTCAGGAAAGGTCCTGATTGGAAGATGGGTGAAAGGGAGCTATAGCAGCTGCATGAAGAGTTGCCATCTTGGGGAATCAGAGTGAGTGGAGCTGAGGGAGTGAGGCCAGCAGTAGCAAAATGCTAGAGGAGAATAACGATAGCGAGAGCAGAGCTAGAGAGATTGTTTCTGGAGCGTATTATTCAGGAGCAGGCAAGTGAACTGGACTGCATATTTTTGGAGCAAAAGAACTGTGAGCTCTTAGTGACTGTGAGACTGGGAGGGAAGGACAATCAAGCACAGGTATCCACATGGATTGGCAGCAAGTGGTAGCAGGGGGGATGCAAAAGGACCTGAAGCAACCCCTCAGGAGGAACCCCTGGCTACAGTTCCTGCCTCACCTCTCTCCTGGCTCTGGAAAGGGGGGGGAATGCAAGGGACATGAATGTTGTGTGAGGGGAGGCAATAACCAGGTTGCCTATATGCCCCTATTGCTTAAGCAGTCCACCAGTGCCATGTAGGGGGATGTATGCTGTCAGCCAGCTTATTTATTTCATGGTCACCAGCCAGTGGAGATTCAGAGGGGTTCGAGAGACTGTCCCTGGGAGAGAGCACCCTTTTACAGGTGGATGAAGCCTGAAGTGAATCCCTGGATGTGATAGTGGAGGCTGTTGAGGAAGAGGGTGCAGGTGCACCAGAAAGGGACAAAGGTGATTGGGAGCACAGCTGTCTGCTTGGCTCTCTGCCCCCTGCTACCGGCTATCCCACTGGCAGAGGGAGGGGCAGGGGCCTCAGACAACTGGTTGGGGATCCTCCAGGGCCTGGGGGACCCTCACCACAGCTCCTGTCTGGTAGTAGCCCACAGGCTGTATCCAGTAAATTGGAGCCTTTTTCGGGTGCCAGGAGCAAAACCAGACCCAGAGAGAGTGGCCTGAGTCTGAGCCTGCACCAGTTTCAGCTAGAGGAAGGGTTAGTGTTCTATAAAATATAAGGGAGCTGGTTGAGGAAAAACATGTCGGCAGCCAGTTTCAGTTCCAGCACCATATGGTGGTCAGGGCAATCCCTTGGCTTTACCACTGCCCAGTCATCACTTTTGGTGATACCACCCCACAGCTCCCGGTCTAGGCTAAGACCCTCCTGACCCGGATGGATGGGTTAAACTCAGATGACCCACTGAACCTAAAATATCGACAGGAAAAATGGCTACCAATGGGACAAGCCAGCAGAACCAGGGTGAGGGACCTGCCCAAATGGAATCAGGCTGAAAGGTGGGTACACAGGAGGCTGCGGGTAGAATATCCCAATTTGAACTATCCTTATATGCCAGAAAGGATTTGGGACATTATTGAGGAGATGCAGGAGGACTGGATTTTCAAAGAGCAGTTGGAGAGGTTGAATAACCATCCAGGAGGAGGAAGTGCCCCATCTCAACAGTTGTTCCAGCAGACACAGTTGATGTGGCGCATAGGAACCTGGTCTGGACTAACCATTTTCAGACATTTCGCTATGGTCCAGGACTTAACTGGGACTCTTGGACCAAGTATTACATTTGGACTGAGATTCTTTTGGAGAGTAACCACTAAGCTGGATCCAGTGTATTATTTCCCTCCAGGTGGGGGGGGCCTAAAACCTCGGCCTCTTGGAAATGAGACTTGTGGACTGCGCCAGGATAATTGCTCTACAGAGCTGATATGGTGACATTGATTTAGCTTTCCAATCAAGCTCTTAAATTGGAAAAAAAAGGTTTATGGTTACTGTTTTATGATCATGATAAAGTATGTTTTGAAGGATTGGTGAGAGGAGGTGTGTGTGCATGTGTGAGTGAGTGGGTTGGGGTTTGTACACAGAGAAACATATTTTAAAATTTTAGTGGGAGGTGTCCAGGGGAATGTCTGAACAGTTTCTACCTCATTATTGATATTTAGCAAAAGCTTAAGGAAAATCTGTTGACATGCCTAATCGTTATGAAAAGTGATTGCTATTACTGTTTAAAAAGAGCTAATAATCACTGTGACTAGCACGTTAGGTTTGTCTCCCTGCTCAGGTAGGGTTTAGGAACTAGTTTTTAGGGTATAGTTTGTACTAAGTAGGCAGGCTGGTGGTGCCGGGTGGCTAGACATGGTGTGTTTGGTACCAGAAGGTTGTGGAGTGCACATATTCAGCCTGATGGGGTGGACCATCACTGGACCCTTGCCATCATTCCCAGAGAGAATGATTTCTGGGTGGGGAAGAGCGTAGCCCCTGTAAATGCAGGGTTTATATTCCCACTTTTAGGCATCCCTTCCTTCCTACCCCCACCCTCACTGAGCTAAGAAATGGGTTTAGGGCTTTGGGGATATTGCTCTGGATGCCTCAAGATGGCAGCAGAGAGTAGAAAAGGATATAAAAGGGACTTACAGGAAGTAGTGGGTCTTTTCAAGCCCGGCACTAGGCCAGGGGCTGGGGGGGGGGAGGCTGGAAGAGTAGCATCAGAACCAGAATAGATAGGCAAGTGAGGGAGCTCAGCAGTCCAGGGGGGCCAGTAGGGAAACCCTCCAAGTGGAGTGCAGTCAGGATGGTTTTATGCACCATGGCCAATGAGGAGTGGGGGTATGGAGCTCTGTTGGGGACACCGGTTGCCAAGTCCTGCATCGTGGGAGCTAAGGCATTAGAAGGCTTTAGTAAGCCTAGCAGAAAGATGTAGGAGCCCTTAGGAAACCCGTTTGGTGTATATCCAGGTCACCAGGGCTGGGAGGGCTGTGGCAGGGCCCTCTCAGGAGGGCAACCAGTGGCAGAGGTTCACCTCATTTCCTGTGTGGCAGGTGGCCTGGGGGTTGAGGGAGCTAGGAGTCTTTCACCCATAACAGGGGCTTGTTTGGAGGGACAGGTCTCTGGCGCCATCCATAAAGTCTGGGTGGGTCACAGACCAAAGAGGGTGGTCCCTGTGCTGGAGCTTAACTCAAGCATAGGAACAGTAGGGATGTGGGGCTTGGCAGGAAATTCTCCATAGAAGCAGGTACCAGCAGAAACCCCAGAGTGAATTTGGGGCCATGGAGTGTGGCGGAGCCAAGTGATCATGGCAGGAGTGGCTCTCAGCCCTGTACATCAGTGCCTGCAGTTGAAAAGGTGAGTCAGGGCCTGGGTTGTCAGGAAAATTCCTGGATGCCCTTGTGGCTTGGGCCCATGCCCAGGGGTCCAGATGGGAGGGCAGCCTCTTCCCATGCCAGTGAAAGGGGAGATGTCCAGTGCCAGAGTAAAAGGGACCCTTAAAGGAAAGAAAAGGAAGGTTGGCTTACTGGATCCTTTATATGCCAGGACATTGCAGGGATCTATGTTATAGGGTCTTGGGTAGATCACCTGAGAGTGGAAGTGGTAGGAAAAGAGAATCCTTCTGGTGTCTGTAAGTCTGTGGTTCTGCTGTCTAATATGTCCAGCTCAAAGTGTGTAAAGTTGTAGCCCCAAGGAGATGATTTTTATTTTCTTGAGAACAATGGTGACCCCTGTGTTACTGGAATCATTTGCTATACAGGTGAAAATAAAAGCCAGTTGGGGAGAAACAGTGGTTTGTGCTTTATTTGACTGTAGGGGAAGGCTAATGAAATGAAATCCTTTTCTTTCCCTCATATCTGCAGTCTGATTAATTTCTCATGAGTTATACTTCGGGGCAGAATCCAGCCTGGCTAGGCTGCAAGGGCTTCCATGAGACCTCTGTAGGAGAAGAGGGAGGTCTCATTCTGCTGGGCGGTTTGGGGAGGGGATCAGATGCTGAGACTGAGGAGGTGAAGTGCGCAGCTTGAAGACAGCTAGCAGGTAGGAGACATCTGTTTTTCCTGTTACAGTATTGTGCAAATGATCTCGAATGTTAGTGCTTTGAGTGCTTCCTTTTTTCTGCCTGGACCATCTGCGAGTAAAAAAGGTATGCTCCTAGATGAGCAGGAAGGGGGGGGGTTACATTTCTATCATGTCCCCTCTCTCCCTCCTCTCCTTCAGTGAGCACATATTGAGGTTCCTCAATCTCTCCTCATACGATTTGTGGTTCAAGCCCTGTGCCATCTTAGTCACCCTTTTCTGGACAGTTTCCAGCCTGTTAATGTCCTTTCAAAGATGGGGCCTCCAGAACTGCACACAGTACTCCAAGTGAGGCCTGACCATGGTTTTATATTACTGTATCACCACCTCCCGCCTTCTGCTGGTGGTACCCCTGCCTATGCACCCTAGTATGCCACTGGCCCTTCCTGCTGCCTTTGTACTCTGCATTGACATTTTCAGATCATCAGAAATAATAATCCCTGGTCTCTTCTTGCTTGGTGACTGTCAGCATCTATCCCCCCAATCCTGTAGTTCTCCCCAGTGTTTCAGTGCTCCAGGTGCATAATTTTACAGTTCTTTAAATTAAACCTCAGTTGCCACTGCTCCGACCATTTCTCAAGCTTCCCCAGGTCCCTTCTCATTTTCTCCAACCCTTCTGGATTATCTACCCTATTACAGATCTTGGTGTCATCTGCAAACAGGCAGACCTTCCCTTCCAGCCCCTCTGCAATGTCACTAATGAAGACATTGGACAGGACTGATCCCTGCAGTACCCTGCTGGTCACCTCCCCTCCCAATATAGTATCCCATTTACCGCCACCCTCTGCCTCCTGTCCATTAGCCAGTTTCTAATCCAGTTTACCACCTTGTCTCCTAGGCCCGGGACTACGCATCTTGTTTATCAGCCTCTTATGTGGGATGGTGTTGAAGGCTTTCCACAGCCCCCTCCCCAATTTACTTCCTTTGTCACCCAGTCAAAGAAATCTATCAGATTAGTCTGACATGACCTACCCACTGTGAATCCATGCTGTCTAGGGTCCTGGGCACTGATGGCTTCAAGATGTCCCACTATTCTTTCTTTAAGAAGTACCTCCATGATCTTCCCCACTACTGACATGAGGCTGACTGGCCTGTAGTTCCCCGCCTCCTTACTACTGCTGGATTTGTGTAGAGGGACCACATGTGCCCTCCTCCAATCCTCTGACACAGCTCCTGTGTTGAGTGACTTGGGTGAACAAGGTTCCCAGAATTTCTGCTAGTTCTCTGCCAACTCCCTTAATATTGTTGGGTGTATGCCATCTGGCCTATCGCTTTGATCGCTTTGTCCACCTTCAATTTATTGAGCTCCTGTAGGACTGTCTGTCCTGTGAATGGACTGCTGTCCAACTCTCCTCCTTGGCATCTGCTGCTTAGCTTTGGTCCCTGTCCCTCCCCTCTTCCGTGAATACGGAACAGAAGTATTTATCCTATATTTCTGCTTTATCCATGTCTCCTCCTTACACCCTCTCCTACCCCTTTGAGCCTAACAATCCCCCCTATTTTCCTTCTTTTGCTGATGTACCTGTATAATGTCTTGTCCCCCTTCTTTACCATCTGTGCTAATCCTTCCTCAGTCCATGCTTTTGCTCTCCTTACCGCCCTCCCCACTTCCCTTAGACACTCTAGGTACACCTCCCTGTCCTCCTCCCTTTGGGTCTCCTTATATTTCCTGAACCCTGCCCTTTTAGCTCTTACTTTTTCTGCCACCTCTTTCGGGAACCATAGTGGCTTTCTCCTTCTCTTGCTCTTGGATACCAATCTGATGCATTGGTTTGTCACTTCTGCTATGGCTCCTTTTAGGTGCTCCCACAGCTTTTCCACCCCCCCACCTCCTTTTCTCCAGGTCTGTTTTGATACCTCTCCTCATGTCAGTGAAGTCTGCCTTTCTGAAATCTAAAACCTTTGCTCTAGTGTGACTTGACTGAGTCCCTGACCCCATGCTGAACCCCACTACGTGGTGATCGCTGGTTCCCAGATGCCCTTCTACCCGAACATCTGTGATTCTCTCCCCGTTGGTCATCACTAGATCCAGAATCACCCTGTCCCTGGTGGGGTCCAGCACCAGCTGCCTGAGTCCTGCCTCCGGTAGGGAATCTAGGATGCCTCTGCTTCTGGCTGAAGTAGCTGCCTGTATGGTCCAATCAACGTCTGGCATATTGAAATCTCCCATCAGCAGAATTTCATCTTTCATTGCCATCTTGTGTATTTCACCTAATAGTTCCCTGTCCACTTCCTCCCCTGTCCTAGAGGCCTGTATATTACCCCTGTACATATTGCTGCACCATTTCCAGGTTCAAGGGTGACCCACAGTGCCTCTGCCTCCACCGGCTTACCCTGTATCTGTCTTGCCTTTATACTCTCTCTGACATACAGGGCAACCCCCACCCTTTTTGCTCCCTCTGTCCCTCCTGAACAGAGTATTACCCAGTACATTTATTTCCCACCCATCTTTTTCTTATTAGCAAAATAAAAAAAGGAAAAAATGCTTCAGATATAAAAAGTGATAGCTGTCTACTTTTGAAAGTTACTATTAATTCCAAGCAGTGCACTAGCTCTTTCAGGTGCAAAAATCTGAGTTAAACGTTTCTCAGTCCCACCACTGGTCTGCCCTCACTACCAATCAGCAAGATGTTTTTGCACTGGCTATGAGTGCTCAACCCCACTGCTAGTTCTTTCTTCCCTCTATCAAAATATTTTCATTTTGTTGGCAGCACATGCCCAGTCCTACTGCCTCTACTCCCTTCATCCAGATCAATGGCACTGCAGTTTTTTCAGTCTGATGTATTAATTTAACCCCAACCGCCCCCCACCCTGTAGCACCCATGCCACCCTCCTCCCCACCCAATGATTCCCATCTCTGGTCCTTCATCATTGCTCTTCTTTCCCCTCTCTGCTGATTCCTCAATGTCCCTTGATGCGCTACTCTATCTGCAATGGACAAAAATGCCAGAAATGAACAGTCTAAAAATGTTTGAGACTTAGTTTTTTTGCCATTGTTTTAACTTTTAACTTTACTTGGCCTTGTGTGGTTCAATTGACCCCACATTTTCAGGGTGGCCGTATTGCCACCCCACCTCACAAACACATTAGTTTAAGTTTCTCAATGTACTCTAAAATGTGTTAAAAAACATTAGCATTTATTTCTTTACTTTTTTAGTAAAATCTGTTTATTTACAATGGAATCAAAAATATACAAACATTAGCATATTTGCCACAGCAGAGCAAGAGCAAGAGCAGTATAGAGATGGATACAGAAACATTGCCCATACACCCCAGTTTATGTGGTCGACATGCCCTTACTGTACTAATATGGGCTGAGACCTAACAACAAAAACACACACAATTATATAGATAGTGTCTCATTATGTAGTGCTTTTTCCAGGGGGCCCCAGAGTGCTATATAGGTCTGTGCTCTGTTGGTTACAATATACTGTACCCTTTCTATTTTCATACATTCAGTTAAGGCATTGAAACAATGGCCTACTGTAGGTGGGGTCTCTGCCAGTCAGGATTATGCCAATGTTTTTTTACCCACAACCAACTGCTATAGTCACAGCAGATGTTTATAATTCTGATTCAGTGGTTCTCCAGGGCCTAGCCTCATTAGGACTCTATCTGCTGTTTCCTCTTAGGATAGTTGAGAATTTAAGAGAGTATTCAGACTATTTTACCTCAGAATGATCCCACTTTAGGGCATGCCTAGGCTAGGTGGTAAAAAGTCCCCTCAGATTCTTAAGCGTAGCACAGTGCAGAGATTAGACTAAGTAGGATCTATCTTATGGGGTAGGCACAGAGTGACATAAACATGATGGAGAAAATTAAAGTTCATCTGGCTTAGTCTGTTAATCAAAGAGCACTTGGTTATCCCCCTGGCCATTTCTATTCACTGTTTCGGTGACCAGAGGAGGTCTCCCATGTCCTCAACTCACTTTTCCCTCAGGGTCAAGGAGCTAGTAATAGGTCACATTCAAGGGTTATCTCTTAAATGATTTCCTCCACGGGGTCCTTGTGGAGGGTTGTGCAGAGTACTCATCCACTGCTGAATGTGGTGCCTAAACTTGCAGGCAATCAAAGAAGTCCCCTGGTTTTAAAGTGTAAAGTTGTGATAAACACTGGGAGAAGTTCAGTTCCTCCAGGAAGATTAGGAGCTTAAAGGGCACAGAGGCAGTAAGTTTGTAGGGAGAAAAATAAATAAATAAATAAACAGAGGAAAGAATAAGTATTCAAAACAACAGTTAAGGGGCCAGAAATAAGACATGATGGGAGTGGTGCAGTGCAGTGACTGTGGAGCAGCAGTCTTCCGGGAGACGTTCTGGAGGATGCGGTGTTGTCCCATCTGCAGGCACCTCTCTGGACTGAGGGAGGAGGTTTCTCATCTCCAGGCTGAGTTGGTCAGGATTTGGGGGACCTCCTCTCCCAGCCGCGGACTACCAGGGCCACTGCCGTTACCTCAGAGGTTGCCAAGAAAGAGGAGCGGTTGGACAACAGTGGGCTCAGGGAGGGTGAGGGTGGTGGAACAGAGGCACATCACTCCAGTTGTACCTCTCCATAATTCATATGCTGTTCTGGCAAAGTGTGATTCCTCTATGGAGGCACCTGCAGTGGAGACAAAGGAAGATGCTGTGAACTTCTACAAAGGAGACCCACAGGAGGGTGGCATGGGACCACACAGGGGAAGGAAACAACTCCTGGTGGGGGACTCCATTGTTAGGAGGGTAGAACTGGGGGAGGAAGGGGAGAAGGAGGTAAGGTGCCTGCCTGGCACCGTGGCTTGGAGGGACAGGGAGCGAATCCTCAGGATCATTGGAGCAGCTGCACGGGGGAGGGAGCTGGATGTCATTATCCACCTAGGGACAAATGACCTGGCTGAGAAAGGGATCAGAGCAGTGCAGGAGAAGTTTGTGGAGTTGAGGAGGGCCTTAGACAAGTAGCATGCATGGTAACCTTCCGGAGGTGCTGCTTGTCTATGGCATGGGTGAGCCAGAGTGCTCCACACCATGAGATTCAATCAGTGGTTGAAAAACTGGTGCAGAGCTCAGGAGTTTGGCTTCATTGGACTAAGGCCCACCTGGAGTGATGGAGGCCTATTCTGGCAAGATAATCTGCATCTGTCCAGGAGGGGAACTAGGATCCTAGGTGATAGGTTTAAATGCTTCATTGGCAAGCATTTATTTATTTATTTATAGTATAGGAATTGCAACCCCTAGAGTCATAGACTCATTTCCAAAGGCTCCATGTCAAGTACAAGGCATTACAAAGAACAAGAACAACAGGTAATTACAGTTAACAATGAGGAGGAGTCATGAGTTATACAAGTGAGGAAGCAACAGGTAATATGAATGTGAATACATCATACTTGAGGTAATTGCCTCATATAATTGGGTAGCTAAACAAAAACAAACAAATTCTTGTCAGATCCACTCACGGCTGCATAATGAAGTTTGTGAAGAAAATGGGCAGACTAGGATGGCCCCTGTGGTCCTTACCTAGTGTCAAATTGTATGTTTAAGAGGTAATGTAGTCAGTTGCTGTTGAAAATATGGAATGTTAATACACCAAGAGCTATCTTTTCTGTGTCATATTGCCAATTCTGATGGTGAATTCTGTTTAAATTACACCAAAACTAGATGTAATTAAATATATTGTTACAAAACTAGGGCACTTAACATCATCTGCTGAAAGCCAGGAGATTAGCTGGGGATAAAGAATGGTGTGCTAAAGACTCATATTTAGTCCATTGTGTGATCCGTAACATTATACTGCTAGGTGCAAGATCGTAAGAAGCCGTTAATCACACCTGGGCATTTGGAACTATGGCAAATATTAAAAGAAATTAACATGCTCAATTATTCCAGAGAACACTAGCACTGCTATGAAATCCCTTCTCTGCACATACTGCCCCCCTCACTATGTATCTTTTATTCTAGTAAAATCCTGAGTTGATACTGTCAGTTTGTAAGATTTGCTCCAGTTTGTGGTAATCTGTCCAGTATTTTTAAACCTTGTCCCTCATTTTTGTCTCAGAGAGACCAGAGTGTACCTCTCTACACCCCCACCCCACCCCAACTCACATATCAGGTACAAGAATAAAAAAAATACTCAGTGACAAACTACCCAAACTATAATGTCAGAGTAATTGATTTGGGCAGGGAGGGGGGCAAAGACGCATTTTTTTCCTGAAGAGGAACTAGTCTATAGCTTACTTCAAATCCCTTCAAAACCATCAGATAAGAGCACCAGTTTTTGGAAGGGCAGAAGAAAATTGTGAGGAAAAAGTATCCCTGACAATATTGTGCAAGTTATGCCAATTAAAACTATGTTTGCATTTGTGCAAGGAAATCCACCAGGTAATCTCTCCATCTCAGCACGGCTTCAGAGCCAAGCATGGGACAGACACTGCGCTAACTAAGTTCTCGGCAGAAGTCCTGAGCAATAATGACTCAGGGATCAGTACAGGCGCAGTCTTTATTGACCTCTCTAAAGCGTTCGACTTGGTAAACCACAACCTCCTACTACAAAAAATGTGCTCACTGGGCCTTAACACCCATGCACTGGGATGGTTCGGGAGTTACCTCACTGGATGTACCCAGAGGGTCAAGTGGAAGGATAATGTCTCCAAGCTAGCACCACTCAAAGAAGGGGTACCTCAAAGGTCAATACTTGGCCCCCTTCTCTTTACTCTGTTCATAAATGATCTGCACTCACACTGTGGGAGCAGCAGCGTTATCCAGTATGCGGATGATGCTGTCATCTACAGAGCCTCCCCTAACTTAACAGAACTGGAGACAGCCCTCCAAGAGGACATCCTTCAGATGGAAGACTGGCTTACACTGAACAAAATGGTATTAAACACCAAAAAAATGAAGGTGATGCTGTTTGGGCCTAGACCCTGGGATCTGAGAGGTCACTGCTCCTACAACTTCAATCCGGGGGGGGGTGAAAAACTTGAGGTGGTTACCTCCACTAAATACCTTGGACTTACCCTGGACCAAGGCTTCACACTAAAAAATCACGTAGACCAAATCACCAAAGCCATCCATGGGAAACTCGGAATACTCTACAGAATAAAGGACCAGATTATCCCAGAAGCTAGGGTAGCCATCGCCGCTAGCGTACTTCTCCCAAGCTCACCTACGCAGCCACAGTTCTCCAGGGCATGGCCATGATGGAGCTAGGCAGGCTGCAGACCTTGTACAACAAGATAGTCTGCTTCGCCACTGTATCACACCCGAGGATTCACCACTGCGTAGCCCCAATCAAGGCTCAGGGTGGCCATCTTGGAAGCTCTCCTCATCTACCCAACTCTCTGCCTTACATATAAGTTATTGGGTCCCACACCTCCCTCTAGCCTCAACGGTCTCGTTAGGGTTAAAACTAACCCACGGAGTCTAAGAACATCTGGCCAAACTCTCCTTGTGGTTCCCAAGACTAGGACTAAAGCCGGGTCCAGGTCCTTCGGCACACAGCCCCTTCCAACTGGAACAACCTCCTGGAGGTACGGGAGTCAGAGTCCATCACCTGCTTCTGGACCAAGCTCAAGGCACACTTGCTCGACAGGAGCATATGCCTATGTCACAGGACCTGACCATACATCAAAGGAAGGGGAGCACTTTTGTACCAATATATCCCCCTTCCACTATGCCCATAAGGAAGGAACCACTTGTCTTTAGCAACTTCTTGCCTTTACCTTGAGCACTCCCAATCTCAACATGAACTTGGTATGTAAAATGTTTTCTTTATGTCTAACTCTTAAGTCCTTTTGCCTGTATGTTCCTCCATTACCTACCGATGTAACCCAATTAAGTCTTTAATTGTCAAACAACATTACATTTACCCGATTGTACTAATCTGCTTACCTGTATGTAATTGTTACTCCCAGGTCGCCCCTGAAAAAGGGACCTCCGGGGCCCAGTGAGCCTACCCGGTCATCAAAATTCAATAAATAAATAATAAGGTATGCATATTAAAAGTAGATTTGCAGGCGGCCAGTGCCGTGGAAGATGTGATCGCAGCAGGAAGTTACTTTGCCATAGCCCCAGGGACTGAAGCTTTAATTTGTTTGTGAAGAGCGTGCCTGGCCAGGGTATCGGTAGGCTGGAGGTGGAAACAGCTACCACGTGGTGTGTATGTTGTGGGGGAGGGGCGGTATAAAAAAAAGTTTCACTCAATAGTGGCAGCAATGTCATGGGAGGGTTTGCATTGCATGGCAGCAAAAAGGATAGAGGTGAGCTCTGCCGATCCAGAGCCGGCCGCCAAGCCCGAGAAATGCCCCCTCCTCTCCTGCGACAATTGATTACATACATACACACCAAGAGAGGGACCCACCATAGGTGCCGGAAGATTGTAAAAGCTGGGGTTGCGGAGGATCGGAATGGCACTTATGAGAGTACAAAGGGCACTTTTTCTAAACTAGTTTTTGCCATAGAAAAATACAATAAATATACACTTATAATGAAGATGGTAACATTAAGAATGCAGTTATACCATATAGGAATATTTAGTACAGTATATTAAGAGCTGAGCTGTCAACCCATTTGCTTCAATAGCTCCACATGAAGTCTAAACCTTCCATTGCTTAACTTGATACAGTGGTTGCCCAAGTGAAAATAAAAGAACTGCTCATGTTCCAATTCCACAAGAAATAGGGTTCAAAAATGTCCCCATCCATTGACCAGTCACCAGCAAAAGAAGCATAAGTAGAGCTGAGGCTGCCTGACTCATTTCTCATTATAAAATGCTTTATCCTGTAGGTAGGAAATGGGCAGACTAGGTGGGCAGCGGTCCTTATCTGCTGTCAAAGTCTGTGTTTCTATGTTTAGCAAGGCTTGGTTGCTGCTGACCTGCTTCTAAACAGTAAACTAAACAGACTAATAACTACCCCTTGCACCCTTTCTCACTCTTTTCTTTTATTCCACACTCATCCCTCTCCCAGAGTCCTCCCTGCCCCTGATTTGGACCCCTAAATTAACATATTCTCCCACTGCCCCCTTACTGACCCTGTCACATGCCCTCTGGTGACACCACCCTTTCCTGTGAATGGTTATTACCCTCAGGATCTTGTTAATCCTTGACTTGTTAATTTATTGGAATGTTTATTGCATATTGCTCTGGCTCCATATCTGTGTATGCTTTTTATAACCTTGTAACCACTTTTTTGTGTACATGAATACCAATGTCAATTATGCTCTGTATTTCATGTTCAGCACATCACTAACCAATGAAGGATCTAAGTGTTTAATTGTAAAGAACTCTATACACATCTGTGGCTGACTGTATGATAACATGTTATTGCAACCTTACTTAATAAATAAACTAATACATTAATAAACCCTTCCTTGTCTCCGTTTTGATTTTAACACTAACTTGCTTATTTTTTCCAGTTCCTTCTCCTGTTATTTACCCTTCCCCTCTCTTGCTGTCTCCTACTCCTTCCCTGTCACTTGTTATACATCAACATGTAAAACCTTCCCTCAGCTCCCAAGTCCTTCAGTAAAGTCCTCAACATGTGTTCACAGTCAGAGCAGGCTTGTACCATACAAAGAAACAGGTGGCTGATACTATTCCACACTATACCACTTCACAGGCTGGGTCTGAGCGCCAGCACCAAAACTGGAAACACAGAGCTGTTTTACTGACTTTTTAATGATCTATTGAACTGACTTATTATTAAATCATGTTATTCACTAATGGCATGTTAAATATTGCGCCACAAGCTGTTATGTTCCCAGATTATCAATGTTACTCCTTTAAAGAGTACAACTTCCATTGGTGCGTAGATCTTGTTCACATGTGCTTGGCTCCAGTGTACAAATAAGGGTGAACTTACATGAGTAATAAATAAAAAGCAAGCCTGCTACTTCTGATACATTCATTGTAACTTATGTCGTATACTGAACAGAAGGATTTACTAATACATTGAATAGATGAATAAAAACTCAGTAAAGGAAAAGAGCTCAGCCTCAGCTCTGTGTGTTTCCAATGCTGGTACCACTGTTAGTGGGTATTAATCATGACAGCAACTGCAGGACAGGGCACAATTATGTATTTGTCTAATTTATTATTATTATTCTTCTTTATGTTCCTTGGTTTCCCACAAGACTGCTGCTTACTGGTAGACCATGTCACAGTCACTCTTAAGTGATTTTTAACATACAGTACATACTAGTAACTCCAATCAAAAGTCAATAGAAACATAGACTTTGACGGCAGATAAGGACCGCTTGACCTACCTCGTCTGCCCATTTTCCTACCTAATGGATAAGCTGAAGATCCCACTCAACCAACAGCCTATTTCTTCCTACCCCCCCCACTAGAATTGCCTTATGTCAGTCCCATGCATTCTTGATCTCTCCCACAGTTTTAGACCCCACAACCTCCTCAGGAAGGCAGTTCCATGCATCTACCACCCTCTCTGTGTCTTTTTTTTTTTTTTTTTACCTGTATTATCATGATCAAGTTTTATTGTTGTATTATTCAGGTCATTGTAATTGTTACAGAAAAAAATATGTAAAAATGATTAATTCTTCAACCTTATATCTGAATACAGTGCAAAATATTAATAGATATTAGAAGTTTTAAGTTGGCAATCGCAACAGTTAAATACACACTGCCCTTAAGCACTTTTGCCACTTCAGACTTATAGTCCAGCAGTGGGAAATACTATGCAATGCATAGCCAATTCCCAGGAATGTCTAAGGTATACTCTATCCCCAGGTTCATTTCTATCCCTCCCTAATTGTGTTTTGTGCTCTTATTTAATAATTGATCTCATGTGGTGACTCTGAAGACTGTCACAATAAAATGGTTAAACTACTGTCAATTTTCCTTACCACCCTATAATTATAGTTTTCTAGGCTTTTATAATATTTTTTTACTCTCAGTAAATTCAGAAACTCAATAAATTCACAACTCTAGTAAAAAATACACAGCTCCCCATGAGGCTCATTTTGAAGACTTTTATAACTTTTTTTTACTCTCAGTAAACCCCCAACAGGAAATTTACAACTCTAGTATACACACTCCCCTGTGATCATAGTTTTCTAGGCTTTTATAAAACTTTTTTACTCTCAGTAAATTCACAACCCTAGTAAAAAATACACAGCTTCATTTGGAATACATTATCTTCAGTAGAACAATTTAAAATAAATGTTAAATTAGTTACTGGCAGCTCCATACCCTAAATTAAGGACCAATATCTTCTAAGCCAAGAAGAGTTTTAATATACAGTAGTTTTTAACCTGTAAATTAACAGCAGTACAGCCAGCAGGACAGGTCCAGAATAAATGCAGCCTATTGGATTGTTCGTGTTCTTCTTCCTTGCAGAGTCCCAGTTCTTTTTTGTCCATCAGTGACCTGACAGACTGATACCATGATAAGGAGGCAGGAGGAGAACCGCACCCAACTGACCTACATAGTCACAAACACATCAACTGGACTGACATGGAGTGGAACAGTGACACTGCAGTGGACTTTTCCGATTCTGAATGAGGCTGACTGGGCAATATGGGGGGGGGCACAAGGCAAGTTGCAAACTGGCCGGCGGCAAGCAAGTGTTGGGGCAACTTGGCAAACAAGCAGCCAGGCGCTGGTGGGTGGGTGGCTACAGAACAGAGAACTGCCCAGTCCAACTACACCAGTACCGAGAGAACTTTTAATTAACAGACTTGACTTAGGATGGCACTTTGGAACTGGTGCTTTGGAACTGGACCATCGCTGCTGGGAAGTTATTTTATCAAGCTGCTGCTAAAGAAGTTCAGAGCTCTTCAACTTAAAAATTAAAATTAACTTAAAAAAAATAAAAGCAAATAAATAAAGAGTTTTAGTGGAGTCAGAGCACTCAGCAGCGTGGGCGCACTGCAAGCAACAGCAACTCCAGCAATTCTCTGGGTCCAGACGCTCCGGTTCAGCAGTCTCCAAGGTAAGTAAATCTGAAATTGGCAACCAGCCCAACACTCACTCTCTCAACCCCACACAACAACAAGGCAACACCAGGTTGTTACAAGAGTCAGGAGGAAATGGGATCAGATGTGTTTGGTGGCTACCTTTCTTTATACCCATTACCCTAGGCTCCTTGGCTTGCACTAGTCTGGCTTTGTTCTCAGGGGCCGGGTGAGCTCAGAACTTCCCCTGGAGTCGGCGGGACTTTCAAATAAAAATAGAAAATAATCCAATTGCCAGCGCAGTGGAGGCATAACAGATCTAAGTGAAGTGTTGTTATCTTGGCTGATTATCTGCCTTATGGCTGGCTAGCATGGCTGCGGGTGGGGGGTGCTTGAGTCTCCTGACTCCCAAAACAAAGAGAACATGAGAGGTGTGAACATCTGCTGGGCTGCTTTAAATCTGAAGTGTTAGGGAGAGTTCTGGAGTTGTAAAGTAGGGTTGTTATAATAACTGTACTTTACAACTCTGCAAGAAGGCATTTAGCGGCTCTGTTTCTTTTGTTTGTGACGGGGCATGGTGGTGGCAGATTCAATGCACTGCAAGCTGTCCCACAATGAGACCCACTGACTGACTGTCTACTGGCAGAGTGGAAGTGGAGAACCGGCTTCTTTTGTATAAAAATGTCCCCACGTCAACGAGACATGGATATTAGTCCCCCTTACACCTAAACATGGAGTGCAAATATCAAAGTGAGCACTGAAGTGGCTGGAGCCACTGCCAAGAAGAAGCAGAAGGGGACTTTTGCAAAGTGCAGCAACAAGGGGGGTATTGTTCCACGGGGGCAGACCTGCTCTTCTCTTGACTCCTTTACAGAGTGGAGTGCTTTTTTTTCTGTACGACAGTCTTGCTGTGATTTTGCACTGCTGGGAGGAGGAGAAGGAGAAGGGGGATCACTGCTGGATGCTTATCTCACCGCCTTCTCTCAAAGCCATGGACAAGGCTGATCATTGTTTGTGGGTCACATTGAAGCTGTCTGGAGGTCAGCCTTGGCATGACACATCAGAAGGTGCATGAGGTGCCACCCGAGGTAGAGAACGAGGGGCTGCTGGTGCCTGACTGACAGAGAGCCGGGTCTGGCAGCACTTGGCGACTACTGGACATGACTCTGAGAAGTTGCACTTTTTTCCCCTGTGGGAATTAGAAAGTCATATCTGAGTTTATAGCACAGAGGAGATATGTCTCCTTGCTATGTTTCCTCTCGGTTGCTTAAGCGGAACTCTTGAAATGCAAAGAGAACACCTACAGGGGATTTTTTCTACTAAAAATCCAATCCACGGATATAAGACTGAGTCAATTTCTTATGAAGCAGATCTAAGCAGTCCTTTTTAAAAAAAAAAGAGGATAAAAACATCTGTAAAGGAAGTTAAATTGCCAGTATAGGTCGCTGGACAAAACGGCTTGATGTTACATTTGGGATACTGCTGAAATAAGAAGTCAAAGAAGTTTAGGTTCTTTCAGCACCCGGTGCTTGAAGTGAAAGCTCAGCCTTAATTGATCCAACATTGGACGTTTTTTTTTATGGGGGAGAGGAGGACCTAATCCTGGAATTTAAAACGAGTGAAGGGCATTTATTTAGATTAGGGGACATACAATGCCCCTGGTCCCTCTTTCTGTGGATTACGGTAGTGTGACTCCTCACCGACCTCACGAGCACTGACTCAGCGGTTACACCCCCTGCTATACTAAACATAGAAATATTGCATTTCCGAAATAACACATTGTTAAAATAATCACTCTCATCCCCAGATGGCCCCTTAAAGTAAATAAAAGCCAAAATTGCAGTTTAATGTGGTCTAACATTTTTTTTGCTCAGGTAATACCTAGTTTAAGAGGACTTTGAGTGAGTCCTGGTGCAGCGGCTCTCTGTTCATGCATCATCCATGGACCGGATAGCAGGAGGAGTTGTATGTGAGCCTAGGCTGTTTAAATTGTTTGTGTCGGTAGTACTGCTGTCGTGTGGGTCTCCTGTTTCCCAGGGGGTGGGCTGCTTGCTTGCTGCTGTAGTGGGGACTGTACTAATCATTTCCACCGTCTGTTTCTGTCCGTTACAGTGTCGCTCTGTCACAGGTGGCTGTTACTAGGGACCGCAGGCAGGGCTTCACAACGGGACGTGGGGTAGGGGAATACTACAATACTGTCTCACGAAGCTGCTCTTTTGTGAATCGGTAACTCCAGTCACTTGATAGAAGAAAGTGTGTTTGTTGTTAGGGCACTGGAGAAGAGCAAGCCCTGCCACAGCCATGGGTTTCGTGAGCCTAGGCTGTTTAAATTGGGGTTTGTGTCAGTAGTACTGCTGTCGATGGGGTCTCCTGTTTCCCAGGGGGTGGGCTGCTTGCTTGCTGCTGTAGTGGGGACTGTACCAATCATTTCCACTGGCTGTTTCTGTCCATTACGGTGTCATTCTGTCACAGGTGACTGTTACTAGGGACCGCAGGCAGGGCTTCACAATGGGATGTAGGGTATGGGGATACTACACTACTGTCTCATGAAGCTGCCCTTTTGTGAATCGGTAACTCCGGTCACTTGAAAGAAGAAAGAGTGTTTGTTGTTAGGGCACTGGAGGAAGAGCAAGCCCTGCTGCAGCCATGGGTTTCCTTTACTGTTTCCTTGCTGTTAGGGAGGGACAGAAATGGCAGGATGCAGAAAAACACCCATAAATAAAAGAACGCCCACTGTGATATAGTGCAGTGCTGCAGTCCATAGGGACAACATGGGTGGATTGCTTCTTGGGGAGGGTCAGGTGGAGGAAAAACTGTTCCACGGATGGAAAACATGATGTCAGCCCTTTTCTACATGCAAAACGTCTGCAGGACTCCGCCCATGTAGCCCGAAAAACAAGATAAAGGCAGCATTACATGCACACAGAATCTACAGATGTGCAATGTACATACTTAGTGGGATTGCCTATACATGTGGTAGTTAACTGATGCAGCACTACAGGTTACAGTTGGATTGCAGGGTACTGCCTCGAATAATGTTTTGCAAGGTGCATCCTCCCAGGAGGCATTTGTCATGATCCTAAAAAAGTAATGTACTGTGAGTTAGTTCGGATAGGTCTAGGGTACAGGGCCCCAGAGGCAGATGAAATGTGTGCAGCCTCATTCAAGACATTGTCAGTGCCAGGTGTGGCATATAGTGATAGGGAAGTGCCTTGGGTAAGGCTAGCAGTCGCACTGGCATCTATGCCCTGATAGAATATGGGCTTTAAAGGCCACCTTAAAAGGACCTAACTTAGGGGTTGCAGCGATGGCAAGGGGCAGGGCATTGTACCCAGATGGGGCTCTGAAAGGGAAGAATCTTTGGGCTAATGAGGTCCTGACCCTTGGTACCTTCCAGATAGTTTTGGAGGCAGTGACAGTGGCCAAAGGGAGGGTGGCCAACTGAAGGGAGGCTGTAACACCTGTTGGGGTTAAGCCCAGGTGGATTATTTTGGTGAAGAGACAGATTTGATACTGCAGCCTTTCATCTAGTGTGAGAACATTGGTGAGTGCGTAGAGAGTGCAGGTGTGTACATGTTTGTCTGCACCACATAGGAGTTGGCATGCCTTATTGATAGCTAGTTGGATTTGGAAGAGTGCTGTTGGGTCTGAGGCAGCATAGATAGTGAGTCCTTAGTCCACCAGTGACAGAACTGAGGATGTCACGGCCAGGTGGAAACGCTTCAGGTGGTAAGGCAATCTTTGTGCCTGTTTGGGAGACCGTGCAATGTATTGGTGGCAGAGGATAGCATTTTAATGTGGTCATGGAATGAGAGGGTGGTGTCGAAGGTGACCCCTAGGTACTTATAGGTTTGGACCTACTCCAGCAGAAAGAGTGAACTGGAGAGGATATTCAGGAGATTATCCTTTGCCCTGTTTTGGCGGAGGGCAAAGAGCATAGTTTTGGTCTTTTTAATGTTGACAACTAGTCTGTGTTCAGCAAACCAGTTTTCTATTTGTTTGTAGGAGTCTTGGAGTGAGAGCTGAAGTGTGGAAGGATCTGGATAGGAGGCGTAAAGAACTGCATCGTCCTCATACAGGAGAATGTCCCCAGAGCAAGATTTAGACAAGGCATTGAGATATATGCTGAAAAGCAGGGGACCCAGTATGGATCCCTGGGAGACACCAGAGCACACAGGCAGTGTGGAAGATAGGGTATTGTTAATTTTAACACACTGGGTTCTGGCAGACAGGTAGCTTGAGAACCAGGAGAGGGGGCCCTGGGAAACCCCAATGTGTTGTGGGCTGTTAAGTAGAAGGGGGTGGGAAACAGTGTCGAACACCTTAGAGAGGTCTATGAACACGGCCCCTGCTAGGTGTCCTTTGTCTAGCGTAGAGTGAAGTGAATTAGAAAATTCCATAAGGGCGGTAGTAGCGCTATGACCAACTCTGAAACCATGTTGCTCTCTGCACAGTAGACTGTGTGTGAGAAGGTATTCAGTGAGCTGGTTAGCCGTGATTTTTGATTTAAACTAGCCGGCGGGGGGCACTGGAAAGGAGCAGGGAAATCCTAGCCCCCCCAAAATAAATCAGGGTAGAAAGTGAGGTAAACACCGAGACAGAGATGTCGATAGGGAGAAGGGCTGTGGTAAATGGAGAGAAATGACAAAGGCAATAAAGACAGGATGAGGTAATAATGGTGAGCCATTAAGAAATGGAGGGTAATGAGTACCAATGCCCGTAGGTCTGGGCAACAAGTTCCTGAACTGGTGACCTTGATGGAAAAGGATGCCTGGATATCATAGTATCACAGAAACATGGTACACAGAGAACCATGACTGTGATGATAACATACTAGGGTACACAACCTACAGGAGAGACAGGGAAGGGAAAATAGGGGGAGGAGTAGCTCTCTATGTAAGGGAAGGGATAAAAGCAACCGAACAAAAGAGTAAACATGGCAGAGAGGAGGCACTGTGGGTCACCTTAGAGACTGGAAATGGCACCACAATCCGCATGGGGTTGTATACAGACCCCCATCTCAGGGGGAGGGAATGGACAATGATATGATAGAAGGCATCCTTAGGATGGCAGAGAAAGGGGAGATACTGTTGATGGGGGACCTGAATATGCCAGATGTTAACTGGAGCACCTGTGCTGCAGCCACATCCAACAGCAGGGCCATTCTTGATGCCCTACAGGGGGCATGCCTCAGACAGCTAGTTTTGGAACCTACTCATGAGGGAGCAATCTTAGACCTCGTACTCTCAAATAAGGATAGTGAGAGGATCTCAGATCTAGAAGTGGGTAGCCATCTGGGAACAAGCGACCACCAAACAGTGTGGTTCACAATAAACTCAGCTACAGAATCAAGCCATACAAAAGTGAAGGTACTGGACTTCAGGAGGTCTGATTTTGGCAAGATGGGAGAGTGCCTTAGAAAAGCACTAGCAAACAGGCTAGAAGGAGGGGTGGAGCAACAATGAGGAAATATCAAAACAGAGGCAACAAGCCTTTGTGTGAAGCAAATAAACAAACCAAACCAAAGAAAAAGCCACTATGGTTCTCAAAGAGGCGGCGGGAAAGGTTAGGGAGAAAAAGATAGCATTTAGGAAGTATAAGGAAACACAGAAGGAGCAGGACAGAGAACTGTATCAGTTAAGGCAGAAGGAAGCAAGGAGGGAAGTCAGAATAACAAAGGCCCAAACTGAGGAAAAGATAGCCAACTCAGTTAAGTTGGGGGATAAAACCTTTTATAGGTACATCAGGGAGTGTAGAAAGACAAAGGGAGTGATAGTGAGGCTGAATAGAATGGACGGTGGGTGGGCAGAGAGCGACAGTGAAAAAGCAGGGATATTGAACGAATACTTCTGCTCAGAATTCACAAAAGAGGAGGAGGGGGAGGTACCTAATCCAATTAACAGAAGCACTCTGGATAGGGGGGGTCAATCCCAGTTCTTTCACAGAAGAAAGGGTTCAGAAAGAACTCCTAAAACTGAAGGTCGACAAAGCAATGGGGCCTGACAGGATTCACCCCAGAATTCTAAATGAATTATGGGGAGAACTAGTGACACCACTGACTACCCTTTTTAACAAATCATGGGAGGATGGTGTGGTACCTGAGAACCGGAGGAAGGCAGATGTGATTCCCCTTCACAAAAGTGGGAGTAAGACAGAGGCAGAAAACTACAGACCTGTCAGTCTGACCTCTGTGGTAGGGAAAGTGATGGAATCGCTTCTGAAGGAAAGAGCTGTTGAGTACCTAGAGGCCAGTGGGGCACAGGACCCAAGGCAGCATGGATTCACAGCAGGAAGGTCATGTCAGATGATTCTAATTGATTTCTTTGACTGGGTGACCAAAGTAGTAGACCAGGGAGGGGCTGTGGACATGGCCTACCTAGACTTTAGCAAGGCATTTGACACAGTCCCACACAAAAGATTAATAAACAAATGAACCAGCCTGGGAGTGGGTCCCAGGGTGGTAGCCTGGGTAAAACATTGGCTGGACAACAGGACACAGAAGGTAATTGTAAACGGAGTCCACTCTGAAGAAAGGGGGGTTACTAGTGGGGTACCGCAGGGTTCAGTACTGGGTCCAGTCCTTTTTAATGTCTTTATAAGTGACATTGCAGAGGGACTGGAAGTATGCCTCTTTGCAGATGATACAAAGATCTGCAACAGGGTTGATACACAAGGAGGTGTGGAAAGGATGAGAAGGGACTTGGCAAGATTGGAGGAATGGTCAGAAGCATGGCAGCTTGGATTCAATGCAAAGAAGTGCAAAATAATGCTCCTGGGAAACAAAAACCCAGGGGAAGATTACACAATGGGGGGCATGGAGGTAGTACCAACAACAAAAATGGAAAGGGACCTGGGGCAATCATATCAGATGACCTCAAGGTTGGCAAGCAATGTGAGAAGGCAGTAGGGAGGGCTGGGGAATACTGGGATTTATAGGGAGAGGCAGCAGCCAGCAGAAAACAGGAAGTTGTCATACATCTGTACAGACAGATCGGATGTGCTTCTAACCAGATGAGATGATATGAGATGATGCTTGTGTAACTTGATTTGCTTTGTGGCTTTCACCTCTCTATCCATAGGATATACCACCCTGTGAAAGTCGTAAAGGAACCCTAGAGAGGGTTCCATCCTACAGGTGCCACGGGAATGAATGCGTCAGCTAAAGGTTGGTTAGGAAGAAGCCCACGGGTAAGAGAGACAAGCTGCTGGAGGAGGAGGGGGGATGGTGGGCAAATAAAAATGAATCCTGGTGAGGCCCAGGATGTGTGACCTTTTAAGCCCGATGGGGGAATGATGTTGTTTCTCCGCCCATCATACCTCGGGCTTAAAGCCCTCCCATTCAATGTGCGTACGCAACCAGATGATATGATATGAGATGATGCTTGTGTAACTTGATTTGCTGCGTCTTTCTGCCTCTCTATGTGGGATATACCACCCTGTGGGGTATGACACAAGGAACCCTAGAGGAGGATTCCTTCCTACAGATGCCATGGGAATGAATCGTCGGATAAAGGTAGGTTAGGAAGAGCTCAAAGAATACTAAAGATGTTGAGCGTCAAAGAGGCAAGGATGATGAATGAATTCTGAGAAGATAAGGACTGACTTCCTAAGGAGAGAGGGGAAAGCAGGGGCCACCATCCGCCTCCATCCAACAGTGGAACCTAACTAACTAACCGAAGAAAGCACTAATTCTAATTAATATTATGACCATTGGCATGGAGGAGAGGAAAAACCCCATTTGAGGTGGAAACCTCTGGGGATCCAAGGTCTAGGTCACCTTCCCTCCAAGCTGACGACGTTTGATGTGAGGACGTATGTCGGTAAAGAGAATGATTCATTAATGAGGGATATAAGTAGGGAGGATGACGACGGGATAAGGAAAAACTCCAAGGAAGCACAGATTAAAGAAGGAACATGAGGTAGCAGGGACCCACGAAGGGTATGTTCGTGTAGTCGATAGGAAGGAGTAGATCCATGTAGAAGTCAGAGGAGCAAGGGGTATCCAGATGTGCTCACGAGGAGATTCCAGATGTGTTCATGAGCAGACCAAGGATAATGCAGACTAGCTTGATTGAGTAATGCGAGTGAGCAGACACTAAGGTTGATGATTATGCGATGTGAACAATTAGATCTTGAATGATTAGACCCTGAGGTTGTAGTCGATGAGGTAGCATAGGATTCAATGATAGGAATGCTCGAATAAGCAATGTAAATAGATAAATCTTGAGGTAAGGCTGGGTGAATGTTGACTGGAGTTATGAACCCAATACATGTGGCAGGAGGGAGTGGATTGATAAGGTGGCATAGGAGTCATGTTAGGTCGCCCAAAAGAAATATCGATTGTAGGCCCTGAGTGGAGTAAAACCTGGAAGGCTAGTACGGAACTGGAAGAGGAGGAGACATAAATGAACTTGAAAAGGAACAGGTACGAAGGTAGTATGAACTTGAAAATGAACTTGAACGAAGGTGGAGAACAGCTAGCCAGCCCTTAGCAAAGGGCAATGGATGGGAAGGCATGTCCTTGAGTGGAGATCGAGTCGATTTGAGCGAGTAAGTTGAGTCAAGCGATGGGTATCCAGATGCGCCCATGAGAAGACTGATGATGATGAATGCTGATGATAATGAGTGCCACAGGAGTGCAGCAGGTCAAAGAGATAGTATAAGACCCGATGAGAGGTATGCTCGATGGATCAATGGGAGGAAGTAGACTCTGAGGCCAATAAGGCATGCTTGGAACCAGATGGTATGCTCGGGTCCAGTGATCGACGGGAGCAATGGACGATGCACAATGATGAGATATGAACTGGATGAGGAATGGTGATGGAGTGAAGCCTTGAGTGGAGTGAATCCTTGATGGCTGGTACAAGTAAGGTGGTTAGAGAGAGGAAGTATGATGATGAATGAAAGCCTTGAAGGCTAGGTGATGGTAGGATAGGGAAAAACCCCAAAAGAAATGCACAGGTCGAGCAGATGTATCAGGAAAGAAAGAGAGGAATGGACGAGACACAACGAAGGATTGAAGCCTGGGAGGCTGGCACTGGAAAAGTGAGGGAAAAGAAAAGGAAGCCAGGATGACGGGGCATAGGATCCAGTGATAAGCACGAACAAACGGGAACAAGACAGATTCCATGGAATCTCCCGGCACATGATCCATGTTAGGTGGCATACTGACTGAGCGATTGAATTAGATGAGCAGGTCGAAGTGAGGTATCGTGGATCTGAGAGGGCTATGGAGTCGTGGAAGAATCTCTGATGGAGGGATCGATGACATATGACATGGAGTAAGTAGGCTCCAGGAAAGGAGGTAGACTCCGAAGGGGAAGGAGAATATGAATAGGAAGGTGATGGCAGGATAGGGCCAGATACAGGATAGGGGAAACCCCAAAAGAAAGTACTGGACAAGGAAGGAGGGTAAGATCAATGAAGAAGGAAGTACTCTGCCCTTTCAATAGACTGTGTAACAGCACAATCATGACATGCACTGGATTTAGGGAACAAGAAAAGGGGTCCTATGTGATCAGATTCCCCAGCAAATGAAGGGCAGAAGGAATGAAGTGTGCCCATGATTGTGCTTCCAGTGGGCAGCAGGTCATTAAGAAGCAGCTACATTAAGTCAGAGCCAGAAAAAACAGCCGCAAGGCAGCGCTCCCACCAAAGGAAGCTGGCTGGCGGCTGCACTCAGTGAAAGTCAGCCCAGGCAGAGACAACATGGGTGGGGGTATGAGAGCATGGGCATAGACTAGGAGCCAGGAGCGGTTGGCCCAAAAGAGAACAAGCTGAAGGCAAGCGGCTGGGTGGGCAAAGAGGGGTAGCAGAGTCGGATGACAGAGCAAAAAGCAGCAGCATGGCAGAGACGGCAGAAATGATCAATGCAGATTGATGATGATGAGCGCTGTATAAGAGCAAGAAAAGGCACCAAAGAAAAAGAGACCCAACTGGAATGGTTTGAGCAGGAATGCGACCTGGAGGCACTCAATGCAGTGGTCGGCAGAACCAGCGAACAGAGCGGGGAACAAGCGGAGACACACACCAGAGTACCAGAGCTGAGTCAGTAGGCAACATGACACCGACGCCAGCAACCGACAAGGAACGGACATGGCGGTAGGCACCAATATGTCGCGGGGAGCAGGGCTGGGAGAGCAGGCCACCAGAAACAGCAAGGCGAGAAGCCAAATGGGACAGGGTTGGGAAAAGCTAGGAAGGCAGGAGAGATGGGAGGATGAGCTGCAAACTGCAAACTGCCACAAACGAGGAAGAGATGGAGCAGCTGGCAGCGACCACAGGAACATGTAAAGAAAACAAACAGAATGAGGGGTGAGGAAGGGCAGAGCCTCCGGCTGTAACAATGAAAAATGAATCCTGGCGAGGCCTAGGATGTGTGACCTTTTAAGCCCGATGGGGGAGTGACATTGTTGCTCCACCCATCGAACCTCGTGCTTAAAGCCCTCCCATTGGTGAGACCCCATCTGGAGTACTGCATCCAGTTCTGGAGACCCCATCTCCACAAGGACATAGACAGAATGGAGGCAGTCCAGAGGAGGGCAACTAAAATGGTGCAGGGTCTGCAAGAGAAGCCATACGAGGAGAGACGAAAGGAGCTTAATATGTATACCCTTGAGAAAAGGAAGGAGAGAGGGGACATGCTAGAAACCTTTAAGTACCTCAGTGGAATCAACAGAGTCCGAGAGGGTAGCATCTTTCAGAGAAAGAGATGTACAAGAACAAGGGCACACAATTTGAAGATAGAGGGGGATGGGTCAGGGACAATGTGAGAAGTATTTTTTCACAGAGAGGTGGTGGACATGGAACCACCTTCCTGAGGAGGTTGTGGGGTCTAAAATGTGGAAGAAGTCAAGAATGCATGGGACAGACATAAGGCAATTCTTGTTGGCGGGTAGGAAGAAATAGGCTGTTGGTTAACTACGATCTATAGCTTAGCCTGTAGGTAGGGAAATGGGCAGAATAGGTAGGCCAAGCGGTCCTTATCTACCGTCAAAGTCTATGTTTCTATGTTTCTCCATCATATAGAGCACCTATGGAGTTTAGTCTCTTACCCTCTTACTGAGAAAGTACCTCTTTAGTGGCCTCAGAGGGTTCTGAGTGACATATTGTCCTTGCACTAACCTAGCTGCTGGTGATGGAAAATTTCCATGTTATGTCTGTTAACATACTGTGAGCCAAGCTCTAGCCGATAACCTCAGAAAAGGATTAGTGACCCTTTAAACTGTGCCCACATTTAGAGCCTGGGATATGAGAATTGGGTTGTATTCATCCTGGCAGCAGATCTTCTTCCATGGCCACCCATGCAGGGACTTCTCACTCCTGGGACTGGGCATCTTTTAGGAAAGACAGCTGTGTTGCTAAGTAGTAAAGAATAAAATTGGCAAACCAAATCCCTTCACACTTCAGATGTTGTAGCGATTTGGTTCACACTCACGCCCAGCACTGCCATAGAAACAATGTGAGGCATCATTTAACTGCAGTGAAAAATCTCTGTGGTACATGGACTAGGAGGATGTGGAACATACTTTATAAAGGCATTGAGGCAGCAAGCACATTTTTACTGTGCTCACCCTGCCAATCAGCATGACAGGCAGGGTTTCCACTGCTCACAGCATTTTTTCATACACTTGAGTATGGGTTTTTTAATTCAGCCCCCAGGTGGTGAACTTCTTCCAGAACTGATCACCCGAGTTTTTTAGTAAGGTTGCAGGGTTAAGGGACACCCCCCTCCCAACACACAGACTAACAGGGGACTGGCTTTTCCTCCCTTCAGTAGCCACTCACAATGGCCCGGTTTATCTTGTGACAAGGCAACAGGGAAAAGATGTGCACGTTGTAGTGCTTGAACTGGGTACAAGCACTGGGTTTAACCAAAACATGCTTAAAGACAAGTCAGCAGGCTGGAAGTGCTGCCCTCAACAAGGACATAAGTTACTAACCATGCACAACTCACAGAGATGAGACTTGTCCACGGTTTCATGCAAATTACAAGTTTTGTTTGATGCTGACAGGTACAGTAATGACAAGGGAAAACCTCAGTCTCAAAGCAGTGGACCACTAGTCCGTAGTGGCTCACTGCTTTGGGACTGAGGTTTTCACTTGCCATGATTAATGAGTTATGTTCTCATTGAGTGCAGCACTTCCAGCCTATTGCTCAGTTTATTTTGTGCCCTGATAGGAGCCCATTGTTTTTAAAGGTCTCTATCAGGGTTGTGACAGCTACATTGGAGTTGGACAGAAAGAGAAGAATATTGCATGCGAGGAAACAATATTTTGTGATGTGTGAATCACACTTGGAGGCCAAGTATTTATTCATGTTGGCAAATGCAACTGCCAAAGGCTGTATGGTAAACATGTACAGGAGGGGGGCAGTGGGCAGCCCTGCTATATACCCTGCATTAACTGAAATGAGGTAGAGAGATAGCCATTAGTGAGAACCTACACTTATTGGGAGGTAAGGAAAGCCTTCACCTAGGAGCAGAGTTGCTGACTTTGACCATATTTCTTCAGTGTGGCAAACATGAAGGGCTGCTTGCCCCAGTCAAAGGCCCTTTTTGCATATAATGGCACAGTACCAGGCCAAGTAGCTCTCCCCAGCCTACCTCCACATCACATTGAGGAGTATCTAAAGTTGCTTTTTCATGCCTTCCTTCCACCCGGTCAGGATGCATTGATTGGGACAGGACCCCTCCTTCCGGTTTAGGAAGTATTGTTATAGTGGCCAGGTAGTGTATTGGGGTAGAAAGCCAGTTTGCAGGACTTCAATTATCATTGCTTCTAAGGGGTCCTCCAGAGCCTCCCAGAAACTCTTGTAGAACTATGCTGGGAGGCCATCTGGTCCTGGGGTTTTCCCAGCAATGAGGATTCAGACAGCTTGGTTGATTTCAGCTGATGAGAGATCCACTCAAACTCACATGACTCTGCCTTACTTACCTGAGGGAGAGAGAACTTATGAATGAAAGTGGTAGGGTTTGGGGTCTTGGGAGTGATCACTGATGTGTAGAGTGGCATAGAATTCTCTGAAAGCCTCACTAATGTCTGACTGTGTTGTGGTAAGTCAATCTTCCCTGACCTTTATATGTGAAATTGTCTTGTCTGCCTCTTTTCTTTAGATGCCAGGCAAGCCACTTGCTGCCTTTGTCCCCTTGAAATAAGCGTTTGCCTGACACAGTAGGAAGTTTCTCTTCAATCTGTCTTTCTGGCACCGACTAGCTGATTTAGCCTACCCTTCTCTACCTATAATGTATGTAGGGTCTCTGGGGAGGCTATCTGCATGTGATCTTTCTCTAGTACCTGGACCTTTTCCATTAATGCCCTCTTCTCTTGGACCTCTTCTTTATTTTTATTTGAAGCAAAGGAGATGGAGACCCCCTCCGACAAAAGCATTGAAGGCCTCTCAGCACACTATGTCTGTGTGTCTTCCCTCCTGTTATTGCTAAGGAAGTCAACTATGGCCTCTTTAATTTTGACCAGCTAGTTGGGGTCTGCCAAAAGATAGGGATCTGGTTGCCACAGTCTGAGGGGATTCCACTTGTCCCAGGGTGACAAGTAGTGAAGCGTGGTCTGAGTGTAAGATCAGACCATAGGTAGCTTGCAGCACCTGTGAGAGGAGACCTGTTGAAACCAGCACCATATCTCTACATGTGTATACTGCATGGGCATGTGAGTAAAATGAGTACTCTGGCTTCTGAGTGTAAACGTCACCAGACTTCATGCAGGGCCCTTTCTGATGGCATCAGGCACACTCTTTTCACCCTTTTCACTGGGACCTGACAGAGGTGAGTCGACATGCCCCAAATATGGCCCCTGGTAGTGTTAAAGCCTCCTCCAATGATCAAGGGAGAGGAGAACTCAGACAGGGCAATAGAAAGACGGTGCTAAAATTTTTGTGTTATGTAATTTGAGCCATACATGGTGCCACCATATGGTCTTCTCCCCACCTTCATTACAAAGATCAAACATCTCCCCTCATGGTCCGCCAATTGTGATACAATTATGGCCTCGAAGCCTCAGTTGAGGCCAAATAGCAACTCCTCTAGCTTTCATTAAGAAGCAAGCTGCCCTTGATTTCCACCCAGGCTTTATACATTTTGTCTACTTCTTTTTCCATCATATGGGGTCCCTCCAGCATCACTATGTCCCCTCTCGATTCTTTGATTTGCAGCCCTCCATACCTTTTTTCTTTTAATCATTGTCTTCAATCCATTCATGTTCCAGCTAATAAATTGTATCTCTTCAGCCATGGTAGTCTGAGCAGGTAAAATCTTTACATGCATATCCTACCCAGAGTGTATGGTCCTCTCCCTTCCCTGCCTGCTCCACTGATATTGTAGGTTGCAGCACATTTTTTTACATAATTCAAAGGCCCCATCCTTCAGCTCTGTGGAGGGCTACCAGACTTCTCCCCTCTGCCATACAAAAGAGCACACACACACACACACACCTTCCCTGTCCAGTATGTTTTTCAGTTTAGGTTCTTACTTCCATGTTGCTTGGCCCTGCTCCTCTGCTTCCCATTTCTTTCTCCCTGTTGTGGTCTCCATTCTCTTTTGTTCCTCATTCCTGTGTTTTTGCTGTGCACCCTCTTGCTGCCCTTCTGGGGTCTCCTCCACCCCACTTACTTCCACTCTTTGTGGCTCCACTGCCCCTTTTTCATTATTGTTCCATTGTTCTATGGCTCCGCCACTCTCCCTGTCTCTCTTTCTCTCCATTTGGGTCCCCATTCTGTGCTCCCTTTCTGCAGCTGCACCACACTTCTCTCTCTTGTGGGCTGCTGCCTGGTCCTGTCTGCTGGCTTCCATGGCTCATCCACCCCACTGTCTGGTTTCCTGTTTTCTGTGCTCCCCTGTGGCTCCTCTGATCCTCACTCCCTCTTTCCCTTCTGTTCACCCCCGCCCCCGGTTCACCGTTTATCCTCTTTGGCTCACTGCCGCCCTGCTTCTGCTTCCTGTCTCTGTTCCCTCCTCCTTGCAGGGGCTCATTGTTGTGGCTTCTCTGCTTGGCTGCCCTCTGTTGGCCTTGGTTTTGAAGCTGGCTTGTTTCCAGGAGCTTCTGTCACTCCTTGCAACTGGCTGCCTGTGTTTACTCCTGCGTTGTTCCTCTGTGAGTTTCCAATTTCCCTCTGGCATTGTTACTTTGTCTTCTAGGTGGCTGCCTCTCAGTTCTATTTCAGTATTTGTCACGTTGTTCCTCACCTGCCCTCTCTGCTTGATTCCCTACATTCAGAATAGACTCCAAGTGCCACTTTTGCAGTCTCAGCCTGGGTGTTGTGTGACGTCTTTCCCATCGGACCTTCAATGATATGCTCTGCTGGGTGCCATTCCAGAGCCCATTTTCTGCCTCATCATCTTGTCTGTCTGTACTCAGTCTTAGGGCCCCAGGAAACAGTGAAGTAGTGGCAGTGCAGCAGCTATTCAAAGCACAGTCATGCAGCCATGTGCCTAGCTTAGTCTGTACTTGCAACCAGGTCCCTCTTTGAGCATTGCTCGGGATGCATGTGGTCATATATTCTTGACAATTACCTCCACACTGACAAGCTCTACACCCTATGTTCTCTTGCTTGTGCAGTATTATTTCTTTTGCAGCCATGTCCTCCACTAACGATGTTCATTCTGGTTACTTGGGCCCAGAGTCAAATCCTCCTCAGCCCCACTAAGGGAATGCAGTGACTAAATCATCACTTCAGCAATAACTGTGTGTGCATTCCTGGGCCTTCTAATGCCCTAGCTGATTGTCATTCTTGCTTTCATTTTCAGCAGTTCAAAGTTGCTTGCCCACAAACTGACAGAGAGATGACTTCTCTTCCACCTTTCTGAGGGCATCAGATGACCTGGTCTTTTATTTACATCATGCCTCCTTAAAAAGGACAAGAAATGAGCTACAGGTTCTACTTTGCCATATATAATGTATTTTATATATCAAATGTTTTTTCTGCTACAGAAACAGAAAAGTGGTAAAGTTGTTTTTGTTTGTATTTTTGTTTTCGATATACAATTTATCCTCTGGTCTCCCTTAGCTGCCCTCTTCAGACCGACCCCCTTCCCAGCCCCATTGCCCCAGCATCTCTGGGACTTACCTCGGCCTACACCCTCTGCCTCTGGGCTGTGGTAGTACCTGGTCGTTGGGTGTGGAGCCTGCAGATGGTCATCGTCACCTGCAGCTTGCATGTTTTTCCTCTATTTTTCTACCTTTGCCATCCCCGTCGCTGGAGTGCACATGCCAGATATTCATGTGTGGAGGCACATGCATGCCCATGGAAGTCTCCTATCACCCTCCCTTCTCTGGCATCCAACAGACCCACACTACCTTCAGGCCTCCACCTGGGGCAGTCATTTGGCAGGAGCACCAGTCTTCCCTCCCCACAAGAGGAGAGCAACCCTCAGATGGTCGATCCTCTGTCTCCCCAGCCAACTGTTCGCACCATGAACACAGGTTGCTGGCATGGCAGGAAGTAAGGTATGGGTGCCTCAGGCCTCCACACCACTGGGCCGACCATTTTTATTTTATTTTTGGCAGTTTCCTGTTACTGCTTAACTTATGCGAATGAGACATGGAATGTAATGGCATCCTAATTTGTGTATTGGCACTGTTTATAGTTGCAGTGCCAGGCAGATCTCTTGAGTTTATTTTCTCATCTGTCAGCTACTGCAATAACTACTCATTTACAATTGACTTTTTTAATGTTTTGATAAATTCTTTCCAAATATAAAACAGTCGCAGGAGTATTTTCAGCTCAGCCTCACACATACAAGGTGCAGATATTACCAGAGGGCATAACTCACAAGTAAAAACACAAATCTGCTCCACAGAAGGTGGAGACAGTCAGAGCCATAGTTCAGAATGCCAATTCTGGATATGCTTTTCTTGGGATTTGTTGAAGAGACAACAGTGTTGGAACCTTCTAGCAGTATTGTGTACCTCAGTCTGGGAACAGTTTTGTTGCAGGTCCAGGCTGAGTCAGTAGAGTGTTGCTGTGTGATCCTGGGCTTGTCACATGCATGTACAGAAATGGAAAATATGAGAACAGAATAAAAGTAAGCAGAATTTACATGCCTGTATGTGTGAAGGAGAAGGATGTTACATATTTATGGTGTGGTGCTGATTTGGTAGTTGGGTTTGGGCTGCTCAGTTTTGATATAATATATCTTAATGCAGTTTTTCTGTGGCAGGACTGCTGGACGTGAATTTCTCACTGGTGTGCAAGTATGACTAGGATGAAGGAAAGGAGTCTATGAAGTTGCAGTTTAGTGACAATGGAATGTTTGCACTGATGGATATGGGTGCAGGTGTTGGAGACTGTTTTAAATGCAGTCATGGTATGCGAATGACCTGGTGGGTTGCAGCTGATATGCGTTTTCCACCCAGAGTGTGGCGGATGTGAAGAAAATAGCAAGGGAGAATTTGAATTGACAGACAAAAAGCGTATTTATAGGAACATGGGTGGTGAATGCAGCAGTTCTTAGAGAGAAAAAATGCAGTTTAGCATCAGAGTGGACAGTTTATGTGCTGCTGCTGCTTTCAATATGTAGCCCCCCCACCCCCCAATTTGGGGCTTACCTTAAGTATTTTCCAGTGCTCCAGTAATGCCCACTGCCAGGCAGCCATCCTACATAGGTAGTAAATCCATAGTCATTTGTTTGATTTTGTTGACTTGAGTGAGAGTGCCATGATGTGCCTCTGTGCCTGTCCCTATAAGATATTATAAAGTGTGTATATAATGAATGGTCTGGGCTGGGTTCGAGTGCTTCAAAGCTTGCAACTGGCCAGACACCACTTTATTTTGCTCCACTTTGCTGTCGATAGTACAGCAGAGGGAGTTTTAATCAGCCCTGGAATTATTTACTTCTAACTTGCTGTTATATCTGAGTGGGGAGTTTGTTCTAACCTGCCTTCTTGCAGCTTTACTTGTCTAAATGGGAGCCACCACATTTGGTCCGGGACTTCCAGTAAGTGTACCAATAGGACACAGGGGGCCTTTAAGGGTCCTTAGCTCAAGTGCATAGTGGGAAAGGAAATCTGTAGTTTTTGTAGTTTTTGGATTGGTGCCTAAACTGAACTGAAGGGGGCATCCAACTGTGACTGACAGCTCCCCAGCCACCCAAAATAGAGGAAACCAAGGGAAATCCCCAGAACTGTTAGAAACAGAGTTTTGTTAGAGTTGAGTTTGAAGAGTGATCAGCTCGAGCTTTGGGCAGCTGCTCCATGTAAGGAGCTGAAGGAAATCGCCAGGGTAGGCCTGACTTGCTTCCCTGTTACTGTTCTCCTGCATTAGACTGCCTAATTGCAGTAACTGGAATTTTCTGAAAAGGAACCTTTACTTGTGGCAGAAAGCTCCAAGATACCTGAAGGTACAGCCTGGGATTTGGACTGAGAGAAGCTCCTGAGAAGCATTCCACCTGGAGGTTGTGAGAGGCTGGTTTAATGATCAAGAGGTTTGCTCAGTAAATCGACTATAATAGCAACCAGCCTGAATACGAATTGAGAGTAGAAGTTAATGTTTTTCCTGTTAAATGTGCTGAATGTTTGTTGTTGGTTGTGGCCTGTTTTGCCAGTGACTGAACTGTATTGCCAGCTGGAGGCATTCACCAGCAAACAAACTGAACTTTGCCAGAATTGTTTATTCAGCCTTGGGCCTGTGCCAGTCTCAGCTCAAGCCAATCATTTCTGCACCAGAGACTGTTTTTTAGTGAGAGACTGGCTTTGGGGATCTAGTCCCTGTGCAGGTACAACTTGCAGGTTGCGGCCACCTGGAGATAATGGCCGTGAAGTGGAGGTGTGTTGTGTCAGCCCTGCTTCCCCATGCTCATCAATGAAATCCATGAGGTCTCCATATTGCCTAATCCATCACAGCCCACTGGTAGCATGAGTAAATCCAGGGTACAATAGCTCCCTGCAACACCTCCTTTAATTAATCTGTGGTACCATCTGATTGTTACAGCACTTTTCTGGGTTACAAGAGACTGGGCAAACCAGCCAGGATTACAAATAATCAAATCTTTGTTGTGCATGCTAACTGCCTTTTTCTTTCCATCAAGGGCCCTAACAACAGCTGCAATGCCAGCCACCCCTGGGCAATGCCACTGGCTAGCCAACATTCCATCCTGGGTACCCAATGTTGTGGAACTGATTATTTGGGACTAAAAGTGTATGCCAAATAACCTGAATTCAATCAGTATAGTAATCATTCAATTAAATTTACTCCCCTTAATTGTTCACTACCCAATAAATCTAATTATTGTTTCATGTTTAACCTGCCTTACAAGCATATTATCATTTGGGTTACGGAACTGAAGGTGTGCAGTTGCTTTGCTAACCTTATTTTTACAGGGTGTTCTAGGGAAATTTCTGATGGCCCGACCCTGGTGGTAGGTGTAAAGGGCATGTGCATATTATTAATGTTACTTGCTGACTGTGTGTTAACTGCCTTTAAAGGTACAACACCACTAGGAGTGTTGGTGGGTAGTTATAGCTTCCCAGAGGGCTATAACAGGATAGATAGATATTCCCACTGTTGTTGCTCTGGGTGGAGGCACCAAGGGAGCACAATTTGAAGATGGGGGGACGGCTCAGGGGCAGTGTGAGAAAATATTTTTCCATGGTGAGTGGTGGACACATGGAACTGCCTTCCTGAGGAGGTCTGGGGTCAAAAACAATGGGGGAATTCAAGAATGCATGGGACAGACATAAGGCAATTATAGTGGGGGTAGGAGGAAGTAGGCTGTTGGTTAACTAGAATCTGTAGCTTATCCAATAGGTAGGGAAATGGGAAGACTAGGTGGGCCAAGTGGTCCTTTTCTGCCATCAAAGTCTATGTTTCTATGTTTCTATTTTTAATACCAAACCCAGGCCCCTCAACCTGTGGTCAGAAATACAGGCAGGGGTAGTAACCTTAGGGCTAGTGTTGTCTAGGGGTACATCCTGGAGGCATCACTGGGATTAGAGCCCCTTGTGGCAAAAATACAAAATTTCAGTTAATTGTTATGTTAGCGCCCACTAGTGGCCACGTTGCAAAATTGTAGGAGGCTTAATCTGGAACCCACTGTTTTATGGGTAACTACCTGTGGTCCACTCCAAGGACAGACAACATTACTAGCACTGATTCTGAATCCCCCACTGCAGACATATATGTGTATCAATTAGTTGGTTGGTGTACAGGGAGTGAAATGGACCCCAGAAATGCTTTATTATTACTAGACATACCCCTGAGTACTAGTAAAGATGCTATTGTGGGGGCACTTTCAAAAACTGACTGTCTGGGGAAGGTTGTAGTGGTAGGTTGACAAGTTGATCTGACTGCTCAAACTTTAATGGCTTTAGTGGAGTGTAGCAACCTAGTGGATAGCACTAAGGTGTCAAGAACTGCTGCCACTGATGGGTCCCTGGCCACCTGGAGTGTGGTGACTAAGGACAGTGAGGATCCCTCAGAGCCCGAAACCCCACCCTTATCCCACAGTTTAGAGGAGAAGCTTACCAAGTGGTTACTAGAGGAAGGCAACACTCTTGAGGACTTAAACAAGTTACTTCAGCCTCCCAGGGCTACTCCTTCCCCAGCACCTATGCCAGTTCTGGTGCCTGCCCCACACCAGCTTTTGTGCCCACACCAGTGCCGGTGCCTATGCCTGTGCTCTTGGGTGGTCGTGACTATTACTGCAAGTTGAAACTGTTTTCTGGCATCTTGCCCACACCTAATGGGGAAGATGATTTGGAGACATGGATAGACTATGTTGGCCCCCTAGTGCCCGAATAGCAATGTTCTGAGGCAGAGAGGAGGAAAAGGTTGAATGAAAGTATCTAATGTCCCACTTTGGCTACTATCAACGAAAAGTGGGCTAATAATTCAGGGGCAACTGCACAGGACTATTTGACTGCTTTAGAAAATGTATTTGGGAGCCCAGACCCAGGTGAGGATCTTTTGTGGAGGATTAAAACAACTCATCAATGTCAAGGGGAGCCCTTGTCTGTGTATGTACCTCAGCTTCTAAAGGCCTTACAGAAATGCCTTAGGAAAGGTGGTGTGGCTCCAGGAGAGCTAGATCGAATTAGGTTGGACCAGATACTTAAGTTTGCTTTATTTTCTGAATTATTATTGCTTAAGTTATGGCTAGCAGACTGGCTGGATTCACCTTCTCCCATGATGAACTGATAAGAGAAATTCGGGGAGGTTGGATAAAGGATGCCACCCTGGGGGCCTCCTCATGTATTTGCTGCTGCTGCCCAGGTTACTGATTGGGGTCAGGTGGGTGAAGTTTAAGGGCTGAACATATTGCAAGATGAGCACAAAGAGACTGCAAGGGACTCTCCAAAATTGACAGAGGTACTTAAAGAAATCAGAGAACCAAAAGGTGGTGCCACCACTATGGCCATTGCCAATAAAGACCCCGACACCCCTCAAAATGCATCTGCTGTGGGATTTGGGGTGCATGCCCAGGTGCCCTGTAAAGATGTCAGCATAAAGGCTGAACTAGGTGAGTTGTCTGCTATAATGAAGGAGTTGATGGTGTGTAGTGTGCAGCCTTCACCATGGTGAAGAGAGAGGGGAGGCCAAATCAAGACTCTGTACTGTCAGTGCTCTGGCTCCAGCACCAAATATGTTCTCCTTCCCACCTCTTAGCCTTGAATGGGGACCTGCCTCCAATGTAATGTTACAGCCAAAGCAGATCCAAGTAAGTATATTTTGCCACAATTGTGGGAAGGGTGGGCACATGAAAAAAGATTGCCAGGCTCAAGGGGACCTAGAAAAAGTGGTCGACAAACCACAGGGAGAGCTTTGAAGAGCAAAGCAACTTCAGAGGGTTGCAGGAAATGACTGCAGTGGAGGTTCAGGCAATCCCAATTCCAGTTTCTTTGTAGCTAGGTCATCTGTCCAAATTTCTGCTAATGCTGCTGTGGACTGGTCCAGAATAATAGGGCCTTCCATTTAGACCACGGTGCACATTGACGGTATCCTGGCCTGAGCCATATTAGACAGGGGATCTCAGGTCAGTGTAATATTTAAAGACCAGTATGATCAGCATCTGTCAGACTGCCCTCTAAAACCTCTAGATGGACTGCATGTATGGGGTTTAAGTGATAAATCTTACCCTTACCTTTTTTACTTACGAATATGATTATCTTTTCCTTCTACTGTTGCTGGCATGGCTGAGACCATGGAGACTTTGGCCTTGGTCTGCCTTTCCACTGGACTGTTTGATGGAATTCCCATACTGATCTGCACTAATGCACACATGTTTGGCCGCCTAGCAGAAGTTTGTCAAGAGAAGTGAGCTCCGAAGATTGGACAAGCCTTACCTATTCATGCAATGGTACAAAAAGCCTACGAGATGTAGCTGCAGAGAAAAGTGAATGACAAAGATGATCCAGTGGGGTATGTCTGGAAAAAGGACCCATCGCCTCTTGTCTTGCCACCTAATTCACAGTGTCACATCAGTGGAGAGGTGCATATCAAAAAAGATGTCACAAACAAGATTCATATGCTGGATGCCCCAGCAGAGGGGAAGCTGCCTAGTGGACTTTTACTTAAACCCAGTGTGCTACCTGTTATGGCCCATGCCTACGCTAGGAGAGTAGTAGTGCAACTATGCAGTGTGACTGACAGAGAAATTGAAGTCCCCTGGCACTGTACCCTGGCCCAAATATACTGCAGAGATACCACTGTGTTACCAAGCAAGTGCCACCGAGAGTAAAATGATGAAGTATTCCCAGATATGCTCGATTTTGGAGAGTCTCCTATCCCTGGTGATTGGAAAGACAGAATCAGTTGAAAGCTGTCCTAGCAGAGTAAAGTAAAGTGTTTTCATTAAAGGAATGGGATGCCAGATGTGTCACCGGTGCTGAACACCATATCAGGCTCTATGACAAGAGGCCATTTCATGAAAGGTCATGCAGATTGGCACCAACAGATGTTGATGATGTTTGACACCACCTCCAAGAGATGTTAGCAGCTGGAATCATCCAGAAGTCACTTAGCCCTTCTGCATCCCCATTGTAGTGGTTGGGGAAAAAAAATGGTTCTGTGAGAATGTGCGTGGATTACAGAATTCTTAACCGAAGGACCATACGAGACCAGCATACAATGCCTTACATCCAGGATGCCCTTGATTGTCTTAATGGGAGCCAGCGGTTTTCTATCCTAGATCTCAGGAGTGGGTACTATCAAATCCCAATGGCACCATAAGATAGAGAAAAAACTGCATTTATCTGTCCCTTGAGCTTCTAAGAATTCTTGCGCATGCCCCAAGGCATATCTGGAGCACCAGCAACCTTTCAAAGATTAGTGGAGTGAGCTGTAGGAGACATGAACCTCCTTGAATGCCTAGTTTATCTGGACAATGTCATTGTGTTTGGCAAGACACTTGAAGAACATGAGACTCACTTGTTTAAGGTCCTGGACCAGTTAGAAGAATTCAGATTAAAATTGTCCGACAAATGCCAATTTTTCTGGAAATCTGTAAGATATGTGGGCCACATTGTATCTTCTCAGGGCATTCAAACTGATCCAAGCAGAGTGGAAGCCCTAACTACTTGGCTATGACCTAATAATCTCAAAGAGCTGCAAAGATTCCTGGGTTTCTGTGGGTACTATCACCATTTTGTAAAAGATTACACTAAAGTCATCCACCCCCTCCTAAATCTGACTCAAGGGTACCCCCTACAAACCAAAAAATTAAAAGAGTGTTGTAAAAGAAGAGGATAAAGTCTATTTCAAGTCCCATTAACCTTTTGGGGCCAGGTGGACCAAGGAATGTGATACAGCTTTTTACAATATTATTCATGAGCTCACACATGCCCCTGTACTCACTTACGCAGATCCAACTAAGCCATACTGTATGTGTTACATACACTTGCCAGCTTGAAAGGACTTGGGGCCATGCTTTATCAGGAGCATGAGAAAGAATTACACCCTGTGGCTTTGGCTAGTAGAATTCTGATGCCATCTGAGAAAAAATATCCTGTGCATAAACTTGAATTTCTCACATTAAAGTGGGCAATAGTAGACCAATTTCATGAATACTTCTATGGTGCTGAAGTTCTGGTAAAAACCAACAATAACCCTTTCACGTATATCCAAACTTCGTCCAAATTAAATGCAACTGGACACCGTTGGCTATCAGCACTTTCAATGTATGATTATTCGATGGAGTACCATCCAGGCCTGAATCACATCAACTCTGATGCTCTATCCAGGAGGCCTGTATCAAATTCTGAGTGGGTGAGAATGTCTGAACAATCCGTAAATGTCCTGTGTCACAAGTTTGACAAACAGGAACACCCATCTTCTGAAACTGTAGATTGCATAGCCGATTGTCTGGGTCCTCCAGAATCCTGTGCATCTGTAGCCTACTGTAATTCTGCAGCACTAGACCTAAGTGCCTTACCGCATAGTACAGCTCAACCCAGCTGGCATTCAAAAGGAACAGTATCAGGACCCCATGATTAGACCAGTCTTAGATACTTTGTACAGAGGGGAAGATGTCTCCAAACTATGATCCAATGATCAGCAAACTGCCTTACTATTCAGAGAGGATCCCAAACTCAAGCTCTGAGGGAAACTGTTTTATCGAGAACTAACTGATAGCCAGAGAAACATCATAAGGAAACAACTGGTGTTACCATCAAGGATTGCCAATGTGGTCCTGAAAACTCTCCATGACCAGATGGGAGATTTGAGTAGCGAGAGAACCTTGGGTTTAACATGTGTCCATTTCTACTGGCCCAAGATAGGTGCAGACATTGACCAATATATCAAAACGTGTAGCAGATGCCTCCAAAGAAAGGTCCAGCCACAGAGAGCGGCACCTTCAGTTAACATCACCACTAGTGCACCTATGGAACTCGTATGTATTGACTTTTTATGTTTAGAGCCTGATTCAAAAAAACATTAGCAATGTACTTGTCATGACAGACCACTTCACTCGTTATGCACAGGCCTATCCAACTAGGGACCAGAAATCAGCCACTGTAGCCAAAGTACTTGTTGAAAAAAAATTTTGTCCACTACGGTGCCCCACAGCAGATCCATTCTGATCAAGGAAGGGACTTTGAAAGCTATTTAATTAAAGAAATGCTCTCATGTTGGGGTGTAAGAAAGTCAAGAACCACTCCATATCACCCACAAGGAGATCCGCAGCCTGACAGATTTAATAGAACATTGCTGGACATGTTTGGCACACTTTGTCGGAAGGACAAGCCAAAGTGGAGTCAACAAATAAGTACTTTGGTGCATGCCTACAATTGCACTCGCAATGATGACAATGTTTTTTCACCATATCCACTAATGTTTGGCCGAGAAGCCTGTTTACCTGTCAATGTTTGTTTTGGAGTGTCATCAGATGGAATTTAAATGGATACCGATTTACAGTATGTACAAAAACTAAAAGCCCAGCTTAATCATACCTATTGATTTGCGAACACAATGGCTGCAAAGAAAAACTAGGCCAACAAACAGAGACATGACAAATGTGTTAAAGCACAAGAGTCACAGCCTGGGGACCATGTATTAATGAGTAATCTGGGTTTGCAAAGGGAAACATAAAATAGCTGACTGGTGGAGTCACACTCTGTACATGGTCATCAGCAAGCTAGATAACTTGCCAGTATACAAAGTGCATCCAGAAAATTACCCAAAAGCTGTAAAAACAATACACCAAAATCACCTTTTACCCATTGACAAATTATCATAGACTCTGCTCCTGAAGCTAGTGCCCCCACTGGTCCTGTTATCCGATCTGCTGCTTGAAAGAGACAATCAAATCAGCCTCCCATTGTTGCACAGCCAGAGCCTCTGTTATGCCCCACTGTAGTTAATGATGACAATCATTCTGAGTCTGATGACAGTGAATATGGAATTTTGTATTACTCCTCTTTCGAACTAGCCAAGCTGTTCCAAGGCAACCCTTTGTGTAATATGGGAGATAGTGTTGACCATCATGAAGTATCAGATAATCTTGCACACTCAACCACTCCAATACCACCTGATGGTGAGGTACAAAGTGCAGCTTCCAAAGTAGCTGACTCATTATGCCTGGTGGAGCTGTCAGTGACTGAAGCGGACAATTCTGAACAAGAGAATGAGGACCCAATCAATGAGTCCTTATTTGAAGCTCAGATATCTGGGCCTTGCAAATCTGACCACAACTCCAAAAGTGTTAATTCTGAAAGTATCAGCAATGTGTCACATGATTTAAATTCTATGGAGTTCCCCCTTAATGATGAGCCCGAGTCTACAGAGCAATTAAATGTAAACACCCCTGTAGAAGCAAGTTCTCCTTTAAACTCTGAACAAACAGACAGTGCAGAGTTGCCCCTTAATGCAGAACCTGATTTGTTGCTGGACAATAAGCCAGAAGTAGCTAACCCAGATACAGATGTTGAAAGGACTGTGCCTGTGCCCCTTCCACCTTGAAGATCTGAAAAAGATGTGAAGCCAGTAGTACACTTCACGTATGATACTCCAGGAACACCTGTAGACCTTCTCATGAATGTGGTCCATAAAGGGGTATACATCACAGCTAACTCCCTTCCTAAAATAGGACACACTGCAGCTTCTCATTCAGTAATAAACCCCTCCAACCAGTATTCCCAGGGAAACACTACAAAGAGCCCAAAGTTAGCTGACAGGGTCAGACCCTCATCTCTGTGGGATAGGGTGCAGAATGTGGTACAGACAAGGGTAATATATTTAGCTACCTGAGTTAGTATACCAACGAACAAATAGAATGTTTTAGAAATGAAAATGCAGAATGTTTAAGCAATAATATTGCCTATGAACTAATATTGGTTATGAACAATGTATGCTTCTTATGTTGATGTATCAACTATGAAATTACATTTATATATATATATATATATATATATATATATATATATATCTTAGTTTATGGTTGCCACCTGTACACATTCATGAATAGTATTTTCCTAAATAGACATGCTTATAAGGTATAGACTTGATGCCAAGTTTTCCTAGGTAGGGGAGAGTGTGCCCCCCCTTTTTGATGTTTACCTTAAGTATTTTCCAGTGCTCCAGTAATGCCCACTGCTAGACAGCTGTCCTGCATATATAGTAAATCCATAGTCATTTGTTTGATTCTGTTGACTTGAGTGAGAGTGCCATGATGTGCCTCTGCACCTGTCCCTATAAGATATTATCAAGTGTGTGTATAATGAATGGTCTGGGCTGGGTTTGAGTGCTTCAAAGCTCACAACTGGCTGGACACCTCTTTATTTTGCTCCACTCTGCTGTCAATAGTAGAGCAGAGGGAGCTTTAACCAGTATTGTAAATATTTACTTCTAATGTGCTGTTATATTTAAACGGAGAATTTGTTCTAACCTGCCTTCTTGCAACTTTATTTGTCTGAATGGGAGCCACCATGTTTCATCTGGGACTTCCAGTAAGTGGACCAACTGGACACAGGGGGCCTTTAAGGGTCCTTAGCTCACGTGCCTCATGGGAAGGAAAATCAGTAGTTTTTAGGTTGGCGCCTAAACTGCACTGAAGGGGGCATCTGAACTGTGACTGACAGCTCCCCCAGCCAACCAGAACAAAGGAAATCAAGAGAAATCCCTTGAACTGTTAGAGACAGAGTTCAGGTAGAGTTGGATTTTGAAGAATGAGCAGCTAAAGCTTTTGAGCAGCTGCTCTATGTAAGGAGCTGAAGGAAATCGTCAGGGTAGGCCTGACTTGCTTCCCTGCTACTGTTCTCCTGCATTGGACTGCCTGATTGCAGTAACTGGAATTTTCTGAAAAGGAACCTTTACTTGTGGCAGAAAGCTCCAAGATATCTGAAGGTACAGCCTGGGATTTGGACCGAGAGAAAGTTGCTGTGAAGCATCCAGCCCAGAGGATGCGAGAGACTGTTTTAATGATCGAGAAGTTTGCTCAGTGAATCTACTGCAATAGCAACCGGCCTGAATACTGAATTGAGAGTAGAGAAGTTAATGTTTTTCCTGTTAAATGTGCTGAATGTTTATTGTGGATTGTGGCCTGTTTTGCCAGTGACTGAACTGTGTTGCCAGCTGGAGGCATTCACCAGCAAACAAACTGAACTTTGCCAGAATTGTTTATTCAGCCTTGGGCCTATGCCAATCTCAGCCCAAGCCGATCATTCCTGCACCAGAGACTGTTTTTCGGTGAGAGACCGGCTTTGGGGATCCAGCCCCTGTGCAGAGACAACATGCAGGTTGCGACCACCTGGAGGGAAAGGCCGCGAAGTGGAGGTGTGTTGTGTTAGCCCTGCTTCCCCATGCTCTTCAGTGAACTCCATGAGGTCTCCATATTGCCTGTTCCATCACAGCCCAATGGTAGCATGAGTAAATCCAGGGTACAATAGCTTCCTGCAACACCTCCTTTAATTTATCTGTGGTACCATCTGATTGTTACAGTACTTTTTTGGGTTACAAGAGACTGGGCCAACCAGCCAGGATTACAAATAATCAAATCTCTGTTCTGTATGCTAACTGCCTTTTTCTTTCCAACAAGGTCCCCAACAACAGCTGCAATGCCGGCCACCCCAGGGCAACGCCTCTGGCTAGCCAACATTCCATCCTGGGTACCAAATGTTGTGGAACTGATTATTTGGGACTAAAAGTGCATGCCAAATAACCTGAATTCAATCAATATAGTAATCATTCAACTAAATTCACGTATCCTTGTTTAAGACCCTTTAATAAATCTTATTATTGTTGCATGTTTAACCTGCCTTATTAGCATATTATCAGTTGGGTTACAGAACTGAAAGTGTGGACTTGCTTTGCTAACCTTATTTTTACAGGTGGTTCTAGGTAAATTGCTGATGGCCAGACCCTGGTGGTAAGTGCAAAGGGCGTGTGCATATTATTAATGTTACTTACTGATTGTGAGTTACAGTAACTGCTTTTAAAAGTACAATGCCACTAAGAGGGTTGGTGGGTGATTATAGCTTCCAAAAGGGCTATAACAGAATAGATAGATAACCCCACTGTTATTGCTTTGAGTGGAGGCACCTTAATACCAAACCCAGGTCCCTCAACCTGTTGTCAGAAATACAGGTAGGGGTAGTAACCTTAGGGATAGCACCGCCTAGGGGTTACAAATATAAAGAAAATTGTCAACACTCCTGTAAAACTGAGCCATGTGCAAATAAATGCATACACTGGTATGCCAGGAGATGATGACACATCCAGTCTTGTCTGCATGAGTCAAGAAAGAAGGTTAAGCATCTGCAGCACTAAATAAAACCAGTAAAAGTATAAAAAAATGAAAAAATGATAACGTAGCGCCAACAATAAATGTTGCACATGTTTCATTAACAATCATACAATGGCAAGAAAAATTCTAGCAATCTGATCGGTCACTGTTCACCTTAAACAGAGATGTTATTGAAGCACAATATTACGGTATCGTGGTCCAGCGGCCACATGACCTGCTCACATTTTCAAGCATAGCAGATTAATACACTACACTCTAAAATGCAAGGACCTCCCTCCCACAATGTCAGTTTACTGTCCAGTGATGTCTAACAACAGAACTACAGAGACTGCAACCCTAATCGCAACACAAAAGTAATTTTTTTTAATGAAACTGCTACAGCTTCAGTGTGACACGAGACGCACAGCCATGCACTGGCTTGGTGCTCATTGCTCAGTTGTTTCTCCACTAGCTGCCCACAGTGATTCTTTGTAAAAAAAAAAAAAAAGAGCTGTTGCTTTTTTTTTTCTTGGCAGATTAATTTACATGTCTCTTCCTTCCCAACAACCAGGTGAGATATGACTTGAAACAAGAAGTCTGGACCTGGCTGCTTCCCACTGCTTCACTTATACTTATACATCAGAAACTGGCAGCGCTGCCTGTACTGAAAACAGCAAGTGTATGGGGGGGGGCGCAACCATTATCACACAGAAAGAGTAAGGTCAACCTCAAAAGGGGGAGAGCTGTAGCAACAATGCCACATACCGCACACAATAGAAACTGTGGACTTTTTTTTAAACAAATTCACCTCCACGTTAAAACAAATCAACAAAAAAGAAAGAAGCATTTTTTTAAATTTTTCTTTTTTGTTTTCACCAATGAGCCATTGTATAATAGCAATAATGCACTCCGGTGGTGTGTGACATGCAGCCTTGTGCTTCAGCCAGCTGAGGTGTGATGTTTTCCCAGTGTGACACACACCCCTTTTGTGCATTATTGCTTAATTATGCAACACGAAAATTGAATCATACTGCCACAAGTGCTTTCCTGTCCCCTTTAACTATAGGGACTTCACTAGCTGCTTCTACCAAATCTGCCTACAAATTTGCATGGAAGAATTTCACTTCCTTTAGCGCCTCAAAATATCCATTACTGTATTCAGTTCCTTATGTGCTGGCATTTACTTCTTACTGCTCCCAGTCATTTGCCTGTACAGACACAACAATCAAACAGTACATTTCTGGGGATCTACGATCAGTCGTCGACAAACAATCTGTCGAACGACTGGACAGTGAAACTGGCATGTTGACCACTATTTGCGGTTGACATACAGTTTCTAACTCCCTAATATGTTTTCTTTGGGAGCTTTGCCCTAGAACCCCACATGGGGACTGTGCCCCGGCCCCCACTAAAGATAATCAGCTCCAAGTCAGAGCTGATTGGGGAGGGGGTGCAAGACCCCCCCCCCGATTACAGTGCCGGGTTCCAGCACTGACACTACACTGACCTGGCAGTGTAGTCACTCTAGTGTCGGTCAATGTTGAAGTTTTGACGTCAGAGGTATATACCCATTTCTGGTATTCAGTTTTCCATCATGTCCATCTGTTCCAGTACTTCCCGCTCCTACTTGTCTTGTCCAGTGAACAAGGCTTTTTGCTAAGGATTGGGAAGATCCACCCCTCAAGATTCTTCAAACAGAAAGCCCATAGATTACAACCTGTATTCTTGAATGATGAGCATTATATAGAATGAAGTCTTTGGACCCTTCTCTAATCTTAACATCACAGCAGCCATGTCCTTGGTATTTTTTATATTTTTACAATCCAGACAATTTACAGCAACATCTTCTGTTTACAGTCTGACAATTCACCTCACCAACAAATGTCTCAAGAAAAATATCAACAGATCACTTCAAATTCACCTTGCCTAGATCAAAATCTGACAGAACGAACAGTGGGATCCACATATCATATTATTCAGCAAACTCAACATGGTGCCCTATTCAAGTCCTCAATCATCTGCAATCCATGGACAAACATCCAGATTTCATTCATCCTCTCCTGTTTTCTGACACCTATTCCATCATGACTACTTCTTGGTTCATCCTCCATGTCAGAATGTTATTATCCTGCCAGGGCCATGAGGCTTTACAATATTCCAGCCATTCCTTCAGAACTACAGCTGCCATTGGATGGGTGCCTTACCTCCTGCCAATCCGATGACTTGTGTTTGCTAAAAAGTAAGGGTTGCTAGGGGTCAGCCGGGGGGGGCTGGGAATGGACTGAGTGGCTGCCTGTCAGCTATATTCTCCCAGATTGTGGTGATTGGCCATCTCTGCTTTTGGCTGCCACTGGGTGAAGGCTTGATGGTAGCCCATGTCAGCTCAAGAGGCAGACATGAGTCACGGGGTGGGGGAGGAGTCGCAGTCCTGGAATGTATGCGTACCTCCATGCACATGTGCTTGCTCCAGAAAGCTGTGGCTGAGGGATGGATCAGGAGAACAATGGAGGAAAAAGGAAGGCACTGTGGGCATTCATGACACCCATGCATCACACCCCCACCCATTGCATCACAAGGGTACCTGTTGGTAGAACTGAATTCAGACAGCAGAGGGAGGATGGCCCTCCCCCTCCTGACCCCACCACAGGTAGAAATCTGTGGGGACACTGGCTGAATAAGGTAAAGTTGGGGAGATGATGGACAGTGGGGGATGGTGGATCAGGAGCCGAGGGGAGCCATGTCTGCCATGGCCAGCAGAATAAACAAATTATAGAAAAAAAGAAGGAATCTGAGCTGCCACAACTACTTCCAGGAAGAACATCCCAGCAAATATCATCAAGATCATGGGCCGATGGACTTCATCATGCTTTGAAACATATATTAGAGAACTAAATTCTGAACTCCACCAAGATTACCAACAGCTAGTACCATAACTCATAGAAGCCTGGAGAGAAGGCTAACCTGGTAACCTTGGTTCCCCAGAGGTTCCAACACAGCAGGTTTTTCCTCTCCTCAGCATTACCAGGTCTATTCCATGAGTAGGAGGAGGAGGAGGAGATGGTGGGTTCTGTTACTCCACTTTCTGGTTCTTGGTTCATTAGCTACAATTTTCTTTAGCCAAGAGAAATCTTTCTGGCACCTCTACTGAGGGTGAAATCCAGAAGAAAGAGACAAGCCAAAGTAAATCAATACAGTTGCACAAGTGCTCTACAATGGCAGTCACACACTGAACTTGAAAAACAGTTCCAACTCATTAACAAGCCCACAACTCCAATATTTCCCCATAACGTTCTCCCCAATTTTCAGTCCAATAACAGAAGTAACAAGTATGCAAACAGTAGAGCCCATACTCCCCAAAGCTAGGACACCAAACTCAAACCAAGTCCTATTCCCCAATTTACCCCCTTGATTCAGGTAATGTGATCCATGTTCCCAGGATTAGCCAAACAAAACTGTCCCAAAAACTCCTCTTGCCCACCTTCCCCTGTGGCTTCACAGAGCCCACACATACTGCTCTGTTTTTGTGGAAGGAGCCGGTTGAGTCCATCTGCTCCTCCAAATGCTTGTGGACCTTACAGTCCCATTGCCATACGAGGTTCAGTGAGTTAGACCTCATGCAAGGGGACATGCAAGGTATGATGTACTGTCTAGAAGTTCTTGTCATATACAAGTCAGTTGGTTGTCATGCAGTGATAATTAGTTTTAAACTCTACAAAGTTCATAAAGGGATCACCAGAACATGCAAGTGGATGGAAGCTGATTTTATATGGGGGGGTCCTCTGAGATAGCAATGGGGCTGACCTAACAGTGCACATACATCTAAAGAGTCTGAGGCAGGTGTAACTAAACCAGGGCTTCATTTCATGCCACAGTATTCTCTGGCCAAATCTACCACCGTATAAGTGTTGGAACTCACCTGATTTTACCTGCCTTGATCGGACACACACAGTAGTCTTTACGACTTACTACAGTGTGCTGCAGTTGCTCATATGTCTTTATACATACACTTTCTGTCTCTCTTTTTTTATCAGGCGCACCATTTTGGCCTCAAAACTCCCTGAATCCTGGTGACTTCCTACAACACCTTCCCATGGTACTCAAAGTTATACAACTGTTTGACATTCTGTCCGTCAAGATGAAGATATGGTTCTCCTCTGACCTGTCCTCCCTACTGCTGCAGCTTTTTTTTAGTATCAGTGAAGGCTGTTTCCAAATCAGGACTGGTGAAAGCTCTTGGAAGTTTACCCAGTTGGCAGTTGATAAGGTGGAAGGGGTAAACATGTGGAAACTGCCAGTTTTGCTGGTGGAGCATTTTCTTTACCTTGTTGATCCCCTGGCTTTGATTTTGCACCAGACAGATGTAATTTGGGAAAATGATGACCCTCACACAATTTACCAGGATATTGCCACTGTTTCTTGCAGCCTGGAGAATGAGTTTTTAGACCAGACATCTCAGACATTTCACAATAAAGTATCTTGGCTGTTCTGAAGGATGTGGTTTATGACTAGAAAATATGTGTGTCTGCTGTACCTCAGGACTGGTCCCCAGGTCAAGGCTAAGAACTTCCAGTAACTGCAACCTGAGGAATTTCAATGGACCAGTCCCCTTGAGCCCTTCTGGGAGACCAATAACACACATGCCATTGTGCTTTTCCCAGTTTTTATGATCATCGTGGGTGGTCCCCATTTCCTTGAGCCATCTGTTGGTAGACTGTAGTACTGCTGCCACAATGTTAAGCTGAGCCTCCTGCTCCATCACCCTTGCCTCTAGCTCTGCCAGCCTCATGGTATGCCCATCCACAGTTTCACTGTAGGTGTCTGACCTACACCCATTGATTAAGACACTAAACTGCATTCTTGCTGTAGACCCATGCCCCCTGATTTAGAGAGAAAGAAATAACAGCGCTTTCCTTGTTTTTTGTAGTGGGAGACCCGACCGTGGGTTTCCCCTCCACTGGAGGACTTCGCCGGACTCTTGAGTGGTGCGTCCAGCCCTGAAACAGCCACTGCCCATGATCCCAAGGACTGCTGATATAGCTCTCAAGTTACGGCTCCCTCTCAGCCAAGCAGAATCGAGTGCCTTTTCTGGAGTCTCCCCTGATTGGCTGCTCTCGGTTTCTACTCTGCTTTTGTATTCCAAAGGTGCCTACTGCGTCCGAAAACTCCGTTGCCAGTCTGTATGTTACAACTTCTGTTAAAAAAGCTGTTATCCTTAAATTGTATAGAGTTTAATGTGATAAATGCTGTATACGTTATTTAAACTTATAGGCTTTATCTAAAACAACTGTTGATTTTGTTTTTCTGCTTCCCCTCACTCTCCATCTGTAACTCTCTCTCTCTCACTCATTCTCTCCCCCTCCCTGCACTTGCCAATTGCCACTTGCCCTCTCCCCACCTCCTGCTGTTTCTACTGTCTCCTTAGCCTATCTGACCTACACCCATCGATTAAGCCACTAAACAGCATTCTTGCTGTAGACCCATGCCCCCTGATTTAGAGAGAAAGAAATAACAGCGCTTTCCTTGTTTTTTGTAGTGGGAGACCCGACTGTGGGTTTCCCCTCCACTGGAGGACTTCGCCGGACTCTTGAGTGGTGCGTCCAGCCCTGAAACAGCCACTGCCCATGATCCCAGGACTGCTGGAAATAGCTCAAGTTCACGGCTCCCTCTCAGCCAAGCAGAATCAGGTGCCTTTTCTGGAGTCTCCCCTGATTGGCTGCTCTCGGTTTCTACTCTGCTTTTGTATTCCAAAGGTGCCTACTGCGTCCGAAAACTCCGTTGCCAGTCTGTATGTTACAACTTCTGTTAAAAAAGCTGTTATCCTTAAATTGTATAGAGTTTAATGTGATAAATGCTGTATACATTATTTAAACTTATAGGCTTTATCTAAAACAACTGCTGATTTTGTTTTTCTGCTTCCCCTCACTCTCCATCTGTAACTCTCTCTCTCTCACTCATTCTCTCCCCCTCCCTGCACTTGCAAATTGCCACTTGCCCTCTCCCCACCTCCTGCTGTTTCTACTGTCTCCTTAGCCTATCTGACCTACGCCCATCGATTAAGACACTAAACAGCATTCTTGCTGTAGACCCATGCCCTTCAATTTAGAGAGAAAGAAGTAACAGCACTTTCCTTGTTTTTTATAGTGGGAGACCTGACTGTGGGTTCCCCCTCCACTGGAGGACTTCTTTCCTGAGCAGTGTGGCTGGCCCTGAAACAGCCGCTGCCTGCACTCTCAAGGACCGCCGACACAGCTCTGGTCCCGCCGGTGCTTTGTGCCGGCTCCCCACCCTTCCTCCACCTCACCCACCCTGGGTGGGCTGTTGTTGTTATAGGCCTCAAGAGACTAAGTGTCTACTCTCCCATTGTATGCTTATAAGAACCAACCACTAGGGGTCCTGTGCCTGCAAATCTGGTCACAGCCTTTTGCTCTTCTCTTCATTTATTTCTCAGAATCTCCACCCACTGTAAAATACCCAATAGAAATGTTGCCCAATATAAGGACTGCAGCTCGAAATGGATAAGCATGTGCTAGTATTCCAGCCACCTTGCCATTTCTCCACCTGTCCTTGGTTTCAGCACCCCATACAGACCCAGCTGACCCTCCTATTCAAGCTTTCACACATGACTTCATTTTCTCAAACCTCCTCGTATTGCCTCCATTTCAATACAAATCCACTCCCCTCCTGCTAAATAGGATCTGCAACTTCATAGCCTGTTGTAAACTAGCAAGATGCCCCCTGCAGCTTCTAATCCTCTCCACTTTCCTGCATCACAAATTATGGTAACTTCTCATCTTGGCTATACTGCTCTTGGGGGATGCGCAATTGAACCCTGACCCTACAAACCCAGTGCCCACCACTAGAGGCCTCTTCATAGCTCACCATAACATCAGGAGCCTTGAACATAACTTTGCTGAGCTGGAAACCTGGGCTGCCCTCTACAAACTTGATATACTCTGCTTAACTGAAACTTGGCTCAAACCCTCCATCCAGGATTCTCGTTTCCAAATACCTTCCTATAATCTACTGCGGAATGACAGAAGTATAAATAAAAGAGGTGGCAGACTGCTATTTATTTCAGAAATCACCTAAACCTTACTGCTACACACTCCTCACCCCAAATCCAATGTGAGGTGCAACAAGCAATTCTCTCACTGGGAGCAAAGAAATTGCATATAGTCTGTGTGTATAACCCACTGAAAAATGGTATGAAGGGTCTGTATGAACAGATCACTCAAACATCTTTATTTGCTGGTAGAAATGAAGTGCTAATACTCAGGGTCCTAAATTTAAACTGGCTTGGCAATACCCATGCTATATCACTCTCAAAGATTCAAAGTTACAACCTTCACCAGTTGATCACTGAGCCTACCAGAATACCCCCGAACTTGAACAGTAGCACCCTGCTGGACTGGATTATGACAAATCATCCTGAAAACATTCTCAACTCTGGCACCTTAGCTGATGCTATTACTGACCACTCTCCTACTTTCTGCATCTGGGCAAAGCTGTCTCACCTCCGTCAAAGCCCCCATCTCATCACCGTCCATGATTATGTAAGCCTTGCACCCCAATCCTTCCTAAGGAATGTCTCCTGCATTGATTGGGCTGACTTGTATAAGGCTACTGATGTTCAATCTGCCCTAAATATCTTCTTAACCAACTTTATAGCCATATAGGACCATCATTGTCACCTGGTAACACGACGGGTCAAACAGGGGAAAACTTGATGGCTAAAGGCTGATCTTGTTGCCAAATTAAGGAGGAGGGACAAGAGTTGGCACCTGTTCAAAACTTCTGGCTTGCGTAGTGACTATAACCTCTACAGAGCTCAGAGGAATGCTTGTAGAAAAAGACATCAAGAACACAAAAAGTTCATACTGCAGGGAATTGCTTACAAACTCTTATGGTGACTCAAGGAAATTCTGATCCCATGTAAAGTCATTCCTGGGTTCACACCAGCTCTCATCACCAAGTGACATGATTCTTGAGGGTATAAACTGCAATGACCCTGAGATCATTGCAAACTTTTTTAGTCGCAAATTCTCTGACCTTACAGCACTTACCTCCTCCTTCCTGGTATTGCAGATTCCTAATATTCCTCCTGCTAGGTCTGTTCCCCTTTTCTATTTCAGGTCAGTTACATGTAAAGAAGTCCTTATCCTCCTAAGGAAAGTCTTGGAGACAACAGCTACTAGCTTGGATACCCTGGAATCCAAGCTGTTAAACTGGCTGCACCTTTTATAGCTGCTCCCATAGCTAAGATCGTCACTCTCTCACTTAGCCAAAGTCAAGTACCTGATATCTGGAAGTCAGCAAGGGCTACCCCTGTTCTTAAAAAAGGTGATCCCAAAGACCCCGATAACTACAGACCCACTGCCATCCTGTCTGTCCTCAGTAAAATCCTCAGAAAGCTTGTAGCAACCCAAACTATTGAGTTCCTACAGAAAAATAACCTTCTAACTGCTGCACAGCATGGATTCCGCAAGGGTCACAGCACAACTACTGCTCTCCTCAAACTTACATCTGACACCCCTATCTGCTATGGATGCTGGCCTTCTCACAGGGGCAATTTTTTCAACATGACAAAGGCCTTCGACTTGGTTGACCAGCCTATCCTCCTTTCTACCCTGCATTCTCTGAGCTTTGCACCTAATGTTGTAAATTGGTTTGATAGCTACCTATCAAACAGGACTCAAATGGTCAACTAGAACTCTGCCTTCTCAAGAAAGACAAGACTAAATATTGGAGTGCCCCAAGGGTCCATCCTCAGCCTGTTCCTTGTCTCCATTTTTGTAAATGGCATCACATCTACCCTATCGGAGACTTCCTCCCTTCTGTATGCTGATGATATAGTACCTTACACCAGTGGCAAAAACATACAGGACATAAATCAGCATCTCTTGTCTGACTTTCAAAGCACACAATCATGGTTGGCAAACCAAAAGTTGGTGTTAAATGATTCCAAGACCAAGGTTATGCTTTTTTGTACAAACTCAAAAATCAAGCACCCCCAAAGTAATCTCAAAGTCTTGGCCTTGGATGGCTCTACTATTGGATCTGTTACTTCTTTTAAATACCTTGGTGTTACCCTCAACCAATCACTAAGCTTTGATCTCCATATACAAAATGCATGCAAGTCTGTGAATGCAAAGCTGGGTATTGCCTATTTCACTATGTGTTAACTCCTTCCACCAGGCTAGAATTAGCTCTAGGTATTCTACTCCCCTCACTTACCTATGGCGTTGCCACCTATACTGCTGCACCAAAGTCTAGTCTAGACAAGTGGGACATCATCTACATCAGCATCTGTCACTATGCTTCCACTGCCCACTGACTTAAGCACCACTGTCTCCTCTACTCAGACCTGAGTTGGCTACCTCCAAAGGAGACTAGGCTGTACTCTCTTGGCTGTATCATAAATAGGATCATATGTTCACAGACTCCTACATCTCTTTCAGAGTACTTTGTCAAACAGCCCTCTCACTGTGGATTGCGCTCTGTGGACAAGTCCCTTGTCTGTATCCCTAGGTACAGTTCCTCCAAGAGAGCAAGTGCCTTTGCTGTTCTAGTTCCCCAATACTGGAACTCCATCCTCCTAGCTGTGTGCCTTGCTCCCTCTCACAGTTCCTTTAAGTCTGAGCTTCACAAGTATTTAATCTCAACAAACAATTGCTGCTGCTTCAAACCCCCTTAGCCCCCTCCCTCAACACCAGCACTGTCCTGCACTTACACTCAGTTCTCTTTTCTTAACTCATTTTCTCTCTCTTCTCAATCTCTCTACACTCTACACTGTATAACTGCCCTTCAGCTTTGCCTCATTCCTTCCAGCATCTCTATTGTTTAGCAATTAATGTAAACCTATTGTTAAGGTGTACTGCTGAAATGTTTGATGTATTTACCTATCTCTCCAGACCTACTTTGTTTTACTGTTGATATTGTTCTTCCCAAAGAGATTTCTGTTAACATTGTAATGCTTTGTTGTTGTATTGTACTGTATCCTACCGGGTCCTGCCTGAAAATAGTCATGGTTATGGCTAGTGCACCTACCCGGTAAACAAAAACTAAATAAATAAAGTCTGGTATAAAATCAGTAGACTCCCAGAAAATAGAAGGGAGCTACAGTATGCTTAATTGTAATTTCCTCCTGCTATTTTACATAAAATATCACTGTAATGACTTGAGGAAATATGAGACCTCCAGCCAGGTACAGGTATTTCTCTTTTCATTTAAGAGGTGTCACACTTTTGTTTTATATTGATGGCCTCATATTTGAGGGGTTTTACAAGTCAGCTAGTGACTTGGATGTGCCAGTGCTCCTGAACTATGATCTGACAATCAAGATGAATTACTAAAGCAAAGTAAATGGGTTTGAATGCATCTGACATTCTTTCTATGATTTTTATTATGGAGTCAGAAAATATTCTTATTTGTGTGCACAGGTATTATTTTCTATGTTTGTTCTTTTTTTACTGTGATCCCGATTGTCGCTCTATGTTTCTTTGACTCCACCCTCCCCAAAACAAAACTGTGCCTAGACATATACTGTGGCTACACACAAGTCCAGTAAAATTGAATTCCTTAATGTTACCATTATTAGTGACCAGTATGTCTGATGGTACAAATAACTGTACTTCATTTTTACATGGTATAATTAAATACCAGTTTTTGTTTTATTGATGTAGTCTTTCCTCTGTATGAAGTTGGAAATAACATAAATATATCATAAATATTGCTAAATACAGCAAATCCCCTGATGCCTAACCAGACTGTCTTTCTTCTGGCTATTTGCCCACCCTGTTGCATTAGTAATCTGTTGCATTAAGAAGATGATAAAAAATTCAACTATATCCATCTGCTCTCCCATGGGCGATTTGATCAGCACTAGGTGAAACTCCTCTTTGAGGTCCCAGCCTCCCAACAAAGTCTTCAGCCGCTCTCTCACTACTGCTGATGCACTGCAGGGAAATCCAACCTGGATAAAATAAAATATCAGCTTTTGAAAAGTATTTTTATATTATGATACAAAACAAAACAAGTGTCAGCCTTTCAAATGCAACAGATACTTGATGCAGCAGGGTAGATGAACAGCAAGGAGAAGGACAGCTTTGCTAAGGAGCAGGGAACTCTCTGTATGTGGCAATATTTACATACAACCCAGGATTCAATTATACCATGTAGAAATGAAGGCCTGTTATTTCTTCCATCAGACATAATGTCCCCCACCCACCCACCCATCTGAGTCAAACCTCATAACTAGTGAGCTTGCAGCATTTCAAAGATTAGATGCAGAAATGAGAATTGGTTAAAAATACACACAAATACAATTCTGCAGACTAAGTTACACGACACACTGTAATATTATTCCCCAGAAACCATCTTTTGCTTCACCGTGCTTCACTGGCCTTAGTGTGTGCACATTTTGGTTTTGCTGGAGACAGATTGTCTTGACTTTGACAGAGTTGGTGAGCGATGATATCATGTTTAAAAAAGAAAATAATGTTTCTCTTAAACTAAAAATATGAATAAATAAAAAATGAAAAAAGTAAAATGCCATGTTTATACAACATGGAGTGCATTTCTTCACCACTGTCATAAATAGATTGGCCCAATTCCTCAATCTAGACCGACCGACCCATGGCTGCAGTGTGTCTAACTGTTTTGACTAGAAACATTCTGTATTGGTGAAGTACAGTGTTCATACAAGGCTGTATGACCTGATCTCCAGCATTAAAAACATCCATATCTTCATCTAAAACTGCAAGCTCATCTGAAGTACAGTAGGGAGATCCCCAGCATTTATAAATTCCTTTGTAGGTATCTTGAGAGCCGTCCTGCACTGCACTGCATAAGCTCTGATAAGCAAATGGTCAAAGTATGTTGCATCTACTCTACGACCCCTAAGTGTGTAAAATAAAATAGAAATACTAAAATGTGAAAAATAGACCACACATACTGTACTTACTGTACCTTTTGTGTAAAACAAAATCAGTATTTATATCCGATCTGCTTTAAAAGCTCCAAAGTGTATTTTGTTAAACAGGAATTCAACTCAAAAGAAGCTATTGAATTCACCATTCTCTCAAAGCCCAGGCTTGGTTGTTTTAATTTAAACACCCATGTGGCTGTTTTATTTAACAGACCATCCTCATCCTCACTATACAAGATTCTCCAGCTCTTCTGCTTCTTATATGTTATCTGACTGCTGATAGGTATTGAGAGGGGCAGTGAGTAATCAAGCCATCCTTCACAGGGTTCATGGTTTTACCTTCTAACTTTTCTGGCATACAAACAAAAGGAGCCTCAAGTTCTATATTATATTTTGTTGTTGATCATTGCTGACTATATCTTACAGATCTTTTGGGGCAGAATAAAGCTTCATTTCGAGCCATCAAAATTAAAATCGGTATTGGATTTTTCTAGGCTACAAAGCAACCACCAGGGTGATTCTCAGATTTGTAAAATAAATGTTTAGGTGTTACAAAAAATATAATCAATAATAGAAATAATAATAATATTGCATAATAAGAAAATAGTAAGTAAATCACACTAGTACCTGCTGCTTGTAGATGTAAAAGGTCAGTTTGCTATTATCACTAGAAATATACCTTTTCAAATTAACCTTTACACTTACAGATAAACTGTATGAAGCCAGCTTTAAAAACAAATCAATGGTTATACCCAACTGTGTTACTAACAGATGGATGCAATTTCTGTGCTGTTTTCTTTGAAACCTAGATACTTTACCCAGTTAATTCCTTCTGTATGACTCACATTAAGAAGAGTGTATCTATTGATAAACACATTCTCATCATAAGAGAGAACCACTTAAATGTGATAAATATAGCAGAGGGAACCCCATGCTACCTTCCTACCATATGGGATACTTTGGGAATTTATCCATACCCCTGCACATCGGGACTCAGAGCATGTCATTACAAAATCTCATGCAAGCCTGGGTTGTCAAAGGTTTAATTTGTGGAGTCTTAGTACCAAAAGGTTGGGTTTATTTGGCTATGAGAAAAGGATCCTTGCTAGTCACAACTTAAAGCAGCTGTCATATGACAGTAATGTTTGAGAGTATAGTATCTGTCATTTTCAGAAAGCTATTTCTTACTTGTGAACATTATTTTCTGGTGAACGGGTCAACACCAAATGTAAGGTGACAGTATGTCCCATCTCAAAGCAGAAGCTTAGCAAATAACAAGCACTGTAATTTAACACAAAGCAGTCAAGTGTTCCCTGATGTCTATCGGTCCCTCCCATCCTATCATCTACCCAGAAAAAAACACATTCCTTGATGGCTAGCAGCCCCTTCCCCCACCTGAACACCCTCCCGACTTGTAAAAACTATCTACAATGATGTTAACCTAACCTGCTATAGTACAATTTTAACAATGGCCAATAATGCTATATGTCTTCAAACACAATAATTATTTTGAGCTAACTCTCTTCTTATTCTACCAAATTAAGAATTCTACCTGATTCATTTAAAGCCAAGCATAAGAAAAACTGCTTAGCAGGTGCATCCTACTATTTTTGTACCTCCTGTTTTGCAATCAAGGAAACTAAGTTGAAGTGTTATATGGAAGAGAGATACCAAGTTACTGACTACATAAATATTTCACATTTTATAAAGTTCATGCTTTAATAAAGTCTCAAGGACCACACAGTGCTATCAAGAGCTGACTGAACTTGCTCTAAAGCTGGGTCATTATTTGATCTTTGTGGCTGGTAGTCTGATTATCTCATTGTGGATGTATTCAGACCCAATTTTATTAGCAGCTGGCTGGGCTGGATTACTACAGCTACTGAACTGGAAAATGAATTGAGCAGTCTGCTTTGGCCTTGCTCTCTTTGAGCCCAAAGATGGCTACTTCAGGGTGTCTACATTTATTCTTGGGTCTTAACTATACAATGTTAATAGCTTTTCTAATGATATCACCAATCTGCAGCATAAGAAATTGCAAACCACTATGTTAAGATGTACAATAATGTGATGGGTTACTATGAAATATAATAAATATGCAATTTAATTTTCTAAAGCAAATGGTCTCTCTTTACTCTTAACTTCAGACTGGTCTGTTTTGCTAAATTATGCAAATACTCACAAGTGTTGTGTGGTCTCTGCTTAAAACACTCACCATTTTGCTTGTGGTTACATTGCAGCATTAACTGCTTTTACAGTAAAAGCATGGCACAGTACAAAGCACACAAAGTCTAAAGGAATAGCCTGAAAGACTACAAAGAATCCAAAAGACAAAAATGGCTAAGCTGGGATTTTTATGTACACAGAAATAAAGAATAAAATATAAGTTCCCTATTACAGGCTGTTATATCGTAGTAACCCATATCAAAGCATTGTGGTGCTGCAGGAGTGGTGCTGGAAATGTTCTTGCAAACCATATGCAAAAGAGAAATAGAAATTATTTCATCTGGCAGTGATTTTGTTACAAGTTTCACTGAATTTGTTTTTTAGGACACTATTGAGTGAACAAGAAATTCAAAGACTGAATCTGAACATGTTTCTGCCTTAGTAAGCCATTATTAGTCTCAGGAACTTGAATGCTATAGAGAGGAGAAGTCAGCTCTGAAGATAATCATAGTGATTTTTCCAATGGTATGTTACAAAGCAAAAGCTCTTAGAATAGTTTCTCAAAAAATATTTTTCAAACTGGCCTGATGGAAAAGAACACTAAGCAGTGATGAATGTGTGTATTGTAATTTTTGTATGGTTGGCTGAAACCTAAAATTCCCCACATGGCCGTTGACTCACTGTATGACCAGAATAGCTTTCTTTAAATGAAGAAGTCACAAGCATGGACACAGTTAGTGATACCCCTCCCTTTCAACCACCCCTTACCCTCAGCTGTGACCACAGAGTATGGGGGGAGTGGTGGTTGTAGGAACTTCAAGTTATGCTGTCAGTTTAGCCCTTTCTTTGTGAAAGCAGCCAACCTGGGAGGTGTAACGTACAGCCATTAAGACCATTAGGAGCTACTTAACTTAATGATTTCCACTCTGCAACTTACAGCAGGACTGCAGTAAAGCTGGGCAAAAGTCTAGCCCTACTTTTTTTTTTTTACTTTTTATTTATGGGTTATCACAATACAAAGTAGCAGCATGTACATAAAATCACAGTACATATGCATTCATAGGCAGAAGGCTATAACAGTACCTGTTCACAAGGGTGTAGGCAGGCATACTCACTGTACACATTTGTGTACAGTTTTGTTGAGTGCCTGTCACAAACCATACCTTACTGTTTACCTTTTCATTCTAATCTGTAGTATTTGGGTTAGTGTAGGCTACTGAGGAGTGTCTCTGTTTAAACTTCTGTTGTTTAGGAGACAGATACATAACCTCTTTAGAGATTAGAGTAATCATCTGATAACAATCTGACTTGTTTGGAAGAGGGTACCATTTGGAGAGGATGTGTACATTTTTTTTTATGGGGGGGTGTAATTGTTGGAGACTGTGTACAAAATGAAAACTTCTGGCTACACTCCTGCCTGTTCAGGATAGTCAACAATCATTAACAAGCTGCACATTATAGCTGGTAGCATTCAGATACTGGCCCCCACCCCCAGATGTAGGAAGGAGTTAAGGACAAGGAGATTAAACATGTGAGGCTTAGCACTCTCACCACAGGATATTCAATTATTTTCTATACGCCGAGTTTCCCTCTCACTCGCAGAACTGAAAGAATTGTGGCAGATGATCTGTTGCAATTAGACTTAATTATCATAACCTGTGAGTTTTTGGTCCATTGTGGCCAGTCTTTTATTTGTCTCATCTCCCGTCACTTGCAACTTGTTGAGAATCAGCAGATTTGGGAAAAATCCAGAGTGCTGTATGTGATCGGTCCTTCAGATTTCAATGATGTGCGGGTACCAGGCATGTTGAAGTAGGATTCAAGCCCCAAAGCCATTGGTTGTTGGTGCTTTTTTGGCCTCATTAGATTCTGTAAATAGTCCTCTTTCCAATGATATATAGAAAAATAATTAAGTAATAGCAGAGTAGTTATTTATTTGAAAAAATAGCAAGCACTCAGTGGAGCTTTAAAGTAAGAAGTCCATCCTGTTGGATGCTCCACAGTGCCCTCTAGTTGTACCTTTTGTAACAGTAAAAGATTCAGTTATTTTCCACTATCACTTGCTGTTAAACTTCTGTGAGAGGTGTCTAACTTTAAGAGAAGGGAGGAAGAAGGAGGAGTAAATTTATTTATTTTTTATTTATGTCTTTGGTGAACAGGCAGGTGCACTGATCCAAGGGACCATTTTCAGGCATGACCTGTGCCATAAACTATGGCACATTTAGCAAAACAGAATACAGGAGGAGTAACATGGCCGTAATGCAGACCATTAACAATGAGGTACAGGGAATTACAGTACAGAGGGTATTAACAAAAATGAGAATATAATGATGTACAAGGTGAAGTTGTAGACTAGTGACAAGTCCATATACATCATCACAGGAACATGGAGAACAATACAGTAAGGTGACAAATTACCAGGTAAACCATATAAAGTTCAGTTTCAAAAAGGCACGCCAATAACAGAATCAAGTAACAACTTGTAAAGTGAACTCAGTTCCACCTCCTCTTATACTATACATTTGTATGAGAGTTCCTGCTTCTCTGTCATCTTTCTCCATTAAATACTATAGAATACCATTGAAGCATGCCACTTATTCCCCCCAATGGGCTGTATAGAAATCTAGAGATACTTTAAGCTTCCCCCGTGAACATGACTATTGATCTGAAGCATGATTAGATATGTAATAAGGATTATTCTTAGTTAAAATGTGTCAAAAGTAATTGATATTGTTTATTTTATGGGGGAATGTTAGATTTGCAAATATTATTACCTTTGGTTAGAATGTCAAAAGTAAGGACAGTATTTATTTTATGTATACATATATTAGATATGTAAAAAGAATAACACTGGTTAGAATCTGGTTCAGTTAATTTTTGGATGCTGGAAAAAAACAAACATACAAAAAAAATTCCGTGGGTATAGTTTCGGAGGGAATTTCAGTTTTTTGAAAGTCATAATACTTCTCATGTTGCACATTTTGCTAAGAAAGATACATTTGTGGAGGTTAATATGACATATTACTAGCAAAATTACTTTTCTTTCAACCCATTTTTACTCTCATGCCTGCATATTGGGATGTTAACTAATTTGTGCTTTCTCTTAAGGAAGTCAAACACTTTTACTTTGAATTTTTTTTGCATTAATTTTGACAGTCAAAAACTTTCAAATGGAATTAAGGAACACATTGGTTTGAATGTGTGAAAGTATAATGAAACAATGTGTGCTATTTGAATGTGTTTATAAGTATCAACTTTGGTTTGTGCTGCTGAACTTGGTAAAAGCAGGATCCCACTGAAAACAAGATGTTGTATCAAAGCTGCTGGGCTGTTCTGGATAAATAAATTTAATAAAGTTTAAATGGAAGTAATATACTAATGATGTGGGTGGTACAAAAAAGTATCTAAGTACAATTACATCTTTAAATATTATCATGAAATACATCTGAGGAAGAAAAAAAGCAGCCTACACAATTTACTATGACTGTGATCCAGACATGTTATAAAAATTTTATGAGCACTGATTTATTGATAGAGGCTAATGTAATCTGTTATTGAAAAGGTTGGCAGCATATTTATTGCAGGTACCTAATGCTACTGTACATGTAAAAAGTTGCATAAAAAGTACCTAATTATTTCATCTTTTACAATCTACATTAAATGGGCCTGACAGGGTAATATTTTACTGACTTGCTTAAAACGGAATGGGATTGAAACCCAGGTCTCCAGGTCTGCAGCTTAGTGCCCTTAACCACTACACTATACTGCCTCCAAGGAAACTTGCATCTTTATGCCTATCATTCTTGCTTTGCTGTATTATGAGTTTTTTTCTATGTGACAATTAATATAATCCTTATAATGATTACATGTTGTGCCTACTTAAATTCTAACAATGTTAGACAAGGCAGTCTGAGATATTCAAAGACACTTACTTTATTAGGCATTTACCAAGGACATAGCACAATAGGAATACCATATAGAAACATAGAAACAGATTTTGATGGCAGATAAGGACTGCTTGGCCCACCCAGTCTGCCCATTTCCCTACCTAATGGATAAGCTGCAGATCCTAGTTAACCAACAGCCTACTTCTTCCTACCCCCACCCCCTTGAATTGTCTTATGACTGTCCCATGCATGCTTGAATTCCATCACTGTTTTTGACTCCACAACCTCCTCCGGAAGGCCGTTCCATGCATCCACAACCCATATGATAAATATTGTAATGTTAGCAAAGCATAGTGTATAGTCCATCTACTGACACCATTAAATACTATATGCAACAATGTAACCCCCCTAATAAAACATACTTCCCCATAGGCTGAATTAAACATGAGCAAAGGTGAAGGGGTGGGTGGGGGTCAAAGATTACTATATTCTGCAAGCAGTGTTTAGAATTAGTGTTTAACATACAGTATACACATATGGATATTTACATCTGTTTCTATGTCACTGACATAACTTAGTATAACCCTTGTAGTCTGTATATTATCTTAAAGTTATATGCATTTCTAAAACATTGATCACACTGACAAGGATACAGGGTTCCTTTTACTTGACATGGAGGTGAAAAGAGTTATTCCCAACAGCATTATTTTAAGGTTGCTTCTCTCCTAAATGAATTCTCATAAAAATTAATTAATTTTAAAATCATGTTGCCACTTCATGAAGCACATCTACCGAACTGCAGCATGTGTGAGGTGTGTGGTCTAACTTGGTAACCCCAAAAAAATAAATAAATATATATATATATATATATATATATTAGTAACCCTTTTCAGAAGCAAAGGTGCCCAACATTGTACAGCAATATATTTTTGAAGAGGGTCAATTACAACTATAAATGTTGTAAATGTAAACATCATGGTTGTTCAGGCACAGTGTCAGCATTTACAATTATTGTACAACAACCAACTGTAGATACAATGCTCACTTTCCTATCTCATTGAGTCAAGTCTTTTAAACCAAATTGGAAGCTCCAAAATTGCAGATGAAAGTTCCAGTAAACACATAACTCCTGACTTCTTGCTGGGAGTGTCCTCCTAGCACACTTCAGGAATTCTTACTATTAGCCATCCACAAAACTCGGTATACAATGACACACCTTCAGAAGCATATTATCTGTGCCACCTGGCATACATAATGTATTCTCCCTCTGCCTGCAAGATCTGCAACCCATTGAGTATCCATCAATTATACTGTAAAAATAAATATACAGTATGTACCTTGCAGAATTCATTCAAGGGCAAGCAATCCTATTTGGGGAGTTCATTATTAAAAGGGGAACTAAATAAGACTATTTGTGCAGTTTTTCTGTACGCATGTTGTCTTTTCTGGTGAAAGCTTGCTAAATGTATATATTTAGAATCCAGCTGTTTTTCATCACCAAGCTGTCTTGCTAAATTAATCATTCAGCTTAATTTATTTTGAAAAAAAAAAACAGTTTTGAATAGCGGTTTGTGCTCAGGGAGGGGGATCCACTAGACTGCCAGGGAAAGTGTTTTATTTTTAAATTACATAGTTGGGGAGACATCGGGGATTGGGGAGGGGAGCCACTAGACTACCAGGGAAAGTGTTTAACTATTTAATTACATAGTTGGGTTGACATCGGGGATCAGGGATCAGGGTCCACTAGACTACCAGAGAAAGTGTTTTATTTTATTCATTACATAGTTAGGGTGACATTGGGAATTGGGGAAGGGAGTCTGCTAGACTACCAGGAAAAGTGTTTTTAATTACACAGTTGGGGCAGCGTCAGGGATCAGGGATGGGGGTACCTAGAATAACATGGGAACTATTTTATTTTATTAATTACATTGTTGGGGTGACATCAGGGGATTGGGGAGAGGGTGTCCACTAGACTACCAGGGAAAGTGTTTTAATATTTTATTCATTACATAGTTAGGGTGAGGTGGGCGATTGGGAAAGGGGGCCCTGCTAAACTATCAGGGAAAGTGTTTTTAATTACACAGTTGGGGCCCAGTCTGAGAATGTGTACAGCTACACAACCAGGGAAAGTCTGTTTTTAATTACAATGTCATCTGTTGGTGAATAACTACTTTAATTTAAAACAACAGCACAATCACACTCTGAGACAACAATCACTCTGGAATGAGTGGTGATTGCCATCTAACGAGGAACTGAGGGAGCACTTTAAGCACCTTTTATACTGCCACATTTAATGCTCCACCACCTACATACCGAGCATCATACTGGGTTACTACTGCAGTACCCAGCGTTATACCTGGGTACCGGAAACATTTTCTGTAACTAGCACTGTACATTTCACAAGTGGAATTCTAGTAGCATCGACTATTATGCATCCATGAATTTTGAGCAAATTCTGCCAATTAGTAATTTCTAAAGTAGCCACACTAAATTTTAACCTACTGTACTAAACCACATTTATCCAGCTTACTTAGACTCCAGGACATATTTACTTTTGTATTTATGCCAAATCTTCAGTGTATAGTTGCAATAGCAGTGGAGCTATAAAAATCCATATATTTTGAAAATTTTCATACAATTTAAACAAATAATTAAACTGTGAAATCTTGAATTCTTGTAACTTACAATTTACATAACCAGTTGCCTCTCTATTTAGCAGTCTCTAAGACTCTTCCAAGAAAGTATGCATATGAATTTTCAGTTATCTAGCTGCAAAGGTGGCTAAGTTGAAATAATAGAAATATTTTCAAAAATTTTCACGTGAATGATGATATGCCAGACTGTGAACACCTATAACTTCCCCATCTCTTATCCAAATGTCCATTTAGGACCTATTGCAAACAGCAGGCATGTCAAATTTCAGATTTCTAGCTATAAGACTGACCAAATTATGACCAATTAAAGAATATCATAAAATTCAACAAAATGTCATGACATTTAGCAGAAGGCCATGACATTAGTGGAATTTCATGAAAATACTGCAAAATCAGAATTTACTTGTTTTCCCAGTGCTATAGGCAGCATATACTAAAGAAACTAAGATACACACCATAAACCAAAACAGAAAGAAGCATGGGAGTTGCATGAGGACAGGAGTGCAGCAGGAGTATCTGACCAAGAGAAAGAAGGAAGCATAAGCTGCAGCCAGGAAAGGTAGAACAACTGAAACAGAATACTTACCTTGAAAGCCACTGAAGACACAAACCAAATATTCAGCTCAAAAGCGCAAAGGAAAAGTGGCAGACAAGCCTGGGGAGAGAAAAGGGGCAGAGCCCAGCACAGCCTCAAGCTGAAGCAAAACAACAGTACTTTGAATGAGGCTGGAAGGAACTGGCTTAAATCGCTTGAGGGGAGCTGATATCTCCCACCCATTGAACTGCAGGCAAAGGCCTTGTGATATCAGCTGTCCTTTATATAAAATGCTAGCCCAATCTTTCTGATATGACAACAGTTTTGATGTTGAAACATCTTTGTGAAATAATGCATGATTTTTAGTCTTATCTTGGAGACTTATTTTGTTTGAGTGTGCATAGTATGCACAAGGCTCCCAGAGGATGGTGCACCACATCTGTGTGAATATGAATATTTGCTTTCATTGCTAGAACAGCCATATCAAGTGCAGGGGACTGTAATATGTGGACATGTTCATGTTCTAAAACTGTTATTAGTGTTGGACTTGTAAAGTTTTTCTACACTTTTTCCAATGCGTTACCAAAAGCACACCCTATATGTTATGTGCATGCACTGAGTTTGTTAAAGTCCATCTTGATGGTATTTGGAGTTGATTGTAAAAACTTTTTTCTAATTAAAATCCAATGGAGCACTGGATCTGAGGCAGCATAGATTCATAGCAGGAAGATCCTGCCAAACAAATCTGATAGCTTTCATTGACTGGGTGACTAGAGAGGTGGATCAGGGAGGGGCAGTGGATGTGGCCTACCTGGATTTTAGCAAGGCCTTCAACACCATCCCACATAGGAGGCTATCAAACACATTGGGAAGCCTGAGAGTGAGTCTCAGGGTGGTAAACTGAGTCAAAAATTGGCTGAGTGATAGGACACAGAGGGTGGTGGTGAATGGACTGCAATCCAAAGAGAGGGCAGTGACCAGCAAGGTCCCACAGAGATCAGTGCTTTGACCAGTCCTCTTTAATGTCTTCATAAGTGACATTGCAGAGGGGCTAGAAGAGAAGGTGTGTTTCTTTGCAGATGACATGAAGATCTGCAACAGGGTTGACACTCCTGGAGGGGTAGAGAAAATTAGAAGGGACCTAAGCAAGCTTGAGGAGTGGTCAAGGGTGTGACAGCAATGATTCAAACAAAAGATCATGCACTTGGGGCACAGAAATGCAGGGGAGAAATACATGATGGGAGAGGGAGGTACTGACTGTCACCAAACAGGAAAGGGACCTGGGAGTAATCATATCTGATGATTTAAAGGTTACCAAACAATGTGGGAAAGCTGTGAGAAGAGCCAGTGGAATGCTTGGGTGCATAGGGAGCGGTATCTCCAGCAGAAGGAAGTAGGTGGTGATGCCACTGTATAGAACATTGGTAAGACCTCATCTAGAGCACTGTGTCCAGTTCTGGAGGCTGCACCTCCAGAAGGACATAGACAGAGTAGAAGTGGTTCAGAGAAGTGCAACAAAAATGATGCAGGGGCTGCACCAAAAGTCATATGAGGGGAGACTGGAGGATCTCAAACTGTATTCCCTGGAGGAGAGGAGAGAGAGGGAGGATATGATAGAGACTTTCAAATACCTCAAGAGTGTAAATATGGTACAAGAGGGTAGCATCTTTCAAAAACAAGCATTTGTCAATGCCGAATGTTGTCTTGCTAGCATTGGCATTGGTAGTGCAGGAGTTAGATGCATAATAGGAATGACAGTGAAGTATTGAATCTTACGCCAACCCCACTTCCAGCCTGCAGAGACTGACAGGCATTGGGGTGTGCCTCTGAGTCATCGGTCATAACGCACATGCCATTTCACCTCACCCTAACCTGCAGATACCTTATGCCCACCCTATTCTATAAGGAAATATGCTGAGATTGGTGCAGCATAAGAGAATGGGGTGAACTTTGGGGCCAAAGAGTCCAAGGCACACCTCAATGCCTGTCACTGGCTGCAAGGTGAGGGGGGGGAATGGCATGAGCATTACAGCTGAAAATCCCAAGTCACATCCCTGACACCTGCCAGTCTCTACAGGGTTGGGCATTATGGTTAGAAACCCTAACACCCTGGGCATTTATTGGTATTTTCACTCCAAATTTTCAGTATGGGCTTTTTGTGACCCCACCTCATGAACAGTGGCTCTATCAGTTTGTTAGCTGAAAGGTGATCTTGCAGTGACTGCACCATTTGGCACACAGGTGTGAAAACACATTTTGGGCAGGATGTGAAAACTGACAGCTGTACTGTTCATGAGGAGGTGTAACAAAATAGCAATGTTGAAAATCTAGAGTGAAAATATGAAAAATTGGCAAGGTCACAAGAGTGCGTAGAAATTGCACAACACATGCCCGTAATGCAATTATTTTGGGGATTTTTTAATCAAATTTTGAATGCAGGCATTTTGGGACCTCTGCTCATGAACTGTGGCAGTGTGATTTTGTTAAGCTGTCCCAAAAGTTGATTTCCCACAGTGACCGCCCATTGTGCACTAGATATGCAAAACACATTTCGGCAGGATGTGAACAATGACAGCTGTACTGTTCATAAGGAGGCATGGAAAAAATGACAATGTTGAAAATCTGGAGTGAAAATATAAAACATTGTCGAAGTTACAGCGTGTGTGGAAACTGTGCAATGCATGCTCATAACACAGTCATTTTTGGAATGTTTTCAACAAATTTGAAACATATGCTTTTTGTGACCCCACTCATGAATAGTGGCACTGTCATTTTGTTATTCAGTCCCAAAGGTAATTCCACGCAGTGACCATGAAATCACCTTTCAGGATTGAATGACGAGATGACAGTGCCATGTGTTCATGAGGTGGGGTCCCAAGAACCCCATGTTGAAATTTGGAGCCAAAATGAAAAAGAAATGGCTGAGATATTAAGCTAAGTTGAAACCCCCTTCCCATTGATGCCATTATGCAGCTTACCGGCATTTCTTTATTTTGCACCTCGCTTTAAAGAGTCCAGACATGTTCCTGCTCCACCAAAGATTGCAGCGCCGGACCTCCAGAGGCAAGTATGGGGTGAACGTGTGTGAGCAGGTGGAGTGCACAGAGGGAGGGTGTGGGTTGGGGGAGGGGCGCTGCACACGAGGGACCATACTCTTTTTTCAGGTACAAAAAAAAACCCAGACATCGCGGGACCATTTTCTTTCTTTACAGGTGAAATGAAATAAATGTTTGGCACACTGGGATGGGCTCCCAGTGTGCCCCATGACTTTCAGGGGGAATGTTGGCCACACTGGGATGGAGTTCCAGAGTGCCACACAAAGGGAATGGGGGGAAGAACATGCCGACACGGTCGACTTTCTGTGAGCGGTGGTACAGTGGGGTGGGCTCCCAGTGTGCCACACAATGTGAGGAGGTGGGGGACATGCCAACACAGGGTTGCACCCCCGATGTCAGCTGTACTTGCTGATTGTGTGGAGGCAACTGCCACCACCTTTTTTATTGAAATGTTTGACCAGGAAAAGCACGTATAGGAGGTGTGTCATCTGTGCTGCTGCATGGCAAGCTTTTCTCTGATTGCGGCAGAAAATTTCTTTCAAGTTTGTGGCACTTTACATAATTCTTGTGTCAGCGCTAGCATGCTGGCTAATTGGGGAATGAGGGATGCACCTACTAAAGTGTGCCCCACATTTGCCAACACTGACACCTCTCATTGTGCTAATACTACTGCAAGATGTTGCTTGCACCTGTGCAAGACAGCATAAAAAGGTGTTCAAGAACAAGGGGCCATGATATGAAGATAGAGGGGATAGACGTAGGGGTAACATGAGAAAGTATTTTTTCAAGGAAGCGGTAGTGGATCCATGGAACAGCCTCCTGGTAGAGGTCATGGGGCAAAAATGGTAGGGAATTCAAAACACTTGGGACAGACATAAAGGAACTCTAGCGATAGGAAAGAGAGGGTAAGCTGGAAATCATTTAGGATCTGTGGTACGTGAAACAGGTAGGGAAAATGGGCTGACCATGTGGGCCAAGCAGTCCTTATCTGCTGTAAGATTCTGTTTCAATGTAAAATAGTAACTTTAATTATTTTTTAAAGACGGAGATTTTGTTAGACTGTCTTTGAATGAACTATACAACTGTCAACCTTACAGTTAAGTATTTTTCCATTTAAGCTATAAATATTTTTGTTTGTGACCAGCTTTAATATGGACAAAATGTAAATTTTTTAGCTATTTTTTCAGTCATTTGTTCAATCTGTACATGTGCAAGCTTTAAAATGTAAGTAACTTGAAAACTTTAAACCCCTCAAAGGTAATTCTTTGGAACAAATTCTAGCAAACCTTTATGTCTCATCATTTTAACTGGTGTAGAAACAATCAGACATTGGGTGTATTTTACATAATTTCACAAATTAATAACTTGTGAACTGTTAAACTGATTTTCACCATGCTTGCCAAAACAGTCTGTAAGACTGAGAATGTGCTTACTGACATTTGCAGTTCTAGGGGTTAATATTGCCAAAATATTATCTGTCAGAAAACTGCCAGCTCACTAATTGACTGGGTATTATCCAATCACCCCACATATATCACAACATCTCCATCCTTCCTGACTCTCTCAGTGACCACTCTCCTATCATCTGTACATGGTCCAACAAGTTCCGTAAACCACCACCATCAGTCACAACAAGCAGAATTCTCCCTCATAGGAACCTGACTCTCATAAATCCCATCTCAGGAATCAAGATTGACTACCTATCTACCTTTCTGAAGATGTCAACACAGCTCTGGACTCTTTCATCTCCATCTTAATGAAGCCTCCGATATCTACCCCCCTCAAAAGCATAAGGTAAAATCCTTTGCAATCCATGGATTACCGTCGACCCTAATATCACAGCTAAAGGCTAGGGACTACCTCTGGCTCATGGCCTGGGACTCCGGGTCACTCACTGACATCCAGAATTACAAAGTGCACAATGATTGCACAAAGGGTCATTAAAATCACAAAAGATCCTACTACAGGAAGCCCTCACTACTACATGGGAAATAGAAGAACATTCTGCAGCAACATCAAAGGAAGTCACTGGAAAACAGGACGTTAACATCCCCAAATATGCTCAGCATCAACAGATCCATTACTCTTAATCCAGCAACTATTGCTAATACCTTCACATCTGCCTTCACTGACCTTAGCTCCATTCTCCCCTGACTTCTTCTACTGACCCTATCTCACCCATTGACCCCACCAATGCCTCCCACTCTACTACCACACACTTCTATTTCAAGGCAGTCAAGCAGCACAAAGCTTGGAAGTACATTGGCAAGGCAGATTTGCCAACATAAGGTTCATGACAGCTCTCTGGACCTAAAACTATTGTCCCTCACAATTGGCGAAGTTATCAGACCACATAACAAGATTCTTAACCTCTCCCTCTGCTGTAGCCAGTTCCCTAATTGCTAAATCTGCTATAAATCACCCCATCAATAAAAAAGGGGGTGAACTCAGCATGGAAGTATCATCAATCTCCATACTACCTCCCCCACGTTAATTTAACTTATTGTATACGATCAAATCACTGACTACCTGGACAACCACAACATCTTATGTGCTCAGCAGTATGGTTTCAGGAAAGGACATAGCACCACATCTGCCCTAATGGAGTTTCTGCTGCTATCCACAATTCCTTGACAACAGCCACCTCGCCGGGCTGTATACATCGACTTAATAAAGGCTGTCGATACTGGCCCACCACAACCTGCTTCTAAACCAACTCTCAGATCTGGGGCTCTCCCTGACTCAACAGCCTGGTTCCAAAGCTACTTGTCTAACAGATCCCAATGAGTGAAGGCTGCAGGTACTCTCTCAAGTACTCTACCAGTCTGCTCGGTGTTCCCCAGGGCTCCATGCAGGACCACTCCTATTCTCCCTTTTCCTGAATAACCTCCCTAAAGCCTGCCCTCAACAAATTATTCTCTATGCAGATGATGCAGTAATTCTCTCCTCCCACAAGACCAGCTCTCCCTGCAAAGAATCTTCAACTCGGATTCTCATCAGTTGAAAAATGGCTCTGCTCACAAATTAATATTCAACTATAAAAAGACCAAGTCCATGCTCTTTCGTAACTACCACAACAAACACAGGTCTCCTCCACTGATCATAACAAACTGCAGGTTGGGTCAACTATCAAACAGGTCCATCACCTTCAAACACTTAGGTATCACGCTTGACTGTAACCTGTTCTTCACATCACATTGACAATATCACCAAAGCTGCCAACGTGCATATTGGCCTTCTCACAGACATAGGGTCTTGATTAACCTCTGCTGCCCTGAGTATTGCAGTGCAAAGCTCAATTCTTTCCATCATTGACTATGGCCTCATCATTTATGGAGCAGCCACAACTATGGCACTTAGACGAATCTCTACCATGCTCAACCAAGCATGCCATCTAGTCATGGTCGAACGACTCCACACACATGTGACCTCTATGCACAGTCAGGATGGCTACAACTATCTAATCACATAAAATATCAAACCTGCATAATGGCTAAAAGATCACAATGGGCCTGGCTCCACCAGGGTACTATCTCTCCTCAGCACCAGTAGTAAGTCCCATCACCGACAGGCTCAGACTCCCATCACCTGATGATCCCTCACTGCAGAACCTCCTTGGGCAATGCTCTTTTGCCTACCTGGGCTCCTTATTGGTGGAATAACCTTAACACTGGCATTTCCTCTGCCCCAAAGCTGGGGCTTTTTAAATAAAGTCTCTGACTCCACCTCAGTGCCTCTAGCACCTGCGACTGCCATACCTAGTGGGATCTCTATCTCAGCTCAGCAGTCCATGCCTCCTAGCCTCTTATTGTCCACTCCCTTCCTTCACTCCCTCTTCACCACCCTCCCTCTCTATTCACCCCACCTGCTACTCTTTCTGCTCTTCTATCCTGATTTACAACTGCCCTTGGCAAGCTCTACCTATAATTTAGGTTTTGCAACTGTATGTTAAATCTGATGTTTTATTCTGCTTTATCGCCTGTCTTGTTAGTCTATTGCTTTTTTCCATCTAAATACCATTGTAGTGTACTGTCTGTGATGTGGAACCTTTGTAAAAGAGCCTTGGCTCAAAGGTATTTGTAGTCCTAGATGAAATAAATAAATAAATAAATAAATAAATAAAAATAAAGGGGTAGGTCCAGGTGCAAGGTATTGCTGTGAGTCTGGTAACAAAACTAAGCAGAGGAGCACCACTATTCTGACTATGATCAGAAAAATGATAGTGCAACTCAAACAAATCTACACATAGTTATACAAGACAAGAGGAAATGATTAATAATTCACAGAAGGAAGTAGAAACAACCAAAAGCTAAAGGAGTTAAAGCTCATTCTCAAAGATTGATCCAAGCTGTTGATTAGTCTCTTTACCTTCATTTGCCTGTAAAAATGCCTCCTCAACTGTACCCTGTACAGATGGAGACTAAATAGTGATATAGAGACTCGTGGATCCTGTTCCACTATTTCTGACATAGTTACAGAAACTGTTGTTGTTAAAATGATGAAATTGGGATGAGATTTAAAATGAGATGCCAAGTGAAGATAAAATACTATCTCTGTTAATCTTTCTCTAAGGTTCATGAGCTAGTATCAACCAATGTACAATGTCATTGTGAAAAAAATGCTGTGTTGCCAGACAAAAAGACAAATTCTGCTTGGACAACTTAATTCCCAAAGGAAAAGCAGGAAGATTTTACTGTGACGTAAACATTGAAAACAGCCTAAAACATGAGGCTTTGCTTGATTCTGGGGCTGAAGTAAGTCTCATGTCTAAAAGGCTGTATGATGAAGTGACTGATGCCTTAGGTAACTCCAAGAAGCTAAAAACCTTTCCTGACTACTTAAAAATTGTAGGTTATAGAGACCTTAGGTAAAGTTTGGTTAAAATTAAGATTTGGTAAAATGGCGATTAAACATCCAGTGTATGTTGCAAACAAAAGAAGTAATGATTTCTTGATTGGAAATGACCTTATAAGGAGGTTTAAACCTATTCTAGACTATGGCCAGAAAATCTTATGGTCACAAGCAAAGAGGCTTATTTTATTTAGAAAGAGTCAGTAAAGTTTCTAAACAATAAAATCCATGGTACTGTGAAGAAAATGATTTAATGATTAGACTGAATTTTGTAGAATTTCAAATAAGTGAGAAATTTAGTTTTGGTAATTCTAAAAATTGGTTTAATGGAGAAGTGAAACTTATGTGGCTTGTGTGTCAAAACAAGATGTGATGAATCTGTAATTAAAACAGATGCCTAGCTTTCTTCACAAAAAAGTAAGTCCTGTTTTCCCAGTGCCATCCTGTATTTGACAAAAACATTGAACTCTTAAGTACCAGACACACTGAGGACTGTGGAAAAGAGGTGCCACTCAATAAAACCAGAGGTAAAGCCAAAATGCAAAGCAACAACAGAGCTGGTAACGTTCTGTATTGTTCAAGCAGTGCACAGGTTTGCAAAGTTTTAAAATAAATGGTTACAAATGTTCCAAACCACAAGTAAAGTTTGAAAAGTATAGGCACTTACCTTGAAACTCCAGATAGGAAAAATGTACTATATCCTGTATGTGACACAAGGTTTGACATCTCCCATGGCTTGGGATTCGTGCACTTGCACTACGGAGTGTGTATATAAACATAGCCAATAACAGTCTGTGGTCATAATTAAGGGAAAACCCTTACCGAATAAAGTGACATCACCAGCCTTGAGGTCTGGATTATTATCCCTCAAGTGTGACAAATGATGAGGTGCTCACTGCAAAAATCTCAGATAAAGTAAATTAATTTTCTGTTAAGGTTAATGGACAGGTGTTATAAACTGTATTGTTTGTGCCTAACCTGCGGTAGTGATATGGATTTAAAGATTCATCACACTCTTTGCCTAGGTATGTGCACTAAAGTAATGCATGTTTTCTCCTAGTACATAAATTTAAAAAACAAGAGCGGTCACTTTTAAAACTTACTGTGGTTAGCAAAAGTGAAAGGAAATACTTTACAGTTCAGATATTTGTTATTCCAGTTATTAGGAAGACTAACAAGTATTACCTTAAAAGAGAATAACAAACTTTAAAGAAGCATATGTAGTTAAATAAGAATAAAATGTTGGGAAAAAGATAAATTCAGATAGAAAAACTTTTGATTGATGTTAATTTTGATTAAAGAAATTATAAAGAAATAAGAAAAGTTTTATTTGATTTCATAAAAGTATAATGAGGTAACAATAGTAAGAACTTTTGTAATTTCATTTAAGTAATCCAATGTAACTATGATTGCTATAAAGGTAAACTACAAAAGAAGCTTAAACTTAAATCCATGTAATACCATAAAGGTAAGTTCCATTCAGGAATGATATCTCGGTAAACACTGGCAAAGCTACAAGTGCCAGTTTAGTAGTGCCTTCAGCGTATAGAGGGATAGAACCTATGAAATGTAACAATACAGTAAGTAATTACTAGCCTTATTTGTATTGCAATACTAAAGATTTAAAAGGTACAAAATTTAAAAGATTGGACATGATAAACAAGAGAATAAAATGTCTATTATAATGCTGATCATTGAAATTAATGAACAAAGATAATTTGTTGTATTTAAAATGTTCAAAACCATATAAAATGTTATTTTGAAAGTGTACATAGTTGTAATCATGTTCAATCATGTTAGTTCATGTAGTACTTTACACATGTCTATGCAAAATAGTACATTTCAATGATGTCATCTAGTGATGTCACATCCTATTATATCATAGATGATGCTGTAATGTGCTGATGATGGCATAAGTTACCACATGGTGACACAACTTTGTCTTTTATGTCTTCTTTCCCTTCAATGCTAAAACTATATACCCATATATAGTAAGATTATAATTTTGAATTGCAAATGCATTTTGGGGTGCGTTTTAATTCAAAGGGGAATGAAGGACAAAACCCTTGATGGAAAAAATTATTTTATTTTATTATCAAAATTGATTTTTAATTATCTTTATTATCATTATTATTTTATCTGATATTTACATGGTACTGAGATGGGAAATGTTTACTCTAATTTCTGGTTAAGATTAATGTTGATTAATTCTTAAAACAGTAAAATGGAGGAATGATGACATTTCAAATGGAGAAATTTCAGAGTCAAGAAAAAAAATGTGTTCCAGTAAAGGCTTCTTTTAAATTGGAAGTCACATAAGAGGGGCCTAGCCACATTCATGGGAAGACACTTTTATTAGGATTTATGGGTGCCTGTGTGCAAAAGCCTTAGCCCTAACATCGTTATCCATGACTACTATCAAAGATAGTAGGTCATGTGACTAATACAAAGCTAGCATCAAGGGAAAAATAATCTTAGACTTTAAAGTCCCATTACCCTGTATAGAAATAAGAAGTTGTATTCATAGTTTAAAGATGCAATGTACTGCTGCCATAAAAATTGGACAGTTATTGGACGATAGTATGATAAATAAGCTTACCACGTTTTATGGTTGCAGAATGAAGAGTTCAAAAATTATAAATATAATTTATTTAATATCATTTTCTTATTTTAAAAATAGACACATCTAGTGTCTTGTGATAGCTCACATCTTAGGAAGTCTAACAATATGAATATTAAATCCATAGGTTGTTGCTATAGAGAGAAATACCATCTAAAAGTGTATAGTAAATTAACTTTTCTGATAGTGATTTATTGCTTTCCTTAAAAGAACAAAGATCTCTTGTGTTTCTAGAAAAAAAGTAATGTTTTAAAGACTTTAGAATGGATTTTTCCTTGCAAATCTTATATCATTCTGTGGCTTAGACTACTACAAGCAAGACTATCATTTTATTTAAAGTTTTATCGACATAAAAAGTTATAACCTTAATAAGCGTAACTTAGGTAATATCCATTTTAGAAACATCAACATTACACCAGCATGACCTACTTAAGGTAAACACCTGAATATGTAAGCTTAATTTTTAAATTACTGGTAGGTTAAATAAGGATTTTATTAAAGAAAAATAATGTTGAACTAGAACCAAGTTTCAGGAGAAGGGGAGTGTTTTAGGAAGTATGTCTGTATGTCATCATTTATCTTCTCAGACGACCTACCTCCTTAGTGACTCAAACCAATCAAAATCTGGTGATGACATCACCAGAGCAGTTTTTATATTAGTGAATACTGCTGACCACTCCTCAGTCTGAGCTAACTATCGATGCAGGAAGACCTATGTTTGGTTAACTAAGAATTTTATGGCTTATACTGATGCTAGGCCAAAGAACTTTGGGCCATACCTATTTGAAATGCAGGGGTCAGCCTAGGGAAAGCCAGAGCTCAGTGCTGCTGAAGATATCCAGAGGCAAGAAAAAAAATGCAAGGGCATTCTCATTGTGTATGAAGCAAGGTCTGTGTTTATTTGTTGAGCATTCTGACAAGTAATGTTGCCTGCTAAGGAACAGACAGACTTAACTTAAAACTCACAAAAGCTATAGAACATGCTGAGCAAAAATAGGTCTATTGTCCCTGGATCCCACTTGAAAATGATTGAGGCCACCACTTCTTGCTTTGGATGCTCATTGGCAGTGTTTATTAAAGGGCGTAATTTGCAATTACAACACAATTTAGATTTCTCCATCTCATTTACAAAACAAACTCTACACAGTGGACATAACAGTCCAGTTCCTTTGTGGACTTAGCAGTCCTGTCTTCCCCCTCGTTGTCTTCAGATTTTCTTCCTCTCCTCCTCTCTTCTCAGGGCCCAGACACAGCAGTCCAGCCCCCCTTCCAATCACCAACCGGGTACCACACTAACACGGACCACACTCCCCCGCTAGGTGCGGACACTGGGATCCACCCACTAGCTCTATATCCCTCCCTCTTCCCGTTACTTCCACGCCTGGGATCCTTTGTCCCCAGCCCGTAGTACCAGCCCCCTCCCTCCTTTACCTGCCCCCTTTTTCTCTTTGCCCCAAATTAAACCTTTCCACTGACCCATCTCCCACTTGCGCTGGAAGATGGGGCTCCCCCTTTGCAGATCAACCCCTCCGCCCTTTCTTATTAATTTCCCCTACCAATTCCCCGAAAGGCCGGAGAAATAGGTCCATTCCAAATTCGGTCAGGTGGACCCCGTCTAACCTGTAGACCACCTCTTGCTCAAAAGATATGTCCCTGTGCCAAATGTGTACCCCTCCCATTTCTATTACCATTCTGGCCACCTTCCTGTTTAGTCATTTCCTAGCCACTTCTATTGCCTTTGGCCCCTTCTCCCCCCTCCATATCCTCCTGGATGTGACTTCTGACCATCCTATAACCACTCGTGGCCACCAACTCTTCACTTTCTCCAGATCCCTCAAGATGTCCCTCAACAGGGATCCCCATGGCACTGTTCCCAGATCGTTCCTCCCCAGATGGATAATAATCCTGTCTGGTGCCACCCAATGCACCCGTAGCTCCTCCAGCAGGAAAGCAGCTGTGCCCATCTCATGCCTCTCAGGCCCTTCCACCGCACCTTGGTATGATCTGCTCCCGGGTGGAGCTGTGTCCTTATTCTCATGGTGGCTGTGAACCTCTCTGCCCAATAGATGAATGAGTACCCCATGATCCACATCTGTCTCTTCATGTCTACTGTGGGGAGAGAAAAAGAGACATCAGTTAGCAGTTGTCAACACTGCACATACCTCTTATAACATTTTGATGCCCACCTGCCCGCTCTCTGAACCTGCCCTTCTGCCCTTCCCTTTGCGGCCACCTCCGAGGCCACCCCAATCCAGAAAGAGTGTGGTGCAAACTCATCGGGGTTCTCCCCCATGAATGCGACCACCTTCTTCAATACCACCCCCACCTGAAAAGCTGTAACTGGTTCCCCATTCTCATGTACAAACCAGGCCCCAGGCCCAGGGCCTTGCATCACACTATAATCTGCATGGTCTGGACTGCACAAACACCCTCACCCACCTGCCTGTGGATCACCATCTGCAGCCCTTTCCTTGCTGGTCTGTTTTAGAGCTCTGCAGCCCACGACCACCTTCTCCTCCTCCAGGCTCACATTCTCCTTCTGGAGGCCATCTGCCACTGCCAGTTTGCTTGGGGCCACCATCTCCCCACCCTGAAAACCTCCTTTGCCATGACCACAAATATAGTGCAGAAAAGGCAGGCCTCGCTCAGCTGATGTACACACTGGACAAGTGGCCCCACCACCTTATTGAGGAGGCCCCATGATGGGTCTCCTCCTATCCCATCTGGTGCCCTGCCCTCTCTGCCAACCCAACACCATCCTTTTGATGGCCCAGCTGCCTGCAGTGTCCTCCCAACCCCTTTCCTGACAAGCCCAGCTGATCCCAGCCAGCTGGACCCCCATGGTGGGGGGCGCAATGCCCTCCTCCTATTTCCCCACCATGTACTGCATGACTTGTTCTTCCTGCACTGGGTCACCCATCTCCCATACCTGCCAGGCCCTGAAGACCTGGAAACTGGCCCACACCCCGTCATAAGCCTTCAGGGTGTTGGCTTCCCATGACCCTCTGTACAGCACCCTGGCTCTCACCCTCCAATTTCCCACCTCCACTCCAGCACCCTGGTCCGGGTAGGCGCGGCCTCTGGGGCCAGTTCCTGGAATCGTTCCACCTGAAAATGAGAGAGACAGTCAGCCACTTCATTGCTTATGCACTCAATGTGCTGTGCCCTGAAAGACAGGTTCAATTACAGCCCCAGCAATACCATGCACCATAGGACTTGCCCCATGGATTCTGTCCATCCACTCTGTCTGTTGATTACCTCTACTACGCTCTTGTTGTCACACCAGAATATGATCTTCCACCCCTTCATACGCATGCCCCATACCTCCAGTGTCACCCATATGGGGAATATTTCCAGGAAGGTGATGTCCTTGGTCCATCCTTGCTCCTGCCAGCTGCCCAACCATGCCTCCAACATCCACTCGCCCTTGAAATAGGCACCCAAGCCGTAACCCCTCACTGCGTCCATGTACAATTCCATGTCACTGCTGCAGGCCCAATCGTCCTGCCAAAAGTACCCCATTGTAAGACTCCAGGAATTCTTCCCATACCCGGAGGTCCTCCATCACACCCTTGCTTATGTCCACCCAGTGATGTGGCTGCCTTGCCCGTGACCTTACCCAATCTTCTCATGAAAGCTCTGCCCGGGCTTATGGCCTTGCAAATGAAATTAAGGTGCCCCAGTGTTGTTGTGTACCCTAGCCCCAGTGGCACCCTCCTCCACCCCCCACTATTGCCAGGGGCCCCCGTCAGCCTTGCTACCTTATCCACCGGTAAACAGAAGCACTCACGTTCCACATCCACCTCGATCCTCAGAAACTCTAACTTGCGGGCTGGTCCCTCCAGTTTTTCTGCTGCCAATGGGATCCCTATCCTGGCACACATGTCCTGAAAATCCCTCAACATCCCTTGTGTCTCCTCTTGACTGGCTCCAATCAACAGGAAATCATCCAGGTAATGGACTACTATCTATTGCCTCCCTCCCACTGCCTCCCTTCCCTTGTTGGGTCCCCCTTCCGCCATGAAAGAGGCTGCTCAGGAGCTGCCCCCAGTCTGACTAACTTTCTCTGCCCTTTGCCGGCACCCCATAGCTGGATGCCCCCCGCACCATGAGCAAAGCGTGTCTGAACTTGCAGCTTTGCCATAAGCAGGATGCCCTATTGAAAGCCCAACAGGTTTCCACTGCACGGACAGGCAAGGCCCGCCTCACTATTTCCACTGCCTGCCCTGTTGTTGGGCCTGACAGCGTCTACACCCACAATTCTGCCTGGGTGCTATCCCATCTTAAATCCCCCTACTGCACCCATGAGCCAAAAGCATCGAAAGTGGAGCATGACACCGAACAACCCATGGGCATCGACTTGTCAAAGTATAGCTCCCCCAATTGAAAATCTAGCAAGTCCCAGTCTGCGGGGTCCACTGGTGGCAACCGGATAGCAGACTCAATGTCCTTCTTAGCTAACCATGCCCCCTTCGTAGCCCGCACTAAGTCAACTTCCTGGTCCAGGGAGGTGTAAGACACCACCCTCAAACCCTTCGGTATCCCCCGATTCACTGACTCACCATCAGGGTAGGACAAATGGTGTATAAGCCTGAATTCCCCTGCCTGTTTCTTCAGTACCACCCCAGCGGGGATACCCTAAACTGTTCACAAGGGGGACCCTAGCATCAGCCCTTCCACACTCCCCACTTCGACTTCCTTTTGGATCTTCTTTCATACTATGTCCTCCTTCCCCTTTATTGAACCAAGATTCTTTACTCACATCCCCACCCGTTTCCCTTTGAAACCCAGTGGGAAACCGTTCCTAAATCCCAACCTCAGTAACTCCGCCCCTGCCTTGTCCAGGTACCCTGCCATCCAGGCTTCCACCACCCCCAGTTTTACAGGGATGCGGGCTAGGGCATATCCCCAACTCCCCACTCCTTGTCCCCTTTAAGCTCCACCCATAGGTGGCTGCTTGCCCTCCCCTCCCGTGGCTCCCCTTCCCTTGTTGGGTCCCCCCTGCCTGCCATGAAAGGGCTGCTCCAGGAGCTGCCCCCCAGTCTGACTAACTTTCTCTGCCCCTTGTCGGCACCCCATAGCTGGGTGCCCCCCGCACCACGAGCAAATGTGCCTGAACTTGCAGCTTTGCCATAAGCAGGATGCCCTATTGAAAGCCCAACAGGTTTTCACTGCACAGACAGGCAAGTCCCTCTCACTTGTTCCACCACCCGCCCGTTGTGGTCTGACAGAGTCTACACCACAATTCTGCATGGGTGCTATCCACCTTAAATCCCCCTTTTCTGCCATCCTCCTCCTGAATGCCTCATCATACTTTAGCCATCCTAAACCCAGCTTCGCCTTGTACACGTCCCTGATGATCGCCATGTATGTCAATAATGGGATCTCTAGCTCTGGCTGTTTCTCCATCATCAAAGCACTGTAAATCAAGAAACCCACTTGTCATGCATCAATATTCTTCCCTTTCCACCGGGCTTTGTCTGCTTTGTGCCCCACCACCGCCAGTGCTACTGCCATCTCTAATTTTCCCACTGATTCCCGCTGCTCATATCTTTTGGCTGTCTCTTCATCTACCAGCCCAAATATATCCACATACTTGCCCTTCCAGATCATTTCTTTAATGGAGGCTGGCACATGGTCACCAACGTGAAACCAGGAGGCCCCGTGTATGGCTTTCTATCCTTGCCCCCTTACCCACACTGCTCTGGTCCTGTTTTCCTTTCTCTTTGATGGTCAGCAGAACATGCTCCAATTTTGATACCTCATCTTCCCCATACCCCTAGCAAACCCTCGTGTATTCCGTCAAATCTGATTCTCACACATATCTAATGCCATACCCCTTCCAGTTAAGGTCCTGGAACTGGGACCCGATGCCACCAGGCAGGGTTGAGCACTGCCCTCTTTGCCTTTTGTTTCTTGTCCTGGCTCCATCCCTGTCTTTGGTCTCCTTCTGTTTCTTCTGGGCCCTTCCTCCGCCTCCCTCTTCTTCACCACTTCAATCAACCGTCATCTGCTTCATTATTCGCTGCATCAGCCAACTGGGAAGCACTGGACCTGGGGTCTCCTGGGAGGCATCTTTTCACTGCACTACAACTGCACAAGAAAGGACACCATCATACCCACATACATAGTCCTTAGTGCTTAGTCTTTCAAGTTTCACCTCCAGGAAGCATCAAAACCAGGTCCCACAATCCCGCTACACAGTCTCCCCTCATTGACTCCATATCCCCACTGAGCCAGGACTCACTATGCTACCCCCTTTTCATGTCCCAGGCCCGCCCAGGAAGAAATGTGTACCACTTGCACCTGCCGAGTTAGGTTGTTGCCCTGTAGCACCCACCATTAAGCTGCCATCAAAACTTAATAATATGCTATCCTGATAATTGCCCCTCCCACCTCTGGCCCAATGGCCTTGCCCCTTTCGACTTGCTGTTCTGCTCATTGCTTGTCCACCCTTACCTTGCCTGGGCTGCCTGTACTCTGACCAAATGAGTTCAGCTGAGGACCATGCCTGTCCCCCCCCTTTTTTTTTTGTTGCGGCCCGTATCAGGCCTCACCACCCAAACCATGCAGAAACACCCCTCACTTCTAATGCCCGTTCTCCATGCGCTTCTGTAATAGGCCTCGTCATCCCCCACGCCCCGACGTGCCCTCTGCTTGTGGGCTGAGATGCACTTGGTGCAAAAACTAGCTAGGCCAGCTAGTCTAGTAAGGGTGGATGCCCGCTCAACCAGGCTGATGCCTCTAGCTGTTCCCACCAGCCCAGACCAAGTGTTCCCCAGCAAACCAACCCCAGACCATGCAGTGAATACCAGCGGAAGGAACAACAAAAACCTCGCTTCCAGCAAACTGTTGCAAAATCCCACTAGTCCAGCTAGCCTAGTAAGGGTGGATGCCCATTCAGCCAGTCCGATGCCTCCAGCTGTTCCCACCAGCCCAGGGCCGAGCATCCCCCCCACACCGCACTGCAACCCAAAAAACCCCAGACCATGCATAAAGAAATCCTGACAGCTTTGGCTTTAAGAGTTTTGAGGGGCCCCAATTAGATTAATCATGGTAATCATTTATGTTTGTCCCCTCTGTATCTAATCACACACACCTCCAGCTGTTACTGGAAATGAAACCTGGGACCCTGAGTCCTAAAAGCAGCAGTTTTAACCATTAAGCAGGGTGACTAGAGGCCCCAGGCCCTGCAAAGCACTGGCAAAAAAGAACAAACAAACCTCACTTACATTGCCCGTTTTCCCCCTACCCCCATGCGCCCCTTGAACCTCCATGCACCTTCTTTGCCCAGTGGCTTCCGCTTCTGCCCCATCCATCCCTGCTGAGTACAACATAAAAACCCCTGAGCTCATCACTGACCACTAAGTGGAGTCACCCTATCGGCTCCCACCTTGCCGAAACAAAAATGCCTCCCGGTCTGCAGCTTCAGCACAAAAATACCCTCCTGGGCCTGCCACCATCTTGCTTTTCCTGTACATCGATTGCTGCTCTATTTCACCTTGCTGCAGCCATGGCGACCAACTACATTGCTACCGAGTGCACCTCTGGTCACCAAGTGGCCAACCGCCACCACTCCTACCTCGCCAGGTCCCCTCTTTGGTCTAACAGAACAAAACCTAACCTAAAACTGAGCTTGGCATTCTCTGCACCTGCCTGCAAACCTGCTCACTCCCATGCTCTCCTGGCTCACCCCCCCCGGCCTAGCACGGCCTTTCTCAGCTGCTGCCTGTCACCCCGACCTTCTGCAAGCAAAAATCCAGCATCTTCACTATATAAAACCATCTGTTTCACAAAACAAAAAGCTACCATGCTTTTCAGCACAAGCTTCTAACAGAATCATGCCACTACACTTTCTGCACCATCCAGCATATATACAAACCATTTTTACCTTCAGAAACATATTGGGCCTAAGCCCACTGTGCCTTACCTCCACTTGCCAAATGAATGTGCTGTAGGAAAATCTCACAGCAAAAAGGGGCACCCAGGTTACCTGGCTTTTTATTCCCTTATAGAAACGTCCCCTAGTCCTTGTTGGTTCCTCCCTTTTGGCCAATCATTGCCCTCGAGCACCCCCCCTTCTCCTATGTCATTGTGATATCCTAGGTCACCCTCTCTTCCTGCCACCCTCCCTCCCCTCCTCCCTGTCTCCCTTTGGCCTTCATCCTGGTGGAGTCCCAGGACAACCTGGCCTGCCTTTTAGGGGCAAGCCTAATTGTCCTAAGGTTTTGAAAGCAGATGCATCATGAAAGAATCAATAAGCTCCAGTTGTTAAAACAGCTTGCTATTCACAATAAAGTTCTTTGAATCCAGTATTGCTATGGACTGTGCAGACTGAAGCTGTGTTCTACAAATCCAAGAACTGATTTTTAGCAAAAGTTTAACTTGCAGAGTGTATCCATGCTAAAAGAAGTTCCAGGGTCAAAGTTAGCTGACAAAGAGACCATTTCATCAAAAGCCAGACTCAGCCTGAGTTCTAAGTTGAGAAGAGGAAAACCACTCCTACAACCAGAAATATAAGTATTCATTTTTAATTACTTTCAGTAATTTTAATTAATAGTCTTGGTAATTTATATTGTCTTATCTGTGAAAGTGAGAGGGGACCTACTTTTAACTATAGAATCAGGGTATATAGCTTAAAAGCTTTGAACTAAAATATTGTGCATGATTTAAAAAGTTAAAACTGAGTTTTATGAAAGTAGTACAAATCACTGATGTAATGAGTTGTCACTTCTCATAGAAAATACATTTTATATGCAATGAAGTCAAAACAAGTTTTATACAGAAATAATCAGAGACAGTGATCTTATACATACAGTATATGTTCTTAAGCATAAAGGTTTTGTTAAATACTAAGTATGATAAAGTAGTATAACTGTTACCATTTATTATGCTGAATATTACGTATTACTTTGCATTGCTTAATTGGCTGAAATTTGTTTTATTTGCTTTATTTTACTTGATTTTCTAAAACCTGTTGTTTTGTTTGCATTACCGTTTATGTTTGCATTATTTTATTATGCTTGATATGTATGCTAATTATGAATATTTAGGACTTGTACATCTGTGAATAAAATATATATTTATCTCTTATGTAATCCAAAGTGTGGCAACAGTGTTTTTCACTGTCATTTTTTAATCTGGAGAGCGTAGGATAGGATAATATCATATTTGAATATTATTATTTTTTGTAATTTATGAAATAATTTTTGGGTAAGGTCCGAGGTGAATCTAAGTGCATTATTATAAAACATGATATTATAAGCCATTCTTCCGACACTCACCCTCTGTCCCTTGCTCACCCCTTCCATCAACGATTACCACGGTCTCCACCTGATCTCCTGAGTCCCTAATTTTTTGTAGGGGGGGCAGTATACCTATTGTTCATTATAACCCCACCTATACTTTTGATGCTGTTCCCCATCCTGGCCATACCATTGCTGACTGCTGCTACTCCCTTTGCAACAACACTTCTCTTCTCCCCCATCTCTTCCTGACCACCTCCTGCCATTCCCTCCTTTCCCCAACTCTTCTTACCCTCCTCCTGTACTCCCCTGTACTTCCAAGGGGGAGGAGTGGAGCACCACCTGCACAATCCCCCAAAACTGACCTGACTCCAGGCTACAATATGTAAGCCCATGAAAGCCTGTATTCCCCAGTAAATGGTCACATATGCATACAGTAAGCCAATAAAAGCCAAATGTCTGCTATCCCCAGTAAATGATCTCCAAGTATACAACACCTACAAAGAGTATTCAGGCAGTGAATCCCCTCAGTGAGCAGCAGTTCCCAAATAAAATATTGTGAAAATCCCCACAATTCATTACCACAGTTGCACACCCCAAATATTGCAGTCCATAGTCTGTTCAAGTAAAATCTTAAAGCGCCTGTGAGAATGTTCCCAATCCTCACAACAGCAACTGAAACTCTGAGCAGAAAATCAGCCAGTTCATGTCCTCTGTCCTTAAATACTTTTATCATAAAGCACTGGGCCTGTGAGCTCTGTACCTGCTAACATTGCTGCAGGCTCCTCTGGGGTCTGATGGTGGTCTGAAGCACAGACCGCTGTGCAGGAGAGAGATGCTGCCTCTGGGCCCTCTTGCTGTGCCTGCTGGTATTGCTGCAGGCTCCTCAGGTGTCTGATGGTGGTCTGAAGCACTGACCAGTGTGCAGGAGAGAGCCGCTAGTTCTGGGCCCTCCTGCTATGCATGCTAGCATTGCTGTAGGCTCCTCTGGGGTCTGATGGTGGTCTGAAGCAACAACCGCTGTGCAGGAGAGAGCCACAGCCTCTGGACAATCCTGCTCTACCTACTAGCATTCCTGGAGGCTCCTCTGGGGTCTGATGGTGGTTAAGTCCTGTCCAAAATGTGTTTTCACACATGTTGCATGAAATGGAGTTTCACATGCAAGAATTATGTTTTGGCAAGTGTTGGAAAATGTTGTGTATTAGATACATGTGCTGATGTAATGAGTTATGCACGGTGGGATTGCAGGGCCCAAAGGTCCCTTTGCTCCCACAGCCAAATAAGGATACAAGTAAACTATCTAGAACCCGTAGCTGTTTAAAAAAAGTGGAATTAGAAGCATTTATCATACAGAATGAAATTGATATTGCTGCAATAAATGAAACATAGTGGGATTCTACATCACAGTGGATTAAAGATATCCCTGGCTACAAACTTTATTATAAAAATAGGGATAATAAAACTGAAGCAGGTGTTTGTCTTTATATACATAATTCTATTTCCTTTCATTTACATATTCTTTCCTTTGATTCTGATTTGTCTCTTGAAACTATATGGGTCAAACTATTATTCCCTGGTAGATCATATGTATTAGTTTGCTGTTGCTACTGACCTCCTTCTTCTAGTGTGGATTACAACTCAACCTTAATAAATGAAATAAACCTAGCATCCTAGGGGCTGGCAGTATAGCCTAGAAGTTAGAGTAATGAGCTATGAATGAGCTTGGTACAGACAGTAAACCTGGGTTTGATTCCCACAACCTCCACTTGCATACTGTGTGACTCTGAGCAAGTCACTTAACCACCCCGTGCTCCTGAAAATAAGCACTTGTGCCTAGAGGGCCTTACCTAATTATCAAAGAATAAAATAAAATAACTAAATAAAATAAATAAATCTAGTTCTGGGGATGTTATTATATTGGGTGATTTCAATCTCCCAGGATTAAACTGGACTCAAATGTCAGGAAAAACTGAGCTAGAATGCTCATTTGTTGAAATCTGCATAGAAAATGGTCTGGATCAACTTGTACTTGAACCAAGTCATAATAAAAATACCTAGAACTAATCCTGACCAATATTAATGATGACATTGTAGACATCAATGTTATCAGCCCACTGGGCAGCAGTGACCACAATATGGTTGTATGCAGCATGTCTACAGGGTGACTAAATTAAATTGTAATGCAATAGTTCAAAATTATAACAAAGCAAATTTTAACCTAATCCCTCAGTGCCTCTCAACCATTAACTGGGATAGTGTATTTGTGGACGCTACTGTAGAAGAAACCTGAAATTCCTTTAACGATATAATTCTTAAGATCGAGAATGAGTTTGTTCCAGTCAAGAAAAAATATAACAACAAGGGAAGAGTACCAAATTGGTTGACATCTTGGGTTAAAAAACAACTTAAAGTTAAGCACAAGGCTTATACTAAATTAAAAAAAAACAACCAGAAACAAATAAGCTAGCTTACTTTAATGAACAAAAAGAACTAAAAATTTTAATTAGGAAAACTAAGGCCAACACTGAATTTAGAATAGCCCATTCAAAAGACACTAAAATGCTTTACTCTTATATAAACTCCAGCTGTAGAACTTCTATTAAAACTGTTATTCCGATTATGGACAATAATACTATCATAGAGAATGATGTAAATATTGCAGATAGATTGAATACATATTTCTAGTCTGTTTTTTCTCCTAAACCCCTAGGAATGACAATTATAGATAATAATTTTGATATTGATTATCATTTTTCCACCCATGCGATCTACTCTGAACTAATTAAAATTAACAGTTTGTCTACTCCTGAACCCTATAACATTAATCTTAAACTCCTAAAAATGCAGCCCATTTCTTGGCATATCCCTTTAGTAATCTTTAACCTCTCTCTCTCTCTCTGAAAGAAGATAATGTACCAAGCGATTGGCACTGTGCAACCATTGTCCCCATTTTTAAAAAAGACAAGAGAGGCAATGTGGAAAACTACAGGTCAACAAGTATAACATCACATTGCTGTAAATTAATGGAATGATTAAATAAAACTCAGCTTGGACTATCTATGGACCAGTTAGGGCTTAGTGATAAAAATCAACATGGTTTCAAAAAAGGGAGGTCATGTTCAATGAACTTGATTGCATTTTACAATCAGATCAGTAAGAGTCTTGATAATGGCATCCCTTCTGAGTTGATTTTACAAAAGCCTTTGACAAAGTGCCTCATGACAGCTTTATCCTAAAACATTTAGATCTTGGGATGAATAGAAGTCTTGTTAGATGGATAAACAGCTGGTTTCATAATCAAGTGCAATCTGTGCATGTTAATAACACAATCTCAAGTGAAGGTATTGTAGGAAGCGTTGTCCCCCAGGGCCCTGTCCTGGGCCCTACTCAGTTTAACATTTATGTCAGTGACATGAATAAGGACCTAGATAACAACATCAAGTTCGTTGACGATACCAAACTTGGAGGTGAGGTTGATAAGTTAGCAAACACCTATCCCTAATCAGTGACCTTGGTAAAATTGAGAATTGGGCAATTAGAAATGGTATGTCCTTAACACCAACAAATGTGCAGTTATGCATTTTGGTAATAATAGTCCAAACTATTCTTATATACTTAATCACAGAACTCTGGCCTTGAACAAGATCTTGGGATTCTTATCAATAATAAATTGACTTCATTTGATCATTGCATTTCTGTTTCAAAAAAAAAAAACAAGGGTATGGTTAATAGAATCAAATTTTCTTTTGTATGCAAAACCAAAACATTAATTATCCCCATTTACAAAAGTTATGTACGACCAGTCCTTAACTATGGGTCACAGGTTTGGTCTCCCTTCATAGTTAAGGATATAATTTGGTAGGAAGGTGTACAAAGGACAGTGACCAAACACATTCATAGGTAAAAAAATAAACATTATCAAATGAGGTTACTAAAGAATGGTTTACATTCTCTACAAGCCAGGCAGCAGAGGGGTGATTTATTACTTTTTCACAAAATACTGAAATCCCCTGAAGTGATAGGTAACTGCGAGTTACAATTTAGTATGTTCAGAGGAAACTTAAGGTCCCATAACAAGAAACTTGTGGTTCCTAGGGCTACAACCAATAAACAAGACAGTTTTTATATCATCAGATCTATTAAAGCATGGAATAGACTCCCACAAAATGTTGTTGACATCAGATGTTTTATAGTTTCTTATAGTATGTTTTATAATTATTCTAATTATTTACTGGTATAACTGGCCCATTTGTGTGGGGGACATTCTTGATGGGCCAATGGGCCCCCTCATGTCCTAATTTCCAGTAATCCTAGTAATCTGAAAAAGTAAGAAAATGCATTGCAAATAAACTACATTAATTCTTCTGTTAGGGTTGTTGGTACAGTGACAGCAGTAGGGAAATATGACTTTAGGGTTTCTAACCCCAACATCCCACACCCACCCTTCTGGCACCGACAGGTATCATGGGTGTGTCTTTGGGTCATCATCCCTAATGCATACCCTATTCTCCTATACTGTACCAATATCAGCTTATTTACATATGGAATGGGGTGAGCATTTGTGCTGATGACTCCAAGGCACACCTCCAATGCCTGTCAGTGTCTGCAGCATGGGGGTGGAGCATTAGAGTTGGAAACCCTAATGCCATATTTCCCTACTGTTATCGCTTTACTAACAACCCTAATTGATGCATTAATGACGTGCTTGTTTTGCAATGAATATATATATATATATATATATATATATATATATATATGGTAGCATGGTAGTGGTACCATAGTTAGGGTTGAGGAGCCATTTCTATGTTAAACCCAAAATTTTGCACCTTAATAACTTTGTAACTGTTTGACAGATTTGCCTGAAATTTGGAATACATGATCAATACCCATATATCTTGGGATCTGCCAAGTTCCGTACCTGTTGGATACACGGCTGCGGAGTTATTAAGCATGATCTGCGTGTGCATTTATGCTTTTTCTGGAATTCTACGGTCGTGCCTACAGGTAGCACAGTTTGTGCGACCAGCCCAAAATCTTTAGGGAATGTGCAGCCAGGGTCCCCTATGTGCCTTTCAAAGATTTTGTGAAAAAATATTAAACGGTTCAAAAGTTATTCAAAAAACAATTTCCCATTATAAGTCAATGGGAAAAGTTAACAAAAAGTTCGACAGTATCAAATGCATTTTACTTTCGCAAATGGCCTGTTACTTCTCAAATCCACCACCTTGTTTTCAGTTAGTGATCAGAAAATGCTTGGCATTTAAATGTGGGACTCTCTAGCAACCTAATTATTTTTGTATTCACCTAGTCGGACCCTGAGGATGCTAGCCATGTCTTTATTTTGGGTAAACACCCCAGAAATATATTTTCAAATTTCTGGAAAAGTACTTGAAAAGTACTTCGTGCTCATAGAAAGTGTCGTAAATTTTGCAGCTTTAACAAATTGACGACAGAACTTTTCTAGTCTGTGGAAAATGACAGCAATTCTTTGGCACTCCGCTGCAAAAGAACGGTTTGGAGTTTTGGGCTGAAATTTGGAGGACCGTAGTCGACATCTCACACATGTGCCTTTCAGTGTTTTTGAAAAATATTGCATGGCAGCAAAGTTACAATACTCCAAAGTTGACACTTTTCCCATCGGATAACATGGCCGGCGCCGACTATTACAAGGAATCCTTTGGCACCCTGCTGCAAAATAACGGTTTGGTCTTTTTTCCTGAAATTTGGAGGAAACACAGCCAACAGCCCACAGATGTGCCTTTCAGTGGTTTGGTGAAAAAAATATTACAGGAAGGCACAGTTATGGCACTCTGAATGTCTCTTTTTTCCCCATAGGATAACATTACGGCGTTCGCAGCGCCTTTCAGGGCCCGTATCTCGGAAACGGTGCGAGATACGGACTTTTCTTTGGAAAAACACTTAGCCCCCTAGTAGGGGCTAGGTACAAAACTAGCCAGAACAGTCGTAAATCATATGACTTTTAAATTTTTTTTCTACGTCGTACGGTTCCTGAGATATAACCTATTTAGTATTCCAAGTCCTCATTTTCTGCTCCGATACCCATTATTATGCATACATTCTTTGTACTCACTGTCTTTCTCTATGCAGCTTTTGAGGAAAACCAGCCTGTGCGCTTATATTACTGTTACTGTTGTCCTTTCCGCTGATGTTCCGTACCTGTTTCACTTACTCGTTGACGTCTCGCCTACCATGTGCGTTATCCTTTATTTTCCTTGCGCTGCATTTCTGTTATTTTTGCCATTTGTGTCTACAGTACTGTTTCTCTTTCTGTTTCACTTTGCATCACCATGCCCATTGACATTTCTGTTTGCAGGCACCATGTTACTATGTGACAAGACTTCACGTGGCAGACTGTTCCGTCCACGCCACCACAAATGCGTTACTCTTCTGTTCTCATTTGCACTTGCGTTACCATGTGTGCCACTGTTAGCGCTTCTGTTTGCATTGCTGTTCCTGTTACTATGCCACAAGACATCATGGGCGGGAGCGAGGGCATTACATTCACTATTTCTCGTTATCATTCTCAAAAAGAAGAAATTAGAGACAAAAACTCCATTTAATGCATTAGTTAGGGTTGTTCCACAGCGACAAAGTGAGGATTAGGGTGCACATTGGGGTCGTGGTCCTAACTCTCACCCCATTCTCCTATACTTCTGCTGCTTTACACATATGATAGGGTAGTGTTAGGGGCTGGCGGCCCTAATCGCACCCCAATGCTGAATTAGAGGGTGGGCTGGGGGTCCAAGGGGAGTTTTCAACTAACACGAATTTCCTCACTTTTGTCGCTGTAGAACTAACCCTAACTAATGCATTAAATGGAGTTTTTGCCGCTCTAATATATATATATATACATATATACATACTTATTGCAAAACAACTTCATTAACACATCAGTTAGGATTCTTTAAGTTTTTGTAATAAATATTCTTACATTTTCAGGTAGTTTGACCATATCCTTATTTGTCTGATGCTCCCATCCCTTCATACATACGATATATGTACTATATGTAGCTGTGGAAGCTTAGGGTCCTCCTGGCCTGCACTTCTATTCATCAGTAGGAAGGGTTGGGGGATACTGGGCTGTATAGGAGATGCATCACCAGCAGAAAACAGGAAGTTGTTATCCCTCTGTACAGACAGTTGGTGAGACCCCATCTGGAGTACTACATCCAGTTCTGGAGACCCCATCTCCACAAGGACATAGACAGAACAGAGGCAGTCCAGAGGAGGGCAACTAAAATGGTGCAGGGTCTGCAAGAGAAGCCATATGAGGAGAGACTAAAGGAGCTTAATATGTATACCCTTGAGGAAAGGAAGGAGGGGGGGACATGATAGAAACTTTTAAGTACCTCAGTGGAATCAACAAAGTCCAGGAGGGTAGCATCTTTCAGAAAAAGAGATGTGCAAGAACAAGGGGACACAATTTGAAGATAGAGAGGGGCGGTTCAGCGGCAATGTGAGGAAGTATTTTTTCACAGAGAGGGTGGTTGATACATGGAACAGCCTTCCTGAGGAGGTTGTGGGGTCTAAAACTGTGAAAGAATTCAAGAATGTATGGGACAGACATAAGGCAATTTTTGGGGGGAGTAGGAAGAAATAGGCTGTTGGTTAACTAGGATCTGAAGCTTATCCTGTAGGTAGGAAAATGGGCAGACTAGGTGGGCCAAGCAGTCCTTATCTGCCATCAAAATCTATGTTTCTTCAGGCAACAGTGGCCAAATTGTCAGCATAACATTTTATTACCCCACCTTGTGTACCTGCTACAGAAAATGTTAGAATCCATGGCAATATGCAATTCTGCCCATCTGCAATGCCATTCCACAGGTGTGAAAAGACATTTTGGGCAGGATTTGAAAAATGACACCTGTGACTTACTGTACATGAGATCGGGTAATAAGAAGGCTATGTTGAAAATCTGGGGACAACATTTTTAAAATTTCTGAAGTTATAAGCGGCATACCAAAATTGCAATGAATTGTAGTAATTTAGGCATTTTTTCATATTTTGACCCCACATTTTAAACACAGTCTTCTTATGAACCCACTTTATAAACTCCATAGGTGAAAATTTTAAAATCCATACCAAAATGCCATTCTGCACCACAGGTGCAAAAACACTTTTCAGGAAGGATGTTAAAAATGACAGCTGTACTGTTCATGAGGTGATGTGAAAAAATGGCTATGTTGAAAATTTGGAGTAAAATATTAAAAATTACCAACGTTATGTGCATGCATAGAAACATTTCAATGATCACTCGTAATTCAGACATTTTAAAGAATTTTTTCACCAAATATTTAGCATGGGCTTTTGAGTCCTCACCTCATGAACATTGGCACTGTCATTTTTTAATAGGTCCCAAAAGATCATTTCATACAGTGACTGCAAAATCACCTTCCTAGCCTGATTAACAAAACAACAGTGACAGTGTTCATGAGTGGGGTCTTAAAAGCCCATGTTGAAACTTTTAAGAAAAATCCCAAAAATGGTAAAAGTTATAATGATAAGTTGAAAACACCAATGAAATACATTATACAGCGCTTACCTTTATTCCTCAGTTCATGGTTCAGCTTTCAAGAGTGCAGACATGTCGGTCCACAAAGATGTCAGCGTCAGACCTCTGGTGATAAGTATAGGATAAGGAGGGTGTGGGGTGGTGGGTCCTCAGTGGGAGGGTCGGGATGAGGGACGGGGGTCAGCATTGATGAAGAGGGATGGTTTTCTTTGTTTCAGGTTCAAAAAAATAAAAGATGCTGTGTGACAGTTTTCTTTTTTTAGGTAACAGATGGTATGAAAAGGATTTGGGGACACTGGGAATGGGCTCCCCATTGTTGCACAGTGTGGGGAGAGGTTACAAAAGAAATATTCAAAATAATTTGGGGATACTGGGAGTGGGCTCTCCAGTGTCTCATAGTGCTGGGGATTTACAAAAAAATAATTAAAATAATCTGCGGACACTGGGAGTGGGTTACTCAGAGTCTCACAATGCTGGGGCAGGGTTACACATATAAAAATAATTTGGGGACACTGGGTTTGGGCTTCTTAGCATGCTAGATTGGTTGAACACTCGCTAACACTTACTTCTCCCATTCTGAAACTGCAGAGTCACTTGCTGTCCTGTCTCTAGAGTCAGGAGCTTATTTTCAGAAAAGAGATTGAAAGTGTAAAAATGTACGGAGTTTTTCAGGAGTTCTGAGACAGAATGCAATAGTAGACGACTGTGAGGACCCATAACAGTGCAATTTACAGACCGCTCGATCACACTATATGTTGGGGCAGAAAGTGAAAGTTCAGTAGCGTTATTGAATATGACAGTGGTGGCATGAATCAGACAGTTTTTAAAATAATTACTTATTGTCAAATAATGGCAGGATCAACCAGATAGTCTTGTTTAAATACATTTTAAATGACAGGATGAAGCACATAATTTCTTTAACATGTGCCATCTCTTCTATAGGTGCACAATATGTGCAGTTATGTGTATATGGGGGGGCAGTTGTCTTTCAATGGCCGAAAACATGTTGTATAAACAGAACGTGACATGGCCTGAGTGAAGATATCATATTTATCTTCTCTTAGGGCCAGTGACATCAAGATATCTGATATCATGATATCATTGGCCTCTCGTGAAGATAAATATGATATCTTCATTCAGGTCATGTCATATCCTATAGATATATATATATATATAGATAAATAGACAGACAGATATATAGATATATTATAGTGGTGTGTATCACCGCTGAATTAGGGTTGAGTAAGCTGTTTAATTTTATACCCCAAATTTGGCACTTTAATAACTTTGCAACCATTCAATAGATTTGCACAAAATTTGGTATGCGCTGTCCCATGGCATAGTTCTCTTGATCTGCCAAGTGTCGTTTTGATTGGATGTGCAGTTTTCATGCAGTGTATAGTGAAACAAGTGTGTTTTTTGCTTTTTTCACCAGGTTTTTCTGATGTTTGCCCATCATGCTGCAGTCACACTGTTTGGAATTGTGGTCTGAACTTCTTGGGGTAGGAAGAGGATGCCCCAAAGAACAAGCCAGCATTGGTTTGGTGAAAAACCACTATTCCATTCCAAAGTTATTAAATTTTGAAATTTTGGATTCTGAGCATGCTCACTTCAGTCTTTTGGATAGGTGTATAAACTGTGAACAAGGATTTGCCCTATGAACAATGATTTTGATAGCTCATGAACAGGGATTTATAGAATCCCTGTTCTTGGGAAAATTCCTTGTTCGCGAGCCGCCATCTTGTTTTCACTTTTCCTCATCAAACAAAATGTTATAAGTTGACTCAGGGAAGTGTTGTGAGGTAAACCAAGCATGGTTTTTGTTCAGGGTGACATCCTCAACAAACCCATGCCTTTGGTCTACATTAGTTCGGCACCGAAATGTAGTTTTGAAATTTAAAAAATCCTCGTTTGCGACTCACTTCCAATCCTTGTTCATGAGGTTTCAAAATCCTTGCTTGTGAGCTGATCCTTGTTGTGATCTGTCAAAATCCCTGTTTGAGAGATGATGAAAAGATGGCCCTATCTCACGGACAGGGATTTCTCACGAACAAGGATTTTGACACCTCATGAACAGGGATTTGGCTGATGAACAGGAATTTTGACAGCTCATGAACAGGGATTCTAAACTGGAATCCCTGTTTGTGAGGTGTCAAAATCCCTTTTCATGAGCTGTCAAAATCCCTGTTCATGAGATGATGACCAGATGTCCCTAAAACCCTATTCATGCGCTATCAAAATCCTTGTTATTGAGCTGACAAAATCATTGTTCGTGAGGGGATGACTAGATGGCCCTACCTCGTGACCAGGGACTGGCTCATGAACAGGGATTTTGACACCTCCCGAACAGGGATTTTGACAGCTCACGAACAAGGATTTTTAAAGATTGCTATTTCTTTGCCACTTCACTGCAAAGAAACAGGACTTTTGCAGGGTAGAAATGGGGTGTCCCAGAGATGTGACTTATGCTGGTTTGGTATAAAAATTTACATCAGTTACACAGTTATGGCATTCTGAAGTTGAGACATTTTCCATAGGATAACACTGTGGTGAACACAGTGCCTTTCTGTGCATATGCCTCTAGAAACAGATTTTTTGCTAAATGCAACTTAGTACACCTTTAGGTGTACTAAGCATGTCAATGAGATTCAGTCCATGATTATGACTGCAGTGGGATGTTTTCAAGATTGCTATGGTACTGAGATATTGCACCATTTGAAGCACAAGGGTTACTTGGAATGTGTCTAAGCCAGCACTGCATCTCTACAATTATAGGTAGATGAGAGCACAGAGCCAGTAGGGCCCGTGCGCTGACATATGGATACCATTATGCAGTAATAGGACTGCTGGGTCATCCATTATGCAATGGGGACCCTGCACTCCACATGGAGATGACAGTTCATTACAATGTCTGTAGACTTGGATAAATGGGAGCAGAGGGTCCATAGGGCCATGCACTCCAAAAACCTGATACCATGGGCCCTGCACTCCCCAAACCATATAAGGGTAAGATTACACTTTCTCAAAAAGTAAGGAAATTCAGTGCAAAAAACATTGTTAATGCATCAGTTAGGGTTGAAGTGACAAAAAGTATGGAAATGAGGTGTTAAGGTTGAGACCCTAACACCCCCAAGACCCTAACACCCTGCCACCCTACCACCCCACCCCCATCCTCTACAGACCAAGAGGTGACAGGGTGTACCTGATGTTATCGAGCCTCGATGTTGCATTCTGCTATATACTGCATGTCAGCTTTCTTAACATGGAATGTGATGAGAGTTAGGGCTGATGACCCCAAGGCACACCCTGTTGCCTTTTGGTCTGTGGAGGGTGGGGGTGGAATGAGGGAGTTAGCGTGGGTAGGGGGTGTTAGGGTCTCAACCCTAATGCCTCATTTCCCTACTTTCGTCACTTCAACCCTATATTTGTACACATTGCAAAAAGCTCCGTTAATGCATCATTTAGGGTTTCTATTACAGTGACAAAAGTATGGACATTTGGTGTTAGGGTTCCCAACTCTACCACCCAACCCCCTACCTCCACACACAAACAGGTGTCAGGATGTGCTTTTGGGTCATTGGCCCTAATTCTCACCCCATTCCATATATAAGGAATCCAAGATGGTACAGTATAGGAGAAAAGGGTGAGAGTGAGACCCAATGACCCCAAGGTGTGACCACTGTAGGTGTGTGGAGGGTGGGCAGGTGGTGTGGGGTGGTAGGGTTTGGAATCCTAACACCAAATTTCAATACTTATGGTACTGTAACTGGAACCCTAACTGATGCATTAACACATTACTTTTTGAGATAGTATAATAGTATCCTTATTTTGCTGTGGGAGCACAGGGTCCTTTGGACCTTGCACTCCAATCCCTCCATAGATGTGCATATGTATGTAGGTGTGGAGGCACAGGGCTGACTGGGCCCTGCACTTCACGTGTTGAACAACAGTGACCAAATTGTCAGCATAGCCATCTTATTACCCCACCTCGCGTGACCTCAGTACAGAGATATTGTAAATGCAAGGCAAAATGTAATTATGCAAGAATCAATGCCATTCTGTGCCATATTGCAAAAACATTCTGGGCAGGATGTGAAAATGACAGCTGTACTGTTCATGAGGTGGTGTGAAAAAATGACTATGTTGAAAAATTTGGCATCAAAATATTGAAAAGTACCAAAGTTATGCACATGCATAGAATAAATTCAATGGGCACACATAACTTGGGCATTTTGGAATTTTTCACCAAATTTTCAACATGACTTTTTGGGACCCCACCTCATGAACACATGTCACTGTCATTTCATTAGTTGGTCCCAAAAGGTGATTTGCATAGCAAATGCACACTAAGTGCCACAGGTGTGAAAACATGTTTTGGGCAGGAAGTGAAAAATGACAGCTATACTGTTCATGAGGTGGTAAATCTATTATACTATAAAAACCTAATGACAAACAAATAATGTATTAATTTTGCATTATAAAATGTGATGGGCTGGCTCGGTGGTGCTGGGAGTTGAGGCACTGGCGCCACATCTCACACCACGCCAGCAACCTGGGTTCAGGAACGATCCAGGGCTGCTGGGGGTTGTCAGGGGGAGAGAGGATTGATTGTCCAGAGGACTGCTCTCCTCTCTCTGGGGAAGGGAACTAGTCATCCTACCTTCTGACTGCCCTCTAGCGGTAGCTGGAGGGCTGTACAGGTCTGGAGGCTCAGAAGCTGATGTGCTTATGTCGGAGGGGAGGAAGGGAGGGAGAAAATGGAAAAAGGCTGGTGGTCCATGGACCCATGATGGCCTGACTGCTCTGGCGAAGTCTGCCCCCCTGTCACTAGAATTTTTGCTGTACCAGGTGGCAGGGGACTGTCGGCGCCCCTCCAACTGGCCCTGCCGCAGAGGGGAAATTGGTGGGAGAACCTCGGGGGCAGACAAGTTGGGGTCAGGCCGAGGATGTACCCCTGGGGTCATAGCCCATGGAGCCTGTGGAAGGAGCTATAAAGATAAAAAATATATACATGAGATACAGTACCATTTTTTCTTCTTTAGGGTTTCACTGGATAGACAATCACTTTTCCCATTTCTCACATGCACAAGGATGAAGCGTAGTGTCATTCAGAGAAACTTTGTAAGGCAGCTCCTCAGACTTTTATTTGTAACATCCTTTCTTTGTGACAGCATGAGCTGCCTTCGGGTGCTCACAGATCACTCATGTTAGTCACATCATTCTCACTCACACTGACATCACACTCACACTTAATAAAAAATAAATGATATAAAACCTTAAATAACATTAATTTTACATTACAATTTGTTTAAAAATATTATACAAAAGAGATACAGCTATTTTCTTCATGATTTTGTGGGATACAGGTTTGACTTCATGATTTCTATGCATAGTGCTCATGTAAGGATATAAAGTAACAGTCCTGCTGTGCAGCTCAATGCTCACATCACTTGCATGTTTAGTCACTCTCATTGTCATTCACTTCCCATTCACATCACACTCACATTATGTTCAGGCTCATATCACAGTTATGCGTTAATAAAAAATGAATGATTAAACACAGAAACACAGAAATCGTCAGCAGAAAAGGACCACTTGGCCCACCCATTCTGCCCAGATGGTCTGTCCCTGCCTAGTCTGCCTCCACAGACCCTAACCAATCTCTGGTGCCCCTCACTCATCCCTGCCTATTCACTAATATTTCCTTATGTGTATCCCATGCATACTTGAAGACCCCCTACTGTTTTTGTGTCCATCACTTCTGCTGGCAGTCTATTCCAGGCATCCACCCTTTTCAGTGCTTTCTTGCATCCTTCTTTAACTATACCTCAGCTTGATCGCATGTCTTCTGGTCCTGTTACTCTTCCTCCTTTAAAAGAGACTCCCTCCTGCACCCTGTTCACTCCTATGAGGCACTTGTAGGTCTCTATCATGTCACCTCTCTCTCTCTCTCTCTCTCTCTCTCTCTCTCCCCTCTGCACCATTTTAGTTGCCCCCATCTGGACTGCCTCCACCCTGCCTATGTCCTTTCAAAGTGGGATCTCCAGAACTGGACACAATACTTGAGGTGGGGTCTTACCAGTGAGGGATACAGTGGCAACACCACCTTCCTCCTTCTACTGGGGATACCTCTGCCAACACATCCTGGCACAACACTGGCCATGCCTCCTGCTTTGTCACACTGTTCTTCCACTTTGAGGTCATCAGATATGATAACCTCAGGGTCCCTTTCCTGCTTAATGACTGGCAGCCCCCCATATACTTAGTTTCTGGGTTCCTATGCCCTAGGTGCATAATTTTGCAATTTTTGGTGTTGAACCCCATCTGCCATGTTTTTGATCACTTCTTGAGTTTCCCAATTTCCCTACGCATTTTTTTCACCCTCTCCTGGTTGTCCACCCTATTACAAATTTTGGTATCATCTGTAAAAAGGCATATCTTCCCTTCCAGTTTATCGGCAATATCTCTTATGAAGACACTGAAGAGGACAGGTCCTAGTACTGGTAACCTGTCAAAACAGCAACTCAAAAAGAGTGAGAAAAAAGGGCAAGTAAAGAACAGCACTTGTCATTGCAACAATATGGAAGTTACAGCACGTGTTAAGTTTAGCACTGTTGAGGTTGCTCTTCTGGTCTACTTTGTGAAGCTCAGAGATAGTTATATTTAGTCATAGGGGTTGGGGCAAAGCCCTCCTTGTGGGTGCAGGGGCACAGTCCCCTGCAAGTGACTTAGAATTGGGGTCTCACTGTGGTTGTTCAGTGTTGTATTGCATAGCACTGTTACAGGTCTCACTGTATTGCACTCGCTTGTGTGCTCCATGGGTTTTTGAGTCGCTGTCATGATGTGGAACCCCTAGTACAGAGTCCTGTTGCAACACGCTGGTCACTCTTCCAACCTTAGAGTCACTGCATAAAAATATGATAATATTAATTTTACATGCTGCAAAATATAAGATGTAACCATTGTTTCTTCATGGTTCATCAATGATTCCAAACATCATTTTCCTCATTAGGGAACTACCCCATTGTGTCTAGCCTTAGTCATGCCAGGCATAATTTTCCTCATCATTGAGTACTTTAATATATTTAGCCTCAGTCACCCAAGCATCATATTTCTCATGAGGGAGGTACACCAGTGGGCCTAGCTTCTGTTACTTCAAGCATCACCTTTCTCATCAGGGACTTACTCCAGTGTATGCAGCTTCCATCATTACAAGCATCATCATCTTCCTCCACTTGACCACTCAAGTGCCCTCAGCTTCAGTCACCCAAGCATCATCTTCCTTATCAGGGACTTCCTCCAGTGTGCCCAGCTTCAGTCACTCCAAGTCTCATCTTCCCATCTGGAACCTACTCCAGGTTTCCTAACTTCAGTCCTTCCAAGCATCATCTGCCTCATCAGGGGCCTATTCCAGTGTGCCTACTGTAGCTTCAGTCACTCCAAGCATCATCTTCCTCATCCGGGGCCTACTCCAGTGTAAATAACTTTACTCTGTTCAGGTCTCTTTCTTCAGTCTTTACATTTTAGATTGGCATAGTTTTGTAAATCTGGATAGCCAGCCTAACCTGTGGGTTGCTAACAAAACTGTATTGCTGCTTAGTGCTTTTGCATATCAGTCAGGCATAATTTTTAGGAGTAGCAGCTGTATGTGCCTGCATCACCATAATGGCAAAATTAGGAGCCCCTGTCCCACAACCTCATCCCACTTCACTTCTGATCACAGCTTAGACTTGGGACATTGAGAGTTAGCACATGATAACTGTTCAATTGTCTGTGCTAAGAAACATTTAAACCTATATCACTTCCCAAGAAGCACGCTGGGGATGCATCAGATTCCTTACCCTAACAGTGTGGGACTGCACACTTTAATACACAATATTTAAATACATACTACATAAATAATACACAGTTTAATAAAACTTAAAACTAAATGGTGTACTAGTAGAAAAACAGAAAATAGGAAATGATATTTAAAATAGGGCCAGGGTAGACAGAGCTCAAGTGTCTTTTCCATACCTCTACCTTGAAGCAGCCCAGGCTTTGAACATTACAGACAGATGGTAGGAGGAAATTCCTTAGGGCAGGAGCAGCTACAGAAATGCCTTATCCTCTGCCAGCTTCGGTCTTGAGTGGGGACAATAAGTGACTCCTGGTCCCTGGATCAAGAGCTTTACCTGGGTACTGGTGGCTAGAGCCCATGGAGGTAGATGGGACCCAGTTCCTGTACATACAGTGGATGGACACAGCAGAGTCATACAGTATGCAGTGCTCTATGAGAAACATGTCACACTTTCCTGTATGACAAATTAGAATAATTGTCATTGGGTTACACTATGTTCCTGCAGAATTCTGCAGCATGTCATTTGGAAAACTGTGGTTATGCGATTCCATCCTGGTTGACTCCACTGTACAAAGATATGTACAGACAGAAAAATCAATCCAGTCTGCCTGGTTCCTTGGCGCCTACCTAGGCTCTCACCAGTCTAGCACTGGATAGTTCTCTAGTGGATCAATCATCCCATAATTTCACATTGGCTACCCCTACTCCACAATTTACTCTAGCCCCTCCTTCATCAGCCTCATCAATTCAATGAATTTATCCCTGCTCTACTTAAAGCTTACCACAGTATTAAAATTGACCAACTTCACTGAGAGATGGTTTCACTTTTTTAATTTTTATTTTTTGTTAAGGGTAAGGCCCACTACGCACAGGTGCCTCTTTTCAGGGGCAACCCGGGAGCACAGGGAGGGTAAGTGACTCACTGAAAGTCACACAGTATGCAAACGGGGTTGTGGGAATCAAATCCAGGTCTGTCTGCTGGATGTACTAAGCTCATTCACAGATCATTACTCCAACCTCTAGGCTATACTGCCAGCCCTCTCTTTCCACCATCTTCTCCGTGAAGAAGTATGTCCTCACATTCCTCCTAAATTTTCCCTTGTCATCTTATAGTCATGGTCCCTTGTGAAAGACCTCTCACTAAGGTTAAACAGTTGCTGGCTGTCCATCCTGTTTATGCCCTTCAGGTGCTTGAAGGTTTCAATCATGTCTCTCCTCTCTCTTGTGGCCTCTAGTGAAGACATATTGAGGTCAGCCTGTCTTTCCTCATAACTGCTCCTCTGCCAGCCATGAATTATTTTAGTCACTCTCCTCTGGATCAACTATGGGTGGTTCTTGCCCTTTTTAGGTGAGAGGCCCAGAACTGTGCCCAATACTCCTGGTGCTCTCACCAGGGCCCTGTACAGGGATAGGATCACCACTTTCCATCTGCTTGAGAAGGCAATACCTGTTCACCCCAGCATCCTGCTAGCTTTCCCATATGCCTTATACAAAGGGCAGAGAGCTTAAGGCTGTCACTAATTATCACTCATAGATCCTTCTCTTCTGAGGTCTGCTTCAGTATTACCCAGTCCATTTCATTATATTTGGCCCTCAGATTCACTCCCCCCCCCCGCCACTGTAGGTTTTGGAAAGTCAAAATAATTACCCTGTAGTCAGGCCTCCTCATGGCACTCAGAAGGTAAGCTGCAGCATACTACATCAGGTCCAGGTGATGGAACTGGCCACTTGGTAGGCCTTTATGGAGCACACTACACTAATCAAGGCATGAGGAGAGGAATGTTTGCACCAGAGTTTTCAGGTTCCATAAAGGATTACAATTGAAACAGTGAAATGATTCCAGTGCACACTGAAAAGTTGAAGTTAAAAAAGCGTTTTATTTCATTTTAATACACCAGCATGACATAACGTGCATGCACTATAGCCAAAAATATCCCCAGCACTTCGAGGTGTGCAGCATCTTCGTCAGGGGAGATGGCTACAGCATCAGCGCATGATGCTTTCAAAATACTAGGACTGTGCTGCTTCAGTTTATCTTTCTCAAAATTATTGTCAGGGTTTTGACATGTGCAGTTGTGATCTGCCCAAGAGGCAATCAGCTGCACTATTTGTCTACAATTACAATTTGTCCTATTTAAAAGCACACACACAGCATGTTACATACACAGGAACCTCTGTGCTTAATTCTGAAGCAGAGTGAATGAATTGTTCAGTCCCTTATCCCCTAAGAAATCTTCATATTTAAAAGATAGTGCTCACTAGAATATCAGAGATATCAAAAAAAAAAAATACACACAAAAAAACTGAATTTTACAGTGACAGCCAATTGTGAGGGGTTGCAGGAACAGAAAAGACATACTGTACTTATTAGCAAAAATGTTAAAATACAGCACAAAACTGACCTGTCTGCTAGCTTAATTTAACTTATTTGGCTGTTAAGAAGTACCCCATGGAAACCATGTAGGCAAGGGTGACTTGGGTGGATTTAATGTATACATGTAACCCTAGATGGCGCTTATCCCAGGGCTACTACCCTGCCTGATTTGCCACTAACAGGTTGAGGGGCCTGGATCCAATGGCGGGTCCCACCCAGAGGTCAGGGTTTGCAATAGTTAAACTAACTTGGTCACAGCCCTCTGGGACACTGCAACCCCTTTCTTCCCACTAGTGGCCCACACAATATATCAGAATTACCTTCACAGTATACACTTACCCCCAGGTCTGGTTCCGCACTGGGACCTCCTGTGAAATGAGATACAGTGCAACAATCACAGTACAGTACTTTTTAACATAGACAAATACCCTCAGGCAGTATAACTTTGCTGAAACAAGCAGCTCTGATTTATTTAGGGGATATAACAAGGACAGGGGAAATCAGGTTAATTAGCTTATCACTCTAATAATCTATCTATGGCTCTGTGCACAGGCCTATCCCTATTAGTTACTGTCCCTGGGTACCAAGCCCTAGTGGCTAGTCCAAACTGTGGCAGCTGGTAGGGGCCCTTCACAGAGAAAAGGAGAATTAAACAGTCAGCAGTACAGTAATTCCATTTGGATTTAATGTGGCAATTCAACAGGGAGCGACCCTGAATTAGTACTCACACCTCCAAATAAGATAGGGTCCTTCAATGTCAGCAGGGCTCACTTGAGGTGCACAAACCTCTTACACATCCATATAAAAGAAAGCACTATACCAGGCAGGCTGCATCTGTATCCCGATCGCAATTACTGCACAATACCCGGGAACACACAGCAGATTCAGTTCCTGACAGACCGAGTGTAATTTTCAGCAATTCCTCCAGTCTTCTACAGGGTGAGCCTGGTTTCTACTCTTCAGAGATCCTTTGATTCTTTTCACAGGACGGATTCAGTCCCAACAAGCTGCAGACCGGAACTCTGGGCCTTACACACGTTTTTTGACTAAAACTGCACACTGAAAAAGCACAGGGCTCCTTCCTTCTTCACTGCCAAAGTTCAACTGAAACTCCAACCGACAAAACTGGCACTTCCTTGAGTTCCTCCCAGTTCTTGACTGGATTGGCTGTCACTCACAATAGACTGCTGCTGTTGGTCCAAAAGGCACTGAAGTCTAAACTACATCTCCCAGAGTCACTGCCCATACAATCCTCTTGTGGCTGGCTCAGATTATGAGTCCAAGTTCTGATTCGTCCAAGGCACCATTTTAGAGCTAGCTTACCCCACACTGATTGGTCCAGTTCAGCAGTTCAAAACTAGAATGGGAACTAGCAGACACAGTTCTGACTGCAAAGAAAGCAGGTTAGACAAACTGTAATTTCATTATTACTCTAAATAATTTCTGGCAAACAGTTACATCTTTCAGATAGGTTCCTTTGCACTCCTAGTGACTGCAAAAATGAAGTGAATTGCAGCAGCTTGAGTGGTACTCAATCAAAGAAACACACAGTCCCCATACAAACTAATTATGTCTGGAAGCAGACAGCTCTTAAAGAGACAGTACCAGAGGCTCTAAAACACTCACTGATAAATGGCTTAAATGCCAAACACCATTCAGGCTTGGAGCATTCAAGCAAGCTCCTGGAAGTCTTTTGGGAACCCCCATTTGTAGGGGGTTATAACTTTCCTGGTTTGGGAAAGCTTGACGTCCGCTGCCACAAGTACTTCCCTATAAGTTTCAACTGCAACTATATACTTTGCATTAGGTCTATATGTAATCATCAGTCAATATATCATTTTACCAAGAACACATTTCTGAAACATTGCAGTACGCTCTCTTTACACAGTATTACATACACTTGTACCATAACCTCGTTATTACTCTTGTACATGAAACCTGAAGAGAGGGGGCCCTTCTCATCAGTTACCTTGGGGCTGGATGGGGCAAGGACACCATACTTAGAGGGCAACACAAGTAACTTGGAGTTAGCACTGATGCTCAGTTTGGGCAGTGAGCTCGGGGACATACACTCTTTATGGACAACATTGAGAGGCAAGTCCACAGGCCTCCCAAGTGAATCATAACTGAGGTGCACCACAGGCTTTACAGGTCGACCAGTCTTTCTAGGGGGAACTGTTATAGTCTCTGCACTCTGAGCCTCATTTTCAGCATTGTCCTCACTTGTCAGGGGAGTCTCCATGGGGGTAGAGAGGCTAGAACTTGGGGCACTTTCAGCTCCAGGAGTTACAGTTTCTGAGTCCACAACATTTGGCTCGCATGGAGAGCTTTCGGACACTGGCAGATCATCTAGTTTGCCCACTACAATGTGAGGGAGATGGTGCATCTGTCAGCAATCTTGTGCTTGCCATGCAATCCCAGATTTCTTAGCAATACCCGATCTCCTCCTGGAGTTCCTGTGCTTTCACCTTTTATCATACCTTTCTTTGTTGGCCAGATTTCTTTGGCAGCCATGGTTTGAGCCAGTTGGTACGCATGAGTTAGCTGGGCCTTTAACTTTGCACATACTGTAAATAGTTGTCAGCTTGAACCCATCAGGAGAGACCCCAAAACACACATCTACTGGTAGTCGAGCTTCTCTTCCAAACATCAGGCGGTAGGGGAGAATCCATGGCATCACTTTGTGCAGTTATAAGCATGTACCAGGGTGCTAATTTGTTGGCTCCATCTAGGCGTTGTCCTTTGGGTGCAGGGTGCCTAGCATATCTAGCAAAGTGCGTTGAAACGTTCAGGCTGTGGGGTCCCCTGGGGTGGTGAAGGAGTGGTTCTGGACTTTCGCACTCCCCACAGAGAAAGCATCTCTTTGATCAGACGACTCTCAAAGTCTCCTTGATCAGAATGGATTCTTTGTGGAGCCCCATAGTGAACAAAAGCTTTCTACAAGTACTTTGGCCACAGTGGATGCTTTCTGGTCTTTGGTGGGAAAGCTTGGGCATATCTCGTGAAATGGTCAGTGACCACCAGCACATTACTGATATTTCTTTGATCTGACTCAAACTTAGAAAATCAATACAGACCAGCTCCATGGGTGCACTGGTGGTGTTAACAAGGGGGCAGCCCTCTGGGGCAAAGCTTTCCTCTGTAAGCAGCGACTACAAGTTCGAATGTGTTGCTCCACATCAGCCCCCATCTTAGGCCAATAGAATCTGGATCTCACCAAGTCAAGTGTTCTGTCTATACCAAGGTGCCCCATGTGGTTGTGCAAGGACCTCAGTACTGAGTCTCGAAGGCAGTGGCAGCACTAGTTGTTGTTTGTCTACTTGTCCCCTCTGTCTACTGTTTCTCTGTATAACAGTTTATTGATCAGTTTCAACTTAGGACCTTCTTTGTATAACAGTGCAGTTCTCAAATCAGTGGAGCGTAATTTGGACACATCTTTTCCTGCATAGAGGGCTTCTAAAGCTGCTTTGATCATGGGATCGCTGGGATTGAGCCCGCTGAATACTGTCATTGTCCAGCTGAGGCAGTGCACCAATGTCTATTGCAGAAAAGTGGCAAAAGCAGCAGGTATGCACTCAGAGGCTCCCAAGCAATCCACCATGCAGTCCACTGCGTCCGTGGGACATTTGTTCCTCCTGTCAAACTTCCGCAGAGTGCCCGAATGTCAGGTTCTGCCAATCGACCCAATCATTCTGGGGAACAGGCCTCCGGAGAGAGCATCAGCATCTATGTGGTTCAGACCTGCTCGGGTATTCGAGAGCATAGTCATATGTAGATAATGCAGAAAGCCACCTATGGCCAGTGGCATCCAACTTAGCTGAAGTCTGCACATAGGTCAAAGGATTATTGTCAGTTTTACTAGTATTTTAGCCCCATACAAGTACTCATGGAATTGGTCAACAATCAGCCCACTTCAAAGCTAGGAACTCTAACTTATGTACAGGATAGTTCTTTTCGGATGGGCTCAGGCTTCTACTGGCAAAGGCCACTGGTCTCAGGCCATTCTCGTGCTCTTGGTACAACACAGCCCCCAACCCTTGCAAGCTAGCATCAGTGTGGCAGGACGAAGGTTTTCTTGGATCGGCATAGGCCAGCACTGGAGCATGGGTAAGTTGATATATGATCTCATGAAAAGCAGTCTCACAATCAGGAGTTCAGCGGGCCCCAAATACTTCACGGATGAAAATACACTCTTTTCAGTCTTGAGGGACGCTGACTTTGGTATTTTTGTGGGTTGGGGATACCTTGAGTAAGGTTAAGTAAAGGGCGGATCACTCTTGAATAGTCCTTGATGAAGCGCGATAATAACCACAGAATCCCAGGAATCTTTGCAGTTCTTTTAGATTTTTGGGCTGTGGCCAGGTGGTCAAGGCCTCAACTTTACTTGGGTCGGTCTCTATTCCTCGGTGGATACTATGTGTCCCACATACTTTACTGATGTTTGAAAGAATTGACACTTATCAATGGACAGTTTAAGGCCAAAGTCCTCCAGTCGGTCCAATACCTTAAATAATCTGTCTCATGTTCCTCCAGTGAGCTGCCAAACACAATAACATCATCTAGGTATACCAGGCACTTAGTAAGTTCATGTCCCCACTGCACGCTTCCATCAATCGTTGAAAAGTGGCTGGGGCACCTGAAACCCTTGAGGCATCCCTCATGAATTCATAGAAGCCAAGCGACAGATAAAGGCTGTCTTTCACGGGTCCTCTGGGGCCATCGGGATCTGATAGTACCTACCGCGGGAGATCCAGCACAGAGAACTCACTTGCTTCCTGCTTAGGCAGTCCAAAGCATCCTGAATGCGGGCATTGTGTACTGATCGGATAGTCCGCCGGTTTAAGGTGCGATAATCCACACACATCCTTACTGTTCCATTCTTTTCCTCACTACCACAATGGGGAAGCATAAGGGCTTGGATTCTTTGTACAACAGCAGCTAACATCTCTTGCAGATGCCGTCTCACATCATCTATGTCAGCAGGTGCCAGGCGTCGAGACCTCTCACGAAATGGTCTTTCGTCATGCAGCCGGATATTGTGCTCAGCTCCTTGCACGCATCCTACATCCCATTCCTTTAAAGAAAACACCTGGTCTCTCTGGGCAAGCTTCTCACTGATCTTCACTTTCCATTCAGCTGGCAGCGAGAGTCGCCGAAATCAAACAAGTCAGGAGTTACTCCTGTCATTCTTCCTTGAACTCTTGCTGCTGGGTAGCACTGCAGTGTCTGCACAATGCACATTAGCCAGGATGCAACCTCTGTTTACTCGAATGTCTCTTTCAGACACATTATGAACTTGGACCATTACCTTCTGGCATAAGCATGGGCTCTAGCGGGCAAAATACTAGGCTTGACCAGCAGTCCCTCTGGCAATTTTCCATCGCCTGGTGCATCCAACATTAATATTTTATTCTTAACATCCTTTCTGATATGGACCTCTCCTGTAAGGTACACTGGGCATTTAGCGCCAGGATCAGAGACTCAGGATCCTTCTTCCATACAATTCGACCGGTTCCTCTGGTTCTGTTTTTCAGCATCTCTCTGTGCCTCATAGGCCTTCTTAATTAAAGCCGGAACTCTTAAAGCTCTACTAGTCTTTGACCCTGTTTTTCATAACACAACTGTGCCAGCCTTCCGAACATATGAGCATTTGTTCCAATCAACAAAGGACACCATCATACAGTCCAGTGGGGGGACACACTAAGGCTAGGGTCTCTACTTGTTCAGCTACTCCAGCCACGGAGGTGGGGAAAGACAGCCAAATTCGGATATACCCAGAATAAGGTAGGCCTTCTCACTTAACCCCATACATGCAGTCCTTCTAATGGTTGTAAGGGTACGTCTGACAAATGCTTCTGATACCAATCTTGAACATAATTGTCACTTGGGAGCCACTGTCTAATATAGCTCTTGTAGACACTCCGTTCACCTTTACAGTGGTCTCCATGGAGGGACCCACTATTCTGGACCAGTCTGAGAGGCGGTAGTGGGGGCCTGGGCAACTGACCTTGCCACAAAAGGCGTGAATTAGCATTTTGGTGCCCTCACTGGGATCATATGGGTGCACCTCTTAACCACTGATTTCTTCTCCGAGCTCTCCTTGTAGCTATATGCAACTTTGTCAGTGTCTTTTGGGGACTGGCATTCCCTTTCATGTGCCCATCTTTCCCACAATTATAGCAAAACATACTTTCTGGAGTTTGAGCTGGCCGAGGAACACACACTGGGAGCCAGGGCGGGGTATTACTAACTGGAAACCTTGGTGCCATCTCTGTCTGCGGCGTGATAAGCATTTGGAGACATCTCGTCAGTTTCTCCACTTCCATGGTCAAGGAATCGAGTTCGAAGCTGTTATCAGCAGGAGATACATGGGTGGGTACCCCACCCCACAGCAGAGATGCAGTCAGATATAGGTCAGGGACTTGCAGGCGGCCTTCATAAAGGGACTGTTTTGAATTCCCGAGATCTCTCAACAGTTCGCCCATTGTGACATATCTTTTCCTTGTCAGAGCACTCATTGACTGCCAACCTCTGCCCCTGAACTTCACTTGATGGGTCATCCTCAGTCACTCGGGTCGTAGCCGCAGCTATTGGTGCAGGTCCCCCGAGGTCGCTCTTTTCTCAACTCTCGAATTTCTCTCATTAACTCATCATAGGAGGGTGGGATTCCAGTCGATCTGCCAGGCATAACTGAAGCAACAGCAGTTCTGAGAAGGGGCAGACTTAAGGATCCTGTCCAGCCTGGTTCGGTCCAGTTCAATCGCTAGCAAACTACCTTTTCTGAGGCATTCTTGCAACAATTTTCCAGCCGAGATACATACACAGACAGCAACTCCCTTGGTACTGTTGTGCATCTCTTACTCTCCACCATAGATCCTCATCAGAATCTGGGCTCCCATACACATTCTCCAAGGCCTCAAGATAGGCCTGTGCAGTCGCTTCAGGGTTACTGGCCCGCTTAGCACGGATGGTAGCCAGGGCAGGACCTCGGAGGCCTCACTAACCCTCTCGCTTTTCACCTTCGCGACATTGCCATTCTAGCACTTGGGGGCAACATAGTCTATCCAGGTCTCCCAGTCATCCTCCCTTTGGGGGTGGGAGGGTGCCAGAGAAGATCCTCAACCTTCGTAAGAGTCGTGACTAATGGCAGGTGCAGAAATCAGAGTCTGCATTGGTTCAGCCACCATTACGGGCACTGGAGCAGGAGGGTGTTGGGGAGGAACACCCCAGGTGGCAAGAATAGTTTCTTCAAGTCCTCCACAGTTTCCCTCTCCCAGCAACCATTCAGCAATTTCTCCTCAAAAGTTTCAGATAGTGGTGGGGCTGATTCCCCGGTCTTTACTGTCTAGTTATCACTCTCAAGCAGTGAGGCTCCCTCTGGGAATGGTCTGTGGCACTTTGGAGCTATCTATGGGATCCTTAAACTCTACTAGGGCCAGGAAAGTGTGGGTGAGCAGATTAGCATGCGCACCCACCACCACAGGGTTTTGTAAACCTTCCACCTTGGAAAGTACTCCCTGCACAGTGTCCGTATTGATACCCAGGGGATGTCCAGGATAAGCATAGCATTTTGGGGTCGATCTCCTCCCCAGTACACCACTCCACCAGCCGTGCACAGCCACTTCTGTCGGGTACCCATTTTTTTCTTAACAGTGGTTAGTAAATATGGCCACTAGAGGACACACAATCCCAGCGGTGAGCCTCAAGATGTAACCCCTAGATGGCGCTATCCCAGGGGCTACTACCCCTGCCTGATTTGCCACTAACAGGTTGAGGGGCCTGGATCCAATGGCGGGTGCCTCCACCCAGAGGTCAGGGTTTGCAATAGTTAAACTAACTTGGTCACAGCCCTCTGGGACACTGCAACCCCCCTTTCTTCCCACTAGTGGCCCACACAATATATCAGAATTACCTTCACAGTATACACTTACCCCCAGGTCTGGTTCCGGCACTGGGACCTCCTGTGAAATGAGATACAGTGCAACAATCACAGTACAGTACTTTAACATAGACAAATACCTCAGGCAGTATAACTTTGCTGAAACAAGCAGCTCTATTTATTTAGGGATATAACAAGGACAGGGGAAATCAGGTTAATTAGCTTATCACTCTAATAATCTACCTATGGCTCTGTCACAGGCCTATCCCTATCAGTTACTGTCCCTGGGTACCCAAGCCCTAGTGGCTAGTCCAAACCGTGGCAGCTGGTAGGGGCCCTTTCACACAGAAAAGGAGAATTAAACAGTCAGCAGTACAGTAATTCCATTTGGATTTAATGTGGCAATTCAACAGGGAGCGACCCTGAATTAGTACTCACGACCTCCAAATAAGATAGGGTCCTTCAATGTCAGCAGGGCTCACTTGAGGTGCACAAACTCTTCACACATCCATATAAAAGAAAGCACTATACCAGGCAGGCTGCATCTGTATCCCGATCGCAATTACTGCACAATACCCGGGAGAACACAGCAGATTCAGTTCCTGACAGACCAGTGTAATTTTCAGCAATTCCTCCAGTCTTCTACAGGGTGAGCCTGGTTTCTACTCTTCAGAGATCCTTTGATTCTTTTCACAGGACGGATTCAGTCCCAACAAGCTGCAGACGGAACTCTGGGCTTACACACGTTTTGACTAAAACTGCACACTGAAAAAGCACAGGGCTCCTTCCTTCTTCACTGCCAAAGTTCAACTGAAACTCCAACCGACAAAACCGGCACTTCCTTTGAGTTCCTCCCAGTTCTTGACTGGATTGGCTGTCACTCACAATAGACTGCTGCTGTTGGTCCAAAAAGGCACTGAAGTCTAAACTACATCTCCCAGAGTCACTGCCCATACAATCCTCTTGTGGCTGGCTCAGATTATGAGTCCAAGTTCTGATTCGTCAAGGCACCATTTTAGAGCTAGCTTACCCACACTGATTGGTCCAGTTCAGCAGTTCAAAACTAGAATGGGGAACTAGCAGACACAGTTCTGACTGCAAAGAAAGCAGGTTAGACAAACTGTAATTTCATTATTACTCTAAATAATTTCTGGCAAACAGTTACATCTTTCAGATAGGTTCCTTTGCACTCCTAGTGACTGCAAAAATGAAGTGAATTGGCAGCAGCTTGAGTGGTACTCAATCAAAGAAACACACAGTCCCCCATACAAACTAATTATGTCTGCAAGCAGACAGCTCTTAAAGAGACAGTACCAGAGGCTCTAAAAACACTCACTGATAAATGGCTTAAATGCCAAACACCATTCAGGCTTGGAGCATTCAAGCAAGCTCCTGGAAGTCTTTTGGGAACCCCCATTTGCAGGGGGGTTACATACAGATGTATTGTGGGAAGGGAGGGAGGTTAAGACCAAATATGTGATAAGTATTTGAAATTAATATAACCATCACAGACTAGATTCACGACTCCAGTGTCCATATTCAGAAGTTCATTCCAACACCAGTCCATATTCTAATCCACAAACATGGTGGTAGAATATAAAAAATCAAATCAACTGTATATTAATGACATTCAAATTATGTCTGCTACAATTCAAACATATTTTGAACTGCGTTATGGAAAAACAGAGTAGTCAATTTCTTCATCTAAATCTGTTGGTTGCAATGATTTTATATTGAATATCCACCTTGATTCATTTTGTAACGGTGCCAATGTATACATCAGTGCCAGCCATTGAAAAGGTGGGTCAGGGCCTGGGTCATCAGGAAAATTCCTGGATGCCCTTGTGGCTTGTGCCAATGCCCAAGGTCCAGGTGGGGAGGGCAGCTCGCTTTCCCATGCCAGTGAAAGCAGGGACAACCAGTGCCAGAGTAAACGGGACCCTTAAAGGGAAGAAAAGGAAGGTTGGCTTACTGGATCCTTTATATGCCAGGAGACTGCAGGGATCTGTGTTCCAGGGTCTTGGATAGATCACCTGAGAGTGGAAGCGGTAGAAAAAGAGAATCCTTTTGGTGTCTGCTAAATGGTTCTGCTGTTTAATACGTCCAGCTCAAAGTGCACAAAGTTGTAGCCCCACGGAGCTGATTATTTATTTTCTTGAGAACAATGGTGACCCCTGTATTGCTGGAATCATTTGCTATACAGGTGAAAATAAAAGCCAGTTGGGGAGAAACAGTGGTTTGTGCTTTATTTGACTGTAGGGGGAAGGCTAATGAAATGAAATCCTTTTCTTTCCCCTGATATTTGCAGTCCGATTAATTCTCATGAGTTACATTTCAGGGACAGAATCCAGCCTGGTTGGGCTTCAACGGCTTCCGTGAGACCTCTGTAGGAGAAGAGGGAGGTCTCAGTCTGGTGGTTGGTTCGGGGATGAAATCAGATGCTGAGATTGAGGAGGTAAAGTGCACAGCTTGAAGACAGCAAGCAGGTAAGTGACATCTGTTTTCCCTGTTACAGTGTTGTGCAAGTGGTCTCGAATGTTAGCACTTTGAGTGCTCTCTTCTTTCTGTCTTGACCATCTGCGAGTAAAAAAAGTATGCTCCTAGATGGGGCAGGAAGGGGGGGTTACATTTCTATCATGTCCCCCCTCTCTCTCCTCTTTTCCAGTGAGTACATATTGAGGTTCCTCAATCTCTCCTTGTAAGTTTTGTGGTTCAAGCCCGTGCCCGTGTTACAGTGTTGTGCAAATGGTCTCAAGATGTTAGCACTTTGAGTGCTCTGTTCTTTCTGCCTGACCATCTGTGAGTAAAAGTATGCCCCTAGATGGAGCAGGTGGGGGTTATATTGTGGTGGCTACTCATCTGGGATGTTCCTGGACCCTCCCAAATCACTGCTGGACCCTGAGCTTTGCGGTCTGTGGTGTGTCAGGCTTCCTGGCCTGGTTGGGCCCTTTGCACTTCTCAATTGTAGGGGTAGGCCTGAGCAGGCATTAGGCCTGGCCTGCTGGTGTGGTGTGCACGTGACGTTTGTCACGAGCCTCAGGAAAGGTCCTGATTGGAAGATGGGTGAAAGGAGCTATAGCAGCTGCATGAAGAGTTGCCATCTTGGGGAATCAGAGTGAGTGGAGCTGAGGGAGTGAGGCCAGCAGTAGCAAAATGCTAGAGGAGAATAACGATAGCGAGAGCAGAGCTAGAGAGATTGTTTCTGGAGCGTATTATTCAGGAGCAGGCAAGTGAACTGGACTGCATATTTTTGGAGCAAAAGAACTGTGAGCTCTTAGTGACTGTGAGACTGGGAGGGAAGGACAATCAAGCACAGGTATCCACATGGATTGGCAGCAAGTGGTAGCAGGGGGAGATGCAAAAGGACCTGAAGCAACCCCTCAGGAGGAACCCCTGGCTACAGTTCCTGCCTCACCTCTCTCCTGGCTCTGGAAAGGGGGGGGAATGCAAGGGACATGAATGTTGTGTGAGGGGAGGCACTAACCAGGTTGCCTATATGCCCCTATTGCTTAAGCAGTCCACCAGTGCCATGTAGGGGGATGTATGCTGTCAGCCAGCTTATTTATTTCATGGTCACCAGCCAGTGGAGATTCAGAGGGGTTCGAGAGACTGTCCCTGGGAGAGAGCACCCTTTTACAGGTGGATGAAGCCTGAAGTGAATCCCTGGATGTGATAGTGGAGGCTGTTGAGGAAGAGGGTGCAGGTGCACCAGAAAGGGACAAAGGTGATTGGGAGCACAGCTGTCTGCTTGGCTCTCTGCCCCCTGCTACCGGCTATCCCACTGGCAGAGGGAGGGGCAGGGGCCTCAGACAACTGGTTGGGGATCCTCCAGGGCCTGGGGGACCCTCACCACAGCTCCTGTCTGGTAGTAGCCCACAGGCTGTATCCAGTAAATTGGAGCCTTTTCGGTGCCAGGAGCAAACCAGACCCAGAGAGAGTGGCCTGAGTCTGAGCCTGCACCAGTTTCAGCTAGAGGAAGGTTAGTGTTCTATAAAATATAAGGGAGCTGGTTGAGGAAAAACATGTTGGCAGCCAGTTTCAGTTCCAGCACCATATGGTGGTCAGGGCAATCCCTTGGCTTTACCACTGCCCAGTCATCACTTTTGGTGATACCACCCCACAGCTCCCGGTCTAGGCTAAGACCCTCCTGACCCGGATGGATGGGTTAAACTCAGATGACCCACTGAACCTAAAATATCGACAGGAAAATGGCTACCAATGGGACAAGCCAGCAGAACCAGGGTGAGGGACCTGCCCAAATGGAATCAGGCTGAAGGTGGGTACACAGGAGGCTCGCGGTAGAATATCCCAATTTGAACTATCCTTATATGCCAGAAAGGATTTGGGACATTATTGAGGAGATGCAGGAGGACTGGATTTTCAAAGAGCAGTTGGAGAGGTTGAATAACCATCCAGGAGGAGGAAGTGCCCCATCTCAACAGTTGTTCCAGCAGACACAGTTGATGTGGCGCATAGGAACCTGGTCTGGACTAACCATTTTCAGACATTTCGCTATGGTCCAGGACTTAACTGGGACTTGGACCAAGTATTACATTTTGGACTGAGATTCTTTTGGAGAGGTAACCACTAAGCTGGATCCAGTGTATTATTTCCCTCCAGGTGGGGGCCTAAAACCTCGGCCTCTTGGAAATGAGACTTGTGGACTGCGCCAGGATAATTGCTCTACAGAGCTGATATGGTGACATTGATTTAGCTTTCCAATCAAGCTCTTAAATTGGAAAAAAAAGGTTTATGGTTACTGTTTTATGATCATGATAAAGTATGTTTTGAAGGATTGGTGAGAGGAGGTGTGTGTGCATGTGTGGAGTGGGTTGGGGTTTGTACACAGAGAAACATATTTTAAAATTTTAGTGGAGGTGTCCAGGGAATGTCTGAACAGTTTCTACCTCATTATTGATATTTAGCAAAGCTTAAGGAAAATCTGTTGACATGCCTAATCGTTATGAAAAGTGATTGCTATTACTGTTTAAAAAGAGCTAATAATCACTGTGACTAGCACGTTAGGTTTGTCTCCCTGCTCAGGTAGGGTTTAGGAACTAGTTTTTAGGGTATAGTTTGTACTAAGTAGGCAGGCTGGTGGTGCCGGGTGGCTAGACATGGTGTGTTTGGTACCAGAAGGTTGTGGAGTGCACATATTCAGCCTGATGGGGGTGGACCATCACTGGACCCTTGCCATCATTCCCAGGAGAGAATGATTTCCTGGGTGGGGGAAGAGCGTAAGCCCCCTGTAAATGCAGGGTTTATATTCCCACTTTTAGGCATCCCTTTCCCCTTCCTACCCCCCCCCACCCTCACTGAGCTAAGAAATGGGTTTAGGGCTTTGGGGGATATTGCTCTGGATGCCTCAAGATGGCAGCAGAGAGTGGAAAAAGGATATAAAAAGGGACTTACAGGAAGTAGTGGGTCTTTTTCAAGCCCGGGCACTAGGCCAGGGGCTGGGGGGGGGGAGGCTGGAAGAGTAGCATCAGAACCAGAATAGATAGGCAAGTGAGGGAGCTCAGCAGTCCAGGGGGGCCAGTAGGGAAACCCTCCAAGTGGAGTGCAGTCAGGATGGTTTTATGCACCATGGCCAATGAGGAGTGGGGTATGGAGCTCTGTTGGGACACGGTTGCCAAGTCCTGCATCGTGGGAGCTAAGGCATTAGAAGGCTTTAGTAAGCCTAGCAGAAAGATGTAGGAGCCCTTAGGAAACCCGTTTGGTGTATATCCAGGTCACCAGGGCTGGGAGGGCTGTGGCAGGGCCCTCTCAGGAGGGCAACCAGTGGCAGAGGTTCACCTCATTTCCTGGTGTGGCAGGTGGCCTGGGGGGGTTGAGGGAGCTAGGGAGTCTTTCACCCATAACAGGGGGCTTGTTTGGAGGGACAGGTCCTGCGGCGCCATCCATAAAGTCTGGGTGGGTCACAGACCAAAGAGGGTGGTCCCTGTGCTGGAGCTTAACTCAAGCATAGGAACAGTAGCAGGGATGTGGGCTTGGCAGGGAATTCTCCATAGGAAGCAGGTACCAGCAGAAACCCCAGAGTGAATTTGGGGCCATGGAGTGTGGCGGCGGAGCCAAGTGATCATGGCAGGAGTGGCCTCAGCCCTGTACATCAGTGCCTGCAGTTGAAAAGGTGAGTCAGGGCCTGGGTTGTCAGGAAAATTCCTGGATGCCCTTGTGGCTTGGGCCTATGCCCAGGGGTCCAGATGGGGAGGGCAGCTCTCTTTCCCATGCCAGTGAAAGGGGAGATGTCCAGTGCCAGAGTAAAAGGGACCCTTAAAGGAAAGAAAAGGAAGGTTGGCTTACTGGATCCTTTATATGCCAGGACATTGCAGGGATCTATGTTATAGGGTCTTGGGTAGATCACCTGAGAGTGGAAGTGGTAGGAAAAGAGAATCCTTCTGGTGTCTGCTAAGTCTGTGGTTCTGCTGTCTAATATGTCCAGCTCAAAGTGTGTAAAGTTGTAGCCCCAAGGAGATGATTTTTTATTTTCTTGAGAACAATGGTGACCCCTGTGTTACTGGAATCATTTGCTATACAGGTGAAAATAAAAGCCAGTTGGGGAGAAACAGTGGTTTGTGCTTTATTTGACTGTAGGGGGAAGGCTAATGAAATGAAATCCTTTTCTTTCCCCTCATATCTGCAGTCTGATTAATTTCTCATGAGTTATACTTCGGGGCAGAATCCAGCCTGGCTAGGCTGCAAGGGCTTCCATGAGACCTCTGTAGGAGAAGAGGGAGGTCTCATTCTGCTGGGCGGTTTGGGGAGGGATCAGATGCTGAGACTGAGGAGGTGAAGTGCGAGCTTGAAGACAGCTAGCAGGTAGGGAGACATCTGTTTTTCCTGTTACAGTATTGTGCAAATGATCTCAATGTTAGTGCTTTGAGTGCTTCTTTTTCTGCCTGGACCATCTAGGGTAAAAAGGTATGCTCCTAGATGAGCAGGAGGGGGGTTACATTTCTATCATGTCCTCTCTCCTCCTCTCCTTCAGTGAGCACATATTGAGGTTCCTCAATCTCTCCTCATACGATTTGTGGTTCAAGCCCTGTGCCATCTTAGTCACCCTTTCTGGACAGTTTCCAGCCTGTTAATGTCCTTTCAAAGATGGGGCCTCCAGAACTGCACACAGTACTCCAAGTGAGGCCTGACCATGGTTTTATATTACTGTATCACCACCTCCCGCCTTCTGCTGGTGGTACCCCTGCCTATGCACCCTAGTATGCCACTGGCCCTTCCTGCTGCCTTTGTACTCTGCATTGACATTTTCAGATCATCAGAAATAATAATCCCCTGGTCTCTTTCTTGCTTGGTGACTGTCAGCATCTATCCCCCCAATCCTGTAGTTCTCCCCAGTGTTTCAGTGCTCCAGGTGCATAATTTTACAGTTCTTTAAATTAAACCTCAGTTGCCACTGCTCCGACCATTTCTCAAGCTTCCCCAGGTCCCTTCTCATTTTCTCCACCCCTTCTGGATTATCTACCCTATTACAGATCTTGGTGTCATCTGCAAACAGGCAGACCTTCCTTCCAGCCCCTCTGCAATGTCACTAATGAAGACATTGGACAGGACTGATCCCTGCAGTACCCTGCTGGTCACCTCCCTCCCAATATAGTATCCCATTTACAGCCACCCTCTGCCTCCTGTCCATTAGCCAGTTTCTAATCCAGTTTACCACCTTGTCTCCTAGGCCCGGGACTACGCATCTTGTTTATCAGCCTCTTATGTGGGATGGTGTTGAAGGCTTTCCACAGCCCCCTCCCCAATTTACTTCCTTTGTCACCCAGTCAAAGAAATCTATCAGATTAGTCTGACATGACCTACCCACTGTGAATCCATGCTGTCTAGGGTCCTGGGCACTGATGGCTTCAAGATGTCCCACTATTCTTTCTTTAAGAAGTACCTCCATGATCTTCCCCACTACTGACATGAGGCTGACTGGCCTGTAGTTCCCCGCCTCCTTACTACTGCTGGATTTGTGTAGAGGACCACATGTGCCCTCCTCCAATCCTCTGACACAGCTCCTGTGTTGAGTGACTTGGGTGAACAAGGTTCCCAGAATTTCTGCTAGTTCTCTGCCAACTCCCTTAATATTGTTGGGTGTATGCCATCTGGCCCTATCGCTTTGATCGCTTTGTCCACCTTCAATTTATTGAGCTCCTGTAGGACTGTCTGTCCTGTGAATGGACTGCTGTCCAACTCTCCTCCCCTTGGCATCTGCTGCTTAGCTTTGGTCCCTGTCCCTCCCCCTCTTCCGTGAATACGGAACAGAAGTATTTATCCTATATTTCTGCTTTATCCATGTCTCCCTCCTTACACTCCTCTCCTACCCCTTTGAGCCTAACAATCCCCCCTATTTTCCTTCTTTTGCTGATGTACCTGTATAATGTCTTGTCCCCCTTCTTTACCATCTGTGCTAATCCTTCCTCAGTCCATGCTTTTGCTCTCCTTACCGCCCTCCCCACTTCCCTTAGACACTCTAGGTACACCTCCCTGTCCTCCTCCCTTTGGGTCTCCTTATATTTCCTGAACCCTGCCCTTTTAGCTCTTACTTTTCTGCCACCTCTTTCGGGAACCATAGTGGCTTTCTCCTTCTCTTGCTCTTGGATACCAATCTGATGCATTGGTTTGTCACTTCTGCTATGGCTCCTTTTAGGTGCCCCACAGCTTTTCCACCCCCACCTCCCTTTTCTCCAGGTCTGTTTGATACCTCTCCTCATGTCAGTGAAGTCTGCCTTTCTGAAATCTAAAACCTTTGCTCTAGTGTGACTTGACTGAGTCCCTGACCCCATGCTGAACCCCACTCGTGGTGATCGCTGGTTCCCAGATGCCCTTCTACCCGAACATCTGTGATTCTCTCCCCGTTGGTCATCACTAGATCCAGAATCACCCTGTCCCTGGTGGGGTCCAGCACCAGCTGCCTGAGTCCTGCCTCCGGTAGGGAATCTAGGATGCCTCTGCTTCTGGCTGAAGTAGCTGCCTGTATGGTCCAATCAACGTCTGGCATATTGAAATCTCCCATCAGCAGAATTTCATCTTTCATTGCCATCTTGTGTATTTCACCTAATAGTTCCCTGTCCACTTCCTCCCCCTGTCCTAGAGGCCTGTATATTACCCCTGTACATATTGCTGCACCATTTCCAGGTTCAAGGGTGACCCACAGTGCCTCTGCCTCCACCAGCTTACCCTGTATCTGTCTTGCCTTTATACTCTCTCTGACATACAGGGCAACCCCCACCCTTTTTGCTCCCTCTGTCCCTCCTGAACAGAGTATTACCCCAGTACATTTATTTCTACCCATCTTTTTCTTATTAGCAAAATAAAAAAAGAAAAAAATGCTTCAGATATAAAAAGTGATAGCTGTCTACTTTTGAAAGTTACTATTAATTCCAAGCAGTGCACTAGCTCTTTCAGGTGCAAAAATCTGAGTTAAACGTTTCTCAGTCCCACCACTGGTCTGCCCTCACTACCAATCAGCAAGATGTTTTTTGCACTGGCTATGAGTGCTCAACCCCACTGCTAGTTCTTTCTTCCCTCTTATCAAAATATTTTTCATTTTGTTGGCAGCACATGCCCAGTCCTACTGCCTCTACTCCCTTCATCCAGATCAATGGCACTGCAGTTTTTTCAGTCTGATGTATTAATTTAACCCCAACGGCCCCCCACCCTGTAGCACCCATGCCACCTCCTCCCCACCAATGATTCCCATCTCTGGTCCTTCATCATTGCTCTTCTTTCCCCTCTCTGCTGATTCCTCAATGTCCTTGATGCGCTACTCTATCTGCAATGGACAAAATGCCAGAAATGAACAGTCTAAAATGTTTGAGACTTAGTTTTTGCCATTGTTTTAACTTTTAACTTTACTTGGCCTTGTGTGGTTCAATTGACCCCACATTTTTCAGGAATTGACGTGTGCCACCCACACCTCTAAACACATTAGTTTAAGTTTCTCAATGTACTCTAAAATGTGTTAAAAAACATTAGCATTTATTTCTTTACTTTTTTAGTAAAATCTGTTTATTTACAATGGAATCAAAAATATACAAACATTAGCATATTTGCCACAGCAGAGCAAGAGCAAGAGCAGTATAGAGATGGATACAGAAACATTGCCCATACACCCCAGTTTATGTGGTCGACATGCCCTTACTGTACTAATATGGGCTGAGACCTAACAACAAAAACACACACAATTATATAGATAGTGTCTCATTATGTAGTGCTTTTTCCAGGGGGCCCCAGAGTGCTATATAGGTCTGTGCTCTGTTGGTTACAATATACTGTACCCTTTCTATTTTCATACATTCAGTTAAGGCATTGAAACAATGGCCTACTGTGAAGTGGGGTCTCTGCCAGTCAGGATTATGCCAATGTTTTTTACCCACAACCAACTGCTATAGTCACAGCAGATGTTTATAATTCTGATTCAGTGGTTCTCCAGGGCCTAGCCTCATTAGGACTCTATCTGCTGTTTCCTCTTAGGATAGTTGAGAATTTAAGAGAGTATTCAGACTATTTTACCTCAGAATGATCCCACTTTAGGGCATGCCTAGGCTAGGTGGTAAAAGTCCCTCAGATTCTTAAGCGTAGCACAGTGCAGAGATTAGACTAAGTAGGATCTATCTTATGGGGTAGGCACAGAGTGACATAAACATGATGGAGAAAATTAAAGTTCATCTGGCTTAGTCTGTTAATCAAAGAGCACTTGGTTATCCCCCTGGCCATTTCTATTCACTGTTTCGGTGACCAGAGGAGGTCTCCCATGTCCTCAACTCACTTTTCCCTCAGGGTCAAGGAGCTAGTAATAGGTCACATTCAAGGGTTATCTCTTAAAATGATTTCCTCCACGGGGTCCTTTGTGGAGGGTTGTGCAGAGTACTCATCCACTGCTGAATGTGGTGCCTAACTTGCAGGCAATCAAAGAAGTCCCCTGGTTTTAAAGTGTAAAGTTGTGATAAACACTGGGAGAAGTTCAAGGTTCCTCCAGGAAGATTAGGAGCTTAAAGGGCACAGAGGCAGTAAGTTTGTAGGGAGAAAAAATAAATAAATAAATAAACAGAGGAAAGAATAAGTATTCAAAAAAACAGTTAAGGGGCCAGAAATAAGACATGATGGGAGTGGTGCAGTGCAGTGACTGTGGGCAGCAGTCTTCGGGAGGCGTTCTGGAGGATCGGTGTTGTCCCATCTGCAGGCACCTCTCTGGACTGAGAGGGTTTCTCATCTCAGGCTGAGTTGGTCAGGATTTGGGGACCTCCTCTCCCAGCCATGGACTACCAGGGCCACTCCCGTTACCTCAGAGGTTGCCAAGAAAGAGGGCGGTTGGACAACAGTGGGCTCAGGGAGGGTGAGGGTGGTGGAACAGAGGCACATCACTCCAGTTGTACCTCTCCATAATTCATATGCTGTTCTGGCAAAGTGTGATTCCTCTATGGAGGCACCTGCAGTGGAGACAAGGAAGATGCTGTGAACTTCTACAAAGGAGACCCACAGGAGGGTGGCATGGGACCCCACAGGGGAAGGAAACAACTCCTGGTGGGGGACTCCATTGTTAGGAGGGTAGAACTGGGGGAGGAAGGGGAGAAGGAGGTAAGGTGCCTGCCTGGCACCGTGGCTTGGAGGGACAGGGAGCGAATCCTCAGGATCATTGGAGCAGCTGCACGGGGGAGGGAGCTGGATGTCATTATCCACCTAGGGACAAATGACCTGGCTGAGAAAGGGATCAGAGCAGTGCAGGAGAAGTTTGTGGAGTTGAGGAGGGGCCTTAGACAAGTAGCATGCATGGTAACCTTCCCGGAGGTGCTGCTTGTCTATGGCATGGGTGAAGCCAGAGTGCTCCACACCATGAGATTCAATCAGTGGTTGAAAAACTGGTGCAGAGCTCAGGAGTTTGGCTTCATTGGGGACTGGGCGTCCACCTGGAGTGATGGAGGCCTATTCTGGCAAGATAATCTGCATCTGTCCAGGAGGGGGAACTAGGATCCTAGGTGATAGGTTTAAATGCTTCATTGGCAAGCATTTATTTATTTATTTATAGTATAGGAATTGCAACCCCTAGAGTCATAGACTCATTTCCAAAGGCTCCATGTCAAGTACAAGGCATTACAAAGAACAAGAACAACAGGTAATTACAGTTAACAATGAGGAGGAGTCATGAGTTATACAAGTGAGGAAGCAACAGGTAATATGAATGTGAATACATCATACTTGAGGTAATTGCCTATATAATTGGTAGCTAAAACAAAAACAAACAAATTCTTGTCAGATCCACCACGGCTGCATAATGAAGTTTGTGAAGAAAATGGGCAGACTAGGATGGCCCCCTGTGGTCCTTACCTAGTGTCAAATTGTATGTTTAAGAGGTAATGTAGTCAGTTGCTGTTGAAAATATGGAATGTTAATACACCAAGAGCTATCTTTTCTGTGTCATATTGCCAATTCTGATGGTGAATTCTGTTTAAATTACACCAAAACTAGATGTAATTAAATATATTGTTACAAAACTAGGGCACTTAACATCATCTGCTGAAAGCCAGGAGATTAGCTGGGGATAAAGAATGGTGTGCTAAAGACTCATATTTAGTCCATTGTGTGATCCGTAACATTATACTGCGAGGTGCAAGATCGTAAGAAGCCGTTAATCACACCTGGGCATTTGGAACTATGGCAAATATTAAAAGAAATTAACATGCTCAATTATTCCAGAGAACACTAGCACTGCTATGAAATCCCTTCTCTGCACATACTGCCCCCCTCACTATGTATCTTTTATTCTAGTAAAATCCTGAGTTGATACTGTCAGTTTGTAAGATTTGCTCCAGTTTGTGGTAATCTGTCCAGTATTTTTAAACCTTGTCCCTCATTTTTGTCTCAGAGAGACCAGAGTGTACCTCTCTACACCCCCACCCCACCCCAACTCACATATCAGGTACAAGAATAAAAAATACTCAGTGACAAACTACCCAAACTATAATGTCAGAGTAATTGATTTGGGCAGGGAGGGCAAAGACGCATTTTTTCCTGAAGAGGAACTAGTCTATAGCTTACTTCAAATCCCTTCAAAACCATCAGATAAGAGCACCAGTTTTTGGAAGGGCAGAAGAAAATTGTGAGGAAAAGTATCCTGACAATATTGTGCAAGTTATGCCAATTAAAACTATGTTTGCATTTGTGCAAGGAAATCCACCAGGTAATCTCCATCTCAGCACGGCTTCAGAGCCAAGCATGGGACAGACACTGCGCTAACTAAGTTCTCGGCAGAAGTCCTGAGCAATAATGACTCAGGGATCAGTACAGGCGCAGTCTTTATTGACCTCTCTAAAGCGTTAGACTTGGTAAACCACAACCTCCTACTACAAAAAATGTGCTCACTGGGCCTTAACACCCATGCACTGGGATGGTTCGGGAGTTACCTCACTGGATGTACCCAGAGGGTCAAGTGGAAGGATAATGTCTCCAAGCTAGCACCACTCAAAGAAGGGGTACCTCAAAGGTCAATACTTGGCCCCCTTCTCTTTACTCTGTTCATAAATGATCTGCACTCACACTGTGGGAGCAGCAGCGTTATCAGTATCCTGGATGATGCTGTCATCTACAAACCTCCCCTAACTTAACAGAACTGGAGACAGCCCTCCAGAGGACATCCTTCAGATGGAAGACTGGCTTACACTGAACAAAATGGTATTAAACACCAAAAAAATGAAGGTGATGCTGTTTGGGCTAGACCCTGGGATCTGAGAGGTCACTGCTCCTACAACTTCAATCCGGGGGTGAAAACTTGAGGTGGTTACCTCCACTAAATACCTTGGACTTACCCTGGACCAAGGCTTCACACACTAAAAATCATGAGACCAAATCACCAAAGCCATCCATGGAAACTCGAATACTCTACAGAATAAAGGACCAGATTATCCCAGAAGCTAGGGTAGCCATCGCCGCTAGCGTACTTCTCCCAAGCTCACCTACGCAGCCACAGTTCTCCAGGGCATGGCCATGATGGAGCTAGGCAGGCTGCAGACCTTGTACAACAAGATAGTCTGCTTCGCCACTGTATCACACCCGAGGATTCACCACTGCGAGCCCCAATCAAGGCTCAGGTGGCCATCTTTGGAAGCTCTCCTCATCTACCCAACTCTCTGCCTTACATATAAGTTATTGGGTCCCACACCTCCCTCTAGCCTCAACGGTCTCGTTAGGGTTAAAACTAACCCACGGAGTCTAAGAACATCTGGCCAAACTCTCCTTGTGGTTCCCAAGACTAGGACTAAAGCCGGGTCCAGGTCCTTCGCGTACACAGCCCCTTCCAACTGGAACAACCTCCTCCTGGAGGTACGGGAGTCAGAGTCCATCACCTGCTTCTGGACCAAGCTCAAGGCACACTTGCTCGACAGGAGCATATGCCTATGTCACAGGACCTGACCATACATCAAAGGAAGGGGAGCACTTTTGTACCAATATATCCCCTTCCACTATGCCCATAAGGAAGGAACCACTTGTCTTTAGCAACTTCTTGCCTTTACCTTGAGCACTCCCAATCTCAACTATGAACTTGGTATGTAAAATGTTTTCTTTATGTCTAACTCTTAAGTCCTTTTGCCTGTATGTTCCTCCATTACCTACCGCTTGTAACCCAATTAAGTCTTTAATTGTCAAACAACATTACATTTACCCGATTGTACTAATCTGCTTACCTGTATGTAATTGTTACTCCCAGGTCGCCCCTGAAAAAGGGACCTCCGGGGCCCAGTGAGCCTACCCGGTCATCAAAATTCAATAAATAAATAATAAGGTATGCATATTAAAAGTAGATTTGCAGGCGGCCAGTGCCGTGGAAGATGTGATCGCAGCAGGAAGTTACTTTGCCATAGCCCCAGGGACTGAAGCTTTAATTTGTTTGTGAGCGTGCCTGGCCAGGGTATCGGTAGGCTGGAGGTGGAAACAGCTACCACGTGGTGTGTGTTGTGGGGAGGGCGGTATAAAAAGTTTCACTCAATAGTGGCAGCAATGTCATGGGAGGTTTGCATTGCATGGCAGCAAAAAGGATAGAGGTGAGCTCTGCCGATCCAGAGCCGGCCGCCAAGCCGAAAATGCCCCTCCTCTCCTGCGACAATTGATTACATACATACACACAAGAGAGGACCCACCATAGGTGCGGAAGATTGTAAAAGCTGGGGTTGCGGAGGATCGGAATGGCACTTATGAGAGTACAAAGGGCACTTTTCTAAACTAGTTTTGCCATAGAAAAATACAATAAATATACACTTATAATGAAGATGGTAACATTAAGAATGCAGTTATACCATATAGGAATATTTAGTACAGTATATTAAGAGCTGAGCTGTCAACCCATTTGCTTCAATAGCTCCACATGAAGTCTAAACCTTCCATTGCTTAACTTGATACAGTGGTTGCCCAAGTGAAAATAAAAGAACTGCTCATGTTCCAATTCCACAAGAAATAGGGTTCAAAAATGTCCCCATCCATTGACCAGTCACCAGCAAAAGAAGCATAAGTAGAGCTGAGGCTGCCTGACTCATTTCTCATTATAGAAATGCTTTATCCTGTAGGTAGGGAAATGGGCAGACTAGGTGGGCCAAGCGGTCCTTATCTGCTGTCAAAGTCTGTGTTTCTATGTTTAGCAAGGCTTGGTTGCTGCTGACCTGCTTCTAAACAGTAAACTAAACAGACTAATAACTAACCCCCTTGCACCCTTTCTCACTCTTTTCTTTTATTCCACACTCATCCCTCTCCCAGAGTCCTCCCCTGCCCCTGATTTTGACCCCTAAATTAACATATTCTCCCACTGCCCCCCTTACTGACCCTGTCACATGCCCTCTGGTGACACCACCCTTTCCTGTGAATGGTTATTACCCTCAGGATCTTGTTAATCCTTGACTTGTTAATTTATTGGAATGTTTATTGCATATTGCTCTGGCTCCATATCTGTGTATGCTTTTTATAACCTTGTAACCACTTTTTTGTGTACATGAATACCAATGTCAATTATGCTCTGTATTTCATGTTCAGCACATCACTAACCAATGAAGGATCTAAGTGTTTAATTGTAAAGAACTCTATACACATCTGTGGCTGACTGTATGATAACATGTTATTGCAACCTTACTTAATAAATAAACTAATACATTAATAAACCCTTCCTTGTCTCCGTTTTGATTTTAACACTAACTTGCTTATTTTTTCCAGTTCCTTCTCCTGTTATTTACCTTCCCCCTCTCTTGCTGTCTCCTACTCCTTCCCTGTCACTGTTATACATCAACATGTAAAAACCTTCCCTCAGCTCCCAAGTCCTTCAGTAAAGTCCTCAACATGTGTTCACAGTCAGAGCAGGCTTGTACCATACAAAGAAACAGGTGGCTGATACTATTCCACACTATACCACTTCACAGGCTGGGTCTGAGCGCCAGCACCAAAACTGGAAACACAGAGCTGTTTTACTGACTTTTTAATGATCTATTGAACTGACTTATTATTAAATCATGTTATTCACTAATGGCATGTTAAATATTGCGCCACAAGCTGTTATGTTCCCAGATTATCAATGTTACTCTTAAAGAGTACAACTTCCATTGGTGCGTAGATCTTGTTCACATGTGCTTGGCTCCAGTGTACAAATAAGGGTGAACTTACATGAGTAATAAATAAAAAGCAAGCCTGCTACTTCTGATACATTCATTGTAACTTATGTAGTATACTGAACAGAAGGATTTACTAATACATTGAATAGATGAATAAAAACTCAGTAAAGGAAAAGAGCTCAGCCTCAGCTCTGTGTGTTTCCAATGCTGGTACCACTGTTAGTGGGTATTAATCATGACAGCAACTGCAGGACAGGGCACAATTATGTATTTGTCTAATTTATTATTATTATTCTTCTTTATGTTCCTTGGTTCCCACAAGACTGCTGCTTACTGGTAGACCATGTCACAGTCACTCTTAAGTGATTTTTAACATACAGTACATACTAGTAACTCCAATCAAAAGTCAATAGAAACATAGACTTTGACGGCAGATAAGGACACGCTTGACCTACCTCGTCTGCCCATTTTCCTACCTAATGGATAAGCTGAAGATCACTCAACCAACAGCCTCTTCTTCCTACCCCCCACTAGAATTGCCTTATGTCAGTCCCATGCATTCTTGATCTCTCCACAGTTTTAGACCCCACAACCTCCTCAGGAAGGCAGTTCCATGCATCTACCACCCTCTCTGTGTCTTTTTTTTTTTACCTGTATTTCATGATCAAGTTTATTGTTGTATTATTCAGGTCATTATAATTGTTACAGAAAAATATGTAAAAATGATTAATTCTTCAACCTTATATCTGAATACAGTGCAAAATATTAATAGATATTAGAAGTTTTAAGTTGGCAATCGCAACAGTTAAATACACACTGCCCTTAAGCACTTTTGCCACTTCAGACTTATAGTCCAGCAGTGGGAAATACTATGCAATGCATAGCCAATTCCCAGGAATGTCTAAGGTATACTCTATCCCCAGGTTCATTTCTATCCCTCCCTAATTGTGTTTTGTGCTCTTATTTAATAATTGATCTCATGTGGTGACTCTGAAGACTGTCACAATAAAATGGTTAAACTACTGTCAATTTTCCTTACCACCCTATAATTATAGTTTTCTAGGCTTTTATAATATTTTTTACTCTCAGTAAATTCAGAAACTCAATAAATTCACAACTCTAGTAAAATACACAGCTCCCCATGAGGCTCATGAAGACTTTTATAACTTTTTTACTCTCAGTAAACCCCAACAGAAATTTACAACTCTAGTATACACACTCCCCTGTGATCATAGTTTTCTAGGCTTTATAAAACTTTTTTACTCTCAGTAAATTCACAACCCTAGTAAAAATACACAGCTTCATTTGGAATACATTATCTTCAGTAGAACAATTTAAAATAAATGTTAAATTAGTTACTGCAGCTCCATACCTAAATTAAGGACCAATATCTTCTAAGCCAAGAAGAGTTTTAATATACAGTAGTTTTTAACCTGTAAATTAACAGCAGTACAGCCAGCAGGACAGGTCCAGAATAAATGCAGCCTATTGGATTGTTCGTGTTCTTCTTCCTTGCAGAGTCCCAGTTCTTTTTTGTCCATCAGTGACCTGACAGACTGATACCATGATAAGGAGGCAGGAGGAGAACCGCACCCAACTGACCTACATAGTCACAAACACATCAACTGGACTGACATGGAGTGGAACAGTGACACTGCAGTGGACTTTCCGATTCTGAATGAGGCTGACTGGGCAATATGGGGGGGGGGCACAAGGCAAGTTGCAAACTGGCCGGCGGCAAGCAAGTGTTGGGGCAACTTGGCAAACAAGCAGCCAGGCGCTGGTGGGTGGGTGGCTACAGAACAGAGAACTGCCCAGTCCAACTACACCAGTACCGAGAGAACTTTTAATTAACAGACTTGACTTAGGATGGCACTTTGGAACTGGCGCTTTGGAACTGGACCATCGCTGCTGGGAAGTTATTTTATCAAGCTGCTGCTAAAAAGTTCAGAGCTCTTCAACTTAAAAATTAAAATTAACTTAAAAAAAATAAAAGCAAATAAATAAAGAGTTTTAGTGGAGTCAGAGCACTCAGCAGCGTGGGCGCACTGCAAGCAACAGCAACTCCAGCAATTCTCTGGGTCCAGACGCTCCGGTTCAGCAGTCTCCAAGGTAAGTAAATCTGAAATTGGCAACCAGCCCAACACTCACTCTCTCAACCCCACACAACAACAAGGCAACACCAGGTTGTTACAAGAGTCAGGAGGAAATGGGATCAGATGTGTTTTGGTGGCTACCTTTCTTTATACCCATTACCCTAGGCTCCTTGGCTTGCACTAGTCTGGCTTTGTTCTCAGGGGCCGGGTGAGCTCAGAACTTCCCCTGGAGTCGTCGGGACTTTCAAATAAAAATAGAAAATAATCCAATTGCCAGCGCAGTGGAGGCATAACAGATCTAAGTGAAGTGTTGTTATCTTGGCGATTATCTGCCTTATGGCTGGCTAGCATGGCTACTGGTGGGTGCTTAAGTCTCCTGACTCCCAAAACAAAGAGAACATGAGAGGTGTGAACATCTGCTGGGCTGCTTTAAATCTGAAGTGTTAGGAGAGTTCTGAGTTGTAAAGTAGGGTTGTTATAATAACTCGTTGTTACAACTCTGCAAGAAGGCATTTAGCGGCTCTGTTTCTTTTGTTTGTGATCGGGCATGGTGGTGGCAGATTCAATGCACTGCAAGCTGTCCCACAATGAGACCCACTGACTGACTGTCTACTGGCAGAGTGGAAGTGGAGAACCGGCTTCTTTTGTATAAAAATGTCCCCACGTCAACGAGACATGGATATTAGTCCCCCTTACACCTAAACATGGAGTGCAAATATCAAAGTGAGCACTGAAGTGGCTGGAGCCACTGCCAAGAAGAAACAGAAGGGGGACTTTGCAAAGTGCAGCAACAAGGGGGTATTGTTCCACGAGGGCAGACCTGCTCTTCTCTTGACTCCTTTACAGAGTGGAGTGCTTTTTCTGTCGACAGTCTTGCTGTGATTTTGCACTGCTGGGAGGAGAGAAGGAGAAGGGGATCACTGCTGGATGCTTATCTCACCGCCTTCTCTCAAAGCCATGGACAAGGCTGATCATTGTTTGTGGGTCACATTGAAGCTGTCTGGAGGTCAGCCTTGGCATGACACATCAGAAGGTGCATGAGGTGCCACCAGGTAGAGAACGAGGGCTGCTGGTGCCTGACTGACAGAGAGCCGGGTCTGGCAGCACTTGGCGACTACTGGACATGACTCTGAGAAGTTGCACTTTTTCCCCTGTGGGAATTAGAAAGTCATATCTGAGTTTATAGCACAGAGGAGATATGTCTCCTTGCTATGTTTCCTCTCGGTTGCTAAGCGGAACTCTTGAAATGCAAAGAGAACACCTACAGGGATTTTTTCTACTAAAATCCAATCCACGATATAAGACTGAGTCAATTTCTTATGAAGCAGATCTAAGCAGTCCTTTTAAAAAAAAGAGGATAAAACATCTGTAAAGGAAGTTAAATTGCCAGTATAGGTCGCTGGACAAAGCGGTCGATGTTACATTTGGGATACTGCTGAAATAAGAAGTCAAAGAAGTTTAGGTTCTTTCAGCACCGGTGCTTGAAGTGAAAGCTCAGCCTTAATTGATCCAACATTGGACGTTTTTTTATGGGGAGAGGAGGACCTAATCCTGGAATTTAAAGCAGTGAAGGGCATTTATTTAGATTGGGGACATACAATGCCCTGGTCCCTCTTTCTGTGGATTACGGTAGTGTGACTCCTCACCGACCTCACGAGCACTGACTCAGCGGTTACACCCCTGCTATACTAAACATAGAAATATTGCATTTCGAAATAACACATTGTTAAAATAATCACTCTCATCCCAGATGGCCCTTAAAGTAAATAAAAGCCAAAATTGCAGTTTAATGTGGTCTAACATTTTTTGCTCAGGTAATACCTAGTTTAAGAGGACTTTGAGTGAGTCCTGGTGCAGCGGCTCTCTGTTCATGCATCATCCATGGACCGGATAGCAGGAGGAGTTGTATGTGAGCCTAGGCTGTTTAAATTGGGGTTTGTGTCGGTAGTACTGCTGTCGATGGGGTCTCCTGTTTCCCAGGTGGTGGGCTGCTTGCTTGCTGCTGTAGTGGGGACTGTACTAATCATTTCCACCGTCTGTTTCTGTCCGTTACAGTGTCGCTCTGTCACAGGTGGCTGTTACTAGGGACCGCAGGCAGGGCTTCACAACGGGACGCGGGGTAGGGGAATACTACAATACTGTCTCACGAAGCTGCTCTTTTGTGAATCGGTAACTCCAGTCACTTGATAGAAGAAAGTGTGTTTGTTGTTAGGGCACTGGAGAAGAGCAAGCCCTGCCACAGCCATGGGTTTCGTGAGCTAGGCTGTTTAAATTGGGGTTTGTGTCAGTAGTACTGCTGTCGATGGGGTCTCCTGTTTCCCAGGGGGTGGGCTGCTTGCTTGCTGCTGTAGTGGGGACTGTACCGATCATTTCCACTGGCTGTTTCTGTCCATTACGGTGTCATTCTGTCACAGGTGACTGTTACTAGGGACCGCAGGCAGGGCTTCACAATGGGATGTAGGGTATGGGGATACTACACTACTGTCTCATGAAGCTGCCCTTTTGTGAATCGGTAACTCCGGTCACTTGAAAGAAGAAAGAGTGTTTGTTGTTAGGGCACTGGAGAAGAGCAAGCCCTGCTGCAGCCATGGGTTTTCCTTTTACTGTTTCCTTGCTGTTAAGGGGAGGGGACAGAAATGGCAGGGATGCAGAAAAAACACCCATAAATAAAAAGAACGCCCACTGTGATATAGTGCAGTGCTGCAGTCCATAGGGACAACATGGGTGGATTGCTTCTTGGGGGAGGGTCAGGTGGAGGAAAAACTGTTCCACGGATGGAAAACATGATGTCAGCCCTTTTCTACATGCAAAACGTCTGCAGGACTCCGCCCATGTAGCCGTAAAAACAAGATAAAGGCAGCATTACATGCACACAGAATCTACAGATGTGCAATGTACATACTTAGTGGGATTGCCTATACATGTGGTAGTTAACTGATGCAGCACTACAGGTTACAGTTGGATTGCAGGGTACTGCCTCGAATAATGTTTTGCAAGGTGCATCCTCCCAGGAGGCATTTGTCATGATCCTAAAAAAGTAATGTACTGTGAGTTAGTTCGGATAGGTCTAGGGTACAGGGCCCCAGAGGCAGATGAAATGTGTGCAGCCTCATTCAAGACATTGTCAGTGCCAGGTGTGGCATATAGTGATAGGGAAGTGCCTTAGGTAAGGCTAGCAGTCGCACTGGCATCTATGCCCTGATAGAAATGGGCTTTAAAGGCCACCTTAAAAGGACCTAACTTAGGGGTTGCAGCGATGGCAAGGGGCAGGGCATTGTACCCAGATGGGGCTCTGAAAGGGAAGAATCTTTGGGCTAATGAGGTCCTGACCCTTGGTACCTTCCAGATAGTTTTGGAGGCAGTGACAGTGGCCAAAGGGAGGGTGGCCAACTGAAGGGAGGCTGTAACACCTGTTGGGGTTAAGCCCAGGTGGATTATTTTGGTGAAGAGACAGATTTGATACTGCAGCCTTTCATCTAGTGTGAGAACATTGGTGAGTACGTAGAGAGTGCAGGTGTGTACATGTTTGTCTGCACCACATAGGAGTTGGCATGCCTTATTGATAGCTAGTTGGATTTGGAAGAGTGCTGTTGGGTCTGAGGCAGCATAGATAGTGAGTCCTTAGTCCACCAGTGACAGAACTGAGGATGTCACGGCCAGGTGGAACGCTTCAGGTGGTAGGCAATCTTTGTGCCTGTTTAGGAGACCGTTACGGGTATTGGTGGCAGAGGATAGCATTTTAATGTGGTCATGGAATGAGAGGGTGGTGTCGAAGGTGACCCCTAGGTACTTATAGGTTTGGACCTACTCCAGCAGAAAGAGTGAACTGGAGAGGATATTCAGGAGATTATCCTTTGCCCTGTTTTGGCGGAGGGCAAAGAGCATAGTTTTGGTCTTTTAATGTTGACAACTAGTCTGTGTTCAGCAAACCAGTTTTCTATTTGTTTGTAGGAGTCTTGGAGTGAGAGCTGAAGTGTGGAAGGATCTGGATAGGAGGCGTAAAGAACTGCATCGTCCTCATACAGGAGAATGTCCCCAGAGCAAGATTTAGACAAGGCATTGAGATATATGCTGAAAAGCAGGGGACCCAGTATGGATCCCTGGGAGACACCAGAGCACACAGGCAGTGTGGAAGATAGGGTATTGTTAATTTTAACACACTGGGTTCTGGCAGACAGGTAGCTTGAGAACCAGGAGAGGGGGCCCTGGGAAACCCCAATGTGTTGTGGGCTGTTAAGTAGAAGGGGTGGGAAACAGTGTGAACACCTTAGAGGTCTATGAACACGGCCCTGCTAGGTGTCCTTTGTCTAGCGTGAAGTGAAGTGAATTAGAAAATTCCATAAGAGGCGGTAGTAGCGCTATGACCAACTCTGAAACCATGTTGTCTCTGCACAGTAGACTGTGTGTGAGAAGGTATTCAGTGAGCTGGTTAGCCGTGATTTTTGATTTAAACTAGCCGGCGGGGGGCACTGGAAAGGAGCAGGGAAATCCTAGCCCCCCCAAAATAAATCAGGGTAGAAAGTGAGGTAAACACCGAGACAGAGATGTCGATAGGGAGAAGGGCTGTGGTAAATGGAGAAAATGACAAAGGCAATAAAGACAGGGATGAGGTAATAAGGGGTAAGGCCATTAAGAAATGGAGGGTAATGAGTACCAATGCCCGTAGTCTGGGCAACAAGTTCCCTGAACTGGTGACCTTGATGGAAAAGGGATGCCTGGATATCATAGAAGTCACAGAAACATGGTACACAGAGAACCATGACTGTGATGATAACATACTAGGGTACACAACCTACAGGAGAGACAGGAAGGGGAAAATAGGGGGAGGAGTAGCTCTCTATGTAAGGGAAGGGATAAAAGCAACCGAACAAAAGAGTAAACATGGCAGAGAGGAGGCACTGTGGGTCACCTTAGAGACTGGAAATGGCACCACAATCCGCATGGGGTTGTATACAGACCCCCATCTCAGGGGGAGGGAATGGACAATGATATGATAGAAGGCATCCTTAGGATGGCAGAGAAAGGGGAGATACTGTTGATGGGGGACCTGAATATGCCAGATGTTAACTGGAGCACCTGTGCTGCAGCCACATCCAACAGCAGGGCCATTCTTGATGCCCTACAGGGGGCATGCCTCAGACAGCTAGTTTTGGAACCTACTCATGAGGGAGCAATCTTAGACCTCGTACTCTCAAATAAGGATAGTGAGAGGATCTCAGATCTAGAAGTGGGTAGCCATCTGGGAACAAGCGACCACCAAACAGTGTAGTTCACAATAAACTCAGCTACAGAATCAAGCCATACAAAAGTGAAGGTACTGGACTTCAGGAGGTCTGATTTTGGCAAGATGGGAGAGTGGCTTAGAAAAGCACTAGCAAACAGGCTAGAAGGAGGGGTGGAGCAACAATGAGGAAATATCAAAACAGAGGCAACAAGCCTTTGTGTGAAGCAAATAAACAAACCAAACCAAAGAAAAAGCCACTATGGTTCTCAAAGAGGCGGCGGGAAAGGTTAGGGAGAAAAAGATAGCATTTAGGAAGTATAAGGAAACACAGAAGGAGCAGGACAGAGAACTGTATCAGTTAAGGCAGAAGGAAGCAAGGAGGGAAGTCAGAATAACAAAGGCCCAAACTGAGGAAAAGATAGCCAACTCAGTTAAGTTGGGGGATAAAAACCTTTTATAGGTACATCAGGAGTGTAGAAAGACAAGGGAGTGATAGTGAGGCTGAATAGATGGACGGTGGGTGGGCAGAGGCGACAGTGAAAAGCAGGGATATTGAGCGAATACTTCTGCTCAGAATTCACAAAGAGGAGGAGGGGAGGTACCTAATCCAATTAACAGAAGCACTCTGGATAGGGGGTCAATCCCAGTTCTTTCACAGAAGAAAGGGTTCAGAAAGAACTCCTAAAACTGAAGGTCGACAAAGCAATGGGGCCTGACAGGATTCACCCAGAATTCTAAATGAATTATGGGGAGAACTATGACACCACTGACTACCCTTTTAACAAATCATGGGAGGATGGTGTGGTACCTGAGAACGGAGGAAGGCAGATGTGATTCCCTTCACAAAAGTGGGAGTAAGACAGAGGCAGAAAACTACAGACCTGTCAGTCTGACCTCTGTGGTAGGGAAAGTGATGGAATCGCTTCTGAAGGAAAGAGCTGTTGAGTACCTAGAGGCCAGTGGGGCACAGGACCCAAGGCAGCATGGATTCACAGCAGGAAGGTCATGTCAGATGATTCTAATTGATTTCTTTGACTGGGTGACCAAAGTAGTAGACCAGGGAGGGGCTGTGGACATGGCCTACCTAGACTTTAGCAAGGCATTTGACACAGTCCCACACAAAAGATTAATAAACAAATGAACCAGCCTGGGAGTGGGTCCCAGGGTGGTAGCCTGGGTAAAACATTGGCTGGACAACAGGACACAGAAGGTAATTATGAAGCAGGTCCACTCTGAAGAAAGGGGGGTTACTAGTGGGGTACCGCAGGGTTCAGTACTGGGTCCAGTCCTTTTTAATGTCTTTATAAGTGACATTGCAGAGGGACTGGAAGTATGCCTCTTTGCAGATGATACAAAGATCTGCAACAGGGTTGATACACAAGGAGGTGTGGAAAGGATGAGAAGGGACTTGGCAAGATTGGAGGAATGGTCAGAAGCATGGCAGCTTGGATTCAATGCAAAGAAGTGCAAAATAATGCTCCTGGGAAACAAAAACCCAGGGGAAGATTACACAATGGGGGGCATGGAGGTAGTACCAACAACAAAAATGGAAAGGGACCTGGGGCAATCATATCAGATGACCTCAAGGTTGGCAAGCAATGTGAGAAGGCAGTAGGGAGGGCTGGGGAATACTGGGATTTATAGGGAGAGGCATCGCCAGCAGAAAACAGGAAGTTGTCATACATCTGTACAGACAGATCGATGTGCTTACTCAACCAGATGAGATGATATGAGATGATGCTTGTGTAACTTGATTTGCTTTGTGGCTTTCCACCTCTCTATCCATGGGATATACCACCCTGTAGGGGTACAACGCAAGGAACCCTAGAGGAGGGTTCCATCCTACAGGTGCCACGGGAATGAATGCGTCAGCTAAAGGTTGGTTAGGAAGAAGCCCACGGGTAAGAGAGACAAGCTGCTGGAGGAGGAGGGGGGATGGTGGGCAAATAAAAATGAATCCTGGTGAGGCCCAGGATGTGTGACCTTTTAAGCACGATGGGGGAATGATGTTGTTTCTCCGCCCATCATACCTCGGGCTTAAAGCCCTCCCATTCAATGTGCGTACGCAACCAGATGATATGATATGAGATGATGCTTGTGTAACTTGATTTGCTTTGCGTCTTTCTGCCTCTCTATATGTGGGATATACCACCCTGTAGGGGTATGACACAAGGAACCCTAGAGGAGGATTCCTTCCTACAGATGCCATGGGAATGAATGCGTCGGATAAAGGTAGGTTAGGAAGAAGCTCAAAAAGAATACTAAAAGATGTTGAGCGTCAAAGAGGCAAGGATGATGAATGAATTCTGAGAAGATAAGGACTGACTTCCTAAGGAGAGAGGGGAAAGCAGGGGCCACCATCCGCCTCCATCCAACAGTGGAACCTAACTAACTAACCGAAGAAAGCACTAATTCTAATTAATATTATGACCATTGGCATGGAGGAGAGGAAAAACCCCATTTGAGGTGGAAACCTCTGGGGATCCAAGGTCTAGGTCACCTTCCCTCCAAGCTGACGACGTTTGATGTGAGGGCGTATGTCGGTAAGAGAATGATTCATTAATGAGGGATATAAGTAGGGAGGATAATGACGGGATAAGGAAAAACTCCAAGAAGCACAGATTAAAGAAGGAACATGGGGTGAGGACCCACGAAGGGGTATGTTCGTGTGGTGATGGGAAGGGTAGATCCATGTAGAAGTCAGAGGAGCAAGGGTATCCAGATGTGCTCACGAGGAGATTCAGATGTGTTCATGAGCAGACCAAGGATAATGCAGACTAGCTTGATTGAGTAATGCGGTGAGCAGACACTAAGGTTGATGATTATGCGATGTGAACAATTAGATCTTGAATGATTAGACCCTGAGGTTGTAGTCGATGAGGTAGCATAGGATTCAATGATAGGAATGCTCGAATAAGCAATGTAAATAGATAAATCTTGAGGTAAGGCTGGGTGAATGTTGACTGGAGTTATGAACCCAATACATGTGGCAGGATGGCCGTGGATTGATAAGGTGGCATAGGAGTCATGTTAGGTACGCCCAAAAAGAAATATCGATTGTAGGCCCTGAGTGGAGTAAAACCTGGAAGGCTAGTACGGAACTGGAAGAGGAGGAGACATAAATGAACTTGAAAAGGAACAGGTACGAAGGTAGTATGAACTTGAAAATGAACTTGAGCGAAGGTGGAGAACAGCTAGCCAGCCCTTAGCAAAAGGGGCAATGGATGGGAAGGCATGTCATGAGTGGAGATCGAGTCGATTTGAGCGGTAAGTTGAGTCAGCGATGGGTATCCAGATGCGCCCATGAGGAAAGATGATGATGAATGCTGATGATAATGAGTGCCACAGGAGTGCAGCAGGTCAAAGAGATAGTATAAGACCGATGAGAGGTATGCTCGATGGATCAATGGGAGGAAGTAGACTCTGAGGCCAATAAGGCATGCTTGGAACCAGATGGTATGCCGGGTCCAGTGATCGGCAGGAGCAATGGACGATGCACAATGATGAGATATGAACTGGATGAGGAATGGTGATGGGTGAAGCCTTGGTGGAGTGAATCCTTGATGGCTGGTACAAGTAAAGGTGGTTAGAGAGAGTATGATGATGAATGAAAGCCTTGAAGGCTAGGTGATGGTAGGATAGGAAAAACCCAAAAAGAAATGCAAGGTGAGCAGATGTATCAGGAAAGAAAGAGGAATGGAGCGACACAGCGAAGGATTGAAAGCCTGGGAGGCTGGCACTGGAAAAGTGAGGAAAAGAAAGGAAGCCAGGATGACGGGGCATAGGATCCAGTGATAAGCACGAACAAGCGGGAACAAGACAGATTCCATGGAATCTCCGGCACATGATCCATGTTGGGTGGCATACTGACTGGCGATTGAATTAGATGAGCAGGTCAGAGTGAGGTATCGTGGATCTGAGAGGGCTATGGAGTCGTGGAAGAATCTCTGATGGAGGATCGATGACATATGACATGGGTAAGTAGGCTCCAGGAAGGGAGGTAGACTCAAGGGAAGGAGAATATGAATAGGAAGGTGATGGCAGGATAGGGCCAGATACAGGATAGGGAAACCCCAAAGAAGTACTGGACAAGGAAGGAGGTAAGATCAATGAAGAAGGAAGTACTCTGCCCTTTCAATAGACTGTGTAACAACACAATCATGACATGCACTGGATTTAGGGAACAAGAAAAGGGTCCTATGTGATCAGATTCCCCAGCAAATGAAGGGCAGAAGGAATGAAGTGTGCCCATGATTGTGCTTCCAGTGGGCAGCAGGTCATTAAGAAGCAGCTACATTAAGTCAGAGCCAGAAAAAACAGCCGCAAGGCGACGCTCCCACCAAAGGAAGCTAGCTGACGGCTACACTCAGTGAAAGTCAGCCCAGGCAGAGACAACATGGGTGGGGGTATGAGAGCATGGGCATAGACTAGGAGCCAGGAGCGGTTGGCCCAAAAGAGAACAAGCTGAAGGCAAGCGGCTGGGTGGGCAAAGAGGGGTAGCAGAGTCGGATGACAGAGCAAAAAGCAGCAGCATGGCAGAGACGGCAGAAATGATCAATGCAGATTGATGATGATGAGCGCTGTATAAGAGCAAGAAAAGGCACCAAAGAAAAAGAGACCCAACTGGAATGGTTTGAGCAGGAATGCGACCTGGAGGCACTCCAATGCAGTGGTCGGCAGAACCAGCGAACAGAGCGGGGACAGCAAGCGGGAGACACACACCCAGAGTACCAGAGCTGAGTCAGTAGGCAACATGACACCGGAGCGCCAGCAACCGACAAGGAACGGACATGGCGGTAGGCACCAATATGCCCGGGGAGCAGGGCTGGGAGAGCAGGCCACCAGAAACAGCAAGGCGAGAAGCCAAAATGGGACAGGGTTGGGAAAAGCTAGAAGGCAGGAGAGATGGGAGGGATGAGCTGCAAACTGCAAACTGCCACAAAACGAGGAAGAGATGGAGCAGCTGGCAGCGACCACAGGAACATGTAAAAGAAAACAAACAGAATGAGGGAGTGAGGAAGGGCAGAGCCTCCGGCTGTAACAATGAAAAATGAATCCTGGCGAGGCCTAGGATGTGTGACCTTTTAAGCCCGATGGGGGAGTGACATTGTTGCTCCACCCATCGAACCTCGTGCTTAAAGCCCTCCCATTGGTGAGACCCCATCTGGAGTACTGCATCCAGTTCTGGAGACCCCATCTCCACAAGGACATAGACAGAATGGAGGCAGTCCAGAGGGAGCAACTAAAAATGGTGCAGGGTCTGCAAAGGCCATCGAGGAGAGGCAGAAAGGAGCTTAATATGTATACCCTTGAGAAAAGGAAGGAGAGAGGGGACATGCTAGAAACCTTTAAGTACCTCAGTGGAATCAACAGAGTCCGAGAGGGTAGCATCTTTCAGAGAAAGAGATGTACAAGAACAAGGGCACACAATTTGAAGATAGAGGGGGGGATGGGTCAGGGACAATGTGAGGAAGTATTTTTTTCACAGAGAGGGTGGTGGACACATGGAACCACCTTCCTGAGGAGGTTGTGGGGTCTAAAACTGTGGAAGAAGTCAAGAATGCATGGGACAGACATAAGGCAATTCTTGTTGGCGGGGTAGGAAGAAATAGGCTGTTGGTTAACTACGATCTATAGCTTAGCCTGTAGGTAGGGAAATGGGCAGAATAGGTAGGCCAAGCGGTCCTTATCTACCGTCAAAGTCTATGTTTCTATGTTTCTCCATCATATAGAGCACCTATGGAGTTTAGTCTCTTACCCTCTTACTGAGAAAGTACCTCTTTAGTGGCCTCAGAGGGTTCTGAGTGACATATTGTCCTTGCACTAACCTAGCTGCTGGTGATGGAAAATTTCCATGTTATGTCTGTTAACATACTGTGAGCCAAGCTCTAGCCGATAACCTCAGAAAAGGATTAGTGACCCTTTAAACTGTGCCCACATTTAGAGCCTGGGATATGAGAATTGGGTTGTATTCATCCTGGCAGCAGATCTTCTTCCATGGCCACCCATGCAGGGACTTCTCACTCCTGGGACTGGGCATCTTTTAGGAAAGACAGCTGTGTTGCTAAGTAGTAAAAGAATAAAATTGGCAAACCAAATCCCCTTCACACTTCAGATGTTGTAAAGCGATTTGGTTCACACTCACGCCCAGCACTGCCATAGAAACAATGTGAGGCATCATTTAACTGCAGTGAAAATCTCTGTGGTACATGGACTGGGAGGATGTGGAACATACTTTATAAAGGCATTGAGGGCAGCAAGCACATTTTACTGTGCTCACCCTGCCAATCAGCATGACAGGCAGGGTTTCCACTGCTCACAGCATTTTTCATACACTTGAGTATGGGTTTTTAATTCAGCCCCAGGTGGTGAACTTCTTCCAGAACTGATCACCGAGTTTTTTAGTAAGGTTGCAGGTTAAGGACCCCCCTCCCAACACACGGACTAACAGGGGACTGGCTTTTCCTCCTTCAGTAGCCACTCACAATGGCGGTTTATCTTGTGACAAGGCAACAGGGAAAAGATGTGCACGTTGTAGTGCTTGAACTGGGTACAAGCACTGGGTTTAACCAAAACATGCTTAAAGACAAGTCAGCAGGCTGGAAGTGCTGCCCTCAACAAGGACATAAGTTACTAACCATGCACAACTCACAGAGATGAGACTTGTCCACGGTTTCATGCAAATTACAAGTTTTGTTTGATGCTGACAGGTACAGTAATGACAAGTGAAAACCTCAGTCTCAAAGCAGTGGACCACTAGTCCGTAGTGGCTCACTGCTTTGGGATTGAGGTTTTCACTTGCCATAATTAATGAGTTATGTTCTCATTGAGTGCAGCACTTCCAGCTATTACTCAGTTTATTTGTGCCCTGATAGGAGCCCATTGTTTTAAAGGTCTCTATCAGGGTTGTGACAGCTACATTGAGTTGGACAGAAAGAAGAATATTGCATCGAGGAAACAATATTTTGTGATGTGAATCACACTTGGAGGCCAAGTATTTATTCATGTTGGCAAATGCAACTGCCAAAGGCTGTATGGTAAACATGTACAGGAGGGGGCAGTGGGCAGCCCTGCTATATACCTGCATTAACTGAAATGAGGTAGAGAGATAGCCATTAGTGAGAACCTACACTTATTGGGAGGTAAGGAAAGCCTTCACCTAGGAGCAGAGTTGCTGACTTTGACCATATTTCTTCAGTGTGGCAAACATGAAGGGCTGCTTGCCCCAGTCAAAGGCCCTTTTTGCATATAATGGCACAGTACCAGGCCAAGTAGCTCTCCCAGCCTACCTCCACATCACATTGAGGAGTATCTAAAGTTGCTTTTTCATGCCTTCCTTCAACCCAGGTCAGGATGCATTGATTGGGACAGGACCCCTCCTTCGGTTTAGGAAGTATTGTTATAGTGGCCAGGTAGTGTATTGGGGTAGAAAGCCAGTTTGCAGGACTTCAATTATCATTGCTTCTAAGGGGTCCTCCAGAGCCTCCCAGAAACTCTTGTAGAACTATGCTGGAGGCCATCTGGTCCTAGGGTTTTCCCAGCAATGAGGATTCAGACAGCTTGGTTGATTTCAGCTGATGAGAATCCTCAAACTCACATGACTCTGCCTTACTTACCTGAGGGAGAAGAACTTATGAATGAAAAGTGGTAGGGTTTGGGGTCTTGGGGTGATCACTGATGTGTAGAGTGGCATAGAATTCTCTGAAAGCCTCACTAATGTCTGACTGTGTTGTGGTAAGTCAATCTTCCCTGACCTTTATATGTGAAATTGTCTTGTCTGCCTCTTTTCTTTAGATGCCAGGCAAGCCACTTGCTGCCTTTGTCCCCTTGAAATAAGCGTTTGCCTGACACAGTAGGAAGTTTCTCTTCAATCTGTCTTTCTGGCACCGACTAGCTGATTTAGCCTACCCTTCTCTACCTATAATGTATGTAGGGTCTCTGGGGAGGCTATCTGCATGTGATCTTTCTCTAGTACCTGGACCTTTTCCATTAATGCCCTCTTCTCTTGGACCTCTTCTTTATTTTATTTGAAGCAAAGGAGATGGAGACCCCCTCCGACAAAAAGCATTGAAGGCCTCTCAGCACACTATGTCTGTGTGTCTTCCCTCCTGTTATTCTAAGGAAGTCAACTATGGCCTCTTTAATTTTGACCAGCTAGTTGGGGTCTGCCAAAGATAGGGATCTGGTTGCCACAGTCTGGGGGTTCCACTTGTCCCAGGGTGACAAGTAGTGAGCGTGGTCTGAGTGTAAGATCAGACCATGGTAGCTTGCAGCACCTGTGAGAGGAGACCTGTTGAAACCAGCACCATATCTCTACATGTGTATACTGCATGGGCATGTGAGTAAAATGAGTACTCTGGCTTCTGAGTGTAAACGTCACCAGACTTCATGCAGGGCCCTTTCTGATGGCATCAGGCACACTCTTTTCACCCTTTTCACTGGGACCTGACAGAGGTGAGTCGACATGCCCCAAATATGGCCCCTGGTAGTGTTAAAGCCTCCTCCAATGATCAAGGGAGAGGAGAACTCAGACAGGGCAATAGAAAGACGGTGCTAAAATTTTGTGTTATCGTAATTTGAGCCATACATGGCGGCCACCATATAGGTCTTCTCCCCCACCTTCATTACAAAGATCAAACATCTCCCCTCATGGTCCGCCAATTGTGATACAATTATGGCCTGAAGCCTCAGTTGGAGCCAAATAGCAACTCCTCTAGCTTTCATTAAGAAGCAAGCTGCCCTTGATTTCCAACCCCAGGCTTTATACATTTTGTCTACTTCTTTTTCCATCATATGGGGTCCCTCCAGCATCACTATGTCCCCTCTCGATTCTTTGATTTGCAGCCCTCCATACCTTTTTTCTTTTAATCATTGTCTTCAATCCATTCATGTTCCAGCTAATAAATTGTATCTCTTCAGCCATGGTAGTCTGAGCAGGTAAAATCTTTACATGCATATCCTACCAGAGTGTATGGTCCTCTCCCTTCCCTGCCTGCTCCACTGATATTGTAGGTTTGCAGCACATTTTTACATAATTCAAAGGCCCCATCCTTCAGCTCTGTGGAGGCTACCAGACTTCTCCCCTCTGCCATACAAAAGAGCACACACACACACACACACCTTCCCTGTCCAGTATGTTTTTCAGTTTAGGTTCTTACTTCCATGTTGCTTGGCCCTGCTCCTCTGCTTCCCATTTCTTTCTCCCTGTTGTGGTCTCCATTCTCTTTTGTTCCTCATTCCTGTGTTTTTGCTGTGCACCCTCTTGCTGCCCTTCTCTGGGTCTCACTCCACTCCCCACTTACTTCCACTCTTTGTGGCTCCACTGCCCCCTTTTTTCATTATTGTTCCATTGTTCTATGGCTCCGCCACTCTCCCTGTCTCTCTTTCTCTCCATTTGGGTCCCCATTCTGTGCTCCCTTTCTGCAGCTGCACCACCCTTCTCTCTCTTGTGGGCTGCTGCCTGGTCCTGTCTGCTGGCTTCCATGGCTCATCCACCCCACTGTCTGGTTTCCTGTTTTCTGTGCTCCCCTGTGGCTCCTCTGATCCTCACTCCCTCTTTCCCTTCTGTTCACCCCCGCCCCGGTTCACCTTTATCCTCTTTGGCTCACTGCCGCCCTCTTCTGCTTCCTGTCTCTGTTCCCTCCTCCTTGCAGGGCTCATTGTTGTAGCTTCTCTGCTTGGCTGCCCTCTGTTGGCCTTGGTTTTGAAGCTGGCTTGTTTCAGGAGCTTCTGTCACTCCTTGCAACTGGCTGCCTGTGTTTACTCCTCGTTGTTCCTCTGTGAGTTTCCAATTTCCCTCTGGCATTGTTACTTTGTCTTCTAGGTGGCTGCCTCTCAGTTCTATTTCAGTATTTGTCACGTTGTTCCTCACCTGCCCTCTCTGCTTGATTCCCTACATTCAGAATAGACTCCAAGTGCCACTTTTGCAGTCTCAGCCTGGGTGTTGTGTGACGTCTTTCCCATCGGACCTTCAATGATATGCTCTGCTGGGTGCCATTCCAGAGCCCATTTTCTGCCTCATCATCTTGTCTGTCTGTACTCAGTCTTAGGGCCCAGGAAACAGTGAAGTAGTGGCAGTGCAGCAGCTATTCAAAGCACAGTCATGCAGCCATGCTACTAGCTCTGTACTTGCAACCAGGTCCCTCTTTGAGGCATTGCTCGGGATGCATGTGGTCATATATTCTTGACAATTACCTCCACACTGACAAGCTCTACACCCTATGTTCTCTTGCTTGTGCAGTATTATTTCTTTGCAGCCATGTCCTCCACTAACGATGTTCATTCTGGTTACTTGGGCCCAGAGTCAAATCCTCCTCAGCCCCACTAAGGGAATGCAGTGACTAAATCATCACTTCAGCAATAACTGTGTGTGCATTCCTGGGCCTTCTAATGCCCTAGCTGATTGTCATTCTTGCTTTCATTTTCAGCAGTTCAAGTTGCTTGCCCACAAACTGACAGAGGATGACTTCTCTTCCACCTTTCTGAGGGCATCAGATGACCTGGTCTTTTATTTACATCATGCCTCCTTAAAAGGACAAGAAATGAGCTACAGGTTCTACTTTGCCATATATAATGTATTTTATATATCAAATGTTTTTTCTGCTACAGAAACAGAAAAGTGGTAAAGTTGTTTTTGTTTGTATTTTTGTTTTCGATATACAATTTATCCTCTGGTCTCCCTTAGCTGCCCTCTTCAGACCGACCCCTCCCAGCCCCATTGCCCCAACATCTCTGGGACTTACCTCGGCCTACCCCTCTGCCTCTGGGCTGTGGGTAGTACCTGGTCGTTGGGTGTGGAGCCTGCAGATGGTCATCGTCACCTGCAGCTTGCATGTTTTCCTCTATTTTTCTCCTTTGCCATCCCGTGGCTGGAGTGCACATGCCAGATATTCATGTGTGGAGGCACATGCATGCCCATGGAAGTCTCCTATCACCTCCCTTCTCTGGCATCCAACAGACCCACACTACCTTCAGGCCTCCACCTGGGGCAGTCATTTGGCAGGAGCACAGTCTTCCCTCCCCACAAGAGGCAACCCTCAGATGGTCGATCCTCTGTCTCCCCAGCCAACTGTTCGCACCATGAACACAGGTTGCTGGCATGGCAGGAAGTAAGGTATGGGTGCCTCAGGCCTCCACACCACTGGGCCGACCATCATATTTTATTTTATTTTTGGCAGTTTCCTGTTACTGCTTAACTTATGCGAATGAGACATGGAATGTAATGGCATCCTAATTTGTGTATTGGCACTGTTTATAGTTGCAGTGCCAGGCAGATCTCTTGAGTTTATTTTCTCATCTGTCAGCTACTGCAATAACTACTCATTTACAATTGACTTTTTTAATGTTTTGATAAATTCTTTCCAAATATAAAACAGTCGCAGGAGTATTTTCAGCTCAGCCTCACACATACAAGGTGCAGATATTACCAGGGCATAACTCACAAGTAAAACACAAATCTGCTCACAGAAGGTGGAGACAGTCAGAACCATAGTTCAGAATGCCAATTCTGGATATGCTTTCTTGGGATTTGTTGAAGAGACAACAGTGTTGGAACCTTCTAGCAGTATTGTGTACCTCAGTCTGGGAACAGTTTTGTTGCAGGTCCAGGCTGAGTCAGTAGAGTGTTGCTGTGTGATCCTGGGCTTGTCACATGCATGTACAGAAATGGAAAATATGAGAACAGAATAAAAGTAAGCAGAATTTACATGCCTGTATGTGTGAAGGAGAAGGATGTTACATATTTATGGTGTGGTGCTGATTTGGTAGTTGGGTTTGGGCTGCTCAGTTTTGATATAATATATCTTAATGCAGTTTTTCTGTGGCAGGACTGCTGGACGTGAATTTCTCACTGGTGTGCAAGTATGACTAGGATGAAGGAAAGGAGTCTATGAAGTTGCAGTTTAGTGACAATGGAATGTTTGCACTGATGGATATGGGTGCAGGTGTTGGAGACTGTTTTAAATGCAGTCATGGTATGCGAATGACCTGGTGGGTTGCAGCTGATATGCCGTTTTCCACCCAGAGTGTGGCCGGATGTGAAGAAAATAGCAAGGGAGAATTTGAATTGACAGACAAAAAGCGTATTTATAGGAACATGGGTGGTGAATGCAGCAGTTCTTAGAGAGAAAAAATGCAGTTTAGCATCAGAGTGGACAGTTTATGTGCTGCTGCTGCTTTCAATATGTAGCCCCCCCACCCCCCAATTTGGGGCTTACCTTAAGTATTTTCCAGTGCTCCAGTAATGCCCACTGCCAGGCAGCCATCCTACATAGGTAGTAAATCCATAGTCATTTGTTTGATTTTGTTGACTTGAGTGAGGTGCCATGATGTGCCTCTGTGCCTGTCCCTATAAGATATTATAAAGTGTGTATATAATGAATGGTCTGGGCTGGGTTGAGTGCTTCAAAGCTTGCAACTGGCCAGACACCACTTTATTTTGCTCCACTTTGCTGTCGATAGTACAGCAGAGGGAGTTTTAACCAGCCCTGGAATTATTTACTTCTAACTTGCTGTTATATCTGAGTGGGGAGTTTGTTCTAACCTGCCTTCTTGCAGCTTTACTTGTCTAAATGGGAGCCACCACATTTGGTCCGGGACTTCCAGTAAGTGTACCAATAGGACACAGGGGGCCTTTAAGGGTCCTTAGCTCAAGTGCATAGTGGGAAAGGAAATCTGTAGTTTTTGTAGTTTTTGGATTGGTGCCTAAACTGAACTGAAGGGGGCATCCAACTGTGACTGACAGCTCCCCAGCCACCCAAAATAGAGGAAACCAAGGGAAATCCCCAGAACTGTTAGAAACAGAGTTTTGTTAGAGTTGGAGTTTGAAGAGTGATCAGCTCGAGCTTTCGGGCAGCTGCTCCATGTAAGGAGCTGAAGGAAATCGTCAGGGTAGGCCTGACTTGCTTCCCTGTTACTGTTCTCCTGCATTAGACTGCCTAATTGCAGTAACTGGAATTTTCTGAAAAGGAACCTTTACTTGTGGCAGAAAGCTCCAAGATACCTGAAGGTACAGCCTGGGATTTGGACTGAGAGAAAGCTCCTGAGAAGCATTCCACCTGGAGGTTGTGAGAGGCTGGTTTAATGATCAAGAGGTTTGCTCAGTAAATCGACTATAATAGCAACCAGCCTGAATACCGAATTGAGAGTAGAGAAGTTAATGTTTTTCCTGTTAAATGTGCTGAATGTTTGTTGTTGGTTGTGGCCTGTTTTGCCAGTGACTGAACTGTATTGCCAGCTGGAGGCATTCACCAGCAAACAAACTGAACTTTGCCAGAATTGTTTATTCAGCCTTGGGCCTGTGCCAGTCTCAGCTCAAGCCAATCATTTCTGCACCAGAGACTGTTTTTTAGTGAGAGACTGGCTTTGGGGATCTAGTCCCTGTGCAGGTACAACTTGCAGGTTGCGGCCACCTGGAGATAATGGCCGTGAAGTGGAGGTGTGTTGTGTCAGCCCTGCTTCCCCATGCTCATCAATGAAATCCATGAGGTCTCCATATTGCCTAATCCATCACAGCCCACTGGTAGCATGAGTAAATCCAGGGTACAATAGCTCCCTGCAACACCTCCTTTAATTAATCTGTGGTACCATCTGATTGTTACAGCACTTTTCTGGGTTACAAGAGACTGGGCAAACCAGCCAGGATTACAAATAATCAAATCTTTGTTGTGCATGCTAACTGCCTTTTTCTTTCCATCAAGGGCCCTAACAACAGCTGCAATGCCAGCCACCCCTGGGCAATGCCACTGGCTAGCCAACATTCCATCCTGGGTACCCAATGTTGTGGAACTGATTATTTGGGACTAAAAGTGTATGCCAAATAACCTGAATTCAATCAGTATAGTAATCATTCAATTAAATTTACTCCCCTTAATTGTTCACTACCCAATAAATCTAATTATTGTTTCATGTTTAACCTGCCTTACAAGCATATTATCATTTGGGTTACGGAACTGAAGGTGTGCAGTTGCTTTGCTAACCTTATTTTTACAGGGTGTTCTAGGGAAATTTCTGATGGCCCGACCCTGGTGGTAGGTGTAAAGGGCATGTGCATATTATTAATGTTACTTGCTGACTGTGTGTTAACTGCCTTTAAAGGTACAACACCACTAGGAGTGTTGGTGGGTAGTTATAGCTTCCCAGAGGGCTATAACAGGATAGATAGATATTCCCACTGTTGTTGCTCTGGGTGGAGGCACCAAGGGAGCACAATTTGAAGATGGGGGGACGGCTCAGGGGCAGTGTGAGAAAATATTTTTCCATGGTGAGTGGTGGACACATGGAACTGCCTTCCTGAGGAGGTCTGGGGTCAAAAACAATGGGGGAATTCAAGAATGCATGGGACAGACATAAGGCAATTATAGTGGGGGTAGGAGGAAGTAGGCTGTTGGTTAACTAGAATCTGTAGCTTATCCAATAGGTAGGGAAATGGGAAGACTAGGTGGGCCAAGTGGTCCTTTTCTGCCATCAAAGTCTATGTTTCTATGTTTCTATTTTTAATACCAAACCCAGGCCCCTCAACCTGTGGTCAGAAATACAGGCAGGGGTAGTAACCTTAGGGCTAGTGTTGTCTAGGGGTACATCCTGGAGGCATCACTGGGATTAGAGCCCCTTGTGGCAAAAATACAAAATTTCAGTTAATTGTTATGTTAGCGCCCACTAGTGGCCACGTTGCAAAATTGTAGGAGGCTTAATCTGGAACCCACTGTTTTATGGGTAACTACCTGTGGTCCACTCCAAGGACAGACAACATTACTAGCACTGATTCTGAATCCCCCACTGCAGACATATATGTGTATCAATTAGTTGGTTGGTGTACAGGGAGTGAAATGGACCCCAGAAATGCTTTATTATTACTAGACATACCCCTGAGTACTAGTAAAGATGCTATTGTGGGGGCACTTTCAAAAACTGACTGTCTGGGGAAGGTTGTAGTGGTAGGTTGACAAGTTGATCTGACTGCTCAAACTTTAATGGCTTTAGTGGAGTGTAGCAACCTAGTGGATAGCACTAAGGTGTCAAGAACTGCTGCCACTGATGGGTCCCTGGCCACCTGGAGTGTGGTGACTAAGGACAGTGAGGATCCCTCAGAGCCCGAACCCCCACCCTTATCCCACAGTTTAGAGGAGAAGCTTACCAAGTGGTTACTAGAGGAAGGCAACACTCTTGAGGACTTAAACAAGTTACTTCAGCCTCCCAGGGCTACTCCTTCCCCAGCACCTATGCCAGTTCTGGTGCCTGCCCCACACCAGCTTTTGTGCCCACACCAGTGCCGGTGCCTATGCCTGTGCTCTTGGGTGGTCGTGACTATTACTGCAAGTTGAAACTGTTTTCTGGCATCTTGCCCACACCTAATGGGGAAGATGATTTGGAGACATGGATAGACTATGTTGGCCCCCTAGTGCCCGAATAGCAATGTTCTGAGGCAGAGAGGAGGAAAAGGTTGAATGAAAGTATCTAATGTCCCACTTTGGCTACTATCAACACAAAGTGGGCTAATAATTCAGGGGCAACTGCACAGGACTATTTGACTGCTTTAGAAAATGTATTTGGGAGCCCAGACCCAGGTGAGGATCTTTTGTGGAGGATTAAAACAACTCATCAATGTCAAGGGGAGCCCTTGTCTGTGTATGTACCTCAGCTTCTAAAGGCCTTACAGAAATGCCTTAGGAAAGGTGGTGTGGCTCCAGGAGAGCTAGATCGAATTAGGTTGGACCAGATACTTAAGTTTGCTTTATTTTCTGAATTATTATTGCTTAAGTTATGGCTAGCAGACTGGCTGGATTCACCTTCTCCCATGATGAACTGATAAGAGAAATTCGGGAGGTTGGATAAAGGATGCCACCCTGGGGGCCTCCTCATGTATTTGCTGCTGCTGCCCAGGTTACTGATTGGGGTCAGGTGGGTGAAGTTTAAGGGCTGAACATATTGCAAGATGAGCACAAAGAGACTGCAAGGGACTCTCCAAAATTGACAGAGGTACTTAAAGAAATCAGAGAACCAAAAGGTGGTGCCACCACTATGGCCATTGCCAATAAAGACCCCGACACCCCTCAAAATGCATCTGCTGTGGGATTTGGGGTGCATGCCCAGGTGCCCTGTAAAGATGTCAGCATAAAGGCTGAACTAGGTGAGTTGTCTGCTATAATGAAGGAGTTGATGGTGTGTAGTGTGCAGCCTTCACCATGGTGAAGAGAGAGGGAGGCCAAATCAAGACTCTGTACTGTCAGTGCTCTGGCTCCAGCACCAAATATGTTCTCCTTCCCACCTCTTAGCCTTGAATGGGGACCTGCCTCCAATGTAATGTTACAGCCAAAGCAGATCCAAGTAAGTATATTTTGCCACAATTGTGGGAAGGGTGGGCACATGAAAAAAGATTGCCAGGCTCAAGGGGACCTAGAAAAAGTGGTCGACAAACCACAGGGAGAGCTTTGAAGAGCAAAGCAACTTCAGAGGGTTGCAGGAAATGACTGCAGTGGAGGTTCAGGCAATCCCAATTCCAGTTTCTTTGTAGCTAGGTCATCTGTCCAAATTTCTGCTAATGCTGCTGTGGACTGGTCCAGAATAATAGGGCCTTCCATGGAGACCACGGTGCACATTGACGGTATCCTGGCCTGAGCCATATTAGACAGGGGATCTCAGGTCAGTGTAATATTTAAAGACCAGTATGATCAGCATCTGTCAGACTGCCCTCTAAAACCTCTAGATGGACTGCATGTATGGGGTTTAAGTGATAAATCTTACCCTTACCTTTTTTACTTACGAATATGATTATCTTTTCCTTCTACTGTTGCTGGCATGGCTGAGACCATGGAGACTTTGGCCTTGGTCTGCCTTTCCACTGGACTGTTTGATGGAATTCCCATACTGATCTGCACTAATGCACACATGTTTGGCCGCCTAGCAGAAGTTTGTCAAGAGAAGTGAGCTCCGAAGATTGGACAAGCCTTACCTATTCATGCAATGGTACAAAAAGCCTACGAGATGTAGCTGCAGAGAAAAGTGAATGACAAAGATGATCCAGTGGGGTATGTCTGGAAAAAGGACCCATCGCCTCTTGTCTTGCCACCTAATTCACAGTGTCACATCAGTGGAGAGGTGCATATCAAAAAAGATGTCACAAACAAGATTCATATGCTGGATGCCCCAGCAGAGGGGAAGCTGCCTAGTGGACTTTTACTTAAACCCAGTGTGCTACCTGTTATGGCCCATGCCTACGCTAGGAGAGTAGTAGTGCAACTATGCAGTGTGACTGACAGAGAAATTGAAGTCCCCTGGCACTGTACCCTGGCCCAAATATACTGCAGAGATACCACTGTGTTACCAAGCAAGTGCCACCGAGAGTAAAATGATGAAGTATTCCCAGATATGCTCGATTTTGGAGAGTCTCCTATCCCTGGTGATTGGAAAGACAGAATCAGTTGAAAGCTGTCCTAGCAGAGTAAAGTAAAGTGTTTTCATTAAAGGAATGGGATGCCAGATGTGTCACCGGTGCTGAACACCATATCAGGCTCTATGACAAGAGGCCATTTCATGAAAGGTCATGCAGATTGGCACCAACAGATGTTGATGATGTTTGACACCACCTCCAAGAGATGTTAGCAGCTGGAATCATCCAGAAGTCACTTAGCCCTTCTGCATCCCCATTGTAGTGGTTGGGGAAAAAAAATGGTTCTGTGAGAATGTGCATGGATTACAGAATTCTTAACCGAAGGACCATACGAGACCAGCATACAATGCCTTACATCCAGGATGCCCTTGATTGTCTTAATGGGAGCCAGCGGTTTTCTATCCTAGATCTCAGGAGTGGGTACTATCAAATCCCAATGGCACCATAAGATAGAGAAAAAACTGCATTTATCTGTCCCTTGAGCTTCTAAGAATTCTTGCGCATGCCCCAAGGCATATCTGGAGCACCAGCAACCTTTCAAAGATTAGTGGAGTGAGCTGTAGGAGACATGAACCTCCTTGAATGCCTAGTTTATCTGGACAATGTCATTGTGTTTGGCAAGACACTTGAAGAACATGAGACTCACTTGTTTAAGGTCCTGGACCAGTTAGAAGAATTCAGATTAAAATTGTCCGACAAATGCCAATTTTTCTGGAAATCTGTAAGATATGTGGGCCACATTGTATCTTCTCAGGGCATTCAAACTGATCCAAGCAGAGTGGAAGCCCTAACTACTTGGCTATGACCTAATAATCTCAAAGAGCTGCAAAGATTCCTGGGTTTCTGTGGGTACTATCACCATTTTGTAAAAGATTACACTAAAGTCATCCACCCCCTCCTAAATCTGACTCAAGGGTACCCCCTACAAACCAAAAAATTAAAAGAGTGTTGTAAAAGAAGAGGATAAAGTCTATTTCAAGTCCCATTAACCTTTTGGGGCCAGGTGGACCAAGGAATGTGATACAGCTTTTTACAATATTATTCATGAGCTCACACATGCCCCTGTACTCACTTACGCAGATCCAACTAAGCCATACTGTATGTGTTACATACACTTGCCAGCTTGAAAGGACTTGGGGCCATGCTTTATCAGGAGCATGAGAAAGAATTACACCCTGTGGCTTTGGCTAGTAGAATTCTGATGCCATCTGAGAAAAAATATCCTGTGCATAAACTTGAATTTCTCACATTAAAGTGGGCAATAGTAGACCAATTTCATGAATACTTCTATGGTGCTGAAGTTCTGGTAAAAACCAACAATAACCCTTTCACGTATATCCAAACTTCGTCCAAATTAAATGCAACTGGACACCGTTGGCTATCAGCACTTTCAATGTATGATTATTCGATGGAGTACCATCCAGGCCTGAATCACATCAACTCTGATGCTCTATCCAGGAGGCCTGTATCAAATTCTGAGTGGGTGAGAATGTCTGAACAATCCGTAAATGTCCTGTGTCACAAGTTTGACAAACAGGAACACCCATCTTCTGAAACTGTAGATTGCATAGCCGATTGTCTGGGTCCTCCAGAATCCTGTGCATCTGTAGCCTACTGTAATTCTGCAGCACTAGACCTAAGTGCCTTACCGCATAGTACAGCTCAACCCAGCTGGCATTCAAAAGGAACAGTATCAGGACCCCATGATTAGACCAGTCTTAGATACTTTGTACAGAGGGGAAGATGTCTCCAAACTATGATCCAATGATCAGCAAACTGCCTTACTATTCAGAGAGGATCCCAAACTCAAGCTCTGAGGGAAACTGTTTTATCGAGAACTAACTGATAGCCAGAGAAACATCATAAGGAAACAACTGGTGTTACCATCAAGGATTGCCAATGTGGTCCTGAAAACTCTCCATGACCAGATGGGAGATTTGAGTAGCGAGAGAACCTTGGGTTTAACATGTGTCCATTTCTACTGGCCCAAGATAGGTGCAGACATTGACCAATATATCAAAACGTGTAGCAGATGCCTCCAAAGAAAGGTCCAGCCACAGAGAGCGGCACCTTCAGTTAACATCACCACTAGTGCACCTATGGAACTCGTATGTATTGACTTTTTATGTTTAGAGCCTGATTCAAAAAAACATTAGCAATGTACTTGTCATGACAGACCACTTCACTCGTTATGCACAGGCCTATCCAACTAGGGACCAGAAATCAGCCACTGTAGCCAAAGTACTTGTTGAAAAAAAATTTTGTCCACTACGGTGCCCCACAGCAGATCCATTCTGATCAAGGAAGGGACTTTGAAAGCTATTTAATTAAAGAAATGCTCTCATGTTGGGGTGTAAGAAAGTCAAGAACCACTCCATATCACCCACAAGGAGATCCGCAGCCTGACAGATTTAATAGAACATTGCTGGACATGTTTGGCACACTTTGTCGGAAGGACAAGCCAAAGTGGAGTCAACAAATAAGTACTTTGGTGCATGCCTACAATTGCACTCGCAATGATGACAATGTTTTTTCACCATATCCACTAATGTTTGGCCGAGAAGCCTGTTTACCTGTCAATGTTTGTTTTGGAGTGTCATCAGATGGAATTTAAATGGATACCGATTTACAGTATGTACAAAAACTAAAAGCCCAGCTTAATCATACCTATTGATTTGCGAACACAATGGCTGCAAAGAAAAACTAGGCCAACAAACAGAGACATGACAAATGTGTTAAAGCACAAGAGTCACAGCCTGGGGACCATGTATTAATGAGTAATCTGGGTTTGCAAAGGGAAACATAAAATAGCTGACTGGTGGAGTCACACTCTGTACATGGTCATCAGCAAGCTAGATAACTTGCCAGTATACAAAGTGCATCCAGAAAATTACCCAAAAGCTGTAAAAACAATACACCAAAATCACCTTTTACCCATTGACAAATTATCATAGACTCTGCTCCTGAAGCTAGTGCCCCCACTGGTCCTGTTATCCGATCTGCTGCTTGAAAGAGACAATCAAATCAGCCTCCCATTGTTGCACAGCCAGAGCCTCTGTTATGCCCCACTGTAGTTAATGATGACAATCATTCTGAGTCTGATGACAGTGAATATGGAATTTTGTATTACTCCTCTTTCGAACTAGCCAAGCTGTTCCAAGGCAACCCTTTGTGTAATATGGGAGATAGTGTTGACCATCATGAAGTATCAGATAATCTTGCACACTCAACCACTCCAATACCACCTGATGGTGAGGTACAAAGTGCAGCTTCCAAAGTAGCTGACTCATTATGCCTGGTGGAGCTGTCAGTGACTGAAGCGGACAATTCTGAACAAGAGAATGAGGACCCAATCAATGAGTCCTTATTTGAAGCTCAGATATCTGGGCCTTGCAAATCTGACCACAACTCCAAAAGTGTTAATTCTGAAAGTATCAGCAATGTGTCACATGATTTAAATTCTATGGAGTTCCCCCTTAATGATGAGCCCGAGTCTACAGAGCAATTAAATGTAAACACCCCTGTAGAAGCAAGTTCTCCTTTAAACTCTGAACAAACAGACAGTGCAGAGTTGCCCCTTAATGCAGAACCTGATTTGTTGCTGGACAATAAGCCAGAAGTAGCTAACCCAGATACAGATGTTGAAAGGACTGTGCCTGTGCCCCTTCCACCTTGAAGATCTGAAAAAGATGTGAAGCCAGTAGTACACTTCACGTATGATACTCCAGGAACACCTGTAGACCTTCTCATGAATGTGGTCCATAAAGGGGTATACATCACAGCTAACTCCCTTCCTAAAATAGGACACACTGCAGCTTCTCATTCAGTAATAAACCCCTCCAACCAGTATTCCCAGGGAAACACTACAAAGAGCCCAAAGTTAGCTGACAGGGTCAGACCCTCATCTCTGTGGGATAGGGTGCAGAATGTGGTACAGACAAGGGTAATATATTTAGCTACCTGAGTTAGTATACCAACGAACAAATAGAATGTTTTAGAAATGAAAATGCAGAATGTTTAAGCAATAATATTGCCTATGAACTAATATTGGTTATGAACAATGTATGCTTCTTATGTTGATGTATCAACTATGAAATTACATTTATATATATATATATATATATATATATATATATATATATCTTAGTTTATGGTTGCCACCTGTACACATTCATGAATAGTATTTTCCTAAATAGACATGCTTATAAGGTATAGACTTGATGCCAAGTTTTCCTAGGTAGGGGAGAGTGTGCCCCCCCTTTTTGATGTTTACCTTAAGTATTTTCCAGTGCTCCAGTAATGCCCACTGCTAGACAGCTGTCCTGCATATATAGTAAATCCATAGTCATTTGTTTGATTCTGTTGACTTGAGTGAGAGTGCCATGATGTGCCTCTGCACCTGTCCCTATAAGATATTATCAAGTGTGTGTATAATGAATGGTCTGGGCTGGGTTTGAGTGCTTCAAAGCTCACAACTGGCTGGACACCTCTTTATTTTGCTCCACTCTGCTGTCAATAGTAGAGCAGAGGGAGCTTTAACCAGTATTGTAAATATTTACTTCTAATGTGCTGTTATATTTAAACGGAGAATTTGTTCTAACCTGCCTTCTTGCAACTTTATTTGTCTGAATGGGAGCCACCATGTTTCATCTGGGACTTCCAGTAAGTGGACCAACTGGACACAGGGGGCCTTTAAGGGTCCTTAGCTCACGTGCCTCATGGGAAGGAAAATCAGTAGTTTTTAGGTTGGCGCCTAAACTGCACTGAAGGGGGCATCTGAACTGTGACTGACAGCTCCCCCAGCCAACCAGAACAAAGGAAATCAAGAGAAATCCTTGAACTGTTAGAGACAGAGTTCAGGTAGAGTTGGATTTTGAAGAATGAGCAGCTAAAGCTTTTGAGCAGCTGCTCTATGTAAGGAGCTGAAGGAAATCGTCAGGGTAGGCCTGACTTGCTTCCCTGCTACTGTTCTCCTGCATTGGACTGCCTGATTGCAGTAACTGGAATTTTCTGAAAAGGAACCTTTACTTGTGGCAGAAAGCTCCAAGATATCTGAAGGTACAGCCTGGGATTTGGACCGAGAGAAAGTTGCTGTGAAGCATCCAGCCCAGAGGATGCGAGAGACTGTTTTAATGATCGAGAAGTTTGCTCAGTGAATCTACTGCAATAGCAACCGGCCTGAATACTGAATTGAGAGTAGAGAAGTTAATGTTTTTCCTGTTAAATGTGCTGAATGTTTATTGTGGATTGTGGCCTGTTTTGCCAGTGACTGAACTGTGTTGCCAGCTGGAGGCATTCACCAGCAAACAAACTGAACTTTGCCAGAATTGTTTATTCAGCCTTGGGCCTATGCCAATCTCAGCCCAAGCCGATCATTCCTGCACCAGAGACTGTTTTTCGGTGAGAGACCGGCTTTGGGGATCCAGCCCCTGTGCAGAGACAACATGCAGGTTGCGACCACCTGGAGGGAAAGGCCGCGAAGTGGAGGTGTGTTGTGTTAGCCCTGCTTCCCCATGCTCTTCAGTGAACTCCATGAGGTCTCCATATTGCCTGTTCCATCACAGCCCAATGGTAGCATGAGTAAATCCAGGGTACAATAGCTTCCTGCAACACCTCCTTTAATTTATCTGTGGTACCATCTGATTGTTACAGTACTTTTTTGGGTTACAAGAGACTGGGCCAACCAGCCAGGATTACAAATAATCAAATCTCTGTTCTGTATGCTAACTGCCTTTTTCTTTCCAACAAGGTCCCCAACAACAGCTGCAATGCCGGCCACCCCAGGGCAACGCCTCTGGCTAGCCAACATTCCATCCTGGGTACCAAATGTTGTGGAACTGATTATTTGGGACTAAAAGTGCATGCCAAATAACCTGAATTCAATCAATATAGTAATCATTCAACTAAATTCACGTATCCTTGTTTAAGACCCTTTAATAAATCTTATTATTGTTGCATGTTTAACCTGCCTTATTAGCATATTATCAGTTGGGTTACAGAACTGAAAGTGTGGACTTGCTTTGCTAACCTTATTTTTACAGGTGGTTCTAGGTAAATTGCTGATGGCCAGACCCTGGTGGTAAGTGCAAAGGGCGTGTGCATATTATTAATGTTACTTACTGATTGTGAGTTACAGTAACTGCTTTTAAAAGTACAATGCCACTAAGAGGGTTGGTGGGTGATTATAGCTTCCAAAAGGGCTATAACAGAATAGATAGATAACCCCACTGTTATTGCTTTGAGTGGAGGCACCTTAATACCAAACCCAGGTCCCTCAACCTGTTGTCAGAAATACAGGTAGGGGTAGTAACCTTAGGGATAGCACCGCCTAGGGGTTACAAATATAAAGAAAATTGTCAACACTCCTGTAAAACTGAGCCATGTGCAAATAAATGCATACACTGGTATGCCAGGAGATGATGACACATCCAGTCTTGTCTGCATGAGTCAAGAAAGAAGGTTAAGCATCTGCAGCACTAAATAAAACCAGTAAAAGTATAAAAAAATGAAAAAATGATAACGTAGCGCCAACAATAAATGTTGCACATGTTTCATTAACAATCATACAATGGCAAGAAAAATTCTAGCAATCTGATCGGTCACTGTTCACCTTAAACAGAGATGTTATTGAAGCACAATATTACGGTATCGTGGTCCAGCGGCCACATGACCTGCTCACATTTTCAAGCATAGCAGATTAATACACTACACTCTAAAATGCAAGGACCTCCCTCCCACAATGTCAGTTTACTGTCCAGTGATGTCTAACAACAGAACTACAGAGACTGCAACCCTAATCGCAACACAAAAGTAATTTTTTTTAATGAAACTGCTACAGCTTCAGTGTGACACGAGACGCACAGCCATGCACTGGCTTGGTGCTCATTGCTCAGTTGTTTCTCCACTAGCTGCCCACAGTGATTCTTTGTAAAAAAAAAAAAAAAGAGCTGTTGCTTTTTTTTTTCTTGGCAGATTAATTTACATGTCTCTTCCTTCCCAACAACCAGGTGAGATATGACTTGAAACAAGAAGTCTGGACCTGGCTGCTTCCCACTGCTTCACTTATACTTATACATCAGAAACTGGCAGCGCTGCCTGTACTGAAAACAGCAAGTGTATGGGGGGGGGCGCAACCATTATCACACAGAAAGAGTAAGGTCAACCTCAAAAGGGGGAGAGCTGTAGCAACAATGCCACATACCGCACACAATAGAAACTGTGGACTTTTTTTTAAACAAATTCACCTCCACGTTAAAACAAATCAACAAAAAAGAAAGAAGCATTTTTTTAAATTTTTCTTTTTTGTTTTCACCAATGAGCCATTGTATAATAGCAATAATGCACTCCGGTGGTGTGTGACATGCAGCCTTGTGCTTCAGCCAGCTGAGGTGTGATGTTTTCCCAGTGTGACACACACCCCTTTTGTGCATTATTGCTTAATTATGCAACACGAAAATTGAATCATACTGCCACAAGTGCTTTCCTGTCCCCTTTAACTATAGGGACTTCACTAGCTGCTTCTACCAAATCTGCCTACAAATTTGCATGGAAGAATTTCACTTCCTTTTGCGCCTTCCAAAATATCCATTACTGTATTCAGTTCCTTATGTGCTGGCATTTACTTCTTACTGCTCCCAGTCATTTGCCTGTACAGACACAACAATCAAACAGTACATTTCTGGGGATCTACGATCAGTCGTCGACAAACAATCTGTCGAGCGACTGGACAGTGAAACTAGCATGTTGACCACTATTTAGCGGTTGACATACAGTTTCTAACTCTATAATATGTTTTCTTTGGGAGCTTTGCCCTAGAACCCCACATGGGGACTGTGCCCCGGCCCCCACTAAAGATAATCAGCTCCAAGTCAGAGTTGATTGGGGAGGGTGCAAGACCCCCCCCCCGATTACAGTGCCGGGTTCCAGCACTGACACTACACTGACCTGGCAGTGTAGTCACTCTAGTGTCGGTCAATGTTGAAGTTTTGACGTCAGAGGTATATACCCATTTCTGGTATTCAGTTTTCCATCATGTCCATCTGTTCCAGTACTTCCCGCTCCTACTTGTCTTGTCCAGTGAACAAGGCTTTTTGCTAAGGATTGGGAAGATCCACCCCTCAAGATTCTTCAAACAGAAAGCCCATAGATTACAACCTGTATTCTTGAATGATGAGCATTATATAGAATGAAGTCTTTGGACCCTTCTCTAATCTTAACATCACAGCAGCCATGTCCTTGGTATTTTTTATATTTTTACAATCCAGACAATTTACAGCAACATCTTCTGTTTACAGTCTGACAATTCACCTCACCAACAAATGTCTCAAGAAAAATATCAACAGATCACTTCAAATTCACCTTGCCTAGATCAAAATCTGACAGAACGAACAGTGGGATCCACATATCATATTATTCAGCAAACTCAACATGGTGCCCTATTCAAGTCCTCAATCATCTGCAATCCATGGACAAACATCCAGATTTCATTCATCCTCTCCTGTTTTCTGACACCTATTCCATCATGACTACTTCTTGGTTCATCCTCCATGTCAGAATGTTATTATCCTGCCAGGGCCATGAGGCTTTACAATATTCCAGCCATTCCTTCAGAACTACAGCTGCCATTGGATGGGTGCCTTACCTCCTGCCAATCCGATGACTTGTGTTTGCTAAAAAGTAAGGGTTGCTAGGGGTCAGCCGGGGGGGGCTGGGAATGGACTGAGTGGCTGCCTGTCAGCTATATTCTCCCAGATTGTGGTGATTGGCCATCTCTGCTTTTGGCTGCCACTGGGTGAAGGCTTGATGGTAGCCCATGTCAGCTCAAGAGGCAGACATGAGTCACGGGGTGGGGGAAGGGAGTCGCAGTCCTGGAATGTATGCGTACCTCCATGCACATGTGCTTGCTCCAGAAAGCTGTGGCTGAGGGATGGATCAGGAGAACAATGGAGGAAAAAGGAAGGCACTGTGGGCATTCATGACACCCATGCATCACACCCCCACCCATTGCATCACAAGGGTACCTGTTGGTAGAACTGAATTCAGACAGCAGAGGGAGGATGGCCCTCCCCCTCCTGACCCCACCACAGGTAGAAATCTGTGGGGACACTGGCTGAATAAGGTAAAGTTGGGGAGATGATGGACAGTGGGGGATGGTGGATCAGGAGCCGAGGGGAGCCATGTCTGCCATGGCCAGCAGAATAAACAAATTATAGAAAAAAAGAAGGAATCTGAGCTGCCACAACTACTTCCAGGAAGAACATCCCAGCAAATATCATCAAGATCATGGGCAGCTGGACTTCATCATGCTTTGAAACATATATTAGAGAACTAAATTCTGAACTCCACCAAGATTACCAACAGCTAGTACCATAACTCATAGAAGCCTGGAGAGAAGGCTAACCTGGTAACCTTGGTTCCCCAGAGGTTCCAACACAGCAGGTTTTTCCTCTCCTCAGCATTACCAGGTCTATTCCATGAGTAGGAGGAGGAGGAGGAGATGGTGGGTTCTGTTATACCACTTTCTGGTTCTTGGTTCATTAGCTACAATTTTCTTTAGCCAAGAGAAATCTTTCTGGCACCTCTACTGAGGGTGAAATCCAGAAGAAAGAGACAAGCCAAAGTAAATCAATACAGTTGCACAAGTGCTCTACAATGGCAGTCACACACTGAACTTGAAAAACAGTTCCAACTCATTAACAAGCCCACAACTCCAATATTTCCCCATAACGTTCTCCCCAATTTTCAGTCCAATAACAGAAGTAACAAGTATGCAAACAGTAGAGCCCATACTCCCCAAAGCTAGGACACCAAACTCAAACCAAGTCCTATTCCCCAATTTACCCCCTTGATTCAGGTAATGTGATCCATGTTCCCAGGATTAGCCAAACAAAACTGTCCCAAAAACTCCTCTTGCCCACCTTCCCCTGTGGCTTCACAGAGCCCACACATACTGCTCTGTTTTTGTGGAAGGAGCCGGTTGAGTCCATCTGCTCCTCCAAATGCTTGTGGACCTTACAGTCCCATTGCCATACGAGGTTCAGTGAGTTAGACCTCATGCAAGGGGACATGCAAGGTATGATGTACTGTCTAGAAGTTCTTGTCATATACAAGTCAGTTGGTTGTCATGCAGTGATAATTAGTTTTAAACTCTACAAAGTTCATAAAGGGATCACCAGAACATGCAAGTGGATGGAAGCTGATTTTATATGGGGGGGTCCTCTGAGATAGCAATGGGGCTGACCTAACAGTGCACATACATCTAAAGAGTCTGAGGCAGGTGTAACTAAACCAGGGCTTCATTTCATGCCACAGTATTCTCTGGCCAAATCTACCACCGTATAAGTGTTGGAACTCACCTGATTTTACCTGCCTTGATCGGACACACACAGTAGTCTTTACGACTTACTACAGTGTGCTGCAGTTGCTCATATGTCTTTATACATACACTTTCTGTCTCTCTTTTTTTATCAGGCGCACCATTTTGGCCTCAAAACTCCCTGAATCCTGGTGACTTCCTACAACACCTTCCCATGGTACTCAAAGTTATACAACTGTTTGACATTCTGTCCGTCAAGATGAAGATATGGTTCTCCTCTGACCTGTCCTCCCTACTGCTGCAGCTTTTTTTTAGTATCAGTGAAGGCTGTTTCCAAATCAGGACTGGTGAAAGCTCTTGGAAGTTTACCCAGTTGGCAGTTGATAAGGTGGAAGGGGTAAACATGTGGAAACTGCCAGTTTTGCTGGTGGAGCATTTTCTTTACCTTGTTGATCCCCTGGCTTTGATTTTGCACCAGACAGATGTAATTTGGGAAAATGATGACCCTCACACAATTTACCAGGATATTGCCACTGTTTCTTGCAGCCTGGAGAATGAGTTTTTAGACCAGACATCTCAGACATTTCACAATAAAGTATCTTGGCTGTTCTGAAGGATGTGGTTTATGACTAGAAAATATGTGTGTCTGCTGTACCTCAGGACTGGTCCCCAGGTCAAGGCTAAGAACTTCCAGTAACTGCAACCTGAGGAATTTCAATGGACCAGTCCCCTTGAGCCCTTCTGGGAGACCAATAACACACATGCCATTGTGCTTTTCCCAGTTTTTATGATCATCGTGGGTGGTCCCCATTTCCTTGAGCCATCTGTTGGTAGACTGTAGTACTGCTGCCACAATGTTAAGCTGAGCCTCCTGCTCCATCACCCTTGCCTCTAGCTCTGCCAGCCTCATGGTATGCCCATCCACAGTTTCACTGTAGGTGTCTGACCTACACCCATTGATTAAGACACTAAACTGCATTCTTGCTGTAGACCCATGCCCCCTGATTTAGAGAGAAAGAAATAACAGCGCTTTCCTTGTTTTTTGTAGTGGGAGACCCGACCGTGGGTTTCCCCTCCACTGGAGGACTTCGCCGGACTCTTGAGTGGTGCGTCCAGCCCTGAAACAGCCACTGCCCATGATCCCAAGGACTGCTGATATAGCTCTCAAGTTACGGCTCCCTCTCAGCCAAGCAGAATCGAGTGCCTTTTCTGGAGTCTCCCCTGATTGGCTGCTCTCGGTTTCTACTCTGCTTTTGTATTCCAAAGGTGCCTACTGCGTCCGAAAACTCCGTTGCCAGTCTGTATGTTACAACTTCTGTTAAAAAGCTGTTATCCTTAAATTGTATAGAGTTTAATGTGATAAATGCTGTATCGTTATTTTAAACTTATAGGCTTTATCTAAAACAACTGTTGATTTTGTTTTTCTGCTTCCCCTCACTCTCCATCTGTAACTCTCTCTCTCTCATTCTCTCCCCCTCCCTGCACTTGCCAATTGCCACTTGCCCTCTCCCCACCTCCTGCTGTTTCTACTGTCTCCTTAGCCTATCTGACCTACACCCATCGATTAAGCCACTAAACAGCATTCTTGCTGTAGACCCATGCCCCCTGATTTAGAGAGAAAGAAATAACAGCGCTTTCCTTGTTTTTTGTAGTGGGAGACCCGACTGTGGGTTTCCCCTCCACTGGAGGACTTCGCCGGACTCTTGAGTGGTGCGTCCAGCCCTGAAACAGCCACTGCCCATGATCCCAGGACTGCTGGAAATAGCTCTCAAGTTACGGCTCCCTCTCAGCCAAGCAGAATCGAGTGCCTTTTCTGGAGTCTCCCCTGATTGGCTGCTCTCGGTTTCTACTCTGCTTTTGTATTCCAAAGGTGCCTACTGCGTCCGAAAACTCCGTTGCCAGTCTGTATGTTACAACTTCTGTTAAAAAAGCTGTTATCCTTAAATTGTATAGAGTTTAATGTGATAAATGCTGTATACATTATTTAAACTTATAGGCTTTATCTAAAACAACTGCTGATTTTGTTTTTCTGCTTCCCCTCACTCTCCATCTGTAACTCTCTCTCTCTCACTCATTCTCTCCCCCTCCCTGCACTTGCAAATTGCCACTTGCCCTCTCCCCACCTCCTGCTGTTTCTACTGTCTCCTTAGCCTATCTGACCTACGCCCATCGATTAAGACACTAAACAGCATTCTTGCTGTAGACCCATGCCCTTCAATTTAGAGAGAAAGAAGTAACAGCACTTTCCTTGTTTTTTATAGTGGGAGACCTGACTGTGGGTTCCCCCTCCACTGGAGGACTTCTTTCCTGAGCAGTGTGGCTGGCCCTGAAACAGCCGCTGCCTGCACTCTCAAGGACCGCCGACACAGCTCTGGTCCCGCCGGTGCTTTGTGCCGGCTCCCAACCCTCCCTCCACCTCACCCACCCTGGGTGGGCTGTTGTTGTTATAGGCCTCAAGAGACTAAGTGTCTACTCTCCCATTGTATGCTTATAAGAACCAACCACTAGGGGTCCTGTGCCTGCAAATCTGGTCACAGCCTTTTGCTCTTCTCTTCATTTATTTCTCAGAATCTCCACCCACTGTAAAATACCCAATAGAAATGTTGCCCAATATAAGGACTGCAGCTCGAAATGGATAAGCATGTGCTAGTATTCCAGCCACCTTGCCATTTCTCCACCTGTCCTTGGTTTCAGCACCCCATACAGACCCAGCTGACCCTCCTATTCAAGCTTTCACACATGACTTCATTTTCTCAAACCTCCTCGTATTGCCTCCATTTCAATACAAATCCACTCCCCTCCTGCTAAATAGGATCTGCAACTTCATAGCCTGTTGTAAACTAGCAAGATGCCCCCTGCAGCTTCTAATCCTCTCCACTTTCCTGCATCACAAATTATGGTAACTTCTCATCTTGGCTATACTGCTCTTGGGGGATGCGCAATTGAACCCTGACCCTACAAACCCAGTGCCCACCACTAGAGGCCTCTTCATAGCTCACCATAACATCAGGAGCCTTGAACATAACTTTGCTGAGCTGGAAACCTGGGCTGCCCTCTACAAACTTGATATACTCTGCTTAACTGAAACTTGGCTCAAACCCTCCATCCAGGATTCTCGTTTCCAAATACCTTCCTATAATCTACTGCGGAATGACAGAAGTATAAATAAAAGAGGTGGCAGACTGCTATTTATTTCAGAAATCACCTAAACCTTACTGCTACACACTCCTCACCCCAAATCCAATGTGAGGTGCAACAAGCAATTCTCTCACTGGGAGCAAAGAAATTGCATATAGTCTGTGTGTATAACCCACTGAAAAATGGTATGAAGGGTCTGTATGAACAGATCACTCAAACATCTTTATTTGCTGGTAGAAATGAAGTGCTAATACTCAGGGTCCTAAATTTAAACTGGCTTGGCAATACCCATGCTATATCACTCTCAAAGATTCAAAGTTACAACCTTCACCAGTTGATCACTGAGCCTACCAGAATACCCCCGAACTTGAACAGTAGCACCCTGCTGGACTGGATTATGACAAATCATCCTGAAAACATTCTCAACTCTGGCACCTTAGCTGATGCTATTACTGACCACTCTCCTACTTTCTGCATCTGGGCAAAGCTGTCTCACCTCCGTCAAAGCCCCCATCTCATCACCGTCCATGATTATGTAAGCCTTGCACCCCAATCCTTCCTAAGGAATGTCTCCTGCATTGATTGGGCTGACTTGTATAAGGCTACTGATGTTCAATCTGCCCTAAATATCTTCTTAACCAACTTTATAGCCATATAGGACCATCATTGTCACCTGGTAACACGACGGGTCAAACAGGGGAAAACTTGATGGCTAAAGGCTGATCTTGTTGCCAAATTAAGGAGGAGGGACAAGAGTTGGCACCTGTTCAAAACTTCTGGCTTGCGAAGTGACTATAACCTCTACAGAGCTCAGAGGAATGCTTGTAGAAAAAGACATCAAGAACACAAAAAGTTCATACTGCAGGGAATTGCTTACAAACTCTTATGGTGACTCAAGGAAATTCTGATCCCATGTAAAGTCATTCCTGGGTTCACACCAGCTCTCATCACCAAGTGACATGATTCTTGAGGGTATAAACTGCAATGACCCTGAGATCATTGCAAACTTTTTTAGTCGCAAATTCTCTGACCTTACAGCACTTACCTCCTCCTTCCTGGTATTGCAGATTCCTAATATTCCTCCTGCTAGGTCTGTTCCCCTTTTCTATTTCAGGTCAGTTACATGTAAAGAAGTCCTTATCCTCCTAAGGAAAGTCTTGGAGACAACAGCTACTAGCTTGGATACCCTGGAATCCAAGCTGTTAAACTGGCTGCACCTTTTATAGCTGCTCCCATAGCTAAGATCGTCACTCTCTCACTTAGCCAAAGTCAAGTACCTGATATCTGGAAGTCAGCAAGGGCTACCCCTGTTCTTAAAAAAGGTGATCCCAAAGACCCCGATAACTACAGACCCACTGCCATCCTGTCTGTCCTCAGTAAAATCCTCAGAAAGCTTGTAGCAACCCAAACTATTGAGTTCCTACAGAAAAATAACCTTCTAACTGCTGCACAGCATGGATTCCGCAAGGGTCACAGCACAACTACTGCTCTCCTCAAACTTACATCTGACACCCCTATCTGCTATGGATGCTGGCCTTCTCACAGGGGCAATTTTTTCAACATGACAAAGGCCTTCGACTTGGTTGACCAGCCTATCCTCCTTTCTACCCTGCATTCTCTGAGCTTTGCACCTAATGTTGTAAATTGGTTTGATAGCTACCTATCAAACAGGACTCAAATGGTCAACTAGAACTCTGCCTTCTCAAGAAAGACAAGACTAAATATTGGAGTGCCCCAAGGGTCCATCCTCAGCCTGTTCCTTGTCTCCATTTTTGTAAATGGCATCACATCTACCCTATCGGAGACTTCCTCCCTTCTGTATGCTGATGATATAGTACCTTACACCAGTGGCAAAAACATACAGGACATAAATCAGCATCTCTTGTCTGACTTTCAAAGCACACAATCATGGTTGGCAAACCAAAAGTTGGTGTTAAATGATTCCAAGACCAAGGTTATGCTTTTTTGTACAAACTCAAAAATCAAGCACCCCCAAAGTAATCTCAAAGTCTTGGCCTTGGATGGCTCTACTATTGGATCTGTTACTTCTTTTAAATACCTTGGTGTTACCCTCAACCAATCACTAAGCTTTGATCTCCATATACAAAATGCATGCAAGTCTGTGAATGCAAAGCTGGGTATTGCCTATTTCACTATGTGTTAACTCCTTCCACCAGGCTAGAATTAGCTCTAGGTATTCTACTCCCCTCACTTACCTATGGCGTTGCCACCTATACTGCTGCACCAAAGTCTAGTCTAGACAAGTGGGACATCATCTACATCAGCATCTGTCACTATGCTTCCACTGCCCACTGACTTAAGCACCACTGTCTCCTCTACTCAGACCTGAGTTGGCTACCTCCAAAGGAGACTAGGCTGTACTCTCTTGGCTGTATCATAAATAGGATCATATGTTCACAGACTCCTACATCTCTTTCAGAGTACTTTGTCAAACAGCCCTCTCACTGTGGATTGCGCTCTGTGGACAAGTCCCTTGTCTGTATCCCTAGGTACAGTTCCTCCAAGAGAGCAAGTGCCTTTGCTGTTCTAGTTCCCCAATACTGGAACTCCATCCTCCTAGCTGTGTGCCTTGCTCCCTCTCACAGTTCCTTTAAGTCTGAGCTTCACAAGTATTTAATCTCAACAAACAATTGCTGCTGCTTCAAACCCCCTTAGCCCCCTCCCTCAACACCAGCACTGTCCTGCACTTACACTCAGTTCTCTTTTCTTAACTCATTTTCTCTCTCTTCTCAATCTCTCTACACTCTACACTGTATAACTGCCCTTCAGCTTTGCCTCATTCCTTCCAGCATCTCTATTGTTTAGCAATTAATGTAAACCTATTGTTAAGGTGTACTGCTGAAATGTTTGATGTATTTACCTATCTCTCCAGACCTACTTTGTTTTACTGTTGATATTGTTCTTCCCAAAGAGATTTCTGTTAACATTGTAATGCTTTGTTGTTGTATTGTACTGTATCCTACCGGGTCCTGCCTGAAAATAGTCATGGTTATGGCTAGTGCACCTACCCGGTAAACAAAAACTAAATAAATAAAGTCTGGTATAAAATCAGTAGACTCCCAGAAAATAGAAGGGAGCTACAGTATGCTTAATTGTAATTTCCTCCTGCTATTTTACATAAAATATCACTGTAATGACTTGAGGAAATATGAGACCTCCAGCCAGGTACAGGTATTTCTCTTTTCATTTAAGAGGTGTCACACTTTTGTTTTATATTGATGGCCTCATATTTGAGGGGTTTTACAAGTCAGCTAGTGACTTGGATGTGCCAGTGCTCCTGAACTATGATCTGACAATCAAGATGAATTACTAAAGCAAAGTAAATGGGTTTGAATGCATCTGACATTCTTTCTATGATTTTTATTATGGAGTCAGAAAATATTCTTATTTGTGTGCACAGGTATTATTTTCTATGTTTGTTCTTTTTTTACTGTGATCCCGATTGTCGCTCTATGTTTCTTTGACTCCACCCTCCCCAAAACAAAACTGTGCCTAGACATATACTGTGGCTACACACAAGTCCAGTAAAATTGAATTCCTTAATGTTACCATTATTAGTGACCAGTATGTCTGATGGTACAAATAACTGTACTTCATTTTTACATGGTATAATTAAATACCAGTTTTTGTTTTATTGATGTAGTCTTTCCTCTGTATGAAGTTGGAAATAACATAAATATATCATAAATATTGCTAAATACAGCAAATCCCCTGATGCCTAACCAGACTGTCTTTCTTCTGGCTATTTGCCCACCCTGTTGCATTAGTAATCTGTTGCATTAAGAAGATGATAAAAAATTCAACTATATCCATCTGCTCTCCCATGGGCGATTTGATCAGCACTAGGTGAAACTCCTCTTTGAGGTCCCAGCCTCCCAACAAAGTCTTCAGCCGCTCTCTCACTACTGCTGATGCACTGCAGGGAAATCCAACCTGGATAAAATAAAATATCAGCTTTTGAAAAGTATTTTTATATTATGATACAAAACAAAACAAGTGTCAGCCTTTCAAATGCAACAGATACTTGATGCAGCAGGGTAGATGAACAGCAAGGAGAAGGACAGCTTTGCTAAGGAGCAGGGAACTCTCTGTATGTGGCAATATTTACATACAACCCAGGATTCAATTATACCATGTAGAAATGAAGGCCTGTTATTTCTTCCATCAGACATAATGTCCCCCACCCACCCACCCATCTGAGTCAAACCTCATAACTAGTGAGCTTGCAGCATTTCAAAGATTAGATGCAGAAATGAGAATTGGTTAAAATACACACAATACAATTCTGCAGACTAAGTTACACGACACACTGTAATATTATTCCCCAGAAACCATCTTTTGCTTCACCGTGCTTCACTGGCCTTAGTGTGTGCACATTTGGTTTTTGCTGGAGACAGATTGTCTTGACTTTGACAGAGTTGGTGAGCGATGATATCATGTTTAAAAAAGAAAATAATGTTTCTCTTAAACTAAAAATATGAATAAATAAAAAATGAAAAAAGTAAAATGCCATGTTTATACAACATGGAGTGCATTTCTTCACCACTGTCATAAATAGATTGGCCCAATTCCTCAATCTAGACCGACCGACCCATGGCTGCAGTGTGTCTAACTGTTTTGACTAGAAACATTCTGTATTGGTGAAGTACAGTGTTCATACAAGGCTGTATGACCTGATCTCCAGCATTAAAAACATCCATATCTTCATCTAAAACTGCAAGCTCATCTGAAGTACAGTAGGGAGATCCCCAGCATTTATAAATTCCTTTGTAGGTATCTTGAGAGCCGTCCTGCACTGCACTGCATAAGCTCTGATAAGCAAATGGTCAAAGTATGTTGCATCTACTCTACGACCCCTAAGTGTGTAAAATAAAATAGAAATACTAAAATGTGAAAAATAGACCACACATACTGTACTTACTGTACCTTTTGTGTAAAACAAAATCAGTATTTATATCCGATCTGCTTTAAAAGCTCCAAAGTGTATTTTGTTAAACAGGAATTCAACTCAAAAGAAGCTATTGAATTCACCATTCTCTCAAAGCCCAGGCTTGGTTGTTTTAATTTAAACACCCATGTGGCTGTTTTATTTAACAGACCATCCTCATCATCACTATACAAGATTCTCCAGCTCTTCTGCTTCTTATATGTTATCTGACTGCTGATAGGTATTGAGAGGGGCAGTGAGTAATCAAGCCATCCTTCACAGGGTTCATGGTTTTACCTTCTAACTTTTCTGGCATACAAACAAAAGGAGCCTCAAGTTCTATATTATATTTTGTTGTTGATCATTGCTGACTATATCTTACAGATCTTTTGGGGCAGAATAAAGCTTCATTTCGAGCCATCAAAATTAAAATCGGTATTGGATTTTTCTAGGCTACAAAGCAACCACCAGGGTGATTCTCAGATTTGTAAAATAAATGTTTAGGTGTTACAAAAAATATAATCAATAATAGAAATAATAATAATATTGCATAATAAGAAAATAGTAAGTAAATCACACTAGTACCTGCTGCTTGTAGATGTAAAAGGTCAGTTTGCTATTATCACTAGAAATATACCTTTTCAAATTAACCTTTACACTTACAGATAAACTGTATGAAGCCAGCTTTAAAAACAAATCAATGGTTATACCCAACTGTGTTACTAACAGATGGATGCAATTTCTGTGCTGTTTTCTTTGAAACCTAGATACTTTACCCAGTTAATTCCTTCTGTATGACTCACATTAAGAAGAGTGTATCTATTGATAAACACATTCTCATCATAAGAGAGAACCACTTAAATGTGATAAATATAGCAGAGGGAACCCCATGCTACCTTCCTACCATATGGGATACTTTGGGAATTTATCCATACCCCTGCACATCGGGACTCAGAGCATGTCATTACAAAATCTCATGCAAGCCTGGGTTGTCAAAGGTTTAATTTGTGGAGTCTTAGTACCAAAAGGTTGGGTTTATTTGGCTATGAGAAAAGGATCCTTGCTAGTCACAACTTAAAGCAGCTGTCATATGACAGTAATGTTTGAGAGTATAGTATCTGTCATTTTCAGAAAGCTATTTCTTACTTGTGAACATTATTTTCTGGTGAACGGGTCAACACCAAATGTAAGGTGACAGTATGTCCCATCTCAAAGCAGAAGCTTAGCAAATAACAAGCACTGTAATTTAACACAAAGCAGTCAAGTGTTCCCTGATGTCTATCGGTCCCTCCCATCCTATCATCTACCCAGAAAAAAACACATTCCTTGATGGCTAGCAGCCCTTCCCCCCACCTGAACACCCTCCCGACTTGTAAAAACTATCTACAATGATGTTAACCTAACCTGCTATAGTACAATTTTAACAATGGCCAATAATGCTATATGTCTTCAAACACAATAATTATTTTGAGCTAACTCTCTTCTTATTCTACCAAATTAAGAATTCTACCTGATTCATTTAAAGCCAAGCATAAGAAAAACTGCTTAGCAGGTGCATCCTACTATTTTTGTACCTCCTGTTTTGCAATCAAGGAAACTAAGTTGAAGTGTTATATGGAAGAGAGATACCAAGTTACTGACTACATAAATATTTCACATTTTATAAAGTTCATGCTTTAATAAAGTCTCAAGGACCACACAGTGCTATCAAGAGCTGACTGAACTTGCTCTAAAGCTGGGTCATTATTTGATCTTTGTGGCTGGTAGTCTGATTATCTCATTGTGGATGTATTCAGACCCAATTTTATTAGCAGCTGGCTGGGCTGGATTACTACAGCTACTGAACTGGAAAATGAATTGAGCAGTCTGCTTTGGCCTTGCTCTCTTTGAGCCCAAAGATGGCTACTTCAGGGTGTCTACATTTATTCTTGGGTCTTAACTATACAATGTTAATAGCTTTTCTAATGATATCACCAATCTGCAGCATAAGAAATTGCAAACCACTATGTTAAGATGTACAATAATGTGATGGGTTACTATGAAATATAATAAATATGCAATTTAATTTTCTAAAGCAAATGGTCTCTCTTTACTCTTAACTTCAGACTGGTCTGTTTTGCTAAATTATGCAAATACTCACAAGTGTTGTGTGGTCTCTGCTTAAAACACTCACCATTTTGCTTGTGGTTACATTGCAGCATTAACTGCTTTTACAGTAAAAGCATGGCACAGTACAAAGCACACAAAGTCTAAAGGAATAGCCTGAAAGACTACAAAGAATCCAAAAGACAAAAATGGCTAAGCTGGGATTTTTATGTACACAGAAATAAAGAATAAAATATAAGTTCCCTATTACAGGCTGTTATATCGTAGTAACCCATATCAAAGCATTGTGGTGCTGCAGGAGTGGTGCTGGAAATGTTCTTGCAAACCATATGCAAAAGAGAAATAGAAATTATTTCATCTGGCAGTGATTTTGTTACAAGTTTCACTGAATTTGTTTTTTAGGACACTATTGAGTGAACAAGAAATTCAAAGACTGAATCTGAACATGTTTCTGCCTTAGTAAGCCATTATTAGTCTCAGGAACTTGAATGCTATAGAGAGGAGAAGTCAGCTCTGAAGATAATCATAGTGATTTTTCCAATGGTATGTTACAAAGCAAAAGCTCTTAGAATAGTTTCTCAAAAAATATTTTTCAAACTGGCCTGATGGAAAAGAACACTAAGCAGTGATGAATGTGTGTATTGTAATTTTTGTATGGTTGGCTGAAACCTAAAATTCCCCACATGGCCGTTGACTCACTGTATGACCAGAATAGCTTTCTTTAAATGAAGAAGTCACAAGCATGGACACAGTTAGTGATACCCCTCCCTTTCAACCACCCCTTACCCTCAGCTGTGACCACAGAGTATGGGGGGAGTGGTGGTTGTAGGAACTTCAAGTTATGCTGTCAGTTTAGCCCTTTCTTTGTGAAAGCAGCCAACCTGGGAGGTGTAACGTACAGCCATTAAGACCATTAGGAGCTACTTAACTTAATGATTTCCACTCTGCAACTTACAGCAGGACTGCAGTAAAGCTGGGCAAAAGTCTAGCCCTACTTTTTTTTTTTTACTTTTTATTTATGGGTTATCACAATACAAAGTAGCAGCATGTACATAAAATCACAGTACATATGCATTCATAGGCAGAAGGCTATAACAGTACCTGTTCACAAGGGTGTAGGCAGGCATACTCACTGTACACATTTGTGTACAGTTTTGTTGAGTGCCTGTCACAAACCATACCTTACTGTTTACCTTTTCATTCTAATCTGTAGTATTTGGTTAGTGTAGGCTACTGAGGAGTGTCTCTGTTTAAACTTCTGTTGTTTAGGAGACAGATACATAACCTCTTTAGAGATTAGAGTAATCATCTGATAACAATCTGACTTGTTTGGAAGAGGGTACCATTTGGAGAGGATGTGTACATTTTTTTTTATGGGGGGGTGTAATTGTTGGAGACTGTGTACAAAATGAAAACTTCTGGCTACACTCCTGCCTGTTCAGGATAGTCAACAATCATTAACAAGCTGCACATTATAGCTGGTAGCATTCAGATACTGGCCCCCACCCCCAGATGTAGGAAGGAGTTAAGGACAAGGAGATTAAACATGTGAGGCTTAGCACTCTCACCACAGGATATTCAATTATTTTCTATACGCCGAGTTTCCCTCTCACTCGCAGAACTGAAAGAATTGTGGCAGATGATCTGTTGCAATTAGACTTAATTATCATAACCTGTGAGTTTTTGGTCCATTGTGGCCAGTCTTTTATTTGTCTCATCTCCCGTCACTTGCAACTTGTTGAGAATCAGCAGATTTGGGAAAAATCCAGAGTGCTGTATGTGATCGGTCCTTCAGATTTCAATGATGTGCGGGTACCAGGCATGTTGAAGTAGGATTCAAGCCCCAAAGCCATTGGTTGTTGGTGCTTTTTTGGCCTCATTAGATTCTGTAAATAGTCCTCTTTCCAATGATATATAGAAAAATAATTAAGTAATAGCAGAGTAGTTATTTATTTGAAAAAATAGCAAGCACTCAGTGGAGCTTTAAAGTAAGAAGTCCATCCTGTTGGATGCTCCACAGTGCCCTCTAGTTGTACCTTTTGTAACAGTAAAAGATTCAGTTATTTTCCACTATCACTTGCTGTTAAACTTCTGTGAGAGGTGTCTAACTTTAAGAGAAGGGAGGAAGAAGGAGGAGTAAATTTATTTATTTTTTATTTATGTCTTTGGTGAACAGGCAGGTGCACTGATCCAAGGGACCATTTTCAGGCATGACCTGTGCCATAAACTATGGCACATTTAGCAAAACAGAATACAGGAGGAGTAACATGGCCTCAATGCAGACCATTAACAATGAGGTACAGGGAATTACAGTACAGAGGGTATTAACAAAAATGAGAATATAATGATGTACAAGGTGAAGTTGTAGACTAGTGACAAGTCCATATACATCATCACAGGAACATGGAGAACAATACAGTAAGGTGACAAATTACCAGGTAAACCATATAAAGTTCAGTTTCAAAAAGGCACGCCAATAACAGAATCAAGTAACAACTTGTAAAGTGAACTCAGTTCCACCTCCTCTTATACTATACATTTGTATGAGAGTTCCTGCTTCTCTGTCATCTTTCTCCATTAAATACTATAGAATACCATTGAAGCATGCCACTTATTCCCCCCAATGGGCTGTATAGAAATCTAGAGATACTTTAAGCTTCCCCCGTGAACATGACTATTGATCTGAAGCATGATTAGATATGTAATAAGGATTATTCTTAGTTAAAATGTGTCAAAAGTAATTGATATTGTTTATTTTATGGGGGAATGTTAGATTTGCAAATATTATTACCTTTGGTTAGAATGTCAAAAGTAAGGACAGTATTTATTTTATGTATACATATATTAGATATGTAAAAAGAATAACACTGGTTAGAATCTGGTTCAGTTAATTTTTGGATGCTGGAAAAAAACAAACATACAAAAAAAATTCCGTGGGTATAGTTTCGGAGGGAATTTCAGTTTTTTGAAAGTCATAATACTTCTCATGTTGCACATTTTGCTAAGAAAGATACATTTGTGGAGGTTAATATGACATATTACTAGCAAAATTACTTTTCTTTCAACCCATTTTTACTCTCATGCCTGCATATTGGGATGTTAACTAATTTGTGCTTTCTCTTAAGGAAGTCAAACACTTTTACTTTGAATTTTTTTTGCATTAATTTTGACAGTCAAAAACTTTCAAATGGAATTAAGGAACACATTGGTTTGAATGTGTGAAAGTATAATGAAACAATGTGTGCTATTTGAATGTGTTTATAAGTATCAACTTTGGTTTGTGCTGCTGAACTTGGTAAAAGCAGGATCCCACTGAAAACAAGATGTTGTATCAAAGCTGCTGGGCTGTTCTGGATAAATAAATTTAATAAAGTTTAAATGGAAGTAATATACTAATGATGTGGGTGGTACAAAAAAGTATCTAAGTACAATTACATCTTTAAATATTATCATGAAATACATCTGAGGAAGAAAAAAAGCAGCCTACACAATTTACTATGACTGTGATCCAGACATGTTATAAAAATTTTATGAGCACTGATTTATTGATAGAGGCTAATGTAATCTGTTATTGAAAAGGTTGGCAGCATATTTATTGCAGGTACCTAATGCTACTGTACATGTAAAAAGTTGCATAAAAAGTACCTAATTATTTCATCTTTTACAATCTACATTAAATGGGCCTGACAGGGTAATATTTTACTGACTTGCTTAAAACGGAATGGGATTGAAACCCAGGTCTCCAGGTCTGCAGCTTAGTGCCCTTAACCACTACACTATACTGCCTCCAAGGAAACTTGCATCTTTATGCCTATCATTCTTGCTTTGCTGTATTATGAGTTTTTTTCTATGTGACAATTAATATAATCCTTATAATGATTACATGTTGTGCCTACTTAAATTCTAACAATGTTAGACAAGGCAGTCTGAGATATTCAAAGACACTTACTTTATTAGGCATTTACCAAGGACATAGCACAATAGGAATACCATATAGAAACATAGAAACAGATTTTGATGGCAGATAAGGACTGCTTGGCCCACCCAGTCTGCCCATTTCCCTACCTAATGGATAAGCTGCAGATCCTAGTTAACCAACAGCCTACTTCTTCCTACCCCCACCCCCTTGAATTGTCTTATGACTGTCCCATGCATGCTTGAATTCCATCACTGTTTTTGACTCCACAACCTCCTCCGGAAGGCCGTTCCATGCATCCACAACCCATATGATAAATATTGTAATGTTAGCAAAGCATAGTGTATAGTCCATCTACTGACACCATTAAATACTATATGCAACAATGTAACCCCCTTAAAAAAACATACTTCCCCATAGGCTGAATTAAACATGAGCAAAGGTGAAGGGGTGGGTGGGGGTCAAAGATTACTATATTCTGCAAGCAGTGTTTAGAATTAGTGTTTAACATACAGTATACACATATGGATATTTACATCTGTTTCTATGTCACTGACATAACTTAGTATAACCCTTGTAGTCTGTATATTATCTTAAAGTTATATGCATTTCTAAAACATTGATCACACTGACAAGGATACAGGGTTCCTTTTACTTGACATGGAGGTGAAAAGAGTTATTCCCAACAGCATTATTTTAAGGTTGCTTCTCTCCTAAATGAATTCTCATAAAAATTAATTAATTTTAAAATCATGTTGCCACTTCATGAAGCACATCTACCGAACTGCAGCATGTGTGAGGTGTGTGGTCTAACTTGGGTAACCCCAAAAAAATAAATAAATATATATATATATATATATATATATTAGTAACCCTTTTCAGAAGCAAAGGTGCCCAACATTGTACAGCAATATATTTTTGAAGAGGGTCAATTACAACTATAAATGTTGTAAATGTAAACATCATGGTTGTTCAGGCACAGTGTCAGCATTTACAATTATTGTACAACAACCAACTGTAGATACAATGCTCACTTTCCTATCTCATTGAGTCAAGTCTTTTAAACCAAATTGGAAGCTCCAAAATTGCAGATGAAAGTTCCAGTAAACACATAACTCCTGACTTCTTGCTGGGAGTGTCCTCCTAGCACACTTCAGGAATTCTTACTATTAGCCATCCACAAAACTCGGTATACAATGACACACCTTCAGAAGCATATTATCTGTGCCACCTGGCATACATAATGTATTCTCCCTCTGCCTGCAAGATCTGCAACCCATTGAGTATCCATCAATTATACTGTAAAAATAAATATACAGTATGTACCTTGCAGAATTCATTCAAGGGCAAGCAATCCTATTTGGGGAGTTCATTATTAAAAGGGGAACTAAATAAGACTATTTGTGCAGTTTTTCTGTACGCATGTTGTCTTTTCTGGTGAAAGCTTGCTAAATGTATATATTTAGAATCCAGCTGTTTTTCATCACCAAGCTGTCTTGCTAAATTAATCATTCAGCTTAATTTATTTTGAAAAAAACAGTTTTGAATAGCGGTTTGTGCTCAGGAAGGGGGATCCACTAGACTGCCAGGGAAAGTGTTTTATTTTTAAATTACATAGTTGGGGAGACATCGGGGATTGGGGAGGGGAGCCACTAGACTACCAGGGAAAGTGTTTAACTATTTAATTACATAGTTGGGTTGACATCGGGGATCAGGGATCAGGGTCCACTAGACTACCAGAGAAAGTGTTTTATTTTATTCATTACATAGTTAGGGTGACATTGGGAATTGGGGAAGGGAGTCTGCTAGACTACCAGGAAAAGTGTTTTTAATTACACAGTTGGGGCAGCGTCAGGGATCAGGGATGGGGGTACCTAGAATAACATGGGAACTATTTTATTTTATTAATTACATTGTTGGGGTGACATCAGGGGATTGGGGAGAGGGTGTCCACTAGACTACCAGGGAAAGTGTTTTAATATTTTATTCATTACATAGTTAGGGTGAGGTGGGCGATTGGGAAAGGGGGCCCTGCTAAACTATCAGGGAAAGTGTTTTTAATTACACAGTTGGGGCCCAGTCTGAGAATGTGTACAGCTACACAACCAGGGAAAGTCTGTTTTTAATTACAATGTCATCTGTTGGTGAATAACTACTTTAATTTAAAACAACAGCACAATCACACTCTGAGACAACAATCACTCTGGAATGAGTGGTGATTGCCATCTAACGAGGAACTGAGGGAGCACTTTAAGCACCTTTTATACTGCCACATTTAATGCTCCACCACCTACATACCGAGCATCATACTGGGTTATCACTGCAGTACCCAGCGTTATACCTGGGTACCGGAAACATTTTCTGTAACTAGCACTGTACATTTCACAAGTGGAATTCTAGTAGCATCGACTATTATGCATCCATGAATTTTGAGCAAATTCTGCCAATTAGTAATTTCTAAAGTAGCCACACTAAATTTTAACCTACTGTACTAAACCACATTTATCCAGCTTACTTAGACTCCAGGACATATTTACTTTTGTATTTATGCCAAATCTTCAGTGTATAGTTGCAATAGCAGTGGAGCTATAAAAATCCATATATTTTGAAAATTTTCATACAATTTAAACAAATAATTAAACTGTGAAATCTTGAATTCTTGTAACTTACAATTTACATAACCAGTTGCCTCTCTATTTAGCAGTCTCTAAGACTCTTCCAAGAAAGTATGCATATGAATTTTCAGTTATCTAGCTGCAAAGGTGGCTAAGTTGAAATAATAGAAATATTTTCAAAAATTTTCACGTGAATGATGATATGCCAGACTGTGAACACCTATAACTTCCCCATCTCTTATCCAAATGTCCATTTAGGACCTATTGCAAACAGCAGGCATGTCAAATTTCAGATTTCTAGCTATAAGACTGACCAAATTATGACCAATTAAAGAATATCATAAAATTCAACAAAATGTCATGACATTTAGCAGAAGGCCATGACATTAGTGGAATTTCATGAAAATACTGCAAAATCAGAATTTACTTGTTTTCCCAGTGCTATAGGCAGCATATACTAAAGAAACTAAGATACACACCATAAACCAAAACAGAAAGAAGCATGGGAGTTGCATGAGGACAGGAGTGCAGCAGGAGTATCTGACCAAGAGAAAGAAGGAAGCATAAGCTGCAGCCAGGAAAGGTAGAACAACTGAAACAGAATACTTACCTTGAAAGCCACTGAAGACACAAACCAAATATTCAGCTCAAAAGCGCAAAGGAAAAGTGGCAGACAAGCCTGGGGAGAGAAAAGGGGCAGAGCCCAGCACAGCCTCAAGCTGAAGCAAAACAACAGTACTTTGAATGAGGCTGGAAGGAACTGGCTTAAATCGCTTGAGGGGAGCTGATATCTCCCACCCATTGAACTGCAGGCAAAGGCCTTGTGATATCAGCTGTCCTTTATATAAAATGCTAGCCCAATCTTTCTGATATGACAACAGTTTTGATGTTGAAACATCTTTGTGAAATAATGCATGATTTTTAGTCTTATCTTGGAGACTTATTTTGTTTGAGTGTGCATAGTATGCACAAGGCTCCCAGAGGATGGTGCACCACATCTGTGTGAATATGAATATTTGCTTTCATTGCTAGAACAGCCATATCAAGTGCAGGGGACTGTAATATGTGGACATGTTCATGTTCTAAAACTGTTATTAGTGTTGGACTTGTAAAGTTTTTCTACACTTTTTCCAATGCGTTACCAAAAGCACACCCTATATGTTATGTGCATGCACTGAGTTTGTTAAAGTCCATCTTGATGGTATTTGGAGTTGATTGTAAAAACTTTTTTCTAATTAAAATCCAATGGAGCACTGGATCTGAGGCAGCATAGATTCATAGCAGGAAGATCCTGCCAAACAAATCTGATAGCTTTCATTGACTGGGTGACTAGAGAGGTGGATCAGGGAGGGGCAGTGGATGTGGCCTACCTGGATTTTAGCAAGGCCTTCAACACCATCCCACATAGGAGGCTATCAAACACATTGGGAAGCCTGAGAGTGAGTCTCAGGGTGGTAAACTGAGTCAAAAATTGGCTGAGTGATAGGACACAGAGGGTGGTGGTGAATGGACTGCAATCCAAAGAGAGGGCAGTGACCAGCAAGGTCCCACAGAGATCAGTGCTTTGACCAGTCCTCTTTAATGTCTTCATAAGTGACATTGCAGAGGGGCTAGAAGAGAAGGTGTGTTTCTTTGCAGATGACATGAAGATCTGCAACAGGGTTGACACTCCTGGAGGGGTAGAGAAAATTAGAAGGGACCTAAGCAAGCTTGAGGAGTGGTCAAGGGTGTGACAGCAATGATTCAAACAAAAGATCATGCACTTGGGGCACAGAAATGCAGGGGAGAAATACATGATGGGAGAGGGAGGTACTGACTGTCACCAAACAGGAAAGGGACCTGGGAGTAATCATATCTGATGATTTAAAGGTTACCAAACAATGTGGGAAAGCTGTGAGAAGAGCCAGTGGAATGCTTGGGTGCATAGGGAGCGGTATCTCCAGCAGAAGGAAGTAGGTGGTGATGCCACTGTATAGAACATTGGTAAGACCTCATCTAGAGCACTGTGTCCAGTTCTGGAGGCTGCACCTCCAGAAGGACATAGACAGAGTAGAAGTGGTTCAGAGAAGTGCAACAAAAATGATGCAGGGGCTGCACCAAAAGTCATATGAGGGGAGACTGGAGGATCTCAAACTGTATTCCCTGGAGGAGAGGAGAGAGAGGGAGGATATGATAGAGACTTTCAAATACCTCAAGAGTGTAAATATGGTACAAGAGGGTAGCATCTTTCAAAAACAAGCATTTGTCAATGCCGAATGTTGTCTTGCTAGCATTGGCATTGGTAGTGCAGGAGTTAGATGCATAATAGGAATGACAGTGAAGTATTGAATCTTACGCCAACCCCACTTCCAGCCTGCAGAGACTGACAGGCATTGGGGTGTGCCTCTGAGTCATCGGTCATAACGCACATGCCATTTCACCTCACCCAACCCTGCAGATACCTTATGCCCACCCTATTCTATAAGGAAATATGCTGAGATTGGTGCAGCATAAGAGAATGGGGTGAACTTTGGGGCCAAAGAGTCCAAGGCACACCTCAATGCCTGTCACTGGCTGCAAGGTGAGGGGGGAATGGCATGAGCATTACAGCTGAAAATCCCAAGTCACATCCCTGACACCTGCCAGTCTCTACAGGGTTGGGCATTATGGTTAGAAACCCTAACACCCTGGGCATTTATTGGTATTTTCACTCCAAATTTTCAGTATGGGCTTTTTGTGACCCCACCTCATGAACAGTGGCTCTATCAGTTTGTTAGCTGAAAGGTGATCTTGCAGTGACTGCACCATTTGGCACACAGGTGTGAAAACACATTTTGGGCAGGATGTGAAAACTGACAGCTGTACTGTTCATGAGGAGGTGTAACAAAATAGCAATGTTGAAAATCTAGAGTGAAAATATGAAAAATTGGCAAGGTCACAAGAGTGCGTAGAAATTGCACAACACATGCCCGTAATGCAATTATTTTGGGGATTTTTTAATCAAATTTTGAATGCAGGCATTTTGGGACCTCTGCTCATGAACTGTGGCAGTGTGATTTTGTTAAGCTGTCCCAAAAGTTGATTTCCCACAGTGACCGCGCCATTGTGCACTAGATATGCAAAAACACATTTCGGGCAGGATGTGAACAATGACAGCTGTACTGTTCATAAGGAGGCATGGAAAAAATGACAATGTTGAAAATCTGGAGTGAAAATATAAAACATTGTCGAAGTTACAAGCGTGTGTGGAAACTGTGCAATGCATGCTCATAACACAGTCATTTTTTGGAATGTTTTCAACAAATTTGAAACATATGCTTTTTGGTGACCCCACCTCATGAATAGTGGCACTGTCATTTTGTTATTCAGTCCCAAAAGGTAATTCCACGCAGTGACCATGAAATCACCTTTCAGGATTGAATGACGAGATGACAGTGCCATGTGTTCATGAGGTGGGGTCCCAAGAACCCCATGTTGAAATTTGGAGCCAAAATGAAAAAGAAATGGCTGAGATATTAAGCTAAGTTGAAACCCCCTTCCCATTGATGCCATTATGCAGCTTACCGGCATTTCTTTATTTTGCAATTCGGCTTTAAAGAGTCCAGACATGTTCCTGCTCCACCAAAGATTGCAGCGCCGGACCTCCAGAGGCAAGTATGGGGTGAACGTGTGTGTGAGCAGGTGGAGTGCACAGAGGGAGGGTGTGGGTTGGGGAAGGGGCGCTGCACACGAGGGACCATACTCTTTTTTCAGGTACAAAAAAAAACCCAGACATCGCGGGACCATTTTCTTTCTTTACAGGTGAAATGAAATAAATGTTTGGCACACTGGGATGGCTCCCAGTGTGCCCCATGACTTTCAGGGGGAATGTTGCTACACTGGGATGGAGTTCCAGAGTGCCACACAAAGGGAATGGGGGGAAGAACATGCCGACACGGTCGACTTTCTGTGAGCGGTGGTACAGTGGGGTGGGCTCCCAGTGTGCCACACAATGTGAGGAGGTGGGGGACATGCCAACACAGGGTTGCACCCCCGATGTCAGCTGTACTTGCTGATTGTGTGGCGGCAACTGCCACCACCTTTTTTATTGAAATGTTTGACCAGGAAAAGCACGTATAGGAGGTGTGTCATCTGTGCTGCTGCATGGCAAGCTTTTCTCTGATTGCGACAGAAAATTTCTTTCAAGTTTGTGGCACTTTACATAATTCTTGTGTCAGCGCTAGCATGCTGGCTAATTGGGGAATGAGGATGCACTACTAAAGTGTGCCCACATTTGCCAACACTGACACCTCTCATTGTGCTAATACTACTGCAAGATGTTGCTTGCACCTGTGCAAGACAGCATAAAAAGGTGTTCAAGAACAAGGGGCCATGATATGAAGATAGAGGGGATAGACGTAGGGGTAACATGAGAAAGTATTTTTTCAAGGAAGCGGTAGTGGATCCATGGAACAGCCTCCTGGTAGAGGTCATGGGGCAAAAATGGTAGGGAATTCAAAAACACTTGGGACAGACATAAAGGAACTCTAGCGATAGGAAAGAGAGGGTAAGCTGGAAATCATTTAGGATCTGTGGTACGTGAAACAGGTAGGGAAAATGGGCTGACCATGTGGGCCAAGCAGTCCTTATCTGCTGTAAGATTCTGTTTCAATGTAAAATAGTAACTTTAATTATTTTTTTAAAGACGGAGATTTTGTTAGACTGTCTTTGAATGAACTATACAACTGTCAACCTTTACAGTTAAGTATTTTTCCATTTAAGCTATAAATATTTTTGTTTGTGACCAGCTTTAATATGGACAAAAATGTAAATTTTTTTAGCTATTTTTTTCAGTCATTTGTTCAATCTGTACATGTGCAAGCTTTAAAATGTAAGTAACTTGAAAACTTTAAACCCCTCAAAGGTAATTCTTTGGAACAAATTCTAGCAAACCTTTATGTCTCATCATTTTAACTGGTGTAGAAACAATCAGACATTGGGTGTATTTTACATAATTTCACAAATTAATAACTTGTGAACTGTTAAACTGATTTTCACCATGCTTGCCAAAACAGTCTGTAAGACTGAGAATATGCTTACTGACATTTGCAGTTCTAGGGGTTAATATTGCCAAAATATTATCTGTCAGAAAACTGTTTTGCCACAAACACTAACTCACCCCTATACATCTATAAAATTGTGTCCTCTGAGTGTATTAAATGGCTGAACTTGAATATTGTGCTACCTTTCTTTTGGCTGTCAATCTGCTGCCTGCTTCTGTCCTCCACATACTATCCTGGGGGTCCTCCTATTCCAGATCCCAACCCTGTAGGTGTCTGGACAGTCCCTGCTTGTTCCCATAGAAGGGCTACCCCTTTCAGTCTGACCAGGCTCTAGTCAGGGAAGAGTCTGTATCATAGATGTGGAAGTGGCACTGGGTCAGTGATAGTGTACTGCAGAGCATATGCTACCTATTGAGCCAATAGTCCTGAATTCAGTTGGGAGAATTTTTCCATGTTACACCAACCCCCCTCTGTCTTGCAGGTGAGTGCTCAGGACAGTCCTATTCTGGTACCTGTGACAGTATTGTCACCCACACCACCAGTGGTACATACCCCACTCTATGCCTCGATGTCACACAAAGAGCAACACTCCAAGCTACCCATCACATGGGAGGAGAGCTTTCTTGTGGACACTTGTTGTTCTCCCCACCAGCCTTCTGTAGTCCCATACTTTGTGCAGGAACCCAGCATGCCACACCATCCATGCTGCCTGTAATAATGGAATCAGTGAAAATGTATTTATATAATATTTCCTAGTGTCATCCCTTTTAGAAATAATTATATGAAATGTTTTCATGCTGCACTCATAAAACTACCGGTGTGATCTGCATGCTACAAGCATGATTTAAATGTTAACTTTGAACCGATTGCATGCATGTGGCATGTATGCAGCAAGTAAGTGTGTAAAGCATGCTTTTTATGTTGAATTGGAACAGACTGCATGCATGTGGCTTGCATACAAAAAGCAAGTGATCACTGATAACAACACACATAAAAGTTAAGTGTCTTGCTCAGGATCACAGTATACAAGTGTGGGTTGATGATATTCAAACCCAGGTCTTCTGGTCTCCTGGTTTGCAGTTCAGTGCCTTTAACCACTAAGCTCTACTGCCTGCATACATATGGCTCACTTGTGCTTCAGTACAAAGCTGCATACAACTGCACGCATGCAGCATGCTTATAGCCACTGATATACTTTTTTGTTTTTTTGCCCCCACTCATCTCAGCTGCACAGCTAAACTGTAGCACACATACCAATGGAAACACATATGGTTCTTCCCACCTCCAATACACACACTTTCCCACAAAACTACTTAATTACTTCTGTGTGGCCTGTACTCCTAATATTTTCTCACCATAGTTTTTAATGTTTCCACACAAACAGACTTTAAGTGGAAAACACAAAAGTAGCAATAACTCGACACCCACCCACATGACCAGCCCCCCCAATGCACACATACTGTACCTGGTTCAGCCACACTGCTACAGACAACCCACCAAGTATAGATATAAGTCAAAAGTTTCTTACCTGAGTACTAGGGAGCCAGAGGTAGGAGTCTTTTAGAGATGATGTCCATGGGTCAGAGTGCTGAGGCATACCCCCTTGAAATTAATGTAGTTATTTGTTATAACTATTTTATACATTATGATGGTGAGTTGGAGAATAATGAAGGCCACTGTTCTAAAAACAAGGCCCTTGTTAATCAAGCGGTGGCCTTCATTAATCTCCAACTCTCCTTCAATAATGTATAAAATAGTAATTAAAAAAATACCCTCATTCATTTCAATGGAGTATACCCCTGCAGTCTCCCTTGCACTATATCATAATGTGCCTGAGCATGGGGATGTGGAGGTCAACTTCACTGAGGGGGGCATAAGACCAACTATAGTGAGGCTCCAATAGACTGCACATACCATACCGCTCAACTGTACCCGAATGCAAGGGACAGCCCTCATTTTACCCCAGAAAACTGTTCTGCTCCTCATCCATTCCTCACAGAAAACATACTGCTCACACAGAGGATGTCCTGTAAATTTAGACTTTATGGCAAAGGGTGCCTTTTCACAGTTCAGCAGGGAGGAGCCAACAACCTGTGGAGGCCAAGGGATAGTTAGGCCCTAGGCGGCAAGCTCTGGAATGTCTCTAAAAGGTAAAACTTATTTGTTGTGACTGAAAAGTGATATGCAAATCAGGAAAAATTCAAATGTATAAGTTTCATCTGTCTATACCCAAGAGCAGTGCATCAGATTTGGGCTTAAACCCACCCAAATACTAACCATTTTTTTCCTGGCTGAAGTTCTGAACCCCCCCCAAAAAAAACATTGTCCCAGTTTCTCTCCACAACTTCATTCCATTCAATACCCATCCCATATGGGTTGTGAAGCTACTCAAAGGTACAGAAATGTGAAAAACACATCAATATTTCAGTCCTTCCTCCTTCCCTAATCCCCTTGTAAAGAAAATTCTTTACTTTTTCTTACCCACCCATCTGGCCAGAACCTGCAGTCTAGCTCAGAGTGCCACCAGCCCAGTTTTCAGTTGGCTCCTCCTCCTCCATTCTTCTACCAGAAGCTGGATGCTAGAACCAACCATCCCAGGTCCCCACTGTGGTCTGCACGTCACCTCACCAACCAAACCCACCCGACCTGTGTTGCTTGCTTCTTGCTAGGCTGCTGCCACCATGGCTGCTGCTGACTTGCACTGATCAAGGCCTATGAAGGCCACCCACACCACTGTCATTGCTGCTGCCATGGGCGGCCTGCACTGTTTGTGAGGTGAGACTAGTACAGTAAGTAGGCAGCCTAGTCTCGAGCAAGCTTCTAGCTCACCCCCAGTCCCTTCAACCATCAAAGGAGACAGAGACTCACTAAGAATAGGCCAAAAAAAGTGCTGCCACAACATTGCTATTGAGAGTTCAGTGCTCACTGACTCCTCCAAGCTTTAGTGTGCAGCCTGTTTACTCTGTGGTGAGAAAGACAGTGTCCTACTCACGTGACTTATGTGCTCTTGCTTGGCTAGAGCTTCTTCATGTCACATGTTATGGCACCTCTGCTAATAAGTGGAGAGAGTGGACATTACAATACAGACACAGATGAGTCAGGAGTGCACCTGCAGCATGAGCACAACACAGGCCAGGGGGGCAGTTATTGTGAAAAAGATTAAATCCAAATTTAATGCTATTATTGCCACACCATAAGAACAACCTAGGCACAAATGTTGGGGGAGGGGCAACTGCCCCCCCTCTGCCCTGCCTAAATGGCATGCCTGTTTTATGGTAGAAATTAATTCTCTGGGGCTAACACCAGTGCAAGTAAATACAATGGTTTCCACTGTGTACTAAGGTACTGTAGCTCCATGTTTCTGGATGTGTCCTGATCATCGTAAGGATTAGTGTCCCTCATTGTCCCTCATTTTGAGTGTCCATGTCCCTCATTTCAGTGACAAAATGTGAGGTATGGTGCATATTTCCAAGACCATGCTCAACACAAAGAGTGCTGAGCATAGCCATAGTGTATATGCTTCACAGAGAATGACAAATGGAAAGTAAGTGAGCTGTAACAGTCAAGGAGAAACACATTTGTAACACTAAATATGCATAAAGGGATTTGCATGGCCCAAAACAAAAAGGTCAGGCTTCACAACACAGAGGCTTCTCTTCGCACATCTTGAGTGGAGGATGTTGGCTGACTATATCCTAGGCATTTAATGCAGTAAGCAAACAATACTTTACTAATTAATAGCAATTTAATGACAAAAATCAAAAGCCATTCGACAACTTGCAAAAGTATCAGAATTAATGAGTTTACCTAATTTTAAGTGGAAATCAATGAAAAGGTATTTTAATGACTCTAATTGCTAGCAGTAGCATGAGTAATAGAAACTGATGTGTTTTTTAGATGAGATTTGCACCAGCTTAGTTGCTGCACACATGACAAGTGTGCAACATGTGAACCTGATATGATTTTTAAATGTTATTCACACCAGCTTAACCATGGCACTCATGTCAAGCGTGCAACATGTGAACCTGATGTGACTTTCAGAAAATGTTCGCACCAGCTTACCTGCAGCACACGTCAAGCTTGCAGCATGCGAACACGATGTGCTTTTTAGACCTGGTTCACTTAGTTTCACTTTGTGTATATGAATCACATGCAAACATTGCACAATTAAGGATGTGGAATGCATTCTGCATGTATGCAGCCCACTAATATTTCTGTAAGGCATAGGATGTATTTTTGTGCATCAATAACTACCTTGTCAGAACATCTTAGTGTATGAACAGTATAGTACCTTAAAGTTTATGTGTCACAGGTGAGAGTACCAGAGACACATAGCTTCATTTTGAAATGATTATTGAACCAGAGAAAGAAAATCTTGCTTACAAATACTGTAAGTGTTGAGGTGTGTACATGACCATTGCACAAGACACTGATGCCTTCTCCTGCAGAGCATATCAGGTAAGACCTTGAGATCTGTATTTTCAGACATTCTTCTAATAGTTTTTAAGCCTGCTTTCACATTTCTTAGATGCTTTCTCCTGTAAAAAAAAAATCTTAACAATTAAAATCTGGAAAATTAAATTTTCCTACCCATTAAGGGATGGGGTGATTGCAACCTGCTTCTGTCAAGGAATTGAATTGTCCAGGCTCTGTAGCAGAAGCCTGGCACCCTGCTTAATTTGATCAGCACTGTATCACTGCCCAGTTCCTCTATTTCTTTGTGTTACACTTCTTTTCTTTCTCCTTCATGCCTCTGGGACTCCCAGTTGATTATGGTTGGTCTGTCATTTACTGCAATGGGAATGAATGTTTTGTTATTTTGTCAGTTGTAGATTCATTTCACATTAAACCACAACCATTGTCACAAAGCATAGAGCTATACTGACCTCAGCTGCTTCTTGCTTACGCTTGGACTTTGCTGCAGACACAGCTTAGATGAAGGATGTTAGCACTTAAGAGTTAGATGAGGAAATAAGTTGCATGGAGCCATTCCTCCGCTGTTTGTGACGATCTGGAGCCATTCCTCCACTGTTTGAGATAATCTTTGTGAGCTCATTTATACTATGGGATTTCCTGCTCCTCATCATTTCCCATGAAACTTAACTAACACTAATACAAAATACAGGTTCCCACATCTGTCCTAGGGTGCTCATTACAACTGAATAGAAGTTCTGTATTTGTTGTTTGCTTTTAACAAGCCTCAGAAGAAGAGCATGAGATATGAGGCTTGTGGGAAATATAAAGATAATCTATTAGCTTCATGAATACTTCAGGCTCACTGTTAGACAATGCACTGGCAATAAGACAGCTGTTTTTATGGAGCCAAAAATCTAGTTCTGATCAATGACAAAAAACAAGTATGCTTTTTAGGTTGGAAAGTTTCACCATTAGTGAAAATCAACTACTTATATGTATTAGCCATTGCAATACGTGGATTGGATGAGTAAGGCAAGGAAAGTCAAGGCAATATTATTTCTATGCTGCCCTATCAGACAGCCTCAGGATAATTTACAAAGAGAACAGCAACTATACAGTAAACTAGATAATACATATACTAGATTTGCATTTAAAAAGTACTGCAAGTCTACTCAGAGAGATCAAATTTTATTGCTTCTGTAAAGGCCTTATCTGAGTGGTCAGCATGAATATGGGGTGGCAAAGAATTCTAGAATGAAGGTGCAGCCATCCAAAGACCCTCTCCCCAAATAATTTAAGCCTCAGATGGAAAACTGCCACAACACAGGCTTCAGTGTAGCGAAGAGGGCAGACAGAGGTCTATGGAGATAGAAGATCTTTCATGTGTGCTGGGCCTTATTTGTTAACAAGTCAGTCTTGATGTTAATTTACCAAACAATAGGCAGCTAATGCAGGTCATGCAGCATTGGTATACTATTCTAATTTTGAGGTGTCACAGCAATCAACCAGACTGCCGTAGCCTGCGCCACCTGCAGGCAGCACAAGAAACCTCCTGATAACTCTAGGTAAAGGATGCTGCATTAATCCAGCCTGGATGTAACAAAGGCATGCAGTATCATAATCAGTATTCCTGACATCAGATACAGTTTAATTCAGGTGATGCTACGAAGAGGGAAAGACCACTATGGACTTCAGCTGACACCTGGTCTTCTAGTGTCAACTTGTAGTTCATAATGACACTCAGGTTTCTAACCCTGTCCACAGCTCCGAGTGGGATACCATTTAAAGATGTCTGTGATTGGTAATGATGAGTGCTAATAACATTGTCCCTCTAAAAATGGTTGGTTAATGTGTGAAAGTGACTAAATATTTATCTGTAATGCTGTATCGATAAAATTCAATAGACAAAACTCTCCAGACAATTGAAAGTAAACATGACTTATTGCCATTGTACAATCTGATGTACAGTATATTAGTGTGTGTGTGTGTGTGTGTGTGTGTGCATGGGGGTGTGTACTGAGCTGCCAGGACCTTCAGGAAAATGATGTCATTGTTGTTTGAATGGAATGAGCACTCACTCAAGATTCTGCCAGCTGGTTTAAAAATGCCTGAGGGATTTTCTGTGAAAACATCAATTAGGAGAGCATTAAAATAGTATCTGTACATGACAAATGGCAATTTCTTCATTTCATACTTAATGAATAAGGTCTGATTGGCCTTATGTTGAGAAAAAATAGTGCGGTTTATAATATGTTTATAATAAATCTGCAGTTGATCTTTAAGCTGACTAGGCAAGGCCATGGACCCTATTCTATCACTGTGGTACACTCTGCTTCCAGCTCAGCATCAGCTGAAGGTCTCCCCTACAATTAATGGAAAAGCATCAGATTAAAAAGGCCCCAAACCCTGGTAGATGGGAAACATAGAACAGGGAACCATTAGCTCATCCCAGCACCTTTCAAAGTGGAGTAATTGCTGATGCAGCTGCTGTATCCTGCCATCCACTCCTATTCCAATGATCAGCTCCAAAGCATGCCAACATAACCTCCCCAGTGCACTCTGCAGCTCTGCAAATAGAAAGACCAGCAAATCCATGAAAATCAGTGAGAAAAAAATCCATAATAAAGCTATAATTCTAAAACCAACTAGCTGTGTGAAGCTGGGTGGAGAAAACAAACAAGTGATTAAAAAGATGAGTTTGTTATCATTTGGTGGGACTGAAAACAAACCTCACTGAAAGTAAAACTCTACCTTGATCTGACACTGCCTCACATAAAAACTATACCTTCCACTGATAAACAAAGCTAACCTGCCCTATACTGCCTTCATCCATTAAATAGCAGGAACAAGGAAAGAAACCTACTTTAAAATGAAAAAGCAAGACAGCATGACAATTAGAACAACAACCTGCCCAGCACAGTGTCCATCTTCTCTAACCCCAGCTGAGGGTGAGTCTCTGAGTATTTATCTCAGTGTATTCCACAGTGCTTTGCCATTAGTTAGGATGACACAGACCAGTGATATTTAAAGCTGAGATCCTGCTGACCTCATAATCCAGAAGCCAGATTATACTGGTGGCCTCACTAATATACTTCTTCACCCTAAACCCAGTCAATTTTTAGTAGATGGCTATTAATGCATACTTATCATTAGGTAAACTAACTGTAGATTATTAATCTAAAGAAGTTGACAGTCCTTCTAGAGTGGTATGGTATGAGGTACATATGTAGGTACAACAATTTGAAACTGATATACAAAACCACTTTCAGAGGATGAGATTACATAGAAGGGACAGACATATATATATATATATATATATTTATTCAGTTTTGGACTACAATACCTTTGAGAACAAAGTGGCTCATTTACAAAGGTTCTACATCATTGGGGAAGGGTAAACAAACATATAAAGGTTGTTGAAAAATAGCATCACAAATAACACAGTCAAATAATAATGATATACATCATATCTACAAGCAAAAACTAATTAGACTGGATGGTGGACAATACAATGTGTGGGGGGGTGAATCAAGAAAGTGGAGGCAGCCAGATGGCCTTGTCAAGCTAGGGTAGATAGAGATAGTAGGAGTGGGGTGCTAGCAGAGGGGTGGACAGCAGAAGCACAGGTGAAGAAGGAGTAGCAGATTAAGGAATTTAGGATTTATCAGAATGAGGAAAGGAGGGGGATGGGATAGGAGGGCTGGAGGGTGAGCAAGGGGCTAAAGGTCAAGTTCACATGTAGTGAAAAAGTGAGAGAACTTGATTGGTACAACCTCATGAAGGTGGTGTCTTAGGTAGAGCAATCACAGGAACTGTTAGCTGTGAGATGTTGATGGAGCATGTGTTTGAAAGGACCCAGTTTTGGTATGGTCAAGATGTCTCTGTGGAGTGCGTTAAACAAAAAAGGTGCTCTGTAGGCAAATGAGCACTGTTCTTGAGTTGTCCGGCATCTAGAAACCTGGAGAAGTTGGTTGGCTGAACTTTGAGTATGTTGAGAGCTGCAGTGAGGGGTTAAGAGGCCTTCAGTGCCAGGGGGCAGGAGGCCAAGAAGTGCTTTTTTAGCTAGCAGACTGGTTTGATATTGTATTCTACCACTTAGCTGAAGTCAATTCATTTAATCATACAGATCACAAGTGTTGGTGAGGTGTGCTGCACCAGTGAGAAGTCTGCATGTCTTATTTAGTGCAACGCTAATCCTATGGAGAGATTAAGTGGGGGCTGCGCCATAGATTACCAGTCCGTAGTCGACAATAGAAATGACAGAACTATGTATTGCGATTTTGCGGGCTTCAGGTGACAGACAGTGCTTGTGTCTGTGAAGTAATCTGATCTTGATATTGACAGCTCTGGAAACATTATCAATGTGCTGGGCAAAAGATAGAGAGCTGTCCACAATGATCCCTAGATATTTGAAGTGTTGACTTGTTCAAGGGTGACACCCAGGCAGTTCCTGATGGTTAGGGGTTGGGATTTGTGTTTACTGTGGGCACTGCTTAAAATCTTGGCCCAGATATTCAGACTGCACCAGACAGTGGTGCAAGCCTGGGCACAGCACAACTGGGATGCACTGGGGCCAGGACCAGATGATATTCAATGGTGATGCGCCATGGCACAGCACTGTTGAATATAGCAAGGACTGTGCACATACTGCACATGGTGCACTGGCACTGTGCCAGTGCAAGCCACAGATAGGGAGCATGGGGATGCACCAGTGCAAGTGCAGTTGCGCTAGGTGCATCACCTGTGATATTCAGCGAGGGGCTTGCAAATGAGGCCATAATATATGCAAAGTGCAAATAGGACCATTTACATGTCATTATGGCTCTATTTGCATGCCCTGCACTGAGCAGCCTGGTGACTTGCACCTGGTGTCCTGCACAGCATGATGTGGGCAGTGAGGATCCCGGGGCATCCCCCACCCCTAGTCGCGATCGCACTGTATATGTTAAGAAATACATCCCTGGTAGTCTAATGGCCCCCCCATGTCTCCGATTCCCCAGAATTAAAAGCCATGACCATCCCTGGTGGTCTAGTGGTCCCGTCTCCCACCCAAGTCCCTGATTTCCCTATAAATGTCATTATGACCGTCCCTGGTGGTCTAGTGGCCCCCACCCATTGCTGCAATCACGGTAAAACCCCGTAATGAAATGCCCTGGTGATTCAGTGTCATCCCCACCCTTCCACCCACATAGAACCCTTGTCCACCCACCCACCCTCATCGGCGTGGTGGCAGCATCCTGCCCACATACTGCCGGGCTGCCCACCAAATGACAGGTACAGTATAGGCTGTAAGCTCATTGGTCCCCAGTGTGGACCAGTGGGCTTGGGAATACTGTACTAGACAGTCCCAAATCTATGAATGAAGTCATTCACAGATTTGGGACTGTCTAGTATATATGCCTGAAGCCGATTGGTCCCACACCATCAGGACCAACGGGCTTACAGTCACACTAGTTACCTGTCATTCAGCAGGCAGGATGCTGCCGCCCGCTGATAATGGGGGGAGGTGGGCAAGGGGCTCTGTGTGGGTGGGAGTGGTTGGGGGTGCCACTGGATCACCAGGGCATTTCATTATGGGGTTTGACCACAATCATGGCAACAGGTTGGGAGGCACTAGACCACCAGGGATGGTCATAATGATGTTGATCATGGAATCAGGGACTCAGGTGGGAGGGGAGACCACTAGACCACCAGGGATGGTCATGGCTTTTATTTCTGTGGAATCACGGACACGGGGGGCCACTAGACTACCAGGGATGTATTTCTCAACATATACCTCATGATCATGGCTATGGGCGAGGGGGGTCCACTTGACCACCAGGGTTGTGTGTGTGCTTGGGGACAGTGTTCTGGGAGGGCGGGTGGCCACCCATGGTAGGTGGCTGCTGTTTTGCACCTTGCAATTCAGCAGCCCACCTGTGGGTGGCCAGGATTTGTTCCTACTTTTCTGGGACTCAACTTTGAGCCCCCTATGCAGTGCAATACAGGGTTGTGACAGCATATACACTGCACATCCCAAACTGAATATTGGGATGGGCAGACTAGGTGGGCCAAGCGGTCCTTATCTGCCGTCAAATTCTATGTTTCTATGTGCCACATATGCATGGGCAAGGCCCCTGCATCTGTGTCACATACAATTACATAGTGCCCCGTTGCATCAGGATTTGCACTGCACCAGGCAGCCCTTTCAATATACCACCAGGACACAATGCAGGGTTGCGCCAGTGCAACTCTGTTGCACCAGGCGCAACCCCTTTAAATATCAGGGCCCATGACTTTAGTTTTCTTGTAGTTTAGGACCAATTTGTGTTTGTAGAACCAGTCCTCCACTTCCTCAAAGCTACGCTGCAGGTGGTGTTCCAATTGCATGGGGTCTGGGTTACTAGTAAAGATGACAGTATCATCTGCGTAAAGGAGGATTAGTTGGTGGCAGGCTCATGGGAAGCTGTTGAGAAAGATACTAAAAAGAAGGGCTCCTACAATAGAACTCTGTGGTACTCCAGAGTGGACAAGCTGGTGGTCAGATGTGACATTGGCTATTTTCACATGCTGGGAGTGGCCTTCCAAGTAACTCTTGAATCAGTGCATCATGTCGGGGGAAAGACCAATGGAAGTCAATTGCCAAAGAAGAAGAGGGTGGCGCATGGTAGCAAAGGCCTATGCAAGGTCTATGAATGCTGCACCAACTAAGTTACCTTGGTCAAGGGATTGATGAATATAACCGGAGAACTCCAGGAATGCTGTAGTGGTGCTATGCCCTTTTTTGAAACCATGTTGCTGCTGGCATTGGATTGAGTATTTTCAAGGTAGTCAACCAGCTGATCTGCAACTATGTGCACAAGCACTTTAGATAAAGGCAGGAGAATAGATATTGGCCTATAATTTATGTGTAAGGCCCAATCCCCATTTTTGTGCACAGGGGTTACTAGGGCTGACTTACATAGTTGGGGAAATTGTGCCAGTTGTAACGAGAGGTTAAGAATCTTAATAAGAGATTCCAGTATTTCATCTAAGGTGAGGGGAACAAGTTTGCAGTCCAGAGAGTCTCCACTTTGTCTAGATTTCCCCTAATACTTTTCTTAGATATTTCTTAGCTGTGTTCAGTGGAATCTTTTTGAAGTAAAAAGGAGGTGGACCCGGGAGGTTATTGTCAGCACAGGGGGCACTAGTTGGTGTGATGTTTTTGAAGAAATGGGGGGGGACATTGCTTAGGTCGGTGAAGAAATTGCTAAAAGTATTTGCTATGGTTAGGGGGTACAAGGTAAGGATTCCATCAATGTTAAGCATGAACGGCGCAACCTTAGAAAGTTTCCCAGTAACATCTTTTATATTATTCCAGAAGTTCTTACAGCCTCCCCAAGTATTAGCAAGTGCCTCCCTGTAGTATTTGACTTTTTTGAGGTGGATTGCCGTGTGCATTTGTTCCTGACCTTTTTATATTCTTGCACATCTGCTTGCTTGTCCATCACTCTAGGTCAGTGCCAGAGGTAGTCACTGAGTTTTAACATGTTAATGAGATCAAGGGTCATCCATGGGTTTATGGTGCCATGGACGTTCATCTTTTTTAATGAAGCATGGATGTTGCAGGCAGCTTTGAAATGCTTAATGAAGTGTTCCAAGGCAAGATTGACATCATCAGTGTTGTCAAGCAGAGACCAGTTGAGATTGCGCAGGTGCTGTTTTAGGGGCTCAAGGTGTCCATGTTTTAGGACCCTGCTATAGAAAGTCTTTGGTGTTGGTTTATGGAATTTTATTAGTTCAACAAGTGAAATTTTTTTTTTATTTTGTATTTATTTATACATTTGGTAACTGGGAAAGGCACACTGAGCTGAGGCTCATTTCCAGGTGTGACCTGGGTAAATCAAGGAGTGAGTACAAAGAGAAAATTATCATAAACAATTACAACAGCAATACAGTCACAATGACGTAGTATAAGCAGGGCAGTTACAGAGGCAAAATATGTACACATTGCATGGGATCATAGGTATGGTGGACATCAAATCTCAGTAATTAGCAAGACAGTTAATCAAGGAAGATACAAGGCAGCACCAACAAATGAGGAGTAGTACTGAGTGTAGAATGGATACAATAGAGTAGGGTAACAGGATAGGGTGGTAGCACATAAGTGCTGTTAGGTGACGTGGAAGTAGGTGGGAGGAGGCATAGCTAAGACCTGATTGAGAGGTGTGAGAGGGAGTTGCAAAGAGCAGGAGGTTGAGAGTTCCAGAGTGAGGGGAGATGATAAGTGTAGGCAGATTTGCCCATACTTGAGGATGGTTTGGCTAAGGAGAAGGAGTAGGCATCCCTAGAATGGAGGGAGTAGGATCCGGATGGAGAGGAGGTGAGGTGATCCGAGAGATAGGAGGGGAGAAGGTTGAACCAGAATTTAGAGGTAAAGGAAACAGAGTGAATGAGGCACTGGTGGGACAGGGGAGAGAAATTTAGAGTAGAGAGGAGGGAGCAGTGGTGGATCCTTAAGGGATCGTTTGAGGCAAAGCGGCAGAAGGCACAGACAAGAGAGACAAAAGTCTAGCCACCAAAGAAGAGGGGGCAGTGCAAAAGACTATATTGGCATAGTCAAGTATAAGCAAAATTATTTTGGTAAGAATTTCCAGGCAGACAGGGAGGTAGAGAGAGAGAGTCCCTGTTGTGATAGAGGATTCCTAGTTTAGGGCGCAGCTTCATTGATAGGTAGTTGATGTGGTGAGGGAAATTTAGTGGAGGGTCTAACCAAACACCTAAATACTAGGGTGCCATCTAGGGTGGTGATGGGAGGGAAAGGAATGGATTTTGCCAGTCTTTGGGAGGTACAAAGGACATGAAGACCGTTTTTGAGGTGTTCAGTTTGAGTTTGTTGTTTTTGAACGAAGACTGAACATTGTGGAAGTCTTCTTGTAGAGCAGATTTGATAGTGTTTAGGTCAGGACCACAGGTGAAAAGGACGGCATCATCCATGTACATGTGGATAAGGGAGTTTGAGCAGGTAGAGGGGAGGTTGTTTATGAAAAGAGTGAAAAGAATGGGACCGAGAATGGATCCTTGAGGGGTGCTGGCTTGTATAGGAAGGAGGGGCCGGAAGAAGAGTTTGCTGTTTTGATTGACTGATATCTATTTGTTAAGTAAGAGGTGAACCACAGTACTGCAGGTGGAGTGAGACCAGCATGATTAAGGGTATTTAGGTGTAGGGGGTGGGACACCAAATCAAAGGCCTTAGCAAGGTCAATGAAAATGGCTTCCATGATATGTCCTTTGTCGGCTGCCTAATGGATGTGGCCGGTGAACCTGAGGAGAGAAGATATGGTGGAGTGGTGCTTCCTGAAGCCTGATTGGTATGGGGAAAGAAAGTTAGTGGTGGTGAGGAGCGTGTTTAGTCTTGACTGTACTAAGCGCTCTTGTACCTTAGATAGAGTGGGGAGGAGGGAGATTAGATGATAGTTGCTGGGAGTATAGGTGTTGCCATCCTTGTGGAGTGGTATCATGCAGGTGGGTTTCCAGGTTGAGAGTACTGTGCATGTGGACAAGGATAGGTTTAGCAAAAAGGTCAGTGGGAGGGTGGCAGCAGGGGCTGATAGGTGAAGGAGACTTGGGTGGAGGCTGTCAGGACTTGATTTTTTTGGGTCTAAGGATAGGAGTTTGGTCAGTACTTCATCGACAGCGACAGGAGCAAGAGTGAAGTTACTTGTGGATAGGGGTTGCGGAAGGGGTTTGTTGTCAGGTGGTGAGGGAGAGGTTTGGTCTGGGAGGGCACAGGTATTGAAAAAAGGTGTTCATGGTGTCTGCCATTTGGGAAGGGTCAGTGATTTTGACACTGTTGAGATTTACAGAAGGGATGTGAGATTAAGGTGTAGGATTTATGATATAGTGGACAATATTCCAGAAGGAAGAGGAGCGATAATTTTTTAGGCGGCTTTTAAAGTAGGCAGATTTTGCTTGCCTGATGGCTTTGGTGCATAGGTTTCTAGCAGCGTTGTAGGCTTGTTTGGAATAAACAGATCGGGTGGATTTGAGAGCCGACCATGCTTTGTCGCATGATTTGCATAGGGCAATTATTGGGACAGAGATCCAGGGGTGATGGTGATTTCTGACTCTTGCTTTTTTGAGCTGAGTGTGGATGTCCCAAATATTGGTGAAAATGTTTGTGAAATGGGTTAGGGCAGTGTCGAGGTCAGTGGAGGAGTACACAGGAGTCCAGTTTGAATTATGTAAGTGCAACAGTAGGAAGTTAGTATCGAGGGAGTGTAATGGACATTTGTAGATGTATTTTGGTGTGGATTTTGGTAATTGGGTCTTTCTAACACAGTAAGTAATACAGTAGTCACTGAGGGCAGAGTCGAGAACTCCTGCACTGAATATTCTGTGGGGGTGAGATGATAGAACCCAGTGCCACATTTAGTAATTTAGTTTTTATTGACCAGTAAGCACACCAGAGAATTATAATACCTGTTTTCAGGTGTAAACTGGGAGAGTTTTAAAGCAAAGCAGTGAGGAAAAACCATATTACAACAATAACACAGAAAATCTACAGGCTGTAGAAGACATGGTAGCATAACACAAAACAAACGTACAGTATCAGATGCAAGATAAAGTTTACAATGGTGACAGGAACAGAACATAAGAAGTCAGTGCATTATACAATACCGTCATTATGTTAAGGTTTACAGACAGTTGGTAAACCAGTTGAGGTATTTGCCCAGGGGAGTACAGGGGACCCCAGCACATGGGGAGATATCTGTGAAGACTAAGTGCACATGCAGGTAGAGTCAGCCTTTAAGGAGTCCCAGAGGGATCCCTTGAAGTGTGAGTGGGCTGCGATAACACAAACCAAATATGGGAGGGAGTTTCAAAGCATAGGCACACATACAGTGATGGCCTGGTCAACTGAGGCAGGGCGGGTCTTAGGTACAAGCAGGAAAGCTGATCATTAGACCTACAGTAAGTAGGTAGTTTGAGTTATTCATTTTTTAACTGAGTCACAGGAATAGTAGGGGTAGCAGTTCTGATGTCCTTGTCAGTGAAACATCCTAGGCAAATGAATGACTATTTGCCGAGGATAGCCAGCCCAGTTTACTGTAGAAGTCACAGCGGTGCATGAGATAGCTGCATAAAGGACAATCCAGCAGATATTACAATAGTCTACATCCCATTTACATACTGTAGCTTAGACTTAGCAACATTAGCATAGGAAATAAGCCCATAATTAAGGCTGGTGAGAACCCACCAGCAAGGATGAGACAAGCAATAGGAGTAAGGATAGGCTTGGCCCTATAGGCCAGGCCAAGTTAAGCAACATACCACAAGAGGGCGTGGGTGGTGCCAGGATTTACCCACACCTCTGGTGTGTTGTTTGGTCATGAGGCACAGCCGAATGACCAACAACACAACAGAAGTGTGGGTAAATCCTGGCATCACCCACATGCTTGAGTGGTATATTGTGATTATACATTGTCCCTTACTAAGTAAAAAAAAAAATGTAGTTCTTGTTTGTAATTTCTATTATTTTATTTCAATTTACTGCTGCACATAAAATAAAGTTCTGTATTGGTAGGTTGCGCTGCTGTGTTTCCTGGATCGCGATGTGTTTAGCGGTTCTGGCTTTCATGTGGATTTTGCGGTCAGGAAAATGGTATGGTTTTGGTCCAGATATGGTTTGCTTTTATTGCTGTATTTATTTGGGACATTTATTACTGAATTTGGTATGTACGAGGTGACAGTGTGGTAGGGAGTGAGAAATAGAACTCATAGCGGTAAACGTGTGCGCTCAGTAAGGCGGGTGTAGCACGCAAGTTCTCTTTCACAGAGGAAAAGAAAAAATAGCTTGTTTTGAAATATAAAACCATTTTGGGTTTTTTAGAGCTGTTTTGGGACTGGTGTGGTAATTTCCTGCATTGTTGTTGCGTGTGTGGCCACGAGTAAATGTGGTAGGTTTTATGTTAGATGCAGGGGTTGGAGTCTGCTTTACCGGGAGTGTTGGAGGGATTTGGTTCCTAATGTGGCAGAGTGGTGACTGGTACATTTTTCTGTGGGGTACTATCAGGATTTACACATTGTAAATCCTGATAGCTAGCCAATCAGAAACCAGAATTTAACTTGCTCGTTGTATAATTTACAGTTTACAGTTCTACAAACCTTAGAGATGTACAAAGAGAATCTGGGAATCCTTCAGCACTAGTGACTACCAAGGGTTCTGAACACAGCTCATTTTACCTCTGTCACAAATGATACCTGGTAATATCCATGTACTTACTGGTCTTTCTGGTATGCAGGTATTATAGTTATCAGCACAGTTTTGAAATGCACCGGAAAGTTGGTTGAGCACGTGGAAGGCATATGGATGGTGTTGGACAGTGGTGAAGAAGAGGATACTATGTGAATTTGTCCACTGTCTAACCTGTAGGACAGCCCATGCCCTTAAAGCAGAGTAACAGTCAGCAAAGGTTGAAATAAGTCAATGGGAGACCAAAGTAGCTGAACAACAATGAGGGAGGCAAATACAGCAATGGGCACCACTGAGGCCAAAGCAAGCAAATTAAAGTAAATGGATTATAGTTGGGAGTAGAATGGAAAAAGAAAAGTGAGGGTGGCAATACTGGCCTTTGTACTCACCAACGGGGACAATGTTGCAAACATCAAAGTGGGTGGCCACCTGGGGATCAGTGATCACCATATGGTGTTGTTCAATATATGTACTGTGGCAGAATCAAACTACAAAAAGGCAAGGGTCCTGGAATTCAGGAGGGCCAATTTTAAAGATAGGAGAATGCCTCAGAGATGCTTTGGCAGGGGGAATGACTTGGGTGGAGTGGAGTAACAGTGGGCCAAACTAAAAGAGGGGATAGTGAAGGCAACAAACCTCTGCATCAGGTAAGTAAAGCAAATGCAAGAGGAAAAAGAGATCACTTTGGTTCTCAAAAGAAGTGGCTGGAAAGGTAAGGGCAAAGAAGTTAGCATTCAGGAGGTATAAAGAAATACAGAGGGGGAGGATAGGGAGGTGTATCAGGAGAAACAGAGGAAGGCAGGGAAAGCTATTAGGAGTGCAAAGGTGCAAACGGAGAAGAAAATAGCCCAGGCAGTAAAGAAAGGGGACAAGACATTTTTCAGGTATATAAGTGAAAAAAGAAAGACCAGGGAAGGAATAGTAAGGCTTAGAAGGAAAGGGGGGAGTGTGTGGAGAGAGATCAGAAAAAAGCAGACATCCTGAACAACTACTTTTGTTTAGTGTCCACAGATGAAGGGGAAGGCGAGGGACTACAGAGTAGTGCCAGGAGCATCGAGGGAAGGGAGGTGGACACTAGTTCATTTACAGAGTAGAGACTCCAAAAGGAACTCGCAAATCTGAAAATGGACAAGGCAATAGGGCCAGAGGGGGTGCATCCAAGGATAGTGAAGGAGCTCAGATAAGTGCTGGCTGCACCTCTGACAGTCCTGTTCAACCACTCACTGGACATGGGAGTGGTTCCGGAGGACTGGTGGAGAGCAGATGTTGTCCCAATTCGCAAAAGTGGTAACAGGGAGGAGGCTGGCAATTATAGGCCTGTCAGCCTGACTTTAGTGGTGGGGAAATTAATGGAATCACTATGGAAGGAAAGTATTGTGGAATATCTTGAATCCAGTGGCTTACAAAACCCAAGGCAGCATGGATTCACTGAGGGGAGAGCATATCAAACAAATGTAATACATTTCCTTGATTGGGTGACCAGGGAATTAGATCAAGGTGAAGTGGTGGATGTGGTCTATATAGATTTCAATAAGGCCTTCAACACCGTTCTACATAGGAGACTTATAAACAAGCTGGGTAGCCTAGGAGTGAGTCTAAAGGACTGAGTAAGGAACTGGTTAGGGGACAGAAGACAGTGGGTGGTGGTAAATTGAGTTCACTGTAAGAAAGGGAGGTTGACAAGCGGGGTGCCACAGGGATCAGTACTGGAACTGGTCCTCTTTAATGTCTTTATTAATGACATTGCAGAGCGGGCTAGAAAGGAAGGTATGCCTCTTTGCAGGTGACACTAAAATCTGCAATAGGGTAGCACTCAGGATGTGTGTGGAAAAAATGAATAGAGATCTAAGAAAGCTAGAGGAGTGGTCAAGGGTGTGGCAGCTCAGTTTCTATGCAAAGAAGTGCAAAATCATGCACTTGGGGAGCAGAAACCCAGGGCAAGAGTACAAAATGGGGGGAGTGGTATTAACAGCCACCAAAAAGGAAAGAGACATGTGGGTAATTATATCTGATGACCTGAAGGTGGCCAGATAGTTTGACAAGGCAATGGGGAGAGCTAGTGGGATGCTAGGGCACATAGGGAGGGGTATCATCAGCAGAAAGAGAAAGGTAGTGTTACCACTGTATAGATCACTGGTGAGACCTCACCTAGAGTACTGTGTCCAGTTCTGGAGACCACATCTCTGGAAAGACATAGAAAGAATAGAAGAAGTCCAGAGGAGAGCAACTAAAATGGTACATAGTTTGCATCACAAACCCTATGAGAAGAGAATAAAGGACCTCAATACGTAAACCCTGGAGGAAAGGAGAGAGATGGGTGATATGATACAGACTGTCAAATATCTCATGGGTATAAACAGGGTTCAAGAGGGAAACATTTTTCTGAAAATGAGATGCTCAAGAACAAGGAGTCATACTATGAAGCTGGAGGGATATAGATTCAAGGGAGATGCGAGAGAGTACTTTTTCACAGAAAGAGTGGTGGATTCTTGGAACAGCCGCCCAGTGGAAGTAGAGGGCCAAAAATGGTAGCAGAGTTCAAAAATGCATAAGATAGGCATAAGGGAACCTTAGTGGTAAGGAAAGGGGGGGGTAAAGCTGGAGATCAAGTAGGGTCTGCAGTGTTGCAATAGGTAGGGAAAATGGGCACACTAGGTGGGCCCAGTGGTACTTAATTGCCATCAAATTCTGTGTTTCTACGTTAGAAATGCTATGGACACAGGTGATCTCTGGAAATGGAAAAAAATCAGAATTAAGGTGGCTTAAAGACCACTACTGCAGAGTATGAAGGCAGAAAAGGAAACAGGAGAGGATTTAAAAAAAAACACATCAGACGTAGGGGAGGTGCTGTTATTGGGTGATTTCAACATGACATATATTACCTGGAAAGTACCAGTAGAAGCAAGCACAAGAAACCAGTTCTTGTTAGAAGCATTCCAGGGTGAATTTCAGACAATTCGTTCAGACAGATACTGTACGAGAGACAGCACAACACTAGACCTACTGAATTTCTCACCAGTGGGGATAGGGTCCAAAGCACAGAAGTCAGAGAACCACTTGGAACCAGTAATTTTGAGACAGTGTGGATGCAGTACAACTGAAAAACACAAATGTTCATAGCTGAATAAAGGTATGACACTTCAGAAGAGTGGACTTTAATAGGATGAGGGAGATGCCGAGAGGGAACCTGAAGAATATATCACAGATCGAGGCAGTGGAAGATAAATGGGATTTCTTTAAAAAATGGGGATGGCAGAAGCAACAGCCCTTTGTGTGAGGAAGGTAAGTAAAATCAAAAAGAAAAGAAAACCAATGTAGTTTACAAATGAAGTAAGAAAGGTTGTGGATGAGAAGGGAAAGGCATTCAGAAAGTACAAGAAAAGCCAGAAGGACGAGGACAGAGAATTGTACCAGATGAGATCAAAAGAGCTAGTAGGTGAGTAAAACAAGTGAAGGCTGAGGCAGAAGTGAAACTAGCAGAAGGGGTGAAGCATGGTGACAAAGCATTCTTTAGATATATAAGAGAGAAATAGAAGACAAAAAGGGAATAGTTAGGCTAAAACAAAATGGGGGGGTAGAAAAAGGGGACAAAGGGAAATAAAATATACTGAATGAATATTTTTCCTCAGTTTATACAAAAGAAGGGAAGGGCTTTCTGCCAGACTGTACAATTGCTGTGAAACGGAGAGGAGTAGAGGGATCTAGTAATATTACCATCTCTGAGACAACAATGCTAGAAGCAATGAAAGCACTAAAGACAGATTAATTTATCGAATCTGATAGAACGTATCTAACAGTACTGAATAAGTTGCCTATGGTGTTTGCAGAACCTTTAGCTGATAATTATAGACTAGTCAGACTGACATCTATAGTGAGAAAATTGCTTGATGGTATACTCAAGGAAATGATAATAGATTTTCTAGAACCAAACATGCTCTAGGATAATAAGTGATATGGAATTATGAGAGGTAGATCATGTCAGACTAACCTGATTGAATTTTTTGATTGGGTTCAAAGGGCAGCTGACAGAGGGCAGGCAGTTGATATACTCTATCTCAACTTTAGCAAAGTCTTTGACTCGCTTCCTTACATGAGGCTAGTCAAAAAACTAAAGGGTCTTGAAATGGATGAAAGAGTAGTTGTATGGATAGAAAGCTGGCTGAAGGGATGCCCTCAGAGGGTGGTTATAGATGGAGAATTCTCAAAGGCTAGGGAAGGGACTCTTGGGGTGCCAAAGGGTTGGAGCTAGGATCCCAGCCTCTTTAACACTTACATTTGTGTCATAGTGGTAGGAATTAAAGAAAATATCTGCCTAGTTGCAGGTGACACAAAGATCTGTGGAAGAGTGGATAGTATGGAAGGTGTCAGAACACAGTATCCAGTGAATACGGTGTCCACAATTGTGCACCTACAAAAATGGTGACTCAGTTCCAGTGCTTGTGTTCAGGGCTACCTGGCAGGGCAGTGCCCGGATACCAGGGTGGGCAAGGTAGGGTGAGAGGAACCTATGTGCGTATACGCATGCACTCATGTGGGGGGGGGAAGGAGAGGGAATGTATGTAGTAGGAGGTGTGGTGGGCAGCTGTCGAACTGGTCCACTAGCATGGTGGGGAGGGTGGTTGTTTGGGAGGTGCAGGGTTCAGGTTCTGCCAGTGCATTTGTTTTACCTGCAGCTGTTTTTTTCTTTTTTCAAGTATTTCACCCTCCCGACATGCACCCCCCCCTGGAGTTGAAAATCCTTTAGTAAGAGGGTGTGGGGGAGCAGACCCTCACATTAAAAAATACACCTGTGAATCTCGGGTGCCCTCTTCCCAGTCACCGTTAGTGTGCATCGCCGAAATTCATTTTTGGCGATGTACACTCGCCATAACGGTGATCACTACTCCCCAGTGGCCATTATCACATAGAACCTCAGAACATTTAGGAAGGACTGCAAAAGACTGTAGGCTATGCAGAGGAGGGCAACCAAAATGAGCCAGAGGTTATGGGAATAAATCATATGAGGCCTCAACATGTACAGTATACTTTGGAAACAAGGAAGGAGAAGGGAGATGTGATTGAAACATAGAAGTATCTCCATGGGAATAACAGAGTAAACTGGAATAAATTGTTCACTTTAAATTTAAACAGAAACACGAGTGGATCCTTTGAAGCTGACTGGAGGAAAATCCATGAGGGATGTCTGAAAGTGCTTTTTCACTGAAAGAGTGGTGGAGAGATGGAACAAATTGCCAAAGAGGTTGTATGTGCAAACAGTGGAGGGATTTAAAATGGGATGGGACAAGCACAGTGATGTGATATCACTTATTATCTGATAGTGAACCTGAGCTAAGTGGACAGAATGAATAATTAATATTCTAGCCTATTGTTCTGATGGATGAGATCAGTAAAGGATAAGATTGTTATTTGAAAAAGGGTGATGGTCAACAGGGCCGTTACTCAAGTTCTACTGTACATAGGGTTGGGCAGACTGGAAGAGCTGAATGGTCTCTATCTACCATCATGTTCTACATTTCTCTGTTTTAAATCAGTTTCCTGTTACTACCTCTTTTCTTAAACGTATACAGTACTATATCAGATGATACAAACTTCAGTTTTATGGCATTTTTAATTGGGGCTCTAAAGACCTCTGTGTGTGGCCACATAAAGTCATGCTGATGGCTGCATGCTGCTAACGTGGTAGCCAGATTTGAGAAATACTGGTATATGCTGCCTTAGTGAATGTAATGCAGACAAAGGCACTGACTGTATTATGACCATAATGATTCAGTGAGCCCCCAACACCCCCACCGTTCTGAGCTTCAGAGAGCTGCCGTGAGATCAGTTGGGCCTTTTAAACCAAACAGTTTGTAGAATTCCTGCTAAAGCAGTGTCACAAGTATCACCATATTAGTCCCCTGACAATCTCACATTCCATTGCACTCCTGCTGCACTGACTGTTTTACACATTATTAAGGATTGCAAACTGTGTCATAGGAATGTACATTTCCCCTTCTTCCTGATACACAGTACTGTAAAAATACACTTCTACTTCACTTTGATAAGCACACTTATTAAAATTTATGTTATAAATATACTTAAACCAACAGTTTATTATGGAAAAATGTTTGCACCAGATACTGTACTTTATTACAGTTTTGATCACCCCTTTTCTCCAGTCGTGTCAAATGTCATTTCCCCCTTGTTTTGTGTTTGCTTTAGTATTTTTTGTAGATCTGAAATAATTAATGGTGAGCATCTTTAAATATGTTTGCTGCAAGGTTCTTATCAATATACTTAGATGTATTTGAATGCCCTTTGTCTCAACTGGAATCCAATGTGGCCTCCTTACCCTACAAATTACTGTATAAACTCAGAGAAAAATCAATCCAACATAGAGTAATGACCTACTCGCTGGTTATTTGCATACATGTTTCATTATTCATTCAAATTTCTATTATTCAGAAGGCAAAAAAGCCATTCCTTCACACACAGTTATGCCAGTGCTTCATGGTTCTAAAAAATATACTACTTTATCAGGTAACCTTTTATAAAAATTACAAAATAGCATTAATTATTCACAAATTAATGCTTATTTACATACTTTAAATGTGAATCCATATACTGGACCAGTATTTTATGTCTAAGTCCACTACTTATTGTATAAAAGAGGAACATAAGACTTAAACAGAAATAGATGGAGCCTCGTGTGGCAACCCACCTAACAGAAATTTAGAACAGATACTATAGTGCTTTGTTAAATAATTAAGGTAGCAAAAACATAGTTATTCTCTGCAATACACACGACAAAATAAGGATGAAGAAATATAGCAAAGAAAAAGGATTATCAGGCAGGTGCATGAGCCTAGGCAATCTCAGACTACTGGTGTTTTTCTCAAAATTCAGAAGAGATGCCTGTTCTGAATTAAGAGCACAAAGAGACGGAATGATTCAGAGTACTTGATTGAGTATGCTCAGCTGAATAATAAACTGGTAAAAAATGATAGCAAAAGCACACTATGGGCCCTATGCACAACACCACGTGTCATGCCTTAGACGCAGCTGAGCATAAACGTGCCATGTGCACACACGCAACCCGTTGGCAGCATGCACGATGTGTGCACAAGACACCACATAGGGCTGCAGCACGGAACTACACATGCCATCCATGTGCCATGTATGCGGGGGTGGGACTGCATAGCAGATGTGTACAGACATGCTGCATGCATGCACTAATGTACTACAGTGCCTATACACAAACTGCAGAGCATGCACACAGACGTGAGCTACAGGGCTGCAGTAAGTGGGTGCATAAGCATGGGACACCACCAGCAGTAGCAAAAGTGGGTGCAGGATGGGCCACAGGGCCACTGCCCAGGGCATCACACACCGGTGGCATGCTGCCAATGCCCATGTCGCAACTGTGCATCATTGGGGGCACTGCAGCCACCTGACCATTGCATGTGGCACCCATGACATGCCCCTTTGTGTAGATCTTGTGTGCCAACACCGCTGCCAGGCATGCATGTGGCACACATGCTGTGCCACTCTTGGACACACATGAGGCTTGCCCAGAATGTGTCACCATGGCATGCTGCGGCAGCCATGCACACACACACTGCCATTGTACGGGGCCAGGTGGACACCCGATGGGTGTGCACATGCTGCACCACCCATGAGCTGCCACACTGGACCACTGGATGCATGCCCAAAAGATGGACACTGGTGGCTCAGGCCCCCCCAAGCACTGACCCTGCCACCAGCATGGCAGCCAAGACAGAACCACAGCCCCCCCCATCTGGGCATCACCCTGCCTCACATTAGCACCCCCTGCCACACACACACACACACACACGCACGCACGCACGCACGCACGCACACACACACACACACACATGAGACAGTGACCAAACACTGAAGTGCACAATAAATAATTTATTACTGAAACAGTTAATAGGCTGACTGGCAGCCATGAAGTGCCATACACATGATGTGTGATCAACATTATGCCCACAAAACTGTACCCAAGGGCAAACACCTGCTCCTGTCAATCCCGCCCCTACCCTCTGGATGCAGCTGATGTCCCTGTGTCCCCAGCCAGGGATGGCACCCCTTTACCCCCAAAACACTCCTCCTGCAGCCTCTTCCACCAGTGCCACTCCTCTCCGCTGTTGCTGCTGGTGTCCTCCTCCTTGGTGTCCTCCCATGGCAACTCCATCTTCCTCAGCACCAGTCACTGCACTGGCCCCCTGAAGCACTGTGGCGAGAAAGGGAACAGTTAGGACACTGTGTCTGGGCATACACCACACACACACACACACACACACACACACATATGCCCTCAGCCCCTCACCCCTCCCCCTACAGACCACCTTGACTGAGGTCCAGCCGGACCTGTGTTGGACAAGATGGACATGGGCTGCGCCACCTGTGCTGTCCTGCTGCACCTGCTGTGGGCATGGCCCATAACTGGCCACATGCTGGGAGAGGTGGATGGTAGCAGCAGCCATAGCAACAGACCAACAGGTGCAAACACCCTCCTGACATTCAGCGGTGCAAGGTGCACTCCGGACACTTACCCTGGATGGTACAGTGAGACACCAAACTGTACAAGGCTCGGCGTCCCCAAGCTCCCCCTCATAATATGGCTTGCCATCCCCCTCCATCTGCCAGACATACTGGGGCATCAGCCTTTCCCACTTCCACTGGCACAGCCTCCATGAGTGCACCACCATTACATTTGCCCCGTTGTGCTGCTCCACCCACCTCAGGTCCAGCAGTGTTGGCATGCTGGACTTGTTCTGCATGGAGAATGGGAGGGGAAGACAAGAGGAAAGAATATGGTCGTTCACGGTGGCTGACAAACACGGCACACCCCCAAACAACAAACACATATAAGCCCTGTAACGGGTACTCACTGGCTCATGTCCCTGCACATGCCACAGGGTCCCATAGCCACCGCAGTTGCTGTACTCCTCCTCAGAGACATGCTATAATTGCTGCTGATACTACTCTATGCCATACCCCAGAATCCCATGAGCATGACTACCATTCAGGGTCTGAGTTGCATGACATGCCGTGCACAATGCCACCCACCATTGCATGGCTGGCCACGTGTGGCACATGACATCCCCTTCAAATGGCACACCACCACGTACCACTGTAGCGGTGTTCTGCCACTACTACACCTAGCATGTATGCATGTGCCAGACATGTTCTTTGCATCTGCAGCCCGCTGCTCCACATCCCCCCCACCACACCAGACAGCATATGTGTGTGTGTGTGTGTGGGTGGTGCACCTTCCACTGCCACCATCAGCACTGGGACAATAGTGGCATGGCAGTGTGTGTTTGTGGGGGGGGTGTTGTCTACTGGTAATGACCATTGCGTCATGCATGCAATCGTGGGCCTGTGTACGTCACCCATGGATTGGTGTGCAACACATGCTGATGTCTTCACTGCCCACTGTCTGAAACATGTGACATGTCCCCCATGTGCACTGCATGCCAACCACTGCTACAGCCTGTCTGCGGCATGGTGGCATAGCTGCATGATGCCATGATGCACCCATGGTCCACATGCCACACTGCACATGGCACTGAACATGCCCACATCATGTTGCATGCCAGATGCAGAGGACTTATGATACCTTTCGGGTGCGCAGCACCATTGTCAGGGCATGTGATGTGCAGTGGTGGGATGTGCCCTGGACTACTCCTCAACCTGTACCTGTAAAATACAGTGCATGCCAGAGCCAGGTGTCAGTGGCCATGGGAGAGTGTGTTCCAGCCACGCATGTCCGGCAATGGGCTACGGGACATGCATTGCCTCGAGTGGTTCGTTCAGCCTGCCATGGGCCATTATTGAACATCTCTGTGACCTTGTCCACGACTGTGTTGCTCCACAGACATGTTTCTCCAAGGCCATGGATGCTGACATCAAGGTCATGTGCTCCCTAGCCTACTATGCATTCGGGTCATTGCAGCACTTTGCAGGCAATGGCATCGGCGGCAGCCAGTCATCGATGTCACATGCATTGGCACAGGTCACCGATGCACTGCTGGCACACACCAGGGAACACATATGCCTCCCAGAGACAGACATGGAGGTCCATGCCACAAAGCAGGTGTTCTACACCATGCACCGAATGCTGAATGTCATTGTTGCGTCGGATGGTACACACATCTCTATTCTCACGCCCTCCATCACCGAGGAGGCCTATCAGAACAGGAAGGGGTTCCACAGTATGAACTGTCAGGTGGTGTGTGATGCATCTGGTGTATTCTCAGATGTCTGTGCAAAATACCTAGGGTTGTGCCACGGTGTCTACATCCTAGACACCTCTGGGCTGGGTGCTGTGCTGCTTTCCGGATTGCTGGATGGCTGGCTGTTGGGTAGGTGTGGTGTTTTGGGGGGAGGGCATTGCATTGGCATACACTGATTGACATGTCTCCTCATCCCTACAGGTGACAGTGACTATCCACTAAGGCCATACCTGATGACACCCATCTTGGCACCAGCAACAGCAGCGGAGGAGGCATACAACATGGCACACTGGGGGAAGGTCCTTCATGGAGAGGAGCATTGAAATACTGAAGATGTGGTTCCGGTGTCTGGACCACACAGGGAGGACCATCATGCATGTGCCAAGCCACATGTGCCGTGTCTTTGCCATATGCGTGATGCTGCACAATATGGGTGTGCGTCATGGGCTACCGCTGTCAGACTACCATCCACCAGATTTGCCACTGGGGCAACAAGGCAATGATCACTGCTGTGATCAGGAAATGGCTGTGAGGCGGGTGGCCCATGCTGTGCTCGTGAATGGGACATTCAGACGATAACAGCATGATGTGCTGACAATGACAAGGGATGGCATTAGTGATTGGGGGGTGGGGATGCTGGTGTGGGGGCCCTGCGATGATGTGTGTTAGTCCACACCCATCTCTGTGGTGGTCCACATTGCCCTGCATGCACCCTATGATGACACTGGACTGAGGGTGCATGGTGGCTGCAATGCAACTGTGCTATGCATGCACACATGCCTTGGGCCATGGATGGCATTTGGTTACAGTGCACATGTGCCATTGTGAAGCCCCTGTACTATGGCAAGGTAGCCAGCCAGACAAGGGTCTGCTGTCAACGTTGTTGTGCTGTCATGCTCATCCCCACCAACATACAACCCTGTGTCACTGCTGTGTGTACCTCTATCACACCACGGGTTGTGTATGTGTGCATGCGTGCATATGTGTGTGTGCATGTACATACGTGTGTGCGTGTCTGTGTCTCTGTGTGTGCCAGCATCACAACTCTCCACTGAACCCTTGCCCTGCTGTGCATCCAGTCATGTGCATCACTTTGCGGGTGAGCCGTACGGTGATGCCTCCTGCCTCACCATGGGCAACGTCTCCCAGCACTGTGCAGGACCCAGGGTCCTCCCTCCTCAGCCCGGTGCATGGTGCCTTGTGCCACTGGTGTTCCCTCCGCCATCTGTCTGTCCATCAACACATCGAACAATATCCCCGTGACATGCACACCCCCAGCTGGCTACCCGCCATGGATGTCTTCTGGGTGTCACCAGCTGCAGTGCCTTCTATTGTTCTGCCATCATCAGCTGTGTCATGCGTGACAATGATAACCTCAGTCTGGAGGTCCTCGCATGTAGTGGACCCCAGGTTCCAATCTGCCACCAGAGGTGTACCCCTGCATGCCTGCATCTTGTTCACCCATCAGACCAGTGTTGGCTTGCCATGGTGGCACTCACAAGGCAGTCATGAGCTCCACCATATGCTCCTCTGCATGGGCCATACATGCCTTATCAAGGCCCATGGCATGGACCATGCCTGTGAGCTCTGCAAGCACCTCTGTGTGCCGACGCTGTGCCTCCAGCCTGTCTAGCTCCAGCTGGTGTAGATCATCATACAGGGGGTCTGGGAGTATGTTAGCATGTGCCTGCCTGATGTGGCTAGTGGGTCTGTTGAATTACCTCATATTACCGCTGTCCATGGCCACGCACTGTGCAGTCTGCCCCACCATGCTGTGAGGCGGCACATGCTGTGCACACGTGGGCACTGTGCTGCTGCTGTTGTGGTCCTGCAACCACTGGGTGGCTTGTTCACTGTTGGCAGGTTCATGCGCCCTTGTCTATGTCCACGTCGTCCATCCATCTGGCTGCCACAGTGTCCCCATCATCAAATTCGCAGGAGTGGCTTATGTCCTGGGCGGATTCCTGCTGCACCACCTTGTCTGCCTGTGATGGACCTGTCAGGGGGAGAGGGAGTTCATTTACGGTACTGCAGTGTGTCCTGTGGCTATGTCCCCAATGTGCACCACCACTGCTCACCTGTACTGTTGTCATCCCCCATGGGTCCATGCCCTGAGTTGCTGGCTGTTTGTGGCTGATCCCCTGCCACCACACTTGCCATGGGTCTGCCATCCCTGACATGCTGTGTTGGGACAAGGCATTACCGTTAGTCCCTCCGCCATCCAGGCGCAACAGTGGGTGCATGTGGTGTGTGTGTGCACAACTTTCCGGACAGTGTGTCCATGTCCTCTGCCTCTCCGTATATGCTGATGGCAGTGATGATGTCCACTACCATGTGTTCTACAGGTGTCAGCTGGCTGGGACGTCTGGGATGGGTGATGCACCACCTGTGCCCCTCTGGGTGCATGTTCGCACAGCCACCTTCTGCTTCATGGCTGTGCAAAGATCCCTCTACTTGTGTTTGATTGCCATCAGGGTATGGGCATCCTTCCCTGTGGTGTTCACAGTGGCCTGGATGATCTTGCTGACCATTGCTACCACCTGTGCCACCATAAAGTTGGAGGACTGTGACTTGCCTCTACTGCTACCACGGCCCATGCCAGGGGCCTGCCCTGCCAACTGCAACTTGTTCCCAGGCACTGCTTGGCTGTGCACACCCATCTCTGTGGAGCCCCTTGGATCCACCCTACTCACACCGCCTGGCCTATGCTAGGTGTTTACTTCCATGTGTGTGTGGGGGTGGCATCTTTGTCCATATATGGCAGTATCATGGGGCAGGGCTGCATTTACTGGGCCTGCCTGTGCGGCCTACATGATATGCTCCATGCTGTCCATGGACACACCCTGTAGTGGTGCGTGGTGCATGGCTTGCTTTGCGCATGCCATGCTGTTGGCTGGTCCAGTGGACCATGCACATCTGCACAGCGTATATTTCAGATTTCCATGCAGTTTACTCCCATTCATGCATAGGGTCCTACAGTATGTAAGTATGTATTTATTTGTGTAGATTTAATATTATTATTGTGTTGAAGTGGTATATTTTTTAGAACCGGACTTATTGACATACTTTAACTGTATCTGCAGAAAAAGCACAAATTGGAATTATGAATAATGAGAAACTTACATGAATCACAAGTGAGTGGGTTATTACTCCACTATGCTCTGAATACCCATAGTCTACTCAGTGTAATGAGGCCCAACACTGCAGGTAAAGGGCCATATAGTCCCTGAAAGGGTGGGCATAATCAATATTACACCCTGAAGGGTATTATTGACCTCAGAAAATGGCAATTTGTTTCACAGTTTAAAAAAAATGTTAAACAAATATAAAGCACATGTATAATGAATAAAAGTAAAGTAAAACATTTTCATGTAAAGTAGTCCACCTAAAAATTAAACAGCATGGTAGAAAAGAGGGCACAGAAAAAGTCACAAGGCAAAACCACGTCTGTGTAAAACAGCTAAGGGAAAAACCTCGCATGGTAGTATTCCATACAGCAGCATTCTGTGTTTCCACTCATATTCATTTTCAAAAGAAAGTCACTGGTCATATAGATTTACTATTCTAACACCATGCTGCCATGGACTACCATTCCAGGGAAATTTGTCCTGACAGCTTGTGGTTCAAACTATGTGGTGTGCCCTAGTTTCCCTGCATAGCTCTTCTGTCTTGCGACATGAAGACCACATGCTTTTGACCACGCTTGTTTGTTCCACGTGAACTTGACGTGATACCCATCCACCCTCTGTTGCTACCACTAGAGGGTGCAGCTGTTTTGTAAACTGTCTTTTTTTAGCCAGAGACACTTTTCTTTTGTTCTCCCCCACAGAGTAGTGTGCCCCCTTCTCTGAGTTGCAGTACAGTTTGACGTTATTACCTTTTTTTTAATAAGCTGCCCCCCTCCTCCAAGCAGCAAGGAAATTTGGAGATATGCTCTTTTTTAAAATATACTGGGAAGGATGACAGAGTAATGGTGTTTGGGTCCAAAGATTGAGCAGCTAGGGGTGACAGTGGGAGTGACAGCACTACAAGAGGCACTTGTTCACTTTCATTTTTTTAATGGCTTTATTATTTGTTACTTATAGCATTTTGTTTTAGTGGAGTAGAAGTGACAATGTGACAGATGCCAGGTGGGGGTGAGCTGGAGAGACATGGAGCAAGATGAAATTGAAGCTTTACTTTCTGCAGCATGTCAGAAATCGACTCAAATGGACGCGCTAGCGCGAGACTGCAGCACTGGTTTTAAAGTCATAACTGCTGCAGTCGAACAAAAAAAAGATAAACTGGCAAGTGTGGTATGAGTGGTAGAAGTGAACAAAAAGAAGCCACTGTTGTGAAAATATTATAAGACTGCAATGTGGCGGGGGGCTCCATTGCTGCTCACTAACTGAGTAAAAAATGGCTGCTGTTCAGTTGCTTGAAATTCTAGGTAGGGCATAGTGATTTAGTTTGTGGTGAGACAGGATGGTATAGGTCTTGTTTTTACCCAGTCTCTGTTGGCAGATAAATGTACCCCTAGATAAGGGTCTCAGCCAATCAGAGACGCAGATTCTTTTAGCCCATTTTTTTTAATCACAGATCAGCAGTTTGTTTGTTTGTTTTTTTTATTTATGGCATACAAGCTGTCCCTTCATTGATCCACTCTGTTCCCCCACCCCATCCCAGGGACTTACAGTACCTTCTGCATCCAGAGTGCACTCTCGCTTATCCCCCAGGGTGGGGCCATCAAGGGGGTGGTCCCTGCTCCCCTGCTGGAGACTGATTAGTAATCTAAGGACAGAGTATCTCAGTAAACTGTGTAGGGCCAGATGAGGGGCAGATGTCATCACTCTTCAGCCCTGTACAGTTTTGCTGGTGTCATGACCCCTAGGGTGGCATGGCATGTAATGACATGATGGCACATGTGCTGCATGTTTGGCATGCCTCCCAAATGTTCAAGCTCCTGCTGTTGGACCCAGAGTTTCTGCCAGGGGTCTGTTGAGTGCCAGCTGCTTCCCCTGTCCCCCCGGGAGGAGAGCATCCTACGCTCTGAAGTCAAGCATTGCTTTTCTACATTCATTCAGGAGTCAGGACCAGGAACCGTGACATAAGATGGATTGTAAAAATTGAGGAATGTTTGTACTAAACCTTTTTATTGTTACACAGAACAGACTGAAGAATGGCACTAGGTGATAAACTTGAATACAAATGTAGCACGGTCAAACACCGCACACAAACAATGGGGAAACCGAATGGTAGTGCTTAAGAAAAACAACAAGTGCTACCATTGCTAACAATACACAATATGTGAAATGACTGTTTGTGGGGGGCTCTGCCTCCTGCACCCTCCCAAAATAAATTTCATCCACTCCATGGAGGTGGCAGCTTGGAGATGAGAAGTAATAGACTGGGGGGGGCAAAAGTGCAGGGTTGGGGGAGAACAAATGCAAAATCAAACTTGGCAGGGGAAGAGAAGAGAACAAAAGCAAAAGAGAAGAGACCAGGAACAGAACCCTGGTCTCTGGGACATTCCACCACCCTAGCTGCTCATAGCCATACCCTCTCCACCACAGCAGCAGCTGGGGACAGTGGCACTTAGCTACATAATTCTCGTCTTCCTTCCCAGTGACGACAGCTACATGGATACCGCAAACCTACTTGTGCTATGCTATCCCTGTCGCTATTCTTCCATATGCTATTATTGCTGCATAGCTTATAACGGTGCTATAATCCATGCAGCATATTCATCAGATACGCTGTAGAACAGCAAAAATAAAGAGTTGGAGTTGGGGACACACTGAAAATCTCTGCGAACAACCCCACCAAATAAATAATTAGGAACATGGTTGGTTGTGAGATGCAAGCCAGTATCAGGGCAGGAACAGTAATTCTGGGAGAAAACCTCCATCTATCTGAGGGGCTACCCTGTGAAAATAATCTGGGAATCAGGTTAAGTAGAGTTTTATAGGTGGCCTAAAACTGCAACATGCAAAACCAAAAATTAAATGAAAAACGGAACAAACTCAAACTGCAACAACAAAACAAAAGTGTGGAACAGCAAAATACAATAGCAAAAGGAAAACACAAACACAAAATGAAAATGTAAAAACTAACAGAAAAAGCAAAACAAAACAGAAACAAAAACAGAATGGAAAATGCAACAAAGAAAACAGAAACAAAATAGAAAAGCAAAAACAAAGAAAGTGCAAAGACAGAAGTAGAAACCAATAACAGGACTACAGAAACAGAAGGAAACTGCAGTGAAGGAATACAAATCTGAAACACCAAAACAAAGTGGATAAAGTACAGAATACTATCAGAAGTACTTTATTGCATCTGGGGGAGGGTCACAGGATGCTGACAGCTGTGCAGGTGGTTGGAAAAGAAATTAAGAACTGGTGGTACTGGTCAGTGCAAAGGTTTGAATGTCAGTACATACACACACTTAGGGCCCAATATTCAGAATGCGCCTGACAATGGTGCATGTGTTGCACCGGTGCAATCCAGGGATATATTCAAAGGAGGTTAGCAATGGTGCATCTCCTCTGAATATATCAGGTAATGTGCACTGCACAACTACGATGCGCTGGCACATCCCCTACAGACATGGCTGAATACCTGGAATGGGAACTGTGCCATGGCAACAGAGTTACACTATTTGCAACTTCCCAATATTCAGCTGGCAGTATGCAAATGGGGCCATAATGTATGCAGGGTGCAAATGGGGATATTTGCATGTCATTATGGCCCCATTTGCATGCGTTGAGCAGGGCAGGATGGCGAAATGAGCCTGGCACCCTGCACAGCATACGGTGCCCCAGAGGACTACATGTGGAATCCACTGTCAGAGTGGTGCATGGACCAGAACGGTAGTCCCTGGTGGTTCAGTGGTAACCCCCACTCCATGTAGTAATATTGCAAATATGAATGTAGGACAGTCCCTGGCAGTCCAGTGCCCCCCCATGCTGCGATCACTGTTGAATGAAGAAGTACACCTTCCCTAGTAGTCCAGTGGTCCCCTCCTCGCCCGTAGCTACATCACCCATAAATTGATATGTATTATTCCCTGGTAGTCTAGAAGTACCCCCCACCCGTGACCAGGATCACTGGTGAACCGTAGTACAAAGCCTCTCTGGTGGTCCAGTAGCCCACCCCATCCTTACAGGCCCCCTGCCCATCCAGCTCCTCCCCCCATCATTGGTGGGCAGCTGCAACCCACCCGCATGCTGCCTGGCTGCCTGCTGAATGACAGCATACAGTATGAACTGTAATCCCATTGGTCCACACTGTGAACCAATAGGCTTGCAGTGCATACTGTACATACTGTACATGTCACCCACAAATATGTGTATGAAGGTCATTCATTCACATATTTGTGAGTGACATGTACAGTATGCACTCCACAGTATGGACCAATGGGCTTACAGCTCATACCATATGCTGTCATTCGGCGGGTGGCTGGGTGGTATGTGGGCAGTGTGCAGCTGCCCAGTGATGATGGGGGGAGCTGGGTGGGCAGGGTGCCTGTGAGGGTGGGGGCCACTGACTACCAGAGAGGGTTTGTACTATGATTCACCAGTGATGCTGGTCATGGGCAGGTGGGGGCGCACCGCCAGACCGCCAGGGAATAGTACATTATCAATTTACGGGCGCCGCCAAGAAGCGTGGGGGTGCCACTGACCCACCAGGGAATAGTGTACATATCAATTTACGGGCAGCTGGCTAGCGGTGGGGTGTCACTAGACCACCAGGGAATAGTACATATCAATTTATGGGCAGCGCGACTAGCGGTGGGGGGGGGCACTGACCTACCAGAGAGGGTTTGTACTATGATTCACCAGTGATGCTGGTCATGGGCAGGGTGGGGGCATACCACTAGACTACCAGGGAATAGTACATATCAATTTATGGGCAGCGCGGCTAGCGGTGGGGGGGGTGCCACTGACCTACCGGGGAGGTGTACTTCTTCATTTAACAGCGATCACAGCATCTGGAGGGAGGGGGCACCACTAGACTACCAGGGTACATATGGGTGCTTGTGGACAGTGTTCTGGGTGGGTGGGTGGCCACCCACGGCTGGTGGTCGCTGTGTTGAGCTGTGCAGTACAGCAGCCTACCTGTGGGTGGCCAGCATTTGAGCCATTTTTGGGGGGCTCAACTGTGCCCATCGGTATGTGGCGCTTCTAGGGGGTGTGCAAGCAGATGCACCTCATATCCCAGGCTGAATATCAGTATGTGCTGCGTATGCATGGGCACGTCCCCTTCAGAGGTGCCACATACATTATCATTGCATCCTGGCTCATCAGGACTTGTGCTGTGCAAGTCCCCCTTTTGAATATTGCCCCAGGGCACATTACTGGGGTTGCACCAGGTGCAACCCCTTTGAATATCTAGGCCTTAGTGTACAAACATGTGCATAACAGCTTGCAGTGGCAGTACTTTGCCCAGAGGGGCTTTATCGATGTTGCAAAAACAGTGGTGTCTCCTGCTCCTAAAGTGCTTTCTTGATATTGCCACTGGCATCAACAGCTCCCTGCCATAGAGGGCCTGCATCAGTGTTGTCACCAGGTGCAGTGACTTCCCTGTCTAACAGTTACCTTAAGAAAAATGAGAGGTAGGTAGGATGCACAGAAAGACTGTAGCACTCAAACTTTAGAGCCAGAAATACAAATAGATTGATTGTGCAAACAAAAGCCACAAGATGAAAAAATGCTGCAAAACAGTGTTTATTAAGTACAGTGCAAGTCACATTAAACTGTTCCTATAACTCACTGGTTGAACATTTTCCAATGAGTTGTGCAATGTTCAGTTAAGTGAACTGTTAAAAAGTTCATAATAGTGTTTAACTAGCTCATATTCCATTTCTGCTTTGCTGCTTAAGAGTTTCATTTTGGTTACACAGATACATTCTGTGCTGCGTACATTACAGTTCAGCGCAGTACACAGTGTAACCATTTTTCCACGTTAATGAGTGAGGCATTGTGCTGTAGACTGTTAGCCTGTAATCCAGATTTTTCATGTGTGTCAGTTATTAGCGGAGCTTGTGTGGCTGCAGCAGAGTAGAAGAGGAGCGGTGCACTGCGTCTGTCCCTTCTCTGTATGAGAGAAGGCAATACTGTCTTGTTTTATGTTTTTTTTCCTAAATAAAACAGTCACTCAAAACTGCAGAGGCAAAGGAGAGTCTGGTCAGGAGGCCCCGATTTGAGTGGTCTGGCATGAGATAGAGGTGATGGAGATGGGAGAGGGAACCCAGCAAGGTGGAGTTCTGTTGAAATCGCTCCCGAGCTGGACTGGCAGCTAGTTGGGAAGCAGAGTTTTTGGCATCGGACTGGTGGTAGCAGCAGAGGCCACTCATTCATGAACAAGTTTGGCTTAGGTTAAATAAGAGCCAAGTGCAATTATGAAAGCATATTTGCACATCCCTGAAGTCTTATGGCACTTGGAACACAGTGAGAAAAAAAAAGTCATTCCGGTCAACAAACAAATTGAATGAATTGTCTCTGGAATCACAGTTTTTAAATCAACTGTGATTTGTTTTTGTCTAATCCAATCCTCAAAAACAGTTATTGCCCATGCTGTTTGTTTCATGGTATTCTGCTCATCTTTCTCTTTCTCAGGCTGATCTAACTGCTCTTTTTCAGTTGTGTTTTAAACTCTATAACCGTGCGTGACAGTTGCTCACATTAGATTAACTTTATTTTAAACCCTCTTAATGCCACATATAGAAAATGGTTATATAGTTTTGTTTTTAACATACAATATCACATTGTAAGATGTACTTAAGTGAGAATTGAATCCAGTGGTTCATTAAGACTGTATTCACTGCACATGCTGAGACATTTAGAATTTATGATATTTGAACTTTCTGCTGGGAAAGTTGTTATCTTATTAAAATGACACTTTGACCTTGAAGGCATCTCAACTAATAACAAACTGGTAAGGTCTGGTTCAACTGTTTCTAACTTCAGTGATGGTTTAAATAAGTATTTTAAACCAATGAGAATTATTTCTGTTTTTTTAATGTATGATCTGGATGTTAATAGTTTGTGAGTTTCTGAATAATTGTCATAAGCTTCTGAGGAAGGACTTTGTTAGTCCAAAAGTTTAAGCACTTTGTTCTTTTTGTAACATCTATGTTGGTCCAATAAAAGGTTATCAAGCCATTTGGTTCTGGATCTGTCCCTACTTCAAGTCATATTCTTTTGTTGTGACATCACAATCTGCTGCCATGTGAGTAACTGTGAGGTCGCACACAATGCATTATGACCTCAGGTAGGGAGAAAGCAGCAAGATTAGATGAACTATTCAGGAGCAAAGATTCTATTTTCATGCAGATGACCTCAGTAATAAATAATGGGGAGGAGGAATACAGAATTAATGTGAAATACATGCTGAATCGTGGCTAAATATTATGTTTTGTTAAAGTTGTCCTGAAGGTGTCAGTTGCTCTTTAATCTCCTAGTGCTGTATTCTACCAATGCACCTAAGGAAATGGGTAGAAGCAGAGCCCCACTTGAAATGAAATGTTACATCTCAGTTGGCTACTTGGGTAAATAGACTATAAGAAAACAAACAAACAAAAAAAACAATATCAGCAGTTAGTTGCCTTTCCTGGTTCTCTTTCCACCCTAGTGATCAATCAACATACAAACTGAATATACAAAGAAGCCAGCAGAATAAGGCCATTTGATCAATGTATTTTGCTTGTACTGCAGGGTCCCAGCATTAATGCTATTGACCTTACCCCTTCCCCAATTTTCCCATCCTTTTGATCTGCCCCTCCCATGACCCTTACTTTTCTCTTATGTCTATCCCAGCCTCTCTTATTTATTTATTTATTTAGTTTTTGTTCACCAGGTAAGTGCACTAGACAAATCCTGCCTATTTTCAGGCACAACCTGGGGAAGGGGGATACAGATGAATGCCAACTGACCTTGAACCAGATGAAACTGTTGGTGGTATTTTTAGTGAATCAGAGAAATTTAGCCAGGACACTGGGGAAATTGCCCTACTCTTTTCAATAAGTGCCACGGGATCTTTAACATCCACCTGAACTACCACCAGTCCAGGCAGATGGGACCTCAGTTTAATGTCTCATCCGAAAGATGACACTTCAGAAGTGCAGCACCCCTCTCATGCTGCACTACAGTGTCAGTATTGGGATATTAACCCAAGTGCCAGATGTGGGAACTGAACCCACAGCCCTCTGATCTCCCAGCCTCAGAGGTGAGTGTGCTACCTACTGAGCCACTGACACTGTAAAGGTTCTTGAAGGTGACCACCATTTTTAAATGAGACCACCTCTTCCAGCAGCACATTCTAGCTGGCCACCACCCTGTCCATTAAAAAGTGCTTCCTAACCACCTTCGTAAACCTTCCCCACACCTCAAGACTATGTCTACTCATGTTACAGCTGTCTCTCAGCTTGAAGAGACCCTCTATATCCACCCTATTTATCCCTTTCAAGAACTTGAAGGGCTCGGTCATGTCTCCTCTCTCCTTCCTCTCCTCCAGGGAGTACATGTTCAGGGCCCCCAGCCTCTCCTTATATGCTTTACCCTGCTGATCCACTATCATCCCCATTCCCCCCCCTCTGGGCTGCCTCAAGTAGGTTAATATCCTTCTTAAGGTGTGGGAGCCAATACTGTACTCCGTACTCTAGACATGGCCTCACCAGTGACTGATACAAAGGTAGTATAACCTCCTCTCACCTACTGCTGATCCCCTGGCTATGCATCCCAGCATTTTATTTGCCCTTGCTGTTGCTTTCTTGAACTGCATGGATTTCTTCAGGTTACTAGTTATCATCACTGCCAGATATTTCTCCTCCTCTGTTGCACATATCTGGACCCCTCTCAGGCTATACTCTGTCCTGGGATTCTTGGCTCCAATGTGCATAACTTTGCATTTCTTGGCATTAAAGCCAGGCTGCCTAATCCTTGACCACCTCTCAAGTGAGACAGTGACATCATCACAGCACCCTTCTTATTCACAGAATGGATTCCTTCACATCACAATTTTAAAAGTATTTTTTCTGCCTTCCTGAAGACATTTTCTAAATACAACCCAGCAGTTTACATACTGGATCATCACAGTAACCTTTACAGTAATTATATAGGGAATCATGTGGATTCCCTTTAAGTATAAAAGAAGTGTCATCATCAATCATCATTGATTCCTTATTCTCCTTATGCTCATCATCCCCACAGTGTGCTTCACATACAATCATTGTTTTAAAGTCTGCATCACCAATTTAAATTCCAAAGCCATATGAGCTGCTGAATACAGTCACTGAATGGTAACACTAAGAGTCCCTCTTCTTTGGCTTCTGCAGAAGGAAGTGGTGGTGGTCATTCTCATTGTTATGTTGCTGGCTCTGCTGTGTACACATTGGACACTGTGGGGATGGGAGTGGGAGTCAAGATGCTAGTCACTGAGGAAGGATATTTTTTTTTTAAATAAATTCCAAATAATAACTGAATGGATCAAAATGTTCAAAGTTAGATAAGTTCTGAGTCACAGGTATACACTGCAGCTTCAGGCAACCACAGTGAAGTGTCATGGCCCCAGCTAAACAATTGCTCTCCTGCACAAGCAAGCAATATTAAACCCCAAAAAGTGGTTCTGGTAATTCCAAAGTGTCATCTTCCAAGAGAATGCATGAATCCAATAAAGGTGCATCTGTTAGATCAGTCTCAATAAAGAAAAAGGTTCTATAGTTAAAATTAAAGGGTTGGTAGGTGCAACCTGCAAAGCACTCCTAGGTATGGAACAATTGCTAACTGTGCTAATGTTAGTCCCCCACGCACACCCAATTCCTTTGAGGCCAAGCCTAAGGAGGATAAGACAGAGATGGAGCACAAGGTATAAAGGGATGGACATTGCAAATTGGGAAGAAGTGGAAGCAGATGTTTCTGTCATGGTGGAGGAGGAGGATGGGTTAGAGGAAGGGAATAAAGCACAACAGGAAAAGGCACCCACAAAATTCAGTAAGAAACCCCCTAAAAATTAGACTGAACTGCAGTGCCTACCTGGACCCCTCCCCCAAAAAATAACAACTTTTTTGGTCATATGTTTTGGTTACTGCTTTAAATGAGTTGGTAGGAACTTGCTCTGTTTGTAAATGGCCACTCTGTAAGGGTTAATAAGAAAGGAGTGTTGGAAACTTCAGCACTGAAAAGGCACCTAGACACATGTTGTAATATTAATGTCAAATCCATTTTTGATAAGAGAAAGTGACAGTGATGATACTAGCTCACTGCATTCAGGGGTATCTCTAATACATTAATTCTAACACTTTGTGATGATGAGCCTCCCCCAAGCCATGGAAAAGATTTTGAGCCTCCCTCAAATTTGGGAAAAGTTCTTGGCTCTCCCCGTAGAAAAATATCATACTTTACACAATACACCAGGAATACAGGAAGACTAATAAAGTTGACTCAGTATATTCTCTTTTTATTCAACTTATTGTTCTCTGCCCCAACCCCACACCCCAGGTAATCCTCTTCACTCCACTTTTCTGACTCTTGGACCCTTGTTACTCTGTTTCCCCCTCTATCTGGAACAACTATACCAGTTACCTTCATCTCTCCCCCTCTTATCCTGTTGTTAATCAACTTTCTGTACCCTTAGCCCAGGTCACACCTGAAAACAAGCATTGGGTCAATGCGCATTTCCCAGTTACCAATTCACATATAAACACCTACTGTAGAAACAAGCCTTGACATGGTGTGCCTTTCCAAGTCATCAGTTTTCATATGTATAAACACCTGCTGTAGAAACAAGCCTCAGCTCAGTGTGCCTTTCTCAGTCACATATTTACAGATGAACACCTACTCCTGAAACATGCCTTGACTCAGTGTACCTTTCCCAGCCACCAATTTACATGCAAATACACACCTAGAAACAAGCTTTGGGTCAATGGGCCTGCCCAGGCACCAATTTACATATAAATGCATGCCGAGAAATAAGCTTTGGCTCAATGTGTCTTTCCTGGTCAGCAATCTGTACATAAGAAATTTACTTGCCATTATCAATGTTTAGTTTGCTTCATCCTGTTACACAAATCATCCAAAACTTTAAATTTAAATACTGTTCACTCTCAGACTTGACTGTGCCTCCTTTGTAACAGTTTGGGGCCTCCCTTGGGAGGCTGGCCTCAAATTTGAGAACCAATTTATGGTGATCTAGATGTGGTGAACTCCTGCTCAGGGACCCTGCACCAAATTCCATAAAAACAGGGATCCCTGCACCAGAATCCTGGGAGTTGCCACACCCGCAGGCTAGTGCCAAACAATTGGCACACTTGTGGGACCTACTGCAGGGATCTACCCCTCCAACCACCTGGTGCAACACTTGAGGAGCCAGAATGATGGGAAGGGAGGGTTAAACATGCTTGTCTGGAGGGTCCAGGGGCAGATGGGGCATGGGGAGCACCATGGGGTGTTGGGAAGAAGGTGGCTATGCCAGGGAGTGATGTGGCATCCAGCAGGGCTGCCATTAATATAACTATAAAGCCAATGGGTTGGTACTTTGGGGGGTCATTTCAGGGACAAACAGTGCCCAAGGCTGGGACTGCTGCCAGGGTTTTGCCCACCTGTGGCTATGGCACTGTTTGTCTCTGAAACAACCCCCTGCAGTACTAGCAAATGGCTTTATAGTTATATTAAGAGCACCCCCACTGGGTGCCACATCACTCCTTAGCATGGCCACCTTCTCCCCAACACCCCTATGGCACCCTTCACGCTCCTTCTTCTCCCAGACCCTACTTTCAGAACCCCCAATTTGCCACCTGGTGTGGCACTGGCAAAATGGGCTTAGACCACCTTCTAGCTGGTCTAACTTGAGCCCCACACTGTGCCCACAGTGGGGCTTGCTGAATCCTCAAAAAAGGGGATGTTGCAGCCCTGCTGTGGTGCAAGTCCCCTTGTAACCTGGTTCACCTGGTTGTTGGAAGCAACCTTGGTGAAAGGGGTCTTTGGCGCAGCTGCATCAGGATTTGACACAGCTGTGTTAGAAAATCCCTATTGACACTAGTTATAATGCAGGTCACCTCTTGTGTCACAATCTTTTGATGCAATTTCCTTGTGTCAGTCTGTCTCTTTTGGAAATCAGGGCCCTAGTATTAATGATAGTGGCCATGTATTTGAAAGTCCCCCTCCTTCAAGGAAACTGCTCACCATCTCTGAAACATATGAATGTAAAGCCAAACATCCCTTGATCCACCTTATTGCTGTTACAATAACAAAGAACATTTCAGAGATGATAGCCATTGACTTGCTTCCATATAACATGGTGGAACATATAGGATTCAGGCAGTTGCTAGAGTACCTTGAATCTTGATACAATATAGCATTGAGAAAATATTTCTCCTCAACAGGGCTTCCAGATCTCTACAGTGTCATATGTGAAAAACTTAGACAAGTTTTGGCCAGTGCTGTTGGGAGGGTTGTACATGCCACAACAGATATCTGGACAAACTGTCATCCTGAGCTCTTCATGCCTGTCACTGTACATTGGGCATGCTTTGCTAATAATTCTTGTGGAAGCAGTGAAATGCAATTTACTGTTCTAGGAATATTTTGTTTTCCATCTGAGCATGACTCATACAACATCAGTGAGGAGCTCAAACAACCAGTGCAACAATGGCACACATCGTAGGGAGTGTCTGTTGGCTTTAGAGTTGCAGGCTATGGGTCAAACATAAGGAAGGTCTTGGAGGATTGGGCTTTGTTCACATCCATTGCTCTGCACATTGCTGAAGGACAGGGACATGAAGACTCTTGTTAGCACTACTAAAAGACTATACACTCATTTCAATCACTCAAGCAAAGTGTCTCACTTCTACAAGAGGAGCACAAATTACCTTTACACAAACTGATCCAATGCATTTCTTTTTTTCCATATAGGTTTTTCTTCCTGATGGGTCACCAGAGCATGCTGGCAATGGTTCTCTCCTTGAGAGGACTCAGTTCAGCCCTGTTCCATACTGGAGGCTTCATGTGCTTGCCCCAGTGCTCCTTTTATGTTTTTCTCCCATGTCTCCCCTTACATCACCGGAGTCCCAGTGCAACGATGTTACATGCATGTGGGGGCACACACATCACACTGGCCTGAATGGCCCTGTTCCTGCCACCACTGGTGTAGCTCCTAGCCCCCCTCTTGATTCCTGCATTACCACAATGCCTCCATATGGTGGTAGTTGAAGGCTGGGTAGACTAACCTCCTTGATCCAGAAGAGGAGAGCTGCCAAGTGACTGCTCAGTCCTCACCTAGCTCTCCCCCTGGCAACCTGTGATCACCATCAAACATGGGTTGCTGGTATTGTAGGAGATAAGGCAAAAGATGCCTAAGCCCTCCTCGCTACTGGGCCAGCTATCCAAGGCATTTTTACTAGATGGAATTTGACCTTTCTTATGTTCCAAAGGCTGTCAAAACAAAAGAATGCTTTCAGACAGTACACCATGAAAAATAAAATTGGCGATGCAGATTTTCATATCACTCCACCACAGTACGCCTTGCAGAAGTTTGTAATTCTTTTTTCTCCAGCCATTTGAGCAAAGTACCAGAGAGGTGAGTGGAAACACAGCAACTCTCAGCCAGGTGATAGCCTTTATAAAAATGTTAAAATGCTACTTGAATCTTATTAGGGTCAATTTAGAGAGCACAGACAATCACATCCCAAATGCTGCCACCACTGCTGACACAGATTGCCCATCAGAATACAAAAGATCTGACCAAATATACAGTATGATCAAAAAAGTTGATGAAGATGAAAAACTATGTAAAAGTTTCAGTCTGACCACTACATTAATGCAGCAATCCTGGACCCATGGTATAAATCAAAACAACAGCTGAATGATGATGATGATGATGACAACACTTCATTTGAGATAAACAGACAAGAAATAATTCATGAAATGCATGCTATCATGGAACAGAGTACAAAATCACATTCAGAACAGTCTTTTTCACAACACAACACAGCATCAGGCAACCCCTTCTTTGGTGTTCCAGTTGTTTCTTCTTCTTGCTTTTCTTTACCCTCTGCAACAAGATCTACTTCTTTTTCTTTGTCACCATCACAAAATACAGTAGCAATGTTTCACAATTGCATAATTTAGCTTCAGATCTCTGGAGTCACTTGCAAGATGTAATTGTAACTTCTTCATTCAGTTCTTTTTTTTTAAATAAGTATACTTTATTTAATTTTTTAACATACAACACAGATACAACTTACAAACAAACAAAATGACATACATCCCTTCCCCCATACAGGTGCCCCTAAAATGCATATCCAGATCTGCTGAAACAGCTGACAGAGACATCATTTGAGAAACTACTATTATGGTATAGATGGGGTACATTTTATCGTAGCTAGCAAGGTATCCAGTGAGTCCAACCTTTTGTGACAAGCTTGCTATCTATGCCTCATGGAGGCCTTCATACATTCTATTCTTAGGACTTGCAACATTTCTGCCATTAAAGCAGTGAGAGAACTTCCTTGTCAAGCTAGTGCCTTAAAGCTAATTTTTTAATCACCATGGCTATCAGGGTGAAATGGTAACATCTGTTACCCATTAAGAGTATCCAGGAATTACTCTTTTCAGGCTAAAGGACCCAACTTTAAATAAAGTGCATAAGAAGCTGTAGTAGCCTGAACAGAGTAATTTAAATAATGGGTAGTGATTAAACCTTTTAAGCCTGGAGTGTAAAACAAAATGAGAAATACTACAGGCTGAAGTTTGAAAAGCTGAAGGAAAATAAAACCAGAGAGAAAAACAAACAAACAAACAAACAAACAAAAAGAAAGAAATAACAAAAGGGGCATAAGGGTCTGTTAAAAAGAGCATAATATAACAAAATGACTCCATCAGTTCCACGACAATTGTGATGTTCAAAATAATTGATTTGCACAGGATTCAACGTGAGCTGTTTAATTCATTATATAGATTGATTAATGGCACTACTCACTTTATAGGAAGTGATAGGTTTGTGAGCAACATGTAATGTGAACCTGTTTGTTATAAAATAAGCATTTGTTTCATGTACCAATTCACTCTGAAGAAACCTGGCAGCACGCCAGGAGAAACATCAGTCTGTTTGCTAGCCACTTCGGCCGGTATTTTATCTACACTTTTTTACATAAAGGAACAATTAAATCAATCCATGGAGTCCTAGTTCTCTGTCTGGAGTGTGAGTGCTTATCTGTTTACTTTAATACCTGGATATGCATGCAGAATAGCACCACACTGTTTTTCCAGGTGCTCACATACTTTTCTCTGAGTCCATTAAGAGTATGTACACCCAGCCCTAGTATGCTTCTGTCCCTGGTAAAGGTGTCCTCTAGTCCCAACTGGGGGTCTGGAAAATATTGCACCACCTACCACAGGGGCTGGGCTTTAGATCAATCCCACAGCATATGTAGCAGGATTCCTGTGCCATACCACATCTGGTACATAAAGGGACATCTAATGCCCCCGAATAGTTTGGTAGGATTCAGTTCTTCTAAAACAACCAAAGCATAGACCATTGTTGAAATGTACCTGGCAGAACCCAATATTGATCAGAATGCAGATTCATTAAAATGCTGGAAATCCAAGCAAAACATGTGGCCTGCTTTACTACAAATTGCTCTGAAGTACATAAATTGCCCTCCTACTGTTCTAGTGTATTTTCAGAACATTTGTTTAGTTCAGCTGATAATATTATAAGTGACAAAAGATCATATTTGTCACCAGAACACACTGAGCATTTGCCATTTCTGAATATTAGTGTTCCTCTCTTTAATTTCAGATAAGATACCTGAATGAAACATATTGACACTAAGCAGGCCTTCTCCACAAAACTGTTTATCCCATTGTGTCTGTGGTAAAAATATTTTGTCAATAGGGTCTTATCAATACATGAACCACACACAAAATAGTGGCAACAGGTCAGAATAGGACAGGATTACCCAAATGAACACAATAAGTATAGGAAAATAGAAAAAATAACATCAGTGGGACCAGACAGTCTATATAGCAAAAGCATTTCTTGTCCCAAACTTACCTGATGGTACTACTTATCTAAGGAGTAAGGTAGGGTAGTACTGCCGACTATTACTATTATGACTACTACTTCTTGTCAGCTACTGTGTAAAATATTATTTGACCACCTGCACTGTAGTATGATGTTAATACTATAGTTACTGTTTTTCTTACAACAGATGGTTTAACTGTGCCTGAATGCTCTTCTTTGGATAATATATTTTACGCATCCCTCCATAACCATATTTGGTTGTGATTACTTTACAGAGAAAATGTTATTATTCATTCATTTATTCATTCATTCATTCATTCCTTGCTTGTAGTATGATGTAGTACTACTATAAATCATGGTCACAGTGACTGGCTGGGCTCAGATTATATTTTATTGATGTAACCCCCCCACGAGTGAGGCTTACCTGATCTGCCTCCCAGCCATCTGGTCCCACTAGTCCAGGTCCTTGGTGCCCCCCTTTATTGCTCCTGGCTGCCTGTGTGTGCCAGCTTTGCTGGGGGACTGGATGAGTGTGGTATCAGTGGTTAAAACTATCAGCCCAGTGGTACAGCACAGTCAGCACTGGGCAATCCATGGGAGCACAGTTTTGTGTGTGCATGTTTGAGCTGGTTCCTACTCGAACGTGTGAGCTGGCAGTCTGCTCACAGATCCTGTTGGCATTACAGTGTGTAACATTAAAAGTGCCCTTGCAGCTCAAGACGGGTGTCTCCTTCATGTGCTCTGACCCCTAGGACCCCAAAAGATATAGTGGGGGGCCAGAGGCTAACTGGGTGGTTAAAGTAAAATAAACTTTGCAAAAGCACTTTTAAGCACTATATCTTAATGGAGAGCACTATTACTTTAAGAGCATCTGAGGCTGTACTTTAAAATGAATTCTCTGCCTGTCACCTGGGGACCCAGAGCTACAGTGATAGCAATGAGTTGGGAGAGTCTCTTTCAGTGCCCATTTCACAACCTGACAATAGAGCTTAGGGGTACCTATTGGGGCACATGGACATTTATTTTTAAAATAATACGAGCCCCACAAAAAGACTTTAAAGCTGGGATTCTACATTGACTGTTTGGATGGAAGCCATCTTGAGCACCCCTGACCCTTGCCTTATCCAAGCAACATTGAAGAAGCATGAAGGACTGCTGCTATGGCTCCTGGGTAGGGGGACAGGACAGTGCTTTTGGTGCCTTCAGCAACATCCAATCAGGCATTGAGTGGATTTAATATATATATATTATTTCTACAGATGGACAGCTGTGTCAGCCAATCAGATGCTGCCATGTTCACCTCAGACTCCGGGGGAGTATTCAGCTCGAGGCAGTCTGAGAGAAGCCCTCTGCCTGTGAGGAGGACTGGACTGTGTCCTTGCCAAGAGCTTGGAGTTTGCCTGTGGTTTAAACAGCCAAGTCAGGAGGTATCTACAGAAAATCTCCATTGCCTGGGAAGCCAATCTTGAAGTAAGAAAAGCTGTTTTGTGGTTTGAACCTGAAGCTTAAAAATACCTGAAAGACTGATTGCCAACCCTGACCTCCAGAGGAAATCCAGACTTGCTACAGGAGGTATCCACATCTGCTAGTCAGTAGAGAGAAAAAAAAAAGACTGCGTGTTTCCTGAGCTCCAGGAGAAGAGTCCCTGCCAGTAGAAGATGATCTTAGGAATCGTCCAGGTAGTATTACAGCCAGGCACTACCCATCATCTCCCTCTGACAGCTGGATGCCTGGATGGGTTGGGTGAGGCGTGTGGCCCTGGTCCCCAGCACTGGTCTGTCCAGCACCTTTGACAACACAGAAGAGAAGGAGGCAAGCTGCAAGAGTCTGCCTACTGCAGAGGTGACCAGCTGCAAAGAGTACTACAGTTAAGTAAGCTGCAAACCCGTGTACATGGTTCAAGACCCCCAGCATATCATACTGAACAGTTTGCTGTTGTCCAGACCCTTCTGAAACTGCAAAATCATGAGTAAATACCCAGCCTGCCCTGCACTGGGGTGGAAGTTGTATAAAAGTTCTGCCAGTTACTGAGTTTGGCCACCAGGCCAGAAGTTGTAAAGTTCCAATTAACAATTACTTGCTACCACTGTAAAGGGGTTTGAATTTAAATTGTGCACCAGTGACGGTCAACCAACTGCACCAATATCAGGCCTGAAACTTCTCCTGCTGGGTACCCAGACAAACTGTGGGAGCTCCCAACCTAATTGGGAGAAAATCTGGTACCAGACAGCAGTGGGAAAATTAGGGTCTACGGTTGTGCATGTTGGTGGGAAGTGAGCACCATTGCTACTGTTGTAGCTGGGATTACTGTTAATGTTTGCATATCAAATTGCTTGCACATTTTTATTCTTCCTACATCCAACATTCCCTGCCTTATTCCTGCCCCCTTTTTGTAAATAAATTACTGGTTAACCTTTTTAACACTGTCTCTAAGCATATTATTACAGATTGCTAATAATTATATGTGATTTGAAATACTGCAACAAAGGTTTGCATTCTGTGTGTGTAGTGACTGTGATGGGAGGTGAGTAGGTACAGCATCCGAGGGGGTTGTACCTAATTATCACCAGGCCCACTTTAACTATTCTCTGGGTGGAGGCATCATGCTACTTGTTTTATCTTTGGAAATGAACCCCCTATACAGAACAACAGAGCCCAGGCCCCTCAACCTTGCTTGAACCCACAAGGTAGGGGTTGTAACCAAAAGTATACATGGCAATCCAGTTACATCTTGGAAGCACCACTGGGATCTTCTGTTTGCCAGTCAGGCCATACAAGGAAGCCATTGCTCATGAGGACAGTGTTGTAGACCTCAAACCCTGAACTGTTACTAATACCATGGCTTCCCACTGACTGATTGACTTTTATGAGGGTGAGGAGCTGGACCATCAAAAAGCCATTCTGCTCCTGAGAGTCCCCCCAGGACAGACAAGGAGAAAATAGAAGTGGCTCTATCAGTAACAAAATGCCTTTGCCCAGTCACTGTCCAAGGGTGGGTGATCGACTCTGCCACTAAAACATTGACTGTGCTTACTGAGTGTCAAAATGCTGTTGATGTCACTAGGAGTGCCCGATGTGCTGACCCCCAAAGGTTCCATGTGGGCATTGACCGTAGTGATGCAGGCTAGTGTGATGCCCAAGAGGAAAGCCTTGCCCAAGCCTGAGGATTTCAAGGAAAAGCTTAGCAAGTGGTTGCAGGCCCATGGGAAATCTATTGAGGAGGTTCAAAATGTGATTGATGTTCCAGTGGGTGTGCGGCCTCAGACCCAATGGGGAGGACCTGTCTATGTGCCACCCATGGCATAAGACGCTTATCACAAATTACGCATGTTTTGAGAGTAAAGCTCACTCCATCTGACCAAGATGACCTAGAGACCTGGATGGACTATGCTGCTCCTTTACTGCAAGACTGGCAGTGTTAAGATGCTGAAAAATGGACATGCCTTGTAGAAAGCCTCTGAGGGCCTGCTTTGGACAGTATTCATTCCCTTAGAGCTACAGACCCAGATGATACTGTCCAGGAGTATCTGGCTGCATTAGAAAATGTATTTGGAAGCACTGAGTCCAGTGAAGACCTGGGACTCGATTTTCAGAAGCCCATGAATGCTGCAAGCCACCGGTGTGCCAGTTATACAGCACATGAGGTTTGCTGCATTTTTCTGGTGCCAATTGGGATTTTCACTCCCATGTGCCACATACCACAGGTTAGACCAGCACCCCCTGGTCTAAGTTTCAGCAGTTTCAGCAAGCTGCAGACCATTTCTATGGGCCTTGCACCAGATATCTGGCACAAGCTGCCGTACAGTGTAGAAAGTGTTGCAACTGCACCAAATGTACTATAATAGGGAGCAGTTGAGTCAAAGACACACAGTTGACACAGGAATTGACACAAGCCTTGCATCACCACTTGAAAATTGAGCCCCTTGTGTGGAAACATAAGGCAACTAAACAATGGAAGGGAGAACCCTTGTCCACTAATTTAACTGGCCTGGGAGAGGGCGCTACAGAAAGTTTTCAGGAAAGGAGGCATGGCCTCAAATGAACTGAACCAAATCAGGCTGAATCAAGTACTCAAATCCACATGGTACTTCAGTCTGTTATTATTCAAGTTGTGACTGCAAGAAAGAAGGGATAACCATCCCTCATACAGTATGCTGATGAAGAATGTAAGAGAGACTGAAGATGAAGAGTAACTGTGGGACTACTATGTGGGTCAGCAGTTGTAACTCCCATTAGTGAGAGAGGACCTGCCAATGATAGTCATGAAATCCAAGATCTTATTAAAGAAATCAGAGAGCTGGGAGCCAGCTCAACTAGGACTCTAGCATAAAATAAGAGAAGTGATGCTCACCTAGGACAGCATGGTGTAACCCCTGAACCAGAACTCATCTGTGATGGGTGTGGTTGTCCAGGTACCTAAATTTGCAGTCACCAGTGAACTCCACAGCCAAGTGAGGGAGCTAAAGGCATTGGTGAATGAACTGAAGATGTGTAACCCTCAGCAAGTCATGCACAAGAAGGAAGGAAATAGTGAAGGAGGGTCAGTACCCACCAGAGAATCCAATGGGAGCTTTCACAAGGTCAAAAGTCCTGAATGGAATCATCTGATGGGCCACCCCATCCATGGCTTAACTGGCAAGGCATATTTTGTTACCACTGTGGGGAGTATGGGCACACAAAGCGAGACTGCCAATCCCCAGAGGACTTACACAAAGATGAATGCCAAAATACTTGACAAAATGCAGCAGAAGGGAAACTTCAGTGAGTCCCCAAGTAAATTGAGCCCTACCCAGTCTGTGGCCAAATCTTCAGTCAAAACACCTGAAAGTGCAGCATTTGACATTGACAAACCTGTTGGACCTTCTACTGAAACAACAGTTACTATTGAAGGAGTGCTTGCTCGAGCTGTCCTGGACAGTGGTTCCCAAGTGACAATTATGTTCAAAAAAACTGGTACGACCAGCACCTGTCTCATCACAAGCTACTGTCATTAGAAGGTTTGAATGTATGGGGACTAGGGAGAAATCTTACCCATACCTGGGATACCCTAAAGTATGAGTTGCTTTCCCCTCCAATGTAACTGGAGTGAGAGACCCTGTGGACATTTTGGCATTATTGTGTCTGGAATCCGGGATGAATGACAGAGTGCCTGTGCTTACTGGCACTAATGCTCACATGTTTGGTCAACTGGCTCAACTTTGTCATGACAGGGAAGCCAAGCAAAAAGGAAAAGTGTTGTGTGTGCACACCCTGGAGCAGAAGGGCTACCTGAGACAGACACAGGCTACAGCCGAAGCTCAATACAACCCTGTGGGTATAGCTTGGTGTCATGACACTGAAGAACTTGTACTGCCACATGATGCTGACTGCAGTATCAGTGGCATGGTGCGCCTGAAGAAAGATGTTAAAAATCAGATATTGATGCTGGATGCTCCAGAGGAACATGACCTATCAGAGGGACTATTGGTAAAGCCTAGTGTATTGCTGGTAAGGGCTCATTCTCTTGCTAAATGAGTCACCACCCAGGTGAAAAATGTTACAGACAGGGACATTGCCATCAGGAAAGGATGCACCATGTTTCATGTGCACTGTACGGATACAGCAGTGCAACCAACCCCAACCAGAGAGGGCACCCAGCTTGGCATTGCCCCAGAACAGTTTGATTTTGGTGACTCACCCATACCAGAGAAGTGGAAGACCCATGTCAGCAGAAAATTGTTCAAAAGGACCAAAACGTTTTCACTTCATGAGTGGGATGTGTAGCCAGAGAAGAGCACCATATCAGACTTCACAATGAACGCCCATTCCTTGAGAGGTCCCACAGATTGGTGCCCACAGACATTTATCATGTGAGAAGGCACTTGCAGGAACTGTTAGCTGCAGGTATTTTTCAAGAATCACAAAGTCCATAAGCTTTACCAATAGTAGTTGTGTGCAAGAAAAAATGGAGCTGTGTGCATGTGCCTAGACTGTAGAACTCTTAACAAATGGATAAGCCCAGACCAGTATACTATGCCGAGAATTCAAGATGCCTTGGATTGCCTAATGGAAGCAAATGGTTTTCTGTGCTTGACCTCAGTAGTGGGTACTATCAAATACCAATGGTGCTACATGACAGAGAAAAACTGCCTTCATATGTCCTCTTGGCTATTATGAATTTCTTAGAATGCCTCAAGGGATATCTGTTGCTCCAGCAACATTCTAGCACCTAATTTGATTTGATACAATTTATTTTTATACAGGAAATACATTTGTTGAGACAAAAAGTCCCATTTTCAACAAACTCCTGTAATACAATCTAAAAGACAGTGCAAAATACAAGACATTTACAATATACAGTTATGATTACTTAAAGCAGGTACACATTGAGTTCAAGTATTCCCTTATTTTGTACTTAAAAGTGGGTAAGTTGTCAATAATTTTCAATCTTTGAGGCAGTTTATTCCAGAAATGTGCAATAGTATTCTGAAGCATAATATCACCATATGTATTACATGATCTAAATGTTGGACTCTCATGACCAAAAGATCTAGTATGAATTGTTAGCTCACTGTCATGTTTAGTTTGAATCTGGTCAAATAGACAATGTTTTGGTTTTCCTTTTAATATTTGATAAGAATATGTACAAATATAAACCCTTTTTTCTTTAGGATTTAACCAATCTAATTTTTTATACAAATCACAATGATGTACCCCATGCTTACTTCCAGTTATACATTTTGTAGTAAACCTGATTTACTTTACTTAACACTGTGATATCAGAATGCATATATAATATTGGTCCATATTCCAAAACGAACTAGCAACTGTCCTACAACTTCTCTCCTTGCTTTCCTGGATAAACTTCCTGCCACCCTTCTCAACATCCCTAATCTTTGGGTTATCTTTTTAACTTGTATAAGAGCATGTTCTGTATATGTTAAACCAGAATCAGCTTGTACGCCTAAATATCTATAGGTGTTAACAGTTTCAATCTGCTTGTGTTCACACCAAGTTTTATTTGTAATTTTGGTTCCACTTTTGTTCTAGTTCCTCTGAAGACCATACATTGTGTCTTTTTTGAATTTAAAAGTAAACCTAAATTATTCAACCAAATCTTTAATGAACCTATATCTTGTTGTAATGTATAAGCCAGTTGTTCTAGATTGTCTGCTGATGCCACAATTACTGTGTCATCAGCATACATTCTAATATCAGTGTTTTATTTGATTTGGGAGATTATTCACATATACATTAAACATGAGGGGGCCCAAAATAGACCCTTTTGGGACCCCTCTAGAGACTTTTCCCTGATCTGAAATAATATCAACCAAAACCACACATTGTCTCTGATCTGATAGGTATGATTTCATCCCCCTTAAGGGTCCATCTTGAATGCCCTATTCACATAATCTTTCTAATGGGGCTTTATGCTGGAAAAGGTCGAACGCCTTGCTTAAATCGACGAACACCGCCCCTGTATTACTACCATGATTCAGTGATATTGCTATTAGATTATTAAAATCCAATAGGGAGGTGTTCATGGATTTACCTTTCTGGAATCCTTATTGATATTTAGTCAATAACTGATTACTTTCCAAGTATTGACTCAATTGTGTATGAACACATTTTTCCAGTATCTTTGATAATATTGATAATAAGGCTTTCAGTCTATAATTGGAAAGAACTGTCAGAGACATTAATCTCTTGGAATATTTTGTCTACCTTGATGATGTTATTTTCTTTGGGAAGATCCTGGAGGAACATGAGGCAAGAATATTAAAGGTTTTGGATTGAATGAAAGAGTTCGGGCTCAAACTCTCCACTGACAAGTGTCAATTCTTTAAAAGCTCAGTTAAATATGTGAGACATATTGTATCAGCTTAATGCATCCAAACTGATCCCAGTAAAGTCGAAGTACTAACTGCTTGACCCAAAACTACAAAACTTGAAAGACAATGTTTTCTGGGTTTCTGTGGCTATCACAGATGGTTTGTTAAAGACTATACTCAAGTGGTGAGACTACCACTTAACTTGACACAAGGTTATCCACTCCTAACAAAGGCAAAGGCAAAAAGACCTCAGTCACTACTGCAGAACCCAAAAGCAAATTTTAAACCTTCTGAACCATTTGGACAGAGATGGAATGCTAAATGTGACAAGACCTTTGAAGAAATAATTAATAATTTACTGCCTGACTCATGCACCAGTGCTGGCTTATGCAGATCCCAGAAGTCATATGTTCTGCATATGGATGCCAGTTTCGGTGCTACCCAGAAGGACTGTGCCCAATTTCCTTTGCAAGTAGAAGCCTGAACAGTGCTGAGCAAAAGCATCCAGTACACAAGTTAGAGTTCCTAGCTCTCAAGTGGGCTATTGTGGACCAATTCCATGAATGCCTTTACGCAGCACACATTACAGTTAAAACTAACAACAACTCACTGACATATATGCAAACTACTGCAAAGCTTGACGCAGCTGGACATAGGTGGCTTTCAGCATTGTCCACTTATTATTATTGTGTACAATGCTGACCGTGACTGAATCATGCAGATGCTGATGCTTAACGCCCCGTGGCATCCACTGCAGACAGACAAGCCTAGGTAACAATCCCAGAACAAACTGCGAAAGCTCTATGCAAAAAGATTGGCACAGATGAGCAGCCTTCTACAGAAACTGCCACTCATATTGTGGACAGCCTTGGTGCTGCTGGTGATTGTATCCTAACTGCCTATTGCAACTTAGCTGCTCTGGACTTAAGCCACATGCTGTAACTAATGCCCCAAGATTTGCAAAAAGAACAAAAACTAGATCACAGTATTGAAGACATTGTCAACACCCTGCAGAAAGGGGGTGATGTCCACCAAGTAGTCACAAATGATCCCAATATGAAATTATTGTTGCGAGAGTGGCCAAAGCTTAAAACTAAGGACAATTTGCTGTACAGAGAAATCTAAGATGCACAAGGTTTCCCTCATTTGCAATTGGCCCTGCCAGCAAAGTTCAGAAGAGTGGTACTCCATATATTACATGATGACATGGGTCATTTAGGAAGCAAGCACACATTGAACTTGGCTCGATGCTCATTTCTATTGGTCACATATGGGGAGTGACATGGAAAAACACTGAAAAACATGCAGCAGATGTGTCCAGTAGAAAGTCTTACTTCACAGGACCACTCCTCTGGTCAACATTGTGACAAGTGCACCGATGAAATTAGTGTGCATAGACTTTCTCAGCTTGTAACCTGACTCCAAGAACATTTAAAATGTTCTGGTACTCACTGATCACTTTTCCAGATATGCCCAGGTGTATCCGACAAGGGATCAAAAAGCCTTAACAGGGGGCACTGTGGAGCCTCAGCATGGTGGGTGCATCTCAATAGAGCTCTGTTTATCTTCTAAAGATTCTCCTTTTAAAACTTAATTTTTGGGGAGCAGTGTGGTTATAAACTTACTAGAAGTGTGTCTTAACATCTCCTTTCTGCAATGGGCAATCTGAAAAGAGATAAAACGTCTGCAGAAGGAACTAAATCCAAGACTACTCCTAGCACTCCGACAAGGCCATGAACGTGAGGGAGCTGAGGTGGATGAGGAAACTTTACAATCTCTCATGCTTAAAATCAACCGATAGATCACATCTGTTGCTGGACTGGCTGATAAGTTTGACAGCTTAACAAATAGAGTGTCTGGAATTGAAACGAATATGGAGTCTGTTACCCTGGCTTCCTCAGAGGCTACCAAGAGAGAAGATGCTGTGATGGGGACAGTTTCAACAATGGTAAAAGAAAATGCACATCTTAAATCCAGACTGGAGAGCCTGGAAAATCAGGCTTGAGCTGCCAGCCTACATTTTCTTGGTTTGCCAGAACGGGCTGAGGGAGATCACTTGCTTCTGTTCATTTAGGAATGGATGGTTCAGCAACTTGGTGATGAGGTGACCCACACAGTCCAATGATTTCAAAAGGCATACAGGGTTACACCGAGGGGCCGTATGGACAATTCAGAGGCCCCACGCACTGTGGTAGTGGTGACTGATGGAGTCGGTTTCCGGTACTTTCTTCTCATTACAGCCAGTCACAAATGAATGCTCCTGTGTGATGGTCAATCAATTTTGGTGTTCCCAGACATTGGGTATGCTACCAGACAAAAATGGAAGAAATTTGACAAGGCACGGGCGATGCTCTGTGAGGCTGGGATACCGCATGACATGGTTTTTCCTGTGTGACAGAACTGCAAATCATGGTAAAGTTTTCCTTATCACCGACCCCAACGACACCCTCAAGTGGTGCCAAAAAACATGCAAGCAGGCCAAGAGAGGGCAAAGGGAAGGATTCTTCCCCAGAAGAAAAGGATACTTAAGACTGTAATATGTCTGGACTGAAATTCAGGTTCCCTTTATTTGGGCTTATGGAGGTGGTGTAGTTTAATATTCTGGCCATGCAGCCTAGTTATGTTTATATGGGCTAGACAGTTTAAAGTTACAGGTAGTTTTGGGGACTATTATCTCCCAATTAACTGTGTTAGTGCTATGCTCTTTGTTAATGACAACTGATTATATAATGTATGTAGTTCATTTCAATTTAACACATGCTATTTTACACATTCAGTGGTGATCACACAACAGTTTTATCAGTACTGAGGTATACCTTGGTGGTACTGAGGCAGAATCACATTACAGCCAATGCAAATTGAACTTGAGTGCCTCAGTGTTACTTTGAGGTACCTCAAACTTTTAGATAACCACCACCACTGTAATCTGCATTATATAGCAATATCTAATATTACCTACCTATGTGGGTTATTCTTTATTAAAGAGTGTTGAGAACATGCTAACATCAACTGCCTATATAAATACATGTAGGCTCCGATATTCAGAGCAGTTGCACATGGCACAACTGAGTTGCGCCGGATCAAGTGCGGAAATGCTCCAAGGAGCCATATTCAGTGGGAGCCATTGCAAAGTGCAAAATCCATTGCACCAATGCGCAACTATAATGTATGCAGGGGGCATTCCCGTGAATATCCAGTGCAGTGGCATATTCAACCGTGAGACCATGGCACAAGTGTGGAGCAAATTGAAGTTGCTCCGACCAGACTTGTTCCTATAAATACAGGGTGCAAACACACAGACAGCAGTCGCACCAGGAGTGAGAGTGAGGGAGAGGTAGATAGAGACAGACAAATAGACAGACAAATGACCACACACAGAGGGAGAGGGACAGAGGTGGCGTGGAAGAGGGAGAGGGGAACAGAGAGAGAGAGGGAGAGAGACACACGCACAACCTGTGGACCAGGGTGGCACACAGCCAGCAGCCAACTGCCCAGGGGTCAGTGAACAGCAAGGGCCATGGCTAGTGTGCCCTTCTTGATGGAGGCAGTAATGAGGGGTGTGAGGGGGCAGGAGGAACAGCAACGTGGCCGAGGAAGGGCCTGTCGGTGGTATGCCCGACACAGGTGGTACCGTGCCTGCATCACCTTTGAGAACAATAGCGACACTGAGATCGTGGGCCAGTACCACCTGAACAGGGCCATTCTGAGGCAGCTCTGCAAGCTGTGCAGTGAGGAGATGCAGGCACCCATCAGGCGGAGCCATGCCATGTCCATGGAGATGAAGGTGAATGCTGTCATGTACCTGCTTGCCACGGGCACCTTCCAAAGACCAACAGGGAACACCTCAGGCATCACCCAGTTGGCCACGTCTCGCCTCCTCACACAGTCCCTCAATACTCTGCTGCCACGTGCTTCGGAATATATCCATTTCCCCAGCACACAGGCGGAGCATACAGCAACCATGAAGGACTTCCACAGGGTGGCACGCATGCCTGGCATGATTGGAGCCATTGACTGCACCCACATGGACATCTGCATACCACCTGGCTCTGAGGATGTGGCATATATAAACAGGAAGGGGAGCCCGAGTGTCAACTGCCCAGTGGTATGCGATGCCATGGGGCGCATCACCAGTGTCTGTGCCACACACCCGGGGAGTGCACATGACGCATTCATCTGGTACAGCTCTGCACTGTGCCACAGGTTTGAACATGGGGACATCCCCATGGGCCACCTAGTGGGTGAGTATGGCATGCGCAAGGGGCGATGGGCAGAGCAGACCTGGGGATGGGGTGGGCAGGGTGTGCATGATGGTGTGGGTGCCAGAAACAGGCAAGGGGTACAGCACAGAATCACAGAGGGCTAACCATGTCATCATCCACACAGGTGACAGTGCATACCCGCTGAGGCCCTGGCTGATCACCCCCTACCGGTGCCTGTCGTCCCCAGCAGAGGAACAGTACGAGGCACATGCCAGCACACGCAACATCATCGAGCGTGTATTTGGCATGCTGAAAGCATGGCTCTGTTGCCTAGACAGGTTAGGCAGTGCCCTACAGTACAGCCCCTTGAAAGCATGTGGCCTATTCCTGGCCTGCTGCATACTGCACAGCATGGCCATTGACCGTGGAATAGCTGTCAAGGTTGATGAGGGCAACAGTAGTGGGGACGACAGAGACAGTGGGCTGGAGGGTGGTGGACAGCCACCCCCTGGGCAAAGGGACCCCTGACTGCTGCAGCAGGCATGATGCCACCACGACACCATCGCACAGGAGCACTTTGGTGAACACAGGTAGGTGGTGTGGTTCACATGCATGGGCCACACAAAAACGGGTACAGCAAACATGCAGGGACGTGTGTGGCAATGGACATGCACACACAGAGGCAGGATGCAGGGGTAGGGGAGTCAGTGGCACACACCCAAACACAGCAACACACACACACACACACACACACACACACACACACACGCACACACCCACCCAGGCTTTGGTATGTGACGTGGATCAGATGCATTGCACTGGTGCACAGGTGCAACCGGTGCTAGACTGCCCTCATCATGCCCACATCACATGGTCCAGCAGCCGGGAAGCATACACACAGGCAGCGTGCGGCACAACACACAGGCGTGACACCAGTGGTAAGGCACACACACTGCCCATGTGTGCACAGGGCAGCAGCTGCAGACTGCGTTCAGGGTGGACCACAGAGCAGGGCTGCTGCATGGTACCATTGCCAACACAGCCACGGGGGCAGCCACGCTGGGCCAATGGGCAGCCAAAGGCTGTGCATCAGCTGAGGGGGAGTGTGCATCAGCCCTCCCAGAGGTGGAACCGTGGGACCGTGACTGTGTCCTCTCGGGGGTGTGCAGGCACCCAAACAGGCCAGCCTTGGGTGTGCCTCAGATGCCTACATCAAAGCCCGGCATCGACTGCATTGGGGTCGCCTGATGCCGGGTCTGTGGGGTGGGCAGCGCACTGCGGGGGGTCACCTGTGCACGGCCATGCCCTGTGGCAGCCAGCAAAGCAATGCATCCATGCTTGCACTGGCAATGTGATCCAAGGATGCAGTCATGGCCTTCTGCATGCATTGCATCTCCACCAGAATCTGCACAGTGCCCCTTTCCTGCTGCTCAGCTAACTGTTGCACTTTTGCACGCAGTGCAGCCACCCCAGAGGCAAGCAGCACTTGTTGTTGAACAGATGTTCAGTTAAGATATATAGTCTCGAGGAAGGGAGGGAGAGGAGGGACATGACAGAAACTTTCAAATACCTCAAGGTAATCAACAAAGTCCAAGAGGGTAGCATCTTTAAAAAAAAAAAAGAGTTGTGCAAGAACAAGGGGGCACAATTTGAAGATAGAGGGGGGACGGCTCAGAGGCAATGTGAGGAACCATTTCTTCACACAGAGGGTTGTAGATGCATGGAACAGCCTTCCTGAGGAGGTTATAGAGTCAAAAACAGTGTGGGAATTCAAGAATGCATGGGGGTTAGGAGGAAGTAGGTTGTTGGTTAACTAGGATCTGCAGCTTATCCGTTAGGTAGGGAAATGGGCAGACTAGGTAGGCCAAGCGGTCCTTATCTGCTGTTAAATTCTATGTTTCTATGTAGATGCCCACAGAAGCAGGGTGTGCTCAGCCAGATGGTGGTGTCCTGGGGCTCCCTGGTGAGATGCCATTCCTCCTGGGTGACCAGCCATGCTGCACAGCCCCCCTCTCCGGTGGACACTGCACAGTGGGGTTTGCAGGGGGAATGGGCACAGCAGGTGCAACGGGGGTGGATCCTCTGGCCGGCTGCTCGGTGGCACCTGCAGCCTGCTGCCATCACCTGTCCAGCCGCTGTACGCCACCCTGCACCTGCACAGCTGCACCACCTCCACCGCAGGGCGCAGCCATGGCAGTGCACACCACTGCACCTGCAGTGGTGGCAAGCAGCTGTTCCGCTGCTGGCAGAGCACTGGGCGCAGTACCTGTGTCTGATGCCAACAAGGGTGACACACCCACAGTGTCACCCATGCTGTCCAGGAACAGTGAGTAGTAGTCATTGGAGTCAGACCCAACCCCAATCTGTGTCTTCGCACACAGGACACCAAGGCTGGCATCCTGCAGGATCACATCCAGAGCCCCATCCAACCCAGGTCCAGGACATCCACATGCACCGTGGTGCTGATCTGCAGCCTGTCGGGCCCCCGGGTGCCAGTGGATGTGGAAAGATAGTCCTCCGGGGCCATACCAGCATCCATGGTTGCTACTGCTGGTGCCCCATCCTTTGCACGGAGGCGTGCTGGTGCTGCAAGAGAAAAATGGCATGTCAGCGATGCAGTGCCCACATGTGCCCCCCCGTACACTGCCTCTGCATATGTCCTGCAAAATGGCATGCATGTGGGTTCACACACATGCACATGACATGCATGAAGGCCGCATGCACACCAGCATGCCTGTGTATACACCCTCCGGGCCACCAGCTGTGCGTGTCTGACATACATACCATTTTTTATTTATTTATTTTTCATTGACTGGGTAAGTGCATTAGACAAATTCTGCCTATTTTCAGGCATGACCCGGGGGAGGGAGATACAGATGAATGCCAACTGACTTCGAACCAGATTAAGCTATGCATGCACCATGCAGTGATGGGCTGCCACCCATCTGGAAGCCTTCTCCAGTCACACCCTGCTCCGTGGTGCAGCACATGGTGGCTGCCACCAACTCCTCCTACGGCACCAGTGTATGTGCATCTGCTGGCCCTCCTCCAGTGGCAGTATGGGATGCCCTGATGGCTGCCACCTTCTCCTTAATCCACTGCCTGTCTGTACCAACCTTTTTTTGTGGCACTCCTGCGCCGACTGCTGGTAGCTGCTGTGCTGGTTCAAATAGGTCACCACCTCCTCCCATGCACCAGCCCTGGCCTGTGGTGTGTCCATGGCACCACTCAACAGGGCCTCCCTGTCCAGGTAGACCTCAAACAGAGCATCAGTCTCAGCCTTCGTGAAGTTGGGCCTGCACTTCCACGCAGGCCCCCGCTCCTCGCCCTCCTCATGTGCCTACATGTTGCTTCCTGTGGGCATGGAAAGCACAGTGTGTCAGTAGGAGCAACTCCCTGGTCCATCCCACCCTGCAGTGCTGTCTGCTCCCAGCGTGCTGCAGCGGCATCCACCACTTACCTATCAAGGTTGCAATACCGGTCCATGGCCTGTGCTGTTCCATGGTGCTTATAAGGCACAATGCATGCAAATGAAGTTGAGCACAACAGTAATGACATGCTAATGCACCCACTGCACCACACATTGGCTGATGAGCTCATTTGCATGTGGTGTCTTAATATCGTGATTCTGCGCCGTGTGCAATGGGATTGCACCAGAACAAACTGCAGTGCAATGCCCGTGCATGTGTGATTCATGGCCGGCAGTGCGCATGTGCGGTGCTCTATCATGGTGTCAATCATGCACCACATGTGGACAGCACAATGCAGTGGCATTGCACATGTTGTGCATGGCCAGCTAAGTGCATGGTCGTGCATGGGCTACCATGCCCTATCGTGCATGTGTGCACTGCACACTGGTGAGTGACCCCGACCCCTGGGTCAGACTTCTGTGACCCTGTGACCCCACTTAGCCATGCCCACTGTGCATTTCCAGCACTGCACAATGGGTGGACACTGTGCAGTCTCCAGCACATCATGCATCCGGCGTATGGAGCGACACATGCACCTCCTCTCGCCATTTTGCCTGCCGAACCTGCTACAGTAAAATGGCACGGGTAGAGGTAGACATGCCCCTAACTGGTCCCAGGTGGAACTGGCCAGCCTTTTGGCCTGCGTGGAGCCCCATGCCTCCCAGCTGTTTGGGCAGGTGCCCTTGCAGCAGGCCAGGGGCACTGTGTGGCAGGGGATTGCTGCCAGCCTGGATCACGGAACCGGGGTGCCAGGACAGGGGGAAAATGCAGGCACCAGTATGGTGACCTCATCAGTTGGGAGCCTGAAAGGCTGAGGAGGCTTCAGGCATGCACCAGGTGTGGGGCTGTGCCACAGCCAGGTAAGTCATCCCATGTTGCCTGTCTGTCCTGGTGCTGTACTGTGGTGTTGGCTTGGCTGCCTGGCATGCCCTGCAGAGGGGTACACTGTCATCATGCACATCACAGAGTGGCATTGTCAGCTTCCGCTTGCATTGCAATGCAGCCATGCAGGCATGTGGGACGTGCCGGGCAGGGGCATACCCTGTGCACAGGGGTCCGGGGGGCAGCTGCTGTGGTCAGTTACTGATGTACACTTGTCTTCTTTCCATTCCCAGGACCGGAGGACCACAGGCAGGCCAGGGATGTGGCAGCACAGATTGGAGCTGTGCACCATGACAGCAGTGGACCAGCACCAGCAGGGCCGCAGGGTGCAGGTAAGCACTGTCATGGTCCTTTGCACTGTACATGGGGGTGGCAGGAGGAAGTGGATGTGGGCATGGCCACCTGTGCCATGTTCCATGGCAGCTGTGCGTGTTGCACTGTGTGTGGTACATGCCACTGTGGTGTGTCCATTGCACATGTGTGCTGGCTGTTGGTGGGGTGGGCATGCCCCTGGCTGCCACTGTTGTTGCTGTGGTGCTGCTGGTGCACTGTGCCATGTGAATGCAATTGCACAGTCATGTGACCATTGTGCAGCAGGGACCACCTCTGTGCAATGTCGTGGTGCACTGAGTTGCTGGCTGGCATTGGCCCACCCCCCTGCGGGTGGCCATTATGGGCCTTCCAGGGGTGTGTGTTCCCACTGCCCATTGTGCACTGTGGGTGGGCATGGTTTCTTGGGCCATTGCACTGCACCTGTTCTGTCCCTTGCTATAGGTGTCTGGTGGCCAGTGCACACACCCCCGAGGAGGATTTTGAGCCGACTCATGCAGGAGACCCTACTAGTGATGTCATCAATACTAGAGGTGGTGGTCGCAATGAGGTGGATGATGGTGGCAGAGAGGTGGGAGAGATGTAATGCCAGGGTGGCCAGATGGGGCCAGTGCTGAGGCTTCCCCAGTTTTCCCCTGTCTCCCCTGTTTAACCTTCCCCTACAGTCCCCCCTCCCACTGTAGAGTCCCTGTTCTCTGTCCCCTTCCCTTGCTGTACATACCCTTTCCCAGACCCAGTTTTTCTGTATATGGTTTTCTGAAATATATATTTTTCCTGACATTTCTGCCTATGTCTGTGTCTGCTTTGCAGGTGGCATGAGGAGCCATGCTGCAGTGGCTGATTGTCCGTCTGTGTGGTGTGCATGGGAAGGGGCCTGTGTTGTGCTTCCATGGTTCACTGCAGAGCCGTGGGAAGCGTTTTTGGTGCCCTGGGCAAGAGACTAATTTTCCCCAGAAAAAGGCGGGGATCTGGGGCCTTGAGGCCTACAGCTCTGAGGGTTTACATGCTCTGAGGTGAGGTTTGGGGCTTTTCTTGAAGAAAACATACTTTTGTTACATGTTCCCTACTCCTGTTTTCAGGATATATTTTGCTCCTCTGAAATATGAGATGTGGAGACTCTGGCTGGAAAAGTAAAATAAAGCTCTCTTTTGCTAATCAAGTTCCAACAAATAACATTTACTAGTCTACACTTCCGTATCTTTCCTGATGCCACATTGCCAACTAAGATGGCAGAGGGCTTCTTTCATCTTAGCTGGCAATGTGGCAAGAGGGAAGTGTAGACAGAGGGAGGATAATTGAGCGGAGGGAAAAAAAATATCTTGATTAAAGAGCAGGTGTTCACTGTAAAGTTCCCAGCCCCTTACAAACATATACAGTAGCTGACCTGCTCCAGGGTTGAGGGATATTAAAAATACCATGAGCTTCAGTCGAGTAAAAAAATTACAGGACCCCTAATGTGTACCCAAGGAAAAACAGAGCTGCTTCCTGAACCTGCTAACATGCCCCAAGGCAGTCACTGGAACACACAAAGGGGGCTGTGGGTGCCTTAGCAGGTTCAGGAAGTGGCTCCGTTTTTCCTGGGGTACACATTAGGGGTCTTGTAACTGTTTTACTGATCTGAAGTGCGTTGTATTTTTAATACCCTTCAACACTGGAGCAGATCAGCTACCATGTCTGTTTGTGAGGGGCTGGAAACATTACAGTGCTCACCTGCTCTTTAAAAGCAGACTTACACCATTAGGACAACTTTAACAAAACATAATATTTAGACACAGCTCAGCTTGTATTTCACATGAGGTCTGTATTTCTCCTCTCCATTATTTATTACTGAGGTCATTTGCATAAAAATAGGATCTTTGCTTCTGACGAGTTCATCCATTCCTGTTGCTTTCTCCCTACCTGATGTCATAATGCACTGCTTGTGACATCCCAATTACTCCATGGCAACAGGCTGTGATGTCACAACAGAGGACTATGACATGAAGTAGGGAGTAAGTTGAAGAGGCAGATGAACTCTAGGGATATAGAGCATGTTTCCATGCAAATTTCACAGTAATAAGTAATGGAAAGAGAAGTCTATTAAATAGAATGCTAGCCGAACTGTACCTAAATATTGTTTTTTTCTAAGGTTTCTTTGAGGTGTCAGCAGCTCTTTAATTGTATTGTATCTGTGTATGTATTGGGTATTGTGATATATATATATATATATATATATATATATATATATATACACACACACACTATTGTAATACACACACACACATATATATATATATATACATATATATATATATATTTATCTTTATAGGCTTAAACACAACCAATTGACACTGCAGTGCCAGTGCTGCTGTTGCCCAGTGCTTGGCTGCCCTGAGTGCTGCAGCTGACTCTTTATTAAGTAGCAGTGAGTGGTCTGGTACCAAGTACTGGTAGTAGTAGAAGAAGTCCAGGCTTGCAACATCACCAAAGCAAGAAATCCCTGACCCTTAGAGACCACAACTGAACTGACTAGGTCCAGACTACCTCAGCTTCTTTTTATTACACTCAGGTAGCACATTCAGACAGGCACCATTTTTTTTAGGGTACTGGAGGGGGCATGGTATTGCAGCAGCAGCAGCTGTTTTTTTGAGGTCTGGGGTGTGGTCCCTGGAAGGCTCGAAATGTGTCAGTCAGCCCTCACTGAGTGGACTCCTTGATTGGCTGACTGTGACAGCACTCTTCCCATGCTCCTTAATTGCCTGCACACAGTGGCTGGCAATCTTCCCATGTCCACGGGGGGCCTTAATTGGCTGCCTGTGGTGGCACTCTTCCCCACGTGCAGTCAGATAAAAATCTCGAAGTCACTTCTGGCTAGAATGAGAAAGAGCAATTTCATCTCTCTCCTGCCCTTTGTCATCCTTGCAACTTTCTGTTTCTGCTTACTGTGAGGTCTGACCGCACCCCAGAAAATTAACAGGGCAGGTGGCCAGTCATAAATTAGCAGACTTCAGGTTGTTGTTTGAAGATAGATTACCTGTAGCCTTTTTGAATGTCCCACTTGGTAAACTCCTTGATGACCATTCCCTCAGAACCACAAACATCAGCTGTCAGGGTGGCCAACTGGAGAGGGAAGGTTTTAGAGTGAACAGTGCAATGAAAGGAAGCAACAATGGAAGCTGCCAGATATGCCTTTCTTTTCAGTAACAGCCCTGTTCTCACCTTCACTTTGGTCAGCAGCTTCATGTATAATGACATAAAACATAATGGGGAATTAAAATATTAAATAGAAACATATCAGTCATATTTGGAGCCAACACTAGGGGTATCAGCAGCAGAGGGAGTGGGTTATTCATTTGGGATAGAGTAGGGTAGGGTTATTCATTCAGTGACAGGGTGGGTAATGAGTATCAGCTGATGAGAGGAGGGATAGGGGTATTTGTAGTGGGACAAGGCAGGTATCAGCAGATGGAAAATGGGGTAGGAGTATCTGTATTGGGACAAGGTGGGTATCAGCAGATGGCGGGGTAGGGGCATTTGTATTAGGACAGGATGGGCATCAGTAGATGTGAGGAGGGTTAAGTTGTATTCATGTTGGGACAGGGTGGGCATCAGCAGCTGGTAGGATGGGTAGGGGTATTCATAGTAGCAGGGTGAAACACAGAAACATGTTACCTCCCTCTCGTTAATGCCCCTGCTCCCACTCCCCGTGCTCCTCCTTTGTAGAACTCCATTTCAACACCAACAATATGAACAGGTACTCCAGGCACACATAAAGAAAATAAATGATCTAAAGAGAGAATTTTATGCAGGTTTACAGGCTACAGCACGGCATGCTGTAGCCCTGTAAAACTGCATAAAGTCTCTCTTTAGATCATTCTTTCTTTCATTAAGTGCCTGAAGTACCTGTTCATCTGTTCACTGGTGGTGTGTGTGTTGAAACGGAGTTCTACAAAAGAGGCAGTGATGAAGAAGAACACTGATGCTCCCCCGGCCCCCCCAACGTTACACCCCACCTTCGACCCTGGAGAAAAGTACTAAAGGCCAAAGCACCAGGTCACCAGTTCCAGGAATTCGAGAATTGGAAAACTTCTACTTCTGCACCAGGCTGCCCCGCTTATTGGAAGGCCATTTTCTGGCTGAGTTCTTCCCCCTCAAGAATGAAATCTAAACAAAGGAACTTACGCAGGAATTTAAAGCACTTCAGTCTTCTCTGGGGGACCTCCAGGCAGCAAACAGCGAAGGACAAGAGTCTGCTTAATCTCCATGGAGCACTGGAAAGACAACGTTGATGCAGAGTTTGATCTCCGCCGGAAGAACACTGTGGGTCAGAGGTGGCACTGCCACTCTAAACTAATAATCCTTGCCTGGAATCCTTGGTCTCCCCAAGAAAGCAGAGGGCTCCGAGTGGTGCCTGCAATCCCTTTGAAAAGCACAAGCTAGGACCCTCACTTTTGAACGCCGCTGGTACATTGCTTATGTCTGGTGCCGCCACAGGGGTTCCGACTCCCCACAAGACCTTTTCTACTCCGATTGCTGAATTTCTTGGAATGTTAGCAGCAGCGCATCTCATGTGACCCCCCCCCCTTTGCTGGTCTTCAGTATGTGCGCCCCTGCTAACAGGTAGTTATAATCACACAGTCAAGTCAACTCAGAGCCTAAAGAAAAAAAAAAAAAAAAAAAAACATTTAAAGCGGCAGCGCTGCTGCAAAGTGAATTAAAAAAAAAAAGCTTCAGAGATGAAAATTGCACCCCTCAGAGACTTACGCCCAGTGCTAGGGCACCACCCGCCCCACCCTTCCTACGGTACTGGTTCACTGCTGTGTGCTGTGGTGTGTTCCACCATGGTGGTGTCCATCCCCTGGGTCAGTGGCTGTGCCTTGGGGTGTCCATGGGGCAGCTGTCAGGGGGTGTGTTGTGGGTGTGTGCATGGTGGTGGCACCTGGCCATGCTCTTTGGTTGGGTACTGTCAGCACACTGTGTTGGGGTCCTCTGCTTGGCATTGTGTGGCCTGTCCCATATGGTCTGCCATGCTGCCTGCAACCCAGCACATTTAGTGCCTACTGTATGGGCTTCCTGTGTGCCTGTGTGGTGTGTGTATGCTTGGCTGCTTGGTTCTTGGTGTGGCCTGCTATGGTCTGGGGGGCATTGTCAGCAGCCTGCCGGAGGGGCTCCCTTGGTGGCCCTCCACTGGCTGTTGGCACCTCCTGTCACCTGCTATCTGTGCTACTGTTGTGTTCTGGGGTCATGTGTCTGGGTGCTTGTGTGTGCCTTGCTGTGCCCTGCTGGTGGCAGCCTCCTGTGGTCTATCACTGTGCTTCCATGGCTGTGTCTCTGGGTCTGTTCTTTGTGCCCTGCCCCTCTCTGTTGCTTTGCTGTGCTGCTCTGCTTCAGGGTTGCGCTGGAGCATCTCTGTTTGTGCCATGGTGCAACTCTGCCATATTCAGCTGGGTTGCACTGGCACAGTTCTGCCTGCGCAACCTCTGAATATGACTCCAGCTGCGCCATGGTGCATCGGATTTGTGCTGCTCTAGACTTGCGCCGGCCTTTGGTGCATTTCTGAATACCCAGGCCCTAGAGTTAAACTGACTGTTCCTGTACAAAGCTATTCTTTTTCAGGGAGATAGTATTGACTCTATTGTATAGATTTTGCACTTTATTGTGCCTTCATTTATTGTTCTGGCATGGTGGTTAACTTATGTTACCAAGGGGAATGAAGTATAAAGGACTGGAATATTGACTTATATACCTTCATTAATACCATGCAACTCATGGGCTCATCCCACAGCTCTGCAGGATAGTTACATTGGATTCTATGTTGCCGTAAACCCCTATTATGTATCTTTCAATTTTGGATGGATAAATTGTAGGTATTAAGAAGAGTGGTACCCTCATGGTTGTAAAATCTCTGTATGTTAAATCTGAAATTAGTGATTCTGATTGTATGTCTATATCAATAAACATAAAGTTAAAAATAAAGCATCAATAGTAGCCAAGGTCCTTGTAGAAAAATTCTTTGTGCACTATGGAGCCCCCCAAAGAATACACTCAGATCAAGGGTAGGACTTTGTGAGCCATCTAATAAAAGCACTGTTGTCCTTATTGGGGATCAGCAAGTCTCATACAACCCCCTATCACTGGTAAGGTTATCCATGGCCTGAGAGATTTAACCAGACACTTCTTGATATGTTGGGTACTTTAGATCCAAAAAACAAAAGTGAATAGAGTCAGCAAGTAAGTGCTCTAGTTCATGCTTACAGCTGCACCAAAAATGATGCTACAGGATTCTCTTCTTGCAGCCTAATGTTCAGCCTGGAAGACAGACACTCTGTTGATCTGTGTTTTGGTGTCTGCCAATGGAGCTATGCCAGAGACCTACTTGCAGTACATTCAAAAATTAAAGGACCAGTAAAATTATGCATACAAGTTGGCTGCAGATGCCGCAGCCAAGCAGAACAAAGCAAACAAGGAAAGGTATGATAAGCAGGTAAAGGCACACAAATTACTGCCAGGAGACTGTGTGTTGTTACTGGAAATCACAAAATTGCTGACAGATGAGTCAGCACCACCTGTGTTGTGATTGAGAAAGTGCATCACATGCCTGTGTACAAAATTCATCCTGAAGAAGACAAGTGGACACTGGATCATACGCTGAAACCATTTGCTGCCCATTGGACAAATGATCATAAGTAATGGACAAGAAATGTCAGAACTTCCTAAACCTCCTGTAACTAGATTTGCTATTCACAAACGCCAAGTTAAACAAAGGCCAAAGCAATCTGAAATTGTCCTGCCAAACTTTGATGGGCCGGCAGTTCAAGAAAGTTCAGACTCTGAGACAGAGGGAGAAGTTATGTATCCCACAGCATACTATCCCACACCTGACCTTGCTCAATTGTTTCAAGGGGCACCTGAAATGACAAGTAATGTAATAGATATGCCCGCTGTAGAGCTTCCGACACCATCTCAAAACTTCAGTCAAAATGTACACAACTGAAAATGTACCATTTGATAACAGGCCTGAATCTGAGGTAGTGCTTGAAGAAGACATGGTAGAGCCTGAACCTGTAGAGACAGAGGAATCCAGTGAAGTACCAGAGGAAGTTGGGGTACCCACTTTGTCTGAGGATGTTTCATTGCTGGTCAATGAGTTGGGAAGCACACTCCCAAATGCTGAAGAAGAAGTGCCAGTGCCAGTGCCATTGTGTCACTCTGAAAGGACCATGAAACCTTTGCTAAGGTTCACATATGACTTTTCAGGAACTCCATCTGAATTGCCCATGCTTGGAATACACAAGAGCATTTATGTCACACCAAGATCTTTACCCAGAATGGCTGTGTGCCCACCCAAAAGCCAAATCACCCAGAGTGAGTAAATGCATAAGAAGTAAATGGGAAGGCTGAAAATAATGTCAGTGATATATTGTGTAACTGCAGTTTTCTAGAGTTCTAAATGACTGCTGTCGATAAACCTGAAAGGCTTTTAGTATCTGTTCTTGCTATTATCTAGATAGTGGCATTTGTCTAGACTAGGATGTGTTGATTGCCTTTGCTACCTATGAATCAATTGTCTAGTTAGACTGTGCACACTAAATGTTGCTAATGGTATTGGTACCAGGTCCCTGGTATGGACTTGGTGCAGTTGCCAAGCATTTAGGCAGCGGAGAGTATAACCCTCCACCACAGGTGCATCTTACCTGGTCTGCCTCATAGCCATCTGGTCCCACCAGTCCTGGTCCTTGGTGCTTCCCTTTATTGCTCCTGGCTGCCCCTGTGTGCCTGATTTGCTGGGGGACTGGAGGAGTGTGGTGTTAATGATTAAAACTGTCAGTCCAGCAGTACAGTGCAGTCAGCACTGGGCAATCCATGGGAGCACCATGTAGCTCTGTGTGCACATGTTCGAGCTGACTCCTGCTTGAATATAAGCTGACAGTCTGTTCGCCAATCCCGTTAGCCCTATGGTGCTTAACTTTAAAACTTCCCTAGCAGCTCAAGACCAGTGCCCTCTTTGTGTGCGCTGACCCCTGTGACCTCCAAAAGACAGAGTGTAGGTCCAGAGACACACTTGGAGGGAGAAAGTAAAATAACCTTCTCAAAAGCATTTTTAAGCACTAAATCTTAACAGGGAGTGCTATTACTTTAAGAGCAACCAAGGCTGCACTGTAAATTGAATCCTTTGCTTGTCACCTGGGGACCCAGCGCTATGGCACTAGCAACTGGATGGGAGAGTCTCTGTCAGTGCCGATTCCACAACCAAATAATAGAGAAGAAGGGCACCTATAGGGCATTTACTTTTAAAATAATACACAAGCCCCATAAAAAGTCTTTAAAGTTGGGACTCTATATAGACTGTTCTGATGGAAGCCATCTTGGTTACCCTGACCCTTACCTCATCCAATTAACATTTGAGGAGCATGAAGGACTGCTGCTATGGCTCCTGGGTAGGGGGACAGGACAATGCTTTTCTTGCCTTTAGCAGCATCCAATCAGGCATCAAGTGGACGTAATACATATTAAAGAGGGACTCCTGTCAAAAGTGCTACATTGCTGAATTAGAATAAGCATACCCTCAGTAAATCGCATACCAAAAAAATTAGATTTCTGCATTGCTTCATTTTAAAGTTATGAGCTATTTTGTAACCCTGATTTCACTACCTGTTCAAAAAAAAACAGTTTCAGTGAAGAGCTGATGATGATGTCATCTCCTGAACTCACTGTCTAGTGTTCCCTGTCAGCAAGCTAATAGGACCTGTTTCTTCAAAGTCTAAAAGATCACATGCAATGGTTTTCACAGATAAAACAGGCAGCACCATTAAAAAAAACACTTTGCTATAAAAACTATGTGTGTTTCAGGTTTTGTAACACAATTGACAAATTTGTATTTTTAATGCCTTTTTGGTGTGGTCCATTCCTCCAGGGTTGCTGGATGCTGAGTCAGCATGCTTCCAGGCTGCTGATACCATCTGGAGTGCTACTCTACTGTGCCTGTTTGGAAGTTGCATTGCTATTAGTATTATAGTGTATAGTGGAATGCTGTTATGCATGGAATTCCATGCCTGGAATATGCTTATAATGTATGGCAGAACGTTGTTATGGATGGAAATCCAACCATTTCAAAACATTGTTATGCTGCACTAGCTACGTCAGCTAGTTTGTTATGCTGCACTAGCTACGTAGCTAGTGCAGCATAACAACTTAGAAGGTAGGCACGCATGTGCAGTCCAGTGACCTGAAATCCTTGGAGAATGGCCACAGTGGTGAAACAGTCCCAGGAGGTGAAAAGGAGCAAATAAAATATCAAGAAAGTAAGGACACCCTATTGTATGAGCGACCATACACTATAAAAGATTGTGTATGATTGCTCATACACTCCAGGATATTTTTCAACTCTTGAGGTTTCCATGGTAATGAGACCTCTCGAGCTATGCTCTCAAGGTCTTCAATTACCATGGAAACATCTCGAGTGAAAAATATCCTTGTTGTGTATGAACAATCATACACAATCCTCTATGTTATGCTGCAGTAGTGACATCATTCTGTTGTTCTGCTGCAGTAGTGATGTCACTACTGCAGCAGAACAACTTGAACTGCTGCCACATAGTTGCTTTTCTCTATCCAAATCTGTGGTAGAACAGCATTCTAGAACATCTAGAGACTTCACAAATTAGTTTCATTGTGAAAGAGAAAAAAAATACAATACACACATTTTACATAATACTATACACTATAAAAAATACAGGATGAGCAACTTTATGCATAACCAGCGTGTTCTGTCACCTCAGGGTTCTGATTCTTCCTATGAATCTCTTGAGCTTCACTCTTGAGGTCAGAAGGAATCAGAATCCCTCTGTAGCAGAACACACTGGTGGTGCATAGTTGCCCATCCAGTATTCTCTATGTAATGTTGGTAACTTCATGGTTGTTTGTCAGTGTCTGCTTCACAATAAGTTTTAATAGGGGCCTTATATATGTTAATCCCTACTAGGGGTGAAGTGTTAGCTCTGGTAAAATCATCATTTTAGTGTAGAGTACAACACAGATGAGCCTGAAGGTAGGTTAAGTCATAGCTTGACAGGGAGAAAACATTGGGCTGGCTAATGCGTAGAAATTCATAGTAAGGTTTCAAAACATCATTACCTCCCCCACCCCCATTGCCAGGGAGATGGAATAATTGTTTTAAAGTGCCATCCTGAGAAATCACCTTAATTGAATGATAGGTGTGAATGATCTCAGCCTTTCACCACATCAGACAGAGTGATTCAGTCTGCAACTTCACAGCGGCATGCTATGACCAGAATCCAGCAACCCTGGTGAAAAGGATCACAACAAAAAAGCACAAAAAAAAATTGTCAGCTTTGTTACAAAACCTGAAACATACATCATTTTTAAAGCAATGTTTATTGAACTGTGCTGCCTGTTTTACTTGTGAAAACCAGTGTACATGATCTTTAAAAAATTGGAGAAACAGGTCCTATAAGCTTGCTGACAGGGAGAACTAGACTGCGAGTTCTGGAGATGACATCATCAACAGCTCTTCACTGAAACTGGCTTTTTTGAACAGGCAGTGAGTTTAGGGTTGTAAAATGACTTGTAACTTTTGAACAAAGTAACACAGAGATCTCATTTTTGGCATGAGGCTGATTGGGGCTATGATGATGATGCATATTCTGAATTTATTGATGCCAAACATTTGACTGTAGCCCCTCTTTAATTCTGAAGATGGACAGCTATGTCAACCAGTCAGATGCTGCCATGTGTTCCTCAGTACTTGGGGGAGTATTCAACAAGAGGCAGTCTGAGAGAAGCCCTCTGCCTGTGAGGAGGGCTGAACTGTGTCCTTGCTAAGAACTTGGAATTTGGCTATGGTTTAAGCAACCAGAATCAGGATGCATGTACAGAAAATCTCCATTGTCTGGGAATCTAGTCTATAAATAAGAAAAGCTACTTTGTGGTTTGAACCTGAAGTTTGAAAATACTTGAGAGACTGATTGCCACCCCCACCCTGGGAGGAACTCCAGACTTACTACAGGAGGTATCCATGTCTGTGAGTCAGCAGAGAAAAAAAGGACTGCCTATTTCTAGAGCTCCAGGAGAAGAGTCCCTGCCAGCATAGGATGGTCTGGGGAATTGACCTGGTAGTGTCACTGCCAGACACTACTCACCATCTCCCCCGAGGGCCAGATGCCTCGACTGGTGGGTTGAAGAGCATGGTCCTGGTCCCCAGCACTGGTCTGTTCAGCACTTGCGATGACACAGAAGAGAAAGCAAAAGCTGCAAGAGTCTGCCACCCTGCAGAGGTGACTAGCTGTAAAGTGATTGCTACAGTCAAGTAAGCTGCAAACCCACGTACATGGTTCGAGGCCCCCAGCAGAGCAGACCATACAGTTTGCTGTTGCCCAGACCCTTTTGAATCTGCAAAACCATGAGTAAACACCGGGCCTGCCCTGCACTGGGGGGAAGTTGTATGAAAATTCTGCCAGTTACTGAGTTTGGCCACTGGGCCAGGAGTTGTAAAGTTCCAATGAATAGTTACTTGCTGCCACTGAAAAGGGGTTTGAATTCAAATTGTATGATCCCAAAGTGTACCCATGATGGCCAACCAACTGCACCAATATCAGGCCTGCACCTGCTCCATCTGGATATCCAGACAGACTGTGGGAGCTTCCAACCTAACTGGGAGAAAATCTGGTACCAGATGGGAGTGGGAAAATTGAGGGTGTACAGTCGTGCATGCTGTTGGGGGGTGTGCACCAGTGTTACTGTTGTAGCTGGGATTACTGTTAATATTTGCTTATCAAATTGCTTGCACCATTGTTCTTCCTATATCCAATGTTCCCCTTTTTGTAAATAAATTAGTGGTTAACCTTTTTAACACTGCCTGTGAGCATATTATTTCAGATTGCTAATAATTATATGTGTTTTGAAATACTGCACCAAAGGTTGGTATTCTGTATGTGGGGTGACTTTGAAGGGAGTTGGGTAGGTACAGCATCCCAGGGGTTGTACCCAATTGTCACCAGGCCCACGTTTTTTTTTCTTTGGTACTTTTTTCCCTGGCATCCAGTCTGCCTTACCTGTTCCATGTCCAGGCATCCTCTCTCAGGCTCCGGCCACCATCCCAAGGACTTCCGCTCCACATTCTGGCTCCGCAGCATTTACCCCCGTGGCTTATCCCCCGTGGCGGGGTTATGGAGACCCCTCCGATATTCAGCCACCAGACCAGGATCCAGTATTGCTGCAGGCCCTTGTAACCGGTGAGTCTTCCATGGAGATGGCCATCATGCTGCCACGACTGGTGCCCCTGTTTTCCCTGTTTCTTCCCCCTTGGCGTGTGAGGTGTGCAATGCACCAATGGACGAGGCGCGCACACTACCACACGCACCCTTCCGCGTCAGCCCCAACCCCGTAGACTACCTGTGCACTGTGATGCCTCCAGACACCACCAGGAGGCCACCAGCACACTGATGGTAGCACAACCCCCACCCTGGAGAAGGAGAGCAGTCCTCCGGAAGCTCAATCCTTCTCCTCCCCTGCCAACCCCCGACGACCCAGCCTTATTCCTGAACCCGGGTCACCAGTGTGGAGCGAGGTGTGGCATCCAGCGCCTCAACCCTTAGCACCACCGGGCTGGCTGCCAGGCCCATGTTAAGTATTCTCTAGGTGGAGGCACCACACTACTTGTTTTATCTTTGGAAATGAACCCCCTATACAGAACAACAGAGCCCAGGCTCCTCAACCTTGCTTGAGCCCACAAGGCAGGGTTTGTAAACAAAAGTATACACGGCAACCCAGTTACATTTTATATACTTATAGTACTGTGCATTGACAGCAATCATTTCTTGGAACTACTGTAGGAAGCAGGTATCATGTGCTGTATGTCAGGTGCACACAGCATGCTGCTTATTTTATTATTGACTGCACTTGATTAATGTGGCTGCCTTGGTGGTGGTCAGTAAGATATCTTTCATTTCTTGTTTAAAAGATGTTGCTTAGTAGAAATAGAAAACATCATCACCTGTTGGACCAGGTAGTATCATAGGTATTATAGGTATCATAGGAGGGTTATGAGTCAAGAGCAGTTAGCCATATTAGACTTGATAGTTTTACTAATTAAACATTTTCCCTATACGTTCATCTATAGCTGGGTTTTTTTATACTCTGTTTCTCCCCTGGGTCCCAGGTCGGCAACCATCCTAGTCACCCGTCCAGCCCCATACCCGGACATTAGGCTTCTACCCCTTCCCCCACAGCTTACCCCCCTGGGGCGGTGAGGAGTCTCCCAAGCTACTACTCACCTCAAACAGGATGCAGTTCAGAGAGTGCCATTCGGGGTAGGGGCCTGCAGCAGGTGGCTTCCTCATCTAGCCGATCTAGGACCATTATCTCATGTTTCCTCCCTCGAGAGTACGGCATGCAATGATGTCAGGGAGGGAGAGCACACGCGTCCACATGCATTCCTCCCAGCACCTGCCCCACTCAGAGCCTGTCTTGCAGCATCAGTGCTCTGTCCCCCAGCCGCCACCAGGGGTCAGAAGCACACTGACTACTGAAATACCCCCTCTCCAGAGAAGGAGAGCAGTCCCTCAGACACTCGATCCCTCTCCACCCCTGCCGACCCCCGGCAGTCCATGCTCGTTCCAAAACACGGGTCGCCGGCATAGCACAAGGTAAGGTGACCATTGCCTCAGCCCTCAGCACCACGAGGCTGGATAGTCTATAGCTGTTTTAAATGATTCCATGTTTGGACTATTAACTATGTACTTTGGTAATGAGTTTCATATAGCTACTATTCTTTGGTTGAACCAATTGCCTCTCTTGGTAGACTTATACAGTTCTCCTTTGAGTTGCTTATTATGACCTCTTAAATTTCTAACCATATCTTTAGCCTGCAAACCCGAGCACTCCCACAAATCATGATTTTTGAATGCTCGAAAAACAAGACAGAGGTCACCTCGTAAGCATCTATACTTAAGCGGGAACAAATCCAGCTCAGTTAGTCTTTGCTTATAATTCAAAAGGGAAGTATTATTAATTTTTTTTGTTACTTTTCTTTGAACTTTCTCCAATTGTATGACATCTTGTACTTTATAAGGAGCCCAAAACTGCGCACAGTACTCCAGGTAGGGTCAAACCAAGGCTTCATACAGTGGCATAACCACCTGTCTATCTCTACTTCTAATATGTTTGAATATACACCCCAAGATTTTATTCCCTCTAGTAGCCACCTCCTTAGTGTGTGTTCTGAGAAGGATAGTTAGTTGGTAATGACTATACCTAGGTCTGTTTCTCTTTCAGTTGCTTCTAGCTATATGCTATTTAAGAAATATGTTGCCATTTGATTATGTTTACCAAGATGCATAATCTTGCACTTGTACTCATTAAAGAATAACTTGTGCTCACTGGCCCATATTGCTATATTGTCTTGGTGTTGGAGTTTCTGACTGGCTTCAATGTTAACAACTACTGCACCCAGTTTCATGTCATCTACGAATTTATATATCCAGGAGGCTATAGATGTTTTCATTGTTGACATGTATATGTTAAAAAGTTTTGGGCCCAGTACTGAGCCCAGTGGCATCCCACTGGTAATAGTTGCCCAGTCAGAAAAGTAACCTCTAATTGTATACCGTACTATAGCATACTGGGACATGCAATGCAGCTACATCACATGGGAAGGGTATGTGGGCTCTTAATGCTGCTCATTTGGTCATTAGCCATTTTTTTCTTGCCTGGTCTCCTCTGGAACAGACAGCAAAAGTATATACCCAGCATTAATACAAAATATATTAGCTGATTGGTATTGGTAGGTAGTACATACTTGCATCTTTCACTCTCTCTCACTCTTTCTCTCTCCCAGTGTCTCTCTCTCTCTCATTCCATCTCTGCCTCCCAGCACTCACAAGGGCTCAAGCAGTTATGCCACCCAGGAATGAAATTAAGGAGCTACCGATTACTTTGCTTCAGCAGTTTACTTTATTTGTCATACAAATAATGAGCTGGTCCAAGGCTTGGCAGTTGAAATTCAATGCCAAAAAGTGCAAGGCAATGAACATAAGGAATAATAAACCCAGGGCAGAATACGGGATGGGAGGGGTTAAGCTGGACACTACTACAGAGGAAAGGGACCTGGAGTCCTCATAAGCAACTCCCTAAAACAAACTAGCAAATGCAACAAGGTCTACAGTAGGGCTGGCAGAACTTGGTGAGTTTCTAACCCTTATTAAATAAGAACCAGAATACACTGGGGTTCTGATTAGTCCTTATTAGTTCTATTTACTTCTGATTATTTATACATATTTGAATGAATATGATAAAATGCATGAAAAGGGGAAAAACAGTGTACTATTTAACACAGAGGGCCTTGTTACCCAGTCAAAGAATACCGCCAGGATTGTCTGACAAGACCTTCCTGCCAGGAACCTGTGCTGCATACTATCCTGGAGACCATTTCTCCCCAGGTGGTCATTTAGGTCCTCTGTGGCCAGTATGCCCATAAATTTACCTGCAATGGAGGTAAGACTGATGGGCCTACAATTTCCCATTTCCTCCCTGTCCCTTCCCTTGTAAAGCAGCACCATGTCTGCTATCCTACAATCTCTCAGAACTGCCCCTGACTGTAGTGAGCTACAGTCAGGGATTCAGACAGTTCTGATGCTATATGTGCTAAATATGTTGGGAGGAGATCGTTAGATGCTATGATCTGGGCTTTCATTGTTATGCCGATGATACCCAGCCGTATGTGTCTTCTGCCCCTGCTGATGATGCAGTAGTATCAGAACTGAAAGAGTGTCTTAAGGAAATCCAGGACTGGATGTCAGTCAATTGTCTTTGATTAAATCCCTTAAAGGTGGAGGTGATACTGGTGGAGCCGGGTCGATTGAGTTTTGTTCCGGTGAGTGGTAGCACCTTCTGATCCACATTGGATGGAGTGAGACAGCAAGCCACCAATAGGTGAGGAATCTGGAGGTCAATATGGACTCCAAGCTAACCCTGGAACATGTTGTGTCTGCTGTTGTCTGCAGTGACTTTTATCATATCTGAGAAAATATAATTCAGATCAAGCCCTATCTTGATCTGCTTGACCTGGCAACACTGGTACATGACATAGTCATAATATGTCAAGGTTGGACCACTGTAATGTACTCTACCTTGGGTTATACATGATGCTGCTGCACCATTTGTAGCTGTTCCAGAATGCAGCAGCCCAGCTGGTTGCAGGGACCTCTCATTCCAAGCATCTCACACTGGTTCTTCGCGTTCTTCACTGGCTGCCAGTATGGTGGTGCATCAGCTTCAAAGTCTGCTTGCTAACTTACAAGGGCCTGCATGGCCTGGGTCCAAGCTACCTAACAGACCTCCTGATACCTTATGGTCCTGTTCGTCCCCTATGGTCAGCACAGACAGACCTCTTGTCAGTACTGAGGTCCTGCATGAAGTCTTTGGGTGATAGGATATTTGAGGTTGCAGCCCTGGTACTATGGAATGCCCTTCCTTGGGACATAAGAGGTGCTTCTTCACTGGCAATTTTTAAAACATTTTTAAAAATGTATTTTTTTGCCTGGAGTTCAGGGTCTTGCTCCATGAATTAATGCTTTAATTTATTATGTTATTGTTTTATCATGTTTTATTTTGTGCTTATTGTGAGGCACGCAACTGGATTGGGTGCCATATAAATAAAATTGCCTCACCTTTTTCTTGTTTACTCCCCTGAGCAACCTCAGGTGCATCCCATCCAGCACTCGGAGCTTTTATCTATTTTCAGAGCTGTTAGCCTTTTTCTAACCCTTTTCCTATAATTACCACCTGCCCTAATTCTGGGATACCTATTGCAGCAGCTTTTATGCTGCTTTCTGTCAGAGGCCCCAAATCCTCCACTAATAATGGCTGCCTTTAGTTATAGATAATTCACTGCTGTTAATTTATGAGATTTTTTTGACAATAGTAGAACTATGCTTCCTGTAAATGGAGTTGTATTTAATTCTTCTAATTTATATCTATTATAACAATGAGAGGTCTGTCATGTCAAATATTATGTTTAATATGTGTCGTTTTCTATGTACTTCAATAAAAATATATTCACAAAAAAAAAATAATGGCTGCCTTCTGCTCATCCTCCTTTGGTATCCTGCCCCTCTGGCAGCCTAACAATTTGGCCCCTCTTATCTTCCTTTTTTCCCCCTGATGTATTTGACCACATCCGCTGTACACAGCACTGTATCTGCTTTTGCAACCCTTACTTTATTCTTGACCTCTTTTATCTTTACCTGGTGTTCATTCTATTCCTCATCCTCCTTTTCTCATTGTAGCTGATGAAAGCCCTCTTTTTAGCACTCACTGCCTCCCTGACCTTCTAAGAGACTCAGATTGGTCTCTTGTGCCTGGTACCCTTGGTGACCATACTAGTTGCTTCAAGAATGGAGACCTCAGTTTCTCTCCACCTCTCTTCCACATCCCTGATTTTTGCCACCCTGACCAACTTACCCTTGAATAATCCCCTCATCTGGTCAAAGTCGGCTCCTTTGAAATCCAGAGCCTCAGCCATTGACAAGAGTATAATGGTACACAGGGTCAGCTCAAACCATATGGTATTATGGTAACTGGACACAGTGGTTCCCCAACCTGTGATCTTCCAAGTTGGTGAAAACCACATAGAGACTGGCAGCCTGTCTTGTTGGTTCTCTGACCAGCTGCACCAGCAGGCGGCCCTGCATCCTACCTAGAAGGGCCTGACTTCTGGTGTTCTCAACTGCTGGAATAATTGAGATCTCCCCAACAACTACCTCACTCTTTTAAACCCCATTCTTAATTTCTGCCCCAGTTCCCTATTCTCCTCATCTCACTGTCCTGGTAGTCTATAGATAACCCCCATGTGCAACTTCTTTCCAAATGCAGTTGTGAGCTGTACTTACAGTGATTCTTTTTTTCCCCCTGTCTCTCCATTTCCTCCCCTGATGGACACATCTTCTATCGTCTCTGTGCCTACCATGACATAGAGGAGTACCATACCTCCTTTTTCCTTACCCCTTTCTCACCAGTACACAGTACTAACAGGTCCCAGTTGTTATTCCTGGAGGCCCATATTTCTGTAATGGCTACAAGGTCTAATACTGCATCCACCATCATTGCCTGGAGCGCTCTAATTTTGTTTCTGTAGACTCCTGGCATTTAGGCAGACTACCTTGCGGCTTGTGCCTGTACCCTTCCCCTCTTATCAGCTTATCTTCTTTTATCCTCTCCCTCCTTCCTTAACATCTTGGTTTTCCTGGACTCTGCTGGCTTTGTGAGTCCCCCAGCACCTTTACTTACTTTATAATAGACCCATACTTCGCTGCTTTCATCCCCGGTGCTCTTAGCCCCTATTTCTGTGGGAGTCCTAGCTAGAATCCCCTTTTTCTCTCCATCCTCTGTGATTCCCCCAGCCTTAGTCTCCCCCTCTCAGTTTAAATGTCCACATATGCAGACTTTAAACTTCTCACCAAGTGCACTGGCCTCCTCTTTTGTTAGATGATGGCCATCACCCTTAAAGAGCCTCCAGTCCCAGAGGTCCCCCATTCTCCCACAAAATGGTACCCATCCTCATGAAAACATCCCTTCAGCCACCCATTTAGTTCCTCAGCCTCCTCTTTCCTCTCCTCTCCTTATCCTTCACATTCCCCATGCCCCACACCGGGAAGATGTTGGAAAAGGCCAGGGAAGGAGAGTGTGCCTTAAAACATTCCCCCAGCCTTTGAAAGTTATGCATTGTGTCTCATTAGGATTGCTTGCCAGATCATTGGTATCTAGGTGTACCAGCACCCCAAGCTCCCCCTACCTCCTCCTCTACCAGTCTGCCTATCCTATCCATATCCTGAATTGCTGAAACACCAGGAATGCATCTATTCATCCCCCTCCTGTTCCCTCTCCCCCACCTCCTTCTCTACATCTCTAATTATATAGTCCCCTACTACTAGGATACTCCTTGCTGCCTTCTTTCTGCTCTTTCCTGGGTGCCACCAGGTCGTCCTGTTCATCTGTCTGACTGGCTTGGAGCCCCCCCCAAAGGATCCAGGTACCTGCACCTCCTCCAGTGGTGCAAAATGATATGTAGTCAGGATTTGGTGAGTTTGGATAACTTTCTTGTGAATGCCCCACCACACTTCCCCATCTGCACAACCCTCCAGCCCCCTTGGCTAGTGGGCTTCTGGGAGAGTGGGGCCCAGAGTATGTGGGATGTGGCTGTGGGTACCAGCTCAGCTGGTGATGCAAGATGGATATCTCTTCCCATGCTGCTGCTAGATGTACCTGGAGATCCATCACGTTCCATAATACAGGGCAATGTCCCATCCCCCAGGGCATATCATGGGAGACATGCACCTCATATTCCCTGAGCTGAACTATATCAATAACAGTCCAAAGTCCCAGGGATCAAATGAAGGTTTATCATTCAAAGTTAGACACATTTGAGTTTCCTCAAAAATATGAGTTAGCTGACACATGGGGTTTATTCTAATTACAATCTGTGCTGCTGCTAATAGAACATTGACACCAAATAGCAATATTGTAACAAAATACTAGTGCTAGCAACAAACTATTCTATTTGGATAAATTATTGTAATGTCCACTGAGGGGAGCTAAACCATCCAGTCCTTCAGGGGCTGAACAATTAATAGGTATGCCACATTTATTAAATCAGACTCCCCTTTGCTATTTGGAATTGCGCTAGAAAATGCAGGATACAAAACATTTTCATCCAATAAAGGTGTATGCCTTGGTTCCTTTTGTTTTCATTCTGGTTATCCTTTCACCTGTACTGGCCAACTCTGCTCAGACATCTTCCAGTCCTGTCCAACTCCCTCTCTGGCTCTTATCCTGAATTCCTGGGTATCATGGAGCTGCTTTTGCTCTGTGGCGGATTCTGTTGGTAGGTGGAGGCTATTCCTCCCACAAGTCCATCAGGTGTGAGAAAGGGTGTGCCAGTTGGGGCAGCAGGACCTGGGAGTGCAGGTCACATACTGCATCACTCCAGGTTTTTCACCTTGACCCTTCCCCCCTTGCCTGCTTGTGGTGATGATAGCATCAAATGTGCATACACTTGAAGTGTGTTTACATCCTAATGTCAACCAGCATTCACCCACCCACAAGCAGTGCTGACTGCACCACCACCACCTGTGTGGGTCACCTTGCTGTTGGTGGTCAGGCTACTCATGATTTTGTCAAATGATGAGACCAAGAACCACCTTTTAAAATTACAAAGTGAAGACAGAAAGTGAGTGAAAAAAAGGAATAACTTTAAATGATTCCCAGCCTCCAGCATTTGTGGGTGGGGTGGGGATTGCACTGCATACTGTTTAATTCTGATGGTGTCCACAGTACAGCAGAATTCCTATAAGATTTAAAAAAAATGTATCAGAAACATAATTAAATCTTAGTAAATAAACACAGGTTGAGTTTGCTATTTCTCTAAGGGTTAAATAATCAGGAGATGTGTGGCCTTCTCCTATTTAGCATGCACCCCATTAGCCACCTGTGAGCATTTTATGGGCCAGCCCGTTGTCTAAAAAAATTAAGCCTGATAGTGGAAACATGATTAAATCTTAGTAAATAAATATGGGTTGAGTTTGCTATTTCTCTAATGGAAAAATGATCAGAAGATGCGTGGTGTTCTCCTATTTCGCAAGCACCCCACTGGCCAGCTGTGAGCCTTTTATGGGCCAACCCACTGTCTAAAAAAAAATTAAGCCTGATAGTGGAAACATGATTAAATCTTAGTAAATAAGCAACAGTTGAGTTTGCTATTCCCCCAAGGGTAAAATGATCAGGAGACATGTGGCCTTCTCCTATTTAGCCAGCAGCCCACTGGCCACCAGTGAGCTCCTTATGTGCCAGCCTGCTGTCTAAAAAAATGAAGCCTGAGAGTGGTTTACACATAAGACAAATACAGAAAGCAGTGGTATCACATCTTATATGGTCATTATGGATCTGAACTATGAGATGTGTGTCTTGCCATCAATGGTCAGGCTAATCATGGTTTTGCTAAATGATAACACCAAGAATCCCCTATTAAAATGATGGAATGAAGACAGAAAGGGCCCTATTCACAAAGGTTTGGATTGCTTATGCACTGTATATCTGTGACATGTAGGTAACCCTAAGCTGGAATGCCGCACATCAGGGGTCCAGCAGACTACCAGGCAGCATTCACAGCCTGTGAATGAGCCCAGTGCACTCTCAATCTCCAAACTGTCCACACAGCTATGCACAGGAGTGGTCAAGGGGAGTGTCAGGGGGTGTGCCCACACACCACGCCATGCACTAAGGCAAGAAATTGACACAGAGTGCCAGGTGAGGGGGGGCACAAGTTACATGAGACTGGACCCTGCCATAACTGCTATGCACCCTCCCCAACACAAACCTTCTGGCAGCAGTGGACCTGGAACCCCATCCACATTGCTGCCCCAGCCCGCTGGACTGATGGGGAGGGCTGGGGACAACTAGTCAGGCACATGCCAGTGATCTCAGTAAAGCTGGGTGCTACACCTTCCGAGGATCCCCTGCAAGCATGCAGCAGGGGATCCATGGTAGGACCCAGGACAGGCATCCCATTGGATGCCCACCTGTGCCCCACAATTCACCCCCACACAGCTGCCATCCCCCCACGCAGCTGCACACAGTGGGGTGGGGCTGCACAGTAGTGAATACTGAGTACCCTGCACCTGTCCAGGGGCGTGGAGCTATGTAGGCTGGGTACGCATGTATTGAGTGTGTCCTACACCCCTTAGTGAATAGGCCCCAAAGTGAGTAAGAAAATGTAATAACATTAAAGGATTTGCATGCTCCTTTGAGCAGCATTTGGGGGTACTGGATTCTGTTTAATTTACATGTTGGCCACAGTACAGCAGTACTCCTACTGTATAAAGTGCAACACAAACATGCAAGAAATGTGGTTAAATCTTAGTGAATCTGTCAGGTTTGATCTTGCTAGTTCCTTTATGATTAAATAACCCGAATGTCATGAACGGTGTACATTGCATTATGACGTTATGTGTGAAATAAGAATTTGAGCTGACAAACTCTTAAGGAAAAAATGTCCTATTTTCATTCATATGGCCTCAGTAATAAATAATGGGAAGAAAAAATGCAGTGATCATGTGAAACTTAATCCTTACCAGGCCGTGGACTGATATATCAGTCCAAAATTCCTATGTGTTCTAATTCTGTCAGCAGCCTAAGAGTTAAGCTGAATTGTGTCCAAATATGATGTTTTCTACAATTCTCCTGGAGATGTCAGCAGCTCTTTAAATGTTTGCTGGAAACAGAAGATAATGGTGGAACTGCATTTGAAAGCTGGCCTGTTGGTGCAGTGGGGGGTGCTGCCAGTTGCCATGTTGGTGACCTTGGGGCTTGGGAAAATACTTGAGGCACCAAAGGGCTGGTGCAAAGGGAAGGCAGAATCCCAAAGGATGCTCACCTTTCCTGGGGTAGAAGACTTACTTGGTCCGCTGCCCCACTACCACGTGGGTGCCCACAGGTGGCAATGCAGCTAAAGCAACAAGTGAGAGGTGGTTGCATGCTGGCTTTGAGATCAGGCACACACTTGTGTGAGCATGCAATTTGTGCCTGTTCATACCAGGGTCCAGTAGGAGTGGATGAAAAACAGTAAGGAAAAGGAAAGGTAAATAGAGTAGAATGATGCACTAGCACTCTCAGGCCCTATGCCTCTTAATGGGCTCTCCCACATCTGGATTTGGTCTTTGGAAGGTAGTGGCTCACCTGTAAAGACCACACCATGGGGAAAAGCCATTTCAGTCCCCTGGGAGGTACTTTCATTCCCAGAGCTGGCAAGGTAATGGGTCAGGAGGTGACTGGAGGCTGAAAGCAGCCTATCTTATCGGAGAAATCATAGTCAATAAAACCACAAATTCATCTTCTGAAATGATCTATAACAAAAAAAGTAACATGAAGAAAGAGATTATGGTCAGTCAAATGATGCCTTCTATTTTCCATATGGATAATTATGAGACATGGCCTCTATTTTCAGCATGCATCTCAGATAACCCTTTTGCTTTTTTTAATTTTTTTTATTTTTAATCTTTTCACGGTGCTCCTTAGAAGTACCCATACAGTGTTACTATTCTAACAAAGGACCCACAAAGCAACACAACCAGCACTGTTTGGCAACTTCTGCCCTCCTGCTTCACTTCAGATAAAAGGGTTCATACAGCACAAACGGACTTAGCAGTAAACTGTTATATTGTGCACAAACGACTGTTACATCCATTCTGTACCAGAGAACCCAATAACCTGCTAGAGAAATGAAACTTAGATCATGCAGCCAGAGATCCCAACAACCCACTAGAGAAACAAAACTTAGATCATGCAGTAATCTGTAATCAACCTAACCCTCAACATATTTGCACTACTGAAGAAAGAAACATAGACTCAAAGAATGTGATGGCAGGTAAGGGCTGCTAGGCCCACCCTGTCTGCCCATTTTTATTAACCTTCCTTTTTTGCTGCACAGCCTACTTGATTTGCAGCAAAGAGGTGTTTAGTTTTTAGCTTTTACTTGCATTATACACAAGGCAAAATTCCACCAGCCAAGCCAAAGACACTCTCTAACTTTCAGATTACAAACTAGGAGCAGACAATATTAGCACTTAATGTGGACTTAGGCACATTGGGAGACAGAAAAAAGGTTTTCCCACAGTAGAGTGAAGTAACAAAAACAATGTAAAAAAGAGCAGGTAGAAAAAGCTGCTTTGGCACGATATGTGGCAGAAGCAGATGGCAGCCCAGGGTGGGATAACACTGAACAATAATAAATGGTTGGTTGGAGTGGCCCCTGAGATTAAAATACGAGACAGAAATGTGTTAAACAGAGAAGATGACGCCATTCTTAATGATATTTGGAAAACTTCAGCTGAGAAATGCTAAGTAGCTCATGAGAAACCATTAACACCCTCTCAAGTCTTGAACTCTCCAAACCCGGCCCCTAACACCTTTAGCAATGACCGGGGCATTAACTGATTCATCCAATTCCACCTGGGCTTGCATATAAAATCTTGGTTTTGAGTCCTTGGATTCATGCTATGATGATTGTAATGCCAGAAAGACATAAAATTTCAACATGTGTTCCACCTTAGCTAGTTGGCTATAAACTAGGATTGGGAAGCTTCTATCCTTAAATGGTAAGTGCCTTATTTTATTTAATTTGTTTTAGTCACAAGTGTCTATCTACTGATAAATAATCCCTACTCATTTTTGAGCCTCGCTGACCTTTGTATAATGCCAAATGTTAGTACAGCTGTTGATTAAAGAAATGACCATTAGCAAAATAGTTAAGAAAAGAGTCCGGTAATTAGGATGATCATGGCATGCACAGCGAACATCTTAACTGTCCCGTCTCATTGGTGGTATGTCCTCTTTTCCTACTCAGAGTTCTTGTTTACACATTGTATAAAGGCAGCTCTGTGGTCTGTCCGACATTTTGTTCCAAACTTTTAACACAGACATTGACATGAACAGGATGTTCTCGCCTAGCAGCACTTTTTTGTTTTCTATCAGACTCTAACATGCATCACTGTTTGAATTCGTGCCATAATCTGTATCATATTTTTATATTGCTATCTGTGAATCACTTCCTTGGAAAGTATTACGTGATACATTGTATGAAAGACTCTGTTGTGTAAGAAAAGCCGTACTCCATTCTTACTAATCTCAATTGTATTGTATTTATAAGTCAAGAAAACAATGTAGGGGTAGTCACAATCAGCTGAATTCATTCCATTACACATCTGCCAGATTATTAGAAATTCTGATTTTCAAGTCTGATAACGTTCCAATGCCAGATAAGGCATCAGAATCAGTATCAGAGTCAGAATTAGAATCAGGATTTCTGTTTCCACATTTAAATAATTTTTAAAATTCCACCCACCCAGCTAGCACTGCTTGCAGTCATGCACTGTGGTCCTGTAAAGGTTCCTGAGCATGGCTGAACAACCTCTCTCCTTACCCCACCTTCACACTGTACTTACTTTTTGTTGTTGAATCTGTTTAGATGCTGGCTGATGTAGCAGATCAAATCCTGCAAGCCAGTGCAAGCCAGCCCAGTAGTCCATCTACTCCTTACTCCCACTAGTCCACAATGAAGTCTTGACTCCCAAGCAGATTCAGCCTGCAGCCACATGCCTAGTGCCACAGTAGTAAAGCCCATCCCTTATTCAACCCCTAATACTATGCTAATCTATCTCCACTGCAATGCCCACTCACCCAGTGCCCTGCCCAGTGTTCATTGCTTACACCAACCCACCCACCTGCCACACCTTCCTCCTTTTCATGGCCACAAAAATTAATTAACATTTTTTAGCCACCCAAGACAAAGCCGTGCCCAGCTGTTTGGACTCTGACAGAAGTCCAACCAAGAGTAACACCCTCCCATACCAGTCCAATGAGCCAATGAGCATGAGGAGGTGAACAGGCTGACTGGCACAAAACCCTGGGCCACCACCAGATACTTCATTCAGTCTACAGTGTCTGACAGAAGTGGTGGCCCAGGTTTTCTGTGCCAGTGACAAAATGTGATGAATCAGCCCTATTTTTTTCATTTGATAAGGGTATCTCTTTCCTCTTCTCAAGGTATCTCTCCACTTTTCATTCTTTTTTAGTTTTATTTCTTTTTGAGGTTTAGAGGCATTCTGTTCCACTCTAGGTTAGTTTAACAGGTGCTTGCTCTGCAGAGCTAACCATAGCAGTTACCTGTTGGTCACCATCTTGACCACTACCCTACAGAACAAAATTTATATATTACTCACACTGGCTGAAATGGTTCTTAAGAATAATAGTTTTTCCTTCCTCCAAATTTTTTTTTTTATATAAATTATTGAGGCCCCTAGTTGGTAAAATGTGTATGGGGAAATGGTAAGACACTACTGTTTGTAACCCATTCTACCACATACTTGATTTGTGGAGATGGTTTGTCACTGATATATTGATTGCATGGTTGATGATGAAGTTCAAACCATCCATTGCTTAAGCTGATACAAAATGGCCAGCCAGGTGAAAATGAGTTAAGAGTTTGCTAATTTTATGGAGGGTACAGAAGGTAAATCTTATTTTTAAAGTGACCGTAAAATAGATGGCAGTTTTTTGACTTAAGGATTATGAAGCAGAACAGCAGTGTCCTCAGTGATTTATACAGAAAACTCGCAGACTATGGCAACACACTGCTGGCCAGTAGCTGCCACCCACAATCACACAATCTTTAATGTCTTTATAGGCCAGAACAGGATGGTCAAGCATAATTGTGGTAATGATGGTATTTATAACAACCAAGCAAATGAATTTACATATCACCTCAGTACTGGGTGTTTCAACGAGGGTGTTGAAATACCCTGAGTTACATGAAAAGTTTTTCTCCTCGGTTTTTGCAATAGGGTGATTAAATAAATAATGAGACATACTAGATGTTCTGAAAGCAGGTATTTTTTGTAACATATTTTTTATTTCTTTTGTGAATAGCCATGATAGGGAGGCATCTACTCCATCACAGATGCCAGGATTCTCCATTTTGCAGCACAGATGAGCATTTTCTAGGGAACAGGTTTAGTTAGAGATAATCTTTAACAATGTGAATGACATCTGTTTAAAGGAAGTAATATACAGATTAAGGAAGACATCAAAATTCATATGTAATAATCCAATTTATGAATTTAATTCCATAGTGTTATTGCATGTGTTTAATTACTATTTTATACTTGTGAATTTATATATGCACTAAGAGTGAAAGAAGTGGGCCAGAGCCATCTTTGTTTTGGCTGTGAGTTTGGGCCTGAAAACTTGGTTAGGCTTTGTCAATTTATTCATCTAGCAGACTACAAATGGGGGGGGGGAGTCATGAGGTGAGCAATGATTATTACTCTAGCTTACTTGGGCAGTTGCTGTCAGCATGCCACTACTGAGGATCGGTGTGTTTGTGGCAGCGTGACACAGTCACAATGAGTACAGTTGCTGTGTCCCAGCTACAGACTATTGACTGATAAATTAAGTTTGAACAGAGTTCTTTGAAAGTGCAGTATATGGGAGTTGAACATGTTAAAGAGCACTGGACCCATCAATGACACTTGAAATATTCCACTCAGCATATCCCATCACTCTGAATGGTGAGCCTCCAGCTCTATTGTCTGCTTCCTACTGATCAGTCAATTTATTATACACCTCCTTTACCCTTTTTTGACTCCATTATGCACAACTTTACATAGCTACCTGGATGACTGAGGACAGATAAAAACAATAGTCCAGCCAGTCTGCTCTGTTTTACCCACCTAGGCTTTCTTGATCTTTTTGAAACTTCTCATACTCTTTTTGATCTTCCATTTCTTTTTAAAGAACCCCCTATAGCAATCATATTGGGTTTTGAACCACATGATTATAATGGCACTGACTACATCTTTGGGCAGCTTGTTCCATCTATCCACAACCTTTGTCTGTAAAGAAAACATTACTTACTTATTTCTTGAAATGACTCCCCTCTCTTGTTTGATGTTGTGACACCTGGAGATTGCTTGCCCTTTCATCATAAAATAATCCATGGTGTCCATCTAGTTATGCCCTTGTTTGTATTTGGAAATTATGTCATGTCCTCCCTCTCCCTCCTACCCTCCAGTGAGTACAGTAGCAGCCAAAGAAATGGCCAGATATTTCCTTAGATTTCTGTGGTATCTTTAGAAAGTTTCCCTGCCTACCTGCAGTACTACAGTACTACAGTACCACCATCTCTTAAGATATATTGTTAAATAGCTGGCCCAGTGGCACTGAGGGTTGAGGTGCTGGACATCACACTTCGCACCATGCCAGCAACCCAGGATCGGGAATGAACTTGGGACACCAGGGTTTGGCAGGAGAGGGAGAGGACTGAGTGTCTGGAGGACTGCTTTACTCTCCCAGGGTGGGTTACAGGGAGTTTCTGCTCTCTAGCAACTCCCAATGGAGATTGGAGGCAGCACATGAGCAGGGATGTTGGACAAGGGTCAGGCAATGGCAGATGCTGGCGGCAGAGGAGGAGCCATGCAGGGTCATTGTACGCCATGTCTCGGGGGGGGAACAGTGCAGAAAAAACCCAGGAAGTCCAGGAAGGCAACAGTGGCCTCAGTGTATGATGCCCGCATCCCCAACACTGGACCACCTTCTCACTGGCTCTTCTGATCCCCTTGACCCAGCCATGAACCGACCATCTAGATTCCAGAAAGTTCACCAGGTAAGGAGTGGCAGTCCTGCCCTGGGGGGTGGCTTAGATCCAGGGAGGGTGGCTGAGTTTGTAGGCTTGGGAGGGGGATGCTAAGCCCTTGTACTCTCAGTGGAAGGGGGGTTCTGGTGGGGAGTAGAGATGGAGTCTGAGAGGGTACACCTGAGAGATGCTCTCCGAAGATAAATAGAATGTAAAAAAAAAGATATATTGTTAAATGTCTGGAAATAGCTTAACGTATCTATGGCTGCAACTGTACATGATCATGCTCTCCAGCCTTTCAGGATATGTCCTCCACTGTTTTTTTTTTTTTTTTTTTATTTTTAATTTCTTAATAAGTACAAGACAATCCAGTTTGAGATAGTACTCTCACATCACAAAATATATCCACCAATAGTAAAATAAGGATATTCATACTCCATATTGTATAGTATTATACACAGTGGACAGGCTAATACTTAATTTACATACAGTACATAAAAACCCTAACAAACAGATCCCCTTAGCTTTCCACCCTGTCTCTTTATACATTATTGTTCCTCTCTAGCTGGATATTCCCACATTGCAGTGGTTAGGGCACAAAATCCCTTTGTTTAGTCATTATATGTATTACCCATCCAGTCCATCTGTTATTAAATATTTTGAGTTAATATCACAATATGTGGATGGGGTTTTCTAGGTGATACACCAAGATCATGAGTTCTGTCCATTGGTCTGTATCTGGAGGTGTTTGTGATAATCAACATGTAGTAATAGCTTTCTTTGCTGTGGTAAAAGCTATGTTAAACAAAATATTGCTGGTGCCTATTCAGGAGCTGTGGGGAGTAGTCCAACAGCAAGACCATGTTAGCTGTCTGAGGAGGAAAGTTAGGGCAGAGATCATGAACATCTGCTGCCAAGTCCAACCAAAACTGAGTCAGGCTAGGGCATGACTAAAAATATGTGCCTGGTAAGCAAATTGGTTGCTGCACAGTCTTCAAGAGTTAGTACCCAGGGTTCGATTAAATTTAGCCAAGGCTGTCAGAGTTAAGAAATAAGGCACAGCAGTTTTCCACGTGAACTACTTCCACCTGTTAGAGGAGGAGACTTTGTGCTGCTGTTGGTATCTTTTGCACCAGTTTTCTGGCTGATTGCGGATGTTTAATTCTTTCTCTCATTTAGTTTTGAGGGCTTTAAGTGTCAGTTCTGGAGGAGGGAGGGGGGGTTACTAATGGCTGTATAAGCCAAGGAGATAAAATCTGGAGGGATCCCTTGCTTTTGTGTAGCCTGTAGTATTAGGATGCATGGATGCATTTCCTTATACTCTGAAAGCGGGAGCAGTTTTGCCATAAAACAATGCCAGATCTGTAAGTAGTGGAAATGATCCACTCAAGTCAAGGCATACTTTTGTTGTTATAATGCAAAGGAGTGGAACTGACTATTATTAAATAATTGATAATAAAAGTGGAGACCTTGTCTTCCCCATTGAACAAATCAGTGATCCAGACAGCTTGGCAAAAATGTAATGTCACATGCTATGGCACCTATAGGAGATAGAAGTTTGGTTAGCTGTTTGTCAGAATGCTGGCACATACCAAAAGCACATTTTTTGAAAAATCATTTTCCGTTATTTGTTCTGGAAATATAGGAGGGTTAGAAACTAAAGTTTTATTAATAGAGAAGTTATGTTCAGCGACCTCCAGAATTTTCCAATGGCATTGCCAGATTGGTCTAACCACGTTGCTATATGTCTAATCTGAGCAGCCAAAAAATAATGCTTTACGTTTGGTAAAGCCAGATCTTCCTGCTTTTTTGATAGTTGCAATTTGCTATATGCTATCCGAGGATTTTTACCTCCCCAGATGAACCGTGAAATGTGCTTATCCCACTCCTGAAATGATGATTGTTGCAGGGAAACTGGAAGAGTTTGAAAGAGAGTAATCTCAGTAAAATATTCATATGGATAATCTCAATCTTATTATGTAATGTTAGAGGTGAGACACTCCATCTATCTAAGTCGGAGTATATTGTCTGTAATAACGGAGGGTAATTGAGCTGATAAAGTTGGGTAAGATTATTTGCAATGTGTACTCCTAAATATTTTATGGAAGTTTGGTCCTACTTAAAGTGATAGTGAGCATGAATGCTAGGAGGGGGATTATAAGAAATATGGAGAGCTACTGTTTTATTTACATTAAGTTTATGTCTAGATATATGACCATATTCAGTTAATATGTATCAGAGATAAGGCAATGAAGTTGTAGGCTGTCTTAAATATATTAATAAATCATCAACATAAAATGCCAATTTATGCTCTTAATTAAAATGATTAATGCCTAATATATCTTTGTTCCGGGTTATGGCTTGAACTAAGGGTTCCACTGATAGGGCAAATAATAAAGGGTAGATAGGTCATCCCTGCCATGTTCCCCTATGAAGATTAAATCTAAGGGAAGGGATCCATTTGCATGGACCGTGGCTTGTGGGGGATAAAGTTTGCTAATGATGGTAATGAATTGGGTGTGGAGGCCAAATTGGGGTAATACAATGCATTCCACTTGTGTGCATTTTGGTTGTGTGCACTTCCCGTTGTGTGCACAAAATCATGAGGGCCCAATTCATTCCCTATAATGCTCAATGTTGGTTGTGTGCAAACACAGTTTCGGTTGTGTACACACATTTAACATTAATCAGTGGGATTAAATGGAGCTGCGAGGTGTAAAATGAGGCAATCAAGGCAATCAATGGCTGATTTTCTTTGACGCTCCTTCCCCCAAACTGTCCTGAAATAACAAAACCCATTTATCACCTCATTACTTGCTTCTGGTTTTATTTTAGTACCTCACAGCAGTGTTAAAACACTACCTGATAGAACACAGAACATTTTGCCACACGGTCAGACAGTCAGCATGGATAAACTGAAACTGCACTTTTTGAGCCTTGAACAAAAAGTCAGATTGCTAGATAGGGCTGTGGTCCCTTGAATCACATGAATGGAGCTTGTGGCTGACTTTCACATGGATGTATCCTGTGTGGTAGAATTTTAAACAAAAGAGAGGCTATTCTACAAGAATGGAGTACCGGGGCAAATAAAGCCAGAAAGCGCACATTCTGTCACAAAAAGCTAAGTCTCTGGCTACAGAAATGGGCATTGATTTTGAGCAAACTGCAGGCTGGCTATCCCAGTGGAAAGGACTGAGTGGTAATGTACACAATGAACTCAAAGATGCTTATCATATAGTATTGTACTGTACGTTTTTATCATTATCGCATTGCTTTTTAATGCTTTTAATGCTCACACATTTCAATTTCAGTTACAGCATGGTATTTATCAATGTTTGCTACTGTTTAGTGTTTTTTAAACTTTGCTACACTACTTTCCCTTGGGAGCTGTGTAATAAAATGATTATTACCACAACTGCAATGAACTGTGGGCATTTTTCTTGCATTTTCTGTTTATTGCTTTTTCAATTGTATGCACAATTTCGGCTGGTCCCGAGGTTGTGCACACAAGCGGAATGCACTATACATATTATAAAAATTTCCAAGACACCTTATCAAACACTTTTTCCACATCCAGGCTCAGCAGCAAAGTCGACTACCGAGTCTTAGATGCGTACATCAGGGAAAGGGTTCTATTGATATTGTCTATAGTTTGCTATTTCATGATGAAATCAGTTTGATCTTTATTTATCAACTTGGGGAGAATTTGTTCAAGATGTTTTGCTAATATAGAAGTGTATAATTTGTAGACTAGATTTAATATTGAAATTGGACTGTATGATTTGTGGTGGGTAGGTGGTTTGTTTGGTTTTAAAATCAGCGAGATAGTATCAAACTGCCAAGATGGGGGGAGGAGGTCATCTAATTTTTGTACTGAGGATCAGGCCTTTAAAAGTGCAGGCATCAAGACCTCTTTAAAGGTGATAAAACATTCTACTGGATAGCTATCTAGGCCTGAGCATTTACCTAATTTGGAATGGGCGAGAGCATTTCCTAGTTCTTTCTGTGAAACTGGGGCTATTAGACTAAGGTTTTGGGCCTCAGTTACCTTATGGAGGTGCAGAGGTTCAAATAACTTGATGTAAGACAATTGATCTGGTTCTGGGTCCTATGTGTACAGCGAGGCATAGTAATTAGTTAAAACTTGTAACATTTGGAATGTTGTAAATACTTATTGTAACTGTGGGTCTTTTCGTTTTATAACGGTTGCTCCAACCCTTTGTTGTTGCAGTCAAAATGCTAAGAGTTTTGTGGCTCCGGGGCTACCATCACAGTACTTTTGTTTTAAATATCATAAAGCCATTTCTGTTTTTGCATTTAAAATATCTTGGATTTTGTTTTGTGTTAGTTTAATTAGTGGGAGCATGGAGGAATCTCCTTGTTGACAACAAGCTGATAAAATTGTAGGTCCCCTGGTAATTGTTTAGTTTTTCTTCTCTAATTTTCTTTGTTTGAGAGGCATAAGCAATTATTTTCCCCCAAAGGACTGCTTTTAGTGTGTTCCACAGAACAGTGGGGGCTATTTCTGGAGAGTCCTTCTGCTATAGAATAGTGGGAATTTTTTCTTTTATAAGATCAACAGATTGAGAATCATTTAACAGGGCCAGGTTAAGTCTCCACTTGTTTTTTTTTTTGGGGGGGGGTTCTTGATGTAAGTCTAGAGTTAAGGTTAAGGACATGGTCTAAGAGTAAAATAGGCACAATCTGACATTGCTGAACTACTGATATATGCTCTGAGACACTGAAGAAAAAGTCTAGTCTAGAGTGCATTTTGTGTGCATGTGATTAAAACATATATTGTTTCTGGTGAGCATTCCTGTATTGCCACACATTGGTTAGGCCAGACTCAAGCAATACTTTTTTTAAATATTTGTGGACTGAAGATAATTTAGTGTCTCATGCATAGGTGATATCTTAAACATGGGTCAATAGGCATAATGATGCCTCCTCCAGATACCAGTATCCCCTTTTGATATTTTAAGATGTGATGAAAAAGCAAATGTATAGAAGAGGAATCTTACCTGGTTGCGTAAATATAGATTTACTATGTACCTAGCAGTTGCTCTACCACAGTCGACCAGCAGGGTCTGTACAGGTGGTTCCTGGTTCAAAATGAGAATTATTAGGAAACAGGGTTGCTGCTCCTAGTCTTTTCCCCGACTGGAAGGAGGAATAATAAACCTTTTTTAAACCCAATTTATGCAATTTTTTTTTGTGCTCTGAAGCACAGAGGTGAGTTTCTTGCATCATTATTATGCCCAGTTTTTTTTGGAGATAAGAGAGAACCTTGGCAGTCTTTACAGCATGTGTTAACCGATTCACATTTTGGGAAATAATTTTAAATCGTGATTTTACAATTCTTCCTGTTAAGGTAGGTTAGTATCATTAATTTACCAGTTGGCCAATTTGCCCACCATATGAATGTCAGATCAGGTCCTGTTACTATAGACCAAATATTTCCCAAATCTACTGCTAATTAATGGGAAAGTAAAATATCAGTAATCCATTCTTGATTGCCTTCATATAGAAACAAGTAAAATTAAGTAACACCCACATTTTAAAACATTTTGTGAAAATAGAAACAACCGATTATAAACATAGTGAACTGTAATACAATAAGAGTGAACTTCCACATAGGGGGTGCAAATGATTGCAAATCCCGTAGTCTTGGAAAATTGCCCCCATTTTACTAGGAGTCTTCTCGAGAGAGGTTAATTGCTGGGATGATATCCTGTAAATCTTTCTATGAAGGAGAGAGTCTCCCATAGGAGACTAACTCCCATTGATGCCTAAGAGTGGGACTAAGATAGTTAAGTACTGTATTGACACCAGGAGGGCCAATAGCAAGTCACAGTGCTAATCTGTATGGGTAAGTTGCTGCATGATGATGGATTCCACTAATGGGAACTAGAAATATACAGTCAATACAATAATCTAAAATTGCTAAAGAAACAAGAGAATTAGCACTGTACACCATTCTCCTATTATCTGCTAGACCCACAAAGAGGGGTGAAGTCCAGTTTATATTGAGAACTGTTTCTAGCTGTATATTGTAAACAACTCAAAGTGCTAGAGAGTCTCAGCAATGTTTAGGAGCAAAAGAATGTCTATTACAGGGTCCATGTAGAGATTATTGGCTTGTGTCTCTGGCAGTGTGCAGAAGCCGAGTATCTTGATATGTCCCCGATTTTATAGTCCATGAGCATGACAACCACTGTTGTGAAAGAAAAGTATAGTGTCTTTCTGACTATTGATTGAATCTTGAATGCTAGGAAACACAATGCAATATATACATGCAAGTTCCTTGTAATAGTCACTAGATGGTGCTGAGAGCACAGTTTCTGTAGCACACCATGATGTTCTTTTCTAGGCCATGCAATGCCCCTGTACAGGTGTGAGAAATATAGGTTTGCAGCTTTGAAACAGTAATGACCTGAAACAACCTATGGCAGCCATAATAGTCCGGGGTGAAATCATCCTCAGTGCTGCAAAACGCCACATGGGAGAGGGAGCAACCCACATGGCCATCTCCACCCAGTTGCCATGCCCTGGCAAACTGTGAAACTTTTTAGCCCCTTGGAGAGAATCAAAAAGGACCTGTAGACTGGCAGTCTATTTGAAAACTGTTTTGTCAATATGCTGAGGAGAGCTGGGTTTCCTCAGAGTGGGAGCTAGCACTGCAAGCCGCCTCTGACACCTAACCCTAATGCCTCCATTGCCCATAAAATCATATTTGCTGCTCAATGGTATTTTTAGTTATGAATTATGGAAGAGCTGTGGGGGAGTTACCCTGAGCTGCAGCTGACTGCTGCCATTAGTAAGGGCTTACATGTCTAAATCATAGGGGCAGTCATCCTTCTGAGAAGCCTGGGCCATGACTGCAGGGCACGGTCATTAAAGCAGGGCCATCCCCCTGCCATCCATCAGCAGGACTCCCCCCCCAGACCCCTGGCTGCCAATAAATTGTATTTCAGAAATGCACTAGGCCATTACTTAGAAAAGCTTGCTGCAGAAGTCTCACCTGTATGTGTGCAATCAGTGTTGTAAATAAAGGTCCAGGCAGTCTTGGAAAGTTATGAGTCTGTAAGACCTCCTGCAGGAGAGCGGTGGCCCCCTTTTGCCTGACACGCTGATGGCAAAACATGGAAAATGACCACTGCAGTGACAGTCACTATAATGGTCCGTTTCTGTGTTTCGCTTTACCCCAGTGTCCTGCCCCTTCCCTGGACCAGCTGCTACCTGGAGTTGAGAATCCTAAAATCCAGGGTGTGCGGGGGGTAGAGCTTCCCACATGGGGGTGCAGCCCCCCACAGAAAACACTGGGGGCTTGGGCGGCACAATATCTGCATCAGAATTGTATCATCACTGTGCGGGAATCTGTCGACCAAACTTGGTGCTTCCTCAACAGAGTGTGCTTTCAATTTGACCATCAGTTGTTGTAGAGTCAGTTGAGCTTTCTGCTTTTTGCCTGTCTGAAGAGGATTTACATGTAGGACCTCTGGATTGCTATGGCGGTAGTGGCATGCTGGGGGGGTTGATACGGGGTAATTACGCTGTGCCATCAATACGGTGGATACATTGCCAGCATGCGGTAATAATGGCAAATACAAACATCACCGAAAAATGGACAGTATCTATTTATTTTTTGTGGGGGGGGCTCCCCTGTACCCCCCCATTTATATAATCAAATCTAGGGGGTACATTACCAGGATGGGGAGAAACATGGCAGGGGAAAAATAAAGTCACACTGTTTCAAAAAAGTAAATAACATAAAATACCAGCGGTTGGTGACTGGGATTCAAGCCCCAGTCCACAGGCATGCCATTTCCATCTGCTGCTGGCAGCTCATCCCTCTGAGCCATGGCAGCTACTTGGCAGATCACCTGCCCAGCAGATGTCTTATCCTCTGCATCACTCCCTACTAGCTGTGAATGACAGGGTACAAAACTGCACTTGCAACATTTCCTCCTTTTGGTGTTTTGTAGCCTGTCACTATAGTCCCCTGTGCTGTGTCTGGTGCATGGTTTTGACTGCATCGTATTGTTTATGACATATTGACCCACTACTGGGTGGGTTAGATTTGTCCTGGGTGCAGAGTCCTTGACATTGCAGTTCCTGTGTGGCTTCCTCTGCCAATCCAAAGGTTTTTTGCCTGTCTGGGACTTGTACCACGAGTTGAGCTTTGTAAGGTATGTGAAACTTGAATTAATTTACTCAAGAATTTTTACAAGTGGGATATATGCTCTCTGTAGGCTCATTATCCTAGGGGGATAGTCGTTGTCAAAGTAGATATTATGTGATTCGTATCGGAGGACCTTTTGTTGCCAGGCTCTATGGAGAATTTCTTGTTTTACAGTGTATTTTAAGAAATACACTATTATGGAGCAGGCTGTTGTGGTTGGATTAGATGGTTTTGGACCTAAAGTGCAGTGCACTCTTTAGATGCCGAGTTCCACATCAGATGGGGGGGTGGAGAGAGAGAGTCATAAAAACTGCTGCAGAAATGAAGTAAGTTGCTGTTCTTCTGCTCCTTCAGGGAGGTCATAGATTCAGAGGTTATTTCTGTGTGCTCTGCTGTCATAATCTTCTTAATCTTTTAATTTGTCTTGGAGTTGGTGAATAACATCCAGTAGTTGTTCAACAGTTTGCTCTAGTAGTGTGATATGGGGGTCATTTGTTAAGATTTGCTGGTTGGTGTCATTGATTCGGTTTCCAACGCTGCGACTTTTTGTGCTATAATATCAACTTTAGTAGACATTTCTGCCCAGAAAACATTTAGTTCACTGAGCATGCAGTCTAATTTTTTACCCTTTTTAGGTGGTTTGAGAGTTCTGGAGGGGAGTCATATTTGGAGCAGGGTTGGTTGGAAGTGAGAGTGTCCTCACTGTCTGAACCTGACATGTAATTTCCCACACCATCCTCTTGCTCTGGGGCTAATTTCAGAGGTTCTGTCTTGATCATGTTAAAATGACTGTTTTAACCTCCAGATGCTGTAGTTTTGAACATTAAAAGATAGGTTTGTGGAGGTTTATTCTGATCCCCAGCATGAAGCTGAACATTCAGCCAACTGTCTGCTCTTCTGAAGTCACTGGAAGTCCGTTCTCCCCTGTTTACCATGAATCTTTTTTATTGTTTACCATTGGTTATTTTTCCAGCTTCTTCTTATTTGTTTTCAGATCTGGATCCCAAAACTGTACACAGTACTCCAGAAATGTTGTAACCCTTGACCTGTACAGTGACAAGATGATTTCCTTGTTTCAGCTAGTGAAGCCCCATCCAGTGCACCTTGGTGTCATATTTGCTTTCCAAATGCTTTCTCACACTAAGATGAAGATTTCCTACTTCGGTTTATTATTACCAGAAGATCCTTTTCTTTTTTTGAGGGTTCCATTGTGACCCCATTCATTTTGTAATCTTGGATTCATCTTGAAGTATGCAACACTTTGCATTTTTGGCATTGTACATAATCTGTCATGTTTCTGACCACTTTTCAAGTCTCTCAACAGTTGTCTTTATGTTTTGTATACCTTCATCAGTGTCTTCCTCTCTGTAGAGCTTTGCGTCATTTGTAAATAGACTTATGTAGTTGTGCAATCCCACTCATACTGTATGCCACTTATAAAGATATTGAACACATCCAGTCCCAACATGCACCACTATGGAATCCACTCATAACCTTCCTGATACCTGATGTGACATTTAAGACAAAGTTCTGGGTACAGTCAAACAACCATATACCAATTCACGTAGTTAATGTCCAAGTCCTAATTCTCCTATAGTTTGGATTAGCCATCTATGAGGTGCTGTGCTAAATAGAAGGCTTTACCAAAGTGAAGGTTAAGGATGCCTTAAGGGAAGGTATAAGATGTCTTCTGTCTGGTTCCTGTCTTCCATCTCACCACTGTGTTGAAGAAGTCTTTTAGATAGATTTGACATGATCTCCTGTTTGTAAACACATACTGATTTTTCTCCTCGAATCTATTTTCTTCCAGGAAATCACTATCTGCTCTTGACTCCAGCACAATTCCCACTATTAACATCAAACTCACAGGCCTATAGCTACCCACGTTGCCCTATTCCCACTCATTTGTAGGTGGAACACATTTTTCACCTCCTCAGTTCTTTTGCAGCTCCACAGGTGCCAGTGATAAGTCTGCAAGAGGAGCTTCTAGGGATTGGCACATCTCCTTTAGTACCCTCAAGTGAAATCCATCTAGCCCAGAGATTTGTTCACATTTAGTTATTGCAGACCCTTTAGAACCCTTCTTCGTTGGTAACTATCTCTGTCCCTAACCTTCTATTCTTGTTATCTTGGAACTTGTTTGATCTCGGTAGTGGCTTATACTTTCTATCATTTAATATAAACGAATCTGGCTAAGTGGTAGCTACCCTACTACTCAGCGGCAGCAGTATCCGGCATGCACTCAGCACACATAATAAACTGGCAGGCTTACCCTTAGGCATCTTCCATTGAATAAAGTGCTTCAAAAGAACTCATGACAAACAAGTATAGTGAAAAACAAAGTATATAACAGCTGTTTGATGACATTTCTTTGTACTCCAAGAGGATTCCTAATCCGCAAACAACTTGGGTGTTCCTGCTACTACTAAGGCATGCCTCTCAAGTGGGCATGATGTTGTCAACAATTCACCCAGAGTTTCCCTCAGGATATGATGTGTATGTGGTGATCCAAAACTTTATACTGTGTTCTAACTTTTTAAAGAGGCATTCCCCCGAAAACAGAGCTCTGAATATATTATGTTTTACCCAATGGGTCTACATCAAATATGTATTAGAAAAACCAAGGCAGTCTCAAAGGACACACAATAAAAGGAATTCAGACATAAAAGAGAAAATGAGTGATCTTGTGGTAGCAGACAGCAAGTTAGAGTGAAAATGTATAAAACAGACATCAGCATCTTATTCCAGAAAAAAGAGAATGTGCCAAAGCTAAACAAACAAGCATTTGTCAATGCAGAATATTCCCCACTTGCATTGCTGTTGTACCGAGTCTTGCTTGTACACATTTTTACTATATTTACCCAGAATAGGTCCAGATGAGATGCAGTATCTTATTTTCAGTGATATCCTGCTTTTACACATTTTTAGACTGCATTTACACAGGATAGGTAAGCTGAGAGGCAATATCTAATTTTCAGTGTGCTCCCTCATTTTGATCCCCAATTTCAATTTCCAGCACTCTTTTGATGACCTGACTTTATGATCAATATGGGTGGAATATTTTTCAAATCCCATCAGAAAGGGGATTTTGCAGTGCAACTGTGGAAGCAAGTTTTGAAGGGGATTTAAAAAAATGACACCTGATGTATTTGGGAGGTAAGGTAACACAAGGGCTATGTTGAACATTAGGGAACAAATTCTGCAAAAATAAAGTCATGAGTAAACATTGGAACAATTCAACAGTTCTTCATAACTTAGTTGATTTTTCACATTTTGACCCTACATTTTCAACAAAGTATTTTTAGGTATACTGTTGTAACAGCGATGCTCTTATAGCAAAGCCAACAGCAACAGCAACCCACTGACACAAGCAATGTCGGCCAGGTTACTGGAGTAATGCCAGAGTCATCAACTCCAGAGTTTGGTTGCTCTCCCCTGATATCAGCCCCCTCTGGAGTTGGAATCCTTAGGCCTGGGGGGGCAGATTCCCCTGCATGGGGGCATGGGTTGGCACCCCCCCATAAACAATGATCATGTCGGTGCATGTTTTGGTTGGGGACCAGAGTTGGCAGCATCAGGGATGTCGGTGACCATGTGTCAGTTTAGGACATTCCTGTTGCCACAGCAACATGGAACCGTCTTTTTTGACCACTCCTTCTGAACATGACAGGTGTCATTTATAAAATAGTGGCTGAAATGTTGTTTTGTGTCACAAGTGCAAAAACACAATTTGGGCAGAATTTGAAAAATGACAGATGTCATGTTTATGAGGCGGTGTGAAAAAATGACTATGTTAGAAATTTTGGGTCAAAATATTGAAAATTACCAATGCTTATGAACATGTGTTGAAAAATTTCAACATATGCTCATAATTTTTTAAAAAATATACTTTTACCCCAGATTTTCAACATAGCCTTCTTATGACCCCTCCTCATAAATGGTGGTGGAGGAAACATTCAAATCTTGCCCAAAAGGTGATTTTGCACAGTGACTGAAATCACCTTTTGGGATGGGTTTGCATAATTTTACCATTCTTGTCCATAAGTGGGGGTCCCAAAAAAAGCCATGCTGAAAATTTGGAGAAAAAATACTTAAAAATTTATTTTATTAAATTTTGATAACTGGGTGAGCATACTGGGCCCTGAAGGTCCCTTTTTCAGGGGTGACCAAGTTATGATCACAAGTTCAAAACTCATTGAAGTATATTGAACCGCATACCTGGTTTCTTCAGTTCCCAGTCCAGCACTGAAGAGTGAAGACATGTCTCCAGTCCAGAGAGGATTACAGTGTTGGACCCCTGGTAGATAAGTAATGGGTAGGGAGGTATGGGGTGGTGAGTGCTGAGTTGGAGGGTTGGGGGGTAGGGTAACGGAGGCAGTGTGTCAGCTGCAGGAACAGACATTGATGGATTGTCTTTTTTTTGCAGGGTGCATAAATATAAAATAACACTATGAGGGATGGTTTTCTTGTTTTCAGATACTAACACTAGGTACTGGGCACACCAGTGTTGGTGTTATGTTTGTTGGCATCAGGGGTGGGCTCCCTGGTGTTGCACAGCTAAAACAGGTGGGATGTACTTACTGGCACCAGGGACTGGGCACAACTATGTCAGAAAATTTAAAGTAAGGGATGGGGTGTGGTGTGAGGTGGTGGCTGCTGAGTGGAAGGGCAGGGTGGGGAAGGCTAACGGTGCCAGTGTTCTGGCAGCAGCAACAGACATTAATGGATGCTTTCCTTTTATACATGGTTGTATAAAAATAAAAAAAAGACCACAGGGATGGTTTTCTTTACTTCAGATACTGACACTGGGAATTGGGCACCCCAGTGTTTGTATTACATTTGGCAGAACCAGGGGTGGGCTCTCTGGTGTTGCACAGTGAAAATGGGTGGGGGGGTACATGCCGGCACCGGGTAGTGAGTAGAAGGAAGGGGTGGAAGGGATTGTTTTTACATTGATGATGTAGGACCACAGCAGGCTGATCATGACACTGGCCAGCTCTGCTTGCTGTGTGGCATCATGCAGATCAAAGGAAAGAAACGCCCTATGATTCGGGTGGCTCTTTTCTTTGAACTTCATAAAGTTTCTGCCCAGCAAGACCAGAAAAGTGTCACAATAAGCCTGGCTGATGATTGGCCTGACACTGTTGAGCCCCTTGTAGACTGTTCTGCATTTTACTGACAGAGACACATCTTTCAAAACCTGCTATCATACCAATATATTCACTTTTCGCAGGAGCAAACAAAAATTAGTGTCACATAATGGAGTGAGACGAAACAAGTATTCCACAGTTATGCACACAAATGCTATGTTAGCAAAAGTACAAGCATCCTACTACTAAATATAAGTATTCACAATATCAAAAACATAAAAAAGTCTGAAATCTCACACGCTAGCACCCAGCAATAAAATAATTAATTAAATAACATGAAAAATCACTCAGCCTATGAATATATAAATTATCTTATTTCATAATACTGTCCTAGGAATATAATAAAACATTATATCTGGGGATATTAACTACAAAAAGGGCACAAAAAGGCAAAGGCAAATTTATATAGCCCCAGACATGGTAACCCATGCACAAAATCAATCAGGGGTGAAAATATTGATAGAATTAGAGCAGCAGAATAAGCAGCAAACATCTTTTTAGCACAGAAATGAGTCTAGCGAGAAGTCTTCATTGAGTCCTTTCTGATTGTCTTCATTTCTCTCATTAAAAGACTTCTTGTTAAAAAAATACTACTCACAAAGTCTCCTTCTCCCTTGCCTTTTGTAATCCCATTCCAAACCCAGAAACCTATGATTAGCCACCGATTCTTGAGTAGATGTCTCAAAAATGTTTTGGCATGCTGTATTGTTGATTTTGTGTCTGCATTGCCAGATTGCCTCCCTCCCCTCTAAGTTTAAGCATACTATTCATCTGGTCAACATAGTGTTGTCCACAGAGACATGACATCATGTATCTTTTATTGCATTCTTTAGTTTTTCTCACATATTCTCCATTCATACTACTGCGTGCATGTCGCACAGTGTCGTACCTATTATGAAACTCATTGCATTATAGTCTACCTTACCTTTCTAAAGTTGGGAACCACTTTCTCTGTGAGTTTTCCATGTGGTACAGTGTCAAAGGCCTTGCTAATGTCCAGAGAGACTGCATCCACTTTCCGGCTCTTAACAGCCTCCCTGGTTACCTCCTCCAAGAAGGCAATCAGGGTGGTTTGGCAGGATCTACTTTTTGTGAAATTATGCTATGTGCTAGAAACTGCCAATTTAAATCCATGTGCTGAACCACACTGGTTTTCTTGCTCTGAAGCTTATGTGCCACAGTATCGAAGGCACTGCTGAAGTCCAAATAGACTACACCCATGGCCCTAAAGCTGTCCACCTCCCTGGTCCACCCTTCAAGGAAAAGTGGTATGACATGATCTGATGCTCATAAAGCCACACTGAGGGGGGAAATAACCTTGGTCTTAGCCAAGTGCTGCATTATTCTGTCCTTGATCTTGGCCTCCAGGACCTTGCCCAACACTGATGTCAGGATGACTGGCCTGTGGAGGCCAGGGTCTGACTTTACCCCCTCATGCATGAGCACTACTCTAATACAAAATATGAGTCTAGTTCATATGGTAAAGTAAAAGAGATTTATTTTTAAATTGTTCATACAGTAGCAGCCATATTTATTGATATCTCATTAACTACAAAACTATAGCATCTGTTTTAAAAACATATATGGGAATAAAAAAGATACACTGATGATGAATTGGAGGATGTCAGAAATATTTTATTACTAAAAAAAATCATATGTTGAAATTATTTGTGGAGCAACAAATACTGCTGCTTTTAAGTGAACTTTTGTTACCTCCAAAATGTCTCAAAGACACAGCAAATTATACATAAACAAGCAATTGTCAATGCCGAATGTTTTCTTGCTGGTATTAGCATTGAAAATGCAGGAGTTAGACAAATGCAAAATAGGAATGGCAATGAAGTATTGAACTTCATGCCAACCCCACCTTCACCCTGCAAAGATGGACAGACATTGGAGTGTGCCTTTGGGTCATCACCCATAACGCTCACACCATTTCACCTCAGCCTATCCTGCAGACACTGACAAGTGTTGAGGTGTGCCTAGGGGTGTTCAGCTTTATAGTCACCACATTCCATAAGGACATACGCTGAAATGGGTGCAGTATAGGAGAATGGGGTGAACTCTGGGACAGAAGAGTCCAAAGCACACCTCAATGCCTGTCACTGACTGCAGGGTGGGGGGTGGAATGGCATGAGCATTACAGCCGGCAATCCAAAGACACACCCCTGATGCCTGTCAGTCTGTACAGGGTGGGACAATATGGTTAGAAACCCTAACGCCCCGGGCATTTGTTGGTATTTGCACTACAAATTTTCAACATGGCCTTTTTGTGACCCCCACATCATGAAAGCATTTGGGACCTCTGCTCATGAACAGTGGCACTGTGATTTCGTTAATCTGTCCTGCACGTTGATTTCCCACAGTGACTGCGCCATTCTGCGTCAGATGTGCGAAAACACAGTTTGGGCAGGATGTGAAAAATGACAGCTATACCGGTCATAAGGAGGTGTGCAAAAATGACAATGTTGCAGATCTGGAGTGAAAATATTACAAATTCTTGAAGTTACGAGTGTGTGTGGAAACTGCGCAACGCATGCTCATAGCATAGTCATTTTGTGGACGTTTGTCATCAAATTTTCAACATAGGCATTTTGGGACCTCTGCTCATGAATAGTGTCGCTGTGATTTTGTTAATTTGTCCTGAACATTGATTTCCCACAGCGACCGTGCCATTATGAGCAGGATGGGCGATAACATTTCGGCCAGGATATGACAAATAACAGCTGTACTGTTCCTAAGGAGGTGTGAAAAAAAGCCAATGTTGAAAATCTGGAGTGAAATATTAAAAATCCTCAAAGTTACGAGTGTGTGTGGAAACTACGCAATGCACTCTCGTAACACAGCCATTTTTTTAAAATTTCTCACCAAATTTTTAACATAGGCATTTTGTAACCTTCGCTCATGAACAGTGTCACTATGATTTTCTTAATTTGTCCCAAACATTGATTTCCCATAGCGACCTCGCCATTGTGCGCCACATGTGTGAAAACTCATTTCGGGCAGGATGTGAAAAATGACAGCTGTACTGTTGATAAGGAGGTGTGAAAAAATGGGAATGCTGAAAATCTGGAGTGAAAATATAAAAAATTCACAAAGTTATGAGTGTGCGTGGAAACTGTGCAATGCACGATCATAGCATAGTCATTTTTGGGAATTTTTTCACCAAATTTAACAGGCTTTTTGGGAGCCCACCTCATGAACAGTGACACTGCCATTTTGTTACTCGGTCCCGAAAGGTGATTCAGTGCAGTGACCATGAAATCACCTTTCAGGACAGAATAATGAAATGACAGTGACTGAGTTCATGAGGTGGGGTCCCAAGAACCCCATGTTGAAAATTTGGAGCCAAAAGTCGCAAAAATGGCCAAGATATCAACCTAAGTTGAAAACCCACCATATATGCCATTATACATCTTACTGGCATTTCTTCAGTTCTCGGTCGGCTTTGAAGAGTGCAGACGTGTTCCCGCTCCACTGAAGATCATTGCACCAAGCTCCAGAGGTAAGTATGGAGTGAGGGGGATGTGGGGAGGTCGGGTGCACAGACGTTGGGTGCGAGTTGGGGAGGGGGCACTGGAGACAATGAGTGACTTTTTTTCTTTCACAGGTTAAAAAAAACACTGTGGAAAGGTTTTTCCTTTATAGGTTTGGTTTTGGCACACTGGGGTGGGCTCCTAGTGTGCCACCTGTATTGTTTGGGAGGGTGACTGAAGCCGACGGGGATTAGACCCCCACTGGCACAGAAAATGGGTCTGTGTTTGTGGGGCGCATGATGCCGAGGGGGATTGAGCACCCCCTCAGCATACAGAACTATTACATGGGAGACATTATGCTAACAGGGATTGGGCTCCCCCATCGGCAAATAGACTAGGGAGGGGGCATGCTTGCAAGGGGATTGGGCACCCCCATTGGCGTTCATGGGGACTGTGAGTGAGGGACAGCGACATCCACCACCATGTTTATTGAAATGTTACACCAGGCAAGGCACCACCCTACAATGACAGGTCACTCCCTCATTGCGCGGCTAATTCATTTCAAGTTGGTGGCACACTGGCTGAACTAGTGTCAGCAGCAGCATGCCACCGCATTGGGTAATGAGGACCAAGTCCAAGAATGCAGTGGTGGCATTGGCAGCCACAGTGCCACATCTCCAAAACCAGCTTCTCTCCTAGTCTGCCACATAATGTTTCTTGCACATGAGCACAACCAAACATAAAAATGATATCTGTAACAACACCATCCTACCATTAGGGGGGCATAGATTCATATCCTTCACATGTTATTCCTGAGACTGGTAGTCTTGGTACCAGTTTCATGAGTGTTGTGGGTGTGAGATGAGTTAACAGGATAAATTGAGGGGCAGACAGGAGATTTCTTGACCAGTCCTGGGACATTCTTTCTTGGGGTCAAAAGTGAGCATCCTTGGATCAGTCTGGGATGTCTGAGTTTAGTCTGGGCATTCCAGAGTTTAAACGAGGAACCCAATTTAATAGTGATCATCCTTAAAGACAGCAATATGCAGTGGGACCACTAAGTGGGTATGAGAACCATGGTGGTTCCCCTCAAGGGAAGAACCCTGCTGGCCTGCTAGTCTGAAGGTGGTTCCTCCAAAGACATGGGGGCAGAGCTTGTTTAGGGGCATGACTGGTATCATGCCGATACCATGTAAGCGGCACATGAAAATACTGACAAAAGTGCATGGATCGAAGGTACTGGCAGCAAGGTAGGAGATGCAACTGAAAGTAAAACCTGAAAGGCAGCATATTTAAAATTCATGTTAACTCTATTGTTTTGTGTAATCACAGCAAAACACTGGATGTGTGTGTGTGTGGGGGGGGGGTGAGGATATTTTTGAAATGTTGCCAAGCTTTGCAAAGCTGTTTAGGATAGCACCAACAGGACTTAAATCAGCACCTATCAGGTGAATGGTAAGTATGTTAATCCTAGCAATAATAATATTAGCACTGTGGACCAGACAGGATATATAAGCTGGAGCACATGGAATGCCATGTGTTTGTAGGGTGCTAAGTAGTTTGCGTCTGAAACCAACATGCTATTTTTCATCCAGGAAATGCAAATGGCCTAATTTAGCATGTCAGGCCAAAACACCTGGGGCCAAATACTCAAAACTTTGCCCACTGGGCAAAGTGATAACACCCTGATTGCCCAGCATTTGTGCCTGGGTGCAACATTCAAAAGGGCAGTTGCACACTCTAAAAGAGTTAGCGCACTCACAAAAAAATTATGTGTGCGGTGGGCAAAGGGAGAGGCAAGGACATGAATTCCGGTGTTGTGCAATATTCAGCATGGTAGTGTTGCACAAAGGAAATAGTACAGGTCACCTTGCGCTGTGCAGTTACCACAGAGCAGAAGCCCGACTTACTCTGGGCAACCCTAGTGGCTGGTAGAGCCATTGCAGCCAACAACCACATTGGCAGCTGGGGGACCACACCTGCTCCCTGGTGCCTAGTGGTCCTCCATCCCCCAACCCCCATCGCTGTTAGAATTAATTTGTCCCTGATGTCCAGTGGTGCCGTCACACCCTAAATCCCCAGCCCTGGTAAATCACAACATGCCCTGGTGTCCAGTGGTCCAGCCTGCCCTCTGATCACTGGCCCTGTAGTATATCAGATATTCCCTGGCATCTAGTGGCACCCTCCCACCCACTGATTCCAATCCCTCTACCAGTGTAAACTTTCTCTGACATCTAACCATCTAACCCTCATACCACTGGCATTGTGCGACCCACCCTACCTCCCCCCCATTGGGCCACAGATCCACTACGGTAACCTGCACAGCCCTCCTCTCACCACCTCAGCTGGCAGACATATGGGTTGATTTGTAGCGTACATCCTCTGTACTGTAAAGGGAGCATGCATACCGTTAAACAGTATGTACACTCCCTTTACAGTACAGATGATGTATGCTGTCCATCAGTCTATGCTGTGGCCAGCCAAGGTGGTGAGAAGAGGGTGTGCCGGTCACTGTAGTGGATCTGCGGCCTGGCAAAACTGGTAAGGGTGGGTGGCAAGTTGGGTAACATGGTGCCGGCGGTGTGGAGGGGCTGCAAGATGCCAGGACAATCTTACGCTGGTACAGGGATGAGGATCGGTGGGTGTGGGCTGCCACTAGATGCCAGGGAATATTTGATATACTACAGTGCCGGCAATTGGTGGGGGACTGGACACCAAGGAACTGTTCACTGTTACCAAGGCTGGTGGTTGTAGTGTGGGAGGGACCACTGGATGCCAGAAAATACTTTTTCTTTAATGGGGTTGGAGATCAAAAGGTGGGAGGGACCACCACTGGAAACCAAGGAGGTATTTCTTTTGATGGGGATGGCCTATTGGGATGGGTGGGGCCACCTACCAGAGAGGCGTAAATCTGCCATTGCTTCCCATGCAAATGTGCCCATAATGGGCATGCACATGGCCCCTTAGTGTTTTGCATGCCCAGTGTGCTCATTTGCATGATGCTGGCTGACTGTCATGCCAGGGGCTCCCAGTACTGTCAGGTCTGAGGGCATTATTCTCTGCAGTTCATAGACCTGTGTCAGGGCAGTGCTACAACATGCCCCTGTATTCAGTTGGTGTGCTATCTGACTGAATATAGCATCCTTGGGGTCGTGGCCAATAGGCAAGTGCAGCACAAACCTTTGCGCTTCACTTGCCCCTTTTTGAATATGTAGTCCCTGATTTTCATATCTTTTGCTGTTACTTAACAGTGTACATCGCTCCATTTAAAGAATTAGGTTGTGCCTCCCACAGAAAAACTGCACTTTGATACACATGAAGAATGGCGAACATTAAGACTACTAAACACCTCTGGGCATGTTCTTATGTGTTATGGAACAACAGGGAGAGGTTTTGATGATCTACAAATCTCATAGGGGTGCTCAGTGTTGGTCTTGAGCTTAGATTGACCTTTTATTGCACCCTTGCAGTAGGAACACGCTCAGAAATCAAGCTATAAGTCCCCTATGTCCCAAAGAAATCCACCAAAGCTGCTTTGATATTATTTGGACCTAAATAAAGTGTTTCCTTGTAAACACTGCAGTCTGCACCTTGTTAAAATATGCTTTGCAGAAGCATTAACTGGGGCTGCACAAATGACAATGCTTTCTATTGGAAAAACTTGCTTTGTGGTTGGTATGCATGCCTTCTCCCCTGATTTGCATGGGTGCAATTGTGGAATGTTTGCAATGCAGTGTAAATTGCTTTGCCACATTTCAATCTGACCCATTAAAAATAGTTTTTGCAGCTTTAACTTCTCAATAGGGCCATTTGCAAGGCACACACAGTTTTCTGCCACAGATGTTTTAAATATGCTGCCCGTAGTTTGAATGTCTTGGTTGTATGACCCCCTATAGCCAGACAAGTGCCTCAATGGTACATGAGAGTGATCTGGCTCACCCTTAGAGTGGCTAGTGCATAAGCAGCTGGTTATGCATGCCTGGGCACGCACAAGGGGAGTGCTGTGGGGAGGACTTTGCAAGTAAAGCACTGCAAGCAACAGTTGCTTCACCATATGCTTTCAACATTGAATCCTGACCAGGATTTAACAGCCATGTATCCATTAAGATGTTCCTGAACCTTGTCATTCCTAAGGCAAAGATGCAGCCACAAAGTATACAATCACTCAAATGTAAAATACCCCCCTGACAAAGGCAGTTTGCCAAAGTGCTGGGGTTACTGGTGCTTGTCACTGCTCTATGTACAGACACAAATAAATTCTTTATTTTGCAGTTATTTGAGTGATTGTATACTTTGTGGCTGCATATTGCCTTAGGACTTTCAAGGTTCTGGAACATATGTATGTTTGGGCTTGCTCCCCTCCTCAGCCCCTGCCCACACTGTTGTTGGCAGCATGTGTCTCACTGGACGTGTCCATGTGTCCATTAAGGAATGTTTTTTATTATCAGCAGCCTTTAAGAAATCTAAGTGAAAATCCAGACCTCAGAGATCAAAAAGGGAACATGTCGAATACCTGTAAGGGACATTATGGTGCTATCAGAGTGACAAAGTGTGAAAATGCACTTGGTAAACTATCATAGGGTCTCATTTGCATAGTAGCGCAGGGACATACTGTGGTGTGGTAATTAGGACTGGGAGGCCAACAGTCAACATACATGTGGATTGTGGTCACTTTGTGTGACACAAAGCAATGAATTACATTTCACATTAAAATGAACTAAGGCTTATGGATCCAGCATGATTGTTTAATTAATTTGCACACTTTATACCCAGTAAACTGCTATGTGTGCTCAATTTCTGACTTAGAGTGACTACTGGTAATAGGCCATAGATCCAATTCAGGAGGGAACACTCAGGTGCCTAGAATCCTGAGTGAATAAATATTTTGCTGTGGGGGGACCCATCCCATCAAATAACATCACCCCCTAGAAACCAAAGGTGCCAGGTGTTATTTCATGGAAGACATCATACCCCAAGTGAACAGGCTGCAGCATGGGGGTCATCCAGGACATGTAAGAGACAGTCAGAAAGAACAGTGAGTGGTCCAATTTGTACTCTACATGTGGCCGCATAGCTACAAGAAACAGAGTCTGTAATATTTTTATAAAGCTGTAAAAAGAGCACGAAGACAAAATGACTATAGCGTGTCCAGTGAGGGAGACATCCTTAATTTGCATAGAGGCCAGGACTGGTCACTAAGTTTGGGGGGTGGGGGGAGTATTGGTATCTGATAAAGAATACCTCTGGGTGTAATTGTACCAAGTATATGCATGTGCTAGCATGGTGTGAAGGGATACTTAGGTTCTGCTGTAAACAAAGTTGATAGATCACGTGGGTGCTGGGTTAGCAAAAGCAGTTAACTGTTTCATTCTGAAGCAGTGTCCTTGATTTCAGGTGAGAATGGCATTGTGCAGAGGTTGGTTATTATCCCAGTACAATATAGTGTGAAGACAGTCTGCCAGGAGTCCCTCTGACAATCTCTATCAGGCATTTACAGTATATGCTGACCTAGAAGCAGGGCAACTCATGTCTTATGCAGAATTGCACGGTAAGGAGATGCAGACCCCGTGGGAGAGGATCATGCCAAGAAGCATGCAAATGGGCTCTGAAGTGGGACAGAAGTAGGGAGAGTGGAAATGATATCCATGGGTCTGCTACTGTGCACCCTGCTGAGGTTAGAGATGTTTGCAGATTGACCATCTCCCCAAAGCAATGCTGAGTCAGAGTTTGTGGATATGCCCAGTCACAAACTGCAGCCCATGTAGTTCATCGACCCTCATGATGCTGGTGACCAGATGCCAGCCAGTCTTGAGGTGACCATGCAGCCACAATGTGAAGAGAGCAGCCCCTCTGATAGTGGTGGGAGTGATAACACTGTCCTGTTAGACTCCTCCTCCTCCTGAGCCTTACCACAACCACTAATAGACAGGAGAACTATCGGCTAGAAGGATAGGATTAAATTGTACAATATATTTGTGATAAGTGTGCTATGTTAATTTGTATTGTGAGATATGGTTTGTTAAAAGTGTTGATGTACTGTGTATCCTTTTTCATATTTTGTATTTATATGAAACCTTAGTTTTGATTTGTACAATGGGACATCATTGTAAATGAGTGTGCTCAATGAAATTATCCCAAATAAACTTGAAACTTGGATCTTAGTATGTGGACCATCAGGTTTGTCTGTATACACAGAATGAATAACTACAAGAAGCAGCCAAGAAGGGTCCCTAGGCACAGTTGTTTCTACTGAGTACTGTGATTGGTGATCCTGACCATCCAAACTGCCTGTGGGTTGCTGCTAGTTCCAAAGCTCATCAGAGACAGTGATACAGTAGAGACCAAAATGACCCCAAAGTATCTAAAGTGGGGGTATTGCCCTTTCTGCAAGAAAGAGGAGCAAGAACCTGAAGGAAATGTGACTCTGTTCACAGCTTATCTGTCACATCTCACTTTTTTCATCAAGGGTGGAAGATGGGCCATCATGCCACAAGGCTTAGCTGATCTTAAGAACTAGTTCACCTAAACATGGCAGAGAAACACTACTAAAACTGTGCTAAGGGGACAGAAAGCTTGCACAGCCACTGAGAGAGAGGTGGGGATATGAATTCTCATACATGTCTGTGTGGCTGTGGCACACAATCAAGCAGAAGGGAGGAGTGGCTTCATGAAGATGCCAGAGAGAAACATTGATACCAGCCTATGTCATTGAGACAGAAATATGAGGTGTGGCTGGAGCTGATTGTAGGATGCTGGAATGTTGGGTACAGCATCCATATTCAAGGTGTGTGGTACCTCAGCCCATCAGAGGAAGTCTTGTAAAAGCAGATTGAACAATTAATAGTGGCCTGTTCTTTTATTCTTTTTTTATTTGTTTTGCAGGCTCCATCTTGATCATTACCTCTGCTTTTTCCAAACATTTCTATCAGAACTGTGGAGTTAATTGCTGGACATTTTAAGACTTTAAAATTTATCACCAAAAAATTAACCACATGAAAGTTTCAAAGTGATATCAGTGAAGTATATGATGATTGTTGATGATTCAATTCAATTGCTGGTGTACATGTTATGCCTGCTTTCTCCCCAGGTGAGGTAGGAAAAGTCAAATGGGACATCAGGACAAAGGAAGTTGCTGAAAGATGCCACTAAGAGGAAGCCAAACTTTGGATAACTGGACTCAGGAGAATAGCTTCATGTATTGTGCCATCTGATTAACTGATTTTTCATACATTCATCTCTCTCTCTCTACGTCAAGGGTGGAAAGGCACACTTTTGCTCTATAGTGTCAGAAAGGACAGCAGGAAGTGGACCTCCAATGGGTGGACAGTAGAGACTGGGTCCATAATACCTGTGAGGAATCCATACTATAGGCCTTAAAGGAAGACAGGCCTCTGGAGGGTTGGCAGTGGCTTGCATGCCCCCAGGGCAAGTATGGTGCTCGGCCATCAGACATGCAGCATCCCAGGACACTGTTTGCACTACAGGGGTATAGCAGTTTGGTGCTGTAATAGACAATGAGGTCACCCAGGTTGCCCCGTGAAAGTCATGCAGCAGACACTTGGTCCTGAGACTAGATGCTGCACTGTGTAGATGGACATTTTCAGTTGACTGTTGACCTTGAAGGACCACATAAGAAAGACCCAGAAATATTGATTAAACTAGCTAGACTAGTACTACAGTATATGAAAATGATTTCCATTTCAAAAATCAACTTTGCAGAAAAACAAGAAGTACCATGGCTCCCACTTAGTCAAACTTGTACGCAGAGGCATTTGAGGAGCAATTTGTCTTAGCCAATTATACAATCCATATTTCAAGTATATGAGGTTTTTTAAGAGATATATTGATGACTTGCTCATCTTATGGGAAGGAGATGAGGACACATTTCTACAGTTCTACGAACACCTAAACACAGTCACAGAACATCTCAAATTTACAATATAGTCACACTGAGGTGTCCTTTCTAGATTTTTTTTTGTACAAAAAAGACAATAGAATACAAATGGGGATTTATAGGAAACAAAAAGACTGAAAAACCCAACTGCATGCCACAAGTTACCTCCCCGACACTACATCGAAAAGATCCCATATTTACAAATGCTGAGCATCATCAGGAAATCAGTGAGGAAAGCACACGTGAAAGAGAACTTGAGAATATGGTCCACAGATTTATCCAGAAGGGATACTCAGGAACCGTAATTAGTCAAGCTATCATGAAAGCTAAACAGTGGAACAGAAATGAATTACCAGAGGACCAGGGGTATTGCAGCAAAGAATACAGGCAACAGCATGGTACTATCCCTGGATGTCTCTAAAAAGAGCAGAGAAATAAAACAAATTGTGGCTAGGAACCAGACAATTCTGGAAGGCACAGACATCAAAGTACTCAGCAACAAGCCTACCCTGACTTCAAAAAAGGAAAAAAAAACATTTGAGACAAACTTGTTCCCACAGACCATTTTAATGGGAAAGAACCAGGAGAACAACTATTATTGAGCCCCAAATGGCCTGCTCTTTGGGCAGTGGCATGGACAGATGTTGTAATGTCATGACTACGCTCCCCGCAGCATGCAGGACTTTGCCTTCTTCATCACTGCTATAAAAGCAGTCAGCATAAGATGCTCAGCGTGCTAGTAATAGCGAGCTGTACTGGCAGGATGTGCTGTTCCACTGTCAGTAAAACCCTGCCAGATACTTTATAAAAAATACAGAAGTAAAAATTACGTAAGTTTGCAGGGCTCCAAGGCTGAACTGTACAGTATCAACCCGATGTCCTGGCCATTGTGGAGACTTGGCTCTCAAAACCACCCCTGACTCCTTCATCACCTTCCCTGGTTACACCCTGCTCAGGGAAGACAGGGTAGGGAACCGGGGTGGTGGCTGCACCTTCTACATATGTGACTCCCTTTGAACTCATGCCCTTCCAACTCTGCAGCTTGACCATGGTGCCCAAGCACTCACAATCAAAGTCCTACCCGACCCCTCCAGGGCTCCAACATTTATCACCGCTGCCTATTTCTCCCCCCACCACCAGAATCATGACCTCAAATCCCTACTTGACCACCTCTCCCACCTCCCACACAAAGCTGGGCAAATCACCTTGGAGGACTTAAACATAAACTGGCTCTCCAGCATGGCAGACCAGTCCAAAGATGCCATTACTGCCCTAGGCCTCATGCAACTGGTCACTCATCCTACCCATGTCAATCCTACTAATGGCTCCTCCTCGCTTCTTGACATCATCCTTACCAATCGACATCACAAAATTACTGGCACCACAGTCCTTCCAAATGCCCTCAGCAACCACTCCCCCATACTCTTTTCCTGGACTGGCAAATCACAAAAAACACCTTCCAGAACCACCCTCCAGTGCTGCCTCAAGCCAGGGAGATTGGAACAACTAAAAGCCTACCTATTCCACTGGGATTGGTCCCCTATCAACTAGGTGCACAACATTGATGAAGCCTTATCATGAATTATCCGCTCCTTCAGTTCAGCTTGCAACCTTTTCGCTTCTCTCAATAAACTCCTGGTAAAAACTCTGAACACCCCATGGATCACCTAACCCATACTAAGCCATATGTGCCATCGGGACAATCTTTGGCATAAAGCCCTCGACTCTGGAAAGGCCTCAGATAGGCAACTGTACTGTGAGACCCATAAAAAAATGCACCTGGGCTATCCACAAAGCAAAGGCTGATCACTACAAATCAGTCCTGGACGCCTCCTGGGGCTCTGCCAGGAAATTCTGGGATGACATCAAAGAGCTCAATGGAAAGTCCATATCCCAACCACCCTCTCAGATCAGCGTCAATGGCACCCTCTCTTCAGACCCAAACTGCATTGCAGATACTCTAAATTCCACCTTCTCTGACCTCAGCTCAGTCCTCCCCCAAAAATTCTTCGACCCCATCCCCACTCCTCCAACAGCCCCCCTCACCTATGCCCCTTCTATTTTCATACCCTCACAGAGCAGGAGACAATGCCCTACCTCTTAAAAGTCCTTAACAGTCCCTGTCACAGTAATGACTCGCTGGACCTCAGACTGCTCTGTCAGGTCTTTGAAGTAATGCTAACCCCTCTCACTTACCACATAAACCACTCCCTTTGTCTCAGCCACTTCCCTCACTTGGAAGGTTGTAGTCATTACCCCAGTGCACAAAAGTGGTGACCGCACCTCCCCAGGGAACAATCGTCTGATGTCAATCCCCTCCCCAAGGCTCTGAAGAAAATCGTCATGGACCAGCTATCAGAATATCTCTCCACCCACAACCTCCTTTGTGACTAACAGCATGGCTTCTGCCCAGGTCATAGCACTACCACAGCCTTGCTGGAATTTTCCAGCTTCCTCCACTCTGCCCTCAATAAAGGGCACCAGGCTGGGGCAGTCTTCTTAGATATGTCCAAGGCATTTGACATGGTAAGCCACCCTCTCCTCCTATCCACCTTTGCACAGCTGGGTTTCTCCCAGGTGGTCACCTCCTGGTTCTCCAACTATCTTTCTTCATGCTCCCAATGTGTCAGGATACATGACATCATCTCTGCTCACCACCCAGTTCTTTCGGGGGTTACCCAAGAATCTATTCTGGGTCCCCTGATTTTCAGCCTGTACCTCAACTCACTCCCCACTGCCTGCTCTGAGCACGCCTTCCTCTATGCTGATGATGCAGTACTCTTTCACTCCCACCCTGATCCTCACTCCCTTCAAGCCACTCTTCAGAAATCTTTCAGCTAGGCAGAATCATGGTTCATTGACCACAGACTCTTTCTCAACCATAAAAAGACGAAGTCCATGCTATTCTCCCACAACCAGAATAGGCACTGTGGCTCCCATCAAACCTTATGACTAACAGACTCCTCCCAATAGAGCAGGTTCTTAACTTTAAATACCTCAGCATTACCTTTGACCTGGCACTATCCTTCCATGAGCATGTCCATCTCCTTTGCACCAATATAAATACCCGTATTGGCTAGCTTTACTGCCACAGGGACTGCCTTCCTCCAAAGCTCTAAGGGTTGCTATCACCTACTCTGTTCTCTCTCTCATTGACTATGGACTCATAGTCTATGGGGCAGTGGCAAACTCTTCCCTCTTAAGAATCAAAATCTTGTTAAACAAAGCATGCTGCCTACTTATAGGCTTTGACAAACTCACCCACACCTGCACCCTATGTGACCAATCCAATCTTCTCAGCTTCGAGGAGTGCCTCAAGTACCAGTCCTGCCTCTTCACCAAGAAAATGATGGTTGGACTGGCCCTGCCTAGACTCTCCACCTTACTCCAACCTGCCCTACTAGTCCTGTCCACTGGCAGCACTGTTCGGACCATCCTACATGTGCCCAGAGTTAGGACTGCGCTGGCTCAAAGGTCCTTCACCTACAAAGCCCCTGTCTGACTCAACTTCCTCCCCGCTTCCATTTCCAATGTAAACAGACTCAGTCCTTTCAAATTCTCACTCCAATGCTATCTCCGCTCCTCGCACACCTGCAGCTGCACATAATCTACTCAGTATGCTCACGTCCTGCCCCCATCTCTGCCTTTGACAACAGACCTATGTCCCACTTTACCCCCCCCCAGACATAAGCCTGCTGCTATTTTATGTCCTGTGTTCAATGAATATACTCTGCACTGTATATTTGCTGCACTGCTGGGTGTATTTTTGTACTGCACTGGTTAACCCACCTATTTGCACTGTCTGTATTTATTGCACTGTACTGTGACAACCTCTGTCTGCACACTTCTGTATTCCCTGTATCACATTGTCTATTGTACCTGTCTAACATGATGTGGAGCCTTTGTAAAGGAGTCTATGACTCAAAGGATTGTAATTCCGATACTTTTAATAAAATAAAAATAAATCAGTTAAATTGGAGTTTGGGAAAAACTTAAGCAGCTAATAACCCGTAACTATGTTAATAGAATCTGTTGTTTGAGTAACCACATGGTAGGCTAAAAGTTACAGTCAGAAAGATGTGAGTATGTTCAAAAAGCACATTTCTTAATATTTTATAATTCTAAAAACATGAAACAGCGAGCTCCCTTACCTCATCGGGAGCTCCTCCAGGTTGTTTTCAATTTTTTTTATATAGCCCTCAAGGAAGGGAAGGGATCGTAATTTGGCCCTGAGGGGCTGACTGCACAATTCCTTTTCACTTCCTGACTCTCTGATCCACCCCTGCTCTCCAACGTTTTGTGACATCTTTATAGGTCCAGTGGGGGGTGCACTCCACTCACTTGAATGGAGCATCTTTTTTAAATGTGATTTCTCAATTTTAAACTGGGTTTCGTTACCTATTGATGCCAGGGTTCAACTAACAAGGCAATTGTTAGTCGAACTCTGTCATCAATATGTACCAAAACCTGATTTAAAATTGGGAAATCAGATTTGAAAAAGATGCTATATTCAAGTGAATAGAGTGTACCCCCACGCTAGGCCAGTAAAGATGTCAAAAACTTCAGAGAGCGGGGGCAGATTAGAGAGTTAGGAAGTGGAAAGGAATTGTGTAGCCAGCCTCTCGGGGGCAAATTACAATCCCTTCCTTGGGGACTATATAAAAAATTTGAAAACAGCCTGTGGAGCTTCTGATGAGGTAAGGGAACTCCCTGTTTCATGTTTTTAGAGTTAAGAAAGGTGCTCTTTAACATGACTGGTCAAAGAGCACTTGAAAGTAATAAGAGTTGTACACTTTTGGCTAAAAGGGGAAAATCTTCCTTTTTTTATGTTGTTGTTTATTTAGGACAAAAATTACCAAGTAAACCTTATGAAGGTAGGACTGGTATAGAAATAAGCCAGACTGAAGAAAGAAAATTAGCATCTTTAATTTGTAAGGGAATCTGATATAGACACTGTGATTTGGTATTTAAAGAGCACCTTTCTTAATATTTTTATATATTAAAAACATAAAACAGGGAGCTCCCTTACCTCATCTGGAGCTCCTCCAGGCTGTTTTCATATTTTTTTATATAGCCCCCCAAAGAAGGGATCATATTATGCAACCTATGGGCTGGCTGATGATCCCTTTCCACTTTCTGACTCTCTGATCCACCCCTGTGCTCCGTCATTTTGTGTTGTCTTTATAGGTCTAGTGTGGGAGTGTGCTCCATTCACTCGAATGGAGAATCTTTTTCAAATGTAATTTCCTGGATTTAAATCAGGTTTTGGTACCAACTGATGCCAGGGTTCAACAAACAAGAGCATTGTTAGTTGAATCCTGGCATCAATATGTATCAAAACTCAATTTAAAATCATGAAATCACATTTGACAAAAATGCTCCATTCTAGTAAATGGAGCATACCGCTGTGCTTGCCATATAAAGATGTCACAAAATGTCAGAGTGCTTGGGTGGATCAGTCAGGAAATGGAAAAGGATTGTGGGGCCAGCCCTTCAGGGGCAAATTATGATCCCTTCTCATTCTTGGGGGGCTATATAAAAAAATTTTAAAACAGCTTGGAGGAGCTCCCAGTGAGATGAGGGAGCTCCCTGTTTCACGTTTTTACAATTAAGAAAGGTGCTCTTTAAGGTGGCATGAGGGTTTTGCTTACAAGGGAGTGTATGCGTATCAATGGCACCAGGCAGAATACTGATATTTTGGTATATACATGGCAATTGTTTGAATTTGATGGATTAACTGACAAGAATAATTTGGAGATCAGGATTGAATTGCATCCCGCTAAACTAAGTTTGCATGTTCACATACAGGATACCATAATTATGCAGACCTTTGAGAGAAAAAATTAATTAATAAGTTTCTAAAACAGAGGGATAAAGTAAGTGATAGTTTTCTGTTCACAGTGTGAACACTGATTACAACAATGTAATGTTTGATAAATGTAAAACGTTTTTATTATATGCAACACGCTCTGTCACTAAGCACAGTGTCAAATGAAATAAGTGTATTAAAATGATGTTTGCCTTTTGATGAAACCTGCAGGCCATGGTTCTCCCTGATGAAGCCACAATAGAAAGGTAAAACATTTGATAGTGTAGGACATTGCTGGAGTTTGATGAAACAGAGAATAAACGTTCGGAAGAATTTTGGAAATTGACTTTTTGGAGTTGATTGATTTTTCTTGACACTGTGGTTTGATGTTATTGTGTCTACACCAGCTCACAAGCTATAATTATTTGAACTTCCATCTGCCTATACCAGCCCCAGAACTATAATTATTTGAGCTTTCATGTGCCTATACCAGCCCCAGAACTATATTTTTAAACTTCCATATCCACAAGAGTACTCAGGGATTTCAACAAGTACTGTGTCTTGCTTTTTTTTCAGTCTTCTGCCTGCTAAACCCATATCTGGTGATGAAATGAATTTTCAGGGTGGAAAGTGTAACAACCCCATCCTACCAGTAGGGGCAGGGGGTGTTTACCTTAACATACTTATCCCATGACTTTCAGTCTTGGTGCCAATGCCTCAAGGAGTATGGCTGCAGGAGAAGTCTAGAGAACTAAAGGAGGTGATGTCTTGGGTATTCCTGGCACATTTATTCCTGGTGTCAAATTGGAGCCTCCCTCTGTCAGTCTGAGATGTCAAGGCACAGTCTGGGCATTCCAAAGTTTGAACAGGGAACACAATTTAATAGTGATCACCCTTAAAGAAAGCAGTATGCAGTAGGAACACCAGGAGTGTAACAGGACTATGGAGGTTTCCACTCAAGGGGAGCACCCAATGGTTGGCCAGAAGATGGTGCTTCCAAAGACATGGGGGCAGAATGTGGTGGTGGGGTGACCAGTATGGTGCTTAAGTCATGCAAGTGGCACTTGAAAACACAGAGAGAAATACCAGGAGCAGAGGTACTGGTGGCAAGGTAGGACATGCTGCAACTGAAAGTTAAACCAGTAATGTTCTAGGTGGTGGGACACAGGTTGGGTTACCCCATGGCTGTTTTGAGGGAAGTGCCTCAATGGTGAATGAAGATGATCTGGCCCATGCTTAGAATGGCCAGTACATGAATAGCTGGTTATTTATGCCTGGGCATTCATGAGTGGAGGGAGACCTTTCAAGTGAAGAACTGCAGGTGACAGTTGACTCACTTTAATTGTTATATGAACTTACACATTTTCTAACAAGTAAACTGCAACTTGTGCTCAATTTCTGATTTTGATTACTGGTATACAGTAAGATCACAGGTACAAATTAGCCATGAACACTCAGGCTTAGAATGCAGAGTAATAAATATAACTTTGTAGGGAGCATTCCTGTTGAGTAGTGTCACCCCCTAGATAAGAAATGTCCCAGGTGCTGTCCCAAGGTGGACCACATTGTACCCTAAATAGGCAAGCTGTATATATCATAGCCATTGCAAAAAAATGCATTATTGCACCAGTTAGGGTACAACATAATGCCACAAAAGTAGGGAAATGTAGCATTAGGGTTTACACCCCCCAAAGCTAAAGACACAAGACCACACAAGCAACCACAGACAGCCATCACCTGGTAAGAAAAACACCATACAACTTTTTCCAGATGTCACAAAAGACATCCATCATCATGGTCCAGTGCTTCTGCAACCATGGATACACATGCACACATCAGTACATACACACCCACTCAGTTATGGCTGTAGAAGGGACCTGTCCTTCTGCAGCTGCATATGAAAATATACAATACACAACACAGATGACAGAAGAGTGTGTGTGTGTGTGTGTATGTTTTAAAGTAAAGAACTGTTTATGTGGCTGCAGAAGTGCAGGCCCCATATGGGGTACAGTTGTAATTCAGTTACTGTATCTATTGCAGCATACACACAGGCTCTGCAGCTGCCTGAGCTTTTGCATACAGAGTCAGGAGTACTTGTCTTACAATATGTGATTGTATAGTTGCAGGCATAGATATATTCAGATATTTTCAGATACTTTGTAATACATCTAAAAAGAGTCTCTCTGGTGGCCCACAGTAATACTGCAGGCAGGCAGGTTTCTCTAGAGATACCACATACATTTCAGGAATCATCTGTCTATGCCGTTGGCTGCAACTCTATCAGTGTCTACAGAATTGTGTTATCCACAGGGTTCTGCATTTCAGCAAACAGAAGTACTACTTTTCTATCTGGTTATCCTGCTTGTGTTTATGTGTGTACAAAGGTCATGCCCCCACAGTGGCCTGTACTTCTGCAGCCAGAAGTAGGTGTGTATGTCCTACACTATGAGAGTATATCCGTGTCTACAGAATTGCAGGCTATACGGGGGCCTGCGCTTCTGCACACAGAATCAGATATCTATGCCTTACACTGTGCAACTGTATCTGTAATTGAAGAAGTGTAGGTCCCATGGGCCATGCTTCTGCATACAGAAGTAATGTAGTGATCCAGGTATTCTGAATTTGTATATATGGGGGTACAGAAGCATGAGTCCAAATGGGACAGTGCTTCTGTGGCCAGAAGTGTCTGTCTATATCTTACACTATACAGTTGTATGTGTACCTACAAGATCACAGGCTCCAAATGGGCATGTAGTTCTGCAGATTGGACTACTATGCAACTCAGGGTATCTTATCTTTCTATACCTGGCTGCAGAGGTGTAGACATCAGAAAAAAGTACTCTTGCTGTTTGGGAAGCAATAATTGTATCTCTGTGTTCACTAGCACTGCTCTCACATGCATAAATAGTGTTGTGATATAAGTATCATGGATTTCTATCAGCACCCAAAGTGGGCGTGTATGCCTTGAACTATGCACGTGTATTGATTACTGTGGAAGTTAAATAAATATCATGGATTTCTATCTGTAGCTAGAAGTGAATGTGTCTGTCTTGAAGTGTGCATTTGTATCTATGGCTGCAGAAGTTTTGGACCATGATGATAGATGTCATCTGGAAACAATTGTATGTAGTTTGTCTTATCAGATGATGTCTAGCTATGGTTACTTGTGTGGTCTTGTCCCTTTGGCTGCTTGGGGTGGTGGGAGTTAGGGTAGGAAACCCTAACACCACATTTCCCTACTTCTGTGGCATTGTGTTGTACCCTAACTGGTGCATTAATACAGTATTTTGCAATGAAGTTCCTTTCTTTTTGATACAGTGGAATAATTTCCTCATTCATGCAGGTCCCTGGAGACCTGTGTGAACAGATGCAGATGTGCAGAGTGCTGTGCCAAGGAAAGAGTATGTCTGCCTGTGAAGGAGTACAACGGAGCAATAATGTATATTTTTTTCTTGGTAGTTCATGTTTTTGTTATTTCTACATTGAGAGCCATTAGATGGGTGAGGGTAACCAATGGGAAGTCATACTGTAAATGATCGCATTGATGGTGTCTGATATTTAGCAACATAATCCATCTCTAAGGATAAGCCATTTTTCCATGGGATTGCTATGCAAAAATATGTAGCAATATACTCACACATTATCTTTGCATAGTACTGTAATGCATCTCACTGTATGTAATAGTCACCCAAAGCCCCGATTTGGGCACTATGCAAGATTATATTCAATCTGAGTATTGCTATACAAACCCATGATTAACCTGCCTTTCAAATACATTGCCTTTTGATTTTTGCCCATCAAATCCCCACACAAGTGTTTATAACATTTTGTAGACACACATTTTAATCGGACACTATCAACCTTTTTTACATTATATTATTTTTAGGTAAAAACCCACGTTTTATGATTGCTTATTTCTTCTATAATTCATTGATGTTGCTGGTTGTTTTATCCACATCCTTGCTTATTAAAACCTAAATGCATGGTAATGTATAGCTACGTCCAGCTTTATTTTGCTTCATATTACTGAACTACTCTTAGTGCACACTTCCTGAACATTAGAAACACCCTCAAACAGTGAAACCACTCATGATACAACAGTATCCTCTACTCCAACTGCATAATCAGTGACTAGATTGTATTGGGGGTGTTCCTGAGTCCAGGAAAGATGCAATGGGAGCTTTTCAAGAAATGTAAACAAACATGTTTTGGTGTGGTAACACCAGTATGGTGGGCAGTCAGTTTATCACTTTTTAGAAGAAAAAAGGGATCTGAATCAAACTACCAGCTGCATCAACAGTCTCTATAGAATGTGAATAATCATAAAATGTATTTTTTAAACTAGGGACACTTTGAGGCCTAAGGGAGCTGACAATGTCCCTTTAAATTCCCAAACATCTTTCTACAATGGCCACTCTGGTTGGTAGTGGGTGTATGACAGGAAAAGAAGGTCAGTACTGGGGAACCGAGATGGGCATGCAAGTTGAGGTAAATTGAAGAATGAATTGAACATTTAGATTGACAAAATGGGTCATTGGATCATTTTCCATCTCAGATTTTCCCCCCTGGCAATATGCACTTACATGTGAGACTTCATCTTACAGTACTTTAATAGGAAAAGCAATAAATTAAAAAAGAAATAAACTGTATACAGGTTTCCATAATTCCTAAAGATCTGTAACCCTGAATGACAGTTGATTCCAGGAGATGCATTATAAGCCTTAGATTCACTATATATTGTTGTCTCTGTACATTCTTACATGTCATGCCATGTTCCTGCCTCTGCATTCACCCCCCAATAAAACTAGTCACAAAGTAATCCTCTGGTGAGGCATTGAAGAGACTTGTAATCAGTTCAGCATTAGATTGTAAAAGTAAACTATTTTTCATTTAATAGTAGATGGTAAAAGTAAACTATTTTTCATGTAATATCTTTAAAGCACTAGTACACTGCTCTGTTCACAAGCTGCTAATTGCTTCCCATCCTGTACAATAGTGATGCCAGACAGACAAAGCAGGCAGGACCTTAAAGTGGACTAACAATAATCCAAGAATGGACAATTTTCAATAACAAGCAGTGCTGTTTCACACCATGCTGCAGTGAACACAGCCTGTGTGTAACTAACTATTTGTGAGCAGGATAAATTCCAGAAATACAAATTTAATATTGTGTTTGCAATACTGGTCATTACAGTACAATGTCCACATTTATTAGTTTTAAATATGTTTCCTGTAATAGTTATAATAAGTAAATGAGTCAGTCGTTGAAATGTGAGAGTGTTGGTTGGTGAGGTGAAAGAACAGCAACTGGAGCTCACGTTTTACATCTGACATAAGCAAATTAAATCACTCATACTGCAATGAGTGAATCTGATTCACAGATTTAGAGCACCGCTAATCTTTCCTTATGAATGTTGCCCAACATTTATAATCTAGTTTAGGGATCTGACATTAGATTAACACTTTTCCTACAGCCTTGTGCATGCTTTTTGACAAAAGTTAGAGTAATCAGTAGGCTAAACTTTCCCTTACACAGATGCTATATATGAAATTATTTTATCCTGACTTGTGTGTCGAATGAAATGTCCACTGTCTGATTCCTCACTATAAACAGAAAGAAAAAAAAATCAAAACCACCCAACTCTTACTGTGAAATTAAATAAGTTCCACTGTTCCTCTGCAATTAATTATTTCAGGTGTAACAAGTTATATCTTAGGAAATGCAATGTATTATGAAAGGTATGACAATGTGCGAGGCAATATGTGGTGTTTGGCACATTGCTTATTATGACCATGATATTCAAAATTGCACCAGGCAAAGGTGCAAGTGGTGGTGCAGCGCAACTGAGTTGCACTGGAGCAACAAATGGAGATATTCAAAAGAGATGTGCCATGGCGCATCTCTTCTGAATATAGTATGTAATGCACAGGGTGCAATTACAGTGTGCCACTGCATCCCCCAGACTGGTCTGAATACCAGGAATGGGAATGCTGCAACGCAACTGTAGCAGCACTGGGCTCAATTCCCAGATATGCAGACTTGGATATGCAAATGGGACCATTATGCATGCAAGGTGCAAATGGGGCCATTTGCATGTCATTATGGTCCCATTTGTATGCGTTGTGCAGGGTTGGTCAGTGAAATGCACATTGCACCCTGCACAGCATGCGGTCCCTGTACCAGGGACCGCAGTAGTACCCCCTCACCATCTCGTGCCACTGATCACCAGTATAATAATGTAGAAAATCCTTGGTAGTCTAGTGGTTCCCCCCTCCCTGCCCATGGCCCCCATTGCCTGACATAAAATAGTATTAAGTCCCTGGTAGTCTAGTGGTTCCCCCTTCTCTACCCGTAGCCCCGATTGCCCGAAATAAGGTTTTAAATGCCCTGGTAGTCTAGTGGTACACCCCCACCCTGCCAGTAACTCAGATCACCCATACAGTTGAATAGAACATGTCCCCAGTGGTCCAGTGGTACCCTCCTACACACCCAAGACCCCCAGCCCACCCAGCTTCCCCCTCGTCATCAGCGGGCAGCAGCAAACACACCCACATACCTCTGCAGCTGCCTGCCGAATGACAGCTTGCAGTGCATACTGTAATAGTCAGTTGCAAATATGTGAATGAATGACTTCATTCACATATTTGTAATGACTATTAGTAGAGCTGCAAGCCATTGGTCAACAATGTAAACCAATGGGCTTGCAACTGAAACTGTGTTATCATCTGTGGGCAGCAGTAGAGGATGCGGGTGGGCTTATCGCTGCCCGTGATGATGGGGGAGCTGGTGATGGGGGTCCTGTGGGTGGGGGATGGGGGGTGCCACTGGACCACCAGGGATATTCAACTGTATGGGCAATCTGGGTTACCAGCAGGGTAGGGGGTACCTCTAGATACCAGGGCATTATTATTATTTTCTTTAGGTGATTGGAGCTATGGGAGAGGTGGGGATACCACTAGACTATCAAGGAATTAGTAGAAGCTTATTTTAGGTGATCAGAGGGTCAAAAGGGGAAGGAGAACCACTAGACCACCAGGGACATTTGTGGGTGCTTCTGAATGGTGTTCGGGTGGGGGCCACCCACAGCTGGCGGCTTCTGTGATGCTCCTTGCATTATGGTAGCTCACCTGTGGGTGGCTACTAGTTTGAGCCATATTTCTTTGGCTCAACTTTGTGTCCCGGTATGCGGCACATCTCAGGGCTGTGCCAGCATATGCGCCACACATCCCAGGCTGAATATTGGGATGTGCAGCATATGCATGTGCACACCCCCTGGAGATGTACTGCATACATTATCTTATACCCGGTGCATGGGGATTGCACTACTAATGCCCGCTTTGAAGTATTGCCCGGACATTTCTGGGGTTGAGCTGGTGCAGCTCAGTTGCATCAGGTGCAACCCTTTGAATATCTCAGTCTATATGTTTCAGCTACTGAGTATTTTTTTTTTTTTACATGTACTCCTTGGCCAAGATATTCAAAGGGGTTGCACCTGGCACAACTGAGCTGCACCAGCGCAACCCCAGAGATGTGCCCTGGGGCAATATTCAAAAGGGGGAACTGCACAGTGCAATACCCCATACACAGGGGTGCAAAGATAATGTATGCAACACATCTCCAGGGGGGCGTGTCCATACATATGTGGCACATCCTGATATTCATCCCGGGATGAGTGGAACATATGCTGGCACAACCCTGAGCTGTGCCGCATACCGGATCAAAAGTTAAGCCTGAAAAATATGGCTCAAATGGTAACCACCCACAGGTGAGATGCTGTAATGCAAGGAGCATCACAGCAGCTGCAGCTGTGGATGCCTCCCCAAACACCATTCAGAAGCACCCAAAATGCCAATGGTGGTCCAGTGGTTCCCCCTCCCCTCCTGACCCTCTGATCAACCAAAATAAGCTTTTAATAATGCTCTGGTAGTCTAGTGGTACACGCTGCCTCTCTAGTAGCTCCGATCACCCAAAAGAAAGTAATAGTAATGCCCTGGTAGTGCAGTGGTACCCCAACCCCTCCCATAGCTCCTATTGCCTGAAAGAAAATAATAATAATGCCCTGGTAATCTAGTGGTACCCCCCCAGTGGTAACTCAGATCACCCCACACAGTTGAATAGAACATATCCCTGGTGGTCAAGTGGCACCCCCCACCTCCCCACCCACACAGGACCCCCAGCCCATCCAGCTCCCCCCATCACAGGCAGGGAGCAGTAAACCCACCCACATACCTTCACAGCTGTTCACTGAATGACAGCTTACAATATCAGCTGCAAGCCCATTGGTCCGTACTGTGGACCAATGAATGGGCTTACAATGCATCACTAATAGTCATTCACAAATATGTGAATGAAGTCATTCATTCACATATTTGTGACTTGACTATTACAGTATGTACTACAATCCACGGGTCCACAGTGTGGACCTATGGGCTTGCAGCTGATACTGTAAGCTGTTATTCAGTAGGCAGCTGTGGAGGTATATGGGTGGGTTTGCTGCTGCCAGCCGATGATGGGGGAAGCTGGGTTGCCTGGGGGTCCTGTGTGAGTGGGGGTGCCACTGGACCACCAGGGATATGTTCTATTCAACTGTACAGGTGATCTAGGTTACCAGCAGGATGGGGGGGTACCACTAGACTACCAGGATATTAGTATTATTCTCTTTCAGGGAGATCAGAGCTACAGGAGGGGTAGGGGGTACCACTAGACTACCAGGGCATTTAAAACCTTACTTCGGTGATCAGGGTTACGGGCAGGGAGGGGGGAACCGCTAGACTACCAGGGACTTAATACTATTTTATGTCAAGTGATGGGGGTTACGGGCAGGGAGGGGGGAACCACTAGACTATCAGGGATTTTCTACATCATTATACTGATGATCAGTGGCACGGGATGGGAAGGGGGGTACTACTGCGGTCCCTGGTACAGGGACTGCATGCAGTGCAAGGTGCCATGTGCATTTCACTGGTTAGCCCTGCACAACACATGCAAATGGTGCCATAATGGCCTGCAAATGGCCCCATTTGCGCCTTGCATGCATAATGTCTCCATTTGCATAACCAGGTCTGAATATCTGGGAAATGAGCCCAGCACAGCTACCGTTACGCTGGAGCATTCCCATTCCTGGTACTCAGACCTGTCTGGGGGATGTGGTGGTGCATTGTATTGCACCCTGTGCATTGTGTGCTATATCCAGAAGAGATGCCTCCATGGCACATCTCTTTTGAATATCTCCATTTGTTGCTCTTGCCACCACTTGTGCCTTTGCCAGGTGCAATTCTGAATATTCGGGCCCTTGTGTACATGTATTCTGCACATTAATACTAATATGTTTTTCTCTGAGGTTCTGAACCAGAAATCAGAACATAATAGCCATTCACAGTGGAATATGCTTGTGAGATTAGCATGGAGTACACTGCATCCCTGTATAAAATTGTTATGATATTATATAGTGTTTCATCAAGTGTTTTAAACTAATGGAGATGCAGGAAGGGCTGTAACCCTGTATTTAGTCAGGAATGATAGGGAAGTGAAAAGTAAATATGCCTGGCTGCTCCATCATATCTTTTTGCAAACAGAACAGATCCTTGGCATGTGTTTCCTTATGCCATGTGGACAGGTTTAGGTTGAAAAAGGTATAAGTCAGTTGATCATGGTGCAGAAAGTTTGGGGGGTTTAATTTAATACTGCCCCATCCCATGTCCCCTGCCATCTTCATGTTCTCTCCCATGTCCCATATCTGCCCAAATGTCCCCTCCCTTGTCCCATGTCCTCTTGCCATGTTCCCATATCCTCTTTCGATCCGCTAGGATCCCCACTTCAAGATTCATTGACGCCATGAGCAGACAGTGCACACCTGAGTATCATGCAGGTATACAAAGTGAGAAAGTATAACAGTCTTGGAGAGCAGGGTTCAGGCAGGGGGTTGACCCTTTATTTTTGGTAGAAATTAAGAACTTCCATGGGTCAAAATTTGAAGTCCTCTCTGTGTAAGTATGAACACAGTACTATGCAGTGTTGGTACAGATCAGCCAACTCATATTGCATAGAAACCAGCTCTCTGATCTTGTGTTCTGATTGTGGCAGCTCAAGCTTGAAATGTGTTTTAAATAAAGTATTTCTGTGTAACCCTTGCCTTTGTGCATTAGATTGAAATATTCAACATAAGTAGCAAATTTGCCATTACTAAGATGTTATTGCTCAAGTCATATTGCTTTTGTTGCAGTACATATCCTTGATTTTTGTACCGGGACCCCTTAAGAAACTGAGATTCAGAACTGAATATATTGCATTCTTACTCACAGAAATGCTAACACAACAGTGGAAGTAATAATATATTGTTGAGAACATCAAGGAAAACTGACACACCACGTTGTTCCTATTCATAACAAGTTTTCTTTTGATTTCTCTGTATGTGAGGGAATAGTTACAGTGTGTACAGGTTACTCACATTCTTAATGCAGATTTAGTGCATACATCAATACATTCATTTTAGACATTCAATTCTCCTTTTACTATTTTGTTATTCAGCTTTCTCTTTTATTAAGACTGGATATAAAAGCAATTAACAAAATAAAAGGCACCACAATAGAATAATGAAAATACTGTAACACAGTCTCTTTTTAAAAGAAAATACAATTTATAGAATAGCTATTAAATCTATAAATAATAAATTAGATCATAACTGAAGTAAAAAAATACCTATACAGTAAGTGAGATCACAGCAGCCCTTTCTATATGTGTGCCAGTAAATCAGTATCAAAGAAGAATGGTGTAAAGTATTTGTTTTGGGATGTTCAGCAAAACCACTTGGTCTTGCTTTAGATAAAACATTAAGCCCAACAGCAATTAATGCCTCAGATTTGTCCCTGACTTCACATGAGTAGACCAAGCAAAGATGGCAGCCAGCCAGTTACAACGGTGGCAGTAAATGTACAACAAACTCTCGTCAGAGTCAACGTGGCTACTAATGTGTTAATCAGACAAGGCATATAGAATTAATGTGTGGCTTGGATTACCCTTTCCCCTAAGCAAACAAGAAACTAGGACCAATTTAATTGGCAAAATGTGGTGAGACATACTCCTCTACTTCTGAAGAGTATATCACTATGAGGCATTGACTTGAAGCTGTACTGTACCTTGTGCTTAGGACAGGATGTCATGGGCTGGGGGAAGGGGTGGGCATTAGGGTTGACAGCCCCAGAGATGACCCCACTAGTAGTTTGCCAAGACTCCAGAGATCAAAACCCTAATATTTTTTTCATCTCCAAACTTTGTGCGCTTTGCTGTCTTCAACCATATACATATATATATATATATATATATATATATATATATATTATGGTAGAGGAGCCATTTCTATGTTAAACCCCCAAATTTGCACCTTAATAACTTTTCAACCGTTTGACAGATTTGGCTGAAATTTGGAATACACAATCAAGAACCATAGGCCTTGGCATCTGCCAAGTTTTGTACCAGTTGGATACACAGCTGTGGAGTTATTAAGTGTGATCTGTGTGCATGTTTACGCTTTTTCTGGAATTCTACGGTCGCTCGTACAGGTCACACGGTTTGCGCTGACCGCCCAAAATCTTCAGGGAACGGAGGCCAGGGTCCCCGAGCAAAGCCTTTTGAAGATTTGTGAAAAAATATTAAACGGTTCAAAAGTTATTAAAAAACATTTCCATTATAAGTCAATGGGAAAAGTTAACAAAAAGTTCAACAGTTTCGCAAATGCATTTTTACTTTCGCAAATGGGCCTGTTACTTTCGCAAATCGGTCATTTTGTTTTCAGTTGGTGATTCAAAAAATGCTTGGCATTTAAATTTGGGACCCTCTAGCAACCTAATTCTTTTTGTATTCACCTAGTCGGACCCTGAGGATGCTAGCCATGTCTTTATTTTGGGATAAAACACCCCAGAAATATGTTTTTCAGATTTCTGGAAAAAGTACTTTCACAAAGTACTTTAGTGCTCACGAAAGTGTTGCAAATGTTTGCGAAAGCTTTCGCAAATTGTGACAATAATTTTCTAGTCTGTGGGAAAATGACAGCAATTCTTTGGCACTGCAATGCAAAAGAACGGTTGGGAGTTTTGGGCTGAAATTTGGAGGAAACACAGCCGACATCTCACAGATGTGCCTTTCAGTATTGTATTGAAAAAATATTACATGGCAGCAAAGTTACAGCACTCCAAAGTTGATGGTTTTTCCCATAGGATAACATTACGGCGCCCGATGCATTACAGGAATCCTTTGGCACCCTGCTGCAAAATAACGGTTTGGTCTTTTTTCCTGAAATTTGGAGGGAAGACAGCCAACAGCCCACAGATGTGCCTTTCAGTGGTTTGGTAAAAATATTACAGGGAGGCAAAGTTATGGTGCTCCAAACTTTTTTGCCCATAGATACCATTACGGGTGTTAGCGTACCTTTTCAGAGCCCGTATCTACGAATCGGTGCGAGATACGGAACTTTCGTTGTAAAAGTTCTTAACCCCCTAACAGGGGCTAAGTACAAAACTAGCCAGGGCAGTCGTAAATCATACGACTTTTACATTTTTTTCCTATGTCGTACGGTTCCTGTGATATAACCTATTTAGTATTCCAAGTCCTCATTTTCTGCTCCGATACCCATTATTATGCATACATTCTTTGTACTCACTGTCTTTCTCTGTTCAGCTTTTGGGGAAAACCAGCCTGTGCGCTTACATTACTGTTACCATTGCCCTTTCTGCTTGCGGTTCCATGCCTGTTTCACTTACCGTTGATGTCTACGCCACCATGTGCGTCATCCTTTGCGTTTTCATTTGCACTTGCGTTTCTGTTATTTTTTGCCATTTGTGTCTACTGTACTGTTTCTCTTTCTGTTTCACTTTGCGTCACCATACCCATTGACATTTCCGTTTGCAGGCACCATGTTACTATGTGACAAGACATCACATGGCACACCGTTCCCGTCTACGCCACCGTGTTCGTTACCCTTTCTGTTCTCATTTGCACTTGCGTTACCTTGTGCGCCACTGTTAGCACTTCTGTTTGCATTGCTGTTCCTGTTACTATGCCACAAGACATCATGTGGTGGGAGTGTGGGGCTCTTTGGGCCCTGCGCTCCTGCTGCTGCATTACGTGCCGGGAGCGCAGGGCCCTATGCGCGTTATCCTTTGTGTTTTCATTTGTGCTTGCATTTCTGTTATTTTTGCCATTTGTGTCTACAGTACTGTTTCTCTTTCTGTTTCACTTTGCGTCACCATGCCCATTGACATTTCCGTTTGCAGTCACCATGTTACTATGTGACAACACATCACGTGGCAGACTTTTCCCGTCTATGCCACCGTGTGCATTGCCCTTTCTGTTGTCATTTGCGCTTGCGTTACCATGTGCGCCACTGTTAGCACTTCTGTTTGCGTTGTTGTTCCTGTTACTATGCCGAAGACATCAAGTGGCGGAGCACGGCCGCTCCCGCGCTGCATTACATTCACTATTTCTCGTTATCATTCTCAAAAAGAAGGGAAATTGGAGGCAAAAAACTCCATTTAATGCATTAGTTAGGGTTGTTCCACAGCGACAAAAGTGAGGAAATTCGCTGTTAGGGTTGAAAACCCTAACTCCGAATTCACCCCAGCACCACACACACACAGACACACACACACACATATATGCAAGTATGGGGGAGGATCAAGTCAACACAACCAATGACAGACATCCAGCAGCAGGTGACAGAAATAACAAACAATTGCCTAAATGTACTACGAGACATCCCCACCCACCTGACCAGGTACTGCATGCTCAGTGGAGATCAACAGCAAAACTGAGGCTATGTACACCAAACATACACATCCCTGATTGCAGCTGCACACAACGTACCACACTTAGTAGTTGCATGGCCTTACCTACCGATGCCCCACACCACACCACAACTGGTACTGTGCCGTTAGTCAATATAAATGTTGAAGGTGCATGATGACAGTTGTAGAAAGGTTTTAACACTAGTGAGTATACATTAATTAAGAGAAGTACATAAATTAACTACAAGACACTAGCATGCTCAGGATAAAAGTAGTGTTACATTTAGTATGTGATTTACATAGTAGTACATTTACTGCAACGGTTTACTCAAGATAGAGAGGCTGATGTAAGCGTATGGAAAGCATTGCCTGTTCAACGCTGTGAAATTGTACTGCCAGTATCAGATGCATTCTTACTGATGAAGGTGTACTGCTGATGTACATACATAGACCTTCAGTGTGTTTCAATACTAAAGATGCAGTAAGTATTCTTTGTAAGAAACAGTGTAATTGCATGGATCAGGCCAAGCAACTTCTAAATATCATAGCACTACTGAGCCAACAAATGACGTACCTGTATCGGAGATGTATATAGGATAGATTTTCCTTAGGCATTTACTGAGAATGTTGTACATGATAAAGACAATCTCATTGCATCTGTGATGACTAACTTATTCAAATAGTAATACATTTACTATTGTTGCAATGAGTGATCTATGCCACTTATGGACACAGTGTAATTTTTTTTAACAGTTGTTTCATACTCAGGCTGTATGCCTAGTGTTTGGGTTTGCCACACTTCTGTCACTGATGCTATCAAAGTGATAACTATGTTAATTGTGGTACAACAGGAATCAAGTAGGTATGGTGTAGATATAAACAGAATGTCTTTTAGTATTGATTTAACTCACAATGGGGTAAGTGTACTAGGACAGCAGGGGTTATTCTCTATCACTGACTCTGTCAGTTATAATCACACTAAGGTTTCAATGACTGTAATGATCAAGTTACACTGTTCATCTTCATGAGTTCATATTCACAGCCATTCTCCAGTAACTAGACATTGTATGGTGTAACTGGGTGGGACACTGTGTTGCAAAGCTGCTGCAGTGCCTAGCAGAGGGAGAGTATCTACTCATAAAGACAATTAAGCAATAAGGCATGACCAACAGTTATGTTAAATGGTCTGTTAATCACCCTGTAGGGGTTTAATGTTGAATGAGGCATAGCCGAGTGCCACATGTCGCAAGACAGTGATAAACTGACCATTAACATAATACCTGGGAGTGGCTTATTGCTATCATAATAAAACTGTTTTTTAAACAACATTAAACCATGTTCATCATATGGTTAGGCTCTACATGTATGTTAATAAAAATTAAACATTAGGCTGTTACAATGTTTACAGTCAATTAGAAAGCTGCATTTCTCAAACCCTTGTTATAGTCAGAGATATTATACCTGTACAACTCCTTGGTTTTGCTGAACTCTATTGTTCAGGTGGCCCACACATGTGGTGTGGTCTGGTATGGGGCACTGGTAGGTAAGGCCATGCAACTACTAAGTGTGGTATGTTGTGTGCAGCTGCAATCAGGGATGTGTACGTTTGCTGTACATGGCCTCAGTTTTGCTGTTGATCTCCACTGAGCATGCAGTACCTGGTCAGGTGGGTGGGAATGTCTCGTAGTACATTTAGACAATTGTTTGTTATTTCTGTCACCTGCTGCTGGATGTCTGTCACTAGTTGTGTTGACTTGGTCCTCCCCCATACTTGCATGTGTGTGTGTGTGTGTGTCTGTGTGTGTGTGGTGCTGGGGGGGGTGAATTCGGAGTTAGGGTTTTCAACCCTAACAGCGTATTGCCTCACTTTGTGTGTGGAACAACCCTAACTAATGCATTAAACGGAGTTTTTGCCTCTAATATATATATATATATATATATATATATATATATTCTATGCAAAAAACTGCATTAATGCATCATTTAGGAGTTAAAAACACAAAAGTCAGTAAATGAGACCTTTGGGTTGCCCTCCCCTTGTGTACCTCTATCTCCTGAGATTGAGATGCCGGGTGTGTCATTGGGGTTATGAGGCCTAATGTCATCCCATTCCATGTGTAATCATATTCACAAACCACAGTAAAGAAGAATGGGGTGACATTTAGGCCTCACAAGCCCAATGACACACCCCAGCATCTGTCGATTTCAGGAGGATGTGGGGGTACATGGGGGGAGGGGGCAACCCTAAAGGTCTCATTTCCTGACTTTTTGTGTTTTAACCCTAAATGATGCATTAACAGTTTTTTGCATAGAATTTCCTCACTTTTTGAGAAAGCATAGAAAAGTACAAATTCACACTAGTTGATGGGAGCGTGGGGCCCCCCACCAACTTGCAAATTTCTGCCTAACATAACAGTACAAGTACTGAATATCATATCTATTAGCGGAAGCGCAAATTGGTGGAAGGGCCCCACGCTCCCACCAGCTTGAAACAAAACAAAGTTTCATTCATTGGAGTGGCATAATTCCATACCTGTTTACATTTCAGACACCTGACCACTGAAAATTACCTCCATGGCATTAAGGCTAGCTACCCTATAAATGTCAAGCCACTAGCACAATGCAAAACACTATATGCAAAATGTAAAGTGCATCACACAAAATCTCCACAGCAAATTAATTTTCCAATGCCTAAATACAATAATTCACATATACAGGACATCCCCTCAACACCCTCCAAATTTCAAGTTAAAAGACCAAACCGTTTCCGATATATTACAATTTAAAGTTTGAGATTTTTATTGGTCGGAGTGGCATAATTCTGCACCTGTTAACATTTTACACACCTAACCACTGAAAAGTACATCCATGGAAGTAAGGCTAGCTACCCTATAAATTTCAAGCCAGTACCACAATGGGAAACGATCTCTGCAAAATGTAAACTGTACCACGCAATATCTCCACAACAAATGGATTTTCTGATGCCTAACACCATAATTCACATCTACAGGATATCCCTTCAACATCCTCCAAATTTCAAGTTAAAAGACCAAACCATTTCCAAGATATTTAATTTTAAAAGTTGTGAAAATTGGGCTATCTGGTCTCTCCAAATCTGGCCATCTAGTCCCTTCCTTGAGAACAAAGATCACGATCAAAGAATTTGCAGGTTCATGACCAAAGAATTTGCAGGCTCACAATCAAAGAATTAAAAAATGTTAAAACTCAATTTTTTCAGAGAAATACATTAAACCACAAGCATGACTCAATAGAACAAAGCCCCCTGAGCAAAACCCATCCAAGTTTGACTTCATAAGTCACTCCTGGGCTGAGATATTTGATTTTTAAATCTGGTCATCTAGTCCCTGCCTTGTAATCAAAGATCGCGGTCAAAGAATCTCGCGATCAAAGAATTTGCAGGCCAGCAATCAAAGATCGTTAGCGAGCAGCAATCAAAGAATTTAAAATTTTAAAACTCTATTTTTTAACATAATTACAAGAAACCACAGCCATGGCTCAATAGAGGGAAGACCCCTGAGAAAAACCCATCATAGTTTTACTTCAGAAGTCACTTCTGAGCTGAGATATTTGTTTTTATTCCGACTGCAAAATGAAAACAAGATGGCAGCCATCACGATAAAAGAATTCCTCACGATCAAAGATTCTTTGATGGTGAGCCTGCAAATTCATTGATCGTGAAGAGAGACCAGATGGCCAAACCCCCATTCTTCTTTCGCAAAATAACCATATAAATTTTCCCATAGACTTATAATGGGAACTTAAAACTTAAATAACTTTTGAATGAATTAATATTTTTTCACCAAATCAAATGTGGCATATTCCTTGACCCAAGCTCTTTCAATGTGCCAAGCTGCAGACCAGCATGCCACACAGCAGCCATGCAGTGCCACGGACTAATCAAAAAAACTGCCCACAAAACTTGCGAAAAGTGCATTTTTCAGCATTTTGGTGTACAAAAACAGTACGTCTGACTGAAACTAAATTTGGAAACTCAAGAGATCTACCATGCCCCACCATGCATACCAAATTTCATGCAAATTTGTTGAATGGGTCCAAAGTTATTAATGTGCAAAATTTTGAGTTTAACATAGAAATGCCTTCATAACCCTAAATATAGGGGCGACCGCGCTCTTGTTATATATATATATATATATATATATATATATATATATATATGTTAAACATATATATATATATATATATAACACACACACACACACACACACATATGCATATATTCATGCAAAAACTCTGTTAATTCATCAGTTAGGATCATGTTACAGCGACAAAAGTATGGAGCTGTGATATTTAGTTCCCAACCTAAACATTCCACCCCCAGCAACCCTATGATTCCACCCACCACCATGCTCCATACACCAACAGGCATCGGGGTGTGTCTTGGTGTCATCGATCATAACATTCACCCCATTCCATGTGTAAAGTAGCTGAGATGGTACAGCATAGGAGAAAAGGGTGAACATTAAGGTCTATGACCCCAAGACACACCCTGAATCCTGTTGGTTTATGGAGGGTGGGGGTGGGGTGGTAGAGTTGGTTGGGGATGGGATGGGGTGTTACCCATTTTCATACTTTTGTCACTGTAATGTGAATCCTAACTGATGCATTAATTGAGTTTTTTGCAATGAATTTCCTTACTTTTTTGTGAAAGTATCACCATAGCCTTAGTTTTTTATGTGAGTGCATGGTGGAGGGCCATGCGCTCTCATCTATCCATAAGTGTAGATACATTGTAATTCACCTTCATCTCCCTGTTGGAATGCAGGGCCCTTTGGGCCCTGTGCTCCCATGCTCCATGATTTTCCTTATTTTATTATGGCAGTGCAGGGTCCTTTGGACCCTGCGCATCCATCCCTCCATAGATGCATGAGCAAATTATCACCATAGCCATCTGATTACCCCAGGACATGAACCTGGTACAGACATTTTTAAAATCCCCACCAAACCATAGTTCTGTGCAACTGTGACACCATTCTATGCCACAGGTGTGAAAATACGTTTTGGTCAGGATTTGAGAAATTACAGCTGTGACATACATGAGGTGGGGGTAATAACAAGACTATGTTGAAAATCTGGGTCAAAATATTGAAAAATGTCCTTAGTTACAAGTAGGCATACTGAAATTGCAATGAATGGTTGTAACTTTCCCATTTTTTCATATTTTTACCCAAATTTTCTACATAGTCTTCTTATCACACCGCCTCATAAACCCCATAGATGATGATTTTTAAATCCATTGCAAAACACCATTCCACACCACAGGTGCAAAACATATTTCAGACAGGATGTTAAAACTGACAGCTGTACTGTTCAAGAGGTGGTGTAAAAAAATGACAATGTTGAAAATTTGGAGTGAAAATATTGCAAACTGCCAAAGTTACGCGTGTGTGTAGAAAAATGTCAGTGACTGCACATAACTCAGGCAGTTTTAGGTATTTTTGCATCAAATTTTCAACATAGCCTTTTTGGTACCCTGCCTCATGAACACTGCCACTGTCATTATATTACTGAGTCCCAAAAGGTGATTTTGGGCAGTGATCAAGAAATAACCTTGCAGGTCCAATTAATGAAACAACACTGACAGTGTTCAAGAGGTGGGATCCCAAAAAGACCATGTTGAAAATTTGGGGCAAAAATACCAAAAAATAGCTGAGATATCAACATAAGTTCAAAACACCATTAACAGCAATTATATGGCACTTACATTAATTCTTCAATTTGTGGTTTGGCTTTGAAGAGTGCAGATGTGTCCTGGTCCACAGAAGATGACAGTCGATGGTCTCTGATGGTTAAGTATAGGGCAAGAGGTGTGTGGGGTGCTGAGTACTCAGTGGAAGGGTCAGGATGGGGGAGATGATGAGGGACCATTTTCTTTTTTTCAGCATTAAAAAAAAAGAAAAGATGTCAGGGGACTATTTTCTTTTTTCACAGGTACAGTGGCATCCCCCAGGATGAAACCCAATTTTGCATCACTCTGCAGAGTGCTACAGCAGACCTACTGAACAAAACAATGTAATTTCAATGGCAATTAGTCCCTATTGTCATTCAGGAAACTGTGACACTGCCAGGATGCAGTGAATGCCATAGTTTCCTTCATGACAAAGGGGACTAATTGTCATTGAAATTACATTGCTTTATTCAGTAGGTCTGCTGCAGCATACTGCAGAGTACTTTAAAAGTAGGTTTCATCCTGGGGGATGCCACTGTATGATTGAAGGAATATTTCAGGACACTGGGGGTGGGCTCCCCAGTGTCCCACAGTATTGAGGGGTAGGAGATAACTGGGGACACTGGAAGTGGGCTGCCCAGTGTTCCACACTGGCAAAGGGGTTCTAGTGCCGACACAGGGATTGGGCACCCTGATGCTGGCAAAAATATAAATTTTATGAGTACTGGGGGTAGTACAAAACTGGTGATACTGGGAGTGGGCTCCCCAGTTTCCCACACTGGCAGTGGGGGGAGGGTTCTAGTGCCAACATGGGGATTGGGCACCCCAATGTTGGCAAAAACAATTTTTAAAAAATAAATATTTTGGGACACTAGGAATGGACTCCCTAGTGTCCCACACTGGTGTGTGGGGGAGGGGTGGATTTCTACTGTCAACATAGGAATTGGGCACCCTGATGTCAGCAGAAGCATTTTTTAGATATAAAACATGCCTTGGCCCTCTTGGAGGCAATAAAAGGATAAAAGATCCTTTTATTAGGTAAACACCAACAGGTGTTTACCTAAATGGGGACCAAGGAGTATGATTATATAGTTATTTTGGCCAAAAAATGGGCAGGAAAGATTATGTTTTTTTACAGAGGCCAATTGTTAATTAAAGTAGTGCTGCAAATTGTGGCAGTTTTTGCAAAACAGTGCCACCATTTGCAGCAATTTTTATGCAACAATGCCATTAGTTGCACAAAAACTGCTGCAATTTGCAGTATTTTCACAAGAATAGTGCCACAAATTTGTGACATTATCAATGGACGAGTAAAAAAAAATATTTCCAGCCACTATTTCCAAAAAAATAACAGCAGAATCGTGTTCATCGGGCCTCGATTAGGTAAACACGACTGTTGGTGTTTATTATGGTGCAGTATTTTTTGAATTACAGTGTTTTTTCCCAGTCCCTAACTGAAAACAAGATGGCAGCAGCATGACACTACTGATCTATTTGCGGCATCAAAAAGTGCTTGCGCGAAAGCAGAAAAGGCTTTAACACGGAGCATATATTTTTTCCATAGGTTATAAAGGGAAAATTAAAAGTTTAATAACTTTTGAATGGATTAATATTTTGTCACCAAACCTTCAAAAGTCACATCTGCAACCCAGACCCCATATACCCTAACAATTTCAGACCACATCACCAAGCCATTTCAGAGATGGAGAATTGCAAAGGATTTGTACTTAAATGGTAATCTTCACATTTTTGACACTACGCATCTCCGTAACCACACATCTGACTGGACCGAAACTTGCCACATCAAGAGATCTATGTTACCTGATGGCATATGAAAAGTTTGTGCACATCGGTTGTATGGTTGCAAAGTTAATAAAATGCAAAATTTGGGGTTTAACATAGAAGTGATCTTTGAACCCTAACTATACTGGCACTACTGTACCAGTATAATACACACACACACACATATACTGTATATACATTTATATATATATTGTGTGTGTGTGTGTATACTAGAAAATTATGTTAATGCTCAATACAGTTGGTACCACACAAAAGACAAACCACACAAAGGTTGGAAATAAACCATTAGGGTTGCAAACACAATGCCCACAAAGTTTGGAAGTGTCCTATTAGGGTTCTTATGTCTACCTCCTACCGACCCTACCATGTGCCCTACCCTCACCACCCAAGGACAGTCTACAGGTACAAGGCCATGTATCAATGGTATGGTACCTCATACAGGGTCCACATGTTAAAACTGGTATATAGCAACCCTAACTCCTCTCCACTACTCCCATAAGTGATGGGCAAAGTACATGTCAGGCTTCATGAGACACAAGTATGGTATTTCATACACATTTTACATCTGTAATTAGAAAACCTTTTGGGTGGATACCTGTGAAGTTTCACATCCATTATTACTTGTGCCTTACATGGCACACAATATGGTATACCCTCCACAAAGCAGCAGAATTGTTACACATTTGAAAGTACTATAAATATTGCATAGTTGTCAGATTTTTGTAGAGCTCAAAAATCACTTAATGGGCACATAATCAGTTCGGTAGTATGACTGACTGGGTTCTCCCTGGCCACAAGGGTAGTTTCAGTGTGGTGCTTTGGGTTGCAATATACAAATGTTAAAATGTGGATCCTGTATGAGGTACCATACCATTGATCTATGACCTTGTACCTGTAGACTGTCCTTGGGTAGTGAGGGTAGCTTAATAGACAAGTCACACACCTCTGGAACCTGAAAATCAAAAGGTCCCAACCTGTCAGGGGTTTTGTTTCATTTTGCGTTTGAGTAGTAACAAAGACTGAGTGAGAGCATGAGTGAAAAAAGATAAATTAGTAGAGAGGATTTTTTTTTTTATGATCTTTCTCACTGACAGTGAGAGAAAGATAGCCGGGGGGGGGGGGGGATAAATTAGAGAGAGTTTTTTTTTTTGTTTGTAGGATTGCGCACACTGATAATGACAGAGAAAGATGGTTCCACCTCAGAATGTGCCAGCGTTAGTTCTCTGAATCACTACGGCACAAAACACAAATGTCACTGATGACACTTTTTGCAGGGGGCTGTGGACCTGCACCCCCCTTTGTGGGGGGTTGTGCCCCCACACCCCCTAACTATAGATACAAACTCCAGGGGGCGGACCTTGAGGAGGGGGTGGCAAACTTGGAATTTGGCGCCTTAGTGACTTGTTGCCCTAATGCAGGTGCCCTGATGCACTGTAGTGGAGAAAGACATATGGGGGCATGGCAGGTGATAATTTCCTGACTGTGTGGGAGGGTGGGGGATGGGACAGGTGGTGGAGAGCAGTCAGTGTCTTTGTGTTGTGTGCACGTGTGTTTCTTTAAAGGATTGTTGCTGTGGTGGTGGTGGTAGTGGTAGCCAGTTGGACAAATGAGGCAAATGGATATATAGGAATGAAGAAGTGTATCAAAACAGATCAATTGATGATTGTCTACTGTTCTGATTATGCATTATCAGTATTGAACAGTCTGCAGTACCTGAGCTGCATAAAGAATTATGTTTGACATGTCTGCTAATAATTGTTAATAATTGTTTTTCTAGGTACTGCCTGTATAAAAAAAATTATATGTCAAGGGCTGTGTGTTTCTGTGTTATCACTGACATTTCAACATTTTAGAATAACACATGTAGTCTCATCACAGCTGTCACTGCTCATCATTAAGGCTTTCTCCTATGTTCTCTACTATTCTGGATCTAATGACACCATGAATTTGCGGTTTAAAAGCATTAAGTGCATTGTCATGTAATATATGTGGATACATTTTAGGATTTATTATTTTACTTTGCTACCCTCGTGGTACCTGCCTACCCCCACCCCACCCCAGCACCACCACTACCACCTCCATCCACTTTGTGGTCTCTATTTTGGGATGGAACATGTACCATGTAAGAGCTGGTTAAAAATGAACTGCACTAGGAAAGAAAAGTCAAACTTGTACTAGTAACAGGGACAGTGTTGGTAGAAAGTTAAATGATTCCCTTTAATTGGAGTGAACTGTAATCAAAAATCTTTGAAACCCCAAAAGGACATGGTATGATTATATATATATATATATATATATATATATAATAGATAAAGTGTACCATGTTCTTTTGGTGTTTTAAATAGTTTTTGTGGAATGTGCTTCTAGTTTGGGGACAATCCAATTATATATATATCTATATAGATATATAGATATATATAGATATATATATGTTTGTGTATGTGTGTGTGTGTGTGTGTGTGTGTGTGAAGCACACATTAAGCATGGGGCTTAATGTTAGCATGGGGCCACGTATGCCTGTCAGTCAGATATTTTGTCAGTCTGGGGCTTGTTCTCATGAAGAGAACATCTGCAACACAGAATAAACCTGCCTTATTATTATTTTATGTGTCCGTCTAGTTATTTGCATGGTCTAGATGGGGTCCTCACCAGCAGCACTGGCAGCAACTGAAGGGTCCGGCAGACCAAAGAGAAAGTAAGGGGTCTTTTAGTGGCGGACCAAGTAACCAAAATGCCACACATGGTGGAGAATGCGGCCCTTCTTCTGTCCAGATTCCCATCTCACTTGACTGCATCGCTGGTTACCCCAAAGTCATCACCGTAGTATGCCTGAATTGTCTGAATGCTGATGAATTAACTACAGTCCTGGCTGCCAGAGGAAAAGCTGAACTGTCTCCTGTGATAAAGCAGCCTGCAGCCCTCGTACTGCACTGAAAAAAAATGAAGAAAGAAAGAAACAGAACAAAAATGTTCAGCAGTGCTAGTCAACTGGGGAAATAAAGACCTGCCAGAGTGTATTCTCCCATCTCTCTGCCCCATGGAGCAATGAAGTGTGCATCCCCCCCCAGCTCCCACCTCATGCTTCCTGCTTCACTCCACAGTGCAGGAATGCTGCTCCAGAAGGAGAGAATACATGAGAGAGCAGCACAGAGAAAAAAAAAACTCTTCATTTTAACTGCTGTCCCTAGCCTTGTACCACAGTGCATAGCCTGGGCCATCTACCCTCCTTGCAATTGCAGCTCTGCTCTACCCCACCCTCCAGCCACTCGGCAAGTTGAGTGCTCCTCCACAGCACAACATACCATGAAGCTCTGTTACCTCCCGATCGTGGCTTCTTTTGGGCCTACAGCCACAGCAGACTGTTTCCTCCCTTCTGCCAGTCCTGCTACTGCAAAACGGAGTGATCTGCTCCACACTTGGACCTCCTGCCTCTTACCTCAATCAAGCCATTCAGCTTCTTTGCCATACGAAGTGAACTGCTCCCTGACTGACCACAGTGGCGCACCTCACAGAGCCACCAGCACATCAAAGCCTTTCCCCCACTGTCGCAACAGATCGTGGCTCCTCCACAGACTGTCCCGCTCTTGGCGGCTCTGTCCTCCTTCCAACTGCGGCTTCCTAACTGACACTGACACTACTATGGAGCTCCTTTCCTCTGCAGGCCAGACCACAGCATCAGCCTCCCTGCAGAACATTGAGGCTCAGGGCCGCCTTGCAATCTTCCCACTGTGCCACACTCTACTATCCCCAATGCTGCAAAAAGGGAGCAATCAACTCTGGCTTGGCTGTGATACAGGACCCTCACAAATAAATTAAATACAGTAAAGGCCACAGGAGCACAGGTGGGGCAAATAAATAAAAAGGAAAAAAAAATTGAAGCTGATTAAAACAAAGTGCAGCACAGACCTTCCAGCAGGAGCCTGCTCCCTGTCTGCTTAGCAGTCATCTGTTCCTGCACCTACAGAGCTGCTGCTTAGCTGCCTACAAATAAATCAATAAATAAAATAAGCACTGCACAGACCTTAAAGCAAGGCAATAAAGCAATTAAACAAAAGAAGCCACAGAATTTCAAGTGGGGTGCAACAAATAATGGGGGCAGAAACAGACAAAAGGGGGAGCAGATAGAGAAAGAAATACAAAACACAGTACTACCCTGAGCTACAAACGGAAGGGGCAGAATAATAAAAAGAATGGAGCAATTAATACAGGGAACATAAAATAAACACAAAGCCTGGGAAACAGCAGAAGAATAAAAATAAAGTACAGGATAATAACCAAAGGAGCAGTCAAATACAATAATTCCCCCATGTTGTGCCACTCATCACAAAACTCCCACCATTCTTAGTTGGGGAAGAAGACATCAGGGCGGCAGTTGTCATTTTGGACATTACAGAGCAGCTAGGCAGCCTCGTGGCAGAAATCCTCCATCTTGTACACAGCAAAAACAGCAAGACAGGAAGTGAACCTTGATCCCCCTGCTGGTGGCCATCTTGCTACAGTCAGGTCAGTCAAAACCGACAGGAACTGCATGTCACAGTTTGGTGGCCATCTTGTGAAGGGCACAAATTGACCTCACTCCATTGAAATCAATGGGATTCCTATTTAAATCAATGGACACTGCTACAAAAGGATGATTTTTGCTACTAAACCTTTATTTAAATAACAAACAACACAGAATTGAGTGGGGATTCTTTATTCAGATGTCAATTGATGAACTTTGCTACAAAAATGTGTACTTTTGTCTACAAAAATAATTTCTGCTCGGCACTTTATCTATGACACAACGTCCTGTTTCCTGCATGACTGGCCTCCTTCTCACCCGTACGACCTTCGCTCAGTGAAACAAAGCTCATCTCCAACCACAATGTCTGATGCTAACACAGATATGGGCGCCAGAGCATCCGGAGTCCTACCTTCACCCACCTCAAGGGCATGGGGCTACAAAATCGAAACAATCCTCCATGACATTCAGTCTTCTATTTCTGCTCAAGGAGCACCAGCCATGCAAGCTATTCAAGATGACTTGGCCTACATTAAAGTCATTTCACCACAGTCCACAGTCCATACCAGCCTACAACCAGTACCTTTCTCAGCCTTGCCTCACGAAGGTGCTGTCAACTGGCTGGAACACTTCAACATGGATTTCCTTCAGTGCTTGGACTGATCCCTTGCACATCTCCAATGCCTTGTGCTTGCTTCTGAGAGGAACTGCCATTTCCTGGTTCAACGCACTTCCAGACCAAGTCAAAGGAGATACTGCCACACTGTACACCACCGTCAAAGTCCATTTTCTCCAAGCACATCCACCCTGATTATTGGAGCAACAGCTGTGGGAATGTACAATGCAACCCACCAAATCTCTTGAAGTCTTCATTGTGGACATTGAGACTCAATGCAAATGCCTACAGAAAACAGAGAAAGATCAAGTAAAAGCCTTTGTCCGGGGTCTGCCTCCTCAATGTCATACCTATGTCATACAGCAAAAGCCAACCACCTGGACAGACACCATCCAAGCTGCATGGCTAGCTCAAGAGTCTATTTCAATGTTTCAGTCTGCTGGTGCTCAGGCGCCCCAAACCTCACAACTGGCTGCACTTGCCAAGTGTCCAACAGCAACAAGCAATGATTGACAAGCTTATATCTACTGTCAGTACCTTACACATCAGCTCAACTGCCTCCTCGGCAAATACTAATGCTATTCAACCACCTCGACAGTGACTGGATCCACCTCTGCCTCCCCGAGAGTCCTTGACTTGCCAGTGGTGTGGATTCAGGGGACACACTGCCGCTGTCTGCCAAAAGTTAAGATATTACCACAGAACTCAAGAGGAACACGGATGCTCACCTCAGCGTCAACAACATGATAACCGCAACTTCTCCCAGGATCAGGGAAATGAGTGCTGCCCAACAGACTAGGGGCTTTTGTTGGTCAGGGGAACACAGCAACTGACTGCCCCTCTGACTCTCACAATTCAAACAAAATGCTTCCTCCAACTGCGAACTCTGGAACACTCTCACTTCCAGGGGCAAAGGTACCTGTCATCTGATCACCTCTCCTAGCAAACTATGTACCTGTAACCATTGGAGATTGGTCTACGCATATCTTGGTTGACACTGGAAATGAAATATCAGTTATCAATAGCAGTATTCTAAACAACCAAGCTATGCATCACATACCTAATGTCTCTCCAGCCGACATAAAGTACATTATCACAGGAAGTACATCTACGGTACCCATCACAGGCGTGGTCCATCTCAAGCTCCACTTTGGCTCACAGCAAGCTACTGTCAAGTTCTATATAGTGCCTGATCTTCAACCTACAATAATTCTAGGCCTGGACTTTCTCAAAGCTCACAAAGCCATCCTAGACTTTACCTTAAACAAACTACCGCTAGATCCTTGGAGGCAACTCGCAGCTATAGACTCAGTCGCTGTGCCTCCTCAGTCGGAAATGGTTTTGATTGCCAAGATTCGAGGTGAACCACTTCTACAAGATGTTGTTGGCATTATCACAGGATCTCCCATGCTGCATTCGTCAGGTCTCCTTCCGGGAAATACCTTATCTGCAGTGCATGATGGCGCAGTCTTCCAAAAATGCTGCAACTTCACAGACGAGCCAGTGGTCATTTCAAAGGGTGCCAACATCAGAATGTTCGTCTGCTTGTCTTCAGGGGACCAACTCCATCTCATGCAAGAACCACAGCCTGGTTCCACCAACTCTACTCCTGTCAGTAGTATCACGACCACTCCAACTTCAACAGAGTTACCCCTCAGTCAGCAACTATCCTCTTCCAAACTTCCAGCATCTCCAGCAGAAAAGTAGCAATTTTTGAAATTCCTGGAGAATTACCCGGGTGTCTTTGTTGATTCAGATAACAAGCTCAGATGTTGTTATATTCTGCAACACACCATCGAAGTACAGCCCAACCAGAAACCAATCCGTCAGCGAGCCAACAAAGTGGGACATAAACAGAAACAAGTCCTCAAGGACATAATCTAAGACATGCTTGACCAAGACATAGTCGAAGAATCTACAAACCCCTGGGGTGCACCGTGCTTGCTGGTGATAAAAAAGGACAAAGGGTATCATTTTGTGGTAGACTACAGAAAACTTAATGCTTACATGGTGCAGGATGCTCATCCCTTGCCTACAACCGAAGATGCTTTAGAGAGTCTTGATGTGGCCAGTCCTGCTTACTTCACCACTCTAGACCTTCAGAGCGGGTTCTATCAAGTTTCCATTGATCCAGCTTCTCATCCATACACAGCATGGCACTGCCACCTGGGACTTCTCCAGTTCAAATGTCTGCCTATGCATCTTCAGAACAGTCCAGTCACATTTCAATGTGTTATGGAAGCCATACTATGTGGGTTGTCTTGGAAATCTTGCCTAGTCTACTTGGATGATGTGATTGTCTTCAGCAGAACTTTGTCAGAGCACCTCCAACATCTCCAAGAAGTGTTCAAATGTGTCAGACAAGCAAATCTCAAGCTTCTCCCAGAAAAGTGTTGTTTTATGCAGCATCAGATTCATTACCTGGGACATGTGGTTAGTTCTCAAGGCATCTCTCCAGATCCAGACAAGCTCTCAGCAGTCAAAGACTATCCAGAGCCTAATAATCTCAAAGACCTTCGAGCTTTCTTGGGCTTGTCTGGCTACTACTGAAAGTTCATTTGCAACTACACCAAGATTGCAGCTCCACTGTACGCCCTCACCAAAAAGGGATGTGAATATATTTAGACTAATGACTGTAAATAGGCCTTTGAAACCTTAAAACAAAAAATAATAACTTCTCTGGTATTGGCATACCCAAGGTTCGACCAACCATTTAAGCTCTACTCAGAAGCTATTTCCTTTGCAGTAGGTGCTGTACTCTGTCAAATTCAAGATGGAACAGAACGAGTTGTTTGCTGTGCTGGGCACTCTCTTTCCTCAGCTGAGCAGAACTATGGCATCACAGAGAAAGAATGTCTAGCCATGGTATTTGCCGTGAAGAAATTTGACTGCTACCTTTGCTACTCCTTCTTTACAGCTATCGTTGATCACACTGCCCTCAGATGGTTATTTGAAATGAAGGAGCCAGTAGGCAAGTTCGCCCAATGGATCACCATGCTGCATTCCTACAACTATGAAATTCAATACAGACCAGGTTGAGTTCACTCAAATGCTGATGGTGTAAGCTGGAGACGATATCGCTCTGCATCCTCCTCAACAGATGAATAATCCTGCTTACAAGCTCCTCCCTTCCATGCCACAGATGTGCTTCCTGTGGACACTCCTAAAGCACCTCAAGTTGCTTTGCTGCTACCTACTGCTTCTACAGAGAGACACACAAATCCTCAGTTACTGCAAGCAGCAAAGAGCTTCTCATCTCCTTTACATCTGATTTATCCCTGGCAACTGTTAAAATGCAACAAAGAACTGACACTCAATTTACAGACATAATCTCCTACTTAGAGTCTGGAACCTTACCGCTACAAAAGAAACATCTCCAAGATGTACTTTTCTTTGCTTCGCAGTACTTCCTCAATGACGGTGTGCTCTTTCACATTTGGACGAAGGAAGGCAAGGGTCATCGCACAGATAGAACTCACGTACAGCTAGCTGTGACAGCCTCTCTCATCCCTCAAGTTCTTCTCTCCACTCATGCCTCTCCACTTTCTGGAGGTCATATGGGAATCCACAGAACTCTTGAAAAGACAAGGCTTCACTTCTTCTGGCCACACATGAACAGGGACATTGTCCAGTTCGTAAAATCCTGCCAGCCCTGCTCCCAGAGAAAGCCTCCTGCCAAACCAACAAAGGCACACATCATCCCATGCCTGTAGCCACTGAACTGTTCCAAAGAGTCAGCACTGACATTCTTGGGTCCTTACCAACATGCTCTGACTCTGGCAACAAATACATCCTTGTCTTTGTGGACTACCTGATGAAGTATTTGAAACTCATCCCCCTAAGAGACATTAAAGCCACCACTGTGGCAAGTGCCTTTCTCACTACAGTCATTTGTCGTCATGGTACCCCATCGTACCTACATTCAGATAGAGGCACTAACTACCTGTCCACCACTGTCCGAGAAACTTGCAAACTTCTCGACATAAAAAAGATACATACCACAAGTTACCATCCACAGTGCAATGGACAGAGTGAAAGAATGATGTCTACCATTCTCGGCACACTCTCCAAGTATCTGGATGAGACTCACGACACCTGGGACCATTTAGTTCTCTTTGTGCAATTTGCATACAATACCAGCCCTTGTGTCAACAGTACAGAATACACCCCCTTCTTCTTAGCCCATGGACATCACCCAAGAACTCCATTGGACAGGGATCTCTCACTGCTAGAGGTTCCTAAGTCAGCTTCTTCTTTCATTATCCCTCTTCTGGAACAGCTGGAACTTGCCCGACAAGTTGCAATCACCATGTTGGGCCAGAGAAAATCGGCAGTGCAAAAAATGTCTGCAGCCAAGGTACATGAGCCTTCATTCTCTGTTGAGGACACTGTTTATTTGTACCGACCTGTTCTTTTTCTGGGCGCCACCAAGAAACTGCTTCGCCCCTGGACTGGTCCCTTCTACATTGTAAAACAGCTTCCTCTGGTCCACGTTCATGTGCTACGCAAGTTGAATGGCAAGCTGGTACACAACAAAGTCCATATAAACCGATTAAAGCATGTGTACCTGAATAACAACCTTCCAGATAACCCCAGTCCTCTCAGAAATGAAGTTGCCCTTGAGCCTGCCATCCTCTCTGAAGCTGAGATCCCTCCGGGCAACTTGCAACTAGTTCCTACAGCTCTTCCCACTCCTGACACTCTCCAGCCGGATTCTGTTTTGCCAAATGATTTGCCTGGGACTTCCTCTTCTTCTCAACCTTCTTCTTCTTCTCAGGACTCTCTTCTACACACCTCAGTGTACCAGATCGAGAAGATCTTAAGGAATAAGTTTGTCAATGGATCCTGGACTTACAGAGTAAAGTGGTGTGGATTCAATAGTGGGCAGAACTCCTGTGTCTCTTTTAATGACCTGACCCCCTCCTGTCAGGAACTTGTGCAATCTTCTCGTGCTTCCATTCCCACTGACCGGAAATGTTGATGGAGGTCTTGAACTTTTGTTACCTGACTCAGTGTGTTTTGGGACTGAATTTTCTTTCTTTGGTGATAGTCTTTGTGTTTAATTATTTTGCAGCAAATGTTCTTGTACCTATCTTATGCAACTGTTTCTATGGTACTATTTACCTGCAGTAACGTTTTTTCCCCTTAGGAATGTCTCTTTACATGGACAGTCCATCTGTTTGTTATCCAACTGTTAATAAAGGTTTGTCCTGCATTCTGGGTATCCTTCTGCTGCTACCCTTCCCTCTCTTCCCTTTTCCTTCCCCCACAACTTAGCACTTGTGGCATGATCAAGTCTCAAGTACTATTGTGTTCCCCCTTCTCTGGTGCTACTCTGACTGGTCCCCAGTGTAGTCCAGGTTCTTTCCTTCCCCCTCCCTGCAGTGGAGTTCTGTTTGTCAATGTAATGCCTTGTAATGCATGAAAATGTGTTTTTGCCTTGAAATTTACTTGAAATATTTCTTAGGAACTGTTATAGATTGATTGCTTGTTCGAGTGGTGCTCACATTCACTGTTCCAGCGGTGATGTGAAGCACACATTAAGCATGGGGCTTAATGTTAAGCTGCTGCCCCTTTAAGAGCACTTAGAACTTGCATGTAGCAATTTGTTGCACTGCCTGGCAGTGCCATGTATGCCTGTCAGTCAGAGACTTTTTCATTCTGGGGCTTGTCCTCATGAAGAGAACATCTGCAGCACAGAATAAACCTGCCTTATTATTATTTTATGCATCCGTCTAGTTATTCGCATGGTTCAGATGGGGTCCTCACCAGCAGCACCAGCAGCAACTGAAGGGTCTGGCAGACCACAGAGAAGGTAAGGGGTCTTTTAGTGGTGGACCAAGTAACCAAAATGCCACATATGTAACCCCCTGCCAATGGGGGTTCCTAAAATTGCCTGCTTTTGCTTACCTTAGCCCTGCCATTCTCTGTCCTTCTGCTGTTTCTCCTGGGGTTCACCCCATTTTCCAGCCAGCAAAATGTCATCCCCCAGGTCTTGTCTGCCTCTCTGGTGCCCCAGTATTGCAGCCCGAAATAGAATCCAGCCCCTCGGGGCTCCAAACACTGCCCGTGATCTCCCGCTGCATTAGTGCTGCCTCCAGGGCAGCAGGAATTGCATTGGTGCAAAAAGCACCTTTGATCTTGGACCACTTCATTTTGCATTCTCCTCGGGGACTGTGCCATCAGTCCTGAGATCCTTCCCACCTAATTGGGACCTGGTGACCACAGGCAGCCTGCTGAGGGTCTGCTAGCATTAAAATTTAAGGAGTTTGCAAGGGAGGTTGACCGGGTCTCATTTAAATATTCATGAGCCGGGCCCCGGTCAGCTGAATAATTCATAAATATGTCTGACTGTCCCCAGAGCAGCTGTTATTGGCTATGGCCAAAAAGGAAAGAAAAGTATTTTTATTTTAGATATAACTGCTGCTGCTGCATATGAGGGAAATTTACTGTGCATGTGGGGGGTGCATTTAAATTAAAATAAGTGCTTTACCCTGGCTAAACCAGAACTTTTGGGACTCTAAGTATCAGCCTGTCTACTGCTGCAGGGGAGCTGAAATATTTGCAGTAGTGACAGGAAAACCAGCAGAGCCATACCTTTCATCTGTACATTGACAGCAAGTATGCCATCAGGGCTACAGAACTGTGGGGCATTGGGGCAAATATTTATTTCTTCCTGGCAGCACCAGAACTTTATTCAGGACTGTATGTATTCTGCTAAAGGGACAGTGGGTTAAGCAGCCATTGCAAGCAGCCGCAACCAATTGAAAAGCTAGGAAAACAAAGCCGGGCTTTGGGACATCCTCATCACCTCATGGAAAAATGGCAAGTGCTCATGAGGACCTACAGGGACATCAATTTAGCTGCCAATTCACCAGACCAACTGTGCCTTGAGTTATGTGATTGACAGGTCCTCCAGCCATTCGGAGGCCAATCACCCCACCTTCACAGCCAATCAGGAGCTTGGAAGAGAACCCTATAAAAGACAGTGTCTGCTAGCATTTTACCAGATTTTGTGATCAAGACAGAGGAGAGCAGATTCCAGTCTGCTGGGAGCCCCCCAGAGGGTTGGGGGCTCAGGCCCCTGCCATGCTTCTGGGCCTGGGCAATTTAGTTAAGCCACTCCAGCCTGGAGGGGGTATTTGTTATTTTAGATAAAGTTAAACTAATTTTAGTTTTGCTTCGACTGCTAGTCTGCAGGTTGACAGAAATGTCCTCCAGGTGCTAGTCCTCCCTCCCACGTCGGGGAAAGATTTGGACCGATGACACCAGGATGCCTTCTATAGCGGATACCACCCATGGAGGACCTGCGTGAGTACCTTTGTACCCCCCGGTGCAAGGGGGAAGTTCTACTAGTGATCTTTGGGTCCTCAAGCCCATCTTACTAGATATTTATCTGCTGAATTATTTATTGAGACCTTAGAAGCTATCTGTCTGGGCTGCCAAACCCCCAAGAGACTGCGTGTTTGGAAATTGTTTGGATGCATCTTGTCTGCTGCCCAAATGGCCCAGTGCAGGTGCATTAAGATGCTTGGTAGTTAATCATATAAATGTGCTGATATTCATCTCTGCCCTATGGGTTAGTTTCTGCCCTCTTGAAGTTGCCAGCCAAAGTTTCATTGTCAGTTCATGGGACAGGAGGCCCTAGAGCTCATTTTGTCTGTATTTTGCCCGGAAATAACCTATTTCTGACTTTGCTGGATTTTGTCTAAGAATGAGAATTGCTTCATAAAAGTGTTTCGTATCTGAATGTACTGCATGTGACTTCATCTGCAGTAAGGATGCCTTATTGGTATTTAGAAAATGGTTCAAAGTATTTCAGCTTTCTGATTGGCTGAGGCACTTCTCTAGCCGGGCATCTACCAGACAATAGATGCCCCGCTATTAAAAGTACCAGTCCAGCCAACCTGATCACCAAAATCCTGTTGCCCACCCTCCTCCCTAATTGGTTAAAGTCTCCTCATTTTATTTTCAAATCTCCGCCATTTTTGTGTCTCGCTTAGCGAGACACTGTCCCTCAAAACCCCCTTTACTTACTCAGTCGATGGTATTTACTACGTAGCCCAGACACCACCACTAAAAAAAAAAAAAAACATGTTCGGCTATGTTTCAAACATTTTCAGCAAGTGGCAATCTTTTTTTCAACCACGTCAAGCCGATAAAATATTTTCCAGTTCAACTCATCTCGCTCCACTCCCAGCAGTCTCTCCACCCACCTCACTTCGCAAAAGCAGAAAACTACCAACAAACAAACAAAAAACAAATATTTTCTGTAAAATCTTTCTATGCCACCCCTCAGCAAAGTACTGTTCTCAAACACAGTATTGGAGACCCTCACTGTCACAAACGCTTGCTAATCTGTAAGCTGGAAGCGTGTCTACTTCTCCACAGAATCCATGTTGCTCGAGTGCTGCCACCGCGTCTACCCGGACAATTACCCCCACTCAAAAGACCACAGCAAAGGCACTAATCAGTGTAACAATCTATCTTCTTTTATTTGTTGCCATTTTTTTCCTTCCTCCAAACTCGCTCAAAATCCGATGCACTGAAGCCCTGAATCTTTTCGCTCCTCTAACTGAGACACTGTGCCATTTCTGATTCACTGCTGAGACGACCGCTCACATTATGCGCCAAAACCCACTTTGAAATTAATATAAAAAAAACAGTTCCACAGTAATCCTATTACTAAACTTATTTGGGGGGGGGCAAAAATATAGAAAAACAAGAGAGACACAGTAGACAGATATAAACGGCATGTCATATGCAGCAGTTCCCTCTAGTGGAACAGGGACTATTTTACGGAAGCTGCTCTTTCTGATCATTCTTACAATTACTTTTCTTTTTTTAATAAAATCATTACACAAAAATACAATTAAGCTAATACCCATTTTCTAAGAGCAATAATACCCTCCAGGGTGGGCGATATGGGCAATACCAGACCATCCAGGGGCTATAAGGTCCTCTGCCTGCGGCGTTGGGCCACATTATGCCCCTGGGTGGTCCGGTATTGCCCAATACTGCCCACCCAGTCGGGTATTATTGCTTGCTTAAATGTACTGGATGTGACTTCATCTGATGAGTAAGAATGCTTGACAAATGTATTGCTATTTAATTACATCGGATGTGACTTCGATTTGTATTGTGCTGAATGTTCAGAATGTGAAATCCAAGATCTAGCCAAGTTGCTTGTCCTGGAATATTTAGTTTCTGTGATGCACAGGGCAATCCCTGTCCTTCTAAGGCCAGCAGGGCCAATCTTGCTACTTCTATCAAATGCAGGGCAATTCCTGCCTTCGTCTTATTTAGGATCTACAGGCATTGTAGTAATGTGGTTCTCCAAGTTTTCCCCCTCCCTTCAAATCAAAAGTCAGCCAATTCGACCAGCTGCAACTTCCACCAGTCCTTCAACATCCAGGACTTTGGTGCCTGGGTACCCAGTGTATGGTATGAGATTGCGGGGTTTCAGCTGCATCTGGGACTGGTACCAGTGTGGGGAAAATAATTGTTATGTAACATCTGATTTAACTAGCAGCTTAGATAGCCAGGGCTCTTTGTATCAATATTGATTTGAGAATGTGATTGCCTTTTCTATTAGTATGGTAGCCACCCAGCTGGAGGGTTCACCAGCAAAAGCAAATCAGACCTTTGTACATATGTAAATAGCCAATCAGTATAACCTCTATTCCATTTTCCCATTCCTAACTCCCATGTCCCCCAATTAAACCTATTGTTACTGTTTTGAAAAGCATCATCTTGTGTGTGAGCATAATATTAGAGAGAGTCATTAAATGTGAAATGTTGAAATGTGGGGAAATATCTATTGGGTCAAGTCTGGGGAAGGTAACTGGCATTTGTGGGTAGTATAATATCTCAGGGGGTTATACCTAGTAACAGCTAGCCCACGTAAAACACACTCTGAGTGGAGGCACCAAGCATTGTTTAGAATTGTTATCAGTTAGTGAACCCAAACCCCTTAGCCTATTGTCCAGAGTAATAGGCAGGGGTGTAACACTAGGGATAGTGCCACCTAGGTGTTATGTAATAGATAGCTCACTCTTAGGTGTGCGGTCGTGCTCTGATATATGCACACCTTGGTGTGCATTGTGCATCGAGGCCACAAGTCAGTCACAACCACCAGACATGCGTGTGATATCAGAGTGCTACAGCACATCCTAGAGTTGGTTATCTATCTTATAAAATGGCAAAGTTGTTTTTAATGGGGGTAAAAGTGCAGGTGTACGGTCACGGTCTGTTATATACACGGTCATGTGATGTGTTTTATACAATCAGAACACTGGATTTGTATTTGTATTTGGATGCCCATTTTATAAATATATATATATTTATATATATATATACACATATATATAGTATTTCAGGATTACTACATGAATTCCTATGTTTTTAAAGGTTATTGGATGTAAATTAGGGTTACTGGGTTCAAATCCTGCCACAGGCACTGATATGGTGCATTCTCAGAAGCATGCCAATGTTATACAGTTGGCAAAAAAAGTATTTATGCCCAGTCATTTAAATTCAGTAGAGTGCTAAGAGGGAAACCACCCTGCTTTGTGGTGTCTACTTTTGGGATGGAACATGTATAATATGCATTAGGATGCTGAGTGTGTGGTTAACATAGAATTTGACGGCAGATAAGGACCGCTTGGCCCACCTAGTTTGCCCTTTTTTCTACCTAAAAGATAAGCTGCAGATCCTAGTTAACCAACAGCTTACTTCCTCCTACCCCCCACTAGGACTGCCTTATGCCTGTCCCATGCATTCTTGAATTCTCCCACTGTTCTTTACTCCACAACCTCCTCAGGGAGGCTGTTCCATGCATCCACAGCCCGCTCTGTGAAAAAATACTTCCTCACATTACCTCTGAGCCGTCCCCCCTCTATCTTCAAATTGTGCCCCCTTGTTCTTGCACATCTCTTTTTCTGAAAGATGCTACCCTCTTGGACTTTGTTGAGTACCTTGAGGTACTTGAAAGTTTCTATCATGTCCCCTCTCTCCCTTCTTTCTTCAAGGGTATACATATTAATCTCATTTAGTCTTTCTTCGTATGTCTTCTGGTGCAGACCCTGCACCATTTTGGTTGCCCTCCTCTGGACAGCCTCCACTCTGTCTATGTCTTTGAGGAGATGGGGTCTCCAGAACTGCACACAGTACTCCAGATGGGGTCTCACCAACTGTCTGTACAGAGGGATAACAACTTCCTGTTTTCTACTATTGATGCCTCTTCCTATGCATCCCAGTATCTCCCCAGCCTTCCTCACTGCCTTCTAACATTGCTTGCCCACCTTTAGGTCATCTGATATAATTACTCCGAGGTCCCTTTCCATTTTTACTGTTGTCAGTATCTTACCCCCCACTGTGTATGCTTCCCCTGGGTTTTTGTTTCCCATGTGCATTATCTTGCACTTTTTTGCATTGAATCTGAGCTGCCATACATTTGACCATTCCTCCAAACTTGTCAAGTCCCTTCTCATCCTTTCCACTCCATCTTGTGTATCAACCCTGTTGCAGATCTTTGTATCGCCTGCAAAGAGACATACTTTTCCTTCCAGTTCCTCTGCAATGTCACTTATAAAGACATTAAAAGGACCAGTCCCAGTATCTGAACCCTCGGTAATTCCCACAAGTAACCTCCTTTCTTCACTGTGTACTCCATTTACTACTACCCTTTGTGTCCTGTTGTCTAGCCAATTTTTTATCCAGGCTACCACCTTGGGACCCACTCCAAGGCTGGCTAACTTGTGTATTAATCTTTTGTGTGGGACTATATCAAATGCCTTGCTAAAATCTAGGTAGGCCATGTCCACAGCCCCTCCCTGGTCTACTACTTTGGTCACCCAGTCAAAGAAATCTATTAGATTTGTCTAACACGACCTTCCCATCAAGAATCCATGCTGCCCTGGGTTCTGTGCCCCACTGGCCTCTAGGTACTCAACAATTCTTTCCTTCAGAAGTGATTCTATCATTTTCCCTACCACTGAGGTCAAACTAACTGGGCTGTAGTTTCCTGCCTCTGTCCTGCTCCCACTTTTGTGAAGAGGAATCACATCTGCCCTCCTCCAGTCCTTGGGCACCACCCCATCCTCCCATGAGTTGTTAAAGACAGTAGTCAGCAGTGTCACGAGTTCTACCCTTAGTTCTTTTAGAATTCTTGGGCAAATCCCATCAGGCCCCATTGCTTTGTCCACCTTCAATTTTATTAGTTCTTTCAGAACCCTTTCTTCTATAAATGGACTGGTATCGCCCCCATCTTCAGAGTGTTTCTCTTGTTTGGTTTAGGTACCTCCCCTCCTCTTCCTTTGTGAACACTGAGCAGAAATATTCGTTCAGTATCCCTGCTTTTCACTGTCACCCTCTACCCACATTCCCTCCCTTTATTAAGCCTCAGTATCCCTCCTTTGGTCTTTCTTCATCCACAATGTACCTATAAAAGGTCTTATCCCCCTTCTTAACAGAATTGGCTATCCTTTCCTCGGTTTGGGCCTTTGCTATTCTGACTGCCTTCCCAGCCTCTTTCTGCTTTAACTGATAAAGTTCTCTGTCCTGCTCCTTCTGTGTTTCCTTATATTTCCTGAATGCTGTCCTTTTCTCCTTAACTTTCCCTGCCACCTCTTTTGAGAACCATAGCGTTGTTTTCCTTCGTTGTGTTTTATTGATTTGCTTTACACAAAGGCTTGTTGCCTCTGTGATGGCTGTTTTGATTACTACCCATTGTTCCTCCACCCCTCCTTCTTGCCTGTTTGCTAGTGCTTTTCTGAGGCACTCTCTCATTTTCCCAAAGTCATCCCTCCTAAAGTCCAGTACTCTTGCTTTTGTATGGCTGTGTTTATTGTGAACCACACTGTTTGGTTGTCGCTTGTTCCCAGATGGCTACCCACTTCTAAATCTGAGATTCTTTCTCCATCCCCATTTGAGAGTACCAGGTCTAAGATTGCTCCCTCCCAAGTGGGTTCCAATACTAGCTGTCTGAGGCATGCCCCTGAGGCCATCAAGAATGACCCTGCTCTTGGATGTGCCTGCAGCAAAGGTGCTCAGTTAACATCTGGCATATTCAGGTCCCCCATCAACAATATCTCCCCTTTTTCTGCCATTCTAAGAAAGCCTTCTATCATTTCCTTGTCCATTCCCTCCCCCATGAGATAGGGGTCTGTATACAACCCCCATGCGGATTGTGGTACCATTTCCTGTCTCCAGGGTGACCCAGAGTGCCTCATTGGCTCTCTGTGTATTCCTTAGTTCTGTTGCTTTGATCTCTTCTTTTACATAGAGAGCTACTCCTCCTCCTCTTTTAGCCTCCATGTCCCTCCTGTAGATTGTGTATCCTGGTATGTTGACACCCCAGTCGTGGTTCTCTGTGCACCATGTTTCTGTGACTGCCACAATATCCAGGCAACCATCTTCCATCAAGGCCACTAGTTCAGGGAGCTTGTTACACAGACTACGGGCATTGGTACTCATCACCCTCCACTTTTTGATAGCCTTACCCCTTTTAGCCCCATTCCTGTCCTTACTGCCTTTGCCTTTTTACATTTACCTCTTTCTGCTCTAATAACTTCTCTACCTTTGGTGTTTACCTCACTAATCACCATGTTTTGTTGGGGGAGGCTGGGATTTCCCTGCCCCTTTTCAGTGCCTCCCCCCTTGGCTAGTTTAAATGCTTGCCAATGAAGCATTTAAACCTCTCACCTAGGATCCTGGTTCCCCCCCCCGGACAGATGCAGACCATCGCACCAGCATAGGTCTGCATCCCTCCAGGTGGCTCCCCAGTCCCCAATGAAGCCAAAACCCTGAGTTTTACACCAGTTTTTCAACCACTCATTGAATTCCCTGGTGAGGGTGCTAGCATCTCCCTTGCCATGAACAGGCAGCACCTCCGGGAAAGGTTCACCGTATGCGCCTACTTGTCTAAGGCCCTCCCCAACTCTACAAACTCCTCTTGCACTGCTCTGATCCCATTCCTAGCCAGGTCATTTGTCCCTAGGTGGACAATGACATCCAGCTCCCTTCCCTGTGCAGCTTCTTCCAGTCCTGAGGGATTCGCTTCCCATCCCTCCCAGGCATTGGCCAGGAAGGCCGCACCTCCTCTCCCTTCCTCCCCCATTTCTACCCCCTAATGATTGAGTCCCCACCAGGAGTTGCTTCCTTCCCTGTGGGGTCCCATGCCACCTCCTGTGGGTCTCCTTGTGAAGGTTCCCAGCATCCTTCTTGGTCTCCACTGCAGGTGCCTCCATAGAGGAACCACTATCCACCAGAAGCGAATGAATTGTGGAGAGGTACAGCTGGAGGGATGCAACTCTGTTCCACCACCCTCTCCCTCCTGAGCCCACCCTGGTCCAGCCTCTCCTCTTTCTTGGCAACCTCTGAGGGTAGTGGCATTGGCCTGTGGTCCCTGGGTGGGGTAGGAGGTTCACGAATCCTAGCCAGGTCAGCCTGGAGATGGGCAACCTCCTCTTTCAGACCAGAGAGGTGCCTGCAAATAGGGCAGCATCACAGCCTCCAGAATGTCTCCCGGAACACTGCTGCCCCACAGCCATTGCACTGCACCACTCCTATCATGTCTTATTTTGTGTCCCCTCTACTTTTTCTCTGTATGCTTACTCTCTCCTCTCCTTACAACTCTCACCCTTCCTGTTCTGGGACAGCAAACTTCCTATCTTCTTCAGTAGCTTCCTTCTTCCTTGCTCAATGTCAGACCACCAGCAGCTGGGGGAGAGTGAGCTACTTTTTTCCTTTAGGGTTGACAAAACCAATATTTCTCTATGATCCTTCCCTTCCTACTGTCAAACAGGAAGTTCCTGTTGACAGTCAAATCCAGTGGCTATAAAAGTAGAACTGGCTTACGGTGGTTGGGTGGAGGGGTGGGATGGAGGGCAGTTAGTAAGAAAAAAGGTTAGCAACAGGAAGTTGTAATTTGAGTCACCTACTTTTATAGTGTCTAAGCCACACCCCAAATTAAGCTCCCTTTCCTCCTACTGGTTTAGCAAAGTCAGCTGATACAGTACCCTTCCCAGCACAGAACACACACTGACTTTCTTTCTTTTCTTTTTTTTAAACCCTAAATAAGACCCCTTCTACTTCTAATAAAGTATCTGTCTACTTAATCTCAACAGACACTGACTCCTGCTGAAATACAAGTTTTAAATTGATAAGAAAATGTAGCTCCTTTTAGTTAGCTGCTTTCTGCTCTACAAGCAAGGCTGGTTTCACTGTGTTTGCTGTGTATCATTCTAGGTGGCTTGGAAATGCTAGTGTGCTGGTTCATAAAATGGTACCACAGCAAATATGCAGTGAAAATTACTGAAATGGCTTATAAGCAGCTAAATTGCCTGGAGTAATATGCATGACATTTTATTTTCCAATAAAAATGGTATGGGTGCACCACCTTTTGAGGTCAGACAGCTTGACATTCTGATATGTGATTTGGAACCTACAGTAGAACCCCCTCCCATACTACAGGTTACAATATAAGAGTTCCGTAAAGCTGATGTTTTGGATTGTCCCCAGACTAGAAGCACATTGCTGAGGATATGTCTGGGTAGAATTTGTTTATGGCATGTTCATTGCTTAATGAACATTTGTCTGAGGAGAAACCACAAACATATCATTCAATACCGTATTATACTAGAAGAAAAGATAATGGTTTGCATGGAGATGAGGCAGCAAAGGGCACTGGATAGTGAAAACAGATTAGAGCTGTACCTTGCACTGAATCATCATATATTTAGAAGTAGTAATATACTTGTGAGCACATTTGTACTAATCATGATGAATTACCTGCACTTTTAGAAAATGAAATAATAGGCATGTTGGTGTGGGAAGTCCTGTACTTATTTGTTCATGGAGGTTATTTTCCAGTTGTGCGAAAAATGGTTACCTTTTATTGCATAGATATTAAAACTGTATTAAAGTATCAGGTTATCTCAATAGTGTGTTAAATATTTTTGTGTTGTAGAAAACATCTAAATTAATGGCTATTCTTTGTTTATTGCTTTTTAATTTCATTTTTCTACAGAATCTATCACAGAGTGCATTACATGATACAATAAACAGGGACCATTTGAAAAGTGTAAAATGCTAGAAGAAACAATAATCCAAAATCAAATTAATTGTATAAAACCACAATAGTTAGAGTTAACATTTAAAATACATATGGTGATGGCACATTAAACAACTGCAGATTCCAAACCTCCTGTGTGTGTGTGTGTGTGTGTGTGTGTGTGTGTGTGTTTGTGTGTGTGAAAGAGAGAGAGAGAGAGAGAGAGACAGAGAGACAAGGAGGGAGGGAGACAGGAAGAGAGATGCATATGTGTATGTGTGTGTGTGCGTGTGCACATGCACGTTCTACAGTACTGAACCATGATAAGGAATATTCAGTGTAAAATAAATGTATTAGTGGCTTACTCCCAGAAAATATAGTGACATTTATAGGGCAAGGATTGCTATTTTATTTTTAATTAGCAAACTATATTGAACTTTTTTGAAAAAGGAAGGAATCTGTGATTGAATTACTTTGCCATTACCTTATATTGTTAATGAACTATGAAACCTGAGCTCAAACACATTGCAGTGCAGATGGATTCCACTCTCTCCTAACAACACAGCTGGGGGAAGTGGGGAGGAAACACAGTTTAACAAATGCAGAAAACCTGAACTTGATGCCACTCCCTTGTAACAACTAGGGTTGCCACCTGTCAGTTTTTTTACGGCTGCAGTGGGTGGAGCCTGCAGACATTTTGTATGTACAAAAGGAGTGATGTCATGTTTTCTGTCTGTGGAACTGACTGAAGGTGTAAATAGTCCCCTCCGCCTTACCCTCCTCCAAGAAATGTTTTCTGCCGTCAAATAAATACGCTTTCATGTTAGTCAATGGCTGCAGGGCACTATTTTCTGTCTTAAATGGGAGGTACAAGAACTGGAACCTGAGCAGTAGGAGGCAGGATTAGTGTTTTTGGAGGAGTAAGATCCACCCCCACCTCCACCCGAGAAGCTCCTAAAGATCCACCCCCACCTTTTTTTGGTTCATGTGGGAGGGGCATGAGGTGGATCTATCATGTTGGAACAACTGACTATCAGAGCTGCCTGGGGAAGTAATTAAGGAGTGCCTGAAACTGCATATCAGCATATCTACACACACACACACACACACACACACACACACACACACACACACACACACACAGACACCATGATTTTTTTTTGATATTTTTTTACTCTAAGAATGTCAATATTTGGCTCTTACAGTATGGGCAAGTTGAGCATCAAAATAAAATAGAAAAAAAAGGATCAAGCAGGTGCCTTTTCCTTTGTCAGATACATGCAGACAGAAGGTCACAAATCCTGTCTGAGTTCATTAGATGGATGTTTTTCATGTAAAACAAAAATGTTGTTAATGTCATGTCTGTAACATTGTTTGTAGCCAGTAAACTATTATTTAATAATAATAATAACAATAATAATCTTTATTTTTATGGCACCTTTCAAAAACCAAGGCACCTAACAAAGTTTATAGGTTCGAAGAGCTTTTTCACAAGTAGAGTGTGAAGAGCTTGTTCACTTCTTTGTGGCTAAGGTGGCCAACATCAGGGTAGCTCTCCTACCTGCATCTTCTATGAGGAGAACCTATGGATTGGCGCTTGGTCACAAACCCCGAGTTCTCCTGGAGTTCCTTTGCCTGACCGGAACTCATTGATGTCATGTGGATTGTCCAGAGTATGCACCCTGCATGCTGTAGTTTGGATCCAGACCCAACCTCCCTGATTAAGGGTTGTTGGGATACAATTGGCCCAGTCCTAGTATGGATAGTCTGGTGCTCCTTGGAGATGGGTGAGTTTTCTAGCTCCCTGAAAGAGGCGGTGGTGATGCCCCTCTTGAAGAAAGCTTCTTTGGAACCAGACTGCCATGCGACCTACAGGCCAATCTTTAACCTTCCCTTTGTGGGGAAGGTGATTGAGAAAGTAGTGACAATACAGCTGGAGAACCATTTGACCATCCATGACATTAATGAACCTTTCCAGTCTGGTTTTTGAAAAAGGCATAGCACCAAGGCTGCACTGGTTCAGGTGCTCAATGATCTCCTGATGGTGAGAGATCAGAAGAACCATCCCATCTTGGTCCTTCTTGATCTCTCTTCAGTATTTGACACTGTGGACCATGGGGTTCTTCTCGAATGCCTGAGGTTCGTCTGTGGCCTGTCTAGTACATTCCTTGTATGGTTTAGATTTTTCCTCACTGGCAGGACTCAGAGGGTGGTGTCGGGGTTAATTCCTCCGGCCCAGTCTCTCTGTCATGTGGGGTACCTCTGGGTCTAGTGTTGTCCCCCATGTTGTTCACAGTGTATATGCTGCCCCTCGGAGACATTGTAAGAAGGTATGGGCTGAGGTTTCACTGCTATGCTGATGATACCCAGCCCTACCTGTCTTTTACACCCAACCAGGATAGAGCTTTCTTGACATTTAACAACTGCCTCACTGAAATCCAGAATTGGATGGATTCGAGCTGGCTGAGGTTGAACTCGGTGAAGACGGAGGTGTTGGTTGTGGACCTGGGTCACCGGATGGGGGGGTGCTGGTTTACTTTCTGGACTTTTTCTCAGTGGTTCCCAGCTCCCCACCTCTGAATGGGTGTGAAATCTGGGGGTGATTTTTGACGACAGGCTGACACTGCAATGACAGGTGTTGGCGGTCATCAAATCATCCTTTTACCATCTGAGGAACATCTCCAGGATTAAGCACCTTGTTCCATCTGGTGATCTGTCAACTTTGGTCCATGCCTTTGTGACCTCATGCCTTGATTATTGCAACTCCCTTTATCTAGGGCTACCTGGCATTGATATCCGCTGCCTGCAGCTAGTGCAGAATGCTGCAGCCTGGTTATTGATGGGTACTTCTCGTACCTGTCATATTTCCCCTGTGCTGCACAACTGCATTGGCTGCCAGTATAGTGGCGGATCACCTTTAAAGTCATACTTCTGACATATAAAGCCCTACATGGACTTGGCCTGGACTACCTGAAAGAGCTTCTGGTACCTTATTGCCCTGGGCAATCACTCCACTCGGCAGACAAGGGGTTGCTAGAGATTCCAAGGGTTTCTTTGAAATCATCCGGGGCCTGTGCTTTTATGTATGCGGCCCCCACCCTTTGGAATTTTCTACCCTGCCTGCTTCGGGAGTGCACGTCTGTGGAGGAATTTAAACAGGCGCTAAAGACCCATTTGTGATTTCAAGTGTACATGACTTGTTTTATTGTTTTATGAATTAATATTTATTGTATGTGTGTTTTATTATATTGTTGATGTAAAGCACCTTGATTTTTAGAAAGGCGCTGTATAAATAAATTTTATTATTATGATTATTATTATTAAAATAACACATCAACATTTCAACATCCTAAATAATATAAAACAACTGATACAATTAAAGAAAAAACAGTCACCTAGGTACTGAAAACAACAGGCTGTAATTCAGAAATTCAGTCCTGATAAATTTATTTTTTTAGCAGTTCTGTAAGATTTATGTCTCTGTGATGTAAGAGTGCATAGCATAGAAATGAAAGGGTTTCTGTAATTGATTGTTGTTTGCATGAGAAGTGGGCATGACAGTGGCATGCAAGAGTGAAGTCTAAGTTGTTTCTTGGCCATTCTGGGATCTAAAGTTTAACAGTAATGTGTGACGAGAATAAAGTCTTGTGTTTTTTGCATTTGAATAGGTTTAGTGCTTTGAAGTTAAAATATATAATATATATACATAATGCCATGGGCACCTGAAAAGGAAGGAGATACTACTAAAATAAATGCTATTTTGATGATTTATATATTTATGTGTGAGATTTTAAGTATAGGTCTACCTAGGTCACAGACACATAAGCTATAAATAAGGATGGAAGTATTAGTCAAACCTTGTCATAGCAAAATAAAGCAAGAAAAATAATATATTGTGTGTTTTTTTCTTTCAATTGTTTAACCAGGAGTGGCACACTGAGCTGAAAGCTTGTTTACAGGGGCAACCTGGGAGGACTTGGAAGTTAAGTGACTTGCTCAGGGTCACCCACTATGCAAGTGGGGGCTGTGGGATTCAAACTCAGATCTTCTGATTTGCACCTCAGAGCCTTAAACCACTGTGCTATACTATCTCCCTAATTATGGCAGTCATCTGTTTTATAGTTCATGATGTTGGTGTAGTAAGCATACTAACATACTAAAATGGCAGCAGAATAGGCCTAGCAGTCTTTCATGTCTGCTTGTTTGGTCAGCCCCCACACTGGGAGCTGACCTTGCTGCCCCCCACCCTCTTGGGCTACTCTCTTCCCAGTCCAGGGTATTCCCACTTCACTGGACTTTGCTTCCACAACCCTTCCCTTGTATCTGTCCCACCCCCTCTTGAATCCCTCCACAGTCTCTGCCTCCACCAGCCCCCCGGGGTTCCTTCCATGGTTCTACCACCCTCTCAGTGAAGTGGCACCTCCTCCTTTCTCCCCTGAGTCTGTCCCCTCCAGCTTCCACCCATGCCCTCTAGTTGCCCCCTTCCTTCAGAGCAATGTGAATGCACCTACCCTATTTACCCCTTCATGTACTTGAAGACCTCTATCATGTTCCCCCATCCCTTCTGTCTTCCAATATGTACATATTTAGCTCTTTGAGCCTCTCCCCATAGGTCCTTTCCCCCAAGCCCCAGATCATTTTGGTTGCCATCCTCTGGACCCTCTCCAGGAGTTCAATGTCCCTCTTTAAGTGTAGTACTCAAGGTGCGGGCACACCAAGCAGTTATACAGAGAGAGTATCACTTCCCTCCTTCTGAAGTGATTCCCTTAGCGATGCATCCCAGCATCCTGTTGGCCTTGGCTGCTGCCCTCCTACAAGTCTCCGAGTTGTTCATCTTGACATCCACCACCACCCCAGGTCCCTCTCAGCCATACAGCCATAGTAGCAATACATTGCATAGCAGATGTAAAATGTCAATAAGTAGGTCATGCAACAGATGTGCTGAGCAGTTACTGATGCAAGAAATGTACAGCTGTCATTTTTTACATCCTGTTCAAAATGTGTTTTTTCACCTGTGGTGCCAAATGGCACAGTTGCTGTGCAAAATCACCTTTTGTCTAATGAACTGATAGTATCACTGTTCATGCGGTGGGGTCACAAAAAGCCCATGCTGAAAACCTGGAGTGAAAATGGCAAGAAACACCCAGGGCATTAGGGCTTCTGACCATAACACCCTGCCCTGTAGGGGTTGACAGGCATCAGGGGTGTGACTTGGGACTGTCAGCAGTAATTCTCATGCCATTCCACCCCCATTCCCACCCTGCAGCCAGTGACAGGTATGGAGGTTTTTTTTTGACTCTTCAGCCCCAAAGTTCACTCCATTCTCTTATACTATACCCATTTCAGCATATTTCCTTATGGACTGGGGTGAGTGTAAAGTTTGAAAAACCCTAAGGCACACCTCAACTCTTGTCTGTGTCTGCAGGATAGGGCGAGGTGAAATGGAAATGGTTTGAGCATTATGGGCAATGACCCAAAGGCACACCCCAATGCCTGTCCATGTCTGCAGGGTGGGGTTGGGGTTGGCGTCACTTCAATACTTCACTGCCATTCCTATTCTGCGTGTCTGTTTGTCTGTCTCTCTATATATATTTATATGTCTATATAATTATCTTTCTATCAATTGCATGTATCGCTATTTTTGCCTATTTCTAAAACAAACCTGCCTATCACATTTGCCTGCACTCTGAGCACATACTTATGAAACAGTGCATATTTGTACTCCACTTCTGCTTAGACCTCATACTTTCCTAATATTCCCATTATCACAAGCATAACTACCTTGTTCTTATCAAAAGTGACCCCCTCTGAAAGTTACTATCACATTTTCTCTAACAGTCCATCATCATTACACCTGACCTCCTGACATCAACACATTGCTTAAATATAACTTACATCACCTCATGGACAAAAACTCTGTTTCTCTAAAAAAACAAACAAACAAAAAAAAAAAAACTGTGTAAATAATTCCAAGGCTGAACATATGCCAACCATTACTTTTTCATGTACTGCCACCTTCTGTATCATCATGGAGATTTGCATATGTTTCCCTTGATGCTTTGCATTATTGGGGTATTTTGCAATGGTGTTTTCTTTAAAATTTGGCTGTCTGGCCAATATCATCTGGGATAACACCTACATCAGTGGCATTTGCTCTGGGGTTCTTTTGTAAGCTTCCTATTCCTTCCATTAAAAGGTGCACCTCCATATATTTTCCTAATAATGTGTATACCTTCCTTAGAACAGAAACTAATACAAATCTTACTACTTACAAATCTTTGTGTTGTTTCTCCATACCTCCTTAACAATTCCACACAACTTCATTAACTTCATTATGCAGCCATGGTGGATCTGACCAGATTTTGTTTACCTGGTGATCAGGTTTTAAGGGTCTCTATCAGGTATTCCAGTTTCAGTCAGTGCTGGTCAGGTTTTTGAGCCATTTTGAGTGCTCACATACTTTTGAAACAGATTTTGTCATATCATTCATTGTTTCAGCTGCATGTCCCGGTTACAAACAAGTTCTGTTTCAATATGACCCTTCATTTGTGAAAGCAGTAAACCTGGGAGGTGTAAAGTATGGCCATTAACACCATTAGCACATAACCTAATCTTTTTCTCTACATCTTAAAGTGGCATAGCAGCAAAGCTGCCCCCACCTTTTGTAACAGTAGCAGAACCAATTGTCTTCTACTTTCATTTGCTGATGAACATTTTCATCTCTATCAGAATTTAAGCATTTTTAAATGATTTAAATTATTTTTTCCTGAAGAAAAAGTATGATCACTTCTTTGGCTTTGAAATAGTACTGTGGACATGAAAATGAAATGGGGCAAGAAAAATATATAAAGTACACATTATAGAGAACAATTTCTTTATTATGTATTATTATACACCATATATACATTTGTATGCTATTTATGGTATTTCTCTTGTCTTCCCCCAGATTATATCTGTAAATTAGTTTTCTTTTATCTCTGTGTGTTTATCTGATAAACCAATGTCAATAAATAAATAAATAAATAACTAGTAAGAACTTAGGAAAATAACTTTAACAGGTACAGTACAGTATCTTAACATTTTTGTTGAACTGCTGATTAAAGTATTGTCTTTTACTGATATAATAAATGGTTTTGGAGGAGGAGCAATGCATGATGAGTCATGAAAAGGGGTGGGGCTGGGGCAGAGCTTAGGATCCAGTTTTTGCCTCATTCAAAGGTGGCAACTCTAGTAACAACTGAAGCTGTGCTGCATTAGGAATTCAGACCCCTTTTTCTGATTATGGCAAGATTGCTGCATGGCTCCATTCATGCAGCTGTAAAAATGGTAATAAACCTGAGCAAGCGTGGCTGCCACAGTATAATCAGGCAACACAGACTATTGTGACTTTATCTTAGTGGAAAATGTGGGCCTGCATCCTATGTTGGAGAGGATGCAAAATGGAGGACTGTCCCTTGTAATGTCCAGAACAGTTGTGAAGACCCTCATGGCTGTCCACAGACATCTGTAGAACATACAGCTGATCTTCATGCAATGTACTGTATAATGAAATCTCTCTATCTAATGATGGTGGATTGATAAAGTAGGTTCCTTGCACACAATATGTTCATCATGAGTTGCTGCAAGACTTTTCAGTTAAAATAGATTTAGCTGAAAATGGTGGATTTTTAAACATGCATGCCATAGGAGTATTGCAGCATGTTGTTAAATCCTGAAATGTAGATGTAAATGGTACTGAAATATGCATGAAACTGAAACAAGGTCGGATGTGTACAATGCAGTTTGGATGGAGGCAGATTCAAGTGTGTGTGTGTGTGTGTGTGTGTGTGTGTGTGTGTGTGTACTACTCATGACTTGCACATGCCTTTTTGATTAAATACTATGGGCCCAATTTTCAAAGGGGCTAGGATGATGCAAGTGATTTGCATCAAAATATTTTGACACAAGGGGTGACTCACGTGACAACTTGCGTCAATCATAATTTTCTAACACAGTTGTGCCAAAGCCCCTTGCACCAAGCTTGCATCAGACAGCCTGGTGCATCAGATCTCAAGGGGGCTTACACCATGGCAAGGCTTAACATCCCTTTTTGGGGATTTTACAAGCCTCGCCATAGACGCAGCAAGGGGCACCACTTAGACCAGCCTGGAGGTGGTATAAGTAGCTTGCACCAGTGAGAGAGGTCTGACAGTGGTCAACCAGGGGCAGAAGGGGCACAGGAGGTGGTATAGGGGAGTCAGGGAGACAGCAGGGCATTAATGGGAGTGTTGTGGTACCAAGTGGGACATGTTTGCTTTTGTGTATATATATGCATATTGTACTGTACCTATGAAATACACTGTATGAGGGAGGGGGCCAGGGACAAAATGTGACACTGGTTTGGTTAGTGATCATTCTGGCACTACATAGTTTCTATAATTTTAATGCAAAAATATGTAAGAAGTCTGCATTTGCAGTTATAAATATGAAAGACATTAGATCACTTTGGCTCTTTCAAGTGCTGTTTTAGTCTTTGCATACTTCAGACTTGTAATACTGATTTGGCCTTTACTCAGGAGTCTCATTTAAGCAATCAGGGAGCAGTTATTTGCTTATGATCAAGGCCACTGATTTTACAGAGATTAAAGTAATGAAGTTTCATTTTCAAGACTTGAAACTCTGGGAATAGCACCGGTGACTGTAAGCCTAGTTTCCAGATTTTACCAGGATTCTGCTGTAATTCTTTTAGTACCTGTATAAATAATCAGAATAAAAGAAGGCTTAATATATAGACATTAAATAAAGCAGATTAAAAATAGTACAGGAAGCAGTTATACGAAAAATTCAAATTCTATAGATTTATTGATCTGGTATAAAATGCCAAATTCCATGAATTGTTTTGTTTTTACTTGTGTGCAGGCAATCCAAATGTTGGAATTTTTACCAGGTCTCTCAGTAAAAACTGAAAATCAGTGGCCCTGCTTATGATCTTAAAGTTTGCATTTGACCAATAGTGGGGTTCCTTTCTATGTCGCTAGGGCATCAGGCCTAAATCGAGTCGCTGTTGGAAGTGCCCATTATGATGTAGTACAGGAAACTAAAGTAATCATGGCCAGCACCAACAGATTAACTGAGCTGCTTATCGGTCAGTCTATATCTATATCCCAGTCCCCACGACAAGGCTGAAAGGAGGAAGTATTCCTAGCACTTCATTCCCAGTCAACAAAAACTAACTAAACAAAATTAGCCCTCCTACCAATACTGCAATCCTTTTCCTGACATCATAATGCTTTACTTATATTTAAGCTATGTGGATCCTTATCCAAGCACTTTAAGATAAGACCACCTGCATGTCCAAAAGGTTGCAGACTGTAGGCTTATTTTTATCCATATCCATGGATAGCAATTCCATTTTTAGCTGTAGCCTGGTGGGAGGAGATTGTGGGAATGCATAATCAGTAATCAGTAGGTGCAAGGATGACTGATCAATATATAAATACAGGGGAAGCCGATTAATAATAAAAATTAAAAAAAAATTGGGGACGGGCGAACTGGCTCTGCCACACTTCTGAACCTCCCCAAACTGGGCCAACTTGGCTCTGTTTGGGAAAACCAAGCCATTTGTGGCTCAACCCAAGTTGCCATGTTGGCTTGGTTTGGAAATGTGGTCCGGTCCAGCTGATTATGGGCATCAGCCTGTTCCGGGGATGGCAGGACAGGGTACAGAAATAAGAACAAAAATATTTTTTTACTGATCTCTACTGAATACTCCTGCTGAGTCCCTGGACCATCACATGACCAACAAAGGCAAACACTTGTGATACTTTGGCACTGAAGGGAGCCAATCAATTAGGGTCTTTTGTCTGTGATTGACTCATGTTCTAGTCAATCCTATGTGTCAGCCACTACAGGATATTCTGTAGGAAACAGTGTATCCAACTCATTTGGGGCTTTGCATTGAAAGGAAACAGTTGTGTTGTGTGTGTGCATGTGTGCGTGTGTGTGTGCGTGTGTGTGGAGACTCGACAAAAAAAAAACAACTAAACAAGTCAACTACATTTTTCTTCCTTGGTCAGAAAGAGAGAGAGAGAGAAAGGGAGAGAGGAAAGTAGCGAGAGAGACCAACAAATTCAACAGCAGAGTGCAGATGTTGCAGAATATGTAACTCCACAGTAAAAAAAACAAATAAAGTAACTTTTTTCTTCCTTAGTCAGAAAAACAGATTGAGGGACAGAGAGAGAGAGAGAACAGAGAGAGAGAGACCAACACTTAACTCCACAGTAAAAAAAAATGTTTTTTTCCTTAGCTAGAAGGAAGGAGAGAGAGGGAGAGTAGGAGAGACCAACAACTTCAACAGCAAGCAACTGCAGAGTGTAGATATTGCAGAGCACTTAACTCCACAGTAAAAAAAAAACCTGAAACAACATTTTCCTTAGTCAAAGAGAGAGAGTAGATAGAGATCAACAAATTCAACAGCAGACAGCAGCAGAGTGCAGATGTTACAGAGCACTTAACTCCACAGCAAAAAAAAAACTGAAACGTTTTCCTTAGTCAAAGAGAGAGACCAACAAATTTAACAACAGACAACAGCAGAGTGTAGACAACAACAGAGTGCAGATGTTTTCTTAGTTTTAGAAAAACTAAAGGAAACAGGAAAGGGATTAGGGGTATTACAAAAAGATTAGTCTGAGCTGGCCAATCAGCGCAGTGGTTGGATTTCCGCTTGCGACACTGGTGACCCAGGTTTGGGAACAGACCTGGGTCAGCAGAGGGCTGCCCGGGGGAGATGGATCGAGCATCCTATGGACTGCTCTCCTTCTCTAGGGGAAGGGTGTGGTGTGACGCTGGTACAAGGAGAACCCCTAGTGGATGCCAGGGGTACCTCAGTGACCAGTGCCAGCATGGTTCCAAGGGGTGGGATGGATGCTGGCATCATTGCATGTTCCCACCCCCTGTCTACAGGAGAAAAATAGATGCCTGCCCACTGCCTCAATGAAGCCCACCCCCCCAGCTGCAAGCGACTCCCCAGGATGACTCCCATCCCATCCCATTGTTTGTGACACCTTGGGGAGTGTGCCACAACCCCACCCTGGGGAGGGCAATCCAGAGGGTCCCAGGAGAGCAGCTAATGTGGGGAAACTGCAGCAGAAGGGTCCGTGACAGGGTGGATGACCTGGCAGTGGGATGGGCACCAAAAAGAATAAAATAAAATAAAAAAAGGCATGGCCTGCAGTTTGAAGTGCCATAAGGCAGGTGCAGTTCTCATGATCATCCAGGAACAACAAAAAAAAAATATAGGAGTGAATGCAATAGGTTAGGTTAGGTATTTGTTTTTCTTGCAAAATCAACAAAATCTGGACTAAACTTACAGCAGGAAATTTGATATCCTGAATTTCCAAAGTACATATTATTATTGTTTAACATAAGGCAGCATTGGTAAAAAATGAAAATAACACAATGCTTGCTGGGAAACATATTAAATACTATAATAAGGCAGCAATATCTTTCATCAGTAAAAGACTCAAAAGTTTAAGAAAAACATGGCAGCTGTTATCTAGTCACATTAAAGAGCTGGTGACACATTCAGGTAAACTTTAATAAGACATAATATTTAGATCCAGTCCAGCTTGCAATTCCCATTAGTTCAATATTTCTCCTCCCCATTATTTATTACTGAGGTAATTTGTTCCTGCTGCTTTCTCCCTACCTGAAGTCATAGAACACTGCTTGTGACCTCACAGTTACTCCCATGGCAACGGACTGTGATGTCATAACAAAGAATTATGACTTGGAGTAGGGAGTAAGCCATAGAGGCAGATAAAATCAAAATAATAACTAAGGGACAATGATCATATATTCATACGCATTTCTTTAGTAATAAATTATGGGGAGGAGAAATACATAAAGTATAAATGAAATGAAAGCAGAATTGTACCTAATATCACATTTTTTAAAGTTTTCTTTGAGGCATCAGTAGCTCTTTAAGTGTTAATAGCTTTTCAGCTATGTTCAGTAATGTTCCTAAACAGACCTGAATCAAACATACTAAAGAAGCATAGAAAGGTGTAATCAGAGGACTCATAGTCCATCTTGTCTGCCCATTTTCCTACCTGAGCCATACCAACCTACCATATACATCAGAGGCAGTATAGTGCAGTGGGTTAAAGCTCTGAGCTGCACATCTGGAGACCTGGGTTTGAATCCCATAGCTGCCTAGGTGCATACTGTGTGATCCTGAGCAAGTCACTTAACTTCCTTGTGCTCCCAGGTCACATCTGGAAACAACCTTCAGCTTAGTGTGCTACTCCTGGTTAAACAATGTTTCCTTTCTCTTTTCATTGATTCCATGTCCTAATAGTGAAAATACTATGGCGACTCGCAGAACAGCGAGTACATATTACCGAATACAAAATCAGCACGGAACTGATCTCCGCACCTACCAAAATAGTGATGGCAAGAAAATAAATGTTTAATGTGAGGGCTATGCTCCCGCATCCTCCTTTGCGGGGCCCCAATATAAATCTAATCAACTCCGAGGGGGGGCAGAGACTGAACAGGAGGGACACCAGAGGTGAGGCAACTGGCTGGGAAAAAAAAAATTACATCACCCACACAGTTTTAAAAGAGTACCTGCAGGCAGTGCTGAACCCAGAACCATTGACCCTGTAGGTGGCATCTGTACCCACCACACCAGGTGACCAAATCACAGGCTGCACTCATCTATTTACTGTAACTCACATAACCAGACAAAGCACCTTCATTCACGGTTGCTGTTTTGTCCCTCATCCGTCGCTAACCCAACCCCCCCTCGCTATACCTCCACCGTCGCTACTCCTATGGGTGCCCAATCTGAGTTGCTCATTTTCAAGTCACTCAGTTTGGTTCGCCCATAAAGGGATACCCCTGCCATTGAATGTGCTGGGATGAATGCCCACTGGTAGTTTACTCTCACCCCACCCCCGTTCTCCATGCCCTTCACTGTCTCAGTTTTCATCAAGCCCTTGTATCTGTCACATTCTCTCTTGAAACCTGTTACTGCCTTGGAATTTACACTTACACCAATTCCCTTAACAGACAATTCCATCTATTCACCACCCTTTCTGTAAAGAAGTACTTTCTTACAACCTTCCTGAATCTACCCTCATAAGTTTATATTGAACAAAAAAAAAGGTTAAATATCACCAGTGTACAGCAGCCAACAACTTAATAATTATTTTTTCTTTTTGAAAAATATATTAAGAAAGAAAGAAAGAAATAATAGGGGGAGCAGACAGGACAGGAGGACTCTGTCTGAAGGTCATAGTGCCTCACTAATTTTGAGGAGTGGGGGGCTTATAGTGGTGTACAGATTTTGAATGAGAGGTGTCATCCATATCTCAAATTCTGTGTTGCCCATATCTGTGCCTGAACGACTACTACTAGGTCGTATCCATTGTTCTCTGAGCTAGAGTTGAAATACATGATTTATTTTATTGTTTTATTATGATTTGTTATTTATTTTCCTGTACCCCATTTCCTTGGGTTGCACCTAGAAATGAACTCCAGCTCAGTGTGCCTTTCTCAGGTACCAACTTTTAAATAAAAAATAAATAAATACATTTTCACTCTAGCTCCCATAGCAATGAACCTAATTTATTTGCAATTGTTTTATACCCATTGACATTATTTTTATATGGCTGGCAGTCTAGTCTGGAGGTTAGAGTAATGAGCTGTGAATCAGTTTGATATGTCTAGCAGACCTGGGTTTGATCTCACAACCTCCACTTGCATGCTGTTTTACTCTGAGCAAGTCACTTAACCTCCCAGTGCTCACAGGCTGCCCCTGAAAACAGACACTTCTTGGTAGTGGGTCTTACCCAGTTACCAAAGAATGAATATATATATATATATATATATATTAATAGTATAGCTGCACAGTAGTACAGCTATAGTTAGGGTTGGCAGGCCACTTCTATGTTAAACCCCAAAGTTTGCACTTTAATAACTTTGTAACCATTTGTCTAATTTGCCTGAAAGTTTGCATGTGCAGTGTCCAACCATAGATCTCTGGATCTGGAATGTTCTGTTTCCATCAGATGTACAGTTGCAGAACTGCAGAGTGTCATAAATGTGAAAAATCCTCAACTTTTGTGCAGTTTTTCTTCAGGCGTAACAGACTGAACAATGCATCTGTTTGGATTCAAATGTGCATGTGTATATGTGGCCTGGGTCAAAGTGGTACCTTTTGAAGATTTGGTGAAAAAATGTTAATCCGTTAGAAAGTTATGCAAGTTTTCATGTTCCATTTTAGCCTATGGGAAAATTTATATGTGCACTGTGAAAACTTTTGCGACAACATTTTTGTTTTCGTGTTCTGGATTTTTGTTTTCATGCTTCTGCCATCTTGTTTTCAGTTAGCGAGAGAGAGAGAGAGAAAAAACATCGTAAATCAAAAAATACTGCCCCTTGGTAAACACCAACACTTGTGTTTACCTTATTGGGCACTGAGGAACATGACCCTGGCATCAGTTTTGGTGCAGGTAACCTGGAAATATGTTTTTCAAAATTATTCCACCATTATTGCCATTTTGTTTTTACGAAAGCATTTTTTGTGTGCACGATAATAGGCACACATAAAATATAAGGTGGCTCAACAACATTTTTTTGTGCACGAAAAGATTTCATTATAAGTATAGGAGTGGCACGGAAACATTTTTGTTTTTGCTAAAACAATGCTTGAAAATGTTTTCCCATTTGCTGTTTTCTTTGTCTCTTCATTGTGCCAAGGTGGATTGTGCTTTTGGGAGGAAATTTGGAAGGTAGCAAACCCTGGTCCCTCAAATGTACCTTTTGGTGGTTTGGACCCAAAACATTCAACGGGCCCATAGTTACAGCTTTCGGAAGTTGAGAAATTTCTCATAGGATAACATTGCAGCACCCACTGTGCCTTTTGGTGCTTGTATCTCAAAAACTATTCAAGATATGGATGTTTCACTACCCTCTAAGCATGCATGGAGCTTTCAAAGTTATGATTACAACTGCAGTGGAATTTTTCCATAGTTGCTATGGTTACTGAGATATTGCCAAATAAGTGTTATGAAGGTTCCTTTTCAGTACTGTATGGCTGCTGTATGGCTCTGTACTTACTGTATATGGGCCTGTGCTCCCACATAGGCATACCATTACGCAAAAAATGGGCAATGTGAAGGGAGCACAGGACCTGGAGGGCCTGCGCTCCCACAAACACATGCCAGTTACTAGTTACATTACTCTTTCTCAAAAAGAAGGGAAATTGATTGCAAAAAACTTTAGTGCATCAGTTAGGGTTGACAGCACAGTGACAAAAGTATGGAAATGTGATGTTAAGGTTACCACCCCTACCACCCCCCACCCTCCACACACCAACAGACGTTGGGGTGTGCCACGGGGTCATCAAACTTAACTCTTACCCCATTCTCCTATACTGTATCATGTGAACTTGCTTAGACATGGAATGGGGTGAGAGTTGGGCCTGATGACCCCATGGCACACCCCAATGTCTGTTGGTGTGTGAAGGGTGGGGGGGTGGTAACGGTGGTGGTAACCCTAACATGTGGAATAACCCATGACAGGGTATAGAGTTATGGGGAATTAATGTACTTCCCAGGTGCTATGAGGGCACTTGGCCATTCTAAATACATGCTCACAGTAAACACTAGTGGGAGGGAAACTAATAAGCCTTATAGCACAGGCAGATAATGCAGACCAGAGCTTGTCCTTTTCCAGTCAGTACTCAAAAGGGCCATCAGTAATATTAATGAGTGCTTGTCGTAAATAGGCATCCACAATATCAGACAAAGACAAAGAAGGTGGTTACATGACATACAGTACACATCTGAATGATCAGTTTCCATGAGTTTTGGCCAAAATGTGTGAGCATCATTGGTGTGCTTTTCAGAATGACATGCCCTTGGACTTTGTGCAGGACTACCCAATGTGATGAAGGAGTACATGGTGGCACTAAGTGGAAATTATTGCTGTCAGCACTAATAGATGTTGCATCATCAGATGCAGCATCCAAATCATGTGATTATCTTGTATTGTCAACTATAGTTCCTTTCTTTTCCTATGCAATTGCTGAAATCAGCATGTTTTTGTATTCAAGATAAGAGTTACCAAGATCTGAAAGAGGCAGCTGTTGCAACTTAGACCAAGGGTCAAGAAGAGTCGAAAGAAGACAATTTTTGTCGGTCATGAGATTGTGAAGTCTTCTGCAGTTTTGGAATTGATGTATTAGTTGGTCCGTAAGGGATACATCAGATTTGTCTTCTTTTTGTTCAAAACCTTTACGCAGCCTCCTGAGTTCCTTGCTCAATAAATTTATGATGGAAATAACCTGACTTAGAGTAGCATTCTCTTTGCTGATCTGTTGGGTTGCTTCCTCAAAGGGAGTCAAGAGCAATGTAAGATGCTCCATGAGGCCCCACTGGAATGAATTCTGCACAACGCCATCATCTGCTACATTGCGCTCCATGGTATATTCATGGACTTCCTACTTTTGTGTGAGAAGTCTCTCACACATGTAAAATGTTGAGTTCCATCATGTCAGAATATCTGATTTTAGTTGCTGTATTGGCACACTGTTTCTTTCTGGAGGACACCCAAGATACTATGTGATTTTACAGAGTGACTAAAATGGCCAAAGATTTTCTTTACAGGCCCACTAATGTTAATATATGATTGTCACTGGAAAGGAAAGCTCATACTAAGAGATTTTATGAGTGTACAAAGCATGGAACATGAGTAAAACCATCATGTTTTAGTGCACTATCAATATTGGGGCCATTGTCTGAAACCAGAAATCCAGTATTGAGTCCCAGGGGCTCTAACCACTCAGAAATTTTGTCACACAACTCTTCAAAATATTATCAGTGGTGTGATGCTTACCAAACATGCTGACACAAAGAGCTGCCATTCTTTGTCTTCCTTCCTTTACATTGCTGCTTGTAGTGCTATTTGAAGATGATTGTGACACCCAGAATGCTGTGATGCACATAATCAGTGGTTTGAGAATTCATCCACATGTCTGTGGTCAGGTGCACAACACCACATTCACTCTCTTTAAGAGCCAATTTTGTATTACTTAGCATACATTTGTATATTTTGGGAACAGCAACAGTTGCAAAATATTTGTGGCTTGGCATGTTATAAGTTATGTGGAGAAAAATATTTTAAAAGGGCTCTAAGACCTTCATTCTCCACCATAGAAAATGGTTGCAGGTCCTTGGCAATAAATTCAGCTATGAACTGATTACGTTTTAGTGTTACTTGATTGACGTGATCTACTGTTGACATAAATTCAGCTATTAACTGATTAGTTTTTATTGAAAGAGCTATGCCTGCAGTTCAATGGGCTGGAGCAACCAGCCATACCCCCTGCCTGAGCTATATAAGTCATTTGATTCCAGCCTCACTCAGAAACACATTTTCATTGCAGCCGGAGGTTCTGCTGGGGATCTGCGTCCCCCCCCACCTTTCAGCCATGTGTGTCTCTCTCCTCTTTGTGCTTTTGGACTTTCTGCCTGGTTTGTGTTTCTCCTGTTTTTCTAGGTTATTATTTGCTTTTGCCTCAGTTTGTTTCTTTTTGGGCTTTCTAGTGTCCTGCATCCCCATTCCTATGTTTGTGTTATTCTGGCTCATATTTTGCTGTGTTCCATACTTTTACCAAACCTTCAGTTCATCTACACTCATTAACTGTTTACACCTGGCTCCTAGGTAGCCACTTCCTTGTTCCTTGTTCTTTGTTCTCTGCAGCAGCACTGCTCTCTAATTTTGGTTCCCATATCCTATGGCTTTCCTAGCAGTTTCATTCATTCTTTATACTGCCTCATCCTACCTGACTTCAATACATCAGCAACTAACATTAACCTCCTTTATTGAACTGGTTGGCACACATTCCTCATTCACTTTACATTCATATTGTTCAGTTTCATTCACTTTCATAGTTATCATTTGGTGTCTCACTCAGTGTTCAATCTACCTAAGTTTATTCTCCCCATGTATCATGACCTCCAGGCTCTGCCACGGCTTCCTACTACTCCTGCATTTTCGGTAAAAACAGATGTTCAGCCAATTTACCTTGGACCTATATGGGGGTCTCGAGCATAAGCCAATCGAATTTGTCCTCACATTAGTTCCTTATACCTACGTGGAAGTATCAGCATACAAAATCAACCTATGTGAAGGTCTCATCTATTCATACTGTTTCATCACCCAGGCCTACGTGCAGGTCTCCTATACACAGTACCCTTCAACTACTCCCCAACAGATGCATGCCAATCACACCACACCACAATATGGCTCAAGGCTCTTCCTGCAGCCAAAAGTCTTGCTCTGCACCCATGAAGTCTACATCTTGAGCATGTGAACCTCAGGGTTCTCACCAGCCCCCCCCCCAGTGGGAATGTCCTTGCTCCAGGTAGAGTTTAAGCTATGTAAATGTATCAACGGCACTTCTTGATGTAGAATTTAAGACTTGAGCTGCCAAAGGGTGGGACCCTTAAGTCCAAGGGAGCTCCTTTAGCTGTGTAACTCAATCAGCAGCACCTTTGAAAGCTATTCTCCCCACAACTGCCTCAGGTTCACCTGGTCTCCACATCCTCCCTTTCTTACCTCTGAAACACTCAGCTTCATCTTTTGGCCTCCCTCATTGAGGCTGTGGATGAGTACCTTTCAGTGGTTGTTGCTCTCCTCCTCCTCCTGCCTTGGGATGAAGTCCTCCTACGCAGGAGTCTCCCTTTCATCAGAGTTCACTTGCAGCCCCCTCACTACGTTCCCATTAGAGGGATAGAGTAAGAGTTTTCCTTCAAATTATTTTCCCTTGAATTGGATCTCTAAATTGCAGGAGTTGAGATAACACTAAATGCATCTCAAGCCTGGAGAGAAGGTGACCTAGGCCTTGGATCCCCAAAGGTTCCCTCCTCAAGCTTTTTTTCCTCTTCTCCATGCCGAAGGTCATAAAAGCTAGGTAATCCATATTGTAGTATATTTCTATTTGTTTACTAGGTAGTTGTCTGCTCTTGGATGAAGTTGGATGGTGGCTGTCCTTCTTTGCTGTTTGATCTCTCCTTGGAAGTCATGCCCCCTTCCTTCAGTTTAGATATCTTCAGCTTGCATCATCAATCTGTGCTTCCCAGCCTCCATGGTTAACACTTGCTGCTCAATTCTTTCTTTATGGGGCTCCTTTCTAAGGTACCTTTAGCCTAATGGAATCCTTCCTGTGGCACCTCTAGGGGTGGAACTCTCCTCTAAGGTTCCTTGCCTTCGGTACCCCAACAGGGTGGTAGTTCCACATGGAACAGAGAGTGTGAATGATCAAAGTTTATTAACAGTTGCACAAGTATATTTACACACTAAGTTGCATAAGCACATTGAATTGAAAGGCTAACCTGTAGTTCAATGGGCTGGAACAACTAGCCGCACCCCCTGTCTGAGTTATATAAGTCAGCTCTCACTCAGAAGAACCTTTTCATTGTCCCACCATCCTCCCCTTCTCCTCCTCCAGTGGCACACCTCTGTCCTCAGAGCTCCTTCCTAAAGTGCTTTTAGCCCAAGGGAATCCTTCCCATAGTACCTCTTGGGGTAGAACCTTTCTCAAGGGTTCCTTGCCTTCGGTACCCCATTAGGGTGGTAGATCCCTGTAGAACAGAGAGTACAAATGGCCAAAGTTTATTAACAGTTGCACAAGCATATCTACACACTAAGTTGCTTAAGCCCATTGAAATGTTACTTGATTTTTAGCTTCCCTAAGTGGCATGACACTCCTATTTGCGTGTGTGGCAGTACAGGAGCTAGAGGTTGCACTCCTGCAGCATTCATGTGTTCCAATGTACTACAGCCAGTAAACTCCATTTGGAGGTCAGGACCCAGGAAGCAGTATCAGGAGCTGTAGTTCTTTTGACAGAGGGTGAACTACAGAATTGCTCCTGTGGTGTAAAATCACTTGCCTGCAAATCCTTTGGGACTGTGTTATTTTAAAGGGCTATTTTAGCCATGTATTCACTTTTTTAAAGTACTATTTGCTTTGTGTAACTTGAGTGGGGTGCATGACCCGGATCATCACTTCCGGGTCACAGGGTACTTAAATCTTTCCCCTTTGTGAGCGGGCGAGCACAAGCGAGCATGTGCATGGCTCTGTGTGCAGAGACACATGCGTCTGCGCATGTCTGGAGTGTCAGGAGGGTCAAGAGGAGAAGAGGGCCAACAGTATTGTTCAATACTGGTAAGTTGTACTTCCTCATTTCAAGGTTATATACAGGGGACTTCATACAAAATCCTTTAGTTTAATACCTTGGTAGGCAGCCTCCTATTTTGATTGTATTATATTACTCCTCTAGTTGCAGCCTCAGGCCATAGGAGTGTTACAGCTACTACTCTTATTCATAAGTACAGTCTATACTCCAAATTTCTGTATCTATTGTCTAGCTGTCATTTGAGTGTTGGTCCTCATTGCTTACTTTAATTTCCTACAATAAAATGGCTCCTGATTCAAATGACACCATTATGACCTTAGCTGGGGGAAGTGGGATTCAAATGTTCAGAATGTAACATGCACATGATAATTGCTACGGATGTCCCTAAACAAACATTCCATTGCACTTAGTGCATACAGAACTCTGAAGTGCTCCTGGAGATTTCTATGTTTAACTCTAGACTTGCTGCCTTACAGTGGAGTCAGTGGGATATGGCTTTCAGGTTTAACGCTGTGAATGCTTCTCCTGCAGGTACTAGACCAGTTCTTCCCCCACAGCAGAATCAGCAGGACAATTTTCAATTAACAGTGCAGAACAGAAAACAAGTCTGTATTAGCACTAATTCAGCACCTCAGCTAACTAGTACTTGTCCACTCCCGAACTCCTCCATTCCTGAGTTAGTTAACAAAAAAACAGGTGAGGGAGGAGGATTCGTGTGAACATGACTGCTCTGATGATGCATGGTATCAAATTTAAAGTAACAGAGCTTGCAAGAAGGGACGAAAAGCTGACCATTTCAATATTGCACTCTATAATAAGTTTGACCCCCCTAGTCTCTCTCTCCTGTGAAGACTCTGACAGTAGTATACCAGATTCCCTCCCCAGTACTTCATCCAGGGGTGTAGTTAGTGTTCATAACACACCCTCGCCTAGCATTGTTTCTTCCCCTGTAAATCTGCCTAAACCAGGAAACTATACCTCATCATTGGTTGATACACAAATGGCTGTGGATAATTCAACTTCCTCAAATGTGCCTTTGGTTACAGGAGTTGAAACTGCATCTGACCCCTCCCCTATTATGTCCTAGACAAGTCATACTACTGGGTGATTCAATAACTAAACATGTAGATAGGGCTATTTGTAACCCAGATAAAACCAATAGAACATGTTCCAGTTTTAGCGGCATTACAATTGCTGATATCACCAGTATGGTCAATAACATTATGCATGGTAGTGGGAAAAATGTCCTCATGATCATGCATGTGGGAACAAACAACATATATCATGACCCTGTTCACATTATTAAACAGGACTTAGGAGCCCTGTCAAACAAGTTAGTGGAACTAGGCTGTGATATTTGTATCACAGAAATTATGCCCAACCCCTGATTCTCTACCCATTTGAACCAGAAAATCAAATCTATCAACGAATGGCTTCTCAAATGATGCTTAAAACAAGAACTTAATTGCGTCACACACTGGGAAGAATTTGTTGATAGGAATGAACTTTTTACAAGGACAGTCTTCATCTTAGCAGATGAGGTAATTCCTTACTTGGTAAACATTTCCTTTCAACCAATGAACACTGTTTAAACTAGGCACTCTGGGGGAGAGGAGGGGACTACCCTCATCTCTTAACAATAACCACTATCATAATAAACTATATTCAAGCAATAAACTTAATTTTTTGAGTTTTATCACAAAATGTTTAACCTAAAAATATGATGAGTTGAAAATTAGGGCTTGCCAAGATCATCTGGATATTATAACTGTATCTGAAACATGGGGTGACAATAAGGCATCCTGGGATGTTAATTTACCAGGCTTTAGCTCATATAAATTAAATAGGTAAAACAGAAAGGGTGGTGGGGTCACAATCTTCATCAGTAACAAATTAAATTCATTAGAAAATACTAACAAAATTAAAACACACAGGGTGGGATATTCAAAAGGGTTGTGCATGGCACAATAGGGTTGCACCATGCACAACCCACCGATGTACCCCAGCATGATATTCAATGGGGAAAATTGTGCTGCGCAACCCCCAATGCACTGGGGCGCACCAGTAATATATGCGGCGGAAGTGCAGGGGTTGTGCCCATGCATATGTGGCACATCCTGATAATCAGTCCAGAATGTGCGGTGCATATGCTGGCACATACCAGCCATGCACCACTAAGGGGGGCACAAAGATGTGCCTGGTGAAACCAGGAGCAAGTCCTGGACACCCACAGGTGAGCTGCCATATTGAAGGTGCAACACAGCAGCTGCCTGCTGTGGGTGGCCACCCGACCACCCAGGACACAGTCCACATGCTCCCTGCCCAGGGGGCATTGAGCCCCCCTCACCTGTTCGTGGCCATAGGTTACATAGATCCCTGGTGGTCCAGTGGACCACTATCCATCACCCGATCATGGGCATAAGTCAAAGAAATCCCTGGTGGTCTAGTGGACCACTATCCATCACCCGATTATGGGCATAAGTCAAAGAAAACCCTGGTGGTCCAGTGGACCACTATCCATCACCCGATCATGGGCATAAGTCAAAGAGAACCCTGGTGGTCCAGTGGACTGCTATCCAGCACCCGATCATGGGCATAAGTCAAAGCTAACCCTGGTGGACCACTGTCCAATGCCCGATCATGGGCACAGGTGTAATAAATCCCTGGTAGTCCAGTGATAATCCCCTCCACCACCCACCCACTGAGGGCCCCGCCACACTGCACCCCCCCAGTACAGTAGGGTCTGTATGCCTATTGGTCCAATGCATGGGCCAATGGGTGTGCAGACCATACTTCATTACACAGGTCCGAATTGTGAATGGTTCATTCACAGTTCAGGCCTATGTAGTACAGTATGGTCTGCATGCCCATTGTCCCACGCAATGGACCAATAGGCATACAGACCCTACTGTGCGTTGTCAGTCATTGGGCGGCCAGGTGGCTTGTGGGCAGGGTGCTGCCGCCCGCCACTGAGTGGGGGGGATGCATGGTGGCAGGGGCCTCAGTGGGCGGGTGGGGATGGGGGTACCACTGGACCACCAGGGTGTCCTGCATTCATTCTGCCCATGATTGGGCACTGGGGGGGTTTCCACTGGACCACCAGGAATTAAATAAACATATGCCTGCAATCAGGCGAAGGGGATCGGTCCACTGGACCACCAGGGATTAATTAAACATGTGCCCATGATTGGGTGAAGGAGATTGGTCCACTGGACCACCAGGGATTAATTAAACAGATGCCCATGATCGGGCAAGGGGGATCGGCCCACTGGACCACCAGGGTTTAATTAAACAGATGCCTGCAATTGGGCAAAGGGGATCGGTCCACTGGACCACCAGGGAGTACTCTAACATAAGCCCATGATCAGGTCAATGGGAGTGGAGCCCGCCGAGAGGCAGCAGGGCATTGGTCCCCGATGGTTGTGGCCTGGCAGGGTGCCAGGCGGAAGTCACCAGGGATTGGAGCACCGCATGCAAATGGGGCCATAATGGCATGCAAATGGCCCCATTTGTGCCTTGCATGCATAATGGCCTCATTTGCATGCCCATGGCTGGATATCACTGTTGCTGTGCCTAGCACAACCGCACTTCTGCTGGCGCAGACCACTGCTCCTCCTCTGCCACTTGCGCTGGTGCAGTGCCACTGCGCTGTGTGCAGTGTGTGCACCCTCAGTGCTACATGCAATGGCGCTGAGCCATGGCGCAGCACCGTTGCATATTGCCTGGTCCATGCCCTGGCTCAGCCCAGTTGTGCTGCACCTAGGCTTGCGCCCCTCCCTGGCGCAGTCTGAATATCCCACCCATAGTTTATTAATAGAAACAATATGGGTTAAAATCCACCTGATCAAATCTGACTTTCCAATATTTGGATCTAGTTATCAAAATCCAAATTCACCACCCAAGATTCTTGATGCTATAATCCTTGAAATGGGACATGCAGGAGAGTTAGGTGACATCATAGTTACAGGCGATTTTAAAGTTGGGGAAATTGACTGGAATGACTCCACTGCCTCTTCATGCAAAGGCAAGAAATTACTATCAACATGTTCTGAGCTACATTTAAAACAATGCATTCTATCACCTACAAGAAGCAATAGAATCTTAGACCTTGTAATATGTAGTGATGAACCAGTGCTTAATAATCTCACTGTTTGGGGCTGGTCAGTAGTAGTGATCACAATCCTGTTCAATTTACCTTGTAAAAACACTATGCTTAAAACTTCAGTTCTACCATCACTTACCTTTATGATAAAGCTAACTTACAAGCGATGAAAACTGTGCTTAAAAATATCAATTGGGACTCCAGTCTTACTAACTTAACTGCCCAGGAGAGTTGGGACACCCTTAAAAATATCATTACCTCTTTAAGGGATACATTCATTCCATCTAAGAATAAAAACCCGAACCAAAAACATTCACCTGAGTGGCTGGGTAAATCAATTATAAAGCTCATCAAACTAAAGAATAAAAAATATAACACTCATCTCAAATCTAAAACTAATAATAATTGGGTTTCCTTCATAAATATTCAAAAATAAAATGCAAATCAAAAATTAAAAAGGCTAAGCAAAATTGGGAATATAACCTTGCTACTTCTGTTAACAAATCTAATAGTAAATATTTTTATTCATACATTAACTCTTTAAAAAAGAGTTTGTCATGTTGGACCATTGCTACTTAATAATCAGCTGATTCAGGACCCCATAATTATGGCTGATGAGTTTAATAAGAACTTCTGTAATATTTTTAACACTGCCCAACAAAATTGCCCCAATTTAAATAACAACGATCCCCACATTGGTTTTCCTGATGACCTTATATTAGCCAAATTATTGGCTCAGAAAGGCAAATATTGTTCAGGGTCAGATAACATAGCTGGTCACCTTCCTTACCTCTTGGCTGATTGCCTGGCACACCCGTTGAGACTTTGTTTTGAAAGCTGAATATCCATGAACTTTGTCCCACATGAATGGAAAGAAGCTAACATTGTCCCTATCCATAAAAAAGGCCCAAAAAATAATTGGGAAAATTACAGACCGAAAAGTTTGACATCATCTGTATGTAAGATTCTTGAAGGCCAAGTTAAGGACATCATTTCCACAATCCTTAATAGTCACAACCCTGAGCAACATGGGTTTAAGAGTGGAAGAGGTTGCCTTACTAATCTGATGTGCTTTTATGAACACATCAGTGCTTTACTTGACAATAGAACATTTGATATTATATTCATTGATTTTAGTAAGGCATTAGATGCCATGCCACGCTGGGCACTTATCACTGAACTTTATAATCTTGATATTAATAAACATCTAATAAACTGGATAAACAACTAGCTACATGACAGAACACGAGTACAAATCAATGGTCTCCTATTAAAATTAGTTTAATTAATAACGTTTCTAGTGGTGTCCCACAAGGGTATGTCTTGGGCCCTTGCCTTTTTCAAGCATTTATTGTTGATATGACTACCAACTGCCATTCATTGACTATTAAATATGCAGACAATATTAACATTGGGGGCCCCTGTACTAACCAATTTCAAGCCTCAATTATACAAAAAGATTTAGATACAATATCTATCTGGGTCAACACTTGGGGGATGAAGCTTAATACATCCAATTGCAAAGTTATGCATCTAGGACCACGGAATCCATTATACACATACACACTCACAGGTGCTTTATTGAATTCCACTACAGAAGAAAAAGATTTAGGCATTGTTATATCTCATGATTTATCAAATTCTAAACACATACATGAGGCAGTTAATAAAACAAACAAGGTTGCATGATCTATTTTACGTACTATTAAGTCCAGGGACCCAAAGGTTATAATGCCACTCTTCATGGCATATGCTAGGCCACATTTGGAATATGCATCACAGCTCTGGTGCCCATATAGAAAAAAAAATGACTGCAAATTATTGGAAAAGGTGCAAAGAAAATTCACAAAACATATATACGGTCTTCAACATGAACCTTATGAAAACAGACTTCGTTCTCTTAATCTCATGACCCTTGCTACCCGTCATATTAGGGGGGACCTTCTGTTCCTGTTTGACTTAATTCAGGACCCATACCTCATGACAGAGCTTGGTCTTGAATTTAAGAATGATACTCACAATACTAGGGGGCACCCCTTACAGCTTGCAGGGAAACCATTTCATTATATAAGCAGAAAATTCTTCTTTATTCTTAGATCCGTTGGACCCTGGTACAGACTGCCCCTTGAGGCAGTCATAACCAAAACCAAAAGCTTATTTAAATCCCGTCTTGATAATTTAATCAATTCAGGGTATATCCTCTCCTATTACAGTTTATTATAGCATAAGAGCTGCTTGGACCATTGGCCTCCTTGCTCTTTAACAACCTTAGTAGTATGAACCTTAGCAGTAGTAGTACTGGAGGCATAAATTCAGCTATTAACTGATTAATTTTAAATGTTACTTGATGTGATCTACTATAGGCAGTTTTTTGTTCAAGCATCGCAGTAATGGTCTGCTGTTTAGTTTGTGCTGTGGGGCAAAAACAATGGGATTGCAATGGCGAAGCAGTAGCCTGTCCAAATACTTTTGTCAGTGAAGATGAACTTTATATTTGCACTGTCTCTCAGTCTCTTCACCATACTATTGTCTGTAGGATTATTTTCATCACAGACATTTTTCCCTTGCTCAGAACTGCTGCCCAGCCGAATGGTTGGATGTGCTCTTCACAAATGCCTTTTTAGTGATGTTGTCCAGAACTGGCCCTTCGCTTTCGTCTGCTAACTTCCCAATGACAAAAGCTGCAGACAGCAAAACATAAATTTTTGGAACTTATATGAAAATAGCTCCACACAACTGAGGTGGAACATTTTGTTGTCATGCCAGGAACTGCAGCAATTTTGGGGGCTAGTATTTCTGACCCTGATTCATGCACACTGTGGCTGTCCCCAGAAGAGCTGCTACGATTGCTATTGATTTTTGCTTCCACTGCTTACTATGGCTAGTGGTGGTGCTTGTTGTATGTGTTTGGTTTTTTCCTTTTTGGGTTTGGGAACACTGGTGGCATCCTCTACCTCATCAGTACCACATTCTGATTCCTCACCTTTGGAAGAGCAAAACTGTGATACATCATGATCGTGATCTTGTTCTTGTACATTCACAGCATCTTCATCAGAGGCACTGCTTTCTGATGAAGGAGCTGGATATGCATGAGTGGCATATCGTGGAGTGCCACGTCTAGTGGTACTAGACAGTACCTTTTCCTTAATCATTGACTTTCTGTTTCTAGATCTAACTGTTTTGGTAACCTGTTATTGTGTTTTACCTGATTTTTATGGCAATGCTGACAGTGCTGCATTACTTTGATTGGAGGATTCACCAACATTCCTTTCTTTTTCTGGTTGTGTAGCTTCATTTTCATCACTTATATTAATTATATCTGCAGCAATGAATTTCCTTTTTTTTTCTGAATTTCTTTTCAGGAAATATTTTCATTGTTATGTTGACCAGTTTCAGCCATACCGCTGAGTGCTGGCTACATGTTCCATAACGGATTCTGATTCTGAATCCATTGTTTGGGTCACGCCTAATTACTTAATTAGTAGTATTAGTTTGGATGCAGCCATGGGCAGCACCGTCTGAGATGTGACATTCCCTCTCAAAATATGTGAGGCACTGTGACCTTGTAGTAGTTTAGTCACAGGGATGGGCAACACAGAGTCTAAAATGTGACACCCTCCTTCAATATGTAGTGTGGCAGTATGACCTAGTAGAAGTTCAGGCACAGAGATGGGCAACAAAGAGTTTGAGACATGACACCCCCTCTTCAAAATCTGTAAGACACTACTATGATCTTCCTAGTAGTAGTAGTTCAGGTACAGAGATAGACAACACAGAGTATATGGCACTATGGCCTCGTAGTAGTTCACGCACAGAGATTGGCAACACAGAGTCTGAGATGTGGGTGACACTTACCCCTTCAAAATATGTATGCCACTCTGGCTGACACACAGAATTGGCAAGAACAACACTCAAGTCAAACAAAAAAGACCCTAACTGGTTGGCTCCCTTCAGTGCCCCAGTGTCACGATTGTTGCCTTTCATAGAGTTTGCTGGTCATGAGGGTCCAGGGATTATTCAGTAAGAGACTGAAAAAAAAAAAAACAGTTCCTTTTTTTTTTTGGTGTCCTGCCCTGGCCTGCTTATTCAGTGACTCACAGCTGCAGTATTGGTGAGTGTTATATATTTCTCTTTTTTTGCTATTGGCTGCTTGCTGACCAAACAACATGAAAATACAGACACAACATTTTTTTTAAAGTTACATTTTTTTGTGACAGTGGGAGCTAAGAGAATAATACTGATGCATTTCTCATACTCAAACAGACTAAAAATAGGTCTTTAATTCATCAGAGTAAATCAGAAACTTTTGGAAATAAATCAGAGTTGGAGTCAGAACCAGGTCACAGCCAACCTGCCCATCCCTAAATAAAATGATCCAGGCATTCTCTCAACTTGATCCCTGAGAGTGGAACTCTTTGGGTCAGGAGATGAAGTGAAGGACTACTTTCCAGCCGAAGTGTGGTGGTGGGAGCACCAGAAGAGAAGATCCTACTCTCCACTGGACTGTTGTCATTGATACTGTATTTATGTACCTGAGAACATATATCTCCACGTGCATGATTCGTATGCCATTTTTGGAGGAGTTCAGTGGGATTTTTATTGTTGGCCCCCATGAGACACAGTGCAAAATACAATTACTTTATTTGGTTTTATTCGTGGTCCGTTTTCATATTCATGTAGTTTTATAACCTAATTTGTAACATAGTTCTTTTATTTCCAGCTCTAATTCAAGTTCTTTTCTTTCCAACTGCCTATCAGCCCACTTTCCCATCTGCAGTTTATCGGTGCCATACACTAGAGGACATCCCATCTTCACCTTCTAGTCTGCAGAGCTGTATCGACCCCCAGATCCTCAACCTGCTTGTCCGCCTAATGTCAGGTGGCACTACTTCACCCAACTGCCTCTGATTTAGGTCAGACACCCACCCTGCATCCCACTACAGTGTTATCCTGCAACATCTCTCTGTCCCCTAACTTTACAAGGGTGAAATTAGTTATCATGCACATCCACACTGAGAAACCTCCACCAGCCTGGACCCTCTTAGTAGTGACACTCCTCCCTATACTGTCACTACAAGCGACATGGTTTAGGAGGCTTTCTGAACAAACTACACCCCAATTAAAAATGATCCCTTGGGAGACAGGGTGTGGAATTGGTATTGCAAGTGAGCTGCAGACAAGCCCCCTCTGCTACTTAACTATAACTAGCCCTTCCAAGTCACTGACTGTGGACAGCCCCCCCTGCCACGACCACTATAGGGGCTAAACCTCCTAGGTGCCCTAGCCCACAGAAATGTTCCTTAAAACAATGAAGGCACCAGCAATGGTGGTACTTTCTAAGACTGGTGCTGCAGATCCTATTACTAAGATTGGGTAACATCCACCCCAACCCCAGGTCCACCCAAGGGGTTGAACTCAGCCAAGGCCCCCCAGGTTACCTTAAAAATTGCCTTTCTGAACATTGGCAGCCTCCTACCAAAGATGGCTAAGTTCAAAGCCTGGGTGAGACAAAACCAGTCAGACATCATCTCATTCACTGAGACATGGCTATCCTCTAAAACCCCTAACACCTCTATCTCCCTACAAGCGTAAAACTACTTCCGGTTAGACTGTATAGGTAAACGGGGAGGTGGATGTCTAGTCTACCTACAAAACACCTTGCAAGGTTATAAAATCACCCTAGATGGGACCAGTGATAGCTGTGAGTGCCTAGCAGTGCACCTAATATTAGGGAATGGGAGGAAGAACTTAACCCTTATGACCATTTACATTCCCTCCCCCAGAAAAGCAACAAGTTGTACTAGACACATTTGCTTTGCATTACAAGCAAGCAAGGCAGAATCAAGAAACTGTAGTAGTGGGTGATTTTAATGTCAGTTGGAAGGCAAAATCTAGCACAGGTTACAAAAATCAGTTACACAATCTTTACTTTACACAAGCTGTTACAGAAAGCACCAGAACTAATTACAAAACAGGCACTTCAACCCTTATAGACTGGGTCCTCACTACCCACCCAGATAGGCTGAAGGAGGTTACTGTGATACCTGATGTTCTGAGCGACCACTAACCAATTGTTTGTAGTTGATCTGTCAAACTAACCCGGCCAGCTCCCAAAACAACCTGCAACAGGGTATTCCTGAAGGGGCATTGAGTGCATTCAAATCCCACTTGGCTGAACTAAACTGGAGCCAGCTAGATTCCACCACCAACATTGATGCAGCCCTTGACCACTTCATAACTGTGTTTAATGTTGTTGCAGATAAATTTGCCCCTTTCAAGAAGCAGGTCATCTGAGGGGACTCTGCCACATGGGTTACACCATCACTGCTTTCACAAATGTGGGACAGGGACAACCTATGGCAGAAAGCCAAAGAATCCGGCACACAGGTACACTGGCAGGAATACAGGGCAGCTAGGAATAGGTGTACTAAGAATATCACACAGGCTAAGGCTAGTTTTTATAAAGAGCAGCAAACTAGCTGCTGGGGAAAGGGAAAGACATTCTGAGAATTGCTAAAGGATCTCTTGGGTAGGGGTGATAAAACATCACTAACAATGCTCAACTCAAATGGAAGCATCACACTCAACCCTATTGAGATAGCCAGTTCATTCAATAAAGCCTTCACCAACCTTAGTGCCATCCTCCTCCCTAAAGACAAACTGACAGCCACCACTGTATCCCATGATGACACCCAAAAGGACCAATGTAGGCCACAATTTTACTTCAAATTTGTCTTGGTAAAGGACACGGTCTGTTATGTTAAGCAAGTACTGTGAAAAACAAGGATGGGAAATGACTCGCTTGACATGAAACTAGTTGCCCTGGTCCTGGATGAGCTTGCCATCCCCTGACTAAACTTTTTAACCTCTCCCTCAGATTCTCATGGTATCCTGTGATATGGGGCACTAGCAAGTGGGTGCCTGCCAAAACAGCGACCCAGTTTCGGCTAGTGCCCCGACGGCGGAGGTGTGGGGTAGGCGACCAGATGGGGGTTGTCGTGAAAAGGCGACAGGATATCGGATGGGTATGCACGTGGGGGGAGGGTGGGAGCAAACCCGACGGATGTGAGGTGGGAGGGTATGTGAGGGGTGGTGCCCCAGGGTTCTGGCGAGGTGGCGTCGTGGTGTGGTGGGACAGGTGCCTGATTGGGGTGGTGGAGATTCAGGGGTCGGGACCGAGTACCAGTGGTTTTTTTTATGCCCAGCCCAAGACAGTTTTTTTTTTTTGTTTATTTCGACTCGCCCCGACATGCACCCCCTAGAGTTGAGAATCCTTAAGCAGGGTGCGGTGGAAGCAGCCTCCTGCATACAAGAAAAATTTAAGTTTTTGTGCACCGGGTTTGCTTGTGATGGGATCCCACATCACCGAAATTGAATTTCAGTGATGTGGGGTTGCCATAAGGAAGTTCAGCATGCTGAATTCATCCTTATGACATGAAACCCATGCTCACAGTTCCACAAGGAATGGAAAAGTGCCCTGGTCATCCAGGCCATAAAAGTGGAGACCGCAAATTAGTTGCAAACTACAGGCCTATATCCATTCTCTTTCCACTGTCCAAAGCACTCTAGAGAATTATATCTGATCAACTTGTCTCATACCTCAGCCGGTATAATGTCCGGTGAGAACAACAGCACAGTTTCCATAAAATGTACAGCACCTCCACTGCACTGATCGAATACACAAGCATACTACACAAGGCTCTTGACAAAGGACACCTGGTGGGCTGTAGCTACATAGACTTCACCAAGGCCTTTGATTTAGTAAACCACACACTACTACTAACAATGCTACCCACATTAGGTCACTGTGTTCTGGTTTAAAAGCTACCTCTCAGGCAGATTGCAACAGGTTAAGATAAATGGGGAGCTCTCTAATGCCAGGCCTGTCACAGTGGGTGTGCCACAAGGCTCTATCCTGGGGCCCCTTTTGTTCAGCCTCTTCATCAGTAACCTTCCCAAAGCCTGCCCTAGTTCCACTGTCTTACTTTACACAGATGAAGCAGTCAACTGTGCAAGTAACCCCTGCCAGGACTTACTTACTCGAGACCTGCAGTGCAACTTTGCATCCCTTCAGAATTGGTTCCAGCAGAACAAGTTTGTGCTCAACTACAAGAAGACCAAAACAATGGCCTTCTCAAGTACACAGAAAAGAACTAAGGTATAAGTGCTCAACACCCTCAACAGTAAGGGCGATCCTCTAGAACAGGTAGCAACTTTCAAATACCTCGGGGTCACCATCGACCAGACTCAATATTTGCACCACATGTCAACCAAATCATCTGCAAGATTAACAAGAGACTAGGAGCACTATATACACATAGGCAAAACCTTACCCTGGAAGCCAAAAAAGTGGCAGTTACAAGTTCCATCTTCCCCATAGTTGACTATGGCCTAACAGTCTATGGGAGTGCCACAGACACTGTGTTAAACAGGGTCTGGTTAGTCCTGAACAAAGCCTGCCATTTTGTAACTGTGGCTGGCACAACTCACACACACCTGCACTCTTTACTCTCTGACAAACTGGCTTCCTCTGCAGGACAGAATAAAATATCAAACCTGCCTGCTAGGCATTGGCCTGACCTCTCCCCCCCCCCCAGGGCTGCAAGGTCTCCTACAACCTGCTCAAAATCCTTACCCAACCAGAGACATGACTATTGGTACATTGGATGTTCCATTCAATCAAACATTTCTAGCCAAATGCTCCTTTGCAACTGGGGCACCAAGCTGGCTTAATGAACTTCATGTAGTACAGAAGACACCAACTGATAACAATGTTTATATGCATCTTTTTATGTATGTTGCTTGTTATATGTTGTATTGTTATATATTACAGGACCACCTTGGAAACAGAACTCATGGTCCTAATGGTGTGTTGTTAACATCTTCCTGTTTAAAATTTAAGCTTTTTGCTACTACTACTACTACTATTACTACTACTACTACTACCGCCAACTATGCTGGGTCCTTTCAAAAGGGGACTTCTAAATTTACTCCTACCTGGCTCCAAATATAGCTGCTTCTCCTAGTGAAACCCCATCCCATGCACTGTCACTTGCTAACTGCACCCTCACCCAACCCAACCCTTGCGCCATCTGATCGTGGTGCTTCTGACTCCTAAGGTCCCCTCTTACATGTACACATGATGCCAGCACCTTACCCACCACACTGTCTCCTCATGCATGTGCCTCTCCTCCATTCCAATGTGCCATACATGTGCACAGACTTAACTTCTGACAATGCCCATATGGGCTGCTACCTTTGTACAGCTCCTAGTGCCTATGTTATGCTTTGTATTATTTGACCTGTTGAATGTTAACTTTTGTTCACTCTGTATTGCCGAAACAGCACTTATACTACTCATTCTGTTTTGTTATGTCACTGAATCAATATTGTCCAGCCTTTGTTAATCAGTTTTTAATACTGTCTTTGACATGGTGTAAACAAATTGTTATTCTGACGAGGAACCTTTGTAAATGAGCATTTCTGCTCAAAGGTGTATTTCCAAACTTTGAAATAAATAAAAAAATGTGAACATTTTGGTCAATGCTGTTTAAACATTTGGAGCCCCTGCCATATAGAAATGCCATATACTGTTCCAGTATATTTGATGTTGCCTTATAGCACAACTATCTGCTGTGGAATGAAAAAAAAAACTGACTTACATATGCTGCAAGTCTAAGTATATTGAATAATATTAACAGGACTATATAAATTGTTTTCTAATTTGTATGCATCCTTCATATTTCAACAGATTGATATATTGATATATTTAACACAATGGGCCTGATTCTCAAAGCACCCGGGGCAGCGCAAGGGGCTAGTGTCCCAATGATTGGTGCAAAGTGCCCCTTGCACCAAATGATGCTCCAGGAGTGATTCACAAAGGCAGCCTGCATCTACCACAGGCAGCCTACACTAAATGTGAGCTTGCTGCACCCTTGCACCACTCACTGGGCTGCAGAATGGCGCCAGGGGCTTGTGTCAGATGCAGGCTGCCAAATCCATTGAATTGGGATTCACAAAACTCTCCCAGTGGGCAAATTTATAAGTACAATTAGACCAGCCAGGGCTAGTCTAAGAGTACTTAGAAATTTACTCACTGGGAGAGGAGCCCTAGTTGTGGCAATGTGCCGTGGTCCCCCTTCCCCAGCCCCGATCCCCCGCTATAATTCAAAAGGATCCCTGGGACTCCTGATCCCCAATTAGCCCCATATTACTAAGTATTAAAATAAACCCCCTCCCTGGTGGTCTAGTGGCCCCCTCCCCAATATCCCCATGAATTGAGTATTTATCATATGTCCCTGGTGGTCTAGTGTACCCCCATCCCTAGCCTTCAATTTCCTCAAGATGTGTTGATGTATTAAAATTCCCTGGTGATCTACCATCCCCCTAAGCCCCGATTCCCCCATTATGCTGTATTATGAAAACACTTGTGGTATAGTGGCCCCCCCACCCCAACAGGCAATGTCCCACCACCCCACTCCCTCATCCCCAAACTGAGACAGCGAATGGCACAGCCACAGCTCACCACCACAGTCAGCTGCTGACTAACCTCTGAAAGAGCACGTACTGTATACTGTACGCGCTGTGTGATTGACAGCTGCTGTCAATCACAGAGCATATTCTGTATACAGTATGTGCTCTTTCAGAGCTCAGTTGGTGGCTGGTTGTGGTGATGAGCTGTGGGCTGTGCCAGTTGCTGGCTTGGTCTGAGAATGGGGGGAGTGAGGTGGTGGGACACTGCCTGCTGGGGTGGGGGGCCACTATGCCACCAATGTTTTCATAATACAGCATAACAGGGGCTTGGGGATGCTAGATCACCAGGGAATTTTAATACAGTAACACATCTTGGGGACATCAGGGATCAGGGAAGGGGTTACACTAGACCACCAGTGATGTTTGATAAATACTCAGTCCTGGGGACATCGGGGAGAGGGTCCGTTAGTCCATCAGGGAGGGGGGTTATTTTAATAATTAGTTATATGAGGTAATTGGGGATTGGGGGTCCACTAGACCACCATGGAGGGGGATTATTTTAATACTTAGTGATATGGGGGTAATCGTGGATTGGGGGGTCCACTAGACCACCATGGAATGTCCTCGGCCATTGCCTCATAACCTGTCCAGGTGTGCCTTCTGTTTGGTGCACTGCTACAGCTGCTGCAAGCTGCGGGACATTGCTGCTGGAGCCCTACCTGATTGAGAATCAGGCATAGGGTCCCTGACACACCCAGGTTTGCCGCAATCATAGATCACTGCAACTTGAGGCAATCTAAGTGCTGTTTGAGAATCGGGCCCTGTATGTCCCTGCATGTGTAAATCCGACTCATCTATCTATACTCTAAGAACAAATCTAATGATATGTTCTATGCAACTGACAATTCCTTCATACATTCAGTTTAAAATTATATATAAACATTTCCTTTTTAGGGCTGCAGTGGGCAGAGCTCTGCAGACCTCTTGCTTTGAAAAAAGGACTCCGCATTCCTCGCATTCTTTGAGAACAAACAACATGATGGATTTGTACCATAGTTGCCTCCATGTCCGTGAAGGTGGAGTACTCCACTCGCACTGCACTATTATTTCCTTTACAAAAACCATCGGGGGCATCCTGACTGCAACACTGGAGGACTGGGCACCCCCAGTGTCACTGTAATGTTTGTGGGGGGTGGGGTGGTTGGTGGGTGTGGGGTGTGGGGGTTGAGAGGGAGGGTCAGGTGGGGGGAATAAGTCTAATTTTTAAGAAAAAAGAAATGGCAGACACGGCACACTCCACCATGTGCAAGATGGCCACTGAACTCTACTGCACATGTGTGACTACTAGCTACAAAGACAAAGGCACTGCAACTTCTAGTGCAACCAACAGCGATATGTTCTATGCAACTGACAATTCCTTTGTACATTCAGTTGAAAACTATATACAAATGTTTCTTTTGTTAAAAAATATATACAGCTTTTTGCCTTCTGCCACAACCTGCGCCTTTCATCAGGCCTGAACTTGGCCACCTCAGTCCCATCTTTCTGCCCCCCTGCCATCAGTGCAGTGGGGGTCCATATGATGTGGTACATGAGAGCACCGATGGCCATCATGCTCGATGACTGGAGGGCATAGGGTTTCCCAGGTTTTTCTCCCTAACTCCTCGAGGCCACAGCAGCATATGTGTGGAGATGCACATGTACTCCAGAACCAGTGGGCCCACTCCACCCACCCAGCCTTGTGCCAGCCCACCTTGATCTCGACACTACCACTGAGCTTCCACCCATTGGCAGCTAAGAGCCAGGGAAACTCACCTCCCCAATCCGAGAGAGGAGAGCTGCCAATCAGCTGCTTGATCCTCTCCCACCCCTCCCCCCAGCTCAGCCCAGTGGCCTGAGCTCATTCCCAAACTCGGGTCACCGGTATGGGACTGGTAGGGAGCCTGAGTGCCTCAGCTGTCTGCACCACTGGGCTGGTGCAGCATTTCCTTTCATGCCATCACTTCTGTCCCTACAACATTTTATTCAGGCTGCTAGACTGAAAATGCACTCTCCCTGCTCTCCCTCTCACCATGTTCTCTTACATCTTTGAGTTCTTTTCAAAAAACATTTGAGCTGTTAGTTTATTGATAGCACAACACTAACTAGTGCATTATCATAATGTGTCTCACATGCAGTTGCTGATAAATAGCTTAGTATCAGCAGAGCAAAAATATTAAAAAAAAAAAAAACAAAATTTGACATTAAAGACATAAGGTCAGGATTTTCAGAGCCCATGGAAATCCCGCAGCTGTGAGAAAAACCCAATGCAAGTGGATTGCCACTTGTGGAGTTACAGTCTTTCCTGCAGTTGTGGTATTCTCAAAAGTGGAGCTGGTTTATGACTGACTCCATGATTTGCGACCACTGGCAGATGATTTTTTTGGTGCAGTTGCAGGTAAAAGCTATGTCTGGTGGAACCAGGTATAACATCTCCTGCAGCTGTGCCAACTGAAAATACAAAACTCCGCAGGTGCAGAGGCTTCATCCTGTGGTTGGGGCTGTGGGTTAGGACTTAGTTCCTGACCGTTTTAAAAATCCAGCCCATTGTATCTCAGTGTGTTAGAATTTTATGACAGAAAATCCAGGAACATTGCTCCAAAAAGAGCAGCTTCACTACGAAACTCATTACCACACCATATTGTAAACATTACAACTCTGGAGTCTTTTAAAGCAAACTTGATAGATACCTTTTAGGCTAATACAAATTTACCCTGCAAGTGCAGGGAAGGCAGTCTTGATGGGCCTAGAGCCTCCTTCTGCCTTACAAATACCGAGTAATAACGAGTAAACATGGACTCTGATTTCAAGAAGCTCTCCTGTAGCACACAGGGGGACACAAAGAGACCTTAAAAGACTGTAGGGCAGAATTTTGTGCAGCAGGTCCCTATAATACAGACAGATGGTTTATTTATTTGTTATGCATACACATAGACACTGAACCCACTTTGGCATCATTTCATATGAGCTCTAGACCTTAAAGCTGGTGATTATGTGCAGAAAATCCCCCTACCCATCACAGTCATACAGAGAAGGGGCCCCATTGCATAAGTGTAAACATTTTCATTAGGTGATTTCCTTCTCTGCTTCTTGGAGTATTCCCAGTCAAATTACATTTTCCATTATCAATAAAGAGATACACACTTGAATATTTCCACAGTATAACTCAGATGACAGGGCCTCGGGTAATAAAGAATTCCCATAGTCAGAATGTTTTACATATTTGTCTGTCAGAGGGCAAGACTTTCTGAAAAATGGTATTGTTGCAGAAAAAATGGCACTAACATAAAATATAGAACTTCCTACTATAGTCATATTATATGACTTACATGTTTTCACATTTTTTCATTTGATTTCCATTATTGCAAAGGTGAGGAAAAAGGAGAAAACAAGCACAGTACATTAGACACGCTTAAAGCATCTCTCAGTTTTCTATATCAACTAATCAAAGCCTGCTCCCACAATATACAGCCTTCGCTGTTGCTGCTCCTAAATTGTGGAACAGAATATCTGCTAACATAAGACAATATACTGTTGCCCGTGCTTTCTGGAGCCAATACCATTCACATTTGCTCCATTTGACAGTATGCTCCTGTTCCTAGCCCCTGTCCCTTATAATCTCTAGCCACTGGTGTTTGAAAATACCTGCTCTTGTCACTTTGTACACCTGCTAGTTTGTCCATACCTCAGAGCTTTGCCAGTGACCTCTCCCTTTTGTTTCCTATTTAATTGCTACCACTCGGTTTAGACTATTTACTCAGGTCAATCTGAGGCTTAATTTATTGTCACACACTGTATTGTTTTTCTAAGTGTATCATGCACTCTATTGTTACAGGACCGTTCATGTATTTGTAATGTTTCAATGGTTTGTACCCTCCCAGGTCGTGTCAGAAAATAGGCAAATGTTTGTCTAGTGCACCTTATCAGATAAACAAAAATTAAATAAATAAATATATGAAGTGCAGTTAGCAAATACCTTACACAGCAGTGTATATGTGTGTGTGTGTGTGTGTGTGTGTGTATGTATGTGGAGGGACACAATGTTCATGGTACACAAAGGTACATTGAAGGTACACAAAATACTTTTGGTGCATTGCAAAAATTTCTGACATATATATATCTCCACATAAGATCATGGCATAACCAGTGTTCTTCTAAGTAGTGAAAGTGCTATGTGGCCCGGCATGAGTGATACATGGCAAAAAAAATAAAAAAACAACAGTCATTCAAAAAAGTTAAGCAGTCACAATATTGTCATATAGACTCATACTTGAAAAAGGCTTAAATGAACTGAAAGTTGATGATCAAACAGCTAAGAATGTGGATGACTGCTTAGCTTCATTGCTTAGCAGAGCCCTGCAACATGCAATTGGTTTAACACTTTGGGTAATGTGCAACACGCTTTGTGATTCAGCTGCTGTACAGTGTGTTTTGTGACAAATCAATATGGCAATTGTGGGTGAGTGGAGAGTGGGACCATCGGTGGGATTGGGCAGCACTACTGGTAGAGTTGATCCAGATTTACATGTGCATAATTGAGCTTTTATGCATGTGTTGGGACATAATACTGACATTCACTATGACTGCTTGAAGTTATCTGCATTCCTGTTTGAGCATCTGCCTTTCTGTTCTATTTTCTCCAGGTTTGGGAAGCAATGCAATTTACTGTGAGGGTGAACTGTTGATCGACAATGGATGGGACAGATTTCAGATTCTAATGCTTCCTGCCACTCTATACAATGCAAGAGATCCTCAGGACGGGTCTGATGTGAAGTCAGCTAATGATCACGGTGGACTAACTTTGAATGGCACCTGAACTGCTACTGCCTAGTGATCACTTTTACAGTTTGTATTATAACCGATCATAGAGTTGAAATGCCACCCCCTGATTCCCTCATAATTGAAGGCTATTTTATAGTGTGTTTGTATCTTTGATATGTGGCATTTGATCTTCCCCTCAAATTCAGTATTTGCTAGTTCATATTTCATGGTGCTATTGTAATGATCTTTGCTTGACTACTGTATTAAACAGATACTCAATTTGATTCTTGCCTCTTCTGTTCATAGCTGTCTGGGTTTTCATTAATTCACGCTGGTGAATTGCAGGTTTGTGCAGTCCACCGCAATACCCCTGTTTTGCACAAAAATAAGAGAGAGAGTGAGTGAGGGAAAGATTGCTGGCTCACTGCAAGAATGCAAGTTGGCAACACATCTCTATCTGTGGCTGCAGAAATCAAGAAAGGCCCACTGTTCTCATACACAGAACACAGGTGAATAGCACCTCTCTTTAAGCTGGGCATCCAGGATTTTTGGGTGCCCAGAAAATTAGTTTCAGGGCATTTCAGAAACCTAACACCAAAATCTAGCTAAACAGGTCCCGTTCACCTAGGTTCAGGTGTTTTTTTTTTAAATGCATCATGTTTCTGTATTTTCAATGTTTTTTAGTTAAAAACTAAACAAGATGGCTGCCTCCATGACCTTTTTTTTCTCACAAGTAAATCATGAAAATAAGCACTCACAATCGATGTTTTTTTACTGGTTGAGCTTGATGGTTATCAAAAAAAATCCATATAACTCTGGAACCTGATAATATTTTTTTTACAAAATCTTTGAAAGGCACTACTTTGGTGCTGGCCACTTCTACCCTGTAAGTTTCATGCAAAAATTTCACTTCACCTAAGCTGTATGTGAGAAGAAAAGATATTAAGTATAGGAAAACCAAAGAATGTTTTTTTTTTTTGGCATTCAGTATCTCGAAAACCAAACAAGATGCCATTACATAACTTTTCACATCTTCAGATTGCCAGCCTGAACTCCGCCAAAGTTATTAAGGTGCAAAAGTTGGGGCTTAACATTAAATGGTCTACTCAACCCTAACTATAAAGGGTACTGCCTTATAGTTTCAGGTAAAGCCTTACCCCACTCAACTGAGTCCTTTAACCTCTGTAATCCTGAGCAGCCTATTTCCCATGTCGGCCAGCATCCCTTTAGGGCAACCATCTCCCACCTCCTACCCCCCCCCTCATCAATTAGCTATGCAGGGGTCTCATTCTATTAGGCTTCCCTATTTTCCCTCTCTACTATGTGTCTGATACCCTTTCTTCCCACTGCCCTTCTCTATGTTCCTCCTCCTCTCCTCACTTGTACTCTATAAGCTACAACCTGTATACGCTGCACTTTAAATGTCTATATTTGCACTTGCTTTACATGTCTGATTTGTCCAAGTACTGAGTTTGTATATTGTAACTGCCTGTACCAATGTCTACTTTTGTAGGAAGTGTTGTCCACTGTAAGCAAAAGGGTCCTCTGTGTCCAGGACCATCTTGAAAATGAGCTTGCTCAATGATGTAACTGCCTGGTTAAATAAAGTTTGATTGATTAATTGATAGAATGACTGCCATGCCCCTATAATTGTATATAAGCATTGCTCCCACATTCTGTTACTTTTCCCTAAGTTTGTCCTACACAAGTTGTGACCACAGAAAAAGTTCCCCATTGCTGTGAAATGCAGCAGGAAGTGACTTTCCACATACTGCAGCAGTTCCACTGATTTCAAAAGGGAAGTTCACACAATTTGACAGGACTGTAACACACACTTTGTTCCATGAGGGTATGGAGAATGGAGTGTAACATATTTGGAACTGGACTTTAGAAATCCAGTCTTTGGCTTTGTTTACCCCAAAACACTGGCCAAAACTAGTTTTGGGATTGGTGTAATTTATTTCATTTAATTTTTTAATAAATTATATAAAAAGGTAATGCTGCTCTATTAGCTGTAGTATATTGTAACTATTCAAAATGCCTATGTACTCTGACAATTTTATTTATGACTGTGACCAGACTGTCATGCTTCTTTAATTTGCTATGCTATCCTCCTGTTACTTGAAAATGTAAAACAACCTCAATTATAAAAAATAAGTTAACCCAGTTTGCTTGAGATACCTTAAGCCTGCATGGTGTAATAAGAAGGAAAATTTTATGGCAAGCATAAGTGACAGGAGAGGAAGCTGCTGAGTCTTACCCTAGGTACTGATCCGAATGACCCAGTTCAGGCAGTGGAGTTGAGAACTGCAGAGAAACTAATATACTGAGTTCACACAAGGCAGAACAGGGAACTGTATCACTTTGATGCAATCTGCACAACTGAATACAGTTTACTATTACAGAGTTACATTATCTCTGCCTTTTCTGGCTCCCTGGAATATCAGAGTCATTCTTTTATGCCTACGTTAGCAAAACATGCAGCCAAAGGGATGCCAGAGCTGAGGAGCTTGGCTCATGCTCCTCACTTTTTGCACTGACATAATATGTGACCTTTCAGCCCCTTAAGCTATAAGTGCCCTTTTGAACTTCCACCCCATCCCAGTTTTTCCAGCATTCCAACACCCGTGTTCTCAGTGCTTGTTTAAATAGAAATTAAAGCTGTTTTTCTGAGGCTCTGTAGGTAACACTAGCCAGGGTTGATAATTTACTGGTTCCAGGTTAGGAGCTGCCTATAATATTTCAATTGCAGGGTCATTCCTTCACTCCAAAGTCTGTATTACATTAGTTATGTAACATAGCATCTCAGGGGGTACTTCAGCTACCTCTCCATCATCCCAAGGGAAGAGCACTAATCCCAAAAGCTTGCTTTCAATTTCTCTTTTTCTCATCACATAAAACACTCACTTTACTGGGAAATCCAACACTGGCAAGCTACATTACAGATTCAATTCCTGATGACATTTTTTCCTAAATTCTGTACTCTGGTTGTAATCAAGGTGTTTGCTTTACATGATTTCCTAGTTTCCAGCTAAAGATAAACAAACTGCAGTATAAGTGGTTCAGTAGGTTGCACACTTACCTCTGGTGCTACAAGATTTGGAAGGTCTTGGGTTCCAGTCTCACACCAGGAACTTGGGATAATTATCGTACCATTGCTGACATGGTAATGCACCAGTTGAGGTGCTGCTCTACTGAGGCACTATCCTTCGGCTGTGTCAAACCAAGGTCCCTTCTATTCATCCTCAGTGGCTGTTTAGGTGGAAGTTAAGATCCCATAGGACTTAAGGTGACAGTACTGTAGGGAACATTTTAATTTAAAGAAAACCAGAGAAAGCAGCACAGCAATAATAAATATCATACATACAACCTGGAGAATAATGTCACCTGAAATGTAATTTGCATCAGGAGATTTCCCTTATGTTACTACAAATATTTCCCTGTCAATAAAACAGGCGTTATGATAAAACTGTAGAGAGAAATTCAGTTTTCTGATTGGCTGTGATCTAAGTGACTAGAAAAGTATTCACATGGATTGTACATGTGATATTGTCTAAAGCAGAGGCATGTGTGCAGAAGTCGTTGGAAAGTTATTTTTATTATTAAAATAAAAAATGTTGTGGAAATGCCTTACTGCGTTTTATAATAGCAGTAAGGTAACCTTATGGGGTGGGTTGCTGGCTGGTAATTCCACCCCACAGTGAACAACACTCACCTTTGGCCCATGTGGTTTGGTGTTGGGTGGGGGATTAACTCATGGCATCCACCCCTCTATGTGCCTTACCACTAAAGTAACCCACCCCACAGGGTGCACCTGGAAGTTAGCTGTCAAAACTCAATGCACCTTTTTCTGGTCAGAAACTACACAATCAACCAGTCAATCAATCAATGGTAAATGTAAGCATTACCATGCAAAAGACCAGTGACATGCAGAATCATAAAACCAGGAACGTTTGAAGATCTTGTTCATTTCATTGCCAAACTGACCACTGTCAGACCATTAATTGCTCACACCGTTCAACCCTTCTAGGATTCCCCTGAGAAGTACCAGATTGCTCACAGGTCCTTGTTAATAACAAGGTGATGTGGTCTGTGGGGCAGGCAGTAGATAGAGCCTAATACTGACCCAGGAGATGCCAAATGTTGAATCTCACCACTACCACTGACACTGGGTGGTCTTTAGCAAGTTAACTTGCTTTTTGTGCTTCTTTTCTGACCAGCTGTAACACTGAGTAGAAGCAGTACTCCAATGTAAACAGAATGTTGCATCTCAGTTGTGCTATCATGAGCAAATAAGCTGTCAAATTAAAAGCCAGGAGAGCTCTGAAAACTCTAAAATAATTTGCGTTTTTATGATTTAAAGAAGTAACATCTCCTTTTCAGTGGGATTCTGCCTCTACCCATTTTACTGCTGGTTGGACTGGAGCACTGAGTGGTTATGTGAATTACCCAAGGCCACACAGTGAGTATTTGACATTGGTGGGGTTTGTACCTACAATCTCTTGATTTCATAGCCAGTGTTCTAACCAGTAGACCACAATGCCTTTTTTTGTCTGGCAAAATGTTCCTAAATTTACCTAGTTTCACTTTCAGTAACAAGTGATCATATTAAGAAAAATAAGTTTCAAAATTGCTTTGTGTGTGTGTGTGTGTGTGTGTGTTTTGGAGAGATGCCAGAAAACCCAAACAAATACAAATTCTATATTTCTTCTCTCCTGGTATTTTTCTATGGATCACACACATTGCTTTTCCTGCAAACTACCTCTTCAGTATGTTAGCTCTGAGTGTACTAAATGTCCAATGTTTCAAAATTCAGATTTCTCTACTATAAAGACACATTTGAAATCAGAATGTAGAGATGCTTGCTCCTCCACTCTAAACAGCTTTGAGAAAGTTAATGAATTCATCTTGGATGAGGTTCCTAACATTCTCAAATCTCTCTTTCCTACCCATTATGAAAGTTTAACATTGAACACATTTTATAAATTGGAACACTTTTCTAAATTCTTTGCAGTATCAGGCAGCTCAGACTTCTTGTTCAAACCAGTTTTCAGCCCTAGAGTAAGTGCACTTTTTCTGTGCCTTTAGCTTCTATGCAGTTGTTGCTGTAGACAGAGAATTTAGGAAACATTTTTTATTTCCCCTTTTTCCTGATTTCTTTGGCAAATAACTCCTCTTCAGATGATGCTGGTGGAGAACAGAACTTGCTTTACAATTTATAGAATTACAGATACAATACGATGGTCTGGCAGATGCTGGTATTTCAGGCTACTTTTGCTATGGCATTGTAATTCTTATGAAATGTGATAATGATATGAGGTAACAGTTAATCCATATAGAGCACTATCTAGGTACAGTACATAGGCATTTAGGTTTGGTAAAATGAAATACTGATCGTGTTATAGAGAAACTGTCTGAACTGCCTGTCTACAGGATTTGTCAGGAGAAGGGGCATTCGATTGCAAAAACAATGCATCACAATCTCCTTCCAGCCACTGGCAACTGACCCCTGTACAGCCAATAGAGCGTAAGTCACATCAGACCCCTAGGACTTGGAAACAGTACAAACTAAAGGTGACGCGTGATAAGAGCAAGTCAATGTCAGCGAGGAAATATGAGCGAGATGTTTACAGTGATTCCGTATTGAGCGAGCTATACTAAATGCTGATAGGGCATAATAGCCATGTATTGCAAGGGATGAGCAAGGTAGAGACTACAGAAGTGAAATATATAGGCAGGAAACTGTGGGAGCTGTATTGAGCCAGCATTGTTGCACAAAGTGTAGGAGTGCTGCCTGTGAGTTTGGTAGTTTGGGATGGACTATAGGATTTTTATTTGTGCCTTCGGTTGGACTTAAGTTTTTTCCCCAGAGTCAACCCCCCCCCCCCGAGTTGATTATTTAATAGTTGGGTGGTCCGGGGGGCACAGCACCCTGCATAAAAAGTAATTTAAAATTGTCTCTTGTTGATAGAGTTAGTGCGGGTCGGTGTTGCTGTGAGGTGCTATTATTTCAATTGCCATTTTGCTTTTTGGTGATCAGTAGTCGCCCTTATGCTACTCGCTATTATGCAGTAGCTCTTATCACATAGTACCCATACTAAGGACCTCAGCGGAAGCTACAGATTCATACATTTCTGCACCCCTTGTGATCACTGGTGTGGAAGATGTTTTGGACTGTGAGGAGTGTGCAGAACTTTGCAGTAATCTCCCAGGACATGTTCTGGATCCAACCAGACTGCCAGCAGACACAACTTCCAATGGGACAACCCTATGCCCTAATTTACCTAACTTAAACTCTGATGCTGCACTTTTTCTGCTCACTGAATCAGTAGCTGATCAATCTGCTGGATCTGAATCTGAGATTGAGTCTGTCTCTCAAGACCCTTTAGCCTATGCTGGACACAGGATTAAACAGGAATGAGGCACCCTCTTTTTTCAGATGAGGGCTTGACATAATCTAGAAGAGTGTGGACAAATCCACCTATTAAACTTTTTTTATGAACATCCTGGTGTCTCCATTGATATGCCTATTCATGTTGTTAATAACAACGTAGTGCCCTTGGATCATTCCTTTATTATGTGTCCCATGCATATTCTTAATTTGGGGAACATGGGAAAATTATGGTTGATTATTGGAATTTATCTGCTTTAAAACTGAGTAGATAGACACTCTATGACTAGAGAGCCTTGATGTATGCATTCATGAGAATGTTCTGACTATAATTTTGGTAGTTAGGCACCAGTTGTTAGCACTGTTCTTATTGTTTTGGTGTGACAGCAAGCCTAAACCCTAGTCTTGGTGAGGACCTCAACAGTTTCACTGGAGGAACGTGTAAGCCCCTTCCTAACTGTGGGTGTTTACCAACTCTATTACACTGCTGATTCCCCTGTTTGGACTGCTGTTTGCCAATTGGTTGGACACCAGAATCACCCTAACACTGACTGGGACAGTATCTTAATAAGAACTCTGCAAGCTGACTCTAGCATTGCCAAGTGAGTTTCAGTACTGCAGCTTGCCAGAAATGTTCCCAGGAAAACCCCATACATCAACACCAATCTGGAGCTCTGGTTTTACAGAACATCATGCATGCAGACCTGCCCAGGCTCAGGACATGGTAACCATGGAGACATGAGAACCAATGAGGCTTCCAGTTCCCTGCACTATAGAAAGGACTTGCTCATGTTGTCCATTGCTTTTTGGCTGCTGCTGTTTAGGCATCACAGTTTTGACCTTCTCAAATTATCACTGGTGACCCTTTGGCTTCAGGTCTACATGTCATGAGAGTCATTATGTAACTAGGAAAGTTTTCACTTGACAAGATACACTTTTTATGCTATCACCCTGGTGCTATGGGCTAGGTGAATTGCTGATGGTTTGTGAAACATTCATTTTTTTTACCACAACTGCTACAGTTGCTTCTGTGACCAAGGGTTAGAGGTGTCTGTAAACTGCATTTGCTCTGCTTTCCCAGAGGAGCGTATTTCAGGACTATAGCCCTATCTACAGGATGGCCTCGCCTATACCAGCAACTCACCCAGGTATATCCCAGGCAGACTAGATGGACTGACTGGATAGACCATGAGAATGTTTCTGTTTGTTAATATCTAAATAGCTATGTATCCCAGCATGAGCATCGTCTGGTGCTCATTCCATTGTCTCCACACTGGATTGAACCTTACTCCCTCTTTGCAGGGGTGCTGACTGACCAGGAAGGAAACCTTGGCATGCTGGTTGGAGGGTTTGGGGGTACTGTCACCATTTCATCCAATGGAGAAGAAGAGAAAGAGAGCGAGAGAGAGAAATCATAACAGACCTCTTCACTAATTGGCATCAAGTTCTATGAGCACTGAGGACCCCAACAGAGACTTAATTTCCACCTACCATCATGACCAAAAATGTTAACTTTGTTCATTCCTGCTGCACAGTGGAGCTATCCAATGTCAATCGGTTCACTTCAGTTAATAACCCTTAGGAAACTGTGGACATATATATATATATACGTCAAGAATCTGTATACATTCAAAAATACTCAGCACTCAAAGATTAATGGACCTTGAGTAATTTGGAATTCAGTCTCTCTGTGTTTTCTTACTTTGGTTACTTCGGTTTTGTAAGACAAAAGCAGGCCATTTACCCATCTTGATTGTCTCCCACTCCACAATGAGTGAATTTACACCTGATAAATTAATTTCATGTACACATCCAGATCTCATGTAAAACTATCAAAGGTAGTTAGATTAATCAATTCCTGAGGAAGTTTATTCCAAGCTCTTGCCACCCTAACTGTATAAAAGCAATCCCTTTTATTTGTGTTTGCTTTGGGTATAAAGAGCAGCTGTTTGTCATGAACCTTAAATATGCCATTCTCTTGGCATACTTGAGTCCACATTGTAGCATTAAATGGTGGTTTTGCAAGATATTAAACAGCATTAGAAGGTCTCCCCTCTTCCTTCTCACTTCCAGACTGAAGAACCCCTTTTCATTCAGTCTATCTGCATATGTCCTATGCCTCAGTCTTGGGATCATCTTTGTCACTCTTCTTTGGGCCCTCTCCACCATCTCAACATCACCCCTCAAATGGGGATTCCAAAAGGGGGACACAGTTCAAATGAGGGCATACGTACGCTCGATAAATAGGTAGTATGCATTGTTCATTTCTGGAAACAAGGGAGCATTTGATGGTTTTAACCATCCAATTTGTGATTTGTACAGTTTTCCTACAATGATCAGGACCTGTTAGTCTATTATTCATTATGATTCCTAGATCTCACTCCCTTTCTACAACCTTGATAGGTCTGTCCTCGAGTGTATATCGGTAACAGGGATTTTTTCTCCCAAAGTGTAACACTGTACATTTCTAATAATTAAAATTAATTTTATTGTTTAATGCCCATTGCTCAATCTTATGCAAGTCCCATACCATTTTGTGGTATTTGGAAATAGTATCCACTTTGCTACATATTTTCATATCATCTGCAAACTTGGAAACAACATTTGTGACTCCTTCATTTATATCAGTCACAAACAGTCCAAACAATGTTGGGCCCAAAAATGACCCTGGGGGGGCTACACTACTAACTGGTCCCACTTCAAAGAGTAGCCTATTTATTCTGACCCTCTATTTATGATTTGCCAACCAGCCTCTGACCCATCTCACCAAACATGGGTTTATGCCCATCTTTCCAATCTTATCCACAAGTTCCTCATGTGGGACTTTGTGAAAGGCCTTGCCAAAATGCAGCAAGACCACATCCACGGGAGTACCATCATCCAGTCTTCTGCTAATATTTTCATAAAATGTTAATAAGTTTGAGGTACACGATAAACCATTTCTAAAGCTATGTTGGGAGCCATCGGTCAAGCCTTTTGTAACTATTTCTGTATCCAGATGTCCTTTTATCTGCCATCCTCTTGCTTGTTTCGAGAGGGACATTAGGAAACCTTCCCTTTCCAGTCATTTTTGCTTCCCTAATTGTGATGAAAACTGCATGCCTATAGACCTAAACTCATCACTACTCAACATTTGTCACAGCAAGGTACATGCTGCACTGAGAGGGGAACTTTCCAATAAGGCCTTTGGAAGGTAAAGTCAGGTGCATGCAGCAAGTTAAGGTGCATGCAGTAGGAAGGAACCAAGACTATCGGGGGTCTTTGTGGGCTGTGTATGTTTGTGTACAAGTTGCATAGTAAAATGTACAAATGTCTAATTTCCCCTTACATAACCCTTGTACTTTTCACCCCTCCTTTGATAATGAAACTGCTGGTTGTTTGCTATATTGTTGTGTTGTGCCAGTTACTGTATATAAGAACTGTGGGGTGAAAACTGTGTAGGATTTTGGTGGCCATGTATACATTTTGTTTCCAGGGGAGTATAGGTCTGTTCCAGGATTCCCATATTACTAACCTAGGTGGAGGTACTGTGTTGATTCAAATTTAAACAAATCCTAGACTGCTTGCAGCCTAAACCCAGGTTGCCCCCCTTTGGATGGTAACAGGTATGGAGAGGAGGAAGCCCTGGGATGTCCAAGAGCCTGCCACATCTGGAAGCCTCACCAAACATCACTGTTACTTGAATTAGGCAGTTGTGAACAGGGCATTTAAACTTCAAGTTGCAACTATAAAGGAACGCATTGATTTACAGCTGGTGTGCGCAGGCCTTTAGATGTAATCACTATCAGGTAGTATAACATAGTAAAAAAAATGTATATGTATATTTCAGGGTACCATATCTATAAAGGAATATACTGCCAGTAAATCTGTAAAGTCTGGTTGTATTTGTCTTAATCCAGAAATTTGGGATTACTGTTGCCTGTCAAGGGCTGCAACATTCAGCTTTAGTGGTGAAACCAGGAATCTGTGGTTGGACTCAAGTAAACACAAAAAGTAGCACTCAGCTCTACCTCTTAGCAATGAAACAATAGTGAAGACATCCGTCTAGAAGCAGGAGACTGGGGAACAGGCAACCTTCTGACATTTCTACACTGAGTGCTCATCTTTAACCTTTTACTTTTGCTACAACCTGCTCGCCCTATATGGCAGGCAGCTGTGTGAACCCTGTCTACCATTAGAGGACCTCTTATGTGGGCACTGATAACACCTGGTACTTCCATCTCTTCCTGGTTCACAGACTCTCACCTGCCAAATGTTTGTTACTAGGGTTGTCAGAACTAGTTCTATAAAGATCTGAACTATGCTGAAACTCTAGTGTTTGAATTCTAAATTGGAACTTGAACACCAAAGGGTTCACAGCACAATCAAACCTTTTTTTTCTTTTCTTTGCTTTGGCTCACCTCATTGTTTTCAAGTCTAGTTTACAGCACCATCCCACTAAACTGAATTGTACTGCCCCCACCAGCTGATGTCGCACAACTTCCGGCATCTGATTCTGAACAGCTGTCTGGCAGGAGGGGACTGGGAGACTAAAGCAGGAAGGGCTTTGACCACCAGTGCACATGATGTCACTTATAGTTTCAGATGCTGGGTCCACTCCCTTCCTAGTGGTAATTGTCCAGGGCTGATTCTGGAGGGACGTAAGGGAGGGAGTACATTAAAAATGAAAAGAAAATTGCATTGCAGAGGGGTAGGTGGGAGGGACTGGGTGGAACGGAATCAAAAGTGAGCATAGCGGTGGTGGAGTTGGAAAATACAAATGTAGGACCAGGGGAAAGGTATGACTTGATGGATGGGTTTGTGCTACTGTTGTGGGAGGGGCTAGAGTGAGAGTATCAGGCAATGGCATGCCTGCCAGAATGGAGGTGTGAGTGATGTGCTGGCTGGTGGACAGGCCATGCCTGTAATTTAGTCATGTGATGATTGAACTGTGCTTGCTGTGATGACCTTGTGATGCAGTTAGAGGGGAGCTCTGCACCAGAGTGGATGTCTTTGGCTGGCAGCTGCTTGTTCCATCCTATCTAATTAGAAAATCTTAAAAATAACCATATCAATCCTTCCTCCTTTTGTGTGGAGGTCTGGGGACAAGGCACACATACAGTGTCTAAGAAAAATACATTTATTTAATTGAAAAAAAGAATAAGAAAAATGAGGCAGTGCTAGGGACAGGGACAGGTACAGGGACAGGGAGTGACAAAAGCTGAAGTGTGTGGCAGGGTTGGGGGAGGGTTGCTGTCTCTTCTTTCATCTTTATGAAAGTATAGCAGAAATGTTTTGTGTGAGGAGAGAAAAAGTCTTTATCTATTTAAATATCCATGACTCTTGTGCACTGTACTTGCCTTCCCCATGAAGCACTGGGGCTGACTGTTGTTTTTGTCTGTTTCTATTTGCACTTAATAAATTCACTTGCAGTAATTTTTGTTTTGTGTGTGTTGATATTGTGGATGTGCCTAAAATAAATCCCAGAAATATTTTGTGGATGAAAGGAGAGAAAAATCCTTTATTTATTTAAAAATATCAGTGACTCTTGTGTGGTGTACTTGCCATCTGTGCTGTGTTCCCTTTTCATGTTCACCATGTGTGCATGCGCAGCAAACATTTTGTTAGGAGAGTGACTTTTGAGGGGTGTGACACTGTCAGTCCAATGCAGTGTGGTCTACAAGGGACTTCTCAGTATTGCACCAATCATCAGCCAGGCTGATCATGATAGCATTCTACCTTGCTAGGTGGAAACTTTGTGCATTTCAAAGGAAAGAGATGACCCAGTCATAGGTTGGCTCTTTCCTTTGATCTACGCTGCCCAGTAGGCACAACTGATCTGTCATGATCACTCTGCTGAGGACTTACATCCTGTAACAAAGAAAACTGTCCATCGATGTCTGCTGCTGGTGCCGTCGCAACTGTCCTCCCCATCTGACTCTCTCTCTCTCTCAGCACCCACCTCCCCGCAAACATAACACTGACTCTAGGGGTGCCCAATCCCCCAGTGCTACCACCAAAAAATAAAGAAAACCACCTCGTGGTTTTGTTTATATATATATATATATATATATATATATATATATGTATGTCATCTGTTAGCACCCTTTGCAAATCATGCAGAGGCTCTTTCGCACCATGCAATTCTGCTTAAAGTTGAACCAGCATAATATTCTGTGGTGATTTGCATATGCAGCCCATGATGCTTTGCATTGTGTGGGCATGTGTGATTTTGTGTTTCCTTTTATATATATATATATATATACCTTGTAAAAAAGAAAACCATCCATTGATGTCTGTTTCTGTGGGAGGGCTTGCCTGAGGTTCAATGTGGGGAATAGCTCCTCTCACAACCTCCTCTTATGCCCTTTTCTGATGCACCTCCCTTGCTTAGGGAGTGTTTTTGTTGCCCACCTCCTGCTTTCTTCCTCTGCTTCTCTCCTCCCTTCCATTCCTGGGTAGTTCCCTGCCCTTTTTGCTTTTTGGGCTTTTGCTCGCATTCTGTCCCTTTGTCTGCTGATGCTCACAAGCATTCCTGGATCTATTTGCTCCTCCAATGATTCCCCCTTATCCCTCAGACAAATGCCCACTTTCCATCTATGTCCTGTGACCCCCTTCACTTTCTTGTCCCCCCGGAGCTGCTGCACACCATTTCTATGGTGCCTGTATTAGATAAATACTGTTGTCAGCATTAAGTCAGAGTTTACTCACAGTGATCAGAGTACATCCCAAAATAGTGAGGCAACGGTAAAGAGACCCATTTCTTCAGTGATCCATAGAAACTCCCGTTTTTCACTCCAGAGGTCGAGATAGCAGCTAATCTACCATGTCACAGCAGCCCTGTGGATCTTGAGTCATTTCTGGCGTCATGTCCTGAGGTCATGGAGAAACAGAGCTCTGAGCCGTGGCATTCATGTCAGAATTCAGCAGCGGCTGCTACCAGCATCAACAATCTTTGTTTTGACATCAGCTTATTATTGAAATACTATGGAGGCTCACTATAGATAATGACTACACTACTACCATCCAAGATATGCAATGCACCAGGTAAGTTTCTGAAACCTAGTTGTTTTGCTGCTCTGGAACTCAGCTGCACCATTCGCTATTTTCTGCTGCCTGTCTCCTGGCCGACAACCTAGAAATGGGGGTGTACAATGACAATATTGTAATGGCAGCATACTTCAGATGTTCTCACAGTAACTGGACATTTGGACCTCAGTACTACCCATCGGTTCTGCTCGTCATGAGATGAGGGAATCATAAGAGCGGTCTGACACAAAAGACTATGGTGCATTAATCTACTTACACACTGTGGCAGCCATAGCCCCCCTGCAGCATTACGTCCTTGTACCCATTTGTCTCGGTGAGTTCAACCACATTTAAATTTCTTATCTGCCAGTGGCCCATTACTGCATCATTGCACTGCTGACTTCCTTGTGACTCAGTCCGCCCATTGGGATTTTCCTGCAGTACACTTATACTTGAACTTGTGACTTGATCTTCCACTATCCAGCAGTTCTCCAGACTCCATCCCTAACTCATACTAGTTGCCGCTTCCCTTCAGGAATGGAACTACCGCCTACTTACCAACTTGCCATTCTCTGTCCCTAGCTCTGCTTGGCAGCATCGAGGGCAGGTTAGCTCACCCCAGCTACCAGGGATGGGAGCTGTGTCTCCAATCTACAGACCATTACTATGCCTTATCTACCTCCTACTAATTGCTGTTTCCCTTCGGGAATGGAACTACCTCTTACTTACTACTTTGACATTCTCCATTCCTAGCTCTTTGCTGGCATTGAGTGCAGGTTAGCTTGCACCGACTACCAGGTATGGGAGTCATGTCTCCAATCTCCAGACTGTTACCATACCTTCTCTAACTCATACCATTGCCGCTTCACTTCAGGAACGGAACTTCCTCCTACTTGCCACCATTCACCTCTGCCGTCCCTGATGGTTGCCTGAGTTTACAGTCTTCTGCTTCATCCTATATGTTCTCAGCCTGATACCCGGCTGCCACTTCCTTCAGGAACAGGACTTTGCCCGACTTGCTTCTCCATCTTACCTTTTCTGCAGTCTAGACTCCTCGTCCTATCTGCAATTTTCCATGGCCGGGAGCCGATTCTGACATGTTCTGTCTCCACTAATTGCATCTACACTAATTGATTGCCATTTCCATCGACTCTAGCCTGGATCATCTTGCCTCTAACATCCCATCTGGATGCATTTCCCTCTATTTGCTGCTTCACCTGTGTTTTTCTCCACCTGCTACCTGATGCCTCAAACCTTCCGGACCTGGACCTCCCACTTCTACCTGCCACTTAAATCATGGAACCCGGACCTCTTCGACTTGTTTGCCTCCATCCTGCTTGTTTGCCATTTCCCTTCAATCACATGATCCTTCTGCTTTGACTGACTCCTTTTGCCCTCTCTCCCTCCAGATTGACTGCCTTCTGGACTTCTTCACTGCAAGTCACCAGTTTGGCTGTTGTACATACTTGTTTTCTTTGCAGCTTCAAATCTTGTTATCACTGCTCCAGCATCTTCCATCATTTCTTTAGTCACTGCCAGCCCTCGTCTCATCTGGGACTCCTGTGTTTCACCTCAGTTGTTCATGGTGCTTGGCTTGGCTCCTTGGCCTTCTGTGGCTCATCGTCTGATGCCTTGCTTCAGCTTTCCTGCAATTCCTGCTATTCACCTTGGCACTGACTGGTCCTGTTTCTCCCTGCTCTGATGTCATCCGGTTTCACCTAGCCTGTACCATCCTCTGCTTATTCTTCAGTTCATCAGAATCAGCTCTGGACTTCCTTCCCATTATGCATGGCTGTCTTCTCACCTTCATCTTACTGGCTCGGGGGTTTGTACTGTTTGTTGTGGCTCTTTTGGGCCTTGTATCCTATCTCTGACCAGTACTCCTACCCAGTCATCTGCTCTTCCAGATGCTCCATCCCCGACTTCTACTTCAGTCCTTCTAACAGTACCTTTCCACTACTCATCGGATCATTAGCTCATTACTCTGGAGTAATACTACTGCCAGCAAACATTCCTCGGCTTTCATTCCTCATAGACTCTTATGTTATTACAGAGTTTTATACCACTCACTCAGTTTTTCTCACCATTCATGGAATCCCATTCACCTGGGCAATAGGAAGATCTCCTCCATCTCTATTGGACATACCCTCTGATTCCTATCTATCCAATCACCACGACATCCCTGTACGCCTTGTCTCATTGGCTATCCTCATACATGAAAAGGACTTGAATCCTTCTGTTATACTCTGATTTTGTAATCAGCATTGCTTCTACGGATACCGGGAATCACAAGATAACCCATTCAACTATGGACATCATCCATTTTACCTTCTGCCACCTCTTATTTCAACAACTGACTCTGATGACCAAGTTACTTGAGTTTCTTTCCCAACAGTCATGGCTAGTTTTCAGAAATTCACAGATATCTTCCAGAATATTTGTTGTGGGATCTCCACAGCTTAGCTGATTACTGACTACACACCATCCAAACATTCGATTCCACTCCTGGACATTGCTATTCCTTACCAATCATCTGTACCTTTTCACCTAGTACCTTCAGCCGGGTCACCCACTCTTCCAGTGGACCCTTCAGTCTCTTCTTCTCGGAGTAGCTTCATTAATCTCTATAGTCAAGAACATCACCGAGACCTGGCTCTCCTCAATTCTAACTGGCAACCCGTAACAGCCAAGACAAATTCATCAACTCAGCCTTGCCTCCCAATCGATATTAATCAGCCGTAGCACTAAAATCCTATGGCTTCCTGCACTAATCAATCTCACTATCAATCCAGCCTACAGACTCTTCTTCACAACCATCTTCAAGTTTCTCTCAGTACTTCAGCATCAGGATTACCTGTAAACTTAACCAACTTATGTTACTACACTGCATCTCTTAAAAGATCACACCTCAGTAATACCCACACTTACTTCAGGCAATGTACCAGCAGAGGATTAGAGTATAAAGTCATGAACATTTTGACCACAGAAGACATCCATTCCTTTATACCGAATTTTCAGTCATTCCCCATATATATTAGGCTACCATCTGGACTGCTCCACAAATCTTCCTCGGTTGTTTTACTAATCACTTATGGCACCACTCTCATCAATCACTCAAAATCTGCTCCACTCATTTTACTCTGGGATGCTTATCTAACGACTTATCGCTCATTAATCAATTATTTATCTCCAGACTACCTCGAATATCAAACCTTACATGAATTATATCAGTCACCTATAACTTTACAAATCATCACAAATCTCACAGTATACTGTCTGGTCTTATATCATTCAAATCATGCTCTCCCAACATATTACAGCCCTACAATCCCTTTGGATATGCATTCCTCATCATCTAGGAAACATGGACTACACCTGCACCTTATTTAACTGGATCTGCTCCACATAGGATTCTACCATCCCTACAGAAAAGAAGTACCCTTCATCCTCAGGATCATCATTCGGTCTGTATTATCCTTGGATCGAGATGAACCATCATCTCCAGGGCATTCAAAGACTCTTCTACCCATTTCTACTCTATGGATGCTTCCTTAGTGACTCCTAGTTCAGATACGGAGTTCCCTGCCTCCAGACCATACAGTTACGTTCAAACCTTTCACAAGTTTGATCATTCACCAATGACTTATTCTACCATTGCATTTCCACCATTCCTAATTTAGTACCTTATCAATCTAGTCATGGTCCCTCCACTCATTACACTCTTGCAAGTCAGTTGGACAAGCATTATCCATCATCTTGGAAACTTGGAATTTCTTTGTCCTCCTTCATCTGGATTTCATTCATATTGAGGATGCTATTGCTCAATCAGAACAGACCTACTCTTCAATATCAGGATTGTCATGCAATTGGCATCATTCATGGATTGAGAATGGATTATCATTTCTCCAAGCAGCTCACCAACCTCAAATGAGCTATGGTTACTAGAACCTTGATCCTTCTCCATTTAGTATGCCCAGAGGATGGGCAGACCTCTGGCCATGGGTCCTCAGAGGTTTCCTCCACCTGGGAGGTTTTTCTCGCCTGAGTGCCAGGGAGTCATACTCTCCGTGAGTTGGAGAAGGTATCTTTTTGGGCCTTCTATTGCCTACAAATTACTATCTACATACCTACTACTCAAGGGTGGGAATAGAGTAAAGCCACAAAAAGTACTTCAAGTTACACAAGTACTATATACCCCATCTCTCCCTATTGCAATTCCACAAACATTAAACTGTTGTCTTTACTGTCCACCCACCGACCTTCCCATCCAGACCCACCACCTCACATCCCCCAACAAACATAACACTGATACTGGGAGGTGCCCAATCCCCCAGTGTGACCACCTAAAATAAAAAAAACCACTCCTCATCACTTTTTTAAATCCCATAAAAATGAAAACCATCCATCGATGTCTGTCGCTACCATTACTGCTCCCCCAACCTCCCATTCAGCACCCACCACATCCCCCCAAGCCCTTACTTACCCACTGGGAGTCCAATGCCATAATCCTCTCTGGACCACAGACACATCTTCACTCTTCAAAGCTGGACAGTGAACTGAGGAAATCAGATATGTGGTTCAATGTATTTCAATGGTGTTTTGATCTTAGTGGCATAACGTGCCCATTTTTTTAAAATGCTCATTTTTCTTCCCATGGTCATTGCCAATATTTTTGTCCCAAATTTCAAAATGCCTTTTTTGGGACTCCACCTCATAAATAATGGCAGTGAAGTTAGGGAAATTTGTCTCAAAAGTGATTTTGCGGTCACTGCATGAGCAGGAGTTAAACATTTTCTCCACCCTTGTTCATGAGATGGGTCATAAGAAGGTTATGTTGAAAATCTGACATAAAATATTTAAAAACAACAAAGTTATGAGCCTACATTAAAAATTGTTAATGCAGGCTTGTAACTTTGGAAATTTCCAGTATTGTGATACAAAATTTTCAACATAAGCATTTCCTCACACCTCATGAATGTGACAGCTGTAAATTTTCAAATCCTGGCTAAAATGTGTTTTTGCACATGTGGCACAAAATCACCTTTTGGGCAGGATTTGAAAATGTTCTCCACCCTTGTTCATGAGGTGGGGTCACAAGAAGGCTATGTGGGGTCATACGAAGGCAATGTTGAAATTCTGGGGTAAAAATATGAGAAAACAACAAAGTTATGAGGCTACATTGCAATTTTTCAATGCACATTGGTAACTTGGTAGTTTTCAATATTTTGACCCCAACTTTTCAACATAGCCATTTTTCACACAACCACATGAATATGACAGCTTTCATTTCTCAAATCCTACCCAAAATGTGTTTTAGCAGTTGTGGAGTAAAATGATGTTTCCACCATTGTTTTATAAAAGACACTAGTCATGCTCAGAAGGAGTGGTCATAAAAAGATCATGTTGAAAATTTGGGGTAAAAATTTAAAAAAACAACTAAGTTATGAGGAAACAAATTGTTCCAACATTTACTCACAACTTAATTTTTTGCAGATTTTGTCCCTTAATGTTCAACATGTCCCTTGTGTTACCCCAACCTCCTGAACATGGCAGGTGTAATTTTGCAATTCCCCTCTGAAACTTATTTCCAGAGTCACACAGCGAAATCACCTTTTGGATGGGATTTTAAAAATCCCACCTCTCTTGATCATAATGTCAGGTCATTAAAAGATTTTTGGATATTTGGGGTCAAAATGAGGGAACCCACTTAAAAGTCGATTTTATCTCTCAGCTGCCCTATCCTGGGCAATTACAATCTAACAATGTCTCAAAGCAGGACACCACTGAAAACAAGATGTCATATCTCATCTGCTCTATCCTGGGTAAATGTATAGTAAAAATGTGTACAAGCAAGACCAGGTACAGCAGCAATACCAGCAGCGAACATTCAGCATTGACAAATGCTTGTATATTATAAAGGTTTTTATCCTTCTTGATCAGAAAAGGTGGCTTTTTCAGACTCATCCCCAGGCACTGTCAACCATCCCTCTACTCACCTCTTTGGTCCAAGGCTGAGTTCCCTCATCAATTGCCCCCCCCCTCGTAGTGTGGGGAGCAGTCATCCTCCCCCCTGAAGAATTACATCCAGAATTGCTTCTTGGACTGGATGTGGTAGGACAGGTTGCTTTACTTCAGGTGAGGTTTTCTGGAGCCCAGGTCCACCATTTTCTTCCTTATTTTCACTTAGATTCCTGTAGCTGTGATGACATGGAGAACACATGTGCATAGAATGCATGTGCTCTAGAATTGCAGCCCTTTCTAACCACCCTCACTTTTGTCAGCCCCCTGAGCATCAGTGCTACCACTAGGCCTCCACCAGGTGGCAACCAAGAGACAGAATTGCTCGCCACCCAAGTCTAGGAGAGGAGAGCTGTCTGGCCACCATTTGATCCCCTCTTGGCTTTCCCATCCCCCCCTCCTCTGGTCTCAGGCAATCCAAGTTCATTCCCAAACTCAGGTCACCAGCATAGTGAGAGGTGAGACACTTATAGCACCATAGCCCTCTGTGTCACTGGGCCGGCTTGTGCTGTGCTCCCTTTGACTGCACTTTTCCCAGTAGGTGAACTTGTGCTACCTGGCCCTCAGTGTGTAGCATCTCAAATAAATCCCAGAAATATTCTGGGTGACAGAGAAATAGAGAAAATCCTTTATGTATTTAAAAACATATATGAATCCTGTGTCAAGTACAGTACTTGCCATCTTTGCTGTATTCTCTTTGACTACATTGTACTCAGTGTGTGAAAGTGTGTTGCCTGACATTCAGTGTGAGGCATCTCAAAGAAATTCCAGAAATATTTTGGGTGAGAGGGAAGGACAGAAAACTCCTTTATTCATCTTAGATTCATTTGTAAATATCTTTGACTCCTGTGTGGCATACTTGCCATCGGGACTGTGTTTCATTTGACTGTACTGTACCCAGTGTGTGAGCATATGCTACCTGGCACTTAGTGTGTAGCATCTCTAATAAATCCCAGAAATATTTTGGGTGGCAGGGGATGAGAGAAAAATCCTTTATTCATCATTTACAAGTTGACCCCTGCATTTCCATAGTGTTCCTGTCCCTTCCCCTCATAGGCAGGTGGGAGAAAGTTTGGTGAGAACTCACTGCGGTTTTGTTACTTGCACAGTGACTGCGTTTGGATTTATATCTCTGCTGACCATAAAAACTCTAAAGTACAGTGGAATGTTTGGACATTGCCCCTGGAAAGGAGCAGATGTAATTCAGAACTCTATTTCCACAGTACTGCTTTGATTTCTATTGAGGACAATAATCTGGCTCATATTTGTTTAAATATTTTATGAGGGTGGGTGTTTTCTAGGGAGAGTATTGTTTTGTTTTGGGTGGTGTTGGGGAGGTTTTTGGGGGTTGTTGTGTGAGCATGAGTGTGGGTCTGAGTGTAAGTGATGAATGTGTGAGAGTGATTGGTATATAAATAGTATATACAAATTACTGTTTTAATACTGATTTAGTGATAGTTTATGGTTGTATTGTATAGCTGCAGTAGGAAGTAGAGTAATTAGTTAAGATGTGTTGGTCAATAACCCCTATGGTAAGATATTATTCCCCCTCCAGGCTCCGTGATCTCTGGCCAGTTGAATGCCCCTCTTTAGCAGCAGAGGTGCACTGGGTATAGTTCAGAGAGGGAGAAAACGGAGACCTGCAGGGTCTGGGGGAAGATCTGTTGAGGAGGGGGGAGGATTGGGGTGGTGAGGATGAGGAGACACCCTGAGGCAAAATGGGCCCAGGACAGGGGTCCTCCCTGCCTAGTGACCATACCCAAGGGTTCCACAGTTAGTGGGCAGGTTGCTAGACCAGCCTCATCTTTCTATCCTTCTTGGTCTGTGTTATGCAATGCCAGATCTATTAAGAACAAGACAGAAATTATTGCTGATCTTGTTGCAACATCTGATCTGGCTTGCATCACTGAGACCTGGCTGGACAAAGGTGCCGTCCCTGTATTAGAATCGGCTGTTCCGACTGGGTATTAGTGCGTACACTGCCTGAGGAAGGATAATGGTGGGGGGAGTAGCTATTTGTTTTAAGTTGGACTTGGGCCTTGAGCCTTCCTGGTGGGAATGATGAGATCTTTTTTTTGTGTAGTCATTTAGAGTTTGCAAGTGTAGGCTGAAGGATCCTTCTCATCTTCTGACCACCAGGGGATGGGAAGAAATTCCTGCAGGAAGTCACAGACTCATCCCCAGGCACTGTCAACCATCCCTCTACTCGCCTCTTTGGTCCAAGGCTGAGTTCCCTCATCAATTTCCCCCCCTCGTAGTGCAGGGGGAGCAGTCATCCTTCCCCCCGAAGAATTACAACCAGAACTTCATCATTGAATAGGTGTTAGAGTCTCCTAAATGGATTATTCTTGGGGATTTCAATGCCTTGGTCACAGTTTGATCAAGACTTCCTCCAACTAATGTATTCATTAGGCATGACACAGGTTGTTATCTCTGCAACCCATATTTGTGGCCATTCCTTGGAACTCGTCTTCCTGTTGGAAATGGAGGTCTCAGATGTCATGATGGAGCAGGTTGTTTGGTTGGACCACCATACTGAGAGGTTTAAGTTCTGCCCCTACAGAGATGTTCCAGTACCACCCTTTAAGGGAACTGGCCTCACAAGGTCTGATGGAGGAGCTGGACCTATTAGGTTTAATGAGTGAGTGTGAGGAGCTGGGGGAGTTGGTGCTGACCTTCAATAGGGTTATCACTGAGGCCCTCGATTCTATCACACCTGTCCATGTTTGACTCCTCACCTCGCACCAGAGGTCCCCCTGGTTTGATGGGACTGTCTGGGAGATGAGGATGAGGGGCTGAAGATTGGAGCAGCACTGGTGGAAGACCAGTTTGGAGAAGGAAAGGCTTATATTGATGGCCCATTATACAGACTATAAATCGGCAATCTCCTGTAAGAAGGCAGGGTTCCAATTCTCAGCAATCTTACCCAGAAAGGGCAGGTTAGAGATGGATCTGTAGTTAGCCAGGCAGTTTGGGTCCTGTGAAGATTGCCGATCTTGTTGCAACATTTGATCTGGCTTGCATCACTGAGACCTGGCTGGACAAAGTTGCCGGCCCTGTATTAGAATTGGCTGTTCCGACTGGGTATTAGGCAGTACACTGCCTGAGAAAGGATAATGGTGGGGGGAGTAGCTATTTGTTTTATGTTGGACTTGGGCCTCGAGCCCTCCTGGCTGTCATGAATGTTGTGAAGGTCGTCTGGGAGTTGCGGACAACCTTCTGTAGTTTGAATCCGGGATCAGTGTGCCTCCTAATGGGGTGTGTTGATGTCATCAGCCCAGTCCTAGCCAGGATAGTCCAATGTTCCCTAGTGATAGGGGTCTTTCCAGAGCCCCTGAAGGAGGCAGTTGTGAGGCTGCTCCTGAAAAAATCTTCACAGGACCTGAACTGCCTGGCTAGCTACAGATCCATCTCTAAACTGCCCTTTCTCAGTAAGATTACTGAGAAGGTGGTGACCACTCAACTGAAGACCCATTTAACAGCTCACAAACATCTATAATCCTCTCCAGCCAGGTTTCAGGAAAAGGCATAGTACTGAGACTGCTCTAGTTTGGGTGATGAATGATCTCATAGCGGTGAGGGATCGGGGAAGTCATTCCATCTTGATTCTCCTCGATGTCTCGGCAGCATTTGACACCGTGGACCATGGGGTGTTGATGGAGCATCTGTGGAGTTTGTTGTGGACTGGCTGGTACAGTCCTCAACTGGTTTAAATCTTTCCTCACTGGTTGGTTGCAGAGGGTGGTGCCAGGGATTTTTTCCTCGGCATCACTGCCCTTGCCATGTGGGGCATTGCAGGGATCTGTTTTGTCCCCCATGTTGTTCACAGTGTACATGCTACTGCTGGGGGACATTAAAAGATGGTATGGGCTGAGTTTTCACTGCTATGCAGATGATACTACTCAGCTATGCCTGTCTTTTGTGCTCGAACAGCAGGATGCGGTCTTGGTATTGAACATCTGCCTTGCCGAAACCCAAGGCTGGATGAGGGCCAACTGGTTGAAGTTGAACCCAGACAAAACTGTAGTACTGGAAACTGGTCACCAAGGGGTGAGGGGGGAAGCTGGTCAGGTCTCTAGGCTATGACTTGGGGATTCCCAACTGCTTACCTTGAATGAGGTGAGGAATCTGGGTGTTGTTTTGGACTGCAGTTTGATGCTTAAGTCACAGGTGTCGACCATGGTCCAAGCCTCATTTTACCATCTGAGGAACATCGCCTCAGATTAAACACCTGATTTCCCCTGGTTATATGCCAGCACTGGCCCATGCCTTTGTGACCTCTTGCCTTGATTACTGCAATGCCCTCTACCTAGGGCTGTTGGGGGTGGATCTTTGCCAACTGCAGCTAGTGCAGAATGTGGTGGCCAGGTTGTTGACTGGCCTATCTAGGTCATGTCGTAGTACGCCTGTGCTCTGCTATCTGCACTGGCTGCCTGATAGTTGGTGGATCATCTTCAAGGTTGGCTTGCTGACCTATAAAACCCTACATGGGCATAGGCTTGACTACTGTAAGATCTCCTACACCTCTCTCGCTCCTCCCACCCACTTCGCTCCTCAGATGAGGGATTGCTAGAGATTCCCAGAGTCCTCCTAAAAAACATCAAGTGCTTGTACATTTGTATTTGCAATCCCAACCCTGTGGAACTCTGTAATTCATCAGATCAGAGACAGCCAGACAATGAGCCAGTTTAAGAGGGAATTGAAAACACACTTATTCAGACACGCTTTCCCAGAATCAGAATAATGTATTTAATTTTTAGTAAGGAAGAGCTACTGTTGTGTATTAATATATTTTATTGTTATTTAAATACTTTGGATTTAAGTAAAGTGCTTTGAATCTACTGAGAATTGCGCTATAGAAATAAAGCTTAATTGATTGATTGATAGTTGCAGTGCCCTGAGTGATTGTGCACGGAAAGGCTTGTGACACAGTGGGGGGGCAAAACAGAACACTGACACAAAGAGGTCCTTCCAACCAGGTTACTAGAGCAAATTATGATTGTGTATTGGGCCCGTGATATAGCCAGGATCCTGAACTGGTAAATAATTAAAGGGTTTTAATTAATGGTTTGGAGGGGCAGTGGGTGATGCACACCATGGGGCCTACTGAGTGGCACTTAAACTGTGCATGCCCCGGCACACTTTGGATGCCGGTTTCTTTGGTTCCACCCTTGGAACACACCAGCGTTATGGCTCCAAGCCATTAGGCTGCCGATTGGCAATATCACCGACCACTGTTTTTAGGGGGGGTTATGCCCCCCGCACCCCCCTTGAGCCCCCAACTATAGATGCAAACTCTGGAGCTGACAGACTTCGGGTGGGGGTGGTGAATTCTGATTTTGGCATCCTAATGGCTCAGTGCCCTAATGCTGGTGCTCTGAATGCCTTCAGTGGTTTCTTTGCAGTAGCCATGTGGCTGCCAGCTCCCATCTACTCTGTTCATCCTCCTCCTCCTACCTGAGGTTATAGCATGGCAGCAACTCAAGGCACCCCCTGCTTCATCAGCTTACTCTGTTTTTCCTCCAGGGGTATGGTGGCTCCATGGCATTTCTAGTCTCCTCCACCTTCCCTGCTGACTAGCTGCTCCTTGGTGCTGGCCCTGTTGACACTCTGTGCTTCAGACACTGCCTCTTCCACTTCTCCATTGGGTGTTCTGCTCCTGCTGGTGTTCCCTACTGTTTACTCCTGTTGCCCTGCCACTTTTCTGGCCTAACTTGCACCATTTCCCTTGTTTTCTGCCTCTCCCCAGCTGCTCCAGTTTTCTACCACCTGCCTTTTCATGCCCTGCTGCTGGCATCCCTCTTCCCTCTGCTTCACCTGGCCTTCTTCATAGCCCTTCCTGCTGGCATTCTGTTCAGCCTCTGATCCTTCCCTGCCACATACTGCTGACTTGACTGCCACCTCTTCTGGTTTCCCTTACTGTGCTGCCCTACCACCTCTGCCTCCTAGTTTACTTTCACTGCCAGTGACTGCTGTGACAATGCTCTTCCTGTTTTAAACATAGAAACATAGAAATTTGACAGCAGATAAGGACCACTTGGCCCACCTAGTCTACCCATTTTCCTACCTAACAGATAAGCTGCAGATCCTAGTTATCCAACAGCTTACTTCCTCCTACCCCCCCACTAGGACTGCCTTATGTCTGTCCCATGCATTCTTGAACTCCCCCACTGTACTTGACTCCTTCACCTCCTCAGGGAGGCTGCTCCATGCATCCACAACCCTCTCCATGAAAAAATACTTCCTCACATTACCTCTGAGCTGTCCCCCTCTATCTTCAAATTGTGCCCCCTTGTTCTTGCACATCTCTTTTTCTGAAAGATGCTACCCTCTTGATCTTTGTTGATTCCCTTGAGGTACTTGAAAGTTTCTATCATGTCCCTCCTCCCTTCTTTCCTCAAGGGTATACATGTTAGCTCCTTTAGTCTTTCTTTGTATGTCTTCGGTGCAGACCCTGCATCATTTGGTTGCCCTCCTCTGGATAGCCTCCACTCTGTCTATGTCTTGTGGAGATGGGGTTCCAGAACTGCACACAGTACTCCAGATGGGGTCTCACCAACTGTCTGTACAGGGGGATAACAACTTACTGTTTTCTACTATTGATGCCTCACCCTATGCATCCCAGTATCCCCCCAGCCTTCCTTACTGTCTTCTCACATTGCTTGCCCACCTTTAAGTCATCTGATATAATTACCCCCAGGTCCCTTTCCAATTTTACTGTTGTCAGTATCTCAACCCCCATTGTGTACTCTTCCCCTGGGTTTTTGTTTCCTAGGTGCATTACCTTGCACTTCTTTGCATTGAATCTAAGCTGCCATACATTTGACCATTCCTCCAACCTTGCCAAGTCCCTTCTCATCCTTTCCACTCCATCTTGTGTATCAACCCTGTTGCAGATCTTTGTGTCATCTGCAAAGAGACATACTTTTCCTTCCAGTTCCTCTGCAATGTCACTTATAAAGACATTAAAAAAGGACCGTCCCAGTACTGAACCCTGCGGTACCCCACTAGTAACCCTCCTTTCTTCACTGTGGACTCCGTTTACTACTACCTTTTGTGTCCTGTTGTCCAACCAATTTTTTATTCAGGCTACCACCTTGGGACCCGCTCCAAGGCTGACTAACTTGTGTATTAATCTTTTGTGTGGGACTGTATCAAATGCCTTGCTAAAATCTAAGTAGGCCATGTTCACAGCCCCTCCCTGGTCTACTACTTTGGTCACCCAGTCAAAGAAATATATTAGATTCGTCTGACATGATCTTCTCATCATGAATCCATGCTGCCTTGGGTCCTGTGCCCCACTGGCCTCTAGGTACTCAACAATTCTTTCATTCAGAAGTGATTCCATCATTTTCCCTACCACTGAGGTCAAACTAACTGGTCTGTAGTTTCTGGCTTCTGTCCTGCTCCCACTTTTGTGAAGAGGAATCACATCTACCCTCCTCCAGTCCTCAGGTACCACCCCATCCTCCCATGATTTGTTAACGAGAGTAGTCAGCGGTGTCACTAGTTCTACCCTTAGTTCTTTTAGAATTCTTGGGTGAATCCCATCAGGTCCCATTGCTTTGTCCACCTTCAATTTTATTCATTTTTTCAGAACCCTTTCTTCTGTAAATGGACTGGTATCAACCCCCATCTTCAGAGTATTTCTCTTGTTTGGTTTAGGTACCTCCCCCTCCTCTTCCTTTGTGAATACTGAGCAGAAATAGTCATTCAGTATCCTTGCTTTTTCACTGTCACCCTCTGCCACATTCCCTCCCCTTTATTAAGCCTCAGTATCCCTCCTTTGGTCTTTCTTCACTTCCTAATGTACCTATAAAAGGTCTTATCCCCCTTCTTAACAGAATTGGCTATCATTTCCTCGGTTTTGGCCTTTGCTATTCTGACTGCCTTCCCTGCCTCTTTCTGCTTTAACTGATAAAGTTCTCTGTCCTGCTCCTTCTGTGTTTCCTTATATTTCTTGAATGCTATCCTTTTCTCCTTAACCTTCCCTGCCACCTCTTTTGAGAACCGTAGTGTTTTTTTCTTTCATTGTGTTTTGTTGATTTGCTTTGCACAAAGGCTTGTTGCCTATATGATGGCTGTTTTGATTACTCTCCATTGTTCCTCCACTCCTCCTTCTTGCCTGTTTGCTAGTGCTTTTCTGAGGCACTCTCTCATTTTCCCAAAGTCAGTCCTCCTAAAGTCCAATACTCTTGCTTTTTTATGGCTTGATTGTATGGCTGTGTTTATCATGAACCACACTGTTTGGCGGTCACTTGTTCCCAGATAGCTACCCACTTCTAAATCTGAGATTCTTTCTCCGTCCCCATTTGATAGAACCAGGTATAAGATTGCTCCCTCCAGAGTGGGTTCCAATACTAGCTGTCTGAGGCATGCCCCTTGTAGGGCATCAAGAATGACCCTGCTCTTGGATGTGCCTGCTGCAAAGGTGCCCCAGTTAGCATCTGGCATATTCAGGTCCCCCATCAACAATATCTCTCCTTTTTCTGCCATTCTAAGGATGCCTTCTATCATTTCCTTGTCTATTCTCTCCCCCCTGAGATGGGGGTCTGTATACAACCCCCATGCCGATTGTGGTGCCATTTCTTGTCTCCAGGGTGACCCAGAGTGCCTCATCTGCTCCCTGTTTACTCTTTAGTTCTGTTGCTTTGATCCCTTCCTTTACATAGAGAGCTACTCCTCCACCTGTTTTACCCTCCCTGTCCCTCCTGTAGATTGTGTATCCTGGTATGTTGACACCCTAGTCATGTTTCTCTGTGTACCATGTTTCAGTGACTGCCACAATATCCAGGCAACCCTCTTCCATCAAGGCCACTAGTTCAGTGAGCTTGTTACACAGACGATGGGCATTGGTTCTCATCACCCTCCACTTTTTGATCGCCTTACCCCTTTTAGCCCCATCCCTGTCCTTACTGACTTTGGCTTTTTTTTTCATTTAACTCTGTTCTGCTCCCTAATGACTTCTCTACCTTGGTGTTTACCTCACTAATTACCACGCTTTGTGGGGGGAGGCTGGGATTTTTCTGGTCCTTTTCAGTGCCTCCACCCTTGGCTAGTTTAAATGCTTGCCGATGAAGCATTTAAACCTCTCACCTAGGATCCTGGTTCCCCCCAGACAGATGCAGACCATCACACCAGCATAGGTCTGCATCCCTCCAGGTGGCTCTCCAGTCCCCAATGAAGCCAAAATCCTGAGCTCCACACCAATTTTTCAACCATTCATTGAATTCCCTGGTGAGGAGTACCCTAGCATCACCCTTGCCATATACAGGCATCACCTCCGAGAAGGTTACCGTATGCGCCACTTGTCTAAGGTCCCTCCCCACCTCTACAAACTCCTCTTGCACTGCTCTGATCCCATTCCTAGCTAGGTCATGTGTCCCTAGATGGACAATGACATCCAGTTCCCTCTCTTGTGCAGCTGCTCCCACAATCCTGAGGATTTGCTTTCTGTCCCTCCAAGCTGTGGCACCAGGCAGACACCTTACCTCTCTCTCCCCTTCCTCCCCCACTTCTACCTCCCTAATGACTGAGTTCCCCACCAGGAGTTGTTTTCTTCCCCATGGGGTCCCATGCCACCCTCCTGTGGGTCTCCTTTGTGAAGGTTCCCAGCATCCTCCTTGATCTCCACTGCAGGTGCCTCCATAGAGGAACCACTATCCATTTGATGAGTGTATGAATTGTGCAGAGGTACAGCTAGAGGGATGCAACTCTGTTCCACCACCATCTTCCTCGTTGACCATTTCATTAGACTGTGCTCTTGGCCTCCTGGTTTGCCCATTTCCTTCTTGCACACCCACTTACCCAGGGGGTTGGTCAGGCGTTCTCCTCGGGGATCAACTCATACTATAATACTATATCAGTATACACCTTCCCTATCATACTACTTACTAGGGCATTCGCCACCCTAATCATACTGCCTACACTGAGATTCCCTCTCCTTTTCATACTGCCTACCTGGGCTTTGTCCTCCTAGCATCCTGCCCTGCTTCAGTTCATCCCTTTCTCACCTTTGCCCTGCATGGCTCTGCTGATCATTGCAACTTAAAATGTCTCACTGGGCTTGTTCTCTGCTCTCCCCTAGAGTCCTTGCCCTATGGGTGGGGCCTTCACAGAACTGGGTCAACTTTGGCCATGCAGATCAACTCAGCAGCACCTATTGGTGTTGTATTTATGATTTTGTGTACCTGGAGGCTGAGACCCTGCCACATTGGGGGCCCCTTTAGCCATACATATCAACTCAGTATCTCCTTTCCATACAATAATCCCTATATCTGTGTATGCCCGGTCTGGTCTCAATCTGTATTCTCTTTCTTTTAGAGCCACATTCATCATCATTATCACTTCCTTGTAGACCTGAGGCCAGGAAATTGATTGTTTAACAGATACTTCTCTTTCCCAACACCAGGCCTTGAGGGTGAGGCACTCACCAAATGGAGATCCCTTTAGCCTTCCAGATCAATTCAGCAGCACCTTGCATTGATGTCCCATATAAGGTACAGAAAGTGATATTTTCCCAATCCAGGTTCGGTTTTGCATGATTGTATTACAAATTCCAGCAGCAGTCTGAGTCATTATTATAAGTAACCCTTAGCTTGGATGGATGGCAACCTAAGTTTTTTTCCCTGGAGGTTTCTTCCAGAAGGATTTTTTCCTCTCCTCCATGCTGAAGGTCATACTATCAATTCATATTGAAAACTTCTTATTCCAACAGTTGGAGATGGATGGTGGTCCTACATTACTGATAATGGAATGACCCTCCACTGCTGTATCTCTTCTCTCCTTACAGTAAGACTGTCTTTGTTTCATTCATTTGTGCTTTTGGGGCTTCTTCTCTAAGTTACTTCTAGTCCAAGTGGACATTATCCCTGTGGCACAACTAGGGTTGGAACCCTCTTCAAGAGGGTTTCTGTGTCTTCATGCTGCCATGACAGGGAGGTAGTCCCTGTAGCAGGGACAGCAAGTTCATATGCCAATATAACCATGCCCAGAGCTTGCACAGGTAAAATCCTGCTGTACGCAGATGATGCCGTCATCTTTGCCACCCACCGAAACCCCATCTCCCTTCAAGACACCTTGCAACTAGCCTTCAATGATGCTGAAGCCTAGTTCAAAGAGCACAGACTTGTAGTCAATCTAAAAAAAAACAAATCCATGCTCTTTGCCCATCCCCAAAACAAACTCAGTAATTTCCCACCGTATCCTCCTGGCTCTAAGCTTCCTCTCGAGCAAGTCCGCCTGTACAAGTACCTCGGGGTCTCCTTTGACTCTGCCCTCACTTTCCATGACCACATTGATACTCTAGCTTCAGCTACAAATACATGGCTAGGTATCCTTTATCGCTACAAGCACTGCCTCCCCCCCGATGCCCTCCGACTAGCAGTCACCTCCTCAATCATGTCCCTTGTGGACTATGGCCTGCCTGTCTATGGTGCTGTGGATACGACCACCCTCAATAAAATTCGACACACCTTGAACAAGGCCTGTAGGTTAATCATGGGAGCCACCAGATTAACCCATACCTGCCAGCTATATGACTTTACTAAGCTGCTCAACCTGGATGAACGGCTCAGATACCAAACCTGCCTCCTAACTAAAAAAACACTCCTTGGACTATCCCCTCCTGGTCTGACAGCCTCTATCCACCTAGCTCAACCCTTAGTCCAAACTCATAGCTCCTCCAAGGCCACCCTGTCTATCCCAAGAACCAGGACCACACATGGTCAATGGTCCTTCTATTACAGAGCCCCCACCTGGTACAATACTCTCCCCAGCTCCATCACCGATACCCATTCAATCTCCAGCTTCAAAACCGCACTTTGAAGTCAGCTATTTAACATGCACAGCTGTGCTTGTCCCTGGCCATAGGTGTTCAAGCTCATTGTACCCGACAAAACTCTCTGAGTAGCTTCACAATCAACAACTGACAAAACTCCCAGAGTGGCTCGCCTCCCCAACCTATCACCTACCCTGTCCCAAAGCCACCTGTTTTTACTAACCTAGCAGTCCCTGCTCAAGACTAATTGTCTGCTTAATCAATGTATGCTTACCTCTCAATCTTATCCGAATAACTGTAATAACCTGTCAATACCTAACCTGTTACACTGTTATTGTAAACAAAGTAATTACTGCATATATCTGCCTAAACTGTTGCCCGCTATGATGTAAAAAAAAAAAATGCTGTTATCTACAATGATGTAACTAAATGTTGTACTGTGTTTTGTCCTCTTTGTGACGAGGTACCTTTGGAAATGAGCCTCTGGCTCAAAGGTTCTAAACTGATGTATAAATAAATAAATAAAATACATAACAATCTGTGTTGCACAGGCATTCTGCACACTAACCACCCTGACTACTTCAGTATCTATCTTCTCTTACCAACCATCTACTTTCATCATCATTCTAATCCTGCCAGACCATACCAACTTTCTCATATGTTGTCTAAGCAATCCAACATAAGGAGTACAATGGTCAACTGAATAAAAAAAAATATAGTAAGGAAGAAAATGACAGCATCTAGTCTAGGAACCCAATAAACAGGACAAAAACAAGACTATTTCAAAATAAAAACAAGAAGCTGCATAGATGAGGGATTAAACAAACTACACATATAACCACATTTAAAAAGTGAAAACCAGTTTATTCTCCTTTGAAGGAAACTTGTGTACAATTTTTAAACTATATACATATACAAGACATGACTGACTGACCATTTTGCAGCCTGCTGCATTCAATATAAACTTTTAGCCAAGATTGCATGTGCTCTATAGAAGATGTTTGTTACTGTACAGAATATCAGATTGAAGAAAATAAACCCAGATGGTAATTAGTACTGACTTCATTTAGGTCAAATCTTGAATGACTGAAGTATAGGTACTGTACTACAGCAACACATTAGAGTTAATCTGTGCAGCATTGTTAACATAAAAGGATTATAGCTATCTCCAATATATGTTGGACACAAACTTATAAAATAATTATATGTATTTTACACAACAAATAGGTCTGGTAACAGACTTTATTGCTTTAAATATTAAGTGACCACATTCCAGTTTTACACCATCAGCTTATGAATTCTGCAGAATGTCAGCACAGAACTGTCTTTCTAAGATAGGCAAAGGGTGTGTTATCTAGCAAGAGATGATAAGAAGAGTGTTAGAAAGGCAAACCAGATGAAAAATGATAAATTGGATAAATCAAAGCTTGCTGCTGAGAATTTGTAGATGGATTAGTTCTAGCAAGATTGTTGCAGGTCAAAGTTCACAATGAAGGTATGCTTGCCGGAAACTTCAAAGCGAGAAAGAATGACACCTTAGCATGAGTACTTCTGTGTTAGACTACAAGCTCATCATTTGTTTCCCTTTGCCTGTACTATCAGTGCATTTTGTTAACATTTCTGTGGTATCAGAATTTGGTTTAAATCACAAAAAGAAAACTATATCTGGTTTAGGTTTTTTGTTTCGGGGGGACTTTACTGAAATCAATCTTGCTATTTTTTGAGGTTTGGCTCACTGCGGAGACACTACTGTCTGCTTATGCTGGGTATGAATGGTCAACACCTTACTTAAAGAAGTGGCAAAGCCTTGCATGGGTATTAAGATGGGGCACTAAAAAAATTCCTTGTAAGAGGAGTTTGATGGTGTAATGGCCACAGTACACTTGTATAGCTGATTGTGAGCATGAGGTCATCACACTGCCTCGGTGGGCTTTAATTTGCATACACATATTGCTAAAGACTGGCATCTGTGCAAACATGTTGCAAGTGGTCAGTGATAAGGAATGCAAAGGGACTGTATTATGCCTTTTATGCTCCCCACTGGATACCAGGGACAGGGCTGAAGAGGTGATGACAGATGGGGAAACACATAGGAGGGGATTGCTGATAAGGGACTGTAGTGTGTGTGTGCATGTCTGTGTGTGTGTGTGTGTAGGGGGGTGTTTGGGATTGGAAGAGGTCTGAATATTGGACTAGGGGTTGATTACTTACTTGAAATCAGTGCTTATGGGACTGTAGTGGTGGTGCTAATTTTAATGGGGGTGGATTCTGAAAGATTTGCATCATTGTAGTGCAGTTGTTTTACCTGTGATACAACTGTTATACCACATAAAAGGTGGTCTAATGTTTTGCCACATATGCTGCAAGTTGTGCACAAAAAAAAGACACATGTCTAAATAATGACACGTATCAGTATTTAAGCAATAACAACCATGAGCTGGTCATTTCGGAGGGATTAATGACTGGTTGGGGGGGATGGGTGGCCCAAGGTGCAGCAAGGGCATTTCTTAGCAGTTATTAATCAGTTGGGGTGGGGGTCAGCTTGGGCCTATCCCAAACTGGTCATAGCCAATAAGATGAAATGCTTAATTCCATACTCAGTTAAGATATAAGGTGGGAAAGACTTCTGGTTCAAGTGATAGAAAGAGAGATGTATGGGGAAGACATATCTGTTTGTCTGTCTGTTTGACTATGAAGAATGCCTCCATTCTGCCACCGAAGGGTTTGGTGACATCACTGGTGTTACCAGAACCCCAAGGTGGCAGAACAGAGCTATTCTTTAAATACATCATTTTTTTGTTGATACAGTTGCTCCTTTTAGTATGCCATTTTTCCACACTCACACTCACATGAGAATCAAATGAATAAATGAATCTTCAAAGAGACTGTTTTGTAACAAGAGAACCAACCTTTGCACATAAAATGTTTTCATCCATAAAAGTGTAATGAGCTAGTTATTTAGGGAATTGGTGCAGAATTTTTGGTATCCTTAACCCGACTAATGACTCATTGAATGGTGCCCACAGACTGGCGGTCCACCAACATAGTACAATTCACAAGGGGCACAGAGAGGATCCAGGCAACCACAGGCCTATGAGTCTCACCTCCATTATAGGTAAGCTGATGGAGTCCATAGGTGAAAAAAGCTCTGTGGGCTACTTAGAAGACAATGGACTGCTGGACAGCATGCAGCATGGATTCTTGTCAGGGAGGTTATGCCATACCAAGTAGATACTGTTTTTTGACTGGACTACTTAGGCAATAGGCAAAGGACAGGTGGTACAGTAGCTTTGCCCTTCGTTGACTTCATCAAGGCTTTTGATTTAATACCACACCAGAGGCTGCTGAAAGATTTGGAGGGCTTGGCTATGGAGCAGGGTTCATTCAGATAGGTAGGAAATTGGTTTGGGGAGGCAATAAAGGATATTAGTGAATGGGGTCAAGCTGGGGGACAGGGATGTCATGAGAGCAGTGCCACAGAGATTGGTCCTGGAACCTGTCCTATTCAAAATGTTCATCAGTGACATAGGGCAAGGCATCTGTGGAAAGTTGCATCTCTCTGCTGACAACATAAAGCTCTGCAGCAGGGTAGATCACAGGGATGGGAATGCAGGAGTTCCAGATGGGCATAGAGAAGCTGAACAGATGAACTTTGATCTGATGGTTGAGATTCAATGAGAAGAAGTGCGAGGTAATGCACTTAAGGAGATGAAACAGACATGGAATACTGGATCAGAGAAATTAGGAGGGCTGCTACAACAGAAGAGAGGGATCTGGAGGTCATAATCAGTGACTCCCTCAAGTAAATGAGTCACTGTAGCAAAGTATATAGCAAGTCACCCAGGTTGCTGTGGTGTATAGGGAGGGATTTCAATAGTAGGAAAAGTGAGAGATACTACCTGTACCACAGTGACATACATTTTGCAGAAGTCAGTTATGGTGCAGGCAAAATGCCACCTGGCATTACAGTGCCAGGCATTTCATTTCCCAGGAGCTACAGCACCAAAGTGCCCTCCTTGGAAATGGTAGCTTTTGAGGGGTGCTTCACCCCATGCACCCTTCAATGTGGGGGGCTTTAACCCCACATCCCCCTAAACTAAATATAACCTCTGGGGGGGACACTTTATGGACCCAAAGTGCAACATGAGTGAGGGGTGATCTAAAATCAAGATTGCCCCTTTCACTGTCACCCTTGTTGTGGTGCCCTAATTGCGGTGGTGAAATGTACTTGTCAACTTGATGGGATACGTTGCCCCTATACAGATCCATGGTAAGGCCTTATCTGGAGTTTTGTGCTCAAGTTCTGGAGTGCAAACTTGAGGAAGGACATTTATTTATTTATTTAGCTTTTGTTTACCTGGTAAGTACACTAGACAAGTATTATGCCTATTTTCAGGAACGACCCAGGAGAATACAACATGAGGAACAACAGTCAAGGAGACATGGCAAAGAGAGTACAGTTTTTTGTCACAGTAAACAAACATGTGGGAAATACATCATATGACGCTAGGGGAAACATATAGTAGTAAGCACATTTCAGATTATACACTCTAGACTAGCTAGTTCAATTGACAGATATGTAAAGGTCATCATACATAGGAGTGGAGCATAGCTCAAGGACTGGATTGGTTATAATATAACTTATAACATTGTCGTATACACCACTTAGGCTAGTTGGATCACAGACAGGTATATACAGCTCAGCACATTTTTCTAAATATGCACATGTTAGACAGACACAGAAACACTTGGTAGTACAAGTTTCTACCAAGTGACCAAGGTGAAATATGTCATGGTTAGCCTATGACCATGGAGCAATAATGGGTGTAAAAATGCCCAAGGCTTTTTAGGCAGCAGTGGTCAGAAGTCATTGATACAGTGGGGAAAATATCTCCAGGAATTATTGACAGACTGGAGTTGGTGCAGAGGAGGGTCATTAAGATTATCCAGGGCCAGCAAGGCAGATCCTATGAGGAACAGTTGGTGGTGCTAAACATGTACTATCTGGAGGCCAGGCATGAGAGGGGGAACATTGGGACATAACAGAAATATACATGTTTCTGGGGGTTATAAATGGTGAAAAGTGAGGACCCGTTTGTAAGGAATAGAGAAGCAGTCACCAGCAGCATGATTGGAGGTCGGTGGGGGACCAAGTTCAAGAGAGTCGTGAAGATGTTTTACTTCACAGAAAAGTGGTGGAACCATGGAACAGACTGCCAGAGGAAGTGGTGGGGGCTGCTACCCTAAATCAGTTTAAACTTGGCTGGGACAGGGCAGGGGAGACTGATAGTCTCGGGAGGGGGGGGCAACATGGAATTGAGGTCTGAGGGAGCAGGAAAGAAAATAAACAACCCACCAGTAAAGTAGGTCAGTGAGGTGAGGAAATAGAATATGGGCAAACTTGATGGACCCTCTGATTCCTTCTACCACCAGCTGTTGTGCCAGCTCCTTATACAGATGAAATTAAAAACCTTAATTTTGTAAATTTGTCACAGAGGGATTGGGTTGGAATTAGGGAAAACACTGTAACTTGTCATCACACTGCCCTTTACTGCCTGCTACCGACTGAGGGACAGGGAGCCAGGCAGCAGGTACTATGGTACGGAAGGAGTGCTACCTGTACAAGGCTTGCATTGCAAGAAAGCACACAGGTGGTGTACTCACTGATAAACTGCTGCAAAATTAGAAACAGCTGCACTAATTGACTTTAGTCAGTAAGTAATTTATTTTGGAGTGCAGCAGCCAAATAGACACACTACCACAGTGCAAATATGAGAACTAGCAGTGCAGCATGAGGAAGCCTGATAATGACACAGGCCAGATGTGCCAACACTTCACTCAACAGAGCTTCTTCAGGGAACCAAACTAAAGGACTCCATAAACAGACAACAAATAGTACCTCTGTGCTACATAAAGGATTCCATAATCAGACCATAAGTAATACCTTTCTGTGACAGAAAGTGCTCACCTGAGCTGATTATTGGATTTCATACAGTATTGCAAGTTCCTCTGTCTCTAGAGAAACTGCTCCACTACAGAGGGCTCTGATACCCAGGCTAACAAACTGCATTCCAGATTAATGGAAGGGGATTACTAGCATTAGTAATTGTAGGAAGTAATAATTAGAGTCAAAAACCAGGACAAGGCTTTTTTATTGACCCCCAAGCTGAAGACCAATGGTACTAATGAACCCATCACATTTGAAACAAAGAAAAATAGGGTCTTAGGGAAAATAGGCAACATCATTAGAAAACATTAGCCAGTTATTATGGGAGATGAAAAATTGGCCGCTGATGTAGGGGAGACACCTTGCATTGTCTTCAGCAGAGGCCATAATGTGAATGATAAATTGGTTCATAGCCAATTTAGAAAACAATTGGATGAACCTATTACATGGCTACCACTATTCCTTAAAGGTTTCTTTAAATGCAGGCTCTGCAATGTGTGCAAGTTTGCCAAACAGTACAATATGTTTAAGCTCTCAGCAACATCTAGGTGGTGGAGATTAAGGAGTTTACCTTTAGCTATCCCAAGCACTGCCCCTGTCGTTGCCACCTCAGGTCCCCCAGGACTGCAAGCAGGACTGAAGGTAGGGAAACAGAAGAGAAGTGCCTGTTTCTTTGGCTCTGACTGATCCACTGAGGATTATGGCTCCCCGCCACATGTCAAAGCCACCCGATTCCATTGATGAAGAGGAGCATGATACTTGTGATGATTGGGAATGCACCCTCAAGATGTCTCAACCTGACTGGATACTACTGTGCAATCTGCACCAACACATTCTCGGGACCTAATGTTGAACATGTCAGGAGACCTGTGAAATAAAGAGTTTGGGGCTGCACCCCTATGGACTATAAGGAGCAGACATATTATAGCCCATTCTGACCCAAATTATATGCTAATGTGGTCAGAAGAAGGCAGAATAGCCAATCAGGCTTCAGACCCTGCCAGAGGTCAAGAGAGGGCTTATGGGACTGAGGAGGTCTTAATTCACTAGGGAGGCTAACAGCCATTCAGCTGTCAAGAATCAGCCAGAAGGACCCTCCACAGTGATTGACAGAGGGGGTCAATGATCAGTAGGCTACACACTTATATGTGTTTCTTTCAGAAGTGAGCACAGAGTCAAACCTGGAGCCAACAGAGTAAGTGCAGACAATCCAAAATTCAAAAAGCTGGACTCACAGTAAGGACACAAAAATCCAAATCTGTGGAAATGATAAAAAACATTTATTAAATGTTTAAAATACAGCAAAGCAGCCAACAGCTGCCACCAATGACCGTTTCACGTAAAATGCTTTTTCAAGGCAATATGACTAATCACTGTTCTCGATTTAAACAGCATTATCCCAGTCACAACATTTAATTTCATTGGTTTTGCTCACAAGTGATGTCAGATGCATGTGACTCACACAACCTCACAGTAACCTGAGAGAAAGAAGAAGGGAATGATGACCAAGGGATTGGGGTGGGGTGGGGAGAAATTAGGGTGAAAGGGAAACAAAGTAAAAAAAAAACCTAAAAAACTCCCTTAGAGTATAATATAACTGATGGCATTTACATACTCAATTTACAAATTACAAATCAGAAAAGCATATCATATATAAATATTAAATATTTCATTTCTTCTTAAGGAATGGTTGCAAGGGACATTGGTGGTATAGTGGTGAGCATAGCTACTTCCCAAGCAGTTGACCCGGGTTCGATTCCCAGCCAATGCAGGGGACATGTTTTTGGAAGAGAGAAGGGACCAGGGGGACATGATAGAAGTCTTCAGGTACATGAAGAGGGTAAATAGGGGAGGAACAGTCAGGGTGCTTTGAAGGAAGGAGGAGGGGGCCACTAGAGGGCATGGGTGGAAGCTGGAGGGGGGAAGATTCAGGGGAGAAAGGAGGAGGTGCTACTTCACTGAAAGGGTGGTGGAGCATGGAATGCACTGCCTAGGGGAGCTGGTGGAGGCAGAGACAGTGGAGGGGTTCAAGAGGGGTGGGACAGGTACAGGGAAGGGTTCTGGAAGCAAAATCCAATGCAGCAAGAATATCCGGAACTGGGAAGGGAGAAGCCAGAGAAGGCGAGGGGGACAGCAAGGTCAGCACCCAGGGTGGGGGCTGACCAAACGAGCAGACACGAAAGACCGTTAGGCCCATTCTGCTGGCATTTTAGTATGTTAGTATGTTAAAAACATTCATTTAAACCATAGCCACTGCAGGCTCTAAATCTGAATTGCTTCTCTTTCCAGTAAGAAATTCTCCAAATTTCCACCCCAAGTTCCCAGAGCAACCTTTTCAATTCCTTAAAAAGTAAATTTATTCTCCACTCCACATTTTTGAAAATGTGCTGACAATACATTCTCCATATCTTTATTTGTAATACTTCTAAGGTGCTCAACTATTCATGGAAAGATGATGTAGAGCACTCACCCTTGTTGGTCACTTGTATACTTAAAGCAAGAGACACACTGTGGTGTAGTTATCAAAGCGTTTAGTCCCATTTGGCACACAAACGGCAGTACAATGTCAGGAAGTCTTACGTTTCACCCGACCCCTCGAGCTTCATCAGAGATAAAAGAACATTGTCATGGAGTGTTTTTAAATACATATACAAGCTCATTAGTTATATTCATCACCCAATCGCAGCATAGTGTCAATTAAATAATAAATGTGTAGCCTATCTGGCATTGTTGCTTTAATACAAAGTCATTAAAGTGCAAGTTAAATAATAAATGTGCACCCTATCTGGCATCGCCACTTTAATACAAAATCATTAATTCAGAATCAAATACATCTGTGTCGATACCAAAGTTGACAAAATCAAATTTAAAAGAAGGGAAAAAAACAGAAAGAATTTTTTATTTCCCTTCTGTCAGCTTGCTTTAGGATCCTTGCTCATTCATGTTTCTTCTAATAAGTTTAAATCTCTCTTTCTTGGTAGAGTCTCTCTGTAAAAAGAGACCAAAGTGAATGGATTTAGATTTAAAGAAATCTATTTCCACGTCCCATATGATGATTCAATATACATATACATCTATGTTCATACAGGGAGTGGGGGGGAGGAAAATACATTTTGCCTTTTCATTTTAGATTCAGAAGGGCATTGTTTTATTAATAATACTTTCCTAACTTATTTTCTTTTTTTCAACCAAAAAAACTTTAAGTTCAAACTTATCATTTAGACCTGGAGCCCTGGAGGTCCCTAATTTATAAATCCACATCTGCTCTTTTTCATTAAGTGTCGATTCCAAATTCCCTCCTCTTATGTGTTTTAGGACATGTTCAAGGGCAATGGATGTAACCTTATGTCTGCTTTTATCCGTACTATTTTTAAGATGCATGGCCATGGCATAATCAGTATTTTCATTTCTAATTGCCTGAATATGTTCATTAATCCTGTGTTGAAATTTTCTCTTAGTTCGTCCTACATAAAACTTTCCGCATGTACAGGAGAGTTTGTATATCACATCACCCCTTCTGTGCTACAGTTTATGCCACCCCTTATTTTTACTGTTTCACCTGTATTGAGGTTTACAAAGATTCTGCTTTCTGCATGTAAAAACAGGTACTGCAGAAGCCACATGGTTTAGATCCCCATTTTTTTGCCTGTGTGGTGACAGTCTGTTTGGGATAATAGCGATGCACTAGGATATCCCTCAGGATTGAGCCACTTTTATAGGAGATCCTTGATGGTTTTTCAAATAGGTAAGCGAGTAGGAAAAGCCCATGCAAAATTGGTAAATTGTTTTTCACAATGCTGATATGTTCTTCAGACCCACCCCAGACGGTTTTGACAAATGTCATCCCACCCCCTGGATCTTGTGGTCTTTGTTTTGCTTATAGTAGACTTTTTCTAGTCAGGGTATCAACCTTTGTTTTTGCATGTGAAATGTCCCTTTCACAGTACCCCCTTTCCCTCAGCCTTTCTAAAGGTTCAGCTGCCGTTGATGTGTATAGATCCCTTGTTCCACAGTTTCTTTTTGTTCTTATAAATTGTCCCTTTGGTAGATTCTTAGCAACACATCCAGGGTGACAACTGGAGGCTAACAACAAACTATTTCTATCAGTGGGTTTTTTATACAAATCTGTAGTAAGTGAACCATCTGCTTCCTTAATAATAATAAAATCCAATAAATGAATCTGTTTTTGATCTGCAATCATTTGGATCTCAAATTCTGATTCCATCCCTCCAAATACTCCATAAATTCATCTAATTCAGTTCTAGTGCCTTTCCATATCAGAATAACATCATCAATAATGCGTTTGAAAACATCAACTATCTCAAAATATGGATTCGTATTTGCATTTGCACCAAACACAGATTCCTCTTCTCATCTAGCCAAATACAAATTTGCTAAGCTTGGAGCCAAAGTGGCCCCCATTGCTATGCCTCTTACTTGTTGGTAAATTTTTTCCCAAAGCATAAAGATGTTGTTTTTGAGCACTATTTCTGTTAAGTTCACCAGCACATTGATTTTTTCTAGTGAGAAATCTATGTATTGCAGTAGGCTTTGTTCAATAGCTTCTATCCCCCTCATGAGGAATGTTAGTGTAGAGGGCGTCTACATCTAAAGTTACTAACCATCAGTCCTGCTCTGTTTGTATATCATTTAAATAGTTAAGGACACTCGTAGTGTCCTTAATGTAACTTCTGGACTTGGGTACAATAGGACACAAAAAGCTGTTCACATACTTGGATATAAGATCAGTAATCCAGCCTATTCCAGAAACTATTGGGCAGCCTGGTGGTTTTGTTAAATGTTTGTGCACCTTTGGAAGGGTGTAAAATCCTTTTTTTTTGTATTTTGGATTGTCAAATAAAACAGTTCATTACTACTTAGAAGACCACCCTGAAAAAGTTTAAGAAGGTATAATTCTACCTTCTTTTTAATCTGTTGTGTAGGGTCAAAGGTCAGCATTTTATAAAAGGAAGTGTCAGAAAGTTGTCTGAAGAGTTATGCTTCACATGCTGAGGTGTTTTGTAATACAATACTACCCCCCTTGTCAGCTGGTTTTGTCACTATGGATTTATTGCTGGTAGGTGTTTTTAAAGCTGTCCTTTCCTCATTGGTAAAGTTACAATAGGGCAGTCTTGGTTGTTGTTGAAAGTTTCTTCTATGTCTCTGGTACAACACTCTAAAAAAGATGACACCCTTGGGTGTAATGTTGGGGAAAATGTAGAAGGGGGCCTGACGGGCTCCTGTAGATTTATAATGTCCTCTCCTTCCCCCTCATCATCCCTCTCCCTTTCCTCAGACATAGGCCTAGAGAAAAACATTTTTAAATTTAGTTTTCTCATAAATTCATTTAAATCAATAAGTGTACCAAACTCAGAGACAGAAGAAGCTGGAATAAACGATAATCCTTTGCCAAGTACCTTGGTTTCAGTATCTGTGAGAGACACATCTGAAACATTGATTACTGTCGGTATCTGTTTTTGGCTATTTGTCCTCTGCTCTGCCTCTTGCTCTTCCTCTGGCCCCTTCTCATCTTCCTTTTCTTATTGCTGTTTCCAGCTGCTGAAATTGAAATCTGGTACGGCATTCACTCCTCCTAGGTTGAGGTTGCCCAGGAGGACCAGACCCTAACAAAGGACCCTGGTCAGGTTTGCTTTCTGATGCACTATCCCCGCACTATAGTCAGTGGAAATGTGGTATGCTGTTTTTAAGCACTTTCTGTTTACTTGCCCCTCAGATTTACCCTGTAATGTAGCACTATCTAATCTCTCCTCACACTCCTGCTTTACATAATACTAGTAGCTAATCCACTCAGTCACTCCCTAAACAGTTAGGCTTATCTAACGCTTGCATTCAATTGTAATTACAAGCTGTGTATCGCTCAAGTGTATTTTCTATCTAAGCCTTAGCCCTAAACTGCTAGTTTTTTGCTTTTATGCACTGTAGAGCCTACATATATATATTATATGTATTCTTATGTGTTTTCTATGCTACGCATGTTTTATGTTTTGCACCAGTTTCACTGTATACAATTCACTACAGGTATATACAATTATGTCACTTTGTTATATGTTTGTACCAATTCACTGTATACAATCCCCATGTTCCCCTTCCCTCAGGTTGCACCAGAAGCTGAACAACTTGTTGTTCAGTGTGCCTTCCTGGTGAAACATTTCAATAAGTGAATAAAAATAAATTAATCATTACATTTGGTCATGGTCACAGATGGTCACAGAGCTTGGACAGGGCTTATGGCCACAAGAGGCTAAATAGTTAGCCAAATCAATTGCATTGCTACTATTGTTTTTTTTTAATTAACTTTTTTTCTGTCCTCAGAACCTGATTCCTGACCTAAATAAAACCCGTTATAGTACATGGGAGAGTGCAGTTTCATATAGAAACTAGCAATAATCCCAGTAATGTTGTACTGTAGTTGTGATGTCAAAGGGATGTTTACCTTCTTGAGTGTATTACTACTATGGTTCAACAAGTTAGAACCATGATAGAATGCACTCACACTGCTTTTCTCTGTACACCACGTACACACCATGTTGCTCCTGATCACTGATTTCATGCTTTTGTAAGTTACACTCCAATTGAAAGTAATAAGCAATCAGACATGACTGCAGTGGTGTTTTCAAAATCTGATTACAGCTGGTAATTCATTGCTGATCAGGAAACTCAGTGGACTACAAAAAAAAAAAAAGAGACAGACCATTTCTAATTTCCTTTAACAGGATGTCCTCTCATCTCCAATGAAATGTTGTTCAGCAGGTAAAGTAGGATTGATTTTTTTTATCTACAATGTAGTAGCACTGTTTCAAAAAACAAAATCCTAATGTTCTAAATGTTCATTTAGGCAACTGCTGTTTTTTTTAGTGAATTGCTAGCACAGTGACAGAGTAATACAACCATAATATATCATAATGAAACTGCCCAGCTTCCAATAAAATAGACAGTTTATTCAAAAAGTTTCATTTCACGAATGATTTTTGAAAGCAGTGAGAAGGGGGTGGGGGGCAATAAAGTGCGCAATAACTCACATAACTATAAAAGACAGTGTACGGGTCACTCTGCACAGACAAGGCTACGTTGGCTTCTCAGGGTTCTCAGGACAATGACAGACCTCTCAGACTTCACTCTCGAGGTCTGAAGGTTGTCATAACCTCTCAAAGCCAACACAGTCTTGTGTACAGTGGCCCATACATTTTCCTCTATGATTTTGCTTGTATTTCTGACTTCAGAGCATATTATTTACGTGTGACCATATTTCAAATAAGATGGCCACATCTAAATAATCTGTACACTCATATTAGTTATGTGTGACCATATTATTTGTAATGTATAGCATAGAGGTTGAGTAACAAACTGTGAATGAGCTTGGTACATCCATCAGACCTGGGTTAGATTCCAAGAATCTCCACCTGCATACTGTGTTACCCTGAACAAGTCACTTAACCACTCCTGTGCTTCCGGGTTGCACCCAAAAACAAGCCTTGTGCCTAGTGGTTCTTACCCAATTACAAAAGTATATGACAAGATATTGACTTTTTTAAGCCAGCTGTTGCTTGCACTGTGTGTGTCATAGGTGGGTTTGTCAGTACATGTGTTATTGACCCACATCCCTCAGCCTTATTTGAGCTCATAAGGCAGGAGTAGTGATATATCTAAACTATCCCTAAACCCCGCCTATTTCAGGATATGTTATACATGTGAAATACATTTTATGCCTTATATGGAAAATATATAATTGCTTGCTATGGGCTGTTAGGAAGCGTCACAGTTGGAAATAAAATGGAACATGATTCGTTTGAGGTTAAATGTAGGTGAATATATAGCTATATGAATAGGAGGTGTTGAGCGGAAGACCAAATAGGACCAGGATCTACATAATGTCAGAAAAATAATGAAGAATGAAAGTATTGAAGGGGATGGCAAAAGCAGGATAAAGAAGAGGAGGGCAGACAGGGAGGGTGAAATAGGATGAGGACAACAAACATCAATCAAATTTATCAGGTCTGCACACCAAGGTACACCAGATTAGATTTTATATATCTCCTTTCCAGCAAAACATCATTTGTTTCTAAGTTCCTGTCATAGAGGAAAGAGAGATGGAGAAAGAGAGAGAGAGAGAGAGAGAGAAGGAGAGTTCATTATAGTGAGAGCTGAAGTTAGAGATGCAGTAAAGTTTTAATTTGTTAGTGAAGTGCACATGAATTCACAGAAATTCACACTTCATGAATTTACAAATTTCCAGTAGTTGCACCAACTTCACTACGCAAATTTATTTTTAAAAAGGAGATCCCAGTGCATGAAGCCAGAACCTATATTTGGAAGGCCATTCACAATGCAGGCTACAGCGGTGACTCTCTTGACCTGAAGTTGTTAGCACTTGTCCTTGAAGAAGTCCTTGAACCCTTGACAAAGGTTCTCAATCTATCACTAAGGATGTCCCAGTTCCCATCTCGCTGGAAACAGGCGACTATCACACCGGTACACAAAAGTGGAGAGAAATCACTGCACTCCAACTACAGACCTATCTCCATCCTCCCTCCATTGGCTAAGGCCCTGCAGCGCATTGCCTCAGACCAATTAGTCAAGTACCTGGAAAAATATGACATCCAGTGTCCTGAGCAACATGGTTTCCAAAAGGGCACAGTACCACCACTGCACTATTAGAATTCACAGGCTTTATCCATACCACACTTGATCAAGGAAACTGTGTAGGGGCAGTATTCATCAACCTTACAAAAGCCTTTGATACTGTGAACCACCCATTCCTACTCAAGCAATTATCAAACATTGGGCTCTCCAATGAAGCACTGCTCTGGTTTTCAAGCTACCTTGGGGAGAGGGTCCATCGGGTTAGGATTGCAGGTGTTACCTCGGAAGAAAAGCCAGTCCTTTCAGGGGTCCCACAGGGGTCCATCTTGGGGCCACTACTTTCAGCCTCTTCTTCAATGACCTTCCCAGTGTCTGCCACCAGAAATTACTGCTCTACGCCGATGACGCAGTCATGTTCACCAACCACCAAAATACAGAGCTCCTCGAGAAACAATTACAGCTTGAATTCATGCACATCGAAGATGGTTCAAGTCACACAAACTGGTCATGAACTACAGCAAAACAAAAGTTATGACCTTCTACAATGCCAGGAGCAATTACAAATCCCATGACCTCACCATCCTAAACCAAACAGGAACCTTACTTGAACACGTTCCTGATTTTAAATACCTAGGTGTCACATTGGACAGCTCACTGTCCTACCATCGGCACATAGATTCTGTTGCCAAAGCCACCAACATCCGTATAGGCCTGCTTTACAGGCACAAACACTGCATGACTCCTGACACTCTCCGGTTCACTATCAACAGCTCTGTCATCTCCATCATCGATTACAGGCTAGCAATTTATGGCTCTGCCTCCGCCTCTGCCCTCCGCAGAATTACAGTTGCACTCAACAAAGCATGCAGGCTGCTAACTGGGGCTGATCGACTTACACACACTTGTGACCTGTACACTCGGGCAGGATGGCTACCTCTCATCAGCCGGATACAGTATCAAACCTGCCTCTTAGCCAAAAAAGTCCTCCTTGGGGTCATGCCCCGGGCATTGAAAAGCTACTTATTGACCACCACAGCACCCAGAGAACTAGAAGTTCACAACAACTAACCTTCCTTGTCCCCAGATGCCGGACTACCATGGGCCAGAGGACCTTTGCCCACAGAGCACCACAGTGGTACAATACTCTCAACAAAGAAACTCTTACTGCTGCTGCTCTTGGCCCTTTTAAGAGACAACTCCAACTTCATCTCATTTCAACTAATCGTTGTGACTGCCTCGTCTAATTGGGGGCCCACTGTTCACTGCCCTCCACTTCAGTCTTGAAAGCTATCTCTCCCCGCCTTGCCTCCTTCTACCTGCCTACCCCCTTGCCCCTTCTCCCTTTCCTCCTCGGGGCATTTTCTGACTTCTATCCCTCCTCTCCCTCCCCCTTTAGAGCTCTTACCCTCACCCTCTACTTTCCGACAATGGCCTTCCTGCCTGCATACCCCCTTCCCTCTCACCTGCAGTGCTTATTTCCAAGATTGCCCTTGGCTGGTTATGTCATGCTACCTAACATTTGGCATATTTTGAATTACTGGAATTTCCTAAGCCTCAGTTTCTTACTTCTTGTTATTGTGTATCTATGTATTATTATGTTGACCTTTGTAAGTATGTATACCCCTCATTCCTTCGACATGGAACCTTTCTAAACGAGCAGTTCCTGCTCAAAGGTATTTGTAATCCTAGATTTCAATAAAATAAAATAAAAAAAAAATAAAAGCTTAAATTGTTAGAAAAAACCTCCCTACACCCACTGTGCTGTAATGCCACCTCCCTCCCACCTTCCAAAAACATTCTAGTCATATACCCGCTTCCATCTCTACTGATACCCTCCTCCCTCATGCTCTCCTACTGGGCAAATTTCAAACAAATAGTAGAAAGTAAAGTAACATAAAAGTTCATACCTTCCCCAATCCATGTGCTAAACACACTCCCCCCACCTGCCACCACCTGAATTCCACCACCTGGTCAAATAATAAGACCCCCCCAACCAAACCACCTCTGGCCTCCACCACCGTCCTCCCCCCACCAGCGTCCTGAAAAATTTGACCTGTAATAAAGAAAATGGTCCCCCAGTGCAGGACACCTGCTCTGTTCAGTGTCCTTCTTGGTTATGGGCCCCACATGAATGAATGCTGACACAGTTTACTCCTAGTAAATCAAGTTTTACTAGGAGCAAAGATGTCACCATTCACTCATGAACCAGTGCCTTTTCGAGAACGACACTAAACAGAACAGATGCTTTGCACCATAGGACCAGTTTCTTTACTACTGGTCACATTTTTTCTGGGTGCTAGTTGGAGGAGGGAGTGTGAGTGGGGCCAGAGAGAAACAGGCGGGAACTCATCATGCTTTACCAGGTGGCAGGACTCAGATGGGCCAAGGCAGGGAGAGTGTGTTTGGCACCCGGGTGGAGAAAAGGGTATAAACTTTTATGTTACCCTCCTTTCCACTACTTGTTTGAAATTCACCAGGGTAAGGGTGGAAGGAGGGAGAATGGTGCCAGCAAGGGACTGGAGGGGGGGTATATGACTAGAAAGTTTTGAGGAGGTGGGAGAGGTAGTATTACAACACAGTGGGTGGGGATGTATTTCTTAATAAACAGTGACATAATGTATGTAGTTTTTCACCAGGAAATTGACCAAAGTCATGTGGTGAACTATTCAAATTGCCTAATTTGCCCATGAATTGGCAATTCACATAGATTTGTCAAGCAAATAACTACATAAGTTGTCTTATTCACCTGCGAATTGGCAATTCACCTAGATTCTCCATGAGAATTTGGGGAACTTGCCGAGTGAATAATTCAGTGAAGCTGTGGAAATTCACAGATTTCCACATAATACAAATTTAAACAACTTCACAATCTCTAGTTAACGTAGTTTTCAAGGCAACATTTTCTTTTATTTTTTAAATATTATTTGTTGTCTTAAGACTGAAACTCCTAACCTTTTCTGTATTTCATGATCATCAAGATTCAACCTCCATTTGGAAATATTAGGTATGTATAGCAATTGTGCTAGAAGGTGTTATATACTAAAAAACATTGATTAGCAGCATATCTGAGGAGCTGTACATTTCTGAGGAAAGAAAGACAGTGACTACATGTTCATATTTTCTGTGTTTACCAACAGATTTATTGCACTGATAATACATAACTTATTTTATCAACATGTATTCTATGTACATTCTAAATAATTCATAAACACATTGTGAGGTATAGCAAGTGCTGGATATAACTTGAGACAATAGACTTTATTTCAAGGAAAATAAATAGGTCTGATTTAACTATTTTCTTTCTCCAAACCACGTGATAGCCTACTATTTTTGATGAGTTCTTTTCTTGGTTGAAGAACCTGTAATTAAGACAAAAAAGGAGATGATGAGATATGAAATAATGCCAGCTGATGAAAATGAAGTGCTGCACATTGGCAAGCATAAAGGGGATCATTCACTAACAGGTGGAAAGTACATGCCAAAGGCACATACCCTACCCATGTAGCTCTGCATCTGTGGATAGGTGCGCTCAGGCTGGTATTCATGAACAGCCACCACCTGTCCATAGCTCCACCCCTACAGTGTGCAGGACCATGCAGGGCATCCAGGGGTGTAGTTGCATACCCATGTGGGCATCCAATGGATGCCCAGCCTGGGACCCTAAGTGGATCCCTTGCATGCCATGGCACAGGTCCGGGTGTGTGAATAGCTCCAACCAGCACCCAGAACTATGCAGCTATGCTCCTGTGGCCAGCAGTCCTGTGAAGTGCCCCCCTTCCCACCATACAGTAATACCCAACATGCTTCAGGGTGAAGTCACCCTCCCACACCTCCGAGCCCAGAGCCTGTTTGCAGACAACCCCCCACTACATGTCTGAGCCCCGTCTCTGGTATAGCATAAATACACACTCCACCCACAACACATGTCTGCTCCCTCCTCGATATAGTGAAGGCACACCCCTCAGCTCACATAGGTGCTCTAGTCCTCAGTGTTGACCAAGAAACAACACCCTCACATAGACACAGGTGCCAATGTCCCCAATCCCCCTGCCTCTAATCTCTGCCTCTCCAGGCAATCATTGGTGTTCAGTGATTCCCCCCACCCCCCACAGCTGCGTCATCACCAATCCCACTCCCATCCCTGCACCTGCCTATTGGTGCCACGGCTCTGGATGGCCAGCAGCACAGCCCTCCTCATGCCTCCTTAGCTGCTGGCCATCCAGGTGCTGCTGGGAGTGCACTGCTGTATATAGGCAGAGCACTTCCAGCATCACTTGGATGGCCGGTGACCATGGAGGTATGAGGAGGGATGTGCTGCTGGCTGTCCAGAGCTGTGGCATAGATGGGCAGGTATGAGGGATTGGGGGTTGGTGTTGTTGGTGCTGTGGGGGTGGGGGGACCACCGAACACCAATGATCACCCAGAGGCGTTGGGATCAGGGGTTGGGGGTTGGGGACATGAGCACCAGTGTGCAGAAGGGGTGTTTCCTGACCAACACTGGGGACTGGGCACCTTTGTGGGCTGGGAGTATGCCTTCACTATACCATGAAAGAGGCAGAGATGTGTTCGGGCAGGGGGTATGCTTATGCTATACCGGGGATGGGGCTCAGATGAGTGGTGGGGGAGTTGTCTGTCAGCAAATGGGGTCAGGCTAGGAGGTGTGTGTGTGTGGGGGTGAGTGCCTTTCTGTACACTTGGTTTGGGGCTGTGCCGTGAGAGAGTGTGTGTGTGTGGGGGGGGGGCTGGCATGCAGGATGAGGGCAAGTGTTCTTTGGAGGGTGGTTGTTCACTGCTACCCAGAATGGGAGGGTGTTCTGTGTGCATGTGGTGTGCACAGCAGTTAACCTGCTGTCCACTACACCCCCACCCTGCGAGCAGCACTATGTGCCTTTGTGAATGGTGCATAGTGCTGGAACGTCCCTCACCCACCCCTGGTGCATTGCTGTTTGCGTGGCTGGGGAATCGGGTGCATAACTGTCTTGCACCCCATTTGTGAATGCCACGGTGGTGTCCGCAGGACCCCACTTCATGACATTCATGCATATCGCTGTGTATGCGCGCCCGGTTTCTGCGGCATGTAGGCATCATGCATAGGGCCCACCGATAGCACAGCAATGCAAGATTCCTGACTCTTAGTCTCAAGCACTACTATATTTCTGATAACACTAAGGTATGTGATGGTACTAATAGGCTGTTGGCATGGCTGTCTGGTTTAGTTGATCTGGGGCAGGCCCAGATAGTCCTTGCTAGTTCATGTCAAGTATTCAGTTTAAGATAGCATACGGACTAGCCTTACAATTACCAGGTCAGCATGGTGTTAAGTGTGATGTTTCTTAGTTTATTTTTCCTATTTGCTTTCATTTAAAAGAAATATTAATGTTTCTTATGTTACAGGACATGCATATGGCACCCACTGCCGGTACCACTTAGATCCAGAGGAATAGAGTGCAGGAAATACCCTATGACTCAACCACTTTTTATTTTATACTGATAATCTGGAAATACCCTATATTTTTACCATCTTCGCAAACATTTAACCTATAATAAAAATGAGAGAGAGAGAGAGATAGAGAGAGAGAGAGAGAGATAGAGAGAGATAGAGAGAGATAGAGAGAGAGAGAGAGAGAGAGAGAGAGAGAGAGAGAGAGATAGAGAGAGAGAGAGAGAGAGAGAGAGAGAGAGAGAGAGAGAGAGAGAGAGAGAGAGAGAGAGAGAGAGAGAGAGAGAGAGAGAGAGAGAGAGAGAGAGAGATGACTCTCACCTTTCCCTTATTCCCTGTTCTTGCGTCTTAAGGTAACATCCTAGAGTATCATATCCACAATGAGTGCACCTGTCATATATCCTCAATTGACAAGCTCCCAGTGCATCTTCCTAAGAGGGACTTATTTAAAACCAGTCAGATGGGAGGGGGAACTGGTAAGTATCTTAAAAAATTGAAGGTGATTTGGTGGAATACCAGTAGGGAAGAGGGTGCACAGATGCCAGAGGGTGGGCAAGGCTGAGGGGATTTATTTACAGTCAGTCAGGAAGGAGGGCAGATACAAGTAGTGTGGTTGAGCACTTGCCATTCATTGGTAACTAAACCATTAGTAAAACCTTTCTATTAACAACAAAAAAAAACACTGATTCGTGGGATACCAATGTGTGTGTGTGTGTGGGGGGGTAGTGTGGGTGCTAGAGGGAGAATGAGGATGGAAGCATTTTGTATTCAACAGCTTGGGATAGAGGGGGTGGACACCAGCAGTGGGATTGGGCTCCTGTTGCCAGGGTGCACAAAAAATATAGAAAAAGATAAAATCATGCAACAGGTTTCATCACTTGCTTGGTAAAAAAAATAGCCGAAATTCATTTAAAAATGTACAGCATGACATACGAACATATGAAGAAACCAGTAGAAGAAGGCCATTTGGTCTATCTAGTCTGCTCGTATTGCAGGGTACACAACATGAGCTACTGTCCCTGCCCTCCCTGCTGCTTTCTTGCACTGCATGGAGTGCTTCAGGTCACTAGTGATCATCACTCCAAGGTCCTTCTCCTCCTCTGATGTAGATAGTTGGACTCCAGCCAGGTAGTACTCTGTCCTGGGATTCTTGGCTCCAATATGCATAACTTTTCATTTCTTGGCATAGAAGCCAAGCTGCCAGATCTTGGACCACCTCCCCAGCTTTTCCAGATTATCCTGTAGATCCTGTATCCCTTCTGCTGTAGCCACTTTTCCACAGATACTGGTGTCATCTGTGAATAGGCACATTTTGCCCTTAATGCCATCCCCAATGTTTCTGATGAAGAGACTGAACAACACCGGCCCCAGCACCAAGCCCTGTGGGACCCCACTGGTTACCTCTCTGGTGCCAGATAACTCTCCCCCCCACAACCACCCTCTGGGTTCTGTCTCTTAGCCAGTTTTCCACCCATCTGGCCATCTTTTCCCCATCCCGAGAGCCACCAACTTCCTGATCAACCTTTTATGGGGCACAGAGTTAAAGGCCTTGCTGAAATCAAGATAGAGGATGTCTACCACTTGGCCCCTGTCTACTGTCATAGTAACACAGTCAAAGAAGTCAATCAGATTCGTCTGACACAATCTCCCCTCCATGAACCCTTGCTACCTCGCATCCTGGAGACCATGCTCCTCTAGATAGTCCACCAAACTTTCCTTTAGTATGCTTTGCCCACAATGGATGTCAGACTGACTGGTCTGTAATTCCCTGGGTCATCCTTGGGACTGCTTTTGTGCAGGAGTACTACATGTGCTGCTCTCCAGTCTTGCGGTACCACACCTGACTCTAATGAACTATTAAACAGGTCTGCCTGTGGCCCTGGCAGTTGCTGAGCCAGTTCTTTTAGTACCCTTGGATATATGCTGTCCGGGCCTGGTGATTTGTCCACATTCAATGCCAGCAGCCCCTCCCTCACTCTATTTCAGAACTCTATCCTTCTCTATCACTATATCTGTGTACCCCTCCCTCCTGCTCCCCTCTTCTCTCCTGAAGGCACTGATCTGCCTTTCTCCCTGGTGAAGACAGAACAGAAGTATTCATTTAATATCTCTGCTTTTCCCCCATTATCCTCCACCCACTCCACCCCTTTCTTAAGCCCAACAATCCCTTCCTTCTTGTCCCTTTTCTCACTTATATAGCAAAAGAAAGCCTTCTCCCCATCTTAATTCCTTCAGCTATCTGCAGCTCCTTCTGTTCCTTTGCTCAACAACAATGACAGTTGCATTGGAATCATTATGACACCCTACACAGTCCACCACAGATGGCCGAGCCTGATGTCTGCAGCCAGTCCTGTTATTTTACTGTGCAAACATTATTTCAAACAGCAGCAACTTCTGAGGAGAGTAGGATTCAAGGCAGTTACAATGGTAACAAAATTAGATAGTTCATTTAACAAAAAGGGTCAAACACATATCAGAATATTGGATAAACACTAAAAGGACAACAGGAGGGCATCTAGAGGTGTAGAAATCTGTTTCCCATCACCTTTAACCTGGCATCCCTTCTAGGTTGACCTAACTTACACCAACTGGTCTCCCATTTCTGTGTTTACCACAACAGATTTTGCTCTTACCTATTTCCAATCCCAATTCATGGCAGCCTGGTGCAACCTTCCCCCTCTTCCCCCCATGGAGGTCACATGGTAGAAGGTCCCATGTCTCATGGACAACTGTTGAGCATGTTGAACATGTTGCCTGTTTCAAAGATCAGGCCTCTGCTCGGCACCTACGCAAATCCTCACGCTCTCCCGAGAACTTGCTGAAGTGAAAGCAACTCCACAATACCAGTATTAAAGCTATCAGAGAAGCCAAAGCAAATGATTTTGCTTCCAAACCCCAGAATAACCTTAACTGCCCTTCTATATTCTGGAAGGTGTTCCTCTGAGTTTTCTGTCCCCCACCCCAGTCAACAACTCCAGTTCTTAAGCTAGCAAGCTCTTCCATCTGTAATGTTGCTGAGGTCACTTCTAACTTTAAAGAGTTCTTTACCTTCTGTGTACTATTTCTCTTCTCTCCATCTCTTCTCCAGCACAACCTATCCTGCCTTTTCATCCTGTCTCCTTCAACCCTCTTCAGCCTTCTCTCCTTCTCCCTCCCCCCTTCTCTTTTTCCTTCTCTCCCTTCACTGAGACTGCCTCTGTCTCTGCTTTACTGTGTTTAACCACTCCAAAAATGATTGCCTTATTGACTTTGACTCTAAGCTCCTCCTCTCTATAGCTGCCTCCTTCCTCCTCAGTCTCTCTTTTTTGTAAAGTACGGAATTTGGAGTTATAAGAACACCAATGTTTTCCTACTCCACAAAGATGGAGACTGGTGAAGTGTGCACCCCAGGGAATTATGGCTCCATTTGTGTGGCATTAAAAATCAGAATCAGAAAATGCTAGGCTAAAAAGGTAGGTCTTCAGGGCCTCCTTAAAACTTTGGACGGTCAGGCAATCTTGTACCCGATTAGGTAGAGAATTCCACAGGGTTGGGCCATAAAACTAAATGCTCTTGCCCCAGATGTCTGCAAATGGACCCTGGGAATCTCTAGTAATCCCTCGTCAGTGGATCTGAGAGGGAAGAGGGGACAGTAGGGGTGAAGAAGATCTTGCAGGTAACCTGGTCCCTGGTCATGTAGGGCCTTATAGGTCAGCAAACTGACCTTGAAGGTGATCTGCCACTGAACTGACAGTCAGTGCAGTCCGTGGAGCACAGGCATTATATGACTGGTCCTAGAGGTACCAGTCAATAGCCTGACTGCCACATTCTGCACCAGCTGCAGGTGGCAGATATCAATCCCCAGTAGCACAAGGTAGAGGGCATTGCAGTAGTCAAGGTGGGAGGTTACGAAGGCGTGGACCAAAGCTAGCAGATCGCCAGGGGGAACCAGGTACTTTACCTGGGTGATTTTCCTCAGATAGTAAAATGAGATTTTGACAACTGCCGACACCTGTGATTTAAGGGTCAAGCAGTCATCAAACATAATGCCCAGATTCCGAACCTGGTCTGAGGTAGTTAGCTGGACACCTCCAAGCCAAAGACCTGAGGGTGAGCCTGCCAACAAACCTGCCTCCTGATGATCTGAGTCCACAACCAACACCTTAATTTTTTCTGGGCTTAACCACAGTCAGCTCACATTCATCCAGTCCTGGATCTCGGCTAGACAGCTGTTAAAAATTGAAACAGCATCGTCCTGGCCGGGCACAAAGGACATGTACAGCTGAGTATCATCTGCATAGCAATGAAAACTCAAGCTGTACCACATAATAATCGCTCCTAATGGAAGCATGTACACTGCAAACAACAACATGGGCACCAAGATGGAGCCCTGCAGCACCCCACAGGATAGGGAGAATGGAGCTGAGGAAAAAGTCCCTGACACCACCCTCTGAGTCCTACCCTTGAGGAAAGATCAAAACCATCTGAGGACCATCCCAGAAAGTCCACAGATGAACCGCAGGCACTTCAACAGCATACCATGGTCTACGGTGTCAAATGCGGCAGAGATTTAGAAGGACCATGATGGAACGGGTCTTTCGATCTCTTGCTACTAGGAGGTCATTTAGTACTCAGACAAGGGCTGTCTTGGTACTATGTCTCTTCCTAAATCCAAACTGGAGAGAATCATTGACATTGTGGCTGGTTAAATGGTCATTCAGCTGTGATGCAACCACCTTCTCAATATCCTTACCCACAAAGGTTAGGCACAGGTCTGTAGTTAGCCAGATAGTCTGGGTCCAAGGAGGGCTTTTTTAAGGAGGAGTCATACCACAGCCTCCTTCAGGGGATCCAGAAAGATCCCCCTCTCCAAGGATATCCAGACTATCTCAGCAAGGACAGGGCCAATTTTATCCACACAACCTACCAAAAGGTGCGTGGGGCCTGGGTCCAAACTACAGTTGGTCGACCGCAAAGAATTGATGACAATCATTGATTGTAGGCTGGCCCGAAGTCACACCACACAAACTGGGCATCCGACATCTCCTGCTGACCACTGCAACTCCCATTAGGAAGGGGCAGATGGATCTCAGACCTGACTGTGGCAGCCTTATCTGCAAAGAATCGAGCAATCTCCTCACACCTTTCTTGTGAAAAAGCAGTTCCAGGCTGAAGACTGATTGGATTGCAAAATCTGTCTACAGTCCAGAAAAGCTGGGCTGGTTTATTCTGCACAGTAGCAATTTCCCTGGACAGGAATTCTGCCTTCTTACTGGTAATTGCTGATTGATAAAACCACATAGTGGTCCATCAAATTAAGTCTGTCACCCTCCAGGCCCGATTTCCACCAGCACCTCTCTAGCCTTCATCCCTCTCTCCTCAACTCCCTCAGAGCCTCATCAAACCAAGGAGACCTGGGGTGTCGGGCGAGGGAGGTGAACATGAATAGGAGAAATGGAATTCAGGACCCCAGTAACCACCTTATTATAGGCAAGTACCAGGTCCCCTGAATCCAAGCATTCACTCGCTACACCTGATAGGTCCAGCACCACCATCAGGCCATCAGGGGAAACACCCCTCAAAGGGCAGTATCGGATCATCTCTGTGGGGGCAGGCCTATGGGGGGGGCAGGAAACTGAACCTAATGGTGTGATGGTCAGACCACCCGACTGCTTCCACCACCAAGTTGGATATCTTCATCCCCTTGAGGATCACCAAGTCCGATGAATGACCGCTGATATGGGTCGAGGAGGAAATAACCTGTGTGAAGCCCAGTGAAATCATTAACTGGAGGAAGTCCTGACCAAACTATGAGAGTTCATCATCAACCCAGGCATTCAAGTCCCCCAGGATCAGCCATCTGATAGTGATTGGAGGGGAAAATATGTCTTAATATGGACAGCTTGCAACATGATCTCTAGGTAGGAATGGAAACAGCTGATTGAGGAGGCAGAGATCCCCAGAGCCTTTTGCTTTTCCAGGAGAAGGGGTGTGTGACACAGTGCAAAAAGCTTTGGCCAAGTCGACAAAGATGGAGGAAGTAAGTTTGTCCTGGTTCACACCAGACAGGATAGAATTCCATGAGACAGAGAAGGGAAGTAGATGTGGTGTGGGACTTTCTGAAACCAAACTGGAAGGGAGTGAAAAAGGAGGAGTCAAGGAATGAGGTGAGTTGAGAGAGGACAATATGTTCCTGGAGCCTGGCCAGTGTGTGGAGGAAGGGAATGGGCCAAACATTTCCAGGAATAGAAGGATCACTTCCTTTTGGGAGGAGGAGGATGACAAAAGCCTGCTTCCAGATATCAGGGACAGATGAGGAAGAAAAGAAGAGGATAGGGAGGAGGGAAATAGGAAAGGCTATGGCTAGTACAGTGAGGTACAGAGGTTTGGGATCAAGCCAATCTGGGCTTGTACCCTTGTGAAGTTTAAGAGTTAGAAGGTCCTTAAGGGAGGGCAATGGAGTGGTGGAGAGAAGGACAAAGAGTAAGAGGGAAAGGGTGGGGGAGGAGGGCGAGAGAGGGAAGAGAGATAGGGAGTGGGTGGTGAAAAAAGTGTTGAAGAAAGCAGCAATTGCAGCAGGGTAAGTGATGTGGGAGTTGCCAACCTTGAGGACAGGCAGGGGGCACTGGGATGGTGGAAGAAAAGGGAATGAATACCTTTACAGAACTTGAAGAGATGATTAAGGTTGTTCAGATATTGCAAGTCTGTTGGCTTTGGTGCAAGCATTTCAAAGGGTCCAATAATTTTGCAGGATGGCAAGGGAACCTTTGGTCTTATAGGACCGCCAGGCCAGATCACAAGCTTGAGCATAAGACCTTTTGCTTCTGGATCCCTGGCCACTTGGAAGTGATGTGCCAGTATGGTATTAATAATATCCAGTGCTAGTTCTAGTCTAATCAGCTTTTTCTAAATGCAAACAAATGGTCTCCATGACCTTAGGTACCAAATGAAGACAAACCATATCCAGAGTACTGTATGTCAGTCTTAAAGACCATGGATGGTTCCCTCTCTATCAAAGTCCTCTCTTCAAATACCATAGGGCAAGATTTTCAAAACGTGGCACAGGGCTTGCATTCAGCCCTGTGCCATGACACTGTGGTTCTGGCGGTGCACCAAACCCTTCACTGCACCTGATTTTACAATCTTGGGTACAATTGTAACAGTTTTCATGAATTAAGGCAGCTTGCTCCAAATATTTGGTGCAAGCTCCATAAAACAGGCCCCCAGGAGTGCTACAAGTTAGACAAGAAAAAGTTGGTCTGACTTGTGTTGATTGCCACATGGGATATAAAATCCCTGTGATTACCACAAGCCCCCTGCACCATATTGTTGGTGTATCAAGGCTTGCGGCGATCTAGGACATTTGAAAACCTGGCCTATAGTGTTTAGCTGGGTGAGCACTACTTCTCTAGCCACATCGCCACCCACAGTAAGCTCCTCCCCAATCTTGGTGCACTATGCTTTAACAAATCCTGCCTCCACCGCCCAGTCCACCATGAGATAATCCTCGAAATGATCCTGGTGTGTGACTATGATGAAATTGTGGACAGTGTTGCCCCCAAGTCCACCCTAGACCACTCCATTTACTCCTTCAGCATCTTTGCTTTAAATTACCCTCCCTGTACTTATCACTGTTCTCTTCATGCCAACCTGTTCCTCCCTTCCCTCAAAGGTAGGTGCCTAACTCATGTTGCTGTCTTATTTTCTAAATTTTGGCTTAGCTCCAATCCCTGCAATCCCTCCTCAGTAATCTCATCTGTTATCTCCTGCTCTTATTTCTTTACTATAGGTCCTCTAATTATTCTGCTATCTCCATCCCTTGTTGACAAACCTCAACTGGGCTGGCTGTCTTCTTCTCCTACACACCCCACTTCTGGAACAAACTCCTCCCTATACTCAGTTTTTCACCTTTTGCCTTCTCTTTCAAGTCTGCTCTGTGATTTCCTCTCCCACTCCTGCTCCTGCAGCTGATCCTGACATCCTATTTGCCACCGTCTTAGCTCTGATACCTGTCACCCCTGTATAATGTTTTAGCACTGTTCCTCCAAGAAGCTGTACCAGTTTGCATTGTTTCATCGTATTGCTTTTCTCTGAAATTCTCTTTAATGGTGATACATTGTATCATATTATAGTTTTGATATTTATCCAATTGTGTTTGCTATGTTGTTTTATTTATAGGTGATCTTCCACAGGGCATGCAGAAATAAGTTTTGTATACACTCTGGAATGTTGCCAACAATGCTACTGAGCAACGAGTAGCAGACTGAACTGGTGCACTGAGTTTGAGGTCAGCATTGCACTGTTTTCAACATTCCAGAGTAAATAAAATGCTTATTTCTAGATGCTCTATGGAATATCCTATTTATTCCATGGAACACTGATGCCACTGTGATGAGGCTACAGAGAAAATAGCACAGGCTCCAGAGAAAATAATGTTATTCACCCTGGAGGTAAATAACAGGGCTGAATCACCATTTTTATTCAGCCCTGTTATTCATCCTTCTCATGGTATAAATAGGGAATATGTTGTAACACAGGAGAAAAACACTCAACCCAATAAATGTTCATAGAAGTTTTTACTTAAAAGTAAGATAGTTTCCAAAATTCAATATAAACTTTCACGATTAGCTCCCTTGTATAAATTTTCCAATTCATTGATATTTCAATACTATCCTGTTTCTTCTTCAGAGTGTACATAGGGCTATAAAAATTAAGATAAAATATCATAGCTTCAATGACTTCAATTGGTTTTAGAAATGATATACAATAAAAAAGAAATCAATTAAGCAATGTATGTATGGGGAACAAACCTGCTTTATCTTTTGAAGTAATCTACCTTTTCTCCCACGTTACAGCATACTGACACCGGACATTTAAAACACTTCCCACTATATTTAATTTTTAAAACTTAAAAGGAAACCATGGAAGACTTATCATTGTTACAGAAATAAATAGGGAATATCCCATGACATAGCTCAAAACATAATTGCTATTTGGTATGGAATATTGGTGTTATTGTGCCCTTGCACATGTGCCTGAGCAAAGCAAAGCCATGAGTACAATGGAATAATAACACCAACATTCCACACCAAATAACAATCATAGTGTGAGCTACTTCATGGGATATCCTATGTGACCATGGGATTTTGAGGTTTTCTTAATCTTTTTATTTACTTGTTTTTTTTTTTTTACAAGTCCTTGTTAGTGTGTCTGTTAGAAGTTCTTGCAGTTCAAGGAAGTAGTTCAATGACGTTCCTGCAGTTCAATGAAGTTCATGCATCTCATGAGTGAGAATACATATCTGAGCATACTCAGTGTGGTTAAAATGAGTGAGATAAATTTCTAAACACGCTCAGTGACCAATTTCATTTAGTTTGCTATGTTGGATCAAGACAACACTTTTTGTTTGCAAACTGTATTTAAACTCCCATGGTATACATTAATTTCTTTTATTTGTTTCATTCCCTTCAGTTTTTTGTATCCCCCTTTCCCAGATTGCAGCTGGAAATGACCTTCTGCTGAGTGTCCCTTCCTGAACAAAGCCTATAAAAAATTAAAATAAAGTGATATAGCAGTGGCATCACGTTACACTGGAACTTTGGGGGCATGGCTCTGTGCACAAGCCCATTGATTCTCACATTAAGTTTGGCTGTTGGTCAAGCACTTTACAGTGGAGGTGAGGCATTCAGCTCCTGGGAGGGAGGGAGGGTACAGGTTACCCACCATTCTTGTACCCCTTTCCTAACAATTCACCACTGAGTGGCACTGGCTGTCAAGGCAGCTGCCCACTACCATTCCAGTCCAAGAAAGGGTGCATCCATGGTGGCCTTGATCTTCGGTGTAAGAGACAGGGGGACAAAATGGGTGATAGAGGATTACCCCCTTCAAGTGACAGTCAACAACTGTGTAGTGCTGATGTTTAGTCACGCTTCACGATTAGGCCGTTTTCAATTGGTTTGCAAAAATTTGGATTGAGTAGTTGGTCAGACTCTCTTGAGCTGAGACCACAAAGCTTGTTTCACTCTTTAAGTGTACCAAGGAAGCATCTAGCTGAAATGTTAAGGCATATCCTTGCACTACATACTATACCTTCCCCTCATCTGAAACTACTGCATTATTTGAAGTCACCATTGAAACTGTCTTTGTATCTACTGCTTCACATTAAAAGTAACATGAGCAACAATCTTGGCCACATTTTAATAAACTTGTAAAAAATTACTCCAAATTATAGATCTGAGGGGAGACATGTCTTTACTCCAAAACTACTGGCAATTTGCTGACAACATGTGTTTTGAAATGATGTTTGTGTGTACTGAAAACACATAGGACCAGATGTTCAAAACTTTGTCCCGGGGCTAAATTAGCACTGCCCGGCAGGCAAATTTAGCCTGGAGCACAAAGCAAGCCATATTCAAAAGGAATATCCCAGGGCAAACAGCTTCTGAATATAGCATGGGAATGAGGCTGGGAAAACTGGGCTGGGCGTGCAGGGCAAACTTATCCCTGGAATAAGACAGCTCTGAATATGGCAACCAAGAAGTGCAAACCACAACAGCAACACAATGCACAGCAATGTGAAGGTAGGTAGAGGTGACCTATGTGGCCAATGTGTGTGCCAGCAAATGTGTGGACCCAGTACAGCTGCAGGCAGCAGTGTATGTGAAAGTACAGTGTGCAAAACTGTAAAATATTCCCCGAACTGTTTGTGCAGCGCTAACACGTTTGCGCAGGATTAGCGCAGGGCTAAACCGTTAGTCCAGTGCAAACACGTTTGCCCGATGCTAAACTTTTGACATATTCAAAAGTGACATGAAAATGAGCCTACTTAGGTAATCTCTGGGCAAACATCCAAATTAGCATCTCATTATGCCCTGATCTGCATGTAGTTTGCACTGGGCTAATGGTTCAGTCCTGCGCTAAACCTGCGCAAACATGTTCGCGCTGCGCAAACAGTTTGGGGAATATTAAACAGTTTTGAACACTGTACTTTCACATGCGCTGCTGCCTGCAGCTGTACTGGGACAATATGGCATAGGCACAGATGGTGGCAGTGCTGCATGCAACTGTCACACTGTAGGCCATGCTACAGTGCACAGCAGACACTACAGTAGCAAGGAGGGCAGTAGTGTGTGGACACAGCAATGCCTATGGTGTGTAGGGCAGTGATGATGACTGCACTATACACAGTGAGAGGCCCACCCTGCAGGTTTTTACTGACAATGGACATTACTGTTACACTGTTGTGTGACCCACAGATGCTGCACCTCTGGCATGGGATGCTCACAGTGACATATACATGTACGACTTTGTGTGCTATGGCAGTTGTACAGCTGTGCGGTATGTGGCTGGGGGGGCATATATTATCAGAAAGGCACACTGGTGTTGGGGTATTCCCAACACTGGTCCACGTGCACTGCATGATGTGTCCCGGCCTTGTGGCCACACCTGGTATGTGGCACAGCCTGGCCACCCATACACACTCCACTCAACATCCTCCATGCCCACAGTGCTGCATATGTGTGCTGGCATCTGTTGGTGTCCGCAGAAGAGTGGTCCACAGGTGTGTGCTGTATGGCCACATTGCCATGCTGTCCACTGGTGACAGGGTCACCACTTACTACCCGGCATGGCTGGGACTGGTGGCAGATGATGGCATCATTGTGATGCCATCAGTTAGCAGCATGTTTCCTCTATGTTTGACCTTGTCTATGTGTCATATTTATTTGTTAGGGTCGTGAAAAGTCATGCAAAAGCTGCGCAAACACCACGCAAAGCCGAAGTGTTGTGCAAAGCTGATTGCCCAGGGTTAAGACAAGCTTTTTCTGGGTGGTAGTGTGCACAGTGCTAAGCGCCACGCTAAGTCACACAAAACCACTTTGTGTGGCACTAGTTGCTGAATATAGCATTGTGCCTGTAGTCATGTCAGTTTGCCCCTTGAATACATTATAATTTTGCCCGGCGATAATGCAGTTTGCCTGTGCTATTTGGCCTTTTCAATATAGCAGACCCACGCTAATCCCATGCTAAACCTGCGCAAACATTTTTTGCCCAGTGCAAAGTTTTTAATATCTGGCCCATACTGTATAATCATGCGTGTTATACATCAATGAAAAAAGCAGGGGCAGTGCACCTTTTTAAAAAGTACTGTGTAAATCTGGTTACAGAACAGTCTTGTGTTACTGTACCTAGCAAACAGAGACTCTGCTTTACAGCAAATGGGCAGGCTCAGCCCAACCAGAGACAGTAAAACAAAAAGAACTGGCACTGGTCTCTTTTGCAAAAAACAATAAGCACAGGATACTCACATACAAAGCCAAAAAACAGCAGCAGCAAACAGGAGAAAGGACCCCTGACTGGTTTCACTTAGGCTTCTTCAGGGTTGCTTGTTGTTCATGTTTTTGTGGTTTTGTAAATAAACTTTTTGCAGCATAGACCAGTGGCAGTTATTTTTGTTTTACTACTTACTATACTTAGCACACGTGTGTGAGCGTGGTCATTTACTAGATGGCATCCGGCCATGGAGGGGGCAGGTTATGCCTATCCACAACTGCAGGACCCAAAAATGACTAGAATCAGGGTACCGGGGAGGAAGGTGGGATCAGGATGCTGTCTAGGGAATTGGGGATGGGGTGACATGATTTACTGGGTTCTAGGGTTGAGTGAAATTAGTCAATTCAGATTACATGGAATTTTTAGTGTAACATTTTACTGAAATATAACTTTTACTTAAGTGTAACCTATAATAATGTCTAAGCAAATGCTTTTTATTTAAATATAACCTTTTACAATATTTGGTTAGCAGTCTTGTGATAAAGCCTCTCACAAGATCTAGCTTTTATGATGCTTTAGTCTTGTGATAGTCTTATGCTTTCACAATAATTTACCTTATGATCAATATTAAATGTCCTGTAGTACACTTTATCAGGATGGTATGACCTTATTAGGATGATGTTTACCTATTAAAATGAGGTGTGCACACAAAGAACCTTCTATCAGTACAGTCAGCAGTTTTGAGATTGTGTAAGAAATGTGGTAAACACCTTGTGACTATGAGAAAAATACAGTTATCTCTATGTTTTGATACAAAAACACCACACCCTCAGATTAATGTGTTATTTTGTTATATGATTGGCTTATAAAGGGGTGTTGGTAATATTTAAGATAAGAAAACTTTATATAAGCACTGTATAAACTTGAATAAGCTAGCACCAAACAGAAGGCAAGAATACATGTACTTGATGTTGATGAAACCCGCAGAAAGAAAATAAACCAAAGGGAAAAACATTCATTCGGTGTGGCTTGAATTATTTGAAGATAAAAAACACAATGCAGCTATCTTTTATCCTTATAGAATTGTCACAAAATTCCATGAATTTCACAAAATGTTGTGAAATTTTTCGAAGTTGTGTAGAATTTTGCAAACTTCTTTAATTGGTCATAACTTAGTCACATTTATATCTATTTATAAAATGGATGAAAAATTTCAACTATCCTGATTGGCTAATCGTCAGTCTTACCCGTGTCCTTATACAGCCATATCATGCCAACCTGCACAACATACCAACTAATAGCCCTGCCACACCTAGAAATCAGTGAGCCCGCACTACCAAAACCACAGAAATAGCAACTATCTCCTGTAAGGAGCTGTTCTCAGCTTCAGTAACGTTTGTTTAGGCAGCTGCTCATTGCAGGAAATGGAGATACTGTCTCACACTTTGTCGGACCTAGTAAAAGAAAGAAATGTTATGCTTTTGGCATAATACACTGCCCCATCGGGACTTTGCTTTCTTCTTTGTAAAGTACTGAATCCCAGAGTGGAGAACTCACTGGAAGTTCTACGGAAAAGACTGTTTTAACAGTCGGATAAGTCTCGGGGTGAGGCTGAGTCAGGAAAGTGAAAGTTATCACTTTCCCTCACTCGTGCCTCCCGCACTGTAAACTTTCAGAAGGGAGGAACTCTCCCTTATTCAGAATAGGATCCCCCACAGTATAAAGAGAAATCACCACTGAATAAATAATAGGAAGCCATCACAGGTTCTAAAAATAAATGCTGCAGAATAAAATCTTTTCCAACGGCATGAAATTATTATCTTCGCAACCAAAAATAAAAATGAGAGGCTATGGAAGCCGTACAAGGACAAGCTCGCTCCCAGTCATGCAGCCCATTATTATAAAATAAAAAAAGATGAGTGAAACAGATAAAATTTAAAAAACAAACATAAGATTTACATGCCAAGTTCTCCGTTGATGCGGTCCTATTTAGAGGAAACAACAGCCGGCGGCCGGCACCATAAGGGGCAGCATGAAATGTGGAAATTGCAGAAGTGCTTGTACTGGCCAGACTTATGACTGGCATACAGAATTAATCTGACACAGTAGCCAGTGAGTGAAACAAAATACCTTCACAAAAAATATAAATTTAAAGCTTGTCCAGGAAGAGGGATTTGTGCTTTATCTCCTTGTAAAGAGCTCGATTACAGCACAATGATAGAGACTACTTTTTCTACCATTAAAATAATCATATTTTTAATTATTTTTATATACACTTCTTATGTGTTTCTTTTTGTAATTAATTTCTTTACTGTAGGATCCATTTAATAAGTGCAATAAGACACTCCGAGGTGTGGGTTATGTCCTGATAAGAGCATTCCCGTGCTAAAGGCACTCCTAGCGCGCTCGTGCCTCATAACGCACCTAGGGCATGCTCTTATCAGGCCATAACCCACACCTCATTGTGTCTTATTGCTGGCATATCTAGAGATCTGAAATGTGATGTGCTTACTGATTGGAAGAGTCCCTAAAAGGTGACTTGTCTTATGACATTTGGATGAGGAGTGGGGAAGTTATAGGGGCTGAAAGTCTTGCAATTTATTATTCATGAGAACATTTCTAAAAATATTTCTATGCTTACAGCTTGGCCACCTTTGTTGCTAGATAATTTAAAATGTATTGCATACTTTATAGTTTTTTATAAGCGTCTTAGAACTGATAAATATATATATAGAGAGAGAGTTGGTTATGTAAATTGTAAGTTACAGGAGTTCAGAATTTCACAATGTAATTATTTGTTAAACCATGTGAAAATGTTCAAAATATATGGATGTTTATAGCTCCACTGTTATTGCAGTTATACAATCAAGAGTTGGCCTGCATGCCCAAAGTAAATATGTCCAGGAATCAAATTAAGCTGGATAAATGTGGCTTAGTAGGTTAACAACTATTGTGGATAGTTTAGAAATTACTACAACACAATTTGCTCAACAATTCATGAACACATCCTAGGTAATGCCATTAGAATTGCACTTGTGGAACTTAACTTTTGCAAAGTACTTATCACCACTGAATCACCTTAACTGCACTAGCATCATGGTCCTGCAATACCCCTCCAACACTCCTGCCACACTGATGCCCAGTATCACACTCCATCATGATGAAAGATATCCAGATACTTCTGTCACAATGGCCTATGTTGTAACTTGTTGTATGGCTTGGCATCACTTGGTGCCACTGTTTTCAAGTAGTAAAAATATACATTGATATCTACAGGGTTGTTAAAGAGTCAGCAGGTGAGATTGTGCAGAAACAATGCTGCAGATGCATGTGCTTCCACAAGTCATTAAGTCACTGAGCTCTAGTGGTTATTGGGCATATTGCAACAATTCATGCTAGTGCACACTGATGTCCATGACTATTCGTCATCATTCATCACTCAAGATACTGACCTGACATTTGGCACCACAATACTTTTACTGCAGAGCCTCTTATAAATGCTACCTTACTGCCACTTTATCCAGCCAATAACTCCTGATGTACAATGGCAACTCAAGAGTGTGACTGGGCAAAAGGTATGGACACAGCTTTGACAAAAGTATTATGACATTCCACAATTTCACAAAAGCTTATGTAGTTCAATTTTAATTACTGATGTTATCTTGGAAAATGTGGCTGCTCATAACTTTGCCAGCCTTTGGACAAGAGATTAGAGAGCTGATGTACACAGCTTCTTTTTTCCATATTGTTTTTTTTTTCTTAGCCAGCAGCTTGTCTCTCATGGATATATCCAGTTCACAGGGCTATACACTCATCAGGCTAAAGCCAGCCATTATTTAATTGGCTCCCAGGTTATTCTCCCATACTGTTTTCCCTCCCACATTCCCTGGTGTAGACTGTGCCTCTGTCAACTTTGCACCGCCACAGCTTGCCCCTGTGTCAGCGTGGCTCAGTTGGTAGCACATCCGCCTCTGGACCAGAAGGTTGTGGGTTCTCGTCCCACACCGGGATTGGACTTGCACCTAAAAATCGCTGGCATCCGAGTGCAGTATTGGGGGGTACTGTACTGCTGGGGTGTGCCGTTCTTCGGATGAGATGTTAAACCGAGGTCCCTTCTGCCCATCCTGGTGTTGTCCTGTTGGGTGTCCAGGTGGAAGTAAAAGAACCCAGGGCGCTCTTCGCAAAAGAGTAGGGAACATTCCCGGTGTCCTGGCCAACATTCCCCTTCCCATAAAACTGGTTCATGCAATTATCCAGGCTGTGTGTGGGTGATGATGTGCCATATGGCCGCCACCACACATTCAGTCACTTCACTACCAGTCTAGCATTGCTTGTAAAGCGCTTTGGATGTATGAAAAGTGCTATATAAATGCTGATTCTTCTTCTTCTTCTTTGGCAGGTTCAAGCTCCATGGCCCAACCGCAGGGGTCACTGTGTTGGTGGAACCCACTGCAACCCCTCCCCAGCTGAGATGTAGTGTCAAGTGGCAGATGTCTTGGCCATGGCCTATCTTCTGACATGACTTCCAGGACTCACTTCTGAACCCCGATCATCAGCATGGCAGCATGATGCTCTGTTGCTGGGCCAAGGGGGTGGCATCAATGCCTAATATTTATGGTCAATACCTAACAAAATTGGTGATATTTTCTCTCAAGTTTTAAAGTTACAGAGACATAAAATTTTGCAGTTCACATAATTGTAAAATGTAATTTTTAAAATTTCCAGTGTTTGTAGCCTTATAACTTGGTCACCTTTGAAGACAAAGATAAGGAACTTGGAACCTTTCTGCATGGGCCTTGGTAGAGTCTTCATATCAAATGTGGTACAGTGGGGATATATACTTTTTAAAATGTGATGGGAATGACAATTTTGGCAAAAGTTTGTGAAATTTATATGGCAATTTTGTGAAATTTCATGGAAGCGAAATCATAATTTCACCAGAATTATGCCAGCAGAAGACAAATTTTGCCCAGCCCTACTGGGTTCCAGTTGAAGGGGAAGAGGGTTGGAAATGGAACATATACAAGGGTGAGTGACGGAGTCAGTTCAGATGTCACTGGGGTTGGGATGGGGGAAGGGGATTCATGTAAATGTTCTCGGATGAGTGAAAGAGTGCTGTGATAGTGAGGCAGTTTTCTCTTTTTCAGCCATTTGTCAAAATGCAGTTCCTGAATACAAATAATTCTTCACTCAGCAACGGCTCCCAAATATTCCAAAGCCCTACTAGTCATGGTATTTGAGATATACTGTTTAGCTCTTGCACACTGTATTGGATTTGAATGATGAAAGGTGTAGGGGGCTTGGCACTGGCAGTGACCATACCTCACTCATTCTCCAGGTTTGGAGACAGAGGAAAACCTCTAGGGAAAAGGGGCCTCTGGCCCATCTAAAACAGAGACAGTGTTTCAGCAGAGCCATTATTAATGATAGGGCTGGCCTTCAGCAAAAAAAAATCACAATAGGCACCAGCAGAACTCATTTGCACTATCTTCTCAAACACTGGAATGGATTATCATTCTGTTCTTCATGACTAAATGGGTTTACATGGAAACAGGACCACTGCATGATAAACTTCCTCTCCAGCCAAAGTATACTGCTATGGATAGAGGTGATTACAATGGTACAGTGTTCATCGACCTAACTAAGGCATTTGACCTTGTTGACCACTCCATACTTAATATCAAGCTTAAAGATCTTGGTCTGTCACCTTCTGCCCTTAAATGGTTTAATAATTATCTCCGGTACAGACAGCAGTTGGTCAAATTTGGCATGTCTTTCTCTGAGTCCGTGTTATCCACTGTCAGGGTTCTCCAAGGCTCAATAGTGGGGCCGTTTCTATTCTCCATACATACCAACAAACTGCATGAATGCCTGAAGTACAGTACACCAATACTTTATGAGGATGACCTTGTACTTGTTTCTAGTTCTAAAGACATCTGCAAAATAAATAGTATGCTTTTTCATGACCTATAGGTAGTGCAAAACTGGTTACTTAGTAATCTAAAACACAGGCTATGCTTTTTGGTTCCCCTCCTGAACTAAGAAATTGCCTGCCTTTAACTCACATTTCCTGTAATGGTGGTAAGTTGCTTGAAGTTGTACAGTCCTTTAATTATCTAATTGTTACCCAGGGCATCTCCCTTGATTTTCAACTGCACGTATTGAAGACCTGTAAATCTGTAAATTCTAGGCTCGGTTTGGCCTATGGAGTCAGGCATAATCTCACATCACATGCCTGTTTATCTGTTGAGAGGGGTATACTACTTCCTAAGTTAATGTACAATGTAGCTGTTTATGCATGTTCAGCTTCAAAGTTGGCACTAAGGAAATGGGACATCAACTACCGTACAATAGCATATGCCATTTTGTGCTTGCAACAGATAGACTTGATCATTACTGTACCTTGTATGAGAGACTGGAGTGGCTTCCTCCCAGAATAATGCATGATTTAGCCACAGGAGGCACTGTCTATAATATCCTCAACAGTCAACAGCCTCAACAGCTTGCTGCTTTGCTTCACAGGCAGAATAACCCTTATCCCTTAAGGTCTACAGATCTTGACCTGCTTGTTGTTCCCAAATTAGGGATTAATCTTGGAGTGGCTGCATTTCTTTGCCCTTAGCATATGGAACAACATTCTCCCTGAGATTCAAAGATGTGCAACTCCTTGGGTCTTTCAAAATGCATTTCACAAGCATCTTCTAAGTTCTTTTACATGCAATTACATTTACAAGTTGTAAGTTAATGTCTGTGGACTTAATCCTGTTCCAATGTAGTGAATCTTATCATTTGTAACTCCTCTCTCTGTTGCTGTATTTCTTGTCTGATGACTCTTTGTACTAACTATTGTAATTTTACTCTTGTAAACATTGTATTTCTGTGTATTTTGTGACACGTGCTCATCCCATTCCTTTGTATTTATCTGGGTTGTGCCTGAAAAAAGACAGTTCCTGTCTAGTACACCTACCTGGGTAACAAAACGAAATAAATATTCTGGGGCTGAAGACAAATATCTTATTTGTGACATCACAGCCATTTCCACAGCAACATATTGTGATGTCATAAAATAGGTGTACTGTCACCACAGCAACAATTTAACAGTGAGCACCACCACAGCACTGAATCTTGCCAGGTCGATCTGGTGGTGTGCTGTACAACGGCACCGTGACTCTCAGTGTTCCGCCTCTACCCCTCAAAACAACTCTGACTCAGAGTTATATATTTATAGATGGGGAGGTGCATGGAACAAAGACCCCCACAGAAAAAGACTGTCTCCCGATGGGAGCAATGCTGACAATTGGCAGTGTTCCTATCACTGTCGGGGATGTTGGCAGCATTGCCAATGATATCAAGTGGTGGAACCCATAACATGGGGATTATGACTTCAGCTCCTTAATAGGCCTACACTGTAAAGGAACTGTGAGGACAAAGATCCAGTGTTTATGTACTGTGCATGGCTTTAACTAGAAAAGAATGTGTTTATTCTTAGACAGAACAATTTTACTAGTATCTTCCGACTAAGTCCAAAAGTAATCTTATATGATATTTTTATAATGCTTGAAACTATCTTTTGAGAGCTGTAACATTTAAGTGGTTTTATTTTGGTAACACTTTATTTTAAGTGTCCTTAACTACACTGAAACTACTATATAACTACAATGTAGCTACTTTGTAACTTCTGTGTAGTTACATGTAGTTACAATGTAGTAGTTAACTATTTTCACATTTGTGGTTTGGTGTAGTTACACAATTTGCATGAACTGGTAGTTACCACAATTACTGTTGCCTCCCTTCTGCCTCAAATCAATTATGTCTGGTAAATGTAACTATGTATATTGCTCTTTGCAACAGCTGTTGCATGTGTTGTTACACTTGCAGCATAAATCAAATTTTCTGTTGCACTTTGCAATAGCTGTTACATGTGTAGTTACACTTCCAGCATAAATCAATTTGTGCCAAAAGAGAGATGGTTGTGGTTGCATGTGTCATTACCCCTTAATGCAATTTGTATCACTGCACACCAGGAAGGATCCCTACCTGTGTATCCTTTGCTACCCACCACCACTCCACACAGCAGATCAGTGGTAAAGCATGGTATGTAGCTATGACCCACCTCCAGCCACCCACCTGGACCACAGCAGGCCAGGAGTGTGGGTGCAGAAGAGGTGTGGGTCAATGTTACAGAAGCAGCACATTTCTTAGTAACTGCAGAACTGTTACACGTCAATAAGTAATTGTATAAATTATTTTTATTGCATAAGTAAACAATGTAGTTGTATAGCAATTAAACATATTAGATTGCATGTTTATTAAGCAGTAAGTGCATGAGGGAATGATTTGTGAAGGAACACATACATCGGAACTACAGCATTGACATTCAAAGTAAATGTATAGTAGGTACACCCTTCTTCATATGCTTTAAGTGTCAGTTTCTGCATACTTACTTTGCAAATACATGTTAGGAATTAACTGTGGAAACAATGCTACGTAAGCAACACATTCCTTAGTAACTACAGCACTGTTACACCCTCCTTCTTACACTTAAAGTGTCAGTTTCTGTATACTTACTTTGCAAATACATGATAGTCATTAATTGTGGAAACAATGCCACAGAAGCAGAATGTTCCATAGTAACTAGATCACTGATACAACCTTCTTCTTACTCTTTATTTTAAGTGTCTGTTTCTGTGTATTTACTTTGCAAATACATGTTAGTTAGTCATTAACTGTGGAAACAATGCTACAGAAGCAGCACTTTCCATAGTAACTAGAGCACTGTTACACCCTTCTTCTAACACTTTATTTTGTGTCAGTTTCTACGTACTTACTTTGTAAGTACATGTTAGTTAGGAATTAACTGTGGAAACAATGCTACATAAGCAGCACATTCCTTAGTAACTACAGCACTGTTACACCCTTATTCTTACACTTTAAGTGTCTGTTTCTGTGTACTTACTTTGCAAATACATGTTAGTTAGGAATTAACCGTGGAAGCAATGCTACGTAAGCAGCACATTCCTTAGTAACTGCAGCACTGTTATGCCCTTCTTCTTACACTTTAAGTGTCAGTTTCTGCGTACTTACTTTGCAAATACATGATAGTCATTAATTGTGGAAACAATGCCACAGAAGCAGCACGTACCATAGTAACTAGATCACTGTTACACCCTTCTTCTTACACTTTATTTTAAGTGTCTGTTTCTGTGTACTTACTTCGCAAATACATGTTAGTTAGTCATTAACTGTGGAAACAATGCTACAGAAGCAGTACTTTCCATAGTAACTAGAGCACTGTTACACCCTTCTTCTTACACTTTATTTTCTGTCAGTTTCTGCGTACTTACTTTGTAAGTACATGTTAGTTAGGCATTAACTGTGGAAACAATGCCACAGATGCAGCATGTTCCTTAGTTACTACAGCACTGGTAAAAGTCAATAAGTTAGTATGTAAATTAATGATTTTTTTATAGTGTTGTAATTTACAATGTTAGATTGCATGTTTATTTTTAGTTGTTTTTTTTGGTTGCACAGTATACAAGTGGTGGCTCTGGGATTTGAACACAGTTCTCCAGGTTTGCATGTCAGTGCTTTTAACCACTGTGGTATACAGCAGTAGCTTCATGAGGAAATGATTTCTGAAGTATAATTTTAAGTGTCACTAATCATACTGTAACTACTGTATAATTACACTGTAACAGCACTACTAGGTAGTTGTTGACTAGTTTCACAATGCATATTGTGTACTTACATATCTTTAAATCTGCTGCTTCTGTGAGACTGATCCATAACTCTACTGCACACACACCCCAGTCCTGCTGCTGACCAGGTGGGTGGCTAGGGGTGGAACATGGCTACACTTTGATGAGATTCCTAATTATTCTGTATCTCAGAATAAACTGTCCCATTGTACAATGCTGAACAGTCATAAGACTGACTGATTGTGCATCATGTATAATGCAGCTGCAGAAGAGAGTCTCCACCACATCCAATACCCAGAAAGAATTCTGGGAAAAATATATTGTGTGTCATCCAGGAGGTCACTGAGCCTGTTGTTGTCCCACAGGGACTACAGAATTTGGCTGAACCAAGGCTAGGTTAGGTGCCCAGAACCTCCAACTGGAGGAGATGAACAGCAATTCAGATGGACACTTGCGACCCCCCTCCCCTTTGTGTTACAGTGGCACTCCCATAGCCCTGACCTCCTCTTAAGCTCTTTTCTTCTCCCTGTCTCCCACAGATTACCTCCATTCCTGAAGAGGATCAGTCCAACTCCCCATGAGCCCCGAGGGTCAAGAGGGCTGGTGAACACAGGGCTCTCCCCCACAGCAAACAGGTACGACTCTCTCAGCAGCTTAGATGGATCGGTGAGAAGGATTGGTGCCACTTTCAAATGCTTTTGTGTCAGCATACGAGTAACCCTCACCGGCTCTCTGTGCCAACTGCCCCACCACCCCACCACCACCCTTGGTCAATGCTTACCTTTATACTGTCACTCACATGACTGCTGTGGAAAAAAAAAACACCAATCAGCCTACATTTCCATCTGCAGGTTACCTGCTTTTGCCTCTAGAGCATGCCTGTCTCTCTATCATAGCTCTGACTGTAGAGCTCAATTAATCCAGCTAAGTACTCAGTCTCCCCTCTAGTGGCCAGCAATTGTGCATTACAACTCCTTGCAAACTCTGTCCCTCTTTGGCTCCCCCATTTCAAAATGCAGAAGCCTCTGTTGTGCTGCTTTCTATTTCTGGCTGTCTTTCTCCCACTCCCACCTCTCCATCTCACTCACCCGCACTCTACTGCTCATCTCATACTTCCCCAAAAAACCTTCCCTCACCACTTACACCAGGACCCACTCACTCCTATCCCCTTGCACCACATGCCATGTTTTTTACCCAGGTTTTCCATTGCATTGATGCCCTCCTTAACATACAGGGCCACCCCAACCCCTTTTTATCTCATGGTCTCTTCTAAAGACCATTTATCCTAATATGGATACATACTAGGTGGATTCGGGGTGAACCATGTTTCCGTAACTACAGCACTGTCTAGTGGTGTTTCTGCCAACATGGCTGTGAGCTCTGGGATTTTGTTTGGTTGGCTGTGAGTGTTTATGCACATTACCTTCCATCCCTGGAATTGTTTTAGTTGGGCCTGATTGTGCAGCTTTGGTTTATACTGTTTGTGAATCAAACTCATACTGCCTTTTCTTAGTGGCTTATCTGTGTTAGTTTCTCAGGTGAGAGAAACATATTAGACAGACAGTCTCAGACATCAATTCCTCCTGAAGAGCAGGTGTGGAGAAGGTCTCCCCCCTCCCCACTGCAGTACAAGGTGTTGACAATCACTCTGCAACAGTACTTCCTATGGTTATTGTTGTCCTGAGAGGCAGAACCCACAGGGTTCAGTGGGAAAGCCTGCCCAGAACAGGTACTACCCCCCAAATAGAAGGGAGGAGGGCCAAAAATTATATAAGTAAGGAGAAGGAGAGTCCCCATGGGGCCCTCTCCTCCCCTCCCCACATAGGGGATATCTCCTACCACTAGGAGTCAGTCACAGGACTGGACTATGTCTCAGAGGACCCCTCTAGCTGAGAAGGGAAGGACCCACAGGAAGTCCCTAAGGCTAGAGCAAGAAGCTCTTCTTGTCCTCCCTCCCATGATGGGCCCTCTGTTGCTTAGGAAGGTAACAGAGGATTAGGAGGTACTAGTGGGATCCCTCCCACAATAGGCCTCAAGGAGGGGGAGGGCATCACCCAGGGACTGTGATCCAGAGGCCAAGGTGGGAAGGTGCCAGTGATGAATGGTGAAGTTACACAGGAAGAGTAAGAATTACAATAGGTACATAATTTTCATGTCTTCCCTGTGCCAATCTTCACCATTCATCACTGTCTTAGTGAGTACTGAGCCCCCTCAAAGGAGGCCCAGCACTTCTCAGAAGGACGTGACTCTCTCAGCTGTCTCATGGGGGAGGACCATGAAAGGAGGAGACACATTACAGGCCATTTAGACCTGTGACTGGTCAGGGCAAGGCGGGGTCTCCCATTGCCTGGGAGACAGAAGTCACCCCTATAGTTCCCACTTTGCCCTGTGGGAGAAAAGGTGGGTCCCCTGAAAAGCAGAGGAAAGCACCCTAAGCCGGGCCAAGGGTGACAACCTTAATAGATGAAGCCACTTTGCCTGTCTGCCTAATGCAGATTGCTGTCTCTGCTAGCCTTGAAGTTACCTCATTGGCATTGTAAGATTCAATTCAATTCAACTTTATTTTTAAAAGGCGCTTTTCTTAAAATCAAAGCGCCTGTACAAATACATATAACAATAAATATAATAAATCAAACTAATAAAAATCCTTAAAAGCTATATTAAAAAGGTGGGTTTTCAGCGCTCCCTTAAAACTAAGGATGGTCGGGCAATCTTGCACCTGACGAGGTAGAGAATTCCACAGGGTAGGTGCCATAAAACTAAACGATCTAGCACCAGATGTTTTCAAGCGTACCTTGGGAATCTCTAGCAATCCCTCATCAGTGGATCGGAGGGGTGAGAGGGACTATAGGGGCACAGGAGCTCTTTCAGATAGGTAGGTCCCAGATCATGTAGGGCTTTATAGGTCAGCAAACCGACCTTGAAGGTGATTCACCAAAACACTGGCAGCCAGTGCAGTCCATGAGCACAGGCATTATGTGACTGGATCTAGAAACTCCAGTCAACAGCCTGGCTGCTGCATTCTGCACCAGCTGCAGGCAACGAAGTTCAACCCCGATAGCCCTAGGTATAGGGAGTTACAGTAGTCAAGCCGGGAGGTAACAAAGGCGTGGATCAATGTTGGAAGGTCCTCTGGAGGAACCAAGTGCTTCACCCTGGCAATATTCCTCAGATGAAAAAAGGAAGTCTTTGTGACCGCTGACACCTGGGATTTAAGTGTCAAACAGTCATCAATTATTACGCCAAGATTTCGCACCTGGTCTGAGGTCGTCAGCTGGACACCTCCAAGCCATAGGCCTGAGGGTGATCCCTCTGGCAGACCCGCCTCACAGCGACCTATATCCACAACCAACACCTCAGTTTTCTCCGGTTTAACCTCAGCCAACTCCCATTCATCCATTCTTGGATTTCTTCAAGGCAGTTATTAAATACCGACAAGGCAGCATCCTGACCGGGCACAAAGACATATACAGCTGGGTATCATCTGCATAGCAGTGAAAACCCAAACTGCATGTCTAATAATCCCTCAATGGTAGCATATACACGAAAACAACATGGGTGCTAAAATGGAGCCCTGCAGAACCCCACAGGGCAGGGAGAATGATGCTGAGGAGAAAATTCCCGACACCACTCTCTGAGTCCTACCCTCAAGGTAAGATTGAAACCATCTGAGGACCGTACCAGACAGTCCACAGACTAACCGCAGGCACTCCAACAGCACACCATGGTCAACGGTGTCAAACGCTGCAGAGAGATCAAGTAGTACCAAGATGGATCGGGTCCTACGATCTCTTGCCATTAGGAGGTCATTTAGTACTCGTACGAGCGCTGTCTCGGTACTATGCCTTTTCCTAAATCCAGACTGGAACGAATCGTAGATATTGTTGTTGGTCAAATGATCCTCCAACTGCACTGCGACTACTTTCTCAATAACTTTACCCACAAAGGGTAAGTTAGAGACTGGCCTGTAATTTGCTAGACAGTATGGGTCTAAGGAGGGTTTCTTTAAAAGAAGCTTAATTATAGCCTCTTTAAGGGGATCTGGAAAATTCCCCCTCTCCAAAGACTTCCATATGATCAAAGCTAGGACTAGGCCAATCTTATCCACGCAACCCACTAAGAGGCGCGTGGGACCAGGGTCCAAATCACAGCAGGTCGGTCGCAGTGCTCGAATGATCATCACAACATCCTCGATTATGGGAAGGCTGAAGTCAGACCATTCCAACTGGGTGTTTGACATCTCCTGACGACCACCGCTGCTCCCATTAGGAGGGGAAGAGCGAATGTCCGATCTGATTTTGGCAACCTTATCTGCAAAGAAGAGCAAGCTCCTCACACCATTCTTGAGATAAGCTCTTCTGGGCTGAAGACAGACTGGATTGCACAGTCTGTCCACAGTCCGAAAGAGCTGAGCCAGTCTATTCTGTGCAGCCTTATCTCTCTGGACAGGAATTCTGCCTTCTTACGAGAGATTGCAGATTGATAGACCAAATAATGGTCCATCAAACTAAGCTTGTCATCATCACAGACCGACTTCGCCAACGCCTCTCCAGCCTTCGCCCAACTCTCCTCAATTCCCTCATGGTCTCATCAAACCAAGGAGACCTGGGCGAGGAGTAAGAGGACGAACACGAACTGGTGCAATAGAATCCAGGGCCCCTGTTACACCTCATTATAGGCATGTACCAGATCACCTGGATCCATGCAATCTATTGGTAGGCTTGATAGGTCCAACACCCATCAGGTCCTCTGGGGATACACCCCTCAAAGGCGGTATCGAACCATCTCCGTGGGGCAGACCTAACAGGGTGGCCTCAAAACTGAACCTAATGGAGTGATGGTCTGACCATCCAACCGTTCCACCACCAAGTCGGATATCCCCATCCCCAGAAGGAACACCAGATCCAATGAGTGTCCACCCACATGGGTCGAGGAGAAACCACCTGTGTGAAGCCCAGTGATATCATCAACTGGAGGAAATCTTGACCAAATCGAGAGAATTCATCGTCGACCAAGCATTGAAGTCCCCAGAACCAACCATCTGGGGACCCCAATGTTAGGTCGACAATGAAGTCTGCGACTTCCTGCAGAAAACATTCTCGCCACCTGGTGGACGGTATACGAAGTATCCTGCACCCCACACCTCCCCACACGTACTCAAAGGATCTGGTGACCTGCTGGCACCTCCACCAGACCCAGTTCTGACTTATAACACATGGCAACACCCCCCGCCTACGATCCTGTCTCAGGCGGTATCACCGAGTACCCAGCCGGAATTGCTGCGGCTAATACAGGCCCAGCATTTTCATCCAGCCAGGTCTCGTGATGCACGCCAGGTCAGATGACCCAACAAGATCAGCTATAACAGCCGCCTTGTTTTTAATAGACCTGGCATTGCATAACACCGCTCAGTAGGACAAACCTCCGATAATGACGGCCTACCTGCTGATCCAAGCCAGGACCTCTAGTATGGGCACAAGACAGGAGAACCTCTCTCCCATGCCCATTTTGCCTCAGGGCGCTCTCCTTGACCCTACAATCCCAATCCGCCTACTTTTTTCCATTCCCTCCAGCATGGGCCCTCCGTCTCTTCTCACAATCCCCAAAGCCCTACACTTCCTGTAAACTTCAGCTGACAATGGGGACAGGAGAAAGGACGGAGGTCCCTAAGCATAGAGGGGAATAATACCCGCCTTTATAATTACTCCAGCATTTTTACACTACACTAAAATAAAACAATAATCACAATAAAACACAAAATCTAGCAATTCTAGTGCTGTTAAAATTATCAACATCTATTATAATTTAATTCTACCCCCACAGTACTCTCACCACTGCAGGGAGAGGAGAACACCACCTAAAACTACTAAAAATTACCTATATCTCTAAAATTTTTATAACCATACATTTATTTAGTACAGAAATAGGTGCAGACTGACGACGGAAAATTAACCAACAATGTTCAAAGTCCTTTTGATTTTGAAGTCACACTTTGTGCTCTCACCACACCATATGTCTCAATGTACATCAGACACCTCTCACGAGACTGATGTACCCAAAATAATACTCAGAACAGTTAGGCTTCACAGTCATCTTCTGCAGTCTCCAGTACCAAACACAACAGTTCACCAAAATAAATGAAAATACTTCACCAAATCCTGCTCTGCGTTTCCCAAAACTCGATCCCAATTTCCAAGTTCCTGGTAGCCGAGGACATAGAGGGGTCAAATCAGCTTGTGACAGATTTGTAAAACTGACTCCTCACCTCCACAAATATTAACCACTCCAGCTCCCCTGACCTCGCTGACATGAGGAAGGCAGGACCACCTCCGATGGCCCCCTGCCCCACCCAGGGAGCAAAGCAAGCCCCACCACCGTCTGGAGGCAGAACAAACCAGCCCCCCTGTCTGGACCAGGGAGCTAGACCTCAGGTTATGTGGAGGTACAGTTTCCAGTTATCCACTGCCAAATTCCTCTATCAAATCGTCCAATGGCCACTTCCTTGGCAAAAAAGCCCCACGCCAATACAATCTGACAGCGTCTCTCCTGGTCTGAGAAGAAACCGTCCCTGGACCGAAACCACAGCTTTACCCGGCCAATATCCTGGGCGAATGCTCTTCCACGACTCCAAATCCTGCAGACATCTACATCCAGGAAAAAGGAAGCCTCCACCAACCACCAAGGCTCCCAATCACAATCCCAGCCACAGTCCTCCGAGTTGTCGGAATCTGTCTGAAGACTTCAGCCCCGGTCCAACACCGGACAACCGAGGCTGACCCCTGCAAGCCTGCAATCAGGTCAGTGCCTAACACGGGTGGTCAAGTTAAACAGAAAGTGCCGAACACAACGGCTCGTCCCCGACCTCCAAAATCCGACCACGGACAGAATCTCAACCCGCAAAAACGAGCCAAGCCAAAACGGAGGAAACGGATCGTCGTCGAACCGAAAAAACAACCAAGAAAAAATGGTTGTAAAATATGCCGCTACACGGTTAACAGAGCAGCAAAATAAAATAAAATAAAAACAAAGATGCCCTTGTCTAGTGCCTTGCGAGCTCCATATCCTGTGCATAGAGGGTGATGGCCTGCCTGGTTGCCTCTGTATCAGGCAACAATGCCAGCACCTGACCTTGCATTGACCACAGATGCCTGTTGTAGGCAGCATGATGTGCCTGATGAATTGCAATGTTGAGCATGATACATGCTGAGGAGAACACTCTCCATACCCAGCATTAAAACTCCACAGAGTCCTCATCTGGGGGTCAGTTGTGCACTGGGTGTCTATGATCAGATGGGGTATCCAGGACCCTCATTCCCAAAGAGGGATGAGGCAAGGCCTCTGGATACCCTTGGAGTGCACAGTACTTTGCTCCAAGTCCATAGGGGCTGAAGTTTGTGCAGATGAGAACTGCCAGGTGTGGGATGATACCTTCCAAAAGGGAATCAGCCAGGAAAGGACCACCAGATGGCCTGCACTGAATTCGTAAAGGAAAGCATGCCTATTCCACTCAGTATTGCATCTTGTGATGTGGGATAGGTGCAGATTGCTGACCAACCTTGATAGGAAGTGCTTATACTCTTTCTGACCAGCATCTGAGGGCAGATGGACAGAGGTATCTTCTTCCTCAAAGGATGATGATGAGGAGGTCGATGAATCTGAAAAGTCCAAGTCTGGCTGCTGCAGGGGAGCAGGCAAAACACCTGTTTGTCCATAGTCCTGACATACCTGGGGAAGGTGGCAGCAGTGGCTCTGAACTGCTACCAAGTCAAGGGCCCCAAAGGACCCATGTGGCCTGGGAAATGAGGGGGACTGCAGAGGCAATGGGAAGACACACTTCACCTTATGCAAGTGACCTCTTCCAGGGCTAAGGGACCTCACTGGCAATCTCAGACCTCCTAGGGATCCACTGGACCATGCAATTACTGGCCGCTCAACCAGATCAAGTGGTCAGGACTGATCCCTGAAAGGGAAATTCCCCTGTGAGGAGACCAGGGCCATATAGAACCAGAAGGGTGGACCCAAACCCCACCCAATAAGTCCTCCCTCGAAAAGGACAAGAGAGATAACAAGGGCTTGACATTGTAAATCCTTCCCACACCCTGAAGGGTACCAGGGGAAGGTTGCTGCCCCACACTATGCCCCCTCAACCCTGTTTACTCTGAGGTTGACATCTTACTCACTCCCAAAGCTTTGGACTGCTCCAATCCCACAGGCCCCCTGAGGGAGGCCACAGAAGAGGGAGTTCCTGACCCAGTCTGGGGGGGCAAACAGCACCGGCACAAAGACCAGCAGCTGTACGGGCCCCCTGAGACCCAGACCTTCATCCCCTCAGACTGAGGGCCACTATTTGCAGGCCCACTCCTGACCTTGCCACTGGAATGGGAACTGACACCAACCATAATCACCAGTGCCAAGGAAAGGGATGCCTGGGAGGGCACAGAGGTACTGAGCAACGGAGAACCCTCTGACTCTGAGGAGTCAGATAGCCAGTCCAGATCAGTCTCCCAATCATCTGGCTCTGGAGAGGGACCCAGAAGGCCTCCAGACAAGTGGTCCTAAAGGTTTTCTCACCTATGACACTGCTCGCAGTGCCACAGGAGGGCCCAGTACCACTCACAGTGCTGTGCCACTCACCAGAGCAGTGAACAGCACCAGGATCTGGAATGGCTCTTGTGGTTGGCACTGAGGAGCCACCCATGCCAGGCCCAGCAGGTGTGGGCCACAACACTGGGAGAGCCTGCACCTCTGAGGAGGTAACTGCCTGTGCAGTGCTCCCGGCCTGGCCCCCGAGAGGGCCAGACTGTTACTCCAGCACCTCAGAAGTGACTTCTTCCTTGGCAAGGCTAGAAGGGGAGAAGGTCTCTTCCTCAGCAGTCTGCATAGAATTGGGAGAGGACCCAGAGGAAGGGTGGCAAGACCTGCACTTGAGTCCCTCATATGACAACGTCCTTCAAAAATCAGTGGATCACAGCCAGCTTTCCATGTGTGGTGCTCCATTACTCTGTGGTCCATGGAGAAGCAAATACTGCAACTATCCATATCATGAGACTGACCAAGGCAGTGATGCATTGGTCATGCTGGTCCATGATGGACATCTGCTGGCGCTGGGACAATAACACATAGGTAGGGTGGCCCACCTTGTAAGAGCACTTTTTGTCCCTGGATGAACCTGACATGACTCATGGTAACTAAAATAACAATAATAAGAAACCAACTCAGTGCTGCTTCAAGAAAGAAAAGGAAAGGTCTTACCGTATTCTTGCAGAAAACTGTGCCGAGTTACTAACGGATGGCAGAAATGGAACAGAGCAGAAGTAGCATTGACAATGGCATCAACAACTGACTAGGTCACAATGTTGCAGATAAAATTTCTTCTGCAGGGACGAGGTGTTGCACTCTCAATGGTGGGAGAAACAGAACTGGAGCGAGGAGAAGGAACAGGTGACCATTGCTGGCTGACCCGTGAGCACCATGTAATGCATCAGTCCCAAGTGTGGTGCCGTCTCTAGCTCTGGCTTCTCCCCTTAAAAAAAATTGCTCCTGTGGGGTGCTGCACCTCTTGCTGTTACCTAGACAGTGATGAATGGTGAAGGCTGACACTGGGAAGATGGGTAGTACTGTGCTATAGTTACATAATTCACATGAAGTGGTAGTTATTATAATTACTATTGCCTCCCTTCTGCCTCAAATCAATTTTTTATATTGGCAAGTGTAGCTATGTATGTTGCACTTTGCAACAGCTGTTACATGTGTAGTTACACTTCTAGCATAAATCTATTTTTCTGTTGCATTTTGCAACAGCTGTTACATGTGTAGTTACACTTCCAGCATAAATCAATTTTTCTGTTGTATTTTGCAACAGCTGTTACATGTTTAGTTACATTTCCAGCATAAATTAATTTATGCCAAAAGAGAAACAATTCTGGTTGCATGTGTAACTACCACGTCATGTAAACTGTATAACTACACACCAGTCAAATGTGAAAGTAATTAACAACTACATAGTATTTATAGTACAAAAACAGTGTAGTTACTTCATAGAAATATGAGTCTAACTACATAATACACAAATGTGAAACTAATTACCAACTACATTGTAGTTACATGTAACTACACTGTACTTAAATAGCAGTTACATTGTAGTTGTACAGTAATTACGATGTAGTTAAGGACACTTAAAATAAAGTGTTGCCTTTACTTATTTAATGTAAGCTTGGAGTCCAATCGACATTTGATACAGTTTTTATGTGTTGCTACATTCATATACATGTCGATATAACATGTTAAAAATGACAGAACTTAATTTAGTGAACTATTTAATGTTTTCTAATATTGGCATGAAACATTTAATTTTTTATATTAATACATGGTTATTATAGTGATATCTTCATGAGATATCTACTTAGTTGACACTAAGCTTTTATTGAAAGGGTCACCATCAGTTTTTAGCTGATTTTTCTGGCCCCATTGTAAAACTATACTATCAGATACCTTTATTACTGAAAATAAAAAGCACACTTTCTGAGTGATATGAAAAGAGCATTTTTTAAATGTTTTCCTATATTATCAATTTTGGCTATCCCAACTGAATCTCATGTGGTCTACTCTCAATGCACGCTCACTAGTAACATGGCACCCAAATGCCTGTAAACTCATGCATGTAGCGTGTTTGCCTTTTGCTAAGTTGTGTCAGGCAAAGGCATCTTCTAAGAGAGGGTAGTTTCCTCAAATGAGTGCTCTATATTACTTTATTTACTGTTTGAAATAGCAAGTTATGACTCTAAGCATGAGCAGTAGCACCAAGAAGGGCTGTATTTAAATTCGCTGATGAAGTGGTCAGCACAGCCACAAAATATTATGTATATATCTTCCAGTCTTGCCTGTTTTACATAAATCACAATAAAACCCTTAAAAATATATACAAGTGAGTCGGTCTGTTTCTGCACTGTATTTGATAAATGCTATTATAAAATGGAAGATGAAATTCTAATGATCTGATTAACTTAGAACTTCACTTGACTGTCTGGTTGTCAGAGCATGGCTGGGCAGTTCAGAACCAAATGACAGTTTACACTTCACAAATCAGTTTATGACCTAGTTAAATATTTTGTTTACTCTCATGTCTAATGTATGTACTTTGAAATGTTATCTTGCTATGATAATGTATTTTAAATGCATTTCAATTCTTTTTTTTTTGCCACTAATTTATCCTCTTGCTTCATCAGTCCTCAGTCTGAAGGGAGCCCCAGTTCCATCCCCTGACATCCACCAGCCAATGCCGTCCATCTTCCCCCAGAGCTTGCCCCCCTCCAGCGGGGTCGGCAGGGGTAAGTCAAGCCCCATAGAAGACTGGATCCAGTTCAATATGGCACCATGGCTAATCAGGGGTGGGACCTGTGAGCTCCCTCCATTATCCAACTGGAAGCATCATTTTTCCTCCTTTTTTTCCCCCTCTGGGGTGGGGCATGCAATGGCGCTGGAGACAAAGCCATGCACACTCCTGCATGCATCTTCTCAGGCATCTGCCCCACCTCTGTCCACTTGTTGGCAGCAATGATGTGCCAATCCCCAGCCTCCACTAGGGACCAAGCATGCATTGTTGACTAATTGCCCCCTTCCCCAGAAAAGGAGAGCTGTCCCTGGGATGCCCAATCCTTCTCCTCCTGTCCAGCCACCAGAAGCCTGCTTGCACCATAAACAACCCTCCACACCACCGGGCCATCGCCAGTGTTGATTCTTATCATGGTATGATAATGTATTTTAAATGCAAAGCTGATTCTCTTCCCTCAAGAAACATAGACCATTAGAATTTATTGGCAGAAAAGGACCACTTGACCCATCCAGTCTGCCCAGATGTTCCCTGCTAATCTAGCTCTGCAGTCCTTAACTGGTCTCCAGCGACCCTACTTCCTCTCTGCCTAATTACTAGTATTCCCTTGTCTATCCCACACATGCTTATAGACCCCACTGTTTTTGCCTCCACCACCACTTACACTGACAGTCTGTTCCAGGCATCTACCACACATTCAGTGAAGTAGTATTTCCTCACATCCCACTTAAACTTTCCCCCCCGGTTCATCACATTCTCCTTGGTTCTGGTGCTCTTCTTCATCTGAAGGAGACCTCCAGCACCCTGTGTACTTGTATGTCTCCATCATGTACCTTCTCACTCTCCTCTCTTCCAGAGTGTGCATGTTGTGCATGTTGAGATCCCTAAGTCTGTCATCATAGGGCTTCTCTTGCAAACCCAGCACCATTTTAGTTGCCCTCCTCTGGACTGCCACTACCCTTTGTATGTACTTCTAGAAGTGTAGCCTCCAAAACTGGACACGGTGGAGTCTCACCAGCAAGTGAAACCCAGCTACCATGCTCTTGACCACTCTTGGAGTTTCCCAAGATCCAGGCTCATTCTCTCCATCCCCTACTGAGTGCTAGTTTACCTATGCCAAATCAACAACACTGTTGTCAAGGTTTGGCATAGTGACATCCCCAGTGTCGACTTGTCTGTCTGACATTGGTGTATTTCACTCGGGGGGCTGCATCCCCCCAAGCCCCCCCAACTAAGGATTATCAACTCCGAGTTGGAGTTGATTTGGAGGGAGGGCAAAACATGGTGAAAGGGCAAATTTTCACCTTCTGGTCAATCACAGTGGCAATTTTGAAACCTGTTGAGATTGTTGCTGTGAGGGATTTTGCCATCGGGGTTTCACTGTGCACTCGGCACACCCTGAGTGCCTACCCTATTAAAGATTTTGGTATAATCTTCAAAAAAGGCATGCCTTCCCTTCCAGTTCATCAACAGTGTCACTTATGAAGACATTGAAGATGACTGGTCTCAGTACTGAGCCCTGTGACACCAAGTTGGTTAGTATCCCATCATTTAAGTGAGTGCCTTTAATCACCACCCTCTGTCTCCTGTCTATCAACCAGTTTCTTTTATAGTTTCTAGCTGCTCCCTGCTGCTACTCTTATGTAAAACCATGCCTGTTTCCAGTGAACTGTTGAAAAAAGGCCACCAGTGGACAGCTAGCACCTCTCTGAGTTTCTTTAGTACTCTTGGGTGTATCCTGTCCAGTAACAGTATCAATAAAAGGAGCTCCACTCACTCCCATACCAAGATAATATTAAATCCCCCCAAACTGAAAAACTGGCACCAAGATCAAATGCTGAAATCTTACCAGTTTGTTTAGTCAGTGCAGTGCAAAACCATTGAAACACACTCCGGACACCGACAATACAAAGGGTAAATTAATAGCACCATTAATTGCTCCAACCAGTTTCACACATTTCTGTCTCTTCAGGGAGACCGGTCCCACAAAGTTTTGCTCCTTAAATACTATCAGCAATTAAAACAGGTGCAAATGTGATAATAATTAACAACAGTGCAACGTAAAAAGGACAGAACCCACAATAATCTCCAAGTTCACTATTCGCAATAGTATTATATTATTATATTACCTTACTATTATAATTCAGTATACAATATTGCTCACATTATTGCAAATCACTATCAAAACCTCCTAAGTAGTTTAAATCTCCCATGTATTTTAAAACAATATTTCAGGTGGGAGGTCAACAAGGTCAGCAGGGATAATAATATGCACATCTCATCAAACCTTATGGTGATGTAAGAATATTTTATAGGAATGAGTTTAAAAAAAATGCAAGGCCAGCCCGATGGCACTGGAGGTTGAGGCACTGGTTGTTATACCTCACTTCACGCCAGCGACCTGGGTTCAGGAATGAGTCTGGGTCGCTGGGGGTTGGCAGGGACAAGGCAGAATCAAGCATCTGGAGGACTGCTCTCCTCTCTCAGGGAGAACAGTGTATCATCCTGCCCACTGACTGCCCTCTGGTGACAGCTGGGGGGCAGTACTGGTCAGGAGGCACGTATCAATGCCCTTGTATTGATAGGGGAGGCAGGGTGAGGAGAAAATGGTGGAAAAAGAGCCCGGTAGGCCTGCTATATCCCAAGGGCCACCCTCAGTTTCTGGATTAGGCCTCAGGGGGGAAGCTGGCACCATCTTCCCTGGCCCAACTGTGGGGGGTAAGCCATGGGGGAATTTCCCGGGGTCAGCAGGAGCGGGAGTGGAGAGTGAGTCCTTCTGCAAGGAGGGCCACAGCAGCCAGCCAGGGCTCCAGGAAAATAAACAAATAATAGAAAAAACCTCCATTGCAACCGTGGGAGGACAAAAAGGTCAACAGGATAATAATATGCTCACCAGATGCAAATAAATCACAATTCATCTATCTCTTAACCAAAAACTAGGTGAGACTCAATGAAACATTTAAACCTGGTTGCTCCATGGAATTCAATTGAAATGACTGAAAAGCTCCATATATCAGAATTACATTTTCCAAATCACCACCCCATCTTCTTAAATGAATTTTTTCAGTCCCACAAAAGAAGAATTTATGATTTGTTGAATCATCACCTTCAAAATATGTTCAGAGCACAAGTTATTTCTATCCCCATTCCTAACAGAACTCAGATAGCTGTCAAATCCTCCCAATTATTTTAAAACAATATCTCAGGTGGGAGGTCAACAAGGTCATCTCCCTTAACCTCCTCCCCCTTTTCTTTCTTCCTTCTCTTTTTCTTCCTTGTCCCCCCTTTTCCCTACTCTATGCCTCCTCTTCCTTCATAATACCTTATACAGAAGGGTTTTATTAGGAAGCCATATTAACTGATAATGATTTAGACTGAATGTGATTCATTGGATTCCTGAACCTTTGTGCACATTTTGGCTGTTTTGTAAAATGTGTATAGTCTTTCTTATTGTATTATTGTATAATGGATTTGATATATAGCACTTTTTACATTTATTTTGTGATGTCACAATGTTCTTGTATTTAAATCAGCGTAGTGCGCTCCCAGGCCACACCACCTGACAAAGGCCTAACTGCTGAAGCACTGGGGTTTGCAAGGTGCAGCTTTTGCACACCAAAGTAAATTGTTGCATTTTGCACTTTAATGTGAATTTTGGCTTGCTTTATTTCTGTTTTGAGTGCTGTTTACTTTGATTTTTTCAGAGGGGATAATAATATGCACATCTCATCAAACCTTACAGTGAGTTAGTATTTTATAGGAATGAGCTAAAAAAAGTGCAACAGTGGTAGGTTAAAAAGGTCAGGGGGTAATAATATGCTTACCAGATTGGCTGACACATTGATGCAGTGGTAGCACTACCGCATGTGATGCCGGTGACCCATGTTCAGTAGCAAGCTCATGCCATTGAAAGGCCATGTGTGGGGAGGAGGAGCTAGTGTCCAGAGGACCACACTCCTCCACCAGGGGGAGAGGGAGTCCAGAGTCCAGTGTATACCTCACCACTAGTGGTAAGCAGGGGAAAGGCACTCAGGTCTGCCACTGCATGAGTAGAGTGGCAGATGCCAACGCAAGACATGGGGGTGCTTGGGTCAGGCATCATGACATCATTGTATGCTATACTCTTCCTGGGGAAAAGGGAAAACAGGGAACCCTTGGTGGCAGGATGGTGGATGAACCCTCACTCACTGGACTTGCCAGTTCAACTACTGGATCTGTTTCATGGTGGTGGATTGGGGAACCCCTCTGACCCCATGGGGCAACCCCTGGGGGATACTGGCCAGTGGCAAGTCCAGGTGGATGTTGGGGTGATGGGGCTGGGGGGGTCCCACGGACAAGGGCCATCTGAGGTGAGGGGGAAAATGTAAATATTAAAAAAATTATATATATTAAATGCAAAAAACTTTGTTAATGTATCAGTTAGGGTTATTCTACAGTGACAAAAGTGGGGAAATTCAACATTAGGATTCCAACCCGTTGCACCCAACCCCCTTCCATGCCCCCACCAACAGGCATTGGGTGTGCATTGGGGTAGTCAGCCCTAACTCTCACCCCATCCCATGTGCAAACAAGCTGAGGTGGTGCAGTACAGGAGAATGGGGTAAGAGTTAGGGCCAAAGACCCCAACACCCACCCCAATGCCTGTTGGTGGGGGCACAGTGGTGGTGGTGGTGGTGCAAGGGATGGGAACCCTAATGTAGAATTTCTCCACTTTTGTCACTGTGGAATAACCCTAACTGGTGCATTAACAAAGTTTTTTGCATTTAATTTCCTTACTTTTTAAGAAAGAATAGAAAAGTAGAAAGTTGCACAGGTTGGTGGGCCACATTATACAGCTAATGACTAAAAAGTACATTGACAAAAGCACAACCAGCCACTAAACATATGTTAATGTAGTAGAACAATAGAAAGCACTGTCCACAAAATGTAAACTGCACCACACAATATCTCCACAAAAAATATATTGTCCAAAACATAAAACCTCTATTAACATGTACAGGACATGCTGTCAACACCCTCCAAATTATAAGTAAAAAGACCAAACCGTGTCCAAGATATGACATGTCAAAATTTGACATTTTCATTCATCAGAGTGGCACAGTTCCACACCTGTTGACATACAGCACACACAATAACTGAAAACGACATCCATGACACTAAGGCTAGGTATCCAATACATTTCAAGCCACCACCACGAGCAAAATGCTGTCAGCAGAACGTATACTGTGCCGTAGTGTATCTTCACCAAAAATATATTTTCCGACATGGAAACACTGTAATTTACATCCACAGGACATGCCGTCAACACCCTCCAAATTTCAAGTGAAAAGACCAAACCATGCCCGAGATATAACATTTTATTGTATGAGATTTTCATTCATCAGACTGCACAGTTCTGCACCTGTTGACATTTAACAGGCACAATGACTGAAAACTACATACATGACACTAAGGCTACATATCCTATCAATTTCAAGCCACCACCACAAGCAAAACACTGTGAAGTTCATCACACAATATCTCTGCAAGAAAATTTTTCTCTGGCATGTAAACACCATAATTCATATCCACAGAACACGCCATAAACACCCTCCAAATTTCAAATAAAAACACCAAACCGTTTCTGAGATATTCAATGTTAAAGATTGTTAAAAATTCCCTATCTATTCCATTATAAGAAATCTGGCCATCTTGTCCCTATCTCGCGATCAAAGATGGCAATCAAAGAATCTCACGATCAAAGAATTTGCAGGCTCATGATCAAAGAATTTGTAGGCTCACAAAAAAAGAATTTAAAGTGTTATAAATCCAGAAATTGATAGAATTGTGGAATACCATCACCATGGTTCGACAAAACGAAGCGCCTTGAGTAAAACCCACCCTCATTTGTTTTCCTAGGACACCCCTGGGCTGAGAAAATTAATTTTTTTATCTGCCCATCTTGTCCCTCGCTTGCGTTGCATGATTGTGATCAAAGAATCTCACGATCAAAGAATTTGCAAGCTCACAATCAAAGAATTTGCAGGGTCATGACTAAAGAATAAAAAGTGTTCGAATTTAAAAGATTAACAGAATTGTGGCAAATCACCACTATGGTTCTTCAGAATGAAGCCCCCCGAGTAAAACCCACCCCCATTTGTCTTCCTAGCACACCCCTAGACTAAGAAAATAGATTTTTCAATCTGGCCATCTCGTCCCTCACTCACGATGCACGATCACAATCAAAGAATCTCATGGTCAAAGAATTTGCAGGATCGCGATCAAAGAAATTACTCACTCATGAACAAAGAGCGAGGGACGAGATGGCTAGATTTTTAAATACATTTCTGTAGCCCAGGGGTGCCCTAGACTGTTATATAAAGGTGGGTTTTGCTCAGGGGCTTTGTTTTGCCTCATGAGAATAAAAACACATACATTTTCATTATCCCTGGTAGACTAGCAGCCCCCTCCCCCGATCATGATAACATACATAAAGATCTGTGTTTCCCTGGTAGTCTAGTGCCCCTCGATGTGTATTTGATTAATATCTCATTATGTTATCCCTGGTAGTCTAGTGCCCCCCAATTTCTATTCTTTTATATTTGTTCTTTATATCCCTGGTATTCTAGTGGCCCCCACGATCTGTATTTTATTATCATTATTCATATCCCTAGTAGTCTAGCAGACCCCCCATCATTTTTTAAAAAAATAAGCATTTGCTACTTCTGGTAGTCTAGTTGGCCCCCACCCCACCCCACCCTGCCGTGCCAGCCCACCCAGCACCCCCACCCCTTCCCCAGCTGGCAACTGGCACAGCCCCTCTCACCTCCACGGCCCAGCCACTGACTGTGTGTATATTACAAGCTCTAATTCAAACAGGTGCTCTGAAATTATTTCTGAGTGCCTGTTTGAATAAGCCTAGCTAATATACAGTTGGTAGCTGGCCAGAGAGATGAGCTGTGCCAGTCACCGGCTGGGAAGGTAGGGGTGCTGGATAGGCTGGCATGGCAGGGTGGGGGCCACTAGACTATCAGGAAGTAGCAAATGCTTATTTTTTTTAAAATGATGGGGGGGCACTAGACTACCAGGGATATAAATAATAATAAAATAAAGATCGGGTGGGAGGCACTAGACTACCAGGAATATAAACAAAAAATATAAATAGACATGGGGGCACTAGACTACCAGGGATAAAATAATGAGACATTAAACAAATACACATGGGGGGCTACTAGACTACCAGGGTAACAGAGATCTTTTTGTATATTGTCATGATTGGGGGAGAGGGCCTCTAGACTACAAGGGATAATGAAAAGTCATGTATTTTTATTCACATGGGGCACAACGAAGCCTCCTGACCAAAACTCACCCTAATATAACTGTGTAGGGCACCCCTGGGCTTCAGAAAACAAATTAAAAATCTGGCCATCTGGTCCCTCGCTTACGATATGAGAGCGCGATCAAAGAATCTTGCGATCAAAGATTTTGCAGGCTTGAGATCAAAGATCGTTAGGGAGCCTTGAACAAAGATTACAAAAGCTCAAAACTCTATTTTTGGACCAATTTGGAGAAAACCAAAGCCATGGCTCGATAGATTGCGGTCCCCTGAGTAAAACCCATCCAAGTTTTACTTCAGAAGCGACCCCTGAGCCAAGATATTTGTGTTTTTCCAATCGAAAAACTGAAAACAAGATGGCGGACCTTGCGATCAAAAAATTTGTAAAATCCTCGGGGACAAAGATTCTTGAACCGTGAGGCTGCAAATTCTTTGATTGCCAGGTGGAACCAGATTGCCAGAACCCCATTCTTCGTTTGCAAAACATACATATAAATTTTCCCATTGACTTATAATGGGTACTTAAAAGTGGCATAACTTTTGAATGCCTTAATATTTTTTTACCAAACAAAATGCAGCATGTTCGGCCACCAAAGCTCTTTCAAACAAGCCATCTTGCAGTGCAGCATGCCACACAATGGCCATGCACAGCCACCTCCAAAATCCCAAAAGCTGGCTCCAAATATGGATAATTTTCATTTTTCTGCACTTTAGTACGCAAAGACCATAAATCCAACCAAAATGCAATTTGGCAAATCAAGAGATCTGCCATGCTCCACTACGTGTACAAAATTTCAGGCAAATCCATTGAATGGGTCTAAAGTTATTAATGCCCAAACTTTTAACTTTTGTATGTAACTGACCACTGAACCCTAACTGTAGTGGCACGACCACACCACTATAATATATATATATATATTTCACATACTCACTTGATTCAGAAAAATCACAGTCCAGTTTTCTCATTTAAACCTGGTTGCTTCATAAAATCCAACTGAAATATCCAAACAACTTCACATCTCAAAATTAAATTATCCAAATCACACCCATCTTCCTAAATGAATTTTTTCAATCCCACAAAGGAAAATTTATGATTTGCTAAAGCTCCCAAGTATTTTAAAACAATATCTCAGGTGGGAGGTCAACAAGGTCAGGGGGGATAATAATTTACACATTTCATCAACCCTTTTCATTTCATCCATTGAATAAACAAACTGGTAAGATTTCAGTGTTTGGTCTTGGTGCCAGTTTTTCAGTTTGTGTTATTCCATCCAGCCCCATAGTCTTGTCCACCTTCAGAGCTGCAAGTCCCTTCCATACCCTTTCTTCTGAAAATGGACTTGTGTCTGCCCCCCATTCCTGCTACTCCTTAGTAGTCTGCCCTCCTGCCCCTACTGTTAAGACTGAGCAGACATGTCTGTTCTGGATAGAAGCTTTTTCTTGGTCCTCTTCTGTGCAGTCCCCCCCTGCTGCTAACTGTAACCAAGTTTTGTTTGTGAAGCCAGTGTAAACCAGAACATACTCAGTTTACTCTATGCTCTAATTGAACATATTTTAATACTACAGTACTACTGTTTATAAGTGCAATAATACCCGTTGAGGTGGCTGAGTATGCTGATATACGGTACAAACTTCTTGGATGGCATCCTTATATCACAGCATGTCTGGACACCTCAGTGTGTGTAATTCCATACCTATCTTCCATTGTTATGATGCATAAACAAGGGATATGTAACAGGGACCAGGAAAATACATGATTTATTTTCACAAGAGCTGTTTGACTTTGGGTAACATCATGAGTGATGTAAGCCATGGGTGATGTGCCCAAGGTCAAACAACTGGAGTGAAAATAAATCATGTATTCCACAAGATACCCAATACATATTTCATTTATGCAATAGTGATCCTTTAGGATCATGCAGGGAGTTTTGTTTTAAATCGTTTATTTAATTTTTAGTGTAAACTTACATGGACATTTTATGGTTTTCCCAATGTAGCTCCTCTTAGCATGGTGGCTGCTAAGCAGTTGCTATGGATGCTCCAACTTTATATTATGAGCATTACATAATGAAAAGGTTTGATGCACAATTCTTTTGTTTTTGCATTTTTTTGGGGGGTTGTTCATCATAAAAGTGAATACAAATTTACTTTTCTGTCATTTTTTGCTTATTATAAAAAATCTAAAAGGCATCTATAAATGAAACATTTCTCATTTTGTAGATATTTTTGTGCTGAACAACTTTTGTGCTCAAAATACAATGCTGTCAATTTTTATTTTCATTTTAAAGTTGTTTATATTTGTTGAAAAAGTGCAAAAAAACTCTTAATTTTCTGCTGTTTTTTGCTAATTATAAAAAAACTAAAAGGTATGTATAAATGAAAGATCACTCATTTTATAGATATTTTTGTGCTGGACAACCTTGTTCACATACCATGCTATCATTTTTCGTTTTAAAGTTATTCGCATTTGAATATGATTAGTACTGCTACTGAGGCAGAGCATTCTAAACTGGCTGTTGACATAGCAACTGTGTACATAAATGAGTGATGACATAGCAACTATGTACACAGTCGCTCAAATATCAGGATTTATGTAATGGATATATTGTCCATACCTATTGCATAAATGCATTTATACAACATCAGTAGTGATACATTTTCCCTGATACATTTGTTAATCTTACTGCCTTACCTCCAGATAAACATTTTTCTGGAGGTTAGAAATGTCACAATGACTATCATTTACCTAAGGACCAATCAGACAGCAGCTTTCACAATGCTGATGACATGAAAATAGCCTTGTCCTGCTCTATAGCTAGCTGCTGAATTCAAAGAGAAACAGTTAGCTATACACAAACAGTTGATTTAAAAGGTATAATTAGTTATAAACTGATGTTGTATAAATTGTATACACAATGGCCTTACTCAAAATATACAACCTATGTCCATTTGTGAGAGGGCAGAACTGTCTTAATTCACTCATGGCTCTGTCACTTTTGAGTTATGGTGCTGCTCCCTCACTCATGAAGATAAATTGCATATTTTGAGTAAGGCCATTGTGCATCTCCTATTTATGTGACCTGTTGTTCATGTATTAATGTACATTACAAAATGGGCATCATAAATCCATGAATCTGATTGGCTACTATATCTTCTGACTCATGTCCTTATCAGATGATATAGTAGCCAACCAGCACTATTGACCACATGAAAGCCAAATAACAACATGAAATCAGTGAGCTCTGCCAACCGTAAACACAAACGCTGACTGGCAGAGCTCACTGAAGCGGCACTGGAAAACACAATTCAGCAGCACCACAGTAGAGGGACACTGGCATTCATGCCATAAAAGTCTCTAATCAGAAACTGAAAGTTTTTTTTTTAAACTGAATATGACTTGTATTGGTTTGTTGCTGCATTTCCCAGTTGTGGTTAAAACTCCAACAACCCCATGCCAACCACAAAGAAGAGAGCAAACCTTGAGCCGTGGGTTTAAAATCCCGCTACACATCCACCAGTGGTCCTATGAGTTAGCGAGCCACTGAACGAGACAGCAGCTTTAAAATGCATTGCACTTTTCTATATCCATACCAAGTTCTCCATTCTTCTGGCTCCATTTTACAATACAATAAACTGTCACCACAAAAATCAAGTGAATTTCCCTTTTATACATCTAATTGTCACATTTTGAAATGACGAAGCAGGAAACGAGTTTGTATGGTGGCTGCTGAGGTACATGCTTGTTCCCAGTCAGCCAGCTATTTCATGTAAATAAAACCAGCAAACTCAAACCATAAATAAATAAAAATGCACCCAAAATTCTCTCTGTGTCTTGTGGGAACAACATTACAGTAAATAGATCAACCAATATGGGACATGTTTATTTCCAAGGCTCTAACGCAAACTGAGCAAATTAAGAAATGCTAAAAAAAAAAAAAAAAAACCAAGGCTTCAAGAGTTTCTCTGTCTGTATGTGGCAGCTGGGAAGTGTAAAAAACATGCAATTTTACTACAGTGTTTGTGTGTGTGCGTGGTGGCTGGGGAGTTTAGACACACAGGCAACAACATGTAGTAACCTTTCATTAAAGATCTCCACTGAAAGACAATGGCAGGGATAACTTTTGTATTATTTTCTACTGATCATATTTTTATACTGTTTTTATGTACACTATGTATGTACATTTTTTTAATTAACTTTTTTACTGGGGAACCCATTTTATAGGCACAATAACACACTCTGCAAGCACCTCGTGCCTTATAACACACCTGGGCGTGCTCCTATCAGGAAATAACCCACACCTCATTGTATGTTATTGCTTGCATAATGTACCCTGGTTGTGCCTAAGAATGGGTCTTTTTTTGTATAGTGCACCTCTGTGGTGATTAAAAACTTAAATAGATAAGTCAGTTTTCTGGACAAGATAATATGACCAAATAACTACTGCTTTATTCAATCCTTTGCAAATTAATGAGAACAACTGATTAGTAATGGCCCTATTGGGTGGATGGCATTAACACCCGGATCATAACATTCACAATAAAGCATGAGATTAAGGAAAATAAATCAAAACAGTCCAACCAAAACATTACCCAAAAGCAACCATGTAAAGTTTGTAAGTTGATAACAGCCAGTGACAAAAGGGCAGTAAACCCGAAGACTGAATGAGGCAGAATAGGGAGGAGAGGGGTAGCGGGGGGGGGATGATAAGGGTCTGGCAGTGGATGGAGCGCTCAAGTCAAGTTTTATTTATGCATTTGATTTTCTACGGTCATACTGAAGCACAGACAAGTAAGGTGAAACACTCACAAACCAAATGCTTCAAGTCTGTTCATAACTATCTGATAATGGTTAGCTGATACCGTCATGTTGATGTTTTGGATGTAATAATTGGTCCCTTGTGCAACAGTTTCTATATTAGTTCTGATATTCTTCTGCTGTCTTGTGAACCTTTCATGTGAGGAAGACTTCCTGAAGGCATCATCTTGACAAAAGATATCCCATTTCTACCCACACCTCAATGTAGCCAACCACATACACTGATACTGTACATACATACTACTGTAGCCAAAGCCCACATACAATACACTGGAGTGTGGTGGCCATATGAAGCAAAATTAATCAGCTCCATATTAATTACTTGGCATAGCATGGGTTGCCAGCTTTCCTTTCTTTAAAGATTGATGAGTGGATATTAATGGAGACATTTTAAGCTAAACTGAGTCTGGAAGAAATCAATAGCGCTTGTTTTTCATATATGTGGAACATAATCTTGCTGAAGTGTGTGTGTGTGTACATGCATCTATCTGCTCTGTCTGTCTGTCTGTCTGTCTATCTATCTATCTATCTATCTATCTATCTATCTATCTATCTATCTATCTATTGTATCTATCTATCCATCCATCCATCTATGTATCTGTCTCTGTCTCTCTCTCTCTTTGATACCTATATTGCATGAAGCTTCAGATGAGATGACAAATTGTGTAGTTCTTGTAATTTAAGGAAGAGCCAAAATACAGCTTTTGTCTTACCATTTGCCAAGTGGTTATGAGTGCTCTGCTTTGCATCCGGAGGAAGCTGGTCAGGAGCATACCACTGATTGTCTGGCTGCAAAGAACAATAAACCATTATTATAACAATATGGACTTATCATGCACTTAAAACATGAGGATAATTGTTCTGTAAAATCATATTTACGTTACAAGTTTTCTTTGTTGTACAAAACTGGCTTACAGTTTCCAAGAAGTCACCTTCATTTTAGAGCTTGCTTCGTAAAGTATGTGGCTCTGATAAAAATGTTATTCTTCCTTCAAAGCATGCATCTACCTCAGGAATGCTATTATAGACCTGTCTATGCAGAACACAGACTTCTACTAGCTGAGCTGCAAGGAAATGGTCCTTCAGCTCACCTGGTATAATACTGTACTTTGGGCTTTGCGATTTGGAGAACAAATCATTCCATGGGATGGTAATTTAATAAGCGTGCCAAAAATAGCAGAAGGGAAGCATTATATTCAGGTTCTCTGAGAACTGCCACTTGTGGGTTTTCTTATCCATAGTGACAAAGTTCATAACATTTACTGGCAGCACTTCCCAAGTAACACATTTTATAGTCACTGCATTTCATGTGCTATTGAATACTGCTGTCAACTGTATGGCAGGGGATGAACACAATGAACCATCAGGCTAATTTTTTTTTATAATTTCCTATGTTCTTTTGTTACCAGATGAATCCAAAACAACATGTCACAGTGGGTAACCCTTTGGTTTCCACTCAAATTAGTTTAATTTCTAAGGCACAAAAGTTACAAGGTTATGGTTTCTAAACCTGATTTGTGAACATGAGTTATGGAGGTGAAAATATCAGCAGTGAAACATTGAGGCCATAGTGAAGTTGCAATGCAGGGCCACCAAAATGACCAGGGATATGAGGGTGGGGACAAAAACTATGAGGAAAGGCTGGTGGTCTAAATATGTTTGCCTAGGAGAAGAGGTATAAAAAAGATGGAACATGATCTCAGTTTTCTGCATACTCAGCCATATCGGCAGGGTTAAGCAGACAGAGATGTTTGATCTGGTGTCCACCAACAGGATATTGCAATCTGCCTAGAACCTCCAGGGTGGTAAATGCAGGGGGAACATTAAGAAGCATGTCTTTTCACAGATGGTGGTGAATCTATGGAACAGCCTACCAGCAGAGATTGTGTTCAGGTGGCATTGCCTCTGTACAGATCACTGGTAAGACCCCACCTAGAGTACTGTGTCCAGTTCTGGAGACCGCATCTCCGGAAGGACATAGAGTGAAAGCAGTCCAAACGAAGGCAACTAAAATGGTGCAGAGTTTGCATCAAAAGCCCTATGAGGAGAGACTAAAGGACCTCAATATGTATACCATAGCCTGGGAGAGAGGAGGGAGAGCATCGATATGATAGAGACCTTTAAATACCTCATGGTGGTAAATAAGGTATGGGAGGGAAGTATTTTTCAGATGAAAAGGTGCTCAAGAACAAGGGGACATGCTATGAAGCTGAAGAAGGGTAGATTCAAGAGAGATGTGAGGAAGTACTTCTTCACAGAAAGAGTGGTGGATTCCTGGAACAGCCTTCCAGCGGATGTGGTGGGGGCAAAAACAGTGGTGGGATTCAATAATGCATGAGACAAGCACAAGAGAATCAATTATAGTGGAAAGGAAGGGAGGAGGGATGGAGAGCTTTAGACTGGGCATAGTCTGCAGTAATAATGTAGGTAGGGAGAAATGGGCAGACTGGATGGCCAAGCGGTCCTTATCTGCCATCGAATTCTGTATTTTTTTTTCAACTTCCCCCATGCTATAACACTAACTCCTCATGATCTATTCTCCTGCTGCTGAACAAAAAGAAAACTAAATGTAATTTTAATTACTTTACCAGACTCGGCTCCTGCTGTACTTGCACAGTGCAGTCAGCTTCATGTTTGTGAACTGCTATACTTCCATATTACACACACTGTCTTTCACCTGCTGGCCAAACGCCTGCACCACAGACAGTAACCAGAACAACTTTTTCTCTCTTTTTTGCACTTTTTCTATTTTGCTTAACAGTTTAAAATTCAATGAAAACAACTTTGTATTTAAAAAAAATTAGGCATTCCAAAGTGTATGCTGTGCTGGGATACTGGCACTTCTCAGCACAACCTGTCATGTTTTATTGCTTAATTGTGCTTTAGTGCTATATAATAACTAGCCATCATTTTTTTTTCAACGGAGATGGCTAGTTATTATTTTCTATAATAACTGGCCAGTTGGTGTAGCTTTCACATGCTCAGTGTCTGTTTATAGTAAGTGCATTACACTTTCACACAGACATGTCGCTGTTTCACTTTCTATTCCACTGACAAACATTCTCACTACCACACAGCAGATACATAAAAAAAAAAAATTAGCAGTACATCAAAAGTAGGGCTGGGAGAACTTGGTGAAGTTCTGATCTTTATTAAATAAGAACCAGAACATGATGTTCTGATTTGTGCTGATTAGTTCTGATTTATTGACAAACATTTGAAAAAATAAAAAAATAAAATTGCATAAAAGTGGCCAAAGCCAGTTACATTTGACACAGAGGCCCAAAGGAAATAATTTAATGGATTATATGTATAAAAATTAATGTAAAACTGCTAAATAAAAAAAGCAATAACTCACTACTGGCTTCTTTATGGCTGGCCTGTAATGGTGGCATATCCTGCTTGTGTTCATAACATGACTGTGCTGGGAGAGACAGAGAGATATGGAGAGAGAGAGACAGCCAGATATGCAAATACCTATATCATTAGTATTCTAACCCATAAAAAACTAAGATTCCTCTAACTAATATGATGACCTGACTCCTACCCATACCCACAGGACAGGGACAAATTTACTGTTGTGATTCGAGACTGTACACAGCACACTGACAGCATAGCAGTCCACTTCCTTCCAAGATTACCTGACTTACTTCACAGTACAGTTACTGTTAAGTGAACAAATTCAGCAACTGTTAAGTGTCCCTTAGAATTTGAATTGGAGATGCAGACACACCTGGTGCATAGCCACATACAGCACAGTCACTCACTGGGGTTAGTTAATGCTTATATGTAATGTAACATGACATACTACAAATCTAATGATAATAAGGAGGAATAATGGGGAATGAGTGACAATGATGATGACACTTTTGTGTAGTTGTACTTTACTTGTGTTGTAGTGTAGACAGCCTACTATGAGTCATAAAGTCAGACTTTATCCCCTGGGCCACCCAGAGTGAGCAGACAGGTGCATCCACTTGTATACTGTTTGTCAGAACAGTATTTTTTTAAATACATGAAATCATGAATAGATGTTAACAAGTGATCATGATTGGATGGCACAAGTCAAAGATTTATTTTGCCAGCCTGCTGCCTTGCTCTGTACACACAGCCACACTGAAGCCACTTTATTTGGGATTTCTTGGACTGTTGCATTTCTCGTGGGCCCTTTGCAGTCTCTCTCTTTTCCCTCTGGGCGGCACAAGTCGAAGATTTATTTTGCTAGCCTGCTGCCCTTGCCTTATGCACACAGCCACACTGAAGCCAGGAAAATGAATTTTATTTGGGATTTTTTGGACTGTTACATTTCTTGTGGGCCCCCTGCAGTCTCTTTCTCTCTTTCTTCCCTCTGCACATCACAAGTCATCAATTTATTTTGTCACCCTGCTGCCCTTGCCCTGTATACACAGCCACTCTGAAGCCAGGAAAAAAAAATATTTGGGATTTCTGGGACTGTTATATTTATCATGCCCCCACCCCCCGCAGTCTCTCTCTCTTTTTCCTCTGGACATCACAAGTCAAAGATTTATTTTGCCAGCCTGCTGCCCTTTCCCAGTGCACACAGCCACACTGAAGTCAGGAAAATACATTTTATTTGGGATTTCTGGGACTGTTACATTTATCATGGGCCACCCTGCAGTCTCTCTCTCTCTCTCTCTCTCTCTCTCTTGCTCCCCTCCTCTGGATGGCACAAGTCAAAGATTTATTTTTCAACCCTGCTTCCCTTGCTTTGTACATACAGCCACACTGAAGCCAGAAAAAATATTATTTGGGATTTCTAAGACTGTTATATTTATGGTGGGTCCCCCTGCAGTCTCTCTCTCTCTCTTTTTCTCTCTCCCACCTCTGGCCATCATGGGCCAGAGTTTCAAACCTGGGTGCAGGACTTGCATCCTGGCCTGCACCACAGAACTTTAAACTATATGGTGTGTCAACCCCCTTTGCCCAACTGCAACTGAATTTCAAAGCTTTACACAATTTATGGCAGCTTGCACCAATGCCCTGGCGCAAGCACTGTAATATTGCCTCCTGGGGTGGCGCACACTAGACCACAAAACTGTGGTCTAAGGAGTGGCAATCATTGCAAGGGATTGACAATGCTGATTGCCCACAGGGGCATGCCGCAAGCTCCATGTGTCATATGTTTGGAGCACCAGGGGCTTGCGTCATCCCAGGAGCTTAGAAAATCTGGCCCCAGAAGTTAAAGATTTATTTTGCCACACAGCTGCCCTTGCCCTGTACACACAACCTCCCTGAAGCCAGGAAAAACAATTTATTTGGGATTTCTGGGACTGTTACATTTATTGTGGGCCTCCCTGCAGTCTCTCTCTCTCTCTCTCCTCTCCAGACATCACAAGTCATAGATTTATTTTGACACCCTGGTGCTCTTGCTCTGTATGCACAGCCACACTGAGGCCAAGGAAAAAAAAATAGATTTGGGTTTCTGGGACTGTTACATTTATCATTAGGCCACCCTGCAGTCTCTCTCTCTCTCTCTCTCTCCTCTGAACTTCACAAGCCATGATTTATTTTTGCCACACTGGTGCTCTGCCTCTGTATAGACAGCCACACTGAGGCCAGGAAAAAATGATTTGGGGTTTCTGGGACTTTTACATTTATCGTGGGCCACACTGCAGTCTCTCTCTCTCTCTCTCCCCCCTCTGGATGTCAGAAGTTAAAGATTTATTTTGCCACCCTGCTGCCCTTGCCATGTGCACACAGCCACACTGAAGCCAGGAAAATAAATTTTATTTGGGATTTAAGGGCTGTTACATTTCATACTGAGGTTTGTATGGAGCCAGTAGGCAAAGCCCATAATTGCTCCAGTAGATTCAATCAAAATAGTTAATAGCTACACCGGATAAGATATATTTATCCAATCTAAGTTTAAATTTATTTGTATTCTTACTCAGTATTATATCATCAGGTAATGAGTTCCATGGGTTTGCAATCCTTGATGTGCAAAAATATTTTCTTGGATTATGTCTGATTTATTGTCGGCGCCCCCCTGCAGTCTCTCTCTCTCTTTCCCCTCTGGATGAGATTGTGAATGAATGTTAACAAGTGATTGTGATAAGTGATTGGGTGGCACAAGCCAAAGATTTATTTTGCCACCCTGCTGCCCTTGCCCTGTACATGTTGCCACACTGAAGCCAGGAAAAAAAATTGGGATTTTATGAAACTGTAAAATTTCTCTTGGGCCCCCAATAGTCTCTCCCTCTCTCCTCTGGATCAGGAATGGCACAAGTCAAAGATTTTTCCAGCCTGCCTTTCTCATATACACAGTCCACTACACTGTTTGAGGCCAAGAAAAGAAAAAAAAACTTTAATTTGGGATTTTCTGTAACTCTAAAATCTCTCTTGGGCTCCCAGTAGTCTCTCCCTCCCTCTCCTCTGGATCTGGAATGGCACAAGTCAAAGATTATGCCTGTCTGCCCTTTCTCATGTACACAGCTACACTGACTGAGGCCAAGAAAAGAAAAAAAAACCTTTCATTTGGGATTTTCTGTAACTGTAAAATTTCTCTTGGGCCCTCACAATAGTCTTTCCCTCTCTCCTCTGGATCCAGAATGGCACAAGTCAAAGATATTGCCAGTCTGCCTTTGCTCATGTACACAGCAACACTATCTGAGGCCAAAAAACAAAAACACTTTCATTTGGGATTTTCTGTAACTGTAAAATTTATTTTGGGCCTCCAGTAGTCTCTTTCTCTCTCTCTTTCTCTCTGCTTTGAATCTTCTGCAATGGCACAAGTCAAAGAGTTATCCAGCCTGCCCTTGTACAGTCACACTGCCACATTGGCTGCCTTTTGCATCCCCCAGAGGCAGCCACCCAGGCCACCAGTATCTTCCCAGTAGCTCTGAATTCCTCCTTTCTCCAGTCTCACCAAGTCCAGACTCCCGACCTGTTGTCACCCTCCCCAGGCTATCAGTTTCTCTCCCCCCCTCAACCTAGTAAGTCTCCTTTCTCTGACTCTTCCTAGTTTCTCTTCCTTCCCTTCATATATTTTTTTTTATATTTGTGGGTTTTTTTTTTGTTTTGTTTGGCAACTTTTTCTGGCAGCATTTCTACCAAGTGCTCCTGCTCCTCCGACCAGTCTCCTCTCTCATCTGGGCCATGTTGCGCACTCAACATGGTTATATACCATGAGTGCATCACATAACCATATGTTGCTTGATTAACTGCTGCCGGCTGCCTATACATGTAGCAAGTGTGTCGACGGTATCCCCATTGCAACAGTAAACAAAATGGCAGGAATGGCATTTCCACAGACATAAAACCAAACTTCTACAGTGAAGTCCATGTTTATCCGGGTCTGTGGATTGCGTGTTCGATCTGTGGGTCCGGATCTCCTGCAGAACAGTCCGCTCAGCCTTAATCAAAAGATATATTTAAATGGTAGTTTTACTAGCTTTTTCTAAACATAGATTCTACTTTGCGATCCTGAATTCACCACCTTCAGCAGGCTCTAAAAAAAGTAAAAATGACAGCACATTTCTCTGTAGCACTTCCTGACTTCTGTGAATCATCATGGTAATCCAGCCATAAAATGCAGACAAAAAACAGACTTTGAAAATTACAGTTTCCCTTCTTATTTAAAAACATTTTGAGTGTTAACTCAGCTTTCATACTGTTATTTAAAGAAACCTTCATTCTACAGCCTTCTATTAATGCTACTTACAAACTGTTTGCAACCCATGCCAAAGTAAATTACATTTCTTTTTAAATAAATGTTATTTGAACATAATTTTCTGCTTCATCTTTTTTGTTTGAGGGGAGGAGTGTTGGGAATATGTCACAAAATGACATAGAAATACTCTGTTCATATAATGACAGAATCTAACATAAAAATGATGGCACAATACTATAAACTGTGATGAAAAAAATGATGTCCAGAAATTATATAAAATAAGGCATGGGTTAGTATGGTTACTCAAATCTAATACACAGCCTTGGTGTCTAATGCTTAAGTAAACCCAGTAAGCTTCACTCTTGGGGTTTATGTGCTGTAGCATCACATACCATGGGTGTATATTAAGCTAGCAACAATGCCCAACAGGATGGGCAGTATAGAGCTACACAGGACTACCAAGCAGTATAATGAGGATTGGCATTGAAGGCGGGGGGCTTATAGCCTCTGAAAAGTCAAGTACAGCCCTTACCGTCCATCCTGCAGGGTGTTGTTGTACTTACAAAATGGGCTATATGTGACATTTTTATATAGGGTTTAAAAATTAAAATAATAAAAAAAAAATAAAAAAATGAGTACAAATCCAATTTAAGTACTTTTTTTTTCCAAGTAACCCCTCTACTGTTATACCTGCCAGCAGAGGTCACTGCAGTGTTTGACATGTGTTTTTTAGGGCTGCAGTGGGTGTAGCCCTGCAGACCACTTGCTTTGAAAACTCATTTTCCAGACACCCTTTAGCCCAGCACCAACTTCTCAACATCAAAAATCCTGACAGTGGGACTTTGCCAGTGGCAGACTGTTTTTCATTTTTTGGTGGGCTTCCCCCCCCCCGCACGCCCCCCATAATTCTTATAACCAACTCCGCTGCAGGCAAAATCACACTGTCAGGATTGTTTGTGTCAGGAAGTTGGTCTTGGGCTAATGGGTGTTTGGCAAATGAGTGTCAGTCTCATGTAGTGATAACTTTTTTCCTCCCCCATCCCACCTTCCCTCTCAGCACCCACCACACTCCCCTGAAACATAACAGTGACATTGGTGGTACTGAATACACCAGTGTCACAATTAGGAATCCTTGGTCATGTTTTTTTTTATTTTAACTGTAAAGAAAACCATCCATCGATGTCTTTTGCCACTGTTCCTCACTCCCCACCCAACCCTCCCACTCAACACACACCACTCTGCACCACCCAAGCCTTGCTTGCCCATCAGGGGTCCAATGCTGTAATCCTCTCTGACAGCAGACATGTCTTCACTCTTCAAAGCCAGACCACGAACTGAAGGAACAGGTATGCGGCTCTATATAGTTCCATGGGGTTTTTGAACGTAATGGCATAACTTGGGCATTTTTGCATATTTTGGGGCCACATTTTCAATATGCCTTTTTTGGGATCCTGCCTCATGAACAATGGCACAAACATTAGGCAAATCTGTCCTGAAAGGTGATTTTGTCATCCCTGTATGAAATCACCTTTCAGGCAGGAGTTGAAAACATTCTCTGTCCTTGTTCATGAGGTAGGGTCATAAGAAGACTTTGTTAAAAATTTGGTGTAAAAATATTTAAAAGACAAAGTTATGAGCATACTTTGCATTTTCTGAACACTGGCTCATAAATTTGATAATTTTCAATATTTTTACCCCAAATTTACAACATAGCCATATCTTTACAGCACCCAATGAATGCAACAGCTGTCATTTTTCACATCCTGGCCAAAGTGATTTTTTTACATCCCAATAGGTGACTGTGTGGTCCCTGTGTGAAATCACCTTTCATGCAGAAGTTGAACATTTTCTCTGCACTTGTTCATGAAGTGGGGTCATAAGAAGGCTATGTTGAAAAGTTAGGGTGAAAATATTAAACAACTATAAAGTTATGAACCTACATAGACTTTTGTGAAAGCAGGCTCATAACTTAGGTAATTTTCAATATTTTTACCCAAAATTTATAATGGTTCCATGTCACAAGAGTGACTAAAAAAAATGCATGGAGCAAAAGCAGCCACCAATAAAAAAATGAAACACAAAAAACTTCATAGCACTATAGCATGCTACAAAACAGCGCTATTACCTTTCATTTTTCTTTAGGGGCTTCACCCACCACACCTCCATTTGAGGGGGGCTTCACCCCCACACCCCCCCGACTAAAGAATAATCAACTCTAGGGGGGTGGATGACACTGAGGAATGGGCATAACCTGGTGGTGGGGAACCACTTCCAAAGGAGCACTACAGTTGGCAAGGGGATGTGATTGAGAGTTGTGGCAACCTGCGGTTGGGGGGGGGAATAGTTGAGAGGGTGGGTAGAATGGGAGATAAATAAAAAAATGTAAACGAAAGAAACACACACCTAAAAAGCACCTCCAGCAACCAGTTCTGAACCCAGTCCAGCAGCCTCACATGCAGTGACTATAGCCACTGCATTAGATTGACAACTTGAAACTGGCAGCACACACAGCTCCCCATACGATGCATAATATCACTACTCCTGACAACACTGAAATCACTCAAAAAGCCCTACAAAATGCACTAACCTAACAATGCGCTATTAAAGCACATAGCCCATAACACAGTCACTATTTTCACTTTGCCCTTTTTCACTCACTCTAAAGGACTCACTACTGTATATTCATATGCTACCATTTACAACATAGTCATATCTCTAGCCCTTTGAGATCTGAATATGTGTGAACGTATATAGATTCTGGACGTATATATACATCCACACTCTTCTAAGGGCTAGAGCACTTCATGAATGTGACAGCTGTCATTCCTCAAATCCTGGCCACATTTTTTTCATATCCAAAGGTGATTTTGTGGTCCCTGCACAATAACATCTTTTGGAAAGGAGCTCAACATTTTCTATGACCTTATTCATGAGGTGGGATCATAAGAAGTCTATGTTTTACATTTGGTGCAAAAACAGTTTACAAAAACAAAGTTATGAGGCTATGTTGAATTCTGCAAACACAGGTTCATAACTCTGGTAATGTTCAATGTTTTTACCCTAAATTTTCAACATAACCATTTCTATATAGCATCTCATTAATTTGACAGCTGTCATTGTTCAACTCCTGCCCAAAATGTGTTTTTGCTTCCTGAAAGTTGATTTCGCAGTCCCTTCATGACATCACCTTTAGGCCAGTAGTTGAACATTTTCTCTGCCCTTCTACATGAGACAGGATCATAACAATTCTATATTGAAAATTTGGTGTCAAATGTTAAAAAACAATTTTCAATAATTTTACCCCAGATTCCTCTCCTGCAGCCCTTTTGACTCTGGCCAGAGTTTGTTTCACAGTGGTAGCACTTGTCTTCAACCCTCTCCCTGGTCCATTTTGCAGTCTCTGGAAAGGAAGCCCTCAGCCACTGTTCCATCACCTCTGTACTCTGTTTTATTTATAGACCTCACCACCCTCTCCGTCACCCTGTTCTGTTTTTATTTGAGTGTGAGGGGCATACCTCTGAACTATAGCAAGATCCACAAGGATGGTTTTGGGCAGGAAGGGGAAGGGCGAGTGTGTGCAGTGACAATAGATCAAAGACTCAGAAGGTGCAATTACTTTTCTTTTATTATGTTGAAGCTTTAGTGCTTTTTCTGGTTGTTTCACAGCAGGGAAAAAGGAAGGGCAAATGGGAGAATAGAGTGCAACTAGCACTGCAAGGAACCGCCATGTCTACACTGGCAGTTTAGATTAAAAAAATAACATTTCTGTTTTTTTACTTTCAAAGGATTTTCAGTAACTAGTGGGCATGTTTTCATATCTATTTGAAAGTGGAGTGGCGACTGGGGGTACAGAGTAAAATCTCACTAAGCAAGGAAACAAAAAGTGGCCATGAAGGATTTTTAAAACTGATTGGGCACATTGATGTTTGTTGTGCAAAAGCAGGCTGGCACTGGGACTACTGTAGTTATTTCTCAGTCTCAGCTGGCACAAAAATGTACTCCTTGAAAGGTGTCTCAACCAACCAGAGGCAAGGAAATGTTCTGCCTATTCTCTAAATTCTTGTAATGCACACCACCCCATGCATTATTCCCTACTTACTGGAGCTGCATCATTACATAACCTGTTCATTTACCACACTGCTATTGTACATTGTGCTGTAACACTGTAAAATGCAGCTGTATCAATATATAACCTGTTAGTATACTGCAAAGTGAATGTATATTGTGCTGTGATGTCGTATAATGGAGCTGTATGACAGCACAACATGCTCATCTATCATACTACTGTCATAAACTGTGCTGTGCTGTGCTGTGTTGTGATGTTGTATAGTGGAGCTATAACACTAAGTAACCTGTTCATCTACCCCACTGCTACTGTACACAGTGCTGTAAATGCTGTATAATGGAGTTGTTTCACTACACAACCTGTTCACCTACCATACTGCTATTGTACACTGTGTTATAAATGTTGTATAATGGAGCTGTATCACTACAAAACCTGATCATCTAGCACACTGTAATTGTACACTGTGCTATAAATGTTGTATAATGGACCTGTAGCACTACACAACCTGTTCATCTACCACATTACTATTGCACACTGTGTTACAATGTTGTGTAATGGCATTGTTCCACTACACAACCTGTTCACCTACCACACTGCTATTGTACACTGTGCTGCAAATGTTGTACAATGAAGCTGTATCACTACACAACCTGGTTTCCTACAATACTGCTGTTTTACTCTCTGTTGTGATGTTGTATAGTGGAGATGTTTCACTACATAACCTGTTCATCTACATCACTGCTATTGTACACTGCACTGTAAATGTTGTACTATGGAGCTGTATCACTACACAGCCTGTTCTCCTACCATACTGCTGTCTTACACTGTGCTGTGATGTTGTATAGTAGAGCTGTTTCTCTACATAAAGTGTTCATCTACCACACTGCTATTGTACACTGTGCTGTCAATGTTACTGTATATAATGGAGCTGTATCACTACACAACCTGTTCATCCAGCAGACTGCTATTGTACACTCTGCTATAAATGTTGTATAATGGAGATGTATCACCACACAAAATGTTCATCTACCACAGTACTATTGTACACTGTGCTACAATGTTGCATATCGGCATTGTTCCACTACACAACCTGTTCAGTGACCACACTGCTATTGTACACTGTGCTGCAAATGGTGTACAATGGAGGTGTTTCACTACACAGCCTGTTTTCCTACAATACTGCTGTATTACACTCTGTTGTGATGCTGTATAGTGGAAATGTTTCACTACATAACCTGTTGATCTACCACACTGCTTTTATACACTGTGCTGTAAATGTACAATGGGGCTGTATTACTACATAACCTGATTTCTTACCATACTGCTGTCTTACACTGTGCTGTGATGTTGTATAGTAGAGCTGTTTCACTACATAAAGTGTTCATCTACCACACTGCTATTCTACACTGTGCTGTAAATGTTACTGTATATAATGGAGCTGTATCACTACACAACCTGTTCATCTTCCACACTGCTGATGTACACTGTGCAGTAAACGTTGTAGAATGGAGCTGTATCACTACATAACCTGTTCATCTACCTAACTGCCATTGTACACTGTGCTGTAAATGTGGTATAACTGAGCTGTATCACTACACAATCTGTTCATCTACCACACTGCTATTGTACCCTGTGCTGTAAATGTTGTGTAATAGAACTATATCACTACACAGCCTGTTCACCTACCCCAAAAAATTTGGCCTGGACCAACAAGATCTGCATGCACCAGGACCTAAACCCTGCACCCTTGGAAACCCAGCCCACCACCCACTCACTACTCCATGGGGCCAGTTTGGCAGCCCACCACAGCAACACACCTCAGAAACTCTCCCTCCCATTCCACCCATCTGTCAGTGTGATCACTTCCCCCCCATGCGTATACATGTAGTGACATCCTGTCACTACATGCACAAACCCCCCATCTGGTCACCCTCCCTGGAAGGAAGCCCCGTTGACATGCCCCGCGATGGAGTCATCAGTTGGGTGTGCGACAATAGCGGTTGCCCGTGTCACAGGATACCATCTACCCATCTACCACACTGCTATTCTGCACAGTGCTGTACATTAAATGTTGTACAATGCAGCTGTATCAGTACATAACCTGCTTATATACCACACTACTATTGTACTGCTATTGTACCCTGTGCTTTAAACATTGTATAATGGAGTTGTATCACTACACCACCTGTTCTTCTACCACAGTGCTATTGTAAACTGTGCTGTACTGTATAATGGAGCTGTTTGACTACACAACCTCTTCTCCTATCACACTGCTATTGTACAATGTGCTTTAATGTTGTATAAAGGAGTTATATCACTATACAATCTGTTCATCTACCACACTGCTATTGTAGTATGTGCTATCATATTCTATAATGAAGTTGTTTCATTATACAACCTGTTCACCTACCACACTGCTATTGCACACAGTGCTGTAAATGTTGTGCAATGGAGCTGTATCACTAGACATTTTCATCTACCGTACGGCTGTCTTACACAGTACTGTGCTGTGATGTTGTATAATGGAGCTATATCACTACATAACCTGTTCGTCTACCACAGTGCTATTGTATACTGTGCTGTAAATGCTGTATAAAGGAGCTGCATCATTACATAATCTGTTCATCTACCAAACTGTTATTGTACTGCTATTGTTGATTGTGTTATAAATGTGGTGTAATGGAGTTGTATCACTAAACAACCTGTGTATCTACCACACTGCTGTCTTGCACTGTTCTGTTGTATTGTGCAGCTGTATCACTGCAAAACCTGACCATGTACCACACTGCTATTGTACACTGTGCTGTAAATTTTTTATAATGGGGCTATATCACTGCACAATCTGTTCATTGGCCATAATGCTGCCTTACACTGTACTATGATGTTGTATAGTGGAGCTATATCACTACATAACCTGTTTATCTACCACACTGCTATTGTACACTGTGTTGTAAATGTTCTATAATGGAGCTCTATCATTAAACAACCTGTTCATTTACACCACTGGTATTCTACATGGTGCTGTAAATGTTGTATAATTACTGGTCACAATTTTTTCTCATAGAGAAACCGAGTTGTAATTTGCCGTTATAACTACCTCAGCTAGTTATAACGGCAAACACGCGCCACCTCTGTCTAGACTGGTCAGCAATTCTTTCCATAGGCTGAACCAGTTATAATTTCAAACAAGCGCCACTTCAATCAAACTAGAGCCATATCCTGATTGGCTCTCCTCTTCTCATGGGCGGGCTAAACACTCAACAAACACAGCGGCTCGTCGTCCCGCTACAGAGAGCTGCCACAGGCGAGCATCACACCAGATATTGTTTTTCTTTATTTCCCAAAGCTTCTTATCTGGTTGATCCTGCTGCCCATAACCTGTACAGCCTGAGCAATTCCTCCGAAACAGAGCACCGCACTGAACGGGTCTGCAAGCACTCGAGGAGGCAGCTGTTGTACCAAGTCAAAGTAAAACAAGCAAAGCATGAAGAAACAGTTGTAAAAAGAAAAAGATGCCTAACAAAGAACAATCTGTTTTCCTAATAAAGATGCTGTGTGTGTGTGTGTGTGTGTGTGTGTGTGTGTGTCGTGTGTGTGTGACAGTCTGTGTGACAGTGTGTGTGTGTGTGTGTGTGTGTGTGTGTGTGAATCACAGACAAGCAGCATCAATGTGGGAAAAAATTGCTGACCAGCAATTATAAAAATAAAGTAATAGGCAGGTGGTTGTTGTAAATTTTACAAACCCTCGGTGTGTGGGATGCCTATAAACCCCTTGAAGCCGCCCTCGGGTTTATGGGGCATCCCACACCCTCGGTGTGTGTAAAATTTCACAATAACCACCTGCCTACATTATTCTCTATATAATGGAGCTGTATCACTACACAACCTGTTCATGTACCATACTGCTGTTTTGCACTGTGCTATGATATTGTACAGTGGAGCTGTATCACTGCCTAAGCTGTTCATCTACCACACTGCTATTCCACACAGTACTGTACAGTAAATATTGTATATTGGAGCTGTAGCAGTACAGAAACTGATTTTAATATATGGATTTCTATTTTAATATGCTACAAAAGCATACAAAAAATTCTTGGTAATATTATCACTCTCGAAGTGATAATACTATATTTCAAGAGTGATAATACTATCGTTCACGAGTGGTAATACTATAATTCGGGACTTCAACGATAGTATTACCAGCAAAAGACAACCATGCAAGCACAACTTTCCCTCACAACGTCTTCAAAAGCGTGCTTCTGATAGCTTTTTCTGTATAGCCAGAGAAACAGCATAGAAAAAATGGCGGCTCCCTCGCTCGCTTAGTGAGAGGAATCCTCTGTGTTTTGAACAGTTTTTTTCCCCCTCAGCTGTAGTCCAATTTTCTCTCCCATTCTCGATTCTAGATGAATCAGCCACCCACCCACCATTTCCTCTTTACGGCCACCAATGTGATGATGTGGATGAGTCACTGCAGCTGCTTTCTCCATACTCATCTAGCCCTAAACTGGAAACTACCTTGCCTGCACTGTAAGTTTTAAATTTCCTCTTACGCCACACAAAAGGGGAACATTTCCAAATTAGATCCATATATTAAATAAAATAAAGGACAGGTTACAGTTGATTACTGGGGAGTCAAACCATCTCAAGGCTCTGGACACATTGGAACTTCTCGAGCTTTGCTCTCGAGGTTCATGTGTCCAGAACCTCTCGATGGTATTACTCCCCGGTAATAAACTGTAACCTATCCATTATTCTCTATATCTACCACACTGCTATTGTACTGCTATTGTACCCTGTGCTGTAAATGTTGTATAATAGAGCTGTATCACTACACAACCTGTTCTTCTACCACACTGCTATTCTACACTGTGCTATAAATGTAGTATAATGGAATTGTAGCACTTCACAATCTGTTCAGCTACGACACTGCTATTGTACACTGTGCTGTAAATGTATAATAGAGCTGTATCACTACACAGCCTGTTTATCTACCACACTGCTATTGTGCACTGTGCTGTAAATGTTATACAATGGAGCTGTATCACTACACAATCTGTTCATCTACCATATTGCTGTTTTACACTGTGCTGTCAAGTTGAATAGTGGAGCTGTTTCACTACATAACCTGTTTGGCTACCACAGTGCTGTTGTAGACTGTGCTGTAAAAGTATAGTGGAGCTGTATCACAGATACATAGAAATGTGACAGCAGAGAAAGGCACCATGGCCCATCTAGTCTGCCCAACACCCTACCTCCCCCCTTCTGTTATGCTTCCACCCTCTTTTCTCAACTCCTTAAATCTATCCCAAGCCCTCTTGAAACCCTCCACTGTTTCAGCTGCCACTATCTCCTCTGGCAGCTTGTTCCAGGCCTCCACCACCCTTTCCATGAAAAACTGCTCCCCTGACATTACCTCTGTATTGCCCACCTTCCAATTTGAGGCTATGTCCCCTCGTATTTGCTCCCTTCTTCAATTTGAAACAAGCTGTTACCCTCTACCGTATTTATTCCCTTCAGATACTTAAAAGCCTCAATCATGTCCCCCCCCCCTCCTAGTCTCCAGAGGGTACAAATTCAGCCCTCTCAATCTTCTCTCATAGGGTACATCCTGCATCCCTTGTACCATTTTGGTTGCCCTTCACTGTACCCTCTCCATCAGCTCAACATCTCTTCGTAGGTGAGACCTCCAGAACTGCACCCCATACTCCAGATGCGGCCTGACCATGGTTCTGTATAATGGCATTAGCACTTCCCTCTTCCTGCTATTAAGACCCCTAGCAATGCAGACCAGCATTCCATTTGCCTTTTCCCACCACCCTAACACTAAACAACGTTTTTGTCTATCACTATGCTATTGTACACTGTGCTCTAAATGTTTTCATAATGGAGCCGTATCACTACACAACCTATTCATCTACCACACTGCTATTGTACACTGTGCTATAATGTTGTATAATGGAGATGTTTCATTACACAACCTGTTCTCCTCCACACTGCTATTGTACACTGTGATGTGATGGTGTGTAATGGAACTGTATCACAACACAACCTGTTCATCTACCACACTGCTTTTGTACACTGCTGCAAATGTTGTATAATGGAGTTGTTTCACTACACAACCCGTTCACATATGATACTGCTATTGCACCCTGTGCTGTAAATGTTGTATAATGGAGCTGTATCACTACACCACCTGTTTTTCTACCATACTGCTGTCTAACACTGTGCTGTGATGTTGTACAGTGGAGCTGTACCACTATGTAAACTGTTCATCTACCACAGTGCTATTCTATACCATGCTGTAAATGTTATACAGTGGAGCTGTATCACTACATGTCTTATTAATCTACCACACTGCTGTTGCACACTGTGCTGTAAACATTGTATAATGGAGTTGTATCACTACACAACCTGTTCATCTACCATACCGCTGTCTTACACTGTGCTGTTGTATAGTGGAGCTGTATCATGACACAGCCTGTTCATCTAACACACTGTTATTGCACACTGTGTTGTAATGTTGTATGATGGGGCTGTATAACTACACTGCCTGTTCATCTACTAGAGTGCTATTGTGCACTGTGCTGTAAATGCTGTATCATGGAGCTGTATCAATACATAACCTGTTCATCTACCAAAATTTATTGTACTGCTATTGTAGATTGTGCTATAAATGTAGTATAATGAGGCTGTATCAGTACACAACCTGTTCATCTACCAAATTGCTGTTCTACACAGTTCTGTAATGCTGTATAATGGGGATGTTTCACTACACAGCCTGTTCACCTACCACCCTGTTACTCTTCACTGTGTTGTAATGTTGTATGATTGAGCTGTATCACTACAGAACCTGTTTATCTACTACACTGCTTCTGTACACTGCACTGTTATGTTATATAATGGAGTTGTATCACTATGCAGTCTGTTCACCTACCACACTGCTATTGTACACTGTGCTGTAAGTGTTGCACAATGGAGCTGTATCCCTACACAACCTGTTCATCTACCATATTGCTGTTTTTTACTGTGCTGTCAAGTTGAATAGTGGTGCTGTTTTACTGCATAACTTGTTTGCCTACTACAGTGCTGTTATAGACTGTGCTTTAAAAGTATAATGGAGCTGTATCACTAAAAAAATCTTTTCATCTGCCGCTATGCTATTGTACACTGTGCTCTAAATATTTTTAAAATGGAGCCGTATCACTTCACAACCTATTCATCTACCACATTGCTATTGTACACTGTGCTATAATGTTGTATAATGGAAATGTATCACTACAAAACCTGTTAACCTACCACACTGCTATTGTACACTGTGCTATAATGTTGTATAATGGAAATGTTTCATTACACAACCTGTTCTCCCACCACACTGCTATTGTACTCTGTGATGTGATGGTGTATAATGGAACTGTATTACAACACAACCTGTTCATCTACCACACTGCTGTTATACACTGCTGTAAATGATGTATAATGGAGTTGTTTCACCACACAATCCATTCACATATGATACTGCTATTGTACCATGTGCTGTAAATGTTGTATAATGGAGCTGTATCACTACACCACCTGTTTTTCTACCATACTGCTGTTTAACACTGTGCTGTGATGTTGTATAGTGGAGCTGTATCACTATGTAAACATCTACCGCAGTGCCTTTCTATACCGTGCAGTAAATGTTACATAGTGGAGCTGTATCACTACGTGTCTCATTAATCTACCACACTGCTGTTGCACACTGTGCTTTAAACATTGTATAATGGAGCTGTATCACTACACAACCTGTTCATCTATCATACTGCTGTTTTACACTGTGCTGTTATATAGTGGAGCTGTATTACGACACAGCCTGTTCATCTAACACACTGCTATTGCACACTGTGTTGTAATGTTGAATAATGGGGCTGTATAACTACACTGCCTGTTCATCTATTAGAGTGCTATTGCATGCTGTGCTGTAAATGCTGTATCATGGAACTGTATCAATACATAACCTGTTCATCTACCAAAATTTATTGTACTGCTATTGTAGATTGTGCTATAAGTGTAGTATAATGAGGCTGTATCAGTACACAATCTGTTCATCTACCAAACTGCTGTTCTACACAGTTCTGTAATGTTGTATAATGGAGTTGTTTCACTACAGAACCTGTTTATCTACCACACTGCTATTGTACACTGCGCTGTTCTGTTATATAATGGAGCTGTATCACAACACAGCCTATTCACCAACCACACTGCCAGTGCACACTGTGCTGTAAGTGTTGCACAGTGGAGCAGTATCCCTACACAATCTGTACTCCTACCTCAGTGCTATTGTACACAGTGCTGCAAATTTTGTATAATAGAGCTGTATCACTACACAACCCATTCCCTTACCATACTGCTATTATACTGCTGTTATGCACTGTGCTGTAAATGTTGTGAAATTGAGCTGTATAACTATACAACCTGTTCATCTAACACACTGCTATTGCACACTGTGCTGTAAACGTTGTATAGTGGAGATGTATCACTACACAACCTGTTTATCTACCATACTGCTGTCTTACACTGTTCTGTTGTATAGTGCAGCTGTGTCACTGCAAAACCTGGTCATCTACCACACTGCTATTGTGCACGGTGCCGTAAATGTTGTATAATGGGGCTGTATCACTTTATAATCTGTTAATTGACCATAATGCTGCCTTACACTGTGCTATGATGTTGTATAATGGAGCTGTATCACTACATAACCTGTTCATCTACACCACTGGTATTCTACACGGTGCTGTAAATGTTGTATAATGGAGCTGTATCACTACACAACCTGTTCATGTACCATACTGCTGTTTTGCACTGTGCTATGATATTGTATAGTGGAGCTGTATTACTGTCTAAGCTGTTCATCTACCACACTGCTATTCCACACAGTGCTGTACAGTAAATATTGTATAATGGAGTTGTAACGGTACTGAAACTGCTTATCTACCACACTGCTATTGTACTGCTATTGTACCCTGTGCTGTAAATGTTGAATAATAGAGCTGTATCACTACACAACCAGTTCTTCTACCACACTTGTATTCTACACTATGCTGTAAATATTGTATAATTGAACTGTATCACTAAACAACCTGTTCATCTACCACTATGCTATTGTTCACTGTGCTGTAAATGTTTTATAATGGAGCTGTATCACTACACAGCCTGTTCTTCTACCATACTGCTATTGTACACTGTGCCACTGTATAATGTTCTATAATGGAGATGTTTCATTACACAACCTGTTCTCCTACCACACTGCTTTGTACACTGTGATATAATGGTGTATAATGGAACTGTATCTCAACACAACCTGTTCATCTACCACACTGCTGTTGTACACTGCTGTAAATGTTGTATAATGGAGTTATTTCGCTACACAGCACTTTCACCTATGACACTGCTATTGTACCCTGAGCGGTAAATGTTGTATAATGGAGCTGTATCACTATGCCACCTGTTTTTCTACCATACTGCTGTCTAACACTGTGCTGTGAAGTTGTATAATGGAGCAGTATCACTATGTAAACAGTTCCTCTACCACGCAACTTTTGTACTGCTGTGGTGCACTGTGCTGTAAATATTGTGTAATGCAGCTGTATTACTACACAACCTGTTCATCTACCACACTGCTATTCTACCTGTGCTGTAAATGTTATATAGTGGAGCTGCGTCACCACACATCTTGCTAGTCTACCACACTGCTGTTGCACTCCGTGCTGTAAACATTGTATAATGGAGCTGTTTCACTACACAACCTGTTCATCTACCGTACTGCTGTCTTACATGATGCTGTTGTGTAGTGGAGCTGTATCACTACACATCCTGTTCATCTAAGACACTGCTATTGTACACTGTGTTGTAATGTTGTATAGTGGGGCTGTATCACTACACTACCTGTTCATCTACTACAGTGCTATTGTATACAGTGCTGTAAATGAGATATATTGGAGATGTATCATTACATAATCTGTTCATCTACCAAACATTTAATGTACTGCCGTTGTAGATTGTGCTATAAATGTGGTATAATACGGCTGTATCAATACGCAACATGTTCATCTATTAAATTGTTGTTCTACACAGTGCTGTAATGTTGTACAGTATAACAGAGTTGTTTCAATACACAACCTGTTCACCTACCACTCTGCTACTCTACACTGTGTTGTAATGTTGCATAATTGAGCTGTATCACTACACAACCTGTTTATCTACCAAACTGCTATTGTACACTGTGCTGTTATGTTATATAATGGAGTTGCTTCACTACATAACCTATTAACCTGCCACACTGCAATTGTACACTGTGCTGTGAGTGTTGCACAATGGAGCTGTATCCCTAGATAACCTGTTCTCCTACCTCACTGCTATTCTACACTGTGTTGCAAATGTTGTATAATGGAGCTTATCACTACACAACCTTTTCATCTACCACAATACTACTGACCAGTGTGCTGTAAATGTTATATAATGGAGCTGTTTCACTACATAACCTGTTTATCTACCACAGTGCTGTTGTAGACTGTGCTGTAGACGTATAATGGAGCTGTATCACTAAACAACCTTTCGTCTACCACTATGCTATTGTACACTGTGCTCTAAATGTTTTTATAATGGAGCTGTATCACTACGCAACCTGTTCATCTACCACACTGCTATTGTACACTGTGTTATAATGTTTTATAATGGAGATGTTTCATTACACAACCTGTTCATCTACCACGCTGCTATTGTACACTGTGGTATAATGTTGTATAATGGAGATGTTTCATTACACAACCTGTTCTCCCAACACAGTGCTATTGTGCACTGTGATGTGATGATGTATAATGGAACTGTATCACAACACAACCTGTTAATCTACCACACTGCCATTGTACAGTGCTGTAAACATTTTAAATGGAGTTGTTTCACTACACAACCCGGTCACTTATGATACTGCTATTGTACCCTGTGCTGTAAATGTTGTATAATGGAGTTGTTTCACTACACAACCCATTCACATATGATAATGCTATTGTACCATGTGCTGTAAATGTTGTATAATGTAGCTGTATCACTACACCACCTGTTTGTCTTCCATATGCTGTCTAACATCGTGCTGTGATGTTGTATAGTGGAGCTGTATCACTGTGTAAACTGTTCATCTACCACACTGCTATTCTTCACCATTCTGAAAATGTTATATAGTGGAGCAACATCACTACACATCTTGTTAATTTACCACACTGCTGTTGCACACTGTGCTGTAAACATTGTATAATGGAGCTGTATCACTATACAACCTGTTCATCTACCATACTGCTGTCTTACACTATGCTGTTGTATAGTGGAGCTGTATCATGACACAGCCTGTTCATCTAAGACACTGCACTTGTACACTGTGTTGCAATGTTGTATAAAGGGGGCAGCATTACTATATAGTCTGTTCATCTGCCAGAATGTTATTGCATACTGTGCCTTAAATGCTGTATAATGGAGTTTATCAATACATAGCTTGTTCATCTACCAAACTGTTTTGTACTGCTATTGTAGATTATGGTATAAATGTGGTATAATCTGTATTAGTACACAACCTGTTCATATACCAAATTGCTGTTCTACACAGTTCTGTAATGTTGTATAATGGAGTTGTTTCACTATACAACCTGTTCATCTACCACCCTGCTACTCTTCACTGTGTTGTAATGTTGTATGACTGAGCTGTTCAACACAACTTGTTCAACTTACACACTGCTGTTGCACACTGTGCTCTAAATGTTGTATAATTTAGCTGTATCTCTACACAACCTGTTCATCAACACTATCATACTGCTGTCTTACACTGTGCTGTTGTATAGTGGAGCTGTATCACTACTCAACCTGATCATCTATCACACTGCTATTGTACACTGTGCTGTAAATGTTGCATAATGGGGCTGTGTCACTACACATTCTGTTCATTGACCATACTGCTGTCTTACACTGTTCTATGATGTTGTATAGTGGAGTTGTATCACTACATAACCTGTTCACCTACCACACTGCTATTGTACACTGTGTTGCAAATGTTGTATAATGGGACTGTATCTCTAACCAACCTGTTCATGTACACCACTGCTATTCAATACAGTGCTGTAAATGTTGTATAATGGAGCTGTATCAGTACACAACCTGTTCATGTACCATACTGCTGTCTTGCACTGTGCTATGATTTTTGTATAGTGGAACTGTATCACTACGTAAGCTGTTCATCTACCACACTGCTATTCCACACAGTGCTGTACAGTAAATATTGTATAATGGAACTGTATCAGCAGACAAAGTCCTCATCTACCACATTGCTATTGTACTGCTATTTTATCCTATGTTGTGAATATTGTATAATAGAGCTGTGTTAGTACACAACCTGTTCTTCTACCACACTGCTATTCTACACTGTGCTGTAAATGTTGTACAATGGAACTACAGCACTACACAATCTGTTCACCTACCACCCTGCTGCTCTTCACTGTGTTGCAATGTTATATGATTGAGCTGTATCACTACATAGCCTGTTTATCTACCACACTGCTATTGTACACTGGGCTGTTATGTTATATAATGGAGTTGTATCATTATGCAACCTGTTAACCTACCACACTGCTATTGTACACTGTGCTGTAAGTGTTGCACAATGGAGCTGTAACCCTACACAACCTGTACTCCTACCTCAGTGCTATTGTACACAGTGCTGCAAATGTTGTATAATGGAGCAGCATCACTACACAACATGTTCCCCTACCATACTGCTATTATACTGCTATTGCACACTGTGCTATAAATGTTGTATAATGGAGCTGTATCACTACACAACCTGTTTATCTACCATATTGCTGTCTTACACTGTTCTGTTGTATAGTGCAGCTGTTTCACTGCTAAACCTGATGATCTACCACACTGCTATTCTACACTGTGCTGCAAATGTTGTATAATGGAGCTGTATCACTACACAACCTTTTCATCTACCACACTACTAATGTACAGTGAGCTGTAAATGTTGTATAATGGAGTTGTTTCACTACATGTAAGCAATAATACCCAACAGGGTGGGTGGTATTGGGGAATATCGGACCGCCCAGGGGCATAATGAGGCCCGATGCCACAGGCGGAGGGCCTTATAGCCCCTGGAAGGTCCGGTATTCCCCAATACCACCCACCCTGGAAGGTATTATTGCGCTTAGAAAATGGGCAAACTGTATTATATGTGGTTGCATAAAAATGATTTTCATGTTAAAATGCAAAAATTGTTGAGTGTTTTATTTATTTTGAAATAAAATAGTTCCTCTGCTTGGATTAGGATGCTATAATTTTTTTTTTTTGTAGAGGGTCTTTTGAGCAGCCTCTGTAGTTGTGAGTTTTCTTTTTTTTGGATGTTATCATGGTTACGTAGGTGGCCATTGTCTGTAGTATGGACAGCATTTTCAGAGGGGATAATTAACCAGTGAAAATATATAAACAGTTTGAGGACTTCTGTGTTGTGCAGTCCCAAACATGCAGTGTGTGAGCAGCTGTTAGAGGAAGCAGAGCAGCTTCTGAGTGGAGGAGACGGCAACACCAATATGATAATGCAGGTACTGTACTGTACACGGCTTGTCAGTGGATTGGGCAGTAATAAAAACAAATAAAAAAAACCTTTTGTTTGGGTCGACCGGGTGTGACACGGTTGAGTGAGAGCAAGGAAATGCTGGTATGTGTCCAGCGCAGCTATGGGTTGCAGAGTTACTGAGGGAGTGGTGGGTTAGACGTGTGCCAGAGACATTTACTTGGCTTGCGCCAAGTACTGCATCGTGCGGCTTGTGCAGGAGTGGGAGCCGTGACTGCCTGCTTCCGATCACCATTATATGCTGTGTTTGAAAAGATTTTCTTTTTCTGTAGGAAACTGTTTAGTTTCAAATCTGATGGTTTGGTTTCTGTGACACTCCAACAGTTTCGGGAATTTTGTGGGGCACAGGTGCAGTGTCTCTCGCTAAGCGAGAAAAACAAATGGCGGCAATTTCAAATTCATTTGGGTTTCTTGGCCAATAAACAAGTAGGATGGGCATAGGGATATGCTGTTCAGTAGGTGAAGAGCTCTTGGGCTGTAACATTTTCTTTCCTGGTCATCTATTGTCAGATAGATCAGGGCTCTGGGAAGGGTACTGGCCAATCAAAAGCCAGGATCTTAGATGCCCATTTTCTAAAACCTGTTACCCTACCACATTGCTTTTGTACATGGTGCTGTAAATGTTATACAATTGAGCTTTATCACTACACAACCTGTTCATCTACTGTATTACTGTCATACACTGCGCTGTCAAGTTGTATAGTGCAGTTGTTTCACTACATAACCTGTTTATCTACCACACTGCTATTGTAGACTGTGCTGTAAATGTTGTATAGTGGAGTGGTTTCACTAACGCAACCTGTTCACCTTTCATACTGCTATTGTACATTGTGTTGTAAATATTGTATAATGGAGCCTTATTACTACATGACTTGTTTTTCTACCATACTGCTGTCTAACACTGCACTGTGCTCTTTTATAGTGGAGCAGTATCACTATGAAAACAGTTCATCTAACGCAATGCTATTGTGCACTATGCTGTAAATGTTGTGTAATGGAGCTGTATCACTACATAATCTGTTCATCTACCACACACTGCTTTTCTTCGCTGTGCTGTAAATGTTGTATAATGGAGCCTTCTCACTACACAACTTGTTCAACTTACACACTTCTGTTGCACACTGTGCTCTAAATGTTGTATAATTTAGCTGTATCATTACACAACCTGTTCATCTATCATACTGCTGTCTTACACTGTGCTGTTGTATAGTGGAGCTGTATCACTACACAACCTGATCATCTAGCACACTGCTATTGTACACTGTGCTGTAAATGTTGTATAATGGGGCTGTGTCACTACACAATCTGTTCATTGATCATACTGCTGTCTTTCACTGTTCTATGATGTTGTATAGTGGAGTTGTATCACTACATAACCTGTTCACCTGCCACACTGCTATTGTACACTGTGTTGTAAATGTTGTATAATGGGACTGTATCACTAAACAACCTGTTCATGTACACCACTGCTATTCAATACAGTGCTGTAAATGTTGTATAATGGAGCTGTATCAGTACACAGCCTGTTCATGTACCATACTGCTGTGTTGCACTGTGCTATGATATTGTATAGTGGAACTGTATCACTACGTAAGCTGTTCATCTACCACACTACTATTCCACATAGTGCTGTACAGTAAATATTGTATAATAGAACTGCATCAGCACATAAAGTCCTCATCTACCACACTGCTATTGTACTATTTTATCCTGTGTTGTAAATGTTGTATAATAGAGCTGTATTACTACACAACCTGTTCTTCTACCACACTGCTATTCTACACTGTGCTGCAAATGTTGTACAATGGAACTGTAGCACTGCACAATCTGTTCAGCTACCACACTGCTATTGCACACTGTGCTGTGAATGTTGTATAATGGAGCTGTATTACTATACAGCCTGTTCACCTACCACACTGCTATTGTAGACTGTGCAGTAATGTTGTATAATAGATGTGTATCACTATACAGTCTGTTCATTTACCACACTGCTATCATACATTGTATTGTAATGTTGTATAATGGAGCTGTATCACTACACAACCTGTTAATCTACCACACTGCTATCATGTATTGTGCTGTAATGTTGTATTATGGAGCTTTATCACTACATAACCTGTTCACTTACCACACTTCTGTCATACACGGTGTTGTAATGTTGTATAATGGAGCTGTATCACCACACAACCTGTTCATTTACCCCACCTTCTGTCATACATTGTACTGTAATATTGAATAATTGAGCTGTATCATTACATATCCGATTCATTTACCACACTGCTATTGTACTTTGTGCTGCAACATTATATTATAGAATTGCATCATTACATATTCTGTTAATTTACTACAGTGTTATTGCACACTGTGCTGCAACGTTATGTTATGGAGCTGTCTCGATACATAACCTGTTAATTTACCATGCTGTTATTGTACATTATGCTGTAATACTGTATAATGTAGCTGTATCACTACATAACCTTGTACAGTAATATGCTGTAATACTTAGATTATTTTCAAAGGACTACACTCTGAATAGGTTTCTGGCACTTGAAGTCATTTTTCAGTTTTTGCCTCACTTGCTGTTGTTGCTCAGCATAGATGCTTTCATAGTATGAATGTCATACTAACATACTAATTGCCAGCAGATTAGGCCTTATGGTCTATCAAGTCTGCTCTAACCTCAGATCCCCTGTTGGGAACCAAGGCCCTCCCCCCCTTGTGTTCTGATACCCCTTTCTGTATTTGTCCCACCGTCTCTTGAAGCCCTCCACATTGGAAATCTGGACCAGCTCAACAGGCAGCACATTACAAGGCTCCCTCTCTGTGAAAAACCTCCTCCCCCCCTCCCCCCGATCTTTCCTCCTTCCAACTTCAAACCATGCCCTCTGGTGATACCTCCCTCATTTAGTCTAAAGGTCCCCTCCGTGTTTACCCTATTTATTCCCTTGAGGTACTTGAAGACCTCGATCATGTCCCCCCTGTGTGTCCTCTCCTCCAAAGTATACAGGCCAAGCTCCTCAAGTCTGTCCCCATACATCATTTAAAGAAAAGCTGTATTTTTCAGCAATAGCCCACATCCCAAATCTTTACCCTCTGGTTGTGTTTTTCTGCCCTAAAACAAATTTCTTTTCACATGTTAACTTACTTAATTTAACTTTGGAAAAGTCTGCGATCTTCATATACAACAGACAGTGCATGGCTCCATTTAATGAGAAAGTGTGGCGCCATACTGGTCAGCTCAATACAAATGTATTGAGTCAAGCAGTGTGGCGACGCACTTTCTCACTAAATGGAGCCATGCACTGTCTGTCATGTTTGAGGATCATGGAGTTTTCCAAAGTTAAATTAAGTAAGTTAACATGTACAAAAATGTTGTTTTTATACTGGAAAAGCCTAACCGGAGGGTAAAGCTTTGGGAGGAGGGGGGATTGTTGAAAAAAACAAGCTTTCCTTTAAGACCAGAAGGGAGTAGTCTAGGACCATGTTATCTCCCAACTTCATAAACACTCCATTCCACTTTCCCATCACTTCCTCAACTACTGCTGCCTTTTTGGTAGTGTTTGTCACCTGTTGAGCTGTTCCCCCTCCATCTGTCTCTCTCCTGTAACACCAGAGATGGGCTACTAGTGTCCCTGATTGGTCTATGTTATATTCTTATTTACTCTCTTGTACACTATATTTGCTAATCGTGTGGTTTCTTCTTCTCCCGTGTATCACTCCTCCCTAGGTCAGACTGGAAATTAGCAACAACTCAGTGTGCCCTCCCAGTCTAACTGTTAAATAAATATGGATGAATCAGTATGCTATGCAAATAGTTACTAATTTATAGGGATTCCCTACACTGTCTACTACCCAGGGTAATCTGTGATTCCCTTGATCAGCAGAAATGTATCCCAGACTCATCTTGAATGCCTGTACTGTCTTCACAGAAACTTAGAATTTGATGGCAGTTAAGGACCACTTGGCCCATCCAGTCTGCCCATTTCTCGTTACTGTAACTACACTATTACCAAAGACTGTGCCCAATCTATAATTCTTCCCTTCATTTACACTATGATTCCTTTGTGCTTATCCAATGAATTCTTGAACCCCACCACGGTTTTTGCCCCTAACACCTCCACCAGAAGACTGTTCCTGGAATCCACCAGTTTTTCTGTGAAGTACTCCAGGGTGTACATACTGAGGTCCTTTAGTCTCTCCTCATATGGCTTTTGATGCAGATTCTGTATCATTTCAGTTGCCTTATTCTGGATTGCCTCAACTCTGTGACTGGACACAATACTCCAGGTGAGGTCTTACCAGTGATCTATATAGAGACAGTACCACCCCATCTTTCTGCTGGCAATTCCCCTCCCTATGCACTCCATAATCCCACTCACCCTCCCTATTGCCTTGTTGCACTGCCTGGTCACCTCTAGGTCATCTGATATGATTATCCCCAGGTCTCTTTCGTGATTGGTGGTCATCAATACCTCTCCACCCATTCTGTACTCCACCCCTCAGTTTCTGTGCCCCAAGTGCATTATTTTGCACTTTTTTACGTTGAAACTCAGTTGCCATATCCTTGACCACTCCTCGAGTTTTCTAAGGCTATGCTCATCCTTTCTGCCACCCTCAGAGGGTCCACCCTGTTGTAGATTTTGATGTCACCTGCAAAGCAGAAGATTTTCCCTTCCAGCTCCTCTGGATTATCACTTATAAAGACATTAAAGAAGACCGGTTCTAGCACTGACCCCTGAGGCACCCTGCTGGTCACCCTTCCTTTCTTGGAGTGAACTCTGTTTACTACCACCTTCTGTTGCCTATCCCCTAACCAATTCCTTATCCAGTTTACCACCTTTGGACTGACTCTTAAGCTGCCCAGATTGCTTACTTGTCTGCTTTACGGAACAGTGTTTAATACCTTACTGATATCTAGGTAGGCCATGTCCACTGCTCCACCTGATCCAGTTCCTTTGTCACCCAGTCAAAGAAATCTATCAGATTTATTTGACATGACCTCCCTCAGGAACCATGCTGCCTTGGGTCTTGAAACCCAGTGGATTCAACATATTCCACAATCCTTTCCTTCAGCAGTGATTCCATTAACTTTCCCTCCTCTGATGTGAGGCTGACTGGCCTGTAATTGCCAGCCTCCTTCCTGCATGCTTCCACTTTTGTGTTGTGGGACTACATCCTCCCTCCTCCAGTCCTCTGGTACCACTCTTTTTTCCAGTGGGCTGTTAAAAATGACTGTCAGAGGTGTAACCAGTATCTCCATGTGCTCCCTCAATACCCATGGATGCACCTGTCTGGCCCCATTGCTTTGTCCACCTTCAGATCAGCATGTCCCTTCAGGACTTTCTCCTCTGAAAAAGGACTAGTGTCCACCTCCTTCCCTCCAAAGCTTCTGTTACTTTTTGTGGCCCCTCCCTTCTCCTTCATCTGTGAACACTGAAGAAAAGTATTTATTCAGGATGTCTGCCTTTTCCTGGTACCCCTCTTTACAATCTCCCATTCCCTTTTCAACTTTAGAATCCCACCCCTGGTCTACCTCTTTTCACTTACCTAAAAATATCGTGCCCCCCTTTTGTTACCTCCTGGGCTATTTTCTCTTCATTTTATGCCTTTATGCTCTTTACTGCTTTCCCTGGTTTCCTCTGTTGATATATCTCCCTATTCTCCTCCCTCTATGTCTCCTAATACCTTCTGAATGCTACCCTTTTAGCTTTTACCTTTTCATCTACTTCTTTTAAGAACCATAGCAGTCTCTTTTTTCCTCTTGCTTTTGCTCATTTGTTTGATGCAGAGGTTTGTTGGCTTTGCTATGCTGTCTTTTACCTTTGCCCACTGTTCCTCCACCCCAGCCAGGTCACCCCCACTACATCATCCCTGAGATATTCACCCATCTTTTGAAAATATGTCCTCCTGAAGTTGAAGACCTTCTCCCTTGTGTGGTTTGATTCTGCAGTCATCCTTATATTGAACCACACCACAGGGTGATCACTGGTCCCCAAGTGGTCTCCCATTTTGACATCTGCAACACTGCCCCGTTAGTGAGTACCAGTTCCAATATCACCCCAACATAAGTGGGTTCACTCACTAGTTGCTCAAGAAATGTCCCCCTGCAGATAGTCCAGGATGTCCCTGCTTCTAGATGAAGATACTACTTGGAGGCTCCAGCCCACATCTGGCAGGTTGAAGTTCCCCACCAGCAGCACCTCCCCCCTTTTTGCCATCTCACCAATGGCTTCCACCTGCACCATATATAATTCCTCTTCCTGTGCTGGAGGTCTGTAGAGCTCTCCAGTGCAAACAGTGGCTCAATTCCTGTCTCCAAGGTGACCCACAGTACCACTTCCTCCCCCTGTTTTTCCAGTATCTCTATGGCTCTTATGCTTTCCCTCACATAAAACACCACACACCCTCAATTCCTTCCCGCTATGACCTTTCTGAGCACAGTATAGCCCAATACGACCATGTCCCGGTCATGATTTTCAGTGTACCATGACTTGGCAATGGCCACAATATCTAGGTCAATTGCTGTCATGATGGCCTCTAGATACAGAATCTTATTTCCTAGACTAATTCCCAGATTTTTCTTAACAAATATTATTGTGTTGAATTAACATAGTTGGTGGTATGGGGAAAGATTTTTTTTATAAATGATCAAGTCGAGCATGGGAGAGAGTGGGTAGTCAGCAGTAGCAGGAATATGATAAGTGATATCCTGAAGCTGGATAAGGTAAAAAGGAATCCAGATGATTGGAACTTGTGCTGTAGTGCTGTTATTGCAGCATGGGGTTCCAAGGTCCTCAGGCAATCAGGTCATATGAATGTCTTGAACCATTTCATAATGTACATTAACAGTATGATATGTGAATAGGTTGTGTAGTGATACAGGTTCATTTTACAGTCTTGAAGCACACTTGTCAATAGCAGTGTGGTAGATGAAGAAGTCATGCCATGATATAGCTCTCTTATACAGCACTGCAGCACAATGTACTGTATAAAAACAGTGTGGTTGACGAATGGATTATGTAGTAATACTGCTTTATTATACAGTATAACATCAAAATGTACAATTGCAGAGTGGTAAAAGGACAAGCTGTGTAGCATTATATCAGATGTACCTAACAATAAGAAACTGATTAAGGACCAGGAAGCACAGCACAGCTACAACTTTGAGTTTGCAGTAGGTGCTCTTCATCTTAAATGTGAAATGCAGATGGCTGGTACTGTTTCAAAATGGCAGCCAGTGTTGTGATGTTCCTTACTCTCAGTACTACAGTTGTTGAACTTTAGTTGGGCCGCGAGGCTGCTCTGCTCTGTTCTGCTGCAGCATGTTGCTCACTTTTCAATAGCTGGACACAATGCTGCTCCTGTGGGGTTTCAATGAATTAAACCCCAAGTGTTTGGATGACTGACGCCTAGAGATAAGCTATTTTTGCAGTTTGGATGTGCATATGTTGTGTAGAAATGCTTTTCCATAGCTGGTGGTTGGTCGGCTGTTGGCTTTCGGTGTCCTATGTGGTATGGCTGGTTTGTTCTAAAGAAAACGTAAGAGCATCACAGTAGTGTGCTTTTTTGGATCCTGGCCATACTCAAATAGTCATCAGGCTGTGTTTTAACCATGGCAAATAAAATGCGTGTATTTTTTTTTTTTTATGAAGATGCTCTCCACCATGAATTTGTGGCAGTTTAAATGAAATTACAAAAGACGACCGTATCTGAGGATATTTGCCACCATTTCTAAATATGCATATTTGTAGCTTATTTGGCATCTCTCTAAATTTGGGAGAGAAGTTTTTCAGCTCCTGATAATGCATGGTTAGGAGTAGTGGTCCCCAAGGATTTCAAGGAGTTGTTCAAAGAACCTGGTTAGTTCCATATTGGACAAGACCATCGAAGTACAATGAAGGGGGTGAAACTACAGTTGCACTTTATGCTGTAGGCTTTTTCTAAGCCTTTAACAGGTATGTCACAGTTGCCTGAGGGTTTGAGTTTGTAACATTTATGCACGTAAAGTCTGTGCTTACTGTGCTATCTCTGTGCTTATTTCAACAGTGGTTGCTATACCTTAGAAGCTGGACTGAATACAGGAGGAATTGTGGTCAGATCAAGGTCAAACTCTGGAAATAGAAGGAAACTCCAGTCCTTGGCCTATAAGTTAAAGTAAAGAGGGTAAAACTTGGTGTGAGCTCCTTGGACAATGTTTTTTCCTGGTAAGAGACACTTTGTCTAGTGACTACCGGAGAGATGGTCTTAGGAACCCCCCCCCAGAACCGTTTTGCCCTTTACTGTTATGAGAATATTCACAGACATGGGGTGAATTTCTGTTAAGTGGTACTTTTTCTGTTTCCCTTTTTCGATTGAACCTATAGCAAGTACTGTGAGAATTACATGGAGTCATTTTGGATGGAGGACTTCAGATGATGGTGTTGGCTGTGGTGGTGTTCTGCTTCATCTGACATAAATAATGCTCTAAACTGTATAAAAGCTCCCTTAAGTGACTCAAGTGAATATGAGACTTTGTGAGGAATTACTTATCTTAAAAGTGCCATTGCATGGTGCTATAATGTCTCACCATATGTGCTTCATCTTATATTCAATGTACTCCTGAATGTTAGTGGAGCCTGTGATATTGTCAGGAGTATGGTCTTCAGGGTTTTTAAAGGAGTTTAACTCTTTACCCTAGAATGCACTGTAATGTTTATAAAAGGAAACTTATGGTGCAATTTTATTTTTATGCAGTGGGACCCTATGTTTCTACAGTGGGTCACAGTAATCATTTAATGTATTTTATGCATGAGATAAAAATATATCCTAGTTATCTGAATGTAAACTGTCTGCTGTTTTGAAATTTGAAATAATGTGCTTACAGTTCTGATTGAGCTCAATGCTGTAATATACCAGTTTGGGATAGTTGTTGGAAATTTTAAATTAATCTAGTTTAAGCTGATTGAACTCCTGGCAAGTTTGAAAACATTGAGCTCAGTGTAACTTGCTTGAATTTCTGCTGGTTTTGTAAAATGTTTTATTTTGCTTGAAGCCTTTTTGAATGCCAAGTTAGACTGATATTTAGATTAATTCAGACTGAAAGTGCTATCTAGTTAGAAGGTGGAATATCATTGGTTGACATATCGAACATATGATTTTTGCTGCCTGGTGGTGCAGCCAAGTGTCACTGTTCTAGATGATTGCCAAGCACTACTTATCGGCAAGAAATGAAAACATGTGACAGAGTAAGTGGGTAGAATATGGTCCTAATCGGCTCCTTCTAATTGATCAAACTTCCAGGTGCTGGATGTAGTGAATGTAGAAAAATGCTGCACAAGTATGGTGGTCAGCACTTTGCTGATATAGAACGTATGGCATTTAGTACACAGCCTTAATTCTGGCCAAGTGTCGTTTATCAACTTGAGGAAAACCTGTGAACAACCTTTTGTGCCCTGACTGAAACAAGTGTCAAAGTATTGACTATATGTAAGATGGTGCAGAGAATCTGGAGGATAGGTGCAAGATGCAGCCTCGCCATGCAGTTCTCATAAGGTCCAGAGGTTGACCAAGTGTATAATTTTGTCGTTTGGCAGTATGAGTAATTGCTGCCATTCCAGTTGATTAATAAACATTGCTTACTTTGGCAAGTAATGGAAATAAGTGATAGGCCAGTTGTGGGAAGGATATAGTCCTAACTGGAACCTTTGAAATGACTAAAACTTCCAGATGCTGGATGTAGTGAATGTGGAAAACTACTGCGCTAGTATGTTAGTCAGCATTCTGCTGATACAGAACATGCAGCATGGAGTACACAGGCTTAATTTTGGCTAAGTGTTGTGTGTCAATGTAAGGGAACCTTGTGGACAGACCTATTTACTCTGACGGAAACATGCTCTATGGCATTGCCAATATATAAGACGGAGCTGAAAATCTGGAGGGTGGAGGTAAGAAGTAGTTTAGTATTGCACCTTCTTTGGAGCCTAATGGTTGACTGAAAAAACATTTTGGTACCTCTATACTGAAACTGAAAGTTAAATCTCTAGGAGAATTTTACATCTTAGCACAGTATAACTATTCTATTTTTTAGTAGAGTCAATGTATTAGGGCGATGTACATGTGGTATGTAATATTAAGGCTGCACTGTAATTTCTGTGGCTGGATATGCTAGATTGTATATGAATTTGTTGTTCCTCTGTATAAGCACATTCAAATGTGATATCTAATTTTTTTTGTGCAAAGTCATGGTATGACTGTACTTATTTGTTTGTTAATAAATTGTAATGGCTTTCAGCCAAACAATAAAACTTACTACTACTCCTGAACTTTAGTGCAGTACAGGCTTGGATTACCTTGGTGCCATTTTCTGCAGTGTTTCACATGCCATACCTGTGTAAAATTATTTTGAGAATTTGGCCCTTTAAGATAAAAATTGTGGCTCAGATTGTTGTGAGTGCATGACATGGAGTCAAACTCCTTAAAACCTTGGCTTCAAGTTTTTTTGATCCCCAAAGAATAATCAATGTACAGTAACAATAACGTACAGTATAAAAGAGGTGATGGGAATGACTGTCTCAGGCCCAAACTCCTTGCAAGGCTGCTCCAAGACTGTGATTAGCAATTAAAGCATTATCCTTCATTTCTGTGTGGCCTCAAGGCTTCCTAACTCAAGTCTCCAAGCATGCTGAAGCAATTAACAAGTAATGACAAGCTGTACCACTTACTGTACATTGCTGATGATACTGGATGTCCTGCTGCTTTGTCTGTGTCTGATAGGATGGGCAGCACGGTGCTAATCTATAGGTAGTACCATGATTGGTGCATGGGGACAGGTAGACTGTAGCAGGGGCATACTGACAGGCTGCTTGTTGTGAATGGCCTTTCGACTAAATAAAATAGAAAGAATAACATGACATTGATGTTTGCCCTGTTGTCAGAGTGATTCATTTTGTACAGGATATCAGTTTTGCACTTATAATAGGAACGATTTTAAAAAAGATGCATCTCAGATGTGTCTGCCACTATGTTCAAAATAGAAATACATGCAACAGTTATGTAGGTCCCTTTATTACATAGTCTAATGATGTCCACAATTTCAACAGAAAGAGACACAACTGGCAAAAAATTATGCATGCCATATTTGAATCACTTTTTTCTTACACCATATCACAACATTTGTGTGGCAAACAGACATGTCTTTTGAAAATAACAGAATGGCTGTTCAGATACCTTTGAGTGAACACAGACAGAGGTGCAACATGAAATTTGCATCCACATCTGCTTGTTAAAGATCCTGCTCAGTCTTTTTATGCTTGGTTATGTAATTAGCAGCACACATATGTACACATAACTACTCCTGAAAGGAATCTCCCATGTTAGAACTTTTTTAATGAAAGGAAACAAGTACAAGTAGAAGAAAATAAAGCAGGTACAGTGGTACCCATGCTGAAAGTAACTATATTTGTCATATATGGTAAGCAGTATATTTTAAATATACACAAATTAGCTCTTTTTGGTAGATTTAAAATATTTTAGAATGGGAAAATACTGTATATGACACCTACAGTATATGGACAAAATATGAAACATGCAAGTCACTTTTTTATATTGAGAATGCATTATCCATATTTTGCTCATATGCAGTATGTCATATATTTTTCATTCTTTCATAGTTTTTAACAATAATTGGGCATTTAAAATACATATTGTTTTATTTTCACTAGTAGTATGTTCTAGCTACAGTATACCAACAGTATGGCCCAGTCATTTTTCCCTGGCAAACCAGTGGATCCTGCCCTCAAGTATAATGTTCCCAGCACCCATTGGAACTATTTTCCCTAGCCCTTGTCCCTTTCAAAAACATCCTAGCCAGAGCATGTAACAAAGAATCCTTTCCCCTCCTTCCCCACCAGTTCCAGTATCAGAATTGTAGTCAGTCTACTACCTAGCTCTAGGAGTTCTACTGGTGGGAAGGGGCATCACAGGAGGTTATGAGTAACTGGGTAGGGGGCCAATGACCAACTGAGAATGGCCCTACAGTCCTTTAAGATAATACCCACACCCACACCACCATATGGTGCTAACAATTTTGCAGCCATGCAGGAAAGCTGTGCGATCCCTGTCGAGCATAGTTCACTGGTGTCACAATTCCCAAGGTGACTCTAAGGGGTCACTGCAACTACTTAGCTCCATTCAGTCGTGACTGTAAACATGGTTCCATGGGACCTACCTGAGAATTCATCCCAAGTCCCTGGGACACTGTAGCATCCTGACGCTCTACCACTCAGCTATGAGGCTTAAATGGCAGCCGCTTGAGGTTCTCACCATCACTTTCTTTCTCTGATTGTATAGCCACTAGCTATAAACAAATGAGCTAGTAATTATGGTAGCTAGTGCTGCAGCATTAGCCTTATGATAAGCAACTGGAACTCAAATTGTAATGAGAGGAACTTAATGTTACTTAACTGGCAATTTAAACCAGACCCTGTAATACTGTCCCAGTGCTCCACTATCTGTGTTATCAAATCCACTGGTCAGCCTGAACTTCCCTCCTTCACTTTTTCCCTTAGACTGCAAATACTGCAGCTAGGGACAGTTAGCATGACAGTATGGCTGCTGTATCAGTCACTGCTAAGTACCTGAAACACACACTGTAATTAGAAAAAAGTAATGAGACCGTGGGAACCAATCCCAGGCATACCGTACACAATACAGCAATGGTAATCAACCAGTTTGTATGAAAGATACTAACATTGTCTCAGATCTACATTAATCCTGAGTTACAGGGTAATTTCACACTCATAAAATAACTCATATTATATGAAGCTGTTTGAATAAGAAAGGGTCTTGAAATGTAACATTAAGCAAAAACAAGATTCAAAGCAACCTACAGAAATAGATGAGTATAATGTTGATCAAAGATGTTGAATGAGGGCCAACCTCTTATTCTTTGTATCCTTAAATAATATTTTTTAATTTCCCTATGCAGCAATCTGGTATTTCACATGAAGGAAAGAGAAAAGAAAGCTCATTCCATGTGTAAAATCACTGCTGGCACATGCAACACTGCAAATGAATGAGACAGTCTAATGCATTACACAGTTTGTAAAGAATGCATGCCACATTTAATCAATAACCTTATCCTTTCAACAAAACTACAGTAACAATTAAGATTCTGAGTAAACAGAGTGTTACTCCAGTGATCTAACTACTGTACTACCACAGATACAGTACTTTACTCATGTGATTGATGCCAAACACTCAACCTTTACTGTGCTGTTGATTTGTATCACTTCTTTCTTGCCAGTAAGCTAACATTGTAAGTATTCATATATCTGATGCAATAGTGTGTAATCCCTGACTTTTCATTAGGTTCCTATTAATTGAATATTGGTTCAGGTGTACATATTGTAAAGTGGAAGCATGGTTTTCCTGTCCAAACAAAAGTTTGTCACAAGAAAACAAAAGATTGTCTCTTTATCAAAAAACTCTGATCACAATTTCTAATGTCAATAAATTCAGAATTAAGAATATCAAATTCTTAATAAGTATTATGCAAAATTTGAGATCTGTAAGTGTCTTCATTTAAAAGTTGCAAACCATTTTGCAATTCTAATTTTACTATCTGTTCAAAAAACTTCATGAATTGCTACATGTGATGTCGGCTCCAAAACTGAGACTAGTCCTCATTGCCAGCAAGACTATAAAACTTCTTTCTCCCAGTTTAATAAAACCTTAATAATATATGGTTAACCATTGTTTCATATCAAAATCAGCCTGATCAAAGTACTTGCTGTGTACATTTCAAACTGTTGTGCATATTCCAAGCAGTTGTTCTGTATAGTTCAAAGGTTACAACATTTTAAATTCATCGTCCCTTCACACCATGCTGTTTTACAATCAGTCAGAGCCCAACGTTGTACCTTTCAAGTTGTAGAAGTTTGTGAATTTTATTTTGATTGTAGGACAGTTCAGCACTAAGTGATGTTCCTGTCATATTAAGAGCTTCAGTTTTAATCAGTGTTATTGAAACAGAAGCACATAGTCTTGCAGGACTGTCACCAGCACTGAACTTTTCTACAATAGAAAACTTCAATTTGCAAACTTGAAAGTGTAAAAAGGAACTGGGCACTCGTCCTCCACCATCCATTAGTGTTTTAAACAAAGGAAAGATACACACAGGATCAGTGAAGAAAAATCCTTTATTTTAACAAATGTGCCATTAAATACCCCTGTGCAAACAAAGCAAATAAGTCTCCCCACTGGCTGCCTGAAGTTTTCCTACGTATCAACTGCACCTTATCAAAGGCTCACTATCAAGAGTTCTGTTTGTCCTTTTGTGACAATGTCTGCCACACTTATTTATATACTGACCACTTATTGGTCCAGAAGACAGACCTCAAAAAAATGTGAGTAGTAAAAATGAAAACATGCAAGTGCATACCATAAACAGTTAAAAAACAAATTAAAAACACAGTGCTATAAGTTACAACATTAGAAAGAAATTCAGTAACACTTGACATCAATACCTAAATATCTGAGTACTGGTAGTATATAATACCTCATGCAGTTGCACCCAAGTTAAGATACCTAAGAAGACTAAAGATAAAAGTGGGTATCAAGGAACTGCACTAAAGTAATTAAAAAAAAACAATTGACACATGAGGAAATGAAATTTCCAAACATAATCTATTTTAAACAAGACAAAGAACTAACTCAGATGTGAACTTACAGTATATGTAAGTTTGGTGAGAAGCAAAAGTGATCCTGAAAGCCAACAGGGGTCTTTTTTAAAGGAAGGCTCCAAAAGACTCTTCTCCCCCACACAAGACTGCAGGTAGAAAGGATTCAACCATGAAGGGACAGCAAAAAGGTCAACTTCTATGTAGAACAAGAAGGGGCAGGTAGGGGAATAGTAAAAGGCAGTCACAGTAGACACAGGGGGTGGATGCATAATCAGTGGCAACAGCAAAGTATTGCATTCTGCTGTTGACTACATATTGGACTAGAGAGCGATTAATAGCTCAAAATATCCATTAACAGATGTGGAAATTTCACTTTTGACTGATGAGTTGTCATTTGTCATTACTACTGGACTTAAAACCTTTCCCAATTTGGGGTCTTCATATTATGTGCCAGCAGTTGAGTTTAGAATCATGTTTCAAGAATAAGGGTCTGACTACTTTTGAAAGTCGGCCTGAATCAGTGCTATCTGAAGGAGAGAATGTTGTAGAACATGGAAGAAATTTGAGGAATTTTAAAAAGGTCTACAGGTTTGTTTTGTCCTTACTCCATAGAAGCAAATGAGGTATTTCATAACAAATGTGAGCAGGACACAGAGACTGTTGCATCACCTGCAGTATACTTGAACTTTTACAAATTGTCTAGGGAAGAGAGTGAAGTACTGCAAAAGCTGTCATCTAGTCCTGCCATCATTATAATGGTGGCTGACAAAAGCAGCAGCATGGTAATGATGAATACTGTGAAGTATGAGAAGGTGATCCTTTGTCAACTTTCTAACATGAGTTTCTTAAAGAAACGGGATAGAGATCAAGTCAAGGATTTTAGATTTAAAAATTGTAATTGATGCAGAAGAGGTTTTATCCCATGAGATTGGTCATATCAGTGCAGAAGCAATGGATTTTCTTAATCACTGAATTCCCAGTGAAGCCAGTAATTTATGCCCTTGCTAAGATTTATAAGTTGCTTACCAACCTATGAGAGTCAGAGCTAGAAATTTCTTTAGGGGTAACACCTTCCTCCCAAAATGTAAAATGATAACTTTTTAAAATTCAGATTCGGTTTAACAGCTACTTGTTACTAGCCTAAGGTGATGGCAGGTGCTATTTCATACCAGGATTCACTGGTGAGGACAACCCATAATGAGTGGGATAGGTTCACTAATTAAACAATTTTCTAAATATGTGGATTATTCCCTGGTGGGTTTGGTAAGTCGCTTGTCATTTTTTCTGCAGGACACATGCTAGGTTTTGGATTTACTGCATGACATTGTGTTAGCCCCAAATGCCTGGTTGGTAACATTGGATATGGAATATATTCAAATATCCAACACCAAGAGGAGCTAGAGGCACTGGAATGTTTCCTTAATGAAAAATATCAAGATTGTTTACTGTACTTCCACCATCTTTTTTGGTTTGTCTGACTGAATTCATTCCCAAACTTAACAGTTTCAGATTTGAAAATCAAGAGTATTTACAAATTAAAGTTACAGCAATGGAGGCCACATTTACATCATCAGTTGTAAATTTGAATTGGGGTAAATGGAGAAGGAGATGGTCAGAAACCCAGATGTGAATCCACACCTTAAACATCTGGAGTTGTGGAGAAGATGTATACTGTATTGATGTGTTTGTCATGTGGAAGGGCAATGAAGTGAAACTATCTGCATTTGTTAGTTATCTTCATGAAAGTAACCCAAATCTGAGGTGTACTGTTAACAAAAGGCAAGAACTGAGCTTCTGGATCTGGAAATCACAGTTGAGAATGAGGTAGTACATATAAAATTAAATAGAAACTGACTGATAGAAATTTGGTTCTTTTAGCCAGCAGCTGCCATCCCAGCCACATGACAAACAGCATCCCCAAGCTTCAATTTTGTGGGCCAGATGAAATTGTAGTTCTAGGAAGGATTTCCAGAATCTAGCAGCAGATGTCACAAACAGATTTAAATCTAGGGGTTACAGCAGATGTTATTAATAGGGACAGAGAATATGCAAGATCATGCTCCCAGAGAAATTGTTTTTAGCTGTAAAAGAAAATGTGAATATGGACATAGATGACAGACAAGTTAATTTTGTTCCAACCTTCACTCCCCTTGCCAACAGAGTTGTTGATATTAGCAACAAAACTAGGTTATTTTAATGACAGATTCCCCCTCTGCCTAGTACACTAAGACCACTGATAATATTTAAGAGGGGAAGAAACCTTATAGATAGCTGTCCCAGTTGCATGGAGGCTGAGGCACCATGTGCCTCACATGGTACTCCACCGGTGACCTAACTTAGGGAACTGTCTTGGGTTGCTGTGGGTAAGCCAGAGAGGAGAATATCAAGCATCCCAGGGTCTGCTGTCCTATCTTGGGGTGGGTGGACTTGTCGCTCCTCTGTTGATTGCCACCAGGTGGAGGCCTGGTGGCATTACAAGCAGGATGGCACAAGGGAGGGCTATCAACTGATGAGGTGCATGTTCACGTTCACATGGCACACACTGTCATTCACTGGCCATACCAGAGAATGGGCAGAAATGTGGAAAATGGTAGAGTGGGCTTATGAAGCCCAGCCCTAGAGCCCTAAACCATGCCACAACTTTGGGATCAGATCAGTGATCTGGATTGTGTCTCTGGGGAGGATTGCCTCCCCCTCATGGCCCCACCATGGGGGGAATCCATGGTGAACTCTGCAGGCCAGTCCTTGTGGAAGGTGGCAGCCAGTTGGGGGCTTGTGGGGACGGGCTGTTAGCCCACCCACATAGCCCAGCTGTGATGCACCATCTTGTTTCCAGTGGTGTCCTGTTTCTATCCATCCCTTGAGCTGGGTGGATTGGAGCACTGGGAGGTTAGCTGATATGCTCAAGGTCACACAGCAACTTTGTTGATATTACCCTAAATGTTACAGTACACACCATAGATAAGGTACATAAGTATTACAGTATACAATATAGATCTGGTATATAAATGTTATAATATACAATGCAGATATTGTACCTAAATATTACAGTACACACCACAGATAAGGTACATAAATATTACAGTACACAATATAGATATGGTATATACATGTTGTAATATACAATATAGACATTGCACCTAAATGTTACAGTACAAAATGTAGATCATGTACATAAATGTTACATAAAAGTATGCAATGTGGATATTGCACATAAAAGCTGCAGTAAGCAATACATATATTTTCCATACATGTTGTAGTACACTCTGCAGGTAATGTACATTCATACTACACTACACAATATAGCTATTCTACATACATATTACAGTACAAGATGTATGTTTTCTACATACTGTAAATGTTACAGAATTCAATGCAGATACTGTACATAGCTATTATAGTACACAGTGACGATACTGTGCACACATGTTACGGTACACAATCTAGTTATTGTACATACATGTGATAGTGCACAATCAAAATACTGTACATAAATGTTACAGCACACAATGTAGACATTGTACATATATGTTACAGTACTCAGTACAGTACTCAGAAAGAGACCACTAGCTCTTGCACAAAATGTCAAAGCAAAAAGGCTAGAAACATGAAACCAGGCTGGTTGAATGCAGAGGTACTGGAAAAGGTGAGGGAAAAGAGAGTGGCCTTTAGAAAGTATAAGAGATCCTACCAGGATGAGGACAGGGAGGAATGTGTGAAAAAAACAAGGTAGGTGAGCAGAGTAGTGACGGCAGTCAAGGCTTTGACAGAACTAAGGTTAACACAGGGGAGCAGGGAAGGGGAAAATGATTTCTTCAGGTATATAGGAGAAAGTGCAAGGACCAGATTGTAAGGATTGGAAAGGAGGGAGGGTGGGCAGAGCAGGGGGAAGAGCAGGCAGAAGTACTAAATGAATGCTTCTGCTCAGTGTTCACCAGGAAGAGGGATGGGTCTATGTCTCATGGGAAGGGTGGGGGGAGGTCAGGGGAGGAGGTAACAGATGTGGAGATCCCAGTCAAAAGTGTGCTGGAGGGCCTAAGGTCCCTAAGGGTGGATAAGGTAATACTGGGCAGAGTGCATCCTATGGTACTCAAGGAGTTAGCTGAGGTCCTGGCAGGACCACTGGTGGATTTGTTCAATACTTTCCTGAATACTGGATGCATGCCCAGGGATTGGAAGATGGCACATGTGGTGCCAATCCATAAAAGCGGGCCCAGGGATGAACCTGGGAACTACAGACCAGGCGAGCCTTACAGCCATTGTGGGAAAGCTAATGGAGACTATCCTTAAGGAGAGGCTGGTGAGTTTCCTGGAGGAGAATGGTCTATAGGATAACAGGCAACATGGGTTTGTATCTGGCAGATCATGTCAGACAAATCTGGTTGACTTTCTCAACTTCATAACACGGTCACTGGATAGGGGCCATGCTGTGGATGGCCTTTACCTGGACTTCAGCAAGGCATTTGACTCACTGCCCCATGAAAGGCTGGCCAGCAAGTTAAATAAAGAAAAACAACTTCAACAGTGATACACTCAGGCTGGAGTCAAAAAATAAAGTTTAAAATGCTTTATTGCAAGACATGCAAAACTATCCCTAAGCAAGTTAAATAGCCTGGGAGCAGGGAGGAAACTGGTTGGGTGGATTAAGAGCTGGTTGTTGGGCCGGCAGCAAAGAGTGGTAGTTGGAGGAGAGCTCCCGGAACTCAGGGCTGTAACCAGCAGAGTCCTGCAGGGCCAATACTAGGACCAGTACTATTTAACATATTCATTGATAACATATCAAATGGGATAAGGAACAAGATCAACCTCTTTGCAGATGACACTAAGATCTCTGTGGAGGTGGATAGGGAGGACAGGGGTAAGGTACTGCAAGAGGATTTGGTGGCACTTGGGGTTGGTCTGCCACATGGCAGCTGGGGTTCAATGCTAAAAAATCCAAGGTCTTACACTTAGGAGCAAAAAAAAAAAACAGAAAACAGCTACTGGTTGGGGGGAGCGCAACTAACCCCTTTGGCTGAGGAGAAAGATCTGGGGGTGCTGGAGACAGGGGACATGAAACACTCAGCACAGTGCAGGAAGGTAGCTACAAAGGTGAACAGAATGCTGGGAAGAATTGCCAGGGGACTCATCTTTAGAAGGGAGGAAGTCATTATGCCCCTGTACAGGTTCCTTTAGAGGCTGCACTTGGAATATTGTGTGCAGTATTGGTGCCCCCTAGCTGAAAAGGGACATTAAACTACTGGAAGGGGTCCAGCATGGGGTAACAAAGATGATCCTTGGGATTGGAGACAAAACATATGAGGAGTGATTGAGGGAACTCAACATATACAGTCTTGAGGATAAAAGGGAGAGGGGATACGATTAAGACATTCAAGTATCTAAAGGGCACAGACAGAGTGAATTCTGAAAGTTGGTTTAAGTTAAAAGGGGGGAGGGACACCAGGGGACACAGTCTAAGATTGGAGGGAGGAAGGTTCAAGAGGGAGATGAGGAGGCAATATTTCATGGACATGGTGGTGGCAGGTTAGAATGCACTGCCAGAAGAAGTTATATCACTGCGGACAGTGGGTAGCTTTAAGAAAGGGTGGGATAGGGTCAAAGGGAGGGTCAAAATTGTGGGGAGGATGGGGAGGGAAGTCGGAGGTGGAGGCACTAAATCAGAAGGGTGTACAAGGGGAGGGGGAAGCTACAGTTTAATTAACAGTGTACTGTACAATCGAGCAGACTAGATAGACCAGAAGGCCTATATCTGCTGGCATTTCCGTATGTTTGTATGTTCATATGTTTGTATGCACATAAATACTACAGTATACAATTAAGCAGTAAGACAGGACAGGGTGTGCATTGTGGTGGGATAACAGCACCAGAGTGCCTTCAGCCATCTAAGAAGTGCCATTATCCCACCTCCTAGCACACCATGGAGGGTCTTACTGCAATTAAAAAATGAGTCTAAGATTTTTATTTTGAAGGGGTGCACAAAAATATATTTTTTCGTATGAAGAGATAATTTTTCATATGGCTGAATTCCTTTTTCAAATGGCCTTACAAAAAAGCAGAAGTTAATAACAAAAAAGGATACACAAAAGAAAGAAAAACACATTTGGGGGTCATTTTAACAACAGCGAAGTACAGAGTCGACATAACATGGTCCAGATGAGCAAAATACAGGTGTTGGTCTCTTTGTAGGAAGTCATTTTTCTGGGTTTTGAAATATATATATATATATTTTTTTTAAATGGAAACAAGATAGTGGCCAAACGAAAAATTATTTTTTACGTATGAAAAAGGATTAGCCACCTTATGAAAAAGGATCCTTTTTCATAAGGCCAAATTCTTTTTTTGTTTCAAACACCTATCCTGAAGTGCCTACTGAGCATGCTCAGAACCAAACGTTTAAAAAGCAATAACTCTGGAATGATCATTTTTTTTTCACCAAACCAATGAACGGCACTACTGTGGGCCAGGCCCTTTCTACCCTGAAAATTTCAGACCAAAATTCCAAACCATCTGGTCTCTAGGGGCAGACATAAAAACAGCAAAAAAAAAAACCACAATTTTTTCACTTTTATTGCTATTCGGATCTCAGAATCTGCACATCTGATTGGAACAAAACTTAGCATATCAAGAGAGCTTGGTTTTCTGACAGTGCATGCAAAATGTTATGCAACTCCATTGAATAGTTGCAAAGTTATTAAAGTGCACAAACTGGGTTTAACATTAAACACCATACTCAGCCCTACAGTGTATAGTGATGTGAATGCACCATTATATATACACATATATATATATATATATATATATATATATATATATATACATATACATACATATATACAGATGTGTCATGCCAGGGTAAAGTGCAGAAATGCTGCAGAATATCACAGAATACTGCAATTAACTGCGGAGGCCATTGTAAGCCAATGGCACAAGTTACTCACGCTTCATCATGGCTGACACTTCTGTAGAATATATATATATATATATATATATCTTTATAGATATATAATATATATACTTAACCCTATCTGTGCCTACACATATATATATAGATGTAATTACTCAACCCTAACTACAATGTCATGACTGTGCCACTACAATATATATGTCTGTCTGTCTATCTATCTGACCAATTACTTCTGTACAGTTTTCATGGAGGAGGGGGTAGGGAATAGTCTGGTGTTGTTAAAAGGGCACAAAGGGTCAGTAGGTGAACACTAGTCCATTCACAGAGGAAAGTGTCCTTAAAGAATTGTCCAGATTAAGGTTAGACAAAGCAATGGGTCCAGATGCTGTTCACCCTAGGCTGCCAAGGGAGTGCAGGGAGGTGCTGGCAGCCCCTTTGGCATCACTGTTCAGCCTGTCATTGGACACTGGGGAGGTTCCTGAGGAATGGAGGAGAGTGGATATGGTGCCTCTCCACAAGAGTGGTAGTAGAGAAGAGGCAGGTAATTACCAACTGGTTAACCTGACCTCAGTGGCGGGAATGGTAATGGAGTAACTCCTGAAAGAGAGACTTGGTGAATACCTTGCAGCCAGTGTTCTTCAGGACCAGAGGCAACATGGAGTCACAGAGGGAAGGTCCTACCAGACAAACCTAATCGAGTTTTTCAATTGGGTTGCAAGGATGGTGGACCAGGGAGAGGCAGTGGACGTGGCCTATCTGGACTTCAGCAAGGCTTTCAACACTGTCCCTCACAGAAGGCTGGTGAACTAACTGAGCAATTAGGGAGTGGGTTCTAAAATAGTAGGATGGGTGGAAAGTTAGCTTAGCAGTAGAAGCCAGAGGGTGGTAGTAAATGGGGTTCACTTGGGGAAGGGGAAGGTAGCAAGTGGGGTGTTACTGGGGTCAGTATTGGGCCCGGTGCTCTTTAATATCTACATTGGTGACATTGCGGTAAGGTTGGAAGGGAAGGTGTGCCTATTTGTGGATGATATAAAAACCTGCAACAGGGTGGACACACCAGGGTGAGTGGAAAGGATGAAGGAGGACCTGGGAAAGTTGGAGGAGTGGTCAAGAACTGGGCAACTGAGATGCAATGCAAAGAAGTACAAAATTATGCACTTAGGGCATAAACTCCCACAGGACATGTATGAACTGGGGTGGGGGGGGAATCAGTCACAGTAACATGGCAGGAGAGTGACCTGAGGGGTTATCATATCAAATGACCCAAATGTGGTGAAGCAATGCGATAAAGCAGTGGGAAAGGCAAATCATATGTTGGGCTACATAGGTAGGGGTATAACCACTAGGCAAAGGGAGGTGATACTGTCCCTTATAAATCACTGGTGAGGACCCACCTCGAGTACAGTATACAGTTCTGGAGGCCTCATCTATGTAAGGATATCAACAGGATGGAGATGGTACATAGGAGGGCAACCAAAATGGTGCATGGTCTGCATCAGAAGCCCTATGAGGAAAGGCTATGGAATCTAGATCTGTACTCCCTGGAGATCAGGAGAGAGAGGGAAGACATGACTGAGACAATCAAATACTTAAAGGGAATAAACAAGGTACAGGAATGGAGCACTGTTCAAAGAAAAATATGTCCGAAGTCTAGAGGTTACAGTATGAAGTTGGAGGGGAGGAGGAAGGATCAGAGGGAACAGGAGAAAGTATATCTTCATGGAAAGGGTAGTAGACCTCTGGAACAGCCTCCCAGTGGAAGTGGTAGAAACTAAAATGATTACAGGTTTTAAGAAAGCATGAGACAGACACAGCGGTATCACAAAAACTTGTAGGGAAGATAACCTGGAGTCTGAACAGGGGCTGGAGACACCATTGGTAGGGGGAAGGGGCTGGGGGGGGTAGAGGCTAGAGACCTGGCTGGATGGGTTAGGCGGTACTTTTATGTCATCAACCTCTATGTTCCTATACTGTCTCTCTCTCTCTTTCTCTCTCTCTCTCTCTCTCTCTCTGTGTCTGTCTATCTAAATTGCAAAAAACTTCATTAATCTTTAGTTAGGGTTAAAATGTCAAAAGTAGGGAAATGTGGCATTAGGGTTTCCAACTCTAACACACCACCTCTACCCTGTACACTCCAACAGGCACCAGGAGTGTGCCTTGGGGATGACAGTCTTAACTCTTACACCATTCCATAAGCAAATAAGCTGAGATGGGTAGAGTATAGGAGAGTGGAGTGAGCATTAGGGTTGACAACTCCAAGGCACCCCACAATGCCTGTTGGTGTGTGCTGGGGGAGGGTGGAGTACTAGCATTGGAAACCCTAATGCCACATTTCCTTGCTTTTGCCACTTTAACCCTAACTAGAGCATTAACAAAGTTTTTTGCAATTTATTTCCATACTTTTTGAGATAATACAGTCATATCCTTATTTTCCTGTAGGAGTGCATGGTTCTCTGGGCCCTGCACCTCCATCACTCAGTAGATGTGTATATGTATGTAGCTGTGGAGGGCCCTGTGCTTCTATTTCTAGGACAACAGAGACCAAATTGTCAGCATAGCCATCTTATCACACTACCTCATGCACCTGGTACAGAATATTTTCTAATCCCTGACAAAACGTAATTCTACGCAACTGCAATGCCATTCCTCGCCACAGATGCAAGAACACATTTTGACCAGGATTTGAAAAATGACAGCTGTGACATACATGAGATGGGGTAATAAGAAGGCTATGTTGAAAATCTGAGGTGAAAATATTTAAGATTTCCAAAGTTACGAGCATGAGTAGCAAAATTGCAATGAATGGTCATAACTTTGCCATTTCTACATATTTTGACCCCAAATTTTCAACATAGCCATCTTATGACACCACCTCATGAACAAGGACAGGAAAAAAAATGTCATATCCCAGCCAAAATGTGAATTTGCCAAGCGATTGTGAAATGACCTCTCGGGCAGGAGTTGTGTAATGTCAGTCAAATTGTCCATGAGGTGGAGTCCCCAAAAGGCTATGTTGAAAATTTGGTGTCAGAATGTTAAAAAAAGGCAGAATTATGTATAAAAGTTGAAACCCCTATTGAAATACATTGAAACACACTTACCTTAGTTTCTCATATTGCAGTAGCTGGTTGCAGCGGCAAGCCCTAATTTTGATTGGAGAGTGGATCTCAAATATTAAATATTAAATATTCAAATTGTACTCTATGGCCCAGATATTCAAACTGCGCCAGTCTGAGGCGCAAGCCCCTGCGCTGCTCAAAATAGTTGCGCAGGGGTGTGGCCGGGGTGATATTCAAAGGAGTTCGCATGTTGAGCAGCTCCGCTGAATCGCCCGAAACCACAACACTTAGCATGGTGCAGTGGAACTTGCGCTTCATAAGTTGCAGAGTTGAGCATTCAACTTGCGGTGGCGCCAAGTACCATTGCGCCATGCGCCAAATTTCCGATATTCAAGGTGACATGCAAATGAGGGCCATAATTTATAAAGGCGCGGGGGCCATTTGCATCTTTATAGCCCCATTTGCATGCCATTTGCATAGCAGGTGCGCCGATCGAGGACTTGCTCTCCTGGCCACCCTGCCAGGCAGCAGCCGTCGAGGACCGACGCCTGCACAACTCCGATCGCGGGCATCACAGTTACATGCCCCCACCTCCACAGCCCGATCGCGGGCATCACGATTCTATACCCCCACCTCCCACAGCCAGTCGCGGGCATCACGGTCTGATGCCCCCCCACACCTCCCACAGCCCGATCGCGGGCATCACAGTTACATGCCCCCCACACTCCCACAGCCCGATCGCGGGCATCACAGTTATGCCCCACACCTCCCACAGCCCGATCGCGGGCAGAACACTACATGCCGCCCCCAACATCACCCACAGCCCGATCGTGGGCAGAACCTGTATAAACCCCCAGTGCCCGATCGTGGGCAGAACCTATAACCCCCAGTGCCCGATCGCGGGCAGAATGTAACCTCCCCAACCCGAATAACTCCCTGGTGGTCAGTGGACCGTAAAGCCAGATCGCGGGCAGAATGTCACAACACAACCCCCAAACATCTCCCTGGTGTCTAGTGTCCCCCCACCCACCCGAAGCCCTCACCCGCCCCCCGCAGCGGGCGGGCGACAGCATCCACCGCCTGCCGCCCGCCCGCCCGCCGACTGACTGTCCGGTGGGCTGCGCCCAGTGGTGCGAGCTACAGCCAGTAGTGCAGCCATACAGCTACATAACAGTCAGATTTGTGAATGATCGTTCACAAATCTGGACTGTCATGCTCTGATATGGGCTGCGCCATTAGCTGCAGCTCTGCGCAATAAACGCGGCTGCGAACGATCATCGGCAAGCAGCGAAACGGCCGCGAGTGGGATACTGCGCGGGGGGAGCGGTGGAGGCTTCGTGGTGGGTGGGAGGGGACACTAGACACCAGGAGATGTTTGGGGGGGTTGTCTGTGACATTCTGCCCGGGCATCGAGCTTATGGTCCACTGGACCACCAGGGAGTTATTCGGGTTGGGGAGGGTTACATTCTGCCCGCGATCGGGCACTGGGGGTTTATACAGGTTCTGCCCGCAATCGGGCACTGGGGGTTTATACAGGTTCTGCCCGCGACCGGGCTGTGGGATGTGGGGGAAATGTACGGTACTGCCCGCGATCGGGCTGGTGGGGGGCACAGGAGCGAGTTGGGGGCCAGCCAGGGGTGGCAGCTGCTGTGTTGCTCCCTGCAATGCAGCAGCTCACCTGTGGTGGCCCTCGACTTAAAGCCTTTTTTGGCTCAAGCTTGTGCGGTAGCAGCTTGGGGTTCTTATGCAACAACTCTGCCAACCCGACTGAATATCGGGTTGCGAGGTTATGCATGGATCCTCCCCACCTGTTGAGCATGCATTCATTTGCATTGCTCTCTTGCGCAACCTGGTGCCAGTGAAATAACTGCCTCCTGCTGAATATCGCAGAATGGCGCATTTTGGACTTGCGCATGGCGCAACCCTGTTCTTGCCTTAAGCGCCTTTGAATATCTGGGCCACAGTTCTTTGATTTCCTGTACTCTCCCAGGTCGTACCTGACAATAGACATGTGTTTGTCTAGTGTACTTACCTGGTTAACAAAAGCTAAATAAATAAAATAAAACCTGGGACCTATTCAGGTGAGTGAGGGTGTGTGGGAGTGTACTGGTGGGTGTGGGTTGGTGGGTGCTGAGTGATGGGGGTAGGAGGGCTGATTGGCGTGGGACCATTTTTTTTTGCAGGCTTATAAAAAAAATTGAGATAGTGATTGGAGCACAGACAAGGGAGGAGGGACCACTACACTATGGAAAACTTATAGTTCATATAGAATTGATGACTTGGGAGGGGGAGTGACTGCTACACTATGGAAAACTTATATATCATATGGGACTGGTGATTGGGGAGGGGGAATGGACCAATGCACTAAGGAAAATGTATATTTCATATGGGATTGGTGACCAGGGAGTGGGGGAGGGACCAATACACTACTGTAAAATTATTTTTCTTACAGGGTTGAAGATCAAGGAGGGACTACTACACTAATGAGGATGAATTAATTTATTTGGGGATGGTGATCAGAGAAAGGGGGAAGGGAGAGGGACCACTACACTATGGAAAAAGTATTTTTCATATGTCTTATGGGGTCCAGCAATCTGGGAGGAGGAGTGCCACTATACTATGGAAAACTTATATTTCATATGCGATAGGTGATCGAGGAAGGATCACTACACTACAGAAAACTTATGTTTCATATGGGATCGGTGACCAGGGAGGGACTGCTACACTATGGAAAACTTATATGTCATACGGGATTAGTGACCAGGGAGGGGGGAGGGACCACTACACTACACTATGGACAAGTTATATTTCCTTATGGGGTTGGAGATCGAGGAGGGGGGATGGACCGCTACCCTACGGGAAACTTATATGTCATATGGAGTCTGCAACCATAAAAAGTGGTCCACTGACAAGGCTTCAAACTCAAGTAGTCTCTATAAGTGGCAAAACATATGTGTGTGTGTTGGAGGAGGGGGAGGAACAGAGAGGGAGAGGGTACTCCCAAAAATCACATAAATCCAAAAGGGTCTCTCACTCTTTTCTTGCTTCAAGAAGCAAGTATGGCCACAGATTTCTTTTTTAATATTAGCACAGCCTGACTAAATAAATATCCTCCACTCATTTATCAGGACAAACAATTTGCATGTGCCAACACTACTTGTCTCTTTCCAGTATCATGGCAAGTAAAAAAAAAAAGTAACCGGAGCGCACTACAAGTGGAGAGAGTCTAGGGAAAAAATATATAAAAACTAACAAGGGGGAAGACAATTGAGCGTAGGGGGCCACTAGACACCAGGTAAAGCAATAGATAATGATGGGGAAAGGCTGGGAAAAGGCTTTTTTTCTGTGTATCCCAAATCTTTTTTCATGACTTGTGATCTTTTTCCTTTGAACACAAAAGATTCATGAAAAGGATGTTAGCAGTGATGAAAAGTTTAAATACTTTACAAAGAAACATTCAGAGGCCATGGAGCTCTAAAAATACACAGTGAAGCTCATCAGCTCCTGATGAGCAAGGTACATGTTTGGATGTCAATATAAGGCATCCCTGTGCAGAGTTATGACAGTTTGTTGTGTAGGAAAAATGAAAACTAGATGGTGACTCATGAAAGAGGAATTTTCTTCTCATGAAAAAGGACTGACCTGTCACAAAAAAAAAATATTTTTCATGAGACCAAATTCCTTTTTTGTTCCATTCCTCTATTCTGGAGAGTGAAATTCCCATTGAAAATAATGGGAATTGAAAAACTGAATAACTTTGCAACAGATTAATATTTTTTTACCAAACAAATGCAAGGCAGTTTTGCGACCTAAGCTGTCTCCACCATAAAAAATTCCCACCAAAATTCCCCACAGTTTGGGCACAAGGCAATGAGGAGAAAACTGCAAAACATGTGAATGTTTAGGTTTTTGCACTATCCAGATTTCAGAATCTGCATATTCAACTGGAATGTAACTTACCACATCAAGAGATCTACATTGAGGGACAGTGCATGCCAAATTGTGTGCAAATCCATCGATCAGTTGCAAAGTTATTGAAGTGCAAAATTTCAGGTTTAACATTAAAGTGCCTACTGAACTCTAAAGGGGTGTGACAGCGCCACTATAATATATCATATAAATATTGACCAGAGCTGAGGGCTATCATGTGAAAACCTTGACCTTGGTGATGAACTATTGCCTCATAATAATTATATTGCCTAAAGCCATAGGCTGTAGTCAATGGGCCCTATGCACTAATGCCTACATGCTGCATGTGAACATTGTGTAGACATGCCTATGTCTGGATGCAACATCGGGGACCTGTGCACCCTGGCAGAATTGGATCCCTGGCCACCCAAGCAACTACATGCCATGGGCAGTCTGAAGGAGTTTCAGGGGGAGTGCCTGCACTCTGCATGATTCACTAAGGTGTGGAGTGCAGTCTGGGGCTATGTGACAGGGGATCCTGATATAAAAAGTCTTTCATGTTTACACTCCCACCCAATGAACACCTGCCCATGGCAGTGGCATTGAGAATTCTGCTACAACATTGCCCCAGCTCCCTGGGCTGTCAGGGAAGGCAGAGGGCTGCCATTCAGGCACTCACCTATAGTTGTATTCAAGAGAGGGTTCATGCCTTCCCAGGTTCCCCTCCCCATTCACACAAGGGATCCACTCTGGGACCTGGGACAGGCATTCTGTTGAATGCCCACCTGCTTCCCATGCTCTGCCCCTGCATAGCCACATTCCTCATCTCAGTGCCTGCAGGTGGGGGGGGGGGCATGGACAGGTGGCCAGCATTAGTGAATGCTGGTTTTCGCATACCTGTGCATGGGCGTGGGGCAGCGCGGGTGAGTTCCACACGTTGCACACATAGTTCATACATTGGGCCCAATATGACTTTTGGAAGACAATAGTTCATTCTGAGGGACTCAAGATTCTGATCAATAATTGTTTTATAAAACCATACCCCCATAACATAAACATAAAGCAGCTTAGTGACATAAAAAATTAAGGTTTCATCTATTTTGTGAAACTTCACTTCTCTCCCCAACATAAAGCAGATTAGTGACATAAAAAAATGGTTTACCTGTGTATCCAGTGTCTAAGAGTCTCAGTGGGATGGTCACATGTAGGTGAAATATCATTTGGGCACATTCATTAAAAATAAAGAGGGCTCAGTTTCACTTTATGCTTTCTGTCCCCAGTGCACTGCGCTTTCACTTGCACTCTTCTCATTCTGCCAATAGTGCAAGACAGTGGTAGAGCGGAAGTGTATGAGTACACAGGATATGACAAATTTGTTTCTCTCCCCCCACACACTGATTTAACAGTGTGCAGTGGGGGAGACTCTTTTATTTAGTTTTTCAGCTGATTGAGGCTGATTTGTGCAGGGAGGTTACTTGTGCTCTCTCGCTCACCCCCCCATACTACCAACACTGTTCCTGCCCCTCTTCCACACTGCCAAAACAAGTTATGTCAGACAGCGACGGATGGTAGAGAGAGAAGCAGAATTGCCAGACAAAACCAGGAGAGATTCAATACATTATTAATGAAGGAATATTAAATAAAAAACAAAAGACGAGCCACTCTGCATGGAAACTGTGGGCACAAGTTTTGTTATGGCAGCCTTTGCTCATGTGCTAGTGTTTCCAAACTGCTAATGCTGCTGATTTTCTTACTGTATACCATAACAGAGAGGGCGACATATTTAGTAAAAAGTAATTGGAAGTTGAAGGGGAACTCTTGGCATAAGAGAATGTGTTTGGGTTTTAAGTAGGAGAGGGACACACTTGCACCTGGGTGAATTAGTATTAGGAAACCAATGCCATGCTTTTTCAAACTAGTGACGGTGGTGTGGTTTAAATGATTGATAGTCTGCTTGTGTAGTAGTCAAAAACAATTGATCAGTTTGAGTAAAACACTGCTCTGTTCTTCTTTTACACTGGACAGTGGTTCATAAACTTTAAATATCATGTGACTGGCTCTGGGACAAAAAGGGGATAGGATTTTACAAGGTTTTATGTAAAATGCATTTTAATTCCATTGAAATTACCTTGTTTGCTGCAGCTATTCTACTGCAATATATTTCACTTTAGCTTTGCATCCTACAGTAGCTGGCACCTCTGTATACCTGAAAGGAGCAACTGAACCAGAAACATCAAGCTTCTCAGGTATTGAGCTTGAGAGAATAGCATTAGCCACCATGGAAGCCAAATCTCCCATGGACTGCAGTCAAAATGATGGCACCCACAGCAGCCTCCACCCTCCAGACCTCAACTCCCTGGTGGGTGCATGGAGGTCAGGAGCTCACTGAGATACTGCGTCCCAGGGCTATTGAGCTATACATAGAGAGTTATTGCAGTTACTTACCTCTTGACTGCTCTGTTTTGATATCAAATCAATCTGCCTTTTAAATGTTTTAAGCTGTGAAAAGAATAGATTTTGTTATTGACAACAGTGGCAAATTGTATGCATGGGTTATATGATAGTTATCTAGTAGTGACTTATAACAACAGTGTAACTATTGATATTATTATGTAACCATGTAATGTCCATATACTGTAAGAATGTAATTTTATTGTAACCATATGATACAAACATTTTAACTTGGCTGGTATTACAACTTCACTACAGAAATAATTACTATGTAACTGCATAATAATAGCAGTTACCATGAAACAACTTATTTATTACATGTGCATATCAAGGTAATGGCATAATAACTTTGTTATTACACAGTTCCTACATGTAATCTAAAGCCTGAAACATAAAGTTATCCTGAAATGCTAAATGTTTCCACAAATATGATGTTCTCAAAAGTAACTTTCAGGATGCAAACTGCAGACAGTGAAAGACCTACTGAAATGCAAATGGAAAGCAGAAGCCTTTCTTTAAATGTGCAGGATCATGGGGCACATCTCTGAACAGCTTACCAATGATTAACTTGTTTACCATTTTTTTCTCTATTTTGTACCACTTAGTCATGGTGAATAGCAACTTATACTATCCCACCATATGGTTGCCATTAGTTTCCACTTTCCTCTACAACAAAATCATAAGGATGAGGCCACATGGGTTAGAGGAATACATCTGTCTTATGATTATATTGTCATTACAGTGAAAACTTAAAGCTAATGGCAGCCCATGATGGCACAGTGAACACAAACAATCTTTGCAATGTAAATATGATGTTTACACTGCAATGTTCTACACCATGCTCCACTACAGAGTTTATACAATATGTTACTGATATATGCCTCAAAATTACAACCAGGTAGTTCACAAATACTTTAAATACTGATATTTTTTAGTTCTGTTCATATTGTCGAAGGGCTATAAGCAGAATCACATTTTTTTAAATATTCATTATTGTTCTTTAGAAAATTATTAAATTCAATTATTACTGAATGTCCACAGCATATGGCTAAACAGTTGTTAAGTACAGGTTTACAGTCTTTGCCATTTTAGCCACTGTGTTTGTCTAGAAAAGGAAAGAAAACCTATAAAAACAAGAATGTGATTCTGCTTTGAAACCCATGTCAATATGAACAACAAAAGTGAGAATTTCAGCTAGTATGTAAATTTTTTCTACAGATACACTTTTGGTGGCAATTATCAGCTACATTTAGTTTTCCTCGATAGGTACAACTTATAATTGAAATAACTGGTGCAAAACAAAACCACTGGCAAGCAGCTACAAAATGTGAACATTTTTTACTATAGGGCTGAACATTTGACTTTGAGGGGACAGTGCTTTCATAGTTCTTGACAAGCATTAGCCAATGCCAACCATTTTACGTGCTGATATTTGCTGTGCAGTTGTTGGACATAAATAGGACAGCAGTAACATATGCATTCTGAATGTGCGCTATGACAATGGAGCCTAGTGCAAAAGATACTTTTAACATTATCTTTTATTTTAATTTCTACGGTGATGTGACATTGAAATATGCATACCAATGCATATTTGCTGATGCACATGCTCACAGTCTGATTCTAGTTTTTCAAAGCAATAGCTTTAAGTGTTCCCATGCACATTTTCAATTAAAACATATTGCCATATTCAGGACAAAGCCTACTTGCTGGCCATATGACTATCTCCGAGTGCTTAAAATATGCATAACTCATGCATGTGCAAGTTCTTACCAGTTTGGATCCACCTTGCTCAGATGCACATTTCTCTTTTCCTGAGAAATGTGCAAAAGCATTGGGTGGGTGGAACATAGGAGGAGCTCAGCTTGGGCTGAGAAAAATCACGTTTTGATTGAAAAATAACAAACTAATGAATAAGGCAAATTGGGCAACTGAGATACAGTCAGTAAGCATGTAGTCCTTTGACAGGCACACTGGTACCATATGACCAAAAATGCATACTAAAAGTTGACAATGCCTGGGACACACTATGTGTCAATCATGCTCCTTTCGCCTTAAACCCTTTCTCAACACTGAAACACAGGCAACACAGGTTTTGACAGGGGTGTGCGAGGAGAGGGTGGATTTGACCAAACCTCTTTTATTTTATTTATTTATTTATTTATTTAATTCTTCGGAAATAATGTTTGAGCTTGGAGCTCATTTACAAAGGTTCCACGTCATTAGACAAAAACAGTTACAATGGATTTATACACATACAAAAAGAAATTTACATATACAATGCTTAGGTAGTTAACATAGGGATTCTAATCAGACAAGACAGTAGCTGCAAGATTGGTAACAAGTGCATTGCTTATTTCATGTTCAGGAGGTATCAAAAGCTATACTTGATCCAGGCATTGTCATATGATTACATTATTTTTCTTTGCGTGCTTGTAAATGGTTAGGGTGGTGATACAGCTGGGACTGATGAAGAAATGGTTGAGATGGTGATACAGTTCGGATAATGAGAGGAAAGGAGGGGGTAGGAGCTGGATATGTGTCCCCGAGATGGAATTGGGGTATTTGAAACTAAGGGCAGTGAAAAGCAGGGTAAGGAGAAAACATAAATTAGAATATGAGTTAGTCCACGGTGAATTATTAATATATAGAAAGGAGTTAGAGAGTCACTTATTCCACCCTGAAGTACTTAGTGTATCAGCGAGTGCCTTTCAGAGGGGAGGAAGTGTCAATTGCAGGCCTACATACACTCAGTCTTGAATTAACTAGAAGTTGCTTCAGGCTATTCTTAAAGGTTGTGAAATTCTTGGCATTGTTTACTTTGACTGGGAGCTTATTTAGCCATATGGGGAGTCCTGTAGGAGAATGATCACTGGCCTAGAGATATCTTCCTGAAAGGGATGCATAATGGAGTTTGCCCTTTAGGGGCAGACCCAGTTATCCAGGTGCACCCCTCCTCAGGCTGGAGATGGTGTGCTCAGAAGGGAGAGGAAGGGTAGGCAGGGAGGGCAAGGGAAGGGAAGGGAGGGCAGAAAAACAGAACAATAGGCAGAAAAGGAAGGGAGGGGCACAGGAGGTACATAATGGATGGCACAGCAGTGGTTCAGACACTTTTGCTGAAGTTTTGATTTAATGGAACTGCAGCACATCAGATTGGCAGAAAGACTGAAGAGGTTTGTGCACTAGGATACATATGGTAAGAAAGCTAAAAAAGAGAAAAATATATATGTGACAAGATTTGTATTACTTTACTCGAAGGAAACTGTTTTAAGGAGAATTGTACATGGATGGGCTCATGAGGTTTTTGTTTGCATGAATTTTCTTTGATTTAAAAATGCTGAAGGGATCCTGAACATGGAACCTGTGGGGGATAGTTCATCTAGTTTTCAGTGCCAGCGCTGCATTAGTTGGAGGGTAAAAATGTCCAGAACATAGAGGAAAATGGAGGATGCATGTAGGCAGTGATTCAGCCTGTGTAACAAGTTGTCCGTTTAAGTGCCTTGCTGAACAAGCATGTCAAACTGAACCTGCGCTGCTGCAGGATGATGGGGAAAGCTACTAGTTCGTTTGGTAATTTAATATGCTTGATTCTGGCTTTCAGAGCCAGTGTTTCATCAGATTGAGGGTTGAAGTTGCAGAAAATGTGGAGCTTAAGGGAGGATGCATGTGGACAGGGTTTCGGCCTGTTGTAACAAGGTTTTTCGTTTTTAAGGGCCTCACTGAACAAGCATGGGGAGCTGAACCTGCGCTGTTGCAGGAGGCTGGAGAATGCCCTAGTCATTTGGAAGTTTAATTCATCGATTGGGGTTTTCAGAGCCAACGCTTCATTAGCTTGGGTGTTGAACTGGAAGAAAACACGGGGAGTCAAACAAGGAGGCATCCAGGTTGGGCTTCGGCTCACAGGGGGAGGGTAACAAGGTTCTTCAGTGGGGAGAAGAACCTAAAGGCCTTGCTAGCAAGTGCATGGAGATGAATCAGCACTATTGCAGGATGCTGGGGAACTCCAGAGTTGGGCCTGGGGAAATAAGGCTTGTTGTTGGTCCCGGTAATGCATGAGGGTAGTAAGGCGCTTTCCAGTGTCACGCAGTGAGAGAGCTACCTGGACAAAACTGGAGAATTTTGTGGGGGAATCTCACCGCTGAGTGAGAATGAGTATTTTCAGACAGGGAGGGGGCTACCTCCTGGAAGGGAGTGAGGGAAGCAGGTGTGGGGATGATCGTGCCCTGACAGTGGAATGGGAAGAAGGATAAGGGACAAAGCAAGTGGAAAAGTGAACATGGGGGAAATTTAAAATGGCTTGGCCTGGAGGCCTGGAAGGGCAGCCTAGCATGCATGGGGCCTGGTGGATAGGCAGAGGCCTAACAAGGAAAAGGGAAGTGCGTAGTGGAGGAGAATTGAAGAAGGCAATGCCGCATGTTTGGCCAGAATACAGGTGGGGTAAGAAAGCAGCGAGAAGCGCTGCAGCAAGGGGGAAAAGTGAGGAACTAGGAGGCAGGGCACGCTGGTATGCATGGAGAGGCCTACAAAAAAGGCCTGAATGGGGGTGAAGAGCAGCCACGTAGCATGACGTCACATGCCAAGGGACCAGGCCATAAAAACAAGGGGATGATTCGGTAGCCTGTCGATGAGGGGATAAGGGCTGGCATGAATTCAGGATGGGGGCCAGACAGACCAGGGGGAGCCAAATGGAAAAGGCTACGGTGTGCCACGGAGGGGCCTCGGAAAGAAGAACAGGCCAGAAGCATGGTAAGAGGACCCTGGCCCGGGGGCGCTTTGCAAATGGGGGACAGCTGGCAGTGTGGCTGTAGGTAAGGAAAATGGCAACTTGGGACACAAAGTGACACAAGACAAGAGGCCATTTAGGCCCAGAAAGACAACAAAGGGAAGGGGGGGAATTAAAAAAAAAATGAAAGCAAGTTGGTATAACCTATGGATGGATGAAAAAGCAAGGATTAATAAAAGAATTTCTCTCAGTTGTCATTACAGATCTCACGGGAGTAAAGGAGACATGGCGCCAAAGAAGAGCAGACCTTCCAAGGACAATGCCTACAAGGCCATTGTAGAGCTGTCTGAAAAGCTAACAGGATTTGGCAGATGGTGGAGGGGAGGAGCCAGGGTGCTCTGGGGAGAAGTGAAAGCGGAAGGAAAAGGGGCAGAGGGAACGGCAGGTTGGGAGGGTACACAGCCCACCTAGAGTGCAACCACCGATGGGGATACCTCCCAGGGTGGCTAGTCCAGTACCTCTGCACCCTGCTGAACCAGGGCCTTTAGTACATCCCCAGACCAGATAGCGGTCACCCCAGTGGAACCCAGGATTGAGCCCTGAGCACAGTGGTTCCTCCTCTGCAGAAAGGTGTACAGCCAGTCATTCAGCCACAAGGGGACAGCCCAGGGCATCATGATGAAAGCAGCTCACAAGGAATGGGCAAGCTCACAGGTAGTGTATCTGGGTCTGAAGGAGAAAGCATAAAGAATACATAGGCCAAATTATTTCAGCACTTGGGACAGGGGTTTGGGCCAGATGGTGGCAACACTGACAGAAATTAGATCAGACAAAGAGGTGCTGAAGGAAGGGAGAAAGGAGTAGAGAATGAAGGAAAAGCGACAAGGAAAACAGGAAATCCAGGAATGAGAGTAGTGGAGCATGTGCCGCTGGCTACAAAAGAGAAAAATGGAAGGGGGAATATGTGGATATTTTTGCCTTAGCGAGCAGAGAAGCAGCAGCAAAATACGATGAAATGGAGAGCATAGGAAAAAGCGAGACGGCAGCAGCCATGGTTTAGTTGGGGAAGAAAGAAAAGGATAAATTTACAAAAGGGAAAACTTGGGATGGATGGTTTGTGGGTTTTGCCACTTACTCGATGATAGTGATGGAGAAGAAGCTGGAGCTGAGCATCCCACTCATCACTTACTCCCTGATAATAAGAAGGGCAAAGGCCAAGAGAGGGGTGGGATGGATTTATTACAATGATTTCTTTCGGCAGAGAATGGCAACGTATGGGGATGTAAAGTGGGATGCAAAACAGCTAGATCTCTGGACAGATTATGTAACGGATCAGTCCACGTCAGAAGGAGAGATGGTTAAAAAGGGAACGATTCCACAGAGATGTGGTTGGGGATACAATAGGGCTTTTTGTTCCTGGCCACAATGCCACTTTCGTCACGCATGCTCGAAATGTGGGGGATCACACCCAGTGAGCAGATGCAGGACGACATGGGCTCAAGGAGCCCAAGGGGCAGGAACACACAGAAGGGGTCAACAGTTTTTCCGGGAGGGACAAGGATATAGGGGCAGGCATGGAATAAAGGGGGCAGAGGCAGGGGACATGCAGGCAGGGGGGTGTCAGGCTTATTGAGCAGCAAGACCAATGGAAGAACAAGGTGGGTTGGGGAAAACAGGTAGAAAAGGGGGCATGGGATCTATTTAAAGAGGCAAAAACTCACATTAGATAGAGGCATGGGAACAATGGTTGAATAGATACCCAAATAAAAAGGTGGCTGAGATGGTCAAAAAAGGTTTTCAGATGGGTTTCCCATTACAATGCGTGGGTCCAAGGCAGGCGAGTAAGGCGAACAACCTGGGTTCAGTGAAAGGAAAAGAAGAAATTTTAAGACAAAAAATACAGAAGGAAATAGCAGCGGGGAGGTTAGAAGGGCCATTTGACACTCCCCCTCTTCAGAATATGACAGTTTCCCCATTGGGTTTGGTCCCAAAAAAGCAGCAAGGAGAATACAGGGTGATTCACCACTTGTCATTTCCGGAAGGGGACTCAATGAATGATTTCATCAGTGAGGAGCATAGCAAAGTGTCATATGCTACTTTGGAAGAAGCGGTACAAGCCATCAGAGCAATGGCTGATGCATGGATGGCAAAAACAGATATAGAGTCTGCTTTCAGACTGCTTCCGATTAGAAGAGAGGACTGGGACCTGTTGGGTTTTAAAATAATGGGACAATACTATTTTGACAAGGCAATGCCTAGGGGATGTTCCATAGCATGTGCTACATTTGAAGCATTCAGCACCTGTTTACAGTGGATATTTCAGGAGAAAACTGGTTACAGGGCAGTCATTCTCTATTTAGATGACTTTCTTCTAATAGGCAGTGGGAAAGAGGAGACGGACAAAATGTTGACCAGTTTCCAGGATCTATGCAGAGAATTAGGGCTCCCCCTGGCACTGGAGAAGACGGAAGGTCCCAGTAAAGTTTTAGAGTTTTTGGGTATTGAAATAGATGCCCAAAAGGAGGTCTTTAGGTTGCCAGACAAATAAGTATCCAAATTGAGGGAAGTGATTAGAATACATACAAGTAGAAGGAGAATACAGCTAAAGAGGGTTCAACAGGTTTTGGGACACCTGAACTTTGCGTGCCAGGCTATCGGCCCAGGCAGGACCTTCACAAAACGACAAGCTAGGGCCACAGCAGGCGTAACCAGGCGACACCACTGGGTAGACATGTCAAAAGGAGTCAAGGAAGACTTTAAAGTATGGGAGGAGTTCTCAGGAGCTATAATGGTGCTCCTTTTGGCAAGGTGACTGGGTATATAACACAGATCTCGAACTTTATACAGATGCAGCGGGGGCTTTGGCATGGGGATATTTGAGGGAAAATGGTTTCAGAACCATGGCCAGAGAATGGGTAAAGGAGGAAAAGTAAAGGATGTAACATTGTTGGAGATCATGCCTATTTGGGCCTGCACCTTCGTGTGGGGGGAAGAGCTGCAGAATCATAAGGTGACATTCTGGTGCGACAACAAGACAATAGTAGACGTGTTAAACAATGGAGGAGCCAGGTCAGAAATGGTCATGCAGGTACTTCGACATTTGGTGCTTAGGGCCTTAAAACTGAATATGTCATTCAGAACCAAACACATAGAAGGATAGACGGGGCACACAATACTCCAGCTGACAGCCTTTCCTGTCTGCAGCTGGATCATTTCCAGAGGCTGGCACCGATACCAGAGGAGCAAAAAGCGCCCATACCAATGAACATCTGTGACACTGGCAAGATGGAGCAGAACTGTTGTTTTGCAACTCATGGTCACCAAGGACTCTGAGGGCCTATCAGGGGGCCTAGTGGGTGTTGCAGACATTCAGAGCGACAAACCACATGGAGGTAAGTAGGCCTCTTACAGAGGAACAACTAGGAAAATTTACAGTGGAACAATGGGAGAAAGGAACCACCCACACAACAATGGGGGTCTATTTAGCAGGGATTAGTTTGGTTTGCAGCCTGAAGGGATGGAAGGACCTGACGAAGTCAATGTTAATTAGAAGGATGATGTAAGGATGGGGAAGATTAAAGCAAAAAAACAGCAGACAACAGGCGACCATTAGGGGAACAGTGGCTGGCAAGAATAAAAGGAGCATTACCAGCAATCTGCAGATCAAAGACAAAGCCCAACTCTTCCATACGATTTATCTGGTAATGTTTGCTGGGGCCATGACAGTGAGCGAGGCAGTAGGACATGGCAGAGTGGACGAAGAAGTGGGGTTGGATTGGGAGGATATAAATTGGGGGATGAATGAGATACAAATCAGGATAAAAAGATTGAAAACAGATCAGGGAGGACAGGGCTGTACGGTAACCCTGAAGGCTCAGGGAGATGACACACTGTGCCCAGTAAAAGCTTTGTGGGCTTATGCCACAGAGCGAGGGGGTAAGACCGGGAGTTTATTTGTACATGGAGATGGGAAAAAGGTCACAAGTTATCAGGTCACAGCCATGCTTAAGAAGGGCATGCAATTTCTGGGGGAGGACCCATGTAATTATTCATCGCACTCTCTATGAATAGGGGCCACTTCTCAGTGGGAAGTGGCAGGGGAAACGGTGGCTAATATGTTGGATAAGGGATGCTGGTGGCCTGCCAGTTACAAGAGATACATTTGAGCACCAAAGTAGGGAGACTAACGTATCATCTGTATTTTTCTTTTGCAGACACGAACTAGAGGGGGTGGGGCGGTGGGCATATGGGCATAGAACTGAAAATGAAAGGACCCAATGAACAGGTATAAGATTTAATTTTGTTTAAATCCTGTAGGAAGAGGAGATAACGAGTCTGGATATGTCGCCACTCTTATATTTATTGGGCAGAAAAGAGCCGAGAAAAGGCTGGGGAAGACAACTCTACCAGGATTTGAAAAAATGTAGGTTGGTGTGGCGTGGCATCAGAGGGATGAGATGGGGGCAACTGCTTCCCACCCTGAAAGAAATGAAGGAGCGACGACCAGTTCCAGACTTAATTATCATACATCTAGGGGGCAATGACATGGGGGAAAACCATGGGTGGACACATACATGCAGATTAAGAAGGACTTGGAATTAATACAACAGAGGTGGCCAAGGGTATGCTTAGTATGGTCGGATATGATCCCAAGAAGGGTATGGAGGAATGAACACAATCAGAGCTGTAGAAAGGGCCAGAAGGAAAATTAATAGAAGGTAGGAACACTGATAAGAAAAATTGGGGTGCAGATAATACTTGAGGGATGGAAGAATGGTGGATTTCTACAGGTCAGATGGCATGCACCTGTCAGATCTAGCCATAAATATGTTTAAACGAAACTATGGGTTTTATAGAAGCATGGAGGAGACATACAGAAAAGGGATATATATAAAAAAGGAGAAATGAGAAGGTCCCTAAGTGGGGGACAATATCATAAAGTGAGGGGAAGCCACTCATCCAATGCAAGCTAGAGACTGACTAATGGAAAAAGGGGTGAGGAGGGAGGGAAAGAAAAGGAATAGGATGAAAAGAAGAAGGAGGAGCTGAAGGAGGAAAAGCGGTCTCAGTTCTCACCATTACCTAACAGAAAAAGAGGAGAAGAAGGCACCCAGGTTTTCACCTGGGGGAGCAAGAAGAGGAAGAAAGAGGGATGATCAGAAATTGATATATATGGATGCAATAAAGTACAATTGTCAAAGAAACTATAATAAAGGATGATGAGATGGAAAATGGTATTATATATATAACACATTAATTTCCAATCTGAGCACAACAACATACAATGGTGTCTGTCTTTTGTGAGGGAAAAGGGGGAATCCGGGACAATGGAGTTTGCCCTTTAAGGGGCAGACCAAGTTGTTCAGGTGCACCCCTCCCTCAAGCTGGAGATGGTGTGCTCTGAAGGGAAGGGGGTAGGGAAGGGAAGGGGAGGGGCAGAAAAACAGAACAATAGGCAGAAAAAAGGAAGGGGAAGGGCTAAGGGAGATACATAATGGACAGCACAGGAGTGGTTCAGCCACTTTTGCTGAAGTTTTGATCCTCCACCACCCAAAAAGGTACAAAGCATGAGGGAAGACAGTCAAAAAGGACTGTAGATGGCCTGTCATAGGTGGATGACAGTAGTGTCCGATAGGACGGTTATGGACTGCCAAAGGTGGATGGCAGAGAGGAGGGAGAAAAAAGGAGGGGGGAAGGAGGCGAGGGGGGAAAGAAAAAGGAATAGGATGAAAAGAAAAAGGAGCTGAAGGAGGAAAAGCAGTCTCGGTTCTTACCATTACCTAACAGAAAAAGAGGAGAAGAAGGCACCCAGGTTTTCACCTGGGGGAGCGAGAAGAGAAAGAAAGAGGGATGATCAGAGATTGATATATATGGATGCAATAAAGTACAATTGTAAAAGAAACTGGTGGATAAAGAGGTGGATAAGCAGAAAAGGGGCAAAATTCAGCAGAAGGGCAGACAGCAAGGAGAACTAGGGATAAATGACAACCAGGGAAGGGGCTGGAGTAGAACAGTGAAACAGTCTAGGGAGGTCAAATCATGGAAAGCCATGTGTGCAAATGCCACGAGCTTTAGCAACAAGATGGAAGATCTGGAGGCTGTCATGGTGCAGTCAGACCTGGACATTGTGGCCATCACTGAAACCTGGTGTAGTATTAACCATGACTAGGAGGTGGCCATACCTGGCTACAACATATTCAGAAGAGACAGAGCAGGCAGGAAGGGAGGAAGAGTGGCACTGTATGTGAAAAATGACATAAAGGCCACAGAGATCCAGGAGGAACAAAATGGGAGAGATACTGTGGGTTAAGCTGGAAAGGAAAATGGGGACAGCCATCCGCACAGGTGTGGTCTATAGACCACCAGCCCAGGAAGAAGAAACAGATAGGGAGCTGATGCTAGCCATCCAAAGGATGGCAGACAATGGTGAGGTAGTATTGGTTGGAGACTTCAATATTCCAGACGTGGACTGGAGCATCCCAGCAGCAGCATCAACTAGGAGCAGATTTATCCTGGACTCCCTTCAGGGTGCCTTCCTCAAGCAACTGGTCATGGAACCAACTCGGCAGAAGGCAATACTGGACCTTGTGCTCACAAACAGGGACAGTGTGATGGGGGCAACAGTGGGAGAGCACCTGGGAAACAGTGACCACCAGTCATTGTGGTTTGAAATCACAGAAAGAGCAGAACCAAACCACACAAAAACATGTATCCTGGATTTTAGGGGGGCAGACTTTGGGAAAATGGGGAGATACTTGAAAGAGGCATTAAGGGGAATGGGACAGAAATCAGGGGTTGAGGAACAGTGGGCAGTATTTAAAATGGGGATTACAAGAACAGCAGAATTATGCATTAAGCAGGTTAGCAAGAGGAAAAGGAAGAGGAGACCATTATGGTTTTCCAAAGAGGTAGCAAAGAAAGTGAAAGCCAAAAAGATTGCATTCAGGCAATACAAAAAGACACAGGCAGAAGGGGATAGGGAGAAGTACCAGGAGAAGCAAAGGGAGGCAAGGAGGTCAGTAAGGGAAGCCAAAGCTCAGACAGAAGAACACATTGCAAAATCAGTGGGTAGAGGGGACAAAACCTTTTACAGGTACATAAGTGAAAAAAGAAAGACAAAGGGAGGGATAGTGAGACTGAAGGGGGAGGATGGGGCCACGTGGAGGATGACAACAGTAAAGCTGACATATTGAACAGGTATTTCTACTCAGTCTTTACTGAGGAAGAGGAGGGTAATGGGTCTGAAGGGAGTACAACGGGTGAGAATGGTGCAGAAATAGACACAAGTCCCTTTACATGAGAAAGGGTCCTGAAGGAACTGGAAGTAATAAGAGTTGATAAAGCAATGGGGCCAGATGGGGTGCACCCCAGGGTCCTTAAAGAACTAAGAGAGGTGGTGGCTGAACCTCTAGCTATCCTGTTTAGGTGATCACTGGAAACAGGGGAGGTACCCAAAGACTGGAGGACAGTAGATGTAGTCCCCTTATACAAAAGCGGGAACAAAGAGGAAGCAGGGAACTACAGACCAGTCAGCCTCACCTCAGTAGTGGGGAAGATCATGGAAGCACTACTGAAGGAGAGATTGGTGGAACATCTGGTTGTCAATGAACTACAGGACCCAAGGCAGCATGATTTCACCAGGGGGAGGTCATGTCAGACCAACCTCGTTTAATTTTTTGACTGGGTGACTAGGGAGGTGGATCAGGGAGGGCAGTGGACATGGCCTATCTGGACTTCAGTAAGGCCTTTGACACTGTGCCACATAGAAGACTATTACACAAACTGGGGAATATGGGTGTGGGCAGGACAGTAGTGTGGTGGGTAGGTAACTGGCTGGGTGGCAGGACACAGAGGGTGGTGGTAAATGGCTGTCACTCCACAGAGGGAAGAGTGACCAGTGGGGTACCACAGGGATCAGTGCTGGGACCAGTCCTATTCAACATCTTCATCAGTGACATGCGCGGGACCTAGAAGGCAGAATTTCACTGTTCGCTGATGACACAAAGCTCTGTAACAGAGTAGACACACCAGAGGTGTAGACAGAATGAGAAGGGACCTGCAGAAACTTAAAGAATGGTCAGGGGTTTGGCAGTTGAAATTCAATGCAAAAAGTACAAGATAATGCATATGGGGCACAAAAACCCTGGCACAATATATCAGTTGGGGGTGAGGATATAGTATGCACCAAGCAGGAAAGGGATCTTGGGGTTATCATCTCTGATGACCTCAAGGTAGAAACAGTGTGACAAGGCAGCAGGTAAAGCAAATAGGATGCTGGGATGTATAGGCAGGGGCATCAGCAGCAGGAAAAGGAGGTCATAATTCCTATACAAAACACTAGTGAGGCCCCACCTGGAGTACAGTGTACAGTTCTGAGACCATACCTATGTAAGGACATAGACAGGGTAGAGAAGGTTCAGAGGAGGGCAACAAAGATGGTGCATGGATTGCATCACAAGTCCTATGACGACAGGTTGAAGGAACTGAACATGTACTCCCTGGAGAGGAGAGGGAGGAGAGGATATGATAGAGACATACAAGTATCTTACAGGTAGGAACAGGGTGCAGGAAAACACTATTTTTAAGCGAAAAAGATGTTCCAGGACTAGAGGGCATGGGATGAAGTTGGAGGGAGGACGATTCAGAGGAAACATGAGAAAGAATTTCTTCACAGAACGGGTGGTGGACAAGTGGAACACCCTGCCAGAGGAAGTGGTGGGGCTGAAACAATCACGGGATTTAAGAATGCATGGGATAGACATAAAAGAATTCTGGAGGTCAGGGTAGGGCAACAGACTTCTAGGAAAACAAACTGAACTTACAAGCTCAAATGGGCAAACTGGGTGGGCCATAGGCCCTTATCTGCCGACACTGTCTATGTATCTATGTATCTATGTAAACTGTAATAAAGGATGATGAGATGGAAAATTTAATTATATATATAATAAATTAATTGCCAATCTGAGCACAACAACATGCAATGGTCTCTGTCTTTTGTGAGGGAAAAGGGGGGAATCCGGGACAATGTGCATCTAACCATGCCCCTTGTGTTATGTTGTGAGTGAGTAGTTTGGATGATTTGCTGAATACATGGGGGTGATTGGCCTAGTTGGGCTTTTTACCTAGCAAACAAGTTTGTAATTTGATTCTGTCCCTTAAGTTGAGCCAGGTGGTTTTGTTCATATAGAGGCACATTTGCATACGTTTATCTACCAAGGACCAGTCTAGAGGCTTTATTGAGTGCCACAGCCATCCATTTAGGGCAGTTTCCAAGGCAACACAATATACTACTAGGCCATCCAATATGGATAGAACTGAATGAGCTGCAGGTGGCAGAGGGCTGTGGATGTGGGTATTGTCAGTGTCTATAGGACATCAGGTTTGATGTTGACTGCTTTTACTACCTGTTCAATGTGCTTTCTGAAAGATAGAGTGGCGTCTATCAGGACCCCAAAATACATAAAACAGTCAACTTGTTCCAGTGGAACTGCCTTGTTGTTTGTGATGGTAAGTAGTGAATTTGTTATCTTGTGCCGATGGCTTGAGATGAGCATGGTTTTCATCTTTTGTAGTTGAGTAGTAGCTTTTGTTTGAGAAACCAGTCCTTAAGTTTGTAAAGGTAGACTGGAGATTTTGTTGGAGTTGGTCAAGCTGAGGTGGCAATTTAAAATGACTGCATCATCAGCACACAGTATGATTTTGCTAGTAAAGGTGTCAGGAAGTGCATTTAGGAATAAGCTGAAGAGCAGCTGGCCAAGTATGGACCCTGAGGACTCCCAGGGAGACCTCTCTAGCGATTGAGATAGCAGCCCCAATTTTATGCTTTGTGATCTATGGAAATAGTCGTGGAACCAATCTACAGTAGTAGTTGATAGGCCTAGAGCCTGCAGCTCCTGAGTAAGAAGATAGTGGTTGACCGTATCGAATGCTTTGATGAGGTCAATGAAATAATGCCCCACTAGCATGCCTTCATCCAGGGCCTTGTGCACAAAGTCAGAGAAATCAACCAAGGCTGTTGCCGTGCTGTAGCTCTTCCTGAATCCATGCTGTTGTGGGCATTGAAGATTGTACTTTTGCAGATAATCAGAGATTTGGTCAGCCACAATTCTCTCCAGCACTTTAGAGAGGGGAGAGAGGATCAAGATGGGCCTAAAGTTAGAGGTGAATGTGTGATTCCCACTTTTGTGAAAAGGGGTAGCTAGAGCCAATTTCCAGACTGATGGGAATGTAGCCAGTGAGATGGATTTATTAAATATTGTTGTGATGGGGGAAAACACTTCTTCCAAGGTGAGAGCAATCATTCTCATGTCTAGTTTATCACTACCCTGTCTGGTTTGCAGAGTTCCCTTTTTACATTTATCCTGGCTTCCTTGATGGAGATGCATTTGAAGTAGAAGTTAGGGTGCTTGTTTACCTTATGGGGATGAGGAGGTTCAAGGGGACTAAGATAGTCTGAGGGGAGTACAGGGCTTAGATCAGTAAAGGCTATATTGAAGGACTCAGCAATGGTGGGCAGGTCTTGGGTGGTAGTTCCATTTATGTTGAGCAATGTAGGATGCTTTTTATTCCTTCCTTACAGCTCCTTTACGTTCCCAAAATCTCCTGCCATCCCCCAAGAACTCTCAGTTTGCCCTTAAAGAACTGTGCTTTGGCCAGTCTTATAAGGTTTGTACACTTATTCCCAGTTGCCCTATACCTCTGTAGTCATTTTATTGCCAGTGTCCTTGGCCTTGCCACAGATTGTCCCTGTCCTTCATTGACCTTCCTTACGTCAAGCAGTTCCCTGGTAATCCATCTATTACTTGATTCTGGGCCTTTCCTCCTTCTGATGGGGCAAATATGTCACAGGTTACATTGAACTTGTCTATAAAGTTCTGTAGAGCAAGGTCTATGTCCTGAATTTTGTCCAGTGGTGTCTGGTCAATTTGGACTAGTGCTGCTTTAAAGGAGTTAAGCAGTCCTCTCTTGAGGACCCTATCTTCTTCCAAGGTGGGTATAGCCTTTTTGACTTTGTTTGACAAAAGGCAGGTGACAGGTGAGTGGTCACTTAGAGAGTCTGAGAGGACAATGACTCTCTCTATCCTAGATGGCCAGCTGACCAGGATCCAGTCTAGGAGTGTGCTATTGCCACTTTTGTACTTATGTCTAGTAGGATCAGTAACCAGTTGAGAGAGGTATAGACTACTAACCAGGTCCTTCTGGGGGGATCGGTCTCTTTACTGAGCTAATTAAGATTGAAGTCACCAGTTATGACAACTTCATGGTTCCATTTAAGCTGGCTGACCACCTCCCATCACTTTTCAAACCCTGCCCTCCTGGGGTAAGTATACTGATGCTATGGTGAGGGGACATGTGGAGCAAGCATGAGCTTTATAGACAGCAATTCATGGCCACAGAGCTCCTGGAAAGGGAGCAAACACTCTTAGATAGTATCCCTATATAGATCAGGCACCCCTCTCCCCTTTCACCAGTCCTATCTTGCCAGTACATTGCATATCCATGTAGGGACACTGCTTTATCCTTGATTTTTGCTGTTAGCCAAGTTTCAGTAAGACAGACAATGTCCAGGGTGTGCAGGTGTGTCCACGCTTGAAACAGACCATTTTGCCAATATGCTTCTAATACTCATAGATGCTATTTTTAGCCCATTATATTTTTTCTCAACCTCTGTGTTGGAGTTTGGTGGCCCAGGGTTGGGATGCATGTTCCCTGATAGCAATAGTAGAAATAGTACTGCCTTTCTTCTTGTGAAGCTATTATATATATATCGGTCATAACCCTCTGCTGGTTGAGTTTGAAAGATTTTGGTGAATTTGTGAGGAGAGTCTGTGGTATGACTGCTGTGGTAAGACCATCCTGGTATTTTTGTTGCTTTTCCATTGTTGGTATTATAGTGTGAGAGGCATCAAGAGAAGGAATACCCTGGAGAGTCCGTTGTGGGTCCTAAGTACTTCATTAAGGGTTATAACAGTATTCTGTATTCCTGTGCATTCTGTGGGCAGGTCACCCAAGGGGATAAGAAGCAAGAGGAGCACCACAGTTGGTGTGAGCACCATTGTTCCCTCAGGTTTAATAATCGGCTGAGTAGTAAACCTGTCTCTTGTCAAGCTTCTTGCAGCAGTACTTTATAGATTTCTGGCTAATACATGCCTAACAGGTGGGTTGGCAGATGCTAGAAAGGTGTAATTATTACTGAGCTCCACCCATTAGTACTCTGGGGGACTAAATCTGTCTACTGTTCCCAGGTGATGACAGAGGGAATTATTCTGACCAGTATGTTTGGTCATTTTTTTTCTTCTTGGTAGAACAAACACCCTCTACAGGTAAATTCCTATAAGCTGCAGATGGGAAGGTGGGGACTTAGTCACATGACTGCACATGGCTATATAAGAGGGACCAGCAAAGGGTGGGGAGCTGCTGGGAAGCAGCTGCAGGGCAGTACCTGCTTGAAACAGTTACTCCAATGGGTGGATGACTGTGGCTGTGGTGGAGAAGCTTTGGGGAGGAGCTCTGTTCAGGGGCTGAATCAATTCAAAGGAGCCTGAGAGAGAAAGAACAGAGTAAATTTAGCAAAGGATTAAAGATTTAAGCTGCGATGGGGCAGTGAGGGAATTAGAGGAAGAGGGCTTAGGTGTAAGAAAAGAATCACTAATTAACATGGCCAGGGGAGGAGGAGGGTTCCATTCTCAGCCGCTAAAGGGCAGGCACCAAGATTAATCTGGCATTAAAACTGAGAAATGCTCTAAAAATTATTCAGGCACTGAAATTTACAAATGTAGCTAACAGTCACTAAAATTTAGAAACAGGCAGAATTAATACAGTCGCTAAAATGTAGAGACAGGCATCAATACTTAAAATTCTGGTTTTAAAATCCAGTGCACAAACTCTAAACAAATCAGCAGTCTATGTCATAAATCGAGGCTGCCTTGAGTGAGAATGCTGTACTAAGAAAAGTCACCAAGATTCAAAAATCAAGAGGCTGGAGCCAGGCTACTGTCCGTGTACCTCCTTGAATCAGCGGCTCCAATGGGTGGATGACTGTGGCTGCAGTGGAGAAGCTTCAGGAAGGGAGCCCTGCTCAGGAGCATAATCGATTTGGAGGAGCCTGAGGGAGGAGAGGAAGAGAGTAAATTTAGCAAAGGATTTAAAGATTTAAGCTGGGAGGGGGCAGTGAGGTAATTAGAGGGAGGAAGGGCTTAGGTGTAAGAAAAGAATCACAAACTAGCATGGCCAGGGGGAGGGGCTTTAAAGTTGACCCTTTAAGACCTTTACTGCTCTGTATGCTCTGTTTGTTGGCTATCCCCAAGGGGAAGGATCAATAAGTGACAACTGAGACAACTGAGACTAACAAAGGGGAAGGTGAACTAGGCAAGGAATAGCAATTTTATTTGTATAGCGCCAATTCCCAGGTGATCTGGGGCCACTGGAGCTTTGTTTTCTGTTGTGTCAAGACAACCCAGACTGAACTGTGAGAACCTTTTTGTAAAACTGAATAAAAGCTCTTTGTTTATTGTATGTTACTGAAGTAAAGCAGTTTTCATTTAATTTAAACTGGTGTCCTGAGAGTTGTCTTTGTGAGTGTTCCCCATGAAGCTGCTTGGTTTGCTACCTGGTCACAGTGCCCCCATCTAAAAGCAAAGTAACAGAACCAAAGCATGAAACATGTTTCAACCAGGAGCCAGGAGTTACACAAAAACCTTTCAGCTTGCATTTTCTAGCCTTGTGATTGGACAAGGACTTCAAAGACAAAAGGATGAGTAAAGAAAGACAGGGCAGAAAGAAGGGTGGTGGCACTGCCATGTATGTCTCCTCAAATCTCCAGTTTGTGTAATCACTCCGTTCACACCCATACTAACTATAGATTCCCTCCTGATCAAAATCCCCTGCCACTCTATCCCAGTACACATAGCTGGGTCATACTGTCCACGGACACACCACTAACTAGCATCCTCGACCACCTAGGTAACCTGAGGGCCCTTACAGAAGGCGGCGAACTCCACATCCTTGGAGATTTCAATCAGAACTGGCTAGGCTGCGCAGCCTCTAAATCGTGTTGCCAAATAAACACTAAACTTGCACCAGCAAATAGGGGAACCCACCCGCCTAAACCACAAATCCAATAAACACACACTACTTGACTGGGCACTCACTACCCACCCTCATAGGATACTTAAAGCTGGCCTACTACCGGACTCCCTTAGTGACCACCATATGATTTTTATAGTGTGAAAAATCTTCCGACCACCGGCCCCTCCACCCCGTATGCTGTACAGCAGAGTTTATAAATCACTGGATCTGACTGCTCTCCTAAACAACCTTACCACCATTGACTGGTCTTTCATCCCCAGAGCCACCTCCATGGATGAGGCCCTGGAATATTTCTCTACAAATTTCCTCACCATCTGGGACATACATGCCCTGCTTAGGAGATCCTGAGTCAGAGGATACCACTTACCTTGGGTAACAACAGACCTCATGGAACAACTCCGAGCCAGAGACCGAGCCTGGAAATCTTTCAAGGCCACTGGTGCTCATGCGGCCCAGCAACAATACCGGTCACTACAAAATGCCTGTACAAGACTCATACAGCAGGCCAAATCAAATTACTTTAAAACGGCGTTCAACAATAACCACAGCCACCCATCTCAATTCTGGAAGTCAATAAAATCCCTTCTCATCCCACCGACCCAACCCCCTCCCACTCTCAACCTCGAAGGTAAAATCATCAAGGATCCTTGCCTGGTTGTCACCAAGTTTAATTCCTATTTCTCCACCACTACTTCCTCTACTCTCCTCCCAACCCCACCCCCACTCTTCATGCTCTCTAAAGCACCCCGCCTCCTTTTGCTCCACCCAGTCGCTCCTGGCCAGGTGCTAAAATACTGTACTCACTAAACCCATCCAAGGTAAATGTCCATCGGGCCTAGATTCCAAAATGCTCCTACTCTCAGCACAGCCATAGCCCACCCTCTAACTATGCTCTATAATCTATCCTTTAAATTAGCATCTGTTCCCAAAGCATGGAAACAAGCCACAGTCATTCCCTTCCCAAGGAGGGACCTCTCCTCCCATCCAACTACCAGCCCATATCTCTGCTCCCCATCCTAGCCAAAATTCAAGAGTGCCTTGTATTATCCCAGCTACACCACTATCTAGATATAATCCTCTTTTTCACCCCCTACCAAGCTGGTTTCAGGAAAAATCACTCCACCACAACCTCCCTCCTTCGTCTCACAAACTCATTCCTTACAGGCATGGACAAAGGAGAAATAACTGCAGCCATATTTACTGACCTGGCAAAAGCTTTCGACACGGTCTCTCATCCCCTGTTGCTGGCTAAACTTGCCCAAACTGGTCTATCTGTGGAAGCAAAAAACTGGTTCCATTCATACCTATCAGGTAGGTCTCAATCAGTCTGTATTGGAATGGCTTGATCCACCTCTCTCCCCATCACCAGTGGTGTCCCCCAAGGGTCTGTACTCGGTCTGCTGCTATTCTCAATCTTTCTCAATGATTTGCCTGCTGTCTGCACACAAACAGGCATCCATATGTACGCAGATGATACGGTGCTGTTCACCTCTGGCCCATCCACAACTGCCATGACAGCTTGTCTACAGAAGGACTTCGACTCCATCCAACGCTGGTTCCTCGGGAACCAACTATTCTTAAACACAAAAAAAACAGTCTCCCTCACCTTCGGCTCCCAGGACAAACTAACCCGGCTTACTGAACCACCCACATTCTACACTTTGGACAGATCTCCACTTGAGGCCTGCACCACATATCGTTATCTCGGCGTCTGGCTAGATTAGTACCTTGACTTCTCAGCGCACATAGATGCTCTGCACAAAAAACTCCATCCCATGCTGGGAGCTCTCTATCGTAACAAGTATTGCATCCCTCTACCAACCAGACTAGCTATTGTCCAAAAAATGATCCTCCCAACTATGGACTACGGTGATGTTGTCTATGGTGCCGCCCCCCAAACTTCCTTAGCCAGGCTCGACCCCCTATACAACTCCTTCTGCTAGTTCACTTTGGACTGTTCTCCCAATACCCATCACTGTGACCTATACCAGTCCCTGGACCTCCCCTCACTCCAAAACCGACGATTGCTCCACAGTGCTAAAATCGCTGCAAAGTTCTGGTCGCATATACTTCCTTCCTACCTATCATCATCCCTAACCGCCCTCTCCACACCTACCTATGCTCTCAGAAATATTGACTCCAGGCTCCTGCACATTCCAAACAGATCCACCCAATCCGGCCAGGCAGCTTTCAGTTTCAGGTTGCCCAAATTATGGAACTCACTGATAGCTGACATCAGACACACCCAAGTATTCCTCAATGGAATGTCCTTCTCAAATCACATTTGCTACCAACTGCTAATGCCTCCCTCGCTGAATCCCTGCACAACTCCTATCCATGCTATCAGCTTCTAGCACCAGTCTGGACTCCGTTCTCCGTCTTCACCTAGTGCTATTAAATGCTAGTAAAAAAAAAAAAACTGAACCTACTCTATTGTGAATTGTATGAATGCCTCACCCATTTTTGTCTGTAACAATTTCACACTATGTATGTTGTTTCTTCTATAGTACTGTACCACTGTCTGTAACAATTTCACACTATGTATGATTTGTTTCGTCTGTATTACTGCATCAATGTAACCCCCTACCCCCAGGGCGCATCTGGAATCGAGTGGTACTCCGCTCAGCATGCCTTCCTGGTAAATCTCTTAAATATAAATAAATAAAGAAAGAATGGGCAGAATCATGGAGGAGATTTGATATCCTGAAGCTGTGATAGGTGGGGGAGTGGCATACCTCAAAATCCCTCTCACACTCTAGACTGATACCAATGTACATGCTTTGCCAGCAAACATAAAATGGCAGATAAAATGAGTAACTGTTTAATTGAAATTTATTTTTTCAGCCACATTTTTCTTAATTATCTGTTTCATTACCTCTAGAACATTTAACTGATCTACCATATATGTACTTTCTATTCTGACAGAGGCTCTGTAAATGTTTTTAGATCATCTTCTGTTTTAAGGACAAAGGATACCCCAGTAAATTGTGACTTCTATTTTCTTTTTTTTTATTTATACTTTTTCTTTTGCCACCATCTGCCAGGTACATCTGCCTGGTCTTGGACCCAGCGTCCACTCCCAGATTGGCTGCAACCATCTGATATCCTCTGCTTACCCCCAGGGTGAGGTTGCAGCACCAGGCCCCTACAGTGCTGCAGACGATAGGGTAGGTCAAAGGGCTGGCCTGGAAGCTAATTGAACTTGAGTTGGGCTTCATCTAGGGGGTCCGGCATTTATTTCCACTAATGACTGGTAAGACCCAGAACGTACGAGTGGCGAAGCCACGAGTTAGTTATGAAGGTCTTATCAGTCGTGCGGCGATACATGTGTTATTCTAGTGCAACCCATTATGTATATATACCACACCATTTATAATGTTTTTACTGATGTTTTACCTTATTGTAGCTTAAAACTGCCTTTCTTTCCATTGTAAGTTCTGTAACTGGCCCATTGTTCTCTGTGTTCTATTTCCAGATTCTAAGTGGAAATAATATGTTCTAAGTTATACAAATTCTGTTCTAAGTGAAATAAATGGTTTTCTAAGTGAAAATAAATATTTGTACCAAAATTGCATCATTTATTTACCCAATTTATTCAGTACTATATATATATATATATATATATATATATATAGATAGATAGATAGGGCCCAGATATTCAAAGGGTTGTGCATGAGCTCCAGCACCATATTCAAAGGGGAAGTGCAAGCACAAATCCTGATCATGGTGCATCAGTAATGTATGAGGCGCAGGTGAGGGGCGAGCCCATATATATACTCTACACAGCCCGATATTCAGCCGGGATGTGTGGAGCCATGTATCATAACCCCTACCTGCGCCAGCAAAAGTTAGAAATAAAAAAGGAGCAAGGGCTGGCCACCCACAGGTGAGCTGCCCGTGTGCAGGTACAACATGGCAGCTGCCATGTGGATGTGCCACCTGAGCTCTGGCTGCACCTCTGTGGTGGTGCCCACCCCCATGCCCGATCGCAGGCTTAAGTAAATAAAAACGAAGTCCTATATCCCTAGTGGTCCATTGAACTGCTGCCCGGCCAATCGCGGGCTAAGTAAAAATAAGAATAATCCTATATCCCTGGTGGTCCAGTGGACCTGTCTGCCCACCAGTTACAGGCTAAGTAAATAAAGAATAATCTAACCTCTATCCCTGGTGGTCCAGTGGACCCCTCCCCCACCTGCCCACTGATTCCCTCCACCCCGCTCCCCCCTCGGTCAGCAGCGGGCGGCCTTCCCACCCACCCACCTGCAGCCCACCGCCCACCCGACTGACACCATCGGTGGGTCTGTACACCATTGGTCCACAGGCGTGAGTCAATGGGTGTGCACCATACCGTCACTACACATTCAGGTATGTGAATGGATCCATGGATATGTGAATGGATCCATTCACATATCTGGAATGTGTAGTAGTATCGGAGCTGCGCCCATCGGCTCATGCTGTGGACAATCAAACGTGCTACTGACGTGTCGGTCGGCGGGGTAGCGTGGTTGCGGGTGGGTGGGCTCTGCCCGCCACGCGCTGACCGGGGAGGCGGGGCGGTGGGATCAGTGGGCAGGTGGGAGGGGTCCACTGAACCACAGGGGATGAAGGTTGGTGTGTTCTTGACAGCCTGCGATGGAGTGGGCTGACAATCCGCAGGACCACCAGAGATAAGATTATTATTCTTTATTTTACCTAGCCCACGATTGGGCAGGCAGACAGAGTCCACTGGACCACCAGGGATAGAGGTTAGATTATTCTTTGTTACTTAGCCCGTGATCTGGTGGTGGGCAGAGAGGTCACTGGACACCAGGGATAGAGGTTAGATTATTCTTTATTTACTTAGCCCACTATCAGGTGAGCAGACAGGTCCACTAGACCACCAGGGATAGAGGTTAGATTATTCTTTATTTACTTAGCCTGTGATCGGGTGGGCATCGGTCCACTGGACCACCAGAGACATAGGATTATTCTTTTTGTACTTAGCCTATGATTGGGTGGGCAGCGGTCCACTGGACCACCAGGGATTTATGATTATTCTTTTTTTACCGCAGCCCGCGATTGAGCTGTGGGGCACATTGCCGCTCTGCAGGGGGCGTAGGTCCCCGACAGCTGCTGCCTGGCAGGGCGTCAGGTGCAAGTCACCGGGGATCGGCGCACGTGCATGCAAATGGGGCCATAATGACAAGCAAATGGCCTCATGTGCGCCTTGCATACATTATGGCCCCATTTGCATGTCAACTTTTGAATATCGCGGTTGCTGCGCCTTGCACAATGGAACTTGTGCTAGCGCATCCCCATGTTCCACTCTTGCCACTGGTGCTGAAGCAGTGCCACTGCACCATGTGCACTGCAGGTGGCCAGGGTGCAATATTCAATGCTGCTGAGCCATGGCACAGCTCCGTTGAATATCACCCAGTCCACACCCCTGCGCAGCCAAGTTGAGCTTCGCCCAGGCTTGCGCCACAGCCTGGCTCAGTTTGAATATCTGGGCCATGGAATACATAATGGGCTGCAGTGGAATAACACATTTATCTGCACTAGTGAGTTGTAAGACCCATAACTTACAAGTGGCAAAGCCACAAGTTAGTTATAAAAGTCTTACCACTCATGTGAGGAGATACATGTGTTGTTTACTACAATCCATATGTGTTTGATATATCTACACACCATTTGTAATGTTTTTACTGGTGTTTTACCTTGTTTTAGCTTAAAACTGCCATTCTTTCCATTGTAAATTCCCAATCTGGCCCATTGTTCTCTGTGTTCCATTTCCAGATTCTAAGTGGAAACAACATGTTCCAAGTTATATAAATGGTGCTGTAAGTGAAAATAAATATTTATCCCAAAATAACATGATTTATCTACCCAATCTGTTCACCACTAGTATGGTATGGTGTATATATATATATATATATATATATATATGCTTGCACACAGAGGTTATTTGTCATATATATATATATATATATATATATATATATATATATAGATATATAGATAGATAGATATTAAGAACCTCTGTGTGCAAGCACTGAGGCAATGGTTACCCCAAAAGGCATTTGGCCAGGAAGCCAAGTTTCAAAGAAATACAAAATCACACATGTCCCTGCAATGCAAAGCATCATGGGTTGCATATGCAAATCACCACAGAATATTATGCTGGTTCAACTTTAAGCAGGAATGCATGCTGCCGAAAGGCCTCTCACACAGTTTGCAAAGGATGCCAACAGAAGACATAGACACGTGTTTCATCCTATCAGGAATCATTAGTATGCCTTGTCTGACATCCCAGTGGAATGAACCAGCTACCCTAAGATATATATATATATATATATATATATATATATATATATGTGTGTGTGTATATGTGTGTGTGTTCTTTGCCAAAAAATGTGTTAATGCAACATTTTGAGTTCAGCCTACAGCAACAAAATTAGGAAATGTGGTTTTAGGGTTTCAAACCCTAAAACCCCACCAGAAGCAAATCAGGGGAGCAGTCTGCCTTGGGGTTGTCAAGCATAAAACTCTCCCTGTTCTATATCTCCTGAAACATGCGCACCTGTGTCCATCACATCTGAGCTTTCTTGCTACTGCAGTGGGGTGAGCTTTAGGATTGACAACTCAAGTAAGGCTGCACCCTGATTTGCTTCAGGGTTGGGGTGGAGTTTTAGGGTTGGAAACCCTGAAACCACATTTTCCTACTTTTGTCACTGTAGGCTGAATCCTAAATGCTGCATTAATGTAGTTTTTTTGCAAACAATTTCCTTACTTTTTGAGATAGTATATTTGTATCCTAATTCGCCTGTGGGAGCACAGGGCCTCCCCTTGGATGTATACATGTATATTGCTGTGAAAGCATAGGGCCCTGTGGGCCCTGCACTTGCATTTGTAGCAAAACAGCAACCAAATTATCAGTATAGCCTTCTTATTATCCCACCTCATGAACCTGGTACCAAAAATGCTCAAATCCCTGCTGAAATGTCATGTTGCACCACCGAAACATCATTCTGTACCACAGGTGTGAAAACACAGGATTTGAAAAATGACAGCTGTCACATTCATGAGCTGGTGATAAAATAGCTCGTTGAAAATTTGGGGTGAAAATATTAACATTAGCAAAATCACGAGGAGCAAAATAAAATTTAAATGCTATGTATAACTTTGCCATTTTCACATATTTTGACCCCAAATTTTGAAGATGGCCTTCTTATGACCCCACCTCATGAACAAGGGTGGTGAAAATGTTCAAAGCCCGCCTGAATAATGATTTTGCCAAGTGACTGTGAAATCATCTTTCAGATTTGATTTGTGAAATTCCACCACCACTGGTCATGAGGTGGGGCCCCAAAAAGGCCATGTTTCAAATATAGGGTCAAAATATGCAAAAATGACAAAGTTATGCTTCAAAGTTCAAAACCTAATTGAAATACATTGAACCGCACTTAACTTAGTCTCTTATATTGCAGTTGGGGGTTCCGTAGCAAGACGTGTCTTTCATTGTAGAGTGGATATTCACCCTGGGACTGGTTCAGGTGAATAAGGGTGTGTGGGGGATGTTGGGGGAGGTGCGGGGTGGTGGATGCTGAGAGGGAGGTGGAGGTAGGGGGTTGGATTGGCAAGGGACCATTTTTTTACAGGTGTAAAATAAAAAAAAGAAGACATAGAGGGACAATTTTCTTTATTACAGGTTATTGTAATATGGGGACAGTGACTGGAGGTTGGGTGTGCCACTAGATACCAGGGAACATAAAAAAAAAATATGTGGATGGTGACTGGAAGGGTTGGGGTTCTACTAGGCACCAGGGAAACAGTACTTGAATATACAGTAGGGACATCAATTGGAGGGTGGGGGGTGCCACTAGACACCAGGGAAACATTAACTAAATACAGTGATGGTGATCAGAGGGTGGGAAGTGCCACTAGATGCCAGTGAAACATGTATTAAATACAGGGATGGTGACTGGAGGGTGGTGAGGGCTTTAAGTCACTGTTTTACTTCTTGTAAAATAGTGCTGTGCTGTCTTATGAATCATGTAAAATGCCCATAGCCTCTGGGATTGGGCACTATAAAATAAAATTATCTTGCCTCTTGCAGGAGGACCTGAACCTGACAGCCAGTTTTAGAAGCTGACTATTAAATGCTGTCTCAATTTCTGTGATGATATATACTGTATCAACTATATGCATTTTGCATAGTTCTATGCTCTTTCACTCATATTTGCCCTTTTTCTGCAAAGATTTATTGATGCTCCTCATGCTGTCAGTGCTGTTTCTGGACTCACAAACTATTACAAAAATTAAAGTAATTTGTTTGAAACATCCTGTAATACTAATAAGGGTCCCTATTCTCAAAGGGTGCAAATGGGATACACGCTGCATAACTCAGGTGCATAGCCCACCCGCACCTACATGTGTACACTGCACCCCATCCATGGTATTCTCCAAGAAGTTCCGTCCCCGTCTATGCCCCCAATCCCAGGGTGATCCCCAGCCGGGCATGCAGCTCTGTACCATGGTGGGCAGGGGATGGGGGCCATGGCAGCACTCCATGTGATACACAAACCCTCAGAGTGCAGTAAACAGTGGCTTGAGGCTATAAAAGCCATAAAACTAGGCAGCCAGTAACGCACCCTTTGGGAGTGGAGCCGTTAGCCACAGTGGACACAGTAGGGGGAATCAGCCCCCTCAATAGGGATGCCCCTTGCATTGGGGCACACTGGGTGGGCTGAGGGTGGTTGGCCGATACCTTTGCCCCCAACATCTTGCCTGGCACTCTGCATGCCGGGACAAACATGGCACCCTGTGGCCACAAGGGATCCACTTCAGGACCCAGTCCAGGCAGCCGATTGGCTACACAGTGAGGTCTGCATCCCTGCACTGGACCACCCATGAACCTACACACACAGGGGTGGGGCCGTGTATGGGAGCTAGGTAAGGACCGGTGTTTGTGAATACGGTCCCCGCATATCTCCCATGGGCGCAGAGCTGCAAGGGGGGGATACATGTCATTCACATGTACCCCCTCCCTCTTTTGTGAATAGGGCCCATGGGGTCCACTATTCCTATTAATTTATATTTAAAATAAGAAAGTGCTACACATTCTTGCCATTTGCTTTGCATTTTGAAAGCTGGCGTTATGCATTTTAATGCAGATGGGGCTGAGAAGTGTGCCTGTGATTGTTCATTGCTGACTGGCCTTATAGTTATCACAGTGTGTTTTTGTGTTTAAATACAATTTTAGAACCAATCATACAGTTGGGATAGAGTAATGTGCTTTGTTTGTTCAGCCAAATTTTCCTTACATCCATTAAACAACATTTATTAAAAAGCATGCAGCATTTCACAACATTATTTGAACAATACAATAGCACTGAAAAAACAAATACTTTGTACAGGCAATAATACATCACTGCAGAAATAATCAAATCAAATCAAACTTTATTTATAAAAGGTGCCTTTCCAAAACCAAGGTGCCTGTACATAACATAATAAAAATCAATAAATAATGAAAACTGATTAAAATTAATCCAATGCAGCATAATTTAAAAATCATTATATACAAGGCTAAAAGATGTGTTTTAATGCCCCATAAAGCTTTGGACAGTCGAAATCTTGTACCTGATGAGGCGAGAGAATTCCAAGGGTTGGAGCCATAAAACTAAAAGATCTGGCCCCAGAGGTCTTTAAACGAACCCTGGGAATCTCTAGCAATCCCTCATCAGCGGATCGGAGAGGGCGGGAGGGACAGTAGGGAGAAAGGAGATCTTTCAGGTAGCCAGGTCCCTGATCATGTAGGGCCTTATAGGTCAGCAAACTGACCTTGAAGGTGATTTGCCTGCATATTGGCAGCCAGTGCAGTCCATGGAGCACAGGCGTTATATGACTGGCCCTAGAAAAACCAGTCAATAGCCTGCCTGCCACATTCTGCACTAGCTGCAAGTGGTGAATATCAACCCCTGGTAGCCCAAGATAAAGGGTGTTGCAGTAGTCAAGGCGGGAGGTAATGAAGGTGTGGACCAAAGTAGGAAGATTGTCAGCAGGAACCAGGTGCTTTACCCGGGCGATGTTCCTCAGATGGTAAAAAGAGGCTTTGACAACTGCCGACACCTGAGATTTAAGTGTCAAACAGTCATCAAACACAACGCCCAGGTTCCGCACCTGGTCTGAGGTAGTTAGTTGAACACCCCAAGCCATAAACCCGAGGGTGATCCCACCAACAAACTCACCTCCAGGTGACCTGGGTCTACAACCAATACCTCAGTTTTATCTGGATTCAACCGCAGCCAACTCACATTCATCCAGTCCTGGATTTCGGCTAGACAGTTGTTAAAGACCGAAAAGGCAGCATCTTGGCTGGGCACAAAGGACATGTACAGTTGAGTATCATCTGCATAGCAGTGAAAATTCAAACTGTACCACCTAATAATCGCTCCCAATGGCAGCATGTACACCACAAACAACATGGGTGCCAAAATGGAGCCCAGCGGCACCCCACAGGATGGGGGAATGATGCCAAGGAAAAAATCCCAGACACCACCCTCTGAGTCCTACCCTCAAGGAAAGATCAAAACCAACTGAGGACTGTACCAGACAGCCCACAGATAAACCACAAGTGCTCCAATAGCATACCATGGTCCACGGTGTCAAATGCTGCAGAGAGATCAAGAAGGACCAAGATGGAGTGAGTCATTTAGTACCAGGACAAGAGCTGTCTCGGTACTATGTCTCTTCCTAAATCTGGACTGGAGAGAATCATAGACATTGTGGCTGGTCAAATGATCATCCAGCTGTGACGCGACCACCTTCTCAATAACCATACCCACAAAGGGCAGGTTAGAGACAGGCCTGTAGTTAGCCAGACAATCCGAGTCCAAGGAGGACTTCTAAAGAAGGGGCTGAACCACAGCCTCCTTCCAAGGATTTGGAAAAATCCCCCTCTTCAAAGATCTCCAGACTGTCTCAGCAAGGACTGGACCGATTTTATCCACACAGCCCACTAGGAGACATGTGGGGCCCGGGTCCAAACAACAGTTAGTCGGAAGCAATGACTGGATGACCATCACAATGTCACTGATTGTGGGAAGATTGAAGTCAGACCATACAAATTGGGTGTCTGACATCTCCTGCCAACCATCACAGCCCCCATAAGAGAGGGTCAAGACCTGATTGTGACAACCTTATCTGAAAAGAATTGAGCAAACTCCTCACACCATTCTTGAGAAAAGGCTCTTCTGGGCTGAAGACAGATTGGATTGCACAATCTGTCCATGGTCCGGAAAAGCTGAGCTGGTCTATTCTGTGCAGCAGCAATCTCTCTGGACAGGAATTCTGCCTTCTTACAAGAGATTGCTGATTGATAGACCACATAGTGGTCCATCAAACTAAGTTTGTCACTATCCAGGCCCGATTTCTGCCAGCACCTCTCTAATCTTCGTCCGACTCTCTTCAACTCCCTCAGGGTCTCATCAAACCAAGGAGACCTGGGGTAAAGACTGATGGGACGAAGATGAACAGGAGCAATGGAATCCAGGGCTGCTACTACTGCCTTATTATAAGCAAGTACCAAGTCCCCTGGGTCCATGCAATCACTCTGTAAACCTGATAGGTCCAGTACCGCCATCAGGCCATCTGGGGAAACACCCCTCAAAGGGCGGTACTGGACCATTTCCATAGGGGCTGGCCCACCAGGGGTGGCCTCAAAACTGAACCCAATGGAGTGATGGTCAGACCACCCGACTGGTTCTACCACCAAATCAGATATCTCCATCCCCAGTAGGAACACCAAGTCCAATGAATGACCACCAATATGGGTTGAGGAGGAAGTAACCTGTGTGAAGCCCAGTGAAATCATTAACTGGTGAAAGTCCTGACCAAACTGCGAGAGTTCATCATCAACCCAGGCACTGAAATCCCCCAGAAACAACCATCTGGGGGGATTCCAATGTCAGGTTGACAATGAAGTCTGCGACTTCCCACAGGAAAACATTCCCATCACCTGGTGGACAGTAAATGAGAAGTATCCTGCACCACCCCGCCCATGATACATTCAAAGAGTTGGTAGTTCTCACTGGTACCTCCACTAGGCCCAGTTCTGATCTAAAACAGATAGCAACACCCCGCCCCTATGATCCATCCTAGAGGCGGTGTATCCTCAAGTACCAGCTGGAATTGCTGATACAAAACTGGGCCAGCATTATCATCCAGCCAGGTCTTCAGTGACTACCCAGGTCAGATGTTCCAACAAAATCCGCTATAATAGCGTTTTTTTTTTTAATAGACCTGGCGCTGCATAACACCATCTCGAGTAGGATGAGAATCTGGGATGACCGTGCTACCTGCCAACTACAAGCAGAACCCTTGGGTATGGGAACCAGACAGGGAGGACCCTTTCCTGGACCCATTTCGCCCCAGGGCGTCTCCTTGTCCACACTATCCCTATCCGCCCACTCCTTTCCATTCCCTCTCCAGGCCCAACCCTCATCCTTCTCCTTTTTCTAACGATCCCCAGAGCCCTACACTGTCTGTACACCTCTGGCGATAGGGGAGGACAGAAAAAAAGGACAGATGTCCCTGAGCCTGGAGGGGGAATAATACCCGACCATCCTTGTGCCTTCCCAACTCATATTTACCACACTAAGCAAATACCAGCTAGTAAACAATCCCAAAATACAAATTTAGCCCATACTCAAACATACAATAATCAAGTACTCTAACAAATGTCCACAAAAAAACTAAACAAATCCAATTCCTTATATAACAATTTAGCAGCAAAATATAGGAGTCCGAGTTAGGAAACAATCACAGTCAAATAGGTCTCAAGATTTTGAATTATTTTGGTCTAAAGAGCTCCCACCTCTTAAGACATGACCAGAGAGGAAGGCCAGATTCAACTCTCACTTAATCTGACCAACCAACCAGAGCTTAATGGAGAAGAAAAACCTTTTTTATAAGGCACTTTCACTGCCAGTATATATCCAGTAAAACGTAAGGACAGTCAGTTCCAATTCTCAGTTTTTTCAATGCAAGAATCCCATCCCACGATGCACAACATAAAGTCAAAACAAATTCAGCTCACCCAAACCAGTCCGGCTCCACAGAGAATCCAAATCCAGTACATGAATCTCTCCAGGAACTTCCAGTTAAAAGATGATTCCACACCACAACGGTATGTATCTAACCCCCACAGCTGCCTCCACAGCTATCGAGGCAGGTACAGATAGTAACCGGAGTGTAAACAAGATTGGTTCAAGCAAAAGACCTCCCAACACAAACCCAAGGGGTAGCTGTCTCCTCACCACTTGAGCCCGTGACTACAGCCCCAGGCTAACCAACCAAATAGTTGACCTGCCGGGCCACTTAGGAAACAAATCAGCCCCTGCCCACCTTCCAGCAGGCCATGAGCCCAAGCTTCCTGCCCGACTCAGCTGAAACTCGAAGGCCACCCCCCCAGGTAGGGAAAGGGAATTTCTGCTCACAATCCTCGCTACTTACAGTTTTCCACAGCAGCGATGCTGATTCTACTCGAATTCAGCAGCAAGGAGACTCCGACTCTCTGTAGAATCCCTGGGTATTCCAAAAAATCAACTTCTTCAAACTGGGAACTAAGGACTAAGGGAACTTCCCCACTCACAGCTCTTCCGTAACAGAGGTCGGTACCACTCTGTTTCAGTCCGACCACCAAACAGCTTGTACCCAGTCTGAATCTCGTGAGACCACTGCTGTAGTTCCTTCCTTCAGGATTTCAAATCTCCACTCTGAATCTCCTCCCTTTCCCCGAGTCTCCTCCAGTCCACACCAACACTCCAGGCAGGTAGAGAGCTAGTAAATTAATCAAACCTTCAGGTTTTACAGTAATCATCCAGTACAATATCTTAGGCACTGGATGAAGCAGAAAATATACAGAAAATATGCGTAAAAAAAAGTTTCCTAATTCCATTTTAAGCTCCCAATAGGAAAAGCCCTCTCTGCCAAAATTAGTTATACTAACTAAAAAACAAAAGAAAACTAAAAACAAACGGCTTATTACAAAACAAAATAGGCTAAAAACAGAACTGGTACTATAGCTATTGTGGACTACCCCATCACGGCTGCCTTCTTAGTATCCATAGAATAACCATCATACGCATACAGTAATAAGACAGAACATAGCAATGCAGCCAAATGTAAATTTATGGTGTAGTTTATGTCCCTACATTATGACAACAATGTAACAGATTAAGAAAGGGCATAAAACTACCACCTACAATAAATTGTCTTTACCCAAATCACTGAATAAGAACCAGTATTGGAGGTAGAAGACTTGGTTTGCTGGCCAAGGCACCTAGCTTCACCTGAGCTCTTTCCTTCTAAGACTGCTTGAAAGGCAGAGTAGAGAAACTTACCAGAGCAAGGGAGAAGGATTAAGACTTAGTTTGGCTACGCAGATTTACTGTGTGGTGGTGTTTTAATTTTTTACTCACAGGGATTGCTACTGTTTGTTGCTAACATTTCATTGCTTTATTTTTTCTCTGATTCAAATTGTTGTTGCTGGTATACCTTCTTCTGCATTATTACAAGGTGTGCCTACAGGTGTGTCTAACAGATTACTGCTGTAATCTTCTGATTCAAATTGTCTTTTGCAAGGTATATCTTCTGTTACTGCTTTATTTTCTCTGGAGCAAAGTGTTTCTTGGGTATATCTTCTCTGAAATTATTACAGGTGGTGCTTTACAGGTTTTACAGTTTTATCTAACATTAGGATAAGCTTTCGGGTTACTGCATTTGTTGTTGACTGATTGTTTCTGCTCTTACCTCCTTGTTCTTTCGTCCGTGGTTCTTCTTTTTAGGCAGGGAAGGCCCAGCCACCCACCCCATCCCCAACCACCCCACGCTACACTCCTTTTATAGGGTACCACAGTTGTGACATTTCCTGTGGCAGAGCAGGAAGGGGCGGATCAGTGGGGCTCCACAAGGTGATCTCATTTACAGGGCACTAGTAATTTAACTTGTTAACAAGTTAAACAAAGCACAATTAAACCATTACTTGCATTTTTTTCCTTCTAATTACTCTGACTAGGTTACAAACCCAGCAACTTATTTGGAATGGATTTCATTAACTGCAGGTACTGTGGAACAATTTTCAGAAGGACATTCTTACAGGATTTAGGACACTGTCCTACATGCTGGGCCTTTGGAGATCTTGGGTCTCAGCTCCGGGCAGCATGGGCAGAGATTGCACGCCTCAAATTTCATATTGAAGAGGAAATACATTATAAGAACCACCGCCATTTCCCCAGCATCCAACAGAAAAACCTCAACACGCAGAGGGTAGTTGGTCCAGGAGGTTGGCAGGTGGTTAGGAGGAGCAAATCAGGTGCCCCATCACTCTCTGCTCTCCAACACATTACCTCCAAAACCATATAAACACTACAAACAGGTATCTGCCTCTATCTCTGAAATCAAATAAAGAGGCAGAAGACACTGCAGAGCAGAACACTGCGCACAGGAGCTAACACAACAATACTCACCCAAATCAGGAACCAAAACTAAACTAGCACAAAGAAATCCAAAAACTTCTGATCATAGGAGACTCCATGATTCGGGAGTTGATACCCATCTCAACCAGGGGTGATGGTCAGATGTCTCCCAGGTACATCAGCATGGAGAGACACTGACCGCATTGCTAAAATTGTTCACAAAGCAGGAGAAACATTGATGTCCTAGTACACATAGGACTAATGATCTCGCCAGCCGGTCAGTTGTGGAGACCAAGGAACACCTGACTAGGCTGGGTGACAAACTATCATCTATTTCATCCGGCATCTCCTTCTCTGAGATCCTGCCAGTCTGGGAGAAGGAGCAGATGGACGGAAGGTCAGAGAAGGGGAGATAGGGAGCTAAACACGTGGCTCAAGGACTGGTGCCAGGAAAAGGACACAGATTTGTAGGGAACTGGCAACAGTTCTGGGAGCGAAAGTTCTTTAAATTTGATGGACTGCATCTGACTAAAGAGAGTCAGTGCATTGGGGCAGAAGTTTGACGTCTTTGCAGAATATTTAAACTAGCAAATGGGGAGGGTGCAGCACCCCATCACGTTGAATGGGAAGAACACCTCCCCTCAGCTAGTGGTCAAACTGGAATTCAGTGTGTTTGCCATTCATTTGCATCACCAGGTAAGAAAAAAGGTTTGTCTCCCCATACGATGCACAGGGGTAATGCCAAACCTCACCCAACAACTAACACACCAAAATCTGGCCAATGGAAAATCATGTAACAATGCTCACAGCCTGGGAAATAAGATCCCAGACCTGCAGCAATAATGTCAGAGGCTAAACTGGACATAGTAGCATTAGTGAGACGTGGTTTACCAGTAACCACACTTGGGAGACTTCAGTACCTGGCTATGTATTGTCCAGAAGAGACCGAGGTGCAAAAGGGGAGGAGTGGCCTGTATGTTAATGAAAATATCAAAGCTACAGAAATTCAGAATACACATAAGGAGCCAGAAGAACTGTGGGTCACCCTGAAACAGGAAATGGACAGCCATAAGAACTGGGGTTGTCTACAGGCCCCAGACCAGAGGGAGGACATAGACACATTACTGTTAGAAGATATACAAAACATGACAGCTAAAGGGAGGTTCTGATAATGGGAGACTTCAACATGCCAGATACAGATTGGTCAATACCAGCAGGAACATCTGCCAGAACTAGACTCATAGTGGATTCCTGCAGGGAGGGCCTCAAACAACTGGTACAGCAACCCACAAGAGACAGGGCTATCCTAGATCTAGTACTGACTAACAAAGAGGGATCACAGATCTCCAGGTAGAAGGTCACCTGGGGGCCAGTGACCATCACATGGTATGGTTCAATTTGGCTACTACATCTAAATCATCCCTATCCAAGGCAAAATATGGGACTTCAGAGGAGCTGACTTTGATAAGATGGCCAACAGAGTTAAGCTAGCCTGGCAAAAGAAACACAGGTGAGGAGGTACAGGCAAAGTGGGCAAGCATTAAGGATACAATACTTGAAGCAACATCCCATTGTGTTAGACAGAACAGGAAGTGCAAAGAAGAAGGAAACCACTTTGGTTCTCCAAATACAGTAGCAGAAAAGGTCAGAGCCAAAAGGCTGGCCTTCAGAAAATATAAGGGAACACAGCGGGATGAAGATGGGGCATACCAAACTGCCCTAAGGGAAGCAGGTAAGGCAGTAAGGCAGGCAAAGTCCCAAACTGAGGAAACACTAGCACAAACAGTAAAGAAGGTGACAAGACTTTCTATAGATACATTAGTGAAAGGAGAAAGTCCAGAGGGGTATTGCTAAGCTTAATGGAGAAAAGGGAGCATGTGAGGAGGAGGACCCTGTAAAGGCATCTATCCTAAATAGATACTTTTGCTCAGTATTCACTGAAGAGAAGGTAGGCAGGGCCCACAGCTCAGCATCATGGACACAGGGGAGGAGGTGAGCACTACTCCTTCACAAAAGAAAGGGTCCTACAAGAGCTGCTAAGCTCAGGGTGGATAAGGCAATGGGACCTGATGGCATACATCCCAGGGTACTTAAGGAGCTAAAGGAGGAACTAGCAGAGCCATTAGCAGAATTGTTTAGTGAGTCTCTGAGCACAGGAGAGGTCCCAGAAGACTGGAGAAGGGCTCATGTGATCCCACTCCACAAGAGTGGTAGCAGGGAGGAGGCGAGGGAACTACAGACCGGTCAGTCTTCACCTCAGTAGTGGGCAAGATTATGGAAGCACTCCTTAAGGAAAGGATAGTGCAACACCTGGAATCCATAGGGGCACAGGATCCAAGACAGCATGGGTTTACAAAGGAAGGTCCTGTCAAACTAATCTCATAGATTTCTTTGACTGGGTAACAGAGTGGTGGACCAAGGGGAGCAGTTGATGTCGCCTACCTTGACTTCAGCAAAGCTTTTGACACTGTTCCACATAGAAGATTGATAAATAAGCTAGGTAGGCTCGGGTGGGTCAGAAGTTGGTCAACTGGGTGGCAAACTGGTTGACTGGCAGAAAACAGAGAGTGGTGGTAAATGGTATACAGTCAGAAGAGATGCAAGTCACAAGTGGGTACCTCAGGGATCGAGTCCTGGGGCCAGTCCTATTCAACATCTTCATTAGTGACCTAGCAGATGGACTAGAGGGTAAGGCTTGTCTGTTTGCAGATGACACCAAGATCTGCAACAAGTAGATGATCCAGATGGGGTGGGCAGAATGAGAAGAGATCTGGATAAACTAGCAGAATGGTCAGAAGAGTGGCAACTGGGATTTAATGCAAAGAAGTGCAAAATCATGCACATAGGGAAGAGAAAACCCTGAAGCCACTTATAGGCTGGGAGGGGTTGCTAGCAGTCACAAAGGAAGAAAGAGACTTGGGCATCATCATCACTGATGACCTGAAATCATCCAAGCAGACCTCTAAAGCAGTAGGTAAGGCTAGGGGTGTTAGGGTGTATTAGTAGGGGTATCACATGTCGTAAGAGAGGTAATAATCCTCTGTACAAGACATTGGTTAGGCCCCATCTGGAGTACTGCGGCAGTATTGAGGCCACACCTTCACAAGGACATTAACCAAATTGAGGCAGTCCAGAGAAGGGCAACCAAAATGGTGCAGGGACTGCATCAGAAGACATATGAGGACAGATTAATGGAGCTCAATATGTATACCCTTGAGCAAAGGAGGGAGAGAGGTGATATGATCGAGACATTTAAACACCTTAAGGGCATAAACAAGGTGAAAGAGTCTAACATGTTTAAATATAAGAAAAATAGCAGGACAAGAGGACACAGCATGAGATTAGAGGAGGCCGATTAAGGGGAATGTGAGGAAATTTTTTCACAGAAAGGTGGTAGATGCATGGAATGGCTTACCACAAGAAGTAGTGGCTATGAATACAGTGCAGGGCTTCAAACAGGCATGGGATAGGCATAAGGGAGCAATACAAATGACTATGAATAGATAGGTCACTGACATAGCAAAGGCCGATGGCACATTTATAAGATAGAAAAAGAAATGGGCAGACTGGATGGGCCTTGCGGTCCTTATCTGCCGTCAACTTCTATGTTTCTATGTTTCTATGTATTTAAACAGTTTCTACAGAAAGGTCAGCAGGTTAAAGACTGCCCCCTAAGCATCCAAGAAAGACCCTATGTGTTTGTTTTCTTTTTTATAAAATTTCTATTACCAGATTTGCAGAGGTGACTGAAATAGTAAAAAAAATGACATGTATAGGCGCCCCATAAACATAAGCTAGAGAGCTAACATCATTGTACAAGTTCAAATTTGGCCCAGAACAGGTAGTCAGCTACGAAGGTACAACAATGCCAGGTAACTAAGAAAAGACATGCTATAAACTGAATTCCATGGTTCCCAAGCACAGATTTTATTGCTGAGTAGATCAAAACTACATGCTTAACCCACACAAGGGCAAGTCTGATCTGCATTCCTTGCCCGAAGAGTAGTTGCATTGTATCAGTAAGGTAGGCTATATGTGTCCTGATAGAGTGATAGAGCTGGTGCATGCACTGTGGTGGGGGGGGTCACAAATGTGTTGAGTGTTGTGGGTGACAATGTTGAAAAGGTATTCTATAAACATTTGCTAACATATATGTTCTGAACAGTACTGAATTAAACATTGTATGGTGCCCGCTTCTTTAAGGAAAGTGGCCAGATCTCTTCTCTTTTCTTCTTGATACTACCAGGATTGAGGCCAGCTCCACCTTAAAACTCCTTTAACAAAAGTAACTTCCCTTGGGACATTCTTTCCTTTGGGGGGGGGGAGCACCACTAGATACCAGGGAAATAATGGCTCACTATGCTCACTGCAGCCCGCAGGATAGGTTGCAGCTATGGCTGCAGAAGTTAAGAAAACCCTACTGTTCTCATACAGAGAATGTGAGTGAATGGCTCCTTTCACTAAGCTAAGCACCCTGAATTTTGGTTGCCCAGAAAACACATTTCTGGCAAGTTTGTTTTAAAACAAACAAACTCAGAATCCAGCTAAATGGGTCCCATTTAGCTAGGCTAAGCTTACCAAAAGGATTGGCCCCATATAAAAATGATTCTTTTTTTCATTTTATACTGCTATCTTGAAGTGCTTATTGAGCATGCTCAGAATCTGAAATTTAAAAAATTAATAACTCTGGAATGGATTAATATTTTTCACCAAACCAGTGAAAGGCACTACTGTGGCCAGGCCCTTTCTACCCTGAAAATTGCAGACTAAAATTCCAAACCGCCTGGGCACTAGGGGCTGACACAAAAACAGCAAAACCCCCTGAAAAATCACTTTTTCACTATCTAGGTCTCGGAATCCACACATCTGACCAGAATGAAACTTGCTATGTCAAGAGATCTACCTCTCAAGACTACGCATGCAAAAGTTTGTACAAAGTCATGGAGCTGTTGTGAAGTTATTAAAGTGCAAAAATTGGAGTTTAGCATTAAACACTATTCAACCCTAAGTACAGCAGAGTGACCATGCCATTATTATTATAGGCATGGGGTTGCACCTCTGTAGTTAAAGTTGATTAGGCACTTCAATGTTAAACTCAAAACTTTGCACTTTAATTACTTTAGAAACATAGAAACATAGACTTTGACGGCAGATAAGAACTGCTAGGCCCATCTACTCTGCCCATTTCCCTACCTACAAGATAGGCCGCAGATCCTAGTTAAGCAACAGCCTATTTCTTCTTTGCAACCATTCAGTGGATTTGCATGCAAATGTGCATGCAGTGTTACCCAGAGTGAATCCCTAGATGTGGCAAGTTATTTTCTGGTCAGATGTGCAGTTTCTGAGTTCCGTAGAGGTGAAAAAGCATTTTTTCACTCATTTATACCACTGCAATTTTTCTTTGAACTTGCTTACTGCCCATACTGTTTGGAATCTTGGTTTGAAATGTTCAGGGCAGAAAGGGAATAGCCCACAGATGCACCTTTTGCTAGTCTGGTGAAAAAATAATAAGCCGTTTGTAAGTGATTGCATTTTGAAAATTGTAAAACAAAATTTCTGAGCATGCACAGCACACACTTAAAGACTGCTGTATGAAACAAAAAAGGAATCCTGTTTCATATAGAAAATTCCATTTTTGTTGCTGCCATCTTGTGTCTGTTTTAAAAAAAACTCAAAAGGCGTAAAACTGGCATCATTGAGAGAGACACCAACACATCTGTCTGGGTGATCAGGACCCCCTTATGTGCACTACCTAGGCATCACTTTGGATTCTGGCCTTACCTATCATGGGCATATTCAGCAATTATCTAAGGCCCTAAATATTAGACTAGGGCTATTGCACCGCTATAAACATTGCCTAACCCCAGAAGCCCTTAAGCTTGCTATCTTCTCCTTGATACTTTCCCTGCTCGATTATGGCCTTCTGACTTTCGGTGGGGCTAGCTCCTCAGCCCTTGATAGTCTTAGACTTGTTCTAAACAAGGCCTGCCACCTGGTATTAGGGTGTGACAGGTTTACGCATACCTGCGTACTATACCAGGACACCCACTGGCTTAGCCTAGACAACAGAATAAAATTCAACACCTGTGTCTTTGCTAAAAAAATCTCCCTTGGCCTCTCCCCAGCTGCTCTCTCCCGTTTAACCACTTTGGACTCAAAAACTCAGCATACACGTAGCTCTGACTCCCAGCGTCTCGCTATTCCTACCTGTCGTACTACCCAATTCCAAGATCTTTTGCTAAGAGCCCCTTGTAGATGAATAACCTACCTCCTCTCATGCCTTGATCAAAGAATTGGTCACTTTAAACTGCACCTTAGGGCCCACCTTCATTCTACTACAACTAATGACTGCACATGAACCAGTTCTGTCCCTCTACTTCTTGACAAGGGCCTCTGGCTGGCCTCCTCAGATATTCTCAATTTCCGCCTCCTCAGGGATGTTAAGTTCCATTTCTTTCTAACTGTCTCAAACTGTCTATTCTGAAGTTTTAGCTAATTTATTTATTTGTTAAAAAAAAAAGTCTTTACTCTGTAACATTTATTGTCCTGTATATTCTGCATTATGTATTGTGTACCTGTATCTAATACGTTACGTGGAACCTTTGTAAAGAGTCTATGACTCAAAGGTATATCTGATCTCTGAAATAAACAAATAAACAAAACAATCTGCACTTCAGTAGTAGCAGAAATGCCCTAGAAATGTATGTTTTTTCACTGTTGTGAATCCTTTTTTTTTCATGATGGTATGATATGAAAAAGAATCCTTTCATATTATATGAGTAGCGAAAAAGGATCCTTTCATGACTTGAGAATCCTTGCCTTGTGTTCTGTTGCAGTCCCCAGTACTGTCACGTACTTCCCTGGTGACTAGTGGTACCCCCACCCTCTGATCCCCATCCCCTATCTTCTTTTGTTTCCCTGTTGTCTAGTAGCAACCCTTCACCCTCTGATTGTTTTCCTTGATATTAATTCTCTTTTTCCCTGGTGTCTAGTGGTACCTCCCACAATCTGATCCCCATCCCCGGTCTTCTTTTGTTTCCCTAGAGTCTAGTGGAACCCCCCACCCTTTGAACCCCATCCCCTGTCTTTTTTTGTTTCCCTGGTGTCTAGTGGCATCCCCCACCTGCCGTGATACCCATTCCTGGTCTTCTTTTTTTTCGCTGGTGTCTAGTGGCACCTCCATCCTCTGATCCATGTCCCCATCTTATTTTGTTTCCCTGGTGTCTAGTGGCACCTCCCACATGCCAATTTTCATCCCTGATAATAATTCTCTTTTTCACTCTAGTTTCTAGAGGCACCATCAATCCACCAATCACTCTCCCCCTTTTGCCATTATATTTCTTTGTGTCTAGTGGTAACCCCACCCACCAGTACCTGACAAAAAGAAAACTGTTCTGTGCACTGTGATTGATGAGCTCAAAGGATGCACTTGCCCTCTCCTATTGCCTAACTTCACTGTTGGTCCATGGACTTATTCTTATTATTCCTATTATTGTTCTAGCTCACACTCTGTTAGCCTACTGCCTTGTTTGTACTCTCTAACTCCTGCTAAGATGCTGTACCTCGACCTGTACCTGTGTGCCTGATGTGCTAAGATGATGTATATGAAATGTGATTGTTGTGCTCAATTATTGTATTTGCTTTGTGCCCCCTCCCAGGGCGCTTCTGGAATCGAGCTGTACTCTGCTCAGTATGCCTTCCTGGTGAAACTCTTAAATAAAAATAAATGTTTTTAATTTTTTTATGAAATGGACCCTTGCTGATCTGACACCCCACCTCCACCTTGCACTCAGCACCCACCACCCCACACCCCCAGTACACCTCCACACGTCCTCACTTTCCTGAACAGGTCCCAGGTTTGCACTCCACTTTCTGATCAAAGACATGTCTTGCTGCTGGAACCAGTGACTGCAATATGAGAAACTCATGTAAATGTGGTTCAATATGTTTCAATAGCGGTTTCAACTTTTATTCATAATTTAGCAATTTATTGACATTTTGACCCCAAATTTTTAACATAGCCTTTAGGGGAGCTCACCTCATGAATAATATAACTGTTACTATGCAACTCCCACCGTAAAGGTGATTTCATTGTTGCTTGGTGAATTCACCTTTCTGGCAGGATTTACATACTGTTCGTTATATTGTTCATGAGGTTGGATCATAAGAAGGCTATGTTGAAAATGTGGGGTCAAAATATGTAAAAATAGCAACGTTATGACCATTCATTGCAATTTTTCTACACACACTCATATGTTAGGAAATTTTAAAGACTTTGACCCCAAATTTTCAACATGGACTTCTTATTACCCTAACTCATGTATGCCACAGCTGTCATTTTTCAAATGCTGGCCAAAATGTGGTTTCACAGTGGCGCAGGAATGGCATTACAGTTGTGCGGAATTACATTTGGTGGGGATTAGAACATTTTCTGTACCAAGTCCATAAGGTGGGGTAACACGATGGCTATACTGGCAATTTGGTCACTGTTGTCCTATAAATGGAAGTGCAGGGCCCTTCACAGTGATATACATATCCGTATCTATGGAGAGATGGGGCGCACAGCCTGAAGGGCACTGCACTCACACAGGCAAATAAGGATAGAAACATAGACCTTGACAACAGATAAGGACCACTTGGCACACCTAATCTGCCCATTCCCTACCTACAGGATAAGCTGCAGATCCTAGTTAACCAACAGCCTGTTTCTTCCTACCCCCACAAAAATTGCCTTATGTCTGTCCTATGCATTCTTGAATTCTCCCACACTTTTAGACCCCACAACCTCCTCAGGAAGGCTGTTCCATGCATCCACCACCCTCTCTGTGAAAAAATACTTCCTCTCATTGCCCCTGAACTGCCCCCCCATCTTCAGATTGTGTCCCCTTGTTCTTGCACATCTCTTTTTCTGAAAGATGCTACTCTCTTGGACTTTGTTGACTCCACTGAGGTACTTAAAAGTTTCTATCATGTCCCCCCCCTCCTCCTTTCCTCAAGGGTATACATATTAAGCTCCTTCAGTCTCTCCTCATATGGCTTCTCTTGCAGACCCCGCACCACTCTAGTTGTCCTCCTCTGGACTGCCTCTATCCTGTCTATGTTCTTGCAGAGATGGGCTCTCCAGAACTGGACACAGTACTCCAGATGGGGCCTCACCAACTGTCTGTACAGAGGGATAACAACTTCCTGTTTTCTGCTGGTGATGCCTCTCCCTATACATCCCAGTATCCCCCCAGACCTCCCTACTGCCTTCTCACATTGCTTGCCAACCTTAAGGTAATCTGATATGACTACCCCAGGTCTCTTTCCATTTTTGTTGTTGTTACTACCTCCCCTCCCATTGTGTAAACTTCCCTTGGTTTTTGTTTCCCAGGTGCATTATTTTGCACTTCTTTGCATTGAATCAAAGCTGCCATACTTCTGACCATTCCTCCAACCTTGCGAAGTCCCTTCTTATCCTTTCCACACCTCCTTATGTATCAACGTTGTTGCAGATCTTTGTGTCATCTGCAAAGAGGCATACTTTTCCTTCCAGTCCCTCTGCAATGTCACTTATAAAAACATTAAAAATGACTGGACCCAGTACTGAACCCTGCAGTACCCCACTAGTAACCCCTCTTTCTTCAGAGTGAACTCCATTTACAGTTATCTTCAGTGTTCTGTTGTCCAGCCAATGTTTTACCCAAGCTACCACCCTGGGACCCACTCCCAGGCTGGTTAATGTGACTATTAATCTTTTGTGTGGGACTGTGTCAAATGCCTTGCTAAAGTCTAGGTAGGCCATGTCCACAGCCCATCCCTGTTCTAATGTGATTACTCTATCTCAAAAACTATAAAAGTGTGGGAGTGCAGGGCCCTCCACAAGCAAATAAGGCTACACTTACACTATCTCAAAAAGTAATGAAATTCTTTGCAAAAAAAAAAAAGACATCAGTGCATCAGTTCAGTGTCGATATCAAACTGTAAATATGAGGGAAATATGATGTTAGGGTTTCCTACCCTAACACCCCACTCCCACCCTGCACACATCAACAGGCATCAGGGTGTGCCTTGGGGTCATTAGCCATAATTCTCACTACATTCTCCTATACTGTACCCATCTCAGCTTATTTACTCATGGAATGGGGTGAGTGCTATGGCTGATGACCCCAAGGCACACCCCCAACACCTGTTGGTGTGTGCAGGTTGGGGATGTGGTGTTAAGGTTGGAAACCCTAATGTAATATTTCCCTCCTTTTTACAGTTTGATATCAACCCTAACTGATGCATTAATGTTATTTTTTTTGGCAAATAAATATATATATATATATATATATATATATATATATATATATATATATATGATACACGATGGACAGGAGTGCGATATGGAAAATATTTCACTTTGCAGAGTGAGCTCCAGCATTTCGCCAAGTGCCCAAGGCACAAATGAGAATGCACAGCTCACTCTGCAGGACTGAGAATATTTTCCATATCCCAGATCTGCACATCATGTGTGCAATTATACCATGGGGTGACAGCTTTAGGAACCTTTTTCTGTTTCTGTGTGTTTTCTGCTCAGTGTGTGTGTGTGTGTGTGTGTGTGTGTGTTGTTCTGAATGGACTAAAAGTCAGAAACACAATGGGACACAGGTGAGTGTGTTTTGCAAAACTAATTGAGTAAGTTGTAGGTTTCAGTGAGATAGAGAAACTGTTGCAGATAGCACTAAGAAAGAGAAACTGCTGTGTGAAGGAGTTTCATTTAGAATTCAGGTTGTTTTGAAGCTGAGATCAGCACAGTAATGGGCTAGCAGTGTTAGAAACACTATGGGACATAGGTGAGAGTGTTTTGCAAAGCTAATTGAGTAAGTTGTAGCTTCAGTGAGAAAGAGAAACTGTTTTCTGAAGCAGTTTCATTTAGAATACAAGCTGTAGTCAAGATATTCACTCTGGTGACATCAGCAGAGTGTGGATATTTGTCAATATCCTCACTCTGCTGATGTCATCAGGATTTATCCTCACTCCAGTGGAAATAACACAGGATATACTACTGCTAAAGCTCTCACCCCATGGTGTGTGTGTGTGTATATATATATATGTATTCTTTGCAAATAACTCTGTTAATGCATCTGTTAGGGTAATTTCCACACCTACAAAAGAGTGGAAATTCAACATTAGGATTACCACCCCACCACCCCACACCCACATCCCCATCCTCTACACATCAACAGACGTCGGGGTGTGCCATGGGGTCATCAGCCCCAGCTCTCACCCCATTCCATGTGTAACAAGCTGACACGCTACAGTATAGGAGAATGGGGTGAGAGTTAGGACTGATGACCCAATGGCACACCCCTATGTCTGTTGGTGTGTAGAGGATGGGGGTGTGGGGGTGGGGTGGTGGGGTGGTAACCCTAATGTTGAATTTCCATACTTTGTTGATGTGGCAACAACCCTCACTGATGCATTGATGGAGTTTTTTTGCAAAGAATTTCCTTTCTTTTGGAAAAAGTATAATATAAATAGTAAATGGTATGTGTTGGTGGGACCCACCAGGCTGCCCAGTTCTGCATAATGATATGTGTCTGTGGGAGTGTAGGCCTTTGGGGCTCTGTGCTGCCACCTACAGATAATAACTACAGAGTCATACAGCAGCCCTATAGGGCAAGGAAGCCTTGTAACACAAATTTGACAATGCATATGACAGTCCAGATTTTGAATGATCATTCACAAATCTGGACTGTCATGTACGGTATGGGCTGCACGCCCATTGGCTGTAGCTCTGCACTAATGGGCATGCAGCCCTACCGACAGTCAGTCGGCGGGCAGCGGGCGGCAGGCGGGTGGATGCTGTCGCCACCGCCGCGGGGGAGCGGGTGAGGGCTTCGTGGGTGGGTGGGAGGGACACTAGACACCAGGGAGATGTTTGGGGGTTGTGCTGACATTCTGCCCGGCGATCGGGCTTTATGGTCCACTGGACCACCAGGGAGTTATTCGGGTTGGGGAGGGTTACATTCTGCCCGCGATCGGGCACTGGGGGTTTATACAGGTTCTGCCCGCAATCGGGCACTGGGGGTTTATACAGGTTCTGCCCGCGATCGGGCTGTGGGATGGGGGGAAATGCACGTACTGCCCGCGATCGGGCTGGTGGGGGGCACAGGAGCGAAGGGGGCCAGCCAGGGGTGGCAGCTGCTGTGTTGCTCCCTGCAATGCAGCAGCTCACCTGTGGGTGGCCCTCGACTTGAAGCCTTTTTGGCTCAAGCTTGTGCGGTAGCAGCTTGGGGTTCTTATGCAACTCTGCGCAACCCGACTGAATATCGGGTTGCGAGGTTATGCATGGATCCTCCCCACCTGTTGAGCATGCATTCATTTGCATTGCTCTCTTGCGCAACCTGGTGCCAGTGGCGTAACTGCCTCCTGCTGAATATCGCAGAATGGCGCATTTTGGACTTGCGCATGGCGCAACCCTGTTGCGCATGGCGCAACCCTTTTGAATATCTGGGCCACAGTTCTTTGATTTCCTGTACTCTCCCAGGTCGTACCTGACAATAGACATGTGTTTGTCTAGTGTACTTACCTGGTTAACAAAAGCTAAATAAATAAATAAAAAACCTGGGACCTATTCAGGTGAGTGAGGGTGTGTGGGAGTGTACTGGTGGGTGTGGGTTGGTGGGTGCTGAGTGATGGGGGTAGGAGGGCTGATTGGCGTGGGACCATTTTTTTTTGCAGGCTTATAAAAAAAATTGAGATAGTGATTGGAGCACAGACAAGGGAGGAGGGACCACTACACTATGGAAAACTTATAGTTCATATAGAATTGATGACTTGGGAGGGGAGACTGCTACACTATGGAAAACTTATATATCATATGGGACTGGTGATTGGGGAGGGGAATGGACCAATGCACTAAGGAAAATGTATATTTATATGGGATTGGTGACCAGGAGTGGGGAGGGACCAATACACTACTGTAAAATTATTTTTCTTACAGGGTTGAAGATCAAGGAGGGACTACTACACTAATGAGGATGAATTAATTTATTTGGGGATGGTGATCAGAGAAAGGGGGAAGGGAGAGGGACCACTACACTATGGAAAAAGTATTTTTCATATGTCTTATGGGGTCAGCAATCTGGGAGGAGGGAGTGACCACTATACTATGGAAAACTTATATTTCATATGCGATAGGTGATCGAGGAAGGATCACTACACTACAGAAAACTTATGTTTCATATGGGATCGGTGACCAGGGAGGGACTGCTACACTATGGAAAACTTATATGTCATACGGGATTAGTGACCAGGGAGGGGAGGGACCACTACACACACTATGGACAAGTTATATTTCCTTATGGGGTTGGAGATCGAGGAGGGGATGGACCGCTACCCTCACGGAAACTTATATGTCATATGGAGTCTGCAACCATAAAAGTGGTCCACTGACAAGGCTTCAAACTCAAGTAGTCTCTATAAGTGGCAAAACATATGTGTGTGTGTTGGAGGAGGGGAGGAACAGAGAGGAGAGGGTACTCCCAAAAATCACATAAATCCAAAGGGTCTCTCACTCTTTCTTGCTTCAAGAAGCAAGTATGGCCACAGATTTCTTTTTAATATTAGCACAGCCTGACTAAATAAATATCCTCCACTCATTTATCAGGACAAACAATTTGCATGTACCAACACTACTTGTCTCTTTCCAGTATCATGGCAAGTAAAAAAAAAGTAACCGAGCGCACTACAAGTGGAGAGAGTCTAGGAAAATATATAAAAACTAACAAGGGGGAAGACAATTGAGCGTAGGGGGCCACTAGACACCAGGTAAAGCAATAGATAATGATGGGGAAAGGCTGGGAAAAGGCTTTTTTTCTGTGTATCCCAAATCTTTTTTCATGACTTGTGATCCTTTTTCCTTTGAACACAAAAGATTCATGAAAAAGGATGTTAGCGAGTGATGAAAAAGGATTTAAATACTTTACAAAGAAACATTCAGAGGCCATGGGAGCTCTAAAAAATACACAGTGAAGCTCATCAGCTCCTGATGAGCAAGGTACATGTTTGGATGTCAATATAAGGCATCCCTGTGCAGAGTTATGACAGTTTGTTGTGTAGGAAAAATGAAAACTAGATGGTGACTCATGAAAGAGGAATTTTCTTCTCATGAAAAAGGACTGACCTGTCACAAAAAAATATTTTCATGAGACCAAATTCCTTTTTGTTCCATTCTCTATTCTGAGAGTGAAATTCCATTGAAAATAATGGGAATTGAAAACTGAATAACTTGCAACAGATTAATATTTTTTACCAAACAAATGCAAGGCAGTTTTGCGACCTAAGCTGTCTCCACCATAAAAAATTCCCACCAAAATTCCCCACAGTTTGGGCACAAGGCAATGAGGAGAAAACTGCAAAACATGTGAATGTTTAGGTTTTTGCACTATCCAGATTTCAGAATCTGCATATTCAACTGGAATGTAACTTGCCACATCAAGAGATCTACATTGAGGGACAGTGCATGCCAAATTGTGTGCAAAGCCATCGATCAGTTGCAAAGTTATTGAAGTGCAAAATTTCAGGTTTAACATTAAAGTGCCTACTGAACTCTAAAGGGGTGTGACAGCGCCACTATAATATATCATATAAATATTGACCAGAGCTGAGGGCTATCATGTGAAAACCTTGACCTTGAGTGATGAACTATTGCCTCATAATAATTATATTGCCTAAAGCCATAGGCTGTAGTCAATGGGCCCTATGCACTAATGCCTACATGCTGCATGTGAACATTGTGTAGACATGCCTATGTCTGGATGCAACATCGGGGACCTGTGCACCCTGGCAGAATTGGATCCCTGGCCACCCAAGCAACTACATGCCATGGGCAGTCTGAAGGAGTTTCAGGGGGAGTGCCTGCACTCTGCATGATTCACTAAGGTGTGGAGTGCAGTCTGGGGCTATGTGACAGGGGATCCTGATATAAAAAGTCTTTCATGTTTACACACCCACCCAATGAACACCTGCCCATGGCAGTGGCATTGAGAATTCTGCTACAACATTGCCCCAGCTCCCTGGGCTGTCAGGGAAGGCAGAGGGCTGCCATTCAGTCACTCACCTATAGTTGTATTCAAGAGAGGGTTCATGCCTTCCCAGGTTCCCCTCCCCATTCACACAAGGGATCCACTCTGGGACCTGGGACAGGCATTCTGTTGAATGCCCACCTGCTTCCCATGCTCTGCCCTGCATAGCCACATTCCTCATCTCAGTGCCTGCAGGTGGGGGGCATGGACAGGTGGCCAGCATTAGTGAATGCTGGTTTTCGCATACCTGTGCATGGGCGCAAGGGTGAGTTCCACACGTCTGCACACATAGTTCATACATTGGGCCCAATATGACTTTTGGAAGACAATAGTTCATTCTGAGGGACTCAAGATTCTGATCAATAATTGTTTTATAAAACCATACCCCATAACATAAACATAAAGCAGCTTAGTGACATAAAAATTAAGGTTTCATCTATTTTGTGAAACTTCACTTCTCTCCCAACATAAAGCAGATTAGTGACATAAAAAATGGTTTACCTGTGTATCCAGTGTCTAAGAGTCTCAGTGGGATGGTCACATGTAGGTGAAATATCATTTGGGCACATTCATTAAAAATAAAGAGGGCTCAGTTTCACTTTATGCTTTCTGTCCCCAGTGCACTGGCTTTCACTTGCACTCTTCTCATTCTGCCAATAGTGCAAGACAGTGGTAGAGCGGAAGTGTATGAGTACACAGGATATGACAATTTAGTTTTTCCCCACACACTGATTTAACAGTGTGCAGTGGGGAGACTCTTTATTTAGTTTTTCAGCTGATTGAGGCTGATTTGTGCAGGAGGTTACTTGTGCTCTCTCGCCACCCCCATACTACTAACACTGTTCCTGCCCCTCTTCCACACTGCCAAAACAAGTTATGTCAGACAGCGATGATGGTAGAGAGAGAAGCAGAATTGCCAGACAAAACCAGGAGAGATTCAATACATTATTAATGAAGGAATATTAAATAAAAAACAAAAGACGAGCCACTCTGCATGGAAACTGTGGGCACAAGTTTTGTTATGGCAGCCTTTGCTCATGTGCTAGTGTTTCCAAACTGCTAATGCTGCTGATTTTCTTACTGTATACCATAACAGAGAGGGCGACATATTTAGTAAAAAGTAATTGGAAGTTGAAGGGGAACTCTTGGCACAAGGGAATGTGTTTGGGTTTTAAGTAGGAGAGGGACACACTTGCACCTGGGTGAATTGTAGTATTGGGGGAAACCAATGCCATGCTTTTTTCAAACTAGTGACGGTGGTGTGGTTTAAATGATTGATAGTCTCGCTGTGTGTAGTAGTCAAAAAAACAATTGATCAGTTTGAGTAAAACACTGCTCTGTTCTTCTTTTACACTGGACAGTGGTTCATAAACTTTAAATATCATGTGACTGGCTCTGGGACAAAAAGGGGATAGGATTTTACAAGGTTTTATGTAAAATGCATTTTAATTCCATTGAAATTACCTTGTTTGCTGCAGCTATTCTACTGCAATATATTTCACTTTAGCTTTGCATCCTACAGTAGCTGGCACCTCTGTATACCTGAAAGGAGCAACTGAACCAGAAACATCAAGCTTCTCAGGTATTGAGCTTGAGAGAATAGCATTAGCCACCATGGAAGCCAAATCTCCCGTGGACTGCAGTCAAAATGATGGCACCCACAGCAGCCTCCACCCTCCAGACCTCAACTCCCTGGTGGGTGCATGGAGGTCAGGAGCTCACTGAGATACTGCGTCCCAGGGCTATTGAGCTATACATAGAGAGTTATTGCAGTTACTTACCTCTTGACTGCTCTGTTTTGATATCAAATCAATCTGCCTTTTAAATGTTTTAAGCTGTGAAAAGAATAGATTTTGTTATTGACAACAGTGGCAAATTGTATGCATGGGTTATATGATAGTTATCTAGTAGTGACTTATAACAACAGTGTAACTATTGATATTATTATGTAACCATGTAATGTCCATATACTGTAAGAATGTAATTTTATTGTAACCATATGATACAAACATTTTAACTTGGCTGGTATTACAACTTCACTACAGAAATAATTACTATGTAACTGCATAATAATAGCAGTTACCATGAAACAACTTATTTATTACATGTGCATATCAAGGTAATGGCATAATAACTTTGTTATTACACAGTTCCTACATGTAATCTAAAGCCTGAAACATAAAGTTATCCTGAAATGCTAAATGTTTCCACAAATATGATGTTCTCAAAAGTAACTTTCAGGATGCAAACTGCAGACAGTGAAAGACCTACTGAAATGCAAATGGAAAGCAGAGCCTTTCTTTAAATGTGCAGGATCATGGGGCACATCTCTGAACAGCTTACCAATGATTAACTTGTTTACCATTTTTTTCTATTTTGTACCACTTAGTCATGGTGAATAGCAACTTATACTATCCCACCATATGGTTGCCATTAGTTTCCACTTTCCTCTACAACAAAATCATAAGGATGAGGCCACATGGGTTAGAGGAATACATCTGTCTTATGATTATATTGTCATTACAGTGAAAACTTAAAGCTAATGGCAGCCCATGATGGCACAGTGAATAAACAATCTTTGCAATGTAAATATGATGTTTACACTGCAATGTTCTACACCATGCTCCACTACAGAGTTTATACAATATGTTACTGATATATGCCTCAAAATTACAACCAGGTAGTTCACAAATACTTTAAATACTGATATTTTTTAGTTCTGTTCATATTGTCGAAGGGCTATAAGCAGAATCACATTTTTTTAAATATTCATTATTGTTCTTTAGAAAATTATTAAATTCAATTATTACTGAATGTCCACAGCATATGGCTAAACAGTTGTTAAGTACAGGTTTACAGTCTTTGCCATTTTTAGCCACTGTGTTTGTCTAGAAAAGGAAAGAAAACCTATAAAAACAAGAATGTGATTCTGCTTTGAAACCCATGTCAATATGAACAACAAAAGTGAGAATTTCAGCTAGTATGTAAATTTTTTCTACAGATACACTTTTGGTGGCAATTATCAGCTACATTTAGTTTTCCTCGATAGGTACAACTTATAATTGAAATAACTGGTGCAAAACAAAACCACTGGCAAGCAGCTACAAAATGTGAACATTTTTTTACTATAGGGCTGAACATTTGACTTTGAGGGGACAGTGCTTTCATAGTTCTTGACAAGCATTAGCCAATGCCAACCATTTTTACGTGCTGATATTTGCTGTGCAGTTGTTGGACATAAATAGGACAGCAGTAACATATGCATTCTGAATGTGCGCTATGACAATGGAGCCTAGTGCAAAAAGATACTTTTAACATTATCTTTTATTTTAATTTCTACGGTGATGTGACATTGAAATATGCATACCAATGCATATTTGCTGATGCACATGCTCACAGTCACAGTTCTAGTTTTCAAAGCAATAGTTTTAAGTGTTCCCATGCACATTTTTCAATTAAAAACATATTGCCATATTCAGGACAAAGCCTACTTGCTGGCCATATGACTATCTCCGAGTGCTTAAAATATGCATAACTCATGCATGTGCAAGTTCTTACCAGTTTGGATCCACCTTGCTCAGATGCACATTTCTCTTTTCCTGAGAAATGTGCAAAAGCATTGGGTGGGTGGAACATAGGAGGAGCTCAGCTTGGGCTGAGAAAAATCACGTTTTGATTGAAAAATAACAAACTAATGAATAAGGCAAATTGGGCAACTGAGATACAGTCAGTAAGCATGTAGTCCTTTGACAGGCACACTGGTACCATATGACCAAAAATGCATACTAAAAGTTGACAATGCCTGGGACACACTATGTGTCAATCATGCTCCTTTCGCTTAAACCCTTCTCAACACTGGAAACACAGGCAACACAGGTTTTGACAGGGGTGTGCGAGGAGAGGGTGGATTTGACCAAACCTCTTTTATTTTATTTATTTATTTATTTATTTAATTCTTCGGAAATAATGTTTGAGCTTGGAGCTCATTTACAAAGGTTCCACGTCATTAGACAAAAAACAGTTACAATGGATTTATACACATATACAAAAGAAGAATTTACATATACAATGCTTCAGGTAGTTAACATAGGGATTCTAATCAGACAAGACAGTAGCTGCAAGATTGGTAACAAGTGCATTGCTTATTTCATGTTCAGGAGGTATCAAAAAGCTATACTTGATCCAGGCATTGTCATATGATTACATTATTTTTTCTTTGCGTGCTTGTAAATGGTTAGGGTGGTGATACAGCTGGGACTGATGAAGAAATGGTTGAGATGGTGATACAGTTCGGATAATGAGAGGAAAGGAGGGGGTAGGAGCTGGATATGTGTCCCCGAGATGGAATTGGGGTATTTGAAACTAAGGGCAGTGAAAAGCAGGGTAAGGAGAAAACATAAATTAGAATATGAGTTAGTCCACGGTGAATTATTAATATATAGAAAGGAGTTAGAGAGTCACTTATTCCACCCTGAAGTACTTAGTGTATCAGCGAGTGCCTTTCAGAGGGGAGGAAGTGTCAATTGCAGGCCTACATACACTCAGTCTTGAATTAACTAGAAGTTGCTTCAGGCTATTCTTAAAGGTTGTGAAATTCTTGGCATTGTTTACTTTGACTGGGAGCTTATTTAGCCATATGGGAGTCCTGTAGGAGAATGATCACTGGCCTAGAGATATCTTCCTGAAAGGGATGCATAATGGAGTTTGCCCTTTAAGGGGCAGACCCAGTTGTCCAGGTGCACCCCTCCCTCAGGCTGGAGATGGTGTGCTCAGAAGGGGAGAGGGAAGGGTAGGCAAGGGGAAGGGCAAGGGAAGGGAAGGGGAAGGGCAGAAAAACAGAACAAAAGGCAGAAAAAGGAAGGGGAGGGGCTACGGGAGGTACATAATGGATGGCACAGCAGTGGTTCAGACACTTTTTGCTGAAGTTTTGATTTAATTGGAACTGCAGCACATCAGATTGGCAGAAAGACTGAAGAGGTTTGTGCACTAGGATACATATGGTAAGAAAGCTAAAAAAAAAGAGAAAAAATATATATGTGACAAGATTTGTATTACTTTACTCGAAGGAAACTGTTTTAAGGAGAATTGTACATGGATGGGCTCATGAGGTTTTTGTTTGCATGAATTTTCTTTGATTTAAAAAATGCTGAAGGGATCCTGAACATGGAACCTGTGGGGGATAGTTCATCTAGTTTTCAGTGCCAGCGCTGCATTAGTTTGGAGGGTAAAAAATGTCCAGAACATAGAGGAAAATGGAGGATGCATGTAGGCAGTGATTCAGCCTGTGTAACAAGTTGTCCGTTTAAGTGCCTTGCTGAACAAGCATGTCAAACTGAACCTGCGCTGCTGCAGGATGATGGGGAAAGCTACTAGTTCGTTTGGTAATTTAATATGCTTGATTCTGGCTTTCAGAGCCAGTGTTTCATCAGATTGAGGGTTGAAGTTGCAGAAAATGTGGAGCTTAAGGGAGGATGCATGTGGACAGGGTTTCGGCCTGTTGTAACAAGGTTTTTCGTTTTTAAGGGCCTCACTGAACAAGCATGGGGAGCTGAACCTGCGCTGTTGCAGGAGGCTGGAGAATGCCCTAGTCATTTGGAAGTTTAATTCATCGATTGGGGTTTTCAGAGCCAACGCTCATTAGCTTGGGTGTTGAACTGGAAGAAAACACGGGGAGTCAAACAAGGAGGCATCCAGGTTGGGCTTCGGCTCTCAGGGGGAGGGTAACAAGGTTCTTCAGTGGGGAGAAGAACCTAAAGGCCTTGCTAGCAAGTGCATGGAGATGAATCAGCACTATTGCAGGATGCTGGGGAACTCCAGAGTTGGGCCTGGGGAAATAAGGCTTGTTGTTGGTCCCGGTAATGCATGAGGGTAGTAAGGCGCTTTCCAGTGTCACGCAGTGAGAGAGCTACCTGGACAAAACTGGAGAATTTGTGGGGAATCTCACCGCTGAGTGAGAATGAGTATTTTCAGACAGGAGGGGCACACTCCTGGAAGGAGTGAGGGAAGCAGGTGTGGGGATGATCGTGCCTGACAGTGGAATGGGAAGAAGGATAAGGGACAAAGCAAGTGGAAAAGTGAACATGGGGAAATTTAAATGGCTTGGCCTGGAGGCCTGGAAGGGCAGCCTAGCATGCATGGGGCCTGGTGGATAGGCAGAGGCCTAACAAGGAAAAGGGAAGTGCGTAGTGGAGGAGAATTGAAGAAGGCAATGCCGCATGTTTGGCCAGAATACAGGTGGGGTAAGAAAGCAGCGAGAAGCGCTGCAGCAAGGGGGAAAAGTGAGGAACTAGGAGGCAGGGCACGCTGGTATGCATGGAGAGGCCTACAAAAAAGGCCTGAATGGGGGTGAAGAGCAGCCACGTAGCATGACGTCACATGCCAAGGGACCAGGCCATAAAAACAAGGGGATGATTCGGTAGCCTGTCGATGAGGGGATAAGGGCTGGCATGAATTCAGGATGGGGGCCAGACAGACCAGGGGAGCCAAATGGAAAAGGCTACGGTGTGCCACGGAGGGGCCTCGAAAGAAGAACAGGCCAGAAGCATGGTAAGAGGACCCTGGCCTGGGGCGCTTGCAAATGGGGGACAGCTGGCAGTGTGGCTGTAGGTAAGGAAAATGGCAACTTGGGACACAAAGGACACAAGACAAGAGGCCATTTAGGCCCAGAAAGACAACAAAGGGGAGGGGGGGAATTAAAAAAAAAAATGAAAGCAAGTTGGTATAACCTTATGGATGGATGAAAAAGCAAGGATTAATAAAAGAATTTCTCTCAGTTGTCATTACAGATCTCACGGGAGTAAAGGAGACATGGCGCCAAAGAAGAGCAGACCTTCCAAGGACAATGCCTACAAGGCCATTGTAGAGCTGTCTGAAAAAGCTAACAGGATTTGGCAGATGGTGGAGGGGGAGGAGCCAGGGTGCTCTGGGGAGAAGTGAAAAGCGGGGAAGGAAAAGGGGCAGAGGGAAACGGCAGGTTGGGAGGGTACACAGCCCACCTAGAGTGCAACCACCGATGGGGATACCTCCCAGGGTGGCTAGTCCAGTACCTCTGCACCCTGCTGAACCAGGGCCTTTAGTACATCCCCCAGACCAGATAGCGGTCACCCCAGTGGAACCCAGGATTGAGCCCCTGAGCACAGTGGTTCCTCCTCTGCAGAAAGGTGTACAGCCAGTCATTCAGCCACAAGGGGACAGCCCAGGGCATCATGATGAAAGCAGCTCACAAGGAATGGGCAAGCTCACAGGTAGTGTATCTGGGTCTGAAGGAGAAAGCATAAAAGAATACATAGGCCAAATTATTTCAGCACTTGGGACAGGGGGTTTGGGCCAGATGGTGGCAACACTGACAGAAATTAGATCAGACAAAGAGGTGCTGAAGGAAGGGGAAAAAGGAGTAGAGAATGAAGGAAAAGCGACAAGGAAAACAGGAAATCCAGGAATGAGAGTAGTGGAGCATGTGCCGCTGGCTACAAAAGAGAAAAATGGAAGGGGGAATATGTGGATATTTTTGCCTTAGCGAGCAGAGAAGCAGCAGCAAAATACGATGAAATGGAGAGCATAGGAAAAAGCGAGACGGCAGCAGCCATGGTTTAGTTGAAGAAAAAAGGATAAATTACAAAGGGAAAACTTGGGATGGATGGTTTGGGGTTTTGCCACTTACTCGATGATAGTGATGGAGAAGAAGCTGGAGCTGAGCATCCCACTCATCACTTACTCCCTGATAATAAGAAGGGCAAAGGCCAAGAGAGGGGTGGGATGGATTTATTACAATGATTTCTTTCGGCAGAGAATGGCAACGTATGGGGATGTAAAGTGGGATGCAAAACAGCTAGATCTCTGGACAGATTATGTAACGGATCAGTCCACGTCAGAAGGAGAGATGGTTAAAAAGGGAACGATTCCACAGAGATGTGGTTGGGGATACAATAGGGCTTTTTGTTCCTGGCCACAATGCCACTTTCGACACGCATGCTCGAAATGTGGGGGATCACACCCAGTGAGCAGATGCAGGACGACATGGGCTCAAGGAGCCCAAGGGGCAGGAACACACAGAAGGGGTCAACAGTTTTTTCGGGAGGGACAAGGATATAGGGGCAGGCATGGAATAAAGGGGGCAGAGGCAGGGGACATGCAGGCAGGGGGGTGTCAGGCTTATTGAGCAGCAAGACCAATGGAAGAACAAGGTGGGTGGGGAAAACAGGTAGAAAAGGGGGCATGGGATCTATTTAAAGAGGCAAAACTCACATTAGATAGAGGCATGGGAACAATGGTTGAATAGATACCCAAATAAAAGGTGGCTGAGATGGTCAAAAAGGTTTTCAGATGGGTTTCCCATTACAATGCGTGGGTCCAAGGCAGGCGAGTAAGGCTGAACAACCTGGGTTCAGTGAAAGGAAAAGAAGAAATTTTAAGACAAAAAATACAGAAGGAAATAGCAGCGGGGAGGTTAGAAGGGCCATTTGACACTCCCCCTCTTCAGAATATGACAGTTTCCCCATTGGGTTTGGTCCCAAAAAAGCAGCAAGGAGAATACAGGGTGATTCACCACTTGTCATTTCCGGAAGGGGACTCAATGAATGATTTCATCAGTGAGGAGCATAGCAAAGTGTCATATGCTACTTTGGAAGAAGCGGTACAAGCCATCAGAGCAATGGCTGATGCATGGATGGCAAAACAGATATAGAGTCTGCTTTCAGACTGCTTCGATTAGAAGAGGACTGGGACCTGTTGGGTTTAAAATAATGGGACAATACTATTTTGACAAGGCAATGCCTAGGGGATGTTCCATAGCATGTGCATTTGAAGCATTCAGCACCTGTTTACAGTGGATATTTCAGGAGAAAACTGGTTACAGGGCAGTCATTCTCTATTTAGATGACTTTCTTCTAATAGGCAGTGGGAAAGAGGAGACGGACAAAATGTTGACCAGTTTCCAGGATCTATGCAGAGAATTAGGCTCCCCCTGGCACTGGAGAAGACGGAAGGTCCCAGTAAAGTTTTAGAGTTTTTGGGTATTGAAATAGATGCCCAAAAGGAGGTCTTTAGGTTGCCAGACAATAGTATCCAAATTGAGGGAAGTGATTAGAATACATACAAGTAGAAGGAGAATACAGCTAAAGAGGGTTCAACAGGTTTTGGGACACCTGAACTTTGCGTGCCAGGCTATCGGCCCAGGCAGGACCTTCCAAAACGACAAGCTAGGGCCACAGCAGGCGTAACCAGGCGACACCACTGGGTAGACATGTCAAAAGGAGTCAAGGAAGACTTTAAAGTATGGGAGGAGTTCCTCAGGAGCTATAATGGTGCTCCTTTTGGCAAGGTGACTGGGTATATAACACAGATCTCGAACTTTATACAGATGCAGCGGGGGGCTTTGGCATGGGGGATATTTGAGGGGAAAATGGTTTTCAGAACCATGGCCTAGAGAATGGGTAAAGGAGGGAAAAGTAAAGGATGTAACATTGTTGGAGATCATGCCTATTTGGGCCTGCACCTTCGTGTGGGGGGAAGAGCTGCAGAATCATAAGGTGACATTCTGGTGCGACAACAAGACAATAGTAGACGTGTTAAACAATGGAGGAGCCAGGTCAGAAATGGTCATGCAGGTACTTCGACATTTGGTGCTTAGGGCCTTAAAACTGAATATGTCATTCAGAACCAAACACATAGAAGGATAGACGGGCACACAATACTCCAGCTGACAGCCTTTCCTGTCTGCAGCTGGATCATTTCCAGAGGCTGGCACCGATACCAGAGGAGCAAAAGCGCCCATACCAATGAACATCTGTGACACTGGCAAGATGGAGCAGAACTGTTGTTTGCAACTCATGGTCACCAAGGACTCTGAGGGCCTATCAGGGGCCTAGTGGGTGTTGCAGACATTCAGAGCGACAAACCACATGGAGTAAGTAGGCCTCTTACAGAGGAACAACTAGGAAAATTTACAGTGGAACAATGGGAGAAAGGAACCACCACACAACAATGGGGGTCTATTTAGCAGGGATTAGTTTGGTTTGCAGCCTGAAGGGATGGAAGGACCTGACAAGTCAATGTTAATTAGAAGGATGATGTAAGGATGGGGAAGATTAAAGCAAAAAAACAGCAGACAACAGGCGACCATTAGGGGAACAGTGGCTGGCAAGAATAAAAGGAGCATTACCAGCAATCTGCAGATCAAAGACAAAGCCCAACTCTTCCATACGATTTATCTGGTAATGTTTGCTGGGGCCATGACAGTGAGCGAGGCAGTAGGACATGGCAGAGTGGACGAAGAAGTGGGGTTGGATTGGGAGGATATAAATTGGGGGATGAATGAGATACAAATCAGGATAAAAAGATTGAAAACAGATCAGGAGGACAGGGCTGTACGGTAACCCTGAAGGCTCAGGGAGATGACACACTGTGCCCAGTAAAAGCTTTGTGGGCTTATGCCACAGAGCGAGGGGGTAAGACCGGGAGTTTATTTGTACATGGAGATGGGAAAAGGTCACAAGTTATCAGGTCACAGCCATGCTTAAGAAGGGCATGCAATTTCTGGGGGAGGACCCATGTAATTATTCATCGCTCTCTATGAATAGGGGCCACTTCTCAGTGGGAAGTGGCAGGGAGAACGTGGCTAATATGTTGGATAAGGGATGCTGGTGGCCTGCCAGTTACAAGAGATACATTTGAGCACCAAAGTAGGGAGACTAACGTATCATCTGTATTTTTCTTTTGCAGACACGAACTAGAGGGGGTGGGGCGGTGGGCATATGGGCATAGAACTGAAAATGAAAAGGACCCAATGAACAGGTATAAGATTTAATTTTGTTTAAATCCTGTAGGAAGAGGGAGGATAACGGAAGTCTGGATATGTCGCCACTCTTATATTTATTGGGCAGAAAAGAGAGCCGAGAAAAAGGCTGGGGGAAGACAACTCTACCAGGATTTGAAAAAAATGTAGGTTGGTGTGGCGTGGCATCAGAGGGATGAGATGGGGGCAACTGCTTCCCACCCTGAAAGAAATGAAGGAGCGACGACCAGTTCCAGACTTAATTATCATACATCTAGGGGGCAATGACATGGGGGAAAACCATGGGTGGACACATACATGCAGATTAAGAAGGACTTGGAATTAATACAACAGAGGTGGCCAAGGGTATGCTTAGTATGGTCGGATATGATCCCAAGAAGGGTATGGAGGAATGAACACAATCAGAGCTGTAGAAAGGGCCAGAAGGAAAATTAATAGAAGGGTAGGAACACTGATAAGAAAAATTGGGGTGCAGATAATACTTCGAGGGATGGAAGAATGGGTAGTGGATTTCTACAGGTCAGATGGCATGCACCTGTCAGATCTAGCCATAAATATGTTTAATACGGAAACTATGGGTTTTATAGAAGCATGGAGGAGACATACAGAAAAGGGGATATATATAAAAAAAAAGGAGAAATGAGAAGGTCCCCTAAGTGGGGGGGGGACAATATCATAAAGTGAGGGGAAAGCCACTCATCCAATGCAAGCTAGAGACTGACTAATGGAAAAAAGGGGGTGAGGAGGGGAGGGGGGAAAGAAAAAGGAATAGGATGAAAAGAAGAAGGAGGAGCTGAAGGAGGAAAAGCGGTCTCAGTTCTCACCATTACCTAACAGAAAAAGAGGAGAAGAAGGCACCCAGGTTTTCACCTGGGGGAGCAAGAAGAGGAAGAAAGAGGGATGATCAGAAATTGATATATATGGATGCAATAAAGTACAATTGTCAAAGAAACTATAATAAAGGATGATGAGATGGAAAATGGTATTATATATATAACACATTAATTGCCAATCTGAGCACAACAACATACAATGGTGTCTGTCTTTTGTGAGGGAAAAGGGGGAATCCGGGACAATGGAGTTTGCCCTTTAAGGGGCAGACCAAGTTGTTCAGGTGCACCCTTCCTCAAGCTGGAGATGGTGTGCTCTGAAGGGAGGGGTAGGGAAGGAAGGGAGGGGCAGAAAACAGAACAATAGGCAGAAAAAGGAAGGGAAGGGCTAAGGAGATACATAATGGACAGCACAGGAGTGGTTCAGCCACTTTTGCTGAAGTTTTGATCCCTCCACCACCCAAAAAGGTACAAAGCATGAGGGAAGACAGTCAAAAGGATCTAGATGGCCTGTCATAGGTGGATGACAGTAGTGTCCGATAGGATGTTATGGACTGCCAAGGTGGATGGCAGAGAGGAGGGAGAAAAAGGAGGGGGAAGGAGGCGGGGAAAGAAAAGGAATAGGATGAAAGAAAAAGGAGCTGAAGGAGGAAAAGCAGTCTCGGTTTTACCATTACCTAACAGAAAAAGAGGAGAAGAAGGCACCCAGGTTTTCACCTGGGGGAGCGAGAAGAGAAAGAAAGAGGGATGATCAGAGATTGATATATATGGATGCAATAAAGTACAATTGTAAAAGAAACTGGTGGATAAAGAGGTGGATAAGCAGAAAAGGGGCAAAATTCAGCAGAAGGGCAGACAGCAAGGAGAACTAGGGATAAATGACAACCAGGGAAGGGGCTGGAGTAGAACAGTGAAACAGTCTAGGGAGGTCAAATCATGGAAAGCCATGTGTGCAAATGCCACGAGCTTTAGCAACAAGATGGAAGATCTGGAGGCTGTCATGGTGCAGTCAGACCTGGACATTGTGGCCATCACTGAAACCTGGTGTAATGATAACCATGACTAGGAGGTGGCCATACCTGGCTACAACATATTCAGAAGAGACAGAGCAGGCAGGAAGGGAGGAAGAGTGGCACTGTATGTGAAAAATGACATAAAGGCCACAGAGATCCAGGAGGAACAAAATGGGGGAGAGATACTGTGGGTTAAGCTGGAAAGGAAAATGGGGACAGCCATCCAAACAGGTGTGGCTCATAGACCACCAGCCCAGGAAGAAGAAACAGATAGGAGTTGATGCTAGCCATCCAAAGGATGGCAGACAATGAGAGGTAGTATTGGTTGGAGACTTCAATATTCCAGACGTGGACTGGAGCATCCCAGCAGCAGCATCAACTAGGAGCAGATTTATCCTGGACTCCTTCAGGGTGCCTTCCTCAAGCAACTGGTCATGGAACCAACTCGGCAGAAGGCAATACTGGACCTTGTGCTCACAAACAGGGACAGTGTGATGGGGGTAACAGTGGGGGAGAACCTGGGAAACAGTGACCACCAGTCATTGTGGTTTGAAATCACAGAAAGAGCAGAACCAAACCACACAAAAACACGTATCCTGAATTTTAGGGGGGCAGACTTTGGGAAAATGGGGAGATACTTGAAAGAGGCATTAAGGGGAATGGGACAGAAATCAGGGGTTGAGGAACAGTGGGCAGTATTTAAAATGGGGATTACAAGAACAGCAGAATTATGCATTAAGCAGGTTAGCAAGAGGAAAAGGAAGAGGAGACCATTATGGTTTTCCAAAGAGGTAGCAAAGAAAGTGAAAGCCAAAAAGATTGCATTCAGGCAATACAAAAAGACACAGGCAGAAGGGGATAGGGAGAAGTACCAGGAGAAGCAAAGGGAGGCAAGGAGGTCAGTAAGGGAAGCCAAAGCTCAGACAGAAGAACACATTGCAAAATCAGTGGGTAGAGGGGACAAAACCTTTTACAGGTACATAAGTGAAAAAAGAAAGACAAAGGGAGGGATAGTGAGACTGAAGGGGGAGGATGGGGCCACGTGGAGGATGACAACAGTAAAGCTGACATATTGAACAGGTATTTCTACTCAGTCTTTACTGAGGAAGAGGAGGGTAATGGGTCTGAAGGGAGTACAACGGGTGAGAATGGTGCAGAAATAGACACAAGTCCCTTTACATGAGAAAGGGTCCTGAAGGAACTGGAAGTAATAAGAGTTGATAAAGCAATGGGGCCAGATGGGGTGCACCCCAGGGTCCTTAAAGAACTAAGAGAGGTGGTGGCTGAACCTCTAGCTATCCTGTTTAGGTGATCACTGGAAACAGGGGAGGTACCCAAAGACTGGAGGACAGTAGATGTAGTCCCCTTATACAAAAGCGGGAACAAAGAGGAAGCAGGGAACTACAGACCAGTCAGCCTCACCTCAGTAGTGGGGAAGATCATGGAAGCACTACTGAAGGAGAGATTGGTGGAACATCTGGTTGTCAATGAACTACAGGACCCAAGGCAGCATGATTTCACCAGGGGGAGGTCATGTCAGACCAACCTCGTTTAATTTTTGACTGGGTGACTAGGGAGGTGGATCAGGGAGGGCAGTGGACATGGCCTATCTGGACTTCAGTAAGGCCTTTGACACTGTGCCACATAGAAGACTATTACACAAACTGGGGAATATGGGTGTGGGCAGGACAGTAGTGTGGTGGGTAGGTAACTGGCTGGGTGGCAGGACACAGAGGGTGGTGGTAAATGGCTGTCACTCCACAGAGGGAAGAGTGACCAGTGGGTACCACAGGGATCAGTGCTGGGACCAGTCCTATTCAACATCTTCATCAGTGACATTGCGCAGGACCTAGAAGGCAGAATTTCACTGTTCGCTGATGACACAAAGCTCTGTAACAGAGTAGACACACCAGAGGGTGTAGACAGAATGAGAAGGGACCTGCAGAAACTTAAAGAATGGTCAGGGGTTTGGCAGTTGAAATTCAATGCAAAGAAGTACAAGATAATGCATATGGGGCACAAAACCCTGGCACAATATATCAGTTGGGGGTGAGGATATAGTATGCACCAAGCAGGAAAGGGATCTTGGGTTATCACTCTGATGACCTCAAGGTAGGAAACAGTGTGACAAGGCAGCAGGTAAAGCAAATAGGATGCTGGGATGTATAGGCAGGGGCATCAGCAGCAGGAAAAGGAGGTCATAATTCCGCTATACAAAACACTAGTGAGGCCCCACCTGGAGTACAGTGTACAGTTCTGGAGACCATACCTACGTAAGGACATAGACAGGGTAGAGAAGGTTCAGAGGAGGGCAACAAAGATGGTGCATGGATTGCATCACAAGTCCTATGACGACAGGTTGAAGGAACTGAACATGTACTCCCTGGAGGAGAGGAGGGAGAGAGGGGATATGATAGAGACATACAAGTATCTTACAGGTAGGAACAGGGTGCAGGAAAACACTATTTTTAAGCGAAAAAGATGTTCCAGGACTAGAGGGCATGGGATGAAGTTGGAGGGAGGACGATTCAGAGGAAACATGAGAAAGAATTTCTTCACAGAACGGGTGGTGGACAAGTGGAACACCCTGCCAGAGGAAGTGGTGGGGCTGAAACAATCACGGGATTTAAGAATGCATGGGATAGACATAAAGGAATTCTGGAGGTCAGGGGTAAGGGGCAACAGACTTCTAGGAAAACAAACTGAACTTACAAGCTCAAATGGGCAAACTGGGTGGGCCATAGGCCCTTATCTGCCGACACTGTCTATGTATCTATGTATCTATGTAAACTGTAATAAAGGATGATGAGATGGAAAATTTAATTATATATATAATAAATTAATTGCCAATCTGAGCACAACAACATGCAATGGTCTCTGTCTTTTGTGAGGGAAAAGGGGGGAATCCGGGACAATGTGCATCTAACCATGCCCCTTGTGTTATGTTGTGAGTGAGTAGTTTGGATGATTTGCTGAATACATGGGGGTGATTGGCCTAGTTGGGCTTTTTTACCTAGCAAACAAGTTTGTAATTTGATTCTGTCCCTTAAGTTGAGCCAGGTGGTTTGTTCATATAGGGCGCACATTTGCATACGTTTATCTGCACCAAGGACCAGTCTAGAGGCTTTATTGAGTGCCACAGCCATCCATTTAGGGCAGTTTCCAAGGCAACACAATATACTACTAGGCCATATCCAATTATGGATAGAACTGAATGGGCTACGGAGTGGCAGAGGGCTGTGGATGTAGGGTATTGTCAGTGTCTATATAGGACATCAGGTTTGATGTTGACTGCTTTTACTACCTGTTCAATGTGCTTTCTGAAAGATAGAGTGGCGTCTATCAGGACCCCAAAATACATAAAACAGTCAACTTGTTCCAGTGGAACTGCCTTGTTGTTTGTGATGGTAAGTAGTGAATTTGTTATCTTGTGCCGATGGCTTGAGATGAGCATGGTTTTCATCTTTTTGTAGTTGAGTAGTAGCTTTTGTTTGAGAAACCAGTCCTTAAGTTTGTAAAAGGTAGACTGGAGATTTTGTTGGAGTTGGTCAAGCTGAGAGTGGCAATTTAAAATGACTGCATCATCAGCACACAGTATGATTTTGCTAGTAAAGGTGTCAGGAAGTGCATTTAGGAATAAGCTGAAGAGCAGCTGGCCAAGTATGGACCCTGGGGGGACTCCCAGGGAGACCTCTCTAGCGGTGGAGATAGCAGCCCCAATTTTTATGCTTTGTGATCTATGGGAGAAATAGTCGTGGAACCAATCTACAGTAGTAGTTGATAGGCCTAGAGCCTGCAGCTCCTGAGTAAGAAGATAGTGGTTGACCGTATCGAATGCTTTGATGAGGTCAATGAAAATGTGCCCCACTAGCATGCCTTCATCCAGGGCCTTGTGCACAAAGTCAGAGAAATCAACCAAGGCTGTTGCCGTGCTGTAGCTCTTCCTGAATCCATGCTGTTGTGGGCATTGAAGATTGTACTTTTGCAGATAATCAGAGATTTGGTCAGCCACAATTCTCTCCAGCACTTTAGAGAGGGGAGAGAGGATCAAGATGGGCCTAAAGTTAGAGGTGAATGTGTGATTCCCACTTTTGTGAAAAGGGGTAGCTAGAGCCAATTTCCAGACTGATGGGAATGTAGCCAGTGAGATGGATTTATTAAATATTGTTGTGATGGGGAAACACTTCTTCAAGGTGAGAGCAATCATTCTCATGTCTAGTTTATCACTACCCTGTCTGGTTTGCAGAGTTCCCTTTTTACATTTATCCTGGCTTCCTTGATGGAGATGCATTTGAAGTAGAAGTTAGGGTGCTTGTTTACCTTATGGGGATGAGGAGGTTCAAGGGGACTAAGATAGTCTGAGGGGAGTACAGGGCTTAGATCAGTAAAGGCTATATTGAAGGACTCAGCAATGGTGGGCAGGTCTTGGGTGGTAGTTCCATTTATGTTGAGCAATGTAGGATGCTTTTTTATTCCTTCCCTTACAGCTCCTTTACGTTCCCCCAAAATCTCCTGCCATCCCCCCAAGAACTCTCCAGTTTGCCCTTAAAGAACTGTGCTTTGGCCAGTCTTATAAGGTTTGTACACTTATTCCCAGTTGCCCTATACCTCTGGTAGTCATTTTTATTGCCAGTGTCCTTGGCCTTGCAGCACAGATTGTCCCTGTCCTTCATTGACCTTCCTTACGTCAAGCAGTTCCCTGGTAATCCATCTATTACTTGATTCTGGGCCTTTCCTCCTTCTGATGGGGCAAATATGTCACAGGTTACATTGAACTTGTCTATAAAGTTCTGTAGAGCAAGGTCTATGTCCTGAATTTTGTCCAGTGGTGTCTGGTCAATTTGGACTAGTGCTGCTTTAAAGGAGTTAAGCAGTCCTCTCTTGAGGACCCTATCTTCTTCCAAGGTGGTATAGCCTTTTGACTTTGTTTGACAAAAGGCAGGTGACAGGTGAGTGGTCACTAGAGAGTCTGAGAGGACAATGACTCTCTCTATCCTAGATGGCCAGCTGACCAGGATCCAGTCTAGGAGTGCTATTGCCACTTTTGTACTTATGTCTAGTAGGATCAGTAACCAGTTGAGAGAGGTATAGACTACTAACCAGGTCCTTCTGGGGGGATCGGTCTCTTTACTGAGCTAATTAAGATTGAAGTCACCAGTTATGACAACTTCATGGTTCCATTTAAGCTGGCTGACCACCTCCATCACTTTTTCAAACCCTGCCCTCCTGGGGGGTAAGTATACTGATGCTATAGTGAGGGACATGTGAGCCAAGCATGAGCTTTATAGACAGCAATTCATGGCCACCAGAGCTCCTGGAAAGGGGGAGCAAACACTCTTAGATAGTATCCCTTATATAGATCAGGCACCCCTCTCCCCTTTCACCAGTCCTATCTTGCCAGTACATTGCATATCCATGTAGGGACACTGCTTTATCCTTGATTTTTGCTGTTAGCCAAGTTTCAGTAAGACAGACAATGTCCAGGGTGTGCAGGTGTGTCCACGCTTAAACAGACCATTTTGCCAATATGCTTCTAATACTCATAGATGCTATTTTTAGCCCATTATATTTTTCTCAACCTCTGTGTTGGAGTTTGGTGGCCCAGGGTTGGGATGCATGTTCCCTGATAGCAATAGTAGAAATAGTACTGCCTTTCTTCTTGTGAAGCTATTATATATATATCGGTCATAACCCTCTGCTGGTTGAGTTTGAAAGATTTTGGTGAATTTGTGAGGAGAGTCTGTGGTATGACTGCTGTGGTAAGACCATCCTGGTATTTTTGTTGCTTTTCCATTGTTGGTATTATAGTGTGAGAGGCATCAAGAGAAGGAATACCCTGGAGAGTCCGTTGTGGGGTCCTAAGTACTTCATTAAGGGTTATAACAGTATTCTGTATTCCTGTGTGCATTCTGTGGGCAGGTCACCCAAGGGGATAAGAAGCAAGAGGAGCACCACAGTTGGTGTGAGCACCATTGTTCCCTCAGGTTTAATAATCGGCTGAGTAGTAAACCTGTCTCTTGTAGGCTTCTTGCAGCAGTACTTTATAGATTTCTGGCTAATACATGCCTAACAGGTGGGTTGGCAGATGCTAGAAGGTGTAATTATTACTGAGCTCCACCCATTAGTACTCTGGGGGACTAAATCTGTCTACTGTTCCCAGGTGATGACAGAGGGAATTATTCTGACCAGTATGTTTGGTCATTTTTTTTCTTCTTGGTAGAACAAACACCCTCTACAGGTAAATTCCTATAAGCTGCAGATGGGAAGGTGGGGACTTAGTCACATGACTGCACATGGCTATATAAGAGGGACCAGCAAAGGGTGGGGAGCTGCTGGGAAGCAGCTGCAGGGCTGTACCTGCTTGAAACAGTTACTCCAATGGGTGGATGACTGTGGCTGTGGTGGAGAAGCTTTGGGGAGGGAGCTCTGTTCAGGGGCTGAATCAATTCAAAGGAGCCTGAGAGAGAAAAGGAACAGAGTAAATTTAGCAAAGGATTTAAAGATTTAAGCTGCGATGGGGCAGTGAGGGAATTAGAGGGAAGAAGGGCTTAGGTGTAAGAAAAGAATCACTAATTAACATGGCCAGGGGGAGGGGGAGGAGGGGGTTCCATTCTCAGCCGCTAAAGGGCAGGCACCAAGATTAATCTGGCATTAAAACTGAGAAATGCTCTAAGAATTATTCAGGCACTGAAATTTACAAATGTACTAACATTAGCACAGTCACTAAAATTTAGAAACAGGCAGAATTAATACAGTCGCTAAAATGTAGAGACAGGCATCAATACTTAAAATTCTGGTTTTAAAATCCAGTGCACAAACTCTAAACAAATCAGCAGTCTATGTCATAAATCGAGGCTGCCTTGAGTGAGAATGCTGTACTAAGAAAAGTCACCAAGATTCAAAAATCAAGAGGCTGGAGCCAGGCTACTGTCCGTGTACCTCCTTGAATCAGCGGCTCCAATGGGTGGATGACTGTGGCTGCAGTGGAGAAGCTTCAGGGAAGGAGCCCTGCTCAGGAGCATAATCGATTTGGAGGAGCCTGAGGGAGGAGAGGAAGAGAGTAAATTTAGCAAAGGATTTAAAGATTTAAGCTGGGAGGGGGCAGTGAGGTAATTAGAGGAGGAAGGGCTTAGGTGTAAGAAAAGAATCACAAACTAGCATGGCCAGGGGGAGGGGCTTTAAAGTTGACCCTTTAAGACCTTTACTGCTCTGTATGCTCTGTTTGTTGGCTATCCCCCAAGGGAAGGATCAATAAGTGACAACTGAGACAACTGAGACTAACAAAGGGGAGGGTGAACTAGGCAAGGAATAGCAATTTTATTTGTATAGCGCCAATTCCCAGGTGATCTGGGGCCACTGGAGCTTTCGTTTTCTGTTGTGTCAAGACAACCCGAGACTGAACTGTGAGAACCTTTTTTGTAAAACTGAATAAAAGCTCTTTGTTTATTGTATGTTACTGAAAGTAAAGCAGTTTTCATTTAATTTAAACTGGTGTCCTGAGAGTTGTCTTTGTGAGTGTTCCCCATGAAGCTGCTTGGTTTGCTACCTGGTCACAGTGCCCCCATCTAAAAGCAAAGTAACAGAACCAAAAGCATGAAACATGTTTCAACCAGGAGCCAGGAGTTACACAAGAAAACCTTTCAGCTTGCATTTTCTAGCCTTGTGATTGGACAAGGACTTCAAAGACAAAAGGATGAGTAAGAGAAAGACAGGGCAGAAAGAAGGGTGGTGGCACTGCCATGTATGTCTCCTCAAATCTCCAGTTTTGTGTAATCACTCCGTTCACACCCATACTAACTATAGATTCCCTCCTGATCAAAATCCCCCTGCCCCACTCTATCCCAGTACACATAGCTGGGTCATACTGTCCACCGGACACACCACTAACTAGCATCCTCGACCACCTAGGTAACCTGAGGGCCCTTACAGAAGGTGGCGAACTCCACATCCTTGGAGATTTCAATCAGAACTGGCTAGGCTGCGCAGCTTCTAAATGGTGTTGCCAAATAAACACACTAAACTTACACCAGCAAATAGGGGAACCCACCCGCCTAAACCACAAATCCAATAAACACACACTACTTGACTGGGCACTCACTACCCACCCTCATAGGATACTTAAAGCTGGCCTACTACCGGACTCCCTTAGTGACCACCATATGATTTTTATAGTGTGAAAAATCTTCCGACCACCGGCCCCTCCACCCTATGCTGTACAGCAGAGTTTATAAATCACTGGATCTGACTGCTCTCCTAAACAACCTTACCACCATTGACTGGTCTTTCATCCCCAGAGCCACCTCCATGGATGAGGCCCTGGAATATTCTCTCAAATTTCCTCACCATCTGGGACATACATGCCCTGCTTAGGAGATCCCGAGTCAGAGGATACCACTTACCTTGGGTAACAACAAACCTCATGGAACAACTCCGAGCCAGAGACCGAGCCTGGAAATCTTTCAAGGCCACTGGTGCTCATGCGGCCCAGCAACAATACCGGTCACTACAAAATGCCTGTACAAGACTCATACAGCAGGCCAAATCAAATTACTTTAAAACGGCGTTCAACAATAACCACAGCCACCCATCTCAATTCTGGAAGTCAATAAAATCCCTTCTCATCCCACCGACCCAACCCCCCCACTCCCACTCTCAACCTCGAAGGTAAAATCATCAAGGATCCTTGCCTGGTTGTCACCAAGTTTAATTCCTATTTCTCCACCACTACTTCCTCCCTACTCTCCTCCCAACCCCACCCCCACTCTTCATGCTCTCTAAAGCACCCCCCGCCTCCTTTTTGCTCCACCCAGTCGCTCCTGGCCAGGTGCTAAAAATACTGTACTCACTAAACCCATCCAAAGGTAAATGTCCATCGGGCCTAGATTCCAAAATGCTCCTACTCTCAGCACCGGCCATAGCCCACCCTCTAACTATGCTCTATAATCTATCCTTTAAATTAGCATCTGTTCCCAAAGCATGGAAACAAGCCACAGTCATTCCCCTTCCCAAAGGAGGGGACCTCTCCTCCCCATCCAACTACCAGCCCATATCTCTGCTCCCCATCCTAGCCAAAATTCAAGAGTGCCTTGTATTATCCCAGCTACACCACTATCTAGATATAATCCTCTTTTTCACCCCCTACCAAGCTGGTTTCAGGAAAAATCACTCCACCACAACCTCCCTCCTTCGTCTCACAAACTCCTTCCTTACAGGCATGGACAAAGGAGAAATAACTGCAGCCATATTTACTGACCTGGCAAAAGCTTTCGACACGGTCTCTCATCCCTGTTGCTGGCTAAACTTGCCCAAACTGGTCTATCTGTGGAAGCAAAAACTGGTTCCATTCATACCTATCAGGTAGGTCTCAATCAGTCTGTATTGGAATGGCTTGATCCACCTCTCTCCCATCACCAGTGGTGTCCCCAAGGGTCTGTACTCGGTCTGCTGCTATTCTCAATCTTTCTCAATGATTTGCCTGCTGTCTGCACACAAACAGGCATCCATATGTCACGCAGATGATCTCGGTGCTGTTCACCTCTGGCCCATCCACAACTGCCATGACAGCTTGTCTACAGAAGGACTTGACTCCATCCAACGCTGGTTCCTCGGGAACCAACTATTCTTAAACACAAAAAAACAGTCTCCCTCACCTTGGCTCCCAGGACAAACTAACCCGGCTTCTGAACCACCCACATTCTACACTTTGGACAGATCTCCACTTGAGGCCTGCACCACATATCGTTATCTCGGCGTCTGGCTAGATTAGTACCTTGACTTCTCAGCGCACATAGATGCTCTGCACAAAAACTCCATCCCATGCTGGGAGCTCTCTATCGTAACAAGTATTGCATCCCTCTACCAACCAGACTAGCTATTGTCAAAAATGATCCTCCCAACTATGGACTACGGTGATATTTTCTATGGTGCTACCCCCCAAACTTCCTTAGCCAGGCTCGACCCCTATACAACTCCTTCTGCTAGTTCACTTTGGACTGTTCTCCCAATACCCATCACTGTGACCTATACCAGTCCCTGGACCTCCCCTCACTCCAAAACCGACGATTGCTCCACAGTGCTAAAATCGCTGCAAAGTTCTGGTCGCATATACTTCCTTCCTACCTATCATCATCCCTAACCGCCCTCTCCACACCTACCTATGCTCTCAGAAATATTGACTCCAGGCTCCTGCACATTCCAAACAGATCCACCCAATCCGGCCAGGCAGCTTTCAGTTTCAGGTTGCCCAAATTATGGAACTCACTGATAGCTGACATCAGACACACCACAAGTATTCCTCAATGGAATGTCCTTCTCAAATCACATTTTGCTACCAACTGCTAATGCCTCCCCCTCGCTGAATCCCTGCACAACTCCTATCCATGCTATCAGCTTCTAGCACCAGTCTGGACTCCGTTCTCCGTCTTCACCTAGTGCTATTAAATGCTAGTAAAAAAAAAAAAACTGAACCTACTCTATTGTGAATTGTATGAATGCCTCACCCATTTTTGTCTGTAACAATTTCACACTATGTATGTTGTTTCTTCTATAGTACTGTACCACTGTCTGTAACAATTTCACACTATGTATGATTTGTTTCGTCTGTATTACTGCATCAATGTAACCCCCTACCCCCAGGGCGCATCTGGAATCGAGTGGTACTCCGCTCAGCATGCCTTCCTGGTAAATCTCTTAAATATAAATAAATAAAGAAAGAATGGGCAGAATCATGGAGGAGATTTGATATCCTGAAGCTGTGATAGGTGGGGGAGTGGCATACCTCAAAAATCCCTCTCACACTCTAGACTGATACCAATGTATGCATGCTTTGCCAGCAAACATAAAATGGCAGATAAAATGAGTAACTGTTTAATTGAAATTTATTTTTTCAGCCACATTTTTTCTTAATTATCTGTTTCATTACCTCTAGAACATTTAACTGATCTACCATATATGTACTTTCTATTCTGACAGAGGCTCTGTAAATGTTTTTTTAGATCATCTTCTGTTTTAAGGACAAAGGATACCCCAGTAAAGTGTGACTTCTATTTTCTTTTTTTTTTTTATTTATTATACTTTTTCTTTTGCCACCATCTGCCAGGTACATCTGCCTGGTCTTGGACCCCGGCGTCCACTCCCAGATTGGCTGCAACCATCTGATATCCTCTGGCTTACCCCCCCAAGGTGAGGTTGCAGCACCAGGCCCCTACAGTGCTGCAGACGATAGGGTAGGTCAAAGGGCTGGCCTGGAAGCTAATTGAACTTGAGTTGGGCTTCATCTAGGGGGTCCGGCATTTATTTCCACTAATGACTGGTAAGACCCAGAACGTACGAGTGGCGAAGCCACGAGTTAGTTATGAAGGTCTTATCAGTTCGGCTTGTTACATGTGTTATTCTAGTGCAACCCATTGTGTATATATACACACCATTTATAATGTTTTTACTGATGTTTTACCTTATTGTAGCTTAAAACTGCCTTTCTTTCCATTGTAAGTTCTGTAACTGGCCCATTGTTCTCTGTGTTCTATTTCCAGATTCTAAGTGGAAATAATATGTTCTAAGTTATACAAATTCTGTTCTAAGTGAAATAAATGGTTTTCTAAGTGAAAATAAATATTTGTACCAAAATTGCATCATTTATTTACCCAATTTATTCAGTACTATATATATATATATATATATATATATATATAGATAGATAGAGCCCAGATATTCAAAGGGTTGTGCATGAGCTCCAGCACCATATTCAAAGGGGAAGTGCAAGCACAAATCCTGATGCATGGTGCATCAGTAATGTATGAGGCGCAGGTGGGGGGCGAGCCCATATATATACTCTACACAGCCCGATATTCAGCCGGGATGTGTGGAGCCATGTATCATAACCCCTACCTGCGCCAGCAAAAGTTAGAAATAAAAAAGGAGCAAGGGCTGGCCACCCACGGGTGAGCTGCCCCGTGTGCAGGTACAACATGGCAGCTGCCATGTGGATGTGCCACTGGGCTCTGGCTGCACCTCTGTGGTGGTGCCCACCCCCATGCCCGATCGCAGGCTTAAGTAAATAAAAAGAAGTCCTATATCCCTAGTGGTCCATTGAACTGCTGCCCAATCGCGGGCTAAGTAAATAAGAATAATCCTATATCCCTGGTGGTCCAGTGGACCTGTCTGCCCACCCAGTTACAGGCTAAGTAAATAAAGAATAATCTAACCTCTATCCCTGGTGGTCCAGTGGACCCCCCTCCCCACCTGCCCACTGATTCCCTCCACCCCGCTCCCCCCTCGGTCAGCAGCGGGCGGCAGCACCCCAACCCACCCACCTGCAGCCCACCGCCCACCGACTGACACCATCGGTAGGTCTGTACACCATTGGTCCTGGCGTGAGTCAATGGGTGTGCAGCCATACCGTACTACACATTCAGGTATGTGAATGGATCCCGCGTAGACAGATGGATCCATTCACATATCTCAAATGTGTGCAATATGGAGCTGCGCCCATGGCTCATGCTGTCAGACAACGATAGCAACCTACTGACAGTGTCAGCGGAATGGCGTGGGTGCAGGTGGGTGAGCTCTACCGCCACCGCTGCCCGAGAAGGCAGTGATCGTGAGCAGTGAGAGGGTGAACCACCGGGATAGGGGTGTGCCAACCTGTGACTCGGTGGACGACAATCGCAGGACCACAAGATAGAATATATTATTCTTTATTACCTGGCCACGATTGGGCAGGCAGACAGGTCCACTGGACCACCAGGGATAGAGGTTAGATTATTCTTTATTTACTTAGCCCGTGATCTGGTGGGCAGAGAGGTCCACTGGACACCAGGGATAGAGGTTAGATTATTCTTTATTTACTTAGCCCACTATCAGGTGAGCAGACAGGTCCACTAGACCACCAGGGATAGAGGTTAGATTATTCTTTATTTACCTAGCCTGTGATCGGGTGGGCATCGGTCCACTGGACCACCAGAGACATAGGATTATTCTTTTTGTACTTAGCCTATGATTGGGTGGGCAGCGGTCCACTGGACCACCAAGGATTTATAGTTATTCTTTTTTTTTTACCGCAGCCAGCGATTGAGCTGTGGGGCACATTGCCCCGCTCTGCAGGGGGCGTGGGTCCCCGACAGGCTGCTGCCTGGCAGGGGCGTCAGGTGCAAGTCACCGGGATCGGGCGCGCGTGCATGCAAATGGGGCCACATGGCCAGCAAATAGTAACCATGTGCCTTGCACACATTATGGCCCCATTTGCATGTCAACTTTTGAATATCGCGGTTGCGCTTGCACAATGGAACTTGTGCTAGCGCATCCCCATGTTCCACTCTTGCCACTGGTGCTGAAGCAGTGCCACTGCACCATGTGCACTGCAGGTGGCCAGGGTGCAATATTCAATGCTGCTGAGCCATGGCACAGCTCCGTTGAATATCACCCAGTCCACACCCCTGCGCAGCCAAGTTGAGCTTCGCCCAGGCTTGCGCCACAGCCTGGCTCAGTTTGAATATCTGGGCCATGGAATACATAATGGGCTGCAGTGGAATAACACATTTATCTGCACTAGTGAGTTGTAAGACCCATAACTTACAAGTGGCAAAGCCACAAGTTAGTTATAAAAGTCTTACCACTCATGTGAGGAAATACATGTGTTGTTTTACTGCAATCCATTATGTGTTTGATATATACCACACCATTTGTAATGTTTTTACTGGTGTTTTACCTTGTTTTAGCTTAAAACTGCCATTCTTTCCATTGTAAATTCCCAATCTGGCCCATTGTTCTCTGTGTTCCATTTCCAGATTCTAAGTGGAAACAACATGTTCCAAGTTATATAAATGGTGCTGTAAGTGAAAATAAATATTTATCCCAAAATAACATGATTTATCTACCCAATCTGTTCACCACTAGTATGGTATGGTGTATATATATATATATATATATAATATATATCTGCACACAGAGGTTATTTGTCATATATATATATATATATATATATATATATATATAGATATATAGATAGATAGATATTAAGAACCTCTGTGTGCAAGCACTGAGGCAATAGTTACCCCAAAAGGCATTTGGCCAGGAAGCCAAGTTTCAAAGAAATACAAAATCACATGTCCCTGCAATGCAAAGCATCATGGGTTGCATATGCAAATCACCACAGAATATTATGCTGGTTCAACTTTAAGCAGGAATGCATGCTGCCGAAGGCCTCTCACACAGTTTGCAAAGGATGCCAACAGAAGACATAGACACGTGTTTCATCCTATCAGGAATCATTAGTATGCCTTGTCTGACATCCCAGTGGAATGAACCAGCTACCCTAAGATATATATATATATATATATATATATATATATATATATGTGTGTGTGTGTATATGTGTGTGTGTTCTTTACTAAAAAAATGTTAATGCAACATTTGAGTTCAGCCTACAGCAACAAAATTAGGAAATGTGGTTTTAGGGTTTCAAACCCTAAAACCCCACCCCACCCCAGAAGCAAATCAGGGGAGCAGTCTGCCTTGGGGTTGTCAAGCATAAAGCTCTCCCTGTTCTATATACTCCTGAAACATGCGCACCTGTGTCCATCACATCTGAGCTTTCTTGCTACTGCAGTGGGGTGAGCTTTAGGATTGACAACTCCAAGTAAGGCTGCACCCCTGATTTGCTTCAGGGTTGGGGTGGAGTTTTAGGGTTGGAAACCCTGAAACCACATTTTCCTACTTTTGTCACTGTAGGCTGAATCCTAAATGCTGCATTAATGTAGTTTTTTTGCAAACAATTTCCTTACTTTTTGAGATAGTATATTTGTATCCTAATTCGCCTGTGGGAGCTGGGGCCTCCCATGGATGTATACATGTATATTGCTGTGAAAGCATAGGGCCCTGTGGGCCTGCACTTACATTGTAGCAAAACAGCAACCAAATTATCAGTATAGCCTTCTTATTATCCCACCTCATGAACCTGGTACCAAAAATGCTCAAATCCCTGCTGAAATGTCATGTTGCACCACCGAAACATCATTCTGTACCACAGGTGTGAAAACACAGGATTTGAAAAATGACAGCTGTCACATTCATGAGCTGGTGATAAAAATGGCTACGTTGAAAATTTGGGGTGAAAATATTTAACATTAGCAAAATCACGAGGGAGCAAAATAAAATTTAAATGCTATGTATAACTTTGCCATTTTCACATATTTTGACCCCAAATTTTGAAGATGGCCTTCTTATGACCCCACCTCATGAACAAAGGTGGTGAAAATGTTCAAAGCCCGCCTGAATAATGATTTTGCCAAGTGACTGTGAAATCATCTTTCAGATTTGATTTGTGAAATTCCACCACCACTGGTCATGAGGTGGGGTCTCAAGAAGGCCATGTTTAAAATATAGGGTCAAAATATGCAAAAATGACAAAGTTATGCTTCAAAGTTCAAAACCTAATTGAAATACATTGAACCGCACTTAACTTAGTCTCTTATATTGCAGTTGGGGGTTCCGCAGCAAGACGTGTCTTTCATTGTAGAGTGGATATTCACCCTGGGACTGGTTCAGGTGAATAAGGGTGTGTGGGGATGTTGGGGAGGTGCGGGGTGGTGGATGCTGAGAGGAGGTGGAGGTAGGGGTTGGATTGGCAAGGGACCATTTTTTACAGGTGTAAAATAAAAAAAAGACATAGAGGGACAATTTTCTTTGTACAGGTTATTGTAATATGGGGACAGTGACTGGAGGTTGGGTGTGCCACTAGATACCAGGAACATAAAAAAAATATGTGGATGGTGACTGGAAGGGTTGGGGTTCTACTAGGCACCAGGAAACAGTACATGAATATACAGTAGGGACATCAATTGGAGGTGGGGGTGCCACTAGACACCAGGGAAACATTAACTAAATACAGTGATGGTGATCAGAGGGTGGGAAGTGCCACTAGATGCCAGTGAAACATGTATTAAATACAGGGATGGTGACTGGAGGGTGGTGAGGGCTTTAAGTCACTGTTTTACTTCTTGTAAAATAGTGCTGTGCTGTCTTATGAATCATGTAAAATGCCCATAGCCTCTGGGATTGGGCACTATAAAAATAAAATTGTCTTGCCTTGCAGGAGGACCTGAACCTGACAGCCAGTTTTAGAAGCTGACTATTAAATGCTGTCTCAATTTCTGTGATGATATATACTGTATCAACTATATGCATTTTGCATAGTTCTATGCTCTTTCACTCATATTTGCCCTTTTTCTGCAAAGATTTATTGATGCTCCTCATGCTGTCAGTGCTGTTTCTGGACTCACAAACTATTACAAAAATTAAAGTAATTTGTTTGAAACATCCTGTAATACTAATAAGGGTCCCTATTCTCAAAGGGTGCAAATGGGATACACGCTGCATAACTAGGTGCATAGCCCACCCGCTACCTACATGTGTGCACTGCACCCCATCCATGGTATTCTCCAGAAGTTCCGTCCCGTCTATGCCCCCAATCCCAGGGTGATCCCCAGCCGGGCATGCAGCTCTGTAGCCATGGTGGGCGGGGATGGGGGCCATGGCAGCACTCCATGTGATACACAAACCCTCAGGTGCAGTAAACAGTGGCTTGAGGCTATAAAAGCCATAAAACTAGGCAGCCAATAGCAGCACCCTTTGGGAGTGGAGCCGTTAGCCACAGTGGACACAGTAGGGAATCAGCCCCCGCAATAGGGATGCCCCTTGCATTGGGGCACACTGGGTGGGCTGAGGGTGGTTGGCCGATACCTTTGCCCCCAACATCTTGCCTGGCACTCTGCATGCCGGGACAAACATGGCACCCTGTGGCCACAAGGGATCCACTTCAGGACCCAGTCCAGGCAGCCGATTGGCTACACAGTGAGGTCTGCATCCCTGCACTGGACCACACCCATGAACCTACACACACGGGGGTGGGGCCGTGTATGGGAGCTAGGTAAGGACCGGTGTTTGTGAATACGGTCCCCGCATATCTCCCATGGGCGCAGAGCTGCAAGGGGGGGATACATGTCATTCACATGTACCCCCTCCCTCTTTTGTGAATAGGGCCCATGGGGTCCACTATTCCTATTAATTTATATTTAAAATAAGAAAGTGCTACACATTCTTGCCATTTGCTTTGCATTTTGAAAGCTGGCGTTATGCATTTTAATGCAGATGGGGCTGAGAAGTGTGCCTGTGATTGTTCATTGCTGACTGGCCTTATAGTTATCACAGTGTGTTTTTGTGTTTAAATACAATTTTAGAACCAATCATACAGTTGGGATAGAGTAATGTGCTTTGTTTGTTCAGCCAAATTTTCCTTACATCCATTAAACAACATTTATTAAGAAAGCATGCAGCATTTCACAACATTATTTGAACAATACAATAGCACTGAAAAAACAAATACTTTGTACAGGCAATAATACATCACTGCAGAAATAATCAAATCAAATCAAACTTTATTTATAAAAGGTGCCTTTCCAAAACCAAGGTGCCTGTACATAACATAATAAAAATCAATAAATAATGAAAACTGATTAAAATTAATCCAATGCAGCATAATTTAAAAATCATTATATGCAAGGCTAAAAAGATGTGTTTTTAATGCCCCCTTAAAGCTTTGGACAGTCGGGAAATCTTGTACCTGATGAGGCAGAGAATTCCAAAGGGTTGGGGCCATAAAACTAAAAGATCTGGCCCCAGAGGTCTTTAAACGAACCCTGGGAATCTCTAGCAATCCCTCATCAGCGGATCGGAGAGGGCGGGAGGGACAGTAGGGAGAAAGGAGATCTTTCAGGTAGCCAGGTCCCTGATCATGTAGGGCCTTATAGGTCAGCAAACTGACCTTGAAGGTGATTTGCCTGCATATTGGCAGCCAGTGCAGTCCATGGAGCACAGGCGTTATATGACTGGCCCTAGAAAAACCAGTCAATAGCCTGCCTGCCACATTCTGCACTAGCTGCAAGTGGTGAATATCAACCCCTGGTAGCCCAAGATAAAGGGTGTTGCAGTAGTCAAGGCGGGAGGTAATGAAGGTGTGGACCAAAGTAGGAAGATTGTCAGCAGGAACCAGGTGCTTTACCCGGGCGATGTTCCTCAGATGGTAAAAAGAGGCTTTGACAACTGCCGACACCTGAGATTAAGTGTCAAACAGTCATCAAACACAACGCCCAGGTTCCGCACCTGGTCTGAGGTAGTTAGTTGAACACCCCAAGCCATAAACCCGGGTGATCCCACCAACAAACTCACCTCCAGGTGACCTGGGTCTACAACCAATACCTCAGTTTTATCTGGATTCAACCGCAGCCAACTCACATTCATCCAGTCCTGGATTTCGGCTAGACAGTTGTTAAAGACCGAAAAGGCAGCATCTTGGCTGGGCACAAAGGACATGTACAGTTGAGTATCATCTGCATAGCAGTGAAAATTCAAACTGTACCACCTAATAATCGCTCCCAATGGCAGCATGTACACCACAAACAACATGGGTGCCAAAATGGAGCCCAGCGGCACCCCACAGGATGGGGGAATGATGCCAAGGAAAAAATCCCAGACACCACCCTCTGAGTCCTACCCTCAAGGAAAGATCAAAACCAACTGAGGACTGTACCAGACAGCCCACAGATAAACCACAAGTGCTCCAATAGCATACCATGGTCCACGGTGTCAAATGCTGCAGAGAGATCAAGAAGGACCAAGATGGAGTGAGTCATTTAGTACCAGGACAAGAGCTGTCTCGGTACTATGTCTCTTCCTAAATCTGGACTGGAGAGAATCATAGACATTGTGGCTGGTCAAATGATCATCCAGCTGTGACGCGACCACCTTCTCAATAACCATACCCACAAAGGGCAGGTTAGAGACAGGCCTGTAGTTAGCCAGACAATCCGAGTCCAAGGAGGACTTCTAAAGAAGGGCTGAACCACAGCCTCCTTCCAAGGATTTGGAAAAATCCCCTCTTCAAAGATCTCAGAACTGTCTCAGCAAGGACTGGACCGATTTTATCACACAGCCCACTAGGAGACATGTGGGGCCGGGTCCAAACAACAGTTAGTCGGAAGCAATGACTGGATGACCATCACAATGTCACTGATTGTGGGAAGATTGAAGTCAGACCACACAAATTGGGTGTCTGACATCTCCTGCCAACCATCACAGCCCCCATAAGAGAGGGTCAAGACCTGATTGTGACAACCTTATCTGAAAAGAATTGAGCAAACTCCTCACACCATTCTTGAGAAAAGGCTCTTCTGGGCTGAAGACAGATTGGATTGCACAATCTGTCCATGGTCCGGAAAAGCTGAGCTGGTCTATTCTGTGCAGCAGCAATCTCTCTGGACAGGAATTCTGCCTTCTTACAAGAGATTGCTGATTGATAGACCATAGTGGTCCATCAAACTAAGTTTGTCACTATCCAGGCCCGATTTCTGCCAGCACCTCTCTAATCTTCGTCCGACTCTCTTCAACTCCCTCAGGGTCTCATCAAACCAAGGAGACCTGGGGTAAAGACTGATGGGACGAAGATGAACAGGAGCAATGGAATCCAGGGCTGCTACTACTGCCTTATTATAAGCAAGTACCAAGTCCCTGGGTCCATGCAATCACTCTGTAAACCTGATAGGTCCAGTACCGCCATCAGGCCATCTGGGAACACCCCTCAAAGGCGGTACTGGACCATTTCCATGGGGCTGCCCACCAGGGTGGCCTCAAAACTGAACCCAATGGGTGATGGTCAGACCACCCGACTGGTTCTACCACCAAATCAGATATCTCCATCCCCAGTAGGAACACCAAGTCCAATGAATGACCACCAATATGGGTTGAGGAGGAAGTAACCTGTGTGAAGCCCAGTGAAATCATTAACTGGTGAAAGTCCTGACCAAACTGCGAGAGTTCATCATCAACCCAGGCACTGAAATCCCCCAGAAACAACCATCTGGGGGGATTCCAATGTCAGGTTGACAATGAAGTCTGCGACTTCCCACAGGAAAACATTCCCATCACCTGGTGGACAGTAAATGAGAAGTATCCTGCACCCCACACCCTTGCCCATGATACATTCAAAGAAGTTGGTAGTTCTCACTGGTACCTCCACTAGGCCCAGTTCTGATCTAAAACAGATAGCAACACCCCCGCCCCTATGATCCATCCTAGGGCGGTGTATCACCAAGTACCCGGCTGGAATTGCTGATACCAAAACTGGGCCAGCATTATCATCCAGCCAGGTCTCAGTGACGCACGCCAGGTCAGATGTTCCAACAAAATCCGCTATAATAGCGTTTTTTTTTTTTTTAATAGACCTGGCGTTGCATAACACCACTCGAGTAGGATGAGAATCTGAGGATGACCGTGCTACCTGCCAACTACAAGCAGAACCCTTGGGTATGGGAACCAGACAGGGAGGACCCCTTTCCTGGACCCATTTCGCCCCAGGGCGTCTCCTTGTCCACACTATCCCTATCCGCCCACTCCTTTCCATTCCCTCTCCAGGCCCAACCCTCATCCTTCTCCTTTTTCTAACGATCCCCAGAGCCCTACACTGTCTGTACACCTCTGGCGATAGGGGAGGACAGAAAAAAAGGACAGATGTCCCTGAGCCTGGAGGGGGAATAATACCCGACCATCCTTGTGCCTTCCCAACTCATATTTACCACACTAAGCAAATACCAGCTAGTAAACAATCCCAAAATACAAATTTAGCCCATACTCAAACATACAATAATCAAGTACTCTAACAAATGTCCACAAAAAAACTAAACAAATCCAATTCCTTATATAACAATTTAGCAGCAAAATATAGGAGTCCGAGTTAGGAAACAATCACAGTCAAATAGGTCTCAAGATTTTGAATTATTTTGGTCTAAAGAGCTCCCACCTCTTAAGACATGACCAGAGAGGAAGGCCAGATTCAACTCTCACTTAATCTGACCAACCAACCAGAGCTTAATGGAGAAGAAAAAACCTTTTTATAAGGCACTTTCACTGCCAGTATATATCCAGTAAAACGTAAGGACAGTCAGTTCCAATTCTCAGTTTTTTCAATGCAAGAATCCCATCCCACGATGCACAACATAAAGTCAAAACAAATTCAGCTCACCCAAACCAGTCCCGGCTCCACAGAGAATCCAAATCCAGTACATGAATCTCTCCAGGAACTTCCAGTTAAAAGATGATTCCACACCACAACGGTATGTATCTAACCCCCCCCACAGCTGCCTCCACAGCTATCGAGGCAGGTACAGATAGTAACCGGAGTGTAAACAAGATTGGTTCAAGCAAAAGACCTCCCAACACAAACCCAAGGGGTAGCTGTCTCCTCACCCGCCGAGCCCGTGACTACAGCCCCCAGGCTAACCCAACCAAATAGTTGACCTGCCCGGGCCACTTAGGAAACAAATCAGCCCCTGCCCACCTTCCAGCAGGCCATGAGCCCAAGCTTCCTGCCCGACTCAGCTGAAACTCGAAGGCCACCCCCCCAGGTAGGGAAAGGGAATTTCTGCTCACAATCCTCGCTACTTACAGTTTTCCACAGCAGCGATGCTGATTCTACTCGAATTCAGCAGCAAGGAGACTCCGACTCTCTGTAGAATCCCTGGGTATTCCAAAAAATCAACTTCTTCAAACTGGGAACTAAGGACTAAGGGAACTTCCCCACTCACAGCTCTTCCGTAACAGAGGTCGGTACCACTCTGTTTCAGTCCGACCACCAAACAGCTTGTACCCAGTCTGAATCTCCGTGAGACCACTGCTGTAGTTCCTTCCTTCAGGATTTCAAATCTCCACTCTGAATCTCCTCCCTTTCCCCGAGTCTCCTCCAGTCATACACCAACACTCCAGGCAGGTAAGAGAGCTAGTAAATTAATCAAACCTTCAGGTTTTACAGTAATCATCCAGTACAATATCTTAGGCACTGGATGAAGCAGAAAATATACAGAAAATATGCGTAAAAAAAAGTTTCCTAATTCCATTTTAAGCTCCCAATAGGAAAAGCCCTCTCTGCCAAAATTAGTTATACTAACTAAAAAACAAAAGAAAACTAAAAACAAACGGCTTATTACAAAACAAAATAGGCTAAAAACAGAACTGGTACTATAGCTATTGTGGACTACTCTGCGGCTGCCTTCTTAGTATCCATAGAATAACCATCATCGCATACAGTAATAAGACAGAACATAGCAATGCAGCCAAATGTAAATTTATGGTGTAGTTTATGTCCCTACATTATGACAACAATGTAACAGATTAAGAAAGGGCATAAACTACCCCTACAATAAATTGTCTTTACCCAAATCACTGAATAAGAACCAGTATTGGAGGTAGAAGACTTGGTTTGCTGGCCAAGGCACCTAGCTTCACCTGAGCTCTTTCCTTCTAAGACTGCTTGAAAGGCAGAGTAGAGAAACTTACCAGAGCAAGGGAGAAGGATTAAGACTTAGTTTGCTACATGAATTTACTGTGTGGTGGTGTTTTATTTTTACTCACAGGGATTGCTACTGTTTGTTGCTAACATTTCATTGCTTTATTTTTTCTCTGATTCAAATTGTTGTTGCTGGTATACCTTCTTCTGCATTATTACAAGGTGTGCCTACAGGTGTGCTAACAGATTACTGCTGTAATCTTCTGATTCAAATTGTCTTTGCAAGGTATATCTTCTGTTACTGCTTTATTTTCTCTGGAGCAAAGTGTTTCTTAGGTATATCTTCTCTGAAATTATTACAGGTGGTGCTTTACAGGTTTTACAGTTTTATCTAACATTAGGATAAGCTTTCAGGGTTACTGCATTTGTTGTTGACTGATTGTTTCTGCTCTTACCTCCTTGTTCTTTCGTCGGTGGTTCTTCTTTTTAGGCAGGGGAAGGGCAGCCACCCACCCCATCCCCACCACCCACGCTCACATCCTTTTATAGGGTACCACAGTTGTGACATTTCTGTGGCAGAGCAGGAAGGGGCGGATCAGTGGGGCCTCCACAAGGTGATCTCATTTACAGGGCACTAGTAATTTAACTTGTTATAACAAGTTAAACAAAGCACAATTAAACCATTACTTGCATTTTTTCCTTCTAATTACTCTGACTAGGTTACAAACCCAGCAACTTATTTGGAATGGATTTCATTAACTGCAGGTACTGTGGAACAATTTTCAGAAGGACATTCTTACAGGATTTAGGACACTGTCCTACATGCTGGGCCTTTGAGATCTTAGGTCTCAGCTCCGGGCAGCATGGGCAGAGATTGCACGCTCAAATTTCATATTGAAGAGGAAATACATTATAAGAACCACCGCCATTTCCCCAGCATCCAACAGAAAAACCTCAACCGCAGAGGGTAGTTGGTCCAGGAGGTTGGCAGGTGGTTAGGAGAGCAAATCAGGTGCCCCATCATCTCTGCTCTCCAACACATTACCTCCAAAACCATATAAACACTACAAACAGGTATCTGCCTCTATCTCTGAAATCAAATAAAGAGGCAGAAGACACTGCAGAGCAGAACACTGCGCACAGGAGCTAAGCACAACAATACTCACCCAAATCAGGAACCAAAACTAAACTAGCACAAAGAAATCAAAAAACTTCTGATCATAGGAGACTCCATGATTCGGGAGTTGATACCATCTCAACCAGGGTGATGGTCAGATGTCTCCCAGGTACATCAGCATGGAGAGACACTGCCGCATTACTAAAATTGTTCACAAAGCAGGAGAAAACATTGATGTCCTAGTACACATAGGACTAATGATCTCGCCAGCCGGTCAGTTGTGGAGACCAAGGAACACCTGACTAGGCTGGGTGACAAACTATCATCTATTTCATCCGGCATCTCCTTCTCTGAGATCCTGCCAGTCTGGGAGAAGGAGCAGATGGAGGAGAAGGTCAGAGAAGGGGAGATAGGGAGCTAAACACGTGGCTCAAGGACTGGTGCCAGGAAAAGGACACAGATTTGTAGGGAACTGGCAACAGTTCTGGGAGCGAAAGTTCTTTAAATTTGATGGACTGCATCTGACTAAAGAGGAGTCAGTGCATTGGGCAGAAGTTTGACGTCTTTGCAGAATATTTAAACTAGCAAATGGGGAGGGTGCAGCACCCCATACGTTGAATGGGAAGAACACCCCTTCCCCCTCAGCTAGTGGTCAAACTGGAATTCAGTGTGTTTGCCATTCATTTGCATCACCAGGTAAGAAAAAAGGTTTGTCTCCCCATACGATGCACAGGGGTAATGCCAAACCTCACCCAACAACTAACACACCAAAATCTGGCCAATGGAAAATCATGTCACAATGCTCACAGCCTGGGAAATAAGATCCCAGACCTGCAGGCAATAATGTCAGAGGCTAAACTGGACAAGTAGCATTAGTGAGACGTGGTTTACCAGTAACCACACTTGGGAGACTTCAGTACCTGGCTATGTATTTCCAGAAGAGACACGAGGTGCAAAAGGGGAGGAGTGGCCTGTATGTTAATGAAAATATCAAAGCTACAGAAATTCAGAATACACATAAGGAGCCAGAAGAACTGTGGGTCACCCTGAAACAGGAAATGGACAGCCATAAGAACTGGGGTTGTCTACAGGCCCCAGACCAGAGGAGGACATAGACACATTACTGTTAGAAGATATACAAAACATGACAGCTAAGGGAGGTTCTGATAATGGGAGACTTCAACATGCCAGATACAGATTGGTCAATACCAGCAGGAACATCTGCCAGAACTAGACTCATAGTGGATTCCTGCAGGGAGGGCCTCAAACAACTGGTACAGCAACCCACAAGAGACAGGGCTATCCTAGATCTAGTACTGACTAACAAAGAAGGGATCACAGATCTCCAGGTAGAAGGTCACCTGGGGGCCAGTGACCATCACATGGTATGGTTCAATTTGGCTACTACATCTAAATCATCCCATTCAAGGCAAAATATGGGACTTCAGAGGAGCTGACTTTGATAAGATGGCCAACAGAGTTAAGCTAGCTCTGGCAAAAAACACAGGTGAGGAGGTACAGGCAAAGTGGGCAAGCATTAAGGATACAATACTTGAAGCAACATCCCATTGTGTTAGACAGAACAGGAAGTGCAAAGAAGAAGGAAACCACTTTGGTTTCTCAAATACAGTAGCAGAAAAGGTCAGAGCCAAAAGGCTGGCCTTCAGAAAATATAAGGGAACACAGCGGGATGAAGATGGGGCATACCAAACTGCCCTAAGGGAAGCAGGTAAGGCAGTAAGGCAGGCAAAGTCCCAAACTGAGGAAACACTAGCACAAACAGTAAAGAAGGTGACAAGACTTTCTATAGATACATTAGTGAAAGGAGAAAGTCCAGAGGGGTATTGCTAAGCTTAATGGAGAAAAGGGAGCATGTGAGGAGGAGGACCCTGTAAAGGCATCTATCCTAAATAGATACTTTTGCTCAGTATTCACTGAAGAGAAGGTAGGCAGGGCCCACAGCTCAGCATCATGGACACAGGGGAGGGAGGTGAGCACTACTCCTTCACAAAGAAAGGGTCCTACAAGACTTGCTAAGCTCAGGGTGGATAAGGCAATGGGACCTGATGGCATACATCCCAGGGTACTTAAGGAGCTAAAGGAGGAACTAGAGCCATTAGCAGAATTGTTTAGTGAGTCTCTGAGCACAGGAGAGGTCCCAGAAGACTGGAGAAGGGCTCATGTGATCCCACTCCACAAGAGTGGTAGCAGGGAGGAGGCGGGAACTACAGACCGGGTCAGTCTTACCTCAGTAGTGGGCAAGATTATGGAAGCACTCCTTAAGGAAAGGATAGTGCAACACCTGGAATCCATGGGGCACAGGATCCAAGACAGCATGGGTTTACAAAGGAAGGTCCTGTCAAACTAATCTCATAGATTTCTTTGACTGGGTAACCAGAGTGGTGGACCAAGGGGGAGCAGTTGATGTCGCCTACCTTGACTTCAGCAAAGCTTTTGACACTGTTCCACATAGAAGATTGATAAATAAGCTAGGTAGGCTTGGAGTGGGTCAGAAGTTGGTCAACTGGGTGGCAAACTGGTTGACTGGCAGAAAACAGAGAGTGGTGGTAAATGGTATACAGTCAGAAGAGATGCAAGTCACAAGTGGGGTACCTCAGGGATCAGTCCTGGGGCCAGTCCTATTCAACATCTTCATTAGTGACCTAGCAGATGGACTAGAGGGTAAGGCTTGTCTGTTTGCAGATGACACCAAGATCTGCAACAGAGTAGATGATCCAGATGGGGTGGGCAGAATGAGAAGAGATCTGGATAAACTAGCAGAATGGTCAGAAGAGTGGCAACTGGGATTTAATGCAAAGTGCAAAATCATGCACATAGGGAAGAGAGAAACCCTGAAGCCACTTATAGGCTGGGAGGAGTTGCTAGCAGTCACAAAGGAAGAAAGAGACTTGGGCATCATCATCACTGATGACCTGAAATCATCCAAGCAGACCTCTAAAGCAGTAGGTAAGGCTAGGGGTGTTAGGGTGTATTAGTAGGGGTATCACATGTCGTAGAGGGAGTAATAATCCCTCTGTACAAGACATTGGTTAGGCCCCATCTGGAGTACTGCGTGCAGTATTGAGGCCACACCTTCACAAGGACATTAACCAAATTGAGGCAGTCCAGAGAAGGGCAACCAAAATGGTGCAGGGACTGCACTAGAAGACATATGAGGACAGATTAATGGAGCTCAATATGTATACCCTTGAGCAAAGGAGGGAGAGAGTGATATGATCGAGACATTTAAACACCTTAAGGGCATAAACAAGGTGAAAGAGTCTAACATGTTTAAATATAAGAAAAATAGCAGGACAAGAGGACACAGCATGAGATTAGAGGAGGCCGATTAAGGGGAATGTGAGGAAATTTCTTTCACAGAAAGGTGGTAGATGCATGGAATGGCTTACCACAAGAAGTAGTGGCTATGAATACAGTGCAGGGCTTCAAACAGGCATGGGATAGGCATAAGGAGCAATACAAATGACTATGAATAGATAGGTCACTGACATAGCAAAGGCCGATGGCACATTTATAAGATAGAAAAGAAACAGAGACTGGATGGGCCTTCGGTCCTTATCTCACAGTCAACTTCTATGTTTCTATGTTTCTATGTATTTAAACAGTTTCTACAGAAAGGTCAGCAGGTTAAAGACTGCCCCCTAAGCATCCAAGAAAGACCCTATGTGTTTGTTTTCTTTTTTATAAAATTTCTATTACCAGATTTGCAGAGGTGACTGAAATAGTAAAAAAAATGACATGTATAGGCGCCCCATAAACATAAGCTAGAGAGCTAACATCATTGTACAAGTTCAAATTTGGCCCAGAACAGGTAGTCAGCTACGAAGGTACAACAATGCCAGGTAACTAAGAAAAGACATGCTATAAACTGAATTCCATGGTTCCCAAGCACAGATTTTATTGCTGAGTAGATCAAAACTACATGCTTAACCCACACAAGGGCAAGTCTGATCTGCATTCCTTGCCCGAAGAGTAGTTGCATTGTATCAGTAAGGTAGGCTATATGTGTCCTGATAGAGTGGATAGAGCTGGTGCATGCACTGTGGTGGGGGGTCACAAATGTGTTGAGTGTTGTGGGTGACAATGTTGAAAAGGTATTCTATAAACATTTGCTAACATATATGTTCTGAACAGTACTGAATTAAACATTGTATGGTGCCCGCTTCTTTAAGGAAAGTGGCCAGATCTCTTCTCTTTTCTTCTTGATACTACCAGGATTGAGGCCAGCTCCACCTTAAAACTCCTTTAACAAAAGTAACTTCCCTTGGGACATTCTTTCCTTTGGGGGGGGGGAGCACCACTAGATACCAGGGAAATAATGGCTCACTATGCTCACTGCAGCCCGCAGGATAGGTTGCAGCTATGGCTGCAGAAGTTAAGAAAACCCTACTGTTCTCATACAGAGAATGTGAGTGAATGGCTCCTTTCACTAAGCTAAGCACCCTGAATTTTGGTTGCCCAGAAAACACATTTCTGGCAAGTTTGTTTTAAAAACAAACAAACTCCAGAATCCAGCTAAATGGGTCCCATTTAGCTAGGCTAGGCTTACCAAAAAGGATTGGCCCTATATAAAAAATGATTCTTTTTTTTCATTTTATACTGCTATCTTGAAGTGCTTATTGAGCATGCTCAGAATCTGAAATTTAAAAAAATTAATAACTCTGGAATGGATTAATATTTTTTCACCAAACCAGTGAAAGGCACTACTGTGGCCAGGCCCTTTCTACCCTGAAAATTGCAGACTAAAATTCCAAACCGCCTGGGCACTAGGGGCTGACACAAAAACAGCAAAACCCCCTGAAAAATCACTTTTTCACTATCTAGGTCTCGGAATCACATCTGACCAGAATGAAACTTGCTATGTCAAGAGATTCTACCTCTCAAGACTACATGCAAAGTTTGTACAAGTCATGGAGCTGTTGTGAAGTTATTAAAGTGCAAAAATTGGAGTTTAGCATTAAACACTATTCAACCCTAAGTACAGCAGAGTGACCATGCCATTATTATTATAGGCATGGGTTGCACCTCGTAGTTAAAGTTGATTAGGCAATTTCAATGTTAAACTCAAAACTTTGCACTTTAATTACTTTAGAAACATAGAAACATAGACTTTGACGGCAGATAAGAACTGCTAGGCCCATCTACTCTGCCCATTTCCCTACCTACAAGATAGGCCGCAGATCCTAGTTAAGCAACAGCCTATTTCTTCTTTGCAACCATTCAGTGGATTTGCATGCAAATGTGCATGCAGTGTTACCCAGAGTGAATCCCTAGATGTGGCAAGTTATTTTCTGGTCAGATGTGCAGTTTCTGAGTTCCGTAGAGGTGAAAAAGCATTTTTTCACTCATTTATACCACTGCAATTTTTCTTTGAACTTGCTTACTGCCCATACTGTTTGGAATCTTGGTTTGAAATGTTCAGGGCAGAAAGGAATAGCCCACAGATGCACCTTTTGCTAGTCTGGTGAAAAAATAATAAGCCGTTTGTAAGTGATTGCATTTTGAAAATTGTAAAACAAAATTTCTGAGCATGCACAGCACACACTTAAAGACTGCTGTATGAAACAAAAAGGAATCCTGTTTCATATAGAAAATTCCATTTTGTTGCTGCCATCTTGTTCTGTTTTAAAAAACTCAAAAGGCGTAAAACTGGCATCATTGAGAGAGACACCAACACATCTGTCTGGGTGATCAGGACCCCCTTATGTGCACTACCTAGGCATCACTTTGGATTCTGGCCTTACCTATCATGAGCATATTCAGCAATTATCTAAGGCCCTAAATATTAGACTAGGGCTATTGCACAGTATAAACATTGCCTAACCCCAGAAGCCCTTATTGCTATCTTCTCCTTGATACTTTCCCTGCTCGATTATGGCCTTCTGACTTTCGGTGGGGCTAGCTCCTCAGCCCTTGATAGTCTTAGACTTGTTCTAAACAAGGCTCCCACCTGGTATTAGGGTGTGACAGGTTTACGCATACCTGCGTACTATACCAGGACACCCACTGGCTTAGCCTAGACAACAGAATAAAATTCAACACCTGTGTCTTTGCTAAAAAAATCTCCCTTGGCCTCTCCCCAGCTGCTCTCTCCCGTTTAACCACTTTGGACTCAAAAACTCAGCATACACGTAGCTCTGACTCCCAGCGTCTCGCTATTCCTACCTGTCGTACTACCCAATTCCAAAGATCTTTTTGCTACAGAGCCCCCTTGTAGATGAATAACCTACCCTCCTCCTTGCGTCTTGATCAAAGAATTGGTCACTTTAAACTGCACCTTAGGGCCCACCTTCATTCTACTACAACTGTGACTGCACATGAACCAGTTCTGTCCCTCTACTTCTTGACAAGGGCCTCTGGCTGGCCTCCTCGTATATTCTCAATTTCCGCCTCCTCAGGGATGTTAAGTTCCCATTTCTTTCTAACTGTCTCAAACTGTCTATTCTGAAGTTTTAGCTAATTTATTTATTTGTTAAAAAAAAAAAAGTCTTTACTCTGTAACATTTATTGTCCTGTATATTCTGCATTATGTATTGTGTACCTGTATCTATTACGTTACGTGGAACCTTTGTAAAGGAGTCTATGACTCAAAGGTATATCTGATCTCTGAAATAAACAAATAAACAAAACAATCTGCACTTCACAGTAAGTAGCAGAAATGCCCTAGAAATGTATGTTTTTTTCACTGTTATGAATCCTTTTTCATGATCGTATGATATGAAAAAAGAATCCTTTTTCATATTATGAGTAACGAAAAAGGATCCTTTTTCATGACTTGAGAATCCTTGCCTTGTGTTCTGTTGCAGTCCCCAGTACTGTCACGTACTTCCCTGGTGACTAGTGGTACCCCCACCCTCTGATCCCCATCCCCTATCTTCTTTTGTTTCCCTGTTGTCTAGTAGCAACCTTCACCCTCTGATTGTTTTCCTTGATATTAATTCTCTTTTTCCCTGGTGTCTAGTGGTACCTCCCACAATCTGATCCCCATCCCGGTCTTCTTTTGTTTCCCTAGAGTCTAGTGGAACCCCCACCCTTTGAACCCCATCCCTGTCTTTTTGTTTCCTGGTGTCTAGTGGCATCCCCACCTGCCGTGATACCCATTCCTGGTCTTCTTTTTTTCGCTGGTGTCTAGTGGCACCTCCATCCTCTGATCCATGTCCCATCTTATTTTGTTTCCCTGGTGTCTAGTGGCACCTCCCATGCCAATTTTCATCCCTGATAATAATTCTCTTTTTCACTCTAGTTTCTAGAGGCACCATCAATCCACCAATCACTCTCCCCTTTTGCCATTATATTTCTTTGTGTCTAGTGGTAACCCCACCCACCAGTACCTGACAAAAAGAAAACTGTTCTGTGCACTGTGATTGATGAGCTCAAAGGATGCACTTGCCCTCTCCTATTGCCTAACTTCACTGTTGGTCCATGGACTTATTCTTATTATTCCTATTATTGTTCTAGCTCACACTCTGTTAGCCTACTGCCTTGTTTGTACTCTCTAACTCCTGCTAAGATGCTGTACCTACGACCTGTACCTGTGTGCCTGATGTGCTAAGATGATGTATATGAAATGTGATTGTTGTGCTCAATTATTGTATTTGCTTTGACCTAACCCCCCTCCCCAGGACGCTTCTGGAATCGAGCTGTACTCTGCTCAGTATGCCTTCCTGGTGAAACTCTTAAATAAACAAATAAATGTTTTTAATTTTTTTTTTATGAAATGGACCCTTGCTGATCTGACACCCCACCTCCACCTTGCACTCAGCACCCACCACCCCACACCCCCAGTACACCTCCACACGTCCTCACTTTCCTGAACAGGTCCCAGGTTTGCACTCCACTTTCTGATCAAAGACATGTCTTGCTGCTGGAACCAGTGACTGCAATATGAGAAACTCATGTAAATGTGGTTCAATATGTTTCAATAAGCGGTTTCAACTTTTTATTCATAATTTAGCAATTTATTGACATTTTGACCCCAAATTTTTAACATAGCCTTTAGGGAGCTCACCTCATGAATAATATAACTGTTACTATGCAACTCCCACCGTAAAGGTGATTTCATTGTTGCTTGGTGAATTCACCTTTCTGGCAGGATTTACATACTGTTCGTTATATTGTTCATGAGGTTGGATCATAAGAAGGCTATGTTGAAAATGTGGGTCAAAATGTAAAAATAGCAACGTTATGACCATTCATTGCAATTTTTCTACACACACTCATATGTTAGGAAATTTTAAAGACTTTGACCCCAAATTTTCAACATGGACTTCTTATTACCCTAACTCATGTATGCCACAGCTGTCATTTTTCAAATGCTGGCCAAAATGTGGTTTCACACCGGTGGCGCAGAATGGCATTACAGTTGTGCGGAATTACATTTTGGTGGGGATTAGAACATTTTCTGTACCAAGTCCATAAGGTGGGGTAACACGATGGCTATACTGGCAATTTGGTCACTGTTGTCCTATAAATGGAAGTGCAGGGCCCTTCCACAGTGATATACATATACGTATCTATGGAGAGATGGGAGCGCACAGCCTGAAGGGCACTGCACTCACACAGGCAAATAAGGATAGAAACATAGACCTTGACAACAGATAAGGACCACTTGGCACACCTAATCTGCCCATTTCCCTACCTACAGGATAAGCTGCAGATCCTAGTTAACCAACAGCCTGTTTCTTCCTACCCCCACAAAAATTGCCTTATGTCTGTCCTATGCATTCTTGAATTCTCCCACACTTTTAGACCCCACAACCTCCTCAGGAAGGCTGTTCCATGCATCCACCACCTCTCTGTGAAAAAATACTTCCTCTCATTGCCCTGAACTGCCCCCATCTTCAGATTGTGTCCCCTTGTTCTTGCACATCTCTTTTCTGAAAGATGCTACTCTCTTGGACTTTGTTGACTCCACTGGGGTACTTAAAAGTTTCTATCATGTCCCCCCCCTCCTCCTTTTCCTCAAGGATACATATAAGCTCCTTCAGTCTCTCCTCATATGGCTTCTCTTGCAGACCCCGCACCACTCTAGTTGTCCTCCTCTGGACTGCCTCTATCCTGTCTATGTTCTTGCAGAGATGGGCTCTCCAGAACTGGACACAGTACTCCAGATGGGGCCTCACCAACTGTCTGTACAGAGGGATAACAACTTCCTGTTTTCTGCTGGTGATGCCTCTCCCTATACATCCCAGTATCCCCCCAGACCTCCCTACTGCCTTCTCACATTGCTTGCCAACCTTAAGGTAATCTGATATGACTACCCCAGGTCTCTTTCCATTTTTGTTGTTGTTACTACCTCCCCTCCCATTGTGTAAACTTCCCCTGGGTTTTTGTTTCCCAGGTGCATTATTTTGCACTTCTTTGCATTGAATCAAAGCTGCCATACTTCTGACCATTCCTCCAACCTTGCGAAGTCCCTTCTTATCCTTTCCACACCTCCTTATGTATCAACGTTGTTGCAGATCTTTGTGTCATCTGCAAAGAGGCATACTTTTCCTTCCAGTCCCTCTGCAATGTCACTTATAAAAACATTAAAAATGACTGGACCCAGTACTGAACCCTGCAGTACCCCACTAGTAACCCCTCTTTCTTCAGAGTGAACTCCATTTACAGTTATCTTCAGTGTTCTGTTGTCCAGCCAATGTTTTACGCAAGCTACCACCCTGGGACCCACTCCCAGGCTGGTTAATGTGACTATTAATCTTTGTGTGGGACTGTGTCAAATGCCTGCTAAAAGTCTAGGTGAGCCATGTCACAGCCCATCCCTGTTCTAATGTGATTACTCTATCTCAAAACTATAAAAGTGTGGGAGTGCAGGGCCCTCCACAAGCAAATAAGGCTACACTTACACTATCTCAAAAAGTAATGAAATTCTTTGCAAAAAAAAAAAAGACATCAGTGCATCAGTTCAGTGTCGATATCAAACTGTAAATATGAGGAAATATGATGTTAGGGTTTCCTACCCCTAACACCCCTCCCCACCCTGCACACATCAACAGGCATCAGGGTGTGCCTTGGGGTCATTAGCCATAATTCTCACTACATTCTCCTATACTGTACCCATCTCAGCTTATTTACTCATGGAATGGGGTGAGTGCTATGGCTGATGACCCCAAGGCACACCCCCAACACCTGTTGGTGTGTGCAGGTGAGATATGGTGTTAAGGTTGGAAACCTAATGTAATATTCCCTCCTTTTGTTTGATATCAACTAACTGATGCATTAATGTATTTTTTCAAATAAAATATATATATATATATATATATATATATATATATATATATGATACACGATGGACAGGAGTGCGATATGGAAAATATTTCACTTCTGCAGAGTGAGCTCCTGCATTTCGCCAAGTGCCCAAGGCACAAATGAGAATGCACAGCTCACTCTGCAGGACTGAGAATATTTTCCATATCCCATGATCTGCACATCATGTGTGCAATTTATACCATGGGGGTGACAGCTTTAGGAACCTTTTTTCTGTTTCTGTGTGTTTTCTGCTCAGTGTGTGTGTGTGTGTGTGTGTGTGTGTGTGTTGTTCTGAATGGACTAAAAGTCAGAAACACAATGGGACACAGGTGAGTGTGTTTTGCAAAACTAATTGAGTAAGTTGTAGGTTTCAGTGAGATAGAGAAACTGTTGCAGATAGCACTAAGAAAGAGAAACTGCTGTGTGAAGGGTTTCATTTAGAATTCAGGTTGTTTTGAAGCTGAGATCAGCACAGTAATGGGCTAGCAGTGTTAGAAACACTATGGGACATAGGTGAGAGTGTTTGCAAAGCTAATTGAGTAAGTTGTAGCTTCAGTGAGAAAGAGAAACTGTTTTCTGAAGCAGTTTCATTTAGAATACAAGCTGTAGTCAAGATATTCACTCTGGTGACATCAGCAGAGTGTGGATATTTGTCAATATCCTCACTCTGCTGATGTCATCAGGAATTATCCTCACTCCAGTGGAAATAACACAGGATATACTACTGCTAAAGCTCTCACCCCCATGGTGTGTGTGTGTGTATATATATATATATGTATTCTTTGCAAATAACTCTGTTAATGCATCTGTTAGGGTAATTTCCACACCTACAAAAGAGTGGAAATTCAACATTAGGATTACCACCCCACCACCCCACCCACATCCCCATCCTCTACACATCAACAGGCGTCAGGTGTGCCATGGGGTCATCAGCCCCAGCTCTCACCCCATTCGTGTGTAACCAAGCTGACACGCTACAGTATGGAGAATGGGGTGAGAGTTAGGACTGATGACCCAATGGCACACCCCTATGTCTGTTGGTGTAGAGGATGGGGGGTGGGGTGAGGTGGGGGTGGTAACCCTAATGTTGAATTTCCATACTTTGTTGATGTGGCAACAACCCTCACTGATGCATTGATGGAGTTTTTTTGCAAAGAATTTCCTTTCTTTTTGGAAAAGTATAATATAAATAGTAAATGGTATGTGTTGGTGGGACCCACCAGGCTGCCCAGTTCTGCATAATGATATGTGTCTGTGGGAGTGTAGGCCTTTGGGGCTCTGTGCTGCCACCTACAGATAATAACTACAGAGTCATACAGCAGCCCTATAGGGCAAGGAAGCCTTGTAACACAAATTTGACAATATCTTGGGAACCGTAGTAGGTAGGAAAAAAATTCAAGTGACATTGTAATCGTGACAGTGAGATGTCCATGTGACATAATCATTTACAAGATATGGGCACCAAAAAGTGCTGTGAATGCTAACTCTGTGGGCATAATAGTGGCCCACAGACATGAAAATGAGCAATTGCAATACTAATTTCCCAAATATCTCAGTAACTGTACAAGATAGAAAAAAATTTCAAATTTCATGATATTCATGGCTTTCCAACCTACTTCTGTACGTAGTCCAACCACGTAGTAAAAAAAAACTAATGCCAGAGGCATGTTCCTCAGGGCCCAATTAGGTAAACACAACTGCTGGTGTTTACCAAAGGGCATTATTTTTTGAGTTACAAAGATATGTACAGTATATAAAGATAAATTAGAGAAAAGCAAGAACCTTCTAAGGAGTACAGAAGTGAACACAGAACTAAGGATACTGAAATGAATCAGAACTATTGACAGAACTTTCTTTAGATAGATGAGGGTAAAATGTTAGGGAAAGTATAGCTTAGAAAGGATAAGGAAAGATGAAGTGAGAATTGAATAAGATGAAAGAAAGGCAAGCACATTTAATGAGTACTTCAGCTCTATATTCACTGTGGAGGCTTCTGGCCCAATTCCTGCCAGTAAGAACAGATTCAAGACTAATGATAGCCACATATTAGAGACAGGAGTGGAGTTTCAAAGAACTGTGACACAATTCTGCCACAATTGCACAACTTGTAGCATGACTGTTAGACCACATATAATATGATCTGACTTCATGTTGCAAGTGCTGCAAGTAATGTATCAAAAGAACGGCACATGGATCAAAACATGATGCATGAGTAATGTTTGTGCTGTAAAGAGAGGAAAATGTCACAAATGCTTTGAAATGTTTGAACTTTGCACTCAAACATTTTAGCACATGTGCAGTGTGTGAACAACTGGTGCAAGTCCTGCATCCAAAGCTTTCAAAATCCTAGGTTTGGTGTATACATATAAAGAGAGATTTCTAAAAAGTCTGCAGGACCTGAATGTAAATTAGTCCCCAGGGCTAGATAGGCAACACTTGAGGTAACTGAAGGAGACTAGCTAGGCACTAGTAGCCAAATTGGCAGACCTATTGAATGAGTCACTGACAACAGGCAAAATGATGGAGGACTGAAGGGAAGTAAACAGTACTCCCCTGCACAAGTGTAGGGATATGGAGAAAACGTTGGTAACAACATATCAGTGAGCCTGATGTCAATTATGGGCAAGCAACTGGAATCTATTATAACACAACATATAGTGGATTTTCTAGAGGAAATCAGCCTTATGGACAGGAATCAACATAAGTTCATGAGAGGTTAGTCATGTCAAACAAACTTGACTGATTATTTCAGTTTGGTGACACAGATTGTAGATATGGGTCAGGCAGTCAGCAGACTGCTTGATGGACCTTTTTCAGGCTTGAGGCATGGGTCTATTCATTTCAAACTTCACGTTCCCTTTTATCATATTGCAATATTTGATCTAGTAAGCTAATCAAATGTGATTTTATATGAAATTTGATAATGAGTGACATACTTATATACACTTTATTTCATCTTTTGACAATTTTACATTTTGTTTGGGGTGGGGGGAGTGTCTGGATACATTTGAATATTGGCTTTGCTTCAGCTGTTCTGCCCTGGTGGTGCAGAGGTATAAATGTAGCCTTGTATGCAGATGGTGACAGGTTCAAATTTGAGATGGTTTTCACCATGTCAACAGTATGATTCTGTCTAGTTCTATGCAAATGATATACTTAATGGGCTTGATTCTCAAAGGGCCCTTAGACTGATGCAAGCTGCAGCAAAAGGCAGCTTGCGTCAAAGCCTTGAGTGCCAGGGATCCTGCACCTGATTCTCTACCAGACAGGGTGCCGGTGGCAAAGTCCCATGGCATGTGGCAACTATGGCCATGCACCAAATAGATGGCGCATCTGGAGGGTTTTCCACAAGCTGCAGGTTGGCCATGTGCCACTCTAGTCCCTGGTGGTCTAGCAGCTCCCCCCAGCCCCAATATGCCTATATTGTAAAATGTAAATAAAATAATTCCGTGGTGATCTAGCTGTAGCCTGCCTTTGAGAATCACTCCCTGTGCATCTTTTGGCACAAGGGGCACTTTGCGCCATTACTTGTGGTGCAAGTGCCTTGAACCATGAGAGCTTTAAGAATTGAGCCCTGTGTGTTTGCTTGTTTTATTTTTAAACTAGATTACTATGAATAGCAAATTATACTGGAAGAGTCTTGACAAGTGGAATACACATATGATTACGGAGAAGATCAAGACAAGATGAGCAAAATGAATTTAACATCATGATGGACTTCTTCATGCTTATACTGTATATTTGTAAAGCATTGTTAAAACTTATACATATCAAGACTGTTGGGTGTGTACATTCAACTGGAATAATGTTGTAGTTGTGTTTGATGAGTTTCCACCTTGTAATTATTGCTATTGGGCTTTTCCCATTTAAATAATTTATTCAGCATGCACTTTAATTGTGGGCATCATAAAAACACTGGTTTGTGGCAGATATATTCAGCCTCTGACAAAGCCTTTAGAGTGAAACTTGTAAGGCTGTTTTTAATTTAAGCATCGACCATGTGCTGTCCATGAGCTTTTATTATCTTTTTCATATAATAAATTATGGAATACTATCTATATGGTATTCTTGCTTTTTGGGTATATACCATTGAGGTTGTTGTGAGTGCTGTATTATACTCTTTTGCCACAGTTCTAGAGCAGCTTCCTTGTGTTGCAGTATATTTGAGCACTTCAGTTCTGTATTCACTGTGAAGGCTTCTGGCCCAATTTCTGACAGCAAGAACACATTCTGGGCTAATGATAGCCACCTATTAGAGATAGGGGCTGGAGTTTCAAAGAATTGTGGCATGATTTTGCTGCTATTGCATAACTTGTCTTGTGGAATGACTGTTAGACCACCTATAATATGATCTAACTTCATGTTGCAAGTGCCGCTGGTTGCATATAAAAAAATGGTGGTGGAGCAAAACATTTTTCTGTGGTAAAGGGAGCAGACTGTCCTAATGCCTCAAAATGTTTGAAAATTACACTCATTTTGGCACATTTGCAGACACACAGCTGTGGGTGAACAGCTGTTGTAGGTCCTAAATTCAAAGCTTTGAAAACCCAGGCTTGGTTCATTTATTTATTTATTAATTTAATTATTCATTTGAAATTTGATAACAGAAAGATGCACACTGAGCCAAGGCTCATTTCCAGGTGTGACTTGGGGAGGGAAAAATGGAAGAATAGCAGCACAACACACAATTACAAATCAATTAAACAGCATTTGAAAAAGTTGGTGCAACATTATATAAATGCTAAATGGTACGTAGAGAGAATATAGTATGCATAGAAATCAATAATAATCACCAATACAAATGCACTGCAAAAGTGGCAGCAAGACATATAAAGAACAGATGAGTGACCTGAAGAATGAGACATTGCCGGTCCTCATAGTGGATGGAGAAACACAGGTAGTGCGGTAGTGAAATCAGGAGGCAGGTAGCGGGGACCATGATGGCTGACATACCAAGGACAGTAGACACTTAGCCCAGGGAGGTGTCAAAAGAAGAGTTAACAGGAACAGATGGGGTGGGGTAGGAGTTTCACCTGATGCCAGAGGGAGCCAGGGGATGAGGAGAGGTGGTGGGAGGAAGAAAGTTGGTTCCAAAGTAAGGGAAGTTGACCAGAGAAGGTAGCTTGCCCAGTGGAGGAGCAGGGGTGTGGTGTGGTGAAAGTGTGATGGTCTCTGGAACAGAGAAAACATGATGTAGGATGTAGTTGGGAGAGAAGAGATGAGAGATATGAGGGAAGGGAGCCAAACTAATATTTGAATATGAAAGAGGTACAAGGTATATAACTAGAGAAACATAGAAACATAGAAACACAGACTTTGATGGCAGATAAGGACTGCTTGGCCCACCTAGTCTGCCTGTTTCCCTACCTAGAGGATAAGCTGCAGATCCTATTTAACCAACAGCCTATTTCTTCCGACCCCCCACAAAAATTGCCTTACATCTGTCCCATGCATTTTTGAATTCTCCCACAGTTTTAGACCCCACAGCCTCCTCAGGAAGGCTGTTCCATGCATCCACCACCCTCTCTGTGAAAAAATACTTCCTCACATTGCCCCTCAGCCATCCTCCCTCTATCTTCAAATTGTGTCCCCTTGTTCTTGCACATCTCTTTTTCTGAAAGATGCTACCCTCTTGGACTTTGGTGAGGTACTTAAACGTTTCTATCATGTCCCCCCTCTCCCTTCTTTCCTCAAGGGTTTACATATTAAGCTCCTTTAGCCTCTCCTCATATGGCTTCTCTTGCAGACTCTGCACCATTTTAGTTGCCTTCCTCTGAACTTCCTCCATCCTGTCTATGTCCTTGTGGAGATGGGGTCTCCAGAACTGGGCGCAGTACTCCAGATGGGGTCTTACTAACTGTCTGTACAGGGGGATAACTACTTCCTGTTTTCAGCTGGTGATGCCTCTCCCTATAAATCCCAGTATCCCCCCAGCCCTCCCTACCACCTTCTCACATTGCTTACCAAACTTAAGGTCATCTGATATGATTACCACCAGGTCCCTTTCCATTTTTGTTGTTGTTACTACCCCCATTATGTAATCTTCCCTGGTTTTGTTTCCCAGGTGCATTACTATGCACTTCTTTGCATTGAATCTAAGCTGCCATACTTTGACCATTCTCCAACCTTGCCAAGTCCCTTCTCATCCTTTCCACACCTCCTTGTGTATCAACCCTGTTGCAGATCTTTGTGTCATCTGCAAGGGCATACTTTTCCTTCCAGTCCCTCTGCAATGCCACTTATAAAACATTAAAAGGACTGGACCCAGTACTGAACCCTGCAGTACCCACTAGTAACCCCTTTCTTCAGAGTGAACTCCATTTACAATTACCTTCTGTGTCCTGTTGTTCAGCCAATGTTTTACCCAGGCTACCACCCTGGGACCCATCCAGGCTGGTTAATTTGACTACTAATCTTTGTGTGGGACTGTGTCAAATGCCTTGCTAAAGCCTAGGTAGGCCATGTCCACTGCCCTCCCTGGTCTACTACTTTGGTCACCCAGTCAAAGAAATCAATTAGATTTGTCTGACATGACCTTCCTGCTGTGAACCCATGCTGCCTTGGATCCTGCTGCCCACTGGCCTCTAGGTACTCAACAATTCTTTCCTTCAGAAGTGATTCCATCACTTTCCCTACCACAGAGGTCAAACTGACAGGTCTGTAGTTTCCTGCCTCTGTCTTGCTCCCACTTTTGTGAAGGGGAATCATATCAGCCTTCTTCCAGTCCTCAGGTACCACACCATCCTCCCATGATTTGTTATAAAGGGTAGTCAGTGGTGTCACTAATTCTCTGCTTAATTCTTTTAGAATTCTGGGGTGAATTCCATCTGGCCCCATTGCTTTGTCCACCTTCAGTTTTAGGAGTTCTTTCAGAACCCATTCTTCTGTGAAAGGACTGGGATCGACCCCCCTCTCCAGAGTGCTTCTGTTAATTGGATTAGGAACCTCCCCCACTTCCTCTTTTGTGAATACTGAACAGAGTATTTATTCAGTATCCTGCTTTTTACTGTCACTCTCTGCCACCACCATCCATTCTATTCAGCCTCACTATCCCTCCCTTTGTCTTTCTACGCTCCCTGATATACCTATAAAAGGTTTTATCCCCCTTCTTAACCCAGTTGGCTGTCTTTTCCTCAGTTTGTGCCTTTGCTGTTCTGACTACCCTCCCTGCTTCCTTCTGCCTTAACTGGTACAGTCCTCTGTCCTGCTCCTTCTGTGTTTCCTTATACTTCCTAAATGTTATCTTTTTCTCCCTAACCTTCACTGCCACTTCTTTTGAGAACCATAGTGGCTTTTTCTTTTGTTTTGATTTGTTTATTTTCTTCACACAATGGCTTGTTGTCTCTGTGATAGCAGTTTTAATATTTCCCCATTGTTGCTCCACCCCTCCTTCTAGCCTGTTTGCTAGTGCTTTTCTAAGGCACTCTCCCATCTTGCCAAAGTCAGCCCTCCTGAAGTCCAGAACCCTCCCTTTTGTATGGCTTGACTCTGTAGCAGAGTTTATCGTGAACCACAGTATTTGGTTGTCACTTGTTCCCAAATGACTACCCACTTCTAGATCTGAGATCCTCTCACTGTCCCCATTTGAGAGTACAAGGTCTAAGATTGCTCCCTCACGAGTAGGTTCCAAAACTAGCTGTCTGAGGCATGCCACCTGAAGGGCATCAAGAATGGCCCTGCTTTTGGATGTGGCTGCCCTTTCTCTGCCATCCTAAGTATGTCTTCTATCATATCCTTGTCCATTCCCTCCCTCTGACATGGGGGTCTGTATACAACCCCTGTGTGGATTGTGGTGTCATTTCCAGTCTCCAAGGTGACCCACAGTGCCTCCTCTCCTTCCTGTTTACTCTTTTGTTCAGTTGCTTTTATCCCTTCCCTTACATAGAGAGCTAATCCTCTCCCCCACCCTTCCTGTCTCTCCTGTAGATTTCTAAAGGGTCTGCAGGACGTGAAAATAAATTTGTTCCCAGGGCCTGATGGGCAACACCTGAGGTTACTGAAGGAGACTAACTAGGCCCTGGTAGCCCACTTATCAGACCTATTGAATGAGTCATTGGCAACAGGCAAAATGCAGGAGGACTAAAGGGGAAGTGAACTTTGCTCCTCTGCACAAGTGTAGGGATGGGGAAAACATAGGTAACAACAGGTCAGTGAGCCTGATGACAATAATGGACAAGCTTCTGGAATCTATTATCCTGAATATAAAGTGGATTTCCTAGAGGAAATCAACCTTACTGGCAGGAATCAACATGAGTTGATGAGAGATAAGTCGTGTTCCTCTAACCTTACACATATGAATCAACAGAGGTAAGTAATGACAAACAAACTTGATTGATTATTTCAACTTAGTGACACATATTGTAGATAAGGGACCAAGCAGTCAATGCTCTGTACTCGGACTTCAGCAAGACCTTTGATTCAGTGCCACATAGAGGCTTGTACAAAAGGTGCAGTAGGGGATTTAGGACTAGGGATAAGGATAACTAGATGGATTGTGAACTGGTGGACAGATAGGACTCAGAGAGTGGTCCTGAATTTCAAATTGTCTGTTGTCAGACGGAGGGGGTCACAACTGGAGGGCAACAGGAGTTTATCCTGGGGCCAACAGTAATTAACATGTATTTAAGTGATATCAGTGTGAGGTTACAGGGTAAAGTGAGTGTATACATGGAAGACACAAAACTCTGCAGGATAGTGAATAGTGATAAAAGGATTAGCAGCATGAACATTGATGTAGAAAAGCTGGAACAGTTGTCCTGACTCTGATGACTGAAATTCAATACAAAAAAATGTAAAGTGGTGCACATTTGGAATAAACCCACCAAACCGACTATTACAGCAATGGAATCATGATAAAGCATTCAAAGAAGGAAAGAGAACAAGGGGTGATAATAAACAATAGTTTAAAGCCTCTTTCCAATGCAGTACAACATATGGGAAAATTATCAGGATGCTTGGATGCATTAGATGGGCTTTCACTAGTTAGAGCAAAGTGGTAACATTGCAGCTGTACAGTACAGGTTAATGGTTAAACCACACCTGGGATACTGTATACACTTCTGGAACTCATATCTGAAGATGGCTAATGCAGGTTAGAGTCCATTACATGGAGTGCTACAAAAATAATCCGAGGGCAGTAGGGTAAGACCTATGGCAGAGGCGATGTTAGGCACAAGTGAACTAAGTGGCCACTTGAAGTATCAGCATTGAAGGGGTACATTCAAGTAAAACATATAAGCAGAGATTAGTATTAAATGCAAAAAAAAATATTAATATAACAAAACAAACCTATTGTAATTCCACTTGTATTCATTATAAGTTTACCATTTTTTGGATTTACAGTGGGACAGAAGGGTTGAGAGGGGGCAGTGAGAGTAGTAAATGCAGCACCACAACTGCTTCTACTGGTATCCCATTATTTGGGCTACTCACAAAGAGTGAGCTCTAAATAGGTGAACACAGAACAGCATGGCCACAAACAGAGAGGGGTACAAGCCAGCGATCACCAAACAGTGACCTACAGCTTTTCCCCCTTCCCAAGTTGCTTCCTCTTCAGAGTTGGTTAATTTAGTGGGGGGGGGTGCAGGGGGTGAAGCCCCCTTCAGAAAAGCCCTTTTACATTTTTATCACTGTTTCAGTGATCGCTGAGTTGTACCTGTCATAGTTTGTGGCTGTGCTGTTTTGTGCTTGCCTGTTTTTGGACTTGCTCTTTTTGAGTCACCCAAATTACATATAACCCTTCTGCTTGGGGTGCTATTAGGTCTAGAATTGGTCCTGCCTCTGAGGATAGATTGGATAGCTTAAACATGTACTGTCTGGAGAAAAAGAGGAACAATGGGGTGAAATAATAGAAACATACACACATATACACAGGCATACTGTAATAGGTCATATTTCACAGAGTTATTTAAGTTAAGGAACAGCACAACTACAAGGGTGCACAATCTTAACTTGAAGGGGGAAGTTCAGGAAGGTCATCAGAAGATATTTCTTAATGGAGTGGGTGGTGGATAGGTGAAAAAGTCTACCCGGTAATGTAATCAAAGATGGGACTTTCTTGGGGTTCGAAACACAATGGGACATTTTCAAGAGGGTAATTAGGAACCAAGCAAAGATGGACTGTAGGAGCTCTGAAAGGGCAGAATTAATTAATATAGGAACCTCAGAGCAGGCTCAATAGACTCAATCTCTTCTGTCCTTAATCTTTGCATCTGTGTACTCTATAATATGCACTGCTTCAGTGTTTTAGACAGGTGGGTACTGTAACACCCCATCAGTACCCATGCACCTCCATCAGCTGCTGTGATACACTTTACAGTGAAAGGGGGTGACCAAGGGTAGGTGCTGGGCCAGACACTGGGTTTCTGATCAGAAGCTTTGGTCAGCTGTGGAGAGGATTCCCTGCTTTGCATGAGCAGAGGATTGTTACATCAGCAGCCTAAATAAGACTACTATCTCCTCTTAAAGGAGTAGTACACCCAAAATTAAGAAGAAAACTGCTAATGTGAATTATTTTCTTCATGCTGACTCTCCTTGGCATTCTTTTTCTTGCTTGTGTCTGCTTGTGTCAGAAGTTTTTTTTTCTCAATTGTGTCTGATCATTGTATTGTCGCTGGGGTTGCCATCTAGGCTTCTTTTATGGCCCCTGTATTCATTAGCTTGTCCCACAATCCGTCTATGGCTGACATCTATGTGACCATCTGAAACTTGCTCTAGTTCTAGCATTGGGTCAGTTTCAGTGTCCCTGGACTGCTGTAGTTGTAAGGCACTTTTTAACATACAAAGGATATACTAAGCAATGTTTCTTTAATAATAAAACTGTTTGTGCACTAAAGTCTGTCATTGTTTCTTTCTTAGTCAAGTGTCCATTTTCTGTCTTTGAAAAAAAAAAATCAATCTTCTACTCCAGCTTCCCTTTATCCCTCCCAACATACACCATATGTATGTCATATAGGAGGTAAGGTATCAAAGAACACAGAGGAAGGGGTATAGAGAGGTATACAGGGAGAAACCGAGGGCAGCAGGGCAGACAATTAGAAAGGTGAAGGCAGATACAGAGGAGAAGATAGCTAGGGAAGTTTGGAGGGATAGTAAAACTTTTTACAGGTATGTCAGCGAGAGAAGGAAATCCAAGCAGGGGATAGTGAGAATTAAAGGGGAAGGGGTGTTCCAGCAGAGGGTGACCTTCAGAAGGTGAACTTACTGAATAGGTACTTCTGTTCAATTTTCATGGTGGAAAAGGAGAGTAGTGAACCAGAGTTATGCAAGTGGTGCACAGAGTGCTTGGAGTTGGACTGTAGCCCATTCAGGGAAGGTAGAGTACTGGAGGATTATGCAAATCAAATCAAATCAAAGTTTATTTGTAATGCGCTTTCCAAAATATCAAAGCACAGATACAAAACAAAATAACATCCAACTCAATAAATACAGATATAAAAATGAATTAAAAGGCAACAGGATAACTTATTCAAAGGCTAATTCAAATAAATAACTCTTCAAAAAGGCCTTGAATGACTCTGTGGACAGGCACTCTCTAATCCAACGAGGTAAAGAATTCCACAGGGTTGGAGACATAAAAGAAAAGGATCTGGCCCCAGATGACTGAAGACAAACCCTTGGAATCTCTAGCAATCCCTTGTCAGCAGAGTAGAGTGGGTGGAGAGGGTGGTAGATTTGAAGAAGATCTTATAAGTAGCCTGGTCCCTGACCTTGTAGGGTCTTATAGGTCAGCAATGTGACCTTGAAGGTGATTCTCCATCGCACTGGCAGCCAGTGCAGTTTGCACAGCACAGGTGTGATATGGCAAGTTCTTGGTAACCCAGTCAACAACCTGGCTGCAGCGTTCTGCACCAGCTGCAGGTGGTGGAGATCCACCCCTGGCAACCCTAGATATAGAGCATTACAGTAATCAAGACGTGAAGAAACAAAGGCGTGAACCAACACAGGAAGGTCATTGTGCGGAACTAGGTGTTTTATCTGGGCTACATTCCTCAGATGGTAAAAAGAAGACTTGACAATGGCTGACACCTGTGTCTTCAGCGTGAGCTTGCTGTCAGGAATTATGCCCAGATTCCGCACCTGTTCAGAAGGTCTCAACTGGTTAACCCCAACACAAGGCCAGAGGGAAACCCAGGAGTCAGCTTCTCTGCACGGTGACCCGGGTCCACCACCAACACCTCAGTCTTGTTCGGATTCAGTCTTAAGCAGTTAGCATTCATCCAGTCCTGAATCTCAGAGAGGCAGTTGTTAAAGACCGATAATGCGTCATTCTGTTTGGGTACAAAGAACATATAGAGCTGAGTGTCATCTGTATAGCAGTGAAAACTCAGCCCATAATACCTTATGTCTACCAATGGAAGCATATACATCATGAAAAACATGGGGGAAAGCACAGAATCCTGCAGCACCCCTCAGGGCAGAACAAAGGGAGCAGAGGAAAAAATTCCCGATACTACCCTCTGAGTTCTGCCCGTGAGGAAAGAATGGAACCATCTCAGGACTGTCCCTGACAGTCCACAGAGCAGCCACAGGCACTCTAGCAACATCCCATGGTCCACAGTGTCAAATGTTGCAGAGAGATCAAGGAAAACCAAGATTGAATGGCCCCCTCCCATCTCTCACTATTAAGAGATCATTCAGTACCCGAACCAACTCCATCTCGATACTGTGCCTCTTCCTGAAACCAGACTGGAGAGGATCATAGACTTCATGGGTGGTAAGAAAGTCATCGAGCTGCAACGGAACTACTTTCTCAATAACCTTGCCCAAAAAGGGAAAGGTTAGAGATTGGTCTGTAGTTAGCGCGAGAGTCTAGGTCGAAGGAAGGTTTCTTCAGAAGGGGTATCATGGAGACTCTGGAAACACCCCTTGGTCCAAAGAGCACCAGACTATCTCAGCAAGGAATGGTCCAATCGCATCCATGCACCCCATGATGGGGCGCGTAGGACCAGGATCTAAACTACAGCAAGTCGGTCACAAGCCTTGGACAATCTTCATGATATCTGTGATAGCTAACTGGTCAAAATCTGTCCAGGCAGACAGAGGGCCTGTAACCTTGCATCGATCACTGCCATGCTCATTAGAATATGTATTGCAGATCTCCGACCTGATCGATAACACCTTATCATCAAAGAACCGAGCAAACTTGTCACACTTTATTTGTGAAAAAGCTCTCTGACCCCGCAGACAGGCTGGATTGCACAGTCTGTCCACAGTCTGAAACAGCTGAGCTGGTTGATTTCTTGATGCAGCTATCTCCCTGGACAGGAACTCTGCCTTCTTACAGGAGATTTCTGATTGATAGTCCCGATAATGGGCCATCAGTCTAAGTCTGTCATCTTCCAGGCCAGATTTCTGTGAGCAGCGTTCTAATCTTCACCCCACTCTCCTCAGTTCCATCAATGTCCCATCAAACTAAGGGGACTGAGGGCAGAGGGAGAGGGAGCAAACACGGACAGGGGCTATGGAATCCAGAGCCTTCAGCACCATGTTATTATAGTGCACTACTAAGACATCTGGTTCCATACACTCCATAGGCCAACTCAAAAGGTCCAGCACTGCCATCAGATCCTCAGGGGTAACACGCCTCAAAGGGCAGTACTGGACCATCTCCAAAGGGGATGGTCTCATGGGGGGACCACAAAATTGAACCTTATAGAGTGATGGTCAGACCAAGTTGAGGGTGGACAAGGCAATGGGTCCGGACACCCTGCATCCTAGAGTACTACATGAGCTAAGGAAGGAACTAGCAGCATTTTTGACAACATTTTTCAACCTGTCGCTAGACATTGGGAAGGTTCCTTGTGACTGGAGAATGGCAGATGTTGTGCCACTCCATAAGAACGGCAGCAGGGAGGAGACAAGCAACTATCGTCCAGTCAGCCTTACCTTGGTAGTGAGTAAGATTATAGAGCCGCACCTGAAGGAGAGAATCATTGATTACCTTGTAGCCAGTGGTTTCCAAGATAACAGGCAGTATGGGTTCACTAAGGGGAGGTCATGTCAGACGAATCTGATTGAGTTTTTTTGACTTGGTGACAAGGGTGATTAATCAGGGAGAGGTAGTGGATGTGGCCTATCTGAACTTCAGCAAGGCTTTTGACACTGTCCTTTACAGGAGGCTGGTGAACAAGCTGGGTAGCTTAGGAGTGGGGTCAAAAATAACTAAATTGGTGGAGAGTTGGCCTAGTGGCAGATGCCAGAGGGTGACAGTAAATGGGGTACACTCGGAAGGAAAGGGTGGGGTGCCTCAGAGGTCAATTTTGGGGCTGTTCTCTTTAACATCTACATTGGTGATATTGTGAAGGGCCTAAATGAGAAGGTGTGTCTATCTGTGGACAACACAAAGATATGCAATAGGGTGGACACACCATGGGTGGGGGAAACAATGAGGGAGGATCTGAGAAAATTGGGGGAGGTTGGTCGGAAAGTTGGCAATTAAAATTTAATGTAAAGAAGTGCAGAATAATGCACATTGGGCACAAACCCACAGACCATGTACACATTGGGGGGGGAGTTATGTTTAAGGAACAGGAACAGGAGCAGGATCTGGGGATTAACATTTCAGATGATCTAATGGTAGCTAACTAGTGGAATAGGGTGGTAGGTAAGGCAACTCACATGCTAGCATGCATAGGGAGGGCTATAACTAGCAGGAAGAGGGAGGTGTTAATGTCCTTCTACAAGTCCTTGATGAGACCACACCATGGGTATGGGGTCTAGTTCTGGAGACTTCACCTCCACAAGGATATCAATAGGGTGGACAGAGTGCAGAGGAGGGTGACCAAAATGGTGCAGGGCATGCATCAGAAGCCCTGTGAGAAGAGGCTGGAAGATCTAGATCTGTATCCCCTGAAAACATGGAGGGAGGTGGGGGCATGATTGAGACATTTAAATATTTAAAGGAGATTAACAAGGTGAGAGAAGGGAGCATCTTTTGTAGGAAAACAAGCTCAAAAACTAGAGGTCACAATTTGAAGTTGAAAGGAGGAAAGTTCAGAGGGAACAGGAGAGGGTACTACTTCACAAAGAGGGTGGTGTTCCCCTGGAACAGACTGCCGGCAGAGGTAGTGGGGGCCAAAACAGCCGGTGAATTTAAGAGTGCATGGGATGAACACAAGGGAATCACCAAAAGTGGGAGGGGGAGGAGCCTGGAAAAGGAACAAGGACTGGAGTCAACATCAGTGGGGGAGACCAGAGAAGGGAGCAAAGGGTTAGAGTCTTGGGTTACCTATGGGGCTGGGTATAATGTGTAGACTGGATGGTCCTGGAGGTCCTTTTCTGCTATCAAATTTCTATGTTGTTATGTTTCTATGTAGGAATGGTTAACACCACTAGACTGATGATTATGAGACTGTTAATTTGCTGAATAAAAGTGGACAATGCAGCCTAAAAGAAGGATATAGAAAGGAGATAGCTGTTGTGAAGTCTTTTTGCAGTGTGCTTGTAGTAGATCATACTGTAGCTGTCCTATGAAACAACACACTTGGTGTAGACATTACAATAACTACAGTAAGATCATGGCAACCAGTTTATCAAAGGTGTTTTTTTTCATGGTTATTTAAACACCACTTTCCATTTCATTACCCCTTTTAGGCAGGTAATCAAGAATAAACCCTCACTTGCTTCTTAGAGTTTCTCTGCTTTTGCAGCTCAGTTACATGCTAGCTCACTCTGCTTGCTGAAGTTCAGTGTTTTCAGTTGCTCCTGAAACAGACTGCTCATGATTTTTCTGTGCTATCAGTGTTCATCTTGCCAGAGTTGTTTTTTTAATATTTTCCCTTTCCCCAGTGTTTCAATGCTTCTCCTTTCACAAGATTGTTTATGTGCTATATGTCTCATGTCCTTTGTGTGCCAAATTGTCAAACTCCGTCCACCTACAACACACTGAACACTATCTGCAGACTCCATATTGTATTCAACACATGATGTTCCAGCACATATTTTTTTTTATTCTCTTTAGTCTTGAATTCCATTCCCTTTTTTTGCTGTCTTCTGTTTTAGACCTGTGATCGCCACCCCACCCCACCCAACACCCACACACACCTGCTTGATCAGACGCCACTCTGCCACCCCAGCTCTGACTACTGACTCTGAAAGCATTACTGCATTGCCAAGGTAGCTAAAAGGAAAGACAGGTCTTTCATTGACAGACAGGGAAGGTCAAGTGGATGTCATCTTCATGCTGAGAAAGGCCAAAACATGAACAGGTACTGTTAGATTGCCAGTGAAGATGAAATAGACTCCAGGATAAGGTAAGCTGTTCACTCCCTAACAGAGGTGCTTACATGTTACAGGCTGTTTCCTGGCATTCCTAGAGATATTGGGAAGGCACACAACAGTGCAGCAGGGTGTACTACTACTTTAACAGGTAACAGACATTTGAAAATAAAAATGTCTAACTTGGGTCACTGCTCTCATAACAACCTATCATATACATAACAGGAAGGCTCAGAAAATATGTGTGTGTGTGTGTGGGGGGGGATTTGGGCCCATACACTATTTCACCTTGTGGCAGGGGGTGCAGTGCAGTTACATCACATGTCCTTCCTGTGTAATTTCCATGGCCTTCTAGTGCCCAAAGCTAGGACTATCTGGCTATAGGCATGCAACTGAGCATGGCCCTGGTTCCTGCATGCTATAGTACCTGACTGCCCACATAGGTCAGCTCGTGAAGCAGGATTGGGTCAGAAGTCCTGAAGTGAGGAAGCCTGGTGGGAAAGATGTCATGGCTGCTCTGTATGTTCAGAGGGCACCCATTGGCACTCACCAATGTCATACACTTGTGCAGGGCTTTCTGAACTGGGTCCTAAATACATGGCAATTGCCATAAGTAGTCTGATGGTTGACAATAAACATCAGCCTGAAACACGGTGCTAGTACATTATTGCAGCTTACAGAGATGGAACACCTTTATGCTGGTCAGTGCTGCTTTCAGATGTGGTGAGAAAAACATAAGACTGCCTAATGTGATCTTTTGAGATTTCTGACAGAGGTCTTGAACTGAAAGAAATGTTTCTTAATGTGAAAGACATATGAAAACATCTCTTCATCTTCCTTCAACATAACTTCATAGTGTTTTAATTCTAGGTGGTGATCCTACATAAAACTCTAATGTCAGCTGGCAGAAGGTTTAAAAAAATCATTGAACTGTGAAAAGTGGAAAAATTAAAAATAAGGTGCATCTGGGTTGTAGCTAGTGAAGATGATTTCTTGAAAAGTGAGCATGCTTACCTGAGACTTCAAATTTTCATTAGCTTTCCTTAATTCTTCTTTCTCTTCACTGAGTCGTTCTCTCTCCCACCTCTCTTTCTTGAAGTCTTCCTCATATATTAGAACCTTAAATAGCCAAAAGCAAAATTAAATAACTTCTAAGTTACAAACTCATGTCAAGTATCAGACAACATCACTTAATAAAGCTGGTCTCAACAGATTTCTCATTAGTCCAAGGGTTATCACTGGCAAAGTATTTGCTGCTTTTTTCCCTGCAGCTTTCACAGGACAAAATAGTTACCATGTTTCTTTGTTAAAGGTGCTAGGAAACCGTTTTTTAGACCTCTAGATACCCACTAATTGTTCTTTTATTAGTTACCTAGTATTCTGATATATTTTGACCTTTTTTGTTAAATTAACAATCCTATTTTGTTGATTTTGCTACTACCCTGAATCCCTCTGCTCAGCAGTTGCTGTTCTCTGTTTTCATGCTGCCTGGACATTCTATGACATCAGAAACTCCCATTCCAGGCCATTCCAATGAATAACATAATAATAATAATAATAATAATAATAATAATAACTTTATTTATTTAGCGCCTTTCAAGTACAAAGGCGCTGTACATATAAATCATAAAATCAAAGTATACATATAAAATCAATAATTCAAAACAGCATCAGTCCATAAAAGCCTTATTCCATAAAAAAGTCTTGAAATCCCGCTTAAAGGCTTCCACGGTCGCGCATTCTCTAAGCCAGTGAGGCAGAGAGTTCCAGAGGGTAGGGGCCATGAACCCAAAGGCCCTAGCCCCAGAGGACTTCAATATAACCCTCGGAACCTCTAGCAACCCCTCGTTGGCTGAACGGAGCTGTCACACGGGGCGGTAAGGGACCAGAAGCTCTTTCAAGTAGTCAGGGCTGAGTCCGCGCAGGGCTTTGAAGATCAAAAGACCTACTTTAAAGGTGATCCGCCACTGTATAGGCAGCCAGTGCAGATCGCGAGCACAGGATATGTGTCCTTTCTAGCTCATCCCCGCCATAACCTTACAGCAGCGCTTCTGCACTAGCTGCAAGCGCGGATATCAACCCCAGGAAGCCCAAGTAAAGGGGAGTTGCAATAGTCGAGGTGAGATGTCACGTAAAGCATGGACCAACATGGGTAAGTCGTTGGACGGAACAAGGTGTTTCACCCTGGCGATGTTCCTAAGATGGTAAAATGCAGACTGAACGACTGCTGACACCTGATGACGAAGAGTCAGCCCGTCATCAAGTACCACTCCCAGGTTACGCACCTGTTCAGAGGAAAGGATCAGATCCCCCCCCCCAGCAATATGCCAGAGGGCGGACTGGACCCCAACCCACCTGTCCCACACCCTGGATCCAAGACCAAAACCTCAGTCTTACCGGCATTCAACTTTAAGCAGCTCACATTCATCCAGTCCTGGATTTCAGCTAGGCAGCTATTAAATACCGAGAGAGCACTAACCTGGTCAGGAGCAAAAGACAGGTAGAGCTGGGTATCATCAGCATAGCAGTGAAACCTCAGCCCATACCTTCTTACAATGTCTCTGAGGGGCAGCATATACACTGCAAACAACGTGGGGGAGAGCACCAAACCCTGGGGGACACCACAATGCAGAGGGAAAGGGTCAGAGGAAAAAATCCCTGACACAACTCTCTGTGTTCTCCCAGATAGAAAAGATGAAAACCATCTGAGCACTGTACAGGATAGGCCACAGATGGACTCCAGATGTTCGAGTAAAACCCCATGGTCTACAGTGTCAAAGGCTGAAGAGAGATCAAGGGAGGACCAAGATAGAATGGTTCCTCTGATCATGGAACATGGAATGGAAGTTTGTGATGTCATAGAATGCCTTAGAAATATGAAAATCCAAGCAGTAGCTGGTGAGGAGAGTGGAACTTAATTTAAACTTGAAGGCACCCCAAAGCTAGATTATTGATCAAAAAAAATTATCAAAGCATATTGGAATACATAACTGGCATGGAAAGGAAGATGGAAGGGCAGTTAACTATGTAAAAATAATTTCCTATCTCCTTTAAACATAAATTCAGCTGACTATTGCTTGTTGACTGTAATTACCAGATTCATTTATAGACTCTTTACTTTAACCCTGCAAACTAGCCCCATGTGCCTTCACTGCCTGCTCTTCAGGCCAGCCAAAACCAACAGGTAACCCAAAATATTACTGATATACTCAGATGTACAATGAATCCAAAGTGTCTGGGTTCATTAGTAATCTTTGTAAGGAATGATTGATCTACCTGGAACTTAGGGTTGCCAAAGGCCTTGTGGTCATGAGCACAGTAGGAAAAAAACCTTTGTACTTGCTAGTTTCAATCTGTGGAATTCAAAATCACAATATGGAGACCACATATTGGTAAATTTCCAGTTCTAAACCACTTGAGAAACTGGCTTATGCTGGAATATGAGGCTAGATGTTCAGCATCCATAGTAAGGGTACGTGATGATGACTAAGGTAATATACACATCGATTTGAAAGTACTGATACCTCTGTGAGTTCCTATTTAAATAGTACAAGTAGTCAATATTTTTAAACTTGAAATCTCATTATAACTGTTTCCCATCTGCTTGTTCTCTTTTTTTTTGGGGGGGGGGGCAAAAGATTCCATGCCACTTCTCAGAAAGAGAGAGGGAACTTCCCCTTGTACTAGCTGCATTTCCAGTCCATCAACTAACCCAACAACAGTTTAACATGATGGATTGTCAGTCATTTCATGACTGGCAGAGAAAATAAATTCTTGTGTAGATAGAAAATAGCTGGCATGTTACACATCAGAGGTGGCTGCACTTAAATTACTGTTAAGGGTTGAGTTGTGTACTGACTGTAAAGCACTTACAATTATTTATCAATGGTATTGATACCATGGTGTGAGTAAATTAAACAGAAGAAGACATAATCATAAAAATTATTACAAGCAACCATGCAAATATGTAAATCAACAAAATGAAAAGATTTATTAGATTCAATAAACAGTAAGGTTACAAAAGGCTTGATTTACAAAGGTCAGTGCAAGCTGCACCAATGGCAGCTTGCACCGATTGTTGGTGCACTACAGACCCTGCACCTGATTCTCTATTGGGTAGTGTCCTGGTGCCAAAGTCCTGAAGCCTGCGGCAACTGTTGCCATGCTCCAGATGATGCATCTGCAAGGTTTTCTGCAAGCTGCAGGGCAGTCAGGTGACAGCTGCACCCATGGACATCAACAAGTACACCAAGCACAATACATCCCCTTCCTGGTCGCTAGTGATCCCCCTTCCCAACCCCGATCTGCGCCTATAGCATATCACTTACCCTGGTGGTCTAGTGGACCCCCCTTCCTATCCCTGATCTGCCTGTCTAATAAAACATAACTTTCTGTGGTGGTCTGGTGGACCCCCACCCCAGCAGGCAGTGTTCCCCCACTCTACTCTGCTCTGCCCTGTCCCTTTCATGAATTGGCAAATGGTACAGCCCTCTGCTCTTCACCATGGCCGGCTGCCAACTGAACTGTCAATTAGCTCATACTGTATACAGTAGGTACTCACTTTGGCAGCTCAGTGAGCTGTCTGTCACTGAGCATGTACTGTATACAGTAAGCACTCATTGACAGGTCAATTGGTGGCTGGTTGTGGTGGAGAGTGGAGGGCTGTGCTGATCATTGGATCATGGAAGGATGGGGGAGAGGAGTGGCGGGACACTGCCTACTGGGGTGGAGGGTCCACTAGACCACAAGGGAAAGTTATGTTTTATTAGAAGGGTAGATTGGGGATAGGGAAGGGGGTCCACTACACCAACAGAGCACATTATAAGTTTTATTACATGGGCAGATTGGGAATAGGAAGGGGGGGCACTTGACCACCAGGGAATGATACGTGAATTTTTAATGGGCAGGGTGGGGATAGGGAGGAGTCTCTGTGACACAAGTTCCCTTCCAACCCGGGGAGGGCCCTGTGGGTGGCACAATGCTCTAAACCTTCCTAGAGGACACAGTTCTAAGTACCCTTAGATCAGCCCTGGCTGTTGTAATGACAGTTAGAAACTTGCTCTCTGGGAGGGTTTAGGGAATCCCAAATTAAGGGAGATAGCAGCCTACATCCGCTGCAGGACCCCTAGAGCCATGCTGCAGCCCATTTTGTGGTGGAAAGCTGGTGCAAGCCCTCTTTTGCACACTCAGCCTGTGTTTGATAGAGGCTGCTTTTGTGAATTGCTCCCAGCAAATCTTTTGGTGCACGCTGCATCTTACACCATTCTTTGTGTTGCAAGCCCCTTGCACTATTCAGGGAAGCGTTGTGAATGAGGTCTAAAGTCTTTTTGGATTCTTATGTTAAAGGGTACAGTACCAGGAACATTTCAAATAATAATAAAACACATGTAAGAACTGGCATTTAGTTAAAGTACTTAAAGGGTGTATTCTTTGATTTTGGATACATATAATTGAAACACTTCCATGCAAATTAAATTGGGAACATTACTGAAATAACACCAGAAGAAGTGGAAATGGCCTTTGTGGCATTCAAATCAAATAAAGCTCCATGACTGGATGAAATTCCAAGGGATATTTAAAATTATATCTACATGATGGGCTGACATTGTCTGCAAACTTTATATAGTTTGCTGGCCCAGTGACAAAGAGGGCTGAGGCAATACGCTATGCTGGTGACTCAGACTTGGGAATGGCCCCGGGTCATTGGGGCACCAACACAGGAGGGAGGGGAGGGAGGGAGCAGGATTGAGCAGCCTAATGGCAGCTCTCTTCTCCCAGGAAGGTTGTCGCCTCCCCAATGGTTCCACTGCCACTGGATGGAGGTCCAGTGGCAGTGCAGGTGGCAAGTCAGGACAGCGACTTGGAAGGCGGTGTGCTCATGCCTCCACATGCATGCGTGTGTGCCTGAGAAAGGGGCAGGGTAAAAACACAAGGAAAAAATATCAAAAAATGTAAATACAAAAAACTTTATACAGTAATCTTTCAAAGATAAAAAGTACTTCCACAGTCCTGGCTAGGCAACCAAACCATCCTATTCATAAAAAGATAAGTACTAAAATCGCAGAAAGTACAGACCAAGCTGTCCAATGAGAGACAATATGGCAAAAACCTTCAGTGAAGTCTATACAAACTAGAAATTTGGGAGCAAGACCAAAACTCTTCAAAGAGTTTCAATTAAGATTCAGAAGTGATTATTCCACTACAGACCACTGCTTCTCGTTATCATGTATTATTATCAAATACTGTGCCAAAAAGAAAAACATATTTAAATGGATTTATTGACTTCTGTGCATCATTCCACAATTTGGTAAGACATATTTTCTGGGAGAAAAACTCAAAAACACCAATATTGACAGAAATCTAGTAGATATTATAATATCCTTGTATACTGGCAACTGGTCACCAGCAAGATATTCAGTGCGGCGGCAGGTTACCAGCAAGTTTCCAACAAACACAGCTCTTGGTAACACATTCAATGCAACGTATAGCTGTTCTTGATTCTGCAATATTGCATAACTGAAAAAACTACAACCTTTAGCTGCCATTCTATGTCTATATGTATTAAGTGTTTGTATTTGTTTTTTTCTGGTGCAGAGCCTTTGTAAATGAATCCCTGACTCAAAGGTTGCAATCCTAAAGTCTGTTAAATAAATAAATAAATAAATAAATGAAGGAGTGCACCAGAGATTATAATAGCACCTTTCCAATTGTATTCAACGTTCTATGTCAGTATTATTCTTGAGAATTTAGAAGATCCTGGCTGTCACGTATTCACAATTTTTAGGATACACTGCCTTGTGTTTGTCTTTGCAGATGACATGGTCCTCTTTTCCCTGTCACCTGTGAGGACACAAAGGAAATTAAAACAATTTGAACAGTTACATAATAAACATAACCGTAGATTAAAACCAACAGCAATAAGCTGGCCCTGTGGCATGGAGGGCAGAGGCATCATGCCTTACCTACTGTCACACTGGTGACCTGCATTTGCAGTGCGAGCGAGTTAGGGGATTGGTCAGGGAGGGAGAGGACTGAGTATCCAGAGCACAGTTATCCTCTCCTGGGGAGGGAATGAGACAGAGACCAGTGTTTGGCTGACACCTAGTGGTAGCTGGGCTTTGGCATGCCGGGTCCTGTACAAAAAGGTGGGTGGAGGCAGAGCAGCTGGCTGGTGTACTGAGGTTGGAAACTCACACAGCTCAGCCACTGCTGATATTACACACTCCTCCTCTAAGTGGGGATGGATACAGGGAACAATGTCCCGGGTGCATCGGATGACTGCCGCCCCCCCCGAAAGCTCTGCTTCCAATATATGAAGGCACCTCCCTGAACTGAATCCTCTCTTAAAGTTAGAGGGATCCCTGCTGCCCTGCCACAGAGGGTAAGCCAAGAAGGAAGAAGGTAAGTCCTGTGATGTCAGGGGAACAGGGCTGGGGGGTCAGGCATGAATGTGGGTCAACCAGGATGGGGGATAAACAAAACAACAACAAAAATGGTAATAGGTGGAAACCAAGGAAAACTGCCATGATGTTTAAATAATAATAGTAAATTAGAGAATGGCACATAATATATCTACCTCAGTCTAACAAGTCCCAGCAATAGGAGCTGGAGAAACCGTTTTGCAAAAATATCTTCAAGACTGAACCAAGAGCAAGGTGGTATCTTTAAATGTAATAGGGACTATGAAGGAAATACTGTAAAAGCAGGTCTACAAGTGATGATAGCAACAAAACTTAACTTGTAGTCCTCATCTGTTGCCAAGTCTTCCTGGGACATAAATGTGCTGTAAGTTATGATGTAGTCATGAATAGACTACACAGAATAATCTTGAGCCTCCAAGAGACTGTTCCACCAGCCCTATTTAGATCAAAACTAGGGACAAATTCTATTCATGAAAGAGTAAAATAAGAGTTCATAATCATTGACAGAAACTAAACTAAATGGAGTACAACTAAATACCTTCAATCCTTCTCAAAAAGGCACAGAGCTTTTAGTCTGTAGAAAAGGGACATAGCTGGAGAGACTTCATTGAACAAATGCTAAAGCAGTCTGGCTCGACAAATATCTGGTACTGTATCTCCCAAAAACAAATGGAAATTTGGAAAATAAGAATATATAAAAAAAAAGAGATGAGACGTGACCAAGCAAAAGGGCATTGCTGCAATAAACAAACTTTCATTATAGAGCATGACTATTAGTTATGAAAGAAATGCATTACTTTGAAAAATATTTTGAGATAATGGAAAACTCCTATAAAAGAGATCTGATGATTTCAGATGTTTAAAAGCAATGTACTTGAAGCAGTATATGACAAACAAAAACAGGAATGCCCATGTGGGCTGGGCAAGACTGAAGATCTGAAGCATGTCATATTAGTATACAAACAGTACATCAAAGAACGAGTATATTGATTAGGTAATGTGCTATGTAAAATGTATGTTACCTTTAAATGAAATCATTAGGGAACTTTAGAATAATGATAATAAGGGTGCACTATTGTGGACAGCTGGTCATTTAGGCTTCTGGATACAAAAATGAACCCAAATGTCATTTTTTAAGTGACATATTCTATGTGCCTATCTTGTCTGTGCCTAGTGATACACCATTGATCCTAAAATAGAGTTAGCAGAGCCCAACAATTAATTGTTAATGGGTGAGTAAACCTTAATGATCCCTTGTATATTAGTCGATAAAAACAGCACTATCCAAACTTCACATTTACAAATGATGGGAATAATGAAATTAGTATTAAAATTGAACTGTGCAATCTGTGCCAATCATCAAAGAATGAGTACTACTGGATATGCAAATTGTTACCAAATAGAGTATTTGAATCCTGCAGCTACTAAAAGGAAAAAAGCAGCTAGAATTGAAGGCAATTTTTAACAAAGCATTGTCTGTTGCACATTTGTTTGGTTAAAAAAATTGCTGTACTATCAGTATGTTATAGATTCCAAAAGTTTTAACAGCAAAAATTGGCCTTCAGTATTGGAAGATATTGTATATGAAATACATGTGTTATTTGTGTCTTATTAGCAGTGTTTTACCTGTTTGCAAATATGTTTGATTTGCAACAACCAGAATTGGTCAGTCCAATAACATGTATGGTTATGATTACAATAATGATATTTTTTATACTAGCCTTCATTTAGTCTGTTGTAATTTTTTTTAATTAGTACCTTTTTATACTAAGGGACTACCATGAAAACAAGATATTATATCACATGGGATTATAATAATCTGTATTTTGCAAATCTGAACTATTCTGGTTTCACTCCTTTTGTTTTCCTTTGATTAATCATTCCTATTGTATTTAATGGTATATTTTCTTTGTGATGTCAGTGCATCATTCCCCAATGTAAAGAATTTTGGGGTACATTTGTATGAAATATGCTATATAACACAAAATATTGCTTTATTGCTAGTCAACTAAATAATCCTCCTTTATGAACAAATAAGCAATCATTAGGGATGTTGCTAAGTTTTCCTTCATTGGTGAAACTTTGGTGAAGACAACAACTTTGCCCTCCATGATGACCTGACAAATCGACCCTGGTTTACAATATTTTGCATACATTGCACTTTGTAAAGTTACCCAATGTGCTTTGCCAGCAAATTCAGCACTGCTGTAGTTAATGACTGTTGAATAGCAAGCTGGTCACATGGTATGCAAAAGGATGATACCATGGTTATGTTGCTGCAGAAAGTACAGGGAACGTAACCATATGACAGTGTACAAGCCTTGGCTGTTACAGAAAGAAGTATCTCTATTATAGTGTATAGTAGAACACTGTTCTATATAGAAATCCATCCTTTTCAAGATGTTGTTGTACTACAGTTCAAAGGTCATGGAATGTGCTTGTACCTTTCTGTGGTAGAACAGCATTCTAAAACCTCTAGAGACTGTGCAAGTCACTTTCATTGTGAAAGAGAAAAAAACACAATGTATACATTTCACTTAATACTATACATGATAAAAAATACAGAATGAGCAACTTTATGCATAACCAGTATGTCATGCCACCTCAGTGGTTCTGATTCCCAGGGACCTCTTGAGCTTTGCTGTCAAGGTCAGAGGGAATCAGAACTCCTCTGTGGTAGAACACACTGGTTGTACATAGTTGCCCATGCAATATTCTCTATGTTCTGTGCAGAACACATCACAAAAAAGCAAAGCAGTGCTTGATTTAGAGCAGCTATTTTTTGATAGTTTACATTTAAAGAGTGCTCTTAGGTGTGACTGTTAAATGAGATGAAAGTGGGATGTGTTCAAATAGAACATTTTACAGCACAGATATTTTTGAAGTTTTACTACATTTGATCTTAGTGCTGTGAGCTGTGTTTGAAAGGACGCAGTGTTTTGAAAATGCACATATATTTTTCCAGACTGCATTCATAGTGCTGGTATAATAACTGTAGTTTAATGTCAAGTGAAAGTGAATTACTGTAAGCTGGTAGTGATGCTGCTGGTGGTAGTGGTGTGGGGGCCTAAACGTGCTGTCAGGATGATGTAGGTACTTATAGAAGCCCATTGGTGAACGCCACTACTGTTTTGAAAAAATATGGCTGTCTGGCATATTTATTGCTGCTGGCAGAATAGAAGGTACAGCAGCTTACACTGTAGGTCACTGGTACTGTTTCAAAATATAATGCCTGTCTGGCATGTTTATCATGGGTGGTAGAATAGTGGGTACAGTAGCCCATATTGTAAGGCACCAGTGTTTCCAAAATGTATGTATGCCGAACATGTGTTTTTGTAGCTGGCAGAATAGCATGTAGAGCACACCACAATTTCAAAAAAAGGATGCCTATCTGACATGAAAGGAGAAGGAGGACGCTTGCAGTGACTGAAGCGGGGGCACTAAAATAGGCTATTGAAGAGGCTGGACCTTCCTCTTAAAAGAGCACAGGAAGTTGTATCTAATTGACAGATGTTTAAAATGTTCATATTTTCTGAAATGGTTCATATAGTATTCCAAAATGACTCATAAACAAAAAGTGATGTGAAAAACTGTATATCATACATGGTTAGATCATTTTGCCAGCGGATTCAAAAAGTTGTTCTCAACACCTAACTGCTAATGTTGTTTGAACCCAAATCCGTCAGTCAGTTCAACAGTCATTAAGAATGATACTGACCTCATGCATCTCGCAATCAAAAGTCTCATTATAGTGCAAGTGCACGCATCTGCTGATTTTAACCATCACTGAAAGTTATTTTACCTCAATAGCTTTCAGAAGAGAATTTCTTGAGTCTTGGAAACAGTCCTTGATTCAGCTTACAAAACAAGGTAACCCTCATAATTGTACAAAATAACTAACCCTCAAATTTTAAGAATGGTCTGTTTTTTAATCACTCATGGGTTTCCTGAGACATCAGGAGCTCTCAAGCTTTGCCTTTGAACTCATATGATGTTCCAGAATCCACTCAATCAATCTTTATTTTACCAGGAGAAAACACCGTTAAGCAAGCTCATTTACAAGGTGGTCAGGGAGGACAAGTTAAACTGAAAGATACAGTATAAAATATAAGACAAAAAGTGAAAAATACAGTGAAATCACATGCCACAGGAACAACAGTGTCAATGTACAGGCCTGTATGAGAACAATTCTTAAAATGCATACGTGGCAACTCCATGTTAACAATCATCTCACTCTTAACACATGGGGGTTATCTATCTTATACATTTTGCATTGTTTTGCTTTTACAGACAGTATTCTGTTGCTGTTCTCTTTGTGGAACCAGTGAGCAGGAGTTTTCACTGCTGTATGTTGTGATGTATGTGCAATACTTTGAGAACTTCTGATAGGTCAGCAGCTCATGCTTAGTATTCTGTTCACAAAACATGACACAGTGAAAAGTCTCTATCACTGGTCCATGAAGAGAACTGTACAGAATGTTGTCCTCGAAAGGAAAACAATATAAAACACAATTCTTCACATCAACATTTATACAGGTACAGTTAAATATTGATTATGCTGAGGTATGAATTTCATTTCTGTAAATAGGAATATTACTAACTGCTGCTAATAATCCCAAATTTCCTATCACCTTTCTGTATAGGAATTGAGGCAGGACTTTTGATGCAGAATAATCTTTATTCATAGGCAGCATATGTGTGATATTGTGTGGGATTAGGTGGCTATTAATTTTTATACTTGTGAGCCCCCTTACATTTTTGGATGACACAGTTGCCCAGTTTTCCATATTAGTGGCCAAGATGAACCAAACACTCATTTGGAACTAAACACTCTTTCAGACCTGAGACTGGATGGTGTGCAGCTTAAATGGCATATTGCCACAAATGACAATGGTGGTTGTCACATGATAGGCTTAGATACATTTATGTGGGTTCATATTGTACTGATGTAATGTATTTTAGAATTAAGACACTGTCCCTTTAACAGGTAACTACAAAATAACCAGAATTTCTATAAAGGCTAGTGTGGACCTGTTATGTCTCCAGATAAGGGAGACAGTTTTATTGAGCTAGGAAATCATAACTCTTAGAGAAAACTGGGTATCTAGCTTTCTATTACAGGAAAAGGTCAGAGGTTAAGCCAAATGCATGGACCAGATGTCACTGGGGTTATCATGGAACCACAGTGACACTTACAAGGAAAGGTACACTGTTGCACCCCATCACACTGTGGGTGGGGCTTAAAAATGACCACCATGTATATAATCAGACGCATTTTGAACTCAGAGCAGTTGGAAAACAATGTAGCTGGAAGTCGAATTGACTGTCCAGCTGATATATACTTGAAGATCAGAAGTATATGTGTAGGCCTGGAAAAATCTCTAAAACCAGACCTGAGTGTGTGGAAAGTTTGACTTGTCACATACTGAACAGAAAATTCCGACTTTTAAGTTAGAATTTTGGAAACCAAGATTTTTCACCAAGGAAGTACCTGGAGACTTTTAAAAGGACATCCAGCGAACTGGAACACAAACTTGCTACAACTCTGCTGCTGAATGAACTGTCATCTCTACAAGAGCATTAAAAATCTTGCTTGAACTCTAATATCAAAACAAGGTATAGTTTAGAATATAGTATCTAGTGTTTTCTGTAAACCATCCAGTTTTACTTTTGTTATTGTCTGCATTTCAAAGTTCTTCCAAACTGTAGACTTTTTTGTATTGCTTTTATTTTAAGTAAACTTTTATGATTTTCTTATCAACTCTGTCTGGGGTCTGATTGTGTAATTTAACATTTTAACAGAAGTGTTTTGAAAAGACTGTGTGCCTTGTAAGATAGAACCGCTCGGCAACCAAAAAAAAACTACTTAGGCAATACTTAGCCAGTGGCCGTGGTGGGATTCAAATGCTGAAAGTAGTACAGAGTCAAGGGAACTCAAAACTACAGAATCCACCCTCCCACTGGGAAAAGGAAGGCTGGTAAGTCTTCCTGAAACCTTTACTCCTGCTCACAAGTTCTTAAAAAAGGGGATCCTCTCTGCAAAGAGGAGGTCCTGTCAAGCTGCCCGAGGTTTGGGGGCCGGGGGGTCATGACAGTGGACACTTCTGAACCTCTGCTAACCAGTACAAAAGTGGCACCTCATCAGTATGCAAGTCCTCTGAGTCAGCTTCATTAGATGTTCTGAAGGGTTATGGCTAATGTCCTCCTTTCATCCCTCTCCAGCTCTTCACATCAATAGCCATCTGGGATAATACTGTCCATAGAGGGTTGAAACTACTACCTGAGTGGCCTTTAGAGGTAGTGGAGGTGATATTGGTGTCTGGAGATATATCAGGGTCATACTGGGAACATTTTGAAAATATTGTTATTACTGTGGTTCCGATCCCATCCTTAGATTGATCAGCCTTGTGATCACTTGTTGTGCATACACTTTTCAGTCAAGTGATTCTCCACTGGTTGAAGTCCATCTCACCTTCCTCCTAGAAGTTCTGGGAGACTACTTTTTCATCATGGATCTAAAAAGATGGAAACACTGTATCCTGTGGAGGTATTATTATTAAGCAGTGACTGCATGTGTTCTATAAATGCTGTGCAATTGGAATTCTCATGTACTACCAGCTGCTGATGCACATTAGGCAGTGCCTGCCACAGTACACACAGGTGTTGGTAAGAATGACTTAGGGTGTTATGTGGACACTAACTGCGTGGGTGTCATGTCCCAAAGGCCAGTAGATAAGCCTACAGACAGACAGCACCCTGTAATGCTGGAACAAATGCTCAATCATGGAGAGGGTGGAGTTTCACTAAATGACAACATATTTCCTCACGCAGTGCTGAGGCAGGTTAGTTTTCATTTGTAAATCCTGCAACTGTTGCCTTGTCTTGGGTGAGTGGGAAAAATGGCCACACATGTGGTGACACACACATGAACTCTTTGATGTTTACCTGGCTGAAACAGTTCTGTATTCCTAGGTTAACACAATGGACCATGCATGAAGCTCTGCAGAGACCACGATATACTATCACTCCAACTATATTTTCTCCAGTATTATTAGCTATGACATCAACTTTAAGGGATAATGGGTGCAGCCAAGTGCAAATTTCCTCTTGTAGCTTGACCAGGATTTTAACTGAAGGGTGTGCTTGTTTCATGAAGGTCACTGATATTGTTGCTTGCTTTTGAACTTCATGGGTGGGGGCAGATGTAATTTCCAGACATGGTGTATGGGGCCACAGGCAAACCTAGAAGTTGTGCTCAGTGGGCCATTATGCATATGAAAGACACAGCAGAAGAGAAACCACTTCTCCACATATCAGAGGTGAAGTGCATTGTGTAACCTGCAGAGTATGGGAAGTGTGAAACAGGGTATACTGTGAACACGGTGACTGCAATTGAGCACTTACCAAAAGGGTGACTCAATCACGATGCCTGTGTTCTTGGGCTACCTGGCAGGGAGTGACCAGATACAGGGGTAATCAAATACAGCAACAGGTTGTTGCTATATATACACACGTGGAGGGGAGGCCACGCCGTGTGACAGGTGGAAGGGGAGGGACGGTATGTGTGGTGTAGTGCGGCAGTCGGCTGCTGAGCTGGCTATGTGGCATGGTGAGTAAGTGGCAGGCTGGGGTTGGGATGGTGCTGGGTATGATTCTGGGGCAATCGCTTTTTGTGTTGGCTCTGGTTTTCTATTTTTATTTTATAAGCTATACACACACCCCTGACATGCACCCTCCTGTAGTTGAGAATCCTTAAGTAGGGGGGCACGGGGGAGTGCAGGGGGCATAGCCACCTACATAACATAGAAACCTTGTCACTGCCTTGCAGTTTGTTGTGTGTACATCAACATAATTCATTTTCAGCTATGTACACTCGCCCAAACGGCGAGCGCTATTCTGCTATCGCTGTTATAACTTAGAACCATGCAGCAGTATCCTTCAGCTTAGGCACAGTCAAGCTACAGAAATATGTACATAAATGATCTTTCTATTTGGGGCAAGCCTTTGTCATCAGCTTCCTTAAGCCTGGATGTTCTATCAAAGATTATAGCAAGTGATCTACTGCGAGTATTTCTGCTGTGACAGCATTAAGTTCTCTGGAAACTGTGTGATTGGGGGAAACTTTGTGAAATGTGTCAACAACTGTACTATTGTTGGATAATAATATATCTTCCTGACCAGAAAATATTTTTTTTTACTTTACCAACAGATATGACAAATTACAGCCACCGCCCCTCAAAGCAACACCTGTTGTGATGACAAAAAGGAGGTGATGTTTCCTCTCAATTTCTCTGATGTGTAGGTAGCATTAGTGGTGCTTCCCTTATCAAGTTACTCCCCCTTCTCCTCCTTTTCACCCTTCTCTGCCTTCTCTAACCATGTGCAATGATGAATAACAAGTACTCCTGGCACTTTAGCCCTGCTTTGAAGGACCTTCTTACACCTGCTGTCTCGGGTCTCTCCCTCCGCTCCTTCTGTAGGGGCCTCCTCGCAATTCCCAGGATGAGGTTAAAAACAACAGGTGACAGAGCATTCAGTGTCACCACCCCTGTCCTGTGGAATTCATTTTCTCCAGCTGTTAGAGAGGCCCCTTCTGCTGAGGTATTCAAAGCATGCCTCAAGGCCTTCCTGTATAATCAGTCCTTCCTGGACTGCGTCTTATAGCTCCTACCTGGTCAAAGAATTTTATGTTTAAATTAATCCTTGGCTATTTTGAGTTTAGTTGCTGCTGTTGAGGGTAGTATTTCTACAAAATCTTGTTTTAATTGTTGTAATATTGTATTTTATGTTTAATAGCATGTTGTTTATGTATTTATCATGACTTGTATAATGAAATTTTAATATGTTCAGCTCCCAGAGCCTCTGGGGTTGGCGTTTTCTTAAACTAAATTTGCCTTGCCTTGCTTTTTGCCCCAGTCAACAGATTGGTATGTTTGAGATGGGTTTGCTGCCCACCAGTGACACTGTGCAATCCCCTTTTACCATGGCTGTCATGCTCCTGGCACAGCTGACATATGACAGTTCACATCTGATGTATCAATAATAAAATAGTTCCACAAAAATTACTTGAATAGGCAGGAGTAACACTGTGGCATGAAGGTGGGGTTGGCCAACTACTTTCTCTTGTAGTGTGACTAGTGACTAGTGATTGCTTTTTGGGTTGCTTTGCCTCTTCGTCTGGTTTGTTTGCCCACTGCATTAGTGTCAGTATTGCATTCCACATTTTTGTGCTTTTTAGCCCCATGCTGAGTAATAGGATCAGCTGCCTTATCTAGAATCACAGCAGTCAAGTTAGCTGCTGTCACTGCTTCTGTCTTGTGACGCTGAATGCTAAGTGCTGGAACCTCTCTCATCTGGTGATGATGTTGGATTTCCTTCTCTTCATCTTGATATCAAACCCCCTACCCTGAACTTTCTCACATCAATCTATTCTTTGAGCCCCCCACCTTCATACATCACTGGCATCCACATTAAATAAGTGATATGAACACTGAGCTAAAAGAACTGTTTCGTTATATACCCTACACAAATAACTGACCGTTGTCCAAGTTTTTCCTGTATTTAATATTCGACAAAAAGGTGGACTGCGTCAGTAGAAAGTTGCACAACAATATTGTGGTTTTACAGTCCTACAGAACTAGTTGTTGTGTTGCACAGCCAAAACAGTTTTTTTTTCTATATTTCTGTTTGAAAACAAATCTGCTTTCTTACAGAATAGCAGATATGGTGGCCACTAGCCACTCTGACTACTTTAGAACTGTTTATTCTTGTGCAAGTTATAGTTAGTAAATAGTGCTAATCAGCCACATTTGCACAAATTAAATTTCATGCTCTGCAGTTAGCGCCTAATCTATGACTATTGAAAATATGCAATTTTGGCCAAATAGTGCCATTTATTTTGGCATAATTATCACTTAAGTGAATATAACTGTAATTATTTTACATCAAACATAATCTTTTCTACAGTAAGTGATCAGCACAAACCATTGAAGCAAACAAAAAAATGAAAAAAGCTGGACTGGTAAGACACATTAAAAATACAAAATGCTTTAAAAAGCAACACTAAAATTAGAAATTCAAAATCACACATGCCCACACAATGCAAAGCATCATGGGCTATATATGCAAATCATCACAGACTACTATGCTGGTTCAACTTTAAATAGAAATGCATGGTGCCGAAAGGCCTCTCACACAGTTTGCAGAGGATGCCAACAGAAGACATAGACACATGTTTCATCCTACCAGGACTCATCAGTATGCCTCGTCTGTTTGACACCCCAGTGAAATGAACCAGCTACCCTAAGATGGTCAATCTGAGTTATGTTGTGGTGAATCCAATTAAAACAAAAAACTATTTAAAAGACAAAGAACCTCTGTGCACAAGAACTGAGGCAATGGTTACTCCAAAAGACATTTGGCCAGGAAGCCAAGCTTCAAAGAAATACAAAATCACACATGCCCCCACAATGCTAAGCATCAAGGGCTGTATATGCAAATCACCACAGAATATTATGCTGGTTCAACTTTAAACAGAAATGCATGGTGCCAAAAGGCCTCTCACACAGTTTGCAAAGGGTGCCAACAGAAGACATAGACACGTGTTTCGTCCTACCAGGACTCATCAGTATGCCTCATCTGTTTGACACCCCAGTGGAATGAACCAGCTACCCTAAGATGGTCTATCTGGGTTATGTTGTGGAATTAAAGTTGAACCAGCATAATATTCTGTGGTGATTTGCATATATAGCCCATGATGCTTTGCATCGTTGGGAGCATGTGTGATTTTGTATTTCTTTGAAACTTGGCTTCTCGGCCAAATGCCTTTTGGGGTAACCATTGTCTCAGTGCTTGCGCACAGAGGTTCTTTGTCTTTTAAATTGTTTTTTTTGCTTTAATTGAGTTCACCACAAGATAACCCAGATAGACCATCTTAGGGTAGCTGGTTCATTCTACTGGGGTGTCAAACAGATGAGGCATACTGATGAGTCCTGATAGGATGAAACATGTGTCTATGTCTTCTGTTGGCATCCTCTGCAAACTGTGTGAGAGGCCTTTCAGCACCATGCATTTCTGTTTAAAGTTGAACCAGCATAATATTCTGTGGTGATTTGCATATATAGCCCATGATGCTTTGCATTGTGGGGGCATGTGTGATTTTGTATTTCTTTGAAACTTGGCTTCCTGGCCAAATACCTTTTGGGGTAACCATCGCCTCAGTGCTTGTGCACAGAAATTCGTTGTCCACTAAAATTAGAATCTGCCTTTCCCCTACCCCAACAGATTTAGTTCAGATGCATTGTGTTCCATCCTGACAATAAGCACAATTTAAACCATTCATATCTGCTAAAATGTTTTCTCTCTAAAGAAAGATTTTCAAATCCCTTCTGAAAAATCTCAGCTCTCAAACTTGAGCAAGGATATCTGTATTAACTACAGTTTGTTCAACCTCCCAAGATTGGTTTTGTTCAGCATTAAGTAACAAATCCCACTCCTTCTGCTCTCATTTTATAACTGTGCACTGTGCATAAGGCTCTGTGAGGCACTTCCTGTTCTAGTGTGTATCATGTGGCCATTGGGCTTGTGACTTCCAAGAAACAGGGGCATGCATTAATTTAAAGACAGACACTCAAATACTATATAGGAGTGGTGAGATGTTTCTTCTGCTTCACTGCACTGTTAATTAAATCTCAGCACCCAGTTTAGCTGTTTGCTTTTCTTCTCCCATGCATGAATTCTCTAGAAATTCATGCCCTGTCGTGTTAATGCCAACATGTAGGTCAATAAATCATTTAAAACTGCACATATGGTATACAGTATATGACGATTGGGGAGGGGGCCCATGAGGTATTAATATTATTGATTTAATTTTATTTCTTTTTCACACATTTTGGCCAGGGATGCACTTCGGGTGGCACCTCATTCCCAGTGTGACATGTCAGTGGGGAAGGGGATGAAGAAGGGCTAAGGGAAGGCAAAATGCAATAAATTCAACACAGTAATTACAGTAACTACAACACCTTGCAATAAGGATTAAGAAAAAGCACAACCAATCTGATAAATATTTAAAATTAAATAGTACAATTTGAATAAGCAGATACTGCTGGGGTATTCGTATATCAAGTTGATGTCAAGGAATGCCCGGACTGAGAAGCTAAACAAAGGAAGAGTGGAACACAAGTAAAAGGAAGGGTTAGTTGCAGAAACAGGAGCACAAATATAAAAAAATGCTAGGACTATACATAACAAAAAGGCTATTGGCCTAACACAGTATGTGCCTTCAGATTACAAGCATCTCTTTAGAGATGTCACTATGCAGTCATTGGGTGAACAGACATTTGGAGTAGGAACTTATGACAAGATAGTCACTTATTTTGCATGAGAAAAAATGATGCACCAGTAGCCACCAAAAAAATCAAAGCTAGACTATGATTACATGATGATGCAGATATATATTTGTGAAAGTGTTGAAGCACAAAAAAGTTTTATTCACAAGTCCATCATGCTATGTGGACAATAACGAGGCACATCAAGATGACGTAACATTTAATGTTTCACCTGGTTGACAGCCAGGTTTCGTCAGAGACTTGACCAGGTGAAATGTTAGATGTTATGCACTATCGTGTAATCATAGTCTGGCTTTTACTTTTTTGTGGTTACTGGTGTGGCATTTTTCTCATGTTACGGTTTTGGTGTGTGCACGCACAGTAGCGAGTCCCAATGCGGTGTTCTGTTTGTTGACTCTGCCTTGTTTTGCACCCAAGGTTGTTCATTATTTTTACCATGCAATATCTGCATGGTATGTCTAAAATATGCACCGCTTACTGTATTATTTCATTATTTAAGTGATATGCAATAATACTGTCTGTGGTGTCATGCCACTATGTTGTGGTAGGTTAGGCCTGCAAAAACTCCATGTTCTTGCAGATGCCCATCTTGAATGTGACTTCAACATTGGCACTGTATGTTATTCCAAGGAGTCGGATGTAAGTTCATTGTCATCAGCCATTTTTATCCAGGGCATTTACTTATATGTTAACATTCTATTATGGTCTGGTAGGTTCGACCTGGTGGCCACAACAGCTAGCAGGGGCAGTACATGGTGGGAAATTGCAGCTACAGGGTGACTGCTGTGGGAGGAGTGGCATGCCATTGGTGGATGGGTGCAGTATATCTATGTTGTAATGCAGTGAGGGACCACAGTGAGTGGCATGCTCTTCGATGCAATGGCTGGACAGCCCATATGGGCAATTCATGGTGAACACAATGTGCTGCATGGTACTGTGTGCTTCACCCACTGCAGGGCACATCATCACTGATGGCACGTGTTCCTTCACATGTGTAAAGCACCCTGCACACATCACATGCCCAGGCCATTGGATGCAGCTTGAGCCCCTGCTGTGTTTTGCAGTGTTGACTGGTTGACTGTTCATCTGCCACACACACACACGCATACGCACGTCGCATGCGCCGCTGCACACACACACACACCACACACACACACACACACATATGCACACACGTGTCCGTATGTGGCAGTGTGGCACACTGACACGGGCACCTGCATGGCATCTAGATACATCACAGTGTGTGTGTCAGCACTGTGTCAGCACATTGTGCTGTGCCATGACAAGCAGCCAGTGCACCTGTGCACTCCCGCCACCCATGGTCCTTTGCCCATCACTGTCTGACTGCTTAGCCGGGTGCACATAATGTCTCCTAGCAGGCTCATACCATTCTCAGAATATGCAATCACAGACAACAAAATGTATCAATAACTGTTTACTCAGGAAACGTGCTAGTGCCACTGCATGATACACTCCACAGGTTCTACAGTCCAGTGTTTACATGTGCATGTGGAAAGTGTATATTCCAGTGTCTGCCCACTCCCCTGTACATGACATTTTGGTGTCCACAACTGTTGCTCCATGACTTTGACCACACTGTTAAGTCCATGAACACATGTTAGGTGCCCCCACACCTAGTCACCAGTGTGTCTGGCCATTTACATCCATTCTCATTGTGCATGTCCCCTCATTGTACCACATCTCAGTGGCCTGTGCTGTCCTGTGTGCTGGCTAGACTGCTACGTGTGCAAACTCCACACTACTTGGGGGCTGTTTGTTGCTGTGTCTGCTGTGGTTTCATGTCATAATAGCGATTGTTATTATGGTGAGTGTATATCGCCAAAAACCAATCGGCAATATAAACATTGCAGTGACCGAACGTCCGGCAACCAAAAAGTGTTTGCCCCCACCTGCACCCCCCTGAATTTAGATTGCTAACTCCAGGGGGATGCATGTCGGGGAGGGGCAACACTCTGGTCGCTACAGGAAAAATAAAGGTGGCTGCCACAGGCAGCAGCAAAAATTCTTGTGCCGGTCCCGAGCACTGAACCCAGTACCTGCTCTGCTAATGCTAGCCACCCTCACCACCACATCACACGGCTAGCTCAGATGCAGCAGGCACACCAGTCCCACACAAGCTGCTTCCCTCCTCTTCCCCTTGCTATCCTCCCCCCTTACGGTCACTGTTTCCTACCCTCGCCTTCACGTAGGGCCGCTACTCTTGCAGGGTAGCCCATGAGTATAGCGCCCAATATGAGTCACCAATTTAACGGTCACTCATATTAGTTCAATATACTCACTGAATACTGTCTGCTGCCCCCTGCCATCTCTCCTGTTCCCCCCTTCCCCTGCCTCCAGTGGTCCACTGTGTTGCGACTCTACTGCTATCTCCCCACTGGTCTTGGTCTGGTGTTTTCTGCCCCGCTTCTTGGCTGTGTGTTACTCTCCTGCACCATCTGTCGCTCCTCATGGGTGCTGGCTTCCTGTTGACTTGCCCCATGCACCATTGCTGTGTCTGTTGGCTGTTCACTCCCCATGGTTGCAGACTGTTCCTGGATGGGCTACGGCCCTTGGGTGGGGCCTGCGCTGGTGGTGGCAGTGACTGTGGTTGAGGATGTGGTGGCACTGATTGCCATGGCTTCCCTGGGGTTGGCTAGATCTGCTTCAGTGACAGGCACTGTGGTGGTACTCCCTTGCACATGTGTGCCATGTGTGTGCATGGTAATCCCTGTGGTTGGCTGCTGTGGTGTGCCAGCACAGCTGGTGCCTCTACCCTCTGTGGGACGTGTGTGCAGGCTGAGCATGCCTGTGGTTGTTGGGATTGCTGCATGGTTGGCATCAGTCATGGTGGCATGATGTACTGTTGCTGTCGCACCTGTAGTGCATTGACTGTGGCAAGCAATGCTGTTGTTACCACCTCTATATGTTGGTGTTGGAGCACTAGTGACTGTTCCATCATGGTGGTGCACTGTTGCATTGCTTCCATCTGTCTGTGGGACTGGCTGATGAGACAGTGCAGGGCCATCACAACATCTGCCAGGGCTGTGTTGCTGTCTTGTGTCCCTGCCTGTATGGCATTCACTATGTCTGACAGATGCTCCCCTCCATATAATGCTGGTGTGCCTCCATGCTGGTCTGCAGGGCAACAGTCTCTTGGGTGAGTTCCTCCTGCCTGCGTACCACTTTGTCACAGTACTCCCCAAAATACTGTGGTGTTGTAGCACCTTTCTGCAGTGTCCTTCTTGCCTCATTCAGGCGTGCCTCTAGGTTGTCCATGGTGAGGGGGCTTAACTCATCCACAAGGTTGCCATGCATGCTGGGAGTGTGCACTGTGTCCCCTGCACTGTGCTGCTCCCATTGCTTGTCCTCATTGGTTGCCATGTGACTGGTTTTCCCATCACTCCTGTGGGAAGACCTTTGTGTGTCTCCATCATCATCATACTTCTCCTCATCCACCTTCTTCTCCTCCCTCTCCACATCACTATCCTCTTCCTCCACACCTTCATCAATTCCCTCCATTTTGGCCTCTGACCCCTCTTCAGTGGCATCAGTTTCATCCCGGTTATCCATGGTTCTGGGACTGCTAGATGTGCTGCTGTCACCATCCCCGTAAGTGTCTTCTTCCTGTTTGACCTGCTGTCTACTGGTTCCTGCCTGGCCTGTGATCCTTATGGGTGCAATGATGCATCGTTAGTTGGCCTTTTCATCAGTTTCACCCTGCCTATCTAGACACTGTGCAGCCTTGTACAGCATTGTGGTTTCCCAGCCTGGTGGTCCATGCCTACCATGTTTGTAGGCACAGTTATGGTGGCAGCCACCTGTGCTATACATGCTGCCTCCATGTGGATGGCTGTTGGGGGGGCTCCGTATTCCACAATGGGTGCCATCACATCACTGGCATGAATGCCTACATTCACATTATCCTCCACCCCCTTTCAGGGTCATTTGTTTGGCCATGTGCACATGCACCCCAGTCACCACTGTGTTGTGCAGGCATCCCATTTGGCATGCTCTTGCCATGCCCATGCCTGTGTGGGGTGGCTCTTCAGTATGATGGATTTGCCCCGTGGCCCTGGTGTGTACACCTGTGTGTCATTATATAGTGCTGGTGCACAAGCACCTGTGTCTGCTAGCACATTCCCTGCCTCCCCACCAGTTCCTGTGGTGGTCAAACACACACATGCACACACCTGTGTCCATGCTCACAGATGTTGTCAGTGCTGTCCCCACCCTGCTCAAGTACCTGTTCCACTCTGCAGCCTATACGTGTCAAGGTTGGTGTCAGCATTGATGCTGTGCTGATTCAGGAGAGTGGCTACCATCTGCTGCATGTCTGTCAGGGTCTGTAGCTGACTGGGCTAACCTCCAGTGGCCTGGGCACAGCACCTTTTGTGTGCCAGCTTCTGCTTGACATTTCTTTTAACATCATTATATTTTTTCTGCAGGTCCCTGACTGTTTGCCTTTGGGTGGCCACTGCATTGACTTTCCTTGCCACCCTATCCCAGGCCTGCTTTCTCTTATCTCTAGTCTTCTTATCACCACTCCTGCCAAGCAGTATGGTGGCTTTGGAGCGCACCACTTCAATTATGATACTGGCTTCCTTATGGGAAAAGTTTTTCTTCCTTCTGTGCCTCACTGTTGCGGTTTGCAACATGTCTTGCCTGCATCTTTGAATTCCACCTTCTGCCATAGCATTGGCTTTGCTATGTACATCTTTCTGGCAACATACGCTTATTTATATGATGCATGTCACGCTGACGGGCTTGCAACTTACGCTTTATCGAAAGTCGTACATCTTCTAGAATATGCTGTATCTCGCATGTCGCAACTGCGGCTGTGTAAGTTACACATTTGCGTACTTTGTGCCTGGCATATCTTCTCCTTTTGGAATCGGGCCCTATTTATCTAAAACTCTTACTTTTCAATTAGATTGTTATATCCAAAATATAAGAGCTCATTTTGTTTAGAGCCTGTTATACCTGATGAAGGGCTCTGCTGAGCCTGAAAGCTTGCGTTCTGAAAATTTCTTATTGGTTCAATAAAAAGTATCAAATCACTCAGTTTGTTCATCTTTTTGTACAAGGACCAATAGGTTCAAACAATTCTCTGCAGCATTTGGCTGTACATGTCATCTAGGGCTATACCCAAGAACAAAGCACGGCTGATGTCAGAGAAGTTGATCAGCTGTGGGACAGTGTATAGTAGTTATTTATAAATGGAGCTATAAAGAGCTTGTGTTTGTTAGATGCTGGTTCTTGTGCAATACAAAGACCAGGTATAGACTGGTCAGTCTATGCTTTGTCTCAGTATGGCATCTGGTTAGGGAAACAATCAAGCACAGCTCTTAATACCTCAGTCTAGAACTATCTACTATACACTGTCCCGTCACTGATCACCTTCTCTGAAATCAGCCAAGCTTTGTTCTTGGGTATGGGTCTAAATGAGACTTACAACCAAATGATGGCATGAGGAATGTCAGAATGTTGTTTGATTGGATGACTGCATTCTGTACTTTCTGATGATTACAAAATGTTGCTTTGTTATGTATACCAGAAGTATTTTAAACCAACTTCGGATATCGGATACACATTTCAACTTCTATTTTACTGTAAATTTGTTTGAAGAAACATTTTAATAAATAATGAACAACATGTTTACATATGAATATATGTATGAAACAGCCATCACAAGGCCTTATGGTCTACCAAGTCTGCTTGATTGTGGAGCCCCTAATCCAGAGATTACTGTGGTCTCAGCCCTCCCTCTCCTCCAGTGTGACTATCTCTTTGCCCTATCCTACACTCTCTTGACCCACTTCATGGTCTTCTGAGTGATGACCTAGCTGGGAGTTCATTCCATCCTGCTACCATTCTCTCTGTAAAGAAGTGTCTTCTGACTTCACACCTAAACCTTCCTTCCTCCATGTTATAATTTTGCTCCATTTGTTTTGGTTTCACTGAAACAAAAAATTCCCCGATATGCACCTTGTTTATACCTCTCAGGCTTTTTTTTTTTTAACTTGTGGTGTTTGTACACCACTTTATCCGCCTAAACTACCCTCCCTGTCCACTACTTCGGACCACTGATCAATCCCCAGGTACACTGACTTGGAGTCTGCCCCTAGAGTGCTCTTGTTCTCCCCTGTACTACCTTGATTCCCAGCAATCCCCCCCTCAGTGGGATGAGGTTGGGCCTTCCTCAACCTTACTGGAGGAGAACTGGCACAGCGAGGTCTGCCCATAAGTCGGTGGATCCTGGGCGGCACTGATCAGTCTTCATCTAGGACCAAGAGGGCTTTTTTCCAGATTTCCTGTTTCCCCTCCACCCAACCCCCTGAGGCGCCGGCACGAGGACTAACGTCCAGAGAGTGATGTGCTGATGCACATCTACCTCCCAAGTGCCTAACAGCATCTCCCCTTCCCGATTCTGCTGTACGGAGCAGCCAGAGCCCTTTGAGAGCCCGTGCTTCCACCGACTCTCTCGGGACGTCGGGTACCCCCCGGTACCCATAGTATCCCTCCTCGAGGAAGGAAAGCATCCACTGGGATGCTCAATCCTCCCTCTCCCTGCCAACCCCCGTCGATCCGAGTCCATTCCCGAACCCGGGTAGCCAGCGCAGTGCGAGTTGTGGCATCCAGCGCCTCAACCTTCAGTGCCACCGGGCCTACCTCTCAGGCTTTTTAAGGTTTCAATCATGTCCCCTCTCTCCTCTCCTCCAGTGAGTACATGTTAAGTTCTTTTGCTCTGTCCTCATATGCTCTGCCCTGCTGACCCTGAATAAACTTTGTTGCCATCCTCTGAAATATCTAGCCAGCTAATATCCTTGTTTAAGTAGGGTATCCAGAATTGCAGGACATACTCCAGGTGAGGTCATACCACATATCTGTATAGCAGCAGTATAACGTCCTCCCTTCTGCTTGTGAACCCTCTAGTAATACGTCCCAGCATTCTATCTACTTTGGCTTTTGCCTTCTTATACTACATAGCTTACTTATGGTCACTGGTGATGGCTATCCCCAAGTCCCATTCCTCCACAGATTTAATGACCTTTAACCCTCCAAAATATACTAGGTCCTTGGGTTCCTTCTTTCAGTGTTCATGCATGACCGTGTGCTTCTTTGCATAAAACCTGAGTTACCATATGTTTGACCACCTTTCCAACTTTGCTAGGTCCTAGTTTAGGTCCTGTACTCCTTCTACTGTGTCTTCCCTCACATAGAGCTTGGTCTGATCTGCAAAAAGACAGCTATTTTGTTTAGTGCCTTTGCCAAAGCATTATGAATATATTAAACAACATCAGGTCCAGCAATGACCAGTGGCACTCCACTGGTGACTTCCCTCATACCTGATAGCTCTCCCCTCACCACCACCCTTTGTGTCCTACTTCTGAGCCAATTCTCCAACCACCTTGTTAATTTGTTTCCCACCAACAGATCCCCCAATTTCCTGATCAACCTCTTGTGTGGTACTGAGTCGAATACTTTGCTGAAATCCAAGTATATAATATCAACTGTCTGTCCCTTGTCTGCTGCTATCATGGTCCAGTAAAAGAAGTGGATCAGGTTTGTTTGACAGGTTCTGTCTGATATAAACCTATGCTGTTCCTTGTCCTGAAGCCTGTTTGTCTCAAGAAATCCTACTAGTCTTTCCTTCAGAAGGGACTCCATCAACTGGCAGACAATGGAGATCAAACTGACTGACTTGTAGTTCTCAGGGTCGTCCCAAGGCCCACTCTTGTGCAGTGGAACAACGTGTGCAGTTCTCCAGTCCTGCGGTACCATCCTTGTGTCTAGTGAGCTGTTAAACAGATCTGCCAATGGACCTTATAGTACCACTACCATCTCTCTCAACACCCTTGATTGCATGCCATCTGATTCTGGGGATTTGTTTACATTTAGAGACAGGAACTCTTCCTTAACTCTGTCTTTTGTTATCCTATCATCATCCATTTCCCTTCATCACCCTTTCTTTCCCCTCATATTATCTTATGGCAGAGGTTCCTATTTTCTTTTATCGCTGTTATAAACTATAGTACTTCAGCATTTACAAATAAGTCCTGAAATTGAAGATGGGGTTATTTAAAGCCACAGTATTCTTCTGAGGGAAAACAGTTATGTATTGCTGTCATAGCACAGGTAGATAGAATCTTCTGAACCTTTCCAAAAAAAAACAGCAAAACAATTTGCTGTATGCAAGGTACCAGTACTGCCTGCAATGAAACAAAAAAAGAACAGGAATGACCACAGTATTCTTCGGCATGAAACTTTAGGCCAATATATCAAGGAGCAATGCATTGTATATATCCTCACTGGGAATGCAGTGTCCTTACAGATGCTCTGCACCATTAATGAATGCCTACACTTGGCCACCACCACCACTTATTCAGTATCCATGGATTGTTGTTCAGTCCCCCCCCCCCCGGCACAGCCACCAAGGAGTTATATTCTGGCCACCTCCATGGCACACTCACCATGGAGGTGGGCTCTAGCAGACACACTTCTAGGGCCAGTACTGATGGATAAGGGTTTAGCCCCCTCTACTGGCAGAAACACCATGGAGCTCTGTTGTGGAAGACATGACCACAGGCACAGTAAACATGGATCTTTGTTCAGAACCACCATGGAACTGTGTTCGGGTCACACCCCTCCCAGGCACAGCCAACATGGAGGTGTGTTTAGGTCACCTCCCACTGGCACAACCAGCATGGAGACAATAATAATAATAATAATAAAAATGTTTATTTTGCACAAGCACCTTTCAGGCCATCAAGGCACTTTACAACAAGATAAAAGCATTCATGATAAAAACGAACATAAGAATAAAATACATAACAAAATGACTGAAGATCCAAAATTATTTGGTGCCACCAAAAGTATGGCACCATAAAAAGGTTTTCAGCACCTGTTTGAACCCTCCCACAGTCGTGCACTCCTGTAGCCAACAGGGTAGAGAATTCCAAAGCATTGGGGCCATGTGCATAAATGCACGGGCCGCAGAAGATTTCAAAGACACCCTAGGAATCTCCAGCAACCCCTCATTGGCTGAATGCAACTGTCGCACCGGGTGGTAAGGCACAAGGAGCTCTTTCAAGTAGTCAGGGCCCAGCCAATGTAGGGCTTTATAAGTCAGTAAACCAACTTTAAAGGCGATCCGCCACCTAATTGGCAGCCAGTGCAGATCGTGCAGCACAGGAGTAATATGGGAAGCCCAAGAGGCCCCCATCAACAATTGTGCTGCTGCATTTTGCACGAGCTGCAAGTGGCGGATATCAACCCCAGGAAGCCCCATGTACAGGGAGTTGCAATAATCAAGGCAGGAGGTCTCAAAAGCATGGACCAGAGTAGGCAAGCCACCAGACAGAACCAGGTGCTTAATCCTGGAGATATTCCTAAAATGATAAAAGGAAGTCTTGATGACGGCAGACATCGGATCTCATAATGTCAGCCCATCGTCAAGCACTACCCCCAGGTTTCGCACCCATTCAGAGGACAGGATCTGAAAGCTCCTGAGAAAAAGTCCAGAGGGCTGATCAGTCCACAACCCCTCTATCTGGTGACCCAGGTCCACTACCATCACCTCCGTCTTTCCGGCTTTCAACTTTAACCAACTCGAGTTCATCCAGTCCTGGATGTCGGCAAGGCAGGTATTAAATACCGAGACAGCTCTATCCTGGTTGGGAGCAAAAGACAAGCAGAGCTGGGTATCATCAGCATAGCAATGAAACCTCAGCCCATACTGTCTTACAGTGTCTCCGAGGGGCAGCATATACACTGCAAACAACATGGGGGACAGCACTAAACCCTGAGGTACCTCACATGGCAGGGAGAATGGGTCCGAGGAAAAAATGTCAGACACCAGTCTCTGGCTCCTGCCAGTGAGGAAAGATGTAAACCACCTGAGGACCATACCTGTCAATCCACAGATGGATCTCAGACGTCCAAGCAGCACCCCATGGTCTACAGTGTCAAAGGCTGAGGAGAGATCAAGGAGCACCAAGATAGAATGGCTTCTGTGATCTCTCTCCATCAGGAGATCATTGAGCACTGAACCAGCGCTGTCTCCATACTGTGCCTCTTCAAAAACTGGACTGGAGAGGTTCGTAGATGTTATGCATGGTCAGGTGGTCACCCAGCTTTACCACTACTACTTTTTCAATCACCTTCCCTAAAAAGGGAAGGTTTGAGATTGGTCGGTAGTTTGCCAGAGAATCCGGGTCCAAAGAAGCTTTCTTTAGGAAGGGGGGTTACCACTGCCTCCTTCAGGGAGCTTGGAAACTCACCAGATTCCAGGGAGCACCGGACTATCTGTGCCAGGACTGGGTCAATCAAATCCCAACAACCCATAATCAAGGAAGTTGGGCCCAGGTCCAAACTACAGCATGTAGGGCATATACCCTGGACAATCTGCATGACATCTGTGAGTTTGGGTAAGACAAAGGTACTCCAGGAAGCTCGAGGTGAGATGACCAAACACCGATCATCAGCAGCCCCATAGGTAAGTCGAGAGAATTTACGACCTGATGTCGGCCACCTTATTGGCAAAGAACTGAGCAAGGTCATTGCACTGCACTCCACTTACGAAAAAGGTCTTCAGAGATGCAGACAGGTTGGGTTGCACAGCCTGTCAACAGTTTGGAAGAGCTAAGCTGGTTGGTTCTGAGCGGCAGCAATCTCCCCAGACAGGAATTCTGCCTTCTTATGGGAGATCACTGATTGGTAAGCCTGATAATGATCAACCAATCTAAGGTGGTTGGCCTCCAGGGTGGATTTCCTCCAATGTCGCTCTAACCTATGTCCTACTCACCGCAACTCCTCAAAGACCCATCAAACCAAGGGGCCCGAGGGTGAAGGGGGAGAGGATGAACACGGACTGGAGCAATCAAGTCCATAGCTACAGAAATGGCCTTATTATAGGCCATGACTAAAGTCTCTGGACTCGTGCTGGCCACGGGAAACTCCGAGTGGTCAATCACTGCCACTAGGCCTCCAGGGCTCACCTCCCGTAAAGGGCGGTAACTGACCATCTCCACAGGGGCAGATCTTCGAAGGGGGACGCAGAAGTTGAACCTCACGATGTAGTGATCAGAGCAACTGACAGGTTCCACCTCCAAGTCGGAGGCCTCGATCCCCAGGAGGAAAACCAAATCAAGAGAGTGACCATGTTTATGGGTGGCAGAGGTAACAACCTGTGTGAGGCCCAGAGATGTCATAAGCTGGAGGAAGTGTTGCCCAAACTGCGAGAGTTCATCGTCAACGCAGGCATCAAAGACACTCAGAACCATCAATCTGGGTGACTCTAATGCCATGTCAGTGATGAAATCTGCTACTTCCTGCAGGAATTGTGTCTTGTCCCTGGGTGGACAGTAGATGAGGGCTAACCTGCAACCTACACCAGCCACCATAGTACACTCAAATGATTCAGCTCCCTCAACTGGTACATTCGTGAGGCCCAACTCGGTCTTGAAACAGACCTCCACTCCCTCCCCCCCACTGATCCAATCTTGAGCGATGTATCATTGAGTACCCGGCCGGAACTGCAGCATCCAAAATAGGGCCAACATTTTCATCCAGCCAGGTCTCGGTGATGCAAGCCAGATCAGTTGTTCCAACAAGATCTGCAATAATTGCAGTCTTATTTTTAATAGATCTGGCATTGCATATCACCGCTCGAGATGGATGGGCTTCAAGGGCCGCCCCGGCTACTTGTCTGCTACAAAAAGCAGTGCCCTGGGGTATGGGAACTAGATAAGGACTACCCCATTCCAGACTCCATTTCACCCCAGGGTGTCTTCTATGCCTAACCACCCCAATGTGAGAGGTGCGTTCATTCGTCCTCCAATGTCCGCACCCCCACCCTACCCCCTCCTGAACAATGCCCAGTGCACGGCAAGCGCTGGTAAATTGACAACAATAAAGGGGGTGCAAGGCGGAGAGCGCAGAGAGTGGAGGATGAATAGCGCATGACTGGGGAGGGAGACTTACATTTCACAACTGTGCCAATACCAAAGTACACAACATTCAGGTGCCCAACCTAAAAAGGACCCCTGAGACAACAGTAATACAATTAAGAAACAAAACCCACCCAACTAAAATAATTAAAATGCCACCCCAATCCCACACTATTTGGACAATTTCAATGGCAAAATAACTGCTGCAATCCCCTTTCACAGGATACAGAACACAGATATAAGTTCACCTCCCCAGCCCTCTCACAGCCTAGGAGTAGGGAAGTCCAGGCACTCTCACTGCCCGAAATGAAACAGAATCTTAATCAAATAAAATCCAGAATAAAATAAAATAAACACAGATGAAACATTCAGTCAAAATGAAAAAGCAGTAAAAGTGTGGACGCACAGGTCCTCTCACCACCAGGGAGACCACATCAAGACAGATGAATCAGAGTCACAAACAAATAAGAAGTAATCCAAGGAGGGAAATCATCCAAAGGTACAAGTTAATCCAGGAAATAAAATAAATCCAGTCCAGAGCAGGTCCAGCTGAGGAATACGAGCCAGCAAAAAATGGCAAAGCAGGCCCACCAAACTCCACACCTAACGGACCACAGCCAGAAATAATCTACAGCACCACTACAACACCCAGATAAAGGCCACACAGTGGCCTATCCTGAGAGTCTAGGGGAAGCATAAGACCATCATCCAGCTCCCTGACCCAGTAAGTACTCAAGCCCCTGTGAAGCAGTAGAATCTGACTAGTGATCCCCAATGGAGTCGGAACATTCTTGCTGTAATGGCCAGTCTCATTCAAGTGTACCTTCTGGCCCACCAGAGTATAGTCCAGGGCCCGCCACTCCATTGCAGTTTCAATACGCAGACTGGTAGCACACAAAAAAGTCCTCACAATCTTCACAATTCCTCCGTAGAGCAGGGCGGTCTCGTAGGGCAGCAGAACCCCAAATCTGAAATCGCCACTATCCTAACACAGTAAGAAGGTCACACAGTCAACATCACCAACTGTGCAGTTAAAAAACGTTATATCCAGGGACAGCTCCACACATTAACATGACGTCCAGGGTCAGCTCCACGCATCAATCCCATAACAGAAACTCGTCACTCCTCCACAGCATAAAAAGTTTGTAGCACACAGCAAAATCCTGGATCAGAAGCCTCATATTCCTTACACAGTAGCAGTAGCGGTAATAAACAAACAACACCGCACACTGCAAAAAGTTTAGGTAACAGTCTGGGCAACAGTCGAAGATAGCGATCTCATTCCAGACCCTGCTTAGCCAAAGCTGCACACCAAAAAGAACCAAAACGAAATAAACTGAGAGCAAAACAAAAACGAATGACTCCAAAATAAATTAAACATAAGAAAACACAATAAGTAAAATAAAAGGAAGTAAAACAAAAAGAAACAGCAGCATACAGCTCACAGTATGCCCAACCTGGTGGCCATCTTAGTAAAGAACAAGAAGCCCAATAGGGCTGATGACCTCAACATGGCACAGCAGGTTGACAAAGCATAGGTTACCCCTATGGCACAGCCATCATGGAGTTGGGACCTGGCAAGTATGTCACCAATACTCAGTACCCATGGATATGGGTTTAGCCCCCATCACCAGCACAGCCACCATGGAGATGCGTTTCAGCCCTCCTGGCAGGGTCTCCAATGAGATTTGTTCAGGCTACCCTCCATGGCATAGCCACCATGAAGATGTGTTCAGGGAGATGTGCACCCATTGACCTAGGCTCAGCCCAACCATTCGGCCCCACTACTGGCACAGCCACCATAAAGATGTGTTCAGACAGATACACAACCAGGCACATTACCCATGGACCCAAGTTTCGCACCACCAATGAGCTGTGTTTAGGCAGCAGCACCCCACCAGGCACAGATAACATGGAGTTTGGTTCTGCCTGACTTGACAAGGCACAGGACCCGAGGCCCTGTCTTCAGTACCCCGCCACATATGCACTATGGAGCTGGGTTATATTGAAAACTATAGTAACCACTACATAGACATACTCATGAATAGGGTGCTGATCATCTTGCAGTCCATTATTATGTATAAACTCATAATAGGCAGTCTCCAACACATCGACATCCAAACAACTGGAGTTGAAGCCAGTTGGAAGTATCATGCACAGATGATCAGTGTTCCAGTCTGATCAGCATCAGTTGACAGTACTGGCGACAGATGTTTTCATGATTAGTTGGCATCATGAAGCACTGTCCACAAAAACACTTGAAAAGCAAAACTAAAAACATGTAATACAGCATAACTATATTACAGAAGGAAAAGAGCAAGCAGAGCAAACATGATTTTATGCATCTGGAGGCAGGCTGAGATAATTACTGTGTGTCACTGTGCAACACACGCTAAGGGTTATGGCACACCAGACCCCAGCACAGCACCCATGGAGCTGGGTTCCCACAGCCCCACCAAGGTACTGTACCCATAGGGCCAGGTTCATGAAGACCCACCCAACTCAAACACATTGGAGCTGGGTTCCAGTGGCAGCCCCCTTCCAATGGCCACCGTATAGTTAGGTTCAGTCAGCATCCCCCAGCATAACCACAATGGATCTAGGTTTGAGCAGCAGCAGCCCCCCCCCCACCTTACTCAACAGCCACCATGGAGCCAGGTTCAGCCAGCCCCCCAACAGAGCAAATATTGAGCTGGCTTCCACTAGCAGCCCCTCCCCAACAACCACTATGGAGACGAGTTCTGTCAGCCCTTCCAGCACAGCAATAATGGAGCCAGATTCAGCAGTGGCCACAATCCCCAACAGCCACCATGGAGCCAGGTTCAGACAGCCCCCCAGCACAGCCATTATGGAGATAGTCTCTAGTAGCAGCCCTCCACCCAACAGCCACCATGGAGTCAAGTTTAGGTACCCCCATCCCAGCACAGCCACAATGAAGCTGTGTTCCAGAAGCAGTCCCTCGAACAGCAATAATGGAGCAAAGTTCAGGTGGCCCACCCCCCAGCACAGCCACAGTGGAGCTAGGCTCCAGCAGCATCCCCCCAGACAGTCACCATGGAGACAGATAAAGGCAGCGCACCAGCACAGTGAAAATGGAGATGGATTTTAGCAGCCCCCCCCAACAACCACCATGAAGACAGGTTCAGGCAGCCCCTGCAGTGCAGCCACAACACAGCAGGGTTCCATCATCAGCTCCCCCAGTAGCTACCATGGAGCTGGCTTCAGGCAACCCCCTCCCACAGGCACAGACACCATGCAGCTGTGGTCAGCACCCACCATCAACACACTACCCATAGAGCTTTGTTCAGCCTCCCCACCACACATTGCTTATGTATATGAATTCAGTGATACACATGCCACCATCACTGACTCATGGATTAGGGTTCAAACCCCCCCCATGGGTTCAGGAAGCCCATCGCTAAGGAACATACACCATGGAGCTGGGTTCCCAAACCCCCTTAAAACCAGCACAGTACCCATGGAGCCAGGCTCAGGGATGTCCACCCCACTGGCACAGTACATCCTTGTGTTCTGGCAGACACTGCCTTCAGCACAACCAGCACTGATGAGGGTTCAGATGGCCCATCCCTTTGCGGGGTACCCATGGATATGCATCAAGGCAGCCCCCCCCAAGCACAGCACTCATGGATATGGGTTGAGGGACACACACACACAACTGACACTGATCCATGGACCAGGGTTCAGTTCCTGCCTCAGCAAACATGGAGCTAGTTCAGGCAGCTCCCCCCAATCCAGCAGAGCACCGTAGCATATTTATTCAGCCGTCCCCCACAACACCAAGGTGGCTAATCAACCCCAAACATTAATATATATCTATATCTATAGATATAGATATAGATATATATATATGAGAGATTTATTCTGTATATACTGTATAAACACATATGTTACCATTCTGATAGAGGCAGTAGTGGATCTTCGCTGCTTTCAAACTCATCGGATCCAGAGTCAGTGGAAGAAATGGCTGACAGTAATGACAACAAGGGCTCAAATGAATATGGCCTTGTAATTCGATGGCTGGACATGTCAATAAGATTGATACCGCAGTCTGAATCAGAACCACTAAAACCAGCAGCAGGCACTGTGTATAATGGTACTCCAAAACAGTACCACCAGTGGTGTTACTGAGGTCAGCATGCTTCCACACATGGTAGAACAAGGATGTAATCCACAATTTCAGGCAGTCAGGAGCATGCTACACATTTAATTACAAATAAAGTTTAAAAACTGGAATATGGTCTGAAATGTAATCAGAGTCAGTGAACAACACAAAAAGTTACTGGAAAATGATTTTTTTATTGTTGAAAATGCTAGAAGTTTGCAGGTCTTCTTTAACACAGACTGCTTCATCGTTGTAGGTGGCACTATTTATATCAATCATGCACTGTAAAAAACTATTAATCTCTTTTCTGTGACTGCTGCTGCTGCTGTAACTTCATCTGTGCCCATGGCAGGAGTTAGGACCCACTTGAAAATTATGGGCTGACAGTGTAGCCTAGAGGTTAGAGTAACAAGCTGTGAATGAGCTTGGTGCATCCAACAGACCTGTGTTTGATTCCCATAACCTCTGCTTGCCTACTGACTGTGTGACTCTGAACAAGTCACTTTACCTCAGCAGTGCTCCTGGGTTGCCACTGAAAACAGGTGCTTGTGCCTAATGGGCCTTACTCTGTTATCAAAGACTTAAAAAACAAAACAAATATATATATATATATATATATATATATATATATATATATATATATATATATAGATAGATATATCTAAAGGTTCATGCCTAAATGAGGATATCTCGGAGTGCAAAAGTTCTAAATAAATAAATAGCAAAATCAAGATTTGATGGCAGCTATGTTTCACTGTGCATCTTTACTATGGAAGGGACTTGAGATATGTCTAAGAAAAGCTGCCACTATGTGACATGTAAAGGATTTCATAACTGCTGACAATTCTTGCAGTTCAAATAATTAGTAAATGTGATATTGTAACATTTCTGTACTGCTTGCCACCTGCAAACACTTGCTCATAAACATTACTGGACTAGTAGCCTCAGTCTGTTTGTTTAGGCTATCATGAAAATATATCAATAAAAACTATTGTACAAAGGCCAGCATTTTTACTGTTAAGCATGGTGGGAGTTTTTTTCTGAAGGAAATATATTTCAGTTTTAGGAAGAGCAGGTTATTCTCCTTGCAAGTTTCCAAACCAGAGGCCTATGAAAAATATACACGCTACATATATAAAGTAGGGAACCTTGTGCATGACTTTCTATGAAACAACTATTCTCAAAGCATATTGAGTTCCGTAATTCATCAGCCATAAGGATAAGATTATGTGGCTTAGCACTGTGTTCTGCTAAGTAAAACGGGATGACTGCTAATCAAGGCCACATAACATGACATTTTCTAATTGGTTTAAATCTTTAATTTGGCTGCTGTAAACAGATCTATGTCAGTATCATGCTGCGTGTTTGCCTGTTGAAAATGTTTCACTACAGTAAACAGCATTTGTCAATGTCAAATGTTTGCTTGCTGGTATTGGCATTGGTACTGCATGAGTTTGAGAGCTGCATAATAGGGATGGCAGTGAAGTATTGAATTAACACTAATGCCAACCCCCACTCTGTAGAGACTGACAGGTGTTGGGGTGTGCCTTTGGTTCATCAGCCATAACGGTCATGCATTCTACCTCACCCGACCCTGCAGACACTGACAGGTGTCACAGTGTGCCTTGGGGTCTTCAGCCCTTATGCTCACCACTTCCATAAGGAAATAATCTGAGATAGGTGCAGTATAGGAGAATGGGGTGAACGTTAGGGCTGAAGACCCCAAGGCACACATTTATGCCTGTCAGTGGCTGCAGGGTGGGGGTTGGGGTGGAATGGCGTGAGCATTATGGCCGACGATCACAAGCCACACCCCTGACACCTGTCAGTCTGTCCAGGGTGGGGCATTACGGTTGGAAACCCTAATGCCCCAGCGTTTGTTGGTATTTTTGCCCCAAATTTTCAACATGGGCTTTTTGGGACCATACCTCATGAACAGTGGCACTATCATTTCGCTACTCAATCCAAAAAGGTGATTTTGCACAGTGACTGTGCCATACGGCACCACAGATGAGGAAGCACATTTTGGACAGGATGTGAAAAATGACAGCTATACTGTTCACGAGGAGGTGTGAAAAAAATGGCAATGTTGAAAATCTGGAGTGAAAATATGAAAAATTGGTGAAGTTAAGAGCGTGAATAGAAACTGCACAATGCACACCCATAACACAATTATGTTTTGGAATTTTTCCACCAAATTTTCAACATGGGCATTTTGGGACTTCCCGTCATGAACATTGACACTGTGATTGCATTAATCTGCCCCAAAAGTTTGGGGCAACAGCTGCAAAAAGACATTTTGGACAGGATGTGAAAAGTGACATCTGTACTGTTCATGAGAAGGTGTAAAAAAATGGCAATGTTGAAAATCTGGAGTGAAATAATGAAAAACTATTTTTGACAAGCAGCCACTTTAGAACCTCTCTGCTCCTCTATGGCTGTGCAATTCCTGTGTAAATCATGTTTCCCCTGGAAGGGTAGATCACTCTCTGAATCAAATGTGTAACCATGTAAAAAATAATTTGTTAAGATGTTTTGTTATGTGCTAACAACCTGTAAACCATGTTTTGTCCCTTCTGTGCTCTGTGTATGACGTGGAACCTTTATAAATGCGTCTTTGATTCAAAGGTCTTTCTGAATATCTCAATAACTAAATAAAATAAATAAAAGTGGTGAAGTTACGAGCCTGCGTAGAAATTGCATAATGCACGCTCGTAACGCAGTAATTTTTTTGAATTTGTTCACCAAATTTTCAGCACAGACTTTTTGGGCCCTCCCCTTATGAACAGTGGCACTGTGATTTCATTAATCAGTCCCAAAAGTTGATTTTGCACAGTGACTGCACCATTCAGCATCACAGGTGCGAAAATACGTTTCAGGTGGGATGCAAAAAATGACAGCTGTACTGTTCATAAGGATGTGTGAAAAATGGCAATGTTGGATTTTGGAGTGAAAATATTAAAAATTGGTGAAGTTATGAGCATGTGTACAGACTGCATAATGCATGCTCGTAACATAGTAATTTTTTGGAGTTTTTTCAACAAACTTGCAATGTAGTCATTTTGGGACCCCACCTCATGAACAGTGGCACTGTCATTTTGTTAATCAGTACCAAAAGGTGATTCTGCACAGTGACCTTGAAATTACCTTTGTGGACTGAGAAATGAAATGACAGTGTCAGTGGTCATGAGGCAGGGTCCCAAGCACCCCATGTTGAATATATGGCTCCAAAACTCTCAAAAATGGCTGAGATATCAACCTAAGTTGAACCCCCCCCAATTGACTCCCATTATAGGGCTTACCATGATTTTCTTCAGTTTGCGGTTGGCTTTTGAAGATTGTAGACATGTTCCTGGTCCACAGAAGATTGCAGCATCGGACCTCCAGAGGTAAATATGGGGTGAAGGGTTGCAGGGAGGTGGGGTGCACAGACAGAGGGTCGGGATGTGGGCAGGGGGCAGCTGGGATAATGAGGGATTGTTTTTTTTTTACAGGTATGAAACACATAGGGGGATGGTTTTCTTCTTTTATAAGTGTAATTTTATGAAAAATTGATTCTAGCACACTGGGGTTGGGCTCCCAGTATGCCAGACTAGTGGACAGGAATCAATGCTGACCTGATGATTGGGCACCCAGAGGTCAGCTGAAAAAAGAAGGCATGGGGGGCATATCCAACACCAGGAGTGGGCATCCCAGTGTCAGAAAAACATAATGTTTACTTTGGCACACTGGGGTGGGCTCCTAGTATACCACAATAGTGGGGAAGGCATGCCAACACAGGGATTTAGGCACCCGTTGTAGGGGGGCATGCCATAATGGGGACTGGGCACCCCAATGTTGGCTTTGGGGGAGTGTGTGGTGGGAGTCAGGAGTCGCAAATTATGCAAAGCCATGCGGCTCATTTTTTATTTCACCAGGAAAGGCACACTGAGCAAATGAGCTGCTTATAAGTCCAGCCATGCACATTACTGTACACTGTAATGCACGTGGCAGGAATGTTCCTGGTTGCTGGGAAGGAGGGGGGAAGATATTTGCCACTGAAATGATGAAACTGTCTCTGATTGGAGCTGCAGATTTATTTCAAGTCCGGTGCTCACTCTGAAACTGCTCCCCACCTGCTTGCCACCCTGCTGCCCGCCGACTGACACCATATGGTAGGTCTGTATGCCCATTGGTCCACAGTGTGAGCCAATGGGTGTGCAACCATACCATACTACACAGTCCAGATATGTGAATGGATCATTCACATATCTGGACTAATAATAATACTGTTATGGAGCTGCCGCCCAGGCCTCATGCTGTGGACCAATGAGCATACAGCCCTACTGTAATGTGTCAGTTGGGGTGGTGGGTGGCAAGCAGGTGGGAGCTGCCGCCCGCTGCTGACCAGGGTGAGTGGGGGCGGGCTCTGTGGGTGGTGGGAGGACGCTGGACCACCAGGGTTTGATTGGGGTGTCATTTTGTATAACAAATGCCTGCAACCGGGCTGCAAGTGGTCCACTGGACCACCAGGGAGTGACTTTCCATTTTTAATCATACTTATGCCCCATGATCGGGCTGCAAGCAGTCCACTGGACCACCAGGGAGTGTGTTTGCAGTTTTATTCATACTTATGCCCGCGATCAGGCTGTGAGCGGTCCACTGGACCACAAGGGAAATGGGTCTGTTATACTGCAACATGTGCCTGTGATCGGGCATCGGGGCATGATGCTGCTTGTGCAGGTGGCATCAGTCCCCAATGGCTGCAGCCTGGCAGGGCACCAGGTGCAAGTCACCGGGGATCAGTGAACCTGCATGAAAATGGGGCCATAATGACATGCAAATGGTCCCATTTGCACCTTGCTTACATTAGGGCCCCATTTGCATGTGCACTTTTGAATATCTAGGTTGTTGAGCCTAGCGCAATGGGTCTTGCGCTAGCACATCCCCCTGCCCCACTCTGGCCACTTGTGCTGGTGGAGTATCACTGCACCATGCACACTGCGGGTGGCCAGGGTGCGATATTCAATGATGCTGTGCCATGGCGCAGCTCCATTGAATATCACCCTGTCAATGCCCCTACGCAGCCATGTTGTGCTGTGCCCAGGCTTGCACCACAGCCTGGTGCAGTCTGAATATCCGGGCCATAGTAGATATTTCACAATCACTCCAGAACTCATTTAGAATGTTCAGTCTCAGTACCAGTACTTACTATATTTGAATGCAAATAAATTTAAAATGAAAAAAGATAGCATAGTGCTGTGAGCATGAAAGTTGTTCAGTACAAAATCATCTACAAAATGAGTGGTATTTCATTTATAGATGCCTTACAGATTTTTTTATACTGAGAAAAAAGAGCAGAAAATGCCATTTTTTCCACCTTTTTGACAAACATATGCAAAAAAAGTTAAACAATCAAAAGTAAATGTCCCTGCACTGACAGAAAGCATCAATATTGCATAAATGAAATACACAATGGTGAGCTGTCAGATAAATGATTTATCTACACTTGTGCTGTTTAAGCTCAGACATCTCATTTGTGGCTTACACCACTCGTGAGGTTACCCGAGGTCAAACAGCACTTGTGTAGATAAATCATTTATCTAACAGCTCACCATTGAATATCCTTTAAAATGTTTAAAATGTCTGTATCCTACAATACTCCTTACTTTAATTTTCAATGAATTTAAATATATTATTAGGCTTTAAAGATGGGGTTATGAATGGATTCATAGTAGCATATGTATCATCACACAAAAGCATATTTGAAAACTACCAAAAATAAAATGTAGAAAAAAAATTGTCTGCTGTGTGATATCGCCACATGAGCATACTACAAGAATTCAAACCTCAAATTATTTTGGAAACAACAGGGACATGGAAGTAGTAGTAGTAAACATTTTACTCGTGTTATGAATCAGAAACTTAACTGAGTCAAGCTCATTTCCAGTGAGATCCTTATTGCACAAATATCAAATTACATAAAAGTTATGATTTTCACATATTAGGTTTGACAAAACTGTATCTTAAAAGTCAGTAAATTATTCACAACTAGCAATACTGAATGGAGTCAGGATCAAAGATTACAGTTATAAAACACATAAAACATCATGCATAAAATATGATGACAGGCTGACTTTTCCATATAATTGGATTGTTTTTATGGAGTTTGGTGTCTAGGAGAAACTTTGAATTAACAACCAGCTCAGTAGATAAAGCCTTTCAGTTTTGTATGTGCTACTTGTCATCAAGGCACAGGCCAGGAAGCATAGGAAAGCTAGCAGCAGTTGTAGAATTCACCAAAAATTCTTTATTTACACTAGCAGCAGCATAAAATAAACTTGTTCAGGATAACTATTTACAAAAGACAAAATAAAAAATAACATTTTCTTTCAGTCTCTGTGTCCCTTGTTCTCCTACTCTTATCTTGCAATTGCAGCTTAGTTCTTTTATAAATCTTTTCAACCCCCATTCTTAGCAAGCATCCTGTTCTTGTCAGTGTTCTGTTCTTGTAAGTTTGAGGAGCTGCTAGAACACATTGTGCTTCTTGTGGCCCCCGTTGCACAGCTTTTGCAAAAGGCACACACATTTCCACTCAAGTAACCTCTGGAGTTTTCCATTAGCTTTTTACAATCATCTCAAATTATAAATATATACATTTCAACAGTAACACTATATAGTTTCTAAATAAAAGAAATTCCAATATCAGTTACATTTCCATACAATGATTTACACATATTTTTATTAGCAGATATGCAAGGGAGGAAAAACAGATAACAAGAGAGAGCTGAGAGACAGTGAGAGGCAAAGAATTGGCATTTTCAGGGTGATCAAATCCGAGGTCTACAGGAAACTTTGGTTGTACTACCAGACAGACAAGAAACAGAAAAGGAAAGAACAGATCCTTGCATTTAAACACTTTCTCCATAACAAATGGTACAGGGTTCTAGTCCACCCTGTTTCTGCTCAGTATTTTCTATACCAATCAAGAAAATTATACCAGAACTTGTCAAATCTAGGAACATATATTTCCAAGAGGAAGAGATTATTAACCTCATAGAACAGCTTAATATTAGTTCTAGTCCAGGACCTGATGGCATTAACACCATCTTATTAAAAAAGGTGGGAAGTACATTGGCATATCCTTTGTCTTTACTTTTTAATAAGTCTGTAAGAGAAGGTCATATACCTGATGATTGGAGAGGTGCTTTAGCTGTACCTGTACATAAATCAGGTGATAGGAGTAGAATGGGCAATTATAGGCCAATTAGTCTTACGTCTCACTGTTGTAAATTACTAGAGAGGCTTATTAAAAATAGTCTAGAACAACATCTAGAAAAAAACAAGTCAAACTGATGTTAAACAACACTGATTTATCAAGGGAAGATCTTGTACTAAAAATCTGATTACATTCTATGATACTGTCAGTAAAAATCTGGATGAAGGGAATCCTTGTAATATAATCCTACTGGATTCTTCCAAAGCCTTTGACAGAGTAGTTCATGATAAATTAATTACTAAACTTATTTCTCTAAAATTCCAATAGTTACTTGGTCAAATGGATACACAATTGGTTGCTCAACAAGAGTCAGAGAGTACATGTCAATGGAGCACTTTCTGCGGAAGGGGAGGTGGGTAGTGGGGTGCCACAGGGTTTGGTGCTTGGACCTTTATTATTTAATATCTATGTCCAAGATATGCATAGCAATATTCATTTGCATATAAGTAAATTTGCAGATGACACCAAGCTGTGTGGCGAAGTCAGCACTATTAATAAACATTTTCAGTTAATTTCAGATTTGGCCAAGCTTGAAAAATGGGCATGCGAAAATGACATGAAATTTAACACAGACAAGTGTGTGGTTCTACATGTTGGCAAAAACAATCCTAGATATACCTATATTCCTAACCAGACTATAATTAAAACAGCTTCATGTGTCAGGGATTTGGGAATAATAGTCAATGAAACTCTTTCAGCAGATAGCCAGTGTAAAAAACTGGCAAGATCTGCTCATTTCTTACATAGAAACATAGATTTTGATGGCAGATAAGGACCACTTGGCCCACCCAGTCTGCCCATTTCCCTACCTAATGGATAAGCTGCAGATTCTAGTTAACCAGCCGCCTACTTCTTCCTACCCCCAACCCCTAGAATTGCCTTATGACTGTCCCATGCATGCTTGAATTCCACCACTGTTTTTGACTCCACAACCTCATCCGGAAGGCCATTCCATGCATCCACAACCCTCTCTGTGAAAAAATACTTCCTTAAATTACCTCTAAGCCACCCCTTCTATCTTCAAATTGTGCCCCCTTGTTCTTGCACACCTCTTTTTTTGAAAGATGCTACCCTCTTGGACTTTGTTGATTCCCTTGAGGTACTTGAAAGTTTCTATCATGTCCCCCCTGTCCCTCCTTTCCTCGAGGCTATACATATTCAGCTCCTTAAGTCTCTCTTCATATGTCTTCCAGTGCAGACCCTGCACCATTTTAGTTTACCAAAATAAGACAAACCTTTGTGGGAAGATCTGAGTGCCTCATTGTACCCCTGTATAAAACCTATGTATGATCCATTATGGATTATGGATCACCGTTTTGGTCTCCATATTTAAAAAAAGACATTGTGTTGTTGGAGGGGGTCCAGAGAAAAATGAGTAGATTTATTCATGGATTGAAAGAGACTGGATTACACACACTTGAGACATGCAGACAAAGAGGAGATCTTCTTTTACTGTATAAATTAGTCCATAGTGATTTTGGTCTACAAGAATTTAATATACAATACAGCAATACAAGGAGGAATCTATGTTCTCATGACCAGAAAATATTGGTGGAGAAAAGTAAAACCTTTAAAAGGGATTAATATTTTATAATTAGAACAGCTTTGGCATGGAATAAACTCTCTCAGGATGGAATAAACAGTCAATCTCTAGAATCTTTTAAAAACTACTTAAATTATTCATGTTATAACTGCAATATATTGGTGTAATTGTCCCACATATGTGGGAGGCATGTTGAATGGGCCTATTTGACTCCCACATGCCATCAAAATCCTAGTAATCCTAGTAATCCTAGTTACATACACCCCCTCCTTAAGAGGGACACCTGATTTATGAAACAGGTTTCCAAAACCATTTATTCTTTACTAACATTTGTTGCTTTGGCCATTGGCAGGCTGTGGCAACTCTTTCAAAAGTTGTCAGGTATGCCTCTATATCATCTGAGGGGCACATTTTTTAAGTTTAATGGCTTTTAAATTGCTTGCATTTTGTTGCTGATCTGGGTCTTTGCCTGATCTTTTGCTGTTGATAGCTTGCAAGGCATCCAGCCATTGCTGCTCCTGTCACTGCATATCTTCTCTCGTCTGCTGCTCCTGTTACTGCATCTCTTCTCCCCTCTGTACTTCTAAACAGTGCATCTCTTTTTCTCTCTGCTTCTCAGTCTTTTTTTGTTGTATAGCCCACCATTTGAAAAAGTCCATCAGGCTTCCAGGTGCTGTCCCTGCCTGTTCTTTTTCCATAATTTGTGCTGGCTATACAATCTCAGACTGGACTTCTATCTCTGCTAGTTTGGCTGACATTCTCCTGGTAACCACTCCTGTACTTGCTGCTGCAGAATCCATATCTTTCTCTGTGCTTTCCTGGTACTAGGTCCAGTACCCACGCATAAAACTCCTGTCTTAGGATATGCATGGTGTAAATCCCACTTGGGCTGGCACCATCTGTTGTCAAGACACAGGTCAGGAAGCATAGAAAAACCAGGAGCAGTTGTAGAATTAACCAAAAATTATTTATTTACACCAGCAGTGTCATAAAATAAACTTGTTCAGGATAACTATTTACAAAGGCAAAATAAAAATAAAAATAAAGTTTTCTTTCAGTCTCTGTGTCCCTTGTTCTCCTAATCTAATCTTGCAGTTGTAGCTCAGCTATTTTATAAATCTTTTCCACACCCATTCTTAGCAAGCATCCTGTTCCTGTCAGTGTTCAGTTCTTGTAAGTTTGAGGAACTGCTAGAACACATTGTGCTTCTTGAGGCCCCCGGTGCACAGCTTTTGCAAAAGACTCAAACATTTGCACTCAAGTAACCTTTGGAGTTTTCCATTAGCTTTTTATAATCATCTCAAATTATAAATATGTACATTTCAACAGTAACACTAAATATATTCTAAACAAATGGAATCTCAGTATCAGTTACATTTCCATACAATGATTTGCCTATCTTTTTATATTAGCAGATATGCAAGGGAGGAAAAACAGCAAGAGAGAGCTGAGAGACAGTGAGAGGCAAAGAATTGCGAGATTGTCGGGGTGATCAAATCTGAGGTCTCACAGGAAAATTTGGTTGAGCAACCAGACAGACAAGAAACAGAAAAGGAAAGAATAGATCCTTGCATTTAAACACTTTTTTCATAACAAATAGGACAGGGTCCTATTCCACCTTGTCACACTACTGTTGTAGCTCTTCTTGCAAATTTGCAGGTGTATTTCATTGCCAGTACTTCAACAGGATAGCCCACTGAAATGATGCATCATTTTATTTTTCTAGGACTGTCCTGTCTATACCAGTATCTGGGTTGCAACAGCTGAATAAAAAACAGGCGTTAAAGTAAATTCTCCCAATTAGAACACCATATTTAATACAGTAAAAAATAAGTATAGTGCAGTTTACAATGGTTCTTTCACAGCAGGAAGAACACCTATACAAACCTACAATTCTGGCCTCAGGTGGAAGGGCATTTCAGAACCGAGCTGCTGAAAAGGCAAGGGCACTCAGCATGCAATCATATTTATAGGATGAGAAGAGACCTACAAAGGTATACATGTGAGGTGCTACATTGCCTAAATAGGCAGCACAGATGGAGCAGTTAAACTAGATACAGATTTAAACCCTGTTCTGAAAGGAATTTTTTTTTGCCATGGGCAAAGACAGAGAAAAAACTCTTCTGAAGCTACTTTACAAGATTATCTGCTACCAAGGCAAGAGACCCTGCTTTGAAATCTTACTGGTGATTTAGAAACAGTCAGTATTGCACATTGATCTCTTATAGTCACAATTCAGTGTGAACATCTTGCAGTTTAGGCTAGGATTCCATAAATGGGGTTTTGATCACATCAAAAAGCTGGAAAGCAATGCTCAAGAAGTTCAGTGATGTTATCGAAACCCCCAGATTCAGTCCAATGGCTTATTGCACAATGGACATATATCTGATAGTTTTATAGTATATGGTTTCTCAGAATCATGAAAAAATGAACCCCACACCCAGCTGCAGAATGAACAACCGACACACTGCCCAAGGTCCACTAATGGTTCTAATCCTCCCAGCCCCCCCCCCATTCTGCTGTGGAACATTACAAGCTCCTGCTTTTCTTCTGAATGTTTTTAAAACACCTCTTACTCAGCTGCTCACTGTCCCACCCACTGCCCCTATTAATCCATGTATGATTTAGTTCAGGACTTAGCAGACCCAGTCATGAGCATGAGCTCATCTCTGAGTCCCAGTTTCCACCCTGCTAGCATTGCCAGCTTACACTTCTGCAAAACTCAGTCAGGCAAACTAGGAATTGGAGAGGAGATGGCATATGCAGAAATACCTTTGTTAAAATGATCTGTGAGATAACTGGGATCATAGGTGTGTGGGCCAGTCAGCAGCTGGTTGCAGGGTGATGTTCACAAACTATAAAAACAGCCGTTTCTTTATTACATTTTAAAATGGAGATGAACAGGGTTGGTTGGAACTAGCACTGGCAGTGATCTTTCATTAAAGGGACATTATCAACCCCCTTAGGTCTCAAAGTGTCCCTCATTTAAAAAAAAATAATTTTATGGTTGCCAACATTCTGTAAAGAGTGCTGATATAGCTGGTAGTTTAATTCTGATTACTGTTTTCTTTAAAAAAGTGAAAAACAGACTGCCCACCATACTGGTGTTACCACACCAACACAGGTTTGTTTACATTCCTTAATCAGCTCCAACTGCATCTTTCCAGGACTTGAGAACACCCACAGCACAGTGTAGCCCCTCATGATGCAGTGAGAGTTTAGAAGACTACTGCCTCATGAATGACTGCACTGTTTGGGTGTGTTTCTAATGCTCAGGAAGTATGCAGTAAGAACAGATCCAGGATTGTAAACAAAATAAGGTTATTTATAAATATACATTAGCATGCATTTCAGTTCTACTAAACAAGAAGACAGACAAAACAAACAGCAACATTAATGAATGTTAAAGAAGGTAAGCAATCATAAAATGTAGGTTTTTAACAAGAAATAATATGCTGAAAAACAGGTTGATGGTATCCCTTTAAATATGAGGCAGCAGGTTGATCATATATTAGCAGCTGGTTGTGAGTGGGGTATTTTGGAGAATTAAAAAAAATAATGTGTTTACATTCAAGGAAGCTCACTTCATGTTATCATAGTGACGTTACAAACATTTGTCAGTGCTGAATGTTTGCTTGCTGATATTGGCATTGGTAGCACAGGAGTTAGAGAGATGCATAATAGGAATGGCAGTGAAGTATTGAACTAATGCCAACCCCCACCCCCACCCCCACCTCCACCTTGCATAGACTCACAGGTATTGGGGGTGTGCATTTGGGTCATCAGGCATGATGTTCATGCCATTCCACCTCACCCCACCCTGCAGACACTGATAAGTGTTGTGGTGTGCCTTGGGGTCTTTGGCTCTTACTCTCACCCCATTCCATAAGGAAATAAGCTGAGATGGGTGCAGTATAGGAGAATGGGCTGAATGTTAGGGTGGAAGACCCCAAACCACACCTCAATGCCTGTCTCTGGATGCAGAGTGTGGGTGGAATGGCATGAGCATTATGGCTAATGACCCCAAGTCACACCCCGACTCCTGTCAGTCTCTACAATGTGGGGCACTATGGTTGAAAACCCTAATGCCCATGGTGTTTGTTAATATTTTCACTCCACACTTTCAACATGGGCTTTTTGAGACCCCACCTCACGAACAGAGGCACTATCATTTTGTTACTCAATCCCGAAAGGTGATTCCACACAGCAACTGCGCCATTCAGTGCCACAGGTGCGAAAACACATTTTGGTCAGGATGTGAAAAATGACAGCTATATTGTTCTTGAGGAGGTGTCAAAAAATGGCAATGTTGAAAATCTGGAGTGAAAATATGAAATATTGGTGAAGTTACGAGCATGCGTAGAAACTCTGCAATGCATGCCCGTAACGCAATCATTTTTTGGAATTTTTTCACCAAGTTTTCAACATGGCTTTTTGGGATCCCTCCTCATGAACAGTGACACTATCATTTTGGTACTCCATCCTGAAAGTTGATTTTGCACAGTGACTGCGCCATTCTTCACCACAGGTGTGAAAACATGTTTTGGGCAGGATATAAAAAATAACAGCTATACTGTTCATAAGGACATTTGAAAAAATGGCAATGTTGAAAATCTGTAGTGAAAATATTAAATATTTCTGAAGTTATGAGTGTGAGTAGAAATTGCACAATGCACACTTGTAACGCTGTAATTTTTTGGAATTATTTCACCAAATTTGCAACATGGGCTTTGTGTGATTCCACCTCATGAACAGTGGCACTGTCATTTCATTAATCAGTCCCAAAAGGTAATTCCGTGCAGCAACTGCAAAATCACCTTTTGGGACTGAGAAATGAGATGACAGTCACAGTGTTCATGAGGTAGGATCCCAAGAATCCCATGTTGAAAATCTGGAGCCAAAATTCCCAAAAAATGGCTGCGATATCAACCCAAGTTGAAACCCCCCATTGAATCCCATTATACAACTTGCCTTCGATTCTTCATTTTGTGGTTTGTCTTTGAAGAGTGCAGATGTGTCCCAGGCCAGAGAAGATTGCAGTGCTGGACCTCCAGAGGTAAGTATGCAGTGAGGCGGGGTGTGCAGAGAGGGTGGGATGGGGGGGGGCCTTTGGAGATGACGAGGGGCTGTTTTCAGGTAAACAACAACAAAAAAAGACATTGAGGATAGTTTTTCTTAATTTACAGGAAAATATTTATTTTTAGGCACACTGGGGTGGGCTCCCAGTGTGCCAAACTAATGTGTGTGTGTGAGGGACACACAAACTGACTCAGAGATTGGGCACCCTGATGTCAGCTTAAAAAGAACAGGCTTGGGGGGGGGCATCCGACACCAGAAGGAGCAGCTTCCCGGTGCTGGAAATATTTAAGAATTATTACAGCACACTGGGGTGGGCTCCCAGTGTGCCACATGAGTTGGAGAGGCGTGGGCAAACATGATGCCAACAGGGGAATTGGGCACCCCCATCTGCAATGAAAGATGGGGAGGAGCAGGGATCCGACACTGGGAGTGGGCATCCTGGTGTCAGAAATTAAAAAGCAAAATATTTATCTTGGCACTTTGGGCCAGTGTGCCACAATTGTGGGGTGGGGGGCATGCAAACAAGGGATTGGCCACCCTGATGTCAACTTTCGGGGGACTGTGTGGTGGGCACCAGGAGCCACCAATATGCAAAGCCATGGCAGAACTTTATTGATATACTTCACCATGAAAGGCACACTGAGCAAATAGGTTGCTTATCCCTCCAACCATGCGCATTACTGTGCACTGTAATGTGCATGGCTGGAGTCTTCTCCGCCACTGTGTGCCTGGTTGGGGGGGGGGAGCTGCCACTGCAATCAGTGATGATGAAACTGTCCCTGATTGGAGTGGCAGATTTCTTTCAAGTCCAGCGTTCACCTTGAAACTGCCGTCATCAGCATCTTCCCTATTGATTGGTGACTGAGGGACATGCCCCTGAAAGCATTCACCCAATTGGCCAAACAATGCCACACCTCTGCAATACTCTACTCTTCTCAAAATGTTTCTTGTGTGCTATGCATGCAAGCAAACATAAAAATAATGGTACAATATCCTGACATCACAACAACGATGGTACTGCAACTTTTGGGAGGGCACTGAATTTCACACACAACAGACCCAACAATAAACTACAGTATGCTCTGACTTGTCATATCTGGGGTCACCATAGTTGAAATCTTGAAGCGGGCACTGTAGTAGAATAAGTTACTGTATGCAAGTTCAGTAAGCGGAAGCTGTACCATTACTGCAGTGCAGTTGTACTTGAGGGCTGTAACAAGTGAGAACTCTCATGGGAAGGGAGGTATCTCTTTTTTTTAAGTTGTCTTGGCACTTTTGTGTTCTGTTCTCCTTCTGGCTCTTTTTCCCCTATCCCCTTAACCTACCATCCAGCCCCATATTTTTGATGGGACAAAGTCGCCTGTAAATTTCTTCCTTCTGACCCCCACATGGGTTGGAGCACATCCATTCCCCAGTGTTCCGGCTTAAAATATCTGAGCCATAATATTCAAAAGTCTGTATACAGCACATGTGGCAGCTGTACTGTCGCAGCTGTGTCCATGTACTGTAAATGCTGTATAATGTTTGTGTGGAGCTTCCAAAATTCTGATGCCTTTACAATACTTTGCACAGTTAACAGCTGAAAAATGTTGCATGTATCATATAATTGACCCATGCTTCATTTTCGGTGAGCAACTTGTGGCACTTGTGGCAAGAAGACAGACCATGTTTTCAGTGGTCTGTCAGTCTTGTTAGAAATATCACAAGCGCATCTGAATTGTGCTGCAACTAGCCAAAAATCTAGCCTCTGGCTTTCTGCAAACCCTCAATCAAACACTATCATTTAATAGCTATCCCCCCTCCCTAATCTGTTCATGCTCATGGGACAAAGATTACCATGAACTTCATTCCCCAACCCCTTATCCATGAAGGTGGGTAATAAGCTAAATCCTGACCACTTAGTCAGAGTTCCCCATCCCCACAGCATCACTGACATTTTCTGAGGTATACAAGGGGGAATGGGTAGTTGACCTGGGATCAATTTGTGATACTAGGTAGAGTGTGGTAAAGGACCAGTTCAGAGCTCATCAAACGCTATTGAGCAAGTAATGTATTCAAATATCTAGGAATCTGGCTTGATGTATCACTTATATACCGTAGGTACACTGATCACAGCTAAACAACCATAGAGCCAAAAATCATCTATCTCTACAGGTCTAAACACTGCCTCAGTCTTGACATTAGCAAGCAGGTAGTGTTCCACTTCCTGCTCCATTCCCTTCATTATGGAGACCTCAGATACCACTGTGCAAACAAAACCACTCTGCTGCCACTGGACTACTTGTACAAGTTGTGCATGTTCCATCATCTCCTGAGGGTGGTCTACCCAGCATAATCTGCAGTATTACCAGCTCAGGGGTTAAACTGGGCAGGAGCCCATAGGAACTCAGTTCCACCACCTCTTAATAAAACTGTATGACAGTTCCACCACCTCTGTCATCTTTCTCCATTGATTACTACAGAAGAGTTCCACCACTTAGAAATCTAGATATAACAGTTCCTCCACCTAAACATTTCCAGTTTAACCCCTGTACCAGCTCAACTGGAGTCATCTCTCCAACATGTTTAACTACCACTGGTTTTCTTTCTAAAACTGTTCACAAGGAAAAGTCCCTGCGTTTCTCCTAGCCCACCTCACACAGTAAAACAGTACCTACTGAATCCATTAAACAGCAGCACTTACTTTCTCAATTCCCAGAATTTTTTTTTATTTATTTTTTTATTTATTTCTTTTGCTAACTGGGCAAACATATGAGGCAAGGCCCTTTTTCATATGCGACCCAAGACTATAAAATAGTCACAAGATGTTATACAAAAAGATAACTTTTACATTTACTTAATACAGGAATACAAATACATGACATATAAGACAAACAATATAATACAAATTATTTAAAATAGCAGTGACATTCCAAGCTACTCAATAAATGATGCTTCAATTACTTTTTGAATAAATTATGGCTACTCATAGTTTTCAATTCAATTGGAAGATCATTCCAGAATGTTGGTGCTTGGATAAAAAAAGCTTGAGCACCCATTTTAGATTTAGTAACTTTCAAATGTAAATAAGAAAGAAAATTTGATCTCAAGTTTCTCAGAGCTTCCCTTACAGATATCAGAGAATACAGGGAGGGAGACTTTTTTGTCTCAATACATTATCCGTTTTACAATAAAGAGAGTCAATGGAACTCAAGTTAGGTGGTAGAAACCCTGAAACTTGATATAAAGTACAATGATGTGTACTATAAGGCACTCTTTAAACAAATCTACACATACTGTGAAAAGTCATTAAGTTATTTACCACATGTTCAGATAAACTAGTAAACAAAAATGAATTATAATTCAGTTGAGAAAGTAGTATACTTTGGGCTATATGTTTCCTGGCTTGTAAAGTTAACACATTCTGTAGTCTGAATAAACCCCTAATTTTTGATTTACTGATTTTGTTAAAGTCAATATATGATTTGAAAATGTTAAATTTGAGTCCAAATTCATTCCCAAATAGCTAAAACATTGCACCTGCTCCAAATTAGTTCCATTTTTACCAAAAATATTCGGTTTCCTAAATTTAACCAACTTTTGTTTAGAGGCAAATATCATACTCTTGGTTTTTGAAATATTCAATGATACTTTTAAGTCCAACATATACTTTTCTAGACTCTGAAAATCTACAGTCAAATCTTGGGCAATTTTATCTAATGAATTAGAGCTATTATATAATATTATATCATCAGCATATAAGATTGTCTTAGCCTTAAGAATTTTACTTGGTATAATATCCACAAATATGGAAAACAATAGGGGTCCCAAGATTGACCCTTGAGGTATACCCTTTTCTAAAATTCTACTATTTGACACTGAACCCTCATAAAGAACTTGTAGTTCCCTACCTGATAAATAACTCTCCACCCATTCTAATGACAATCTGGATAATCCATTGGCAGCTAGTCTCCTGAGCAGCAGGCGATGGTCAACAAGGTTAAATGCCTTGGACAGGTCCACAAAAACAACACCAGTGAGCTCACCCCTCTCCATAGCCTCACTGATGTGGTTTGTGAGCCTGGCCAAGGCAGTTCCTGTACTATGAAATTTCCTAAAGCCATGCTGCTCAGGAGCCTGAAGCCCAGTCAATTGTAAGTAATCACTAATTTGTACCTCTGTTATCTTTTCTAAAATTTTACCTAAAGGATGGAGAAGAGAAACAGGGTGGTAATTCCACAAATCTTTACTATTTCCCCTGTTAAAAATTGATCTTATTATGTTTTTTTCCATTGTTGAATGAATGAAGTGTGAATTTGGTAGCAAGGTTTTTGCATTTGTAGCACCAGACACCTGGAACAAACTCCTTCTCCAACTATGAAATGCATCTAGCATGCAAGTGTTCAATGCCAGTCTTTCCAGTCACCGTAGACCTCCCTGTGTTTGTTTTGGTCCAGCAGCCCTATCTCCCCAACCATGATCATGTTACAGAACCATGCTCATGATGTTTGTCTGCTATAACCCCACTTTGTTAGCTTGCTTTGATTACAGTTTTGTTGTATTTGCAGTTTTTCTTTCCTGTGTATATGCTAGCCTATAAGTAACTAATCCTGCTGGACTATGTTAACCTGCTGACTGCTGCAGTCCTACCTGGGGCCCCATGAAAACAAGATGCTGCATCTCATGGAGTTATACCAATTGGAGTAATTTCAAATAAATAAAAATAAATAAATAAAATAAATCCATTACATTAATTAGATCTGTACCAATCATCAATTATGTTATACCTGAGAAAAGGCTGTCTATGCAATGTAATGCCATCTAGTGATAAAAGCTGTGAATTGCAGGCAAACGTAGTGCTGAGTAATTGTACTAGTGTAACCCCCCTTCCCTTAACTCAGGATGCAAAAGTTTGTATTTGGCACCACAGATGACATTTGCAAAACAGTTCATTCACTCCATTTGCAATATTGTCCTGGCTCGGTCTTTAGGAAGAAGGGGGTACCCAAGCAACATTTATATTTGGACAGGTTCTGGTGTGGGCCATGACACTGGGGACACCAGAAACTGACAGTTCACTCCCATAAGCTGTCCACAACAGAAAATAGAGTCAAGCAGTAGGTTTTATTCTGACAGAAACAGTTTGCTTTCTGGAGCTACAGGAGCAGTGGCAAGAGGTACACAGTACACATTTTTCCATAGTAGTTACTAGTACATTACAGGTATGAAACCCACCCCCTTTTCCACTAGGGGAGTAAACCCCTTTCCTGTCCATCCCTCTTCTGGGCTATGGATACAACACACAGCTGATTGACCTTTCCCAGGAGTGGACAATGTCCTGACTATTCCTATTGCCACTGTCCAAACTGCATGGACCTCACCCCCACTGGGACCTTGTCTTTAAAACTGCAGGGGAGTAGCTACAGTGGAGTTTATCCCAAATTCACATGGAGATTGGCACCTCCTACACCAGACAGGACACTTGGGGTCTGTCTCTGGCCAAATAGGGCATCTTCTTTCCAATCTCCAGATCCATACTGAGGAGGCAACCCCTACATCTGAGGCAGTCCTCCCTCAGTGTCTGAAAGAATCCCAAGGAATTCCCTGTGTGCAGAGGGAAATTCCACTTTTTCTACACTGGGCAACATTTCACATCCTTTCTTATAGGTGGGAGAACACACCCCTATTTTACTAATGGTTTGAAGAATTCAAGGCTACTGACATTCTTCACCCTCCACCTGGGTATAAGTGCTAAATGGCTGTCACCACCAATCAACTCCACTCACCTTAGCAGACATTCTGGGCTGGCAAGGCCAGGGGGAAGGGCAACCTCCCCCCAGCCAGCTCCCCACTCCTCCTCTGACAGCAGTCAGAAGACAACCCCCTAAAACTCTGCACTAGGCAGAAAACTCTCCCTGGCAGCATTGCAAGCCAACGTTCTACTGTTGCCCAAGCTGCTGCAAGACTTCCAGCTCATTGGAGCCTCTGCCAGGCTGACTGACAGATGTTACCATGGAGACATGAAGATGATCTATGGACCTAGATGCCCAGTGAACCTACCTAGCAACCTAAGTTAATCTGCACTAACAGGGTCCTAATAACCCAGAGGACCTTGGGGGTTACACTAGCAATAGAAAAGTCTGGTAGGGGTCTATGGGATTTTATGAATATAATGAAAAAGGAGCACTCTGACTTCCCAACTAGGGAAAATTGTTCTGTCTCTAAATGCTTAGAGCTTTTGCCTTTCAGACACAATGTCTGATGTGTGACTCCCAGCAAAGGATGAAGGTTCGGAGTAGCTAGCAAGGATGCCATGCAGAATACTTTAGAATTTTGCAGAATTCTTGCAGAAAAAGTGCAACTTTAATGACAGTTAAATAGAGAATAATAGATAGGCAACTATGTGTTATGGATTTTTTTTTACACACCCTGAGGGTGTGTAAAAAAAATCCATATACATGCAGCTGCTTATTTTTTATTTTTTATAATTACCGGTGCAGAGTATGGTGCATTTGGAAACACACACACACACACACACACACTCTCACAGACACTGTCTCTCACACTCTCACAGACACTATCTCTCACACTCACACAGACACTGTCTCTCACACACACACACACTGTCTCTCACACACACACTGTCACACACACACACACACACACACACGCGCACACACACACACACACACACACACACACTCTTTCCCTTTCCCTGCTTTGACTTACTTTATTTTTAGGTGTCATCCACGGCTTCAGTAGGAGTCCATGCGTCTACCGATTCGGGGGCAAGGCGGGATCAACCAGATATTCAATTTATGTTTGAAAGGCAGGATCAACCAGATAAGCAAATGTAAAAAGAAGGGAACAGAGAGTTCAACAAAAGCAGCTCCTTGGTAAACGTAAAACCGAGCCACCATTTTTTGAAATACTGCTAGCCCAGCCACAAGCAGAATGCGAGCCAATGAAGTGGCTCAGAATGCTAGAGTGACAGACAATGGATGCTAGCGGTGGAAAAAAAGTGTAGTGAACGCCGTAATAACTCGATTTCGGGTTATTACGGCATTTTTCTGAAATCCGGTTAGTAAAGGGAGTCACCAGTAATTATTCCCTTTTATCATTCAGGAATGAGTGACACACTACACTACATCCTGGCAGGTTCCACTGTGCATCTGTCCAGGTAGAGGGGCCGCCATAATTGTGGCAATGAGGATGGATGTGTCAGTCTGAAAAAAGAGGAGGCAGTGTGTATATAAAAAAAGGCAGTTTCTGTGAATAGAGTGTCATCTAGTAGTAAAAGCTGAGAAAAATAGACTACAGCAGCATCAAACACTTGCACTAATAGCAAAGACATCTACTGTAGTAGTGGTCCATAGGATAGCATGTATATAAAGACAAAAATAACACTCTAACTACCCAGCTAGGAGAAACAACATACGGTGGGGGCTGGCTGGCATGAAGCCAGATATTTTAAACTGTTCCACAGGGGCACTGGAACTGCTTTCTACATCCAGGGCCAGGGGACAAAGGACAGTATTAAAGGGACTTTTGCCCCTTTAAATACAGTACTTGTGACTCGGGTTGGGTTACATTGGGTGGTCTGCATTTTGCAGCAAAATAACAGACATGCAACAAATGTTTCCATGTAGAGTATCAAAGGGGACAAGTATAATATTCAATGAATGTTTACCTGAAAGTACTTGCATATTCCTGCAGTTTCTTCAACTACGAACCATGGAAAAGGCTGAGATTTATAAGAAACTCACTTGGAAGCCCAGGCAATATTATGACTGTCACGGCTGTGATGTCTTCTCTGAGAAGTTATCATTTTAATAGAAACCCAAAACTCATAGGGTGTGCCACTTAACTTCAGGGACTTCATATGTTTCATGAAGTTGTTATGTCCCACTGTGGCCTAACAATAAGGCTGCAGTCCCATGTGTCAGGGTCAGAAAACTGTCCAATTTTTACAGTGAAAATAACATTTCTAAAAACTAGGAGTTTGTTAGAAAATGATATCAAAGGAAGGAAAGGGTTAATGTTTTCCAGCTTTAGCTAGAATTGTTTTTCTGATTTGTTTATCTCAGTACACTTATAACAGACAGCCAAATGGGTGTGATATTTTGAGAACAAAAGGTCAGGGAGGTCAGATTTTGAAAATCAATGAAAAACCATAGAAGACTGCAGGAGGGGGCACTTGCCTAGTGCTGGGTGAAATTTCTAGTAATCTTGCAAAATTGCATGAAATCTCTGATTTCACATTCATGCAATTTTCATGAAACTGAGTCAAAATCCGCCTAATTTCGCTTCTCTTTTTTCTTAGAATTGCACTTTTCCCCCAAAATTGTGCATTTTCACCAAATTGCACAGTTTTAAAAATGTGAGTATTTAAAAATGCATAATTTTAGCAAATAACAACCTCTTCCTCGAACCTGCACATTGTAAAGAATGGGAATTATGCAATTTCAGCAAATATTGTCACAGGCTGAACATAAACATTCAAACGTGCACATTTTTATGAATCTTAATTTGCAAAATTGCAGTTTTGCTAATTTTGTACAAAAAGCTACATAGTATTGTATAATGAGCTCAGTTCATGAAATTATGTAAAATGGTATCATTTTACAAAATGTTTGAGTAACAGATTTCTGCAATTTTGCCCAGCACTACTCTTGACACACATTCTAATCTTTCTCAGAACACAGTGTAGTCTGCCTATGAGGTTGAAAGCAAGAAAGACCTAATCTAGTCAAACAGGTTAAACTGAAGCTGCAAGATATTACTTAGAAACATAGAAGTTGATGGCAGATAAGGACCGCAAGGCCCATCCAGTCTGCCCATTTCTTTTTCTACCTTATAAATGTGCCATCGGCCTTTGCTCTGTCAGTGGCCTATCTATTCATAGTCATTTGTATTGCTCCCTTATGCCTACCCCATGCCTGTTTGAAGCCCTGCACTGTATTCATAGCCACCACTTCTTGTGGTAAGCCATTCCACCATCCACCACCCTTTCTGTGAAAAAATTTCCTCACATTTCCCCTTAATCGGCCTCCCTCTAATCTCATGCTGTGTCCTCTTGTCCTGCTATTTTCTTATATTTAAACATGTTAGACTCTTTCACCTTGTTAATGCCCTTAAGGTGTTTGAATGCCTCGATCATATCACCTCTCTCCCTCCTTTGCTCAAGGGTATACATATTGAGCTCCGTTAATCTGTCCTCATATGTCTTCTGATGCAGTCCCTACACCATTTTGGTTGCCCTTCTCTGGACTGCCTCAATTTGGTTAATGTCCTTGTGAAGGTGTGGCCTCCAATACTGCATGCAGTACTCCAGATGGGGCCTAACCAGTGTCTTGTACAGAGGGATTATTACCTCCCTCTTACGACTTGTGATACCCTACTAATACACCCTAACAGCCCCTAGCCTTACCTACTACTTTAGAGGTCTGCTTGAATGATTTTAGGTCATCAGTGATGATGATGCCCAAGTCTCTTTCTTCCTTTGTGACTGCTAGCAACTCCCCTCCCAGCCTATAGGTGGCTTCAGGGTTTCTCTTCCCTATGTGCATGATTTTGCACTTCTTTGCATTAAATCCCAGTTGCCACTCTTCTGACCATTCTGCTAGTTTATCCAGATCTCTTCTCATTCTGCCCACCCCATCTGGATCATCTACTCTGTTGCAGATCTTGGTGTCATCTGCAAACAGACAAGCCTTACCCTCTAGTCCATCTGCAAGGTCACTAACGAAGATGTTGAAGGACTGGCCCCAGGACTGATCCCTGAGGTACCCACTTGACTTGCATCTCTTCTGACTGTATACCATTTACCACCACTCTCTGTTTTCTGCCCGTTAACCAGTTTGCCACCCACTTGACCAACTTCTGACCCACCCCGAGCCTACCCAGCTTATTTATCAATCTTCTATGTGGAACAGTGTCAAAGCTTTGCTGAAGTCAAGGTAGGCGACATCAACTGCTCCCCCTTGGTCCACCACTCTGGTTACCCAGTCAAAGAAATCTATGAGATTAGTTTGACAGGACCTTCCTTTTGTAAACCCATGCTGTCTTGGATCCTGTGCTCCTATGGATTCCAGGTGTTGCACTATCCTTTCCTTAAGGAGTGCCTCCATAATCTTGCCCACTACTGAGGTAAGACTGACTGGTCTGTTCCCTGCCTCCTCCCTGCTACCACTCTTGTGGAGCGGGATCACATGAGCCCTTCTCCAGTCTTCTGGGACCTCTCCTGTGCTCAGAGACTCACTAAACAATTCTGCTAATGGCTCTGCTAGTTCCTCCTTTAGCTCCTTAAGTACCCTGGGATGTATGCCATCAGGTCCCATTGCCTTATCCACCCTGAGCTTAGCAAGCTCTTGTAGGACCCTTTCTTTTGTGAAGGGAGTAGTGCTCACCTCCCTCCCCTGTGTCCATGATGCTGGGCTGTCGCCCTGCCCTACCTTCTCTTCAGTGAATACTGAGCAAAAGTATCTATTTAGGATAGATGCCTTTACAGGGTCCTCCTCCTCACATGCTCCCTTTTCTCCATTAAGCTTAGCAATACCCCCTCTGGACTTTCTCCTTTCACTAATGTATCTATAGAAAGTCTTGTCACCTTGTTTTACTATTCGTGCTAGTGTTTCCTCAGTTTGGGACTTTGCCTGCCTTACTGCCTTACCTGCTTCCCTTAGGGCAGTTTGGTATGCCTCCCTATCTTCATCCCACTGTGTTCCCTTATATTTCCTGAAGGCCAGCATTTTGGCTCTGACCTTTTCTGCTACTGTATTTGAGAACCAAAGTGGTTTCCTTCTTCTTTTGCACTTCCTTTTCTGTCTAACACAATGGGATGTTGCTTCAAGTATTGCATCCTTAATGCTTGCCCACTTTGCCTGTACCCCCTCACCTGTGTTTCTTTTTGCCAGGGCTAGCTTAACTCTGTTGGCCATCTTATCAAAGTCAGCTCCTCTGAAGTCCCATATTTTTGCCTTGGAATGGGATGATTTAGATGTAGTAGCCAAATTGAACCATACCATGTTATGGTCACTGGCCCCCAGGTGACCTTCTACCTGGAGATCTGTGATCCCTTCTTTGTTAGTCAGTACTAGATCTAGGATAGCCCTGTCTCTTGTGGGTTGCTGTACCAGTTGTTTGAGGCCCTCCTGCAGGGAATCCACTATGAGTCTAGTTCTGGCAGATGTTCCTGCTGGTATTGACCAATCTGTATCCGGCATGTTGAAGTCTCCCATTATCAGAACCTCCCCTTTAGCTGTCATGTTTTGTATATCTTTTAACAGTAATGTGTCTATGTCCTCCCTCTGGTCTGGGGGCCTGTAGACAACCCCAGTTCTTATGGCTGTCCCATTTCCTGTTTCCAGGGTGACCCACAGTTCTTCTGGCTCCTTATGTGTATTCTGAATTTCTGTAGCTTTGATATTTTAATTAACATACAGGGCCACTCCTCCCCTTTTTGCACCTCGGTCTCTTCTGAACAATACATAGCCAGGTACTGAAGTCTCCCAAGTGTGGTTACTGGTAAACCACGTCTCACTAATTGCTACTATGTCCAGTTTAGCCTCTGACATTATTGCCTGCAGGTTTGGGATCTTATTTCCCAGGCTGTGAGCATTTGTGTACATGATTTTCCATTGGCCAGATTTCGGTGTGTTAGTTGTTGGGTGAAGTTTGGCATTACCCTGTCGGTCGTATGGGGAGACAAACCTTTTTCTTACCTGGTGATGCAAATGAGCGAGCAAACATGCTGAATTCCTGTTTGACCACTAGCTGAGGGGGAGGGGTGTTCTTCCCATTCGACGTATGGGGTGCACCCCTCTCCCATTTGCTAGTTTAAATATTCTGCAAAGACATCAAACTTCTGCCCCAATGCACTGACTCCCTCTTTAGTCAGATGCAGTCCATCAAATTTAAAGAACTTTCGCTCCCAGAACTGTTGCCAGTTCCCTACAAATCTGTGTCCTTTTTCCTGGCACCAGCCCTTGAGCCACGTGTTTAGGTCCCCTATCTCCCCTTCTCTGACCTTCCGTCCATCTGCTCCCCTCTCCCAGACTGGCAGGATCTCAGAGAAGGAGATGCCGGACGAAATAGATGATAGTATGTCACCCAGCCTAGTCAGGTGTTCCTTGGTCTCCACAACTGACCGGCTGGCGAGATCATTAGTCCCTATGTGTACTAGGACATCAATGTTTTCTCCTGCTTTGTGAACAATTTTAGTAATGCGGTCAGTGTCTCTCCATGCTGATGTACCTGGGAGACATCTGACCATCACCCCTGACTGGAGATGGGTATCAACTCCCGAATCATGAGTCCCCTATGATCAGAAGTTTTTGGATTTCCTTTGTGCTTGTTTTGTTTTGGTTCCTGATTTGGGTGAGTTTTGTTGTGCTAGCTCCTGTGCCTGAGTGTCCTGCTCTGCAGTGTCTTCTGCCTCTTTATTTGATTTCAGAGATAGAGGCAGATACCTGTTTGTAGTGTTTATATGGTTTTGGAGGTAATGTGTTGGAGAGCAGAAGTGATGGGGCACCTGATTTGCTCCTCTAACCACCTGCCAACCTCCTGGACCAACTACCCTCTGCGGTCCGAGGTTTTTCTGTTGGATGCTGGAGAAATGGCGGTGGTTCTTATAATGTATTTCCTCTTCAATATGAATCTGAGGCATGCAATCTCTGCCCATGCTGCCCGGAGCTGAGCCCTAAGATCTCCAAAGGCCTAGCATGTAGGACAGTGTCCTAAATCCTGTAAGACTGTCCTTCTGAAAATTGTTCCACAGTACCTGCAGTTAATGAAATCCATTCCAAATAAGTTGCTGGGTTTGTAACCTAGTCAGAGTAATTAGAAGGAGAAAAAAAGGAAAAAAAAATGCAAGTAATGGTTTAATTGTGCTTTGTTTAACTTGTTATAGCAAGTTAAATTACTAGTGCCCCTGTAAATGAGATCACCTTGTGGAGGCCCCACTGATCCGCCCCTTCCTGCTCTGCCACAGGAAATGTTACAACTGTGATACCCTATAAAAGGAGTGTAGCGTGGGGTGGTTGGGGATGGGGGTGGGTGGCTGGGCCCTTCCCCTGCCTAAAAAGAAGAAGCACGGACAAAAGAACAAGGAGGTAAGAGCAGAAACAATCAGTCAACAACAAATGCAGTAACCCTGAAAGCTTATCCTAATGTTAGATAAAACTGTAAAACCTGTAAAGCACCACCTGTAATAATTTCAGAGAAGATATACGCTGTAAGAAACACTTTGCACCAGAGAAAAATAAAGCAGTAACAGAAGATATACCTTGCAAAAGACAATTTGAATCAGAAGATTACAGGAATAATCTGTTAGCACACACCTGTAGGCACACCTTGTAATAATGCAGAAGAAGGTATACCAGCAACAACAATTTGAATCAGAGAAAAATAAAGCAATGAAATGTTAGCAACAAACAGTAGCAATCCCTGTGAGTAAAAAATAAAAACACCACCACACAGTAAATCTGCTTAGCCAAACTAAGTCTTAATCCTTCTCCCTTGCTCTGGTAAGTTTCTCTACTCTGCCTTTCAAGCAGTCTTAGAAGGATAGAGCTCAGGTGAAGCTAGGTGCCTTGGCCAGCAAACCAAGTCTTCTACCTCCTTCTACCTCCTCTTCTACCTACTTATTACTGCTAAGAAAGGGGAATCTACAATTTTGATACAAGTACGTATTTTAGAGCAGTTATGGAGTGCAAAAGACTTTGCTGAACTTTCAGTCTAAAACTGATGCAAATCAGCTATCAAATCAGTTATCTGACTCTGTTTACTATTCTGAGGCATTCCGATAGATAAATATTATTTTTGTTGTTTTGAATGAAATGATACTATTTGCATCTTGTACCATTTCCCATGGTCTGTCTATACTTTCTGACTCACTCCTCTGTTACACCCTGCTCATGGTAGATGACATCTGTTCCCCCAGATTTCAGTTATATGCCTTGGAGACACAGCTGCTGTGTCTCCTTTGTTTCCATATACAGTAGAAAAATAATTCGTTAGAAATATATTTTAAATCTACAGTCTAAAATATTGTGTATCATGTCTGAAATATATGTCAATATATTATTTTGCTGATTTTGTCTATAAAATAGGTATCTGTACTATATTTGTTACGTAGCTATATTATATAGTTATATAATAAATGTGTAATATGTTTTTATGTAACTTTTAAACATATTTTCTCCACCTAATATAAATGCTTTTTGTATATTCAGTCTTTAACTTTAAAATATCTAAACAGCATACAGTATATATATTTAGTAAAAATATACTGTAAAAATGTATTAAACAACCAGAGAAAGAGATAATGATTTAAACATGACATATTAGCTGCAGTAACTCTACTACAGAATTCTGCAGTGCTGCACTTCATCCTGGTGGGCTTCACTGTATCTTTTACTGTACTTTTGGAATGCATCCTGTTAACAATCATTGATACTTCTTTATCTGAATTAGCCATTACAATGCTTCTTCACGTCAAACACAGATTATTTTATACTTACTTATAGGATTTGCCTTTGCCTTTCTATCTTGCATTTATTAAGGTTCAAATTTATTTAGGTGACAGGTGTGGGTTCTAAATCCATGTGATAATTTTGTTATCTGATGCCACTGTATGATAAATGTACTGTCTATATGTCAGCCATAATACCACATTTTCCTACCTCTGTGGTGTTACGTTACCCTAACTGGTGCATTAAATGCAGTTATATACACATATGTATATACACAGTACTGCCAGCCAGGATGCAACACCGTGAGACTGTGTTGGTTCACAAAATTGCATCACAAAATGCTGCAGTATACTGCAGAGAACAATGTAATTAAATGGCAATTAAGCCCCTGTGCCTTGCAGTATTTTGTGTTATGTTGTTTATTGCAAGTCACTGCCTTGCATCATGACTGGCTCCATTCCCTTGTGTCATGCAAAAGTAGGGAAATGTGACATTAAGGATTCCAACCATAATGCCCCAGCTCCACCATTCAGGCAGCATCAGGAAAAACAATTATGGTTTCACCTCTCTTACCTCTTCACAAATCAGGTGTGGGGTGTACCTTGGGGTCATCAATCGTAACACTCACCCCATTCCATTAGTAAATAAGCTAAGATGGGTACTGTATATGAGAATGGGGTGAGCATTAGAGTTGACAACCTCAAGACACACCCCACGCCTGATTTGCAAAGAGGCAAGAGAGGTGAAACCATAATGTTTTTTCCTGTTGCTACCTGAAGGGTGGGTGTGGAGTGTTAGGGTTGGAAACCCTAATACCTATTTCCCTACTTTTGTCACCTTAACCTTAACAAGTGCATTAATGAAGTTTGATGCAATGAATTTCCTTACTTTTTGAGATAGTGTAATGATATCCTTATTTGCCTATGGGAGCACAGGGCCCTGCTCCCACCCATCCATAATGTTTGAGATAGTGTAATCGTATCATTATTTGTACTCCCATCTCTCCATAGATGCATATATGTATGTTGCTGTGGAAGCGCAGGGCCTCTTGGCCCTGCACTTCTATTTGTAGGACAACAGCAACCAAATTGACAGCATAGCTTTCTTATTACTCTACCTCATGTATCCAGTACAGTAAAATTTAAATTACCACCAAAACATGATTGTGTGCCACCGCAACATCATTCCATGCCACATGTATGAAAACACAGTTTGGCCAGGATTTGAAAAATGATAGCCATCATGTTCATGAGGTGGCTAAAGCCACGGCTATCTTAAAATTTGGGGTAAAAATATTTAAAATTACCAAAGTTACAGGCGAGCATAGAACAATTTCAATGGATATGCATAACTTTAAAATTTTTATGTATTTTGAACTCATATTTTCAACATAACCTTCTTATGACCTCACCTCATGAACAAGGGCAGTGAAAATGTTCAAATTCAGCCTGAAAGTTAATTTCGCCAAGCGACCACAAAATCGCCTTTCAGGCCAGATTTGCATAATTCAACCATCATTGTTCATGAGGTAGGGTCCCAAAAAAGTCATGTTGAAAATTTGGGTTCAAAAATGCAAAAATAGCAAAGTAATGCATCAAAGTTGAAAACACCATTGAAATACATTGAACCTCATTTACATTAATTTCTCACATTACAGTCAGCAGTTCCAGCATCAAGACAAATCTTCAATTGGAGACTGGATCTTCTCCATGTTATCTGTCAAGGTGATAGAGGAGGTGTGGAGGATGTGGGGTGGTGGGTTATCAGTGGGAGGTCGGGGTGGAGAGGTTGGAGCTGTGAGGGATTGTTTTATTTTTTAACGAAAAAAGGCAATGAGGAACAGTTTCCTTTATTTCAGAAGGATGGGGATGGGGGAGTGACACTAGACACAAGGGGAGCTATAAAGACTATGAGGACAGTGATCAGAGTGGTTTGGAGATGTTACTAGACATCAGGACAATATGAACAAAATGGGATGGTGATTAGAGGGGTAGTGGGTGCCACTAGACACCAGGGAGATATGAAACAATATGGGACTGCAGTCGGAGGGGTGGGGATGCCACTAGACATGAGGGAAACAGTGCCAACATACAGAGGTGTGGGGGGGGTTCCACTAGACACCAGGTAAATATGAAATGATACAGGGATTGAGGGGTGCCACTACACGTCAGGGAAAGTTTAACTTGACAAAATACAGAAATGATGATTGGGGGGGTGCCACTAGACATCAGGGAAACTGGGACCAGTGATTGGTGGGGTGGGGGTGTCACTAGACATGAGGGAAACAGTGGCAGCATATGGGGATGGCAATGGACTGCCTCTTGTGATCACTTAATATGTCTATTTTGAAGTAGTTACTGAGCATGCTCAGAACCAGAATTTTTTAAATGTAATAACTTGGTAACTTGGGAATGGATTAATATTTTTTCATCAAACCAACAAAGGAAACATCTGTAGGCCAAGCTCTTTGTACCCTGAAAATGTCAGACCCAAATTCCAAACTGTGTGAGTGGTAGGCAATGGCAAAAAATCAGCAATTTGTTATAAGTGATAACATTTTTGTATCATGTAATATGAAGCAAGCAGAAGTGAGTCACGAAAAATGATATAACAAATAAAAAACACCTTTGGGGCTCATTTTTCCAACAGTTAAGTGCAAAATCCACTTAACGAGGTCCCCATGACTAACATACATGTGTTGGTCTCTCTGTACAGTGGCATTTTTATAGCTTTTCAAATTTTATTTAAAAACTATGAAAAACAAGATGGCAGCAAAAGCAAAAAGATTTTTACCATCACGAAAAAGGATTGCCCATACAATCACTTCATACAGCTATTGTGAAATGCTTACTGAGCATGCTCAAAACCTGAAGATTTAAAATTCAATAACTTTGAAAGAGATTCAGATTTTTTTACCAAATCAGAAAAGGAATTTCTTCTGAGCCAAGCCATTTCTACTCTGAAAATTTCAGACCAAAATTCCAAACCATATGGGCGGTAGGTGATGGCAAAAAAAAAAGCAAACAACAGTGATTTTTGTAATGATTTTGCTCTATCTGCTTCTCAGAATCTGTACATCTGACTGGAACAAAACTTGGCAGGTCAAGAGATCTTCCTCATGAGACAGTAAATGCAACATTTTGTACAATTTCATTGAACGGTTGTGAAGATATTAAAGTGCAAATATTGGTGTTTAACATTACTGCGCCTACTCAACCCTAACTATAGTGGCACTACCACACCATTATACTACAGATATACATAAATATATATATATATATATATATATATATATATATATATATATATATAGATAGATATTAATTGCAAAAAACTATGTTAATGCAAACATTAGGGTTGTAGAACCCAAAGTGCACAAAGAAGAGAAATGAAAAAAAAAATAGGGATTTGGGTCTACAGAGCATTGGTGAATCAGTTCTTGGATCTTAATTGGGGTTGTCAACCCTAGTTCCCACCCCCTCCCCCCAGTCCATAGCCTCCTGTCCAAAGCACAAGATACAGCTCCCACCTCATGCCCCATAGTGATACAGTATGCCCGACATATAATCTGTCAGAGCTTTCTTCATGCAGAACCCTACAGGCCCTGCATGAAGATGTCACATTTGAACTCATCTGATTGAGGGAGGGGCATTAGGGTTGACAATACCAAGTAAGACCCCACCACTGATTTACTAATACATCAGGGCCTTACACATCATGGTCCATAATGAACTAGACACCCACCTAGAAACTTGCAGTTGCTAGACTGAAGGAACTCTGTGGTACATTATGGGGACATGACATTTTCTGTGCATTTTGAGTCAAGAGGTTGAACTAGTAACATCTCTAGGCTTAGTCTAAAAGGGCCAAGCCCTACCAGTGCATATCTCCAATCTGCCTGAGAACTGGAATGAGGACCAGGAGCCTAACTGTGCAAGCAACAGATGTATGAGACCAAGGGATTCAGTGAGGTTGTAAGGATGTCAAGTCAACATGTGAGAAGACAGATGTGATGTATCCTGAATGAGCCTGCACTCCTGTCATGCTCCACCTGCCTGAGAAACCACCCTGCACCAGAATCACTAAGCTCCAGGGTGAACTGCTGCCAGAAGAAGCCAGCACCTCTGCAGACCAGTGCCACAGCCAGTAAAACCCAATTCCAGCAGGGTCAACTGTACTAAACTAGCAGTCAGTTGTGTCTAGACAAGACCTTCAGCTTGCTACACTGTTGCTATAATAAACATTTACTTTTATAAATGTCCTTTGTGTGCTGCCTTTCACTCTGGTCCTCATGGTAGAATTAATGGATCCTAAGACAACAGAGTGCGGATTTTGCTACATTATAGTCACTGTAAGAAACTATGCTAATGCATATGTAAGGGTATAAAGCCATCAAAGAAGAAAAATATGGTGTTAGAGTTTTTAACCCCAATGCCCACCCCTCCCTCATCCCCTAACCCTCTGAACCAAGTTTAAACTACAGGTCCTGTTCTGTGTACCATGGATCTGCTGCTTCAAGATACTGGTTTGAGGCTGTGCTCCACTGGTGCCCATAGATGTCTTACTTGATTATGGGCTGTACACAAAGAAGCAGACTCATCAGTATAGCCCAAATCATGTAGCTTGGCTTGTAGTGTTGAAAAAGCAGACCCATTGTGCATGACCCTAAACCTGCAGGTAAAACTCCAAAGTGAAGCAGAAGACCTGTGGAGCACCACGCAGGACTAGTAGCTTGCTTTGTGCAGAGTACCACCAGACCCTACACAAAGCAGTCAACCAGTGGGGAACAGCATCAGACATGTATTTTCCTTTGTGCAGGATGCTGCATTCTATACATGAAGGTAAGTACAGATTCATAGATATGGCCCTGGACCTGTTACTTGAAATATCAGCCCCATGGAGTACAGCACTAAACCTGTAGTTTATACCTATGGCAAATGGTTTTGTACACATGAGAAATGGCCCAAGACCAGTAACTTGAAGTTGCAGACCTGCAGGGCACACCCCTGGACTTGAAGCTCATCCTTGAATCATGAGGGTAGGAAATGGGAGAGAGGGTGGGCATCAAGGTTAAAAAGCCTAACACCGCATTTCCCTGTTTATGTGACTTTGTAACCTTGATGTATGCATTAACATAGTTTCTTACAATGAATTTCCATAGTTTGTGAGAAACTATAGTGCCAGGCATATAACATGCTACATGAAGGTCCTTGCAGGCCCTGTATGAAGCAGAAGGTGAGTCATAACATTTTTAGGGCAGGGACCTGTGGACCCTGTACAAAGTAGCAGTTTGCTTATAACTTGCTTTCATGAGTCATAACATGCTTTGTGCAGGGCTCTGTGGGCCAAGCACAAAACAAAACATGGATGGTAAGTAACTTTATGCACGGCTGCACACATTAGCCGATGAGTAGTGGAGGACTCAGTTTTAGGGCATTACATATTTTATGTGTGTACCACTTTAATTATAGTACAAAATATGCAAGTTGTTTTTCTTCCTGTCATGTTCTCAACTGTTTTTGCATTTGAGGACTTTATACATTTTGTTTGTGTAGGACATACAGTAGTACTTTTCTTGCAACAGTTTTTGCAATTTGCAAAGTAACTCACAAACAAAAATAATATGTTTTTCTATTTCTTGGTTTTGTTATTGACTGTGTTTTTCTCAATGTTTTTTGGGGTACCAAGTAAACACACTATATGGAAACAAGCTTCTGTTCATGGTGCTTTTCCTGGTTACCAACTTTTAAATAAATAAAATCCTATGCATGCACTCAGTTTCTTAAAGTCAGTTATGGTGGTTTTTCAAGACCATCATCAATTTTGTTTCTTATTAAAATATTAGCTGTAATTAATTTGGATTGAAGTCAGCTCAAATATTTTGTTACATTGTCTTCTGACAAACGCCATAAGTTTTAACCTTTAAATTTAGGTATTTTTGTATTTGAAACTTTTAAAGTTTTTGGTTCTGCCTCACATTAACTCAGAAAAACCAATCACATTTTTCAGCTTTTTTCAAGTGGTCTGTGCATAGTGAAACTTTAAACCATTTAAAATTTAAAAGGAAATAACATTTAAACCCTCATGAAAGGCACTTCCTTAGAACAAACGGTTAGAGACCCTAAAGTGTAGAAATTACTCCACGCCTAGTTTTTTCACTGTTGATGAGCACAAAAAGAGGCTGACAACTGGGATCTGTATGTAAATTCAGAAATAAGTAACTTTTAAACCACCAAACCAATTTTCAGCAACATTGCCAAAAAAACGAACCCCTCGTACAGAGGCTATTCATACCAAATTTCACAGCCCAATGAGCTAAGACCACCAATATACTGTAAAGGCTGTCAAATCCCATTTTTGAAATTAACATTAACTCAACCCTAACATGCAAGCACTACCCCAACTGTATAATAGAAAACAGGGTGGGGGTAAAAATGATAGGACAATTGCGATATCTTGGCCAGTGATAGCAGCAATAGCAGCTCATAAAAAAATATGTTGCAGTTACTGTTGTCACAATTGATATCTTTTAAGTCAGTGAAGTTACATACTGGAACTGGAATGAGAAAGGCTTGACTGACTCTCTATATAAGGGAAGGGATCAAAGCAACAAAACTAAATGGTAAACAGAGAGGAGAGGAGGCACTGTGGGTCACCCTGGAGACTGGAAATGGCTCCACAATCTGCACAGGGGTTGTATACAGACCCCCATCTCAGGGGGAGGAAATGGACAAGGAAATGATAGAAGGTATCCTTGGGATGGCAGGGAAAGGTGAGATATTGCTGATGTGGGACCTGAATATGCCAGATGTTAACTGGAGTACCTTTGCTGCAGCCACATCCAAGAGCAGGGCCATTCTCAATGCCCAACAGGGGCATGCCTCAGACAGCTAGTTTTGGAACCCACTTGGGAGGGAGCAATCTTAGACCTGGTACTCTCAAATGGGGAAGGAGAGAGAGGATCTCTGATCATGAAGTGAGTAGCCATCTGAGAACAAGCGACCACCAAACAGTGTGGTTCAAGATAAACTTAGCTGTAGAGCCAAGCCACACAAAAGTACAGGTACTGGACTTCAGGAGGGCTGATTTTGTCAAAATGGGAGAGTGCCTCAGAAAAGCACTAGAAAACAGGCAAGACGGTGGGGTAGAGCAACAATGGGGAAACATCAAAACTGCCATCACAGAGGCAACAAGCCTTTGTGTGAAGCAAATAAACAAATCAAAATGAAAGAAAAAAACACTATGGTTCTCAAAAGAAGTGGCAGGGAAAGTAAGGAAGAAAAAGATAGCATTCAGGAAGTATAAGGAAACACAGAAGGAGCAGGACAGAACACTGTACCAGTTAAAGCAGAAGGAAGTGGGGAAGGCAGTCAGAATAGCAAAGGCACAAACTGAGGAAAAGATAGCCAACTCAGTTAAGAAGGGGGATAAAACCTTTTATAAGTACATTAGGGAGCAAAGAAAGATGAAGGCAGGGATACTGAGGCTGAATAAAGAGGAAGGTGCTTGGGCAGAGAGTGACAGTGAAAAAGCAGGGCTACTGAATGAATATTTCTGCTCAATATTCACAATGGAAAAGCAGGGGGAGAGAACTAATCCAGTCAATAGAAGCACTCTGGATAGGGGGGTTGATATTAGTCCTTTCACAGAAGATAGGGTTCTGAAAGAACTCTTAAAACTGAAGGTGGATAAAACAATGGGGCCTGATGGGATTCATCCCAGAATTCTAAAATAAGTAAGGGAAGAACTAGTAACACCACTGACTACCCTTTTTAATAACTTATGGGAGGATGGTGTGGTGCCTGAGGATTGGAGAAAGGCAGATGTGATTCCTCTCACAAAAGTGGGAGCAAGACAGAGGCAGGAAACTACAGACCTGTCAGTTTGACCTCAGAGGTAGGGAAAATGATGGAATCACTTCTGAAGGAAAGAATGGTTGAGTACCTAGAGGCCAGTGGGGCACAGGACCCAAGGCAGCATGGATTCACAGCAGGAAGGTCATGTCAAACAAATCTAATTGATTTCTTTACTGAGTGACCAAAGTAGTAGACCAGGAAGGGGCTGTGGACATGGCTGACCTAGACTTTAGCAAGGCATTTGACACAGTCCCACACAAAGATTAATAAACAAATTAGCCAGCCTGGGAGTGGGTCCCAGGGTGGTAGCCTGAGTAAAACACTGGCTGGACAACAGGACACAGAGGGTAATAGTAAATGGAGTCCACAGTGAAAGAGAGAGGGTTACTAAGTGGAGGTACCACAGGGTCTCAGTACTGGGGCCAGTCCTTTTTAATGTCTTCATAAGTGACATTGCGGAGGGACTGGAGGGGAAGGTATGTCTCTTTGCAGATGACACAAAGATCTGCAACAGGGTTGATATGCAAGGTGGTGTGGAAAGGATGAAAAGGGACTTAGTAAGGTAGGAGGAATGGTCAAATGTATGGCAGCTTAGATTCAACGCAAAGAAGTGCAAAGTAATGCACCTGGGAAACAATAACCCAGGGCAAGAGTACACAACGGGGGGGGGGGGTGAGATACTGACAACAACAAAAATGGAAAGGGACTGGGGGTAGTCATATCAGATGAACTAAAGGTGGCCAGTAATGTGAGAAGGCAGTAAGGAGGGCATGGGGGATACTGGAATGCATAGGGAGAGGCATCACCTGTAGAAAACAAAAAGTTGTTGAACGTCTGTACAGACAGTTGGTAAGACCACATCTGGAGTACTGTGTACAGTTCTGGAGACCCCATTTCTGCAAGGACATAGACAGGGTGGAGGTTGTTCAGAGGAGGGCAACCAAAATGGTGCAGGATCTGCACCAGAAGACATATGAAGAAAGACTAAAGGAGCTTAAGATGTATAGCTTCGAGGAAAGGAGGGAGAGGGGACATGTTAGAAACTTTCAAATACCTCAAGGGAATCAACAAAGTCCAAGAGGGTAGCATCTTTCAAAAAAGAGATGTGCAAGAACACGGGGGCACAATTTGAAGATAGAGGGGGGACGGCTCAGAGGTAATGTGAGGAAGTATTTCTTCACAGACAGGGTTACAGATGCATGGAACAGCCTTTCTGAGGAGGTCATGGAGTCAAAAGCAGTGGGGGAATTCAAGAATACATGGGACAGACATAAGGCAATTCTAGTTGGGGGTAGGAGGAAGTAGGCTGTTGGTTAACTAGGATCTGCAGCTTATCTATTAGGGAGGGCAATGAGCAGACTAGATGGGCCAAGCGGTCCTTATCTGCCATCAAATTCTGTGTTTCTATGTATTTTCCAAGCTTCATTACAATTCTAACACATGACCATCATTCATACTGACACTGTTTTCCTTCTGTCACAAAACTCACAAAAGTACAAGACTAGAATTTACTGTTCTACAAAAAGAGATACAATTAATATTCATTGTACTTGGAAGTTCTGAATTTACTATTCTACAAAAAGAGACACATCTATTATTTATTGTAATATAGCAAGAAATGTAAGACTCTAATAATGTAATTCCATTGGTTGAAACTCCACTTGTGACACAAGGTCAAGCAGGTATTAATCTCCTAGTAATGCCTGCTTGACATCGGGACCGCACTTCGCAGAAAACACAAAGACAGAGAGAGAAACAGTCACTGCGTCTTTCAGATCTGTTTCTGGCTTTTTTTTTTTCTCTCTGTCCTATAAGTGGCACTACTACATGCTGACAGTTACAACCAATGCTGCTCAATCCTACTCACCCTCCTGCCTGTGGGACCACAGAGAAAATGGCGAGCAGTGTCACTCCTCCATAAAACACAAAATTGAGCTACACAAACATAGAACAGACACAGACACATCCACAGGGAAGAAAACCATAAATCTGCAGTTTTCAAGTGCAGTGGAGTGATTGTCGGCCTCATTATTCTTTTCAATTCAGTAATGCACTGTGGGGATAGTACAAATAGATGCCAGATATACAAATATTTGTACTTTTCCCATAATGTATTAATGAATCAGAAATGAAAACGAACAAAACGAGTGAACAAACTACTGCTTAAGTACACAGAAGTAAATAGTTTGTAATATTTCTGTGTCATGTAAGTGGAAACATTATACCACAAAGTTTATTAAAACAGCAGTCACAATATAAATGTATATTGAGTAGTGAACGTGCACACGCACAGCTGGACATTTAGACAGCCTATCTGCTTAGTCAAAAGTGCTTAAACAGCATATGCTATTGCATTCAGCAATATTGTGAGTTGCTGTTCATTTTTGTCCCACATATGACTTCTAACAGTATTCACCCTGCACTTACCATGTTACAAGCGCATTAATCCACTCTAAAGTTGGGCTATTAGGGAATGAATGCCTGGTTGGTGTTAAGATGCACAAGGCCGCTAATTCCCTAGTAGAGCCCTCCTTTGGTGCAGATTAATGCTTAACCTGTAAGTTCTAAATTAAGAAAGTATGTATATAAAAAGGATTACCAGTTTTAGCCCTGAACTTTATCAGTTTATGAGCTCATATGAGCAAAATACCAGCCCACTTGAGGATCCAGATATTCAAAACACATCTGAACAAGTATTAGAAACCCAGACTGAGCCAATAGAAATACAGAGAAGGATGACATAAAAAGATCACTGGTCCAGTCCGTCTGCCTGTAATACCCTATCTTACCCATGTCTATATGTTTTTTTTTTTTTATCAAGGTGTTTATTACCTTGAAGCTTGGCCCATATCTGCCCCAGCCTGCCCCCTGGCCAGTGCCCACCTCCCCCAGGTTTACCAGTCAATAATACCCCCATGGATTGCCCCCTGTTGCAGGGTCAGGAGGTGAGGGGGCCATCCTCCCCCCTACCAGTGTCCTCATCAAGTGTGTGGCCTTGCCCTGCTGGTGGTGCAGGTCTGGAGCAGCATGGGTATTATCCTGCTGGCAATGTTGTATCTGCATCCTTTTTCTCCCGCATGGCCAGTGGCATACCATAATGCAGGTGTGTGAGGTGTGTGTGTGTGTGTGTGTGTGTGTGTGTGGTGTGAGTGTGTGTGTGTGTATGTAGAGACATGCACATACCATGAGCCACCAGCTATCCCCTATCTAGCCACTACTGTTGCTCCACCACCTTGCCACCACATAGTGGCAGTACAATAGGAGCGGCGCGGCATGTCCCCACTACCCAGGATAGGAGAACAGTAAGTCAGATGTTCAATCCTTTCTCCTGCGATTGACAAGTTCACTCCTGAATCTGAGTCACTGGTGTTGCAGGCATTGTAGCACCCAATGCCTCAACATGCCATGCCACTTGGTTAGCTCTGTATGGGGTTTTGTCTGCACTATCTGCCTCAATATTGCCTGCCTTACTACTGCTCCATTAGTAACTACTAAGCCCTTTACTCTATCTCAGCCATGCTTGAAACCATTAATGGTTTTGCCACCCACAACCACTGAGCAGACTTGCCAATGGTGCAACCACTCTGTAAAATAAAAGTTTCTCACATTCTTCCTGAATATCCCCCCTCCTACTAGCTTCCATTCATGTCCCCATCTTCTAGATTCACTATTCCTGTTCAGTAATTCCTTGCTGTTTACCTTATTCATTCCTTTCATGAACCTGAAGGCCACAATCATATTGCCCTTTTGTGGTCTATCCTCCAGCAAGTACATGATCTCTGGACTAAGCCAGTCCTCATAGGATCTGCTTTGCTGGTCCTGAATCATTTTGGTTACCCTGTAATGTACCCTCTCCAACCTGTCTTTGTCTTTCCTTTGGTAAGGACTCCAGAAGTGTGCTTAATAGCGTAAGGCATTATGCGTGAAACCTGGACCTGTTGGACCACCCTTGGAGTTAGAATCCTAAGTGTGGGGATCTGGGAGGGGCACAGCCCCCCATAACAGGAGGGTGAGGGGACTCCACCCCCCACAGAACAAAAGAAAACATGAAATTGCGCAACATGATTAAGTCGCACGGCATTCTGCCGTGCAACATTTTGACCCCGTGCCCTCCAGAAGTAGGCACAGTACTTGGTAAGTGAATTTAGTAATCTTCTGATTGATGTTAACCATTTCCTGATTAAAAGAAGAAACCTAAACACCAACCAGAAGACAGGCTGTGATGTAAAGGTAACTAAAAGCATTTGTTTTAAGTAAGTTCAGATACACTACATAATTGTTTGAAGTACCAGAAGAACAATTACATAAATGCATCTGTTCTACTTTATATAGTCTCATTAACCAGAGAGGAGTATGTTCCTGTCTTCCTTAGATGTGTTTTTCTATCTCTGGAGACATCTTAAAATTAACTCATGCCCCTCAAAACCTCTGGAATGGGAAAGAATTTGAACAAGCCAGTCAGCTCTTACCAGTCAAAAACAGACACTTCCAAGATACTTGGTAGGGGGGTGTGGCCAAAAGACAGCATCTGAGCTTTTCCAAAGCTTGGCACCTTGTACCAGAACAAGCCTTGTCTACTGCTCATTGTCTGTTAGGAGGTCACCCTCAAAATGGCCCTTCTGGAGTTTGACTGTGCAGAAGTGATTTAGTGCCATCCCCAAGACGTCAGCAGCCATAATTGCCCCCATTTCACTTCTTTTGTTATTGCACCTTAAGCTGCCATGCACACACACACACACACACACACACACGCACACACCACTGCTCCCTTTCCTTGTCTATCACCCTCCCCCCCAGACACTTTTCCCACTGCATCTCCTTTACTTCTAAATTCTGGCCTGATTTCCTTCTAGATATGTTGCAAAGTAAAACTTCACCAGCAAAAATGTGGTGAAGTGACAAATATCATCTTTTAGTAACAGATGAAATGCTGGCATATTTGGCACTTTGCCAAAACAATCACAAAATGTGGTAATGTGTCCATTGCTGGAACAGTTTTATTTTAATGTATTTGCAAGGTCCACTGCTAAATGCAGGAAGGTAGGATGCACTGATGGGCCCCATACAGTGCACACTTGATGTGCACATGCTTAGATCTTCATGCACACTGACAACCCAGGGAAGGAGATCATAGCAGTGAAAAACCCTGGTGCATGCAGGGAGATCCTTGGGAACTCAGGCCCCGCATCCCCCCACCAGCCACACCTTCATCAGGAGCTTCTCCTGTCCCCACACTCAGAAGGGGGCAGTAGATTTCCCTGACTGTGGCCAGGCCCTGCCTTGGCTGAAAGTCATGGGGGATTGAGGGATGCAAGCTCTACGGACAGCAAGGATGGGGATGAGCCCATCCCGTGGATAAGGGCAGCACCAACATCAGGGGTGTAAAGAATACATTTTAAAAAAATAGTGTATTTAAAAGAAGATTAAAACCCTTTTCTCCATGACCATAATATCTCCACCGCCTTCCACCCACAGTCAAAGTAATTAAAAAATATCCCCTTCCCCCAACCACATAGCACTCCATCTCCACCCCTCCTACTCCTTAAGGCCCAAGTCACAAACACTTACCCCGTTTCACCACTGTCTTAGCCCCACCCCCGCCTGCTCATCATAGTCTTGATAATAATTAAATGTCCTCTTCTGTCACCTACTTAGCAGCCCTACATCCCTCCCCCCACCCCTGGATGCCCTATTTTTAAAAATGTTAGATTTATTTATTTAGGAAATGTTTGTCATTTGATATAGGTTTCGCTCTCTTAAGGTTTCATCATCTGATTAAGTTTTTAAGTATGTTGTGGGTGTTTTTCTCACGCCACAACATGCTTTATTTTAATAAAGAAAAGTCCATTACCCGGAAGTATGGCGGATGCTGGGGGGCTCCATTATCTGTAAAGGTGCAGCGCCGCACCGCTCGCTTCAATAAATTATTAAAATAAAATATGCTGTGGCGCGAGAAAAATGCCACAACATACTTAAAAGGCTTAACCAGACGGTAAGCCTTGAGGGAGCAGGAGCCTGTATTGTTGACTGTTTTCCTTTAATTAACCAAGTAAGTGCACTGGACCGAAGGTCCTTTTTCAGGCTCGACCTGGACAAAAAAAAATATAATACAAAACATACAAAGACATAAGATAAACAATCAATAGCAATTACAAATATATAGAGCAATTAAATACAGCTTTAAACACTTTTTTAAAAACTAAGAAAGAGCAACCAACACATAGGTAGTTAGGCAGGCTATTCCAGAAATGTGGAGCAGCTTCTGAAAAGCACATAGTCCAGCTCTAGTTTTACAAAAACCTTCACTAAGAACAACCCCATTGGCAGATCTCAAACTAAATAACAGATCAGAAAAGGGAGAAGAAATAACGCAAAACACATTTTTAAACATCAAGCAGCCAAAAAAATACCACATACTGTGAACTGGAGATAACCAACCAAGCTGAGAATACAACTGACAGTGGTGAGTATGCACAGGAGCCAATAAAGCAAAACAGCAAATATTATTCTAAACAATGGAAAGATGTATCTCAGCAGAACCAAGATAAAAAAAAAGATTAGATACATAATCAAAACGGGGTAGGAGAGAACAAATAGTAATGGCTTTACAAGACTCCAAAGAAAAGATTTTTTTCAACTTATACAAAATTCCAATTTTTTTATTACTATTGCTACAAACAAATTTAATGTGATCAAAAAAAGAAAGCAAAGGATCAAAAATGACACCAAGATATTTAAACTGTGTTACTTGTTAAGATTAAAGTTTGATGTGAAGACTGTGACTGTTGCAACCCTCAGCACTCCACCTTGACTGGCCACTGTATGAATGAATGAGTAAATGACTGATTGAATGAATGAAAAAATGAATGAATGAGAGCAAAATTGAGCTCATATACTATGACCACACTTTCACTCACATTCATTTAGATGGTGACCAACCAAGATGGTGTGCAGAGGGCTGCAGCAGATTGTATCTCCATGGTGAGATTTAATCTATACTTTTTGGTTAGTGCACTTTTGGGGAAGGGAGGATGTTGCAGTGATAAAAGCGTAAGCTATTTGGGTGCTTACTAAATAAGCTCTCCCTGCCTTTTTGCCCTTTTCTGTTCTGGGATCTGGCTTGCCTGCTGGCTGGGTGGAGCCTGAGCCCCATAAGGGATTAAAGTGGGAGGTTGGGGCCATTTGAGGGGGCTAGCAGGAAGGAAGGAAGATTGGGAGTAAGTGCAGGACCTGGGAGGTAGCTCTGCCCTGACCCCTTGGGGTCTCAACCGGTGTCATGGGTGTCACCCAGGAAAATGTTGGGAGCCCATACTATCTTAGAGGAGCTGTGTGGCTGGTAACTGGATCTCTCTACATTTTGAGAGCCACGGCCTGGGGAGATTAGGTGGGCCCCACCTTTGTGCACTGCAGCACCAGGGTGGGGTGCCATGAGTCCAGTGAGCAATTAATAGGTGGTGGGGCGATGCAGTAGTGGCAGCCTGCATCATAGGGATATGTGATGGCGGCAGCCTGCACCTGTTTTCTGGGTGGCACTCCATTTGTTTGTTTGAGTGGGCTGCGGGGAGTACAATAGTGTGGCCGATGTGTCTTCTGGATCGCCTGGGTTGGGGATGCTCAGGGATGCCAGGAGCTCAGTTGCAATGGGCCCTGTATATAGCAGGAATGGGGGACAGTGTAAAAGTTGTAGCCACATTCTGGGACAGCAACAGAGAGTTAAGAGAGAATGGCTGGAGCCCTATGCTTGATATCCAAGGCCTGAGGAGAAGGGCTTCTGTGAACTATGGATATGTGTTGCTGCCATCATGTGAGAGCTTTATTGGCCCCAAGGGACCCTGTAAACTCAGCATTTCTGGCCACAAGTATGTGCCATGGTTCTGTGCCACAGTAAAGTGTTAGCTTGCTCACTGTATTGCCATGCTCCCTGCTCCTGGGAGCAGTGTTTCTTGTTGCTGTGAGTTTTAAAGTTGGAAATTAAATACTGGCATTTGAATTTATTTGATCATGTGGACAGTACTCTTATTAAATGAACTATCTGCCATCAAACCTTCATTGCCTCCTTTAGCCCTCCAGCTTGGAACATGGCACTCCTCACTGCTATTAGACCTTCAAGCAAAAGAACCTCATTCTAGGAAAAGTCCATTTTAATTTATCTCTGAGGGATTGATTGTCTATGAAGTCATGCTCCCCTCTTTGAACTTATTCCATCTGCCCCTAGACATAAGGGATGGGGGGCTACAAGAGGATTGGGGGAAGGGGGTATTTGTTTATTTTAGGGCCATGTAGGAGATGAGAGGAGAGCTGGGTGCCAAGTGAGCTGGGGGAAGTATAGGTATTTGTTTATTTCTTGGGCACTGGGGGAGAAGGGTAGATGTTGAGGTGCTTAGTGGATCGAGGGAAAGGAGACATATTTTATTACTTGGGCCATTGAGAGAGGAGGTGGGAGATGGAATGCTACAAGGGTTTGGTTATGGGTGTTAACTTTTTTAAATCATCACTAACCTTCACATCGTGGACTTCACTAGAAAAGTGCCAGCCTCCATGGAGCCACCTTTCCCAAGGGCTAACTTTACTGAGTTTTTCTAAGGACTTCACCTTCGAAAAGGGTGAACTTTTCATAGTTTTTATACTTCATTATAAATACTATGTGAAGGAATGTGGTGACATTTCACCCAGCCCTACTCTCTCCCATGCTACCTCTCTCACTCCTGCCCCATCCTCCCCTTTTCTCTTAGAGTGTGTGATAGCATTCCTTTACCAATACTTGGAGTAATACCCATAACTGGCACTATAGTGCAACATGAGAAGGGTACTGCACTCTTGGGGTCCCATCCTTTGAATGAGACATTAAATCATGATCCTTTCTGCCCTTCTCTGGTGATTGTATAGGTGGAAGTAAAAGGTGCCATGGCATTTATTGAAGAAGAGCAGGAGAGTGTCCCTTGGTGTCATGGCCAACATTTCCCCTGTTAATAAAACAGATGCATGCAACCCACTCCCTAGGATGCACTTGGAAACAAACTATATTAGTTTAATGTGCCTTTTCTTGTCACAAATTTCAAATAAATAAATAAATAAAAAATATATCCCCTCATGTACTGTTGTTGCTAATGTCTTTTTTTTCTCAAATATAACTTCATATTATATTTTGAAATGTATTTATTGTATTATATTATTTATTGAGTTGGTATTTATTGTAACTACCCCCTACCTTGTTTCCTCTAAAACCTTCTCCCACCACCCTGGGTCAACGCTGGAAACAAGCCTTGACACAGAGTGACTTCCTGGTTATCACATGGGCAGCAAATAAATCAATAACATCTACACAATACCAAGTTAAGCATTTACTTTTCTTAAGAGCATTTTAATATAGTTCCTTTGAAAACTGAATTGTGTTACTGAAATGGTATCTTACACTGAAATTTAATTGTTTATCACAGATAAAAAAAGTTCTATGGTCTCCATAAGAATATAAAGTAATCTGATTGTTGTTTATATAATATAGTGTATGATAGAATGCTGTTATTTGCTGCATTCAGTTTGGTGTAACGTTCTTCTGCTGCAGTAGTGATGTTCGTAGTGCAGCAGAACAACTTTTCATTCTGCTGCACTACTGACATCATACAACACCGATTGCCACAGAAGGGGCAGGCTGAACAGTTATGGTGGCAGCAGCACGATTACCCAATCCGGCACTGATCAGTAACACTGTAGAACTGCAGGACCAACCAGATATTTATCATTAAAAGAAAATGCAGGATCAACCAGGTATCTAAACTTTACTCACAAATCCAAGTCTCCTCATGGTTACCACTCCTTACTATGTGAGAAATTCTGGCGCCATTTTTTTTTTTAGAAAATTCCGCCCATTCCCGATTATCAACCAATTGAGGATTGTGCTACCAAATGATGGATGTCTGCTTCCTAGTAACCTCACATCCCCACCCTAGCAACCACTCTAACTACCAGCATACACTGTCGAAACGACTGATTTGAATTTCTATTTTAGGAGTGAAAAATAGTTTTTATTTCATTAAAGAGTAGCTACCATACACTATATAGAATAGCAGATGGGTAACTCTTTGCATAATCAGTGTGTTGTGCCACCTCAGGGATTGGATTCCCATAAATCTCTCAAGCTTCGCTCTCGAGGAGACAAAGAATCAGAGCCCCTCAGTGGTACAACACAATGATTGTGCATAGTTGCCCATCCACTATCCTATATATTTTTAACATATGCAATTAACTTATACTTTACACGTATGTGATGGGGAGCTTTGTGATACATCATTTATGTACACAGGGTCAGTTTGACTTTGGGTTACCTCACAAGTGGCGAAAGTCACGTGTGATGTGCCCAAGGTCAAACTGCTTGAGTGCAGATAAATGATGTATTGCACAAAGTCCTCATCACATATTTCATTTATGCAACAGGTAAATACCTTGTGTGTTTTGTTTAATTTTGTTGTAATCTTTCTGAAAATATATATCTGTTTTACATTTGTGTGAGTTTCAGTAAGTTAGTATACCTTGTAGTGTGCTGTTGCTATGGTCGTTACTATGGCCATGATGTCAGAACATTACAGTGTTGTGCCAGCACTAATGTTGATTGGTGGTGCGAACAGTGCTTCAAAAACTTACAGAGAAAACCACAGCTGTTCTTAGTGAGTGCTTTGGGATGCCTGACTTAGCTGGAAGTGCTGCCAGTAATGTTGGTTTTTGGAGCAGGAGTTTTGGTTAGTTTTTTATTTTATTAGTAATTGACTGCTGTTCCCTGCCTTTTTAAGTTTGAATTGGAAGGTTGAGTAGAGTGTTGAGCGAGTGAAAGGTCTGGACAGTGGACAGTGGAGAAAGCTGGCAGTGGAGAGAATCCTGAAAGAAAATGACTACAAAAGATAAAATTGCAAAAAAAAAGTTTGTGGCAAAATGACTACATGTTTATTGTAGTTTATGAGGGTTTTGATAAATGGTTTGGAAAATAAAGAGGGTGTAGTTTCCATCTGATTGGGGAAGAAAAGGAGAGCTGGGTCATGAGTGGAAGTGTATTGGTGCTAATGGAAAAGCAGGAACTTTTTTCCAGTTTAGAGGGAAGTGTTCTGTTCGTTTGGTTTCTTTCATTTTACTGGAATGGTTTTTGGCTTTTTTTGAACTTGTTGAGAAGTACAATACTGTGACTGGAGTTGGGAAATTGAAGCCAGCTGGTGCAGACTTTGAGTTCAGAAAAGTAGTGTTGGTGGGCGGGAGGGTGGAGGGGGCAGCCGGCTAGGGTCATGATGATGATACTATATGAATAAATTGATGATGACAGTACTATACAAAATAATTTGCGGTCACAAGTTTATACAAGTAATCAGTCTGATAAGTATGTTTATCAGCAGTCATCTGAGTCTACACCTATTACACACACACACATATATTCTGCTTAAAGTTGAACCAGCATAATATTCTGTGGTGATTTGCATATGCAGCCCACGATGCTTTGCATTGTGTGGGCATGTGTGATTTTGTATTTTATATATATATATATATATATATATATATATATAGTGTATATATATATATATATATATATATATATATATATATATACACATGATAGTGCGGTCGCAACCCTATATTTAGGGTTGTATGGGCACTTCAATGCTACCCCCTCCCAAATTTGCATTTTAATAGCTTTGCAACCATTCAACAGATTTGCATCAAATTGTGCATGCATGGTCTCATGGGGCAGATATTTTGATGTACCAAGTTTCATTCCAGTTGGATGTGTGTAAACCAAGATACAGATAGTGCAAAAAGTGAATTTTTCTGAATTTTTCCAGTTGGGTTGAATGGGTTTTCCATCAACTTGGCCAGTGCCCAGACAGTTTTGATTTCTGGCCTGAAATTTACTGGGTAGAAAGGGGCTAGACCACCGATGTGCCTTTTGTTTTTTTGGTGAAAACATTAATTTGTTCTAAAGTTATTTAATTTTAAAATTTTAATACTTGGTTCTGAGCATACTCAGTAAGCACTGAAAAATGTTAGATAGGAAAGGATTTTTTCGATGTAGAAAATGCAATATTTGTTACTATGCAGATACTGGGGAGAAGTTTAAGCACCCTAGAATGGAAAGGGAGTATGAACTTAATTGCTATGCAGACTGCTATACATCTTATGTGCTCTACGCAGCTTGGTGCACATGTGGTTTCCTGTATGTGGGGAGAGTGTTGAAAAATAGAATACAAGACCATACACAAGCAATATATCATTGTAAGAGAGAAAACATTCTAGGACCACATTTCTTAAATGCACATCAGAGTAATCCAAGAGGTTTAAAATCCAGAACATTGGAACATGTGCCACCCTTCCCCAGAGGAGGAGAAAGAGACAATATTTTATTGCAGAAGGAAACTAGATGGATCTTAGTACTGAATGCACTTATTCCAAAGGGTCTGAATGACAAAAATAGATTACAGACCTTATTTATAAAATGTAGCAGGTCAAAATCTCTTATTAAAAGAAATGTGTTAGGTGTACAAATATGTTGCTTTTTAACTTGCCCTGGTTTATGGGGATCCATAAGAAATCTAAAGTTTAGATTTTCTGAACAAATAGCAATAGCATTGTTTTATTTGCCAGTGTCGTTGGCAGATTTGTATGTAAAATAAGCCCCCTTTTTGTACCTTATGAATATGAGACAATAGTGAGTTTGGAATATTATTAACTTTCTTACAGCTCTTCCTTTCTGTAAAGGTTAAATATATACAGATATATATATATATATATATATATATATATATATATACTATTAGATAAACCACTCTAAGGTGTGTGGTCATGCTCTGATATATGCACACCTTGGTGTGTGTTGTACAACCACCCAAGGTGTGCGTGATATCAGAGCGTGACTGCACAGCTCAGAGTGGTTTATTTATCTTATTTGCCCTTTCCTCTCTTCGTGATCCCACCTATCATCCCAAGATTGATAGTTGATGGTGGGAATAGCTAGGAGGCCCAATGTCACACCATTCCATGTGCAATCATATTCACAAGCCACAGTAAAGAAGAATGGGGTGACATTTAGGCCTCACAACCCCAATGACACACTCTGTCAGCTGTCAATCTCAGGATGATGGGCGGGTCCATGATGGAGGAGGGGCAACCCTAAATGTCTCATTTCCTGACTTTTTGTGTTTTAACCCTAAATGATACATTAATGAAGTTTTTTTGCATAGAATGTCCTTACTTTTTGAGAAAGAATAGAAAAGTAGAAAGTCATGGAAGTTGGTGGGAGCACGGGCCCTTCAGGTCCTGCTCTCCCACCAACTTGCTAATTCTACAGAATTCCACACCTGTTTACATGTTAGACACCTAATGACTGAAAAGTACATCCATGGCAGTAAGGGTAGCTACCATATAAATTTCAAACCAGTACCAGAATGGAAAATGCTGTCTGCCAAATGTAAACTGCACCATGCAAACCTCTGCAAAACATGTATTTTCCAAAATGTAAACACCATAATTCACATCTACAAGACATCTCATCAACACCCTCCAAATTTCAAGTAAAAAGACCAAACCATTTCTGATATATTAAATGTTAAAAATTGTTAAAATTGGGCTATCTTGCCTCTCCAAATCTAGCCATTTAGTCCCTCCCTCTCAATCAAAGATCATGATCAAAGAATCTTGTGATCAAAGAATTTGCAGGCTCATGACCAAAGAGTTTGCAGACTTGCGATCAAAGAATAAAAAATGGTAAAACTCAATTTTTAGGCAAAATACATGAAACCACAGCCATGCCTTGATAGAACCAAGTCCCCTGAGGAAAACCCATCCTCATTTGGCTTAATAAGCCACCCCTAGGCTGGCCTGGTAGTGCTGAGGGTTGAGGCACTGGATGCCACATCGTGCGGCACGCCGGTGACCCGTATTCGGGAACAAGCCCGGGTCGTTGGGGGTCGGCAGGGGAGGACTAGGATTGAGCATCCATGGACTGCTCTCCTAGTCCTGGGGTGGATAGGGGACACTCACCACACTGTAGTGACCTCTGAGGATGCCCGGAGGTACTGCCAGCAAATTCTTTGATCATGAGGAGGGACTAGACGGCCAAAACCCCATTCTTCCTTTGCAAAATAACCATATACATTTTCCCTTTGACTTATAATGGGAACATAAAAGTTTAATAACTTTTGAATGGATTCATATTTTTTCACCAAATGAAAAGCAACATGTCTCTTGACCCAAGCTCTTTCAGATGAGTCAAGTTGCAGAGTAGCATGCCACACAACAGCCACACAGCAGCATGGACAATATCCAAAAAACTGCCCACATAACTGGCGAAAAGTGCATTTTGCAGCATTTTGGTGCACAAAACCTGTAAGTCCAACAGAAACACAATTTTGCAAATCAAGAGATCTACCATGCCCCACTGCACATACCAAATTTCAGGCAACTCCATTGATTGGGTCCAAAGTTATTAACATGCAAAATTTTGAGTTTAACATAGAAGTGCCTACTCAACCCTAAATATAGGGGCGTGCCACTATAGTTAGGGTTCAGTTGTCACTTCTATGTTAAACTCTACATTTTGCACATTAATAACTTTGGACCGGTTCAATGGAGTTGCCTGAAATTTGATATGTGCAGTGGGGCATGGTAGATCTCTTGATTTGCCAAATTGCGTTTCCATTGGACTTACAGTCTTTGCGTACGAAACGCTGAAAAATGCAAAATTATCCATTTTTGGAGCAGCTTTTGGGATTTTGGATGTGGCCCTGCACGGCCATTGTATGGTGTTCTACTCTGTGAGATGGCTTGCTTGAAAGAGATTTGGTGGCCGAACATGCCGCTTTTCATTTTGGTAAAAAAATATTAAGGCATTTGAAACTTATGCCACTTTTAAGTTCCCATTATAAGTCAATAGGGAAATTTATATGTATGTTTTGTGAACAAAGAATGGGGTTCTGGCCATCTTGTCCCACCTGGTGATCAAAGAATTTGCAGCCTCACGGTTCAAGAATCTTTGTCCCTGAGAATTTTAAAAATTCTTTAATCACGAGGTCCGCCATCTTGTTTTCAAATTTCCAATTGGAAAAACACAAATATCTCTGATCAGGGGTCACTTCTGAAGTAAAACTTGGATGAGTTTTACTCAGAGGACTCCGATCTATCGAGCCATGCCTTTGGTTTCATCCAAATCGGTCAAAAAATAGAGTCATGAGCTTTTAAAATCTTAATTCGTAGCTCGCTAACAATCTTTGATCACGAGCCTGCAAATTCTTTGATCGTCAGAGTCTTTGATTGCGATCGTGCATTGTGAGTGAGGGATGAGATGGCCAGATTTTAAAATCTATTTTCTCAGCCCAGGGGTGCCCTAGGAAGTTAAATGGGGGTGGGTTTTGCTAAGGGGGCTTTGTTCTGCCTGATATGAATAAAATAATTCATGTTTTCAATATCCCTGGTATAGTCTAGCAGCCCCCCAAATGTGTATTTAATGAATAATGCTTTGCATATCCCTGGTAGTCTAGCAGTCCCCCCGATCTGTATAAAATTAATATTGTTCTCCATATCCCTGGTAGTCTAGCACCCCTCCGATCATGATAAAATACATTATGATCTGCAATTTCCTGGTAGTCTAGGGGTCCCCACTCCCCTACCAAGCCGTGCCAGCCCACCCAGCACCCCCCACCCTTCCTCAGCTGGTGATTGGCACAGCCCACCTCTCACCTCCATGGCCAGCCGCCAACTGGGTGTATTAGCAGCGCTAATGCAAAGAGGCACTCAGAAAGGGTCATTGGCCCTAACTCTCACTCCATTCTTCTACACTGCACCACCTCAGCTTGTTTACACATGGGATGGGGTGAGAGGGCCAATAACCCCAATGCACACCCCGATGCCTGTTGGTGGGGGTGGGGTTCCATGGGTGGGAACCCTAATGGCAGATTTCTTCACTTTTGTCACTGTAGAAGAACCCTAACTGATGAATTAACAAAGTTTTTGCATAGAATATATATATATATATATATATATATATATATATATATATATATATGTGTAGATACACACACACACACAGCACACAAAAGTGTTATCTTGACCCCAACATAACAAGATAATATTTTGCAAAGTAGGTTATGTCAAAATGACCCAACATAGTGCGATAGTATTATCTTGTAAAGTAGGGTACGTCACAATGCATATTGAACCAGAGTGCAGGTTTCATGATGCTGATGACATCACAGCAGCCAAGTGCAGCACTGAAGCCACTAGTTGATATCAAACAGAAACAGTTATATCATCATACAAAGACCACATTTAACAGGTACAACTAGTAAAGTGATGTACTGTATAAATCTAATATACAATGGTTTGACTCAAAATACACAGTTTATCATCACACATGTGAGGGCAGGATTTTCATAACTCACTCATGGCTCTGGCACGCCTGAGTTATGGTCCTGCCTCCTCACACATAAAGATAAATTGCATACTTTAAATCAGTTTATGGCATATCATATCTATATATACAGTATATATATATTTATATATATATATATATATATATATAATGATGTAATGGGTCTACTGGAAATATCAGTGATATTTTCCTGAGTGCAGTTTGACCCTATGACCTCACGGGTGGTGAAGCCACGAGTGAGGTCACAAGGTTAAACTGTACAAGTGGAAATATCACTGATATTTACAGCAGACCCATTGCATATCTCATTTATGAAATACTTATGTTTATTGATTGTTTTTTTGTGTGTTGTTTTAAGGTTTATTTATTTAAATATCTAAGCAGATTTTGTAGTGTTCGTATGCTGTTATGGTAGCTACAGACAGTGCGTGCCCCTGTTTTGTATGTAACTTTTGATTGGGTGATGTTGTGTGTGTGGACGGGCTGAAAAGTTTTGGAAACATGGCAGCAGGAAGTCTCGATTAGCGAGGGAGCCAGGTGATAGATTTATTAATTTATTTATTGATTTGGTTTTGTATTTCACTTTTGGAAAATGCTTTATTTGGTTGTGGCTGCATTTTAGAAGTGGTAGGTGGCTGATCCTGCTTGCCAAGTTCTGCGGCAGCAGTGAGTGGTGAGTGGTAAGGGTTTTAAGTTTGGAGGAGCGAGCAGCTGGTTTTGCTTCTTTCTGGGCATTTGAGAAACTCCTTCTCAGCTAGCACAGGTACTATGACTGGGTGTGAGGTGGGCCTGTTGGCAGTCGTGGTTGGGAAGGAAGGGAAGGAGAATGGTCTGTAGCAGTCTGTTGATTGGTAAGGGTGAGGGGGGGTTGCTGTGGAATTTTTTTTTTGGTGTGTATTAAGTGATTAAAAAAAGTATCTGTTAGTGTGAATACCATTTTCACACTGAGGAGGTTCTGAGTTACAGCTGTCAGCTGAGTGATTGAGTAAATTTGGAATGTATGCAGCAGGTGAGTTTTCTATAGGCTGTATCTGGTACTGGAAAAAGATTTGGGGAGAAAATGAAAGTCTTCTGTGTGCTGCTGCAGAGAAACGAAACTGCCAGTGGGAGCTGGCATGCAAGTGAGCAGGTGCATTCTGATTGTGCTGCTCATGCTGCCAGCTCCCACCAATCAAAACGTATGTGAGGTGCTGTGGTGAAGTGCACATAGTGTCTGGTTATTACCTAGAGTAAAGATAAATGACCTACAGTGAGGATAAATGCGATAGTCTCACTGTAGGTCTGACCAGCCAAAAATAATGCTCTTATTTGCCACTTTTTATCCTCACCCCCTTGAATAAATATATATATATTTATATATATATAGCTTTCCACAGCAAAAGTATGAAATTTTCTTTTGAACACAAAAAGGTACATATACCGGAAATTATCTATTTCTGAAGTTTGCTGTACAGAAAGTCATAGTTCCATATGACTTAAAACTCATTAACACACAAACTGACACATTTCTTTATAAGCTGTATTTTTCCAGGCTGCCACTTTTTTTTAGTAAGTTTAACAACTGAATAGTCACTGTTTACAAAAATAAATACTTTAAAATACATTGTTTCTTTTAGCATGTGTACTTTCAGAATAAAACATAGCACCCAACACTGATAAAGTAAACTCCAAATGCGGAATGAGCCACAAAGATCAGGAGACAATGTCTAATACTGGAGCAGCGTATACTCCCATGGGGTTTAAAAATGATGCAGTGGGAATATTCAGACAGAAGTGTAACACTGGGCTCTGTCCTTTGAGTAATCCATGTGGCAAAACACATCTTACTTTCATTTTTTCCAAAGTAGGAAACAATTGGTGTTAATGTGCAGCAAGTTTGGTCTGAATGACAAATTGCTCACCTGCTGTGTGAGGACTTCAATCTGTGTCATCATCTCCTGACAGCCTGAGGCCCTGTTAGACTTATCCCAGCAAGTCACATGGAAAGTTGAACTCTGCTTTCTCAAGGCTTCCAATAGTGCCTGTGGTATAAACAAGTTGTCGACTCAGATTTCACCACATCAAACAAATTCTCTGCTAATGGTTGCAAGGTTTTGTGTCTCAGACTTGCTATTGTTATGCTATGTATGACCTCACTTTTGGTACAGTTACAGCTGTTGTTGGCACATACCAATACCATCTGACAAAATATTTGCTCTAAGTTTTTGCGGATGGCTCTTCGCTGGCCTAAGTATAGTTGTTTTGGCTGTCAATACCATTATGATCCACAGTAAATTGTTTTTGACTGACATGCCATTCAACATCACTTCAAGAGGACTTTGCTTTCATGTTGCTTCCAGACTATATCGGGGGGAAGGGGGTATTTTAAACATTCCTGTGCTGTTCATCAAGGCGGTCAGTCCTTGACCAGGCACTGGATATTGAAACATTCCACATAAAGGCTTCTCCTGTTCTCAGTGAATCAAAACAGTTTTAATCAATCTAATCATCTCTGGGCCCCCTGTGCTTATGCCACAGTGGGATCTCAGACTCAAAATTACGCTTGACAGACTGAAAAGCATTTTACATTTCTGGTGGTGTGACTTGAGTGACAATCACCAGTCCAATGTCTTTTTGTGATAGAATTGTCAGTAACGTGGTTGAATAGATCTACAGGTAGACAGAGCAGCTGCTGAGGGCTGCCACATCAGGATGTGCTCTCAATCTCTGCAAGGGCACAATAATATTTGGAGAGGTATTCGCTGCATTTGGAATGCCAGTGGATGGCCAAAATCAACTCTTTGTGTAGGGCATCTGAAATCTCTTGGGCAGGGCTGATCAAGATACTTCTTTAAAATGCAGACACAGTATATATATATGGATATGACTCATTGTCTAGGATACACTGCAGTAGTCGGTGCGCCAAAAGGTCTCCTCTTATTAGAGGCAGTCCATCTTGAATCTTATGTTACCATATCCCACGTATATCTGACCTCGTAACTTTCACTTAAAGTTCTGCTTAGCCAGTACTAAGAGGCAGATTTGTGCATGTATTTTTTTTTTTTTTACTTTTAACACTTTTGCAGTCATAGCTTACAGAAACAAGACTGATTATGGGGTTACTAGAATGGGTATTGAAATGTGTGCTATGCAATTAGACACATAGTAGTAAGATATACCGTTGCTACTCTGACTCCAGTACACCGAACACCCTGCAGCAAAACCCCAGCATGCCTATATCGGCAGTGACAAGGTTTTGTGTCGAGACACTTTAGGGCAATGGGGGGGCAAATATCTAACTCCACCATCTGTGCAACATGGAGTTAGATATCTATAGTAGGGGGTGCAGGGGACACAGCCTTGGAAAACTCAGGGAGTGGTCAAGAGGATGACAGTTGGTGTTCAGTGCCAAAAAGTACAAAATCAGGCACCTAGAGCGCAGAATATCAAGAGCTGAGTATAGGATGGAGGGGAGGTACTGACAGTCACGAAGTAGGAAAGGAACCTTGCAGTTATCATAGCTGATGATTGATGACCTCAAAGTGGTAAGGCAGTGTAAGTAAGCAGTGGGTAGGGCCAGTGGCATACATGGTTGCACAGTGAGAGGTATCATCATCAGGAAAAGGGAGGTGTTGCTGCCACTGTATCACTCACTTGTAGGATGCAACGTGGAGTTTTATGTCCGGTTCTGGAGGCTACTCCTCAGAAAGGACATAAACAAGGTGGAGGAAGTTCAGAGGAGGGCAACAAAAATAGTGCAGATGTCGCATCAAAAGCCCTATGAAGAGAGAGGCTTGAGGAATCTCAACATGTACACTCTGGAAGAGAGGAAAGCGAGACAGGAACATGATAGAGATCTGCAAGTGCCTCATGGGGTGAATAAAGTGCAGGAGTGGAGTCTCTTTCAAATGAAAAAGAGCACCAGGACCAGAGGGCATGTGATGAAGCTGGAAGAGGGAAGTTTAAGAGGGATATGAAGAAGTACTACCTCACAGAAAGAGTGGTGGACACCAGGAACAGACTTCCAGCAGAAGTGGTGGAAGCGAAAACAGTAGGTGGCTAAACATGTGGGATGGACGTTAGGAAATATTAGTAAACAGGTATGGAGGAGGGAGTGTCGCTGGAGACCAGTTAGGATCTGCAAAGGCAGAGTAGGCAGGGACCCTCTGGGCAGACTGGGTGGGTCAAGCGGTCCTTTTCTGCCAAACAAATTCTATGGTTCTATGTTTCTATGAACAGAACTATAAAATTGATCTACAACATCAGCCTGAATGCTATAGTACAGTTCATGTCAGCCCAGTGTTCAGGTGTGGAAACAACTCACCAATTTAGTTAAACCAGTTCTGAGAATAGTTCTTGAGAACCATTCTGTTTTCTGGACAGGGCATTATTTAGAAACATTGGTTTCAGGTGACAATGTGTTTTAATATGTAAACATAGTTAAATAAATATGTATAATTAAAAATCCAATATAGCAATCCAATCAGTCCAACATATCAATTGTCATTATCAGGACCATTGAGAGGAATTCCAGGCCCTGGGGAAAGTTCAGACTCTGTGGCCCTTATCAGCTTTCAACCCCTTCCCTGCATACAGTATGCTGGGAAGACTGGGCCCCTCTTGGCTAGCTGGGCCCTGGGAATTATCCTCTGCTCCCCCACCCTCTCAAAGGCCCTGATCATTTTGCTATTGTTGAGGCCATAGCTGTCCCATGCATTTGCCTAGTTGCAGAAGTTTGACTCTTGGGGCACTAAAACTGCAGCAAGTGGCTGTAATCAGCAGCTGCAGCAGAAATGAAGACCAGAAGACTAGGTGGGCCAAGAGGTCCGTATCTGCCAACAACTTGTATGTTTCTATGTTTTTATAACAATAGAGAAATAAACACAACTGGAAATAAAAAAAATCAAAGAAGTTAAAAGCTGAAACATTTTAATAAAAGATTTAGTACCAATAACAAATACTGAACAATATATCTAAACATTATCATACATGTTGAAAAAATGTTAGAAACAAAGGAATAATGCATGTAGATATACAGTGAGGATTTTTAATATTCAAAATATCGATGTGTATGGCCTATCAAAGGGCAACACAACTCCTCCAGTTTAGCAATGGAATAAGATGGATTCAAAATACATTAAGAATTGGATTTCCACTAGTGTCCTACCATTAACTTATAAGTGAACACAAGGCTTTATTTAAAAAGTGTTTTCCCGATGCCTAATAACAAGCAAGAGCCATGGAAATAAGTATTTCTGAAACCTGTATTACCCCTTGGTATGAGGTGATGTAGTATGGGTGAAAAAGGAAGAAGCGACCTTGGAAACTTCATAGTAGCCTACTGACCTTGAAACTCCATCAGTAAGAAGACCTGGACAGTATTCTAATGGTGTGGGTTCACATCTATGCTTCTTGAAATTAGTTTTTCTACAAAAGTTGATTTCTAGTACTTCATGTGCTAGTAACATGCAAGTAAAACTGGCCATTCATTTAGGTAAAGGCAAACAAATGGCAACAACTGGCCATTGAGTAGAGGGGGAAAGGGCATATGATCCAGCTATACCTTGTAATTCCAAATCTGCACATTAACAATTATAAGTATTTGTAGAACTAGGGAGATATGCCCTTAATATTTTTAAAGTTACATTGTAAGTGAAAATAATGTCAACAAGGAAAATATTGGTATATTATTGAAATGGGTAGAAAGAATGCTGAATTCTGATTGGCTGAGAGCTGTTTTCAGCTTGGCCGTCATCCCAGCACAATGGCCCAGCTGAAAGTATTATGTTTAGAAATGCATAAAATTTACTAAAAATGACCTATTTCATAATGAAATAAGGCACGCCGGGGGGTGTGTGTTATGGTGGGCTAACAGCCCTTCTCAGGTGGTGGAAGCCCTTGGCTACACCTCATGCTTCAACCCACCCTTAGGTGGGCCATTATCCCACCATAACACACCCCCCCTGTCATGCCTTATTGCTTAGTTATTCCTAAGATGTGATACAGTACAGTGCATGATACACAGGAAGCTCTCACTCTGACATAGACTTAGTAATCTCCCTTCAGTTTTATGAGGGCCTTTTGTTTTCTGTGACATTGAGAGGCCAGATTTCCCAAGGCCAGAAAAGGTGCAACATGCCTTAGAAATATGTCCATTGCTTGCAGGACATTCACAGCTTCAGTTGCTCAACCATGCGTAGCTAAGTTTGAAAGCATCACCACATTTGTGGTGGGTTTGGTCACTTACAGAAGATGGACTAATAACACATTTAGTTGACTGTACAAGTCAAAAGCACAAGAAATAGGGCTTGGACTCAGAGCCATAAATGCTTGGAAAGCTACATACAGCAGATTTAGTGGAATCATTACCACTGGGACTGTCTTATTTAAGTGCATCACTTAGTTTCCAAGAGGGTTTTACAATTATGCTATTGTTAAGGCCATTGCTGTCCCATGCATTTGCCTAGTTGCAGACGTTTTGACTCTTGGGGCACTAAAACTGCAGCCAGTGGCTGCAATCAGCAACTGTAGCAGAAATAAAGGCCAGAAGATTTCTTAAATGCAAAACTGGTTGAAAAAGATTGAATAGTGTGTCTCTAATTGGTCCTAGGACCTGCTGTACTTCCACTGCAAGCACCCAGACAATGGAAAACCTAGTCCAGGAATTAAATCTTGATCTTGGGATGCAAGGCATTAACACACACCACTGCACTTCCTGTGTGCTTTCTCACTGCTTACCAGCATAATATACTGTAGTTGCAGAATGTTCCTCCTCATCTACACTTACACCTACACCTACAGTACATAATTGTTTGTTCAGATTAACATAGAACACAGCAATGGCTAGGCATCAAGTGAAACTGTCATGTGAGATGTTACAAATTTACAAATTTTTTTTTTTTATTATTTGTTTATTGATTTCGTAAGCAAGACTTACAAAGTAGAATGACGTTGGAGGATAACAGTTTTACACAGTACAGACGATGTCCTCTAACTAAGGTCTAATACAAAACACCTCCTCTAGTGGTACATCACAGGAGGGATTCCCCATTAATATTAATTACATTAATTTGCCCAATGCATGCAGCCTGGAAGAACAATAGGGAATCTTAACAGGAAGGACAGGAAAAATTGCCCTTTTACCAATACGACTTCTAGAGTCTAAGTGATTCCCCTAAAGCAGCTAGGATCTGTGTAATTAAAACAAAACATTCCCCAAAACTCACAAGATGAAATCAAGCAATTAGTTGTACTCTACAGTGACAGCAATCTAGGGACTACAGTCAGTGAACTAGTAATCATTTAACTTAATTCCTCTTTAATATGGACAGTGAGCCTCGTTATATGCCCTTAATCAAAAAGACTGCAAGACCTGTGGAGGAAACGAGGGATAACCCTTCCACTTTTAACTGTCCCTAATTAGCAAGAAAACTAAGGCCTCATACATATGGCACTCTAAAAAACATGCTATTAAATGGTAGTTCAACATCATAGTATTATTGTACAGAGGTCCCAGAACAACTAGCAAGACTAAACAAAGAAAATAAAAAGAAGAGAATCAGTCTCTTTAGTAACAGTCCCCATTTCTGCGACATATTCAGGGAAGACCATCGATGCTCGCAGTCACAGAATTCAAGTACAGTCCCTGGTACAGGGATCTCTGGACCTCAAAGTCTATAGCGTACTTGCTCAAAATAGTCCCAGGACTCAATCATCCTCTGTTGAGTTCTCCTCTTCCTCTTCCACAGCCATCTCTTGCTCTATACGGCATAACCGTTTCTCTGCTTCTTTCAGATCATTAAACAAATATTGTTGGGCATTCCACATCAGTCGTAGTTTAGCCAGCAGCAGCAGTTGGTGCTGCATCTTTAGTTAGTGCAGCCTGCCAGCAGGCTGCATCGAAGGCTTTCTTAGCTGTGACACTAAGTAGAGATCCGGGAGGAACAACATAAGGGCATCTTTTAGTACTTCATGGTTCTGCGGCACCTGGCAATTGCTAGAGCCCTATCCCTGTCCCTGACTCCAATAAAAATGACCAGAAAGGTCCTTGGAGTAGACAGATCTGTTGATGCCCTCCAAGGGGTCATTCTATAGGCTTCTCGATCGACGACGGTGGGTCAGCATCATCTAGACCCAATAAGGCTGGCAACAGTATGTTGACAAAAGCAAGACTGTTTGCTCTGTCAATATTCTCAGAGCCCAAGCACCCACAGGTTCCATTCTCTCGCCTGATTTTATAGTCTCTATTCTTTGGTGCAGATGGGAGTTTTCCTTTATTAGTTCAGCAGTAGCATCTGTCGATTTTAATACGGAGGCTTCTGAATGCTGTACCATGACTTTGCAGTGTTCCATTCTGGTCTCCAGAGCTGACACCCTCAGCATGAGAGTGTCAAATTTTTTATCCAGTTCTTGTACTGTTTTTACTAGTTGGTGGAGGGTCATAAGTATGGTAGACAACAAGGCCTCCTCCGGCTGTGCCACACTAACATCCGTGGCTCCACCATGATGTTCAGGCCTCTCCTCCCGTGTCTGCTTCTTGGGAGTGAAAAGGTTTCCTGTGGGTGCCTTAGCTCATTTATTTTTGCCCATTTCGGCAGTCGCTCCAAGCCCAACCAATATCCAAGGAAGTTACTGAAGTTTCTGTAGTACTTTTAGTCAAATTTTAATGTTTTTATAAGTTTTTTCTGGGAGCTCTAAAGAAGTGCTGTTCCCTTGGCTGCTCAGTAGCGCCCACAAACAAATGAATTTTTAGCAGGTTTTCTCAACTGCTACAGTATGCTCTTTAAGTAGCTTCTTGGAGCTTACAACTAACCTGCTATTATTTTACTGATAGTTAGTGGCATACATAGAAACAAACATTGTGTCAGCAGAAAAAGACCCAGAGGTCCATCCAGTCTGCCAGTTTCCCTACCTAGATCCATGCTCTGCCTAATTATGGGGTAGATTTACAGACACGATTGCCCCATCAACTGATTGTCACTCCCTTTCCTAGGTATCCCTTCCACTGTTATGATGTTTGTTCCACTATTCTTATATAAGCTTGGTGCCCTTTTTCATTACAAAGACTGCCTGTCTCTGCATGTTGAGAGAGAATTGATTACAAAAATGGTGCTTCCTGTCTTTGACTACGCAGAAGTAGTGTATGGCTGTGCCCCATCCACTTCCCTTGCCAGACTGCATACCCTCCGTAACTTCTGCCATTTTGCATCTCACTCTCCACCATGCACACATCATTCCTCACTATATTCCTTCCTGTCCATTCTTCCTCTGCACTCTCACCACCAGGCCCATTGCACTTTATTCATCTCCAAATTTTGGTTCAACACCCTTCCCTCCTAGCTCTCCTCATTCCTATACTGAATCCTCCCTGCTTCCTGCTCCCTCAGATCTAGGGACAATCGCACTTTTGCCATTCCTCATCCACACTTCTCTGGGGCAATCAGCATTCTCCTATAGGCTTCCCTCACTCAGGAACAAACTCCCCCTCCTCCCTCTGTCTCTCCCTATCCTCTAGCTCCTTCAAATGCCAGCTGAAACTTCTAACCCCCCCACTTGCTCCTGCTACACTTCTTCCTATTACACTTGAAATGTTTTTTTTTAGTCCAAACTTGCTTCTTGTGATTCTATGCACTACTAAAGTTTAATGCACTTTGTGTTGGTTGCAATACATTGCATTTGTTCTTTATTCATTGTACTATTGTAACCAAAAGTCCAAAGTGGATCTGCACTCCCCAGCTCCAAAAACACACTCCAATACCAGAAACTCAATGTAAAGCTTTATTGCTTAAATGAACAGTGTGCTGCTGGCACTCACTGCACACCACAATGCACAGACAACAGAAAGAGGGAAAGGGGGGGAAGGGGGAGGAGGGGAAGTGGGTCATGGGGGATGGCTGGAGAGCAGTTGCAGGGGTTGGAGGAAGGAGTTTAATATGCTTTCTTAGTATGGCAACGGTGGGTGCGAGGTAGATAGAGTGGGGAAGATGGTTCTAAAGGTCAGGGAGTCTGTATGAGAAGGCAACCTTGCCTGATTGAGTGTTAGGATTTGGGAGGGGAGAAGGTGCAGAAGTCATGGGTTGTGAGGCAGTAACCTGATATAAGTGAGGTCCCACCCAAGTTTAAACCCACTCACAGTCTTGCCTTCAACCCCTCTCTGGACAGCCTATTCAATCAGTCTATCAACAACTTCATGAATAACTTCCTCATGTCCTTCCTCAATCTCTCCCCATCAGTCTCCACTCAAGACCTCTACTCACTGTGCCCCTGTTACTCTTGAACAAGGGAAAAAACAAAGGAAAACTGAGAATACCCACCTCTAAGGGTACAGCAGTGCTAGGTACAGAAACCAGCACTCAAAATAACAAAAAGAAAAGCAGAGCACTAGCTGTTATACAGCAACAAAACCTAAGTTTATTAGAGCAAGGGAAGCAGATCAACAAACTCCCCTACACAGATCAGTGGCAGCCATGTTAGGCTAGTTATCTGCACGTTTTAAATTAGTTGTGCTTTATTTTGTATTTCTTCATTTTATTTTACTTTGTTTTCATTTGTTCATTCATTTGTATCTGTTTTTATTATTTAATGCCAGTTTTTAGAGCTTAGGCAGTCAGGGTAAATGAGTGAGACAGTGAGTGATAGTTTAGTTTACTGGGTAAAAACGAGAACACACAAAGTAATTTGGATAGTTTATTTAACACTCTGTCCCTGCTGCTGCTGCTGCTGAGTTTTTCATTATTTTTGGACTTTGGGTTGAGAAGATATATTTTCTTTTCCCTTTTACCTGCATCTCAGTGCTGGTATTTGGTTCCTGGGAGAGAGGGAATTGGAACCGGCTGACCGCTGGTAGTGAGAGCTGGGAACTGTGGATATCTGTGGCCCATTGACTGGAACAGAGGTGTATTCGATCTGTGGAGTGTGACCGGCCTGACGTCTTGTTTGAGGAGTGTTGTGGGCCTCTGGTTCTGGATGGCTTTTTTCTTCTGCTCCTGATTTGGATCAGATGGAACTGTGGTGGCTCCTGATTTCGGATCCGAATTGCCGGCATTTTATTGTATCAAGGCTGACTGGGTTTCGAACCTGACCTGAACCCAGGGGTGTTTGCTGGGGTTGCTGGCCGGAGGGAGGAACTGGGTCTGGTGCTCTCAGAGGACGGGCACTGAGTGCCTGAGATTCCTGGCTTGGGTGGGCGGGCTGGAGGGCCTGCTCGCTCTGAGCTGACTGCAGCTGGGGGCTTTTGGCAACTCCTTGGGGTACGGCTTGATTGAGTAATTGTTCCCAGTCAGAGAATCTTTGTCACTAGAAGCCAGAAAAGGTCCTGAAGTGTAGAAGGAATACTGTCTACTGTGGTTACCCTGTTTGCCTCTCATCTTTCAAAGACTCAACAGCAGTGAGAGTGTTCTATTCTTTTTTATGATGTTTGATATGAATTTTCCCTGCCTATGTGAGGGATAGGCTGGGGGATTGCACTATCTAGCCATTTTGGATAGCAAACTGAAGGAGTTTGTTTAAGCTCTTATTATTTTGTTGGATCTATCATCATTTGACAGGCAGTGAGAGTGCCTGTATTTTCTGCTAGTTCCCCAGGGCGTGAGAGGGACTGCGGATTGGAAACATTTACATTTTTAGTATTATTTTCAACAGACAGTGAGACTGCCTGTATGTGTTTCATCCCTTGAGGCAGTGAGAGGGCACAGGGAGCTGTAGATTTTCATTTGAAGACATCTGTTATTAGTATTTGGTTTATTTTTTGTATTTGAATTGCATTTATAATTCCAGTATTTCAGTATCTCTCCGTGACTGCAAATCTGTTTCTGCCTAAGATATTGGATAGTTTATACTTTAGCATTTAATATTGGGGGGGGGGGTTAACTGTGAACTATTTATCTTAAAGTAGGATTTAGGAATTTTTGGGTTATTTATTTTTTAAATAAATGTTGTGGGTTTATATTTTATTGGGTTTTATGTTATTTTGTTTTTTTAGTTTTATTAGTTTGTGGGTTAGCAAAGTGTGAATTGTCAGTGTTAGAATGTGTCGGAGGCCTGCCCCCATGGTCGTGCGCTACTCACCCTCTGCTCTTTGCATCCATCACCCCTTTTTTCCTCCACCATAGCAGTCTACAACTTACCAGTGCTGTAGGGCACTGGGTATTGCTCACAAGGGGAGGAGGAGGAGGAGGAGGCGGAGGAGGGTGGGAGGGCGAAAAGTGGAGAGTGAATGAGCGGGGCCACCACATCAGGTCATGAGATCCATGAGACACTCTGGGGCAAAATGGAATTTAGAACGTGGTCCTCCATGTCTAGTTTCCATACCCAAGGGCACCACCAATACTAGTAGGCAGGTGGCCCGGGCAGCCCTGAAGGTTCATCCAGCTTGGGCCGTGTTATGCAATGTCAGGTCCATTAAAAACAAGACTGCAATTATTGCAGATCTTGTAAAAATGGTGGATCTGGCTTGCATCACTGAAACCTGGCTGGATGAGAATTCTGGCCCCCTTGGAGGCTTTTACTCCAGCTGGGTATTCAGTGATTCACCGCCCGAGATTGGATCACGGTGGGGGGGGGGGTTGCGGTCTGTTTCAAGACCGAACTCAACCTCACAAGTGTACAGTACAAGTTGAGGAGACTGAGTCATTCCAGTGTACCGTGGTAGCAAGTGTAGACTGTAGGATCACTCTCATCTACCGTTCACCCAGAGATGAGAAGCGATGTATTCAGGAAGTGGTGGGACTTCATCGTTGACATGGCATTTGAGTCACCCAGACTGATGGTTCTGGGCAACTTCAATGCCTGGGTCAATGACAAACTCTTGCAATTTAGACAACACTTCCTCTAGTTGATGTCATCTCTGGGCCTTACACAGATAGTTACCACTGCTACCCATAAACATGCTCACTCCCTTGACCTAGTCTTTCTATTGGGGATCGAGGCCTCTGATTTGGGGGTGGAACCAGTTGGATGCTCCGATCACTACACCATGGGGTTTAGTTTCAGTGACCCCCTTCGTAGGCCTACCCCTGTGGAGATGGTCAGATACCACCCTTTATGAGATGTTAGCTCTGAAGGCCTGGCAGCGGTACTTGACCTATCATCCCTTCCAGTAGCAAACAATGACCCAGATGCCCTCATGGTAGCCTATAATATGGCTATCTCAGTGGCTCTGGATGCCATTGCTCCTTTCCATGTTTGCCCTCTCTCCCTTGGTCTCCATGGTTTGATGGGACCTTGAGAGAGATGCGAATGACTAGGGCAAACGTTAGAGCATTGCTGGTGGAGATCCTCCCTCGATGCCGACCACCTTAGATTGATGGAGCATTATCAAGCCTATCAATCTGCAATCACCCGTAAGAAGGCAGAGTTCCTGTCCGGGGAGATTGCAGCTGCTTAGAATCGACCAGCTCAGCTCTTTCGCACTGTGGACAGTCTGTGCAACCCAGCCTGTCTACAAGTTTGAAAGGCCTTTTCACAATAGAGTGCGATGAACCTGCTCGCTTCTTTGCAACTAAGGTGGCCGACATTAGGGCGGCACTCCAACCAGCACACTCTAAGGGTGTTGCTTCAGATCAGCATGTGGCTGCTGCTCCTCAGCTTTCCTGGAGTGCCTTCGACTGTCCTGAATTCATGGATATCATGTGGATTGTCCGGGGTGTTCCCTACATGCTGTAGTTTGGACCCAGGACCAACTTCCCTGATCTTGGGTTGTATTGATTTCATTGGTCCAGTCCTAGCACAGATAGTCTGGTGCTCCTTGGAAACAGGTGAGTTTCCGAGCTCCCTGAAGGAGGTGGTGGTAACACCCCTCATGAAGAAAGCTTCTTTGGACTGTGACTGCCATGCAAACTACAGACCAATCTCTAACCTTCCCTTTTTAGGGAAGGTGATTGAGAAGGTAGTGGTTGTACAACTGGAGAACCATTTGACCATCCATGATATCTGTCAACCCCTCCAGTCTGGTTTTGAAAGAGGCATAGTACTGAGACAGCACTGGTTTGGATGCTCAATGATCTCTAAATGGCTAGGGATCAAAAGAACCATTCCATCTTGGTTCTTCTAGATCTTTCATCAGCTCTTGATACTGTGGACCACGTGGTTCTACTTGAGCATCTGAGGTTCATCTGTGGACTAGGCATAGTCCTCAGGTGGTTTACATCTTACCTCACTGGAAGAACGCAGAGAGTGGTTTCCGGGGTTTATTCCTGTGACCCAGTTTCTCTGTCTTGTGGGGTTTCTCAGGGCTCTGTGTTGTCCCCCATGTTGTTCACAGTGTACATGCTGCCCCTTGGAGACACTGTAGGAAGGTATGGGCTGAGGTGTCATTGCTATGCTGATGAAACCCAGCTCTACCTTTCTTTTGCACCCGACCAGGATGGAGCTCTCTCAGTCTTTAATAACTGCCTCAAAGAAATCCAGGAGTGGATGGATTCGAATTGGTTGAAGCTGAACTCGGAAAAGACAGAGGTGCTGGTAGTGGATCCGGTGCATTGGATGGGGCAGCCAGGGGTTGGTTCACCCTCTGGGTTTTATCTTGGGGGTGTTTCACTTCCGACCTCTGAAAAGGTGTGTAACCTGGGAGTAATTTTTGACAAAGGACTGACTCTGCATTTGCAGGTATCTGCCGTCGTCAAGTCCTCATTTTACCATCTGAGGAATATCTCCAGGATTAGGCACCTTGTTCCATCTAACGATCTTCCCATGCTGGTCCATGCCTTTGTGTCCTCGCATCTGGACTATTGCAATTCCCTTTACCTAGGGCTTCCTGGGGTGGAAATCTGCTGCCTGCAGCTCGTGCAGAATGCAGCAGCCCGGCTTTTGAATGGCACCTCCCAGTCCAGTCATATTTCACTGGTGCTGCACGGACTGCACTGGCTGCCAGTGCAGTGGCGGATCACCTTCAAAGTCGGTCTTCTGACTTTTAAAGTCCTGCATGGACTTGGCCCGGACTACCTGAAAGAGCTCCTGGTCCCTTACTGTCCTGGGTGTTGCTCCACTCAGCTGACGAGGGGTTACTAGAGATCCCGAGGGTGTGCCTGAAATCTTCTGGAGCCTGTACATTTATGCATGTGGCCCCTACACTCTGAAATTCTCTATCCCATCAGTTACTGGAGTGCGTGACCATGGGGGGATTTAAAAAGGCCCTGAAAATGTACTTATGGACTCAAGCATTTGGAGTTTGATTTTATCTGTTTATCTGTACTAGTTGTTTTTATTTTTTTTTTTATTTTAAAAGTTTGATGTGTTTTAAATTCTGTATGGTGCCTTGGTTTTTGAAAAGTGCCTTAGAAATAAAGTTTATTATTATTATTATCCCTTCATGTGGGGCTTCATCTGGGGGCGGGTGTTCGCATATGAGTGACATAATTTATACAAAGAGATATGTAAATATATAGTTATTTATATATATACTTCTGTGCAAAATACCCTCTAAAAATGGCATCACTAAATGACAAAAAAGAAAGTACAGTGCTACATGTGAAGATGTGCAAAACAAGTAAAAACATTTACTTGGTACAAAAACTTTTCAATAAAGCAGCTTGTTTCCTTTCTTATGGCAGACTTTCATTGGTGCAGTAAGTTAAAATAACATTTCATATTTCTTATAATAAATAAGTAAAAGTGCTTAAAGAAGTCTAAATGTCAACCCCACAGATTTATGTGTGATACATAAAAAAATGGCTACAAACACATAAAGAGATTTTTCTGAGTTTAAGTATGTGGGGGAGGGTGGGAGAAGGAATTCCTTCTCTACCCCTACCAGGGCCAGTGTCAGTCTGTACTGCAAGGGCCTGAAACAAAGACAAATCAAAGGAGGAGGATGAAGTGGGGGACATCAAGGACAAAATAATGGAAAAGGGGAAGGGGGAGTGGATCAGGAAAGGGAAGTAAGGGGAGGAGGAGATACAGATTGCTCAAAACTGCGCATTCATCATTACAGGAGACAGCTTAATATAGTCAAAACTGTAGAGCAAATTCACTACATATTGGCATCTACCAACAAATCAGATATTATTACGGTGAAAAAGGTTTAAAATCAGTCTTCTCATTGAGACCACTTGGTTGAAGGAAATTTAGTCTAGAAATCCAATACGTTTCACGCTGCAATTACCCAGGGGAAGTCAACAATACCATTGGAGCACACTTTTCTGACCCAGCACAACTGTAGTCCCTTTAATTTTCAATTTAGTTCATTTGACCATGTAAGGAAACTGCAATGAGGGGGCAATAGAACACGCCTCCTCCTTCAGTGTGAAACTTACTGGATTTTTTCCTATCCTCCATCAACTATGTCCTTTCCTTCTTTAATCTAATAGTACCAAACGTACCTAAAAAGCTTTTCCTCTCCCTTGACCCCCTCTGCTATTTTCAGTTCTGTCTCTGCTCTACTTTTCCTTGCCATTATTCTGGCCTCTTTCAGCTTTTTCAGATGATTCTCCCGGTTGGCCTCACTCTAGTTCTCCTCAAATTTTCAGAATGCTACCCCTTTTGCCCTTACTACCTCTCCCACCCCTCTAGAAAACCGGATCAGCTTTTTGTTCTTCCAAATCTGTCTCATGCATGGTGCCATCAACCCCATTACACCACACTTCATGACACCCCACGTGGTTTTTGCTCTTTCCTCTCCCTTTACTCCTTTGTTATCCTTTAGCATTATCTCATCTTGCTGAAATCTGCTCTTTTAAGATCCAGGACCGCTGATTTCAAACTGGAGTGATGTGTTTCTGTGGTTAGTCGAACCACACTGTGACTTGGTAATTGGATCCCAGTGGTCACCGCACCTCTTCTTCTCTGCCTAATAGGGGTGCCCAGATTCTCTGAAATCTATTCCATTGGTAACTAGTAGGAATTTCAGAAATTTGTATTCTGAGTCCAATTCCATTCTGCCTCAATTAAAACATAGGAGAGGAATCAGACAGAACTGGATATTCTGATTCTGTATCCAACTCCACTTCCCTATAATGCAGACCCCCATCCAGTAAACTCTTAAGAAACCTTCTGCAAGGTTGGCCCAAGGGTGCAGAGGGCTGAAGCACTGAGCACCTTACCTGCCACCACATAGATGACTCAGGTTATGGAACAGCTGTGGGTTGTTTGGGGACCAGTCAGTGAGTCAGGATTGAGTGACCCTATGACTGCTGTCCTCTCTCAAGAATGTAGGTCAAGATGACTCACAGCTTGGAGGTGTCTGAGTGGCAGTGTATACAAGGTCACACAAGGGGGGGGGATCATATGCATAGGGTGCCAAGGGCTTCTCTGCAGAGGCAGAGATCGTACATCATGCCTATTGCACATGACGTGGCCCTGGGGTGGAAATCGGTGAAAATAAACAAATTGCAGGATGAGGACAACTCCTCACAGGCCCCACACTGGGGACCAGTCACTTCCCATGGTCCTGTGGCAGAGGATGATCGAGAGAAGGTACGTCCTGGAGAAGCTGGGTGATGGGGCTGTGAGAAGCGAAGTGATCAGAATGGGTTGGCCGAGGGCAGTCAAGGCAGATAAAATGTATATGGCATAAAAAAAAGCCCCTGCGTAACCCTTCCCCACATTTCCCTCTCCCCCTTAGCGAACCTTATCTTCTGGATGGGGTCACAGAAAATTCAGGCAGCAGTTGGTGATGGCAGCATTGGGTTCTCTTGTCTGGCGGTCCAAAATACTGCATAGCCAAATTAATTCTGTGACTACTGAATGCCCATTTAGCTCCACACTGTTTGACCATTAGTGCACAATCTCCCCCACCATAGCAAGCCTCCATTAACTACCCTGTCCCCGGTCCCCCATAGTCCTCTGATTTCAAATTGTTACTCCTTTGACTCCAACCTGAGGCTGCTCTAACTCCGCGAGACTGAGTGAAGAGACCATGAGAAAGGAGACTCTGCCCCCAAATCCTGTAGTTGGCTGGTGTTGGTGAATGGCGATGAGGGCAAGTTTGTTAAAGTAAAGAAAATCTGTTCATTTTTAGTTATGCAGTACTATGGTATTTGTGCCACTGCATAGAGTCCAAGTTTGAACTTCTTCCCCATACTACCCAAAGCCCTGAGTGACCTGGAAGCAGGAGTGGCTGATCTAAAGAGAGACCTGGATAAGCCACGACCAGAAGAGGCATGGAGGCTAGGCTAAACTAACCCCAGGGCTCTCCTTAGGTTGACCACTCTAGCGTTCAGTTCACTCAGGGCTTCTGGGTAGTATGGGGAAGAAGTTCGGACTAAGACTCCCCACGGTGGCACAAACACTGTAGTATTACTGACCAAACTGATTTTTTATTTATCTTACAAAACCTATCACCATTGCTACCACCAGACAGTTGCAGGATTCAGGGAAATACAGAATGGATCTCCTCTCTCAGGGTCATTTTGGGGCATGGAGAAGAGATACTGCTACAGACAACTTTTTCCTGACTTCTATACCATGTAATTGGACTAAGGACCAGGGGAAAGGGAAGTTAACAGAGGCTTGGTGGGGGAAGGGGGTTTGTGTTCTAAAGGTCAGACAGCATTGGGACTCAGGACTTGAGGACATAGGCTTGTCTGGACTGGCCTGTTTTCCCACTGTCAGGCAACAGTTTGGACTGCTCAGTCAGAAGACACTGTGCTGCCCTCACATACAGTCACATGGGCTTCCAGGGACCCCAGTCAGCTGTATGTAGGCTGAAGTAAGGTCACAGCAGAAGGAAGGCAGATGGGAAAATGTACTGGGGGGGGGGTGGTCTTAGGATCCAGAATTGGAACTGAAGTCTGATTCTGCATCCGACAAGGACTTTTTGGAATTTGGATTTTTGGCCCAGAATACTAGAATTTCTGAATTTCAAAAAAAAGTTCAGAATCCAAGGAATCCAGTTCTGATTCAATGATTCTGAGCAACCCCTACTGCCAATGTCAGTATTTGACAGAACCAGATCAAAGGTGTCCCCCTCTCTAGTTGGTTCCTTGACCAACTATACAAGAAAGCAGTCAGGCATAACATCCAGCAGTGTCTGACTTCTTGCATTGCTGGCTGCTGAGATGTCCCAATACACATCCAGAATATTTTGGTTACCAACATGCACAACCTCCCCTTTGGTTCATGCCTTTCTGATCTCCTACTTTGAGTCTCTGTCCCCTACCTCCTTTTGCTTCAGCAGACTGAGCACCATTTCCGTCCTGATGTTTGTACCCCCTTTCATTGTTAGTTGCACTTGAACTGCTTCTGTTTCATGCTTCACTCTTACTAGGCTCTTCCGTGGCCTCTACGCCTTCCCTTACATACAGTGCCACCCCCATCACATTTTTGTCCGTCCCTCTTGTAGCATGCATACCCTAGTACTGCAGGAGTTTCAACTGTTTCCGGTTGCCCATGCTTCTGTAACCTCTGCTGCCACTGCCTGGAGCTCACTTATTTTGTTCCTAAGTCTTCTGGAATTTAAGCAGACCACCCTTCAAGATCCCTGCCTCCTACCCTTCCCCCTCCCACTAACGAGACCTAATGTACTTTTCCCTGCATTATTTTAATATGGTCCCTGTCTCTGATGTATGCCTTTTTCATCATCCCTATCAATGTTATTCTCCCCTCTGAGTGCTCCCACTAGTTGTGAGGTTAGCCACAGCAGGTCTCCCTCACCTGAGTTAACCACACAGATGTCCCCAGCTCCAGCCTTACTGATGCTAGTATAAATACCTGACATGTATGCCTTAAACATCTGCTCCAACACTTTTATCCCCTCTCTGTTAGGATAAAAGCTGTCTGGTTTAAATGGGGCCTTGTCCCACCAAGTGCACAGAGCCCTAACATTCTGACACAAGCCTTCACTGCTTTAAGTAGCTTTTCTGCTAGACTGTTCCTCCCCCAAATGAACAATAATGTTTGGCATCCCTCCTACTTTCCTAATCAATCCATCTAACCTGGGGTTACCCTATCACACATAAAGTACTTTAAGTGAAGACTTCCATTTTTTTTAATCTCTTTTGCAGCAAATTTTTGTTATATCGTCAGCGCACATGTAAATACAAAACCCCTATTTAGGGAGGCAATGTAAAATGATCAAACAAAAAATATCCAGAAGATTGCTGCTCAAACTCTATTTATCCAGAAACTCACTGTTTGACCTTGAAAAAGTTCTACAATCTTCTTGTTCATTTAGCTTTTAAACTGGTCAGAAGCATGGTGCCCACATAAATGAGACATTGCTTCTCAGTTGGGCTACTGTGTGACTGTTCTTAAGGAAAACAAAATATTTTCTACATCTGCTTTTTGTAACAATCCAATAAAGTATTTTGCTTTTTTAAAAACAACTATAAACTACATTCCACAGTGCAGAGGTGATCCTGGGGAAGGAAACCAAAATGGTGCAAGGATTGCATGAGAAGATCTAAGAGGAGATACTGAGGGAATCTCAAAATGTACACCCTTGAAGAGGAGAGCGAGAGCTGACATGATCGAGACCTACAAGTAGCTCACAGGGGTTAACAGGCTATGGGATGGGAGCCTCTTCCAAATGAAGATGAGCACAAAGACTAGGGGGCACGTGATTAAGCTGGAGGAGGAAGTTCAGGAGAGATATAAATAAATATTTCTTCACTGAATGAGTGGTATACACCAGAAACAGAATGCCAGTCAAAGTGGTGGAGGCTAGAATAGTGGGGGGGGGGAGGTTCAAACATGCATGGGATAGGCATAGACATAGAACAGAGGAAGGGAGGGGGAGGGTCAGAGAAGACCACATAGGGTTTGTAGAGGTAGAATAGGCAGGGAACACTGGGGCAGACTGGATGTGCCAAAAGGTCCTTTTCTGCTGACAAATTCTGTTTATATGCCTCTACATTGATACATCTAAAAAGAACAGTTTCATGTGATGCATGCAGTCGCAAACTAATAACCAGTTTCCCTCCCCATCAAAATGCCTCTTAAATACTGTGCCCCCGGCAATGGTATCAGTAAATCTTGAACCAGTCACATCATTGTAAAGGGCAAGGATATGACCCTTACACACATCACTGCATTTCTATTTCTCTTTACAAACATGAAAAAAGATGTAAAATTCTCTGTTAGCAGAAAAGGATCAGACCAGTGTCTGCTTCAGTCTTTATTTAGACCGTTTGTGTGCGTGTATGTGTGTGTGTGATGGCTGCTATTTCTGGTTTTACAATGCATTCTGAAAGAGCAGTCAACTTCCTGAGGAAGTTTTGTGGTAGACTATATTTAATATACTGCTGATGGAAAACGCAAAACCCTCCCCCCTTCATGTGGTTTGCTAATTGGGTCACTGATGTTTGCTGTATTTTATTTCCCATGTTTTTTGCATTGCTTCTGAAAGTACTCATTCATACTTAGGCTCTTAAAAGAAGCACAAAGCATGCATTCTGCAATAACATGCACTGGTAAATGAGGCACGAACATGATGTATACAGTATGCACAGCAGTCCTTCATCCAGTGATTACAAAGATGAAGAAAAAAAACTTGTAACCTGGGGGAGTGCAGAATAGTAAACACTGCCAGCTTATGGTCAAATGGCACACCTGCCAGACACATTTGTTGAAATGCTCCCTTTACAAAGCACATACAGTACATTGAGTTGTGATGTGTGTGCCTGGGCCCCAACTGATGCTACTCATTATAGTGAGCTCCTTAGCTAACTTCCTACCTGCAGACCACATGAAATGGTGAGCACTAATCCATCCCATGCACCCCTTCACTCCTGCTGTTTATTTATATGCATCTTTATTGGGAATTTGTCAAGCAGGAAAGAACACATTAAATGTGTGTATATCTATATATATTAGTACAACATGTGTCTTAGTATAAATGTACTGATAAAAAGTTGTATCTCAGGCAGGTAGTGGAGATATCACTGATATCTCCATGTTCCTATATGTCATAGTGATATCTCATTGTTCCTATATGTCATGGAGATATCTCTATGTTCCCATACATCATTCTTAAGAAAATGAAAGCATTTCACTTTCTATACCATGTGGCTCTCTGTCTAAAACCTGTCCCACACTTGCACAACCTCCCCCACCCACACAGACCTTTGATATCTGGTTGATCCTGCCATTATTTTACAATAAGTAATTATTTAAAAAACTCTCTTGTTCATGCCGCCACTGTCATATTCAGTAACGCTACTGAATGTTCACTTTCTGCCCCAACATGTAGCATGACCGGGCGGTCTGTAAATTGCACTGTTATGGGTCCTCACAGTCGTCTAGTACTGCATTCTGTGTCGGTACTCCTGTAAAACTGTGTACATTTGTAAACTTTGAACCTCTTTTCTGAAAATAAACTCCCGACTCTAGAGACAGGACAGTGAGTGGAGTGACACTGCAGCTTCAGAATGGGAGAAGTAAGTGTTAGTGAGTGTTGCTATAGCAACACTTGCTAACACTTACTTCTCCCATTCTGAAGCTGCAGGGTCACTTGCTGTCCTGTCTCTAGAGTCTGCGGGACTGCGTCAAATGCCTTGCTAAAGTCTAGGTAGGCCATAGCCCCTCCCTGGTCTATTACTTTGGTCATCCAGTCAAAGAAATCGATTAGATTCATCTGACTTGACCTTCCTGCTGTGAATCCATGCTGCTTTGGGTCCTGTGCCCCGTTGGCCTCTAGCTACTGAACAATTCTTACTTTCAGAAGTGATTTCATCATTTTCCCCACCACTGAGGTCAAACTAACAGGTCTGTAGTTTCCTGCTTCTGCCTTGTTCCCATTTTTGTGAAAGGGAATCACATCCTGCCCTCCTCCAGTCCTCAGGTACCACCCCATCCTCCCATGATTTGTTAAACAGTGTGGTCAGTGGTGTAACTAGGTCCTCCCTTAGTTCTTTTAGGATTCTAGGGTGAATCCCGTCAGGCCCCATTGCTTTGCCCACCTTGAGTTTTAGGAGTTCTTTCAGGACTCTTTCTTCTGTAAATGGGCTGGCATCAACCCCACTACCCAGAGTGCTTCTATTGTTTGGTTTAGGTAACTCCTCTTCTTCTTCTTTTGTGAATACTGAGCACACGTATTCATTCAGTATCTCTGTCTTTTCACTGCCTCCCTCTGCCCACCTCCCCTCTCCTTTATTAATCTTCACTATCCCTCCCTTAACCTTTCTATGCTCCCTAATGTACCTATAAAAGATTTTATCCCCCTTCTTAACTGAGTTGGCTATCTTTTCCTCGGTTTGGACCTTTGCTTTTCTGACTGCCTTCCCACTTCTTCTGCTTTAATTGATACAGTTCCTGTCATTGCTCCTTCTGTGATTCCTTATACTTTTGAATGCAGCCTTTTCTCCTTAACCTTCCCTGACACCTCTTTTGAGAACCGTAGTGTTTTTTATTCCGCTTTGTTTTCTTTATTTGTTTTACATAAAGGCTTGTTGCCTCCATGATGGCAGTTTTGATTTTTCCATTGTTCTTCTACCCTCCTTTCTGGCCATTTGCTAATGCATTCCTCAGGTATTCACCCATTATGCCAAAGTCAGCCCTTTTAAAGTCCAGTATCCTTGTCTTTGTATGGCTTGTCTCCATGGTTGTGTTTATTGTGAAGCACACTGTGCAGTGGTCACTTGTTCCTAGATGTCTGACTTCTAAATTTGTGATCCTTTCTCCATTTAGAGAGTACCAGGTCTAATATTGCTCCTTCCTGAGTGGGTTCCACCACTAGCTGTCTAAGGCATGCCCCTGTGGGCACGAGAATGACCCTGCTCTTGGATGTGTGCAGTCCATAATGAAATGACAATGCCAGCATTCATGAGGTGGGGTCCCAAAAAGCCCACGTTGAAAATTTGGTGTAAAAATTCTGAAAAATGGCTGAGATATAAACATAAGTTGAAAACGCCATTGACAGCCATTATACGGCACGTACCTTGATTCTTCAGTTCGCAGTTTGGCTTTGAAGAATGCAGACATGTCCTGGTCCAGAGAAGATCATGGCTACCGATCTCTGTAGGTAAGTATGGGGTAAGAGGAGTAAGGGGAGATGGGTGTACAGAGGGAGGTTCAGGATGGGGCAGTGGAGAGATGTTGAGGGACCATTTTTTGCAGGAAAAAAGATGTCAGGGGATGGTTTTCTTCTTTACAGGGAATTATTAAGAACTTAGGGGACACTGGGAGTGGTCTCCCCAGTGTCCCACACTATGAGGGGTGGGTGTGTACATGTATCGGGACATTGGGGGTGGGCTCCCCAGTATCCCACTATTAGGGACCATTTTCCTTTTTTTTAAATAAGCCATTGGGGGAGTGATTCAGGACACTGGGATTGGGCTCCCCAGTGTCCCACACTGCAGAGGTGGGGAAAAATATAATAAAAATGTGGGTACACTGGGAGTGGGCTATACAGTGTACCACAGTGTTTCGAGGGTGCTACAGGGGAGATATAATAAATATTCAGGACACTGGGATTGGGCTCCCTCGTGTTCCACACTGCAGAGGTGGGGAAAAATATAAAAATGTGGGTACACTGGGAGTGGGCTACACAGTGTACCACAGTGTTTTGAGGGTGCAACAGGGGGAGATATAATATAATTAATATTTGAGGACACTAGGATTGGGCTACCCAGTGTCCCACATTGGTTTGGAGAGGGGCTGGGTAACTGCTGACACGGGCATTGGGCACCCTGATGTTGGCAATTAGTACTACAATGGGGGTCTGCTAGACCACCAGGGATATTTCAATAAATAATGAAAACAAAAAAAAACAGAACAAAAACAACAAATTGAGCCAAGGTCCTGTGTGGTTACAAACCCAAGACCCGGGCAATGCCAGCTGTGTGCCCTTTCCTCTGCACCATTAGAATAGTCCAAGGAATGCTGTGCTTCTTCCAGATTTGCTATGCGAGAAATATACAGCAAGCTCTGTGTGACCCGACATGTGAAAAAGACTGATTTTTTTTTTTGCACAAAAGCTGTATGTGACCCTACAAGCAGAAAAAATGTGCAAACAAAAACATGCCTTTGTGCCTGCCATATAAATTTTCCCATAGGAATTAATGGAAAATTTAAAATTGTTATACCTTTTGAATGGATTAATATTTTTTTCACCAAACCTTCAAAGGCACATCTGTGACCCAAAGACTTTCCACCCTGAAAATTTCAAACCACAATATGAAGGCATTCCTGAGATACAGATGGACAAAGAAATGTGAAAAAATGGCAAATGTAGGATTATTTGACAGTTTCTAGCTCAAAAAACACACAACAGATTCAAATGAAATTTGGCACGTTATGGAACCTACCCCTAGAGATTATGCATGCTAAATTTCATGCAAAGCTGTTGAATGGTTCAAGTTATTAAGGTTCAAAGTTTTGGGTTTTCACATAGATGTTTGCACTCAAACCTACTATAACGGCTATCAGCCAGTATAATATAATATATATATATATATATATATATATATATATATATATATATATATTTCTGTAGCTCTCCACATTATCAATAGGTTTTCATAACCATGGGGGTGATGTGTGTCAGAAATACACTCTGGGGGTCAGGCCCTTTGCTCCCACAGTGCCCAACCTTTAAGTGTGATTAGTGAACAGGGGACACACAGGGACACCTTCCTATTTGTTTTGGGTCCGGGCAACTACCAGTCTCAAGTCCTGGGGTGAAGTATGAACCCTCTTTTTAGCTAGCATACCCAGGTAACAGGTCAAAATATCACACTCTTTTTGGGGAAATCAGCGCAGTGCTTGACCCAGCGGGCATACAACCAACCTGGTTCACAAACCCCTGCAGACTCAATTGAGACGCTGTTTTTTTTTCTTACCTTGCTGGATCTTTACACAGATCCTTATTAGTGTGGCTGCATGTGGTGACACAATAAGCACTTTAACAGCTGTGTTAGAATATCAATACTGTTCCATCATTCACACACAAAATTAACAAGTCTCAGGCAGCGTTTTAAGGAAAATCAAAGTTTACTAAAATTAAAAATAGTAAATAAAATACAAAACACAGAACATATATATATATATATATATATATATATAAAGGGTACAGTCAGAAAATACATGGACAGTTACAAACAAAGCACCTTGCACTGAATAACTAAGCCTATCCTAGTTCCAGTTGATAAATAAATGAATGAAATTACCTGTTTTGGCAGATGTGCCCCTCTTTAAGTCCAAGAACAAAAGTGTCCCTTACAAGTTCAGAATAAGAGTGTCAGTCTTTTCAGCAAGCTTGATAATAATAGAGGCCAAAATGTCCCTTCCATCCTGTGATGTCACAGCTCTGAGCTGCTAGTGTGAGGTCACACACAGTCCTGCACACTTAATTTGCAACATGAGGTTGCATAGGCGAACAGGTCAGATTACCACTGGATTGGAATCTGCAAATACAGCAATATTTTTTTAATTATAACAAGACTGTCTGCCTCAGAGTATGGCTTATGACACCCTTTGATGTTGCAGAAATGTTCTGTAAAGTTAATTCACATATGCTTTTCAAAAACCATCTTCCTCCTGTTACCCTATAAAATGTAACATTTTATGGCAGTCTTCCTAAGTTCAAAGCAGTTGTCTTTTTACAACCTGGTGGTATAGCAGCTACACAGGCTCTGACAGGCAGGTGTCAAAAAAGGAAGCTTTAACTAGCTTATCCTCTAGGTCAGTGAGAGGGCAGATTATTTTTTCTTCTCTTTTAAAATCCAGTTTCCCATGAGGCTCTGCTACTATGCCTGTTTCCTAAGCAGGTCTGCCATACAAAACATAGATTTATAACAAAATTATTTACACATAACAACAAGCAGATAGCTATTGCCACACCCCTCCCTCCTAGACTGAATTTGGGGGGATCCATTCCTAGGCATGGGTTGAGTTCCCTAGATCAGTTCACTGCTCTAACTGATGCAATATATCATCTGCATTGGCATTTGCTGCCCCTACACCATGAGTGACAGTCATATCATATCCCTGTAAGGTAAGACTCCATCTTAGAAGCCTACCATTTGTCTTACCCATTTGTGCCAGCCAAACCAGGGGATTATGATCTGTCTGTACCTCAAAGTGCCGCCTGTATAGGTGTGGCTCTAATTTCTTCAGAGCCCACACCACGGCAAGGCACTCCATCTCCACTGTAGAATAAGTCTATTCCCTGGGAAGTAATTTCTTACTGAGGTACATTGTTGGGTGATCTTTCCCTTGGCTAGAAGTCTGGCTAAGTACTGCCCCACTACCCACATCTGAGGCATCTGTCTGGACTACAAATGGCTTACTGTAGTCTGGACTGGCTAACACAGGAGCAATGCACAATGCCTCCTTTAGCTGTATAAATGCTCATCCACAGGCTGGTTCCCAGTTTACCCTTTAAGAATTCTGTTCTTCAGCAGGCCAGATAGGGGAGCTGCCAGGGCACTGTAGTTTGATACAAATTTTCAATAGTACCCTGCAGTTCCTAGAAAACTCTGGACCTGCTTCTGTGTTTCAGGTCTGGGCCACACCTCTATTGCCTTAATCTTTGCTTGATTAGGAAGGAGCTGCCCCAGCCCTATTACATGCCCTAGGTATGCCACCTCAGCCATGGCAAGTCATGGCCACCTGGCACTTTTCAGCTTCCACAGTCAGCCCTCTGAATTCTGCCCAACACTTCCTTAAGGTGGGATGTTGTTCCTTCCAGTTGGCACTGAAGATGGCAATATCATCCAGGTACACCATGGCATACTATTCAGTACCATGTAACACCTGGTTCACTACCCTTTGGAAGGTGGCAGTGGGGTTCTTCATTCCAAAAGGCATTGCCTTGAACTCAAACCTGCCAGTACCCTTTCATCAGGTCAGTGGTGGTAAGGTATGTCGCCCTTTCCAACTTGTCCAGCAGTTCGTACATCCATAGCATTGGGTGGGCATCAGACTTCATGACTGCACTGAGTCCAGGATAGTCCACACAAAAAAGAGTAGAGCCATCCAGCTTGGAAACGAGGACTATGGGTGAGACCCAGGGCCTGCGGGATTTCTGGATTACCCCTAAATCCAGCATTCCTTCCACCTCCCTCTTAATGTCCTTTAGGACAGCCTCTGACACCCGATATGCTGTCCACCGTATGGGCACTTGCATCCCCATATCTACATCGTGTGTCACTAAGGGGGTTAGTCCAGGCTTGACATTAAACAATGGGCAAAGGCTGCTAAAACCTCCCTTACTTCCTGTATCTGTTCCGGGGTCAACTGGGGTGGCAGTTTGATTGCCTCCACAGAGGACTTCTGCTTGCTTTCCTCCAGCAAGTCCAGAAGGGGGTTTTCCTCATCCGTCCCCTCCCCAGGACTACACACTGCAAATACCATGTCAGCCCTATTTGCATATGGCTTCATCATGTTGACATGGTACATCCTTTGGGTATGTCTCCTGTCAGGTAGTTCTACAATGTAATTTACATCATTCACCTGTTTGACTACTTTGCATGGTCCTGCCCACTTGGCATGCAGCTTATCTTTCTGGACTGGGATTAGGACCATGACCTCCTGACCCACAGTGTATGGGCGAGCGCTGGCTCTGCAGTCGTACCATACCTTTTGCTTCTGCTGGGCAGCTGCCAGTTTGCTCTGGGCTGTGCCCTTAAGCTCCTTTAACTTTTACCTAACTTGAGGACATAATCCACTATGGTAGTTCCCTGGGTGGTGTGCTTGCCTTCCTAGTCCTCCTGGATCAAGTCTAGGGGTCCATGCACCCTGCATCTATATAACAGCTTGAAGGGGGGAAAACTCTGTTGACTCTTGGGGCACCTTCCTGTATGTGAACAACAGGTGGGAAGATATTTCTCCCAGTCTCTCCCATGCTGTTCAGCTAACACTTGGAGGATTGATTTTAGGGTACCATTAAACCTTTCCTCAAGCCCATTGCCTTGCAGGTGATAAGGTGTCGTGCATTTCTACACCATCTCACACTTCTCCCACAAACACTTTATCAGGTCCGACATGAAGGAACCCTCTCGATCGTTGATAACCTCCTGCAGGAACCTGACACAGGAGAAAATCCCTAGCAAGGCATGTGTCACTTTGTCTGTCCTCAATGAGGATAGGATGACTGCCTCTGAGTACCGGGTGGCATAATCCACCACTGTTTGGATAGACCTCTTCCCAGAGGAGCTGGTGGTATTCAAAGGCCCCACAATATCCATTCCTACCCTCTGGAATGGTTCCTCCAATATGGGAAAGGGAATTAGGGTGGTTTGGGTTTTTCTACCTGCCTTCCCTATTTCTTGGCACCGGTGACAAGGCCTGCAATATTCCTTCATCTGCTGGGTGAAGTTGGGCCAGTAGAAATTCTAGGTCAATCACTGCAATGAGCGCACCATTCCCAGATGTCAGACATGGTAATACCTTGAACAATGTTGAGCAACTGCTCACGGTACTCCTGGGGAATGACAAGCTGCCTGCCCATCACCCCTCCCTTTGTCCTTATGTCCTGCATATACAGCGGCCCATTATCCCAATACACTCTATGTCTCCCATCACCTGTCTGTGTCCTGTCAGATTCTGCACAAGTTCTCAGTCTCTCTAAACTAGGGTCATTTTTTTGAGCAGCTGCAAAAGTTTTACATATTCCAAAGGCATGGGACAAGTCTCCTTCAGTTTCTAAAACTAGGGTCCCTAGCTCTGGTGTCAAGGCATTCAGGGTCACTGCCATCCCTAACCCTCTGACAACTGGCTACCACTCCCTCCTCAAAGTAACCTTCGGTAGCTGTTTTTTTAACTGCTACCTGGAATAGTTCTAGCTCCCTTTCACTACTCTGTTGCAGGAGACACATGCTGGGGAACCAGCCTCCCAGTATTTTCCACAGGAGCTTCTGCGGGGTCCAGGGAATTACAATCTGCCTTTGCCACCTGACTGCAGGTAACTGCACACACCACCCCTTTGGTAGATTATTCCCTATAATCACATCCAGAGTGAGGTTGTCTGCTACAGTCACTTTCTGCACCCTCTCTCCTGTCTCACCCCAGTCCAGGAGAACACTTGTTAGGGGCAGAGTTTTTTCCACCCAAGTAAATCCCCTTACAATAATGAACTGATTAGGTATAAGCTGTTCAGGCTCAACCAAATACCCTCTTACCAAAGTAAGGGATACCCCCATGTCCCTCAACCCATGGGTTTGAACCCCATTTATAGTAACCGGGTGTATGTGCTCCCTCATGTTTATAGGCATGCTTTCAGGGATACACAGTGCACCCACCACTATTCGAGCACCACTTTATGCACTCTGTGCCTTTTTAGAACACTGTCTTGCAAGATGCCCAGGTTGTTTGCAAAACCAATAATCATCATTTCTTTTTTCAGGCAAATCCTTTCTTTGTAACCTGGGGCTACCTACTTTCTTGGGAGGCAGTGAGGAGGGTTTTAGCTATCCTGAAGGTGCACTTTTCCATTTCTGCACTTCCACACCCACCCCACTCCCTTTCAGAGCAGGCCTGCTACTGGCAAAATGGTCCGGGAGTGTGGCAGCCTCCTGCACTGTTTTTGGATCTCTGTCTTCTAGCCAGGTTTTCAGCTTTGCTGGACAAGCCCAAAAGAATTGTTCCAAAAGTACCACATCCTCAATCTTCTGTACTGAGTCTGCTTTGACCCCTCCTGCCAACATTTCAAAAACTGATGTTGCCTGGTGGCTAGTTTCTCATAGCTCATGTCAGAGCTTCTCCTGAGCTTACAGAACTTAACTCTGTATGTTTCAGCTGTCAAGTGAAGTGGATGATGGATGATGATGGAGAGAAGCCATCAAGGCCAGAATGGGTAAATAATGATTGAAGGCCTGAATTGGAGGGAATCCTTGATAACTGGTGAGAAGATGGTAGTCAAGAACCTGAATAGATGTGGCAGAAGGGCTATAGTTTCGATGAGAGGGCATAGAATTCATGATAGGTATGCCAAAAAGAAATAGCGAATTAGGCAATCACAGGAAGAGGTACCAAGGAGAGGAAAGCTTGAATGATAAATGAGGGTAAATAGACTTGGAGGACCTACACCGAGTCACAAAGGCATGAAAGAGCTCCAAAGAAGCACTGAGAAGGACACAGATCAAGCTATGGAAACAGGAGAATGAAGAGGCAGCAGAGGAGAAAGGAAAGGAACAATGATTATAAAAAGGCTCTCAGAAATGCTGCAATCTGATTGGCTGTTAGGATTCCAACAGCCTTAAATTAATCCATGTTATACTGTCATGTACAGCCTGATCACCATGGCACATGGATTCTTCCTGTTAGCATTCCATCCTCTAGCTCTGCTGAATGTGTAGAATGATGCATTCTGATTTTGAACCCGCATTCTTAAACTGTTGGTGTAAGAACTATTTTATTAAAAATCTCCCTCTAAATGAAGAAAACATTCAAAAAGTATACTTTTAACACATTTCTTTTGAAACCATTTTTTATAATAGCAATAAGGCACTCTCAGAAGTTAGATTAACAGTCAGTTAATCACCCCCTAGGGGCAATATGGCACTCGGCTGCGCCTCGTGCCACATTACACCCCTAGAGGGTGATTAACAGACTGTTAATCTAACCCCTGGTCATGCCTTATTGCTTAAATAAGCATGAGGAAGCACCAGATAAGAGAGCAGGGAGAGGACAAGAAGGAAGGGGTTCAAAAATGAATGCAGGTGGACACCAGGTGGACTGAGAGATAAGGCAAACCATACTTCTCTAGTGTCCCTAATTATGAGGGACATTCCACAGTTTGTCCCTTAAAATTGCACAGTCCCTCATCCATCCCTCATGGAAAAGGTGCTGTCCACACACAGAATGTGCTGCAAAGTCAGACTATAAGGCAGAAACTCATAATAGTCTAAAACACTAAATCTAAAATAAACTAGGTACAAGTAACACTACAGTTTTCACAGTGTTCTGAGCTGGTATCACTATGGTCGAGGATGTGTCCCTCAGTCTGAGAGTCTGTGTCCCAGATTGTCCCTCATTTAGAGTGTCCAAAATGTCCAGGTCCCTCATTGCAGTGACAAAAGGAGGAGAGGTATGAGGCAAAAGGACCACAACAAACCATGGCAAAGAGGTAGGAGATATAGAGCAGGAACCCCTTCCCCTAAGGCAGGGCTGAGGAGGCACAAAGCAGAAAGGAATCACAGATGTCTGAGGAGACCAAAAATAAAGAAATGTACTAGCGGGTGATTGCTGCCGATAGTGGGAGCCCATGACAGATGAGCAGAAAGAGACACCACCCCGGGGCTGAATGCAGAAAGCAGAGGGCTGAAGGAGAAACTGGCAGGAGATGAAAAAATCCAATATGATTGGGAAAGTACGAGGCAGGCAGGAGAAGCTCTGACAGCATAAAGAAAACAAGAGAGGAGCAGCGCAAATCCAATTGCATTCAGAAGATAAATGGTCTGAGCTGAATACAGGCAGTGATGGACAAAACACCGGTACAAGCTCTGGGGATGAGCCGGCTTAAGCTGTCGGCGAGGTTACTATAGCAACACATAGCAAAAACAATGCTGCAGAAACAGAGCTAGGGGAAGCAAGTGGGGGGTCTAGGAGCAGGGGAGATGAGGAGGGGGACAGAACAGGCACAAAGCCGACAAGTGACCGCAGAAGAAGGGAAAAGACAGTGGGAGGTGGCGGGGACGAGGCATCAGAAATGACTGGGGCAGGAAGGAGTACAAACACAGTGCAATGAGCTGCAAAACAGAGACAACACGAGTTTGCATGGCGCCAGTGGCTAGAGGCACCGTGGAATGATCAAACACAGAAGTGAGAGAAATAGGAAGACAAGCGAGGGAGATGCGACGCCTCTGGCCGCAACGAGAAATGAATCCTGGAGAACTCCAGGATGAGTGACCTTATGAGCCTGATGGGGTAGTGACGTAGTTGCTTCACCCATTGAACCTTGGGCTTAAAGCCCTCCCATTATGCCACAAGTTTGGAGTCAAAATATTGAAAATTAGCAATGTTATGACTGAAAGTTTAAATATTTCAATGTTCACTTATAACTTAGTCATTTTTCCATGTTGTTGCACCAAATTTTCCACATAGTCTTCTTAGAAACCTCACCTCATGAACCCAACAGGTGAAATTTTTCAAATCTCACCTGAGACAAAATGCAAAACTACTTTTTTGGGATGCATTTGAAAAATGTCACCTGCATTGTTCATGAGATGGGGTTCCAAACAGGCCCTGATGAAAGTCTTTTGGAAAAAAATTAATATTTAGTGAAGTTATGAGCGAATGTTGAACTATTTCAATGTTCACTCATATCTTGGTAATTTTAATATATTTTTACACCAGATTTTCAAAATAGCCTTTTTATGACCCCACTTCATGAATCCAATAGGGGAAAAATTTCAAATCCTGCCCTAAAGGAGATTTCACTCAGCAACTGCAAAAGTATCTTTCAGGATGGAATTGAACAATTCCACACATCTTGTTCATGAGATGGGGATCTCAAAAGGACAAGTTGAAAATCTGGGCCCAGATATTCAAAAGAGTTGAGCCATGCACAATAGGGTTACGCCTGCGCAAGTCCGAAATTGAGCCACTCTGCGATATTCAGCAGGAGGCAGTTGCGCCTCCGAAATCATGCTGAGCAACAGTGCAATGATAATGAAGGCATGAGCAACTGAAGGGGGAGGAACCATGCATAAATGGTGCAGGCGATATTCAACGACTTGCGCCATGGCGCAATAGGGGAGCAAGAGAAGTTACACTTACAGCGAAATGAGCCAAAATAAAAAGAGCAAGGGGAGAGGTGCAAGAACGCCATAGGAAGCCACATGTGTCAGAGGCAGAGGCAGACAGACAGGACAGGAGGCACAAACAGGGAAGGCCAGGAAAGGTCACTCTGAACAGCCAGGCACAGGAAGGTGTGGGAGCCACACAGCACAGAGGCCAGCACAGGCAGGTGTACCTGTACAGGGAGGTAGCAGCCAGGACAGCGGGGAATACGGCAACATAACTGCCGAGGTGAACACAAGCCAGGGACATGGCCAGTGCCACCTTCCACATGGGGGAGCCGTAATGAAGGGGGTGAGAAGGCGGGTGTGGGGGGTGTGGTGCGTGCAGGCCCTGGCGTGCATGCCCCAACAGGCAGTACTCGAGCCTGCACCAACTTTGAGCTGTACACTGAGTTACTAAGATTGTGGGCTGGCACCGCCTGAATAGGGCAATTTGAGGTGGCTCTGTGAGCTGTGCAGTGATGTGGATGCAGACACCACGACGGAGCCATGCCCTGTCAGTGGAGACCAAGGTAACAGCCTGCATGTGCCAGCTCACTACGGGTACCTTCCAGAGACCAGCTGGGGACAATTTCCACAGGCATAACCCAGTTGGCCACGCCATGCCACCTCACCCACCTCAGCGCACTCCTGCTACATGCTGAGGAGTACATCCATTTCAGCACAGCGGCGGAGCACAGCAAACATACAGGAGTTCCGCAGGGTAGCACGTATGCCTGGCATGCTAGGGCAATAGACTGCACCCACATGGCCATATATGCACCACCCGGCCCCGAGGGGCTGCATACATAAATTGCATGGCCTATGCCAGCATCAACCGCCAGGTGTGCGGCGCCAGGGTGCATCTTCAATGTCTGCGCCACGCACCCTGGGGGAGCACATGATTCATTCATCTGGCACCAGTCGGCACTGTGCCACAGATTCAAGAGTGGGGACATCCCCACTGGACACCTAGTGGGTGAGTATGCAAACTACATGGACAATCACAGGGCCTGGGGGGGCATGGCCAGAGGTGGCATGGGTAGTGGCCTTCATGGCCTGGGGCAGGGCGATGCTGATCACAAAACCACCCTGCACCCTCTACACACAGGTGACAGTGGATACCCACTCCGTCCCTGGCTGCTCACACCCTACCGGTGGCTCACGACCCCATCGCAGCAACCTACAGAGCGCATACCACACGTAATGTCATCAGTGGGTGTTTGGGATGCCTGAGCAGGTTTCCATTGCCTGGACACCTCTGGCGGTGCCCTACAGTACAGCCCCTCAAAGGTCTGTAGGATATTCCTGGCCTGTTGCATCCTACACAACATGGCCAACGAATGTGGGATAGCTGTACAAGTAGAAGAAGGGGACAGTGATGGGGACGATGGGGACGCCGGTGATGATGGTGATGGGAGCCCCCCCCTTGGCTGATGGGACCCCTGACTGCTCCGCCTGGCACAGCTGCACCAGAACACCATCACGGAGGAGCACTTCAGCCAACCCAGGTAAGTCATGGGGCCATGTGCAACCACCAGTGGCCAAGGCACAACCCACAAACACGCATGGACACACACCAGGGGTGCATGCCATCAAGGGAAGTGGCAGGGCACAGAGACACACACAACCAGGGATGGGTGAGGATTAACATACACACCGAAGGACACACACACACACATTCACACACAACACAACAAATGTGCACAGAGGCAGAAGGCACACCGACCCAGAACGCACACCCTAGCAACACACATGTCACAGGCCACCCACGCCCACTGCCTGTCCATGTGCATGTATGAAGTACTAGAGCACCATTGCAATTGGTGTACAGTGCAATGCAGGCATCATCATGCACACCTACAACTGTGGACAGCAGCTGGGAGGTGTGCAGGTGGACTGTGTGTCCGTGTGCAGGGCCGGGTACCCACCTGTGCACTGCCCACTGACACACACAATGCACACAGGGCAGCACCAGATAGTAGCCACGCTGGGAGACAGGTCAGTCATGTGACACAGTGCCACGGCCACCACAGATGCATGGGCGGCCCCGCCGAGACCTGCCAGCAATGGCAGGCTGACCACTGGCCTCATGGGGTGGCACTGATGGTCCCCCAAGGGTTCCACTGTGTGAATGTGACCATGCTCGTGCAGGGGTCTGAAGCACACCGAACATGCCTGCACCAGGAGTGCTCGGGATGCCCACAGCTGAACCCGGCATCGACAGGGTGGGAGTCGCACGACACTGGGAATGGGGGGTGGATAGTGCACTGCATGGAGTCCATGATGCATGGGCATCCTGACCGTGTGCCCATTGTGGCCATGACAGCAATGCATGCCTGTGCATGCCTGTCAATGGCAGTGGTCACATCCTCCCGCAAATGGTCCATCCCTGCCAGGATCAGGACAGTGTCCCTGCTGCGATGCTTCTCTGTCCCCTCCAGAGCCACACACAGTGCATCCACGGATGTTGTAAGCCACATCTGCTACTGGACTGATGCTCGCAGTAGGTGGGTGTGCTCGTCCAAGAGGTCATCAGCCTCCTCTGCATCCTGTCCCTCAGGGTGTGCAAGGCCCCGATGTTCAGCACCCCTGAGGGTGGGTGCTGCACACCAGGACCAGGTCTGGGCATGTCCACAGATGGTGCACTGACGCCGCCGCTGAACCCTGTACCCCCAAGCCCATTGGGCAACTGCTGATGCTGCCCCTCCAGTTGCTGCACCCCAGGGCTCAGTGGTGCCGCTGCAGTGGCTGCAACAGTCCTACTGTCCTGAACAGACACCAGTGCTGCCCCACTGGTGCTGACAGGCACAGCCTGGGACTGTGCTGACATGCAGGCCTCCACGGTGGCACCACCCACAGCCATGGGCGCAAATTGCCCTGCTGTGTGGCCATCCCGTGGCACATACGTGCCACTGCCCATGACAGTCGTGTCATCATCACTGGTGCCAGACTCTGCCCCGGCCACAGCTGCAGCGTGCTGGCATCCGTGCACGCCAGCATGCTGGGACACAGGCAGGGCTTCCTCCACACCTGTTACAACGACATCAGTGTGGACAGCCAGGCGGCCCCACTGTCGCAATGATCCACATATACCTGTGGAGGTGGATGGTCCCACCTCCGACTCCATCAAACTGTCCGCAGTGGACAGGCCCACCACCGCTGACCCATGCAGACGCTCAGGATTTGTAAGGGAAAGCAAAGTCACGTTACTGCATGTGACTTACCCTGCCCCCGCATAGACAGACCATGACTTACCATGCAGTGATGGGCCACCACCCGTGTGGAAGCCACCACCAGGAACACCCTCAATGGCACTGCACTGCATGCTTCCAGCAAGCCTGTCCTCCGCTGGGGTCAGCTGTACCACCTCCGGCTGTCTCCCACCTGTTGCTGCACATGCTGCCCTGATGGCAGCCACCTTCTCCTTTACCCTCTCCTGTCCGTGCCCATCTTCTTCTTACACTCCTGCACAGAGCGCTGGTGGCTGCCATGCAGGTTCAGAGCACGTGCCACCTCCTCCTATGCAGCAGCACAGCCTGCGGGGTTCCCTGCCGTCCACTGAGAAGTGGCTCCTGATCCAGGTAGGCCTCGAACAGGGCCTCGGTTTCAGCCTTTGTAAAGTTCGGCCTTCTCCTCCTCCCACCACTGTTTTCCTCCTCTCCAACAACCTGCTCGGTCGTTATGTAGCCTGTAAGAATGGCAGTTGTTACCTGTGACTGTGCAGTCCCATGCATGTCCCTGAATCCACAGTCCACACTCCCAAACAGCATGCAACTCACCGATAAACTGCAGTAACTGACTATGGCCACTGCAGCACATTGTCGCACCTTTATAGCGCAATCCATGCAAATGAGGCAAGAAGCAACTTTAAGTAGATGCAAACTGCAGTGCTGCGCCATTGAATGGCTGATTAGATGATTTACATATGGCGGCTGAATATCGCGCTGTTGCGCTTTGCGCAATTGTGTTGAATGTGCTGAGCCAATGGCACAGTCCTGTGACATGCGTAGTACACCACACTGCGCATGCCCGGGTTGCTGACGCAGGCATCTGCCACACTGATGATGTGCTGTGCATGGTAGGCAATGCAGGGCATGACCACCATTGTGCCAGTGGCGCTATAGCGATGGTCACTACATGGCACTGTGGCACTGGGCCATCATAGGTGCAATGGCCCTACTGCTTGGTAGTCTGCCATGGAGCTGGCACACAGGCAGCCAATCGTGCTACATGCATTGTCATCCGATGGCATTGTGTGTGTCCATGGGCCAGAGACCCTTGACCTTGTGCCTGACCTTTGCCCCCTAGGTGCCATGTGTCAGGCATGAGTGCACCTTCTATCACAGCTGTTCGGTAGCAGCCGCGATAAGGAGATAGCAGTGCTGTGCGCTTTGGCATCTGCACGCTAGAGCCCAGCTACAGAGCACCATATTGCCTACTATAGCTGCTAGGATGGTGCAGACGGCAGCACAGTGGACAGCATTTGAGCTCACCAATCTGGTGGCAGTTGTAGACACACACCATGGACATCTCTTTGGGGAGGCTCCCCTGGACAGGGCCAGGACCCAGGTGTGGCAGGAGGTGGCCACTGCCCTGGAAGAGGCCACCGGACGGAGGCAGAGCACAAAGCAGTGCAGGCACCGCTATGGTGACCTGTGGAGGAGGGAGCTAGAGCTACTGGCCCACCTGTGGGCACGTGCCAGTAGGGGCATGGTGCCACGTCCAGGTAGGGGTTCCGTCAACACACTTTTATCATCCATATGGGTCACAGTGTTGTATGTGTCCAGCACATATGGGAGGGACCGTATGGGGTTGGCTGTGACAGTGTTCACAGGGTGTGGGGTGGGTGAGTCTGGCTGGGTGGGAGGGCACACACCTTGGGGCAGGGGGACTTTGCTTCAGGAATGTACTGATGTTCTTCTCTCCTTTTTTTCCCCACAGGCCCGGACAAACTCTGCAGATTGCAGGTAGAGCGGTGGAGGGGGGAGGACAGTGCAGCCAGGCGGGGCGAGGGCCATCACCGCCCACCTGATCGGCCCGATGAGGGTGAGTGCCATACATCCATGATTACTATTGCATGCTGTGTGACAGGGTGGGCAGCGGGGCATGGCCACCATTCATCGACACCACTGCCATGCACGCAACTTGTTACAGTCAACACTGTCCAGTGGCAATACATGTCTGGGTGTGTCACTGGTGGTCCATGCATGCCAGGTGCATGGCTGTGCCGCTGCTGCTTTGCACCACATAGCCATGTCACTAAATGGCCACGAGGCGTGTGTGACTTGGCCAGTGGGTGTGTGCAGCTGTCCGCATGGCTGTATACACCTGGGTGGGCAGGTCCTGTGGACGTGATCACTGCGGGTGGTCACACACCATCACAGTGGTATGTCCCATGGCCATATGCCATGCACAGTGGGCGGGCTGTATGGGGTTGTGCATTCACACCTATTGACTGTGCTCCCTTGTCCTAGGTACCCACCATCTCAGGGACATTCGGGACGCCTTGAGGGAGACTCTACAGCTGGCCCATGAGTCCCTGGACATACTAAGGAGGCTGGACACGACGGGGGTGCTGAGGAGGCACAGAGACCGGAGGTCACGGAGTCCTGAACGGTGGTCCTGATAGGAGTCCCTTGGTCCCTGACTTCCCCTACCCCCCTGGACCCACCCTCAATCCCCTCCTATCCCATCCCATTTGTCCACCCTTCCCCTACCCACCCCACCTTGTTTGTGCCCCCCCAAGCTTGTATATAGTTTTTATTCTTGTACATATTTAACTGTTATATTTTTCAGTACATTTGATTTTGATATAAATACTATGGTGGTCTCTGATTTGCAGCAGGCTATAGGTGCTCTGCTGCAGTGATCTCATGGCATCAGGGGTGGTGCAGTCATGGATATGTGTGTGTGTCCATGTGGCGGTGACTATGGTGTGGGGGTAGCTGTCAGTCAGTGTCTGTGGTGTGTGTGTTGTTCCCTGTGCATTGGATGACTGTGTGCAGTGGTCCATGGCGCGTGCTGTGTGTCCATGGTGCACCCATCGGTCCATCCATGGCCTGTGCAGCTGAGACACATGCATGTCTGTGACCTGCACGGTCCGCTGGCATGTCAGTGGTAGCAATCCCTGCAGGGCAGCCACTGTACCAGTCACTTTTCTGGGTTGCCCCTGTCACTGGTGTGGTGCATACCTGGCTCAGGTGGCACTGTGGGCACCACAGTCGTTGTCCCACCTCCATGCTGTACCTTGTGTGTGTTGCAGGGGATATGCCCCATTGTCTGTGGCTTGTGCTCCGGGTGACTACTGGTGTGTACCGGTCCACAGTGCCTGTGCAGGGTGGCTGGCACTGCAGTGCCATGGAGGACTGTGGGTTGTGCATACACGGCTTACATGGGCCCACAATGGGGGCTTGGTTGCCCCACCACTGTGTCCCTGTGTTGGTGTGCCCTTGGGTATGGGTGGGTGTCTGTCCATACCCTGTGTGGCATCCGGTGTGGTGCATGCTTTCATGCACCACTGTGGGTGTCTGTGCTGGCTGTTGTGGCCAGTGGTTGGTCGGGGTGTGTCACTGTAATGCTGTGCAGAGCGCTGTACCACTGGTGGTGGTGTCAAGGGCACACCCTGTCCCATGTGGGGTACCTCTTGTGCCGACACATGGTTGGTCTCTCAGCAGTACCTCAGGGGGACTGTGCATGGTGGCAACATGTCTGCTGTTGCTGCATTGCCGTGTGCTGCAACCCACTGATGGGTGCTCATGGTGGGGCTGGCTTGCATGGTTCTGTGGTGCACAGGGTTGCATTGACACAGTGGGGGTGGTGGCATGCATGGGGTTTCCTGCAGTGGTGGTCACTGCTCATGGGGGGGTGTCTGGGGGTCATGGTGCAGGGTGTGCTCTGCACTGGGGGCATGGTGTGGCACAGGGTGGTCTGCCCTCCTTGTGTGCCAGTCACAGCTTGCTGGTAGGTGTGATGGGGCACCATGGCCAGGCTGTGGGTTGGTTGCTGGTCTCCATGGGCCAATGGTTATTCCAGCCCTCCCCCAGTTGTGCTGTGCTTGGGGTGTGGGGGGACAATGTCTGTTCTGCTGTGTGTTCCTGTGCCCATCTGTGGCATGGGTGGTGGGCCCCTACCTCCCTGATTGTGCAGTTACATTGCTCAGCACCTGGGGGGCTCCCTGGTTGTGCTTTGGCACCTCTGGACTGCTCAGCTAAACATCCCTTGTCGCGCTATGGTGCATCAGATCTGCTCAGCTTCCCCTCCCTAGTTGCGCTATGGCACAGGTGGTGCGATATTCAGTCGTTGGCTGTAGGAGCAATTTGGCCTGCTCCATTTTTAAATATCACGTCTCTTGCGCATGGGCGCAATAGGCTTGTGCTTGCTCCTGCTATTGAGCACTTTTTGGGCGTAATTTGAATATCTGGCCCCTTGTGTAAAATTTTAAAAAAAATGACAGAGTTATGAGTAAAAGTTCAAAATCTATTGAAATACATTAAACTGGTGTACCTTATTTTTTCATATCACAGTCACCAATTCCAGCAGCAAGACCTGTCTTCAATTGGTCAGTGGATCTATGTTGTGGGACATGTTCAGGTAAGTGAGAGTGTGTGAGGGGAGTATGGTGTGGTAGATGATGACTTGGAGGTCAGGGTGTGTGTGGGAGGCAGATTGGTGGGAGACCATTTTCTTTTTTTACAGGTTCCATAAAAAAAATAAGACAATGAGGAACTGTTTTCTTTTTTGTAGCTTTAATACTACATCCAACACTGAGCATTGGGAACCCTATTGTTGGCATTTAGTCTACAGTGGCACCTGGTGTGGGCACCCTGGTATTGCAATCTATGAATGGGTGGGGTGACTTTGAAGGGAGGGGGTTGAGCAAATAGTACCCGTGTGGACACCCTGGTCCACTTTTGTTATAACATAAACAAGCAAATATCAGGGAAGGACAAGGGAAGGCTGGGTGAGCTGGGAGGAGAAGGGAAATAAATAAGAAGAAAGATAGATACATTGATAGACATATAGATAGATAAATAGGTAGATAGAAGAGATAGAGACAAGAGAGAGAGCGATCGCTAACTCACTGCTGGCAGTGAAGCTGGCAACATGCCCACATCTGCAGCTGCAGATGTCAAGAAACTCCAGCTGTTCTCATACAGAGAACATGAGTAATGGCTCCTTTCATCAAACTGGGCACCCTGGATTTTGGAGTGCCCAGAAAAGGTATTTCTAGTCATATTTTTTGAAGTTAAGCTAGGTTCAAGTGTTTGTTTTTTAAAAATAAATAATTTTTTAATGTATTTTTGTGTTTCTTATTTTGGGGAGGAACAAGATGGCAACAGGAATGAGCCAAAAAGCTTTTTTCAGATTATGAGAAATAAGTGGTGAGAAAGAAAAAAACCTCTCACAGTCCCAGACTTTTCATGTAGTATCAGAGGGTTATCCAAAAACCCTACTGAGCATACTCAGAAAAAAAACTGAAGCCTTATAGCTCTGGAATTGTTTAATATTTTTTTGCAAAACCTTCAAAACATATTACCTTGGTACAGGCCATTTCTGCTGTGGAAGTTTCAGAAAAACATTTCATTCCAATTAGTTTGTAGGTTAAATGCAAAAAACATGTATTAAAGTATAGGAAAAAATGCATTCATTAATGGAAACACTACATACAGTATGCATATCTCAGAAACTGCACAAGATGCCATCATGAAACTTTCCACATATTTGACCTTGCCTCCTGGACACTGCATGCCACATTTGGGGGCAATTTCATCACATACCGGGTCATAATGTCATATGCTTAGTAGCATACGACAGTATGGAGAAACCCAGACCTGTGAGCTCGCCGTGTTTGACCCCCAAGGAGTTAGAATCTTTAGTGGGGGTCTGGGCAGTGCAGCCCCCTGTAGCGGGGTGGGGGTGATCCCCATAGAACAAAAAGATATCAAGAAATCGCACAATGTGATTATTGTTGCATGGCATTCTGCCGTGCGCCATATTGACCCTGTGACAAATTCACAACACTCCTAACAGGGCTTCATTTTCTTTTCATTAACCTGCATCTTAGAATTATAGACCCTGCTTTAACAAGCTGTGTTGATCTGACTGCCATTTCTGCCCTCTTAAAACAAAGGCTACAGCATACCTGCAACTGTTTTCAATGAATATCTTATTTTTTCATTGCATTTATGTAATATTTTTAGCTTGCAGAGCTGTCAGGACATTCCAGTCACTGAGACTTGGTCTTGTGGGACATATCCTGTTTCAAACATCAATAAATATGTAAGCTTCCCCCACAAGTGGGGGCTTACTGTGATTGCCTCCCAGAGCACTGCACCACCTGCCTGTCCTTCCGCCTGTTAGTCCCACCATGCTCTAGTCCAGTTTCAGGTACATATATGCTCCTGCCACTCCCATTGTGCTCCCCTATACTATGTGGACCGGCAGAGTGAAGTAAAAAGTGAAGCCGCCCACTTAGTAGTTTGGCCAATCACTGCATTGCTTGAGTGTGTGAGCTGGCGAGTCAGGTCAGCATGTTAAAGCCGCACCAGTGGCTCCTCAGGATCTCTGTGTGTGCCCCAGCCCTTGTGGTCTTTCAGCGCTTGGGGGAACTAAATAAAATATTAAAATCAGAGCACTCTTCCGTGCCATTATTAAAATGTTGGGTGCGGTTTCTTTAACAGCAGCTGAGGCTGCTGAAGTGAATGGGAGTTCTGCTTGCTACCTGTGGTTACAGCACTACAGTGCTGGCAACGGGTGGGCAGAACCTTGTTTTTTGTCCTCTCTACCACCGGACCATAGGACAGAGGGGCAACTAATGGATACTGGATCATTTATTTGTAAAACTATATAGTCTGGCTGCAAGGTAGACTGAAAATTGGGACTATGTATAAACTGCAATGCAGCAGCCATGTTAGTCACATTTGACCCTGTAAGTAGCCAGTAGGAAAGCCAGAAGCCCTGGAGGATTTGGACATGTAACTTATGGGAAAAGGCAATGACAATGTTTTGGCACTTATCTGTCAGCCAATGGGGCATCAAAGGAGCCTAATAAATATTAATTTTCAGACAGACAGCCTGTTTTGACCAATCAGAAGCTGCTCTGAGCCCCTGAAACACTGAGGATGGAGACTGTTCAGTTCAGTTCAGCTGGAGGCCCTCCTGAGGGAGGGAGGGCTCAGGCCCTTGCCCTGGGAAGATGAAAAAGGCCTGCCTGGGGCTTGTGCAATCTCCAGCCAGGAGATGCACTGTGTTGCCTTACAATGTATTGAGGGAGGTGGTTCAGAACCCAAGCGTTGAATTGCTGGTCAGAGGCAAGGAAGTTGCCTGAGAGTTTTCCTAATGGAGAGGAAGCCTGCTTTGATCTCCGAAAGAAGTAGGATACCTGTCTGGCGCTTGCGCAGCCACCGGTGCAGAAGGTGCTCTGCATTGCTATGTGTTGCCTACCAATGGCTGGAAGGAGTTGTGCCCAGAATTCAAGTGTTGTTTTGACCAGTGCCAAGATGATTGTTTGAGAGTTTTCATTAAGAAAAGAAATTCACCTGTGATGTAGGAGAGAAGTATGAAGGCCTACTTGGAGGTTTGCACAGTCAGATAGCCAAGGGAAGCCTGTCTGATGTTTCCTGTAGATGGAAAGTGAAGTGGAAAGATTCACTTATCTGTTTTTCTGACCTTGCTAGGTGAGAAGATCCATTCTTCAGTTTGAGTCTAAGCTCTGAACTGAGAACATCCATTCTTCTATACAAGCCTGAATCTTCAAGACAAGAATATGTGACCCCTGTCTTCTGCTTAACGACTGAGCCTTTAAAACCAGAGGGTATGAACCATCTTTTCTCACACCTGAGCATTTAAAACTGAGGCTGAAAGACTGTTTTCTGCTAGCATCCTGTGGGAAGACCAGAGACTATGTCTTATTTGAGTCAGAGCCACCGCTGCAAGCTGGCAGTGTGGCTGAAGCCATTTAGAGTTGGATGTTTCTGAATACCAGAAAGAGAGTGACTGCCTTCCAAGGTCAGTCTGGGGAATCAGTCCAGTAGTGTGACTGCCAGGCATTACCTATGCGTCTCCCTCTGAGGTTTCATGCCTGGATGCAGGGATTGAGGCGTGCCAGCCCTTGTCCCCAGTACTGGTCTCTCCAGCCTTGTGCCATCATCAATAAGAAGATGAAAATCTGCCAGACCAGCTGAGAGATGTCCAGCCTGAAAATCTGCAAGACCTTGCTGCTGAGAATGCCCAAGCTGCAAAACAGGTTGAGAGAAGGTCCAAGATGCATGAGCCTGTTGCTCAATGTGGCTATCCCAGCTTCCAAATTGGCAAGTTTCTACTGATTCTGACCCCCCCCCCGAGATCTACTGTCTGAAAACCATCAGCTGTACAAGCCAAAAGGCTGTCCTGCAAAACCATGAGTAATTCAGCACTTGCCCTACATCTGGGGAGACTGTAAATACTTACCAAGATTTCTGAATTTAGCTGCCCAGCTAAAAGCTTCAATTTTCATCACATAACTGTTGCCACAATCCAAAAAAGTTTGAATTTAATCTGTTCATAAAGTGCACCAATGCCAGACAACCAGCCGCACCATACAGGCCTACAACTAGACCCTGGGTACCACAGAGGACTCTCAGGGGTTAAACTGGTACCATTTGGGGGAAGTAAAATCCAGTGGGCTAACATCTGTGCTGAATTATGTGCTTGTGGGAGGCAGGCACTGGAAATGGTTTGGGGACATAGTTATTGATTGGTGTTTATAAAATCAAAATGCTGAAAATTGTTTAACCTCTTCATCCTTTTTTCTCTTTTCCAAACATACCCCTTTGTAAATAAATTGTTGGTTAACCTTTTTACAAATGTCTCATGAGCATTTTATTAGTGAGCATATTTTTTAGCTAAAGTCAATAATTGTAAATGTATTGGAATAATGATTAGATTTATGGTAATCCATGAGTGGAGTGACTGCAAGGGGAGGTGGGTAGGTACAGCATCCCAGGGGGTTGAACAACACCATTATCTGTCCCTCATTATAATTTACTCTGGATGCAGGCACTGTGCTATTTATTTTATCTTTTGGAAAGAAACCCCCCTTCACCAGAAACAGACCCCAGGCCCCTCAACCTTGTTTAGGTCTGCAAGGGAGGGGTAGTACGTTAACCTGACTCGATCCCCTCTTCCATTCCTTCTGCCGTTTTGCCCTTGACTGTCCATCAGCGACACATGCACCCTTTACAAGTCACTTGACATGATGTCACTACAGGAACTGAGACAGGTCCACTGTGCCAGGGTTACAGCTAAATTCTGGGCGCAGTCCCTCCCCTCATATCGAGTCTGCCCTCTCTGTCCAACCCCTCCCCTCTGTGTACACTCTCAGGAACACTGACTCCAGGCTCCTTCATGTCCCATGCATGTCCACATCTAAAGGCCAAGCTGACTTCAGCTTCCATATGCCAAAACTGTGGAACTCCTTGCCAGCAGACATTAGGCACGCAGGCAGCTCTCAGCATCTAAACTATCTCCTCAAGGTGCATTTCTCCCCACCTGCTCATGTACCTAGCCCTTTCCCATCTTGCCGTGACCATCCACCTGTTGCAAGGGGCTTCAGACTGGCACCGCAAACAGGTATTAAATGCAATACAAATGTATGCTAGGTGTCTTAGTCTCCATTGGGAGTTGTAGTGTTAAATCGTCGCTGCTACTTCGATCTTCCACTTACTTTGCAACCAGATGGGATATCTGCTCTGTAGCCTATTGCACAATAGCTGCCTCTGTGTATTTAATTTACTGTACTGTATTTTTCCTGCCTTGTTACTGTATTGTATATATTCCTGCTTCCCCTCCCCCAGGATGCATCTGAAATCCGAGTGGTCTCGGCTCAGCATGCCTTCCTGGTAACAGTCTTAAATAAATAAATAGTAGCTCGTTGGTACATGGCACCTGGGTTACAAATAGGTCAATACAAAACTAATTAACTAACTAAATTCTTAAAAACATAATTAATGATTGGTCACATTCTGTAGAGATTGCTGGCATCAAGGGTATTGGGCGAAACAGGGGGGAAGCAGAGAGAGCAGTAAGGAACACAAAGGCACAAACCAAAAAGCAAATCGCTAAGGTAGTAACAAAAGGAGCCAGAGGATTTTTTGGTATGTAAGTGAAAAAAGGAAGACCATGGGGGGTGGGGGGACTGTGCAAAGGGAACCAGGAAAAGGCAGACATCCTGAACAAATGCTTTTGTTCAGTGTTCACAGAGGAAACACCACAAAAATGTAACAGTAGCATTTGAGAAAGGGAGGTGGACACTAACCCATTTTTGGAGGAGAGAGTCCTAAAGGGACTCACAAATCTTAAAGTGGACAAAACAATGGGGCCAGATACGGTTCATTGAAGGGTACTAAGGAAGCTAATAGCATTATTGGCTACACCTCTGATGGCCCTACTTAACAGCTCATCGAAAAGAGGTGTGGTCCTGGAGGACTGGAGAAGGGCAGATGTAGTCCCACTTCACCAACTTGGTAGCAGGGATGAGGTTGGCAATCATAGGCCAGTCCGCCTGACTTCGGTGGTGGGAAAGATAATGGAATCACTGCTAATAAAAAGGATTGTGGAATATCTTGAATCCAGTGGGTTGCAAGACCTGAGGCAGCATGGATTCATGGAGGGAGATCATGTCAATTGAATCTGATAGAGTTCTTTGACTGAGTCACCAAGGAACTAGATCTGGGTGGAGAGGTGGATGTAGCCTACCTAGATTTCAGTAAGACCTTCAACACTGTTCCGCATAGGAGACTAGCAAGAAAGCTGCACAGCTTAGTAGTGGGTCCAAAAGTGGTAAACTAAGTAAGATATTGGTTAAGGGATAGGAAGCAGAGGATGGTGGGGAAAAGAGTTCACTCAGAGGTAGGGAGGGTGACCAATGGGGTGCCTCAGGGATCAGTACTGGGATCAGTCCTCTTTAACGTCTTTATAAGTGACATTGCAGAGGAGCTAGAGAGGAAGGTCTGCCTCTCTGTGGATGATACCAAACTCTGCAATAGGGAGCACACTCTGAGATGGAGTGGAAAGGATGTGCAGCAACATGAGAAAGCTAAAGAAGTGGTCAAGGGTGCGGTAGTTGGGTTTCAATTCTAAAAGGTACATAATAATGCACTTGAGGCACAGAAACCCAGGGTTTGAGTGTAAAATGGAAGAGGTGGAACTGATCACCACCAAGCAGGAAAGAGACCCGAGGTAATTGTATTGGATAACCTAAAGGTGGCCAGGCAGTACAACAAGGCAATTGGAGGGGCAAGTGGGATGTTGGGGTGCATAGGGAAGGGGTATCACCAGCAGAAAGAGGGAGGTGGTGCTGCCTCTGTATAGATTGCTAGTAAGACTCCATCTAGTGTGCTGTGTCCAGTTCTAGGGGCCACATCTCAGCAATAACATAGACAGAGTGGAAGTGGTCCTAAGGAGGTCAAATAAAATGGTGCAGGGTCTGTATCAGAAGCCCTACAAGGGGAGATTAAAGGAGCTAAATAGGTACACCCTGTAAGAGAGGAGAGAGAGAGGGGGGATATGATAGAGACCTTTAAATACCTCACAGGGGTAAACAAGGTACAAGAGGGAAGTATTTTTCAGAAAAAAGGTGCTGAAGGACAAAGGGGCATGATAAGAAGCTGGAAGGGGTAGATTGAGGCGAGATGTGAGAAAATACTTCTTCACAGAAAGAGTGGTGCATTCCTGGAACAGTCTTGCAGTGGAGGTGGTGGGGGTGAAAACTGGTGGGGTTCAAGAATGTACGGAAAGGCACAAGGGAATCTCAGGGAAAGGAAAGGTGGGGGCGCAATGGGGATCAAGTAGAATATGTGGTTATACTCTACATAGGGGAAAAATAGGCAGACTAGGTGGGCCAAGCGGTCCTTATCTGCCAGCAAATTCCATGTTTCTATGTTTTTATGTTGATGTAGCTGGTAGTTTGATTCTGATCCTTTTTTCTTTTTAAAGTGAAAAACAGATTGCCCACCATACTTGTATTCCCACACAAAATTGTGTTTGTTTACATTTTTTGATTGACTCTTACTGCATCTTTTTGGACTTCGGAACACCCCAACACAGTCTAGTCACTTTTGATGCAGTGGGAGGACTGGAGACTTTTTTTTTTTTTACCTTGTTTTACCAGAAGAGACACACTAAGCTGAAAGCTTGTTTACAGGTGCAAACTGGGAGCACAAGGAAGTTAAGTGACTTGCTCAGGGTCATACAGTATGCAAGTGGGGGCTGTGGGATTCAAACCCAGGTCCCCAGGTTTTCAGCTCAGAGCCTTAAACCACTGCGCTATATTGCTTTACAATTTCGTAACAAGTGGCTGCACTGATTGGGGGGTGTTCCTAATGTTCAGAAAGGAGGATTCAAAACAAGCATGCATTTCAGTTATATTTAGGGAGGAAGCAGATAGATCAAACAGCAACACCAAGGGATTTTAGAGAAGGTAAACAGTCATAAAATGTGGGTTTTTAACTTGAAATAATATGATGTAAAAAGGGTTGACATTGTCCCTTCAAAGGAATTGTCCATGTTTCTGCAAAATAATTACTGTTGCCATCAACAGGACTATCTCATGAGGTTATAGCAAATTTTAATTTCTGGGCATTCCAGCATGAAAACAGACTCTTAGCTCCTTAGAGCATCTGTTATAGCTGTTTTTCTGGCTTCCTCTGCTTGTGACATCAGAATAATTTCTATGCTAACCAGCTGCTGTGTCACAAGCAAAGGATTATGATTTCACAGCAGGAACTAGCAACAAGAACAGATAAAATGTAATGGGAAGAGATGAAAAGATCTGGTTGCATGAAAAGTTCTGAAATTCAGACTTGGGGGAATTTTGAGTAACTAAATTCTACTGATGCCAGCTGTGACTCTCCATGCTGAAAACAGAAAATCTTTTTAATCTGGCCCCACCAGGGGCACAGAGGTATTGTTGCCGGTGATGAAAGTTACCTTTTCCCTACTGGGTTACAGCAACATTGCTGTTGATTGCAGAGGTTACTCTGGACTGATGGGTGGTGCAGACGTATTGCATCCACTAGAGGAAACTACCTTGGCTCCATTTGGAAAACTGAAGCATTACTGCCAGTGGAAGACTTTACTTTGACTTTATTATGGAGAAGAAACTTTACTGTAAGTGGTGGAAGTTACTGTGGCTCCACTAGGGGTTTTTCTAGGTCCAAGGAGAGAAGATATGCAGCACCCCTCTTTAGAAAGTGTGGTGATGGACTGGCACCTCTGCCTGGAATGGTGGGGGGCCTGACCCAGAGAACTCCCATATTTAGGAGTATATTATGCTCTCTGGGAGCCCCCTTGTGCTCAGAATTCTTGGGCTGTATCTTCCATTGGTATTACTTCAGTGGAATGGGTTTGGGTATGGCAGGTATCAGAAGACAATAAATCATGCTGACTTCCAAAGTTCATGCACTTGACTTTCACTTGCAGGATTCGATAAAGTTCACTTGCACACATAGATCATGGTTGGCCCAAAGACCTCAATTTGTCATTTAAAAACAGTTCATTTCTACACCCCAGTTTTCATGGGTAATTTCTCCACCACACGTTCTTTAGCTTTTCATTGGAAGCCTGATAACCTCACATGTTGCAGCATTCTGCTACAGCACATTTTCAACTTATGGTGCTCCCAGAAGTTCCCATTATCCATATGACTTGTGAAGGTCTCTGTCCTTTACCTTTACTTGGCACTGTGCCCACAGATGACCTCTTTGTGCTTCTTGGGCAAGCATCTGCCCAGGGATTCCATATACCACTCTATACTGATTCCTAATTGAATGGAGCGTAAACCAAGTTTGTGCCCCCTTTACCTTGAAGCAAGGTGCTGCTTTATAGCAGTGGATGTGTCACTTTTATTATTCTAGGGCATGTCAACAGGGATCCTGTACAGGATGCGCTCTCTGTTATCGAAGGACGCAATTGGGGTAGGGGTTGCACTTTTCTCACCAAGCCTTTTAACTCTCTTATGAAATTATGCCCATCTGCACTTGCTGGGCATCGCCTGCATCTTGCCTTAGTGTGTGCCAGGGGAACCCTCTAAACTGCACTCTGGGGTAGCTCTCACTAGTGAGTATGGCTGTGGGAGCCATCTTCTCATGGGATTTTCTACTCCCATTACATCTCAGAGATGAGCCTCCTAACTTTCTCTGCAGCTGTTTCACACAGGTACCTGCTTTCAACTGCCAGCTTCATGCGGTCAATGTCTCATTACAGACTGGTCTCTAGGGTCCCCCTCACCATCAGGATATCCTGTAATGTTCCTCAGGGGAACAAGTCATAGTCACAAAAGTCACTGGGAAAAATCCCTTAAGGGGATACTCTCCTGGGGTTCCCCCACTGTCACGGTGATCCCACTAAAGAAAAACTCTGTGGGCAACCACCCAAAAACAAAACCATAAAATCCTGGTGAAGGATCACCCCCACTGTGCCCAAGGTCTGAACCTGGTAGCCACCAGAGGTTATCCCATTGGCATCATAATGCCGAAGCAAAGCCTCTAGGCAGATGCCACCTTGAGTGCCTCCTGTGCCCCTGACTTGAGTCCAGCAGCTAGACACTTAGTGGTCACTAGGGAGTTCTCACATTTCCCAGGTTTACACCCTGCTGGCTGTGTCCTTGCACTCTGTCCACTGGCACCCATACACAGGGTGGCACAGCCAGTTTCTCACCTACACCCAAGGGGCACCTACCTGAAAAGGGCACCTGGAGCATTAACGTTCCCTCCCAACTTTTAAGACTGAACTAAACTCTAAGAGTGACAGGCACCATTAGGTCACCCTGTCTTTTTACTATCTCTAGCTCCTCCCACAGAGAGTGATACCAATATACTAGTTCCACTATAGGCACAACTGGTAAACAGCCAACCCCCCCTACTGGTAGGAGGGGAGTTGTTACAAATGGGCTGATTGTTGAGACTGATAGGTAGAACTGTTGCAGCAGGCACAAGGGAGTACCAGAAAAATACCTTTATATGATATGGTCCCTTTGAAGAATCTGAGAGAGTCCAGGAAAATGGAAAGTACAGCATATCAGGAAGGTACTGTAAGTAGAACAGTTTAACTGACAGATACTTGCCCGTTCTATGTAGTAATGTAGGGGTAGGACATGGATATGACACATTTCTAACAAGGATGGGAAGTAAGAAAGGAAAGGGAAGGAAATGAAAATAATTTGGTTTTATATAGTGTCTTTCATGCAGTCTATATCCCAAAGTCCTTTATAATCCTGGAGAGGGCAGAAAATGATAGCACTGGGAGGTTAAGGGATTTGCTTAGGGTTTCGCATCGAGTAAGTGGTAACTGTGGTATTCATATGCTGATTTCCAGGTTCATAGGTCTGTGTTCTAACCCGTAGGCCAAACTGCCTCCCAACATGGACCTGTAAGAGGCATTTAGGATCACCTGGGTAAAGATAGTGAGGTGGATATGAACACTCGAGTGATATGGCAGATCTCAGCCGGTATCACAGGTCTGACCAGTGATAATATCTTGCATGACTGGACAGGTAGGAAATGTGCCATTTAAAATGGAGTAGATTTACATGAGCTGGGCAAGATTTTTTTAACTTTGCTTTGACCTAAGTTTATGAAATCTGAAATAAATCTTCGCAAAATTTCTACATTTTGCAACGTTTTTGCAAAACCATGAATGTTTGCTGAATGAGGAGAAATTTGTGAAGCACAGAAAATCTGTGGACATTTTTTCTGCATTTCATGGATCTTAGAATGTGTAAAAAATCCCAAATGTATTTTCTCTCATTCAAACTATTTTTTTTTTTTTTATTTTAGTTGACCAGGTTAGTGCACTAGACAAATCCTGCCTGACCCGGGGGAAGGGGACACAGATGAATGCCAACTGACCTTGAACCAGATTAAGCTGTTGGTGGTATTTTTAGTGAATGAGGGAAGGTTGGCCAGGACACCAGGGAAATTCCCCTACTCTTTTCGATAAGTGCTATGGGATCTTTAACATCCACCTGAACTACCACCAATCCAGGCAGACGGGACCTCGGTTTAAAGTCTCATCCGAAACGTGGCACCTCAGAAGTGCAGCACCCCTCTCATGCTGCACTACAGTGTCAGTACTGGGATATATTAACCCAAGTGCCTGGTGTGGGAACTGAACCCACAGTCCTCTGATCTCCCAGCCTCAGAGGCGAGTGTGCTACCTACTGAGCCACTGACACTGCTTAATTAAAGCAGCAGTGCATTTTAGCAGTGAAAATGTTGTCATTTTTTATTTTATTGTTGATTGCACCTTATCGCCTGTCTTGTGTGATACCTTTCTTTCCATTTTGAGTCTGCTTTAGCACGTTTTTTCATTTGAAATAAAAGGAGCACTCCTTTTAATATGGCCTGGTCCAGATTTTCAGTTCTGAACTGTGATTGTACATAAGCGTGAACACCAATTGTGCTGTATATCAGAGAACAGTGTCTGTTGCATGCTAATTCATTTTAATGTCAAGAGAATTGTTTTTTTTCAGATTTTGTTGACCTGGATTTTGCCTATTTTCAGACTAGTCCTGGAGGTGTGTGTGTGTGTGTGTGTTTGGGGGATATAGATGCAAACTGACATTAAATCAGGTGTAGTTGCTGGTGATATTTTTAGTGAATGGTGGAAATTTGGCCAGGACATTGCAGAAAATCCTTAGTTCTTTATCAAAATGTGTTATGGTGTCTGTAACGTCTGCCTGAACAACCACCAGAGCTTGTAGATAGGACCTCAGTTTTACATCTTATCTGAAAGATGGCACATTAGGAGTGCAGCACACTCCTTGTGCTGCACTACAGGATTAGTGCTGGGATTTTCACATTCCTGTAGTGGGGCTAGAACCCACAACCTTCCAACCTTCTGGCCTCAGAGGCACGTGGGTAACCTGCTGGCCACTGACACTGTTGCTCATGTTAAACAATGTGTCTTCAAAATAACAAAAATAAAACACACTAATAACCTGGACCAAGCCATATTAAAAGGTGTGCTCCTTCTATTATTTTAAATGTAAAACAAGTGATAAAACAGACTCAATGGGGGGAAACAGGGTACCATACAAGACAGGAGATAAGGGGCTATTTAAAATAGAATTAAAAAAGTATAGGTCAGCATTTTCATTGCTAACATGTACTGCTGTTTTATACCATGCAAGGAAGAGCAAAACTATTGTGGAAGATTTCAATAACATTCTGCATAATTTCTGCAGTGTGGAATGAAATAGAAATCTGTACATTTCTAATTTTTACCATCTATTTCATAACTGCCATCTGCCACTAGATGGCACCATAAGTGATGTATTTATTTGTTGATTTACGCATTGTGTGTTTTATATATTGAGTGCTGCCTCAGTAAAATGCATTCAGCCTTTGCTCTCATGGCTGATGAAGCACCAGGACCTCTCAATGAAATTGCAGCTTTGCTGTACATGGTTCTCCAATTATTCATCTACTTAGATGCATCATCACTTTTCCTATAGGGAAACAATGATCTCCAAACACTGTAAAAACATACAAAAAAGCCAATATAATAAGGTCAACAGGTCTACCTAGTCTGCTTGTATTGCAGGATCCACAGCCTAAGCTGCTGACCCTGGCCCACCCTCCCCAGTCCTCCCATCCTTTCCATCTGCCCTTCCTGTGACCAATATTTTCCCCATATTTCCCCCTTATATCTATCCCAGCCACACTTGAAGCTGTCCACTGTCTTCAATGAGACCACCTCTTCCAGCAGCACATACCAACTGGCCATTACCCTCTCCGTGAACAAGTGCTTTCTAACCTCCCTCCAAAAACCCGTTTCCCAACTTAAGACTGCCCCCTCATGTTTTAGTTGCCACTTAGCTTGTAGAATCCCTCCTCTTCCTCCCTATTTATTCCTTTCAGGTATTTGAAGGTTTCAGTCATGTCCCCTCTTTCCCACCTTTCCTCTAGAGATTACACATTCAGGGCCCTCTGCCTCTCCTCATATGTTTTACCCTGCTGACCTTTTCCCTCCTCTAGATCATCTCCAGCAAGTTAATGTCCTCTTTAAGGTGTGGGCATCAGTAATGCACTCCATACTCCAGATATGGCCTCACCAGTGACCTGCACAAGGGCAGTGTAACCTCTTGTCATGTGGTTGTGACATCAGAAAGTTATCATGCCACCAGTCTGAGGTCACAACAATATTTTGAAATTTGCATCAAACGGATAGCTGGATTTTCCCATGTGATCCAGTATCTAACATTCATGGTACATCAGGGTATTTTAGAGCAACATAGAATAATCTGTCCCACTGGCTACTGTTGGAGTCTCATCTTTTGTCCACAGTTCTGAATGGTATTTAGGGCCTAGCTGCAAGGATCCATACGAAGATTCACCATTAAGGCACGGCCAGGTGTTAAGCTGTCATCTGCGAATCTCACCCTACGGGAGTTATGCTGAATGAGGCAAAGCTGAGTGCCTTTTAATCTTAAGGTTAAATTAATAATGGTAACCAACCCCTAGAATGTCATATTGTTATTAAAAAGCTAAAATGTGTTTTTAAAAAATGAATGTTGCGACAGTACCAAGAACGCAGACAGAAAATGTTAATAATTTATAAATGTAACATCTGTCTATTGTTCCCTTTGTTGCATCTCAGATGGGCTATCTTGAGTAAATAAATTGGAAAATGAAGAAAACAAATTCTGCTGCTCTATAGACCTCTCTAGTCTGGTACCTTCATATCTGACTAAAATTCAAGACTTAAGAGCTAGTGTGCAGCCTAGAATTAATATTAACTTGGTAGTCCATCAAAATGGTGACTGTGAAATGGCGACCCATGACAACTGCGACAGAATCACAGTGCCAACACTTTTGGGTGACCCACGGTTGCCCCCTCATCCCTGAGTGGTGCCCCCTTCCTCTGGAGCTGGAATATAAAATAAGAGGGGTGTAGTGACAAAGCCCCCCACAACAGGGGTGCATGGGGTGAAGCCTGCCGCAAGAAATTTATTTTCCCAAGGTGTTCACATTGCGGGTTTGGCGCCCTTGTCATGGGTCGCCTTTCCGCAGTCGCTGCTTTGATATGGAACCTATTAGCTTTCAGACATACTCAGCTATCACTTCTCATATCTGAACTAGTCTTTTCTTTTCTGTTTTGCTAATGTAACCCCTAGGTGGCACTATCCCAAGGGCTACTACCCCTGCCTGCTTGGCTAGTTGCTGGTTAAGGGGCCTAGGTTCTGATATGGGTGCCTCCACCTGGAGATCAGGGTTGGTAGTGGTCACGCTGACCTGGGCACAACCCTCCGGGACATTGTAACCCCCCTTTTCTCCTTCTAGTGGCCTGAACAGTACACAATAATCACTTTCACAATGACCCTTATTCACCATGCAATTTTCCACAATGTTTGCACTTACCACCAGGGCTGGTTCCTCTAGCTCAACCTTGGGGACCCCTTGTAAAACAAGATTAAGCACAGCAAATAGCAACAGTACAATACGTTTGGCACAAACTGGAACCACAGTCAGATTAAATGCAAACAAAGTTAAATCTGATTTATTCAGGGGACTTGAACAAGGGAGAGGTGTAATCAGGTTGAGTTGCTTAAAAGCTGTATTAATCAGACAGTTGTGCATGCAGTTCAGAGTCCCTACACAGTCACACACTCTGGGTACCCAGGTTGGAAAATGGTGGGCTAGTCAGGAACATTGCAGCTGGTTGGGTCTCTGTGATGGAAGAAAGCAACATGCACAACACATACTATTTTTAATCCAGAGCCAGAAAGCTCAGTTCATGAAAGAAAAGGCAACAAGACAATCACATGACAACACTTTTAGATTTAGCTATTGTTGCAGGGAGCTAACCTGATGTTTTCTCATGATACCCAATACTGGACATAGGCAGAATGAAATCGAAACTGCAGGCTGTTGAACTGGAGTGCCTGGAGAAGCAGGGCCCACACGAATCACCAAGGTGTCATTCCTATTCAAGGCATTGAGCAGGGGGCTGATCCCCAGGCCAGTCTCTCATCAATGACATTCTCTGCGTAGCAGGTATTCTGGCTGGGCCAGTGTATCAGGGCCCAGGCAAATGGAAATGGATATGGATTCAGTCCATGGAGCTGGATACAGCCTCCAACAAGCAAAACACAGTTCAGACACACAGTGGGGAACCAAATCACGACCCACTATAAGCACACAGCACATTCACATGTAAGGAAATTCCACTGTACCAGGCAAATGGCTCTCCGGTTGAAATTACAGAGTCTCTGCACAATCCGGGAGTTCAGAGGTAGCTGGAAGTCCTGACAGGCTGATCACATTCAGCAAATCTTCGGTCTTCCTCAGGTTAAAGCCTGGTCACAATTCAGTGGCTTAATTCACTCCCCAAGCTCGGATTCAGTCTGAAAAAAAGCACAAGTTCCCTCTCAGGAACAGCAGGCAGGCATGCAGACCAAACTCATACCTTTCCACAGCTCTCTTGCATGAATCCACTATGGATTGCTGCTCAAACTATCTCAAGCTGTTACTTCTTCACTTCCCAACTCAGATGTAACTGAAACTGCAAGCAGTGTGGGACCTTCCCCAAGATCCAAAAGGTTGGCTGGCTGATCTGTCTGTCAGTCACAACAAGGGCTCCCCCTCCAGGTTATTTTAGGTGCCAAAAGCCCAAACCTACAATTCCTACAAGTTTTGGCCCCACCAAGCCCTTGTAGGCAGGCTCCATTTTAAAGTCCCAAATGTACTGATTGGCCTGTTCTGACAGTCCAGGACCAAGATGATGGAAACAAACAGAACTGTACATGCTGCAAAGAAGGCAGGTTAGAACAAATTGCAGTATTATTACTACTCTAAGAAATGATCAGCAAACAAGTACATCTTCTAACAGAGCTCCCTCTCAGATTAATTATGACTGCAATCCAGGCAGCTCTTAAAGAGACAGTACACAGAGGCTATAGCACTCTCTGCCAATACATTTAAACTGTTAAATGCAGAACACCAACCTGGCAATGAGTATTTAGGCAAGCTCAAGGAAGACTTTTCCGGAACCCCCATTTGTAGGGGGGTTACACTAATTGGAAGATTTTCTGCCTGACTGTACTAGGCATGATGTGTGGAGCAGCACTCTACCAGGGGGCTGGTATAGCCAGTTCTGTTCCTCCTGATATTGTACATCATCAGCATTGTGACATCACTAGTAACTGAGAAGAGTCAATATCCTGCTGCTTGATCAGTAAATTGTGACACATGTTGTCAATCAGGCAGCAGGGCTTTCGATGTAACAATGACTGAGGTGACATGCTGTTGATGCAGTGGGAGGAAAAGAAGTAGATATGCCTGCTTCCAGTTAAAACATTTCTTTTCACATCACACAAAATACTCTTTGTAAACAATCTAATGCACACATACAAAAAGAAAAACACGAGACATAAAGGGTAATAAGGGACTGCTTTCAAAAACTACTAACATTTCATCTATGCTATTTTACAGTGCTACTAGTTCTTTAATAAACTGCTGTCAGTTGTTTGTACTACTCCAATGAGGCCATGTGTGTGGTAGCTAGCCACAGATTGTGCAGGAACCACTCCTTCCAATGGCGTCAGGTTGTGGGATACCCAGCTGACATCAGGGCTGAGTCAACCAATATCTTAAAGAGGACAGTTCCATTTCTATTGTTTATTCAGGGCCCACCTTGCTCCAACAAATATAAATCTTTCTTTTCAGTGCAGTGGAATCCTTGTTGAGAAAGTTGAACCGTATAAATGTATTACGGTAAGATACAGTAAATTATGAAAAAATAATTCAGCTATATTCAATGTCCTTGGGAGATTCACTCCCCCCCCACAAACACACACATATATTTATAATAAAAAAAGACCGGTAGGCCTGATGAGCCTGGCTGTCAAAGTTTCATTACAAAATGCATGAAATGGAGGTTCTGTGCTTTTTAAGACACCTGGCTCTGTAACAAGGAATATTTGTATTTTTTTCTGTCAGAAAGAAAACAGGATAGATTACAGTACTTAGTGCTGCTCACATTGAAACATATGTATACTGCAGTACTGTAGTAGAATTGAAAACATATTTTTGAAAATTAAATCTGTTAATGAGCTTCATTCCTGTTTTACCTTATTGAGACTGCTAATTTCACGTTCACAGTGCTCCTTCTTTTTGCTGAGAGAGGCACACTGTTCTCTCAGATTTTTATTCTCTTCCTGGAGTTCATGCAGTTCTGATTTCCATCTTTCTTTTTCTTTCTGCAAAGAAAATACAAAATTTGATTGCAGGAGTATGCATTGCATGGTATCACAGAAATTGTTTACAAACAGAAACACAATTAAAGCCCCATTTTCTTTTTCTACTCCTCTGTGCCCAGGTCCCTCAGGACAATGACTAGTGGGGTACAATAGGGGTTAGCACTATTACCACTCCTATTAGAATCATCAAAATATAGACTATGATGGTAGATAAGAGCTGCTTTGCACACCCAGTCTGCCCATTTTCCCTATGAAGATTCTCACTACAGATCCTACTTAATCTCCAGCTCTTTCTCCCTCCTCTGCCTCCTTCTACTATGAGTTCCTTGTGTGCCTATCCCATGTGTTTCTGCCCCCACCATCTCCACTGGAAAGCTTTCCCGGCATTTACCACTCTTTCTGTGAGGAAGTACTTCCTCACGTCTCCTGAATCTACCTCCTTCCAACTTCAAAGCATGTCACCTTGTCTTTGAGCACCTTTTTTTTTAAATACTTCCCTCCTGTACTTTATTTACCCCTGTGAGGTATTTACAGGTCTATGTCATATCCCCAGCCTCCCTCCTGTCTTCCAGAATGTACATTTTGAGGTCCTTTAGTCTCTACTCATAGTGCTTCTGATGCAGGTCATGCACCAATTTAGTTATCCTCCTGTGGATCACCCCAACACTATGTCCTTCCAGAGATGTAGTCTCCAGAACACAATACTCAAGGTGGGGTCCCAATATCAGTCTACACTGGGGCAACACTACCTTCCTCTTTCTGCTGGTGATACCCCTTCTTATGCATCCCAGCATCCCACTAGCTCTCCTGACTGCCTTATTGCACTACCTGGCTACCTCTAGGTCATCCAATATTATTATCTCTCAGTCTCTTTCCTGCTTGGTTTCTGTGAATACTGCTCTGCCCATTATGTACTCTGCCCCCAGGCTTCTCTGCTCTAAGTGCATTATTTTCCACTTTTTCACATTGAAACCCAGCTGCCATACTTCTGACTACTCAAGTTTTCTCAGGTCTCCGCTCATCCTTTTCACCACCCCCACCACCCCAGAGTGTCTCTCCTGTTGCAGATCTTGGTGTCATCTGCAGAGAGGCAGACTTTCCCTTCCCACTTCTCTGCAATGTCACTTATAAAGACATTAAAGAGGACAGGTCTCAGCACTGATCCCTGAGGTCATTCTCCCTTCCTTGGAGTGAAATCCATTACCACCACCCTCTGTGGTCTATTCCCTAACAAATTTTTTACCCAGTTTAGCACCTTTTTATCCACCCCTAAGCCACCTAGCTTGCTTACAAGTCTAAGTGAAACAGTGTCAAAAGCCTTACAGAAATCTAGGTAGAACATGTCCACCGCTCCTCCCTGATCTAATTACTTGGTCACCCAGTCAAAGAAATCTATCAAATTTGACATGACTTCCTCTCTGTGAATCCATGCTGCCTCTAGTCTTGAAACCTGTTGGAGTCAAGATCTTCCACAATCCTTACCTTCAGCAGTGGTTGTGTTTCCATTAACTTTCCCACCATTGATGTCAAGCTGATGGGCCTATAATTTCAGCCTCTTCCCTGCTACCACTTTTGTGAAGTGGGACTATATCTGCCCTCCTCCAGTCCTCTGGAACAACTGCAGTTTCCAGTGATCTGTTAAATAGGACTGTCAAAGGTGCAGCCAGTACCTCCTTGTGCTCCCTCAACACCCTAGAATGTACACCATCTGGTCCCATTACTTTGTCCACTTTCTGGTTTGTGAGCATCTCTGTCATCTGAAAAAGGACTAGTGTCCACCTCTTCCTTCAAAGCTCCTGTTACTTTTTTGTGGTCCCTTCTCTTCCTCTGTGAACACTAAACAGAAGTATTTATTCATGATGTCTGCTTTTTCCTGGTCTCCCTCTGTACAGTCACACCTTCCCTTTTTAACCTTACAATCCCTCCCTGTGTCTTCCTCTTTGCGCTTACATACATAAACAAACTCTGTTCAGAGCTGATATGGCTGTGGAGAGCTTTTGGGATGCTTTTATCCATTATTTCTAATGAATTTGCACAATGCAAATCTGCTGAGAGGCAGTTTCAATGTGGTCTTCCTTTTATACATTTTTGCAATGTGTTTTCCTAGAATATGCCTGTTGATTGCTATATGTTTAGCCTGGATAGTTCACAGAAGGCATGGCATCTTATTTTCAATGGGGCTCTACATCTACACAACATTATGCTGCACTGATTAAAATCAGAACACACTGAAAATAATGTTTTCATCTGGAATAGGCTACCCTGAATAAATACGTTATAAAAATGGTACAATCATGACCCAATTGAAAACAAGATATTGCATCTAATCTGGGACATCCTGAGTAAATACCGTGCAAAAATGTGTAAAATGAAGATCACAATGACAATGAGATGTAGCATCCTCCAACACTATCCAGGATACAAAATATAGGATAAGAATTATTTAAAGAGCTAGTGGAGCCAAATCAGGCAGACAGGAAAATAATACAAATTATTACTACTACAGTAAGTAGTAGTCAGTTTTAATTTTTTATTTCTGAAATATTTTTCCTTTTCCTTTTGCCCATCAGAACATATTCTATGTGATAATATTGTGCTGGATGTGTGGAACAGCTCGTAGCCTGGCAACTGACATAGCTTTCTCTACTGTCCCACACTACATCATCAGCATTGTGATCTCACTGACTGTGACACCACAGAACAACCTGGCAGTCACTCAGTTGCTGTTCCTAAGTAGCAGTGATGTCACAGTCATTGAGGTCACAATGCTGATGATATAGTGTGGGGCAGTAGAGTAAGACGTGTCAGCTGCCAGGCTAAGAGCTGTTCCACACATCACACCTACTAACATCAGGTAAATAATCTTCTAATTAAACAAAGGGAAAAGGAAAAGTACCTCAGATATAAAAGGCAATGGCTGGCTGCTTTTAAAATGTAATGCTAGCTCTTTAAAGGAACTTCACTGTCTTCACTGACATAACAGTTTCTTTATTGTTTTATAATATATTAGATTGCAGTATATATTTTGAATGTTGTGGCCATGAGGATGGTGTGTACAGTGTGTGTGTGTGTGTGTGTGTGTGTGTTCCCTGTAGCTCAATATATTTTTCCCATAGCAAGAAAATGCCTGCTGATTGCTATATAATTAATGTAGCTCAGATAGTTCACAGAAGACTTGGCACATGTCTGAGACAGTGCTTATCAGATCGTGTCTTAAGAGTTTTAAAAAAAACAGTGTAAATCTTTGTACATTTGTTCCTGGGGAAAGGGTGACATTTATGAGGTATGAATTTTTCTTGAAAGACAATACTTGCACAACTGAAGCTAATAGCAATAAAATGTTTAAATGCAAAGTATTTGAATGTGCAAGTTGTTGTAGGGGGTAAACAAATCTCCAGTTTAATAGTCAACCAATATTTACCAAGATGTTTCAGTTTCCTAATGGCCATCTGATAGGCAGCTTTAGTGCTGTCTCCAACATTCCAAACAGAAAGAAGGGAGTATTTTATTTAATTCAGCATAGTGATTTATAGTCGTGGAAGGACACATTGAAATGTCCAAAAATGTGTTCCACATATCTCCATTTTTCCAGCTATTGACAGCAAGATGGCTGTAGGCTCCACACACAACCATAAAAATGTCTTCTGATCCATTTCTTGGGCAAAAAGTAGGACTTGCCCTGAACCTCTGCTTGTGTACAATATGGATGGCTTGCTCCTTACTGCTGCCCACTCTTTTAAGTACCTTGTTGTAACCCTTGCTCCAACGGGATCTCTCACTGCACATCTTTAATGTGTACATGGCCATTAAAAGTAAGATTGGCATGACTTATAGGGCCATACACTTCCTCATTCCCACTGCATGCCTTGTCCTTTCTAAAGGAGTCCTCCTGCCCTCCTTTAATTATGGGCTCCTTACTTACGCCAATGCTGCTAAGTCCCTCTTGTCTAACTTGGATGTAGTTTATAATAAAAATTGTTGTTTCACCCTCTCTACAACCTGCCTCATGCTGAGCTCTATGACAAACTTGGGTGGCTGTCTCTCCCTAATAATCATGCCTTTGTCCTAGGGTATTGTGTTGATAAGGTGCTCAGGACTGCCACCTCTGCCATTCCAGCTGAGCAACTGAGGGTTGCCAACCTTGGTTACCCCTTAAGATCCAGTGATATGTCTCACCTTGCTGTCTGAACAACTTGCACTGCTATGAGAAATCAGGCCTTTGTTGTGGGGGTGGGAGAACCTCTAAAAGTTCTGAGGTTTTAAAAGGTTCTGATAAGCAAAAAAGGTTTGGATGCTTATCTGAACCTTTTCCGATCCTTTTACAGCCTTTATGGTTTTATGGTAACTGTATGTGAAAAAATCATTTTAAATAGCTTGTAATCAACATATCTATAGAAAAAAAGCAATTAAACCACTGTTCAGTGGTACTAAACAGCATGAGTAGTGAAATGAGATGCAGAATGAAATGAGATGAGGAGTGAATAATGAGATGAGGAGTGAATAATGTGACTGTGGATGGGCCTACTTGAGGATGGCGAATATCTGGCCCAAAGGCAGGCAAGTCCCAGATCTCTATTTTTTTTTTTAACTAGTATCCCGAGTCTGACTTTTTGTAGAACGGGATATATTTGGCACAACTTTTGTTTAGCAATGGCTCTTGGTATGGAACATGACATGAAGCAACATGGCAAAAAAAGACAGAGCACTAGGCAGTCCGAAAGTCATCACGTCGCTATTGCTGCTACCACTACTATCAGCATTTGGAGGCAGTTTAGCTCAGTGGTTTAAGGCTCTGAGCTGCAAATCTAGTGACATCCAGCAGACCAGACCTGGGTTTGAATCCCACAGCTTCCACTTGCAGACTGTGTGACCCTGACCAAGTCACTTAACTTCCCTGTGCTCCCAGGTCACACCTGTAAAAAAGCTTGCAGCTTAGTGTGCTAGTCCTGGTTAAAGAACTAACAAAAAAAGACAAAGAGCTAAGCAAACTTTTTAAATTTTAATCAATCTGGTTAAGCAACATTTAGCTAAATGATCTCCTCAGAATGAGAAAGTGTCTGTGTCTGAGATCAGGGACTTGTCTGCCGCAGTTGCTACCAGTACAGTCATGTCATGTTCTGGATGCACCTCCCACTCACCCCCGGGATAACGATGATTTGGTCCAAAGGAAGGCAAGTTCCAGATCTCTATTCTTTTAAACCAGTCTCCTGAGTCTGACTTTTGTAGAAGGGGAAAATGTGTTTGTAATGTATGTCACCAATTATGTTCAGCAACGGCCCTCGGTATGGAAAACAATGAGTAGGGTATCCTGCAGAATGTGAACACTAACAGAAGCATTGTGCTTGACCAAGGCTCATAAGTGACGTGACATAATAACTGGGTGTCCTGATTCATGATGAAACCAAAGATTAAAAAAGCAAAAACAGGGTTGCACCAAAAAAAGTTGAAGTGGTGTGATTCATGATGACCATCGTTGTGATATGATGTGAGTCATAAACTTGGCACTGGCAGCATTTCTCAGAGCACCAGAAACTGGATGGAACTGAGCTTCCACAAACAATTGCCATTGAAAATTTGAAATACCTATGGCTGTATTTTGCTGATAACAGATGAGTGACTTCTTGCAGTGGGGGCAAGAAGTGGCACTGGTGCACTGATGACTGACTGGCAGAATTTTATTACATACACACACACACACACACACACACACACACACACACACACACACACACACACACACACACACACACACACACACACGAGTGCAGAATTTATTTCACACACCACCTAGGCTAAGGGCCAATGCTGCAGGCACTGCTGCTACCAACAGAGATTCAGGGACCCTGCCTGACCTGACCTTCTCTGACACAGTAGTTTCCCTTCAAGGATTTTTTTTTATATATTTATGCCATGTGATGTGAATGCCCTGCTCACTGAGCCAAAGCTTATTTATACCCCACCAAGTGAGCACAGGTAGGAAGATGACAGATGACTGACTTCTTGGGGGGAGACTTCACACAGAAAGTATGCAAGAAGTGGCACTGTTGACTGGCTGGAAGATTTTGTTTCTCACACAGACACAGAATTTATTTCACACACCACCTAGGCTAAGGGTTGATGCAGCAGACACTGCTGCTACCCACAGAGATTCAGATACCCTGCCTGCCCTAACCCTCTCTGACATAGTAACTTCACTTCAAGGATTTTTTTTATATTTTATTTATTCCACGTGATGTACTGGAATACCCTGCCCACTGAGCCAAAGCTTATACCCCACCAAGCGAGCACAGGGAGGAAGATGACAGATGACTGACTTCTTGTGAGGGGGCACACAGACAGTATGCAAGAAGTGGCACTATTCACTGACTGGCACATTTTATTTCACACACACACACACACACACACACACACACATATACACACACACACACTTTATTTCACACCCCAACTAGGCTAAGAGCCGATATTGTAGGCACTGCTGCTACCCACAGAGATTCAGGGACCCTGCCTGGTCTTACCCTCTGACACAGTACTGCTCTTTCCCTTCAAGCATTATATATTTTTTTTATTTATTCCATGTGATGTGATGAAATGCCCTGCCCACTGAGCCAAAGCTTATATACACTACTGAGCACAGGGAGATGACAGATGACTGACTTCTTGTGAGGGGGCACACAGACAGTATGCAAGAAGTGGCACTGGTGACAACTGACTGGCAGATTTTTTTACTTACATACACACACACACACACACACACACACACACACACTATTTCACACACCACCTAGGCAAACGGATGATGCTACAAGTGCTTCTGCTACCCACAAAAATCCAGGGACCCTGCCTGGCCTAACCCTTTCTCAGACAGTGCTTTCCCCTTCAAGGATTTTTATTTTTTATTTATTTTACATGATATGACTGAATGCCAGCTATGCCAAAGACTGTATAATAAAAAATAAAATAATAATAAATTCCCACTGAAGTGACTGAGAAGTGAGCACAGGTAGGAGAATTGAGAGCTGACTTGTTGTTGGGGGCAATTGGGGAAACAGGAAGAAGGCTAACTGGGAGTGGTGTGGTATGGGTGGCACAGTTCTTCCCTGCAAAAAAAAAAAAAAGGAATCTGGTTCTGGCACTTCAGTCTTTTTTGACTCACTCGCTTGCCCCCAGTCTACAAGTTCCTACTCCCCTCCCTGAGTCTTTTCTCCCAACTCCCAGTCCCTGACTCCCACACTGACACCCAGCCCAGTCCTCGGCTCTAATCCTCTCCTAATCCTGAGTCCCTGATTCCCAACCCCCAAGTTTTCTGTTAGTCCTTTTTTTTTAAATAATATAAAATATATTAAAAAAATAACATTCTTTAGGGTTTTTTTTTGAGTCTGTGAGTCAACTTCTTTCTTGCCCAACAGGCAAACACAAGCAGCACAAGCACAGAATCATGCAGCAGCCCATAGAAGCTGCTCTTCCTTCTCAATCCTGCATTCCACTGTGTAGCTCCTAAGGTGGACCTCTTGGGTTGCTAGAACAAACCCAGTCAGGTGCCACCTTAGGAAGATGAACAGTTAGGCCATCTGATGAGGAACCAGAGTTTTTTCTCTGGTCCCGCCTGTGGTTTCCTACTGCTCTTGTGCTTCTCGTGCCACATTCCCACAATACAGTAGCTGTCTGAACCTCTCCAAACAGCCAAAAGTGTTTGGAAGCCATTCAATCATGAACACTTTGGCATGTTCAGGTTGGTTCATATTTTTGATGAACTGGTTTGCCCACCCTATTTTATTGCATGTGCACCTAGGCTCGGAAACTCCCTTCCACTATCTGTTTAGGGTGTCTCCTCTTACTGCCTCTTTAGAAGGTCCTTATGGAACCATTTGAAAAATATCTCTTCCTGTACTTGCACTGGGTAACTGTTTCTCCAATTAACTAATATTTGTGGGCTATTCATTCCCCATGAGAATAGCTGAGCTCCTTGTGCTATGTACACTGGATCTCTAACCTCTGGTTTTGTGCTGATACTGCACCCATCTATTTTTGTTTGCATCTTCTGACTGATAAGATTTGTATTGTGTACCTTGACATCACCTCTTTCTTGCCAAGCATGCTTTGCTGTTATCATATGTACTGTATTCATTTGTTTGTACTAGCCTTATTGTAACCTTCCAGTTTGTACCTGAAAATAGGCATTTGATTGTACAGTGTGTTTACTTGGTCACTAAAATCTAAATAAATGAAGGAGTTATCCAATGAGGAATGAAGATGGGAAAGTGGTGACTAGAAGGAAGGGTGGAGACTAGAATATTTCCAAGCAGGATATCTTGGAAAAGCCTGGGTGAACTGTTCAGTCCATTTTCTATCATTCACTTTTCTGTGTTTTTAAGTTTTTAACACAAGGATATAAATCATAGGAACTCAATTAGAAGCTGCTACACATCAGCCAAGATCTAGGTTTTCCCTGAAAGGTCCAAGCTTATATATGATTTTCCATCAAGAAGCACACAACTCAGCACAATATTTAATGCAGTCATACCTCTGCTTGTTCAATCTTTTCTTTAGCAAGAATTAACTTTGTTTCAAAATCCATCTGTTTTTGATCCCATTTTTTCTCCTGCTCATCAATTGCATTCTGAGAGATTGTTAGCTTTTCTCTCGTCCCAAGAATCTGCAAATCAATTGCACACATACAAACATGATGTCAGTTTCACACATCACCCTTTCCACAATTAAAGCATATAGGTGAGCAGTATACAGGAGCCAATTCTGTGGGTGATCAGGATGGGCCTGTCATGTGGGTAAACATGCTATAGTACTGTCAAAGTAGAACATTTACTGATCACAAAGATTCACTAGTAAAAATTAAAGAAAAGCTTTTAGCCAGTCGTGTTTAGTGAGGTAATGTATACTGTTGCTTTCACCTCATTATTAATAGTACTCACTGAAAAAAAACATTGTCCATTTCTAGAGCTCAGATTAACAGAACACCACAATGTAACATCCTCTATTCAGTGATGGACTTTTTATGAGTCACCTTGTCCTTTGTGTTTGAGGAAGTTGGTTACTGTGTCTATTTGCAAAAAGACAGTAATATGTGGATATTTTGACTTGAATGGAATTGTAAATCTTTAGAATGGAGTCACTTCAATCGAGAGTTACAGTACCTTCATTAGGAATCTTCCATGAAGTGGTTCAGCCTGTTATTATTTTGTTTAACATTTTATAACTTTGTTTATTCAATCCAACACTATTGATGCCTTAACAGCGAATTTGCGCATGGGTACAAATTTTCTCTTCTATACTGTTTCTTGGTCTTCAAGCTTTCTTCATACTTGTTAAGTCTGCAGTGCATGGCTTGGGTCTTTTTGGACCTGAGGTCCAAAGGTTTGTATTTCTTCCCTTTGTAGAATTTCCTCAGATTATCTTTCTGTGTCTGGTTAATGATGGTTAGAACTCTTGAAATAGACTTGCGGACAACTCAAATCTTGAAAAACTTGGATGCAGTGCCTCTGGTTACTTTTGAGTGTGTTGCTGTATGTGGGGGTTCATGTGCAGGTTGCAGGATTCTCCTCATTTACCATCCACCTGGGTCGGGGGAAGAATTCCTGTAGGAGGTGTCAGACTTCATCATTGACCAGATATTGGAGCCCCCCATTTGTTTAATCTTGGGGGACTTCAGTGCCTGCATCAAGGATGAATCCTTGAATTTCAGTTACGACCTCCTCCAGTTGATGTCTTCACTGGGCCTGACACAAGTTGTTGCTTCTGCAACCCATCAGCACAGCCACACACTTGATCTGGTGTTCCAGCTGGGACTTGGGGTTGACAACCTCTGAGACTTATCGGGTCTCCTGGTCTGATCATTGCACTGTGGGGTTCATGTTTGGGACTCTCCTGAAAGTTCCTTCCCTGTGGAGATGATCAGCTCCTACCCTTTAAGTGACTTGTACCCAGGGGGATTATTGGCATTGGCTAACCTATTTAGAGTTGACATGGCATGTGTGATTGGCACCAAAGAGGCAGTAGCCATCTATAACAGGGTGGTTTCTAAAGCTCTGGATGTCATTGCTCCAGTCTGTATATGACACAGATCCTCTCACTTGAGATCCCCTTGGTTTGATGGGGATCTCAAGGTGATGAAGATCAAGGGTCAGAAGTTGGAGTGTCACTGGTGGAAGACCCAGCTGGCCCTGCATGTCCACTATGGTGAGTACCAGGGGGCAATCTCCTGTAAGAAGGCAGAATTCCAGTCCAGGGAGACTGCTGCAGGGAAAAACAGACCTTCTCAGTTTTTTTGGATAGTGGACAGGCTTCTCCATCCACCTTGTGTAAAGAGTTGGCTCTGTTTTTCTCTGACAAAAGTGTTGACTATCAGGTTGGGGATCCTGTCAGGGAGGCAACAGCCTCACAGTGGTGGGGCTGACAGGTTCAGAGGCATTCCATCTGTCTTGGAGGAGTTTAGACCAGTGGAGGTGGCTGAAGTGACTAAAGTGATCTTAGAGCTGAAGCACGCTTATTGCGAACTGGACCAGGCCCCGATGCATTTCTTAATGGGATGCGCCAAGGTCATTTGCCTGGTGTTCACCAGGATTGCCAGGTGCTCAATGGCAGAGGGGATGTTCCTGATGGCTTTGAAAGAAATACTGATCTCTAACCTTTTTTGAGCAAGGTTGTCAAGAAATCAGTGGCACAACAGCTAGAGGATTGCCTGGTGTCCTCAGACATCTACGAGCCACTTTAGTTGGGTTTTTGGGCCAGACACAGCACAGAAATGGCTCTAGTTAGAGTGCATAATGATCTGTTTAGGGCTAGAGATAGAGGAGACAGGTCAGTTCTTGTGCTCTTCGAGCTCTCCTCAGCATTTGACACTGTAGACCATGTTGTGCTTCTCAATTGGCTCAGTGAATTTTGTGGACTCGCTGGTACTGTCATCAGATGGTTTGAGTCCTATAAAGTGCAGTGGGTAGTGATGGAAAATTTCTCCTCTTCCCCAATGCCCATTTTTTGTGGCGTACCACAGGGTTCGATCTGTCCCCCAATGTTGTTTGCAGTGTACATGCTGCCCCTGGGTGAGATCATTTGATAATGCAGAGTGGACTTTTCAGCTGATACCCAGCTGTAGCTGTCTTTTGCATCCAGAACACCTGGAGCTGTCGATGTGTTTAACAACGGTTTGGCTAAAATCAATGACTGGAAGACTTCCAGCTGGCCAAGACTTAACCCAGATAAGATGGAGGTATTAGTGATCGAGTCTGTTCATGGGTGTGATGGGTTATCACCAGGGGCTAACACAGGCCTGGTCCTGGGGTCCGCTCCACTAGTGGCTGCCCCAATGGTGCAAAATCTAGGCATGATCCTAGACAGTAAACTGACTTTTGAAGATCAGGTGTCATCTGTTGTTAAGAGTGGTTTCTACCATTTACGGAACATCGTCAGGATCAAGCCCATTGTTCTACCTGAGGATCTTCTGGCACTGGGATATGCTTTTGTTACTGTCAGGCTTGACTACCGCAACTCTCTATACTTCAGGGTTATGGGAGGACCCTCCATAGAATGCAGCTAATGCCGAACACAGCTGCTCGGTTGCTGATGGGCCTTTTGAGGTCCAGTCATGTAACCCCAGTTCTGTGTGCCCTGCACTAGCTGCCTGTTAGGTGGAGGGTCCTTTTCAAGGTGGGCTTGCTCACCTGTAAGACCCTATACTGACTGAGTCCTGGCTACCTGGCAGAGCTCCTGACACCGTTGATCTGCTCACTCCCTCCGCTCCTCTTAGAGGGGGCCTTCTGGGCAATCCCAGGGTACTGCTCTGGATATTGGGCAACCATGCATTTAGCATTGAGGGGCTGACCCTGTGGAACTCACTTCCACCTGCAGTTCGGGAGGCTCCCTCGATTGAGGTATTCAAGCTGTGGCTGAAAGCTCACCTCTTTAGCCAGGCCTTCGAAACTTGTTGATCTATGTCCAGTCCACCAGTTTGTTTCCCCAGCAACCTGAAGTACATTATAAAAGTGTTATACTAACATACTGAATTTTATTGCATTAATTGTCATTGTATTTTAACACTTGTTTTTACGTATTTATGTTTGTTAGGGGCTCTAATCCTCAGGAAATGGGCCCCCTATAAATAAACTTGCCTTGCCTTGCCTTGCCTTTAGCAATGCTGAGCTGAAACAGTTCAACTTTCCAGTCCTCCAGCTGCTTTGGCAGCTATTCCTTCTTCTTCCCATGCAGGCCTCAGGCCTTGATCTTTACAGACTGGATGCCAGATGCTGTCCCTTGCTTTACCCCAGCAGGAGGGGTTCTATTTAGAATGGCATCTGCCACTTCACTGGAGCTTTGGGGTGTTCAACATATCTGCAGAGCTGCTAATGCAATTTTGTTTGATGCTCCAGATATGTTTAATTACTGTACTTGAATGGTGCTGTTGGAAATCAACCTTTCCATTTCCCAGCATCATACTGCCCCAATGTAAATATTGATTGGTGATGTTGTGCTAATATCCCAGATGCCCATTTAATTTTCCTAACAGACATGCTAGTTAGACTCACTTCCTGGAAAACCAGTTTGAATAAAACAAACTACCAGTCTCAGCTGCCTTCTTGGGTTCTGGGAGAGAAAAATTAAAGGATCACTAGTATCATCTCCTATACATCTATGGCCTTTTTATCCAAATAGGACATCTGCAATCCATTGAAACACATAATCTGTGTGTGTATAAGGAGCTTAGTTTGTTGGGGGAATGTAGTAAGTCAAACACTTCCATTGTTCCCAATTTGGAAGTCATTCCAGGTTTTGGAAGTCAAACTACAGTTCTTCCTTATTCTCAAATTTTGGAAGTCAGTACTCTGAGGGATCATTCACTTCTTTTTAATTTTAATATGAAATATGACTTGTAAAATAAGCCTTTCTTTCAGAAAAATCAAGAATTTAGATTTCAATGCCTACAAAAATGGAAGTCACCTAATTTTCATTTTTTCCTGTTGAAGTCCAACACTTCCTCCCATTTGATTTTGAGTGTTGTTACCTTATTTTTGAAAGTCAAATACTTCAAAATTGCATTAACTGAACCTTTGATGCATAATGTAAAAAATAAATAAATAACAAAAAAAAAAAAAACTTTTCTGGTAAAAATCCTGGGACCTGATATTCAGTTTACTCGTATGAATTCATTAGTCATAGCCAAAAATCACTCCATAGACACTCCAGGGACATTACCAGAGTTTATAACCAAAGTAAACTGGCATAGTCACATGTGAATTTGTTTTCATTATCTGGTCCTGGTTTACAATTTTTCTAGACTCCACAAGTACTGAGCATGGTCAGTCAGCTTCACTGTTGCATATTTAGTCATTCTATTATTCAAAGGAGTCATTCTATTATTTAAAGCAGACCTAAACCCATATCTGTTGTAAATCTGAAAAGATGATGTTAACTTGACCATTAATCTGTCTAGCATGTCTACTAATTTAGAATAACACAGCAGACAGCAGCAAAGTTGTGAAATACCCTGGCTACTTTCACTTACTGCAACTTCTAAAACCTGCTTAGCAATGGTAGAGCAGGATATGATAATATAAATGTGTTCACTCTGTTTTTCCCCAAGATTGTGACAGCAGTGGCCATACAAGAAGTTCGGTGAGACTCGACAAACATCTCAAATCAAATAACAGTTTAGGGAATGACCATCATTTGACATACTATTAGTGAGCATATTGGTAATGTGCAGAAGTAGGTGAAAAAAGGATAGACTTGATTATTTAGTCAGCTTATTGTAAGTTTACACTGCACAGCTGCATAAGCAGAAACAATGAGAAAATTGAGATCCCCACACTGAAAATGGCGGTATGAATTAAAAAAAAGACACTAAACAAAACACTAAAAACTGGCACAGAAAGCATAGACAGAGTCAACTCGGCGATGGCCCAAATGGGCTGTGGTGGGCAAGGCTTATATTGTAGATGCATGCTACTGGGCTGCAGTTCTGGAGACCAGTGTTTGGGGACAGTTCTTGTGCTTCTTGCTTCTAGCCTAGTGAAGTGTGAACATGTACCACTCTTGGGGGAAGGGTGCACTGCTAAACAGTACTCCTTGTGGTCAACTCATGACAGGAATATAGCATCTGTCTGGGAGAGACTAGCTGCCTATGAAAAGTGGAATTAATGCAGTCAAAAGAGATGCTGGGGAACCAGTGGTAAAACAGGGTACAAATAGTGACAGTGAAAATATCAGTATAACAATCATAATAGAAACATAAAGATGATGGCATAAAAAGGCCAGCAGCCCATCCCATCTGCCCACATCATAATGTTAGAAAATGCTCATGATAAGGGATGGAGGCTTGACGTGACCTTAAGCTGGAAGGGCAGGTATGCACCTTTGCAGATGATGACACCAAAATCTGCAATAGGGTGGACACTTCAGAGTGGGTGGAGAGAGTGCGCAGAGACCTGCAAAAACTCAAGGAGTGGTCAAGGGTATGGCAACTGGTTTTCAATGTGAAAACATGCAAAATCATGCACCTGGGACACAGAAATGCAGGGGAAGAGTTTAAAATGGTGGAAGAGGTACTGACAGTCATAAAACAGGAAAGGGACCTTGGAGTAATCATAGCTGATGACACTGAGGTAGTGAGGTAGTGCAACTAGGCAATAAGTAGGGAGAGCTGGATGGTGTGGTGCATAGGGAGTGGCACCACTAGTAGAAGGAGGAAGGTGGTGTTGCCACTGTATAGGCTGTTGGTGAGACCCCACCTGGAGAACTGTGTCAGGTTCTGGAGACCACAATGCAGCATTATTTTAAACTTATATGCATACTGACTGAGGAGTGAGCTTTTGAGAAAAGAGGGTAGGAGAAAGACCCTATGAGACCTTTGTCAGTGTGATTATTTACTTTTTAAAATGAATGTTCCTCTGGGGAGAGGAGAAGACTAGTTCGTTGTCTGGTAACCAAGGTACTAATATCAGTACCTACTGTCACAGCGTAGGAGCGGTGGGCTATTGGAGGACCGGGGCTCCCCCTTGAATATATATTACCCTAATTTGGATATTTTACTTGTAGTGCCCATATTACTGCAGTCAAGACCACGGCATGAGGTGGCTTGACTTGAGAGGGTGCTTTTAGCTAAATTTGAACTTGCATTTGCACACTTTGCAGTGCTAGACCGGAAGCCAGGCTTTGTGAGGACTTCCGGTCAGCTAGCTATAAGGCCACACGCCGAGCAGTGGGGCGAGCTCAAGCTGGGTTCATGCAAGAGGTCATGTGCAGAGATGCGTGCAGAGACATGTATGACTCAGGGCATGTCGGCTGTGTCCGTGGAGGATGCAAGGATCATGGGGACAAAATTGGTGTGTGGTCCGTGTGAAAAGGTGAAAAGATTGCAAAATAAGGAAGGTAAAAAATTCAAAACTATAAAATTTAACAAATTTCAAACAAATGGAGACTCAATTTGAAGTGTATTCACTGCTTAATGTATGTTCAGGGATCAGGGTTCTCAGAGGGGCATGTATATAGTAAGTGTATACTTATTGGAGAACTAATACAGGAAGTTAGTGTTCTAGAAAATAGGTTGGAAACTAAACAGGATATAGAAACACTTGAGAAGTTAATAAATTCTGTTTCCAGTGACTTAAGTACTGAATTGAAAGTAGCAGAAAAGTCGGAGGGTAACTGGGCCACAGGAAGAGTAAAGGTAAACGTAGAGGGAAGCAAATTTACAATAGTGCTCCTATAGAAATAAGTAATTCCTTTTCAGTCTTGGATACAGAACAGGTCCCTGAAGTTAGTAATGACAGTCCCCAAGAAAATTTTAACAGGGTTTTCAAACCTCCATTTCTAGCAACTAACAAATCTCAGCAATCCAATAAAGTAACAACAGAGGACAATAATGCAGGACAACAAAGTATAACACAGTTGAACCTAAATTCTAAAGAGAGTATAGTGTTAGGGGATTCTACAATAAGGGGAATTGACAAAATTGTATGTAAAGGAAGAAATAACACTACAACTGTTAGCATGTTGCCAGGAATAAAAATTCAGGAACTTAAACAGTGTCTAGAAGAATATATGGGGCAAATTAAACAACCTCTGGTGATTCTCCAAATAGGAGTTAATGATATCAACTCAAGTAAAAAAGGAAACGTCTTGGAAAATTACATTGAATTAATTCAGGAGTTAAACAAATATACAACTGATATTATTGCATCTGGCATCCTACCTACATATGGAATGCGTCAATGCATTAATCATGATATTGTCTCTATTAATTGCAAGTTGCAGAAATTATGTCTGGAAAACAAAATAGGGTTCATAGAAACAGGCTGTATTTTCAGAAATGGATCATTTACAAGAAGGACGGGCTTCATTTAAATAGAATGGGAGAAAGAGTTTTGGGGAATACTTTTAACAAAGTTATTGAGAACCATTTAAACTGGATAAGGAGGGGGGAGAGAAAAGTATCAAGACAAAATATGACACCAGCAAAATTATTTTTCAAAATAAAGGTTTAGAGTCAGTAAACTGCTTGTTAACAAATGTGAGGAGCTTAGACAAGAAATTTGACGAATTCACATACTTAATGAAAGAAAAAACATTAATATAGCAATTCTTACAGAAACTTGGTGGGAGTAGAGTGATACATGGGATAAAAATCTAATTGGTTATAATTTATATTATAAATCCAGGAAACATAGGAAGGGAGGTGGCGTGGCAATCTATGTCCATGAGTCCCTACATCGTATGGAAATACATGATAGTAAATTGAGTATAGAACATTTAACTGTTAAAATGATGCCAAAAAATGCCCCAAAGATTATTTTGAGGGCGTTGTATCTCCTCCCCTCAATAAATAGGGAAATGGAGCAGGAAATCTTAAACTATTTAGACCTACTTAATCCAGCTGAAAATATCATTATAGCAGGAGATTTAAATCTACCAGGTATTGATTGGGCAAATCAGAAAACATCGAGCAGCAATGACTTAGAAAGTTTTAACCAACTGGGCCTGGAACAGTTAGTCCAAGAAAACACAAGGGCTAATAACATACTGGATGTTGTATTATCAAATATGGGACCCAAATTAAGTGAAATTGAGATTGGACCCCCAATTGCAAATAGTGATCACAATACTGTTTTCTTCCAATTAAGTGAAGTACCTATTCAATAGGGTAGTAACGCAAAAATCCCAATCTTTAAAAAAATCAAAGTTTCATAAAATTAGGCAGACATTGCTTTTATGGGACTGGCTATCTGAGTTTACTGGGCCAACACTGGAGGAGATGTGGGATACTTTAGTAAACAAAATCATTGAGACTTCAGACTTGTATGTACCATATATGTGCAAAAACTCTAAACAGGGTGTTTCTCCTAAGTGGCTAACTTATAAAATAAAAAAACACAGATAAAGAAAAAACATAAAATGTATAAACTAACAAAGTTAGACACACATTTTGTTCCAAAGTATAAGGAGCAGGTAAAACATGTTAAGAAATTAATCAAAAGTGCTAAAACAAATTTTGAAAAAAATCTGGCAACCAGATGCAAAGATAATTACAAGGCATTCTATGCATATGTCAATAATAAAAAAGGGAATAAACAAAAAATTGGTCCATTCAAGGATGACAGAGGCGATACATTAAATGACAAGGAGACGGATGAGGTACTGAATCAATATTTTGCTGCTGTATTTAATCCCAAAAATATATCAACAACAGATATTAAATATAGTATAACTGATGAAAAGCTGATTATAATTACTACAAAAGATGTTCTGGATAGATTGAGATGGGTTAAGGTTAATAAATCCCCTGGACCAGACAATATCCATCCGAGACTCATTCCAGAAATAGCAGAAGAAATAGCCCAGCCATTAGCCTTCATTTTTCAAAAGTCATTAGACAGAGGGGAGGTGATTAACAAATGGAGAGAAGCACATGTGGTACCTATTTTCAAGAAAGGAAGGAAAGATTCCTCTGAAAATTATAGACCAGTCAGCCTAAAATCCACAATGGGGAAAATATTAGAAAGTATTATAAAAGACCATATCCATGATCACTTGTCTGAAAATGATCTGTTCGATCGTAGTCAACATGGGTTCACTAAATCACGATCATGTCAGACCAATCTGCTACATTTTTATGAAAAAGTAAGCAGATTTTTAGATCAAGGAAGAGCAGTGGATGTGATACAATTAGATTTTTCTAAGGCTTTTGACAAATTACCACATGATGAATTAGTCAAATCTCTTCTGTCTCTAAAGATAAACACAAATCTTGTTAACTGGATAACAGAATGGTTAAGAAGAAGGAGACAGAGAGTAGTTATCAATGGAGTACTATCTGACTGGCTTTCTGTGTGAAGTAGGGTTCCCCAGGGTTCAGAGCTGGGTTTCTGTCTGTTTAACATGTATATATCATCCTTACAATATAATATGGATGATATATGGATAACCAAGTTTGCAGATGACTGCAGAGTGGGGGCAGTGAAAGACTCGAATTTGGACTACATTAAACTTCAAGAAACTCTCAAATATATTGAGAAATGGACATCAGAGCATAAACTTAAATTAAATGAAAATAAATGTATAGTCCTACACATGGGCAAAAAGAACCTGGAATTAAGTTATATCATCAATAGCAAACAACTAAAGCACGTTACACAAGAGAGGGATTTGGGTGTTATCATATGCAATGACCTTACCTTTACTTCCCATTGTGATCAAACTATAAAAAATGCTAATGGAGTCCTACATTGTATACTGAGACATACATCTAACAGAAGTAGGGAGGTTCTGATCCCATTGTATGGGTCAATGGTGAGAACCCACTTGGAGTACTGCTCTCAAGTCTGGTCCCCCCTTCACAAGAGGAGAGATTGAGAGAGTGGAGAGAGTGTGGAGACGGGCAACCAGATCAATAATGGGACTCAAACATATGACATATCAGGAGAGGCTGCAGGATTTGAACTTGTACTCTCTGGCATATAGAAGATGGAGGGGGTGATATGATCTTAGTGTATAGATCATTCCAGGACAATATCCTTAGAGAAGATCTAGGACTGGATTATATTTAAAAAATTATAACACTAGAACACATTGCAAACAGATTAAACAAATGAAGTGGAACTCGCTAAAAAGAAAATATTGGTTCAGTCAGTGTGTGGTTCCTTGTTGGAATTCTCTCCCTCATGAGATTGTTAATAGTCCAACTTTGGATACTTTTAAAACTAGATTGGATAAATTCAGTAAAACCAAGGTTTGTGAGTTTTAATGGGTCTTTATTTTCCTTTATGGCAAGCAAATAAGGACGATAGTCCAAAATATGTTTTGTGATTACTATGATACTATGATCTAGGAAGGATATAGACAGGGTAGAGGTGTTCCAGTGGAGGGCAACTGAAATGATGCAGGGACAGTATCCAAAATCCTATGAGGAGAGACTGAGAGACCTCAATACATACACCCTGAAAGAGAGGAGGGAAGGGGTGACATGACACAGACCTATAAATATTTTATGGGGCTTAACAAGGTATGGGGAGGGTATTTTTCATAGGAGAAGGTGCACAAGAGCAAGGGGACATGAAATGAAGCTGGAAGGGGAAAATTTAGGAGGGATGTGGGGAAGTACTTCTTCCCTGAAAGAGTGGTGGATGCCTATAATAGTCTTCCAGCAGAGGTGGTGGGGTCAAAAACAGTGGTGGGCTTCAAGAATGCAAAGGATAGGCACAAGAGAAGCTTAATTGGGAAAGGTGGGAGATGTAGCCATAGATCATACAGAGTCTGCATTGACAGAATAGGCAGGGGCAAATGGGCAGACAAGGTGGGCCAAGCAGTCCTTATCTGCTGATAAATTCTATGTTTCAATGTTTCTGTGATAGAATACCCTACCATATGGCAACGTATTTAGGGCTAATGGGACACTCCCTATATGATGGCCTGTTCTGGTCTGGATAGTTAGAGTCTCATTTTGATACCAAGTGCCTTTTCCAGGACAAAATTATGTTTTTTTTTTTATTTAAAAATGTTCCTTGTGCCCCTATACAACAATCCTTCCACCCACTCTGCCCCAGTTGTTTAATTTCCATCCATCAAAATAAGTTCACTTCACATTGGTTCCCCAGTGCTGGTATCATGCAACTGGAAGGGAACATCAGGGCCTTCTGTGGCCTCAGGGTAGAAAGCATCAAGTTAGTTAAGAGATAGGCAGCAGAGGGTGGTGGTAAATGGAGTTCACTTGGAGGAAAGGAGGGTGATCAGCAGGGTGCCTCGGGGATCAGTGCAGGGATCAGACTTCTTTAATGTCTTTATAAGTGACATTGTAGAGAGGCTGGAAGAGACAGTCTGTTTGTGGATGACACCAAAATCTGCAATACAGTGGACATTCCAGTGGGGGTGGATAGTATGAGCAGAGACTTGAGAAAACTCAGAGTGCTCAATGGTACAGCAGCTGGGTTTCAATGCAAAAAAGTGAAAAGTAATGCACTTGGTGGTCTACACTACCTCTCCATTCATTTTGTACTTTGACCCTAGATTTCAGTGCCCTGAGTGCATGTATTTGCACTTTCTCACATTGAAAACCCAGCCTCCATACACTCGACCACTCTTTGAGTTTTCTTAGGTTTCTGCTCATTCTTTCCACTACTCCCCCCAACCGTAGTGTCCACCTTATTGCAGATTTTGGTGTCATCCACAAAGAGGTAGACCTTCCCTTCCAGCTACGTAGAAACATAGAAGTTGATGGCAGATAAGGACCGCAAGGCCCATCCAGTCTGCCCATTTCTTTTTCTACCTTATGAATGTGCCATAGGCCTTTGCTCTGTCGATGGCGTATCTCTTCATACTCATCTGTATTGCTCCCTTATGCCTATCCCATCCCTGTTTGAAGCCCTGCACTCTATTCATATCCACCACTTGCTGAGGTAGGCCGTTCCATGCATCCACCAGCCTTTCTGTGAAAAAGAACTTCTTCACATTACCCCTTAATCGGCCTCCCTCTAATCTCTTGCCGTGTCCTCTTGTCCTGCTATTTTTCTTATATTGAAACATGTTAGACTCTTTCACCTTGTTAATGCCCTTAAGGTGTTTGAATATTTCAATCATATCACCTGTCTCCCTCCTTTGATCTAGGGTACACATATTGAGTTCAGTTAATCTGTCCTCATATGTTTTCTGATGCAGTGCCTGCACCATTTTTGTTGCTCTTCTCTGGACTGCCTCAGTTTGGTTAATGTCCTTGTGAAGGTGTGGCCTCCAGTACTGCATGCAGTACTCCAGATGGGGCCTAAACAGTGTCTTGTAAAGAGAGATTATTACCTCCCTCTTTCGACTTGTGATACCCCTACTAATACATCCCAGCATCCCTCTTGCCTCACCTACTGCTTTAGAGGTCTACTTGGATGATTTCAGGTCATCGGTGATGATGACGCCTGAGTCTCTTTCTTCCCTTGTGACTGCCAGTAACTCCCCTCCCAGCCTAATGGTGGCTTCAGGGTTTCTTTTCCCTATGTGCATGATCTTGCACTTCTTTGTGTTAAACCCCAGTTGCCACTCTTCCAATCATTTTGCTAGTTTATCCAGATCTCTTCTCATTCTGCCCACACCATCTGGATCACCTACTCTGTTGCAGATCTTGGTGTCATCTGCAAACAGACAAACCTTACCCTCCAGTCCATCTGCAATGTCACTGATGAAGATATTGAAGAGGACTGGCCCCAGGACTGATTCCTGAGGTACCCCACTTGTGACTTGCATCTCTTCTGACTGTATACCGTCTACCACCACTCTCTGTTTTCTGCCCGTCAACCAGTTTGCCACCCAGTTGACCAACATCTGACCCACTCCGAGCCTTCCCAGCTCATTAATCAATCTTCTACATGGAACAGTATCGAAAGCTTTGCTGAAGTCAAGGTAGGTGACATCAACTGCTCCCCCTTGGTCCACCACTCTGGTTACCCAGTCAAAGAAATCTATGAGATTAGTTTGACAGGACCTTCCTTTTGTAAACCCATGCTGTCTTGGATCCTGTGCTCCTATGGATTCCAGGTGTTGCACTATCCTTTCCTTAATGAGTGTCTCCATAATCTTGCCCACTACTGAGGTAAGACTGACTGGTCTGTAGTTCCCTGCTTCCTCCCTGCTACCACTCTCGTGGAGCGGGATCACATGAGCCCTTCTCCAGTCTTCTGGGACCTCTTCTGTGCTCAGAGACTCACTAAACAGTTCTGATAATGGCTCTGCTAGTTCCACACTTAGCTCCTTTAGTACCCTGGGATGTATGCCATCAGGTCCCATTGCCTTGTCCACCCTGAGCTTATTGAACTCTTGTAGGAACCTTTCTTTTGTGAAGGGACTAGTGCACACCTCCCTCCCCCTGTGTCCATGGTGCAGAGCTGTGAGCCCTGCCCTACCTTCTCTTCAGTAAATGCTGAGCAGAAGTGTCTATTTAGGATAGATGCTTTTACATGGTCCTCCCCCTCACACACACCCTTATCCCCTTTGATCTTAGCAATACCAGCTCTGGAATTTCTCCTTTCACTAATGTATCTGTAGAAAGTCTTGTCACCTTCTTTTACTGTTCATGCTAGTGTTTTCTCAGTTTGGGCCTTTGCCTGCCTTACTGCCATCCCTGCTTCCCTTAGGGAAGTTTGGTATGCCTCCCTATCTTCATCCTGCTGTGTTCTCTTATATTTCCTGAAGGCCAGCCTTTTGGCTCTGACCTTTTCTGCTACTGTATTTGAGAACCAAAGTGGGTTTCCTTCTTCTTTTGCACTTCCTTTTCTCACTAATGGGATGTTGCTTCAAGTATTGCATCTTTAATGCTTGCCCACTTTGCCTGTACCCCCTCACCTGTATTTCTTTTTGCCAGGGCTAGCTTAACTCTGTTGGCCATCTTATCAAAGTCAGCTCCTCTGAAGTACAATATTTTTGCCTTGGAATGGGATGATTTTGTTCTAGTGGCCAAATTGAACCATTCCATGTGATGGTCAAGGGCCCCAAGGTGACCTTCTACCTGGAGATCTGTGATCCTTTCCCTGTTAGTCAGTACTACATCTAGGACAGCTCTGTCTCTAGTGGGTTGTTGTACCAGTTGTTTGAGATCCTACCCCTGCAGGGAATCCACCATGTGTCTAATTCTGGCAGATGTCCCTGCTGGTATTGACTCCTCTACAATGTCACTTATAAAAACATTAAAGAGGACTGGTCCCAATATTGATCCCTGAGGCACCCCACTGGTCACCCCCTTTCTTCAGAGTGAACTCTATTTAGCACCACTTTCTGTCACCTATCTCTTAACCAATTTCTTACTCAGTTTACCATCTTTGGACCCACCCCTAAGCTGCCCAGCTTCCTTATGAGTCTCCGATATGGAACAGTGTTGAAGGTCTTCCTGAAATCTAGGTAGGCCACATCCACCACTCCACCCTAATCTAATGCCTTGATGGTCCAGTCAACAAAATCTATCATATTCATTTGGCATGACCTCCTCTTCCTTGTGAATCCATGCTGCTTCGGGTCTTGTAACCCATTGAAAGATATTCCACAATCCTTTACTTCAGCAGTGATTCCATTAACTTTCCCACCACCGGTGTTAGGCTGACTGGCCTGTAGTTGCCAGCCTCTTCCTGAATATCACTTTTTGAAGTGGGACTAGATCTGCCCTCCTCCAGTCCTCCAGAACCACTCCTGTTTCTACTGAGTAATTAAATAGGACTGTCAAAGGTGCAGCTAGTACCTCCCTGAGCTCCCTCAATACCCTTGGATGCACCTCATCTGATTCCATCACTTTGTCCACTTTCAGATTTGTGAGTCCCTTCAGGAGATTCCTTTGAAAAATTACTAGTGTCCACCTCCCTTCCTCCAAAGCTCCTGTTATTTTTTTTGTGGCCCCTCCCCTTCTCCTTGCTCTGTGAACATAAACAGAAGTATTTGTTTGGGATGTTTGCCTTTTCCTGGTCCCACTCTGCATAATCCTCCCCTTCCCTTCTTAACCTTACAATCTCTCCCCTGGACTTCCTCTTTTCACTTATAAACCTAAATAAGCATTTGTCAATGCCGAATGTTCACACTGGTATTGCTGTCGTACCGGGTTTTGCTTGTACATACTTTTACTGTATATTTACCCAGGATTGAGCAGATCAGATGCAATATCTCATTTTCAGTGGTGTCCTGTTAGATTGTGACAACATAGGATAGGGAAACTGAGATGCAATATCTATTTTTAAGTGGGCTCCCACATTTGGACCCCAAATGTTCAACAATCTTTTTAAGACCTGATGTTATGATCAAGACAGGTGGGATTTTTAAAATCCCATTCAAAAGGTGATTTCACTTTGCGACTATGGAAAAAAGTTTTGGAGGGGATTTACAAAATGACACCTGACATGTTCAGGAGGTGGGGTAATACAAGGGATATGTTGAACATTAGGGGCCAAAATCTGCAAAAAATAAAGTTATGAGTAAATGTTGGAACAATTTGTTTGCTCATAACTTAGTTGTTTTTCTACATTTTTACCCCACATTTTCAATGTAATCTTTTTATGACCATGGCCACTCCTTCTGAGCATGACAGGTGTCATTTATAAAACAATGGCTGAAATGTAATTTTGTGTCACACGTATTAAAATGCATTTTGGGTAGAATTTAAGAAATGTCAATGGTCACATTCATGAGGTGTGTGAAAAAATGGCTATGTTGAAAAGTTGGGGTCAAAATATTGAAAATTATCACAGTTATGAGTGTGCATTGAAAAACTGCAACATAGACTCATAACTTTATTGTTTTTTAATATTTACCCCACATTTTCAACATAGCCTTCTGATGACCCCACATAGCCTTCTAAGCCTACCTCATGAACAAGGGCAGAGAACATTTTCAAATCCTGCTCAAAAAGTGATTTTGCACACATTCATGAGGTACTATGAAGAAATGACTATGATGAAAATTTGGGGCCAAAATATTGAAAATTACCAAAGTTACATGGCTGTGTTCATAAATTTCAGCGTGGGCTCATACCTTTTTTTTATTTTTTCTATATTTTTACTCCAAATTTTCAACATAGCCTTCTTTTGACCCCACCTCATGAACAAGGGCAGAGAACATTTTCAACTCCTGCCTAAAAGGTAATTTCATGCAGCAACCATGAAACCACATTTCAGGACGCGAAAATACAATTTGTCCAGAGCGTGAAAAATGACAGCTGTCACATTCATGAGGTGCTGTGAAGAAATGGCTGCGTTAAAGATTTGGGATCAAAATACTGAAAATTACCAAAGTTATGAGCCTGCATTCGCAAATTTCAATGTAGGCTCATAACTTTTTTGTCTTTAAATATTTTTACCCCAAATTTTCAACAAAGCCTTCCTCTGACCCCACCTCATGAACAAGGATGGAGAAAATTTTAAGCTCCTGCCCAAAAGGTGATTTTTTTTGCTGTGATCATGAAATCTCCTTTGGGGACAGACTTTCTTAATTTCACTGCTATTTTTCATGCAGTAGTGTCCCAAAAAAGGCATGTTGAAAATCTGGGATAAAAATACTCCAAAATGACCACATTATGACCCAAAGTTCAAAACCCCACTGAAATACATTAAACCACATACCTGAGTTCCTCCATTTTCAGTCCAGCATTGAACAGTCAAGATGTGTCTGCGGTCCAGAAATGACTATGGCATTGGACCCCTAGTGGGTAAGTAAGAGCTTGAGAGGGTGTGGGGTCATGGGTACTGAATAAGAAGGTCAGGTGGGGGGACTAATGGCGGTGGCAACAACACACATCAGTGGACATTTTTGTTTTTACAGGGTACGTTAAAAAAAGAACATACAAGGGATGGTTTTCTTTATTTCAGGTGGCGACACTGGGGGAATGGACATACCCAATGTCAGTGTTATGTTTGTGTGGTGGATGTTGGGTGGTGGGTGCTGAGTGAGAGGGTCAGGTGAGGAGACTAACGGCAGCTGCAGCAACAGACATAGATGCATGGTTTTCTTTTTTACAGGGTATATTTAATAATAATAAAAAAAACTACTAGGAACTGTTTTCTTTAGCTCAAGTGATGACACTGGAGGACTGAGTGCCCCCAGTGTCTGTGTTATGTTTAGGGGGGGTGCTGAGAGGAAGGGTCGAGTAGGGGAACAATAATGGTGCCGGCAGGAACAGACACGATTTTCTTTGTTACGGGGCATATAAAAAAAACTATGAGTGACAGTTTTCTTTATCTCAGGTGGCAACACTGGGGATTGGGCATCCCCATGGTTGATGTTGTGTTTGTGGAGGTGGTGGGTGCTAAGTGGGAGGGTTGGGTTGGGGAACAGTAATGGCAGGGGCAGCAACAGACATCAATTGAGGAATTTCTTTGTTACAGGGTGTAATTCAACCTCAGCATGATAGATCAGCTGTTCTTGCTGGGTGGCATAGATCAAAGGAAAAAGCTGACCTATGATTGGGTCAGCTACTTTCTTTGAACTATATGACATTTCTGCCCAGAAAGCCAGAACAGTGTCATGAGCATTCTGGCTGATGACTGGTGTGACAATGATGAGCCCATTGCAGACCACTCTACATTGAACTGATGGCACCACACCCCTCAAAAACCACTCTCGTAATAAATATGTTCTCTGCATGTGCACGCACAGTGAGTATAAAAATGTCTTGTCCCCTTTCTTTACCTCTTAAGGCAAGCAATTATGTCCGCAGATTGAGCCTACGTGCTCCTTACTGCTTTCCCTGCTTCCCTTTTTTCCCTGAAACACCTCCATATCCTCTTCCCTTTGCTCCTCCTTATACCTTCTGAATGTTACCCTTTTAGCCTTACCTTTTCAGCTACTTCTTTCGAGAACCATAGTGGTCTCTTTTCCCTCTTGCTTAGTAATGGGTAAAGTTCCTAAACTTCACTACATGGAGTATTTTGCGTATAACTCGAATTTCATGAAATACTCCACAACGTGAAGCAAATAACTTTGCCTTTAATTTTAGCATGAAGTTCTACTGATTTCAATGGGCTTTGCACTAAATTCACCTTTTTTATTGTGCTTTAAGGTGAATTTTGCAGTGATTCATGGGATGGCAGGTCATATGGGTGCTAGATTGTCTTGCACAGCCTTAGTTCAGCGTAATGTGTGTAGTGGAAAGCTGGAGACAGTTTGCTCAAGGGCTCTGAGAATCAAACCATCGAAAACCTTTTGTGTCAATATTTAGTACATCATTTGTAGGAAACTCTTGTGTGTTTATATCATTGATCATTTACTGATTTTGTGTGAATATTGAATGTTAATTTAGGGGACGTCTGGTGCAACCTGCGACCAGTATGGCTACTTAAATGCAGAGCTCCCTCTCCCCACTCTTATATTAGCAACAGTCATCACAGTTTATCATTCTACTAGGATTATAAAGATACTGTTGCAGATGGCTATGAACAAAGCAAAAGGAGGGGGAAATAGATTTTTGCTTTTAAAACCAGATGGTAAAAAATCTGAACCAGACCTCTCCGACTCTGAGGCCTCTGAGCAATCGAACCAAACACTTAGATCAACGCTATCTAAGAGTTAACAAAAAAAAGGCAAGAAATCAATTAAAATGAATCAAAAACTAGATAAAATTCTCTCCAAACTTCAAAAATGTAAAGGGGAATTCCTGAGTTACAAATAAGCTCAAGAAACAGTGTGAACAGAGGTCAGTGAATTACAAACAAGTGTAACGGAGACAGAACAACTAGAGGAACAAACAGCACAAATGTCACAGATTAAATCTACCTTAAACCAGATGCTAGAATTATGTCGATTTACAATGGAAAGACAAGAAGATGCAGAGAATCGGCACTGCTGAAGAAACTTGCAGGTATATGGCATACCAGAAGATAGCGAAGGCTCAAATCTGCGGGATTTCATAGAGACAGTACTACGCACAGCATTAAATCTCAACAAAGATTTAAGTTTAGAAACAGAGAGAACACATCGTGCACTGGGACCAAAGTCAACACAATCAAATGCACAACCTTGATCCATTATAATCCATTTTCTTCACTATCAAACAAAAGAACTGAGTGTTAATTTAGTACATTCAGTCTGTCCCTGTAGAAGTGTGTTTCGGGGGAAGGGTAGATCTGTAGTGAAGAGAGATTCACAGTGAGGAAGGCAGTCTTTCCAACTGTTGCTGAGTACTGTTTTAGTATTTGTGTGTTCATGTACATACAGTAATACTTCCAGTAAGTTTTGATCATCTGTTGCTGTTTGCTGTGGTGCTTTGCATTTTTTTCAGTCTGTTTAAGAGACTGGGCTGTAGTGTACTGAATTGTTACATTTTCTGCCCATTACCTTTAGTGTGTGTGCATGTGCTGCCAAGTCAAACAAATTTTATTGTGGCACCGTAATTGCAGTACTCTTAATTTCTTAGCCTGTCTGCATTATTTTTTACTGCTTCTATCTAGGCACTGCTGTACCCCTCCCCCCAAAAAAAAGAAAGTGCTATTTTTCCAGTTTTGGATTGCTGACTGCTGGTTAAGGTGTTGTTGTATCTGTGCTGCTGCATCTCTTTAGTGTGCAACCACCATCTGTCTGTGTCGCTGCATCTCTTTAGGGCCCAGTCTCCATCTATAAGTCACACTTGTTGTTTTTTGGCTTCCCATCCTCCCAAAAGTGCCTAAATTTAAATTTGTTGTTAATTGCCTATGTAATTCCAAAAAAATGCCCATGAAGAGACTTGCATGTAAAGATGTTCCTGACCATGGCACTGCTGCTAGTGCCAAGAGTGGCCATGGGTGTGGTAGTACGCAGCGGAAGGGAATACTTGATGCAAGTAAAGGGATTTTTATGACTATGTTTTTCAAAGTACAATCAGTTGCTTCAGTGATGGTTGGAGATGCTGTTGTCCCTGCTGATGGTGGTGGTAGTGAAGTTAATGAGGGGCCTGGCATGAGTATTTCTGCAAGTTCAACCCTTGCAAACTTATCTGGGTACCAAAATGTTGTGGAGTCTGAAGATGTGATTCAGTGTGTAGTTGATGTCACACTCCCTGTACCCACATTAGTTGAACATAATTCTGATCATGATGATGAGATGACTCACAATCTCAGGTTTCCAGTGATGTTGTGGTTATGCCTGGGCCATCCAAATACTCAAATGTTGATGAAACAATTGTGGATAATCATACTGTGTCTGTGGTTGGAACATGTTCAACACAGGACAGCATCCAAACTGAATTTGCAGATGTGGATGATGATTATGATGATGATGCTAGTGACTCCAGTTGGGAACCGGAGAAAAAGAAACTGAAGGTGATCATGTGTAAACAGTCTATTATTAAATCACCCCCTCCTCAAAGTTCTGATGTAGCTGTGTCTGTTGATGATGATGACCCAGTAATAGTCATAGACTGTGATGTTCAGGCAGATTCCAGTGTGCCCAACAACATAAATCATGCAGTGCACCACCCATTTCAGTGCTACAAAAACTGGAGTCCAAAATGCAGCATCAGCGACATGTGAAAAGTAGGGCATCAAAATCCCTAGTTTGGGATTTTTTTGTTCAAGATGAAAGTGATGAAACAGTGGCAATCTGTCAGCTTTGACAGGTGCATGTGTAGCGTGGTAAAAAGGTTAGTCATCTAGGCATCAGGGGCTAGCATACACATCTGAAGAGCAGGCACATGGCACTGTGGACTTGGCACCAGAGGGGAGCTAATGCCGTAGTGGGGCATTCACCCTCATCCACCTTAGTGAGCATGGCATCCCTTTCCTTGACTGTTAGTAGCCAAACTAGCCATGTCTGTAGAAGTGGTGAAATAACACCTGAGGATTACTACAAGCATGAGGAGGAGGAGGAGAAGGAGGATTTTGAATTGTCAAGTAGTGGTCACAGCAGCAGTGGTGGTCCATGTAGTAATTTTAGTACATCAATCCCTGTGCTTAAACCAAGTAAAATAACCTCATTTGTTGGCTTGTCAACTGTGCACTCCCCATCACACTTCAAAAGCACCCCACCGATGGCAGTTCACAGAGCAAAGCCATTTGGCAGTCCATGTGCAAAATGGGAAACAATGCAGCCCACGTTACACAGTCCTTTTTCACGTCACATGAAATACCCACCAATCATGTGGTTGCATGTGAACTGAATGCTGCCGTAGCAGAAATGCTGGCAATTGACCTTTTGTCCTTCTCTTTTGTGGATAATGCCAGATTCCCACATTTTGCAGCACATGCATGTCCCAAATGGAAAATCCTGACCAGGCTCTACTTCTCCACCCCTGCTGTTTTATCAGACTGTGAGAGAGTCTGTAAGACATGCCCTTCAACATTCCTCATCACCTCACATTCATTTAAGCATGGATATGTGAACAAGTGGCAAAATGGCTGGCAGTTCCTATTTGTGTATTACTGCACGTTGGGCGCAGGTACTGAGGGTTGTCTGCGATGGCAGGATTGGAAAGCAGTGTAATAAGTCAGACTGTGGTGGTAGCAACCTTCATGGCATTAGACAGCATGCACCATGTGATCTGCAGACTGTCAGACATATGGTCTGTGGGCTGTTTTTCACAAACTTTGGCTTCCCGAAATGCAACCCGAAGTTAAGGGGAAGTTAGCAACGTGAAGTTAATTAAAGGCAAATTTCAACCTTTTATTAAAAATTTTGTATACTTATCCATGGATTTGAAGTTGCTAACTTCACCTGAACTATGCAGTAGTAGTAAAACTTTGCTGCATCTCTACTCTTGCTTTTGCTCACTTGCTTGATGCAGAAATGTGTTGCTTTCACTATTACCTCTTTTATCTTCACCCACTGTCCCTTCTTTGCCCAACCAGGTCTCCCAAGGCAGTCTTGTAATTACAGCTTATTCGGCTACATCACTATGAGTAGAATCAACAGACTGCTTCATTTTGGGATTAAGAAACCTAACCATTCCTAGACAATATGCTAAAAGAAGTGACTAGTAAATAAATAATGACAGGTTTTGACTAATGGCTTCTGGTAATAGAACAGATTTAGTAAGCAAGCGTATGCTTCAGCTAACAAGCTATACAGATGGATTTGGTAGTACCATATCATTTTTTTGCATGTAGGTGTTAGTGAGTGACAGTGAATGAGGGTGTTTGTAAAAGCAAATACAGTAGTCAAGTGGTAAACAATTGCATAATTCTTACAGGTGGAGACAAGGGATTTGGTTGCAAAAGATAATAGAAAACTCTGCTGCACATTAAAGAACAATCAACAGCATTATTTTAAAGAAATTATATGTTTGTACTACAATTGTAGTTCATGGCTGTGTTCAAATTTGCTAGCCATAAACATCAGGATCTGTTTAGGTGCAATGTGTATCATCTTCTTACATGTCTTGTTAAATCAAGAAACAAAGCTCTCACAATTACACAATTAAACTGTTTTTTTTTTAATGCCCCATCACTCAGAGGAAGGTGTGAATGTGTGTGCCCAAGTAAGGTGAATGGTGGTGGGGATAGTAACACATTCTCCTGGGTACAGAAAACAGACAGTTCATAGAAAGACTGAATGAACAGAGCAACAGTACATTAATTCATATGGGGAGAATCTCTTACAATATAAAAGGTTATGCACATAAATTTATACTGCATTGTTAGAGTCTCCAGATTTGAGTCAAATCATTGCAAATAGTCCTGGTCTGTCAAAAAGCTGTGGGAAACATACAGTATATGATATTGTTCTGTACATTAATGTTGTCCTTGGTTCTTACCCACAATCTTACAAGATCTATTAAGAAAATGATTACCTGTGACATTTGTGTCACTCAAATGGAAGGAGGGACACAATAAATAGATTCATGCAATGCTTGCTGGGGTGAAACTGTTGCTCATGAGGTACTTTTGGTTCAAAGGTCAGATTAGAGGAAATGAAGGGGCTCACTACTTTCCTAACATAGCTTCTAATCAGATATTAACACATCAGCAAGTTCAAATAATGATACACTTACCTTTTCACGATGCATAGATTTACAGAGACGTAAAGCAGCTGAACTCCTTGCTTATGACTCTCTATACATTTATGTAGTTACACTTTAAGTGCCAGTTAACTACATTGTTGTTACAGTGGAACTACACTGTAACTGCAAAGCAAATGCAATGCAGCTGCAGTCAACAAACATGCAACTACATTGTAATTACCCAGTTGCATGTAATTAATAAGTAGTTACACTGAAGACTCATTTCAAGCTTCCCAACATTCACTTCTGTAAAAACAGCAGACACCTTTAAGCTTGTAGTTGGTATGCAGGACTTGCTACTAGAGAAGACAACACCTCTCCCAATTAATAAACACATTAGAAAGATGCAAGCTCTAACCCTATTCATTCACCACATAAAAATCATGTTTCTTATGAATTCCTGCATCTTCTAAGGGTGTGACACTGAGTTGTTGCCTGCATCAACATCTTTATCAAAGCCCAGTGCACTCTCTGCAAATAATTTCTGATGTTTATATTAATTGGGAAAGGTATTGTCACATAGGATATAAAGAGAAGCAGTATGGCATCCAGCTCAGATGAGTGAGTTAAAAATTTTAATGTTACAGTAGTTATCCAGCCATGGGGTTCGCCTTGTCATTGGTAGTTCGGGGTCAATTCATTTATCAACTGACATCTGAAAGCTAAGAAACCCCTTCTGAAAATTATGGAGTGACAAAAATATAAGAAAGTTAAAACTTTGAAGAACTGCTTGCTGTTCTGAGCAGTGATTTGGGGCATAAGGGAATGCCCTGGACTCTGATAAATATTCCCATATACATTCAGACAAGATTTAATGCATCCTCTTGGCAGTGGAAGCATCTGTGTTACTATGCCGGATTTGTTTTTGTTTTTCTGGAGCCAACCACTACAATATCAGCCTCTATGCTGTGCCAACAATATAAATGGGAAAAGAATGCTTTACCTTTTTCTCATACAGCTCCTTCATGCTTCTAAACTGTCGATCCCACTGCTTGTTCACATCAAGTAGCTAAAAATTACAAAAGAGCAGCTGTGCTAAATGAAATGAATTATGTGCAGTGCTTGTGAGAGCTGTGCAAAAAAATGCTGAACATGAAAACAGGGTCACTTTTGAACTTTAATTCCAAAATGTTCCATGCTCATCAGTTGTTGATCAGTTACAGCTGACCTAATAATTGCACTGCTACAAATCAGCCTGGATTTACAAAGCCATGCTATTAGCACGTCTATACAACAAATATCAGCAAAGTTCAAAAGGTGCAGGGTTGCATTGTTCATACTTTCTACACTTTCATTAGCTTATAAAGATAATGGAATCTGAAGCGTATTTACTTGGAAATGACGTGCAACAAGGCCATATAAATAATGCAATGAACTTGTGCAGGGCTACTTTCCCACATGGCCAAGTGTTTCATATGTGTACTAAAACTGATTATATAGTAAGTGTTAACTTTTATTTTTGATTTACTACAGTATGCCAATATGAAGGACAGCCTAAATGAGATGTAACATAGGGAATAATACTGTGTGTGTGTGTGTGGTGTGTGTGTGTGTGTGTGTAACCAGAGTTTTATACACACTGAAACTATGAGATGCTACAGTACATAAACATCAAAAGTGACACTTGAGGCATTTATGAAAGCATCACACTCAGAGGGAGAATATAAAACTTTGAATTACACCCATCCACCCATGTTGTATTTTTTTATAACTTCTGGTTTCACTGATTGAATAAAGCTGTAATTTGTCATTTGGGGGCCATTCAGTTATGGAAGTTTGCAATGGTTGGGAGGGGGACAGTTCTCAACTGTGCCTGGAGAGGTGTGGGATGTGTCTCAGCCTACCTGCCCAATGAAAATATGGGAGGGAGAGAGACAGACTGTGGGCCTTGCCCACCTCCTGCAATGTTTTGCCATGCACTTTGGGAGCCATGCATTTGATTGACAGCTAGCAATTACACATGGCCAGTTGTAATGGATAACTGCAACATAGTTATGTGTGTATTAAAAGTGCTGACCATTAATTATATAAAGAATACTGTATAGGTAGGGGTGTAATTTTTTTTATATTTACACAGTGTAACAACCTTTGTATATTTTTTGTTCTGTTGTTTCTTTTTAGCATTAGCTAGACCTCTGTCAGTATTTCATCTGAGATAAAACTGTCTGGTAAATCTAAGATTGCATGCCACTAGAGCCCAGGCCTGAGGCAATCAGCAAGGGGACTATTTGGGCAAACCAGAGGCGTAGTTTTTTTTTTTTCTGGGGGGGGGACAAAGTAACAAAAAAGTCCTGGTTTTCGTGTATTATGACATTGAAGAGGCCTGGGGTCTGGGAACCCAGGAGCCATAGGGTATAAAATGTGTTCTGGTGTATTCTAGGTCTAAATGACAGTGAATTCTGGCATGGCAATCTTTCTACTCTGTGCCTGCAGTCCTCACCTCTCTTCCTGCCTTGTGCCACCTCGGGGCTTCTTGTGGTCTGCACTCAATGGAGTTGACAGTGGACACTAGTGCTGCTGCTATGGCCTGCCCGATGCTGGCTGGAGCCACTGCCAGCCCACCACATGTTGACTCCTCTCTGTGTACATCCAATCCCTCATTCCCCAGCCTTCTCCCCCCCCATAAAGTGTGCAGTACTGCACTTCATGTAGCACTGGCAGGCTATCCTCATGAATCGTAAGGAAGGAAATATACCAGCTCAGCAGTTAGTAAATAGGACAACACAACAGCTGCTTTAATCATCAATCCTTTCCTTACTAACTACTAGCACCAAGCAACAAGTACCTCATGTGGAGCACTACACCACACAGAACTCAACATCTCCACTGGTCCATCTCTGGTTTATTCTGTGTTTGTTTTCCTTATCTTACGTACTGGCCATACAGCATCCCCTAGTATGGCATTTGGGGATCAGCAATTATGGTATGAGCCCAAACCCAGTGCGAAACTACAACCTATGACCATCTGGCCCAGAGGCAGATGTGCTACCAACTGATTTGAACCATGCTGACACTACATTTAAAATTGAAATATCTATGGCAGCACATTCAAACATTGCATTGTGCAAACTCATTTTGTCTTGTAAACTAGGTTACTGAGTGCAGAGCTGGCAGTCTGCAGAGCAAGAGCAATATTGGAAGCACAAGTTTCTGAGGCACAAACCAGTTTACCCATCTTCATAAATGCATGCCCATGATGCCCTGAGCACATAATAATAAGTTCACCCAACCCCTGCCACTCTCCTCTGCCTGGGCACATAAGGAACATACAGTATATTTCCACACTCAGGACGGAGGAGGTGGGTCTGGCTAGGTTAAACTCTGCCGGGGGGAGAATAATCCTGTTAGGTTGACAGTTGAGGGAGGTATGCTGCAGGGGATAGGATGGGGCCTGACATGAAGGAAGAGGGGGGCAAACAGAGAGGGGAAATAAAATGCAGATTATAAACAAATTAATTATTGATTGCCCTTACTTAAAAGAATTCCCTTTTTTTACCCCAATATTATTTTTTCCCCAGTCTTGCACAGCCACTTCCTTCCTCCCCAGCAACCACCCCGTCATCCACTATCCGTAACTTCCTGAGGAGAGGTCCTCAGGTTCCCCACAGATGTACCTCCATAGTGAGGCCAGATGGCAGAGGGCTGTCCACCCCCTGAAGCACAATTTAGATCCCCCTTCCCCTGGGAGACTGCAAGTGGTGCAGGGTCTGTGCCGTGACTGGGAAATCATCCTGCAGCTGCTGCAGGTATTTCCTTGTTCTTTTCCCTTGACCCCCTCCCCCCCCCACATGTCAGGCCACATCTTAACAGACCCCACTTGCTCTAGCATGCCTCTGCAAGAGTTGCAACTTCCCTGGCCCACTGTTGGGGTCACTAGAAGTAGAAGAGTGTAACCCAACCCCATCCCTCTCTAGCTGTGAACACTACATCACAGCAGTACCCCAGCTCTTGAGATAATCAGCAAATTCTGCTGCAGGTGTGCAATCATGAGTTGTCAACATCCCTTTAGAGGATTTCTGGAAAAAGGAAACAAACTTTGCTGAGTTACTGTGCTCTGGTGGGTATGGGCAAGCAGATAAAAGTGACAAAAGTTATGATGGCAAGCAGCAGCGTTGACGATCCAAGTTTGAGAATAAGTCATCAGATGGCTGACCATGGGAGGAGAACTGGGCATCAGGAGACAGTTCTTCACCTCTGGGTATAGAGTGGTGTGGCAGTGGTACAACTGTCCCCTAGTGGAAGCTAAGTACACCAAGCAACGGAGTGACTGGTACCAGTGGGCCTCACATGGGTGCTTGAGTGATGATACCACTGATGCCACTGCACAGCACTACTGCATGCCACAAGTAGGGGGACAAGAAAACAAGGAAAAACATCCTTGCTGGCAGGATGATTACTGACCCTCACAGGCCTAGCACCAGGTGACTCGGGCATGGCTGCTGGATCCTTGACCTGGCAACATGAGTGCACTCCCTGCCACAGGGAGTAAGCAATGGGAGCAAGGTCCAGTAAGTCCCAAGAGAACCCGAGGTGACAGGGCTGAGGGGGGGGGGACCATGTGATGGGAGCCATGCCAGAATGGAGAAAAAGGACCAACTGGAAAAAAGTGACTAACGTTACGTGGGAAAGAGACAGACAAAAGATACTGTGTGGTTACAGCTGGGTTACAAACCATGAGTATCCTAGAATTTTTGGGGGTGGTCAGTTCCCCAGGAATGTCATGTAATGGAGAAACACAGAAAGGTGATGGCAAAGGCAGTAGGGGTTGATCAAACTCCAGTTCTCAGAATCTGATATACTTGGGTTCAGTTTTTCTATTTTTATTTAGTATTGTTCACATTCAAGAGCAAAAATATGAAATCTGAAAAATGAATTACAATCCTGGTCAGAGTCCAGTTCTGCATCTAGCAATTACACTGCCCTCTACTCAGCAGAACACTGCAAAAGCATGTGGAAAAGCAAAAGGCCTCCCTACTCTTGTTCACCCTCAACTATCCTTTGACTTGGCTGCAGGAGAGCAGAAGGAACAAAAATGCAACCCAGCCATCTCCCTTACTAAGTCTGTCCAAAGTTGGCTCTGGTACAGGTGTGATTGGATTTGCACAAAGCCAAAAAAACATCACACCAAATGGAAACCATATACAATACAGTCCAAAGCACAATGAAGTGACAAAAATACAAATTTATTCACTGTGCAGTGTTCAAAAATCACAAAAGTGCAACCTGTGCAAAAGCTGAAAGCTCACAAATAGACTGGTGCAGCTGGAGGTGCTTGCCACTCACCCCAGTCCTTTAGCATAAACAAGTCTTTGTCAGGGACATGGCTACTATAGGAGAGGCACCTTGTCAACTTTTGCACAGTTTGTACTTTTGAGATTTTGCACAGTGAATAAATTGGCATTTCTTGTAGCTCACTGTGATCTGGACTGTATATGGCTTCCATTGAGGTCTGGACTGATATGATTTTCTTTTAATGCAACAGATTCCTGGTTGTGTATGTGTAGCATAAGAGGTAGGCATCCCCCTTCTGTCTGCATCAGCCTTGCACTGTGTGCATCTCAGTCTCAACCCTGAACACACATTTTTTTTATCTGAGCCTCCTTTTCCCATCTTTGCAGCAACCGCTCCAGTTTGCCTCCACCAGGACTGCTGGCCTGCCCCTTCCCCAATCAGCGACTGCATACTCACAGAGCCAGCAGCAGTGTAGCTAGAGTCACCCCCATACAATTAGCCATCTCAGTCCCACTTCATTGAGGCAGAGCAGACAATCCAGATTACAGAAAGACTTGCTCCCATTCTATGGTCAACAATCATCAACATGATTCTGTCCTGGCCCACACTTGTCTGACTTTGGTGGCAGCAAATGCACTCTCCCAGCCTGGCCATCAATGTCACCAATTGTCCCAGTGTGAGATGGCTAAAATGGTGCCAGCTGGACAAAATCCTGGCCCTGAGTAAAATCACTATTGACCTTATGTTGTTTGAGTAAAGTGGCATCTGGGTGTAGGGGGTTTTGTCCAAAGGGCCACCACTTTCACTTATCACCACACTCACACCAGCAGGAAAGTCAGTCACAGTGATGGCAGCCAAGGAGAGTGCTCTTCCTGCTACCTAAGTCAGAAGAGTGTGGACCATGTTATGGAACAGGGTCTTTAAAATTACCCCTACTTTCCATCTTTTGAAGGTTGGCACCTCTCACACTGTCCCCCATTTCTCTCCACATACTGCTTTAGCTTCCTCCCCTCCTGTTCTCTCCATTCTGCTGCTTTCCACAGCTTTGAATCACTGTGTTATGACCTTGGCAGGTCAAGCAGCTTACTTTACCAGCTTTCTCCATTCACCTCCCTTCATTCTGAAATTTTATTTCCCCTTTCCTCACTCCCTTCCTGCATTTCTTCCCATTTTTTCAAATACCTCTTTTCTGTGATGTGACTGTCCTAGTGCATACCTGCTGCCCCTCCTCTAATCAGCCTTTCTCATTTACATTTAAAAAAATTAAATGAAACAACAGGATTGTTTAGACGTATTTAGTTTGCCTGCAAATCATTTATTTGAAACAAAAATATGTTGATAAATGACAAAGCATCCTTTCCTTACCAATGTAGTCCAGAGTGGCACTGGGGGGTCACTTGTCAGGGGGGATGACTTGGCTCATCGACTGAGTGCTTGAGTGGGCTGGCACATCGCCATTGGCCCACTCTCATGTTCTTCTTCCTAAATCTGGCTGTTCCTGTTCCTGGGCATGATGGAAGGTGTTCTGAATGGGCAGGTATCTTGGGGAGCACCATCTGGAGCAGTTAGGGTAAATTATCTACAACTGCACAAACGGATGACTAGGAGAAGATTGGCGACTACCAGAAACAGCCACAGTGTGCCAGGGATGGTAATGTAACGGCCCAGCCAGGTCAGTCAGAGTCACTGACTCACTCCTCATGGTATGCATGAACTCCGAGAAGTGAGGTGGATGGATGGGTGTTGGGATGGGACCGAGCGAGGGAGCAAGCTAGCTAGTAGGCAATGACTCTGACCGAGTCCTTTCTGATCATCAGGAGAGTCCTTCACTGCTGCTCACCTGCTCAGGAGCCTCCTCTCTTCTCCGGCAACTCAAAAATGGCAGCTAATGGATTTCACTGATCCTGCAAGCATGCGCCCGATTTAGTCTGCAGTGCTCTGATTGGCTGCAACATGTAAATTGCTATGCTTGCAGCCAATCGTAAACAGGGACATGCAGAGCTTTTTTTTTTAAATAAATTTGCATGGCAGCCAGCTCGGCATCCCCCCCTTCCTGCCACAGAGCAACCAGGTCCAGCCAGCTCAGGCGAGAGGGGAACAAAAAAGAAAAAAAGAAACCAAACGAAATGAAAAAGAGCTCATTAAAAGTCCCAGTTGCTTTGCTTGGGGCAGCCTCCCACACACACAATCTACGCTACTGGAGCAAACAATTTGGTTTCTGTCAGCTAAAGTATACTTAACACTTCAAAAAAGGTGAATTGCTTTGATAATAACAAGCTCTGTTTTGAGTATAAACAAAGCCAGAACAGGGGAGACAAACCCCCATGGATTTTACCAGACAGGAAAATGCTGTAATTCATGAAACTGGGGTCTAGAGTACAAATCCATTTTGTATCAGTTTTCCCAATGGGGGGAGTCACTGGAGACAAAGGAAGTGTTGAATCTATGATGTCAGAGTGACATATTTGATGATGCAGCATAGGAGGCTGGCAGCGGAAGGCTATTGTGATCTGCTCTGAGCTCAAAGAGGGTAGTTGGGTTGCGACATCAAGCAGTTACCATCTACGGCTAGTGTCTGGCCTGATTTACCAAGGCATCCTGTGCGGCAAACTGTTTTACTTTACTAAATAGGGAGAGAAGAGTGAGATAGTTTTTTCTGTGTTACCTACAATTCAGAAGAGTTTCTTTTTATCTCAGTAGAATTACTGTTCCCCATAGTCTTAATGTAGCATACTGTATAATATGCTTAAATATCATGAAATATTAAATATTATTTTTACATATTTCATGCTTCTGTGACTGAGTCCTTTGAGGTACTGATAACTGTGTTATAACTGATAAAAACTGGGGGTCCATCTTCAAAGAGAAGGATATGATTACCATATTAAATGTAAAGGAGTTCTCAGCTGTGCAGTAGGGGAGGGTCACTTGCACTTTTGGTGGAGCACTGGTGTGAGCAGTGGCTTTGGTGGGATTTGGACCGAGAGATACCCCAAGTAAGGCTGCAGCTGAGTGGTGGTGGTGACCAAGGTGACACTTCTAGATGTCTAAAGGGTTGAGAAAGCTAGTAACAGTCACAGGATGAGGCTGGGAGACACCAGTCTGTCACAATCTGGAGGTAGCAGTTGAGATCTGAAATGTTTTTCAGTATGAAGATTATCTATCCAGTCACAGAACAGGATATACAAAAAGAAGACTAAGTATTCTACCAGTTTTATTTTGTTACAAGCAAGTGTAGATCAATAGAAGACATTATGTCTGGGTCATATGAGAAACGTACACTGCCAAACCTGCAGCATCTGTCCAAAAGGAGTGGACTGGGCTATGAAAAATGTCAATCATGGGTGGAACTCTTAGACATCCTTGAAAAAAGTGACCAGGAAGAGGTATGAAAGCAGTCACTGCAAGTCACAGTTGTGAGATGGAGTCTAGGGAGAGTGTAGACGATCTAGATTCTATGACTAGGGCAGCTGAGCAAGCAGACTGGGTACAAATAATGGAGCTGGAGCTCGCCCTGGTTAAGGTGAAGGCAGAAATTGAGAGACAAGAGACAGATGCACAGTTGCAGAGGAGAAAGCTGGAATCTGAAGAGCAAGAAAAAAGTGCCAGCACAAGGTCCAGCTGAGAGAGCATAAGTTAAAATGAGAGTGAGAGGAGCAAGAAAGGAAGTGCCAAAATGAGATGAAGGAGCATGAGCCCAAGAGACAGATGGAGATTCTGTGCCTGAGGACAATACCACAAATTGTGATTAATGGCTTGAGGGGCTTGCTCCAGGAAGCCAAAATTAATTCTAAAATGTTTCCCATATAGCAGGAGGGTATGATCTATTTTTTTCCATCCCTCCCAGTCAGCATTCCTTCTGAAGAGCACCCCACCCCACCACGACATCCACTAGGATTTTCTTGCTAGCTGTCTTCCCCCAGGGTTTGCCCCCTGGGTGGGGTCAGCAGGGTTCCCAATACCCCGCTGCATAACAGATCCAGTTTGGGCTGGTGTGCCCAGCTGGTTGAGTGCAGGGCCTGTCGGTGTTTGTCTTCATGCTGCCACCAGACTCGATTCCTCAGTTTCCATCCCAGGAGAGGCCTGGCATACAATGATGTAATGGTGCACCACTGTCTGCCATGCCTCCAACCTTCTTGGCTTGTGCTGCTTTTCCCCCAGCTTCTGCCAGGGACCAGGCAAGCATCAGGCTCATCCCACGTTCCCCCCATGAGGAAGAGAGCAATCCTATGGATATTTGATCCTCCTCCCCACAGCTGGCCCTCCAACAGCCTAGACTCACTTCTGAACCTGGGTCATTAGCATGGCAAATTGTAGCGGTACCACTGAGCTACCATTGTGCTGGCAGGCCAGCTTGAGGGGGATGATCTTCATTTGCTTTTAAGATCTTTCGAGAGAATCTTTGGGCAATTTGATTTGGGCAGGGCTTCTTGGGTGACTCTCTATTTCCACTGCGTACAGGAAGGCATTAGAAGCTTTTAACAGAATGGACAATGAGGACTATGATATAGTGAAAAATGACTTGCCAAAGTTTTGAGTTAACTTCTGGGACCTATAGGCACAAATTTAGAGGGTTAAGAAGGCATTGGGGGCATAGTTATGCTGAAATGTGCATGCATCTAATTAAGTTGGTAGAACGCTGAGAAGAGGATGTAAAGGCTTGCTCTGCACAGGAAATAAAAGATTTCTTTCTTCTAGAACAGTTCCTAAAAATTGTACCTGAGGAACTGAGAATATGGTTGTTGGATAAAACTCCAAGCTCTGTGAGGGAGGCAACCAAGAGGGCTGATCAGTTTATATCCGATATACCATCCTCTCATCACAAAGGTAATGGGGAGGGACATGAGGTGGTTTTATGGGATCCTCAGAGAAGCAACTTAAAGGAAGACAGCCTGTGCTTGAACAAAAAGAGAAGCCACCTGGTTTCACCAGCAAGGAGACAGGTGAATGCAGGTGCTATAACTGCCAGAAACTGGGAGGCATTTGTTGTATGATATGTCAAAAGATGTGAGTGCAGCTGGAGGAGGTAGCTTGGGAAGCCCCCAGCAGTTAGTAGCCTACCCACAGAGTGCAGTGAACTTTAAGTCTACTGCACACATGCACCCTTGTATTTGTAAATGGGGTGCTGATCCAGGAACAGAGGGACATTGGGGCCTCCATTTCTATGGTGAAGGAGGATTTGATTTAGGAGGAACAGATCCTGCCTGGCCAGTTTTCTAGGATTAAAGGAGTGGCCGGTTCAGCGGTCTCAGTTCCAGTGGCCCGGATCTTTTTAAGCAGGTAAGGTGGCCAGGGCATACACAAGGTGAGTGTTGTACCAGACCTGCCATAGATGTAATCATGGGTAATGACTGTGATAGTAGGGTCGATATTGTGTGTGTCACTACCATAGCAAGATTAGGTAACCAGCTCCTGAGGACACAGGGGTGGGCACTGCAAGAAGAAGCAACTCCTACCTCAGTAGCAGGAGAAGTTGTACCTGAAGAATGAGCTGGGAGCAGCAGTTCTGAGCCACAACCTCAGACTAAGAAAATCCCAGCCATGGGTGTCTCTCCCACAGCAGAGTGTATTTTGGTGAAGTTCAGTTATGCAGAGCTGGGGAGAGCTCAGCAAGCTGACTCATCCCTACAAAAATTAAGGGAGTTAGCCACCAGGGTTAAAAGGTGACTCCCTAGCATCAGAGAAAAAGGAGGTGTACTGAGAGAATGGGCTCCTCTACCATGCATGAGTTCCTAAGGGAGAACCATAAGAAGGGATACTTCGGCAGACTGTGGTTCCCAGGTAATATAGAAAGCAGCTTCTGGCCTTAGTCTATGACATACCCTTTTCTGGGCACTTGGGAGTAAACCATACAAAAAGGCAGCTGACCAGCAATTTTTCCTGCTTCAGTATTTTTAAAGACAAGACAAATTACTGCCGGACTTGTCCACAGTGCCAGAGGGTGAGAAAGGTTGGGCACAAGGCTAAAGCAGCTTTGATTCCAGTGCTTATTATTGAAGAGCCATTTCAGTGAATTGCTGTAGACATTGTAGGGCCACTCAGCACCCAAAGTTGCCCTGGCTAGCAGTATATTTTGGTGGGCATAGCTTATGCTGCAAGGTACCCAAAGGCAATGCCCTTATCCTCTATTGAGGCTGAGAAGGTAGTAGATGAACTGCTGGGGCTCTTTAGCTGGGTAGATTTTCCCCAGGTGATTCTGTCAAACCAGGGCACCAACTTCACATCTGATCTGATGGTTAGTCTTTGGAAGAAGAGTGGTTAAGGCATCCCAGGACCTTACCATACTACCCCCAATCTATCAGTCTGGTCAAGTGATTCAATGGGTCTCTAAAGACCATGTTAAGGGCATTCACTGACCAGCATGTGAGAGAGTGGGACAAGTACTTACCCTATTTCTTATTCTCTTATACAGAAGTCTCACAAGAGTCCACAGGGTTCTCAACCTGTTTAGCCATAGGGTAAGGGGTGCTCTTGATTTGGTAGGGGATGAATGGGAGGCTGTGCTTGTTATCCAAGGGGAATCTGTTGTGGAGTATATCCTGAATTTCAAGTCACATCTCAAAGAACTCATGGGGTTTGCCCAGGAGCACATTGACACTGCACAACTGAGGCAGAGGACATGGTATGATGGTGGGGCCAGAGCCCAGGACTGCAAAGTCAGGCAATGGGTGATGGTGCTCATCCCATCTGGCAGAATGAACTATAGGCATCTTTGGATGGGTCTTACTCTGTGGTCAAGAGAACCACAATGATCTACAGAACATTGCATGAATCTGAGCCCTGATCCCGCCTGAGGATCTGACCATGTTGGTGCATGCATTTGTCACTTCTAGGCTGGACTACTGTAATGTCCTGTACCTAGGGGTATCTAGAGGCAAACTCTGCAGGCTGGAGCTAGTGGAGAACGTGGCAGCAAGGTTGATGACTGGGGTGAGAAGAGGTGAACATATCACTCTGGTCCTCTGCAGATTGCACTGGCTGCCAGCCAGGTGGAGGATTGTCTTCAAGGTAGGGCTCCTGACCTACAAGGACCAACATGAAAGGGGACCTGTCTATGTGCAAGATCTCCTTGTCCCCTACGGTCCACCCTGGACACTCTGTTCTGCCAGGGGAGGACTCCTTGGAGTGCCCAGAGTTAGGTTGCGGCATTCTGGGGACAGGACATTCTCAGTGGTGGTACCTACTCTGTGGAACTCCCTTCCTGGTTATCTAAGGGCAGCTCCCTCAGTAGAAGCCTTTAAAAAGAGGTTAAAAACATATCCATTTCAGCAGGCTTTCTCTGACTGATATATTGATTTTAATGGGACGGATAGAGTAATTTTAAACCTGTCTTAATGATGAATTGCTGTTTATGTGTATTATTGCATTTGATTTTGTATTGTACAGTGCCCAGAGTCTCTGAGAAGGGCACTTTATTAATAAAATTATCTATCTATCTATCTATCTATCTATCTATCTATCTATCTATCTATCTATCTGAATGAATGATGTTGATTACATGGTGAGGCTACCAGACAGGAGGTGCAATCAGTGAGTCTACCACATCAACATGATGAAGTCCTACTATGACCAGGATGAGATGATCCTCACTGTGTGCAGTTGTCTGGAGGAGGATGCTGAAGCAGACATGCTGGTGCATCCCCTGTGACAGGTTAACAGAGAATCCTTAGTGGATGCTGTCACCTTATCAGAGCAGCTAACACCACTCCAAGCTGTATACATTTGGTGAAATATTCATGGGGAAGGCAGGGTATATCATGCTGACAGTGCACAACGTGGATCCAGGGTCCCAAGCCCTGCTAAAACAGCCACCCTACAGAGTCCAAGAAGGAGTAAGACATGCCATAGATGGGGGAAGATGAAGGAGATGCTGACTGTCTGGGTGATCCAGTAGTCCCTGGGCCTCCCTAGTGGTACTGATCCCCAAAAAGGACAGGACCATGAGGTTCTACTTTGACTACTACAACCTCAACAGCTGCATGGAGTCAGATGCATACCCCATGCCCAGTATGGATGAGGTCCTAGAGAGCTTAGGGGTGCCCGTTTCAGGTCCACCATAAACTTGACAAAGGGCTATTGGCAGGTATCCCTGAGCCCTGAAGCTGGATAGAAGGCAGCCTCCATCACCCCATTTGGATTCTTCAAGTTAAGAGTAATGCCATTCGTGCCAAAGAATGTGCCAGTTACCTTTCAGCAACTTGTGGACCACATTTTGAATGTGGCAGGAGATTTCACTCTGGTGTACTTGGATGACATTGCCCTCTATAGCCAGACTTGGGAGGATCATGGCAGGCAAGTGACCGAGGTGCTCCACCAACAGCAGGCCACTGGGCTGACAGTCAAGGCAGTGAAGTGCTAGACAAGAATGGCAGAAGTGTCATACCTCAGGCACAGGGTGGGGAGTAGGTACATCTGGCCTAAGCCAGTAAAAATTGAGTCGATATAGGGATGGGCCACACCCATGACCAAAAGGAAAGTACAGGCTTTCCTAGGGATGGCAGGGTATTACCGTAAGGTTGTGCCAAATTTCAGCAACAAGGCCAAACCCCTGTCTGATCTCACCAGGTAGAAAATGCTGGAAAAGGTTCAGCATGTGATCATGGTCTATTCATAGTTCTGAGTCAGGTTATGCACTCATGAGCAGAATACCCAGTTGTGTACCAGAGCAGGAAGTTGCTGCCCAGAGTGGAGGCCTACACCACGATTGAGAAGGAGTGTCTTGGTATTGTCTGGGTTTTGCAGAAGCTGCTACCTTATTTGTATGAGACGGAATTCACCATGGTCACTGACCATAACCCCTTACATGGCTTCATAGGAACAGCGGGAAGAACCCCATATTTCTAAGGTGAAGCCTGCTGCTGCAGTCCTATAATATGGACATTAGGCATTGCAGTGTGTGGCAGTATGGCAACATGGAAGGGTTATCTAGATAATAGATAATGCCTCTTTTTAAGTAGGAGAGGTGCTATGATAAACTAATATGGGGTTCACTTAGACAGTGGACTGAGGGCATAGAAGGTGGAGCTCACTGGCTCACACAAAAAACATACATCACTAACTGGTGCTAAAGGATGTGTTTTTCCTTTCTCTGGGAGAGGGGGAGGAAATATATAATAACTTTTGAGTATTTTTTATGCTTTTGTTCAATTTTTACGTTCGCTTGCGCGCATGCGCAAGGAACGTCTTGGGAGAATAGGACAGTTTGGAGGTGTGACTGTCCTGTGCAATGCACTGCTCCATTGAGCAGGCGTGGCGTGTCCAGCACCAATGGATGCGTTGTTGTTGTATGACAGTGGTGGTCTTCTACTCAAAGAAAACCACCGCTGTGTGCTCGCCCCTGTGCTTTTGGTGCCACGCCAGAGCCCACCCCAGCGTGGCAAATCTGTTTAGCCAACGGGGTGCCCAATCCCATCGGCTCCACGCCCCCAAACAGCTTTCCTCCTGCCATGCTGGGAGCCCACCCCAGCATGGCAAACGTCCCACGCTGTACCGCTGTGTGCTGGCAGCACCTATGCCCCCTGCGGTGCCACGCTGGGAGCCCACCCCAGCGTGGCAAACTCCAGCGGCCGACGGGTGCACAACCCCGCCGGCTCCATGCCTGCCCAGTTATCTCTGCCACGCTGGAGCCCACCCCAGCGTGGCAAACGCCCCGCATCTTTTTTTAAACCTGTAAATTAAAAACGGTCCCACGGCGCTTCTCCTGGCCCCCACAACCTGCACCCACCCACTGCGCACCTCTGCCTCCCCACACCCTCACCCCATACTTCCTCCGGAGTCTGGCGCGACGATCTTCAGTGGACCGGAACATTTCTGCACTCTTCAAAGCTGACCGCGAACTGAAGAAATGCCGTAAGCTGTATAATGGGCTAGATGGGGTTTTTTCAACTTAATAGATATCTCAGCTATTTTTGGAATTTTTCACCAAATTTTCAACATGGGGTTTTTGGGACCCCTTCTCATGAATGATGTCACTGTCATGGCGTTATTCGGGCCAGAAGGGTGATTTCACAGTCACTGCATGAAATCACCTTTCAGGCCCAATTAATGAAATGACACTGCCAGCGTTCATAAGGTGGGCTCTCAAAAAGTCTATTTTGAAAATTTGGTGGAAAAATTCCTAAAAATGACTGTTTTACGAGCATGCATTGCGCAGTTCCTAAGCAGACTTGCAAATTTTCAATATTTTCACTCCAGATTTTCAACATTGCCATTTTACCACACCTTCTTATGAGTAGTACAGCTGTCATTTTTCACATCTCACCCAAAACGTGTTTCTGGCCATGTAGCGCACAATGGCGCAGTCGGTGTGCAAAATCAATGTATGGGACACATTAAGAAAATCACAGTGACACTGTTCATTAGCAGAGGTCTTAAAATGACTATGTTGAAAATTTGGTGAAAAAATTCTAAAAATGACTGTTTTATGAGCGCGCGTTGCGCAGTTCCTACGCACGCTCGCAAATTTGCAAATTGTCAATATTTTCACTCCAGATTTTCAACATTGCCATTTTACCACACCTCCTCATGAGCAGTACAGCTGTCATTTTTCACATCCTGCCTAAAACGTGTTTCCACCCATGTAGTGCACAATGGCGCAGTCGGTGTGCGAACTCAATGTACGGGACACATTAATAAAATCACAGTGACACTGTTCATGAGCAGATGTCTTAAAATGGCTGTGTTGAAAATTTGGTGAAAAATTCCTAAAATGACTGTTTTACGAGTGTGTGTATGCAGTTCCTACTACTGCAGTTCATGAATTTTCAATATTTTCACTCCAGATTTTCAACATTGCCATTTTACCACACCTCCTCATGAGCAGTACAGCTGTCATTTTTCACATCCTGCCCAAAAATGTGCTTCCGCCCATGTAGCGCACAATGGCGCAGTCGGTGCAAACTCAATGTATGGGACACATTAAGAAAATCACAGTGTCACTGTTCATGAGCAGAGATCTTAAATGGCTATGTTGAAAATTTGGTGAAAAATTCTTAAAATAACTGTTTTACGACGTGGCTAGCAGTTCCTACGCACACTGTAAGTTTCGAATTTTCAATATTTCCACCCAGATTTTCAACATTGCCATTTTACCACACCTCCTTATGAGCAGTACAGCTGTCATTTTTCACATCCTGTCCAAAATGAGTTTCATGTAGCACACACAATGGCACAGTCGGTGTGCGAACTCAATGTATGGGACATATTAAGAAAATCACAGTGATGCTGTTCATGAGCAGAGGTCTCCAAAGCCTATGTTGCAAATTTGGTGAAAATGTCAAAATGACTGTGTTACGAAAGGCATGTTACAGTTTCCACGCACACCTGCTAACTTCGAGAATTTGAAATATTTTCACCCAGATTTTCAACACTGGCATTTTATCACACCTCCTTATGAACAGTACAGCTGAAATTTTTCACATCCTGGCTGAAATGTGTTTTGCACATCCAGCGCACAATGGTGTGGTCACAGTGAGAAATCAATGCTCAGGACAGATTATGAAAATCACAGTGACACTGTTCATGAGCAGAGGTCCCAAATGCCCATGTTGAAAATTTGGTGACAAAAGTCCACAAAATGACTGTCATGAGCGTTCATTGCGCAGTTTCCATGTACGCTCGTAAGTTCGAGAAATTGTTGTATTTTCACTCCAGATGTTCAACATTGCCATCCCTTCACATCTCCCTATGAATGCTACAGCTGTCATTTTTCACATCCTGCCCAAACTGTGTTTTTGCACATGTGGAGCAGAATGGTGTGGTCGCTGTGGGAAATCAACATTCAGGACAGATTAACAAAATAACAGTGGTACTGTTCATAAGCAGAGGTCTCAAATGCTTTTATGAGGTGGGGGTAACAAAAAGGTCATGCTGAAAATCTGTATTGCAAATACCAGCAATCACACAGGGCATTAGGGTAAAGCACCAGACGTGCTAAACACCACTGCAAATACCTGCAAGCAAACGTCCGCATTGACAAATGCTTGTTATTATTAGCTAGACCTATGTAATATTTCAGATGAGATTTAAAACTGTCTGGTAACTGTAAGATTGCATGCCACTGGAGCCCAGGCCTGAGGCAGTCAGCTATGGGGTCATTTGGGCAAACAATAGAGTTTCTGTCAGCTGAAGGGTACTTAAATGTTAAAGAGGTGAATTGCTTTCATAATCACTGGCTCTGTTTTGAGTGTAAACAAAGCCAGAGCAAGGGAGACAGAACTCCATGGATTTTACCAGATGGGAAGACAAAAGGAAAGACATTGCAATCCACAAAACCAGGGTCTGGAGTACAGATCCAGTTTGAACCAGTTTTCAAGATGGGGTTTTCCCAGGAGACAAAGAAACTGTCAAATCAAATCTATGATGTCATAGTGACATATTTGATGATGCAGCATGGGCGGCTGGCAGCTGAAGGCTTTTGAGATCTGGTGAGAGTCCAAAGAGGGCAGTTAGGTTGGGACTTCGAGCAGTTACCATCTAAGGTTTGAGTCTGTCCTGATTCACTAAGGCATCATGTGTGGTAAGCTATTCTACTTTGCTAAATAGGAAGAAAAGAGTGATATAGGTTTTTTTTGTAATCTACTGTTTAAAACATTTTCTTTTTATTTCTGTTGAATTACTGTTCCCCATAATTATAGTGTAGTACCCTTTATTACATATGTAAATATCTTGATGCATTAAATATTATTTTTTATATGTTTCATATTTCTGTGACTGAGTTCTCTGACGTACAGATAACTGGGTTATAACTGACAAAAACTGGGGATCTGTCTTTGAAGAGAAGGCTACAGTTATGATATTGAAAGCAAAGTGATTCTCAGCTGTGTAGTAGGGGTGGGTCACCCTTTTGGTGGAGCACTGTACTGTGTGAGCAGTGGCTCTGGTGGTATTCAGACCTAGAGATACCCCGAGTGAGGCTGTGGCTGAGTGGTGGTGGCATACCACAGTGGCCCTTTCAGGCATCAAAAAGCAGGTAACAGTCACTGGTTGAGTCTGGGAGAGACCAGGCTATCACACACGCTTGAGATTTGCCAAATAAACTCAAAGAGTGAAGCTTGTGGGGTTTATTAAGGCATCAAACACTGAGGGTGTGTGTAAAAAGTTACACACCCCTTCCTATACAAATTTTTTTTTATAATTGCCAACTTTTACTGCAAAGGAAACTGTCAAGTTGTTGTATATTTAGTTAAATAAAACATACAATTTCACCTGCTTCAGCCAAAAATTAATTTGAACAGTTTTATGTCACTGTTTGCCTTTAGATTAGTATTTGTATTCTCTTGCTCAGACAGATTCCCGCCTCTGACAAAGCTGTATCCAAGTGAAGCCCCAGCACATTCTCGCCATGGATCTGGTGTTCTGCGTACAGGTCCTCCACTGACAACACTTTGACAAGATTTTTGGAAATTTATTTTGCATTTTGCAGGAATAAATATGAAGCATCACACATGCCATGGCATTTGCTTTATTTAAGTGGAAGGCCCTTAGTGTGGTGGTGGAGTGCAGTGGTATTTTGTTGCATTCTTCCTCGAACAGAAACTGCTCCCTGCTGACAGGATCTGGAAGAGTGAACTGCGATGCCATTGTTCAAAGGGCTAGTCTTTTGCTTATTTTTTTTAAATGCAGAGTCAGATGCTTGAAACTTGCGACCTCTGATGCCTAATGCAGAACCACTGCATCTCTTACTACTCCTAGCACAGATTGAAATGTTTAAATGTTTTCTTTCGCTCAAGAAGAGTTGTTTTAAAGTAGAAGAAAATGTCAGTTTCAGCAAGCAGTTTTAATTCCCACACCCACATGATAATGATGCCGTAAAGAAAGTTAATGTGTCATCGCAGCCCACGTTATTGTTTAAGATTGACAGCTAATAGTTGTCTCATGCCTCCCATTATAAATGGCCAGTTATGATGGGAAATAAAGCCCTAGTTATGCAGTTGTCATCAGGGTTAGCAAGTAATTTCACCCCGATTTCAGAATGGATTCCTGATTCCACCCATTTTTACAGCTGGAGAGACCGATGCACAAGGAGGACAACTGGTGTACAAAACATCATGTAATGAACTAGTAGATGTGGTCAGATCTGAACTTGGATTATCTTGCTATGTAGCACTGTTCCCTAATCATGGACCCGCACTGCTTTCTATTAAACGTTTCATCTTCACCGGGTGGTTCTTACACAGAGTCTATGCTATAAGGGACATATAGGCCAGCAAAAACATTAGGGGCAGTGAAGTCTGCAGGACAGAATACACAGTGTATTGTTTTTCTAAACTGAAATAATTCCAGAAACTATGAAAAAAACAAGAGGTTCAATCATGTAGAAAGGAATGGAAGGGAGTATGGTTGTTTGTTGTGATTCATCTTTCTCATACCTGACTTGGCTTCCCTCCTCCCTGACCCCCCCCCAACATCCCCCATTGCTTACCTCCCCCTCCCATAGCAGGGTTTTTGGAGAGCCATGCTCGAGCCATCTAACAGGAACCAGTGGAGCCACACCAAGGTAGCAGGTATGGGGCCTGCAGAAGGCCTGTGAACTACCCTACCTGTCAAGGGGATTTTTCTCTCTAATATTTCCCCCAATGCAGTGGAGCAGCATAGAGTGCAATCAGTGGTGACACCATATTTATGCAAGCCTTTCAGACTGAATAGAATGAGCCAATCTAATATTAATCTCCCAGGATGTGTGTAACTGTCTAATTTTTTATTTGTTAACTTTATTGTTTGTTGTTATGTAAAAGCACCTTGAGTCATAATGAAAAGTACGCTATATGAAATAAAGATTGATCAATTGATTGATTGATGCACACTCCCACATGCAGTATGCTGGATAGCTGCCATTCCCCATGCACCCAGAGTTGTGGTCCCAGTGCTCTGCCCCCCCAGCCACCTCTAGGGGCTAGGCTAATGCCACATGCCATGTCCCACCCCCACCCTTGGAGGACAGCAGTCATTCGGACTCTATTCACATCCCCCCCAAGACTGACCCTCCGACATTCCAAGCTCATTCCTGAACTCTGGTCATTCATTCCTGGCATTTGGAATCAGTGGCACTTGCACATTACAGTATAAATCAAAGGTTTTTAATGAATAATAATTTATATAAGTTGGTTACCTCTTGCTTCTGTTTTTCCAACATTCTGATCTGTTGTTGTAAGGCAGCTGTAGTAATATCAGAGTGCTTTTCTGTCACTTCCATACCCTTTAAACAATGCTAGAAGCAAAAAAACAATACTATGACATCCCCATAATAGCATCTTAGTGGTAGTAACTAAAGCAAAACTGAGAGTTCTAAACTTGCAGTAAGCAAGCTAAAACCTGCTCAACAACTCAGGCATAATCATACGTTCCATTTTCCTCCAGCTACTTATCCAGCTTTATTCTAAAGACTTTGATTGTTTCAGCTAATACTACTTTATAGATGGAAAGCCTATTCCATGAATCCACCACTTAATTTCACAATATTCTTTTTAAATCTACATCCTATAATTACCCACTTTAAATCTTAAGTTTTTTGGGTGGTTGTTTATCCTAGTGGTTAGAGCACAAAGCTGTGAACATGGAGACCCAAGTTTGAATCATATACAGTAACTGTCAGTTACTCACTGTGTGTCCTGCAATAAGTCACTTCACTTCCCAGTGCATAACGTCTCTGTAATCTCTCTTATTTATCTTTGTACTGCTTGAGCATCTGTGTGCCTAATGGCGCAATAAGCAGAATAGTGCCACCATTCACAACAAAGCTTTTCGCGGGATGTTGACATCATAGAGACCCCAGAGCAAAGCTGAGAGGTCTCACTGATGTCATCAACATCCCGAGAGGGAAACACAGCCTTAGTTATGGATGGGCAAACATCCACTTTTTTATATCGTATGTGGTTAGGGCTTATTTCCTTTTGAATACTGCTGGTTATCTTACGTATTTTTGTTCGGTGTTCCTGCTCCTGCTCTGCATAGCCACTGCCACTCATTTCAGGTTCACTGCGCTCCCGCTGGCTGGGGCTTCTCCTCACCCCAGCTCGCTCTCTCTCTCACAGCAGCAGTGTTTATTTTTAAAAATCAAACTAATTAAAAAAAATTGTTCCATGACATGAAGCTGCCCGAGGCTATTTATGTCAGGAGGAGTAGCATCCACTGCTCTGTGCCTGCTTAATCGCGCTGCCATTTTTTTCTTTTTTTCTACAATGCAGCAATTCGAGTCAGCCAATCAGGAGGTAGGACAAGGCTGAAAAGTTGTTGTACTATCGATGTGATGTCAGAACAATAATACAACTTTTCTGACCTTTGAGCTGTCCTACAACAAGATTTGAAAATCCACTGATTTCTGTCTACAATAAGCCCTAACCATGTACTATATTACGTTCCCTTGCTCTTAGATTATAAAGTGTTTTGGCATACTGAATATATACTGTATAATACCTTGTATAAAATCAAATTTCTTTTCGTTCTTTGAGAACAGTCCCAGGCCTCAATGTTTAAAGCCTTTATACCATCTATAACGTTTGTTACATGCCAATGAACTCTTTCACACTGAATATGATCCAAGGTGGCTGCCATGCTACACAGGCTGTCACTGTAGAGCTGTATCAGTTCATTGCTTTTTTTTTCTGCACAACATCTTGCATTTGATGATCTGCCTCTTATGCGTTTATTGTTAGATAATAACCGGTGGTATAGCTTAGAGGTTAGAGTAACAAGCTGTGAATGAGCTTGTTCCATCCAGCAGACCTAGGTATGAGTCCCACAACCTCCACTTGCATACTGTGTGACCCTGAGCAAGTCACTTCACCAGCCCTGTGTTGCCCCTGAAAGCAGGCAGTTGTGCCTAGTGGGCCTTACGCAGTTAACAAAGAAAAAAATAAATAACTAGTCACTGTTTTTTTTCCTTAGGAAAAGCTGATTATAGTTTACTGTTGTAACCTGCATGTTATAACAATAAACATATGCAAGACTTTCACATGGGAGGCTTGTGCTAAATGTTCACCACATGGTTCAACATGCAACTCTTTTTACTTACCAGAATGAAAACCTTCTCTTCACAAAAAAAACAACAAAAAAACACTGACTTAATTTCTTCATAGCTTGCCCCCCAACACAAAAATATACTATCTGACTTAATTTCTTTATGCTTTCCTACCTCCCCCCTTCCCTGACCCTTGCTGCCTTAGCCACTGCCTGTTAAAGAGGGAGTCTGGCCAAAAGTATTACTTTGCAAAATTTGAATTAGCATACCCCCAATAAATCTCATACCAAAAATTAGGTTTCTACCTTACTTCATTTTAAAGTTATGAGCAATTTTGTTACTCAGGTTTCACTACCTGTTCAAAAAAGCCAGTTTCAGTGAAGAGCCAGTGATGATGTCATAACCTGAACTCTCAGTCTAGTCCTTTCTGTCAGCAAGCATATAGGACCTGTTACTCCGAAGTTTAAAGATCATGTGCAGTGGTTTTCACAAGTAAAACAGGCAGCACCATTCAATAAACATCGCTATAAAAACTATGTGTGATGTGTGTTTTAGGGTTTGCAACAAAGTTGACAAATTTGTTTTTTGTGTGTGCCTTGTTGGTGTGGTACATTTCTCCAGGGTTGCTGGATGTTAAGTCAGCATGCATCCAGGCTGCTAATATCATTTGGGGTGCTATTCTACTGTGCCTGTTAAGAAGTTATATTTCTAGTAGTATTGTAACATTGGCAGTGTTGGAATTATACTTCCAGAGGTACTGGAGCCATAAAAAGTTTGGATCAGGAACCATCTGCAGCTGTTTTAAATCAGTGTGCAATGCTCACCAATGGGTCAGATGGAAGGCACACCAAACTAAACAGTACTCATTAGCTTGTGTAGCCCATTTTTCCTAGTAAAATAAGCACACAGTGCAAAGCCTTATGTTATGTGGCTTTTAATGCATTTTCTAAAAATGACATATTTGAGCATGGCATGTTTATTTATTTATTTAAAGTTTAGGATTCAATACCTTTGAGCCGGAGGCTTGTTTACAAAGGTTCTGAGTCAGACATGTAACAGCACAGTACAAAAAGAGGAAGTACAAAACAGGATCCTAGGTGACAGTGCATTACAGGAGATACTTCAAAAGAATAATAATCACTATGGTTACAACTTACTTATACGTTACAAAAACAAGTGATATTCACAAGTGCTTAAAATATTCCAACAACACTTTAGAAGTGTGGCATAGCCCTTCACTGTGGAAAAGACAACGGTTCAGGGCTAAGCCCAGGTTCAGAGCATAGGCGGTTAGAATCAGCCTGAGGTGGCTTTGTGCAGGAAAAAACATAGAGGGAATGTGGACATGGAGGGAGGGAGTGGGGGGGTAAGTACAGGGACACGAGGTAAAGACAAATGGGGGAGAGGAGAACTAGAGAAGGCTCTACCAGGCTTAAAGGGTACAGTCCCAGCATGACTCGCTGGCAAGATAGGAGCATCAGCCACATTTAAACTGGCTAATCTTCAAACAGCCGGGCACATCAGCAGGGAGGTCATTGATCAACCTAGGTCCCTGATAGGAAAGGGTTCTTTGGGCTACAATGTACACTTGAAAGGCACCAAAAGTCCCCCTTTAATAGTGCTTCTGGTGTTAGCAGAGGGCTGAGTGTACTTAAAGAGGTTTGAAGTGGCCTCCGGTGTATGTCCTAATAAGGATTTTTTACCCAGTAGGCAAGCTTGATATTTAAAATGGAGATGTATGGGGAACCACCCTGTCTCGGAGTATAGAGTACAGGTGTGGTCCAGGTAGCTGGCCCCAAGAACCAGCCAGCAGGCTTTATTGAGCATGTTATATTTTATACACTACTGGTAACTGGGAAAGGCACACTGAGCCAAAGTTTATTTCTAGGTACGGTCAGGGAGAGGGAAACAAGGGGGCACAAAGTTAAAAAGAAAAAAAAAAGCATCAATGCACACCTGCTGTCTGCATCATCCCTTCAGTCACGAGTTGAAGGTCCTGGTGCAGAGAACACTCTCCTCTGCTCTGTCATAGACAGGTAGCAACTCAACTAAATCTGCTGAGTGTGCCACTTGTCTAAGACCACTCTGCCTCAAAACTTTTATGTGAAATTAAGTTAGCTGAAAGAACACAGAAAGCAGAAAATGGTCAGAGGCAGAAAAAGGCCAAAGTACATCCAGTCTGCTCTGCCACCTACAGTACCTGATAACCTCGTCAAGCCTATTGCTATGTGGGCCCAGCAGGGCATCCCAGTGGTGGCTCAGCCCACCATCTGCCCATTAACTAGACCACCCTCATAATATAAAGGGTATAATACATACCTAAGAAAATAAATCTTATTTTTTTTGAATAGTGAAATAGACACGTTTTACATAGTGACACATCAATTTAATAAGCAGATATGTTTTTATCACCTGGTTACACAAGTCCCTCAAAATGTGTTATTATTATGCACTTTTAAACCAAATATTCTTAAACTGTAAATTCTTTTAAACCACACTACTGCAGTAACAGAGAATGAACACCTGCCTGAACATCATGGTACCCAAGGCTGGTGATCTTACTGTATCATCCCTCCCAGAACCCCTCTTCCTAGGGTGCACCTGGTAAGTGACTGTGACTAGTTAAGAGAGTCAGTCCTAATATCAATTTACTGCCCTTTGGCATAGCACAGACTGCCTTGGGCCAGTGCAGTTCTTCAGAATTTCCTGCTTGGACTAGTGTAAAAAAAAAATAATGACTACCCAGGCTCCCACCCCTTTCAGCCCCACCACCTTCCCCACCCATGTCCCCTTAGTCAGCAACTTGCTCACAAGTTGTGAAATACTGGAAAAATGTCCTGAAAGTAGCATGCCACTGATCCTATCTGAAAGGGAAACATCCACCCACTGACTACCTGCTTACTTCAATAGCTTGGCTGAAACACTGATGAAATAATACAAAGTTCTTTTCCTACTTTGTCCGTTGTTGTTATTTCACACATGCAAACTAATTATTTCACTGCTTTCCAAGTCTGTGATTGGCAGAGATTTACGGTGTTCTTGCACATACGCACTGCAGTCTGTCTTACCTTGATGTTCGATGTGGGGAGACTGGCAGACAATGCATACATATATAAAGAGTCTGTGGCAGTGTGATAGAGCACTACCCAACATTCTTTTTCATGCTTCACGTCTCTGCAGGTTGCTAGTGACAAGCATTAACTGAGCCTTTTGTGTTTTGTTATACTTGAGCCATTTGTGTTTTGCTAGGCATTTTTATTTTTATCCCTGGGCCCCAGATCTCCTACCATGGTCTACTGCTGTGTTGTGGGTTGCATGAGTGACAGCCAAAAATCAGAATGCCAACCACTGTCCTTCCACGCTTTCCTTTGTGATGATACATTGTGTGCACTGTGGAAGGCACTCATAAAGAGAGAAAATCTTCTAGACATGCAAAGTCGGAACACAGTTGTTTGCTCCTTGCATTTTGTGCTGGACTGTTATGAGAGGGATCTGCAGGTAAATGAATGTGATCAGTGGCCCTGATGTGCGGCTACCTACTCTAATTTCCCCCTCCTATGTTTTGCAATATTGGTAATGCTTGTGTTCAGATATGTCCATTCATGAATGTGCCCACAGTAACGAAATGTGCTTCTAAATGAACAACTGTAAGGTATACCGTGATGATAGTAGCCGCATATGGGTGACTGTCATAATGGCGACCCATATGACGGCGCTATCATCGTGGGCGACTGTAGGGGGACAGCTGACATTGTGACTGTGAGGTTAGGGTGGGTGACAGGAAGGGAGGGAGGGTGGTGACAGGATGGAGGGATGGGGAACAGGATGTGACCCTGTGGTGAGCCCTGCCCACCGAGCCAACCATATGGTGTGGTGGTAGGTCCTGGGACGGTGTTCCTTTTGTGCTCCTGCAGCTGCAGGACTTAGATTTTTTTTGAACCAAGATGTGCTCCCCTCCCTAACATGCACCCCCCTGGAACTGATAATCTTCATTTAGGGGTGTGCGGGGGGCACAGCCACCCATATGCACAATCCCCGGTAACCTTTTTCTGCATATCACTGAAAATGTTTTCAGTGATAATGCAGGTCATGATAATAGCAATTGCCTTCGTGCAGTCGTTATTATCACATAGTACCCAATTGTAAAATAAGCACCAGGTACAACATACAGCCCCTGGGACTTTACACAAGCTGAACCCATATACATTTTGTTAAACTCTTTTTTTTTTTTTTATATGTTCCCCACTGATGTTCCCTTTCCACGCTGTTTCCAAATGCCATCCACCTTAAGGTCAGTTGTGGGGTTGGGGGAGATGGCTACAGAAGACAATGTGTCAATAGTAGCATACCGCAATTATGGGACCCCAGAATAGTAAACTTCACCCATATCAGACAGCATGCCTTATTTTGTGTCCCATTATATGCCAACATCTGCAAGTTATTAGTATTCCTTTTTTGGTTTTTTACAAAAGTGCTCAGCAAGGCATGGGCAAGGTATGGGCAGGGGGCTTCACAATGGTGACCCAACATTGTGACAGAATTTGATCTGCTATGGCTCCTGGTGATTTATGTATCTGATTGCAGGGTAGCAGTGCCACAATAGTGTGCACATGTCACTCGCAGTTGACAAATAGCTTTTATTGTGATCACAATTTAATTGGATTGTCACTGTAATCAGGGGCACCGATAAAAATCTCTGGGCCTGGGACACACCTTTAGGACTGGGTCCCCTCACCTCCATCTCCTCGTAAGACATATATATAAATAAATAAATGTACATTTATATATATATATATATATATATATATATATATATATATATATATATATATATATATATATTTTGTTTAATTTAATAAACTTTATTAGAAGTGAAGTGAGTAAATGACACATCATACATTATCCAAACTGATTGAACACGTGCCATAATGTCCAATACTTAAAATACAGTAAGTACATTTTATGCTATTACAATTCATCTACCCCTTCCCCTACCCCCAACCCCCATTACCACCCACCCTCCACTGCAGTGCTGTAGGTGACACAGGAAAATTATATCCCCTAATTCAACCTCTGAGCAGGTACTCATCCCTAAAATACTAAGCCTGTAAAGGAGTCTTTCATTGACTACTTGAAGTTTCTCTGCCATTTATTGAATTAATAAAAGTGCGTACAAAGGTTCCCATATCCTCTTGAATCTATGCAGTTTATTGGACATACTCATTATCATTTTCTCTGCCTTTAGTGCAAACATGATTTCCCTGTACCACTCTATATAACTTGAAATGATCTGGTCTTTCCAGTGTCTTAGTATCACTTTTTTGGCACAAGCTGATATAAGTGCTATATGGAAGCACTGATTATCAACCAGCTGCTCCGTATACTCTCCTATTATGCAAGCTGCAGGGTGAAATGTTTGAGTTAGGCCCAACAGGGTGTCGAGTCTGTTTTGTATAGCTGTCCAGAAAGGAACTACAGTTTCGCATGACCATAATGTATGTAAGAGAGTTCCAGTTTCATTGCCACATTTTTTTGTGCAGGTATCAGTTGGTAAGCAACCCGTTTTATGCAGTTTAAAGTGGGTGTAGTAGAGGTTATGATTGATCTGAAACTGCATAAACCAATAAGAGTCCCAGTGTATCATGGAGTACAGATGTTTCCATATCCTGGACCAGTCTCTCAAGAGGCCAATATGAGGAAGCACCTGGTCCCACCAGTAAAAATGTAACTTACCCCTATCTTCTGAAAGGGAGTGCAAGAAGTGATATGAGTATAAGATTAAGTGGGTTTTGGGAATGGAGCTTAGAAAATGAGAAATGACCATGTTGAGCGGTTTTATCCAATGACCATTATCCAGTATAGCATATAGCATGTGAGAAAATTTGAAAGAACTTGAACACCGAGTGAGGGAGCCAACCATAAGCTTGGCTGGCTTCTTGGAATGTTACTAACTTTTGTTGTACTGTCAAATCCTCCACCTTTCCTACGCCCATGTTGGGCCAAAACTTATCTTTCGAGAGAATGTTGCCAGAGATCTTGAAATTTGGGTTCACAAATAGTGGTTGGGAGATGTCATGTTTCAAGGAAATTTTTAGGAAGCTAGTCATCTGGGTTTGAGAAATTAGGGATTCACCTAGGGGAGTATCCTGCAAGTAATTTGGCAATTGCTTCTTCAAGAGGAAAGGTAGGGCAGATATTTCAAGGCCCAACTTAGAACAAAGTGTGGCCTCAATATCCGTCCAAAGAGGACGATATGAGCCAGAAATGGAGACCAAAAGGTATTTGTACCAGTGTATAGATCTAGTTAAGTGTATGGCTAAATAGTAGTAGTAAAAGTTAGGGGCTTGCAGTCCACCTTCCCTTTTATGTCTCATTAGCTTAACGTAAGCCTGTCTGGCCTTTTTATCTTGCCACAAGAAAGAGACGAGGATTTTATTAACTTGAGAGAAAACCAAATCCGAGGTAATGAACCATTGAACATCTGCAGAGGGTATAATAGACACAGTAAAACATTCATTTTAATGATACTGAGTCTGCCCCATGGGCATAAGGGTAATAATTTCCATCTGTTTAAATCCGATTTAATGGTTGTTACTACAGAATCTAAGTTATTCTCTTTAATTTTCTGTAGGGAGGTACTGAGGAATATTCCTAGATATTTCAATGTATCTTTTACCCAAAGGAACCCCAGATACTGCAGGTCTGCCCTATTTGTATATTTGTTAAGTGGCATGACTTCAGCAATGTGGAGATTTAGCTTATAATTGGAAAGCATGCTGAACTGAAATATTAGCTGCAAGGTGGCAGGTATTGATGAAACTGGTGATGAGATGTGCATTAAGATATCATCCACGTACACTGACAATTTGTATTCCATGTCACCAACACGTATACCAGTAATGTTGGGGGATGCATTAAGCTTTTGAATTAATGGTTTGAGAAACAAATTGAACAGGTATGGGGAAAGTGGGCATCCCTGCCGTGTACCCTGACAGAGAGGGAAAGGTGAAGATAAAAAACCATTACATGACACCCTTGCCGTCAGAGAAGTATACAATATTCTCACCCAACGAATGTAAGTTTCAGGAATACCAAATTTTGGCAGAATAGCAGAGAGGTAATCCCATGAAACCTTTTAAAAATGCTTTCTCCATGTCCAGGGAGACCAGAGCAACAGCCACCGAGGAGTCCCTGGATGCAGAGAAAAGGTAGGACAACTTCCTAAAGTGGTCAGCCGAGAGCCTACCCTTACAAATGAGATTTGTTCCCTACTTATCAACGGTTCCCAGACCAAATTTAACCTCTTTGCCAGTATTTTGGCTAATATTTTAATATCAACATTAATAAGTGAGATTGGCCTATAATTAGAAACTCTAAGAGGGTCTTGGCCGGGTTTAGGAAGGATTATTATTGTCATGGAGGTGAGGGAAAGGTCAGACAAGCCTTTATCGAAGAGGTATCTAAAGGTGCTAAGTAGGATAGGAGAGAGTTGGTCCATAAATTTATAGAAGTTTGATGAGAAACCATCCAGGCCCGGGGATTTATCCAGTGACAGTGATTTAATGGGTGAGTGTATTTCATTAAGGGACAGTGGAGCACTTAATAATGCAGCCTGATATTCTGTGAGTTGTGGAAGGGGGATATCTTGAAGGAAATGGTCCAGCTTATTGGTTGACAAAGAAGTTTGTGGTGGTGCATGCAGTTCCTCATAATAACTTTTAAAAGCATTAACTATGTCCTGGGGATAGTACAAAGTTGGACCCTTTCTGTTAAGATAGAGGGAACTATCCTATCCATTTCCTGAGATTTTAGTCTTAGGGCTAGCAGTCTGCCTGCTCTCTCCCCCTGGTCAAAATATGTGATCCTGGAATACAACAAGATGTGTTCAACTTTCTCCCCTATGAGTTGAGTGTATTATGCCCGAAGAGATTCTACCCTTTCCCGGTCTTCTGGGGGGGGGGAGGCAGAAGACAGGCGACCCTCTTCATCCTGTAAATGATCCAATAATGTAGAGAGAGAAACTGATAGTTGCTTCTTACATCTTGTGGCCCAACAGATAATTTCACCCCTCAGCCCACATTTAAGGGCTCCCCATAAAAGATCTAACTTGAGCATGGTGGGGGAATTATGATGCATAAAGGACTTAATAAAAATTTGGAGGTATTCCAGAAAATATTTTGATTTTAGAAGCTGGTTGTTAAATCACCAGACCTTATCCCTGATTAAAGAAAAGGTAAGGTTAATCTGAGCAATTACTGGGTGATGATCAGATATCACTTTAGTTGTATATAAACATGACTCTATTCCCTGCAGGTAATTTGCCCCCACTAAAAAAAATCTATTCTGGAATGCGTATTATGAGGTAACGAATAGAAGGAATATTCTCTTCTGCCGGATTCAGAATTCTCCAAGGCTCAATGAGCCCTAGGGAATGCATGAATTCCGCCAGTGCCTTTTGACCCCGGGACATAGTATGCCTGAAGTTACCTGATCTGTCCAACTGGTTATTCAGGACGTGATTCCAGTCCCCACCCAGTATAATAGGTAATGATATCCAGAAAGAAAGGCTGGCCACTAGCTTCAAGAAGAAAGATGGGTCGTCTGTATTGGAACCATATATGGATCTCAGCACTACTTGTGTGTGACCTAATAAAGCTCTAATCAGGATATATCTCCCCAGTGGATCAGCAATCTCCTGGATAAGATGGAAAGGTAATCTACAGGCCACAATAATAGCCACCCCCCTCTTCCTGGAGTCCTCTCTTGAACCAAAAACCTGCCCCACCCAGGTCTTCCTTAAATGAAGGACCTGAGAGGGGGGAAGGTGGGTCTCCTGTAGAAAAGCAATATCTACTTGTAATTTCTGTAGGTGCAACAGGATTTTCATTCTTTTGGTGGGAGGCTGAGCCCTCTTGATGTTCCAGGAACAAAAGTTAAAAGATGCCATTGGTATTTCTTATTTTAAGGGATACGTGTGATATAGGGAGTAAGTGTCTCCAAATATTGGGGAAAGAGAACAAGAAAGTCAGCATATCACATTGTGTCAACAGTCTCCAATAGATCTCCCCCGTCCCCCCCCATTCCCAACCACCACCCACACCTTCCCCAACATCCCACCCCCACAAAGCCCAGACCCTTTATTAGGCCATCATGTCATTGGCACACTCCCCTCCAACCAAGGAACCTCACCTATGTAGCTGATTATTTTAATACAGTATGACCAAGAAGGACTTAACTCTAAGTAAGGCCCCAAACCCAATTGCTGAAACATGACTACTTTCCCACTAGCCGTCGTCTTGCCCCCCAGCTCCCCCAACTTTTTAACCCAGCATAAACTAACCAGAAGCATATTAACAACTATTGCGCAAAACCTTATTGCCATTTTCTATGTTTAAATCTAATGTAATGCAATTCAGCAGTTTTCAATAATCCCAGGAAAGAGAACCGGATATGCTGTAGTAAAAATGAAAAGTACACTATCTGCATTTTTTTCTTATCCGATATAACAATGACGTCTTGTAATTGAAAACAAAGCTGTGATCCTCGTAGGTTACTGAAAAGAAAAGGAAAAGGAGAAAAAGAACCCAGAAGTCTATGAGGGGTACCATGTTGTAGCAGTCTCCAGTACTGTGTCAGGCCATAGCATGACTGACTTACATGCTTACAAAGTCATATAGTTGGCTCTGAGAAAAAGAAAGGAAAATAAAAGCAAAACTAATAACACTGGTCTTAGCTACCTCGAGATCATATTAAACCATCATATGACCTCAGATAAGGATACTAGAAGTAGACCGTCGCTCTCAGAACATTGAATGATTCTCTCCAGAGATTCGAATGAGAGAAGGTAAACTTGCAAGTTGTCCTACTGGAGCCAAACAAACCACAGAGCTTAGGCAATCTTCGTGGGCAGTTGGAGATATGGTTGCCTCAATACATGATAAGCTGTAGAGCATATTGTAGTAGGTGTTTCAGGCCCATCACTTTCTTTGCGTATGTTTTAAATGTGCACGTTATCGCGAAAAAGATGGAATGTTCGCCTGTTCAAGCAGGTACGAGAGTGCGCATAGTCGTGCTGCTCAAAGGCAGCGAGTAGTAGAGGCTCCGTGTACTGGCTGGATTTAGGGGGTTAACATCTCAGTCCACCCCAAGACAGATGCCCAGTCAGTGGCATATTACTAATTGTAGGATAGCAGCGAGGTCTAAACATAATTCTTAGGTATTTACAAAAGGCCTGGTCTAATTTTGTACTCTTACCGGCTTTACCTCAGCACTCGCCTACGTCATCCCAGGCATGCTTACTATGTGACACCTATATGCCAGCATATTGAATCAACATTGTTTGAAAAGGTCTGGGAGTAGCTTTTGGAGCTCAGTAGCCACAGATTCTGCAGATTCAAAGGTTTTCCAAGTGCTGTTGTGAAGAACTGACAATCCTGTGGGGTACAGCATTCAAAATTGTTTACTTGCAGTAATCAGCTTAGTGACTGAAGTTGGTATGCAGCCCTTTTTTAATGGACAGCAGCAGGTAGGTCTTGAGATATTCTAAGTGCTGTACCTTCCCATTAAATAGAGTGAAGCTCTTTTATTTTCGTTAGAATATGTTGCCTGTCCAGATAATCGAGCAGTCTTAAGATGAAGGGTCTAGGCTGTGCACCAGGAGGGGGTCTGGGTCTTAAGGACCGATGAGCTCTTTCCACTACTTATGTTGTGGAGTACAGAGGGGGACCTGCCACCTTGGCTAGAAGCTTTTGAGCAAACGTCACTGGTGATGAGCCTTCCTCATCCTTGGGGAGGCTGAAAATAACAAGATTATTCCGTCTGCTTTGGCCTTCTAAGTCCTTAAATTTCAGTTCTATTTTTGACAACTTTTGCCTTAATGATACAAGCCCTGGGTCTACTCTGCTTTGCCAAGTTCAAGGGAAGTGGTGTGAGCTGAGATATCCGTAAGCTTTTTTATTTATCTCCTGCAAGTCAACTTTTATAATTTTAATATCTGATGAGAGGTCCTGGACTGCCGCCTTGATTGGTGCAAGTCCGAGAGAAATTGCTCTTCTGACAGGGGCACCAAAGTGCCGACATTTTGATTACTCTTCCCAGAGGTGGAGCTTGATCTTTAGGCCGTTTGGAACTTTTCTCTGGCGTCTGAGGCGGCGCGTGTGTAGGGAGGGCTTGCTTCATCTCAGCCTCCATTCCCAGGTGTTTAGGCCATTGAATTTCAATTCTGATGCATCGATGCACTTCTTCAGTCACGGCTACAATAGTAAATCTTGTATTTTTAGTAAAATCACCAATTTAGGCAGTATAATATGCAAATTTGTTGAAGGTGAAGCAGGAGCTTAAGCACCACAAGTCTTTCTAGCAGAAAGGCATCATGTGATGGGGCATACATTTATATTTAAATAAATAATATGCCACCACACTGCTTAATGAAAAAATTACTATGAAAATTATATAATGTAATTAGTACTTTACCTGTTGTACTTAACTAACTTACATAATGAAATTAAACACATTCCACTGTACACCCTCCCTCTAAATTAATTCTGAAGTCCCTGAAGATGAATACCATCTCCTCACTTTCATACTAGCAAACTCTCAAATGATATTATTGAAATTGAGTGTTTGAGCTGTATACCTGCAGCAATTACTGGTGAATAAGTTAAGTATTCAGAGGGCAATACTTTATGCTGAGCCTAAGGGATTGGTGTTGCCTTTAGCTACCAACTGCTAAATTATTCCTATCCTCAGCATGATGCTGTAACCATACGCATATATTATATTTAAAGTCTGCTCATATTTATTTTCTCAAGAGCCTGCATAAGCATTTTCATTCCTCAAGTTGTTGCATACTTCTATAAAATGGTAATCAAAACTGCTTGATTAGGAGACAGATACTGTGACAAGCCTTATTACCATACCAGCTCTGGAATATACAAAGTGAATGAAGGGCATATCACATCTCTTCAGTCAGCCCATGTTTCATATCAGCATATGTCTGTCTGTCTGTCTGTCTGTCTGTCTGTCTGTCTGTCTGTCTGTCTCTCTTATCCATAGATTTTCTCCTAGTTGCCAAAAAATTCACCTGCCACCACTGAATATTGTATATAGACCAGAGACCTTACAAAGCAATACAAAACGTATTTTCATTTCTGCTACATTCACTTCAGAAGTGTAAGACAACAGTAATAACATTTCTGTTAAAAAAAAAAATAATTTTTAAAGTGCAGCATTACAGCCAGACTGGCACAGGCACGCATATTTTCATGGACTGGATTAATGTGGCCTTTCATCACCAGCTACACAGCTAGCTTAGTGTTCACAACAAATCAGGATAGCCTAGATCAGGGCTGTCCAACGTGTGGCTCGCAAGCAACATGTTGCTTGCCAAACCATTTTATGCTTCTCGCAAAGGCTAGAGAAAAAAATATTACTTTTTTGCTGTAATTAGCCGGAGTGATTCTCTGTGCATAAACCACAGCCTTACAACACAAATTGACTGCAAATCATTCGTTTCCCTCTATGGTGAGCTTTCTTGGGGGAGGACAGCCACGCCAAGTTCAACACATGGGGAAGGATTGGACAGAGGAGTCCCTGTTGTAGTCTCCAGTGCTGAAAATTGCCCGTTTCCCTCTCCGGTGAGCTTTCTTGAGGGAGGACAGCTGCGCTGAGTCCATCAATCCACGGATCGAATGAAACCCCTGCAGTAATGCTAGGCTGGCCGTTAAAAAAAGAGGGAGCTTGTCTCTGGTGGCTCCCACCACAGAAACAGAAAAAACATAATTTCCCTTGAAAGTGGCTGCTTGAGCCATGTAGTCAGCTAAGTAACATACTATTTTTTTTATTTGCATGGTGGATTAAAATTTTAGAAGTGGTTCTAAGCTGGAGTAAATGTCAATAAGCTATACATGGACAAAATACTTTCTGGAATATAATTTTTACAGCCAGTTGTTAAACACTCCTTTTAATAAGCTGTTTAAACTTGGAGGTGAGATAAAGAACTCAACATTTATCAGTGCACAAGCAAACACTAATTTATCATGCTTTTGAACAAGGCCAGGCAGAGTGCATCCTGATTCAGACACTCACTACGAGCACATTTAATCAGGCTGTTTATCAGAATATTATGGCATAAGTTGAATGTTAAAAAGCTTTTCTATTTTTTTTTATTTTGCAGACTTGCCCTTTGATGTCATGGCTTCCACTCACCTATCAAAATAGAAACAAATAATATATATATTATAATGGCACGGTAGTGCCACTATAGTTAGGGTTGAGTACCCCATTTAATGTTAAACTCTGAAATTTGGCAGCTTAATAACTTTGCCACCGTATGATAGATTTGCCTGGAATTTGGCATGCACAGAGTGGTACCATAGATCTCTGGATATGCTAAGTTTCATAATGGTTCGATATACAATTGCAGAGCTACATAGCACCATAAAATGTGGTAATTACACATTTTTGCTGCATTCTTTGCTCACACCTACAGGTCGCACAGTCTGCGCGACCAGCACAAAACCTTCAGAAAACATGCATCCATGGTCCCCGATGTGTCTTTCAAAGATTTTATGAAAAAATATTAAACTTTTCAAAAGGTATTCAAAAAACAATTTTCCCATTATAGTCAATGGGAAAAGTTAACAAAAAGTTTGACAGTGTTGCAAATGCAGTTTTAGTGTCGCAAATGACCCCTGTAGTATCAAACATCCACCATCTTGTTTTCAGTTGGTGGTTACAGAAATGTTTGGCATTTAAATTTGGGACCTTCTAGGGACACAATTCTTGCTGCGTTCACCTAGTCGAGTCCTGAGGATGCTAGCCATATCTTTCTGGGGGGGTTAAACATCCCAGAAATATGTTTTTGAAATTTTTGTAAACAGTAGTGTCGCAAAGTTGTATCACACATTCGACACTTTCGTGATTTTTTTTTGTAAAACTGTCAGAAATGACGACACTACTTTGTGACACTATGCCCAAAAGAATAGGAAATATTTGCCACCCTGCTACAAAAGAACAGTTTGGTATTTTGGGCTGAAATTTGGAGGGAAGAAAGCCAAGATGTGTCTTTTGGTGGTTTGGTGACCAAAAATTAGAGGGCTGCAAAGTTATGTCACTCCGGAGTTGAGGATTTTTCCCATAGGCTAACTTTATGGCATCCGCTGTGCCTTTTGGGGCCCATATCTTGAAAAAGCGTCGAGATACGGACTTTTTGTTGGCAAATATGTAAGTGCAAAACTAACCAGGAAAATCTTAAATAATATGACATTTTAATTTTTGTTCTATGTCGTACGGTTCCTGAGATATAAGCAATTTAGTATTCCAAGTGTTCATTTTTTGCTCCGAGGCCCATTATTATGCATACATTCTTTGTATTCACTGTGCTTCTGAATGCCCCTTTTGGGGAAAAACAGGGTGTGCATTTCCCTTACTGTTACAGTCAGCGTTTCTGCTTGCGTTTCCATTACCGTTTGTGTTAGCATTTCCATTTACGTCACCGTGTGTGTTACCCTTTGTGTTTGCGTTTGCACTTACATTTGTGTTACTGTTACCATTTGAGTTTCCATTACTGTTTTTATTTGTATTTCACGTGTGCATTACCATTTGCGTATGCATTTCCATTTGCGTTTCTGTTTCCTTTGGCGTCATCGTTGGTGTTACCATAACCATTTCCGTTTCCAATTGTGTTACCGTTACTGTTTGCATGTTCATCACCGTTTGCATTTCTGTTAGCCTTACTGTTTGCGTTTTCAGTAGTGTTTCCGTTGTTGATTCCATTACTGTTTCCTTCTGCGTCGCCGTTGCTGTTACTGTTTGCATTTCTGTTTGCCTACCCATTTCACTCGGTCATACAGTTTTTGCACAGCAAAGTGACAAAAAATCACATGGTGGGCCCCAAGCTCCCACCACAACATTCAATTCACTATTTATAGTGTACATTCTCAAAAAGAAGGGAAATTCATGGCAAAAAAACTCTGTTTAATGCATCAGTTAGGGTTGTTCCACAGCGGCAAAAGCGATGAAATTCGGTGTTAGGACTGAAAACCCTAACTGCGCATTCCCCACCCCCACCCCCAACACCACCACACACATACATTTATGCAAGTAGGGGAAAGACCAAGGCAACACAACCAATCACACACAACCACCACCAAGTAACAGGAATAGCATACTATGTAAACCACGAAACCACACACCCATGCTCCCATCGGGCTGCCGCATGGGGTCGTCACAATTAACTCTCATCCTTGACATTCCACATACTGCTAAACACATATCTCTACAGACAACTGGACATCTTGGGCCACACGCTGCCACCAACACATAACACAGACTACACAGATGGTATTTTGGGGTTCGCAAGATCCAAAACAGGATTTTGCACAATCACTGAAATACTTTCAAAAATCACTTTCGCAAGTGAGAAAGTGTCGTGATATGACACTTTCATTTTGCGAAAGTATTTTGTGAAAGTATGCTCCTAATGACTGCACATCTTTGCCATCATCCTGCAAGCAAACGGTTGGGTCCTTTGCCCTCAGATTTGCAGGATGGCAAGACCAGGTCCCACAGATGTGCGTTTTCCTGCTATTGTCCCAAAATACTTAAGGATTACAAAGTTACACTGTTTCAAAATTGGGCAATTTGCCATAGACTAACATTGCAGCATCCATGATGCCTTTCGCCACCCATATGTTGAAAACAAAGCGAGGTACACCATTTTTGCTACTGCCAGCTTGGTTCACCTTTATGTGAACTAATCTGAAGAACAACTTTGTAAATAATCTATATCTCCAGTTGGATTTCTCCACTTCCTACAGTAACAGAGGTATACACCTCCTGCTGGATGTGTGTGATTGGTTGTGTTGCCTTGGTCCTTCCTCTACTTGCATGTATGTGTGTGTTGTGGTGGTGGTGGTGGTGGTGGGGAATGCGCAGTTAGAGTTTTCAACCCTAACACCGAATTTCCTCACTTTTGCCACTGTGGAACAACCCTAACTGATGCATTAAATGGAGTTTTTTTGCTATATATATATAAATATATCTGCATAAATATATATGTATATGCGTGTATATAATTATGGTAATTATGGGACATTGTGTGTGGCACATGTGGGGACCGTCATGGGCCACGAGTGGTTGTTGCTCTTGCCTTGCCATGGAAATTAAAATGTTGCTCCCGCCCCCAAAAAGGTTGGACATTACTGGCCTAGATACTGTAGATTAGGACTTAACTGGATAATTGAGTGAGCATTGCATCTTACCTTACCCAGCAGAACTGCACCAGTGTTGTCCCCGGCCCCATGCCCTAGGCTAACCGGCCCTGGCCCTGCTGCAGCTGCACCCAAAATCCTCCTCCTGCTGCCTCCAGAGTCCAGGTCAGACTGTTGTCCTCCTCTCCATTTCCAACAAGTTCCAGACCGGGTGGCAGTTTTACATCCAGGGAGTCCCAGGTGGTGGTCGGTCAGTCTGATCAATTAAATGGAAATTTCAAATTTGGAATGCAGCAGCATGCCATGCGTGTGTGAGTTCCACAACCTCACGTAGGGTGCTACCCGTGGCCTGACCTGACCTCCAACCACCCTGCGTAACTTCATCCTTAGCTCTGGCTGCCAGTGCTCCTGACCTGAGTTGACCCCAGCCTGCTGGCAAATCAGAATCAGGAAGTACTGCTGTAGAGTGGAGAAGAAAGAAGCACTGGGAAACTATGGCTAGCATGGTGATGGGGTCTGGACTGAGTAAGACAATATGGTGGGGAGGTGGAGAGAAAGAGTAAGTGGTCCAAGGGGGGCTCAGGTGCATCCTCCGATGAGTGTCTGTGTCAGCAATTTAGGTGGGGGGGGCCCAGCCAGCGAATAAATTGACAATCGGCCGGCCGTCCCAGGGCCCCCCGCGCCACTGGGCCCAGGACAGTTGTCCCCCCTGTTGGTGCCCCTGGCTGTAATGGTCACCTATCAGGCAACTGGGTTTACCAGAGACACCCCTGCAGTACTGCTTGTATATCATCTCTCCTGTTGTTACTTTGCAAAGCTCTGCAACTTGGTTTCTAAGTTCTGCAACTGTGAGAAATCACTGGGACCTCAATTTTTGTGAATGCCAAAACCACTCCCGAATGCCCATGCTATCACCATTGCCAGAAAGGGGGGTCAGCAGATCGTTTCTGGAACTTTCTTTGTTACGGGGCATGAATGTGGCAAAACAACCTCCTTACACCCTACCATATAAAGTCATAAAATAATCACCTTTTGGCACTGTAAACATCAATGTGTATAAGATATAAAGCCAACATATTTTTGATACACTTGAGCTGTATCAATAGTCGCTCCTTGTAATGCTGAGCATTGCATTAGACTGTTTAGTTTTTGCAAGGTTTTGTGTACTTCGTCTCCTTAGCTTATGTACACTGATATCTTACAAAACATTCCTAGTCTGGTCACTCCAGAGATCCAGCAGGAATATCGAGTTATATAAATGGCACTGAAAGCAGTTCTGAATGAAACTTGGGTTCATCTTGGTCTTCAGTCTGGTGGTGTAGGCCAGGTACAAAAATGAAAAACAAAATCAATTTTTTTTCACAATAGTGGTTCTACAAGCGATGGGCACAGTATTGGCATGGTCCTTCACAACACTGACCCAATATTGCGAGACAATGTGATCCACTATCACTCCAGGTGATCTTGAAGGCATCTATGTACCCATATAAAGGATCAGAGCCGCAATATTGTGCACCTGTCACTCTTATTTCTGAGCTTTTCCCTATTTCTATGTGGTGTGTACATAGCATTTATTAGGACCACGATTTCCTATCATTGTTACTGTTATGCAGGCATTTTATATGTTCCCTACTGATGTTCCCATTTCACATGGTTTCCAAATGCCATTCACCCTGAGGTCAGTTTGGGGTTGGTGGAGATGGCTATAGAAGACAATTTGCCAATAGCAGCATACCACAATTACGGGCTCCTGAATAGTAAATTTCACCCATATTAGACAGCATGCCTTACTTTGTGTCCCATTATATGCCAACATGCATAAGTTATTAGCATTCCGTTTTGTTTTACAAAACTGTCTCAGCAACATATGGGCAATGATTGGGCTTGGGCTTCACAACAATGACCCAACATCAGGATAGAATTTGATCTGTTATGGCCCCTGGTGATCATGGTTCCTAGCTTTTTAGCATTTCTATGTGGTTTGCAAGCAGCTATTATTGTGAACAACTTTGCTGTTCTGCAACTGTGAGCAATCACAGGGACCTCAATTTTGTGAATGCCAAAATCACTTCCCAATGCCGATACTTTGACCATTGCCACATGGTGGGAGGTGCTGATCGTTTCTGGCACTGTCTTGGTTGGGGCATGAAGTAATAAATAATCACCTTTGGGCACTGTAAACATAAATGTGAATGAGATAAAAAGCCAACAGTTTTTTCGATACAGTTTCTTTATCAAGAGTCACTCCTTATAATGCTAAGTGTGGCATGAGCATTTTTTGTTTTTGCAAGGGTTTGTATACTTTGGCTTTTTAGCTTTTCCCATTATATGCCCATATGCACAAGTTATTCGTATTCCTTTTTTTTACAAAAGTGCTCAGCAAACTATGGGCAAGGTATAGGCACAGGGCTTCACAACGGTGACCCAACACTGTTAAAGAATTTGATCCGCTATGGCTTCTGGTGATCTATGTATCTGATTGCAGGCTAGCAGTGCCGCAATATTGTGCACATGTCACTCGTGGTCCCTAGCTTTTGAGCATTTCTAGGTGGTTTGCAAGTAGCTATTATTGTGACAATCTTTGCAATTCTGCAACTGTGAAAAATTACAGGGACCTCAGTTCTGTGAATTCAAAAAATGCTTCCCAGTGCCCAAGCTATCACCATTGCCACAAGGGGGTGGGGGTGCAGATTGTTTCTGGCACTGTCTTAGTTTGGGGCACAAAGTAATAAATAATCACCTTTGGGCACAGAGCTTCACAACAGTGACCCAACATTTTTAAAGAATTTGATCCGCTATCTATCTGTGCTGCTGAGGGTTTGATTGTGGTAGGCACTTGTGTTCAACTTTTTTTTGTTGTTGCTATTAGTTTATGCTTCTGTTGCTGCGGCCCCTACCTCTGGAGTAGAGATGCAGCGAATTTAGAATTCGCCAGCGAATTGAACTTGAAGTGGGCACTCCGTGTTGCTACTCAGCTACGCGGAGTGGGCAATGCAAAGTGCTCACTTCGCCTTGTCATTACCACTTCACATTAAGGCAGAATGGCAATGCGAAGTAAAGTGAAGTCATGGTTTTTAATGGAGTTCGTGTTCCTCATTAGGATTCTAAGTGATCCACTTGGTGTTTTAGATTTGGCAGCCCCCCTCCAACACATCACATGGCTTACAGTACTGTAAGTCACATGTTCTTTAGCTAGGAAGGAAGAAAGTTAGTCATACAAGCAGGCACTTTTACTTTCTCCTGTGCAGACAGAGAGAGAATAGTGTGTTTTGTGACTGCTGATACTTTTAGATAAGAGCGAGGAGGAGATTTAAACTTTGATTTAGACCCAACAGCTTTTTTAAAAGCTACATTTTTTTGTCTTTTCTGTACTCTTTTTTACTTAATTTGTTCTTTCTGTAAATTTTATTTTTCTTACCTTTATAAGTAGTTAGTTGTTTGTCTGTGTCTGTGTGACTGTGTGCGTGTGTTGTGTGACAGTGTGAGTACTGATTGCTCAGACTGAGGGAGCTCAGTAGAAGAGATGGACCAGGGTGAGGGAATGTCTGGGATGGGGCAGCTTTGGGAGAGCGTGGTAGTGGTAAGCATCGTACCATGTGCATGTGTGGAGGGCATGGGCACCCATTCTTTTTGGACCCCTCAAAACTTGTGAGTGCCCCCCGAGGCAGGACCAGCACTGCCTCCTGTCCTGACTCTGAGGCAGTTGAACCACCACCACCACCAAGTCCAGCACCAGGTCCTCTGGAGCAGGATGTGCCTGTTCCCCCGGGCCCAGGTGTGGAACCCATCCCTGTTCAGCACCGTGACCAGCAGGCTTACAATACATCCAAGTAACTATTAAAAAAAATGAATGTTGTGATTCATGATGTTATCGTAAATCGTGATTTGTGACTGCATTTGTGACCATGATGATGAAGAAATGTGAATGCCTATGGCTGTACTTCCCCAGGCCCCAATGAGCTGTAGCTTAAAACTCCCAGACTTAAAAACACGTATCAATGAGTACAATGGTGGGGTGGTGAAGCCTGGAGAGATACTACAAAACAGGCTTACAATACATCCTCCAAGTAACTAGAAAAAAAATTAATGTCGTAATTCGTAACGTGAATGATCGTGAATCATGATTTGTGACTGCATTTGTGACCGTGATGATGAAGAAACGTGAATGCTTACCGCCTATGGCTGTACTTCCCTGATGAGCTGTAGCTTAAAACTCCTAGACTCAAAAACACGTATCAGTGAGTACAATGGTGGGGTGGTGAAGCCTGGAGAGACACAACAAAACAGGCTTACAATACATCCAAGTAACTAGAAAAAAAATTTATGTGATTCGTAACGTGAATGATCGTGAATCGTGATCTGTGATTGCATTTGTGACTGTGATGATGAAGAATGTGATTTGTATCACAAGTGACTCATGATGATGGTCCTGACTTAAAAACGCATATTAATGAGTACAATGTTAATGCAGAATTAAGCACCACACCTGTCCAGTACTCTGAAGGGAAGCCAAAGAAACAACTGTGACTTAGTTACAGATGGAGATTGGGCCCTAAAGAGATGCAAATGCACAGACAGATTAAGATTGCGCTGTGCACTGAAGAGATGCAGACACAAAGGCACAACACCTAACCAGTGCACACCATCAGAAATTCAAATCTGGAAAAGAATACCTTTACCGGTTGGGGCGGGCCGCGCGGGGGGGGTTACTGTACTGTACTACTGCAGTAAACAGTCACTAGTACAAGTACCAGTACCAGTAAAGATACACAAAGAAGTACAAAAATCACACAGCTGCAGTGGATAGCAGCTTCACATTGCTAAAATTATTATGCGGCACAATAAAAGGTGTCTGATTTGATGACACGCGTCACACACATACTCACACACACTGAGTAATGCATAGCAAACTGAAAGCTTCAGTAATATAATAACCACATATTTTAAACTAAAATTATGCACTGTTGCACCACAATAATCAGCAAAAAATGGCAAGAAATATTGAAAATACTACTGTGTGCACATTAACACAGTTAAACAAGAAAAATATCACCAAAACAGAAAGCACTGTATTTTACTCCAAGTTAATCTACCTACACCACAGATACACCCCTCCCCCAAAGCACACTTCCACTGTCTCTCAGTACACAGACTGAATGTTGTACATTAACATTCAAAATCCATACACAAACAATAAACGCTCGATGATATGAGCACAGGAGGGTTTCCTATAATCGATGAACTAAAGTTTCAGCAATAAAAATTACTCAAAAAGGCTTTTTTAACAGCTTTTTGAAGGTTTGAATTGCAGAGAGCTCTCAGCGCAGATTGTCTCCTACAGCTTCGCACAGGCTTGCCTGTACATCTTCAGAAAGAGATGGAGGATCCCTGGGCATCATCACCACCATGAGTAGTGGGGAAAGCAAGGTACTTGGAGGATGAGGACTATGAGCATTGGAAGACCTGTGAGTTTCTGCTTTGTTCCAGCTGGTTCTAGCACCACCAGATGCACCACTGGACACTGACTGTGACTGACTAGGAAAGCTCCTGCTTACAGTGGACATACAACCAGCTTAATTCTGGGGGCTAACAAATCCACATGGTTACTTTGGATACACTATTATACGCCCCACACTAGCACGCCTCTCAGTCTTGAACCCATCACCACCACCAGCAGTAGCACTAATACCAACACTACTCCCTGTCTCTGTCCTTTTCCCTCTAACATCCTCACGACGTATATCACCCCTTCCATGGGCCTCATGACTACAACTGATACTTGCACAACTGCTATTACTGTGGGGATGGGTACCATAGTGAACACTTTTCCTGCTGCTTCTTCTCCTCTCCTAGCCCTCTCTGCTTCCCTTTCAGGACATCCTTGCTTCATCTTCATGGCAGTTACAGGAAGCTTGCTGAAATCAGATAAAGCCTTTCACAAAAAAGGCTTGCAGGCACCCACTGCTTGTCATGAAAACCAAACTGCAATTAGATAAAGTGTTTCTACAAAATTTGGGGTGGGTGGGGGTGGGCCTACCCTCTAGCAGGCCAGGCTCCCATTGCCTGTTACAAAAACTACACTGCAATTGGATAAAGTGTTTCACAAGATTGGGGTGGCTCAAGCAGGTACCCACCAAAACTACACCGCAATTGGATCAAGTATTTCACAAGATTTGAGGAGGGGATCAGGCAATAACCCAGAGACACCCACAATCACCACCAAAACAACAATCGGATAAAATTATTAACAAGATGTGGGGCTTAGGCACCCAGTGAAGAAAGCGACACTACAAACACTTTGGAGAAGATTGGAGTGCACCAGCACAACATAGCAGTGCTGGCATAGCACTGCGGGCCCCTCTCCTCCCTCTTGCTTGCCATCACAAATACATTTATATAACTGCTCTTTTCCTCTCCTTTCCCTGCCTGACAAAATCTGTGGAACTGGCAGCAATCAACTTCAAGAAACTGCTCTTCCTCAAGACTTCAAATGGCAAATTGGCAACCTTTCTTTTTTTTTTGTTATTGATTTCTCTCCTGGCTTACCTGGCCTGCTCCCCTTCCAGGCAACCTCTGGGGACACCAGCCGCCGTCCACATGCAGCTTACTCCAGGAATCTGCCCTATTATCTCCTGCAGCTTGCCCCCCGCAATGCGGTGGTGGGGCGCCCCCATCTCGCCCACCTATTCCAGATCCAGATTGGCCGTCCCGAGCCAATCCACCAAGGACAGCCATCAAGCTGCCTGGCCAGAAAGACCAATTTTTCTTTACTGTTCCCCAAGTCAGTGGGAGTGCAATGACACCGGTGTCCGAGATCACGCATGAGTCCGCACGCACCCCCGTCCTGGCACCTGCCCTGGACTCCTCCTCAGTGTATGGCATGCATCCCTGATCCCCAGCCTCTGCCAGTGGGCAGTCGTTGCTGACCATCTTGAAACCCCCTTCCCGGAGAGGGAGAGCAGTCCATCGGATGCTCGATCCCTCTCCTCCCCTGCCAGCCCCCAGTGACCCGTTCTCACTCCTGAACCCGGGTCGCCGGAGTGGCACGAGGTGCACGACCAGTGCTTCTACCCTCAGCGACACCGGGCCAGCCTACCTTTCTTTTTTTTTTTTTTACAATAAGACAGCAGCACACACAGTAATATCCTTTCTCCCTGACACCAGAGCTAAAATGGCACACAGAGCTACAGAACGCTCAGTTTTGTCAAAATTCTGCATCCCTGATTGGTTGCTGAATGTCAGGTGGCTGCCTGAAAGTTGCATATGCTCAGCGTGTGCTCTCTTAAAAAAAAAAAATTAAAAGCTGTGCCATGCCTGACGAAGTGAAGCCGCCAGTCTTCGGACCGGCTTCAGCTAGGTGAAAATTGCCAGGTTCAGCGTTTCACTGAATGCCCCTTTGGGCTCGCACTCATGGGAGGGCGTTTGGGAGAGGTGGTGTAACATAATCATATCTGAGGTCCTGTCTGTGCAAATGCTGGTCCAGAGAAACAGAAGGCAATTAAAATGACTAATGCCTGGTTGAGTAGTTGCACACCGATGAAGGATTTGCCTTCCTGAGGCACTGGGATAGCTTCTGGCATAAGAATGACCTCTATAGGAAGATGGGCTGCATCTAAATATAAAAGGGGCATGAGGGCTTTGGGGGAATAGAATTGTGGGGAGAATTTAATGAATAAGGGGATAAAGATGTTCAAGCTTTCAAGATTTTATTTTAAAAACCAGGAAAGATGTTACCCAACCAGGTGAGTGTTAGCTTTGGTACAATGGCTTCCTGTGTACATTTTACTTTTTTTGTGCTGAGGCAAGAAGTAATGTGGGAGCAGGATAAATGGGCAATAATCAGAGTATTTCTTGGCTTGCATTTTTTCCTGTATAAGTGATCAAAATGCACTATTATAATTGTGGACTAGTGCAACCATCTGCAGGATAGTGCAATTTTGAATTAATCTGTCCTGCTGGTTATTGCAAAAAAAGGTCAAGATTGACCCATGTCTAATGCTGTTTCTGTTTCACAGGTTTACAGTTATGCTGGTAATTGTTTTATAGATAATATTCAGTGCTGATAATTGTATTACTGCCTAATCCTGGTACTGTGCTGTGGTGTAGATTGAAACAGCCTGACAGGTTTATTTGACTCCCCCCCCACCCCTGCCAGCTGCACATTTTGTATTCTGCTGCTAGGATAACTTTTAAGGATGATGGGGCAGACCTGATATTGCTGAGGCTAACGTGCTGCACCCCTTTCACTGTGAATTGCAAGGACTGGACTTGGAGGTCCTTCCCTGGCTCCATTTTGGCAGGTACCAATACTTGGTGCTTGACTTACATGCACTGCTTGTAGAGGAAGACTGAGGTACCTTGCATGCCAGGCCTCCTTGCCAGATGACTCATTGCCCCTATCCGTGTTTCCATGTGCCCATAAATACCTTCTGCTACCTCACTGGCGAGTCACTCACATCAACTGGCATCAAATGCCACAGGGCCACGGTGTCAGCTGTTCACTGATCAAATCTACTAAAAGTGTCAGCTAAAGCTGGAGGCAGTGGCTGGTCTAGTAGGTATCCCAGGTTGGCAATGATGCTTTATTAGAGCTCTCGACTTGAGCCTGGGTACTATACTGGACTCAGTACTGTGTGACTTTTACCACATCCCTCCCACCTGGAGGTCTTGGGCAGAGGTTGGCTGGGGGGAATGAATGGGCAGTTAAGACTTCAATTAGCGCTTCAAATTACACTCTGCTTGCCCCCCCATGATTGCCAGACCCACCAGCCTTAAGCACTGACCCTTAGATGAGGACAGAGGCACTCTGCATGGGTAATGCAAGGGCTAAGAGGCAGTATAGTGTAATGGTTAAGGGCACTGAGCTGCAAACCTGGAGACCTGGGTTTTAATCCCATCAGCCCCAACTTACATACTATGTGACCTTGAGCAAGTCACTCCCAGGTCACAGCTGGAAACATGCTCCGGCTTAGTGTGCCTTTCCTAGTTATACAATTTCCCCTTCCCTTCTCCTTTCCGATGTGTAGCGTTACTAAACCATTACTATTGCAGCTACCATTGTAGCCTTCTATAAGTATTCTTACTTTGCCGCTTACACGTCTATAAGTGCAATGGAGCACCAAACATATGTATGTGCCCCCCATTCTCAAATCTCACAGCTCACCATATGAAAATCATCTATTTTCTCTCAGTCTCCTCTCCACTTGTCTCTCTTCCTCCCCCTTGCCTCGAAAGACTTCCCCGGAGAGGAGCAAGAATCAACCTGCACTACTTTAATGATATGAGATCTACTTCCAGTGTTGGTGTTACAAGGCTTCTAAATAATGGTGTTTTTCTCCTAGGCCCTAGTAACTGAGGAAGACAGCTATATGTTTCATATGGTACTCCCTCATTAGGGCTTGAAACTTGGAGGGCTCGGGTATTACGGCTCTCAGGGCCACAATAGGTTTAGATATTCCCTTCATTGGCTTCCTAAGGTTCATTCCCCCTTTTTTTTTTTTTGCAATTGTTTTACCAGGACTAACACTCTAAGCTAAGCCCACCTACTAGATAAGCAGGTATTATATGATGTTCTATGCAATATACAGTATTGTTTGTCAGGTTTTTATTCAAAATGTGTCAGTTAATTGTGGTATATTACAGATTATAACTACATTCCTGGAAAGGGTCACTCAGGATCTAGACAGGGGAACCAGCCCTATCCCCTCAAGATCCTCAATAGGGGGGCACGTCTATGATCATTCTGCTATAATATCCTGACATAGCCACCCCTCAGGTGGCTCCTCTAACATGCATCTCCTGGAATGTGAGGGTATGAACTCCCATGTAAAATGAAAATGGATTTTATCTAAGTTATGAAAATCCTGGTTGCACTCCTACAAGAGACCAAACTCAGCCCTGATGAAGCTACTGAACTATGTAAGGACTTGGTGGCACTGTAAATGTATATCTGTGCTCCAACTTCCAAGACAGGCGTTTCAGTCTTAAAATGCAAGGCACTCCATTGGACAATAGAGGCCTCTGCCCAGGATGGGGATGGTAGATAGGTAGCTGCTAGATCTCATATCCCAGATGGGCCATTGGTTATTGTCAATGTATACAGGCAGAGCCAGGACAATCCAGATTTGTTCAGTGCCCTTCACCACTCTCTGCTAGAGCTAATGACACCCAGCACTCCCCTGTTCATAGGAGGAAACTTCAGCCGAACTCAGGAAAGGCAGAAACATACACAAAAGCTCAGGTGACAGTTCAGGAATTAATGTCCATACTTTACCTGACTGACATCTGGTGCCTGCAGCACCCTAGTATCCAAGACTATTCTTGCCCACCCTCTCCATCTCGAGTAGGATTGACTTCTGGATCACCTCCTTTACTGCCTCCCCAGTGGTATAGGTATCCCAAATAGCCCCCAAATATCTTTCCAACCATGCTTCATGGGAACTAGCGGTGGATTGGGGCCACAATGCCTCCATGTCTGCCTCTTAACGTTTAGATCTCTTTTTCCTGCAGGACAAAGACTTTCCCTCATAGTTAGAGAAGGAGGTGTCCATCTTCTTTGGGATTAATGGTTATGGTGCAACTACTAAGGCCACATTATGGAATATGCTTAAGGTCTCACTGAGGGGTCGAACAATGTGATTCGCTGCTGCTTACAGGCACAAACGAAAGAAGGAACAGAAATCCCTTGAATTTTTACTTGCAACAAAAGAGGCTGAGCTCAAAAACTGGCCCTTGCATCTGCACCCTGCCCTTTTAAGAGAAGTGAGATCCATTCATGTGCAACTTAGCACCCTCATCACTTGAGAAGTAGAACTAGCAATCCTAGACTTGAAACATGGATACTGGGATGGGGGGGAGCAAACTACTGTTCTATTCTATGTTCTATTCTGCTTCTGCTCAATGCTAAGAAGACTAAAGGATGATATTCTCCCGCAGTGCTGTCACAGGCCCCCCCAATACCCTTGCCCAAGACTTCATTGTCACCATGTTAAACGAGCCTCTGGAAGTTGTAACCAAATTTAAAAATCTAGGTATCTGGATCGACAATAAATTATCTTTCAGTGACCACGTCGAAAATGTCTCTAGAAGGTTAAAATCAAGGTTAGGTTTCTTCCACAGAAATAGGCCCCTTTTTCCCCTTGAAACTCGAAACAAGCTTGTACAGGCCACTTTTCTCCCCCTACTCGACTATGGCGATGTAATCTATTCCTCCACCACTTTGCAAATCTAAGTAAACTGGACATCCTTTATCACCGTGGTTATGGTTCATTACCAACTCCCTCTACCGTGCTCGCACCACTGTGGCTTATATGCAGCTGTTGGTTGGACATCCCTTACTACTAGATGCCTGCTCCATGCTGGGCTATGGACTCTTAAACTGCTCCTGCAGAAATTGCCAAGCTATTCTCTTCCCTCATTAGTATCTCACATAGTGCATACTCAAGAACAATCTGATTTTATTATGCTTGACATACCAAGGATGTGGACTTCCTTTGGTAAACGTGCTATTGCATATGCCCTTCCCTCCATTTGGAACCAATTAGAAACCATACTGAAACTAACTAGCACAGTTTCAATAAACTTCTACAAATCGCTAAGTTCAGCCAAAATAAAAGACACCTGTAACTGTCATTAAGCCTCTTCCTTCCCTATGTGTGCCATATTTATCCACTGGTAAGGTATAATTGATTTGTCATATTAACTGCTTTCCCTTTCCCTTCTACTCCTGGCTTTATCTTTTGCTTACGCTCCACTGCTACTCTATCAAATCACTCCTTCCCCCATATCAGTTGTAGACTGTTGTTTGTTCTAGCTGCCAAAATACTGTATATGTATTGCACACACCAGTCATCATGATTCATTTATCAGTATGCAACCTGTAAGTTGCTTCCCTGTCTCATATCAATGTTTACCACCTGTGGTCACCCTATGTGGTACCCTTGTATGTATATCCAGCCTGTATCATGTAACGTGCATTTCATGTATATACTGTTATTACCTATCTGTGTTTGTGCTTTAAGTGTTTATGTCACAGGACCTCCTTGTGAATGAGCTTGCTCAATGGAGTTTTCCTGCAATAAACTTGAACTTGAACTATTGACTGCACAAATAGCAGTCAGACTGACATATCCATGGCTTGTGGGACACGAGTGGCACCTTACACAGCCAGCCTAAGAAGATTAACTAAATCAGGAGCACCTTCTATGAGGAGCTGTTCTCCTGCCAGGGCCATCTACAACTGCACAAACTAGATGAGTTCCTAGGGGACTGCCCATTCCCACATTATCCACATCTCAAAGGAAGGCTCTGGAAGACCCTCTTATGGCTCCAACAATCCAGGCTGCCATCTCTTTCCTTTCTCCCCACACATATCTCTGATGGCCCTGGCCAGCACTGCCTCTACTCCTTCTGTAGCTGTAGCCTTTGACTTGCTGGAATAGGGGTACCTACATGCCATCTTAGCCAAAATGAGCTTTGGCCCCCAATTTAAAGGATAGGTCCAAGTACTGTATGGGCAGCCCTCTGCCCGAGTTCTTACTAAGGCGGTACTAAATCATGTGTACCTTCTATTAGGAGCTGTACTCCTCCCAGGGCCATCTACAACTGGGCAAACTAGATGAATTCCTAGGGGGACTGCCCATTGCCACATTATCAACATCCCACAAGGAGGCTCTGGAAGCACCTCTTACTACTCCAAAAATCCAGGATGCCATTTCCGGCCTTCTCCCCACAAAGTCCCAGGTGGGAATGGTATACCAATTGATCTATACCAAATGATCCTCAATTTTATCTCTCCAGTACTTCAGATCATCTTCCAAGAGTCTCATTCCAGTGCCACACTTCCCTCCAAGATGAAGGAGGGGGTCATTATGGTACTACCTAAGGAGGGAAAGGACCCCAGAGCTCCTGGCAGGTACAGATCAATTTCGCTCATTAGTGCAGAAGCCAAAGTTTTGGCCAAAGTGTTAGCCTCCAGACTGGAATGAAGTTTCCACAGTCTTATCCATCCCTCTCAGGTGGGATGCATTAAAGCGTGACTCAGGTCTGACCACCAAAGGACTCTTTTCTGTCTCTCTGATGCACCTGGCGAACACTGCTTCCACTCCCACTGCAGCTGTGCCCATAGACTTTGAAAAAGCCTTTCACTTGCTGGAGTAGGGGGTGCCTACATGCCATCTTAGCCTGAATGATCTTTGGACATTAAAGGCATTAAAATACTTAGGGATACAGGTGCAGCTAGATCTTGTCTGTGTGCAGGTTTAGCAAGATCTTGCCTGTGTAGTATCTGACAACCTCACTACCCTGCTGAAAAAAACAGTACAGAAGGAATGTGAAAGTCAGAAACTGCTGTAACTTTCCCTAGCTGGGAAAACTGTGGCAGTTACAATGATCATGGCCCTGAAGCTAATACACTGCCTCTCACATCTGGCAGATCCAAGATTTTACAATGGGGGTGTTGTGGTGGTGTGTCTACTTGATATGCAACTTTTTAAATGTTTTGAATCCTTTATACTATCCTTTTCATTACATGTTTGACTGAAAATACAATTGTTTTGAATGTATATTTTCTTACAATCAATATATTAGATTCCCCCAGCAAATTGAAATGCAGCAGCAGCAAGCAAGTAAGTTACATGGGGGGGGCACCTGCACCCTCTAAAACCCCCTAGATCCGCTAGTAACCCACCAGTGGCCCTCAAAGATGAAGGCATCCATAGGCAACTTCATCTGTGAAGGCAACCCCAACCCCCAGCTACAGTAGGGTCAGGGCACTCTGGCGGAGAGGAGGCTGGTGCCTTGCATGAGTCTATGCATATTATATTGCCTGCCAGTGTGCTCAAACCCAGCAGTAGCTCTTTCTCAACCACTCCAGTAACCCCGATTGTGGATAGCTATTGAACACCATCTCAACTTGTCAGGGACCATGACTGCCCAACTGTTTTCCCTCCTTTTTGCTTTGGCAAACTGGTCCCACAGTGTCATCTTCCATTAAGGCGTGGAAGATGCCGAAGTCATGGGTGCACAATCTGTTAGCTTTGCTCTCCATAACTCCTCTCTGGAGAAATCCATTACTAAAAATTGGGGCTCAGTTGGTACATTGGGAATTGTGGGAAGGCTAGAGATAACATACATCTTGGATTTAAGGCATCCCACCTTCACACATGGACTCTTTCAAGAACCTCAGAAAGTGTTATGACCTACTCAAGGGTGACTTTTGGAGATATTTGCAAATTAATAGTGCCACTGTTGACTACTTTAAAACTCTTCCTAGTGATATCCACAAGGTGCTCCCTGATGTCCTTCTTTCCTAGATCAAGACTCCTAGGGGCAGAGCAGGACTTATCTACAATACCGTCATGCAAGAGGCCCCGGACTCATTGGAGAGAGCAAGGGGCAAATGGTCTCAGGTACTGGGAGAAAAGATCTCAGAAACCCTATGGTTTCAGCTTTGGTCCCTCATTCAAAAAGCGTGTCCAGACTCTATAAGCCTATTTACTCAAAACACGTTCATACATATGTGGTACCATACACCCACTAAACTCAAGACTCTGGGGCTTATGAGCCATGATACTTGCTGGCATTGTCACTCCCTGGGTGCTGATCTGTTACATATTATCTGGAGCTGTCCCAAACTACAAGGTATCTGGTTGCTGTTCCACAGTTGTTGCTGTGATATATTGGCTAATTCCCCAGGCCCCCACAGCTTTATATCCTGGGGATACCCCCACCCACTCCAGCTCTTAGGAGTGTTCACTTACACTAGCTCATGGCTCATGGTGGCAAACATGGAGGCCAAGAGATTGATTCTAAGGTGCTGGAGGACTGATGATGTACCCATCATCTCTCAATGGCTAACAACAGTTAGATCCCTGGCAACCCTAAATGGGATATCCCATTTTGCTAGGAAATCCATACTCCCATAGTAAGCCCTTTGGGGCTTATTTTTTTCCTCCACATATTCCTCGCTAGACCTCCTTAAGATACACATGGACCCTTAGCAGTAATGACGGACTACAGAGTACTTGTCTGGTCCAATATGCTCTTCTTTCCTGTTTCCTTTCAATGATAACATATATTCTTTCACATCTAACTGGCTCTTACTTACAAACCTTGCTATAACTCTGTAAACTAGCAATAACAAAACCAACTCTGCCTGAAATGTTAACATCATTTTGTTTGTAACATGTAAACAATTTACTTTGTTATGTCACTTCCATTGTCTACCTCTTGAACTGTATGCCTCATTGCATGTCCAGTCAACTAGGAAAACTGGCAGTTTTGCTCATAGACTCACCAGACTTTAATAAATAAAATAAAACAAAATGAAAAGAAAATGAAATTTATGTACACGATACTGACTTTCAAATCTACAATAATTCCTACCACAGAATAAACACCTGTATATCTGCCACATGTTTTGAAATCCTTAATAAAAAATTACTTGAAAAAAAAAATCTGTAAAAATATTAAGACAAAAAAAAAACAGAATTGTAAACGTATACTGCTGAATTCCAGATGCTTGGACAATAAAATGGGACATTTAGAGGAGTTTGTAGTAAAGGAACAACCAGATATCATAGCAGTTACATTACAGAAACATGGTGGGTACAGGAGGGCAACTGGGATAAAAACATACAGGAGTACAAACTGTACTGAAAAGAAAGGAGAAGCAAAAGAGCCAGG